>OX243913.1:5842221-10842221 GCA_945859665.1 Anorthoa munda | reverse complement strand
TAACTTCGATTAATTATTTATATTATTTCCGAGACGGGTGAGCACGACTGTACTTTATTATTTTTTGTTCTCTAAAATAAAATTTGGGCGAATTGCCTACTACATAATTTTGCACACTTTTTTTCGCACACCGATAAATTAACTTCGGGCGAATCGCCACAGAAAAATCAATATTTTCAAAAGTGGTCGATTCGCACTTTTCGGGCGTGTTAAATTCGTGCGAATCGTCCAATAACCCATTTCATTATATTGTTATCGCGGTCGTTTTTCGATCAATTTTGATTCTGTTTTATGGATGAACTGTCAAATAACAAAATTATTTTTTCATGCATATTCCCTATTGTATGTCAAATATTTACACAAAATCCTTTATTTATATGAATCCGTATTGATTGAACCTTAATATATTTAATAACCGTATTGTTTATTGTTGATATACAATGGCTAGTGCATAATCGGTAATACCTATTACGCAGATTTGCGTCTGAATAGATATTATTCCATTGAAACGCAAAGCCGTAATGAATGCAAAACCGTCTAACAATACAAATATTGTTAAGAGGATCATTATTGATTTAAGCATAATTTGTTAAGATGGATTAAGAGAGAAAAAAGTACATGAAAACTTACAGGGGTACCTAGCAGTAGCGGAGGGTGAACTAAGTAATTATAAATTTTCTCAAGAAGTCAATAAATGATAATTATGTTCTTCAAAAACGTTCAATACGTTTTCACGTAAAGCAATCTAAATCTGTAGAAACATTAGGCTTTTAAGATGAATACGCGCACCCACGCGCCCGTTGCGCAGTCGTTTGGTGCACCCCGCTTCTGGGCCAGGTAGTCCGGCTAGCAAACGGCACGATTTTGCACTGTCTCATTGTCATACTTGAAAGTTGAGTTTCAATTATTTTCTGTGTTCTCTACAAAACTTTATTTCATCTCATTCACCCTACAAATCTTCATATTAGTCTAATAATCAATCTAAAAATATACAGGGACAATGTCAATTTATTGCACAAAAATCACACAAATCAACATTCTAGATTAATCTGCAAGTTTAAAAAAAATTAAGATAACTTAGAACATTCTTAACAAAATCTAAACTTAAATAATATTAATTAAAATATAAAAGATTTTCTTTTAATGAGTTTGAACACTGCCAACAGGTCGACAGCAAGACGTTGACGTTTAAACTGAACGATGGCAACGAGATACCAGCAATCGCCCTGGGGACTAGTCTGGGGCATTTCGCCGATGTAAGTACATAACCTTTGCCCAGCTGGACAGTAGGTTAAAAAAGAAGTTAATTTAAAAAATCAAAAAACCCGACTGCTTGAAAAGCGAACTAAAAAGACGTAAACAAGGAGAAAATCATGCTGTGCTGTCGGAGGATACATATTCGCGAGCTGGCTGACGAAAACCAGACGTATCTTCCGACTTTTAGTTCGCTTTTCAAGCAGTCGGGATTTTTGATTTTTTTAATGAACGTTTTTTATTTATAACTCTTTAGTTATTTTTTTTTCGAATTTGGTACATTTAAACATATAAGTTTTATATATTTTTGAGATCACCTCTTAAAACCCTTTCTTTTGGTACCACACACAATAGGATTGGAAGAAAAAAAAACGCTTGAACTTGCTGTTGTCTATTTCATTTTTTATGGAAAACAGTACAAACGTTTAATCTTAATAGCATCTGAGGAATAGAGCAGTCACAGCAGGATTTAGAAAAGCTGATTAAGATGGCGTTCCATCCATCCTGTCAAAGCCTTTAGTCAAATGCAGCCGGAGCCGGGAACGTACGGTGTGCTTCATTATGTATACCGTACTAACGTGTATATTGAAACTTTGAAATAGAGGATTATTTGCTAAACTACCGTTTGCTCGTAACTTCGTCCGTGTGGATAAACTGCGTTATGTTATGATCCTATCATACTAATATTATAAACTAGCTTCTGACAGCGGTTTCGGCCGAGTGAATGTCAAAATTTATTACAAGTTTTATACAAGTTATTTACGAAAGGAAAGTAGTACTCTGTGCAACTTCTGTTAGGGCACATCTCTTTTTTTATTCTGAAGAAATGCTCATGCATACGTCGCTACCACGGGGAGATAGCGCAGTTATGTGGGACTCTAACCCCTTAAAACACCACGGTCTCCTCCTGTTCCGCTTATGTCGGGAACACGGGCACGCGTTAGCACTCACCGCGATCCCGCCGCGGCTGACCGTCACAGGACCCTCCTCCGGGGAGCACCCCTCATTACCGGCGCATCAGAACACGTTGCACGCCGTGACCACTTCAGGGACCAAACCAGCACATGGGCGCCAGATGGCACCCTTGGTCCCCCTGTGACGGGTCAGGACAGTGGCCCCGCCACCTATCACTTTTCGGCTGCAGGGGAAAGGGAGAGCGGCCAATGCTATACCGACACTCCTCTTTCCCTGCGGTGCCATCAGACGGTGGTGACCCCGTGCAGGCCCGCGAGGAGGACAGAGAGAGAGCGGTGCACCGCAATACTGACCCTCAGCCGCGATGCCTCCGGTTCACGGCATCGCCTCAGTTGCGAAGTCGCCCAAGCGACACCGCAACCTAGCTGTTGGCCGTTACGTCGTCGGCTTAACGGCAAAAGCCTTGACAAGCGGCCCTTCCTCGGGTTCCCCTTCGCTTCACCGTGGTCTGTGGATGACCAAGCCACGGCAACTGAGCCCCCCGCTTTGACAAAGCGGGGACCCACCGAGCGGGTAGGGCACATATCTGGGGAGACTAAAAGAGGCGCCTCTCCCGAACCACGCTGTGTACGGCAGCACGTGATCACTGTGCCACCGTCTTTCCTGTAGTCACTTGGTGGCGGACACAGTCCTCAATTTGACCGCCCATGACCTGCCTGCCTTTCTTTGATGCAGGCGTGATACCTACTGAAAGCTGAATAATTTGTTCGACAAGGGTCTTCAAGACAATTGCAAGCGAAGAGATAAGCTAATTTAGTTTAGTTTAACTCACATAGCTAATTAGTTTTATCTTAGCTCGCCTAGCAAAGTTAATTTAGCTAAGCTCGCATAACTGAGATTTTTTTTTAAATTATTTTAAAACTTAGGCCGGTATTCGAGATACTCATGCTCATACTCAACTCAACTCAAACTGACAATGGACAGTTGTGATTGGTTGGCTTGTTTTTTTGACATTAACGTGCTCAAGTCCAAATCCTAGACACCCCAAAAGTTACCAAACTCTTTTAACACAAAATCAGTGAAATTGAGTAGTGTTAACATGTACTTGGAACGTACTTGTACTTGCTAACTTGGACATTAATTTTCATTCAATACTTTTGTGTAGATAGAATTCAGTAACGTCTGGGGTTCTTGCACTATTGGCTGTATCCATTGGGTATATTGGGTGTATGTCAAGCTGAAGAATCAAATGACAAACTCGAGAGTTGTGGTCGTTTGGCAGTTGATTGGTATGTCAGGCCAATTTTATGTTTGAGTTGAGTATGAGTATCTGGAATACGGGTCTAATACTTAGAGGTCTGCACACAAGTGTGAACAATTACTACAGCTTCGCGAGTTAATCTAAACTAGTTTAGTTTGTTATGTTTTATCTGCAACAGACCTAAGAAGACTACACCATTACTCGTTAGACATTTATTTCAGACACGATAACATCAATTTAAATAAAAGCTTTTATTCCATATAAACACAGCTACCGAAATTAAAACAACATTAAAGATTAAGTTTTAGTGTGCTTTTAAAATAATTAGTCTAAAAGGGATTAGTTAGCAAGCTTGCTAAATAAGAAAAGAAAATCCTAAATAGAAATACAAAGAGGTCTAGTGTTGTACTGCCAAAAGAAAACTATAATTAACATTTAAAATGCGAATTTGATTTTGTTTATTCGTTTGTTACCTATTCACGCCTTTACGGATTTGGATGAACCTTGGCGCACAGTATGGCACTTGTCCCATCGCCGACGATCAGTGAGAAGCGAGTAGAGCTAGAAACTAGATATGAGTTGACGAGCAGCAAGTATATAGTTCTGATAATTATGTCGCTCGGCTATAAGTGAGGTGCCACTCACTCCGGGCGGCCAGCCCTGCGCAAACTTGATCTTTCGGCGTGATTTCTGACCGCCAAGCAAGCATCGCCTAGCGATTATCGCTGAGGTAATATTATCTTTGATAGCTTTTGTCGCTGCGACAAACTAGTGGTGAAATATTTCTCGCCGGCAGTGAGAACAACCAGTGATCAACTATTAATGTATGTGTCTCTTTTATTGACACGGGCTCTATATCTTGTGTCCGTTTCTTCATCGAGAAAATAGTCGATAACTAATCACTTATCAGTGAGAAGCTAGTAGAGCTAGAACCTAGATAGGAGTTGGCAAGCAGCGAGAAGTGAGTGTGTAGATCCGACTGTCGCTCGGCAATAAGCGGGTGTTCTTATGCGACGGGCGACTCGCACTAGCACTCAGATTCGCACTCCAAGTAGATTGGTTTGTTTTGTTTTGTTCGCTGATTGGTCTCTCGGCGTGAGTTCTGACCGCCAGCAGAGCATCGCATTTCCAACATTCTTGCGGGTGTAGCCGCTGGCAGAAGCTATTACTAAATAACAAAATAAATATCTCTTGTATTAGTGTTCAAAATGCTACAAACTGTTTCGTCTAAATTTCGGCAACTAACATGGTCTGTTCATGTCCGCAGGGTACAAGGAAGTTGCCAGTGAACCATTCTTTAGCTCAGGCGGTAGAATGGGCGCTAGATGCCGGCTACCGACATGTTGACACGGCCTCGCTGTACCGCGTGGAGGACGAAGTCGGCCTCGGCGTTCGGAACTTTGTCAAGAATCACAACAACACCGTTAGACGAGAGGACGTGTACATCACTACTAAGGTCAGTTTGTATTTTGGGCTGTTATTTTTTTGAAACCAGGTAACTTAATATAGGTACAGATTGGGACGGACATCGCCGCCGCGTCCAACTGAATAAAGACAGTTTCAGCTTATTGCGCTTCATTTGTTGTGGAATTTAAGTCCTATGAATATCAATTAAGTAGGATGAGAATTGGTAATACTTAATTGCCTATAACCCTGTTTTAGTGAAAAAGTTACCAAGGCCAAAACTAAAATAAATTTTACACGTGTAAAACTGAAACGTCAACCAAAAAAGGCTCTGATAGATCGTAACCAAATAAATAACCACAAATTCCTTTTAGCATCATGAACGTTGTATAGTGGTAAACATACGTGCAAAGTTATTCCATATATTATTACTTCAGTATCTAGTGAAAGGAGCCTAGACGTGTGTCACTACGAAAATGAGTTTCGTACTACATTATTAATGGTAGCGACGTGGTTGAGAATATACTGAGTGCTATTAAAGTCTGCTTTTGTTAGTGATTTCTGACTGCATTAGTGGTTAGGGCCCTCTTAAGTGCATTGAATGTGAACAACTCGTGTTAAAAGTTTTAACAACTTTCGTATTTTATTACGAAAAATTTATATGAGATTTTCAATGAGATAATTGCCTTAAATATTAGTAGATGGGCGACCGAGCTCTGCTCGGGTGAAAATAGAGAAAACGACGTTTTCTAAAAATGAAATCTAGCTAGATCGATTTACCGCCCCCGAAACCCTCTGCATATTAAATTTCATGAAAATCGTTGGAGCCGTTTCCGAGATTCAGATTATATACATTTACAAGAATTGCTCGTTTAAAGGTATGAGATTTTACTAAAAGATAAGAGTACTTTAACTTGAATAAAATGAAAAACAATCTTTAAGGTGGACTTTACCCAATTTCAAAGTTATATTATAGCCCCTTGTTCTAAAGTAATCGTAGCACTTACCACCAAACTAAATATTTATGATTACAAATTTACATTTCGTTGTTATTTTCATAACCTTTACTTCGGCCGAAATAACTTCAACTATACCAAAATAAACCCTCTTTGATAACAGTATTTGCACAGTACTTCAGAGGCAACAAAACTTTGGCTTTGGTTATTATGAAAATCCTTTTGCTTAGTTATTTGGTGTGGTATATAATTAATTGCTTTGTCGAAAGTTGTGGAACGATGCTCACGAACGGGAAGAGGTGATACCGGCTCTGAAGGAGTCTCTGGAGGTACTGGGGATGGACTATGTGGACTTATACTTGGTACACTACCCCATGGCGTATAAGGTAAGAGCAATCTTCATCATTTATTTAGACCTCATGCACAAAAGGTACAAAGGCGGACTTAATGCGATATATATGCCCCAAAGTTAACGCAGTACTGGCCGTGCGTGCCAAGCCGTGCCGTGTGAAGCCAAAATATCAATATTAAACCTCTTTTTGAACAGTTTTGTTTGCAAAATATTATTTGATTTACATATGTTATATTACTTATGAAGAAATTTGAGCCATCAATTTTTATTTGTAAAAATATTTTTAAACATCCAATTCGATTTGGAGGAGTTTCCAAAAGTTGCGAAAAAATATCGTGCTGTTAATTTTTTTTTTTAAGCAAAACTATTAGTTACACGAAAAAACCTTGTGTTAAAAATAATATACATAAATCAATAATATTTTTTTTTTTCAAACCGTTTAGCCTAGCCGTTACTAAGGAGTATGCTTTAGAAAGTAACCTTTTTACGGCACTAAAGCGCATGTAGGCCCTTATTGTCTTAGGCATTCTCTACCAGTCAAATAGCTTCATACTTCGTGCCCCGTGATATTATGATATATTGCTGTCGTTTCATCCTGGGTTGGCAACACACTCAGCAGAGTTAGTAGCTGTAACAGGGATGACTGTCCCGGACAGGATGAAAATAATAACCCATTTTGGTTTTTCTTGCAACCCAGATTTATGTACTAGTGTAGGATATCACAATTAGCTTCTAGGGTTATCTACTGTGTCCATTCTCGTGATCTTTTATTTTAAACCGAATTCAAACTTACTTAAATTTGGTTATTGTCAAAAAGCCGGTCTGTTAGTTATACAAAAATTGGAGCTAGGCGTGTTAAAAAGCGTAGAGGTTCATTCTATCTTAAATCACACGGTCACACCCAGAGAAAGTGTGTAGTTGGTCTATCCCAAAACTTAACCACAGCCAAGGTGAGCAATACCTCGTTCACATCCCCGGAAAACTAATTTCGTGTTTGCACAGCTTCGCAACGTAAACAATCCCTTGGAACGCATTAAACTTTACAAGACTCCATTTGAGTACGTTCAAACACGCGCGTTCCTCGGTGTGTAGTTATACAAAATCATTTTAATAATAATATGCTGTGTTTTAGTTAAGACTACACGATATTCGTGTACTGTGAGCTTTTAGTTATGTTGAGGTTTTGGGATGTGCTTCATATTTTACGTGCTTTAGGATTTATCATTTCATATCAGATTGTAATGTTTACTGACTATTTAGTTATGTCTGTGTGAGTATTGCCGTATTCACATTCTGGGTACTTGTTTATTCTAAAGTAGCGAAATCGAAGCTTTTGAGATCATATTTATAGAGTTAGAAGGTAAAGCTATTTGAATAATACGTATTTATATTGCAAATACAAGTATAATAGTAACTAGGGCATGAATATCTGAATCTCGGAATCTCGTAATCTCGGAACGAAATTACCGATATTTCAATTCCGATACTGAGTGATCCAATATCGGAATCAGAAAAAAAAAATATTTTTGCTCCTTGTGAAGCGTTGAGCGAGAAAGCGCGTTTAAGCCCTTTGACTACGGTGATTAGCAGTGGTCAGATAGTCTGTTTACTAATCGGGCGCTTATTTACTTAAACTTCACTTCATGAAAAAATAATATGTACCTTGATGAATTCCAGATTTACAGTTCCGAGATTGCTAAATATTTTAGCTTTAAGAGTACAAGTAAATACACAGATTTATAGAACCCGTCGTAACAATGATATTTTCATTGATTATTCCTTAGGTTACGGGTATCCGTAGAACATGAGACGAGACGCATGGCATCGGCCAATTTGACGACATTTGGCGTAGGCTTATTTATGTTCAGCAGTGGACATCTTTCGGCTGAAATGACGTTGACGATGATGATGATGATGAATACTAAGATAATTTTGCATACTTTTGAGAGCTGTTTCGGAAGGAATACCTATACGTGTTAAACTTTATTTCAAATGTGTAATGTGTTACTTGCTTTATTGAATACAACAAATTAATCTATACGATCATTAATATGTTGTATAAATGACCTTCCACAACTTAACTTCATTGTCTATCATCATCATTATCATTTCAGCCAAAATACGTCCACTGCTGAACATAGGCCCCAGGAAGCCTTGCCACAGTGAGTGATACTTATACTGGAATTATAAATCAGTATTACTCACTATACTTAACGGGACTACTTTCAGAGAGACATTACTTATATTCCTTCTTGGAAACAAATGTGCAGTTTAGTTAAATAAACGCCCGATTACACAGTTACTAGTGATTAGAGATAGACACAATAGAAAATCATATTATGTCGCGTCATAAACGTGTTTTTTATTGTACTCAATCCAGCCTTATACCAAATTGGGGCTTTTAACAAAAAATAAAGCGATTTTAACTAAAGTGCCCAATTCCGATATTAATATCGGAATTCCGATATTGAGTTCTAATATCGGAAATCAATATCGGAATTGAAAACCTTCCGATATTACATGCCCTAATAGTAACTGCGGATCTTTGTGTCTCTGAAGTTGGCGCTGCCAACCATTGTGCAAGAAACAGTTTGTCATCGAGTATACTGCAAAGAGTAAGCAAGATAGGAAGTTGCGGAAAAACGTAAGTGAGTGAAAGAGTCATATATATAATGCTATCTTCACCTTCAACATTGACAAAAAAATAGCTACTGCGCAGAGTCTTGCAGCCAATTCAGAGACACAAAAATCCGTTGTGAGTATTATAGGTACATATATGTTTCGTAAGATAAAATAACGAGGCACTGTTTAAAATATGCAGACTACAGGGAAAATTGGCAGTCTGCGTAAAAAGAAAGTGCTACGAATTTTGGCAAGGTATACTGAAAATATAGTTATGAAGACTCGCTCATAAAACATTTTTTTTTTGTTTGATGTAATGAATCAAAACAGTTTGCTCAGTCTTCTTCAATGAAAAGCTTGCTATTAATGGAACGGAGTTCCTTATCACACGTTATAGTTTTGATTTGTTTGCGGGCTGAGGGGCTAGACCGAAATAAGTGTAACAATAAAAAAACGACACCAAAAACCGACACCTTCTTGCAGTGATTTTAAAGGCAGTTCCCGATCACCTACGAAACTAAAATATTTTTCAACAGCTTGTCTTGCCAAATATATTTATAATTTTAACATTTAATTACCCTTTTATAAATAAATATGAATCTTCATTTTTGCGTGGTAAATTGTGCGAGGCACAGCGTGCTGCATTAAAGATAGTACAAGCGAAGATCCGCACAAAATGGAGACGCCAAGGGGAGAGCCGGAGGCACATGAAGAAAACCGAAGACGTACGAGCGCGCGCTGACTAGACACATACAGTACCTACGCTAGCAGCCGCTATTGTGTGTTTAAACTGAGCGTCATCTGTGCTGTTGTTATTTCAGTTTCGTAAAATATGACCTCTGTAAATTTAATGAATCGGAATCCGTTCCAACCGGGTGTCCAAAAGACACATCTCTTTTTTAACATACATACTTAAACTCACGCTTTTTTCCTATAGGAGTAGGCAGAAGCTACGTGCTAGATCCTTACACGCTCCTTTTGCTTTGTTTACGTCCATACATCTAGTCATATACGCACACCGGTTATGAGTACTGTGCAACTGGCCTTTCTGAAAAACATCACCAATAAGACCCGTGTATGCCCTTCTTGAGCTTCCTCTCGCGGCGTCACTACGCACGTCTACCCTGCTATTAACATAAAAGCAATAACAGCTTTGAACTGTCAAAAGTAGCTAATAAAACTAATTAGCTGAAAATGTGATGAGCTTATCAAAACTTCGTCTCGCGTTCTGTTGAAATGAGAATGCAATAACAATTTTGTTACTTATCAAACAGAAATGGCAAAACTTGCCTGAGGGAAGGGTCATAAGTTATGACCCATAATGAACTTCCGTGATGGCCTGTAACAACATTTGAGAGTTGATTATTATATTACATAAAATTATATCACGGGATGGGGAGAAATCGTTCTTTTATGTGATAGCTATGTTTGTAGATCATAAAGTCGATCAATAAACCCATCTGTCCTTTATGTGTGGCTTTGACGATATCTTATCATTAAAACAATGGATAATAATAACGCGTTTGCGAGCTAACGTTAGTTAATTTTTTTCATTGTTTTCATGAGGAGGGATGAAACGCATGTTACTAAAACAGTTATGAATATAAATGTGGATGGATGGAGAGGGAGGGGACGGCCGAAGAAAAGATGGATGGACTGTGTGAGGAGTGATATGAAAGAAAATGTAGTCAGTGATAGCGTGACATGGGACAAGGGCAGGAAGATGATGATTGTTTATGTTAAATACAATCAATTTGTATTTTTTTTATATTACTACTACGACAGCGTTAGATACGCGTCCTAATAGAGTCTGGCCAACGAAAGCGTGATCTGAAAAACGCGGCAAATTCAAAATAACTTGAAAAAATGTGGTATCACCAACTATACCTCTGGTTAAATGTTTTAATACTTGTATTATTTGTATTCATTAATTTTTTTTTTTGATTTTTGGCTGCGTTTGGTGAAGTGTGACGGAGCTGTGATTGTCATGGATGTGAGTTAAAAACGAGTGTGTAGATTTATTTATTAGTATGTACATAATATTAACCCACTTAAAATTTAATTTATTAATTACTTAATCATCATACTCAAAATCAGAGTCCAAAAATTCAACCTCTAAGGATTCATCTGTATCTGCATCATCATCTACACTTATTATAAATTTTTCCAATACTTCTTCTGTTATGTGATCTCTTTGTTTATATTTATTTTTCACATTTATTACATGGTCCATCAATTTTTCCAGTCTTCTGCAGTTATTCGACCAAATGAGGAACATTGAAACATAAACATAAGAAAATGTATCATCATATCGTAATTATATAACAATCAGCTAACATGGATCAAGATTACCAAGTAATACTAACAATCGCAATCACAGACTTTGACGTACCTTTGACAGCTTAATAATGTTGCCATATTAAAACTTTGGAAATACCCCAGATCACGCTTTCGTTGGCCAGACTCTAACGTTCTTACTTATGTTATTATCCTACAATCACATCACACTAATATTAAAAAGGCGAGAGGTAATGAGTGTGTGCACATAGGATAATTTTTAATTTTATATTCCACGCGGGCGAAGCCGCTGGCAGAAGCTAGTTGAATTATAAAATGTGAAATAAGCCACTGACGCTGCTATTAGCGTGGCTGGCCTACTGGTCCCAAAATATGTAAAAAGTTTTCCATCGAATCGAAACGGTTTGATGAAACTTGTCACATGCGTAGACCATATCCTGGAACAAGGACATAGAACTTCTATCCCAGTACTACGTTCTCTTGCGATATTGGCCGACTTTCACGCTGGCATAAAGTCGCTGGCTAAAGCTAGAATATAATATTTATTAATAGTTTGGTGATCGCAGCACGATATTATTAGACCGATCAATGCATCTGCCTGTATTCCCGATATACTCAAGCCCACAGCCACAGCCGTCTAGCCGGACAGCCTTGACAAGCCAAACAATAGCCTACTTTAGAAATAGCTTGTTTCATTACTTAAATATATCATTATTATTTGTAATAATAGGAAGATAGCTTTTCATAATAGTACCTACTAATTACGTTCAGAAATAACCTACTTAATCTACTGGGTATTTTTAGTGATGGGGCTTTTGGATGAAAAGCTAATCATGTCACCTTCTCGATCGAATTTTATATTGAAAGAAGTATAATATAAAACCTGAGGGGCTCGTGTCTAAATAATAACAGCCGCACTGGTCGATCATCAAGGTAGGATCGTCCGGCCAGGCATATTGATTGTTGTGTACAATCAATATGCCTGGCCGGACGGCTTTCAGTCTTACCGGGCTGGAAGACGGGTGATGTTCTAGATTTTCTGGCTTCTAACTCCCCTTAACGACTGTCAATGATGTACAAATGATAGCCGAGATCAACGGCTTAACGAGCTTTCCGAGGCACGGATGACCTTCCATGTACTTCAGCAAGCGTTGCTTAACCTTGAATATCGACCAGTTCGGTTGTTATTACTTAGAAGCTCTTAGATAATAATACTAACGAAAACATGATATTTAAAAGTTAGCTACACGCTGAATCCATGTCTAAAGAATTACTAAGAAAAGTGATTCCTGTTAGAAATATTTGACCTAAGTTTACAGGAAGGACTTCTGGGAAACTTGCGAAGTTTTTCCTCATGTTTTCATTTTAAAATGTTCGAAAAGTTTTATCTTTACAACGATCTTTTCTCTGGAAAGTTGTTGAGACAAGATAAGGGCGCTTAAAATAACATTGTTTATTAGACAGGCATAGTAACGTCCATCAGGATTTTAGACCTGTTCAAATATTGGTTATTAAATATTTTTTAAACGATTGGCTTAAATTAAAATTGGCCTTAAAGGCAAGTAAGTAGGTACTATGTAGTCTGATATATTTGAACAAGTGAGTCATTTGGTCTACTTTTTCGTGTCGAAAATTCTATAAATATATGTATTTATTTACGCTTCGATCAGAATTGAGCCATTAGGCCTACATTAGCGTTACGGCGCGTAGTGTTCCACGCGCGCCTCAAAGAGATGTCAGCACAGTGACGGGGTCCGATAGGGCCGATGCCTGTCTGGGTCGGAAAAGAGGGTTACCGCGGCCCTGGCACAAGCAACTGAAGGACCACGGGTGGGTTTAAGTCAGTAAAAGTCTGACACGCCCTCCCGCAGAGCGGGAGAAGTCATTGGAAGATTTCCCAACCAAAAAGAAAATAAAAAATAAATAAGAAAGGCCTACATTAGCGTTGGTATTGTAAAGGTCTTTCTTGGTGCAGCT
Source organism: Anorthoa munda (assembly GCA_945859665.1). Taxonomy (NCBI): domain Eukaryota; kingdom Metazoa; phylum Arthropoda; class Insecta; order Lepidoptera; family Noctuidae; genus Anorthoa; species Anorthoa munda. The sequence continues at coordinate 10,829,182 of OX243913.1, read as the reverse complement.
GTTCTTGCATAAAGAGCAGGATTAAAGATGAGGCATAGCTTGTGGTGAGACTTCAGAGTCGCATTGCAACTCATCGGAACACACCTATCTGACTATGAACCTACTGCAGGAATCCACTAGACTTTCTTGGTGAGCGTCAATTTATGGACGCTGAGATTGATCTCAATTCAAGGTATGAGATAATTAAAGACTTGCTCCATCTTTATTTATAAATCCCTCGCCCCGGTCCCCGAAGCGAATACGATACCGAAGCTTGTATGAAAATATATTTGCTCACTAGCTTCTGCCAGCAGCTTTAATAAAAGCGGGAACCTTTAATTTTATCCGGGATAAAAAGTAGCCTAAGTGCTATCCTGACTATAATCAATATCTGTGCCAAATTTCATCTAGATCCGATCAGCCGTTCTGGCGTGATTGAGTATCAAACCATACATCCATCCAAACTTTCGCATTTATAATATTAAGTAATAAGTAAGATAGGGCTAATAGGTATTTACTTACTTTATTTTTTACTTTTTGGAGGTTTTGTGTCGGCGTTTTCAAAAATGTTTAATTTAATATTTTTTCATGGATAACGAAAAAAAAATACTTGCAAATAATTTTATGAATATAGAAACTCTTTTACGTAAGACAATAGGTGGTTATATACCACCTATTGTTTTTAGCAAAATATTATAACAATATAAGTATTAATATTCATCAAAAATAAGTGCTTAATATCTCTCCACCTGAACCTTAGTTAAGTAGTAGTTAAGTAAGCAAGGCGCTTTTGAAACAAACACACCGAACTTTGCTAAAGTTTGCGTTCTATATAGTTTGCAATTCAATATGATTCTTGAAGTTTCGTCCTGTGTTGCTTGATATTAATTACCTTTTAAATTAATTATCTGTAGTATAGAGTGTTCTATTGAATCTACATTTAGTTAATTACTTATTTTAAGGATTGGTTTGTAAGTAAAGAATGAGTGATCTTCCTGATGGGTCAACGCGATTTGATTTATATCACATCGATTAATGATTTTCACTTTTTAGTTGTAGTACATAATGAGCAAGTTCTATAGTACCTATAATTCACAAAGATTACCCGAATAACATAAAACTTTAAAATAAGCGGTGAAATGAGAGTGTACCGAGAGTGTACACTGTACAGTGTGTGTGAAATGAAAATGGTACACATCTGCGTATCCCTTTAGAGCGTACCGGCGTGATGTTGTATTATGAAATGGCGTAAACAATAACACATGCGATTGCAGCAATCCCGAGAGATTTCCTTTGTTTATTGAAGAGTTCTGTTTTATACTCCGAAGTTCAGATCAGATCTTCACCAAATTTAAATGAGAAAACATGACAAGCACCAGTTTTCAAAAAAAAAAGTATCAAAAAAACCGGTTCACCTAGTCAAGAGTTTTGAGGCCGTTCTCAATTTGACTGTATTCTTTTTAATGTATGTTATTAAAAAGAATACAGTCAAATTGAGAACGGCCTCCTTTTTGAAGTCGGTTAAAAATATTTAAGCGATATCGCCTAACGACGACGCAATTTAAATTGCATCGCGCCATTAGGAAGCTCCCTTACTCAACCTCCTTGTATAAGTAGCAGCTCGTAGGGGAATAAAATACTACCCTTTGTACCCAAGGGTAGTTTTTCTACAAACTTTAAAGACTTTCCTAAATGTATAATTATCCTCCAGAGCCATTCTTCCCCTCTTCCGGCCAGTCCTTTGTAAACATAATTATGGCAGTAATTACGAGAGCGATCCACAAAAAGACATAGGAGCATTTAAATCATGTTTCAAACATGTTTCCCTTTCAACGGTATCAGACACGGAACGTATACATTACAACATATAAATCGACAAATCGTTTACAGTCCAGGCTGTGCGATTGTGGAGTGAGTTGCCGTTGTCAGTTAGACAAGCCCAGTCACTGGTTTCTTTTAAAAACCTGGTTAAAAACCATTTCCTTACTCTCTAACTCCTTTCAATTTAAATCTAATCTCTGTCATCATTATTTAGACCTTTTTCTTTTTTCTTCTCTCTCTCTTTCTATGAATTTCATGTCATATTGCGTATGTGTGTTTATATATAGGTTTATGTATAGTATTTATTATGGTAATATAAGCTTGTGTATATTTATGTTTTAATCTAATAGCAGTAGGTACACCGCAGACTACCCCCTTTTTTACCCGACTGCCGAAGGAGGGTAATGTGTTTATCAGTCTATGTATGTATGTATGTATGTTTGTTACTATGTGGCGTTCTAGAGACCAAACGCGTTGGCCAATTTTGATGATTCTTACGTCAATCGATTCGTCTTAATCCTTCCTTAAGTCGGAGGATACATCTGGTTTTGGACCGCCAGCTCGCGAATATGTATCCTCCGACTGCACAGCATGATTTTCTTCTTATTTACGTCTTTTTAGTTTGCTTTTTAAGCAGTCGGGTTTTTTATTCTGTTTCTTCAGTCCATCCAAAGGTTGTCTGGTAGATATCGCTGTCAGCGATAAGACCGCCTTTGTACCCGTATAAATAAGTTTTTCTTGTAAATGTGTATAATTTTATGGTGTACAATAAAGTATATTCTATTCTATTCTATAAATTTTCCTTTACTTAATGTTAAATAGTCAGATCGTAGGTAGGTTACTAACTTCCAGAGAACCCTTGTTTCTAAGTTTAACTCACTTTACCTGTATGAACTATGTCATAGGAACATTAAAGTTCTACGTTTTACGGACCCTGCTTTGACCTTATCCAAAGGGCGAGAACTAAGGGATATAAATGGCTCGAAGTTTTGGAGTAATTAATTAATAAAGTTCTGCCCAATTATTGTAAAAGTTACCTAATAAATATTTTTGGATTCCTGTTAAAATCACTGATTGATAATGAGAGTTATATATATATTGGATCACGTGCATGTTTTGGGTATACCTGACTTCACTAATACATAAAGGAGTACTAGGTTTATTATTGAGTTGATCACGTGGCGCTATCATCATCATCATCGTCATTATATCAGCCGAAAGACGTCCACTGCTGGACATAGGCCTCCCCCAAGCGTCACCACAGCGCCCCAACTGGCGCTATGGGGATCGAAAATTCGAGTCGCACAATTTGGCAACATACACGTGAGAAAACTCGTGAAGAAACATAAAGGTATAAATACCGATATTACGGTCCACATTTATCGTCAATCTTTTCTTTACCTGTCAAAAAACGCAGCTATGTTTGTACCTAAGTACTGAACACACACACACACACACACAACACACACACACACACACACACATTCTTGACTAACAAACACACCAACCGTGTCGTCAAAATAATAGTATGGATTGGGTTTATTGAATTCTTTTTCCGTTTTGAGAGATACGAGTGGAGGACGCCATGCGTTGCGGCGTGGCGCATCAACGGGGTTTTCATGCAGAGGTCGCAAATTATAGATTATTTTAATTTTTTTTCTGGTATTTAGGCTATACTACTGTAAAGTTTCATTAAAATCCGTTCAGTAGTTTTTGCGTAAAAGAGTAACACATCCATCCATATTCAAAAACTTTTACTGTTTTAAGAGGTTTTATTTAGCTTGTATTATATTAGTACGATTAAGTATAAGATACACACGCTCAAAAATACATAAAAATTAAGTATATTCTATTCTAACGCTTTCTTAAATTAAAAATGTGTTTTCTCAGAAAAACGGCTCCATCAGTGATACAGACTACCTGACGACTTGGAAGGGCATGGAGGACGCCAAGATGATGAACCTCACCAGGTCTATCGGCGTCTCCAACTTCAACCTCACGCAGATGCAAAGACTCTGGGACAACTCCAATATCAAGCCTGCGGTTCTACAGATTGAGGTATGTTTATCTTCTAAACTACTATAACAATAAGGACCGTTTGTAGCAGAAATTGTGTGAAATGGTCGATCTGATATTGTTCAAAATCCATGAGTTCAAATCCCAAACAAAAAATTTAAAAAATAGTATTTAAACTAATATTATATAGAGATAAATTGTTTATACTTATGATTGTTAAATGTAATCTCTAGAAGTCCCAGCCTTATTGAGTAAGTGAATTCGAGAGTTGCAGGTCGTGGGTTCGAGCTCAGGCAGGCGCTTTACTTTGTGTAAATTATTTCATCACCACTGATCTCAAAACGGTGAAGGAAAACATCGTGAGGAAACCGGCATGTCCTAGAACCAAAAATTCGATGACATGTGACATCCACCAAACCGCACTGGGCCCGCGTTGTGGATTACGGCCCATCCCCTCTCACAGAGAAGAGGCCTGTGTCCCAGCAGTGGGAACATTAATAGGCTGATGATGTGTGATGTGTGTGTGTGAATTCGGAAAAGCAAAGGATTTGACCCCATAAATCGATAAATCACATAGACGGAAATCCACAACGCGTTTTTCATCTCGCACGTGATTGGTCAATTGATGGGATCAAATCCTTATGCAATTAGGCTGCAGTCCGGTAACGGCAAATTTTGATGATGAAAAGCCACACTGTCTTACGCTACTTTTTATCCCTGAAATATGTACCTATCGTTTCTCTTGGATAGACCACGGGAGCAAAACCGCGAGAAAAAGCTAGGTATATATTAATTTATTAGCTACAAATCCATACTGATATTATGAATGCGAAAGTAACTCTGTCTGTTTGTCATCTTTTCACGCTTACACCGTTGAACCGATTACGATGAAATTTGGTATGGAAATAGTTTGAGACCCTGGGAAGGACATAGGATAGTTTTTATCATGGAATTCAACCTTATAGGAGAGTTAATAATTCATGTTGAATTAAAAATTTCTCAAGTAAGGCGGACCACACCCCTACAATATGAACGCCCGTTATAAAAAATTGGCTATTCGAAGTATTAATCCTACGCAGACGTAGTCGCGGGCAACAGCTATTAAGTCTATATATACACCTCCACAAGATCACTCTTCACATTCTCCTCACTGCTTGAATAGTACATCTAACAACCATTGACAACAACAATACCTATCACCATGTTTCAATCAACTGGTGAGTGAGCAAATCTTTTGATCAAGCACACTAAGCTTTACGTTTAAAAAAAAAGTAGGTAGTGCTACGTTTTCAAACGTGTGCAGTTCGCTTCGGCTATGAAAACTGAAATCGTTTGCAATTTTTGAGCACTGTGTACAGAAAATAAAAACACTGGATTGTTCTCCAATAATTTAAGGTTTTATATTCAATCTTTTACGATTTTTATCGTTGCTCTTTTGGATCAGATTGGTTTGTATTTATATTATTTTATATCGGTTTTTATTTATGAGTAGCTTTTTAACTACCTTTTTTATCCGACTGCCTAAGGAGGGTAATGTGTTTATCAGTCTATGTATGTATGTGTGTTTGTTCCTATGTGGCGTTCTAGAGACCAAACGCGTTTGCCGATTTTGATGGTTCTTACGTCAATAGATTTGTCTTAATCCTGCGAGTGTCACTGGCTACTTTAAAATTGGAATATAGGAAAATGGCGGCTTTTGGACGCCATATTGTGGGGACCCAATTTTTTTGTTCTTCCTATGGGGTTGGAAGAAAAATAATTGTGTGTGGTATCATAATAAAGGGTTTTAAGAATTGATTTCAAAAATATATAACACTTATATGTTTAAATGTACCTGAATCGCAAAAAAAAAATTACTATAAAGTTATAAATAAAAAAAGTTAATTTAAACAGTTAATTAAGAAAATCAAAAAGCCCGACTGCTTAAAAAGCGGACTAAAAAGACGTAAACAAGAAGAAAATAATGATGTGCAGTCGGTGGATACATATTCGCGAGCTGGCTGACCAAAACCAGATGTTAGTTTAGTTCGCTTTTTAAGAAGTCGTCGGGTTTTTAGATTTCTTCAATTAACTTTTTATCGTCTTTTCTCCCTTGGCCTTAAGAACAGTACATATATTCCGGGATAAACGTACCTTATGATACTCAGCGTTGATGTAATTTTCAACAACTTCCAGATAACCATTTTTTTACTTCTATACTAATATTATAAAGAAGAGTATAGATTTGTATTTTTGTATGTAACGAATAAACTTAAAAATTACTGGACCGATATCAAAAATATTTTTTCACCCTTGAGATGCTACACTATCCCCGGGTGACATAGGCTACTTGTTATCCCTGTATTCCCACGGGAACGGGAACTACGCGGGTGAAACCGCGAGGCGTCCACTAGTTTTTTATAATTTTAGTATAGATTTCATTAACAAATCTTCAATATCGGGATTGCTAATGAGCTCTTCTTATTGACCAGGTGAACCCAACAATAACCCAAGATGAGCTGGTGAACTGGTGCCAGGAGCACGGCGTGGTAGTGATGGGGTACAGTCCATTTGGTGCTGTACTTGGCAGGAAAGAGGACGCGCCGGGCCCCCGCGCCAACGACCCCTTCTTGCAAGAACTGGCAAAGAAGTACAACAAGACTGTGCCGCAACTACTGCTCAGATATTTGGTGAGTGTTTTTTAATTCTAATTCTCGAATAAAATATGTGATTTTTAATTCCTGGTGAGCCTGCTCTAGAACTTTATCTTGCTTAATGGTAAACTATGGATATAGTACGACGAAACGTGTAAGCGCATAAGATTCCTGCTCACTCTCGCTTTGAATACTGACGGGTCACTTGTGGATATAAACCTATTCAAGAGTCATGATCTATTGTTCAACGAACTAGTCTCAACGCTAAGTGGAAATTGTTAGTATGAAATAAAAAAAACTCAAATTCCGCGTCGACAAACAAAATACCAAAATATTCACCGCCACCAAATAATTTAACTCCAACACAAATCAAAATGGCATTGTAACACATTGACAGGCCTAATTCCCTCGATTCTTCCCTCCTAATCGGCATACGAAATCCTTTCGGGCCATTTACTTGTACTATCCCTACCTTTGACGAGGTGACAGCTCTAAATACGTGTCAACATCACTTCCAACTTGTTTCATTTAAACCCTAAAGTTGAGGTACACGGGCCCAATTGGGGCCTTTGGCTTTGATTGCGTCTATAAGTGGAAAATCGTTTATATTTATTCAAGCGGTTCCCTTACATAAAGTTACATGAGCTTGTGTGAACACGTACGCGTATTATAAATACGGCGTAGTGTTATGTTAAAGGATCTATGTTTCTGTAATAAATCATATTATGATGGCTTATTTGAAAGCTTTATCTCGAGTGCCGTGAGTTTCCCGAGGCGGTGTTTTTCCCTTTCTACGGCAATTTCGTTTCTGTTCACAAAGTTTAACTGCTGAATTAAAATTATGAGTTTCTACTTATTCAAATTACATGGACTTTTTTTTACTTTGAGTGTAGTTTTAGGACACATGTCATAACTTCATAATTTTATTGTTTTAGCTGGATCGTAACATCGTGGCGATACCTCGCTCGACGAATATTCATCGTATCTACATGAACTTTGTAATTCAAGACTTCAACCTAACTTCAGAGGAAGTCAAAAAAATATCTGGATTTAATAAAAACTACAGACTCAGAACTCCAGCGAAATGGTACAATCACCCAGAGTTTCCATTCGAGAAGAAAAATCTTACAGAAGAAGAAATTAAATATATAATTGATAACAGCAAGGAAGATTAATTAATTTAAATAGTATTGAGTGAATATTTATATACAATCTATTATTGTAATAACTTTAGAGTTTTAAAATTCATATACTCTTAGGTATAATTAATAACTACGCTGAGCGAAGAAATTAAACAAAATCAGTCTTAAATATTAATGTACAAAATAAAACCACTCGTTATACTTTCTGTTTCTTTTCATTTGATACTCCTCCATCAGAATTACAAGACACCTACTAATTGAACTTATTAGAGTTAACATAAATGTAGTATGCTAGTATTATATTATCTGTGACTGTAGTGACATGGAACGTTATTTATAGAAGTACCTATTACTAACTGAAAACCATTTTTATTGGTGATCAATTTCCACGGATTCGAAAAAGACATTACTGCTGTTCTAAATTCAAATAAAAAATGATATGCAAAAAATATGAACGAGTAAGTATAATTTACAACAATTTTTGTTAAAAGTCTTTTGTACGCAAACGAAATAATAACGGTTACTGTTTTACAAAGTCCTTTATTTAACATTCATATAATTTATTACTCTCCCTTTTATCAGGGAAACCACTTCCGAGCGAAAAGTTGTTCAGTAATAATCTAATTTGATTCATTTCTAATATGAATTTTGACAACTTTTCACGTTTCGTTCTTGATCTTTTTATTTGTTTAGAAGTAGACGGGAACATTGAAAAAAATCTTCTTAAAATGTGGTTGAAATTTACTGAAAGTGAATTACAAAATTTTGTGCATGTTTATCTCTTCAAAAAAAGGACGAGTTTATCAATTCAAATGTTATTTTTTATGTTTTTACCTCGAAACTTTTTACTCGATAAACCGATTTTGATGATTCTTTTTTTATTTGAGAGCTGGTGCTTGTCATGTGGTCCCATTTAATTATTTCATCAAGATCTGATGAAGAACTTCGGCGATATACAACATAACTCTTCAATAAATGACAGCACATCACTCGGGATAGCTGCAATCGCATGTCTGTTTATTGTTTACACCATTTCATAACATAACATCACACTGGTACACTCTAAAGGGGCACACAGGTGTGAACAGTTCACCCTGGTATATTCTCATTCCACCGGTTTTGTTTAAGTTTTACGTTTTTAGGTTAATCTATTCTGGCATCACTATGGACATTATAGGTATACCTAGCTTATAGAACTGGTCCATTATGTACCACAACTAAAAAGTGAAAAATAAAAACTTTTTACAAAAAAATACAACCGACTTCCAAATTTTTTTGTCTTATTATTGTATAGTTTCCGTTATCTCTCTTGTTTAGAGTATGCTGTAACAATAGTATGTGGTTTGCTTTTTAGTTTTTTATATATAGCACATACCTACATAAACACATTGATGGACTCATGATAGCACAAGTTTAAACCTTAGTGGTTTTTGGTTGCTATTTAATATGAATAATCCTGTACTGTTTTGTAGAATTGATAAATAAAGGAACAAAAAAAATAACAACACTACAAATTGAAAAATAACTTCAATTTCGGAAGTCGGTGTCAAAAAATATTTTTTTTTTTCTAAAAGTTTTTACATAAAATGCCATGAAATTAGCTTTGAAATACTAATGGAACACTGAAGAAGGCTGCAGACAAACTATCCCTTCAAGAAGTAGAGTATGCTCTGATTAGTTTCACCAAAACACCAATTAAAAGTATCTATCAGAGATTTAGCGATCAAAGAATTTATGAAGTGAAATTAATTCTGCGTCGTCGAATCGGTTTAGCTTCAAACTTAAAATTAACCGGTTGAGCGTTGCGGAACGGAAAACGTTTCCAATAATTAAATAGCTACCCACCTTATCTCATCTCAAAGGAGTTGTGTTAGCCTTTTTAATCTCCTTAGTATTATGTAATTGAATTCTTTTAACCGCGAGTATAAAGGGAATACCGTCGCTTTTATCCGAAGCCGGGCTTTCGGATCACCTAATTGATTCGTGAGCAGCTTTGTTGGTGTTTGAGTAATAATACTAATAATGTAAATTCAATAAACTAATCTGTACCGCGTCGGCAATAGTTTGTTACCCCATTACTGTAATCCAATAACTTGACAAATGTTGTTATATCGGTTACGGGCGATATTAAATTGTTTTGTTTGTTTGTCTGTCTGCTTTGATATTGTTTGAATTGCGATTATTTGAGTTGCTTCATTGTTCTACTTATTATTTCTTATTGCGTATTAAAAAAAAGGTTTTTTTACAAAAAAATACTACCGACTTCCAAATAAAAAACTATAAAGTGAAAAATAACTTTATTTTTGGAAGTCGGTGTCTTTCGCAGGTACCAATTTTTTGCGTTATGGACCGACTAAAGTTATTATCCACTAAATAGTTTTTTTAATTGGAAGTCAGTAGTATTTTTTTGTAAAAAAGCTTTTTATTTTCACTTTTTAGTTGTACCTAATAGGCAAGTTGTTTAGTAAGGTACCTATAACGCCAGAATAGATAATACAAATGTCATGAAACTTGAACATAACCGTTGACATGAGAGATCTGCGTACCCCTTAAGAGCGTACTGGCGTGATGTTATGTTATTAAATAGTATAATCAATAAACAGACATGCGATTGCAGCAATCCCGAGAGATTTGCCGTAATTTATTGAAGAGTTCTGTTGTATATCTTCGAAATTCTTCATCAGATCTTCACCAAATTAAAATGGGCTCAATTTCGAAACATACTTTTCCATAAAAAAAAACAAACATAATGTCGAACATCCTCCTTTTTGGCAAGTCGGGTAATAACAGCGCCTGAGGCGAAGCTGAAGATTTTGGATAATTTCATAATCGACAAGGTTGTGAAAAGGATTTTCAAAACGAATGGATATTACCTTAATCACGTATTACGACATTCAGATAAAAGAGAGATTTATACGTAGCCGAGGTCCATTCAATGATACGACCTCCAATTCTTCTATTTGACTCTAAACAACATTAGTAAACAACTGTAAGGGAAATTACATCAATAAAGAAAGAAAAAACTTGAAGTCATTACGAAGAAAATGTATTTTTCGTTTCTCATTGTTTTTCTGTGTCAATGGTTTGTTAGTAATTCGAACCATTATAAGCTCTTGGTATTTCCCAAAGTAAGCGCTAAGCGTCGCTACGGCACGTCATTAGAAATCATTAGGGTAAGAAGACTTGGTAGCTGTAAGTGCCATTAAATGAAAATGTCCTAAAATTATGGGCACTTAGTGCAAGGAGCCATTCTGTAGAGGCTATTTCCATTCTACATGTACGTTCGGAGATACTCATTCAGTAAAATACGGCACGGTCGAATTTAACGCGAAGTATTTTATTTCAACACATGGCCGCCGATAGCATCGTTTGCTGTACCCGTATCGTTGTTATCCATTGCAAAATAATCATCAGTTTAGGTAGATATTTCGAACAGGCAAACAACTATGTTGGCATTATGGCAGTGGACACCGCATGAATGAGCCTTTATAACGTAATGGCTGTACAGTGTTGGCGCTGCTATCAATTCGAAGCTTTATCATTGAATGCATACTGGCTGCTTGTTTTTTGCGAGTGGCTTATTTATGAGAAAAGTTAGGGGCGGTTCGGCCGGTCCTAACATAAATTAGGTGCGGTGACACGGACTAATTGGCGTCATTATGCGCGCGGATGGCCGGCGCGGTGCGCGGCGATGAGGCGCGCGGCGGGAAGCCACGTCGCGTTAGCCTATTTCACCAAAGATTCGCTTTTCTTCCTCTATCGCAAACGCTCAATTAAACAAAGGTAACTACAATCATTTATCGTGCTTAACTCACAAAGGCGCGTGATTAGCTCGGCATTAGTCAACTTCTCGAATAAACCAACATGTAACTTATGAATGACCAGTAATTTGCTCGTTATTGAATCGGAAAATACTGTTGATTTCTTTATGCCGATCAATTAGTAGTTTCTTGTGGAACTAATCGGTGGTGGTGGGAAAGGTATTTTCTCGGATAGGTATATAAATAAACGTGAGCATTGGTGAGCCGGACTAATGGTGGCCGGTGATACAAATGAGCACGCTTAGCCGACCAGTGCGCTCTACGCACACTAATTACAAGCTAAATCAAATAATGTTGAAAAAACTCGCATCAATCAAAGGGGCGACGAAAACAAAATTACTTTTCAAAGTCGTTACGTCGTAGACGACGGACTCCGTTGTTTTAATCACAAAAGAGATAGAGTTACTTTTATTATACTGAAGGTTGTTTCCTGTTCGCCGTTGTCTTTACGTCAACTGCTCAAAATTCAGGAAGCCTTTTGTTGTTGTGGAGGCTTCTATTCAAGATTCGCAAGACAGTGGATCCCGGTGATGTCAGTTGGAATATTAACAAGGGACGCTACGTCGGCCGGCGCCTGTGACAATCCTTTAAGCGTCCAAACATAACGGCATGTAGGAGCCCGAGCCCGTGCGTCCCGACGCTGCCGCTTGGACGGTGTCAATACTGATCTTTTGAATACCGATACTGATAATGTCTAGGGACACGTCAAGAACTTACTACGTTTACAATCTCTGTTATCGAATGTGTTCGCTTGCTTTAAACTTGAAACAATTCCATCTTTGTTGAGTGTGACAGTTTCTTGTAAGTTAGTTCATTAATACACAAAGGACCAACTAATGTTGGTCTGTAATTTAGTTTAAACTTGAATTTGTAGAGCAAATATCTCACTGTTCCATCATTTTACATCTAATTTAGCCCATCCATCTTTGTAGGAGCATTTTAAACGCTATGTGAATTTACAGGTTTATTTTTATTTTTTGTCTTTGATTGATTTTTATTTCAATTAAAATGTAGATACTATAAAAATACTTAATTAACAATAACTACCTATATAAATAGTTAATAATATAAAACTACGAACACGTATAAAAGGGCAGGGGTCACAGGGCGTCAAAAAATTCGTCCACATCGCTGTCAACGTGAAAAGTGCCCAGAACGCTGGCAGCATTGCCACGTTGGATGGCAATGCTGATTCTCTGGCCAAGGAAAAGCCCAGCCCTCTGGGAATGAATGTAAATGTGAATTCTACATCAAAGTTTCCACGAGTTCTTGTAAAACATAGAAAAGTTCCAGCAATAAAAGCTGATTAGTTTTAAATGCCAATAAAACTATAAAATATTGCTATCTCTAATGCCGAACCCTGGAACGTACAAACTTCACCATATTTGTATTCATATCTACTACTGACTAGGTTGTCTAGAGACTCAGTATCTCATGCAACTTCATGAATTTGTAACATCCATCTTATTTGTTTTCAAAGATACTTGTAAATAAAGTTAGTTCTCTCGAGTCCAAAAGCCAGTATAGTAACATAAATCCATCCTTTTAAGTTGAATCACGTTCTACAAATGTTTGCCGATGGAACACACGACGAGGCCACTTAATAGAAAGACAAACGTATCGGAATGTTGACTTTACAATCAATTTTATAACATCCTATAGCGATAAATTTAATACGGAGTAAAGATTTAGGGCCTTATTTATAAACCACTAGCTGCCGCCGGAAAGGAGTATGACAGGGATCAAAAGGAAAGAAAAAGTAAGAAATAGCATCATCAGAAGCAAGACTAAGGTCCAGGACATAACTCTGAAAATACGGAGACAAAAGTGGAAATGGGCGGAACACATGATCAGAGGAAAGGATAAATGGATTAAAATAACCAGACAATGGTACCCAAGGGATGGGAAAAGAAAGAGAGGTAGAACAACAGAAAAGGTGGGATGACGATATCAGACAAGTCGCTGGAACAACATGGGGTAGAGTGGCCATAGAAAGGACGGAATGGAGAAGATTGGAGGAGGCCTTTGCCAACTGGCAAACGGACACACAGAAATGGAACAAAAAATGTATCTATGAACAACAAAGGAAATAAAATCGTGTCTGGATGAAGGCTTATATATAGCTGCCGCCCGCGGTTCCGCCCGAGTGTTATTAGCACTTCTCCCAATATCTTTATAAATTATAGCCCATGTGTTGTAAATTCTCCATGGGATTAATTTCGAGTTTTGAGGTTTATATTTGGTGAAATGTGGGTGTTCTACAACTCTGCCCAATCCTTTGAGAAATACAGGCGTGATATTATGTTTGATTGTTAGACGTTAAGCTAGTATTATATTATCTGTGACTTTAATAATCTTCTCCTAACACTGAATACATACATACCTTAGTTCGCTTTGCTCAATGTGTGGCAGATGTCGTCGTGATGACGGATAAACCTTCGTCACGTCTAGGATGAAATACTCCAGGCGTCCAGCCCCGTTGTCAAACTTTAATGGGATTTAGTGACGTTACATGCAACGTACACAGCTAACAGATTAACAGCATTAAGACAGGCGCTTATTATAGTCGCTCTGGGCCTCAGCACATCGCATAAGCATTATAATACAAAAAGTAATAGTTTAAAAATACAAAAAAAAACACTTTAATTTAATCCAAACTAAAAAGTAGAAAATAATTTTCAATTAATTGAAATTAAGAAAAATCTGATTAACAAAGAAAAATGTATTTTATTGTGAAAAATCGTGGAGTGCTTGATGTCAATTGTTTATAACATTTTATTGGTAGATATTGGTAAAAGTAATCATTTTGAAAAAGTCTTCAAAATCACCCTCGCTTTTTTACATTTTTTTTTTGTTAAGCACACTATTCTTAATTACAATTTATTGAAAATGATTTTCTAATTTTTAGTTTGGTTTTCTAATAAAGCGTGTATTCTAGTTTTTTTTTACTATAATTTATTTTTTACTTTTTAGTACAACCGCTAATCCTGAAGATCCTGGTAAGGATAATGGGACAAACTATTTAAATTATTGCATTGTCATCGGTCCTTGATAAGTGTGCAAAGTTTCAAAATGATCCGACGTTTTGAAGGGGGTGAAAATCACGTTCAAAGATTCCGTTACTTAGATACATAGATACATACATACCATGATAATAAAAGCGTGTTAAAAAAGCCTGTAGTGTGCGATAGGCCATACAAAATATACGAAAATGGTGACACACGTGTTGACAAGTTCTTAACGCTACACTCAATTCAGAAATCGGCCCTAAGACGATAATTACGTTACGGTGCGATCCACCTTAATGTGCGCTGCTTTTTAGGGTTCCGTACCCAAAGGATAGAAACGGGGCCCTATTAGTGAGACTTCGCGGTCCGTCTGCCTGTCTGTCTGTCACCAGGCTGTATCTCATGAACCGTGATAGCTACACAGTTGAAATTTTCACAGATGATGTATTTCTGTTGCCGCTATAACAACAAATACTAAAAACAGAATAAAATAAATATTTAAGTAGGGCTCCCAAACAACAAACGTGATTTTTTGGCCGTTTTTTGCGATAATGGTACGGAACCCTTCGTGCGCGAGTCCGACTCGCACTTGACCAGTTTTTTCTGAGATCATCTTTCTATATTAGCTGACTATTTCAGTCGATGGTACAATTATTTTAGTCACCGAGCGAACTTTTAGGCCGATTGGTTTGTGGCCGAATAAAATCGATGAAAATTCTGAGTTGATTGGATGACATCCCTGGGGCGAAGCAAATCTAACCGGAGACTAACTTTTTCACAGGTGTAAAACTTTTATACCGCAGTAGAAATTTGGATAGTAGATAGTAAAACTTTTAAGAAATTCAGATGAATAATTTGATTCAGGAAAAGAGTATCTAGAAGGATTTGGGGGAAGCCTTTGTCCAGAAGGGGTACAGTGTAGATTTAAATTCAATAAAAAATCTTGTGATGCATTCCGACGTAAAATCAACATAAACTAAGAACGCAAATTAATACAGAAATTTTCTTCTATTTTAATATTCATAAAAGGTCCTACCCATCGAAACTTTTGAATATTAATAAAGCGTAATTTTTATAATTTCATTTAGTTTTAAAACTAGTTAGGTAATTACTAAAACTTGTGCGGGATCATTTAAAAAAATAGGTATCTATGTAAATTGATTAAAACATTTAATTAGGCCTTATGAATTTTTATTACCTAATTGCAACGTAATTTACAAATTGAAAATTAAATTCACTTATTTTTTACAGTTCTTCATTATTTAAATCACATATTAATAAATTTATTGTAAAACTTGCAAATTGATGGTGCAAATTAAAGTGGGAAAATCCCGAATACAATCGATAGGTATTGACACACATACATGGTTTCAAAAGAAGAAAACTATAGCAAAAATAATTTTGACTTTTCAAAAGTAAAAAAGGAAACTTTACACTTAAATTCCTCCCAAACCGAACACTACTTGACTATAAACAAGTGAACCTGACAATGTCTAATACGGGCGTAAAGCACTGAACTAAACCGTTGGCTTGAAAATAAGAAAATCAACGAGAAAGAACACGACGCTTTGGGACAGGGACGGGAATCTTGTTTTGTGTAAATACAGTCCCGTAGCAGAAGTGCAGAACAAGTCGGGCGGACGGCGCACCAGCGTCAATCGGTGCGGGACTATTTTCCAGCGTCCATTTTGGAGACGAGTTTTTGAATTTGGAAACGGAAATGTGACATACGGGTTACTGTTACACAGATGTTAAGCTTTTAACAGCTAGGAGTGCGAGTGGGGTTTGAATAAGAGTAATTGATGCCGACTTTGTGATGTCATGTCATGACATCCCGCCCGGTACGTGCCGTGTACGTGTACATGAATCAATAATAAATATATTTATTATTGATTCATGTACATTATTTATGAAACAAAGTTTTTTCTTATGCTTTAAAAAAATAATTAACAACACAATATTTTTTCGTAACTTTTGGATACTCCTCCAAAACGACATGGATGTTTAAAAATATTTTTACACAGAAAAATTGATGGCTTTCTTCATAACTGAAATGCTTTTTTTTAAATTTCTTCATGACTGCATTTGTAAATCCAATAACATTTTGTAAACAAAACTGTTCAAAAGGAGGTTCAATGTTGATATTTTGGCATCGAGCGGGCGCACGGCCAGTACTTCGTTAACATTGGGGCGTATATATCGGCTTAAGGATCAATTACATTATAGAGATTTATAAAATTACTAGCTGACCCGGCAAACTTTGTTTTGCCATAAAAACACCTAATATGCATCTACCCTACCTACCCTACCCTACCCTACCTACCCTACCCTACCCTACCTACCCTACCCTACCTACCCTACCCTACCCTACCTACCCTACTTACCCTACCTACCCTACCCTACCTACCCTACCCTACCTACCCTACCCTACCTACCCTACCCTACCTACCCTACCCTACCTACCCTACCCTACCTACGCTACCTACCCTACCCTACCTACCCTACCCTACCTACCCTACCCTACCTACCCTACCCTACCTACCCTACCCTACCTACCCTACCCTACCTACCCTACCCTACCTACCCTACCCTACCTACCCTACCCTACCTACCCTACCCTACCTACCCTACCCTACCTACCCTACCCTACCTACCCTACCTACCCTACCTACCCTACCCTACCTACCCTACCCTACCTACCCTACCCTACCTACCCTACCCTACCTACCCTACCCTACCCTACCTACCCTACCCTACCTACCCTACCCTACCTACCCTACCCTAATTTTCCATTTTTTTTTTTGTAAATCTAAACCATTCTCGAATCGCCACGAACACACACAAAAAATTTCATCAAAATCGGTCCAGTCGTTTAGGAGGAGTTCAGTCACATACACACGCACACAAGAAATATATATATTAAGATGACAAATACGAGGTGAGTTGGTACTGAAACCTACATTACATTAATGTGTCAAGTGACCTTGGTGTGGCAGAAAACAGCAAAACAAACAAAACGCCAAACAAAAAATACAAGAAACACAATAAACAAACAACATTCTTACAACAAATAATACAAGTATACAACTTCAATATTCAGAGTTGACAACCCCGATGCGACGTTTTGCCGGTACGTACCTACTGCGAGAAAGGCGTCTGCCCACGACCCTCCCGTGGGACGCACGGCACAACGGTTCGTCTGAACATGCACTTGTGACACAAAGATGCCACTGACAACTCGATTTGAATGCTGTTGACATGCAACGAACATGGAAATGCTGTATCGACGACAGATGTTTATGTAAAATGGGGACGTATTGTTATGCATTACAATTCATTGCACAACTGCCTGTGGCCTAATCTCGATAAAATTATGTTTGCCATCTGGTATATGCTGAGATATTATTGCATATTTGATACTCGTATAAATGATTAGTCTATATTAGTTACAGTTTTAATTTACTATACCATGGATTAAAAAAACTGCTCTCATAAAGGATAACATCGTGCAGAAATTAGCACATCCTAGCACCAAAAATTCAAAGAGACGTGACACCGACCAATCCGCATTAGACCAACGTGGTGGTTTACGAATCACTCCGTATCACAGGAAGTAAGTAGGCCTGTATGTATACTAGGAACATTATAGACTGACCAGCTTTTACCCGCGGCTTCGCTCGCGTAAAACGTAGAAAAGGAAACACAGAGTAGTTGTACAAAAATAGTGTATTTTGCGTAACATAGAATGCAGTAGGTACTAATTTGATTTTTGATTCTTATAAATATTGTTTAAGTCGTCAAAAATCCGGCAATGGGTTGTGAGCACAGAGTTGTAATTTTGAATAACTTACTTTAACACAGTCGTGTAAAATATATTTTTAGTTTTACCATCTTTTGCTAAAACATATTGATTATGTGGACTTGATACTCGTGAACACGCTACATACAGTTGCCCATGGGAAAAACTGTTTTTTTCTAAATGCACTCCTGCAACTTTCAGTGTTTACCCTTGAGCTTTATTTATGGTAATCGCGAATGCGTCCAGATTTCTCATTAATAGGACTGGGACACCAACTTTCAGCCTCAACGTATGGGACGGTACCCCTGATAATTCTAAAGAGTTAAGAAACTCTATAGGGTAGAGTTTCTCACCCTGAAGAGTTTCAGGGTGAGTCAATCTGCTGCTACTTGTTTTAACCTTGCTTGGAAGCATGTATTATATTTTCTTATTCTGCTTAAAAAATGGCGAGATTCATCACTGTCATACAAAAGCAAAGACTTGAGTGGTTCTTCTGGCTCACTAAGCGTTGGAACTGAAACTTTTCCACCAGAGCAACACATACCCGGTGTCTCATCATTCCACCTGAGTGCTTCACAATATCTAAATTTTTTATCCATGTTCCCTATGAGAACTAATCGATGGTTAGTGTAATCAATCAATGGTTCATAATCAGACGCAGCGTTGTGGAACGACTCCCATGTATTTCTTGCAAACGCACGTCTCCTTTCAGACTGCCGTTGAGCTCGTAAAATACGCCGTATTTGGGATTGTTCAAGCGTCTCTGCAGCTATCGATGACACGTGACGTTCGGCATCTAAAATCCGACGGGCCTGTGTTTGCTCAATAGTCTCACCAGCCCTTTAAGTTGCGTGACGCTCAGCATCTGTCAGTTGGTGAGCCTGAGGCTGGTTCAAAGTTGCAGCAGCCCTTTCAGTTGCGTGACGCTCAGCATCTGCGAGTTAGCGAGCCTGAGTCTGGTCGAAAGTCTCAGCAGATCTTTGAGTCTCGTGACGCTCAGCATCTGCGAGTTGGCGAGCCAGAATCTGGTTGGAACACTCAGCAGCTCTTTGAGTTGCTTGACGCTCAGCATCTAAAATTAGACGGACTGAGTCTGCTCCTCTGTTTCTTGGCTTCTAGCTACTCTTGCTGTTCGAGCTCTGCTAGAGCTACGGCTCAGATGAGATTTACGCTTGCGAGGTATATCCACAGCATAAAAATATCCCCCTAATAAAAATAAGCAGTAGAATATTATAAAGTTTTGCTTAAATTACCACTTTCATACACTGACATTAAGTTGACTTTTTCAAATTGACACTTGATCTTTCATAAACAATTATATCAGCCTACAGCCGAATATGAAGGACGCCATAAAAAGAAGTTTATATAGTACATATTATTTTCATATTTTATAACTACTCCACCCCATTTCTGCCGCACCTTGTTTTATACAAAAAAGTAGCCAATGTCCATCCCAGGGTCTCATACTATCTGCATACCAAACTTCATCTAAATCGGTTCAGTGGTTTAAGTCATAATAATAAGTTTCATACAAATCTAACCCACCCCCCTATTTCTTCCCCTTTGTGTTTTATGCAAAAAATAAGTAGCCTAAGTCCTGCCCAGGGTCTGAAACTATCTTCACACCAAATTTCATCTTAATCGATTCAGCGGCTTAAGCCATAATAAGAAGTTTCATTCAAAATTAACCCCCCCCCCCATTTCTCCCCCTTTGCATTTTTTGCAAAAAAAAAGTAGCCTATGTCCGTTCCAAGGTCTCAAACTATCTTCTTACCAAATTTCATCTAAATCGGTTGAGCGGTTAAAGCGTGAAAATGTAACAGACAGACAGACAGACAGAGTCTTTCGCATTTATAATATTACTAGCTGTTTCCCGCGGCTTCGCTCCCGTGGGCCACCCCACAGGACCATTTTCGGGATTAAAAAATAGTCTATGTTACTCAGGAATAACGTAGCTTTCTATTGGTGAAAGAATGTTTTAAATCGGTCCTGTAGTTTCAGAGCCTATTCGGTACAAACAAACAAACAAACAAAAAAATCTTTCCTCTTTATAATATTAGTATAGATTAGTATGGATTAATTGATTATGCTTTAACAGTTTAACAAACATCATCAATTGCTTTTTACCCGACTGCCGAAGGAGGGTAATGTGTTTATCAGTCTATGTATGTATGTATTTATGTATGTATGTATGTATGTATGTATGTTTGTTCCTATGTGGCGTTCTAGAGACCAAACGCGTTGGCCGATTTTGATGATTCTTACGTCAATCGATGCGTCTTAATCCTGCGAGTGTCACTGGCTACATTAAAATTGGAAAAACAAAAATGACGGATTTTGGGCGCCATGTTGTACGGAAAAAAAAAATCTTCCAAACCCATCGTGTAGGGTATCAAAATTATATAACACTTATATGTTTAAATGTACCTAATTCTATAAAAAAATAACTAAAAAGTTGTAAATAAAAAAAGTTAATTAAAACGCACTACTGCAGCGCGTCAGGGATGTTTGCCGAAACACGTGTTGATGGTTTCAATACCATCCTACGAAAAAGGGTGGCGTCCATGATGCGCAGAGTGCGTGGGAGCCCCAACAGCATTTTGAAGGTCTTCCGTGATAAGCCGTGTTGCGCCATCATGGCGCACTGGGTTCATGTACACGTGCATGTGCCCGGTGCGTCAGGTAAGCGCAACAAATACATGAATTGATTGTTTTGTTTTGTTACTAACATAGCTTATAAGTAGGATGTACTAACAACATAAACAAGTTTGTTACTAACATAGTTTGTAAGTATTGTGTGTACTAACAATATAAATAAAATGTCGTGTCTAAGTGTCTTACTAACATAGTTTTTAAGTAATTTGTAATACTAACAAAACTATGGACCTTTGAGTCTGCAATAAAATATTTTTTTTTTTTTTTTTTTTTTTTAAATCAAAAACCCGACTGCTTAAAAAGCAAACTAAAAAGACGTAAACAAGAAGAAAATCATGCTGTGCAGTCGGAGGATACATCTGGTTTTGGTCCGCCAGCTCGCGAATATGTTATATAATTAACTTTTTTTATTCAAATACGTAGTAGGCAGGGAAAACAAATGTACTACCCATGAATTTACGTTCGAGTTATCAAGAGTATCTAATAAGATTTTCTGGAATTACTTTCGTGAAAACGGTTGATTAAAATTCTGTAAATTCCATATTATGATTTGCTGTTGAATGAAATTAATTATTTGTCCAAAAAACTGGTAATCCTCACCAACACGGATTGTTACACAACTTTTGCGTGGCACAATTTTTCCAATTTAACTTGCTCTGCAATATATTTATACGTGTGTAAAAATGTATGCAACGACTAACTCCAATAATACGGCGATAGCAATATAGCGTTTTATTGAGCGTCGCTTGCTTCAGTCGCGACAAAGTTCTAAAGTCGAGCATTGTGGAGGATCCCGAACGGCACATGCATTCTTCACGCTTGACCGAACGGTTCGCATCTCGGCGAAAACTCTGTTTATAAGACTTTTGCATCTCTACAAGCGTTTGTGTCGCATCAGTTAAAGTGAAATACAGTAGTTCTATCTTGTCAACCGTTCAAATAAAATATATGTATTCCATGTCATTTAGTTATATTATGATTATGTAATTTTGAGTTTTAAGTTTAATCTGATTTTCCGTATATTATTTTGTCGATACATTATTTATTTGTAGATTGAAATGAAATTTTCTGTGCAACTTAATTTCACTTTGAACAAACACAGAGAAGTGATGAGTACATTTCAACCGAATTCTACATTATAATTCGTATATTATTTTGTCGATACATTATTTATTTGTAGTTTGAAATGAAATTTTCTGTGCAACTTAATTTCACTTTGAACAAACACAGAGAAGTGATGAGTACATTTCAACCGAATTCTCCTCATTGCACCAAAGTTACAGTAAATTTTACAAACATCTTTTTAATTAACGCTCGTACAAATGATTTTTCGAAATAAATGTTTTATTTTCATTAAAACAAATAGATAAATAAAAGAAACACATTTTGAGCGTAATACGCAAAATCTGTCCCAACATTTAAAAAAAGTATTAGCACAGAATAAAAATGTTAAATTTCAGTTTTGAAATCTTCAACTAAGTAGAAAATGCTTCAGTCAAAAGTGAAGGCGCTGGAAGGTAATTGTTGCTGGTTCCCGCGGTTTTACCCCAGCGGTAATTACCCTCCCGTACAGTATACCATTAATTGCTTCTCACAACGGAAACACTGATGGAGGTCGTTTATCCGGCCAGTTTGTTCACTTATCTATCCACTGTTTTTGCTCTGTCGTGTTAGACGCAAAATAAAGTGGTCTGAACTAACTAGCTTAGTTTTTAACTAGGCCCATTTAAATTCGACGTTTGGATTTCATTACGTAATGAGTAAACATTTTGTTTTTTAAGTTTTAGCTTTGCATAAATGTTTAAATACCAATTTATTTTATTTGAAACAGAAGATTTTTTTCAATTATAAGTTCAAAAGTTTAAGGAATTTATGAGGTTAAAATTTGACTGTAAGTTGGTACTCAATTCACCGCTCCTCTCCTTAATTTTGTTTCAAAAGTTCTGCTAAGAAGAGTATTAGCATTCAAGTAATTGAAAATGCATTGTTCAAACTTTATTAATAGCATTCGAGAAAAGTGTAAACCGGGTGACTCGGCCCGTGGCCCCTGCTGCTGATACAAACTTATGAAGATATTTTTTTCTTTAAAAATATAAGAACCATAACTTTTTACTTAGGATAGCGTTGTAAAGTTTCCGAGTGAAAAGCCCACAAGAATACCGAAGTCGGCCGGTGCAAGCGTTTTTGCTAGCTCGCTGTTTTTGTCGGTGCAAAATTTCTATCGATTTTGTCGCAGCATCTGCCGTTGGGGGAACTTTAATTCTTTGACGAACACATTACCTCGCAGATTATAAATTGTCCCTGAGGAATCTTCGGGTATTATTAACTGTACCACAGCTTCCGTTTAACGGCCGAAGTTGGAAAAAAAATGTGGAAAATTTTATATGTTCCTGTCCCATTATAATTGAAGCAAACATTAATTACACGGAGAGCTGCGGGCGAAGGGAGAGTTTACTCGCCGCGACTAGCCACGAGCCACCCGCACTGGACGTGTCTACACACACCTACCTACCTATAGATAACGTTTACCGATAAAAACTTGAGCTCGACGTTTGCGAACCATTAAAATGTAAGATTTTTTGCTTATTAAACTTAATATCGCAACGAAACAAAGTTTGGTAGTTAGTGAAACGGCTTAGCGACTTTTTGATATTTGAGACTGGTTGTACTGTTTAACTTTAGCGTGCCATTAATTGGACAATAGGTGCCTTAATGTGAAACATTAAACTTTTAATGGTGCTTTAGAGTCATATTGCGACAGTTGCGGGAATGTAGGTACTGAGTTTAGGTGTACGAAATATATTTAATGGCCGGCTATCAGATTTTAAAAACCTATTTTATTTAATTTATCTTAAAACCCATGTTAAATAAATTATTCCGTAGAATACGGTCAACAAATTAAAACAGCTCAGGTTGACTGATCAGAGATTTAATGAGGCCTTCAGAAACCGGTGCGGTGGTGAGTGAAATTAAATAAACAACAGATGTTGTTTTTCACGTTAGGGACCTGTAACTTCCTCAAGGGTTATTAACTGAACAAATGTTTTCGTGTTGACGATTCACACTGAAACATCTGTAAACCATTTTAAAAGCATACTACTACACGTAGCTGGTAAAAATATCAGGATCTGCCCTAAATTCTGTCTTTTGGTAAAAAAAAATCCCCGATCAAAATGGTCTACTATTTTCGAATAGAAGAGAAAATCTAATAAATTGGAACACAGAAATCCTGTACCTACATTAGTAAAGTTTAAAACAAACCTCAAACTATAAGGTCACAAAATAACTAGTAATTACAGCAAGCTTACATCATTCTAGAACAATTTAGAGGTGGACTGGTGGAGTAATAGCAAAACACAAGCGAGTACTGAGTTAGAATTTCGGAGAGCTTACGTCCACCCCGTTGTCGCGCCATGAATATTGAGTAGTCCCGTCTAAGCCCGCAATAGTTAATCTTCTTTTCGGCGGTATAACAGCCGGTTTAATTATAAAAGGCGTATTATCGTTAAATATTGTAATTTTGTGGCGTATCGTATCTGCAGGCTATATGTAGATTTGTGATTTGTCATGCTATTATGAGGGTTTTGGTTAGATTTTTTTGATATCACGATTTTAATTTGAAGTACCTACAATCAACGTAGATAACACTAAGAAAAAAATGTGTCATAGGCGTAAATACTTATCATGTACAATGTTTTGCACAAGATTTTGTACAAATGTAGGATACAATTGACTTTTCAGGTATCTCATAATAACCAAAAAAAAAAAAAAAAATCAGTGTAATTGTAAAACAGTGGATGTCATCAATTTCGGCGGCATAACAGCCGGTTTAATAATAAAAGGCGTATTATCGTTGTAATTTTGTGGCGTATCGTGTCTGCAGGCTATGTTTAGATTTGTGATTTGTCATGATGTTATGCGGGGTTTTTGGTTGGATTTTTATAATAACACGATTTTAAATTGGAGTGAATACCTAGTAAGTACTTACGTAGATTACACTCGAAGTAATTATACTATTGTGGGCGTTAGTGCCAAATCCGCCGCAGGTTTATAAAAATACTGATGACTTTCCGGGTTTCCATTTTTTATTCTCTAAGGCCCTATCAAAGAACAAGCAAGCAGCATTATTGTTTAAAGTGCTTTTTGATAAGTACGTAGAGTTTGCCAAACGAATGTAGAAACTGAAAAAGCGGGGCAAATTTAAAAATATCAGCATGGCAACCCCAAAACTAGTATGAAATACCTGGAATAACCTAATTTGATACTTTAGAATTATTAAAAATACTATAGGTACTTTAGGTAGGCAATATTTTAGATATAATGTATCTATCAATCCGAATAAAAAAACAACAGTATTCTATAATAATTTTGGTTTATTCACTACCATTATCAAAATCCGAATCTAAGATTTCCGTGGAAAATTAATAATGAAACTTTATAAATAATTTTCCGTAGTTCTGTCCCTTTCATTATATTTATTTCAACATTTATGACATGATCAGTCATTTTCTTCCACTCCTCGGCTAGATATTTCACCCAAGTACTGGTTCTGGGTTCTTATCCTATCTTTCTGCTCTAAATCCGTAAGTTTTTCAATAGTTTTCACTATCTCATTAACCCCTGCTACATCCTCCAGATCTTCTGTAAAAGAAAAAAAAAATACAATACAGCTTTTATTATGCTATAATAAATAACCATAATGCATTATTATGAAGGTGTTTAATAAATTATAAAATTAATGTGAATAATAAAAGAGAAATAGTTTTACGAATTAAATCAAAGTACAAACATTATTAGCATCCTACTAACTTATGAATTCTAACACAACACGAAAACAATCTTGTTTTTGTTTGATTTCGGCGTCTTTCTCCTGTTGTTTTCTTTATATTTAGACATCATGCGAAACAAAATCTCCCCTAATCCAGTTTTAATTGTTTTATTAATTTTTCACTTAATGCTATTATCAAGACCACAACAACACGCCATCTTGTTTTGGCAAATTGAGGTTGACATTAGTATAGCATTGCCATATAAATAGTTTGCAAATGATTCGAGTGTCTACTTTCGTTTGCCAGACTTTACATATTTTATTCGTATTATTTTATTCGACTTTATTATTTCAAGTTAAAATGGAGTTACAAAAAAAAATGCTCTAATAACAGCATGATAAGTCACATGTGACTTATCATGCTGTTATTAGAGCATTTTTTTTTGTAACTCCATTTTAACTTGAAATAATAAAGTCAAAGTCAAATATTTATTTCAACTAGGCCAATAAGCGGCACTTTTGAACGTCAAACATTATTAAATCTAAATTAAAAATGTACAAGTAATAAAAATTTACTCTACCTAATAAAACAATACTTCGAAGTACTACAATCTACGTAAGTAGATAACACTAAGAAAAAAAATGTTATGGGCGTAGGTGCCATGTCCGCCCACAAGGTTTATAACAATACAGTTTACTTTCCAGGTTTCCTTTTATTATTTTCTAAGTAGGTACCTCTCAAAGAGCAAAAACAGTACCTAAATGTAAAAAGTTTTATTTTTTTTGTAAGTAATCAGGTAGTCTTTAATTTATATTAGAAAGCTACATTTATTTTGTAGCTATAACAGCCGGTTTAATTATAAAAGGCATATTACCGTTGAACTTATGTGGCGTATCGTGTCTACAGCCCGGCGAGCACGGCCTACTGTGACATGGCTTAAGTCACACTTTGGGCGATAAAGCCATTTTGTCTAAAATGCTAGCACGGCGGCGTGAGATATTTTCTAGACTTGTGGCATAACTTCTTGGCCTTCTTTTTTTTTTTCGGAAATTTTCCAATTTTATTGCAGTTTCGGTTTAACCTTGGTCATAAAAACCATTTAGGTTCTGAGAAGCATAACCCTACGTCGCACTGTTTCCGAATTATGGGCCTCCGAATCTTATTATATTTTGCATAAAACGCTCTATATTTCCAAAATGGTATCTCGAAAACGGTATGTCCTAGGCAAAAAGTAACCAAAATTTAGCCCTCTTCTTTGCTACCGCCATGCTAACAGCATCCCAACATGAATTTATGATAAGGCATTTTTTTTTTACATTGCATAGCTACAAATTCTTGACAGAAAATATTTTCGGTCATGACAAGTTATGATAAAATTTGTCATGTCTTACAATTTGTCTTAAATGCTAGCACGGGTCAAACATGTGACATATTTTAAAGGCGCGACATGCCTTTCTTGTTGCTGCCCGGCGAGCGGCCTACTGTGACATGTCTTGAGTCACATTTCATCGCAGTTTGGGCGATAAAACCATTTTGTCTTAAATACTAGCACCGGTGGCATGAGAAAATTTCCTGACGATTATTTGGGATCTTAATTGCTAATACGGGCGCACCTATTTTGTCACAAATGTCACATTTTGACAGATCATTAAGAAAAATGTATCACTTTCGTTCGGAGGTGGTGATAAAATGTTATAGTTGAAAAAAAAATATTTTCCGTCTAATTACTGCACCAAATGGCAATAAATTTATTTTGTGTGTGTCAATGCTTATTAATTAATTTAAATGTTACAGGATTATTAATTAATTCTATTCTATCCATACTAATATTATAAATGCGAAAGTAACTCTGTCTGTCTGTCTGTCTGTCTGTTACCTTTTCACGCTTAAACCGCTCAACCGATTTAGATGAAATTTAGTAAGAAGATAGTTTGAGATCTTGGAACGGACATAGGCTACTTTTTTTTGCAAAAAATGTGAAGGCGGAGAAATGGGAGGGGGGTTAATTTTTAAAGAAACTTCTTATTATGGCTTAAGCCGTTGAACCGATTAAGATGAAATTTGGTGTGTAGATAGTTTGAGACCCTGGGCAGGACTTAGGCTACTTCTTTTTTGCATAAAACTCAAAGGGGTAGAAATAGGGGGGTGTGTTAGATTTGTAAGAAACTTCTTATTATGGCTTAAACCACTGAACTGATTTAGATGAAATTTGGTATGCAGATAGTATGAGACCCTGGGATGGACATAGGCTACTTTTTTGTATAAAACAAGGTGCGGGAGAAATGGGGTGGAGTAGTTATAAAATATGAAAATTATATGAAACTTCTTTTTATGGCGTCCTTCTTATTCGGCTGTAGGCATGATATAATTGTTTATGAAGATTTGAATGTCAATTTGAAAAAGTCAACTTAATGTCAGTGTCCGTGAAAGTGGTAATTTAAGCAAAACTTTAAAATATTCTACTGCTTATTTTTATTAGGGGGATATTTTTATGCTGTGGATATATATGCCTCGCAAGCGTAAATCTCTTCTGAGCCGTAGCTCTAGCAGAGCTCGAACAGCAAGAGTAGCTAGAAGCCAAGAAACAGAGGAGCAGACTCAATCCGTCTAATTTTAGATGCTGAGCGTCACGCAACCCAAAGAGCTGCTGAGACTTTCGACCAGGCTCAGGCTCGCTAACTCGCAGATGCTGAGCGTCACGCAACTGAAAGGGCTGCTGCGACTTTCAACCAGACTCAGGCACGCCAATTCGCAGATGCTGAGTGTCACGCAACTCAAAGGGCTGGTGAGACCTTTGAGCAAACACAGGCCCGTCGGATTTTAGATGCCGAACTTCAAGCGTTATTGATAGCTGCTGAGACGCCTGAACAATCCCAAATACGGCGTATTTTACGAGCTCAACGGCAGTTTGAAAGGAGACGTACGTTTGCAAGAAATACATGGAAGTCGTTCCACAACGCTGCGTCTGATTATGACCCATTGATTGATTACAATAAACATCGATTAGTTCTCATAGGGAACATGGATAAAAAATGTAGATATTGTGAAGCACTGAAGTGGAATGATGAGACACCGGGTATGTGTTGCTCTGGTGGAAAAGTTTCAGTTCCAACGCTTGGTGAGCCAGAAGAAACACTCAAGTCTTTGCTTTTGTATGACAGTGATGAATCGCACCGTTTTTTAAGCAGAATAAAAAAAAATAATACATGCTTCCAAGCAAGCTTGAAGCAAGTGGCAGCAGAGTGACTCACCCTGGAACTCTACAGAGTGAGTTACCACTCTTAACTCTTTAGAATTATCTGGGGTACCGTCCTATACGTTGAGGCTGAAAGTTGGTGTCCCAGTCCTGTTAATGAGAAATCTGGACGCACCAAAATTATGTAATGGCACCCGACTACAAATAACACACCTGGGACGCAATGTAGTTAGGGCAACAATTATGACAGGAATAGCAAAGGGAGAAGATGTAATGATTTCACGTATTCCGATAATCCAAACCGATATGCAATTCCAATTTAAAAGGTTGCAATTTTCCCTTAAAGTGACATTCGCGATTACCATAAATAAAGTTCAAGGCCAAACACTGAAAGTTGCAGGAGTGCATTTAGAAAAAACTGTTTTTCCCATGGGCAACTGTATGTAGCGTGTTCATAAGTATCAAGTCCACATAATCAATATGTTTTAGCAAAAGATGGTAAAACTAAAAATATTTTTTACACGACTGTGTTAAAGTAAGTTATTAAAAATTACAACTCTGTGCTCACAAACCATTTCCACACTTTTATCGACCTAAACAATATTTATAAGAATCAAAAATCAAATTAGTACCTACTGCATGTTATGTAACGCAAAATACACTATTTTTGTACTACTACTCTGTGTTTCCTTTTCTACGTTTTACGTGAGCGAAGCCGCGGGTAAAAGCTAGTATTCTATATATATTTCCACTTCTCCTGGAAAAAATTGACGAAATTATTCAACGCACTCTGACATCTATCTTAAATGTGAAAGTATAGTAAAGATATAATAATTGTAGAAATTTAATAATTACTTAAAAAATATAATAGTTTGGACCCTGTTCCCGATACCGTTGGGCCCCTATTTTTTATATTTTAAATGTTTTGGGGGGTTTTATTTAAGAAATATTTAATAGCTAATTAGACGGAAAATATATTTTTTTCAACTATAAAATTTTATCACCACCTCCGAACGAAAGTGATACATTTTTCTTAATGATCTGTCAAAATGTGACATTTGTGACAAAATAGGTGCGCCCGTATTAGCAATTAAGATCCCAAATAATCGTCAGGAAATTTTCTCATGCCACCGGTGCTAGTATTTAAGACAAAATGGTTTTATCGCCCAAACTGCGATGAAATGTGACTCAAGACATGTCACAGTAGGCCGCTCGCCGGGCAGCAACAAGAAAGGCATGTCGCGCCTTTAAAATATGTCACATGTTTGACCCGTGCTAGCATTTAAGACAAATTGTAAGACATGACACAATTTATCATGTCTTGTCACAAATGTCTTGGGTAAGGCCATGCTCGCTCCGCAGACTGTGTTTAGATTTATGATTTGTCAGCTGAGCTAACGGATTCAGGGCAAATATTCTGCGCCTTAAAACAGAATCGTCTAACTAGGGAGGATATCCGCTCGGAGGCTCGGTAGCCGTGGAAGAGGAACCCGAAGAAGGGCAGTCGTCAGAACTTTTGCCAATTAAGCCGACGACGTAGCGACCAACAAGTAGGTTGCGGGAGCGCATGGTAATAGAGGCGACATCGCAACTGACGTGGGCCGCGATGTTGTATGGAGCGTTCCAGATCGTGGCTGAGGGTTGGAGGACGCGGCGGGAGAGGAGTGCCGGTATTGCTGTGCGCCGCTCTACCTGCCTTCCGCGGTCTGGACGGCGACCCCGTACGTCACCGTCTTATGGCGGACGCGGGGGGGCCATAGGGGAGGTCCCTATCTCCTGCGGCCGAAAAGTGGTAGGTGGTGGGACCGCTGGCCTGACCCGCCACAGGGGGACCAAGGGTGTCATACACGGGGTCGTCTGGCACCCATGTGCTGGTTTGATCCCTGGGGTGGTCACATCGTGCAATGTGTTCTGGTGCGGCGGTGATGGGGGGTACACCCCAGAGGAGGGTCCGGTGACGGACGGCCGCGGCGGGTTCGCGGTAAGTGCTAACGCATACCCGTGTTCCCGCAATTGGACGTAGGTGCCAAGTCCGCCTACATGTTTTATTGTTAAATATTAGTAATTTATAAGTCGCTTTGCCGGGTTTACTTTTTTATTATTTACTAAAAATCGGCCAAGTGCGAGTCGGACTCGCGCACGAAGGGTTCCGTACATTCCGAAAAAAAAACACGTTTGTTGTATGGGAGCCCCACTTAAATATTTATTTTATTCTATTTTTATTATTTGTTGTTATAGCGGCAACAGAAATACATCATTTATGAAAATTTCAACTGTCTAGTTATCACGGTTCATGAGATACAGTCTGGTGGCAGACAGACAGACGGACCACGGAGTCTTAGTAATAGTGTGCCGTTTATACCCTTTGGGTATGGAACCCTAAAAAGTAACAAAGGGCAAAATCAGTGTGCTTGTGTGTATATATACCTGTCGGGAGTCTGCTGGATACTGAAGCACAGGATCGGTCGGTGTGGTGTTTGGAGGAGGCCAATGTCCAGTAGTGGATGTAAAAAAATTAAAAAATAAATAAATGGTGATGATGATTGATGAATGAAATGATGATGATGATAATGATACCTAAATTGTAAGCATATTCATAAGTTCGTTATTAAAACAACGAAGGTAAGTACTTACTTCTCCAATTAAGTGTATACTCAGTCATTAAACCTTCATACTACACCCATAGGGGCCATAGGATATGATGGGGTGGTCTAATAAAATAGGACACTCTTGTTTTCAAAACATCATCTCATTTAAGTACCTTTGTACTCTTTTGTCTTGATGTGTTTTCTGTTTGTAATATACTGTGTGCAAATCATTATCAGCCTTTTAATGTTCCCACTGCTGGGACACAGGCCTCCTCACTGCGAGGGAAAGGGGCCGTAATCCACCACGCGGCCCCAGTGCGGGTTGGTAAATGTCACATATTCGAATTTTTGATTCTATGACATGCCTGTTTCCTACCGATTTTTTTCTTTACCATTTTGAAAGCAGTGGTAATTAAATAATTTACACAAAGTAAAGCACCTGAATGGGTTCGAAACCACGACCTTCAACTTCTAAGTGGCGGTAAGTAAATAAATGAATAAATAGTATATCTTCTCGTATTCATGCATTTGGTGCTCCAACGCGCATGGTTGGCGCAGTGGTTGAGAGATTGACTGCTGCGCTGCGTGTCGCGGGTTCGATTCCCGCACGGAACAAATATTTGTATGACCTACAGATAGTTGTTTCGGCTCTGGGTGTTTGTGCATGTGAGTTTATATGTTTGTAAACGCACCCACGATACAAGAAGAAATTCTTAGTGTGGGGCAAAGAATAAAAAAAATAAAAAAATATGTACGATAAATAAATTTCATTAAATGTCTTTTTTTATGTTTGATGTCCAACCTCTTTTTTTTTAATAGTCTTACGCTTGACCACTATCTCACCTGATTATTTATCCAAAAGACGTTAGATTTCACACTTTTCACGCGGGCCGAGCCGCGGGCAGAAGCCAGTGTACAGTGTACTACATATTTCCATAGCAGTAACAAGAGCATGTGTAGTGTTGTAGCAATAGAAGGACACTTTGCAAGTCGCCGCCGAGGGACGACGGTGCTCCGGAACATTGTTGCCCTAACTTATATTCGATTCCGTAATGGAATCGCGCCAGACGCAAACATCCAGGTCTGAGTCTAGATCTATGCATATGCAATAAACTTGTAGGTTTAATGTGTTCCAATGTTTTACATGTATTATTGTGTTTTGTATTGGGGAGCATGCAGTGGCGGCCCAGTGGTATCGGCCGTGACTTACAAGTTGTAGGTCGTGGGTTCGAACCCAGGCAGGCACTTTGTGTAAATTAATTCATCACCACTGCTCTCAATAACGGTGAAGGAAAACATCGTGAGGAAACCGGCATGTCCTAGATCCAAAAAATCGAAGACATGTGACATCCACCAATACGCACTGGGCCCGCGTGGTGGATTACGGCCCATCCCCTCTCACAGAGAGGAGGCCTGTGTCCCAGCAGTGGGAACATTAATAGGCTGATGATGTGATGTGATGTGAATTGGGGAGTGAATGGTGCATGTATTTAGGTGGCGTTGGAATATATTAATTTACCAGTCCCTGAAGAAACAATTAAATTTGAAACTGTTGAAGTGTGACTCTTTAGGCCGTATTCTACGCCATAGGCCTCGTCTATGCCGTTGGCCATTGTCACTGCCGTAGGCCATACACCACAGTAGTTTAGGCAGTGAATTTGAGTCTACGTCTATGTTCAGGTACTGTCCTAACAACTACTATACCTGATAAGTGCTGCAATCACCGAATAGATCCTGCATGGAGTATTGCAGCCACCTTTGGGATGGCTCAGCTAAGTATCAGCTTGCCGCGCTTGACTCGGTGGAACGCAGAGCTAAGAGGCTCATTGGCGACGTTGAACTGGCGGATGCCAAGCTACATAGCTTGGCTCATCGCCGCAAAGTTGCCTGCTTGACGGTCTTCTACAGACTGCACTTCGGTGAGTGTGCTCAAGAACTCCACGACCTCATCCCACCAGCCCCCTTCTACCATCGGACATCTATACGCACTGCAAGTTACCATCCTTACCTTGTTGCCATTCCACCAATTCGCACCAAGCGCTTCCAGACATCCTTCATAATGCGCACAGCGAATGAATGGAACTCACTACCTGCGTCCGTGTTTCCGAACGCCTACAACCCGAATATCTTCAAAGTTAGAGTGAACAGGCTTCTTCTGGGTAAACTCACTCCATCGTCAACTCTGTCTCTGTCACCTCTGACCTAGACTAGAGTCAAGAGCAAACCCATAACAAAAAAAAATAGTTTGATGTGCGGGGTGAAACAGTCATAACCGGTGACCTTACCACTGGTGGACTAGCTATTTAACCTACGAAGGGTCTTATATATAACTATGATCTAATTTAATCTATCTTATAATGTCTAAGTTTCATATTTTCTGAAAAAGAATACGTAATTCATAATGATATTATAATTTTGAGAATACGTACATGAAACTTGAATAACCTTAAAATCTCGCAAGAGAAATTAAATACACCAGTTTACAGTTCCTAAGATCAAATTCGATCCTTATGTCAGTATTTATAAGGTACCTTTTGTATAAAAGTAGCTTAGTGGAAGTTTCCATACCTTCCCACATAGTTCATTGTTAAATCGCGTGGTTGTGTTTTAAGTAATTGACGGCGGCTGTAATTACTCAGTTGCCACTCATATTCGTGTTCACTACAAAATTACGATACACGAGAAAACGTAGGCGTTTTTACTTAGCAATCTTTCGCTCTATTTCTGCGTTGTCACTTCGTAATGTGCCAAACTTTTGTAGCTTTCTGAATGGGATGTTCGCTGCCAATTCTCCCGGTACGTCGCATAATCGATTGAGCGGAAGTCGAACTAAACTGACTCTCGAAAGTCGGCTACCATTCTTCTGCTGTGCCTTTTAATGCCTGTTGATGGATAGTTTGTGATGATGAGAGTTATGTGTAGCGATCTTCTTTTGTTTTGCGTTTGTGCTGTCGAATTGTATTTGTGCCCATGCACAATATGAAAGTTGATGATAGCCATCTGCTATCATCAATTTTCGTATTAAAAGATCAGCTCATGCAATGTGCATTGTCATTCAAGAAGTTGAATAATGAATTCATAAGTAACTACGCTATGATATTCGACTGGGGTGGTAGCGGATGTTGTACGAATAAATAAGTTTAAAAACGTTTTCAAAAATATGCTGAAAAAATCAGCGTCTAGTTTTAAGCGTTTTAAGAAGGTTTGAGTTCTAAATTACTCCCCATTTATTTTTCTCCGCGGCTTCGGTTCCGGGGCCTCACAGGAACCGTGATTTTTTCAGCATTAAAAAATACTTCCACATGCCGATCAGCCGGAATACTTCTTGCTGAAAAAAAATTAAATCGGGCAGTACTTTAATGATTATCCTTTAGAAACGATTTTACCTCTTTAGACAAGGTGTCATTTTGTCAAAATCAAAATCAATTAGTTTATTTCAAATATAGGTGCTTTTGAATCAACAAACAAAAAAAAAATGACTCTAGTTGCAAATTCGCAAGCGTCAGTAGTCCCAATGGAAAAGAATTTTCAAGAGACTCTGCGGACACTCTTTTCCATCAGTTTTAATTACAAGTTTTTGTTTACATCATTCTTGTTGAAAAATACATATATGTGAGAACAATGTAAAAAAACGTGCACGTAAAAGCTTCTAGAGTAACAAACAATACAAAATAAAAAAATACAATAACAGGCCGAGGCAGCTAAGTTATGACCAATCCCAACTGATGGCGCCCGTTCACGAACATGACGCAGGGATCAGCACCACTCAGCTCAACCATCGTGAAAGGAATCGAATGATCCAACACATGTGGCACCATCAGAGAGAAATTAGAGAGAGCATAACACACTCAATTGCCAGGGCACACAGAAGTCAATGAAACGACATATAGGTACAGTGAATGGTAGATTTACAGTCGGAACATAGTACTCACAAGTCATGTCTCTCTTGTTGTCACATATATTGTTCTCTGCCTCATTATTATTTATCAAGGAGATGTACAAAACGTTACGGCAGTCAATAATCAACAGATGGCGCTGTTGCCGCTCAAGTAATGACTGTAATGAGCAATGGCTACACGTTTAATGGGAGCCATACATTATGGCGAAACGGTAATTATGATCTAGCAAAATACTTAACTGTTTTGAGTTAATTGAGTACTTTTAAGATGACAATTTGTTTCCCGAGATCAACATTAAACATTCAACATTAAAAACAGGCAAATTTCACACAAATATAATTATACGAATTCACAATTACAGAGTTACCTATACTGTATTGACTTAATATTAAGTGCCCTAGGTGGGTACCTATAGCGTGACCTATCCCGGGCGAAACCGTGCGTATTTTTGCGGGATCATAAGTCTATGATACTCAGCGATATTGTAGCTTACGATCTGGCATGCTAAGACAGATCCCATAGGTCTAATAGAGTGCTTTGTAAACTTGTATTTATAAATCAATAAAAAATATAGATAATTTTTTTTTTTATCGGTTCAGTACTTCTAGAGATCAGTGCCTCAAACAAACAAACAAATACTTTTACCATTGGAGGAACTAAAAGCAACCCTAGGAAGCTAAAGACAAACATCCGTTATAACAAAGTTTGTTTTAATTCTGGTACAGCATTCTAATTGCGCACTATCTATTGAATACTCAAAGCACGCGTGCACGCTTTCATTTTGACAATTTAACAGTATTCATTGCATGCTTTATACTGTCAGTGAAGTGTATTATTTTTAAACATAACAATGAAACAATGAATTATAATACCGCACGTGTGCGTGGCCTTAGATCTTTAAAAAAAATACGCAATTTGCTGAACAAGAAAATTCAGAATGAAAAAATAAAATTAAAAGAGCCACCACAAAGAGCTGTATATGTAATGTAACATGTTAAAGTTCTAGTTACCTAATAATTTTGACTCAATTACCACTAAAAGCCATCAAACTTCCAAACAAGTTATAGGACCTAAGAGTAATATTTTTTCCATTTTAATCCAATATTTGACTTTGCTTCTAAGACTTCCAACTGCCATTTATCTTAAGCGGTAACTGAAATCTGTCATTAAAAGATTGACTGCAGATCAGAAGGATCAAACTCCGCATTGGGATTGTAAATCGAATTTACTGATTTGATAATGGATGGCTGAGGGATATTGGAATGACGGCCCTCGGTAAGGAGCTTAAACTTATAATAATCTCTTCAATCTGTTCTATGAAATTTTTGATTTGATTTAATATTAAGCTTTTATCCTCTCCCGTATTGTATGAGGAAGTCAATGCTCAAAGCATATCAAAGGAAATAGGTAATATGAATAGGTAGGTTCTCAGAGTTAAGTTATCTTATGATATGTATGAATTTAGTGAAGCCGTATACAGAATAGCTGTAGGTATGCATAGCATACATATTCTCACAGCTATTCTCTAAAAAGAGAATAGCTGTGAGAATATTTAAGAGAGTACGGTACCTAAAATTTTTCTGCAGTAAGTCTGTCAAATGCTTGAAATTTAGCCAATCCCACTTGAAGCATTCAGTTTCATTGCGGACGTATAGAATTCTTCATTCAGACCGAGTAAGAATAATCATGTCTTAATTTTGATTCCTTTAATACACAACCTCACATAGATACCCTATGTGGTCATAAACGCTTTGGTGGTTATTACAATTTATGTAGTAAGTTCAAGAACAATTAATCTACCTAGAATTTTTTTGTTTGCTTTCGGCTTCCAGTCTAACCGAATGTACCCGAGTACCAGAATTGTACATGGATCAACTGCCTATCTGACCTCCACAACCCAGTAACTGGGTAACACGAATCCCCAAGGCAAGACTCAGGTCTCCTGGCGTCTGTTAACCCGTAACGACTGTCAAAGATCTAGTTAAGGGCCTTCCACCGCTTTAGTGCCATAAAACGATTCCTTTGTAAAGCATATTCCTAAGTAAAGGCTAGGTAAAAAGGGTTTAAAATAAAAACTCAGTCACGGCTAGGTTAAAACGTCTAGGTTTGAAAAAAAAAAATATTATTGATTCATGTACATTATTTGTGAAACATATTTTTTTAATGTTTTGTTTAATAAAAAATAATGAACAACATGATATTTTTTCGCTACTTTTGGATACTCCTCCAAAACGAGTTGGATGTTTACAAATATTTTTACACAGACAAATTGATGGCTAGAATTTCTTTATCACTGAAATAGTATATGTAAATCAAAGGATATTTTGCAAAAGGAGGTTCAATATTGATATTTTGGCTCCGAGCAGGTACACGGCCAGTACCACGTAAACATTAGGTAATATATACGCTTTAGAAGACACCTGGAACCCACAGTTTAACATGTTTGCACGGAAGAATGTCCGTAAATTAAGGTGGTCAAAACGTGAGCGTCAAAATGGAGGGACCAAATCTCCTATGTCTGTTATACATATATAAAAAAATAATACCATTAATCTACTATTTCCTACCTTTGCTATAATTTTAGCTACCTCATCATATACATAATATTTTAACAAAATGCTTGGTCCCTCCATCATGATATCAAGATAAAATAAAATCAGCAAACGTTGCTTAACCTTGAAGATTGACCCGTGCAGCCCTTATTATTTAGCCACGAACTCCTTATCTCAGTAAGACAATAAAGAACATTCATATGAAATCATTACGAAACATACAATACCGAAACATTTCCCAACCCTTTCTACATTTCCTTGATACAAGAAAAGAGCAGATTTAAGCAATTCCTAACGTATTCAATTACAACTGCAACGGAGTAAGCAAATACAGACACCATTAGGGCAATGGTTATTTTAATCGTCTAGTTCAATGGTTCGAACGTAGCTGTTAAGTGCGGGCCCTGAAAACATCGAATGTTGGGCAAATTAAAGATAATTACTTCCTTGTTAGGAAAATTGTTGAACGAAATAACGTAATTAGATTTTCAATGGCACGGAGGGCTTCTAAACAAAGTAAAAAGTCATTTGTTCAAATTAGGCTGTAAATTAGGACTTTTTGAATGTTAACAGGTTCACAGTCACATGATATGGCATTTGTGATTGTTTTAACTATTGTTTTTAATATGTGTGAACCTGTTAAAAAATACCCACAAAAGATCCTACGTACGTACTCTAAAAAGCTCAACCATCGCCACCTCCTGTTGGTTTAGCTGAGAAAAAGTAGCCACTTCTTACTTTCTAC
Organism: Anorthoa munda; assembly: GCA_945859665.1. Lineage (NCBI taxonomy): Eukaryota > Metazoa > Arthropoda > Insecta > Lepidoptera > Noctuidae > Anorthoa > Anorthoa munda. The sequence continues at coordinate 10,790,559 of OX243913.1, read as the reverse complement.
GAGAAGAAGCTACTTCTTCCACATTTATGGTAACGGTAACTTAGTACTAAGAACCAATGCAGAGAATTGATGCAGTAAATTTATTTATGTATTCACACACCTTTTATTGTACACCATAATCATCATCTTCCTGCCCTTATCCCATGTTACTTGGGGTCGGCGCAACACGTTTGCTTCTTCCATACCGTTCTATCCCCCGTCATGTTATTACCCCTCCCTTTTCTTTCATATCACTCCTCACATCCATCCATCTTTTCTTTGGCCTTCCTCTCCCTCTCCATCCATCCACATTTATATTCATAACTCTTTTAGTAATATGCATATTATTGTACACCATAATAAACAAGAAAAAAGAAAAAATACAATGGGCGGCCTTATCGCATTCCGCGATCTCTTCCAGGCAACCTGAAATGGACAGAGATTACCTGGACATGACATGGGGTTGTCAGTGGTGCGACAATACCAATAAAGAACATAAAATAGACACACTAATACTTACAAGAAACACAAATACATACATATGCTAAATAATCCTAAGAGGTCTGCATTACAGATGCTATCACAGCCACGGTACGCATGATATGTTGCTTAAGAATTACAAACTGTTAACCCTAGAATCCAGAAGACTGCTTCTCGGAACAATGTTTCTACATGGTATTGTGCATAACAAATATGATTGTTCAGACTTAGTAAATATAATTTGTTACATCGTTCCGAGGACAGTAGTGCGTAGACAAGCGCGTTCATACCGGCTACTTTCTGTTAATATCAGGCACGTCTGTAATTCTAATGCTGGCTGTCGCGCTCCTCTGCGCCAACTTGTGGATTACTTCTTCTTCTTTAATCGGTCCCTCATTACTGAGGATCGTGGTCGCTGGACCCCTTTAAGCGGATAATCTGCCTCCATCGATTCCGGTCCAAAGTTGCCATCACAACCTGCTGAAATTTGCTTGAGGACGTAGCTTCTTTCACTTGGTCAGACCATCGTGTTGGCAACCGGCCTCGTGCTCTTTTCCCTTCGGTATTACCAACAATGACCAGTTTTTCCAGACTTCTATCTCCCCTTCGCATTATGTGACCGAAGTAGGTCAAAATACGCTGTAGGCATACTGTAGACAATCTGGTCTTGATATCGAGTTGGGAAAGGATAGACACATTTGTGCGTTTGGCTGTCCATGGTATTCGAAGCATCCGCCTCCAGCACCACATTTCGAATGCGTCTACCCTCTGTCTTTCCCTTTCTTGGATTGTCCACGTCTCAACTCCATAGAGGAAAATGGGGAAAATTAATGCTTTGACTAAACGGGCTTTGGTTTTATAACCTATGCCACGATTTTTCCAGATGTTTTCCAAGCGTGTCATAGCATCTTTAGCCATAACTATCCGTCGTTTTATTTCTGGTAAGCAGCTGCCCCCAGTATTAATAATAGACCCCAGATAAATGAAACTATCCACAACTTCGATGCCCTGGATGCTGCAGGCGCTCGATAGCTTTTCCGCACGATCTATCACCATAAGTTTAGTTTTCTGCCTATTTATTGCAAGCCCCAACTTGCCACTCTCCACTATTACTACACAAACTAACTAGATTTGAAAACAATGATATTTTTAAATCTAACAGAACATCAATTTAGGAAATCTGTAGTCGATTCTCTTCTCTATTTATAAATTATTAAGTGGTGTAGTTTTCTTTTCTTTTGTTCTTCTCTTTTTGTATTCATAAATTTCGTTGTTAGAAACGTTACTCATGTATTCTCTTTTCATTTTTTTTAACACGTAGCATTAATAATCATCATATTAGTAATAAGTGTATAAAGTAGCTAGTAGTATAATAAGTATTTCGTTTAATTAGATAGTATGTATCACATTTAATTGTACTCCTGTTTTTTATCGAAATAAAATAAATAAATAGATAATTAAATACATACAAATTTAATATACAAGCAATGAAAATAAATGATGTACGACAATCATAGCACATTATGTCAAAAAGTAATGTTCTTTGATGAGTTTTTTAAAGGGGATAAATATAATGACCACCTAAAATTACTTTGTGACCATAACCTCTATTACCTAAAATTGTACTATGAAACCCAAATTTAGTAAATTGATCACCAAATTTTAATAGCAAATTATTGCGCTATTTAATGTTGTAAAATAGGTTAGGTTAGGTTAGAACTGTGAACAACCGCGCGCGAGCCGAGCGAGCAAAGCGAGCGGTGCCGCGGCAGCGGCCGGCGAGCGCTACTTCCAAGTTGCTCCCAGAAATTTTATAATCTTTTTGGTCATTGGTTTAATTTTGGTGATCATTTACTACTTTTGGTGATCATTTACTACTTTTGGGTTAACAATGATTTATTTGGAGTCATTTTGCCTAAACAGGATAGCGAGATGTTAAAACTTTGGTTATAATTTTACAATAAGATGCGGGTTTAATTTTGGTGATCATTTACTATTTTTGTCTGTTATATGTTACTATATCTGGTGGTAAGTTAAACATAAGCCTTTTTTAAATACAGGCAACGACTGAGCACGTTTTATTGGGCCAGGCAATGCATTCCAAAGACGAGCAGCCTGGACAGTATTTATCCATGAAAATTGTGGAATGCATTGGCATTTTAAGTCGCAAGTTGTCTGATGACCTTAGAGATTTCGTGTGGGAATCGCAGATAAACTGAAAACGATCAGTTTCTAGTTACAGGCTTATAAGTGATTCGAGAATATGACTAACGGACCTTTGTGTGTCTAGTCCGTATAGGTACCTCCCGAAACCTGAAGAGTTGAATATTTTTTATCATTTTTACACCAAATTGCAATCACATTACATCTATTCTGACAGTGTCTCAAAAAGTTCCACAAGTCGACCACAGTTTCCCGCTGACTTCATTGCCTAACCGTTTAAGTTGGCTCATGAATATTGAACGGGCAGGCGCGCCTCTAACGCTCGCACTTTTCCGCTCTCCGCACACCACATTAACACCACACTATTACCACAAAAAGTCGATTTGTAAACTGAAATCAATGGACTTTATTCCCGACCTGACCTTTCTTTGTACATTTCATTTTTATTTTTGGCTCGGAACTTGGAAGTTTTTGATCGTTCGTAGACTATTGGAGCGCCAAGTCGAGGTTTGTTGTTCTAGGCCAGGTTGCTTGTTTAAGGTCTGTGCTATTTTTGTAAACACACTTTGGATCGGTTTGTGATTTGTAGCCAGTTAAACAATTACGAAGTTTGTTTTATTTACTTCGTGTAAACAATTATTGATCTTTTGCCCTGTATTTATTCTTTTTGGTAGATTTTTGTAATTCACTTCAGTTGGTTTGTAAAATAACACTATACTATATAGTATATTCAACACCACGCTGTAGAATGGATTTACTACAATTGTACAGTTCAATATTATTTTTGGCTTGAAATTGAATTTTTAACATAAAAGGTATCTTTAATAACTTTAAAATACGTACACAACTATTAATTGAAAAGTAAGTTTACTGTATTCTCCAGTTTTTTGTTTAGGGTAAATATTTGAAAACAGTTAATATTTTACTTCAATTAGAAAATTTAAGTATTAGGATTTATTTTCACATGAAAATGCGTTTTAGATCAGTGTCGTTATATTTTACATACCCACAGAAATATTTGTGAAATCTATAAGTAGTATTTATTCCTTTTGGCTCTTTAGGGAAATCCTCGAAGAAAGTTCCTTAACTTGTATATCTTCATGGACCCATTTATATCGAACAAAAAATCAATTTGTCACGTGTTCGTGGGGTGGTGGGGGTGGTGAAAAGTTGTAAGAAAATCTGTAAAATAATAAATATTGTTTGCAAATCAGAAATAACAGCCCAGTATTGGGCTGATTTTAACTATAGGCTCAAAGTAAGTAAGCGTCGGTGCGGGTGCGCCGCAGACGGAGGCCACTACGAACAAAGCCCATTTTGCACGCACACATGGACATTACGATTTACAAGGATTTAGAGGGATTCTCGGGCAATATTGGACAGAGCTCAGTCGCGGCTTTATTTAAATATTTATGTATTTAAAGAAACTTTATGTGAGAAAACGAATATTCTACAAATTGACATACAATAATTGCGCATTTAAATAAAAAAAAACTTAATTCAAAAATTTTGTAATCAACCACTGGCTGAGACCATGGAGGACCTCAGTACAATGCTCGCTGATCTGAGTAGAGCTTCCGAAAGAGTGGGTCTTAAAATGAAAAGGTAATGTTGAATGCCCATGTTACACCCACTCCTATCAAGGTCGAAGACTGTACACTCGAAGTTATTGACGACTATATCTACTTGGAACAAATGATCCAGTTGGGTAGGGCCAACTTCGAGAAAGAGGTCAACCGTCAAATCCGACTCGGCTGGGCAGCGTTTGGGAAGTTGCGCGGTATCTTCTCGTCCAACTTACCACAGTGTGTCAAGACGAAAGTCTGTGACCAGTGTGTGTTGCCAGTGATGACATATGGCTCTGAGACGTGGTCGCTGGGCCTCATAAAAAAGCTTACAGTTACTCATAGGGCAATGGATAGGGCTATGCTCGGAGTATCCTTGCGTGATCGAATCAGAAATGTAGAGATCCGCAAGAGAACCAGGGTTACCGACATAGCCCGAAGAATTGCCAAACTTAAGTGGCAGTGGGAAGGGCTCGCAGAACGGATGACCGACCTTCCGTTGGAAGGCCGCCCACGAGATGGACCGATGACTTGGTGAAGGTTACGGGGATCCACTGGATGCGGGACGCACGGTGCCGGTCAATATGGCGACGCTTGGGGGAGGCCTATGTCCAGCAGTGGACGTCTTTCGGCTGATATGATAATGATGATGATGAATATAGCACTATTTTACAAGCTTTTAATTAACTTACAATGTATGTATGTTTGTATGTATGTATGTATTTTCGGGTCAAATCTTGCAACTGAATTTTAAAGCAGTTATCCTCCACCGATTAAGATGAAATTTTGCGTGCACGTTGAGTTTGGATGACAATGCATGGTTAGATAAGTGACGTCATTCTAAATCCAATATGGCGGACGGCCCAAGATGGTGGACTAGTTATTTTTTGTGCACTGCCATGATATGGGTATCAAATGAAAGGGTTTGCTGAGAAGGATACGAAAAAGGATGTTTAAAAAAAATAGTCTATTATTATTTTTAAAAACACAACAGAGGTTATTTTTTTATAAAATACATAAAATACACTTTCTTGTTTTAAAAATAGTAAAGACTATTTCAATGAATTTATATTTTGAGTATAAAGGGCCTAACTCATAATTTACAGGGCAAACTAAACAAAATTCCTAAGTCATACGGAACACTCGACACGAGGGTCTGACTTGTACTTCGCTGGTTAGCGGGGTATTACACTATCATATATCAAAAGATTCTTGGCATTTGATATTTTGAATAGGATCCTATGTATGATCCTAGATATATGATTGCGTAATTTCCTCCTTAACTGTTATTTTTCCACTTAGGTTATTTGTTATACTGTCGGCAATGGGTGGACAGCTTAAATAAAAGCTAAAACACACATCAGTGAGCGTTATACAGCCCATGTAAGGAAGCTTGAAATTATATAATGATGCTTACGCTTGCTTTTTGCTGATGATTTTTGTTCTTTTGCTTTTGTTCTTAAGTTATAAAGCTCATTAAATTTTTCAAGATGACATGTTAAAAATTCTATATTACGAATATAATCAATTATTTTAAGTCCATAGACGAATTTTTTTTTCGAATTTTTTTCATTGTCAGCCTTCTAGATCTCAACTTTTCTTCGTCGAACTTGGCGCCTTTTTTACCCGACTGCCGAAGGAGGGTTATGTGTTTATCAGTCTATGTATGTATGTTTGTTCCTATGTGGCCTTCTAGACACCAAACACGTTGGCCGATTTTGATGGTTCTTACGTCAATCGATTCGTCTTATCCCTGCGAGTGTCACTGGCTACATTAAAATTGGAAAATAGGAAAATGGCGGCTTTTGGGTGCCATATTGCGGGGCTCAATTTTTTTTTCTTCCAAACCCATCGAGGGGTATCATAATAAAGGGTTTTAAGAGGTGATTTAAAAAATAAGACACTTATATGTTTATAAGTAAAGTAACTAAAAACACGTAAACAAAGATGCTGTGCAGTCGGAGGATACATCTGGTTTTGGTCAGCCAGCTCGCGAATGTGTATCCTCCTACTGCATAGCATGATTTTCTCCTTGTTTACGTCTTATTAGTTCGCTTTACAAGCAGTCGGGTTTTTTGATATTTGAATTAACTTTTTTTTCACAGTTATGTTTTTGTCGAGCTAGGTGCCTTTTCAAATTTTTGGTGCGATCAATATTACACCATTGTTACGTCTTGTTACCCTCCAATCTTCGTCGTATGTGACGTTGTGATCTATAATGGATAGTTGATGCTCTGTCTACTCTCTAAGGCATGATAATAATATGATGTATGTTTAATCAAATTGATGCACATATTTATGTTTGTAAACTTTTGCTACCTACTCCTTTTTAAATTCAGAATCAATATAACCCTAGTGACCCCCCTATAACCCTAGTGACCCCCCCCCTATAACCCTATAGTATGAACCCTAGTGAGCCCGGCAAGTTTAGGTAACAATTATCGAGGACGGCGAGAGTGATCCTTCTGTAAACTTATATAGGTATAAAAACTAAATACTACACGTTTACGCAAATCACGCACGCGTAAGTCAAATCTGCCCGCGCTAAACAATTCAAAGTTTAAACTGATTCTTAATTTGAATTCGTTTTCAAATCCAGCCAGAACTGTTTTTCTGCCAGTCTGCATCCTGTTTTAAAAGCCTCCCCTCTTCAACATACAACCTTTACAAACCCGAATATAAACATGACAACATGTATTGTAGGCATCGTCTGAAATCTGAATATTGATATATTAAATTTAATATAGACTTTATAGGTACATCTATTGTCAAAACAAATTTCACGCTCAATTTGTTCACATTGAGGTGTCAATTATGATTCGATAGAATCTCATTAATTTTATCTGAGCCTTCATATTGCTGCATGAACAGAATCAATTTAGTGAAACAATAATTTTCAGAATTTCTATCATGTATGGACTAAAAGTGAATAATGACGCCGACGCCGACGGCGAACTCATCAGGTTAGCCTTTTGTCATATTATAAGGAGTCCTACTGTGCTGTTCCTTATGAAAACCTTATCGTTTTTTTACCCGACAGCAGAAGGAGGGTAATGTGTTTATCAGTCTATGTATGTATGTATGTAAGTATGTATGTATGTATGTAAGTATGTATGTATGTTTGTTCCTATGTGGCGTTCCAGAGACCAAATGCGTTGGCCGATTTTGATGATTCATACGTCAATCGATTCGTCTTAACCCTGCGAGTGTTATTAAAATTTGAAAATAAAAACATGGCGGCTTTTGGGCGCCATATTGTGGGGGACCAAATTTTTTTTTCGTATCCCATCGTGTGGGGTATCAAAATAAAGGGATTCAAGCGGTGATTTTAAAAATATATAATACTTATATGTTTAAATGTACCTAATTCGAAAAAATGTTAACTAAATAGTTATAAATAAAAAAGTTAATTCAAAATATCAAAAATCCCGACTGCTTAAAAAGCGACATAAAGACGTAAACAAGAAGAAAATCATGCTGTGCAGTTGGAGGATACATCTGGTTTTGGTCAGCTAGCTCGCGAATATGTATCCTCCGACTGCACAGCATGATTTTCTTCTTGTTTACGTCTTTATGTCGCTTTTTATGCAGTCAGATTTTTGATATTTTGAATTAACTTTTTATTAAATATAATTTTAAAGTCAAACAAATTGAGAGAAAGGCGGGCAACGATTAGGTAGCTATCTAAGTCAACATTTTCGATACTAGTTAAGACCCTCTGAAAACGCTTCTCAGCCAAAAGCAAACATTTGAAGATTTTAAGAAAGTTCCAAATCATTATTTTCTCAGAAAACGATAGGTATTTCACTTTCGGAGCTTCTTCTCCCTCTGGGGAGTCACAACAACATTTGTTAAAAGTTCTTCGTTTTTTGAGGATTCCCAGAACAATGACCCCACTTTGCAAGGGACCGCGATATTGAATTGAGCTAAATAATCTGACAGGATAAAGTATAATGTCGCATTATTTTGACTCTTAATTGAATCTTACTAATCTTACTAATATTATAAATGTGAAAGTTTGGATGGATGGATGTATGTTTGTTACTCAATCACGCCAGAACGGCTGAACAGATTTGGATGAAATTTGGCACAGATATAGATTATAGTCTGGAATATCACATAAGCTTTTCATCCAGGTATAATGTTCCATTGGGATAACAAAACACACACACGCAGGCGAAGTCGCTGGTAGAAACTAGTACAAGAGAAAAGTATTGTCCTTTGTGGATAATTAAAAGCGTGTCAAATTATACTTGTTTACGTACATACAAATATAACCTTCGATTCGAAAAAAATAAGTACTATAAAATATAATTAATTAAAAACAATATTCATTCAATAATTTAGTTGTAACGTGCATTGATATCCAAGCCGAAAGTGCCTGACAAATTACAGAGTAATCGATAATAACTGTTTTAAAACGTAGTTGCAAGATTTGACCTACGTATACTAACTAACAAAGCAAGTTATATAAGAAGTTACTGTTATTAAAACAAGTACCTTCGCCAACTCATCATTAGCCTTTTAATGTACCCACTGCTGGGACACAGGCCTCCTCTGTGCGAGGGAATGGACCTTAATCCATCACGCAGGCCCAGTGTGTGTTGGTGAATATCACATGTCTTCCAATTTTTGGTTCTAGCATATGTCGGTTTCCTCACGATGTTTTCCTTCACCGTTTTGAGAGCAGTGGTGATGAAATAATTTACACAAAGTTAAGTGCCTGCCTGGGTTAGAAACTTCGAACCCACGACCTATGCCACGTAAGTCGGAGCCATTACCACTGGCCCACCACTGCTCTCCACTGAGCCACCACTTCCCTCCACTGGGCCACCAATGCTCTCCACTGGGCCACCACTGGTCTCCACTGGGCCACTACAGCTCTACTCTGCTCTTCGCTCCCTGAAACAGATTAATCTCTATCTACATTCTTCGCATAGAAGCTTCTCATCTAAATATTCGAAATTCGAATATTTAAAACGAAAAGCTTAAAAATTTCCGAGAAAAAATGTCTACTTAAGGTCAATTCTTCTTTGGTGAATTAACCTGAAGGAAACACGCTTACAATTTGTATTCGACAGTAAGCACAATTCGCAATCAGCAAAGCCTGTTTCTGTACTCCGAGTACGCTTGTTTGTCGAGCCATTAAGCTTATTGTTATAATATTCGATATTTTGTTCGTACGATGTAACAATTCTGTTATTCTGTCGAGATGTTTTAAATTGTACGCGGTGAAGGTGAATATCTGCGTAACAGAAATTCGTGGTGATTCACAAAAATGTTGGTATATTTTTCGCGTGCTACATTGCGAAATCACTTCCTTGTTTGCTTGATGAAGTTACGGAAACGTGGAGCAATTTAGGGTCCCGTACGTTCGAATGAGAAAACGGAAAGAACCCTTATAAGGTCACTCGTGTCTGTCGGACTGTCACAAAATAATCTGCAGGTCCGAATCCGTTGTTTAGTATACATAATTATGAACTTCTATGACCCAAACACGGACGCTTAACGTTATTATATAAAGTTTTTACATTTCATTTATATAATTTTCAAATTAATAGTGTTAAAGTTATTTCTGAAAATTCAACATTCAGTCCATACTATCTCCGTAACCAGTAGTTAGTAGCAGTAGCAGTAGCCAAAAACCTTGAAAGAATTACAGAAAACACTCAGTTATTTATTTAGAGATTACAGGAAAACTTAAAAGAAGTCCATGGTTTTAAGTTTTTTTTATCATGTACTGATTTTTTTATCATGTGTTCGGTACTCTTTGTTTACGAGCCTGACTCACACTTGGCCGGCTTTTTGTAAATATTACGGAATGTAAATTAAGTCACGTTGCTACGTTTTCCCGACGGCCGCAGATCCACGAGGAAGTAAAGTATAAATATGCAAGTCTATGTGTTATTGTTTATAATCGTTTTCCTCCAACAACATTTGAATACTCTGCGGCACCCATACAAATTGGCTTTTCTAATTTATGGCTGCTTCGAGGAGAAACGGAAAAAAAGTCGTATTTGGGAGGCACCTAACGTTCTCTATTCCAACCACTAAAGTTTCGAAAGATCACCTAGGTAGCTGCAAATCTGTCATCAATATAAACGCATCCCATCACAAGTGATTGGGGATGTTTATGCGTTCTGCTTCAGAAGCAAAGTGGTCTACAAACTATGGTGGAGTGTGCGTGCCGCCGAGTAAACGTGGTCACTCAGCCACTGCTGTAGAGCTTACGCGATGAAACAGCGGCTTGAGCCCGCAAATAAGGGACAAATTCATAGGCAGTGTATGAAAAGTAGTAGCTCAGTTGTAAGTTCAATCATTCCTTACAGATAGTGCGTATGCTCTAGGTGGACACTTTATCTTAAAGAAGATATTGTAACATTCGCTAACTCGCACTGGGCCCGCGTGGTGGATGGTCCACTTTCTCCAACAGAGTGGAGGCCTGTTTCACAGCAGTGGTTACATTATAACTTGTGGCTAGTTATTGCTTTAAGGAAAATGTTGAATACTGCTTTCAGCACTCAAGTAGTTGCTCGCGATAGTTGCCCAGGGCGAAGAAGCAATAGGAAATAAAAAGAATAAGACAAGTGTGTATTAATAAAACTGCATAAGTACCACACCAAATTTAGACATTTAATTTTCATTATTTTAACATTTTATTTTATTTTCTTAATTATATTAATTGTTTTTATTTTTATTTTGACTTTATAATTTTGATTATTGACATTATAATTTTGATTCTGGACTATATTTTCTTTTTGTTTTATTATAGGTACTATCTTGATTATTGTACTGATGACCTGTATTTAAAATTATTAATAGTATTTTTTTAAATTAATTATGTATTGAATTGTGACTATGTGGTTATTTGAGGGTGGCAATGTTATCGTTATGAGTGCTATGTACGCGGTAGTTGTTATGTGCTGTGTTCTGTAATTACTAATTTATTTTTCCGTCGATATGAAATGCATGTGATATGGCTGTGCTATTTAAATCAATAAATAAATAAATACACCAATTTACTCTATCTTCGATTAGTTACATTTAAACATATAATTGTTATATATTTTTGAAATCACTTCTATAAACACTTTATTTTGATACCTCACAAGATGGATCTGGAAGAAAATTTTTGAATTAAGTTTTTTTTTAATTTATCATCATCTGCCTAGCCTTTTTCCCAACTATATTGGGGTCGGCTTCCAGTCCAACCGGATTCAGCTGAGTACCAGTGTTTTACATGGAGCGACTGCCTATCTGACCTCCACAACCCAGTAACTGGGTAACACGGTACCCCTTGGCAAGCATGGTGTCAGATCTCAAGCTTCTGACTACTTGTAACGACTGTCAAAGATCTTTAAATGACAGCCGGGACCAACGGCTTAACGTGCTTTCTGAGGCACGGAGGAAACTCGGTATGTTGAAATGGTCACCCATCCACGGACCGACCTCGTCAAGCGTTGCTTAACCTTGAAGATCGACCAGTGCGGCTGTTATTATTTAGCCACGAGCTCCTCCATGTATTTTTCTTTTTTCTGTATTCTTGAAAAACTGAACACAGCATTTATTCAAATTAATTATTACCTGTACTTATAATTGGTTAAAAGTTAGGGTATTATCTTACCTTTGTTTGATATGTTATTTTGTTTGGATGGTTTTATATATGTTTGTTACTCAATCACGCCAGAACGGCTCAACAGATCTGGATGAAATTTGAAGCAGAGATAGATTATAGTCTATAATAGCACATAGGCTCCCGGTATAATGTTCCCTAGGGATATAAAAAAAAAACACTTTCCACGCGGGCGAATCCGCTGGCAGAAGCTAGTTAATTATAAAATACTATAGGTTACTTATTTTTGAACATCTTGAAGCCTGTTTGTATTTTCTGAAAAATACACCAATTTACTGCGAGATCTAAAACTATTTCACAAAACACTTCCCATTTAAAAACCTGCATCGTTACCCACTGCAGGCTACGACACTAGATCGATTGCTTATTTTCCCGTTCGCAGTACTACGACAATAAAGGTCTGGTGAATGAGTTAGTAACATTGATTGATGTTACTCGTTCATCTCTCATCCCGTGGTTGTTATAGACACAACCGCTTTTAACGTACCAAGGTAATTAGCTAACACCTTCACTGAATGATTAATAGTTGTGAACACCCATTATTTATTAAAGTTACGTGTTGACTTGTATGAATATACACCTGTCGATACCTATTCATCATACAGGTATGTATTCTGTATATGTAAAAGGAAAGTTCGTTTTATCTGCGATTTATGCGAAAGCGGGTTATGTGATTGATATTGAACGTTCGCGTAGTTTTCCGTGTTCGAGGAAAGTATTACATCGTGGATTTTTCTTTTTTTTGTATTCTTGAAAAACTGAACACAGCATTTATTCAAATTAATTATTACCTCTTCTTATAATTGGTTAAAAGTTAGGGTATTATCTTACCTTTGTTTGATGTGTTATTTTGTTTGGATTGTTTTATATATGTTTGTTACTCAATCACGCCAGAACGGCTCAACAGATCTGGATGGAATTTGAAGCAGAGATAGATTATAGTCTATAATAGCACATAGGCTATAATGATCTCGGTATAATGTTCCCTTGGGATATAAAAAAAACACTTTCCACGCGGGCGAATCCGCTGGCAGAAGCTAGTTAATTATAAAATACTTATTTTTGAACATCTTGAAGCCTGTTTATATTTTCTGAAAATAAGTACCAAGGGTGTTTAATTATCACACTAATATTATAAAGGCAAAAGTTTGTGAGTGTGTGTTTGTCTGTATGTTTGTTACTTCTTCATGCCAGAACGGCTAAACGGATCTGGATGAAATTTGGCACAGGAATAGATTATAGTCTGGACTAGCTCATAAGATTTTTTACCCTTGGGATAATTTTCGACACACACGCGGGCGAAGCTGCTGCCAGAATCTAGTGTAAAATAAATAAAAACACGAGTATCTCAGCCTAAGGAGTTCGGGAAAGTTTAAGGGTTTTCCTTCAACAAAATAAAAAATAACACAGGAAACAGAAAGAACCCGTAAAAATGTACAGAGAAATATTTTGCACCACCGATTCATGATTTTACCTTGTATTTACTAAAACAAAAAATACACAGTGAAGATACCTGATGTTATTTAGACCACGTCATGGAACGACATAGGCAGTCCAACTGTCGTTACCTAAACAAGACCCTAATATTAAGCCTGAGGATAACACAGGTAAAACAGAGTACTCTAAAAGTCAGACAAGCGAATAAAACAGTGAGAAGTACGGCACTCACCTTGTTACCGTTCGTTGTTATTGGGTCTTGCTCCTTTTTACCCCGCTAGGTGTTAGCTGATGCAGAGTTAGGGGTAAATGTACCGACCTACACTAACGTCGGCTTTAAATGGGTTGTGAAGTGTTAAACTTCACTTTAAAGTTGAGGTTAAAGGATTATTTCTTGTGTTTTAGGGGCTACGTGTTAGACATTACACCGTATGGCAGTATATCAAAATTCTTACCCGAAATAACGAAAGAATAACTACAGCATTTCAATGTTTTTTAGCTCCAAGCATTTTGATAAAAGTACAATCCGAAAAACTAAAATGTTTCATGCAATTCCAATTAAATTCGTTTAGTTCTAATTGTTTTTCACCGGCTTCAGTTCCACATAATATCCGAAATGAACTGATCGAATCGCGCTGATCAAATCCGAAACTTATTGTTATTCAAGCTCTATTTCTGTGAAGAAATGGAGCGTTAATTTTCAGATGAATAGTTGCAGCCGTCTTTAGTATTAATAGTAATCCTACACTATATATGGCGGTCGTCAATGGCTTCTAAGGGATTACATCACTTGAATGAGGCTGCACAGTCCTGCTGTTGCGACGATCACCAATCCATGCGCTAAGCGAAGCGGTCAAGCCAATTCCCCTTTGAATGGCCAATGAGTGACATGCGTACTCAACTGTATAGGATATGTTCGAGATTATCAGTAGATACTGCGTGTATCTCAGTTGCAATTAACAAATGCTTGGCTGATCTAGCTATTAAACATGGTCAGTCGACAGATTCGACCTATTCTTGCACAGATGCGACGCACAGCCTATTTGTTCTTGTTGTTTCAAAGATGGATAATTTTCCACTCAGTAATCAGCATTTCGTTTAATTTGTGATTGTTTTGTTTGTTTTCATTTGGTAATGTCGAAACATATTACGCAAGTAAATTGTCTTTGGCCTCTCACCCACAGAAACAGAGAAAAATAATATATGCCCACAGATAACTGTGTATTGCTCTCATCAAGCAATAGACAAAATTTATAAACTTTTATAATTTTTCGTTTTATTTATGAGGCTTTTGGCTAATTTGTACCTTTAGTGAATGCCATTCTTTATTTTGTATTGTGCGTTTAGTTTGTGCAGAATAAACAATTTTTCTTTCTTTTCTTTCTAGATGATCTAATAGACTAGACGTCATCAAACGTTCATCGACACCTCAAAATTCAGTCTTTCGCAGAAAGGTGCGACGCGACAATGTGACAATGATGCGGCGATAATTTTTCATAGTAATCCATAAAAAACCGGCCAGGTGCGGGCCGGACTTTGCACATTTAGGGTTCCGTAGCAAGTGTAGAATATAAGCCGTCCGAATGGCAAAAATATTCATAACCAGTAGGTGATTAACACTTTTTGTCAGCGATCTCTGGGGCTTGGTTATAGATTATGGATTTGTTAGTAAAATATACGTAATAATAAACATTATCAAATTTCAGGTTCATAGGTCGAAGAGTATAAAAAATCATCGAAACAAAATTTTGTAGTAAAAGCTTCTCAATCCTTTGTTTTCCAATATTTTTAAAACAAAAATACAGTATTTATCTACTCAAAGAGTTCTAAACAACGATAACCCACTCGATGAGGCAAGTAATTTTTTTTCTGTATGGGAGCCTTAAACATATTAAAAATATTTTTGGACAATTTGTATGGCTTTGGGTCAACAAGATCAAAATATTAAGAATGTCTAACAGTTCCAACAGTCCAAACAACCAACAGTTTGGCTGTAAACCTGTGTGACAGAAGATGGACACGTGAGTGACAGCAATAGGGCTCCATTTGGACTATTCGGGTACGGAACCCTAAAAATTGTTGTCCCACATGTCAGCTAGAACCTTTTAGAGAAAAGATGTCCCTACAATATCTCTAAGTACATACATTTCTAGGCCAAAAATGTATTCTCACCGCAACCTAATAATTACGTTTTGCGCTCAAAGCAGTTCGATTTCACTGTGGTTCAGAATCATTTCGGTCGGGTGGTACAATGCTTTGTTGTTCGCTGGTCAACCAACTATACTCAATGTATTTTGGGCAGCGGAATCTCAATTCTGCATTCAAGTGCGCTACATCGTACGGTGCTGGATGCTGGACTATTGAAGCGAGCTTGAAATAGATTGTGGCCATAATTAATATTGGTTTGGAATCCAACTTCCTAATTTCTGTATGTTGAGATGTTTGTTAATAAAATTATGAGTCAACGGCTGAAAGGTTTTAGATGAAACTTGGCATACAGATAGTGGTTCCGGATCTGGGTGTCTTGTGTATGTGAGTTTAAATGTTTGTTAACACACCCACTATAGACGGAGAAATTCCTAGTGTGGGGCCAAGATTTATGAAGACTGGCAAAATTATCCTTTTTAGGGTTCCGTACCCGAAGGGTCCAAACGGGGCTCCATTTGGACCCTTGCTGTCTGTCCGTCTGTCTGTCTGTCTGCCCATCGTCTGTCACACAGGTTTTACAGCTAAATGGTTGGAGCTACAGTCTTCAAATTTTCTCAGTATAAGCAACTTGTTGACCCAAAGCCATGAAAATTGTCAAATAAAAATTATAAATGTTTTTCAGGGAAAATAAACCATACAAATAAAGGGAGACATGAAAAATAAAGGGAGATTTTCCCCATTGAGGGGGTACGGTATATCGTTGTTTAGAGCTCGTTAAGTAGACAAATAACGTATTTTTTGTAATAAAAATATTGAAAAACAAAGGAAGAAGAAGCCACCAAAGTCAGCTTTTTTTTACAAACTTTTGTTCCGAAGATTTTTTTATTTGCCGAATGACCTATAAACTTTAAATTTGGTGAGAATGTTTATTATTACGTATATTTTACCAAAATTACCAATATATTGATCAATCAGATTTTTTCTTTGAAATTACCTCATTTTTCCTATTACAATTAACTTGATTTAGCAGTTTGGTACGGAACCCTAAATGTGTGAAGTCCGACACACACTTGGCCGACTAATACACTTCCTTGTTAGGGGACCAGCAGTAGCGTCTTTTTTAGCTAACGGTGGGAAATGTTCAAAAGGCACCTGGACTTTTAGGGATAAGATCTGGAAATATGAGATTTTTACCTCACTAAAACCCCGGTGATCACCATCAGTAGGTACGTAGAAAGGGCCCGGTGAACTCGGTGTCTTTACATCGCCTGTGGAGACTGAAAAAGCTGATGATATATTATTAAAGGCACAACATTTTTCTTTGCAATTTGCTGAATTTCTACACGCTGTTTATTTCGCCAAGCTTCATGAAATCATGACCTGTCATGACTCAAATCAGTATTGCTATAATACTGATTTGATTCATGACAATTACACATTACAATTATTTATCGATATAAGTAAGGTTCAGATAAAAACTGACTACTCCTACTGGCCAATAGGTTGAGGAAGGCATGTGTAAATAGCTACCTATATGTTGTAGTGTAGTGTCTCGTAATAGTTGACTCTGCATAGTTTGTCTTAGTCCTTCTTAAGCCTCTTATAGCCGCAATGTAGTAAGTAGGTTATGTACTGCGAGCAGCTGAACTAATAGCGTGCTAGTGTGAGTGAACCGAGAGATTTGACACGTTCACTCATTCATTTTAATGTTAGAATTGACCACTAGCTTCTGCCAGCGGCTTCGCCCGCGTAATAACTGTTTTATCATTCCAAGGGAATATTTTACCGGAATAAAAAGTATTCTATGTGCTATTCCTGACTATAATCTATATCTGTGTCCAGATCCGTTCAGCCGTTCTGGCGTGTTTGAGTAACAAACACACGTATCCATCCAAACTTTCGCATTTATAATATTAGTAAGATGCCTGACTATAATCTATCTCAGTGCCAAATTTCACCCGGATCCGTTCTGCCGTTCTGGCGTGTTTGAGTTACAAACATACACGCATCCACCCAAACGTTCGCATTTATAATTAGTAAAAAATTGCATTATGTTAGCTTGTCTGATAGCGTAATTTATTCTCCCTATAACTGGGGCTAATGTGCTTTTGAAGTGGTACAGACATTAGGAATAGAACAACATATTTTTGCTGTTTATTGTTGGCATTCTGCATCAAATAAGCCTCTGCGCCAAATCATATTAATTGTATTAGCTACCAACCTAATTATCATTTCAATAATTGAAGGACATACTCTGCTATACAATACCTGTACCAAACTATCGATTCATTTTCAGAAACGTTCAGGGCATTTACCCGTAAGGATTTTATTGATAGAAAAAGCCATTTTATCAAGTCGAGTTAATTAATGCGCCCGCCAGCCAGACAGTTAAAAACCTTTCGTTAAATAAACCTAAATTTGCTATCAAACAGTTTTTTTAAGAATTAAAATCTTCTTTCACCGTTTTCCAATTATTTGCTATTGTCACGCAAAACATGATTTAGCGCTAAACACCAATCACGTGCGTGTTTGTGTGGAATAACAAAGAGGAGGAAAAAAGGAGGCTTTCAGCTTTCATCCAAACAAACAACATGTCCAATCCAGAGTTATTGTGTGTAGCAAAACCGCGGTAAGCAGTGGTCATACCGGTCGTGTGCGCGTAATTACGGAGGCTGCAATCAGCGCCGCCCGGGGCCTTACGCCGCCGAGCCGGGCGGAGCCTCCATCGGCTAGAAATTCACACGTGAACGATTCAAGTTAAACGGTGAAAACACCAAACAAAAGTTTTGCTTTTCGCCATTTGAAAAGCTTTTCATGTTAATTTGCATGGCGAGTGGGAATTGGGATTAAATGTTGTTCCGCGAGTTCAAATGTTTCGAATAAACTTTAGGGTGTGTTATTTTTAGTTTGCTGGCGATTTTGAGGAAATGGATTGAAAATTTGGTTTTGTTTACCTATCTTTTTGATATTAGACAATACATTATGTGATCATATTTCTACTAGTACGTCACAGCTAATGGCGAATCCTATGATTATAAAAGTTGAGTACAGTTTAAACGTATTTTCGACATTCATTTAATGTTTTCTTTATTATGTCGTGCTCGGAAATAATCAAATTTTTTAACTATAGATATGTAAAAAAATTAAATAAAATTTAAAACACCCCCGATTTAAAAACCTCTAGCAAGAGGGTTCTCCGAGTACGAGGCTTATTTTTCGCTTTATAGAGGTTTTTAAATCGGGGGTATTTCAAATTTTAATTTTATTTTATTTCATGTTTTTTAAACTATATATAATATATCTAGTAGAAGAAACGCTTTACATTCGACAATCTATCGAAACAATTATGTCATGATATCTTGCGAAAAAAACCAGATTCATAGAGTAAAATGTGAATTACTTTTGAACGGTTGAACCGATTTCAATCAAACATAGCTAAGAACACTCTCGACAAAGTAACCTTTCAAACAATAAAAACTAAATCAAAATCGGTTCATCCATTTAGGAGCTATGATGCCACAGACAGACACACAGATACACAGGTACATAGATACACAGGTACACAGACACACAGATACCCAGCAACACACGTCAAACTTATAACACCCCCTTTATCCGTCGGGGGTTAAAATTATCGATACTTAACTATAATTTAATGATTACCTATTTTCAGAATATCAGTCGTCTATACTAATAATATTATAAAGAGGAAAGATTTTTTTGTTTGTACCGAATAGGCTCCGAAACTACTGGACCGATTTGAAAAATGCTTTCACCAATAGAAAGCTACATTATTCCTGAGTGACATAGGCTATTTTTTTATTCCGAGAACGGGTCCTGTGGGGTGGCCCACGGGAGCGAAGCCGCGGGCAACAGCTAGTAACATATAAACAAATATGCAGCCAAAAATGTCTTCTTAAGGGTACACTAGTCGACGGCACGAACTATTTTGTGCGCGGGGTTAAAATGCATGCTATAGCAAAAAACAACACGTGCGGAACAGATAGATGCTATTATAAGCAGTAAGAAGCTGGTTCGCGTACGAATACACACTTTTGCAAATTTGTAGCGAAATGGATGATGATTTAGAACGAAAACGAGCGCGCGAAATTTTATAAACAGACCTTTGGGAGTCTGGATATCATGAAAAAACGACTGAATGTATCTGTTCAAAATAAAATTATTTGCATTGCTAAACTATTAATCTATCCCTGTATGGAGGTCGTTTTTCAATTATCCTTCTTCTTATGGTACTTATTTGCGCCCAAAAATGCGTTAAAATTAGTGTTGAAATATGGAACTTTCGAATCTCATAACTTTCAAATAAATATTTTTTTTACGTTTTTGCTTCCATACAGGGCTAGATAATGATGAAACAAATTAATATCATTTTTATTTTGAACGTACATCGTCAAACAGTGGAGTAAATGCCAGACTACGTTTGTATAGAAGAATTTTCGACTAGTGTACCCTTAATAACACTTCTCGGTGTATTCATTTACCTACATTCCTATAATATAGGTAGATACGCATTTATCCCGGAACTTGCACTGTTTCTTTACGGTTTGCCTTCTCCCTCCTTATTCAATTACCTTCTACACATGTTTGTATGTAAATAGTACGTAGACAGATATATATCTATATGTGCGTAAAGTTTCTTCCAACAAAGCTATATACACCAACACAACCACGACATTTACATTTATTAATCACCTCAACAATTTGTTCTCTCCAATTTTCTCGAGCCCAGAACTAAAGCGGCGTAAGTTAATCCCATTAGTGTACCTGATAGGCTCTTATAACAGTTACATTGTTTTCAATTATGATTCGAGCTTACGTTACGAGAATTAATTGCGCCAGTGTTGAAGGTGACAAGGAGACAGTGCCGACACGGAATGTGTTTAAACATTATTGTCCCACTAACAGGTTTCGCAAATTAATCGGATTTAGCACTATGTATCATGCCCTTCCGACAGCCGGAAGCCTTTGGAGCTACTGCATGCGCTCTTGACATAGATAACTATGCATGTTGTAAATCTCTTTCCTATGATGCTGGCATACTGAAAGAAAGTAGAAAAAAATTATATTAAATATCCATAGAACTAGGACCTTGCTTGCCAGTATGCAATTTAGCAAACGATCTGTGCGCTATAAAATAAAATCAATAATAATAAAAGTTAATTAAAAAAATCTTTCTTCTTGTTTACGTCTTTTTAGTTCGCTTATTAAGCAGTTGGGTTTTTTTGTTTTTTTTAATTAACTTTTATTATTTACAACTTTTTAGTTAATTTTTTTTAGAATCAGGTATATTTAAACATATAAGTGTTATATATTTTTGAAATAACCTCTTAAAACCCTTTATTTTGATACCCCACACAATGGGTTTGAAAGGAAATAAAAAAAATCTCGCACAAAATTGCGTCCAAAATCCGCTATTTTTTCTTTTCCAATTTGAATATAGCCAGTGACACTCGCAGGGTTAAGACGAATCGATTGACGTAAGAAACATCCAACGCGTTTGGTCTCTAGAACGCCACATAGGAACAAACATACATACATACATAGACTGATAAACACATTACCCTCCTTCAGCAGTCGGGTAAATACATCTACATTTACCCAAAAACTACTATGGAAACTAAAGTTGTAAAAAAATAAAAGGCCCGTTTTGACAGCTATAAAAATATTTAATAATAATTAAACTTGATCTTTGCAAATAATACTCGTTGTCATAGTGTATCGGTAACATAGTATCTAATTAGGATTATGAATCAGATTTTTCAATTTCTTACGTAGAAAGTTACCGTGGCATGTACAATGAGAAACGTCAACGGAATTCTTAGATTTTGACGACTATAATATAAAAATAATGGAATGGATACAAACACCATCACACTCATGTACTCTCAGTTACACCTACAGGCTACACTCTCACACACATACTTACACCCACTCATTTGATTTAATTAAATTTAAATTTATGTAACCTAAAACCTAACCTATGATTGTACCTTTGTGCATGAAGTTATAAATAAATAAACAGAGTTTTGAAAGCTAGTGCATTCGTAAAAGAAGGTCTATTTTTCTGGAAGCATTTCAACTTCAGCTATTGACCCTGAAAAGAAACCAATTAACACGACGCGACGCCCCGCGCGTTGCCATGGCGACAGTTGCGAAGGGTGTAGGCCTCCTGCGTCCCGCAGCCGTCATAAAAGACAGTTTCTGTGACATTTATCGGTGACAATTTGATATTTCTGTTTGTGTTTTTCATTTATGTTTTTTAAGTAACATTACAGTGTGTATAGTTTTATATTAGGGTAAGTTTTACTTTTATATTAATGAGCAATGCAGACTGTAGCGAGGCCGGAACCTGTAGCAGTCAACCTGCCACATCCGTTGATGTTCAGCTGGTGAGATGTCCCCATTGCTCACAGGCACGCTTTTTTAAGGGCGAACGGGGACTTAGGATACACTATGGGAAGGTACATAAACCACATAGTGTACCTTTGTGCCCTCCAGCCACCTCCCAACCTTTGGAACAAACCCTTTGGAAAAAGCTGTCAAAATTAAAAAATTCTACACCTGTTTTAAAGAGGATTCCCCGGGGTGCAAGACGGTCTGTCGCACTAAGTTTGGCGCGTTGCGTCCGTCTTGCAACCCAGGAGAACTCACAAAGTGCCTGGGAGGAATTGCTCACCTTCCCTTACAGGATTCTGCATGTCCAGAAAAATTTGGCTACAAAAAAAACTTTAACAACTCAAATTAAAGACAATTGCAACGATTCGGCCTTTATTTTAGATTCAAATTTACCAGCATTTAACCACCCTTCCCAGAAAGGCGTGTGTTCGCATGTGGAATCCAAATTAAGTGAAGGTGACATTAGGGGAGCGGCCAGGCTGTTGTTCAGCAGTGATGTGGTGGCGCCTTACTCTCCAGAAACAATTTCAGCCTTGGAGAGTAAACATCCAGCGCCTGCGGATGATCTTACCTTTCCCGACCCACCCGAAACTCCCGATCTCAATTCATCCTTTTACCAAATTTCAGCTCCCCAGTTGATTGCAGCCGTGAGCTCCTTCAGAAATGGTTCCGCCGGCGGCCTCGACGGCCTGACTCCTCAACATTTAAAGGATCTTTTAAGTTCAGGCGCCGGGGACGCTGGTGAGACTCTTTTGAAGGAGCTTGCGGCTCTAATCAACCTAATGCTCTCCGGCGGTATAAACGATGCCGTCGTCGATGTCTTGTACGGGGCCAACTTATGTGCCCTGCGCAAGAGGGACGGCGGCATTCGTCCTATTGCCGTCGGATGTACCTACAGGCGTATGGCAGCCAAAATTTGCTGCAAACTCTACGGCCAAAGACTCACTAATAAGTTCCAGCCCCTGCAGCTTGGCTTTGGCTGTAGAGGAGGCTGTGAGGCTGCTGTACATGCCCTTTCAACTTATTTAAATTCTGACAAGGGTGAGGTTATCCTCAAGGTTGACGTTAAGAACGCCTTTAATTCTGTTAACAGGGACACTTTGTTGGCGGAGGCAAAAAAGGAACTACCTGAAATTTTCGGTTTTATTTGGCAGTGCTACAGGCACCCTTCTAAATTATTATATAAAGAAAACCTTTTGGAATCTGCAGTAGGTTGCCAACAAGGTGACCCTCTCGGGCCAGTCATTTTCAGTTTGGCTATTCATCCTATCATCAAACAATTAAATTCAAAATTTAACGTCTGGTATCTAGATGATGGCACACTAGGCGGTGACGTAGATACAGTTTTGAAAGATTTTCTATTCCTGAAACAGCAATTCCACTCCATTGGCCTAGAGCTCAACCACTCCAAATGCGAAATTTTCATCTGTGACAATACTGACAGACCATCGACCCTTCAAAAATTCAATACAATAGCACCAGAGATCAAAATTGTAGAAAGAAGTTCACTGCACCTCCTAGGTTCCCCAATTTTGGAAGATAGTTTTTCTTCATTCATTGACGCCAAAATAACACATTTCAACGATATTTCGGACAGACTCTCTAAAATTAATGTACATTCGGCTATCACCCTCATTCGTTATTGTTGTTTTGGTCCAAATTTCATGTACTTTCTTCGCGCTGCGCCATTATGGAAGCATTCACAAATTCTCTTGGACAAAATTGACCAGATTATTCGTTGCACGCTATCATCTATCCTAAATGTGGCCCTGGATGACCGAGCGTGGCTGCAAGCCACTCTACCCATTCGCTTCGGTGGGCTCGGCATCCGCAAAATTTCTAGTTTAAGCCTACCGGCGTTCCTGTCTTCGGTCCACAGCACTGACAAGTTAACCAGAAAAATCTTGTTGCCATCACTGGTTAACTGTGAAGTGCCGTACTCGACCGATGCAGTGAATGCGTGGAAAGTGGCTTGCCCGAATACAGCGTTGCCCGAGACCCCTTTTTCCCAGAGACAGTGGGATGAGCCGCTCTGCAGGTTGGTACGGAATAAACTTATAGATACGTCCACCAATACTGCTGAGCGTGCCCGCCTGCTGGCTGTGGGAGAATGGGAGTCGGGCCTCTGGCTACAGGCACTACCGTCACCCAACATAGGTACTATGTTGAGTGACAACACCTTCCGGATCGCTACATGTCTGCGTTTAGGGGCTCCCAGCGGAGCTCCACATCGTTGTCAATGTGGTGAAGCAGTCGACCGCCTCGGACACCATGGTCTATCCTGCAGTAGGAGCGCTGGTCGGTTAGCACGGCACGCCAGCATTAATGATATCATACGTCGGGCTCTTGTCACCGCCGGGGTGCCAGCTGTTTTAGAACCCAATGGCTTGGCGCGCGACGATGGTAAGAGACCAGACGGGATGACCATAATGCCTTGGAAGGTGGGTAGGCCTTTGGTGTGGGATGCAACATGTGTCGACACCCTTGCGCCATCCCATCTTCTTAGCACGGCGGGCTGTGCTGGGGCAGCTGCTGCTGGTGCAGAAAACCTCAAACGGCGTAAATACAATAACCTTATTGGAAGTTATATATTTGAGCCGTTTGGGGTTGAAACATTAGGTCCATGGGGTCCGAGTGCTCTTCGAGTATTTCGAGATTTAAGCAAACGGCTAATCGACTCTTCACGTGACCAGAGGGCTGGGCTTTTCCTTGGCCAGAGAATCAGCATTGCCATCCAACGTGGCAATGCTGCCAGCGTTCTGGGCACTTTTCACGTTGACAGCGATGTGGACGAATTTTTTGACGCCCTATGACCCCTGCCCTTTTATACGCATTCGTAGTTTTATTTTATTTTTATTTAACTGTATATATAGGTAGTTATTTTTATTTAAGTATTTAATACCATGTAAATTTTAATTGAAATAAACTCTGTGGCATAAAGCCAATTTATGTAGTTTTATCATATGTTTTGCTTATTGTGTAATATACATCTTGCTATGGAAGAGTGGATTCTCCTAAAACAGGTACTATCTACCGAAAGGGAGCATCAAAAAAGATTATTTATACCTAAACTTTTTTAAACCAATAAACTTTATTTTTAATTTTTTATAGCCCTTTGAATAAATTAATTATTTCGATGTAGCTCTCAGTGGCAGCATGTTTTTACTAAACGATTTTATTTTTAGTGAATATTTCAAACGTTTTAAACGAGCAACATTTTTAGTTATAATAAATTCATAACATTTACTTGGATTTATACAAATGTTCTATTGGTACATCGTATTTTAAATTCCGAACACGCGCTAAAGGATATAACGTAGCTACAAATCGTTTTATACGACATGAGTTATGTTAAACACCTTTCACGCGAGTAGATAGAATCGAGTGACTAAGCGTTGTCCCTCGCAGTGCGGCCCAATATGTTTCCGAAGACGGACCCCAGATCTATAACAATACAATAAATTGTTTGTATTGGCGCGCGCCGGCTGTGCGTAATGTGCGTGAGACCGCCAACTTTATATCAACACCGCAGAGGTGAAAAACGTCCCTCTCGTAACTCGAGCCTCGAAAGGCAATAAGCAACACGTCGTAAAAACCGGTGTCTCAGCGACGTGTAATCCGCCCCGAGGCTACTCTACGAGTACAACTTTCTCTCCACAACATATTGCTTTGAACATTTACAAGTGCTAATAGAAAAAGATCATCTTTATCCCTTTACGGAGAAAAAATATAATATTATTTTTATGAAAAGGTGCGCCCATAAAAATGGGTGAGAAAGTAGCGAATTGTGGCGTTTATATTGTAAGTAAAAGACTTTGTCTATTGTTATTACAGTTACTGCTCCTCTTATACAGAAACCTATATGAAGGTACTCATATATGTTTTGAGGCCAGCTCGTTATTTTATTGTATTTACCTTATACATTTTCAAGTTCGGTAATAGCCGTAAGTACAAAGCCCAAGTCTGCATATCTACTGAATAAATTGACAAATCACATCACTAATGGAAAATTATGTACTCGTATCAACCTTTTAGTGGGACAATGCAATATCTAAAATTCTAAACGTCTGGAATAACAGTGTGGGCGCACAAAAACGTTGCGATAGACCGATATATCACTGAACCACACCTGAACAGTAATAACGGAGAATAATAGCAATTGTTTCGTGCCAGTTTTTATGGGGTCTTCATTTCATTTGGGTTGCCAATATTTGGTATTTGGGCAGGTTATTTACCTTATATCACAGGTATATTGGAGTATTACCTACGTTTCTCGGTATACGGTTCTAATATTGTGAATATTTATTTTATTTGAACTTCTACCTAGGCAGCAGCAGCTATTGTTAGGCTAGAGATGTATGTTTTCTAGATCAGTAACTCAAATATGATAATTCTCCATGGATTTGCAGAGACTTGCTGTTTCAAATCCTGTCTGTTGATAAGCTATGGGAGATTTGAACTAAGCATTATGTCGAATATGGTTGGGATGAATCTGTCATCAGTATTGGGTTCTGCGAATAATCAAAACACAAAGACAAAACACGATCGTCATGCTCCGGCGTTGATATTAGTCTTTCATTGCTTCGGTCTTGATAGAGCGTTCGTTCCAGGGTCAAAATGATTTTTCCAATTCCTGGTCCCATTCTCCACACAATCTCTCTTTTTAACTTCAGTTTTATGCATTCATTTATAGGGCTTAAAATTACCAAACCACAGTACCTGCTAATTTGATATAGGCTCTTCTAAATCGGTGACTTCTTGCATGACCTATTACCGGCGGTGTTGATAGTCTGTCAAATTCTGTCACTAAACTAAGAAGATGTTTTTTTTGTAAGAAACCCGTACTAAAATCTTCAGAAACGATAGCCATGATAGATAATATTCCACAGACAATAAGATGTTTCCTACCCATCCTCAAGGGTTATGCTCAAGGGCCACCGGTGACCCTTCGCAGTCGATTAATTTTTACAACAAGCGTGAGAAGATCCAGCTGACAAGGATTGTTATTTTCCTGAAACAATTCGGTATTCTATATTATTCTAAGACATTAGTTCACCTTTTGATTTGTGCCTAAGTTAGGAGTGGTTCTAGGTCCTAGGTTTTTTATTTATAAAGATTTAAGGCAGATATAATAAGATTCTCCGCTGCTCTTATGAAAACAAGACCTAGATCTATTTTTATTTCACGAGCGTTTATTTTTAGCTGGTACTTAATAGGAGTGAAAAATTTAGAGTGGTCCATCAATTTCATATAAAAACATTTCAAGCCCAGACAAAAAAAATTGGCACTTCTAAAAAGCCTCTTGGGAAAGCCTTAAATAGCAAGGCATGTTTAGGTTATGTAATATTTGTTCATGAATTTTATTTGAGTATTCCCACAACCTACTAGACTTTACTAATGTCAGAAGGAACAGTTGACAAGAGCTTACGCAAGATTTTTTTTCTTCTTCATCACACACAAGATCTAAAATTTACGAAAAAAATCAAACAAACATATTTATTTTCTCTTTTTTTTCAAAATTTAATACAGATTCTCTATCAACCCTTCAAGTGTTGAAGACTATCATTCATCAAAATAATATAAAATTAAAGCTAAGTACTATAAATACCCTATAAACGCTCACTAATTTATGTAGCCACTACATATTGCTGTGTATCCACACGTTATTAATTTATTGAATGGCGCATTATGATAATCAATCGTACGTTCCTAATTGTGATCAAATAACCGTGAGCAATAATTAGATAACTAGGCTATATCCTATTGTTTCCTGAGATGAAATAATTTCCCGTATCAGCAATCAGCTGATGATAGAAGATATGATAAATGATGATAAATATGCTCACGTTATAAAGGCTTTCTACACTAGTTGAAAATTCGTTATTTTTCAGGCAATTTATTGTAAGCATTCAATGGATTTTGATTATAAAACGATAAAAGTTAAAATAACAGATATAAATGAACCAAATTATGAGAAAAAGTTTACACGTGTACCTATAAAACCTATTATTTTTTGTTTACAAGGAAAATGAATAAATTACCTGATCCTAAAACTCGGCATTTTTCTTACAATTAAAATTTACTAAGAATTTATTCTCTATAAAGACAATCTATTTTTTTTTCTTCTCAAGCAATTATATTTTTTATTATTTATTTATATATACTTTATACACGGGGGAAAATTTACAAGTTCGTGATTAGACCTGCCATAGTGTATGAATCATCAATCAATCATATTGGGCTGTGAAAAAGATGTATGAAAACAGATTGCATATAGCAGAGATGAGAATAACATTAGAAACGGGATATTTACCATGTTTGCTGTTGTGTGTTGTTGTGTTGTGTGTGTTGTGTTGTTGTGTGTGTTGTGTTGTGTTGTGTTGTGTTGTGTTGTGTGATCATGGTGCTTGCAACAGCACCGAAATATCGGGAACTCACAAAAAACAGTAAACATGGTAAATATCCCGTTTCTAATGTTAGTGTTAGTGACCATGACAGTTTAAAAACTTTTTCGGCGGTAGGTGAAGAAAAGATAGGACGCTAATTTTTAGACAGTTTTTTTTATAATATAATTAAAAATATAATTGAGTATTATTTTAAACTTTTGGTCTTGGAAATAGTTGAACAGTCCACTAAAACAGCGGTACTTGTATTGGTAAACAGTACATGTAACTAACCGGCCAAAACTAAACCACCTGCCAGCTATAACTAGTACCTACTGTACACAAAAACCCATAACACAAAATGTCTCAACTGGATGACATTCAATCTGCCCAGAGGAGCTTGGAGGAGTGCTTCCATAAGAAGATGTCTGAGCTGGAGGCACAAATACAGTGTGCAGGACCGGCAAAGGACACCGTCGCTAAAGTCCGAGAGGAGTTCCGGACCTTCCGTGAGCTGATGTTCAGTATGCTGGGTCTTCTCCGGAAGCAGATCACCGAGTGCTCCAGAGTAGTCGACGGATTGGAGACACGCACACGTCGCAAGGCGCTGATCTTCACTGGATTTGCTGAAGCAGTCAATGAGGATTGCAGGGCTCTAGTGTTGGACACAATAAAAAACAAGCTGGCCCTGCCCAACATCACTGGATCATCGATTAAGGTTTGCCATAGGCTGGGGGCAGCAAGCAAGGGACCCACACGTAGCCGGCCGATACTGGTAAGATTTTCAAATATTGACCATAAATCTTCAGTCTGGAAGGCGAAGTCTGGCTTGAAGGGCACCTCGGTTACCGTCAAAGAGTTTTTGACCAGGACCAGACAGACCGTGTTTAGTAAGGCGCGTTTACACTTTGGGATGTCGGCATGCTGGACACAGGACGGGGTAATTGTCATCAGAGCCCCGGATGGCGCACGGTTGAAGATTAGTTCTTTGGATGAACTCAATCCTTTGCTGACCAAGTACCCTAGGAAGACCGCTGCTGTGGAATCATCTGGGGCAACGGGAAGCAACAGTGGAATGCGTAGAAGCTGAGTATCGATATAACTGAACTTTGTTTTTATGTGATGGTGATGCTGACACTTTATTCTGTGCTTGGGATCATGGGTAATTATTTCGCATTGTTTGTAGTACACGTTTACCCAATCGATTTACATGTATTTGCTTTTAAATTATTATATTGTGGTCGTTTTTAATCCCTTGTTTGTGCTAGTAATATAACTTTTGTGTTTCGTCTTACCTTTGTTCTATATTTATGTAAATAATACCTATTCACTGTCACCTGTAAGTAATATTTTTGTTTGCCATTGTGTCAAAATGCATGAAATTATTTTGTACGTAATACCCTGCTTTTAGTTTCTGAGTACCCTGCCATTGTAAATGTTAAGTGTTGAATTGACGTCTCATAATATCTCTCTGTTCCACGTTTTTGTTGTGTGTAGTTTGCGTTCCGTTTTTGCTCATGTATTTTGATATTGTTTAGTTTTTTCTTTAATTTGCTTCTAATGTTATCGTGTTTGTGTTTGTAAGTAACTTCATTCTTGTTTTAATTCATTTGTTTTGTACCTACTGGTTCTGCTGGTGGGTGGTGCAAAGATAGTGGTGTTGCACCGTAAAATTTTAATAATTAGGTTTATTTTAGTTTTATAATTATTTATTTTTAGTATATTATTTTTATTCTTATTTTATGTTATCTGCTGATGACTCTTTTCACTCTGCCGTTGAATCTCTTGACTCTTCCACTACTGCAAGTTTTGGCTCCGTGACAGACACCCTTGGTGACTTTGTGCGTCAGAGCTTCAATATACACAACCGTAATTTATTTAATGTATGTCATATAAATGCTCAGAGTGTGGCAAGTCATTATAGTGATCTCTTCGACACCTTTTCTGACGCCAATGTCCACGCCGTTCTGATTTCTGAGAGTTGGCTTAAGCCCCATCTTCTTTCTGCGTCCTACCCTCTTCCCGGTTACATTCTTATCCGTAACGATAGGATTGGTAAGGGAGGAGGAGGTGTGGCTATTTATCTTCGTAGCGATTTTCCTTACAAAATCATTGCCTCGTCTCCTTCACTTTATAGTGCTTCTACTGAGTACCTTTTTCTGGAGATCTACATAAAGGGTATCAAGACCCTACTTGGCGTGGTGTACTGTCCACCCGCCGTTGACTACTTTCTCGACCTAGAACTGGCGCTAGAAGCTGTAGGGTCAGAGTATGCACACTACGTCATCATTGGCGATTTCAACACAGACCTTACCCATCCAACTCCTCGTTCCCGTAAACTCCTCCACATCATCGAGTCCGTTAGTCTCCATGTTCTTCCTTTGCAACCCACGCATTTCAATATCTCAGGAGACGATACGTGGCTCGACTTAATCCTAACGTCCACTCCCTCCCATGTTTCCTCTCATGGTCAGTGTCCTGCACCTGGCTTTTCCCATCATGACCTCATTTTCCTCTCATATGTCCTTAAACCACCTAAACTTCCCCCTAAAGTACTGCAAATGCGTTGTTTTGCGCGAATGGATGTCGAGAAGCTGCGTCATGATGCATCGGAAGTCGATTGGGGACACCTAGCTGCGGCAGTAGCTGTAGATGATAAACTGCAAATCTTCAACCGGACGGTCCTTGCTCTCTACGATAAACACGCTCCTGTCAAGAGGGTTAAACTAAGGCGTCCACCCGCTCCTTGGATGACGTCAGGGGTCCGTATGATGATGAGGCGCAGGGATCGGGCCTTTCGGAAATTTAAAAAAGATCGCAGTGAGGAAAATAGGCACCAGTTCAAAACTGCAAGGAATCGGTGTAATCAGGTGATACGCAACGCCAAACGCCGCCATATTCTAGAAAACATTGCTTCTTCTTCTCCTGCCGATATCTGGAAGTTCCTCGGAACTCTCGGGATTGGTAGGCCTCGTCATGTGGATTTTCCCAAGACGATTGGCCTGGATGAAATCAACTGTCATTTCACAACCACTTGCCATTTGGAATCCCAAATGTTGTCGCAGACGGTCGATTCAATTTCCAGGCTACCCAGTCCTATCATAGAACCATTCCGATTTTCTCCGGCTACCGAGGATGAAATCAAAAAGATGATCCTCTCTATTAAATCTAAGGCTGTGGGCCATGACGACATCAGTCGTTATATGGTCACCTTGATCCTTGACTTTCTTCTTCCTGCGATTACCCATATAATAAACTTTTCTCTAGATTCCGGTCAGTTTCCATCCCTATGGCGTATGGCCTATGTCCGTCCACTTCCTAAAATTTCAAATCCCTCTCTACCTAATCATTTTCGACCAATATCCATTCTCCCTTTCCTGTCAAAAGTGCTCGAGGCCTGCGTTCACAAGCAGTTTTCGGGGTTCATTCACCGTAACAACCTTGTCAGCTCTTTCCAGTCTGGGTTCAGGCCTGGGCACAGCACTGCATCCGCTCTCCTCAAAGTGACTGGTGACATCAGAGAGGCAATGGAGGATACCAAGGTTACCGTTTTGGTACTCATAGATTTCTCAAATGCCTTCAACGCTGTCAGTCACGATATCCTTTTATCCATCCTCTCACATCTTATGGTTTCTTCCGAAGCGCTGGAATGGTTCTCTTCTTATCTTCGAGGACGTCAGCAGTCGGTTCGCGTTGACGAGAGCTCGTCGAGTTGGCGTGATCTAGGTGCTGGTGTCCCACAAGGCGGTATTCTTTCTCCATTATTATTCTCTATCTTCATTAATTTTATAACTATCTGTCTTCGGTGTTCGTATCATCTTTATGCCGATGATCTCCAGCTGTATGCGGCTGCGCGGGTAGAAGGTTTATCGGACGCTATAGAAGATGTAAACCGAGACTTGGATGCCATTAAAATCTGGTCTGATAGATTTGGAGTGTCTGTAAACCCCTCTAAATGTCAGGCTATTGTAATAGGAAGCTCACGTATGATGGGTAGAGTGGCGGTTAGCTCTCTTCCTCCTCTTATTTTCGATGGTACCGTCATTCCCATTAGCCCTAGCGTAAAAGATCTCGGTTTGCATCTTGATTCGACACTTGGCTGGCATAGCCAGGTTGCTAGTGTCAGCCAGAGAGTCAACGGCACTTTGCGATACCTGTATCGTCTGAGGAACTTTTTGCCCGCAAAGACAAAGACTATGCTTGTGCAGACTTTAATTTTCCCTATAATCGACTATGGTGACGTGTGTTATTACGACTTGAATGCGGTTCTGTTGAATAAGCTTGATAGGCTCCTCAACCAATGTATTCGGTTCATATTTAATTTGAGGAAATACGACCATGTTTCGAGCTACAGGTCTGAGCTCAAATGGTTGCCCATTCGCCAGAGAAGAAGTTTGCGCGCTCTAACTACGCTCTTTTCCCTACTCAACTCTCCCACCCCACCGTCTTACCTTATGTCTCATTTTCAATATTTAAGTTCTTCACACGCCAAGAATCTGCGTTCCTCCAATAATCTTCTCCTACTGTGTCCTTCTCATACTACTGATTTTGTTGACTCTTCCTTTCATATTCAGTCTATTCTTCTCTGGAATGCGCTTCCTCTCGAAATCAGGACGGCCACCAGTCAATATGCTTTCAAACGTAAATTGCGGTTTTATTTTCAACGGGGAGAAGGGACATCTCGATAACTTCTATTCATTACTTTATTATTATATATATGTATTTATTTAGGTATGTATTATTTAAAATATATATGTATGTGTATTTTAAGCAACTTATTATTAGTAATTCTTTGTTTTACTTTTCTGCTTGTCACAGTTTAAAATAATGCACCTGCCATGTTTATCTCTTCACCACCCTTGGTTGACTGGTAGAGAATGCCTAAGGCATTAAGTCCGCCATTGTACCTTTGTGCATGAAGTTTTAAATAAATAAATAAATAAATAAATAAATAGAGATGAGAATGTTGAGATAGATATGCGGTGTCCCCCCCGGTGGGTGCCCGCCATAGAAATATAAAATACAGGTTCCCGCATTGTCGAGGCGGGGGGGCTCAGTAGCCGTGGCTTGGACAACCACGGTGAAGCGAAGAGGAACCCGAGGAGGGGCCGCTCTTCAGGGCTTTTGCCGACAAGCCGACGACGTAGCGGCCAAAAAATAGGTTGCGGTGCCGTATGGGCGGCATTGCAACTGAGGTGGGCCGCGATGTGGTATGGTAGGCATCGCGGCTCTTGATTTAAAGATCCCTAGATTGTAGCTATTGGGAAACACAGACTCCGGCAAGGAATGCCACTCCTTAGCTGCACGCATAATAAAAGTGTCCCCAAAACGTTTTGTGCGTATGGGTGGGATATCCACCATGTACCGATGACGCATTGCCGTAGGTACGTCTGGTACTCCGATGATGGAACGGGCTGGCCGGAATTAGATCATGCAATTCCATCGCACACTCCCCGAAATGTATACGATAAAATACCGACAAGCTGGCAACTCAGAGGATGTTCAAGGCTCTGGAGCTTTGACTTGACCAGTGCCTCATTGCCGAGGAGTCTCTTGGCCCGCTTTTCGATTGACTCTAGTGCATCAAGCTGGTATTTGGCAGATCCATCCTAGAGATGAGAACAGTACTCCATGCATGATCGAACTTGCGCTTGATACAAGATGAGCAGCTGTTTCGGCGTGAAGTACCTTCTCACCTTCGCAAGGATCCACAACTTGTTGGCAGCCAGCTGAGCCATTGCCTCAACGTATGGGCCAAAATTGAGAGTCGATGTCAAAGTACTGGGTTGTGGAGGTCAGATAGGCAGTCCCTCCATGTAAAACACTGGTACTCAGCTGAATCCGGTAAGACTGGAAGCCAACCCCAATATAGTTGGGAAAAGGCTAGACAGATTTGATACAAATAAATAAATATTTATGTAGTTATTGTGTATTAATTAATAAGAATCCTAATTCAAATAAAAATAATACATGAGTAAAAGAATAAAAAAAAATGGGTAATTAATGAAAAACAAAAGACACTAATTTTGTGCAATTAGCAATTCCGTTTTCTTCAACTCGCTAGATTTCTTGATTAACCACTGCACATTGAAAAGCACGATACATTTTACTCAGTGCACATATTTCAATAAAATTTGCTAAAGAATTATGAAATTCGTTATAAGCCCGCATGTGTATACATTTGCATAGGCCAATACTAAACGATCCCCGATTGACATAGTTTCACGACTGCGCTATTTCCACCGTATTTCAATCAACGTGGAAATTTATAATCGACTGTTGAAAATGTACCTTTATTCGGAGTGGAATGTTTTATTTGCAATGTTGTGTAGCGTTTATTTAAAGTAATATTGTAGGTACCCAATTTTTTTTAAGTACTTTTATACCTACGTAGGTACTAGGGTTCCTTTTACCTTTCAATAATACAAATTCAGTAGAAGATAATATAATCAGCCATAAAAATAATTTCAATACTAAAATCATGCCCAGAAATATTTACATTCAATTACAAAGAAACGTTCGTGTTTGACTTGCGATTTTCCATCAATTTGGGCTAACAATGTGTTTTAACAGATCAGCACATCGAGAAAATTCAACAAGCCGGAAAGCATCATCAAGATTCAAGGCAATTTCGACTGTTTGTCAAAATTATTGAAGTCATCGCCCTTCTCGATTCATTTACCAATTTGAGAGAAAAGCCAGGCAAGACTTTCACTCCCACTTATCGTTATTCTACGACTAAAGGGGTTTAACTACCATTTACTTTGTAAATAAAACGCGACAATTGTTATTTACCTTCCGAGTATCGCTAGGAAGTACTCGGGCTACATTTGCATAAAAGTGTTGTTTAAAAAATAATAAAAACAAACAACTCTAAATTTCGAATAATGGAATCCCCGAGGATCACACGGGCCTGCATAGCCTTTGATAACGCCAGCCTCGACGTTCACAAATTTCATTCTCCATCTGTACCGCAAAACGTTCATTTAAATTTTTAAATCTTATTATGTTTTCTAACGAGCGCTCACACACAAATCAGGTCAATTTATTCATTTATGTTTCTCAGACATTTCAAGATGAACTGCGGCAATTTAATGGCAATCTCTCGGAAAAGTGGCTGAAATTAATTATAACATTTATAATGAGTTTGTCTGTTCATGTTCCAAGTAAGTTATGGTAATTTCAACTCGATTCCCAGCTGACCGTGTGTTAACGTTTGTGAGTTACGCTCGCATTTAACTTACAAGTTAATACCTACTAATGCTTTCATCGGAGTTACCGGGCTTAGCTTTATAATTATTAAGTGCGCATTAACTTTTATCTCCTTTTCATGGGTCACGCTCTAAATGTAATGAGGTCTTTTGAAAAGCTGCGCTCGGATACTTATTACACGTTCATGTTCTTCAGACATTTTATTTGATTGGGTCACTTAATTATAAATAAATATTTTTAAATTACCTGTTCCGTGCCAAGACAAATTAGAAGTGCGGAGGGACGGGTCTGAGAAAATTCTTAATCGTCTTGTAAAAATATTATCTCTCCAAACGCAGGGTATTTGAACGTCTAATGAAAATCTCGTTTGAACGGAACTGTGTTGCGGTCAGGAAATTGAAAGGGTGGCCGGAAAACTTGATTTACAGCAAAGTGCCTGAGAAAAGGGATGTTTTATTATGAAAATTATCTTTGGGGACCCGAGAGCCGAGAGAGGGCCGCTCGTCCACGCTGCCCGCTGCTTTGTTATCACACATGAAATATAGAATCGATTAAAATTTGTTTATTTGTGTAGTCAAGTGAACTGAGATCGGGAACGTTTAGTGGGTGCGCTGTTGTGTACCCTGGCTGTTAATAACTGCGGTAACAATGATTACGAAACAACGTAAAGTTTATTATAGAAGTTTTTCAAGTTGACAATTTAGTTTTATTTAAAGGAGAATGCCCATGAACAGTACTTAAAAAAAAAGAATTGTGTCACAATCAATAAAAAGGATTGTAGGTTTGTAAACGCACCCACGATACAGGAAGAAATTCCTACTGTGGGGCAAAGATTTATAAAACAAAAATAAAAATAAATGAGTTCATATTGCTGTGTATCTACCTACTATAACCTAAAAAGGAACATATTTTGTTCAATATCTCTTAACTCCCGCAATGAAAATTGACTAAAGTTGGTATATGTGATTAATTAAGGTAACATAATCAGATAAAGGTATTTTTATCAGGACACGCAAATGTTTCGGTCAGTACCTTAGTCCATACAAAATGGGCATTCCCCTTTCTGCGGTTTTAAAAGTCGGATAGTACTTAATTGTGATTACAGTAAGGTTTGGTCTTTATTTGATTCTGTCACACATATAAAACGAAAACATTGCAATGATACTAGCAATACCACAAAAAAATTTAGCGTTAAAATAAAAGTGCAGTTATTTATTCACGAAGACATTTGGTTAGGCGTCCCTAACTAACTTCGGCTCCGCCTGGCCCAGTTTATTTCCGCACCAACAAATTGCTAGCGCCACAAGTTTCTACACCTGTAATTGGGAATGCCAGGTGTCATAGTTTTTTTTAGAGTTCGTGTCTGTTAGGTCAAACACCTTTACAATTTTTATTTGCCGTTGGAAATATTTATGCCAATTTACCTACTGCCATTTGAAAAGAATTGGCCTTAGAAGCACTAATAACGGTAAGAAATTTTCCGTTTCCGTGAGTGTGTCCGTGGCATCAACATTGGGCCTTGTCAGAATATCAGCTCAGCGTTATTTCCTTTTTGGATATCACTGCACATGCTGAGATAGGTGCCTTTTTGGTCTCACACGGCGTTTTAGTTTTATTATTGTTTAATTTTTTGTTTTTGCTTATTTCGTGTCTTCTGTGTGGGTCACAAATATTTTTTTTTATCCTTTCTTGTTTTCTAAATAACACCTAAAGTGCTTATCCCTAAGCATCACCTCAACTGTTTCTCACTCCGAATCTATCCTCAGATCTACCTATGCACCCTATGATATGATTGATAGATCCATTTTTGTGACCGTAGCGCAGATTGTGTGAATTTTACTATGACAATGTATTTCGGCCAAACGAATAACGTTCTTCGGTAAAGTGAGCTTCGGGCAATCGTGACGTACTCGACGATGGAAATGATGAATCAATTATCCAAACGTTTCATGGACTTACAAAACTCTACATGAAGCCTATGATCTGATGAAACAAACTTTCTGTTCTTAGTTTTATGATGCAAGTTGTTTTCAAAATTGCATAAGACGAATTTACGATGTCTTAAGGGACTAAGAACCCATTTCGGCTAGTTGTTATGGTATAGCCCTAGTATAAGGTGCAGTAACATAAAGATCACCTCAATACCTACAGTATTGGCGTGTTGCCAGCTTATCGCCTTTGAGCATCGTACTAACCCTGTTCTTACTGTCTTAGAAGCGCTGGGCAGTCTACCAAGACCTGTTTCTTGTAATTTAAATTAAATGAATAGTTTTTGCGATAGATTTCTCAGCTCTTATATGTTTTGCATAATCCCAGTTTTCTCTAGAACGACTGGAGGTATCAAGTTGAAATTAATAAAGTATTACTCAAGTCTGCAACCTCTTGGAACTGTGCCAAAATCAAACTTCTAGATTAACGCAATCAAAAGATACCGCCGTTTATGTCACAAATTTGACGAATCGCAAGGGAATCAAAGGTATAGAGTACTTCCCGTTGCCCTAGAATCATGAAATTTGGCAGGTAGCAAAGTCTAGTAAGCACAAGTAAAGGAAAAAATCGGCAAACCGTAATGTACGCACATTAAAAAAAAAATACGTATTTGCTTACTTGTTGATAAACTGACCGCGACTTATGTCAATGTATGGGGACAACAGTTTTCCAACGGCGTTAGAGCAATGTTCGGTAGTTACATTGTTTATAAACTTCAGTGATGGTACCTAATTATTTTGGTGAATGTAGCTCTTTGTACGGAGCCCACGGTCCGAGTCCGACTAGCACTCGTCCGGTTTTTTATTGTATATACATCGAACTTTATTTATATTTATTAGGTTTTATATGTCTTGTCTTTGTATGTCGTCGTGGCCCAGTGGCTAAGACCTCACCTCTCGTGCTTGAGGTCGTGGGTTCAAATCCGGGCAAGTACCAATGTGACTTTTTCAAATTCATATGTTCTTTCTAAGATTATCTTGGACATCACAGGCAACTGTGAAGGAAAACATCGTGAAGAAACCAGGACTTATATAGTTAATGTAAGTCTGAAATAGCCAAGTCAGAGGCCTGTGGGGTTCCCAGAGGTGGCTAAATTAATTTCTCTGTATCAGGTTCATATTTGGCTTGCGCAAGTATGACCATGTTTCTGATTTCCGAACCAAGCTCAAATGGCTTCCTATTGGCCTTCGCCGGAATGCCCACATACTTTCATTGCTATATAATGTTCTCTTTAATCCTTCTAGTCCTTTTTATGTTAAAGAACGCTTTCAGTTCCTCTGTGACACACATTCTCGGTCCTTGAGATCATCGGAAAACCTAAAATTAAGCATTCGTATGCATTCCACTTCCTTCTTCGACAAATCTTTTACGGTTCAAGCAGCTCATTTGTGGAATGCATTACCGATTGAGGTAAGACGTGCGCAAACATTACCTATATTTAAAAAAATGGTGAAGGAGCATTTCCTTTCTCTGTAACTATTCTTCTCCTTTCTCTGTTCTATATTTGATATTTATTAGTATATTATTTTATTTGTATGTATGTATTTTATGTAATATCTAAGTAATATTATTTAAGATAGTTTTGTACACTGACAGCCCTATGTCTATCTCCTCTCGTTCAGTCCATCCAAAGGTTGTCTGTAAGAGATTGCCCTGTGCGATAAGACCGCCCATTGTACACTTATCTTTATAATGTTTTGTTTCTGTAATTATTTAAGTGGTGTACAATAAAGTATATAATAATAATAATAATAAATTAACTCTGACACCAGATGTGGCCACATCCTCACATGAAAAGAAAGAATTAGGGTCCATATTTGAATGGAACAGTGGCACGTCAATCAAACGGGATTGTTGTACTGTTGTACAAATAGTTTGATAACCTAGCGAGGGCCTTGGGATTCCGCTGGATGCGATTAGCACAGGTTCGGTTAATGTGGCGACGCTTGGGGGGCTTCCCCATTATGTCCAAAAGTGAGACAGAATCAAATAAACATGTATGTATGTGTTTCAGCTAAATGATGAGAAACAGATATCAAATAAATCTTCTATCGCAAACCATGTATCATATAGTTATCTCAAGTATTAGCAACGAGACAGACGCTAGCTGCAACGAGACAGATGCTGGCTGCAACGAGACAGACGCTGGCTACAACGAGACAGACGCTGGCTGCAACGAGACAAACGCTGGCTGCAACGAGACAGACGCTGGCTGCAACGAGACAGACGCTGGCTACAACGAGACAGACGCTGGCTGCAACGAGACAGACGCTGGCTACAACGAGACAGACGCTGGCTGCAACGAGACTGACGCTGGCTACAAATCTTTAAAAATCTTCTTTACCTTTAAAAATGCATA
Organism: Anorthoa munda; assembly: GCA_945859665.1. Taxonomy (NCBI): domain Eukaryota; kingdom Metazoa; phylum Arthropoda; class Insecta; order Lepidoptera; family Noctuidae; genus Anorthoa; species Anorthoa munda. Next base: position 10,750,794 of record OX243913.1, on the reverse strand, counting down.
AAACTATATCGAAGATGAATATAAGTAAACCAATTTTCATCAAACTGTCCGTGGTATGGACCGGCAACTATCAGTAATCCGAACGGCAAACTAATCCATCAGCATGATATTCAAATCTCGGGAACGTTCGGTAGCTATCGGCACACAGTCGTGGCGGCTTAGACAACCTGCAACTTTATACTGAGCGGTTCACGGGTCGAGTCCAACAGGTCGGAAACTATACGGGATATTTCGGAAACGACACGTTGGTATTTATTTATAGTTAATTATAAAATATAAGAAAATACTTGTTTTAATGTTCGAGTTACTATGGGGACAGTTTTTTGCTCATTATAATTACTACTCGCCTGGCCATTCTGAAGAACATCACCTTCAACATATGATCTTTATAACGCCCTTCTAAGGTGTCCCCTCCCGGCGTTTCAACTCACGTCTGCCTTGTAAACCTTTGTACTTTATACCTTTTAGTAGTCACCTTTTCATTCATCTTCTCAACTTGACCAACCCATTTAAGCATCAAAATTTTTGTCTCTACATCTTTTATACCACAATGTTGTCTAATTACATCATTCTTCATTCAAAGTTAAACCGCGTGGTGCAAAAATGCGTGGGGGGCGCAAGGGCGTCGCCAGCCGATGGCCAAGGGGGGGCCAGGTTGATATGGAGAATGAGAAACGTATGAATTGTAGGTAAAGTCGAGAGCACATGAAGCTTAATTTTCACTTGTAGTACGAGCCTTACATCTACAGCGATTGTAATAATAACGGTACAGAGTCCAACTTGAAAAGCATCACGAGTTCTTGACTGTACAATAAATAAAACTTATAAATAAGTTATTACTGTTAGAAAAATAGAATAAAAATAATTAAGGAGTTTGAATTTTTGAAAACTTTTCGACCACTTTATTATGAAAATCATGTAAGTTTCCATGAATAAGTTATCTGTGCATACTCATCATGGCCAGACCATCTTAGGACTTTGGTTGCTTTACATTTGGCTACTTTTTTAGAATCTCTACGGGGGGGGGCAGCTGCCTCTCCCTGCCCCCCCTTGGCGACGCCCTTGCAGGAGTTCAACATAAAATCAAGGCGGGGATGTTAATGAAGACCAATTACAAAAGAGGAGAAAGATGCAAAAGAAAATGTCACTAAAACAATACTAATAAGTGAAGAGATCATTTCTGTTTACTTGCAATGTTTATCTAGCTCCATAATGTTTATTTGATTCTGTCTTTTTGTTTGTATTTCTTCCTTCAACTTCATCAGCTCTATTCTATTCCATATCACGATTTCCTTGCTTGTTTTCCTCATAGCTGTCCTCAGACGGACCGTAATGATATTTTGTATAAAAGCAGAATATTTCTTGGGTTTCTTTTTTCTATAAATAAACAGACGTTCCTAGTTGTAAACTTGTTACGGCAACATTGTACGATTGTAATAAGTTTCTGACTTTCTGAATTTATAATAGTCCCTTAGTTGCATACAAAAGTTTAACAAAAGATTCTCTTGTGTATCGGCAAAATTGTAACGTTAAGTTTTGTCAGAAAGTGATCAAAGATTTTGCGTTAAATACTGTTTAATAATATTGACCTAAAACGCCCCCGGCTTCACACTGGAAACTGGAAGTTGATAAAATAATGAGACCATGTTAATTAAATATTGAAAGCGTAATTGTCTAGACTGGTAAAGAGAAGACAGCCTAAAATTTTGTGAGTCTAGATTTATGGAGGTTTGTAGATCATTGTTCTTTTTTTGAGAATCACTTGTACATACCCTCGAAAAAATAAAGGTATATATCGTTATATGACTATGTCTGGCTGCCAGACAACCTGAAAAAATTTTTAGTTCACGTACGAAATAATTTTTAGTTCAAGCATCTGAAATGTTTACCTTGACGATAATTCACATTGGTTATTGCCGGGATCTAAACTGCTTATGAAAAATATTTTATCACGTATCGATATCAGTAGTATGGTCTCAATCGAGCCCAAACCGAGTGTCAGTCATTGATGTGAACGCGCGGCCCTCAATCCCCACACAGTGCGTCGTTTGTCGGCACTATGGCAACAAATAGCGCAACTTCAGGGCTACACGCTCAGAATTAATTATTAACACTGGGTTTCCTCACTACGTTTCCCTTCACTTTGTGTTAGCTCTATAAGGAATAGAATACATAATGTGTTACTAAGATTACATAATCTGTTACATTGTCAATTTGTTATAATGAGGTTTCGTGACACTTTCGTATTTCTGCGATTTTGTCGTTTCAGTATAATTAACAGGAAGTTGTGAAATTATTTTAGGCAAATACAAAGTATTAAAATAGATAAATTAACAGACTAACAATACATTTTAGACATATTTCTTTCACAAATGTGTTGCACTGAAAATTAAAAATTTGTTACCTACATCAAAGAATCTAGAAATGAGCTTGAATCAAACTAGTAGCCCGTCTGATTCAGTCTTTTTCTGATATCATCATCATGTCAGCCGAAATACGTCTTATACTGAACATAGCCGATGAACATATGAACATATTAAGGCGATGATAGCTCAGTGGTAGTGACGTCGGATACCGAGACGAAGGTCGCGGGTTCGAATACTACAATGGGCTTGAGCTTTCGGTGAAGGAAAACATCGTGAGGAAACCATAGCACGGTGGTAGGGTACTTTGTAGTACCCGCCTGGCTGGCAACCACCCTCAAGTTGAAAATCTGTCGCCAAGCACCTTCCGATGTGTTCCGACAGCAGCACTTGAGAGCCAGTTCCCTTCTAGGCTTTGTGTGCTTACCACCATCGGCCACATCATCACTGACAACGGTGAGATTGTGGTCAAACACAGGCCTATAAATAGAAAAAAAAAAAAAAAAACCACCCCGAAGCGTCGCCACTTAGACCGATATTTTTCTGATATAATAAAACTATTTATAAAAACATACCCATCACATATATATTAAAACAACCATACACTTCACATAATTCATATTAGTACCATGGGCAATTAAGCAGTAAGTCCACCCTATCTGCTAACACAACACAAACAGTACAAAAAGAATGAGAATACATTTATACCCCTCAAAAGCAGCAACAATGTCGGCCAAGTCCAAACAGCATATTTCATACACAACAAGATACACTTAACAGGCAGTGTTGCCATGTTTAGTGACACGGCACCTTAATCTACACTTCAAAGAGATCACAAACTCACTCAGGCCCGTGCGGCGTAACGTGTATCGTATATTTATGGGCCGTCAGATGTGTAGCACTCAAATCGGTAGTGTTATTGCATTCCAAATTATGTGTGAGTTTTTTCGTGTTTTAGGCGTTATTAGGCAGAAATTTTGGGAATAATTTATAACTGTGAATAGGTTTTAATATGAGTGAGTGGTTTTTTAGGGTTCCGTACCCAAAGGGTAAAAACGGGACCCTATTACTAAGACTTCGCGATCCGTCTGTCTGTCTGTCTGTCCGTCTGTCACCAGGCTGTATCTCATGAACCGTGATAGCTAGACAGTTGAAATTTTCACAGATGATGTATTTCTGTTGCTGCTATAACAACAAATACTAAAAACAGAATAAACTAAATATTTAAGGGGGGGCTCCCATACAACAAACGTGATATTTTTGCCGTTTTTTGCTCGATATTAATAACGGAAACAGTAGACGCTTGAAATATTCACAGAATATTAAGTTGTATATTTACTTCAAAAAATAATAATTATTAAATTAAAATAAAATAAATTAATGGGTGCTCCCATACAACAAACGTGATTTTTTGGCCTTTTTTTGCTCGATATTAATAACGGCAACAGGTAGACGCTTGAAATATTCACAGAATGTTTAGTTGTATATTCACTTCAAAAAACAATAATTATTAAATTAAAATAGGGGCTCCCATACAACAAACGTGATTTTTTTGCAGTGTTTTGCGGTAGTGGTACGGAACCCTTCGTGTGCGAGTCCGACTCGCACTTGGCCGGTTTTTTAGTTCCTTCAAGTTCCCATACGCAAAGATTTTTAGAAATTATTTAAACTAGTACCTATAGATTTTTGCCAGCATAGATTTTTCAAGCTATAGTTTTTGTAAAAAATCTTTCTTTTGTAACGGTGTATATCTGGTAGCTATTGGCTGCTATGAAATCCTTAACTTCGGCGCTCAAAATTTATTACCCATGTAGCTCATAAACGCCGAACGACCTAACAATTGACAAAAGTCGCGTAAGAAGCAGTTGTTCTTCTTGAAAAGCTCTTTCCAATGGCGTTTATCTTATGACTTTTAAGCTTCGGGACAAATTTCCATAGTTCGATGCCTATTCTCCTTTCGTGCAGACTAGATTTAAATATAAAAAATGAATCTCGGTGTAAAGTTATGCTTGTACCAAACATCTTCTTTACTGAATTGACAGGCACGTGTTTGACCTGATCTCAACTGATCCTATCTTTTTATAGAACATTAAGGTTTAAGGTCAATCCACTCATTGGTTTCAGGAACTGAGAATTTCGTTACCAATTCTGAGAAGGTATATTGTATTATCAGAGAGAATAGGATAGCGTCGATGGGTTCACACCTACTAACCCACATCTACTGGGGACACATCTCTCAGAGCAATCTGTAACATCGACAAGTTACATAATAAATGACTCCTGTTTGTAACCACTGAGAAGTCAGCTTACCCTTCTGGGAGTAAGACTAGTCCATTCAATTATGTTAGGCATCCTTTATGTGATAAATATTAACAAAACATCTGTAATAAATGACTTTTGTTGTAACCACTGAGAAGTCAGCTTTCCCTTCTGGAAGTAAGACTAGTCCATGCAATTATGTTAGGCATCCTTTATGCGATAAATATTAACAAAACATCTGTAATAAATGACTCGTGTTGTAACCACTGAGAAGTCAGCTTTCCCTTCTGGAAGTAAGACTAGTCCTTGCAATTATGTTAGGTATCCTTTATGTGATTAATATTAACAAAACATCTGTTTTAATAGACCGATTCTTTCTTTCACTTTTTTTAAGGACATAATAATCGCTTTAAAGAAGTGTGAAGTAAGCTATGATATGAATCAAACTCATAGTTTATCCCTACCACAATATTTGCGATTTATTAAAAAGCCGATAATGTGTATCGGGCTGTTGTGACGTTTTTATTAGGAAGCGTGAAAGGGCCTACGTCGACGGCGACGCGCCATTATGTCCCATTCGCCCCACTGAGTGCTTAATGCAGGATAATGGACTCTCTCACTATTAATTTGCCCCGTTTTTGGTACGAAAATACCATAAACAAGTGCTCCGGTTACCGTAACAACCTATCGATTTATTTTGTTCCCACAGAATTGTTTCTAATGAACTGTAAACTTAACCGCTGAATGAAAACGCCCAAGTTAATCTGTCTGATAGAAACAACGCAAATTCGCTCGTGATGTTTATTCGGAAACTAATTTAAGCGCTCAGCAAACATAAAATATAATTACAACAAATAACGGTTCATATTAATGGCGACGATTTTAGTTATATTTAAATAACACGGAGTTTGACTCTGCGATGGTTAATTTATCACACAGAAACGTGAATTGCCACACTCAAAATATCCGTTATTTTTATACGAAATCCGAGTTGTGTTTGGATGTTCCCCGCCATAGTCGTAAACCAAATAGCTTTACGAACATGAGTGTACTCAAATATTGGTTGAACGTGGTCTCGGGGACACCAACACAGATTTACTTCGCACTGCATTAGAAATATGGATCATAGACGAAATGAAGGCGAATTTAAAGTGTCACGTCGTAAAATTTTCTAAGCTTACACTTCGTAAAATATTGCATAAAAGAAAATTTAAAAAAGTCTCAGCCAATAAGAATCTCGCTTGCGGTTACTGGCAGTAAACTGTCTGTAAGCATCTGCTCCAAATATCGTAAAACGTCGGAAAAAACATAATTCACGTTTTGAGGTGGAGTAAAAATTTGGATGGCCACGTTAGAAATAAAAGATGGAAAGCAGTAATTTTCATTATACCGCGAAATCCCAAACCGGCAGTGACGATCGTTCATATCGGGTACGATTAGAGTGTACGCTTGAAGGAGATAAATCGTCGGCAATACACGAGCCGTGGCACGACGGACCAACAAATTATTGTCGCCCAGGGAGCACGAAATATCGGCCGGTGCCGGCACGTCAGCCGCGACCTACCAGAAATATATATCTGCACTCCCATCTGTAGGAAAAGCGGGAGATCCGAACAAATATCCGAACGTACGAGTCGGGCAGCGGCCAGCGAACGCGGTTCTCGTACTAACTGCCTGCATCATGCCAAACTATATCTCCCTGTATTTTAAGTAATGCCTCTGAAATATCTCTAGCTGCTAGCCTAGAATAATAAAAATTAAGATCAATAATACAATATTTTGTGGCGAATTTTGTGCATAGTGCTGTAAATTTAGGTCACTGGATTTGCAATCCAGATCGTAAGCACTAATATTTAGATTCATGGAGCGAAAATTAACTATTTTTTTTTTTGTGTATGATATCATCCAATGACTTCTCCCGCTCTGGGTGAAGCGGAAGGGCGTGTCAGACTTTTACTGACTAAAACCCACCCGTGTTCCTTCAGTTGCTTGAGCCAGAGCCGCGGTAACTCTTTTTCAAATTTATCCGTGACCCAGAATTCACTTCCTACGCCATGACCGCTGAAATCCACAGAAGGAAGCATATTGGATGTGTAAATAGCAACTAAAATATAAGTAAGAGTAGCCTTGTAAGTAAATGGCCCGTTTCCACGATGTTTACAAGTTGCGCGGGATAATAGGCGTCAGATTACCATGAAACTCTTGTTGATATTAACGGTTTCCCGTCGTGTTCCGGTTAATGAGCATTAGTTTCTTTGTTTATGGAAAGGCATTGTTTTCTTTTTTCTTAGACTTAAGAATACATAGAAGTAATATGTGTGCCCTGGCCGTTGAGTGTGTCATGCTCTCTCAAATGTCTCTCTGATGGTGGGGCGTGTGTTGGATCATCCGGTTCCCTTCATGATGGTTGAGCTGGGTGGTGCCAATTCATGCGTCATGTTCGTGAACGGACGCCGTCTGTTGGGATTGGTCATAACTTGACTGCTTCGGATGTTAATGTTTTTCTAGTATCTATTATATAACTGCACAGTACATGTGTGAGGACTTTTAATACTTTATGACTGTGTGTGGTGCTGTTCTGGGTGCATTGTCCTCACATATATGAACTAATAACTATATATATACCTATGTTCCTAAATATAGTAAAAAACATTTTTTTTTTAAAAGAGTATGTATGGAGTTTCTTGTGCATTCTTCTCCATAACAAGCTACTTTCCGAATGCACGGTAGAATCATTTTTATGTACGTTCAAAAGTGCCGCTTGGAGGCCTAGCTGAAATAAATATCTTTGTCTTGTCTTGTCTTGAAATATTAATTACAATAAGAAGATTGAGTTACCTTAATCATCAGATAAATCAGCACTGGGCCCGCAATGTGGTTTATAGCCCACTCCTTCTCGCAAAGAAAAGGCTTGTTACCCAGAAGTAGGAATATTATAAGCTGATTTACTATGTTGTGCTCATCAACAGATCCAGAGGCACCGATACTGAACATAAAATCATATAAAAACTTTTCACAAAAAAATGTAATAGCCGTACGTTTGTGGTTACATTATTTGTAGCAAATTGCCGGCGGCTTCGAATCGTAGCTCTCGTAGCAGCGTAGAAGTTACAATCTTGCTACGATGTTTATACATTTTTAAGTACCACACAGAAATATACGTACCTACATTCAGTCTTTAGTGATCGTTGATAAAACTTTGAACATTTACAAATATTATATTGCAATAGAAGTTTTTAAACTGTCATGGTCACAAACACTAACATTAACATTAGAAACGGGATATTTATCATGTGCAAATAACGAATAAGAAAGAGGGTAGACTGATATGTCTACTCATAAACACCCACTCGCAATGACTTTTCAGTTTATCCGTGATCATGGTGCTTGCAACAGCACCGAAATATCGAAAACTCGCAACAAACAGTAAACATGGTAAATATCCCGCTTCTAATGTTAATGTTATTATATTGTAACTGTAAAAGCCACCTGGAGGCCTGGAGGAGCTCTTGACTAAATGGTACCAGCCGCGCTAGTCGATCTTCAAGGTTAAGCAACGCTTGGTGAGGTTGGTCCGTGAATGATCGACCATCCAAAACATACCAATCTTGCCAAGGGATATCGTGTTACCCAGTTACAGAGTTATGGAGGTCAGATAGTCAAAAGAAACCACCATCCTGAAGATAAGCGATGATATGATCGACGGTGAAGCACGCTTACCTAGAAGTAACCTATTCATACCTAGAAGTATACCCTCCCATCACTCTATATATTTGAAATTGCAATTTTCATAAAATCTAACCCGCATTTGTTTGAGAAACTATCAGATATAGATAACCGCAACCGGCGCGATAAATATAAGCACAGATTGTGTGTGAGACGATCCAATACATCACTAATGCATAAAAGTGTTTTCTGTATGGCACCACGTATAAGTGGCAAAAAATCACGTGTGTTGTATGGGAGCCCCCCTTAATTTATTTTGTTTTAATTTAATAATTATTATTTTTTGAAGAGAATATACAACTAAATATTCTGTGAATATTTCAAGCGTCTACCGGTTGCCGTTATTAATATCAAGCAAAAACGGCAAAAATGTCACGTTTGTTGTATGGGAGCCCCACTTAAATATTTATTTTATTCTATTTTTAGTATTTGTTTTTATAGCGGCAACAGAAATACATCATCTGTGAAAATTTCAACTGTCTAGCTATCACGGTTCATGAGATACAGCCTGGAGACAGACGGACAGACAGACAGACAGACAGACGGACCGCGGACTCTTAGTAATAGGGTCCCGTTTATACCCTTTGGAACTCTAAAAACAAAGACTGAACTATAAAGGGCACCAGCCACGACCACCAGCGATGACATGTGTTTAACCTGTATTGCTGTTCTAAGCAAATAAAAAATAAAGCTGAATGGCTTGCCCCCGTTCAATTAGTGTCGTTCTCTGTCAAAAGGTATATTGGTGTATAAATGGTGAAGGCAGGCATTGTCACAGACGCGGTATATCATCGGCGCGCGGAAATTCAAAGGGCGCCGGAAGTACTTGATTTATGAGAGGAGGTCGCATGTATGGCCGAGTATTAAAATTTTCATAAAAATATTCTTTATGAATTGCGAGCATTGTGCTGCTAGTTAAATGGCTGATTTAATTTTTCACTTTTGTTGTGCTGTTTGGGTATGGACAGGTTTTAGGTGGATTTTAGTACTTGTACGTGCTAAATCACGTGTAGGAAATATAAGGTTTGGGACCTGGATTTATTTTCGCACTGTTATTTTTGGTATGGAGTTAGATCCAGACGAAAATGTCGGGATGTTTGACTTTGATGGACAGGAATAGTCCGTATAAGGTCAAGATTCAAAGTGGAAAAAAGTAGACCTTCGCTCTGCAGAGAGACAACACAATTTTGCTCAATTTCATAACCTGTTTTATGCATGAACGATTTTTTTTTTTTTTTTTTCTAAAAACCTTTGCTCCACATTAGGAATTTCTTCCTGTATCGTGGGTGCGTTTACAAACATATAAACTCACATACACAAACACCCAGAGCCCGAACAACTATCTGTAGGTCATACAAATTTTTGTTCCGTGCGGGAATCGAACCCGCGACACGCAGCGCAGCAGTCAATTGCTCAACCACTGCGCCAACAATGCGCTCAAAAAAATTATAGTGCGTTGGCTTATTTACTAAAACACTAAAAGGTTTTCACATAAATTGTAATCTTGAACAATTGCTCTTGTTAAGAGACACATAAGTCAGTATTAGTCACCGTTCTAGACACGCTACACCCACATTTAATTTTCTAAGAAACCAAATCCAATTACTTTCTTCGTAACACTAGATAATTAAATCTATCTCTCTCTTTATATATAGTATTAGCTGACCCGGCAAACTTTGTTTTGCCATAAAAACATCAAACATTCATCTACCCTACCTACTCTACCTACCCTGCCCTACCTACCCTACTCTACCTACCGTACCCTACCTACCCTACCCTACCTACCCTACCCTACCTACCCTACCCTACCTACCTTACCCTGCCTAAACTACTCTACCCTACCTACCCTACCCTACCTACCCTACCTACTCTACCCTACCTACCCTACCCAACCTACTCTACCCTACCTACCCTACCCTATCCTACCTGCCATACCCTACCCTACCCTACCTACACTACCCTAGGTACCCTACCCTACCTACACTACCCCACCTACCCTACACTACCCTACCTATGTAGGCAAGGTACCTTTTTTTTCATATTTTTTTTTATATGGACCTTCTCCTAACAGTAACAAACACAACAAAAAAAAGAATAAGCGAAATCGGTCCAGCCGTTGACGCGTGATGCCGTGACCAAGGGAAATAGGGATACATTTTTATATATATAGTTTTTTTTTTATAAGAACCTTCTAACAATAACAAACACAACAAAAAAAGAATAAGCGAAATCGGTCCAGCCGTTCTCGCGTGATGCCGTGACCAAGGGAAATAGGGATTCATTTTTATATATATAGATAGATAAAGTATCTTAAAGTAGAGCAATTCCTAATTCTGTAATACCTTCAACATAGTAGACGCTAGTTTTATTATTACGATAAAACTTCGATCTTCCTCAGTAGCTGCCTTTAAAGCTTAAATTGTTTACCGCCATAAAAAAACAAGAGCAGAAAGTTACACACGGAAAGAAAATTGATACTTTTTCCATCAGCTTCTAGGAGATCGATTATAAAATGTAACAAGAGTAGGGTAAGTACAATAAAAGTATTTGCTTTCGGGTCCAGTTTTTAGTGAAGCTGATTTCATTTGTTTTACATTTTATATGTATAGGAGGGTACTCTGGTGGCCAGTTAGGCGTGCGGCCCGCTTTACACGCGTACTTTGTGAATAATTTGCATGAGCGTGGAGGACGCAGCCGCCGCTACGGGGATTTAGAGGAGGGAGTGAGCAGGGCGCGGGGCGGCGGGGGCCCGTCAGGATTTAATGGGGAGCGCGTTGCCTGCCCACTGGAGATATTCTCATCTCGCCGAGGATATCCACCGTTACGATTTAGCGGCTTTGCAAATTGCAACCGTGTCATGAAAACGTCTGATGTCGGATTTACTATAGGCACTTACATTTTACTCTTATACACGTTTCCCCGAAATACTTGTACGTATTCTCACCGAGCAAAGCCCCTCGTTTAGTCAGTGAAAATTTCCATTATTCCTACCTTAACGTCAGCTACAAAAGCGTTTTGAATTCATTTCGCGTTAATTAAGTTTTAAATACGTTTCAACCTTTTGATATCAGTACTTTAACCACCTTATTTTCATAAATTTCAGCATATTTTAGTGCATAAATTATGTAAAATCGTTGTGACGCCAGTGTCTGGCGCGTTTAGTAGGTACATTGAAAGTGCCTTCCCATAAATATTCAGTTTACGGACACTCGACCACCTTATAGATGCGCTGATTTACACTGAACTAGACTTGCTGAGAGTGTAGCTTAATGAACACCGGGTTTTATAGCTTAATCTTGACGATAAAGTTAACAGGTTCGATATTTCATGTCCGCCCAAATGGCTGAACATCTGCGCTTGTATAGCGCTTGACTACGAATAATTACATAAACGACTGTTTACATGAGTCTAGAACTGCTATTTATCTAAAAGCTGTTGGGTAATGTCACTGGGTGGATTTAATCGTAGGAAATAACTATGATTAACAAGTTTCCCTTTGAGTGCGAGTACGATCAGTGGCCAAATAAGCAACGTCCGCGAGCCGGGATATGATTTTTGTATTTACGAAATAGCCAATCAATGCGGAATTCGATTTTTTCTGAAAGCAAATGTAATCGAGTTTCGAATTTGCCGTCACAGTTGCATTAAGAGCGGGAAGTGAATTTGTGAAACGTTTGCTAAGATAGTGAAGCAGACTCGTTTACTCATTGAGAGGTATTTAAATACTGGAGTGGCTTAAGGTACTGTTAGGACTACTTTGAACGGAGTCTGACTTAGCGTCTCAAAGTGCATTTGCGTCGATTGTATTTTATTGTGCAATAAAGAGTACACAGTAGACATAATATTGTAACTCCGACGATTTAAGATCATCATTGTTCCATAGTATGTTTTTATAAAATTTGAAAAGCCATTACCTAGGTGACGCAACTATCGCGCTGCCCTTGCACCTGACCCGAAGCCTTTCGACGCCCTTCGCCAGGTAAGACAAGTGAAAAATACGCACCTATCTATTTGACAAATATGTAGCTGTCACGCTACACTTTACACTGTAGAGCGAATGGAAATAGATTATTCTTGGACTTCATTTAACCAAGTAAATTTTTAGCTTGGTTTTAGAATCGAATTCGGTTAAAAATTAGGAGTAATTTACAACAGTTTGTATCTTACAAAAAACCGGCCAAGTGCGAGTTTGACTCGCGCACGAAGGGTTCCGTACCATAATAGCAAAAAAACGGCAAAAAAAAAAGCACGTTTGTTGTATGGGAACTCTACTTAAATATTTATTTTATTCTGTTTTTAGTATTTGTTGTTATAGTGGCAACAGAAATACATCATCTCTGAGAATTTGAACTGTGTAGCTATCACGGTTCATGAGATACAGCCTGGTGACAGACAGACAGACGGACCGCGAAGTCTCAGTAATAGAGTCCCGTTTTTACCCTTTGGATACGGAACCCTAAAAACCATGATCTTTTGGAGACTTACAATTTGCCACTTCAATTTGTCTTTTCTCATAGAAAATAATAACAAAAAGTTTTTTAAGAAAGGTCTGCTCTAAAGCTACAAAGGAAGGTTTTCGTTACTTTCTACTTAAGGCTTTGATACAGGTATCCTACGTTTTACGAGTTGGTCGCAGCCCACACTTCACACGCCTTTCATATTCCAAATATATGTAAATGACAAAGTCACCGACATAAATATTTATATTGAACACTCTGCAGTATTCGAAAATTTCAAGCCAATACTAGTAAATTCTGTACTGACTAGGGTCACTGAAAATGTCAATATATATTTGTTAGTTTGATACAAGATTCATGTTTCGTGAGCGAAGCTGCGGATTGGGTACCAAATTGGTACATGTCACAAGAGATCTTAAGGGTTAAAGTGCCAATTACGTACGACGTGTGTTTTAGAATATGGTATTACGTGTGACTGTGATGTTTTCGTGATACAAATAAAAAACCGGCCAAGTGCGAGTCGGACTCGCACACGAAGGGTTCCGTACCATTATCGCAAAACACTGCAAAAATATCACGTTTGTTGTATGGGAGCCCCCCTTAATTTATTTTAATTTAATTAAATAATTATTATTTTTTGAAGAGAATATACAACTAAATATTCTGTGAATATTTCAAGCGTGTACCTGTTGCCGTTATTAATATCGAGCAAAAAACGGCAAAAATATCACGTTTTTTGTATTGGAGATTAAACATTTATTTGATACTGTTTTTAGTATTTGTTGTTATAGCGGCAACAGGAATACATCATCTGTGAAAATTTCAACTGTCTAACTATCACGGTTCATGAGATACAGCCTGGTGACAGACAGACAGACAGACAGACAGACAGACAGACAGACAGACGGACAGCGAAGTCTCAGTAATAGGGTACGGATAGCGTACGGTGGGTACGGAACCCTAAAAACTGTGTTTAAAACACAAATTTGTGTTCAAAGACCCATTCACAACTGGTGAATTAAACTTTCTTGCTTTCTAGCACAGTATTAGATACAGCAAAGACGGTAACTGTTAAAATTCTATAGTTCTGAATCAGGGGCCTGCTAGGTTTGGTTTACTCTTCTCTATACAGTACCTACAGTAGTTTTCTTTACTTAAGGTCGCCCTAGTCGACGGCACGAACTATTTCGTGCGCGGGATTAAAATGCATGCTATCTCATCCGACAACACGTGCCGTAAGAGATAGACGATGTGATGAGCAGTAAGAAGCTAGTTCGCGTACGAATTAGCACTTTTGCAAGTTTGAAGCGAAATGGATGATGATTTAGGACGAAAACGAGCGCGCGAAATTTTAAAAACAGACTTTTGAGAGTCTAGATATCATGAAAAGACAACTAAATGTATATTTTCCAAATAAAATTATTTGCATTGTTGAACTACTAATCTATCCCTGTATGGTGGCTGTTTTGCAATTTTCCTTCTTCTTATGGTATTTATTTCCGCCCAAAGATGCGTTAAAATTAGTGTTGAAATATGGAAATTACGACGTTCATAACATTCAAATATTTGTTTTATTTTACTTTTTTGTTTCCAAAACAGGGCTAGATAATGATGAGACAAATTGATATAATTTTTTATTTTGAACGTATATCGTCAAACACTGGAGTAATCGCAGGACTACGACTGTATGGAAGAAAGATCGACTAGTGTAACCTTAACTACTCAAAATAGAAATTTCACCAAAACAAACTTCTCATAATATCCTACTTTATCAACACACTACAGCCACAAACTTCTCTTTAATTCTCCAAAAAGCGTTCTCTACGAAGCAGATTTGTATCGTAATTTGCATAGTTAAGTCTGGAACTTACATAGAGGTACACATAAGCAAACTTCCGTCATAACTCCGCAGCCGATGTCGGCGAGTAAATAAGTAACTAGCAAGTTTAAGCAAACACTATTAACTGTATAGCAGTTTAAGAAACGGTCTCAATTTACCCTTAACATAATCTACTTTGTGCTTAATCAAAATTCTGGGCCACACTCAATATGGATACGGGTTAGCGCTGTATAATGGCTCGTACCTTCGCATATATTATTAGGTACTTCTGTGATATACATGCTGTTACGTTAATTAGCTTAATCTGAAGTACAAACTGACAATTAACTAGGCGCTAACGATTTGTTGTTGTGGTCGGAGAGGGGTGTGACAGATTGGGTTGGGTGCGAGGGAGTTAGTTCGCTGTCAAGGTTACCCGTGTGTGGGCATGCTTTGTTAATGTTTTGGCAAACTCTTTACATTAGGTAGACAATAGAGCAATCACTCCAGTTATCTCATAGGTTCGTAAACCGATTGCTAACGTTATGTTGAATTCCTGCTAAGTGAATAGGCAGGTACTAACCACAAAGTGTGTAAGCGGCGGCGCGTCGCAGACAGAGAGTCCACTACGAACAAAGCGTCATTTTGCACGCACACAATGACATTACAATTTTACAGGGATTATCGGGCAATATTGGACAGAGCTCAGTCGCGGTTGTCGCAAGTGTATATTTTTCAGTTAATAATTTGTAAAATTTTGGGCCATATTTTTAAATAATAATATTCTTATAAAATGAGTGGTTGCACTCTTTTTTTTTAAACACTATAGTGGTACTTACATTTTTACTAAAATAATAAAGTGCACTTTATTGTTTTAAAAATAGTAACGACTATTTTAATTAATTTTTATTTTGAGGTATATAGGGATTCACTCATTATTGACTGATTAATTGGTTCAGCCAAGGCGTGTCGGGTCAGATAGTTGCGCAAGGGCTAGGCAGATTGACTGTGGGATTATAGTTACACCATTGTTACATCTTGTTACCCTCCAATCTTCGTCGTATGTGGAGTCGTGATCTTTAATTGATATTTGATGCTCTGTCTACCCCTATAAGGCATGTAAGCATAATATGATGTGTTATGACGAATCGTTGAAATGTTTATAAACTTACTACTCCATTTTTTTATTTAGAATCAATATATTAGCAACCTTAGTGACTTCGGCAAGTTTAGGTGACCGTTTTCGAGGACGGTGAGAGTGGTCCTTCTGTATACTTTCTATTTTGTGTACTTACTCAGCAAATCGTCATTCAAATTGACATTTCCCAATCAAATACTTTACTGCCCAATTTTCTATAACTATCACATTAGAATCGTGGTACACAATGTCTGATGTTTCTCAACAACTAAACCAGTTGGTATGCTGTTTTTACTCTAATTCTCTCGTATGATCTTAATTAAAAGCCATCTAGTTGAGTTTGAATAGTATAATTTGTTAGGTGGAAGCAGACAGTAGAGTTTGAATTTCAATCATTAGATTTTTTGAGAATTTGACTTCTGGATAATTCATGCTTTTGTAATGCCTTCATACAAATTGATAAACCATTTTAGATCACAGAACTAAAATGAAATAGAATGTTGCAGAAGTTTAACGTACTACACTAAATTATGGGAATAGTAACTGATATTGTACCCGAAAGCCTCCAACTGTAGTGTTTAGTTTATGCTTGTTATGCCAACGAGAGTAAAGTGTCAGTAAATATTACACGTGTATGATGTATCCATATGTGAAAGCATTGATTCTGTGAAAAGTCAAGATGTGTAACGTAACGTCAAAAATTCAGCAGTTGCACAGCGGCGGTGGTGTTTAAAATTTCAAGAGCGGAGCGCGGGCGGCCCCGCTGAAGTATCACGAGTTCATAAATTAGTTACTTTACGAGGGAAAGGTCGCGCCCCCATCGCGCCGGGCCCGTGTATAATTTTCATTTAAACACGAGCAGCCACAGGTCCTCGCCGTAAATCAGCTCCGACGGTCGCCCTTTGAGCATGAACGCGCGGACGACCGATGCCGCGCCGCGCCGCGCCGCCTCCGCGCCGGCCAACCGCCACCGCCGACCGCCGCAACAATGTAAAGACATTTCCATTGTACCGTAATAGGGCATTGTTTGTGACGTAAATTTTACTGCTGAATATGCAAATTTCGTTTTGCCGCGACCTCCAGCGAGAAATATTGCGAAAGTTTCGTCGAAAAATTAAAATCACGAATCGCGAACAAGTTTTTAATAACGATCGTTACTGCTTCGGAAAAAATATCGCTATTTGTACTGCAGAGGTATAAAATATTTTTATCCGTGAGATTAAAAATACTCGACCCCCTTTTACAAAATATATCACTGTTCGTATACAATATAAAGCCAGAGGGAAATGACAATACCGGGTTTCAAAAATACGTAAAATTAAACGTTTTATTGAGTGGCGTTTACATATCGAATCATAAATATTCATGGCAAAGGTTGAGCACATCTGCTCGGGAGGCGCGGCGGCGGCGACATGAAAGGAAACAGACGAAATTCCCTCATCATTCCGTAACAAGGACACGTACGGTATCAAATACATCTCTTCTCTCAAAGTTGCTTAAAGGTAGTATTATCTTAATTAAACGACTGCAATACACAAGCTGTATTCCGAGATAACGGCGTCATAACCATAACTCCATTAATAAAAAATCTCACGCTACAACATTGTGGTTCACCTTTATCACCTGTTAACAGCGCGATAAATAACTATATGAAACTCATTACCAGGAAATAAGAAACTTCATTATACAGTAGAAGCAGTGCGCGATCTCGTTATCCACAAATAAAAAGGCTTTTTCAGTGGGAGGGCTTGGAGGCCCGAGGCGTTAATATTTAAAGCTGCGCCGTCGAGATGGCTGCTCTAATGTGCTATTAGCCCCACAACCGCGTGTTCGACTCGGCGGAAGACGCGCCGCAGTCGTGCCGCGCCGCGCCTGTGTGTTGGCGTCTTAAACGCACCGCGAGCTCGGCAAACGTCTTGTTATAATATTATGTTATACATTCAGATTGTATACTTATCAGTACAGTCGTATGATTTAAGCAATTCCCTTGTCAGCAGCAAAGATTAGCAATGGTTTTGTGTGTCTTCATTTCGATGTATTGTACATATTTTAAATCGGACGGATATTTAAACGTTTCTTATTGAAATATCTACGTGCTACGTGGACACTGATTTCTGAGAACGTAGAAGCTAATACTTAACAACTTCGAGTTATGTTGGGACAGATTGAATTCGCTTCATCGCCTCGAAAATATCAATATAGGTACCTAAATGAGAGAATTTAAACTGTCAAGTCCAAAATAGAATTGAGGACACAGGGTGACTCACAAAGAGCTATTTGCCTCACCAGACATACATTAGCTAGCACAGCCATATAAAAAACGTTCCTTAATGTAAGGTTGAAAAAGCCACAGGCCAAGGCACGCGGACGCAACGACGACGGACATGCACCTGACATTTATTACCCCTGACAAAACTCACGTTCACATTAACTTCCATTTGCAATGGTAAAGGTAACCGTATACAATGATGAGATACAGCGAACAGGCTTGCAGACCCAAAACTAACCTATTTCTCCATACGTCGATGTTCGTTTCCGCCACTGAGGCTAGAAGTCTTCTTCTTGTTCGAAACGAGGGACACAGTGCGGTGTAGTTTACTGAAAGTGATGCAGTTTCTAGTAATTATTTTTTGAGAACATCCTCATGAACAGACAGAGGGTCTGTCTGGGGTGTACGTAAGGTTATGTCACACTTCTACCGCTACCATATTAGCTACCATGAATCTTGGGCCCGAGATTCAAGCAAAGTCACGCGCACCCTCGACTAGGCGATTGGTTTTCCGATGGCAGAAGCCTGCTACAAATATGCCTTTAACTATTTTCTGAAACGACAGGACAAAATAAGATGGAGAGAGAAAGATTGGAGAAAATACGGCTTAAAGGTTCAAAACGAGACAATGCTATACAATTATGCTAGGGGTTTAAATAATTAATACTAAAAATCATACCATATGTATATCTCACAACCTAGCATTTTGAAAAAGAAGAAAAAGACTAAGGTTGGTTGTTTACGAGGCACCGCACGACACGATTAGCGGCCACGATTTTAAACACACGACACACTGCAGACGATTTGTCGTCCGTTCATTTGTTCACTAGATACTTAGACACGATTCTGCTACGACAATTCAGCAAAAAAGCCGCGACGACAAAGCGACATTGATGACATAACCGAAAAACCGTTTTTTAATCTTTTCGCGTGTAGAGCAGTGCCAGGCAATGAACAAACGGTCCATACAAATATATGGAGCTCTGTATCGTGACCACATTTCGTCGTGTTGTGGTGTGTCTCGTCGTGAACAAACGACCGAACGATCAAGATGTTTATTATTTATACCACCAAACTTAAAGCGTGATTATGATTGAGGCTTAAAACTCACGGTTTTCGTACATACTTACTGTATGTAGGTAATCCTTTGTATACCAAACATAGCTTATAAGAAAATTAACTTTACATGTGCCACGTCACTCTGTCCCGACAAAATGTGCGCTAACCTTTACTTCCATTTGCACCGCATTTTTAAATTTTCGCTTCATATTCCATATAAAATGGGACAATGTGAAAGATGCATAGAAAGCTTCCGAAACACGACGCGTTTAGGAGCAAATAGTATACCGTACGAGAAAATAATATCCGAATATTCAGCGTTTGCTGTCTGAAATGAAGAAAATTATAATCTAAAAGTGAAATAGTTTAATGTTAGTTTAACTCTTTCTGAAGGAGTTCGTCTGGGGAATTGCTACTACCAGATCTATTTTCTGCTGTCAAGTAATGTTGTTATATTCTGGTTTAGAAGGATATGGATACCGGCGTTATTACTAGCTCATGGAACATATAAGCTTGGCCTGTAGGATAGCAACCGGTCCACAAGTGGCGGCCGAGACCACTCAACATGAGTGGTTTTCACTACACTAAAAATCATTTTAAAATATTGTAATAGGCATGTTAATAGTGCTATTTCGTTGATTGCTCATATCATTATATACCTATCTGTAGTAAGCAATTCTACCCACACAATCCACGTGTTTTGATCGAGAAAATTTATTATTGTCAATTATCTAGGGCAAATATTAAAGCTTTTAGCAAAACGCCCCCGTGTTAAAAGAATTTTGTCTGAAACATTTCAAGCTCCGCTCGAAAATAAAGACATAAAAATGTCTAAGTATTTACTTTTTTTGAGTGGTATCTAATACTCCATTAAAAAAACTAGCTTCTATTTAAAAACGATTATTTTGAGAAATCCTAGATTTTATCTTATATTATGTAATGTTACGGATTAGAACAAGTAACTCTCTGTTACTTTTGTGGGGTATCCTAAACCTTGAAGGAGTATTATGAAATCTACCGGTGCAACTTGTACCTCTGGCTTACCAATCAGGAACAGAATACCCGTGATATTGGAAGCTATAATGTTTTCCTTATCAAAACCCGTAGGTATAAAAACAATAGTTCAACCAAAAATATTCGTTCGAGACAAAGTGTACCAAAAGGTTTATGTTTCTCGTGCGTTCTCCCATCGACCCTGAAACGGCTTACGTCTTTCCCAATTTTTTGTTTGATTCCTGTTGTAAATCTCCTATATAAATAAAAAAAACATACGGACGGACAAGGGGAAATCCTTTTATGTTTCTGTTTTTATCTTTTGATAAACGGCAGCGCATGTTTGTATGTTAATATGAAAATGCTGCATCAATGGAGCTCCGTTTATGTGCCATGCATCATCATACTTCATTGACACACCATTTAAAATTCACTAACCAAACAATTTTTCCGATGAGATCATATCGGAAAATATGGTAATTTTACAAAAAAATCCGACTTTAAATAACAACAAAACGTGGTCATGAAAAAATTAATAAGGTAGCTACACTTGTGTTAACTGGGCTACAAGAGAAGGGTCCATAAATCAGGAAAAAAAACATCTAACTCGACCAACTTTTACGACTCTTGCGGGTGAAGCAACTGGTTATATTAATTAAAGACGAACAAAAAGGAGCAATTAACGAAATTAAGATAAAACTTTGAATGCCGTCATGAAAAAATTACCTATATAACACACTCAAAAGATTTTATTGAAAACACAAGAGCATTTTGTATTAATCAGCTTTTATCTTGTAAAACCTTTTTCAAGATGACTGAGCTTTGTATGGATTGGTAATACTGCGGTAATACATAGCCTCTTTTAATATGTATAGCTTCCTTAATAATCTTTATTCAAATAGAACACATTGCGGCAGCTAAGAGTTAGGCAAACTAGAGTTAGGCAAAAGAAATTAACAAAGAAGTCTTGAAGTCTCTTCAAGTCGCTACGGTGGATCTTTTACTGTTCGCGCTGTCCGCCTCTGGAATGCTCTTCCACACTCTATACGGGATAGCCCTTCGTTGGAGGTTTTCAGGAGAAGAATTAAGGAATATTTCCTATCAACATGACACATTAAATTTATGTATTCACAATTGTAATATTTTAGTTTTGTAATTATAGTATGCTGTATGTATTATGTTTATACATTGTGTATTGCACACGTATTTGTTTAGTTTATTAGTGAGTAAGTATTTAAAATTGTTTTATATTTTTAATAAGTTTTTGTTGTGCACATGGATGTACTATCCTCATATTATGCATATTTCTTTACGCAACTGAGGTTTGCTGTCAGAGAACCCAACTATGGGTTAAGCTCGCCTTTGTACATGAACTTTCTTTTGTATTTGTATGTTTTTATGTTTTGTGTACAATAAAGAATAAGAATAAGAATAAAGAAGGTATTCTTTGGTAATTTCTTTTGCCTAACTCTTAACTAAACTTGAAATGGCTTGGCTAAAAGTGTGCAAGTAGCTTGCATGCTATTGTGCTATATAAACTTCTCAAGCCACTTGCAAAACTATATGCAAGTTACAGGCATGTGTATTTCGCTTGAATGGTCAATCACAAAACATCTCACAAAAGTTTCCAGAAATGTATTAACAGCCACGAGCATCCCAGAAAAAAAAAAGGTGAAAAGGCCAAGAAATGAAAAACTAAATTATTTATTTACAGCAATATAAAGCCAGTGTTTAATTAAACCAGGAATTTATTTAAACTTTCATTGACCAGACCTCAGAAACACAACTTGTTTCATACATTTGCGTACCTAAAGCAATATAACTCTACGTGGACAGTTGGCCTCTGCTTACAACTATATAAAGCTAGACATTAGTTTGAAGTTTGCGTTTATGCTGGTTGTTTCTGAAAACTATCATATTCTAGTCTTGCTTTAGGTATGAATGAACTAAATAGCCCGAACGGCAAGGATTCCATTGCCATGTCTCCGATTTTATGGGCTCGAGAACCAGAGGCAAAGGAACATTTGGTTCTTGATACAAGACTAAGATTTTTTCTCAATATCTAATCAAATATTTTTTATTGCCTTATACGCTTCTGAAAATCTACTATCAAATCTTAGACACAGATAAATTTAAGTAAAGCTGTTTTGTTTGTAATACAAATAATATACATTACAAATATCTTTATTTTCTTTGTGTAATAAATGCATACAGAGATAATCGTCGGTTGGTGTAACCCTGATACATGCCTAACAAGCCCTTTGAGAGTTGGTATCAGCCCCTCACATGCCTTCAAAGGACCGGGACCCCAGGGTCCAGAGATTGTTAAATTACAGTGATAAAAATAATAGTAGGTACCTATCTAACACCTACATAAGATACAGTGTACCTACGTGTCCAACAAGCAAAATGTTTACTAACTATGAGAAACTAACTATGAAGATACTTAGTGAGCCTTTTAACACGGCAAACGTTTGACAAATTGACCCAAAAATCTTCGGGAAACCAGGTCATAGTGGCATGTTATGTTCAGGTGACTGCTGCCCATCTAGTTGATATGATCCTTTAGTACCTTCCAGGCAGGCTATCTATTTTTAGCTCGAGGCTAGCGTGAGCCCACTATTTATAAACGTGAATTTTGAACATTTTGAATTCATGTTTGCTTCTTCGTCTTGTGGTTACGTTTAGATAAATTGGGTTAGTATGAAGTATATCTAGATAATAATATTAATATTCGGGCAGTACCTAACCTTATCTGCCTATAATAATCGATGGTCAGATACGGTCGGTTAGAAACCGTATCTTACTCTACATAGCCCAATACAAAGCATTTGTGTGTACAATATTAAAAAAAAATACTGAATCCTGTCGGCGCGAGCAGAACTGCGTGCAAAGCTAGTAAAAAATAACTGACTGGACTATCCCAAAATATACGGGGCAACAAAAATGGTCGATAAATCCGCGCAATTTCATCGATGTTGGTATAATAAAACACGGACGATAGAGAACGCGATGCTATTCCAATGGCCGATTTCAATATTATGGCGATCACGTTCCACTAATATTTGACTGTCCAATTGCATAATATGCGAACGACGTCTATAATCGTATTTATAGTGGACGTTCAGCATTTTTTAAACTTTAAAGGCGTAGTTTGGGTTTGTAATATTTTAATATTACATTTTTATTTGAAAAGTTAGCAAACAAAGTGACGCGATGCGGCAACAATCGACGGCGCGAGTGATGGAAAGTTCCGCATTCTGTAAACACCTGCAACGATCATACTTAGCTACCCATGTGTCAACGATCTCTGCCAATTGTTGTTTTGTCTTATGAGCCTGTAATTTTACCGCCATGCATTATTCCAATCTAACACACGCCAACCTACTGCTTAGCTTAGAAACACGATTAAGTGTAGTGTTTGGAAGCTATACCTACAAACAATTTTCCACTAAATTTGGTCTTTTTACCCATAGAGGACAGGCGTGATGATTTGTGTGATGGTTTTTGATTGATGGAGGTACTTTATTTTCATAAAATAACATGTTAACGTAATTTTCTTCCTATGAATATTTAGCAACGCAAAATTTTATTAAATAACCTCTGAATGTTTTATATTGCGGATTATTTATTTAAGTTTTACACGACCGTTTATGTTGAACATTTTAAATTCGTAAATGTTATAGTCCATTATCCCTATTTCTTTTCTGTTACAATCAAAATGTGGGTAGTATAATTATTATTGTTTGATTTATTTCTCGTCTTTACTTAATTTAAGTACTACTAATACTATTTTAAGGGTTTAGCTTAAGTATGTTCTTATATTGTATGTCGTTTTGTGACAAATAAACACTTTTTCTTTCTTCTTATTTCATGTTCAAAAGAAGGAAACTACATCATTGAAAGAGTTTTTCAACTGTTCAGAATTTCGGTTTGCAGAAACGTTTCTCAGTAAACTTGATAATTCTGTGTAAATGGGTCCAAATCTGTGGCTGGTAGCCAAGTCTCAAAGGGTTCGTACCTAATCCTTTACCTAATTGTGTGATTATTTGCTTAACTTTGTTTACTTATCGTATTTACAGCGAGCGGCGAGCGACGACCGAACTTGCCCGCCGACGATGTTGCCACTTAATATACCTAACTAAATAAGCGAGTTTCGACGCAATCCCTAGACATTTTCTGCGAGCCCTAATTTTCTTGAGGTTATAGGTGTAATACCTAGGGTTGGTGGATTATTAATATCAGCTAAGTTAAAGGAAATTAATACCTACGTACTTATTTTATCAAAATGAATTTAGAATTGCGCATTTTCGCAGCATAGGTAATTTATTGTTTCATCATTATTATAATTCATTGCGACGCTGATCTTATATTTTTTTCTATTTCTTTGGACCAACGTTTTTCAAAATCATGACACTTCTCACAAGGATTCGCTAGGTACTCATTGGCAATGTTAATAGCCAACTCGGAGAGCGATCATGTACTCAAAATTTTGTTGTTCAATAAATTTTAATTCCTAAGTACGTTGATCTTGAAAATTAACTATCTAGTAAGTACGTAACAAAAGTCCAGGCACCTTTTGAAGGTTTCCCCCCACCAACAAAAAAAAAAAGTACCTAAACTACCTTAGGAAATATCAAGAAATAAGTATGAAACAATTTTTATTCTTCTTAGAATATGCACGGCTTCCAACGCTCAGTATAAAGAAACAGAATTTCTTCGGTTAAAATAGAGCTTCCGTCTCTTCCCATGGGAGTGGTTAAAGCTAACTAAGAGATTGTTTCAGAGCATGCACAGCCTGGGCACTTAGTACAATCCTCCGGTGCTATAATATTACAAAGATATAGTACTATGTGTGTCCTCTGCTATCCAAATTCCCTTTGCCACACAAGGAGTTTTGACCGTTAATTGGGGCCACCTGTGAGTATCTACTAATAAGCATCGGCAAGGGACGTCGTATTATATCGTAAATTTATTCAATTTTCCTTTAGTACTCCCAGAAGACAAGCACCACTTGAAAATAAAAATGATAAACACGAATAATGAGCAATAAAACTGACGATTTCAACTCTCGACACGCTAATGGCTTCCTTCTTGTTCATAATAATAAGAAAAATAAAAATAAAACGCTCCGCTGAATTGAAATTCTAATGTCTCTTGAATAATTGAAAACGTTTGGGTACCCACTGAAGTTTTTCCTTAAATATTTGAAAAAACAAAAACACATCTCTAATCTGTCGCTTGTTTCGTACACAGAAACTCATTTCGCCATTTTTTTTCAATTTATTTTGTTTGAGTTTTGCCCACGAGCAGAAATTAGTTTCTTAGTAAGGTTGGTCGCGTGTACCTACCAACCTACTACCAAAGTTTACTGTTCAAGCAATTTCCCTAATTTTCACTTGATTTGTAATTCAAGCTGGGCGTGGGCTAAATTACTGAAACTACCTAGAATTTTGATTGCTCATCAACCCGTGTAGAAAGTTGCTGTAAAATTTTACAGCATTAATAAATTATGAAGGTGAGTTGAATACATTATTTGGGATTTATATCGTGGGTTGTGAATGAAGCTGGATGCTGGAGGTGGCATTTACCCTAGCTCCGTCAGTGCTTGGAGATTAATTAGCGAGTATCGTAAAGAGCATTAACGTGTCGGGTTTAAAGATGGCAGCTGCAGTGTGACATAAAGTTTGAGCACTGGTTGAGAGAGCTTTTTGTAGTGGAGCACGAACGATTGTATAGAGGGCGTGACTCTAACATGATGCAGTCGTTTGACGTTTTTAGAGCGATTTGCATCGTAGAGTATGTCTTTATTCACCTTCATGGTATGCAATGATACAGCTGTGTTTTGATGGTTGGTGAATCAATCAAGAAACAAATGTACAATACAATAAATACAAATGTATCTGGATGTTATTGATAAGCTGAGGCTTGAGAAAATGAGAGGATTGATAAAATGTCCAAAATGTATGGGATTGCCAAGCACTGCCGAAATGTTACGTTGTCATAACATACCATGACGCCTGTATTCTCCAAAAGGTTACAACTATTACACCCACATTTTAATCCCTTACATTTTGGCATATCGACAATCGCCTATCGCTGACAGAATGACTTTTTGTCTAGAGACCCTGGATACATGTCGTCTTCCATAAGTCAGACGACCAACAGGCTTAACTCATGGCAAGCGATATCGCGCCAAGCCTGGCAGGAACGGCTGCATAAGCTACATACCTTCAATGAGGGGCTTTAAATAGAGAGAAGTAGAGAGTAGAAGAAAGCAGTTTTGTCTTGCAGTAGGATTCCACAGGCTTTTAGAGCCGACCAATCGAATAATAGTAATAATAGCAGACACCGTATCGATGGAATAATATACGAACTTTTCGGTAGGACAAGGGTACAATTATTAAAATTCTTAAAATGAGTAATGTAAGCCAATGACAAAATAATAGAATACATGCAATTGTGCCCTTGTTCTACCGTAGGTACGATATATGTTTAGCAGAGTAGTAGGGCAGATACGTTCATCACACATCACATCATCAGCCTATTAATGTTCCCACTGCTGGGACACATGCCTCGTCTCTGTGAGAGGGAATGGGCCGTAATCCACCAACGGCGGCGGCGGCAGGCCCAGTGCGGGTTGGTGGATGTCACATGTCTTCAAATTTTTGGTTCTAGGATATGCTGGTTTCCTCACGATGTTTTCCTTCACCGTTTTGAGAGCAGTGATGATGAAATAATTTACACAAAGTAAAGCGCCTGCCTGGGCTCGAACCCACGACCTACAACTTGTAAGTCGCGGCCCATACCGGCGGTTGTGGGCCACCACTACTCCTTAAATACGGAAACGTACAAATACATTACTATCTCGTAATATTTACATCGTCACACGCTCATGTAGTTCGTACCAAGGCGGGAGAAGAAACAAAATAATCCACAAACAGTTGGTATATTTTAACAATGCACTTTAGGTACTCGCTTATCCGTTACGAGCCCCGCAATATACACCCAGTTTACTTTTACAACTTGCGCTGAGATAAGCTACCGACATACTTCTTGTTGAATTTTATATATCTACCTACCCACCCCATATGCCAAGAAAAATATCAAAAGCATGATGAAGAAAATATTCTGCTCCATAGTAAATTTGAATTCCGGGTTGTGGAGGTCAGATAGGCAGTTCCTTCATGCAAAACACTGGTACTGAGCTGAATCCGGTAAGACTGGAAGCCGATCCCAACAATAATTTGGGAAAAAAAACTTTTTAACAAAAAATTAAACCTACTTCCAAAAAAAACACTGCAAAACGAAAAATTACTTTCTTTTCCGAAGTCGGTGTGTTTGGTACCTATTGTTTTCCGTGTTTCGACACCATATATAGCCAAAGTACATCTCATGACGATTCCAATAAGCCCATACAGGACTAGGATACATTGTTTTATTTCGGAGTACCAGTGCCTACCTGGCGGCTTAATCATCAGATCAGTTCGATGGTACCATTTTCATCAGCACTATTTGCTTCATCATAGTCGTTAAACTATTCTAGATATCTTATAACCCATGACATACTTAGCATTAAGGAATTCTATTGGCCATCTGTGGTCTTCTTCACCAGTTCCACTTCTTCAAATGTTACTTTCTGAGTGCAGATGATTGCATTGTTGATAAAAATACCAAAATCGCTATATGTATGCCTATAATATTTGAGGAGTTCCCTCGATTTCTCCAAGATCCCATCATCAGATCCTGACTTGATGACTTGATGACCAACCGGGAAGTATACCCTTCCAAACAAAAGAAGAATTTTCCAAATCGGTCCAGGCGTCTTACAGTAATCGGGGAACATACATAAAAAAAAAAAAGATTCCGACGAATTGAGAACCTCCTCCTTTTTTTGAAGTCGGTTAAAAAAGGCTAGGCAGATGATGATGATAGTAAATTTGAATTAAGAATCTGCTGAACAGTATTTAAACTTAACTTGGGAGTCCCCAAGTTAAGTTAATATTATAAATGCAATAGTTTGTGAGAATGTATGTATGTTTGTTACTCTTTCACGCAAAAACTACTGAACGGATCTGGATGAAATTTGACACAGAGATAGATTATAGTCAATTTTCGACATTCACGCGGGCGAAGCCGCTGGCAGAAGCTAGTTATATATATTAAATAGTATGGAAGTATAGATTATAACATTATAGTCAGGAATAGCACATAGGATACTTTTTATCCCTGGAATATGTTCCCTCGGGACAATTTTTGACGTTCACGCGGGCGAAGCCGCTGGCAGAAGCTAGTAGTTTATATGGGATAATTAGGAGTACCAGTTATGCTTATGCAAAATATTGATGTACCCCGGACGAGGCTTCGTATTACAGTATAAGGGCAAAACATAATAACAGGTATGGGAAAAGGGAAAAGCGTGCTCATACATCAAATCCCGATAATCCCCACTGATCTACCATTTCAATTCAAAAGACTCCAGTTTCCAATCATACTTAGTTTTACTATTACTATTAACAAAGCTCAAGGATAGCAGGGATGCATTTGTAAAAGCCATGCTTTACCCACGGCCAGCTATATGTAGCATATTCACTTATGTCCAGGGTCTAGAATAAGTACCTATGTATTAGCGCGAAATGGAAGGACATATATAGCAGCGGCCTAAAATTTTCTACCCATGATGAACTGCATAATTAAGAAATGTCAATTAACTGTAGATTAAATTTAAGATAGAGTGGTATCTTCAATTCGCAGCAAAGAAGAACCTACGACTCTGTAGTTTATTTGTTTCCTTTTTAGGATTCCGTACCCAAACAAAGGGTAAAAACGAGACCCTATTACTAAGACTCCGTGGTCCGTCTGTCTGTCTGTCTATCACCAGGCTGTAATCTCATGAACCGTGATAGCTAGACAGTTGAAATTTTCACAGATGATGTGTATTTCTATTGCCGCTATAACAGCAGCAAAAACAAAATAAAATAAATATTTAAGTGGGGCCCCATACAACAAACGTGATTTTTTTTGCCGTTTTTGCGATAATGGTACGGAAGCCTTCGTGCACTTGGCCAGTTTTTTAACTACATATAGTTAATCGTTATTACGTTAATACTTCCTATACCCATACAGACTGAGTTTTCCAAGTGGGTGTCGATGGCCAAATAAGAAACTATGAAGAATAGCGAAAAACACTCAAAGGAGTCGAGGGGCCGATTTTGATGAAAAATAATACTGCTTCATTGGAATTTTCTCACCCTTTATATCGACAACCCGATTTGATTGACTCAAATCTATATTAACGCGAGCATTGCCGCAGGAAACAGTTAGCATATAAATAAGTTCCTTTTTTGTTTTTCTTCAGTAAATACTACCACTGATTTTCAGGCTACAATTAATCATTTCAAACTTATATATATATCACGTTGTATTAAAGTTCTATAACATTTAAAATTCATCAATGTTAGTACTCGTAAATATACATTTTCCAATACTTAAGGTAAGCAAACAAATACAGAGATCTAAACAGTTACTTCGCATCTATCGAGCAAGTTTAATAAAGTTCCCAACTATTCGACACATAAGGTGTAGGCAAGGTTAATTCTACAACGCACCTACTCGGGCCATTGTGTTTTAATCTAATTTATAAGGAGAGGATTTATGAGGCCGTAGAGAAGGGAAAATAGGCTCACGCAACGTGTCTGTGCCGGTTCTATTGGATACGTGAGCGTGATACATCGAACAGCTCTCCGCAACACGTACGCAGGCGATTTATCTCGGCGACTCTTTGACAAAACCCGCCCGAGGCCACCCTCACCTCACTTGTCTACACACAATAAAATAAATAAAACACATCTCCTCCGCGATCCACTACAAGAACGTTTATTTAAACGACAAAACCTATTCTCTCCACCTAAATATTTGTTACACTTCTAAATTCGACTATAATTAGCCCGGCAAAAATTTCTCGTTTTTATTTAGTAGCGGAAATGAAAAATATTAATGACACAAATTTTAAGCTGAAGCCAGCGAGTCGGGGCCGGGCGTACTCAGACCAAATGAAATGTTGATTTTACGACGCGCGTTTTACGTTCTACTGACGGCAGATGAAACAAAATACACGTTCATTAGCGCAGACCGGAAAATTATATTACAGTTGGTACTTGATTATGAAATCACCGGCCCCACACAGCCGGTTCAAGCACCTACTCCCAGGTGTACATACTTCAGCCTCTACTCTGCAATTAGTGCATTTGGTCTCGGCGCCACGGCTAAACTTTATCTTTTCATCCCTTTTACAACTCCTCAAAGGGCCTACCGTGAGTAACAAACCTCGACATTTGATTAAAGAAAAGTCTTAACAAGAGTGAGCAGTCGTATAAAAGCATTTGAAGTCGTAGATTTAATTAGAATAATGGATTCTTTCAGGCTCCGTGAGTCTACGTACAAGGTTACACGTCGTCGGTTCGTAAGAGTTCATATTTTAAAATTAGCATTTGAGCGGGGTTGTGAGTAGCGGATGACATTAGTGCCGGGGCTGGCGACATGAAACAGAATCCACGCGATGCATGCCGACTTAATCCCAGGTAATGGGACGTAATAAAATGTAAGAGGCTAAGGGTAACGACAGACGTGCGCGCGTGACCTGTTATCTTTACCTTTTGGACTACTTAGGAGAACACAAAATCAGATTTTGTTGCTTACGAGCGGAATCTCTTATGGAAATAGTTCGAGCATTAAATTTGAAATAATCTACAGAGATCCGTCAGGGAGTCGTTTGTCGGGTATGATGAGTTTTATGGAGGTAATCGATTGAACGTTTTCTCTCGAGTCATCACGTGTGAATTTTTCTAACTTTTTCTTTATGACGTCGGGTTTTGACAAATTAACACGTCACCGAAGAGATACGGCGCGCTCCCCGGGCTCGCCCATCAATATCGACGCGGCCACCATTACTCAATATCACTCAAGTGGAACTGCCCAATTTACAGCTACATTTAACTGATTTGATTGAATCCACCGAAAGTTATCACCTCAGACAGCTTTGAGGCTCACAATCGGTCAAGTAGATGTGAATACATTACGCTATCTATATTGGACGTGGATGGTAATAGTGCAAGTGTGGCATCTATAGCTGCTTATAATGCAAGTAGTGTCGAAGCAATGTCAATGGTACGTGTTGTTATAGCAAACATACGTGAGCTAATTGCAGTAGATTATTCCCAAAGGCCGGAATAACTTGTGTCGTATTCCAAAGCATAATAACAGTACAGAAATATTATGAGAAGCTTAATATAATCATTACTGAAGACAAGAGAGTCTCACTACTGCAAATAAAACATACGGGATGGACCCTGTCATCACTAAATTATTCCCAGTGTTGTTTCAGTATTCCGCAGGCTAACATGCGGTTATTTCTGTCACATACATTTTAGAAAGATTTTCTTCAAAACGGAAAGGAATTGTTCCCCTTCTTTCCGTTCACGTATTCTGCTCTTGACCCTGAAAACATTGGGCTTAACCTTCCTCAACGAATATTGCTTCGTGCCGCGAAAAGTTTATAAGATACTTCAGGGATTTTATATTGACTTGCTTAAGTTAAACACAGCCGTATATTGTGAAACTCTACAAAGAATTTGTTGGTCTATGCACACTATTTCGCCAAAGCTTTATTTAGAAAAAGGTACTATAGTACCTTAAAAAACACCTGTGCTCTTTCCGGCGTATGATGTACCTATCAAAAGATTTGGCAGTTATGAATATCTTTTAAAGCACTGATTTCAACACAAGTGTAGTTAATATACATCACAATATTTCAGTTACTTGATTAGCACAGGTAACCAAAAGGCTCGCATGAATAACGTGGGTTTGAATAACTTAAAAAAAAGTCAATTTAAAAAATCAAAAGTCCCGACTGCTTAAAAGGCGAACTAAAAAGACGTAAACAAGAAGAAAATTATATACATATTCGCGAACTGGCTGACCAAAACCAGATGTATCCTCCGACTGCACAGCATGATTTTCTTCTTGTTTACGTCTTTTTAGTTCGCTTTTAAAGCAGTCGGGTTTTTAGATTTTTTGAATTAACTTTTTTTATTTACAACTTTTTAGTTATCTTTTTTTAAGATTTAGGTACATTTAAACATATAAGTGTTATATATTTTTGAAATCACCTCTTAAAACCCTTTATTTTGATAGCCACCCTTTATTTTGGGCATAGAAGAAAAAAATCCTCCGCAATATGGCGCCCAAAATCCGCCATTTTTCTATTTTCCAATTTTAATGTAGCCAGTGACACTCGCAGGGTTAAGACGAATTGATTGACGTATGAATCATCAAAATCGGCCAACGCGTTTGGTCTCTGGAACGCCACATAGGAACAAACATACATACATACTTACATACATACATAGACTGATAAACACATTACCCTCCTTCGGCAGTCGGGTAAAAATAGATATGAAACTCTCTCATTCGTGACTAAAACCCCTGACTCCGACGTCAGAAATATGAGTCGTCTCCGCGTGACCCGAGATCATACTCAACTTATAAATGTAGCGGAATCTAAAACAATGTTAGCCTGTTCTTATTTAATTTCCGTTTTCTGTTTGTTCTACGTTTTTCATTTGTTTCGTAGTGGCGGCGTCGCAAAGTTAAACATGGCGGTGTGTTAGGTGGGCTCTGTATGAGACGATGCGACTTTGATGTATCGTGGAGCGTCGGTAGTCGGACCCTGAATATTTACGAGAAGCGAAGGCCCAGGCGCCCGTCGCCTCGGGAACCGTGTCACATTATTCATGAACTATATTTTATGTTACATCTGCCAAAATAGACTCATCGAGCGTCGCATAAGATGAATGCTTCAGCACCTTCATGTGGTCTAGATATCAGTGTCATATTTTTATTTTGTTGAGTACGTGAACCTACCTATGCAATTTTGCTATACGTTATTTTAATTTGTAGAGTTTTTATTTATATTTGTCGACACAGGCTATGACAGTCATAGTCTCTTTTAAATTTATTTAGGTGTGGTCCCTGTCGGTAGGTACGTAAATAATTGTTATGAGCACGCACAACATGCTTAGATAAAGTACCCATAGATTAAGCCTTAAAATGAGCTTGATTGAAAGAGCGAGATGGCTAATTGGCAGCTCCATGTAAATAATAAGGACAAAAGATTATTTTTTGTCTTTGTCACCATGGCCGGTTTCTGTTGTTTGTTAAACTCTAATATAATGGCAGGTTCGACAAACAAACTCGGTTTTGTTTGATTTTCTGTGATTTTGTGGTATTATGTGTTAATTGAGACAAGGAATTCGGGTTATTTATAGATAATAAGTGTCAGTGCGATGGTGGGTTGTAGTGTTCTTGTTCTTGTTGTAACACCAGAACTAACTATTGTTGTCTCATGTGCGGCCACGCCAGGGCTTCATCTATAGGTACTTTATCTAAGACAACATGGATTGGATAATGACAGCTTTCTCTTGTCATTACAACAGCTCAGAAACCCTACCTAATTATACAGTATCTACCCTATAAATAAATAATAAAAATGTTTATTTTATCTCCACAAATTACATCAAGCACCATACATTATACAGCTGACATTATAAATTATTTACAAGTTTGTAATTTGTGGGAGATCTGGAGTCTAAACTAAGCCGAGGCCTGTATTATAGATCTCCAGGCCCCACATTTCATTACATTGTATAGATTGTCAACGTGTGAGATGCGAACATGAGTGTACTGGATGAGTAAGCGTGAGCAGGTTTTAGTATCTCTGCGTGCGGGAGTGTGTGTGTGTATGTGCGTGTGTGAGTATTTAAGGGATATATAACTCTGTATAAATTTATTAATAAGTATATTTAGGATTCCTAAGTAATGTGTGTAATAAAAATACCAAGATAGGTGTTTTAAGTTAGTAATAGTCATACATAAACCTATATAAATTCCCTATTCTAACGAAATAAGTCTTTCAAATTTAACTCACATACAGGCATAATGCAACAATGCCACAAAGCGTTTTCATAGAAAGTATTACACGGATAATATTCCCTTAGAACAATTTCTACGAGTTCTGCGCGAGGTAGCTGCGAGGTAGCTGGGTGGTGCGAGGATGCATAGCGACACTGTGAAACTGTGCGCAGATGGGCAGTGCGATGATGTGTAGCGGGCTCTTTTCAGATGAGTTGTGGTGGGAGTGGAGCGCGTGCGCCGCTGTCGAGCTCCCACCAGTTTTGTCGTCCAAGCGACTTTGTCTAGCGGATTTCATGAGTAGTTAACAACAAACAAAAATGAGTTAGCAACAAAAAAATATTCAAAGACTTCTAGCTACTTTTGAAACATCCGCTAGATGTCCCTAGACTGTAGACATCTGTTATTACTGTCTGTATATCTTTTAATATAACAAAAAAATCAGCAAAACCGCTAAAAGGGGCATAATAAAAAAAGTAAATTAAAAAATAAAGACTACTAAACCAATTCAATATTGTTTATATTGAATTGGTTTAGTATTCTTTATTTTTATTTTTCTGTTAGCTTTGAATTTACAATCAGATACAATTGCAAAAACAGCTAGATATAAGTACTTGTACCTACATTTCAAAATTAAAGTCAACCGGACATTCATATAAAATATCACTAACCGGTGAAGGAAAACATCGTGAGGAAACCGGCATGTCCTAGAACCAAAAATTCGAAGACATGTGACATCCACCAACCCGTATTGGGCCCGCGTGGTGGATTTCGGCCCGTTCCCTCTCACAGAGAGGAGGCGTGTGTCCCAGCAGTGGCAACATTAATAGGCTGATGATGTGATGATGTGATCACTAGCACCACAAGTTGAAGCCTCTCCAATATCTCCACCAGCTGATTTTAGCCTTAGTATGCTTTATGGTTTAAAAGTCGCTAGAAGTCGTTGGATTATTTTTTGTCGCTTACTGTTATGTAGGTGCGTAGGGGCAAGTGAAACTACTGACAGCTATAAGCACACTGGTTTAATAAACGACAAGCGGTCGGCACGGGACGCAGCCCGCACACACAGATATAGCGTGTGTATATCACAAACATACAGTACACTAACTAATATTTTTTTGTCGCTAACCACTCATGCAATCCGCTAGAACTAGCGACAAAGTCGCTCGAACGGCAACACTACTCGCGTCCGCCACTAGCACACATCCCTCGCAACACATTCTTTGCACACATCCCTCCCTTGTTTTGTATGTGAAAAACCATGAGCAGTTGAGCCGTTTCCACTAGAGCTGAGAGAGGCTAGGTAAATAAAGTGATTCTATTGGTTCTTAACAAACACATCTCTCGCTATGCATCCTCGCACATATCTGGTGGAAACGCGGCCTTCCTGTTGCAGAGAAATGTCTGCCATCACTTTCGTTTCGTCAATTCGATATATTGCTAAAAAAAAAACAAAAAATACATGTCACCAGCACATATCGCTTGACATCTCATTATTGGCATTGGCCATAAATAAATATTTTTTTATTTTCAGCCGAATCCATAGACGTAAGTAAAAAGTCAAAGTGAATTCTCTTTGTACGTATTTTATCATACAACAAGCTTCAAATGACGTGATACCCGTGTAACAGATGAAGCCGTGCTAGCCAAAATATTTTATATCGTCTTTAATTTGAAGATCTTTGTTACATTGTTTATTCTATCA
This sequence comes from Anorthoa munda, assembly GCA_945859665.1. Classification (NCBI taxonomy): domain Eukaryota; kingdom Metazoa; phylum Arthropoda; class Insecta; order Lepidoptera; family Noctuidae; genus Anorthoa; species Anorthoa munda. The sequence goes on along the minus strand of OX243913.1, from coordinate 10,715,038 downwards.
AACATTTTTTATGTTCAACATCGTGAAAGCGTTCCAAATTACCTTACCCTTATTTACAATATCTTTTATTTATCGTTGATTATTGACTTCCTGACTGAACATTTCATTCCAGTTAACGAAGCAAAGAGCTATTTTATTGTGAACGCTTAGTTTACGAATGGCAACCGAAAACAACAAAGTCAACAGTTATTTCGGTAATAAATATCTTTATTTTGAATTCGAACGTGCGTAAAGAATAACGGAACAATACCAGAATTAGGTGTAACTCACCGTTATTACAGGCATTCGGCGACCGACCTAATTTTTTACGCAAAGTGCCTCCAGCTGTATTCAATATTTATATTTGCAAATTTTCAGTAGAGTCGCGAAAATTTGCAAATCTAAAATTCGATTATTTTGGTTGAAATAACCGAATACCTGGGAGTAATTATTATGAAAGATAATAGTGTTCTTAAACGTAAATTAATAGTCAACAAAGGCCGTATCGTGGAGTGCGTTTGTATAATGATGTGCCGCAAGCTAAATAGTTTAAAGAAAAACATTCAGCCAAAGTAATTGACCGTATCGTCGTATTAAATTATATTTTTATTCAAAGAAACGAAAAATGTAAAGAAATAAACGAAGAGGTAAATTACGGGCACCGCAATAATTTCTCTTGTGGACATTTTGTTTTCCTTTATTGGCCATATTTATCAGTGCGAACGCCCGCAGTGGCAAATAAATCGCTTGCTCATTTCAAGTGAACCTCTTATTTCTTAGACGGGCGCACTGAACGAGGTTGGGGCGATTAAACTATGTGATTTTGTTCCTCTCGAATATTTATATATTCTTCGCACGCTGCGCAATGTTGGCGGATGTCCGACATCCACATTCTTGCCGATATTTAGCTACTATTATTATTTAGGTAGGAACCCGGATGTAAATAAATAAAAAAGTGTGAGGAAAAATATGAACGAGAATTACCATAAAAAATGTTTTAGAAATTTCCTATAAAAACAACACGGGATGTTTATAAAAATCGTCGATTTATAAAATGCTTTTCGTATATACTAGCCTCGCGCACTCCAATAAACAACAGCGAACGCAAACAGTGGACAGCTGACACATTCGCCGAAAGAAGAACATGAAATATTATCTATATAGATAACTACTTTATCTTCCTAGCGTTTTTGTGCACTTGCAATTTTCCGGTGCGATGTCCGCTTCGTAAACTTAATTGGCAACCCGTACAGAAAAGAGAAGAATCGACTTAGTTCGAAGCTGCCGCATCTAGCTTCTTAATGACTCATGAATCTAGATACTTGCACGACTAGCTGTGTCCCATTTAAACGCTTAGACGAGAATTTAATAGTAAGTCTCTCGTGTGCGACAGCCTTTAAACGTAGAATTTTCTAAATAGCCATCTTTGATTGTTAGCATTATTGCGTTCCACTCTACAAATTTAAAAGAGTATGGCCTTTTATGACCGGTTTTTACAGCTTACTGACTTGAGTGCTTTTCCACCAGAGATGAGCGAAATTCCATCAATGAGGTCACTTTATTTTCTTAGCCTGGATTAGCGGAGCTTTGACGGAAAAAGAAAGGATTGATGGAATTTCGCTCATCTCTGGTGGACATATATCTCTCACTGTTTATGTGTACAAATAACTATATATGTACACACAAACAGTGAGAGATATGTATGTGCGAGGGATTCGAGCGAAGAACTTGTGCAAGAGATGTTTGAGAAAGACGCGAATGTGTCACAGTGCACATCTGGAAAGAGTCCGCTAGGCGTCATGTCACCACTCAGCTATGCTGCTCAACGCACAACTTTGGTGAAAACAATCAGTCATTTTCACAGAGCCGCTACCCATCCTCGCACCGCCTAGCTACCTCGCATATCTCTGATAGAAAAACAACTCGTCAATGCGGTTAGGCATGGTTGGCCCTGTCAGAATGTCTTGGTCATACGTTGTTCATGCTAACCAACAGCACTTACAGCTGTATGCTTTCATAGTGGTGTGAAAGCTAGTAACAGGAGCCGTCTCGCGCTTGTTCTCTCACGAACGAAATAGACGGATGCTGACTGCAGCTGTTTTGGCGTAGAACATTCCATAATCCTACTCCCATATAATAAAACGTGCTTTTTTATCATCAAAAATTTTCAGATATTAAGGTAATAAAAACCTGTTGCAAATAGTGATCAAAAATCTGGCAGTATGTGTTAAAGTCTGGATGTTTGGATGTTTCTTAATAAGTCTGAATCAGGTTATATGAATAGGTTTTGAATGGAAATCATAGGACACTTTTTATCCTGGTCATATGTACCCGATCTTCTCGGCCAATTTACCGCAGTATCTCAATACAAAAGTTGATGACCAGTGTTTGTTGCCAGTGAATTCGGGACCGAGACGTGGTCGCTCACAATGGGCCTCATCAGAAAGCTTAAAGTCACCCATAGGGCAATGGAGAAGGCTATGTTCGTAGTTTCCTTGCGTGATCGCATCAGAAATGAGGATATTATCAGGTGAACGAATGTTACCGACATAGCCCGAAGAATTGCGAAACTTAAGTGGCAGTGGGCAGGGCTGCTCGCAGAAGTGATAGCCGATGGGGCCGAAACGTTCTGGTAATGGTAACCGCGAACCAGAAGACGATGCTATGGAAGGCCTCCCAGTAGGTGGACCGATGACCTGGTTAAGGTTGCGGGAATCCAGTGGATGGGAGACGCACGGGATTGGTCAATATGGCGAAGCCTTGGGGAGGCCTATGTCCAACAGTGAACATATTTCAGCTGAAATGATGAGTGATGATGATGATGTTCTCGAGGGTAATTATTGACTTTTGCGTGACCGAAGCCGCTGACAAAAGCTCGTAGTACAGCCTTTGGTACTTATGACTCGTACCAGCAATTTGGCCCTGATCTTAAAATAATTTCGTGGAATCTTTTCGCTTATTTAAATCACGATCAAAGAATCTTTCATTTTTCCATTCTGCCCACCGCCCGCCCACGCAATACCTTCAATATGAGTAACAGTAGCACTAATATCGTTCAAAGAAAAGTACCTAAAATATAGAAAATAAAAAGTATTGGATGTTTCTATTATTTAATAAGAATAATAATATTTTAGACAAAAGTAACTAGAATGTCCCCTAGGCTTTATTAAAGGAGGATTATCGAAAAAACCGTAGGTTTCGCTAACATAATCTAGGGCACCTGGGTATACCTTAAGCGTGTCTAAACTAAGCAAGTTTTGCGTTGTTGGTGTGTATACAAGGTACCCACGCAAAACACGCCAAGCTCCTACAAGTATCTATACACCTACATAAATTGAACCAGCTTATAGGTTTACTTACGAAGATTTAAATTTTACATAAAGGATATAAAACACGTTGAGATTGTTTCAAACTCCATTAGCAGCGTAATGTCGATGTTATTACTATTAATATCCTTCTAGTTTTATAGTTTATACCGCAAGCAAAGAAGTTTGCATTACCTGGGTTACGCTAGTATTGTATTATCTGTACCCAGGTTTATATCGCAGTCTCAGAAGAAAAATACCAACAAAAAATATCGAATTACTATTTTTATTAACACGTTTAAAGATCTCTTCTATTTCTACAAAATATGTAGTTACTAGGAGCAGTGGTGGCCCAGTGGTATCGGCCGCGACTTACAAGTTGTAGGTCGTGGGTTCGAGCCCAGGCAGGTGCTTTACTTTGTGTGAATTATTTAATCACCACTGCTCTCAAAACGGTGAAGGAATACATCGTGAGGAAACCGGCATGTCCTAGTACCAAAAATTCGAAGACATGTGACATCCACCAACCCGCACTGGGCCCGCGTGGTGGATTACGGCCCATTCCCTCTCACAGAGAGGAGGCCTGTGTCCCAGCAGTGGGAACATTAATAGGCTGATGATGTGATGTGATGTGAAAAACACCTAGATAATATTACTATATTCTAGAACAGAGTAACGTTCTTCACAGTTCCTAATAAAAGTCTCGTTCGATCGACATTGAATTATCAGTAAAATCGCGGCGCGATGAACGCAACTCAGCCAGTAAATGGAAAATATAAATTTGTCTTAAACAAATTCTCTTCCAGACGGTGATACGTTCTCGGGAAATTACAGGCGCTACAGTTCTTTGTTCATATTTGATGTGTGATTAATTTGTCTGAAGTATGATGGATTGGAAGCCTTTGATAACGGTGTCGTCATCATATCAACACCGCTCAAACCATAAGCTAAGGGAGAAGAGTATACGAAATCAACTCTTCTGAAGACATCAGAAACAATATACAACATAGGCTTGTTATTTTTAGAATATTCAATTGTTTGTATTTGTTACATTAAATAAAATAAATCACTACCTTGAATAAGTACAAAATATACAACACTCGTGATTCATCTCTTTCTGTTGGCATGAGACATCGTTAGATGGTATTTTAATTTGTAATTTGAAGAGTGTAGCCTATATTCGTATCTCTTTCATCTGTAACTAGCTGACCCGGCAAACTTTGTTTTGCCATAAAAACACCAAACAATCATCTACCCTACCTACCCTACCCTAACAACCCTACACTACCTACCCTACCCTACCTACCCTACCCTACCTTACCTACCCTACCCTACCTACCCTACCCTACCTACCCTACCCTACCTACCCTACCCTACCTACCCTACCCTACCTACCCTACCCTACCTACCCTACCCTACCTACCCTACCCTACCCTACCTACCCTACCCTACCTACCCTACCCTACCTACCCTACCCTACCTACCCTACCCTACCTACCCTACCCTACCTACCCTACCCTACCTACCCTACCCTACCTACCCTACCCTACCTACCCTACCCTACCTACCCTACCTACCCTACCCTACCTACCCTACCCTACCTACCCTACCCTACCTACCCTACCCTACCTACCCTACCCTACCTACCCTACCCTACCTACCCTACCCTACCTACCCTACCCTACCTACCCTACCCTACCTACCCTACCCTACCTACCCTACCCTACCTACCCTACCCTACCTACCCTACCCTACCTACCCTACCCTACCTACCCTACCCTACCTACCCTACCCTACCTACCCTACCCTACCTACCCTACCCTACCTACCCTACCCTACCTACCCTACCCTACCTACCCTACCCTACCTACCCTACCCTACCTACCCTACCCTACCAACATACCTTCCCTATCCTACCTACCCTACCCTACTTACCCTTCCCTACCCTAAACGTGATAAAAATGTCTAAATCCTATGTCCTTCTCCTGGTTCTTAGCTACCTCCCTACCAATTTTCAGCCAATTCGGTTCAGCCGTTCTTGAGTTATAAATAGTGTAACTAACACGACTTTCTTTTATATATATAGATGACAAAGGAAAAGGGTTATGCATAATGAGCGTATTGTAACATTATGCACTGAGTTTACAAACATTAGTACTTGTCAGGATTTCTATAACAGAAAAACCTAACAGCCGCGAAGTAGAACTAATAAGTATTATAACTATGAACCTAATTAGAGAATCAGAGAAACTTTGTCACGAACGACAGACGAAGTAAAGAACTTGCTTTTGAATGGAAATGCCTGTTAAAAACAAAATTTATTTCTGCTAATTAGCTTAACAATGTTAGAACACAATTCGTAAACTGTCAGAATCTTTCTCAGACGTCAAGATTGTATATTTCAAGACAAAGACAGTGGGCGCACAATAAAAGACTTTGAGCACGAGTAGGTACCTATTTTCAAAGATCATTTTGGCAATATGCTTTGTTAGTCTAAACAGTGTTATTCTACAGTTTCGAATGTCAAACGATGGCAGAGTGTATTCCGATAGTTAAATTGAAAAATTGAGCTACCTTTCGAATTTGCTCGGGTACTTCCGTGAAATTTAAAGTAAATCTACGGAATAGCACTACGCTAACACTAACATTACATTGTATGTATCTTTGTCTGTCCAAAAAGATCCACATTACACCCAGCCAATAGTGTTTGCTTTTAGGGTTCGGTAGTCAAACAAGGAACCCTTATAGTTTCGCCATGTCCGTCTGTCCGTCCACAGCTTAGCTCAGAGACTTAGAACTAGCAAGCTATAATTTGGCAAGCATATATTTCTTGTCTATTCATGGCGTGGGGTATTATTGGATAGGTCATTCAGAGATATTAAGGGCCTGTGAAAACCATTTTCGACTCAGGCATCCGTTTGCGTAAAATTAAGCTTTAAATTGCTAATTTTTGTTCGTGTCAAGTGTCCCTCCCCCTCCTGCCAGCAAGCAACCATTAAGCTTTTGGATATGTGAAATAATAACCACAACCCACCAACCATACCACATACGCACAAAACGTTTTGGGGAAACTTTTATTATGCGTACAGCTAAGGAGTGGAATTCCCTGCCGGAGTCTGTGTTTCCCGATAGCTACAATCTAGGGGTCTTTAAGTCAAGAGTGAATGGATTTTTTCTAGGCAAGCGTGCTTCACCGTCGACCGCATCATCAGGTGAGATAGTGGTCAAGCGCGAGCCTATTGATAATAAAAAAAAAAAAAATCACGGCAGCAGTATATAACCAAATTAAAAGGCAAACTATCTCAGCTAAGTAGACTTTACAACTTTACGAGTAAGAGTTGACCAAATTATAAAAATTACTTGGAAAAGTAAACATTTTGTACAAGTTCCATTGAAAAATTACTTAATGTATAACGTTGTTAGTTGTGTAAAACAGGTAATAAAAATAAGTTTATGACCATGTAAAAATATACAAAAATAAAATCACAACATCCTTAGTCATAATGATTTCTTAATTAATAAATTTTACGCTTGAATATCGCATTGAAGTGGGCGGCGGCGTTTGGCAGTACCGGTCCGTAATTTTTATTACAAACGTTTGCTTCTACACGGGTAACACCAAAATAGATAAAAAAAACTAACTTCACTTCTGATGTTTGATTTTATAACTCCTCCTTCAGTTACCATCGTCCTGTGTACTTTTTAAGACGCTGTGAGCCACCGCACCCAAAACAAATATATTCATGAAACAACAAAACGTCCTCTTCTTAGTCCGCATTATTGTGCAATTACAGAACACTATTACTGCGCGTGGCCCGATACGCGCTTGGCCAGTTTTTTTTTAAAGATTATTACACATAACATCACGCCCGTATTTGCCGGAGGGTTAAGCAGGGGGACATATAGTACACTCAAAAAACCACCTACCTGGACCTATACACCTACTTGATTCATATATACCCAACAAACAACTTTCTATGCCGATGTAATTAGTGCTTATTAAGTACTACATATATTTTTTTCGTCGAAATAATCAGAAATATTAATAAGACAATACGGCCACGAAAATAAATGTTAATTGATTGTTTCAAGGACCTATTGTTACTGTGGCAATTCCCTCGACATCGTGACTGGATACGTTCATAATTAATTTCATGATTTGTACTTAGCGCATACGTAGCTAGACAATATAAGCGCGTAATTGATTACGGAAGCTGCAATGTTGTTGTCGGATGATACTACAGATGTACATATGTACCTATATTGTGTAACAACATATATGTTGCTGTTTGGCTGTTTTGTACTTGTATATTTGTTGTTTTCGCTTAAGCTGGCTTTTTACCCGACTGCCGAAGGAGGGTAATGTGTTTATCAGTCTATGTATGTATGTATGTATGTAAGTATGTATGTATGTATGTATGTATGTATGTTTGTTCCTATGTGGCGTTCCAGAGACCAAACGCGTTGGCCGATTTTGATGATTTATACGTCAATCGATTCGTCTTAACCCTGCGAGTGTCACTGGCTACATTAAAATTGGAAAATAGAAAAATGGTGGATTTTGGGCGCCATATTGTGGGGGACAAATTTTCTTTTTACTTCCAACCCTATCGTGTGGGGTATCAAAATAAAGGGTTTTAAGAGGTGATTGCAAAAATATATAACACTTATATGTTTAAATGTACCGAAAACTAAAAAAAATAACTAAAAAGTTATAAATAAAAAAAGTAAATTTAAAAAATCAAAAGTCCCGACTGCTTAAAAGGCGAACTAAAAAGACGTAAACAAGAAAAAATATGCTGTGCAGTCGGAGGATACATATTCGCGTCTGGCTGACCAAAACCAGATGTATCCTCCGACTGCACAGCATGTTTTTTTCTTGTTTACGTCTTTTTAGTTCGCCTTTTAAGCAGTCGGGTCTTTTGATTTTTTAAATTTACTTTTTTTTTTTTGAAATTATTTGTTTTTTGCCTGCCTTGTCTCTCTAGTGTTACAAGATGTAGGTACTTCTGTTTCTTAGTACTGTTGTTCGATGCCCGAGTTGGGCAATGTGATGTAGAGTTTTTCTTCTGGAATTCAACTAAGCATCAGCCCGAGGTTTGGTATTGTGTCCGATTGGAATAGACTCTCCTTCCGAGGCATGTGAATCAAACATAGTGTTGTACTACAGCGTAAAACTTCGGAGATTATCATAATATTTTGTCTCAAAAAAACCGGCCAAGTGCGAGTCGGACTGGCGCACGAAGGGATCCGTACCATTATCGCAAAAAACGGCAAAAAAACTGTCTAGCTATCACGGTTCATGAGTTACAGCATGGTGATAGACAGACATACAGATAGACGGACAATGGTGTCTTAGTAATAGGGGCCCGTTTTTACCCTTTGGTTACGGAACCCTAAAAAAACCGGCCAAGTACGAGTCGGACTCGCGCACCCAGGGTTCCTTACAAACCTCAGCTTAAAGGTATTATAGACCTGAGTATTTGATATACATTTTAATTTAATACCTCTACGCTTTCATGAGGAAAGGGGTAGTAAGTTTAAAATTATTAAAAATATTTTTATAATATGATGTAAGTAAAAATTCACGGTTTTCGCAATTTACCTTTATCTGTGCTATAATACGTTGCTTCGTACTAAATTTCAAGATTCTGAGTTCACGGGAAGTACCCTGTAGGTTTAGATTCACTTGCGAGTGTCGAAAATTTGCGGCAATTTGCGACAGAAACGGCTGTATCTTTTGATTGCAATGGCTTAGAAGTTTGGCTTTTTCACAGCTTTAAGGGACAGTACACCTGAGTATTTGATATTGAATTTCAGCTTGATACCTTTACGCGTTTCTGAGAAAAAGGGTATTGACAGACAGACGGACGGACAACAAAGTGATCCTATAAGGGTTCCGTTTTTTCCTGTCGAGGTACGGAACCCTAAAAACGAACGGATACTCTGTATTTCCGAATATCTTTAACATGAACATATTGTAACGTACTTAAACAGTGTCATTCTAAGTTTAAACACAAAATTTCCAACTAAAAATTATAAGAATAAAAGAAAGACATAAATCGTATCAGACGCTTATCTTTCACAAGTTGTAGGAATCAAGCGAAACGGGTTAGTATATGCTCGTTGGCACGGAGCCAGCGAGCCAGCTTTACTCAAGCACTATTGTGGTTTTTACGTGCCTTTAAACGATTCTATCGCAACTATTTTTTACACTCTAGAACAAAGTTTGATGTTACGTGTCGGCCCAGTTAAATAGCTAAAATTAGAACGAAGCTAAACCCTATTTATAGCTTAGAAAATATCTAGGCCTTTTGTTGTGACATTTAGATATTCGGAGGTAACAAAACGAATAAATAAAATCTAATTGTAACTCCTTTTAACCTACTTTTGCGTAGAATTATGATCCAGTATTTGAAACAAATTCAAAACGTGTAAATGTTTGTTAATTCAAGCGCAATAACCTGCCTGTCTGCCTGTCTGCTTATTAATATAATAACCTGAAATAAATAAAATAAATAACCTGCCTGCCTGCCTGTTTATTGCCGGCCTGCATATCAAGTTGTTTTGCTGACTGTGCATCCCACTTAATTCAACATAAACAGTAAGATACAAGCTCAAAATCTTGGTTGTCGACCACCAGCTATTTGCCAAATAGCAGGCCGACATTTGACCGTCCCCGAAGTTGTAAGTCGCCCTATTCAAATTTCCTTAATACGTTTATGAGGTCCCTTTTAACAAAGGTAAGATGCCTAGTTCCCTAAAGAACAGTGAAGGTCTGAGCCAAGTTCACAAGTAGCCGACTCGAATTTCGTAACACGAAAAAGTTTGTGTAACAACAGTGTGCCGGCGGTCTTCCCCGAGGACGCAGCCACAACAAATTACTGGCAAACAACTTCGAAATAAATTAACTCTCAACTTTCAAGCGTTTTACTTTCTTTTTGTTAGACGAAAAACAATTTCCTTTGTGTTTTGTTTACGTTGTAACGTTCTTTGGCGTGGAAACTGTTCGAAAATAAACATATTTTTATGTATCGGCAAAGCAAGATATTAAAGAATCTAAAAATATATTTTTTTCAACTCAGTTACTGGCCTATGTGTGAATAAATATTTGATATAAGATTTGTCCTATTATACGGGATATTCCATATATCCCGTATAATATGCCAACAAGAGGACAAAGAAATATTTTTGTAGCTATTTTTATTTGAGGATCACATAGAAATGTTCCAGATCCTTCGGATTATCTAGTACAAATAAATTCCTTTTATATACCTGGTTATAGTCGGACACGTTAATATTTAAAATAATATTAAGTAAATTTAGCAAAATCTTAAATGTAGCAAACCGTTTTGTTTTTCAGAACTTTGATAGTTCAATAACGTCTATTTTGAATGAAAGAGAAGTTTAAATTTCTGCGTAATATAATAAATTCGTTTAAAATACAGCAAATATTTTACAAAACTCTCTTTAAATTGCTGCAAAAAATCACGAAAGTTAGTTCGAATTCTGCGAAATTTTATCTGAAAATACATCTCACTACAGTCTCACTCTCATGAGCCTGCCAGATACAAATGAACAAAGGGTCGGACAGAGGGACGGATGGACATGAAATTATAGTGATGCCCACTGGCTACGAAACCTAAAAACATACATGTGCTCATGTAAGGGTTGGCAGATAACTTGCTTACGTCATCGTCAAAAAGACAAATGTGTATGTTTCGCTTCAACCCTAGTTGTGAAAGTTGCGGGGTCGCCAATTGCGAGTGCGAGCAAGATTCCGCATAAATTGCTTTTAATTTCCCGCTTTGTCCATAATACATGATTCCACGTTAATGAGTCCAGAACGTTAATATTCAAGGTCCTCCATGTAATCATTCGTCTGCACCGCCACTGCCACGACTGGTAAAACAGACCCACTTATTTATATTTACACTTAACTTCAGCCAGATATTGTTGTTTTCACAAGAAAATTTGAATTTGTTTATTCAATTTCAGCTCATTTTGCTGTCAAACAATATGCTAAAGATACAGTAAATTAGATTCAACCTTTGATTTTATGGAGAAAATTAATTTTGGGGTGCTTATTAGCCCCGGCAAGACGTCTATATTATGTTTAATAGAAGTTAACAAGCATGTTCGTATCATGCTGACATGAGAAACAAAATTATATATTAGGTACTTGATCAAAAGTGTTGTGGATGACAACGATGATATAAACCGAAATAATCACAACATATTAAACTTACATAGTCTCTCAAATTGTGGGTTTTGTTAGGACTATTAATTGTTGTTTAATAATTGGGAATAATTTAGAAACTCAAATTGCCTGTGGTTTTATTTACGACTATCTGCAACCGACAGAGGGTAACTAATAAATGTTAGTACCTGTTCATATATTTTACCTTTAACAGTAGGTTAATAATAACCTAATTTCACAGATAGTGACTGGGAACTACATAAATTTAAAAGAACATTAAAAAAAAGCTCGAAAGAAACTCTAACGATGTAAAAAGGCTATATTTTTAGTTAAACAATGTTCTTTCAGCAAACTTTCCAAATTAACACGGGCGTTAAGTCTACAAAAACAATTGCCCATCGACAGCCCGTTAAGATAGCTATTTCGTGTTCCACGACAATACAGATTGACACATAAATTGTGGTACAATTTCCCTTTATTCTGGGAAATTAGACATTCAAAACTCAATTCTCGGCCAAGAGCCCAATTTTGAATGCAATTTACGGCTAATTAGACTCTTAAGTACAGAGGCCGGTGGCGCGAGCACGAGCAGGAGGCTGGAGGAAGTTTGCAATGGTCGCGTTAATGCGCGCGAGGCGCTCGCGGCCTCTAATGTGCAATAACTAGCACTGTTTTGTGTCTGTCGCCAACTTAACATTCTACTCGCTGACTCACTACTTGTCTTAGCTCGGCCGAGCTGGGGCCCCGAGTTTAATGTACCGTGGGATAGGCTTTTTGTTGAGCCACCATATTGTGGATGCAGCATTTGCCCAGCGGTCGCTTTTCGGGGTCATTTTTTAAGTATCAGATGAAAACATACATAAAAATAATACAATAACTCAATGAAAATAAAAAACTGAAACGGATATAGCTAAAATGCTTTGGCAAACTCTTACAAAATTAATTGTTCAATTAAAGGCCTTTGAGATTGTTTTAACAATTTCTAAACCACTCTCTTTACTTATTCAAATATCCGCAATGATCAAAACTGAAAGTAATATTTTCGCGAAATATTCGTTGAAATTATTTCTTCCCTCAAAATTCGTCTTACATTCACGCTAAAAGCATTCCAGAGCTTCTTAATCAACGGTCTACGAATATTAATTTAATTAGTTAAAAGTTTTTATAACTTTTAAGTAAAAAGGTGAAAGTGAAAAAAGCTTCCGCGCGGGCGCCGGTGTAAAGGAAACTTCAGCTTTTGAATTCGGACAAGCAACATTTGTTTATCTTGCCTACTTTGCAAATCAATTAAGCGAATGAATAGGCAACGTCTTGGTAATATACCTGGGGAGGTAATTTCTTGTACGTTATCGTGTTCTTTAGAAAATATGAGTGTAAATTGTGTAATGACTAATGTATATTCATGACGTAGCGAGGCGGTGCGCGGCGTGGCGAGGCAAGGCGGTGAGGCAGCGAGCGCCTCAGAAGCAAGATGTATTACAGGCGTGCAGCATCGCAGCCTCGGCATCCTGTAACAAATGTATGTACCTACCCTCCGCCCTGCATGCTTCCTCTTTGATACATGACGCGCCGCGCCGTCAATGATTCAAGCACAAATTGCGGACCGCCCTCAGATAATCCCGCCTTTTGAATTAACAATGTGAGGAATAATTGAAACATTTCATTAAGATTCCAGATGAGTGATTTTTGTTTGTGTTTTGGAATTAAACTCGTTGAATACGAAGGGTTTTATCGCAACCTCCGTATGTATCAGCTGTTTGTTCACTTGAATGCACAAAGTGATGAAATTGAATTGTTTAAAACGACATACATAATACACACAACATATTCATATATATGTCTGTCTGTCTGTCTGTCACCAGGCTGTATCTCATGAACCGTGATAGCTAGACAGTTGAAATTTTTACAGAAGATGTATTTCTGTTGCCGCTATAACAACAAATACTAAAAACAGAATAATCTAATATTTAAGTGGGGCTCCTAACCAAAAAACGTGTTTTTGTTGCCATTTTTTGCGATAATGGTACGGAACCCTTCGTGCGCGAGTCCGACTTGCACTTGGCCGGTTTTTTATCTTTATTACACTCTGAAGTGTACATTGTTCACAGAAGTCGGTCGAGAGTAGTCAAACGTTTTACGTTACCCCAAAATTAGGCTGACTGTAGTAAGATAGAAGTTTCCAAAATACATAAAGTCTCTTTCCACAACTGCAATGCTATTTTACCACACAGTCACTATTTTTCATGTCCATGCACTGTACTTCAATCAATAAAGAAACAGCTCTATACATTATTAAAAACATTCTCCTTAACAATGTATGAATCGAAAGGTTTTTCACTTGTGTTCAATCATTTAATAAAACACGCACGAGGCAATTACACTACACAGAAAATAAACATATTTTTTTGATTCGAACTCAATATTGATAATAACGTTTATACATATTTAAGTAGACAATTTAATACAATGCTCTCGTAGATGTTTTAACTGATATAAGCATCATTAATGACTTACTTCAATTACATTATTTTTATAAAAGCACTGTGATTTTTAATACAAAACTAATTTTCATATGTCTAAAACATATATTTAGTAAACCAGCAGCCTAATTGCGTAAGTGAATTCTGCAAAGCAAACAAGTTGGAACCTTCCCAATAACGTGTTGCATATTACACTCTGAAAAGGATAGGTTATGCTCCTTTCCATTACCAATATTTTGACGTAGAATTGATTGTAAAGAATGAACGAAAGCGGAAGAATCGAGATAAAACTTCACTATTGGTATTGTGTAATGAAATGATGTCCTAATGATTTGGAAATAAATCATTCGAGTTTGATGAAACATAACGCAGTAGATGAACTTCAACTCAAAGGAGGATGTTTGTACTCTTTCCAAATTAGTTTCACAATACCGAAAAAGTTGAAATAAATGATTCTAATTCTTTGAAGGAATCAACTAGTTTGCTTTGCAGAATTCACTTACGCAGTTGAGCTGCCGTTCTAACGTTAAAACCTAGAATACTTCGTTCGCTTATTTAACCCAAAAATGAGATTTCCAAGACGAGCTTTAGCTAAACGTTTGAACGTCGTAATCCACCATATTTCATCATAACATTTAGGCCCAGTTTTAAGAGAAGGATTTAAAAACAAACGCGTGTGTGTAAGGCTGCGTAATCTTGGATTAAGAGCGAATGTCATGTTCGTGTAGGGTTGCGAGAAAAACGTATAGATCCGTTCCTTATCCTTCGGGCGATAGACAGCCCCGTAAGGCATCAGCGCAGCCTTTGAAATCAGGTTGATATGTGGGATGCGGGAAGCCGCCGGGTTCATAATTCCTACGATTATTCTTTTACAAAATCCTGCTTGTAGAGTTCTTTGTTTGGATCGTGACGTGGAGATTTTTCATATCATTAACCTACAAATATAGGTAATAAGTACTTTACCTTGTCTCATTTCTCTTTTGGCATTAAATCTTCTTCAGACTAAACAGAGAGATAATCCTTGTGTAAATATTTTAGCAATCTAAAACAACGACTCATAGATTAAAAAGTTACTTGGCGATAATCCCCCTACTAAAAACTTTTGCCGTAAACTCCTAAAAATGCCCCAACATCTAAAAGTCTGTAACAATAAAACTACAAAAAACATTAAAGATTTAGTGGCCCGATACACACAACTCTACGAAAAAAAGTTTAAAACCCCAACAGAAAGTTTGCGCCTTAAACGACAACAGAGACCGGAGTCACTATCATTGTTACAAACTGGAAAGTCGCATTATCTGATAAGTGCGAACCTCCTTTTTCTGCAAACTTCCGAGTTATCTCGGTCAAGTTAAGGTTTAGTTGGAGATTACGTCGTTTCCGCTAATTCATCTGAGATTCAAGCCGTTTTCAAGCAATTTGCTCCTCCTTTAATTCGTTGATGAACGTGTTTTAGATTTAATATCATTTAAATTGAAATTTTACTTTTGCTTTGTGTTACTTTTGCTTTTATAAACTGTTTCATTGTTACCTGCAATAACTTTTGTTACTTTATTCTTTCTTAGTTGCAGTTCAAATAAATCAGTGCAATAAAATTATATATTTAACTAGCTTTTGCCCGTGGCTTCGCACGCGTAGACTACATGCTTCTCCTTATCATATTTTAACAGTATGTAGAGAAAAGTAAAAAATAATGTTGTGTCTCTAGACGATTTCACCCTCATGGGGGTGGAATTCACAAAAATTATGTGTATAGTGGATGCCTGCACAGTATAAAGTATCTATGTGCAAAATTTCAAGTCTCTAGATGATTTCACTCTCATGGGGGTGAAATCTACAAAATCACTGAGACACGTGTAAGTTATTTTTTAATCTTCAGCCTAAACCCAAAATATGAAGATCCTGACTTTAAAACTGACGGATTTTCATACAAACTTTCATCCCCTATTTCACGGCCTTAGGGGTGGAATTTCCAAAAATCCTTTCTTAGTGCTCACCTACACTACTAAAGGAACCTACGTGCCAAGTTTCATGATTGAAGCTTCAGCCGTTTGGCCTGTGCGTTGATGGTCAGTGAGTGAGTCAGTCAGTCAGTCAGTCACTTTCTTCTTTTATATATTTAGATAACTAAGACAAAACTTTTCGATCTGCGAATAATAAGATACACAAGTAAGTTTGTAGTTTTGTTAGAACTTCTATTGTGGTTCTACTCTATATAACATTTCAAAAGAAACAATGTAAAACACGCTTGAGCTTTACGTCCACGAAGATAGTTAATAACACAAAGTTAGATTCAACTTCTCAATGTATGTTCTATTAGACTATACTCTAAGTATGATACTAAAAACGTAGTGTCTTAGCTATCTCATGTTTGAATGACAATGTCACATTGTTGTATTACGAAATACTACTAAATAAAAACCATTTGGTACGGGTATTTTTTTCAGAAAAAGTACACCTGCGTTCAAACAATACATTTAGGTATACATGAAACTGCGAACAATACACTGAAATCACATTATGTTGCTCGCAATGTGATGTTACTGTCTACCCTCTTTTCGGCCAGGGTAATAATACCATTGACCCCATCCCCCAATATATGACGCCCACGGGATCCGAGGTGGAGTGGTTTACACCTTTCAGGGGATAAACACGGAACCCAAAATAAAATATTTAGAAAACACAAAAGGTTTACTTTAATTCCTCGTTTCAACTTAATGCAGTTTATTTAGTTTTATTTCACAAATAAAACTAAATAAACTGAGTAATTCCTCTCATAAGTTTCCTTGCGTTCAAGTTAGTTTAAATGAAGCGCAGCATCCATTTAGCGTCTGTTTTATTAAACAATATTATTTAGAGAGTAATTAGACTCTTTCATCCTATGATTACGCTATGCCAAATGAGCTTAGATGGAAAGCAGACGGCTAGGTTGCTTTCTTGTTTGTGTATACTTCGAATTTATTTAACTTAAAAACAAATGCTGCTAAATATATCTTAGGAACAAAACAAGTTTAAATACTTAATACTGTTGTGTCTCAATTCTTCTTAAATAAATCAAAAAGGTAATTCCAATTTACTCAAAACGAGCCTTATTTACAGAGCAATACGTGTTTTATTGATGAGAATTACGAAACGAAATCTTTAAAGAGAATGTCGCTTCCAGTGTCTTCAGACGGAAGGTCGGTATTATAGTATAATTTTAAGTCTCCTTTGAGCAACATGCTTGACGAGACTTCCAGTCAAAGTCAAGAACCTCAGGGAAGATTTAATTCGGTAATTATTCTTCATTAATTTGTAGTACCTATTAACATTTAATTCATCCCTTTTGATTTGAAATCTCGTACAAAATCGCCTCTCTCAAGCTTGTTACACGTCAAATACTCCAGGTATATAATTACGCTATTTTTAGACACTGAGCGGCGTTGAAACCTGAAGCTAGCGCTAAATGAACCTTTAAATGGGACTTCATAAATGAGTATGCAAAGTAGCATCGTGAATTTATTAAGCCGTTTGGCTTTATGAAATCTACATTTCAGATACAAAATTAGACCATTCGAATAGCGAAGACCGAATTAAATAGTGCGCAGGAAGTGTCGCGGCCGCCATAATCCGGCTTTTAAGTAA
Source organism: Anorthoa munda (assembly GCA_945859665.1). Lineage (NCBI taxonomy): Eukaryota > Metazoa > Arthropoda > Insecta > Lepidoptera > Noctuidae > Anorthoa > Anorthoa munda. The sequence goes on along the minus strand of OX243913.1, from coordinate 10,697,450 downwards.
ATAAAACGCCGGCCATACTTCACAGACTACCGCGACCTTCCAGCCTTTGAATAAGTAATGAGCGGCCTTTTTGATCATTAAAATGATTGTTTATTTAATCAATCTTAATAAAATAATGGGTTTCTTGTGGTTCGTGAATAAACAGTGTTAATATTTGACAATGTAACAAACTTTGATGGAATGTGATTATTGGCTTCCACGTTACGATTACGGGTCGTGGGTTTGAACACAAAACTAATATTTGTATTGTATAGATAGTTGTTTGTGTGACTGGAGTATACGCACGTATGTTTTGGAGAACTGGGTGAAAAAACAAACAATCCTATTGACTCACCTCAATAGCGTTTGAAAACATGTCTCTGACTACATAAAACATTCTACAGTACAAAGAAAAAAATCACTTGAACAAATCTAATTTCTACTCCAGAAGAAACTTCATCTCGCAAGATTTATCAGTTTTAAAGTGATCGATCTAACTACGAAGCCAGCGTAGTCAGTGCAAATGAAACTCGTAGCACGTCTACGGCGTAGCGCTCGTAGCTAACCGTGCTACGTAAAATACTACGACTCATTTAAACTTACACCAACACAACCAACCGGTTTAATTTTTACCCAACTGCCGAAGGAGGGTAATGTGTTTATCAGCCTATTTATGTATGTATGTTTGTTCCTATGTGGCGTTCTAGAGACTAAACGCGTTGACCGATTTTGATGATTCTTACGTAAATCGATTCGTCTTAATCTTGCGAGTGTCACTGGCTACATTAAAATTGGAAAAAATAAAAATGGCGGATTTTGGGCGCCATTTTGTGGGGATTTTTTTTTAATCAAAAATATATAACACTTATATGTTTAAATGTACCTAATTCTAAAAAAAAATAACTAAAAAGTTGTAAATAAAAAAAGTTAATTAAAAAAATCAAAAAACACGACTGCTTAAAAAGCAAACTAAAAAGACGTAAACAAGAAGAAAATCATGCTGTGCAGTCGGAGGATACATCTGGTTTTGGTCCGCTAGCTCGCAAATATGTATCCTCCGACTGCACAGCATATTTTTTTCTTGTTGACGTCTTTTTAGTTTTTTTAATTTTTTTAATTAACTTTTTTTTATGTATAAATAACGTCGCGTGGCGCCGAGCAAAGAATATGTCACTCCTCCTCTGCCAGTGGACGCCGTAAAAGGCAACTTGGAATTGTGAAGAGGATTGCCGCAGTTTCTTAAAGTTTGCTAATAAAATCGGTAGTCTGTTCGCTAAGCATTGTGATTAGGATAGTAATATTTATTTAATCTTTGTAATACACACACATAAATTTAGTATGTTTTCGATGGTCTCAAAGCAGTAAGTAGGTCAACCATGATATCTTCATCGCAAGCGTTGCTACCCAACAATCAACATGTTAACTTCAAAATCAAATTGAACAATTATTTGTGCGCCTAAACAAAGACAGACACTCGATTCTATTCAACATTAATGTGTGACACATAAACGTTGTAATTGGACAATTACTGTAAGCCCGCGGTGGCATGTGTACCACTACATTTATACGAAATGTGGTAATTATCGTAGTCACGCAAACGACTAATTATTATATGTACACGCACAACGTTAGCGAAACCACTGTCATTTGTGCGCCATCTTGATTCCTACTCATATTGCTCATATTTTATGCCGTCAAGTGTAATAGGGACATTTTAAATTAGCTTTTGTCCAACTTTAGTTATGTCGCCTCTGGGATTTAACAAAAATGTTTATTGTTGTTTTTTCTCTTAACGTTGTCGCTAAATGGCTGTTGTGGATTTTAAGCTCATTGATTATCGGGGTTTAAGGAATAAAAAGCAAAAGTTCTATCCATTGTGCCGTGCTAATGAGAGCGTCAACTTCTTCTAAGTAAAAAGGATCCTGCAAACCGCCGGAGACACTGTTTGTCTCTGTTCTACAACTGAACGAAGCACGAACAAAGCCAAATACTTCAGTTCGTTGATAGTTTATTTTTAGATAACCCAGTTTTACCATATTAGGGCGTAATCTGCTTCGATTAAAACAGTTCACTGCGCTTTAGTATGCTGTATCTACGAAAAATTACGATTATTTTATCGTACATTTTAAACAAAATATTTTTCACATTTAAATAAAAATATATAACAGTATACCAGCAGCTATTAAAAATAAAGAGTGTCTGGGATCCTTTAAGAGGTCTTTGTTTAAATTCCTTGTAGATAGATGTTACTATTCCGTCACTGAGTTTACTACTGATAAACAGAGGTATGACGATTCCGACTTGCCAATTGGACATTTATTATTTGATTTATTGATAAAGTATAATTGTGTTTATTAATCTATAATTATAATGACCTGTTTACCTATTTTAAATTGATTTATTTTTAATGTAATCTGACATGTAAATTGACATGCTACCTTAATTGTATTATTTTATTTATTATTTATTTTTGTTTACCTATTTTAAATTGTTTTATTTTTAATGTAATCTGACATGTAAATTGACATGCTACCTTAATTGTATTATTTTATTTATTATTTATTTTTGTTGACATATTTTAAATTGTTTTATTTTTAATGTAATCTGACATGTAAATTGACATGCTACCTTGATTGTATTATTTTATTTATTATTTATTGTTGCTTGCTAATTTTAATTTGCATGCTATTGTCAATTTTGTACGCCAGATATTGGCAAAACATAGTGCACATATTATAACATTACTATCCGTAAATAAATGATTGATTGATTTTTTCTAAGTCTGTAGTGTCCCACTAGACAATAAAAACCTAATAACTTTTCATGTTAATTCTTCTTTTGGGTCTGACGAGGATTTTTATACTGTTAAAAGAGTATGTCTAAACAAAAGGGTATCTTGAAACCCGAAAGCGACTTGAACTATTTTTATTTCGAACAACTTAGAACTGGACACACATTAGTATCCTCGGGCGCGGCTAGTTACGAATGAAACAAGACCATCGTACAACATTATGTACATAAGTAGTATAGTTATCGGCACGTAACTTGGCAAGAGTCGTTAGATGCGCAGAAGTAATTTTTTAGGTCTCTTTGGTTACCTAGCGGGACGCGGGGAGCGTTTAGCACCGTTCCGAGCGCGCGATTGGTTAGTCAGTTGACACATGGATCGACTGACCAATCGCGTTGCTTCCACGTTCCGTTCGTACGGTGGTTGGTCAGTTCGCTCACTATGCGCGAACTTACCCCCACTATGCCAAAACCTTGCCAAGTTACATGCCGGGGACTATAACCTTCTTCCTTTCTCTTCTTTTTTTCTTTCTTTCTTTTTAAGGGTTCCGTACCCAAAGGGTAAAAACAGGAAACCCTATTACTAAGACTTCGCGATCCCTCTGTCTGTTTGTCTGTCTGTCCGTCTGTCACCAGGCTGTATCTCATGAACTGTGATAGCTAGACAGTTGAAATTTTCACAAATGATGTATTTCTGTTGCCGCTATAACAACAAATACTAAAAACAGTATAAAATAAATATTTAAGGGGGGCTCCCATACAACAAACGTGATATTTTTGCCGTTTTTTGCGATAATGGTACGGAACCCTTCGTGTGCGAGTCCGATTCGCACTTGGCCGGTATTTTTTCTCTTCTTTTAATTGGACTTTTTACAATGGTTTTCAATCATCTTAATAACCCTTTGCTAAGAATAGTTACAGCACTGATAACTACATTTGTGCCACATGTTAAATTTAGTCTTTTTATACATTTATTTTTATTTTTTTTTACCTTTGTATAGATGCTTTTACCGATTGTTTTGTGAATGTGTGAACATTGTAGGCCTTCTAGATTTCTAGATGCTTGATAACATTTGATAACTTTTTATCTCGTTTCACTTTTTATTTTTAGTTTCTAACGTTTTATTGTCGGGCCTACGTTGTCCTCCCATATCTAAGTAATGCTGTAACATGGAAATATTGTAAAAACAAACCATATTTTTATTTTTTATTTTTTTCTCCACAGGAAACGACCAACCCGAACCGTGCGCCTTTTGTCAACGTTTTATAAGTGCCCATGTAGGCCAAAGTAAAATAAAAAAAAATTGATTTTTATTTTGAAAAACCTATTTCCATCAGATTACATTCCCAACTCTTCAAACCAGTAATACCTCTTTCGGCATAAAATAAACGAATATAAAGCATAAGGAAACAAGAGCTCGTTTCAAAATTATTAAGACGGTGTAAGCGACCGGGCATCTGTTATTTCTAGAAAGGAATTCAGGATTCTGGAAAGGAATTTCCGAACACAAAAATATTTATTTTGCTTTTAAATAATGAGAGAGGTAGCCAACGGAGATAGCTGTTAGGAACTCCTTGCTCAGTGGAATTAAGCTGAGGATTGTCTTCCAACATTACGTTTTTAGTTTTTATTTTGTTCAGTAAAATATCCCGCATAAGCAGTGAGATTAAAATAGGGGAAATAGGTCGCAGTGAAGCTCTGTGGATCAGTAACCAGAAATATATAATAGCTTTTTGATATGGAACTCGTTTCAGTATCATCTCATGAGTTCATAGACATATAATACAGACAGTACATTGGTAGGTCTTCTGTAAACGCACTCGTCTTTTTACTGAATTAAAATTATTTTATAGTCACTTATTTCATTTCACATTAAATGTAGAATAATCTATACATCTATACAAATAAATAAAATTTTAGTGTCTGTATGTAATATCAAAATAACAACGTTTTATTGAATGCACGTGAAACTATATACGGTACTAACAACAAGTAAGCAATTTTTAAGATTTTTGTCTGTCTGTCTATCTGTCTGTCTGTCTGTTTGTTCCGGGTAATCCCCGAAACGGCTGGACCGATTTTGACGGGACTTTCACTGGTAGATAGCTGATGTAATAACGAGTAACACAGGCTACGTTTGATCACGAGAAAATTCATAGTTCCAGCGGGATAATTAAAAACTAATCATATTTCTTTACGCGTTTGACGCGGACGAAGTCGCGGGCAACAGCTAGTCACTCATAAATTTTCCGCTAAAGCTTCATTAGAGAATCGAGTGTTTCAAGAGAATACAAGATTTTACTTCGAAAACTATTATCCTATTTATTATAACATTATTTCCAAGTAGATTTTATAACAGCATATTCTAAGAAAAGTATTAAAATAAAGTAGTACTTAGTACTAAAATTATAGAATAGTATAAAATAATGGAATACGTAGGCGTAAAATAAATTAGTATGTATGTGTAAGATTCCCACTACTATCGCGTTTAAGATCTAATGACCGTATACTAAAAGGTTAAAAGATGATAAAAACGTAGTACATAGAACATACACAGATTACATCTCGACTTGTATAACAATAACCATTCTCATCGGTAAACTTTTACGACAAGCGTGGATTGATAAAAATCTTTGTTTCCCTTTTTCCCTCAAAAAGCTGCCGAGGGCTGCAAAAACGCGTTTCATGTTAGATTTCGTCGGAATGATGAGAATATCCTCCTCTTCGGTAAAACAAATACGATTACCAGTCCTTCAACTAAAAGGACTCATTATATCAATTTTAAAATTGATTTCTTACTGTATAGAATTTAGTAGATGCCTTGGCTCCATTCAGAAGTAAGTAAATTTACGATGCTACTAATTTTTAACCAACTTACCAAAAAAGGAGGAGGTTCTATGTTCGACATTGTTTTTTTGTATGCATTGTATTATGTATTTTCTCCGATATCTCCGTCAATTGAGGACCGATTTTGAAATTATTTTTTTTGTTTGAAAGAGTATACTTCGAAATTGGTCCCATTTTAATTTGGTGAATATCTAATGAAGAACTTTGGAGTTATACAACAGAACTCTTCAATAAATAACGGTAAATCTCTCGGGATTGCTGCAATCGCATGTCTGTTTATTGTTTATACCATTTCATAACATAACATCAAGCCAGTACGCTCGAAAGTGGTATACAGATCTCTCATTTCACCGGTTATATTCAAGTTTCATGTTACTCGGGTAATCTATTCTGTCGTTATAGGTACTTACTTAAACTACTTCCCTATTAGCTAGGTACAACTAAAAAGTGAAAAATAAAACTTTATTACAAAAAAATAATTCCCAGTCCATAACTTAAAAATTTGGTACCTACCCAAAGACACCGACTTCCAAAAATAAAGTTATTTTTCACTTTCTAGTTTTGTTATTTGGAAGTCGGTAGTATTTTTTTTTGTAAAAAAGTTTTTTTTAGCTTGTTTTTCTCAAGCTTCCTTGCAAAGCGTGAAAATACAGAAGCAAGTTTCAAAAGAACATTCCAAACAAAAATAGTTAGTACAGTTTTGATAAAATCGACTATATCTGCATAGTAAAATCTATACTTTCACAACTCGTTATTTCTTAAAGTAAGCAATTGATTTTGTTCATTCACTTCCATAGTTGAGTTGAGTGCGAACTTATTCTGTTTCGTACAACGAGCTTTGCTACGGAAATGCAGTGCACTTCGAGAGAAGCTCGACTTATAAATTATTCAAGTACTGAGACACTTCAAATATAGCACAGCCGCTGCGCGTTATTTTGAGAACAACGACTGCTCCGCCGACGTAACGTTCGATGCGCCGCCGACGTAACGTTCGATGCGCCGCCGACGCCGACGCTTGACCTCCTTCTGACCTTACACTGTGACAATGCTACGTTCCAATGTGCCCAACATTCACTCCAACTTCGATTACTATTCAAACTATTTATTCAAAAGGGCTGTCACTCAATTCCCTCGACATTGTCTCCCTTACTGAAGTATTTTAGATCAATTCACTGTTGTGACAACCAATCGCATGTCCCTACACTGGTACGTTTTTTAGGGTTCCGTACCCAAAGGGTAAAAACGGGACCCTATTACTGAGACTCCGCGGTCCGTCTGTCTGTCTGTCTGTCTGTCACCAGGCTGTATCTCATGAACCGCGATAGCTAGACAGTTGAAATTTTCACGGATGATGTATATCTGTTGCCGCTATAACAACAAATATTAAAAACAGAATAAAATAAATATTTAATTGGGGCTCCCATACAACAAACGTGATTTTTGTGCCGTTTTTTGCGATAACGGTACGGAACCCTTAGTGCGCGAGTCCGACTCGCACTTGGTCGGTTTTATTTATTTATTTAAGCTTCATGCATAGTAGCGGACTTAAAGCTACAAGGCATTCTATACCGGTCAACCTTTGGGTTAAATAGACGACCCTCCCACATACAAAGTGTCCGATACACTTTTATTTTAAAATATCTGAAAGGATGAGTTTCGTCAGGAAGTAAGATAATGCAAGCGAAATATATGATCTTACTTTTGTAATTTATCGCTCCATATAACAGTTTATAGCTGAGCAAAGATGTCGCTTTATGGTAATTACATTCTACTCGTTCAAACCTCTCCAAAGAGGTCACGTATGAATTTTTTGATCACGTTAGTGCTCTATGAAAGCCGTGCAATCATATCTGATTATAAGAGTATCTTTACGTAAGTTCTACAGCGATAGAGGATGATATTTTCAGGTGACTGTTTCAAATTTATGTAGAAGTGAGTAAAACTCACTTAAATAACAACTTCGATATAAATATTTAAAAAAATATTTGTACTGCTAAGTCCCACAATAATACAAACAAGGTATACTTTGAATATACAACGAAACAACCTCGAAATCCGATCAAATTATTTTTTACAAGCTTTCAAACCTTCTTCATACTTCTATTACATCTCCATCTGTAGACAAAATTTCAATAGCCATTGGTACATCGTATATAAAAAGCTTGAAAGGCCGATGAGAGCAGTATATACCACATGTGGGCTGTAGGATGACGCCGCAGGCTGAAACCCGGTATTTGAATAACGTTTGTACTCGTTGCTACGGATACAACTCAATATTTTCAAAGCCAGAAAGACTTTCATTGCGACACCTATACAAGGAGTTTTCTTTTTGAAGCCACGTCCTGCCGAATAAAATATGTATCTTTTTAATTTTTTGAAAGTATTGCCAAATAAAATATTTATTGCGATCATGATTTTCATAAATACTTAAGTCCATTCCACAGATTTCCGTGGACGGTACTTAAGTATTAACACTCAATTTTAGTTGCTTGTTTAATATTTATTTTAAAATGTTTGGTGGTCAAAATTATATGAAATTTAATGAAGTAAAATTTAATTTAGATATTGGTCCATCTACAGACAATAGCTGGATCTCTATTATCATTCAGCATACTTTTACGACTGCGCCAAAATTTTAAGCAAACTGCAAATAATGGCGTACGCCCGCAGTAGTTTCGAGAATTAATTTCACAAATAATAATATCGTTTTTAACTATAAATTGTTATCAAAAGACACTTTAATCCATTTTGCACCCATCTAAAATATAGATAATAGCCCCAAAAAGTTACCCACGTCAGATAACAGTTTGACATTCAAACCTGCCATTCAATATTAAATGCCGTTTTATTATTCTATCGTAATATAATATAACATCGTATCTATTTTATACACGTAAAACGAACAATTTAAACACTAACATAATTTACAAATGTTTGCAATAATACGCTTTATTGAATTTTACGACTGTTTTAAATTTGCCAGACGTGAGTGCGATTCCATCGTTAAAAATAGAAAATGCCATTTGAGATAAAGTATATAGGAGAGCAGATACAATACCTTTGGTAGGTCAATTACTTACACTGCTATAAATGTTTGAGTCCCGTCCATATAGAACCCGACTTTATTCACTTACTATTTTATGCTTTTGTTTAAAACTTTATGCCTGTTATAATTTTAATTCGTTTCATAAATCCAGCTGTATATGTTGCTTATAAAAGCCGTAATTGAAACAGTAAAACGGTGTGTTATCCTGCCACTGGTTGACAGCACACCATAAGCCTGTTATTTTATTTATATTTTGTGCAGCAATATTCCGTTTCCAGAATTTTACATAGCGTATAACTTTTTATTTGTGATTGATAGCCTATAAAATACAGTCAATGAATACTTCAACCCACTATAATGCGGTACAAAAGCTAAATAATAATTTATCTAAATATTTCTGATAGCCATATTTAGTACCATGGTTCCACCACCTCAGAACTACATGAGCATCTGCAAATCAAAACAGTGAAATAGGAAATAGAACAAAGGATACAGTCATATAAACATCGAATAACGACAAATACCAAAACCTTACTCATAGCTTCAAGAGAACCATTAACCATGAAAAGGCTCAAACAACACCACTTATGGCACTTTACTGAATAAATTTTAAACAATTTTAAAGGGCAGATTATTTGCTGGAAGATTGGACCTCGAAAGTCAATGTCAACATAAAAAACCTGCTAAAAATTTGTTTTAAAAACCAATTGCAAAATAAGCAAGGAAAAAAATATGAAAATGTTCAGTACAAAACAGTCTCTCATAACATAATCTTCACTTACTCTTGTGTATCACGTATTCAGCGCTGATATCGCAATAGTGATGTCACCTTCCCCAGTCGCTTATTTTGATGTGACCGCGCTTAAACTGCACAATATTGGGGCATATCCGGATGACGAGGCCGAATAATCGCGAGCGCGGCCAAACGCCGTCAAGTGCGGAACAGTGGCGCGTCGCACAGAATAATGACACAAAGGCTTTATTTTAAGAACCACCATTATCTTCCCACTGCACAGCTCTCGCGCCCCCGGGCTAAATTAAAATATCTTGCTAGAAATGAACTTCAAGTAAAGCTTTTCTATGACACTGTTTGTGAAATATTAAATGAAGTTACAAAGATGTATACGATCGTAAAAGTTTTCTGTTTAGTACTTCCGCGAGGGTCGTCGAAGACGCCCAACTTTTGTTAAAGCCGAGACTCGTAATTCTGCACTCGACTGTCATCTTTCCCTTGTTATAATAAAGTCTATTGTGTTCCACGATGAATGTGACAGATAGATCACTTGGGCATGAACTTCTGGGTGTGTGCAGAGCACTGTCATTTACTTTTAAAAGGTTCAAACTTCGTCACTAACGTGTCCATTTACGACCTATAAAATGTCAAAACCCAGTGAAGTTTCGATACAAACAAATTACCCGGCCCACATTTGCAATACGACCAAAATGAAAATAAGCAATAACAATATTTTTATGTAGCGACGAGTGCTTTATAGGCAATTTTTCTCAGCGAATTGTATTTTGATGACACTGTCTGATATACATAAATGATGAGTTAGTACGTAAGTTTATGTTTTACTAGCTGCTAATTATACTCCCGCAAAGAAACAATTTCAGCAAATAAATATGACGCGAACTCAATTTTTCTAATGTTGCAATCGCCTATACTCGACTCTCATCGCCAAAGTACGGCGACATGACAAATTAAATTAGTTCATTGGGCGAGTAAACTGATTTCCTCGAAATAATATTTTTACCCTGAGATCTGTCTTTGTGGACTCTGCCGTCTTGCACGTGACATAATCCATTAGACGGCTCCTGGAAACGTGGGCAAAAGATATCATGGCCCATATTCATTTAGAAAAACCACAAATGTGATACCAAATAACAAAACTAACAGATCTAAATTTTCACGTTTGCCCAAGAATGGTTTATACATAAAACTTTTGAATAGAACATGCGGTGTTACTGTACACTGAACTATAACAATAGCTTGCTCGGTAACTGCACAGAACCACACAGAGTTTTAGGAATTTTATGAAACCGACGGCAGTTTCCCGTCATACAGTTATCGGTTATTTCTTGATCGTTTTCTTATTAGCTAAAGCAATGACGTTTGGAAAATTGATAAGACAAAAAAGATAAAAAAAATTGTTTCAAGGAAATGCTTGCCAGGTTATCGACGTTAAATGGTGATTTGACTGGCAAAACTTCTTCACTGTTTCCGAAGTGTACAACGACGAAATAGTTTTTTAAATGCAATCAAATGTAAAGGATTAGATAGGATGACTTCACTTTCAAGGACCACATAAAAACCTTTTCGTTTCAAAACGTGGACAAGATGCGGGAGGATATAAGTCATCATAACGGTCGCGCCCATGATCCCGAAAGGTTAGATAGTGTACCTATGTCATACCCACCCTTCTCATATATCCACAGTGCGGTATAACGGTATTAGGTTCTGACAGGGGGCGTGCCCATCACAATTTATCAGTCAAAACTTCAAACTCGAAGTACCTTACTAAAAATTTCATTCAACAAAATATCCTTACCACTTATATTTTCTCGGTTTAAGTACAGAACTGAATACCTCGAAGTCGGCACCTGTTTTTGTTAGCACTAGAATGTTGAGCTAGATAAGTAGCTTATACCGACCTGCACTATATTTTCCTTTCAATCCTGGTCTAGCGAAAAAATGGATCATTGTTGTCCGCAAAATAAGACGCCGAGCATATCTCGAAGATGTTTTCTTTGAGCGTCGGCAAAGCTTCAGCATTCCACATAACTGCTTTGAAATTGCACACAACTCAAAGCATATCATGCAACATCATTTATTTCTATTAACCAGAAAAGGTTCTACACAAATTGCCTGGCGTGTAAATAATTTGAAAACAAATTAAAGGCGAAGTTGGAATAAAAATTCGCGTGCGAGAAAACTAGGAGTATATAATATAAAGGCTTATGAATACGTGCGAGTAGGTAGTTCTTAACACGAGCGGCGTGGATGGAGGCGAGCGCACTTGGCGTGGGCTCAAGATCTCTTCATTCCCCTATGTCTCGCTGGTAAATAATTGCGACTGTACGGCACACCACTCACCTTGACAATTATGTGCACTTTATTTGACGGTGCTCCTACCTGCCTCACCCTTTGTGTGAGGCGTATTACAAAACACTTGCGGACAAAAACCCAACTGTGTGATATGAAAATATCGTCATGATACTAGTCCCTAAGCGGCTACTTCTGACTGCGAGTATGAAACCAGTAGGTTATACCTACGTGAATATTACCATAATTATCAAGTGTGTGATGAAATTATTGGATACCTTTTAATTTCTCGCTGGGTAATTTTAGCAGGATGGATGGGAATTACCTAGGTATTCGCTTCGAGGTTAAACAAAACGAAATAAATGTGAACATGAGTGTGCTGTTCGCCGCAATGTTTAGGTCTCTTTGTAAAAGACAGCTGAGATAAATGGGTCAGCACGACGCTTGAAGGCACTGTGCTACTAACCTGTCACTGCTTGCTGTAAGTTTTAATCGTTTTATTACTTTGGTAATTACATGATGGCTCTCACATTATGTTCACTAGATGACGACTCATAGAGCGTAATTTAAATATGTTAAGTAAATAAGTTTTTAAGTTTCGTGTAATTTCGCTGTTGTAGGTATGTGTGTGCGAATGTAATTGTTATTTGTGTGTGTAATTTTAGTATGGACTCTGGTCTGAAAATAAAATTTATTATTATAATATTATATAACTAGCGTCTGCCAGCGTCTTCGCCCACGTGAATGTCGAAAATTACCCCGCGGGAACATATTCCCGGGATAAAAAGTATCCTATGTGCTGCCTGACTATAATCTATCTCGGTGCCAAATTTCATACAGATCCGCCCAGGCGTTTGAGCGTGAAGAAGTAACAAACACACACACACACTCACAAACTTTCGCCTTTATAATATTAGTGTGATATATTCTACCAGCGACTTCGGCCGCGTAAAAATTATCCCAAGAGACTAAACTCTCGAGATAAAAGTATCCTACGACCTAATCCAGAACAAGATCTACACGTGTACCAAATTTCATTTAAATCCATTTAGCCGTTAAGACTTGAAAAGGTAACAAAAAAAAACCGGCCAATTGCGAGTCGGACTCGCGCACGAAGGGTTCCGTACCATTATCGCAAAAAAACGGCCAAACAATCACGTTTGTTGTATGGGAGCCCTACTTCAATATTTATTTTATTCTGTTTTTATTATTTGTTATTATAGCGGCAATAGAAATACATCATCTGTAAAAATTTCAACAGTTTAGCTATCACGGTTCGTGAGATACAGCCTGGTGACAGACAGACAGACAGACGGACCAGTAATAGGGTCCCGTATTTACCCTTTGGGTACGGAACCCTAAAAAAACAGACAAAACCAGACAGACAGTCACTTTATTAGTAGCGATAGAATACATTTTGGATTTAGTATTAAGTTTTTAGGATTTCAAAACATTAATCTAATTACAACACAGACAGTAAGCACATAGCTACACCCAAAGTACAAAACTCCTAGCTTTCGTAGGCGACAAAATGCAAAATTGTTCGCAAAACTGTTTCATTTGCTCCGTAAAAGTTGCTCTGGAAACATAAAATATTATCTTTCGGCAGAGCCTAATGCGAGCAGTTTTCCAAACAATTACATAAGCACATGCAGGTAGGCTGCAGACGCTGGGAGAGCGGCGACGCTGCCAAGGGACGCGGGCCAACGTACAGAATGTACGTACTCGTACGTACGAAGGCTACACATCCTCACGTACCCTACCGACGCGGAATACAAATGAAAGGGTAGACCCAACTGTTTGTATTCAACTTCATCAAAATTGCCCAACTGGGGCCTGTTTAACCTACGACAATTAAATGACGATTGATTAACTTTTACGTACGTATGTACATAGACTGACGCCTTTTCCGTTTATGTTTGATTTGTATTGATGAAATGTATCAAGTAATTCAAGACATATCCTGACAGACCTATCACTGCATATTTTGTTACTATTCTTCTCTTTTACTAAGTCTTCGTTGCTGGTGTGTTGTGTCTTTGTCGAATAAATGATTTCTATTTCCAAATTTTTATTTCTATTTCATAAATATCTTAAACATACGCAAAAATCCGAATCTATTTCACATAAAATAACGATAACAATTTTGAAAAAATATCTATGTCACAATGTAGTTGGATTTCTAAAATAGTATATAATATCAAACGAACAATTTTTGTAATATATATTTGCAATGGAGAGGGTTATGCTCGGCGCGCATGTGTTTCTTTCGTGATCATGTCAGAAATGAAGATATCCGCAGATTGCTCGCAGAACGGATGGCCGATGGGGTTGAAAAGTTCTGGAATGGCGACCGTGAACCGGAAGACGATACGTTGGAAGGCCTCCCACTAGGTGGACCGATGACCTGGTTAAGGTTGCGGGAAGGCGCTGGATGCGAGACGCACGGGATCGGTCAATGTGGCGACGCCTGGGGGAGGTCTATGTCCAGCAGTGGACGTCTTTCGGCTGAAATGATGAATGATGATGACATTTGCAATCACGTTCTCGAAAACAGCTCTAACAATTTTGATAAAATTTGCAAATAAAGGGATTTTCGGAGGCGAAAAATCGATCTAGCTAGGTCACACATCCGGGCAAAATAGTTTTCTCGGAAAAAATATTCTCTATTTTTTCACCCGAGCAGGTCTCGGTCGCCCAGGTACTACTTACTATTTAAATAACACCATCACATTTGTATGTTGCACATACAAGAGTTTTTTTTTAAGCTATTGCATAGCTTCTATCGCGGGCCTTGAGCGCGGCGACCGAATCCAGAAATTCCGTAACGAAAAAAACCTCACGCTCCCCACTCCGACGGGCAAGGAGGTGTGGCTTGAAGGCCGTGCATCGTCTAACGTCGTTTCAGTTCGGCAGTCTTCGACACGGCGTTGTGTGCGATAAGACGTATTGTACGACTCTACGAAACTAAATATAAATATATATATATAATAATAATCATAAACTCCTGACAAGTCTCGCCGGAAGATTGCATCAATGGGTGAGCTTCAGTCATTAATCGCGCTATTTCCCACTGCAGCCAGTGCTGGTTCATCCAACGATCCTGGGCCTGCTGCCGCTGCCACTTTGCCTAAAACCGCTACGCCTAGAGCGAAGATTATGAGGAAGACCCGTCGCTGAGTCTACGGTTTCATTTGTTTGATCCCCGTACATATTTTAATTCGGCCACTTAGTAATGACGTAACAAGTCATGTCGGTACACTTTTGGACTTGTTTTTTCTTCTATTATTCTAACCTTACAATCTTTGCTGTAACATCTATTTTATTTACTTTTCACTCTGAATGTCTGCCGGTAGTTGTTTTATTTTTATTTGTTTACCTTTATATTTTACTTGACAGTTGACAATCTTGACATGATGACATTTGACATCTGTCAATTTCATAATTCCTGTTTTACGTTTCGTTACACTGTGCGTTTATTTTAGTTTGTTGTGATGACTGATATTCTCGATTGCTTTATTTATCTTTAATATTTTGTAAATCTCTTCCAACAACAGCGTGCAGGTGGTTTTATTAGTTGAGTTTCACATTTTCAACAATGGCAGTTAGAGACCGAGCTAAAAGGAGGTTAAAGCGCCGTCCTTCCGAGCACAACCTGAGTTCGTGTAGAGAGATGCGTAATCGCTGTAGTCGTATGTGTAGAGATGCAAAGAGACGCTACTTCCATAATTCTCTTGACAACCGGAACTCCTCTGAAGTCTGGAAGTTTTTGAAAACTGTCGGCATTGGTAAGTCTCCTGCCGCTTCTAGCAAAGGTATTGACGTGTGTGCTCTAAACAAACATTTTTCACTTTCACCCGTGACGTTGGATCCACACGTCAAATTATCGACATTAAATAAACTTTCCGTTTTGCCAGTGCCGCGGTGTTCGTCTTTCGATTTCAGTCCTGTGAGTGAAAGTGATGTCAAAAAATCTATTTGTGCTATCTCCTCCTCCGCTGTTGGGAATGACGGGCTTTGCTCAAGAATGATTTCTCCTATCCTCTCCACATTACTTCCCGTTTTGACCCACATTTTTAACTTCTCCTTGTTTTCTTGCACTGTTCCCGATGCTTGGAAGCTAGCCCATATTATTCCACTACCCAAAATCCCTAACCCGGTCACACTGACCGATTTCAGACCCATTTCCATACTTCCTTATCTTTCCAAAGTTCTTGAGCACATTGTCCATCAGCAATTGTCTCTGTTTCTCTCTAATAATGATCTTCTTAGTCCTTTTCAATCTGGTTTCCGGCCCGGTCACAGCACTGTTACAGCTCTTTTAAAGGTTACTGACGATATCCGCCGGGCTATGGACCACAAATCTCTTACTTTACTTGTACTTCTCGATTTCAGCAGCGCTTTCAGCTCTGTTGACTTCGATATCCTTCTTGGGATCCTTAAAGTTTCAATTTCTCCTCTTCCACTATTGATTGGTTCAACTCCTATCTTGGAGGCCGCTCGCAGCGGGTACACCTCGACGAGAGTTCTTCGGATTGGTGCTCTCTTACTGCGGGTGTGCCACAGGGTGGCGTTCTCTCTCCTCTTCTCTTTTCTATTTTTATTTATTTATTTATTTATTTATGTACACACAAAACACTTTACAGAGAAAAGAAGGAATACAGATAGAATAGCACAAAGGTACTGCTTATTTCAATATAAATTTCTTCCAGCAGACCTGCGACAGGAAAGTTGGATGAGAGACGAAGACACAGTGTGTAGAAAGAAATAAGAAAACTTAAAATATACTATTAAAACTTAACTAATTATAAAATACATACAACATAAAATATAATAATATATAAAATTACAAGATGGTGGAAAGGTAGTGTTCTTTGACTTGTTTCTTGAATAAAGATACATTTTTAGAGTCACGGATTTTAGGTGGAAGCGAGTTCCACAGTCGTACTGCATGAACAGAGAAGGAGTGGGAATAGAAATTAGTATTGTGGGAGGGGAAGTTTAGATGATGCCTTAGGTGGGATCTACACTGAACATCGGCAGCGCGAGTAAAGGAAAAGCGATCGCGCAGATATCCAGGGTATGTAGGGTTAAAAAGGATGTTGAAGAGGAGACATAATACTCTAGTGTTCCTGCGAAGACGGATAGGGAGCCACTTGAGATCCTTGCGGAACTGAGAGACATGATCGTATTTCCTCAGACCAAAAACAAAACGGATGCACAGATTTTGCAAGCGCTCAAGCTTATTTAAGAGCTCCTCCGTGGCATCCAGATAGCAGGCATCAGCGTAATCGATGATCGGCTGAATTAGAGTTTGAGCTCTTTTATTAACTCTGTCACTAGAGTAATCTCGTGTAACTTCCATCTCTATGCTGACGACTTGCAGCTTTACCATCATTTTCCTATTCAAGATGCAGAAGCCGCAGTGACCGCCATTAACAGTGACCTGGAATTAATTGGGGAGTGGTCACGGTCCTTTGGGCTGCAAATCAACCCTAAGAAGTCTCAGGCCATGGTTATCGGCGGTAGGCATATGCGAAACAGGCTGGATGTTGCGGTGCTGTCTTCTCTCAGTTTGAATGGAGTTCAAATTGAATACGCTAGGACAGCTAAAAACTTGGGGGTGATCATGGACTCTTATTTATCATGGACTGCCCACGTCGCTGAAGTCAGTCGCAAGGTGCACTACACTTTCCACTCGCTGAAGAGCCTCCAGAGCTTTTTGCCCTTGAACACCAAAATTTCCCTTGCCCAAACTCTTATTCAGCCCATCATTGACTACGCCGACGCCTGTTATTTGGATGCCACCGAGGAGCTTTTAAATAAACTTGAGCGTTTGCAAAATATATGTATTCGTTTTGTTTTCAATCTCAAAAAGTATGACCATGTTTCAGGCTTTCGCAAAATGCTCAAGTGGCTCCCTATTCGACTTCGCAGGAACTCTCGAATTTTGTGTTTGCTATTTAAAGTCCTTCACAACCCTAAAATGCCTTCTTACCTCCGCGAACGCTTCTCCTACTCTCGTCCTTCCGATGCACTTTGCAGGTCGCATCTTAAGCATCTCCTTGAAATACCTTCCCACACTACCGACTTTTACTCCTACTCCTTTACTGTGCACGCGGTGCGGTTGTGGAACTCGTTACCGCCTGATATTAGGGACTGCCAAACTCTTGCAGTTTTTAAAAAGAGAGTGAAAGAGCATTATCTTTCCATTCCGTCTTAGTTGCATATTAATATGTATTATTATTTAAGTATTTATGATATTAGTTAGTATTTATTATTGTAATATTTAATTTAATAATATGCATGTATATAAGAGTATATATTAATTATCTATACAGTATTCTTCTTTATTGTGAATTGTTTAATATATTTTTCTTTTTATCGTTCTACACACGGTGTCTACATATCTTTTTTTTGCAACTCTCCTCTCGCAGGTATGCTGGAAGAGATTTCGTTAGAAATAAGCATACCTTTGTACCTATTTTCTGTTCCTTATTCTTGTCTATTTATTATGTGTGTGTACATTAATGGTTAAATAAAATAAATAAATAAATAATATAAATAATAACAATATTATTATTATAAATAATTATTATTAATAATTATAATAATTAATAATTATTAATATTAATAATAACTCCATCATGTCTGCTTCTCAGAATGGATGTAAGAATGGGTCCCGCGGTACTAAGGAGCTGCTCCTCATAGACATTGCTATTAGCCAACAGGTTCGCCGTTCCCGCAAGGATCTGGCGACATGTTGGATAGATTACAAGAAGGCCTATGACTCGGTGCCACATACATGGCTCATGAGGGTGCTGGAGTTGTATAAAATTGATGCAACACTGCGCGCCTTCCTGATGTCATGTATGGGGCAGTGGAGGACGGTCCTTCACTATCCAGGATGTCGGCAGATTCAGGAAAACAGCGAACCTATAAGGATTGAGCGCGGAATATTTCAGGGCGACAGCCTGAGTCCTCTGTGGTTTTGTTTAGCCCTGAACCCTCTCAGTACACTGCTGGAGAGTTCGGGCCTGGGCTATCGGTTGAGAAGAGGTGGTCAGGTTATATCACACCTCCTTTACATGGATGATCTGAAGCTCTTTGCCCCCAACAACTTTCAACTGATGAAGCTACTGAAGGTAACAGAAACCTTCAGTGACGCCATCAGGATGGAATTTGGTGTGGACAAATGTGCAGTCATGCATGTAAAGCGAGGGGAGATTATGGAATCCGTGGGAATGCAACTCTCGGATTCCATACACCTTCGATCCCTTTCCTCAACCGAAACTTACAAGTATTTGGGTATGTCGGAAGCATTAGGCATCAATGCTAGTGACGTGAAACAGTCGTTGAAGGAACGCTTCTTTGACCGCCTGAATAAAGTACTAAATAGTCTTTTATCAGGCGGAAACAAGGTGCGTGCCTTCAACGGCTGGGTCATGCCGGTCTTGATGTATTCTTTCGGCATACTCAAATGGACTCAGACAGAACTTGACGCCCTGGATAGGAGAGTCCGCACGCTGCTTACCGCAAATCGTATGCATCACCCACGGTCATCGGTCATGAGACTGTATATCCCGCGGAAGTGTGGGGGTCGAGGCTTTTTAAATGCTAAGACCCTGCACAACCGCGAGGTATGCAGTCTTAGGGAATACTTCCAGGCCGCTGACGTGGGTATGCATCGAGATGTGGTAGCGGTGGACAAGGGCCTTACCCCGCTCTCCTTGGCTAACGAGAACTGGCGCAAACCTATAGTATTAGACACTAATGACCGCAGGGAGGTATGGCAGAGCAAGGAGCTTCACGGACGCTTCTACCGGGTCCTACATGGGTCCGATGTAGATCTTTTAGCGTCCGTGGCCTGGCTGCGATTTGGTGACCTTTTCGGGGAAACCGAAGGTTTTGTCTTTGCGATTATGGACGAAGTTATGATGACGAACAACTACCGGAAATACATTGTGAAGGATGGCACAGTTGACATCTGTCGGGCATGTCACCGGCCGGGTGAATCTATCCGTCACATTATCTCCGGTTGTTCTAGTCTGGCTAACGGAGACTATTTGCATAGACACAACCTTGTAGCCAGGATTATCCATCAGCAACTTGCTCTTAAATACAATCTTGTGGAATCGGAAGTGCCTTACTATAAGTATGTGCCCGACCCAGTTCTCGAAAATGGCAATGTCACGTTGTATTGGGATCGGTCTATCATCACTGACAGGACTATTGTTGCCAATAAACCTGACATAGTGGTGATAGACCGACCAGAGCGTCGCGCAATGATTGTTGATATAGCGGTCCCCCATGACGAGAACCTCGTGAAGGCTGAGAGAGATAAGAAAAGCAAGTATCTTGATCTGGCTCGCGAGGTTGTCGACATGTGGGATGTGAATACAGCAGTCATTGTGCCGATAGTCGTGACGGCCAATGGTATAATAGCCAAGAGCCTCGACGAACATCTGAGGAGGCTCTCGTTGGGCAGCTGGATCAAGGGCTTGATCCAGAAGGCGGTACTCCTGGACACGGCGCGTATAGTCAGGAGGTTCCTCTCTCAGGAGCCCTGACCACCGGTAGCTTGGACCCTGTTCCCGATACCGGTGGGCTACTATTTTTGTATTTTTAAATGTTTTTTTTATATTTTTTATATAGAATAATATTTAAAAATGTTAAAATATGTATAATAATAATTATTATTATTTCCTTTATTCAATACATTTCTTATTATTTACATTTTTAAATATTTTTATAATATAAATTACAAAAAAGAAAAAACATTATTATTATTATTATTATCTCCTTTATTTATTTATCTTTCTTATTATCTACATTTTTAAATATTTTTATAAAATAAATTAAAAAACAAAAACATTTAAAAATATAAAAAATAGAGGCCCACCGGTATCGGGAACAGGGTCCAAGCTACCGGCGGTCAGGGCTCCAGAGAGAGGAACCTCCTAACAATGTGAGCCGTGTCCAGCAGTACTGATTTCTGGATCAGGCCCTTGACCCAGCCGCCTAACGAGAGCCTCCTAAGGTGTTGGTCGAGGCTCGTGGCTATTAAGCCATTGGCCGACACGACTATCGGTACAATGATCGCTGTGTCCACATCCCACATGTCGACAACCTCGCGAGCCAAGTCAAGATACTTGATTTGCTTATCTTTCTCGGCTTTCACGAGGTTCCCGTCATGCGGGACGGTAATGTCAACAATCATTGTACGCCTCTCGATTCGGTCCACCACCACAATATCAGGCTTATTGGCTACAATAGTCCTGTCAGTGATGATGGACCGATCCCAGTACAATGTGATAAAGCCATTTTCGAGAACTATAATTGCATAAGTTGATACAAAATGCTATGCAATAGCTTTACCGCGGCAGTCCCCGAGTGCCACACGTCTTTTTTGCCTTTCATTAATTTCCATACATGTATTTACTCACGTGACTGTACCTTTTCCTTCCAATTAGTTTTACCGTAGTTGTGTAAAAATAACTATAATAATAGGTAAATAACCAATACTAGACTGACTATAAACCAAGACGTAAAAGAACTGGGTAATAACAGCGAAGTTGAAACGAGCAACCATTAAATTAAAAGTTATTTAAAAATCGACATTTAATTAGCAGTAGGCGAAGTAGTTTTCTTGAATGAAATACAGTAGCATGTTCAATTGTAAATTACATAGATTGCGTTATACGAGTAAATTGGGTAAGGAAACATATTTCAGGACAACTTAATTGGCTTATACTATTTTTTATTCATAGCCTCTATGATTGTTTTGCAAACCGTTAAAGCAATCAAGCCTGAATTTAGATACGTTATTTTATAAACAATACAAAACTTTATTAAAATAAACGGCCAAGTGCGAGTTGGACTCGCGCATGAATAACATATAGGTTCCGTTTATTCCTTTCGAGGTACGGAACCCTAAAAATATGCGATGTAACAAAAAATTTAAGGTTTTAGGAATATTACCTTTATATGTGCTATAAAACATTGCTTCATGCCAAATTTCAAGATTCTAGGTCGACTGGAAGTACCCTTTAGGTTTTGATTCCCTTGCGAGTAGTTGCGAGTTTGAAATTATGCGGCTTAAATTGCTGTTTCTTTTGATTGCGCTGACATAGAAATTTGATTTTGTTTCAGCTCAAAGGTATAATAGACCTGAGTATTTGATATGGATTTCAATTTAATACTTCTACGCGTTCATGAGGAAAGGGGTAGTAAGTATAAAATTATTAAAAATATTTCTATTATATGATGTAACTAAAAATTTACGGTTTTCGGGAACTACCCTGTAGGTTTGAATTCCCTTGCGAGTGTAGAAAATTTGCGGTATAAACGGATGTATCTTGATTTTTTCACAGCTTTAAGGGACAGTAGATTTGAGTATTCGATATAAATTTCAGCTTGATACCTCTACGCGTTTCTGAGAAAAAGGGACATACAGACAGACGGACGGACAACAAAGTGATCCTATAAGGGTTCCGTTTTTTCCTTTCGAGGTACGGAACCCTAAAAACTGAACGAATCTAAGTACTGGTGTAGGTAATCATTGCTTTCGTCATCTGCCGGCCCTTATTCATATGGGGTCTGAGCATCAAGAGTTCTTCCAAAGATCTCTATTCGCCGTCATCTGAATAGTGTACCTCATTTGTAGCCATATCATCTTTCACACAAACAATCCATCGTTTTGGTCTTCCTCTACCCCTATTTATCATTTAGATTCTAAACTATCGCCATGACTTGTCCACTACATGCCCATCATCATCATTTCAGACGAAAAACGTCCACTGCTGGACATAGGCCTCCCCCAGGCGTCGCCACATTGACTGATCCCGTGCGTCTCGCATCCAGCACCTTCCCGCAACCTTAACCAGGTCATCGGTCCACCTAGTGGGAGGCCTTCCAACACATCGTCTTCCGGTTCGCGGTCGCCATTCCAGAACTTTTCGGCCCCAACGGCCATCCATTCTGCGAGCAATGTGCCCTGCCCACTGCCACTTAAGTTTGGCAATTCTTCGGGCTATGTCGGTAACTTTGGTTCTCCTGCGGATATCATCATTTCTGACGTGATCACGCAAGGAAATTCCGAGCATAGCCCTCTCCATTGCCCTTTGGGTGACTTTAAGCTTATAAGGCCCATTGTGAGCGACCACGTCTCGCTCCCATAGCCCATACCAGCAGCCTTATTGCGTAATGAATTCGGCAAGAAAAAGGGCAAAGAGTGTGAAAAACGACCAATCACTAGACGGAAATCCACATCGCGTCTTTCATCTCGCATGTGATTGGTTGATTTTTCATACTCTTTGCCCTCTGCCTTGCCGAATTCAATTCGCATTAAGGTTGCAGGACAACCGATTTCCACACAACTTTTCGATCACCAATGCCACATATTTATTACTTCAACAAACAGTACTAACCTAACTACTGGTATAAAAGAAGCATTGTTGGTTATCATTGGTCGTAGTACAAAGAAAAATATCACAGTTGACTACCTCTTTCAATGTACACAACTTGTGATATTTCTTCTAGCTCGCTTCACTACCGCGGAGATGTAATCACATGTGCTTTGAGGTTCCCCCTCTCACGGCACAATAATGTCTTCACGCATTCTAATACTACAAGCTAACTACAATACATAGAACTAATCTAACTACTGGCATAAAAGAACCACCATCATTGAGCGTGTGTACAAAGAAAAAACCGGCCAAGTGCGAGTCGGACTCGCACACGAAGGGTTCCGTACCATTATCGCAAAACACTGCAAAAAAATCACGTTTGTTGTATGGGAGCCCCCCTTAATTTATTTTATTTTAATTTAATAATTATTATTTTTGGAAGAGAATATACAACTAAATATTCTGTGAATATTTCAAGCGTCTACCTGTTGCCGTTATTAATATCGAGCTAAAAACGGCAAAAATATCACGTTTGTTGTATGGAAGCCCACCTTAAATATTAAGTTTATACTGTTTTTAGTATTTGTTGTTATAGCGGCAACAGGAATACATCATCTGTGAAAATTTCAACTGTCTAACTATCACGGTTCATTAGATACAGCCTGGTGACAGACAGACAGACAGACAGACAGACAGACAGACAGACAGACGGACAGCGAAGTCTCAGTAATAGGGTCCCGTTTTTACCCTTTGGGTACGGAACCCTAAAAATTAATACCACAGTCAACTATTGTCTTATTATCCCTCGGCAATCATCGCATTTCCGAATACAAACGAATGCTAATTTCCATGTCCATCAATTAATAGATTTATCGTGTATAATAATTTGAATTCAGAACTAAGTACTTTATTGTTGTATTGTTTTGATTTCCGTGTGAACTATATAGAGCTGTAAAATTATTTTCCTGATTTCCTTTGGCAGCTTTCCTCCCATTTTAAATATAAATATATACATTAAGTTAAAAGAGTATTAACAACTCATTATACTTCCAAATTGATTGAGAACGTCCGGTCTGCACCAAGTGCAAAGGACAACTGATAGAAATCCGACGACTGACGAAGCACGAAGTTTCCCGAGGGACATTAAGAAAGTAGTTGTACTGTATCTAGGTATTCTTCCATTGTACGCAACTTGTGATATTTCTTTTAGCTCGCTTCATTACGGTGGAGATACAATCACGCGTGCTTTGAAGGGGGCTCTCATGGCACAATGATGTCTAGACGCATTCATTCTGCGTTCCGTAACATGCGTTCTTAGAAACGATTACCTTGTGTTTGCACGTTAACTAGTACGGTGTAAACAGCTCGAAGCGGGGCTATTTTCAATGCAAGTCTCTACATATCAGATAATTCACTACGTTTTTTAATGGATAAGACATTTTTATGTATACTTGATTAATATGTTTAATACTTCCAGTATTAAAATCATCATCTTGGTTGACTGGTAGAGATTGCCTAAGGCATTTAGTCCGCCATTGTACCTTTGTGCATGAAGTTTTAAATAAATAAACAAATAATACTACGGCAAACTGTTTGAATTTTTTTTAAGGAAGTGTAAGTTATTAATTGGACATAAAAACGATAATTTACAAGAGCTCATTTAAGTCGACACTCAAGGCGTTCCTATTGGAGAAATGTCTGTATTCGCTAGATGATGACATATCCACGCTTTAAATTTGATTGTGGTTAATGTGAGACTGGGTAATAAAAATTATGTAATAGTTTGTAATGTAATCGAATTCTTAATTGTATTGAATATTTAAATTGTATTGGGAAAATTATTGTATGAATGTATTAGTTTTATAATTTTAATGAATGTGATTTTATTTATTTAGATTAAGAGTTCAAACACAATGTAAATTGTTCATGAATAAAAATTGAATTGAATTGAATCCCTGACGGAAAAAGAGGAGTGTTATAAGTTTGACGTATGTTTGTGTATTTGTTTATCTGTCTGTGGCATCGTAGCTCCTAAATGGATGAACCGATTTTGATATCACATTTATTGTTTGAAAATTGACTTTATCGAAAGTGTTCTTACCTATGTTTGATGAAAATCGTTTCAGCCATTCAAAAGTTATGGGCGTTGAACTGTTTGAATTGGGGTGTTTTTGCAAGATATCGTGTCATAATTACGTGTTCAATAGATTGTCGATCGAATCTTGTCTACTAACTAGATAAATTATGTAGCTTGAAAAAACATGTGTCGGAGGTAGCCATTTATTAATTTTACTTGTTTAAACATGCTTTTTCGGTAACTCTTTATGTTCCCTGTACGATCAGTCGATTCTCATCATAATTTCAGCCGAATGACTCATCTGCTGAACATCGGCTAAATTACTCTCTAAAACTCCACGCATTCAGTGAATTCAGTCGACCTTCACTAAGTCATCCTCATCGGTCAACCTTAGCCTCTAGACTAGTCACATTTCATCAACGAAAACATCGCTATAGCGATTCAAAAAAGTCAAAAATGCAGTACAACTATTTTCTTAATGTCCCTAGGCAAACTTCGTGTTTCGTCAGTCATCGGCTTTTTATCGGTTGAGGAGCTCGTGGCTAAATAATAACAGCCGCACGGGTCGATCTACAAGGTTAAGCAACGCTTGACGAGGTCGGTCCGTGGATGGGTGACCATTTCAACATACCGAGTTTCCTCCGTGCCTCGGAAAGCACGTTAAGCCGTTGGTCCCGGCTGTCATTTGAAGATCTTTGACAGTCGTTACGGGTAGTCAGAAGCCTGAGATCTGACACCAGTCTTACCAAAGGGGTAACGAGTTTCTGGGTTGTGGTGGTCAGATAGGCAGTCGCTCCATGTAAAACACTGGTACTCAGCTGAATCCGGTAAGACTGGAAGCCGACCCCAACAATAATTGGGAAAAAGGCTTGGCAGATGATGTCGGCTTTTTATTGGTTGCCCTTTGCACTTGGCGCTCTCAATCAACTTGGTAACATTTTCAAAGTTAATTGAGAGCGTCCGGTCTGCACCAAGAGCAAAGGGCAACTGATAGAAAAACGACGACTGAAGAAACACGAAGTTTGCCGAGGGACATTAAGAAACTAGTTGTACTGTATGTTTGTATGTGAAATGTCACGTGATGAATCCCTCACATTTTAGCATCTAATCATTGCCGTCGCTGATAAAATGACATGTTTAGAGCCTCTTGTGGGACTTGCTTCTTCTTTCCACAACGCTTCGCCTTCTGGTACTCGATCTCCACTTCGGAACCACCAACTGCCACTAAGGCCCAGTTTTTTGATCCGTAGTTAACTTAACCAATGGTTACATATGCTAATCAAGGGTTGAAAATTTTTTCAGTTGTTAGCCTCACAAATTGTCAAATAAGTTGGAGAGTTAATTATTTGACAGTATGTGAGACTAACGATTAAAGAATAAACGCGTTTTATTGAATTTTGAAACCATCGGTTAGCACATTTACTACTCTTTTAATACTCCTGTAACACAGGTCTCACCTAGCACAGGAGTCAGGGTTTCAAATGGAAATGTATATCATTTTTCTTTGTGTCAATTTTTTATTTTTTTATTATTATATTTAACCATTGTTTGAGTTACCTACGGATCAAAAAACTGGGCCCAAGTTAATGTTGTTGTTCTCATTAGTTTTACGGGTGAGGTTATACCCAATATTACACAATTTTAGTTGGACTACAGGCACTTAAAATCATGACAAGCAGTATTGACTATCAAAATTCGTTATAATACTGACATGATCCGTACGACTAGAGTGCGTGTCAACCGATACAGATTTTGATACGGCTAGAAATCCGAGCACTATTATAATATTGAGCGTGTAGCGCTCGCTCAGCAGGAACCTGTGTACCTATGTAGGTTTATGATGTAGTGCGATATTATGATGAATAGAGCCAACGGGTGTGTATTTACTTACCGTTGACCATTCGAAGTGTAAACGTTTAGACGTTGTGTGATTTATGTAACTGTGTATCAGTTTATTATGCCGTTGACACATCATCGGACGATGTAAACTACAACACGATGTACAATACGAGACGATGTTTCCTTAAATAACATTGGTTTCTGAGTTATATTATGTTTTAGTTATAAAATATACGGGTGGATACAAAATCGTGGAATAAAAGTAACAGGGGGAAAGTCGGGGTTATTTGCAGTAGCTTCTAAAGTTCTATTTTTTTCCATTTTCCTCTAATTGCCTATTTATTACATTTTTTTTTTGATAATTTACAATAAAAAATATCTTTGAGAGCCATATCTTGATCTCCTTAAAAGCTTTTTGGACAATTTGAGTATTTTTTTTAAATGAAAATACCTAAATCTATACTTCTATATTACAATAGTATAATAATAAAGAGGAAAGATTTATTTGTTTGTACTGAATAGGCTCCAAAACTACTGGACCGATTTAAAAAATTCTTTCACCAATAGAAAGCTACTTTATTCCTGAGTGACATAGGCTATTTTTTTATAACCCTAACTATCGCTCTGTTTCGTTATATCCAAGATTTTTTAACCATCCTTTAGATAAGTCAATTCCTATCTATACTACGGGATACAGCACTGGTTCTATACATTATTTAAAAACTTAATATATCACTTACGCCTGTATCCCCTTAAGAGTGAGGTAAAGGTATATCTATACGTACTAGTTACACCCAGATTTCGCCAGTTAGTCCCACCTAGGGTTATCATTTCGAAAATGGAAAATCCGGACTTTTAATAAAAAAGTCCGGACATTTCAGTTACAAAACCCGACTATAAAAAATCCACGATATCAAAAGTATTAAACAAGAAAATATTCTTGGAGGATGGCCGTGATCCTATAGAAAAAACAAAATTTAACATCCAAGTGAAAAATCCGGACAAATTATAAGGCCGGACAAAGTCCGGACAGGAGGCCAAATGTCCGGACATGTCCGGCTAATTCCGGACGAATGGTAACCCTAGGCTCACGTAATAGCGAGCAAGCCTATTGGCATCAACCGAGCACGTTAAGACACCAGACACCCGGGTGCTTCTAAAAATTCAAAATTGATTAACTTTGCTCTATCCAGTAACATTCGCGACCACTTGACCAACGAAGCAGTCTAAAATTATAATAAATCCTAAAAATCATATAATATGCCATAGTATATTTTTATTATCATAAGGTACCACAGTCTACGCTGGACACTGAACTCTCCAGTAAAAAGTACAAAGGCGTATCATACGAGCTGACATTGTGACAGCGATAATTGGCGGCCATTTTCATTAAATAAACTGAAAAACAAAAGAAAAATGTGAAACAAAATAGCGTCATAAATACTAATGTAGTCAATAGGCAAACTTACGAAGCAAAGGTTTAAAAACCTAGTCATAATTCAACATTTTTGTATTTAAACTAGCGTACTACCTTCTTACTGCTCATAACAGCATATTTCTGTTCCGCACGTGTTGTCGGTTGATATAGCACGCATTTTAACCCCGCGCACAAAATAGTTTTTGCCTTCGACTAGTGTACCCTTAATTAACGAATTCTTAATGTTCGGCTTTTAAATGCTCCTATTCACTATTTTCAATATTAATGGTGACTGTAGTATGATGTAATTAAACCAATATGTAACAGTAATGCCGCTGAAAATTAACAACAAAGTTTCTAGACACACTTATTGAAGAAATGAAGTTTCGTATTTTTCGTCTTGTTCAGAAGAAGTTACTGATACTGACCACAATAAAATAAGCTATATATATTACCTATTAAAAATAACTAAACCATGTTTCGATATTCTGTATTAGCAATGCTTCAATGATCAAGTATCTTCTACCAGATTTTTTTTTCCATTTTCAGATACAAAAGAAAAGTGGCTTGTAGCAGCAACATCAACGATCAAATCTGACAAAGAAGTATCGCCAACAATGTACGGAACTCTAACTCTGTTAATATCAAAACTAAGTTATTAATAAAACAAGCTCCTCGAAGATGACCACAGAAACTAAATAATGGTGACTGCTCGTTTACTTCAAAACTGAGTTTCAATTTCACTCGCCTACCTTCGTCAAAGGAAATTCTATTAATCTCGAATTACGGAAACTGTCTAAGTGAAATTATGCCAAGTCAAGAGTCTTAATGTTGTCTTACCTGCACAAATAAGATGCACGTTTAAAGTTTTTCGAATGAAAATTGAAAATGGAGTCTCTTGAATTAAATTACAATGTAAGGGGGGGAACAGTGAACACTGGAACACGAGTAACATTTGATGTGAAGATAGAACTAATAAATGAGTGAGGCACGCACATTAATTAGTTGATGAGATAAGACCTTGAAGGGGAGATAAGGTGGATACCTGAAAGGTATAATTTGAAGCGCCGATGGCGGGCTCTGCACGGCCTAGAGGGCCGGCGCGCTCAGTCCAACGTCGGCAGGCGAGGAGCGCGGTCGCGTCGCCGTCCGTGACGATCCTCTCTCTCCCCCTCCGTTGCGATTGCGAAGTGAGCTAACTTTAAAATGTCCCTCAACTCCCGAATGTTGTTACCAGTGAACCGCAAGCTTGAAAGTGACTGATGAAGTTGAACCAAAATTACAGTTCCATTTAAACGATCATCAAACTTTGGATTTCGATTGAATTGTAGTGTTTTTTGAGATGTGATTAATTAATAAGTAGCTATTCGTAAGTATATAACGTTTTAACTATATGTTTCATTAATTAATTATTATATGAACGGAATGTATTATTAATGTACAGGTCGTTTTATTGAATATTTCATGACGATATTATAAGCATTTTCTCGGAACTGTTGCTGAGAGTACTTCAATCATATTATATTGTGCTAAATCTTGTTTAGGGTATAAAGCAGATGTATGTTTAATGTTTCGGTGTTTAATTGATTTATTTATTGAACGGCGATAGTAAAAATAATCATGGTTTCTTATATTTCACGCACCTAATTTACTTTGTTCATATTATATGGACTGTATTATTTACGATAATTTTTAAAGCATTAGGTAGTACTCGAACAGTCGCACGGTTACAAATCATGCAATAGATATATGGTTTTATTACCTATAAAAACCGGCCAAGTGCGAGTCGGACTCGCGCACTAAGGGTTCCGTACCATTATCGTAAAAAAACGGCACAAAAATCACGTTTGTTGTATGGGAGCCCCACTTAAATATTTATTTTATTCTGTTTTTCGTATTTGTTTTTGTAGCGGCAATAGATATACATCATCTGTGAAAATTTAAACTGTCTAGCTATCGCGGTTCATGAGATACAGCCTGGTGACAGACAGACAGACGGACCGCGGAGTCTCAGTAATAGGGTCCCGATTTTACCCTTTGGGTACGGAACCCTAAAAAGCAGTATTCACAATCACATCATTTCAATAGTTCTATTGACTTAGTAGTAAACTAGTATCAAAAGTCCTTGTGAAACATCTCATCTAGAATAGTAGGCAAACTGGAAAACTGCTTGGCGGCAAAATAGACATGGCTTTACAAACCTATCTTGCCTTCTAGCAGTATTGCAGGTGTTTCATTTTCAAGAGTTGAGAGTCAGCGACGATTCAGCAAGGCATTGCTCTCGGTGTTTCAGATGTCTTCAGGCAGCGGTAACGTTCTTTCCTTTAGGACTGTCCGTTTATAGATAAAGATTAAGCTAAAAAGCACCGCGTTTCCTTAATCTTTTCTATCTAGTATCTGTAGCTAACTAAGGAGGAGCTCGTGGCTAAATAATAACAGCCGCACGGGTTGATCTTCAAGGTTAAGCAACGCTTGACGAGGTTGGTCCTAGGATGGGTGACCATTTCAACATACCGAGTTTCCTCCGTGCCTCGGAAAGCACGTTAAGCCGTTGGTCCCGGTTGACATTTGAAGATCTTTGATAGTCGTTACGGGTAGTCAGAAGCCTGAGATCTGACACCAGTCTTTCCAAGGGGTATCGTGTTACCCAGTTACTGGGTTGTGGAGGTCAGATAGGCAGTCGCTCCATGTAAAACACTGGTACTTTGCTGAATCTGGTAAGACTGGAAGCCGACCCCAACAATAATTGTGAAAAAGGCTAGGCAGATGATGATCTGTATCTAACTAACAAGCGTAGATCTAGTTCCGACGGCAGCTATATCAAAACCACGACGTACCCACAGGAAGCATACTCTAGCAATCCTCTTTTAATTCATTCATATCACTGAGTACTACACTGGCCTTCAAAATTTATTACCGCACTTTTAAAATTGCAATTTCTCCTAAACTATAGAAGCCAGGGTTTTGTAATAAAAAGCGTTATATAGAAAATTACTTCAACTTCTTTTGAAATTATAGTTTATTATGATACATTCGTAACGTTTTTAACTTAAATAAAAAAAAGGTTTTATAAAAAATACATCTGACTTCATATAAAAACACTACAAAGTAAAAAATAACTTAAATTTCCGAAGGCGGTGTAAGAAACGAAAACAGGAAAACCGACTTTAGAAATTTAAGTTATTTTTCACTTTTTAGGTTTACATAATGGACAGGTTCTATAGTAAGGTACCACAGTTATGCCAGAACAGATTAACCGAATAACATGTAACTTGAACACAACCGGTCGAATGAGAGTGTACCAGGGTGACCTGTACACATCTGCGTACCCGTTTAAAGCATACTGGCGTGATGGTATGTTATAGAATGGTGTAAACAATAAACAGACATGCGATTGCAGCACTCCCGAGAGATTTGCCGTCATTTATTGAAGAATTCTCTTGTATATCTCCGAAGTTCTTAATCAGATCTTTAACAAATTTAAATGGGACCATTTCGAAATAATCTTTTTTCGAACAAAAAAGAATTTTGTAAATCCGTTCATATATGACGGAGTTATGCCCTCCATTTTGGGCAGTCGGTTAAAAAAGATAGGAAGCGGTCTGTGAATGGATGACCATTTGTTGCATAGCGAGATTCCTCCATGCTTTGGCAAGCTAGTGATGTTGATCATTTGTAGATCTTCAACAGTCGTTACGAGTAGTCACAAACCTGAAATTTGTCACCAGTCTCACTCTGGGCATCCTAAATAGAGTTTAGCGATACTTTACGCCTGGACAGCTTTTAACTTTGAACAAACCGCAAGTTCGATCCTGCATGGAGTATTGCAGCCACCTTTGAGATGGCTCAGATAAATATCAACTTGCCACTTTTGACTCAGTGGAACGCAGAGCTAAGAGGCTCATTGGCGACGTTGAACTGAAGGATGCCAAGCTTCACAGTTTGCTCATCGCCGCAAAGTTACCTGCTTGTCGGTCTTCTACAGACTGTACTTCAGTGAGTGTGCTCAAGAACTCCATGACCTCATCCCTCCGGCTCTTTTCTACCATCGGACTTCTAGACGCACTGTAAGTTACCGTCCTTTACTGGTTGCCATTCCACCAATTCGCACCTAGCGCTTCCAAACATCCTTTATAATGCGCACAGCGAATGAGTGGAACTCACTACCTGCGTCTGTGTCTTCGGATGCATTCAACCCGAATCTCGTTCTTCTGGGTAAGCTCACTCCATCGTCGACTCTGTCTCTGTCACCTCTGACTTACTAGACTAGAACCAAGAGCAAACCCATATCAAATTAAAATAAAAGTCTTGCTAAGATGGTAAGGTGTTACCCAGTTACTGGGTTGTGGAGGTCAGATAGGCAGTCGCTCCTTCTAAAATACTGGTATCTAGATGCATTCGGTTGGACTGAAACATGACTCCCGTTTAACTGGGAAAAGGCTATTTATTCACATTGACTACTAGCAGTTTCTTATCCCTGAAAACCCATACAATAGAGCTGTTTAATAAAAAGCTTTTTTACAAAAGAATACTACCGACTTCAAAAATAAAAAAACTACAAAGTGAAAAATAACTTTATTTTTGGAAGTCGGCGCGTCTTTCGTAGGTACCAATTTTTTGCGTTATGGACACCGACTTCCAAATATAAAGTTATTTTTCACTTAGTAGTTTTTTTATTTGGAAGTCGGTTGTATTTTTTTGTAAAATAGCTTTTTATTTTTACACTTTTTAGTTGTACCTACCCAATAGGCAAGTTGTTTAGTAAGATACCTATACCGCCAGAATAGATTAACCGAATATCATGAAACTTGAACATAACTGATGAAATGAGAGATCTGCGTACCCCTTAAGAGCGTACTGGCGTGATATAACCGAATAACATGTAACATGAACTTAACCGTTGGAATGAGAGTGTACCAGGGTAACCTGTACATATCTGCGTACCTGTTCAAAGCATACTGGCGTGATGGTATGTTATAGAATGGTATAAACAATAAACAGACATGCGATTGCAGCAATCCCGAGAGATTTTCCGTAATTTATTTAAGAATTCTGTTGTATATCTTCGAATTTCTTCATCAGATATTCACCAAATTAAAATGGGACCAATTTTGAAACATACTTTTTCAAACAAAAATAGAATTTTCAAAATCGGTCCAAAATTGATGGAGATATGCGTGAACATACAAAAAAAAAAGAAAAAAAAAACATAATGTCGAACATAGAGCCTCCTCCATTTTGGTAAGTCGGTTAAAAAGCAGTTTACTGTTTCTGTATTATAAATGTTATTGCGGTGCACTCATTTTAGTGCTAATTTTTCAAACTATTTAGTTTACAAGATCGCCCGGCGCGCATTCGGCATTCATTGAGTCCAATTGGTTGACTGGCTCATCTTTTCAAAAACTATGACGGTGTAAAGTTTCTCATACAGCTTGTAGGTACTGACACTATATAAGTAGATTTTTTTTACGTTGACGGTGCAACGGTAAACATTTTTATCTACACTCACAACGTAATGTTCCAAATACGAATTCAAAAAATATTGTATAAACACGTACTTTATATTCGTGGATAGGTAAAATTAAAAAAAAACCATTACAGTTCAACAATTTCCTTCGATTTTCAAACAACTGCATCATAAAATAACTTTTTAATTTTTATAGCACACTTTTACTTTTTAAATTTCTGGCGCGTATGGGCTGTAGTAAAGAAGTTTCATTGTCTGTGGATGCGCGCGCTGCGCAATGAGAATCTAAATTGCCCGCCATACCAAATATTTTTCCCTTTCCACTTTTGTTTTATTTCAACTGTATGAGTGAAGATAAAGTAGTGTATGCAACGGCATATAATTAGGTATTAAAACACTCGCGTAATATTATTATCAAATTCGGCTTCGCCTCATGTGATAAACCTACGCTCGTGTTTTAATAACCCCTATTATATGGCCATTGCATAAACTACTATTAACATGATTTGTCACATAATCTGTAATATAAGATACCATTGACAGTAGCCTGTATGCTTGCCATGGCAATCTTACAGACTAGGTTCAAAGTTCTTATCTTGGGTATTTTTTTTAACTACTTATTAACTGCACTCACTAAACACACAAAAACAAACAAACTCACACTCTCATACACTCACACACTAAACACACACTCACTTACTAAAGCATTACTTAGTATATCAATATGTGGTTGCACCGAATACATAGCCCTGTAGTATGTCGTTTCTAAATTTGAAATTATTGTAAATATGAAATAATTACAGTTTTTCGTGGATTTCAACCGTAACTGCTAAAACTCGTTACCGCTATTCATAAAGCAAAGAAGAAAAACTAACTGTTTAAGACGACGACTACCGCCAACGACCTTGAGGGAACAAAACACGCACTCGTTTCACACCCGCGCGACCCAAAATTCAGTAGATTTTTATACTTTCCTTATTATTATATGAAAATACGCCGAGCGGTTTTAGTGTGATTGTCGTGTTTTTGTCCGTTTTATACATAATTTTACAAATTAATTACACTATGTTATAAGAATAAAACTCAAAATTCCCTTAGATCAAATTATTAAGAAAATGGTCTAATGTAACATATATTTTTTCCAAAAAATTACGACTAGCCGTTTAGACGTGATTCTCATTTTAAAATCAGCTACTCAAGGGTATCTGCGCCTTAATTATTTCAATTAAAACCCATTAATTAACACTTATGACAGTCTGTTGGATTGCTCATACTGACATCGACATAATATATATACGTATTTAATTTGCTACACTCAATTTTGCGTGTGCTACGCCCATCCCGTGGCTACGGCGTAGCACGGCTCGTAGACTGCTACGAAATTTATTGAAATTCCTTTCGTTTATTAAAATCGTTGAAAGTGTGCCTAAATAAGTTATTACCTTTTGAAAAACTATGAAAATGCCATTATTTTTACCCGACTGCCGAAGGAGGGTAATGTGTTTATCAGTCTATGTATGTATGTTTGTTCCTATGTGGCGTTCTAGAGACCAAACGCGTTGGCCGATTTTGATGATTCTTACGTCAATCGATTCGTCTTAATCCTGCGAGTGTCACTGGCTACATTAAAATTGGAAAATACAAAAATGGCGGCTTTTGGGCGCCATTTTGTGGGGAAAAAAAATATTTTTCTTCCATACCCATCGTGGGGGTATCAAAATTCAGAGGCGATTTCAAAAATATATAACACTTGTTTATATGTTTAAATGAAACTAATTCTAAAAAAAAATAACTAAAAAGTTGTAAAAAAAAAAGTTAATTAAAAAGTTAGTTAGTTATCCTTTTGTATTTGTAATGTCTGTTTTGTGTACAATAAAGAATATGAATATGAATATGAAAAAATCAAAAAACCCGACTGCTTAAAAAGCAAACTAAAAAGACGTAAACAAGAAGAAAATCATGCTGTGCAGTCGGAGGATACATCTGGTTTTGGCCCGCCAGCTCGCGAATATGTATCCTCCGACTGCACAGCATGATTTTCTTCTTGTTTACGTCTTTTTAGTTTGCTTTTTAAGCAGTCGGGTTTTTTGATTTTTTTAATCAACTTTTTTTTTAAATTACTATTTAACAATATTCATAGGGATATGTATAACCTGTACCATGTATAAACATAGAAAAAGCTTTATTCTCTGTCATTATATAATCCACAAAAATATTTTTGTAAATTGGCTATTACTGCGGCTTTTCGAATAGTCAACTTATCATTAGGAAAATAAACAACCTCCTTTCCAAGAAGCGCTAAAAAGAAACGATCGTTTGGATTTGGTACAGAAAGCGAACAAAACCTCTATAAAAAATTCATCCTTTTGGCATTTGCTTTATAAACATCAAAGCCATAATTTGCTAAAAGCTGATGCTTTAGGCTCTTGTATACCTCCACGATATTCAACCTTTGGAATATAGTTATGGCTAAACAATAACAGCCAAACGGTGAAAGGTTAAGCAATGCTTACCGAGGTCGGTACGTGGATGGGTGACCATCTTAACAAGAACATTAAGCTATTGACACCTGCATCCGTACCCTGACGTGTCAAAACTACCATAGTTCGACTGTAAAAAACCGGCCAAGTGCGAGTTGGACTCGCACACGTACCATTATCGCAAAAAAACGGCAAAAAAATCACGTTTGTTGTATGGGAGCCCCACTTAAATATTTATTTTATTCTGTTTTTAGTATTTGTTGTTATAGCGGCACCAGAAATACATTACCTGTGAAAATTTCAACTGTCTAGCTATCACGGTTCATGAGATACAGCCTGGTGACATACGAACATACAGACAGACAGACGGACCGCGGAGTCTTAGTAATAGGGTCCCGTTTTTACCCTTTGGGTACGGAACTTTAAAAAGGGACAGATGTATACAAGTCATTTACATATTTTTTGTGTCATGTCAATTACTTCTTAAAAATGTGATTTGTATTTCAAGTACCTGACGCTGAGATATATTACATTTCAAATTTATGGCTTCAAAATACATTTTAACATGAATACATTTAGCAATCTTATTAATGGGTGCGTTCTGCAGAAAATAGCGCTCGGTAACTTTCGTAAGCAAAATGGCGACCGCTAAATATGTCAATCTTTAAAGTTGGCAACACTGCATCTGTACTGTAATTTAAAAAAAAATAGTTTAAATACTGTATTTTGTATTTTATATTTCAAAAAAATAACATAAAAATATTTTGTATTTTATATACGTGGGTGATAGTATTTTGTTATTTGTATTTCAATTAAAGCAAAGTATTTATTTTGCCCAGCTCTGATTACAAT
The DNA here is from genome assembly GCA_945859665.1 of Anorthoa munda. Classification (NCBI taxonomy): domain Eukaryota; kingdom Metazoa; phylum Arthropoda; class Insecta; order Lepidoptera; family Noctuidae; genus Anorthoa; species Anorthoa munda. Next base: position 10,660,207 of record OX243913.1, on the reverse strand, counting down.
TATTAGTAGGTACACCTACTATTATTAGCGAAAATACAACGTGAGGCTTACTAGCAGTATTCTAGGTAAAATAGACCGCATGATATGCATATAATTATGTATATCATGTACAAAGTGTGTCACCTTTTACCTATGAGATAAGCCTGTACGTGCCTGTATTTAGGATATAATTATGGTGTTGTACACTATATATTAGCTACTGTTTTAAACCATTTTGTTTCTAAAGGCATGTGATAAGTTTTTATTTGGTTTTAATCACAACTGCACTGTAACGAATCGTTAACGTATTATTTCATATGGATACTGTAACAGCTAATAAATATGTAATATTTAACTGGACTGGACCGGACTGATTTCACTATTTTTTTGTGTTGTGTTTGTTTTTGTTAGGAGAAGGTTCTTATGAAATAAAAACCAGAAGCGAGTCGGCCTCGCGCACGAAGGGTTCCGTGCCAATATCGCAAAAAACTGCAAAAAAAATCCCGTTTGTTGTATGGAAGCCACACTTAAATATTTATTTTATTCTGTTTTTAGTATATGTTGTTATAGCGTCAACAGAAACATCGTCTGTGAAAATTTTAACTGTCTAGATATCACGGTTCATGAGATACTGCCTGGTGGCAGACAGACAGAAAGACGGACGGATCGTGGAGTCTTAGTAATAGGGTCCCGTTTTTACCCTTTGGGTACGGAACCCTAAAAATTAAGAAAACTAAAATATCTGGTATCATGACACCCCGTTACTGGGTTATGGAGATCAGATAGACAGTTGCTCCATGCACTGGTACTCTGCTGCATCCGGTTCGACTAGAAGCCGACCCCTACATAGTAGGGAAAGGGGCAGGCAGATTGATTGGGATTTAGTCGTGCTAGCAAAATATTTTTCGTGGGACACAGAATTTTTTGGTTGGTTTGCCGAGGCTGTCTATTACTGAGCCTAAGCCTTGCAGTGTCTTTATCCGTCCGTCTGTCTGTACGTCTTTCCATTCAGAGTTATATTTTTTTATTAAGGTAGCAACATTTTAAAAAGATGGTCTCTTGGAAATAATGGCCTCTATCCTGGCAAATAATAAAAAAGAAGGAAAACAATAAAAAAGTTGGCAAGCGACATGCACTTGGCCGGTTTAACGCTATTATCCGAAACTACTTAGGTTTGGTATAAAGATCTTGTTTCAAATTGACATAGAGCATGGAGTCGCCGTGTAAGATGCTGATGAAAACTCGTGCTCGCGTAATTTGCCCTAAGAACGTGCGGGAAGAGTGTCAGCACCAGCAGTTATTGGCATAGTCACAATCGCGTTGGATCATTCAGTTCCCTTAATTATGGTTGAGCTGAATGTTGCCGATATACACGTCATGTTCGTTAACGGGCGACATCAGTTGAACATATTTACGTTGTTCTCACATATAGAATTAACAATAATATAAATGTATCCTAATTTTGTATAATACAAAATATAATTTTAAAGAGTGTACATGTAGTTTCACCCACGTTCTTCTCCATAGAGATCTACGCTTTGGAATGTGCAAATAGCTTAATCATTCTGATTGACCGACTTCTTGACAGTTCAAAAGTGGCTGAAAGTCATTATCATCAACCTTTGAATACTCCCACTGCTGGGACACAGGCCTCCTCTCAATGATAGAGGAAATCGGCCTTAATCCACCACGCGGGCTCAGTGCGGGTTGGTGGATGTCACTTTCTTTGAACTTTTAGCTTACCTCACGATGTTTGATGCCTTCAAATAGTTTATTTAAAATGTTTTGAGTTTGAGATTGTCACTGGCGGCCATTTCCTATGAGACGGTGACACCCTGTGATACCCTGATATTGTAGATCTCCATAGATGGCGGGAACCACTCACCAGAAGGCTGCATCCTCGTTGGCTACTTTATAGCATTAAAAAATAACTGACATACTTGATGAAAAGTTATATCAATTCCGGCCCTAGCAGTGGCCGCAGAGGCTTTTCTCTCTGTGAAAGAAGACAATATGTGTCATAAACTTTCTGTATTATACCCAAAATCGTTTCACATGTTCCCCATTTCTGTAATCTCAATCTCTGCCAAATGTTTCTCGGTGCACAACAAACAATTTTCGACCTCCAAAGTATTGCAATTATTCTCTTACAGCATAAAAAACATGATGGTAACAAATCGTTGACCATATTTCACAAGGAGCGCCGTATTATTTGTAAAAGATACAATGGGCTTTCATACCTTTTTGTACAATATTTTCAACATAGAGGTTCTCGTGGCTAAATAATAACAGCCGCAAGGATCTATCGTCAAGGTTAAGCAACGCTTGCCAAGGCTGGTCCGTGGATGGGTGGTCACGTTAAGCAGATCTTTGACAGTCGTTAGGGGTAGTCAGAAGCCGAAAATCATCAATCAACCAGTCTTACCAAAGGGCTACCAACGTTACTGTGCTGTGATAGTCAGATAGGCAGTCGCTCCACGTAAAATACTGGTACTCAACTGGCAGGCTTATTACGTAAGAAACAGCAATCAGCAATCATCGCGCAATCAAACGCTTTATGTCATAAAAGTCGGAATTAACCACAGTGTAGGTATGGTAGGTCCTACACAATCGTTTGCTAATCGCTCGCTATTTGTCAAATGCACTTATTTCTAAAAAGACCGCCAAAAACTCTAAAACTTCTGTATTGATGAGCAATTATTGCGCAAAAATCGCCATCGTTTTGCCCTTGCAAGCTACGTAATAAGCCTGCCGGTTAGATTGGAAGTCGACCTCAACATAGCCACTATCACTCTGTCACTCACGTGTCCGTCTGTCTGTCTGTCCGTCGTACGGCCAAACGATTGGAGCTACAGTCTTCAAATTTTCACAGTATAAGCATCTTGTTGAGAGATTCGCTCCTTATTACATGGGTCTGCTATAAGACCAGTGGTGACCCAGTAGTAAAGGCCATGACTTACAAGTTGTAGGGCGTGAGTTCGAACCCAGGCAGGCGCTTTACTTTGTGTAAATTATTTCACCACCACTGCTCTCAAAACAGTGAAGGAAAACATCGTGAGTAAACTGGCATGTCTTAGAACCAACATTTGATGACATGAGACATCCACGAACCCGCACATGGTGGTTTACGGCCCGTTTCCTCTCACAGAGAAGAGACCTGCTCACACAACGGACCAAAAAGGAGTGTAAGTGCGGAAAAAGGTCAATCTATCCTATCCTATGGGTCTGCTACACAACTGCCCCCCCCACGTTTCATATCGAATCTCTTTCTACAATCGTTAACGCCTTCTATTTGTGTGTTGTATGGTCTGACCACGTGACTTGACGTTCAGATGTGTCATTATTCCCATACATTGATTCGTTTTCTGCTAGCGTTATCGATTGTAGATTGTAAACTTAGCTACAGGTGCTGGTATATGTCTATGTATCACTGTCTACCTCTTCAGGGAAAACAGCCGTGCTGTTTTGTATTGTTCTACATTATTCTTTGGGTAGCTTTAAGTTTTTCCTTTAGGGAATAGTAGGTCAAGGTATATTCTAATTATGACACGCCTCTAGTGTACAGCAACATTATTGATCCCCACTAATTACCGACAAGGCTCCAACATTACAAAGAATACTGAACTACAATTACTTAACATTTAATTAATAGCTGGATGTTGAAAAATATATATTAACAGCAATACTTGAATAATTAAACTTGTTATTGCCTGCTTTGGGAAATATACGTTGAACGAATTTCAGCTTAAAAGTGGCTTTGGATTTATTCAATAAGTACTAGTTTTTTTCTGAGGTTTCGCTAATGGCCAGGTTAGCGAAACCTCAGAAAAAAAAAACAAACACACACACAAATTCAGAAAAAAAAATATGATTTCTGTGAGAGAGGCCTCTATATTTTTTTTCTTAATTTTATGCAGTTTGTGACAGGCTAGGAAAATAACTGCAATTAGTGGCCAATCTGCGAAAAATATCCTAGTTATTTAATTTCACCGGAATTTGACTGTTAAACGGCTCTCTTGAGCCTAAAAACATAATTTAATTACCATACGCACAGATTTAGTTCAAAAAATAACTAGGATTTTTTTCGCTGCAAATGTCTTTATTTCGTGGGCTATTATATACCGAGACTCCACCGTGCCTTGGAAAGCATGTAAAGCCGTCGGTACCGGCTCGGCCGTCATTTGTAGAACTTTGACAATCGTTACGGATAGTCTGAAGCCACAAATTCGAACACCAGTCTTCCCAACTGTTTTAGCCGGTTGTGGAGGTCAAATAGGCATTTGTTCCATTTAAAATACTGTTATTCAGCTGCATCGGGTTTGATATGAAGCCGACGTTTGACGACATAGATGGTAAGCAGATTGTTTGAAATAGCATGTGACACTCAGCGACAGTGTAGATTTCTACCAGTGGAAACATTTTCGTTAGGTGATCGGTACTGCCAGCGATTACCTTTTATCATAATACTAACAGAGTGCGCGGCTTTGCTTCCGTCAACTGGCTACCTACCAACATACCCACCTACCCAACCTTCCTACCTATCCTACCCTACCTACGTACCTACCCTACCCTCCCTTATTTTTTAGTTTTTGTACCTTCCCTGTATTCTGTCACGTATCAGAGATAGCGCTGTGTACGCAAAACGAATAGGAAAAATAATTTACAAAATAAAACGTAAATTTATTCGATGCTTTAATAGTTATTCTGTTCTGAACGGCGATAAATCGAACCAATTAAAAATTATGTAAATTGGTTCAGCCGTACTCGAGTTATGAATGGTGTAAGTAACCCGACTTTGTTTTATATATAAAGTATTACATTTTAGGTTTTTCAGACTAACTCACTCCACAGGGAGTAACTAACTAACTCCGAAAAGATTTTAAAAAGATATTCTGCTTAAAGCCCAAATAATAAGAATTACTATTTAAGACTCCATATGATGACACAGCAAATAAGTTCCACTACGTAACTATAGTAATAGGTTATGTTTTCCACTTATCCCATCTTCAGTTCTGTAAAATCGATCCAAAAAATCACCAGCAAAAACCTGTTTCACTCTCAACGAAGGAAAAAGGTTAAAAAACACTATTCGTTAATCCTGAAAACGCTGTATCTAGAAGCCGACTGAGAGGTGGTTTTTACACTGTAGCTGGATCTATACACTTAAAATTGTCGGTTAATAAATGATGCCTAAATCTAACGAGCATTGCAAATAAGCTGAACTTTGCTGCTGAAATACATGCCAAATTTAGTTCATTTGCAATCCACAAAACCGTACATAAACCAAGGGTAGTTAAATTACGAAATCTAGTTCAACTAATTGGATACAAAAACATAGGTCACAACTTGTTTGCGAAATGCTAATTTGAAGCATGCGAACGTGGACAGTAAATGTATTTTGTGTTCAAATGCACACACAAAATGTGGCTCTTTTTGAGATTGTTAAAGACTTATTAATAATATGTTTTCATACTGAATGGGCATTGTTTGTAGATAAGTGGTTCATTAATAGTTTCGCGGAAGCTTATTGACTCAATAACTGTAACCGCTTTTAAAGCCTATAATGAGTTTTCGTTCTCAGAAGCACAAACAGAATGTTAAAAGCTCTAAACGGTTCATTATGTTTTCTTTATGGTCTGATTTTATTTTCTTCAGGGCAAGCTTTACCCGAGGCACATTTTGAAGTTTCATGTAACAGCTTTCATCGCGGTGACTGACAGTCAATTACTTTGGAGCTGGAAGGTCTGCGAGATCATAAATACCTTGTAAAAAAATGTGGGTATGAACGTGCAACTAAGTTGATGTGAACATTTTGAGAATTGACCAATCGAGCGAGCACGGCAGGGGCTTCTAGAGCCCCAGTCAAGTGGCATTCTGTCAACGATCCCTTCTGTCGATAGGGATTGGAAAGAAATAAAAAAAAGTATGGTAATGCCAAGCACAATCGAAATGTCACGTGGTCAATCCCTTACATTTTGACATTTCGAATATCGCCTTCGCTGATATAGAATTCCATTTTTCTAAAGCGTAAGGTAGCAATATTCGCGAAGGAGGAGGCGGCACGCGTGAGGGAAATGCAACGGAGAAGCCCTCACGCCCCTACCTCCCGGCAGGAGACGCCCTGGGCGTCTACTGCCCGCCTGTCGGGAGTCGCCGTAAGCGCGGGCTGCGTACAGCGTGTAATGGGTAGCTCACCGTCCGATAAGGACGTAGCCCGAGTGGGTTTTAGTCAGTAAAAGTCTGACACACCCTGGGTGATATCCAAATAAAAAAATAAAAAAAGGTCGTCTAGTCCTAGACAAGTGTCATTTGTTGTTAGCGATGGAGATTGTCAAAATACCAAAATGTACGGGACGCCTCTGTACGTACTTTTTAAAAGCCTATTATTTGTTTAAAACAACTCTTGGTAACTAGCAACAAATCTCTAAACAAAAATTTTGCTAAACTTGTACCATTAAACCTTAAGGCGCAGATACCCTTGAGTAGCTGATTTTAAAATGAGCATCACGTCTAAACGGCTAGTCCTAATTTTTTGGAAAAAAAAATATGTTACATTAGACCATTTTCTTAATAATTTGATCTGAGCAAATTTTGAGTTTTATTCGTATATAATAGTGTAATTAATTTTTAAAGCTATGTCTAAAACGGACAAAAACACGACAATCGCACTAAAACCGCTGGGCGTATTTTAATGAAATTAACACCATTTCAAAGACAATTTAATTATTTACATTTTGATCTGAGGCATTTTTTTAAAGTCATAGAATAATAAGGAAAGTAGGTGTGAAACGGGTGCGCGTTTTGTTCCCTCAAGGTCGTTGGCGTTAGTCATCGTCTTAAAGGTTCGCTTATCGCGAGAAATCGACAAAATTTTTTAGACCTTAAACAGCTATTAGTTCTAATCTTAATAGTAGTAGTTGTAAAATATAATCTTTTAGTCGAATAGTACCTAGTAGGTATTTGAAGAGTGCAGGTGTAATATATTGCGTTTCTACTTTTGGTCGCCGTTACGAGCACCATTGCAACCCATTTCTCTCAATCTACCTTTACGACTTTTCCGGAAAGATTAACAGCTGATATATGTTTCATTCTCAATTCTCTTGTACCCGGGTACATAGTTGTAAAAAACGCAAAATAACATTGTATTTTTACCTTAGATAAAGTATCTATAGATTAAGCCTTAAAATGAGCTTGATTGATAGAGCGAGATGGCTAATTGGCACCTCCATGTAAATAATAAGGACAAAAGATTATTTTTGTCCTTGTCACCATGGGCGGTTTCTGTTCTTTGTCAGACTCTAATATAATGGCAGGTTTGACAAACAAACTCGGTTTTGTTTGATTTTCTGTGATTTCGTGGTATTATGTGTTAATTGAGACAAGGAATTTGGGTTATTTATAGATAATAAGTGTCAGTGCTATGGTGGATTGTAGTGTTCTTGTTCTTGTTATAACACCAGATTTAACTATTGTTGTCTCATGTGCGGCCACGCCAGGGCTTCATCTATAGGTACTTTATCTAAGATTTTTACCGTACCATTAAAATAATTAATTAAATACCATGCTTAGGTAGGGAGTCCAAAACCAAGTTTGTTGTTTTTGAAAACAGTTTCATCTAGATTTACTGAGAATCGTACCTCTTGTTTTCAGTAAGTAAGGAAAATAAATACACCCAGCGTAGATTTTATGCTTAGAATAATTCCAGGAGATATCTGGTTTCTTTGAAATAAAACTCAATTTCTTTTTGGCTTGTTTTCTACCACCTATTCTTTTATCACAAAAACTATAAATCCGTTCTATAAACATTAACTAATCCATCACAAATAAACCTGACAAGTTTTAAACTATGTCATTATTCTATGCGCCTTCATTTAAAATACTAGCGAGGGACATTCATTACCTTCATGAAATATTGTAATTTATGTTTAAAAGCATTTTTATTTTTATTCTCACTCGGAAAGAAAGTACAGTCACTTTTAACTGTTACATATTCTATTTACCGAAGTTTGGTACGGAATTCTAATTGTAAAAGCCCAACTCGCTCTTGGCCGTTTCTTAACAAAAGTTATTTCGATGAACTAACGAAAACAAAAAGATTTTAAGTCGGACTCCTAAAAACCATTCGGCAATTCCGTTTTCTCAGCGTGTTCAAGTTCTTGTGTTTTAAAAACTTGAAAAAATACTCAAGCGTGCTAAAGAAATAAGAAAAGTCAAGTTGTATTTTCTTACGCTACAAAATCGAATTGCTGATTCAATTTCTTAAGTACATACAGACGTAGATAATGGAACATAAAGCGCTAACACTGGTTGGAGCGCAGATACGTCGCACCTAATATATGGACGCGAAAGCTCTTAAAGAATTCTCATATAAAGACTGCCGTAAGATAAAAGTGACAAAACGACTTTTGATAAGATGTACGTATTTTATGAGTGAATAATTTGAAAGATCTCACAAATACATCCGAGGTGACGCCTAATCTGATTACCGTATTCTAAAATTTCGCAGATTACCATTTAACGTGAAAATCTCTGCGAAAACTTTTGCGCCACTTATTACCGCTTCAAGTGCCTTAAAATAATTTCTCACTTTTTTCGTCGTGGGCACTTCGTTACGGACTCTTTCATCTTTTAATTTATTTCTTTACTTCGTTTATAATTTTTTATCTTTTTCACATTCCGCTCCCCAGTGCCTAATGCTTCAATTACTGCTCAAAATGGAAATGCAGTAGACAAAATTGAAATAGAAAACGTTCGTTCTGATGCGGATAATAACTAAGGAAATTCAACTTGTAACTGTAGGCATATTTTTTTATGTTTATGCAAAACGCGATCATTGCTTTCGTGTTGCGGAAAATCGTTATTGTGAAATCGGATATGTTGTATCGTTTCTCTTTCCATTTGTTTAAGGCAATATCCTCTTACCTGATAGTAAACAGATAATATCGTCAATTAAGGGACCGGTTGAAAACCAGCGTCAGGTGTATATTACATCGGATTTTTTTTATGATGAAATCGAAGACCACCGGTAGTTGGTAGTAACGTTTTATTTCACACGAAATATACTATTTCTTCCTTTTACTTACATACATACATAAACTCGCGCCTTTTTACCCGACTGCCGAAGGAGGGTAATGTGTTTATCAGTCTATGTATGTATGTAAGTATGTATGTATGTATGTATGTATGTATGTATGTATGTATGTATGTATGTATGTATGTATGTATGTATGTATGTATGTATGTTTGTTCCTATGTGGCGTTCTAGAGACCAAATGCGTGGGCCGATTTTGATGGTTCTTACGTCAATCGATTCGTCTTAACCCCGCGAGTGTCACTGGCTACATGAAAATTTGAAGTAGGAAAATAGCGGTTCTTGGGCGCCATATTGTGGGGGCCCAAATTTTTTTCTTCTTCCTAACCTATTGTGTGGGGTATCAAAATAAAGGATTTTAAGAGGTGATTTCAAAAATATATAACACTTATATGTTTAAATGTACCTGATTCGAAAAAAAATTAACTAGAAAGTTATAAATAAAAAATGTTAATTAAAAAAATCAAAAAACCCGACTGCTTGAAAAGCGAACTAAAAAGACGTAAACAAGGAGAAAATCATGCTGTGCAGTCGGACGATACGTCTGGTTTTGGTCAGCCAGCTCGCGAAGATGTATCCTCCGACAGTACAGCATGATTTTCTCCTTGTTTACGTCTTTTTAGTTCGCTTTTCAAGCAGTCGGGTTTTTTGATTTTTTTAATTAACATTTTTTATTCCCATGGGGGTAGGCAGAAACTACAGAACGCCACCTGCTACGATCCTTACATACTTCTTTTGCTTCACTCAAATTCATACATCTAGTCATACACACACGCCGGTTATGAGTACTGCGCACCTGGCCCTTCTGAAGAACATCACCTATAAGGTCTATGTATGTCTTTCTAGGGCGTCCCCTCCCGGCGTTTCCATTCACGTCTGCTCTGTAAATACCTTTCGTTAGTCGCCTTTCATTCATTCTCTCAACATGACCCAAACCATCTTAACATACTCTTTTCAATTTTAGTCACTACATCTTCTTTTAAACCACAACGTTATCTTATTACCTCATTCCTCAATCTATCATTTAATGTTACACCACACATACGTCGCAAGGAAAGCATTTCTACTGCATTAAGTCTTACTTTCATGTCTTTTTTGTCATATCCAACCTTCACTTCCATACATAAGTGTAGGCACCAGCACACTGTTGTGAACAGCGAGTCGAGCTTCCGGAGACAACGATTTGCTGGTAACAACCGCATGTATAGCACCATTCACTTTATTCCCTGCATTCACTCTCCTTTCCACATCCTCTTCAATCTTTCCATCCATTCTTCCTTTTAATATTGCTTTATTAGTTACACAAACCAACATGTAGATATATAAGTCGTATGTTAGTATAAATAGAGGCGGATAGTGCTCCGGATCCGTAGAGCGGATTACTATCCCAAAGAGGTTTCACATTAATCCCAACTTACGCCAGCTATTCGTCTACATTCATTTGATAACAGGGAAACAGAGGGAACCGCAACAGTCCACAGCTGCAATCTAATTTGAAACCTTACGCGAATGCAGCCAGAATTTTCCCTCCCGCCAACCCTTGGCGCCACTCCAATCTTTATTTTCTCTACTACCACGAAGCACCTTCATAAAGCGTAAATAACTTAACTTTTACTGTCGAACAAATTCCCTTTGAGAGTTCGTGTGTAAAAATCAAATTATTAATTATCTTATTACTCCTTGGAGCTTCACGTCTAAGTTGCAGAAATGGAACATCTACAAAAGCAGTGTAGTACACTAATGCCTGTCTGTCTGTCTGTCTGTCACACTCTTTCATTTCGGTGACCTTTTGGCGCAGACAGTTTTAGCAGAGGGAAGTAGTGCCCCAATTACTAACATGAACTTTCTTTTTTATTACTCGACTCGTGTTACTCCAGGGTGTCTGATATTTTTGTTATTGTATAACAAATATAGCTCTTGCAAAATGTATACTTACTATATCTAATATATATAGTTAATGTGTATTCTAATTAGTTAATTGTTTGCCGCGTTTTTTCTATATTGAGAATACGGAATTGAATAAATATGAGAAATGCTAAATTTTAATGCAAAATGGTTGCATATAAAGGGTCTTTCAACAAGGACGGGTCGATGTTAAAATTGAATAAAACAACTGAAGTTGCAGGTCTATGCCAATAAACCACATTCAACCGTTGCCCTGAAAGCCAACATAACGCAGGCCATCGCTCGGATTCAGCCGGATCTATGCAGCAGAGTCATTAAAAATTGGGCCTCTCGGATTCGTGCCACCATACGAAGCCGCGGTGGACATTTGAACGATGTCATATTCCATCCATAATGGCATAAATGGGCCTTTTAAATAAAAAATTAATTTCGTTAATATCTCACACACATCTTGTTTTATTCAATTTTAACATCGACCCGTCCTTGTTGAAAGACCCTTTAGTTCTCATCTCTTTGTTCAGTAGTTAAGTGTGATTATATGTACCGCCAACTATGTTATTAAAAACTTAAGTGCTAACTGATTACGATCTAGCCTAAATAGACTTATAAGCAATTTAACTCTTACTTTTTATTATATTGTATAATGTTATGACTAAGAATAGTGTCAATTTGCAGACAGCTGTTTTGACAGTCATCATCATCTTCGTGCCCTTTCCCCATGCCATTTAGGGTCGGCTTGTCAATTATCAGGTTATCACTGACTCCTTCACAGCTGTTCTGACAGCACCAGTAACAATTCAAATCATCGCAGAGAGCCTCTCACTAACCACATAAATTAATCAAACAATGTAACTACCCCGAAGTATTCATCAAGGCAACCATTCGATGGATTGAGTTTGTACTCTGTGAGGAACAAAGCTTTCGCGTGGCCTGTCTGATAAAATTGATTAAATGCAAGCATGGTCCATAAATAAACCGACGTTTTTCTAAACTCAGCACGAAAGTAGCTTCGAACGACCCTAAGTATTCACGAGCAACCTCGATGAACGGGAAAATAAGACAGACAATATGAAATGACGGAAATTGGATTTATATTCCTTTTAGTTTCTTTTTCGTACACATTGTACAAGAGCTGTCGCTTTTTCCTTATAGAACAAAGCTTTAAGTAGGTACTATCTTACAGTAGATGTAGGCAGAGAAAATATCTGCATTATTATTCCACACGTTTTCGTTTCTTATACGTTGTAACTAAAACGAAATATTTTAATTTTAAGATAATCTATGTTTATGTTTTAGAAAGATTTTTTAAGTATCTACGGTTTCCGAATTAAGTTAGGAAATTGACAAATTGTACCAATCTACATACTTTTTAACCGACTTACCAATAAGGAGGAGGTTCTATGTTCGACATTACGTTTGTTTTGCTTTTTTTTTTTGATGTGTTCACGCATATCCGTCAATTTTGGACCGATTTTGAATTTTTTTTTTGTTTGTTAATGTGTTTCGAAATTGGTCATTTTAATTTGGTGAAGATCTGAGGAAGAACTTCGAAGATATACAACAGAACTCTTCAATAAATTACGGCAAATCTCGCGGGATTGCTGCAATCGCATGTCTGTTTATTGTTTATACCATTTCATAACATAACATCACGCCAGTACGCTCTTAAGGGGTACGCAGATCTCTCATTTCACCGGTTTTGTTAAAATTTCATGATATTCGGGTAATCTATTCTGGCGTCATAGTTACCTTAATCAAGTTGCCTATTAGGTAGGTACAACTAAAAAGTGAAAAATTAAAAGCTTTTTTACAAAAAAATACTACCGACTTCCAAAAAAAAAAACTACAAAGTGAAAAATAACTTGTTTTTTGGAAGTCGGTGTCCATAACGCATAAAATGGTACCTACCAAAGACACCGACTTCCAAAAAACAAGTTATTTTTCACTTTGTAGTTTTTTTTTTTGGAAGTCGATAGTATTTTTTTGTAAAAAAGCTTTTTATTCGTAATCAAATTGAGCTTGAATGAATCTTAATGTTATATTTTCAATTCAAAAACTGTGACTAAGTATCTTTGTGCATTTGCAATTATCTAAAAAACTACAAGCTGCAAGTACAGCTTATGTAAAAAGGTTATCATACACACATCAGGTTAGAAAATCAATAAAAACTATGGAATATGTGATCGTAAATATCGTTTGGGCCTTCTGGCACATTACATTAGCTCAGCAGTGAGAGGGCGCTGGTGTGCCACTGTTGACATCGACTCATGTAAATTTGTTAATAAAAATATAAATATCGTTTGTCATACATCTAAAGCTGTGTAGTTTTGTCAAGTATAGTACAAAACATCAAGAGGATTGTTATTGAACTCCAAATCTACGAACTTACTACGAAAACTTGGCAATTATCACCGATAGATCGACACAAAAAAACCGGCCAAGTGCGAGTCGGACTCGCGCATGAAGGGTTCCGTACCATTATCGCAAAAAAACTGCAAAAAAACACGTTTGTTGTATGGGAGCCCCACTTAAATATTAATTTTATTCTGTTTTTAGTATTTGTTGTTATAGCGCCAACAGAAATACATCATCTGTGAAAATTTCAACTGTCTAGCTATCACGGTTCATGAGATACAGCCTGGTGACAGACAGACAGACAGACGGACCGCGGAGTCTCAGTAATAGGGTCCCGTTTTTACCCTTTGGGTACGGAACCCTAAAAAAACGATTTACATACATGTACATTAGCAATTATCTAAAAAACTACAAGCTGCAAGTACAGCTTATGTAAAAAGGTAAGAACCTTTATATACTGTACACACAACAGGTAAGAAAATCATTAAAACTATGGAATATGTGATCGTAAATATCGTTTGAGCCTTCTGGCACATTACATTAGCTCACATATGTCATCATTCATATAAAAATATATAAAAGTTCGTCGATCACAGTTAATATTAATAAAAATTTATCCAATGGCCCTGGCATCACCAATATTTGAAATTTAATAACTGGAAGAGATAACCCACAATTTTAACTGCTGTCACAGCCAGTGAGTTTGTACATAAACGAGAAAATATTCCCATGTAAATTTATCTTATTTGCACGTTATTACATATTTGTTGCATGATTGAAATTAATGCACTACGAATGGCGAAACTATGAGAACGGTTGACGTTTGTAAATTTTTTTGTGAGGTTTAAACGTGAGGTAACAGATACCATAATACATTGTTAGATGGACCACAATACTTGTATAGGTACCACTGGACTATATTTTGTCAAATGGATAGGCTATATTTTTTATAATTTTCATACTGTCACATCCGCCATCATAACATGCCGCTTATATTGTTAACTTATTTTAACAGCTCACCTCTTATTTTAAGGACTTTTTGGTTGTGTCTGAAATTAAAAAATGAAATTTGAGGTAACAGATACCATATTACATTGTTAGATGGACCACAATACTTGTATAGGTACCACTGGATTATATTTTATCAAATGGATAGGCTATATTTTTTATAATTTTCATACTGTCACATCCGCCATCATAACATGCCGCATTGTAAATTTATTTTAACAGCTCACCTCTTATTTTAGGAAATATTTGGTTGTGTGTGTAACACACCTAAATGTGTCTACAATTATTTTTTCAATTTATTCAGCCATAAAGAATAATGCTAAGTTTTTAATTTTGAGTCTGAATTATAATAATTTAATTCTAAATACTCCATCAATCGAGAAACAAATTGATTATTTATTGTTCTTGATATAAGAGGTTGATTATTCAAATATTCAACCAGACATTAATTGCATTTGCTCCTTCAAAAACTAGACAGTCTGAAATCAAAAGTTCAAAGTTAATTTTAACAAAATTTTACTACTAACTTAACCTTATTAACCCAAACTTACTCTTTACAAGAACTCTAGCCTGCCCGGGTTAATCAAAAGTCTGGCATAACTAAAATTTAATAATAAAATACTTACACAGAATTGTGATGTTTTTCACAAACTAGAGGAATCATAGCCAAACAATTTTTATTGTACTAGCATTTCTATTGCGACTACAAAAGATTTACAAGCCGATCTGAGTACTGAATAAAGACACAAAGAAAGTATCTAGAATTCTTATCTTGTCTTGCAAATTACAAGCCAGTAGAGAGCAAAACGGACTTGTAGGTTCAAGATTACATTGTTCGCAAAAATACAAATAAAAACTTCAAAATTGCGGTCTTTTTTTGTTTTTAATAGAGGTCAAAGGCTATTTCAGTCGAATAGTGGCAAATGGATCTAGTTTTTTAGGGCTATTAAAGTAAAGTATCTTATATTGAATAATGTGAGTTTTTGTCGAGATTCTATCCATTTCTAGTAGTCTCAATTTAGGTAGGTGGTGTGGAGTAGGTGTGTGATCAGATGTGTTTTTACGGGGCGTCTCTGAGTGTCGCATTGTATGACTACTTTTGTTACCTTGGGTCCTACCTTCAAAAATAATTGTACGTGTAAATGAATAAATAAATAATTATATAAATGAACAAATAAATAAATACTTAAACAAATTAATAAATTAGAGAAAAAGTGGCGCCAGTGACAGAAAAGTTGAAAGGAAACCGTTTGTCCTGGTATGGTCATCTGATGAGGAGGGATGAAACGCATGTTACTACTAAAAGAGTTATGAATATAAATGTGGATGGATGTAGAGGGAGAAGACGGCCAAAAAAAAGATGGATGAACTGTGTGAGGAGTGATATGAAAAAAAAGGAAAGCAGTGATAGCGTGACGGGGGACAGGACGGTATGGAACAGGAAAACGTGTTGCACCGACCCCAAGTAACACGGGACAAGGGCAGGAAGATGATGAACAAATTAATTTCTGAATATGAAAATTTCAATTTGAGTATTTATTAGACTCTACTTTAGCCTGAAACATCGTCAAAATTGTACAGTGAAGTTGGTTTTGAGAAGTTCTTAATAATATTCTCAATACAGAAATCATAAGCCTAATTTTTGGAAGCAAAGTTTTAGGAAAAAGGTATTAAATTAATTTTTTTTTATTGTAGGTACTATTCTACCAGTTGTACGCACCAATTATGAATTATTTTAGTCTATTCTATGGTCTTCAAAAATTCGTTGTTTAGTAAGACGCTTTTTTGCGGAGGTCAAAAGACATTTCAGTCGAATAGTGACTAATGGAGCCTATTTTTCTAGGTTTTTAGGGCTTGTATAAAGTGCCTCATATTTTAAATAGTGAGACTTTTGGAGAGTTTTTGTGCAAATGTTCGATTCAAAGATTTAGAAATTAGGTTTTAAATGAAATGGTATTTTATCGTACTTTTCTACGTATTAGTTGCAAGCGCCGATTATAAATCTGCGCCAAAACGCAAGGGCACCACCTACCTTTTCTCAAAGCGCTTCGTCGGTTTTTTTGAACCCTCAAAACTTGTGTTTGGATTATAACAGATAAACAAAATTCTCGCCATATGATATCAATAGTAGATTTATTAAACGTATAAAGTTTCAATTGCATAGCTCTTATACTTTAGATGATATTGATTATCTAAAAAAACCCGATATCGACACTGACTCACTCACTGATGATCATCAAATTCTTAAGGCTCTTCCTGAAATCCTAGAAAGCTGAAATTTTGTATGCAAGCTAGTGTTAGTACACAAACAACAAAAAAAACTATAATACTTGGAACAGTAGTAGTAGTAGCATACAGTGCGGGTACTGGGCCCGCGTGGTGGATTACGGCCCATCCCCTCCCACAGAGAGAAGGCGTGTGTCCCAGCAGTGGGAACATTAATAGGCTAATGATGATGTTAACTTGTAACTTTTACCCGTTGGGGATTTAAACTATTGAGACTGCCACATATTTTGATGCTAGAGGTCCGAATATTGATATATAGTCCATATCCTCGTTATAAATAATAAAATACATATTTCAGGATGTTTTCTAAATCACCCTCCATCTTTAAATAAGGGGATTAAAGAACAATGGCGAAATTTTAGCTGACTTAAATTTGAGCTTCTGAAAGTGAGTTATATACGAAAGACATTACTAGACTATTAATTGTCTATGTTTTTTAAAGTATAATTAGTCCTGGTCCAAAATAGATAAAAACAACATAATAAATAAAAAGTTATTTGATTTTTTAGTTCATTTCTTTAGCATAGTGTTGCCATTATATATTTTATATACTAAGTGACAAGTAGTAACTATATTAAGTAATAATATCATTATTGTATTTATTGCAGTAAATAACAATCATGTCTCTACACATATCATGCTAAAATAACTAAGTAAGGGAAATACTAATGCGATATTCCCCTTTTATTTCCACGAAATTGAATAATATTACCTATTAAACACATTATTAAAAGTTACCCAGACCTAACCTACAAAAGTTTATGACTGAATATCTATTATTATCTACATTCTCGAACAAAAATTCTTGCACAAACTAATTCAGAACATCACCCTGAGTTAAACCAGATATTTTTCATTTAAAGACTTTCGAATTTAATCTCAGCTAAAACAATGTATGGGCACCTGCCATTGTTCTTTCATGCTAGGGATCTGAAAATTATACAAGTACACATACTTCTTATTACAAATTAGAAAAAAAAAATAACATTGTAAAAAAAATATTTTCATAAGCAAGTTACAAAGAAGTGAAATCCCACCAAAAACATTTTCATGTAAAAAGTTTTTAGTTGTATAACAACAAATAACACAGCGCTACGCGTCACACTAGCCGTCGTCTACCCGCACGCGCCCGCCCCGCCACGCGTTTCTCGCCGCCGGCCGGCGCCTATATAAGACGACCACCGCTGTGCACACGGGCAGTGTTCGCTGCGCTCTCGGTCTGCTTCAACCTCCCTGGTCGGACAGCTCTGAGAACCAGTGATACGCTATAGCGCACGCACGGGGAACCGCTCCCTGTACTGTACTAGACTTACCTACAAAGTTTACTGTAATTGTTTACAAAATATTAATAAACGACTACGTTAGTCTAAAATAAAGTGTGTTTGTTTATACAAACCTGTTACAAACTGGCGCACAACGCGGAGCCGAATCCAGTCGACAAGATTGAAACCTTACGTCGTCTTCCACATCGAAACATCAAGATGCCCATGTCAGACGAGCAGTTCCAGCAGCTCCTGGGTACAATCCTGGCCAATAAACGGGGAACATTTGCATCCTGCACCTTTACGTACGACGGGAAAAAGAACACGGATGCAGTGGAAGCCTTCTTAGCTGCAGCTACCGTTTATAAGTCAACAGAGAAGATAAGTGACTCAGACGCACTGCTAGGTCTCCCACTATTACTTCGAGACGAGGCAGCAGTGTGGTGGCAGGGGGTGAAAACTGGTGTGACACGGTGGGAAGATTTCTGCAGTAAGCTACGCCATACGTTCGCACCAAAGAAACCAGCATTCATGGTGTACCACCAGATAACGCATGAAGTTCAGGAAGCGAACATCACGACGGAGGCATTTATTGCCAGGAAAAGGTCCTTGTTTTCACTGGTTCCTCCTCCAGCACTCACTGAATCACAGCAAATCGACCTGATTTTCGCGCTTATCCGCTTGGAAAAAAGAAACCGTATGCCGCGAGACACAGTTCCAACGTTTGAGAAGCTCCTGGAGACGGCGCGAGGAATCGAAGAGACCTTGCAGGAGTACGCGGCCACTACGCAAATAGGCGAAACCAGTGAAATCAGGCCTCAGGAAAAAAAAGGTAAACTGAGGTGCACTTTCTGCAAGAATCCGGGGCATACAGCGGATGTGTGTCGCAAGAAGAAACGGGCTGAAGGCACTCTGCCTATTGCGGTGAAAAGTGTCTCAGAGAACTATACACAGGCACCATCCCCGTCTCAGTCGAAGTTCTCCTGCTACGGGTGTGGAACACCCGGAGTTTATCGAAGCAACTGTACCACGTGCAAGAAAAGCTCGTCATCTCTCAAAAAAGAAAATATTAGTTTCTGCGCTCTTAACGCTTCAGAAGTCACTCACTCACGACCAGTTGTGTTCCTAGAAGTTGAAGGGATCATGGGGACGGCATACATGGACACATGTGCTAAAAGGAGTGTCGCATCGTACACGCTTTACCAGTCCCTGGCGAAGTGTGGATGCCAATTCGAAGAGCAAACGGTGGATCTGACATTGGCCGATGGCATAAAGAGAAGGCAGACGGTACTAGTGTGCAAAGCAATGGTGGATTTGAATGGTCGGAAAACAAATACAGAGTTCATCGTACTGAAAGAAGCAAGAGACAACCGTACACTACTCGGTGTCGATTACTTGCAAGATGCGGGTGTGGTGATCAATATTCCTCAATTCACGTGGAACTTCATTGATGAACCTGAGCTACATTACGAGCTTTACTCGGAAGAGTTCACCATTTTTAAATCCACGGCCGTCAAGGATATGGCGGAGATGCCAAGCCCAGTCAGCGCGATGACCGTGACAGACAGTGAGGACGCCGTAAGCATGGCCACCGCCACACCTTCATTTCCAACGACGCCTCCTCCGATGATGTTGCCCACGGGTGAAGCAGCAACGCCAACAAAAGAGCAACACGCCAATACGAACTATAAACTGGTGCCGATAGACCTGACTAGCACACCTCCAAGCAAGAAGAGGCCCCGGCTATTCGATGGATACTCCCCAAGCTTTACGGACTTCATGTTGCGAGATGCTCGAATGAATGTCCACCGAGAAAACGTTGAGCTATCGCCACAAAGTGCTAATCTCTTTGACGCTAATAACTGGGACGTTTGTATAGACTCAATCGATGTAGTAGCACATATAACAACGGACCAGAGAGAGCTGGTAGATCAGCTGCTGGAAAAGAACAACGACGCCTTCAACATGAAGCGAGAACCTACGAAGCTGATCGAGCACACGATCAAGACAGTGGATGATAAACCAATCTCGGTCCCTCCATACAGATTATCACCACCTCGAAAAGAAGCTTTGCAGCGGGAGATCAAGGCAATGTTAGCGGATGGCATCATCCAACCATCTGCGTCACCATGGTCGGCGCCCGTAGTGTTAGTACCGAAGGCCAACGGAAGCACACGGGTCTGCATAGACTACCGCCGACTCAATGCGATAACGGTACCCGACCCGTATCCTATGCCAAGGATTGATGATCTCCTTCACGAAGCGAAGCCAACGCCTTTCATGTCTCTCCTAGACTTGAAAGCTGGCTACTGGCAGATTGGCGTACGTAAAGAAGACCAGGACAAGACAGCGTTTATCACCCCTTTTGGCATATTCAAATTCACCCGCATGCCATTTGGTTTAAGGAACGCTCCAGCTACATTCCAGCGACTCATCGACCGCTTGCGCGTGAGTATGCCTAACGTGAAGCTGCTAGCATACTTAGATGACCTGGCCGTATTTTCGCAAACGTTCGAAAGTCACCTGGAAGACTTGCAAGAGGTATTCGATAAGCTTAAAGAATTTGGCCTTACCGTGAATCGAGCGAAGTGCCATTTTTGCTGTCCTATCATCAAATACCTGGGTCACTATATCACACCGAAAGGCCTACAGGTAGACCCAGAAAAGACTGCTGCTATCGCAAAACTTCCTACGCCCTCCAACCAGAAACATCTAGTTAGTTTCCTGCAGACGTGCTCGTGGTATAGGAGATTTATAGAAAACTTTGCGAAGATTGCAGAACCCCTGACTCGCTTAACGAAGAAGAATGTTAGTTGGGAGTGGACAGAGGATCAACAAAACGCCTACAATGAGTTAAGGTATCGCCTAACTTCCGCTCCAATTTTGAGACAAGCTGATGAAACCAAACCCTATGTCATAAAAAGCGACGCAAGCTCATATGCAATAGGAGCAGTTTTGGTCCAGGGGCAGAGCGAAGACGAACATCCGGTGGAGTTCGCTAGTCGTCTTCTGACATCAGCAGAAATTATACCACCACCGAAAGAGAGGCGCTTGCTGTGGTATGGGCGGTATCAAAGTTCCGTGGATATATTGAAGGACTTCCTATCACCGTAATCACGGACCATCAAGCCTTGAAGTGGCTCATGTCACTGAAAACACCTACTGGTAGGCTGGCGAGGTGGGCCCTACAGCTGCAGGCATTCGACATTACCATTAAATACGCGCCTGGTAGAACGAATGTTGTAGCTGATTTCCTCTCCAGGCCACCTTGTAATGATGAGACGGTACGAAGCTGTGGTATTTGTACAGTAACCATTGATATGCCCCTAAGGAGTCCAGCTGAAATCAGAGCTGAGCAGTTAAAAGATGGAAGACTACAACAGATTGTGAAGGACCTAGAAAGTTTGGACAGCGACGAAAAAGCGGTATACTGGAGCAACAAGGGCTATCTGCTAAACAATGGGCTACTCTATCGACACAGTCCCCATTCAGACTCTGACGAGGCACAATTGGTTGTACCAGAACACGAATGGGCTAACGTACTGGCTACATATCATGATGACCCTCTAGCAGGCCATTATGGTCCGGATAAGACTTATCGGCGGATCAGTCAGCGATATTATTGGACTGGAATGAGGAAATATATTGACAGCTATACGAAGATGTGCTTAGAGTGTCAACGATACAAATCTTCAAACCAGAAACCGGCGGGACTACTTCAAACTACCGTGATGAGTCAAAGATTTGAAGTCATATCTTTTGATTTGTTTGGACCATTGCCAGCATCCCCGGATGGGAAAACATGGATCCTCATCATTGAAGATGTGGAAACTCGTTGGGTGGAACTGTTTGCCCTACAACAGGCCACTGCAGAGACCTGCGCTATGACGCTCATCAATGAGGTGTTCCTTCGCTATGGACTTCCTCGACGTATGATAAGTGATAACGGCCCCCAGTTCGTTAGCTCCATTATGCAACAAGTCGTTTATTCGCTAGATATTAAACATGCATTCACACCCGTTTACCATCCGGAAACCAATCCCGTAGAGAGGAAGAACAGGGATCTGAAGCCCCAACTAGCTATCCTAGTCAGAGATAAACACAGAAACTGGCCTGAACACCTGCCTAGCATTCGGTTCGCAATGAACACAGCGACTGGTCTCTCGACAGGATTCACACCGGCCTACTTGACCTTCGGGAGGGAACTCAGAACGCCAGATGATACATCTCATGACTTTCGGAAGATCCTGCAATCAGAAAATTTTATACCGGAAATCACACCAAAGTTAATGCAGTTAGCTACTAACCTACAAAAGGCTCGAGAACTACATGAACTCTCTGAAGAAAGACGCAAGAAATATGCGGACCGACACCGGCGAGAGAATCCGGGTTACAATCCTGGTGACCTTGTACTCGCCACACTGCATTCCCTGAGTAATGCCACTAAAGGCGTAACTAGCAAATTCGCACCGCGACGTGATGGACCCTATATTATTAAGAAGCGGCATGGTCCATCGTCCTACGAAATTGCTGACCCACAGAAGCCAGAAGTTGTGGTTGGTATATATCACTCCTCGGCTTTGGTGCCCTACGTCGGCAGATCACCCACGTTACCAGCCCCTGTACAACCCTTGAGGAAAAGAGGACGACCACGAAAGCAAAATCAGGGGCATGGAAGTGACGAAGGGCAAGCGAAGAAACGTGGAAGACCCAAGAAAATGCCTCCAGTTGCTGGCTCATCGTCGGGACGACTTCAGAGCCAGAGGGGGAGACTATAACAACAAATAACACAGCGCTACGCGTCACACTAGCCGTCGTCTACCCGCACGCGCCCGCCCCGCCACGCGTTTCTCGCCGCCGGCCGGCACCTATATAAGACGACCACCGCTGTGCACACGGGCAGTGTTCGCTGCGCTCTCGGTCTGCTTCAACCTCCCTGGTCGGACAGCTCTGAGAACCAGTGATACGCTATAGCGCACGCACGGGGAACCGCTCCCTGTACTGTACTAGACTTACCTACAAAGTTTACTGTAATTGTTTACAAAATATTAATAAACGACTACGTTAGTCTAAAATAAAGTGTGTTTGTTTATACAAACCTGTTACAGTTGGATTTTATTTTCTAATTTTTAAAAAATGCGTTGTTCGGTAAGACGCTTTTTTGTTACAATCACACCTAATTTTTCTAGGTTTTTATGGCTCATATTTAAATATTGTGACTTGTTGAGAGAATTTGAATTATTGTTCGAAGCGATGTATTAGGAACAGGGGTTTTGAAATGAGAAAGTATTTTACCGCATAATTGTCACCAATTATACATTTTGGCCTTCTGATGAAACTACACAAACGTTTGCTTCTGATAATGAAGCTCAACAAAGTAAAGAAAAAAGAAATCGCTAAACAACAAATGCGGTTCTTAGAAATAGGTCAACTCTAATATTTGAACCACTTAATCTATTACTACTATTTGAAGACGGAAGAGACTATTACTATTCGAAGCACCACATATATGTATACAATTATACCTAGTACTTGTTTTTCTGTTATTACCCGACTGCCGAAGGAGGGTAATGTGTTTATCAGTCTATGTATGTATGTCTTTGTTCCTATGTGGCATTCTAGTGATCAAACGCGTTGGCCGATTTTGATGATTCTTACGTCAATCGATTCGTCTTAATCCTGCGAGTGTCACTGGCTACATTAAAATAGGATAAAAATAAAAAATCCCAACCCATCGTGTGGGATATCAAAATAAAGGGTTTTAAAAGGCAATTTCAAAAATATATTACACTTATATGTTTAAATGTACCTAATTCTAAAAAAAAATAACGAAAATTTGTAAATAAAAAAAGTTAATTAAAAAAATCAAAAAACCCGACTGCTTAAAAAGCAAACTAAAAAGACGTAAACAAGAAGAAAATCATGCTGTGCAGTCGGAGGATACATCTGGTTTTTTTCCGCCAGCTCGCGAATAAGTATCCTCCGACTGCACAGCATGATTTTCTTCTTGTTTACGTCTTTTTAGTTTGCTTTTTAAGCAGTCGGGTTTTTTGATTTTTTTAATTATTTTTTTCGGTTAATATTTTTTTAGCAGCCGGGTTTTTGTTTTTATAATAATTTGTTTTTTTGTTAACTGTTGAAATAAACCAACTATGGGTGTGCCTATAGGTGGCCCACTGCAAGGTATTTATATCAGTACCGTTAACTTCCGTGTTTACGTATTTTAAATACCCAAAATAGGTATATATCACAACATGAAAACGTAATTTTGAATGTTAAACGGCTCTATTTAGCATAAAAATATAATTTGATTAGTCTAAATTACCATAGGCACAGATTTAGTAAAAAGAATAAACACTAAAAATACACATTATTATGGCTCTCGAAAACTAATAACAATTAGGGAATCTTATGCAGGACTTTTTGTGCACAGTTGAAAAAGGAATATAAACTTGCTCTGAGCACAAATTGCTGTGAAATGAAAACTTTACGAGAATTAAGCATAAATCTGATTTTTGAGCCCTTTGACAGCCCATTTTTTGTTTTTCCTCCTATGGGATTTTATGGGCTTTTTAGGCAACATTACTTCTACCATAATGAACATAATTCCGGTGAAAGTACTTAACTAGGATTTTTTTCGCAGCAAATGTCTTTATTTCGTGGGCTACTATGTTTACAATTTGCAATTTTTTTTGGCAATTTGTGTTAGCAACGAAGGTCAACCACTTAACATCGTTAGTATGGTGACCAAACACTGCTTTTACGCATTTGAAATGCTAGAAATTAGTATGCTGATGTATATTAACTCTGGAGCTTATTTTCCATCAGTTTTATATTTATTTAAGATCATATTCTACCGTTTAAAGCCTGAAGTCTTAAGCGACTGTAATATTCATTAGTGTTCTTTGATGGCTTCCGATGATACCTTCATACAATCAGGTACCTATTGCATTGTCTACAGTGATGGTGTTGGGGCATGGATGCGCGCGCTGGGCGCTGCAGTGGCTGGCGCTGGTGGCATGCGCGCTGGCGGGGGCTCTGGCGCCGGAGAAGGTGGAGCCCTGCGCCAACAGCCCTCTCTGCTCCTGCCGCATGGCGCACATGTCCTGCATCGCCGTGCCCTTGCACAGGTTCCCAGGTATGTGAAAACTGCCAAGCTACGGAAGCCAACCAAAGGGATGGCTTCTGAACTGAGTATTTGAAGTTAACAACTTGTCAAAAAAAATCTCATGCCAAAATAGATTTTGACAAATATTCAACTTCAAATTCTTGACTCAGAAACCGAGTATAAGGGTCAATTTCATCAAAGAAACTTAACGCGAAATGCACACCTTAACCGCGTTCAAGAGCTGCCTGTCAGTGTCACTTATAATTATAATGGAAATATTGATACTGACAGCTTTTAAACGCAGTTTATACCTACATAGGTATATGCTGATCGTTTTCAGTTTATTTGGTGAAATTGGCCCAAAGAAGACCATTTAAATTGAATTCAGAATCTGAGATTATTGTCACGTTTTGACTAAGAAACAACATGCAAACTAACTCAATGACGTACAAATCTCATTGCATTTTTAGGACATAAGAAATAGTCACTATATAATCAACTTAGAATACACAACGCTATTGTTAAGTAAATGGCAATAGAATGTCAATTAACTGAGATTTTGAGTTAAATTATAATACTTGTTTAATGCAATTGGAATAGCTGATACCGCAGTCAGTCCGCTGTGCTCAAAGGCTACCAAGTATAAAAAAAACCACAGAGCTTGGTAAGGACACGTGGAACCCTGTGATACACAGGTTATACACATTATGATGACTACGTCTAGTGTTAGTAGATTGCCGACTCTGGCTAGAAAAAATCTTCGTAGCGCCACCTCCGCATTTAAAAAAAACCTGAAGTTAAAAAACCCTCACAATTCTAGACTCAATTCCCTAGAGCTCGATCCATTAGCAAACTTTGAGGTAAAATTTTCTGCATTAATCAGTCAAATATGATTACAATATTGTATAATTATTCTGGTTCAAGTAATCATTATAAACCGCAATATTTAAACGAATTTACACAAATTGCGGCTTGCAAACTGGTTAATTTTGTTTTAAATTAATACATTTCATATTATGTAGGTACGGTAATTAATAGACTGTTATTATGTGTTTTATAAATATTAATAATTCATCATATAAATGTTAATAGTCGGCGAAACAATTAAGGCAGCCATTAGGTGTACATTTCATTTTCTTCACAAACTTTTATTTAATATCAGACGTTCTATGTAAGGGAGCTTATAAGTTCCAAGTGGGTGCCTTAATTGAAATAGTACGCCATCGTAAGTCCTTAAGTCCGGCTCAAAACTATGTACCCGTTTAAACTTCTCTTACAGAATGGCCCCGAATAGAGCTGCAACATCTAGATATAAGCATGGCCGACCTAGAAGTGCTGACAGAGAGCGCGCTGGACGGATTGAGATTGCAAACATTAGTTTTAGTCGCGAACAAGTTACATTACATCGAGATGCACGCATTTAGGTAACTCGAGTTTTAATACAACTTTGTAACAACTATTTGCAGAAGTTTAATTAAAAGTCAAGTAAAGGAACATTTAATAAAACTCATTCGTTTTCAGTTCCATGGCGGGTACACTAGCATCTTTAGACCTCGGTTACAACGAATTCACTGAAATACCGCAGCAGGGCTTAAAAGATTTAAAAGTTTTAAACTGGTTGAATCTGCAGAAGTAAGCACAACTTTTGGAACTAAATTCTATTAAACTTTTGCCCGGAGAGTTGATTAATTTTATTAATATATTTTCGCTTTTATTTTAGCAACAATATAGTGTACATTGGAGCTGACATTAAATGGCATCACTTGGAAGAAACGCTGACGAGTTTGTCTCTGAGCAACAACCAGGTGACGCACCTCAAGTCACAGGCTCTGACGTCACTGTACCACCTGCTGCAGCTGGACCTGGAGGGTAACCACCTCCGCACCGTCAGCGCCGACTCCCTGCCCGCCTCCCTCACACTCCTCAAGCTATCCAACAACTTCATCCATGAACTCTCCTGTGATTTACTTTATAATCTCCCTAGGTTACAATCTGTACATTTACGACATAATTTTATTACCTTCGCGGACAATTACGTTTGTCCAACTAATAAGAGTAAAAAAATAGAAAAATTAGATTTGAGTAATAATAAAATTAACGATACTACCCAAATACTTCTGTTTCGGGAAGTACAAATTAGGCAAATTATATTAGACCTTAATGAATTAACAACAATTCCAAAGTTGGTTTTCGTGAATAATAGGATAGAGCGGTTATCGGTGTCGTACAACATGTTGAGTTCCATTAGCCGAGATCTATTTTTGTCATTGAAAAACTCGCTGGAGAATCTGGAGCTGGAGCACAACAGACTGTTCCACCTGCCGGACAGCCTGGCGCAGCTGGTGCGGCTGCGTCATCTGTCTCTAGCGTACAACCAGCTGGAGGAGGCACCCGCGCTCCCTGGCCGCATCCAGACGCTCTCGCTCGCCGGCAACTTTTTAACTTCAATACCCTCAGCACTCCAGGCGCTCGAACCCGGTTCTATTCGTTATCTCGACTTAAGCTACAACAGGATATCTAATTTATTACCAAACGAATTCCTAGACTGGTCCACTTCTCTGGGGAATATCAACTTGAGAGGTAACAGGATTGCGCAGATTTATAAGAACGTTTTCCCCGCCAGCATGTCATTGAAAGAGATACATCTAAGTTTTAACGACTTGTACTACGTGCATCCACAATCTTTCGCGAACGTGACTAGGTCGCTCCGTATCCTAGAATCGTCTTCTACACTCTTTAGTGGCTATTTTCCATTTGAAATCGAGGAAGGCTTAGAGAATATCAGTTGGCTATCATTTGATAACAACGATTTTCACATCCTCAAGCTGTCCGACGTGGTTGTGTTTCCATTTCTAAAATATTTAAACTTGGATTACAATAGGATTGTAGATATTGTTATAAGCGAAGATTATCGTAATGAATCACTATACCTGAGCAACTTGAGGCTTGCCTATAATTTTTTGCATTCACTGCACAGCAGAAGCTTCATTTACATGCCAGAGATAAGAAACTTGGATTTATCTTATAACAGAATCAACAACTTAACTAAGCACACTTTCTCAAACTTACCAAACTTGAGATATTTATCTCTTGCGGGTAACATAATCGATTCGATGGAAGCCGAGACGTTTGCTAATTTACCAAAACTGCAAATATTGGAACTCCAGGGAAACAACTTTACGTATTTATCACTGAACTCGTTTCATAACGTATCTAATGTAGACGTAACGTTCACGTTGAACGTTAGCAGAAACCGCATCAAGTTCGTGGATGGCGAATCCGCAATATCAGTTAACATATTCGACGGTTCATATAATGATCTCTATGAAGTGCCAAATAACTTTTTCACTGCGGTCGCGTCCTCAATACGACAGATTATTTTAGCACACAATAAAATTATTCATGTTCCGAATGAAGCTTTTGGTGATGCAAAATACTTAGAAATACTAGATTTGCATAGAAATAATATCAATAATATTAAGAGAAAGTCATTTACTGATCTGATATCTCTACAAATATTGGATCTCTCATTCAATGTTATTTCTCAATTATCTGTAGAACAATTCTATAATTTGAACAAGCTTAGGTATTTGAAACTGGACCACAATAATTTAAGGCTGTTGCCGCGAGACGTGTTTAAGAACACCCTCGTGGAGCATCTGGACCTGAGCTACAACGAGATGTTGCTGTTCCCGGGCACGGCACTGTCGCAGATCGGCTTCACCCTGCGCTACCTCGACATGTCGCACAATCGCATCGAGTACTTAGACAGTAATATATTCCGCAGCACACAGTTCCTCTTGAGTCTCAATCTGGGTCACAATCTATTAACAGTGCTATCAGATAACACGTTTTCGAGCCTCGGCGGACTGCGCCAACTGGACCTGAGCTTTAATTCCATAAAAGCAAACTTCAAGGAACTGTTTCATAACCTTCCCAACTTGAGGCATTTGAATCTTGCAAATGTAAGCTTAAAGTCAGTGCCTTATCTACCTTTGACAAACTTAACTAGCCTCAATTTGACTTCAAATTACATTAACAGTTTTAAGGAGACTGATGTGAAACGACTGGCGAGTCTTCGTCACTTAGATCTTAGTAGTAATCGTCTTACCTCTTTAGTGCCAAAAATGTGGTTCCATTTAAATAATTTAAATATCCTCGATCTGTCGTACAACCCTATTGTAAGAATCACGCCAAATAGTTTCAAATGGTTGAGCAATTTGTCTCATTTGAATTTAAATGGACTTAAATACTTAGACTTAGTTGACCAGGATTCCTTCCGTCCCTTGATATCACTTCGGTCCCTGCACATTCAGTCGTGGTCTACCATTAATCATTCTACGTTCCGAATTTCCAACATCACCACTTCCCTGTCCTCTTTGTACAAACTAGTTATACATTGGACTGACGAAATAATGGATAATCAACTACATGGAATCGATGCGAGGAACATTCGCTACTTAGAAATTCGAGGATCAAATCTGAAGAAAATATCTGACGATGCTTTTAAGCCGTTCGCCAACAGTCAAGAGATATTTATAAGGATTACAATGACTTCCCTAACGAAATTGCCGACAGCATTTATGAGGCATTTGGGACAAGTTCCGCAGCTCGGGATCGACTTGAGCTACAATCAACTTACGACACTAAATCCAGCTATTTTCTATCCAAACTTCACAAGTTGGAGTCACGTCGCGACTAAGCTACTGTCAGGTACGTAATATTCATTTGTTGTATATTTTAATGCCCAATATCAAAAGCCACGCAGTAGTTGACCGAGCAGGCTGCAACGTATAAACAAGATAAAGTTTTAATTTCAGGGTAGGTGATTTTATTTTACCCTACCTATCTGCAGCTCAGCTTAACGAAGTTGAAAACCTGCATTTTTTATGCTAGTTTAAATTTTAAAAAGTGAAACTCGGTTCAGCGCTAGCCTACGATAGAAAAAAAACAAGTTTGACAAACCCGCAAATTACACAATCCACCTGTAGTTGTTAAACCACTAAATCTCTTTTGAAAACAATTTTAATTTTTAATAAGCTTATAATTAACGCTGCAATATCTCTAAAACGAGTTAGGTACTTCATTAAAAATGTACAGTGGTGCGAGTGAACCCCAAGCAAATGCTAGTATTTTATTAAAATTTACTGAGCCTCTCACCACCCAGAATGAGGCGGGCAACTCTTCTTAATGAGTTTTAATTCTTAATACACCACTCGAAACTTTTCTAGGTGAGTTAAATCGTCTGGTGGGATGTATTAATATGTTTCGTGAATAATTTGTTAGGAGGGCTGATCCTGACGGGGAACCCGCTGCGTTGCGAGTGCGAGCTGGCATGGGTAGGTGCGTGGCTGCGGCGCTGGCTGCAGGAGAACGACGCCGGCGCCGAGCTGCGGCGCGCCGTGCGCAGCGGCACCTGCAAGGACGCGGCGGCGCGCCGCGTGCCGCTGCTCACGCTCCGCGCCGACGAGGCCGAGTGCCACGCCAGTGCGCTCTCTAGCGACGCGCAGCCACGCTGCACCACGGTGTACACGCTCGCACTCGCCATGTCCACCATACTGCTCAGATGATGTCCATCACACCTGTAAATTTACTGCGCTAGGTAATAAATGTAAATATGTTTCATCACCGAATCTAATGTTTGCAAACAGACTAGAACATTTTATACACGTTACAATTAATGATTTTTGTAGGTACGTGAACGTGTATGAGGTGAGAATAATTTTAATGCCTATTTATAATATTTCAATGTGTAAGGTAGATAATTCTAAGGTCGATTAGGTTTTATAGGTAATTGTAATCAATATTGTATTGACACAATAGATTGCTCACTAAATACGACCATTTTGAAACAAAATAAGTGTAATGTAGTAGTTCTGTCATGTTCTTTTATTGTCATTAATATAAAAAATCGAAGTATATACGTAACCTAAATACGTTAAACGTACTTATCTACCCTGCTGCGGCCACAAATTGTTATTCTTTTGTAAATTTTCTTTATACTCATGTAAATATGTACAAAAGTAAATATTTTTACATAATAACATTGTTTTATTCTATTTCCCAAAGGTCCTACATTTCTTAAGGCAACAGCGATCGTAGGAATTCAGCCAAATGTTTTAATAATGCCACAATGTTTCGCTCATCAAAATCGTAGCTTTGTGATTTCAGCTGTGGGTGCTGGGCAGCTAACCTACTTACATTATAATTTTCATTGTGATTTTGGCACGAGTAACTGAAATATTTTACTAATCCAGAACTAAACTCAGAGCAAATTGCTTACTTTGTACGAGTTTATTGTTGTAGAGACTGAATTCTATTATTATTGGATACACACACATGGCTTTTAAATTTAAAAACACACTGTTTGATTGGTAAACTGATAAAAGTGGTCTAATGTAAAAAACTACAATAGAATATTCTTTATTTTACACCAAAACAGTTTAACTAACTTGTGTCAGCGGCGTGTCGTCCGCGTGAAAGTCGAAAAATATACCAAGAAAACATAATCCCGAGATAAAAAGTATCTTAATCCAAGACATAGTCCACCCATGTGCCAAGTTACATCTAAAAACGTTCAGCTATTAAGACGTGAAAAGGTAACCAACAATCAGAATACCTTTCGCATGTGTAATGGTAATATCACTAGCTTCTGCCCGGGGCTCCGCCCGCGTAAAAAAGTGTTTTATTATCTTTATCATAATATACGCTAACGAGCAATGAAAAAGTTCCAGTGACATAGCACCAAATTACACCTAAACGGGAAAGGCTAGCTTAATGACGCCTTCTACAATATTGAAGTACATTTAACAGCGCATCAGAATATTACCAACTAAAAACGTAAATATTGTGTTCAAATTTTAAATTAAATGTGAAAAAATTAAACTAAGGTGTGTGGGTGGAACCTTTTCATTGCTCGGCAGTTTATTACCAAGAGAACGTTATACCGGGATGTAAGAATCCTTGTCCACGGTCTATTACCATACAAAAAAAGGCAAAGCATAAGGCGTTAAAGCGAGACAACCAAACTCAGATTCGTATTTATAATATTAGTTAGGATAGTATAATGCATGAAATAATGCGGGTCAACTGTGTAGTAGTGAGCCTGTAAATATAATGGAGAAGGATTAAGTGGTGTGATGAGAATAAATCAAAACGTTGCCAATGAATACATTTAATTTCCGAGCGGCTTTGATTCCGTATCGATTCGCGGCTATTTCGGTTGTTGCTAATGCGATGGAATTAATTTAATTGGTCTGAATTGCTACGGTTAGTTGTTTGTTTGCATTCAGGATAAGTTGGTTTGTGTTGATAGGGTAGTAGGTTAAGGAGTTGAACAGACAATTTTGGAAATAACTTTGCATACGAACATGACGTCTTCAAAATCGTAACGAAACGATTTGAAATTGGCTTTGACTTGTGGTTACGAAAGAAAAGTCTATCGTAAAACACGTAATGAGGCACTCCATAACACAAAAGTAGGTTCGGTAAGTATCTATATTCCTAACTTTAAAACTTTCGCGTTTCATAATTGAAAAATAATATATCACGGGAAAAAAACAACACAAAAAAAAATCGATATCATCGCGTTAAATTCCCGTGATATATTGTTTTTCATCTATATTCCTTTAATGACCAATCAAGGTAGATAGTGTGAGAGGTAGCTCAGAGAGCTTTAAATAATGCTCAGAAAATATTTTTATACTTGTATTGTATCAACAACATGCCTGCCCGTACCGAAGTGACAACCAAAGCTAATCAAAAACATCTTCAATTATTTTATGTGTTCTGTTTTCAATCACCTTCCAAAACTAAATAGTAATCTGTCACCAGTCTTATAATAGGTTGCCTCTAAATAGATGCTCACAGTAGCAACCTTAGTAGAACTAAAACAACACACGTTTGACACAAATACTTCGTACCGCAGCGCGCCAAACAAGCTATTTCAGCGCCAACCAAAATAATACATTCTAGTGTCAATTACAACTGTCCCAGCATTGCTGGGCACAGCATAATTCAATAGAAGCCTCTGTGGAAAGTTACAAAGAATAAATTCGTATCTAAAGACACATATTATTCTGCAGAAAGGCGTCTCGGTACGAACATAAATCTGCCCACTCGACTCTTGCGTAGATAATAGTGAATAGTGGAGCGAGAGAGCTCAGAGCTGGTACAACGTGAAGATAGATGTACTAAATCATTGTTGCGATGTTTGCAATTAACTTGCTACTCTCCTCTTCACTGGAGGCGAGTAGACACACAGTACACGTGTTACTCGCTAACCAGACGGATCGGTACAAGTTGCCGCACATTTGGGTATGGCTGTGGGGGAGGAAGCTAATCGTTACACTAGTAAAACACGCTGTAAAATACGGTGATGAATTAAAACTTTGAAGTAAGTAAAAGGTACTCTTTAAATGTATATCGTTCAAGCTACTTACAAATAATATAATAAAAATTATTAGTCCAAACAAAGTGATCTGAAATTATAAATAACTCAACAAATTAAATAGTAGATCGCATAATGATGAAGCGATATTGTTAATGAACAATCTCGCACAAGCCCAAGACCAGAAAATACCAACCTAATGCTGAATATCGCCGGATAGATTACATTATAAGGCAAAAAAAAAAAAAAAAAAAAAAATTAAATGCAAGTAAGTATAAATATTTAGATACGTATAGTAAAAATTACTTACTTACGTTATTTTTTTTGTTCATCTTTTGTTTTCGTCATTGTACAATGTTTAAGTTGTGAACAACTGTTAACATTGTTCTCAACGTCAACTTTCTGCAAACATGGCAAAAGAATCAATCACAATGAATTTTACTTCAGCTCTTGATAGAATTTCTAGTGAATAAAGCACAGGAAGATTGTGGAACGCAATAACACAGCCGTTATTGAACGGGAAAAATCAAATAAAACTTATCAATATTGAAAACGCTGATGAATATTGATGACCAATCTGAAACGGGTGAACGACTTTCTGTTAATGTTGATTCCACTGTTAGTTTTACAATAAAAGTACTCAAAACCTATTTGAATACATTAAGGGTAAATGTGCTTGTTTATCAGATTGGTTTTGATAAGTTGACACTATTGATGGCCACGCCTACATTAGTAGATATGTATGTAGATAGAGGCACGAGAATAAATACCTTATCTTACGGAATATCATATTTAAAGGCAATTTTCTCGTGCAATAACGGTTGCAACTTTATGAAAATACTTATTTCATAATAGTATGGTTTCGAACACACTGTTCGTAACTGCGTACTATGTCTATCAATAATTTAGAGAAAATCGCTTTCGAATCTGGCGCACCGTATCTATCGAAAAAATTATTTGTAACAAAGAACGTTGTCAGTAAGTTAGAATCTACATTCGGAACACTAAAATCACAATAGCTCAGAAGTAATCCTGCGGCTAAAAATACATAAAAGTTTATATTGGTCCCCAATGAACTCTCTGGAATATTAAAGGTATAAATATAAAAACCGGCCAAGTGCGAGTCGGACTCGCGCACGAAGGGTTCCGTACCATTATCGTAAAATAACGGCAAAAAAACACGTTTGTTGTATGGGAGCCCCACTTAAATATTTAGTTTATTATGTTTTTAGTATTTGTTGTTATAGCAGCAACAGAAATACATCATCTGTGAAAATTTCAACTGTCTAGCTATCACGGTTCATGAGATACAGCCTGGTGACAGACAGACAGACTGCGAAGTCTCAGTAATAGGTTCCCGTGTTTACCCTTTGGGTACGGAACCCTAAAAACTTCTAAAGACGTTTACACAAACCCTTAAACCACGTCTAGGTACACACTTAGCCGAAGTGCTTTTAAAGACAAGACACCCCCAAAATAACACGAAAAGGCAATTTCTATAACTTGTATCATTTAGTTAATTATAACCACGTAAGTGCCATCGGGTAACGACACGGGAACATGCTTTCCACATTATCTATACCTATTGGGGGTGCTATAGAAGAACACAATTGGGCTGTTGGGACACATTTTATTATGAAAGTATCATAAAATGACAACATGGAAAAATAATCATATTGAAAGCCCCGTTCGCTTGTTCCACTCATAGAGAGACATGTCTCTCCTAAGCAATTGAAACTGAGGATACAATACTCGTATATCGTGTCAGGCGCTCTTTTGTTTTTACCCGACTGCTGAACCCTCCGTAATGTGTTTATCAGTCTATGTATGTATGTTTGTTCCTATGTGGCGTTCTAGAGACCAAATGCATGGGCCGATTTTGATGGTTCTTACGTCAATCGATTCGTCTTAACCCTGCTAGTGTCACTGGCTACATTAAAATTGGAAAATAAGAAGATGGCGGTTATTGGGTGCCATATTGAGGGGGCCCAATTTTTGTTTTCTTCCAACCCTATCGTGTGGGGTATCAATATCAAGGGTTTTAAGAGTTGATTTCAAAAATATATAACACTTATACGTCTGGTTTTGGTCAGCCAGCTCGTGAATATGTACCCTCCGACTGCACAGCATGATTTTCTCCTTGTTTACGCCTTTTCAGTTAGCTTTTCAAGCAGTCGGGTTTTTAGTTTTTTTTAATTACCTCTTTTTTATTTCCTTATAAAAGTTATTCATTTTAATTGTTTATATTCTGTGACTCTTGTTTCTTTTTATTTAGCAAATGCTTAAATTCTACGTTAAAATTTTTTATCTTAGTAATTACATTAAAGAAAACTAACTAACTAATATATGTGTGTACGTACCTATCTTAAAAGTTTGGCGGGTACAAAATCTCAACAGTGTTTACATAGCAAAAGTATAATTTGTTTGTAAACTCAGCTCAAAGGTCTTTAATTTGCTGTCTCTCAAGAGGCCAAATAAGAAAATTTGAAGTGTCAAAACACAAAATTTAATTTGTTAAAAGTCTAATTTGGTAGAGTACAAACGTCGTCGTCGTCCCCATCTTTGTGTACAATACAAGCTAAGATATTTATATCAACGAAATTAGCCTCTCGCAGTTGGCATTCATTAGCTACAGATATGGGCACATATGTAATATTCGCAATTAGAGGGCGTGATATATCTCGCCCGTGACAGCAGCTCAGGAGCCGGCCTCGAATACGCAAGGATTAAATCGGAGCACATTCCTACAGAGATTCGGCGAGCCGATCGCACCGCCTCGCCTCGCCTCGCCGGCCGGCCCGCGCCT
Source organism: Anorthoa munda (assembly GCA_945859665.1). NCBI lineage: Eukaryota > Metazoa > Arthropoda > Insecta > Lepidoptera > Noctuidae > Anorthoa > Anorthoa munda. The sequence continues at coordinate 10,624,018 of OX243913.1, read as the reverse complement.
CGCCGCCACATCGATATGCCGACACTCCTCACGCTCCACACAATGTATGACCCCACTTCAACTTATAAAAGGAACAGCTTCAGAAAACTGCGAAAATAACTTCACCGATCAAACATAATATGCAAAAGTAATGTTCCAACCAGAAATGCTATTAATATCCACTAGGTATTTAACAAAAGAAGAATTTCGCACAAAATGTATTGAAAAGTACTCAAACTTTGCGGAATACACAAGAATTTGTTAAACATTCAAGAAGCCAAATCAAAGTAAATTCTCCTTTTGACAAAAACGTTTCAGTAGAAGCGCGGGCGGTGACCCGAAAATTAGCTCGCACCTCATACAAACACCGCGCTCAAATGTCTTCAATATTTGTTTATTTACTAAGTTACCTCGAATGTAGCGTACTCGATTTTATATACTGAAGGTTTAATTTAATTTACCCCCCATATTTCAAAGAGTAACTCTTTTATGGTGGGAAATGTTGATTAAAATAGCTGAAAGTAGGTAAAGTAATTCTATAGGTTATTTTTGTTTTGACAAGTCATAACTAGAAATACCAGCTAGCAAATAGTCAGATTGTGTTCAGCTAATCCGATGTAATTCATTTTATCCTACAAATGTATAATCGTAACGCAGCATTTAAATCCATTCGACGTTAAATTCCGGCCAACATTTACAAGCCAGTGCGTCCAGCATGGAACGGGAAATTAGTACCGGTGCTTTGCGTATTATTTATTGTTGAACGGCTCGCTGCGGTTGGTACTCCATCAATTTTCACATTGTGCCACTGCCATTCAAGGACTCCAGTAATCAAGCTCTAGGTCACTCACTATACCACTCTGATGTATGTAAATTGTTGAGAATTTATAGTTCCAGTATGTTATAATGTAGGTGTGTAAAGGCATTTTGCGCGTGCGTGCGAAGGCACTGAAGTCCCGCAGGAGATGGAACACGGCTGGCACGCTACAATTACATTCCACATACGCTCCCAGAATCGGCAACAAAGGTAACTCCTACTGAGGAACGACTGTTATTCAATTTAATACCCTTATAACACATTAATGTACCAAGCTCGCTTTATTTACTTTGATGACTGGTCATTTTTGTAACGAATTGTGTATTCCTAACTAAAGCTCACTAAGCCGGCAAACGGAACAATAAAAATGTCAGTTATGAATAGCAAAAATGAAAATTGTACAAACCATAAGCTATATTAAATCCGTTTTAAATTAATTCATTTCAATACTGATGAATTTTGATCACTGACGGTATTTGATATTACTTTACAATTTACATACATAGAGAGGATTTAAGAATGTTCAGAGGCCTTAGTGCGAGTTTTTTAACGTCCTCACTAGTGATGACGTAAACGATCTCTTATGTCAAAATGTATACAAAAAAAGAGGTTTCTCCTTACCGTCACCAGACGGCGCTTATCCAGTTTCAATACAAATTGACGTTAACGTTAACGCGATTGAGCGTGAGTAAAAACTCGCACTAAGCACACAGTTCACCCTTCTCTCAGAACGAGCATACTTTTCACTTAAAATGTAACTTCACGAAATCCAGAGCTGAAGATAGCTTCTCAAGAAATCCTTTAATTATTTGCATAGCTTATTCAAAAGTCTTAAATTAGTTTTTCTTCTCAAAAATACTGAGGGACAAATTGGAAGGGATCGCAAGTCGTTAAGCAATGTTTATAGTTACAGCGAATTATGTTATAAACGGCAATATCGATGGGCGCACTAGTTAAACAGTCGGAACCTAATCGTTTCGATTCCAATAAAGAAATGCGAATTGAAACTTGAAAGAAGGATAGTCTCGGGCCCGAATGTAATTGTCCGTGCTCGAAGCAAAACGATTTCTTTTGCTTATTGCCGAGGGTTTCTTGCAATTCTCTTAATGTAATTCTCTGACAAGTGAATTTTATGACAGTAGAACAAGGGAAAGGTATTGAATGAATTGAGAAAATGTTTTTCTTGGGACTTTAAAAGCTATTTGAATTGAAATATAGTTTGCAATCATAGGGAATATACACACATTTTTACAAAGCAGTTAGTTATAATGAATTTATCAGAGCCGCACTGTAACAAATAGTGTTATACCCGGCCGTGTGTTGAGTATCGAAAAACGCTCAACACAAATGACAATATATTCGGAACGGTATTTGCTACCATTAATTAGTTTGCGCATAGGGTTTCGGTATGTGTTTTGAAATGTTATGCTATTACTAGACTTTCAATAGATTCATAGAAATAAATACTTTGTTTGAAAATCGTTGTGTAGTCAAAATTTCGCTGTGTAAATTATTGCTAATGAATTATGTAACAGTCTGTCATCATAATTATAAATTATTTCATAAAAAAATAATACATTCGAAAATAATGTTAAGTAAATTAGAGGAAAATTAAAAAAAAAAACTGTATTCTGAAATTGTTCGTCAACAAAAAAGCTTGGATAAAAAAAACGGGCCAAGTAATAATTTTTTCCTGTTTATATATTTGCTTACCTGATTGCAATATTTTGAGCATAATTAGCAGTCACTTTGAAGGTAAATCACGGTGAATAATTAAAAAAAACGGCCAAGTGCGAGTCGGACTCGCGCACGAAGTGTTCCGTACTATTATCGCTAAAAACGGCAAAAAAAAGTCACGTTTGTTGTATGGGAGCCCCATTTAAATATTTATTTTATTCTGTTTTTAGTATTTGTTGTTATAGCGGCAACAGAAATACATCATATGTGAAAATTTCAACTGTCTAGCTATCACGGTTCATGAGATACAGCCTGGTGACAGACGAACAGACAGACAGACGGATCGCGGAGTCTTAGTAATAGGGTCCCGTTTTTACCCTTTAGGTACGAAACCCTAAAACGATATATATTGACTTTCAAAAAATGTAAAATATAATTTCAATGAAAAATGTTAATGTCGATTGGAAATATCTGTGGAAAACAAACTCGAGCGTAGCACGGAATCATTTCGCGTGCTTTAAACAAATTAATGGCATAAGTTAGTTAGAGTTGGCCGCCGAGAGTTCTGGCCCAGCCATGTCTATTTATTTGTGTAATTAATATCATTAAGAGAAGTATAATTGTACGTTCGCTAAACTTTCTACTCCAGTTATATTAAGCAAACGTCTTTAGAATCTGTTTTCGCTCAAAGGCTCAAATGACAGAGTGTTCATTTGAGTCGGCAGGATTGCATTTCAGAGTTTTAAACGTGGAAATGAACAAAAGGTCGACTTAGATGAGTTGCTTAAGTTTCCTTTAGTGTCTATGGGTTCAAGAATTTATTTAATTAATATAATAATTCCATTCTAAATAAAAAATATAGTGAAATTGAGTTTATTTATTGAATAATGGGTATATATAAAATCTTGAAAGGATACTAAAAATGAAAAACGCTGAATGGGGTCTACAATAGAACCATGTTGATCAAAAGACGTCTGTTTACTCTTGCTTTGAATTGTGATGTATTATGACTTGATAAGTTACATTTGTTTAATCTTATTTTACACGCAGATCTTTTGCATTTATAGAGCCTTAAATCTATTCAAAATTCTACTCTCACAATAGAAATATAATCATCTTAACTTACAGACGTTTTGAAATACTATATTTATTATGAGTAGTAAATATAAACTAAAATTGTAATGCCAGTGTGTAATATATATATATATATAGTATTTAGTGAGGGATGAACTCACGTAGACTTAAGTAAGTTAAGTAAGCCCAAAAATAATGTCCGACGTAGGTTTCAGACAATTGTAACTTTAATGAAAAAATAAACAAACAATAAACACTATAAAAAAGAGCACGGACTGTCACATGTCCGCGGTAGAATAATGAAATTAAAAAAAAAAACATAAAAAAAACTATATTTAAATGGCTACATCCCGTAAACTATAACCAAACCTTTTGCACATATAGTCGTAAAATTGGTACATAAATAACAAAACTTAAACATGCACCCCTCTTTATACTCCACACTCACCCCTACATACACCACAATCCACGCATACTTATACACTCACCCAAAAGCAATATAAACTCCACTCAATTATTCATAATATATTAAATAATAATCTCTTATTATGTACATTACAACTAAGTTTTGTCTAAATTACCAAGTGAACATGTTTGCCTTGCACTGGGAATCCTATTGTGGAGTCCAGGGAATTTGTAAACATATAGCACTTAAGGACCTCCTTGAAATGTACTATTGGTTAACTATTGTACTGAGTAAAAATTAACGGATTAAAAATATTTTTAGTATTGTATTTTTTTAACAATAAAGTAGAAAATATTCTATACTACCAGCAATAAGCACGGCATTGCTTGCTGCAGCCGTGCATACAAATTCTTCGGATGCTGTGGTGAAAGGTCGACTACAACACACTAAAGCGGCAGAATTCGTTATATGCCTCATGTAAAATTGCCGAATAGGCTGCGAACCGTGCCATGTAAAAATAAATCAAATACATTACTTATCACTTTATATATATATATATTATTTGAGTTGTTTAAAAGAAGATGTAGTGACTAAAATTGAAAAGAGTATGTTAAGATGGTTTGGTCATGTTGAGAGAATGAATGAAAGGCGCCTAACGAAAGGTATTTACATGGCAGACGTGAATGGAAACGCCGGGAGGGGACGCCCTAGAAAGACATACATAGACCTTATAGGTGATGTTCTTCAGAAAGGCCAGGTGCGCAGTACTCATAACCAGCGTGCGTGTATGACTAGATGTATGAATGTGAGTGAAGCAAAAGAAGTATGTAAGGATCGTAGCAGGTGGCATTCGGTAGTTGCTGCCTACCCCCATGGGCAAAAGGCGTGAGTTTATGTATGTATGTAAATATATTATTATAAAAACAACCCCGCCTCCCGCGTCTCTAAACGATAAATTTCAAAAGTACTGAACGAGTTTTCATGCAGTTTTCACTAATAGAAAGAGTGAGAAACAAGGCAGTTTATTCAGAATATTTTGTTACGGGCGAAGCCGGGGTGGGTCGCTAGTTATAACAATATATATATCTGACTCACTATATATACATATATATAGTGAGTCAGATGTCTCAAGGCAGTTTATTCAGAATATTTTGTTACGGGCGAAGCCGGGGTGGGTCGCTAGTTATAACAATATATATATCTGACTCACTATATATACATATATATAGTGAGTCAGATGTCTGTTTACGTTTTTTTTGCTATTTGACAAGAAGGAAACTGATATACGAACCTACTTAGTCTTTTTTTTTTTTTTTTTTTTTTTTTTTTTTTTTTTTTTTTTTTTTTTTTTTTTTTTTTTTTTTGGGTGGGAAATCATCCAATGACTTCTCCCGCTCTGGGTGAAGCGGGAGGGCGTGTCAGACTTTTACTGACTAAAACCCACCCGTGTTCCTTCAGTTGCTTGTGCCAGGGCCGCGGTAACTCTCTTTCAAAATTTATCCGCGACCCTGACAGGAACCTACTTAGTCTGGGGAAGGTACTTACTTCCGATCGCGGTAAATTATGAGCTCTTCACACAGCTTACTTGAAATTTTCCGTTGAAGTAAGTACTTAATAATTCACAGTATCCTGCTGTCACTTTAAGAAACATGTTTTTCCACTGGATAATAATTCCACGAATGAGGAGCGGACACTGTGTAGGAATGATTTACCGGGAAGAGGCTTAAGGAACGTTAGATTGAATTTGAGTACAAAGTGTTTACTGAATTCAGAGAATGTTGAAAACCTGTCAAAGATCAGAGAACAGTAAGACGAACAGAAAAAGTATGTTAAACAAAACACTTTGTTACCTTTCCTAGTTGACTTCTTGTATTAGATTAGCATATCAAGATGTCGTCTGTGTATATAGTAATGTAATAGAAAACCATAATTGTATGCCAAAGATAGCAAATTAAATTAAGTACAAATACTACTTAAATATATACGATGTTGGTTTGCTCAAAATAACTCAAACCAATTACTCATAAGCTAGTACCTACCCGCCTACACGTCGACCCGAAGTAAAAGAAACAAAGACAAGAAAGGACCGAGAAAGTGCGGGAGGCAATTCAATAATAATCTCAAACAACATGTAATCTCTTAAGAAGTCCGCCTATAAAGACAATGATTGTTTCTACTACTTATCAGTAACAAGATATTAAGAAAACAAATTATAAAAGTTGGGGAACAACAATAGTCGTGCAATTCTGTATTGGGAGAAAAGCAAAACTATTGAAACAGACTATCAGGTCCGTAATACCCTGCTCCTCCGTCCTCCACTAAAACCCGATGGCGCAGAACGAAGCAAAATGAACGACCGACGACTTTCGCTTTCTTATAATTCTTTGTATTGTTCCGGGAAATACAGAGCCACTTGACTTGCTACCTGATCTAACGACAGCCCTCCTATTTCCTTTATTGTATTAGGATATATACAAGTTGATATTACACAAAAGCGATAGTAAGTGAAAGGGAGGGAGGAAGCGGCAACTGTGATTTAAAACGGGACTTTCATTGGTAGCGTTTTATTAGAATGACGTGGGATCGAGGTGATTGGGTAAGAAAATAGATTAGATTTTAGTACATGAAGACATGTAAACTGCCGAGCAATGAAAAATTCCACCCACAAACACCTTAATTTAATTTTTGCACATTTAATTTAAACATTTTTTTTTCTGATGCGCTGTTAAATGTACTTCAATATTGCAGACGGCGTCATTAAGCTAGCCTTTCCCGTTTAGGAGTAATTTGGTGCTATGTCACTGGAACTTTTCCATTGCTCGCGAGAGTATTTATTGCTGACTTTTTGTAAGTCGAATCCTTTTTTAATTGTCTCTCTTTTGTAATCTGATGAGGCTATTCTTGACTTCGATCCCATCTGATGATAAGCGACGGATGAGGTCTACGAAGGAACGTGTGAACTCAGAAGATGCCTGTTGCCACACTTGCTTTCAATAAGTATAGGTAGTAGAGAAAAAGGATAAAAGAAAAACCGGCCAAGTGCGAGTCGGACTCGTGCACGAAGGGTTCCGTACCATGATCGCAAAAAACTAAAAAAATATCACGTTTGTTGTATGGGAGCCCCACTTGAATATTTATTTTATTCTGTTTTTAGTATTTGCTGTTATAGCGGCAATAGAAATACATCATCTGTGAAAATTTCAGCTGTCTAGGTATCACGGTTCATGAGATACAGCCTGGTGACAGACAGACAGACTGCGGAGTCTTAGTAATAGGGTCCCGTGTTTACACTTTGGGTGTGGAACTCTAAAAACTGTGAAATATTCTCCGGAACAGAAAAGTGTGTCATCTGAAACCACAAAAATATTGAAAACCTCAAGCCTTGTTACGTTAGCCACACGATAACTTTAAATTACTAACTAATGAATATATACCTCTTTGCCGGTTAACGATTAACGTTAAAACGTTGCGGTGTTTTTAGCGTTAAGTTATTATTATTACAAAATCATAGAATGCGACAACATTTAATACGAAATTCTAAACGAATGACCAAATATACAAAATAACTTATTCGTAGCAATCCTACAAAGTACGATTAAAAAAACAGACAAACCCTTAGGTGGAATATTAACAATATTAAGTATAATAATATGGCTCTTATCAAGATAACTTGATAACTTGAAGATTATGTGGACCAATTAACCAACACAATTATAAATACAGAAATATAAATCCAGCCTCTTCACACAGTTCCTGTAATAACACAGTACAATAAAGCTATTTAAGATAGTTATGTAAATTCCAGGAAACGGTCAAACAGACAAACCCTTCGGTGGAATATTAACAATAGTCAGTAGTACGGCTGTTATCAAGATAACTGATTAAGTGGACCGTTCATTCGCACTGACCCACGGCGGCACTGAATAAAGACAATAGCTATAACTTTGAAGGCTTTCGCGGTGAGTGGTCGATGTCATTACCGTATTGGTTTAGGGCCGACAGGCGGAAGCTCTCGAACAAACAACACTGCCCGACCCAATGGACGGGTATAGATACACAGCGGGTACGCCGCGCCCGCGCCAATACTCGCCACTGCCGACAATACTCGCCACCAAAAACCTATAATTTGCAAAATATCAAACTCTTTGAGTTTTTCTACCGTAGCGTTCCGTTTGTGTACAATGCCACACAGAAATAAAGCTATTTTATTTTTACCATTGTGGCGTTTTTATCGAAAAAGCTTTAATACAACTATAGTAAATATTTTGTCGGTATTTGTATACAGTTAATTCGAGTGGAATTTTAATAAAATATTTGGTTTAAAAGCTTAACTTTCAAAAAAAGCTTTTATGTTGATCCGTTGTTGATGAGCACTAGATTGCTGACACCAAAATGCGTAATATAATGATGAGTCTTCTATCACCTGGGACCTCATTACTATAGGTAGGTTAACGAGTCAGCACGTCTGTGCCTACCCCTCCGGGGATCATAGACTTGACGGTTATGACGTAGTTGTGTCATATTTAATTATTATTACTGTCGAAGTCCCCTGGCCCCACGCAAACACTCACGTAACATTATGTTCATTCAATACAAGAGGCACTTCGCCGACAAAGTAATTCATCAATGAACGCTGAAGTGTGGCCAATGGGAGCCATCGCGGAAAATTGAAAAGTCATCCATCACGATTATTGGTTAAATACGAGTACAACACGTCATAACAATAATGACGGTTCACTGTTTTAGAATACTTTGTTTTTAAGCTATGTCTAACATAACTTGTATTGTACTTGTTATTACATGATTATAGGTACAATTACACAAATGTCAAGAGTTCACGTTCGATATAAAAATAGTTCACCTATCTAACAATCAACGGTTATGTTTTAGTTCAAAATTAGAATCAAAGTTAAAACAATAAGCGAGTAAAAATGTCTCTGTATCTCCCTTTTGTGAGGAGGCTCGTTTGTCGCAATCTGTTCATCGAAATTACTCTAATCCAATTACGAGAGAGCGTCGACAACGAAGGAAAAATAATAAAATTACTCAATTCTCCCGTACTCACTTGTAGATTTACATGTGTAAGGAGTTTACACAAATTCGTAACTTTGAATGATTAAAAAGGGCGCGGAACTCTCGAACGCGTGAGTTTCATATCAAGTAAAGATAATTACAAAATGAATTGTTACGGCGGGCTTACACGTTGCTTGCTTACCGAGACATTGCAATCACATTGAGAATATGTCAAGGTGTTGAAAGTTTCTACAAAGCTGTTTGAATTACTTCGAAATCCCTCATACAGGAGTAGAATTTAGTAGAAATTCGTTTTAGATGATCTCGTTGATTCTGATTTAATTAGACTGAAATAAGTTTTCTTCAGAACCTCAGCGGGTATGTATTGTAGGTATCACATCATCAGCCTATTAATGTTCCCACTGCTGGGACACAGGCCTCCTCTCTGTGAGAGGAAATGGGCCGTAATCCACCACGCGGGCCCAGTGCGGATTGGTGGATGTCACATGTTTTCTAATTTTTGGTTCTAGGACATGCCGATTTCCTCACGATGTTTTCCTTCACCGTTTTGAGAGCAGTGGTGATGATATAATTTACACAAAGTAAAGCGCCTGCCTGAGTTCGAACCCACGACCTACAACTTGTAAGTCGCGGCCGATACCACAGGGCCACCATTGCTCTCCGAATGGTAGGTATATGACGGTTTATTAAAGAATGCTCAACATTTCTGCTGTATATATGAAACAAAAGGAGAGATACACAAATATAAAAGAAAGCTGGCGAAGCATTTTATCTTCCTCATACCTAAGATAGTTACGTCTATGTATCACCAACATTGTTCGCTATTTATTGACTCGTGTGAAATAATACATATGCTGCTGAAACACAATGCCTGAAACGTTGGAACCTTATCAGGTATCATGCTATCATCTCAGACGTTGATAACTACAATTTATAACAATGACAAATTGTTGGACCTCCGTTGATCCCCGCCGCAGGTACTTCGACCTACTCTAATACTTTGTAATTAATAACCTTTTACTCTACTCAGAACACAGCTGCTATACAACACCCGAATTAATATGAAAACTGTATGATTGTTTCGTTAATGTTCGCACCGCATTATCCAATAATACCTGCGTCATTAAAAATTTTAATCAGAAATACTTCTGTCCCCTGTTAATGACGCTACGTTTTATTGAAAATATTTCATGCCTGAAATATGTTTATTCTTTTATTATCATATGCTTTTGCAATAAACTTTCTGCTGTAAAATATATTAAGGTACATAAAATAAATACGACTGCACTGTTAGTATATAGTATTTCTACAAAATCTAGTTCTGCTTATAACTTGAGTGGCTTATGACCTACATATGCGACATTCTTTAGACGCTACGAGAAAAGACGTGGTTTGAGGAAGACTTTAAACGAAGCGGACGGAAAAGAATTCGTGTAATCAAATCAACTGGCTGCAGAAAAGCTTTTGTAATGTCATATACATATTCGTGATTCGATCAGCGGGGCATACTTTCAATCCGACTGTCGTCAGCGATTGATTGATATCCGCGCACACTCGGCCAGCAAACGCACACGTACAAATAATGGTCATATGTCTCTGCCAAGATAACGCGCTCCCCAGGTACGATGATCGCGAGTTTTTGTTTGGCGTGTGACAAAGAGAAAATTGATAATTCATCAGAAGGTTCCATTGTTGCCGAGTGGTATTTGATGGGGTAATTCGAAAGGAACAATTTATTTTATTGCCCTTTGTTTTTACCTCACTTCACATACATTCTGTGTAATGTGAGTGTATGTGTAATAAGTGCGCAATTTTATGAAAAGGTTTATGTTAAATATAAAAGGTGAGTTAACTTACTCGTTTACTCGGTATTAAATTCCTGTAGATGTAGGCACTCGTACGGTTTGCCACTGAGGGAGGAAGTTACATGAAATATACCAAGCAGCAGTTCCATTTTTGCAGTTCCTTTGAAAGTAGCAATTTAATTCTCAAAAGAAAATCACAAACGGAATGCCGTTCGACTTGAATGTCGAACATAACAGGCCGATCGATAAAACTAATATCAAAACTTTGCGCCTATCTTTAATATCTTTGACACAGTGGTTGTTTGGAAGCATCAAAGTAAATCGATGCTAGCACACAAAAACGTTGGAGTTGACCATTAGGAAGCAGTAAACAAATTTTCTTTTCGTTATTTAAAAATTCGAAGCACTATAATTTAACGGAAATTCTAGATGGATGACTAAGCTATTACTGATTCATCATTTTACACAAAAGAATGTGAAGAATACAAAAGTATTACATGAGACTCAAATTATACATTTACGGATATTAATATCAGATAGTTCGACATAGTTGCACATGGGATTTAAATTTCGGTCGGTACAATATTTCTGTGACTTGCAATGAAATGTCAAGAGACTACAGCAAATGTAATGTTGATACTATATTCGTGTAATGACAAATTTCCAAGATACGTAAATATCTAAATACATATCAAAACTTGCACGGTCATGTATAATTGCGGGAAATAGTGGGTTACGTTGTAGAATGTACCTACTCGTTGGTTCATCGTTATCTTAAGGCGGCACTACATAAGGCGACGCCGTCAGGGCCGGATTAGACGCGTCGTTTTGTGTGCACCTGCTATACAGAGATGAATTTAGGCGGCTGACGAGAGCGACACCTGTCTCACGCGAAATAATACGCTACTTATTCGCCGGTGAAATATGAAATTCTTCGCGGAGGATTATCCAGCGAAATACCTGCGTTGTCATAAGACATGATATCTACATCACAGTGACGAGATATGTCGCAGTAGGGACTCGTTCCTCGTGCCCCACAATTTCTGGTATTCGTTAATTTTTTCCTAACTTCATGTTCTTGTTGTTATGTATGACGACGGTTCATGTAATTTGTACGTCTTTATGTGGCGTTACAGTTTATGTGTTATTACGCGTGCTTGTGAAGTGTCGTCATCAATCTACATAAAGGTTTTAGAACTTAATGTTGTGTTTTTAATGCGTTGCGGAAAATGAAGTCGAAGTATGTTAGATATGTCTCCCTGGTAACAAAATTAATATTCATATAGTAGGTAAACATACGATTCTGTTGACGAAGAGTTAACAAGGTACAACTTTCAAATATGTATAAGTTGCGGCTCAGTAACATGATGTGTCTTTAACTATGTAAGTACGAAACTAATTTTCTTACAAGTAGTTCAATATGTTATGCGGCTCACCCCCCAATTCCCCTGTAATCCGCTAAACGAGCAATATACCAAGATAAGACTTGTGACTCTGTTACTTCTTCTTGAACCTTGTTAAGCCTCGCTCTATTGGCAAATCCGCTCAAAGTGACCCTCTTTGATAACTCGCTTGTTTTATATATTTGTTTTTTCTTATCAACTTGTGGTACTATAAAGGTTTCTTTGCATGTAATCTTACTACTATTATAAACGTGCAAGTTTGTGAGGATGAATGGATGGATATTTGTTACTCTTTCACGCAAAAACTACTGAATGGATTTTGATGAAACTTTACTGAAATAAAGCTTAAATATCAGAATAACACATAATAAACTGCCAAGCAATGAAAAAGTTCCACCCACAAAATGCCGACAAACACCTTAATTTAATTTTTTCACATTTAATTAAAAATTTGAACACAATATTTACGTTTTTAGTTGGTAATATTCTGATGCGCTGTTAAATGTACTTCAATATTGCAGACGGCGTCATTAAGCTAGCCTTTACCGTTTAGGAGTAATTTGGTGCTATGTCACTGGAACTTTTTCATTGCTCGTTATTGTAATACAAAGATATTGGGTGAAGTACTAATAACACGCGGCTGGAGTCGCGGGCGGTATCTAGTCACATATATAAAAGAAAATATGATCCATATCTACGTGATTGAAAAAGTAAGCATACTAAAAATTCCCGTTGACAATCCATGCATCCGACGCTGTACATTGTTCCGTACGTGAGGCATTGTGGACGTGGTCGCTCATGTTATCCATTACGGTAACGAAGTTCGCGCCGGATTCATTAGAAAACCATTCATCTGCCGCCACTGCTGCGCTCTCTACCTACACCTTTATATTTAATTGAAAAATAAATTACTACTGCAACTCTCGGAAAAGATTGATGTAATTTTCCGTTTTAAGTCCAACGTGACTGTTTCAAGGCATTTCATTTATCTTTTAATCTGCATCAGAAGTATTATTTGCGCTCATGGATGCTTTTCAACCTAGCTGCACGTCGAATAGTAGGTATTGCTTGCAGCGTGCAGTGCATCGTAATTAATTAAACAGTAAACCGATGAATTAATTATGTTTCAACTTTTACTGCAGTTGAGATATTAAATGAAAACGTAATATATTATATGTAGTAATTACAGCTTCTAGCAAGCTTTTACGGTAAATGCACCAATTGTAATTCAGTGCGCAGATAATTATGCTAACGATATTACAATTATTCTGAACACGATAGCGCGTCGATGTATTGAATTCACGACGTCGCGGTAAGATAAATTGGAGTATAACAGAAGCGCATATTTTAAACTATACACTCGTACATCTGGCAGTGTTCTAGTTAGTGCGACTGAAAGTTTGTAACTTGACAAATGTAAAGTTGAGCGCACAAACGGGACGGCCGTATGCATTTAGTAGAAACTTTTCGCTTTGTAAGGAATGTGTTCAGTTTAAACCGTGCGCTCGCCTACCCAATATCCGACGCGAGTGAGCATCGCGCCGCGTGTGTATTCAGGCGCGGCGAGGCGCGGCGCGATTGTGTCGCGGCGCCGACTCGCTCCCGAGGCCCGATAACAAACTGCAGCCGTCGAGCTTATTGTCGCGCGCTCTGTTCTCCCAGCCATTGTGCGCTCCTAAGTTATTCAAAGTAAATATTATTTTGTTTTTACCATAAAGTTTTATTGACGACACAGAGTCCCCCGCGCCAAGAAATTCCCCGATGAGCCGGAGTTGGCTCGTTAAGTTGTTGTATGTACGCGGGAGGCGGTGTTTGCGCGCGCCCTCAAAACCAGCAAACAGTTTCAAGTTACACCCTCGCAATCTCTGAAATAAACATGCGACGAGGCCACTACTGCTAACAACCTTAGCAACTCAGGCCGCGAGAGCTTTACTAACTCCAGCCAGAGGATTAATCTTAAGCAAGATTCCGCTCATGTGTGTAACTAACTTAAATTACGATCAAATATTAATGTGAAGTGTTCTCCCGAATAATACAATGTTGCCGCTTTGTGAATTAATTTTCAGAAAGATCCAGCGGCGAAATTGTTTTCAGTTAACAACCGCATGTGCATGCAGTGTGTTTAAGTACGTGTTCGTATTTAAACATCGGGTAATATTCGTGTAATTAAGCAAGAACTGTAATGCACCGGTGTAGAATGCGTGTTGTTATGCCAACCGCACCAATGTTAATGTAATTTAAAGAAAATTTAATTATTTCACGAGTCTGTTGGCGCAGTGAGCGATAGGTTTCTACCCTACGTGTCGGTGGGTTCGATTTCCCCACGGAAAATAAACTTGTGTGTAAGATGTATTCATGGAATAAGCTTGAGTAAATTGACGAGATAGGAGATTCTTTGAGTAAAAACAAATAAAGAAAAAACAAAACCGGCCAAGTGCGAGTCGGACTCGCGCACTTAGGGTTCCGTACCATTATCGCAAAAAACGACAAAAAAACACGTTTGTTGTATGGAAGCCCTGATTAAATATTTATTTTATTATGGTTTTAGTATTTGTTGGTATAGCGGCAACAGAAATACATCATCTGTGAAAATTTCAACTCTCTAGCTATCACGGTTCATGAGATACAGCCTGGTGACAGACGGACAGACAGACGGATCGCGGAGTCTTAGTAATAGGGTCCTGTTTTTACCCTTTGGGTACGAAACCCTAAAAAGTAGTTCAAAGCCAAAACTCGACTACTGAAAAACATCGCTCTAAAAAGTATTTAACAAAAAAATATTCTCATCTGAAATTAGAAGGGGGAGACCTTTGCCCAGCAGTGGGACAGTATAGGTTGAGAAAAAAAAATTATCTGATAAATTCATATTGGTGTTTAGAGGATAACCGTATCCCACCTACCGTAACAAAACAATACATTCTGCAAAGTAGCATACAACCACGGTTATCCTCTGAACACCAGTATGAATATTTCAGATGAGAATATATTTATTGTATTTATTAGAGCGTGGTTTTTCAGTAGTCAGGTTTTAGTTTTTGAACTAATTTTTTATTTAATGTATTTTGGGGTTTTTGCAGAGCCTCATGGAAAAAATTAACATAAATCAACAGACACTTTACGACGCCCCAGAAAGGCGGATTTGCCCATATTCGCTAACAAAACTCATATTATGAGTTTAGCCATAACAGTCACACGACTTTATTTTTCGAATCCAATTTCAGTTTGTATAATATTTTTAACGAATGTTTTAATCAATAGAAGTGTTTACCTACCTATTTAAAAAAAAATAGTTATAAATATCACAAACTATTAAAAAGTTAAATAAAGCTTTAATACGCTACTCATGTTTTTTCATCAATTCCTACGACTTTTCGAACGTTTTAAACAATAAAAAGGTTTTGTCCATTTTTTTAAGAAAATCCGCCTGTGTGCGCCCGCGCCGTAGACTGGTAAAAAAATAGTTTTCATGACTTTGACGGGATATGTTTCGCAAACGGTACGCTTGACAATATATGATGTACCAAACCCTGCCTAATTTTAAAATCCCTGTTCATTGATATCACACATCATGGGGTGGGGTGTTTTTTAATATAATGCCATTGCCTATAACCAGCGGACAAACAAGACGCTTCCAACGACACCTCATTTGTCAAATTATGATAAGTAGTTTAGAAGTTATGAGTGAAAAGATGAACATACATACATATAGACGTACATTCACACATACCGGTCAAAAACCCTCAACAATAACCCTCCCTTTTGATTCGCCGTAGTCAAGTAAAAAAAATGCCTGAATACGTAATACAACACAGTCAATTCTGAAACAATAAAAAATAACTTTGACTTTTTGATACTAAATAAGGCCGGAGTGTCAGGAATGCATTCCACAAAAGCAATTAAAATAATCATGTAACCGCAATTTAAATTTTAGTGAGTGAAAACGGCGAGGCGAGATAAAGAATTTGTTACAAGTTAGGGGCCGGCAAACTCCTAGGGGCTAATTACATTGTTACATGACAAAACTTTTGGGTCGGCCAAAGTTTCTTTACGTTCCTTGCTCGGCTTAAGCTCTGTTGAGACTAATAAAATCACCTCTGCATCAGAGAACATACAATGTTATTGAACAGCTGATTTAATATTAACACTGAGAACATTATTCAGCAGCCGGAAACAAGCGAGTTTGGTGTGATTTCTACGCGCACTTGTATTGTTTATCGGTTTCCAAATGGCCTCCCTTCTCGTTCCTTCGTTTGGTACGACAAGTACATTTAGTTTGTTTGGTTATGTTCGAGTGTTCATAAATTATTATTACGAAAACAGCTTTTGCTCTCGACTTCGGTTAACTTTCGCGATTCAACAAATATGTTATTACACGTTATTCTGATTAATATATCATAAGCACGCTCTTAATGGAAATACAAATTATTGTGGGTATTATGAACTAATTTTAAACGAGTGCAATCATATATAATTAAATATTGATTGGCTTGCCGCAAATTCAGGCAAATTACTACAAATACTTGATTAGTAGCGTGATCGATTTATTTGTAATTATAATAACAATCGTTTATAATGTTATGTCCAGCGTGATATTATGATTTGCAATTAAACTGCGCTAACACACAAATTCGACGAAAACAAATATTGAAAACTAGCTGACCCGGCAAACTTTGCTTTGCCATAAAGATACCAAACATTCATCTACCCCACTTACCCTACTCTACCTACCCTACCCTACCTACCCTACACTACCCTACCCTACTCTACACTACCCTACACTACCCTACCTACCCTACCCTACCCTACCCTACCCTACCTACCCTACACTACCCTACCATACACTACCCTACCCTACACTACCCTACCCTACACTACCCTACCCTACACTACCCTACCTACCCTACCCTACCCTACCTACCCTACCCTACCCTACCTATCCTACCCTACCCTACCTATCCTACCCTATCTATCCTATCCTACCCTATCTATCCTATCCTACCCTATCTATCCTACCCTACCATACCTACCCTACCATAAACCTACCCTACCTACCCTACCTACTAAACCCTACCCTACTCTTCCCTACCTACCCTACCCTATCCTGCCCTACCTACCCTACCCTACTCTACCTACCCTCTCCTACCCTCTCCTACCCTACCTACCCTACCCTACCTAACCTACCAACCCTACCAACCCTACCAACCCTACCAACCCTACCCTACCCTACCTACATACCATACCACCCATTGTTTTTTTCTTCATTTTTTTTTTTCATAAGAACCTTCTCCTAACAATAACAAACACAACAAAAAAAGAATAAGAGAAATCGGTCCAGCCGTTCACGCGTGATGCCGTGACCAAGGGCAATAGGGATTCATTTTTAGGGTTCCGTACCCAAAGGGTAAAAACGGGACCCTATTACTAAGACTTCGCGGTCCGTCTGTCTGGCTGTCTGTCTGTCTGTCTGTCTGTCTGTCTGTCTGTCTGTCTGTCTGTCTGTCTGTCTGTCTGTCTGTCTGTCTGTCTGTCTGTCTGTCTGTCTGTCACCAGGCTGTAGCTCATGATCCGTGATAGTTAGACAGTTGAAATTTTCACAGATGATGTATTTCTGTTGCCGCTATAACAACAAATACTAAAAACAAAATAAAATAAATATTTAAGTGGGGCTCCCATACAACAAACGTGATTTTTTGCCGTTTTTTGCGATAATGGTACGGAACCCTTCGTGCGCGAGTCCAACTCGCACTTGGCCGGTTTTTATATATATGTAGTGTGTTTATTATGGGATCTTCGAAATAAAAACTTGTTGAGCGAACTTCACTTCTTATATTTTATTCTTCAGAAAATTACTTTACAATTCCCCTTTTACAACTTAACGTCTTTCGTCTTAAAAATCGCGTCCTCTCACCAACTCGCTCTTTCACCCAGTGTTGTCACTCAATCATCTTACATTCCCTTATTCAATAAGTGTTGCCACTTAACTAACACCTTACATTCATACATTCCCACATTCGGCCATTCTGACCTTCATGACTGTCCCCAGTCATGCTTGGCTCTGCTTACGTCCACATACACTCATCACTGTAACAGATAAACACATACATACCATTAACAATTTATAACACATTAAAATTAACTTATGATTAAATACCATACAACATTTTGTAGTTCCAATGCAACTTAACTTTAACATCATAAGACGCGAGAGATTTTTTTATTTTATTACATCATTCGTTACAAAACATAACAATAAGCAGTCTAACAGCGTCATTACATCGTGTACATATTTATTTTCCATAAATAAGACAGATAAGACCAGCACATAAACAGCTTACATATAAAAAATTAAAAAAAAACCTGGTTGCAAACGTGTCTCCTTTTTTTTTTTATCCAGAAAAAGAAAATGTTTATAATAAAACTGTGCACCTTAAAACTATTCATTCATTCATTCATCATCACGCATACATTCCTTACACTACACACCATAACATAGTAACACTCACCTTTCATAACTTGTTGGCCACAACTTCATACTGTCAGCCGCAGTTGATGTCTTATTTGGACCTTCACTGCTACTATCACACTTCTCTACATCATAGCGATCCTTTCCCTTCACTTTGGTAACTTTGTAAGGGCCAAAATACTTTGGTTTGATTTTCAAACCTGTTCCAAATTGTGTTCTTCTTATTGCTACTTTATCTCCTTCATTATATTCAACACTCTTCTTCCTCTTCTTATTGTAGTTTCTAATATTTTCTTCTTGTACTTTTAATATTTGTTCCTTAGCCTTCTGCCTGAGCTCATCTCTTTCTAGAATAAAGCTGTCCCTTTCTTCTTGCTGCAGCAACTCATAAATGTTGACATCTTCTTTAGTCTTCATTTTCACTCCAACTAGAAGCTCATGTGGTGTTGTGCCTGTGCTCCTCTGATAAGTGCTATTGATAGCTCGTTGCACACGACTGACATGCCGGTACCACAATATAGGGTTTTCTATACACAGCTTCGACAGGACTGAAATAATTATTCTATGTATACGCTCAACTTGTCCATTACCTCTTGGCATTCCTGTGGTTATTTTCACATGCATTATCCCTTCTTCTTTGCAGTAATCCTGGAACTCAGAACTAGTGAAAGCTGTTCCTCTGTCTGTAACAAGTCTACTTGGATTACCAAATTGCTGTTGATGAATACGTAGCTTATCTAACGTTTCTTTGCTCGTAGTGCTCTTTGTTGGGAAAATCCAGACAAACTTAGTGAATCCATCCACTACAGTCAAGATGTGATTGTACTGCTTCTTTGTGTCTGACATCGGTCCAATGTGATCAACATGCAGGGTATGCAAAGGTATAGCTTCTTTGTCAATCACATGTAAGAATCCTTCTTGTTTTCCTTCCTTTCTGCTCGCTAACAAACATGGAATACATGTTAATAGAAAATCTTCAACTTTTTTACTAACGTTTTTTATAAAATAATCCTTATCAAGCAATTCTAACATCTTCTTTTTGGAAAAATGACCATTTTGGTGAACTCTATTGATAATTTCATCCTCCATACTTCGTGGAACCACTAACTTCTTGTCAGCTCCTTTATAGACAAGACCATTGTCTAACAAATAATCTTCATATGGTGCACTCTGCAAAATACTTGTAATGGCTTTCAAACCTTCATCTGCTTGTTGAGCTTTTCTAATACCATCAAACAACTCATTGATAACTGCTACATAAGGGTTACGGCTTAGTGCATCAGCATGTCGCATACTAGAACCTTCTCTGTGTTCTACAGTAAAGTCGAAATCCTGAAGAAACAAAATCCATCTGGCCACTCTAGTTGACATACCCAGTTCCTTTTTCTTTAAAGTCATTTGAAAAGCTCTACAGTCTGTTATGATCTTAAAGTGCTTACCAAATAGATAATGTCTAAACTTTTTGACACCTTCAATGACTGCTAATGCCTCAAGTTCATAGCTTGTATACCTGCTCTCTGCATCTGTTGTCTTTCTGCTCATGTAGTAGACAGGGTGTAACTGCTGATCATCCACACTACGCTGCATAAGTATAGCTGCATAACCGACACAGCATGCATCAGTGTGTAACTCTGTGTATAGTTTTGGATTGAATATCTTTAACACCGGATCATTAGACAACTTATTTTTAATTGTATTGAAGGCACGATACTCATCATCATTAAATTTAAAATTTGAATCTTTCTTCAGTAAATTAGTCAATGGACTAACTATTAATGCGAAATCCTGAATGTACTTTCTAAAGTATGAGGCTAAACCAACAAAACTATGTAACTGTTTTACCGTCTTTGGCTCTGGGAACTTAAGCACTGCATCAGTCTTGTCACTGGAAGGCCTCACCTTCCCATCTTCGATCACATGACCAAGGTAAGTAATTTTACGACATACCAGGACTGCCTTTTTCCAGCTGAACTGCAATCCATACTGGGATGCTACTTCCAGAACTTCCTTTAGTCTTTCCACAGCTTGATACTCATCATTTGCCGGAATCAAGATGTCATCGATGAAGATCATCACTTTTCCTTCTGCTATTAGATCTCTGAAAACATAGGTGATAAAACGCATGAAGTACTTAGGACACACAGACAGACCAAACGGTGCTCTCAAGAACTCGTATTGACCATTGTGTGTAACAAATGATGTGTATTTTACACTGTCTTCATAAACCTTAAGATGAAAAAACCCATTTTTCAGGTCTAAAACACTGAAAATCTTGGCACCTGCCAGCTTATCAATATAGTCTTCTATCAACGGAAGTGGGAATTCATCTTTCACTATCTTCTCATTGAGCCGTCTATAATCTACACAAATACGGGTGGTGCCATCTTTCTTCCGCACCAGTACCAGGGGACTAGCATATTCTGAATAGCTAACCCTAACGATGCCTTGGTTTAACCACTCCGCTACCTGTCTGTCAACCTCTTCTTGTTCCACAAATGAAATTCGACGTGGTCTTTGTGCAATGGGAACATCGTCCTTAAGAACTATCTTCAGTTGAATGGGAATATCCTTTGTTTGATTTGGATGGTAGTTTTCGATCAAAGTTACCACTTGGCTCTTCAGTTGTTCGCTGCCATTATAACCTATACTATCTGAAACACAGGGAAAACAATTTAATCTACCTAACCATTCTTCATCTATTGGTCTCATCCATACCAAACTTCCATTCAATACACACAACACATTCTTCAAAAACTCTTGACCAATTATCAACTGAAAGGGCATACATGTTTCCGGAACAATGTGGAAACCTATATTCATGTACCTGTAATCATCTATTTCAATATTCGTTTTATAATATCCCGTGGAGAACACTTTTGCTGAACCTAAACCTGACATCGTAACTTTATTGTTGGTATCACAATTTGGCGACCCTAATATATCGTAACACTGCTTCGAAATTAAGTTTATATCACTGCCACTGTCTATCAATGCCGTAATTAGAATATTGTCACCTAATTTCACTGTTTTCAACGGTTTTTCCGAAATATTACGCGCTTGTTTACAAGTATAACTGTCATTATTACAAGAAACGTTAGTGCCAACATCACGGCAATTCGAACTTTGTTGTAGCACCTGCACAGTGCTGCCATCGACTTCTAGCGGCGAACCGGATGAACTAAAATAAGTTTCTTTCGGTTGGGAGCCCTGCTGTACCTGCCTTGATGGTGATGATGACTTGCATTTTGATGATGACACAACTTTTTCTTCATATTTACCGGCTTTGCAGTTTGATGCGACATGTCCAAAATTATTACACCTAAAGCACTTTCGTCCCTGAGTCTTGTTCGGGCACTCGGATGACAAGTGATCGGGTTCCCCGCAGTTATAGCAACGCGATGACTTTCTACTATAACTCGGCTTATCATTTTTCACGGCCACCTCCTTTTTGACGTTTTCGACTTTTTCTTTTATAGTCTCGTATATTTTCAGTTTATCTTTCAGCTCGGGATAGGTCTTCACACCGTATAGCATTATTTTATGTAATTCTGAATCGACGATACCGTCCACAATATATTTTATCGCTACATAATCGGGCATCTTACCTCTTTTGCCCATCTCTTTCATGACGAGCAAATAATCCCTACACGTTTCGTCCTTTCTTTTCTTTCGGGCGCTCATCATCTCATGGATCGTCTTTTGGTCGGTGGTGTCTGCGAATTCCTTGAGTAATTCCTCCTTCAACTCACTCCATGTCTTGAATGGCCTTTCCGACTTCAGCCAAAGTGCCGCGGTGCCTACCAGAGCACGCCTCGCCACCAGCAGTTGTTGCATCGAGGTCCACTCGAAGATCAAGGCGTTGTCTTCCATCTCCTGAACCCATCGTGATGCCGGATAAGATTTGTCCTGGCCGTTAAATTTTGATACCAGGTCCGCGCTCATTTGAAGCGTGGAACCTGTTACTGCATCCGTCTTCGCTCGTTGTTCGGCCGACGTCATTGTGGTTGGTTTTCTTTCTTCAAACCCGCCACGCGGCCACACTTTGCTTCGCTTCGTAAAACTTTTATTTTCGAAATCCCGGACGAGCCCCCAAATGTAGTGTGTTTATTATGGGATCTTCGAAATAAAAACTTGTTGAGCGAACTTCACTTCTTATATTTTATTCTTCAGAAAATTACTTTACAATTCCCCTTTTACAACTTAACGTCTTTCGTCTTAAAAATCGCGTCCTCTCACCAACTCGCTCTTTCACCCAGTGTTGTCACTCAATCATCTTACATTCCCTTATTCAATAAGTGTTGCCACTTAACTAACACCTTACATTCATACATTCCCACATATATATGTCGCATCAAGGCTGGCCAATAGATGTAAACCATCGGGAAGCCAGGATGTATTCCCTTAGGTTAAGACATCGTGTGTGGGCAGGTCGTTGGGTACAATCGTGAAAATGAAATCACACAAATTATTCGATACACTGAGTATATTCAAATAGACACAAGTTACATTCTTGCTTACTAATATTACGGATCGACACTGATTCTACGACGTGTTAGCTCTACGGCTGTCAGTACTCCACTGCCAGTACATTTTAGCTCAACTGCAATATTCTATTATCCCCACCACGCAAGTGGTTAGAGAAAGCGCGCCAAAGCGTAGTCGTTCTTGCTTTGCCGCCAGATGGCGTGCTTGCGATTTGTTTTGACGTCCGTACTATTGACTAAACCCGACACGGCCATCCTGCGAGACAGGCGTCCTCGTCTGTTCCTCATTGTCAGGTTCTAACAGTGTATCGAATCATGTGGAAATCCTCAATGGATGTCCTCAGCCCTTGGGGAAACTGAGGGGTCTGTCAGACTCCTACTGACTAAAACCACATGGTGTTCTCTAGGCCGTAATTACTCTTGAGAGGCGAGCGTGGAACACACACGTCGCCTTCTCGGGCCTCTCTCAGGTGACAGATCCCCAAATCTATCACCCTCAGGCTTCATCATCTTGTCCTCGCTCCATGCCACCTCATGTCGTGTTGCGCCATACGTCCTCTTAGTCTACTCCGACCCGCCAGTCTCCCATCATACCAGGGATGTTTTTCTGAAACACAAAATTTCCAAACAGTATTCACTCGTCCAATCCTGACGCATACTCTAGGTGAGTGAGAAAACATTTTGAATCATTTAAATGTCTCCTTTCACCTTTGCAAGGAAAGAGTAATTCTATTTCCAATATAAAGAAAATAGTAACTCAATCATCGATTTGGTACCTAAAAGCACCCAATCATAGTGATTACAAAGTCCAAGCACCACTGATAGTCATTAATGTCAGATTAAATGAAACAAAAGAAACAAGACACCAGGTATCTTATTCACAATCTTTAGCCATCACATAGCTCTCCTAGCTATCTCATAGGTCTCTTAGCTATTTCATAGCTCTCTTAGCAACCACAATTGCTCTACTCGCACATCTCCACGATGTCGAGTTAACTCAACTCTCTGAACTCAGAACCCGTTCACACAGAGATTTAGTCTGTCCTATGTTACGTCAATTCATAATCTACTTCATCTACCATCTCAATTGGTACTTGAAATTTGTGTCTTACTAACACGATCTACGCAAAGTAATCAAAATTAGAAAACCAAAATTATTTCAATTTTCGTAATGAGGGCTTGACGATTCGAACGTCATCAAAATTATCATGGTGACCTCACCAAACGCATGACTGCGAGTTTACTTTCTTTTAACCTCTTGACTCAATAGGTACTTTCTGTAAGGTTCCTAACACAAACATGAATTTTTACGCCAGACATAGTGTCAAAGTGTTGCCATACAGGCCTTCCGTTGCCATAAAGACCAACAGTTGCCACAAAGGCCAACAGTTGCCACACAGGCCAACAGTTGCCACACAGGCCAACAGTTGCCACACAGGCCAACAGTTGCCTCACAACGCTCGGCTACTCCTGACCAAACTAGTTTATTGGGTTCGTGAAAATAGAGATTTTAGAACCCTATTCTTTAACTAAACCGTTACCCTGGGCCATGTACCACAGTCATTCCAAACAAACTTTAAAACTTATTCTGCAGCAAAAACTGCCAAGCTTACAGAAACTCTCGAGTAAAACCTCTAACGCCACGGCTCCATAGCCGACTAGCAATTATATTGCTCTCACACAACGGTCTGTCTAGACCCCGACCTCCGCCAGAATCCACTGGTACGGTCAAACATAATATGGCTGATAGACTCAATTACTCGACACCTTAAGCTTGCTCATTATCATCAAAATCCTTTTGACATCAACATCGACTGGTACATAACCCGCTGGTATCTTTCTTAACCTACAGTGTGCATACTTGTAGGTCCTAAGCGTACCTATTTAAAGCTTTCAGTGTATAACGCTCACCATCCTGTCATAATCGCCTATCGTGGACTTAATACAGGGTCTATTTAGTTTTCGTACTAGAGATTCCCACACAACACTATTCATTAGAAAAAAAGGTCAGACGATCAACAAGTTCAACAACTAAACAAAGTAATAGTAACAATGCTGTTACAGTTTGTTATAATTCAAAGGCAATGTATACTCAACTCATGAAACCCTCATTGTGACTTGTGCACCAACACAAGCCAGAATCGTATCTACCAACGACTCTTTACATATCTGCCGCCACACATGATACAACACATGAGGGGCCTTGTGCACCAACACAAGCCTGAATCGTATCTACCAACGATTCTTTACATATCTGCCGCCACATATGCTACAACACATGAGGGGCTCTGTGCACCAACACACCCAAGTAACACAAACGTGCTGAATAAATATTGAGTAAGAGCAATCATCAAGAGCATAAGCTGAATAGTAAGCTGAATAACGTCTGAGTACCTGTCTATTCAGCTGTTATTCAAGCAAAAAGGGCCCCAATTTTGAATGCTTAACGCTGAATAACATCTGAGCAAGACCTGAGTAGGAGCTTAATAACGTTTCAATTAGCTTAATAACCTTTGAATAACAGCTCACATTGCTTTTATTAAGCTCTTACAACTGAGTTACTCAGCTTAATCGAATTGATTATTGTATTCAGAATTTATTAAGCATTTAAATTATTGTTCACACTTTTACAAACAATATTCATACAAATTGTGAAAATAATTCAATTGGATTAAATATTTTAATGTCGATGTCGAATTTAAATGTGATTTGACATGGTGAACTTATAAAATCGGTAAGTAAATTTTAATTTACAAGTTCTCGAGGTCTGCTATATGTTAATTGTTAGTGCGCAAGTAATTTTGTCGTGAATAGTATGTTTTTTTTTCATTATTTATTAAGCGCCGCGTTAATAATCAAGATAATAGATAGTAAATAGTATTTTCATACATACATAATAGGTCTGACAAAAGTACTTGTGACGAAATAGCTAATACTAGCAATTTTAATCCAACAAAATAATTTGAATCGAGTTGAAAATGTTGTAGTTGTAAGATTAAGCATTTTGATATCTCGTAAATTCCGTGAAAGTTTATATTACAAAGATTTTTAATGGCGATCGATTGTTTTGGTGTATAATGCTGAATAAAAGTGCACACATGCCTTGTTACTAAGCTATAACTTGAAAAAAGTAGTCTCAGTACACTAACTTCTGAATATCAATTATATAGTTGATCACATTTCTAAATTATTCAGATTTTTAGGGTTCTCTAATCGATTTAACAAAAACCTTTTCTATTGTGGAATTTCACGCCCGGCTTTCACTGAATTCATTACATTTAAAATTATAGCGTCTTTGCTTGCATTTTTTTTTTCGAGAAAATCTCATTTATGATTAAAAATGTGGTGCACACCACACACACGAAATCTGCTATAGATTTCGCGTGTGTGGTGTGGACTGGGCCCTTGTTTAATCCGTGTTTTGTTATTTGTTTTATGTACAAACGCCAGTACATCAAGCCACCCGAAACTGTCAAATTGAAAACTGAACTGAACCTCAAGGCAGATTGAAAACGTAGCCGTGCAGCTGTCACTTGGCACTGATGGACACCAGACGTACAGACTCTAGAAGGAATCAAGAATATATACGCGAAACCACAACATATTATGGAGAGTCAAGACAAAATCATGAAAATACTTGAAGAAATTTATGTGCATGTTGGAGAATTAAGAGTCGCAAATAAAATATCTTATCACAACGTAAATTTTATTTTCTTGTACTGTAATACCTTCTGCTAATAAAATAATAATTTCTTTTTCTATTAAAATTGGCCGAAATTCTTTCTAAAGGACTATTTAAAATTGGATGACCTTCCATGTTTATATTCAGTGATATGTTTTCTGGCAAAATGTTTGTGTTAATCAATATTTTTTAAGTGTCTCAATGACGCCATTGTGCCAGTATTCATCTTGCTCAATAGACTTTATGTGGACTTGTCTCGGTGTATTTAAAATTGTCCTTGGATCATTAGGTAAAATGTCTGGGAATCTTTGATTTAATATTTCTGCCAAATCCTTTAGTGCTACTTGTGTGATCTTTTTTCGAAAGCCCATTTTCAAATTTTTCTCGAAATATCAAATTTTTCATGTATCTACATTGTTCTTCTTCGATATTTGTACACTGCCATCAGATGCATTCTCATCTTGTGTGAATCGCAATGCTGTTTGACTTTTTGGGGGACGGAACCCTCTTCATTGCACGGCAACCACGCATGCTGGCTGGGACCGGGTTCAGTTTTGTTCAAACTATTTTCATAAATCTTTTGATGACCAGAAACACTTGGACATTTACTATTGCTGATATTTAAATATTCTTTTAACAATTTTCTTTTGATGTAACCAGTTCTCTTACGTTTTTTCCACGATTTTCGATTCATATTAAATAACGCAAAAAATAAATACGGTCAATAATATTTTAATTAAGCTGGTATTAAGCTATGGGCGCTATAACAACATACATAATTATGGTCTTTAATTTGAATAAGTTAGTTTCAAACTCTCTATTAAACAGGAAAAAGCTTAATAAAAACATAAATAATATTATTTATTCAGCAGCTGAATAATTAGTAAAACATAGAATCTTATCCAGTTTGAAGATAAAATAAAAGCAATTATTCAGTATCAAGCTGTTTAATAGAATTATGTAACAATATTATTCAGAAGGTGATACTTTATTCAGCATTGAGCTGTTTCAAACGCTAATAGCTTAGTAATGCTTTTATAATAGCAATACAGATTATGGATATTCAGACAAATGCTACCGACGGGGCTGTTTTTCAGCTTTAAGCAACCTGAAACGCGTAATGCTAAATAACGTCTGTATAATAATCCTACGGTGACTGGTTATTAAGCGTTAAGAAGGTAAGGACAGAAATACAGAATTTATTAAGCGTTAAGAATTTTAAGGGTCCGAACTCAACCTAATTCAGCATTTGGCTATTCCCAAAGCTCTTATACAAAGTATATTCATCTTTCAACTGTATAATATGCAAAATGTGTACTTTTATCTTGCTTATGTGTTACTTGGGCAGACAAGAATCGCACCAACGACTCTCAAAAATCTAGCGAATATGTGCTACAACACATGAATCGCTCTGTGCACCAACACAGGCAGAAATCGAACCAACGATTCCTTGTAGACCCATCGCCACATGTTACTCATGAGGTGCGGTCTAAGACCCATCGCCACATGTCACTCATGAGGTGCGGTCTAAAGTTTCGAGTATGAGTGTACAAGCCATTCTTAATCAGATTTGGTCTCACTACCACTGTCATCAACTATGACGTCTAATTCTCAAGGAACTTGGTGATCGGGGATCCTTCTCACAAGATTCGCACTTTTTACCCAAAGATCTTGGAACATACCGACTGTTAATATGAGGGGACCAATTAAGCCTGATAATGTCCAATGAAGCCGTGTGAAGGAGCTTCACGAATTAACTCTGATCAAATCTTTAAAATCTGATTATCAACAGTAACCCTTTAATTTCGCTCACTAACTCAGTTTTTATGCAAGGAAAAAGATTGCCAGATCTACTGCTATCACAATATTACTTTGAAAGTAAGCAAGTGAATTCAGATCTGAAGACGGCGGTTGTAAATCGTTACGCAACAAGATCCTTTCTGAGTACAGGTAAATGACCAGTACCGTTACTAACTCGATACAATTTCGTTACCCCACGACATTACAGACTCGCTTTGCCACTGAAAATTACTAGTTATTCAGTCATTTTGGATATCTCAACTCCTTCATATGGGATATCTCATCCTAAGGTTCGTACTAAACCTAATATTGAAACTAGGAAAGTACTAACTAGCCAATAGGAAACTCATTAGCTACCTGCTTTTTACTAAGTGTGTCTCAATTACCTAGTGATAGTGCTAGATATAACCACGACCAACTCAGTGGTCAAACATGAACACTCTTAAAGCTCGAACTAGCATCTCTTCACTAGAGAACATTCGATCTCACTATCGAAATAACATGGAAGCGACTCACCGAGTATTCCATTCCAAACTTGCGCGCGCTCCCGACATCACAGCTGTGGTCATAGCGTTCGACTACCACCTGCAAACTGCTAGCCTGCCATCGGTCTTAACCTCTCAGACGTTGACACGTCAACCTTCGCGCTCAGCATCTGAATCGCTAGCCTGTAGCAGAGGCTTCAGGCTGCGACACAATATGGTATCTGAAACATGAAAAACATTACGAGAGTATATGTTCACACGGTTATCTTAACCATACACAGCTTTGATGGAAATTAATCGATGCACCGGTGTACTCGTAGTAACCTAAACTAATGAATCCAACTAGCCTTTTCCCAACTACATTGGGGTCGGCTTCCAATCCTACCGGATACAGCCGAGTACCAGTGTCATACATGGAGCGACTGCCTATCTGACCTCCATAACCCAGTAACTGGGTAACGACTGGTGTCAGATCTCAGGCTTCTGACTACCCGTAACGACTGTCAAAGATCTTCAAATGACAGCCGGGACCAACGGCTTAACGTGCTCTCCGAGGCACGGAGGAAACCCGGTATGTTGAAATGGTCACCCATCCACGGACCGACCTCGTCAAGCGTTGTTTAACCTTGATGATCGACCAGTGCGGCTGTTATTATTTAGCCACGAGCTTCTAGTAGTAATAGTTACCTAAACCGGCATGGCCAAATAGGTTATTATGGACACCGAATTTGAGTGCAGAGTTCCTGTCCAAAACATGAACCACACATTAGTGTCCCAAGTGCCCAGGTCGCTGTCGCTAGTCGATGGGCTTTAGAGAATCCAATGAATGCCATAGCGTTTTAAGTCGCAATTAACGAGGCCTGGTAGAGTTTACCACTTTTAAGATAGTTTGGCCCTACGACCACAAAAGAAGAATACTATGCTTCTTCTCAAACTTTGCTAACTCTCACTACATAGAACTATCACACTACAAAACTAATCAAAATATTTCATTTGGAATTATAATATTTTCCAGACTGAAGTGTAAGGTAGGTACGTTATTTTCCAGACTAAAGTGTAAGGTAGGCACCATATCGTTCTAAGGCCGTCGGCGTCGTAACCATAGTATGTCAAGGCTAGTCAAGGGTCATTGCCAGTGTTAGCAGAATAATAACTCTTCAATAACACCAAAACTTGACCAGCGATAACTAACATGAGAGTATGGACCGAACACGGGCCACCCCGACAATCCACTGGCCGCCATACCGTACACAAAACCAGAATTTTGAATAACGAACACTTGGCAATAGTCATAACAAAATGAAAACGACTCACCAGATTCGCATAAAGATCCGTGTGTATGGAATTCTCCACAAGTCCACACGCTCCTCCTTGACCTGTCCAGCTCCTTGGTTGTTGCTAGCCGCCTTGCTGCTCCGTTCAAGACTCGCTTTTTATTATTCAAGACCGAGGGTAGTCGCAACTGTCACCGCGATTTTTTGCAAGAATGTAACCGCCACTTTCACTAGCTTTGTTTTTACGTGTGATCTCATTAGCACGACCGAATCCCAATTCTGATGTCGCATCAAGGCTGGCCAATAGATGTAAACCATCGGGAAGTCAGGATGTATTCCCTTAGGTTAAGACATCGTGTGTGGGCAGGTCGTTGGGTACAATCGTGAAAATGAAATCACACAAATTATTCGATACACTGAGTATATTCAAATAGACACAAGTTACATTCTTGCTTACTAATATTACGGATCGACACTGATTCTACGACGTGTTAGCTCTACGGCTGTCAGTACTCCACTGCCAGTACATTTTAGCTCAACTGCAATATTCTATTATCCCCACCACGCAAGTGGTTAGAGAAAGCGCGCCAAAGCGTAGTCGTTCTTGCTTTGCCGCCAGATGGCGTGCTTGCGATTTGTTTTGACGTCCGTACTATTGACTAAACCCGACATATAGATTATTTGACTGTGACATAATATGCCAAATTCAAAGGAACGTGTAAACAATAAACCGTAGTGACAATACGACCCGGGTGATAAACCTAGTATAGCAAGTATAGTTGCTATAGTGTAACAATTGCCTAACTCGTTAATTCAGATCTCGTTGAAATCGACAGGGCGAAACCATTCCGAAATTACTGTTCAATGACTCGTCGTGTTTTCCACCATGCTTCAAGCATTTTCTTGGAGATTAAAAACTGAGTGAGGCGAACTTTATTTTTCGCTCTTTTTCTCCAAAAAAACATTAGTTACTGAGTGTTTGTAATTGACATGCTAATATTTTGCGGCATCTTGAGAATGACTGAGAATAATTCAAAGTGCTGAAATTATAGAAAAATATATGAGTTGGTTTTGCTCGGGTTTAAAAAAAGTTATAAAGGTCAAATAAGGGACGTGGGATGGGTGGGGTCAGACGGGACGTAGGAGGGCACTATCAACGAGTAGTCAGCTATAAACGTTGAATTTTGATTTACCTGCAGAACACGGGTAGCACGAAGTAAACCAATTTATTGAATGAGTGATTTTTTTTCCTAAAATATCCGAGGCCTACACAAAACTGATTCTTTCACCAAGGTTTTTATAAAGCAATTTAGTTTCACAAAAATATTTATCCAATCGGGTAAATGGTTAATTAATCTTCCCATTCCAGGTCTGGGAAATTGAACACCCGCCACAATTCTTTGTAAAGGCGAACAAATACATAACGGTGGATAACGAGAAAATAACTTGATATAGCTACTTGGTGAAGTATAGCTTAGCCATTTAGTTATTGATAATTTGAACATAAAGGGTCTTTCAACAAGGACGGGTCGATGTTAAAATTGAATAAAACAAGATGTGTGTGAGATATTAACGAAATTTATTTTTTATTTAAAAGGCCCATTTATGCCATTATGGATGGAATATGACATCGTTCAAATGTCCGCCGCGGCTTCGTATGGTGACACGAATCCGAGAGGTCCAATTTTTAATGACTCTGCTGCATAGATCTTGCTGAATCCGAGCGATGGCCTGCGTTATGTTGGCTTTCAGGGCAACGGTCGAATGTGGTTTATTGGCATAGACCTGCGACTTCAGAAAACCCCACAAGAAAAAGTCTAGCGGAGTCAAATCACACGATCTTGGTGGCCAATTCACGTCACCTCTGCGAGAGATAACTCTACCCTCAAACCGTTCATGCAGAATGTCGATTGTGTCGTTCGCTGTGTGGCAAGTAGCGCCATCTTGCTGGAACCACATGTCGTTCACGTTCATATTGTTCAATTCAAGCCAAAAGAAATTGTTTATCATTGATCTGTAGCGCTCGCCGTTGACGGTGATCTGAACGATGAAGTTTTATCATTTGCACATGCTGCTCAACCGTGTAACTTGCCATGGTGATTTGGCATCAGTGACTGAATAAGAAAAAACAGATTTGACAGATGCCGCCAAAACAAAATGGCCGCCACAGATTATTAACATCGACCCGTCCTTGTTGAAAGACCCTTTATTATAGCTGAATAGCCCATTTTAAATATGGCTGAATGTAATGGACGTTTGGGCATGATATTTTTATAAAATAACTAACTACTTTTAGCATAAGATTTATTGGTCAGTGCTATGCTACTATTACAGAGGAGGCTAAATAATAACAGCTGCACGGGTCGATCTTCAAGGTTAGGCAACGTTTGACGAGGTCGGTCTTTGGATGGGTGACCATTTCAACATACCGAGTTTCCTCCGTGCCTCGGAAAGCATGTTAAGCCGTTGGTCCCGGCTGTCATTTGAAGATCTTTGACAGTCGTTACGGGTAGACAGAAGCCTGAGATCTGACACCAGTCTTGCCAAGGGGTATCATGTTACCCAGTTACTGGGTTGTGGAGGTCAGATAGGCAGTCGCTCCATGTAAAACACTGATACTCAGCTGAAACCGGTAAGTTTGGAAGCCGACCCCAACAATAATTGGGAAAAAGGCTAGGCAGATGATGCTATGCTACTATTACAACACAATTAAGGACCAAGGCTGCTGACCAAATGGGATATAAAAACACACTTTTTGAAACGAAACTTTTTCATTAGTTAACAAAAATTAATGAAAAAGTAATTGTTTTCCACATTACCAATCTTCAAGAGTAAACTATGTGTAAACTAGCAAACAGCAGCTGCCTATGACAACTTGGCATAAAGCGGAAAAAAATCAATCGATGAACTGTATATACATACATGTACACTTTTAAAACAATGCTACGAATCGTAGCAGAGCTACGCGTGCTACGGCGTAGCAAGAGCCATTGTTACAAGCCTACGCTGTCGTAGCAGAAAATCTGATTGGCTACGCGCTACGAACCGGGTTTTATTGAACTTGGTTATGCATCCAAACGTGCACATTAGGGCATAAATATCGGAATCTCGGAATTTCGGAAAATCGGAATCTCGGAACGAAATTACCGATATTTCAATTCCGATACTGAGTGATCCAATATCGGAATCTCGGAATCAGAAAAATAACCTTATTTTAGCTCCTTGTGAAGCGTCGAGCGAGAAAGCGCGGTTAAGCCCTTTAACTACGGTGATTAGCAATGGTATGTACCTTGATGAATTCCAGATTTACAGTGCCGAGATTGCTAAAAATGTTAGCTTTAAGAGTACAATTAAATACACAGATTCATAGAACCCGTCGTAATAATGATATTTTATTCCTTAGGTTACGGGTATCCGCAGAGTATGAGACGCACGGCATCGGCCAATGTGACGACATTTGGGGTAGGCTTATGTTCAGCAGTGGACATCTTTCGCCTGAAATGACGATGACGATGATGACGATGATGAATACTAAGATAATTTTGCATACTTTTGAGAGCTTTTTCGGAACGAGTAGGTACCTATCCGTGTTAAACTTTATTTCAAATGTATAATGTGTTACTTGCTTGGAAACGTAAATAAATTAAAGCTTAATAGTTTTCTGGCTTCTGCTTGTATTGAATACAACAAATTAGTCTATACGATCATTAATATGTTGGATAAATCAACTTCCACTACTTGACTTCATTGTCTCTCATCATCATTATCATTTCAGCCAAAATACGTCCACTGCTGAACATAGGCCCCAGGAGGCCTTGCCACAGTAACTGATATTTATACTGGATTATAAATCAGTATTACTCACTACACTTATCGGGACTACTTTTAGATTGTTCTACAAACATTTATTTTCTATTTTTTTTTTGCATTATCCTTTTTCAGAGAGACATTACTTATATTCCTTCTTGGAAACAAATGTGCAGTTTTGTTAAATAAACGCCCGATTACACAGTCACTAGTAATTAGAGAGAGACACAATACAAAATCCTATTATGTCGGACATAAACGAGTTTTTTATTGTACTCAATCAAGCCTTATACCGAATTTGGGAAATTAACAAATAGAAATGCGTTGTTTAACGAAAGTGCCCAATTCCGTTATCAATATCGGAATTCCGATATTGGGATCTAATATCGGCAATCAATATCGGAATTGAAAAACTTACGATATTACATGCCCTAGTGCACATGCATGTTTTGCATGTGGATGCTCAATTTTAATAACAAAAGTAACAAAATAGTAAGTTAAAGAAATACTTCATTCCATTTTTAACCGACTTTCAAAAAATGGAGGATATTCTATGTTCGACTGTATGTTTTTCCTTTTTTGTGTATATACAGATTACTCCGTCAATTGTGGACCGATTTTATAATTATTTTTTTAAGTGTATACTCTCAAGATGGTCATATTGTCACCGAGTCAAAATTAGATTATGAGATCCTATGGAAATCGATGGAACTCTTCAAATATTATAGGCACACATATAGTGATTTTGGTGTTTTCGTCAACATGGCAAAACTAGCAAGCAGTAAGTATCATTTGATGAAGTGGAACTGATGCAGAAGACCACTGGAACTGAAAAGATACCCAACGAACTGATCTGATATTGAAGCTGGAAGGTAGACACCGTAACTCGGTAATAAAATAATGACGCTAAAGTTATTTTTCACTTTGTAGTGTTTTGCTTTGTAAGTTTTTTTTATTTATCTATACAAATAAATAAAATTGAAGTGTCTGTATATAATATCAAAATAACAACGTTTTATTGAATGCACGTGAAAGTATATACGGTACTAACAACAAATAAGCAATTTTTAAGATTTTTGTCTGTTTGTCTATCTGTCTGTTTGTTCCGGGTAATCTCCGAAACGGCTGGACCGATTTTGACGGGACTTTCACTGGTAGATAGCTGATGTAATAACGAGTAACATAAGCTACGTTCGATCACGAGAAAATTCATAGTTCCGGCGGGTAACTAAAAAAATAAAAATATAATATTTACGAGTTTGACGCGGACGAAGTCGCGGGCAACAGCTAGTTCTTCATAATTATATTATACCTACGTAATCTTTTCTGGTATTGAATAATGCCAGTATTCTACATTTAGTGGCTGCCTAGCTGACCATAACCCAGTTGGTTAGTAATAGTTTCCTATAATTTACTAGCTACCACCCGCGGCTCCACCTACGTAGTATTTGTACTTGTCCCAATATCCTTATAAATTAAAGCCTATGTGTTATTCTGATATTTCTGTAATGTTTTATCAAAATCCGTTCAGCAGTTTTAGCGTGAAAGAGTAACAAACCTTCATCCATCCATCCTCACAAACTTTCACGTTTGTTATAGTAATAAGATTAATGAATCCAATTCGTATTTCAATGCTTCTAAAGGTGAGAATCATTTAAAAAATCTCAATCTTATCACTAATTATCATCAGTTCCACCTTAGAACTTATCTACGCCTACTCAAAGACTACATTTATACCAGCGAAGAAGGTTTAAA
This sequence comes from Anorthoa munda, assembly GCA_945859665.1. Lineage (NCBI taxonomy): Eukaryota > Metazoa > Arthropoda > Insecta > Lepidoptera > Noctuidae > Anorthoa > Anorthoa munda. The sequence continues at coordinate 10,588,073 of OX243913.1, read as the reverse complement.
ACTAAATGGAAGGGTTTCATTTTAGCAGTTTATGTTTGTATTTACGCATGTTCTTCCGTAACGTCTATATTTTTAACCGACAACCAAAAAGGTTTGTAATTTTTTCACATTTCAGAATTGCATCTGAAATATTAAATTATTTTTTTCTAGTCAATATTTTAGTTTATGTCTGCTTTAAATCTCAAGAAAATAAAAAGCTTTTTTCCAAAAAAATAATACCGACTTCCAAATAAAAAAACTACAAAATGAAAAATAACTTTATTTTTGCCGGTGTCTTTTGTAGGTAGGTACCACTTTTTTGCGTTATGGACACCGACTTCCAAAAATAAATTATTTTTTCATTTTGTAGTTTTTTTATTTGGAAGTCGGTAGTATTTTTTTGTAAAAAAGATATTTATTTTTCACTTTTTAGTTGTTCCTAAATAATTGGCAAGTTGTTTAGTAAGGTACCTATAACGCCAGAATAGATTACCCGAATATCATGAAAGTTGAACTTAACCGGTGAAATGAGAGATCTACGTAAGAGTTCTGTTGTATATCTTCGAAGTTCTTCATCAGATTTTCACCAAACTAAAATGGGACCAATTTCGAAACATACTTTTTCAAACAAAAACGAATTTTCAAAATCGGTCCAAAATTGACGGAGATATGCGTGAACATACACAAAAAAAAAATCAAACATAATGTCGAACATAGAACCTCCTCCTTTTTGGTAAGTCGGTTAAAAACTACTGATCTCTTTTATAAAGCTGGTTTCGTTGTTAAAGTTGTTCATATTCATGAGTACTTTCACCCTCTGATAGATTAACAATGAATTATGTCACCTAATTTCAACAGTATATAGATGTGACTTTATCAGCGATGTGAACTGTATAATAAAATAAAAGGTATGCCGCTTGATCTTCAAAGTTTTAATTGACAATCTCTTCTGAATGTCTCATTTAATTACAGAACGTTCACCAAATGTAACGTTAAATCAAAAGGCCTCCAAACTATTTGGCAATCAAAAGTTTTATTGTGAAGCTGTAAGAAGAGTAGGTGTGATGTGTACATCACATCTTCAGCCTATTAATGTTCCCACTGCTGGGACACAGGCCTCCTCTCTGTGAGAGGGAGTGGGCCGTAATCCACCACGCGGGCCCAGTGCGGGTTGGTGGATGTCACATGTCTTTGAATTTTTGGTTCTAGGACATGCCGGTTTCCTCACGATGTTTTCCTTCACCGCTTTGAGAGCAGTGGTGATGAAATAATTTACGCAAAGTAAAGCGCCTGCCTGGGCTCGAACCCACGACCTACAACTTGTAAGTCGCGGCTGATACCACCGGGCCACCACTGCTCTAGTCAGTAGTCTGTCAGTCTAGTAGGTACATGCAGTTTTAAATGTGATTTCTTTTATCTTCCTCAAATTCACAAACTAGTTACTAACTTGCCAGAAATTAGTTCAGGTCATGATAAATCAGCTATAGAATTCTAGAACGGTTCCATCAACTTACCAATGCTGATTGTACTCATTTCACTTATGTCCAGCGTCTGGTTCAGGACCTCAAGTGATTCGATTTGATAACGTTGGTGACTTGTTAAATTGCGCTCGCCGATTGCAGTCAGAACTCGTGGTCACCGCACGCCAAACTTTGTTGACCCGCTTCAGTTGCGCGATTGTTTCACTTTTGTTGCACTCGAAACAACTTCTATTCTTCACAACTCCCTTTCGCTGTCGCCAGACGCGTGTTGTTTGGGCGTGTAAGTCGGAACCAGTAAATGATTATCAAAAAGGGGTCTCGATATAATTATTTAAATATGTTTCAGATCCATTGGACCACATCACCCTGCTCTAAACGCATTAACTATAAATTAAACATATCGGGTATATAAATCACGGTGTTATTAGAGGCATAAACTGCATCGTTTATCTCATTGCCAATCATCGGAAATTAGCTGGTATCTCTAAATGGTAAATATAAACATGTGTAAATTGAATCTGTTAAAGTATCACAAGTTATTGAAGTTTTTGCGTTAATAAAAAGCTTTTTTACAAAAAAATACTACCGACTTCCAGTTGTTTTTCAGTTTGTAGTTTTTTTATTTGGAAGTCGGTAGTATTTTTTGTAAAAAAGCTTTTTATTTTTCACTATTTAGTTGTACCTACCTAATAGGCAAGTTGGTTAAGGTACCTATAACGCCAGAATAGATTACCCGAATATCATGAAACTTGAACAAAAACGGTGAAATGAGAGATCTGCGTACCCCTTAAGAGCGTACTGGCGTGATGTTATGTTATGAAATGGTATAAACAATAAACAGACATGCGATTGCAGCAATCCCGAGAGATTTGCCGTAATTTATTGAAGAGTTCTGTTGTATATCTTGGAAGTTCTTCATCAGATCTTCACCAAATTAAAATGGGACCAATTTCGAAACATACTTTTTCAAAAATAAAAAGAATTTTCAAAATCGGTCCAAAATTGACGGAGATATGCGTGACAAAAAAAAAAAAAAAAAAAAAACCTAACATTATGTCGAACATAGAACCTCCTCCTTTTTGGTAAGACGGTTAAAAATGCAAATGGCTTTTGTCCACCGTGACTTATAATTTTGCCGACATATGAGACATAAGAACAATCTGAACTAGAATGCAACGCCAATCGTCACTGGCCATTTGGAATTATTTGTGGATATTATGTATGTGTAATCAAACTAATTGATTTATGACCCAATCAATCTGCCTAGCCTTTTCCCAACTATATTGGGGTCGGCTTCCAGTCTAACCGTATTCAGCTGAGTACTAGTGTTTTACATAAAGTGACTGCCTATCTGACCTACACAACCCAGTAACTGGGTAACACGGTACCCCTTGGCAAAACGTGTCAGATCTCAAGCTTCTGACTACTCGTAACGACTGTCAAAGATCTTCAAATGACATCCGGGACCAATGGCTTAACGTGCTTTCCGAGGCACGGGGGAAACTCAGTATGTTGAAATGGTCACCCATCCACGGACCGACATCGTCAAGCGTTGCTTAACCTCGACGATGATCGATGATCGACCAGTGCGGCTGTTATTATTTAGCCACGAGCTTGTCTATTTGATATTCAGCTGATAATATGTTTAACAACATTAATGTTTTTTTTGTTATTCCACTCATAGTGCACTGTTCAACTAAGACCATTGAGTTCATTCGAGTGGATTTTTAATTAAATTAAAACATGTTTTTATTATAAATCTTGAATTATTTCAACATATTATTTCATAAATATATCTAGGCAAATAAATAAAATTGAAGTGTCTGTAAGTAATATCAAAATAACAACGTTTTATTGAATGCACGTGGAAGTATATAGGGTACTAATAACAAATAAGCAATTTTTAAGATTTTTGTCTATTTGTCTGTTTGTTCCGGGTAATCTCCGAAAGGGCTGGACCGATTTTGACGGGACTTTCACTGGTAGATAGCTGATGTAATAACGAGTAACATAGGCTACGTTTGATCACGAGAAAATACATAGTTCCGAAGGGAAACTAAAAAAATAAAAAAATATTTTTACGAGTTTGACGCGGACGAAGTCGCGGGCAACAGCTAGTATGAACTATTTGTATTACAGAAGCGCATTTTAAATTAGAAGAAATTGCCAAATATTGAACGGTCAAGTAGGTATATAATAAAATAGTGCTATTTCATTGAGATGACATCGATATGACTAAACTATTTGTCACTATCTTATTAAATCGATAACAAGCTTATTGCTAAGGAAATACCTATATGTTTAAGCAAAATTCGACCTAATTGTCAAATATATGTAAGACAGGTCAGAAATCAAATAGGCTGATACTTAAGTGAAAAAAAACCTTAATTACTTCAATAAACTTTGAACCGTCGTTACTTTAAGACTTTAGTTGATTACAATGTTCCAGGAAAAAGTGTCTTTTCATAATATGAAAATTCTACAAAAAGAGGATGTCATCATTTACAAAATATATTAAAACCGTATTTTTCTTTTCTCAAATATAAAGTATTAAGTTGATATTTCGGGGCCAAGTTCGACGCCTCAGAAAAGGCCACTGAATAAAATTAATAACCAAACAACGTTGCCACGTCGGGGGCTGCGGAACTTAATTTGCATTCTTGAATCAAAATGTTATTGTAATTATGTAGGGTCAGATAATATTACTCTGTAGTCGTGCTCGTAACATTCTAAATGTGTACCTTAACTTCGCTAGGTTGTAACTTTGTTAGCGATTCTGTGAACTATGTTGCCTCGCCTTTAATATTTTACAAGCAAAATACGAATATGTGGTTCCGACGCTACAACGGAGATATTCACTGATGCTAAATAAAATAGCGTGATTTATATTTGATACTAAGAACAGGTTAAGAAGAAAGTTTATTAGGGTAATAAAACCTACATAGTAATAGTATACTTCTTCGGAGGAGCTCGTGGCTAAATAATAACAGCCGCACGGGTCGATTTTCAAGGTTAAGCAACGCTTGACGAGGTCGGTCCACGGATGGGTGACCATTTCAACATACCGAGTTTCCTCCGTGCTTCGGAAAGCACGTTAAGCCGTTGGTCCCGGCTGTCATTTGAAGATCTTTGACAGTCGTTACGATGAGATCTGACACCAGTCTTGCCAAGGGGTATCGTGTTACGCAGTTACTGGGTTGTGGAGGTCTGATTGGCAGTCGCTCCATGTAAAACACTGGTACTCAGCTGAATCCGGTAAGACTGGAAGCCGACCCCAACAATAATTGGGAAAAAGACTAGGCAGATGATGAGTAGTATACTTCTTCTATATTTAAATTATAATACAAAATAGGAAATATAGCATAATTTTATTGTTTCTTGTAAGTTGCATCGTTTCATCTCGTTAAAATAACTATGAAAAGTCACGTAAGATGAAGAAAACCACTTTAAATAGTTCTAATACATTTTTGTACTGCTTTTATAATGTAATCTTGTTCATATTATTCATTCCGTGACAATTTTCAGACGTCTATTTTCTCGAGATAAACTTTGGGCTCAAAGAATATTTCTACCTATTTAATATTTTGTCAAAGAGACTACATACTATTATAATAATTTCACAGAATCTCAAGATGTAATGAAATACCTAAAATTCTAAAATGTGAGCGTATACGTAACGAGAGCTATACTTTTAGGAAGATAATTATGCTCATTTAGCGAAGAAAGTATTTATTCTTCAGTCAAAGCTGCCTACCAACCTGAATTAGATTTCAACCTAGCGATCTGAATTTCAGGATTGAACGACTTTCAGGGGTTATACATTACGAAGTTTATCAGCTATCCGATTCGAATACAATAAACAGTAAATACAAAAGCATTAAATTGTAAACTCACTGTTGTTACGTAATAATAACGGACACCCAGTACATTGAAACTCGTTTAGAGCACTATACAGGAATCCGAGTCGTCTTGCAAGGCGGAGTCGCCCGGGGGATAACATTACAAAGGCCTCAGTGTCGGGATGTAAAGGAGCCGACTGACCGGGCCCCTTTGCCACCGGCCGGAGCCCCCACTAACGCTGTCCACACAACCATTAAGGTATTAAGGAACAATGTTAGACTGGAGCGCTGAAATGTAAACAGTTCCAATGGACCCTGCTGTGCACTTCGAGTACCGTTTTTGGTGGACATTTCAATTATTTCTACACTAGTACTTCGCCCGCGACTTCGTTCGCGTGATCCGTGTTTTAACCTACAGATGACTTTTTAATAAAGAGTTTCATACAAACTTTTATCCCCAATTTCACCCCCTTAGGGGTTGAATTTTGAAAGATCCTTCCTTAGTGGATGCTTACGTCATAACAGGAATACGTGTGCGAAATTTTAAGTTTCTAGCCCTAAAGGTTTGGCATGTGCGCTGATACATCAGTCAATCATTTTTGCCTTTTATATATATATATAGACTAGCTGTTGCCCGCGACTTCGTCCGCGTCAAACTGGTTTCTTTTTTTTTTGTAGATTCTCGCCGGATCTATGAATTTTCTCGTGATCAAACGTAACCTATGTTACTCGTTATTACATCAGCTATCTACCAGTGAAAGCCCGTCAAAATCGGTCCAGCCGTATCGGAGATTACCCGGAACAAACAGACAGACAGATAGACAAAAATCTTAAAAAATGCTTATTTGTTGTTAGTACCGTATATACTTTCACGTGCATTGAATAAAACGTTGTTATTTTGATATTACATACAGACACTTCAATTTTATTTATTTGTATAGATGTATAGATTATGTTTATAGTGGCAAAGGTTTTCAAACAACAACTGGAATCATTTCAGTTGAACGAAAAACAACTTAATTTATTCCAATTGTTGTTTCACTTCACAACATCAAAATGAAAATATTTGATGCCTATCTTTTAACTTAATCCGGCATAAAACGAGCACCTATTTATACTAAACTTATTCAAGCATGCGCATAATATAAACATAAGCTTAACGGCTTTTGTAAATATGTATTACAGGCTTAAAATGGTAACCACGGTTAATTTAAACCTAGTTTTAACTAGGATACTCCACGCCAACACTCTAATACCACAATTTGTATTGTATTTCAAATGTAAATTTAGTATTTTAGGAGCTTTAATAAACTAACTACCATCTAATTTAACTTTTCAAATCTATATACTATATATATTTATATTAATTAATTAATATTATAAAGAGGAAAGATTTTTTTGTTTTTTTGTTTGTTTGTTTGTACCGAATAGGTATCGAAACTACTGGACCGATTTAAAAAATTCTTTCACCAATAGAAAGCTACGTTATTCCTGAGTAACATAGGCTATTTTTAATCCCGAAAACGGGGTCCTGTGGGGTGGTCCACGGGAGCGAAGCCGCGGGGAACATCTAGTTACGTATAATTATGGTGGCATCAAAATTTCTCTTGTTACCTTTTCGACAGTAAATAATAGATGCTCAATATAAAACTTTACCGTACTGTTTGTAATTAAAACGATTAATTTACAAAATAAATAGTACATGCTTGCATTTGACCACTATTATACGTACCTTACCGTACCATAAAAACCGGCCAAGTGCGAGTTGGACTCGCGCACGAAGGGTTCCGTACCATCATAGCAAAAAAACGGCACAAAAATCATGTCTGTTGTATGAGAGCCCCACTTAAATATTTATTTTATTCTGTTTTTAGTATTTGTTGTTATAGCGGCAACATACATCATCTGTGAAAATTTCAACTGTCTAGCTATCACGGTTCATGTTATACAGCCGGGTGACAGACAGACAGACAGACAGACAGACGGACCGCGGAGTCTCAGTAATAGGGTCCCGTTTTTACCCTTTGGGTACGGAACCCTAAAAAAAACCTGAAAGCAGAAACTATGTACAGAAACTTTTGCGATTAGGACCGGATTATTTGCAACACAATGAAAATGCAATACCAAATTACTGGAAAACTCGTGTAATTTATTTATAACACATAATAGTACACTTTACACAGAACACATACAGCTACTTACATAGTACACGGCGGGGCTTAGGGCCGAATCAATACGGGGCTCCCATAACAACAATGGAGCAACGGGGCCGCGTCCTACTCTCAGGTAGAATATCTGGCGACTGCCCTGCGCTCTGCGCCGGCACAGTTCGCGGCGTTGCCAAGAGCGGCAACGTTGGCGACAGAGCAACAAGGATGATAGGACACGCCCTGACAAGGGCGACAAGGACAGCAATATACGGCGCATGCGAGGCTGCCAGCTCGCATGCCACAGATAACAATAAACTACAACTAACTAAACATAATAAAAGACACATACTAAAAAAGCACAGATAATGCAGAATGAGTTGCCTACAGAAACTCAACAAAAACACATCTGGTTCCCATATCTAACGCTTCAAGGTGGTGGACTCCCAGGTGGTCATCGTCGGGACAAATTGGGACCTTATATAACGTTTGTAGAACCAAAACTACATTATATAAAGGTGCCTTTCATCTACAATAGGCAAAGTTACATAATAAGATGACTATCAGGCGGCATCACTCCAGAAATGCCGGGATATATGTTATCCACGCCATTACCGTCGTATAAAGGCTGTATTCAACGGACTGGCGTGTATTCATGGCTACACTTAATATTTTATGAAAAAGAAATTATTTTTGTTGAGCGCCATGTATGAACTTGCTAACGACGTGTTGTTTTACAACGTAATGTGTAATGCTAACAGACGAACGAGATATTTGTTTTTTGATGCAGACGTTAGAAAACAATAGAACAATGTGTTATGTAGATCATATTAAGTTTAAAATTGCTCATAGTAAGGCGCTTGTATCACAATTATACTCGTGACTCTTCTTGAAAAACAAAAGTATCAAATTTCTAACGCGGTACGTATTGTAACTGGCTTTAATTTTTACAACATCACTAAGATCTGCAAATTATTGTAAAAATCATAATGGTTGTACATGCATATACCACCCACAATACGTAGTTCAATAATAGCAGCTTTGGTTTGCGTCACCACGGCCTGAATTTTGTAAAATAATACTTGGACCTTCGTATCGAGCCAATGAACTATGGTTTCGGAAACACATATTTCTTTAAATAAACAGGTAGTTACCAGGAATGGAAAGACATTGCAATTAATGATTAATATCACTTTAAAAACAATTAAAATAAAAACTCGACAGCATACATACATATTTAATAACATAATTAATTTTGACAAATGAGGCGTCACTATCGATAGCCATAAATAATGATCGTGTCATATTCAGGCACTGAAGCTTTGTTTAATGCATATTTATCATAATAAATAATACTGGAGTTTATGTGAAGGTCGGGCATATAAAAGGCTATCGCAAATTGAATGATCATTGTTAACTTAACCACTACGCTACCAAGTTTTCTTCAAATACCTGATTTCAAGGAATTGATATGAGGTACCTTTATGTGTGACAAGAATATCAAAGAGAGTCGAAGGATCTGTCTGTGGATAATGGCTGCCAGTTTAACGAGTACCCAGAAGTTATCTCATCCATTTTGTAGTAGTTTCTTCATCTTTTATACCAACATTTATCCATAAATGACCAGTGAGCTTTTATAATATCTTTGTTACCATTTTTGTTCTCGGATATTCGAAGAGCTTTATAAAAAGATTGGCCGGTCAGCAAAATAGCGAAGCGGACTATTCAGAGTCTGCGAACGTGCTTCAGAATTTATACATATTTTATGCGATTGTTAAAGTTAAATAGCAACAAAATAAATCTCTTTTCTATTCACAGAGCTACGAGGCTGTGACCTCTAGTCAGATTGGCCCTTTCAAGGAAAGTTCGGGCTGTCCCTAAACATAATCCAAAGCGTCTAACATATTCTATTAAAATTTAGCCTGCTCTGCTATACTATAGCAATAAAATGACCTTTCTTTTTGTAACAATACCTTGATTACAATTGAAAATCTCAGGTCATTTAAATTTTCCAAAGGTTTTATTGTTCGCGCTGTTTCATCGGATCACAAAAAGGGGTAGGTTTCTAGAAATGTAATAATATATTATTTTGCTGCATTGTAATACTTTTAAATTAATGTACAAACTACAGGGGTTATAATAAATCTAACTTTTTATTTGTAACAGAGCAGAGTAGATTGGATCGGTTTTGAGAATATTTTTTAATACATGATTTGAAAAAATAAGGTGATGATGTCTATGGTACCTAATATTGTTAGGGTTCCGTACCCAAAGGGTAAAAACGGGACCCTATTGCTAAGACTCCGCGGTTCGTCTGTCTGTCTGTCTGTCACCAGGCTGTATCTAATGAAACAGATCATGAACCGTGACAGACAGTTAAAATTTTCACAGATTATGTATTTCTGTTGCCGCTATAACAACAAATACTAAAAACAGAATAAAATAAATACTTAAGTAGGACTCCCATACAACAAACGTGTTTTTTTGCCGTATTTTGCGATAATTAAACAAACTATATATTATTAAACAATATATATTTAACACACTCTTGTTTGCCAGGCGCATTAGAATTTAGTGAATAAAGGACTATAATTACTAATTGTTTTGCAATTGAAAACCCATTGAAATCTACGTTTACCAATTAGCAGTAAATGTCTGGCTTAACGTAAGTACGTTAGATAGTAACATTTACTGGTAACACCGTTCGATTCCCACAAAATCACTAGATGATATTGTTATTACATCCTGTATGGACACGAGACTGTGTATTGAATTCTCATTATCACTGCTTTTCATATGATTTCAAATTGCGACTGCCGGGAAAAGTATCTACGGCGGGTTTGCGGTAGAACTTTACAACGATGTATTCGTTTGAACTACAATCAGAGCTTTTGTTCCAATAAATGATATAATAGCATTAATGAATATTTATACATTTATACATATAATTATTATTGTTATACTCAGGTAATTACAAAACAGCACTTTTAAGAAAAAGTATTATGACAATGGGACCTGTTATTTATAATAAAATATCTCATAGTTTTAAGGAATATTCCGTTCACATTTTGAAATGTAACTGCACTACTTTTAAGAAAATGTTATTACTCAGTAAAGGACTTTTTAAATGATGTGACTATATAGAAAATGACTAAATATAATTACCTAGTACAAATTGTTTTTGAGCATTTATTAGCTATTAGACATGCAATTAATTGTTTTTGTTTCATAATTGTAATTCCCTGACTATCTATTGTTTTATCACATTATTAATTATATTTGTATTGTTGACATTTTTTATTATTTGTATTTTATTAATGTAATGATTTGCATGCCGTAAGGTAAAATGTAGCTGATCTCATTTTTAGGGTTCCGTACCCAAAGGGTAAAAACGGGACCCTATTACTGAGACTTCGCTGTCCGTCTGTCTGTCTGTCTGTCTGTCTGTCACCAGGCTGTATCTCATGAACCGTGATAGTTAGACAGTTGAAATTTTCACAGATGATGTATTCCTGTTGCCGCTGTAACAACAAATACTAAAAACACTATAAAATTAATATTTAAGGGGAGCTCCCATACAACAAACGTGATATTTTTGCCGTTTTTTGCTCGAGATTAATAACGGCAACACGCTTGAAATATTCACAGAATATTTAGTTGTATATTCTCTTCAAAAAATAATAATTATTAAATTAAAATAAAATAAATTAAGGGGGGCTCCCATACAACAAACGTGATTTTTTTGCAGTGTTTTGCGATAATGGTACGGAACCCTTCGTGTGCGAGTCCGACTCGCACTTGGCCGGTTTTTTATGTTATTTTTCTTAGACTTTACCTACATTTAGGGCAAATAAAATTCTGATTCTGATTCTGATTCTGAACCTATGTTTTCATTAACGTAGGGCACGCTATAACTTATTGGAAGACAGACTTTGTGCACAATTCATGCTTTAAACACCCAATAAACAGAGAATTCAAGCTGTCTTCAAGCAAATTATAAAATCAAACATTTATCAGTTAACTAATTTATTGTGGCCGCAACACCAGGAAGGCCTTATCCATTACCGGCGCCTGATTTGTCACGGTAGCTGATTCATTAGAGAGGCATTAATCTTGTGCGAGGTGCGAGGAGCGAGGGGCGAGGGGGCCGTCAGCCCACTAGCTGGTGATAAGGCGTACTTTGTCCAAGACGCCGTGACGAGCCCAGACAACGTCCCTGAAAGCCCGACACTGGAATTTAATTAACCCAAATTTGTCCTTTTGTCTCAGCTGTATCGGCGCAAGCCCCCCAAAATGTCTATCAATATGTGGTTAACAGTGTTACAAGTTAGAGTAGGATACTCGTACATGCGAGTGCTTCGTGCAATTCAACACCAGAGGTCCCAGTAAACCATGATGGCCTAATTTAAAGTAGACCATCCCCATCCCTTTGGGGGTCTTTTTTATTGGGTCATTAAAAACACATTTAAAAGCATCAAGCTCGAGTACAGTTTTCTGTAACATTAGAAAATTAAAAGCTATACTTAGTTATTTATACCAAAATAAAATATGTAGGTATACGTTGTATCAAAATATCTTTCATTTTAATATTTTAATACATAAAAGCTTGACATATAGTTCCCATTTTCAATTTAGACACGACGTACGACACAACACAAGAAATGCCGGCGTTTCAAAAAGAGAATTATCTACTGAATACCATCCAACATCCCGGTCCCATTCTCCACATATTTTCATTTGGACGTTAACGTAGATGGAAACTAAATCACGAACCATTGCAGTGTACTCATATAAAGTCTAAATGCGTAAAAGTGTTTCGGACAGGCAGTGAAGCCACGTCAGAATATGAGAGCGACATATTAAAGAGAAATTCCGGAAATAGAATAGCGTATACACAGAGCGAAAAATCAACTAGCAATGATGGCGACCACTTGAAAAAGTTAGCGAACCAACGGACACGAAGTTTGGGAGACGAGTGGTTTCATCACGATACAAAGTTTCGGAAATATATTTCGTTCTTTGATTTTTTAGATAGGGTAAAACCAATATAGTTGCCCCAGGGGTATAGTTGTAATTACTCTTGTTTCGCGGATGAATCGAATGCTATTTTATTAATCTATCAAAAGATTCTCCAACTACCACTAAGTTGACCGTGTCTCATGTTTCTGTGCGATTGCACGGGCAGGCGAAATGCGAAAAAAAAATTGTGGGATAGGTGCCCTGTTTCTTGGCGGCATCTATCCTTAACGTAATTTACATGGATTAAGCAGCTATCCGGTATCCCCTATGTGGGATAGTTGTCCCAAAATCCGCGAAAATCGTTAATACTCTGGAAATATTAAGGTGATATATACGCCCCAATGCTAACGCAGTACTGGCCCGCTCGATGCCAAAATATCAATATTGAACCTCAATTTGAACAGTTTTGTTTGTAAAATATTATTTGATTTACATATGGTATGTTAGTTATAAAGAAATTCCAGCCATCAATTTTTCTGTGTAAAAATATTTATAAACATCCAAGTCGTTTTGGAGGAGTTTCCAAAAGTTGCGAAAAAATGTCGTGTTGTTAATTATTTTTTAAAGCAAAACTGTTAGATACACGAAAAAACCTTGTGTTAAAAATAATGTACATGAATCAATAATATTTTTTTTTTTCAAACCTTTTAACCTAGCCGTTACTAAGGAGTATGCTTTAGAAAGTAACCGTTTTACGGCACTAAAGCGCATGTAGGCCCTTGAAGGTCTATCCACACATATCAGGGCCGTGCCAGGGACGTGGACGGATCGTGCCTCGTCAGGGCCTCAAAAAAATTCAGTTTCCAACTCAAAGAGATTGATAAACAGTTTTAATCAGTTTCCAACTCGCTACATGCCTAAGATTTTTAAAAACATGAACGAGTTTTCTTGTTTTCTGGACCAGATGTGAAATGTGCTGTTTGAAAGATAATTTTTCGTCGATTATTATGCCTAAGTATCTTATCGATTCTGTTTTTGATATCCTTGGGCACATGGTACAGTTTGTGGTTACAGGATTACATGTGTGTGCATAAATATTGAAATTATTGGTATGTGATGCTACATTGTGTATTGTAAATTCTATATATTTAGTTTTACTGGCATTTAAGGTCAGTTTGTTAAGTGCAAGCCAATGAGTCACTATATTAAAGCCTTCCTGAGCCGCAACAAAAGTTTCGTCCCATGTGTTTCCATAAAACGTTAAGGTAGTGTCGTCTGCATAAGACATTACATGACAGTTTCTAATGTTTAGCTGGCAAACATCATTTATGTAGCAAAGGAAGAGGGGGTGGCCTAAGATACTGCCTTGTGGGATTCCAATATTTATCGGTATTTCTTCACACAGCGTATTGCCTATCCGAACTGACTGATTTCGATCTTGTAAATAGTTCTGGAATAGTTTTAATTGCGTGTTTCTTATTCCCATATGTTCTAGTTTGGAAATTAATATACGTGGGCACACAGTATTAAAAGCTTTCTGAAGGTCATTATCTTCAATAGTTACATTGCATACAGCTACTATCCATGATGACTTTTATTTCACTGATCATGTTTCAGGGGGTGAAAGAACTCATGAATTTGAACACAACTTTTATTGTGGAATTGATCCCACAAACAAGATAGAGTTTATTTTTACTAATGTTTGTAATTTTTCACATTTCAGATTTGAATCTGAAATATGCAAATATATTTTTTCTAGTCAATGTTTTAGTTCATGTCCGCTTTAAATCTCAAGAAAATAATACCAGTGATCTCTTTTATAAAGCTGGTCTCGTTGTTAAAGTTGTTCATATTCGTGAGTACTTTCACCCTCTGATAGATTAACAATGAATTAAGTCACCTAATGTCGACAGTATATAGATGTGACTTTATCAGCGATGTGAACTGTATAATAAAATAAAAGGTATGCCGCTTGATCTTCAAAGTTTTAATTGTCAATCTCTCCTGAATGTCTCATTTAATTACAGAACGTTCACCAAATGTAACGTTAAATCAAAAGGCCTCCAAACTATTTGGCAATCAAAAGTTTTATTGTGAAGCTGAAAGAAGAGTAGGTACATGCAGTTTTGAATGTGATTTCTTTTATCTTCCTCAAATTCACAAACTAGTTACTAACTTGCCAGAAATTAGTTCAGGTCATGATAAATCAGCTATACAATTCTAGAACGGTTCCATCAAAATTTACCAATGCTGTTTGTACTCATTTCACTTATGTCCAGCGTCTGGTTCAGGACCTCGAGTGATTCAATTTGTGACAAGGGACAGAAGTGCGCGATTTCATACCATAACAATGGTGACTTGTTAAATTGCGCTCGCCGATTGCAGCCAGAACTCGTGGTCACCACACGCCAAACTTTGTTGACCCGTTTCAGTTGCGCGATTGTTTTACTTTTGTTGCACTCGAAACAACTTCTATTCTTCACAACTCCCTTTCGCTGTCGCCAGACGCGTGTTGTTTGGGCGTATAAGTCGGAACCAGTAAATGATTATCAAAAAGGGGTCTCAATATAATTATTTAAATATGTTTCAGATCCATTGGACCACATGCCACCCTGCTCTAAACGCATTACCTATAAATTAAACATATCGGGAATATAAATCACGGTGTTATTAGGGGCATAAACTGCATAGTTCATCTCATTGCCAATTATCGGAAATTAGCTCTAAATGGTAAATATGAACATGTGTAAATTGAATCTGTTAAAGTATCACAAGTTATTGAAGTGTTGTTAATAAAAAGCTTTTTTACAAAAAAATACTACCGACTTTTTTATTTGGAATAAAAAAAACTACAAAGTGAAAAATAACTTTATTTTTGGAAGTCGGTGTCTTTGGTAGGTACCATTTTATGTTTTATGGACACTGACTTCCAAAAATAAAGATATTTTTCACTTTGTAGTTTTTTTTATTTGGAAGTCGGTAGTATTTTTTTGTACAAAAGCTTTTATTTTCACTTTTTTGTTGTACCTACCTAATAGGCAAGTTGGTTAAGGTACCTATAACACCAGAATAGATTACCCGAATATCATGAAACTTGAACAAAACCGGTGAAATGAGAGATCTGCGTACCCCTTAAGAGCGTACTGGCGTGATGTTATGTTATGAAATGGTATAAACAATAAACAGACATGCGATTGCAGCAATCCCGAGAGATTTGCCGTAATTTATTGAGATCTTCACCAAATTAAAATGGGACCAATTTCGAAACATACTTTTTCAAACAAAAAAAGAATTTTCAAAATCGGTCCCAAATTGACGGAGATATGAGTCACAATAAAAAAAAATAAAAAAATATAACCTAACATAATGTCGAACATAGAACCTCCTTCTTATTGGTAAGTCGGTTAAAAATGCAAATGGCTTTTGTCCACCGAGACTTATAATTTTGCGGGCATATTATGAGACATAAGAACAATCTGAACTAGATAGATGCAACGTCAATCGTCACTGGTCATTTGGAATTATTTGTGGATATTATGTATGTGTAGTCAAACCAATAGATTTATGACCCAATCAATCTGCCTAGCCATTTCCCAACTATATTGGGGTCGACTTCCAGTCTTACCGGATTCAGCTGAGTACCAGTGTTTTACATGAAGCGACTGCCTATCTGACCTCCACAACCCAGTAACTGGGTAACACGGTACCCCTTGGCAAGACTGGTGTCAGATCTCAAGCTTCTGACTACTCGTAACGACTGTCAAAGATCTTCAAATGACATCCGGGACCGTGCTTAACGTGCTTTCCGAGGCACGGAGGAAACTCGGTATGTTGAAATGGTCACCCATCCACGGACCGACCTCGTCAAGCGTTGCTTAACCTTGATGATCGACCAGTGCGGCTGTTATTATTTAGCCACGAGCTCGTCTAATTGATATTTAGCCGATAATATGTTTGAAAACATTAATGCATTTTTTTTGTTATTCCACTCATAGTGCACTGTTCAACTAAGAGCATTGAGTTCATTCGAGTGGGTTATTAATTTAATTAAAACATGTTTTTATTATAAATCTTGAATTAGGCAAGTGTTGTCCAGAATTGTTTGTTGAAAGAAAGAAGTACAGAACAACATATTATTTCATAAATATATATATACAAATAAATAAAATTAAAGTGTCTGTATGTAATATCAAAATAACAACGTTTTATTGAATGCACGTGAAAGTATATAGGGTACTAATAACAAATAAGCAATTTTTAAGATTATTGTCTGTCTGTCTATCTGTCTGTTTGTTCCGGGTAATCTCCGAAACGGCTGGACCGATTTTGACGGGACATTCACTGGTAGATAGCTGATGTAATAACGAGTAACATAGGCTACGTTTGATCACGAGAAAATACATAGTTCCGACGAGAAACTAAAAAAATAAAAATATATTTTTTACGAGTTTGACGCGGACAAAGTCGTCGGCAACAGCTAGTATGAACTATTTGTATTACAGAAGCGCATTTTAAATTAGAAGAAATTGCCAAATATTGAACGGTCAAGTAGGTATATAATAGTGCCATTTCATTGAGATGACAGCGATATGGCTAAACTATTTGTCAATATCTTATTAAATCAATAAAAAGCTTGTTGCTAAGCAAATATATGTTTAAGCAAAATTCGACCTAATTGTCAAATATATGTAAGACAGGTCAGATATCAAATAGCCTGATACTTAAGTGAAACAAAACCTTAATTACTTCAATAAACTTTGAACCATCGTTACTTTAAGGCTTTAGTTGATTACAATGTGCCAGGAAAAAGTGTCTTTTCATAATATGAAAATTCTACAAAAAGAGGATGTCATCATTTACAAAATATATTAAAACCGTATTTTTCTTTTCTCAAATATAAAGTATTAAGTTGATATTTCGGGGCCAAGTTCGACGCCTCGGAAAAGGCCACTGAATAAAATTAATAACCAAACAACGTTGCCACGTCGGGGGCTGCGGAACTTAATTTGCATTCTTGAATCAAAATGTTATTGTAATTATGTAGGGTCAGATAATATAGCCCTGTAGTCGTGCTCGTAACATTCTAAATGTGTACCTTAACTTCGCTAGGTTGTAACTTTGTTAGCGATTCTGTGAACTATGTTGCCTCGCCTTTAATATTTTACAAGCAAAATACGAATATGTGGCTCTGACGCTACAGCCGAGATATTCGCTGATGCTAAATAAAATAGCGTGATTTATATTTCATACTAAGAACAGGTTAAGAAAAAGGTTATTAGGGTAATAAAACCTACATAGTAGTAGTATACTTCTTCGGAGGAGCTCGTGGCTAAATAATAACAGCCGCACGGGTCGATCATCAAGGTTAAGCAACGCTTGACGAGGTCGGTCCATGGATGGGTGACCATTTCAACATACCGAGTTTCCTCCATGCCTCGGAAAGCACGTTAAGCCGTTGGTCCCGGCTGTCATTTGAAGATCTTTGACAGTCGTTACGGGTAGTCAGAAGCCTGAGATCTGACACCAGTCTTGCCAAGGGGTATCGTGTTACCCAGTTACTGGGTTGTGGAGGTCTGATAGGCAGTCGCTCCATGTAAAACACTGGTACTCAGCTGAATCCGGTAAGACTGGAAGCCAACCCCAACAATAATTGGGAAAAAGGCTAGGCAGATGATGAGTAGTATACTTCTTCTATATTTAAATTATAACACAAAATAGGAACGAAAATAGCATAATTTAATTGTTTCTTGTAAGTTGCATCGTTTCGTCCCGTTAAAATAACTATGAAAAGTCACGTAAGATGAAGAAAACCACTTTAAATAGTTCTAATACATTTTTGTACTGCTTTTATAATGTAATCTTGTTCTTATTATTCATCCCGTGAGAATTTTCAGACGTCTATTTTCTCGAGATAAACTTTGGGCTCAAAGAATATTTCTCCCTATTTAATATTTTGTCAAAGAGACTACATACTATTATAATAATTTCACAGAATCTCAAGACGTAATGAAATACCTAAAATTCTAAAATGTGAGCGTATACGTAACGAGAGCTACACTTTTAGGAAGATAATTATGCTCATTTAGCGAAGAAAGTATTTATTCTTCAGTCAAAGCTGCCTACCAACCTCTAGCGATCTTAATGTCAGGGTTGAACGACTTTCAGGGGTTTAATTACGAAGTTTATCAGCTATCCGATTCGAATACAATAAACAGTAAATACAAAAGCATTAAATTGTAAACTCACTGTTGTTACGTAATAATAACGGACACCCAGTACATTGAAACTCGTTTAGAGCACTATACAGGAATCCGAGTCGTCTTGCAAGGCGGAGTCGCCCGGGGGATAACATTACAAAGGCCTCAGTGTCGGGATGTAAAGGAGCCGACTGACCGGGCCCCTTTGCCACCGGCCGGGGCCCCCACTAACGCTGTCCACACAACCATTAAGGTATTATGGAACAATGTTAAACTGGAGCGCTGAAATGTAAACAGTTCCAATGGACCCTGCTGTGCACTTCGAGTACCGTTTTTGGTGGACATTTCAATTATTTCTACACTAGCACTTCGCCCGCGACTTCGTTCGCGTGATCCGTGTTTTAACCTACAGATGACTTTTTAGTAAAAAGTTTTATACAAACTTTTATCCCCTATTTCACCCCCCTAGGGGTTGAATTTTGAAAGATCCTTCCTTAGTGGATGGTTACGTCATAAGAGGAAAACGTGTGCGAAATTTTAAGTTTCTAGCCCTAAGGGTTTGACATGTGCGCTGATACATCAGTCAATTACTTTTGCCTTTTATATATATATAGACAAGCTGTTGCTTGCGACTTCGTCCGTGTCAAACTCGTATTTTTTTTTTTTTTTTATTATATTCCCCGGATCTATGAATTTTCTCGTGATCAAACGTAACCTATGTTACTCGTTATTACATCAGCTATCTACCAGCGCAACTCCCGTCATAATCGGTCCAGCCGTATCGGAGATTACCCGGAACAAACAGACAGACAGACAAAAATCATAAAAATTGCCTATTTGTTGTTAGTACCGTATATACTTTCACGTGCATTCAATAATACGTTGTTATTTTGATATTACATACAGACACTTCAATTTTATTTATTTGTATAGATGTATAGATTATGTTTATAGTGGCAAAGGTTTTCAAACAACAACTGGAATCATTTCAGTTAAACGAAAATCAACTTAATTTATTCCAATTGTTGTTTCACTTCACAACATCAAAATGAAAAGATTATATTTGATGCCTATCTTTTAACTTAATCCGGCATAAAACGAGCACCTATTTATACTAAACTTATTCAAGCATGCGCATAATATAAAAGACATAAGCTTAACGGCTTTTGTAAATATGTATTACAGGCTTAAAATGGTAACCACGGTTAATTTAACATTCTGTTTTAGAAATAATGTAAAACCTAGTTTTAACTAGTAGGATACTCCACGCCAACATTCTAATACCACAATTTGTATTGTATTTCAAATGTGAATTTAGTATTTTAGGAGCTTTAATAAACTAACTACCTAATAATAACCTAAACCATCTAATTTAACTTTTCAAATTACTTATAATTATGGTGGAATCAAAACTTCTCTGGTTACCTTTTTGACAGTAAATAATATTTGCTCAATATAAAACTTTACCGTACTGTTTGTAATTAAAACGATTAATTTACAAAATAAATAGTACATGCTTGCATTTGACCACTATTATGCGTACCTTACCGTACCATAAAAATAGGCCAAGTGCGAGTTGGACTCGCGCACGAAGGGTTCCGTACCATCATAGCAAAAAAACGGCACGATAATCATGTTTGTTGTATGAGAGCCCCACTTAAATATTTATTTTATTCTGTTTTTAGTATTTGTTGTTATAGCGGCAACATACATCATCTGTGAAAATTTCAACTGTCTAGCTATCACGGTTCATGAGATACAGCCTGGTGACAGACAGACAGACAGACAGACGGACCGCGGAGTCTCAGTAATAGGGTCCCGTTTTTACCCTTTGGGTACGGAACCCTAAAACAAACCTGAAAGCAGAAACTATGTACAGAAACTCAACAAAAACACATCTGGTTCCCATATCTAAAGCTTCAATCCCAGGTGGTCATCGTCGGGACAAATTGGGACCTTATATAACGTTTGTAGAACCAAAACTACATTATATAAAGGTGCCTTTCATCTACAATAGGCAAAGTTACATAATAAGATGACTATCAGGCGGCATCACTCCAGAAATGCCGGGATATATGTTATCCACGCCATTACCGCCGTATAAAGGCTGTATTCAACGGACTGGCGTGTATTCATGGCTACACTTAATATTTTATGAAAAAGAAATTATTTTTGTTGAGCGCCATGTATGAACTTGCTAACGACGTGTTGTTTTACAACGTAATGTGTAATGCTAACAGACGAACGAGACATTTGTTTTTTGATGCAGACGTTAGAAAACAATAGAACAATGTGTTACGAGTATGTAGGTCATATTAAGTTTAAAATTGCTCATAGTAAGGCGCTTGTATCACAATTATACTCGAGATTCTGCTCGAAAAACAAAAGTATCAAATTTCTAACGCGGTACTTATTGTAACTGGCTTTAAATTTCACAACATTACTAAGATCTGCAAATTATGGGTAAAAAAAATCATAATGGTTGTACATACATATACCACCCACAATACGTATTTCAATAATAGCAGCTTTGGCTTGCGTCACCACGGCCTAAATTTTGTAAAATAATAATTGGACCTTCGTATCGAGCCAATGAACTATGGTTTCGGAAACACATATTTCTTTAAATAAACAGGTAGCTACCAGGAAGATGGAAAGACATTGCAATTAATGATTAATATCACTTTAAAAACAATTAAAATAAAAACTCGACAGCATACATACATATTTAATAACATTATTAATTTTGACAAATGAGACGATTATTAATTTTGACATCGATAGCCATAAATAATGATCGTGTCATATTCAGGCACTGAAGCTTTGTTTAATGCATATTTATCATAATAAATAATACTGGAGTTTATGTGAAGGTCGGGCATATAAAAGGCTATCGCAAATTGAATGATCATTGTTAACTTAACCACTACGCTACCAAGTTTTCTTCAAATACGTGATTTCAAGGAATTGATATGAGGTACCTTTATTTGTGACAAGAATATCAAAGAGAGTCGAAGGATCTGTCTGTGGATAATGGCTGCCAGTTTAACGAGTACCCAGAAGTTATCTCATCCATTTTGTCATTTTGTGTCTTCATCTTTTATACCAACATTTATCCATAAATGACCAGTGAGCTTTTATAATATCTTTGTTACCATTTTTGTTCTCGGATATTCGAAGAGCTTTATAAAAAGATTGGCCGGTCAGCAAAATAGCGAAGCGGACTATTCAGAGTCTGCGAACGTGCTTCAGAATTTATACATATTTTATGCGATTGTTAAAGTTAAATAGCAACAAAATAAATCTCTTTTCTATTCACAGAGCTACGAGGCTGTGACCTCTAGTCAGATTGGCCCTTTCAAGGAAAGTTCGGGCTGTCCCTAAACATAATCTAAAGCGTCTAACATATTCTATTAAAATTTAGCCTGCTCTGCTAGACTATAGCAATAAAATGACCTTTCTTTTTGTAACAATACCTTGATTACAATTGAAAATCTCAGGTCATTTCAATTTTCTAAAGGTTTTATTGTTCGCGCTGTTTCATCGGATCACAAAAAGGGCTAGGTTTCTAGAAATGTAATAATATATTATTTTGCTGCATTGTGATACTTTTAAATTAATGTACAAACTACAGGGGTTATATTAAATCTTACTTTTTATTTGTAACAGAGCAGAGTAGATTGGATCGGTTTTGAGAATATTTTTTAATACATGATTTGAAAAAATGAGGTGATGATGTCTATGGTACCTAATATTGTTATGGTTCCGTACCCAAAGGGTAAAAACGGGACCCTATTGCTAAGACTCCGCGGTTCGTCTGTCTGTCTGTCTGTCACCAGGCTGTATCTAATGAAACAGATCATGAACCGTGACAGTTAGATAGTTAAAATTTTCACAGATGATGTATTTCTGTTGCCGCTATAACAACAAATACTACAAACAGAATAAAATAAATACTTAAGTAGGACTCCCATACAACAAACGTGATTTTTTGCCGTTTTTAGCGATAATTAAACAAACTATATATTATTAAACAATATATATTTAAAACACTCTTGTTTGCCAGGCGCATTAGAATTTAGTGAATAAAGGACTATAATTGCTAATTGTTTTGCAATTGAAAACCCATTGAAAACTACGTTTACCAATTAGCAGTAAATGTCTGGCTTAACGTAAGTATGTTAGATAGTAACATTTACTAGTAACACCGTTCGATTCCCACAAAATCACTAGATGATATTGTTATTACATCCTGTATGGACACGAGACTGTGTATTGAATTTTCATTATCACGGCTTTTCATATGATTTCAAATTGCGACTGCCGCGAAAAGTACCTACGGCGGGTTTGTGGTAGAACTTTACAACGATGTATGCGTTTGAACTACAATCACAGCTTTAGTTCCAATAAATGATATAATAGCATTAATGAATATTTATACATTTATACATATGATTATTATTGTTATACAAAACAGCACTTTTAAGAAAAACTATTATGACAATGGGACTTGTTACTTAAAATAAAATATCTCATAGTTTTAAGGAATATTCCGTTCACATTTTTAAATCTAAAGTAACTGCACTACTTTTAAGAAAATGTTATTACTCAGTAAAGGACTTTTTAAATGATGTGACTATATAGAAAATTACTAAATATAATTACCTAGTACAAATTGTTTTTGAGCATTTATTAGCTATTAGACATGCAATAAATTGTTTTTGTTTCATAATTGTAATTCCCTGACTATCTATTGTTTTATCACATTATTAATTCTATTTGTATTGTTGACATTTTTTTTTTATTTGTATTTTATTAATGTAATGATTTGCATGCCGTAAGGTAAAATGTAGCTGATCAATTTTTTTATGTTATTTATCTTAGACTGTACCTACATTTAGAGCAAATAAAATTCTGATTCTGAACCTATATTTTTATTAACGTAGGGCACACTATTACTTATTGGAAGACAGACTTTGTGCACAATTTATGCTTTAAACACCCAATAAACAGAGAATTCAAGCTGTCTTCAAGCAAATTATAAAATCAAACATTTATCAGTTAACTAATTTATTGTGGCCGCAACACCAGGAAGGCCTTATCCATTACCGGCGCCTGATTTGTCACGGTAGCTGATTCATTAGAGAGGCATTAATCTTGTGCGAGGTGCGAGGAGCGAGGGGCGAGGGGGCCGTCAGCCCACTAGCTGGTGATAAGGCGTACTTTGTCCAAGACGCTGTGACGAGCCCAGACAACTTCCCTGAAAGCCCGACACTGGAATTTAATTAACCCAAATTTGTCCTTTTGTCTCAGCTGTATCGGCGCAAGCCCCCCAAAGTGTCTATCAATATGTGGTTAACAGTGTTACAAGTTAGAGTAGGATAGTCGTACATGCGAGTGCTTCGTGCAATTCAACACCAGAGGTCCCAGTAAACCATAATGGCCTAATTTAAAGTAGACAATCCCCGTCCCTTTGGGATTCTTTTTTATTCGGTCATTAAAAACACATTTAAAAGCATCAAGCTCGAGTACAGTTTTCTGTAACATTATAAAATTAAAAGCTATACTTAGTTATTTATACCAAAATAAAATATGTAGGTATACGTTGTATCAAAATATCTTTCAATTTAATATTTTAATACATAAAAGCTTGACATATAGTTCCCATTTTCAATTTAGACACGACGTACGACACAACAGAAGCAAGAAATGCCGGCGTTTCAAAAAGAGAATTATCTACTGAATACCATCCAACATCCCGGTCCCATTCTCCACATATTTTCATTTGGACGTTAACGTAGATAGAAACTAAATCACGAACCATTGCAGTGTACTCATATAAAGTCTAAATGCGTAAAAGTGTTTCGGACAGGCAGTGAAGTCACGTCAGAATATGAGAGCGACATATGAAAGAGAAATTCCGGAAATAGAATAGCGTATACACAGAGCGCAAAATCAACTAGCAATGATGGCGACCACTTGAAAAAGTTACCGAACCAACGGACACGAAGTTTGGGAGACGAGTGGTTTCATCACGATACAAAGTTTCGGAAATATATTTCGTTCTTTGATTTTTTTAGATAGGGTAAAACCAATATAGTTGCCCCAGGGGTATAGTTGTAATTACTCTAGTTTCGCGGATGAATCGAATGCTATTTTATTAATCTATCAAAAGATTCTCCAACTACCACTAAGTTGACCGTGTCTCATGTTTCTGTGCGATTGCACGGGCAGGCAAAATGCGAAAAAATGTTTGTGGGATAGGTGCCCTGTTTTTTGGCGGCATCTATCCTTAACGTAATTTACATGGATTAAGCAGCTATCCGGTATCCCCTATGTGGGATAGTTGTCCCAAAATCCGCGAAAATCGTTAATACTCTGGAAATATTAAGGCGATATATACGCCCCAATGCTAATGCAGTACTGGCCGTGCGCCCGCTCGATGCCAAAATATCAATACTGAACCTTGAATTTGAACAGTTTTGTTGGTAAAATATTATTTGATTTACATATGGTACGTTAGTTATGAAGAAATGCCAGCCATCAATTTTTCTGTGTAAAAATATTTATGAACATCCAAGTCGTTTTGGAGGAGTTTCCAATAGTTGCGAAAAAATATCGTGTTGTTAATTATTTTTTTATAGCAAAACTGTTAGATACATGAAAAAACCTTGTGTTAAAAATAATGTACATGAAGCAATAATATATTTTTTTTCAAACCTTATAACCTAGCTACTAAGGAGTATGCTTTAGAAAGTAACCGTTTTACGGCACTAAAGCGCATGTAGGCCCTTAAAGATAATGTTTTTTACTTTTCATAAATTTTATGATAAAAACCAAAGTACCGGCCAGTATTACAAATAAAGTATTTTGCTTTTTGTACAAAGTAAGAGATAAGTGATATCAAAAAGTGTGGCAACTATCCGGCTTTTACCCTACGTATGAGTTATAAGAATTAACATTTTAGGTATAGGAAAAAAATCCACCCACTATGAAAAACAAAGTGTGAGTAAAATTTTTTCGAATTGCCAGCGAAGATTAATAATTTCTTTATATTTTAAATTTACTAGAACGTTATTTCCTGTTTCCTGTCAAAAACATATTGTTCGAAGCGAAGTCAAGCTGAGATTCCTTATAATAAATCTAAGCAATACATCAATCGTAAAATAATACACAAATAAAGGTTATTACTCGATGTTCTACTTGATTACTCGACACAGCTAATTTTTTCTTCCTTAAATAGAGTAAAAAAAGATGATAAAGAAGTCATATAATAAAAACTTACAACCAATACAAATACAGGGAAAGTTTCTCAGCTGATAAGAACCACTGCAAAATCCGAAGAACAAGTCTTGAAAAATAACCGTTCTTAGTACGAATCTGTCATAAAACAGAGATTCCCATTCGTTTAACAACGGAAAAAGAAAAGGAACAAATAGTTGGAAGAAAGTGTTCCTTAACTCTTGTTTTATAACCTGAATAAAGTGAGATCTCGGCGGTACAAAAAGTGTAGATATTGGAAAGAAATCATAAGTAACAGTTCCTTCCGGGCACTCGAGGTACGCACTCCGAATATAATGCAATTACGTTAGATGGATTGCTTCACTTCGAGCCGCGAGAAGGTCGTATAACTTCCTTATCTTCGCGACGTATCCGCTTTTATGTCGTTTTTATAAAAAAGAGAATAAAAATATTATTTCCATGCTGATTTTGGGATGAAAGAAAAGCGTAAAATGTTAGTAGGGTTTTGTGTACTTTAGCTATTGTTGCGCATATTCCTCAGCTGGAAGACAATTGACGGGGAAGCTCCCAGGGCGCCGGAGTTTTAATCATGTCATTGCTTATTATTGCCATTCTTTAAATTCATATTCGTTAAATGTTCCTTTAGAATCGCACGCGTACAAACGTTTGAGGAGAAATACCTGACATTTTCTTGCGAGTAAAACAGAACAAAATAACGAATGCAATGAGGAAAATCGTTACACATAATCATTTAGCATAATATTTACCTGTATTTCTCTGTTTGCTCTTCTTTAGTAGGTAACTAAGTGTGAAAACTCGTATTTAAAACATTTGGCACAGTATTTTTATTTTAGTTAATTTGTCAATTCAACTTGGATGTATCAAATCACTGACATCACACTAATAATATTATAAAAGCGAAAGTTTCTGAGTGTGTGTGTGTTTGTATGTTTGTTACTGCTTCACGCTCAAACGGCTGGACAGATCTGGATGAAATTGGCACAGAGATAGATTACAGTCAGGTTTAGCACATATGATACTTTTTATCCCTCGGTAAAATTTTCGGCTCTCACGCGGGCGAAGCCGCTGGCAGAAGCAAGTTTTTTTTTTTTTTTTTTTCTTTTATTCGCTTGCGCTTGACCACTATCACACCTGATGGTAAGTGATGATGTGGTCGATGATGGAGCACGCTTGCCTAGAAGTAACCTATTCACTCTTGACTTAAAGACCCCTAGATTGTAGCTATCGGGAAACACAGACTCCGGCAGGGAATTCAACTCCTTAGCTGTACGCACAATAAAAGTATTCTCAAAACGTTTAGTGCGTATGGGTGGGATGTCCACCATGTACAGATGGCGCATCGCCGTACGTCTGGTAGTCCGATGATGTAACGGGCTGAAAGTTGGATATAAAGTGCGTTGTTGCGGATGAAAGTTGCATATAAAGTGCGTTAACATGCAATAGTTAAAACCAAGCAAATTTTTTGTATATTCTGTCCTGCAACATGTACCTCAATCACTCTTTGCAATCCAACAATTAACAAAGCCTGAATAGTAACTCCATCCATTGACGCGCTTATTAAGTTAGTCGAGCACAATGAGTTCAATGTAGCGACAACAGTTTGACTCAAGGGCACTCGAGTAAGCGTGGGCCAATTGGAACCTTAACGGGACAACCCCTAGTATTGTGGACAACCTGGGTACTCCCGACTTAACACATTCCGCGTAGTTTATGCCGCATGGGCATTGTGGAAGTGAGTTAATCTACATGAATACATAGAAGTAGAATAAATTAGGAGTTGGTTGTAGAGTAGCTTTTTTAAGTGTTTTAGGAACAATTCTATTGGCTCACTATTACAAGGTTTGACAAACTTAATTAGATACAAACCTAACATTATATCGATGAGGCATTATTATATGGAAACCGTGTTCTATAAGGAAACACGTACGGATTAAAAAACCTACCAACACGGCACTCTCACTATTATTATTTACAACAAATTCAACTACAAGTAAAAATTAAAACGCCGGTTTTTTTTTTCTTACTTTTTAAACTACATATTATATCTAGTAGTAGACACGCTTCGATCAACAATCTATCGATCACTTAATTATGACACAATATCTTGCGAAAATAATCCGTTTCAAACAGAAAACAGCCCATAACTTTTGAACGGCTAAACCGATTTTCACCAAACATAGCTAAGAACTCGACAAAGTCACCTTTTAAACAAAAAAATCTAAATCAAAATCGGTTCATCTGTTTAGGCGCTATGATGCCACAGACAGACACACAGATATACAGCAACACACGTCAAACTTATAACACCCCTCTTTTTCCGTCGGGGGTTAAAAATAAGACTAACGTCTGTTGGTCTTATCTATACTAATACTAATAATATTATAAAGAGGAAAGATTTTTTTGTTTGTTTGTTTGTACCGAATAGGCTCCGAAACTACTGGACCGATTTAAAAAATTCTTTCACCAATAGAAAGCTACATTATTCCCGACAGTGACATAGGCTATTTTTTAATCCCGAAAACGGGTCCTGTGGAGTGGTCCACGGGAGCGAAGCCGCGGTGAACAGCTAGTTGATTATATTTTAATTAATAACGTTCCTATATACAAGTTTATAGGAACGTTTATTCCTATATAAGTAAAAATCGTTATTATATTTATAGCCGTACAATGCAAAGAGTAATACAAAACTAACTTAATCTACTGAAAGAAGATCAGATTAATTCGAGCATATTTCGATGGTTTGACTCGGTGCATCCGCATCTAGAAACACTTAGCTTTGATCCATTCACCGGCGTAGCGTTGCATCGCATTTGCATCGCGGCATCCAAGGATTAGTAAGGCATTATATAACACTATCAGAACTGACGTCGAAAACAGAATAATTTATGTCAGAATACTAATGCGGTTTTGATTATAATTCTGTCATACTATTATTGAATTGTTTTTGTAGCGTCAGCAGAAAATATTCACATCAACTTTTTTTATGTAAGCTTTTTGTATACCTCTCAGCAAATCCTTTCATTTTATACCCATATTATCGGAGTGCATAAAAAATAATTGCTCCGCCATCTTTGAGATTGCGCCATATAAGGTCCGATATTGCATTATCACCTAAACCAAACATAGGCAAAATTTCAGCTCAATCAGTTGGGGATAGAAAAGCACAGTTGCAAGATTCAATCCATCGCACGTATTAACTAACAAGATAAATAAAAAAATAATAAAAGCTGTTATTGAAAATACAAATTCAATATAAGTTTATAAAAATTGTTGGAATAGTTTTAATTAGTCCACTGTTCCACTGTTCAATAAAATTTAATTATTATTTAAAACTAGCAGTCCCCCGCGGCTTCGCTCCCGTGTACTGGCTACCTATCCTACCTACCCTACCCTACTTACCTACCCACCTACCCTACCTACTCTACCTACTTACCCTACCTACCTACCCTATCTACCTACCCTACCTACTTATATTTTTAAAAAAACATTCCCTGTTTTTTGGCGAACCAAACAAAAAAAGAATTATTGAAATCGGTAAAGTCGTTCTCAAGTTATGGCGTGACCAAGGGAAATAGGTATTCATTTTAACCCGACTGCCAAATGAGGGTAAAGTATTTATCAGTCTATGTATGTATATTTGTTCCTATGTAGCGTTCTGGAGACCAAACGCGTTGGGCGATTTTGATGGTTCTTACGTCAATCGATGCATCTTAACCCTGTGAGTGTCACTAGCTGCGTTAAAATTGGAAAATAGAAAAATGGCGGATTTTGGACGCCTTATTGTGAGGGCCCAATTTTTTTTCTTCCTAACCTATTGTGGGGATATCAAAATAAAGGGCTTTAAGAGGTGGTTTCAAAAAAATATAACACATACATTTAAATGTACCAAATCCAAAAAAAGAAAACTAAAAAGTTATAAATAAAAAAGTTAATTCAAAAAATCAAAAATCCCGACCGCTTAAAAAGCGAACTAAAAAGACGTAAACAAGAAGAAAATCATGCTGTGCAGTGGGAGGATACATCTGGATTTGGTCAGCCAGCTCGCGAATATGTATCCTCCGACTGCACAGCATGATTTTCTTCTTGTATACGTCTTTTTAGTTCCCTTTTTAAGCAGTCGGGATTTTTGATTTTTTGAAATAACTTTTTTTTATAAAGATTATATAAAAATCCAACAACCAACCTGCCTAGCATATTCCCAAATATGTTAGGGTCGGCTTACAGTCTAACCGGAGACAGCTGGGTATCAGTATTTACATGGACCGACTGCCATCTCACCTCCACAATCCAGTGACCGGATAACACGACACTCCTTGGCAAGATTGATGTCAGAGTATTTATCTTCTGACTACCTGTAAAAACTACACAAAAACATCAAAGTACCTTAAATCTATATTTCCCAAACACCGTGAGTGGGAGAAATAAAACAATCTTGTTTCTAATAAAACATTTAGGTAGGTATACAACTTTAGGGTCTCTAATTGGGTCGGACAAGATTGTCAAATATTTATATAATAGGTCCCTAAAGTTTAAAGATATCTTATAACGAAGTCAAAGTTTTCGTAACAAGGCTTAGAATTTTGTTGCTTCACTTGGGTGTACCAAAACATCTTGAGGCATGGAATCACAACAACAATTATAATAAATCTTTATTTAAAACATTTTGCTTTTTATTGTGCACATTTTAATAAGTGCACTTACTTATATCACTCCTTAACAATTACTTATACATTCAAACTACAATACGTTGTGCACGGATACGACATTATTGATATTGAATTAATAAAACAGAATAAAAAAAAACCGGCCAAGTGCGAGTCTGACTCGCACACGAAGGGTTCCGTACCATTATCACAAAACCTTAATATATTTTATTTTAATTTAATAATAATTATTTTTTGAAGAGAATTTACAACTAAATATTCTGTGAATATTTCAAGTGTCTACCTGTTGCCGTTATTAATATCGAGCAAAAAACGCCAAAAATATCACGTTTGTTGTATGGGAGCCCCAATTAAATATTAATTTTATACTGTTTTTAGTATTTGTTGTTATAGCGGCAACAGAAATACATCATCTGTGAAAATTTCATATCTATATTATCACGGTTCATGAGATACAGCCTGGTGACAGACAGACAGACAGACAGACAGACGGACAGCGAAGTCTCAGTAATAGGGTCCCGTTTTTACCCTTTGGGTACGAAACCCTAAAAATGATTACTTTAAGGAATGTTTATTATATTTTATTTATATTTAATAAAAAATATTTATAGAAGAGGATCCGAGTAAGGAGTGAACTTCACCCATATGTATAATAGATGAAAAGCATTTTATAACATATTATATATATGTTACAAAATATATCGCGATTGCAAGACATTATTTGATGAGTTAAGACAGACCGCGTAACCAACAGTAATGAGATTCATATTATCTGAAAGGACATTTTATTTACTACATTTTATGCTAAAAAACTAACGATCAATTATGTCCTAATTCTGAAATATTGGGGTAGTCGTTCACTGCTTGTATTCGATGAGTTAATATAAACCAAGTAACAAACAACAATGTGGCTCATATATTCTGAAAGGGCTACTTATGTTCTTCATTTTAAGTTAAAGAAGCTAAAGTAACTGTGTCCCAGTTCTGAAATCTATACTAATACTAATATACTAATCTATACAAATAAATAAAATTGAAGTCTCTGTATGTAATATCAAAATAACAACTTTTTATTGAATGCACGTGAAAGTATATATACGGTACTAAAAACAAATAAGCAATTCTTAAGATTTTTGTCTGTATGTCTGTTTGTTCCGTAATCTCCGAAACGGCTGGACCGATTTTGACAGGACTTTCACTGGTAGATAGATGATGTAATAACGAGTAACATAGGCTAACGTTTGATCACGAGAAAATTCATAGTTCCGGCGGAAAACAAAAAAAATAAAAAAATATTTTTTAAAAGTTTGACGCGGACGAAGTCGCGGGCAACAGCTAGTAATAATAATCTATACTTCTATACTAATATTATAAAGAGGAATTTTTTTTTGTTTGTTTATACCGAATAGGCTCCGAAACTACTGGACCGATTTAAAAAATTCTTTCAACAATAGAAAGCTACATTATTCCTGAGTGACATAGGCTATTTTTATATCCCGAAAACAGGTCCTGTGGGGTGGTCCACGGGAGCGAAGCCGCGGGGAACAGCTAGTATTCAATAATATTAAACATACACTGGCAATATTGGATGAGTTAAGACAGACCGTATACCGAACGAATGATATGAGAGCAGTGGTGGCCCAGTGGTAACGGTCGCGACTTACAAGTTGTACATCAAATACACATTGTTACCATTAATTCCCACTGTTCCCAGTTCCAAAATCCATTAAACTGACGGTTAAAAGTCGCTCCTTATTTAAATCTTAGACCATCATCACAATTTGATAAACTACTAACTACTACTTCTTCAAAACCTGAAAGCAACAGTAGCTAAACGTCAATGTTAATAAAATCAAAACCTGACGCAGTGAAGTGGAATCGTAACTTTTGCAGCGAGGATAAAAATTTGATAGAAGCGTCGAGTTAGGTGGTGTTAACTCTTCAACTGGCGAGGGGCTTAGTGCCCGCGGCAATCCACGTGGGATCTCGTTACAAACTCGCGATTGAAATATTTCCGAACCAGTAGACACGTAGCGCGTACCTTTATTTGCGTACCCGCGTCAATAGAAGTCACGCCTCTGAAAGAACTGTATTGTGTCCCTCAAGTTTGCCTGTGCAGTGTGTGCCATACAGGTCTATGGAATTTAAATTCTAACTTCCATAATGATACTAGCCTGATATTGTCATATGCAAGGCAAAGGTCTCTTCTCATACAGAGAAGGCAAGAACATTAATCACAACGCTTGCTCAAAGCGGGTTATTACATGACGTTTTCCTTCTCCGACGTCAGATAAGTCAAATAAGACAATCTTGGAAAGTACATATGAATTGAAATAGTCACTTTGGTACTTGACCGGCTTTGACCTTACGGCCTCAGTCACCAGAGGCGAGGTCTTACTTAACCAGTGGCCTAACACGACATTTTATACTTCCATAACACGATATATTGGCGCGCACCACGGGCCCGGTATGCCAGCCGGCCGCCGCGCCGATGCGGTTACTAATTACATCGGTGCACTAACTGCAATTGTGTTGATCACTGTTTAATGTAATATCGCCGTAATTTGCAATAGTTATCTCTTTAACTATTGGGAATTCTATCTGAACTACGGAACTGTTTAATTTCGCAGTTCATACATGTGTAATAATGCACTAAATGTAATAATGTTATCGCCAACGTCACACCAGAGCATGATCATTTATTGCAGTGCAATGATTGTAATAAATAATCTGTATTTAAGAAACCACAATCATTACGCTGGACGAACGGTTTGTCTTTTTAGCATTTTAATTTATGAAAATAGTGAGTCACTAGCTGTCCATCTGCATCTGCATGTAAAGTAGTATTAAGTTTTAGGAAATATAAATTATTATATTATATTTCCTTTATTAATTTATGTACATACTTTTTACATTTTTAAATATTAGCTTATAAAAATACAATAAGAAAACAATAGTAATAATAGTAAAAAAATAGTAGCCCACCGGTATCGGGAACAGGGTCCAAGCTACCGGTGGTCAGGGCTCCTGAGAGAGGAACCTCCTAACGATATGCGCCGTGTCCAGGAGTACCGCTTTCTGGATCAAGCCCTTGATCCAGCTGCCCAACGAGAGCCTCCTCAGATATTCGTCGAGGCTCTTGGCTATTATGACATTGGCCGTAACGACTATCGGCACAATGACTGCTGTATTCACATCCCACATGTCGACAACCTCGCGTGCCAGATCAAGATTATGTTATATTGTTATTATTATCTGCCTCTTCATAATTTCAGCCGAAAAACACTTACTGCTGAACATAAGTGTCTTAATATCGACATCTGGTGGATTCCTGCAGTGTTCACCAGGTCATCGGTCCACGTATTGAGAGGCCTTCCAACGCTGTGTCTACCGGTACGCGATCGCCACTCCAGAACTTTGCGTGCCCATCGATTATCCGTTCTGCGAATAATGTGCCATGCCCACTGCCACTTAAGTTTGGCAATTCTTCGGACTATGTCACTACACCATGGCCTCCTAACTTAAATTAATATATAACGCGTTTATAAGTTTAAACACAAATATTAACGTGATTTATGACATTTTCGTAAACGACTCAAGGCAGTCCCGAACGCTTAGTCAGTTCCTTTTAGGGCTTTCGATAATGACTCGGTAAATAACTAGAAAAGCTAGGCTGGATGAAAAACGACGAGTCATACCCAGACAGCAATTAATAACAATTTGTTTATGTACCAAATTCATTTATGTGCTGTACATTGTGCCATTTGCTATTATGAAACGAAAACCTTCTATGCAAAACGGAAATTTAGGGATCCATTACTTATAGTACATAATATGCAATATTATATAATAGAACAAATGACATATTTTCATTTTATAAGTTTGCAGTATAATATTTGTCCGTTCCCACCAAATATAACGTCATTAATGCATGTTCTCGTGCCCCAGTAGCAGTGGCACACCTCTGATAAATAAAATAAACGCACTGAATTTCGCCACAAGCGATATCAAACTACAAATTATAAGAATTGAAATTCGATTCACGTTAAAATCCACGTTTTATTGCGATATCCGAGTTACAAAAAAATATATATAAATGATATATTTCGTTACACACGGTAATTCCACACGGAAATCTACTTTATTTACGCTCGGTACAGACGGAAACACAGTACAATGTAACTTAGTAAGTTGATCCACTTGGTAATAATTAATATGAATTGATACTTCATTTTCATGTAGCTTAAACAGCGCTGCTGGTGTCAATTACCATTCGGAATACCGCGTTTACAGGGATTAAGGGTGCAAAGGCATAACTTTAGAATTACAAGGTATTCAAATGTAATCCGGAGAGGATTCTCCAGCTAACATTAAACGCGTGCTAATAGAGGCCGGGGAGGGAACAGAGTGCCAGATCGAGCCGCCACGCGCCTGCCCGCGGAACACCTATTACGTTCTCATTAACGTGGTCGTAGTGCGCTTTACCCCTCGTTAACAATGCCCTACTAGCAAATTGTGCCTTCAAAATGAATGTATACGATACGGCGACCTTTTGCCGATTACAATCTCTTACATCTTAATTATATAACATTCTTAACTGTAACGCCAGTAAAGCTGTCCATTAATGAAATCACGGGCGAATAGACGTAGTAAAGACTTGATTGTGGATCGGCATTCCTTGTTTATTGACTGGTTGGGAAGTACAAAAGGCTGTGGATCTGTCTGGCCGGAGAACTGCGGCGCGGCAGCGGACTGACGGGAACAACGCTTATCAGTTTGTGGACGCATCCTGCAGCATTATGTTTTTTTTTTTTTTTGAAAAAGCACCCCACACTAGGAATTTCTTCCTGTATCGTGCGGGAATCGAACCCGCGACACGCAGCGCAGCAGTCAATTGCTCAAACACTGCGCCAACCGTGCGCTCATCAATTGTTCGTTATTTAATCGATTCAGACTAAAACATGTCCTTTTAGCATCTCAAACAGTGCAAAGGCAGACCTGCTGTTGTGCTGATACTTACGGGAGCAAAAACACTACTACTTAATGTAGAACTGCGAGTTGATAACTGCGCGTAGTTATCAACTTTTGCGCCACGTAGTGAAAGTTCGCCAGCCTATCGCATAAATACTACAGCGAAACAATTTACCCTGGCTCTACTTTTACGACTTGTGCGGGGAGATAAACAAATGAGCGTAAAAGTAGTCTCATAAAAGGAATACCTTAATCTGTAAAGTAATTAAAGTAATAATATACGTACGTATACAAGGTTTACAGTGAAAATGAAAATCTCTTTCGTGGAAAACATATCCACATAACATGATGTCTGTATATTAGAACGTTAGCTGTTTCTTTAAATAACGATTTTGCACATTAAGCATCCATTACGGGAACGAGGAGGCGGTAGTTTTTTTTTTTTCTTTGCAACACGTGTCTGCGCGCTGCAGCGCTGCCAGGTGCGAACGCACGATACAGCTTTTTGCATCAAACGATTCTATTTTTGCCACTGCAACTAGACGGTGAAAATGTAAAACTATGAAAACTTATTTTTGAATCGCTCGCCGTAAAAATCCTGTTACCTATGAACATTCGGAATGTGGCTTACAAATATGAAATGCCGTTCCGAAAATGAATTAACAATGTGAATGGCTTCGTGTGTATTTCTGCTGCATTGGCTGGATGGATTCGTTTAAAATACTTTGGTTTTATCGACACAAAGCCATCGTTCAATCGAGTACATGGATCAAATAAAGTCAGACAGCATTCAGATCTTGAATATGTAGTGAAATGTGAACACTATTCGTTTTTCAGAGTCGTTTAAAACATGTCTCTTAGATACCCATTATGAATACATTGTGAATCTCGTTTGTTTCTATTAGATAGGAACAGTTCCCATACCCGTATTTAAATTATTGACATCGTAAACCAACAAATCTACAATTTATTGTTATAACAAAATCGTCACATGCGGCCAATTACAATGCAATCTGTTTAAAATCATGTAGGTCATTACAACATTCAGTGGTTATACAGCAGATATTAAGATAAAACATTATGAAATGTAGTCACACATCGGAATACAGAAACAATTGTGTGCAGAATAAAATGGATGATTGTTAAGCCCGTTATTCCAGTCAGCTTTATAAATAGAGAGCGACAACGCGGACTGCAGAATCGGAACGTTCGCCAGCCGAATATATCACAATAATAATATATTGAACGAGACGATTCTAAATATGTAATACTAGCCGAGTGGCCCCCGGGATTACCCGTGAAAATATATTTCACCCCTATTTCCCGTTTCGAGGTCGAATTTTAAAAGTTTCCTTCTTAGCCGACATTTGCGTTATGGATAAAAATGGTAAAATACATTTTCCAAATTTCATTTTTAGGTTCGCGGGTTCATCGTGTGCTGGCTGATGAGTAAGTCTGTTCACTCTGCGTTATTACGATTTACAAACTAAGTAAATTTTGCTATCTTTTGCCGAAGAAGGATTTTTTAAATAGGCCCATAATGTAATTACTTTTTTGGCAACCTTTCTTGTTTTTTGACGTCCGTATTTTTGGGAATTCATTAACTTTATTATTATAACTGTATTTAGATACCAATACGTTTGCATACAACTAAAACTGGTTATAATTACGTTCTAAACAGGTTATAACAATAGTAATATATTCGTGTTACACCACCACCTGGTACAAAATCAACTGACGAATAGCGCCCAAAAATAAACAAAAACAGCTGTCCCAAAAAGCAACAGTTAATTTTAGTTTCCAAAAGGCAGCGCTATGATTAGCAGTCCAAACATTGGGCTCGATAATGAGGCGGCCGTGTCCCGCAGCAGAGACCTGGAGGACTGCGGAGCCCTGGGACCCGTCACAATTCAACTGGTAACGAGCCCGGATTATTGATTGAATCCACCAGTCCCATGCGAATTGTCGTTATTAGTGACGCGACTATGTTACCATAGGTAATATACAGCTCCGGTGTCGCGCTGAATTTTGTTGCTTCTAATGAAAACGAGGTGACCATTATGAGGAGACTATGAAGGGATTGGCTGGAGAACTCCGTGTGACTTTTGCCATGATTGTACCTACATTGAAAACAAAGAAAAACAAATTCTAAATCATTCTGCCAGCATATCATGATAGTACGAGAGCTCATAACCAAAATGTTTGCCATGCCACGTTTTTTTACAACCAAGACATAGATTTGGTTATTCTGATACCAAAAGTACTAATTTGGGAAATTGCCCGCGCCTGACCTGACCGCATTTCCAAATATGTAAAAAAAATGGTTTGTTTTCTAGCAATTTGTCTGATATTTTTGAATGTAGTTGAACAATATATTTTAGATACCGATTACACAATTTTCAAACACCAGTAGCGTCACACGTAGCCAGGAGACCTGTACGACGAAGGTCTATACACTTGGTTCAAGTGCACGATGATAGTTCTGTACACTTGAGATGATGGAAATCCGGGGATAATGAAATAAACCGCCCGTGTTGAGTGTGGTAAAATCACTAATTTATTTTACTAAACAAGTAGACTAAACGATCGCGCGTATGCAAACGCTGATGTAGCTTAACCTACTTAATATTACAAAATGTGTGAGTTCACCGTACATACTGCCAACTCTGAAGGAGAAGACTAGGGTATATGTTAATCCTAAATGAGACCTAGTGTGTCTAAATACAATCAAAATGATGAAAATGACAAAAATGATAAAAAAAAATCGTAAAGCTGATACAAGGTGATTTTAATAATTAACCTGAGTATAATACTAGTCTGATCTTATTCGAGTTTATACTTAGATAGAAAGTTCACTTTCACTTGCAGGTCCCTTGATGGACACTTTTACTCATTTTGCTTAACGCACTGATCACTGGCACAGTTACACTCGCGCACTCAGTAGTTCCCGGCCCTTCGAGGTCGGGTCGCGATTCCTCGTCCAGGGCTAGCTCGCCCTCCGGTACACGTACTTCCACCATCTCGTGCTGTTCTTATGTGTAGGGACTATTCTGTTGTTCAGTTGTCAAATGCTGCAGGCTTTCTGGCTTGTTACTTGACCATGTTCGCAGGTTCACACTAGCACCCTGGAGCATTTTGATAAGAAGTTGTTGTAGATGCTTTGCTTGATCAGCGTAGGAGCACAGTGTGATAAATGCTAACCTTGCTCCGCCGACGCTGTGTGCAGTAGAGATGATTCACTCTGTGGTTCACCGATGTCTTCTTTGAACGATTCACTAAGTGTTCACCGAATGAGTTGATTTGTTTACGAAACTGTCGCGAAATACTCAACCGATATAATCAAGTGTATGGCTGCTATTTCAACACACCTTGATCTAAACACCCGATGGATTGTTACGCGTGATCACAGATCGTTCACTGAATGGACTGATTTGAACTATGTATGTATGGAACTGTCGCGAAATACTCAACGAATATAATCAAGTGTGTGGCTGCTATTTCAACACACCTTGATCTATACACCCGATGGAGATTGTTACGCGTGAACACAGTATCCGGCTCGAAGGACCAAAAAAATGTACGACGAAGGTTTATACACTTGGTTCAAGTGCACGATGATAGTTCTGTACACTTGAGATGATGGAAACCCGGGGATAATGAAATAAACCGCCCGTGTTGAGTGTGGTAAAATCACTCATTTATTTTACTAAACAAGTAGACTAAACGATCGCGCGTATGCAAACGCTGATGTAGCTTAACCAACTTAATCTTACAAAATGTGCGAGTTCACCGTACAAGACCATTTTTGATAAATTTAAAATCATGTTTTCAAGTGAACATGGGTCAGTTGAAGAAAATAAATAACTTTTTAAGAAGAAGTGTTTTATGAGTTGACACCATAATAAATCTTTTAAACGTGTTAAAATTTTTACCTATCGGAAACGTAATATTCTGTCTGAAAACTGTTGAACACCATGAAAAAAGTTGCCCGACGACGAAAAAAAAAATCAAACAACCTTTCAATAGTAAGAAATCATTAAATATCGTATAGCGGCTTATTTACGTCTATCAAGCAAATGAATAAGTTGCTACTCTCAAAATTTCAGATAATGATTAATAAATACCTTACCCGAAACGATTGAACTGAAATTGAAGGACATATTGAATAAATTGTACAAAAGGAAACTGGGATAACGTTGGAAAAATACTGTTTATTGAAAAAACTAATTATTATAAAAACAAAAAACCCGACTGCTAGAATTTAATTAACTGAAAAAAGAAAAACAAGTACTAGATATAATTTATACATTAAATATTATGAGGTGCTGCCAGCTGTGACAAAGGAAGTTTTGGTCGGTTTTTCTATAATTTTTGTTTGTAAATTATATCTAGTACTTGTTTTTCTCTTTTCAATAAATTAATTTTAGCAGTCGGGTTTTTTGTTTTTATAATAATTTGTTTTTTTCAGACTTTTAGTTTAAGTAATGAACGAGCTCTCCAAATATATATTTTTGGAATTAACTATTTAGTAACTTTCGTTTGATACCCATATTGTTAAGATAACGAAAAAAGAAAATTGTACCATCCCTTTTTTTTAGAGGGGCCACTATTAAAAAAAAAATATAGTCTATGTCACGCCCACAATTGAAACGAATCCAACTATACGTTACCTTACATGTCATAATCCGTCAAGCCGTTTGGCCTGTAGAGCGTGCTACAGAAATGGACAAACATACATAGGTACATACGCTCGAAAAACATTACCCTCCCGCAGTCGGGTAAAAATGTCATCGATTTTAATCACTGTCAGACTCATCATCGTTGTTATCATCATCAAAATCACTCTCCAGTACCAAATCTTCACGCATTCCCCGTGCGAGTCGGAAACATTATTTTCGTTTTTGGAATTATAGCGGTGACATTTAAAATGTCTGTAAACTATCTTTTGGTAATCTCGGCAACCATACAATAGACAAAAGTTGAACCAAGCTGCTATGATACAGGTCGTTTAAATTTTTTGACATATTCGAAAATGCGCTCATGCCACATGTGACGTGCAAAATGTCTAAAAACGAACTTTCATAAGAAAATGACGAAAACTACACATTTTTTATATCAGACATATTGTAATAAAACCGTCTGCTAATATTTTTTGACATAGTTGAAATATCACTGCGACTTTTCTGGCCGGTACTGCCCACCTAGCAAGGTTCAGATTCATCTAGTCTCACGGTGTTGACCGTAAAACGTTGGAACATGGTTTAGGTCGTGGGCACTCTTATTATATCGTATTTATGAATTTAATGAGTTATCTAAATATCTTATCTTTTCAAAAACTACTGCCTATAATGATAAATGATAATGATAAATGATTTTATTTCTGTAAGTTGGTTTGTACAAACACTTTTACATG
The DNA here is from genome assembly GCA_945859665.1 of Anorthoa munda. NCBI lineage: Eukaryota > Metazoa > Arthropoda > Insecta > Lepidoptera > Noctuidae > Anorthoa > Anorthoa munda. The sequence goes on along the minus strand of OX243913.1, from coordinate 10,547,160 downwards.
TCGATCATATTTTTTTAAACTAGATGATGTCGGCGTTTCCTGTCTGACTACTCTGAGAAGAAAGGCCGAAACAAACTCAGAGGTCACAGTCTCTTTTAAAGTCCAGACAAAATCTTGGTTAGATCATGTGAAGACCATGTAGACTGATGTCTGAAATGTTCTTTTGAGGAAAGTACCAGCCAGATTGAGTGGACCTGTCCAGTCAGTGCACGCATTTGTCAATAACCGTGCAGCTCAACTCAGAATTTAAGGAGCTCAACGAATTGACGAACAATACCAAAGAAAGGACATTCGGGTAGGTCGCATAAATACTCAAACTGCCAGACCATGATTAAAAACTAACTAAGATAAATAAAAATAATAAAAAAAGAATGATCCACATAGTCTTCACATTCACAATAATTAAAATAAAATAATATAATACTTTAAAAAGTAAACATTCTTGTCATAGCAAGAAAAATAAAAAATATTTATAAATCTAAATTCACGGTGCAAAATAAAAATAAAAAAACAAAATTAATTGGAGCAGCTCAATCCCAAGCCTTTTTGTCCTCAACGTAATCTTTAATGTTATAAAACGCTTTCTGGCACAACTTACGTTTAATGAATGATTTGAATTTATTAACACTTAGACCTTGAACGTGGCTTGGAAGCTTATTATAAAAACGTACACATTCATTAAAACAATTATTGTGTTAAAACAATCATAGTCAATTATTGTTACACGTATAACAAAATATGACGTGCGTTTATTAATGTTTATAATTTTGTTCCAATTTAGATGCCTTTCACATCGTTGTTTTTTTCTGTGAATAAAAAATATTCCAAATATATCCATTAGTTTAATAACGCACTTTGAAAATACGTAAGTGCTCGTAACCTTAGAGAGACACCAACACCCACACTTTAAGCGGTACAAGTTATTTTTAAAAGCGTTTTCCAGCTAATTATTGGAGCATGAATAAATATAATAGCGAAGACACCTTAATGGAGGGTGTCTGTTTAAGCCCAAGAAACTCTAAGGCCCAGCGCACACCTGGAGAGGTGCGGCAAAGATACTGAGAAGATAACAACTTAAATTAGACTCTAATTCTTATGTTATAAAGTTGAAAATATCATGGCAAAGGTAAATAAGAACGAGCCTGATCTTATATTGACCGTATGTCAAGGTAGTTAAGGTATATGTGTATATTAATATATAATAACTTACCAAATGAAGTTAAATTGTTACAGGGTAATTTATTTAAAACAAAATTGACAGAGTGGCTACTAAAGTGTTGTTTTTATAGTGTTGGGATATTTATAGAACATCGAAAGAATGGTTTAATGAATAAATAATAATGTCAGTATTTTATACAAATGTTTAAATTTTAGTTTGACATTTTAAGGTATTTGATTTTTTTAGTTTTTGACATTTTAATTTATTTTATGATATTTTTAAATTTTTGACATTTTAATTTATTCTATGTATTTATTTTTTACTTTGACATTTGGTTTTTAATATTATTTCTTAAATATTATTTTATTTTTTTGGTAACTGTACTTATATGGACAATTGTAATTTAATTTATTGGACTGCATGAATGTTGTTATGGTTTCATTTTAATTTAATTTAATGATTAAATTTTTTTTATAAATAATTTGCACGCTTGCTTGCAGGCAGAATACGACTTCACTTTTAGGCTTTAACATCTTCACTTCAAAACCTTGTTATTCTGGCAAATAAACATTTTGATTTGATTTATATTAAATTGTTGTCTTCAATTGCTCTCCGCCGCGCCTCCAGCGGTGTGCGCAGGGCCTTAGGTATAAGATTTCGCGCGGTTCGACCTTTACCAAATCGCCTTATCTGTCCTTAGAGGCACGTTACGTGAATGTTATTTTAAAACATCTCAACTAAAATGTTTATTTTCGCAGCAGGAATTAACAAGTGAGTGAACAAATCCCGGCCGGCGTCACTTGGCCAGTTGTTTCGTTAATCTGCTCGGGATTATCAAGTTTAATATAGATAAGACCGTAACCTCCTTTGCTCAAAAGACAAAAGATTGTCGAAGATATAATTAAGGCCATTCTCCGCGTATTTACCTTCTGAAATCGTTGGACTGTATGAAAATTAAATGACAGTATCAACACGGGGAGGCTTGGGCCTGTGATTGCCTGTCAAACACAGGTATAGCCGTTATCTGACGCATGAGGTAATTATAAGTCGCTTTACAAGTTCAGCTGGGCTGCGGACACTGAATGGGCTGTTTGACGTGAGTGAACGAAACATTAGCAGCATAGAACATAGTTGGGAACGATGTTGTAAACACGCTGTAAATTGTTTCATTTCCGTGTACATTTACTACTTTTACTTCCTGAGCAAAACGTTGTTCGACAAATAAAAGTTTCGAGGACTGCTTTTGCTAAACTTATGGCAACCATCGTTTCCAGAATGCTTTCCTATTTCCGTCCAGAAGCCCGTTTAAGTTTCTTTTCAGTGAAATACAAGTAGGTACACATGTTAAACGGATATCCGTTCAGAATATATATAGTTTCATCTATACTATTAGTATAAAACTATTATAATATTATAAAGAGGAAAGATTTTTTTGTTTGTTTGTACCGAAAAGGCGCCGAAACTACTGGACCGATTTAAAAAAATCTTTACTTTCTTTTCCAATAGAAAGCTACATTATTCCTATAGGCTATTTTTTTATCCCGAAAATGGGTCCTGTGGGCTGCGGGTCAACGGGAGCGAAGCCGCGGGAAACAGTCCTTCTTCCTACTATATATATATAATATATATTTTTATATATAATATATATTTTTATATATTTCTTTATGAAAATAAATATCTTTAACCAGATATATAATATTATAAATGCGAAAGTTTGTGAGGATGGATGGATGTATGTATGTTTGTTACTCTTTTCGCAAAAACTACTGAACGGATCTGGATGAAATTTGGCACAGAGATAGACTATCAAAATCAAAATAAAAAATTATAATCAGGAATATTTTTTTTTTTTTTTTTTTTTTTTTTTTATAATTTATAGGCTCGCGTTTGACCACTATCTCGCCTGATGTTAAGCGATGATGTGGTCTACGGTGAAGCACGCTTGCCTAGAAGAAACCTATTCACTCTTGACTTAAAGACCCCAAGGTTGTAGCTGTCAGGGAACAAAGACCCCGGAAGGGAGTTCCACTCCTTAGCTGTGCGCACAATGAAAGTATTAGCAAAACGCTTTGTGCGTATGGGAGGGATGTCCACCATATACCGATGGCGCATGGCCGTACGTCTTGTAGTCCGATGATGGAAAGGGCTAGGTGGAATCAAATTGTGCAGTTCCGTCGCACACTCCCCGAAGTGCAACCGATAAAAAACCGACAGGCTGGCAACTCGGCGACGATGTTCGAGGCTCTGGAGCTTTGAGGCGACCAGTGCATCGTTGCCAATAAGCCTTTTGGCCCGTCTGTCAATCGACTCAAGTGCATCAAGCTGGTATTTGGCAGATCCATCCCAGAGGTGAGAGCAGTACTCCATGCAAGATCGAACTTGCGCTTGATACAACTTAAGCAGCTGTTCCGGCGTGAAGTATCGTCTCACCTTCGCAAGGATCCCCAACTTTTTGGCAGCCAGTTGAGCCTTTGCCTCAATGTATGGGCCAAAATTAAGTGTCGATGTCAACGTTACGCCAAGAAGCTCAAGATGGTCCGTTAACGGTATGGTTACACCTCGGAAAGAAGGAGCCGGGTGAAATTGGCTCTTTTTCGCGGAGAAGAGACACGCCTGTGTTTTTGCGGCATTGAACTTGACCAGATTGGCATCGCCCCATTCGGAGACTGCCTCCAAGGACAAGTTCAAGCGTTCAACCATGGCCTCCCGGAGAGACCGAATAGCACATAGGATACTGTTTATCCCGGGAATATGTTCCTTCGAGACAATTTTCGACATTCACGCGGGCGAAGCCGCTGGCAGAAGCTAGTGAAGTATATGTTGAGGCTATCTGATTACTGTATTACGTGTACAAACATAATTATCCTCAGGCACTAGAAACAATACATCGACACTTCAATCGACAAAGGCATTTAACATCGTCGAACAGTGACAGTACTGGTAACATTAGCCCACCAATGCGACGAGGTGTCGTCTACAAAAGGAGGTGCGGTATCTAAATCCGTACAAGATAGTTGCAGAATAGCTGGCACATACAAAAGCATCCATTACCGCATACGTACTGATTTGTCACGCCGCTGATTCATTAGCCGAACATTAATCTTGGATCGCGGTTACGCCGGTACATGGTACATGATAAAGCTTTACTTTACACCCCTCTACGGCGCCTACGAGACTTCGTAGCACCGTAGCTAATTCGTAGCGCTGAACTTTGGCGTAGCTGGTTTTCTTTAGAGGGAATCTGCATGTAAGATACGCAATTTAATGTGTAGGTGCGTTTATGTTGTAAATAATGTTTTCAGTAGGCGATACGGTTTATCTTTTTGTTTCTGTTTTGTATTTACTATATATATCTACATATATACATTCTTAGTATATATTGAACAACGATGACATCGGTGATTGTTCACATACATCGGGACGAAATTTGGACTTATCTTACTTCTTAATAATATTTTTTTTTTGTTACCAATAGTCTCGCGCTTGACCACTATCTCACATGATGGTAAGCGATGATGTGGTCGACAGTGAAGCACGCTAAGTTAAGATGGATGTATGTTTGTTACTCAGTCACGCCAGAATGGCTGAACGGATCTGGATGAAATTTGGCACAGAGATAGATTATAGTCTGGAATAGCATATAGGCTATATACTGCTATAATTTTTCTTAAAGCTTGTAATAATATAAGTTTGAAATCGGCAACCCGCCTTAATATTATTATTTAAAACACAGTTTTCACAAAAAAAATAGCTAAAAATATATAGAAAATGTATATAGCTGTTACGTTTCACACGAAATCTCCTAAGTAATATTGCTTTAGAAACTAAGTAACGATACCACTATACTAAATGAGATAATCAGTCAATTAAAACTTCCATTATCTAATAAAAACAAAACTTACATCCGACGACGGAAACAACGTTTCCACGAAGCGTAAAACAATCACCCAAATTGAATAGTTTCCGATTTACCTCGAACAAGGAAACCTTTCTCCGGTTTCTTATTGCTGAAAAATACATTAATAAATACATTAACGAAACTGACCCACGGCTCACGTGAGGCTTAGTACTGCGGGATGGCACGGGCGAGTGCTCGCCGTAGAACTTCCTCCATACGTCATGCAATGCTATCATTAAGGCAGTCTCAGAGTTCCATTCCTGAGCGATGAAGACAAAACAATATTGATATTGGATAATGGAAAAATAGCGTGTTACAAACGAATTACTAGCGAGGAAAATTGCCATTTCCTTGCTATTCTTCTATCTAGAGGTACTTACTTACCGAACTTGTTAGATTACACTGTGTTTGATAGCTTTCGCCGCTCCTAACTACTTATTATAGTACGAGCTGCCACCCGCGACTCCACCCGCGTACTTATTATAGTACGAGATGCCACCCGCGTACTTATTATAGTACGAGCTGCCACCCGCGGCTCCACCCGCGTACGATTAGTACTGCCGCCAATATCTTTATAAATTATAGCCTATGTGATATTCTGATGTATATGCTATATTAGTATACTAGCACTTCGCCCGCGACTTCGTTCGCGTGATCGGTGTTTTATCCTATAGATGACTTTTTAATAAAAAGTTTAATACAAACTTTTATCTCCTATTTCACTCCCTTAGAGGTTGAATTTTGAAAAATCCTTCCTTAGTGGATGCCTACGTCATAAGAGGAATACGTGTGCGAAATTTTAAGTTTCTAGCCTTAAGGGTTTGGCCTGTGCGTTGATACATCAGTCAATCACTTTTGCCTTATATATATATAGATAGATTACTTTAAAATTTCATCAAAATCCGTTTAGCAGTTTTTGCGTGAAAGAGTAACAAACATCCATCCATCACTCCATCGTCACAAACTTTCATGTTTATAATAGTACTAGCAGCCGCCCGCGGCTCCGCCCGCGTGGTATTAGTACTTCTTCCAATATCTTTATAAATTATAGCATACCTATGTATTATTATGATGAAAAAGCTATATTTTTGTGAAGTTTTATCAAAATCCGTTCAGTAGTTTTTGCGTGAAAGAGTTACAAACGTCTATCCATCTATACTCACAAACTGACACGTTTATAATACTCACTAACGTGCCCTATTCTTCATACCATTCTACGAAGTTCGTATAAAAATGCGAGACCTATAGACAATATTAAACGAGATTGGTTAATTTTATATAAAAACACGATTATTTTATAGTATTTGTTGAGCTGACAATGTTTTATTCGAAGCTTAGTCATCATCATCAGCCTATTAATGTTCCCACAGGCCTCCTCTCTGTGAGAGAGAATGGACCGCAATCCACCACGAGGGCCCAGTGCCCATTATAACCACTTAAAACTTTAAATACAAATAAAAACGGTTTGGTAAATATCTTACTTTATTTGCTAATGGATAGGAGGGAGTGGACGCAAAAACTACTGAACGGATTTTGATGAAACTGCACAGAAATATAGCTTATTCATCAGAATAATACATAAGTATGCTATAATTTATATAGATATTGGCAGAAGTACTAATACCACGCGGGCGGAGCTACGGGCGGCAGCTAGTACTATTATAAACGTGAAAGTTTGTGAAGATGGATGGCTGTTTGTTACTCTTTCACGCAAAAACTATTAAACGGATTTTACTGAAACTTTACAGAACTATTATAGCTTGTACATCAGAATAACACATATGCTATAATTTATAAAGATATTGGGAGACATACATTACCACGCGGGCGGCTGCCAGTCTATATCTATACTAATATTATAAAGAGGAAAGATTTGTTTGTTTGTTTGTACCGAATAGGCTCCGAAACTATTGGACTGAATTAAAAAATTATTTCACCAATAGAAAGCTACATTATTCCTGAGTGACGTAGGCTTATCCCGATAACGGGTCCTGAGGGGTGGTCCACGGGAGCGAAGCCGCGGGGAACAGCTAGTACTATTATAAACGTGAAAGTTTGTGACGATGGAGTGATGTATGGATGTATGTTACTCTTTCTAGCAAAAGCTTCACAGTAATATACTAATATAGCATATACATCAGAACATCACATAGGCTATAATTTATAAAGATATTGGCGACAGTACTAATCGTACGCGGGTGGAGCCGCGGGTGGCAGCTCGTACTATAATAAGTACGCGGGTGGAGCCGCGGGTGGCGTCTCGTACTATAATAAGTACGCGGGTGGAGTCGCGGGTGGCAGCTCGTACTATAATAAGTACGCGGGTGGAGTCGCGGGTGGCAGCTCGTACTATAATAAGTAGTTAGGAGCGGCGAAAGCTATCAAACGCAGTGTAATCTAACAAGTTCGGTAAGTAAGTACCTCTAGATAGAAGAATAGCAAGGAAATGGCAATTTTCCTCGCTAGTAATTCGTTTCTAACACGCTATTTTTCCATTATCCAATATCAATATTGTTTTGTCTTCATCGCTCAGAAATGGAACTCTGAGACTGCCTTAATGATAGCATTGCATGACGTATGGAGGAAGTTCTACGGCGAGCACTCGCCCGTGCCATCCCGCAGTACTAAGCCTCACGTGAGCCGTGGGTCAGTTTCGTTAATGTATTTATTAATGTATTTTTCAGCAATAAGAAACCGGAGAAAGGTTTCCTTGTTCGAGGTAAATCGGAAACTATTCAATTTGGGTGATTGTTTTACGCTTCGTGGAAACGTTGTTTCCGTCGTCGGATGTAAGTTTTGTTTTTATTAGATAATGGAAGTTTTAATTGACTGATTATCTCATTTAGTATAGTGGTATGGTTACTTAGTTTCTAAAGCAATATTACTTAGGAGCTTTCGTGTAAAACGTAACAGCTATATAATTTTTTTGAAAGAGTAGACTATATATTTCTAGCAATTTTTTTGTGACAACTGTGTTTAAAATATCAAATAATAATATCAAGGCGGGTTGCCGATTTCAAACTTATATTATTACAAGCTTTAAGAAACATTATATCGGTATAAAAGCTTATATGCTATTCCAGACTATAACCTATCTCTGTGCCAAAATTTCATCCAGATCCGTTCAGCCATTCTGGCGTGATTGAGTAACAAACATACATCCATCTTAACTTACATTTATAATTTTATTATGCGTACAGCTAAGGAGTGGAATGCCCTGCCGGAGCCTGTGTTTCCCGATAGCTACAATCTAGGGGTCTTTAAGTCAAGAGTGAATGGATTTTTTTAGGCAAGCGTGCTTCACCGTCGACCACATCATCGCTTACCATCAGGTGAGATAGTGGACAAGCGCGAGCCTAAAGACAAAAAAAAATAAAATTTATATAAATAGTTAGATAAGTCCAAATTTCGTCCCGATGTATGTGAACAATCACCGATGTCATCGTTGTTCAATATATACTAAGAATGTATATATGTAGATATATATATAGTAAATACAAAACAGAAACAAAAAGATAAACCGTATCGCCTACTGAAAACATTATTTACAACATAAACGCACCTACACATTAAATTGCGTATCTTACATGCAGATTCCCTCTAAAGAAAACCAGCTACGCCAAAGTTCAGCGCTACGAATTAGCTACGGTGCTACGAAGTCTCGTAGGCGCCGTAGAGGGGTGTAAAGTAAAGCTTTATCATGTACCATGTACCGGCGTAACCGCGATCCAAGATTAATGTTCGGCTAATGAATCAGCGGCGTGACAAATCAGTACGTATGCGGTAATGGATGCTTTTGTATGTGCCAGCTATTCTGCAACTATCTTGTACGGATTTAGATACCGCACCTCCTTTTGTAGACGACACCTCGTCGCATTGATGGGCTAATGTTACCAGTACTGTCACTGTTCGACGATGTTAAATGCCTTTGTCGATTGAAGTGTCGATGTATTGTTTCTAGTGCCTGAGGATAATTATGTTTGTACACGTAATACAGTAATCAGATAGCCTCAACATATACTTCTTGTACCTATATATATTCTGAATGGTAAATATCCGTTTAACATGTGTACCTACTTTAACTTCACTGAAAATAAACTTAAACGGGCTTCTGGACGGAAATAGGAAAACATTCTGGAAACGATGGTTGCCATAAGTTTAGCAAAAGCAGTCCTCGAAACTTTTATTTGTCGAACAACGTTTTGCTCAGGAACTAAAAGTAGTAAATGTAAACGGAAATGAAACAATTTACAGCGTGTTTACAACATCGTTCCCAACTATGTTCTATGCTGCTAATGTTTCGTTCACTCACGTCAAACAGCCCATTCAGTGTCCGCAGCCCAGCTGAACTTGTAAAGCGACTTATAATTACCTCATGCGTCAGATAACGGCTATACCTGTGTTTGACAGGCAATCACAGGCCCAAGCCTCCCCGTGTTGATACTGTCATTTAATTTTCATACAGTCCAACGATTTCAGAAGGTAAATACGCGGAGAATGGCCTTAATTATATCTTCGACAATCTTTTGTCTTTTGAGCAAAGGAGGTTACGGTCTTATCTATATTGAGCCTTGATAATCCCGAGCAGATTAACGAAACAACTGGCCAAGTGACGCCGGCCGGGATTTGTTCACTCACTTGTTAATTCCTGCTGCGAAAATAAACGTTTTAGTTGAGATGTTTTAAAATAACATTCACGTAAGGTGCCTCGAAGGACCGATAAGTCGATTTGGTAAAGGTCGAACCGCGCGAAATCTTATACCTAAGGCGCACACCGCTGGAGGGGCGGCGGAGAGCAAGTGAAGACAACAATCTATACTTCTATACTATATATAATATTATAAAGAGGAAAGATTTTTTTGTTTGTTTGTTTGTTTGTACCGAATAGGCTCCGAAACTACTGGACCGATTTAAAAAAATCTTTCACCAATAGAAAGCTGCATTATTCCTGAGTGACATTGGCTATTTTTTTATCCCGAAAACGGGTCCTGTGGGGTGGCCCACGGGAGCGAAGCCACGGGGAACAGCTAGTTTAATATAAACCTTATCTACCTTGACATACGGTCAATATAAGATCATTGTGTCGTGCGCCGCTCGGCTCGTTCTTATTTATCTTTGCCATGACATTTTCAACTTTATAACATAAGAATTTAAATTGTTATCTTCTCAGTATCTTCGCCGCGCCTCTCCAGGTGTGCGCTGGGCCTTAGAGTTTCTTGGGCTTAAGCAGACACCCTCCATTAAGGTGTCTTCGCTATTATATTTATTCATGCTCGCTATTATACCCACGCTATTATAACCACATAAAACTTTAAATACAAATAAAAACGGTATGGTAAATATCTTACTTTATGTGCTAATTATAGTTTTATCTCGTTAGCAAGAGTAATTTACGAACTATGTACAGAATTAAGTACCGTATAAAATTGTAGATCTTTTAGAGTACCTACTACCTCATTTCATTTTGTAAAGTTAGATTAATGAAAGAAAACAAATAAAGTAGATTTACAACGCGATTTAAAAAAAAAAACATTTATTTTTGATAACTCAAAAAAATTTTTTTTTTTTTGTAATCTCTCTTATGTTTACTATCTAACTTGATGGTAAGCGTTGATGTGGTCGACGATGAAGCACGCTTGCCTAGAAGTAACCATTCACTATTGACTTAAAGACCCCTAGATTGTAGCTATCAAGAAACAAAGATAGTCTGGTAGTCTGATGATGGAAAAGATTCGAGACTAGGAAGAACCAAATAGTGCAGTTCCATTGCACACTCCCTGAAAAGTCATCACCTGCCTAGCCTTTTTCCCAATTATTGTTGGTCGGCTTCCAGTCTTACCGGATTCAGCTGGGTACCAGTGTTTTACATGGAGCGACAGCCTATCAGACCTCCACAATCCAGTAACTGGGTAACACGATACCCTTGGCAAGACTGCACGACTGGTGTCAGATCTCAGGCTTCTGACTACCCGTAACGACTGTCAAAGATCTTCAAATGACAGCCGGGACCAACGGCTTAACGTGCTTTCAGAGGCACGGAGGGAATTCGGTATGTTGAAATGGTCACCCATCCACGGACCGACCTCGTCAAGCGTTGCTTAACCTTAAAAATCGACCCGTGCGGCTGTTATTATTTAGCCACGAGCTCCTATTTAGCTATTATTTAGCACTCCCTGAAAAGTAATAGACAGAAAAACCGATAGGCAAGTAACTCGTCGACGAAGTTCAAGGCGCTGGAGCTTTGAGTCCAATAAAGGATTTATCCAGAAAACTCGTGGAATGCGTTGGCATTTGAAGTCGTAAGTTGTCTGATGACCTAAGAAATTTTGTGTGGGAATCGCAGAGAAACTGAAAACCATTCTTAAGATAAAGAGGAGTGAAGAGTACATTATATAAAAGGGAAAGAATATGAGCACTCCGGCGAAGGCAAATTTGAACTTCACACGGAATTCGGAAACATGGTCATATTTTCACAAACCGAATATGAACCTTATACAAACATTTTGAGCCGTTCGAGTTGTTCTTAAATAAGGTCAAGATAGCTGCCATCGGCAATATCAAGAATGGTTAGAAGAGAACGTGCAAGCGTAATCCTGGTGGCAGTCGCAAGAAAATTACGATATCTTCTCAAAGACGCAGCAGATGCAAATAGCTTACGGCTAACTTCTTGCAGTTGGGCAGTCCAAGAGAAGTATATAGAGATAGTTTTAAGATGTCTAATAAAAAAAATATCTTTAACTTCAAATCACAGCCCTACCCAATTAAGGCCCAGACACGATAATTTGTTAAAGTAAAACACTAACATACACAAGCACAACACAAAGAGAAGATCATTCTGAGAAAACAACTCACATTGTTAACAAAGTATTATTTCTTCAATCTCCAGATTACGTGCGTTTGCGAACGTTTACGTATACGTTTGCGTATCAAATATCATCATTACGTCGCTCTTACGCACTTTGAAAAACTTTCACTCAACACTTTGAGGGACTAAGGGCTCGAGTACATTGTTATTTAATATTCTGTGTTTAATAATACGTACGTAAGGTCTAGATGAAGGCAGACTCTAACCGCATATTTATGAAGCTATCTGTATTAAATGATGTAGTTATATTGTATGTATACATTTTGGTTTTTCAAGCCGTACATGGCGTGAACAGGAAAACAAAACCGGCCAAGTGCGAGTCGAACTCACGCACGAAGGGTTCCGTACCATTATCGCTAAAAACAGCAAAAAAAACACGTTTGTTGTTAGCCCCATTTAAATATTTATTTTATTCTGTTTTTAGTATTTGTTGTTATAGCGGCAACAGAAATACATCATCTGTGAAAATTTCAACTGTCTAGCTATCACGGTTCATGAGATACAGCCTGGTGACAGACAGATAGATGGAGTTTTAGTAATAGGGTCCCATTTTTACCCTTTGGGTACGGAACCCTAAAAAATAACATAATTAGCATCTGTTTAAGGTTCAATTTTGAAATTAGATAGTAATCGAATTGTAAACCTATTAACGCCATGTACGGTACGAATAGCCTAATTTAGGCACAAATTATCATAATATATACTCGATTGTATGAATAAGTGTAGTTTTAAAACATACTTATTATTTTTTCCTCACGGTGGATGCCTCAAGATGAACGACACCAGCTCAAGAAATGCTGGACTTGGACCGCAAGGATTAGGTACAGATGGTTCTGGATACCTGAAGGAAATTGAGAAAGGCCTAAGGCGAAGCAGTGTGACGGTTTCGGCTGAATAAAATAAAACCGGCCAAGTGCGAGTCGGATTCGCGCACGAAGGGTTCCGTACCATTAACGCAAAAAATTGCAAAAAAATCACGTTTGGTTTATGGGATCCCCACTTAAATATTAATTTTATTCTGTTTTTAGTATTTGTTTATATAGCGGCAACAGAAATACATCATCTGTGATAATTTTAACGGTCTAGCTATCACGGAACATGAGATACAGCGGGGTGACAGACAGACAGACAGACTGACGGACCGCGGAGTCTTAGTAATAGGGTCCCGTATTTACCCTTTGGGTACGAAATCCTAAAAACAAAACATATTCATATGTATATAATCATATCCTTTAGACCTGTGTCATGTTTGTGACGGCACCGACATGCCTTCAATATAAGCTTCAACATTTTACTTCCCATATATTTATTAATCCGTTCCGATGCCAAGCCCGTAATGGTCCACTTCGATTTCCGTTTCATCGGTTTATCTACTCTAGGAATATTGTTTTCATGACACAATCACTCTCTCACAGCGTTCGCAGCTGCAAGGAAAATTTAATACAGGTGCATCCGCTGCCGACAAGCGTCTACGTACGACCGACAACGCGACTTGTACCGACGCGCGACGCGACGTGTAGACAAGCCATTATAACACAATATGAACCTACACAGAGCTATAAACTTTTACACCCCCGCACGTACACAACGATACACAGATAATAACGTTCTAACTAGGGTTAAGTTAAACTCGCCCGATGTTTATGCGGCATTACTATGTACAAGCAAACTCCTCTATTGCCGATACAATAGATAACAAGCAGTGGTGCCAACTTAGGGTAATTTACCCTAGATTTAGAGTAAAATTTAACCAGCAGGGAAATTTTTAGGGTACAAACTCGGTTAGGGTAATTTTAGTGTTATTTTTTTGTTGATGCGCTAATAGAAATTGTTAGCTTATTTGAGAAAAAAATTATAATGAAATGGACTTTACTTTAAATATATCCCTTGAATCCGCAATCTCTTAAAACTTCTTCCTCGATAAGCACATAGCCTCAATGAAGTAGTCAAGCGCTTGGTACAAATAGGATCTTTGGAAAACACCAGATTTATTAATGGTTTCAAATATTCCTATAGTAAAACTTGTCTGTAATTATATTATTTATAGATTGTATTGTCCCGTCGTGTGTATGATCTCTTCCTCTTCCCCCGGACCGCCTCAAGGTGTAGACGTGCTCAATACCCGTATTGATTTATTTTGAGAGTTTTAAATCGAATTAGTAACCAGTTAAATCACACATAAAAATAGGAGTGCATCAGTGTTGAAGAGGTCGGATCGAGCGATTGGTGAAGAAACAACCACCTCTGCGCAACTTATTACATCCTGGTACCCTCATCGCAATCAACGCACCTAAGGTACTGTGTACTCCTTTATAACGCAGCGAGTGAGTGAGCGCAGGCGCAATCAGAGGGAGAGGTCAATATCCCACCTCCTTACCATCATTAGTCTACTGTCCCGCCCACTACGTGACACATATCAGTGCGTATTCAAGTGCGCAACTACGGCGATGTGTGAAGCATACGCAGAGACAGAACACCTGCTGTCAGTTATTTTCTCCTGGTACATGTGATCATCTGTTAAATCACAACTGGGAGATATTAACTTGATACCTACTGAAATTGACTTGGTATTCATACAACTACAATCTACGGATAACACTATCTATTTCTATATATATTGTATTGCTTCCTGGGATTTGTACTTGAAAAGCTGAGATAAATAAACTTGGGCGCGTGACAGATCCATCTATTATCTCCTGGTACTCGAAACATCAGATTTTGCGCTGCTGCTAAACTATATTGTACTCATCAGCCGCATTGCGAATAACAATATTTTGGCAGCGGAGTATTAGAGAACCTCTAAGTGCGTATAATCTCCTGGTACTCACTATGCAGGAATTGGGCAATAAATCGCTTTCCGAATCTAATATTTCCGAACAAACGGACCTACGTACTCCGCCACCCCGCAGCATTGTATTTCAGCGTGCTAAGAGGCCGAGAGGACTTGAATTCGAAAATGAAGAATTCAATGCCTTCAAGGAGGAAATGAAGAACATGATATCAACTATGATGGCAACTCAACACGAGGAAATCAAAAAAATTTACCCCACTTTGATGGAAATTAAAAACACCAATATAATATTGAATCTGCAATGGCTGCTCTTTCCGCGCAAAATGACGATCTAAAAAAGAAGATTGAATTGCTGGAGACTCAGGCTAAAAAAGATAATGAATACATGGTGATCCTGGAGGATAAAATTGAGGACCTCCAACGAGGAAGCCGCAAGGCCAATCTGGAGATAAAAAATGTCCCTAAAGTTGCAAAAGAAAGGAAAGACGACCTAATAAAAATGGTTACTTGTTTATCGAACTCTATTGATTGTAATATAGTGACAAGGGATATTACAGACATATATCGAGTACAGAATAAAAGGCCGAACACTAAAAACGGTACAATTATACTGGAAATGGGCTCAACACTTCTTAAAACGGAATTCCTTAAGAAAACAAAAGAATTCAACAGGAAAAACAAAGAAAAAATCTGCGCGAAACATTTAGGTTTTAAATCTGAAGAAAATACTCCAATTTATGTGTCAGAACAATTGACCACAATGGGTTCAAGATTGTATTTTCTAGCCAGAGATCTGACAAAAACCAGAGAGTACAAGTTTTGCTGGACTGCTTACGGCAAAGTTTACGTCAAGAAAGACGAAAACTCGCCCACTATAATTATAAAAAGCGAGTCGCAGGTTCACCACCTAATGCATCAGAAATGACTGGATAATGTTTTCTTTTTCTTACTGCGGTGGTTACGTTTGACTGTTTGTGTCTGCTCGTTGTTAAAAAACCTAAGTTGCTGTAAAAAAACTTATAAATTGCTTTGTTTAATTATGCTTAGTTATGTAAATAAACTGCGCTCATTCACACATCTAACTTACACATACAGAAATTCAATCTTTAATTGTAAAATAAGTATCATTAACTCTCACTACACTTACACTATATACACAATAACCTTTCACATCACTCACACACCCAGTCGCAATTTAGTTATGTACATATACCTTTCTAACAATTTTGGTTATGGATAACACCCTCCAAACATTGAATAATATTGATAATACAGAGATTGCCCAAGCTTATGAATGTTCACCTCAAGAAGTCGGCAAATTATTAAGAGTGAAACCAACAGATATCACAATTGTGTCTCAAAATATAAGAAGTATTTATTCCAACTTCAATGACCTTCAACTTACCTTAGCAAATTTAGAAATTAAAATTGACATAATAATACTAAGTGAGTGCAGATTAAACCCTAACAAATTAATACCAGAAATACACAACTACACATCCTACCAAACGACAAACCATTTAAATAAAGCAGACGGAGTGGTCACGTACATTAAAAATACACACAGCGCTATAGTAAATGAAGTGATACTTTCACAAGCATCCTGTTTACAAATTAGCATCAACCCTGACTTAATTATTTTGGCAATCTACCGATCGCCCTCTACGTCAAATACCGATGAGTTTATTTTCTCCCTTAATCAACACATTACTACACTTAAAGCCGATAAAAACATAATAATCACTGGCGACATAAATATTAATTTAATATGTTATCAAGATGAGCAAGCTGTTGATCGCTCAAGAAGGTTAAGTTATTTAAACATGCTGTCAATGCACGGGTTGCTGCCGGGTTACACACTACCTACCAGAGGAAAAAACTGCCTTGACCATTTTATCCTAAAGTTAAAATCATCACGCAAAACTAGAACTATAGCTATTATTAATACTACAATAACCGACCACTATATGACTTTTTTAAAACTATCTGACCAGGAATATAAACATAAGAGCACTATCACAAAAACTACGTTAAATATGGAGAACGCACTGGAACATTTAAAACAAAGTAACCTTCAAAATCTTTTAGACCTAAATGACCCTAATATACTTACCGATTCCCTTATAAATATATTACAAACAAGCCTTATCTCCAGTACTCTAACTAAAATAATTCCAGTGAAACATAGGCTGCTTAAACCATGGATGACCACTGGCTTACTTCGATGCATTCGAAATAGGAATGACATGCAAAAAAGACTTAAGACAGATCAGTTTAACGAAATATTAAGAGTCACATACAGAAGATACCGTAATTATTGTAACTATATCATCAAAAAACAAAAGCAAACTTATGATAGAGAGCGATTAACCAAAGCACAGAAAAATCCTAAAAAACTATGGGACACAATTAACACTATAACTCAACGTAAACCTAATAAAACACCTAACACGGAGCTTTTACATCTAAAACCAACTGCACAGGATTCTGAAAATGCAGTAAATAAATATTTCTCCAGCATAGGTAATGTTCTCGCCAATGAAATCATTTCGAACACCTCTAGAGCAAACGCTCTTCATCCTGGCGCGAATGACAACGCCCCTTCATCTTCATTCGTAATTCTTCCAACTGACCATATAGAGGTTTACAACACTCTAATGACTCTAAAGTCTGATAGCGCCCCGGGGTGGGATGGTGTCCCGGTTAGCTTCCTAAAGGCTTCCCATGGGCTGATTGTGCCAATTATTACTCATTTGGCAAATCTGTGCTTTGACCATGCGACGTTTCCAACAGCTCTGAAGCTTGCTTTAATAACACCAGTGCATAAGAGTGGAGACAAGACAGACCCATCGAACTACAGGCCCATATCAGTATTACCATCTATCTCCAAAATCTTAGAAAGACTAATAAACTCACGCCTAATAAATTATTTTAATAAAAACAGATTATTGTCACCCAATCAGTTTGGCTTCCGGCGAGGAATGTCAACGGAAGATGCAGCCTTGGCTCTTGTCTCCACTGTAACCAGTAAAGTAGACAGTGGAGACAAGTGCCTCGCCGTCTTTCTTGACCTCAAAAAAGCGTTCGACACTGTCTCTGTTTCCACTCTTTTGGTCGTGTTGGAAAGCAATGGCATAAGAGGTCAGCCGCTTGCTTTATTCAGGGATTATCTGTGTGGGCGGAAGCAAAAAGTTAAAATTGGCGACACTGTTAGTTTAGACGAAACTACTACTTACGGCGTTGGACAAGGAAGCGTGCTTGGCCCCACTCTTTTCTTAGTTTATATAAATAGCCTCTGTAAGATGAACATAGAAGGAGGTCACATCTACTCATACGCAGATGATACTGCCATAGTGTTTAGCGACACAACTTGGAACAAGGTTAAGAAATCTGCAGAGTCTGGCCTGTCTAGGATAGCATCATGGCTCGACGAAAATCTTTTGACCCTTAATATATCTAAAACCACCTTCATTTGCTTCTCTAAATATAACCTTTCACAACCTTCAACTGACTTCAAAATAAAAATTCACAATTGCCAGACCCCCTCAAACTCTGGCTTTGCTTGCCCTTGCATAGAAATAGAAAAAGTGCAATATACCAAATATCTAGGTATAATGATCGACCAACGTTTATCTTGGCATTTGCATACTGAATTGATAATGAAAAGAATTCGGAAACTTATCTGGACATTTAAAACATTGCGTTACGTGACTACTAAAAATCTTCTGTTACAAATTTACACATCTCTGGCACAGTCGGTACTAGCGTATTGTTTACCAGTTTGGGGTGGAGCAACTAAAACTAAATACTTAGAACTAGAAAGAGCTCAGAGATCACTATTAAAAGTTATGCTATACAAGCCCTTTAGGTTCCCAACTGAAACTCTTTACCTAATTTCTGATGTTCTGACGGTTCGAAAACTTTATGTGCTCCACATTATTTTAAAAAAACATAAATCTCTCACCTTCGACCCCTCGACTCGACAAAGGAGAATATACATGATCCCCAGTGTTCCCGTTAAATCTACTTTTGCTAAGAGACAGTACGCCAGGCAATCTTCTCACTTATATAACTTGATAAACAAGGAATTAAATGTTTACCCACTTTCGTATCGAGACTGTAAAATTGCTCTGACTGAATGGTTAAAGACAAAAACTTACGACGAGATTGAGAATATAGTCCAAACTATAAGTTCATAAATATTAAAATAATTTATTATTATTAACTGAGACTACCTACTTTTACTCACTAACACATATCCACTGCTATTTACAGGCCATATACCTATTATCATTAAACACATACACTCACTCTCACTCACACACACATACACACCATCACACACCTTCACACTACAGAGCGTCTTTAATTAATCATTACCTACTTTGTTCAAGTTTTACTTTATATTTTGATTTATATAACTTTTTTTTTTTTCTTTTCTAATACCTACTTTAATGAGATGTCTATTCAATAGCCTATAAAAGTTGTAATTACTGGAAGAGCGGAACTACCTAACACAAGTATATTTCTTACTTAAATGGAAAGTCCCTAAAAACCAAATGTAATAGTATTCTTAAGTTATTGAAATAAACATTTATTATTATTATTATTTTAGAGAACCACTTTTTAAACTTTATTGTTTTGGTAGTGTTTCCTCTGGTAGCAGCGCACGAAGTGATTGCATCATGTTCTCTCTAACTTCAAATTAACGAAAAAGACAATTCGGTCAAACTATCTTAACAAGTTTACTTTCCTAGTTTGTCAGAAAACTTTGAAATGCCTTTAATTGGTTGCGCTCGAACAGGACGATACGATTTTGAGAACTAAATAAGAAAAGTATAGACAGTAGCAAAAACGCTTCTAAAAAATCCTTGGCCAATACTTTTAAGTTGTTAACTACATATCAACACGGACAACTATAGGTACATAATTACGTTTTAGATTCACATTACCGAATTTTAGAAGTAGCGAATGCGATATCGTAATGAATGGAGAAAAGCTGGACTTTATAAATCAAACAGTTTCTAGGAATCATTGTAGACGACAAACTACAATGGGGTCCTCGCATAATATTTTTTGTGGGTTGGCTAAGCTCAGCCGCTTATGCTGTTAGAAAGATAAGACAGTTAACGGATATAGAAACCGCGCGTTTGGTCTATTTTTGTTACCTTTACAGCATTATGTCATAAGGTATTTTGCTGTGGGGTCAGGCGGCTGACATTGAATGTATAATTATATTGCAAAAGATAGCTTTCAGAGCCATTTGTAAGTTAAGTCAGCGAGAATCACTTGAGAACATATAATAGTAATCTTTGCTTGAGAAACGATTTGAAAAGGTTAATATTATGACAGTTTCAAGCCAAATCATTTATGAAAATATTATGTACCTATAGTACATAATATTTTCATAAATTAATTGGCAATGAAAGAAAAATATACATCTCTTTGGTAAAGTTAGTGATAGACACAATTGTAATACTAGAAATAAATATAAGTTAGATCAACCATCTTTTAGATTAGCTAAAGCACACACTTCTGTCATGGGGTACGTTGTTAAATTCTATAACAAATTACCTTGTGATGTATTAAAACCAAATGTAAACAAATTTAAATAAATTATTTAAAGAACACTGTGTAAACTTATATATATATTTTTTTTTTTTCTTTTTGTTTAAGAAATTGACTCACTTACGTTGTTGTACCGTTGTTGTTGACTTAGGTAATTTATCTGTTTGCAAATTTGTATGTATGTGGGAACCATGTTGTTATTTATCAAATGAATGAATTTACCTGTTAATGTTTGTTATACTTTATATCTATACGTAGTATAGTATTGTAAGTCTGGGTGCATCGTCCTCACGTATAAATGTATGCATATAAATATTGTAAAACATTTTTTTTAAAAGAGTAAGTAAGGAGTTTCTTGTCCGTTTTTCTCCATAACAAGCTACTTTTACGAATGGACGGTACAATCAATTAATATTACTTTTACATTTAAATTATTGTCGTTCAAAAATGCCTAATTGAAATGAAGAGATTTGATGTATTTGATTCTGATGTATTTTTTTTTTTTTTTTTTTTTACTATGTATAGGCCTGTGTTTGACCACAATCTCACCGTGGTCAGTGATGATGTGGCCGATGGTGGTAAGCACACAAAGCCTAGAAGGGAACTGGCTCTCAAGTGCTGCTGTCGGAACACACCGGAAGGTGCTTGGCGACAGATTTTCAACTTGAGGGTGGTTGCCAGCCAGGCGGGTACTACAAAGTACCCTACCACCGTGCTAAAATGTATGTCTGTAATTTTGAGCAATAAATATTATTCTATTGTAAATCGATTCTATTCCAAATAGTGCAGTTCCATTGCACACTCCCTGAAAAGTCATCATCCGCCTAGCCTTTTTCCCAATTATTGTTGGTCGGCTTCCAGTCTTACTGGATTCAGCTGAGTACCAGTGTTTTACATGGAGCGACAGCCTATCAGACCTCCACAACCCAGTAACTGGGTAACACGATACCCTTGGCAAGACTGGTGTCAGATCTCAGGCTTCTGACTACCCGTAACGACTGTCAAAGATCTTCAAATGACAGCCGGGACCAACGGCTTAACGTGCTTTCAGAGGCACGGTGGGAATTCGGTATGTTGAAATGGTCACCCATCCACGGACCGATCTCGTCAAGCGTTGCTTAACCTTAAAGATCGACCCGTGCGGCTGTTATTATTTAGCCAGGAGCTCCTATTTAGCTATTATAGAAAAACCGTTAGGCAAGTAACTCGTCGACGAAGTTCAAGGCGCTGGAGCTTTGAGTCCAGTAAAGGAATTCGTTGGATTATCCAGAAATCTCGAAACTAAGAAATTTCCTAAGAAATTTTGTGTGGGAATCGCAGAGAAACTGAAAACCATTCTTAAGATAAAGAGGAGTGAAGAGTACATTATATAAAAGGGAAAGAATATGAGCACTCCGGCGAAGGCAAATTTGAACTACACACGGAATTCGGAAACATGGTCATATTTTCGCAAACCGAATATGAACCTTATACAAACATTTTGAGCCGTTTGAGTTGTTCTTAAATAAGGTCAAGATAGCTGCCATCGGCAATATCAAGAATGGTTAGAAGAGAACGTGCAAGCGTAATCCTGGTGGCAGTCGCAAGAAAATTACGAAATCGTCTCAAAGACACAGCAGATGCAAATAGCTTACGGCTAACTTCTTGCAGTTGGGCAGTCCAAGAGAAGTATATAGAGATAGTTTTAAGATGTCTAATAAAAAAAACATCTCTAACTTCAAATCACAGCCCTACCCAATTAAGGCCCAGACACGATAATTTGTTAAAGTAAAACACTAACATACACAAGCACAACACAAAGAGAAGATCATTCTGAGAAAACAACTCACATTGTTAACAAAGTATTACTTCTTCAATCTCCAGATTACGTGCGTTTGCGAACGTTTACGTATACGTTTGCGTATCAAATATCATCATTACGTCGCTCTTACGCACTTTGAAAAACTTTCACTCAACACTTTGAGGGACTAAGGGCTCGGGTACATTGTTATTTAATATTTTGTGTTTAATAATACGTACGTAAGGTCTAGATGAAGGCAGACTCTAACCGCATATTTATGAAGCTATCTATAGCTATTTTGGTTTTTCAAGCCGTACATGGCGTGAACAGGAAAACAAAACCGGCCAAGTGCGAGTCGAACTCACGCACGAAGGGTTCCGTACCATTATCGCTAAAAACAGCAAAAAAAACACGTTTGTTGTTAGCCCCATTTAAATATTTATTTTATTCTGTTTTTAGTATTTGTTGTTATAGCGGCAACAGAAATACATCATCTGTGAAAATTTCAACTGTCTAGCTATCACGGTACATGAGATACAGCCTGGTGACAGACAGACAGACGGACCGCGGAGTCTTAGTAATAGGGTCCCGTTTTTACCCTTTGGGTACGGAACCCTAAAAAATAACATAATTAGCATCTGTTTAAGGTTCAATTTTGAAATTAGATAGAAATGGAATTGTATACCTATTAACGCCATGTACGGTACGAATAGCCTAATTTAGGCACAAATTATGATAATATATACTCGATTGTATGAATATGTGTATTTTTAAAACATGCTTATTATTTTTTCCCCACGGTGGATGCCTCAAGATGAACGACACCAGCTCAAGAAATGCTGGACTTGTACCGCAAGGATTAGGTACAGATGGTTCTGGATACCTGAAGGAAATTGAGAAAGGCCTAAGGCGAAGCAGTGTGACGGTTTCGGCTGAATAAAATAAAACCGGCCAAGTGCGAGTCGGATTCGCGCACGAAGGGTTCCGTATATTACGCAAAAATGGCAAAAACATCACGTTTGGTGTATGGGATCCCCACTTAAATATTTATTTTATTCTGTTTTTAGTATTTGTTGTTATAGCAGCAACAGAAATACATCATCTGTGACAATTTTAACGGTCTAGCTATCGTTCATGAGATACAGCGTGGTGACAGACAGACAGACGGACCGCGGAGTCTTAGTAATAGGGTCCCGTTTTTACCCTTTGGGTACGGAATCCTAAAATCTAAATATATTCATATGTATATAATCATATCCTTTAGACCTGTGTCATGTTTGTGACGGCACCGACCTGCCTTCAATATAAGCTACAACATTTTACTTCCCATATATTTATGAATCCGTTCCGATGCCAAGCCCGTAATGGACCACTTCTATTTCCGTTTCATCGGTTTATCTACTCTAGGAATATTGTTTTCATGACACAATCACTCTCTCACAGCGTTCGCAGCTGCAAGGAAAATTTAATACAGGTGCATCCGCTGCCGACAAGCGTCTACGTACGACCGACAACGCGACTTGTACCAACGCGCGACGCGACGTGTAGACAAGCCATTATAACACAATATGAACCTACACAGAGCTATAAACTTTTACACCCCCGCACGTACACAACGATACACAGATAATAACGTTCTAACTAGGGTTAAGTTAAACTCGCCCGATGTTTATGCGGCATTACTATGTACAAGCAAACTCCTCTATTGCCGATACAATAGATAACAAGCAGTGGTGCCAACTTAGGGTAATTTACCCTAGATTTAGAGTAAAATTGAACCAGCAGGGAAATTTTTAGGGTACAATCTCGGTTAGGGTAATTTTAAGGTTATTTTTTCGCTAATAGAAATTGTTAGCTTATTTGAGAAAAAAATTATAATGAAATGGACTTTAGTTTAAATATTTCCATTGAATCCGCAATCTCTTAAAACTTCTTCCTCGATAAGCACATAGCCTCAATGAAGTAGTCAAGCGCTTGGTACAAATAGGATCTTTGGAAAACACCAGATTTATTAATGGTTTCAAATATTCCTATAGTAAAACTTGTCTGTAATTATATTATTTATAGATTGTATTGTCCCGTCGTGTGTATGATCTTGCATGAAATGTATCAAATATAAATAGTACTTACCGAGAGGTAAAGCAAAATTAAAAAGTTTAGGGTAACTATTTCATTTAACTTAAAATCTAGGGTAAATTGGGATCAGACTTGGGGTTAAACAGAAACAAGACCTGGCAACACTGATAACAAGTTTCGATAAGGGAACTCAATAAGGATACCACAATATTGCATAGGTATCTGCTTCATTTTAGAGAACCACTTTAAACTTTACTGTTTTGGTAGCGTTTCCTCTGGCAGCAGCGCACGAAGTGATTTCATCAGTTCTCTCTAACTTCCAATTAACGAAAAAGACAATTCGGTCAAACCATCTTGACAAGTTTACTTTCCTAGTTTGTCAGAAAAGTTTGAAATGCCTTTAATTGGTTGCGCTCGAACAGGACGATACGATTTTGAGAACTAAATAAGAAAAGTATAGACAGTAGCAAAAACGCTTCTAAAAAATCCTTGGCCAATACTTTTAAGTTGTTAACTACATATCAACACGGACAACTATAGGTACATAATTACGTTTTAGACTCACATTACTTGAATTTTAGAAGTAGCGAATGCGATATCGTAATGAATGGAGAAAAGCTAGACTTTATAAATCAAACAGTTTTCCTAGGAATCATTTTAGACGACAAATTACAATGGGGTCCTCACATAACATTTCTTGCGGGTCGGCTAAGCTCAGCCGCTTATGCTGTTAGAAAGATAAGACAGTTAACGGATATAGAAACCGCGCGTTTGGTCTATTTTTGTTACTTTCACAGCATTATGTCGTCGGTATAATGCAAAAGATAGCTGTCAGAGCCATTTGTAAGTTAAGAATCACTTGAGAAACTATTTAAAAAGGTTAATATTATGACAGTTTCAAGCCAATTCATTTATGAAAATATTATGTACCTAGAGTACATAATATTTTCATAAATGAATTGACAATGAAAAAAAAATATACATCTCTTTAGTAAAGTTAGTGATAGACACAATTGCAATACTAGAAATAAAGATAAGTTAGATCAACCATCTTATAGATTAGCTAAAACACACACTTCTGTCATGGGGTACGTTGTTAAATTCTATAACAAATTACCTTGTGATGTATTAAAACCAAATGAAAACAAATTTAAATAAATTATTTAAAGAACACTGGGTACACTTATATATATATTATTTTTTTTTTCTTTTTGTTTAAGAAATTGACTCACTTACTGTTCCGTTGTTGTTGACTTAGGTAATTTATCTATGTTTGCAAATTTGTATGTATGTGGGAACCATGTTCTTATTTATCAAATGAATGAATTTACCTGTTAATGTTTGTTATACTTTATATCTATACGTTTATAGTATTGTTAGTCTGTGTGCATCGTCCTCACGTATATGAATGAATGTATGCATATAAATTTTTTTTTTTTTTTTTTTAAAGAGTAAGTAAGGAGTTTCTTGTCCGTTCTTCTCCATAACAAGCTACTTTTACGAATGGACGGTACAATCAATTAATATTACTTTTAAATTTAAATTATTGACGTTCAAAAATGCCTAATTGAAATAAAGAGATTTGATGTATTTGATTCTGATGTATGTCTGTAATTTTGAGCAATAAATATTATTCTATTGTAAATCGATTGGCCATGTTATCAAATATTGTATTACACATTTATTTACTACACATCTATCTATATTTGTCATAATATTGTATACCATCTCGTATTTTGGCATCCGAACATCCACATACGTAGAAATACATGTTGATTGTAATGTCAGTAGTAACTGACGTTAGATTGACGTAATTCTGAACGCCCCGAGAGCTCCGGAAGTCAGTATAATGAAACCGATCGATCATCTACCGGCCAGCTTAGCTGTAATTAAATATCAGCAATCAGAAGTTACATAGATCGTATGTGGACGTATGTTTAGATGTGTGAACAGTGAATTTTTATATGTGTCAAACACATATTAAAATTCACTGTCAGTAATCAGTAGCCGGCCTGTCAGTAGCAGGATGGATTTGGATAGATTCAATGCTTTACTATGCTAATAATAATATAATAATAATATTATAAAGAGGAAAGATGTTTTTGTTTGTTTTTTTGTTTGTTTGTTTGTACCTAATAGGCTTCGAAACTACTGGACCGATTTAAAAAATTCTTTCACCAATAGAAAGCTACATTATTCCTGAGTCACATAGACTATTTCTTAATCCCGAAAACGGATCCTGTGGGGTGGTCCACGGGAGCGAAGCCGCGGGGAACAGCTAGTAATTATATCATCAACATCATCATCAGCCTATTAATGTTACCACTGCTGGGACACAGGCCTCCTATCTGTGAGAGGGAATGGGCCGTTATCCACCACGCGGGTCCAGTGCGGGTTGGTGGATGTCACATGTCTTCGTCATTTGGTTCTAGGTCATGCCGGTTTCCTAACGATGTTTTTCTTCACCGTTTTGAGAGCAGTGGTGATGAAATAATTTACACAAAGTAAAGCGCCTGCCTGGGCTCGAACCCACGACCTACAACTTGTAAGTCGGGCCACCACTGCTCTAATTAATAAATACTGCTGTAATTATATGTTATAAATCGGTCTATCTTTGACAAGATACTCACAGCCTTATTTATATAACTTGTTTTAGCATTGTCTTAAGGAGAATATACATTTAGAATCTGCTAAGCAAAAAACAGCGTCGAGATTTTTTTAAATAAGGCCCTTCTGCTATAAAAACAGGCCTACCAAAACATCGTATATCCTGCTGATGCTTCTTAAACCTAAGTCGAGCCCAAACTAAAGGACAGGTAAATTCTACGCCTAAACTGAGAATAGGCAGTTAACTACCTCTTCGGCAATATACACGTAATCCACAAGGCCGTACAAGGTCCATTATCATGCTATAAGTTCCCTACTTACCTTCAAACTAATCTCACGGCTCTATCATAAAATATAACTTAAAAGCTATCGCGAAGAAACCATTACCTGCAATGGTGGATTTTTGATATATATTCTACTATCATCCAATAAATTGTGAACGAGAATATGCGTACTCACCATTAAGTATGATTTAAAGGATCGTAATTCAAACACGACATATAATCGATGTTCGGAAGCTACATGGAAAGGACATTCCACCCTTTTCTTACGAGCGGCAATTAAATTTAATATGTCATTTATTCCTTCTAAGATTGCTTTTTGCGAATAGAAATTCTCTCATGTGCGCTCAGTTACTTTTATTGATGGTCGGGAAGGTTTTACGTTAACGGAGTACTTTGATCGTTTCACACTATTTGCGTTTCAAACATCCGCGAAATAATTACTTCAAACGAGCGCGCAGCGATCCTTGAGCGAAGCATTGGGCAACACAAAAGAACCCCGTTGACCTACAAAAGAACAGTGAAATATTATTATGTAAAATAATGCAGGGAAAGCATATTAACTCAGCCTTTTAGGTATTTCTTTTGTGTATTTTTTCTATTATTTAAACGTTAACGTGATCTTCCTCAAAAATCGAGGGCTTTTCAAAACTAGAAGCGACTTCCATAATTTAAATACACGCAGTAAGCACCAAAATCAGATTAACGAAAACTAGCAAGTTTTTTCTTATAAACAGTATACGCTTCTATAACAAGTTGCCAAAGTCAGTTATAGAACTGACCGATGGAAAGTTCAAAAACTTCATCAAACGTGTCCTTATTAAAAAAGCATATTATAAAATCAAGGACTACGTTGAAGATAAACATTTTAGCTCCTTCTGCGCATGCGGCTTCCCTGGTAACTCATAAACGGTACAAATATGTGGATGTCTCTAACTATTCTCAATCTCATTTTTTCTTTTTTTCTTTTAATTGGACTCTTTACAATGGTCAATCATCTTTATAGCCCTTTGCTAAGAATAATTACAGCACTGATAACTACATTTGTGCCACATGTTAAATTTAGTCGTGTTACCATTAAATAAAAAAAAATAAAATTGAATGTTACCGGTAATGTAATGGACATTACCGGTAACATTCATTTTTATTTTTTTTACCTTTGTATAGATGCTTTTACCGATTGTTTTGTGAATGTGTGAACATTGTAGGCCTTCTAGATTTCTAGATGCTTGATAACATTTGATAACTTTTTATTAATTTCTTTAGTTTCTAACGTCTTATTGTCGGGCCTACGTTGTCCCCCCATATCTAAGGAATGCTGTAACATGTAAAAACAAACCATATTTTAAAAGAGTAACCATGGAGTTTCTTGCCGGTTCTTCTCCATAGGAAACGACCAACCCGAACCGTGCGCCTTTTGTCGACGTTTTATAAGTGCCCATGTAGGCCTATGTAAAATAAAAAAATATTGATTTTAATTTTGATTTACCATCCGGTGGTTGTCTGGAAAATGCTAGACGTGGTAATACACAAGACCAACTTCTTTTATCACTTTTTGGTTACACAATAGTCTATTTATATTGTAATTTTAAGTAACAAGTAACAAATTACAATAAACTTCATTTTATTGTAACCAAAGACAAACATGGTTATGGCCTCCACTTTTTCAAAATAAAGAAACTGCGTAACCGTCGCCGTACGCGTTATCTAATTTTCCTTTACAAAGTAACAAAGGGGTTTATTAAGTGCAGTGATTTAGTAGAATGTATCCAATATTCAATAATTAACCTAAATTACCTAATTTATAACTGTAATTAAATCTATTATTAACTATTAACAATCTTTTCATGCAATGTTTTTAAATTTTTTATCAATGTTTTAATCAAATGTGTTTCAATTTAAATATCTATTTTTATCAAATGCTTTTTATTAATTTTATATATAATCCATAATTGAATAAGTTATAAGTTTGTTACTATTAATTTATCAGTCTTACATAAAATTTTATGAATTACCGAAAATCTAATTTGTATATGTTGTGTTCACCTATAAGTGACATGTTTGCACGGAATGATGTTTTATGTATGTTTTTCTGTAAACGTGTTGTTGGTGCTCCTATTAATAAATAAATAAATAAAATAAATAAATATTCAGTCCCTTCAAAACTACCCAGACATCCCATCACAAATTTACTCCATATTCCATTCCGCAAAACCAACCTTGGCCTCAATGCTCCACTTCTCCGCATGTGTATAAGTTATAATAGATTTTGTACAACTCCAGATACTGACTTACACAGTGTTTCACACAATAAGTTTAGAAGAGCAGTTTCGGAGGTACGGGAGTGCGCAAATCTTTCAACTTAGGCTAATTACGAATATATACATCCTGCTTCTATTTTTTTATTCTGTCTGTTTTTTATCTTGTATGTTTTTATTTTTACTATGTTTATAACTTTAGATTTAACATTTATATTTTGAAATTTAAAATAATTTTGTGTTTCTTACCATATGTTGTATACCTGTAAAAGGCATACATACCAGCACCTTCATTTTTCTTTGTTAACTATAAAATGTTTTGTATGTAATGCTGTTGGTGTACCATATAATAAATAAATAAATAAACATAGTTCTTTGTCCAATGGTGGAGATTTTTTTTTCACAAAATCCGGCTAAGTTCGAGTCGGACCCGCGCACGAAGTGTTCAGTACCATTAACGAAAAAAAACGGCAAAAAAATCACGTTTGTTGTATCGGAGCCCCACTTAAATATATTGTTTTATTCTGTTTTTAGTATTTGTTGTTATAGCGGCAACAGAAATACATCATCTGTGAAAATTTCAACTGTCTATCACGGTTCATGAGATACAGCCTGGTGACAGACAGATGGACCGCGGTGTCTTAGTAATAGGGTCCCGTTTTTACCCTTTGGGTACGGAACCCTAAAAAATAAACCGACTTCTAAAGCAAAATACTAAAAAAGTGCAAAAATAACGTATTCTGTAAGACTGTTTGTTCTTTGTGAAATGTTTTTATTTCCCTCTTTTTAGTTTTAGTACCCTATCACTGTAAAGTCAGCAAAAGGAACCTAAAGGATTGACAAAATACCAATAATAATTTACTTAATTTACACATTCGTGCCGTTTGTCGCTAAGGATCAGGACAGCTGAACCGATTTTGATGAAACTAGTTCCCTAATTTGAGGGACACTAAATCCAATAAAATAAGTGCGTGTCGGACTTTGCACATCTAGGCACGCGGCAGCGTCTCAAGCCAAGTAGTTATAGGAAAAATTAAAGAATTTTTTGTTGGTAAAAAAATACGTTATAATAAACATTATCACCAAATGTAAATTTTATAAGTCAATGCAAAGTAGAGAGAAGGAAAAAATTCATCAGAACAATTTAAAAAAAAACTGACTTTGGTGGCTTCTCGTTCCTTTGTATTCCAGTATGTTTTTAATAAAAATACAGTCTTTATCTATATAACAGTTCTAAATAAACATATAAACAAAGATACTGCATTCGATGATCACGCCTTCCTTTAGCTGTATGGGAACCGATCTTAAAAATATTATAAAATATTTTTTGATAACTTGTATGACTTTGGGTTAACAAGATGCGTATACTGTGAAAATTTGAAGACTGTAGCTCCAACCGTTTGTCTGTAAAACCTGCGTGACAGACTACGCACATGCAGACAGACAGAAGGCTAGGCAGACAGACAGACACGCAAGTGACAGCAATAGGGCTCCGTTTGGATCCTTCGGGTACGGAACCCTAACAATAATGAACACGATCCGATAAGTAGTACATACATACAAACAAACATACATACACTTGAAAATTGGCACACCTGTTTAGAAGCCCATACAGAGTAACATAAATGTGAATATGGTGAAATTCCAACAATATTACATACATACGTGACGAATTGATTAGGTACCTCCGTTTTTTGAAGTCGGTAAAAATGCCAAAAATATGAAGTTGTTTATGCTTAAAACAAACAAAGTTTGACTAAGTGGTCATCCTGTTACCTGAAGTAACAAACAAAGGAAGAAAATGTAAACTGAGCTTGTTCCACAATTCTCTCAAAAAAATCCATCGCGAAAATGCCACAAACTTCCTTTCATATTTCTATTTCGACACAAACCAAGTAAATTCCATTTCCTCGAAAATATTTATCCTTCAAACATGATATACCGACTAGCAAACAATGTTATTACAAGAAAAATAAAACATCCGTGTCCCAGTACGCTTCCCTTACCTTCTGATTAAAAACATAGTATGTCTCAACACGCCAATAAATATAGCGTGTCAATATTTGTAGCGCGGTGACGTGACGCACGTACGGGGCGGCGTGGCGGCGTGATAATGTCGTCATGTTGTTCTGCGGATGTGCGACAGCTCCCTAGCTATTGCGTTGTTAAAGTAAATGATCACACCTGCGACAGCTTCTGCCTCCGTCCTCATGTACCTGCAGATGGAAACACATTGGAATATACTCAAAAAAATAATGGCGAGCCGATATTCCCAATTCGAGCTATTCATTCAAGCTCTTACGAGGCTAGGTGAACCAGTGTAAACACAGAAGGCCGCTGTTATTATTCACATTTCCCTTTGACGCACTGTTCTCGTAAGTTCGCCGCCGTGTGAGGGGGATTAAGTGCCGCCCGTCTACAGCTGCGTCCTGTCGGATAAACATAATTTACTAACGACATCTGCCAACACTAACTTAATAATGTTACAAATTACGCCTACCTACATAATGCTATCTTGGTAGATTTAGTTGACGTGAACAAGCAATCTCGGGAGGCACGCGGGAACGGATTGTCTTGGTCGATTATTACAAGAGACAGGTACAATGCCGCTCCGCTCGTCGGATTCTGTAGACTCTAAAAGAACGTCGTAAGCATTGGCCCTCTCGACCGGCGGAGATTTATACCCCTACAATGGACTAATCCGCTGACGATGGGATTGCGAAGAACACCTGCTGCTCACCAAATGGAAACTGTTTTTCGAAGTATTTTTTTAGACTAGAACTAAGCTCGGTATACACACGTCTGAAGGAACTTGCTGTTCATTTTATTACGCCACTATAAGTTTGTATCCCGTGGCAGAAGCACGTACGATACGGTTCAGAACCAGGTGTGGGAATTGCGGATATATGAAAACAAATTATTTCTTAAAGTTGTAGTAGTTATTGCGTCGTTATAATAAAAATAAGTACTATCAGCAGAACTTGCCAAGAAAGAAGACAAACAATATAAAGCGTTTTCCTGCGATTGACTTATAATAAAGGGTCTTTCAACAAGGACGGGTCGATGTTAAAATTGAATAAAACAAGATGTGTGTGAGATATTAACCAATTTTTTTTTTAATTTAAAAGCCCATTTATTTCATTATGGATGGAATATGACATCGTTCAAATGTCCGCCGCGGCTTCGTATGGTGGCACGAATCCGAGATGTCCAATTTTTAATGCCTACAAAGCTGCAAGGCGTAGCCCACAACGCGCTACGGCATAGCCTACAACGCGCTACGGCATAGCCTACAAAGCGGCACGGCGTATCCAACAACCCGCTACTCTACTACGAGTGCCAGATTTTCCTTCGTTACCTTTCTTTGCATCACAATTTAAAGCCTTGAGGCTATTTTTGAGGCTTGTATTAAACTAATTTGTCACCTGGTGTTACGAATATTTATTAATCCGCTGAATGCAAGCTACACAACATGTGTCATTTTCACAAACCTGATCTGCTCTACTGCTGGGCAAATCACGTACTTTTTAAGGTTCCGTACCCGAAGGGTAAAAACGGAACCCTATTACTAAGACTTCGCGATCCGTCTGTCTGTCTGTCTGTCCGTCTGTCACCAGGCTGTATCTCATGAACCGTTATAGCTGGACAGTTGAAATTTTCACAGATGATGTATTTATGTTGCCGCTATAACAACAAATAGTAAAAACAGTATAAAATAAATATTTAAGGGGGCCTCCCATACAACAAACGTGATTTTTTGCAGTGTTTTGCGATAATGGTACGGAACCCTTCGTGTGTGAGTCCGACTCGCACTTGGCCGGTTTTTAAATGAAGTTGTACTTAACTACCTTTTAATAGAATGCATTAATTGACCATTCTGTAAAAAGAGCACCGTGTTAAAAGCATTTTTATTTTGTATTTATGTAGATTTACGTTTCGTTTCTTTCAATTGTAGGCGCGATCCGAAAAGAATAAATTTGGCCATTTCAGTAGCATTACTGTAGGAACATTATACTAATTACATTTAAAACAATTTGGTCTGATTGATCAGTGGCGATATGATAATTAATTCCATCTTCTTGATATTAATAACTAGCTGTTGCCCGCGACTTCGTCCGCGTCAAACTCGTAAAAAATACTTTTTAGTTTTTTTGGTTTCCCGCCGGAACTATGAATTTTCTTACATCAGCTATCTACCAGTGAAAGTCCCGTCAAAATTGGTCCAGCCGTTTCGGGGATCACCCGGAACAAACAGACAGATAGACAGACAGACAAAAATCTTAAAAATTGCTTATTTGTTGTTAGTACCGTATATACTTTCACGTGCATTCAATAAAACGTTGTTATTTTGATATTACATACAGACACTTCAATTTTATTTATTTGTATAGATTATAAATAACGATGACAACAATTCTGTGTTTTTGGACGTCCTAAAAAATCGAAGTAATGAATTCTAATTTAAAATAACGCCGCGGATGGTCAATTGTAGAGTGTTTATTTATTTATAAAATCCAAAAGCAAATGTGGGTAATGACACGTTAGTAATCCATTGAGCCCTCGTGGGAAGAAATGCCGGTAAAATTAATAAATTGGAGTATTTCCGCTCGCAGTTAAAACGAACTTTGAGAGTGCTCTGAATATTAATACACGGGTCAGGTCGAAATTAATTTATACGAACCGACCAACCTCTGTTTTACCGGAATTTTCTATTTCAAAATTCCGTTCTCGTTCGATTCTGAAATCACGATCATTCGGACTTTTTAATTCATCACCAGGAATATCGCACTAACGTTTTTCAATTCTGATAAGCTTATATTTTTTTTTGGTATTTCAATTTCAACGCAGCGGTGGACAAGTGAACTAATTCATCGTATGAAACTGGCCGAAATCGTTCCTTTAAACAACTGATCTTAGTAAATATACTGCGTTAAGCATCTTATTTATATTAAAAGGTAAAGTAACTTGAATGCCTAAGTGATTAGCTGTCGAACCTGTCAGGTTTGTGACCGGCTGACCTCCATCGCCGTAGGTGCATGTCGCACATACATTCTGCCCCCCATCACGCTGAGTTAATCCGCGCCTCACCCTCAACGACACCCACGGGAGAGATTGGTTGACCTATTTTTAACCACGGTAACCGGTACACGAAATTACATGTTATTAAAAACGTAGTAATACTTGAACGTATTCTTATACCTACGTAATCTAGTTAACCGACTTACCAAAAAAGGAGGCGGTTCTATGTTCGACATTATGTATGTTTTTTTTTTTTTGTGCACCGATATCTCCGATCTCCGTAACCGATTGTGAAAATTCTTTTTTTGTTTGAAAGAGTATATTCCGAAATTGGCCCCATTTTAATTTGGTGAAGATCTGATGAAGAACTTCGGAGATATACAACAGAACTCTTCAATAAATAACGGCAAATCTTTCGGGATTGCTGCAATCGCATGTCTGTTTATTGTTTATACCATTTCATAACATAACATCACGCCAGTACGCTCAAAAGGGGTACACAGATCTCTCATTTCACCGGTTATATTCAAGTTTCATGTTATTCGGGTAATCTATTCTGTCGTTATAGGTACTTACTTAACTACTTCCCTATTCGGTAGGTACAACTAAGAAGTGTAAAATAAAAACCTTTTTTATAAAAAAATACTACCGACTTCCAAATAAGAAAACTAGAACGTGAAAAATAACTTTATTTTTGGAAGTCGGTGTCCATCACTTAAAAATTTGGTACCTACCAAAGGCACCGACTTCCAAAAATAAAGTTATTTTTCACTTTCTAGTTTTCTTATTAGGAAGTCGGTAGTATTTTTTTATAAAAAAGGTTTTTATTTTAATTAAGTCTTTGAAATTGAGGGTTTTCATTTAAAGCTCACTGACCCGATTTGCACATTTCCTGATTTTGCTCGATCATGATGCAAATATGACCAAGATGTTGTCACTAATCTGGCTGTTTACACCGTTCAAGTCACTTGAAAAGTTCTCCGACCGAAATCGAGTAAAATAAGCTGTGTTGCCACCAAACGTTTAGTCCTGAATAATTTCACATTGCGCTCAATCTACCTTGAATTCAAATAGCCATATAATTTGATAGCATCTAAATTCGTACATTCATTCCCGAAGCAGTTACTGTTCCAAACTCACACAATTTGCTTAGTAAAGAAACCACGAAACTGTTTTGTCGCACGCAAAGCGAAGGATACCACGTTCTATCAGAAATGTAATGTTCTATTTGCTGTACGACAGTTTAAGTTGATTTAAGTTCCACCTGGCCTGGAATAGACTTCTATAATGTAATCGAAGGTGACGCGGACGTGAAGATTATAAATACAGGCTTGTGACATTACCATCCCTCGCCTTATTTTATATATTGTACCTAGACCAGTGGTGTCTCATCCCATACAAAGAAACCGTGCCGACGTACTGTACTGATTATACTGATTATTTTTGTGCATTGATCGCGTTCGGTTCCACGGATATAGATGGTAATCTATCTATCGCCGTGGAACGGAGCCGAACGCGATCGATTTACAAAAAATAATCAGATGAAAAACGCTAGTTACGTCGGCACGGTTTCTTTGTATGATATGAGGCATCTGTTATCATCTGCCTAGCCTTTTTCCCAATTATTTTTGGTGTCGGCTTCCAGTCTAACCGGATTCAGCTGAGTACCAGTGTTTTACATGGAGCGACTGCCTATCTGACCTCCACAACCCAGTAACTGGGTAACACGATACCTCTTGGCTAGACTGGTGTCAGATCTCAGGCTTCTGACTACCCGTAACGACTGTCAAAGATCTTCAAATGACAGCCGGGACCAACGGCTTAACGTGCTTTCCAAGGCACGGAGGAAACTCGGTATGTTGAAATGGTCACCCATCCACGGACCGACCTCGTCAAGCGTTGCTTAACCTTGAAGATCGACCCGTGCGGTTGTTATTATTTAGCCACGAGCTCCTCAATATGAGGCATCTATATGCTAGTATTATATTATCTGTGCCTAGACGAACACAAAAACTGAATTTCTAGCCACTCGGTCTTGTAACTTAAAACGCTATTGAAGAAAACCTATAAATAAATATTACTATTTCTGATCGTTCTATTTCAATAAGCACAGAAAAACAACATACGAAAGAAAATAGCAGCAAGTAAAAATGTAGCATTACTTCTGCCTGTCTACTCGAATACAATAATTGCAAACCCCTGTTCTAATCTGCGGAATTCAGTAACATTAACTTGATATTATATTGCGCACAGCTCCAGTTTCTATATTGTGGCTTAAGTAATACCTTCATGCCACATTTTCTTATATGTTACAGGTTTTTGTTGGTACAGTGTTTGCAAACAGACAGTTACCCCTTCATTTTGTTGCGAGAGAATGTAGTGTATTTTTTTATCAAGGAACTTAGTTATGTTTAGGATTCGGAATAAAGGCTACGGAAAACCGCAATTTGTAATAGAATCCTACTACTACATTTGTATCTTTGTTTAGCTAGATGTTTTTATCTTGACTATGACAAACAATAACATAGTGATTAGGTACTTATTTATTTATCAAAAAAATGGAATACATTTATTCACAGAGTGGCACAAAACATCTCCTTAACCGTTCAGCAAAACCAATACCAGCACATAAAACTCTGCAAAACATAATAAGCCTCCACTTTTACACGAATAAAACACATCTCTTTTTATGCCTTTTGAAATTCATTCTTTTACCTACATTTCTTTAATATTTCCAGGAAACCCTATAAAATCAAAAGAACGCTTCAAATATCACAGCTTATAAACATCGGAGCGAAATTTGAAATAGCCGTATAATACGTAGTCGGATTTATTGGGCGGCGTATGAAGTACCTGATATCTTTTATGTAACACGGGGCTTAGGTAATGAGAATACGTATTAGTGTATCATCAATCACACAACGGCTCACGTTGCTATGGATTGTCTGAAGGCGAGACGCGTCGGCCTCATACGCCATTATGTCATCTCACACCTTTGAGATCGTGGATCATATGCTAGGCTGGCATTTTTTTCGGTTATTAATATTGGAAAGACCTCTTGCCTTTATATACAGAGCTTTTATTGTGCCATTTTGGCTTGGTGATATTGTGTCGGGTGTTTCAACTTTTTTCGAGAATAAAATTTGGTGCTACGCACTAAATCTCTTCTGTACACTGAATTTCGAAAGATGTTCTGTACCGTAGTTACAACCAGCAAGCATATATTTTATACTACACACTTGCCTATACAGGGTGGCCAAAATGTCGTGGATCAAACGCAACTAGGGGTCAGATGGGGTCATCAGCTGCAAAAAATTGTTCTACGGGAGGTCTTCAAGGTCAACCCCTGAAGTTAAAATTTATTTTGTATTGTTCACAATCGTTATTTTGTTTTTTCGTCCTAGAAAGATATTAGAGCCACTCATGGCCATGTGTTATACTTTTTCAGAATCCCTATTTAATGCGCCAAAACTTGTAATACAGAGTCACTTTTCGGTAGACTATTTTTTTTTCACTTTTTATTTACTTCGGTCCCCACGACCGAAGTAAATAAAAAGTTATGATTTGAGCAAAAAAAAAATCTAATACTTAATATTATCTTTAACACACCCAATAAACAACCATAAATAGCATGCCTAACGCAAGGACTCATCAGTACCAATCTAGTGAAAATTATAAAAAAGATACAGAATGTAGTTTTTTTTCGAATTTTAATAAGAATTAGTAAAACAAGTCAATTTACTCATAAAAACACAAAATAAATTATAACTCTGCAGGGGTTGACCTTAAGAACCTCCCGTAAAACAATTTTTTGCAGCTGATGACCCCATCTAACCCCTAGTTGCGTTTGATCCACGACTTTTTAACCACCCTGTATAATCTGAAGTCTACAAGTATGCACGAACACATTGCCAGGTTCTTGGATAATAACAGCATCAGACAGGACCATTAAGAAATGCATTCCTACTTACCCGGCACGTCTTATTTAATTTCTCCCTAACAAGTAAATTGCCAGGTAATGGCGAGTCTAACTGGTTAGAGTCGACATTAATGGCTTCTCGGTCTAGCGTTAGCATAATTTTATATAATTCCTACCTGCCTTCGCTCAGCGTTTTTTAATTAAATCAAATCCTTGTTTAAAAAATGTCTGACCCTCTGCATTAGCTGAGATGCCAATCAATTCTTAGTTTATCTTCTGCATTCAAATATATTCAAAGCGTTTATTAAAAATGAATTCTTCTCAAAGCCAAAATTCTTAAATCTAAAGTTATTTAGTTGAAATAAAACGCAGAAATGACGGTAGCTCAACTATATGCACGTTATTCATAACGCTGGAACTCCAGACTTCCACAGCAAGTTGTTGCTTCATAAGCAGTGAGGCGGCCTGATGAATGAATGATATATAAAGAAACAAATTTCCAAATCAAAAAGTCGCAAGGGAAGCGGGGGTCGGTAATTGACAGTGGTTGTATCAGCGCTGGAAACTTTTTATGACGTCATAAACACGAGATGAAATTATATCCTAACGACCCAATAAACGGGAAAAACTCCTCTCAGCCACCCGTTATTACATGAACGGAAAGGTTCAGCTCCGTATTTGCCCGGCAGCTATATACGTATTTACGTTATTATGTGCCAAAACTAGTTACCTACAGATATGTGGCCTTTTATAAAATCAGCAGTAACCGGAACAGTGATCTGCGCGTTTTGCCAATCATTTTCTGGACAGTCGACGGACGTTAAGTTACACAGTATAATTGGATTTGTCTTGCGCATCATTACACCTTATTGCTCAATAACGTTGCGCAAGCGAACGAGGCGATCGAATCCGTTCCCCCTGCCTTCGCTGAATCTCCCAATTAGCATTTAATTTAGTTTTTATCCCTCATTTCATTTCGATGCTGAATAACACCGAGCGACCCTCGTCAAGAAGGCTTTCACGGGAAAATAAAACCTTTGTTTATTTTCTCTATCTTTCCGCGCGAAGTGCAGCTACTAACAACAATTACTCTCGGTAAATTAAAACTCAATCTTGAAAAACAAGTTTCTGTGCCTTATCTGTATCACAGCTTCTCAGAACAACACGTCTTAGAGTTCATTTCGCAAGACGGCTGCAGTGGATTTAAGGAATAAGACTGAACGCTGAACCAGGGCATAATAAAAGCGGATGATACCTTTTGCGGTGAAATATTATTATGTGCTTTTGGAAGTAGATACTTTTAACAGAGACGGAGCCGAAAGATATTTTGAAGAAAATAAACGCCATCGGTAAAGTAGGTATTCTAAGTTAAAACGTTACACCGAGTGCCGCCGCGGCCCGCGCGCTAAGACAAACTTCAGCAGACCCAGAGTTACACAACTCTTTAAATGAACAGCGTCTTGTTGGAGTTGCAACACTCTACTTCGACTCACTATTTACTTACCGATGGTTTATAGATGCTAGTTTTATTATCAAGTTAAAATATTCTCAATTCTAAAGCGAAGCCTTTTTATGGAAAGTGCAGCTGAGGATGCGCCATGACTTCATAAGTAGGATCTGAAGAGAAAATTCATTTATAAAAAGTAATAGCATACATCAATTCTTGACCAAGGTAAGATATTCAGGACGAATACGAAATCGTAATAGGCGAGCTTCTTAAAATTCATCGGAGCCACGCAATTCAGGTTGTAAAAAAATGTAGTCTTTTGACACCTTATGAATAGCCAATTACGTGCTTGTCTCTCTAGTTTGAAGAGCAGATTACTTTCAAGCATCCCAAAATTCACGCTGTCGATTCTGCGGATGATTGGCAATTGACTGAACAAAGCGCTACACGATGATTTGTGGAGGCATTCATTGATTTCAAAGGAATCATTTAAAACGTGTGACTATTTTCGGGTAGGTAGGTGTATTTTCTGTTGTGAATTTTATTTGAAGTGTATATAAAATATATGTACTAAATTTAATTAAAATAAATGATTTGGGTTTGAGTTTATGAATATCGTTTTAGATTTTTAACCAACTCTAAAGGAAGAAGGTTATGCATTCAGCGAGTTTCTCGTTTTTTTTTCCATTTGCATGTCTGTAGTTCTCATATAATTTTATTAGCTTTGCTTGATAAGTTTTCAAGTTGTTTTCAAAAATGGGTTTATTTTCACTTTATTTATGTTGATGGTTTTATGATGTGGTGGTATCATAGATATATTAAACAAGTATTTGTGTATTATATATTACTATGGGTGGTATGGAGTGTCGGTACTTGAATAAGTGGTGTACGATAATAAAAATAGAAACTACAAAAAAAATTGTTTCATAATGAAATATGAGAAATAATAATAGGCAAATATCTTTAATTGGAGGCCAATCAATAGAACGTTATTTTGCACAATTAAACAAGGAATAAACTTGTCCTGATCACAAATTGCAGAAAAAAAAATAAAAAAATAAGCAAAAAACTGATTTTTGGACCCTTTGACAGCCCATTTTTTTTTGCTGCTATGTGATTTTTATGGGTTTTTTAGGCAACATTACTACTACCACAATGAACATAATTCCGGTGAGTACATAAATGGATTTTTTTTTGCGTAGATTGTCCTCTAATAAAAAGACAAAGACCGAATGCCGAAACTAAAGTTATTTTAACTTATTCACGGTTTTCTTGAAGTGTATTGTTTTTTTGCGTTGCTTTTCAAGTCACCATAAAAAAAATGCAATACATTACTTTTTCAGATGAAATTAAAGCCACAATTAATTGGTTACAGACCACCAATCAGATTAAAATATTTATCGTCACGAAAAGCAATTTACAGAGTTCGCCACAGCACAATACACGTCAGTACCAGCTTGCTGTGCAATATCTGGTTGAGGTGGAACGCTGCACATTTCACCTCGCAAATAATTCCACTGTTATTATTTTCGTTTAAATTGAATTCACTTTCCGTCACTATCATTTTCCTACATTATTAAATATTACGATAATTTCTGCTACGATAGCTAATTAAATACTTATGTTATTATTTAAATTGGTTTATAGCGTAAAGTGGATTTATAACAGTTTTTTATTGTAAATATAATATTTTGTCATGTTTTTATTATTTTTACTGGCTGTATTTGTCGAGATTTTTATGAGATGTCTGCTTATTTAGATAAGTCATTTCTGAAATAACCCGCTCTTTGTTGTCCACTGCTACTCTTTGAAAATAACGAATATTTTCAAACAAACCGATACTTTAGGTAAAAGGCAAAAAACACGACAAACGAAGCAATAAAATGGCGATCAATGTGCAGACATATAAAAAAGAGGTGAAAGAATAAGACATAGTATCCAATAAATAAAATAAAGCCGTTATACATTCAGCGTGACCTATTCCCCCACCCCACAAACAGTACCTTGAAAATAACTTCCAAAGTCGATCGCAAATAAACGAAAAAGTATAAAGGAAAGGATTTATAGCCGTTTTTATATCCTAATACAACTTTCTCGCACTTTTGTTACAAATTGACATCTTAAAACCGACATAAAATAAAACAGTTTTACGTGTTGAAAGATTAAAAAGAATATTTAAGAAGAGATTCTGATTTACGTAAGTTTACGAGCGAAACCTGAACAGAAAAGATCTAGATAGTTTTATTGGTACTTTTATTTAGCAGTATTTGCTGTCTAGTGCCTAAGTCTAGCCATTCCTCGATTGCTTTAGTTCGACAACTTATTCGTCGTTAGTTTGCTTTAACATAAGACGGGCGTTTTTAATTTGACCATTCGGAAAATTATAAACACTAAAGTTGTCAAAAAATAAAAGGCCCGTTTTGACAGCTATAAAATTACTTAATAATAATTAAACTTGATGCTTGAGAATGATACTCATTGTCATAGTGTATGGGTAACATAGTAATTAATGAATGAATGAATTTGGATTTTTCAATTTCTTACGTAGAAGTTATCGCGGCTTGAAAAATGAGAAACGTCAACGAACTTCTTATAATTGTGATGACCATAATAGGGTCATTACATGTCATGTCATTAATTGTCTTTGGCCTCTCACCCACAGATAACTGTGTATTGCTCTCATCAAGCAATAGACAAAATTGACAAACTTTTATAATTTTTCGTTTTAAATACGAGGCTTTTGGAAAATTTGTACCTTTAGGGAATGCCACTCTTTATTTTGTATTGTGCGTTTAATTTGTGCAGAATAAACATGAGATAATAAGAAAACCTATAGTATTTAGGTTTTAATAAACATAAAATTGTACACTATATGACATTATATACAGAGAAAACTTGAATGACAGTGACATGGCTAGCAGGAGTAATGTTAGAGGTTGGCAAGGTAGGAGGTTGCAACCCTAAGCAAATAGATCATATCACATCATTCTCCCACACTATAGTCTTGAAGATGTCGAGGCGGGTTTCGAGTTCTGCACGATCTTCTAAGAACTGGAGGTGAAGCTTCTATGCGTAGTGGAGTGGTGCTTGAAGCAGGAATGCGTTGAGTAGTATCTAGGGCTTGTGCAGGGGAAGGGAAAGGTTGTGGCGATCCAGGAGAGTGATTGTTTGTTGTGTGAGACTGCACAGGTGGATTAGAGGGAG
Organism: Anorthoa munda; assembly: GCA_945859665.1. NCBI lineage: Eukaryota > Metazoa > Arthropoda > Insecta > Lepidoptera > Noctuidae > Anorthoa > Anorthoa munda. The sequence goes on along the minus strand of OX243913.1, from coordinate 10,504,288 downwards.
CAGAGTTGGTGGTTTCTTCTGCACGAATCGGTGAGCTTGGTGGGGTCATATATTCTTCATCTATCAAGGTCCCCGTCTTTAATTCATCTAGTCTTTCGCCGGTATTCTCCCCGATAGGGGCGAGGTGTCGATTTGATACCGTTGTCTCTCGTCCATCTTGTAATCGGACAAACGAGTAGTCGGGGTTTGACTGTATTAGTTCTACCTCCTCTACCAAGGGCTGATATTTGTTGTTACGATCGAATCTTTTCATTAGCACTTGACCGGAACTTGTGAGCCATGTTGGTATCGTATTCCCATTGGGAGATCGGCGAGTGTGCATGAACATTCTTTCATGTGGAGTACAGTTCGTCGCAGTACACAGCAAAGAGCGAATCGAGTGCAGGGCCACTGACAAGTATTGTTCCCAGTGTTCAATCGGTGCATTATGAGTTCCACAAGCTAATTGTACTGCTTTCCATACAGTTGAGTTCAATTTCTCGACCTGACCGTTACATTGTGGATTGTATGCAGTGGTGTTGCTTGTAGCTACCCCTTTAGAGTGTAGGTAATCTCTAAGATCAGTCGACAGGAATTGCGTGCCGCGGTCTGAATGAATGTATGCGGGCATGCCAAAGATCATAAACAGGCTGTTTAGATGCTTGATCACGGTTTTAGCACTCATATCGCTGCATGGGAAGGCGAAAGGAAATCGAGAGTATTCGTCTATAACCGTGAGCATGTATTTGTTGTTAGACTTCGATGGGAGAGGGCCTTTGAAATCTACACTTAAGCGTTCTAATGCTGACGTCGCCTTTATGAGTTTCGGTGTGGGCGTTGGGTTGTTGAAATACCTCGGTTTGATCTCAGCGCACAGACGGCAATCCCGAGTCATCGTCCTGACTTCGTCGATTGAATAAGGAAGATTCTTACTCTTCAGCCAGTGGTACATTCTTGCCACTCCTGGATGACAAAGTGATGCGTGAAGAGATTGGAGTTTAGATGAAGTATTCGTGGTGCAAGCACATATGCGCGATAGGGCATCCGCAGCTTTATTGTCCTTCCCGGGTCTGTATACTATGTCATAATTATATGGCGCTAACTCAAGCCGCCACCTTTGGATTTTCTCATTTTTGATTTTACTGGCGTGTTTGGCATTGAGCATAAATGAAACTGATCTTTGATCCGTTATAAGAGTAAAATGTTTCCCGATAAGGAAATGCCTCCACTTTTTTAGCGATTCTACGATGGCGTACGCTTCTTTTCAACGGCCGAATGATTGAGTTCACTGTGATTTAAGGTTCTTGAGAAAAGGCCACAGGTCGTGAATCTTGGGTCAGTGTAGCAGCAATTGTGTGTTCGGATGCATCTGTTTCAACGGTGAAGGGCATATTATCATCAATAGCATGAACGGAGGACTTGGCGATTGTGGATTTTAAAACTTCGAAGCAATCTTTAGCTTCTTTACTTAGGGGAAAGGAGTCAGCATGAGCCAGAATATGGATTCTTTCGGAGAAGTTAGGGATCCATTTCGAGTAATGGGCGAACATGCCCAATGTCCTTCTATGGGACGCTAGATCATTTGGCGGTGGCATTTTAAGAAAGGGCTGTAGTCGATCACTATCAGGCTTGATGATGTGGTCTTGTATAGTATACCCAAGTAAATTGATGATGCGTTGGCTGAATTTGCTTTTAGTCTTGTTGAGCGTCAGACCGTATTTATCAGCCGCCCGTAAAAATCGTTCCAAATTTATGTCGTGCTCTTGTTGGGTGTTGGCACAAACGGTTATATCATCAAGGTAAGCGTATGCACCGGAGAGATTTTCTTTCCTGATGAGCCAATCGACGGTTCTTTGGAAACTGGCCACCCCGTTAGTTACGCCAAATGGAATGCGGCGAAATTGATACAAGTTACCACAAGCTTCAAAAGCTGTGAATGGTTTCTCGTGACAGAGTATGGGGACCTGATGATAGGCGCTTTGGAGATCGATGGTACTGAAGACCGCATACTTAGAGACTTTTGTTACCATTTCTTCCATGTTAGGTAGCGGGTATGCGTCTAGCTGAGTGTACCTATTGACGGTTTGGGAGTAGTCAATTACTAAACGCTTTTTGTGATTTGCATTTTTAGTCACGAGTACTTGTGCCCTCCAGGGAGAATGGCTCTCTTCGATGATGCCGTCTTCTAGCAGTTTCTTTACTTCATCCGCAATGAATGCCTGGTCCTCAGGGCTATGTCTACGAGATCGAATTGCTATGGGCTTGCAGTCAGGGGACACATTGGCAAAGAGCGGTACAGCAGGTACTGAGGCCTCTGCAACGCTGCATACTTTAAACGCGTCTTTAGGGCCACCAAATGCAAATTCCAAAGTCGAATGGAGCGCAAGCACATCATGGCCTATGATCAGGTCGGCGCAAAGGTTCTTGACTATCAATAAATTTATCTTTTCGTAACAGTGGTCACCTAAATGTACGTTCTGGCAGGTTGAACCGCTGACTTGCGAAGTATGAGATAGAGAAGCCATTGAGACTGTCTGGGTACAAGGGCTTCGCTTCAGACGGCAGAGGTTGGCGAAGTCTTCATTGATGAAGCTAATCGAACTCCCAGTATCAACTAGAGCTTGAGCTTTGATGCCTTTGATGACAGCAGGAATCATGGCCTTTCGAAGAGAGGCCGGCGTAGCAGCAATGATGGCAAAACAATGTTCACATTCTTCTGGAGAGGTAATTGATGCACTAGTGTTGGGCTTCGATCGGCATTCCTTGCTAAAGTGACCTTTCTTGTTGCAGGATTTGCAGACTGTGTCTCTTGCTGGGCATTTCCTCCTGGCATGCAGTGATCCACCACAGTACCAGCATTTGCGAGTGGAGGAGGAGTTAGCGACATTTGATATCGTAGCGGCAGTGGTAGTAACAGTCTCGGGAGCAGTGTTGTTGTTTCGCGTTTCAGATGCTAGAGGCACGGCATTGATAATGGGGTTGATAAAGGTTTGTGAATTTGTTTCCGCCATTTCCATTGACAGGGCTGTATTGTAAGCTTGATCCAGTGTTAATGATAAGCTCTCTAGAAGTCTCGAGCGTGCTTTGGCGGACGTCATGCCTGCGATAAATGCGCCGCGAATCGTGTCGTTTTTGTTAGTTTCGGCATCAACGCTGGTGAAATCGCAGTCTTTTGCGAGTTGTTTGAGGGATTGCATGTATATATCTATAGTCTCACCTGCCTGCTGCTTTCTCGTTGTTAGTAAGTGTCTGGCATAGATGATATTATTGGGCTTGACGTATAATTTGTCGAGCGCAGCAATCGCGGAGTCATATGTTTCGTACTCACTAACATGGGCGTAAACCTTCGGCGAGATATGGTTTATCAAAAGCTGGAGTTTAATTTGAGGCCATTTTGCGGCAGTATCTTTGTCCGCAGCAGATAATTCTGACTGAGCTAAGAAGTTGACGAATGTTTTTTTCCAATGTAGCCATTCTTTTGCAGTTTTACTGGACGGGTCTTCGTCGAACCGTTCTGGTCTTAGGTACTTGTCCATTTATGTTTATTAAATTGAGATAATAAGAAAACCTATAGTATTTAGGTTTTAATAAACATAAAATTGTACACTATATGACATTATATACAGAGAAAACTTGAATGACAGTGACATGGCTAGCAGGAGTAATGTTAGAGGTTGGCAAGGTAGGAGGTTGCAACCCTAAGCAAATAGATCATATCACATCAAAACAATTTAACTATCTTTTCTTTCTTTCTTTTAAGGTGTAAATGAAAAGTGTGGTCTGTTTTAAAAACTGATTCCGCTCTGGGCAGATGCAATATTATTTTGAGAATTGATTATGACATCCTTGGAGAAAGTTGTTCATTTAAATCATTGAGCTAGGAAAAACATGGAGGCACCGCGATGTTCTATACATACATAAGCGTATACAAATATGAGTGAAAAACGATACGGAATGTGAAACATCGTTTTGTTTCATTATTTCTAATGTAAAGGGTCTTTCAACAAAGACGGGTCGATGTTAAAATTGAATAAAACAAGATGTGTGTGAGATATTAACGAAATTTATTTTTTATTTAAAAGGCCCATTTATGCCAATTATGGATGGAATATGACATCGTTCAAATGTCCGCCGCGGCTTCGTATGGTGGCACGAATCCGAGGCAGGCCATCGCTCGGATTCAGTCGGATCTATGCAGCAGAGTCATTAAAAATTGGACCTCTCGATTCAATATTAACATCGACCCGTCCTTGTTGAAAGACCCTTTAGTAATCGTATTTGACAAAAGAGACAACAATATTTCAGTTGTTGCTCATTATGGCAACATTTTGTTATGACGTAGAGACAGTTGTAGGTACGTTTTGTGGTTGTGTTCGTGGTAGACCTGCTGTCAAATGGTTGTTTACTTTTTGTATTATTAATGTGTGTGTGTTCCGTGATTGACACAACCATAGCATCGGCAGCCATTTTATGTGCCATTTTAAGGTTTAGGTAGGCACGTTTTTTTTGTAGGTATGTCCAGTCCGGGAACCGATCACTATTCCGAATCTTTTTTGATCGAATTTAATTTTGCCGAAAACTATTGACCGACGTCTTTTTTGCTATATGCATTATTTGACATAATTTCAGATCATCGAAGTAACAATTGCCATTGGTATTACTTAACCGATCTACATTTCACCGATTTACAAAATAACTTTTTGCTTTTAGCCGAAGCCTCTTTTAATCTTTTTTCATTTGCCATATTTTCATCAAACCGAAACAATATTTTAGGCAATATTATTTAGTCACAAATATATAACCGGTAACTTGGTAGCATTTTCAATTTAAAATTGAAATAGTTTCATAAAAAAGTCAATAGTTGTGCTACAAAACTTAGTGACAGAAACGAATCGCTGCAAAATCGACTTCACGCAGTCTTGTCTGTGTTTACGTATTTATTCGAATTTTCATTCAAATGATTTATTAACAGCTGTCATGCATTAGACATTTTTATCAATTATTTATTTAAAAGAATTTGTCCAAGAGCGAGCGAAACGAGCTCGGGAATTTAGGGCACCCCGATACGGATAGGTTAGGTTCGAAGGGGATGACGGGAGCTGAAGTGAGCGAGCAAAGCGAGCGAACTCAGCTCCCGTCATCTCCTTTGGTGTTAGGTTACTTTAGACCCTGCAGACAGAAATAGGTGCCCCGCGGAGCGGAGCGGGGCTCCGTCGACAATTTTTTTTCAATTTGCTGTTTTAAACATAATATGTATTCTCTCACTTAGTATTTTGATATGTGTTTAAAAATAAATATTTTGAACAAATGTTATTTCGGCTAAGTGTAACTTCGGTAAAAAGTTTTTCGACCAAGTGAAACGTCGGAGTAACGAAAAAAATCGAATTGATAATAGGACAACTGAGACAGTGGCAGACGTGACTTCGAAGAAATAAAAAAAAACGAAACGATAATAGTTAAAAAGTTTTAGGTGAAATGAAATTCGGTGTTTTTCGAACTTATGATAGATAACCGTCCCGTCCATATTATTTAATGTCTATGATTTAAATAGGCAGAAACATTTTCAAAATATAACCACGACTTTCCGTTAAACCCTGTATCCTTACACAAGATTATAAATAGATACTACAATGCAGAGCGATCGCTTTTGGTTGAACAACGATCTAGTCCACAACTGTTCGATTGCATCGTTTCAACTAAAGTTGCTCTTTTGACTTCAGAAACTTTAGCCGATCGCGCTTCGCTCGGTGCAAGAAGCGCAAAAGCTTCATCTTTAAGACAGATTCGCAGTTAGGAAAAGGAAACTCCAGTGCTTCCCTATATAAATAGCTATTAAGTCTAACATTATGAGTACACAGTACTTGAGTATTTTCCCTCACACAAAGTAATTTTCTTTGTCCTGTTAACAGACGGTAAGATGAATGGTTTGAACACATTTCTTTTAGTTCGTTGTGAAGACGTAATAAATGTAACTATTTCAGCTTAATTTATGCAGTTTGTTTTTTTTTTCTGTTAGGACGATTTTCACACAACTATGGCAATCGTCCTTTGATGTTAAAAAAAACAATATTACAAAAAAAAATAACTAGAGTTATTTTTTACTTTGTAGTTTTCTTATCTCTTATATTATATATAACGATCAGGGGGGCTGCAGTGAGGAAATTCGGAGACGTACGCAGATGACCAAAGCTGCTATGATCAAGATGTCAAGGATATGGCAAGATAGGAACATCTCTAATAACACCAAGAAGAGACTCGTTAGAACCCTGGTATTCTCAATTTTCCTTTACGGCTCCGAATCTTGGGAAAATTAGCTCGGTGGATAGAAGAAAGATTGAGGCTTTCGAGATGTGGTGCTGGAGGAGAATGTTGCGCATATCATGGACAGCAAAACACACAAATAAGTCCATTCTCGACCAGTTAAACATCAAAACCAGACTCTCCACGATCTGCTACCAAAAAGTCCTAAATTACTTCGGTCACATCACCCGGCGACAGCCAGATAACCTGGAAAAACTGGTTGTTGTGGGAAAAGTGGATGGGAAAAGGCCACGCGGACGCTCACCCACTCGGTGGTCAGACCAGATCAGGGCGATTACGGGCCTCACGGTGACCACTGCCCTGAGAAGAGCCGAAGACAGAGTGGCTTGGAAGCAGCTCGTCGTTGACTCCGTGAAAGCTTTCCAAGACGGGCATGACCTTCAGTAATGAAGACAACGAATAAGTTTTCTTATTTGGAAGTCGGTACTACCGATATTTTTGTAAAAAAGTTTTTTTATTTGTCACTTTTTAGTTGTAATAGGCAAGTAGTAAGGTACCTATAATGCCAGAATCGGTTACCCGAATATCATGAAACTGAACATAACCGGTGATTATAGAGTGTGCCAAGGTGAACTGTACACATGAGCGTACTGGCGTGATGTTATGTTATGAAATGGTATAAACAATAAACAGACATGCGATTGCAGCAATCCCAAGAGATTTGCCGTTATTGAAGAGTTCTGGTGAATATCTGCAAAGTTCTTCATCAGATCTATTGGGCGTACGGTTGGCGCAGTGGTTGAGCAATTGACTGCTGCGCTGCGTGTCGCGGGTTCGATTCCCGTACGGAACAAATATTTGTATGATCTACAGATAGTTGTTCCGGCTCTGGGTGTTGTGTATGTGGGTTTATATGTTTGTAAACGCACCCACGATACAGGAAGACATTCCTAATGTGGGGCAATGTAACAAAAAAAAAAATATCTTCACTAAATTAAAATGGGACCAATTTCGGAACATTTTTTCAATCTCGGTCCACAATTGACGGAGATATCGGTAAACAAAAACAAAAAAAAAATAACTATCATAAAGTCGAACATAGAACCTCCTCCTTTTTGGTAAGTCGGTTAAAAAAGCAAATGATGCAATTATAAAGTACCTAGGGTAAATGAAATCGTACTCGTACACTATCACGTTATAGTATCTACAAATCCCTCTCCCGCAATTGAAATTTAGAGATGACAACAAATTACAAAAGTGAAAGCGAGCTCCTTCATTATGTTCATTGCCACCGATCGTTGGCGAATTGATTCATTTATAAACGAGATTACTCAGGTCTATTCTAACTAACCCTGTTACGAACCGAAGAGATTTTCAAATAGCGCCCAAGTGGGGGTGAATGGCGCGAGAACGCGACGCTCCTATTTATCTCGACTTAGATAATTCCCGCCGAACTGACGTGGGATGAGGGTAAACATCTTGACGTGATTAATAGTAATCCTCAGTAGTTTAATAGTGAAGGATTTACTTGTTTGAATAATATTATCTGAAAGCGGGCACGGTAATTTGCTAACGGCCGCGCCAGTCAGTGTTTTACTAGCGGTCTTTTAGTACTAACCTCTATTTGACAGCTAAACAAAGGGTTTTAGGATTTATAAGAACAAAAGAAAAATTATATGAGCCGTACGTTAAGTTCAAACAGCTCTCGGCTTTTGTTTCATAGCTGGAAAATACGTATTATTAGATATCTGCTAACAAAGAGCTAGACGACTGCACCTGAGACATATTCACTATTTGCTCAATGTATTGCTTATAGAACAGAGTATGAATGAAATATTGAAATACAAATATGAAATTCACTAAAAAAAAACAACTATTTATAATATAAAGAAAACAGTCATTCAATATTTAATGGTTTCCACGTAGGGACATATGTATTGTAGAGAGCGTAATTGTTCCAGGAAATATAAACTAATTATTTTATAAATGGAAAAAAAACGCATGCCGTTGATCGGTTATTTCGCAGTATTCAACACAAATACCAAAGTGTTTTAAAAAAAAATCTTTCGTAAAAATATGTAAATATAGATTTTTAATGTGAAATAATTGGTTGAAAATGATGAAATATCAACCGCATTAAGAATTTCAAAGGTCTCAATAGAAACTTAATTCAATATTATTAAATAAGCTCAACATAACGTGGTATAAAAAGCACATTCAAAATACGAGTACATGCAAGTAAAAGTCGAGTTTTATACATTCTGCTTGTTCCTTTGTTCACTCCATTATGAGACGCGTCGACGGCTTCTCGTTACTGTAACATCTATCCGAGCGTCGGATACCGAAGCACATCCATTTTTACCCGACTACGGCGATGCCAAAAGGAAGGGTTATGATTTTAGCAATCTATGTATGTATATTTGTATTTATTTGTGCTCCTCCGTAGTGCCAAAACTATTTTGATGAATAGGGTGTCAATAGATTCGGTATTATGGTCCGGGTAAACAAGGCAAAATAAATAAAAAAATCGTAGCCCGGTTACAGTTTTTAATTAAACTTTTTTTGCTCCGTTGAACTTGCAAAGTCAACGAATAAGAGGATGAATTCTCCGACTCCACGTGCTCACTACTCCGTGTTCACCCCTTTGTGACACACATAACATATAGAGCGTGACCAAGTGACGAAACACGCACAATGCGCATTAAAACCTATTTAGAGGTATATAGATAATGTTTGTGTATCAACCATAGATATCAAGCATTCAACACATCGCATTGTTACCCATTTCAAAGTCAAAGTCAAATTTCTTTATTTCAATTAGGCCATAAAGCGGCACTTTTGAACGTAAAAAATTTAAAAGTAATAATAATTGATTCTACCGGCCTTTCAGAAAATTAGCTTGTTATGGAGAAGAAAGGGACAAGAAACTCCACATTTACTGTTTTAAAAAAACGTATATAAAGCAAGTAACAGATTAACCAGTTTGATTTCGTCTACACTAAACATCGCCCTATGGAGCAGGACCAGCATGTTTCCAAGCATTCTTATATTGAATATAATCATCTAATTTGTAATATGCTTGTTTACAAAGTGGGATTTTAACAAAAGTTTTAAATTTTATTTCATTTAGTTTTAATATATCACAAGGTATTTTATTATAGAATTTAACACAGTACCCCATGAAATATGTGTGTGCTTTAGCTAATCTATAAGATGGTTGATCTTACTTATCTTTATTTCTAGTATTACAATTGTGTCTATCACTAACTTTACTAAAGAGATGTATATTTTTCCATACTTGTACACATTTGTCTCGTCTATTCTAGGCTATTGTTGAAATACCAATGGCAGCGCTTTAGATTGATTTAATTGACTCCTTTTAAAATAAAACATTTCTTTTTAATCTTTGTATGGTCGCTATTAAGACTTGACTCTTCGTTTTTTCTAGACTTTAAAGATTAAACAAAAAAACACAATCTCCACTATGTGGAGTCCTGATACAGCAAGAATGACTACTCAGATGCTAGAGATGACGGGACGAACAGCTGAAAGTACCTAATGAGGATGGACCTTTGCCCAGAAGGGAATGGATGTGGCCAATCATAGAGAGTCTAATTGTCTTAGTGATGTTACACCTCACACACTGTGTCAGTTGTAAACTATGTCTACAAATAAAATTTGAGTGCAAGAATTGAGCAACCCCGAGTGACGTACTTTTCGACCTTCTACTACGTCCGGCGCATCCTGGGCAATCAACTTCCATCAATTGGCTAATCCTTTCATCACGATGGCCTAATCGGCCCTCCACGGAGCCAAACAGTCCACTCACAAAACCAGCCTTGTGTATAGTCTTCATTAACATTGAAAGATTCTCTCGGGACTAAGCTGAAATTCTTTCTGAGTTGTCCCGCAAGACGCACTGTGAAATTCTATGCGTTCAAGAGACCCACCGGGATTCCATTCAGAGCAGGCCTTACGTTGCTGGTCTGTCACTGGTTGCCCAGATCTGTCATCCGAAGCACGGTAACGCAGTATTTGTTGCGCACTTCGTAAGTGCCATTGCTACAAAACGCTGTAGTGTAAACAACATTGAAATAATCTCGCTAGACCATGGTAACTGCTCAGTAATGTCGGTGTGTAAACCCCTGGCACTCCGTTCCAATGGAAAACACCTGATATTGACATTCAGCGCACGAGAATAGTAGATGATGACATTAAAAGCTATAGTTCCAGCTGGGGCTAGAGCTGTACAAATACAGACGGCCAAGCTGTCGAGGATTGGGCAGAAGCTCACGATTTGACCTTTAATTCATAACCCTAAGCAAACAGCATCATTCAACAGTGGACGATCATTCAACAGTGGCGCGGTTACAATCCAGACCTGATATTTGTTAGCTCAAGTATCAGCACCTAGACCAAAAAGACTATATGTCCCCCAATCCTCCGAACACACGAATAATACACACGATCGGCCTATCGTGTGTATTATTCGTTCACCCAATGTCCAATTTTCCATGCCATTCAAACGCCGATACAACTACCTTAAAGCTGATTGGAAACAAATCTTGAAGTCTGTAGACGACGAACTTCTTAACACTCCGCCTACCCCACAACATTACGACAAATTCGTGAATGCAGTTTCGGTTATAACCCGAAAATGTATCACCTGAGACATATATATAGACGTATCTACGACAACGACCCTTTCTCGGAAGAGACTGTTGAAGGAAGCTGGCGAAAAGTTGCTGGCACAGATTAGCGAGCGACGACGCCAGGAAAAGTGGATGGACACGGTCACCAGTATCGACATGACCCATAATAGTGAAAAATCTTGGAACACCATACAAGCTTACTAGTGGAGCACCACCAGCTCATTCACCTAGCACAGTTACCGCTGGCCGAGTGGCTTATCAACTCCTTCTTAACGGAAAACCACCAAAACGGATTAGTAGAACCCCCAAAGTTAGCAACATCTGTTCACCCTCTGAGTCCGTATGCAATCCATTCAATCTGTCGGTCTGCCTACGATTTCAAGTGAATCTCCTGTATGGTAGGAATAGGTGGCGTGTTCAAAAGAATGGTCTGCCTCAAGGTAGCGTACTGGCTCCCTACTTTTCAAAATGTACACCAACGACCAACCAGTAACCCCTTTTTTTTCGCCCTGACGAGCGGCCCCTCCTCGGGTTCCTCTTCGCTTCACCGTGTGTGACCAAGCCACAGCTACTGAGCCCCCCCGCCTCGACAATGCGGGGAACCAGTGGCCCTAACACAACCCGCTCCCTGTACGCCGACGACCTAGCTTAAATTTTCCAAGCTACTGATTGTAAGCAGAACTCAGCCTATATTATAAAGATAAAGATATGTTTATTTGCAAAAACACGCGTGTACATGCATAAATAAATAATACGTGCATGCAGGATAACATTGAAAAAAAACAAAAAGTTCGGACATGTTTGCCAGCTTATATGGCATGCAAATATTGTAAAAGTTTATCATGAACAGTTTGAAAATGAAAACACAAAATGAATTTAAACACAATAATTAAAAAATATTTACCATAAAAAAATAAGTTATAATAATGTCAAAATATCAATCAAATGTCAAAATATATGTATGTCAAATCTTTGAAAAATTTCAATCAAATGTCTTGAGCAATTACAAAAATAAATTTAAACAATAATTACTAAATGACAATTAAAAATAATACAAAACTATGTAAAATATCAATTAAATGTCACATAAGAATGTATGTCAAATCTATGTAAAAATATTTACATACATGCAGACAACGCGCTGAAACCAAATCAAAACACAGTCGTGAGTCTTTCACCTTCGCAATAGGCAAGCAGGCCGAACTCTACATACGCTTTAGTGCCGTAAAACGGTAACTTTCTAAAGCATACTCATTAGTAACGGCTAGATTAAAAGGTTTGGAAAAAATAAATATTTATTAATGATTCATGTACATAATTTTGAACACATGGTTTTTTCGTGTAAAAAATAATTAACAACACGACATTTTTTCGCAACTTTTGGAAACTCCTCCAAAACGACTTGGATGTTTAAAAATATTTTTACATAGAAAAATTAATGGCTGGAATTTCTTCATAACTAACAAAGCATATGTAAATCAAATAATATTTTGCAAACAAAACTGTTCAAAAGGAGGTTCAATATTGATATTGTTCAATATCGAGCGGGCGCACGGTCAGTACTGCGTTAATATTGGGGCGTATATAGCGCCTTAACATCTCATGACAGGGGGTACCAATCCTACATAGTTCCCACCCAAAATACCTCGGCATTACACTGGACTGCTCGCTCAACTACAGAAAGATTTGCGAGAATGTCAAGCGGAAGGTGCACTTAAGGAATAACTTGCTTCGCCACCTAATGTCCACCAGCTGGGGGGCGTCTCCTTAAGTCCTGCGAACGACTGGCATGGCGCTCGATTTCTCAGCTGGTGAATATGCTAGTCCAGTATGGAGTCGCTCTGCCCACTCCAAATTAATGGATTCGGCTATAAATGAGAGAATTACCACTGGTTGCCTCAACCAGACTCCTGTACGAATTCTGTATCCACTAATCGGTATTGCACTCCCAGAAATTCGCATGTCTATAGCTAGTCGCATAGAAAGGGCAAAAGAAAACGACACACGTCATCCAATGCACAATTACAGATCAGTACCCCAGCGACTTAAAAGCAGGAAAAGTTTTTTTGGATGCGTGGGTCTATCTGAAAGCAACTTCACCTCGGCTAGATGCGACCATTGGCGAGAGAAGCTCACGCCTCCTGATTTTTTTTATTTTATCGAGGCTTTGGAGAGCCTTCCGCCCGGGCACACGCTGCCGACCTGGAAAACTCTAAATAGACTCTGCACTCGGGTTGGCCGCAGCAAAGATAACCTCCACAGGTGGGGGTTCTTGGCTCTAGCTTTCAGTGCTTGTGCGGTAGCTCTCCGCAGACTATGGCACACCTCTCGGAGTACGCGGCATGCCCTGTCACCTGTACGTGCGAAGACCTTATGACTGCGTCTCCGAATGGCGTTACCGTAGCGGAATTCTGGGCCGAACATAATATTTAATTTATAATTAACCCTCGACTAAAAAAGAGAGGTGTTGTAAGTTTGACGTGTGTATCTGTGTATTTGTGTATCTGTCTGTGGCATCGTAGCTCCTAAACGGATGAACCGATTTTTTTTTTTTTTTAATCTGACTTTATAGAGAGTGTTCTTCAGCCGTTCTAAAGTTATGGGCGTTTCACTGTTTGAATCGGGGTGTTTTCGCAATAGATCGTGTCATAATTACGTATTCAATAGATTGTTGAACCGTGTCTACTACTAGATAAATCACGTATATCATCATCTGCCTGCCCTTATCCCATGTTATCTCTCCCTCTCCATCCATCCACATTTATATTCATAACTCTTTTAGTAATATGCGTTTCATCCCTCCTCATCACATGACCATACCAGGACAAACGGTTTCCTTTCAACTTTTCTGCCACTGGCGCCACTTTCAAACTGCCTCTAATATACTCATTTCTCACTTTATCCAATCTCGTCACGCCGCACATCCATCTCAACATTCTCATCTCTGCTACATGCAATCTCCTTTCATCCATCTTTTTCACAGCCCAACATTCCGATCCATACAGTATGACAGGTCTAATCACGGACTTGTAGATTTTCCCCTTTAACTTGAGGGTGATAAATCACGTATAATGAAATTAAAATGCGTAGGAAGCTTTTTAAATTTTACTTGTTTATACTTGTCATCGACACGCTAAGAAGAATAAGATAAATAATATTCTGATTCTGATGTAACCATTGCAGCAACTATCTTCTTTAGGGATTATAAAAACGAACAACTATTTTGCAGTATTTCTGTAGGCATCTGATAAAATATGCCTGTATAAAATATGCCACAAGGATATCGAAAACTTCTTAAAGTTAAGTTTAACATGCACAATACCTACAGGTTTAACGTACATAATGCTTGCAGCTAATACTTTAACGAGGATAGATAGTTAGTTTAGATGCCAATACCGCATCTTAGACATAAGCTTAGAACGCACCCTAATTAAGTATGACATAAATATAGTTGATCTATTTCACGACGGGCTATGTGACATTTATGACGTTGAAATAAGAGTCATTTTGCTACGATTCGTCCGCCTTCGTGAGATAGAACAACTTATATCAAAGTACTACTTGTACTCTCGGCTCCGGTCGCTTTAAATAAAATTTTCACTTGACGTGACCAACATCCACCAAAATTATTTTATTTTAGTCTTTTGTTAAAACTTATCATGATTGTATAATTACCAATCTTAAATTCGCAAAACTGTACAACAAACTGCATAGAGGTATTTAGCGATAATTTACATAACGAGCTTCTTCACAGCACTTCACATTGTGGCCCATGTGTAAAAGAAATACAATATATAAAAAGTGCGTCAGCTGTTTCTTAACCCAAGCACTTCACTGAAACTTTATACCTACTAAAAAATACCTACTTCTCTACAAAATGCATGGAGCTATAAAACAAAAGCACTTTTTTAAACTTATTCCCACTTTTTCCCTCCCTCCGTCTTCTTACAAGTAGCCTCTGACACTAATCATAATTTCTGACATCACGACTAATGTATCGTTTAATAAAGAACGTTAATAAATCAAAACAAACAAGCCATCAGTCTTATAGTCGTTAGACAAATATCCTGTCCCAACTTCCTCGTAGAACCTCGAGTACGCAGGAATTTGCATCAGCCGCTTAAATATGACTGCGCATAACAGGGTTAGTGCACTGAAAAGTCGTAGTACCTAATTGCTATTTGAGAGTATTCAGTGGCGAGTGGCATCATGAATGCGGATGACAACCGCAATGGCTTTGCGGCCGCACAAGCTGGGTGGGGTCCTCATGCAGCCCGAACTACCCGTGTTCTACAGTAGGGATGCGCAAACTGTCGCAGTGGAACTGTCATTCTCGAAAGTTTGACTAAACGATCCCGGAAATTACCAAAAAGTGTAGAAACAGAAAACGGTGGCAATCACTCATACATCAACACGTAATTTTTTTGCTCTATGACTGAATCAAATATTCGGATCATTACCATGGACAAAAATATATGACAATGCTTAAATAACCTAAATAAACCTACACTTCAATTAAAATTATAATGGATTTAAATAAACACACATAGAAGAGGTAATTTTACCAGGGTCACGTAATATTGAGCTTGTTGATTTTCTTTGGTAGTTGTAGGTTGGCAATTGATCCCTTCCTGCCTAAATATTTTATGGTCGATCTGGCACCATAAGTTTAGCACCCCTGTTACCTACCCGACTACCAACGTGCCTTACGTATGGCACACACTTTATGCACAAGTGGGGCAATACACCTTGTATGCGGCCGAACATCGTGTGGGCATGTCAATACATTTGTAAGGCCTCGGGTTTCTGGTAGTACAGGCTGATAGATTGAGGATGAGTCAGCAAAACAACTGCTCTTATGACTATTTGTCTCTGTATCACCCAAAGATTTACTGGTCCATCTCTCTGTAAATTGATGCGCTCCTTTTCCCCATGGGAGTAGGCAGGCACATCAGAGCATCTGCACCTGCTGCGACTCTTACATATTCCTTTTGCTTTGTTTACGTTCGTAAACAACAGAGAGAAACACATACAGTGAGGGAATATTTTCCGTAATCAATATAAAAAAATCTGTAGAAAAGTCGTTTTTGTACATCGAAAATATTTCCAAAAGAAAAAGCCAGGGTGTTAAAGGATAACCAACAGAACCCATTTCCAATATTTTTTAAATTTTAGCCTGTTTGTCTGTTTAGGTGTGCACGCATCACGTAAAAGGTACGACACTAATGTAGATAAATTGTGTTATATACATAAAATTGTGCGTAACTTGAAGTATTAATTAGTTTTTGTTTCATCGCAATCAGTTCACTCAAAAGATATATGAATTTAAAGTGTTCAAGAAGTAAAATATCACAACACACGCAATTCAGATACTCGGATGTTGAACTCCATATTCGACAGATGACATTGTGGCAGTTGTGTTGTGATAGGTATGTAGATATGCAGATATTTAGGTAGGTAGGTAGGTCGGGTAGAGTAGAACAAGTAGGGTAGGCAGTTGATGGGAGCGAAGCCGCGGGCACAGCTAGTAAAAGAGCAAGTTTCTTTTACTAAACTGCATAAAACAAGAAACTCTTTTCAGCCAGCTCTTTGCTTCCATTGCAACGGTGTTTTACGACGTGTATCGATGTGTGGCTCTGTAATTAATCAATATGTAAGCAGGAAAGCGACGCTTTACTAAAACCACTCCTCTTCCATTTCTCTATGTCTGTCAATACTATAATGTGATTTTTTATTTCGTGGACTAAACTGACATTTGGGGTGTTGTCACTTTATCGTTACATTAAAATAGTGTCGTACCCAACTATCCTGAGTGATCGAAAGTTAATCGAAAATCGAAGTAGATCGAAAATGAAACTATTTCACGGCATAAAAAATAGTTTGTTTAGAAACTAGCTGCCCATATTTAGTTTCTACTCATTTATGTCAGACTTAATTTTATCGATTGCATTTATTTTATTGTTGATTTCATATTTAACAAAATAATAGTTCATGTACTATGTGTATGAATACTGTTATATTTAAATATATTACGTTAATATTCATAAAACATTTATTTACACCAATTAGTAAAAATAAATTCAGGAGTCATGTCAGATCGATTCGATGAATCACTTATGATTGAGCCTTACCTACAACACTATGCTCCGCGCTTGCAAAATTTAAAAAAAATAAGGTCAATAGCAGCTGTCAGTTTAGTCCACGAAATTAAAAATCACAATATAGTTAAATATTGACAGTATGAATGATCTTTTTAAAAAGCCTGATGTCATATACACAATGACCAAAGATGGCTTTATGATATTTATTATTAGTAGATAACATACATTGGTAAGTATTCCGCTTTTTCTGGTTGGCCATCCATCACCAAAATCCTCGACTACCATTTATAAAATAATTAAATACGCCATTACTTACCTCTGAATAGTAAATATATAATAACAAATGGGCGCAGGTGTCCCAGAGAACAGGCCCCAGACCACAATAATGGCGGCGGTAGCGGACTCACCCCTACCTGCTAATTAGGGACGTAACGCATTAACAACAACAAACCTCTTTTTTTCAACTCGTTAAACTTAAATTCAACAGCCTGAAATATAGCTCTCATAAATTAATAAAAAGGAAAATTTTATAAAAACCAAAATCATAGCAAAGTAAAACCCTTTCAAATTGCTCAGACTCGAACAAAAAACGACATGGGCAGAACGTGTTTTTAATTAATGTGTGTGCTCTAACCAATTTTCCAAGCGTCAATAGTCCGTGCGCTCCATATTTTTCGTGACAAAGCTCTCTGCCAGCCTTTGTTTCTAAATAATCGAAAAAAAATCGAGGTACTAAACGTGATCTAGCAGGATTTGCTTATATCTTTCTTATTTCTACTTTTGGCGAAAAAACAGAATACCCTCGTCAAGACGGATTTGTTAAATGAAAAAAAGATGTACAATTTGGTTTTTATGTTTTGTTGCGTCACCTGATCAAGATATGTGGGCAATGTAGAAGGCTTGTTTGCAAGAGAACATTTTAAGGGTAACAGCGGCTTTTGTGGCGGATCTATTGATCTGCCTTCAGATTGGCAAGGGAACAACGCCTTTATTTATTTACGAAACCGAAATGAAGACGCCTCTACTCCTACATTTTATGTTTTATGATCTTGGCCATCTACAATTTTTGGACAGCTGTAAACCTTTATTTAAAAAACTACACATATTGCCTTTACCCTGCAAAACAATATCCGCACTATTTTCACATGCAATCAGAAGTCAGTCGCAAGCAGGCTACTGCTAGAAATAAGTACAAATACGAATTAAATGTACCTCAATGTAGATTGCAAATATTTAGGAGGAATGTATATATTAATGCCATTCAGGTGTATAACAAGTTACCTAATTCATAGGAACTTCCCACCCCCATGTTCAAGAAAAAGCTGACAAGTTGGCTACTAGATCATTGTTTTTTATAACTGAATCCAAGATGACATGAACTTAATTTTGACATTTTAAAGTAATTTTAATAATACTAATTCATATCGGACTAACTGTAAATCGCAAATCTTAAAATGAATATTGTACTTAGTTAAGAACGATTATTCAATATTTGTACACCATATTGTTCGTGGTAGAATGTATAGAACTAACAAAAATATTAACACCATACTATGTTAAACTACATTCTTACAAATAAATAAAATCTAATTCTAATCAGAGGAGAGTGTTTCCATCACTGTCGCCGTGATTGGCCCATCCAGGCGTCCTCCTAGTCACCGCAACTCCACATCAGAGAACATAACAAGCTTAGCAGCACAGCACAGCATCCAGCATTCTTATTATCACTTGTGGTTATCTATAACTGAACAAATTTTTTTTGTGAGGGCCTGGTGACCTGTATCTTTCATCAGGCCCAGTCTCTTGCAATAATGTATTATAGTTTAAGCATTGATTGTTATGTAATTTTAAGGCAACCATTGTAAAGAGGAAATAAATGAAATATTGATTGATTGTGCTAAAGAGGGAGCTTGTTATACCCTCAGCCCCTCAGGAGGTAACTTAACACATCAACAGGGCGTGTTATACAAACATATTATGAAGGACTTAGTAGATGGAGATATAAATTAAATAAAAAAAGGAAAAAACCCCCGACACAAAACCTCTAAAAAGCAAAAAATAAACCTCGTACTCGCGTCGGGGAACCACCAACGTTTACAGCAGTTTATTTTATTTACTTAGCGGTTCCCCGACGCGACTACGAGGTTTATTTTTTGCTTTTTAGAGGTTTTGTGTCGGGGTTGTTTTTTTTTAATTTTTAATAAAAAAAATATTTCATGCTTTTTAAACTACATATAATATACCTAGTAGTAGACACGTTTCAATCGACAATCTATATAAACACGTAATAATGACACGATATCTTGCGAAAAAACCCAGATTCATAGTGTAAAATGCGAAAAACTTTTTAACGGCTGAACCAATTTTAATCAAATATAGCTAAAAAAACTCTCGACAAAGTCACCTTTCAAACAAAAATAAGTAAATCAAAATCGGTTCATCCGTTTAGGAGCTATGATGCCACAGACAGACACACAGATACACAGCAACACACGTCAAACTTATAAGACCCCTCTTTTTCCGTCGGGGTTAAAAAAGAAAGGTACCCAATGCTGTATGATAACCTTTTTCCATTGTTTTTTTAACTTTCTTCTTGTTCTTAATTACATAAACATTAAATGTAAAAGTTTCAAACAGAAAAAGTAGAACAATTTTTTTAATGAAGTAGAGAATAAAATAATATCCCAACAAACTCACATAGGTACAGTTTGCTCGCACACATATACTAACTTTTTATATTCCTTTTTAGCAATTATAACTGGAACAGAAGTTCTCAGCACAGAAGCTCGGTGTCTTCCTCAAGATGACTTGTCAAAACACAAACCCAAATTAGAGGCTTTTTCGTTTACAAATCTCGCATGACAAGGGTTACCCTCTGGCGCCACTACAAATCTACATATCCACAACGTATACCCTACTCTGGTCATGGCATGGAAAATACATAGGTAACTACGAATACCTTCATTGGAGAAGAAAAACGGACTATTTTAAAAATGAAACAGGCTTTGAGCCGGTTTCTGAATTGAGTATTTGGTTGGAGTTAAAAACGTGTCTAACGCTACTTAAATTGCATTTGACATGTTTCAGGCTAAAGTAGAATTTACTAATACAAAACTTCAATTTCTAAATTCAGAAACAAGGATTTCATTTTTACATTGTAAGGTAAGGTAAATATTCTTGTAATTAGAAAAATATCATTATAATGGCTACGGAATCGAGAATTGAAAATAAATAAATATTATGACATTTTTAGTCCTACTCCGAATTCCGTAACCCGTGTTCTGTCAGAAACCAACGAATACTTGACACTTGACAGCTCACGGAAGTTGTGCAACATTCAATTCAATCAACATGAACGGGCCGTAAGATTCAAATCTCTACCCACTTCTAAATAAAGTCGACAAACCTGAATAAAATTCCCCCAAAATTATGTGTACTCCGACTACGACTTTTCTGAATAAGAGAGCACATAATGATTTTAAGTAACTTAAGTATTTAGTCAAATAAGTTCATTCACGTGGTATCCCCCACTCTCAGAGAGGAGGCATGTGTCCCAGCTGTGGGGACATTAAAAGGCTTTTGATGATGATGATGACGTGGTATGATGGATTGATGATGCTCTTAGAATAGCATCTCCTCGAGCTATATATATAAAAATATACCAAACACCGTCTCCTTCAACAAAGCTGAAGTTTACCGCCTTACACGTCACCGCAATTCATCATAATTTCCTATCATGTAAGTGGATCCTAACATAAACTACTACGGTACTAAAATTAAGCAGACGATACGAGCTCACAGAACATAATCAGCTGCTCAGCGCCACGCGCCGCCGCAAAGACGTCGTAAACTTCGTCCAGGGGAAGATAAGAAAGTTGCGAGTGGCCCGTGTCGCTGCCACCCGCGATAAACTCCGAATATCCATCATACTTAATTACCTTACTCTTTTAACAGTTTAGAAGAGTCGCAGTGAGCAAGAATTAACGCGCTCTTGTCACGTCGCCGTCGCGTCGCCCGCGTCGCCCGCGTCGCCCGCGTCGCCCGCTGTTTCAGCGTTTCACGACGGCCCTGATAAATCTTTACTTCTACCCTCACAACTTTGCGACAGTGACTCGAGTTTTTAAATTAATTTAATATCTATCTGCATTAATTAATTACATCTCGGCCGAAATTGTTAATGTTTGTAAAGTAGCACAGCAAGTCGGTGACGTCTACCCTCGCTGTCTCAATATTATTTCCAGCATATCATCGTGCAAACTCAGCTGAAACTGCAAAACTGGAAACCGTGATATTCTGTAATATCGCTCCAATTTCATAGAGTAATGAACATCGTTACAAGCTCAAACGTCGGAACATCAATACGCAGTTAATTGACTAAATAATTATCATCTATGAGTGTAGATTACACAGCGCAGTGCAGTTCAATTTTGATTCGAGTACGTAATACAATTGTTGGTACTTTCAGCCGAAACGAGCAGCTGGTGCATCGGGCTGATTCAGTTCTATTTAACACGATTTTTGAGTAGAGCGGAATAATAGGTTCGAGTGGCCGTAATATTCCGCAATACGCCATTACACGGTCATCGGTCGGAGTCGGAGCAGGCATTTTATACGGGCATGATCGGCTCCGTTAATCACATTCGGTTGATTCGGCGCAGGTAATCCGGGACGGGCGCAAGATGGATCGCTTGTCAGGGGGCAGTCTAACGAAACACGTTGACCGCCAATAAAATGTCACTGTCATTTACCACGCTCGAAGAAAGCGGCCGCTTTAATCATGCAGGGGGCTTCATTTTTCTTATTTAAGCTTATTTTTTAGTGAGAAGCTGTGTGTGTATGATGTTTGACTTTTATGTCGTAACTGTGGATTGAATATAAGTATCAATCTTATTTTCTGCACAAAGTATTAAAAGTGATTTTAACTTCACAGCAATATAATATTTGGTACCTTCCTAAATAGGTATCTGCAGGTATTTGTACAGAGAATAATTAATGTTTTGTTAAAATTTGTACATTTTCATATTACTTATAAATAACTATTTCAGTTATTATAAAATTAAGACTGACGTTAACGTCAATCTTAATTTTGTTATTAGTAAAACATGAATAGTTCAAATAGCAAAATTATGAAACTCAGTGAAGTCTATTAATAATGAAAGAGTAAAGTGAAATCTCTCTCTCTCACTGTCGGCTCCATTAGGCTCTTCGTCTTCGGCTCGGGCTACAATCCCACCTTGAGTGCAATGAATGACAAACGCCTCTCCATTGCCCTTTGGGTGACTTTAAGCTTTCTAATAAGGCCCATTGTGAGCGACCACGTCTCGGTCCCATAGGTGATCACTGGCAACACACACTGGTCATAGACTTTTGTCTTGAGACATTGCGGTAAATTGGACAAGAATAATAATATTGGAGAAGATACCACGCAACTTCCCGAACGCCGCCCAGCCGAATCGGATTCGACGGTTGACCTGTTTCTCGAAGTTGGACCTACCCAACTGGACCGTTTGTCCCAGGTAGACATAATCATCTACAACTTCGAGTATAGAATCTCCGATCTTGATAGGAGTGGGTGTTACATGGGCATTCATCATGACCTTGGTTTTGTCCATGTTCATTTTAAGACCCACTCTTTCGGAAGCTCTACTGAGGTCATCGAGCATTTTACTGAGGCTCTCCTTGGTCTCAGCCATGACCACTATGTCGTCGGCAAACCGAAGGTGAGTGATGTACTCGCCATTAACGTTGATGCCAAGCGCTTTCCAATCCAGAACCTTGAAGACATCCTCCAGCGCAGCAGTGAACAGTTTCGGAGAAATAATCAAACGAAGTATTTCATCACAATTGCTCGCAAACTGGTACTTATTTCACACGTGTTCCATTCTCGGCTGCATTAGATCCTGGATTAGGCGCACTTTCTAATGGGAATGCAATCCTACCTCGAGTACAATGACAAACATCGCGCACTTACTTCAAAATGTATTATTACAAAATGATATCATTTTAATACAGCTTCCGTTATTTGAACTATTTTCCATTTAATTTTCTAGATACTCTGTAAAGAATTTTAATTTGCGAACAAATATTGTCGATATGAAAATTTCAGGACAGTGCACCGCATACTCGTCGCTATAATATACTTTTCGAAAGGTATTCTCGCAAAACGAGAGAATTCTTGCCACAAATTACTTCATATGATTTTCAAATGTGTAATAAACATTCTGCAGCGCTATTCACAGAAATATTATATTTTCATGTGCTGGCGAAATGTAGTCTAGTAAAAATGTGTCAGGTTTCAGCACCAAATTGAAAACAGTAAATGTGTGCGAATCTACTTACTTAACATATGCAAAGCCTTTGAAATGTGTAGACAAGCAAGATCTTTTTACCTGACTGCCGAAGGAGGGTAATGTGTTTATCAGTCTATGTATGTATGTATGTTTGTTCCTATGTGGCGTTCCAGAGACCAAACGCGTTGACCGATTTTGATGATTCATACGTCAATCGATTCGTCTTAACCTTGCGAGTGTCATAGACTACATTAAAATTGGAAAATAGAAAAATAGCGGCTTTAGGGCGCCATATTGTGGGGGGGCAATTTTATTTTTTCTTCCAAACCCATCGAGTGGGGTATCAAAATAAAGGGTTTCAAGAGGTGATTTCAAAAATATATAACACAAAAGCGAACCAAAAAGACGTTAACAAGAAGAAAATCATGATGTGCAGTCGGAGGATACATCTGGTTTTGGTTAGCCAGCTCGAGAATATGTATCCTCCGACTGCACAGCATGATTTTCTTCTTGTTAACGTCTTTTTAGTTCGCTTTTTAAGCAGTCGGGTATTTTGATTTTTTTAATTAACTTTTTTATTAAGTATCTATTTAATCAGGCTCTTTTAATTATGTTTTATTACAAAAAGAAATTCCATTCCAACTGCTACTTAGTGACAAATTACCCCAGAGCTCAGAAAAGAAACAAGATGATATTAAAGCATTGGGTCATTTCTGTCCGGAGAACTTCAACAATCCATCATTCGTAATTGCTAGGGTTCCGTTAACGTTCATCTCTTTGATTATTACTCGCTTCTCCACTTACTATCTTCGCTGTACGTCATTTATCACAAATTAATCAGATTTTAAATTTAACCTTAACGCTCTACACGAACATTGATTTTGTAAGCCATTATTTAAATGCATACGAACAAAACCTCAACCGGTTTTAACGTGAAACAAGTAATTGATATTGTGCTAAACCGCATTCACGAACTACAAAACAGAGCGCTGGTTAATAATATAATCCGATTACTGCCAAACGTAAAAATCGTAAAATAAAATGAAATCAAATGCATTTATGGAGGAAGATTGCAAATTTCGCATACAGAAAATCAGGATGTTGGACATCCGTCAGGCAGGAGTCGAGAGCACACAAACTTTGAACGGCAACTGTAACCGGATTCACTAACGAGTCGAGCACGGGTGACGGCGCGCGACACGCCACTCTTTTTGGAATAAAAATCATGTATTGTCCCCCATCGCGGGGACGACCTACAAATAAACATGATCACAATTATAACTAAACGAAGTCAGCGAAGATGAACAAATAGAGGCAGGTGCGGCATCCGAACTAACCCAAACGCATGAGTAGTACAACCCTTTGTATATTTAGTTGGATCCTATTGGGGCGTTATCGGGTGCACGCAGCGGTCGCAGTTTAGGACTTAACGAATTATCGGGCCGGCTGTCAGAGCCGGTATGGAAGCCAATTGTGAATAATGGAGCGGTGAATTTATAATCGTGTGCCGACTGACCGAGGGGCAGGCGTGTCGCCGCCGCCGCAACGCGCCGCGCCCGCGCTCAGCCTCGCTCAGTTGCTAGATTGCTTCCATTGTTTGCATGTGGGTTATTATTCTACTCTTCCGAGAGGCACCGTTTCTCATTTGCGGCCACTTTCTCTTAGCACTAGTTTTTTTTTTTTATTCTTGGGAATAATCGATGTGGTGAAACTCAAATTATGATGATGAAGAATCGAAAATGGCGTTCTAGCATTTTTTTTTTTTTTTCTATTTATAGGCCTGTGTTTGACCACAATCTCACCGTGGTCAGTGATGATGTGGCCGATGGTGGTAAGCACACAAAGCCTAGAAGGGAACTGGCTCTCAAGTGCTGCTGTCGGAACACACCGGAAGGTGCTTGGCGACAGATTTTCAACTTGAGGGTGGTTGCCAGCCAGGCGGGTACTACAAAGTACCCTACCACCGTGCAAAAAGCTTCTGCCTATCTCAAGGGAAAATGCGTGAGTATGTAGAAAGGACCAACCCGCACTGGGCCCGCGTGGTGGATTACGGCCCATTCCCTCCCATAGAGAGGAGGCCTGTGTCCCAGCAGTGGGAACATTAATAGGCTGATGATGTGATGTGATGATGTAGAAAGGATGCACTATTCGCATCTCAACATAAATATAATTGTTATTTATTTAAATAAGCATATCTATCTACGAGTATCTAATAACTTTAAGCGAGCAATTAATATACAAATATATGTATATATTTAATCTGAATCTCGGAAACGGCTCCAACGATATCCATGAAGTTTAGTATGCAGAGGATTTCGAAGGCGATAAATCGATCTAGCTTGGTTTAATTAGGGTTCCGTACCCAAAGGGTAAAAACGGGTCCCTATTACTGAGACACCGCGATCCGTCTGTCTGTCTGTCTGTCCGTCCGTCTATCACCAGGCTGTATCTTATGAACCGTGATAGTTAGACAGATGAAATTTTCACAGACGAGGTATTTCTGTTGCCGCTATAACAACAAGTACTAAAAACAGAATAAAATAAATATTTAAGTGGGGCTCCCATACAACAAACGTGATTTTTTTGCAGTTTTTTGCGATAATTGTTGAGCAGGATCAAAATCCGTGTACCCACAAAAAGCCTACGAACTCCTATAACCCCCTTATGCCCTCCTTTTCGCAGAACTGTCCTTGGTGCTAATTCTCCAATCCCCCGCCTTTGTAAGTTATTAAATAGCTGCAGTGATCTTGTTGATGTGCACTCCGACTCACTTGGTAGGTTCCGAAACATAATGTTCAAAAATTTGTAAGGTTATTTTAATGTAGAATAGAATATAATTTTGTTATAAGTATCATTTAAATATAATTAATTAATTTTTATATCATTCAATTTTATTATGATTTTTAATTTTGATTTAATTGTTATTTTAATTTTAATTTTGATTTTTATGGTATATTGATTTTATTTGTGATTTTAATTTATGTTTTGATTGTATTTTAATTTGGTTTTAATTGTGCTTTCATTGTATTTTGATTTTTGTTTTAACCTTGATTTTAATCTAATAAAATGTGATAGTGTTTACGATTTTAATCTGGAGTTAGGTCGATAGCAGAAACATGTATGCCTGATTGTAATTGGATGAGTATCAGAACTTGTCTAATTGCAAGTAGGCGCCTTATGTCAGTCGCCCAGTGTCAATCGGAAAATAAGTAATGCACGATGTGCTTACCTGTAAGAAATTGGTACACTAGTCTATAAGTATATTGGATGTATCTCATATCTTTGTATCAGTGTATTCAATTGTTGGTGAGCCAAATAAATAAAATAAAAATAATGGTACGGAACCCTACGTGCGCGAGTGCGACTCGCACTTGGCCGGTTTATTTTTTTAGAAAACGTCGTTTTCTCTATTTTCACCTCAGCAGAGCTCGGTCTCCCAGGTAACTCATACTAAAGTGACCATTATTTACTAATCTAATTTCAAAACATAAACCAATTTCATAAATCTATAAATTCTTTAAACAAAGGCGTAGTTGTTCACTTCTAGAGTATGTATGTGAAATATATAATGATATGCCGCAAATGAACGGGGCCTACCATTGTATTGTTGATTTATTCCTTTGTTCCACTGTTATTTCATAGAAATCAGCAGAAAAGGTAGTTTTGATTTCGCTCTAATTACACCCAGAGCCCTCAAGTTAGCATACTAAGTGCCTTAATTAATAGCCTGTCAAATTATTATTTCTTTAAATGCTATTTAGTAAACATAGCTACTAACAAAGAGCGGTAATAATAAGCTAATTATCAAAAAGTTAATTATAAAAGCGAGCTGCGTTTGTATTTTGAATTATTAAACCCTTTGAATTTATCTAGGGTATTATATTCGCTTGAGCTTTCAGTATTTTACCCTTCAAATGGTTATATAAAAAACCTTTCAAGCGGATTGTTACATCTCATTATTTATAAGTGTCTATTGCTTTCATGTTTCGACATCGCAGTTCACATTTCCTTGGCCTTGTTATTACGTTTAGCAAAATTCCGCGCGTTTCAAGCGAAGTGAGTTGTAGTGATTTGTTGAACAGCATTTGATTGCACATTCTGAAATTCTAAACAGGTATTTCGACAGATCGCGTTCTACGTTTGAAACTAAACCAGAAGATTGCGGTAACCGCACTCAGCTCTCAGACGAGAGATCAGTACCTAAGTGCGGTAAAATTCCAGACTCGCATTCAAAATGTAGTCAAAATCTATTCGCTAGTACACCAGTGAGCCTTAATAATTCCAGCAACAACTTGCCTAGAATTTCAAAGAGGTTACGGAGAATTTTTCTTTCACAATTTAGAGCACAAACACCTTAAGGTCTCACCGCGGTGACTGTGCAAATTCATAGCGCACCAAATGAAAGAGTAAACGGCGTAACAGTGGATCGTGCGGAGCTTGCTTATAACGGTGGTGCGTTATCCCCAGTTACCCACACTAACTAGTTTGCTCAAACCAAAACGGAAACCGGCCAAGTACGAGTCGGACTCGCACACGAAGGGTTCCGTACCATTATTGCAAAACACTGCAAAAACATCACGTTTGTTGTATGGGGGCCCTCCTTAATTTATTTTAATTTAATAATTATTAGTTTTTAAGTAAATATTTAACTAAATATCCTGTGAATATTTCAAGCGTCTACCTGTTGCCGTTATTAATATCGAGCAAAAAACAGCAAAAATATCACGTTTGTTGTATGGGAGCCCCTCTTAAATATTTATTTTATACTGTTTTTAGTATTTTTTGTTATAGCGGCAACAGAAATACATTATCTGTGAAAATTTCAACTGTCTAGCTATCACGGTTCATGAGATACAGCCTGGTGACAGACGGACAGACAGACATACGGATCGCGAAGTCTTAGTAATAGGGTCCCGTTTTTACCCTTTGGGTGCGGAACCCTAAAAACGGACAGCTGCTACAAATAGCGCTGCCAAACTAAACTTGGACATTATTTGGTAGTATGCTGCTATTTTTCTAAATTTATTTCTTTAAGTTTGTGACGTGGTCGCTTACAATGGGCCTCATCAGAAAACTTACAGTCACTCAAAGGGCAATGGAGAGGGCTATGCTCGGAATTTCCTTGCGTGATCGAATCAGAAATGTAGAGATCCGCAAGAGAACCAAGGTTACCGACATAGCCCGAAGAATTGCCAAACTTAAGTGGCAGTGGGCAGGGCACATTGCTCGCAGAACGGATGGCCGATGGGGCAGAAAGGTTCTGGAGTGGCGACCGCGAACCGGAAGACGTTGCGTTGGAAGGCCTCCCACCAGGTGGACCGATGACCTGGTGAAGATTGCGGGAATCCGCTGGTTGCGAGACGCACGGGACCGGTCAATGTGGCGACGCTTGGGGGAGGCCTATGTCCAGCAGTGGACGTCTTTCGGCTGATATGATGATGATGATGATGATGATGATGATTTCTTTAAAACCGTTAAATTTTGCTATTTTCTCGATATAATAACACCAATTTAATTTTCGCTGTAACAGCTATTCAACCGAATATAAAGGAGATTTAGCTATTTTCGACGCTATGAAAAGATATATTTTCAATGAAATACCTCAAACCATTTAAAATATTATAGAACCATTTTTTTACCTGCCGTTCAATCAACTACTTTATTCTAGAAGCAAAAATATGAATTATCATTACTTCGGTCTACCACCGAATTAACATTTTTAATGTTTGTGTCCATTATCAAGCTGCTTTTGAATAACTACGAACTTTGCAAAAATGTTGTCAGTATTCTGGAACCATTCAAGCTTAGAGGAATCTTATGAATATGGTTTAGTAAGGCCCTGCGCACACCGCTGGAGGCGCGGCGCAGAGCAATTGAAGACAACAATTTAATATAAACCTTAACTACCTTGACATACGGTCAATATAAGATCACTGTGTCGTGCGCCGCTCGGCTCGTTCTTATTTATCTTTGCCATGACATTTTCAACTTTATAACATACGAATTAGAGTCCAATTTAAATTAGAATTAATATTTGTTTCGGGATATTTACCATGTATATTTTGTATTTTGTTGAGAGCTCGATATTTCGGCACCGTTACAAGCGCCATGATGACGAGAACTAAAGTCTTTGCGGGTGGGTGATATTTACGAGCTGACATATCTGTCAAAAGTGGATACAGTGAGCATCGTCTATCGTGAACAGTGTCGAGTAACTAGTGAGAAAAGTTCTGGTAGTAGCGGCATCGTGCGTGAAAAACGAGTGAGGAAGAGGGTGGACAGATATGTCAGCTCGTAAATATCACCCACCCGCAAAGACTTTAGTTCTCGTGATCATGGCGATTGTAACGGTGCCGAAATATCGAGCTCTCAACAAAATACAAAATATACATGGTAAATATCCCGAAACAAATATTAATTCTAATGATTGTGACCATGTCAGCTTTAAAACTAATTTAAATTGTTATCTTCTCAGTATCTTCGCCGCGCCTCTCCAGGTGTGCGCTGGGCCTAAGGAGGACAGACGACAGGGGTCAACGGCAGCCACTCTGCACTAAACCATAAACTCGCTATAATAAGGTCATGCGAATTCCGAGCCCCGGGAACCGATCCCCAGGTAGACAAAAACATAAATGATCGGGATTTCCTAAATAGACAATCACGGTTTTATCATTTTTCTCGTTTCGTGTAAGTACCGCTTGTGTACAGCACCTGTTATTTGTAATATACGTTTTATTTGAAGATACCTCAGTGTCTACTTTCTAAGTGGTCTCAATATTAGTACTGAGAGAGCGTGAGTGTAGTTTTTATCGTTCAAGGCTGAGGTACAATATCAAATGTTCAAAAGTACTCCCAAATGAAAGAAACCCCCGAGGGGATCGTACCGAGATATACAATTTACAAAATTACGTTTCATTTCAAGTTTGTCATAGCCTATTATCTTGATGAATTTGCTTGTGCCATCTTATACTTACTGCGTACGTTTTTATAAAAGGCACACAGAGACTTGGAAAGATAACTCATATAATAAGCCAGAGGCTTGAATTTTTTCTATCTTTTTATATTCAGTTAATTACACCAACTTGTTGTTTTATATAAAGTAAACAGAAAACCCGATGCTGAGCATAACTTCACTAAGTTTTTTTTATTATGCCCCTGGAAAAGGCAACGTTCTTTAACAAACCTATTTTTTGCAGAGTGGGTAATCTTTAAAATTCTTTGGGTCGCCCTTGTCTAGTACGAAATACCGGTCTTAGGTATAAATGCGTGACCTCGTACAGGACAAATCGATACTTCTCAATGCTTTGAACATCTTTACTGGGGTCTAAAATAACAGGCGCCATTTGTTTTGTAATGCATATAGAACTCACTAGAACAGAAGGGGCAGTCATGCTAATAATTTATCAAGTTTGGTATCTTGCAAACATTTCTAACGTCATAAAGTACCGTTATGGAGGTCTTACCTTATCTTAGAACGCCGCTGCCTGCGCGATGCTCGCGGACGCTAGTTTGCGAAGCTCGCATTCCGCGTCAAGGAAATAATATTTCGTACGAAATAACTTCCCTTTACTTTTCTCTTTCATCTATATGGTGAGATGGTAACGTAACGAAGGGACGACTGGGCAAAAAGTTTTTTGAAAAAGGCATATTTTCGCAATAACCAGATTTTTTCCGTCTCTGTGTTGGTACGCATTACCGCTAGAATGTTACACACAATGGAAGTGTAAACAGATCTGTGAGGCTTTAATAGGGATTTAAGTGTACAGTATTTAGGTACACAGATCACATTAGGTACGTATTTTGTTCTTTTTACCCGGCTGCAAGGAAAGGGTTATGTTTTTCGCGCGTATTTTGTATGTTTGTATGTACCTATGTAATATTCTTTATTGCCTCATATCATTCAAACTACTTGACGGATTTACATAATTAAAACATCGTTAGATAGGTCTTTACTGTCCAAGTGTTCTTAGATAAGTGCCGTTACAAAAAAAGCAAAAAGGCGGATTTTGGGCGCCATATTATGGGGGTTTCAATTTTTCTTTTCTAACATACCCACCGAGTGGGGTATCAAAATGAAGGGTTTTTAGAGGGGATTACAAATATATATACCACTTATATGTTTAAAAGTCATTCGAAAAAAATATAACTAAAAAGTTGTAAATAAAAACAATGAATTTAAAAATCAAAAACCCGCCTGCTTAAGAAGCGAACTAAAAAGCTGTAAACAAGAAAAAATCATGCTGTGCAGTCGGAGGATCAGAGGGTCAGCCAATTTGCGAATAGATATGTATCCTCCGACTGCACAGCATGATTTTTTCTTGTTTACAGCTTTTTAGTTCGCTTCTTAAGCAGGCGGGTTTTTGATTTTTAAATTCATTGTTTAACTTATACTATGATCCATTTCCAATGCTGGGATAATGCAATCCAAGTATCCTTCCTGAATTCAAGTCTTGCCAACCCAACCCGAAAATAAATGTTTCATCAAGGACAGAACATTAAATGTTTCATCAGGAACATAACATACGGATACGGGTTCGAAGGTAAAAAAGCGCTTGTAACCGCGGACAAAGGCCATTTCTAAGACAAATTCCTACTGCCATGTGTCCTTTATCAATCAAGATGATTAAAGTCCGCACGGACCACTCTCTGACCATTTCAATGCGCCCGTATTTTCGGAATCAGACAAGACAGGGTTAAGGAATGCGAACAATTTAGTGAAATCAAGCGTCTGACAGGTTGGCGGCAATACACGCAGCGATGGCTGTTTGGCCGGATATTGCTCGGCCCGCACGAACTGACGGTTCCTTTACAAGACTACCCATCGGCAGCCAACTTGGCTGGAAGTGAGTTAAGATCGTACGTATTCACTGCATGCCCATGCTTAAAGAGTTGTTTGCTAAAGAATAAAACTGTCTCAGGTAAAAAATAAAGTTATTTTAGTTTAGTTGTTTATTTTTATAACAATTTAATACTCATCTCACACAATGTTTTACATGTGTTTTAATATAATCATTTTCATCAGTCCATATTCTGTAAAAGAAACCTCAAACCCCGGTACCATTTGTCAACCGCCTCATTTAAAAGATAATATCAGGATTAGCGAAGGGATGATCCTTGTGTGCTCGACCCCTGCAAACAAAACGTTAATCTTTGATTAAAGAATAAGTTTAAAATCGTATTAGTTACAACGAGCGTATTAATCATTCGTACTGTAATCCTAACTACCATAATCCCAATTATTAATATCGTTAACACTAAAGTTGGCTCGTTTGTCAGCTCGTTCATAACTTAGCAATCCCTTGACCAGCCATTTATAACTACGGTAAAACTTATTTATCCATTTCGATCTAGCAACATAAAAAAGCACAGATATTTAGGAAAACGTAAAAAAAAAACAATCCAAATTTCATGTCACCGACTCGCGGCTAAATATTTAATTTCTAATTCCGTGCGAGTGAAGCCGCGAGCAACAGCTAGGGATTTAGTAAAGGACCTAGAGCCCCTATAGAGATAGAGATAGACCTCCTATTTGTGTGATTGTCACTGGATCACCTCCCAGCGGATCAATAAACGACAATGTAACTTTCCGAGCAAGCAACTTGCCTTAGAAGCCGACATCCGTTAATTTTTGTCCCTACAGATTTGCTGAGATTGATATCTCTGGGCAAAGATAAAATAACTGTTTTATTTAACAGCGGTACGTCAGCGTTTCTATAAGCCTAATTAGGACCTAAAATTGCAAATAGAGAGGGGAAATTTAAGCGTTTATTTATTGCGCTCTATCTCAAATTGGCCAACACTTTTTTTCACTTTGTGTTCACGAAACCTAACTGAAGGTAGAGCAGAATTTTGTTTAATTTAAGTGCTTGGTAACATTATAAAGTCTTTCAACCCACACCCTATCAACGGACTGCTCATAACCATAAAATATGTATTCGATCAAAAATTCACAAAGGTGTTTTAACTAGAGGATCTACAGAGACGTGCCACTAATTAAGTAACTATTAATAGTTAAGTGGGCTATTTACAGCACATATATAAATAGAAGTGACGCAAGGCGGAACAGTGGGCCTTGTAGCCTCGTGGGCATACGGTGCGTGGGAAGATTGATGGCTGTTATAGAATATAGATGTATTTCGATGGCATAATCAAGTTATCCTGTAAACGCACGGTTTGCAAAAAGATAACTTTTGACAACCAAAAGGGGGTTAAAAAAAATATTAATAAAATCAAAAACCCGACTGCTTAAAAAGCTAACTAAAAAGACGTAAACAAGAAAAAAATCATGCTGTGCAGTCGGAGGATACATATTCGCGAGCTGGCTGATCAAAACAGATGTATCCTCCGACTGCACAGCATGTTTTTATCCTTGTTTACGTCTTTTTAGTTCGCTTTTTAAGCAGTCGGGTTTTTGTTTTTTAATTTTTTTTTTATTTAACCCTTTTTAGTTAATTTTTTTTTCGAATTAGGTACATTTAAACATATTAGTGTAATATATTTTTGAAATCGGATCTTATAACCCTTTATTTTGATATCCCACACGATGGGATAGAAAAAAAAAAATGGGCCCCAACATTATGGCGCCCAAGAGCCGCCATTTTTCTATTTTCCAATTTTAATGTAGTCAGTGACACTCGCAAGATTAAAACGAATCGATTATCGTACGAATCATCAAAATCGGCCAACGCGTTTGGCCTCTGGAACGCCACATAGGAACAAACATACATAGACTGATAAACACATTACCCTCCTTCGGCAGTCAGGTAAAAAGGTATTGAATTGCGATGATATTCACGTGTAGCCCGTAAAACATTTATGACGGCCACAACACGTGCCAATCAAACTTTTTGTTTCACATTAATTAAGTCTTAAAATGATTAAAAGTGAAACACAATATACCAGATGCAGATAATTGCAAATTTAAAATCAAAAAGCAATATAATTATGTAGCGTTCTGACAACTGTGGTTCATATTAAAGTCCTAGTGAATATGAAACGAACCGATGTCGAAATAGGTATTGAAAATAGCTAAATATCGACTAAGGTGATATGACACATAAAAAAAATTTTACTAAATTGCATTATAGAGGTAGTGTAATTGTCATGGACCAAGTGATTAATCAGGGCACTATGTATAATGCCCAGGCACTAGAATCTAGTCAAGTCAAATCGGGCAATGTAATTAATACTGATTTAAACTTCTATATTTATCACATTCTTCATATCAGCCGCAAGACGTCCACTGCCGGACATAGGCCTCTCCTAAGCGTCGCCACATTGACCGGTCCCGTGCGTCCCGCAACCAGCGGATCCCCGCAACCTTCACCAGGTCATCGGTCCACCTAGTGGGAGGCCTTCCAACGCAACGTCTTCCGGTTCGCGGTCGCCACTCCAGAAACTTTCTACCCCATCGGCCATCCGTTCTGCGTGCAATGTGCCCTGCCCACTGCCACTTAAGTTTGGCAATCCTTCGGGCTATGTCGGTAACCCTGGTTCTCTTACGGATCTCTACATTTTTGATTCGATCACGCAAGGAAACTCCGAGCATAGCCCTCTCCATTGCCCTTTGAGTGACTGTAAGCTTCCTGATGAGGCACATTGTAAGCGACCACGTCTCACAGAC
The DNA here is from genome assembly GCA_945859665.1 of Anorthoa munda. NCBI lineage: Eukaryota > Metazoa > Arthropoda > Insecta > Lepidoptera > Noctuidae > Anorthoa > Anorthoa munda. Next base: position 10,469,382 of record OX243913.1, on the reverse strand, counting down.
ATATGTCATCACTGGCAACACACACTGGTCATAGACTTTCGTCTTGAGACACTGTGGTAAGTTGGGCGAGAAGACACCGCGCAACTTCCTGAACGCTGCCCAGCCGAGTCGGATTCGACGGTTGACCTCTTCTCGACGGTTGACCTCTTGGTTTATTTATCACATTGTCTGGTCATTATGAATATTGCTACGTAACTATTGGGCAATTTGATAATTATGGTCAATGAATCATTCATAGAGCGAGTGAAGCGAGCTCGCGAGCCTAGTTCTCCCTGACACGGATAGGTTAGGTCTGAAGGAGATGACGCGAGCTGAAGTGAGCGAGCAAAGCGAGCGAACTCATCTCTCGTCATCTTCTTTATGTTAGGTTACTTTGGACCCTGCAGACAAAAATTGCGCTACGCTGCGCGGGTCTCCGTCTACTTTATTTTTCAAATAGTAATCGTACTTACCCATATTAAAACGAATGTCAACATAAAAACAATTTCAAAAAACACACTTTTTTATTACCGCCCCAATAAGTGATGGGCAATATACAGAAAGCCGGTTAATTTCATTATTTTAATAGTTTTTATCATATTGCCTCTTCATGGTCATTTTTCAAATTGCCCGGGTATTATGAATAATGCCGCATTAATCACTTGGTCCATAACATAATCATCAACGGGGATAATCTTTTCTAGTGTAATTTAATGCGTGAGATGTACCCCTTTTAATACGTTGTCTGTACATACTCAAAAGTAATAATAATACAAAACATATTTTTGGTTTACAGCCTGAACGATATTAAGGCCATGAACTAGAAGGGTGCCGTACTAATATCTAGACGTTACTTACTCTGCTTGTGGAATGAGCCGACCGTTACAGTCCAGGCTGTTGATGATCTCAATATCATCCTTCGTCAAAGAGAAGTCCCAAATGTTGAAGTTTTCTTCTATGCGGTTCTTAGATATAGACTTCGGTATTACAATAACGCCTCTGTCAATTTGGAACCTAAAACAATACGTAAATATTTAAACATCAACGAAAAAATTACTGCACATTTGTTACGGCGTAGTGAAGGGAGACGGCGTAGTAGAGGCTACGGCGTAGTAGGGGCTACGGCGTAGTGTTAACTACGATATGTTGTCGTAGATGCATCGTAGCACATTATAATTTACCCGCTACGCTTCTGTGCATCGGATGAGCAATTTGTGTAACAGAGACTTTGTGTTACGACATTTTGTTTGTACCCTAATATTTAGAACAATATTTCAATATTGAGTTTACATAAGGCCTCTGCATTATTGATTATTTAGAAACCGTCGACGTTACTTCTTTCTCATTCTTGACATAATCGCTCGTTAGATGAAAATTATTCTTTTCCAATCTGTTTTTAAAGTATAATTTATTTGAACAGGTGGCCGCTTTATTTCCTTCCATTTAATAAATGTTTGTAGACTGATAATCGAAAATTAGGTAGCGTTTAATTAATTGCTTTGCGTATCCAAAATAATATCGATCTGAAAGTAGAATTTCGATATAATGCTTACAAAGATAATTGATCGATGTTATCAATATCACGTCCAATACCAGTAGTAAAATCTTATTTTATTATTCCTAGTACAGGAATACAAATAAAAACGATAAAATCTGCTAAACGGCTTCATTCCGGTCACTCGGGCTGGTGTCGATCGCATCAAATGATGCTCCATTGCCTCGCCTCCCCGGTTATATTTATTTTCTGTGCAAAAATTTCGAACATCACTAAATTTCATATATAAAATGCAATATAGAAACATTTTATCATCGTATCTATATCGTCGGTCTATTGAAGCAATAAATTGCGATCTTTCAAATCGCAATTTCTTATTTACGACTAAATACGCTTCTTATTTCGACATTTATAAATAAATCTCCAAGTGATCCTGACCTCTGGCCGTCAATTAGGTGTTCGCTTCGTAAAAAATTCAGAGTGACCTATACATTTTGGAATTTGTGATGTGAAATATTTTCATAGATAAAAATAAAACATGGTAAACGAAATATTTAAGCGAAGCGAAACGAAATATTCAAGCGAAGCGTAATAAAATTCACAATATTGTTTATAAAAATTTACACTGCAAACAAAATATCCGAAAATATCAGGTGTCCTATTAGGAATTTTGATCACGATAGTCGCTGACCTGGCTTGATTCAAATACCTTACTATCGATCGATAGCTTAGTTTGTTTGTAATTGCGTAGACTCTTCAACAACAATAATAAACTCGTATTGAATAAACACTATTAAGTTGACCATAGAAACAGAATAAAATATTTATTTTGTGAGTAAAGACGGCCCCAAATCACAGTACAAATTATGTATAACAAATAGGTTTCCCTAGTTGAAAGCTTTCTGTCTTTCCTCTTAGCAGTAAATACACATCGATTGCCGGTATAATGTCGGGGAACTTATGTATTTACCTAATAAATAAAACTATCAATAATATGATAGAGTCCTCATTAATATTCAAGCAACTCAAACTTTTACCAAGCTATGACTGCCCCGATCGTGATTGTACTTCAATTTAATATAGAAATAGTTATTTATATATTAGTTCAGTATTTACAGATTTGGTCGGCTTTTCAACGAAACATTGAAACCGCAAACTATGAATTTACAATTTTCATGGAAATCGAGCAAGAGGTTGTAATTTTGGAATCCATTGGAATATTGACGTAAACACCCACTCATCAACCCACACAATCATCTCTTAAGCAAACCTTCAAAGTTACCTTATTAAAATTTGTGCCGGAGTTTTGTTCAGCCTTTTCGCGATGGCCAACACTTTGGGGTCCTCCAAGAGAGAAGGGTCACCGGGCTGGGCCCACGGCCGCTGAGGACTCCCGAGCGGACTGTATGCCGTCAATGTCACCCCACGCTCCTTGCAGAAGTTGAACAGCTTGCTTTGATTCAGGTATGGGTGACATTCCACCTAAAAAAGGTCAATGACTTATCAATTAGCTCACAAATTAGTCAAAATTACAATTACGTGCGTAACATGTATCAGCCTGCGGCCACTATAACAAAACAAGTGGTTTCAGGAATATTTGTGTTCGTTATTGCAATATGCATGACATGATAAACGGTTTGTTATGGTTTCGGCAGGTTATCACAAAAATAAATTAAAGATAATAAAGTAAGATTGATTTTGTTTTTCCTTTCGAAAAATAAATATTTTAAGAACGATTCACAAAGCTTTTTTTAAGACAAGGCTTTTTTTAAGTCTTTATTTCTACGAATAATGTTGTTAGGTGGACTAGGTTTAATGGAAAATACCTACGTTGTGAAACAACATTTCGAGATTTAACGTTCCACAACAAAATCGCCGTTGATTGAATCGTTTTCAACACCTCACCTGATTGGTCACTGGCTTAATTGTAGCAGCGTTCAGAATTCGAGTCAGTTGTACAGAATTGAAGTTGCTGACGCCGATGCTCTTAACGAGGCCTTTCTCGACGAGCTTCTCCATTGCCTTCCACGTATCCACGTAGTCTACGTCGGAGTAAATCACTTTGCCATTAGCATCTGAAGGAAACGGATCACTGCCTTCCTAAAATCAGACAAACATTTTATTTCGCTTTGTACATAATAAAGCTAATGTTTCTTGAGTATCGTTTTGCCAAAAGCTTTAGCCCAAATTGAAAACTTTTTCGTTATTTACATAAGTCTTCTGTGGATTTAAAGAATTCAGCTAACCTAATATAAACTCAATTTCTGTTCGAGGTTGCGTCAGGCTTCTTAGTTCGCCGTATACAACTTTAAGAATAATAAAAACGGGCTTACCTTGTAAGCCATAGGCCAGTGAATGAGATATAAATCCAAATAATCCAATCCGAGATCAGACAACGAGATTTTTACAGCCTTCTCTACTAAGTCCGGCCTGTGATACGTATTCCATATCTTTGATGTTATAAAAAGGTCCTCTCTGAAAACATTAAAGTAGCATATAAAACATGTTTGTAATAATAACATGCTGAGATAGGTAGGTACCTGCACGGGTTATCTGAGCCAAATAGCGGCACAACCCCTGTAAAGATTTCAATTGGGATAAGCAGCATTTCTAGATATTTATACAGTTTAAACAACTTGATTTCTACTAACTAGAACATTTGAAAATAGAGTAGGTAATTTAATTATTTAATAAAACTTCATGCAACATACAGGTACATAGGCGAACTTAATGCCTAAGTAAGTACCTACATTATTTTTTGGAGACTGAAGCCTGTGTATACAAATAAACATACAAGTTTGATTTAGTGTGGAGTTTCTTGTCCATTCTTCTCCATAACAAGCTACATTTCCGAATGGACGGTAGGATCAATTATTGTTACTAATATTTTTTTATTTTTTTGACGTTCAAAAGTGCCGCTTAATGGCTTAATTGAATAAAGAAATTTTGATTTTGATTTTAGGTAATTTGAAGTTTACCTTACCGTATTCGATACACAGATATAGGTAATTAGATAATAAAATTAAAGAACCCAATTATATTAAATTTATTTTGTAGATTCCTAACTATATAGGTAAGAGTTCGTCGTTGGTAATAAACCCTAAACATCTACGAAACTTTTGTTATTTAATAATAAGAAAATGGCAATTGGATTAGGGATAAGCGGTACCAAAGACAGGTCTGACCCGGAACGGAGAAAGCATTGGGTACAGGCTAAACAGACATATATTTTGACCTTTTTACGACGCCCTGCTTAATTTTCTCCTTGATCGCTTCTCCGACCTCCTTCTCGTTAAAGTATAGATGCGCGCAGTCTATATGTCGGTAGCCAATGTCGATGGCATCGCCGACTGCCCGCGTCACCTCGCCGGGGTTTGACTAAAAATAATAAACAAAACAATGTTTTAACGAGATTTTTATTATAAATAAAGGTACCACGACACCAGATGAGCAGTACTTAAAATTTTAGCACAGTTTATATACGAGCAGCCAGAGTTGTGATAACTTTTACTGTGTAATAACTGGTTACGTTTACAGACACACGGCTTTAAAACAAATATAACTGATGAATACCATCACAAAGATTAGTGTCCTTATTCCGAGTTTTTTAACTTACTCACCCGTGATAACGTAAACGAATACATTAAAAGAGGTTTCTCCTTACCAATCCAAACATCAATTTGTATTGAAACTGGATAAGCGCCGTCTGGTGACGGTAAGGAGAAACCTCTTCTTTTGTATCTATTTTGAAATAAGAGAACGTTTACGTTAACACGAGTGAATACGTTAAAAAACTCGGAGTACCGAATGTAAGGCAGCTGGTGTCGTGACTGGCGGCTGAGTATCCAAATAGGAACTTTATCTATATATTATATTATCTACTGTGTAACTATCGTCTACAATATCTTATCAAGTCCTATGGTCTACTCGGGGTATTTAATTGAAACATCTTACTGTAGGATAGTTATTAAGATGTTTATAAAATAATATGATAAACTTTTCATTGCTGATAAAACCATTGCAATGATAATTTTAAAAAATGTTGTGTACGTGACATCAAGTTGGAAAAAGCTATACCTACTTAGATGATCCTGGAGCCTAATTGCGTAAGTGAATTCGGCAAGGCAAAGGGTTTGACCCCATGAGAGGGTATGAAAATACTCTACTCTGTACTCTTTAAATAATTAGGTATTACCAAAAATTATTGGACTCTTTCGAAAAGAATAACTTTACAAATAAAAGCGTCCAATAATTATTCCCTTTGCCTTGGTGAATTAGGCTGCAGGTCGTGTTGAGAGGATTTTTTTTTTGTTTTCTGTGTAAACCAGCAGCCTAATTGCGTCAGTGAATTTGGCAAGGCAAAGGGTTTTGACCCCATCAATGGACCAATCACATGCGATATGAAAGACGCGATATGGTTTAGGTCTATATCCCAATTATATTGGGGTCGGCTTCCAATCTTACCGGATGCAACTAAGTATCTGTATTTTACATGGAGCGGGTGCCTATCTGACCTCCACAACCCAGTAACTGGGTAACACAATACCCCACTGGGTTATACAAAAAACCTTTCAAGCATATTGTTACATCTCATTATTTATAAGTGTCTATTGCTTTCATGTTTCGACATCGCAGTTCACATTTCCTTGGCCTTGTTATTACGTTTAGCAAAATTCCGCGCGTTTCAAGCGAAGTGAGTTGTAGTGATTTGTTGAACAGCATTTGATTGCACATTCTGAAATTCTAAACAGGTATTTCGACAGATCGCGTTCTACGTTTGAAACTAAACCAGAAGATTGCGGTAACCGCACTCAGCTCTCAGACGAGAGATCAGTACCTAAGTGCGGTAAAATTCCAGACTCGCATTCAAAATGTAGTCAAAATCTATTCGCTAGTACACCAGTGAGCCTTAATAATTCCAGCAACAACTTGCCTAGAATTTCAAAGAGATTACGGAGAATTTTTCTTTCACAATTTAGAGCACAAACACCTTAAGGTCTCACCGCGGTGACTGTGCAAATTCATAGCGCACCAAATGAAAGGATAAACGGCGTAACAGTGGATCGTGCGGAGCTTGCTTATGACGGTGCTGCGTTATCCCCAGTTACCCACACTAACTAGTTTGCCCAAACCAAAACGGAAACCGGCCAAGTACGAGTCGGACTCGCACACGAAGGGTTCCGTACCATTATCGCAAAACACTGCATAAAAATCACGTTTGTTGTATAGGGGCCCTCCTTAATTTATTTTAATTTAATAATTATTAGTTTTTAAGTAAATATTTTACTAAATATCCTGTGATCAAGCGTCTACCTGTTGAAGTTATTAATATCGAGCAAAAAACAGCAAAAATATCACGTTTGTTGTATGGGAGCCCCTCTTAAATATTTATTTTATACTGTTTTTAGTATTTGTTGTTATAGCGGCAACAGAAATACATCATCTGTGAAAATTTCAACTGTCTAGCTATCACGGTTCATGAGATACAGCCTGGTGACAGACGGACAGACAGACAGACGGATCGCGAAGTCTTAGTAATAGGGTCCCGTTTTTACCCTTTGGGTGCGGAACCCTAAAAACGGACAGCTGCTACAAATAGCGCTGCCAAACTAAACTTGGACATTATTTGGTAGTATGCTGCTATTTTTCTAAATTTATTTCTTTAAAACCGTTAAATTTTGCTATTTGCTCGATATAATAACACCAATTTTATTTTCGCTGAAACAGCTATTCAACCGAATATAAAGGAGATTTAGCTATTTTTGACGCAATGAAAAATATAATTTCAATGAAATACCTCAAACCATTTAAAATATTAAAGAACGATTTTTTACCTGCCGTACAATCAACTACTTTAGTCTAGAAACAAAAATATGAATTATCATTACTTCGGTCTACCACCGAATTAACATTTTTATTGTTTGTGTCCATTACCAAGCTGCTTTTGAATAACTACGAACTTTGCAAAAAAGTTGTCAGTATTCTGGAACCATTCAAGCTTAGAGGAATCTTATGAATATGGTTTAGTAAGACCCTGCGCACACCGCTAGAGGCGCGGCGCAGAGCAATTGAAGACAACAATTTAATATAAACCTTAACTACCTTGACATACGGTCAATATAAGATCACTGTATCGTGCGCCGCTCGGCTCGTTCTTATTTATCTTTGCCATGACATTTACAACTTTATAACATACGAATTAGAGTCTAATTTAAATTAGAATTAATATTTGTTTCGGGATATTTACCATGTACATTTTTTATTTTGTTGAGAGCTCGATATTTCGGCACCGTTACAAGCGCCATGATCACGAGAACTAAAATCTTTGCGGATGGGTGATATTTACGAGCTGACATATCTGTCAAAAGTGGATACAGTGAGCATCGTCTATCGTGAACAGTGTCGAGTAACTAGTGAGAAAAGTTCTGGTAGTAGCGGCATCGTGCGTGAAAAACGAGTGAGGAAGAGGGTAGACAGATATGTCAGCTCGTAAATATCACCCACCCGCAAAGACTTTAGTTCTCGTGATCATGGCGCTTGTAACGGTGCCGAAATATCGAGCTCTCAATAAAATACAAAATATACATGGTAAATATCCCGAAACAAATATTAATTCTAATGATTGTGACCATGTCAGCTTAAAAACTAATTTAAATTGTTATCTTCTCAGTATCTTCGCCGCGCCTCTCCAGGTGTGCGCTGGGCCTAAGGAGGACAGACGACAGGGGTCGACGGCAGCCACTCTGCACTAAACCATAAACTCGCTATAATAAGGTCATGCGAATTCCGAGCCCCGGGAACCGATCCCCAGGTAGACAAAAACATAAATGATCGGGATTTCCTAAATAGACAATCACGGTTTTATCATTTTTCTCGTTTCGTGTAAGTACCGCTTGTGTACAGTACCTGCTATTTGTAATATACGTTTTATTTGAAGATACCTCAGTGTCTACTTTCTAAGTGGTCTCAATATTAGTACTGAGAGAGCGTGAGTGTAGTTTTTATCGTTCAAGGCTGAGGTACAATATTAAATGTTCAAACGTACTCCCAAATGAAAGAAACCCCCGAGGGGATCGTACCGAGATATACAATTTACAAAATTACGTTTCATTTCAAGTTTGTCATAGCCTATTATCTTGATGAATTTGCTTGTGCCATCTTATACTTACTGCGTACGTTTTTATAAAAGGCACACAGAGACTTGGAAGGATAACTCATATAATAAGCCAGAGGCTTGAATTTTTTACATATTTTTATATTCAGTTAATTACACCAACTTGTTGTTTTATATAAAGTAAATAGAAAACCCGATGCTGAGCATAACTTTACGAGGTTTTTTTTTTTATTATGCCCCTGGAAAAGGCAACGTTCTTTAACAAACCTATTTTTTGCAGAGTAGGGTAATCTTTAAAATTCTTCGGGTCTCCCTTGTCTAGTACGAAATACCGGTCTTAGGTATAAATGCGTGACCTCGTACAGGACAAATCGATACTTCTCAATGCTTTGAACAACTTTACTGGGGTCTAAAATAACGGGCGCCATTAGTTTTGTAATGCTTATAGAACTCACTAGAACAGAAGGGGCAGTCATGCTAATAATTTATCAAGTTTGGTATCTTGCAAACATTTCTAACGTCATAAAGTACCGTTATGGAGGTCTTACCTTATCTTAGAACGTCGCTGCCTGCGCGATGCTCGCGGACGCTAGTTTGCGAAGCTCGCATTCCGCGTCAAGGAAATAATATTTCGTACGAAATAACTTCCCTTTACTTTTCTCTTTCATCTATATGGTGAGATGGCAACGTAACGAAGGGACGACTGGGCAAAAAGTTTTTTGAAAAAGGCATATTTTCGCAGTAACCAGATTTTTCCTGTCTCTGTGTTGGTACGCACAGCCGCTAGAATGTTACACACAATGGAAGTATAAACAGATCTGTGAGGCTTTAATAGGGATTTAAGTGTACAGTATTTAGGTACACATACCACATTAGGTACGTACGAGGAGGGATCAAAAAGTAGTGAGAATGAGATAGAATATAATGACTATTGATAACTTAATAATTTATTTTTCTACATAGTTTCCGAGTCTCTCTACACACCGAGTCCAGCGCTTTTCCAAGGCTTCAATCCCTTTCAGAAAAAAGTTTTGTCTTGGTCCTGCAAAAAGCTCTCCACGGCATCCATCACCTCGTTATCGTCTTCGTACCTGTTTCCCCTTAAGTATTTTTTCAATTTGGGGAACCGATAAAAATCGCTAGCCGCCAGATCTGGTGAATAAGGGGGGTGGTCAACCAATTCGAAGCCAGCTTGCTGAATGGCAGCCATTGCAACCGCCGACCTCTCCTTTTCTCTTTGATGGCATTCCTCAACTTGGGAATTAAAGCTGCATAATATTGGCCTGTAATAGTGGTTCCACGCTCCAGGTAATCAATCAACAATATCCCTTCTGAGTCCCAAAATATTGAGGCCATAACCTCAAAATGATGGACCCATGTTTCGTCCATTGTTACGAAACGAGACAAAAAGTTTTCAGAATCTTCTTGAAACTTGTCCAACTATATCTTCGAAATGTCAAGTCGAGTCGATGTCGATTTTGTTTCTGACTGTCGGTTAACATTCTCGGCACCCATCTTGCGGAGATTTTTCTCATATTCAAAGATTGTTTCAATATGGATTGAATACTTCCATATGAAATGCCCGTTTCTTGAATTAAGTATCGGATGGTAACACTTCGATCGCTCAATACAATTTTCTCGACTTTCGCAACATTTTCTTGGGTGACTGACGTCGATGGACGGCCGCAACGATGTTCGTCTTCCGTGCTCGTTCTCCCTACTCGAAATTGAGAAGCCCACCTTGCGACAGTGGAGTACGGCGGAGCAGACTCTCCTAATGCTGCCTCCAAATCACAATGAATCTCTTGAGTCGTTAACTTTTTTAAACAGAGGTATTTAATAACGGTTCGCACTTCGTTTTTCTCCATTTTCGAGAATACAACATATTAATATTACAAATATTTATCTGAGCTATGCCTGCCAGTATTTTTTTCTTTACTTACCAAGGAGTATGTCGTTCTCAATACTTTTTGATCCCTCCTAGTATTTTGTTATTTTTTTTTGTTTTGAACTTATACTATGATCCATTTCCAATGCTGGGATAATGCAATACAAGTATCCTTCCTGAATTCAAGTCTTGCCAACCCAACCCGTAAATAAATATTTCATCAAGGACAGAACATTAAATGTTTCATCAGGAACAGAACATACGGATACGGGTTCGAAGGTAAAAAAGCGCTTGTAACCGCGGACAAAGGCCATTTCTAAGACAAATTCCTACTGCCATGTGTCCTTTACCAATCAAGATGATTAAAGTCCGCACGGACCACTCTCCGACCATTTCAATGCGCCCGTATTTTCGGAATCAGACAAGACAGGGTTAAGGAATGCGAACAATTTAGTGAAATCAAGCGTCTGACAGGTTGGCGGCAATACACGCAGCGATGGCTGTTTGGCCGGATATTGCTCGGCCCGCACGAACTGCCGGTTCCTTTACAAGACTACCCATCGGCAGCCAACTTGGCTGGAAGTGAGTTAAGATCGTACGTATTCACTGCATGCCCATGCTTAAAGAGTAGAAGTGTTTGCTAATGAATAAAACTGTCTCAGGTAAAAAAGAAAGTTATTTTAGTTTAGTTGTTTATTTTTATAACAATTTAATGTTCAACTCATAAAAAGGTTTTACATGTGTTTTAATATAATCATTTTCATCAGTCCATATTCTGTAAAAGAAACCTCAAACCCCGGTACTATTTGTCAGCCGCCTCATTTAAAAGATAATATCAGGATTAGCGAAGGGATGATCCTTGTGTGCTCGACCCCTGCAAACAAAACGTTAATCTTTGATTAAAGAATAAGTTTAAAATCGTATTAGTTACAACGAGCGTATTAATCATTCGTACTGTAATCCTAACTACCATAATCCCAATTATTAATATCGTTAACACTAAAGTTGGCTCGTTTGTCAGCTCGTTCATAACTTAGTAACCCCTTGACCAGCCATTTATAACTACGGTAAAACTTATTTATCCGTTTCGATAAAATCTAGCCACATAAAAAAGCACAGATATTTAGGGAAAAGTTAAAAGAAAAAATACAATCCAACTTTCATGTCACCGTCTCGCGGCTAAATATTTAATTTCTAATTCCGTGCGAGTGAAGCCGCGAGCAACAGCTAGTTATATAGTAAAGGACCTAGAGGAGGTCTATTTGTGTGATTGTCACTGGATCACCTCCCAGCGGATCAATGAACGACAATGTAACTTTCCGAGCAAGCAAGCCTTGGAAACCGACATCCGTTAATTTTTGTCCCTACAGATTTGCTGAGATTGATATCTCTGGGCAAAGATAAAATAACAGTTTTATTTAACAGCGGTACGTCAGCGTTTCTATAAGCCTAATTAGGACCTAAAATTGCAAATAGAGAGGGGAAATTTAAGCGTTTATTTATTGCGCTCTAACTCAAATTGGGCAACACTTTTTTCACTTTGTCTTCACGAAACCTAACTGAAGGTAGAGCAGAATTTTGTTTAATTTAAGTGCTTGGTAACATTATAAAGTCTTTCAACCCACACCCTATCAACGGACTGCTCATAACCATAAAATATGTATTCGATCAAAAATTCACAAAGGTGTTTTAACTAGAGGATCTAAGGAGAGGTTCCACTAATTAAGTAACTATTAATAGTTAAGTGGGCTATTTACAGCACTTATATAAATAGAAGTGACGCAAGGCGGAACAGTGGACCCTCGTGGCCTCGTGGGCATACGGTGCGTGGGAAGATTGATGGCTGTTATAGAATTTGTATTTTCATGGCATAATCAAGTTTTCCTGTAAACGCACGGTTTGCAAAAAGATAACTTTTTACAACCAACAGGGGGTTAATAAAGGTATTGAATTGCGATGATATTCACGTGTTGCCCGTAAAACATTTATGACGGCCACAACACGTGCCAATCAAACTTTTTGTTTCACATTAATTAAGTCTTAAAATGATTAAAAGTGAAACACAATATACCAGATGCAGATAATTGCAAATTGTAAATCAAAAAGCAATATAATTATGTAGCGTTCTGACAACTGTGGTTCATATTAAAGTCCTAGTGAATATGAAACGAACCGATGTCGAATTAGTTTTAAAAATAGCCTAAGATGATATGACACATAAAAAAATATTATAAATTGCATTATAGAGGTAGTGTAATTGTCATGGACCAAGTGATTAATCAGGGCACTATGTATAATGCACTAGAATATAGTCAAGTCAAATCGGGCAATGTAATTAATACTGTTTTAAACTTCTATATTTATCACATTCATCATATCAGCCGCAAGACGTCCACTGCTGGACATAGGCCTCCCCCAAGCGTCGCCACATTGACCGGTCCCGTGCGTCCCGCAACCAGCGGATTCCCGCAACCTTCACCAGGTCATCGGTCCACCTGGTGGGAGGCCTTCCAACGCAACATCTTCCGGTTCACGGTCGCCACTAAAGAAACTTTCTGCCCCATCGGCCATCCGTTCTGCGTGCAATGTGCCCTGCCCACTGCCACTTAAGTTTGGCAATCCTTCGGGCTATGTCGGTAACCCTGGTTCTCTTACGGATCTCTACATATTTGATTCGATCACGCAAGGAAACTCCGAGCATAGCCCTCTCCATTGCCCTTTGAGTGACTGTAAGCTTCCTGATGAGGCCCATTGTAAGCGACCACGTCTCAGAGCCATATGTCATCACTGGCAACACACACTGGTCATAGACTTTCGTCTTGAGACACTGTGGTAAGTTGGGCGAGAAGACACCGCGCAACTTCCCGAACGCTGCCCAGCCGAGTCGGATTCGACGGTTGACCTTTTCTCGACCTCTTGGTTTATTTATCACATTGTCTGGTCATTATGAATATTGCTACGTAACTATTGGGCAATTTGATAATTATGGTCAATGAATCATTCATAGAGCAAGTGAAGCGAGCTCGCGAGCCTAGTGCACCCTGACACGGATAGGTTAGGTCTGAAGGAGATGACGCGAGCTGAAGTGGGCGAGCAAAGCGAGCGAACTCATCTCTCGTCATCTTCTTTATGTTAGGTTACTTTGGACCCTGCAGACAAAAATAGCGCTACGCTGCGCGGGTCTCCGTCTACTTTATTTTACAAATAGTAATCGTACTTACCCATATTAAAACGAATGTCAACATTAAAATAATTTCAAAAAACATACTTTTTTATTACCGCCCCAATAAGTGATGGGCAATATTCAGAAAGCCGGTTAATTTCATTATTTTAATAGTTTTTATCATATTGCCTCTCTATGGTAATTTTTCAAATTGCCCGGGTATTATGAATAATGCCGTATTAATCACTTGGTCCATAACATAATCATCAACTGGGATAATCTTTTCTAGTGTAATTTAATGCGTGACATGTACCCCTTTTAATACGTTGTCTGTACATACTCAAAAGTAATAATAATATTAAATATATTTTTGGTTTACAGTCTGAACGATATCATGGGCATGAACTAGAAGGGTGCCGTACTAATATCTAGACGTTACTTACTCTGCTTGTGGAATGAGCCGACCGTTACAGTCCAGACTGTTGATGATCTCAATATCATCCTTTGTCAAAGAGAAGTCCCAAATGTTGAAGTTTTCTTCTATGCGGTTCTTAGATATAGACTTCGTTATTACAATAACGCCTCTGTCAATTTGGAACCTAAAACAATACGTAAGTATTTAAACATCAACTTAAAAATTACTGCTCATTTGTTACGGCGTAGTGCAGGCTACGGCGTAGTAGAGGCTACGGCGTAATAGGGGCTATGGCGTAGTGTTAACTACGATATGTTGTCGTAGATGCATCGTAGCACATTATAATTTACCCGCTACGCTTCTGTGCATCGGACGAGCAATTTGTGTAACAGAGACTTTGTGTTACGACAGTGTGTTTGTACACTAATATTTAGAACAATATTTCAATCTTGAATTTACATAAGGCCTCTGCATTATTGATTATTTAGAGACCGTCGACGTTACTTCTTTCTCATTCTTGACATAATCGCTCGTTAGATGAAAATTATTCTTTCCCGATCTGTTTTCAAAGTATAATTTATTTGAACAGGTGGCCGCTTTATTTCCTTCCATTTAATAAATGTTTGTAGACTGATAATCGAAAATTAGGTAGCGTTTAATTAATTGCTTTGCGTATCCAAAATAATATCGATCTGAAAGTAGAATTTCGATATAATGCTTACAAAGATAATTGATCGATGTTATCAATATCACGTCCAATACCAGTAAAATCTTATTTTATTATTCCTAGTATAGGAATACAAATAAAAACGATAAAATCTGCTAAACGGCTTCATTCCGGTCACTCGGGCTGGTGTCGATCGCATCAAATGATGCTCCATTGCCTCGCGTGCCCGGTTATATTTATTTTCTGTGCAAAAATTTTGTACATCACTAAAATTTCATATATAAAATGCAATATAGAAACATTTTATCATCGTATCTATATCGTCGGTCTATTGAAGCAATAAATTGCGATCTTTCAAATCGCAATTTCTTATTTACGACTAAATACGCTTCTTATTTCGACATTTATAAATAAATCTCCAAGTGATCCTGACCTCTGGCCGTCAATTAGGTGTTCGCTTCGTAAAAAATTCAGAGTGACCTATACATTTTGGAATTTGTGATGTGAAATATTTTCATAGATAAAAATAAAACATGGTAAACGAAATATTTAAGCGAAGCGAAACGAAATATTCAAGCGAAGCGTAATAAAATTCACAATATTGTTTATAAAAATTTACACTGCAAACAAAATATCCGAAAATATCAGGTGTCCTATTGGGAATTTTGATCACGATAGTCGCTGACCTGGCTTGATTCAAATACCTTACTATCGATCGATAGCTTAGTTTGTTTGTAATTGCGTAGACTCTTCAACAACAATAATAAACTCGTATTGAATAAACACTATTAAGTTGACCATAGAAACAGAATAAAATATTTATTTTGTGAGTAAAGACGGCCCCAAATCACAGTACAAATTATGTATAACAAATAGGTTTACCTAGTTGAAAGCTTTCTGTCTTTCCTCTTAGCAGTAAATACACATCGATTGCCGGTATAATGTCGGGGAACTTCTGTATTTACCTAATAAATAAAACTATCATTAATATGATAGAGTCCTCATTAATATTCAAGCAACTCAAACTTTTACCAAGCTATGACTGCCCCGATCGGGATTGTACTTCAATTTAATATAGAAATAGTTATTTATATATTAGTTCAGTATTCACAGATTTGGTCGGCTTTTCAACGAAACATTGAAACCGCAAACTATGAATTTACAATTTTCATGGAAATCGAGCAAGAGTTTGTAATTTTGGAATCCATTGGAATATTGACGTAAACACCCACTCATCAACCCACACAATCATCTACAAAGCAAACCTTCAAAGTTACCTTATTAAAATTTGTGCCGGAGTTTTATTCAGCCTTTTCGCGATGGCCAACACTTTGGGGTCCTCCAAGAGAGAGGGGTCACCGGGCTGGGCCCACGGCCGCTGAGGACTCCCGAGCGGACTGTATGCCGTCAATGTCACCCCACGCTCCTTGCAGAAGTTGAACAGCTTGCTTTGATTCAGGTATGGGTGACATTCCACCTAAAAAAGGTCAATGACTTATCAATTAGCTCACAAATTAGTCAAAATTACAATTACGTGCGTAACATGTATCGGCCTGCGGCCACTATAACAAAACAAGTGATTTCAGGAATATTTGTGTTCGTTATTGCAATATGCATGACATGATAAACGGTTTGTTATGGTTTCGGCATGTTATCACAAAAATAAATTAAAGATAATAAAGTAAGATTGATTTTGTTTTTCCTTTCTAAAAATAAATATTTTAAAAACGATTCACAAAGCTGTGTAATCCTCGCATGTCGCAAGACAAGGCTATTTTTAAGTCTTTATTTCTACGAATAATGTTGTTAGGTGGACTTGGTTTAATGAAAAATACCTACGATGTGAAACAACATTTCGAGATTTAACATTCCACAACAAAATCGCCGTTGATTGAATCGTTTTCAACACCTCACCTGATTGGTCACTGGCTTAATTGTAGCAGCGTTCAGAATTCGAGTCAGTTGTACAGAATTGAAGTTGCTGACGCCGATGCTCTTAACGAGGCCTTTCTCGACGAGCTTCTCCATTGCCTTCCACGTATCCACGTAGTCTACGTCGGAGTAAATCACTTTGCCATTAGCATCTGAAGGAAACGGATCACTGCCTTCCTAAAATCAGACAAACATTTTATTTCGCTTTGTACATAATAAAGCTAATGTTTCTTGAGTATCGTTTTGGCAAAAGCTTTAGCCCAAATTGAAAACTTTTTCGTTATTTACATAAGTCTTCTGTGGATTTAGAGAATTCAGCTAACCTAATATAAACTCAATTTCTGTTTGAGGTTGCGTCAGGCTTCTTAGTTCGCCGTATACAACTTTAAGAATAATAAAAACGGGCTTACCTTGTAAGCCATAGGCCAGTGAATGAGATATAAATCCAAATAATCCAATCCGAGATCAGACAACGAGATTTTTACAGCCTTCTCTACTAAGTCCGGCCTGTGATACGTATTCCATATCTTTGATGTTATAAAAAGGTCCTCTCTGAAAACATTAAAGTAGCATATAAAACATGTTTGTAATAATAACACGCTGAGATAGGTAGGTACCTGCACGGGTTATCTAAGCAAAATAGCGGCACAACCCCTGTAAAGATTTCAATTGGGATAAGCAGTATTTCTAGATATTTATACAGTTTAAACAAATTTAACTTGATTTCTACTAACTAGAACATTTGAAAATAGAGTAGGTAATTTAATTATTTAATAAAACTTCATACAACATACAGGTACATAGGCGAAATTAATGCCTAAGTAAGTACCTACATTATTTTTTGGAGACTGAAGCCTGTGTATACAAATAAACATACAAGTTTGATTTAGTGTGCAGTTTCTTGTCCATTCTTTTCCATAACAAGCTACATTGCCGAATGGACGGTTTATTTAATAATTTAACAATATTTTTTTTTTACAATTATTGTAACAATTTTTTTTTTTTTTGACTTTCGAAAGTGCCGCTTAATGGCTTAATTGAATAAAGAAATTTTGATTTTGATTTTAGGTAATTTGAAGTTTACCTTACCGTATTCGAGACACAGTTATAGGTAATTAGATAATAAAATTAAAGAACCCAATTATATTAAATTTATTTTGTAGATTCCTAACTATATAGGTAAGAGTTCGTCGTTGGTAATAAACCCTAAACATCTACGAAACTTTTGTTATTTAATAATAAGAAAACGGCAATTGGATTAAGGATAAGCGGGACCAAAGACAGGTCTGACCCGGAACGGAGAAAGCATTGGGTACAGGCTAAACAGACATATATTTTGACCTTTTTACGACGCCCTGCTTAATTTTCTCCTTGATCGCTTCTCCGACCTCCTTCTCGTTAAAGTATAGATGCGCGCAGTCTATATGTCGGTAGCCAATGTCGATGGCATCGCCGACTGCCCGCGTCACCTCGCCGGGGTTTGACTAAAAATAATAAACAAAACAATGTTTTAACGAGATTTTTTATTATAAATAAAGGTACCACGACACCAGATGAGCAGTACTTAAAATTTTAGCACAGTTTATATACGAGCAGCCAGAGTTGTGATAACTTTTACTGTGTAATAACTGGTTACGTTTACAGACACACGGCTTTAAAACAAATATAACTGATGAATACCATCAAGGGCGTCGCCAGCCGATGGCCCAGGGGGGGTCTCCAAGTTGATATGGAGATTGAGAAAAGTATGAATTGTAGGTGGTACAGTCGAGAACACATGAAGCTTTTCACTTGTAGTACGAGCCTTACATCTCCAGCGATTGTAATAATAAACGGTACAGAGTCCAATGTGTAAAGCTTCACGAGTTCTTGACTGTACAATAAATAAGTTATTACATTTATTAGAAAAATAGAAAAAATATATTTGGGAGTTTGAATTTGAATATACAGTGTATTTTTTTTTTGTTTTTTCCAGAATTTAACATTATAGTGCTCGCAGAAGATTCTTTTTTTGATTAGGTTAATTAAAACATAATCTGCAGAGGTTTTTTGAAAACTTTTCGACCACTTTATTATGAAAATCTTGTAAGTTAGGGCAACATTTTTAGAACCTCTAGGGGGGGGGCAGCTGCCCCCTTGGCAACGCCCTTGAATACCATCACAAAGATTAGTGTCCTTATTCCGAATTTTTTAACTTACTCACCCGTGATAACGTAAACGATCTCCTATGTCAATGAATACATTAAAAGAGGTTTCTCCTTACCAATCCAAACATCAATTTGTATTGAAACTGGATAAGCAACGTCTGGTGACGGTAAGGAGAAACCTCTTCTTTTACGTTACGTTTACGTTAACACGAGTGAGTACGTTAAAAAACTTGGAATAAGCACACAGGAGGCCTTAGTGCGAGTTTTTACTCACGCTCAATCGCGTTAAAGTAAACGTCAATTTGTATTGAAACTGGATAAGCGCCGTCTGGTGACGGTAAGGAGAAACCTCTTTGTTTGTTTAAATTTTGACATAAGAGATCGTTTATGTTAACGCGATTGAGCGTGAGTATAAACCCGCACTAAAAGCTAGGTACCGAATGTGAGGCAGCTGGTGTCGTGACTGGCGGCTGAGTACCCAAATAGAAACTTTATCTGTATGTTATCTACTGTGTAACTATCGTCTACAATATCTTATCAAGTCCTATGGTCTACTCGGGGCATTTAATTGAAACATCTTACTGTAGGATAGTTAATAAGATGTTTATAAAATAATATGATAAACTTTTCATTGCTGATAAAACCATTGTAACGATAATTTTTAAAAATGTTGTGTACGTGACATCAAGTTGGAAAGAGCTATAGCTACTTAGATGATCCTGGAGCCTAATTGCGTAAGTAATTTCGACAAGGCAAAGAGTTTGATCCCATGAAAGGGTATGGAAATACTCTACTCTACTCTGTACTCTTTAAATAATTAGGTATTGCCAACAATTATTGGACTCTTTCGAAATGAATATCTTTACAAATAAAAACGTCCAATATTTTTTCCCTTTGCCTTGGCGAATTCACTTAGGCAAGTAGGCTGCAGGTCGTGTTGAGAAGATTTTTTTTTTGTTTTTTGTGTAAACCAGCAGCCTAATTGCGTCAGTGAATTTGGCAAGGCAAAGGGTTTTGACCCCATCAATGGACCAATCACATGCGATATGAAAAACGCGATATGGTTTAGGTCTATATTGTAATATGATGACATATACTACAATATCCCAACTATATTGGGGTTGGCTTCCAATCTTACCGGATGCAACTAAGTATCTGTATTTTACATGGAGCGGATGCCTATCTGACCTCCACAACCCAGTAACTGGGTAACACAATACCCCTTAGAAAGACTGGCATCTGAATATCTATAATGAATTGCAAAGATCTAAAAATAACAACCAATGTCGAACAAAAAATTCTAAAAATTCCCTAGGAATTGTAGAGAATACCTGATTTCATACATTTCCTATAACAAACAGACATAACACTTAACAGAGAAAAGAAAGAATACAGATAGTACAGCACAAAGGTACAGCTTATTTCAATAGACATTTCTTCCAGCAGGCCTGCGACAGGAAAGTTGAATGATAGACGAAGACACAGTGTGCAGATAGAAATAAGTAAACTTAAAATAGATTAATAGATTAACTTATTGACTTGTTTCTTGAATAGCGATACATTTTGGGAGTCATAGATTTTAGGTGGAATCACTTCCACAATCGTGCTCCATGGAGTTGGAATAGAAATTACTTATATGGTATGGGATATATAGACAACAGCAAATAGCAAAAGTTATTTACAAGGCAGATGTAAGTAAAAACGCAGGTACCAGAGGTTGGGATTTTAATTTTAAACAAAGCGCCGTTGTCCACTTCTAGACTATGTATGTGAAATATATAATGATATGCCGCAAATTAACGGGGCCTACCATTGTATTGTTGATTTATTCCTTTGTTCCACTGTTATTTCATAGAAATCTGCAGAAAAGATAGTTTTGATTTCGCTCTAATTACACCCAGAGCCCTCAAGTTAGCATACTAAGTGCCTTAATTAATAGCCTGTCAAATTATTATTTCATTAAATGCTATTTAGTAAACATAGCTACTAACAAAGAGCGGTAATAATAAGCTAATTATCAAAAAGTTAATTATAAAAGCGAGCTGCGTTTGTATTTTGAATTATTAAACCCTTTGAATTTATCTAGGGTATTATATTCGCTTGAGCTTTCAGTATTTTACCCTTCAAATGGTTATATAAAAAACCTTTCAAGCGGATTGTTACATCTCATTATTTGTAAGTGTCTATTGCTTTCATGTTTCGACATCGCAGTTCACATTTCCTTGGCCTTGTTATTACGTTTAGCAAAATGCCGCGCGTTTCAAGCGAAGTGAGATTTAGTGATTTGTTGAACAGCATTTGATTGCACATTCTGAAATTCTAAACAGGTATTTCGACAGATCGCGTTCTACGTTTGAAACTAAACCAGAAGATTGCGGTAACCGCACTCAGCTCTCAGACGAGAGATCAGTACCTAAGTGCGGTAAAATTCCAGACTCGCATTCAAAATGTAGTCAAAATCTATTCGCTAGTACACCAGTGAGCCTTAATAATTCCAGCAACAACTTGCCTAGAATTTCAAAGAGGTTACGGAGAATTTTTCTTTCACAATTTAGAGCACAAACACCTTAAGGTCTCACCGCGGTGACTGTGCAAATTCATAGCGCACCAAATGAAAGAGTAAACGGCGTAACAGTGGATCGTGCGGAGCTTGCTTATGATGGTGCTGCGTTATACCCAGTTACCCACACTAACTAGTTTGCCCAAACCAAAACGGAAACCGGCCAAGTACGAGTCGGACTCGCACACGAAGGGTTCCGTACCATTATCGCAAAACACTGCATAAAAATCATGTCCGTAAGGATTGAGGAGCCATTTTTTGTATCTTAATGAAATTAATAAACTTATTTAGTAGTAAGTTTAAAAATTTTGTAGGTTCATTCCTTGATTTTGTAGTATAATACTTCAAAAGTTATATGAACATAAAAGTGGCTCCTCAATCTAAATGTTTGAATTGAGAAGCCACATCAGAACTAGGAAGATCATGGATTAATATTTATCATAATTTGGTATGATTTAGTAGCATTTGAGAGTATTTAGTAGACAAAATCTGAGCTCGGTTGCATTAAAATTAAAAAAAGTTATCGTACATTATAAGTGGCTCCTCAGACCATACATACAACTCGTCATTTTTCAAAGAAGCCGTAGGTCAAATAATGCGCAATTTCTTCGTCATTTAGTAGTAAGTATATTAGATTTGTAGGACAAGAATCAGTAATTAAAAATGAGTGCATTGGGAGATATGGCACATTTTAACTGGCTCCTCAATTGAGATGCTTCGGTAAATAGATTTGCCTCTAATCTACTGATACTTGTGACGAAATTTGGAAAAAAAACATCTTATTTTGTATAAATTTATACTATATGTACGTATAATCCTGCCATAAAAAAGTAAATATCTACGAAGTTATTAGCAATCCTTTAATTTCCTATCAAATTCTTTTGTAGGGTGTCCATGAATAAACTATTTTTTTTCCGTTTCCTGGCTTTTAAAAACACAAATAGAAATCTTTTTGTGTTTTTTAATTTTATTTCAACTCGATATTGAAATCCTTGACGGTCCAACAGATTGAATATCATTTATTTTCCTGTCTATTCCATTTACAAATAAGGGTCTCCATTCTCACTAGATATAAAATATAAAAAAATACGGTCACCAATTCTATTTGTAATAAGAAAAAAAAAAGATTAATAAAAGGTTCTAAAGATTTCATGCCAATGCCTTTTTAGGGTTCTGTAGCTAACACGGAACCCTTACAGTTTCGCTTTGTGCGTCTGTCCGTCCGTAGTTTAGCTCAGAGACTCTTAGTACTAAAAAGCTATAATTTGGCATGGTTAAACATATTAATCACTCCGACAAAAGGATTTTTTTTTCTCGTCTTTTCCTTAAGTGGATCCGTTTACCTAAAGTTAAGCTTTTAATTGCTAATTTTTGTTAGAGTCAAGTGTATGGATATGTGAAAAAAATCATATAGATATATCTTATATCATATATATCATAGAATATAACGGAATTAAAAGGGAAACTATCACAGCTAAGTAAGCTTTATAACTTTACGAATAATAGTCGACCAACTTATAAAATGAACTTGGAAAAGTAAATATTTTCTAAAGCCATTGAAAAATTACTTAATACGTTTATGAACCATGTAAAAATATACATTAATAAAATCATAACATCCATAGTATTTTTTTTTCTAATGTTTACGCTCGAATGACGCATTGGAGTGGGTGGATGGTCTGCAGTACCGGCGCGTACGGCGCATACGCGGGGGTGTCTATTTTTTTCTTAGTGCAGTAAGTATTGATATTTTCGATGTTTTGTAGTCTAAAGTCAAAGTAGATTCGATTGCCAAGCAAATTCCGCTACCCGACCATAGATAGTGGTATTCTCAGTGGTCGCAATTATAGACTTAATTGCGTTTGCCGTAAAGTTGACATTCGCCTCATAGGTCGAAATATCCCAAGCCACATCAGTGCAGTATAACACATTGCATTTTTAATTACATTATCGATATCGATAGATACCCGAGTACGTTACCCCAACAGGAAAGTGGCTCCTACAGTGATAAGAGCGGAACGTATAATTAGTGCGTAATCTGTTGTAAATGTGCGCCACATAAAAAATTAGTGAGTGCCGTCGTTTTAGAAAAAAATAGAAAAAAACGTTTCCTACTGGAGTATAGCTGTTCCAGCAGGAAAATTCTAAACGAATGATCAGAGTGAGAAATATTGTGCATGGGCAGAGAGCTTATAGTTGTGCAAGTATGTGCGCCGAAAACATAATTCGTACGTCATCAGGTTTTCGAGATATTGCATTTCCTGCTGGAGTAACGTTTTACAGAATCGTTTATATCTAAAACCATTGTATGTGCGCCTGTAGGATAAACATACGCGAGTAGCTCTTGATATGTGCGTATTTGTGCCGGAATTATATTTAAGGAAATATTTATAATTTGCATATAATCGCGCTTTTTTTAAATCGCGAAATAAATTCGCGGTGATTAAATGAGAAAACGTATAAACTCGCTGAAAACTGTATTCAGTCCATCTTGACGCTTGTATTGACCATAAAAAGTTTCAAAAGTATACATGCTTGCGTTATCGAATAATATTGGCTAAAAGTCAAAACGACGGTGTCATAACTTTGACAGCAAAATACAAGAAACCGGCCCAACCCAAGATAGGTAGGTGTATAGCACAAATAAGAACGTTTAGTCAAAAATATATAGTGAAAATAATCAACTTGGATGTTTCACATTAAGTAGATTTAAACGAAAAACTAAACATGTAAACAACGGCTGTTATCCGACCAAATTCAAAAGACTACAAAAAAGCGACGGATAAATTTTATTTAAAATTATATTATTATTTTACTATTATTTAATTTATATTTTCTAAATATATTTTATGTTTTTGGCATCCAAAGTTTAGATGATGCAATTTGTATTGCAGAAGAAAAAAACGTTTGTACGGCTTTTAACCACAAAACAATGTGCAAATATACTCTATCAAACCCAGTTTAATTTGAACTAAATGTTTGTACCAAGTTTCGAGTAAACGAGGTACCAGAATCTATTATGATTACAAGTAAATCATATACATTAATAGGCGTTATAGAATTTATACCTGGAATTAGCAACGCTGGCATGGGCCACTATAAATGTCACTACCCAATGAAGGATGAGATGTTTTGTTACGACGACTATGATTCTCACTGTAAAATTCGTAAAAGCACCAACCAACCAATATGTATTAATTCTTTAACTTATGTAGAAATTGATTTAAATACCTAAAACATATCTGTACATACCTACCTATATTTCTATATAGTCGATTTGTTAAAAATTAAATTTCAAAAACTTGTCATCCTGGTTTCATTCATATAACATGGTCTCCCTTAATATCGAATTCTTAAGGATTATCAAAAGTAATTGTTTTTCAGATACCGAATGTTGATCTCTACTTAAGTATTTAATAGACATTCATACTAAATGTTAGTGTCTCTGGTTTTTGATTCCGTTGTAATCTCAGGTAGGTACAGTAACGTTGTGATCTACAGTAACGTCAGGATTGAGGAGCCAAATAAAATTGGGTTTGTTACTAAATTCACTCAGTTTTACTACTTTGTCCATATGCTACAAATTCGAACACACTTACTACTAAATGATGAAGAAATTTCGCATTTATTGAATTACTGCTTCTTTGAAAAATGACGAGTCCTATGTATGGTCTGAGGAGCCACATATAATGTATGGTAACTTTTTTAATTTTAATGCAACCGAGCGCAGATTTAGTCTACTAAATACTCTCAAGTGCTACTAAATCATACCAAATTATGATAAATATTGATCCATGATGTTCCTAGTTCTGACGTGGCTCCTCAATCCAAACATTTAGATTGAGGAGCCACCTTTATGTCCATATAACTTTTGAAGTATACATGACAACAAAAAAAACAAAACCAAAAAACAACAACACAACACACAAAATCGAGGATCGAACCTACAAAATTTTTAAACTTACTACTAAATAAGTATATTAATTTCATTAAGATACAAAAAGTGGCTCCTCAATCCTTACGGACATTAAAAATCACGTTTGTTGTATAGGGGCCCTCCTTAATTTCTTTTAATTTAATAATTATTAGTTTTTAAGTAAATATTTAACTAAATATCCTGTGAATATTTCAAGTGTCTACCTGTTGCCGTTATTAATATCGAGCAAAAACAGCAAAAATATCACGTTTGTTGTATGGGAGCCCCTCTTAAATATTTATTTTATACTGTTTTTTGTATTTGTTGTTATAGCGGCAACAGAAATACATCATCTGTGAAAATTTCAACTGTCTAGCTATCACGGTTCATGAGATACAGCCTGGTGACAGACGGACGGATCGCGAAGTCTTAGTAATAGGGTCCCGTGTTTACCCTTTGGGTGCGGAACCCTAAAAACGGACAGCTGCTACAAATAGCGCTGCCAAACTAAACTTGGAAATTATTTGGTAGTATGCTGCTATTTTTCTAAATTTATTTTTTTAAAACCGTTAAATTCTGCTATTTGCTCGATATAATAACACCAATTTTCTTTTCGCTGAAACAGCTATTCAACCGAATATAAAGGAGATTTAGCTATTTTCGACGCAATGAAAAGTATAATTTCAATGAAATACCTCAAACCATTTAAAATATTAAAGAACGATTTTTTACCTGCCGTTCAATCAACTACTTTAGTCTAGAAACAAAAACATGAATTATCATTACTTCGGTCTACCACCGAATTAACATTTTTATTGTTTGTGTCCATTATCAAGCTGCTTTTGAATAACTACGAACTTTGCAAAAATGTTGTCAGTATTCTGGAACCATTCAAGCTTAGAGGAATCTTATGAATATGGTTTAGTAAGGCCCTGCGCACACCGCTGGAGGCGCGGCGCAGAGCAATTGAAGACAACAATTTAATATAAACCTTAACTACCTTGACATACGGTCAATATAAGATCACTGTGTCGTGCGCCGCTCGGCTCGTTCTTATTTATCTTTGCAATGTCATTTTCAAATTTATAACATACGAATTAGAGTCTAATTTAAATTAGAATTAATATTTGTTTCGGGATATTTACCATGTATATTTTGTATTTTGTTGAGAGCTCGATATTTCGGCACCGTTACAAGCGCCATGATCACGAGAACTAAACGTCTTTGCGGGTGGGTGATATTTACGAGCTGACATATCTGTCAAAAGTGGATACAGTGAGCATCGTCTATCGTGAACAGTGTCGAGTAACTATTGAGAAAAGTTCTGGTAGTAGCGGCATCGTGCGTGAAAAACGAGTGAGGAAGAGGGTAGACACAAAGTGTATAAAATACAACATATACATGGTAAATATCCCGAAACAAATATTAATTCTAATGATTGTGACCATGTCAGCTTAAAAATTAATTTAAATTGTTATCTTCTCAGTATCTTCGCCGCGCCTCTCCAGATGTGCGCTGGGCCTACGGAGGACAGACGACAGGGGTCGACGGCAGCCACTCTGCACTAAACCATAAACTCGCTATAATAAGGTCATGCGAATTCCGAGCCCCGGGAACCGATTCCCAGGTAGGCAAAAACATAAATGATCGGGATTTCCTAAATAGACAATCACGGTTTTATCATTTTTCTCGTTTCATGTAAGTACCGCTTGTGTACAGTACCTGCTATTTGTAATATACGTTTTATTTGAAGATACCTCAGTGTCTACTTTCTAAGTAGTCTCAATATTAGTACTGAGAGAGCGGGAGTGTAGTTTTTATCGTTCAAGGCTGAGGTACAATATCAAATGTTCAAACGTACTCCCAAATGAAAGAAACCCCCGAGGGGATCGTACCGAGATATACAATTTACAAAATTACGTTTCATTTCAAGTTTGTCATAGCCTATTATCTTGATGAATTTGCTTGTGCCATCTTATACTTACTGCGTACGTTTTTATAAAAGGCACACAGAGACGTAGAAGGATAACTCATATAATAAGCCAGAGGCTTGAATTTCTATCTTTTTATATTCAGTTAATTACACCAACTTGTTGTTTTATATAAAGTAAATAGAAAACCCGATGCTAAGCATAACTTTTAGAGGTTTTTTAGGGTTCCGTAAACCCAAAGGGTAAAAACGGGACCCTATTACTAAGACTCCGCGATCCGTCTGTCTGTCTGTCTGTCTGCATGTCTGTCTGTCTGTCTGTCCGTCTGTTACCAGGCTGTATGTCATGAACCGTGATAGTTAGACAGTTGAAATTTTCACAGATGATGTATTTCTGCTGCCGCTATAACAACAAATACTAAAAACAGAGTAAAATAAATATTTAAGTGGGGCTCCCATACAACAAACGTGATATTTTTGCCGTTTTTTGCGATAATGGTACGGAACCCTTCGTGCGCGAGTCCGACTCGCACTTGGCCGGTTTTTTTATTATGGCCCTGGAAAAGGCAACGTTCTTTAACAAACCTATTTTTTGCAGAGTAGGGTAATCTTTAAAATTCTTTGGGTCGCCCTTGTCTAGTACGAAATACCGGTCTTAGGTATAAATGCGTGACCTCGTACAAGACAAATCGATACTTCTCAATGCTTTGAACAACTTTACTGGGGTCTAAAATAACGGGCGCCATTTGTTTTGTAATGCTTATAGAACTCACTAGAACAGAAGGGGCAGTCATGCTAATAATTTATCAAGTTTGGTATCTTGCAAACATTTCTAACGTCATAAAGTACCGTTATGGAGGTCTTACCTTATCTTAGAACGCCGCTGCCTGCGCGATGCTCGCGGACGCTAGTTTGCGAAGCTCGCATTCCGCGTCAAGGAAATAATATTTCGTACGAA
Source organism: Anorthoa munda (assembly GCA_945859665.1). Lineage (NCBI taxonomy): Eukaryota > Metazoa > Arthropoda > Insecta > Lepidoptera > Noctuidae > Anorthoa > Anorthoa munda. The sequence goes on along the minus strand of OX243913.1, from coordinate 10,441,218 downwards.
ATAACTTCCCTTTACTTTTCTCTTTCATCTATATGGTGAGATGGCAACGTAACGAAGGGACGACTGTGCAAAAAGTTTTTTGAAAAAGGCATATTTTCGCAATAATCAGATTTTTTCCGTCTCTGTGTTGGTACGCATAACCGCTAGAATGTTACACACACTGGAAGTGTAAACAGATCTGTGAGGCTTTAATAGGGATTTAAGTGTACAGTATTTAGGTACACATATCACATTAGGTACGTATTTTGTTCTTTTTACCCGGCTGCAAGGAAAGGGTTATGTTTTTCGCGCGTATCTTGTATGTTTGTATGTATGTATGTTTGTATGTATGTAATATTCTTTATTGCCTCATATCATTCAAACTACTTGACGGATTTTCATAATTAAAACATCATTAGATAGGTCTTAACTGCCCAAGTGTTCTTAGATAAATGCCGTTACAAAAAAAAAGCAACATGGCGGATTTTGGGCGCCATATTATGGGGGTTTCAATTTTTTTTTTCTAACATACCCACCGAGTGGGGTATCAAAATGAAGGGTTTTTAGAGGGGATTACAAATATATATACCACTTATATGTTTAAAAGTCATTCGAAAAAAAAATATAACCGAAAAAGTTGTAAATAAAAACAATACAAAAGCTGTAAACAAGAAAAATCATGCTGTGCAGTCGGAGGATACATACCTATTCGCAAATTGGCTGACCTCCTGATTCTCCGACTGCACAGCATAATTTTTCTTGTTTACAGCTTTTTAGTTCGCTTCTTAAACAGGCGGGTTTTTGATTTTTAAATTCATTGTTTGAACTTATACTATGATCCATTTCCAATGCTGGGATAATGCAATCCAAGTATCCTTCCTGAATTCAAGTCTTGCCAACCCAACCCGAAAATAAATGTTTCATCAGAAACAGAACATACGGATACAGGTTCGAAGGTAAAAAAGCGCTTGTAACCGCGGACAAAGGCCATTTCTAAGACAAATTCCTACTGCCATGTGTCCTTTATCAATCAAGATGATTAAAGTCCGCACGGACCACTCTCCGACCATTTCAATGCGCCCGTATTTTCGGAATCAGACAAGACAGGGTTAAGGAATGCGAGCAATTTAGTGAAATCAAGCGTCTGACAGGTTGGCGGCAATACACGCAGCGATGGCTGTTTGGCCGGATATTGCTCGGCCCGCACGAACTTACGGTTCCTTTACAAGACTACCCATCGGCAGCCAACTTGGCTGGAAGTGAGTTAAGATCGTACGTATTCACTGCATGCCCATGCTTAAAGAGTAGAAGTGTTTGCTAAAGAATAAAACTGTCTCAGGTAAAAAAGAAAGTTATTTTAGTTTAGTTGTTTATTTTTATAACAATTTAATGTTCAACTCATAAAAAGGTTTTACATGTGTTTTAATATAATCATTTCCATCAGTCCATATTCTGTAAAAGAAACCTCAAACCTCGGTACCATTTGTCAACCGCCTCATTTAAAAGATAATATCAGGATTAGCGAAGGGATGATCCTTGTGTGCTCGACCCCTGCAAACAAAACGTTAATCTTTGATTAAAGAATAAGTTTAAAATCGTATTAGTTACAACGAGCGTATTAATCATTCGTACTGTAATCTTAACTACCATAATCCCAATTATTAATATCGTTAACACTAAAGTTGGCTCGTTTGTCAGCTCGTTCATAACTTAGCAACCCCTTGACCAGCCATTTATAACTACGGTAAAACATATTTATCCGTTTCGATCTAGCAACATAAAAAAGCGATATTTAGGAAAAACGTAAAAAAAAAACAGTCCAAATTTCATGTCACCGACTCGCGGCTAAATATTTAATTTCTAATTCCGTGCGAGTGAAGCCGCGAGCAACAGCTAGGGATTTAGTAAAGGACCTAGAGGAGGTCTATTTGTGTGATTGTCACTGGATCACCTCCCAGCGGATCAATGAACGACAATGTAACTTTCCGAGCAAGCAACTTGCCTTAGAAACCGACATCCGTCAATTTTTGTCCCTACAGATTTGCTGAGATTGATATCTCTGGGCAAAGATAAAATAACAGTTTTATTTAACAGCGGTACGTCAGCGTTTCTATAAGCCTAATTAGGACCTAAAATTGCAAATAGAGAGGGGAAATTTAAGCGTTTATTTATTGCGCTCTATCTCAAACTGGGCAACTCTTTTTTTCACTTTGTGTTCACGAAACCTAACTGAAGGTAGAGCAGAATTTTGTTTAATTCAAGTGCTTGGTAACATTATAAAGTCTTTCAACCCACACTCTATCAACGGACTGCTCATAACCATAAAATATGTATTCGATCAAAAATTCACAAAGGAGTTTTAACTAGAGGATCTAAGGAGAGGTTCCACTAATTAAGTAACTATTAATAGTTAAGTGGGCTATTTACAGCACATATATAAATAGAAGTGACGCATGGCGGAACAGTGGGCCTTGTAGCCTCGTGGGCATACAAACGGTGCGTGGGAATATTGATGGCTCTTATAGAATATTTATTTCGATGGCATAATCAAGTTTTCCTGTAAACGCACGGTTTGCAAAAAAAATAACTTTTGACAACCAACAGGGGGTTAAAAAAAAACAAAAACGCGACTGCTTAAAAAGCGAACTAAAAAGACGTTAACAAGAAAAAAATCATGCTGTGCAGTCGGAGGATACATATTCGCGTGCTGGCTGACCAAAACAGATGTATCCTAGTTCGCTTTTTAAGCAGTCGGGTTTTTGTTTTTTTTTATTATTTTTTTTATTTAACCCTTTTTAGTTATTTTTTTACGAATTAGCTACACTTAAACATATTAGTGTTATATTTTTTTGAAATTGGATCTTATAATCCTTTATTTTGATACCCCACACGACGGGATAGAAAAAAAATTGGGCCCCAACATTATGGCGCCCAAGAGCCGCCATTTTTCTATTTTCCAATTGTAATGTAGCCAGTGACACTCGCAAGATTAAAACGAATGGATTATCGTACGAATCATCAAAATCGGCCAACGCGATTGGCCTCTGGAACGCCACATCGGAACAAACATACATACATACATCGACTGATAAACACATTACCCTCCTTCGGCAGTCGGGTAAAAAGGTATTGAATTGCGATGATATTCACGTGTTGCGGGTAAAACATTTATGACGGCCACAGAACGTGCCAATCAAACTTTTTGTTTCACATTAATTAAGTCTTAAAATGATTAAAAGTGAAACACAATATACCAGATGCAGATAATTGCAAATTGAAAATCAAAAAGCAATATAATTATGTAGCGTTCTGACAACTGTGGTGTATATTAAAATCCTAGTGAATATGAAACGAACCGATGTCGAATTAGGTATTAAAAATAGCCAAATATCGACTAAGGTGATATGACACAATAAAAAAATATGACTACATTGCATTATAGAGGTAGTGTAATTGTCATGGACCAAGTGATTAATCAGGGCACTATGTATAATGCCCAGGCACTAGAATCTAGTCAAGTCAAATCGAACAATGTAATTAATACTGATTTAAACTTCTATATTTATCACATTGTCTGATCATTATGAATATTGCTACGTAACTATTGGGCTATTTGATAATTATGGTCAATGAATCAGTCATCTAGTGCACCCTGATACGGATAGGTTAGGTTTGAAGGAGATGACGCGAGCTGAAGTGAGCGAGCAAAGCGAGCGAACTCATCTCTCGTCATCTTCTTTATGTTAGGTTACTTTGGACCCTGCAGACAAAAATAGCGCTACGCTGCGCGGGTCTCCGTCTACTTTATTTTTCAAATAGTAATCGTACTTACCCATATTAAAACGAATGTCAACATTAAAATAATTTCAAAAAACATACTTTTTTATTACCACCCCAATAAGTGATGGGCAATATTCAGAAAACCGGTTAATTTCATTATTTTAATAGTTTTTATCATATTGCCTCTTCATGGTCATTTTTCAAATTGCCCGGTTATTATGAATAATGCCGTATTAATCACTTGGTCCATAACATAATCATCAACTGGGATAATCTTTTCTAGTGTAATTTAATGCGTGACATGTACCCCTTTTAATACGTTGTCTGTACATACTCAAAAGTAATAATAATACAAAACATATTTTTGGTTTACAGCCTGAACGATATCATGGGCACAAACTAGAAGGGTGCCGTACTAATCTAGACGTTACTTACTCTGCTTGTGGAATGAGCCGACCGTTACAGTCCAGGCTGTTGATGATCTCAATATCATCCTTCGTCAAAGAGAAGTCCCAAATGTTGAAGTTTTCTTCTATGCGGTTCTTAGATATAGACTTCGGTATTACAATAACGCCTCTGTCTATTTGGAACCTAAAACAATACGTAAGTATTTAAACATCAACGAAAAAATTACTGATCATTAGTTACGGCGTAGTGAAGGCTATGGCGTAGTAGAGGCTACGGCGTAGTATGGGCTACGGCGTAGTGTTAACTACGATATGTTGTCGTAGATGCATCGTAGCACATTATAATTTACCCGCTACGCTTCTGTGCATCGGACGAGCAATTTGTGTAACAGAGACTTTGTGTTACGACAGTGTGTTTGTACGCTAATATTTAGAACAATATTTCAATATTGAGTTTACATAAGACCTCTGCATTATTGATTATTTAGAGACCGTCGACGTTACTTCTTTCTCATTCTTGACATAATCGCTCGTTAGATGAAAATTATTCTTTCCCGATCTGTTTTCAAAGTATAATTTATTTGAACAGGTGGCCGCTTTATTTCCTTCCATTTAATAAATGTTTGTAGACTGATAATCGAAAATTAGGTAGCGTTTAATTAATTGCTTTGCGTATCCAAAATAATATCGATCTGAAAGTAGAAATTCGACATAATGCTTACAAAGATAATTGATCGATGTTATCAATATCACGTCCAATACCAGTAAAATCTTATTTTATTATTCCTAGTATAGGAATACAAATAAAAACGATAAAATCTGCTAAACGGCTTCATTCCGGTCACTCGGGCTGGTGTCGATCGCATCAAATGATGCTCCATTGCCTCGCGTCCCCGGTTATATTTATTTTCTGTGCAAAAATTTTGTACATCACTAAAATTTCGTATATAAAATGCAATATAGAAACATTTTATCATCGTATCTATATCGTCCGTCTATTGAAGCAATAAATTGCGATCTTTCAAATCGCAATTTCTTATTTACGACTAAATACGCTTCTTATTTCGACATTTATAAATAAATCTCCAAGTGATCCTGACCTCTGGCCGTCAATTAGGTGTTCGCTTCGTAAAAAATTCAGAGAGACCTATACATTTTGGAATTTGTGATGTGAAATATTTTCATAGATAAAAATAAAACATGGTAAACGAAATATTTAAGCGAAGCGAAACGAAATATTCAAGCGAAGCGTAATAAAATTCACAATATTGTTTATAAAAATTTACACTGCAAACAAAATATCCGAAAATATCAGGTGTCCTATTAGGAATTTTGATCACGATAGTCGCTGACCTGGCTTGATTCAAATACCTCACTATCGATCGATAGCTTAGTTTGTAACTGCGTAGACTCTTCAATAACAATAATAATAATAACTCATATTGAATAAACACTATTAAGTTGACTATAGAAACAGAATAAAATATTTATTTTGTGAGTAAAGACGGCCCCAAATCACAGTACAAATTATGTATAACAAATAGCTTTCCCTAGAGTTGAAAGCTTTCTGTCTTTCCTCTTAGCAGTAAATACACATCGATTGTCGGTATAATGTCGGGGAACTTCTGTATTTACCTAATAAATAAAACTATCATTAATATAATAGAGTCCTCATTAATATTCAAGCAACTCAAACTTTTACCAAGCTATGACTGCCCCGATCGTGATTGTACTTCAATTTAATATAGAAATAGTTATTTATATATTAGTTCAGTATTCACAGATTTGGTCGGCTTTTCAACGAAACATTGAAACCGCAAACTGTGAATTTACAATTTTCATGGAAATCGAGCAAGAGGTTGTAATTTTGGAATCCATTGGAATATTGACGTAAACACCCACTCATCTACCCACACAATCATATCCAAAGTAAACCTTCAAAGTTACCTTATTAAAATTTGTGCCGGAGTTTTGTTCAGCCTTTTCGCGATGGCCAACACTTTGGGGTCCTCCAAGAGAGAGGGGTCACCGGGCTGGGCCCACGGCCGCTGAGGACTCCCGAGCGGACTGTATGCCGTCAATGTCACCCCTCGCTCCTTGCAGAAGTTGAACAGCTTGCTTTGATTCAAGTATGGGTGACATTCCACCTAAAAAAGGTCAATGACTTATCAATTAGCTCACAAATTAGTCAAAATTACAATTACGTGCGTAACATATATCAGCCTGCGGCCACTATAACAAAACAAGTGATTTCAGGAATATTTGTGTTCGTTATTGCAATATGCATGACATGATAAACGGTTTGTTATGGTTTCGGCAGGTTATCACAAAAATAAATTAAAGATAATAAAGTAAGATTGATTTTGTTTTTCCTTTCTAAAAATTATTATTTTAAGAACGATTGACAAAGCTGTGTAATCCTCGCATGTCGCAAGACAAGGCTATTTTTAAGTCTTTATTTCTACGAATAATGTTGTTAAGTGGACTAGGTTTAATGAAAAATACCTACAATGTGAAACAACATTTCGAGATTTAACATTCCACAACAAAATCGCCGTTGATTGAATCGTTTTCAACACCTCACCTGATTGGTCACTGGCTTAATTGTAGCAGCGTTCAGAATTCGAGTCAGTTGTACAGAATTGAAGTTGCTGACGCCGATGCTCTTAACGAGGCCTTTCTCGACGAGCTTCTCCATTGCCTTCCACGTATCCACGTAGTCTACGTCGGAGTAAATCACTTTGCCATTAGCATCTGAAGGAAACGGATCACTGCCTTCCTAAAATCAGACAAACATTTTATTTCGCTTTGTACATAATAAAGCTAATGTTTCTTGAGTATCGTTTTGCGAAAAGCTTTAGCCTAAATTGAAAACTTTTTTCGTTATTTACATAAGTCTTCTGTGGATTTAAAGAATTCAGCTAACCTAATATAAACTCAATTTCTGTTCGAGGTTGCGTCAGGCTTCTTAGTTCGCCGTATACAACTTTAAGAATAATAAAAACGGGCTTACCTTGTAAGCCATAGGCCAGTGAATGAGATATAAATCCAAATAATCCAATCCGAGATCAGACAACGAGATTTTTACAGCCTTCTCTACTAAGTCCGGCCTGTGATACGTATTCCATATCTTTGATGTTATAAAAAGGTCCTCTCTGAAAACATTAAAGTAGCATATAAAACATGTTTGTAATAATAACACGCTGAGATAGGTAGGTACCTGCACGGATTATCTGAGCCAAATAGCGGCACAACCCCTGTAAAGATTTCAATTGGGATAAGCAGCATTTCTAGATATTTGTACAGTTTAAACTAATTTAACTTGATTTCTACTAACTATAACATTTGAAAATAGAGTAGTTAGATATTTTACTTATTTAATAAAACTTCATGCAACATACAGGTACATAGGCGAACTTAATGCCTAAGTAAGTACCTACATTATTTTTTGGAGACTGAAGCCTGTGTATACAAATAAACATACAAGTTAGATTTAGTGTGAAGTTTCTTCTCCATAACAAGCTACATTTTCGAATGGACGGTAGAATCAATTATTGTTACAATTTTTTTTTTCTTTTTTACTTTCGAAAGTGGCTTAATTGAATAAAGAAATTTTGATTTTTGATTTTGATTTTAGGTAATTTGAAGTTTACCTTACCGTATTCGATACACAGATATAGGTAAGTAGATAATAAAATTATAGAACCCAATTATATTTTTATTATATTTTTATGTCAAACTGTACACAAAAAAAGAGGTTTCTCCTTACCGTCACCAGACGGCGCTATCCAGTTTCAAAACAAATTGACGTTAACGTTAACGCGATTGAACGTGTGTAAAAACTCACACTAAGGCCTAAGAGATCGTTTAGGTACATTATCACGAGTGAGTTCGTTAAAAATCTCGGAATTAGCACACAGGTACCGAATGTGAGGCAGCTGGTGTTGTGACTGGCGGCTGAGTACCCAAATAGGAACCTTATCTGTATGTTATCTACTGTCTAACTATCGTCTACAATATCTTATCAAGTCCTATGGTCTACTCGGGGCATTTAATTGAAACATCTTACTGTAGGATAGTTAATAAGATGTTTATAAAATAATATGATAAACTTTTAATTGCTGATAAAACCATTGTAATGATAATTTTAAAAAATGTTGTGTACGTGACGTGACATCAAGTTGGAAAGAGCTATACCTACTTAGATGATCCTGGAGCCTAATTGCGTAAGTAATTTCGACAAGGCAAAGAGTTTGATCCCATGAAAGGGTATGGAAATACTCTACTCTACTCTGTACTCTTTAAATAATTAGGTATTACCAAAAATTATTGGACTCTTTCGAAAAGAATAACTTTACAAATAAAAGCGTCCAATAATTATTCCCTTTGCCTTGGCGAATTAGGCTGCAGGTCGTGTTGAGAGGATTTTTTTTTTGTTTTCTGTGTAAACCAGCAGCCTAATTGCGTCAGTGAATTTGGCAAGGCAAAGGGTTTTGACCCCATCAATGGACCAATCACATGCGATATGAAAGATGCGATATGGTTTAGGTCTATATCCCAATTATATTGGGGTCGGCTTCCAATCTTACCGGATGCAACTAAGTATCTGTATTTTACATGGAGCGGGTGCCTATCTGACCTCCACAACCCAGTAACTGGGTAACACAATACCCCACTGGGTTATACAAAAAACCTTTCAAGCATATTGTTACATCTCATTATTTGTAAGTGTCTATTGCTTTCATGTTTCGACATCGCAGTTCACATTTCCTTGGCCTTATTATTACGTTTAGCAAAATTCCGCGCGTTTCAAGCGAAGTGAGTTGTAGTGATTTGTTGAACAGCATTTGATTGCACATTCTGAAATTCTAAACAGGTATTTCGACAGATCGCGTTCTACGTTTGAAACTAAACCAGAACATTGCGGTAACCGCACTCAGCTCTCAGACGAGAGATCAGTACCTAAGTGCGGTAAAATTCCAGACTCGCATTCAAAATGTAGTCAAAATCTATTCGCTAGTACACCAGTGAGCCTTAATAATTCCAGCAACAACTTGCCTAGAATTTCAAAGAGATTACGGAGAATTTTTCTTTCACAATTTAGAGCACAAACACCTTAAGGTCTCACCGCGGTGACTGTGCAAATTCATAGCGCACCAAATGAAAGAGTAAACGGCGTAACAGTGGATCGTGCGGAGCTTGCTTATGACGGTGCTGCGTTATCCCCAGTTACCCACACTAACTAGTTTGCCCAAACCAAAACGGAAACCGGCCAAGTACGAGTCGGACTCGCACACGAAGGGTTCCGTACCATTATCGCAAAACACTGCAAAAAAATCACGTTTGTTGTATGGGGGCCCTCCTTAATTTATTTTATTTTAATTTAATAATTATTAGTTTTTAAGTAAATATTTAACTAAATATCCTGTGAATATTTCAAGCGTCTACCTGTTGCCGTTATTAATATCGAGCAAAAAACAGCAAAAATATCACGTTTGTTGTATGGGGGCCCTCCTTAAATATTTATTTTATACTGTTTTTAGTATTTGTTGTTATAGCGGCAACAGAAATACATCATCTGTGAAAATTTCAATTGTCTAGCTATCACGGTTCATGAGACTGTATCTCATGAACCGTGATAGCTGGTGACAGACGGACAGACAGACAGACAGACAGACGGATCGCGAAGTCTTAGTAATAGGGTCCCGTTTTTACCCTTTGGGTGCGGAACCCTAAAAACGGACAGCTGCTACAAATAGCGCTGCCAAACTAAACTTGGACATTATTTGGTAGTATGCTGCTATTTTTTAAATTTATTTCTTTAAAACCGTTAAATTTTGCTATTTTCTCGATATAATAACACCAATTTTATTTTCGCTGAAACAGCTATTCAAAGAATATAAAGGAGATTTAGCTATTTTCGACGCTATGAAAAGATATTTCAATGAAATACCTCAAACCATTTAAAATATTAAAGAACGATTTTTACCTGCCGTTCAATCAACTACTTTAGTCTAGAAACAAAAATATGAATTATCATTACTTCGGTCTACCACCGAATTAACATTTTTATTGTTTGTGTCCATTATTAAGGTGCTTTTGAATAACTACGAACTTTGCAAAAATGTTGTCAGTATTCTGGAACCATTCAAGCTTAGAGGAATCTTATGAATATGGTTTAGTAAGGCTCTGCGCACACCGCTGAAGGCGTGGCGCAGAGCAATTGAAGACAACAATTTAATATAAACCTTATCTACCTAGACACTGACTGTATCTAGAATGTTACTGTGCCCGACAGAGTCCATAATTGTTTCTCTAACTATATTTACCACCTGTATGTACATTATGGATGCAATAAATTTAATTTGATTTGATTTGACATACGGTCAATATAAAATCACTGTGTCGTGCGCCGCTCGTCTCATTCTTATTTATCTTTGCCATGACATTTTCAACTTTGTAACATAAGAATTAGAGTCTAAATTAAATTGTTATCTTCTCAGTATCTTCGCCGCGCCTCTCCAGGTGTGCGCTGAGCCTAAGGAGGACAGACGACAGGGGTCGACGGCAGCCACTCTGCACTAAACCATAAACTCGCTATAATAAGGTCATGCGAATTCCGAGCCCCGGGAACCGATCCCCAGGTAGACAAAAACATAAATGATCGGGATTTCCTAAATAGACAATCACGGTTTTATCATTTTTCTCGTTTCATGTAAGTACCGCTTGTGTACAGTACCTGCTATTTGTAATATACGTTTTATTTGAAGATACCTCAGTGTCTACTTTCTAAGTGGTCTCAATATTAGTACTGAGAGAGCGGGAGTGTAGTTTTTATCGTTCAAGGCTGAGGTACAATATCAAATGTTCAAACGTACTCCCAAATGAAAGAAACCCCCGAGGGGATCGTACCGAGATATACAATTTACAAAATTATGTTTCATTTCAAGTTTGTCATAGCCTATTATCTTGATGAATTTGCTTGTGCCATCTTATACTTACTGCGTACGTTTTTATAAAAGGCACACAGAGACTTGGAAAGATAACTCGTATAATAAGCCAGAGGCTTGAATTTTTTCTATCTTTTTATATTCAGTTAATTACACCAACTTGTTGTTATATAAAGTAAATAGAAAACCCGATGCTGAGCATAACTTTACTAAGTTTTTTTTATTATGCCCCTGGAAAAGGCAACGTTCTTTAACAAACCTATTTTTTGCAGAGTGGGTAATCTTTAAAATTCTTTGGGTCGCCCTTGTCTAGTACGAAATACCGGTCTTAGGTATAAATGCGTGACCTCGTACAGGACAAATCGATACTTCTCAATGCTTTGAACAACTTTACTGGGGTCTAAAATAACGGGCGCCATTTGTTTTGTAATGCTTATAGAACTCACTAGAACAGAAGGGGCAGTCATGCTAATAATTTATCAAGTTTGGTATCTTGCAAACATTTCTAACGTCATAAAGTACCGTTATGGAGGTCTTACCTTATCTTAGAACGTCGCTGCCTGCGCGATGCTCGCGGACGCTAGTTTGCGAAGCTCGCATTCCGCGTCAAGGAAATAATATTTCGTACGAAATAACTTCCCTTTACTTTTCTCTTTCATCTATATGGTGAGATGGCAACGTAACGAAGGGACGACTGTGCAAAAAGTTTTTTGAAAAAGGCATATTTTCGCAATAACCAGATTTTTTCCGTCTCTGTGTTGGTACGCATAACCGCTAGAATGTTACACACAATGGAAGTGTAAACAGATCTGTGAGGCTTTAATAGAGATTTAAGTGTACAGTATTTAGGTACACATATCACATTAGGTACGTACGAGGAGGGATCAAAAAGTAGTGAGAATGAGATAGAATATAATGACTATTGATAACTTAATAATTTATTTTTCTACATAGTTTCCGAGTCTCTCTACACACCGAGTCCAGCGCTTTTCCAAGGCTTCAATCCCTTTCAGAAAAAAAGTTTTGTCTTGGTCCTGCAAAAAGCTCTCCACGGCATCCATCACCTCGTTATCGTCTTCGTACCTGTTTCCCCTTAAGTATTTTTTCAATTTGGGGAACAGATAAAAATCGCTAGCCGCCAGATCTGGTGAATAAGGGGGGTGGTCAACCAATTCGAAGCCAGCTTGCTGAATGGCAGCCATCGCAACTGCCGACCTGTGCGCGGGTGCGTTGTCGTGATGAAACAGCACGCCCCTTCGAAGTTTCCCTCTCCTTTTCTCTTTGATGGCATTCCTCAACTTGGGAATTAAAGCTGCATAATATTGGCCTGTAATAGTGGTTCCACGCTCCAGGTAATCAATCAACAATATCCCTTCTGAGTCCCAAAATATTGAGGCCATAACCTCAAAATGATGGACCCATGTTTCGTCCATTGTTACGAAACGAGACAAAAAGTTTTCAGAATCTTCTTGAAACTTGTCCAACTATATCTTCGAAATATCGAGTCGATTTTGTTTCTGGCTGTCGGTTAACATTCTCGGCACCCATCTTGCGGAGACTTTTCTTATATTCAAAGATTGTTTCAATATGGATTGAATACTTCCATATGAAATACCCGTTTCTTGAATTAAGTATCGGATGGTAACTCTTCAATCGCTCAATACAATTTTCTCGACTTTCGCAACATTTTCTTGGGTGACTGACGTCGATGGACGGCCGCAACGATGTTTGTCTTCCTTGCTCGTTCTCCCTACTCGAAATTGAGAAGCCCACCTTGCGACAGTGGAGTACGGCGGAGCAGACTCTCCTAATGCTGCCTCCAAATCACAATGAATCTCTTGAGTCGTTAACTTTTTTAAACAGAGGTATTTAATAACGGCTCGCACTTCGTTTTTCTCCATTTTCGAGAACACGTTCCGACACGAAGCAAACAAATGACTACATTAAGAAAAAACCGGCCAAGTGCGAGTCGGACTCGCGCACGAAGGGTTCCGTACCATTATCGCAAAAAACGGCAAAAATATCACGTTTTTTGTATGGGAGCCATACTTAAATATTTATTTTATTCTGTTTTTAGTATTTGTTGTTATAGCGGCAACAGAAATACATCATCTCTGAAAATTTCAACTGTGTAGCTATCACGGTTCATGAGATACAGCCTGGTGACAGACAGACAGACAGACAGACAGACGGACAGCGAAGTCTCAGTAATAGGGTCCCGTTTTTACCCTTTGGGTACGGAACCCTAAAAAACAAAAGAGAATCGTAGATTTTTTTCCATGTTAATATTACAAATATGTATCTGAGCTATGCCTGCCAGTATTTTTTTCTTTACTTACCAAGGAGTATGTCGTTCTCACTACTTTTTGATCCCACCTAGTATTTTGTTCTTTTTTTTTGTTTTTAACTTATACTATGATCCATTTCCAATGCTGGGATAATGCAATCCAAGTATCCTTCCTGAATTCAAGTCTTGCCAACCCAACCCGAAAATAAATGTTCCATCAAGGACAGAACATTAAATGTTTCATCAGGAACATAACATACGGATACGGGTTCGAAGGTAAAAAAGCGCCTGTAACCGCGGACAAAGGCCATTTCTAAGACCAATTCCTACTGCCATGTGTCCTTTATCAATCAAGATGATTAAAGTCCGCACGGACCACTCTCCGACCATTTCAATGCGCCCGTATTTTCGGAATCAGACAAGACAGGGTTAAGGAATGCGAACAATTTAGTGAAATCAAGCGTCTGACAGATTGGCGGAAATACACGCAGCGATGGCTGTTTGGCCGGATATTGCTCGGCCCGCACGAACTTACGGTTCCTTTACAAGACTACCCATCGGCAGCCAACTTGGCTGGAAGTGAGTTAAGATCGTACGTATTCACTGCATGCCCATGCTTAAAGAGTAGAAGTGTTTGCTAAAGAATAAAACTGTCTCAGGTAAAAAAGAAAGTTATTTTAGTTTAGTTGTTTATTTTTATAACAATTTAATGTTCAACTCATAAAAAGGTTTTACATGTGTTTTAATATAATCATTTTCATCAGTCCATATTCTGTAAAAGAAACCTCAAACCTCGGTACCATTTGTCAACCGCCTCATTTAAAAGATAATATCAGGATTAGCGAAGGGATGATCCTTGTGTGCTCGACCCCTGCAAACAAAACGTTAATCTTTGATTAAAGAATAAGTTTAAAATCGTATTAGTTACAACGAGCGTATTAATCATTCGTACTGTAATCCTAACTACCATAATCCCAATTATTAATATCGTTAACACTAAAGTTGGCTCGTTTGTCAGCTCGTTCATAACTTAGCAACCCCTTGACCAACCATTTACAACTACGGTAAAACTTATTTATCCGTTTCGATCAAATCTAGCCACATAAAAAAGCACAGATATTTAGGAAAAACGAAAAAAAAAAACAATCCAAATTTCATATCACCGACTCGCGGCTAAATATTTAATTTCTAATTCCGTGCGAGTGAAGCCGCGAGCAACAGCTAGTTATATAGTAAAGGACCTAGAGGAGGTCTATTTGTGTGATTGTCACTGGATCACCTCCCAGCGGATCAATGAACGACAATGTAACTTTCCGAGCAAGCAACTTGCCTTAGAAACCGACATCCGTTAATTTTTGTCCCTACAGATTTGCTGAGATTGATATCTCTGGGCAAAGATAAAATAACAGTTTTATTTAACAGCGGTACGTCAGCGTTTCTATAAGCCTAATTAGGACCTAAAATTGCAAATAGAGAGGGGAAATTTAAGCGTTTATTTATTGTGCTCTATCTCAAACTGGGCAACTCTTTTTTACCCGACTGCCGAAGGAGGGTAATGTGTTTATGAGTCTATGTATGTATGTATGTACGTATGTACGTATGTATGTATGTTTGTTCCTATGTGGCGTTCTAGAGACCAAACGCGTGGGCCGATTTTGATGGTTCTTACGTCAATCGATTCGTCTTAACCCCGCGTGTGTCACTGGCTACATTAAAATAGGAAAATGGCGGTTCTTGGGCGCCATATTATGGAGGCCCAAATATTTTATTTCTTCCAAACCTATCGTGTGGGATATCAAAATAAAGGGCTTTAAGAGGTGTTTTCAAAAATGTATATCACTTATATGCTTAAATGTACCTAATTCTAAAAAAAATAACTAAAAAGTTAAAAATAAAAAAAGTTAATTAAAAATATCAAAAAACCTGACTGCTTGAAAAGCGAACTAAAAAAACGTAAACAAGGATAAAATCATGCTGTGCAGTCGGAGGATACATCTAGTTTTGCTCAGCCAGCTCACGAATATGTATCCTCCGACTGCACAGCATGATTTTCTCCTTGTTTACGTCTTTTTGGTTCGCTTTTCAAGCAGTCGGGTTTTTTTATATTTTTAATTAACTTTTTATTTCACTTTGTGTTCACGAAACCTAACTGAAGGTAGAGCAGAATTTTGTTTAATTTAAGTGCTTGGTAACATTATAAAGTCTTTCAACCCACACCCTATCAACGGACTGCTCATAACCATAAAATATGTACCTATTCGATCAAAAATTCACAAAGGAGTTTTAACTAGAGGATCTAAGGAGACGTTCCACTAATTAAGTAACTATTAATAGTTAAGTGGGTAAATAACAGCACATATATAAATAGAAGTGACGCAAGGCGGAACAGTGGGCCTCGTAGCCTCGTGGGCATACGGTGCGTGGGAATATTGATGGCTCTTATAGAATATTTATTTCGATGGCATAATCAAGTTTTCCTGTAAACGCACGGTTTGCAAAAAAAATACTTTTGACAACCAACAGGGGGATAAAAAAAAACAAAAACCCGACTGCTTAAAAAGCGAACTAAAAAGACGTAAACAAGAAAAAAATCATGCTGTGCAGTCGGAGGATACATATTCGCGTGCTGGCTGACCAAAACAGATGTATCCTAGTTCGCTTTTTAAGCAGTCGGGTTTTTGTTTTTTTTTATTATTATTTTTATTTAACCCTTTTTAGTTATTTTTTTACGAATTAGCTACACTTAAACATATTAGTGTTATATTTTTTTGAAATCGGATCTTATAATCCTTTATTTTGATACCCCACACGACGGGATAGAAAAAAAAATTGGGCCCCAACATTATGGCGCCCAAGAGCCGCCATTTTTCTATTTTCCAATTGTAATGTAGCCAGTGACACTCGCAAGATTAAAACGAATGGATTATCGTACGAATCATCAAAATCGGCCAACGCGATTGGCCTCTGGAATGCCACATCGGAACAAACATACATACATACATCGACTGATAAACACATTACCCTCCTTCGGCAGTCGGGTAAAAAGGTATTCAATTGCGATGATATTCACGTGTTGCCCGTAAAACATTTATGACGGCCACAACACGTGCCAATCAAACTTTTTGTTTCACATTAATTAAGTCTTAAAATGATTAAAAGTGAAACACAATATACCAGATGCAGATAATTGCAAATTGAAAATCAAAAAGCAATATAATTATGTAGCGTTCTGACAACTGTGGTTCATATTAAAGTCCTAGTGAATATGAAACGAACCGATGTCGAAATAGGTATTAAAAATAGCCAAATATCGACTAAGGTGATATGACACATTAAAAAAAATGACTAAATTGCATTATAGAGGTAGTGTAATTGTCATGGACCAAGTGATTAATCAGGGCACTATGTAAAATGCCCAGGCACTAGAATCTAGTCAAGTCAAATCGGGCAATGTAATTAATACTGATTTAAACTTCTATATTTATTATATTGTTTGGTCATTATGAATATTGCTACGTAACGGTTGGGCAATTTTGATAATTATGGTCAATGAATCATTCATAGAGCGAGCGAAGCGAGCTCCCGAGCCTAGTGCACCCTGACACGGATAGGTTAGGTCTGAAGGAGATGACGCGAGCTGAAGTGAGTGAGCAAAGCGAACGAACTCATCTCTCGTCATCTTCTTTATGTTAGGTTACTTTGGACCCTGCAGACAAAAATAGCGCTACGCTGCGCGGGTCTCCGTCTACTTTATTTTTCAAATAGTAATCGTACTTACCTATATTAAAACGAATGTCAACATTAAAATAATTTCAAAAAACATACATTTTTAAAACCGCCCCAATAAGTGATGGGCAATATTCAGAAAGCCGGTTAATTTCATTATTTTAATAGTTTTTATCATATTGCTTATTCATGGTCATTTTTCAAATTGCCCGGGTATTATGAATAATGCCGTATTAATCACTTGGTCCATAACATAATCATCAACTGGGATAATCGTTTCTAGTGTAATTTAATGCGTGAGATGTACCCCTTTTAATACGTTGTCTGTACATACTCAAAAGTAATAATAATACAAAACATATTTTTAGTTTACAGTCTGAACGATATCATGGGCATGAACTAGAAGGGTGCCGTACTAATATCTAGACGTTACTTACTCTGCTTGTGGAATGAGCCGACCGTTACAGTCCAGACTGTTGATGATCTCAATATCATCCTTTGTCAAAGAGAAGTCCCAAATGTTGAAGTTTTCTTCTATGCGGTTCTTAGATATAGACTTCGGTATTACAATAACGCCTCTGTCTATTTGGAACCTAAAACAATACGTAAGTATTTAAACATCAACGAAAAAATTATTGCACATTTGTTACGGCGTAGTGCAGGCTACGGCGTAGTAGAGGCTAGGGAGTAGTAGGGGCTTCGGCGTAGTGTTAGCTACGATATGTTGTCGTAGATGCATCGTAGCACATTATAATTTACCCGCTACGCTTCTGTGCATCGGACGAGCAATTTGTGTAACAGAGACTTTGTGTTACGACAGTGTGTTTGTACGCTAATATTTAGAACAATATTTCAATATTGAGTTTACATAAGGCCTCTGCATTATTGATTATTTAGAGACCGTCGACGTTACTTCTTTCTCATTCTTGACATAATCGCTCGTTAGATGAAAATTATTCTTTCCCGATCTGTTTTCAAAGTATAATTTATTTGAACAGGTGGCCGCTTTATTTCCTTCCATTTAATAAATGTTTGTAGACTGATAATCGAAAATTAGGTAGCGTTTAATTAATTGCTTTGCGTATCCAAAATAATATCGATCTGAAAGTAGAATTTCGACATAATGCTTACAAAGATAATTGATCGATGTTATCAATATCACGTCCAATACCAGTAAAATCTTATTTTATTATTCCTAGTATAGGAATACAAATAAAAACGATAAAATCTGCTAAACGGCTTCATTCCGGTCACTCGGGCTGGTGTCGATCGCATCAAATGATGCTCCATTGCCTCGCGTGCCCGGTTATATTTATTTTCTGTGCAAAAATTTTGTACATCACTAAAATTTCGTATATAAAATGCAATATAGAAACATTTTATCATCGTATCTATATCGTCCGTCTATTGAAGCAATAAATTGCGATCTTTCAAATCGCAATTTCTTATTTACGACTAAATACGCTTCTTATTTCGACATTTATAAATAAATCTCCAAGTGATCCTGACCTCTGGCCGTCAATTAGGTGTTCGCTTCGTAAAAAATTCAGAGTGACCTATACATTTTGGAATTTGTGATGTGAAATATTTTCATAGATAAAAATAAAACATGGTAAACGAAATATTTAAGCGAAGCGAAACGAAATATTCAAGCGAAGCGTAATAAAATTCACAATATTGTTTATAAAAATTTAAACTGCAAACAAAATATCCGAAAATATCAGGTATCCTATTGGGAATTTTGGTAACGATAGTCGCTGACCTGGCTTGATTCAAATACCTTACTATCGATCGATAGCTTAGTTTGCATTCGTAGACTCGTCAACAACAATAATAAACTCGTATTGAACAAACACTATTAAGTTGACCATAGAAACAGAATAAAATATTTATTTTGTGAGTAAAGACGGGCCCGAAATCACAGTACAAATTATGTATAACAAATAGGTTTCCCTAGTTGAAAGCTTTCTGTGTTTCCTCTTAGCAGTAAATACACATCGATTGCCGGTATAATGTCGGGGAACTTCTGTATTTACCTAATAAATAAAACTATCATTAATATGATAGAGTCCTCATTAATATTCAAGCAACTCAAACTTTTACCAAGCTATGACTGCCCCGATCGTGATTGTACTTCAATTTAATATAGAAATAGTTATTTATATATTAGTTCAGTATTCACAGATTTGGTCGGCTTTTCAACGAAACATTGAAACCGCAAACTATGAATTTACAATTTTCATGGCAATCGAGCAAGAGTTTGTAATTTTGGAATCCATTGGAATATTGACGTAAACACCCACTCATCAACCCACACAATCATCTACAAAGCAAACCTTCAAAGTTACCTTATTAAAATTTGTGCCGGAGTTTTGTTCAGCCTTTTCGCGATGGCCAACACTTTGGGGTCCTCCAAGAGAGAGGGGTCACCGGGCTGGGCCCACGGCCGCTGAGGACTCCCGAGCGGACTGTATGCCGTCAATGTCACCCCACGCTCCTTGCAGAAGTTGAACAGCTTGCTTTGATTCAGGTATGGGTGACATTCCACCTAAAAAAGGTCAATGACTTATCAATTAGCTCACAAATTAGTCAAAATTACAATTACGTGCGTAACATGTATCAACCTGCGGCCACTACTCGTATAACAAAACAAGTGATTTCAGGAATATTTGTGTTCGTTATTGCAATATGCATGACATGATAAACGGTTTGTTATGGTTTCGGCAGGTTATCACAAAAATAAATTAAAGATAATAAAGTAAGATTGATTTTGTTTTTCCTTTCTAAAAATAAATATTTTAAGAACGATTCACAAAGCTGTGTAATCCTCGCATGTCGCAAGACAAGGCTTTTTTACCCGACTGCCGAAGGAGGGTAATGTGTTTATCAGTCTATGTATGTATGTATGTATGTATGTATGTATATATGTATGTATGTATGTATGTATGTATGTATGTATGTATGTATGTATGTATGTATGTATGTATGTTTGTTCCTATATGGCGTTCCAGAGACCAAACGCGTTTGCCGATTTTGATGGTTCTTACGTCAATCGATTCGTCTTAATCCTGCGAGTGTCACTGGCTACATTAAAATTGGAAAAAACAAAAATGGCGGATTTTGGGCGCCATTTTGTGGGGAAAAAAATTTTTTTTTTCTTCCAAACCCATCGTGTGGGGTATCAAAATAAAGGATTTTAAGAGGTGATTTCAAAAATATATAACACTTATATGTTTACTTGTACCTCAATCTAAAAAAAAATAACTAAAAAGTTGTAAATAAAAAAAGTTAATTAAAAAAATCAAAAAACCCGACTGCTTAAAAAGCAAACTAAAAAGACGTAAACAAGAAGAAAATCATGCTGTGCAGTCGGAGGATACATCTGGTGTTGGTCCGCCAGCTCGCGAATATGTATCCTCCGACTGCACAGCATGATTTTCTTCTTGTTTACGTCTTTTTAGTTTGCTTTTTAAGCAGTCGGGTTTTTTGATTTTTTTAATTAACTTTTTTTTTTAAGTCTTTATTTCTACTAAGACAACGTTGTGGTTTAAAAGAAGATGTAGTGACTAAAATTGAAAAGAGTATGTTAAGATGGTTTGGTCATGTTGAGAGAATGAATGAAAGGCGACTAACGAAAGGTATTTACATGGCAGACGTGAATGGAAACGCCGGGAGGGGCGCCCTAGAAAGACATACATAGACCTTATAGGTGATGTTCTTCAGAAAGGCATGGTGCGCGGTACTCATAACCGGCGTGTGTGTATGACTAGATGTATGAATGTGAGTGAAGCAAAAGAAGTATGCAAGGATCGTAGCAGGTGGCGTTCTGTAGTTTCTGCCTACCCCCATGGGAAAAAGGCGTGAGTTTATGTATGTATGTTATTTCTACGAATAATGTTGTTAGGTGGACTAGGTTTAATGAAAAATACCTACGTTGTGAAACAACATTTCGAGATTTAACGTTCCACAACAAAATCGCCGTTGATTGAATCGTTTTCAACACCTCACCTGATTGGTCACTGGCTTAATTGTAGCAGCGTTCAGAATTCGAGTCAGTTGTACAGAATTGAAGTTGCTGACGCCGATGCTCTTAACGAGGCCTTTCTCGACGAGCTTCTCCATTGCCTTCCACGTATCCACGTAGTCTACGTCGGAGTAAATCACTTTGCCATTAGCATCTGAAGGAAACGGATCACTGCCTTCCTAAAATCAGACAAACATTTTATTTCGCTTTGTACATAATAAAGCTAATGTTTCTTGAGTATCGTTTTGCCAAAAGCTTTAGCCCAAATTGAAAACTTTTTTCGTTATTTACATAAGTCTTCTGTGGATTTAAAGAATTCAGCTAACCTAATATAAACTCAATTTCTGTTCGAGGTTGCGTCAGGCTTCTTAGTTCGCCGTATACAACTTTAAGAATAATAAAAACGGGCTTACCTTGTAAGCCATAGGCCAGTGAATGAGATATAAATCCAAATAATCCAATCCGAGATCAGACAACGAGATTTTTACAGCCTTCTCTACTAAGTCCGGCCTGTGATACGTATTCCATATCTTTGATGTTATAAAAAGGTCCTCTCTGAAAACATTAAAGTAGCATATAAAACATGTTTGTAATAATAACACGCTGAGATAGGTAGGTAGGTACCTGCACGGGTTATCTGAGCCAAATAGCGGCACAACCCCTGTAAAGATTTCAATTGGGATATTCAGCATTTCTAGATATTTATACAGTTTAAACAACTTGATTTCTACTAACTAGAACATTTGTAAATAGAGTAGGTAATTTAATTATTTAATAAAACTTCATACAACATACAGGTACATAGACGAACTTAATGCCTAACTAAGTACCTACATTATTTTTTGGAGACTGAAGCCGGTGTATACAAATAACAAGTTTGATTTAGTGTGGAGTTTCTTGTCCATTCTTCTCCATAACAAGCTACATTTCCGAATGGACGGTAGAATCAATTATTGTTACTTTTAATTTTTTTTTTTTTGTCTGACTGACTTAATTGAATGAAGAAATTTTGATTTTTGATTTTGCTTTTAGGTAATTTGAAGTTTACCTTACCGTATTCGTTACACAGATATAGGTAATTAGATAATAAAATTAAAGAACCCAATTATATTAAATTTATTTTGGGGATTCCTAACTATATAGGTATTATTTAATAATAAGAAAACGGCAATTGGATTAGGGATAAGCGGGACCAAAGACAGGTCTGACCCGGAACGGAGAAAGCATTGGGTACAGGCTAAACAGACATATATTTTGACCTTTTTACGACGCCCTGCTTAATTTTCTCCTTGATCGCTTCTCCGACCTCCTTCTCGTTAAAGTATAGATGCGCGCAGTCTATATGTCGGTAGCCAATGTCGATGGCATCGCCGACTGCCCGCGTCACCTCGCCGGGGTTTGACTAAAAATAATAAACAAAACAATGTTTTAACGAGACTTTTTATTATAAATAAAGGTACCTCGACACCAGATGAGCAGTACTTAAAATTTTAGCACAGTTTATATACGAGCAGCCAGAGTTGTGATAAATTTTACTGTGTAATAACTGGTTACGTTTACAGACACACGGCTTTAAAACAAATATAACTGATGAATACCATCACAAAGATCCTTATTCCGAGTTTTTTAACTTACTCACTCGAGATAACGTAAACGATCTCCTATGTCAAAATGAATACATAAAAAGAGGTTTCTCCTTACCAATCCAATCGCGTTAACGTAAACATCAATTTGTATTGAAACTGGATAAGCGCCGTCTGGTGACGGTGAGGAGAAACCTCTTTTTTTGTATACATTTTGACATAAGAGGCCTTAGTG
Source organism: Anorthoa munda (assembly GCA_945859665.1). Classification (NCBI taxonomy): domain Eukaryota; kingdom Metazoa; phylum Arthropoda; class Insecta; order Lepidoptera; family Noctuidae; genus Anorthoa; species Anorthoa munda. The sequence continues at coordinate 10,418,247 of OX243913.1, read as the reverse complement.
CGAGTTATTACTCACGCTAACTCGTGATAACGTAAACGATCCCTTATGTCAAACTGTATACAAAAACCGGCTAAGTGCGAGTCGGACTCGCACACGAAGGGTTCCGTAGCATTATCGCAAAACACTGCAAAAAAACACGTTTGTTGTATGGGAGCCCCCCTTAAATATTTATTTTATACTGTTTTTAGTATTTGTTGTAATAGCGGCAACAGAAATACATCATCTGTGAAAATTACAACTGTCTAGCTATCACGGTTCATGAGATACAGCCTGGTGACAGACGGACAGACAGACAGACAGACAGACAGACGGATCGCGAAGTTTTAGTAATAGGGTCCCGTTCTTACCCTTTGGGTACGGAACCCTAAAAAAGAGGTTTCTCCTTACCGTCACCAGACGGACCAGAGAGACCAGTTTCAATACAAATTGACGTTACGCGTTAACGCGATTGAGCGTGAGTAAAAACTCACACTAAGGCCTAAGAGATCGTTTACATTATCAGTTGTTTCAGAGTGAGTAAGTTAAAAAACTCGGCATTAGCACAGAGGTACCGAATGTGAGGCAGCTGGTGTTGTGACTGGCGAGTGGCGGCTGAGTACCCAAATAGGAACATTATCTATATGTTATCTACTGTGTAACTATCGTCTACAATATCTTATCAAGTCCTATGGTCTACTCGGGGCATTTAATTGAAACATCTTACTGTAGGATAGTTAATAAGATGTTTATAAAATAATATGATAAACTTTTAATTGCTGATAAAACCATTGTAATGACAATTATAAAAAAATGTTGTATACGTGACATCAAGTTGGAAAGAGCTATAGCTACTTAGATGATCCTGGAGCCTAATTGCGTAAGTAATTTCGGAAAGGCAAAGGGTTTGACCCCATGAAAGGGTAAGAAAATACTCTACTCTACTCTGTACTCTTTAAATAATTAGGTATTGCCAAAAATTATTGGACTCTTTCGAAAAGAATATCTTTACAAATAAAAGCGTCCAATAATTCTTCCCTTTGCCTTGGCGAATTAGGCTGCAGGTCGTGTTGAGAGGATTTTTTTTTTGTTTTCTTTGTAAACCAGCAGCCTAACTGCGTCAGTAAATTTGGCAAGGCAAAGGGTTTTGACCCCATCAATGGACCAATCACATGCGATATGAAAGACGCGATATGGTTTAGGTCTATATCCCAATTATATTGGGGTCGGCTTCCAATCTTACCGGATGCAACTATGGAGCGGATGCCTATCTGACCTCCACAACCCAGTAACTGGGTAACACAATACCCCACTGGGTTATACAAAAAACCTTTCAAGCATATTGTTACATCTCATTATTTGTAAGTGTCTATTGCTTTCATGTTTCGACATCGCAGTTCACATTTCCTTGGCCTTATTATTACGTTTAGCAAAATTCCGCGCGTTTCAAGCGAAGTGAGATTTAGTGATTTGTTGAACAGCATTTGATTGCACATTCTGAAATTCTAAACAGGTATTTCGACAGATCGCGTTCTACGTTTGAAACTAAACCAGAACATTGCGGTAACCGCACTCAGCTCTCAGACGGGAGATCAGTACCTAAGTGCGGTAAAATTCCAGACTCGCATTCAAAATGTAGTCAAAATCTATTAGTCAAAAGCTAGTACATCAGTGAGCCATAATAATTCCAGCAACAACTTGCCTAGAATTTCAAAGAGATTACGGAGAATTTTTCTTTCACAATTTAGAGCACAAACACCGTAAGGTCTCACCGCGGTGACTGTGCAAGTTCATAGCGCACCAAATGAAAGAGTAAACGGCGTAACAGTGGATCGTGCGGAGCTTGCTTATGACGGTGCTGCGTTATCCCCAGTTACCCACACTAACTAGTTTGCCCAAACCAAAACGGAAACCGGCCAAGTACGAGTCGGACTCGCACACGAAGGGTCCCGTACCATTATCGCAAAACACTGCAAAAAAATCACGTTTGTTGTATGGGGGCCCTCCTTCATTTATTTTATTTTAATTTAATAATATTAGTTTTTAAGTAAATATTTAACTAAATATCCTGTGAATATTTCAAGTGTCTACCTGTTGCCGTTATTAATATCGAGCAAAAACAGCAAAAATATCACGTTTGTTGTATACCCTTAAATATTTATTTTATACTGTTTTTAGTATTTTTTGTTATAGCGGCAACAGAAATACATCATCTGTGAAAATTTCAACTGTCTAGCTATCACGGTTCATGAGATACAGCCTGGTGACAGACGGACAGACAGACAGACAGACGGATCGCGAAGTCTTAGTAATAGGGTCCCGTTTTTACCCTTTGGGTGCGGAACCCTAAAAACGGACAGCTGCTACAAATAGCGCTGCCAAACTAAACTTGGACATTATTTGGTAGTATGCTGCTATTTTTCTAAATTTATTTCTTTAAAACCGTTAAATTTTGCTATTTACTCGATATAATAACACCAATTTTGTTTTCGCTGAAACAGCTATTCAGTCGAATATAAAGGAGATTTAGCTATTTTCGACGCTATGAAAAATATAATTTCTATGAAATACCTCAAACCATTTAAAATATTAAAGAACGATTTTTTACCTGCCGTTCAATCAACTACTTTAGTCTAGAAACAAAAATATGAATTATCATTACTTCGGTCTACCACCGAATTAACATTTTTAATGTTTGTGTCCATTATCAAGCTGCTTTTGAATAACTACGAACTTTGCAAAAATGTTGTCAGTATTCTGGAACCATTCAAGCTTAGAGGAATCTTATGAATATGGTTTAGTAAGGCCCTGCGCACACCGCTGGAGGCGCGGCGCAGAGCAATTGAAGACAACAATTTAATATAAACCTTAACTACCTTGACATATGGTCAATATAAGATCACTGTGTCGTGCGCCGCCCGGCTCGTTCTTATTTATCTTTGCCATGACATTTTCAACTTTATAACATACGAATTAGAGTCTAATTTAAATTAGAATTAATATTTGTTTCGCGATATTTACCATGTATATTTTGTATTTTGTTGAAAGCTCGATATTTCGGCACCGTTACAAGCGCCATGATCACGAGAACTAAAGTCTCTGCGGGTGGGTGATATTTACGAGCTGACATATCTGTCAAAAGTGGATACAGTGAGCATCGTCTATCGTGAACAGTGTCGAGTAACTAGTGAGAAAAGTTCTGGTAGTAGCGGCATCGTGCGTGAAAAACGAGTGAGGAAGAGGGTAGACAGATATGTCAGCTCGTAAATATCACCCACCCGCAAAGTCTTAAGTTCTCGTGATCATGGCTCTTGTAACGGAGCCGAAATATCGAGCTCTCAACAAAATACAAAATATACATGGTAAATATCCCGAAACAAATATTAATTCTAATGATTGTGACCATGTCAGCTTAAAAATTAATTTAAATTGTTATCTTCTCAGTATCTTCGCCGCGCCTCTCCAGATGTGCGCTGGGCCTAAGGAGGACAGACGACAGGGGTCGACGGCAGCCACTCTGCACTAAACCATAAACTCGCTATAATAAGGTCATGCGAATTCCGAGCCCCGGGAACCGATCCCCAGGTAGGCAAAAACATAAATGATCGGGATTTCCTAAATAGACAATCACGGTTTTATCATTTTTCTCGTTTCATGTAAGTACCGCTTGTGTACAGTACCTGCTATTTGTAATATACGTTTTATTTGAAGATATCTCAGTGTCTACTTTCTAAGTGGTCTCAATATTAGTACTGAGAGAGCGTGTGTGTAGTTTTTATCGTTCAAGGCTGAGGTACAATATCAAATGTTCAAACGTACTCCCAAATGAAAGAAACCCCCGAGGGGATCGTACCGAGATATACAATTTACAAAATTACGTTTCATTTCAAGTTTGTCATAGCCTATTATCTTGATGAATTTGCTTGTGCCATATTTTACTTACTGCGTACGTTTTTATAAAAGGCACACAGAGACTTGGAAAGATAACTCATATAATAAGCCAGAGGCTTGAATTTTTCCTATCTTTTTATATTCAGTTAATTACACTAACTTGTTGTTTTATATAAAGTAAATAGAAAACCCGACGCTGAGCATAACTTTACGAGGTTTTTTTTTTATTATGCCCCTGGAAAAGGCAACGTTCTATTTTTTGCAGAGTAGGGTAGTCTTTAAAATTCTTTGGGTCGCCCTTGTCTAGTACGAAATACCGGTCTTCTAGGTATAAATGCGTGACCTCGTACAGGACAAATCGATACTTCTCAATGCTTTGAACAACTTTACCGGGGTCTAAAATAACGGGCGCCATTTGTTTTGTAATGCTTATAGAACTCACTAGAACAGAAGGGGCAGTCATGCTAATAATTTATCAAGTTTGGTATCTTGCAAACATTTCTAACGTCATAAAGTACCGTTATGGAGGTCTTACCTTATCTTAGAACGACGCTGCCTGCGCGATGCTCGCGGACGCTAGTTTGCGAAGCTCGCATTCCGCGTCAAGGAAATAATATTTCGTACGAAATAACTTCCCTTTACTTTTCTCTTTCATCTATATGGTGAGATGGCAACGTAACGAAGGGACGACTGTGCAAAAAGTTTTTTGAAAAAGGCATATTTTCGCAATAACCAGATTTTTTCCGTCTCTGTGTTGGTACGCATAACCGCTAGAATGTTACACACAATGGAAGTGTAAACAGATCTGTGAGGCTTTAATAGAGATTTAAGTGTACAGTATTTAGGTACACATATCACATTAGGTACGTACGAGGAGGGATCAAAAAGTAGTGAGAATGAGATAGAATATAATGACTATTGATAACTTAATAATTTATTTTTCTACATAGTTTCCGAGTCTCTCTACACACCGAGTCCAGCGCTTTTCCAAGGCTTCAATCCCTTTCAGAAAAAAAGTTTTGTCTTGGTCCTGCAAAAAGCTCTCCACGGCATCCATCACCTCGTTATCGTCTTCGTACCTGTTTCCCCTTAAGTATTTTTTCAATTTGGGGAACAGATAAAAATCGCTAGCCGCCAGATCTGGTGAATAAGGGGGGTGGTCAACCAATTCGAAGCCAGCTTGCTGAATGGCAGCCATCGCAACTGCCGACCTGTGCGCGGGTGCGTTGTCGTGATGAAACAGCACGCCCCTTCGAAGTTTCCCTCTCCTTTTCTCTTTGATGGCATTCCTCAACTTGGGAATTAAAGCTGCATAATATTGGCCTGTAATAGTGGTTCCACGCTCCAGGTAATCAATCAACAATATCCCTTCTGAGTCCCAAAATATTGAGGCCATAACCTCAAAATGATGGACCCATGTTTCGTCCATTGTTACGAAACGAGACAAAAAGTTTTCAGAATCTTCTTGAAACTTGTCCAACTATATCTTCGAAATATCAAGTCGATTTTGTTTCTGGCTGTCGGTTAACATTCTCGGCACCCATCTTGCGGAGACTTTTCTTATATTCAAAGATTGTTTCAATATGGATTGAATACTTCCATATGAAATACCCGTTTCTTGAATTAAGTATCGGATGGTAACTCTTCAATCGCTCAATACAATTTTCTCGACTTTCGCAACATTTTCTTGGGTGACTGACGTCGATGGACGGCCGCAACGATGTTTGTCTTCCTTGCTCGTTCTCCCTACTCGAAATTGAGAAGCCCACCTTGCGACAGTGGAGTACGGCGGAGCAGACTCTCCTAATGCTGCCTCCAAATCACAATGAATCTCTTGAGTCGTTAACTTTTTTAAACAGAGGTATTTAATAACGGCTCGCACTTCGTTTTTCTCCATTTTCGAGAACACGTTCCGACACGAAGCAAACAAATGACTACATTAAGAAAAAACCGGCCAAGTGCGAGTCGGACTCGCGCACGAAGGGTTCCGTACCATTATCGCAAAAAACGGCAAAAATATCACGTTTTTTGTATGGGAGCCATACTTAAATATTTATTTTATTCTGTTTTTAGTATTTGTTGTTATAGCGGCAACAGAAATACATCATCTCTGAAAATTTCAACTGTGTAGCTATCACGGTTCATGAGATACAGCCTGGTGACAGACAGACAGACAGACAGACAGACGGACAGCGAAGTCTCAGTAATAGGGTCCCGTTTTTACCCTTTGGGTACGGAACCCTAAAAAACAAAAGAGAATCGTAGATTTTTTTCCATGTTAATATTACAAATATGTATCTGAGCTATGCCTGCCAGTATTTTTCTTTACTTACCAAGGAGTATGTCGTTCTCACTACTTTTTGATCCCTCCTAGTATTTTGTTTTTTTTTTTTGTTTTGAACTTATACTATGATCCATTTCCAATGCTGGGATAATGCAGTCCAAGTATCCTTCCTGAATTCAAGTCTTGCCAACTCAACCCGTAAATAAATGTTTCATCAAGGACAGAACATTAAATGTTTCATCAGGAACAGAACATACGGATACGGGTTCGAAGGTAAAAAAGAGCTTGTAACCGCGGACAAAGGCCATTTCTAAGACAAATTCCTACTGCCATGTGTCCTTTATCAATCAAGATGATTAAAGTCCGCACGGACCACTCTCCGACCATTTCAATGCGCCCGTATTTTCGGAATCAGACAAGACAGGGTTAAGGAATGCGAACAATTTAGTGAAATAAAGCGTCTGACAGGTTGGCGGAAATACACGCAGCGATGGCTGTTTGGCCGGATATTGCTCGGCCCGCACGAACTGACGGTTCCTTTACAAGACTACCCATCGGCAGCCAACTTGGCTGGAAGTGAGTTAAGATCGTACGTATTCACTGCATGCCCATGCTTAAAGAGTAGAAGTGTTTGCTAAAGAATAAAACTGTCTCAGGTAAAAAAGAAAGTTATTTTAGTTTAGTTGTTTATTTTTATAACAATTTAATGTTCAACTCATAAAAAGGTTTTACATGTGTTTTAATATAATCATTTTCATCAGTCCATATTCTGTAAAAGAAACCTCAAACCCCGGTACCATTTGTCAACCGCCTCATTTAAAAGATAATATCAGGATTAGCGAAGGGATGATCCTTGTGTGCTCGACCCCTGCAAACAAAACGTTAATCTTTGATTAAAGAATAAGTTTAAAATCGTATTAGTTACAACGAGCGTATTAATCATTCGTACTGTAATCCTAACTACCATAATCCCAATTATTAATATCGTTAACACTAAAGTTGGCTCGTTTGTCAGCTCGTTCATAACTTAGCAACCCCTTGACCAGCCATTTATAACTACGGTAAAACTTATTTATCCATTTCGATCTAGCAACATAAAAAAGCACAGATATTTAGGAAAAACGTAAAAAAAAAAACAATCCAAATTTCATGTCACCGACTCGCGGCTAAATATTTAATTTCTAGTTCCGTGCGAGTGAAGCCGCGAGCAACAGCTAGTTATATAGTAAAGGACCTAGAGGAGGTCTATTTGTGTGATTGTCACTGGATCACCTCCCAGCGGATCAATAAACGACAATGTAACTTTCCGAGCAAGCAACTTGCCTTAGAAGCCGACATCCGTTAATTTTTGTCCCTACAGATTTGCTGAGATTGATATCTCTGGGCAAAGATAAAATAACTGTTTTATTTAACAGCGGTACGTCAGCGTTTCTATAAGCCTAATTAGGACCTAAAATTGCAAATAGAGAGGGGAAATTTAAGCGTTTATTTATTGCGCTCTATCTCAAATTGGCCAACACTTTTTTTCACTTTGTGTTCACGAAACCTAACTGAAGGTAGAGCAGAATTTTGTTTAATTTAAGTGCTTGGTAACATTATAAAGTCTTTCAACCCACACCCTATCAACGGACTGCTCATAACCATAAAATATGTATTCGATCAAAAATTCACAAAGGTGTTTTAACTAGAGGATCTAAGGAGAGGTTCCACTAATTAAGTAACTATTAATAGTTAAGTGGGCTATTTACAGCACTTATATAAATAGAAGTGACGCAAGGCGGAACAGTGGAGCCCGTAGCCTCGTGGGCATACGGTGCGTGGGAAGATTGATGGCTGTTATAGAATATGTATTTCGATAGCATAATCAAGTTCCTGTAAACGCACGGTTTGCAAAAAGATAACTTTTGACAACCAACAGGGGGTTAAAAAAAAAAAAAATCCCTACTGCTTAAAAAGCGAACTAAAAGGACGTAAACAAGAAAAAAATCATGCTGTGCAGTCAGAGGATACATATTCGCGAGCTGGCTGATCAAAATAGATGTATCCTCCGACTGCACAGCATGATTTTCTTCTTGTTTACGTCTTTTTAGTTCACTTTTTAAGCAGTCGGGTTTTTGTTTTTTTTTTAACACTTTTTAGTTATTTGTTTTTTTCCAATTAGGTACATTTAAACATATTAGTGTAATATATTTATGAAATCGCATCTTATAACCCTTTATTTTGATACCCCACACGATGGGATAGAAAAATAAAAAAATTGGGCCCCAACATTATGGCGCCCAAGAGCCGCCATTTTTCTATTTTCCAATTTTAATGTAGCCAGTGAACTCGCAAGATTAAAACGTATCGATTGTCGTACGAATCATCAATATCGGCCAACGCGTTTGGCCTCTGGAACGCCACATAGGAACAAACATACATACATACATACATAGACTGATAAACACATTACCCTCCTTCGGCAGTCGGGTAAAAAGGTATTGAATTGCGATGATATTCACGTGTTGCCCGTAAAACATTTATGACGGCCACAACACGTGCCAATCAAACTTTTTGTTTCACATTAATTAAGTCTTAAAATGATTAAAAGTGAAACACAATATACCAGATGCAGATAATTGCAAATTGAAAATCAAAAAGCAATATAATTATATAGCTTTCTGGCAACTGTGGTTCATATTAAAGTCCTAGTGAATATGAAACGACCCGATGTCGAAATAGGTATTAAAAATAGCCAAATATCGACTAAGGTGATATGACACATAAAAAAAATATGACTACATTGCATTATAGAGGTAGTGTAATTGTCATGGACCAAGTGATTAATCAGGGCACTGTATATAATGCCCAGGCACTAGAATCTAGTCAAGTCAAATCGGGCAATGTAATTAATACTGATTTAAACTTCTATATTTATCACATTGTCTGGTCATTATGAATATTGCTACGTAACTATTGGGCAATTTGATAATTATGGTCAATTAATCATACATAGAGCGAGCGAAGCGAGCTCGCGAGCCTAGTGCACCCTAACACGGTCCTAAGGTTAGGTCTGAAGGAGATGACGCGAGCTGAAGTGAGCGAGCAAAGCGAGCGAACTCATATCTCGTCATCTCCTTTATGTTAGGTTACTTTGGACCCTGCAGACAAAAATAGCCCTACGCTGCGCGGGTCTCAGTCTACTTTATTTTTCAAATAGTAATCGTACTTACCCATATTAAAACGAATGTCAACATTAAAATAATTTCAAAAAACACACTTTTTTATTACCACCCCAATAAGTGATGGGCAATATTCAGAAAGCCGGTCAATTTCATTATTTTTATCATATTGCCTCTTCATGGTCATTTTTCAAATTGCCCGGGTATTATGAATAATGCCGTATTAATCACTTGGTCCATAACATAATCATCAACTGGGATAATCTTTTCTAGTGTAATTTAATGCGTGAGATGTACCCCTTTTAATACGTTGTCTGTACATACTCAAAAGTAATAATAATACAAAACATATTTTTGGTTTACAGCCTGAACGATATTAAGGACATGAACTAGAAGGGTGCCGTACTAATATCTAGACGTTACTTACTCTGCTTGTGGAATGAGCCGACCGTTACAATCCAGGCTGTTGATGATCTCAATATCATCCTTCGTCAAAGAGAAGTCCCAAATATTGAAGTTTTCTTCTATGCGGTTCTTAGATATAGACTTCGGTATTACAATAACGCCTCTGTCAATTTGAAACCTAAAACAATACGTAAGTATTTAAACATCAACGAAAAAATTACTGCACATTTGTTACGGCGTAGTGAAGGCTACGGCGTAGTAGAGGCTACGGCGTAGTAGGGGCTACGGCGTAGTGTTAACTACGATATGTTGTCGTAGATGCATCGTAGCACATTATAATTTACCCGCTACGCTTCTGTGCATCGGACGAGCAATTTGTGTAACAGAGACTTTGTGTTACGATAGTGTGTTTGTACGCTAATATTTAGAACAATATTTCAATATTGAGTTTACATAAGGCCTCTGCATTATTGATTATTTAGAGACCGTCGACGTTACTTCTTTCTCATTCTTGACATAATCGCTCGTTAGATGAAAATTATTCTTTCCCGATCTGTTTTCAAAGTATAATTTATTTGAACAGGTGGGCGCTTTATTTCCTTCCATTTAATAAATGTTTGTAGACTGATAATCGAAAATTAGGTAGCTTTTAATTAATTGCTTTGCGTATCCAAAATAATATCGATCTGAAAGTAGAATTTCGACATAATGCTTACAAAGATAATTGATCGATGTTATCAATATCACGTCCAATACCAGTAAAATCTTATTTTATTATTCCTAGTATAGGAATACAAATAAAAACGATAAAATCTGCTAAACGGCTTCATTCCGGTCACTCGGGCTGGTGTCGATCGCATCAAATGATGCTCCATTGCCTCGCGTCCCCGGTTATATTTATTTTCTGTGCTAAAATTTTGTACATCACTAAATTTCATATATAAAATGCAATATAGAAACATTTTATCATCGTATCTATATCGTCCGTCTATTGAAGCAATAAATTGCGATCTTTCAAATCGCAATTTCTTATTTACGACTAAATACGCTTCTTATTTCGACATTTATAAATAAATCTCCAAGTGAACCTGACCTCTGGCCGTCAATTAGGTGTTCGCTTCGTAAAAAATTCAGAGTGACCATTTTTTCATTTTGGAATTTGTGATGTGAAATATTTTCATAGATAAAAATAAAACATGGTAAGCGAAATATTTAAGCGAAGCGAAACGAAATATTCAAGCGAAGCGTAATAAAATTCACAATATTGTTTATAAAAATTTAAACTGCAAACAAAATATCCGAAAATATCAGGTATCCTATTGGGAATTTTGGTCACGATAGTCGCTGACCTGGCTCGATTCAAATACCTTACTATCGATCGATAGCTTAGTTTATAACTGCGTAGACACTTCAATAACAATAATAATAATAACTCATATTGAATAAACACTATTAAGTTGACCATAGAAACAGAATAAAATATTTATTTTGTGAGTAAAGACGGCCCCAAATCACAGTACAAATTATGTATAACAAATAGCTTTCCCTAGTTGAAAGCTTTCTGTCTTTCCTCTTAGCAGTAAATACACATCGATTGCCGGTATAATGTCGGGGAACTTCTGTATTTACCTAATAAATAAAACTATCATTAATATGATAGAGTCCTCATTAATATTCAAGCAACTCAAACTTTTACCAAGCTATGACTGCCCCGATCGTGATTGTACTTCAATTTAATATAGAAATAGTTATTTATATATTAGTTCAGTATTCACAGATTTAGTCGGCTTTTCAACGAAACATTGAAACCGCTAACTATGAATTTACAATTTTCATGGAAATCGAGCAAGAGTTTGTAATTTTGGAATCCATTGGAATATTGACGTAAACACCCACTCATCAGCCCACACAATCATCTCTAAAGCAAACCTCCAAAGTTACCTTATTAAAATTTGTGCCGGAGTTTTGTTCAGCCTTTTCGCGATGGCCAACACTTTGGGGTCCTCCAAGAGAGAGGGGTCACCGGGCTGGGCCCACGGCCGCTGAGGACTCCCGAGCGGACTGTATGCCGTCAATGTCACCCCACGCTCCTTGCAGAAGTTGAACAGCTTGCTTTGATTCAGGTATGGGTGACATTCCACCTAAAAAAGGTCAATGACTTATCAATTAGCTCACAAATTAGTCAAAATTACAATTACGTGCTTAACATGTATCAGCCTGCGGCCACTACTCGTATAACAAAACAAGTGATTTCAGGAATATTTGTGTTCGTTATTGCAATATGCATGACATGATAAACGGTTTGTTATGGTTTCGGCAGGTTATCACAAAAATAAATTAAAGATAATAATGTAAGATTGATTTTGTTTTTCCTTTCTATAAATAAATATTTTAAGAACGATTCACAAAGCTGTGTAATCCTCGCATGTCGCAAGATAAGGCTATTTTTAAGTCTTTATTTCTACGAATAATGTTATTAGGTGGACTAGGTTTAATGAAAAATACCTACGATGTGAAACAACATTTCGAGATTTAACATTCCACAACAAAATCGCCGTTGATTGAATCGTTTTCAACACCTCACCTGATTGGTCACTGGCTTAATTGTAGCAGCGTTCAGAATTCGAGTCAGTTGTACAGAATTGAAGTTGCTGACGCCGATGCTCTTAACGAGGCCTTTCTCGACGATCTTCTCCATTGCCTTCCACGTATCCACGTAGTCTACGTCGGAGTAAATCACTTTGCCATTAGCATCTGAAGGAAACGGATCACTGCCTTCCTAAAATCAGACAAACATTTTATTTCGCTTTGTACATAATAAAGCTAATGTTTCTTGAGTATCGTTTTGCCAAAAGCTTTAGCCCAAATTGAAAACTTTTTTCTTTATTTACATAAGTCTTCTGTGGATTTAAAGAATTCAGCTAACCTAATATAAACTCAATTTCTGTTCGAGGTTGCGTCAGGCTTCTTAGTTCGCCGTATACAACTTTAAGAATAATAAAAACGGGCTTACCTTGTAAGCCATAGGCCAGTGAATGAGATATAAATCCAAATAATCCAATCCGAGATCAGACAACGAGATTTTTACAGCCTTCTCTACTAAGTCCGGCCTGTGATACGTATTCCATATCTTTGATGTTATAAAAAGGTCCTCTCTGAAAACATTAAAGTAGCATATAAAACATGTTTGTAATAATAACACGCTGAGATAGGTAGGTACCTGCACGGGTTATCTAAGCCAAATAGCGGCACAACCCCTGTAAAGATTTCAATTGGGATAAGCAGCATTTCTAGATATTTATACAGTTTAAACTAATTTAACTTGATTTCTACTAACTAGAACATTTGAAAATAGAGTAGGTAATTTAATTATTTAATAAAACTTCAAACAGCATACAGGTACATAGACGAACTTAATGCCTTAGTAAGTACCTACATTATTTTTTGGAGACCGAAGCCTGTGTATACAAATAAACATACATGTTTGATTTAGGTAAAAGCTTTGGAGAAAAATTATTACAGTGATCAAGAATATTTAGAAGATAAGTCGTAACTAATATAATACAATATTTTTATTTTTTATTCATTATTATTTCTGCAATAAAATTTTTATCTTAATTAATTAACTATTACAGATTCAGATTTTATATTTTAATTCATAATTATTAATAAATATTTGTACGCCATATTATGGCAGGATATGTTGGAACCAATATTGTAACATCTATTTTACCATATTCGAACAAATAAACATATTTGATTTTGATTTGGTAATTTGAAGTTTACCTTACCATATTCGATACACAGATATAGGTAATTAGATAATAAAATTAAAGAACCCAATTATATTTTTTTTTGTAGATTCCTAACTATATAGGTAAGAGTTCGTCGTTGGTAATAAACCCTAAACATCTACGAAACTTTTGTTATTTAATAATAAGAAAACGGCAATTGGATTAGGGATAAGCGGGACCAAAGACAGGTCTGACCCGGAACGGAGAAAGCATTGGGTACAGGCTAAACAGACATATATTTTGACCTTTTTACGACGCCCTGCTTAATTTTCTCCTTGATCGCTTCTCCGACCTCCTTCTCGTTAAAGTATAGATGCGCGCAGTCTATATGTCGGTAGCCAATATCGATGGCATCGCCGACTGCCCGCGTCACCTCGCCGGGGTTTGACTAAAAATAATAAACAAAGCAATGTTTTAACGAGATTTTTTTATTATAAATAAAGGTACCACGACACCAGATGAGCAGTACTTAAAATTTTAGCACAGTTTATATACGAGCAGCCAGAGTTGTGATAACTTTTACTGTGTAATAACTGGTTACGTTTACAGACACACGGCTTTAAAACAAATATAACTGATGAATACCATCACAAAGATTAGTGTCCTTATTCCGAGTTTTTTAACTTACTCACCCGTGATAACGTAAACGATCTCTTATGTCAAAATGAATACATGAAAAGAGGTTTCTCCTTACCTATCCAATCGCGTTAACGTAAACATCAATTTGTATTGAAACTGGATAAGCGCCGTCTGGTGACGGTAAGGAGAAACCTCTTCTTTTGATTATATTTTGAAACTAGCTGACCCGGCAAACTTTGTTTTGCCATAAAAACACCAAACATTCATCTACCCTACCTACCCTACCCTAACAACCCTACACTACCTACCCTACCCTACCTACCCTACACTACCTACCCTACACTACCTACCCTACACTACCTACCCTACACTACCTATCCTACACTACCTATCCTACACTACCTACCCTACCCTACCGACCCTACCTACCCTACCCTACCTACCCTACCCTACCTACCCTACCCTACCTACCCTACCCTACCTACCCTACCCTACCTACCCTACCCTACCTACCCTACCCTACCTACCCTACCCAACCCTACCCTACCTACCTACCCTACCCTAACAACCCTACACTACCTACCCTACCCTACCTACCCTACACTACCTACCCTACACTACCTACCCTACACTACCTACCCTACACTACCTACCCAACCCTACCCTACCTACCCTACCCTAACTACCCTACCCTACCTACCCTACCCTACCCTACCTACCCTACCCTACCTACCCTACCCTACCTACCCTACCCTACCTACCCTACCCTACCTACCCTACCCTACCTACCCTACCCTACCTACCCTACCCTACCTACCCTACCCTACCTACCCTACCCTACCTACCCTACCCTACCTACCCTACCCTACCTACCCTACCCTACCTACCATACCCTACCTACCCTACCCTACCTACCCTACCCTACCTACATACCTACCCTACCTACCCTACCTACCCTACCTACCCTACCTACCCTACCTACCCTACCTACCCTACCTACCCTACCTACCCTACCTACCCTACCTACCCTACCTACCCTACCTACCCTACCTACCCTACCTACCCTACCTACCCTACCTACCCTACCTACCCTACCCTACTTACCCTACCCTACCCTAAACGGGATAAAAATGTATCCTATGTCCTTCTCCTGGCTCTAAACTACCTCCCTGCCAATTTTCAGCAAAATCGGTTCAGCCGTTCTTGAGTTATAAGTGAAGTAACTAACACGACTTTCTTTTATATATATAGATAAGAGAACGTTTACGTTAACACGAGTGAGTATGTTAAAAAACTCGGCATAAGCACACAGAGGCCTCAGTGCGAGTTTTTAATCGCGTTAACGCGATAAGGAGAAACCTCTTTTTTTGTATACATTTTGACATAAGAGATCGTTTACGTTAACGCAATTGAGCGTGAGTATAAACCCGCATTACTGGCTAGGTACCGAATGTGAGGCAGCTTGTGTAGACTGGCGGCTGAGTACCCAAATAGGAACATTATCTATATGTTATCTACTGTGTAACTATCGTCTACAATATCTTATCAAGTCCTATGGTCTACTCGGGGCATTTAATTGAAACATCTTACTGTAGGATAGTTAATAAGATGTTTATAAAATAATATGATAAACTTTTCATTGCTGATAAAACCATTGTAACGATAATTTTTAAAAATGTTGTGTACGTGACATCAAGTTGAAAAGAGCTATACCTACTTAGGAGATCCTGGAGCTTAATTGAGTAAGTAATTTCGACAAGGCAAAGGGTTTGACCCCATGAAAGGGTATGAAAATACTCTACTCTACTCTGTACTCTTTAAATAATTAGGTATTGCCAAAAATTATTGGACTCTTTCGAAAAGAATATCTTTACAAATAAAAGCGTCCAATAATTCTTCCCTTTGCCTTGGCGAATTCACTTACGCAAGTAGGCTGCAGGTCGTGTTGAGTGGATTTCTTTTTTTGTTTTCTTTGTAAACCAGCAGCCTAATTGCGTCAGTGAATTTGGCAAGGCAAAGGGTTTTGACCCCATCAATGGACCAATCACATGCGATATGAAAGACGCGATATGGTTTAGGTCTATATCCCAATTATATTGGGGTCGGCTTCCAATCTTACCGGATGCAACTCAGTATCTGTATTTTACATGGAGCGGATGCCTATCTGACCTCCACAACCCAGTAACTGGGTAACACAATACCCCTTAGAAAGACTGGCTTCTGACTATCTATAATGAATTGCATATATCTAAAAATAACAACCGATGTCAAACAAAAAATTCTATAGATTCCCTAGGATTTGTAGAGAATACCTGATTTCATACATTTCCTATAACAAACACACAAAACACTTAACAGAGAAAAAAAAGAATACAGATAGTACAGCACAAATGTACTGCTTATTTCAATAGAAATTTCTTGCAGCAGGCCTGCGACAGGAAAGTTTAATGATAGACGGAGACACGGTGTAAATAAGTAAACTTAAAATAGATTATAATAACTTAACTTATTGAGTTGTTTCTTGAATAGAGATACATTTTGGGAGTCATAGATTTTAGGTGGAATTGAGATCCACAATCGTACTGCATGGAGTGGCAATAGAAATGAGTTATATGGTATGGGATATATAGACAACAGCAAATAGCAAAAGATATTTACAAGGCAGATGTAAGTAAAAACGTAGGTACAACTCCCCAAAATCCCAACCTCTGGCAGGGCTGCCAGAGGTTGGGATTTTACATAGACATAATGTTCCTCAGAAAGAGCTGGTGCGTATTTTTCATAACCGGGGTACCAAGACGTGCATGTATGACCGATGTTCATAAGTAAGTATGAACGGATGTAAGGATTGTAGAATTTATTAGGTATTATTCTGTTATCTAAGTATACAAGTATAACTTTACTGGTCACACCTAAGGGAAGGCTTTATACAAAAAACTAAAACGAAACATACAAGAATAAGGCAGAATTCAAACATATCTACATACAAACGAATTAAAAATAATACACACGAGATAAAAAAACCAAGAAGATGAAAATATTCAAATACAAAAAACAGAATATAAAATCAAAATAGTTACAGATATAAAAAAAAACAAAGAATATACAATTATTTACTAATCTATCTTCTAAATACCTTAAACATTCACGACACACATCTATCCATCTCCTAGCAAACAGGTCATACTCCGGTGCTGATGTCAGAAGGGCATTTAGCATTGTGAGCGCCCGAACTAGAGGCGAGTTAGCTCAGGACACCGTTCGTGCCGAAGGTACGGCCAAAAACCGCCAGAATGTAGAGCTCTACCCTGTCTGCCCCCATGAGAAATACGCGTGGGATAATGTATGTACTTAGATATGTATGTGTAAAAAGGAATAAACATCTTACCTGCCATGTCCCAAGCCCAAGTATGGGGTAGGTCTGTCCGTTGTTGAACTTTACAGTGGGAACGTTCGCGGCCATGTTTTCAAGGCGGCAGTCTGACAACTGAGACAGATCTTGCGTTAACAACAGGTTTTATATGTATAAATACATAATATTTATCTACTAATTATGTAATGTTTTATCTCTGTTTGAGTTAAACTATCGAAGGTCATGGCGAATGTGACGGTTATCATTAAATAAACTAACAACAAGTCAACTCAAGTGGAAGTTTTACCAATGGTAACAATATAATGCTAAATAATAATCATTGGTGGCACTATAAAACATTAAATCTTTTTAAGACAGTAATAATTAAAAATAATCAGAACACAATCAACAATCAATTAAATCAATCTGTCTATCCTTTTCCCTAAGTTGGGGTCTGGGGTCGGATTGCAGTCTAACTGGATATAGCTGAATCCAGGGTCGGACTGGCCATGTAGTCGAGGGTGCGTTTGCACGCCGCACCGGGCCGGGCCCCAGCCTGCGCGCGTTCCCCCACGTGCCTGGCTTGCGGGGCTTGCTGCTAGTTGCAAGACGGTAAGGGCCCGCGCAGGCTAAGGCCCTGCTCTTGCGACCTACATCTAAAATAGATAGTTGCTACATACAATGTGAATGTAAACTTTTATCACAATATGACATGCATACCAGCATGTAAGTAATTCTCACCATTACGTTCACGCAAAAGACTGTGAGCAGGGCCGAATCTATCTAAAGGCTATTGGAGCTTTAGCCCAGGGCCCCGTGCATGTAAAGGTTCCACACCCCACATTGAAGACAGTTATTTATTATTCTATTAGACTCTTATTTCTATACAAAAGGTTAAAAGAAAATCTAACCCAAATAATGCGCGTACCTATTAACAAAAATTTCGGAGCTCGCTTTTGCACCTTACATTCACATTTCTGCATAAGTCAATAAAGTCAAACCTATGACAAAATAATAAATTCAAATATATGACAAAAAAATTGAACCTATTCGAGCCTGGGTGCAAAATTTTCTATCTTTCTAACTAACCTCTGCACTCATAAAAATATTACGGAAAAGTACTTTGGCTTCAGTACTTTTGAAAAGTGTTTTCTTATCCAATGGCACAGATAATATAATACTAGCATACATGGCAATATTATACCGGGATGATAAATAGCCTATGTGTTATTCCAGACTATATTCTATCTCTTTGAAAAATTTCATCCAGATCTGTTCAGCCGTTCTGGCGTGATTGAGTAACAAACATACTAGCTCTCATTTTGCTGCGGCTTCGCCCGCGTGAAAGTCGAAAATTATCTCGAGGGAACATATTCCCGGGATAAAAAGTATCCTATGTGCCTGACTATAGTCTATATCTGTGCCAATTTTAAACCAGATCCGTTCAGACGTCTGAGCGTGAAGAAGTAACAAACAAACAAACACACACACTCACAAACTTTAACCTTTATAATATTAGTGTTATGGTAAATAAGATGAGCAGTAGTAGAAATTCTCAGACGATAGAACTAAAGTGCTGGTGTTTATTCCGTGCGGAAATCGAACCCGCGACACGCAGCGCAGCAGCCTATATCGCTCAACCACTACGCCAAACGTGTCATTAAAATAACAGATAATCTGACTACTGACTACCATCGTCACATATTATCTTGATTGTTAGTAAATATGTTTATTTATTTGCGTAATAGTGTTAACTTTGTATAAACATAGTCAGAGACGTCTCTAGCCTATGTAGCGCCCGTGTGCAATCATTACCCTAGCGCCCTCTAGTAAGCGCGCGGTCAAAATGGAATAGGTACAAATAACAACACATTACCACAAGAGAAGAACTATCGTCAGAAAACATGTTGACAATAGGTACCGCGTAGACCGTCCAACAGCGCGACGTTCACGGGTAAAAACGGGTTTCGATGTATTTTAAGGTAGGAAGAAGTGACAAGAATAACAAAATACAACTTTGTGGTAATTTAAAAGCTCTGACCCCGGTGAAAGTCGCAACATTTGTGGCAGCTAATAACAAATCTTACATAATAGGTATATTTTAATCAAAAGAAAAGACGATTTACTTCTTATTTACATGTTTACTCAAATATAATACTTAATCCATTGCGTACTTCGCAAAATTACGTATAGCGATAGAACACAAAGTGTGGTACGCGCCACGCGTACACACGCTTTTGAGAAATGCCGCGCGCGTGACGTTCGTCGATGGCAATTTGAACTTTATTTTTATTATATACAGCCGAATTCAGGATTCGCAATATAATGTACGATTTCCAAAGACCGACCGCGTCCGTCCGACGCCTACAATCTGCTAGAACCCGGACGAAAGCGCGCGCGTGCTCGCGTATCCGCTAGCATGCTCTCAGCGACTAGTGATGCTTTCGTGCGTCGCAGACAGTTTTTTTTTCAAATAAACAGGTAGTTAAGCTTTTCATCTGTACCCATATTCATTTTGCACGAAAGCAATATACAAATAAATAAATCACGTCAGTCTACAGTTCAAAGCATAACTTGAATGATTCAACATACTGGCCGGCGACAAAACAGTAGCGCGCGCGGTTGTAGCCGACCGGAGCCGACCAGACACGACGACAGCCGAACGTCGCCGTCCACGTACGAGAGTAGCCGATCGGCTACCGAGGCGTCCGAGCGCAGCCGACTGGCTGACGCGGCATACGCGCGGTTCTAACCGAGTTCCAAGCAGTGTAAATACCATGCAAACATGAAACTTAACTATTTTATAGAAGCCTCAATTTCCTTTAGCACAGTGTGAAATGCGCTCCGGCGCGCCCCGGCGCCGCCCGTTTAGTGGCAATCGTACGTAGTTGTCGGAGTGTTTTCAAACGAATTAAAACAGGTGCCGGCACGCGCCTTTGGTAGCGATGCGCTGACTCACTACCAAACTAAACCAATATAATCTGTAATTATATGTTTTTAGGTTTGTTTCATGTTGAAATAAAAGTTACTATTTTAAACGCCGCTCGTGACGCGCCTTTCTTTGCTGTAACCGCATCAATATATATAAGAAGAGCTCCAGATGCCATACAAAATGTAAGCAAACCGGAGCTCTTTTTACGTGGGTCATTGAAAGTGCCACGGCCGGAGGGCGCGCGAGTGCCGCTCGGCGCCCCCTAGGGCGCTGCGCCCGTGTGCTTCGCACACCCTGCACTATAGGTAAAGCCGCCCCTGAACATAGTCTGTATATGCCAACGATATATATGTTGTTATCCTACAAGGCTCATAGCTGTGATTGGAAAATTTCATTTGGGTATTTTTACCCGGCTGCAAGGAAAGGGTTATCTTGTATGTATGTATGTTTGTTTGTATGTATGTAATATTCTTTATTACCTCGTATCTTTCAAACCACTTGACGGCTATTTATAATTAAGAAATCGTTAGATAGGTCTTGGCAGCTCAAGCCCAAGTAACACATCAAAGCAGTATAACGGCCGACTTACAGCATTTCTGTATTGTTTTCGCATTTTGAGTTAGTTCTTTAGTAGCATTACAAACGATTATACGGCTACTGTAATGCTTATTTGGGCACAAATTATACGGCTTTAGATCCTAAATAGGTTCACAAGAGTTGTTTAATTGCATTACAGGCGCATTATATTAGCATTATTGTGGTCAATGAAGTTGCCTATCGCATTAAAGAAGCTATATTATGGTCAATCAAATTGCCAATCGCATTACAGAAGCATTATACTAGCAATTAAATTGATAACGAAGATGTTAATTGCATTACAAAAGCATTAGACTAGCATTAGAATGTAGTAAAAGATTTATTGGAGCTATTTAAGTGTTCACAGTTAGAACTTAGGGTCAAAACTGAGGGAGTGACTCCATATTTGTTTGCATCAAAACAAAATATATAATACTGTTTAAGTTTTTGACTCTTTTGTTATTTCATGCCTTCAAATATTACTGCGCAATGTAGTTTACTGTAAATGTCTATATAAGTTTCATTGAAAATTTTCACGGGCCCTCGATATTATGTGGTTTTGTTAAAAAAAAAATATAAATATATGCGTAAAATAACCAAAAAAATTGTGTATTTTTAGTATAGAACGAATTTTGCATAATTAACGTAATAGTATTGGTTGGACAGTATTAAATTAAGTTATATTATTACTATATTGGCCTAATGCTTTTATAAATAGGTCCGAATGATAATACTTTTTGGTTATAAAATATTTACAAAATGGTGTCGGTCTGTAGCAGCCCGGTGAGCCTTTAAAAAGGCTAATTAATGCCGCCAGCAGTATAAATACTCACACGTGAACAA
This sequence comes from Anorthoa munda, assembly GCA_945859665.1. Classification (NCBI taxonomy): domain Eukaryota; kingdom Metazoa; phylum Arthropoda; class Insecta; order Lepidoptera; family Noctuidae; genus Anorthoa; species Anorthoa munda. The sequence continues at coordinate 10,396,454 of OX243913.1, read as the reverse complement.
TTATTTAGCCAGAGGGCAGATAGAAGACTTTTGATGAACCACCGTAGTGCTATTGTCTATAAAGTAGTTCTATATAGGTTCACCAGTATACCAGTAGAATTGATGTAGACTGAAATAGTGCTATTACTTGAACGCAATTTTGGGGATCCTTGAGCAAAACAAAAAAAACAATTTCAGAAGTTTTGTACAACTTGTATCCGTTTGCCAAGAGTCTGTTGACAAAATAGCTTTCTGAACGCATGATCTTCATATGCCTGCGTGTGGCTTATTAAAATAATTATGCTGCAGTCAACAAAAAAAAACATGTTTATAGCGAATATTGTGCTTTTCCTCAAAATGGCCTCAAATGGTTTTACGAATATAGTAAAATGAACCTATATACAGCTTTACGCATTACAATAACTCACTTGTATTTGATTATAGAGCTGTTAGTTATACAACAGAACTCAGTTAATCTTTAATAATGCAAGCTTTAAATTGATTCACGTTTATGCTGTTCAGCAGCTCTAGGCTTTTACCAACCACTTAAAAGTGCTATTATACAACAAAGGGCACCAAAAATAGCTCAAAGCTGTATAACGGATTTACGGTGCATTATAATGGTACAAGTTTATGCTATTAAGCAGCATTAGACATTATCTTACTACTTAAAAATGCTATTGTAGACCTTAAGGCACTAAAAACAGCTGAAAGCTGTATAGCGGATTTACCTGGCATTATAATGGTTCATGTATAAGCTGTTAAACAGCATTAAACATTTATTTACTACTTAAAAATGCTATTGTAAATCCAAATGCACTAAAAGCAGCTGAAAGCTGTACAGCTGCGTTGTGGTTTGCTGCACTAAAACTAAAGGCTTTACAAAAGCATTTTCATATGCCATTATCCAAACATTATACAGTGTAAAGCATCATAATGGTTTAAAAATGCCAGTATAAAGCATCAAGATGCTCGGTGAGCTTATATAAGAGTTTATACGGACCTTAAGTTCTACATAAGTTTACTATTCATTTGTTAAAATGCTTCCTGTCAGAGGCGTCTCTAGCCTATGTAGCGCCCGTGTGCAATCATTACCCTAGCGCCCTCAAGAAAGCGGTCAAAATGAAATAGGTACAAATAACCGAAGTATACGGAGTATATTATTATACTATGCAAATAACAACACATAACCACAAGCTGTCAAATTTCTCCAATGAATAATAATAACTCTATTGTTTGAAAATTAAATTGAAAATCTATTGACGAAATTTGACTGTTCTGGATGCCATGATGTGCAGTTGACTTTATTTAGAATTAAACAGGGTGTTTACCAAACACCTTGTATTTTCAACAGTGAACGGATGTTCAGTTGCAAAACTGCAAATGGTGTTATTTTAAATGATAAACAACAGATACACACACTAACACAAGTAATGGGCCTCGCATCAAGCTTCCCACATCTGTCAAATTTCTTCATTTTAAGGGTTCTATCAGACAGAGAGCGGTCACGCTGTTAACCGTTCAAGACAAGAGCGTTCGATGTGTTGTATTTTGTATTACGTTACATAGATAGATATACCCACACAGGAGGCATTCTGACCGCGTCGGTCAACCAGACCAGAACGTACGCGTTCGCGCGTTCACTGCTGTTTCGGTGACTAAAAGTATTGGAAGGAAGATGGAGACTGAAAATGGCGGTTAAAGGCGTTTTTTATACGATGCGAAGGATAACGATTATAAAAACCAAGGAAAAGTAGCACCAATCATTTCTTTTTCTGAAAGTATCTTGTTTTACTAAGTCATGTTTATCTTTTTCATCGAAGGAATCAATTGTCATCCGAAAAGAATTAAAAACATTTCTCCATCTCCAACCGATTTAGAAAAAAGTTATGAAAATTTCCATCTTGTTTTCTATCCGTATTTACTGTGCCACACCACGGGGTCTCATTGCTAGGAAAGAAAATTTGGCTCAAGTAAATCTCACTAGATGGCGCGATATGCACCTCCATCTGTTATTGAATGTGTGTAAAATTAACATTTTCTGGAATTGAACACAAAAATTGTATGTTCTTGTTTAATCAACTCTCCTAAGTACAAAATTACGGAATATTGGGCTCATAATTCACAATTCAAAGACTATTAGACGGATTATTTAAAATTGATGCCAATAGATGGCGCATTTTTAAATTTTACTCGATTGTTAAAGTTTGCATTTTAACACATTTTGGTGCAAAAAAAAACTGTAATAAAAAAATCAAAAAACCCGACTGCTTAAGAACCGAACTAAAAAGACGTAAACAAGAAGAAAATCATGCTGTGCAGTCGGAAGATACATGTTCGCGAGCTGGCTGTCCACCAGATGTGTGAAATATATAAGTGTTATCTTTGAAATCGCCTTGTAAAACCCTTTATTTTGATACCCCACACGATGGGATAGAAAGAAAAAAAAATTTGGGCCCCTACAATATTGCGCCCAAAAGCCGTCATTTTTTTATCTTACAATTTTAATACAGCCAGTGACACTCGCAGGGTTCAGACGAATCGATTGACGTAAGAATCATCAAAATCAGCCAACGCGTTTGGATTCTGGAACGCCACATATGAACAAACATACATACCACAGATAACTATATACTAGTCAGAGAATACATACATACGTAAATACATAGACTGATAAACACATTACCCTCCTTCGGCAGTCGGATAAAAACGTGCAAATAAATACTAGAAAACAGACCTTCACTGTATTTAAAGAAAAAAAAATTCACGAACCTAGTAAACCCTTTTACTTGCAAGTCGCAGCTAACACCATCTATCCATCACCGTGAAACAGAACCAAATGCGTTCGATGTACAAAAAAATGCCAGATTAAGCAGACTAGCGTTTTTCTAGTTACGTCGGCACGGTTTCTTTGTATGGGATGAGGTATCTGTATTTTCACACACAGTATTTTCTTTTCGGTCTTGCTGCTGATAATGACCACAAAATCATTCATTCGTCTTCCGATGAAGAACTATCTTCAAATAACATGGTGAGAATAGGTGGTACCGCGTAGACCGTCCAACAGCTCGGGGTTCGTGAGCAACTGCATGCTCGAACGCAAAACTGACCTCGAACGCTTGACCGTGTGATCGCTCTCTGTCTGATAGAACTCTATTTACGACCTCATGTCATACGTACAGAGTTCAAAATCAATAGGGAATATTTGACAGATTTGGGACACTTAATGCGAGGCCACTGTACTGTACTGTACACTGGTAAAAAGTGTTTTAAGGTAGGAAGGAGTGGCAAGAATAACAAAATACAACATTGTGGTTATTTTAAAAGCTCTGACCGCGGTGATAGACGCAACAATTGTGGCAGCTCATAACAAATCTTACTTATTAAGTATATTTTAATAAAAAGAAAAGCCGATTTACTTCTTATTTACTTGTTTACTCAAATTGAATATAACATACTAATCAAATTAATATAATAATACTTAATCCATTGCGTCAAGACTTCGCAAAATTATGTGTAGCGGTAGAACACAAAGTGCGGCACGCGCCACGCATACACACGATTTTGGGAAATGCCACGCACGTGACGTTCGTCCATGGCAATATGAACTTTATTTTTTATTCTAAACAGCCGAATTCAGGATTCGCAATATAATTGTCGGCGTGTTTTCAACGAATCAAAATAGGTGCCTTTGGTAGCGATGCGACACTCACTACTAAACCAATATAATCTGTAATTATCTGTTCCTGGGTTTATTTCATGTTGAAATAAAAGTTACTATTGTAAAAGCCGCTCGTGGAGCGCCTTGCTTTGCTGTAATTCGCCATTTATAAGGAGAGCTCTAGATGCCATACAAAATGTAAGCAAACCGGAGCTCTTTTTACGTGGGTCATTGAAAGTGCCGCGGCTGGAGGGCGCGCGAGTTGCACTCGGCGCCCCCTAGGACGCTGCGCCCGTGTGCTGCGCACACCCTGCACTATAGGTAAAGCCGCCCCTGCTTCCTGTGTTACTTGGGAGTGTTCTTAGATAAGTGCCGTTAAAAAAAAGAAACTTGGCGGGTTTTGGGCGCCATATTGTAGGGGTTGCAATTTTTTTTTTTGAGACCCGTCGATTGGGGTATCAAAACGAAGGGTTTATAGAGGTAATTATAAAAATATATACCACCTATATGTTTAAAGTAATTCGAAAAAAAAAGTTTGTGTAACTAAAAAGCCGTAAATAAAAAAAGTTAATAAAATCAAAAAACCCGACTGCTTAAAAAGCGAACTAAAAAGATGTAAACAAGAATAAAATTTTGCTGTGCAGTCGGAGGATACATCTGGTTTTGGTCAGCCAGCTCGCGAATATGTATTCTACGACTGCACAGCAAAATTTTGTTCTTGTTTACATCCTTTTAGTTCGCTTTTTAAGCAGTCGGGTTTTTTGATTTTATTAACTTTTTTTTTAGATACCTACAGCGTTTCAAAAAGTACCTATAGCTACTGTGTCTCTGTATCTACTGAAAACCTAGGTAAGTATAGTAGGTAGGAATTTTACCTTCTTGGGTTTAAGTAAGTAATAGGTACCCAAGTAAATTAAGATTATTACTTCGATCAACAACATTCATATTTCCAATTTTTACCAAGGAGAGTGAGTGTGCTCAAGAACTCCACGACCTCATCCCACCAGCCCCCTTCTACCATCGGACATCTAGACGCACTGCAATTTACCATCCTTACCTTGTTGCCAGTCCACCAATTCGCACCAAGCGCTTCCAGACATCCTTCATAATGCGCACAGCGAATGAATGGAACTCACTACCTGCGTCTGTGTTTCCGAACGCCTTCAACCCGAATCTCTTCAAAGTTAGAGTGAACAGGCTTCTTCTGGGTAAACTCACTCCATCGTCGACTCTGTCTCTGTCACCTCTGACCGAGACTAGGGTCAAGAGCAAATCCATCACAAATAAAATAAAAAAAAAAGAAGAAAGGAAATTTAAGATACCTAACCCTTAAAGTTCATTGGTAGCTATTTTGTATAAAGTTCCAACTCGACCGCAATTAACTCTCGGCCAGCGCGTAAACAACACAAGGACGGCTCGGTTAATCGCCGATTACTCGCTAACCCGTGTAGTGTGGTCAGAACCTTAGTTCTTAAATCCGATTTGGGTATACGAGACCGGCGTTTTAATGTCAAGGGTCGTCCATATTTTTCGATTCCCGTAAAGATGTCATAAAGTTTCTCTTCAAAGGTAGATAAGAAAGTTATATGGATGGTGCGACCCTTACGGCCGCATCTAACTCTCACTATCCATCACAAGTAATTGCAGCACTTCCTTCAGTGTTCACAAGAAGCATAAATGGGACGACCTGCACGTGACCAGCCCTATCTAGCTATTTATTACGTCCACGTTTTCTCTTATGGATATCGCGTAGGTACACTTTAGCAATCGCGTTGCGTAGGTACCCCGAACGTGTCTGTGAAACTGCAAAAGGTGTGTTAAAAGATTTGCAAGATAAATATCTATAAGCTTGACATATTTAAACGCAATAGTAGGTCAAAACATTTTTGGTAGTATATCTGAATTAGTAGGTAGTCACTATACTGTAGTTCCAAGTTGGACTGAATCTCTGTAGGCATCTACAAAAACGTAAGTATTTTTAAATAGTAGCCTGTACTTCTCCAGGGACATCGAAGACGCTAGAGGGTTCATCTGATATAACAAGGATATTAAAATTTTACTCAATTGATTGAATTATGAAGTGTTTCATATTAGTGAAATAAGATAATCAAAGAATCGGCCAAGCTTAAGGTTGTTTTTTCCACTAAAGTTAGGCGCGAGGATGCATAGCGAAGCTGTGAAACGCTGTGGAGCTAAATGGTGCACCACACATCCCTCGTACACATTGCTCGTCCGCTGCCCTCGCTCGCATTTCTCGCATTTTTGTAGTTAACATACACACATTATGTAGACCTTTTCAACCAGAATGAGCTAAACCTGGCTAAGAAAATGAAGTGAATGAAGTTTGGTGAATATTTGCCTCGCTCACCGTCTCGCTATTAGCGCATCTTTAGTGGTAAGGCGGGTGCCTTTAGGCCCATTTTTTTGTTCCGTAGTTAACTAATGGATAAAAAAAATAGTAACCAATGGTTTTAAATTAACTACGTATCAAATAACTGGGCCTTACAGTGACTGATTGAGCCGGACAAGTTTGCTGCATATCGAATGAATCATGGACTAAATCAGCCTCAATGTGGGTCCCGCAAAATGTACGGCGATATCGTAGTAGACCTAGACAAAGAAGCAGGACAAGCTGGACAGCAATAGACAGTACCGCTGCACTTTCCCATAACCGGGAGGAATTGAAAGAAGAAAGGCAGGCTTTTGTCTTGCAGTGGTACGACACAGGATAAAAAAGGTAATAAATAAAACCACGCTCTGTATCGTTTCGCGTTCTATCTACAGGTAAGTATTGTAATCATTACCCGTAACCCAGGAAATAAAGACATTCGCTTCGATTTCTTTTTCGCTGATTGACATCTAATTACTGTTATTTTCCTGGGCTAGAAAAAAACCGGTAGACTTTCTTGTTACAACAGTAGGCCAATCGTTGAACTGGGCCGATCGAGATCTGCCTGGGCATGGTTTAAAATTATACAGCCTATCGTAACTACTCACGCCATCTATGAGGGACAAGGCGGAATTAGGATACCAGGGTACCACTTAAAAGCACACAACTGTTGGCTAGTAGGTTTTTTGTTGCAAAACCAATTTTGTAGTCATCCATCTTAAAGCCAGTTGCTGACTCTTAGTCTTGGTTGGCTGAGCTAAATTAACTTAGCTCAGCTCATGTTCTGCAACCCCCTTTAAGTGCAATTATTGGTGACAAATTGATTGACGAAGACTTAGTCAGGATAATAATATACATGAGGATAATACAGTTAAAATAAAAATAAGCAATTACTCAGGGATTGATTTAATAAAACAACATCAAAACAAAACTAACTATTAAATACATTTACAGCTTAAATTATTACTAAGTAAACATTGACTCCAGGTGAGAGGAAAATCCATATTTATGAAACTAGTCTTTCCGCAGCTCCTTCTGCTAAAAGTTCTTTCTCAGCAGCTTCCTTACTTGCTTGTATTTGAGGTTTTACATATTTGAAATACTTATAAAAATGGTCACCTAAGAGCACTGTCCCATACAGTGTGAGGCCGATGCAGACTAACACACCTCCTCTGTGTAGTTTGTCATATAAAACATTGCGAGCATACTTTTTCATATTTTCTGAAATAGAACACAAATCTTGAAAACTTTATCACTATATATATTCGAATAAATCTTTTGCTTTGATTATGATACACAATTTTTAGAAATTTATTATGCCTATTGACAGGATTGGTCCACAATTGCCCTAAACCAGGAGGATGAAAGAGAAGAAAGCAAGGGAGGCCTTTGCCCTGCAGTGGTACAGAATAGGCTAAAAATAAATAATTAAAGGTAGCATGTGCAAACATAGGATCAATAAACATCAAATGGGGAAGAAAGCTGAGACAATACTGTTATTGTGGCGCAACCTGAGGGCAGCCTTTGTGTATCAATAGTCTGACTTAGTAATGATGATTACAAAGTCAGACTATTAGATAATTGATAGTGATCTATTGAGTAAAGAAGGTAATAACATAATACTTTTATGTAAACATTGTTTATTGTATAATTAATTGGCGATATTGGACTCTTCTGTATATGGACGGACCTGTATAGGAATATCATAATTACCTGATTTGAATCAATATCTTGCGAAAAATATTTGATTCAGGATAGAAATCCCTTTTCTTTGAAACTGAAACCCTTTGATAGAGGTTATGTTTTCAACTTGTCAGATTGTTGCCAGAACTCAGACCAGACAAGACTGTCAATGTCAAAGTCAAATCACAAACCTAAGTCACCTTAGATAAAGTAGGTATAGTAGCCTTAAAATGACCTTGATTGATAGAGCGAGATGGCTAATTGGCAGCTCCATGTAAATGATAAGGACAAAAGATTACTTTTTGTCTTTGTCACCGTGGCCGGTTTCTGTCGTTTGTCAAACTCTAATACAATGGCAGGTTTCACAAACAAACTCGGTTTTGTTTAATTTTCTATGATTTCGTGGTATTATGTGTCAATTGAGACAAGGAATTTGGGTTATTTATAGATAATAAGTGTCAGTGCGATGGTGGGTTGTAGTGTTCTTGTTCTTGTTGTAACACCAGAACTAACTATTGCTGTCTCATGTGCGGCCACGCCAGTGCTTAATCTATACCTACTTTATCTAAGTAAGTCAAAAACAGAGTCAAACAGTGTTGCCAACGTCCATGGTCTGGATTCCCCAAACACCTGCCTGAAAATCCCCAAATTTGGGGAATGTAAAATCAATATTCCTCACATTTTCCCCACATTTTTTTTGAAATATATAAAAGTAATGTTCATATAATCAAACATGTTTATTAGAAAAATCTTCAAATCAGTATGATAGTGGTCAAGAAAGAGTGAATCCAAAAAAAAATATAACTTTTTGCAGTTCTCATTACGCCATATTGTTCTTTTTTATCGTTTTATTTGAAGGACCAAATTTCAAGCTCCCTCGTTTCTTCTTAATACCTTCTCTAGTGGGCATAAGCGCTACTACAGTGTCAATGTGTAGGCGATTACGATACTCTGTTTTCAAATTCAAATTTAAGACGCTAAATTTTCTTTCGACAGATGCGTTTGAGAAAGGTAGAACCAGCAATAGGCTTATTTTTAGCTTTTGGTGGTCATGAATTTTGCCATAAAATAAACTCTAAAACCTTCCTGCCGGATAAGTTGGGTTTAGCTTAAATTAAATAGTTCTATTTTTATTACATTTAAGTTCAGTTTTAGTGTAAATGTCTAAATTCCCCGCATTTTCCCCACATAATCGCTCTCCCCACAAATTACCCAATCGGACTGGAAATCCCCGCAGTTTGGGGAAATCCCCACAGGTTGGCAACGAAATGACAGTTAAACGATACCCACATGGAAGTAGTACGTACGTACGTGGTGATGATGATAATGCTATTTAGCCGGTTTCGACTACAGCGTAGTTGAGAGCTCAGATTTGCTGTTTTGTTAATGTGCTCTCATGTGACTTGCATGTCCAACCTCGGCTGAAAAACTCCGAGCACAAAGTGGACACCAGGGGCGGCTTTACCTATAGTGCAGGGTGTGCGAAGCACACGGGCGCAGCGCCCTAGGGGGCGCCGAGCGGCACTCGCGCGCCCTCCGGCCGTGGCACTTTCAATGACCCACGTAAAAAGAGCTCCGGTTTGCTTACATTTTGTATGGCATCTGGAGCTCTTCTTATATATATTGATGCGATTACAGCAAAGAAAGGCGCGTCACGAGCGGCGTTTAAAATAGTAACTTTTATTTCAACATGAAACAAAACTAAAAACATATAATTACAGATTATATTGGTTTAGTTTGGTAGTGAGTCAGAGCATCGCTACCAAAGGCACGTGCCGGCACCTGTTTTAATTCGTTTGAAAACACTCCGACAACTACGTACGATTTCCACAAAACGGGCGGCGCCGGGGCGCGACGGAGCGCATTTCACACTGTGCTAAAGGAAATTGAGGCTTCTATAAAATAGTTAAGTTTCATGTTTGCATGGTATTTACACTGCTTGGAACTCGGTTAGAACCGCGCGTATGCCGCGTCAGCCAGTCGGCTGCGCTTGGACGCCTCGGTAGCCGATCGGCTACTCTCGTACGTGGACGGCGGCGTTCGGCTGTCGTCGTGTCTGGTCGGCTCCGGTCGGATACAACCGCGCGCGCTACTGTTTTGTCGCCGGCCAGTATGTTGAATCATTCAAGTTATGCTTTTAACTGTAGACTGACGTGATTTATTTATTTGTTTATTGCTTTCGTGCAAAATGAATATGGGTACAGATGAAAAGCTTAACTACCTGTTTATTTGAAAAAAAAACTCGAAACGACGCGAAAGCATCACTAGTCGCTTAGAGCATGCTAGCGGATACGCGAGCACGCGCGCGCTTGCGCCCGGGTTCTAGCAGATTGTAGGCGTCGGGCGGACGCGGTCGGTCTTTGGTAATCGTACATTATATTGCGAATCCTAAATTCGGCTGTATATAATAAAAATAAAGTTCAAATTGCCATCGACGAACGTCACGCGCGCGGCATTTCTCAAAAGCGTGTGTACGCGTGGCGCGTACCACACTTTGTGTTTTACGCTTTGTGTTTTACGCTACACGTAATAGTAATTTACCGCTACACGTAATAGTAATAAGTATGTAGTATGTATGTAGTATAGTAATTTTGCGAAGTAAGCCGTGACGCAATGGATTAAGTATTATATTTGAGTAAACATGTAAATAAGAAGTAAATCGTCTTTTCTTTTGATTAAAATATACCTAAGTAAGATTTGTAATTAGCTGCCACAAATGTGGCGACTTTCACCGGGGTCAGAGCTTTTAAATAACCACAAAGTTGTATTTTGTTATTCTTGTCACTTCTTCCTACCTTAAAATACATTGAAACCCTTTTTTACCAGTGCACCTACAGTGGGCTTCGCATTAAAGCCTGTGCTACACGGTCGCCAACCAAGCCAAAAACTAAGGTCACCTTGGTCGGAAGTGGCCGTTTCCGACCGTGTAGACAGTGGTTGCCAACCAAATTTAGCATGACCACGGGGTCTCATTGCTAAGAAAGAAAATTTGGTTCAAATAAATCTCACTAGATGGCGCGATATGCACCTCGGTATCCACCTATCTGTTATTGAATATGCGTAAAATTTACATTTTCTGGAATTGAACACAAAAATTGTATGTTCTTGTTTAATTAACTCTCCTAAGTACAAAATTATGGAATATTGAGCTCTTAATTCACATTTCAAAGATTATTAGACGGATCATTTAAAATTGATGCCAATAGATGGCGCATTTTTTTATTTCTGAGGTATTCCACTCGATTGTTAAAGTTTGCATTTTAACACATTTTGGTGCAAAAAAAACTGTAAAAACGTGCAAATAAATACTAGAAATCAAACCTTCACTGTATTTAAAGAAAAAAACATTCACGAAGCTAGTAAACCCTTTTACTTGCAAGTCGCTGCTAACACCATCTATCTATCACCGTGAAACAGAACCGAATACGTTCGATGTACAAAAAATTGCCAGAATAAGCAGTCGGAAAACGCTAGTTACGTCGGCACGGTTTCTTTGTATGGGATGAGGTATCTGTATGCTAGTATTATATTATCTGTGGCATGACCTTCCAACGCCCTTGGTCGGCGTGCGTGTGTTGCCAACGAGTTGGTCGGCGACTTGTTTGATCCCGTGTAGACGCTTGTTGACAACCACGCGTATGACAGTTACGCTTCTGCAGGCGGTGAGCGCAGACGCACGCGCAAAAAATGGCTCAACAGAGTGTACGCAAAGTAATAACGGAACTTATCGATATATACAGAGACTTGTCCTGTCTTTGGGATTTGACATCAGAGTCATGTAAAAAAATGCATGACATATTTTTTTTTAAAGATATAAAAAAAATATATGTTTATTGCATCAACTTTTACTTTAAATATACTAGCTTCTGCCAGCGGCTTCGCCCGCGTTTAAAAGTGTTTTCTTATTCCAAGGGAACATTATACCGGGATGAAAAGATGCATACGTGCTATTCCTGATTATAATCTATCTCTGAGGCAAAATTCATCCTGATCCGCTCAACAATTTTAACTTGATTGAGCAACAAACATACATACATCCATCAAAACTTTCGCATTTATAATATTAATAAGAAGATAGTAAGATTAGAGTTTAGTTGTCAAAGTTTATTCGTATATTCTTTTTGAAGTTTTGATAGGCAAGGCGCCATAAAGTCGTTCTAATGAAAGCACAGTACGAGCGAAAATTGCGTCTTCTCTGCGCGGCGTTCTAAACATACTGAGGTTGGGAGCTTGTCGCAAACCGTGTAGCCGGCATCGCCCCACGCGCTTCCGAAAAGGTGACCTTGGTTTTTGTCGCGGTCGGCGACCGTGTAGCACAGGCTTAAGTTTCCCAAATCTGTCAAATGTTCCCAATTGATATTGAACTCTGTACGTATGACATGAGGTCGTAATTAGGGTTCTATCAGAGAGCTGTCACACGGTCAAGCGTTCGAGAGGTCAGTTTTGCATTCGAGCGTGCAGTTGCTCACGAACGTCGCGCTGTTGGACGGTCTACGCGGTACCTATTGTCACCATGTTTTCTGACGATAGTTCTTCTCTTGTGGTAATGTGTTGTTATTTGTACCTATTCCATTTTGACCGCGCGCTTACTAGAGGGCGCTAGGGTAATGATTGCACACGGGCGCTACATAGGCTAGAGACGCCTCTGGTGGACACGTCTGAACACCGTTGACGACGATATAAATAGTATAATTATCGGCACGTAACTTGGCAAGAGTCGTTTTTAGGTCTTTTTGATTACCAAGCGGGACACGGGGATCATATAGCAACGTTCCAAGCGCGCGATTGGCTAGTTAGTAATTTCGTGGACTATGCGTGAATTTACCCCCACCACTACGCCAAAACCTTAGCAAGTTACATGCTTACAAATGACTATAGCTGTTGGTTACTTTGGTGGTCTAGCTTTGAGGTCGTCCTGTTTCTAGTCCAAATCCAACCTCCTTCTATCCTCAAAGGCCTGCACCTGCTGCTGCACACGACGTCTCCACTCGGGCCAATTTTGTGCCTGATTCTCCCAAAGTGTGGGGTCAATGTCTCTCTTCATGTGTCTATTCTGAACATCCTTGAAACGCAGGAACTGCCCGCCACGTCTCAATTCCTTCCTGGAGTTCAGAATAGAATATACGCTTAGCTAGCCTCTGTTCCTGCATCCTGGAGACACGACGTAAACTGACGTCTCATTAGGTAGGCCTCTATACCAAGGACCTTTGCTCGTCTTAGGACGTTTATGTTTCTTACACGATCTGACTATCTGATGTTCAGTAGGTTTGCTTCGGAGGCATTTCAGATAGAATTTATCAGTGGTAACACATGTCCGGATTTGGTACGGCCGGACCACGGATATGTGGGCAGAGTTAGTCCGCCCGTACCATATCCGAGCGTGTGTAGAGTGGTCTGCCGGACATTATTATTATTAATTGAGTCCGTCTCGGTCTGCTTGTGTTCACATCGGATATGGTATGCTCCGTACCAAATCCGGACGGGTGTACGGTTGTCGGCTGGTTGGGCCGTACCAACTACGACCAACGTTTAAAAATTTCCCGATTTATAGGAGATCTACTGATTTTGGTTATTGTATCCCGATATTTATAAAGTGCTAACACACGTCCGGATTTGGTACAGCCGGGCTAACTCCGCTCTCAAATACGTTCTCGCTTACACACGCTTGCTTTTTTATATAAACTTATTATACTATTACTATACGTATCCAATGATCTATGATGTTACACTTAGATAAAGTACCTATAGATATCGCCATAAAATGAGCTTGATTGATAGAGCGAGATCGCTAGTTGGCAGCCCCATGTAAATAATAAGGACAAAAGATTATTGAAGTGAAACTTCTTTATCGACGTATGGGAGAAAATTTTGTACGTAGTGTCCGTCCAACGAAAAAAGTCCCGCGGAAATACATGGAACTAACAAGATTTGTTAGAGAACAGCGTACAGTCGCATAGAAACTAGCGCCGCGTCTACGGGACTTCTTTCGTTGGAGGGACTCTATCGTCGTTGCTTTTTTTATCAAAGTTTAGTAAAAAGACTTATTCAAATTTAAGTGAATTTACAAGAAAAGTGAGTGATTATATATTTCGTTTTATAAATTCAACACGTATGAGCATGATTTTAATATTTTTAAATTAAATTATTTATAAATATATATTACTCATTAATTGTATGCATGTCTATAATAATAAAACAGCTTTAATTTAATACGGAAAAAATTGTTTTTCTTAAGGCTTAAGCCTTATCTACCCCATTTTCGTGAAGTTGCAAATAGTAGAAAAATGATATGTCGTAAAGAAGTTTCACTTCTTACCTGTGTACTCTGGTACACACACACATTTTTTTTTGTCTTTGTCACCATGGCCGGCTTTTGTTGTTTGTCAAACTCTAATGTTATGGCAGGTTTGACAAACAAACTCCGTCGTGTTTGATTTTCTGTGATTTCGTGGTATTATGTGTTTATTGAGACAAGGAATTGGGTTATTTATAGATAATAAGTGTCAGTGCGATGGTGGGTTGTAGTGTTCTTGTTCTTGTTGTAACACCAGAAATAACTATTGTTGTTTCATGTGCGGCCACGCCATGGCTACATCTATAGGTACTTTATCTAAGATGTTACATGACCAATTTTGTGTCAATTTGACACTTCGATATACTTCAATTCATTCAATTTTTCAACGTCAAAATTATTTTTCTTTTCAGCTGATCATTTTAAAAACACAACCAAAAAGACATCACAAACCCAAAATAAGTATGATATTACAATTAATCAAAAGAACTTCTAGGTCTTTGAACTTAGTACAAGTTGCTTGTAGAAACCTTAATTCAAAAATACCAATATCGCCGGTTCCAACGTTGGAAAATGAACATGCTTCCACTGTTAAAGTGCAGCGAAACACCATCGCTCTTTTAGAAAGACTTTCTTTAGTGAGCTATGACACTGAGGAAGGTGTAAAAATTCTGGAAGATTCTATTGTTTTTGCTAATAAGATTCTTCATATCAATACGGACGATGTCGAACCCTTATATACAGTTCTAGAGGATCAGTAAGTACTCTAATGGATTAGCTCATTCACCATTTGGCTTCAACAGATAAATCATACCTCATGACGTTTTTTAATGTTTCAGACACTTAACCTTACGGGAAGATAAAATAACACAAGGCAATTGCCAGAAGGAAATTCTTAAAAATGCAACAGTAAAAGAAGATGACTATTTTGTGGCACCCATAGGAAATATACCCTTACATGAAGTAGAAGTTGAACAAGAGACACCCAAAATTAAACAAAATGAGAACTGAATTCTTGAATTTGCTTTATATGAAACAATTTCTTACTGTCCGACAGGTAAAAGACAGTAAAAATCATATTAAGTTAAATTTTAAGAAACCTAGTAAGTTACTAATGAACAATATTCATACTAATTGGCTACAATACAACCTTACAAAATCGGAAAAACATCATATTCCTGTGTACTTAAATGAAGCGGCCCACCAATCGAAAGAAGTTCCCATAATTTATGGTATAATAAAACAAGAGCTTCAAGAATATAACAAGAATGTAGCTTTAGAAGCACTATTTAGTAATTTTTCTCCCCTAAAAAAATCTTTACTGCAATTCAATTTAATGATACCAAAAGAAGATACTATGCAATATCTCAATCAATGGCAGAGATATCGAAAATACTGGTGGAGCAGTGTGAGTATTATTTCATTCTCAACCAAATAGCAGTTAATTACTGGCTTCCTGCATTACCATTGTAATATAAGTCAATATAATAGTCATTGTAATATATTCCATTGTCACATTCATGTTAGTCAATTCCCTTTTGCAGATATCAACTACACCAAGTTTATTCTCTATCAACGAGTTTAGGCATGAAAACAATTCTGCCAATGTTGATATAGTTGCGCAGTTGTCAAGCGGTCAGCATCCTGTGGAAAACTTATGTTTTAAAACTGATGTGAATGTAAGAATCGGCTGAATAAAATTCATATTATATTAACTCAAATTAATACAACTAGATAAAATTAATTTGAGTTGATATTTTTAAACTAGGTAGATCAAAATAGAGCAACCAATTGAACCATTAACTTTAGGAATTAAAATAATGTATTTTGCACTGCAGATAAAAAAAAATGTTTATTGGCTTCAATTGTTTTTGTATAATAATATGGCTTATGTTTAACTTACCACCAGATATAGTAACATATCTCCAAATAAATCATTGTTAACCCAAAAGTAGTAAATGATCACCAAAAGTAGTAAATGATCACCAAAATTAAACCAATGACCAAAAAGATTATAAAATTTCTGGGAGCAACTTGGAAGTAGCGCTCGCCGGCCGCTGCCGCGGCACCGCTCGCTTTGCTCGCTCGGCTCGCGCGCGGTTGGTCACAGTTCTAACCTAACCTAACCTATTTTACAACATTAAATAGCGCAATAATTTGCTATTAAAATTTGGTGATCAATTTACTAAATTTGGTGATCATTTACTATTTTTGTCAGTATATTACTAGATTTGGTGGTTAGGGGTTATCGTCACAAAGTTTTTTTTGGTGGTCATTATATTTATTCCCTAATAATATTGCAGAAAGGAACTAACCAAATCACCTGTACAATGTGTCTAGAAGATGCACTAATTATACTTTTACTGGATGGGCTACATAGCAGCGCTGAAGAAGATTGTTTGAGGCTTCATAGGAAAATTGCACCATTCAAAATATCTTTTGCTGTGGATTCACAAGGTATAAAAATGGAATTATTGATGGCATATCTTCACATAGGAATCTCTTTGATTTAAATCGACGAAAAAAAGAGGAGGTTCTCAATTCAACATATATTTTTTTAATGTATTACCATGCATAACTTTTTATAGAGTAGTCTGATTTAAAGAAATATGTTTTTAATTGGAAAGAGCATACTTCAGTTATAAAATCCTCCCCTTAAGATAGAAAAAAGGGATTTATAGATAATTTTCCCACTGATTTTCAATTGTGATCTGATTCTGTTGTTGATAAGTATACAGCAAACCGGAAAAAAAAAAATTATTTTCAAAAACTTACCTGACGAAATAATGAACTGAAAAAATTTAATTAAAATAATACTTTTAGTCCAGCATTTTGAGTCAGCGGCAAACAATCAACGAAGATTAACCTAGCTACAATCATTCTACATTTTAGGAAATTAATTTGCATGTGTATGTATTTGTTTGGCACCATCTCAAAATGCTTGAGAAGGAAAGATTTATGAAAAGAAGGGTTTATTTTTTGTTTTACAGTTTGTTATTTCGTTGGTATTTTTTTTGTAAAATGTTTTTTTTTATGTATCCAAATTTATTATAAATATCTGTTACAGATAACACCAACAGGGCCTTTTTATGTAGACTGGCAACTCTTCTGTATCATAAACTAGAGTTAAAGAACATATTAGCATGGTTACCAGATTTTGCAGTGCCATTGGATTTGCAGGTGGTAGTTTTTTACTTATAAAATCCCAAAATATTTGCTACACCCCTTACAAACATTAAATTACTTAATTCAATAAATCCTCGACATACTATCTGTAACAAAGTATCTATAACCATCAAATATTTTATTTTATTAAGATGTTATACTATATTCTAACCAGTACGTTTTAATAGTTTCTGTTCCCACTCTCAAGTTCCATTTCCTAAATTAGGCCGTGTTAGGTATGTTACCTACTAATATTTTAGAAAGTGAGTGAAGTAAAAGAAGTATGTAAGGATCATAGCAGGTGGCGTTCTGTAGTTTCTGCCTACCCTCGTGGGAAAAAGGCGTGAGTTTATGTATCTATGTATCTCATCATGTTTGTTGAATAAAGTATCCAGCACACTGGTACTGTATAATTTCCGCAGACAAAATCTAATTGTTTTACTTTATAGTAAATAATGCCTATAATTATAATATAAATAATGCCTATAACTATAATTATATAATTTCAGATAAAGGAAAATTTAAAAATGGGCGTCACTTATACTGGAATCCTGGATGACGAAACACTAAAATTCGGGATTTTTAAATTGATGAACAGCAGCACAAAATTGATGGTAATATTATATTATTTAATTTACATGTTCTTTTAAGAATTTACTTAGACCGTACTAAAGCCTTTTCCCAACTAAGTATCCATTCTTGAGCTATACTTCTGGTTCTTTTGTAATTAGGCATATTGCTAGGAGGTCCTACCCCATTTAGAAAGATGGTGTAGGATTCCCTCCCCCTTCAACATCAAAACCAATTATGTACGATTTCCACCGACCGGGCCGCGTAGGGCGCCGGAGCGCATTTCACACTGTGCTAAAGGAAATTCAGGCTTCTATAAAATAATTCAAATTCATTTATTTGTCCGAACATGGTACAATACAAGGTCTCAAATAACATAAAGGTCTCATCACATTCTGCCACATGGGGCGTGCAAATTTCAGGTACACAAAATAAATTATTACAATGCAAAAATAGAAATATCAGGCTAGAGTTGATACAATTACATGAAAATATTAATGTTACAATAAAAGGCATGTCAGAGTCAGTAAATATTATTATGTCAAAAATAAATAATAATTAAAAAAATGTCAATTTCAAAATGCTAGCTATAAAATCAAGCTATCTGTTATAAAAAAGAGATTACAATTAGATTATAATGTCAAAGTATCATTTAAAAAGTCGTTTAAATTGTAATAACACTTTTTACATAGTAACTCTTTAAGCTCCTTTTTAAACCCATTTAAATTTAACTGTTTAATTTGCTTTGGGATTTTGTTAAAAACTTGCGGAGCTAAACAAAACATGCTTTTCCACATTAACGCTGTTTTTGCTCTACGTCCGCGCAACATATCATTTCGCCTGTTACGTTTTACTGTATCTGATAGGTTGGGAAAAAGGTGTGAATTCAGCTTGACAAATAAGGCAGTTTCATAAATATACATAGACGGCAGTGTTAAAATTTTGTATTTCTTAAAAAACGGTTCACAACTGTCCGTTATTTGTAGCCTGAACATGGCTCTTATGGATCGCTTTTGCGCTTTAAAAGCGGTTTCCCTATTTGTGGAGTTACCCCAAAATATAAGACCATATCTTAGCACAGACGCTACAATACCATGGTACGCTGTAAGTTGTGTATCAATGTTAACTGTGGGGGCAAGTTTATATAATGCATAAGATGAGCTACTAATTTTCTTACAAAGCGCTTCAATATGATCCTTCCAATTGAGGTGCCTGTCAATTACCAAACCTAGAAATTTTGCACTATTGACATCTTGAATTTTGATATTCTGGTATTGAACCTCCATCTTTGAACTAGGTTTTTTTTGAGCAAAGTGCATTATTTGTGTTTTTTCAAGGTTTATTTTTAGGTTATTATTATCCAGCCAAGAGATGATTGAAGTTACCGCATTGTTAACATCAGCTTCATACGAATTAGGTTTATCACATGCTATTGTAATCGTGCTATCGTCAGCAAAGAGTGTCATTGGGAAGTCTATAGCTTTGGGCAGGTCGTTAATATAAATTAGAAATAATGGCGGTCCCAAAACACTACCCTGTGGCACACCAAAGTATACAGTGCGTTCTTTAGACAGGTATGTCACTTCTTCTTTAGTCTTTAAGTTTAAGTTTGTTATAGCGGTATACTGTTTTCTTTTTGATAGGTACGTGCTTAATAAGCTAAGAACGTTACCTCTTATACCATAGGAGTCAAGTTTGTTTAATAGAATTGAATGGTCAACATAATCAAAAGCTTGCGTCATATCACAGTACACAGAACAGACCGGTGTTTTATTATCAATATTAGTCATAATTTTATTTAAAAAGTCATAAATTGCCATGTTTATAGTCATGTTCTTTCGGAAACCTTTTTGTTTGTTACAGAGAATCTTTTGTTTTTCTAAGTAACTATAAAGCTCATTATAAATATATTTCTCGAATATTTTGGAAAAAATTGGCAGAAGCGCAATAGGTCTATAATTCTGCATTAGTTTCTTATTACCTTTTTTATATATAGGTTTCACAATGGATACCTTGTGAAACCTATAATAATGGAGTTCGTACTCTCCGTTGATATTGGGGTGAGTAGAACTGCCGGGGTTGGTTTTTATTGTTTGAGCAGTCTTGGATTCCTATTGATTTTAAAACTTTTATCTTTTTATCACAGTTCAATAAATTATTTTTGAGTGTGTGATTTTCATAGTTTAAGTTGTCAATTTCTGTGTTGGCAGTTTGCAACTGCAATTTTAGTTGTTCGATCTCCTCCTTCATTATTGCAAGATCATTACTATTTCCGTGGTTAGGTAGACTTTGGTACGACACATCCATATCAAATTCACTGTCGCTAGATGTTATGTTTTTATTCTGCGCATTTTGCCTTCTTTGGGTAATGTTCTTGTAGTCATCCATTATAAATGATGAAAACAAATTTAGATTCCTCACAAAAAGTGAAATATTTTCTGTGGCGGAATCGAACTCGCGGCTACCGTATCGTCAGTCACGTACACTCCGACTTCGGCTATTCGGTTCTCAAATGACCCGAGTGTAATACTTGAGCTCTTGTCTAGAACAGTACTGTTTTATCGACCGATGTTCTGGGTGATGTTAGCGTATAGTATTTTAACTAGATGTCGCCACAGAGGCATTGATTACATAGCAGAGTTTTAAAATTTTGATGAGTAACCGTTCACAATATGGTAAAAATCGTTTTCAAAGCACTTTTACGAAGGGTTTCAAAGTAATGTTGTTACCCGATCACTTGTTCTGTTCATAGTTCAGCTTTATTAAACGATTAAAATTGTTTCCTTTTCTAAAGCTCAGTTTATTGTCAAAGTTGGATCACTGGGTTCACATCACAATTTCGTCACTATTTGCCAAATGTTCTTGAAGATAACATTATCACTGGGTCTTAAGCACTTAACTGTTCGATTAGTGGTGATTTTAGGTTTAAACGAGCGTAATTACTATTTTTACGAAATAAATATACTCAGAGGTGACATGTATCGTGGCAGTGGCGCCATCTTCCTCCCAGTTAAGTTTCATGTTTGTATGGCATTTACACTGCTTGAAACTCTGTTACATCCGCGTGTATACCGCGTCAGCCAGTCGGCTGCGCTCGAGCGCCGCGGCAGCCGATCGGCTCCTCGCGTACGTGGACGGCGGCGCTCGGCTATCGTTGCGTCCGGTCGGCTGTTTTGTCGCCGACCGGCAAGTTAAATCATTCAAGTTGTGTGACTGTTGACTGACGTGATTTATTTATTGTTTTTCGTGCAAAATGAATATGGATACAGATGAATAGCTTATCTGTTTATTTTTAAAAAACTGACTGCGACACGAAAGCATCACTAGTCACTGAAAGCATGCTAGCAGATAAAAGAGAACGCGCGCGCTTGCGCCCGGGCTCCAGCAGATTGTAGCCGTCGGGCGGACGCGGTCGGCTACAGGCGCGTGCTCGCGCATTCGCTGCGCTGCCGGTTGGTGGAAATCGTACATGAAACAGACATTCCTCTAATCCCATGAGCTTTTTGTCGAAGGTCGTCGGTCATCGTCCTAAACACTCTTTTGCGATGGCAATTATTTTTCTGCACATTAATTGTTTTTCGTCTTTCAGGAACAAGTACATGTAGCAGATTTTTGCAAGAATGCAGCATTAATATTCGAAAGTAAGACATAATTATTGTTGAAATTAGTGTAAATAGAAAATAAACTTTCGCCGTTAAATAGTTAACTTGAGTTTAATTTTCTCTCTTTAAAAAAAAGAATCACCTTGTGCTATTCTGCCGAAGACAAATACAGTCTGCTCAGAATGAGCAGCAGCTGCGCGAGCATGCTCGAGCAAAAGCCGCTGGCAGCCGTAGCGGATTTTCAAGCCTTTGAGGAACCAAGCCCGCGCGCGCTCGACTAGTCTGAACGATTTGTAAACTCGCTTTAAAAGCTTTGTATGGTATAATCGTCGTGCCACGTATTTCTATGATAATATCGCCGCGATTCTCTCGCTCGTGGAGACAGCGTGTACGTTATGAGTGGAACGTGTTATTAGTGCGTAATCTGCTGTGAATGTGCGCTACATACAAAAATTGTGCGTGTTGTCCTTGTTGGAGAAAACTTATACGTTTTCTCATTTAGGCGCTGCGATATATAGTCATGGGCACGTAACTTGGCAAGAGTCGTTAGATGCGCAGAAGTCGTTTTTTAGGTCTCCTAGGTTTCACTACCTAGGAGACCTAAAAAATGACTTCGCGCCGATCCGAGCGAGCGATTGGTGGCTCAGACGACCCTTCCCTCCCGCACCGCGTCCTCTTTCCGTTCGCTCCCGATTACACTTGCGTGCACGAAAGTTGTACCCTTTGTTTATGTTGAGTTTTTGTTAGAAGTAGTTGTTATTGTTTTAGATTTTAATATTAATATCATTATATTAATATTACATATTAATATCATTTTAATAGGACACAAATGTTTAATATTAATATCTTTTTCGAAAATATTTTTTTAACTTTTATCTGTATATATTTTATTTGTAACACCTATTATTCCTTCACGAAGTCATCTCCTTTATTTAACTTTTTCTAAACAAACATAAATGACTAAAAATAAATGATGGCCATAACCATTGAAAAATGACAAGAAATAAGTGACCACTTTTTTGTGGCAATAAGTGTACGATGCGCGAACTTACCCCCACTACGCCAAAACCTTGCCAAGGTACTTGCCGATGACTATACTTTCGTTTTTTCAAAAAAGCGCGATTATTTTAAATCATAAATATTTTCTTAAATCTAATTCTGTCACAAATACGCATAAATAAAGAGCTACTCGTGTATGTTTATTCTACAGGCGCACATACAATGGTTTTAGAGATACACGGTTCTGTTAAACGTTTCTCCAGCAGGAAATGCAATATCTCGAAAACCGGAAGACACACTAGTTAATTATAATTCGGCGCACATTTTAGCACAAATATAAGCTCTGCCCGTGCACAATATTTCCCTCTCCGATCATTCGTTTAGAATTTTCCTTTTAAGAAAAATACTTTTTTCTAAAACGACAATATACACTATTTTTTTATGTAGCGCACATTCACAGCAGATTACGCACTAATTAAACGTTCCACTCATATCACTCTAGGAGCCACTTTCCTGCTAGAGTAACGTACACGGAGACAACCCATTCGAGCTCTTTAATGACATGACGCCGCGGCGCTCTAATCCGCGCAAAGTGCTGCGTCTTCATAAGCGAGCCCTTTCTCTATCGTAGGTATGTACCATGTCCCTGATAATAGGTCATGCTCTGTAGTGACTGTAGATGTTCTGTCGAGCTAAACATAATGCCTATTTCACCCACTCCATGCTATTTCTTCTCATAACCTGCAGTTCTTATAAAACAAGCCACCTTATAATAAACAAGTTAAAAAGAAAAGAATATAAATATAATTTTTCTGTACAAATACATACTGAACTGAAACATGTCCTTGAGATAAATAGCAGTTGATAAAATGCACGTAAGTATATAATTCTACTTAACTATACGTACTTAACAGTCCATTCATGATTTGATTATTAACGGCTACGCACACTTAATAGCCGCGTTAAACATGTACTTAGGTGCATAGTATGCTATGATAAGATGTTTTTCGCTCATTACGCAAAACAGAAAAGATACCTAAGCCATGACAAGTATAATTTAAAAAATCCTCGACACAGTTTGTATGCTTTTTAAACTACATAATTCATCATCTAATAGTAGACATGCTTCGATCGACAATGTATCGAACACGTAATTATGACACGATATCTTCCGAAAATACTCCGATTCAATAAACTCACCTTTCAAACAAAAAAACTAAACCAAAATCGGTTCATCCGTTTAGGAGCTATGGTGCCACAGACATATACACCATCACACACGTCAAACTTATAACACCCTTCTTTTTCCGTCGGGGGTTAAAAACTAAGTTCCTTACTTCATCATCATACATACTGTATATTAACTGTGGAGACCGTTAATACCTACTCTCTGGACATATCTTTCCCTAAAATTCGCGCCGTTAATCTATACTAATATTATAAAGAGGAAAGATTTTTTGTTTGTTTGTACCGAATAGGCTCCCAAAACTACTGGACCGATTTAAAAAATTCTTTCACTAATAGAAAGCTACATTGTTGCTGAGTGACATAGGCTATTTTTGAATCCCGAAAACGGGTCCCGTGGGGTGTTCTACGGGAGCGAAACCGCGAGGAACAGCGAGTTCTCTTATAAAGCTATCGCTCTTTGAATCTATCCTTTAGTTATAGCACAATAAAGAATTTTAAAAACTTCTCTTCACTTCTAAATTTTATTTATTCATAAATTCTTATAGCAAGACATTACAATAGGATCTTAGGTCTAAACTGTATTAAACGCAATGTTTGATCTACATTTATCGAATAACGCCTAAACCTGATTTGAGTTTTGTTTACTGAACACAATCTATAAAACAGGCAGAAAAGTCTGTTGTTTGACTGGCTTTAACCCGTTACTGGTCATATCAACCAGCAATGAGTTACGATAATGGACCTTATTGTCTGGCATATTTTTTCAGCCATACTGACAAGTTGTGAGTGTTTAAAAGGGTGAGGAAAACAATATCATAGTAAAAATTACCTACAAAAACTAGTAAAAATGGCTAACTTTGACAAATAATAGAACTACATACATCCTTAGGAATTCATTTTGGAAATAGACATCAAATGCAGATCCGCCCTTTTCCACATATGCCAGTGAAAATTATGCTCAAAGCAAAGATTCAAAGAATGATAAGTGAAAGCAAGGAAAAAATATAATAAGAAGCAATGACATAATGTTAAACAAATAGCATGCCTGACTTCAATGATATTCAAGATATAAAGAGAAAAATAAACAATAATGTACACTTAAATACATATTTATTTAATAAGTTGTGTGACAATGTATGGAAGGAGTGTTTAATACATGGAATAATTGACATCCCATACATTGATATGCCATGCATTGAAAACCTCAACATGACAGATTGCACACAAGTCCGTATAATACTAATTTTGGTCTAAGTTAACTCATAAAAAGAATTTGAGATAATATGGTGACAGATACATACATCATTTTAATGCAAGTATAAAACTTACCACATGCAAATTAAAGTAGTTATCCCTTATGATTAAGCTTTGTCTAAAATTCATAATGTCGATAATCTTACCTAATGGGAAGAAATGACAAATTCAATATAAGTAAACAAAGTTCATATAATCTAAGGGTTAGTAGATACATAATCATATCCTGGGCAATATATTATTGTTAAAAAAGTTATTTAACTATTTGCGTCACAATAGGTGGCTATTAAAAATTAAATTGCACTGAAAATATTGTCAATAACTATATAGGTTAACCGTAAGTATTAAAATTAAGTACAGTCACGAACAATAAGGAGTGGTTTATGCCAATATAATAGTAGTCTACATACTATTATAAAAGTTATCATACAAACTGTGCTGTACTATTTATTACAGAACGGATTGTTACTTGTTTTTCTTTCTTCTTAATGTATGAGAAACCTGTTTTAAAGCAATAATTGAAATAATACAAAAATGAGAATTTAAAGCCTCTAGTCATGTAATTTCTTAATTATGTTAATTTTCAGAATGATAATTCTTAAACATGTCAGAATTCGCCCTATATAAACATTACAACACTGCATACTATAATTTTATCCTTAGCATTAAAGATTGTAATTTATACCAGTAGGGTACATGTTCATTAAATCTATCAATTAATGGAAGCCAAAAGAATAATATTGCTCTATATAAAACATTGTATTCATTTAGATTTTAATAAATAGGCACAAAATGTTCAAGAAAATTAATTTCAATCCCTAATATAAATGAGAAAAGTATAAAATAGCAATTTTACAAAATGTTAAACAATTATGTACAGAAGCCAATATCATTGTGATGGTAAAAGCACTTATTTTACAAGATAAGCCTGGTTTTAAATGCTGAAGACCCATTTATTATTGCTTGTGGCTGTACAAATTAATGAGGATACTCAATCACACATAATTGCCATTAGTTAATCAACATTTTCACAACAGTACAATACCAGTAATGTTTGTACAACTAGATCTTAGGTAATTTATTGGCTCACACAAATATATTCACAGACGTTACTGTCAGGTTGATTTTATGCAATCCTCTTGCCGCCTGGCTTAAGCTGGCAGCTGCAGTTTCTTTCCTTTCAATACTAGAAATAAAAAACAAATATATTGTTACATATTACATTAACATAATACAAAAGGTTTACTAATTGGATATAATAACGTGTAACACTGTAAGGTATCATTAGTATAAAGTCAAGGAAATATTTTGACAATCCTAATCTCATGATTTAATTTCAAAGAAGCAGTACAAAGTAGAATGCATATTGTTACCTTTTGTAATGTAAAGATAGAAGAAGTCACAGTATAGTACAGTCTGCACCACTCCAGAGATAATAGCAATGAGTTCATAGTGATCCTCCACAACATAACGATATACCTGAAAATAGAAGAAAGCAATTTAAGTCAGAAAATTTAAAAAACATGAGTGCTATATATACATCGTTTGGGTAAATAGCTAGCTACCTTTCAAGCTACCAAGGACTTAATTTATTGCATGTCACCTTTATATTTATGCAGTTTTTTTTTTATTTTGTGTTTGTCTTTATTTAATCTACACGATTAAAATTCACAAATTAATTTTTTATTGCTTGTTAGTTGTGTCTTGTCATTTAATTCACAAATTCCTCGCTGAAGGAACGGTTCTTTCCGGACAATAAATTACTACAACAGATCTGTTAAGGGCTTGTGAAGCCGATTGCAGGATGAAAAAGAGAAAAAAAAGGATAAAAATAATTGTTATTCTTATTCTTATTCTTTATTGTACACAAAAACATACATTTATCAAATATAGTAGGACAGCTTATGTACAAAGGCGAGCTTAACCCATAATTGGGTTCTCTTACAGCAAACCTCAGTGTCAAAGAGATTTTTAATTACATGAGGACAGCATACTCAAGTGCACAATATAACTTAACATTTAAATTCAACTTCATTTTTTGTTATTTGTGATTAGTAGAATCAAATAAGATTCTAGTTCCCACTGAAAGTGGCAGTCTAGTTTAACTCACCCAGTTCAAGAGATACAAAGCTCTGTATGATCCAAGGGCAAACAAGTAGTGGGATGTAATACTTTCAGCCTCTCCAGTCTTCGAGACTAAGAACAACTGCGGCAAAATAGCCACAGACTCCAAGTAAATTGAGAATGTCCATAGTACCTGAAATTATGATAATTATTTTAATATAATTACATTATGATAAGATCAACAACTGATATCATTAATAGATATTAATTATGATCTGATTATATACTCCTTTGTTTATATAAATTGATGTTCAATCCACAACCTACATATTAAGTACCCACTTGTATATAGTTTACCAATGAGAACTTCTTAAATCATTATCAAAATTGAATCATACTAACCTCCATCACAGTGAATTCATGGTTTATCAACAAAGACATAATCAATGTAGGTACCAACAAGAATTCGATCCTAAATGTGTCGTGGTTGTGATCATAAGTCGCTTTGAACTTGACATACATCAGGTAAACAGTGGCGTATGAGGCCATAATGAATACCATCTTCATGAACGTGTTGTATGCCGAGATGTAATTGGTTAGCAGATCCAAGTAACGCGCCGTGTACACCACGGAGAAAAGTATCTGGGACTTGCCTGATATACCTAAAAATAAAAACCAATTTGATGAAGTTTTGATTGGAAAATACATACATAGTGTGCCGGTTGATCGGATCACTTCGAAGTCGATTTAGCTTACCCGCACATGATCTCGTTTTCCAAATTTTGAGTAGTAATATTATAATAGCTAAAAGATGGGATAAATCACCAAGTAAACGGAAAATATTCATTTTTCACAGAAATGCTTATCTCAGTTACGCCGCGTACACTATCATTCAATTCAAGCAAAAATGACGTGGCTGATTGACATGACACAATTGACACAACTTTTTAATTATTACACCAACTATTATTTGTGTGGCAAGACTGAAAAAAAACTTATCTGACTCCAGCTATTTTTTTAATTCAGGCTTAATAGACGAACCTACTGAGTATCAATTTTAAATTATGAACCTATCACCATGATAACTTTAACCTATATATACATCCCTAATAACCAGCACCAGCAAGTTCCTATCTAACAATACGTCTGTCTGTGTGCACGCACGGTGAAAAAGCGGCAAAGACCGACCTCTCGCAGTTAAATCAAAATAATTTGCTACTGCTTAACCGGGTGATCCTGTGGAGACTAACTAAACTAGAGCCTCCAGCCCACACTCCAGCCAGGCAATTGAGTTAAAACTTGGTAAAATTATGTTTTTTTGGGCTTGGCTGCACCCTCTGCGCCGTGCTGCCCCCTTCAGTCCATTCTACGACACGACTACGAGCTGTGATCAAAAAGCCTAGTATCCGAAATTGTTTTTAATATCATGTGGCCTGCCTCCTGTATGACAGATAAATAAAAGTAAGGTTATCTTCTTTCATTTTCTGTCAAGTACCGTGTGGTAAACAGAGGTTAGAACAATGATAATACTTTAATATTTTGTAAAGAGTGAAGACTTAATTGTGTATTTATAAAAGTACACATTTTGTAGTTTGTGTTATTGAAAATCTAAAACATCAAAATGGTGAGGCATAACAATCAGTTGCCGAATAATCTGACGCAACTTCAAAACTTGATCAAGAGGGACCCCGAATCGTATAAAGAAGAATTCCATCAACAACTTGCTCACTTTGAAACAACACTTGAAATTTTCAACTTGAATCCTACACAGTATAACAAAAAGCTAGATGAACAATCAATGTTCTTAGCCCAAGTAGCACAGTGCTATCTCAATGAAATGAAGTTATTTCCTCAGAAAATTGTTGATGTTTTGAAAACACACAACACAGTTTTGCATAATGACATGCGACTTTCTTTGTGTAAATGCCTCATTTTATTAAGAAATAAGAATTTTATCACAGCTTTTGATTTATTGGAGTTGTTTTTCTTACTGCTGAAATGCCAAGACAAACATTTAAGAGAATTCTTAAAAACCCATATCATAACAGATATTAAAAATATGAACATGAAACATAAAGATATGAAGTTTAATTCAACATTACAAAACTTTATGTTCTCAATGTTACAAGATTCTAATCCTAAAGCAGCAAAGTTATCTCTAGATATATTAGTAGAATTGTATCACAAGAACATTTGGAATGATCAGAAGACAGTTAACATCATTGCTGATATTGGATGCTTCTCCAAAATAACTAAAGTTATGGTTGCCTCGTTGAAATTCTTCCTGGGCAGAGATGAGGAAGAAAAAGAAGAAAATTCAGACAGTGAAGATGAAATAGATCCTAAAGATACAATGATTGCAAATAAATTCAACAAAAAAACTAGGAAAAGGGACAAAATGGTAGAAAAGGTTAAGAAACAGGCAAAGAAAATTAAGAAAAGGAAACAAAAAGCTCCAGTATTTAACTTCTCTGCATTACACCTTATTAACAATCCTCAAGGATTTGCTGAAAAGTTATTCAAGAAATTGGAATCATCCAATGATAGATTTGAAGTCAAATTAATGATGTTGGATGTTATTTCAAGATTGATAGGCTTACATGATTTATTCTTGTTCAACTACTACCCATTCATTGCAAGATTACTTCTGCCTCATCAACGAGAGGTAACTCGAATCTTGTTATTTGCTGCCCAAGCTTCCCATGAACTTATTCCACCAGAGGTTTTAGAACCAGTCATGAAAGCAATAGCAAATAATTTTATTACTGAGAGGAATTCCACTGATGTCATGGCAGTTGGCTTGAATGCTATCAGAGAAATATGCGCCAGATGTCCACTTGCTATTGGTGAAGATTTACTTCGAGATTTGGTTCAATACAAAACATACAAAGAGAAATCAGTGATGATGGCTGCAAGATCTTTAATTCAGCTGTACAGACAATCAATGCCAGATATGTTGCATAAAAATGATAGAGGCAGACCAACAGAAGCATCTGTGGAATTGAAAAACAAAAAGTATGGGGAAACAGAAATCAAGGACTACATACCTGGTTCAGAGGTATTATTGGAGAAAGAAGAAATAAAAGATAAAGAAAAAAAGAATTCTAAAAAATCAAATAAAAAGAAAGATGATTCAGATAGTGAAGACTGGGTTGATGTTGCTTCCTCTGATTCTGAAATTAACATAACTGATAGTGAGGATAGTGATGAAGAAGAAGATGATGCTGAAGAAGAAGGAGAGGAGGAACAAGAGGATGAAGAAGATAATACTGAGGGAGGCGAAGAGGGAACTAATAATGAAGCAGACAATAAAAAAGAACCAAACAAACCTACAACAGACAGAAAAATTTTGAAGGCTAGGCGTAAATCACTGGAAAAGAAAAATAAGGAAGAAAAAGTGCAAAGTGCTCGAGAAATAGCTATGGAAACTATCTTCACTGATGAAGATTTCAAACGTATTGAAGCAGCACAACTTAAAAAAGCTGTGAGTGGCACAAAACGTAAAAGTAACATAACAGAAGAGGAAGATGAATCTGGAGAACTTGTACAATTGTCGGCCATAGAAAACATTCATAAGAAGAGGAAACATGATAAGGATGCTAGGTGGGATAGTGTTCTAAAGGGACGAGAAGAGCGAGATAAATATGGTTACAAAGATAGAAGGAAGAATATCCACTGCTCTAAAACTAACAGGGAGAAAAGGAAGACCAAGAACTACCAAATGGTTAAACACAAAGCCAAGGGCAAGATCAAGAGATCTTTTAAAGATAAACAAATAGCATTCAGAAATTATTTAATCAAACAAAAAAAGATGCGTTGATTATGTACATATTTGTTTAACAATAAAAACTTCAAAGAAAGGACTTTTTTTTTTTATTGTATATATTTTCAATTTTTTTCTTTATCCTGGTGGAGCATTGCTGTCGTCTCCCTCCTGGAGGTGGGTGTTAATACCATTCAGAGTTGAAATGTGTGCTATGAACTTAATACAGCTATTTGTTACACACAATTTGTAAATTGTGTTTTTAATCCAAATAAAGTTTCATTTAAGAGCAGCTTTCCGCCTGCGGCCTCGCCTGCGTAGACTGCACGATTTTGGCTGTTTTGTTAGTCTCTGTTCTGGCGGGATATTGCAAATAATTATTCAAACATAGCTTTCCACCCGCATCTTTTTGTTCGCGTAGACCACAAACTTTACTCAACTTTATTATTTTATCGAATAGTTTGCATGTAAAATATTAAAAAAAAAGTTAATTCCAAAAAACCCGACTGCTTAAGAAGCGAATAGGGATGATGACTAAACAAATATTTTTATTCCGTCAGTTAGATTTCCAAAAATATTGGACACGTATTTTTTCTTTTGTCACGTTAACAAAAAAATATGACGATGAAGTGTGTTAAAATATTGCATGACGTCACGCCTCGGTAGTGGTAGTTGGTACAAATTTTACATAGAAGTGACGTCGCAAGCGATTTCGACGTCGATTTTTTATTGATTTGAATAAGCAAAAAATACGTGTCCAATATTTTTTGATAATTTTACCGGCGGACTAAATAGAATTTGTTGTTTCGTATCCCGTCATCATCCCTATTGCAAAGACTTAAACAAGACGAAAATCACGCTGTGCATTCGGAGGATACATATTCGCGTGCTGGATGACCAAAACCTTTTTGAAATCACATCTTAAAACCCATTATTTTGATACCCCTTAAATAGGGTCACGAATAAAAAAAATTGGGCCCCACAATAAGGCGGACAAAATCCGCCATTTTTCTATTTTCCAGTTTTAATACAGTCCCAGTTTAAAATAGTAATCTTTGATGCAGTCAGTGACACTCGCAGGGTTAAGACAAATCGATTGACGTATGAATCATCAAAATCGGCCAACGCGTTTCGTCTCTAGAATGCCACATAGGAACAAACATACATACATACCTAGACTGATAAACACATTACCCTCCTTCGGCGGTCGGGTAATAACTTCAAAACGGTCATTAAGTGGACGATTTTATTTTGTATCAGTTAATAACTAATTAGCCAGAACATGTACAAAAATTATAATCATCCAGGATTTTAAATATCTTCACAACCATAGCAAATACAAATACAACACTTATAATGTTTAAATGTACATAAATATTTAAAAAATAAAACTAAAAAGTATGTCCGTGACTACCGCAGGACCCCGACGCCAATCGCATCCATATTTGGTAAGTAATTACTCAATTGGTAACAATTAGTACTCGAACAACAAAATTGTTAAAACTAGTTTTTAACTAATAAAATAAGGAACGTAGATTGTAGTGACAGGAAAAATATAATTGACATATAACAACGGTTGCTAAGTATTGAGATGACAAAGTAAAGGTTTATAAAAATATAAAGAGGTATTAATAAACAAGGTTTCATTCTACTCTTCTTAACATCCTCCCTTTTTTTAACCCTTACGCTATCAAACCAATTTGCATTGTAATTGATACAATTCGTGGCTTATGCAACGCTTTGGTCAGCAGATCCGCTAGTTGGAATTCGCTAGGAACATATTCCACACATATTTCGTCATCAGCTACAAGTTCTCTAACATAAAAATGTCTTATTGCAATATGCTTGGTTCTTCTGTGTAGCTCTGGGTTATGTGAGATCTTTATGGCTGCATCATTATCGACTTTCAACTTGGGTATCTCCTTCAAGTTAGATATTTCACCAAAGAGTCTTTTGATCCAGACAATCTCTCGGGCAGCTTCACTAGCAGCAACCAATTCGGCTTCGGTAGTTGATATTGCTACACATGTTTGTCGTCGACTTGTCCAAGATATTGCTCCTCCAGAGTATAAGCATAATATATTACCTGATGTTGATCGTCCAGTAGTTTGATCTCCACCGTGATCAGAATCACTGTAACATTCCAGAATCCCAGTTTTCCAACTCTTCTTAAAAACTATTCCAAGATCCAAAGTTCCTTTGATATATCTTAGGATACGTTTTAGCTTTTGAACATCTTCTTTGGAAGGGTCCTCTAAAGTTCGGGATATAACGCTTACAGCATATGCTAAATCAGGTCTGGTTCCAACAGTCAGGTATGCAAGTGCACCCACAGCTTCTCTATACGGAAATGAAGTAGGTTCTACCAACTCTTTATCCAGTTCTGGCAGTCCATCTTTCTGTATAGGAGTGGTGACAGGTTTGCAATCACTCATACCAAAGCGGTCTAACACTTTTTGAGCATAGTTCTTCTGTGATACTTTTATATTGCCATTCTGCTCCTTTATTTCTAAACCAAGAAAATATGTTGCATCTTTTATAGTGATTTTGAATCTCCTTTTTAATTCTCTAATGAACTTTTCAGAATCATCTTGATTTGTTGCAGCGACTAGACCGTCATCTACGTACAGAGCAAGAATGATTTTGTTATTTCCACGGTTTCGGATAAACAGGCAGGGGTCTGTATCACATTGGTTAAATCCAATTGTTTTTAAATAATCCACCATACATCTATTCCAGCACCGAGGTGCTTGTTTTAGACCATATAGACTTCTCTTGAGTCTACACACCTTTTTCGATCCATCGCAATAGCCATCAGGCTGATTCATATAGATTTCTTCATTCAATGAACCATACAGGAATGCGGTTGATACATCAAACTGTGTGAGCTTTAAATCCTCATTTGCGGCAACGCTTAGGACAGATCTTATCGTTGTCATCTTAGCAACTGGACTGAAAGTCTCATCATAGTCAATGCCCTTTTTCTGTGTATATCCTCTAGCAACTAGCCTTGCCTTGAATTTGTCTAGTGAGCCATCTGCATTGGTTTTAATTTTATATATCCATTTACAAGTTATAGGCTTTCTATCTCTTGGAAGATCAACCAGTATCCAGGTTTTGTTTTCCTTTAAAGACTTCACCTCATTATCCATTGCTTTGACCCACTGATCTTTATGCGTACTAGTAATTGCTTCTTTGTAGGTGTTGGGTTCATTGATCCCTTTAAAAACATCAGCTAACATGACATAATCTTCAAATCGAGTAGGCGGTCGTATCTGACTTCTATCCCGTAGAGTCATTCTACTATTAGTTATCTCAGCTGCAGCTATACTATCTGAATTTTCTGGTGCCTCATCATCAATAACATCATCTAGGGCATCTTCATAAGGAGGTGATCCTGGCAGTGATGCTTCTAGTGATCGTTGAATTGGTTCAGTAGGATTATCTTGGCTTCTTTCTACTTCCTGACTTACAACTGGATCCGGCGATGTGGAAGGCATAGTCAAGCTAGGCTCATCAGGGCTACTTAAAGTGCGATCTGAGCTGCTTTCTGTACGATCATCCTCCCTTGCATTACACATCGGTGGTGCTGAAAGTGGAAAATAGATTTTTACCGAAGGTTGTTCTTCTGAATCCCCGGTTGGGCCAATAGGCGTCAGTACTGACTCATTAAATGTAACGTCTCTTGATCTTATGAGTTTACCATTTTTTTTCAGTAAGCGATAGCCTTCGTCACCGTCATATCCGATGAGAATACATTTCTCGGCCTTTTTGGATAGCTTTGTTCTCTTTTGTTGAGGAACATGAGCATAACATTCACATCCAATTATTTTAAGGTGACTGATTGTTGGCTTCTTCTTATACTACAACTCAAATGGCGATTTACCATTTTCTAATGTTGGTCCAGTTCTATTCAAAACGTATGCAGCGGTGTTAATCAATTCTGCCCACGTAGCAAGGGGTAACTCTTCATGAGCATGCATCAATGTGCGAGCTGCTTCGACTAAGGTCCTGTTTTCACGTTCACTGAGCCCATTTTGTTGCGGCGTGTACGGCATCGTGAGCCTTTGTCTTATTCCAGCTTCTTGTAAAATGCACTTGACTTTCTCATTATTAAATTCGCCTCCATTATCGCTAAGAAATTCTTTAACAGTATGTCCAGCCACTTTACATTCTTGTAACATTTGTCGGAGCTTTAGGTGAACTTCCGATTTCTGTCGCATGAAATAAACGTGTCGGTATTTGCTGTAATCGTCTTTGAATAGAACGAAGTAGTGAAATTTGCTGAAGGAAGGGGGAAATGGACCGCATACATCAGCGTGTATAATTTCCGCAGGTACTTTAGCTCGTTCTCTCGTTCCAAATACTTGTCTGCATGTTTTCCCATAAATACATCCAGTACATAATTCTGAATCTAGACGAACTTTAATACCAAGTTCCTTTTCAATAACTTCTTTAACATGTTTCTTGTTCTGATGGACCAATCTTTCGTGGTAAAGTTGTAACAAATTATCTGTTGACAAGGCGTTCAAATCTGGTATTGGCTTTGTAATAGTCTCTACATTAAGCTTATACAAGCCTCCATTCTTGACTCTTTTGCCAGTCAGTATTAACTGTTCAGCAACTTTCAGCAAGCAGTGATCCCTTTCAGACATGAAAACACTATTGTTTAGCCTATCTTGAGCGGCCAGTACAGAAAATAGGTTTCGCTCTATAACAGGTACGTACCATACATCACAGAGTGTTAATCTGGATTCTCTACCATTGATAACAGTTTTTAACTCAACAGTACCTTTGCCAACAGCTTTGACAGCAGCTCCATTAGCTGTAGTCACTGTCCGAGTATCATTAAAAGGCTGAAAACTAGCAAAATTCTTAGCAAAAGGCTGAAGACTCGTTGCTCCATTGTCAACAAACCAACTTGTAGTATCACTGTTTGTATGCATTGAATTTACGTCGGAGGTGATGGTGACTGGCAAGAGCATTAAGTTGAGATTGCTTGGCTGTTTATTTTCTGGCTTGGATGGTTTCCCGTCAGCTTTCCATTTATGACATTGTCTGACCTTATGACCGACTTTTCCACAGTATCCACATTTCTTTTTCAACTTATTACTGTATTGTACATTTAGAGCTTCTGCAGGACCTTCGTGTCTCAACGAGATAGAGCGCTCATAGGCACAGAGTTGCGTCGTCAGATTTTCTATTGTTTTGTCTGTCTTTGACATTAACATCCAACTCGATTTGAAAGAGAAATAGGTTTCAGGTAGAGTATCGAGAATCTTACAGATTAAGAGGATATCTGGTAAGTCGTATTTCTCTATTTTCATTAGTTCAGCTTTCAAATCTGACCAAAAGGTTTTGATTTTCGAGACATGAGTCGTAATGTCGTGTGACGGATCTTTACGATAGCCGAAAAACTCCATACAAAGGGCGTAACTTTTGTCTTCAGATGTCTTGAAGTTTGGTTTTCAATAACAAGGCTCGTATTTGTTAATAAACTTAGTTATTTATTTTAAACCATTTTTCAATATACATTATGACAAGTAAAATTTTCACACACAGTGACAGAACTTATTCTTCTTTCTGCCACAAACAATCCCTCAGACTAAATAAAACCTCAACACTCCTCCTCAAATTTAACTTTACGAAACAAAACTTAAAATTGAAATTTGCTACTTAGAACTTCTCATTAATAGTAACATAAATAAAGACAATGTTTACTGACTTCAAAATGATTATCAAATAACATTATTCCTCAGTACACAATAAAAATAAAAACAAATAACATTAATAAAACTCCTCCTGAATCACTATAATGGTATTCACACTAACACAAGAATTGATTAACAAAATTATTAAATTTTTCTTTACATAAACTCTTTGTCATCAAATCTGCCAAATTATCATTTGAGTTTACATACTCAATGCTGATGATGTTCTTTTCAACAAGATCTTTTAAATAATGAGCTCTTATGTCAATATGCTTAGTTCGTTTTGAATTTTCGTAACTCTTTGACATGGAGATGGCACTTACATTATCAACAAATAATATTGTATCACTGTTAATTCTTAGATGTTCGCATAACCCTTTTATATTTACTAGCTCGCGTGCTGTGGCAGCAGCTGCTATGTACTCTGACTCAGCTGTTGACAAAGCCACACAAGACTGTTTCTTTGAGAACCAGTATATAGGGTTTACTCCATGTAAGATAATGCCACCACTCACACTTTTTCTATCATTTTTATCTCCAGCCCAATCTGCGTCAGAATATCCATATAAGTTAGAGTCATTGTTTTTTCTAAATACAAGTCCCTTATCTTTTGTTTCTTTGAGATAGCGAATCACCCTCTTACCAGCTTTCCAGAGTTGTTCGTTTGGCTTATCCAAATATCGACTAAGGTAAGACACAACAAACGTCAAATCAGGTCTTGAAGTCATTGTTAGATAAATCAAACTTCCAACTAACTCTCGATAAGGCACGTCTAGTATTTGCTCATCATTCATCTGTATAGTAAAGTTAATTTCCATAGGCGTTTTCGTTCCTTTACATTCAGTCATGTTAAATTTCTTTAGTATTTTCTCTATCAATGTAGTTTGTTTCAATATAAAACCATTTTCGTTTCTTTCTATCTCCATACCTAAAAATCTTTGTATTTCTCCTAGGTCCTTTGCATTAAACTGCTTTTTAAGTGCTTTGATAGTATCATCTGCTCCATTACCAATAATCAAAATGTCATCGACATATACCAGTATCCAAGTATCTTGCTTGTGATACATGCAAAAATCATATCTATAGCAGGAAATATTGAAAGCATTCTCTTCGCTGTACTGTGTTCCTTCTATTTTTATCTTAGTTTCAGCATCTAACAACCTTGCCTTAACAAAATCGAAGGTCAACTTTTTCTCCGCAGCCATTGTTTCAATCGAAGTGATAACATGATCATACTCTTTAGGTAGTGAGGATAACAGATAGCAAATCTGGTCTTCATCTTCCACTTTTACATCTATAGCCTGCAGTTGACTGATAATAGAACTAAATTTAATTAAATATGACTGTAACGGCTCTTCACATTTCATGGATATCAATTTTCGCTTAAGGTAGAAACGATTGTATACACTCTTTCTTTCAAAGATACTTTCAAGTAGCTTTATCATATCTGCGGCAGTTTCCCCATCTTTTACCAATTCTACATATTTGTCCGACAGGCTTTGTGCGATAATCGACCTTGCTTTCGCGTCATCTTTCTTCCATTGTGGTTTCTCGACATCTTTTGACGTTAAAACATATGCGACTTGTCTCTCTTCCAAGATTAGTTTAACACGGAATTTCCACGTGCTAAAATTTTTGTTTTCAGTCAAACACGGTAACGACGACACCGCAGCGCTCGTCATTTTTGTTCGTTTTATTTAAATATAATATATGTACGTACGTGGATCGCAACCCAGTATCTTCTTATTTTTTATCCAATAACATGTTTTTACAACTTAACCAGTAAAAAGCTCTGCTACCATCTTGAAGTTTGGTTTTCAATAACAAGGCTCGTATTTGTTAATAAACTTAGTTATTTATTTTAAACCATTTTTCAATATACATTATGACAAGTAAAATTTTCACACACAGTGACAGAACTTATTCTTCTTTCTGCCACAAACAATCCCTCAGACTAAATAAAACCTCAACAAGATGTGCCGTCGAATAAACGATGCAATTTATCCCAAACATCTTTAGACGAGTTGAACCGCATGATTTTTTTAAGAGTTTCGTCTGACATATTCGCAGTAAGCAATAGTAATGCGGAACTATCAATTTGGTTGTATTTATCAAGAGCCGTTTGATATTGAGAAATTTCTTGAGGATCGATAGTAATAGGTTTCACAGGCTTCACTAGTGTACCAGTAACTGCATCTAATCCACCGGGCATACCTCTAAGTAGTAGCGTAGCCTTAAATTTCCATGTAGACCAGTTTTTCGTGCCTTCCAGGTGGCCAATATCAATTTTACAACTTGGCGATTGCATTTTTGAAAATTTCCTTCCCGGATCGCTTAGAACAATAGGTCAGTTACAGACTCTGATTTTTTTATTTTGTTTTTCCCTCAACCACGCTCTGCTACCATGTTAAAACTAGTTTTTAACTAATAAAATAAGGAACGTAGATTGTAGTGACAGGAAAAATATAATTGACATATAACAACGGTTGCTAAGTATTGAGATGACAAAGTAAAGGTTTATAAAAATATAAAGAGGTATTAATAAACAAGGTTTCATTCTACTCTTCTTAACAAAAATTAGTACCTACCTTAGTATTTTTCGAGAAAATCGACTTTGAAGGTGGTTCTGCGGTAGTCGTGCTCCATTCAGCAGGACCACCATGAGCGCCGAAAACGGGGGCATGCTACAGCTATTCTAAGTTTACAAATAATTACTACCCGTAAATGTGATTCATTTCGTAAAAAAAACAGAACTGAAACATTTGTATTTACCGAGAAGTCAACGATGATAGCTTTCGCTCGCTCGTTCAGCAGGACCACGACTTTGAATGTTGATTCCAAGTTTGAGCAGCCTGCCGAACATACAAAACAACATGCAACCTACATAGAAAATTACTACCCTGCAAGATAAAATTGATACCCAAAATTCACAACTAGTAGTTTACGAGATATACCATACCATTGGTGGGGTGACGGTAGTCACGGTGTTAAATTTTTCTTCCCAAACCTTTACAAAAATTACTACTCCTATAGAAGTTATAGCAATCAAAAATTCAGTTATCTAAGTGTTGTATTTTAAGAGAAATTAGCTTTCATTACTTTTCCATACTAAAAATATTTGAGGAGTTCCCTCGATTTCTCTAGGATCCCACCATAAGATCCTGACTTGATGACTATGGGAGCAACTAGTATACCCTTCAAAACAAAAGAAGAAATTTTGAAATCGATCCAGGCGTCTTTGAGTAATCGGGGAACGTATATAAAAAAAAGAAAAGATTCCGACGAATTGAGAACCTCCTCTTTTTTTGAAGTCGGTTAAATATTGTATGAAGCTGAACGCATTGCGGTAAAAAATTCGCGCGGAAGTAATGCCGCAAGAAATCCATGTTTTGCCACAGAATCCGACGTACCGCGGCGTGGATTTAATTAGCTTAAATATTTTGAGCTCTACGAACAGATAGGAATATACAAAAATCGCGTGAAATTTTATCTGCAGTGCGTGTTAGTTAGATTCAGTACGCTGACAAAAGTTCGTGCGAATAAAATCCACTCGGCAAAAAATCGCAATGCGTATTAGATAATAATAAAAATAAGTTAGCTGTCTCAACATGGACATGGAAATAAGAAATGTCAAACTATTGATGTCATGTCAAGTCACTGTCAAAAATGACAGCGAATTAGTAAAGTACAATCGTCATTTGAGGTTTTTTACTCTGAATATCACTTTATTGTATCAATTTGGAGCTATAGCGAAAAGTTCGTGTATTACGATTATAAATATTTTACAAAGTGAGAATTATGTTAAAACCAAAAGCATTAACTCAAGTTCTTAGCCAGGCAAACACAGGTGGAGTTGAAAACACATTGTGGGTGTCATAATATTTACATTGTGTTTTAGTCGCATTTATTCAATATCATTCAATGATGGTGTTTATCTTGAACTATTTCAGGCTGTTAAATCATCAAGGCGCACTCTTGGCATATTCGGGTTATAATGACAAAGACGCAAGAGTTACAGCAGCAATCGCCAGCAACGTATGGTCAGCGTACGAAAAACACGGAAGGAACGTTTTCAAAGAAGATAAACTGCATCTGATATTGGTTGATTGTTCGAATGGAAAAATTGCTATAACACAAGTTGCTAATCTGTTACTGTGCCTTTATGCTAATGAAACTGTTGGATTTGGTATCCTAAAAGAAAAAATCAATGCTATAGCTCAATATCTTGAAGGGCCTTTAAAGCAAGTTGCAAGTTCATAACATTTCGAGATTTTCTTGTAAGATATCAATTACTGCTTAAATGTTTTTCCATGTATAAAGTTTATAATTATTGATTTAAATATAATAAGAATATGTTTAGCATAATGTGAATTTTATATTAAACTTATAATTAAATTTAAAAAGCCATTTATACTTTTATATGTTTATTTACATATTCCTTGCATGCAATCATAGCGTTTTGAGAGATAATACCAGTCGGTGACTCCTACTGCAGAACCCTGCCTCTGCACACATGGTGATATATGATCTCACCTTATCTATGAAGGTTTGATCAATTGATCATTATATCACCATGTGTGTTCAAGGTGATCTGGTGACATGCTAACTACATGAGAAACATCATTCTAACAGATAATAGGTTTCAAATATTTTTTCTCTTTATCTTGCAAACGGTTATCTTATCAACCTTAAGCAGATTTTGACTGCTGAGGTCCAAAATTCCAACAAAGTCCTGGATGTTTGAGCATTTTCAAGGTAAATGGTTTGCTTAGGACTGGCTAAGGTTTTGGTATGTGACATTATTTGTTGCTTGTATGTCTGTGCTCTATTTCCTCTTTTATTGATTTTATTTGTAGATGCTCATGTATTTCTGAGATCTACTTATACCATGGAGCATTCAATATCAATAAAAAAATTAACACTGCAATACATGTTACAAAAAAGTAATAAAAAGTAAAGTAATGTAAGTTTATGTTAGTAATGTTATAATAAAGTAATCAAGTCTAAATAAAATAACACAAATGTATAGTCACAAATCTGATCCTAAGTAAAACTAGGCCTGGACCTGTATTTTGGTGGTCAGCGTTCAGCCATATGGATTTTATTTTCAATCTAGAAATTCTGGAGGAGTCGCTACATAATTGACAGGCTAGGTTATTGCCATTTGGTAACACATATATGTAAAATAAATTGCTTATTGCACATATATAGGAATTAAAATTATAAATAGAAATCTAAAAGTTTTTGTATGTCAGTTGATGTGTGTAAGTGTGCCTGTGGTGGAAGTGTGTTGTGTGTGTGCATATGCGAATGAGTGGGTGGGTGTCTGGTTAGGTAGGCACCTTTGAATGTGTATAAGGATGGGAAATAGTAAGAATGCATGACTTTATATGAATTTTAGATCAATTTAAATGATGCATGTGAATAAACTTTCGGTCTCCTGATATAGCCCTCGCCAAACTTCTTGGCCGCCCTGAAGTTGGTTTACCGGATGCGCGAGGCACGAAACGGTGCTGTTTTTGTATGAGATTTTCTACTGCGCAGCCATTGTAGCCAACTTCAGGGCGGCCAAGAAGTTTGGCGAGAACTATAGTCCATCTTTTGGAGCTAGTCTGCTACTTTATTTTTCGATTCCTGCCGACACATTTTAGCCGTTTAGATTTTTGTTTGCTAGATTGCAAAGTTTTCCGCTTAAGGTATTGAATTATAATAATAATAATATAATAATAAGCCCTTTATTCTGAACTACGCATACAAAAACATAATAACAGATTAATTTGGTTTAAATAATGTCCCGCAGTTCAGCGTGCCTTTTGGCATAGGCCTCCTCTAACAACTTCCACTGGCTTCTGTCTCGCGCCACCCTTCTCCAGTGGCGACCAGCCGTCAGCTTCAGATCATCCTCCCATCTTGCATGCTGGCGTCCTCTGTTGCGGTTCCCGTCTCTGGGGTACCAGTCGGAGACAATTTTGCTCCATTTATCTTGGGTCTCTCGGATCATGTGGCCGGCCCATCTCTCAGCTATTGAATTGGTGTTTTGCAAATTGCAAGGCTTAAGGAAGATTGGCTACGCTTTTTTGGGTCGGGTAAAGGAACATTTCCTTGTTTTCTGTGAATGGATTTGAGCTCATAGCACAGAGTGCATTTAGAGCTGCCGTAGGTACAGTGAGGACTT
The DNA here is from genome assembly GCA_945859665.1 of Anorthoa munda. NCBI lineage: Eukaryota > Metazoa > Arthropoda > Insecta > Lepidoptera > Noctuidae > Anorthoa > Anorthoa munda. Next base: position 10,353,959 of record OX243913.1, on the reverse strand, counting down.
TAAGTTCAGAGAATAATTGTAACGTGTGAAACCTGTACGATTTCTTGGTCATAACCTTGAGCACAGCTCTCTGTGCTCGCTCCAATCCGAGCAGGTAGGTCTTGGCAGCACCTCTCCACAAGGGTATACAATATTGGATAATGGACTGACATAGGGCAGGTAGACTTGTTTTAGGTTTACCAGTGTTGCAGAATCCCTTAGGGTCCTGAACACATTTATAAGTCGCGGCAATGATCGAGCCAACCTGCCTGTCCTACCTCAGACCATCATCCATCAGCACTCCCAAATATTTTGCAGATTCTACCCGAAAGATAACCTGGTAGGTACATTTGTGTCGGTTCTCTCAAGTAGGTATTATGGAATAGTCAGGCAAGACTTTAGTGTTGGGTTCGGAAAAGGGTAGGAAATGTGTTTTGCTCGTGGTTAGTGTAAAGAGATTTAGTCTTAGCCAGGTCATTATTTCGGAGAGGGAATATTCGGCTCTATCCTTGACCGCCTGCCAATTCCGTCCCCATACAAATAAAGGCGGGCGAGCAGGACCTACTTTGAAAGGCTTGAGTCACACAGTTTGGGAGCAAAAACCGTGATAAAATGCGTGACACAGAGGCCGTTCTCGTCTCATCTGTTGCGTCTCGGCTAATGTATCATCTGCATATGTAATAAAAATAGCTTTTTTCAAAGCATCAGGAAACACGCCATGACGCCAGTAACAATAGCACGATTACAGATGTGCATTATAGGTGGGATCAGTACCCGTCGAGGCGTCAACAGTCTCAGAGAAGGGAAGACGGAATTCTATCCCACCTCCCGTCCATCCCACTCGGCGCAACACCCTTCAAATTTGACTTTAAACAGTATATAATAGTAATCTTTGCTTTAAACTGATGAAAGTATACTCTTTGACATATAGTTCCCGCCAGGTGATGACTAGCCGGAAGTCCGCTGCCACGCCGCCTAGCGGTAAGCGCGACGTCGACTAGTGGTAAGTGCAACGTCAACTAGCGGTAAGCACGACGTCACCTAGCGGTAACCGAGCCGACGACGTGCCGGAGCTGCTGATTTGCTTTCGTTACGTGCTTAAGTTAGGGTGACGAATGCCTCCCCTTCCAGTGGATTCCCGCGTTGTCGATGCGGGGTGGCTCAATAGCCGTGGCTTGGATACCCTTGGTGAAGAGGAACCCGAGGAGGGGCCGCTCGTCAGGGCTTTTGCAGACAACCCGACGACGTAGCGGCCAACAAGTAGGACCGCCTGGGTGACGCTTTTAGTTCGCTTTTTAAGCAGTCGGGTTTTTTGATTTTTTTAAGTATTTATGTCCTTTTAGTTATTTTTTATAGTAAGTTACATTTAAACATATTATGAGTGTTATATATTTTTGAAATCACCTCCTAAAACCCTTTATTTTTTTTCTTCCTACCCCATCGTGTGGGGTATCACACGAGGGGTTAGGAAGAAAAAAAATATTTGGGCCCCCACGGTAAGGCGCCCAAAATTCGCCATTTTTCTATTTTACTATTTCAATGTCAGCCAGTGACACTCGCAGGATTAGGACGAATCGATTGACGTAAGAATCATCAAAATCAGCCAACGCGTTTGGTCTCTGGAACGCCACATAGGAACAAACATACATACATACATAGACTGATAAACACATTACCCTCCTTCGGCAGTCGGGTAAAAAGGGTGACAACTGTCTGGTTGATTGAGAACACAGAACAAAAAAAACGCCTTCTACAATAGAAGTCGCAAGTAGGCGGGGCCCGCGTACCCCGGGATTTGCACTACTCCGCATATGTCTGCTGCCCCGCCCACACAAAATTAAAAGTTGATATTATAATGTTAAATTTAAGGTCTATTTTCTTTTAAATTCAAACATATTGTTCTCGAAGATTCCAACTATGCACATGTCACAGTCAGCTACTCAATTAGAGATTGCCGTTATCGATAATGAGTTATCGATATTTTAAACCTACAATGTTCTCTGTGTTCTATGATATACCTTTCTGAAAAAAATTAAACCAGTGTGCGGTTTTTTTTGGTGATTCAGTATTAGTAATCAAATACATGTCATTTCCATGTTCAAACCCTTTTTTTTCGAATTCTGCCTTAACCAAGTTTAAAATGAATAAAGCATGGATATGGGTAATCTATTGGTAGTATTCTAATCAAAAAAAGGTTAATCGATAATTAATATTTTAATTAATTATTGTTTAATTAATATTTTAATGTAACGATAAAGTGGCAACCTCCAAATGTCAGTTTAGTGTACGAAATTAAAAATCAGACTATAGTTTAATATCTATCGCGTACTACGCGCCACAGGGTGTATTTTTCTATCAATTGATTTGTTTTTTCTTCAAAAATGATTTTCAAAAACGGATTAGTAGTCTAACATGACAATTCTTAATTATATTTTCTATAAATTGTAAGTATTAGAATAAATTTATATAAACACTATTTTGAATTCTTTATTTTTAAATATGACTTACAAGTACAGTGGTTGCTACTTTAGAAAACGGAACCGCTCTTGAGTTTCTGGTAAGGAAAGGCTCGCGCTTCTTAAACTGGGCGGCGCGCGAGATGGGCTGCAGACGTCGCCGCAGACGGCGCAGCTGCGGGCGCCGGTGCCGTCATTAATGACATCATACGTCGAGCTCTTGTCACCGCCGGGGTGTTTGTTTTAGAACCCAATGGCTTGGCACGCGACGGTGGGAAGAGACCGGATGGGATGGCCATAATGCCTTGGCAGTTGGGTAGGCCTTTGGTGTGGGATGCAAAATGTGTCGATACCCTTGCGCCATCGCTTAGCACGGCGGGCTGTGCTGGGGCAGCTGCTGCTGGTGCAGAAAACCTCAAACGGCGCAAATATTACCACCTTATTGGCAGTTATATGTATGACCCGTTTGGGGTTGAGACATTAGGTCCATGGGGTCCGAGTGCTCATCGAGTGCTTCGAGACATAAGTAAACGGTTAGTTGACTGTTCGCGTGACCAGAGGGCTGGCCTTTTCTTCAGCCAGAGAATCAGCATTGCCATTCAACGTAGCAATGCTGCCAGCGTTCTGGGCACGTTTCCCATTGACATCGATGTGGGCGAATTTTTTGATGCACTATGAGCCTTTTTCCCTCTCCCCTTTGTATGTAAGTTTGTTTTGTTATTAGTCATAAGATTAGAAATATTCAGTTGTATATAAACACTTGATTTCAAGCATAATAATATTTATCAAATCTAGCTGTTGATTTTGTTTTGTTTCAAAATAAAACGGATTTTCGATAAATAAGTCAACGACGGTGGTCCATCTCTAGAGGAAAACGAATTGTAATGACCTCATTAAGCAAATATAAATCTTATTGCTAACGAAATACAGCTTTAAATTGAATGCATTTAGTATAGTGACATCTAGCGGCGGGTAGCGAAACTTGGTTATTAAATTATTCCATGTGCGATTTTAACGGAAAATGTAATAAATACTTAAAAAGAGTAGTCAATTAACAACTCTATGATCATTAAAATGTGGTTTATTTTCAAATAAGCGACGACTGACATATTTCCTACTTTCAAACTACCAATCACATCAAATATTTCTTAGTGTTACGAAATACAATTAACCTGTATATGTATGAGTTTGGGTACGCTGCTTTCGATACTAATGAAGCGATATACGATTTCTACTGTCTTCTCTGTTCTGTGATTGAGAAGCAAAATGGGAGGCGATGACGTAACTTTTCGGAGTATTTCTATGTGCGCCAAACGTCAACCTTTAAAGGGTCTTAGATAAAGTACCTATAGATTAAGCCTTAAAATGAGCTTGATTGATAGAGCGAGATGGCTAATTGGCAGCTCCATGTAAATAATAAGGACAAAAGATTATTTTTTGTCTTTGTCACCAAGGCCGGTTTCTGTTGTTTGTCAAACTCTAATACTATGGCAGGTTTGACAAACAAACTCGGTATTGTTTGATTTGTTGTGAGTTGTGATTTCGTGGTATTATGTGTTATTTGAGGCAAGGAATTTGGGTTATTTATAAGAAGAAGATAATAAGTGTCAGTGCGATGGTGGGTTGTAGTGTTCTTGTTCTTGTTGTAACACCAGAACTAACTATTGTTGTCTCATGTGCGGCCACGCCAGGGCTTCATATAGATGAAGCCCTGGCGGTACTTTATCCCTAAACCCTGGAGGTACTTTTTTGGTTGGTGCAGTGGTTGAGCGATTGACTGCTGCGCTGCGTGTCGCGGGTTCGATTCCCGCACGGAACAAATATTTGTATGACCTACAGATAGTTGTTTCGGCTCTGGGTGTTTGTGTATGTGAGTTTATATGTTTGTAAACGCACCCACGATACAGGAAGAAATTCCTAGTGGGGCAACGTTTTTTTAAAAAAAGAAAGGAAGAACTAAGGGTACAGAAGTTACAAAAAAAAAAAAAAAACAAAATAAACAACCCTTGCTTGACACTGACAATTTTGACATTTTCTGACCTGTCAGTTCAGCTAATCAAGTTCGTGTTGTGCTAGTGTCATTATATTTTCATGTTGGCACTTCTGTTGTAAAATTTGTTGTCAAATTGCCGCAAAGTTGTGTGTGTAGTCTATTGAAGATAATTTTATTGTTTTGCTCACAGAGAAAAATATGGTTTTGCTATAAGATTTTTGTCCAAATATTCTGCGATAAGGCTGCACAATGAATTTATCTGACGATAATACATTTGGAAATGGACTTCTATATGTGGGATTTAATCAAGATCAAGGTAACGGAGTTGACTTAATTACAGTTCATTTGCCTGCACTTCATGTACAAATCGGTTTACATTTTTGTTTTGCAATCTTCAGGTTGTTTTGCTTGCGGAACGGAGAATGGATTTCGGGTGTTTAATAGCGACCCACTTAAAGAAAAAGAGCGACAGAATTTCGCTGAAGGCGGTCTATCTTACGTAGAGATGTTATTCAGATGCAATTACATGGCCTTAGTAGGCGGTGGTAAAACCCCCGTGTACCCCCCGAACAGAGTCATAATATGGGACGATTTGAAGAAAGATTCTGCAATATCGCTTGACTTCAATAGCCCAGTTAAGGCTGTGAAGCTACGAAGAGACCGCATTGTTGTTGTTTTGGGTAAAGTATACTGTTATTTATGTTTATTATTAGTGTAATCAGCTGTTTTTTTTTTACAAAACATGTACAGTTGTTGACGTATTTGTGTAAATTGAGTATAATAGTTATGCTGCTATAAGAAAAGAAAAGCTTAACTAAGAAAATACTATAAAAAGTGGTTTTAAAATATCAGGATTAAAACAAAAATCATGTAATAATATGTATGTACTTTCAACTATCAAGGTTGTTCTTGATTTGTGGTTAAATATATATATTACTCATAAAAAAATTACATTTCACTTAAATATGAACAATAATTAAATACTAAAGTATACTTACCATTCTACTCTGACATTCGCGCTTACAGTAATGCTTAAGAGGATATTGTTAACATTGTGTCCAATCAAAATAATTTATTTTGTGCTACCCACAAAATAAATTAATTTGATTGGACACAATGTCCCAAAAATCTTGTTTCCATACTGTGTGAAACTACTTCGCTTGAGGATAAAAAGTGTCACAATGCAGAAAAATCACTCGGCAGCTGAAATAAAAACTAAAATCAATCCAGTTTACTGAGTTATCACCACTTAGTTTTGTTGCATTGTAATAATGTATACTATTACTTTTCACAGAGAACTTGATCAAAGTGTACACATTCACTGCTCAGCCACAAATGCTGCATGTGTTTGAGACTTGTCAGAACTCCAGAGGGCTGTGTGTTGTGTGTCCCAACAGTAATAATGCTCTGCTGGCATATCCTAGCCGTAAAACTGGACATGTTCAGGTAAATTTGAATATACAAATGATTCTTTTAATCAAATAATAATTTATTGGTCCACTTAATCTTGTTTTATAATTATAATACTATCTCAAAACAGGATTTATGAATACATTTTAAATAACTATCTGGGCTTTATTTTTTTATTAGAGGCCAGTAGACTGACCAAAATATAATACACTATAGTAATTAGATGATCTTTACAAATAACTGTTTTCCTTATTTTTCAAATGTATTGTTCATAAATAGGTATTTTTTTTGTATAAAATTGTAATAGTAGTTCAAATAATTGTTTGCATTAACCTTTTTCAAAATTGCTTCTTACTTTCAATAATAAATGAATATAGGTATGAAAAGCCCCAATGAGAATATTTATACGAAGTACAAAAGTATCAACTTCATTGTCTAAAGTCTAAACTAATATTATAAGAAAGTAAATTTAATTGTTTGTGTTTGTAATAGCTAACCTGTGGTCTGAATTATGTCAATTTATTTAATAATAGAAGTACCTATTCAATTGCCGAGTGTGATGGGCAACTTTTACACCAAAATAAATTCATAGTGCCCTTGGAGCTTCGCAAAGCTGCAGTAAAAAGCAATTTTTCAATATTACATACATAAATTACTTAACTCAAAATAATTAACTAACGAATATGTTTGTTTGTGTACAGTTGGTAGAGTTAAGTAGTCATGCAGGTCCCAGTACTGCACCGGAGGGGCACTTGATAACTGCACATGAGGCTCCACTCAGCTGCCTGGCACTGAACGTAGGAGGCACCAGGCTGGCTACGGCCTCCACTAAAGGCACTCTCATCAGGGTGTTTGATACAGCCACAGGACAGAAGCTTGCTGAACTCAGGAGAGGTGCACATCAGGTAAAATCAAACCTCATATAAATAGGGATGATGATTTAAAATAAATGTTTGTCTGTCAGGTAGAAACCAGAATCAGAATCAAAACATTTGTCTATCAGGTAAAAAATAGTAGTCATTTACAAAAAAAACCTGCTAAGTGCGAGTCAGACTCGCGCACGAAGGGAGCGTGCAATCGGGCCTCATGACTCAAGCTTTTCTACCACAAACAGCTCAAAACTGTAATTACCAATTAGGTATATTGGCTGTATTAGCGCCGCTTGAGATCCTAGGCAGCCGCAGCAGCAGCTCCAGCACAGGCCGCTGTACTAGGAACAGGAAAAAAACATGGACTAAATAGCTTTTATTTATTTATTTAACCCAGGAAACATTCCCATTACAGCAGGACAATGCATATAAAATAAAACCCGTGGTAAATTCTTAACTGAGTTTCGTGATGATTAATAGTTACACCACAACTGATGATGTATAATAATTCTGTGTACTTATTTTCCTTTTCATTTGTTTTCAGGCTACAATTTACTGCATAAACTTTAATCACTCAAGTACCAACTTATGTGTCACGTCAGACCACGGGACAGTTCATGTGTTTAGTCTCGAGGATGAAAAGCTAAACAAGCAATCAAGTTTGGCGACAGTAAATTTCTTGCCGAAATATTTTTCGAGCAATTGGAGTTTTTGCAAGTTCACCATCCCAAATGGTCCCCCTTGCATCTGTGCATTTGGGGTTGATAAAAGTTCTATTATAGGTTAGTATTTTATGATAATCAAAATTATGTACTTATTATTATGACTCACTTGAAAAATAATTTTATATTTGTTTGCGTTAAAGGTGACAAGACCTGGTATCTAATCTCACTTTGTGTTTCAGTTATCTGTGCTGATGGATCTTACTACAAATACAAGTTTAATGAAAAGGGGGAATGTACAAGAGATGTATATGCCCAATTCCTGGAGACATCTGAAGACAGATAAACATATTGCACCTCAGAGAGGATGAGATTATAACAAACTGTCACCTGAAAGTGAATGTATAAGACGTGAGGTTGTCTCCTCTGAGCGCATGTTCGCGATATTTGTTAAATATTTCGTGTGATTTATTAGTGATTTATACAACCAGAAATTTATAGAAATATTATAATATTCAACATAGCTAGTAAAGATCATATTATACATACATACATTTATAAATAAAATTTAACTTGTAATTTCAAAAGTCACATTGGCTTTAGACATGCAACTTAGATGCGAAACTATTGTACATATCATTTAGTCTGCGTTCCATTAAGCATGCAGGTATAGTTGACCACACATCAGTAGTAACAAAACCACCATTAACTGACATTGATTAAAATTTCTAACAGCGCAAGTTCAAAATGTTACAACTGCCGTGAGGTTGACATTACCAGTATCTACCTATTTCATTCTGATTTTGGAGGTAGGCTTATTTATAAACAAGTATAGGCAATTAGAACATTGGCCTACATTACGCTATTCTTTCCACAATCAACATCATAACTAATGCTGCCAGGCAACATCTGACACAAAACTTTTGGAGTTTCTTTAAACACACAAAAAATAAAACGTGCTGTTTATGGTAACAATTGTGTGATTTTCTACAAAAGTTGTAATTAAAATGAGTTCAAGCCAGTGTCAGGTATTTTAACAATAAAAGTTAATTAATTGTCTTTTCCTCATTGGCACGTAGACTCAGAGTAGACACTGTACTGCTCCAATAAGTACAATATTGCTCATGACACGCGAACGACTTGCATACAAGCAATGAATTACGCACGCCAACATTCACATAATTTACTGCACGCAGTAAATAATTATATCATTAGTAAATTACAAACTAACTTTCATTCCATAATAGCTTGTCGCAAAAAGGTCGACGTCGATCTATTATATTTGCGTTATAAATAAAAATACGAAATACATTTTGTAAATTTATACTATGCAAAAAATTTAAATATGTAGCCGAAATGAAGTTACAAGATACTTTAACATTACCAGGAAAGGATGAAAAAAAATTAAAATTGATGTTTATTGCAATGTTGATGTGTTCGTTCATAATGATGTTAAGTAAATAATATTAACAAACTACGAAATACAATATAATATTATTATGAAAGCTGAAACAATGCATTCAATTGATGTCTTAAGTTTGCAAGATATGTTGTGCCCATTGATGTATTAAAAAAGGGCAGATACGGTACTGGACACAGCGCTTGGTCCTACTAGACTAAGTGCATGCCCGTAGCGGGCACTCAGTCGCGCACGGCACAGGGTTGATCTCACAGCTCAATAATTTCAGTGTTTTTGTGTTTTTTTTGCAATAAATACGCATCAAAATGACTTCTTGTGTAGCTAAACACTGTTTAAATAATACGAGGAAGAAAAATAAGTCACACGGCATCACTTACCACTCGTAAGTACAGTCAAAAATGTTAATTTGTTGAAAATTACAATAATATTTAATGTTTGCTTCGCCATATTTGTGAGAGCGAGATAGATATTACAAACATGCGTGAGAGACACGATACGTGTCATTTCATTCATAATAGTAAACATTCGGTTAACATTCGGCAGCTAACGCGATTTCGCTCGCACTACAGCGCCGTCTCCTATTTTTGTCCTTGTCTATCGGTAACTGTAGGTTTGGGACTGGTGATGACACTGAATACAGATGTGTGAGTTTCGGTGCATGTAGTCGTGCGCCGAGCCCAGGTTTTCTGATCGCGATGTTAGCGCGTAACGTATCTTCCTATTTTTAATACATCAATGGTTGTGCCTAGCTTTTTAGTTGTTTTTACTCATTCAGGTTGAGAATTATTTTGAGTAATTGGATTGGTTAAAATTAGAGAGAGACTGGATCTTTGGTCAATATTTGTTAGTTACTATAATATTATTGTCGAAGAATTGTGCTCTATGTAGAATTAAAGTTAAGTGAATATTTCTTCATAGAGATACCATTGTTACAATATCATTTCAAAATCTTTTTCACAAAGATATCAACATTGCCAATGTGATTAAAAATATATATGTGTTATATGATACTTTTGAGTCTTGTATGTGCAATAAACACAATTGTGTAATTTGGGAGAACAATATCTTCGCTCTATATTGTTGTAAAAAGAAATAATTTGTAAAAGAATGTGATATGAATTGATTAAGTGGTGCAAGCAAGAGCAACCAAAGAATGTCAAACATACTTTTGTACCTTGCCTACATGGATAATGAATTTATGGGACAAGTTTATTGGAAGATTTATTTGTTGGATTAAAAATTTGATAAGCATGGTTGCAGTATTTTATGTACAATTAGTGCTACTTCTTCTAATTTTTTACATGAACTTTATACTCGGTATATTATGTAATAGGCCAAAGTTATTTTTGTTTCATATCTTTGTGATCTCGGCGACGAATTTTGTGGCTCTTCGTGAGATGACTTCCAAATGGATATATTAATCATTTCAATGTTCTCTATGATTTATTACAGAAGTTTTTTTTTATGCGGTAGTTTGACGACGCTGTATGTTAATATACTTATAGATAAGTGACGAGGCTCACAATACATTGCTTTAAAAATACTGATTGAAATTTATTGTTCTAAGTGTGCAGTACGAAAATTGTTAAATTAACTAAGATTCTTCTTTTTGTGATATTTGCTTTCAAGTGCTCGATTTTGTAATAAGTATTTCGTTCAGTGTTAGATTTGCTTTCGCTGCTTTTATGTACGACACTCGGTGTATAGCAGCTGTAGATTATATTTTTTTAAGAATCATATTTTTTTTGTGATGTTTGTTAACCATGCAATGTCCTTTAATTGTAATCAAGTAATTTTTTTAATAAATTAAGTATATTTTTCTAAATGCATTTTATTTTTCCTTTACACATTTCTTTGATGTACAAAATAAAATACTTATTTATTTCTAATACAGATTTATTGATTTTATTATCTTTTCAATACATCTATGAAGGTATCTCTTGGTATTCTAATGTTGGCCACACTGCGCATTTTCTTCTTTCCATCCGCTTGTTGTTTCAGCAGCTTCTTTCTACGAGTGACGTCACCTCCGTACTGAAATAATACATGAACTGTTATAATTTAATACCTACATGAACATAATGATATTTTCCTTAATTTTTCGTTTTAATTTGCATCACATCATTTACCAATTTAGCTGTAACATCCTTCCTGTATGCTTTCAGAGTTTCTCTAGCGAAAACTTTTCCCCCAACGACGGCTTGTATAGCGACCTAAATTAAAACAAATTTTCATTTAAAAGTATGGTAATTTTATTTATAAAGCATCAAACAATTTGTTTATTTTCTAAATTGTTACCTGCACCATCTGCCTCGGTATCTGTTCCTTAAGTTTTTCAGTGAGTCTTCTAGCATTGTACTCCAAACGACTAGTATGTACTATAGTCGATAACTCGTCGACTAACACACCGTTGATGAGAATGTCCATCTAGAAAGCGGATTGCATTCATATATAAACCGACACGACATCTTACTTTTAGCAGATGTAAAGTTCAAAATTATTTTTTTTAATCTTACCCTCACTAACGAGCTGGGATGAAACCCATAATCCTGGTAATCAAAACTGGCGAATCCCGAGGTAATGCTCTTGAGTGTGTCGTGGAAGTCGATGACAACTTCAGAGAGTGGCAGTATGTACTGCATCATGGTCATTTTGTCGTCCACCGCGTTTGCCGGGAGGGGAGTCCCTCGACGGTCTATGCATAGGGATGTTACGGCTCCGATATATTCTACAGGGGTTATTATTGTTCCTGCAATAGATAGTAAAGCTAATGTCATTAAACTATTAACAACCTTATTGCCTGGAGGTAAGGTTTTATGAAGAATCAAAGAGAGATAAAAAGGTTGATTATACACTAGAGTCTGGCAAACGAAAGTAGACACTCGAATTATTTGCAAACTTTTTATATGGCAATGGTATACTAATGTCAACATAATTTTTAGGTGACTTGTTGTGGTCTTGATAATAGCATTTATTAAGTGAAAAATGAATAAAACAATTAAAAGTGGATTAGGGGAGATGTTGTATCGCATGGTGTCTAAATATCAAGAAAAATATCAGGAGAAAGACGTCGAATTAAAAAAAAACCAAGATTGTTTACGTGTGGTGTTAGATTTCATAAGTTAGTATGACCCTAATAAGTTGATTATACCAAAATTATTACAGAATGTTTTTTTTTTTATTGAGATTGATACATAATATCTAAAATATTACCTACCTCAATTACCTATTGTATTTTTATTCAGACGAAATAAAATAAATATTTCTAAAGTATCAAATTAGGTTATTCCAGGTATTTCATACTAGTTTTGGGGTCGCTATGCTGATATTTTTTAAATTTGCCGCGCTTTTTCAGTCTACTTTCGTTTGCCAGACCACAGAATAAATAATAGGCCAGACTCTACGTCTTTCATTTCTTACCGATTACAAATGGCTCATAGTATTCTTCAATGTTTTGAGCGTCAGGTAGCAGTAAAGGATTCGTAACTATAACTTCTGTACCTTTATATTGTTTTATTGCTTTTGTTCCTTTCACCCTGAAATAAGTGTTTAAAATAAGTATAAAACTTTCTTTTACCAGTACATGACGCTGGCAGAATAGTCGGCAACAACTCAGTTACCACAGAGGTAAACAAGATATTTTCAGAATATGACTTAGTCATCAATAAACAAAATTAATAATAGCTAATTTAATTTGCTACCTATATTCACGATTTGCGAAAACTTACTTGATTTTATAAGGTACAGAAGGAGCTGTCAATATGGCCTCAGCTTCATATTCCTGTAATAGGCGTTGTGTGAACACTTCAAGATGTAAGAGGCCCAGGAAACCAATGCGCCATCCCTGTCCCAAGGCTGGGCTGGAAGATTAACGATTTATGTTCTTTTTATAACTATGTTTTGTAATAAAAAAATGAACAGGCTGACTTGCGACATTTTGAACATCAACAAATAATTATATTGTAAAGGATGGAGTGCACAAAAAAAACCGGCCAAGTGCGAGTCGAACTAGCGCACGAAGGGTTCCTTACCATTATCGCAAAAAAAAAGTTAATTAAAAAATATCAAAAATCCCGACTGCTTGAAAAGCGAACTAAAAAGACGTAAACAAGGAGACAATCATGCTGTGCTGTCGGAGGATACATCTTCGCGAGCTGGCTGGCCAAAACCAGTATCCTCCGACTGTACAGCATGATTTTCTCCTTGTTTACGTCTTTTTAGTTCGCTTTTCAAGCAGTCGGGTTTTTTGATTTTTTTAATTAACTTTTTTTATTTATAACTTTTTAGTTATTTTTTTTTTTCGAATCAGGTACATTTAAACATATAACTGTTATATATTTTTGAAATCACCTCTTAAAATCCTTTATTTTGATACCCACACGATAGGTTTGGAAAAAAAAAAGAATTTGGGCCCCCACAATATGGCGCCCAAGAACTGCTATTTTCCTATTTGCCAATTTTTATGTAGCCAGTGACACTCGCGGGGTTAAGATAAATCGATTGACGTAAGAACCATCAAAATCGGCCCACGCGTTTGGTCTCTGGAACGCCACATAGGAACAAACATACATACATACATAGACTGATAAACACATTACCCTCCTTCGGCAGTCGGGTAAAAAGAACAGGCTGACTTGCGACATTTTGAACATTAACAAATAATTATATTGTAAAGGATGGAGCGCAAGCGTATAAAACACAAAAAAAAACCGGCCAAGTGCGAGTCGGACTAGCGCACGAAGGGTTCCGTACCATTATCGCAAAAAAACACGTTTGTTGAATGGGAACCCCACTTAAATATTTATTTTATTCTACTTTTAGTATTTGTTCTTATAGCGGCAACAGAAATACGTCGTCTATGAAAATTTCAACTGTCTAGCTATCACGGTTCATGAGATACAGCCTGGTGACAGACAGACAGATGGACACTGGAGTCTTAGTAATAGGGTCCCGTTTTTACCCTTTGGGTACGGAACCCTAAAAAGCGAATAAATTGGAAAGAAGTGGCACAACATCCTCAGCAAGATTTATGCTGATAATGTGTTTTAGGTCTTTGTAATATTTTGCTTACCTAGAATCAGGAGTAACAGTAACTGCAGAGTCATTTAAAGCCAGTTTCTTGATGGCGTCACTAAGTTGGGGATGCTGCGACTGGTCTGCAGGGAAGATGCCAGCATACACCATGTGTTTGACGGGCGGAACTGTCGACACTGACTCATGGTCTGCTACTTCTTTTGCTAGTAATGTGTCGCCAACACTGCCGCCGCCTTTTGGACCGCATCCTGAAAGAAAGGACCATGAAGTTTGGCAAAGATCACATAAATCTTCCTACTAAAATTAAAATTGTGAAATTCTGTATGTTGGGCGATTTGGATGTTTGGTAATCAATCAGACTTCAAAGGCTAAATTAATTTCTGCCTATGTTAGAAATTATTGTAACACTAGATGTCCTCTGCTGCTGCGCTCCCGTCAACTGGCTACCTACCTTACCCACCTACAAACCCTACCCTACCCACCTACCTACCCTACCATACCCTACCTACCTAGGTATTTTTTTTTAATAATTGCCTTTGTCCTTCCCCAGGATGCCATCTATCTCATTGCTAAATTTCAATTAAATCCGTTCAGTGATTTAGGCATTAAAAGGTCACATGCAGGCAAACAGAGTTACTTTCGAATTTATAACATTAACATTATGGAAGGGTAGTCATGGTCTGGATTTGGACATGGGATTTTTTCACCTTGTAGTAAATACACTTGGAATAATTTTCGACTTTCATGCAGGTGATGCTGCTGGCATAAGGTTGTAGTTTTTAGCTACTAGGGGATATTGTTTCAGGGCATATTGCTCATAAGATCCTGGTTCACTTCATACAGCTAATTTTTAGTTCTAAAGTTTAAGCTAATATATTTTAGTTCTAAGGTTGCACTAGTCGACGGCAGGAACTATTTTGTGCGCGGGGTTAAAATGCATGCTGTCTCATCCGACAACACGTGCGAAAGATATAGATGCTCTGATGACTGATGAGCGGTAAGAAGCTAGTTCGCGTACGAATACACACTTTTGCAATTTTTTTGCAAATGGATGATGATTTAGGACGAAAACGAGCGCGCGAAATTTTATGAACAGACCTGGTGTATGGATATCGTGAAAAAACGACTAAACAAAAAACAAAAAAAAATCTCTGTTCAAAATAAAATTAATTGCATTGTTAAACTACTTATCTATCCCTGTATGGTGACTGTTTTGCAATTTTCCTTCTTCTTATGGTATTTATTTGCGCCCAAAGATGCATTGAAATAACTTTCAAATATTTATATTTTTTTCCTTTTTTTTGTTTCCATGCAGGGTTAGATAATGATGAAACAAATTGATATCATTTTTTTTAAATGTACACCGTCAAACAGTGTAGTAATAGACTATGTTTGTTTGGAAGAATGATCGACTATGGCAACCTTAATGAAACAAGCTTATTGAATGGAATGGAATCAATGTTGAATAACAGTCTGATGACAAGAAAGGTGATAATAGTGTAAATGATATTTAACTTACCTACCATAACAACTTGGCCAGCCACAGCTTCTTCAATAGGCTCCTCACTTGGTCTCAGCATAGCAAGGAACTTCACTATATGAGGCTTAGAATCAGACTTCCATTTCACTGCTTGACCTACTTGCACCTTACCAGAGTGAATGTACGCCAAACAAAGTACCCCCCTGTATTTATCATGCCAGGTGTCAATGATATGCGCTCTAAAATGACCCTTAGTATCTACAGTGGGGGGAGGTATCCTAGTTATTACTGCTTCTAACAACTCTTTGACTCCCCAACCTTTTTTGGCAGAAATACTCATTACACTGTCTGGTTCTATTTTGAATAGGGAGTGTAGCTGTGCTTTGACCTTGTCAGGGTCAGCTCTAGGTAGGTCCACCTTGTTCAGGGTTGGGATTATGAGTAGGTTGTTTCTTTTGGCCAGTGAATGCACAGCTACTGTTTGTGCTTGAACACCTTCGTTTGCATCTACTAACATTATTACTCCTTGGCATGCTGTTATGCTTCTCACAACCTGAAAAAATCTATATATGAGTCTGACCTATATAATCTAGTATATTACAGGCGAGCATTATTTATTACATACCTCATTGGAGAAATCAACATGTCCTGGAGTATCTATGAGATTGAGGAGGTAGGTTTCATTGTTGTATGTGTAATTTAAGGATGCAGTCACAGCTTTAACCGTGATGCCTCTTTCCCTTTCAACCTGCAAAAAAGTTTGATTTATGTTTATGTCTGTAGAAAACCAGTAAGCTAAATAAACGTGAACTAAACAAAACTGTCATAATTATTTTGCCCTCTCTACATAATATTATGTGCATCTGGACCAAGGGCCCATTTTTTTAATCCTTGCGAAACGAAATAAGACTTAAAGGGAAATTAGTTAAAAATAGTAAAAACATAAAGCAATGGGCCAAGAATTTCTTAAACGTGAATTAAAACAGTTATGCTTAAATTACTTGGGCCCTCAATCCAGACGCGTGAATAAACTGGCATAGCCTACATCTCAGAAAATACTATCTCTGGGTAAATCATTTTTATTTAGGAATTTAGTTAAGAATTTCTTAAATATTTTAAGAAATTCCCAAATCTGTAGAATATGACATTACAGATTTTTGGCGGTTTAGCTTGGGCCCTCAATCCTTTAATGTCTCTACTGAGGAATCTGCAAAACATGAATTTATCTGAAGATATATATTAATAGGACTGTAATATATTTTGCTTAGATACCTCTGTAAATTAGTTAAAAAGAAATAATGACACAAAAGTGAATTGTTAAAAAGTAAATGAGAATCGAATTTTACTATAACGTCTGGACTGAGAGCCCAATATTTTCGGCTTTATTGACTAGGTTCAACCTCATAGATTAAGTCAAATTAAAATATATTTTTTTACTATTTTTTTTAATTAAAATGTTACATATCGTCCGTTCTTCTAAATGCAATACTTTAAGAGAAAATACATTTTTAATTTTTCATAGGAGAAAGTTTTGTAGGGTACATATGATTTTGTTACTTTTTTGGACTGATCAGTATGTATCCTCATACAAGCTATTTTTAAGCGTCTAAAGTAAATATTTACTGCTTGTACTGTCGGAAGCGACTGTTTTTTTGATGCATTATTTTGAAGGGAAGACAGGTCAATTGTCAGGAAAAGTCATTATTACATGGGTCCTTTTCGGGCGAGGATAAAACAAATCTTTCTTGGTAATGTACTTTTACAAAGTAACTAATTGCACAATGTAATGGAGAATAACGTAAACGACATTTCACTAGGCACGTATTTTTATCTAAACTTACAATCGGGAACTATAACGACTGTATTTCTCTTAAAGTTTTATCATGTTTACTACTGATCAAACTCGCAATCTTTCTTTCTCGATCTACTTGTGATCTTCTCTTGTTCGCGCCATAAACTAGTGTTATGTCAAGTTAACATCTGTCAGTCATTCGAAACCAAATCTCTCTTCAGAAGGAAATCTTTAACATTGCTGACAAATTTAATAGTGCAGTAAATATTATTATTATCAGTGTTTCTGTTTTGTGATATCGAAGTAAGTTGGTAGGTACCCAGATCGCTTTAATATTGCTTATTTAATTTGAAAAATAATATGCATTTTTCCTGTGTTAATTCATCGTCATCGAGAATTTCTGATTATTGTGTTTTAATTAAGGCATATTTTATTATATCTTGAACACTTTATTGCATTAACACATACTTGGGAACTGGTATGTAAATAAAAAAATATAAATAATAAAATATAATAATAATATAAAATAATAAAATATAATAATAATATATAATATAATATATATAATATATTATAATATATATAATAAAATATTTTAAAATATTAGGTGTTATTGAATTTGTCCCCCCTTTGAAACCGGCTGATCTTGGTCACTACAAGGGGCATGGTTTCGTAAACGGCCGCATGGTCTGTTATGATGATTTAATGCTTAGATTTTACAATAGTAGAGAAGAACAACCTATTTATTTACACATTGTGACATATGGTTTGGCTGATCCTAATTTTGAAGAGTAAAGATAAAAAATATTAAAAATACATGACTGCGCTGCTAAAATCACGAACTACAGTTGGGAGACTGTTCTATGGAACACTATTTAACGTCTAAGAGGTCATCCGACTGCAATTCATGTTTTTGGTAGCGCAGTCGTGTTTATTTATATTTTTATTATTATTTATTTTTCTTTAATACATTTTAGTGACAAGTTTAATTTTAAAACAACATGTAGATAGGTAGGTACTCATCTGGACTTTAAATTTCATATCCATGTTGTTATAATCGACGACAAAATCTGATTTCATCTTCGAAAATAGGGGCATATAGTTAGCCGCTATTTTTGCATAAAAATTATAGCACTAAAAAATAACATTATTATTTAGCGTTCATAACTAAAAATCAGCATACAAACTTCGCTCACTCGCTTCTTTGAACAAATTTATTGATAATTTAAACTGTTTATTAGAAAATTTGTTACAAAAAGTTTGTAAGTAGGTAAATTTTATTTTACAACTAGTTGACCCGGCAAACTTTGTTTTGCCATAAAAACACCAAACATTCATCTACCCTACCTACCCTACCCTAACAACCCTACACTACCTACCCTACCTACTCTACCTACCCTACCTACCCTACCCTACCCTACCTACCCTACCCTACCCTACCCACTTAGGGGTATGAAAAATAGATGTTAGCCTATTCTCAGACCTACTCAATATGCTCACAAAGTTTCATGAGAATCGGTCAAGCCGTTTCGGAGGAGTACGGGAACGAAAACTGTGACACGAGAATTTTATATATTAGATATCAGACTATTTTTAAAGATAAAGATAAAGATAAAGATAATTTATTTGTCCAAACATGAGTTCACATACAGTAGGCATGCAGGATGTTCAAATATTTTTAATGTTTTTTCGTACTGACATGTTTTGCCTAGCGAGGCGTACAAATATATTTTACAATATTTTGAAATTAAAAAATAAAAATAATAATACAATTTAGCAAAAAGCACAAGTGACCATAAAAAAAAGAAATAACCAGATTCATATATTAAAATAATGTCAAAACGTACAAAAATAAAGTCAGGAAAAATAAAATGATAAAAAAATTATAAAATGTCAAAAAAATATAAAACAAATGTTAGATAATTACCAACACATAACATACCAATTTAATAAAATAAACCAATGTCAAACGAAAACAAAGAATATATACATTTCGGATTTATGAAAATAGATTACTGTGATATAAAATTAAACAAAAAAATAAAAAAAAATTGCAATAGTCATGCCAAAACAACGTAAAAAATAATGTCAAAATTCATTAAATCATAAAATGTCAGAAAAGTAAAAAATATGTCAGATATAAAAAATAATAAAATGTCAAAAAAGAAAACTAAATTGATAGATTAAAAAATTATGTCAAACAGATAAAATAAGTAATGTCAGACATAAAAATAAAAAATAAAAAACAATAACATGCTGAATCAACGGTATTAATGAAAGAAAATAGCATCAAATAATATTATCGCTCAAGAAGTCATCTATATGATAATAGCACTTGTCTGTTAGAAAATTTCGCATCTTTTTTTTAAATAGGTTTACCGGCAAATCTTTATATGACTGTGGTATTTTATTGTAGATTTTGGGAGCCATGCAAAAAACACTTTTTCCCATTAAAGCAGTCTTTGAAGTGTGCAAGCAAAGTTGGCTATTGTCGCGTCTATTCCGGGGGAAGGTGTCAGCTAGTCGTGGAAATAGTCCGGGATTTAGTTTGACAAATGTCACAATTTCATAAATGTAAAGCGATGGAAGGGTCAATAAATTATGTTTTTTAAAATATGGCCTACAGCTGTCTGTTACATTTAGATTGAACATAGCTCGGATGCACCTTTTTTGGGCTTTAAACGCTGTCTCTTTGTCGGTGGAGTTGCCCCAAAATATGATACCATAGCGTAGCAACGATGCAACTAGCCCATGGTATGCAGTTACCAATGCATCTGGGTTAAGTTCTGGGGCTAGTTTATATAAGGCGTATGCTGAAGAACTAAGCCTTTTACTAAGGTATTCTATGTGTACCTTCCAGTCTAGCTTTGCGTCTATCATAATGCCAAGAAATTTTGTGTTGTCAACTTTATTAATTAATGTGTTATTATACATAGCTCTAATGTCATCTTTGGCCTGGGCCCGTTGTCTAAAATGCATAATACTTGTCTTATCTAAGTTTATTTTAAGGTTGTTCCTGTCTAACCATGATATTATTAATGTCAAAGATTGATTTATGTCAGTTTCATATAAGGCTTTATTGTCGCATGTTATTGTCATTGTACTGTCGTCGGTTACATTTATGTGAAGTAAATAGTTTTCTTATATTTATACCGATCGTAACCGTTTATTTGAATTGTTGTTACAAATAGTTTGTAATTAAATTGATGTTACGATATCAAAGTATTTTTAGATTATATAATATAAGTGAAGTAAATAGTTTTCATAAATTTATACCAATTGTGTTTTATTCATCGAAATGATTTTGATTGCGACGTCTCTGGTGCTACATATCCTGTATTTAGAAACAATGACATACGATTTTCCGTCCCAAAAAGTAACAAAATCATATGTACCCTACAAAACTTTCTCCTATGAAAAATTAAAAATGTATTTTCTCTTAAAGTATTGCATTTAGAAGAACGGACGATATGTAACATTTTAATTAAAAAATAGTAAAAAAAAATATTTTAATTTGACTTAATCTATGTGGTTGAACCTAGTCAATAAAGCCGAAAATATTGGGCTCTCAGTCCAGACGTTATAGTAAAATTCGATTCTCATTTACTTTATAACAATTCACTTTTGTGTCATTATTTCTTTTTAACTAATTTACAGAGGTATCTAAGCAAAATATATTACAGTCCTATTAATATATATCTTCAGATAAATTCATGTTTTGCAGATTCCTCAGTAGAGACATTAAAGGATTGAGGGCCCAAGCTAAACCGCCAAAAATCTGTAATGTCATATTCTACAGATTTGGGAATTTCTTAAAATATTTAAGAAATTCTTAACTAAATTCCTAAATAAAAATGATTTACCCAGAGATAGTATTTTCTGAGATGTAGGCTATGCCAGTTTATTCACGCGTCTGGATTGAGGGCCCAAGTAATTTAAGCATAACTGTTTTAATTCACGTTTAAGAAATTCTTGGCCCATTGCTTTATGTTTTTACTATTTTTAACTAATTTCCCTTTAAGTCTTATTTCATTTCGCAAGGATTTAAAAAATGGGCCCTCGGTCCAGATGCACATCATAATATTGTTATTTATAAACTCATGAACGTACTTGTAGTTGATCCAAAACTTGTGCATGTTCGGCGCCCGGTTTGATCGAGCCAGTTATTTCCAGTAGTCTGTCGGCAAGAGTACTTTTACCATGGTCAACATGAGCAACAATACTGAAGTTACGAATCTTCTTCACATCAGTATTCTTCTCTAGTGGATCTGAACTGTTCCAACGGCGTGATATTATTCTGTAAATATATACAATATAAGCACTGTTACACTAATACAAATTCACGAAACTGAAAAGTCTTAGCTAGAAAACAAACCTTGGAAATCCTCGATAATTTATAGAAAATAGACTTCTCACATTATTTATGAGTCTAACCATTGTCAATTATGTTTGTTTTATTCATGTATAGTAACAACTATAGTTCTTTTATTTAATAAATAATTAAAACTCGAGCAAACGAAATGAGATTAGTTAGAGGTTATCTGTCAATCAACTGTCACTTTTGACAATCAGCTGTTTCATTGCGTTCCGAACTACATATCCAAAACCAAACCAATTTTGATTCAGGCAGGGAAATTATCACCTGATCAAATTCAGGCTATGACAAAGATAAATTGAGACTTAATTTCTGATTCTTGTATATATGTAGCTGTAGGCACATAGTACGTAATCGGGGGCGCGTGCTGTAGGCCAATATACTACGTATGAGAATGTATGGAACACGAACTCGCATCTATTTTATATTATCACGCAGCAGGGCCTGATTTACCAGAAGGGTCTTGGTACTTCAGCTTACTTTAAATCAGATACCCACGTCATCCTGGAATGCGAGGCGGTCGCTCTCAACGTGCTGAAATCCTCGGCACAGTTGAGGTGAAGCCTATGAACCCCTCAGTAAGTTTCTGTGCTTTTGGGCGGAGCTAAGCTGGCTATTACAGACTACGCACCCACGCTGCACGCACAACGGGCCGAATCGGAGTAAGTGCGGATAAGGGAGTCTTCATTACTATTACAGTTAGGTCCACGAAAAGGGCAAAGAGCGATCACAAGAAATCCGATAATGAATATGTTTATTTTTATTAAATAATACTTATTTACTACACAACTTTATAAACACGGACGGATTCATGCCATGGAATGGACGGACTACTATCACATAGTTAATAACACTTTTAGGCATAATTATACGACTTCTTCGATACTGTGGTCTGTCGAGTCTGGGCTCAAGCTTTGTTCGTCTGGTTGCTGCTGCAGTGCTTTAAGTTGATTTTCGAATCCTGTAAAAAAATTAAGTATTTCTAAGAATTGAATTTATCGAAATTTGTTTAGACGATGACATAATTATGCTAGACCGAGTGGGTTCGAGCTGTGTCACGTCGTACTGCATTAAAAGTATTTAAAAAAAAAACCGGCCAAGTGCGAGTCGAACTCGCGCACGAAGGGTTCCGTACGATTATCGCAAAAATCGGCACAAAAATCACGTTTGTTGTATACTAAAACAGAATAAAATAAATATTTAAGTGGGGCTCCCCATGAGATACAGCCTGGTGACAGAGTGACAGACAGACAGACGGACCGCGGAGTTTCAGTAATAGGGTCCCGTTTTTACCCTTTGGGTAAGGAACCTTAAAATACGGTCCAGATGTCGAGTACCCAACGCGGTCTTTCTTTCTGGATTGTGAAGTGACCTTCGCATCGACAAGTAGTCGGTCTACCATAAATAAGCCTAAAATCAATGTGTCATTCTTACGAGGTGCATCAGCGTGATTCGGGGCGTATTGAATAAGTAATCGTAGAACTTTCTCTTCTGAAATCAGTCCAGGGCGACCGGTCACAGCACGAAGAAGCTGCTGGCCAGCTACAACACCTGAGGAATGAAAAAAAAAAAAGTTAAGACTAATAAAAGGTTTCAGGAAATACACTGCACACTAATACTATAAGGGCGAAAGTTTGTGAGTGAGTGTGCTTGTTTGTATGTTTGTTACTTCTTCACGCTCAAACGGCCGGACGGATATGGATGAAATTTGGCACAGAGATAGATTATAGTCAGGAATAGCACATAGGATTCTTTTTACCCCAGGAATATGTTCCCTTGGGATAATTTTAGACATTCACGCGGGCGAAACCGCTGGGAGAAGCTAGTAAATAAATTAAGGATGCTTTACCTGGGTTAATTTCTCCAGCATCTAACATTTTCTTAACATCCATGAAGCGTTTGACGATAGCAGTTTGCTCTTGAAGTGCCGTAGTTTGAGCACCTGAAATATTTGTTAGTTGAATGAGTTTCTTAATATTTTTCTAACTATAATAAAATCAATCAAATTTAATGCGTTTAATCACCTGTATCAGAGTCAGAAGATTTCGACAAACATCTGATAGCTTCCTTGAGCGCTTCTAAAGCTTTTTCGTAGTTCTGAAAATCAGTACAGTACAATACATTAAATATCTCAATAGATCTAATCTAAGCACGCTGTGAGTGAGTGCATTAGAAAACACATTTCAAGACCAACTAAAACTAGGAATGCGAGATAAATAGCCAGGAGATCTAAAGAAAAAATGTTGCGAGCCTTTTCATCATCATCATATCAGCCGAAAGACGTCCACTGCTGAACATAGGCCTCCCCCAAGCGTCGCCACATTATGAGCGGCTCGCATCCAGCGCATGCCCGCAACCATAACCAGGCGGGCAAGCACGGCCTACTGTGACAGTCTTGAGTCCCACATTTTTATCACAGTTTGGAAGCAAAAACCGTGGTAAAATGCGTGACTCAAGCCTATCACAGAGTCCGTGCTCGCCCGGCAGTCATTAATCGTGCCTTTTATTCTGTGCTAAAGAGGTAAACATTTTCTTTCTCTCTAATTTAAGAACCGCAGGCAGGCAGTTTACTTTGTTTAAATTATCCCATCACCACAGCTCTCAAAACGGTGAAGGAAAACGGCATGTCCTAGAACCAAAAATTCGAAGACATGTGACATCCACCAACCCGAACTGGGCTCGCGTGGTGGATTACGGCCTCTTCCCTCTCATAGAGAGGAGGCCTGGGTCCCAGCAGTGGGAACATTAAAAGGCTGTGAAATGAATTTAAGAACCTATGTACCTGAAAGTTTCTAATACTCACATCATACTCATCTACTTCAACTTTAGCGCATTCAGCGTAGAAAGCGGCTAGTTTCCCGTAGGCCTTGGCCCTGGTGTAGAAGTGCAGTATGTGCCTCATGAGATCGGGCCTGGTGCGCCAGTCGGCGCGCCGACGCAGGTAGTCGGCGGCCATCAGCTGAGCGTTCCGGTCGCGGGTGGCGGCCGCGAATGTCGCTATGCGGTCCGCGTCGCCTGAACGCATCAGCCAACGCATTGCACCTGCCTGGGACAAAATGTTTTTTTTTATTGCTGAACGATAGGCTTGCGTTTGACCCCTAAGCTGTATCTCGTAGAAGCACAAAGAAAGCTAGATATGGTCGCATTATATGTCTCAATTATATGATATTTTTATCTACCCACATAATCAAAAATTTTCATTCTTTCAATGTTATTTACTCTTTTTCACACTATTTATGTACATATTCCCATATTCCTCACAATTTTAATATAATATAATAATAATATAATATAATCTTTATTTATATAAAACATATTGTAGTACGTGTAACACAATTTTTTATACTGAACACAAATTTATTTTACTTATGTATACATAAACACGTCACCTTGCAGTATAAAGCTGATATACATCCGTCACCTCACTCATCAGGTCCAGTTGAAAACCAGCGTCAGACACTAGTTGTCTGACATTTTTGCTGAACTGGGCCTATTTGGCGCAGCCGTGAGGCACACTTTCCTGCAAACTCTTTGCGTCAGATTTTATACTTTTCTGTTTATTTTTATTTTATCTGATGTTAATATTTATTTTGAATGTAGTACTTATATTGTGTGTCTTTTAGTCTGTGCTAAATAAATGTATTTTCTTTCTTTCTTTTCTTCTTTCACTATCTCGCCTGATGGTAAGCGATAATGTGGTCGACTGTGAAGCACGCTTGCGTAGAAGTAACCTATTCACTCTTGACTTAAATTCCCCTAGGTTGTAGCTATCAGGAAACAGATCGGTTTAATTTTGAAAGGTCGGTACAGCTGGTCTATTCTAAGGTACAATACATTTTGCACAATATGTGCTCGGGGGTAGGAGGTAGGTATGTATTTGAAACATTTGAACATCGAATTGTAACAGTGCTGATGAAGCTACTTTCAACGCCGAAAATTTTGCTTTTATGTCGTTAGGGCCGGCGCCCATTTGCTAAGGTGCAGTACACCGCTGTTTTCATTGGTAAACAAATATCAACCTTGCAATGTTTGAAGTAAAGTTCTAAATAAAAGGATCACAGTCCCATGACGCACATGGCATTTATGTTTGTTTTAACTATTGTTTTTGCTATATGAACACTGACAGTGAACCTGTTAAACTTCCATTTAGTCAGCCAGAGTATAAACACGGGCGAAGGTACGCGGTTAAGGTTATTTATTTTCGTCTTTATTTTAAGACAAGCAAAGATGGTTTTTGTTTGGTAGGGAAAACTGGGCTTTGTGGGACTTTGCAAGGCTGTGTTCACACTATTCCAGAAGTTACCTTGTCGCCTGCATGTGCCAGACGTTTAGCAGCCTGGTGGTACAGGCCGCGGGCCCCCAACACATCTGCCAGTCGCCTTAGAAGCGCATCCCTGCCAGTCGTACCGGCGGGTGCCGCTAACCTTTCGCTCAGCTCTTCTGTTAACGGTGTCGGTATCTGCTCCACTATGTCTAAAGCTTCTTCGTACTTAAAAAAGTAGCAAAAATAGTATTGGGGTTAGGTGCTCTTCTTTCTGTGTCAGATGGACAAAAGTGATCTTACAAGGGTTCCAATTTACTTTTAAGATCGGAACCTTAAAAGCCATATTCATTTAGGAGTGCCTAGACATACGACGTCTCATTCCTGGGGCCATTGAAGGCCGTATTGGCAAGCGTTAAAGCCATAATTATTCCGTTGTCAAAAGGATAGTGCTATCAATGGATGATTTTTGTCCTAGAAGATCCATCTCTCTATCTCTTACTTGAACTGTAACAACGATAGCTCAATACTTCATAAAACGGCCTAGGTATTTCATCCCACATAGAACATCAAATATACTAGCAATTAGCATGTATGGAGAGACATCCGGAACGATACCAAGAGACAAATATAATATCTGACTGACCTTCCCAGCGGTCGCTAGCAACGCAGCAGCGTGTGAGTGCTGGTTGGCCTGTCTCAGATGGGCAGCTAACGTATTGGCCAGTTCTGGATCCACCTTGTCGCCAAGTGCTTCCACTGCCGCGATCATTGCGTTTGTATCGCCGCTGTTAACCGCCAGCTTTAACGCCATGTGGATTTTACCTGAACAGAGAAGAGATAGCAAATACTTAAAGAGAAAAATATTTTGTTACCCTGTTAGAACGTCGGCATGGTTTTGGTTTGACTAAATGTGATAACATATATAGATAATATATCAAAGGAACGAACCACATATGACTCCGTCCGACTTAACTGTGCACCTGGCAGGGATGGCGCTGTGACGTTACTATGATGTTCAACTCTAGCTACTAAACACGAGGCGAACGCGGGAGTACAATGGAGACGCATTCCAGCGAGGTTCAGGATTTATATGTGGTGAAGGTCGGCACAAGTCGTCTCAGCATTAAAAACAAGAAAAACTGTTCAACATCCTAAGATATACCTGCTTTCTGGTACAGAGCTATGGCTTGTTCAATCTGTCCCGCGTTCTCGAGTATGGACGCGGCATGCAGCGCGTGAGTGGCCGACGTTGATCCGGCGCGCCACACCAAGTTCCACGAGCTCGCCTCCGCGGCCACGCGAATCGCTGATGTAACTGCCCCGCATTTTATATACATCTGGAGATTATAAAGCGAATATTACTCAATAGAAACCTCATCTAATATTCTTGAGTCTTTTGGAAGTTGGGCTTTCTTACGTACCTTTACCGCACTTTCAGTCTTATCTGGCTGCATTTCGAAATAACGCGCCATTTGATACATCGCTGGTCGGCTCTTCTGACAGACTTTCTCAGCTTCGTCTGTTCTATCCATATGGCACAAAAGTCTCGTCTGCTCGCCAAAGTTATTAGCCCGTGCGTACGCCTCTAATGCACCGTCCAGATCGCCAATACTCTCTAAGTAATGTCCCCACCAAGTAATCAGACTTTGATCATTCGAATTAGTCACGTACTGTGCTAGCACAGTTGCCTGACCCTGTGCCACAAGCGTTCTAGGTACATGTGGAACTAACGTACCGGCGCTTTCAAACAATTTCAATGCAGCCCCTGTTTCTCCATTAGACCACATCACCTTAGCTAGCTTGTGCTGTGCACTCTTTATTAGCAAAATATTTTCTCCTTCGTGATTCCCGTTAGTAATTTCGTTCAGTCCACCTTCCTTTGCTGATATCAATCGAGTGATCAAATCTGGTCTTTGTGCCTCTTTGAACAAGTTTTCAGCTTCTTCGATCATACCTAGATTGACAGCTAAAACGGCGACCCTACAAGTGTCGTCCATATTATTGTCACTCATAACTTTGCGCATCATCAGAGCACCTTTAATATTGCCCATTTTGCCTAAACACACAGCGCCAACATCGGGCCGCTTTCGGGCGACGCAAACCTTCGCTAAGCTGTCCCAAATAACTGAGTTCTTGCCGCCCGACAGCGTAGTTCCAACGACAACTGCCTTTTCTAAATAACCAGTTGTCATGTAATACAAAAAGTCTAATACTTGTCTAACATTAGCAGCGTCAAGTTCACCAGCGTCTTCAAATTCATGAATCAATATCTTTTTAATGTTCTGCTGTGCTAAAATAACCACATACGGTGTATGTAAAGAACATAACATAAAGTCAGTCATATAATAATCTTCAGAAATGGAACACCAATTTTTATATTCGTAAAGGCTGCCTTCGTGACACAGAAAAAGATGTACGCGATCCAGATCAGCTGACCTCATATGCACTGCAACAATTCTCGGATCATTACAGTCCCATATTATAGCTATGGGAACACTTTGATACGGAGGAGTCGCGTTTTCAGAGATGAGCGTATTTGTGATGACGTCATTTGCTACATCCCAGAGATACAACCTAGGGTCCGGCGCTAAGCCAGCGTTAGCAATACTGAGCGAAATATAACGACCAGTGCAATTCACTGACGCTCTCATGACTTCACCAAAGTCTTCAATCATTTGATAACAATTTTTTGGAGGATAAGGCATTCTCAGTCCTTTCTTTGTGATTTCAGCTAGTTTAAGTGTACCATCCATGGTAGCAATGACTATAAACTTGCTCGTATTTGTGACGCCGATGGGTTCACCTTCGCCTTCAGTACTTGGCAGTATTCCTAGACTAGTACCCGTTATAGAGTAGCACTCTATGTGAGGATTAACCACACCAACTAGAACATCATTATAAATGATAAGTACGTCTGTCTTCCATGAGAAACTTCGAATGAGTGAAAACTTCGTATCATTGTCTTTGCTGCACATCCAAATCTGAAATTTATAACAGTTAGTTGTGTTCCATTTTTCATATTTAGAATTCATCAGAATATGGCTGTAATAATACTTACTTGAACTTCTTTACCATCACCTAATGCAATATATTGGTCTTTAAATGCAAAAGCTCTGATGGTAATTGAGGTAGTAATCATTGATGTTATATTGCTTTTGTTTGTGAGAGCAACTTCATTTGCAGATTTTTGTACCATATATACATTAGGTGCATATCCCCAACACACTGGCTGTTCACGCAGAACAAATGCACTTGTTATGCAGTTGACATGTAGCAGTGGATTCATAAGCCCCTCAGATCCCCAGCTGACTTCTTTAACAGTGCCTTTGACTGAAGTGCTACTTATTAGTTTCCAATTATTCCGATGGTCTCTTCTCCAAAGATACAGGTTTCCTTGTGAAGTTCCACAGCATAGGGTATCACTCAAATTGCTGTAACTAATGCTTGTGAAAATGTCTCCTGCAACTATCTCTTCTTTCTCATTTGGCAGTACATCATTGTCACCAGTATCACTGTCCCAAACCCTGATCAAATTATCTCCAGTTATGACAGCCACATAAAAGTTGCCAGCAAGGACTATACATTGACCATTTCTTGCAGCCATTCTTACATGTGTGTCTGTCATCAAGGAACCATCATCTGACATAATAAATCTAGTTAAGCTAAGAGCTCCACCAGACTCCCAGGCAACTAGAAGATAGATATTACTAATTATACCCATAAATATAATGTTTCCAGGTGCATTCAGTACCTCAGAACATGCCCCATTTAGGTCTATGTAAAGTATTACTCCATTATCCTGAGCTGCATAGCATGAATGGTTGTCTGGTTGTGCACCTTCCCTCATTCTTGCTGTTGTCCTAGGACGCCACGCAGCCAGGGCATCCAATGCATTCTCATCTCCAGCAACTGCTGCTCGGGCTAGTCCTCTGATGGATGTTTCAGAGCTTGCTTGAGGAGTGCAGAAGGTAATATGGATGATAACATCACCAAGTTGGTGGTGAAACGAAGTAAGTGGAGCACCGGCACTAGACTGCCAACCAGACAGTGAACCTGCAGCATCTGAAGCCAAGAGTCTACCACCTCCCAAGCTGAATGATACCGTCGTCAAAGCAGCATTATGGGGTGCCTCTAAGCGAGCCCAGGAGTATTCCAACCAAATGTAAAGCTCTCCTCCATCCCATCCCACAACTAGTAGACGTCTTATTGGGTGCCATGCAAGAGCAGTTACTTGATTTGACAACAAAATAGGCCAGTCACATCCTTCTAAAGGAAAGCCCTGAAATAAAATAACATCTAATAAGAATATCGAAAGAAATACATATAAGAAAAAGTCATTATGGTTGAAACTTACGTTTTCTTGAAATATAGTGACGAATCCCCCCTTTTCCTGATTATAAGAACCTACGGCCAGTAGAGGAAGAGAAGGGTGCCACGTACCAACCGTGGACACAACATTACCATCTGTAAAACTAAGTTTTGTATCAATGTACAAAGTCATTGCTAAGGTGGTCAGCAGAAGTTTAAACGGTTTTAATTATTTTTTTCTTAATAGACCAAATGGATTTATTCAAGAACACATTTAGAAAGCAATGTGCTTTCTTATTAATAATAATATAGATTTATACTACATTATTCGTCCTCAAAACAGACCAAAACACAACACATGAACACAACAAAACAATTGTTTTGATTTTTACGTTATCGTTGCCATGGAAATTGAAATTGATTTGCAGACCGATGTATTTATGCTGTGGTAAGTAAGTAGTCTGTGCACCTTAGATAAAGTAGGTATAGATTAAGCACTGGCGTGGCCGCACATGAGACAGCAATAGTTAGTTCTGGTGTTACAACAAGAACAAGAACACTACAACCCACCATCGCACTGACACTTATTATCTATAAATAACCCAAATTCCTTGTCTCAATTAACACATAATACCACGAAATCATAGAAAATCAAACAAAACCGAGTTTGTTTGTCTAACCTGCCATTGTATTAGAGTTTGACAAACGACAGAAACCGGCCACGGTGACAAAGACAAAAAATAATCTTTTGTCCTTATCTTTTACATGGAGCTGCCAATTAGCCATCTCGCTCTATCAATCAAGGTCATTTTAAGGCTTAATCTATACCTACTTTATCTAAGCTGTGCACAGATAATTATACCGACTATTATTGTCAGAGAGACAGACTCTGTAGTAGGTTGGTTGGATGGACGGATAAATTTAACGGTTTATTTACAAAAATGTCTTCTTTGAATTAAATTTGTATTTTTTAAATTATTGTGATTAAATGTTAGATAGGACTTCAACCATACATTTTGTCTTGTACAACGCATGCGTCTGCGGTACTGTGAACATACCGTAAAACATCGAGTTGTGAATTCCAAGTTTTTCATGGACCCGGAATAATAACAGCACAGTTTATCATATTATTATAAATGTATGTATGCCTTCATATAATTTAGCACTAGCTTTTCCCGCACTTCATATAAGGTTTGTACAGGCTGATGCTGCATGGAGTTAGTATATACTATATGAAGACAGTTCTGGCAGAAAGTCTGGAGCTCGCTAGAGTAATTTTTTTTTCTATGGTCTGGAGTATTTCACTTGATTGACGTTTTTAATCTGCCGGCGTTTTGGTTTGAGATCAAATCAAATGTCAACATAACTTCGGTGGTTTTTACAATTTATATTACTTTATTTTGATTTTGTTTGGAAAAAATCTACAAATATGTGGTACTTGACATCCGAAAATGATAGTCGAGTTATTTATATTGTTTCGCCAGCTGGTCAAATAGTAATAGGAAGAAGTGTTGATAACCAAGTGTGCGACTTTGCTATTCCTGATGATGCTTCTATAAGTAGGAAGCATGCAACGCTGGCCGTGATGGACAATGGTTTGTTTCTGCAAGACTTGGGCTCTAGATACGGAACTTTTATTAACAATGAAAAAGCTGAAGTTAATTCAAACATTAAATTGAATGAGAATGACGTTGTTAAGTTTGGCAAAATGAATAGTGTTTGGAAAGTTAACATTATTAATCTGATATCGTGTACATCGACTTTAAAAGGTGAAAATCTTCAGAATTTGAAATTAACCATATCCAAAATTGGTGGAATGTTAAAAGGAGATTGGGACGACACTTGTAATTATCTGACTATGCCTGCAATTACCTTGACAATAAAAGTTGTGCTAGCTTTGGTGCAAGGGTCAAACATTGTCACTATAGATTTTTGGAACAAATGCCTTGAAAGTGTTACCAACCTCACAGCATTACCAGATGCACATGAATTCTTACCCCAAGTTGTGGAAACTACACTCAACAGAGAAGTTGTATCATTCCTGCCAGATTCACGCCGTAAAACGTTATTTCAGGGAAAGAAGTTTATATTTTTCTCAAGGAGACAATATGAGATGTACAAACCAGTTTTGGTCAAAAGTGGTGCTTCCCCAATGCTCCTAAGTGAGGGCAGGATGACTATTTCAATGCTATGTGCCCAAGATGTAATTGTAATACAGTATATTATAACTGGTGCCAGTCAAGAAACACAATCTCAAAAGAAAACAATCAATGATATTGTTAATCAATTAAAAAACAAAGGTAAACGAGTTGTAGCTGATGCCGAGATTGGTCTTTCAATATTGTACTGTTCAATAGATAAGTATTGCAATCCTGACTTTAGTTTCACATCTGAAGTAGTTAAACAGACATCAGCACCTGTGAAGACTGCCAAGGTTTTAGCTCAAGAATCTCAGGAACCTGTAGCTCAGCAGAAACGGGAAAATGTCAAAATAAATGAAAGTGTGACATCTCAAGAAAACTATGACAACCATTCCAATAAAAGGAAACTTGGTAAATTTACGAGTGAAGCCCAAGATAATCCTAATAAAAAAATTGCTTCTTCTAGTTTTGTTAATGTAAAAAGTGAAAATTCCAAAAGGAAAATTTCTGATAATGATGGCCAGTCTTTGAATCCTGCCAAAAAGGTAGCAATTGATAAAGATAATAGCAGTGATGTGCTACTGAACCCAACTGAACAGGCTGAAAATGATGATAGTAATGATATGTTTAAGTTTGTGAAAACTGTTGCTACTAACAGTGGAGTTGAAAATAAAGCTAAGAAACTTAATTTAGCAAGGCCACAAAAGAGAAAAATAAATGATACTAATGATGATGAAGACTTATTTAATTTTGTGCAAAATAAGGATCAAACTGATGAAGAAGTTATGAACAACACTAATAAATCTAAACAAAACCTATTCAATATAAATAAAAAGCAAAAAGGTGAAAGTGATGACACACCTGAAGTATCCCATGTCCCGAAAAGAGAAGGACTGTCTGCAGAAGAAATTTCAGCTATGAGAGGATCAAAATTGAAAGAGCTAATGGAACGTAATTTGACTTGCAATACAGTGAACCCAGTCAAGAAAGAAAAAACTGAGGAATTGGAAGAGCAAATGAACAAACTTGATTTATGCACGACAGTTGTTAAAACCTGTAATAATTTGATTGTTAAACGAGAACCACTTATTGCTACTGAAAATAGTTTTGCTAATAATACCTCTGTTAAGAACTTTAAGACATTCAAGAAGGTATGGCCTTTGAAGAGGCAAGTCACTATAATTCAAGCATCGCAAATAAGCTTTGGTGATAATACTGCCGCTTAATTTTTAAGGAGTTAAAAATACTTTATATAATTATTCATTATGATTTATTCAATAAGGTAAGATGTTTTTTTTACACACTTGTAAAGAAAAGATAATAAAAGTATTGAACTAATCATCATTTGCTTCTGATTCATCTGATACTTGGTCCTCTTCCTCATCCTCTTGCAGTCCAACCTCTTCTTGATCACTGTTGAATTAAAAAAAAAAGATTATTAAACATTTCAGATTGATAACCTAAATTAAATTATCAATGACAAGTGAACATAGCTGCTAACTAAATGGCTGTGTCAGTATTGTTGAGTGTAGCACTATTGTCTAGTATACCATTTTTTAAAAGGACAGCTTTATCAAAAGCTAATGATAAAGTTCTCCCAAAATTTAAAGCATCCAGTTGTAAAGCAAATTACCTGGATTTTGGAGCTAATTTAATCTTCTTCAGTTTCACAGTGCCATCAGGAGCCACCCTCACAGTCTTGCCGGGGATTGTTGTCAGCTCATCTTCCAACACAGTGTAGTGCTTAGGCCTCTTCTGTGTTAGTTTTGGTGGTTTAATCGTATTGGATGGTCCTAGAACATTAAAATATTTGTTATTTTTGTTTCTTTCTTTTAAAATAATTGTTTTTAGAGAATTGGTACTTACGCAATGTCAGATATAATGGCAGTGACATAGACAATGGCAATTTAAGAGAGATAGACCTAATGTTTGCTTCTCCTCCAGGGAACTTTGTTTTTAGTTGCTCAACAAGGGCCATTACATTTTCTTTCAGCTTCTCCTGAGACATGGCAGTATGTCCTACAGTGATAGTTGAAGTTTCTCCTTCACTGAGACGTAAAACAGCAGTACGCAAACCCAATTCAATACTTTTCTTCAAGTTTTTTTCTTCATTTATTCTCACAGGGATCAACATGTTATGTTTTTTGAAAAACAGCTTTCCTAATAAATGTGATACGTGGTTTAGCACTCTGGTGTCCACCATTATAAAGTCATGCTGAGTTAAGAGTCTGCGTTTTAATTCAAACTGGTCATACTCTACTCTAAGCTGTCTAACTGGCAGTACTGTTTTAACCTGGAACAACAATTTGTTAGTATCCAATAAAAAGTCTGTCAATAAATACCTTGATAGGAAATGATTTAAATACATACCCCAGTAACGCCTTCTTTCCTCAAAATTTCTTCCCAGCGATCAATAGTTGGCTCATGGTCATGTTTTCTTCCTTTTTTTATGTCTGGTGTTACTAAGCAAACTTCTCCTGTAGAAGCAATAGTGCTGTGTGGCAGCAATCTGAAAATTGTAATAGAAATAATTTAAATAATGTTACAAAATAGCTACTAAACATAATCTATAGTTGATTTATTACTGCTTACTTACAGTTTTATATTGCCACTTGTGTTTTGTATTTTAATACAATGGATTTCAGCAAATATGGGCTTTTCATCTTCGAACATTGTGTTCTTCTTCTTATCATGGGTCACCACGACATCAAGTAACGCAC
This sequence comes from Anorthoa munda, assembly GCA_945859665.1. Classification (NCBI taxonomy): domain Eukaryota; kingdom Metazoa; phylum Arthropoda; class Insecta; order Lepidoptera; family Noctuidae; genus Anorthoa; species Anorthoa munda. The sequence goes on along the minus strand of OX243913.1, from coordinate 10,319,056 downwards.
TTAAACAGGAATTAACAATGTCGTCTGTAACACTCTGTGAAGGCATTACATATTTGACTTTTTTCTTCGGTGCAGCGGGTGTAGCCTCTTTTTTCACTTCCTCAGCAACTAGTTTAACGATTTTTGCCTTTTGTACAGGTGGTGGATTAACCTGTGGTTTAGTTTTTTTATTAACCTTTTCAACTTTAGCGGATTTTTTGTTTTTATTGTTTTTAACCTTCTGCGGCAACTTAGGTTTTACAGCCACCATTTTTAATAATTTATGCCGACTAACAAATCAAAATATATTCACTGTTTATTTCTGTAACAACAACATTAACCTCAAAGAATATCACACATGTCACTTCCTAACCTCACATTGGTCAAGCAAGCGTCAAATTGACGGTGACATTGACATTACTTTTTTCGCTCTGAAATCTATTTATTTGGTGTAGGCAACCCTACGGTCACGCTGGCACATAGACATGTTAAATAATATGGACTGGAAATACCTACAAAAAAAACGTGCCTACCTAAACCTTAAAATAGCACTTAAAATGGCTGCCGATGCTATGGTTGTGTCAATCACGGAACACACACATTAATAATACAAAAAGTAAACAACCATTTGATAGCAGGACTACCACTTTAGATAAAGTACCTATAGTTTAAGCCTTAAAATGAGCTTGATTGATAGAGCGAGATGGCTAATTGGCAGCTCCATGTAAATAATAAGGACAAAAGATTATTTTTTGTCTTTGTCACCATGGCCGGTTTCTGTTGTTTGTCAAACTCTAATGCAATGGCAGGTTTGACAAACAAACTCGGTTTTGTTTGATTTTCTGTGATTTCGTGGTATTATGTGTTAATTGGGACAAGGAATTTGGGTTATTTATAGTTAATAAGTGTCAGTGCGATGGTGGGTTGTAGTGTTCTTGTTCTTGTTGTAACACCAGAACTAACTATTGCTGTCTCATGTGCGGCCACGCCAGGGCTTAATGTATAGGTACTTTATCTAAGACTACCACGAACACAACCATAAAATTCGGCACCTAATATGGCGAATATGACTCGTACCTACAACTGTCAGTACGTTATTTTTTTTTTTTTTTTACTATGTATAGGCCTGTGTTTGACCACAATCTCACCGTGGTCAGTGATGATGTGGCCGATGGTGGTAAGCACACAAAGCCTAGAAGGGAACTGGCTCTCAAGTGCTGCTGTTGGAACACACCGGAAGGTGCTTGGCGACAGATTTTCAACTTGAGGGTGGTTGCCAGCCAGGCGGGTAAAAGCTCATTGTAGGATTCGAACCCGCGACCTTCGTCTCGGTATCCTACGTCACTACCACTGAGCTATCATCGCCTTAAAAACAAAATGTTGCCATAATGAGCAACAACTGAAATATTGTTGTCTCTTGTCAATTAGGGACCTTGGGGGACCTTAGATGACCAATTTGATCAGCATATAGAAGAGCTATAGCAACTCCAATTTTCTGATATTTTGAAAGGCTCTCTCTTGCTTGTACGACTGCCCGCAAATAAAAAAAACTAAAGATGCACAGATGCCAGCGCAATGAGCTAGGAAAAAAATGAAGGCGCCGCGATGTTCTATACATTAGCTTATACAAATATGAGTGAAATACGACATTCTGTAATGTGAAACATCGTTTTGTTGCATTCTTTCTAATGTAGTAATCGTAATGTAGTAAGCAAATAATAAGCGTCGGGGTTAAAAGTAAGCGCCATAGGCTTCGGACACGAGTCCGAAGCCTATATATGCCGCGAACCTACATGAAGTCTGTCCGTATTGAACTGTTTTTAAGTTTGGGTATTTGTGCACTTGGCCAGTAGAAGGCCAGACCGACTAACCACGCAATTTTTAATTTAATTCGTTGCTCCTCTCTAGGCATTTCTTCATGTATCGTGGGTGCGTTTACAAACATATAAACTCACATACACAAACACCCAGAGCCGGAACAACTATCTGTAGGTCATACAAATATTTGTTCCATGCGGGAATCGAACCCACGACACGCAGCGCAGCAGTCTATTGCTCAACCACTGCGCCAACCGTGCGCCCAAATTGGCTCCTTCACCGACCACCTATCTAATTACATAATCTCCACTAGAGAATAAATGATACTGGTATCAGCGGGCACATAGTAACAAGTCATTTTGTCAGTGTAGGTTGCATCATTGTACATTGCAAGTATTCAATAATGATTTGCCGTTTGGAATCAGGTATAAGTAATAACTCAATATTGATACGGGGGCTACGGGGGATGATTCACCGGATGTTGATTCACATACAGCCAATTGCTTGGACTGCGAAGAACTGAACAGAATGAATGAGAAGCTCGCACGTCTCCAACCAGCTTTGATCAATCGCTCGTCTCCGCTGCTCTTATAAGACAACCGCGACCTCATGCTGCACAGCAGACGGTCTCCAAGTTTAGAGAGTTGGGGTTGGAAGCTCTCCGTCATCCGCCATACTCACCTCAGACCTTGCATCTACAAACTTATACTTTTTCATTCTACATTGAGAGTATTCAATAATGATTTGCCGTTTGGAATCAGATATAAGTAATAACTCAATTTTGATACTAGATAGGTACGCCCTCGAAGTTTTTAGAGTCTGGCCAACGAAAGTGTGATCTGAAAATCGCGGCAAATTCAAAAAATCCTAATGTGGTATCACCAACTATACCTCTAGTTAAAAGTTTTGATACTTGTATTATTTGTATTTATTATAATTTATTTTTTGATTTATTGGCTCCGTTTGGTGAAGTGTGACGGAGCGGTGACTGTCATGGATATGAGTTGAAAAACGAGTGTGTATATTTATTTATTAGTATTTACATAATATTAACCCACTTAACATTTAATTTATTAATTACTTAATCATCATACTCAAAATCATAGTCCAAAAATTCAACCTCTAAGTATTCATCTGTATCTGAAACATCATCTAAACTTATTTTATTTTATTTATTTATTTGGAAACTGAACAGCTTATTACTAATTTACATGAATAGATATTCACCTCACTGTCAATGAACAGCCCAGTGCAGTTGCATCAACGTTACTTGCATCTTAGTAAACACACACACACACTGCACAGTGACAGCGAGATGATGACAATTATCTCCAAAAAAAAAAAATATCCAATACCTACTTCTTCTGTTATGTGATCTCTTTGTTTATATTTATTTGCCACATTTATTACATGGTCCGTCAATTTTTCCAGTCTTCTGCAGTTATTCGGCCAAATAAGGAACATTGAAACATAAACATTAGAAAAGGTATCATCATAATCGGAAATATATAACAATCAGCCAACATGGATCAAGATTACCAAGTCATAATAACAATCGCAATCACAGACAATACACAGATTAATAATGTTGCCATACCCCAACTTTGAAAATACCCCAGATCACGCTTTCGTTGGCCAGACTCTAGGAGTTAATGGTAATGAAAATACTGTAGAGTCCTAGCTTCCAATTAACCACCTATGTTAAAACCTACCTTCCTAATGTAAATGCCTACCTAGGCGTAGATTATTGTTTACCCAGTATTTCACTCCGAAAATCACCTATTCTGTAGCGAAGTCAATTAACTGAAAGTAAGTGAACGTTTCCTGGCCTACCGCCAGACTTCACAGTGGTTATAGGGCGTGTGTTCATTAGCAGTGCATTCCTGGATAAAATGCAATAAACGCTTGTTATTTTAATTTATGTGAATCTTAGAAGGATTCTCGGCTATTTTTTATTGTTACCTAGTTTGTCTAGTCATAGAAAGGATCGCTATTGTATTTTCTGGTATTCAGCTGCATCCGAACTGGAAGTCGATTGTAACATAGTTGGGCAAAGGTAGATTGAGTATTATAAGGATCACTATACGTCCTCGGCTTAGATAAAAGATTTTAGATCCGGAGAGAGAAGGGATGACTAAATAGGTACCTAAGTTGCTTCTGTCGGGATATCTCTTAGATTTTTAATTATGAACCTAACATGTTCAATAAAACTTCTACCTTCTAATCAATAAGCTACCCACTTACCTAAAATTAATAAAAATACCTACAGCCTTGTGACGTATATATGCCTTGTGCTTGTGACAGACAGCTGAGACATTCAGGCGTAGGGTTAGCATTGGGGTAGGCACTGGGCACACATTTAGCAATGGGTTTTGGGGGCTGAGTCACCCGTAGGTGAGTACCCCTTTTGTTAATCTACACTAACTAGTGGTAGGTTTCGGCCAAAGGCTTGAGACCACCCACCGAGCAAAGACGTTCCGCCAAGTGGCCTAGCCGTGTTCCGGTACGATGCTCGGTGTAGCCACAAGAGAAGATGGGTCGAGATAGTTGTTCCACTGCAGGCAGACCAGCCTGCCTCTCGTTGTTATGGGCATATCGGGCGACTGGTCGCGGAGGGTAGCGGGATCCGAGGCACGGTGCGCCGCTAACCGACCGCAGGTAGTTGAGGGCCCAAGTAGTGTGCCAGCCACAGCCACACACGAAAGGCTGCCCCGCCAACTGTCGAAAAATCCCGGGTTGCGTCATCGTGCTGGTTGGCGAACAGACGAGAGTGCTCGATGGTCATTCCCAGGGGGGCTCGGGCGACCTCGCAGTCTCCAGACTAGTCCCCCAATGATGATGGCGTCCTATCTGAAGGTTGCCAGCGTGGAACCTCATCTCACTTCCTTCTCCTCACCTTTCTTCACTCACAGCAATAATGCCAAGGAACAAAAATAAAAAAAGCTTAACAGCGACAGCACTCACTCACGTGCAAGCAACATCCAAGGTTCGAGTGCAGACTTGCACTCAAACCTTGTCGCAGTTCATCATCACCTTGACACTGAGAAACCTGCACTTTTGTTCCTTACGGAGACGCAGATCGGATGTCCTTCGGAGGTGGCGTACTATGGAGCACAAATTCAAGCCAAGTGCGGGTGTATGCATGTGACGACATCTGCTATCGGCGTCACAGTGACCTTAAAGACTCAAACTACTGAGTTCTATGAGTAGAGAGTGAGCAGATAATCTTATCCAGAAGCCCTGGTGGACACAGGTCTGGATAAGATTATCTGTGCCTGTGTCTACCGATCTGGAGACAACTAGGATCAGTAAAACAGTAATAATAAATAAAAAGAAATAATAATAATGAAATAATTAGTAGAACACAGTACCTGAGTGAAGCGGCTGACGTGGCCCAGCAACGGTACCCTTCCGCCCAATTAGTGTTAGGCCGATTGTTCACGACGTGGCACACGACACGATAAAATGTGGTCACGATTCAGAGCTCCATATATTTGTATGGACCGTTTGTTCATTGCACGACACCGCACCACACGTGACACGATTTACAAATGGTTTTCCGGCTATGTTGTCAAAGACGATTTAGCGTCTGTACAAAACACAAGCTTGTTGACGACACGACACACCGCGCCGCACGGCTCACGCGTGGTTCGTCACTCACGCGCTTATAAAACAATACAAGTGCACAGCAGTGTCGTTGCTGAATCGTGTCTAGTGAACAAACAAACGGACGACAGACCGTCTGCAGTGTGTCGTGTGTTAAAAATCGTGACCGCAAATCGTGTCGTGCGGTGTCTCGTGAACAAACGACCTTACTGGGGGACTTTAATGCCCACCATCAGGAGTGGCTCTACCCATACCAGTGTACTGACCATGCTGGACGAGAGATGCGAAATCTTTCGCTAGCGCTAAATCTCATCCAGCTGGTGCAGGGGGCTACGGGGGTGCTGGATGTTGATTCACTTACAGCCAATTGCTTGGACTGTGAAGAACTGAACAGAATGATGGAGAAGCTCGCACGTCTCCAACCAACTTTGATCAATTGCTCGTGTCCGCTGCTCCTGTACGACAACCGCGACCTCATACTGCACTGCAGACGGTCTCCAAGTTTAAAGAGCTGGGGTTGGAAGCTCTCCGTCATCCGCCATACTCATCTCAGACCTTGCACCTACAGACTTATACTTTTTCCAGAATTTGGATAACTTCTTGGCGGGAAAAAAATCAATACCCGAGAGACAGTAAAAAAGGCCTTCAAAGAATTTGTTGCCTCCCGTCCAGCTGATTTCTTCAAGTAGGGCATCAATAAACTGCCACTGCGTTGGATGCATAGATTGCATGGGTGATTACTTCGATTAACAGAAATAAAAAAATATGATAAAAAAGTTAATTAAAAAAATCTAAAAACTCGACTGCTTAAAAAGCAAACTAAAAAGACGTAAACAAGAAGAAAATCATGCTGTGCAGTCGGAGGATACCTATTCGCGAGCCGGCGGACTAAAACCAGATGTATCCTCCGACTGCACAGCATGATTTTCTTCTTGTTTACGTCTTTTTAGTTTGCTTTTTAAGCAGTCGGGTTTTTTGATATTTTTAATTAACGTTTTTTATTTACTACTTTTTAGTTATTGATTTTAGAATTAGGTGCATTTAAATATATAAGTGTTATATATTTTTGAAATCGCCTTTTAAAACTCTTTATTTTGATAACCCACACGATGGGTTTGGAAGAAAAAACCGCCATTTTTGTTTTTCCAATTTTAATATAGCCAGTGACACTCGCAGGATTAAGACGAATCGATTGACGTAAGAATCATCAAAATCGGCCAACGCGTTTGGTCTCTGGAACGCCACATAGGAACAAACATACATACATACATACATAGACTGATAAACACATTACCCTCCTTCGGCAGTCGGGTAAAAATTACGTATTAACGTAATTTTTATATAAGTTATTATTTTATAAAAAACGGCAATATCATAGCTAAAGACCTAATTTAATCCCGGCAGTATATTCTTTATATTCGGAATAAAAAAACATTTAAAAGGGAGCGCCTAAAACGAAAAAGTTTTATGATCAACTACCGATAAAACTAAACGTCCACTGTCGAACTCGAACACCTAATCGACCGCTATGAACGATCGTGTGGGAATTTTGCCTATCAAAGTTTATCGGGCACATTCCGAACTCAACTTTAGAATTCAAACTGGAATCTAGAAGCATCCTCCTTTAGGCATTTGAAATTGTCTCCGAGCTTTACATTGTGAATCTCGGGATCAAATGGGCCTGCATCATCGCTTACCGTGGGTGTTATGAAAGGTCACCAAAGGGCGCTAAAGGATGTAATTGCGAATTGGGAGGAGGGTGAGCGGCAATATCCATCTGTGAGTGAAAGTATTCATGTCATCTGCAAACAAAATTTTCTTTTTCAGGCGTTGTAATTTAGGGGAGTTGCCGAGGTACCCATTCAAGAGTCAACGTCAATAGTAGCGGAGTCAATAGTGGGTAGCTCTAAATGTTTATTTTATCTTATAACTAGGCATCTGGGGTTTGGCATTAATATGAAAAACCGGCCAAGTGCGAGTTGGACTCGCGCACGAAGGGTTCCGTACCATTATCGCAAAAAAACGGCGCAAAAATCACGTTTGTTGTATGGGAGCCCAAATCTGGTTTTGGTCAGCCAGCTCGCGAACATATATCCTCCGACTGCACAGCATGATTTTCTTCTTGTTTACATCTTTTTAGTTCGGTTTTTAAGCAGTCGGGTTTTTTGAATTTTTTAATTAACACTTTTTTAGGGTTCCGTACCCAAAAGGTAAAAACGGGACCCTATTACTAACACTCCGCGGTCCGTCCGTCTGTCTGTCTGTCACCAGGCTGTATCTCATGAACCGTGATAGCTAGACAGTTGAAATTTTCACAGATGATGTATTTCAATTGCCGCTATAACAACAAATACTAAAAACAGAATAAAATAAATATTTAAGTGGGGCTCCCATACAACAAACATGATTTTTTGCCGTTTTTTGCGATAATGGTACGGAACCCTTCCTGCGCGAGTCCGACTCGCACTTGGCCGGTTTTTTTTTATTATGGGCGTGGTATTTTTAAATTTTTTGTTCCTATCAACTGTCCCACTTATGATTAAAGGGATCTCATAATTCCTTTCACTTCTCTCTGTATTGTAATTTTAGTCACAATTCTTATCATATAATTCAATAAACAAAGCTTTTACAACACTTACAACAAAATAAATAACTTGTCGAAGCTTTGTAAAATTGCGGTTCCCGGTACAATTAAAGAGGTGCGATATTGCTTTCAGGCTCTGGCAAGCATCCAAAATATAACACCTGCGAGGAAGGAAATGCATTTGTGGTCAAATCTTATGCTGTATTTGCTGGGAATGTGATATTTTTTTACATTTTAATGGGATAAAGAGTCCATTACTGTTAGCCCGGCTTTCTCACCGCTAAATTATCGCAGAATTAATGTGGCAAATTGTTAAGCACACGTCATCTGCTGTGATTGGTTGAATTAATTTTCAACAGCCAAACAAAGCAGATAACCGGCGATTATTCGTAATAGAGTGTTGGAAAACCGCGAGCGGCTACGCGGGTTCGCAACAATCAACATAGGTATTAGTATTTATCACGTGTGTGAAGTTAGCATCTCAAATGTTAGCATCTCACAAATTAACAACACATATAATGGCATCCCACATAGTTCTATAGTTCTTGATAAGTTTTAACAATAGTTCCGTCGATTTTACTATCAAAATTGCATTTTGAAAAAATGAGATGCTAACTTCGCAATACATATCATAGCATCTCATCGAATTTCTCAAAAAAACACCACATATAAGGGCATTACGCATAGTTCTACAGTTCTTAATGCGTTTTATCAATAGTTCCGTCGATTTTGCTATAACAATTTTGAATATCAGCATTTTGAAAAAATGAGATGCTAACTTCTCAATACATATCATAGCATCTCATCGAATTTCTCAAAAAAACCCCACATATAAGGGCATTCCGCATAGTTCTACAGTTCTTGATGCGTTTTATCAATAGTTCCGTCGATTTTGCTATAAAAATTTTGCATATCAGCATTTTGAAAAAATGAGATGCTAACTTCTCAATACATATCATAGCATCTCATCAAATTTCTCAAATAAACACGTTATTTAAGGGCATCCCGCATAGTTCTATAGTTCTTGATGCGTTTTATCAATAGTTCTGTAAATGTTGCTATAAAAATTTTGCATATCAGCATTATGAAAAAATGAGATGCTAACTTCTCAATACATATCATAGCATCTCATCAAATTTCTCAAATAAACACGTTATTTAAGGGCATCCCGCATAGTTCTATAGTTCTTGATGCGTTTTATCAATAGTTCTGTAAATGTTGCTATAAAAATTTTGCATATCAGCATTATGAAAAAATGAGATGCTAACTTCGCAATACTTATCATAGCATCTCATCGAATTTCTCAAAATTGACCTTGTTGTAGTTGGAAGCAAAAGAGTTCTGCATCCTAAACCTATTCTTTTGATAGTTCTGTCGGTTGAATCTAATTAAAATCCCTAAAAAAATATAAACGAAATATCCGAACAGTAGTGAGATCCTGAGGTATAACGGTCGTTCCAGGTCGTATCTTTATACAGCCCAGAAGTACCAGTTATACCTGGTTTTAACATTCGAACGATGAATCTAGGTCTCTCAAACAAGTCCCGAAAGAGTTTTAGTGTTTAAAACATCCACAATAATTATAAATCATTGTTATAAATAAAATATTCATAAAGGAGTGAGATGCTAAGGTACAGCTGGGAGTTCTGGTTCGTATAAAACATTTGAACTATTAGGCTAGGATCTCCTCCGTTTCAAATAATAATAGGAATGGACTTTAAAAAGTATGCTGCCGAAAGCGAGAACTCTCACTCAAGTATTAGCAGAACATGGTTGAAGATTTAGGTTAGCTAAAATCAAGGAAATATACATGGTACGCAAAAAACAACTAAAAAAAATGTTAAGAGGTACTGAGGCCCAGCATCTTATTTAATTATATTACTTCTATAAATTGTCTTAATGGAAACATACAACAGAAAGCCACAACTCTCACCAAAGATTTCACAGAACCTGGTTGAAGATTTAGCTTAGCGAAAATCAAGGAAATGTACATTCTACGCAATAAAAAATGCTAATAAAAATGTTTATAGTTACTGAGTCCCGGCATCTCGTCGGATTCTAGTACTATTTTAAATAGACTTTACAAGAACATGCTACAGAAAGCCAGAACTCTCACTTAAGTATCTACTGAGCCTGGTCGAAAATTTTATTGAGCAAAAATCAAGAAAATTTTCAGAGCTCATTACAAAAATTTAAAAAAAAATGTTAGCATGTACTGAGGCCCGGCATCTCATCGGTTTCTATAACAACTATAACTAGACTTTATAAAAACATGCTACAGAAAGCCAGAACTCTCACGAAAGATTTAACAGAGCCTGGTTGAAGATTTAGCTTAGCGAAAATCAAGGAATTGTACATTCTACGCAATAAAAAATGTTTATAGTTACTGAGTCCCGGCATCTCGTCGGATTCTAGTACAATTTTAAATAGACTTTACAAGAACATGCTACAGAAAGCCAGAACTCTCACTTAAGTATCTACTGAGCCTGGTCGAAAATTTTATTGAGCAAAAATCAAGAAAATTTTCAGAGCTCATTAGAAAAATGACAAAAAAAATGTTAGCAGGTACTGAGGCCCGGCATCTCATTGGTTTCTATAACTACTATAACTAGACTTTACAAGAACATGCTAGAGAAAGTCAGAACTCTCACTAAAGTATCTACTGACCCTGGTCGAAAATTTAGTTGAGCAAAAATCAAGAAAATTTTCAGAGCTCTTTAGAAAAATGTCAAAAAAAATGTTAGTAGTTACTGAGGCCCGGCATCTCATCTGTTTCTATAACAACTATAACTAGACTTTATAAAAACATGCTACAGAAAGCCAGAACTCTCACGAAAGATTTCACAGAGCCTGGTTGAAAATTTAGCTTAGCGAAAATCAAGGAAATGTACATTCTACGCAATAAAAAATGTTTATAGTTACTGAGTCCCGGCATCTCGTCGGATTCTAGTACTATTTTAAAAAGACTTTACAAGAACATGCTACATAAAGCCAGAACTCTCACTTAAGTATCTACTGAGCCTGGTCGAAAATTTTATTGAACAAAAATCAAGAAAATTTTCAGAGCTCATTAGAAAAATGTCAAAAAAAATGTTTGCAGGTACTGAGGCCCGGCATCTCATTGGTTTCTATAACTACTATAACTAGACTTCACAAAAACGTGCTACAGAAAGTCAGAACTCTCACTAAAGTATCTACTGACCCTGGTCGAAAATTTAGTTGAGCAAAAATCAAGAAAATTTTCAGAGCTCATTAGAAAAATGTCAAAAAAAATGTTAGCAGGTACTGAGGCCCGGCATCTCATCTATTTCTATAACAACTATAACTAGACTTTATAAAAACATGCTAGAGAAAGCCAGAACTCTCACGAAAGATTTCACAGAGCCTGGTTGAAGATTTAGCTTAGCGAAAATCAAGGAAATGTACATTCTACGCAATAAAAAATGCAAATAAAAATGTTTATAGTTACTGAGTCCCGGCATCTCGTCGGATTCTAGTACTATTTTAAAAAGACTTTACAAGAACATGCTACAGAAAGCCAGAACTCTCACTAAAGTATCTACTGACCCTGGTCGAAAATTTAGTTGAGCAAAAATCAAGAAAATTTTCAGAGCTCATTAGAAAAATGTCAAAAAAAATGTTAACAGGTACTGAGGCCCGGCATCTCATCGGTTTCTATAAAAACTATAACTAGACTTTATAAAAACATGCTACAGAAAGCCAGAACTCTCACTGAAGATTCCACAGAGCTTGGTTGAAGATTTAGGTTAGCTAAAATCAAGGAAATATACATGGTACACAAAAAATATTAACCAGGCTCTGTGAAATCTTTGGTAAGAGTTGTGGCTTTCTGTTCTATGTTTTAATTAAGACAATTTATAGAAGTAATATAATTCAATGAGATGCTGGGCCTCAGTACCTCTTAACATTTTTTTGAATTTTTTATTGCGTACAATGTATATTTCCTTGATTTTAGCTAACCTAAAACTTCAACCAAGCTCTGTGGAATCTTCAGTGAGAGTTCTGGCTTTTTGTAGGATGTTTTTGAAAAGTCTAGTTATAGTTGTTATAGAAACCGATGAGATGCCGGGCCTCAGTACCTTCTAACATTCTTTTTGCCATTTTTCTAATGAGCTCTGAAAATTTTCTTGATTTTTGCTCAACTAAATTTTCGACCAGGCTCAGTAGATACTTAAGTGAGAGTTCTGACTTTCTGTAGCATGTTTTTGTAAATTCTAGTTAAACGAGTACTAGAATCCGATGAGATGCTGGGCCTCAGTACCTATTAACATTTTTATTGAATTTTTTATTGCGTAGAAGGTACATTTCCTTGATTTTCGCTAAGCTAAATTTTCATCCAGGCTCTGTGAAATCTTTGGTGAGAGTTGTGGCTTTCTGTTGTATGTTTCCATTAAGACAATTTATAGAAATAATATAATTCAATAAGATGCTGGGTCTCAGTACTTCAGAAAATTTTTTTTTAGTGTTTTTTTTTGCGTACCATGTATATTTCCTTGATTTTAGCTAACCTAAATCTTCAACCAAGCTCTGTGGAATCTTCAGTGAGAGTTCTGGCTATCTGTAGCATGTTTTTATAAAGTCTAGTTATAGTTTTTATAGAAACCGATGAGATGCCGGGCCTCAGTACCTTCTAACATTTTTGTTGCCATTTTTCTAATGAGCTCTGAAAATTTTCTTGATTTTTGGTCAACTAAATTTTCGACCAGGGTCAGTAGATACTTTAGTGAGAGTTCTGACTTTCTGTAGCATGTTCTTGTAAAGTGTAGTTATAGCAGTTATAGAAACCGATGAGATGCCTGGCCTCAGTACCTCTTTACATTTTTTTTGACATTTTTATTGCGTAGAATGTATATTTCCTTGATTTTCGCTAAGCTAAATCTTCAACCAAGCTCTGTGGAATCTTCAGCGAGAGTTCTGGCTTTCTGTAGCATGTTTTTATAAAGTCTAATTATAGTTTTTATAGAAACCGATGAGATGCCGGGCCTCAGTACCTGTTAACATTTTTTTTGACATTTTTCTAATGAGCTCTGAAAATTTTCTTGATTTTTGCTCAACTAAATTTTCGACCAGGGTCAGTAGATACTTTAGTGAGAGTTCTGACTTTCTGTAGCATGTTCTTGTAAAGTCTAGTTATAGAAGTTATAGAAACCGATGAGATGCCTGGCCTCAGTACCTCTTTACATTTTTTTTGACTTTTTTATTGCGTAGAATGTACATTTCCTTGGTTTTCGCTAAGCTAAATCTTCAACCAAGCTCTGTGGAGTCTTCAGCGAGAGTTCTGGCTTTCTGTAGCATGTTTTTATAAAGTCTAGTTATAGTCGTTATAGAAACCGATGAGAAGGCCTCAGTACCTGCTAACAAATTTTTTTTTTTGCCTGCAATGTATATTTCCTTGATTTTCGCTAAGCTAAATCTTCAACCAGGCTCTGTGAAATCTTTGGTGAGAGTTCTGGCTTTTTGTAGCATGTTTTTATAAAGTCTAGTTATATTAGTTATAGAAACCGATGAGATGCCGGCCCTCAGTACCGGCTAACATTTTTTTTTAAATTTTTGTAATGAGCTCTGAAAATTTTCTTGATTTTTGCTCAATAAAATTTTCGACCAGGCTCAGTAGATACTTAAGTGAGAGTTCTGGCTTTCTGTAGCATGTTCTTGTAAAGTCTTTTTAAAAAAGTACTAGAATCCGACGAGATGCCGGGACTCAGTAACTATAAACATTTTTATTTGCATTTTTTATTGCGTAGAATGTACATTTCCTTGATTTTCGCTAAGCTAAATCTTCAACCAGGTTCTGTGAAATCTTTCGTGAGAGTTCTGGCTTTCTGTAGCATGTTTTTATAAAGTCTAGTTATAGTTGTTATAGAAACAGATGAGATGCCGGGCCTCAGTACCTGCTAACATTTTTTTTGACATTTTTCTAATGAGCTCTGAAAATTTTCTTGATTTTTGCTCAACTAAATTTTCGACCAGGGTCAGTAGATACTTTAGTGAGAGTTCTGACTTTCTGTAGCACGTTCTTGTAAAGTCTAGTTATAGTAGTTATAGAAACCAATGAGATGCCGGGCCTCAGTACCTGCTAAAATTTTTTTTGACATTTTTCTAATGAGCTCTGAAAATTTTCTTGATTTTTGTTCAATAAAATTTTCGACCAGGCTCAGTAGATACTTAAGTGAGAGTTGTGGTTTTCTGTTGTATGTTTCCATTAAGACAATTTATAGAAATAATATAATTCAATAAGATGCTGGGTCTCAGTACTTCTGAAAAATTTTTTTTAGTGTTTTTTTTTGCGTACCATGTATATTTCCTTGATTTTAGCTAACCTAAATCTTCAACCAAGCTCTGTGGAATCTTCAGTGAGAGTTCTGGCTTTCTGTAGCATGTTTTTATAAAGTCTAGTTATAGTTGTTATAGAAACAGATGAGATGCCGGGCCTCAGTAACTACTAACATTTTTTTTGACATTTTTCTAATGAGCTCTGAAAATTTTCTTGATTTTTGCTCAACTAAATTTTCGACCAGGGTCAGTAGATACTTTAGTGAGAGTTCTGGCTTTCTGTAGCATGTTTTATAAAGTCTAGTTAAAGTTTTTATAGAAACCGATGAGATACCGAGACTCAGTACCTGCTAACATTTTTTTTGACATTTTTCTAATGAGCTCTGAAAATTTTCTTGATTTTCGCTAAGCTAAATCTTCAACCAAGCTCTGTGGAATCTTCAGCGAGAGTTCTGGCTTTCTGTAGCATGTTCTTGTAAAGTCTAGTTATAGTTTTCATAGAAACCGATGAGATGCCGGGCCTCAGTAACTACTAACATTTTTTTTAACATTTTTCTAATGAGCTCTGAAAATTTTCTTGATTTTTGCTCAACTAAATTTTCGACCAGGGTCAGTAGATACTTTAGTGAGAGTTCTGGCTTTCATTAGCATGTTTTTATAAAGTCTAGTTAAAGTTTTTATAGAAACCGATGAGATGCCTGGCCTCAGTACCTCTTTACATTTTTTTTGACTTTTTTATTGCGTAGAATGTACATTTCCTTGGTTTTCGCTAAGCTAAATCTTCAACCAAGCTCTGTGGAATCTTCAGTGAGAGTTCTGGCTTTCTGTAGCATGTTTTTATAAAGTCTAGTTATAGTTGTTATAGAAACAGATGAGATGCCGGGCCTCAGTAACTACTAACATTTTTTTTGACATTTTTCTAATGAGCTCTGAAAATTTTCTTGATTTTTGCTCAACTAAATTTTCGACCAGGGTCAGTAGATACTTTAGTGAGAGTTCTGGCTTTCTGTAGCATGTTTTTATAAAGTCTAGTTAAAGTTTTTATAGAAACCGATGAGATGCCTGGCCTCAGTACCTCTTTACATTTTTTTTGACTTTTTTATTGCCTGCAATGTATATTTCCTTGATTTTCGCTTAGCTAAATCTTCAACCAGGCTCTGTGAAATCTTTGGTGAGAGTTCTGGCTTTTTGTAGCATGTTTTTATAAAGTCTAGTTATATTAGTTATAGAAACCGATGAGATGCCGGCCCTCAGTACCTGCTAACATTTTTTTTTAAATTTTTGTAATGAGCTCTGAAAATTTTCTTGATTTTTGCTCAATAAAATTTTCGACCAGGCTCAGTAGATACTTAAGTGAGAGTTCTGGCTTTCTGTAGCATGTTCTTGTAAAGTCTTTTTAAAAAAGTACTAGAATCCGACGAGATGCCGGGACTCAGTAACTATAAACATTTTTATTTGCATTTTTTATTGCGTAGAATGTACATTTCCTTGATTTTCGCTAAGCTAAATCTTCAACCAGGCTCTGTGAAATCTTTCGTGAGAGTTCTGGCTTTCTGTAGCATGTTTTTATAAAGTCTAGTTATAGTTGTTATAGAAACAGATGAGATGCCGGGCCTCAGTACCTGCTAACATTTTTTTTGACATTTTTCTAATGAGCTCTGAAAATTTTCTTGATTTTTGCTCAACTAAATTTTCGACCAGGGTCAGTAGATACTTTAGTGAGAGTTCTGACTTTCTGTAGCACGTTCTTGTAAAGTCTAGTTATAGTAGTTATAGAAACCAATGAGATGCCGGGCCTCAGTACCTGCTAAAATTTTTTTTGACATTTTTCTAATGAGCTCTGAAAATTTTCTTGATTTTTGTTCAATAAAATTTTCGACCAGGCTCAGTAGATACTTAAGTGAGAGTTGTGGTTTTCTGTTGTATGTTTCCATTAAGACAATTTATAGAAATAATATAATTCAATAAGATGCTGGGTCTCAGTACTTCTGAAAAATTTTTTTTAGTGTTTTTTTTTGCGTACCATGTATATTTCCTTGATTTTAGCTAACCTAAATCTTCAACCAAGCTCTGTGGAATCTTCAGTGAGAGTTCTGGCTTTCTGTAGCATGTTTTTATAAAGTCTAGTTATAGTTGTTATAGAAACAGATGAGATGCCGGGCCTCAGTAACTACTAACATTTTTTTTGACATTTTTCTAATGAGCTCTGAAAATTTTCTTGATTTTTGCTCAACTAAATTTTCGACCAGGGTCAGTAGATACTTTAGTGAGAGTTCTGGCTTTCTGTAGCATGTTTTATAAAGTCTAGTTAAAGTTTTTATAGAAACCGATGAGATACCGAGACTCAGTACCTGCTAACATTTTTTTTGACATTTTTCTAATGAGCTCTGAAAATTTTCTTGATTTTCGCTAAGCTAAATCTTCAACCAAGCTCTGTGGAATCTTCAGCGAGAGTTCTGGCTTTCTGTAGCATGTTCTTGTAAAGTCTAGTTATAGTTTTCATAGAAACCGATGAGATGCCGGGCCTCAGTAACTACTAACATTTTTTTTAACATTTTTCTAATGAGCTCTGAAAATTTTCTTGATTTTTGCTCAATAAAATTTTCGACCAGGCTCAGTAGATACTTAAGTGAGAGTTCTGGCTTTCTGTAGCATGTTCTTGTAAAGTCTATTTAAAATAGTACTAGAATCCGACGAGATGCCGGGACTCAGTAACTATAAACATTTTTATTAGCATTTTTTATTGCGTAGAATGTACATTTCCTTGATTTTCGCTAAGCTAAATCTTCAACTAGGTTCTGTGAAATCTTTGGTGAGAGTTGTGGCTTTCTGTTGTATGTTTCCATTAAGACAATTTATAGAAGTAATATAATTAAATAAGATGCTGGGCCTCAGTACCTCTTAACATTTTTTTTAGTTGTTTTTTGCGTACCATGTATATTTCCTTGATTTTAGCTAACCTAAATCTTCAACCATGTTCTGCTAATACTTGAGTGAGAGTTCTCGCTTTCGGCAGCATACTTTTTAAAGTCCATTCCTATTATTATTTGAAACGGAGGAGATCCTAGCCTAATAGTTCAAATGTTTTATACGAACCAGAACTCCCAGCTGTACCTTAGCATCTCACTCCTTTATGAATATTTTATTTATAACAATGATTTATAATTATTGTGGATGTTTTAAACACTAAAACTCTTTCGGGACTTGTTTGAGAGACCTAGATTCATCGTTCGAATGTTAAAACCAGGTATAACTGGTACTTCTGGGCTGTATAAAGATACGACCTGGAACGACCGTTATACCTCAGGATCTCACTACTGTTCGGATATTTCGTTTATATTTTTTTAGGGATTTTAATTAGATTCAACCGACAGAACTATCAAAAGAATAGGTTTAGGATGCAGAACTCTTTTGCTTCCAACTACAACAAGGTCAATTTTGAGAAATTCGATGAGATGCTATGATAAGTATTGCGAAGTTAGCATCTCATTTTTTCATAATGCTGATATGCAAAATTTTTATAGCAACATTTACAGAACTATTGATAAAACGCATCAAGAACTATAGAACTATGCGGGATGCCCTTAAATAACGTGTTTATTTGAGAAATTTGATGAGATGCTATGATATGTATTGAGAAGTTAGCATCTCATTTTTTCAAAATGCTGATATGCAAAATTTTTATAGCAAAATCGACGGAACTATTGATAAAACGCATCAAGAACTGTAGAACTATGCGTAATGCCCTTATATGTGGGGTTTTTTTGAGAAATTCGATGAGATGCTATGATATGTATTGAGAAGTTAGCATCTCATTTTTTCAAAATGCTGATATTCAAAATTGTTATAGCAAAATCGACGGAACTATTGATAAAACGCATTAAGAACTGTAGAACTATGCGTAATGCCCTTATATGTGGTGTTTTTTTGAGAAATTCGATGAGATGCTATGATATGTATTGCGAAGTTAGCATCTCATTTTTTCAAAATGCAATTTTGATAGTAAAATCGACGGAACTATTGTTAAAACTTATCAAGAACTATAGAACTATGTGGGATGCCATTATATGTGGTGTTAATTTGTGAGATGCTAACATTTGAGATGCTAACTTCACACACGTGTATTTATCTACGATGTAGGTAAGATTTGTATAAAATACGCGTTCTGATCAAAATTGTTATTGCCGACTTATGAATGTACTAAACTTTAGCTAGTAGGACTAGCGACCGTGAAAAATCAAACCCGAAGCACGGGGTCTCATTGCTAAGAAAGAAAATTTGGTTCAAATAATTCTTACTAGATGGCGCGATATGCACCTCGGTATCCACCTATCTGTTAATGAATGTGCGTAAAAATTGCATTTTCTAGAATTGAACACAAAAATTGTATGTTCTTGTTTAATCAAATCTCCTAAGTACAAAATTATGGAATATTGGGCTCTTAATTCACATTTCAATGATTATTAGACGGATCATTTAAAATTGATGCCAATAGATGGCGCTTTTTTAAATTTCTGAGGCATTCCACTCGATTGTAAAAACCGTAAAAACGTAAAAAAAAACTGTAAAAACGTGCAAATAAATACTAGAAAACAAACCTTAACTGTATTTAAAGAAAAAAACATTCACGAAACTAGTAAACCCTTTTACTTGCAAGTCGCTGCTAACACCATCTATCTATCACCGTGAAACAGAACCGAATGCGTTCGATGTACAAAAAATTGCCAGAATAAGCAGTCGAAAAACGCTAGTTACGTCGGCACGGTTTCTTTGTATGGGATGAGGTATCTGTATGCTAGTATTATATTATCTGTGCCCGAAGACTTTATCTCAATGAATAAATTCACAACATGACAGCTGGTCCTTATCCCGCGCGACTGGCTAGAGTAGAGTCAATTGCAGGAAATGGTTCATTACCGTAAGCGGCCGCCTGTTAGTAATTATGCACAATGGCTGTCCTAAAAAGTTACGGTCTAACACCTAACTGCTATCTGCGGCTTACCCGACCAACGTAAGCATCATTAGCAACTTTGTATGTAGGAAAACAGGTTTAAGGAAATTATAAAACCAGAAAGTGTCTTTTGCTTATGACACAGAAAGGACTCAAAAGTCATCATTGTAGGTACCTATGCACGTAGATATATAAGTATCTGTAACACAGTTATAAAAAAAAAGTTAATTAAAAAATCAAAAACCCGACTGCTTAAGAAGCGAACTAAAAAGCTGTAAACCAGAAAAAATCATGCTGTGCAGTCGGAGGATACATATTCCCGAACTGGCTGACCACCTGATCCTCCGACTGCTCGGCTTTTTAGTTATATTTTTTTTTCGTATTACTTTTAAACATATAAGTGGTATGTATTTTTGTAATCAGCTCTTGAAACCCTTCATTTTGATACCCCACTCGATGGGTTTGGAAGAAAAAAATATTGGGACCAGCACAATATGGCGCCCAAAATCCGCCACTTTTGTTTTTTTTTTACTTCACCTATCTAAGAACACTTGGGTGGTCAAGACTTATCTAACGATGTCTTAATTATAAAAATCTGTCAAGTGTATATAATAAAGAATATTACATACATACAAACATACATACATACAAGATACGCGCGAAACACATAACCCTTTCCTTGCAGCCGGGTAAAAACCATCAGTTTGTAAGTATAATTTTGGTGGTTATACTTAGTAACTATGAGGGCATCAACCTAAATCCACTAAATACACAGAAATTTTTGAATCATGTCGAAAATCCGATGACCGCGTAAAGTTTGATAACGAAGGAGTGTTTTTATGAATATTTTATACAAATAAAACCTTTTGCCTTCCTAATGCTTGAACTAACTGTCGGCCAAAAAAATGTTTTTTCCGTGAGGGAATTGAACCCGAGACCCGTAATCCGGTCAGCCAGCGCTGACTGCGCTGCTTTGGGATTAGGGGTCTCCTACATGTCATCACCATAATGATTACCATGGGTGGAATGGTCAAGTAAATATACCACCTTTTTAAACTACCTTCTACCAGCGGCCTCGCCCACATGAAACTGGGAAATTTTCCCAAGGGAACATAACAAAGTGACCGATGTCCTGAGGTTCAACCTATTTCTATACCGACTTTTATCAAAATTGAGCATCAAATCAGATGTGAAAGCTTAACAAACATAATTACATTCGAATAAATTGTGATATTAGAATGGACGAGGTCAAGGGTCATTAAGACCATGAAGGTAGAACTATTAGGGTCTTTCTGCTCTGACTTCTGCCCATAAATATCAAAATCTATAATATCTGTACCGAATAGATGATGGTAAAACATGAATACTTGATACCCGATTTGCAATTTAGAATGTATCATGATGATAACCCTACCTATGATTGAAGGTTAACTACTATGACGTGTCAATGCCATCATGACTCCGTTGTGAATAAAAAAGTTAATTTAAAAAATCAAAATACCCGACTGCTTGAAAAGCGAACTAAAAAGACGTAAACAAGAAGAAAATCATGCTGTGCAGTCGGAGGATACATATTCGCGAGCTGGCTGACCAAAACCAGATGTATCCTCCGACTGCACAGCATGATTTTCTTCTTGTTTACGTCTTTTTAGTTCGCTTTTTAAGCAGTCGGGTATTTTGATTTTTTTAATTAACTTTTTTATTTATAACTTTTTAGTTTTAATTTTTTTCGAATTAGGTACATTTAAATATATAAGTGTTATATATTTTTGAAATCACCTCTTGAAACCCTTTATTTTGATACCCCACACGATGGGTTTGGAAGAAAAAATAAAATTGGCCCCCCACAATATGGCGCCCAAAAGCCGCCATTTTTTTATTTTCCAATTTTAATGTAGCCTATGACATTCGCAAGGTTAAGACGAATCGATTGACGTATGAATCATCAAAATCGATCAACGCGTTTGGTCTCTGGAACGCCACATAGGAACAAACATACATACATACATACATACATACATACATACATACATACATACATACATACATACATACATACAAACATACATAGACTGATAAACACATTACCCTCCTTCGGCAGTCGGGTAAAAAGGGATAGTGCTATTCGTCCTATATGGCTCCGTATCTCTGTCACAACGGAATCATGATTGAATTGCAACGTAATAGTAGGGCAACTCGTTTTTTTAGTAACGTATACAAATATTAGTTGGAATTGGGTTATGTGCCGCTTGTCAGATGTCAGACGTACGATCCACTGGGTCCCTTTACACGTCAAGCGACATGGCGGCAGGCCCGGGCAGAGATGTCAGGATGCCACTCCTTCGATAAAATCTGGTCCCAAATAGGCTTAACAGAGAGAAGTAGATGGAGAGTAGGGACTTTGATTCTGCAGTGGGTAAATATAGCCTACTAAAAATAATATGTATGTAGGTACCTCCCTATGTTTTAAACGTTTTCCATAAGCCATTCAATTTTGCATTGCATGGGGATGGCCGTAAGGTGGTACAGTAGCATACATACAATGGTAGGTCTGGTTAGGTAAATAAAACACACAGTCCTCGGAGTTCCGCCGACTTTGGCAAAGCTTAGTTGTCCCGATTGAATGTCCTACGTACGCTAGTTTTGCCCGTAGTTGTTTTGGTATCTACCCTAGAAATTGGTACCAGCAATCGGGGTCCGCTAGGGCAATGCCTGTCTGGGTCGCGGATAAATTTGAAAGAGAGTTACCGCGGCTCTGGCAAAAGCAACTGAAGGAACACGGGTGGGTTTTAGTCAGTAAAAGTCTGACACGCCCTCCCGCTTCACCCAGAGCGGGAGAAGTCATTGAAAGATTTCCACACCAAAAAAAGGGGTACCAGCAATGAAAGTCGATTTCCTAATGCCGGCTGTACACTCTCACGCGAGAACCCGCGAGGATGATGTACATTGCTCTCAGTACTAAGTTCAATCATGAAGTATTTTGTTTAAAACTCCATTTACAGCGTTTCCTCGGGCTCTCGCGCGAGAGAGAATAGCCGGCATAGCATAACGCTTGAGGTTATATAAGACTTTAATTGAACATAATATGCAGCTGTAAAATTAAAGAACACAGCCTAGAGACTATTACCATAGAATGATGCGGAGAAACTGTGTATAGAATATTGTGTCAACTTAGTTATTTAGTTGTTGACTGTACTTCATATGAGGTGCCATTATTCTACGGTTTATGTCTGTACCTTGTACTGATTTAGTTGTAAGCGAATCTATTTATCTGTTGTTTTGTGATTGAGCATCAACATAACAATGTTAGATGACAAGATAACAATGTTAGATGACAAGATAACAATGTTAGAAGACAAGATAACAATGTTAGATGGATACATAGACATACCTACCTAAGGTGTATGTGTTTATTTATACGCTTGGAACAAAGTTCCTAGTATTAACAGAACAAACTGAGCCGATTAATGGAAGAGTCAATTAATTTTTGGATTGATAGGTACCGAGTTAAATCGACTAAATATATTAATGAGCTTTATCTATGAGAACTCGGAGGAGGTCGTGGCTAAATAATAACAGCCGCACGGGTCGATCATCAAGGTTAAGCAACGCTTGACGAGGTCGGTCCGTGGATGGGTGACCATTTCAACATACCGAGTTGCCTCCGTGCCTCGGAAAGCACTTTAAGCCGTTGGTCCCGGCTGTCATAAAGATCTTTAACAGTCGTTACGGGTAGTCAGAAGCTTGAGATCTGACACCAGTCTTGCCAAGGGGTACCGCGTTACCGTGTTAGTTACTGGGTTGTGGAGGTCAGATAGGCAGTCGCTCCATGTAAAACACTGGTACTCAGCTGAATCCGGTAAGACTGGAAGCCGACCCCAATATATTTGGGAAAAGGCTAGGCAGATGATGATGATCTATGAGAACTCGGAAGCTGAAATGAGGTTCGCTTTTTCCGACCGCGGTGAAACCCAAAAGGAGGGTTATTACATTGTGTGACAGAAGAAACATTATTTTGTTGTTCCATTTACTGTTGTTTGTTGTTTCATTTGGGTGTTGTTGGAGAGGTGGATGCACCTACATGCCAGTTCCTCACCATTTATTAAGTGACAATTGTTTTATAATTATAATTATTTTATTAAATGAATTATTAAATATTAAATGCTATTAAATGAATTTTGACCTAATAACTATAATATTGTAATTTTCAATCAATTTTAAATTTTGCATGCAATGTTATTAATGTGTTAATTAATGTATATGAATTCTTACGTATATTCATTGTAATTTTGTAGTGTTTTATATGGGAATAACTTCCTGAAATAAATGACAATTTAATTTAATTTAAAAATAATTAAGTATCAGCTATTATTTTGAAACTGAAAAAAAAACACATCCATTGAATAAAAGTATCTAAAGATCCATAAAACCGGTTAAAGCATATCGTAACAAATACATATATCTAGTTACTTACTATATAATATATGCTAGTGCCTAAATAAATAGGTCAAGTACATAAATGATACACATCAGATTTTATATAAAGTTACGCTCGTAAAAGTGTCAGAGTTTGTATAGTCATAGGACTCATAGGCAAGGTAACATCTGTTTTATTGAGTCCTTTGGGACGCGATCCTTCGGCAAGAACCCAATGCAGTGCGGTTTTCGTCACCAACGTTTTGAATTATTTAAGTTTAAAGGATTTACGAGAAGAATTAAACCTCACGCCGTGAATTTTATATTTTATCTATCTGGCTGAATAAATTGTATTGTCAAGATCCGCATCTACTTGCTTCTGTGTAGGTATCCTACATTCTCACATTATCGATTCTAGAACAAAGGAAAGGTCTTCAGTAAGAGCATTGTTTTCCCGTAAAAATGGTGACATAAGATTTTTTTATGGAAATGTTGCGTAGTGAGAATACCTTGGGCGCTCGCAGAGGCCAGCCCCTTCGACTCCATATCCCGGGGCTCTATTTGCTATTGCGTAGTTACAGTCTTGTTCGAGCTTACTATTTATTTAAGAACGTTTGTGGTACGAGTACGTAGTAAAAGATTCGTAAATTATGGCGTACCTTTTACCTTTTTGGGTGTGTGAGCAGTAAAAATATTTGCATGGCGAAATTCAGTTTCACGTTCGGTGGTATTTTATTTAGGATTTCTACGTATTCAGCTATGACTGTGGATATCCAGTTAGGTACACCTATAACTTAGACATATCAATTTGTTTGCTGTGCTGTGGTGATTTCATTAATACCTAATAGGGTTGATCGAATCTTCTGTTGAGATATAAAATATCACTTTCTTTCTTAATAAAACCAGAAAGTGTCTTTTGCTTATGACACAGAAAGGACTCAAAAGTTACCATTGTATGTACCTATGCACGTAGATATATAAGTATCTGTAACACAGTTATAAAAAAAAAAGTTAATTTAAAAATCAAAAACCCGACTGCTTAAGAAGCGAACTAAAAAGCTGTAAACAAGAAAAATCATGCTGTGCAGTCGGAGGATACATATTCCCGCACTGGCTGACCACCTGATCCTCCGACTGCTCGGCTGTTTAGTTATATTTTTTTTTTCGTATTTCTTTTAAACATATAAGTGGTATGTATTTTTGTAATCAGCTCTTGAAACCCTTCATTTTGATACCCCACTCGATGGGTTTGGAAGAAAAAAATATTGGGACCAGCACAATATGGCGCCCAAAATCCGCCATTTTTGATTTTTTTTACTTCACCTATCTAAGAACACTTGGGCGGTCAAGACTTATCTAACGATGTCTTAATTATAAAAATCTGTCAAGTGGTTTGGAAGATACGAGGTAATAAAGAATATTACATACATACAAACATACATACATACAAGATACGCGCGAAACACATAACCCTTTCCTTGCAGCCTGGTAAAAACCATCAGTTTGTAAGTATAATTTTGGTGGTTATACTTAGTAACTATAAGGACATCAACCTAAATCCACTAAATCCACAAGAATTTTTGAATCATGTCGAAAATCCGATGACCGCGTAAAGTTTGATCACGAAGGAGTGTTTTTATGAATATCTTATTGTTAAGTAGGTGCGTAGGAACAAGTGAAACAACTGACAGCTAGAAGCACACTGGTTTATTGTCTGGTAAGAGCAGTGCAGGGACGCAACCCACGCACACATACACAATGTTGACATACACATATATAACATTTCCTCCCCTTATTTGACCAACAATGTACCAAACTTGAGCCCAAATAACTAAATAAGTAAAGACCACAGTTACAGGAAAGGTCTGTAATCTACCCTGGGAATGTTTCTCAAAAGTCTGTCTGGATTCCTTGAAACTGGATCAGACACAATAGCTGCGTCTGCAGACGGTGGTGATTGCAGGTTTGCCTCATCAGTTTCCCTCCCCGCGGGACTCTGTCCCTGAAGGTTGACAGTCGTTGGCTCGTTTTGACAGCTGGTGAAGTCGTCAAAGTCATGCTGGTGTTGTGGCTGTTGTGAAACATTCCCTTTGTTACCTTTATATAATATTATTTGGTTCTTGTGTTTTTTAGCATCACACGACGAACTCAAGTCTTGAATAAGGTAAAGTACTTTACCCAGTCTCCTTTTAATAATACCTCTGCACCAATGGTATTTAACATTGTTTATGAACTTTTTGTACATTATATTATCCCCTGGTTTAAACACTTGTTTATTATATCGTCCACTTGATTTAATTTGCGAACACTGTTGACGATGAACATTATTAGTAGGGGTTGTGAGTGAGGCCGCCGGCGTTTTCGGATTGACTAAGTCTAAGCGTGACCTCAACTTGCGGCCAAACACTAGCTCAGCTGGTGAGAACCCCGTGACAGAATGGACTGAATTCCTATAGTCAAATAAGTATTTTAATATTTTTAACTTGCAATCACTTTTATTGCGCGAAGAGATAACACATGATTTAATGCCCTTTTTCACGATTTTGACGTAACTTTCCGCTTGCCCGTTACTTTCTGGATTGTAGGCTGGTGACGTCAAATGGTCGATGCCGTTTCTTTTACAAAAATTCTTAAACTCAAATGACGTAAACGCGGTCCCGTTGTCACTTACTATTGTATGTGGTAGGCCGTACTTCGACATAAAGTCGTATAGCTTTGCTACGACGGTTGTGGAAGTTGTTGACATAGTAACGTCGTACAACTCCACCCATTTTGTATGCGCGTCTACTACCACGAGAAACATTTGATTATTCAACGGCCCTAGAAAATCAATATGTATCCTATAGAATGGCATTGGCGGGTACCGCCACGGAGCAATCGGTGTTCGCGGCGGGGAGGGGCGCAACTGTTGACAGATGTCACACGAGTTGATCATTGTCTCCAACGCCGCGTCAACCCCTGGGAACCAAAATCGTGACCTAGCCTCAGCTTTGGTTTTCACAATGCCCAAATGCGAATTATGTAACTCGTGTAAAAGTTTTGAACGCAACGTTTCTGGAAGAACTACCTTATGTCCTCTCATAAGACAACCATTTTCGTGTGACAGTTGTGTCCTACACAAATAATAGGGCTTAATACTTAAATCCGACAATAAATGTCTAGGCCAACCTTGATGAATGTATTTAATTACTTTCGTTAATGTGATATCCTTGACAGTTTCATTTCGCAATTCGTCCAGCGTCACTGGCATACTGCCTTCAACCACGAAGTTAACGTAAGTGGCCCGGTCGATAGGCGCCGCGGCTGCTGCGGCGTGCGCGCCCGCGCCGCTGTCTCCCCGCTCCTCTGTCTGTGCCGGCTCGTGACGTAAACTCGCTCGTGACAAATAGTCTGCGTTGTTATCGGCACTCCGAACGTACTCGATCGTGTAATTATATGCGCTTAAAAACATTGCATATCTTTGAAGCCTGTTAGCCGTTACCTCTGGTATGCCCTTATAGGGACCAAAAATTGTAATCAAGGGTTTGTGGTCGGTACGTAATACAAATGGTTCGGATCTGCCATACAAATATTGATGAAAACGCCTTACCCCAAATATAATCGCTGTGGCTTCTTTCTGTATTTGCGAGTATCGTTTTTCGGCTGACGCGAGCGTGCGGGACGCGAATGATATGGGACGTTCTAACATGTCATTACCTACTTGCGATAAAATAGCGCCTAACCCGTGTGGTGACGCATCTACTGTCAAAATGATTTTTGAATTTGGGTCAAAATGTGTTAACACTTGTGCTGACGTTAAGCATTGTTTTATTTCATTGAATGCATTCTGATGAATTGCTGTCCAATGCCACTTAACTCCTTTCTTTAATAGATCATACAAAGGACTGAGTATGCTTGATGCTTGAGGAACAAAATTCCGATAGTAGTTAACAAGTCCTAAAAATGATTGTAAAGTGTTAACATTAGTAGGTAGGGGAGCGTCAATAATTGCCTTTACTTTTGACGGATCTTTCTTTAGTCCGTTCTTGTTGATTACATATCCTAAATAACATATTTCGTCTTTAAAAAATTCACATTTGTCCTTTCGCAATGTTAGTCCCGCGTCCTGAAGTCTTTTGAGAACTATGTGTAGTTTTTCCATATGCAAATCTTTTGTTTTTGCTGTTATCAATACGTCATCTAACAGGCATAACACACCGTCCAATCCGGACAAAACAGTTTCCATTGCGCGTTGGAAAATAGACGGTGCGCTCGATAAGCCGAATACAAGACGCGTGTATTTGAACAATCCCCGGTGAGTGTTAATACAGGTTATGTTTTGTGACTCATCATCGAGCAGAAATTGATTGTAGGCCATGGACAAATCAATTTTCGAGAACTGTTGGCCACCGTGTAATTTAGAAAATAATTCGTGAATGGTTGGCAAAGGATATTGTTCTATTATTAATTGCTTGTTAATGGTCACCGAATAATCCGCACATAATCTGACCGAACCATCTCGTTTGAGTACGGGCACTATAGGTGACGCATAGTCCGAATGTTTAACGGGTTTTAACACTCCTAGGTTTAGTAATCGTTCTATCTCCTTTTCGACTTTGTCGCGCAGGGCAAACGCAATGGGACGCGCTTTAAAAAATACCGGTATTGCATCATTTTTTAGTTTTAATTTTACGTTATAGTTTTTGAAAGCGCCCAACTTGTCTGAAAATACTTCAGGGAACTGTATTTGCAACCGCTCAATTATGCTTTGACTATCATTAAGGAAATTTATTTGAGCTAATTTTAATTTGAATACTGATATGAAATCGCGCCCTAGTAGCGGTGGGCCGCCGTGACGTATAACGAACACATCAAGTGTGTGTGTGCGCTGCATAAATGTTATTGCTAAACGCACATAGCCTGCGCACTGCATTTGGTTACCCGTGTAACTATAAAATCTCTTGTGTGACGTACGTAATGGTATACTTGCAAATAACTTTTTATAAGTACCCTCAGATATGACTGTCACAGCTGAACCACTATCAATTTGAATTTTTAAATTATGACCGTTTATTGTGACCGTTTCTGTCATAGGTTCCCCCCGAGCTGAACTAATGTTATAAAGCGACTTACCATCGTCGTCCTCGCTCACATCCCCTGATGACACGTAGTTCATTTGGTTGCACATCCTACGCAAATGCCCTACTTTGTTGCACCTTTTACACTTATAAGTTGCGAACCGACATTGAGACGATTTGTGATTAGCCCGACCGCACACCGAACACTTTTCTTTCGCGGCACTATTGCTCGGGTTGGCACTATTTTGTCCTTTCGTGATCTTGAACACCTGTACTTGATCTGCTGATGTAGAAGCAGTAGCGGCAGCGCCCGCGCCCGCGCGCGCGCATCTTGTGCTCTCTGCTAACTCCACCGCCTTCGCCAAGCTTAAGGTCTCCAAGTTCTGCGCAAACAGTTTCTCCCGTTCTGGACCCGCTACCATCCCCATCACAAATCGATCACGCAGCGCCTCCTCAACATTGCTGAATTCGCAATGTGCCGTCAGGCCTCGTAACCTTGCTGCCCATTGAGTATATGTCTCGCCTGGCTGCTGCGAAGCTGCATAAAAGTTGTACCGCTCACTGAACCCGCAACGTTTCGGAGTGAAGTGATTATCTAATAACTGCACTAGATCCTCATATGGCACCTCTTGCACGTCTTTGGGTAAGGATAAGTCTGCTGCCAACTTGTAGGTTCCATCGTTGAGCGCGCTGAGTAGTATGGCTCGCCTCCTGGTTCCCGCCGCATCATTTTTCGCATCGATGTTATTAGCGATGAACCACTGCGTGATACGACCTTTGTAAGTCTTCCAATCATTAACATTATGATCGAAAGTCGTTAAAATTCCACAAAATGACTGTGCCATTTTTTCAACCACGAATACTTTTTTTTTTTTTTTTTTGGATTGTGGGTAAACTCGTCGCCACTGTTAAGTAGGTGCGTAGGAACAAGTGAAACAACTGACAGCTAGAAGCACACTGGTTTATTGTCTGGTAAGAGCAGTGCAGGGACGCAACCCACGCACACATACACAATGTTGACATACACATATATAACACTTATACAAATAAAACCTTTTGCCTTCCTAATGCTTGAACTAACTGTCGGCCAAAAAAATGTTTTTTCCGTGAGGGAATTGAACCCGAGACCCGAAACCCGGTCAGCCAGCGCTGACGAGGCTGCTTTGGGATTAGGGGTCTCCTACATGTCATCACCATAATGATTACCATGGGTGGAATGGTCAAGTAAATATACCACCTTTTTAAACTACCTTCTGCCAGCGGCCTCGCCCGCATGAAACTGGGAAATTATTCCAAGGGAACATAACAAAGTGACCGATGTCCTGAGGTTCAACCTATTTCTATACCGACATTTTTTTTTATTTTTTTTTTTACTATGTATAGGCCTGTGTTTGACCACAATCTCACCGTGGTCAGTGATGATGTGGCCGATGGTGGTAAGCACACAAAGCCTAGAAGGGAACTGGCTCTCAAGTGCTGCTGTCGGAACACACCGGGAGGTGCTTGGCGACTTTTATCAAAATTGAGCATCAAATCAGGTGTGAAAGCTTAACAAACATAATTACATTTGAATAAATTGTGATATTAGAATGGACGAGGTCAAGGGTCATTAAGACCATGAAGGTAGAACTATTAGGGTCTTTCTGTTCTGACTTCTGCCAATAAATATCAAAATCTATAATATCTGTACCGAATAGATGCGACCATCGAGATCGTCCATTATGCATGTAGTGCACTATACACAACGGTGAAACATGATACCCGATTTGCAATTTAGAATGTATCATGATGATAACCCTACCTATGATTGAAGGTGAACTACTATGAAGTGTCAATGCCATCATGACTCCGTTGTTAAAAAGGGATAGTGGTATGCGTCCTGTATGGCTCCGTGTCTCTGTCACAACGGAATCATGATGGCATTGGAACGTAATACTAGGGCAACTCGTTTTAGTAACGTATACAAATATTAGTTGGAATTGGGTTCTGTGCCGCTTGTCAGATGTCAGACGTACGATCCACTGGGTCTCTTTACACGTCAAGTGACATGACGCCAGGCCCGGGCAGAGATGTCAGGATGCCACTCCTTCGATAAAATCTGGTCCCAAATAGGCTTAACAGAGAGAAGTAGATGGAGAGTAGGGACTTTGATTCTGCAGTGGGAAAATATAGCCTAATAAAAA
This sequence comes from Anorthoa munda, assembly GCA_945859665.1. NCBI lineage: Eukaryota > Metazoa > Arthropoda > Insecta > Lepidoptera > Noctuidae > Anorthoa > Anorthoa munda. Next base: position 10,288,168 of record OX243913.1, on the reverse strand, counting down.
TAATATGTATGTAGGTACCTCCCTATGTTTTAAACGTTTTCCATAAGCCATTCAATTTTGCATTGCATGGGAATGGCCTTAAGGTGGCACAGTAGCATACATACAATGGTAGGTTGGGTAGGTAAATAAAACACACAGTCCTCGGAGTTCCGCCGACATTGGCAAAGCTTAGTTGTCCCGATTGAATGTCCTACGTACGCTAGTTTTGCCCGTAGTTGTTTTGGTATCTATCCTAGAAATTGGTACCAGCAATCGGGGTCCGCTAGGGCAATGCCTGTCTGGGTCGCGGATAAATTTGAAAGAGAGTTACCGCGGCTCTGGCACAAGCAACTGAAGGAACACGGGTGGGTTTTAGTTAGTAAAAGTCTGACACGCCCTCCCGCTTCACCAGCAATGAAAGTCGATTTCCTAATGCCGGCTGTACACTCTCACGCGAGAACCCTCGAGGATGATGTACATTGCTCTCAGTACGGAGTTCAATCATGAAGTATTTTGTTTAAAACTCCATATACAGCGTTTCCTCGGGCTCTCGCGCGAGAGAGAATAGCCGGCATAACGCTTTAGGTTATATAAGACTTTAATTGAACATAATATGCAGCTGTAAAATTAAAAAAACAAAGCCTAGAGACTATTTCCATGAAATGATGCGGAGAAACTGTGTATAGAATATTGTGTCAATTTAGTTATTTAGTTGTTGACTGTACTTCATATGAGGTGCCATTATTCTACGGTTTATCTCTGAACCTTGTACTGATACTAAATCAGCGAATCTATTTAGCTGTTGTTATGTGATTGACCATCAACATCACAATGTTAGATGAAAAGATAACAATGTTAGATGACAAGATAACAATGTTAGAAGACAAGATAACAATGTTAGATGGATACACAGCATACCTACCTAAGGTGTATGTGTTAATTTATACGCTTGGAACAAAGTTCCTATAGTATTAACAGAACAAACTGAGCCGATTAATGGAAAAGTCAATTAGTTTTTGGATTGATAGGTACCGAGTTAAATCGACTAAATATATTAATGAGCTTTATCTATGAGAACTCGGAGGAGCTCGTGGCTAAATAATAACAGCCGCACGGGTCGATCATCAAGGTTAAGCATCGCTTGACGAGGTCGGTCCGTGGATGGGTGACCATTTCAACATACCGAGTTTCCTCCGTGCCTCGGAAAGCACGTTAAGCCGTTGGTCCCGGCTGTCATTTAAAGATCTTTGACAGTCTTTGCGGGTAGTCAGAAGCTTGAGATCTGACACCAGTCTTGCCAAGGGGTACCGTGTTACCGTGTTAGTTACTGGGTTGTGGAGGATAGATAGGCAGTCGCTCCATGTAAAACACTGGTACTCAGCTGAACCCGGTAAGACTGGAAGCCGACCCCAACATAGTTGGGAAAAGGCTAGGCAGATGATGATGATCTATGAGAACTCGGAAGCTGAAATGAGGTTCGCTTTTTCCGACCGCGGTGAAACCCAAAAGGAGTGTTATTACATTGTGTGACAGAAGAAACATTATTTTGTTGTTCCATTTACTGTTGTTTGTTGTTTCATTTGGGTGTTGTTGGAGAGGTGGATGCACCTACATGCCAGTTCTTCACCATTTATTAAGTGACAATTGTTTTATAATTATAATTATTTTATTAAATGAATTATTAAATGCTATTAAATGAATTTTGACCTAATAACTATAATATTGTAATTTTAAATCTATTTTAAATTTTGCATGCAATGTTATTAATGTGTTAATTAATGTATATGAATTCTTATGTATATTCATTTTGTAATTTTGTAGTGTTTTATATGGGAATAACTTCCTGAAATAAATGACAATTTAATTTAATTTAAAAATAATTAAGTATCAGCTATTATTTTGAAACTGAAAAAAAAACACATCCATTGAATAAAAGTATCTAAAGATCCATAAAACCGGTTAAAGCATATCGTAACAAATACACATATCTAGTTACTTACTACATAATGTATGCTCGTGCCTAAATAAATAGGTCAAGTACATAAATGATACACATCAGATTTTATATAAATTTACGCTCGTAAAAGTGTCAGAGTTTGTATAGTCATAGGACTCATAGGCAAGGTAACATCTGTTTTATTGAGTCCTTTGGGACGCGATCCTTCGGCAAGAACCCAATGCAGTGCGGTTTTCGTCACCAACGTTTTGAATTATTTAAGTTTAAAGGATTTACGAGAAGAATTAAACCTCACGCCGTGAATTTTATATTTTATCTATCTGGCTGAATAAATTGTATTGTCAAGATCCGCATCTACTTGCTTCTGTGTAGGTATCCTACATTCTCACATTATCGATTCTAGAACAAAGGAAAGGTCTTCAGAAAGAGCATTGTTTTCCCGTAAAAATGGTGACATAAGATTTTTTTATGGAAATGTTGCGTAGTGAGAATACCGTGGGCGCTCGCAGAGGCCAGCCCCTTCGACTCCATATCCCGGGGCTCTATTTGCTATTGCGTAGTTACAGTCTTGTTCGAGCTTACTATTTATTTAAGAACGTTTGTGGTACGAGTACGTAGTAAAAGATTCTTAAACAATGGCGTACCTTTTACCTTTTTGGGTGTGTGAGCAGTAAAAATATTTGCATGGCGAAATACAGTTTCACGTTCGGTGGTATTTATGAAACGGAAAAATATAATTATTTGCCATATAAATCGGTTTTCATGATTGATGTTAAATGCTAAAATTATGGCGCTTGACGTAATCACTGCACACATTGCACATACACATTTCTGAAAGCAATTAATTTAACATCTGCATTTTAGGAACTGCTTTTAGTTATTACCCGCGAGTGTAACTTTGTCGTTTAGGATTTCTACGTATTCAGCTATGACTGTGGATATCCAGTTAGGTACAACTATAACTTAGACATATCAATTTGTTTGCTGTGCTGTGGTGATTTCATTAATATCTAATAGGGTTGATCGAATCTTCTGTTGAGATATAAAATATCACTTTCTTTCTTTTATTCCAATTTATTTGGGGCCGAAATGGCTAAGTAAAATACTACCCCATCATCTGCCTGCCCTTATCCCATGTTACTTGGGGTCGGCGCAACACGTTTGCTTCTTCCATACCGTCCTGTCCCCCGTCACGCTATCACTGACTCCCTTTTCTTTCATATCACTCCTCACACAGTCCATCCATCTTTTCTTTGTCCTTCCCTCTCCCTCTCCATCCATCCACATTTATATTCATAACTCTTTTAGTAACATGCGTTTCATCCCTCCTCATCACATGACCATACCAGGACAAACGGTTTCCTTTCAACTTTTCTGTCACTGGCGCCACTTTCAAACTGCCTCTAATATACTCATTTCTCACTTTATCCAATCTCGTCACGCCGCACATCCATCTCAACATTCTCATCTCTGCTACATGCAATCTCCTTTCATCCATCTTTTTCACAGCTCAACATTCCGATCCATACAGTATAGTACAAGTAAAATACTACCCTAAATAGTAAAAATAATATGCTCCCTTTAATTAAACAAATCAAATCAAATATTTGTAGGCACAGATCAAATGTGTTTGGGTAACCAATTAATAGACAGACAAATATCCTCTACGAAGTGCTTTTATATAGAGTGTACGTGACATGTATTACTGAAAAATTGCTTTCCTTGTATGTTGGAATAGCTCTCTCGGCACTTTTATTATAAGCATGTATGTAGTTTATTATGTATTTCATGGTCATCATCATCATTTCAGCCAAAAGACGTCCACTGCTGGACATAGGCACCGTCCTGTGCGTCTCGCATCTACCGGGCTCCAGCAGCCTTGACTTGGTCATCGTTACACCTAGAGAGAGGCCTTCCAACGCTGCGTCTTCCGGTACGCTGTCGCCAGTTCGCCACTCCAGAACTTTTCGACCCCAACGGCCATGCGTTCTGCGTGCAATGTGCCCTGCCCACTGCCACTTAAGTTTGGCAATTCTTCGAGCTATGTCGGTAACATTGGTTCTCATGTATTTAAGTATATCATATTATTGATAATGGAAACACACACTGTCATTTTAATTTTGTAGTCTTATGTAAACGAATTAATAACCTTTTACTTGTCGGAGCACGCACGTCACGCGCGGCGCCTACCACCGTAGGTATATTTTAGAATAAGTCATGGATTTATTCCATACAGCCCAAATCGAACAGTGATCTGATTAGCGGATAATATATATTTTATGGTAGATACCTATGACATCCACCTATCCACGTGAAGGGAAAAAGGATAATTCTCTTATAGTGTCCCTTACCGTAAAGCGTAACGGCACGTTTGTAGGCAGAAACGGTAGCTAACGAAGATTCATAGATACAAATGTATTGTAAAGCACCTATTTGACTAAATTTATTCACTACATTGTTGAATACACGAAAAAGTTCCACGTTCCGCTGCTCCGCCATACAATAACTGAGAGAAATGTCCCAACTATGACATAATTTTTGCACGTCTGCCACCTCTTTGGCATTTGTCACGTTGTTTTTACATTTATCAGAATAGAAAGTAACGTATGACATAATCCCGGCTTATTCCCCTGACTCTTTACACAAAGCACGAAAGAAGGCATTTGGCAGGAGATAAAGTAGTGAGATCTGCGCCGTGCGCATTTCCCGCGGGATAGGCCAGTCGAAGCCATATTGTTTGACCGATTTGTTAAGTATTTCTAGATAAAAGCTTGTCATTAATTGGATCAGATCAGAAGCTGTGTTTCGGCACATTTAAAAAGTAAATGGATGTCCAATAAACATAAAATTTATTTACGATTCTACATCCATTATTTTTGGGTTCTTCGGGGCGCGGACGACAGGAATGGGTCCCTTAATAATTTTGTTAAGGCCTTCTTTAACTGCTGTCTAGACCGATTATTCAATTTAATTGTATCAAAAATAAAGGATCCTACTTTGATCATAAAAACACAGTCTTCGCGCATAAAGGGAAGTTTAATAAAAATATTAACAATAACCCTATCGATTAACGGTAATCTTTAAAACGGAGTGGACGTTAACTTTACTGATGTTTATATTAAGACTGTTAGTCTTGCTCTGTTGTAACTTTGAATCTAAAAAACTTGCAAGTTTAATAAGCTTTGAGCAAGCTGCTTTGATCAATGTGTTGCAACTAAGTATAGCTTTCAATTAGATTACTTATTTACGGGCTATTTAAATAGTGTTAATTAGTCCCGGAGGCGTTTAAGGCGATGATAACTCAGTGGTAGTGACGTCGGATACCGAGACGAAGGTCGCGGGTTCGAATCCTACAATGAGCTTGAGCTTTCGGTGAAGGAAAAACATCGTGAGGAAACCATAGCACGGTGGTAGGGTACTTTGTAGTACCCGCCTGGCTGGCAACCACCCTCAAGTTGAAAATCTGCCGCCAAGCACCTTCCGGTGTGTTCCGACAGCAGCACTTGAGAGCCAGTTCCCTTCTAGGCTTTGTGTGCTTACCACCATCGGCCACATCATCACTGACCACGGTGAGATTGTGGTCAAACACAGGCCTACACATAGTAAAAAAAAAAAAAAATTAAACCTACTCGCAGTTAGAGTGATTATCACTATAGCTGCTGCGGAACCCCTACCCAATGAGCGTCCAATCCGCACTTATCGGATTTTCGTAGTTTTTCTGGAGCCTGCGATATTGATAAATCATCGGGGTGGATATCGACAATTACGCAGTATTTCATGATGCCATGCCTACTTTATTATCAATTTTACTCCATTATCGCCTGCAATTGAATGAACAGTGATAAATTACTGTTATTTGTTTATTATGAAGGAAAGAACAAGCTTTATTTCGAGAAAGGAAAAAGTAGAGAACTTTTTAGTTGTCATGGGAATTTGGGAAATGGCAAGGATGTCACTGAAACTGAATATTTATTGCTCAACTTTTATGAAACCGTTATTTAATTAACTACACATTACTTGGAAGTTATTTGCTGGCAGAATGTCTAATATTCACAGTCACTTAAAAATCCAATTAGAAAAGCAAAAGTGAGAAAGAAAGCAATCAACACGAGATAATGACACATAAGTGATAAAAGCGCATTGAGCCAAATGGATACCACAGCGACCGGCGGTGGCGGTGGCGGCGAGTGCCCGAGGTATCTTTTACAACTTAATGAGTCATCCAATCCTTAAACCAAGATTCGTTTCACGCGGCTTGCGGCTAGTTTGCTTTGAGTTTTGAGATGAAATAATCCTTGATACAATAGCAAAGAACATTTGATTAATGACGTTACAATACTTGCAATGTAGTTTCTACAAGGATCAAGGGAAATAAGTTTGACTGTAACACTATGTTACACAATGTGACTTGGACTGAAAATAAACGTAATTGCTTTAGTAAAAGCCGAAGTAGTCGATACTTTGTTAGTACGTTGAAGGCAGAGCTGAGAATCCCCGGGGATGTATGTGGCGGTTGTGAGCTCTCCGACCGCAGCCCGGGCCGCTACGGCGCGACGGCGACGTTGCTACATCTACAATATACTAGTATGAGAACTGTCCATGCGAAATCTATCAGCTGTTCTCATCGAGAAATTCAATCGAGAGGTTTCATAGACAAACTATTTTAAATAGTTCTTTTTTTACTTTTAAGTGTAGTTTGAGCACAATTTTATTTTGCAATTATTAATTACGGCAATTGCTTTTAGGTTTGATTTGGGTAGTTAATGGTGCGCTAGTTTTATTGATGATTATATTTGTTAGATTAGAATCATCAATAAAGCTTTTAGGAGGTACTTTTCAAAATGTAGTGAGAGAGCGTTGTTGAATGTAATTATGATTTTCCGTAGCCCAAAATTTATGTGCATTTGGTTTGGCTAGCCGCAATCATGTCTTGTTCCTTTATTAAAATAAAAATCTGGAAGAAATAAGACCTAGAAAGTTTAATGTCTACAATAGGGCTTTGTCAGAGTAATTACATTGGTGTGTATTGGGTGTTACTGTAAGGGTGGTGGTCTGATGTAAAATATTCACAGGCAGTCGGCGGACTGCAGTGATTGCCCTCGGACTGCGAACACTGTCCCGCTCGCGCTCCTCTAAGAATGGTCCAGAGTGAGGCGCGTTGACTACGGCGTTGACGATTGTTGTGGCGAATAGGCGTAAATAGAGAAAGGAGTAGATAATGATTTTCTTAATTTATCATGTATCATGCAATTTTCTTCGTATGGCTGTGGACGTTTGGGGGACGTTTTACTATATTTTGAGAGGGTAAAGTCAAATTCAAAATCACCAAACCAGATGCAAACTTTAGCAAAAGTATAGTTCTGTAATTATATGAGTATAGTTCTCGCCTAACTTCTTGGCCGCCACATGGCTACAATGGCTGCGCAGTAGTAAATCTCATACAAAAACAGAACCGTTTCGTGCGTCGCGCATCCAGTAAACCAACTTCAGGGCGGCCCAGAATTTTGGCGAGGACTATAACTACCTCCGTGAAATGTGTTTTTCGTGCCATGAATATTTTTGGGATTGTTATCCCCACCAACAGCACGGTAGACACTCAATAGCTTGGCCTGGCAGTATGGCCCTCGCAATCGCAAGCAGATAGGACTGTTTGAATTTACTAATTTACCAGAGTGATGCCACTTTGACGCTCGTTGCCGTGGCCTGCCACTATGGACGCTTGCGACCATTGTGAAAGTTTATATTTTGCGCCTGCCGTCATCACCGCGATAATTCCTCACTTTGGTTAAAGCCTAATAGCCTGGCCACGAATTTTGGCGAATAGTATCGCGGCGCGCTGAACGGCGCGGCCTGTTCATGCCTAGATGGCATGAGGCACCGGTTACGGGCGAATAGACGGCATGCCGCATGCCTTCTAGTCGTCCTTCGCAGATTCACATGCGGCATCTCGTCACGTGGCATCATGCTTCATACTTTTTGGCATTCACTTGTTAAAAGCGCTCATCGCGCCGCTCTCCGCTGTCGCTTGTGGCAGCGAGAGCCCGCACCCGACAAAGTTCCACCGACTCCATCGTACAAGCGTTCCGTAAAAATAACATTTGCATACACGTGTTTATTATTTAGGTTACGTATCCCTTACTGTTTTGTTGATATGAGAAAACATTTGTTATGAAACATTTTCACTAAATTAATTTGTAATACCTATTGAGTCCCGTCAACCTGCCTGTTTAAAATTAAATTCAGAACCCTAACTAAGGAAAATTGTTGGTTGTTTATGTGGAATGGAGCAGGGTATGTAATTATACACATAATATTGGTTCTTCAGTGTATTGCCGTACCTGTAGCTGTTGCTGTGGTTGTTTATATTTTAGTAGGCACATGTCGTATTGTACGTGACGGTTAGATGAATTAAAGTGTATTTTGATAAACGTAATTTTTAGGGTTCCGAAGTCAACAAGGAACCCTTATATTTTCGCTCTGTCCGTCTGTCCGTCCGCAGCTTAGCTCAGAGAATCTAAGTACTAGAAAGCTATAATTTGGCATGTATATACATATTAATAATTCCGACAAAGTGGTAACATAAAACCATGAAAATTTTTCTTTTCGTGTGCCTCCCGTAGACGTAAAGTGAGGATGTATTTTTTTCTCATCTATCCCATGGTGTGGGTATCGTTGGATAGACCATTCAAAAATATTATGGGTTTGTTAAAACCATTTTTCGATTCAGAGAATCGTTTGCGTAAAATTAAGCTTTAAATAGCAAATTTATGTTAGAGTCAAGTGTCCCCCCCTGCCAGCGAAATAATTGCTCTTGGCTATGTGAAAAAATTCACGGCAGTAGTAAATATAACGAAATTAAAAGGAAAATTATCACGGATAACAAGGCTTTACAAGTTTACGAGTAATAGTCGAACAACTTATAAAATGTACTTGGAACAGTAAAAATTTTGTATAAATGCCATTGAAAAATTACTTAAATAAAGTTGATAGCTGTGTAAAACAGAGTAAATATAATGCTTACGAGCCATGTAAAAATATTCAAAAATGAAATCATAACAGGCTTTACAAGTTTACGAGTAATAGTCGACCAACTTATAAAATGTACTTGTCACAGTAAAATTTTTGTACAAATGCCATTGAAAAATTACTTAAATAACGTTGTTAGCTGTGTTAAACAGATAGTAAATAGATGCTTATGAACCATGTAAAAATATACAAAAATAAAATCATAACATCCTTAATAATAATGATTTCTAAATTAATAATGTTTAAGCTCGAATAACGCATTGGAGTGGCCGGAGTCGTTGGCATTACCAGTCCGTAGTCCATACGGCGCATGCGCGCGTAGACTATTTTGTGTTAGTGCAGAAGTATTTTCGTCGTTTTGTAATTAAAACGTAAAAGTAAAGTCAAATTAGATTCGATTTCCAAGCAAATTACTTATTTTCTTTTGTTGATATCCTTTTATAAAGTCAATATTCGACCCGACTTCATCACTAATTGAGTAGCGTAAAACTTTCCAGAATGAAATAGTGAATACCGCAGATTAGAGGTGAATCCTCTAATCTGCGGTATTAAAGGAGATTATTTCGGCGAGGCGATTTTTTTCTAATTCCGAAAGAGAAATAAACAAGGAGCGTGCACGCAAGGATCCAGGAACGAACTATACCATTCCCCGTGGCTCTAACGCGCGCTCGTATCGGCTCCTTTCGCAATTCGCACCCGCGGTGGTACTCAAATAGATAATATTTTTCTAACATCAGTTGCGAAGTTGGATTTTAAAACTCCTTCTTCAGTTACCAGTTAGTCCTTATTTAGTTTAAGTCAAGAGTGAATACATTTCATCTAAGCAAGCGTGCTTCACCGTAGACCACATCATCGCCTACCATCAGGCGAGATAGTGGTCAAACGTGAGAATATAGATTAAAAAAAAACATCATCCTATGTGGGCCCGTTTTTAGACTTTGTGAGCCGCTGATACCGTTCTAATGTTCATGTAACAAAAACAAAACCCACTTTTTATTTCGCATTATTATGCAACTTCGGAACCCTATTAATGCGCGTGGCCCGACACGCACTTGGTCGGTTTTATTTTATTTTATTAGCACGTGTAAGTAGGGGCGGACCGTAATTTTTGGGGCCCTGAACTAACACTACTAGGTGACCTGCTACTAATCCCTAAACTACCTAACTAATCAAACTGACATTTTGACAAACACCTATTTTGTATTTTTCTGAAAGTGTGCCTTCTCGCTCTCGACAAGGATCGATCAAAGGAGAGGTGTAGGTTGTGGCGATAGAGTGTGACCCCAGCCCTTTCGTTCCATTGACTGAGAAACCCTACTACTGTCAACCCAAAAGTCTCGATCTCGAACATATAGGTTGCCCGAATTTCGCAACACAGGACCAGTGCAGTGGCGTAGCTAACTTCGTGGTCGGGGCTCTGATGTAGCAAAACGATAAAAACAAGAAGTACCTAACACACCGACATCCGAAACGACACCTGTTTTTGCATTTTTTTGTGTTTGGCTTTGGAAGTCGGCTAATTATTTTTTTTTATAAAACTTTTTTTTATTTTTCAGTTCATACCTACAGAAATATGAAAAACCCACACACACCATGCATACATAAAAAAGAGGAAGTTTCGACTAGTGTAACCTTAAAAGTCCATGTACAGCGTTTCCTCGGGCTCTCGCGCGCGAGAGAACAGCCGGCATAACGCTTTAGGTTATATAAGACTTTAATTGAACATAATATGCAGCTGTAAAATTAAAGAACACAACCGACAACCAACGAGACTATTACCATAAAATGATGCGGAGAAACTGTGTATAGAATATTGTGTCAATTTAGTTATTTAGTTGCTGACTGTACTTCATATGAGGTGCCATTATTCTACGGTTTATCTCTGTACCTTGTACTGATTTAGTTGTAAGCGAATCTATTTAGCTGTTGTTATGTGATTGAGCATCAACATAACAATGTTAGATGACAAGATAACAATGTTAAATGGATACACAGACATACCTACCTAAGGTGTATGTGTTTGTGTATACGCTTGGAACAAAGTTCCTAATATTAACAGAACAAACTGAGCCGATTAATGTAAGAGTCAATTAGTTTTTGGATTGATAGGTACCGAGTTAAATCGACTAAATATATTAATGAGCTTTATCTATGAGAACTTGGAGGAGGTCGTGGCTAATAATAACAGCCGCACGGGTCGATCATCAAGGTTAAGCAACGCTTGACGAGGTCGGTCCGTGGATGGGTAACCATTTCAACATACCGAGTTTCCTCCGTGCCTCGGAAAGCACGATAAACCTTTGGTCCCGGCTGCCTTTAAAGATCTTTGACAGTCGTTACGGGTAGTCAGAAGCTTGAGATCTGACACCAGTCTGTTACCGTGTTAGTTACTGGGTTGTGGACGTCAGATAGGCAGTCGCTCCATGTAAAACAATGGTACTCAGCTGAATCCGAGAAGACTGGAAGCCGACCCCAATATAGTTGGGAAAAGGCTAGGCAGATGATGATGATCTATGAGAACTTGGAAGCTGAAATGAGGTTCGCTTTTTCCGTCCGCGGCGAAACCCAAAAGGAGGGTTATTACATTGTGTGACAGAAGAAACATTATTTTGTTGTTCCATTTACTGTTGTTTGTTGTTTCATTTGGGTGTTGTTGGAGAGGTGGATGCACCTACATGCCAGTTCCTCTCCATTTATTAAGTGACAATTGTTTTATAATTATAATTATTTTATTAAATGAATTATTAAATATTAAATGAATTTTGTTCTAATAACTATAATATTGTAATTTTCAATCAATTTTAAATTTTGCATGCAATGTTATTAATGTGTTCATTAATGTATATGAATTCTTATGTATATTCATTGTAATGTTGTAGTATTTTATATGGGAATAACTGCCTGAAATAAATGACTATTTAATTTAAAAATAATTAAGTATCAGCTATTATTTTGAAACTGAAAAAAAAACACATTGAGTAAAAGTATCTAAAGATCCATAAAACCGGTTAAAGCATATCGTAACAAATACACATATCTAGTTACTTACTACATAATGTATGCTCGTGCCTAAATAAATAGGTCAAGTACATAAATGATACACATCAGATTTTATATAAAGTTACGCTCGTAAAAGTGTCAGAGTTTGTATAGTCATAGGAAAGGTAACATCTGTTTTATTGAGTCCTTTGGGACGCGATCCTTCGGCAAGAACCCAATGCAGTGCAGTTTTCGTCACCAACGTTTTGAATTATTTAAGTTTAAAGGATTTACGAGAAGAATTAAACCTCACGCCGTGAATTTTATATTTTATCTATCTGGCTGAATAAATTGTATTGTCAAGATCCGCATCTACTTGCTTCTGTGTAGGTATCCTACATTCTCACATTATCGATTCTAGAACAAAGGAAAGGTCTTCAGTAAGAGCATTGTTTTCCCGTAAAAATGGTGACATAAGATTTGTTTATGGAAATGTTAGAATACCGTAGTGAGAATACCTTGGGCGCTCGCAGAGGCCAGCCCCTTCGACTCCATATCCCGGGGCTCTATTTGCTATTGCGTAGTTACAGTCTTGTTCGAGCTTACTATTTATTTAAGAACGTTTGTGGTACGAGTACGTAGTAAAAGATTCGTAAATTATGGCGTACCTTTTACCTTTTTGGGTGTGTGAGCAGTAAAAATATTTGCATGGCGAAATTCAGTTTCACGTTCGGTGGTATTTATGAAACGGCAAAATATTTTTTTTCCACATAATTCGGTTTAATATTTGGGAAAACAAACGACTACACACTAAAGCAATACATAGAATTTAGCAAGAAGAAAATCAAATGTGCACCCAGCGACATTTTCCACATAATATAAAAAAACATTTTACATTATTACATATTAATCCGACTTGCGCTTATACATAAGAAACAATTATTTTATAAAATATATTTAAGTGCTTATTGATAAAAATTAAATTAAAAGGCATGTGTACAAAGAAACATAAGAAGTTATATAAAATAAATTGAAATAATAATATAAAATTAAAATTGTTAAATTATTACAAAAAAATAAAAACAATCGAAACAATAAATATATTGTATTACGGATGAAAGGCTCAAAAAAAAAATGATTACGGATTGTTGTTAAATGTTTAAAGTTATGGCTCTCAACGTAATCACTGCACACATTGCACATACACACTTCTGAAAGCAATTAATTTAACATCTGCATTTTAGGAACTGCTTTTAGTTATTACACGCGAGTGTAACTTTGTCGTTTAGGATTTCTACGTATTCAGCTATGACTGTGGATATCCAGTTAGGTACAACTATAACTTAGACATATCAATTTGTTTGCTGTGCTGTGGTAATTTCATTAATACCTAATAGGGTTGATCGAATTTTCTGTTGAGAGATAAAACATCACTTTTTATCTCTTTTCTCATTTTATTTGGGGCCGAAAGGGCTAAGTAAAATACAACCCCATCATCTTCCTGCCCTTATCCCATGTTACTTGGGGTCGGCGCAACACGTTTGCTTCCTCCATACCGTCCTGTCCCCCGTCACGCTATTACTGACTTCCTTTTCTTTCATATCACTCCTCACACAGTCCATCCATCTTTTCTTTGGCCTTCTTCTCCCTCTCCATCCATCCACATTTATATTCATAACTCTTTTAGTAACATGCGTTTCATCCCTCCTCATCACATGACCATACCAAGACAAACGGATTCCTATCAACTTTTCTGCCACTGGCGCCACTTTCAAACTGCCTCTAATATACTCATTTCTCACTTTATCCAATCTCGTCACGCCGCACATCCATCTCAACATTCTCATCTCTGCTACATGCAATCTCCTTTCATCCATCTTTTTCACAGCTCAACATTCCGATCCATACAGCATAGTACAAGTAAAATACTACCCCAAATAGTAAAAATAATATGCTCCCTTTACTTAAACAAATCAAATCAAATATTTGTAGGCACAGATCAAATGTGTTTGGGTAACCAATTAATAGACAGAAAAATATCCTCTACGAAGTGCTTTTATATAGAGTGTACGTGACATGTATTACTGAAAAATTGCTTTCCTTTTATGTTGGAATAGCTCTCTCGGCACTTTTATTATAAGCTTGTATGTAGTTTATTATGTATTTCATCATCGTCATCATTTCAGCCAAAAGACGTCCACTGCTGGACATAGGCACCGTCCTGTGCGTCTCGCATATACCGGGCTCCAGCAGCCTTGACTTGGTCGTCGTTACAACTAGAGAGAGGCCTTCCAACGCTGCGTCTTCCAGTACGCTGTCGCCACTCCAGAACTTTTCGGTCCCAACGGCCATGCGTTCTGCGAGCAATGTGCCCTGCCCACTGCCACTTAAGTTTGGCCATTCTTCGAGCTATGTCGGTAATATTGGTTCTCATGTATTTAAGTGTATCATATTATTGATAATGGACACAAACACTGTCATTGTAATTTTGTAGTCTTATGTAAATGAATTATTAACCTTTTACTTGTTGGAGCACGCACGTCACGCGCGGCGCCTACCACCGTAGGTATATTTTAGAATAAGTCATGGATTTATTCCATACAGCCCAAATCCAACAGTGATCTGATTAGTGGATAATATATATTTTATGAAACATACCTTATATGACATCCACATATCCACGTGAAGAGATAATTCTCTTATAGTGTCCCTTACCGTAAAGCGTAACGGCACGTTTGTAGGCAGAAACGGTAGCTAACGAAGATTCATAGATACAAATGGATTGTAAAGCACCTATTTGACTAAATTTATTCACTACATTGTTGAATACACGAAAAGGTTCCACGTTCCGCTGCTCCGCCATACAATAACTGAGAGAAATGTCCCAACTATGAAATAATTTATGCACGTCTGCCACCTCTTTGGCATTTGTCACGTTGTTTTTACATTTGTCAGAATAGAAAGTAACGTATGACATAATCCCGGCTTATTCCCCTGACTCTTTACACAAAGTACGAAAGAAGATCTGCGCCGTGCGCATTTCCCGCGGGATAGGCCAGTCGAAGCCATATTGTTTGACCGATATGTTCAATATTTTCAGATAAAAGCTTGTCATTAATTGGATCAGATCAGAAGCTGTGTTTCGGCACATTTAAAAAGTAAATGGATGTCCAATGAGCATAAAATTTATTTACGATTCTACATCCATTATTTTTAGGTTCTGCGGGACGCGGACGACAGGAATGGGTCCCATAATAATTTTGTTAAGGCCTTCTTTAACTGCTGTCTAGACCGATTATTCAATTTAATTGTATCAAAAATAAAGAATCCTACTTTGATCACAAAAATACAGTCTCCGCGCACAAAGGGGAGTATAATAAAAATATTAAAACTAACCCAATCGAGTAACGGTACACTTTGAAATAGAGTGGACGTTAACTTTACTGATGTTTATATTGAGACTGTTAGTCTTGCTCTGTTGTAAGTTTGAATCTAAAAAACTTGCAAGTTTAATAAGCTTTGAGCAAGCTGCTTTGATCAATGTGTTGCAACTAAGTATTTCTTTCAATTAGATTACTTATTTACAGGCTGTTTAAGTAGTGTAAATTAGTCCCGGAGGCGTTTAATTAAACATACTCGCAGTTAGAGTGATTATCACTATAGCTGCTGCGGAACCCCTACCCAATGAGCGTCCAATCCGCACTTATAGGATTTTCGTAGTTTTTCTGGAGCCTGCGATATTGATAAATCATCGGGTTGGATATCGACAATTACGCAGTATTTCATGATGCCATGCCTACTTTATTATCAATTTTACTCCATTATCGCCTGCAATTGAATGAACAGTGATAAATTACTGTTATTTGTTTATCATGGAGGAAAGATCAAGCTTTATTTCGAGAAAGGAAAAGTAGAGAACTTTTGTAGTTGCCATGGGGATTTGGCAAATGGCAAGGAAGCCACTGAAACAGAATATTTATTGCTCAACTTTTATGAAACCGTTATTTAATTAACTACACATTACTTGGAAGTTATTTGCTGGGCAGAATGTCTAATATTTACAGTCACTTAAAAATCCAATTAGAAAAGCAAAAGTGAGAAAGAAAGCAATCAACACGAGATAATGACACACAAGTGATAAAAGCGCATTGAGCCAAATGGGATACCACAGCGACCGGCGGTGGCGGTGGCGGCGAGTGCCCGAGGTATCTTTTACAACTTAATGAGCTATCCAATCTTTAAATCAGGATTCGTTTCACGCGGCTTGCGGCTAGTTTGCTTGAAGTTTTGAGATGAAATAATCCTTGATACAATAGCAAAGAACATTTGATTAATGACGTTACAATACTTGCAATGTAGTTTCTACAAGGATCGAGGGAAATAAGTTTGACTGTAACACTATGTTACACAATGTTACTTGGACGGAAAATAAACGTAATTGCTTTAGTAAAAGCCGAAGTAGTCGATACTTTGTTAGTACGTTGAAGGCAGAGCTGAGAATCCCCGGGGATGTATGTGGCGGTTGTGAGCTCTCCGACCGCAGCCCGGGCCGCTACGGCGCGACGGCGACGTTGCTACATCTACTTTATACTAGTATGAGAACTGTCCATGCGAAATCTATCAGCTGTTCTCATCGAGAAATTCAATCGAAAGGTTTCATAGACAAACTATTTTAAATAGTTTTTTTTTACTTTTAAGTGTAGTTTGAGCGCAATTTTATTTTGTAATGATTAATTACGGCAATTGCTTTTAGGTTTGATTTGGGTAGTTAATGGTGCGCTAGTTTTATTGGTGATTTTATTTGTTAGATTAGAATCATCAATGAAGCTTTTAGGAGATACTTTTCAAAATGTAGTGAGAGAGCGTTGTTTTTATTTATTATTTATTTATTTAGGATCACCAACGAGTGGCATAACAAAAACTTACAGGAAACATAAATTGCAAACATTATCATGTTATGCACACTCAATTATAGGTAACCACAGCTTACACATTATTGAGTATACATGCTCTACATAAAAATTAATTATATTAAATCAAAATTAAAATAAAATAAAAATAACATTGGAATGCAGATTAGATTCAATTAATGTTTAGATTAAGGTTATGTCAAATTAGCTCCAAATGTTGACGATGTCAAAATTAAATCAAATCAAATTAAAATATACATAATGTCAAATTAAAATAAAATTAAAATAAATCAACTTAAAATATACAATGTCAAATTAAATTAAAAATTATATAAAATTAAATTAAATGAATAAAATTAGAATACAGATTGAAAGCAAAAGATTGAAAGAAAAAGTAAATGCAAGCAAAAGTAAATTTTAATTTTCATTGGAGTGGAGTGATAAATCAAGTCAAATGTTCTCTACCTGAAAACAACTACATAACTTCCTTTTAAATGCGTTAAGTGTGTCATGATTGATATCGAGGTCAGCTTTACGGCATATAGCATTGTACAATTGAGTTGCCCTTGCAAGGGGGGAGTTGCTGCCTAAGTTTGTTTTGCGGGAAGGTTGTCTGAACAAATTGTAGGTATGGGACCGTGGTAATCTACTAGGGACATTAATCGTTATTTTTGACAGAAGGTCAGTATTTAGCCTAGATGTCATCAATTTGTGAAGAAAACACAGATCCAGTAATTTTCTACGATTAATGAGGCTTTGAAATTTAAAGTGATTAACACGGTCTTTATACGATGTGATTTGATTCGTGGTTTTATTTTGAAATGATAGATGGTTTAAGAATCTTCTTTGTATCCGCTCAATTCGTTGCTTATGAAAGTTGTAATGAGGTGACCATACCTGCGAGCAGTATTCCAGATTACTACGAACTAACGTCTCATAAAGGATAATTTTGGTCTTTGGATTGTTGAATGGTTTTGAGGTCCTTAGTACAAAGCCTAGCATTTTGTTTGCCTTAGATATTATTTTATCTATATGTTCATTATAGGTTAATTTACTGTCCATCACAATTCCAAGATCCCGAATGCTATCCACTTCCTTGAGTTTTTTGCCCGAGATACTGTATATTGTGTTATGAATCTATTTGTTGCGACAGAATTTGATATGTAAACATTTTTCTAAATTTAGGCTCATCTTGTTATCCTTGCACCACTCAACTAATCTATCCAAATCAGCCTGTAGCAAATAAGAATCCCCCATAGATTTTACAGGCAAAGACAGCTTGAGATCATCAGCAAATAAAAACGATTGTGCGTGATGAAAACAATGTACAATGGTGTTAATGAAAATATTAAATAACAAAGGCCCCAGATGTGAGCCCTGTGGTACCCCAGATGTCACATGGAAGTCCTCAGATCTAGCCCCATTCAAAACAACGAACGACACACGATCACTAAGGTATGATTGAAACCAATGTAATAGCGGACCAAAGATTCCGCAGTTCTCAAGTTTCTGTACTAAAAGTTGGTGGTCTACTTTGTCAAACGCTTTGCTAAAATCCGTATATACTGCGTCAACCTGAATCCTTTGATCCACAAACTCAATGACATTTTCCGAAAATGCTACCAAACTGGAATGCGTCGATCTGCCCCTATAGAAACCATGTTGATTGCCCACAATGTGATTCTTCAGATGGCCATACAGGTAAGGATATACTAACAATTCGAAAACTTTAGGTATAATTGACATAATCGAAATTGGTCTATAATTTTTTATATCGTTTTTACCTCCATTTTTAAAAATAGGGACTGTTTTAGATTTCTTCCACGCGGATGGGAAGTAGCCGGACTTAAGGGAGCGGTTAAACAGTAAGAGAAGGACTTAGAACATCTTGAGACTAGAATTGGGGGAAGCTCGTCAGGACCCGGACCCTTGCGTACGTCCAGACATTTCAGTTTGCTAGCAACCAACTCCTCCGTTAGCGATATACAACTCAAAACATTCAAACCTTCAGAGCTTAATAAGTTGTTCGATTTATTGGATAGCTGTGTAGGGGGTGAGGGGGAGTTCCGTTGATGAATATACACAGATGAAAAGTTCTTTGCGAATAACTGACAGATGTCTGTATTATTGTCAGCTCTTTCATTGTTCAACTTCATTTGTGCCGGGATTGTGCTTTTATTTTTACGTGTATGCTTAATATAAGTCCAACAGTATTTAGAGTTGGTTTTTATTCTAGATTCTATTGTATTGATATAGGCTGTGTAAGATGTTCTATTCAATAACCGGCATCTCTCCTTCAGCAGTGATAAACTTATTCTATCCATAGCGTTATTATATTTTTTCACTCTTATTCTAAGGTTGTAGGTTTGTTTTAGTAATTTTGTAAGATCTTTCGTAAACCACGGTGGTCTTTTGTTGTTATTTACCTTATGAGAAAAAGGAACGTGTTTGCTTATGGCACTCGTAACCCTTTCGTAAAATATTTCAACCATTTCGTCAATGGTTTCACAGTTTTCAAATGTTGTTATCCAGTTAACAGAGTCAAGATTTTGTGTTATAGCTTCAAAATCAGCTTTATGGTAGTTACGGGTAGGCAAAACACTTCCAGTAAGAGTTCTTTCAGGAAGTATATCTAGAACGATCAGGAGAGGAGGGTGGTGCATGTCCACCTTAGAAAGAGGGTCGTTGCAAATATTCACTTTAACATTTGTAATATTAGCTAAAACAAGGTCTAAAACTCTTGATTTATCATTCCTGACATTATTAAACTGTTCCAAACTATTCAGTGCAATGAACTCCGTAAAGAGGTGGTTAGTTGAGCAATTGGTAATCTCGGGGACTAGAAAACTACTTTTATCACTGTTTAGCCAGTTAATGTTAGTTAGATTGAAGTCACCTGCTATGAAAGTATCTCCCTCTTTACCAATGACTTTACCTGCATTCTCAAAGTAATGCTCCAAAACATCAATTTTAACCGGTGACGGAATATAGACAGCACAAAAACACAGACTTACTACTCTGTTGGCGGTTTTAACTTGAATTTTTACCCACAGATCTTCACACAAGCTGTTGTGACACGCCAATTGAACAGAGTTATGCCTTTTTAAAACAGCAATCAGTACCCCGCCACCAGTCTTCTTCCTACAGAGTTCATTAAGTACACGGTCTCTTCTATAAACATTGTAACGGTCATCAAATAATTCCGAACTAGAGACTTCATCATTAAGCCAAGTTTCAGTAACAATAACAACATCGTAATGATTAATTAAAATATTGTGATAAAAAGCATGCGTTTTTGTCTTTAATCCTCTGGTATTTTGATAATAAATATGGAAATCAGAGAATTTTGTAGAATTTGTACATTAAAAATTCAAATAAAAATGAAGCAATCATCATCAAACCAACCTAATCAGAGAGTCCATGTCCTTTATATGAAGCCGTTCCGAATTTTCACTTTTCTTCGCAAATATGCGACCATTACGCACCCATACAAACTTGTAGTTCTTCTCCTTAGCCGCCATTCTCGTAGCATGGTGTAAAGTTCTATTATATGGGGATAGATGTTCAGCTACATATATAGGTTTTTTATCTCCCCCTATTCCCAGGTGGGCAGTGTTAAGCTTATCAGTCAGATTAGCTTTGTTGAACTTAACAACAGCAGCTAGGATTTCGTCACGCACCGCCGGAGAAGAAAGTTTGACAATAATTGATCTGGGACGCGTACCCTCCGTGTTTTGTTTGGCAATCCTAGTAGACATAACGATATCCTTTTCCTTGAGGGGACATGATACGACCTTACATAGCTGCATCAATGTTACATTTAGATTTTCAGATTTGTACTCAGGCATAGATAGGATTTCTATGTTAGAAGATCGCGCGTGCTGTTCCATTTGAGATAATCTTGTAGTTAGATCTTTCACTACAGGTTTCAAGTTGTTACTTTCTTTTTGTAGCTGATCTATTTGCTTCGATTTTTCTTCTAAAATGGTCTGCATGTCGTCGTACTGCTTACTTGTAAAGTCCAGGGAATCCTTCATCATGTTTAGTTCTAAGCGAACATCTTTTAGCTCAGCTCTCACGCTCTCCTGCACAATTTTTCGAATATCGGTAGCTAGGAGGCTACTTATTTCGGTGCGTATGATATCTCGAATCAGCTCTGGTGTGATTGTCTGATGAGTAGCCTTGTCGTCAAATTTCTCGGGTGATGGGTCAGTAGAGCTGTTGTTACTACTTTTTCTGGGACGTTTATTGTGACGCGTTGTTACGTTCTTCCCCGATTTTACGTCCAAGTCATTCGATTTGCTCACATGAGGCGGCGTACATTGTGAGTTTATCATTTTGAACAACTTAAACAACTTTAAAGAACTCACAAAAAGAATCCCGCGTTGTGAGATTTGATCTCGGACCACCATGCACGCCAGTCGTCGTCAAATCCAACGCGCTGTCTGTTACTATTGGGAGGTGACGAAACAAGTGGCTATGTCAACGACAAGGATCGACGGCCTGCCAGATGTTGTTGCTTACATCTACCCTCGCCACCAATATTGAAGTAATATTTTATTTAGTTCTTAATATCTTTAGGTATTGTTTTGCTTCACTGTAACACTAACACAATTACATTCACTGTTATAAATGGTGATGAAAATCGATGTCAGAGGCACTTTTTTGTTGCAATTATTGTTCTAGTTTTTGTCACTGTTTACAATTTTTAATGTTTATGTATTTACTCAATCACTTCGCTTTTTCAACGTAAGATAACACTTGTGCTTATGGTGCTTGTTGAAATCCAGCTAACAGACGCATTATGAAAACACTTGAATCATTTTACTATTTTTAAACCGATATTTATTCGAGGAGCCAATGTTTACCCGGTAAGCGTAGGGTAGTTTTGTTGAATGTAATTATGATTTTCCGTAGCCCAAAATTTATGTGTTTGACTAGCCGCAATCATGTCTTGTTCCTATATTTATTACGGAATTGTCGGCTCGATATTAAGGTTCGGCGTTATATTTTGGGGAAATTCAACTAATAAGGAAATAATTTTTAGGTCACAAAAAAGGTGCATTAGGGCTATGTTCGGCTTAAAAAAAACGGATAGTTGCAGACCGTATTTTATTAAATACAATATTTTAAATCTGCCTTCCTTGTTTATTTTTGAAGTGGCTAATTTCGTACAATCCAATCCCAAACTATTTAAAAGACCATCAGATGTTTCAATACGCAATCGACGAGATAACAATAAATTATGGACAGTAAGATCAACCACGGCACTCATGCGTAAAAGTATTTTCTCTTTAGCACCAGATATTTACAATAAAATCCCTAAACCTATTAGACAAATGCCCACAACTCTATTTAAAATACATCTAAAAAAATACCTAATAGCCAAATGTTATTATAGCTTAACAGAATTTTTAAATGATCGTACTTAGTGCCTATCATTATGACATTTCATCAATCTCAAAACTGTACCATTTTTTAGTTTTAGTTTTATGGTTTTTCTATATTTTGTTTATAACCAACTGAATGACAGCAGGTTAAATAATACGTTCTTGTTAATTATATAAAGTCAAACGGTTAATATGACCAAATACAATATTTTGTACGCCCTTTAAGGCAAACATGTAGATCCTATTACCAAATGTTATTTTAAGACCATGCAAATCTATTGTACACTCATGTTTTACAAAAATAAATATCTTATCTTATCTTATCTTATATTATAATAAAAATCTGGGAAAAAATAAGAACTAGAAAGTTTAATATCTACAATAGGGCTTTGTCATAGTAATTACATTGGTGTGTATTGGATAAGGGTGGTGGTCTGATGTAAAATATTCACGGGCAGTCGGCGGACTGCAGTGATTGCCCTCGGGCTGCGAACACTGTCCCGCTCGCGCTCCCCTAAGAATGGTCCAGAGTGACGCGCGTTGACTATGGCGTTGACGATGGCCGCAGTATGTCGCGAATTGTTGTGGCGAATAGGGGTAAATAGAGAAAGGAGTAGATAATGATTTTCTTTATACCATTCCCCCTCTAAAAAGCTTATTTTATTCACTGAAAACAGTGAATTGGTGGCTTTTAATCACTGTTTTGGTGTTTGAATTTAGAACACACCAATACATATTCGGTCTACATGTCAATGCTGTACAACCTCCTTACGCATAAAAACTCGATACAAACTTCTTATGCAACAGAATATTCGACCTTCAAAAACCTTCGTCGATTTAATTTTGAGTTTGTTTATATTTAGGATTTTAATAATGATTTTGATTTTGGTCTAGGATGTTTATTAAATACTTATTGTAATTCTAATATTAATTGCATTGGTGTTTAATTAATTATAACGTAACGGTAGTCACTGGCCATTAAGGTGCTATTACCTATGTAGCTCAGCTTCAATTTACAAAAAAGTTTCTAATTTTTTGTAAATTTTGAAGGTAATAAACCTATTATTTATTATTATTCCTTGTGTTTTTTGTTTAAATCTTTCTTTTTCTCGTAGTCATGGTATAAAATATATTTAGTATGCAAAACGGATTTATATCGAGGGCCATGAATCACTCGCGTCGCTCAGGATTCTAACACTTGAATCACTCCCTACGGTCGTGATTCAGTTGTTATAATCCTTCACTTGTTCGTGATTCATCTATGGCCCTCGAATTTAATCCGTCCTTTATTCACTAGTTGCATAATATCCTATAATTTATCATGTATCATGCAATTTTATTCGTATGGCTGTGGACGTTTGGGGGACGTTTTACTATATTTTGAGAGGATAAAGTCAAACTCAAAATCACCAAACCAGATACAAAGGCTGCGCAGTAGTAAATCTCATACAAAAACAGCACCGTTTCGTGCCTCGCGCATCCAGTAAACCAACTTCAGGGCGGCCCAGAATTTTGGCGAGGACTGTAACTTATAACCTCCGTGAAATGTGTTTTTCGTGCGATGAATATTTTTGGCATTGTTATCCCCACCAACAGCACGGTAGAGACTCAATAGTTTGGCCTGGCAGTATGGCCCTCGCAATCGCAAGCAGATAGGACTGTTTGAATTTACTAATTTACCAGAGTGCTGCCACTCTGACGCTCGTTGCCGTGGCGCGTCGTTCCTGCCATTATAAACGCTTGCGACCACTTTGGTTAAAGCCTAATAGCCTGGCCACGAATTTTGGCGAATAGTATCGCGGCGCGCTGATCTTCGCGGCCTGTTCATGCCTAGATGGCATGAGGCACCGGCTGCGGGCGACTAGAAGGCATGCCGCAAGCCTTCTAGTCATCCGTCGCAGATTCACAAGCGGCATCTCGTGGCATCATGCCTCATACTTTTTGGCATTCCCTTGTTAAAAGCGCTCATCGCGCCGCTCTCCGCTGTCGCTTGTGGCGGCGAGAGCCCGCACCCGACGAAGTTCCACCGACTCCATCGTACAAGCGTTCCGTAAAAATAACATTTGCATACACGTGTTTATTATTTAGGTTACGTATCCCTTACTGTTTTGTTGATATGAGAAAACATTTGTTATGAAACATTTTCACTAAATTAATTTGTAATACCTATTGAGTCCCGTCAACCTGCCTGTTTAAAATTAAATTCAGAACCCTAACTAAGGAAAATTGTTGGTTGTTTATTTGGAATGGAGCAAGGTATGTAATTATACACATAATATTGGTTCTTCAGTGTATTGCCGTACCTGTAGCTGTTGCTGTGGTTGTTTATATTTTAGTAGGGACATGTCGTATTGTACGTGACGGTTAGATGAATTAAAATGTATTTTGACGAGAATTATAAACAACCAAAACGTCATTTATTTAATTAGCACGTGTAAGCAGGGGCGGACCGTAATGTTTGGGGCCCTGAGCTAACACTACTTGGGGGCCTGCTACTAATCCCTAAACTAACTAATCAAACTTACTGACATTTTGACAGCAAAATATTTTGTATTTTTCTAAAAGTGTGCCATCTCGCTCTCCACAATGATCGATCAAAGCCGATAGAGTGTGACCCCAGCCCTTTCGTTCCATTGTCTGAGAAACCCTACTACTGTCAACCTAGAGGTCTCGATCGCGAACATACAGGTTGACCGAAATTCGCAACACAGGACCAGTGCAGTGGCGTAGCGTAACTTTGTGGTCAGAGCTCTGATGTTGCAAAACGATAAAACCAAGAGGTACCAAAGACACCGACTTTTGAAACGAAAGTTATTTTTTCATTTTTTTGTTTATTGCTTTGGAAACGGTATTTTTTTTGAAAACTTTTTTATTTTTTTTAATTCATACCTACAGAAATACGAGAAAACAAAAATTTGCAATTTTCTGCACATGTCTAAATTTCATAAACGAGGTGAAAATGGGTTATGGAAGTGCATCATAACAATTAAGTCAATTTTAGTACCTCATCTTGGAGAGGATAGCTTTTCTCTTCACCATACATGCAAAAATAAAGATACCCGTATCAACATAAGTCGACTTATGCAGAAACGATCAAGCATCAAAGAGCGAGCTCCGAAATTTTAGTATTATGGTAAACCCCTCTTCTTCTTCTTCTCTCTCCCTAGACCGGGGTGCTCTGGGCCCGATGACCCTGCCAACATGGTATGGGCGACTACCAAAACTCGGGGCCCTGGTAACCTGGTGATTGAATCACTTTGCACCTTAATAAGCATATTAAGATGCAAGGTACGATTATACAGCAGTAGGTGATTTTGTTTTCTAAAGTCTTGTAAAATATTAAATAATTTTAGATAAGAGGCCAAAATCTAAACATATAAAAGAAGTAAGTGACTGACTGACTCACTCACTGACCATCAACGCACAGGCCAAACGGCTGAAGTTTCAATCGTGAAACTTGGCACATATGTTCCTTTAGTAGTGTAGGTGAGCACTAAGAAAGGATTTTTGTGAATTCCACCCCTAAGGAGGTGAAATAGGGGATGAAATTTTGTATGAAAGTCGGCCAGTTTTGAAGTTAGGATCTTAGAATTTTGGGTTTGGGCTGAAGATTAAAATCTAACGCAAATTAAGGTTTTTTGGGAATTCCATCCTTGGGGGAGGGAGGGGGGGGGGGGCGGATCATGGGGAATGAAATGTTGTGTACAAAAGTCCTTCTTTTACAAAAGGAAAATTATTAATAATACTCTCAAGTCTTTAAAGTCTGTTACTATAAAATGGCTCAACGCATAAATATAGGAATTAAATAGGGACGGGTAAATCTGCTTCGCCATGACAATTAATAAGGCTCAAGGACAAACTCTGAAGTATGCTGGTGTAGATTTTAGGGCAAATTGCTTTTTCCATGGACAGTTCTATGTAGCGTGTCCACGTGTTATCTCATCAAATAGTCTGGTGACATTGGCGTCAACATCCAAAATGGTTTAAAATGTTGTTTATAAGAAAATACTTTAATTTAATTACTTACTTTTGCTTATGATTACTTATTATTAGTCATGGATAAACACAGAAATAGTGTAGGCATACGGAACGGGACAAGGATAGAGCGTATTGATGATAGAGTACGTAAGTATAAGTCTGTCCTAAGAAACACTTTCGCATTACATTATTTTTTACTTTTCTCTACATACTGTTAAAATATGATAAGGAGAAGCATGTAGTCTACGCGTGCGAAGCCGCGGGCAAAAGCTAGTAGTATATATATAGTTAGTAGCAATATTATCCTTTATATTCACGGGGCCCTGGGCTGCAGCCCAAATAGCCCTTGGATAGATCTGGCCCTGCGTGTAAGTTCATAACAAAAATATAATAAATTTAATTTATAAATCTACGGACATGAAAGGCGTGGCAAACAAATGCAAATGGAAAAAGGGTAATCTTAAAAATCTAAAATAATTTAGTCTCTATTCTGCGTCCTCATCAAAAATGCAAATTTCATAAGAATCTGTTGAGCGTGTTATGCGCTAGCTAGAGAGTCGACTAGCTTACGCTCTGCGGCGAGGTTACATTGAACCGATTTTTATTGAGATTCAGTGAATGTTTTTTTCGGCTTTTGTCACATATTTTACTCGCTGGGAACAGAACCTGCCAACTAAACACATAAAAACGCTGAAGGCGTCGTTTGATTTTTTTAACGTAGAATGTTCACACATGAATTTAAAACTATAAGCCTCGAAAAACGAGGCTTATAGTTTTAATGCTGAGTTTCTAAAGTGCAGCAACACTTTACAATTTTTTTACGAAGCTACTACCTCTTTTGTTCCGATAAAGTCTGGAGGGGCCTGCACGATATGTTTTGTATATGCACGTCGAAAAACTTAGAGTTATCTGTCAAGATAAAACAATGTAAGGTCACAAAACTTGTTCCCGCATAAAGAGATTTATACGTGCTGGTGGTTTGGGATAAACGGGGTTGGATACGTGATCGTCGCTCCTACCTTTTGTCTTTTTATAACTCATACGGACGTATTTATTTTGTAAGAGGTAGATACTTCGATACTCGTAAACCACGACTCATGTGATATTTAGGTCTACTGTCCATCGATTTTGTGTCCTCCAGACAGTAAGTCTCCGAAGAAACGTCTGTCAGTTACGAATGTAGACAACGACTCTTTCTGGAGCAAAACTTTTACGAAAGCTGTTTAAAGGCTCACTTGAACAGAAGAGGTGTCCGATTGTGAATAATTACGGACAGTTATCATTAACCCTAATGGACCTCGAAGCCATAAATCAAAAAGCAGAGAGAAGTCTACGTGAGCTACATTTAAAACTAGATAAGTACTGCTTAAATCTGCAAAGCAATACAACGTAGTTATAAAACGTGTTTTAACGACGTTAAATGTTATCTGCAATCTTATCTACTAAAAGCACAAAAATTTGTATATTCAGAAATTTATGTTTACTGGAAACTACACGAGTTTTCGTATTATTTAAGAAATATGACAGCAGAGTGCTACAGTGCGCCGGAATAACAAAAGAAGAGACAGGTCACGTTTCAATTTTGCCGACCGTCTTTACAATTTCTCAAGCAAAATTATGCAAGGGGTAACCGAGTTGGCAACTGCAACTATGCTACTTGGGAAGACAAGACGAATAGCATATAAAGACTTATCCGAAAATGGTTCGAGCAGATAGAAGGCGGATAAATTACCAATACTGCACCACGGCGCACCGCCCGCGCTGCATGGCGCGACGGGTTACTTACGTTCAAGTGTAGAAAATAAATTTGATATGAAACGCCACCTTGAAATTGTTTTATTGTAGTTTAATATATATACTATAAACAATATTTTTAATTAAATTGTTGTATTGTTTTATTTTCCAAACAAAGTGTTAACGCTGTTCAGTTATATTAGATTCCGCTCGGGAATTGGAAAAATGAAACATGAAATCAACTCTGCTAGTCTGTTTGTTTCACCGTGATGAAGCCTTTTCTAAGAGATTGCTCGACGCAGATAGCTGAATTTTTGGCAACTTTATTGTTAGTTTTGACCTCAATATAACTAAATTATGTATAAAAGGTTAAACGATTTGTAAACGTGGTTTTGAAAACAAAATAAATATTTGCGTCGAATATATAGCTTTCAATTAAGTGTAATTTATGAGAATTGAGAAAGTTAGAAATAAGAATACCATCGTGTAGTATAGTTTTCTTTGTAAAGGCACAGAATACAGATTTTGTTTTGTGGTTTGTTAAATATTTACATAGGTTAAGTGGTAAAAACAGATAAAATGATTGTACACAGCTAAATTGAATTGGACAAACGAGTTGTTGAAAGATAGCAAATAGAATAAATCTAACGTTAAATGAGTTTCACACATGCTTCAAATTAGTTTTTTATAAACTTGAAGACAGTATAAAGAAAACCTACCGTTGCGATTTGCTCTCAGTTCTAAAGAAACAATGTTTTATTCAAGAGATAAGACTGGCCTTTGTGTTACTTGGTAGAAGCTCAAATAAATTATTAAGGACAAGGTAATCACTCCGTTTGCCAAGAAAATACTGTGTACAATGAAAAATGCCTTTCAGAGGCTATGGAGAATATATTTTTGGATTATTTAAACACATTCTATCGTAGGAAAGAGTGCAGAATGTCATGGAGGTGGGCAACTTGCGGAGAGACGTCATGAATGCAGAGAGGTGTGGTCGTTACTGCAAACATGGCGCTCAGTGTCATGCTTAAGAACGGGCACTGTTACAAATTTAACACTTGAGACTGGCAGCTAGTTGTGCTGTATAAGCGTACATGGGCGTTAACAGCCCCGAAGCGTAGCACGCAGCGGCGGCGGCGCGGAGACGCACGCCGCCCGGAGCCCGGCCGCCCGGGCCACAGCTCCAGGCTATCGCGCGCCCAACACTACCAGTCTTCTCCACACTGAGTGCCGCACTCACATTCTATTGCGAATGCTTTAAAATTTAAAACACCCAGTCAGCTAGGGCTATTCGAAAAAATATGAAAAATGTGCCGCTGAATACATTCTGTGGCGTGTATGTAATGCCATGCCTCGCGTATGAAGGCTTTCGGGATATTTTAGTTCTTATTCGGATCCACAATAAGTTTAGTCATATATTCCATTCTTATGCCTACGTCATTGTAATGAATAAGAGATAAGATGTGGATAAGGAAATTCATGTGTCATCATTGAAGATACGAATCTGTCCACATCGATTTTTACTTAGGAGCCGAATGCCGAGTTTGGTATGATAGTTCGCATCGAAACGTACACTCTACCTTTACAATTTTCAATTTGGTTAAAGAAAAATGTTTAAAATCTTATAAATGCATTTTCGTTTATCTTTTGGTACAGAGGAAATCTTGCATATCGTTGTCAAATAGATAGGAAATAGAATATAAGGGTAAAGAAGCTAAAATACTTATAGTATCAAAACCAAAGTGAATAAATAACCAGCTTTTATATACGTACATACACATTCATACTGCTGATATCACCTTCCTATTTATATTTACGTTCTTTTCCCCGTAAGGTCGAGGCTGGTGCACAGTTCAACAGCGCTAGGCAAGCTCGACGTTGGCACTTAATGGCTCCTTAAGAGAGGCACGAGTACTATGGAACGTAGAATTGTACACATAAACGTGGCAACGGCTTCTTAGACCACTACAGACAAGCTTTCCTAGAGTGAGCAATTTTAAAATCTGTATGAATCCATAAATGTATGTCATACAACCTTTCAGTTGACAGCTGCCATTCAAGTTTGCAATTACTCGCTAATTGCCCTGAATTGGATAAGAATGCTCGTGGCAAACATGGGTTGTGTGCTCCAAACGTGTTATTATATCTCCATATACAGTAATCTAATTATAATTGAGGAGTAGTCAAATACCATGCAAACGATTTACTGTTTTTTAGGGTTCCGTACCCAAAGGGTTAAAATGGGACTCTATTACTAAGACTTCGCGATCCGTCTGTCTGTCTGTCTGTCTGTCTGTCTGTCTGTCTGTCCGTCTGTCACCAGGCTTTATCTCAACAACCGTGATAGCTAGACAGTTGAAATTTCCACAGATGATGTATTTCTGTTGCCGCTATAACAACAAATACTAAAAACAGTATAAAATAAATATTTAAGGGGGGCTCCCATACAACAAACGTGATATTTTTGCTCGATATTTATAACGGCAACAGACGCTTGAAATATTCACAGAATGTTTAGTTGTATATTCACTTCACAAAATAATAATTATTAAATTTAAATTAAGGGGGGCTCCCAAACAACATACGTGATTTTTTTGCAGTGTTTTGCGATAATGGTACGGAACCTTTCGTGTGCGAGTCCGACTCGCACTTGGCCGGTTTTTTTGTTATGCAGGATCGTACTATCGTAAACAAATTATCGAAGAATGACTTTTCATCACAACAAACTGCTTTAAAAAATGTTGAGATTTATTTGTTTTGATTACTTTTGAAAGATAAATCGAGCTCAGAGCAAAATGAATGACCTGTTACAAAATATAAATGTATGATAATGTCGGGTGTCACGATGGGAAAGATCTGCATAGTGTGCAAATGTGCCATCCTCTATATGCGGACAAGTGCCATTAAGAACACGTTAACCCCGGTCGACTGCTGCAGCTTACGCGGAAGATAAGCTGTTGATCATCTCTATGAATACTTATAAACGTGAACACATTACGTAATTCCATAAAAAAAAACATCTGTAATAAAAAAAACCGGCCAAGTGCGAGTCGGACTCGCGCACGTAGGGTTCCGTACCATTATCGCAAAAAACGGCAAATAAATCACGTTTGTTGTATGGGAGCCCCACTTAAATATTCATTTTATTCTGATTTTAGTATTTGGGTCATTCCATTATCGCGGGTGCAACATTTTGACGCATGTTTTAGTTTCATGTAATTAAATAAAAAACATTTTAAATTGAATTAAACTTTGAAAGATTACATTTTAATATGTTCTTTTAATATTCATTTACAAGGATTTTAAAATAATGTTTTAAAAGCCAGAAGGAAGGTTCAAATTGCCATTGCGGGTGCAACAGATTTGGTCCAACCATTCCAGATCATAGAAAATGAACTTATAAATCTGTTAATTGTGATATATTTAATATAATATGCCTTTATATTTCGTAAGATGTTTAAGTAACCATGAACATAAAATAAAAATTCTAAAGAAAGCAAAAATAAACAATTAATTATTCACTTTTGACCGAATCGCGGGTGCAACATCAAATTATCGCGGGTGCAACCAGTCTAATTGAAGTGAACATAAACGTCAATTTAACTTATATAGGAACAAAATGAGAGATTAAACAATATTTATTACTAATTAATACACTTTCTTTGTCGCTTATATTAATTATTTATTTTCAAATAGGTACGTCAATATTCTCCAAAATTCTATGAACGTATTATTTCCATCAGTTTTTCTCTGGCGCTTCCTATTTCGCGAAAATAACTTTAAATTGCACATATGCTATGTCATTTACGATTTCTGTGAAATGTTTGCCATCAATCGTCGTCATAAATTGTACTATGGTTTCTCCATCTTCATCCATATCGCTCTGAAATACCCCCACATAACTATATTGAGTAATTTTTTTGCCGATTTGCCGGTTTTCAAATCTGCATCTGTCTCCATTTTCTCTTTCATTATTTCTCTCCGTTTTGAATCACGAGCCCTTTCCCGACGGATGTGTGTGGCATGAAGCTCGTAAAACATACAGAATATAATAGAAAGACACATATTAAATGTATATCATCAATAGTATTAAGCATATATTATTAGTCAAAGCAAATAAAAACAACAAAATATGTTATTAATCACATAAAAAGGATAATTGACAAAAAGTTGCACCCGCGATCTGACATTAAGATCGCGGGTGCAACCAATTTAAGTTAATTTTTATTTTAACCTTACAAACATTCTACTCTTAAAAGCTATTAGTTTAAGTTGAGTTTTGATTTCTTCTTACTTTTACAAAATTTCAGAATGTTAGCTCTTAATTTCTGTGAAAAAAGTAAACTTTATTATCTTTTGTATCGCGGGTGCAACAAGTTAACAATGTATTCTAGCACTCAATAATGCTTTTAATAAATAACAACATATGCTTATTTTTTTTGAAACAGAAAGATAAATGAATATAGTCACTTCAAGTTTAACCGGTAAAACATTACCATAAATTGTCAGTAACAGCTATTTCGCGTCAGTGTTGATAGGTATGATTTTCAGTTTGTACCAACTCTTTGGATGGTAATATTTTCAAACGCTCCAAAGAATTTAATATGGAGTAAAACCGAAAATTTAAAAAAAAAAAAAAAAAACGACTTTCTTCTTCGCACTATCCGCAAAAAAAAACAACTAATAACGTGATTAAAAAATTTATGTCGAGAATCGTCTATAGCGGAATCGCCCATTTGTTGTTATAGCGGCAACAGAAATACATCATTTGTGAAACTTTCAACTGTCTAGCTATCACGGATCATGAGATACAGCCTGTGACAGACGGACAGATGGATAGACAGACAGAAAGACAGACAGACAGACGGACAGACAGACAGGCAGACGGATCGCGGAGTCTTAGTAATAGGGTCCCGTTTTTACCCTTTGCGTAAGGAACTCTAAAAATAGGATTGGTTGAAATTTGGAAATGGAGCGGCAAAAGTACGAATGGCAGAAGAAATAAATCATCATTGAACGTTGTTTTTCTACATAAATCACATACGACGTTTGTTAAATATGCTTTCAGGATCATCTGGTATTCTCAAAACCAGAAGTGAATTGTTTGAAATAGTGCTGTAGTTATTAGTAACTTACTAAAACGACGTGGTCTTGTCGTACTGCTGCATAGGCAGCTGGCAACTTGTCAAAATATCATAGTTTCACCAACCACATTTACAGCAGACGTGGTCGGTGGCAAATGATGCTTTGACGCTATTATAGTAACAAGCTCCACATTGTTAAACGCCATTAGTGTGCTGGTATACCTACATATAGACATCAGTTACACTTGGCTCTAGTTTTCACACTACCACTGAATTCCGAACCGAAGTTCCATTTTTAAATGACTTTTGCATAAAGTGCCTGTTTAGGTGTCTGGGCAGACTTGAGGTCGCGAACTTTATTTAATTTCCTGATTGCGCAAACGAAACCCAGCAGGAAAACGGACCGCACCCACTTCTGGCTGACTAATGTTGTTTGAACTCGCCTCAAACTACATTATTAATTTTAATGTGTCTTTATTTGAATTTGTAGCCGACGTTACGCGTTACGCTGCATAGGATTAGGTGTGTACCTATTTAAGAATTAAACTTGTGTTATGTTACGAGCAGTTTGCTACGTGTGCTGGATGGGAATTACATGCCTCCTGACCGTTATGTGCGTACTAGAAAATAAGGTGGTTTCGACATATTAACATTGTGTTTCCAATTTTCTAGAATACTGAAACTACATCTGAATGTTTAATACCAGGTAGATTGCTACTTTGTTCCATTACTTTACGACTTTGAACTATCGTAACAGTGTAAGAGGAGTTCGAAATTGACTTCGATATTAGCATTGCAGAAAACTTTAATTAACATGCAAGTGAAGTCATATATTTCGAAATATTATTTTTACCCGGCTGCAAGGACAGTATCTTGTATGTATGTATGTTTGTATATATGTAATATTCTTTATAACCTTGTACCTTTTAAGCCGCTTGGTGGATTTTTATAATTAAGACATAGTTATATAGGTTTTGAACGCCCAAGTGTTCTTAGATAAGTGCCGTTAAAAAAAGGAACATGGTAAATTCTGCAATTTTTTTTTTCTTCAGAACCCATCGAGGGGGGTATCAAAATGAAGGGTTTTTAGAGATGATTACAAAAATATATACCACTTATATGTTAAGAAATCATTCGAAAAAAAAGTATAGGTAACTAAAAAATTGTAAATTATAAAGTTAATAAAATAAAAAAACCCGACTGCAGATGTAAACAAGAAGAAAATCATGCTGTGCAGTCGGAGGATATTTATAGTTTTGGTCTGCCAGCTCGCGAATATGTATATGTATCCTGCAGTCGCACAACGTGATTTTCTTCTTGTTTGCATTTTTACAGTCGGGTTTTTTGATTTTATTAACTTTTTTATTATACAAAGTTTTCTAACCTAACAACTGGCGCGGCGTGAGAATACACTACGAATCTATGTTTGTCTTTCTATTTCTAAACCGTTAGGGAAATCTTTGATCCTAAATAACTAATAGGTACTACGGTGTTTTAGACTGGACAAGGTTGTACTCACAACAAAGGAGTTAAGTGTGCAGGTAACGAATGGTATCTGTGGCTACCGAGACAGGAGCAGTAGCTGTCACCGAGTGCGTGATAACTGAGCTGCTTTTATTGTGTGCGCTGTAATTGATTACCCTCAAGTCTCAGAACACGCTCAAAGCGATGACAAAGCCCTGACCGCGAAGCCCCAGCAATCTCCGTGAAACTGTTCATGTAGTTACAAAGAGCGTAAAATATTGTAGAAAAGCTGAAGCAATTCATGCTGTCTGTTGCATTTATATGTAAGCAAAAC
Source organism: Anorthoa munda (assembly GCA_945859665.1). Taxonomy (NCBI): domain Eukaryota; kingdom Metazoa; phylum Arthropoda; class Insecta; order Lepidoptera; family Noctuidae; genus Anorthoa; species Anorthoa munda. The sequence goes on along the minus strand of OX243913.1, from coordinate 10,253,333 downwards.
TGCAGCAAATTGAATTGCTATTTGTTATATAACAACGGAACACTTGAATAAGCTCAAACAGCCGGCGACAGTCGCTTCCGATCCGATTTGTGTTGACTAGACGCTGACTCCGAGATTAATTTTATTAGGTACTGTCTCGGAGCGAAGTCCAAGACTTTATGATTTAATGCGTATTACATGCTTGGAGAAAATATATCAATTAAGAACAACGTAAAGATTTGACTATGTTACTTTACTCTAACTACTCTACTTAGGTGATATTTATTATGTTTTTATTGTGATAGTTTTGATTTTATTATGATTAATTATCGATACTATTATACTGGCGCATAGTTTTAAGTTTACCAACCATTAGATATCAAGCTGTTACTAACCATTGAACCAATGTATTTGTCTTTGAAATAAATCATATTATTATTATATTAAATAAAATGTGGCCGGAGTCCTTGACTCTTCTACCTTGTAGGTCCATTATATTATTTATTTTTACCCGACTGCCGAAGGAGGGTAATGTGTTTATCAGTCTATGTATGTATGTATGTATGTTTGTTCCTATGTGGCGTTCTAGAGACCAAACGCGTTGGCCGATTTTGATGATTCTTACGTCAATCGATTCGTCTTAATCCTGCGAGTGTCACTGGCTACATTATAATTGGAAAAAAACCAAAATGGCGCCATTTTGTGGGGAAAAAAAAATTTTTCTTCCGAACCCATCGTGTGGGGTATCAAAAAAAAGATTTTAAGAGGCGATTTCAAAAATATATAACACTCATATGTTTAAATGTACTTAATTCTAAAAAAAAATACTATAAAGTTGTAAATAAAAAAAAATAATAAAAAAAAACAAAAAACCCGACTGCTTAAAAAGCAAACTAAAAAGACGTAAACAAGAAGAAAATCATGCTGTGCAGTCGGAGGATACATCTGGTTTTGGTCCGCCAGCTCGCTAATATGTGTCCTCCAACTGCACAGCATGATTTTCTTCTTGTTTACGTCTTTTTAGTTTGCTTTTTAAGAAGTCGGGTTTTTTGATTTTTTTAATTAACTTTTTTTTATGTTGGTGGTTAGTTTTTTCCAGATACTTCACACATTCATATTTACCTAAAAACATAGTACATACATGAGTGGGGGACCGACAATATCGAGACTCATATAAAAAACTTTGGCATTACCTGAAAGTTTTTGGAATGCCTCTGTTAATCTCTAAACTGAGACATTTATATGAGTTACAAATTTCTTTTTTATTATCAAAATAATGTGGTGGCGTACTGTGTAGCCACAAACATATTAACTTGTAACTATTCGTATAAAAGTCTGCTCCGCTAGCTGTCTTGGTTTTTAGGGTTCTGTAAAAACGGGACCCTATCACTAAGACTCCACTGTCCGTTTATCTGTCTGTCTGCCTGTCCGTCTATCTGTCTGTCACCAGGCTGTTTCTCAAGAACCGTGATAGCTAGACAGTTGAATTTTTTAATTCACAGATGATGTATTTCTGTTGCCGCTATAACAACAAATACTAAAAACAGAATAAAATAAATATTTAAGTGGGGCTCCCATACAACAAACGTGATTTTTTTTCCGTTTTTTGCGATAATGGTAAGGAACGCTTCGTGCGCGAGTCCAACTCGCACTTGGCCGGTTTTTTATCGCAATCTGGGGAAATTGTTCATCATAGACTAAAGTCCGTTTGATCTAATTGATTGCACGAGTACAGTAAGTTTGAACTAAATAATGAGAATCTTGCGTTATCCATATCTCGAACAATGCTAAAGTTTGCAGTTAAGTAACCACGGGCAATACCAGTAAGAGCCGCCGGGAAAAGGTCACATTTGAACCTATATCCAGCTGTCATACAACTTCATCCAATTACACACAGAATAACTGAAATAGTCTAGCCAGAGTTTTGAAAATGAGATATGTAAAATTGCATTTTCATTTATTCGTGTTTTCATTCGCGTGGAGTTTATTAGTGGTGCTGGCCGGTTCTTGACGCCGGCTCCAATAAGCACGGACACCTCATGACAGATTAATTATTCTGTTTGTCGGCGCTGACTACCCTCGACCTCCTTCTCTCGCAGCATCAACAGAGCGGAAACGAGTTAGCATGTTTCTCTTCCACCGCCACACTCAGTCTTTTAAACACGGTTTTTAATTCATTTCTATTAAAAAAGAGCCCATGTCCGCGACCTTTTTCCTTTGGAGTCAAATGACTTTGTTTGTAATTTGGGCGTTCTTGGAATTCAAAAGTTTTCCGTAAATCCATTTCGGATGTTTATCGCGCAATCCGAGGCTGTTTCTGGGCAGGCATTTTGTCTTCGTTTGCAGTTTCGTGTTGTGCAAGGTAAACATTACTAGAATGTGGTAGTTTTGAGGCGATATGATTATGTGGAATCGATACAGCACAATATATAATATAGCGTTGGTAGCAGACTGAGTGGAATTGTATCCTGTATCTATTGAATTATAGAGAAGTCAATATTTTAGCCGTTTCTTGCGCAAAGCGATCCTATGGGTACGTCGAAACTTTTTAAAAATATGAACGGAAAAGTCAATAGCTGCTTTGTAGCAGGAAATATTAAATAAAAAATTCTTGCAGTTTCTTCGTGTTTTAGTGATGAACCACAAAGTAATATTGCAGGTCTATCCAGCATTGTATAATACTTGAGTGGAGTAAAGCGATTGGCAAACAAAATCGACAGATCAAGATTCGCAAAAAAACCTAAACGATCGGACTGAGCGATCACTACGTAATGAGATCACGACCAAAATGGAGCGCTTCTTACGGCGTACAATCTTGACCAGAACATTTCAATGTTCAGTTTCATTTCGCATTTAGTTTTTCGATGTATATTGTCGAAATCCATAACAATAGTAAATCTAAACGAACAATAGTGAACAGTGCACAAACGAGACACGTTTCACTTAAATGCATTATGCAGCGCCAATGTTCCGTATGGTGACGGACGTAAAGAATTTCACCATCCCATATCTGCCCGTGGGTGCCGTAAGAGGCGACTAACCAGAGAATGGGCAGCAGCGTTCTCTGTGCACTTTAACAACAAACTGCGATCGCCAACCCGCCTGCCAAGCGTGGCGATTATGGCAAACCCCCCAATCCTAAAGATCAGCACACAGAAAAAACGGCCCGGCAGCCCGTCTACCCTCGGCTACGGTAGCGGTCGAGGCGATGGCGTGGCAAGGGGTTTTAAGAATCCCCAGAGTAGACCCGGCTACCCCAATAAACACCGACGACTGGACCTGGGAACATATAACACGCGAACACTCCGGACCGACGAGAAGATAGCCGAACTCGAGGAAGAATTGAGCAGGTTGCGATGGAGTATTATAGGGTTATCTGAAGTCCAAAGAGAGGGGGAGGACTCGATAATCCTCAAATCCGGTAACCTGCTCTGTTTCCGAGAGGGTGACCGACAGTCCCAGGGTGGCGTCGGATTTATCGTCCACAAGTCCCTTGTGAACAACGTGGTGAAGATCGAGAGTGTGTCGACCAGGGTGGCGTACCTTATACTCAGAATATCCGCAAGATATTCGCTGAAGGTCATACAGGTCTGCGCCCGACCTCGGTACACCCCGACGATGAGGTAGATACCATGTATGAGGATATCTCTAGAGCCAAGCATGGTTTCAAAACTTACTTCACCGTTGTCATGGGGGACTTCAACGCAAAATTGGGCAAACGAGACGTGGATGAGCTGCAAGTGGGGCAATTTGGAGTTGGACGCTGGAACCACTGGGGTCACCTACTGGCCAGTTTTATGGAGAAGGAGGGCCTCTACATGATGAACTCCTTCTTCAGAAAGCGAGAGCACAGGAAGTAGACCTGGCAAAGCCCCGATGGTGCAACTAAAAACGAGATCGACTTCATCATGTCAACCAAGAAACAAGTGCCTAAACGTGTTCAATTATGTCTCTGTGATCAATTCGGTGAAAACCGGGAGCGATCACCGCGTGGTAAGAGGCACATTTAACATTATGTTAAGCTTGAAAGGTCTCGACTGGTGAAGTCCACGCTCCGCCCAGCACAGATCCAGGTCCAAAACCCCGAGAACTTTCAGCTCGAACTCCAGAATCGTTTCGAGTGCCTAGGAAGCTCCGTGGACGATTACAGCGATGGGTTCATGGATCTTTCCATACGGTTGGGTCTAAGTTTTTCAAGACCTGCCGTACAGATAGGAACAAAAAGCTCTCTGGTCCTACTCTCAAGCTCATGAAGGAGAGGCGTGAGATGATCCTGCAGTCTTCAGACGATGCGTTGAAATACCGGCAGCTAAATAGACAGATCTCAAAGTCCTTGAAAAGCGACCTCAGTCGCTTTAATACTGAGCGTATTAAAGACGCGATCGAGCGGAATAAGGGCTCCAAGGTCATTGCAAGAGATCTGTCTATTGGGCAGAGCCAGCTCACGAAACTGAAGACCGATGATGGCAGGATCGTTACCCAGTAAACCCGTCGCGAATCTAGCGAATGACTCTAGAGCTAGATTGACTTGACACTATACCGAAGACATTCCGGACGTCAGCCTGTATGAGATTAGGATGGCTCTGAAATTGCTTAAGAACAAAGAGGCACCGGATGACGACGGAATTACGGCCGAACTCCTAAAAGCGGGTGGAAAACCAATACTAAAGGCCCTTCAGAAGCTGTTTGATTCCGTCATACTCGAAACGCCACAGGCATGGTGCAGGGGTGTGGTGGTACTCTTCTTCAAGAAGAGTGACAATGCCCTACTGAAGAACTATAGGCCCATCACACTTCTTAGCCATGTCTACAAGCTGTTTTCAAGAGTCATCAGAATCATCTTGCGCGCAGATCTGACGATTTCCAGCCTCCCGAACAAGCCGGCGAAGCCAGATCGACATACATACGCTGCGGCAGGTTATACAGAAGACCGAAGAGTACAACCTGCCTCTCTGTTTAGCGTTTGTGGACTACGAGAAAGCCTTCGATTCGATCGAGACTTGGGCTGTACTGCAGTCTCTCCAACGGTGCCAAATTGACTACCGGTACATCGAAGTGTTGAAGTGTTTATACAAAAACGCCACCATGTCAGTTCGACTTCAGGATCAGACTTCGGAACCAGTCCTTCTGCAGCGAGGTGAAAGACAGGGAGACGTCATATCTCCGAAGCTGTTTACTGCACTGGGTGGATGTCTTCAAGGTTCTGGACTGGAGAGGGCTAGGCATCAACGTCATCGCCATTGATGGCGAGATCAACGTTAATGGCGAGTACATCACTCACCTTCGGTTTGCCGACGATATAGTGGTTATGGCTGAGTTCATGGAGGACCTCAGTACAATGCTCGATGACCTCAGTGGAGCTTCCGAAAGAGTGGGTCTTAGAATGAACATGGACAAAACCAAGGTGATGTTGAATGCCCATGTTACACCCACTCCTATCAAGGTCGGAGACTCTACACTCGAAGTTGTGGGTGACTATGTCTACCTGGGACAAACAATCCAGTTGGGTAGGGCCAACTTCGAGAAAGAGGAAGGTTGCGGGGATTCGCTGGATGCGAGACGCACGGGACCGGTCAATGTGGCGACGCTTGGGGGAGGCCTATGTCCAGCAGTGGACGTCTTTCGGCTGATATGATGATGATGAATGTTGGAATATGATATTGAAACAATATCAATAAACGGCTGACATTTGACGACGTGCGACACATGCGAACCATTGAGTGCTGCGATTTTAATATCGATAAATTATCCCATTCACATGGAGGGGTGACGATCCGAGAAACGATAATTTTTCCTATTACTATAAACGCGAAAGTTTGTGTGAATGGATGGATGTTTGTTACTCTTTCTCATCAGAACGGCTGAACGGATATGGATGAAATTTGGCGCAGAGATAGATTATAATCTGCAATAACACATAGGGCAGATATATGCCTACGTCATTGTTATGAATAAGAGATAAGATGTGGATAAGGAAATTCATGTGACATCATTGAAGATACGAATCTGTCCACATCGATTTTTACTTAGAAGCTGGATGCCGAGTATGATAGGTTCGCATCGAAACGTACACTCTACCTTTACAATTTTCAATTTGTTTAAAGAAAAATATTTAAAATCTTATGAATGCATTTTAGTTTATCTTTTGCTACAGAGGAAATCTTGCGTATCGTTGTCAAATAGATAGGAAATAGAATATAAGGGAAAATAAGATAAAATACTTATAGTATCAAAACCAAAGTGATTAAATAACCAGCTTTTATATACGTACATACACATTCATACTGCTGATATCACCTTCCTATTTATATTTACGTTCTTTTCCCCGTAAGGTCGAGGCTGGAGCACAGTTCAACAGCGCTAGGCAAGCTCGACGTTGGCACTTAATGGCTCCTTAAGAGAGGCACGAGTACTAGGGAACGTAGATTGTACACATAAACGTGGCAACGGCTTCTTAGACCACTACAGACAAGCTTTCCTAGAGTGAGCAATTTTAAAATGTGTATGAATCCATAAATGTAAGTCATACAACCTTTCAGTTGACAGCTGCCTTTCAAGTTTGCAATTACTCGCTAATTGCCCTGAATTGGATAAGAATCTGAAGCTCGTGGCAAACATGGGTTGTGTGCTCCAAACGTGTTATTATATCTCCATATACAGTAATCTAATTATAATTGAGGAGTAGTCAAATACCATGCAAACGATTTACTGTTTTTTTTGTCATGCAGGATCGTACTATCGTAAACAAATTTCGTAGAATGACTTTTCATCACAACAAAATGCTTTAAAACATATTGAGATTTATTTATTTTGATTACTTTTGAAAGATAAATCGAGCTCAGAGCAAAATGAATGACCTGTTACAAAATATAAATGTATGATAATGTCGGGTGTCACTATGGGAAAGATCTGCATAGTGTGCAAATGTGCCATCCTCTATATGCGGACAAGTGCCATTAAGAACACGTTAACCCCGGTCGACTGCTGCAACTTACGCGGAAGATATGCTGTTGATTATCTCTATGAATACTTATAAACGTGAACACATTATATACTTCCTTAAATAAAAAAAAAATAAAAAAAGTAATAGGAGCGGTTGAAATTTGGAAATGGAACGGCAAAGGTACGAATGCCAGAAGAAATAAGTCATCATTGAACGCTGTTTTTATTACAACATAAATCACTTGCCACGTTTGTTAAATATGCTTTCAGGATCATCTGGGTTTCTAAAAACCAGAACTGCATTGTTTGAAATAGTGCTGTAGTTATTAGTAACTTACTAAAACGACGTGGTCTTGTCGTACTACTGCATAGGCAGCTGGCAACTTGTCAAAATATCATAGCTTCACAAACCACATTTACAGCAAACGTGGTCGCAAATGATGCTTTGACGCTAATTATAGTAACAAGCTCCACATTGTTAAACGCCATTAGTGTGCTGGTATACCTACACATAGACATCAGTTACACTTGGCTCTAGTTTTCACACTACCACTGAATTCCGAATCGAAGTTCCATTTTTAAATGACTTTTGCATAAAGTGCCTGTTTAGGTGTCTGGGCAGACTTGAGGTCGCGAACTTTATTTAATTTCCTGATTGCGCAAACGAAACCCAGCAGGAAAACGGACCGCGCCCACTTCTGGCTGACTAATGTTGTTTGAACTCGCCTCAAACTACATTATTTATTATAATGTGTCTTTATTTGAATTTGTAGCCGACGTTACGCGCTACGCTGCATTGGATTAGGTGTGTACCTATTTAAGAATTAAACTTGTGTTATGTTACGAGCAGTTTGCTACGTGTGCTGGATGGGAATTACATGCCTCCTGACCGCTATGTGCGTACTAGAAAATAAGGTGGGTTCGACATATTAAAATTGTGTTTCCAATTTTCTAGAATACTGAAACTACATCTGAATGTTTAATACCAGGTAGATTGCTACTTTGTTCTATTACTTTACGACTTTAAATTATCGTAACAGTGTAAGAGGAGTTCGAAATTGACTTCGATATTAGCATTGCAGAAATATTTAATTAACATGCAAGTAAATGCCCATGAACTCATATATTTCGAACTGTTATTTTACCCGGCTGTAAGGAAAGTATCTTGTATGTATGTCGGGTTTTTTGATTTTATTAACATTTTTATTATACAATGTTTTCAGTTAAACCTAACAACTGGCGCGGCGTGAGAATACACTACGAATCTATGTTTGTCTTTCTATTTCTAAACCGTTAGGGAAATCTTTGAACCTAAATAACTAATAGGTACAACGGTGTTTTAGACTGGACAAGGTTGTACTCACAACAAAGGAGTTAAGTGTGCAGGTAACGAATGGTATCTGTGGCTACCGAGACAGGAGCAGTAGCTGTCACCGAGTGCGTGATAACTGAGCTGCTTTTATTGTGTGCGCTGTAATTGATTACCCTCAAGACTCAGAACACGTTCAAAGCGATGACAAAGCCCTGACCACGAAGCCCCAGCAATCTCCGTGAAACTGTTCATGTAGTTACAAATATAATAATAAATATTGTAGAAAAGCTGAAGCAATTCATGCTGTCTGTTGCATTTATATGTAAGCAAAACTGCAGAAAATTGAATTGCTATTTGTTATATAACAAGGGAACACTTGAATAAGCTCAAACAGCCGGCGACAGTCGCTTCCGATCCGATTTGTGTTGACTAGACGCTGACTCCGAGATTAATTTTATTAGGTACTGTCTCGGAGCGAAGTCCAAGACTTTATGATTTAATGCGTATTACATGCTCGGTGAAAATATATCAATTAAGAACAACGTAAAGATTTGACTATGCTATTTTACTCTGACTACTCTACTTAGGTGATATTTATTATGTTTTTATTGTGATAGTTTTGATTTTATTATGATTAATTATCGATACTATTATACTGGCGCATAGTTTTAAGTTTACCAACCATTAGATATCAAGCTGTTACTAACCATTGGACCAATGTATTTGTCTTTGAAATAAATCATATTATTAATATATTTAATAAAATGTGGCCGGAGTCCTTGACTCTTCTACCTTGTAGGTCCATTATATTATTTATTTTTACCCGACTGCCGAAGGAAGGTAATGTGTTTATCAGTTTATGTATGTATGTATGTATGTTTGTTCATATGTGGCGTTCTAGAGACCAAACGCGTTGGCCGATTTTGATGATTCTTACGTCAATCGATTCGTCTTAATCCTGCGAGTGTCACTGGCTACATTAAAATTGGAAATACCAAAAACAATTTTTTTCTTCCAGACCCATCGCGTGGGGTGTCAAAATAAAGGATTTTAAGAGGCGATTTCAAAAATATATAACACTTATATGTTTAAATGATGTACTTAATTAAAAAAAAAATAACTAAAAAGTTGTAAATAAAAAAATGTAATAAAAAATAAATCAAAAAACCCGACTGCTTAAAAAGCAAACTAAAAAGACGTAAACAAGAAGAAAATCATGCTGTGCAGTCGGAGGATACATCTGGTTTTGGTCCGCCTGCTCGCGAATTTGTATCCTCCGACTGCACAGCATGATTTTCTTCTTGGTTTCGTCTTTTTAGTTTGCTTTTTAAGCAGTCGGGTTTTTTGATTTTTTATATTAACTTTTTTTATCTTGGTGGTTAGTTTTTTCCAGATACTTCACACATTCATATTTACCTAAAAACATTCGTACATACATGAGTGGGGGACCGACAATATCGAGACTCATATAAAAACTTTGGCATTATCTGAAAGTTTTTGGAATGCCTCTATTAATCTCTAAACTGAGACATTTATATGAGTTACAAATTTCTTTTTTATTATCAAAATAATGTGGTGGCGTACTGTGTAGCCACAAACATATTAACTTGTAACTATTCATATAAAAGTCTGCTCCGCTAGCTGTCTTGGTTTTTAGGATTCCGTAAAAACGGGACCCTATCACTAAGACTCCACTGTCCGTCTGTTTGTCTGTCTGCCTGTCCGTCTATCTGTCTGTCACCAGGCTGTTTCTCAAGAACCGTGATAGCTAGACAGTTGAATTTTTTAATTCACAGATGATGTATTTCTGTTGCCGCTATAACAACAAATACTAAAAACAGAATAAAATAAATATTTAAGTGGGGCTCCCATACAACAAACGTGATATTTTTGCCGTTTTGTGCGATAATGGTAAGGAACTCTTCGTGCGCGAGTCCGACTCGCACTTGGTCGGTTTTTTGTTACAATCTGGGGAAATTGTTCAACATAGACTAAAGTCCGTTTGATCTAATTGATTGCACGAGTACACTAAGTTTGAACTAATTAATGAGAATCTTGTGTTATCCATATCTCGAACAATGCTAAAGTTTGCAGCTAAGTAACTACGGGCAATACCAGTAAGAGCCGCCGGGAAAAGGTCACATTTGAACCTATATCCAGCTGTCATACAACTTCATCCAATTACACACAGAATAACTGAAATAGTCTAGCCAGAGTTTTGAAAATGAGATATGTAAAATTGCATTTTCATTTATTCGTGTATTCATTCGCGTGGAGTTTATTAGTGGTGCTGGCCGGTTCTTGACGCCGGCTCCAATAAGCACGGACACCTCATGACAGATTAATTATTCTGTTTGTCGGCGCTGACTCTCGCAGCCATCAACAAAGCGGAAACGAGTTAGCATGTTTCTCTTCCACCGCCACACTCAGTCTTTTAAACACGGTTTTTAATTCATTTCTATTAAAAACGAGCCCATGTCCGCGACCTTTTCCCTTTGGAGTCAAATGACTTTGTTTGTAATTTGGGCGTTCTTGGAATTCAAAAGTTTTCCGTAAATCCATTTCGGATGCTTATCGCGCAATCCGAGGCTGTTTTTGGGCAGGCAGGCATTTTGTCTTCGTTTGAAGTATCGTTATGTGTAACGTAAACATTGCTAGAATGTGGTAGTTTTGAGGCGATATGATTATGTGGAATCGATACAGCACAATATATAATATAGCGTTGGTAGCGAGTAGCGAGCCGCCTCGCCGGCGCTCGAGCTCGCCCGGCCGCCTGCCGCTCAGACTGAGTGTAATTGTAGCCTGTGTCTATTGAATTATAGAGAAGTCAACATTTTAGCCGTTCCTCGCGCGAAGCGATCCTATAGGTACGTGGAAACTTTTTAAAAATATGAACGGTAAAGTCAATAGCTGCTTTGTAGCAGGAAATATTAAATGGAAAATTCTTGCAAAGTTTCTTCGTGTTTTAGTGATGAACCACAAAGTAATATTGCAGGTCTATCGAGCATTGTATAATACTTGAGTGGAGTAAAGCGATCGGCAAATAAAATCGGCAGATCAAGAAAAACTAAATGATCGGACTGAGCGATCACTACGTAATGAGATCACGACCAAAATGAGGAGTTTCTTACGGCTTACAATCCTGACCAGAACATTTGAATGTTCAGTTTAATTTCACATTTAGTTCTTCTATGTATATTGTCGAAATCCATAACAATAGTAAATCTAAACGAACAATAGTGAACAGTGCACAAACGAGACACGTTTCACTTAAATTCATTATGCAGCGCCAATGTTGGAATATGATATTGAAACAATATCAATAAACGGCTGACATTTGACGACGTGCGACACATGCGAACCATTGAGTGCTGCGATTTTAATACCGATAAATTATCCCATTCACTAGGACGGGTGACGATCCGAGAAACGATAATTTTTCGTGTTATAAATGCGAAAGTTTGTGTGGATAGATGTATGTTTGTTACACTTTCTCACCAGAACGGCTGAACAGATATGGACGAAATTTGGCGCAGAGATAGATAATAATCTGCAATAACACATAGGGCAGATACATGCCTACGTCATCGCTATAAATAAGAGATAAGATGTGGATAAGGCAATTCATGTGTCATCATTGAAGATACGAATCTGTCCACATCGATTTTTACTTAGGAGCCGAATGCCGAGTTTGGTATGATAGTTCGCATCGAAACGTACACTCTACCTTTACAATTTTCCATTTGTTTAAAGAAAAATGTTTAAAATCTTATGAATGCATTTTCGTTTATCTTTTGGTACAGAGGAAATCTTGCATATCGTTGTCAAATCGGATAGGAAATAGAATACGAGAAGATAAAATACTTATAGTATCAAAACCAAAGTGAATAAATAACCAGCTTTTATATACGTACATACATATTCATACTGCTGATATCACCTTCCTATTTATATTTACGTTCTTTTCCCCGTAAGGTCGAGGCTAGAGTACAGTTCAACAGCGCTAGGCAAGCTCGAGGTTGGCACTTAATGGCTCCTTAAGAGAGGCACGAGTACTAGGGAACGTAGAATTGTACACATAAACGTGGCAACGGCTTCTTAGACCACTACAGACAAGCTTTCCTAGAGTGAGCAATTTTAAAATCTGTATGAATCCATAAATGTAAGTCATACAACCTTTCAGTTGACAGCTGCCATTCAAGTTTGCAATTACTCGCTAATTGCCCTGAATTGGATAAGAATGCTCGTGGCAAACATGGGTTGTGTGCTCCAAACGTGTTATTATATCTCCATATGCAGTAATCTAATTATAATTGAGGAGTAGTCAAATACCATGCAAACGATTTACTGTTTTTTAGGTTTCCGTACCCAAAGTGTAAAAACGGGACCCTATTACTAAGACTTCGCGATCCGTCTGTCTGTCTGTCTGTCTGTCCGTCTGTCACCAGGCTTTATCTCAAGAACCGTGATAGCTAGACAGTTGAAATTTCCACAGATGATGTATTTCTGTTGCCGCTATTACAACAAATACTAAAAAAAGGGGGGCTCCCTTAAATATTTATTTTATACTGTACCCATACAACAAATGTGATATTTTTGCTCGATATTTATAACGGCAACAGGTAGACGCTTGAAATATTCACAGAATGTTTAGTTGTATATTCACTTCACAAAATAATAATTATTAAATTAAAATAAAATAAATTAAGGGGGGCTCCTAAACAACATACGTGTTTTGTTTGCAGTGTTTTGCGATAATGGTACGGAACCCTTCGTGTGCGAGTCCGACTTGCACTTGGCCGGTTTTTTTGTTATGCAGGATCGTACTATCGTCAACAAATTATCGAAGAATGACTTTTCATCACAACAAACTGCTTTAAAAAATGTTGAGATTTATTTGTTTTGATTACTTTTGAAAGATAAATCGAGCTCAGATCAAAATGAATGACCTGTTGTTACAAAATATAAATGTATGATAATGTCGGGTGTCACGATGGGAAAGATTTGCATAGTGTGCAAATGTGCCATCCTCTATATGCGGACAAGTGCCATTAAGAACACGTTAACCCCGGCCGACTGCTGCAACTTACGCGGAAGATAAGCTTTTTATCATCTCTATGAATATTTATAAACGTGAACACATTACGTACTTCCATATTAATAAAACAATCTGGAATGAAGTAAATAGGAGCGATTGAAATTTGGAAATAGAGCGGCAAAAATACGAATGGCGGAACAAATAAATCATCATTTAACGCTGGTTTTACTACATAAATCACATACCACATTTGTTAAATATGCTTTCAGGATCACCTGGGCTTCTCAAAACCAGAACCAGAAGTGCATTGTTTGAAATAGTGCTGTAGTTATTAGTAACTTACTAAAACGACGTGGTCTTGTCGTACTGCTGCATAGGCAGCTGGCAACTTGTCAAAATATCATAGTTTCACCAACCACATTTACAGCAGACGTGGTCGGTGGCAAATGATGCTTTGACGCTATTATAGTAACAAGCTCCACATTGTTAAACGCCATTAGTGTGCTGGTATACCTACATATTGACATCAGTTACACTTGGCTCTAGTTTTCACACTACCACTGAATTCCGAACCGAAGTTCCATTTTTAAATGACTTTTGCATAAAGTGCCTGTTTAGGTGTCTGGGCAGACTTGAGGTTGCGAACTTTATTTAATTTCCTGATTGCGCAAACGAAACCCAGCAGGAAAACGGACCGCACCCACTTCTGGCTGACTAATGTTGTTCGAACTCGCCTCAAACTACATTATTTATTTTAATGTGTCTTTATTTGAATTTGTAGCCGACGTTACGCGTTACGCTGCATAGGATTAGGTGTGTACCTATTTAAGAATTAAACTTGTGTTATGTTACGAGCAGTTTGCTACGTGTGCTGGATGGGAATTACATGCCTCCTGACCGTAATGTGCGTTCTAGAAAATAAGGTGGGTTCGACATATTAAAATTGTGTTTCCAATTTTCTAGAATACTGAAACTACATCTGAATGTTTAATACCAGGTAGATTGCTACTTTGTTCCATTACTTTACGACTTTGAACTATCGTAACAGTGTAAGAGGAGTTCGAAATTGACTTCGATATTAGCATTGCAGAAAACTTTAATTAACATGCAAGTAAATGCCCATGAACTCATCATATATTTCGAACTGTTATTTTATCCGGCTGCAAGGACAGTATCTTGTATGTATGTATGTTTGTATATATGTAATATTCTTTATAACCTTGTACCTTTCAAGCCGCTTGGTGGATTTTTATAATCGCCCAAGTGTTCTTAGATAAGTGCCGTTAAAAAAAGGAACATGGTGAATTCTGCAATTTTTTTCTACTTCAGAACCCATCGAGGGGGTATCAAAATGAAGGGTTTTTAGAGATGATTACAAAAATATATACCACTTATATGTTCAGAAATCATTAGAAAAAAAAAGTATAGGTAACTAAAAAGTTGTAAATTATAAAGTTAATAAAATCAAAAAACCCGACTGCAAAGATGTAAACAAGAAGAAAATCATGCTGTGCAGTCGGAGGATATTTATAGTTTTGGTCAGCTAGCTCGCCAATATGTATATGTATCCTGCAGTCACACAACATGATTTTCTTCTTGTGTACATTTTTACAGTCGGGTTTTTGTTTTTATTTACTTTTTTATTACACAAAGTTTTCAGTTAAACCTAACAACTGGCGCGGCGTGAGAATACACTACGAATCTATGTTTGTCTTTCTATTTCTAAACCGTTAGGGAAATCTTTGATCCTAAATAACTAATAGGTACTACGCTGTTTTTAGACTGGACAAGGTTGTACTCACAACAAAGGAGTTAAGTGTGCAGGTAACGAATGGTATCTGTGGCTACCGAGACAGGAGCAGTAGCTGTCACCGAGTGCGTGATAACTGAGCTGCTTTTATTGTGTGCGCTGTAATTGATTACCCTCAAGACTCAGAACACGCTCAAAGCGATGACAAAGCCCTGACCACGAAGACCCAGCAATCTCCGTGAAACTGTTCATGTAGTGTAACTAAGTAACTAGTGGAGCGTAAAATATTGTAGAAAAGCTGAAGCAATTCAAGCTGTCTGTTGCATTTATATGTAAGCAAAACTGCAGCAAATTGAATTGCTATTTGTTATAAAACAACGGAACACTTGAATAAGCTCAAACAGCCGGCGACAGTCGCTTCCGATCCGATTTGTGTTGACTAGACGCTGACTCCGAGATTAATTTTATTAGGTACTGTCTCGGAGCGAAGTCCAAGACATTATGATTTAATGCGTATTACATGCTTGGTGAAAATATATCAATTAAGAACAACGTAAAGATTTGACTATGCTATTTTACTCTGACTACTCTACTTAGGTGATATTTATTTTGTTTTTATTGTGGCAGTTTTGATTTTATTATGATTAATTATCGATACTATTATACTGGCGCATAGTTTTAAGTTTACCAACCATTAGATATTAAGCTGTTACTAACCATTTGACCAATGTATGTCTTATCATATTATTATTATTATATTCAATAAAATGTGGCCGGAATCCTTGACTCTTCTACCTTGTAGGTCCATTATATTATTTATTTTTACCCGACTGCCGAAGGAGGGTAATTTGTTTATCAGTCCATGTATGTATGTTTGTTCCTATGTGGCGTTCTAGAGACCAAACGCGTTGGCCGATTTTGATGATTCTTACTGCAATCGATTCGTCTTAATCCTGCGAGTGTCACTGGCTACATTAAAATTGGAAAAAACCAAAATGGCGCCATTTTGTGGGGAAAAAGAAAAATTCTTCCGAACCCATCGTGTGGGGTATCAAAATAAAGGATTTTAAGAGGCGATTTCAAAAATATACAACACTTATATGTTTAAATGTACTTAATTCTAAAAAAAAATACTAAAAAGTTGTAAATAAAAAAATGTAATTAAAAAAATCAAAAAACCCGACTGCACAGCACGATTTTCTTCTTGTTTACGTCTTTTTAGTTTGCTTTTTAAGCAGTCGGGTTTTTTGATTTTTTATATTAACTTTTTTTTATCTTGGTGGTTAGTTTTTTTCAGATACTTCACACATTCATATTTATCTAAAAACATAGTACATACATGAGTGGGGGACCGACAATATCGAGACTCATATAAAAAACTTTGGCATTACCTGAAAGTTTTTGGAATGCCTCTATTAATCTCTAAACTGAGACATTTATATGAGTTACAAATTTCTTTTCTATTATGAAAATAATGTGGTGGCGTACTGTGTAGCCACAAACATATTAACTTGTAACTATTCGTATAAAAGTCTGCTCCGCTAGCTGTCTTGGTTTTTAGGGTTCTGTAAAAACGGGACTCTACCACTAAGACTCCACTGTCCGTCTGTCTGTCTGTCTGCCTGTCCGTCTATCTGTCTGGCACCAGGCTGTTTCTTAAGAACCGTGATAGCTAGACAGTTGAATTTTTTAATTCACAGATGATGTATTTCTGTTGCCGCTATAACAACAAATACTAAAAACAGAATAAAATAAATATTTAAGTGGGGCTCCCATACAACAAACCTGATATTTTTGCCGTTTTTTGCGATAATGGTAAGGAACTCTTCGTGCGCGAGTCCGACTCGCACTTGGTCGGTTTTTTGTTACAATCTGGGGAAATTGTTCAACATAGACTAAAGTCCGTTTGATCTAATTGATTGCACGAGTACAGTAAGTTTGAACTAATTAATGAGAATCTTGTGTTATCCATATCTCGAACAATGCTAAAGTTTGCAGCTAAGTAACTGCGGGAAATACCAGTAAGAGCCGCCGGGAAAAGGTCACATTTGAACCTATATCCAGCTGTCATACAACTTCATCCAATTACACACAGAATAACTGAAATAGTCTAGCCAGAGTTTTGAAAATGAGATATGTAAAATTGCATTTTCATTTATTCGTGTTTTCATTCGCGTGGAGTTTATTAGTGGTGCTGGCCGGTTCTTGACGCCGGCTCCAATAAGCACGGACACCTCATGACAGATTAATTATTCTGTTTGTCGGCGCTGACTACCCTCGACCTCCTTCTCTCGCAGCTTCAACAGAGCGGAAACGAGTTAGCAAGTTTCTCTTCCACCGCCACACTCAGTCTTTTAAACACGGTTTTTAATTCATTTTTATTAAAACGAGCCCATGTCCGCGACCTTTTCCCTTTGGAGTCAAATGACTTTGTTTGTAATTTGGGCGTTCTTGGAATTCAAAAGTTTTCTGTAAATCCATTTCGGATGCTTATCGCGCAATCCGAGGCTGTTTCTGGGCAGGCAGGCATTTTGTCTTCGTTTGAAGTATCGTTATGTGTAACGTAAACATTGCTAAAATGTGGTAGTTTTGAGGCGATATGATTATATAGAATCGATAATGCACAATATATAATATAGCGTTGGTAGCGATTAGCGAGCCGCCTCGCCGGCGCTCGAGCTCGCCCGGCCGCCTGCCGCTCAGACTGAGTGTAATTGTAGCCTGTGTCTATTGAATTATAGAGAAGTCAACATTTTAGCCGTTGCTCGCGCGAAGCGATCCTATAGGTACGTGGAAACTTTTTAAAAATATGAACGGTAAAGTCAATAGCTGCTTTGTAGCAGGAAATCCTAAATAGAAAATTCTTGCAAAGTTTCTTCGTGTTTCAGTGATTAAACACAAAGTAATATTGCAGGTCTATTGAGCATTGTATAATACTTGAGCGGAGTAAAGCGATCGGCAAATAAAATCGGCAGATCAAGAAAAACTAAATGATCGGACTGAGCGATCACTACGTAATGAGATCACGACCAAAATGAGGCGCTTCTTACGGCGTACAATCCTGACCAGAACATTTCAATGTCCAGTTTCATTTCACATTTAGTTCTTCTATGTATAATGTCGAAATCCATAACAATAGTAAATCTAAACGAACAATAGTGAACAGTGCACAAACGAGACACGTTTCACTTAAATTCATTATGCAGCGCCAATGTTGGAATATGATATTGAAACAATATCAATAAACGGCTGACGTTTGACGACGTGCGACACATGCGAACCATTGAGTGCTGCGATTTTAATACCTATAAATTATCCCATTCACTTGGACGGGTGACGAGCCGAGAAACGATAATTTTTCCTATTACTATAAACGCGAAAGTTTGTGTGAATGGATAGATATTTTTTACTCTTTCTCATCAGAACGGCTGAACGGATATGAATTAAATTTGGCGCAGAGATAGATTTGCAATAACACATAGTCTACATTTTTGTTACTCGACTGCCGAAGGAGGGTAATGTGTTTATCAGTCTATGTATGTATGTATGTAATATGTATGTATGTATGTATGTACGTTCCTATGTGGCGTTCTAGAGACCAAACGCGTTGGCCGATTTTGATGATTCGTCTTAACCCTGCGAGTGTCACTGGCTACATTAAAATTGGCGAATAGAAAAATGGCGGATTTTGGGCGCCATATTGTGGGAGCCCAATTTTTTTTTTCTTCCCAACCTTTCGTGTGGGGTATAATCTGGTTTTGGTCAGCCAGCTCGCGAATATGTATCCTCCGACTGCACAGCATGATTTTCTTCTTGTTTACATTTTTTTTGTTCACCTTTTAAGCAGTCGGGTCTTTTGATTTTTTACGAGTGAATTTACTTTTTTTTTTTAATTCCGACTATCACGCGGGCGAAGCCCCTGGCAGAAGCTAGTATTTTTGTAATGCTTTACTTAGATTGGCTCCTCGTTTAATATGCGAGAACAAGTTGGTGATTGGTGGCGTTTATTATGACGGAGTGACTGACAGGCGGGGGCGCTAACTTATGAGAGTCCCTCGCCGTACGCTCACTGGTAGCCCAGCATAAATTAGTTTCCATTCAAAAATGAAGACAAACAGCATTCACGTAAAATTCTCTTTCATACTGCAAATTATCTGCCTCTATGCGCGAGTGCTACATACACATTTCCATAATTTTATTTATATTTATAAGATTTTTCGGTCCCTCATAAATAAATAAATATTTTTTTTATGTTTAACACATTGTGTGTCTGAAAAGTTTGTATTAAAAATAATATGACTCTCCTCGTAAACTAGAAGGCGAAATCCATACTATTTTTCTGTTCAGTGGATCGAGCTTTTCACAATTTTCACCTTACGCCTAAATATCTTAAGCCTTCATTCAGCGCATGGTTGATAAAGGATGAATATTTAAGACTATCAGGTACATCTAGTACCTATACTGTGGTTTTTAATTTCGTAGACTAAACTGACAGCTACCAATGACCTTATTTTATTTTCAAATGTTACAAGCACGGAGCTTAGTGTTGTGGGGAATCGATGTGACATGACTCAATTTAATTCTATTAATTGGTGTAAATAAATGTTTTATGAATATTAACGTAATATATTTTAATATAACAGTATTAATACACATAGAACATACACTATTATTGTAATAAATAAGAAATCAACAATAAAATAAATGCGATTAATAGAATGAAGTCTGAAATAAATGAGTAAAAGTAAATAAGAGCAGCTAGTTTCTTATCAAATGTATTTTTTTTTGCCGTGATATAGTTCCATTTTCGATATACTTCGAGTTTCGATTAACTTTCAATCACTTAGGATACGACACTATTTTTACGTAAAGATAAAGTGGCAACCCCACAAATGTCAGTTTAGCCTCCGAAAAAAAAAAACAAGTATCAGATACAATTAAGGCCCCTCATACATTTTTGCTAATCCTCTCTGATTGACACTTTGTAGTTTACCTGCCATTAACTTCTCCTACTCTCCCTACGAAATGACATCATTTTCAGATCTGTAGGCAGTGTACAAGGAATTAAATTAAATCTGGTATGTAAGTCATTCATAAAATATGAAGAGTCCTGAGTTCATTTTAAATACCTACGGACAACATAAAGTTCTCTCCTTTGTAATTAAGGCAGTACTTACGTACATAGA
This sequence comes from Anorthoa munda, assembly GCA_945859665.1. NCBI lineage: Eukaryota > Metazoa > Arthropoda > Insecta > Lepidoptera > Noctuidae > Anorthoa > Anorthoa munda. Next base: position 10,233,126 of record OX243913.1, on the reverse strand, counting down.
TGTGGACGAGAGAGGTTTTGCCCACCGGCCTCCGTACCCGCATCGGACCCTTTCGGGTTAACTCCGAGAAATTGAGATATGTATATTTTTACTAACATTAACATTAGAAACGGGATATTTACCATGTTTACTGTGTTTGTTTAGTTTATCCGTGATCATGGTGCTTCCAACAGCACCGAAATATCGGGAACTCGCAAAAAACAGTAAACATGGTAAATATCCCGTTTCTAATGTTAGTGTTAGTGACCATGACAGTATAAAAACTTATATGTATTTTTTTGTTTTAATACCACTTTGTACTACAATTTAATACGAAATGGAATCCGATTCATTATTTGTACTTACGTATATTACATTTTCAATCAGCCGATTGAAAGCGGGAGGCTGAGCCGCCGTAATACTCAATTTAAGTAGAATTAATGTACATACAAGTATGAACTGAAAACGGCATCTATAAATAAAATTTAAATATCTCATTAAGTTAATGAGATCACGTAGAAATGTTTCGATAAATGCTGGCGTAGCGACGTCCCTGAAGAAAACTTCATAAGCCAAAGTCACCTTCTAGATGTAGTGGGTAAGTAAATTAATCTGTTAGAGAGGCTTGTGGGACGTCACGTCGCCGCACCACGTCCCGGGGTGTCGGGAATATAGTGGGTCAAACAATGGTTCTCATGCAAAATGCAAACGTGAGCCACCACGTCGGCCCGGAGCGAATAGCTCCGTCGAACGGAACTGCGGGGTACCTTTGGAGTGCCGCTCCACTAAACAAACGCACACCTACTATCACCGCATTTTACTTTTACCTATTTAAAAATTTAAGCGCCACTGGATTTTTTTACTTCCCACAGGTAATATAGTCCCAGTCGAGCACAAAGGAATCGGATCCCTTTAATATTTTATCTGTCCGTGTGAACATAAGGAAACTCCCATCCGAAAACTTTATGAGCAAAAAATGAGAGTAGCTAATGAGAAGCGCGATGTCCTATTATACTTTTGGCGTGAGCACAAAAAGGGAATGTCAATATTGCGTGCGGGCCGAGATAATGCGAGTTTGTGTAATGATAGAGGCTCAGGGCACCGACCGCCCGGCCCGCCGCCGCCGCCGCCGCCGCCGCCTCTACCCGCTGCAAGGATTTGTTTAGTAAATTGCTACACTTTGTACAACAAGGTGAATCTGTTTTCATGTCTTCATCCTTCCCCGTAACGAATGTTATTTTTAACTTTAATTGCTCTGCAGTTTGTACTATGCAAACAGAAATATATAATATTACTTTTTACTGGTAAGTTAATTCTTAATTCATGCAAAGAATATCTCCATGTAAGCATAAGACAAGAAAAGCTAAGCAAGCTTCGGAGATTTAAAAATTTAAAGCCATCTAAAATGGGTAGCGTCATCTCGAGTCTGTGTTTATTTATTTACTTATTTTAAATTCTGATGAACACTGCGTGCGAATAAGTTCTTATCTATACGCTAGCGTGTTACGCCAATACCGAGAAGTCGAAATAAGGTTTTCATTCTCATTAGTGAAAATTTGTTCAGGTGTATTTTAATTAAAGTTTGTAAGTTATATAATGTTTCCTATTTAGTGACAAATGAAATGCTTGCATATTCAGGCTATGTTCTTATCAGTTCCACTTTGCATATGCACATTCATGTCCGACAGAATATAACGTGAAAAAGACAGTATCTACATCAGCTATTATGTTGGTTTTCAGGGTTTCGTACCCAAAGGGTAAAAACGGGACCCTATTACTGAGACTTCGCGGTCCGTCTGTCTGTCTGTCACCAGGCTGTATCTCATGAACCGTGATAGCTACACAGTTGAAATTTTCACAGATGATGTATTTCTGTTGCCGCCATAACAACAAATACTAAAAACAGAATAAAATAAATATTTAAGTAGAGCTCCCATACAACAAACGTGATTTTTTTGGTATTTTTTGCGATAATTGTACGGAACCTTTCGTGCGTGAGTCCGACTCGCACTTGGCCGGTTTTTTATTATGAAGAGTGGGTGTGGAGTTGCCGTGTTTCGGTGGGAACATGTTTTAAAACTGCGATAACGTTTCGATGCAGCTAGTTTGTCAGAAGCGTCCACTCGTAAAGGTATTATATAGAACCAAAATGGAGGCCGCGTGTGGCTGCGGTTATCGTGAAATGTGCACAGTTTGCGTGTGCATAGCACTTCGTTCATTATGTATGCGCGTGACGTTTTACGTATTGTCAGGAGTGATGCTTTAGGCTGCACCGATGTGCTTAATTCAAAGTAAGAACCGAGCTAACCAACTCGGCCGAGCTCGTTTGAATGCTTTTGTGAATCAATGATTAATCGGGTGGAGTTTCGGCGTTTGTCGTTGTTGGACGTTTTGTTATGTATTTACGCATTATTGAATACTGTATACTGGCTTATGCCCGCCGCTGAGCTCACATGGCTTATCCTAAAGGAATTGTGCATTTTTCAAGGATACAAGGTAACCTATGATACTCAGCTATTTTGTAGTTTTCAAGCAGTGGAAGAATTTTCGTATTTGAATAAATATTTTCAGAGCTTAATTCGACAACCACATACACAACAATTTTCCTTACGTATAATAGTTATTATTAATTTAGACAGCAATAAAATTTTCTTAAAATAACAATAAAGAAGCTAAAGCTAAAGGGGAGACCTTTGCCCAGCAAAGGGATAATAAAGGCTGAAAATAACAATAATTAACAAATGCGGTAGTCGCCTGACACTGCTAAATACTTATTCATTATTTGTTTACGACTCTTTCGTTTAAAAATATGAAACGAATGCATTAAATTATATCGTCACCCAGTTTTCCTCCTAGATAAGCGAAGAAAAATGAGGTCCCTAGCACCTATAGCCGTAAACTTTTGTTTTAAAAAATGCCGAGAGTCTTCTTTATGCGAACGTTGAGCGCGGTGCTGTGAGATTTCCGCTCACACTTGCTGAACAAGTTTACTGCTCAGAATATGTTTGAGGGAACTTTTACATTTGTCTAGGTTTCCTGTGTGTTCTTTAGGGAGATTGAAAACCTTTAAATCTTGAAAATTATTATTAGTCATCGTTACTTTGCGGTTGCTAGTAAAAATACAATTTTGAGACAAGTTAAGAAGTTATAAACAACGCCATGCAAATGCCGCAATATAACAAAAAACCCATTGCATAAAAAATATTAAAATTTTACAGTCACTCTTAGCCTCCACAAAAACAAGTTCAACCGCTTCATACCAACAAAATCCGTCCGCGTAAGTAATAATTTATGTATGTAGTACATTAGCCACTTAAACTTCAGCCAAGAAGTAAGAAAACAAATATTTTTAGCTGAGAACTTGTGAAAGTTCACGTTCAACGTCAGATAAGTTCGGGGTACGATGTGTTCTTATTAGCGGTGCGGCGAGGATTGTAACTACTCGATAAGTACGTGACTGAAGTACGGAGGTGAGGAACAAAGTAAACAAACTTTTATTTGTCTACACAACACGTAGCCTGCCCACTGAAATGTAAGATGCCTGTAAATATCACGTATCCGTTACAAATTAATTATTACGTTTGATATTAAATCGAATCTTGGAAAATTGGGTTGTTACGTAATTACAATCTCAGTTTTCTAACTTTTAGTATATGTCGCATCAAGGCTGGCCAATAGATGCAAACCATCGGCAAGTCAGGATGTATTCCCTTAGGTTAAGACATCGTGTGTGGGCAAGTAGGTGGGTACAATCGTGAAAATGAAATCACACAAATTATTCGATACACTGAGTATATTCAAATAGACACAAGTTACATTCTTGCTTACTAATATTACGGATCGACACTGATTCTATACGTGTTAGCTCTAAGGCTGTGAGTCATCTGTCAGTACTCAACTGCCAGTACATTTTAGCTCAACTGCTATATTCTATTATCCCCACCACGCAAGTGGTTAGAGAAAGCGCGCCAAAGCGTAGTCGTTCTTGCTTTGCCGCCAGATGGCGTGCTTGCGATTTGTTTTGACGTCCGTACTATTGACTAAACCCGTCATATATAATAGCGATCCGCCTCAGCTTCACACAACACATATTATATGTGTCGAAGCCAAATCTTAGAATTCATCACTACATGATGCCAGCTAAAACTGACCTTATCGTTTTAATGTCAACGTTTGATGATATGTCAATTCACTTTTGATGATATGTCAATTCACGTTTGGCCATATCATTAATGTTCCGAACTCCAAGGTTCTTTTTTGTTGAGCTAGTTTTTTGAGTGACTGATGTAAAATTCAAATAGTTTTGTGTCGTAACAACATTTCACTTTGATCTTCAATTGATTCATTATTATTACCTTTTTGTAACAGAGTAATGGTCGGCCATTTTACTATTTTACAATATAATTTGTCCCTGGTTTGACCAAATCATGAAGTATCCGTGCGTTTCGCTGTTCATATTGTCAAACGCTAATTATTCATTATTTTTTATTTATAATTCACAAAATAAATACTTAAGTAAATAAGTACAATCACATGTGCAAAAAAAAAATACTTCACAAAAATCTTATTGATATCTACTCGATGTGAATCTTACATGCACATATAAAAACACTTACTATTAAATAAATTAAAACAAATCATATTAAAACTAGATCAAAATTAGAACAAAATTAAATTAAAATTAACCAACCATAAAATTAAAAGTAGCTTAGAAGTTGCCGTAGCCCGATAATTTTTTCACCAGTAGCGGTGTGAAAACATTTTTATATTTTAGTGAGGTTTTCCTCGTCTGTGGCGCGATCACTCCGGATTTGTAAAGGCCCGCGTTTACTTAATTTTCGATGTCCTCTATACGTCCATTGGCTGTCAAGTTATATCCACTTCTCATTTTTTGGACCATGACAACCTCTTTCGAAATCACTTACTAAGATGAAACCTATTTTTTTTACAATTTATTTTCTTCCGTATGGATATAAAAAATGATCTGTAGTTGCACTATTTTAGGTTAATTAACTCTGCTCATTCTAGGAGGTATCAAAAAGTAGTGAGAAAGACATAATCTTTGGTAAGAAAAAAAAAATACTGGCAGGCATAGCTCAGATACATATTTGTAATATTAATAAAGAAAAAAATCTTCGATTCTCTTTTGTTTTTTTCTGAATGTAGTCATTTGTTTGCTTCGTATCGGAACGTGTTCTCGAAAATGGAGAAAAACGAAGTGCGAGCCGTTATTAAATACCTCTGTTTAAAAAAGTTAACGACGCAAGAGATTCATTGCGATTTGGAGGCAACATTAGGAGAGTCTGCTCCGCCGTATTAAACTGTCACAAGGTGGGCTTCTCAATTTCGAGTAGGGAGAACGAGCACGGAAGACGAACATCGTTTCGTCCATCGACGTCAGTCACCCAAGAAAATGTTGCGAAAGTCGAGAAAATTGTATTGAGCGATCGAAGAGTTACCATCCGATACTTAATTCAAGAAACGGGCATTTCATATGGAAGTATTCAATCCATATTGAAACAAACTTTGAATATGAGAAAAGTCTCTGCAAGATGGGTGCCGAGAATGTTAACCGACAGTCAGAAACAAAATCGACTTGACATTTCGAAGATATTGATGGACAAGTTTCAAGAAGATTCTGAAAACTTTTTGTCTCGTTTCGTAACAATGGACTAAACATGGGTCCATAATTTTGATCCCGAGACAAAACAGCAATCTTCGCAATGGAAACGGCCATCATCACCGACCCCGAAGAAGTTTCGTGTCGTGGCATCGCTGCATCGGCTAGCAAGGTTATAGCCTCAATATTTTGGGACTCAGAAGGGATATTGTTGATTGATTACCTGGAGCGTGAAACCACTATTACAGGCCAATATTATGTAGCTTTAATTACCAAGTTGAGGATTACCATCAAAGAGAAAAGGAGAGGGAAACTTCGAAGGGGCGTGCTGTTTCATCACGACAACGCACCCGCGCACAGGTCGGCAGTTACGATAACTGCCATTCAGCAAGCTGGCTTTGAATTGGTTGACCACCCCCCTTATTCACCAGATCTGGCGGCTAGCGATTTTTATCTGTTCCCCAAATTGAAAAATTACTTAAGGGGAAACAGGTACGAAGACGATAACGAGGTGATGGATGCCGTGGAGAGCTTTTTGCAGGACCAAGACAAAACTTTTTATCTGAAAGGGATTGAAGCCTTGGAAAAGCTTTGGACTCGGTGTGTAGAGAGACTCGGAAACTATGTAGAAAAATAATTATATATATAGAAAAGTCATTATATTCTACCTCATTCTCACTACTTTTTGATCCCTCCTCGTACTTATAAAAAATAACGGGCTTACACTTGCTGGCAATCACTATCACTATTATATTATAGATCCCCCGCCGCGTCTGTCTGTCTGTTCACGATAAAATCAAAAACCGCAGAACAGATTTGCATGCGGTTTTCACTCATAGACATAGTTATTCATGACGAAGTGTATAATTTGTTAAGGTTTTGTGTAAATTGGTTGAAATATGACGATAATTATTGAAAATATCGGACAAAAGTCAAGCCGCCTGTGAGTTTTCATCTATAATGCTGCCTATTCCTTTGAGATACAAAAAAACAACATATTATAAAACAAACTCCCACGCCTCGTGTTAGATATAAAACCGGCCAAGTGCGAGTCAGACTCGCGCACGAAGGGTTCCGTACCATTAACGCAAAAAACGGCCAAAAAATCACGTTTGTTGTATGGGAGCCCCCCTTGATTTATTTTATTTTAATTTAATTTTTTTTTTTTTAAGTGAATATACAACGAAATATTCTGTGAATATTTCAAGCGTCTACCTATTGCCGTTATTAATATCGACAAAAAAAGGGCAAAAAAATCACGTTTGTTGTATGGGAGCCCCCCTTAAATATTTATTTTATACTGTTTTTTCAACTTTCAACTGTCTAGATATCACGGTTTATGAGATACAGCCTCGTGACAGACGGACAGACAGACAGACGGATCGCGGAGTCTTAGTAATAGGGTCCCGTTTTTACCCTTTGGGTACGGAACCCTAAAAATGATACGCCTCGGATTCCCTTTGTCCGTGATGTCAAATATTTTAAAATAACTATTAAACTGAATAAGCCACATGATACATTGGAGTATACTTAATGATTATGATAGCCCTGTTAAAATAATACGTGGCTCAGATGATTGTTTCAGTTATGAATCGAGTGTAGAGCAAACATCACATCAACTACATCTGCTTTTATATCTCCATTCTCCGCTGGCGTGTTCGCTCTCAAAGAAATGAAAATATTCAATTCGAATATCCCAGTAAACGTAGATATACGTGAGCTGAGTTTTAAGTGTCCATTAACGTAATAATAATTCGTCCAAGGGGAATTAATTACCTATGCAAAACTTTTTCCATTACGGGGGACCTGTTAGTGTCGACAAAGCAAGCTATTCAGAAGTTAGTCGCTGTCTCCAGCTCAAAAACTTAACGTCATTGAGAATTTTAAACAAACTACTTACTTACGTAGCTGATATTCAACGGGAGGATTTGTTATTGACCATTAGTACTAGAGAAGTTGTGAACAGTGCTGCATTGCTACTTGCTATAATATCGAGTTAGACACTTTGTTTGCGCTCAGTAAGGAAAGTAGTTATGCTGCAGATAACATTTTTATTTCAGTTCCCGCAAGTGAAAAGATTTTATCGCAAATTTCGCAAGTAAAAGAAGAAGATGAAAGAAGATGGGTAGGCCTTTAGTGTGGGACGCTACTTGTGTCGATACTCTTGCGCCATCCCATCTTCCGAGTTCATCGTGCTGTGCTGGCGCTGCCGCTGCGGCTGCAGAGAACCTCAAGTGGCGGAAATATAATAACCTAATCGGTAGTTATATTTTCGAGCCGTTTGAGGGCCGAGTGCTCACGTTTTGTTTAAAGATCTTTCCAAACGCCTAGTTGAAACTTCGCGTGATCCAAGGGCTGGCTTTAACCTTGGTCAGAGAATAAGCATTGCCATACAACGTGGCAATGCTGCCAGCCTTTTGGGTACATTACCAGTGGGGAACGATGTGGAGGAGTTTTTCGACGCCATATTTTAGTTAAGTATATTTTTAGTTTTAGTTAGTGAATAGTTTTTGGTTAAAGTGTATAGGTTTTTGTTTTAGTTATTTAAGTATTTTATACACTGTATATACTTTTATCTATGTAAATAAATGGCCCAGTAAAAGTAGGAAAACTATTACGTATCAAACACGTTTTCTTTTATTCTTTGCACAATTCCATCAGATTATTGCGGCCAAAGTAATGAGCGTGTCTTGATGCATGGTGCTCCCTTACATGCGGCGCTCTGGCTGTCTTACGTGCTTCGGAAAACATATCACTCTGTTACGGCTCGTCATTTCCATCGCACGCAGAAGTTACACGAAATTCGGAATGTTGCCCAAACGATAATAACTGATCAGCATGACCTACTTTACGCTGTATCATTAGAGTTGATTAGAACGTAGGTTTGCACCGAGTGGTCTCAGTTTATGCCTGAACATTTCAAACTAAAATTGAAACGATAAATTGTTAGATAGTTATCGACGTCCATAATATTTATTAGCATGACTGCAGTTCATTTGTCACAACTGATTACTTGCAGGTTTCATTAGACGTCTTGGAGGACAAACTCTCCAATTGCGGTAGTTGGCGCACAACTTTCCTGAATTATTAGTTGGCGCCGCAGCTATATTTATCGGTGCTCGTGACGTGACTGAAATATCTCCGCTTTCCTATTTTTACTTGTACCTGTACCGTGTACGGGTTTAGAAGAGTTTTTATACTCACTTTGCTACGGTACAGATATTTCAAGTCATGTTTGACATTTTTAGAGGGATTTTTATTTGAGTTATGGCAATTTGTACCATGTTTGTGTATCTCGGCTGTAAATAAATATTGCAGGTGGGTTCCCTCAAACTTGCCATGAATCAGATGGCCGGAAATATAGGTAATAGGAGCGAGGCTCTCGGTTGCCGCTCGGCTGGCCGATGAATTACACTCGCAATTTTGCTGAATAATGAATTTCCCAGACCGCGAGCTGCCCCGTCCTTAGCAGGGAAGGCGTTCGCGTCGTCCTTATACAAATTTACAACATTTAAAATGAAAATCTACTGATTTATTTCAGGCTTTAAATTGCAGAGCTCTGTAGATCCTAAACAAAGAACAAGGAGAGGTTTTGTCAAAGTCGTCTGCAGACTTTACAACGAGTGCAAATTATGTTTGCTTTGAGATTTCCATTCTGCGTGTTATGTATGCATCTTATGACTGTAATAAAATATTTTGATCATCTTATTATACAAGAAGACTTCATTTCCATGTTATGAGGCATTATACAAACCAATTCACAGAACAAATGTTTATCGTAATATCACAGTTTATTTATTATATCCCTAAACCTATTAGATAAATGCCCACAAATCTATTTAAAATATATTAATAAAAATACCTAATAGCCAAATGTTATTATAGCTTAACAGAATTTTAAATGTTCGTACTTAGTGCCTATCATTATGACATTTCCTCGATCTCAAAACTGTACCATTTTTTTAGTTTTAAGGTTTTTCTAAAGATTGTTTATAACCGACTGCATGACAGCAGGTTAAATAATAGTTTTTTGTTAATTATATAAATTCAAACGGTTAACATGACCAAATACAATATTTTGTACGCCCTGAAAGGCAAAACATGTATATCCTATTACCATGCAAATCTATTGTACACTCATGTTTTACAAAAAATAAATATCTTATCTTATCTTATTTGGTTAATTTGTCTTTGATAGGTATCGTTACACCAAGCAAATTTATCGTCAGCAGCCTTTTCATAAAATTAATTGTTTAAAGATCAAAGTCGATGATGTAAAATTAACTTGGCACAACTTTAGGAAATTCCTAAATCTTTGGAATAATGCTCGTTTAATAAGTTTCGTCACTCGCTTCAAAACAGATTAGACATTATTTGTAAATTCAATGTTCAGGGTTGGAACTAGCGGCTAGCCGCGGTAGGTACGTAAAATACTTTGTGCTGATTCCGCTACACACTGTGGTTTCTAATCGGGCTGTGAGGGGATATCGCAGAGTGCTATTGATAAAAGATTGCTCTTGTAAGCGAGGGACGTCGATGCCGCAGTGCAAATCAACGATGCAATGGAGCATAACGTCGAACGAGGACGTGTGGTTGTCACACAATACTGCACAGTGCTGTGACTTCAGAGAGTTGGACATATTAATTGGACGGTTTGCGACTAATCCACACGTGTTAAGCCTGGAGTACACGAACAAGCTAGCGTAGTAAGATAGAGGCATTAGCCAGTTTCTGGCTTGATATCAGTGTTGCATAAACGGCATTTTAAAGCTGGTTAGTTCTCAGATATAACGCCATATAATAATTATGTAACAGTTTAACCGCTCCGTTTTTGTAGCGTTTTATTAAAAACATAATAAGAAAGTAAAAAAGTGGCAGCAAAGCTCGCAGAAAGAAGAGAGAATTCCAAACTAATTTTCTGTCTGTAATTTACTTACCAACGTAAACAGTGAGTTTAGGAATTCCCACTCAACTTATTATCGTGGGTTGCATTCCAGCCGCATGTATCCCGAACATTATTGAACACCTAAGCGGAATGCTTCGAGCGGCTGTTATTTCGTACAAAGGCACGTGATATATTACAGGACACAGGTGGATTGATTGAGAGGCATGTGGAGCGATCGCGCAGATTGTTTGTATGCCAATAGCTAATATTACTACAGTACACGAACGCTACATTGTATTTTGAAACTTTGATACATGTGTTCACTCTGTAGTGTGTTTGTCATTGATGAATGGTGTTAGTATAGTGAAGTGCACACTTTTGTCATATGTGATAATGTGACACGGAAATTCCATTGCACGGGCGTTTCAGTGAACTTATAAACAGATTTCTCGTGATGGTCAGCTTCATGTCTAAACGGATGCCGCTGAATACCTGTATTATATTTGGGGCGAATATTTGACCTATACTTTTTTATTACCTATTGGTTCGCGTTTGACCACCAGGCGAGATCACCTGATGGTAAGCGATGATGTGGTCTACGGTGAAGCACGCTTGCCTAGAAGTAACCTATTCACTCTTGAATTGAAGACCCCAAGGTTGTAGCTATCAGGGAACAAAGGCTACGGAAGAGAATTCCACTCCTTAGCTGTGCGCACAATGAAAGTATTAGCAAAACGCTTTGTGCGTATGGGTGGGATGTCCACCATGAACCGATGGCGCATGGTCGTACGTCTTCTATTCAGATGATGGAAAGGGCTAGGTGGAATCATTTTTGTCCAAATCACTGGGTAACATAATACCCTTATCACCTTTGGCAAGACTGATGTCAGATTGTTTGACCTTTGAGTATTCGTCACGACTGTACAATATCTGCAAATGACAGTCGGGACCAACGTCTTAAGGTCTATCCACACATATCAGGGCCGTGCCCGGGACGTGCACGGGACGTGGACAGACCGTGGACACAATCGTTCACACACGTCCGTGCATGGGCCCAGGCACGTCCCGAGCACGGACGTGTGTGAACGAGTTCATATAAAATGTTCCCACCGATATTTTTTTGAGCCCCTGACAGGACCCGGCCCTGTCACGTCCCGGGCACGCCCCTGATATGTGTGGATAGACCTTAAATGTGCTTTCCAAGGCACGGATGAGTCTTGATATGTAATGGATCACCTATCTACGGATCGAGATTGCTTAACCTCAAATATGTATCCCATCGTATAATCTATGTTTAAATTAGCAGAATGAAGAACGCTGCTGTCTTTGTAATTGTTGTGGGGATTAAGAAACCCCAAGCACATCAGCTGCATACTAACTAGGTTGGCGCACGGAGAAATAAGCTGAGAATAACTGTAGTTGCTAAGTAACAAAAGCAACTAATTACAATCAGAGGTAGAGCAGTAGTTAAGAACAGGTTTTTTTATCTGTATAATTATTATTACACTCCAATACTTTCCGAAGCCGCGCTAAAGTTACGACATTGCCCCGAGATTCACCTTAAGATCTCGAAACTCATAAAAACGAAGTAAAACCTACGGCTTTAAATCTGAATGTCGACAAAATATCATATAAATTCCAAAGAAGCAAATACGTTTACATAATACTTGTATTAAAGCACGAATTATATTCATCGTTTAATTTTTATAAACGAGCAAGTCGTTAGGGATCCAGTTTTATGTGGCTAAGGAATGACATCGTTATTTTCATTTCATTCCTCACTAGAGGTTTTCCAAGTGAAATGTGTATAATCACTGCCTTCTTACGTAAAATATCATCGTATGGAACGTACATAATGTCGCCCATCATTATTTAAATAAAATATTGAATGCGCAATTATGGATTAGCCGTTAGTAACACATGGCGAACATTAGAGCCATTTTATTTTATTGTTTGTTATTGTTTTATATTCAGAACAATAGATTACATCAGCTAACTCAGCATTTTTTATTTTTTTTTGTCCTTCAGTTATAAGCTTATCAGACTTTATTTCTGTCAGAATCCCGGCCTAGTGCCAGATACCGCTTCTATCTAAAGTCTTCAGTTTCTGCACAATCGGCGGTAAGATTTTTGTCTGCAATATCGAGTTTCAGAATGTCGTGCCAGCATACAGCTTCTGCTGTCTCCCAGGAGGATTTAGTTTGGAGACGCTCGACCAACACGGAGTTTTCTAAATATTTTGAGTTGTGTATTTTGTACTTAAAAGCTATTCCTTTATTTTCCTCTCTGATGCCGCATTGCATGTCATCCGGCTGTAATATTGTAGTAGGTACTGCAAAATGTTCTGTAAGTGGTTATAGTATGAAAATAAAACCCACAAATAATGTTAATTTCACCTATTTAAAAGGAAATTACATAAAAATTACATTAAACACACACACACACATTACACACAGGAAATTACATTAATTGCATTTTAGAGGAAGATTTTGAGAAACTAACGTGAACTTATGACGCTATTCTTACCATAGCACTTTTATAAGTTTTAGTGATTGACACTAGAGATTTTACTTAAAAATTTCTAGTGTGGGGCAACGTTTCTTTTAAAAGAAAAGAAAAAAGAAAAGAATGTTAATTTCACCCATTTAAAAGGTAGAGGAAGATTTTGAGAAACTAACGTGAACTTATGACGCTATTCTTACCATAGCACTTTTATAAGTTTTTGTGATTGATTCTCTAATTCAATCATACAGTTCAAGTGTATATGAGAATTTCGTCTTGGAATCTGCTTTTGTTCCCACGTCTCACGATGCTCGAGGGTTGATGAAATCTTCATAAAATCCGATCCAGAGCCACAACAAAGTCACTGTATGCCTACTTGAGACCTTTATCCTCTTGTTTTGACCCAAAATATATAACGTAGTTTTTGTGAAGGGTCAATGCGCGATACCGGGGAATACTGTGTTCATTCCATTTCAAATAGTTTTTGCTGAACAATAATAATTATTTAGATTTATGATAATAATATTATATAAGCCTTTATTCAGACACAGAATTTTTACATAATTATACTGAACTTAACCTAACGCCTGTGGCGAGTCGGTGACACCGACAACCCGGTCTGTTTGCCCAACTTTGGCAAAGGCCTCCTCCATTTCCTTTCACTCGTTTCTGCTTAGCGCTTTCCTAGTCCATGTTTTTCCTGCTATGGTTTTAATTTCGTCTTCCCACCTTCGAAACTGTCTACCTCTTTTTCTTTTCTACTTCTTGGGTACCAAAACAAAATTTTCTTGTTCCACTTTTCGATGCCCCTTATTATATGGCCAGTCCATTTCCACTTCAGTTTTCTAATTCTCATTATTACATATTTATATTTTACAAAAAAAAAAAAACGATTTATGATAATACAAACTAATTAATAATACAGCAATTTGGCAAATTGTTACATTGTGAATGAGCATCTTTTTGGGATGTCAAAGTACCGCAAAATTTTTGCAGAAATATTCAAACGTTTTTATTCAGCGCTGGCTCGCGTCGCCGGTACAATGGATGTTCTGTCTTTCAGCTAAGAATTCGAAAGGGAGGGAAGATTTGCAGACGGTCGGTCGCAAGAAAAGTTAAATTGTATTGAAGCTCACTAATGTCCTCGGAAAAAGGTGGAGCTATTTATTATCCCAGTTTATTTATAAGCTGAGATATGAAGGGAGTAGGGGAGCGAGGGGCTTTTTGTAACATGGGTAAATAGTAAACGCTTTTTTTTTAGTATTTCTTTGATAATCTTAGCCTTATATGTCAGCACATCATGTCATCATAACCGGTGTCCAACCAAATAGCGCAGTGAAAAGCATGGGGTCAATTGTAACATAGCGCTTTGTTAATAAAATATTAATTGAAAATAAATATGAATTCCATTATTTTTTATCTGTTTTTTATCTGATTTAATAGAGGTAGAGTTGAAGTATCAACCCAAGTATCACATGAATCACCAAGATTTTGTCTGGAATTTAAAATATACTGTGACCTCTGAGTTTGTTTCGGCCTTTCTTCTCAGAGTAGTCAGACAGGAAACGCCGACCTCATCTAGTTTAAAAAAATATGATCGACATGTAAAAGTGTTTGTACAAACCAACTTACAGAAATAAAATCATTTATCAATCATTGTTTAAAAAACAGTAATTTAATACATAGATCTGAAGATATAATCGTTTTTCTGAAAACTGTTTCAACAAGCCCCTCGCTCCTCTAATGTACTTGAGCATATGTCCCAGCGATGGGTGACGGATATAGCCCGTCGATATGGGCCATCGCGTTGATAGCCGGTTCAACCAGAATACTCGACCTTTACTTTCAAAGTGTGCATGTACGTCGAGCGGGAATCCATTTAAATGTCTAATAGTATTAACAAGCGCTCTGACCTTTATCATGCCTGCGTGTATTAATATGATTTGTTTCGCAATATCAGTGCTATTTTAAATTACTCTTTGAGCATGAAAATGGCACTGGTGAAATGGAAATTGAATCTTTCATGGGCAATAGTGATATTAACATTATAACTTTCTTAAGACGTAAAACTATCGGAAAAGACTCAAAAGGGGGTGGGTCCTTTAAAAAAATAAATTGATGGTTGAAGAATAATATGTTATTCTTGGCTATATTTTTCAGAATTTGGTTTTATCCGAAACAAACATATCTCAATACAAATGAACGACAAAATTACCTCTAACTTTGACCTTAAAAAAAGTTAATTAAAACATAAAAAAAAAGGAAATTTAAAAAATCAAAATACCCGACTGCTTAAAAGGCGAACTAAAAAGACGTAAACAAGAAGAAAATCATGCTGTGCAGTCGGAGAATACATATTCGCGAACTGGCTGACCAAAACCAGATTGTTCCAGATCTTGTTTACGTCTTTTTAGTTCGCCTTTTAAGCAGTCGGGTATTTTGATTTTTTAAATTTCCTTTTTTTATTTATAACTTTTTAGTTATTTTTTTTTAGATTTCTGTACATTTAAACATATAAGTGTTATATATTTTTGAAATCACCTCTTAAAACCCTTTATTTTGATATCCCACACGATGGGTTTGGAAGTAAAAAAAAATTTTGTCCCCCACAATATGGCGCCCAAAATCCGCCATTTTTCTATTTTCCAATTTTAATGTAGCCAGTGACACTCGCAGGGTTAAGACGAATCGATTAACATAAGAACCATCAAAATCGGCAAACACGTTTGGTCTCTAGAACACCACATAACAACAAATATACATACATACATAGACTGATAAACACATTACCCTCTTTCGGCAGTCGGATAAAAATTGTATCTCTGTTCCTAGCCAAGGCACGTCGGTAAAATTAATAACAAAACTGCGGGATTGCTCGAGCATTTTTAACGATATTACGACTTAATAGCGCACGGTTGGCGCCGTGGTTGAGCAATTGACTGCTGCGCTGCGTGTCGCGGGTTCGATTCCCGCACGAAACAAATATTTGTATGACCTACAGATAGTTGTTTCGGCTCTGGGTGTTTGTGTATGTCAGTTTATATGTTTGTAAACGCACCCACGATACAGGAAGAAATTCCTAGTGTGGGGCAACGTGTTATTAAAAAAAAATAAAAAAAATACAGGGAATTAAACTTGCGACTTCTTCATAAGAGCTTCTTAAACTACATATGTAACGCAAAAATACGTGAGAAATCTCTATTAAATAAAACATTGTTACATAAACAACATCATTACACCTATTTTCTATTCATCCAGTTTCCTTTCTTCACGAACCAAGCGATAGATAAAATTAAGTCAAAGTTATTTGTCACCCAAACTTTGTGAATATATTTTACAGTTCTCTCTTGAACTACTCAGCTTAAGTCAACGGAGTGTGAGCTTTATATGAAGACTTTGGTGGATGCAATCTAGTTGGTAAACCAATCCCCCTTTTTTACAAATCAATACAAAATCAGACACAGTTCTTGATTCGTATTTACCAATTCGCTTATTGTCTATATATATATCAATATAGTTACAAATCCGGTAGGAATGTATCTAATAGAAAATTATTTTTTATCCTTTTTAGGGTTCCGTACCCAAAGGGTAAAAACGGGACCCTATTACTAAGACTTCGCGATCCGTCTGTCTGTCTGTCCGTCTGTCACCTGGCTATATCTCATGAACCGTGATAGCTAAACAGTTGAAATTTTCACAGATGATGTATTTCTGTTGCCGCTATAACAACAAATACTAAAAACAGTATAAAATAAGTATTTAAGGGGGGCTCCCATACAACAAACGTGATATTTTTGCCGTTTCTTGCTCGATATTAATAACGGCAACAGGTAGACGCTTGAAATATTCACAGAATGTTTAGTTGTATATTCACTTCAAAAAAATTATAATTATTAAATTAAAATAAAATAAATTAAGGGGGCTCCCATACAACAAACGTGATTTTTTTGCAGTGTTTTGCGATAATGGTACGGAACCCTTCGTGCGCGAGTCCGACTCGCACTTGGCCGGTTTTTATGTTTTGCAAAACTCTTGAAGTAACTTAAAAGAGCAATAGAAAAGTTACACACATAAGCAAGTTACACTGTACACTTATAAGCAACATAAAACGCTACGCGCTACGACCCGTGCTACGCCGTAGCGCTACGATTCGCTACGTGATTGCTACGCTAAGTCAATTGCTACGACGCGACGCTTTGCTGGATACTGTATCTGGTTGAACTAGAAAAAAGTAAAAAAACTAACTCGTTGATTTAAACAACTTCTCCATCGATATTTTAAGTAACGATTCACTGTTCGTATCCACGAATTTATTTATAGTAAGACTAGTTGTTCCCCGCGGCTTCGCTCCCGTGGATCACCTTAAAAAATAGCCTTAAGATTTTTTTATATCGGTCCAGTAGTTTCGGAGCCTATTCGGTACAAACAAACATACAAACAAACAAACAAAAAAAATCTGTCCTCTTTATAATATTGGTATAGATAATAAATAAAGTCGAAAAGATTTCAGCTTTTTCATAAATCCAAGATCGAAAATATGTATCATGTTATTACATACACATTGCAAACATTTACTGAGTTGTCATGAGCTCGTTGGATATTATCAGACTTACTGATCGGCCTGATTGCTGTAAGCTCTTTTGGGTTCGTTCTTTTTAATAAACAGCTTCTACTGTTTTTTAGGGTTCCGTACCCAAAGGGTAAAAACGGGACCCTATTACTGAGACTTCGCTGTCCGTCTGTCTGTCTGTCACCAGGCTGTATCTCATAAACCGTGATAGTTAGACAGTTGAGATTTTCACAGATGATGTATTCTTGTTGCCGCTATAACAACAAATACTAAAAACAGTATAAAATTAATATTTAAGGGGGGCTCCCATACAACAAACGTGATATTTTTGCCGTTTTTTGCTCGATATTAATAACGGCAACAGGTAGACGCTTGAAATATTCACAGAATATTTAGTTGTATATTCTCTTCAAAAAATAATAATTATTAAATTAAAATAAAAAGGCATTAAGTCCGCCTTTGTACTTGTGCATAAAGTTTTAATAAATAAATAAATAAATAAAATAAATTAAGGGGGGCTCCCATACAACAAACGTGATTTTTTTTGCAGTGTTTTGCGATAATGGTACGGAACCCTTCGTGTGCGAGTCCGACTCGCACTTGGCCGGTTTTTTTTGTTTTTGTACAAACACTATGAAACATAAGTTTAAACTGGTCACTAACACTAAAATTTACATTAGAAGCGGGATATTTACCATGTCTACTGTTTGAGCTCGTGGCTAATTAATAACAGCCGCACGGGTCGATCTTCAAGGTTAAGCAACGCTTGACGAGGTCGGTCCGTGGATGGGTGACCATTTCAACATACCGAGTGTCTCCGTGCCTCGGAAAGCACGTTAAGCCGTTGGTCTCGGCTGTCGTTTGAAGATCTTTGACAGTCGTTACGGGTAGACAGAAGCCTGAGATCTGACACCAGTCTTGCCAAGGGGTATCGTGTTACCCAGTTACTGGGTTGTGGAAGTCAGATAGGCAGTCGTCCCATGTAAAACACTGGTACTCAGCTGAATCCGGTAAGACTGGAAGCCGACCCCAACAATAATTGGGAAAAAGGCTAGGCAGATGATGATGACTGTTTGTTGCGAGTTTCCGATATTTCGGTGCTGTTGCAAGCACCGTTGTTGTTGTTGTTTAACCGTGATCATGGTGCTTGCAACAGCACCGAAATATCGGAAACTCGCAAGAAACAGTAAACATGGTAAATATCCCGCTTCTAATGTTAATGTTACTATGAAACATGCATAAATAAAAAAGACGTGTGGCACTCGGGGACTGTCGCGGTAAAGCTATTGCATAGCATTTTTTATCAACTTATGCAAGTATAATTATTTACTTTATCAAATTTTGCTTCAGTCTAAAAATACCAAAATGAAACTTCTATAAAATCGCGCAACAAACCCTTCCTGCCCCTCCCCCCTCACCCACTCACACACTCGGAATCCATCGTCCGATTTCGGAGCAGCTCGGGGTGTCAGGTTTTTTTTCGTTACGGAATTTCTTGATTCGGTCGCCGCGCTCAAAGCTCGCGATTAAAGCTATTCAATAGCTTAAAATATGAACTGTTTCATAGTGTTTTACAATTAAACCTGTTTAAGTTAAATGTACCTCATATCCATATGTACTAAACTAAACTGAATGTAGAAAACTATTCACAGCGACAAAGGCAAGCGTGGTAAGTTCAAATGTCGTGGGCGACACCGTATTACGTTTGAGATTACAGACGTTACAGTTTGCAGCAGCTGTGCTCGTATTAGTTTCAGACTCGTATTGCAGCCGGCTTAGAAAGAGACCCACAACTTTTTGCCAATTATCAAGAGTTTGTTGTTAGAACGATCTTTGCTACAACATAACGTTGGCATCGCACTCACGACATGTAACTCCCGGGGGTTGCCGACGAGTACGCACATTAATAAAGCCCCACGTGTGACTTTATTAATGTGCGCACCAAAACCAAGAGAGCAATTACGACGCCTGGACTTTAACTGCGAAGTTCCTAATAGAAAAACTCAATTACACTTTTATCTATAGCAGTGGAACCTTTGACCTCAACCGCACTTGGACCGACTGGAAACCCAATCAGATTTGTAGTACACTTAGCAGACTAACTTTTTGTTTGGGATAAAATATTCGGAGTTTTTGGATAAAGAATATAACAGTTGCTCGTTTAGGCGACAGTTTTCCTCAGTGTTCGTTAACAAGCCTCTTACGTTTAGAGCAATCGACTTGAGACTCTTCACTGGAAACAGAAGCCATAATAAGCCAGTTAGCTATTAAAATGTTGCTGCTAACTGCTAAATGTTATACGTTAGTACTTCATTAGACTTGCTAACGCGCTAATATGTGACTTTAATTATTCATACTGTGTTATATAATCACAGTAATAGTAATACTGGAAAAGTTTTGATTATATTTGTTGGTATAAAGCGTTGGATATCCGTGTTTTGAGTGTACCTAGGACATTTGGATTCCTATTTACACATATAAGAATATATGTATATTCATATATGTATATTTTAATAATATATAATTTAATTTTATTCTAGTTTGAAAGTGGCGCCAGTGGCAGAAAAGTTGAAAGGAAACCGTTTGTCTTGGTGATGAGGTGGGATGAAACGCATGTTACTAAAACAGTTATGAATATAAATGTGGATGGATGGAGAGGGAGAGGAAGGCCAAAGAAAAGATGGATGGACTGTGTGAGGAGTGATATGAAAGAAAAGGGAGTAATAACATGACGGGGGACAGGACGGTATGGAAGAAGCAAACGTGTTGCGCCGACCCCAAGTAACATGGAATAAGGGCAGGATGATGATGATGATATATGCATATTTTAAACAAGCTTTTATATATATATATATTTTTTTTTTTTTAAACTTTGCCCCACACTAAGAATTTCTTCCTGTATCGTAGGTGCGTTTACAAACATATAAACTCACATACACAAACACCCAGAGCCGGAACAATATCTGCAGATCATACAAATATTTGTTCCGTGCGGGAATCGAACCCGCGACACGCAGCGCAGCAGTCAATCCCTCAACCACTGCGCCAACCGTGCGCCCAACTAGCTTCTGCCCGCGGCTTCAACCGCATTCAAAGTTAAAAAAAAATGCTCCGATCGCCACCAAACTAGAACTAAAAAGCTTCTCTGAAAATTTCATTAAAATCGTTCGAGCCGTTTCGGAGTCTATAAGGATCATACATACATACTTTCTCTTTTATATATATATAGACAGATAGATAGATTGCAATTCAGCTCAATCGAACCCCGGGAAATGGTTCAAACACTTGAAATATATGATTACAAAAACATAGACACACAACGGAATAGATGAAGCTAAATAAACACCATTTAATAAAAAGTAATTGTTGTAATTTTCAACACATCCTTGACCGAACGTCCAACGCGTTGATTAACATCAAGAGTTTTACTTTCTGAAACTGGACCTGTCTGAAAGTTGAAGTAAAACGTTAATTAAAAAGAGTTACCTGAACCTGATTAACCTTTCCCTAATTGACCCTTGTTGATAATGGGAAGGGTCACTCTTGTATTCATAGGTATCAATTGGACGAACAATTAAGTATATTAGTAATTTCATTTTGTATTAAATTGCGTCGGACTATTGTTCTGTAATTGAAGCTTTCGCTAAATCGAATAACTCGTCGAATATTAAGATTTCAATGTGATTCCAGTTATCAAAGCTTTAACATTGAAAAGCAATATAAAAGATTGAGGAATCCGATATCATGAATGTGTGACCTTAGGAAGTTCTTTAATAACGCAGATGGAGTGCGTTACTACAGCCAGATATTGTCATAAATCGACATCTAAGTGCAATAGATAAAATAATTAGATATACAGCTTCTGTAATTGGTAAGCAGATTTATTAATTTGTTAAGCTGATAGTTTTTTAATTATTTTATAAAAATATTTCCGGCTGGAGTGACGTTACCGCAGCCAGATCTTTTGTTTTCTAACGGGTATGTAGAAATAAATGTTATCTATGTTAAAAAACTATCAGCTTACCAAATTAATAAATCTGCTTACCAATTACAAAAGCTGTACATCTAATTATCTATTGCACTTAGATGATGATTTTGGACAATATCTGGCTGTAGTAACGCACTCACACAGATGAGTATCCGGCTGGAGTAATGTTACAGCAGCCAGATCTTTTGTTTTCTAACGGGTGTTGAAATAAATGTTATCTATGTTAAAAAACTATCAGCTTACCAAATTAATAAATCTGCTTACCAATTACAGAAGCTGTACATCTAATTATCTATTGCACTTAGATGACGATTTTCGACAATATCTGGCTGTAGTAACGCACTCACACAGATGAGTATAGCTCACTATCCAGCTGTAGTATATGGAGTCAAGCGAGAAAGCCTTTCTGTGTCACCCCTCGCAGCGCGGAAAGCGCCATGCCCCATATTTTCTATGAAAATTGTTTGCTTGCTAAAAGTCCCTTTTACGAACGTTTTCTTATGACTATCATACTGCAGTTTCTTAAAGCAAACGAGGCGGACTTGTGTTTGCATACACACATACAGTAACACACCACTCCGCATTATTACCTCTGAAACGAGCTCAGAATGAAACACTCTTCTGATTAAGTTATTACATTTATTTTAATTTATTCGTGACAAATAATGACAATACCTACATCAATTATTATTTGTAATTACTAAGTATTGAGCGTATGAGTTCTCTCAATTCCTAAATCAGCCAAGCCAACCAGAGCTCCCCCGTGACCGAACGATCGCGTATGATTCGTCGAATATTTACAATATTCACTTAAACGTGACTTATGTATCAGATGTAAGTATACAGTAATAACGCCATGTACTTAGTCATACACATACATATATATGTCGTTATAAAATACACTGTGTTCCTATACTTTGAACTGGTAAAAGGGATTGCAGTTTATTTATTGGCGGTATTATATTGTGCACTGCAGACTGAGGTTATTGACTGCTGAAGTATTAAAAAAAATTTTTTTTCACTCCAAAATGTATCTAGTAATTGATAAACATAATGATTATTATTGTATGCAGATATCGGTCACGCTTTGTTTTACAGATTTTGGTATTGTTTGCTGAGTATAAATTGCACAAGTTTTATCTTATGCCTGGTTTTGAGTTTGATGGTCCAGAGTGTAAAAAGTATTTAAGTGATTCTTTCTCTAATTGAGACAAATTCCTGTTGAAATACCTCAAAACCAGGCATTAGTAAACTTATTAATTGGTATTGAAAGACAGAAAAATATTTACATAAGAGAAACACGAATAGAAGCTCTTCAACCTCAGTCTACAGTTACATTGTTTATTAAAAATGATTTACAGTACTGAGGATCGTTAATTTCCATTATTGTAAATTACTA
Source organism: Anorthoa munda (assembly GCA_945859665.1). Lineage (NCBI taxonomy): Eukaryota > Metazoa > Arthropoda > Insecta > Lepidoptera > Noctuidae > Anorthoa > Anorthoa munda. The sequence continues at coordinate 10,210,183 of OX243913.1, read as the reverse complement.
ATCTAATCGACTTTTTTATTACATTTTTTAAATGGTTTCTATTAATATACCATTGAGAGTTCATTGGATCAATATTACCCGTTCAATGATCAGTAAACATTATGAATTAATATATACCTCAAAAATATTATTGATCTATTATTTCTGATCGTAATGGAATTTAAAATTCTATGCATTTATTAATTATTAAAAATGTATAAATTTCATAAAAAAATGTTTACTTTTGGCAAATTATAATATGATTGTGGTAATACTTAATAATAATCCAATATAAAAACTATGGTACATTTAAATGTTTAATTAGCAAAATGACACGGACATTCAACTTGACAAAATATATGAAAAAAAACTCTCTGTCAAATTGTAGCGTTCATAAAATGCAAACATCTCAAATTGAAACCACAACGGACATGTGTTGTTCAACTACGGTAGAATAGTAAACTATTGCACCAACTCGGTTTGTATAAACTTACTACGTACAATTTGACAGATAGTTTGTATAAGTGTAATGCCATTTGTGCGTGGAAATGTCTTAATGGTATATAATGTGAATGAAGTGAATACAAACGTTTCTGGCCAACAGTAAATCAAGTTCTTCATTCAGTATTTAATCGTCGGTTCGCAACTTCCGAACTATTCGAGTAATATGTTATCTATAACCGACTACCGCCTAACTACAATTTACATAATGCTTAAAAATTTTGACTATTCAGTCGGGTTCCTTAACTCTACGACAAATATTTAATTTTAATGGGTATACTAAACACACAACTTATACATAATGTGTCTTACAAGTACAAGTATCACTACGAAGAGTATGCAACGGAAACGATAACTACACGACAACGAGATACTTTAGTGTTGACGTTACTATGTCTGTTCTAATACATAGTATGGAACTAGCCGGCTATATGAACAACTGAACGAGGCAAATAATATTACAAGATGTCAGAGACTTCTCAGAAACTGAGTTACTGTGTACTGCTTGATAAGTATTCCATCCTTTGTCAATAGTATTTACATAATTTATCTGTGCTTACAACGAAAAGTACACACATTCAATTCAACATTAAGACAATATATATTTTGTGCTCGATTTATGTAAAGAGAAAACCTATTTAATTGTGAACGTTTAATGTACATTGCTTACTTCTTACGTAGCTAGCTTTGCATCCTGAGCGACGGAAACATTACAATTTAAAAAAAGCAGTAGTATCACTTTCATTTACAAGAATTATAAACTGAGTACCTATTCGTTTAATTTTATAAAACGTGGCTGATTGTTATCGCGTCCATACTTTAGTGCTTAAATATTTACAGTAACTGGATTGCAGTGAATGTAATACACAAAAGCCGCTAAGGTTCTCCTACCGGTTTCTATTCGACGTTTACTAATCTAAGTCCGACCTTAAAATATACATGCTGTACAAGACGTTTAGTAGGTTCTTTGTAGAAAAGGGTAACTACGCAACACAAGAACAGATGAAACGAATGAAGATGGGTAATATTTCGTAATTTAAAAGTTTGCGCCACGCTTGTGCTAAACAAAACTGAGATCTCACTGCGGAATAACTTCACATGTACAAAGAATTACTGCGTTGTCTTTGCACAATGGTCGTGTCTTGTGATGAGTTCTGTTGTGATGCTCCATTCTCTATGCCCAACGTAACACAGAATACACCAACTTTATTTGCTATTTTAAGATGGTTTTATTATTCTCATACTCGTTGTGCTTTTATTATCTCGTATTTATTAAAGTAGTTTTATTTTACTGGTTACACACGTTTATATAAATGCTTGACACTAGACTAACTTCACATTAATAATGCATGAGAAATGGGAAATGGATGAGACAAAGTAGGCATAGAACATTGGCAGGTATTCATGACCAGTTCTGCGGTTTATATCAACAATAATGCAAACATTGCGAAATAAATATCAAAATTCTACTTTTAGTCAACTACCCATGTCGTTGTCTCTCAAATTTGTATCTTATCCTATTGCGATGGTAATTTCGAATAGATTATTAAGTAATATTCAATTGACGCGCGTTTACTAAGACTTCTTGGTCCTAAGTCACTTTCCTCTATACTAGTAACTGCGTCTAAATTACCACAAAACAATAAAACAAGCTGGATATTTTACAAAAATACAAAAGTAATCGTTGGTAGGTGATCCTCCATCGAGGAAAGCGTATTTTTAAAACCTATTGTTAATTACGTCCCTCTCAAAGTCTATAGAACGGTAAAGGCACGGTCATGATGTGTATTGCACTTATGGGATTACTTGTCCGTACAGACAGAGAGAAGAAATTTCTTCTAAATGGTTCAAAACACGCTCTAATCTACGAGTCAAGTCGAGGAAAGCGTTTCAAGGCACATACTTTTAGAAACAATAGGGTGGTGCAGATGGAAAACATAGCTGCACCACCGTCAGGTAAGGTTACGCCAGATGAGTTGAAATCAGAGCGACCGCTAGAAGCGTAGCCTACGATAAGATTCAGTAATACACAATGAACCTCCTAGTACTAATCCCGAGCGCTCGGCTACCGATACAAGGTACACCGACAAGAACCATCATTGAAATTACCCTATAATGTCTTTACACCGTAACTATGGTAGTAATATTACATAAAAATTTAAATCAAAGCTCTTAGAGTTCATTAAAAGTTTTACCTGCACTGTATCACCATTTTCGCGAGTAGTCAAGAACACTTTCCACTTACACAACCCAATTTATACGAAAAGGAGCGACCGTCAGAAAATGTTCACTTGAGCGTATCACGAGTTAATTATCGCACACTCCGCCGTTTGCAATAGTGGGAATATGATACCCATTAGTCTTTTCGTGCAGCCGACAGGAGTGGTGCGAGGACTCCTGTCAGAAAACGTTCGGCTGGTTGGTGTCGCAGGCGGAGGCGAGGCAGCCGCCGGCTTCGCGGCAGAGGTGCGTCGCGGCGTGCAGTAGCGCCGGAGCACGCGGCGGCGCGGGCGCGGGCAGCACGGGCGACAGCGAGCCCGCGCGCGACGCGCTGTCGGCCGCGGACGGCGGGCGCTACACGTGCGTGCACGCGCCCGCCGCCACGGGTCAGCCGCCCGCCAGCACGTCCTCCGGCTCCGGCGACCAACAGTTGTCGGACAGCCAGCACCCCACCACCACCGTCACGAAGCCAATCAACAGCGCTAGGATTATGTATACCTCCGCGTTTCCTACGGAAAATACGACTCATATTAGATCACGTTATAACCAGTTTGAAGCACAGAACATTTTTGAACGGTATGTGTGTGAATCTAACCGAGCTGCTTGCGGATGCCAAGCGGCTGCCGGCTGCGCCAGAGCGAGTTGATGAGCGTGGGGTCGCCGCGCGTGCGCCAGTCGCGGTATCCTCGCCCTCTGGAATATTGATTGAATCTGCGGAACGTTAAATTTGAATTATTTTTGTTCTACACCACAAACAGTTTATACTACCTACATATATAGCTATAATGCCTAAATTAAAACATTACTTAGATATAAAATGCTAAGTATGTCTACATTAATAAAACAATGTCACACCACTGCTTGTAATGAGACAGCAAAACTGCCGAAGGTGCTTTGATCGCAAAACTGGCGTAAAGCCAAGCCTTCAATGCTGAAGCTTACTGCTCGTACAAATTGTACTTTGATACTGACTGTAGCAAAAAAGCGAAATTGAATTGTTACCATTTTCCGTCCATAGGATATTTACGTTGCGGTTCGTGCACATATGCCTAGTGTAAATAAGTGGTTCATGCGAATGCAGTTGTAACTACCGTGATAAATAGGTACATATTATGCAACTATAGTTACTAAAGCGAATAAAATTTTGTATCATAAATTCAAAAATCAAAGCTGATTGTCATATATGGAAACGGGTGTGGATCTGGTAGATGATGCAGTCGATTCTGAATTGCCGAAAAATATTTGCTTTTATCTTCGGATGATAGTTTAAAACAATTCAATTTCGCAGCATTTAGGATTCAGTGTTACTTTATTGGATTATCAGGAATAAATAATAGTTAAATGTTTACAGGAAAAAAATTGTAGGTTTGGATTCTACTAAATTCTTGTTGTTCTTTACTTTTAGGATTTAATAAAATCGAATATAATAATGTCATTAGCTTAATAAAATACCCACTTATTTAAGGCTAACATCATCAAATATGTGAGTTTTGATTAATCGTCCCTGCTTCAGTTACCCTACGAACTACTAGTGAGTCAAACGTGCAAAATGTCAACCATGTAATGTTATCGTCATGCAGCGGAACTGTTCACTCATCGGACACAAGTGATGGCTTACAAAAATGATCTCTGCCTTTGGCCCCTAATTTATTACAAAGAAATATTTGTCAAAACACTCTAAATAACAAATGACTTACATTATCTCGTCGCACCGGTATTGTAGCGGATAATAAAATATAAAATAAATATTTATATTTGGATTTTATAGCACATTAAATAAATAAAAAAAGAATTATAATATTCACAAATCATTATTCATTCAGTGTATAGATTCGACAGTAATACAGTGTTTGGGTTTTATATATGAAAAGTGATGTTACATCATACAAACGTCTTGCTCGCGTACGTGAGCGTTCACATCATGTCTCGACAACCTCATCGATTATCATCTATCTGTGAGCACATACTTTAGCTCAATGCCACTTACGGCCCCAGCATCCCTGTTATCTACATATTTTTATCTTTCCACTTACTTATATTACAAGGTATTTACAATAAAGTTGATGTTAAGACACTCAGTGACTAAGAAAAGGGGGTCTAGAATCATAAAAGCTTTTATGAGGTACCTACCGACCTTCGTAAACTACAATGTTCTTATATGATAGATACCCTTTCACTGAACGCGCGTCGAAGTATTTAACCTCATAAGGCTGTTCGAGAATATGTGAAAATCCTGAAAAAATATCTATCGTACTAAACATTATTCTATTTGGCTGGGTTTATAGTTATAATCGTTTCACAAGACAGCTTTTGTAAACAATATTAAATGCAATTGCGGATAAATAAATAAACAGGATAAGCAGTCAGAGCGGTGCGTCTCCTGGGTCACACTACCTCCGTTTATTAAGTTTTTCTTTTTAATAACTAATTTAATTTTCAACCGCCTAAATTTTGTACCAAGGGGCAGATTTGCTTATTCATGGAGCCTCTGTTGTATCTACCGCTCCTATCTAAAGATCTGAACCCGTCGCTGACTGAATGCATTTCTCAAGCGGAGTGGAATTTAAAGTTGTTCGATAAATGCCTCACGAATTCGCTGCTTTACTTGCTGGAGTGAGAAACAAACTCGGGTATTCGAAAAGTACTGGAAGCAGAGTACTGGCGCGCACCTGCGGTCCACATAACCGTCAACCTCACTTTTGTACGTAAAACTTGCAATAATAAAAAATCTCCAATATCCTATCTGTGACTAAGTCTTACCTAACAAAGTACTTACTACAATGGCCATACATATAACCTTACTTGAGAAGTTGGTTACATAAATAGGGTTTAGCGCAGTGGCATCAGTTGTACGGTATATTCATGTTATGGGGTTATTTTATAGGATCCCGTGAGAGCCTTTAAACTATCGATAGCAGCCCCTGTCACTAGGTTCAAGTTATTGGTGCATCGGTCTTAACTTGATACGTACCTACATTTGTAACAGTAACTTAAGGGTACACTAGTCGCTAATTCTTCCATACAAACGTAGTCTGGCTTTTACACCACTGTTTGATGACGTACGTTCAAAATAAATAAATATATCAATTTGTCTCATCATTATCTAGCCCTGTATGGAAGCAAAAAAGTAAAAAAAATATTTACTTGAAAGTTATGAGCTTCGAAAGTTTACACTAATTTTAACGCATCTTTGGGCGCAAATAAGTACCATAAGAAGAAGGAAAATTAAAAAACGGCCTCCATACAGGGATAGATTAGTAGTTCAAAAATGCAAATAATTTTATTTTGAACAGATACATTCAGTCATTTTTTATGATATCCAGACTCCCTAAGGCCTGTTTATAAAATTTCGCGCGCTCGTTTTCGTTCTAAATCATCATCCATTTCGCTACAAATTTGCAAAAGTGTGTATTCGTACGCGAACTAGCTTCTTACTGCTCATAACAGCATCTATCTATTCCGCAAGTGTTGTCGGTTGATATAGCATGCATTTTAACCCCGCGCACAAAATAGTTCGTGCCGTCGACTAGTGTACCCTTAAGGATACTATGAATATGAACGCGAATATTTACTACGCCACTAGTTCCGAAATAGTAACTTTAAGTGTCAGAATCGTTCATCATCTTCCCTTGCATGAAGATGAAGACTAGACAAGTTAACTTCGTTAAGTATTCATGCATGTTCTTGATGTGTTAAATTTCATTAAGCGGTCTAAGTTTTAGTACGACTTAGTCATTGGGTTGTGAATTCATAAATTAATTAGCTCGGTCTGTTAAAATTACAATATTTTTGTGGAGCTGGCATTCATTTAACATTGCTCATTAAGATTATCCTTTGCGTAATACTGACAAGGATTATTCAGTTTCATTGGAATTGCAATTTTAACTGTGCTATTTGATTGCTTTAATTATTTTGCAAGCCATTTAGAATTTAACGCTCAGTAGGTTTAACGGTTTCATTAAAATTTGATGCGCTGTCGTGGTTGTAAAGCTTTGTGCTAATCTATTGTTTTCAAAAAGGATCGAATTAGTGCTAAGATTAATTTAATATGCTTCACTAATAACAGATTGCTTACTGGAATACATTTTATCGTGATTGAAGGCTTACAGGGTTTGTGAATTTGCATTATTACCTATTCTATGACTGAGTTTCTAACTAATGTTAGATAATGTGCCCAATTGTTAATTGCCCACTCACTTATTAACGGTACGATACTGTGCTGATTAATGAATCACAATGATGTGTGTGTTTGTAGTTAATTCGTTCTACGATCACAGTTTATACCAGATACAGTGGACATGGACACAGATAAGGGAGACCACAAGCGACTGATAGCAATCTGGGCTCAATCTTTTATTGGCAACCATATTATCAACGATCTAGTACTTTATCCTGGGCTACATGCCCAAACTAGTACCCGTTTTTGATTAAAATCTGCGAGAGAATGTTACATGTCCATGGCTCATCAGAGAAACCTACAAAGAGGAATTTCCCGAAGTTGGTTAGTAAAATTCTGGCTACAAAATGCTCGTCGTCTGCGGTCTCCCTAAAGCTTACCCGTGCATTTTGTGATTGTGTTTTATTACCTCCAGCCTAAATGGGGTAATCGATTAGCAGAAAGGGTATTACAATGGGGCAATAAATAGTTGGATTCGTTTTAGTATCCACAAAGTCATTAGTTAGCGGGGCCGCTACACCAATACGGCATGGCGAATGCTGATCTAAAGTACCTACCTGAGATAAATCCCTGATATCGTATTCACATTTCACACCTGCTACATTTCAGCCGTTCTTCAAGATATTGAACGTTAAGTACGTAATAATGTAACAAGAAAGCCACTATTTCCTTCATCTTAACTCTAGAGCTATTTTAAGAGAACAGGGGGGTGACCATAACCTCTTAGAGTAAGGTTATTTTGAGTGTGTGTAAGGGACAGATGTAAATGACTTGTATACATCTGTCACTTACGCGATCTCATAACTCTAAGAGCTTATGGTCACCCCCCTGAGAAAGTAAAACGTAGGTAGACTTTGCTTGCTTTAAAATATGTGCCCAAAAGTTTTAAAGTAGTTAATTAAATAATTGCAACAAAGAGAAGGTTGTTACATGTGTGACGTATACGTTTCTACGAGTACTTTCTAGAAAGTCTTAGGTGTTTTACCTATATACTACTCGATACCCAAACTGATTTCAATTACACTGAACTTTGTACCTTCTCTGTGACAAATGAAGGTCGTAATTGCTTTTCCAGGTATAACTATGCCATAAACCTACTAGGGATATGAAAGTTGGGTTAAATGACAATAGCTTAACGGCGGAGGCGTCGAACTGGCGATCAAATTCGTGAGTTCGTACCCCCTGCTTGTAAATTATGGTAAACCCACTCTTAGCTTTAAATTTAGTTTAGTTGTTTAATTTACGTGGAATTTTAGTGTAGAACTTATTGCACAGATAACGTACTATACAGAACCAAATATTGTACATGTGTCACCGGTGTCACATACGCATAGTTCGTCAGGAAGGAAACAATCACAAAGTAATCTCCTGATGGGCTGATTTATACGTGTGAGGGTTACATCTTTCTGAATCAAAACTTTTATTTAAATAATAATCGATGGTTTGAGTATAATATTTACTGGCACCATTTCCTTGACGTCTAGCGTATTTGTGCGATTAAAATCGATAAGTACCTACAGTATCGATATTTGCACTTATCCTATGTCTAAGGGCCAATTTTTATTAGTCAGATAATTCTTACCTAAAGAATACAAATGGGTGTTTGACATATTGCCTATACAAAAGCTGTCAACCCACCATTTTTATTCCTTAGGCAAAAGTTATATGACTATTGAAAAATCGGCCCTAAGAGAAAAAGTCGCGCTTCTAATTCACGTATGAGCGAACCTCGTCTGTATAACCAAGCGTTACGTATGTGCGCATGTTACGGGCGAGAGCAAAGTTCTGTATACTACGTTGCCTGTGTAGCTTATTTAAAAAAAAGAAAAGAAGGGAGTAGTAATTGATTGGTGTGGTACCTTCGAATGCCGCCGACTCCTGCCGGCGGCGCGGTGGAGTGCGGCACCCCTGGCGGGACCTGCGCGCCTCCTTGCACGCCGCCCTGCACACTGCCTTGCGGGGCGCACACACAACACCCTGTGCATACAATGTAACACTTAAACTGTAGCCAAAGTCACACAGACACTCTAACAAACACTCTAACTGCTGAGTTTACATTGTGCCGAATCTCAGTTTCAAATCTTTAGAGCAATAAAAAAGGATTTTTTTGTTCTGCTTCGCTGGTCTGCTGGTCGCAAAATAAAGAAAGAATAACTGTTATTAGCACCAGGCACGACACACACAAAAAAAAAAACAAAAGCAAAAACTGTAATTGTAAATTAAATACAAAATAAGTGTCACAACCACGCAAAACGTCATCGCTCAGCATAATGCTGGGACGCAAAACAGAGCCACAGCGCTAAGCTAAGCATGAGGTCCTGCACCTGTAGCCAAGTTGGCAATCTACAATCGTAAACGCTAGTAGAAAACGAATATATGGGAATGACACATCGGAACGTTAAGTCACGTGGTCAGACCATACAAATACAAGGCGTTAACGATTGTAGAAAGAGATTCGATACGAAACGTTTGTAACTTGGCTTGGGGGCTGGAGTCATTGGGTTAATTTCTCAGTAGTAGCCCGGGGTCTGGACTTCCCCCCGGTTGATGGAAATAAGCTCACCCTCTATTTCATGGGACTTGAACATAACTGACAAAATGTGAGCGTACTGTAAGTTTACCTCTGCCCAACCCTCCAGCGAATGCAGGCGTGATGTTTTGTTATTTGTTCTGCAAAATATTTTAATAGTATGACACATATTGGCTGTTATACCGTGACATAGCAAGCATACATTCCAAAAAATAAACGGGCAACATAAAAATATTCGAATATTGTATCGCAAATTCACGTATCCGAAAACTAAACGGAATCGTGGTATGGTAACGTAATCGTTTTTCATGTTCAGTGTACCAATGTGTTAAACTAATAAAAACATTTTCACAAAAAATATACCGACTTCTAAAGCAAAACACTTAAAAGTGCACAAATAACTTTTATTTGGGAAGTCGTCTTTGGTACCTCTCCTTTTTATCATTTTTCAACCCCGACTTCCGAAACGAAAGTTAGTTTTGCACTTTTTAGTGTTTTGCTTTAGAAGTCGGTTTATTTTTTGTAAAAAAGTTTTTGTTTCTCTATTTTTAGTATCCTATCACTAAAAGTGACCATAATCTATTGAAATGTACCTAAAGGATTGACCAAATACCCATCCTAACTTTATTTACTTTACCCATAATAATTTTTTTTACCGATAATAACTTAATTCGTGTTGTTTGTCGCTAAGGAATTCGCTTGTATGTTCCATATCTTGAAAACTGCGGAACCGATTTTGATGCAACTTGTTCTGTTCCCTTAGTTGAGAGATACCTAATCCAACAAAAATAGAATGAACACGATCCGATAACTAACTTCGGAGATATGCATAGAAAAACATACATACATACACTTATGAAATTAGGCACACGTGTTTAGAAGAAGCCTATACAGAGTAACATATGTGAATATTGTGCAATTCCAATAATATTACATACATACGTGTCGAATTGATTATCTTATCTTTTTTGCAGTCGGTAAAAAAGCCTGTAATATCTCTGAACCACAACACTCATTTATGAAATACTTTCGCAAAGAGAAAATCCAGTTTGACAGGCGAGTCATCCGCATTGAAAGCGCAAATAGTGAAGTTAAGAAAACAAGTTGGTTGGTCAGGGGTATAGTGTGATACGTGCATAAATATTAACATGGCTTGAATGATGCCTGTTCTAAAACCATATAACCATAACCATACAAAGTTTAATTAACAATTATATCATCCAATGATATTGACGTGTTTTGATCATTCAAATAACTAACTTACTTTCAATAACAGTGTCTTAACGTTGGGTGACTGATGGCAATAAATCGTATTTGATAAGAATAATGGCTTCAGAGAAGAATAGAAACCGAATTTTTTGCCAAAACTCATGTTCAATTCAATTCAGACTGCAATCCTTTGGCCACTAGCCTTAATAGCTAGTCGGTCTAATAATAACTTGATATCTATAAAAAACCGGCCAAGTGCGATTCGGACTCGCGCACGAAGGGTTCCGTACCATTATCGCAAAACACTGCAAAAAAAATCATGTTTGTTGTATGGGAGCCCCCCTTAATTTATTTTATTTTAATTTAATAATTATTATTTTTTGAAGAGAATATACAACTAAATATTCTGTGAATATTTCAAGCGTCTACCTGTTGCCGTTATTAATATCGAGCAAAAAACGGGAAAAATATCACGTTTGTTGTATGGGAGCCCCCCTTAAATATTAATTTTATACTGTTTTTAGTATTTGTTGTTATAGCGGCAACAGGAATACATCATCTGTGAAAATTTCAACTATCTATCTATCACGGTTCATGAGATACAGCCTGGTGACAGACAGACAGACAGACATACAGAGAGACAGACATACAGACAGGCAGACAGACAGACGGACAGCAAAGTCTCAGTAATAGGGTCCCGTTTTTACCCTTTGGGTACGGAACCCTAAAAAACGCCGCTTTTATGGTGATGAAATTTTTTATATTAATAACTAACTTACTCATTGAAATAACTAACTTAGTTTCAATAACAGTGTCTTAACTTTGGGTAACTGATGACAAAAAATCGTATTAGGTAAGAATAATGGCTTAAGTGAAGAATAGAAACCGAATTTTTAGCCAAAACTCATGTTCAATTCAATTCAGACTGCAATCCTTTGGCCACTATTCTTAAAAGCTAGTCGGTCAGCTGTGGGTATAACTTGATTTCTATAAAAACGAGGCTTTTTATGGCGATCAAATATTTTATATTAATATCAGATACGTAGTACTTTTTCTCGATGCCTAAAGATCTACATAGACATCTAGATATGCATTTTATCAAGATCCAGTTTAAGTATGACTTACTTCATCTTTGTTTACGAAGTCAGTAAGTCCCGCAACTGTTGCCTTTCTTGTGAAGCACTAAAGTAACTTCGTCGAAAACAATCATCAATCACGGATTACAAGACTTTCTGACAACGATGCGATATTGTCGCAGTCTTGCCAAATAACACCGTTACAGCACAACTTTAAAATTGATGTTTATAAGGTTGCCCAAAAGTTTTATACAGATAACAGTATATAACGGGAAACTTAAGAGCATTATTGTTTGCAGTTGTCAATCGGATTTTGGCAAATTATCGAGCGGAAACAATTTGTTTCACTCAATTATTTCTAAGGCTGACCCATAACATATCACTTAGGTATATGTGTGCTGTATTGTCTGTGAATTTATTTATAAAATAAGCCAATATTTACCCGACTGCCGAAGGAGGGTAATGTGTTTATCAGTCTATGTATGTATGCATGTATGTAAGTATGTATGTATGTATGTTTGTTCTTACGTGGCGTTCCAGAGACCAAACGCGTTAGCCGATTTTGATGATTCTTACGTCAATCGATTCGTCTGAACCCTGCAAGTGTCACTGCCCACATTAAAATTGTAACATAGAAAAATGGCGGCTTTTGGGCGCCATATTGTGGGGGCCCAATTTTTTTTTCCTTGTGTCCCATCGTGTGGGTTATCAAAATAAATGGTTTTACGTGGCAATTTCAAAAATATATAACACTTGTATGTTTCTATGTACCAAATTGTAAAAAAAACATAACGAAAAAGTTATAAATAAAAAAAGTTAATTTAAAAAATCTAAAATCCCGACTGCTTAAGAAGCGAACTAAAAAGACGTAAACAAGAAGAAAATCATGCTGTGCAGTCGGTATCCTCCGACTGTCTAAATCTGGTTATGGTCAGCCAGCTCGCGAACATGTATCCTCCGAGTGCACAGCATGATTTTCTTCTTGTTTACGTCTTTTTAGTTCGCTCCTTAAGCAGTCAGGATTTTTGATTTTTTTAATTAACTTTTTTTCAGAATTTGTACTACGAGAAGTTGTTTTATTCGATTTTGCTTCAGAGTTGAAGTTTTCCGCAGAAAACAGGTTAAGTACGAAGTCCGAGCATTGTTTTGTGTTGAAGTAGAGACCGGCCGTCCTGACGAGTGTATTATGTACAGCGGTTCATTCATTGAGTTGTTAAGACGACGCAGCAGCCCTGTGCGATTGGTATCAGAAGGCTATTATTGCAATTGACGTAATGGGCTGTAAAATTAGAATAATGCATGTCATACAGCTTGTTATAGTGGTTTCCGCTCGCCGGCGGCCACTAAGTAGACATCAATTTAATTTTACAGCGCGAATAAACAGAGAGGTGGACGTTTTATGTGCATGCACGTAAAGCCTGATCTATTCTACGTGCTCTTCCTGAAGTAACTAAGTTACAATGTACGGTATTTTCCTAACTATAAAGAGATATTTACGGGACATCTACTCGTAAGCATAACAATGCCCGGTGTTATTTGAAACTAAGCGCTTAAGCAGGCCATTTTACAGCGGCCACAGTAAAGCTACTTGGTATCCTATTATTAAACGCGATTTATGTTAATTATATTATCTGTTCTCAAACATACACAAAGTAGCACAGTTATACGCGATCTGGTTTCGAGTCTTGTGTGAGATAACTCCGGCAGTGAGTTACTGGCACGAATATAATGACTAGGCAATGAACATTATAATAATCTTATCTGAACAATGTTAATCTTATCTATATTGTATTTAATTATGCCCGTTATATTCTCCCAAATTTTTATGTCAATTATAAGATTTCACGTCTTTTGAGTTGAAATTAATTTAATGAAATATTAGTTATTACAAAATACATTAACAACATGATTCGACATTGCGAAGGAAGCCGTTTGAACATATTTAGACATTAAGATTTTTCCCGGATTTAATAAAAAGACTACTTGCTAAAATTGCGGATTTATTTCAACACAAATAAGCAGAGTCATTTCACTTTATTCTTTTCTATTACTTCATAAATATATATATTTATATAGGTATGTATTATATTGAATATATATGTACGTATATTTTATCTATTTCAGTATAATAACTACTAGCTTTTTATTATTAAATTATGCACCTGCCATGTTGTCTCTCCACCACCCTTGGTTGACTGGTAGAGAATGCCTAAGGCATAAGTCCGCCTTTGTACCTTTGTGCAAGAAGTCTAAATAAATAAATAAATACTACCAGTGAAGTACCAGTGAAGAACTATGACCAGTGTGTGTTGCCAGTGATCACCTATGGGACCGAGACGTGGTCGCTCACAATGGGCCTTATCAGAAAGCTGACAGTCACCCAAAGGGCAATGGAGAGGGCTATGCTCGGCATTTCTTTGCGTGATCACGTCAGAAATGAGGATATCCGCAGGAGAACCAAAGTTACCGACATAGCCCGTAGAATTGCCAAACTTAAGTGGCAGTGGGCAGGGCACATTGCTCGCAGAACGAATGGCCGGTGGGCCGAAAAGTTCTGGAATGGCGACCGCGAACCGGAAGACGATATGTTGGAACGCCTTCCACTAGGTGGACCGATGACCTGGTTAAGGTTGCGTGAAGGCGCTGGATGTGAGACGCACGGGATCGGTCAATGTGGCGACGCCTGGGGGAGGCGTATGTCCAGCAGTGGACATCTTTTGGCTGAAATGAAGATGATGAATAAAAAGAACACCGAGCTTCGTCTCAAACGACAAATATGTGTTACCATAGTAATATACGAGGAGTAAAAATCAGTGAAGCCCTTTTTATTATATCGACACTAGTATTCAGTGAAATAAAAAAATATTTCTCGTAAACACCCAAGACAAATAATGACTGAGCACAAACAGCGTAAGAACCGACTCGTTTGTAGATCAACTTCGTATGAATAGTCCACATAAAAGGAAATGTACTTTTATGGCATAATATTATTGACATGGTTTTATTGTACAACAGTGCACTAAAATGTTTACGACCTCTGAAATGCCTGATGCCATAGAAAAACGTTTAATGATGATAGTAAAATTAAAATGACAAACACATCGCATTCGTTTAGAAAGAATTTCTTATTTCTAAACGAATGCGACGTTTTATGTTTAAGGTGACTTTTAATTCAAAGGCAGTGTTCAGGGGCTAAAATACCCATGACAATAAACATCTTTCACAATGGGGTTATCCCAGACATGTGAAAAACGATGTCTGTGGCATTTTGTCAAATTATGCGAACATAAATGTACCGAACAAAAAACACCGAACAGAATACACAAAAAAAAAACAAATATAATGTCGAACATAGAACCTCCTCCTTTTTGGTAAGTCGGTTAAAAATTGTGCCTGATTAAATACATGTAGCTACGGCGTAGTACGTCAGGGCTACGAGTGCTACGACGCACTTATCTGCTACGATACGCGTCATCGCTTGGCGCACGTCATTGCTACGATATGCGTAGCCGCTACTACGCCGTAGGCCTTGCTGATATCTACCTTGTCGTCCGCCTTTAGTGGGGTAATCCAATATTTCTACGAAGTTCAGGATGACAGCTGTAAAGGAGATAATTCGGTGACTGAATACAGCTGACTTTTAATTTGTTATAAATCTTTCATCTTCCATCTTTCATCTTTCTTTCAAGTTGTAGGTCGTGGGTTCGAGCCCAGGCTTTACTTTGTGTAAATTATTTCATCACCACTGCTCTCAAAACGGTGAAGGAGAACATCGTGAGGAAACCGACGGCTGGGTAGGAAGCAAGTTTGGTCCCAATACGGCTTATGTGGTCAAACTGAGCCCTTCGCAATACCCTCTTGCAGGACTTGGCAGCCCTATTAAAGGCTCTCTTCCGCTGGCCCACGTCGCTAGCCTTGCGCCTTGACCTTCACCAGGTCATCAGTCCACCTGGTGGGAGGCCTTCCAACGCAACGTCTAGGGGCTTTACTTTGTGTAAATTATTTCATTACCACTGCTCTCAAAACGGTGAAGGTAAACATCGTGAGGAAACTGGCATGTCCTAGAACCAAAAATTCAAAGACATGTGACATCTACCACTCCGCACTGTTCCCGCGTGATGGATTATAGCCCACTACCTCTATGAGAGGATTCTTGTGACCCAGCAGTGGGAACATTAAAAGGCTGATGATGTGATGTGATGTGTGATGACTCCAGTTGGAGCTCGAAGCTAAATAATATCACCCGTGGGTCGATCTTCAAGGTAAAGCATCTCTAGCCGAGGTTGGTCAATGGATGGGTGACCATCTTTACAAAGCGAGCTTCCTCTGTGCCTCGGAAAGCACGTTAAGCCATTGTTCCCGGCTGTGATTTGAGATCTTTGACAGCCGTTATGGGTAGTCAGAAATCTAGGCCTTCCTAGCCTTGCCTAGGGGTGTCGTGTTACCCAGTAACTGGGTTGTGGAGGTCAAATAGGTAGTCGCTCCATGTAAAACACTGGTACTCAGCTGAATCCGAGCCCAATATAGTTGGGTAAAGGCTAGGCAGAATGACTCCAGCTGTTAGTCAATGCTTGTTTATTCAGTAGAAATGGTTGCAGTTTATAACTCGTGAGCGTTGTGTGCGTGTTTCTGCGAGCTAAGCAATAAATGGCTTTATTTAATGGCGTTGAAGACGAATCGCCAAAACCATCATACTCGATGGAAATATTCTCTGCAGCAAAGTACTTTGTATACAAGTAATCAACTGCAATAAAGTGCCTATTTCCATGTGGACTCCCTTTTCAACACCCACAGGATAAGACGCGACACAGTCACAATTCTTAGTCCCAATCTCATTGCAATTCAATAGCATTGTTTCTATCTCAATAATACAATGGGCTGCTGAAGCACAGCCAGAGATAGGTGAGCTCTATGTTACCACTTTAACACGGGCTATTGAGTTAAAAAGAGACTAGAGCTCCGAAACGTAGTTGGTCACAATGGGCCTCATAAGAAAGTTTACAGTCACCCAAAGGGCAATGGAGAGGGCTATGCTCGGCGTTTCCTTGCGTGATCGAATCAGAAATGAAGAGATCCGCAAGAGAACCAGGGTTACCGACATAGGCACATTGGCACACATTGCTAGCAGAAAGGGTGGTCGATGGCGCCGTGAAGTTCTGGAGTGGTGACCGCGATCCGGAAGACACTGCGTTGGAAGGCTTCCCACCAGGTGGATAGACGACCTGGTGAAGGTGGAGGGAGTTCGCTGGACGCGAAACGTACTCAGTATGGCGGCGCTTGGGGAAGGCCTATGCCCAGCAATGGACGTCTTTCGGTTGATATGATGAGTTAAATAGTCCCAATGATAGAGTTTTAACCATCTAAATTTTTTATATCAGTTATAAAGGCTTATTTTTCCCAATAACAGAGATATTTCCTATCTTCACATAAATTCCATACTCAACACCCACAGGAAAAGACGCGTCATAAATCCTAGGCCCCAATCTCATTGCAATTCAATAGCATTGTTTCTATCACAACAGTACAATGGTACGCTGAAGCGAGTCCAGAGTTAGCCAGAGATAGGCGAGCATTATTATACGGTCGTCAGTATTGACTGATTTACGACGCACGGCTTGCCTCGGCGCAGCATAATATACAGATTACCAGACATCCAATTATAATTATCTGCTCACGGTGGTATCGGCCGCGACTTACAAGTTGTAGGTCGTGGGTTCGAACCCAGGCAGGCGCTTTACTTTGTGTAAATTATTTCATCACTACTGCTCTCAAAAACGGTGAAGGAAAACATCGTGAGGAAACCGGCATGTCCTAGAACCAAAAATTCGAAGACATGTGACATCCACCAATCCGCACCGGGCCCGCGTGGTGGATTACGGCCCATCCCCTCACAGAGAGGAGGCCTGTGTCCCAGCAGTGGGAACATTAATAGGCTGATGATGTGTGATGTGATGTGATGATGTGTGCTCACGGCCCAAGTAATCGCAATCTATGTAACGGCTAGTAAAGCTAAGGCTTCACTGGTGATACTGGCGCTGTGACACTGGAATTCGCGCCGAAAAATATACCCGTATGTCGCTTACTCGTCAAACCACTCCGCCACAGCGATCGAATTGGTTTGACTGGAACTTGTAAGTGACAATTACATGGCGTTTTAGACCTTCTTGCCGCGAATCTCCAGTGTTGCATCAGAAGCATTAATCATTCTGCCTAGTTTTTCCCTACTATATTGGGGTCGGCTCCAGTCTAACCGACTGCAGCCGAATTCGAGCATTTTACATGGAGTGACTGCTTATCTGACTTCCACAATCCAGTGGGTGACACTGGGTGACTGAAAAACTAACACCAGTCATTCCTTGGTTTGACTGGTGTCAGTCAAGCCATGGGGTCCCAGTGCTAATAAAGGAAATTTGGTTCAAATAAATGTCACTAGATGGCGCGATATGCATTGATTCGTTATTGAATTGTGTGTAAAAATTAACACTCATTAATTATTATAACACCTTTACAGAGACCTCCAAGGCGATGTTAACTTACATATAATAAGTTACAATACAATACATCAATCGTTACAAGACATTCCAATACCTTAATCATTATTTAAAGATCATCTAAATTAATCATAAAAATTATAATTATGCTCTCGTTTAATCAACTCTCCTAAGCACAAAATAATGGAATATTGGGGTCTTAATTCTCATTTCAAAGATTACTTGAACGGATCATTAAAAATTTATTCTAATAGATGGCGCGGTTTTAAATTTCTGAGGTATGTCACTCGTTTTTTTAAATTTGTATTCTAACACATTTTCGTACAATGAAACTGTAAAACCATGCAAAAAAATACTATAAAACAAATCGAAAATAGACATAGAAAAAAAAATTGTGAAATAAATAGTCATGAACCGAGAAAACCATTTTACTTGCAAGTCGCTGCTAACACCATCTACAGCCGTGGAACGGAATCGAACGCTATCGAAGTACTTTAAAAATAATCATCTTAATCAGACGAAAAACGCTAGTTACGTCAGCACGGTTTCTTTGTATGGGATGAGGCATCTGTATGCTAGTATTATATTATCTGTGGTCATGCCAAGGAATGCCCCTTTAATGGTTTTTCATTTTATTTAAAGGCTTTTCATGTTACTGACTTTCCAATAATTAGGTTTAGAAAGATGTTGCCACATATACAGAGGGCCCGCTGAGAGAGGAAGAAATGTGTATTAGAAACGTGCGACAACTTTCTCCATATCAATATTTAAATTAATAATTGTCTTTCTTATGCAGACTACTGAGCTCAAAAGGCCCAATGTAGGTAAACATCTAAAAAAACCGGCCAAGTGCGAGTCGGACTCGCACACGAAGGGTTCCGTACCATTATCGCAAAACACTGCAAAAAAAATCACGCTTGTTGTATGGGGGCTCCCCTTAATTTATTTTATTTTAATTTAATAATTATTATTTTTAAAGAGAATATACAACTAAACATTATGTGAATATTTCAAGCGTCTACCTGTTGCCGTTATTAATATCGAGCACAAAACGGCAAAAATATTACGTTTGTTGTATGGAATCCCCCCTTAAATATTTGTTTATACTGTTTTTAGTATTTGTTGTTATAGCGGCAACAGAAATACATCATCTGTGAAAATTACAACTGTCTAGCTATCACGGTTCATGAGATACAGCCTGGTGACAGACAGACAGAGAGACGGACGCGAAGTCTTAGTAATAGGGTCCCGTTTTTACCCTTTGGGTACGGAACCCTAAAAACGAAATGACATTTACGGAAAGTATATTATTCCTAGTAACGGACAAAATTCAATATTAATGTGTCTGGATCTCATGGTGATTTTACTAGTAGAAGAGATTTCTTACATATACAGGGCCCACTTAACCAGGTTTTACTGTATGTGTAGCTCAACGCGACAGTCTCGGATCTATAAGTGAATACATTATCCGGCCTAATAGAATATGATAATACAAATTCATTAGCCTTGTTGTCCTCGGCTTAAAGAGGCGCCAACAGGATTATAGCAGGTTTATGGTAACCGGCTTCAATAATGTTTTGTATCTTGGTCATGCTTCATCCATTTGTTTGTACTTTGTAGGAAGATTTTTATCTTCAAGAAATCTTTGTAACCGTCTTTAGGCAAGTCTTATCACCAACAATAGAGCTGCATTGCATGCAACTAATCCGTATGACTTTGAAAATTGCTTTGCCCCATATCTTTCTATTCTTCATTTATTAAAATCATGATGCAATATAAGTTATCCAGCCTCGCGTGCACACAATGAGTGCGGAAGACATGACAACAAGAACAAGGGACTGGGAGGCACGATGACAGTGCTTTTCAAGATACGCTATTGCACTACATTCGCTCCATTGTCTTCGTTTAAAAGCAATTCAATAGACGCCGTTTATCTCGCCAGCACAAATACACCTCTAATGTTTCTATTTGCTCATAGAGAGGCGACGAGAACGACTCTTGAATTATTCATTTGAGTTATTCGTTGCTGGAGGTGAGCAGCAAATCATAATCCTCATAATCTGAGTGTGCTGCTTTGGGAAGGTTTAGTGACACAAATTATGAGCGCACAAAACAAAGCCGAGGCCCGGTTTAGTAATACGTTACAATGTATCCATTTAATTTATTATTTTAGAGGCTGAAACACCAATTTATGGGACACATTCGAAATGGACAACAACAAAAAATATGTCGATTGTGCCACACGACCTTATGTTTTACTCATTTACAGTCTATATCCAAAGAATTCCATGCGAGTATAGATTTTTCGATAGGACGTTTCAATGAGTCTTGTGTGACCCCTAAAAGGACTGCAGTATGGTGACATAATACTAATTTTTGTAGTTATTACAGCTCAATAAAGCACGGTTATGAAAATATGTATGGCTCACACGAACGACGCCTTTTGTTGGAGAATGCAGGCCTTATCACATGACGCTAATAAAAAGCTTTTTTACAAAAAAATACTACCGACTTCCAAATGAAAAAACTACAAACTGAAAAATAACTTTATTTGTGTGTCTTTGGTAGGTAGCATTTTTTATATGTTATGGACACCGACTTCCAAAAATAAAGTTATTTTACACTTTGTAGTTTTTTCATTTGGAAGTCGGTAGTATTTTTTTTATAAAAAAGCTTTTCATTTTTCACTTTTTAGTTGTACCTACCTAATAGGTAAGTTGATTAAGGTACCTATAACGCCATAATAGATTACCCGAATATCAGACATGCGATTCCAGCAATCCCGAGAGATTTGCCGTAATTTATTGAAGATCAGTTCTGTTATATATCTTCGAAGTTCTTCATCAGATCTTCACCAAATTAAAATGGGACCAACAAAAAACGAAAAAAGAATTTTCAAAATCGGTCCAAAATTGACGGAGATATGTGTAAGTGACAAACAAAAAAAAAAAAAAAAAACGTAATGTCGATCATAGAACCTCCTCCTTTTTGGTACGTCGGTTAAAAAATGTTATACCTACACGCCACCAACATATTGTTATAAATATCATATTCGGTCTACGTATTGGAATATGGTCATTGTTCCGATTAATTTAATTTAGTTAGTCAAGTTTGGCATGTTTATAAGCAACTTACATTGTTGATTTGTAAGTGAAAACAGAAGTTCCAACTTCCAACTGTTACAATAATTTATCGCAGGCATAACAACCATTGTGAAGGCCCATCGGCAATGGAATAACGCCAAATTACTTTATTAGAACGTCGTCGGCTATGGATACTGGCTCGCTTTCTAAAACTGCATAAAATGACAATTGTAATCCAATAACCGCAGCTAAAAAAAAAAACATAGGTTCGTTACACACCATTGCAGTTGTCCGTTGATTTAAAACGACACCAACATGCGTCGTTTTAACTGCGATGCACACAACGTATCTAACAGTAATAGCCATAATAGCCGTGTTTGTTCGACGCAATCGGCCACATTTTAAACCGCTACCCTCAATAAACTTTCAGTGTAGACCAAGCAGTTAACTATTATTGCTATTTTGCAATAGTGCGTGGTGATGTTTTCCTTCTACATGTTTGCGAACTTTTCTCTTATCTCAGAATATATTATTCAAGTCATTGAACATGAATCATGCAGTCGTTTCAGTGACGTAAAAGAAATAGTTGATGTAGGTTTGTTTGTATGTCGGTATGTGAAGTTATAAAGATGAATCAGTTATGCAAATAAAAGAGAATATATGCAAGTAGAATCCATTATTCTGTAAATTAAAACTAGATAAGGAATCAATTATCATCCAATCTTATTATTCAAATGTCCAATATCTAGTCGAGTTCAAATGTCATACTATTATAATATTTTGGAACAAGCATGCCATGCCGCGTCGCGCTCTTCTGTGCGACGTCGGAGAATTTTCTCCGAAATTCCTCGACAAATACGTACATCTTTTTTGCGAGGATTAGGTACAAAACATTGGCTAAGGCCGAGTTTTTGTAGTTTGTATAGTAGGTACTTACAATCAATGTAGGCCTATGTGAAATAAAAAACATTTGATTGATTTGGTCAAAAGTGCAGTCGCACTCTAACAAAACTATCTTTGTAGACCCTCTATCAATGGTTCACGACTGATTTAATCTATAAGATGGTATTTAAAGTATAGATTAGACTAGTTGTGGATCATTAAGCTTCTTCTACAAAAGAGCTAGTAAGTAGAATGCGAGTGCACTTTTGACTCTTGACTGCACTTCTTCTGGTTATGGAATATTTCAAAGGGCTATGAATCAAGTTGTGTAGCTGTATATGTCAAAAAGAAGCGGCTATCAATCGAATTGTATGGCCCCTTTGCTAGTGGTACTAGGATCGTATAAGGGCACAATCACATTACCGGCGAGTGCTGCGATAGCTGCCAGCGTAAGGAGGGCGGAGCGGCTGCGCGCCATGTCAGCAGGGCATGCCGCGCCGCGTCATCGCCGCGACATGCTCCGCGACGCGCCCGCACTGCTCTGAGCCTGCTGGACCTCTCCGAGCACTACCTGCAACAAAAGCACACCAGCTTAAGCACTCATACGCAAAGCATACTTAATCAGCCTTTGAATGTTCCCACTACTGGAACTCATGTCTCCTCTAAGAGAGATGGAATGGGCTATTATCCACCACGCGGGCCCAGTGTGGATTGGTTGATGTCACATGTATTCAAATTTTTGTACTAGGACATGGTTTCCTCACAATGTTCTCCTTCACCGTTTTCAGAACAGTGTGATGAAATAAATTACACAAAGTAAAGCGCCTGCTCGGGTTCGAACGTACGACCTACAATTCGTAACGCGGGGCCGTAACCACTGGGCAACCACTGCTCTAAGCACTTACTTCGATAAAATCTAAAGAAAAAGAGAAGAGAGAAAATAAGAAGAGAGAGGAGAGTCCTAAAGTTTTAAATGTATTGTGTACCAATTGTTAGCGAATAATAAATAAATAAATCAATAGCGTTCTGGCCCACTCCCCCTCATAGAGAGGAGCAGTGTGTCCCAGCAGTGGGAACATTATGGGCTGATTTATTATTATTTTAATTATTACTAACTAGCTTATATGCCCACGGTTACACCCGCGTGAAAAGCTTTTTATTATCCCAAGGGCGCAATTATACCAGGATGAATAATATAATAATATGTGTTAATTCAGATTATAAACTATCTGTGTGCCAATTTCATTCAAATCCGTTCAGCCGCTTTAGTGTGATTGAAACACAAACATACTAAGTATCACATTTATAATATTAGTAGGATAGGTTAAATCTGCACCAAGATTCCCCCAAAGTAACGACCACATCAAATATTGCGCTGCAAATTACATGTTTAAATGCTAAAACGTTTAAAATGGATTCTCTGATACGCCAGTCGCATTCTCGGAAGATAAGTTCCCGCCACAACAGGTGGTCAATATTTAATGGTTACTGCTTTGGCTACAATTAATTTGTCAGGGCTGGCCAGCGAGTTCATTTGGGAGGCGAAATAGTGGATAGTACGGCTTTAGACAGCTGAGAGTACGCCACGCGGCCGTTGTCTGCGTATCGACGAGCGAGAGCCGGCTGCCGGTCGCTCGCCGGCTCTCGCCTAACGCCGGGCGGGGCGGCGGCGGCCCTGACAAGGGTCATGCTTGCCAAAACATCCGTCCGAATGATATCCGGGGAATTTCTCTATTGGAGATTTATTCACTCCGCTAACAGTGCTTTATTTTGTCGTGATGCGGAAACGCCATGCTTTTATATGCAAATATTTACGGCGTGATTATTACATCTGGACTTTCTCAGTAGCAGCCCGGAGCCTTGATTTGTGCCGTCATCATCATCATCGGCCTTATAATGTTCCCACTGCTGGGACACAGGCATCCTCTCTGTGGGAGAGGTAATGATGATAATAGTGGCCTTAATCCACCACGCTGGCCCATTGCAGGTTGGAGAATGTCACATGTCTTTGAATTTTTGGTTCTAGTACATGCCGGTTTCCTCACGATGTTCCTTCACCGTTTTAAGAGCAGTAGTGAAGAGATAATTTACACAAAGTAAAGCGCCTGCCTGGGTTCGAAATCACGAACTACGACACGTAGGTCGGGGCCGTTACCACTGGGCCACCACTGCTCTCCTATTTGTGCCTAGTTGAAGGCAATAGGCTCGAACCCTATTATATGAGATTTAAACCTAATTAGCAAAATATTGTTGACCTATAGGGTCCAATTGGGCAAGGTGGATGGTAAAAGACCACGCGAACGTTCACCTACTCGCTGGTCTGTCCAGATCAGGGCCATTACGGGACTCACGGTGACCACTGCTATGAGAAGAGCCGAAGACAGGATGGCTTGGAAGTAGCTCGTCGTTGACTCCGTCAAAGCTTTTCAAGACAGGCACGACCTTCAGAAATGAAGACAACGAATAAGAAGAAGGATAGGGTCCTATAGAGAATATTTACCGCGCGTGCATTTTTTCTTTTTCAGACGCAAGATTATTTACGCCCGCCGTCTTGTAGATCGGTTAAAAGATTAAACCCTAATAACAAAAACAACGTGTTGCCTTCCACTTCAAGATTACGATAACACACCCGGAAAACCAAGACGAAACATAAAAGATTGAACCTTCAGACCCGAAGATTGTAAAAGTAATTCGTAAAACCAATACATATTTACTACTTTGCCATACAGTGCATGCCTTATCTTCGTATAGGTGGCATCTCCTAGAACTTTGTGCACGATAAGTTTCTAATATCAATTCAATTTGCAAGCCATTAAGATATGTATATCGGCAAAGTTTATGACGGCAATATTTTATAAACTTGACGGTGGATGTTTATAAATAAATCAGATAATGACGCCGTCGCCCTTATAAGTAGGTAGCGCTGGGAACTTTTATAAATAACACGGATGGTGTCGATAACTTTAGCAGAGGGCTATTTACAGGACATTTCGGAATATCCACTTTACTGGCAACGCTATTTCGAGCGTAGAGGGCATTTTTGAAAAGGTTTGTTACGTCACATTGATCAAAATTTGAGAAAATGCGGCACATCTAGAATGTTTATTAAATGTTTATTATTATTTTATAACCCGAGAGCACAGCGTCGGATTAATCAAGGCTTAGCGGATGCGAGACGGGTAACAACGCCAAAAAAGATCATCTTGTGAATTATGCTTTTAAACGCAGAGCAACATTTTTAGCGGAAAACGGTAAAATGCCAAGAGAACGAGAAAATATTCTTAATAATGTTTTTTGTAAATGCTGTGTAACTTGTCAGTAGAAAAGAAAATATGTTGCTGCAATAAAATAGGCGACAGTGTGATGAATGAGGGGAGCGCTCGGGAAACAACAATAGATGTCACGTACTTACGAACTCATAACCATCGATTCCAATTTATGGCACACGTATTATTCCTCCGGGGTGAAAAGGAACACACCTCTTGTATTGACATGCATGGCTGTTTGTAACTAACATTGCTTTGTTGGGACAACATTGTATAGGTTTTGTAAATAATACCCAAAATACCCTTATTTATAAAAATCACTAAACTGTTTAGCCATTGCTTAGAATGTTTAATTTAATAGAGTATTTTACTCTATATGAGAAAAAAAAACTATAAATATATTATTGAGATAGTTTAGGCAAAAACCAGATGGAAAATGTTAGTACTAGTTCGAAAAATAAATTATAAAATTCAATTCAAAGTTTTCAGTTTTTTTATATCTGTTTTATAACACTATGAAATATAATATAATAAACTAAAAACCGTCAACTGATCGGCGTATCAACCTATCGGCGCATTTATTTACATAGTCGACCGACGTCATGACCACAGAGCAATATGGCGTCCAGCAATTTCGTCAAGCTACCCGCGAAATTTGGAAATGTAAAATTCAAATCACAAATTCATTATGGCGTTCAGGCACGTGTCGATTGAATAAAAACTTTGTGTTTTTTTAAGTGGCATAAATTAGCACTATAGAATTTAATTGAGATACTTTTCAAAAATGGGTTGAATACCCTATTCTTGTATAGAGAATTTGAATTAAGAAACTGCTAATTAGTTTATAAATAGCACAGATATTTTTATAAACAATGGCGTTAATGCTAAAGCATCGCATAGAAGCTTCAGCGACAACAGCAGCCAAACGATACAAAATTCAATGATTGGAACCTAAGTAAGTATCTCCATAAAATGGCATCTATTTATTTTATAACAATATAAAAATGACGCTATAACAGTTCTGTTTTGCAGAAGGTCACATTGTACACTCGGGATCCTTTTAGCCAATTTATTTGCGTATTAAAAAGCAATTATGTATCGGGAAACAAGTGATAAAAGAAAGGTCGTAGGTACCTTAGGTATAGGATGGAGCTGGGATCGATATTAGCCGATGATGTCGAACAAAAAGCAGTGAACTTCGAATAAGAAAAGTGCTTTTCCCTTTGGAATCGTGATAATAATGCGAAGAAGGAATTGGATCCGATTGATTAGACAAAATCTACCGTGAGAAACTTTGCTTTTATTAAAAACACCGTTGCTCTGCAATAACTTAAATCCTCTACCATCTTTTGAATATACCTACAGCATTTCATAACTCCCTGACTGACTGACAAAAGACAGCTACTGACTATTAATTGTAGTTCTGTTAAGCAGTTGTTAAAGACCTCTTAAAGAGGGTTAACAACTTATCTACACTTTTCTATTGAGTGTTTATTTTTAACTGACTTTTAAAAAAGGAGAGGTTCTATGTTCGATTATGTGTGTTTTTTGTCTGATGTCAACGTCAATCAAGGTGGTCCCATTGTCACCAAGTCAGGACTCCCATGGACATCGAGAGAATTGCTCTAATTTATAGGCGTACATATAGCGATTTAGGTAATTTCATAAAAATGGCAAGCATTTGTATTCACAAAGTATAATTTGGTGAAGTGGAATGAATGAAGAAGACAAAAGATGGCCACTGGAACTCCTCAATGATAAGTTTTTTTGAGTATGAGATACCTCGAATAGACTCGAAATTACTGTGATGATTGTGATAGACCAAATTTTAATAAATGGTTTTAATGAAAATGGTACCATCAAACTGATCTGGTGATGAAGCCAGATGGTAGAGATACCTCGAATAGTTAAATTACTGTGATGATTGTGATAGACCAAATTTTAATAAATGGTTTTAATGAAAATGGTACCATCAAACTGATCTGGTGATGAAGCCAGATGGTAGAGATACCTCGAATAGTAAAATTACTGTGATGATTGTGATAGACCAAATTTTAATAAATGGTTTTAATGAAAATGGTACCATCAAACTGATCTGGTGATGAAGCCAGATGGTAGAGATACCTCGAATAGTAAAATTACTGTGATGATTGTGATAGACCAAATTTTAATAAATGGTTTTAATGAAAATGGTACCATCAAACTGATCTGGTGATGAAGCCAGATGGTAGAGATACCTCGAATAGTAAAATTACTGTGATGATTGTGATAGACCAAATTTTAATAAATGGGTTTTAATGAAAATGGTACCATCAAACTGATCTGGTGATGAAGCCAGATGGTAGAGATACCTCGAATAGTTAAATTACTGTGATAATTGTGATAGACCAAATTTTAATAAATGGGTTTTAATGAAAATGGTACCATCAAACTGATCTGGTGATGAAGCCAGATGGTAGAGATACCTCGAATAGTTAAATTACTGTGATAATTGTGATAGACCAAATTTTAATAAATGGGTTTTAATGAAAATGGTACCATCAAACTGATCTGGTGATGAAGCCAGATGGTAGAGATACCTCGAATAGTTAAATTACTGTGATAATTCTGATAGACCAAATTTTAATAAATGGTACCATCAAACTGATCTGGTGATGAAGCCAGAAGGTAGACACCGGAAATCCGTAATAAAACAATGTAACCCAGTCGTGTTTAGGCTTGTTGGAATTGTTATGAGAAGCCCTCTGGCTATTAATGATTTTCATGGTAATATAAATTCATATACCAAAACCAATTAATTTAAAAAAAAACCGACCAAGTGCGAGTCGGACTCGCACACGAAGGGTTCCGTACCATTATCGCAAAACACTGCATAAAAATCACGTTTGTTGTATGGGAGCCCCCCTTAATTTATTTTATTTTAATTTATTAATTATTATTTTTTGAAGTAAATAAACAACTAAACATTCTGTGAATATTTCAAGCGTCTACCTGTTGCCGTTATTAATATCGAGCAAAAAACGGCAAAAATATCACGTTTGTTATATGGGAGCCCCCCTTTAATATTTATTTTATACTATTTTTAGTATTTGTTGTTATAGCGGCAACAGAAATACATCATCTGTGAAAATTTCAACTGTCTAGCTATCACGGTTCATGAGATACAGCCTGGAGACAGACGGACAGACGGATCGCGAAGTCTTAGTAATAGGGTCCCGTTTTTACCCTTTGGGTACGGAACCCTATAACTTTTTTTATTTACAACTTTTTAGTTATATTTTTTTTTCGTATTACTTTTAAACATATAAGTGGTATATATTTTTGCAATCAGCTCTTGAAACCCTTCATTTTGATAACCGACTCGATGGGTTTGGAAGAAAAAAAATTTGGGACTCGCACAATATGTCGCCCAAAATCCGCCATGTTTGTTTTTTTTTAACTTCACCTATCTCAGAACACTTGGGCGGTCAAGAATTATTTAAAGATGTCTTAATTATAAAAATCCGTCAAGTGGTTTGGAAGATACGAGGTAATAAAGAATATTACATACATACATATATACATACAAACATACATACAAACATACATACATACATACAAGATACGCGCGAAACACATAATCCTTTCCTTGCAGCCGGGTAAAAAGAGAGAAATAAAAAACTTATTAACAAAAAAAATTAACCAACTTCCAAAACAAAACACTACAAAGCGATAAATAAATGTCTTTTCGGTAGTCGGTGCCAAAAACGGAAAAATATAGGTACCAAAGACACCGACTTTATCTATTAATAAATATTGGAAAAACGCTTCTAGATTCAAAACAAGAACAAACGATGATCTTTAGTATTAATTATAATCTTATATATTATTAATTTGCTATCTAGAGTAAGTTACATTCACCGACTATTTTCGTAGTCTCGAAATCACTTTGCTTTACGATGCCCGAGGGAAACTATCAGATAGATGATTCGAAATACGGCACGTGTAAGTACCGTTTTCCTTTTCAACTATTCCGTTTCTAAAGAACCTTCATAATGAAATATCGTGAGGACGGCGAAAACTTATTTCGTAAAAGAGACCAGTTAGACAATCTAAACCTCAAAACTGAAGAAACATCTTAAGTCCGACAAAGAAATAGACATTGTTATGTATCTGAAGGACTAAGTATAAATATATTAGTGCGGTAATACATCCAGCTGAATGTAACTGGAAAGGACAGAAACACTCACGCCACGGACATATTCCATTGCGCCTTTGCATGCATCCATTACTATTCATAGACTTTGAAATTGTCTGAACTTCTTACTCGCTATAACCTATGAATTGAATGGGAGAGCTTGTTACGTGAACTGAAGATGTTATCTGTTTTAATTGAGCTACATTTGCATTGGACGATGATGCTATTAGTGCAGAATAAAGGAGAATTTGAGTCACAATAAACCAATACAATTGTTATTGAAGGCATATATTTATTTCGTGCTTGAGACTTTCTAGTAATAGCCGCACGGGTCGACCTTCCTGGTTAAGCAATGCTTGCCGAGGTTGGTGGATGGGTGACCATCTTTACACATCGATATTCTTCACAGCCTCGGAAAACGCGTTAAGCTGTTGGTCCCGGCCGTCATTTGTAGTCGTTTCAGATATTCAGAAGCCGGGAAATCTGACCCCAGTGTTACCCAGTTGCTGGGTTGGGGAGGTCAGAAAGGTGGTCGTTCCATCTAAAATACTGGTACTCTGCTTAATCGGGATAGACTGAAAGCCGACCCCAATATCATATTACGCCAATATTATGATATTTGTTTCTATCAAAAGAAGATAATAATATATAATGTGATGTTGTTGTTATGTGTAGGGTGTTGGTGGTTGTTAAACTCGATCGCTATTAACTGACGTCAGCAGAAGCTAAGGGGATTAATATTCGAAGCAAATTGGCGATCGTAAATCATAACTAACGCGTCAGTGAGCCTACTCTGTTTGTGAATTTGTTATATAGAATATATCATTGAACTGACTGAAAACGTCAAAAAATCCTACCAAATAAATATATAAAATGTCGTGTAAAATTCAATGACAAAAATTGAGCTATTCAATACTAGTGGCAGCTCGAAATGTTTCTGCGAATGTGCGACGCTCGATCTATGCCAAGATTTAATCTCACACGAGCGGCTTTCGATCCTCAACGATAACTGGCTTTCAGATAACAAGCGAGAAGGTAAAGTTCAAAGGTTATAAGGAATTATACTTTGACTTAAATATTACTTTTAATTCTCCATGGCACACGGCTCGAACTTACAAGTAAGAGTAATTCATAGCTCAATGAAAATTTTTGAAGTTTGAAGTAGATTTTCATGTTTCACGTCCCAATTTACGATTGGAGGGACAGACAGGCGACGGCTCGCGCATATTTGCGTAGGAAGATATAAATTGGAGGTTTTATACATGTATAAACTGGCCCAGGACACAAAAGTACTCATACAATCGCATTTAAAATGTTCCTACCCTACTTTAACTAATTAATTACTGTGTACCAGGTAGTCCCCGACCTTTATCGAAGGGACAAATAACTGTAACTAAGATCACCCAATAATTGACGACTTTTATGCTTAAGTTTACAATTAGCATAAATTTAAGTAAATTTTCTAGTTAAGTAATAAAGCCTTCCTAACTAATCTAGCTGGAGCTACTAGACACAATCAGAGCTCATGTTTCAAAGAACCGAAATTACAAACTCTATCTAAGGGTTGAAAATTAAAATGTAAGCAAATACAACCCTATATTTATCGAATCTTAAAAGTAAATCCTGCTCATTACACGGCAAATCGCTGGAAAACGTTAAAGATTTTCACAGAGATTTCAGAACAAAAAGCGTTTCTCGCTCAGTTTGTGGACTAATTTATCAATAGTAATATATAATATAGGTATAAACTGTTCACACATGTATAAAAACAATACACATTTCCTTTTAATTCTTCTTAACTTTCAAGAACATTTAAGTAAACTACTTACAGTTCGCAGACTGTTTCTTAAAAATCAATTTTAACGGTCACTTGTTAACATTGCGAATCTTTCACACTCATACTTACAATGTTTCACGTAGTAAAGTATTTTCAAAACTGGGCAAAGTTCCTTAGCATTTTTATATATCATCAGCACACAACCACCTAGATATTATCATTTTCATTTATAATATAAATTAGCACTGCACAGTGATTTATTGCGAAGCTTAATATTTAAGTTTGATGTGGAAGCCGGCCGCGTGAACAGTGGCGAGGCGGCGAGCGGTCGGGGCGAGCGGAGCGCGCAGGCGGCGGGCGTCGGCGCCACCTGTCGCTGTCGGCGGCGGCGCGCGTCGGCCGGGCGGCTACAGGCGGCCGCGGCTGCTCTCGAGCGACTGAGCGCTGAGCGGCTGAGCGCCCGAGCGCCCGGGCACGTGGGGCCGCGCCGGGCGCCGGCCGCCGCCCAGGTGCACCTGCACCCTCGCGCCCCCCGCCCCCGCTTGCCTCCCCGACCCCACGCACTCCAGCCAGTCTGCATCCACTTGCACCCTGTCTGCACGCGCACCTCCTAATACACTTCTAATTATTATATGGATGTGCCCGAACATTTCGGCCACAGCACTCATGCGAGCAGCGAGCTCGCGACCGGCATGCGTCCACGGAAGTACTCATAAAATATGCACGCTACTGAAGATAGAGGAAATTGGAACGGCGAAGTATGTGTCCGCGTTTCTATAGAGCTCGCGAGATACACCGCGTGAGATGTAAATGAATTAATTATAACGACTTGTACTTTTAAGCAGGCTCTACGGCGGCGGCGTAGCGCTCTCCTAGCGGCTGCGGCGGCGTAGTCAATGTTTATCAATTCAAACAGTGGTTCGTAAATAGGAGTTTCTACAACGTAGGGAAATGATATTTACACAGTATGGTAGCGGTTACAATGCTGGCTCGATGAGAGTGGGATATGCTATGCGATTTAAAAGGAAATGGCTAAGTAATGAAAACAGCATTGTCAGTATTTTTTCTATTTTCCTTCTTTTAAGTAAAAGTTGGAGACAGGAAGTATGTATCTTATTATTTATTAACAATACAGATACCAAATCAAAATAGCCGGCAAGAATAGAATAGAATATACTTTATTGTACACCAAAAAAGTGCAAAGCTGCTAGCCGTAAGTGGAAGTGGCCCGGACATGTTTGCCGCAAGCAACTGATTAAGCAACTGATTGGGTTCCATTTAATGCTAGGCGACATCGCGGTAAACCAAGACAAGGATGGAGGGACGAACTTGATATCTACTGGAAGACCTAGCACGCAATGGTGGAGGACAGACATGAGTGGAAAAGAGAGAAGGCCTCCCCCTTTGCCCAGAAGTGGGACTTAAAAGGCTAGTTGATCAGATAGTCTAAAGATCTCTTATTTTTTATTTTTCTGTCTCTTTTCTTAACCATCTACTTGTCTCTCTGCTCTAGTAGCTTGCGATTTTTATTTTTGTCAAGCTAGAGACAAAATGATATTGCTACATAATGCTGACATGATTATTTGGAAGGTATACTCCCAAATGAGTATGTGGTGTAAGTGATTTGGCATAAAGCGAGTACTCAAACTGGCTTAATTTCCGGGCAATCCGAAGTCGTTACGATCAGGGTGTGTTTAAAGCTTTTGTCCCCATTATCAGAGAAAATTCGAATTTCCTTTTGCCAAATGTAATCAGGAAAATATTTCAATAGGTTCGGAAATTCATATGCGCACAACGTGCTTAGTAAGAGGTTTTAGGGTAAATAAATAAACTGTCCCAGAAAGAAGGTAATGTTATTTTTCTTAAAGAATACGAGCTATAGAACTATCTAGCTATACTTATTGATCTGCCAGGTTACGTAACGTCAAGTCATGAATAGATGACCGCTTTTCTAAACAGTGAATTTATTTCGTGTCTCAGGGAACACGTTAAACCGGCGGCGGCGGTCTGAAAGACATCGCTCCGGCTGTCATGCGCATATTTATGATAGAATAATGGAATATCAATAGGTAAATATGGTATTACTTTGCTCAGTAACTCAACGTTTACCAAAATATAGAACATTTACTTTTAATACTCGTGTCATATTTTGCCTGTATTTTAACTGAAGATTGCACAAATCACAAAGGTTTGGGGATTTAATTTTATTTATTTATTTAATAACTAGCGGACGCCTCGCGGTTTCACCCGCGTATTTTCCGTTCGCGTGTTAATACAGGATTAAAAAATGGCCTAAGTATGTCACCCGGGGATAGTATTGCTTCCAAACAGTGAAATTATTTTTTAAATCGGTCGGTTTAAGTTTATTCATAACATACAAAAATACAATGTTATCCTCTTTATAATATTAATATAGACAACGGTTGGGAACCAAATACAGGAATTAGAATTTAAAAAAAGAAACAATTAACAAACATATTAAAATAAAAAGTAAAATTTAAGCAAAGGTTAAGTTCAGGGAAGGCTTCTCTTGAATTCCTCGAACTTCACCATCTTGCAGATGACAGACGTATTTCAGGTCGGACAACTTCCTTAAAACAGTATATCTAGCCGCAAATGCGACTAGATCACTCTAGTTAGGGCATCACTACACTGTTGGGTCCATATAAATAAAAACATAGCAAAGCGACAACCATGTGTTAACCCCAGATTTAATAAAAAAAAATCCGCCAAGTGCGAATCGGACTCGTGCACCGAGGGTTCCGTACAAAACCCAGCTTAAAGGTATTATAGACCTGAGTATTTGATATGAATTTCACTCAATACCTCTACGCGTTCATGAGAAAAGAGGTAGTAAAATAAAAATTATTAAAAATATTTTTATTATATGATGTACCTAAAAATGTACAGTTTTCGCAATTTTTCCTTTATTTGTGTTATAAGACGTTGCTTCGTACCAAATTTCAAGATTCTAAGTTCACGGGAAGTACCCTGTAGGTTTTGATTCCATTGCGAGTGTCGAAAATTTGCGGAAATTTGCGGCACAAACGGCTGTATCTT
This sequence comes from Anorthoa munda, assembly GCA_945859665.1. NCBI lineage: Eukaryota > Metazoa > Arthropoda > Insecta > Lepidoptera > Noctuidae > Anorthoa > Anorthoa munda. The sequence goes on along the minus strand of OX243913.1, from coordinate 10,175,755 downwards.
TTGATTGCGTTGGCTTAGAAGTTTGATACCTCCACGCGTTCCTGAGAAAAAGGGTCTTGACAGACGGACGGATGGACAACAAAGTGATCCTATAAGGGTTCCGTTTTTTCCTTTCGAGGTACGGATCCCTAAAAAAGGTATAAGGTTTGGCATATTAACTTTGCTACGCGTTTAAAAATGGAATTAAAATAAATTTCGCAAACATACAACTCTATTTTTCTATTTCTCTATTGTAAACGTTTTAGTGTAGCAGAACGTATCAATCCGGCGATGTAAAACTGCGGAGGCACTAGTTATCCGCGAAACAGACCATTTGTATTGTAGGCACAGGCTCGTAACGGAGATCCTCTTACACGAGTGGTTCTCTACTGTACGAGTACGAGACTTACAGTATGGAGTTTAGATTTAAAATCTAGTTAGTAGTAAGTTATTTAAATAGTAGTTTAAACGAATTATGTGTTGCTGTGAACTAATAATAAGTTTCGATTAAAACCATTTTTAGGGTTCCGTACCCAAAGGGTAAAAACGGGACCCTATTATTGAGACTCCGCGGTCCGTCTGTCTGTCTGTCTGTCTGTCTGTCACCAGGCTGTATCTCATGAACCGTGATAGTTAGACTGTTGAAATTTTCACAGATGATGTATTTCTGTTGCCGCTATAACAACAAATACTAAAAACAGAATAAAATAAATATTTAAGTGGGGCTCCCATACAAAAAACGTGCTTTTTTGCGATTATGGTACGGAACCCTTCGTGCGCGAGTCCGACTCGCACTTGGCCGGTTTTATTTTGATTATTCAGTGTTTTATTTGTTACTAGAGTTGAATCTAAGAAGTTGATTTGACAGCTATAAAAATACGTTACATAATTTAAACTTGATGCTTACAAATGATACTCGTTGTTATAGTGTTTGGCTAACATAGTAATTAATTTGGATTATTAAATAGATTTTTCGTAGACGTTCATACAAAGTTATCGCGGCATGTTAAATGAGAAACGTCATCGAACTTCTTAGATTGTGACGATTATAGCAAAACTACCTTTTGTCAGCGGCTTCGGCCGCGTTAAACTTGTAAATTTTCCTTTAGGAATGTATACCGGTGTAAAAAAATGACAATCCTATGTCCTAATTCTGTGATCTACCTGTGTGCCAAGTTTTATCCAAATCCGTTCAGCTGATACAGACGTGCAAGGAAAACAACAAACAGACTGGGTTACTTTTGCATTTATGAAGTATTAGTATGGATTTTATTGATCAATTTATCGACTTGTCATAGCGGTGAAAGCTCTTCATCAGATCACAGTGATTATCTGAATGGGAGGACGTGATCGGGTACTTAAAAGTTGCTAATGCTGAGATGATGATGAGATAGGAACCTTTTGGTCTCGGTTTTTTTTATTGTTTAATTTTAAGGGTCCCGTACCCAAAAGGTAATAAACATTAAAGTGGGGCTGCCATACAGCAAAAGTGTTTTTTTTTCCGTTTTTTGCGATAATGGTACGGAAGCCTTCGTGCGCGAGTCCAACTCGCACTTGGCTGGTTTTTGTTTTTTTTTATCTCTCGTGTCTCCTGTGCGGGTCAAATAAATATTTTTCTTTCTTCAAATGCAAACGAAAGTTTACTAATTTTTATAAATATGACTGTTGTATATGTAAATAAATGCATGATTTATTTTAGAAGCCTACGAGATTCGATAATTCTGAACATGTTAACATACTAAAGCTCATAAAAAACCTATATGAATATAACATTAATCTAAAGGGGATTCGCAGTTCCGCTGAAGCAAAGAGTATTTCTACTTAAGTGCCGGGAGGTGAAAGCGGAACCTATTGATCTAGCTCATGTGTCCGTGTGCTACAGACTAACTTCTGACGCGTTTACTGTTTCAAGTTTAACAAAGTAAGGAGTGTTAGGTACACCTTCCTAATAACTACGTATGGGGTTAAAACACTATAACAAGCTTGTCTAAATACTAAGTCCGATAGTATTTCATAAAGCTTAGACGTGAGATTAATTTAAGTTAGAACTATACTCTGATTTTTAATTTGTTAGACTAAACTGACATTTGGGGGGTTGTCACTTTTTGTTATATAAAAATAGTGTCGTATCGTATATCTTGAGTGACCGAAAGTTGATCGAAAATCGAAGTAGATCGAAAATGGAATTATTTCATGTCATTTTTTTTTTGTATACTAGCGGCCCTTATTTATTTTCTACTCATTTATGTCAGATTTCATTTTAACATTTATTTTATTGTTGATATCATAATTAACACATTAAAAGTACTATGTGTATGAATACTGTTTTATTTAAATATGTTACGTTTATATTCATAAAACATATATTTACACCAATTAGTAAAAATATATAGAGGATTCATGTCACATCGATTCTATAAATCACTTACATGATTGAGCCTACCTACTATCAATATGCTTGCGCTTGCAACATTTAAAGATATAAGATCTTTGGCGGCTGTCAGTTTAGTCTACGAAATTAAAAATCACAGTATAGATAGGTGCAGTCGCCTCAATTGTGCAGTGCTGTACTTTAAGTAATTACCCTTACTAATCAAGCTCTACAGTCCGAGCTCTGAGGTTACCCCTGTAAGGCAGGAAGAAGGTTCCTCGATCACTGAAATCAGAATGTTCGCTCATTCCAAAGGGTGGGCACAGCACTTTACCCGTGATAGTTTTATTTTCGGTGTCACACTGTGTAGACAATCGCTCTGATTCCTTTCCGAGAGAAAGGTTTATTTTTCCGTTTGGATTTATAGGCTGTGAATCTAGTCCTCGATAGTAAATTATTCTTACAATTTGTTTCCTCGGCCGCCTGTCACAAGCTTTTCTTAGAATTCGAATAACAATGCTCTTTGTAATTTTTTTTTGTATGTTTCGTGATTTTAAGTATTTCTAAGCATCGAGGACAACTGTGGAAGTTGTCTCTTATCTCGTTGTAATATAAGGTAGAATATAATAGATGTCTGATTGTTAGGTAGATTAATTGAAATGTTCCTACCCGGTCGGCTAAAAAGTGAAACATTCTAAAGTATTGATTGGAATTGAAACTGATTAGAAATAAAAAACCGGCCAAGTGCGAGTCAGACTCACGCACGAAGGGTTCCGTACCATTACCGCAAAAACCGCAAAAAATAATCACGTTTGTTGTATGGGAGCCCCACTTAAATATTTATTTTATTTTGTTTTTAGTATTTGTTGTCATAGCGGCAACAGAAATACATCATCTGTGAAAATTTCAACTGTCTAGCTATCACGGTTCATGAGATACAGCCTGGTGACAGACGGACAGACAGACAGACAGACAGACAGACAGACGGATCGCGGAGTCTTAGTAATAGGGTCCCGTTTTTACCCTTTGGGTACGGCACCCTAAAAAGTATAGCGAAACAATGTATGTATCCGCAAAACACTCTGAAATTTGTTATATTTTAGAAGTAAATAAGAAAATCGATTGTGATTTTCGTATTTTGTATTGTGATCCTATTTACATGTTATTATGATTGTTTCTATGACGTCAAAGCCACCAACGAGCTTCAAGTAGAATGTAAACACATTATACTAACAAGTTATGAACACTTTGCAATCTGATGCGTCATATCGTTTACATTTTTGTACAAAAATGCTTAACGCGTTAAAATTCCATCTTCGCATAACTCACAATGTCTCATTAAGTTGTATGGGCTACGAATAATAAAAGCATTTATGCGAAGGAAGCTGAAACGTGCCCGAGGAAATTATTAAAACAAAGTTCATTCATGAAGTCTTTTTTCTGCGAGCAAAACCGTAACGAGCAGATAGTATAGTCAAGAATTGGGTATTGTATGATAACAAGGCGCAGTTATAACTTTTAATTTTTGCTCATGTTGTTCCGCTGTCTATCGGAGCGGAGTTGTAGACTGGATAAAATTGCTCAAAGACTGCGATGCACGCTCGCCGAAGCGTATGCAAGCGCCCGGAGTACCCCTTACTTACTGTATTCACTCACGGAAATAAGCCAGGAACACATCGCATTCCTTTACGACTATCATATTTTTTGTAACTCCCTAAGCGACGGTTTCAATTTAATTTTGTAAGAGTTATTTTATTTCAACTTCGGTTCATGTTGTGGAATTAGGTTTTATAAGAAGAATATGCTGCAATTTACGATGTTTACTGTAAAACTAATTCTAAACGCTATAAACAGATATTGGTAGAGCAATTCCTAATAATTAATTAACGAACTCAGATTTTATATCACAATTATAAATATTTTCTTTCATTTGCAATGTTTGGCGTTTCGGGTAAAATTTTTAAAGAATATTTTAATTTTCGGTGTCACGTATATCTGGAATAATCTACCTACAAAAAAGTTGTAATTGTAAATCTGTTAAGGACCTTATAATATCCAGACGGAAGTGATAATTCATTTTAAATTAAAACGTTCCAAGATGTTTAAACTTTTAGGTAGCAAAAGTGTAATTAGCGGAACAGAAATCTCTTGGAGAGTCAAAATATTCATCGTTTTATGACAATGGTAACACGAAACGTTTTTCTGGGACAAAACGCCGAAGGACCAGCCACGGCGAGCGGACGGCGGCAGCGGACGGCACACGGCGGTACAAGTTATAAAATAAGCCGCTGGAAGCGTGTAGACGAACCGCTAGCCGGTGCCGATGCCGACAGCGATGTTCGACCCGGCGAACTGGAGCCACGCCAAGCCTTTCAACCACTTGCAATATAAATACGTGCTACGCGTGGTTGGACTATTCAATTGCTTCCTAGCTTTGTGTGCGATCATAAGCCTCAATTTATTGTTTATTATCGGACAATACGCAACTGTTTCTACTTGTTTTTAAAAGTTTCAAACATTCTAAATGTTTATTTACGTTACTGCTAATGATGCGCAGAAGTTCAAAAGCTATGCTTGAACAATGTTTCGCTGTTCTGTAAAATATCCATATTCCATTAATTTTGCGTTGATAGTTTGGGTAATGCGTACCTACAACAAATCCGATAGCATCGAAATTAACATAAACGCGTTAATTTAGACAGTATCAGCTATGCGAATAAACATTTAACACGTCTAAATCATTTAGGAAAACAGTAATGATTTGCATAATAACCAATTACGTTGAATTGTATCACAATGTTTATCGGCAATGATAATTAGATAACGGGACAACGTAAAGCACCTTAATTCATTCCACTGTGGAAATAGAACAATTAACACAGTGTAATGAAAGATGATGTCATAGAAACAGCTCTTGTTCAAGACGTTCTTGCCAGAAGCGGGGTTCATTACAGTATCGTGTGTATTTGACAATGGTAGTTTCAGTAGATGCTCTCAGTATATCGCTGGAAAGATACTTGTACAATATATGAACCATACACACGCGCCACTCACTCGTAAGTGCTTGATCCCTACCGAAGGCCCAGCTTTTATTATGACATAATAAAATAAGATAAAATATGATTATGGTTTTATATGATTTTATTACAATGTTTACACACACTTTGTATGCAGTATACCTTGTTGGGGAACGAAAGTTGAGAGCAAGTTTAGAGGCGAGTATGCTGGGATAGAACGCCGCGCACCTCCGGTCACTGGTATCTGTTATTGACGGCGTCCATAGTTAACATAAGCGAAGTACACGCGATACGAGAGAGCCCCATTAATATTCGGAATGGATTCACGCTTAAAAGCCGCCCAGGGCATCTTACTCTTCTTATAATAGCTAAATGTTTTATGGTTCCGTAATGTGTAAGTCCTGTTAACATTTTAACGTGTAACTTTTGAGTAAGGCCTCGTGTACGGTTATTTGAATAGGGGTTACGTACCTTTTATAGAAGTCTTTTTTAATCAGTTTTTGTTTTACTCTCGACTATGTTACTTAAATTTCGAATCTTGTGAAAAATATTTCACACACCTCGCGTTTTCTGTATAGGTTGCAAACATTTCGAATACATGTGTTAGGGATTATGTTTTCATTTACCTAGCTGAACGTATACATTTGTTTCTATTGAACTTTCGGTAAGAATTGGTTACCTGCAGCCTAATTGCGTAAGTGAATTCGGCAAAGCAAAGGGTTGACCGCCATGAATCAACCAATCACATAGACGTAAATCCATATCGCGTTTTTTATCTCGCATGTGATTGTGCGATTGATGGCGTCAATACGCTTTGCCTTGCCAAATTCACTTACATAATTAAGCTGCTGGTAAGCTTTGTTAATCACACCTGCCAGTATCAAGGAAAGCCCCTACTGCTAACTTTTCTCTTTTACATCATTAAATGTCAAATAATGTTTCAATTTCGATGAAACAAACTCAGAGCAAATAACGATTGTATGGTGTTACTCGTATTTGACAGAAACTAGAGCACTTCGCAAAGAAAGTAAACACCGAACTTACTACTTAATAGAAACAGACGAACTTCATCAATTAACAAGAGAATGAGACAAAACTAATTGCCGGCGAGGCTTCGTGGATATAACGTTAAATCAAAATTTATTTTTCGGGAAATCATAATTTGCGGGTTCAAAATGAGTGAAATATTTTTATTAGAGAAAAATGGACCTCACCAATGTGTTTTAATTTATTAAAAATGTTTTAAGCTTGTACAAGACGGCAAGCTCGTAGATAAAGCTTGGTAAAGAAGCGCTTAATTAAAAGTATACAATAATAAAGGAGCACTGAAAGGCGGCCGCCTCGCGCTTTACATTCATTGCCAATGTGGATCCGATTACCGGTAAATAACACGCGATTCCCTCAGTATTGGTTAATCTTGATACATAAAACAGCCAGTAAATAACCGAAACAAGATAGAAATAAGCAAACGGACTTCCTTTTATTTATTTATTCGGATGAAACAGCAAACTTTTTAATAAAATCACGAGTTAGTAGTGCGAAAGCGCTGAAAAATATGTGTAATATTATCAGTTTATCATCGGAACGTTCCATATGTTGCCGCGGAAACTCCTTCGGGAGGACAGCAACAGGAAACTAGCGGCAATAATAATATATTCAAGCCGCATACTTAATATTTTTATGTTTATAACATGTCGAATATTTTAGTTTCGGCGCAATACTTTCACTTGAACAGTACACGACAGAGTATTTATGGAAAGAATATGAAAAGAGCAATTTCAGAGGAAGGTGGGTCGAACTGTTTCCTTTTACTGTTTTGAACAGAGAATTCCAACTGCAAAGTTGCGATGTGCGATGAATGAGGATATATCTCGAAGTTACTCTTGTTTATGGGAAGTTCTCGTACAGATTCGTTTCCCGAGCATTCAGATCTGTAATAAAACATTTACTTGAAATTAAACTCGCGCTTATTTTGCCCGTCTTTAAACAGTGAAAGTGTCCTATTTATGTGTTTCCGTCTTTTGGGACGAAGATACGTGTCACGTGACGCCGATAATACCCGTAGAGGTAGGCAGTGAAGTAATGTCACATACGCTACCTGGAGTAGGGTATTGCTTGCGATTGTAATAGAAGGAGGGCTTATCGCAATGCCGGGATACTACTGAAAAACCCCAGTAACCCTTTTCCTGGTCAGGTAATCGAACCCACGTCATCGTGAGTCCGAGTTGGAAAGTATTGCGTGTTTACACTTGAACCGGACAAAACAATGATGTGTGTTTACTGATGTAGGTCAGTTGGTATTGCTTCCCCGGGAGAACTCTTCCCCATGGATACTATAATAAAGGAAACTATATTACTTCTAAATTCTCTTGTGACTTTTACGAAATAAAAATATTCAGTAGAATTAAGAATCTGCACCTTTTTTGGATTCGTTTAAAGAGGGGACACACACATGCTATAACAGTACCTAAAACACAACCGACAGCCAAATAAAAACACTACAAAGTGAAAAGTAACTTCAATTTCGAAAGTCGATTCTTTTATTCGATAATTTTTCTCTTTTCATTTGTGGTACATATCTCTATTGCCCACAGTTATGCCAGAATAGATTACCGGAATAACATGAAACTTGAACATAATCGGTGAAATTAGAGTGTATCAGGGTGAACTGTAAACATCTGCGTACCCCTTTAGAGCATACCGGCGTGATGTTATGTTATGAAATGGTGTAAACAATGAACAGACATGTGATTGCAGCAATCCCGAGAGATTGGCTGTGAGTGATTTATTGAAGAGTTCTGTTTTTTATCTCCGAAGTTCATCATCAGATCTTGATCAAATATAATAAAGACTACATCAAAATTCTGAGGAAACAAACATAAAAAAATCAGTCGAATTCAGAACCCCCTCCTTTTTGAAGTTGGTTAAAAAATGAGAGCAATCGCTAATAGATTCCGGTTAATAAAACCCTGGGGAGGACGGTAGCACCATAGCACGTAGTGATCACGTGCTCCGCGTTCGATGAGGGTGTTGGGATTCATGATTTTCTTTCTCCTGGGACTAGCCAAGAGTAGCATTGGAGAGGCTACCTGTGCAAACCTAAAAAAGCCTCAGAAGGAACTCGGATTGCCAAAAATGCTGAGCCTGTTCACCATCTAGATTTATCCCCTTCTCCTTTTCTTCCTTTTTTTTTATTATTATCAATAGGCTCGAGCTTGACCACTATCTCACCTGATGGTAAGCGATGATGTGGTCGACGGTGAAGCACGCTTGCCTAGAAAAATCCCATTCACTCTTGCCTTAAAGACCCCTAGATTGTAGCTATCGGGAAACACAGACTCCGGCAGGGAATTCCACTCTGTTCCGTACCGTTCTTTGTATCAAGAGTCTCCAATGTAAGGAAAATAAAAATAATAATTTCAAGGGATTTTTCTGGGCTTTTATTCACCTCACATCGACCATAATTTCATCAATTATGTATTGATTTATTGCAAATTGAGTGGATTTGAGCGCAACCGCCATTTTCGCTCTTAATCATTGGCCGAGCCCTCCGATTGGTGGACAACACCGCAGCGCCACAACTTCTCGCGTGTTTTCCACTGAACTAATGGACTAGCGCGCGAAAGGGCTGTCTACCGAACCCTCGCCGGCTATTATGTGAAATTCCTAGTTTTCCTCTCGCTCATCGAGTATTCTAGTGCTCCGGGTAAGAGAAGTGAGTGATCAGCACCTGTGGAATTGTGCGTTAATTGCTGGATTCAAAACCTTCGCTGTCTGCACGTCGACCGAGCCCACGGTGCGCAAGGCTGGTGTGCGGGAGTTGAGAAGGTGAGTTCTCATTCGAATCCACACATGAATGCTTTCTTCAATACACACTCCTTAGCTATATGCATAATAAAAGTATTCTCAAAACGTTTACTGCGTATGGGTGGGATGTCCACCATGTACCGCACAAGAGGTGTATCTTTTCGGATTGACTCCAAAATTCCGCACGGAATAAAACTCGCAAGCTCTCAATTAGAGTCCTTTATTAATACGGACGTAAGAAACAATTGTGTTACCTCCAGTGATAAGTGATCACCTCTTACCTCAATTACAGACGCAAGTGAAGCTCGCCGAGATGATCCAATGATCTCGATCCAGTAACGAGACTGAGCTTCACTATAACGAGACTGAGCTTCACTATAACGACACTGAGCTTCACTATAACGAGACTGAGCTTCACTATAACGAGACTGAGCTTCACTATAACGAGACTGAGCTTCACTATAACGAGACTGAGCTTCACTATAACTGTGTTACCCTCATGCCGAAGTTCTACGGGAATTGTATTAATCTTCATCCATGAAAGCGTTTATATGCACGCACGTGAAACTAATACCAATTCACAAAAGAAAGTTTTTTAAATGCTTTATGTTGTTGAAAATCTTATTCGGAATATAATTATAAACAAATCTATACAAATAAATAAAATTGAAGTGTCTGTATGTAATATCAAAATAACAAAGTTTTATTGAATGCACGTGAAAGTATATACGGTATACTAACAACAAATAAGCAATTTTTAAGATTTTTGTCTGTCTGTCTGTATGTTTGTTCCGGGTAATCTCCGAAACGGCTGGACCGATTTAGACGGGACTTTCACTGGTAGATAGCTGATGTAATAACGAGTAACATAGGCTACGTTTGATCACGAGAAAATTCATAGTTCCGGCGGGAAACTAAAAAAATAAAAAATATTTTTTACGAGTTTGACGAGGACGAAGTCGCGGGCGAACAGCTAGTTATTAATATAATTTTTGGATACAAACAACCATCCTAAAACCCTCTACGTCGATCACAGCAAAAAATAGGATGGCCTATTTATATCCGTTTTATTCCAGGCTAACACATAATGATATACCATGTTATCCCAAAATAAGGTGTATTATAGGCTCCATGGTACTTCCACATGATTACTCTTAATACAAAGTAAGCAATATGATAAGCAACCATGCACCCTTTACTACCATTTCATTACTCAAATCGATTTTTGTTATCAGCTACGGAGCGTAGCATTTGTATCGCTACGGCGTAGCGCTACGGTGCTACGGTGCTACGAGCGAAGCGTGGAGCTACGTGCACTCAATGAAGTAGCAATTACGTACGGTTCCCGAGCTTGTTATCAATAAAAGAGGGATCATTTGTTTCTATTAATGAGCCCGAGCTTGATTTATGTTAGTTGGGCCAACAACCAGAATGAAATACAGCTGTAAATTATATGTATTGCCACAGATAATATAATACTAGCATACAGATACCTCATCCCATACAAAGAAACCGTGCCGACGTAACTAGTGTTTTTCGACTGCTTATTCTGGCATTTTTTTGTACATCGACCGCATTCGGTTCTGTTTCACGGTGATAGATAGATGGTGTTAGCAGCAACTTGCAAGTAAAAGGGTTTACTAGGTCCGTGAATATTTTTTCTTTAAATACAGTGAAGGTTTGTTTTCTAGTATTTATTTGCACGTTTTTACAGTATTTTTAGCCCCAAAATGTGTTAAAATGCAAACTTTAACAATCGAGTGGAATGCCTCAGAAATTTAAAACTGCGCCATCTATTGGCATCAATTTTAAATGGTCCGTCTAATAATCTTTGAAATGTGAATTAAGAACCCAATATTCCAAAATTTTGTACTTAGGAGAGTTGATTAAACAAGAACATACAATTCTTGTGTTCAATTCCAGAAAATGTTAATTTTACACACATTCAATAACAGATGGAGGTGCATATCGCGCCATCTAGTGAGATTTATTTGAACCAAATTTTCTTTCTTAGCAATGAGACCCCGTGGTATTGCATTACGTCTACGAGAGATTACTTGATTGTTTTTCTAGTAACACGTATTATTAATGACGATTTTTTTTTTCATGGTCCTTTTTATGTCATAACTTTAGCTTCTTAAGGTACATTTTATATTGTAAGTGGATCAATTACCATCAAAGTTCCGTAACTATAAAAGAGACCAAGTTTTAATAGTATGAAGTTATCAGTGTAGTGGGCTTTACTGTACCAACTGAGGTAATCTGGGATACGCTATAGTGCTCCCGGCGAAAATCACCAACCTTCTTCTGTAGGGAATTTTATACATTATTTTTATAATGTGGGCGGTTTTCGCCAGAAGCATAGAACAAACATTGATCTAAAACGGCTTAAATATACAACTGCCATAGTTGTCAGCCCCGAGTGGGACGTGAACTGTAGGTGTATGACTGTAGAGTGTAGGTGTACCTACACCCACACTCACGGGCACAGTTCCAATCACGGAGATTTTTGTCAATGGAACCCAATTACATACGCATGGCCGAATTACTGTTGCTTTGTTATCGTTAGATTGAAGTTGTGTATTTTTTTGTACGATCCAATCAACCGGCTGATTTAAAAATACACTGCATTGTGCCAAGATTATTGCAAATCAATTTTAAACCCCAAATCGTTCAATAAAGCAGATCCCATTAGCGGGTTCGTTAACCTTTCATGATTTTTATATAAAAAGCGATACCATTATGCGACATAATTGCGCGGGAGATTAATCGTGCGAAAAATGTTAGTCGCTTGATTTACCTGTGCCATCTGTCAGTATTAGGTGGCGTTCACACCGGCGGCCGCAGCCCCCATTCCCCCCCGCGAGTTATGCCCGGCTGCCCGTCTTGGCAAGCGAACGGCTTTCCGGAATTTAAATATTTCCACGCTGTACTTACCCTAAGTGGCCGGAGTATTAGCTTACATTTTTGTTAATTGAATAATATGTGCTTCATACAAGCTCGCCTTTTTTACCCAGCTGCAAGGAACGGGTTATGTTTTTCGCGCGTATCTTGTATGTTTGTATGTATGTAATATTCTTTATTACCTCATATCTTTGAAACTAATTGGCGGATTTTTATAATTAAGACATCGTTAGATAGGTCTTGACCGCCCAAGTTTTCTTAGCTAAGTGCGTTTAAAAAAAAAGAAACATGGCGGATTTTGAGCGCCATATTGTGGGGGTTGCAATTTTTTTTTCTTCCGTACCCATCAAAATGAAGGGTTTTTAGAAGAGATTTCAAAAATATATAACAATTATATGTTTAAATGTACCTAATTCGAAAAAAATATGTTAACTAAATAGTTATAAATAAAAAAAGTTAATCCAAAAAAATCAAAAAACCCGCCTCGCGGAGGCGGAGTACGAGATGTATCCTCCGACTGCACAGCATGATTTTCTTCATGTTTACGTCTTTTTAGTTTGCTTTTTAAGCAGGCGGGATTTTTGATTTTTTGAATTAACTTTTTTTAATGCAATCTGTTGAGTAAATTGTAAGTCCAATTTAAATAAAAGGATTTCTTGCCATACAAGAGATTGTACGCTAAATAAACGGCTTTGTCAGCGACAGCATTGAGATTCTATTATCAGGGTTTCTTTGGGTTTTTGAAGCAATGGAAGAAATATTTTCCGGTCTACACATTTATATTCTGGTCAAGTCTATCATAAGTTTCGAACATTGAGTTCTCCTTCGCGCCCATGATTGCTGACACTGCTTTTTAGGGTTCCGTACCCAAAGGGTAAAAACGGGACCCTATTACTAAGACTTCGCGATCCGTCTGTCTGTCTGTCTGTCTGTCTGTCCGTCCGTCTGTCACCAAGCTGTATCTCATGAACCGTGATAGCTAGACAATTGTAATTTTCACAGATGATGTATTTCTGTTGCCGCTATAACAAAAAATACTAAAAACAGTATAAAATAAATATTTAAGGGGTCTCCTATACAACAAACGTGATTTTTTTGCAGTGTTTTGCGATAATGGTACGGAACCCTTCGTGTGCGAGTCCGACTCGCACTTGGCCGGTTTTTTCTCATAAAATATACAAAATTCCATGAACCAGTAGAGTAATATAAACCTGAAACTGCAGATCAACCTATTTGAGATGCAAAATTTAGCCTCGGGTTTGTCCGATATTCAGTAATGTAATCAAAATGAATTAATATGTCAACAAACAGAAACTCGCTCGAACAGCTTATCCTTCGGCTTTATGTATCATAATATTTATTTTAGTATAGTACCTACTCAGTGTGCAAAGCCGGGGATATTTTATCATCGCCAGTCAATATACAATATTACCTCAGATTCCGGCTCGGGATGGTAATGCATTGGGTACGTTTAGAGTTTACTGGCAGATTTAGTTTTTGTGCTTATCGGTAAGTGAGGGGAAAACCGAGGATTTTACCTTCCAACAGTGAATAATGTATACTTACTGCCTGGAGCTCGAGAGGATTCGTTCATGCTAGGTGTGCTTGGAGCGTATTCATCAAGTTTCAAACCTACAGCGATCTCCTATCTCAAGTAACTACGCAAACATAGAAGAGAAAATTTTAAATATTCATTACCTAGTTACCATCATATTCATAACTCTTCTTCTATCTGTATTATGAAAAGAAAGCACTGCCTGTCTATGGCTATATTTCGCCGCTTATTCTTCTAAACCACGCAACGGATTTTGATACAACACGGTCACTAATAGAAAGAGGGTTTTTTTTCTGTTTTTATCTTGCGATCGGCTTTTTAAGCCATTAGCAGATGGGATGTGCGCGTGATTGTCAAGTGAGGTTCGTCGTCCCAGCGGAGGAAACCACCCCTTCATTATTTACTTGCATTATTTAACAAGGTCCCATATGTATTGGCGCTTAAGCCTTCTGTTGTCTAGTAGATAGAAAGAGAGATAAACAAGATAGGTTAGTGGTTTATGCCAGTGCCTGTACCTTAAAAATAATAGTACAGTAACACAGAGACGTTAGCTAGAATATACTTACAGAAGTGCATTGTGGTTCTGTAAGTATATTCTAGCTAACGTCTGCAACCTTTTCCAGATTTAAATCTCGTAGATTATCTTTACTCTGCGGTTAGTTCCATTCTCTTTTATCCTTCAACGTTAGTAGCGCAAGCTGTTGCAACACAAATAACCTGCCGTATATAATGGAATATTTTAACAAAGTTGTTTATTGCTTTTGAAATTGGAAAATATGAAAACAGCCCGCAAATATTTGTCAAACAAAATTATACGCAGTACAATGTTGTCCAATATAACCTTGATAAGTTGTTGAAAATTCAACCCTGGCAAATGTCTATGACTCCACTGTGATGGTATACGATGCCATAAGTAATAAAAAATCTGGGTGCTCTGCTCTTACATATTTGTAATAATAACAAGACGCGTATCACCTCGTAACTTTGCAAAGTTTTATAAAAACAGTCTGATAAATTAACATGAAAGTATTACATATTTCTTTGGCAGCATATCGAAAGGACCGCTCCATTTTGCAGTATTTTACAGTTTACAAGCTTAAATTCATAGCTTTATTTGTCGGCTGCGATCTCAGAACCACCGTTGCGGGCACTAAAAGTTACAGGTAAGCCTGTGCACTGACCCGCCCTGTAACCAACATGTAAGGGCCGTCATTTACCTGACACCTTTGCTTCCAAAGCCGGCTAAGTCAATTTGGCCGCGTCTCCCCACGCAAGCAACACGTGGCCCTCAACATACGTACATGGGGAAAGTGGGGAAGCGAACGGCGAAGGGACTGAGTAGTTAACACGGAAACGGGAAACGTACGCGTTGAAATGGGGAGCCGCACACTCGAGGTGAAGCGTGAGTCCGGCGATTTACGCCACAAGATACTTGACAATACGATACAATAGTGTGTATACAACTCCGTAGTGGCTTCCAGTGAAGAACACCCACTTTCCTGCTTCTTATCTTATCTATCTCGAAAGGCATGAACCGATCATTTCAAATAGCAGAATGATATTACAAATCATAGTTAAAGCGTTTACGAGTTGAACCAGGTTCAGAAATGCACGTTAGCAGAACTAGTATGACGACATAAAATGGATGTTCCGGAATGGCGACCGCATCGTTCGATCCTGTGGCAAGGGGATGTGTAGTAATAAGTTAGTGATAACCGCAAGTTCGGCACAGCTAATGCACGTGTTAGAATCATGAATGGAACTCTATATAAAAGTACTGATATCTACCAAGATAAGAAGCTTTGAATGTCAAGATGGTTGTTGGTTATTTACTATGTATCAGAGTTCCACTGTGTGTGGTGTGTAAGGAAAGGGTTCTATGAATAAAAGCACAGAAAGACAAGACTAGGTATTTATTTAAATAAGGCTTGTCAATTATAATAATAATAATAATAATAACACAGTTGACATCTGTCGGGCATGTCACCGGCCGGGTGAATCTATCCGTCACATTATCTCCGGTTGTTCTAGTCTGGCTAACGGAGACTATTTGCATAGACACAACCTTGTAGCCAGGATTATCCATCAGCAACTTGCTCTTAAATACAATCTTGTGGAATCGGAAGTGCCTTACTATAAGTATGTGCCCGACCCAGTTCTCGAAAATGGCAATGTCACGTTGTATTGGGATCGGTCTATCATCACTGACAGGACTATTGTTGCCAATAAACCTGACATAGTGGTGATAGACCGACCAGAGCGTCGCGCAATGATTGTTGATATAGCGGTCCCCCATGACGAGAACCTCGTGAAGGCTGAGAGAGATAAGAAAAGCAAGTATCTTGATCTGGCTCGCGAGGTTGTCGACATGTGGGATGTGAATACAGCAGTCATTGTGCCGATAGTCGTAACGGCCAATGGTATAATAGCCAAGAGCCTCGACGAACATCTGAGGAGGCTCTCGTTGGGCAGCTGGATCAAGGGCTTGATCCAGAAAGCGGTACTCCTGGACACGGCGCGTATAGTCAGGAGGTTCCTCTCTCAGGAGCCCTGACCACCGGTAGCTTGGACCCTGTTCCCGATACCGGTGGGCTACTATTTTTGTATTTTTAAATGTTTTTTTATTTTATTTTTTTATAGAATAATATTTAAAAATGTAAAAATATGTATATAAAATGAATAAATGGAATAATAATAAATCTTTATTCAGAAATTAGAAAGGTAAAAACACATTTTCAATCTTAGATAACTAATGTAGGTATAATAATGTAAGATGCCTGTACTAGGTAATCCTGTATCACAGGCTGTAGGAGCTCTAAAAATATGCTTATCGTAGGACAAGAGAATTTAAACAATATTTAACATAAGAAGTCTAAAAATAGTGGCAAGATTGTATAATTTTGAAAATTAATTTTAATTTACTTAAAAACTATAAACATAGAACTAAACTACTAGGTCATAATTACTTAATGTCTAATTTATCTATATTGCAAAAGAAATGCACTTTGATTACACATGTAAAGATTCGGAAATAATTAGTAAACACAATTGTAAAATTAAACAGACACTTAATTTTTGCAGGCAACGACTAATGTGCTTAGCCAGCAACAAATTGACGGTTAGTAGGCCATTGCAGTGTCAGCAGCAACGTTCAACGCGTGTGACCTTGAGTATGACGTACTAGACGCCCTCATAGTCGATAGAGTTTATGTGCCTGTATTCCGCTATTTTCCTAGCAGGGCACTCAGGGTCTCCCGTTTTATGGTTGTTCGGCTTTTTAAAGCGCGAACAAGTTGCGCATTTCGATGTGTCCGCTTTCTTCGTGCAATCGGACACCGAGTGTCCAGCTTCACCGCAGTGAGCACACACAGAGTTGACCTCTCTGCATGTTTTGGCTGCATGACCATATAATTGGCACTTGTAGCATCTGGTAACCAGAGTGAAGTCCCTAACAGGGCAGGACGTCCAATTTATAAACAGCCTTGATGTCGAAATTAGGGCTTTACGTATATTGGCTGGAATTTCAATAATGTTATTACAGCTCGACGCATCTTTCTTCCCAGATTTGTGGCTTAATTTAACAGAGGCCAAAAAGGTCTCCATGGACATCTCTGGAAACTTGTCGGGTATATTCTGTTCGTAAATGCACCTAAAGACTTCAGTTTCAGACAGGGAAGACGGCACTCCTACAATCACGATCCGTGGTTTGCGCTTGTTGGGCTCATCGGCGGTTAGTCCAGATGTAGAAAGCTGGACGGCGTTCTTGATTTTTTCAGCGTCATGCTTGGTCTCTGTGCTAATAATAACACCTCCATTTTTGGTCTTGCGGACACCTCGTACATGCAGCTTCATTTGATCAGGTCGTATGATTTTTGTTACCATGTCTTTAGTTTCGTCACTGGACTTGAGTTTGTCACTAGGATAAATGACCACAGAGCTTAAATTGTTCGGTCGAACGAAATCATTTGACCCCTTTTTCACCATGTCGGCAAACCAAACATTGCCCGCAGTGCCAGAATCCTTAATCGTCTGCTTCAGGTCCGAGATGTGTTCAGTCAAATTGCGCTTTTCTTTTAAGGCATCAATCATGTCGTGTGCTAGAATTGCTTTCTGCTTCAAAGATTGGTATAGGACTGCCATCTGTGAGGTGCCAGATCCTATTTTACGACACAAGTTAGAAATTTTTAGTTTCTGTTCCGAGTTTAGTTTGCCATCCGAGGCAATAGAGCAAACCTCATTTAAGTGCTGCTCAATGGTTGACATCCATCTTTGTATGTCGGGCGTGGATGCGACTTCAATCGAGAAATCTGATTGGGCTGGAATTTGCGTCGTCGTCTTCGCTGGCGAGGTGGAGGCTTGCACTCGGCCGATTGGATTACAGGGACTGTTATCCATCTTATTTGATAGTCACTTCACTGTTTCTAAGTTTTCATTATGTTTACAAAACTATACACAAGTAGGCAACAATTTATACAATAAAGAAGGTCACTATTATAATTGTTTTAATTAAATATTGCTAACGAGCACGTCTGTATTCTACGAACGAGCGCGAATTAATCAATTAATTCATATTTAGAAGGCTCATTGAGCCCGCCCGTTCGCTAGACCTAGTTCTCGTGGGGAAGAAGGGCAACAAACCCCACGGAAGCTCTTTTATAGTATTTATCGATATCTTTTACAACCACATAAATTATTTACAATATTATATAATCAAAATAACAAGGATAAGGCAAAGGACATAGACCAGCCCTTAAATCAATATAACATATTAGGAATAAAGGTCATAATATGATATGGATACAGTTTCAACACACCCATAAGCAATAATAAAGTTATAATATCAAATAACTTACGTTAGCCTTGTGTAGTCGATCTTAAATACAATAATATATCTAGCCTCTACTGGCTAAAGTTGCTCAGTTCACAAAAAAGTAAGTCAGCTTATCATTTACACAATATTTTATAATCTCGGGTCTATCAGTGTCTCAATACGTCCAATATTAGCAAATGGCGCGGTATCCCGCCATTTTCTATATTGCTTTAAATAATCTCACAATTAGGTGAACAATAATCAATTCTTATGTATTGAAAAAGTTATAAAATCTATCAAGACATTTAAGGAATTTAATATCGCCTATTTAGTCATTCTTAATCAATATTCGAAAGAATATTGTTGTTAACAGACAGTATAGTACTAATTGTTTCAAAGAACGTATAATACTTAGATAACAATAAAATCCAAGATACATCACAATGATCATTAAAAATTACGTAATGATTTATAGGAACATTTTCACACACAACAATATTTACTTAGGTGGGTACTCTTTTACATTTGAAGGTAGTTGACACCACAATAATAATTAAGGTAGGTACTTAGACATTTGTCGGTAGGTGCTTAATAAATATGACAGGTATGTATTATGTATTGTGACTTGAAAAATGAAAATTAACGATTTAATGACGTCACACGTAATTCAAATTCTAAAACAAGCACTGAATATGTATCGAGATGTTAATGCGAGACGAAACCCTCAGCTGTTCCCTACCGCGACGGCAATTTTGCACCTAATTATTTTATATGCGCTCGAAAACCTATTTAGCTTGGTAACTTAGATAAATAATTTAGCCAAAGACACAAGGTAAATTGTTATTTATTTATTTAGGCTTCATGCACACGTACATAGCCGGACTGTAATGCCTACGGGACTGTACGGAAGATAATATGAATTCAAAAAAGTAATATCAAGCCGTCTGAAAATTATAACATTAGTAGTTTTCCCCGAATAATTAAGAACTCTCTACGTCTGCTCTCCAGAAGCGATACAGCACGTGCAAGTCGGACAAAAATGTGATTTGAGTGATTTCATACGGCGTCCAACTTCATGATATGGTTCTTTAGATAATTTTGAGCTAAAATAAATAGTCAGTTTTGCATTGAAGCCGGAGCCGAAACTTATGCGTCCGTCACATATGAGAACATAATTATTTTCAATATATTTAAAAACTACCAAAGTCATAAGTTAGTAATAAATAACAACTTATGAATATGTTAGTAAAGGACATGGCTAAACAACTGCCCTTAGCACGTCTAGAAATTTCTCACTAGCTCGTAACATTCAAATATTCATTAATGAATTATTACAGTTTTATTATTCTTCTAGAACTTTCGTGAATTAATCAAATAATTAAAAGATCTTTCATGTTTTTGTTTGACAATAAGAACATAAGATTCCGTTCTACGAAAAATTGTAGTCAATAAACCTACTTTTAAAGACATTTGCGTAAATCGAAACGAACAGTATTCGTTATTATTTAATATTGTACCTATCGCAATACATCTCAAATATTCATTAATGAATTATAACAGTTTTATTATTCTTCTAGATCTTTCGTGAATTAATCAAATAATTAAAAGATTTTTCATGTTTTTGTTTGACAAGAAGAACATATGATTCCGTTCTACAAAAAATTGTAGTCAATAAACCTACTTTTAAAGACATTTGCGTAAATCGAAACGAACAGTATTCATTATTATTTATTTTTGTACCTTTCGCAATACATCTTAAAACCTTAGAGATTATCTGATTTCTAGAAATTATTGGCAAAATCTGGTAAGCAACGGCGCTTAAATAGTGCTGACACTAAAAAGTTCGATTCGATTAGAACCAAATAAAAATAAACATGTTGGGGGTGTTATGGGAACTCACTTTGAACGAAGTAACTTTCGCCGGATATTATGTATTAATACAGAGCTAACTAGTATGGTCTTAAGTTTCAATTGCGTATTGATTCATCATGAGATGCATAAACTGTGGTGTAGCAACAAATGAAAGATCTTCAAATGACAGCCGGGACCAACGGCTTAACAAGCTTTCCAAGACACGAAGGAAACTCGCTATGTGAAGATGGTACACGATGGAACCACGAAATGATCTCGGCTAGCGTTGCTTAACCTTGAAGATCGACCTGTGCGCCTGTTATTATTAAGCCACGAGCTCCTCTGAACGCCTTAATAAAGTATCATAGCAAAATCTTATTCTTTTACAAGTTTGTATACCTATTAATGTAGGCGTTTCTACGATTTTATTTTCAGGATTGTGACGATATAAAAAGTGTCTGTAACTTTTTCCATACGAAATACTCATATTCAGCTGTTCAGAATTACATATTACTAGTTAAAATGTTTATTCATTGCTAGGGCAGTCGTCCATACTTTATTTAGCCATGTCCTTTACATAATACAATAATGTCATCCTAATTTTTTATTTTATCTAATTCAATAATCCACCCACATAATAAAAAATAACAAGTATTCAATTCAATTCATGTACCTATTTCCCGTTGCACTGGAGCCGCCGCTATAAGCGGGTCCAGTCTGGTTTATTCGCAGAATATTTCGCTGGTTTTCGCATATTTCGCAGCGAGCATACGTTTTTCGAAGTTGCAAATATGGATTCACACTATCCCAACTGGTCCATACAACATACTAAATATCTAGAACTACATCAAGCTTTGCGATTTTAATATCGATTACTACAGTTTTAACTTGACCCCTAGGTTAAAGCTATCAGGAAATATTCCACTCCTAAGCTGAAAATACAGTACTGTAAAAAAAATACTGTTAGCAATAAGGTGGCATTCTAGGCCATTGCCGCTTTACATAAGGTATGTTGGTGTTTTACATCGACACAATGCTGAAGTACCGGCATACAAAGGCGTTTGACACGTTTTGAGTCGTCTTAGCTCGTGTTTTATAATTTTAGAACACATTTCTTTACCCCTGGTTCTAGAATATTTGGATGAATACCAAAACTTAAAGATACCTACAATTTGTTGAAAGTTACAAGGACGAACCAAGAATATCTAGTTCAGTGATCCATTTGTATATTGTTATGTCTAACTCCAAAAATGAGTTGTCTTCACTTGGTCTCTCAATACCGATGAATTAGCATTCTGTATATTTATATGAGAATTGACTTAGCTGTAGAAGGTTATGACTATGTGACCTTCTCTAATAAATTCTATAATAATCATTAACCATACCTACCTACAATTGGCAAATAAGAACTTAGAGAAAAATAACGTTAATCTTATCAAACTGAATGAAATAATTAAGTGTCTTCTTCCAACTTGGAGAATAAAGTAAGAAATCAATGCCCTCGCCCGTTCCCCGGACTTATTTTGCAGCTCGCCAGTCGAAGTACAGCTTAGTTACGAACAAATAATGATCTTATTTCTACCTTTCCTTTACTAAAGAAACAATTTTATAATTGAAATATTTGGATACAACCATTGTAATTAGTTTTCTGTTTTTGTTTCATATACAAATTAAAATGCGAAGTCTATAATGACTTTGATCTTGAAAGGAAAATTTTATACTCGTCATATTAATTTAATTTCACATTCCATTATTTTACATTTTATTTTACCAAAGCAATTGTCGCCCAACAACAAATGGCGAAACCAGCCTTACCAGCAATACCAGTCTTCGGTTTATCTCTTTTTATCCTGCCAAATCTCGAGTTATTATGGTTGACATGTATATTATGCGGTGGGTATGGGGCTATGGGGGCACGGGGGTCGCTAAAACAAACATCGAAGAACATTCACATTCACGTTTTCCCGTCGATGCCAGCCGACGTCGAATATCGCAACAATATAAGTCCGGTGGGAAATTTTTCAGTGTTAACAATAAGCTCGTGTTTTATTTCAGGCAAGATTCCGGCACTTCGTTGTTGAGGCAATCCGTGTTAATATTAAAACAATGAGAACGTTTTGGAACCTGGTTGGCTAAGTGTTATCTAAGAGTAGACAAAACGAACATACATACATTTAGATTTTGTACACTTTGTTTAAATCCTTATCACGTTTTCCCATTTTTTGTATTCGTGAGTATAAATGTAACACACGCAGCCAAGCGATTTAAACATTTCTTTGAACGCATGAATACATAAACAACCAGGTTTGTATTTTTCAAATAAAACCACTTTTGCAGATTGACTATCCATGCTTTCTGAATGCTCGTTTCTCGTGAACATCCACATTTTATATGTATAGTAAAGTTTACAGCACCTTGAGACCTTTCAGAAATATTCACATACGACTGAAGGGCGGACTTACGACCGAGCCACGCCACGAAATTCCGTTTTTGCCTTTCGGCGTGAATATCTAATTAAGCATGTACCTATTCGCCTTCACGTGTACATCATGTACTTGTAGCTGTACATATACGACGCTCATCCATCCAGAGATTAATGTTAATGAATGAGGCACAGTGTGCACCGCCTGTGTGTATTGTAACGCTGTACCTACTCGTGTAACGTGGCAGCCGGACCTCGTAGAACGTTACAGGTCGTGAGACGAGAACAATTACTTCTAATTTGACTTTGATCACCCGCAGTTCATTAAAGTATCATTCATAATAAACAATGAATCCAACCTTCTTAGAAAGCGACCCCAATGTACACTTATTAAGGAAAATAAACGAAATAATTACAACAATGGAGTATTGTGCGCCATAGATTAATTTTGAAAACGTTTGGGGGAGTCACAGTGTACGTATAACCATTTGTTTTTAGCCGAGCATTGTCCAGTTTTTCGGGCAAATATCCGGTTGCCAGGCTTGTCATTTTTGTTTGATAAAACATTGTTCAAAGTTAATATCGATCCAAACAAAATACCTATTCTAACAACTATGATACTTTGGGTCTGCTCTAGCCAAGTGTCTTTCGATATCTGCGTTGGCGATGATTGAAATATCAAAATGTAAATGAACGATCACGAGACATTTCGATAGCGTTTGACGTTTCCATACATTTTTGTAATATTTCCATTCGCTATCGCTACGCTTTCGTTGGTAGAATGTCACTTGAATAAGGCCTCTTCAAAATTATGGTTAAGGAATTTAATGCTTTAGGTCGATGAGTTTTTTTTTGTGTGTGGAAGTAATGCTCATGCATACTGCACTACCACGGGGAGATAGTGTAGTTATGTGGGTACTCCAACCCACTAAAACTCCACGGTGTCCTCCCGTGCCGCTTATGATGGGAACACGGGGACGCGTTAGCACTCACGGCTGTCCGTCACCGGCTAAGGTAAGAATCAATATCACCAGCAAACTACGTAGATAAAGCTAGACACTATCGGTTCCCACAAATAAGACACTTTGCCTAGCAAATATCGTGGACTCTATTGACAAAATATAAACTGTCCTTTTGCGATTTTGTCATAGACCCATGGACTGTTATCATAGCGAGCAGTTATGATGCGGACTGTACTGGATGGTCGTCAGCTCAGCGTAAGGATTCCATTTTGAAAGGCTCGTAAATCCGGCCAGTGCCGAATTTATATTCCTGGCTTCATGCACATATTCAATTCTACGATACTCGGCCCGAACCGATCGACATCTGAATAATCACATGTCAGGGTAAATTGGCGGCAAGCCGGACGCAAAGGGTAATCCTCGGATTTTGGCATACATAACAACCGGCGCAATCAGTATTCATTACGAAATTATATTTATCATTTTATGAACGTTCCCAGCTTTTCCGATGACAAAAAACACACGTTTTACCGAAGTGGCGAAAGATATGGAAATGGGTCGACCAAATTTATTCGGGGATCATAATTGTTGAAAGATTTCGAGTTTAACCCTAGCTGTGCCCAATGTGCCTTTAAACATGTGTACACAATTTATTAGGCTGGATTAGATTGTGAGAAAACGGTTAATAATTAGGCATATTTAAATATGAAATAAGCACTACACTGCTGGTTCCTTCCATGATGCTCGTTTGGAAAGAGAATAAAAACAAAATGCAGTTTAATTTTTATTCACAAATTAGTAGCTTAAGTTCTTAGTTACTTTAAGAAGGTGTCCGCACGATAAAACTAACAATTCAAGAGGACTAGTAAACTCATAAGAGCCTTTTTGCCTCGCTGCCGCTGTCGTCACGCAATTAGCAGCTATGCAAAAGGTCCAGTTTTTCTGTTTAAACAAAGAAATGTGCAAACAAAGTTTCACAGTTCGTTGGCCACATCATTACAGGGTGCAAAACTCTTCATTTGTTGTTCTTTTTTGTCACGCTTTCATTTATTTTGCCGGTGGCCAATTAAATATACAGGAGACGGCGTGAAGTTATTTTTTCATCAGTCAAAGGGTCAGGGGTCCCGCTGCCCCGACAAGATAAGGCTAGGAATGACTCATTTACTGCTGTTACAATATTAACCAGAATTATTATGAAACATCTTAATAAACTTAATTTATGCGATGCTGAAATTTTAATAAAGACTTAATTAAATTAGGATGGGGGTTCGGCAGGATGTCAGAAAAGTTTCTCAGAATACTCCGAAATTGCATTCCTTTTTATGTTTGGGCATAAAACATTCGTTAGTAAATAATTCATCGTTGCAAGTCTGGCATGAAGATATAAAAAATACAGAATGGAAAAAAGGCACGAAAGCCATCGTTTTGACGCAATATGACATTTCAAATTAATTTTGTAGTTTACTAACAGCGTTAAATTGGGCAGAAATAAAATCGTATTTGTAAAAGCAAGCAAAAACTAGACACATTTCTCTCGTCGTCTGGGAGTGGGCGCTGTGGGCGTGAACTCGCGACGCTCGCAAGATCTCTTAGCTCACTGGCTGCGACGGTGCCAATAACTCACTCAGATAAGCATTTTAAGAAATTTCATAAATTCCGAGGATTTGTTTTTTTTTTGCTTTATCTTTTCCGTTTGCCATCGATTGTGGGCTTAACGTTTTGTCCTTGTTCTTTAGGATTGTGTTATTAGAAAATTTATGGATTCACTGTCGGCTTTTTCCTTAGCAACAGATTAACCCAGATTTATTAAAAAATATACTATGAGTTGAATTCCCTTCTTTGTTTCCTGATAGCTACACCCTAAGGGTAAAAAAAGTCGAATCAAGAGTGAATCTATATAGGTTACTTCTAGGCAAGCGTGCTTCACCGTCGATCACATCATCGCTTACCATCTGGTGGATGGATAGTAGTCAAACGCGAGCCTATAACAAAAAAAACCCTTGGTCAAAATAATGGACAGTCGATAATGAATCCTAAATATAGCAGACTAGCTTCAGCCCACGGCTTCGCCCGCGTGTAAAGTGTTTTATCATGCCAATGGAATAAAAACTATCCTATGTCCTTCCCAGGGTCTCAAACTAACTCCATGGCAAATTTCATCTAAAATCTAAATCGGTTCAGTAGATACAGAGATTACCCCCTACAACCTCACAAACTTTACCTCTTCATAACATTAGTATAGATAGAGCAATCTCTACTTCATTATTTCTCGTGTACGTCCAGACATTTTCCGACCAATTACTGAGGTTCGTTTTGCGTAAATTGAACTTCGCTCATTAGCAAGCGCACTAGTCACTACTAAATAATTCATTCATTTTCTAATAGGTAGGACGCAACGTTATATTAATCATATAAAAGCAAAGGCTGCATCCCATTTTGTCATTTTGTACCGCTTAATGCAGGAAGGCCGTGCTCCGTCTTTTTTTCTGTTTTTTGACCGAAATTAAAACAATCATAGAATAGAATAGAATATACTTTATTGTACAACATAAAAGTTACACATCTATTTTATAAGAAAAACTTAATTATACGGGTACATAGGCGGTCTTATCGCTGACAGCGATATCTATCAGTCAACCTTTGGATGGACTCAAAAAAATATGAAAGATAAAAAAAAAAAAAAAATTGGCGTAGTCTGTCTGTGGTGTACTTTTTTTTTATTTTTTTTTTATTTGTTATAGGCTTGCGCTTGACCACTATCTCACCTGATGGTAAGCGATGATGTGGTCCACGATGGAGCACGCTTGCCTAGAAGTAACCTATTCACTCTTGATTACTGACTGTATATTAAAACATAAACATATACAAAACTTTATTGTTATAATAAATACTATCCATAAACTTATATACACATACTAGCTGACCCGGCAAACTTTGTTTTGCCATAAAAACACCTAATATGCATCTACCCTGCCTACCCTACCCTACCCTACCTACCCTACCCTACCCTACCTACCCTACCCTACCCTACCTACCCTACCCTACCTACCCTACCCTACCCTACCTACCCTACTTACCCTACCTACCCTACCCTACCTACCCTACCCTACCCTACCTACCCTACCCTACCTACCCTAGCTCTGCAAGTCTTATCGTACTGTCTCTCTTAACTCGGCACTGGTACTGTCCGGGATACTGCCTCTAGACCTGCGCATACAAGAGGCAGCCGCCATGTATGAAGCAAAGAGAGGGTCGTCTCGGTTTGTGCCAGGAGACCGGGAGATTGAGAGTGCCGTGAGATTTGCAGAGACGTCTCACCCTGCCAAACAAATGGCCTTGGAGTTCGTGTGCTTGGCAGACCAACAGCTTGTGGACAGCAACAACGTGCAGGCAGTGCGAATATTCACTGACGGCAGCAAGATTGAGGGGAAGGTCGGAGCTGCATTATCCCTGTGGGATAATGAAGGTGAAATCCGGAACCTCAAGCTTAGCCTCGCCGCGTACTGCACAGTCTACCAAGCAGAACTTCTGGCTATTTGCAAAGCAACGGACGAAATCCTCAAGCGCAAAGAGATGAGCTATGGCTTGTATAGCGACTCGATGTCAGCATTGCAGTCGCTTGTAAGCCATGGCTCTCTCCATCCCCTGGCAGTCCGAGCGCGAACAAACCTGACTCAGGCTCTGGAACAGAGCAAAGCTGTGTCTTTGTTCTGGATCAAAGCCCACGCGGGCCTGCCGGGGAATGAGCGTGCGGACGAGTTGGCGAAGAAAGCAGCATTGTCGTTACGGAGGAAGCCGGACTATGACCAATGTCCGATTTCATTCATTAGACGCCAGATCCGTTTGGAATCGCTCGATGAATGGAATCGGAGATATGTGTCTGGCGAGACTGCCTCGGTGACGAAAATGTTTCTTCCCGATGCCATCGCGGCTTTCCGCATTATAAGACAGGTGCGGCCAGCAGGCGTGCTAACGCAGGTCCTTACGGGGCACGGTGGGTTCTCCGAATACTTGTATCGCTTCAAGTGTAAGGAGAACTCATCGTGCATTTGCGATCCCGATGTAAGCGAGACAGTTCCACATGTGCTATTAAGCTGTCCTGCACACGTAGTTGAGAGGTTTAACCTGGAACAGGAAATTAAATTAGAATTAAAAGAATGTAATATTGCGGAAATAATGAGCGGTAAAAACAGAGAGAAATTTTTAGAATATTGTGTTAAAATAGCAAATATTGTAATAAAAAGAAATAAAACGGAGGTATAAATCTATGTTTCATAGATATAAGTGTATATTATATGTAAACATAGAAAAGTAAGTAGAATTAAGATACATATAACTGTAATAGACTAAGAACAAAATAATAATAGAACACGCTGAAGAAATTATTTACCCTAAATTAAAAACTAATAAAGAAATAAAGTAGAGACTAGGTAGTAGGTAAAATGGGAGTCCCACCCATTGGACTGGCAGGAGAAGAATGATAGAAAGATATAGAATGAGGAATAGAAGTGCGAGAGGCAAAAAAGCGAGAACTGGTATGAATGAGAACAGATTTATATAGGCGTCAACTACGTTGACGGAGCTAGACCAACAACAAAAAAAAAAAAACCCTACCTACCCTACCCTACCTACCCTACCCTACCCTACCTACCCTACCCTACCTACCCTACCCTACCTACCCTACCTACCCTACCCTACCTACCCTACCCTACCTACCCTACCCTACCTACCCTACCCTAATTTTCCATTTTTTTTTTTTTTTTTTTTTGTAAATCTAAACCATTCTCGAATCTCCACGAACACACACAAAAAATTTCATCAAAATCGGTCCAGTCGTTTAGGAGGAGTTCAGTCACATACACACGCACACAAGAAATATATATATTAAGATAACCCACATATAATCCTATACTCAACAACAGCAACATTCCATACTATTTATAAGTATACAACCTTCATGCAAGCTAAAATAAAAAGTCGCCTACCGCTTCTACAGTATAAGGATGTTGTTAATTTTTCTTCTATATGACTCATATCATAAAATATGACGAACCCAAGAAAACATATTTTCCAATGTAATCAAGGCCCTACAGGCATATTTCACTGCTCACCCACCTGATTTAATCCCTTAATCGCATCTTACGACACCCACGAGACAAGATGGGTCCGATCTTGGCCGGGACATATGGGGACACCTACGTCATTATTATATTCCGTACTGAAACATTCAATACGTTTAGTTATATACGAAAACTAGCTTTTGTCCGCGAATTCGTCCGCGTAGAAGTCGAAAATGGTTCTAATAGGATTTTCAATTGGTTTTTAGGGTTCCGTACCCAATGGGTAAAAACGGGACCCTATCACTAAGACTTCGCGATCCGTCTGTCTGTCCGTCTGTCACCAGGCTGTATCTCATGAACCGTGATAGCTAGACAGTTGAAATTTTCACAGATGATGTATTTATGTTGCCGCTATAACAACAAATACTAAAAACAGTATGAAAAAAAACAGAATAAAATAAATATTTAAGGGGGGGCTCCCATACAATAAACGTGATATTTTTGACGTTTTTTTACTCGATATTAATAACGGCAACAGGTAGACGCTTGAAATATTCACAGAATGTTTAGTTGTATATTTATTTCATAAAATAATAATGATTAAATTAAAATAAAATAAATTAAGGGGGGCTCCCATACAACAAACGTGATTTTTTTGCAGTGTTTTGTGATAATGGTACGGAACCCTTCGTGTGCGAGTCCGACTCGCACTTGGCCGGTTTTTTACGTTATAAATTTTGTTATGACATATAAATTATTATGTTAAAATGTTTGAATGCTTATAAAATATAATAATCTTTATTATAGTGTAGGGATTTAAGGGTTAAATAAAAAAGAAAATAAAGTAAATTTTGTTATATTTTATGAACACGAAGATCGGCTTTTGATCTGGTGAAATTTATACAGGGGTATTATCTTTTTACAACGAAATCGAGATACACCTACCGCAGTATTTCTTTGTAAACAATATTTTTGTTTTTCCTTCGGGTGCTAGAATCACCAGGCTACTCTGTGCGCATACTCTGGAGCATGCCACATACAACTGACCGTGGGAGAAGCAGCTTTCCCTCAAGTCTACTCCCGCTACCTTAAGAGTTTGACCTTGAGTTTTGTTTATGGTTATTGCGAAGCAGACTTTGATGGGAAACTGCACTCTCTTGAATTCGAAGGGATAATTTGATGGTGTTAGGGTAATCCTTGACAGACTCTCCTCGAGAACAACCGGTCAGTATAGTTGCTTCGATTACATTGCGATGCAATGTTTTCACTTGCAATCTGGTGCCGAAATACCAAACATGTCTTACATCAATTCTGTTAAAAATGTTTGTGCAAAAATTTAAGTAGATGGACTAAGGAATCACGTTGTCCTTACAAACTTTGCCCCCGTTTTTTTCAAAAAAATATCTACACCTAAGGCTGTGTTGAATTTCGGAAAAGCCTTTCTTATCGGATGCCTACGTCATAGAAAGAACACACCCTCCAAGTTTTAGATCTTTACGATCAGCGGTTTAGGCTGTGCGTCGATCCGTCAGTCAGTCATTCAGGACAAAGCATTTTATACGTATAGATGTTCCAGCAATTTCTATATTCTTTGTTATGGAAACCTCAGAGCTAGATTTAACTCAGCAAGTGTCAATTTCAACGTACTTACTCGTAGCTAGATAAGGCCGTCTCAGGATGCGATAAGTGCTCCAATGAGTGGTTCAATTTATCACAGTGTCACCGCAGTCTGCTTGCTCCGTACACAGCACACAATGTGTGGAGCGGTGCAGCCATGCAGCGACACTGAAAATAATTTATCTCGGAACTCGGGTTCTCGCTGCACAGTCTACCACTCAGTCAGGATTACCACAAATTCGTACTGGAAATTTTAAACAATGTCATTACTGTAATTTGAAATACGATATTATTATTATCCTTTATTCAATTTATTTTCTTATTGTCTACATTTTTAAATATTTTTATAAAACATACAAAATAAAAAACATTTAAAAATATAGAAAATAGAGGCCCACCGGTATCGGGAACAGGGTCCAAGCTTCCGGCGGTCAGGGCTCCAGAGAGAGGAACCTCCTAACAATACCGGCCGTGTCCAGCAATACTGCTTTCTGGATCAGGCCCTTGACCCAGCCGCCTAACGAGAGCCTCCTAAGGTGTTGATCGAGGCTCGTGGCTATTAAGCCATTGGCTGACACGACTATCGGTACAATGATTGGTGTGTCCACATCCCACATGTCGACAACCTCGCGAGCCAAGTCAAGATACTTGATTTGCTTATCTTTCTTGGCTTGCACGAGGTTCCCGTCATGCGGGACAGATTATTATTATTATTCACTGGCCGAACTGACAAACGTTGACGTGCTCAAACTGAAAAACAAGTAGAAAAAAAAAAAAAAACTCGAATTTTTAGGTCAACTTTTCCGATTTTTCTTTACCTAAGAACCTCCATCATATTAGCCGAAAGACGTCCACTGCTGGACATAGGTCTCCCCCAAACGTCGACACATTGGCCAGTCCCGTGCGTGTCGCATCCAGAGGATCCCCGCAACCTTCACCAGGTCATCAGTCCAACTAGTAGGAGGCCTTCCAACGCATCGTCTTCCGGTTCGCGGTCGCCACTCCAGAACTTTTCTGCCACATCGGACATCCATTCTGCGAGCAATGTGTCCTGTCCACTGACACCTAAGAACCTTACACGAACTAATTACAAACATTAAAAAAAACGCTTTTTAAGCAGTCGAGTTTTTGAATTATTTTTTTTATTTAACACTTTTTAGTTAACATTTTTTTTCGAGTTAGGGACATATAAACATATAGGTGTTATATATTTTTTAAATCGCCACTTAAAACCCTTTATTTTGATACCCCACACGATGGTATAGAAAGAAAAAAATACCCACAATATGGCGCCCAAGAGCCGCCATTTTTCTATTTTCCAATTTTAATGTAGTGACACTCTCAAGATTAAAACGAATCCATTGACGTACGAATCATCAAAATTGGCCAAAGCGTTTGGTCTCTGGAACGCCACATAGGAACAAACATACATACATACATAGACTGATAAACACATTACCATTACCCTCCTTCGGCAGTCGGGTAAAAAAGGTATTTTTTTAAATCGGTCCATATTTTCTCATGAGATATTTGCACATACCCTTACTAACGAACAACATTTCATTTCATTTATTTATATAGACTGAGTGAGTAGATACGCTCAAATATACAGCTTCTTACTTAAAAATCAATCAATTTGTAGCTATAAAATAAACATCTAGCATTATGATTGAAAACTTAATTAGCTCTCACAGTTAGCCATGAATCATTGCGTACATTAATCAAGGGATGACGGAAACATAATGAGGCCGCTTCCTTTCACGTCATTATAAGAATTAACTGAAAGAAAACAAGTAACGCTGGCGCCTCGATAACGGCCACACTGACAGGCTATTACGTACAGTTATAAATATATTGAAACTGCTACTACATCTTCTATATCAATACAAATATATAAAACTAGCTTCTGCCAGCGGCTTCGCCCGCGTAAATGTCGAAAATTGTCCCGAGGGAACATATTCCCGGGATAAAAAGTATCCTATGTACTATTCCTGACTATAACCTATCTCTGTGCCAAATTTCATCCAGATCCGTTCAGTAGTTTTTGCGTGAAAGAGTAACAAACATACATCCTCACAAACTTTTGCATTTATAATATTATATATATATTATAGTAGGATTGAAGTGTCTCTTTGTATGAAAATATAATACTGTACTTATAAAAAAATCTCTTTTTTTTTTCTGTCTCTTAATTCCGGATAATCTTCGAAACGGCAGGACCGATTTTGACGGAATTTCACTGGCCTATAGCTAATGTTTTAAGGAGTAACATATGCTTTTATTTTGGAAAAAGAATTAGGGTTTCGCATAACAAATATAAAATCCTTAATTTTTTGAGGAAGACGAAGTCGCGGGCTATATCAAGCACCTTAAACATAGATATGCAGCAGTTGATATAGGGATATTGTTTGGTTTGGAGTCCTTGGAGAGTTTTCCATCCTGAAAGGAAAAAGGGTACGACGTTATATTACAGTTAAAACATGTTGACTTTTTAATGGTCTTACAAACGATATTTGCCGAGCCTGCAAAATTGGATTAATGATAAGAATACTTTACTGTAAGGTTTAAAATCCATGACAGAAAATCCAAACAGGGTTAACTGGAGCAGCATGTCTTTTTCATGTAGACTTAGGCCGAGTTTCTCACCTCTAAATTATCACAGAATTAATGTGACAAATTGTCAAGCACGCGTTATCTGCTGTGATTGGTTAAATGAATTTCCAACAGCCGATCACAGCAGATAGCGCGTGCTTGACAATTTGACACATTAATTCTGCGATAGTTTAGAGGTGAGAAACTCGGCCATAAGCTCGTAGGTCATCTTAACCACTATCCTACTTATGTTCAAAGGACTACCTAGTCTTCATTTGTATAATCTTAAATCAAGCGATAAATACTTTAATTTTTGTGAATGTAAATTGCAAACAACAAATTCGCCGTCCATACGTCGTTCGTAGTGTAAACGAACGAGTGGCCCCCTAATTGCTCTCTTGAATGTGATGGAGAAGTCTTATGATGTACTTACTCGTATACACGTGTGTGTATGTGCGGGGAGAGCGGGGACTCACAAATATACTTAATGTAACGGCTGGGTAAGTCGCGACTCGGGCTTGGGTAATTATATCAGATGTGCACAAAGTGTTCATTAGCACCTCTACTTACTAGATTTTACAGTTGAATAGCAAATGATGTTTGCGTTACGACGTAATGACGTTTATGCCATTAACAGAATTGTGTGAGAGCGAAACGTCTCCTTTGTGAGTCTCACGTCGATAATGTTATTCGCTTTGTTGATTTTGACACTTTCGCGAATTGTTTCAGTCGACAATTCTATATTCCCATAAAGAAATATGTATAAAAATATAGTACGTAGGGTAGCATAAATAAGTATTTT
Organism: Anorthoa munda; assembly: GCA_945859665.1. NCBI lineage: Eukaryota > Metazoa > Arthropoda > Insecta > Lepidoptera > Noctuidae > Anorthoa > Anorthoa munda. The sequence continues at coordinate 10,142,006 of OX243913.1, read as the reverse complement.
TTTTAAACAGTCAATGAAAACAATAAACATTCCATTACCGTTTTCAACAATAATAAAACAAATAATGCTACCTATCACGGACCTTTTTTCCTATTTATTACCAAAAATAATAATACATAAAGTGTGTCGGAATCTATGGAAGCATATAACACGTAACACGTTAAAAAAGCACAAACGCCAAGAGTTGTATAATCTCCGCCATGTAGCATGGGGTCCGTTTGTAACGGATATTAGGGACAGGTTATGATGGCCGGTTTCCGGACTGACGTCATGTCCGCCTGTCGGATTATATGTGCTTTCTAAATGGCAAAATTATGAGACATTTATAGGGATATAAGGGAATGTTTTATTGTACCTTTAAAAAAACTGGCAGTAAGTAATCGCTCAGCTATTGATTCGTCTAGAAAACCTACTTCTACAAGTTCTTATAAGTTACTAAACAATAAATTGGTACGTTTTGTCCCCAAGTTTAGGATATATGGCAAGTTAGCGATCGACACAAAATCGGGTTATTAGATTGATATGAAAACTTTGGCGTAACTTGGCTTGGTTACTGGCGAAGGCCGCACAAGTTACACACCTATGTAAATTATTCACGCGGACGAAGTAGCTAGCTTTACTCGTTTTTCAACTTAGATAACTGTGTGTTATACAATGTACGTTAACGTATAGTTATTTAAAGTTCAAAGCCGCGAATCACAAGTAGTTAGTCGGCGTTTGAAGTAGTTGTAAGTTTACGAACATCCGTGGATCCATGACGTCGAACGTCGCACGCAACACGATGTTAATTAGGAACAGCAAGATAGATAACATTATACATACTAATACACAGCCGCGTCAAAGGATATCCACTTATTCAAACACAGTATTAACACTTCTACGGAAAATTGCCACTAAGTATTTATGTAGATATGAAATTCTGCTTATTTATATTACAGCTAAGTCATCTGATTGATAGAGATGTCGTGGGAGGCGAAATTAGGCTTCTGTGCTTCTTCTGTTCTGACTTTTTTATTTTTTTGGGACAATCCCACCGCACTATTCCCAAACCACTGCAACTCCTGAAAGCCAGAATCAACAGTGGCGACCACCAGAAAAGCGCCGAGGCAAGGAAGCTCGACGAAGTCCCGGAGAATGAATTTAACTGTCTTGGATCCCGCAACGAAATTAATCAGAAAAGAATAACGGAGGAGTAGGAAAAACCATAAATTTTCCACTTCCCTCCACATCAAGCAGGAGACAGAACAAACAAGGCCACTAGGCACAAAGGGTCGTTTACAACTGGGATAAGCCCAGTTGCCTAGCACCACGGATAAAAATAAGAATTAATATTAATGGGTCCTAACATTGTGAGCTGTTATGTTTGATTCCAATAATAAGTATGGCAAAAACGCTTGAACGCACGGAAATTTGTTCTAGTTTCCACAAGGTCTGTATAGTATACAACTCCTGAGGTAGCCTCTACATTATTCAACATAACATTACGTTCATTCTGCCAAAGAATACACTCCCATAAGATATGATGTTCAGATTGTACATATTCGCAGTCAGATGTAGAACACTGACATAAAGGCGAGGCAACGAGCTTGAAGGAAAACAATTTACTTTTAAAGTTACCATGCCCTGTGAGAAATTGGGCAACACAGTGATCCACCTCCAGCCACGTCCTGGCCAGCCGCTCGCGAACGGATGGAAAGAATTGGTGGAGATGTCGGCCCTTGATGGAATTATCCCACCTACATTGCCATTCAGATAAAAGTTCCTCCCAGACGTCAATAGGTGGTTTAAATAATCTAGAGATTTTCTCACGATCACTCCGCGTTAAAAAGTTCGCGTCCGTGGTCTCTCGTGCGGAATAGTACATTGCAGCACGTCGCTGCACTTCAAGGTCGACCGGAAGTACGCCAGCAAGTACCGGTAAGGCCTCAGTACTAACCGTCCTGTACGCTTTGCATAAGAATATCAAAGCTAAACGCTGACTCTGAAGCAACTTACGTCGCACCGCCCTACACACCACCGTCTTCTGTTCTGACTGTTCAAATAATTTTAATGCTAAATATTGTATTATTTTCTATCTATCTATGTAGCCTATTATGTCCCTCTGCTAGGCAAATGCCTCCCTCTCCCTTTTTCCCCAAAAAATCTGTCATTTTCTAGTGCGGTCTTCTTTTGGTAGGAGTCGATCTCTGACGCCATCATCGGTTTTATTCTTAGGTTCTTTTCGCCCATTATCATTATTTTACTAAAATAAAATCGAAACGTCCACCAGTTCATACAGCCGACCAAATGTAATTGTAACATCCACGACCGTCGTAATTTATGTAAGTGCCCTCATCATAACACTTCATTTTTGGCAGCTCAACTATGAGAAAAATGCTCTGGCGCTCCGCAAATGCACTGCGAGACAACTGTTCTATCATATTAAAGCCAATTTCTGCAGCATGAAAACTTTGGTAATTACACGAACTAAATGCGGTAGATTATAACGTACAACTTTGACCGCAAATTATATTTCGGAGACAAACTATTTCCACAATAAGTATTTAGTCTGGGGCGCGTGTTTAATTAAATTTCCTTTTCTACACGTTCCGGTGTTGCTAATAAATTAAAAGGTCACATTCGCTAGCTATCTGGGTAAAGACGAGTATGTGGATATAGTGTTGTACCGCCTTGTTTTAAGTTGTTGTTTATTAAAGCAATTATAAAGCCATTCTGAATGTAAAGAAAGAACTGTATGTAACTAATGCTAAAATTACCTTTGTATCAACCAAATAGAATAGAAAAAGACCAAGCATTATACGTGTTTTCGTACTGGCTAGTAGATACGTGGGCAACTAGCAACAACTAACAACTTACGTAACAAAAAACAGATTATTCAAATAAATAGAGCCGAATCCAAGCCCGCAACCAAAAGTTTAAATCACATAGAGAGTAATAAGTAGCTACAGAGCTAAATGTAACTTCAAGCAGGCTGCCGTGGTTTCTATGATATTATGTATAAACTTCCACTTAGAGCAGCCGTAGCCTGGCCTTAATTAAATACCAAATTCGAGTGAGTTATTCGCTAACGAGAAGGAATAAAGGAGGCTATCGTGCAGCGTGCTGCTACAATACATTCCCATCATAGTTCACGTTCGGACACCATGAGAGATAATTTACATACGAATGCAGCGGCAGACATTACACGCCAGCATCATGTTTGAATTTCAGTCAGAAGGCTGGCACCGAGCTTATTTCTATATTTTCAAAATTTCGCTGTTCGTGGCGTTTCCGGACAGAGAAAAAGCGAACAAAACAAAATTTATTCACGCTACTCAACTACCAGCGAATACAGTACAGATTCTATAGTGTTTTCTAGGCCGAATAATGTTATTCGCTTTCTCCATGTAGCCTGACAAACAAAACGATTATATGATTATTGTGGAGAAACTGCTTTGTGGTAACTTTTTGTTTTTACTCGACTCTGAATTGGTATTTGTCGGCAGAAAGGGACAGATGAAAAACTTTATTACCAGTAGAACTATATATGGTGCTGACTAACCAACTATATCTATTATAATCATAATGATATCAATGAGAAAAAGCTTTATGATTGTTCATTAGACATTGATTCAGAATCTGTTTGATGAAGCAAGGCTTGTTTTGTTTTATTGTTAGCCGTTATTATTCTGGTCAATCAAAGAACGCTGACTTGACTCCTTTACCTATTAAAAGCGACTCGCTTATAAAGCTTATAAAACGACTCGTTTTCTAATGTTCAATGTTTTTGCCCACCAGTTATCACGTAGAGCGTCGTGCGTCATAAAGTCAAGTCTATTTCGTTTTAAAGTCTATCGATCGAACGATATGAAATTCTACAGGAAATTGCATTTTGCGCAAGCGTAAAATTAATTTATTAGCACTGTCTAGCAAGGGAAGATAGCAGGTACTATCTCTTGCTTTATATGAGCACGTCTGCAAATACTGGTTTCTGATTTAAGTAAAGTTGCAAAATACCTATAACAAAATCACAAAAACAAAACAACATCAAATTGATCAGCGAAATGGGTTTGATCATATTTCCAAAGATACGGAAACAATGCAATTACCAGATAATATCAGGATTGAAGGTAACATATATTATATTGGACTAAGCGGGGTCGGAGAAATTTCGAGCAAAATTCAGGTAGATAGGTATTTAGATTGTATCTGAAATCAAAATACCTAGCTACTTAAGAGTTTTGTAGGGAAAAAGATTGGCATTATGTTTTGCAAAAGAGGTAGATTCCTTCAGTGGTTCGACGAGCTTCGTTTGAGGGGCTTACTTACAAGGCTCGCTTCACAAATAGGCCTCGGTTAAGCCGAGATTAACTTTCTAAATCATTCCTTTGCATAAAAAATTACCAACAAATTCGCAACAAAATGTCGCATTTTAATGTCAGTGTTTATTTTCTTACATGCAAATGATAGCTTCTTTAAGTTTAGGTTGCTTTAATAAAAAGCATAACGTTTAAACCCACATAAATAGCTAAAAAGGTTTGTAATTAGGTTCTATGTATGTTAAAACTGCTATGCACACACTTTAAGAATATATCAAATTTAACAAATGACCACCTAGAACGGGTTATCTTATGAAAAGATAGAGTTGTGACTTCATTCAAGCTGGCAGCCCGCCCACTAGGAAAATATTGAAAAGTTTTCACCAAATGCCAATATTGACTCTTCCTGTAAGTAGATAGGTACTCAAAGCAGTTTTACGTACCATATCGTATTATTTATTCAAAATCTGCTAATTCTTAAGGCGCAGATACCCCTCAGCAGCTGATTTTAAAATGAGAATCATGTCTAAACGGCTAGTCGTAATGTTTTTGGAAAAAAAAATAAGTTTGTAAAAATATGTTGAATTTTTCTTAACAATCTGATCTAAGAAAACTTTAAGCTTTATTCGAATAAAATAGTGTAATTAATTTTTAAAGTTATGTCTAACACGGACAAAAAAACGACAATCTTCATCAAACAAATCGATTTGAGGCATTTTTTTTAAATATAGAATAATAAGAAAAGTACAAAAACATACTGAATTTGGTTCGCGCGGGTGTGAAACGTCCGTTGTTGTCCGGTCGTTGGCGACTTTCGTCGTCTTAATGGAAATTAAGGAAAAAACCCATTAATTACGAGGCTTAAAAACTCTTCAACAGAATTTTGCAGACATTAAAAGACTCTAATTGCCAGCTGCAGATCCTTTGGCCTCATTCCAAAGCGATGCAGCGGCCGCTCTGTGAAAGATGAAATCAATGGAGTTATTAACAAAAAGTATGATCAAAAATAAATAAAGCTTTGAAAAATGTTGTTACACATAGCTACAGACAGACAACGCCACGTAGAGTGAATTGAAAGTATTTATAACCGATTTCCCAAAAAGGAGGAGTTCCTATGTTCGACTGTATATGTTTTTAGGGTTCCGTACCCAAAGGGTAAAAACGGGACCCTATTACTAAGACTTCGCGGTCCGTCTGTCTGTCTGTCACCAGGCTGTATCTCATGAACCGTGATAGCTACACAGTTGAAATTTTCACAGATGATGTATTTCTGTTGCCGCTATAATAACAAAAACTAAAAACATAATAAAATAAATATTTAAGTGAGGCTCCCATACAAAAAACGTGATTTTTGTGCCTTGTTTTCCGATAATGGTACGGAACCCTACCTGCGCGAGTCCAACTCGCACTTGGCCGGTTTTTTTTTATGTACGTTCACCAATTTCTTCGTCAATTTAGACCGATTTTGAAAATTCTTTTTGTGTTTTAAAGGGTATATGCCCGAGGTGGACCCTTTGTTACCAAGTCAAAATCTGTTGATGGGATCTCATGGAAATCGAGGGAACTCCTCAAATGTTATAAGGCATAGATATAGCGGTTTTGGTATTTTCATCAACAACGCAATCATTTGCACTTAGAAAGTATCATTTGGTGAAGTGGAACTGATGAAGAAGATCACAGTAGCCACTGGAACTCCTTAATGTTAAGTATATCACAAGTATAAGATATCCCGAATAGTTAGCCGACTATGATAAATAAATGGTACTGATGAAAAAAAACTTTTTTGCAAAAAAATACTACCGACTTCCAAATAAGAAAACTACAAAGTGAAAATTTCTTTATTTTTAGAAGTCGGTGCCTTTGATAGGTACCATTTTTTTGCGTTACGGACTTCGTCGGAGCGTCGTCTACGCGTAAGAATATGTTAAATACAAAAATAACTGGTAAATAATTTGAAATTTGAGGTGTTTATCAATCGAATCCAATTTTTATATTTCATATTAAAATAATGCGTATGCCCGTTGCGCTCGCGTGAGGCATTCAGTTTCGCTCAAGGGCTTGTAGATAACGGACCTGTGTCGTTTTTATTCTTGTTATTATATTTTTTATCATATATCTTGTAGTTATTGAAAAATTTTCGCTGAAAAAGTAGCTGTTTTCTGTTTTTGGTTCTTGAAACTTGTAGGGGCACTTAAGGATTGCAACGTTACCTCATCAATATTACAACTACACACTTCTTCTTCTTTTCTTTCCTACTACTAACTTGTTAAAGTTTGTAGGATCAATTGTGTTATTTCTATTCTTTTCTCAACACATGTAGGAGTATATAGACCTATGAAGATAGAATAGTCGGATATAGTACCTAAACAATATCTACATACAGTGAATAAATAGACATTTTAAAATCATGTCTAGCATTTCAAAATACATGTCCAGAATTTCCACTATAATTAGAACAAGCTAATGCTTTGAGGTCTGTACTAAGTGGGCACTCACTTACAACTCTTATTATGGGTAGGTAACCTAATACCCGTAACTGAACTGCCAAAAACTCGTCAATTTTGTTGCTAGTGTTCGGCTTCCACACCGAACTCAATTTTCAATCAAAAAGTTTTGCGGTTCCTAGTTAACTTTAATTCAGTTGATTTTCCGAAGAAAGAACAGATTGGTCCGACAGACGAGTGATTCAGCTAATGTACTTGTAAATAATTAGATGGACACCTTGTAGGCAAGAAAGGAATGATTGAGGTATTTGCTGAGATGGCGAATGAAGACGTTAGAGGCACTATTATGTTCACGAGCGTAGGAGTCTCGAATTCCCTCACTAGGGTTGCTCAATCGGCGAGTGAAATTGGAAAAAAACCGGCCAAGTGCGAGTGGGACTCGCGCACGAAGGGTTCCGTACCATAATCGCAAAAAAAGGCAAAAAAAAAACACGTTTGTTTGTATGGGAGCCCCACTTAAATTTTTATTTTATTCTGTTTTTAGTATTTGTTGTTATAGCGGCAACAGAAATACATCATCTGTAAAAATTTCAACAGTCTAGCTATCACGGTTCATGAGATGCAGCCTGGTGACAGACAGACAGACGGACCGCGGAGTCTCAGTAATAGGGTCCCGTTTTTACCCTTTGGGTACGGAACCCTAAAAAGTAGGTACCTACATATACCTATCACTGTTAGTTGATTGTTCTGGTGATTGCTTCAATGAATTAAGTTACATACGAGTATTAGAGAGAAAGGTTGCTGCAAAAAGTCGCCATGGGTGACCTTTCAACAAATCTTGATCTTGATCCGGTTATTCAATACTTTCTAATTATGTAGCTGCCGCCCGTGGATCCATTCGCGTAGTATTAATCTGAATAAGCACTTTTATAAAGTTATTGTCACACAATAACTTTATAAATTATACCCTATATATATTATTCTGATATCTAAACTATATTAGCTTCTGCCAGCGGCTTCACTCGCGTAAAAGTGTTTTATCATAACAAGGGAACATTATACCGGGATAAAAATGTGCTATTCCTGACTATAATCTATCCCTGTGCCAAATTTCATAAAGATCCGTTCATTCTTTTGAGCGTGAAGAAGTTACAAACATATTCACACACACACTCACAAAATTTCGCCTTTATAATATTACTGTGATTACTGTAAATGTAAAATTTCATCAAAATCCCTTACTTCAGTAGGTAGTTTTTACTTGTAAGATAGGTATTTATCCCTCCTCCGCGTTTATAATAGTAGTAGAATAATATTTAATCTACAAATGAAATGAAATGTAGGTTTTCTATTGAAACTCTATACCTTCTAGGTACGCTTAGCCAGTTCAAGGTCAAAGTTTCAGGTACCACTGACGTCGACTGTTTCAGGCTACCAGGAATCTTCCATTCGGGCTATTCTTTCCAGGACGTCGGCTTTCTATAGAGATCCACTTCTGAAACAGTTGTAAATTATCGATTTACAAGGACTGGAAACTTCCCTAGGTTTTATGTATAGAATCTCTCTGTAATAATTAGGTACTTCTAGACGGTGGCGTATTAAAAGATTTGGCGAGACCATTTAGAAGAAGAAGTTACCTTGTCGAATAATGCAAAAAATCTTGATAACTAAGGATGCAAGAGGGAGAGAAACAAATAAAAAAATATTGCATTCTGTTTTTGATACGTCTGAAATTCTTTCGACAGACAAGAAGACGGAGCGACAGGCAAGAAGAGCATCATTGTGCTTATCTCAGTGGCGTAGCGTAGTGTGGGCGACAGGGGCGGCCCACCCCAAGCGGCACTTTTAGGGGACGGCAAAATTACACTATAAATAATGAACAATGTATCTAAAAATTAAACAAGAGTATAATATCTTGGTTAATCATATAAAGAATAGTGTGCAATATTATAAAATAACACCTGCAAATTAGGTAACAGCACGGTTTCTTTAAAATTACTATATATTTACCGACTTCAAAAAAGGAGGCTTTCAATTCGATACGTGTATGTAATATTTTTGGAATTGCACAATATTCAAGTATCTCTAAACTTAGGGAATAATATAAGTTTTATCAAAAACGGTTCAGTAATTTTCAAAATATGTAACGTACAACCAAACTTAACGACAAACTGCGTGAATGTGTAAATTGAGTTATTGTGGGTGTTTTGTCAATCCTTTAGGTATATTTCTATAGAACTTGCTCACTTTTTTAGCGTTGGTGTACCAAAACTAAAAAGAGAAAAATAAAAAAAAAACAGAAAAATCTATTTGCTGGAAAGGGCGCGCTTGTCGATAGTGTTATTAATTATCAAGAATTAACTAAAAGTCATGGATTCGTAACGAGGTTTCATGATAACTTGTTTATTATGAAACCTCGTTACGTAACCATGACTCCCACAAAAACAATATAATAAGTTTCAAAGGAATAATAGAGCGAGTCGCAACACTAAATATAAATATGCAAGGTCATGATATTCCTCATTCAAATTCATGCACCAACGGAATCAGCAAGTGAATATGATATTTAACAATACTACAATACAATCGAAAAAGCCCTGGATACAGCATACAAAACCACTATACTAAAGGGAGACTTTAACGCTAAGGTTAGAACTCCGAAAGCGGAAGAATATTTAGTTACTAAAAAACATGAATACGGTGAAACAAATGTTAGAAGACAGAGACTTGTAGACTTTGTGCTCCAACATAAACTAACGATCATAAACACATGCTTTAAAAAAAAGCGAAATCGATGATGGACCTGGCGATCCCCAAACGGACATTACAAAAACGAAATCGATTATATCTTGTCAAACCGACCAGAAATATTCCAAAATATCGAGATGATGAATCTGAACTACCAGTCGGACCATAGAATAATCAGATCAACCATAACACTAAACAAACAAAAAATATCTAGAGCCAAATTCACAAATAGCCAAATCAATCAACATAAGAGCGAAGACTTAATTAAACAAGTACAATGAAAGCCTAATATTACAGTTGTCTACATCTCCAAATACCTAGGCAAACACCTTGATACAATATTGTTAAGACAGGATAGAAAAGGCCATCAATTTTAGTTTAAAACAAGCCCACCCAGAGAAAGAAGAAAAAAAACAACACAAAATACTATCGGCAAGTATAGTAAAGCTATTAAAGAGAAGAAAAGAATCGCAGAGAACTAAAAACAAATCCAGAATCGAGAAAAAATTACATTCCGCACTATATAAAGTAGTTAATAAAATCAGATTACGCAAAATATAGACAAGACACAATAAAAGGACACCTGCAAAGCACTCGAAGTACAAAGAAGGCCTATAAGAAACTCAGAACAAATACAACATGTTTAGAAGGATTGAGAAAACAAGATACAGAATGCGAACTGCACTAGAGGCGACATCATTTCTACCGCAACAGAATTTTACAGAAATCTATACAGCAACAAAGACCGAACAATCATACATTTCGACAAATAAATAGATAGTACACAAGAAATAAACGTCAAATCAATAGACACAACAGAAATAATTGATGGAATATAGAAACTAAAACTAGAAAAAATCCCTGGTTTAGATAACATTACGAACGAAGCACTGAAAAAATCACACATTACTCTGGCTACTCCATTATCTGAATTGTTTAATATGATTCTGCAAAATTCTGAAACACTAGTCCCAATAGTCTGAATCCAACATCATATTAATATATAAAAAGGCCACCCGAAGGACAGGGGAAACTACCGACCAATTAGCTTGCTACCGAGTCTAAACAAATAATTCTCCGCTATTATAAATACAAGGATTATTCAATTCAATAATTTATTTCAGACCATAATCCATAATTTGTTAGTAATACACTCATGTTAGTAAATTTACTAATGAATTAACTAATAAAAAATAAACTAATAACAAATAATAATAGTACTACTACTACTACTACTTTAATTTACTTTTTTGTGTTTTTATTTGTTAGTATTTTGTTATTTTATTTATTAGTAACACATTGGAAAAAAGAAACCGGTAGAGCAAGCATGCTTCAGAACAGATTTTTCAACAGTTGACCACATCCTCACACTTGAATTAATTATGGAAATGTATCAGGAAAACCAAATAACACTTTATATAGCATTAATCTATTACCAAAAATCTTTTGATATAGTAATACATACAAGCATCTGGGAAAGCCGGAAGGAACAAGGAGTGTTGGAAATATATATAAAAATAATCAAAACAATATATAACAACAGCACTCCGCCTGTGACTTCGTTCGCATGATTTCGTATTTTATCCTACAGATGACTTACTTATGTGCAGTTAGTGAAGGCGACCAAACATAATAAGCTATTGTTAAATCAGATTGGGTTATCGTAGATATCTAGGGTTTATTAGTTTGAGACGAGTCGTTTTTAGACTTAAAGAATAATAAATTAAATTTTAGGTTACCGTTGCAAACTAAAATCTTCCTCTAAAAACATTACCGTTTTTGCCCCGCTGTGAGTCAAGTTTTAACAATCCAAATATTATATTCACTCTATTCTTCTCTTTTTAACCGACTACCAAAAAAGGAGGAGGTTCTATGTTCGACATTATGTATGTTTTTTTTTTTTTTATATATGTTCACCGATATCTCCGTCAATTGTGGACCGATTTTGAAAATTCTTTTTTTGTTTGAAAGATTATATTCCGAAATTGGTCCCATTTTAATTTGCTGAAGATCTGATAAAGAACTTCGGAGATATACAACAGAACTCTTCAATAAATAACGGCAAATCTCTCGGGATTGCTGCAAACGCATGTCTGTTTATTGTTTATACTATTTCATAACATAACATCACGCCAGTACGCTCGAAAGGGGTATGCAGATCTCTCATTTCACCGGTTATATTCATTTTTCATGTTATTCGGGTAATCTATTCTGTCGTTATAGGTACTTACTTAACTACTTCCCTATTAGGTAGGTACAACTAAAAAGTGAAAAATAAAAAGCTTTTTTACAAAAAAATACTACCGACTTCCAAATAAGAAAACTAGAAAGTGAAAAATAACCTTATTTTTGGAAGTCGGTGTCCATAACTTAAAAATTTGGTACCTACCAAAGACACCGACTTCCAAAAATAAGGTTATTTTTCACTTTCTAGTTTTCTTATTTGGAAGTCGGTAGTATTTTTTTGTAAAAAAGCTTTTTATTTATTTTTGTTTATAATAGTTACATTGCGCAGTAAGATTCCTCAAAAAAACTTAAACACCCCTTAATCCTGTCTGGGGTGTAAAAAACTTAAAAAACTTATGCCAGTTTTGATTATTTACTTTATCTGCAATTTTTTTTTATTTTTTTATCCTTTTCATCCCCTTAAAGGTAGAAAATTCTGGAGTGACGGCTGCGTACCGGAAGACGCAGCATAGGAACTTAGGAAGGCGTCTCTCTAGGTGGAGCGATGATCTGCAGGCTAATTTCATAAGAGAATTCGATAAGGCAAAGAGTTTGACCGCCATCAATCGACCAATCATGAAAGACGCGATGAGTATTTCGGTTTTTATTTTTTTATTTTTTTTATTATTGGTAGGCTTGCGCTTGACCACTATCTCACCTGATGGTAAGTGATGATGTGGTCGACGATGTAGCACGCTTACCTAGAAGAAACCTATTCACTCTTGACTTAAAGACTCCCAGGTTGTAGCTATCAGGAAATACAGACTCCGGCAGGGAATTCCACTCCTTAGCTGTACGCATAATGAAAGTATTCCCAAAACGTTTGGTGCGTATGGATGGGATGTCCACCATGTACCGATGACGCATCGCCGTACGTCTTGTAGTCCGATGATGGAACGGGCTAGGAGGAATTAGTTCATGCAACTCCATCGCACACTCCCCGAAATGTAACCGATAAAAAACCGACAAGCTGGCAACTTAGCGCCGATGTTCAAGGCTCTGGAGCCTAGACTCGACCAGTATCTCATTGCCGATGAGCCTCTTGGCCCGTTTTTCGATCGACTCTAGTGCATCCAGCTGGTACTTCGCAGATCCGTCCCAGAGATGAGAGCAGTACTCCATGCATGACCAAACTTGCGCTTGGTACAAGTTGAGCAACTGTTCTGGCGTGAAGTACCGTCTCACCTTTGCAAGAATCCCCATGTTTTTGGTAGCCAGTTGAGCTTTTGCCTCAATGAATGGACCAAAATTGAGTCCTTGTGATTGGTCGATTGATGGCGGTCAAACGCTTTGCCATGCCTAATTCACTTACGCAATTAGGCTGCTGGTCAAGGCTGCGGGAGTCCGGTGGATGCGAAACGCACACAACCGATCAGTGTGGTGAAGCTTGGGGTAGGCCTATGTCCAGCAGTGAACTTTTTTTGGCCGAAATGATGATGATGATGATAGGTTGAATTTCCGAAAATTCCTTCTAAATTCTCCCCTAGACCCCTACATCAAAAACGAAACCCTATGCATTAAGATTCTTAGCAAACTTTAACACTCGTTAAATTGTATATTGAGGGACGTTTCGAAAATCTAACAATGACAACCTTTATTGTTTACTTAGATTGGTATTTATGTACATTACCAAGTTTATTAATCCACGAAATAAGACTCGTCAAAAAAACTTTAACACCCCCTAAATCGTCTTTTGGGGGTAGAATAAAAAACTAATACCTTTATTGTTTATTGAGCTTGGTATTTATGTCAAGTTTCATGTTTATTAACCCAAGAAATAAGATTCTTCAAAAAACTTTAACATCCCCCAAATCAGCTTTTGGGGGTAGTTTTTTTATTTACTTACGTTATTTTTTGTTTTGCTTTGAAATTCGGTTTATTTTTTGTGTAAAAGTTTTTTGTCGTTTGAATTAATACCCAAGTAAGGAGGCGGCAAAATATCCCTCCAACTCGAGCGGCTGAAACCCACGCTACGCCATTGGCTTATCTCAAGAAAATTTCGAAGGTTGGTAGGAGCGGCTTGCGTCGCCCCTCTCTGGATGCAGCCTCGGGACATGGTCCCCTTGACCCAAGGGTAAATACGCAACTTACTGCTTCTAGACCAGCAACATCCGTTAATCTCGCCGAAGATAAATGTTCTTTGTATCATTGTTAATGATTTACTTCACAACAAAGTTCGCAAGATCGTTACGTATCCATCACTATTAGTTAATACTTGATCATTAATATCACTATCGACAAGCGCGCACTTTTCCGCAAAGAGTTTATACTTAATTAAATAACAGCAGTCCCCTCTGGGGCCAACTTTCGGGATACTTTACAATTCGCCAATGGGCCAATGGTGAGTATATAATATACTAGCTGACCCGGCAAACTTTGTTTTGCCAACCCTACCCTACCTACTCTACCCTACCCTACCCTACCTACCCTACCCTACCCTACCCTACCCTACCTATCATACCCTACCCTACCCTACCTACTCTACCTACCCTACCTCACCTACCCTACCCTACCCTACCCTACCTACCCTACCTACTCTACCCTACCTATGTAGGCAAGGCAGCTTTTTTATTTATTTTTATTTTTTTCATTAGAACCTTCTCCTAACAATAACAAACACAACAAAAAAAAGAATAAGCGAAATCGGTCCAGCCATTCACGCGTGATGTCGTGACCAAGGGAAATAGGGATTCATTTTTATATATATAGATTACATAACTAGCTTCTGCCGGCGGCTTTGCCCGCGTGAATGTTGAAACTTATCCCATGGGAATATATAAGCTATTTCCGGGATAAAAAGTATCCTATATGCTATTCCACACTATAATCTATCTCTGCCAGCTCTTCTGATCAGTAGTTTTTGCGTGAAAGAGTAACAAACGTACAAACACACTCACAAACTTTCAACTTTATAATATTTGTGCGATTGTGATAACCTATATATTAAACACTCTTACTACATGCGTACTTTGTTTTTATTTACCAAGTTCCACGTAGTTTCATAATATCTGTTAGATACATGTTATGTTCAAGAATAAAGAGACTTTTAAGCTTAAAGAAAACAGAAAGTAATGACATATTCATCGAACTGTTATTTTTAACTAGCACTTCACCCGCGACTTCGTTCGCGTGATCCGTGTTTTATCCTACAGATGACTTTCTAATTAAAAAAAATCATACAAACTTTTATCCCCTATTTCACCCCCTTAGGGGTTGAATTTTGAAAAATCCTTCTTTAGTGGATGCTTACGTCATAAGAGGAATCATCATCATCATATCAGCCGAAAGACGTCCACTGCTGGACATAGGCCTCCCCCAAGCGTCGCCACATTGACCGGTCCCGTGCATCTCGCAACCAGCGGATAACGATAAGAGGAATACGTGTGCGAAATTTTAAGTTTCTAGCCCTAAGGGTTTGGCCTGTGCGTTGATACATCAGTCAATCACTTTTGCCTTTTATATATACAGATAAGATCTACAACTATTCGTCTTTAGAAAATCAGAGTTATTTTAAGGTTCTTATATTTTTATGAAAGGACTATTCTTAAAATTTTATTTTATATAAATACGTAACTGGCAAACTCATCCTGTATACTGGGCAGTTGGCCGGCTCTGTGTTACTAGCAGGGCATTACTAGCTGCCGGCCGCGGCTTCGCCCGCGTAGGATTTGTACTTCTTCCAATCTATTTATTCTTACTATAATAATATTTACATATATTATACTATAAACTAATACTATAATAATAGAGGAAAGATTTGTATTTTTGTATGTAAAGAATAAACTTAAAAACTACAGGACAGATTTAAAAAATTCATTCACCGTTGGGAAGCTACACTATACCCGGGTGACATAGGCTACTTTTTATCCCTGTATTCCCACGGGAACTGGAACTACGCGGATGAAACCGCGATTCGTCCGCTAGTATATTAAGAAGTAAAGTTTGTGAGGTTGTAGGGGGTAATCTCTGGATCTACTGAACTGATTTAGATGAAATTTGTCATGGAGATAGTTTGAAACCCTGGGAAGAACATACGATAGTTTGTATTCCCTTGGAATGATAAAACACTTTTTACGCGGGTGAAGCCGCGGGCAGAAGCTACTATATTAATAAATTATATAGCCAACGTGTTTTTCTGATTTATAAGCTATATTTCTGTAAAGTTTCATCAAAATCCGTTCAATAGTTATTGCGTGAAAGAGTAACAAACATCCATTCATCCTCACAAACTCTCACGTTTATAATAAAAGTAGGATAATATATTAGTTAGGATAATTAGTATTTCAAGATGGTATAGGAAATGGACCTACTATAAAATATCTCCACTGGTATTAGGAAATGAAAGCTTATTTACCTGTCTCTTAATCATTTTTTAAGGATACACTAGACGAAAATTCTTCCATACAAACGTAGTCTGGCTTTTACTCCACTGTTTGAAGATGTACGTTCAAAATAAAAATGATATCAATTTGTCTCATCATTATCTAGCCCTGTATGGAAGCAAAAAAGTAAAAAAAAATATTTACTTGAACGTTATGAGCTTCGAAAGTTTCATATTTCAACACTAATTTTAACGCATCTTTGGGTGCAAATAAGTACCATAAAAAGAAGGAAAATTGAAAAACGGCCTCCATACAGGGATATATTAGTAGTTCAACAATGCAAATAATTTTATTTGAACAGATACATTCAGTCGTTTTTTCTTGATATCCAGACTCCCAAATGTCTGTTTATAAAATTTCGTGCGCTCGTTATCGTTCTAAATCATCATCCATTTCGCTACAAATTTGCAAAAGTGTGTATTCGTACGCGAACTAGCTTCTTACTGCTCATAACAGCATCAATCTGTTCCACACGTGTTGTCGGTTGATATAGCATGCATTTTAACCCCGCGCACAAAATAGTTTGTGCCGTCGATTAGTGTACCATTAAGACATATTGTTCCGAAATGTCATACGAAGCGAATTAATAAAAAATGCGACACCCTACAAAATTCGCGGGTTATATAGGCTGACCATCTCTACCTGTTTAACCCTTATGTACTAAGGTAAATGTGAATATTAAGAGGTAGGGCTAGTAGGTACATTAGTTATTTTATTTTGATAAAGAAGAGAGCTACTTGGTTATGTTCTTTTCGAAGCAATAGTTTTTGCTTCAACACATAATTTATCCATATCTATCGGACATTAGATGTTGGCAAAGAAAAATACCAGGCCATAGCCGCAATGCGGTAGACAAGACAACATAACTCTTTTACACAAAGTAGATCTCCAGCGTCAATCGTTCCACAGTTCGTCCAGACCATTTAATCCTATAAGCCGGCCATATCATAGGTGATAAAGAGATGCCTTCGCGAAGAAGATAATACATACCCATTACCCAACAAGTAACTCAATCTGAAGCTATTATTGCAATCATTGATAAGGTGTTGTGTTGTCCGAACATTTTGTATGTGTCAATTATTAACTAATCTTTCGGCAGCTCCACACGTTCATCGGCTTACCAATCTATCAAACGCTCATCCATGAATAAAATAAATGACTCCTTAGGGGCCCCCCTAAGGAGTCATTTATTTCGACCCAGAACCATGTCTTTTCTTTTCACCTACGTAAATCCTCGACCAATGTATTATTTACAAAGATTTACCACTACGAACAAGCATGTTACTGACTCCACATAGTTGCGATCGCTCCCGGTCTTATATATCATTGCAAAACGTTATTTTCCCCTTCATCATCATCATATCAGCCGATAGTCGTCCACTGCTGGACATAGGACTCCCCCAAGCGTCGCCACATTGACCGGTCCTGTGCGTCTCGCAACCAGCGGATCCCCGCAACCTTCACCAGGTCATCGGTCCTCGGGCATGCATATCGAAATTTCGAAATTTAATAGTTTCGAAATTTCGGACCATATTTGCATGTTTATTAATTTCGAAATTGACACCCTTAAATTCGAAATTTCGAAACTGGTTTTAATTTAAATATAATGTTATTTTTTATACAATTATAAAATTTATTATTGAAACCAAAAGAGGATCATCTGAAAATGAGTCTGAATACGAATCTAAAGCCAATTAGACCGTTGCGTGGGGCCACCTTGTAACCTTGTAATGTGTGCTAACATTACAATAAAACAAAGGCTAACAACCATGGTGTTAAATAAATAAAGAAGAGTGAAAGAAGCTCGTCCATTTAAAAAAACCGAACTTTATAATAATGGTGGCCAGTGAGATACTTGGACAAGGTCTACAATCTTTTGCTGGGAATGCCCATATTTTTTTGCTATCGGAGGGAAACCCTGAACTCGCGCCTGAACTTTTGGGGAAAAACCAGGCAGTGAGGTATTTCTACCTCATTCAAACCAAACCGGTAATCACCATTAGCACTTCTTAAAATACCACATGCTTGGGGAGACTATAAAGGTGTCTCTCTTGAGCCTCACTGTGTACGGCAGCACGTGGTCGATTTGCCACTGTCTTGCCTGAGGTCACTCGGTGGACGGACAGAGACCCCACTCCGAGCGCCCGAAACCCCGAAGTTCCACCTGCCTTAAATGTGGCTGGGTTTCGGCGTGTCTACATCGAGGTGGTTGCCTCCACGATGCCTTCTTCTCCGAGTGGGATTGGCCTTCTCACGATTCCACTCTATTTAACTCTAATTTTCTGTCTCCACCAACATATTCCTCACTAATACTGGCAGAGACAGGTCTCGCCCAATCCTGGCGGCTTAGACCCACCGCTCAAAGGCCCAAGAAAGCACTCCTCGAGCGTGGGCTGTGCAGAATCCAAGTTGCCTCTACAATGATGGCAATTTACCGTGGCTTCTCAACCAAACCTAATCACCTGGCAATATGGCAATCCTGGCAAGAAACCAATCCTAATCTGACTGCCTGATTCTTTACCTGCCTGTAGGAGATGCGTTCCGCTCTTTTCAGCCAGCCACGTGCTAATCAAATAACCTAATATAAATATGTAATAAATTTCGTAAGCTAATTTCGAAATTGAAAATGTACGAAACTGCATGCCCTAATCGGTCCACCTGGTGGGAGGCTTTCCAACGCAACGTCTTCCGGTTCGCGGTCGCCACTCCTTTCTGCCCCATCGGCCATCCGTTCAGCGAGCAATGTGCCCTGCCCACTGCCACTTAAGTTTGGCAATTCTTCTGGCTATGTCGGTAACCCTGGTTCTCTTACGGATCTCTACGTTTCTGATTCGATCACGCAAGGAAACGCCGAGCATAGCCCTCTCCATTGCCCTTTGAGTGACTGTAAGTTTTCTGATGAGGCCCATTGTAAGCGACCACGTCTCAGAGC
Organism: Anorthoa munda; assembly: GCA_945859665.1. NCBI lineage: Eukaryota > Metazoa > Arthropoda > Insecta > Lepidoptera > Noctuidae > Anorthoa > Anorthoa munda. Next base: position 10,122,976 of record OX243913.1, on the reverse strand, counting down.
CATATGTCATCACTGGTAACACACACTGGTCATAGACTTTCGTCTTGAGACACTGTGGTAAGTTGGACGAGAAGATACCGCGCAACTTCCCAAACGCCACCCAGCCGAGTCAGATTCGACGGTTGACCTCTTTCTCGAAGTTGGCCCTACCCAACTGGATCGTTTGTCCCAGGTAGACATAGTCATCCACAACTTCGAGTGTAGTCTCCGATCTTGATAGGCCACTCCTATGTGTGTTACATGGTCGTGTACCATGACCTTGGTTTTGTCCATGTTCATATTAAGACCCACTCTTTCGGAAGCTCTACTGAGGTCATCGAGCATTGTACTGAGGCTCGGCAGACCGAAGGTGGGTGATGTACTCGCCATGAACGTTGAAGCCTATGTCCCTCCAGTCGAGTCACAGCAGTGAACAGTTTCGGAGAAATGACGTCTCCCAGTCTCACGCCACGCTGGATAAGGATTGGTTTCGAGGTCTGATCCTGAAGACGGACTGACATGGTGGCGTTTTTGTATAAACACTTCAACACCTCAATGTACCGGTGGTCGATCTGGCACCGTTAGAGAGTCTGCAGTACAGCCCAAGTAACGATCGAATCGAAGGCTTTCTCGTAGTCCACAAACACTAAACAGAGGGACAGGTTATACTATTCGGTCTTCTATATAACCTGCCGCAGCGTATGTATGTGGTCTACGGTGCTAAAGCCTTTTTGGAATCCGGCTTGTTCGGGAGGCTGGAAATTATCAAACCTGCACGCGAGACGATTCGTGATGATTCTTAAAAACAACTTGTAGACATGGCTAAGAAGTGAGATGGGCCTATAGTTCTTCAACCGGGTATTGTCGCACTTCTTGAAGAAGAGTGCCACCATACCCCTGCACCATGCCTGTGGCATTTTGCCCTCAAGTAAGTGCCCGCTTTCAGGAGTTCGGCCGTGATTCCGTCGTCCCCTTTTTGTTTTAAAGCTGTTTCAGAGCCATCCTAATCTCTTTAAGGCTGACGTCCGGTCCGGGATATCTTCGGTATAGTGTCGGGTCAATCTAGCTCTTGGGTCGTTTGCTAGATTCGCAACAGGCTTGCTGATTGATGTGTACCCATAGAATGTCTCGATTTCCCTCAGAAGCTCCGGTTTGGCGGATACGATCCTGCCATTGTCGGTCTTCAGTTTCGTGAGCTGGCTCTGCCCAATAGCCAGATCTCTTGAAAATACCTTGGAGCCTTTATTTCACTCAATCGCGTCTTTAATACGCTCGGTATTAAAGCGGTGGAGGTCTCTTTTCAAGTATTTAGAAATCTGTCTATTGAGCTGCCGGTATTTGCAAGCCTCATCTGAAGACTGCAGGATCATCTCACGCCTCTCCTTCATAAGCTTCAGAGTAAAATCACAGAGCTTTTTGATTTTCAGCTTTTTTTGTTTTTTTACAGCTTCCACGAACCCATTGCTGTATTCGTCCACGGAGCTCTCTATTATAGGCACTCAAAATGATTCCGGTTCGAGCTGAAAGCTCTCGGGGTTTTGGACCTGGACCTGTGCTGGACGGAGCGTGGACTTCATCAGTCGAGACCTTTCAAGCTTAATATTAATGTTCAATGTGCCTTTTACCATGCGGTGATCGCTCCCGGTTTTCACCGAATTGATCACAGAGACATCATTGAACATTTCGTCGCCTTAGTAGTGAAGGGAGCTATTCCAGACAGAGACCCCAATCTAAACGCCCGTTGCCCTGGAGTCCTACCTGCCTACGATGCAGCCGGAATTACGGCGTTTTGGGCGTCGAGGTGACTGCTTCCACGACGCCTTCTTATATGAGTGGGATCGGCCCTCTCACGATCTCGCTCGGCGGTCTCCTTCTGGACCATCACGGTTTCCCTCCAGTTTTCTGTCTCTGCCAGCATAGCCTTCATTACTGCTCGTAGAGACAGCTCTCGCCCGATCCTGGCGATAGGTCATGCCGTTCAGAGGTCACACAATAAACAGATATGAGATAAAATAGGCATTTAGTAGTGTTGTATTTTCGCCGAAAATGCCACCACTAAGCAGCCATCATCATCATCATCCACAGACTGACTTGACCCACTGCTGAGCATAGGCCTCTCTTTTCTTGAACCAATCAGCATGTTCATGGGGGAGTCTCATCCAGGTTCTACCCTCAATTGTTAGGCAGTGGTTGGGGCAAAACCTCTGGCACTGGCCGGATGTCCATTTAGATGGACCGTGAAAGAGGTGATTTACTGTAAATAGAAAGTAATAGAAGAAATACAAATAGGTTTAACGTATTTTTTTTTATTTTCTGCCTCTCCTGTTTAAACCCCGACCATTTACCCCCAAGTTCCCGAACCTTCCAAAGTCCAAACTGTATCTATTTTGTTTATGGTTGGTAGTTACCATAGATTAACACCATTTACTTTTGGTATTCGAGTAGTATGTACATAATCAAAAACAAATAAAACATTTTAAAAAATAAGCAATGATTTGGTTCTAAATAAGTCTTTAATGTCTCTGAGTCTTTGGATGAGAAAATTCCATCGTAAAAGTGTCATTTTTTCAAGCAGCTAAGATTTGCTTTTTTCCCTAGTGCTTGCGTGTAAACCGGGCATTAGAAGAAACAAAAACTTATAAAAATCTCAAAATAAGTTGGGTGGAATGGACAAGCATGGACAATATTCATTCTGACATAAATCTGAGTGAATTATTTTTGTTTACAACTTTTGCTTAAAAGACGTGGTATCCAAAAAAGAAAAAAAAACTTTCATAAAAAAATAAAATCATACAAATCATGGGTATGGCGTAAATTGGTGTATGTGAAATAGAAATAGAAGAAAAACAGATTGTTCTAGAAATTAAATGATGGCTGCACGAGGAGACAGAGGAGTTTCAAGAGTACTTGATAAATTAGAAGCATCAGTAGACTCTGGACATTACTATGAGGCACATCAAATGTATAGAACCCTTTATTTCAGGTACCAATCACAAATGTACACTTCATGATAATCGGAGAAGTATTAACATGAATTATTAATACTTTGTTATGATTTTTCAGATATCTAAGTCAAAAAAAATATGCGGATTTACTAAATCTACTGTACAAAGGTTCAACGTTGTTGCTTCAGCGCGATCAGCAAGAGAGTGGTGCAGACTTGGCTATATTACTCATAGACGTGTTGAATAAATCTGGAACAGTTCCATGCCACGAATGGATCGACAAATCAGCTAAATTATTCGAATTGATGAGTGCTAGTATACCTGAGAGGGAATCTTTCCTCACCAATGCTGTCAAATGGTCTATGGACAATAACAAGAAAGGACATCCTTTTCTTCATCAGGTAAATTATATTTTCCTTCTGCATTATTTTGGACACCTACATGAAATTGAACTACTTTGTAATTGTTTATTGACAACACTGTTTAGGACTAACCTATATATAATAATGTAGTCTGCTGCAATGTTAAGGTTTATTTACATGGGGGAAATTGTTTGTATTTGTAAAGCAGAGTATGTAAACAGCTACAGCATAGTGTGTAGTTTACAGCTATGACATAAATATCTCAAGGTTGAGTAATTATAGGATTATCAAAAACACCTCAACAACATTATTTCCCTACCCTACTTCTTCATCAGTAGCAGCATATTAAGATTCCAGTTAGATTGGTTTGTTCTCTAGTTAGAATCTAGTTAGATTTGGTAAGTATTGTTTTTCAAAGTTGAGACATGTATAATCTACTTATTTTTATTACTTCATTCAAGGATTACTTTAATTATCATCAATGTAATTATTTTAGAGAATTGCTGAAGTTTATTGGAAAGAGAAGAAATATGCCGCAGCACACAGACATTTTCTGCACTCATGTGATGGAAAAGCATATGCCAGTATGCTTGTGGAACTCCATACAACGAAAGGACAAAAATCTGAAATAGATTTGTTCATTGCCCAGCCAGTATTGCAGATTCTTTGTCTGCGTAATATACAAATGGCTACAGAAACTTTTAATAAATATACAGGCCTACATCCCACAATAAACAATAATAAAGGACCTCCATATATATTTCCATTATTAAATTTTCTGTGGTTTCTATTACGTGCTATTGAACAGTAAGTAAAATACATTAATTTGCAGTAAAACTCACTATAAGCAGATAATCTCAATTTGTAATAATAACATTTAAAATATTATTTCAGGAGACACTCGACTCAATTCAAAATACTTAGAAGTTGGTATGCAATAAGTATCAAAAGGGATCCCAATTACTCAGTGTATTTAGATAACATTGGTCGCATTTGGTTTGGCATAGAAATACCACCTGACAACAAGAATCCTAATTCAGTATTTGGAGGACTTTTGAAATCTATAATAGGTGAAGCGGAAAGTTCTGATGAAGATGGAGACTATGTAGGAAGAAATGCTGCTGCACCAGACTTAGACTAAAGCAGTGGTAGTACATCAGTTAACACGGCATTTGTTTTTATTGACACATCTGATTTTTGACGCCAATTGACCTATTTTACATATTCCTCTAAATAATGAAGTTAATTGATATTGTTTTACATGTTGATTGTGGTTTACCTCAATACATACCAATACTACTACTTGTGCAATATTCATGTTCAATATCATGATCTTCATAATATTTTTTATTTTTGTTTATTGGCATTCTGTTTCTGTATTAACATATTTTTAAGTTGTGTTATATCATAATTAATATTTTCCTAAATTGATCAGTTTTCAATGATCAAATGATGCAATAATATTTTTTTTTTAAAGTGGGCCTCTGGTTGTTCTACAGTATATAACCCAAATAAAGGCATAGTATTCAGACATTTAAATTATTGTGGTCAACGTGCCAGATACCTGCTATTGCTCACTGTTGACACATTCACTTGATCATTGATCTTTGTACATGAAATCCTCATTACTATGTGATTTAAAGTTTTAAAACTCAAGACAAGATAGCAATATAATCAACAATGAACCACAGTGTTAGAAATGGATGATGTAAGAGGTCAATTTATTGAACTTGCTATGTAAATATACTTTGCTTCTGCTTTGTCATTTTAAACCATTTGTTAGGAAGTTATTATTATATTAGGTGGCAAGATTAATTTGTAAAAAATTGTTTAACTTTTAATTTATTTATAACAAATTTATAGTCATAAAATCATTATAGGTACATTTTTATTATAGTAGGTAGGTAATTCAGTTGACAATTCGTAGACTGGAAACTTGGATGTTGTACATAAATTATAAAATATACACTCGAATTCCATACCATTATGAGCTAACCAATTGTAACTGAATTATGTAACAAAATAATCATAAATACATGGTAAAGATTTGAATTGAATTTATTATTGATTTAACTATCTACCCTATTTTGTACTGTCAATTATATTAAAAAAGGAAAATTGCTGTTGTTTTAACTCATTGTTAGGCCAACAGCAATCACTGATGTATCAATTATAAATGTAGAAATATCACATTTTGTAAATTGGTGGATACACATACATACATACTATAATATATGTCATTCATCAAATTAATATATATGTTATAAAAAATAACATTTTTAAGAGTGACATTTTGTTATGTAGGTTCTTAGTAGATGGAAGTTTATTATAATGTGACATGTACTGTATAAATTATCCAGCTCCTTATTGTTATCATTTACATATTAAGATATAAATTTATCACTGTAACAACTATGCTATTATCACTTGACCCTGAACATTGCCACTAAACTTATTTATCAAGATCTTCTATTACCAGAGCTGTCATTTCTTTGGAAAAGTTTTTCATTTTGAGTGTTTCTCTACGCAGATCCAATTTCAAGTTTCTAGCCTTTAAATCTAAAGCTTGTCTAGCAATCAATCGGTTAAATTCATGGACATCAGGGTGATTCATATATTCTTCAATAGGCATCCACTTGCATGCTTTTATTTCTATGTCAGATTTGGTAATTGTTTCTGAAGTAGCTTTTAACAAAACAATTACATAAATATCAGAGTTCTCAAACATCATGTTGTGTGAATGCCTCAGTGTTACCATTGATTCATAAGTGGCATCAATCCCTGTCTCTTCTTTAACTTCTCTCACAGCTGCATTCTTTATATCTTCCCCTGCAATTATGTAAAAGGCAAACTTACTGTTTTGTATTGTTAAATATTAATATTTTAAGTTCCCAACTTACCCCTTTCTACATATCCCCCAGGGAGTTTCCAATGCGGGGCTTTAATGTAGTTTTCAGCTACTACTAATATTTCATTTTTATCATTAAAAACCATGCCACCCACACCAAGATTTGTATGACATGCTGGTGGCAGGTTAGACGAACTTTTGGGAAGCCATTTGTACATTGTGACAAAATCTTCTCGGGAATGGTGAAAATTGAAGCCTTCCTGAATGTGAAATATACTCAATATTAAACAGATAGTTCAATGGATTAGATTAAGTGACATTTGATTTCTTAGTGGTGATATCTATTCAAATAACACTACCAAACCATACATTTGCTAGAATTGGTACCCAAGCTGCATCTTTGATGTTAATTTTGAACCAGATACACCGTTTATTCTGTTCAGACCACATTTTTAACGAATCTGGAAATTGAATTAAAAATAACAAATTAATTTATCACGTTAGGTGAACAGGCAATTTTTTTTTAAGATTGATAGAAATGTGACAACATTCTAAGACAAAAAAAAATAATTATTAACTTACCATTCAACTGGTTTAAAAGCTGACTAATCTCACAAGGTTCTTTTTGAGAATCCACTGTGATTCCATTATATCTGTCTATAACTCCTTCGAAAGTTTTAGATCCCATTTTTAATTTGGCAATCTAGAAGACTCATTTAAATGTAATACGGCTAAATTGTTATTCCCGATCCCGCTTTTAATTTTGAAAGTGGTTATACTACGTATAGGAAATAATCTGATAAGCTCGTATCAAAGAATAAAGTTACTCTACCGAGCTACGTAGTAGGTACTCTTGCTATCACTGCTATTGATTGATGTTATATGTCATCACATGAGACTGACAGTGACATTAGGTATCGCTGACGGCAATGTGTGTTTGTGTTACTATTTAATATGTCTATGCCCGCACCGCTCCTGCCACAAGCACCGAACGCGCCGAATTTGATGATGTTTTCCGCACCCGCTGGTGATATCCGTAAACAGCCGTAAACCATGCAGCATGAGCATTTTAATGAAATGCGGGTCGTGCGGCCGTCCGGGTCCGGCGTCGATAGGTGCGCGGCGTTGCATACAATTTCATAGAGAAATTTATAAAATGCGGTGCGTGCGACTCCTTCGGCGCTTCTAGGTGTAGGTGAGCGTTCACCTCGAGGCGTGATGTAAATGTAATTTTTGACTTTAGGGCATTACACTACACGGTATTCAGGGCCCTTAATACCGGGTCACTAAATCATTCCGTATCAATAAGGTCGATATTATGAGATCCCTAAAGGGCTAATTACACTACACGGTCTTCAGTAGTGTAATAAATGTTAGGGAGTTAGGGTTCTCATAATATCGACCTTATTGCTTCGGAATGATTTAGTGAAGGGCTTATTACACTACACGGTATTCAGGGCCCTAAACACTAATTTAGGGTAGTGTAATATCTTTTAGGGATTTAGGTTTCTCATAATATTGACCTTATTGCTTCGGAATGATTTATACTCCATTTACTATAGCATTAGACAGAAGTTAAAAAAGGCTCTTTTAGGTGCACACTTTGTAATAAAAATACAACAAACACTATTACAGTCAAGATTGATGTGGAGTTAAATATAATCAATTTAAATAACAGCTGTCACACTTAATTGCATCTATGTAACCTATCTACCTTTTGAAATTACAAGGCCTTCATTTAATATTATTTAGTTTTTACATAAAATAATGTCGTGTCAATGTTTAAAATCTAAAAGAAGCAGGGGCGGACAGTACCGGAAACGTTTTTCATGTCACTATAACTCAACCAAATCTAAAATGTTACCTGTTCCGTTCATAAGTTGTGGCTGCACGTGTTTTTTTATTTTGTCGGTTTATGATGTCATCTATGCGTCAAATTGCGTAAATAATCTGCAATTGTCAATTGTCATACTGTCATTCGCTTGTGGATACTTGTGAATGCTAATGTTTTTATTGTTGTTATTGCTGAATTTTCGTGGTTTAGTTGTTATTTGTTACTGTTTTTCTGTTGTTATTGTTTTGTTATCGTTATTAGTGTTAGTTTTGTGTTGTTTGTACAAAGCGGTACGTTTTGTTTAACTATGGACAGGGACGATCCCGGTGCAGGCCCGAGTGGCTTGCAAGCGCAACTTGTAAGCTCTGTAACTGCTGGTAACGCTGATCAGTGTCAACAGCGAAAAATACGTGGCCCTAACGTTGATCACGATGTTAAAATATTATCTCCCAAGAAAAAGAGAACAAATCAAACACCGCTTAGCACGAAGCAGAAAAAATAACAGTCATAAATATTTATAAAGATGTTAAGGGGTCCAGGCCCGAAGATACTCCTGCTTATAGGACGCAGTTAATTAACAAAACTGCAGAAATTGCAGGTAAGGATCATAAAATTATTATTATAAATAAATGTATTTGAAAGTAACATGCTTTGTGAGGTAATAACATACATTATTAATCTTATTTTATAGGCATATCTCGTGCAACAGTCTATAATGTACTGAAAGAGTACAATAAAGAAGGTCGCCTGCAATCACCCCCTCCTCGCCAACGGAAATACTCAAAATCTGACGATGATGATGATATAACGTGTGGAATACGAAGAAAATCATTATTTTTTCTTTGATAATGAGTTGCCAACGTTGGACAAGATTCTGGAAGCCGTAAATAGCGATGAGTCTTTACCTGATTTTAAAAGAAGCACTTTATACAAATTAATCAAGAACAAATTGGAAGACGGCTTATCATTGGCCATATTGGTAAAACTTGATTTAAATGTATTTCTTTTGATAATTTCAAAATTATGTTATGTTATTATTAATGTGACTTTACCTAATCATTAATAAAATGATCACTCTGTTCTCCGTCACTAAAAACTGGTTAAGTCTTAATGCCTCCCCTCGGAGAAAGATGTTTATGGTTGTAGATTAACCTGTTCAATGACAGTAATGATACAGTTAATTTCGGTTGCTACTTAAAGGTTAAAATCTATTACCAGTGATCAAGTAATCTACGCCACCGGTACACAATTATTGATTTGCTATTATTTCATTTCACAGGATCAACGGATGGGTTTTTGATGGATGGTGAATTAATATTTGAAGACAAAAAGGGTGACGGAGACTACCATTCTGAAATGGATGCACACAATTTTGAAAAGTGGTTCAAATTAATATTATCAAAAGTCGAGAGTGGTACAGTTATTGTTATGGATAATGCGCCATATCATTCGAGGAAATACGAAAGGCAGATATTCAGGAGTGGCTAAAAAACAAAAATATTCCTTTTGAGGAAAAAGATCTTAGGGCCACTTTATTATTATAGTTAAAATTATGACTTTTGTTACCAACCATGTCAATTAATTATTATAATTTGCGATGACTGATGGTAGCAGTGACTAAATTGTTAAGTGGTGTTTTGTATCCTATTTATTTGGTTTATTGAAAACATAATACGGAGATATTGTGATAAAGTTGTTTTTAATAAACTGATTGTTACAATTTTTTTTTTCATTTCTTGTACCTATCCAAGCATCGTGATGAGTAGATAGATAGAATACGCTTTATTGTATGCCATACATTGTTACTTACAAAAAAATCACATACATTATTTATTAAAATTGTTTGAACTTGACTTGAAAATAAAAGGTTTCGTACTCCTGCTTCTGCGAGCCTCTTTTGTCTAATGTTATAATAAATGGAGTATAGTGACCCGGTATTCAGGGCCCTGCATACCGTGTAGTGTATTAAAGGGCTTATTACACTACACGGTATTCAGGGCTCTAAACCCTAATTATGGGTAGTGTAATAACTGTTAGGAAGTTAGGGTTCTCATAATATCGACCTTATTGCTTCGGAATGATATAGGGACCCGGTATTCATGACCCTGAATATCGTGTAGTGTAATAAGCCCTTGAGCCCTTTTGTCATTCTTTGATTTTTTTCACAGAGAATTTTTTTTTTTTTTTTTTATTGTTTGACAATGTGAAGGCATAGGTCTTCCATGCCTTTATTGAACTCTATGGTTCTGCGGGTTACCAAGCAACGTTGGTTGTTGATTTTGAACGCTGTCAATATATGTATATAAAACTATCCTTCCTAATAATATTAATAAAATATCTTTATTTTGTTCTCGTCTGTTTGCGTTATATCTACGATAAATAACACGGCAAAGTTTTCTGAAGAAAACTTCACATGGTAGCAGAGCGAAAAATGTAAGTTTTTGTATTCGCAAACAAAAATTCAAATTACGAAAATGTCAAGCATAAAAATTCAAGCCTTAGGAAAAGATAATTACGACACATGGTGCATACACGCCAAAGCGTACCTAGTTAAAAATAAACTGTGGAAACATGTGAACAATTACCCTAAGGAAAATGCTTCACAAGACGAGGTCGACGAAGATGAACTGGCCAAATCAGAACTGATGCTGCTTATCGCACCTTCAGAGCTAAAACAAGTAAAAAAATGTAAATATGCCAGAGACGTATGGATTACGCTGGAAGCAACTTATGCTAGCAAGGGTCCTGCCAGAAAGGCTACCCTACTCAAGCAGTTGATCTTAGCCAAACTTGAGGAAGGCGAAGATGTCCGTGCACACTTAATGAAATTCATGGATACCGTTGATAAACTAAAAGACATGGATATTGACATTAACAATGATTTGCTGTCAATAATGATGCTCTACAGCCTTTCGAAAGAATTTGATACGTTTAGAACTGCAATTGAGTCTCAAGACTCCCTACCAGATCCTGAAAAGCTAAAGATCAAAATAATTGAAGAGAGTGATGCCCGTCGTCGTGATACACAAAGTACCAGTGCGACACACAATAATGAAGATTGTTTTTACACTTTCTGCAAAATTTGCAAGAAGAAAGGCCACGATACGTCAAAATGCTGGTCAAAGAACAAAAAAACTGGCAAGAAAGCAGAAAAGCCTAAAAGCAACTTTGGCAAAATTGAAAAAAATGATACAAACCTCTTTAGTTGCTATTTAGCAAATAAAAATTTCGAAAAAAGCTGGATACTGGACAGTGGATGCACGTCTCACATGACATATTCGGACAAGCCCTTCACCGAGATGAAACAAATTTCGAAAACACTTAAACTTGCGTCGGAGGACAAAACTGCTGAAATAAAAGGCACTGGCCCTGCTGAAATAGAAATTAAGGAAGGAAAAATCGGCATAACAAATGCACTGTATGTACCAAGTTTGTGTGCTAATCTTTTATCAGTTGGAAAGATGACTGATCAAGGACTCACTATCCTATTCAATAAAAAGAAAGCAATCATTAAAGATCACAAGCGAGGAGTACAAATGGAAGCAATAAGAAAAGATGATGGCCTGTACTATTTAGAAACCAAAAATAATGATGTTGGCAGACACAAAGCCAATGCTGCAGAATGTAGTGATAATGATCGTACAAGCTCTGAGTCGGATGATATTAAACAATGGCACTGTAAATTGGGACACATGAACGAAAGGGACTTGAAGCTCGCACTAAAGAACGAAAGTCTGATTGGACTAAACTTTAACAAGAATAGTTCTTTAGGAGAATGCGAAATATGCATACAAGGCAAACTAACCAGAGTACCAAGTAAACCCAGCGACAAGAATACTTCACGTACGGCTCAACGCTTAGAGATCGTACACAGTGATGTCTGTGGTCCATTCAAACAACCCACACTTCATGGAAATAGATACATTGTCAGTTTCATCGACGACTACAGTAGATATTGTCGAGTATATTTCATTAAAAATAAAAATGAAGTATTACAAAAGTTCATGGACTACAAAGCAGAAGTCGAGAACTTCACAGGAAACAAAATTAAATGCTTACAAAGCGATAACGGTACTGAATACCGAAATTTGATGTTCGACTCATTTTTAAAACTAAATGGCATTACAAGAAGGTTAACAGCTCCGTACACGCCCCATCAAAATGGAATTGCCGAAAGAAAGAATAGAACCATTATGGAAAAAGCAAGATGCATGATGTTGGAATCGAAAGCACCTTTGTTTTTATGGGCAGAAGCAGTTTATACTGCAAATTATCTGTCAAATCGAAGCATTAATCACAGCATCGACAGTCAAACTCCTTTTGAAAGGTGGGTAGGAAGAAAGCCCTGTGTAAATCACCTTTACGTATTTGGCGCTAAGACATTCTTCCTAAAGAAAGGTAAACGTGAACACAAATTATCTTCTAAAGCAACACCCGGGATGTTTGTCGGTTACTCAGAAGTTTCGAAAGCTTTCAGAATATACGAACCATCGAAGAAAAAAATACGTATTTCCAAGGATGTTCGTATTTTAAATAAAATGTTCTACGAAGTTAGAGAAAATGGCACCTCTGTTCCGTTTGAAGAGTTGAATGATCACAAACAATCAAGTGATACAGAAACTGAAGACGATGAAATGGAAATGTATTTTGAAGATAACAGAAAGAAAAATGTCAGTAGACCACCAGCAGGACAAGAAAATGTTATTGCAAGGTCTATCGATGCAACCATACGAAACGAAACGGAAAATAGCAACGAAGAATTTTATGACACCTTCGAAATTGATGAAAACAGAGGAATTAATGAAGCTAATAAGTCAAATGAAAACAATGAAACATACATAGAAGTGGATGCTCCGGTCCATGTTCCAGAAGAACGAAGGACATATAATCTTCGTGATAGATCCCGAATTGGTACACCAAAAATATTTGAAGATTTTGTAATGGCCGCCATGGATATGGAAAATGAAATAGAACCTCAAACATTTAAAGATGCTATGAATAGCAAAGATAAATCCAAATGGTTAGATGCCATGCACAACGAAATGACATCTTTGATAGAAATGAAGACTTGGGAAATGGTTGACCCCCCCAAAAATCGTAAACCATTGCCATGCAAATGGGTCTATAAAATTAAGAAAAATCCAGATGGTACAATTGAACGTTATAAGGCTAGACTAGTAGTAAAAGGCTTTTCACAAAAACCAGGCGTGGACTATTTGAAGACGTTCAGTCCAGTAGCACGCCTCAGTACTATAAGAGCTGTTCTAGGAATAGCTGCTGAAGAAAACCTGGTACTTACACAATTCGATGTATCAACTGCGTTCCTAAATGGTGCTGTGAAAGAAGAAATTTTTATGAAGCAACCAGAAGGATTTAATGATGGCACCAAGAAAGTGTACAAACTTAAACGGAGCCTTTACGGACTGAAGCAAGCCCCTTTATGCTGGAACACTTGCATATCAGAGTATCTCATTAACTCAGGATTCAAGCAAAGCACAAAAGATCCTTGTCTCTACCTGCGTGAGCAAGTGATAATTGCGCTATATGTTGATGATGGTTTAGTGGCTTCAACCAATGAAAATTCCGGAAGAAAATTCATTGAAGAGTTGAAAAATAAATTTAAAATAACCACAAAACCAGCTTCATATTTTCTTGGACTTGAGATCAACAAAACAAAAGACGGCAGTATCACATTAAGACAAAAGTCTTACACTAAGAAAGTACTCGAAAAATTTGGAATGGCTGACTGCAAAGCAGCTCCAACGCCAGCAGTAAAAGTCAGCAACGACGAAAATGAAGATGACGCAAATCCGAATTTTCCATATCTTCAAGCTGTGGGAGCCTTAGCATACCTAATGGTCGCTACAAGGCCAGATATAAGTTATGCTGTGAGCATTGCGTCGAGGAATCTAGAGACTCCATCTAAGCAAGATGTCATGAGAGTCAAGCGAATTTTTAGATACCTCAAAGGTACAACAAACAAAGGACTCGTCTTCACAAAAAGTCGGGACAAGAAGCTGATGTGCTTTAGTGACGCTGATTTTGGAGGCGACGCAACGACAGGCCATTCAACGACAGGTATGGTTTTCCTATTCTCCGGCCCGATAATGTGGAAGAGCCAAAAACAGCCAACAATAGCGATTTCTTCTACAGAGGCAGAACTCATAGCTCTGACAGAAACGGCCAGAGAAGCTTTGTGGCTAAAAGAGCTCCTAGGAGAACTAACTGACATAACAGAGTTGAATGAAAAACCAACGATTTATGTTGATAACGAGTCGACTATTAAATTGTCCGAGAACCCTCCTTACCAGTTCCATAGGAGAACTAAACATATAAAGCTAAAGCATTTCTTCATCAGAGAATGCATACAGAATGGAGACTTCACTGTGAAACAAGTTTCAACAGAACTTCAATTAGCAGATATGTTCACCAAGCCGTTGTTCGGACCCAGACTAATCGAATTGAGCTCTAGAATTGGACTTAAAGATTTGTCCAAATTCTAAAAAGTATCGTGGATGTGAAGGCATAGGTCTTCCATGCCTTTATTGAACTCTATGGTTCTGCGGGTTACCAAGCAACGTTGGTTGTTGATTTTGAACGCTGTCAATATATGTATATAAAACTATCCTTCCTAATAATATTAATAAAATATCTTTATTTTGTTCTCGTCTGTTTGCGTTATATCTACGATAAATAACACGGCAAAGTTTTCTGAAGAAAACTTCACAGACAAATTGATTTAACATTGACACTCTCTGATTAGTATATAGTTATCTGTGATTGACACTTGCTTGACAGGGCTCCTGACTTAGACTTTGATACTTGAATTTAAATTTATACGGATTTTCTTTAGAATAATGCAGTTGTAGTCAATAATTATTACAATTATGAATAAATTGTTAGTCTTTTGTACACGTATTAACCAGAAAAGTGTTTTCCTGGGGTAGGTTGCCTTAAACTCATAACAAGTTGACCTATACTGAGTGTGCATTGTACATTGTTGTTTGATTTGCTTATTTCAAGCAAATTTCAAGCGTTGACAGCAAATATAATGAAACTACAATTATGTTTGTTAGTACGTAGGGTTTTTAGATACATAAAGTTTGTTTCCATTTGATTTCAGAAGACATCCCATTTGTGCATATTCCACAGACACTGTCAGAAAAGTATTTAGTGGCGCCAAAGATAGATACAATGGCATCACAATCGACTCCAGACAAGAGAAATTCAATGTGCAAAAGTTTTCTGAAAACCTTGAAGGTGGGTAACTTATATTTTGGTGAACTTCACAGGTCCCTCTGGGAAAGTCATACCATCTGAGCAAGAGGATGAGCAATTTTATTGATTGATCTTAATGTTCGTAGATGATAAATTGTAGTCAAAAACAACACAAGCAGCAAGTAGTTTAAAAAATAATGGGATGGGGTAATGGGATTAACCTTTGGGGTTTGGTGTGTTATTAGGTGACTATCCATGTACCCTATTATGTTAACCATATTCCAAAATTGTATGCTGAACCCTGTTTTAATAGTTATTGAAAATCTGACATTTGTAAATGTAGAATACTATATGTTTTAGTATGGCTGAGTGCTAGTTATGTACAGTATGATGTTTAAAATATCTCAACTGCCATATATATATATAAATGTTAACCAGTAATATAAAATAAAAATTGTGTTTCAGAATCATTGTCTAGCTGGGCATCACAAGGACATAGATGTATATGGTTCAAGGTTGACATAAATGATGCTTTCTGCATTCCTATTTTAGCACAGGTATATATTAATTTGTTTAAACATCCATATATTCATAAAGTTTTTGACTGAAGATGTTTATCTATCTATTATTGTTTTTAATTAAGGCTTGCTGTTCTTAGAAAGGCTTTAATTTCCATCATGCAAGAGATGAGTTTGTGATGATGTACAAGTGGCTACCCTTGGACTCGGAGCCCAATCTTCCTCCTGCTTGCCATACAAACCTCGGAGTTGGGGCCGTGGTGCTCAACGATAAGAACCACCTCCTCGCCATATCAGAGAAACATTATGAGTATCCTCACTGGAAGCTTCCTGGAGGCTATGTTGAAAGAGGTATGCAATTTTAACTCATACTTGATAAAAAAGCAGTCTTCTGCTAAACTTAATGGCCTCCTACACAAAAAGCCAGCGGTATATCTGCCAGCTGTGCACCTGGGCAGACGTGCCACACATAGTATTATAAAGCCCATCAATAGAGCAGTGGTGGCCCAGTTGTAACGGCCGCAATTTACAAGTTGTAGGTTGAGGGTTCGAACCCAGGCAGACATTTTATGTAAATTATTTCATCACAACTGCTCTAAAAACGGTAAAGGAAAACACCGTGAGGAAACCGGATGTCTTAGAACCAAAAATTCGAAGACATGTAACATCCACCAACCCGCACTGGGATTACGGCCCATTCCCTCACAGAGAGAGGCATGTAGGCACAACGAACCACATGGGAGTCTAAGTGCAGAAAGGGGGGTCCATCTATTCTATCCTAAGCCCATCGTACCGGCGGTGTGTAAGAGTGTACAAACTTTTTAAAAGTAGAAATTTTTTTAAAAGTAGAAAGTCCACTGATATGTTCAATCCTATCTTCTGAAGTTGAATTAAATCGATTGCAGCAGCCGCGGCAGTGTCGAAGAAGTTTGACGCGCGTAAGCAACGCATGTTTCACGGTGCTTAGGACCTTCTTTCTGCGAATTTCAGTGTCCCCGGAGCCACATGGCTCAGAAGTGAGCTTTTAAACATTTAAACCAATGTGCAAAAGGAAATCGACACAGAAATTTAACTGCCACAAATTTTCTTTCTTCTTGTTTAAAAGTTGGTTGTATTTTGTTTTTATCAACTTTATCTTTCACAATTGCAGGTGAAGACATTGCTGATGCTGCTGTGAGAGAGGTGAAAGAAGAGACCGGAGTTGACGCCGTATTTCAATCACTTGTCACGTTTCGACACACACACAACATGATGTTTGAAAACTCTGACATTTACGTAATACTCATGATGAAGGCTTTGTCAGATAAAATTGTACCATCACAAAGAGAAGTTAACAGATGCAAGTGGATGGAAGTCGAGGAGTATGTTAACCATCCGCATGTCCATAATTTCAATAGATATATAGTAAGAACAGCGTTAGAGTACAAGAAACGGAATATAAAACTTGACATACAGAAGGAGATAGTACAATGGGCGGCCTACCAGAGGGACATGAACTTTTTAGTCGTTGGAGATAATTATTTTATAGACAAATGAAATATACATAAATTAATGATGTACATAGTTGTGAATATGTAAAATAAGATCTAAAACTAAATATTTTGCAATAAAAAAGAATTTGTTAAGTTTAATTAAATCTTTATTTTGAAAGATATAATTAGTCAGGGAAATAGGAACAGCACAAAACATTTTTTCTTTATATCCATCACAGTTAGGTTTCAGAATGTAGTTATTATCTTAATATGTAGTACTTATTTTCTTCATGATTTGCTAGGGAAGTTTTTGGTGTTTGTGTTGGGACAGTACATCGATTTCGGTAGGATCTTGCGAGGGATTTCCTTCCACGAGATGAGCATGGACTTGTTTTTCCCCTTAGTCTGGGTGTTTGTCTGTAAGAGAAAGTTGAATTAGTCATTTATTTAAAGTATTGTATTGAGATTAATAAATAAAAGAAAGGAACACATTTGATTCGTTTCAAAGCTTGTTATTCAAAATTCATTAACACAAATCTCATGCAAAACTGTCAGACATAAAACCTATTTGTAAACCATACAAATATTTGTTCTGTGTGGGAATCGAACCCGTGACTCGGAAAAGAGTAAACTGGGCGCCTGAGGTCCTCCAGCCGACCTTCCGAGACGTGCCCCGAGTTTCCCACCTTAAAATTATCTAGCCTATCACAGCAGATGACGCGTGCTTGACAATTTGTCACATTAATTCTGCGATAATTTTAAGGTGGGAAACTCGGGGTTGGTGTCGTTTATTTTTTTTTACGTATAATGTAGACCTTGGACATTTTCACTTATGAGGCATCATTGGGATTGTAATTGCTTTTTTTTATATCTTGTTTAATCATTTTTAAACACTCCGATATTTGGCAGTCGATAAAGAGAACTAGTCGTCATTATTAATATTGTTAATTATGCCGCGCTGAAGGCAAGTCTTGGACCACGGTTGACACCAAGGTATAGCAGCTTCAATATTCTTACATTTTCCTCAAGTAATCAAGGTGAGACAAAGGATTAAATGATTAATTATCTAGATAGGAACTATTATCGACTCGAGTCAACATACAGTTGTTACATTCTCATTTAATATATAGATAGATGCGACCCCATCATGAAGTTTTTCTAATGCAGGTACACTCGGTACTTCGGGGACAAAAGATCAAACGAAATGCGGTTTTTCATGGCTAAAGCATCCATAAGAATTAGAGTTTTGTGTTCCAAATAGTGTCGATTCCGTAATCATATACATAAGAAGAGTAGGTATGTAGGTAACAGATAAATGATCAGCATCTTGTTGACGTATGACGTCGACGTACTCTGACGTAGGCGCCCAAGTAACAACAAGCGATAGTAACTATAGGGTGCTTCACTTAAGATGGCTTAGTAACTAGCTAGTCTATACTAATATTATAAAGAGATATAGTTTGTTTCGTTGTAGGGGGTAATTTCTGGCAGTGGCGGCGTTAGGGGGTGGCGAACAGGGCAATCGCCCAGGGCCTCGCGCTACGACCCAAAACGCTTACAATGTTATCCTTAGCAAACAGTTATTCATAACAATAAAATAAAGGCAGTCGTTTAAATATTTCCTAGTATTATAAAACATTTAGGTAGGTACTTTATTTTATCAGAGTGCAACACTGTCCGATCTTAGTTCAGCGGATATTCAATTTTAGAACGCTGGATGCTGGTTTATTTTATTTTGTTTCATCTATGATTGTGTCATTGTAAAAGACAGGTCTTCTTTTTGGGACTGAAAAGTGTTCTAATAAAAGTATATTTTATTAAGAAAATCGTTTGCTATGTTTTAAACCCTGATTCTAATACATAGTAAAGTATTAATAATAATAAGAGCCACGTTTTCCATTTCTCATATCTTTAGAACGCCACATAGGAACATAGAAAAGGACAAGGGCCTCGCAAATATCTGCCGCCCGCCCGGAGCCTCGCAGCGGTTAAGGCCGCCCCTGATCTCTGGATCTATTGAACCGATTTTGAAAATTCTTTCAAAATCGGTTTCTTTCTACATTATTCCTGAGTGTCATAGGCTATAATATATTTTCATATATATTACAGATCCTTATGAAAATTGCAATAATGTAACCAAAAGTAGCAAAATGTTGTCTGTAAAATTCATTCTTTGGTCTTATATAGTTAATGTAAGTTTCAGACTTAGGTACTACCATTATTCCTGAGTGTCATAGGCTATAATATATTTTCTTATATATTACAGATCCTTATAAAAATTGCAATAATGTAACCAAAAGTAGCAAAATGTTGTCTGTAAAATTCATTCTTTGGTCTTATATAGTTAATGTATGTCTGAAATAGCCAAGTCAGAGGCCTGTGGGGTTTCCCAGAGGCGGCTTAATTAACACTGACACTAGAGGTACACTTCACACGAAAAGAAGAAGGAGATTCTTTGGCATGCGCTGAGAAAACTATTGATGATACATAAAAATTATTAGGTAGGGAAGGCAAGGTAGGCTGGGAAGGCAGGGTAGCCAGTTGACGGGAGCGAAGCCCCAGGGGTCAGCTAGTTAATAATATAGTTCGTAGACCAATTTCTTAATGCCCTTGGTTATAGGGTATAATTAAATATGATCTTTATGAACAAATGGTTCATGGTCTGCTTCGCCAGTATAATGGATTACCTAGTTCCTATTTTATTAGTTTCTTTCTAGGAATTGTATTAAAAATTGAGATAAACTTTATTTTCCGCTATAAAGTAGATATTGCTGGGTGAAATTATACAGTTAGGTCCCTATATTTGGCAAAAAATCATTATATATTTATTTTTTACCCAAGCAAGTGTTGAGCTCTTGACTTTTTACCCGACTGCCGAAGGAGGGTAATGTGTTTATCAGTCTATGTATGTATGTATGTATGTATGTATGTATGTATGTATGTATATATGTATGTATGTATGTATGTATGTATGTATGTTTGTTCCTATGTGGCGTTCCAGAGACCAAACGCGTTGACCGATTTTGATGATTCATACGTCAATCGATTCGTCTTAACCTTGCGAGTGTCATAGGCTACATAAAAATTGGAAAATAGAAAAATGGCGGCTTTTGGGCGCCATATTGTGGGGGGCCAATTTTATTTTTTCTTCCAAACCCATCGTGTGGGGTATCAAAATAAAGGGTTTCAAGAGGTGATTTCAAAAATATATAACACTTATATATTTAAATGTACCTAATTCGAAAAAAATGTTAACTAAAAAGTTATAAATAAAAAAGTTAATTAAAAAAATCTAAATACCCGACTGCTTAAAAAGTGAACTAAAAAGACGTAAACAAGAAGAAAATCATGCTGTGCAGTCGGAGGATACATCTGGTTTTGGTCAGCCAGCTCGCGAATATGTATCCTCCGACTGCACAGCATGATTTTCTTCTTGTTTACGTCTTTTTAGTTCACTTTTTAAGCAGTCGGGTATTTTGATTTTTTTAATTAACTTTTTTATTCCAAACGTCATTAAAATGTGTCAAATTAGCTAGCCGAACACCGCAGACACAGATCATATAATACTACAGTACCGCAGATGTGAATTGTGATCGTTAGCAATAAATCTCTAACAACGATAAAACTAAAAATCTATATTTCTTTTTAAATACCCAACTAAGACCGCCTGAGTGCCTGACCATTTGGTAAGGAGTGGAGCCAACCAATCGAATTGCATAAACACTCCGTCCGCGTGATTGGTTGGCTCCGCTTCCTCTTTTCTCCGCTCCGCGCAAGTGGACAGACAGCCTAAAGATGTTTTTTTTTTTTCACTTTTCATTTCCATCTCATATACACTCTGTATAATAGATATTGTCTCCTTGTGTTACTCTACTGATGTTACTCGTACCTACCTAAGTCTTCGTGTAAATAACGAGCTGATAAACAGACAAACAGCTCTGATATTGATAAAAAAAAAGATAAAAAACATGTTTATGCTTGATATGGAGAATCAATTTTGAATTATTATTTAAGATACCTATCTCTTTTTTTAAATAGGGTTGGCACCAATGATATTATATCATAAAGTGTGCCAAACAATGATATTACCTGTACCATTGGTTAGCACACATTGTTTCATCGGTGTAGCTACAGTAATCAACCTAGCCTTTAGGTACCTACTCATCTATGTTGGTTGGGATCGACTTCCAGTCTGACCGGATTCAGCTCAGTACCAGTATATTACATGGAGATACTGCCTATCTGACCTCCACAACCCAGTAACTGGGTAAAACTACCTACCCCTAGGCAAGACTGATGTCAGATTTTCTGGATTCTGACTATCCGACGGGATGGGCCCCTGTATTGTTCTGCGGTCCCAGACATAGTCAATCACCGATCCTTCATTCAGTCCTGAGACACATAAGAAGTGCTTTCAAAATCTCGCCCAAAGCGTATTGTGAAAACCGGCACTGATTATGCTAGAACCTAACGTGGACAGATCCACATTATAAATATTTACATTAGCATTATTTATTTAATTACGAAATTTACTCAAGAAAGTTGCATCGACTTTTGATACCGGAGAGGGGGCCTCATTTAGTTTTTCCGCCCCGGGCCTCCGACATCATGGTTCTATATATGTAGGTAGTGTTAGATAGTTAACATAGTACTTCTAATAGTTCATCATATCAGCCGAAAGACATAGGCCTCTCTGCTGGACATAGGCCTCTCCCAAGCGTCGCCACATTGACCGGTCCCGTGCGTCCCGCAACCAGCGGATCCCCGCAACCTTCACCAGGTCATCGGTCCACCTGGTGGGAGGCCTTCCAACGCAACGTCTTCCGGTTCGCAGTCGCCACTCCAGAACCTTTCTGCCCCATCGGCCATCCGCTCTGCGTGCAATGTGCTCTGCCCACTGCCACTTAAGTTTGGCAATCCTTCGGGCTATGTCAGTAACCCTGGTTCTCTTACGGATCTCTACATTTTTGATTCGATCACGCAAGGAAACTCCGAGCATAGCCCTCTCCATTGCCCTTTGAGAGACTGTAAGCTTCCGTGATGAGGCCCATTGTAAGCGACCACGTCTCATAGCCATATGTCATCACTGGCAACACACACTGGTCATAGACTTTCGTCTTGAGGCACTGGTAAGTTGGACGAGAAGACACCGCGCAACATCCGGAACGCTGCCCAGCCGAGTCGGATTCGACGGTCGACCTCTTTCTCGAAGTTGGCCCTACCCAACTGGATCGTTTGTCCCAGGTAGACATAGTCGTCCACAACTTCGAGTGTAGAGCAACCAACCTTGATAGGAGTGGGTGTAACATGGGCATTCAACATCACCTTGGTTTTGTCGATATTCATTTTCAGACCCACTCTTTCGGAAGCTCTACTGAGGTCATCGAGCATTGTACTGAGGCTCTCCATGGTCTCAGCCATGACCACTATGTCGTCGGCAAACCGAAGGTGAGTGATGTACTCGCCATTAACGTTGATGCCTAGGCCCCTCCAGTCCAGAGCCTTGAATACACCCTCCAGCGCAGTAGTGAACAGTTTCGGAGAAATGACGTCTCCCCGTCTCACGCCACGCTGGAGAAGAATTGGTTTCGAGGTCTGATCCTGAAGACGGACTGACATGGCGGCGTTTTGGTACAAACACTTCAACACCTCAATTTACCGGTAGTCGATCTGGCACCGTTGGAGAGACTGTAGTACAGCCCAAGTCTCAATCGAATCGAAGGCTTTCTCGTAGTCCACAAACGCTAAACAGAGAGGCAGGTTGTACTCTTCGGTCTTCTGTATAACCTGCCGCAGCGTATGTATGTGGTCTACGGTGCTAAAGCCTTTTCGGAATCCGGCTTGTTCGGGAGGCTGGAAATCGTCAAACCTGCGCGCGAGACGATTCGTGATAACTCTTGAAAACAACTTGTAGACATGGCTGAGAAGTGAGATAGGCCTATAGTTCTTCAGCCAGGCATTGTCGCCCTTTTTAAAGAAGAGTACCACCACACCCCTGCACCATGCCTGTGGCGTTTTGCCCTCGAGTATGACGGAATCAAACAGCTTCGGAAGGGCCTTAAGGACCGGTTTCCCACCCGCCTTCAGGAGTTCAGCCGTGATTCCGTCGTCACCCGGCGCCTTGTTGTTTTTAAGCTGTTTCAGAGCCATCCTAATCTCGTACAGGCTGACGTCCGGGAGATCTTCGGTATAGTGTCGGGTCAATCTAGCTCTTGGGTCGTTTGCTAGATTCGCAATGGGTTTGCATGTTGACGTGTACAACTGCCCATAGAATCTCTCGATCTCCCTCAGAAGCTCCGGTTTGGCGGATACGATCCTGCCATCATCGGTCTTCAGTTTCGTGAGCTGGCTCTGCCCAATAGACAGATCTCTTGCAAAAACCTTGGAGCCCTTATTCCGCTCAATCGCATCTTTAATACTTCCGGTATTAAAGCGGCGGAGGTCGCTTTTCAAGGACTTTGAGATCCGTCTATTTAGCTACCGGTATTTCACCGCATCGTCTGAAGACTGCAGGATCGTCTCACGCCTCTCCTTCATTAGCTTGAGAGTAGGATCAGAGAGCTTTTTGTTTCTATTAGTGTTGCAACAGAACTCTGCTTCCGCTTCCGCAACTGCAGAAGTTCCGCATGTTTTTCACTTCCGTTTCTGCTTCTGGTTCCGCAAACTTTATAACAGAACTCTGAACGGAAGCGGGGAGAAAGCGATGAGGAGCGGTGCAGCAGATGCGACGGCGGCACGGCGCGGGCGGTTGCGGGGGCCGCGCGTGGACGAATGACACGAGCGTCGAGCGTCCAGGCGCGCGTGCTGCCGATAATTGCCGAATCCCTTCCGCGTATTTTGGGAGGGAGGGGCGCGCGGTAAACAAACGACAAACGTGTCACAACGAGTTCGTTCGTTTATTTAATTATTGTTTTTAGTTCACTATGCGCATCTCCGTGCCCCGTGACTTTGAGTAGTGACATTTTCAGTTGTTTTTTCTTCTGTTATTGTTTGCTTGATACCTAGTTGTATTTAGTGCAATAAAAGTGCAATTATAAAACCAAAAACAAGTCCCATTTGGAACTATTTTGATGAAATCGGCGACTCGAGTGCCAAATGCAAACTTTGTGAAAAAGTGTATTCGCGAAAAGGCCGCACAACTACAGCTTTAAAGAGTCACCTAAAATCAATTCATGCCGAACGGTTTGCAGAGTTTGAGAAGTTAAATGATGCTGTCAAACTTTCATCGGAAACGAAAAAACAAATGGTCAGTTAATATTTATTTATTACTTACTTTACTCGCTAATATTTATTTTTGTTTACTAAACAAAAATAAATATTAACGAGTAAAGTAAGTAAAGTTAGCGGAGCTGGTTTAATATATGAAGAACATCGAAATAGGCTGAAAGGTGAAAAAGCGGCCAAGTTACTCTTTCTTAAATTTAACTTGCCGCTGTTTAATTTTGACTACTAAAATACAAATTTAATAAAAAAAGTTTTAAATGTACAATCGTGCTTTTTTTTCATAGTGTTAACGCTTCCGTTTCCGCTTCCGTTTCCGTTTCCGTATCCGTTAAGATTTACTTTTGACATCTGTTTTCTGCTTCCGTTATGCCAGTTCCGTTGCATCACTAGTTTCTATCTGTACGGCGGGTCTTGAAAAAACTTAGACCCGACCGTATGGACAGCTTCCACGAACTTATCGCTGTATTCGTCCACGGAGCTCCCTAGGCACTCGAAACGATTCTGGAGTTCGAGCTAAAAGGTTTCGGGGTTCTGGATCTGGATCTGTGCAGGACGGAGCGTGGACTTCATCAGTCGAGACCTTTCAAGCTTGATATTAATGTTCAATGTGCCTCTTACCATGCGGTATTCGCTCCCAACTTTCACCGAATTGATCACAGAGACATCATTGAACATATGCTTTTAATAGTTATTTGTTTTAAATTTACTGAAGCGGATTTTACAGTTTCGTGACCTGAATTTATTGACCTTTCGTGACCTGAAATTGTAACCCTATAAAACATATCTACTTGAGAGGAAATGTGGTCGCAGACATCCGAATCCTAAGTAAAAAGTCGTAATTCAAGGTTTGGCTCTCGCCTATTTCCTCCTCCAATATTGAACAAATTTAAAAGATATTCCATAAACTGAAAAAGAAAGATATATGCCCCTATGTTTTTCTTTTTGATGATACATTATCTTTATAAGCACTAGATCTAGATAGAACCCTCAAGAAATGCTCAGAATTTCGCTGGTAACAGAGGCCTTTAAACAAATTTGACCACTATAAATGAAAAAAAACAGGGGCATATTAGTTAGGTACTCTTAAATCTTCCTTAAATACAGTTTACGGAATATCTTTTAAATTGGTCTAATATTGGAGAAGGAAATAGGCGAGAGCCAAACCTCGAATTATGAACTTTTTACAAAGGAAATTCTGTTGGAGCTCTCTGTTCTGTCGCATTTCCTCTAAAGACAAGACACGTGTGAAGTGCACTCGATACTAAAGTTCGAGTTTATTGCCGATCTTTATAAAGATAATTAGATAAGATAACACGTGCTTTTCAATCATCATCCGATGTAGCTATCAATAAATTCGCACGTTTTAGCTTCCCTTTTTCCTTCTTTATATATGGACTTTACTACTATTTTATGGATGGTTTATCTATAAGATTCCTCGTGCCAAGGAAACGAGGTGATGACTCGAAATATTTTTCTTACGATATTACAAAGAGGCATTTCTGATACTACAGAAATTCTCTATTGTTAATCTACTTAAATACCTACCATTCCTTAATAGATATTTATTATGCATTGAGACTTATCTTTGGCGAATTCAAGCTATTATTGTGTAATTTGTGATGCCGTGTTCCTATTTTCTTCTTTGTCAGGTGTTATATTACCGAAAATTAAATTTTAGCGCGGTTTTCCCTTAGTTTAAGAATCTACCCTAGGAGGTCAAACGCTAATTATTTGTTTGGTTATTTTTATGTGGGTAATCATCCAATGACTTCTCCCGATCTGGGTGAAGTGGGAGGGTGTGTCAGTGTTTTACTGACTAAAACCCACCCGTGTTCCTTGAGTTGCCTGTGCCAGGGCCGCGGTAACTTTCTATGTAATTTATTCGCGACCCAGACAGGCATCGGCCATATCGGGCCCCGTCACTTTTGCTGACATCTCTTTGAGGAGCGCGTGGGTGGAACACTACGCGCCGTAGGTGGCCGGCAGCCTAATTGCGTAAGTGAATTCTGCAAAGGAAACAAGTCGATTCTTTCAAAGAATCAGAATCATTTCTTTCAACTTTTTCGGTATTGCGAAACTGATTTGGAAAGCTAGCGTTAGCTTTCCAAATCCTCCTTTGAGTTGAACACAGACTACTTAGAGATATTACGGAGTTGAAGATATATGACATTTGCATTACACAATACCAATAGTGAAGTTTTATCTCAATTCTACGTCAAAATATTGGTAATGAAAGGAGCATAACCTTTCCGTTTCAGAGTGTAATATGCAATACGAAAAGTCGTTTTTGGGAAGGTTCCTAACTTGTTTGCTTTGCAGAATTCACTTACGCAATTAGGCTGCGGGAATCGGCTTGCGACTCCCGATGCCCGGGGCGTCTCCTGCGGTGGCTAGGGGCGTGAGGGCGTCTTCCTTACGCGTTACGCCATCTCATCGGAGACCGTGCGGTATCCCCGGATCTGCCGGATGGCCATGACCCTTTGGGACGCGTTCAACCGGCAGGCTGTTCGCCGCCTCAGGGAACGCGCCCATACCGGTGCCCCATAGACCACACGAGCCCCGCGTAGAGCCTCCAGCAGGAGGCGTTTGGACCTCTAGACCCTCCGCCAGATCCGTTCCCACCCGCACCAGCTGCCCGAAGAGGCGGTCTGCAATGACACTTTCAAAGAGCTTGCGCACCTCATCGAGCAGCACGATGGGCCAGTAAGCGGACGGAGAGTCCGGCTTGGCCCGCTTGATCACCGCTCGGAAGGCGGTCCTCGCTGCTCTGTACCTCTCGTATAGCTCCGCCTCAATGGCTTCCGTATCCGGGGGGCGGTTATGGAGCCTGCGGTGCCTGGTGTACCGGCGTCGCGCAGCAATGTCAATCGACCACTGCGCCATGCTCTAGAGCAGCACTCCATTTCCGCCTCCTCCCGAGCCCCCTGTGTGAGTACTGCCGCGGTGGGTTCGGCGGCGATGACGGCAGCAGTGGCGGCGGCTGCGTCTGCGGCGGTGACGGCGACAGTGGAGGGCTTGCCTCTACCTCTGGCCTTGGCGGGTGGAGGGCAGGTCTTGCTCCCACTCCGGTGATCGGCCAGCTTACAGCTGCCGCACATACGAAGCAGTGTGGCGTGACATTGCACGAGCCGGCCTTGTGACCAGGCTGCCCACAGTGGAAGTAGTGGTTGCTCCGGTCCACCGCCGAGGAGCATTGAGCTCCCACGTGGTTGCCCACATGGCAGCGGAAGCACCTCAGAGGTCCCACCCCACCAAGATCCTACGATCCTCCTCAGCTATTTTTTGGGGCGCTGAGATGGGGCAGCTCACCGTAACGCCCCGCATCCCCGTGACGTCAGGACGTATGGTGCCCCAGTCCTAGCGACGGCGGCCACCACCTCTCCCTCCGTCACAGAGTCGTCCAGGCCTAGAATGCGCATGTCAGCGCACTTGGTGGGCCTGGACACTCGGGCCTCGTGCGCATTTAAGGGAGCTCTGAGCCTTTTGGCCAGAGCGTCGGCGGTCGGGCCACTGGTCGCACCAGGGACTGCCAGCATCCGGGCCCCTATTGCGGTGACCTTCACCCGGATGCCCTCGGTGACGCCAAGCTCCTACGGGTTCACCGCCGCCCTCGCTTGGGCGTGCACTTCGCGGTATGACACGCCCTTCTATTCCGCTGCCTGCTGTAGTGTAATCACTACAGCTGCAGACTTCTTCCTATTGTCAGTAAAACGCGACTCATGCAGTAATTCATAGACAGTAGAATACTGTAACAATGAAAAATGAATGATGAATTCATTCTCCGGGACTTCGTCGAGCTTCATTGCCTCGGCGCTTTTCTGGTGGTCGCCACTGTTGATTCTGGCTTTCAGGAGTTGCAGTGGTTTGGGAATAGTGCGGTGGGTTTGTCTATGAATAGCTTATTCTATAGAGTTTGTCGGGCTATTTATGGCATTTTAGATTACCTACTAAACTAAAAATAACCATGTCAGACAAGTGCAATTTTCTCCTTTATTAGTTAAGTGATGTTGTGTTAAGGGAAATAAAACAATGGATGATTAGAAAATGGCGTTTTGACCCGTCTTATATCTACAGGTGACCAGTGCGGGTGACTTTTAAAAATTTCATGTTTGTTGATTTTTTTCTCTTGTGTTTTCTAAAAATATTTTCAAAGGATAAGAGTATCCATGAATATTTGTAGAAATTTCATGATGCGTTGGTCTGCAGCCTTATTGCGTAATGAATTCGGCATGGCAAAGGGCAATGAGTATGAACAACAATCGTCCAATCACGTGCGAGATGAAAGACGCGATGTGGGTTTCCGTCTGTGGTTGGTCGATTGTTCATAATCTTTGCCCTTTGCCTTGCCGAAATCATTGAGCAATAAGGCTGCTGGTCAGTTCATAGTAACGCTTTCTAGTGGTACCTAACAAGCGCTAGGTTCTAGTGAGCATGAGTTCCTGATTTTATTCTTAGTTCTTTCTTTTCTTTTCTATTCATTTTTTTTTAGTTCTTTATGAGTTGTATAATTGGATTCCCGAAACCGAAATCGAACCCGGGACAGGGGGAGAAACTGTTATCGGGTTTTCCGGAAACTGACCTTTTGCCTGATTTGTAAATCACTGGAACTTGACCCCTATTATATGGAACTTAAACATAACTGCCGAAATGGGGGTGTACTTGAGGTGCACGTCTGCCTAAACATACGCGGAATGCAGGCGTGATGATACATACATATAAAAAACATCTTTTATTTCTACAACTTAATACTTAAATAAAAATGTAATGATAGAAAGTACCTTTTAAACAAACAAACTGCTTGTATGAGGTATTTCCGCTCTTCCGCAGCCGTATTGCGTAAGTGCGCAAAGAGTTTAAACTCTATCCAACCGACCAAATCGACCAATCACATGCGAGATGAATGACGCGATGTGGATTTCAGTTTTGTGTGATTGGCCGATTTGGTCGGTTGGATAGAGTTTAAACTGTTTGCGCACTTACGCAATACCTACGGCTGGGTTTACATTAACAATAAATAAGTGAGAAATTTAAACAATAAATTCATTTAAAATCACAATCAAATTCAAAATCAATTAGTACCAATAAAAAAAACATAATTCGTACGTGTTTAAAAATGACTAGGCATTTGGTAAGTTGATTAATTCATTCATACATTCATCAGAGGGATTGTTCGTCAGAATGAGTATCATTGCAGTTTATAGAAATCTTATATAGAGACGGGATGCACTCATCACCGCGTCACCTCCCTAGCTCATCGCATGGAGTGATGTCCATTTTAGTTTACAAGTCGAGGTTTCCTAATTTTTCATACAGGGTGTGAAGGTTTGATCAACTTTGTATGGAAGATATTTATTTTTTGGGAATTGGTTAGCACATGTCTTCCTTGGAGAAATTTGTTTCCTAACATGGGCAGAAGCAGGTTTTTACCCGACTACGGCGAAGCTAAAAGAAAGGGTTATGATATAGCAGTCTATTTATGTATTTACGTCATAGCGCCGTAGCGCCTAAACTATGAATCCGATTTTGATGAATTAGGTGTCAATCGATTCGTTATTATGGCCCGAGTAATTTAGGGTAAAAAGAAAATGCGTAGTCGGGTTATAGTATTTTTAATAATGATCACAACTTTCTGTTACAACCTGTATATCAGTCATTAAAAAATCACTACCACAGGTACATTCTTTGGACTTGTACATAACACGAAATAATAATATTATGTACACAACTGCAGTTGTGGCACGTTCAGCGTCCAGCTCATGCACCCACACATAAACAAACAGAAGACATTGCGAAAGAAAATTACTTTTACAAAAACAAACGGTACCTACTTAGTAATTTTTATTACCTATTTTGCTAGGTTTAAATTGCTATTTAGCACAACGCCGTAAAATACTAACTGGATATAAGTATGTACATACCTAACTCTACTTATTAAGTTAGATATAGTTCTCGCCAAACTTGTTGGCTTTCCGATGCGCAATTCACGGATCGGTACTGTTTTTGTATGAGATTTACTACTGCGCAGCTATTGTAGCCAACTTCAGAGCGGCCAAGAAGTTTGGCGAGAACTATACATTATATCATTTTGCTTCTAAATTGGACTGCCACCACTCATAAATTCGAGGACGTAAGTAGGTACATACCAGCTACACCGTAACCAAAACCACACAATCTGATTCGACCTTGCGTTTCAAATTAAATGTTTGGTGAATTATTTCAATAAGCATTATATGTTAACAATAACTGTTTATAGGTGAAGGCAGCGAAAAGTAACTGTTTCACTCACTTATCTAAGTTACCTTCACCTGGCACAATGATGCTTACATTCAAAATAAAGTGAATCTAATAAGTCATGCTTCAAGTTATTTTGTTTACATTAATGTTTAAAACGTGCTAACTTTAATAACGGTTAGTGACGCAAAACAGGTTACCCAACTCACTTTTAGATTCAAACACAAGGTTCATAGGCACAAGAACAACGACAAGAAACGTCCGCACGATGGTTTTTACATTGATCAAGCGACACTCACCTCAGTTAATTCAGCTTCTTTGTTGTACTTTATGGTGAAGTACATAGACATACTCAAAAATATTAACTTCACTGTAATTGCTACAGACACCACTATTATGAACGCGTAAGTCATGATTATTTTTCGTCGTTAAAAGTCTGAATTGAAATTGCACACGGTCGTGAGTCGCCTCACGGTGTTCAACCAAAACTGCACGAGAACTACTTACGACATCTGAGCGTTTGTGTTGATTTTTTTATCGAAGGCAACCTCAATGCTGCCGTGCGGTGACGGTGACTCACAAGTTAGCAGAAGCGTCTTTAGTTTTGAACAGTGTCCAAAACATTAAACACGTAACGTGATCTTGCAAGATAGTCGTCGTCAGTTTGTCGTAGTGTGTGTAATGTTCCATGGGTACATCTATATGGTTAAACAGAACCATTTTCCGATAAAAACCCTTATCTATTGCTTGATTATAAGAAAAACGATTCGAGACGTTGATAGCGTTTTCAATTTAAAAAAATCACTCACTATTAATTCGTAAAATTTTGCAGGGAGAAATGGATTTTCTTGCTGCGAGTTTTTGTGAGTAAATATTTAATTTAGTAATTGGTAGTTGGTATTACGGTTTTTTGAGGCCTTGACCCTTGTCAAGAAAAATTGTGGTACTTAGTACAAAATGCCTCCCTACATTGTAAAAAGATCAATCGTTTTAGTAGATAGCAAAGCCAACATAATTTCTTGTGAGGCTGCGTGTCGTGGTCTCGTAATAGCTTTAGTCCATAGTCCATATCAATAATTATATTATTAGTCTATGTCTTCGCAATGGGCACTACATCGACAGTTACGCTTAAACAGCTGTATTACTCAGCTATTGTTATTGCAAAACTCTGTCGTCACGCATACCTTGCTACCTACCTAGCTATTTTTGCGATTGTAAAACGATTATTATGTTCTACTTCCAATAGAAAGAAAATTGTTGTTGACCGTCCATTTGAAGCAATCAGAATCAATGCATGTTAATTTTAGGATTACAAAACTAAAAGCACACAAACGCCAATCCGCCTTCAGCAAGTGTGGTGATTAATATTCGTGCCTTTGCACTGCAATAGGTTTTTTTGTATTGGCCTATAATGTCTCACTGCTGGACAAAGGCCTCCCCAAATTCTTCCAAATATTCTTTTCCTGAGCCACCGTGAACCAGCCCTTGCATCTAGGTAGTGTCACCACCTGATTCTAGGCCAGCCTAAGCGGCGTCTCCATCCTTAGGCACCCATTGTGTGGAAGCCATTGCCTAGTGGTCACTGTGCACTGACATGACCCACCAAATTACAATATAGCCTGCACACATCCCCGTTTTTATTATTCTTTTTTTTATTATTATTCACAAAACTGATGTACAATCACACGTGCAAAAAAATTAAGTACTACACAAAAAATCTGATTGACATCTACTAGATGTGAATCTTACATGCACATATAAAAACACTTACTATTAAATAAATTAAAACAAATCAAAACTAGATCAACATTAGAACAAAGTTAAATTAAAATTAACCAACCATAAAATTAAATCAAAATACAATTAAAATAAACCAAAATTAAATCAACATTACAATAAATAAAAATAAAAGAAGTAAATTGAATCAAAGTCAAATAAAAAAAAAAATACATAAATTTAATTAGATTAACAATTAAATTAAACTAAAGTAAATCAAAATTCTTCACACTGTTTTAAACGACTATACCGGGTTACAATTTTGACCTAATATTCACGAGTTCTTCATGATTCAATGACAATAGTAGCAACTAAAGAATATCCTCTTAGCGCCCATTAACATTCCTTCGGGTTGTCGCGCCGTGAAGGTTGGCGGAAACAACCACGTTAAACTCGGAAATGGTTGAGTGAATTCGACGACAGTTTTTTATAACACCGTGGAGATAAAAAATACAACTGAATGCCAAATAACTACAAAGTCAAAAAATAACTTCAATTTTAGAAGTCGATGTTCATGTTTTTGTTTCTTTGTTTTATGACACCGACTTCCAAAATTGATGTAATTTGTTTGGAACGCGATTGTATTTTTGGAAAAGTTTTTCATCAGATCTTGATCAAAGGCAGATTTCGTACCGCATACTTTTTTTGTTATTCGGTTATAGAATTTGTACCACTTATTAAGGCAACTAAACCATTTATTTTTATGCAAGTTTAATATTTTTAGAACTTCGGATTAATTAATAATATCCATAAAAAGATTTTAATAAATAACCGTAACAAAATCGTACACTAAACGCAGTTATGTTTTAGAAGTTGCCTCATGTAAAATAAAACAAATATTGAAATGATAATTAATTATTTAAAAATAGAAATAACATTTAATATACTCAATCAAGCTCATCAATATCAAATTATTGAAATCCGCTGCTGAATATAGGTATCTTCTAATGCCCTGAGTAGGTACGATCCTCGCTTCAATCTACAAACACTACAAAGATGGCAACAAACAATTTAGAACATTTACTTTACACATTATGTAACAATATGTAACATTTACGTATATGTATCGTTATTGGTACACTACTCG
Organism: Anorthoa munda; assembly: GCA_945859665.1. NCBI lineage: Eukaryota > Metazoa > Arthropoda > Insecta > Lepidoptera > Noctuidae > Anorthoa > Anorthoa munda. The sequence continues at coordinate 10,089,482 of OX243913.1, read as the reverse complement.
TAGTATATGTACTTAAAAAATAAAACTGTTTATAACTTTTACGTCCCAAGTTCTAAAAATCTAAGAATTTATAAAGGGATTATCTATCATATTAACTACCAATTAACACAAAAAATATACCAAAACACGAATTTTTTTAGCGGTACGAAATTCCCATACAAGCCTGCCGTTCGCCTTTAAATGGAAACACCAGCTTTCAAATGAAAAAAGTTTCATCAAAATTGGTTCACCTAGTAAAAAGTTCTGAGGTTACATACATTAAAGAATTAGAAGTTGGTTAATACTAAAAAAACCAAGCCTCTAAGAGAAAAAAGGCTAACTGTTAAAGCACCTTTCCCAAATAATCCAGATTATGATGTTTGACATTCGACCTTGACGCTGTGAGCCAAACTTAAATAATTAAAAAAATATGTATAATTGACAAAGATAGACATAGAATTACCTACTTCAAAACTAGCGGCTAACGTGAAGTTCTCAAATCAAATCATTTATTTGCATAATACAGGGTTAAAGAATGTTATAAAAGAATAAACACTGTTTCGAAGTTTTTGAATTCTTTAACACTGGAACTTAAAATAACAATGTTAGCAGACTGGTTTTTTGAACTCAGGGAATACAAAAAAAAAACAGTCCCAGCGAACTAATCCCAAACCACTGATACTCCTGAAAGCCAGGATCAGCAGTGGCAACCACCAGAAAAGCGCCGAGGCAATGAAGTTCGACGAAGTCAAGGAGAATTAATTTAACTATCTTGCATCCAACAACGAAATTAATCAGAAAATAATAACACAGGAGTATCCTAGTTTCCTCCTTATCAAGCAGGAGGCAGAACAAAAAAGGCCAATAGGCACAAAGGGTCGTTTACAATTGGTATAAGCCCAGTTGGTTACTACTTACTATACTTACCTACTGTAGAACCTAAGTGGTATGAGTTAAATCTAGCAAACAGCTTTTGTTATTGTCAAATGTAAATCAACTTAACGGCCCGTTGAAGTGTTGATGTACCTAAACACCCGCAAGGAGTAGAAAATATATTTTTAATGGTTCACGATATTGAAGATTTTCCACCATTCCCCCAAAGAAATAAGGGTGGTACACCCCGAACCACGAAGGGCTAAATACTGTAAGTGTACGGCCAGAGTGCACGCTCTATTCGAGCGTCGGGTGGGGCGAGGCGTGCAGCGTGCATGTTAAACACGCGCTACCGCTCGGCCGGCACTCAGGACGGCCACTACGCGTAGCACGTGTTTAACATGAACGCTGCACGACCCGCCCCGCTCGACGCCGTGCACTCTGGCCGTACACTAAGGGTATGGATTATATGGATATCGCTAAATTTGTTCAAACTAATTCATCACTTACTGCGTCGTTGGTACAGTGGTCGCAAGCGCAGTAAAGCTTGAAGTCCTGGGTTTGATTCTGGGTCAGGCAACGTGTTATTCGGTTTTTCCGTCTGGTATTTCTTAGTAGCAGTAGCAGCTCGGAGTATGGATTCGTGCCCGGTTTTTCTTATGTCCACTATCTCGCCTGATGGTAAGCGATGCTGTGGTTGGCGGTGAAGCACGCTTGCCTAGAAATAACCTATTCGCTCTTGACTTAAAGACAATGGCTGACAAATGGCAATTGGCTCGGCCCTTATTTTATAGGACTTAAAAATAAAGGCGAAATGTGGGTGTACTAAATGGGTGTTCCTCTGTCCAACCCTGCTATGAGGAATATAGATGTGATGTTAAATAATTCCTCAAGCGCCTGCCGCTTACATACTTTGTGTTATTACCTTGCTTTCGTATGCGTGTCCGGCAATTAGTAATCGTTTCTTGAAACACTTTCTGGCGTCCTAATCGGACGTTTGTTTTTCAAACAAGTGACAAGTGTTTGAAAAATTGAAGCTTGGCGTACTTATGTAACTTTGGAATCATTAAAATAATATGGTTCTATCGAGCTGTTCGCATGAGGTCATTATGGAGCCGGAAGGGGGCCTCATCCAGACAAGATAGCACCATCGTCATTGGGCTCATTGGATAGGTATTGACAAGCGATATTACATTTCGTACTTTGAAGTATTTATATTATAGGTAGGTATAGCTGATTTTCTGAGTGATATCAGTCTTATCAGTACAGGAACGCATTGTAGAAAGTTTTTTTTATTAGTTACTGCATGACCTTAATGTTTTTACTTGGGTTTATACATTTTGGGATTCAACATTTTGCAAATTCAACTTCGTCATTTAGAAATTCAACATTGTGGGTCCAGAAAATTCAACAATTACGAATTAAAAATTTTGAGATGCAACATTTTGCCAATTCAACATTTTGTGAATTCAACATTTTGCAAATTTAACATTATAGTCCAGAAGGATTTAACTGTTATTAATAATGTTGTAAAGTCTATTTGGTATTTGTAGCGGCACCAACGCCGCCACTTACGAACTAATGACATGACGTCACACAAATCCTGCATCGCGAAAGCAAAGGTTTCGGCGCGATTTTGAGTTGCCCGGACCACACACAACACCCGTCTGGTAAGAGGAACTCCCTTTGCCATGGAGGTTTGTGGGACGTTTACACCCTGTTCCACTTACCCCCAAATATTTAATTTATGTTTAGTCTATGAGGAACTCGTGTCTTTATAATAATATCCACACGGGTCGATCTTAAAGGTTAAGTAATGTTTGCCGAGATTTTGCGTGGATGGGATTGGGTGACAAATTTTAACATACCGAGATTCCTCCGTGCCGCGACAAGCACGTTAAGCTTTTGGTTTTTATTATTGACGGGCGTTACGAATAGTCAGAAGCCAGGACATCTGACATCAGTCTTGCCAAGGGGTATCGAGTTACCCAGTTACTAAACCCCCGAGCAATGAAAAAGTTCCACCCACAAAATGCCGACAAACACCTTAATTTAATTTTTACACATTTAATTTAAAATTTGAACACAAAATTTATATGGTATATATGTTAATATTCTGATGCGCTGCTGTTAAATGTACTTCAATATTGCAGACGGCGTCATTAAGCTAGCCTTTCCCGTTTAGGAGTAATTTGGTGCTATGTCACTGGAACTTTTTCATTGCTCGTTAGTGTAGTTTGTAAAGGTCAGATGTGCAGTCGCTCCATTAAAATACTGGTAATGATCAGTACCAGACCTGGCTAGACTGAAAGCCGTCCCCAAAATATGTAGTTGGGAAAAGGCTAGGTTGATTAATTTTTTTGAGTAACAAAACTTAACATTTACATAAAGGAGATGTTCCAGAAATGTATGGAGCCTGGGCTAGGCACTATGTACACTATATGTAAATATCGTTGTATAATATACTAACCGTTTTTTACACTATACACTATAATTTGTACACAATATGTAAATATCGTTGTATAGTATACTAACCGTTTTTTATTGTTAACAAGCTGACCCGGCAAAATTTGTTTTGCCATAAAAAAAAACAAAACATTCATCTACCCTACCTACCCTACCCTAACAACCCTACCTTACCCTAACTACCCTACCCTAACAACCCTACCTTACCCTAACTACCCAACACTACCCTACACTACCCTACCCTAACCTACCTACATTTCTACAATAAAAAAATACAACATAAATTGAACATGGTGGAACAGATCAGCAGTATGGAAAAAAAGTCGTTTTTATAATGACATTTGACTGACATGTATCACAATATCTGCTTAGAACAAAGCCGGGGTTGGCCGGGGTCAACAGAGAAGCAATCAATCAATGTCCGTAGTAGAAAACTGGGTCGCAAAACAAAAAGAATCTCTAAAAAACTTTTTTGCAAAAAAATACTACCGACTTCCAAATAAAAAACTACAAAGTGAAAAATAACTTTATTTTTTGCAATTTTTTGCGTTATGGACATCGACTTCCAAAAATAAAGTTTTTTGCAAAAAAGTTTTTTAGAGATTCTTTTTGTTTGTACCTACCTAATAGGCAAGTTGTTTAGTAAGGTAACGCCAGAATAGATTACCCGAATATCATGAAACTTGAACATAACCGGTGAAATGAGAGATCTGGGTACTCCTTAAGAGTGTACTGGCGTGATGTTATGTTATGAAATGGTATAAACAATGAACAAACATGCGATTGCAGCAATCCCGAGAGATTTGCCTTTATTTATTGAAGAGTTCTGTTTTATATCTTCGAAGTCCTTAATCAGATCTTTACAAAATTAAAATGGGACCAATTTGGGAACATACTTTTTCAAACAAAAAAAGAATTTTCAAAATTAGTCTCCAAATGACGAAGATATCGGTGAACAAACATAAAAAAAAAGCATACATGAAGTCGAACATAGAACCTCCTCCTTTTTGGTAAGTCGGTTAAAAACCTCCGAAACGATGGATGGATGGATGGGTAAAGACGTCATTTCTCAAAACTATCAAAGTAGTCAAACGTCATGTCAAACACAACTGTCATGGCTGCCCTTCTTCTTCTTTTCGTGTGAGGATGTGGCCACCTCTGGTGTTAGAGTTAATTAAGCCGGCTCTGGGAACCCCACCGGCCTCTGGTTTGGCTATTTCAGATTATCAATAACTATATAAGTCCAGGTTTCCTCACGATGTTTTCCTTCATCGTTGCCTGTGATGTCCAAGATAAACTTAGAAAGTGATATCAATCAATCTATCCAGCCTTTTTTCCAACTATATTGGGGTCGGCTTCCAGTCTTACCGGATTCAGCTGAGTACCAGTATTTTACATGGAGTGACCATCTTTTTGACCTCCTCAACCCAGTAACTGGGCAACACTGCGGTTAGATTTCCTGGCTTCTGAATATCCGTAACGATTACAAATGACAGCTGGGACCAACGGCTTAACGTGCTTTCCGAGGCACGGAGGAAACTCGGTATGTTGAAATGGTCACCCATCCACGGACCAACCTCGTCAAGCGTTGAAAGTATCAAGTAGATTTGAACCCACAACCTCAAGCACGAGAGGCGAGGTCTTAGCTACTGGGCCATCAACCACGACATATGGCTGCCCTAAAAATAGGGTTATCTTATTAAAAAAACTTTTAAAATAATAATTTTTGTTCGCCTGCTGAAGAAGGGTTCTTCAAATTAATTTGCTAGTATTTTTATGAAATGCCCCTATTTTTCCCTATCTATATATGTAGTGTACATAGTGATAGCCCAAAATCAAACATCTCCAAAATGTCAAGTAATTGTGTTCATTAGTGTAAGATTTGCTATTATTAGTACCTTATTACCCGACTGCCTAAGGAGGGTAATGTGTTTATCAGTCTATGTATGTATGTATGTATGTAAGTATGTATGTATGTATGTATGTAAGTATGTATGTATGTATGTATGTATGTATGTATGTATATATGTATGTAAGTATGTATGTATGTGTGTATGTATGTTTGTTCCTATGTGGCGTTCCAGAGACCAAACGCGTTGGCCGATTTTGATGATTCATACGTCAATCGATTCGTCTTAACCCTGCGAGTGTCACTGGCTACATTAAAATTGGAAAATAGAAAAATGGCGGATTTTGGGCGAATAAATTTCAAAAAACAAAAGACCCGACTGCTTAAAAGGCGAACTAAAAAGACGTAAACAAGAAGAAAATCATGCTGTGCAGTCGGAGGATACATCTGGTTTTGGTCAGCCAGCTCGCGAATATGTATCCTCCGACTGCACAGCATGATTTTCTTCTTGTTTACGTCTTTTTAGTTCGCCTTTTAAGCAGTCGGGTCTTTTGATTTTTTAAATTTACTTTTTATTTTTTCAATATTTTAATAATTGCATGGCAATTTATGCCGAAATGTGTCACCTTTACCGCATTTAACTCTTCAATTTCCTGTGTCTCCTCTAGCCAAATAAATGGCTTTGACTTTGGCTTTCATGAAAAATAGAAAAAAAAGATAAAACTATTTGAGCCGTCGCCGTGATTGGTTTGAGATAGATAAGGGTATCGGAACATTTACTTATTCATAATCTTTTTCCAACTCAAATCCCTAATGTGTGCACTTATCTAAGATTTAATTCCTACTTATTTTTGATAAGATACCGTTATTTATCATAGATTTAGGTAGCTCATTATAAATAAAAATCAATGTTTTCAAAAGACATATTACTCGTATCTATCACGCATAGTGCGTTGGACTTTCACTGGTACGTGACCAATGCAGATAATATTGCAAACTTATTTGAGTTATTTCTAGTTCTAATGTTGCTACAGTATAACTTTATTTCAATTCCATCAATCCCGAATTCATTGAAATGTAAAATCTACTAAAAAAATAGTTTAGTAGGTATTGCATTTCAATGATTTGCAACCTTAACCAGTGGTGACCCAGAGACCCAGTGGTGACCCAGAGGGAGAGCAGTGGTGGTCCAGTGGAGAGCAGTGGTGGCCTAGTGGTATCGGCCGCGACTTACAAGTTGTAGGTCGCGGGTTCGAGCCCAGGCAGGCGTTTTACTTTGTGTAAATTATTTCATCATCACTGCTCTCAAAACGGTGAAGGAAAACATCGTGAGGAAACCGGCATGTCCTAGAACCAAAAATTCGAAGACATGTGACATCCACCAACCCGCACCGGGCCCGCGTGGTGGATTATGACCCATTCCCTCTCACAGAGAGGAGGCCTGGGTCCCAGCAGTGGAAACATTAATAGGCTGATGATGTGATGTGATGTGCAACCTTAACCTAGGCCTTTCAACAATATGCATTTAAATCAACTAAGACTATTACATTGTACGATGTACAATAACCAAATAAATCATGTACGTCGTGTAAATTACATGAATATGCTCTTGAAGACGGATCGCCTACTCGCCGCGATGACACGGTACCGCTGTGCCTCTGACGCGACGCCGTCGTCTCGAGTCGTCAAACAATGTAATCAACATTCACAACCAAATATTCTTGAAGGTCATTCCGGCAAATTACAGTAGCAAAAAGTGATTATTCGCTAAGTATGCTATGTTTATTTTGAGATTTGCCTTTGTTATTTCTTTGAAACCACTTATTTGCTATTAAAGATATCGGGGATACCTAAAATGTTTCTAACAGAGTTTCTACAGAACATAATTGATACGATTGAACATATTGCAAAAGAGAGCTATCAGAGCCATATATAATTTAAGTCACAGAGAATCTCTTAGGGAGCTATTTAAAAATATTAATATTATGACAGTTTCTTGCCAATTCATTTATGAAAATATCATGTATGTAAGGAAAAATATACATCTCTTTAGTAAGGTCAGTGATAGACACAATTGTAATACGAGAAATAAAGATAAGTTAGATCAACCATCTTATAGACTAGCAAAAGTACACTCATCTTTCATGGGGTACTGTGTTAAATTTTATAACAAAATACCTTGTGATATATTAAAACTAAATGAAAGTAAATTTAAAACTTTAGTTAAAAGCACACTTTGTAAACAAGCATATTACAAATTAGATGATTATATTCAAGATAAGAATGCTTGGCAACATGTTGGTCCCGCTCCGTAGGGCAATCTTTGGTGTGGACAAAATCAAATTTGCTAATTTGTATTCCTATTCATAGTTTTTGTATTCTTAGGTTATTTTTTATATTTTTTCCAGAATTTGACTCACACAAGGTTCCGTTGTTGTTGAATTAGGTATTTTACCTATGTTTGCAATATTTGTAAGTATGTGAGAACCATGTTCCTATTTATAAAACTAATGAATTTACCTGTTAGTGCTTTTATTACTTTATACCTGTACGTTGTATAGTGGGTAGTGCTATTTTTGGGTGCATCGTCCTCACATATATGAATTTATTAATGTATGTACATAAGTAAACTTTGTAAAACATATTTTTTTTAAAAAGAGTAAGTATGGAGTTTCTTGTGCGTTCTTCTCCATAACAAGCTACTTTCCGAATGCACGGTAGAGTAAATTTTTATTACTTGTACATTTTTTATTAACATTTAATTTTTGACGTTCAAAAGTGCCGCTTATTGGCCTAATTGAAATAAATATATTTGACTTTGACTTTGACTTTGACGCAAAGTAGAAATCGAATCCTAATAACCGATTAATTATGTAAAGTAGTGTGTGATTCCGGCGCGTAGTTGGGATGCTACGCACTCGTAGCAGGAACGCTACGCCGTGCTACGAAACTATTCCCGAGGGTGTTGAACGAGAACTAATACGCAAACCATGGTCATTATATCATTAATTAGTATTTTCCTGTTATGTTTTAATTACTATAATAACCTATGATTTAACATCATAGAAACAGTAGCGATGCGTGATGAAGTATTGCTGTAATGTCTTCCCTTGTTTAGAGGTTCAACTACCCTTCAATAAGTTTTGTGTTGCGTTGCGGCAGTGGTTGTTGCAAGAGTGTTTTTATTCGATAGATGAGTTCTTTCAAAAGTGTCTCTGTGAATTTTATACACTAAAGCACAGATATGTTTAACTTTTAAGTAGACACATAATGTGACCTAATTAATATCTTAAGTGTAAAAACTTTTACTATTGCATGCTGTATCTATACTTCTATACTATAATATTAAAAAGAGGAAATATTTTTTTGTTTGTTTGTTTGTACCGAATAGGCGCCGAAACTACTAGACCGATTTGAAAAATTCTTTCACCAATAGAAAGCTACATTATTCCTGAGTGACATAGGCTATTTTTTTATCCCGAAAACGGGTCCTGTGGGGTGGTCCACGGGAGCGAAGCCGCGGGCAACAGCTAGTATTTTATATAAGAACTTTATGTACTTACCATATTTGATGCAATAAATGAATTGAATTGAGGCAATAACTCGTTTTCTTTACCTACAGCATCGTCATACACATAAAGAAGAAAACATAAACAATGCCTAGAAAGAATTAAATTTTTGCAGTTTCTAGTAATTATCGTCATTTCAGCCAAAAGAGCTGGACATAGGCCTTCCCCAAGCGTCACCGCATCTACCGGTCCTGTGCTTCTTGCGGACTTCGCTACGCACCAAGAAAGAATAAATGTCCCAAAAGAAAAAGATGATTTTATGAAATAAGAATTGAGTCAAGAGTTAAGATACCATACTCTATAGCTTCTTTAAGCTCGTTGTACATTATAATTTTCATAATAAGGGTAGCGGCAGACTCAGACTCTGTAAATCGTTTTATTTCGTTCATGATTTCTTAATTATCTATAGACATCATGCCAAAGGTACAAAGGCGGACTTAATGCCTTAGGCATTCTCTACCAGTCAACCAATGATGGTGAAGAAATAAAATAACAGGCGCCATGTTTAATCTGTTGAATGTCGAAAATAATTAAAAAGATATAAAATCTAAAATCTATTTGTTATTCATTAGTTATTTAATTTAATAGAGTCTTACATTGTTATGGGTAATTTATATATTATATTCTTATTGCTAGGCGGTCTATGTGGTTTATTTCTCCGACTTCAGTGAAGCTTGTTGTTGGGTGAGCGAGGGGTCACCGCTCAGGCGCACGATGGTGTCGTACAGCGTCACTTGTGGCTGCAAGCTCATGCGGTGGTCCAGGACTGAGCCCATTGTTGATAGATGAGGATCACCCTGGAAGACAACAACGGTAAGTAGGGCATCGTTGATCCTAGTGGTCGCAATAAGCGCGAAGATTTGGGTTGCAGGGTAGGGCAAATTGCATTTGACCATCTTTGTGTAAATTATTTCATCACCACTCTCAAAATGGTGAAGGAAAACATCGTGAGGAAACCGGCATGTCCTAGAACAGGAATGTTTGAGTTGTCTTGAAAAACCTGAGTAGATTTATGAATCTGAAGTGGCATAAAATCTGCAATCTGCCTACATTGTGTAAAAATAAACCCCATTTATTGAATAGCGCCTGTAACTCTTTACTTTATTTCGTATTGTGAAACAATGCTATCATTGTATCACATCTATTCGAGACACGAAACAGACTGTTGATTAGATTCCACACATTCTTTTAAAATGTGCGATTATTAAAGAGGTTAAGATTTTGGATGGCAAACTCAAACTCTTCATAGAATGATATAAATACCGTGACTTAGTTGAATGGAACTGCGCCTTGCAACTGTCCTTAATACTGTTTCGATTTTAGACACAATGCTATTGTATTAACGCAGGCGTTGTTTATTATCTTATCACAATTAATATTTAATAATTTCATAGTTTGGTTAATCAAGATGAGTCTACCATATTAAATTAGGACTTTTGGAACTTGAGTCTTGGAACAGAGACTGCCAAATATCAAATAGTGTATTTCACTTTAGTAAATGTTGAAATTTAAGACATTCTAGATACAAAAAAAACAGGTATTCGAGTTTAGTTACACTACCGTACGAAATTGTTATATGACCGGGAATCAAATCCAACATCATTTTGCAAAGTACCGAACATCAATAATTCAATACCGTCGCGTAACAGGAATCCTACACGTGGTTGGACTGCTACACGTACTCGTAGCAGGAATGCTGCGCGTTTTAGGAGTGATACGGTCGCTCACGAGTAGAATGAATGCCACGCGTCGTTTGCTACGATCTACAATGCTACGTTACCAAGTTATAGGATTGCTAGGCGTATTTAAAGTGTTACTTTAACACGTAGAAAGATTGCAATGTTTAGGGGATGTGCTACGACTATGCCTAATTTGAGGGAATGCTACGCGTATTTGGAGTGCTACGTGTACTCGTAGCAGAAATGCTACGCTAATGCGTAGTTTGAGTGCTACGTAAACGCGTAGGAGGAACGCTAAGCGTAGTTGGAGTGCTACGCTGTTACGTAAAAGCAATGCTACGTGTAGCAAAATCTCTATACCGTGCTACGAGTCTATCCAAACCAAGTCATGATAATTTACAATATAAATAAAGAAAATTAATTCTAGGTATAAAGCGTCCCCAGTCTAGGACTAATCATTAATTATACCAGACTTTTATCAAGTCGCAGCAGGTGTTCCGTAGACAGTTTATTGTTACTGTTCTTTCATTGACGCTCAATATCGATTTAATTAATTTTAATCAATCTTGTTTTTTATATTTTGTAGCTGGGCTCGCTTTTATAAACATTAGGTATGTCTTGCGTGACAGTCTTAATTAATATATTAATACCTTAGGTATTCCGTTAGTGGGTACATGCACTTATACCTACTTTAATTTTCTCCCTGGTAATGTTTAAGCTCTTTTAATAAGCACTTAGAGTAGGTATGAAGAATCTCTGTAATTCCTGACTATTGACTATAGACCGTGTCAGAAATAACGATATCCGCAGGAGCGGGGCACCCAGGTTGGGTTACCAACATAGCTCGAAGAATTGCCATGGGTAGGGCACTTGGCCGCAGAACGGATAATCGTTGGGGCCGAAAAGTTCTGGAGTGGTGCCCGCGTACCGAAAGACGCAGCGTCACTCTAGCTAGGTGAAGCGACGACCTGGCCAAGGCTGCGGGAATCCGGTGGATGCGAGACGCACAGGAGCGATCGGTATGGTGACGCTTGGGGGATGCCTATGTCCAGCAGTGGACATAGTTTGGCTTAAATGATGACTATTTATTTATTAGGTTAACCAACAATTTTGTGTTTAGTGTTTACACATATAAAAAATACATTGCGATTGACAGACATACATTTGCAAGTGTAACAATAACTTATAGGCTTACACCGCATGTACAGTCATCATCATCATCATCATCATCATCATCATTTCAGCCGAAAGACGTCCACTGCTGGACATAGGCCTCCCCCAGGCGTCGCCACATTGACCGATCCCGTGCGTCTCGCATCCAGCGCCTTCCCGCAACCTTAACCAGGTCATCGGTCCACCTAGTGGGAGGCCTTCCAACATATCGTCTTCCGGTTCGCGGTCGCCATTCCAGAACTTTTCGGCCCCAACGGCCATCCGTTCTGCGAGCAATGTGCCCTGCCCACTGCCACTTAAGTTTGGCAATTCTTCGGGCTATGTCGGTAACTTTGGTTCTCCTGCGGATATCATCATTTCTGACGTGATCACGCAAGGAAATGCCGAGCATAGCCCTCTCCATTGCCCTTTGGGTGACTTTAAGCTTTCTGATAAGGCGGGTTAAATAACTATAGACGTTAAATGAGTACATTTTCTTGGTTGTGAAATATCACAAGCAGGAAACGATTTCTCGTCTTTTTATCGCATAAATATATTCAATTATTATTATTATATAAGAGATGCGTATTGACAATAATCGCTATGCTTTGTTTTCGTGGTTAGACGAGTTCACTAACACAGAAACTGCCTGTCACCTTCAACTAAATTATAAGTAATACTAGCTGTTGCCCGCGACTTCGTCCGCGTTAAACTCGTAAAAACAATATTTTTATTTTTTTAGTTTCCCGCCGGAACTATGAATTTTCTCGTGATCAAACGTAGCCTATGTTACTCTTTATTACATCAGCTATCTACCAGTGAAAGTCCCGCCGTTTCGGAGATTACCCGGAACAAACAGACAGACAGACAAAAATATTAAAAATTGCTTGTTTGTTGTTAGTACCGTATTGTTTACGAGTACCTCGCGCCACCAAGCGGACAGCGCGGGCAACGGCGTCACGGGCAGAGGCGACGTGTGAGCCAGCGGGGCAGAGGGGCGTCGCGCGCGCCTGACTTCTTTCTACCGATTACTATTGACAATCACGGCGACCGAGTACTACACACTTCAAAACCATTGTAAATTTTAATAATTAAATCTAAAGTATTGTTCTTTCATCATCGAGTTTCAATAAGAACTAACATCCTCAAAACGACGAATGACCACCTCCTGCACATAATTTGGTCCTACGAGCCGGAGCTACGAGACACGAGCAACGAAGAAGACACGAGAAGATCACCATCTGCAGTTAACGGTCAGGTCATTCAAGATTTTCCGTCCCAATTCCGTACTGAGTTTGTGCTAACATTGTCTTATTTCTCGAAAATGCCAGTATTCGCAACGAGTGTGTATCTGCCTACATCGATGCCTTCAAAACTGTAAGTACCTACTTGATTTTTGTCTCTCACAACCACCATAATGACGAAAAAGAGGCATTCTGTCGTAGACACCGAAAGTAATGATGATATTATTCGAGATCTAGTGAAAAAACGCGGTTCCTTGAAAGGCAAATTTACTTTGTTCTATAAATTTGTACAGTTACTAGACGGTTCTAATCCTACCGAAATTCAGAAAACTGAATTACAGGAACGCTTGCAAAAGGTTCAAGTGTTGTTTGACCAGTATTCTAGCATTCAGGATGAAATAGATTTGTGCGTTGCCGGTAGTCAAATAGAATTAGAATTGCAAGAAAGGGAATGTTTTGAGAATCAATATTATGCTATTGTGGCCAAATGCAAGTGTTTGTTAAAAGAAACTTCGACAGTTAAAGGCGATGACAATTGTAAATCACACACACACGGTATCAAATTACCTACAATTACTTTGCCGAACTTCGATGGTTCTTATGATCAATGGCTCGAGTTCCGAGACACATTTTTATCAATCGTTCATAGTAGCAATACTCTTGACAATATTCAGAAATTTCACTATTTACGTTCAGTTCTATCAGGTAATGCATTACAGGTTATTAAGGCTTTGGAATTTTCCGCACAAAATTACATCGTTGCTTGGGAGTTACTAGAAAATAGATACAACAACAGCCGTTTGCTAGTTCATAATCACGTTAAAGCGTTATTTACAGTTCAGGCAATAAATAAAGAGTCAGCTTCTCAAATACGCAAACTCATGGATGCTATTTGGCGTAATATTCGTGCACTAAAAACATTAGACGAGCCTACCGACACATGGGACACGTTAATTATTTATCTCATCGTCACAAAGTTAGATTCGTCAACCGAGCGCGAATGGGAACTTTTCAAAGGAACCATCACAAACACGTCATCTAATAAAAAAACATCGTTATCTGACTTAATGACCTTTCTTAAAGACCGCGCGGATTTTCTAGAAACGGTTAAACCTTCTCATAGCAAACAAATAGAAAGTACTCAAAATAATCACACGAAAAATTCGCCGTCAATAAAAACACATAGTCATCTTTCAACTCAGAAAGATGGAAAGAAATCGGCTAATCACACAAAATCGCCGCGTTACAAGTGCAACATCTGCAGCTCGAATCACCCTATTTATTCTTGCGATACTTTTCTTCTTTTATCATCAAAAGATAAATTAAAATTGATCGAAGAAAAGAATCTTTGTCGTAATTGTTTACGTGCCGGACACACATTAGCCGAGTGTTGGTTCGGGCCGTGCAAGCACTGTAACAAAAAGCACAATACATTAATACACAGTGAATTCGTTGACGCTAACGAATCGTCCACTGTTTCACACACAGCACAAATAGTGGCTCAGCCAGAGTCCACTACAGGAGACACACACACAAATGTAATGTCTCACACCGCATCTCACACGTCTCACACGCCTTACAAAGTCGATAATATTGATACGCGCAATTTTTATGATCAAGTACTATTATCGACTGCATTAGTGGAGATCGCGGATGACAAAAACAAATATCACACAACGCGAGCTCTTCTCGACAATGGGAGCCAGCATTGTTTTATATCCGAAAAACTTTGCAAAACCCTCAACATTCCAACGATACAGTCCACTGTGCAAGTCATTGGAGTAGGCAACTCCATTACACAATCCACACAGTTGTGTAAAATAAAGATTCGATCCAAAGCAAGCTCATACAATACACACATAAGTTGTTTAGTTTTGTCTCAAATCACATCACAGTTGCCGACACTGGGCATCGACCATAACATTCAAATTCCTGATAACATACAACTTGCTGATCCTGACTTTCATTCGAGTAATGAAATAAATTTATTAATAGGTGCCGACAAGTTCTGGGATTTGCTAAATGAGGGTTTAATACGTTTGCCTAAAGGTCCTTATTTGCAAAACACAAAGCTTGGTTGGGTTATCTCAGGTTCAGTTCAAAAACAAATAAAACGAAGTTCAACTAATAACCAAATACAATGTAACTTCACACAAACATTGGATGCGGAACTTAAACGTTTTTGGGAACTCGAAGAAATTACTTGTAATAAAACAAATTTCACAAAAGAGGAACTCGCATGCGAAAAATTATTTAAAGAAACCACTTTACGTGACAATAAAGGTCGTTTTTCTGTGCGTATTCCACTGCGTGAATCAGCTGAAGAGCTGCGCGATACATTTTCAATGGCCGAGAACCGTTTTTTGGCACTTGAACGTAAATTACTTAGAAGCGCGCCGAGCTATAGGCAAATGTATTGCAATTTTATGAAAGAATATTTAAGTTTAGGGCATATGAGCCGTATCACTGAATATTCACCGCCTTATTATTTCTTACCACATCACGGTGTCTATAGAGAGCACAGTTCTACCACAAAACTGAGAGTAGTGTTCGACGCGAGTGCTAAGTCTACGTCGGGCAAGTCTTTAAATGATATACAGCTTATTGGTCCGACATTGCAAAATGACATATTCGCTATTTTATTACGATTTCGGCAATTTAAATATGTCGCATGTGCCGACATCGAGAAGATGTATCGCCAGATATTAGTTCAGCCAGATCAAAGACAATTACAATTAATTCTATGGCGGGAGAATCCGTCTGAACCCCTTGGCATATATCAACTTAACACCGTCACATATGGGACAGCATCCGCACCCTATTTAAGTATTCGATGCTTAAGGCAACTCGCGTTAGAATGCGATGATGACGTCATTGCACAAATAATTAGTGATGACTTCTACGTTGATGATCTGATAACGGGCCATCAGGATTATCAAACACTATTAGACATATGTAGTCGTGTCTCTAAGGTTCTAGAATCGGCTTGTTTTCCGTTAAGAAAGTGGATCTTTAATTCGAATCCTTGTCAAACCCAACTTGAGTCTACCTTTAAAGAATTATCGCTTGGAGACTCGTGTCACACCAAAACATTGGGATTGGGATGGTTTAACTCATCGGATGAACTGTATTTTAGTACCAAATGTGATCATGATGTAACTCGTGCTAGTAAGCGTAACATTCTTTCCACTATAGCGCAAATATACGACCCTTTGGGTCTACTCACCCCGATGATAGTTATTGCAAAGATCATACTACAAAAATTGTGGCTAGCTAAGATAGGATGGGATGACCCAGTCCCTAAGCCGATTTTATTAGATTGGCAGAATTTTGTTAATAAATTGCAATATTTGCAACATTTACGCATACCTCGTTACGTAATAGGAGATAACGCACATACAGTTGAACTACATATTTTTTGTGACGCCTCACAAGACGCGTACGGGGCATGTGCGTATTTACGTAGCTATACAGATACACTAATAACAATACGTTTGTTATGTGCGAAGAGCAAAGTAGCACCGGTGAAACCGATTTCCATTCCACGCTTAGAATTGTGTGGCGCGGTAGTAGGCGCGAAACTATATAAAAAAATAATTACTTCGTTAAGATTAAAATTTAATAATGTATATTTTTGGTCAGATTCCACCATAGTATTAGGATGGCTTAAAATGTCACCGAGTCAATTGAAACCATTCGTGCAAAACCGTGTTGTGGAAGTGAACGAACTAACGGGTGATAAGGCGTGGCTTCACATAAATGGTAAACAAAACCCAGCTGACTTACTATCGCGCGGAATGCAATTGGATGTTTTAAGCTCTTCTGATCTATGGTGGCACGGACCGCCATTCTTACACGATCATGGAATGGACGGTGGACACAATAATAATTATAATATTAACTACGATGAATTACCAGAATTAAAATCCACTAAAATCGCTTTGGTGAATCAAACAATGCCAAGTTTATTTCCTTTCGAAAGGTTTTCCAATTTTAATCGTATGCTACGTGTGATGGCCTACATTATACGCTTCGCGAATAATTGTCGACACAAAATAAAATCACAGCGCCGCATAGGTATCTGTCGGTCGACGAACTACATAATTCAACCAAAACTTTAACACGTATTTCACAGCAAGAGTCTTTCTCAACAATCCACAATTACTTAATACATAAACAACCTTTAAAGTGTCCTCGTAACATTTCTAACTTAAACATATTTTTAGACGCGCAAAATATAATCAGAGTAGGTGGTCGACTAGAAAATTCCGAATCATTCTCATATGACAAAAAGCATCCTATGTTGTTATGCGGTCGACATAGATTCACGCGTTTGTTATTTGAATATAAACACCGGGTATTATTACATGCGGGGCCCCAGTTGTTACTTGCTACGATAAGAGAAGTTTGGTGGCCTCTCAGAGGGCGAAGCTTGGCTAAACAAATAGTGCATACCTGTGTGAAATGTGTTCGTATGAAAGCTAAACCTTTAAATATACAGATGGGTAATTTGCCATCTGAAAGATTAGAAGCCGGGTATCCATTTATGTATTGTGGTGTCGACTACGCGGGACCATTGTTTATGTTGAACCGTTCAGGAAGGGGGGCAAAGTTAATAAAATGCTACATATATTATGTTTGTTCGTATGTTTTACAACGCGCGCTGTACACTTGGAGTTGGTTACAAATCTTACGACTGAAGCATACTTATTGGCATTAAAACGCTTTATTTCCAGACGAGGTAAACCCTTGCAGATCTATTCAGATAACGGCACAACATTCGTAGGGGCGCTAAAAGAATTTGCTAAATTTCTAGTAGATAAAGAGATTGACATCCTGGATTACACTGCTAATAACTTAATTAAATTCACATTCATTCCGCCGTATTCGCCTCATTTTGGTGGTTTGTGGGAGGCGGGCATCAAGTCCTGCAAATTCCATTTAATCCGTGTAGTAGGCAATGCACACTTGACTTATGAGGAACTAAGCACAGTGTTGGCACAAATCGAAGCTGTCCTCAACTCCCGACCCATGTTTCCTTTGTCGTCCGATTCCCACGACTTTCTCCCTCTAACTCCCGCTCATTTCCTGATTGGCCGACCGCTCACTGCACCAGCCAGTCACGACTTGACCTCAACAACTACGCAGCGTCTTCGTCGTTACGATCGTGTGGAGCAGATGCGTCAGAACTTCTGGAGTCGATGGTCTAAAGAATATGTTTCAGAACATCAGAAACGAACAAAATGGCAGACCAACCAGGACACTATCGTTCCTAACACTCTTGTGCTCGTGAAGGAAGACAACCTACCTCCCCTCAAGTGGCGCCTAGGCCGGGTTCTGCAGACATTCCCAGGCAAGGATGGCATAGCTCGCGTTGCGAGTATCAAAACTGCGACGGGTATAATCAAGCGCTCATTCTCAAAGATATGCCCACTCCCGCTTCCTGATGAAGACAACAACGTGACGTCAACTTCATTGGAACCAGGTGCTTCCAAGGCCGGGGGCATGTTTACGAGTACCTCGCGCCACCAAGCGGACAGCGCGGGCAACGGCGTCACGGGCAGAGGCGACGTGTGAGCCAGCGGGGCAGAGGGGCGTCGCGCGCGCCTGACTTCTTTCTACCGATTACTATTGACAATCACGGCGACCGAGTACTACACACTTCAAAACCATTGTAAATTTTAATAATTAAATCTAAAGTATTGTTCTTTCATCATCGAGTTTCAATAAGAACTAACATCCTCAAAACGACGAATGACCACCTCCTGCACACGTATATACGTTAACGTGCATTCAATAAAACGTTGTTATTGTGATATTACATACAGACACTTCAATTTTATTTATTTGTATAGATTAGATGAGGCTAGGCGTTTTCGGGACTGTCTTCTATAAGAATAAGTTTTTTGATATAATATAATGAAAATCAAAACTAATGACGTAGGTAGTAATCCATCATCAACTTATCACTTGATAACTTCAGGGTTAGACAAGCTGATATTCACATTCCATTATATCCGTTTTACAAGTTTAGGTAGATGTTATGTTATTGTTAGCTAAGGGTAACGGTGTAACGTGCTTTTTAGGGTTCCGTACCCAAAGGGTATAAACGGGACCCTATTACTAAGACTTCGCGATCCGTCTGTCTGTCTGTCTGACTGTCTGTCTGTCTGTCTGTCCGTCTGTCACCAGGCTGTATCTCATGAACCGTGATAGCTAGACAGTTGTAATTTTCACAGATGATGTATTTTTGTTGTCGCTATAACAACAAATACTAAAAACAATATAAAATAAATAATTAAGGGGGACTCCCATACAACAAACGTGATATTTTTGCCGTTTTTTGCTCGATATTAATAACGGCAACAGGTAGACGCTTGAAATATTCACAGAATGTTTAGTTGTATATTCTCTTCAAAAAATAATTATGATTAAATTAAAATAAATTAAGGGGGGCTCCCATACAACAAACGTGTTTTTTTGCAGTGTTTTGCGATAATGGTACGGAACCCTTCGTGTGCGAGTACGAATCGCACTTGGCCGGTTTTTCTATACTGAAAAATTCTCTTCGATACAGCATCGGTGTATAGTGGACATCCCACGCTTACGCATCTCAAAGTGTTTAGGAAATATTTTCATTGTGCGTACAGCTAAGGAGTGGAATTAGCTGATAGAATCTGTGTTTCCTGATAGCTTTGATCTGGGTGGGGGTCGCTTGTTAAGCTAAGCATATCTAGGCGACCGAGCTCTGCTCGGATGAAAATAGAGAAAACGATGTTTTCTAAAAATGAAAACTAAATAGATCGAAATATCGCCCCCGAAACCAGTATGCAGGATACTAAATTTCATGAAAATCGTTGGCGCCTTTTCCGAGATTCAGGTTATATATATATAGGTTCTAGGACAAATTTGAAGACATGTGACATCCACCAACCCGCACTGGGCCCGCCTGGTGGATAACGGCCCAATCCCTCTCAAAGAGATGAAGCCTGTGTCCCAGCAGTGGGAACATTAATAGGCTGATGATGTGATGTGTGATGTGATATATAGGTACATATATACAATATTTGCTTGTTTAAAGGTGTTAGGTAGTGGTCAACGCGGCCCTATCAATAAAAATACAAAGAAATTCAAACTATTTTTCAAAATACACAGTCTAGGCAGTTGTTGCTGTCAAAACTAAATCAGGCTGTGATTGCGTTACGTAAATGCTCAAAAATATTTTACCGTGTACTTTACTTGCATCTGTAAAATTTAAATTTCCCCGAACTCCAGATTATTTATAAATTTTTATCTAAAGTTATGAACCTGCAATATGAACGTGGGCTGAACGTGGGCGGGGTGGAAGCTTGTTGACGTTAACTCCGATCCAGGACTAATAATAAACTCTATATCATTGGTAGGGACGGGACGTATGTTTTAATAAACCAATCCGCGTTTTTTTTCTATTAGAAAATACTGGGTGGTCTTTGAGTACACAGAGTGAATTTTAAGGGCCTGACTTTGATGAAAACTAAAACTGCATTATTGGATTTCCAAAAAAAAATTATGCCATGCAGGCGTCGAAACCATTGATTTTGGAAAAACACATATTGTTTTATTGCACCATTCGATAGTATCGGTAATAAGGTTCAAATTCTGGGAAATAATGACGCACGGCATACTAAAGAAAACGATTTTTTAACAAAACATTAGTACTGTCTAAGGCTCAGAGGGACGAATATTGTTTTATCGGTAATATTTGGACATCACAATAACTTAAAAAAAATATCCTCCTGTATTGAAGCACATCCAGAAAACCAGCTTTAATAGTCATTGGTTTCAAAGTAATTTTCACTCTATAGCCAGCTTCATTTTAATTATATTATTGAAGATAAGATTGATTCTAAGAATTATCACTCACTCCTAACAAAATTCGGGGAATATTACGACATACTAATTCTAAGAAACTACTTACTAGTTACTATTGAGTTATCTTATACGGAGCCAATCTACGACATTAAATGTGCAGGAAACTACCGTAGCTTTTAACTGAAAGCTAAGAACACCTGTTTCCGTTGAGTATCTACTTTAAGAATTCTGCAGCAAATAAGTAATAACAAATACATTCGTTTCAAAAAGACAACACAATACACATTTGGAAAATAAAATGAGATAAAATGAATACCTAATTTAATTTAAATCTAACCATGAGATGACCATAAAAAATATATATAACATGGATTAATAACACAACCTACCTTGCCTTTAGTAGTCTTCAATGTGTATATTAAAGACCCAAGTAAAAATATAGCATTTATTACAATTAGGGTAGCAGCTACTATTATGAACGCCATTTAGGAACACAAAGTTATGCACTTGTTCTACACTTGTATGTACGCCCTCTGACGTCTGATGCGTGTACCGCGTTAGCAATGATTGAAGCGAATGAAGCACAGGTGGTCACAATTGTTTGTTCTCCAAATCATCGATCAAGTCGCCATGGAACGGCCTCTAGAGGGAAATCTAGTACATGAGATGTTTATCGTCCCTTGGTGGAACTGTATCTGATAGTAAATCACTATTTTATCAGTATTGGCATATTATATCGTGTAAGTGTTTGCGTATTATGATTTCTAGAGTATCAGTATCCGTTAAAGTGATAAAAGTGTTAATCTACAGATTATCAAATGCAAGATAAAGTGCAAATTGCTAATTAATTTTCAGACTTATTATGGAATCTTACTTGTTTTTGTTGTGCGTGTGACGAATGGTAATTCGAAATTTGATTCGATCTTATGCGTGATAATAAGTATTATAAAGAAAATATTTTTATATATAATAAGTATTATAAATGTACTAAATGTAATTTCGCTAATCAATATATATGAGCCCAAACATAATGGTGCTATATCTTGTTGGATCGTAGGGTTTTAGCCACTTTTATACTGCGTCATCAGGCCAGCTTCATAGTACCATACTGTATTGCATTATATCCAAAGTTATAGGTTTGTTTTAATTCATTGTGTTCTATGGCAAGCTGAGTAGGCTGGAGCCTAGGGCAGCAGATTTTAGGAGGCGGCAAATCTGGGCATTTTTTTTTGTCTTTTAGCAATAAAAAAAATTATTATTAAATACCTAAAATTTATTAAGTCCACACACAATTCAAGCAACGTGTAATATTTTACTCAACACACTTGCTCATAAAGTGGTTCTAATTTTACCGCAATTAGGCACATTATGATACCTGTAATCAAACTGTGACTTTTTCATTGCTATTATTCACAAGTGAGTTATAGAGTTTATTTTTTTATTTTATTGGTTGAGTTGCATTGTTCTGAAAAAAAAATCGACACAAAAAAGATCGTGCTCAATAATACAAATAAATTAATATACCTACCTATTGCTTGCTCATTTCATGCAACTCTGCAACTTCGTATTTAAATAGATAATTTCAACTTGTACGTATTTAGTAAATAAAACTTTCACTCAAATAGAACTTTAGTTTTCTCTGTAATAAAGAAATCTTGAAATTTCCCATTTTTTACGTAGCTAAAACGCTATCCACGAAAAGCAAAAAAAAAGAAACGTCATTATTTTAGTCTATGGCCAATCGCCATTGTTAGATGCGCGCGCATAGGAAAACTGATTAATTTTGCCCGCCATTGCGAAAAAATTTTCACAACTCGTTTTTACTGTTGAAATTATAGTTAATTAATAAATTAAAATGTCTACAAGTACTAATTATGAAGAAAATGATTTATGTTGTACACCGCCCGATATAAGATGTGAAGCCCTTAACACTTGTGGTAAAAAAAATAAATTGCCTGCCCAAAATTGCTCAAACATTCTCTTATTGGATATTTTTCTTTTCTTTCTATAGTTTATAACGTGATGATTGTATTGCTTTTTTTGTGACTTATCGGTGTTTTATTTCTATTTTAACTTAATTATAGGTTTACTTGTTTTGTTGACAAAAAATAATTATTTGCATTGTGATCATTATATTTTTTTTGTGATATAATAGTACTTTTTTAATGATTTTTAAATATTTATTTGTAATTTAATTCTATTTAAATCTTGATTCAATTTTAGTTTATTCAATTGTGATCTAATTCTAATTTTAAAATTGTATCTTATTTATTTTTTTGTAAAATAACTGTTTCGTAGTCCTAATCTGTGAGTGCTGTGCATTCCTATAACTGACCTGTTTACACAGGAATATCTACTAAATTCTTTCTATAAAATGTAATTGCGAATAGGTTGTTGGCATGCCTTATTGAAATAAATAAGTAGGTAGTAGTAGTAGTGTTATTAGTTTTCCATTAAGATGTTTACAGAATAGACCGGCAGATTATTTAATAGGGTACCTATTAGTCGTAATGTTTTAAACTGTAAGTGCAATCAAAAATATTTATCAACATTTACCGAATGTAAATTATGATGTGTAAGCTCTGTTCATATTGTGTAAGTAGTTTTAAGGCATACCTTACCCCATAAACACTATACCCCTTATAGGTAGTACACGATTGAGCTTTTCTTAGCTCAGAAATAAACCCAGAAACTTGTTCTTTCACTAAATAATCTAGGAAATTACACATCAATCCTCAAATTCACAACACAATCATATTAATAACGGGAATAAGCTGATGTAATGAGGGTAGTGCACAAATCATAAAATTGCAATTTCATCGATAAATTTTTATTATAATAAAAAAAATATGAACTATGATATAGAATTGTAGAGATCAGTGGGGGCGGCAAAATGTGAATAGCCTACTGGCAGCGAATGTGTAAATCCGCCACTGAATGTGGTGCAAAAGCATCATCATCATCATCATCATATCAGCCGAAAGACGTCCACTGCTGGACATAGGCCTCCCCCAAGCGTCGCCACATTGACCGGTCCCGTGCGTCTCGCAACCAGCGGATCCCCGCAACCTTCACCAGGTCATCGGTCCACCTAGTGGGAGGCCTTCCAACGCAACGTCTTCCGGTTCGCGGTCGCCACTCCAGAACCTTTCTGCCCCATCGGCCATCCGTTCTGCGAGCAATGTGCCCTGCCCACTGCCACTTGAGTTTGGCAATTCTTCGGGCTATGTCGGTAACCCTGGTTCTCTTGCGGATCTCTACATTTCTGATTCGATCACGCAAGGAAACTCCGAGCATAGCCCTCTCCATTGCCCTTTGAGTGACTGTAAGCTTTCTGATGAGGCCCATTGTAAGCGACCACGTCTCAGAGCCATATGTCATCACTGGCAACACACACTGGTCATAGACTTTCGTCTTGAGATACTGTGGTAAGTTGGACGAGAAGATACCGCGCAACTTCCCGAACGCTGCCCAGCCGAGTCGGATTCGACGGTTGACCTCTTTCTCGAAGTTGGCCCTACCCAATTGGATCGTTTGTCCAAGGTAGACATAGTCGCCCACAACTTCGAGTGTAGAGTCTCCGACCATGATAGCAGTGGGTGTAACATGGGCATTCAACATCACCTTGGTTTTGTCCATTTTCATCCTAAGACCCACTCTACAAAAGCATGTAAATATTTAATTCAAAGAGATGGACTATGGACTTTCATCTAGTACTGGACCACAGGAAGCTATCCATGCTCATCGATTTTAAATTGCTAGGAAGAGTTTTCAGCTGTAGGTGGAAAGAAGTGAGAAGAACGTTATCGTAGCCCATTTGCTAATCACTTCATCGAAGCCTTATGTTAGGCGACTGCGTGACAGCAAAAAAGGGTTACATCTCGGATTTTTCAGTCATCGCCTAAGGGCGCGGTCCCATCGAGAGTTGGAGAATAGGTCCAAGATCGTGGAATAGTATATTACTGTACAAGTGTGTAATGTTGGTGATTACCGCTGAGGCGCCATTGAGACCCGAGCCGTTAGGTAAGGGTCTTAAGAGAGCCGAGGACGGTAATCAATAAATACACACGTGTATCATACGACGTTTTTCAACACACTTGTGAATAAAATAATACTAAAAAATCTTTTTCAACCGTGAAAACGAGTTGTGAAAATTTTTTCACAAAGGCGGGCAAAATTACTCAGTTTTCCTATTCGTGCGCATCTAACAATGGCGATCGGCCATAGACTAAAATAATGAGTTATATTTTTTTTTTGCTTTTCGCGGACAGCGTTTTAGCCACGTACAAATTGGGAATTTCAAGTTTTCTTAATTACGTAGAAAACAAAAGTTATATTTGAGTGAAAGTTTTATTTATTAAACACGTACATGTTGAAATTATCTATTTAAATACGAAGTGGCATTAAATGAGCAAGCAATAGTTACATTAATTTACTTGTACGATTGAGCACGATCTTTTTTGTATCGAAACTTTTTTAAGAACAAAGCAACTCAACCAATAACATAAAAAAAACTCTATAACTCACTTGTGAATAATAGCAATAAAAAGTCACAGTTTGATTACAGGTGTCATTATGTGCCTAATTGCGGTGAAATTAGAGCCACTTTATGAGTATGTGTGTTGAAAAATTTTTTTCTGCATGTTGTATGGGTTATCTTCACATTACCTGCTAAATGCACTTGACGGTGGCTTAATATAAGTATTAAGATATGTATTTTAAATTAATCATGATGATAGATTAGTTAATAAGTACTAAGATTTATAAACACTTACCTAAATTCCTACATATGGAACGTATACCTACTAGGTATATGTGTGTGCGTGTCGCCACTGTCTGATGGCGGACGTGGTGGGGCCGCAGGGGAGGAGGAGTGTCGGTATAGCGTTGGCCACTCTCCTTATCCCCTGCGGCCGAAAAAAAATGGTAGGTGGTAGGGCCATAGACCTTGACCCGTCACAGGGGGACCAAGGGTGCCATACACGGGGTCACCTGGCGCCCATGTGCTAGTTTGGTCCCTGGGGTGGTCACGGCGTACAGTGTGTTCTGGTGCGCTGGTGATGGCGGTTACCCCACAGAGGAGGGTCCGGTGACGGACAGCCGCGGCGGGATCGCGGTGAGTGCTAACGCGTACCCGTGTTCCTGTCACAAGCGGCACAGGAGGACATCGTGGAGTTTTAGTGGGTTGGAGTCCCACGTAACTGCGCTATCTCCCCGTGGTAGCGCAGTATGCATGTGCATTTCTCCAAACTAAAAAAAAAGGTGTACTCGTATGTGGTGCATAATCATCCTGTCGACGAACAGTCCAATGGCGAATCGGTCTTAGGAGAACGGTTGGGGAATCACTCTTATTAATACGAATTCGCGAGCTGGCTGCCCAAAACCAAACGTATCCTCCGACTGCACAGCAAGATTTTCTCCTTGTTTACGTCTTTTTAGTTCGCTTTTCAAACAGTCGGGTTTTTTGATGTTTTTAATTAACTTTTCTTATTTATAACTTTTTAGTTAATTTTTTTTCCGAATTCGGTACATTTAAACATATAAGTGTAGTATATTTTTGAAATCACCTCTAAAAACCTTTATTTTGATACCCCACACGATAGGTGGGAAACAAAAAAAAAATTTGGTCCGCCATTTTTCTATTTTCCAATTTTAATGTAGCCAGTGACACTCGCGGGGTTAAGACGAATCGATTGACGTATGAACCACCAAAATCGGCCCACGTGTTTGCTCTCTAGAACGCCACATAGATACATACTTACATACATACATACATAGACTGATAAACACATTACCCTCCTTCGGCAGTCGGATAAAAAAACAGGCCAGGTGCGAGTCTGACTAGCGCACAGGGGGTAAGGAACAAAGTCAAAGACAAATGTATTTATTTCAACTAGGCCACCTTCATCCGGCGAGCGAACTTATAAGGCGTCTGTTTAATTGTCTATTGTGTCGCTTAAACCTTAATTACGCCGGATGAAGGATTAAGCGGCACTTTTGAACGTCAACAATTAAAATTTACAAGTAATAAAAATTTGTCTATGCATTCGGCAAACTAGCTTGTTATAGAGAAGAACGCACAAGAAACTCCATACTTACTCTTTTAAAAAAATAAGTGTTTTACAATATTTACATAAGTACATACATTAATAAATTCATATATGTGTGGACGATGCACCCAGAATAGCACTACACACTATACCACGTACAGGTATAAAGTATTAAAACAAGTAAGTATTACACATGTACTGTGCAGTTATTTAATAGATACTAGAAAAACATTAACATCTGAAGCAGTTAAGTTATGACCAATCCCAACTAACGGCGCCCGTTCACGAACGAATGACGCATGAATCGGAACCACCCAGCTCAACCATCATGAAGGGAACCGAATGATCCAACGTACGTGCCACCATCAGAGCGACATTTGAGAGACCATGACACCCTCTCAACTGCCAGGGCACGCACAAGTCAACGAACGACACATAGATATAGCAAATGGTAAATTTACAGTTGGGTACATAGTACTCACACACGTGCTGTACAGTTGTATAATATAAAAGAAATTGAGTTTATACAATACAATTATATTTATACAGTCTTCAGCAGGTCCAACAATAGTTCAAAAAAAAAATGTTCTGCATATCACTTATTTTTGCCCTTCGCCCTAGTGGTTGTGCAGCAGGACTAGCATTGAGTCAAGCATTTTTTCAGTCATATAATCCCCCAACTTATAATAAGCCTGCCTGCATAGTGTGCGTTTTATACAAGTTTTAAATTTCGTCTCATTCAGTTCTAGAATGTGGGGATGAATTTTATTGTAACATTTTGTACAATACCCCATGAAAGATGAGGCTACTTTAGCCAAATTTTACGCACTTGGTTCTTTTACCATTTAAAACTAAATTATTGACAGTGAACCAATCCTGAACCTGCTATAGTGCGTTATTTACATCGTCAACCTGACATGTACATGTCAGGTTGACGATCTATTTATTAAAAATTAAAGATGTGTCATCAGAAAATAACGCCATGTTTAGTTTGTATTACAATAAACGGGGTAAATCGTTTATGTATATTAAAAATAAGAAAGGACCTATAATTGAGCCCTGGTTTTCCAGTAGTACCCCAATTTTCACGTTTAACCCCGACTAATTGACACTGATTATTTATTAAACTTAACGCTGATTGGCCTAGCCCGTAATGCTCAAGTTTCAAAAGTAATGTTTCATGATTAACGCAATCATACGGGTTCGACAGGTCGCAGAAGATACATATGGCATCTTGTGCCTCTTCCCACGCAGGCCACGCATTAAAGATGTATTTTAATAGGGTGACACCAGAGTCAGTTGTACGTCCTTTGCTGAAACTATACTGTTTATCATGCAGGATATTATTCTTATGCAAATTAATGAGCATTTGATTTAGAATTTATTATCTTTTCAAATACCTTGCTGAAAACCGACAACACAGATACTGGTCTATAATTATTTGCAAACTTGACTCTAACAAAAATTAGCAATTTAAAGCTTAATTTTACGCAAACGGGAATCGAAAAATGGTTTCCGTTGACACGTAATATTTGGGGGGAATAGGCCATTCAATGATACCCCACACCATGGGACAGACGAGAAAAAAAGACATCCCCACATCCCCACTTTAAGTTTAGGTAAAAGAGGAACAATAAAAATAAACGTAAATTTATTTTACCACTTGTTGGCGTTTTTATATCCATGCCAAATTATAGCATTCTAGTAGAGTACGTCGCAGCGGAAAAAAAGTCGAATTTATTAATTTCAGGTAAGCAGATAATTAGTGTGTGACGTTGTGTAATTGTGTATGGTAAGTACAAATTTGTGTATCCAACCATCGGGGAACTATTCAACAAAAACTGTTTCCGCTGGAACTACGTCATCCTAGCGGCACTTTTTTTTCCTATGCACGTAGATGGAAAAAAATACATTCAATAATTAGTGTGAAACGAGAGGTAAATGTGTATGCTTAAATGAAATTTGTGTGACATAAAACTGCGAAGATAATCAAGTTTCCGCTGCGCTGACGTTTGACTATTTGATGAAAATCATATAAAACGGCTTAGTGCAGAGTTGTTTTTTTTTACGCACGTTACTTTGAATTTGTGTGTAATGATTGTGAAAACAGAATTTGAAAAAATCATACCGTTCAGAAGATATACACGTAAAAGTAAAATAAGGTTATAAGGTCCAAGTACTTAAAATAGGATCACTAGAGCTTAACTTATAACGTTTATTTGTATCTTGTAAGAGTCTACAATATCCTGCCAAGTATCATGTATGTGTTCTTAGTAATTAATGAGCAGTCGCATAATTTACTACGACTGGACCACTATATTGTATGACAACCGATTTTAGGACATTTTAATGGAAATGCAACGTAAAACATATGGCGATAGTTAGTGTATTAATGCAACTATTCACATGTAAAATTTCAGCTCATTACACTAAATAATTAAAGAGATATAATAAAAATACCAGAACAACCGCAATTCATGGATAAACCGACCAAGTTTGACTGGCTACAAAAAAGCGGCCGTGCAGTATATAGAGCTAACGTTCTAAAATTTCCAGAGTCGTACCATTATTGGATTGGTACAGGTGTGCACACAATTCTTGAACAAGTAACAAATAATTTTCGTGATCAAAATAGTCTGCTCACTTGTTTGTTTCTCAAACTTACGAAAGTATTACAATAAGTCAATAAGAATTGCTTCTGTATTAGCAAATGCATTTATTTGTCAGAATATTACAAAAAATTGTTACAGTAGGTGATTATTATGTCTTTAATATTCTGCTGCTTCCGTCGTATAAATATTTTGATGTTATACGGTAAAATTTGATTAAATGAAATACTAATCATAATTAGAAAAAAATATTAACACACCAGTAGTTATTAGATAGTTAAGGGAATAATCTAAAGAAGGTTGTTCTATCTCACGACGGTGGGTTGGTCTTAGTCGTGTGTGTAGTGCACATGCACATTGTTTCTGTGTACGTAAGCTCGGGAGCGCTCAGCAGAGAGTTTGTATTATACTAGAGGTAACGTATTTAAGTTATAAAAGTTATCTCTTTGACGTTCAGGCTGGTAGCGTTTGTCTGTTTGTCTCTTCTTTTTTATTGAGTTTTTATATAAGCAAGAACGAAAGAATTAACAGTTTCTTTTTCGTCGTAAATACGTTCTCTCTAGTATAATACAAACTCTCTCCTCTCTGGCGCTCCTTACACACACAGAAACAATGTGCATCTGCACACATGACTAAGACGATCCCGCAGTCACGCAGTGCGTCGGTCGTGACTCGTGAGATAGAACAATTGTATCAGTTTCTCGAAAAGTTCGGTACCTCTAAAAATCCTAAGATTTACATAAACATATGGGCTTTTACAGTGGGCCATATATTTGTTATTTATATTTAATAAAAAACTGTTTTTTATGTTAATGTTATTATTACCTACTTTGTTAATAACGTTGTTTATTTTTTTCATTTTAATTATCATTAACCAATATATACTTTTATGAGTATAATGTTAATACTTACAGTTGTTTTATTTTCTGCTAAACGATTGTGTACGCACCTGTACGAAACTATTACACACAATAACGATACTATACTGGAAATTGAAATTGTAAAATGAATTTTGTATTATTATGAAATGTATCTAACTGCTAGAGGGTGCAGACCTGATGACCTGAAACACAGGCCCTTAAAGCCTAGCTTAGGCACCAGTCTACCACAGTAAACTAAATTATATCATGTACCATTAGTGTAACATTGTAACGTTTATTGTGGTGAGAAATCACACCGAACAAAAATCGGTTGTCATACAATATAGTGGTCCAGTCGTAGTAAATTATGCGACTGCTCATTAATTACTAAGAACACATTCATGATACTTGGCAGGATATTGTAGACCCTTACAAGATACAAATAAACGTTATAAATTAGACTCTAGTCTTCCTATTTTAAGTACTTGGACCTAATAACCTTATTTTACTTTTACGTGTATATCTTCTGAACGGTATGATTTTTTCAAATTCTGTTTTCACAATGTTTTCACACAAATTCAAAGTAACGTGCGTAAAAATAATCAACTCTGCACTAAGCCGTTTTATATGATTTTCATCAAATAGCCAAACGTCAGCGCAGCGGAAACTTGATTATCTTCGCAGTTTTATGTCACACAAATTTCATTTAAGCATACACATTTACCTCTCGTTTCACACTAATTATTGAATGTATTTTTTTTCATCTATGTGCATAACAAAAAAAAAGTGCCGCTAGGATGACGTAGTTCCAGCGGAAACAGTTTTTGTTGAATAGCTCCCCAATGGTTGGATACACAAATTTGTACTTACTATACACAATTACACGACGTCGTACACTAATTATCTGCTTACCTGAAATTAATAAATTCGACTTTTTTCCGCTGCGACTACATTCTAGTACTAAGAGTCTGAGCTAAGCTGCGGATGGACGGACAGACGGACATGGCGAAACTATAAGAGTTCCTTGTTCCCCCAGTTGTTTGTTGTTGTTGTGTTGTGTGTTGGGTTGTATAACCCGATTTAGGTGCCTCGTTTTATAAGTTCTGACGTTTCTAGTTGCTGCAGGAGCGCCAATCTTGTTTTGTATATTATATTTACATGACAAGACAACTCTACTCGCAGGTATGGAGGCTTCCGCGTTAATCTGATGATATCAATTTAAAGAGATAATATGGTATTTATAAATGTTATCTATTGTTTTACGGTAACCTGACAAGGCGATTGTAAGGGCACTACTTAGGTACTTTTAGTAAAAACAATTAGGAAATAAAGTAATATGGTGACTAGCCAAAAACTCTGATGGTTTATTTTTGAAGTCAAGAATATACTGCGTAGTTCCTCAATGGCAATTTCAAAATACATAACTTACATAGTCTAGCAATATATTTGTATTTCACATCGTTTCACACAAAGATAACATAATAATAATTCAAGCACAGTGGGGTATTGAGAAAAGCATTAAGTTGATGGTAGTGAGTTATACAGGGGTCGCGAACGTGCGGCGTGATGTAACGAATGGTCCCGGGTTGGCAACCCCGGCGACACACTTGTTGCTAGGCAGTCGTCTCGAACTGTTCAACAGGTTGACGAAACTGTCGTCAACATTTGGTGTGGCATATATAGAGATTATGTAGTCGCCATTGTGGAAATGAACAATTCCATCCGCTCGCCCCTAGCAATCCTAATGGTAGGTATAGAAGAAGTAATATCCATAATTTGTATTTTATATTGGTTTATATTTAATGATTTGGAAACGTTATCAAGTTATCGTTATCAAGTTAGCGCATTCATTCTTGTTGTTGTTTTCTTAATCGAGTGTGCTTGTGATGCTTTATCTCTTTTTCTTTTAATGGCATCGAAACTCAATTTATATGCACGTAGTTACCTGAATAACGTACACGTGCCACGTTCTTCAGTTAGTGCTCTATTCCTCAGTTACGATCCTCTTTCAAAGTGTTCAAATTTTTTTTATAGCCTCTCGTTTGATCCCTATCTATCCTGATGGTAAGCAATGATGTGGTCCACGATGGAGGCCGCTTATCTAGAAGTGACATTTAGTTTATAGCTATCAGGAAAGAAGAAATTAATTCAAAACTTTATGGAAATCATAGGTTCTACGTTTAGACGTTTCCATAGGAATAGTAAAAAATACGCCCTCTGCCGCA
Source organism: Anorthoa munda (assembly GCA_945859665.1). NCBI lineage: Eukaryota > Metazoa > Arthropoda > Insecta > Lepidoptera > Noctuidae > Anorthoa > Anorthoa munda. The sequence goes on along the minus strand of OX243913.1, from coordinate 10,057,076 downwards.
CGCGAGACGAATCAAGAAGTTATACCTAAGCAATATTAACATAAAAATTTAGTAATGCACAGTGCACACTCACACTGGATTAGCTACGAGCGAAAACGAACACGTAAATTTTCACAATAATCAAAATGATTAACTTTTCATAAAAATGGAAATAAATAATTTTATTGTCAAATATAGAGAAACAATATATTGAAAGAAATTTTAGGTACCTAACTATAGGGTATGGGTAAGGTACACATACACGAGGGCGAGCGATCAGAATTGAAGAGCAACATGAATAAATGTACACATATAAACCCTAGAAATAGGTCAGCCATGACGTAATCCTTCTCTGAATAAGGTACGTAGACAATTATTGATGCCGTTTCATGGAAATTGCAGGCATTATTCAAAATCAATACATCATTCGCTCTGAATGAAATCTCGTCTCGATGGAGAGCAGAGCTACGCGTCAAACTTGAGGCACAATAATACCATGGCAACAACGAAGTTATTTAATTTATTTTGTCATGTAGCATAACTATTTTTAGAAAAGAAAATAAGATTAGTTTTACTTAATTCTTCCGCAATCGCTTGACGTTGATGATTTCAAACATTTGCCGTCTCTACATCTTTGCTTATGCATCTATTCAGCATGTTATATGCTGGTTGTATAATTACTAAAAATACAAACGAATGCATTACTTGGTTTTTCTACTGTCGATGTCGTATATTTAAGGGGTGTCTACCCTGGTATAGCCGTCGACAAACTTCTGGGCCGCCCTGAATTTGTTTTACCGGATGCGCGAGGCACTAAACGGTGCTGTTTTTGTATGAGATTTTCTACTGCGCAGCCATTGTAGCCAACTTCAGGGCAGCCAAGAAGTTTGGCGAGGGGTATACCTAGCCTCTGAAGATGCCTCTAGCTAGAAGACGTTAGGACGCCAAGTCTAACTGTCTTCCAAAATTCACCCTTAATAAACCTTTAAACCCCATCGAAAATTGACCGATTGAAAGATACCGTGTCTAATCAATTAGTTTGCTAATTGTTGACTGTAGGAAATAAGTACCCTGGAGCGCGGCGGATGCTGGCGGGAGCCGGGTGCGCTCTGGTAGCGTGTGGTGGTGAGTGGCGGCGCTCGCTGGAGGCTCGCAGCCGCGGCAGCCTCCGCGAGCCGCCAACCGCCCGCAGTCCGCGTTCCACTCCGCGCCGAGTAGCCGCCGAGTGCAGGCGCCCGCGACCCCGTACCACGCACACTCGCACACAACTCGCTCACCGACTCACCGCGCATTACACGGAAACTATCACTTTCGCTCCAGATGACAATCAAGTTTCAACCATGATAACACTGTGAATTTGTACTGTGCACCGTCCGCGTCTACCACCACGGCAGCATCGCAAGGTAGGTGAGTTTATTTGATCTATACTTCCATGGTCAGAATCAAAATCTAGTCTACGTGTCAGTGCCGAATGCTAAGTGAAAGGCAAACTCTTTGTTAAATTACGTGGATAGGTTGACAACGAGTTCTATAGAGCATCTCGAAAAGCACTCACTTTCGATCAGTGTAACAGGATATTAATTAAATACATTAGTTGTTAATTGTTGCTAAAGCAACGCGCGTGTTCATAATGTTTGTTGTATAAATCGCGCTTCCTCCATGCATTACTAACCAGTCGTAATTTTGATTACCTTTGCGAATTATGTTATCTGCTTACTGTAAGGTATCGTTTTGATCATTTAACACTGACCTACATTCTTGATAGATACATATATTTAACACTTTTGTCCTTGATATTTAACATACCTGAAGATATTAGTACATTTCTCTTTGAATATACGGGTATGTCGTTCAGTTGAAATGAAATCGCCACAATTATTTACTGTTAAAAGTTAAACAAGCAAAATAAGTAACGGCATGCAATTATAATGTATGTATAAGTAAATGCATTAGTTATACCAAAACATATTTTATATTCAGTATATGCAAGCGTGCATTAGGTAGGCATAAGTATGTTCGTCTTAGTTTTTATATTTTTATAAGTTGAGACCCGAAATTCAATTTCATTTCCTCACATACTGTGGAACAATTAAATAAGTTGCACCTGAAACTACTGAATAAAATAAAACATTTAGTAAGTGGCGGTAATTCCCTTTATCTGTAGATATTGTTTTAGTATATTGTTATAAATCAACATACCAACGTAATATTTACAAACTGTAATAGTATTATCCAATTTGTCCGTCTGGTAATGAGATAAAGAAACAAAAACAATATTTTAATTACTAAGTACGTTTTGCGTGCATCTCCCGGACAACTACTATGTAAGAGTGTATAACTATCAATATCAAAGTTATTTTTGCATTGCATAGATTTATAGTTCAAACATATTTATCACAATTTATTCACACACAAGAAAAACTATAGTATACTTAAATACTCATTCATATTTTCAATATATTTCTCGTGCTTAAACCGTAAACAAAGTTTTAAGTTAATCTTTTGCGAGTTTATCATGAAAATCACCAACTTATTAGATATCGCTTTCATATCAAACAGTAATAAAAATAATCTTCGGACCGATATACATTATTTATTATTGGAGTGTTAAGGAAAAACATAATTTATTAAAATACAGAAGTCCTTCAAAATGGGATTAGTACCTAGCAGTAGACAAGGTTAGGACTTAATAGTAATTATTTATGTCTGTATAAGTTTATAGTTCAGGCTATTTATGTTATATGTTAGCCGATTGCCGCGAACAGTGTACTGTGTATTGATTTTCATTGAGTACGTGTGCATCGGAAAGCCCCAGTGAAGACTTGATGATAAGCTGAACGCGATAGTCTTTTCGGCACTCGTGCTATAATAAAATCTGTATATCTAACACGTTATATGCTTGATTATATCGTATGCGTCACGTTTTGCCGCTCCGGCTACGTGGAGCTGTACTACATACATAGTACGTACCGTTGCATTGTATATCCTACGATAAAAAGTGAGAGTATAGTACGAGTACCTACTTACCTACTAGAAGTTTAGCATGTCCTTCGAATTATAACGTTAAACCTCAGCGAATTTAAGTAATTGCCACGGATGAACTGATTATCTGGTATTAGTATTGAATGTAAGAATTCCAATTAAAGTTCGTACAAATAAATACTTAAATAACAATAACTACAAAAATAAAATAAAACTACGAACGCGTACAAAAGGGCAGGGGTCATAAGACGTCAAAAAATTCGTCCACATCGCTGTCAACGTGAAAAGTGCCCAAAACGCTGGCAGCATTGCCACAAATAAATTGTGTGTAAAGGTGTATTATAAGGCACATGTGCGGATGTAGAAAATACTGTTTATGACAGTGAGAGATGGTCATAGAGCTATTAAGATTATAAATAAACCAATTAGAGCCTTAATACACGTGTTTTGAACAGTTATGTCATAGATCAATAACATGATCAAAGTTGAGCCCGCACGTTGAGGGCTGGAATTCTATCCGGCTGTAAGCTCTATATAGCGAGGTTCGCGATAGGGGAATACTGTTTACTAATAACATAATTAACATAAAATTACGCCCGTATTCAATGACGGGCTAGGCAGAAGTGTACCTAAAGTAGGTACCTGCGCCGTCATTTTGCATGTCATCATCATCATCATATCAGCCGAAAGACGTGCACTGTTCGACATAGGCCACCCCCAAGAGTCGCCACATTGACCGGTCCCGTGCGTCCCGCATCCAGTGGATCCCCGCAACCTTCAGCAGGTCATCGGTCCACCTGGTGGGAGGCTTTCCAACGGAACGTCTTCTGGTTCGCGGTCGTCACTCCAGAACTTTTCTGCTCCTTCGGCCATCCGTTCTGCGAGCAATGTGCCCTGCCCACTGCTACTTATGTTTGGCAATTCTTCATAGTCCGAAGCAGCAGTGTCGGTAACCCTGGTTATCTTGTGGATCTCTACATTTCTGATTCGATCACGCAAGGAAACTCTGAGCATAGCCCTCTCCGTTGCCCTTTGGGTGACTGTAAGCTTTCTGATGAAGCCCATTGTGAGCGACCACGTCTCAGAAGTCTATTCAAAATTCTGATACTAGGATATTTGAAATGAAAAACCCAATAACACCGCCGACCGACCTAGGAATCCAACCCAGGACCTCTAGGGTCCGTGACTTAGGCCCCCAGTGTTCGAGGCACCTGTGGCCGAAGCCCCCGATTCGATTAACTTATTTAAATGCAGTTTTTGATCAAATGTACTGTCAGGCACAAAAATGTTGTACAAAAATAATAAATGTAACTATATTGATTGTAAGTATATGTATAATATTAAATCATAATTATATTTATAACAAAGAAATGCTATTATATTGATTGCTGCAAATGGGGTAAAAAGTGTGTAAGGATGTGTGTTAAGTGGCGATCTATTCTCTCTGCTATTAGATAGATAACTTTTGTTTAGCAAGAATTAATATTTTATTATGGTGAAACACTTTTCTCATTTACTGTACTAAGTGAAAAAGCACAAAAAATATAAATATTAAATTTCTCGAATCGGGGGCGTAGGCCACAGGTGCCTCGACCACTGGGGGCCTAAGCCACGGACCCGACCTCTCCTGCGTTTGATTCCCGGGTCGGTTGGGCCTGTTGGTTCTTAACACTTATGTATGTATACGCATAAGGATACGTATACATAAGTGTGCAGTTTTCCCTGTCCTCCATTGTCTTCTTCACCAGACAAAGCAAGCGAAGTAGGTCGATAGTGGATCGTACGTAAAGACTATATCTTGTGTTAAGTTATAAGAACAAGTGCACAGGTGCATTCTGCCACCCTTTCTATTCACATAATCCCTTAATCACGTCTTACGGCACAAGCGGGAAGTGAATGGAACTTGATGGGCGATCGGACTGGCTTTGGTGATTTTAAAGATGAATTATTACGACACCCATTCATTTTAATATAAATCGCATAATTCCTGTCGTAAACGCTTCTGTATTGAATATTTTACCAATAATGAACTATTGTATACGTGACAATCGTTTTTTGTGTGTTTTCTAATACAGAAGTTTTTGTGTAATAGTTCATTGCTTTCATCCGAGAGCTTGGTCAACCGTAAAATGCATTCTTTCACGCTGGGAAAATTTTGATGACTATTGGTTCAGGATCCTTATTATTAATTCTAGGACCTAGGGAGGGTCTATGAATCTGGTGGAACAAAGGTTATGTTATCTAGGACGTCAAACTCAAATCAAAGTTCAATACTGTCGACATTTATTGGAGGAGTTCGTGGCTGAATAATAACAGCCGCACGGGCCGATCTTCAAGGTTAAGCATCGCTTGACGAGGTCGGTCCGTGGATGGGTGACCATTTCAACATACCGAGTTTCCTCCGTGCCTCGGAAAGCACGTTAAACCGTTGGTCCCGGCTGTCATTTGAAGATCTTTGACAGTCGTTACGGGTAGTCAGAAGCCTGAGATCTGACACCAGTCTTGCCAAGGGGTATCGTGTTACCCAGTCACTGGGTTGTGGAGGTCAGATAGGCAGTCGCTCCATGTAAAACACTGGTACTCAGCTGAATCCGGTAAGACTGGAAGCCGACCCCAACAATAATTGGGAAAAAGGCTGGGCAGATGATGACTGTCGACATTTATTTATTGCATGTTTAGTGCAACATGTCCTAAACATGCACTAAATAAAGAACGACTAATGAAATAATGACAATCAAATCATTTCAGCAATGATCTTAAGAAACGCTAAGATGAGATGATTGCTCTACATCCCACAGATAAAATCCAGCAATCATTTCTTACGTAAAGAAATGGAGTAATCTAATAGTAAGAGTCCAAACAGCATAAAAACCAGTCAGTATGCACTTTGCAATTTTTAACTCAACAGGTTATGGATATAAATGTTGTTATTGCGAGTGCTATCGATGTAATTTATGCTGGCACCAGTTGCTGAGCTCACCCCAGGGGGAAAGTAGTGTAATAGAGTTGTATTAATAACGTTTATTGGTTGGTTTGCTGTTTTCACGTTAAGGCGCAGATTCCCTTGAGTAGCTGATTTAAAAATGAGAATCACGTCTAAACGGCTAGTCGTAATTGTTTTGGAATAAATATATGTTACATCAGACCATTTTCTTAATAATTTGATCTAAGCACATTTTGAGTTTTATTCGTATAACACAGTGTAATTAATTAGTAAAGTTATGTCTAAAACGGACAAAAACACGACAATCGCACCAAAACCGTTGGGCGTATTTTAATGAAATCGACACCATCTCAAAGACAATTTAATTATCTACATTTTGATCTGAAGCTTTTTTTTTAAAGTCGTAGAATAATAAAGAAAGTACAAAAATCTACTAAATTTAGGGACGCGCGGGTGCGAAACAGGTGCGCGTTTTGTTCCCTCAAGGTCGTTGGCGTTAATCGTCGTCTTAAGCTGTTGGTCCCGGCTGTCATATGACAGTCGTTACGGGTATTCAAAAGCCTGAAAGTCTGACAAAGTGTTGTAAAGAATATCGTGTTTTAGTTTCGACGGGCTGTTTCCGCAACTCCACGACTAAGTTTCCAGTCGTTGTGTTTTTAACCCCCGACGGAGAAAGAGGAGTGTTATAAGTTTGACGTGTGTTGCTGTGTATCTGTGTGTCTGTCTGTGGTATCATAGCGCCTAAACGGAAGAACCAATTTTGATTAAGTTTTTTTTGTTTGAAAGGTGACTTTGTCGAGAGTGTTCTTAGCTATTCATGAATTAAGTTATAGAATAAAGTTATTCGCATCTTACTCTTTGAATGTGGCTTTTTTCACAAGATATCGTGTCATTATTAAGTGTTTCGATAGATTGTCGATTGAAGCGTGTCTGCTACTAGGTATAGCATATGTAGTTTAAAAAGCATGAAATAAAATTGAAAATCTGGGGTGTTTTAAATTTGTAATTTTATCTTGTTGAACCTGTCGTTGTGTGTGTGGATTTGAACCCGTTGACTGCCTAGTAAACTAGAGCGACTTCCTAGTCATCATCATCAGCTTTTTGATCTTTCTACTGCTGGGACACATGCGTCCACTCCGTGAGACGGCACGGGCCGTAATCCACCACGCAGGCCCAGAGCAGGTTGATCGAAGTCACATATTTTAAAATTTTTGGTTTTAGGACATGCCGGTTTCTTCACGATGTTTTCCTTCGCCGTTTTGAGAGTAGTGGTGATGAAATAATATACACAAAGTAAAGCCTAGTCTATACAGTCGCTCCGTTTAAATCAAATCCATGTATTCTCAGCTGCATTAAGTGAGATTGGCCTTCATAGTTGGATACAAATTTGATGGGTTCGTTCTAAAAAATTGACAAATAATTAACTCTCCAATTTATTGGACCATTTATTAGGCTAACAAATGATGATAAAACGATGCCGAAATTTGAAACCGTTGGTTACTATTTTTAACCATTACTTGAGTTAAACACGGATCAAAAAACTGGAACTAAATATCTATCACGCTTGGTTTTGTCCGGACGATGCATGCTGTCCTGAAGCGTCGGACCATGTTTTAAGTTTGGATGGGACACAAGTTTACTGTTTAGGGACGTATATTGGAGATTGAAAAAAAACATGGATTGTCCCCGCGAAATTATTGGTGTTGCTAAGTGATGTGATTGATTATTTGTTTACAAAGTAAAATCAGAATAATAGCCTATATGAAAAACTCTTCTTATGTGGCAAAGTGTGGCAAACACAGCTTTGGATCGCAAAGTTCTTTCAGTTCTGTTTATCGCATTATACTATAATTATTTCTGACTTAACATAACAGCAAACCTGTATTATCCGAAGGGCAGGCCTATAGTATGGACACCCGATAGATTATTTCTACTTTACAAAATAAACTAAAATACAGATTGCCGAATCTTTTAAGTAGAACAAATAAAATTAACGGTTGTATAATAAAAATCCGGCCAAATGCGAGTCGGACTCGCGCACGTATGGTTCCGTACCATTATCGCAAAATTCACGTTTGTTGTATTGGAACCCCACTTAAATATTTATTTTATTCTGTTTTTAGTATTTGTTGTTATAGCTGCAACAGAAATACATCATATGTGAAAATTTCAACTGTCAAGCTATGACGGTTCATGAGATAGAGCCTGGTGACAGACAGACGGACCGTGGAGTCTTAGTAATAGCGTCCCGTTTTTACCCTATGGGTACGGAACCCTAAAAAGGAATTTTATCAAATTCAAGATGAAGTGAACTCATATGTAATGCAATGTACTCGTGAAAGTACCGCCTAAACTATTTTAGCTACGTGCTTTTAGTATCTGGTATAAACTACTTATATAACAGACTACCTGACTACTGTCAACAATGCACCAGTATATCTTGGTCTTACAAAGCGGCTGCTTGAAGAGGAAAACAGTAATAATATGCTAAGTTCAGTAACTGTGTTATAGCATAGCATAACATATTATTACATAACATCATGACTGTTTTATCCGAAGGGTTAAGTAGAGGTATATTTATTGAATACCTGTTAATTTTAAGTTACTACTGCCATTAACTGGGCACAATTCCAGATGAATAAACCTAATAAAACCTTGCTGAACCCGGAACCGAACCCAGGAACGAAAGGTCAGCAGTAGCAACCAAAAGTACAAAGAACCTATTTTCAGGCAATAGCAGTTACGTATTTCATTTTCGTATTAAATATAACAAACCATAACATTTTTAATAGTCTACATTGTACATCATTATACCGCTCGGAAGTTATACTAACATCCACCAATCATTAAATCTTATCATAATTAGATATCTGCCATTCCGACACCGGAGGCACTAATAGTTTATTTAGTCTTACATGTTGGCATCTAGATTTTTTAGAGTGCATTCTAATATTGCCACGAATTATGAAAGATAGTTTAATTTTAGCTGGCATTGTTATAACAAACAGACATAGCTTTTTATTTGATGATTTTGAAGATAATTATTGCTATACACTATCAATCTTAGGTACAGTTAGTTGCGATACTTTAATAAAAATAACAAAACAATAATTCACGAATTTAAAAAATAGGCTTCCAATAATACAATAAAGATGACGCTTAAGTTTATAGAAAGTGTTCTTCTTAATCGAACGAATAAAAACTCTAAACTCGCAAGAGGCTCTGTGGGGAGGTCGGAAATGCTAGCGAAAGTGGTACCTTCACTTTCAGCTCACTTACTTATTTGTATGTAACTAACATTATTTACGAGTACTACTGGCTTTTACCGCCTCAACAATAATCTATCGATAGATGGTACTTCCGCACAAGTAAGTCCGTCTGATTGTGCCTGTAACTGTGACCTTATTTATAAAAATCTCTGAGCTGTTTAGAAGGAGATTCTAAATTCAAATTCTTCATAGAAAATTTGTATTTAGATTCTACTTATTGTATTAGAGTATTTTAACTGTATGTCGCGGTGGCCCAGTGGCTAAAACCTCGCCTTTTTCAAATTCATATGTACTTTCTAAGTTTATATTGGACATCACAGGCAACGGTGAAGGAAAACATCGTGAGGAAACCTGGACTTATATAAGTCTGAAATAGCCAAGTCAGAGGCCTGTGGGGTTCCCAGAGGCGGCTTAATTAACTCTGACACCAGAGGTGGCCACACCTCATACGAAAAGAAGAAATATTTTAACTAATCGCGTGGATAAAAAGTTTTTATAAATATCTGTCTGAATATGCATAGCAAATAGAGTTGGCTCTGACGTCACAGGCACACCGTTGCGCGTTGCTGTCGTAGATCTGTGGGCGTACCGTAGCACGCGTCTGTATAACCTTTAACACATCGTAGGCGTGACAGGTCCATAATATGGACTAGCTTTTATTCATCTCCAACATTATACCTAGGTACGTACGCTACGCGATTCGACAGGGCTGACCTAAAACAGTAATGAAGTTTCTGCTGTAGTGGATTATGTTAGAATAAAACTCTGTTGACGTATTTGGCACAATCTATTTCGACACTCGGCGCTCTTAATAAGCCAAGCGGTACTTTTTTTGTTTGTTCCATCGATGTTTATCCGGTGCCGATCGAAATAACAATTATATTTGTTACGTAGGTAGGGAGCAGTGGTGGCCCAGTGGTATCAGCCGCGACTTACAAGTTGTAGGTCGTGGTTTCGAGCCCAGGCAGGCGCTTTACTTTGTGTAAATTATTTCATCACCACTCCTCTCAAAACGGTGAAGGAAAACATCGTGAGGAAATCGGCATGTCCTAGAACCAAAAATTCGAAGACATTTGACATCCTCCAATCCGCACTAGGCCCGCGTGGTGGATTACGGCCCATTCCCTCTCACAGAGAGGAGGCCTGTGTCCCAGCAGTGGGAACATTAATAGGCTGATGATGACGTAGGTAGGTATTTGTGACTGAGCACTTTTCGGATGAAAGCGGTCATGTTCAGTCATGATACCTTTACTTCATTGAAAGTTCTATTAATCGTTTAATTTCCACGTGTTCCGATTGTAATATGTAATATGTAGAATATCAGTCTGTCGCATTCCAGGCCATAAGCTGCAATAAAATCAAATAAAGAACGTCAACGCGTTGACTTTGTCGCTTCCTGTCAGAAGGACAAACAATAGATTGTGTTTATTTTTGTGTTAGGTTAGAATTGTTAGCAGAAAGTGAAAGAAAATGGGTTCAGAGAACTCTTATAGAGCTATCCCAGCCACAATCGCAATATTCCCTCAACAAGAAATCCAATCTTAGACCGCTGATAAGATCGTTCTAGCCTCTAGACGGACGCGGCTAACAATTACTGACGACGCCTGGGCTTATTGAAGCTGTAACTCAATTGCTGCTCTCGGGTTCACCGCACTTATTACTAATTTTACCTGATTACATACTCGATAATCTCAAAGAGCCTAGAGTTCACTATACGAGTGCATTGTTTAGTTATCAAGATCCGTGTATACTAATAAATATTTTAAGACGACGACAGTCGCCAACGATCTTGAGGGTACAAAACGTGCACGTTTCACACCCGCGCGACCTAAAATTCTGTAGTTTTTTGTACTTTCCTTAATATTCTATGACTTTAAAAAAAAGCCTTGGATCAAAATATAAATAGTTAAATAGTCTTTGAGATGGTGAAAATGTCAATAATATGCTCCTGGCGGGGGTGCGATGGTCGTTTTTTCGTCCGTGTTAGTTCGGTCAATTTTAGTCATTGAAATTTATTATACAATAATTCTTAGCATAACCGAAAGCCTACCTAAAAAAAATTACATCTGCGCTAATATTTTCTTAGTCTTTTTATCACGATCGCACCGAGGACCGGAGAATTTTCGATTCTCTCGAGTCGAGTCTCGAGTTATAAGAACGCTTCAAAAAGGATTTCTTTAGTGCGTTATCACCGGAAAACTACCTATTTGACAGAGTAAAACGTATTCAATGTATGTGCACATTGTATGACCACGATCTTACGTTTACGTACTATACAAATTCGTGCACAAATTGCGCGCGGCCTGATTATAATTTTAAAATCAGCTACTGCGGAGTGTTCGGCGATCGGTGCCTTAACATAAGACACATAACGTCACACCAGTTTTCCCCAAAGAGTAAAGCAGAGTTGCACCTTTAGTACCTACACCCGCATTACCCCAGTTATATTAGGTTAAAAATAATTTACTTAAAACCATATGTCAATAAAAATTTGCAGTCATTTCACTCTGCATGTTCTAGACATATTTAACAATCTTGCTTGGGAAAACTCATTCAATTGAATCTACGTGTTCTACCCATATCACGATCTATTCTCAATAAACGTATCTACGTACGATATATACCCGATGTTGTTACGTTTTCCTGGTATAAAAATGAGGTAGGACTTACAAATTATGGTACTTATTAATAAAGTGGTACTTATAACTCTCATATCTTTTATAGTTGTCTAGTATTGCAACTACGTCACAACTCGATTGACCTTTACGAAAATAACTACAAAAGGTGGTTGGCGAATTCAAAGAATGCGAGGACAAACAAAGATTTTCACTGCCGTAGGCTTGTTTATAAACCCCGGTTTCTGTTATTTTCCAACAGCATTATCAACTAGTAAAGGCTCTAGTTAGCAGTTTAGTGATCAGTTTTTCCTGTTGAATTCAGAAGTAGGTAGGTATTAGGCGCCTGTTTTTACCCACACAGACCGTGTTAAAAAAAAACAACAACAATAGGTTTAAATGCATTTATCTGCATAGTATAAATTAACAATCACGATTTCTCTATTTCTTTGGTTAATAAATATGAGTCACGAGCATAAACAATTAGAATACGTCATCGTGGTTATTATAAAAAAAATATAAAAAATACATTAAAAAGGTTCTTATAACTATTTATATTGAGTAATAAATTGTTAGTTTATGGCAAAAATTGGTATATTACTGTGATAGAAGAAATCTAGATAGGTAAATATGTACAAATGAAAAACCCAAAATATATCTACGGTAAAGTAAATATTTTCAACGGAAGTTGTGTTATGTTATCTAATCACTTTAGCTCTGAAAATTGTTACCTATACCTACTTCTGGTAGGTAAGTAGAAACTAAAATAAAGATAAGGCACTCGCTTCCTAAGAAAGGTTGTGTGAATGTTTGTGAATTTAATTTAATGGGGACTACCGCGTATAAATTCGCCGCTAGAGGCGCTGGTGTAGCGTAAGGTCTCCGTTATGTCAAACTCCACTGATTGTGTTGTGAGTGGGCGATTTTTTTCCTAATTAAAATTATTATTGTGATTTTTGCGATACCTCAGATTAGTTATAGCAAATATGAGTTATAGCATATATGGGTCAATGAATGTCAGTGCTCTAAGGTACTAAATATGATTTAAATGTCAACTCGGTTTTCACGCCCTTAGTAGGTAGGTATGTAACAAACTTTGACAGCTATACTTCTCGACTGTAACAAACTTTGACAGCTATACTCTGGTCAATGTTCCAAGTTTAAACTGATGCTAAGTAGTTTACCCTCATTGTCACAGAAAAAGAAATAATACCAGCCTGTTACAGTCCCAATGCAAAGGCAAAGGCATCTTCTCATACAGAGAAGGCAGGAACATTAATCCCCACGTTTGCTTAATGCGGATTGGCAATTTCAACTTATTTTATTAACACAGAAATATATAAATTAGTATAGAGAATCTTAATTTCAAAAACTCTTTTCAGGAGACACCTTATGTAAAGCCACCTTCATAAACTCAACATAGCAAACAATCTTTAGAAAATCAATGCATTGAAAATCTTTTTTATTTACCGAAACCTTGTAACTAAACGCCCAGAAAGTAATTGCATGACCACAGTAAAATTACTTCAATTGTTTAATGTTTAACCAGCTGATCAGTCGTATTATTAACGACACGACGTTCAAAACAGCTTACGTACACTCGAATTAAAAACACGATAATACACGTACATTTGTAGGCATGCCTTAGTACGTCAGACTACATACTACATATGCACGAATTATTTAATTTCATTATGTAGCAGTATTTTACATGCCTACCTACGTTTTTAAGTCCATATATGCACGAGATTCCGAATAACTTTTTATACAGTAGTGCTATTCTATAACAACTCGTCGTGAAAAGTAAGGGCAAATGAGTTTGAAATTAGATGCCAATATATTTAAGTGGAATGACGGCTCGCTTGAAGCTCGCTCCTCGAAGTTCTCACAATGTGAATGCAGAATTGACGGGAAGTACTTTTTTTCTTCTTAATGCGTTCTCTTCTCTCTCTTCTTCTATTTTAAAACGACTTCTTAAAAAGCAGGAGGTTCTCTATGTTCTAAAGAGTAAAAGTATCAACTTTTTTAAGTGTGTTAGCTGATAAGTGTTTCTAATCGGATAGTAACAATTTACAAATCAAAGCATAACGCTATGCAATAAAGTTTGCAAGGAAACCGTTTTAAACTAGTTTTAAAAACATTTAAGATTGCACAATTTATATATCGCTGTGCTATTTTTATTTCTGCCTAAAAATATCTTGAGAATTAATCGATCGAAAATGTTCTTAATTATAAATTGTGATTACAGATTTTTAAATCATATCATGAGCTCTAACATTCTGAAAACTGAGCCTAGTTCTTCATGTCAAGATCTTTGCATAGATAGACATTCTTCACAGTATAAATATATTTGTTACATTCCATTTTCGCAACTAAAGCATCCGACAATTAACAAGAACGAACAATGCGAGGCTTGAAAATTGGAATTTTGACATACATAGAATGGAATTCGCCCCTCGCTCGCCTTCTCATGTAATTATGCAACTGCTCTAGTACAATAACAATGGCAACGATAAGCGTATGTGGGCTAACAGTAGTGGTAAGCTGGTAAGTATGGTGAAAGTGTCCGAGCGGGGTCCGCGAAGGTCGCCACGCCGCCACGCCACGCCGTCGGTGACGTTCTGCCCGGAGTGCCCGGCCGACTAGCGCACACGCATCGCCGTCACTGACATTACCGATCCAAATGTCACGCAAATGTCAACGTATACTCGAGATTGTAGACTTAAGCTTAACAAAGTACACGCTAGTCGTAAACACAATTCAAAACATGGACGCGGAAGCTGTTACAATGACAAAATATTAAATAATTAAACCTTTTCATCGGAATTATCGACTATATTGTGGTTGTTGCTGATGACAATGCAAGCGAGGCTCGTTCGTTCTGCTTAAAAATATTTGTACGGCAAGCACAGCGTTGTATATTTAAAAACAAGCAATAAAATAAAATTTCCCCGTTATTAGAACAGGTGCAAGATTGATACGAGTGACGCAAATGGTTTATTGTAAATATTAGTGTATTATATCTGAGTTATTACAATGAGATTCTTTTTACCGTTATTATGTATTAAATTTACGATAGACAATGAAATGTATGAGTTTGTTTTTCTATAATAGATAGTGCCTTTCGATTAAATAGAATTGTGTAGGTACTTTGTATCGATCATAGGTGAACGCCTCCAGCCTCATACATCCATTTACCTAACCTTCATGGTTTTAGTAATTAACTGAAGAAGAAGTGTAATTAAGTTGTTTTGTTAATCAGTATTACTGCTATTATATAATGCGTTGTTGCAAATGTGTGCATAATTGGTGTGGTTGATTCAGCGTGCACGTGCGAACTGCACGCGATAGTGGCGGAGAGCGGCGCACGCATACCGTGGTTCGCGCCGAGAGAGCTCTAAACCAAAACATCCGGATGTAAGCACCGCTGCATTTTTCTGCAATATTTAGTGACTAGCTTCTGCCAGCAGCTCCGCCCGCGTGAATGTCGAAAATTATCCCAAGGGAACATATTTCCGGGATAAAAAGTAAAATATCCTATGTGCTATTTCAGACTATAATCTGTCTCTGTGCCAAATTTCATCCAGATCCACACAGCCGTTTGAGCGTGAAGAAGTAACAAACATACACACTCACAGACTTTCGCCTTTATTTTATTAGTGTGAAGTGTGATAATCTGTCCCTGTGCCAAATTTCATCCAGATCCGTCCAGCCGTTTGAGCGTGAAGAGGTAACAAACATACACACTCACAGACTTTCGCCTTTATGATATTACTAGCTTCTGCCAGCGGCTTCGCCCGCGTGAGTGTCGAAAATTGTCGCGAAGGAACATATGCCCGGGATAAACAGTATCCTATGTGCTATTCCTGATTATAATCTATCTCTGTGCCAAATTTCATCCAGATCCGTTCAGTAGTTTCTGCGTGAAAGAGTAACAAACATACATACATCCATCCATCCTCACAAACTTTCACATTTATAATATTACTAGCTTCTGCCAGCGGCTTCGCCCGCGTGAATGTCGAAAATAATCCCGTAGGAACATATTCCCGGGATAAAAAGTATCCTATGTGCTATTCCTGAATATAATCTATCTCTGTGCCAAATTTCATCCAGATCCGTCCAGCCGTTTGAGCGTGAAGACGTAACAAACATACACACTCACAGACTTTCGCCTTTATTTTATTAGTGTGATGTGTGATAGTAGGAAGTAGGATAGTTTGATGTGATTTCTCAATAATATTCTCTTGATCTGACATGCCGCAAACCCAATTATGCGATGTAGTTCAAGTTTCAAGTTATTTATTTCATAACAAAAATTACATTTGTGTCGAAATATTTGCACAGTAGGTACATAAAAAAGAAGCAACATAAACAATTGTATAATAACACAAGTAACCTCGTTCCTCACCCATCATTGAAGTTAGAACGTCTATCCAAATCAAAAAATAAATAAATATCTACTAACTTTACAAACATTCATATTCTTATTAATACAGAGCAAAGTCCCTTGCATAAAGCTACAAAAATACATTCAATGTCAAATATTAATTACAAAACAAACAAAAAAATTAAATAAACACATATAACAAAGTCAGAAGAGATCTATCCTATAAAGGGCTTTGATATTATAAACACACGATTCGTATAAAACATTTTCATATAACTGCGATTTCGTCAAAGGCCACAGTTTTAAAAGTTATATCGTAATATACATAGATTGTAACTTTACGGTTACCAATATGACTAGCTAGTACGAATTATTACTGTATTTTAAACATTAATAAACAATTAAAAGCAATATTAACTAATCTCTAAGAATATGTCCTTAAACACACACATTTTAATGATTTAATCAATTATTAATTACTTTAATATTGATACTTTTCATTGAAACGCCAATTAACTCTTAGAAACCGGTCTATTTAAAGTGGAACGATACCCATAGTTACCTACTTGTGGCGAGCGAAACTGACCAGTCAATCTCGAAACCAGGTCTACGGGCGGGGTTCTTTAAATGAATAATTAAACACGTGCCTGCACTGCTCCACTCACGGCATAAATTAAGTGAGAGTAGTCTTAAGTTATTGCTACAGTATAACTAACAGCAAGCTGGAGTCTAGAATAACATTTCGTCAGTGTACCAGTTTATTGTACTTTTTTTTTTTTTCGTTTGGGATATGTTCCAATGACTTCTCCCGCTCTGGGTGAAGCGGAAGGGCGTGTCAGACTTTTACTGACTAAAACCCACCCGTGTTCCTTCAGTTGCTTGTGCCAGGGCCGCGGTAACTCTCTTTCAAATTTATCCGCGACCCAGACAGGCATCGGCCCTAGCGGACCCCTTCAGTTTTGCTGACATTTCTTTGAGGCGCGCGTGGAACACTACGCGCCGTCGACTCGGGCCCGGTCCTTATCGGACGGTGAGCTACCCATTACTCGCCGTCCGCAAGCCCGCGCCTGCGGTGGCCGGGAATCGGCTTGCGACTCCCGACGCCCAGGGCGTCTCCTGCAGTGGCTTGGGGCGTGAGGCGTGAGGGCGTCTCCGTTGCAGTTTATTGCCCCTACCATCTGAACTCTCTAAACAAACATAAGCACATGTAGCAGTATGCTAAATCATATACGAATCAGGACAAACAGGTTCAAAAGTAAAAACAAAAATTAATAAAAATCGTAGCTCTAGGGGTTACGCCGTAGCCGCGTAGCATCTTCGTAGCAAAGATGACGTGGCACAGAAAGCTCGCTCCGCTGTACAATTTATGTCAGCAACAAAGCTATGCATAACTTAAAGTACATAAATAATGGTAAACAGGTTGTCTAGCAGATAATATGCATGTCTTAGTAAGTCCAGATCCAGTCAGCTTTCTAGGATCACTTTCGCACCGAGAACAAAGGTTCCACGGCTATGCTATTTTTCAAGAATAATTATTCTTTAAGTTAGTGCTAATAATAAGTGTGACTTATTCACCTTGCGAAAGCGGCAACAATTTGACTTGCCGCCTATTGCTTCGGTTAATTAGTTAGGCGTTAAGTAAGTCCATTATATATGTAAAGTTAACGGTCGAAATAACTGAGAACCGAACGATTGATTTGAAATTTTAATTATACCTTTGTATAACACGAATAATGGAAACAAAGGCTGAATAAGTAGCTCGACATTACCCTTCACACTATAGGGTAGGTACGTAGCTCAATTTTTAACCGACTTACCAAAAAAGGTGGATGTTCTATGTTCAACATTACGTATGTTATTTTTTTTATTTTTTTGTGTTTGTTAACCGATATCTCCGTCAATTGTGGACCGATTTTGAAAATTATTTTTTTGTTTAAAAGAGTATATTCCTAAATTAGTCCCATTTTTAATTTGGTGAAGATCTGATGAAGAAGTTCGGCGATATACAACAGAACTATTCAATAAATAAAGGCAAATCTCTCGGGATTGCTGCAATCGCATGTCTGTTTATTGTTTATACCATTTCATAACATAACATAAAGGGGTATGCAGATCTCTCATTTCACCGGTTATATTCAAGTTTCATGTTATTCGGGTAATCTATTATGTCGTTATAGGTACTTACTTAACTACTTCCCTATTAGGTAGCAACTAAAAAGTAAAAATAAAATACTTTTTTACAAAAAAATACTACCGACCTCCAAAAATAAGGTTATTTTTCACTTTCTAGTTTTCTTATTTGTAAGTCGGTAGTATCTTATATATAAAATTCTCGTGTCACAATGTTCGTTCCCGTACTCCTCCAAAACGGCTTGACCGATTCTCATGAAATTTTGTGAGCATATTGAGTAGGTCTGAGAATCGGCTAACATCTATTTTTCATACCCCTAAGTGGGTAGGGTAGGGTAAGTAGGTAGGGTAGGGTAGGGTAGGTAGGGTAGGTAGGGTAGGGTAGGGTAGGTAGGGTAGGTAGGGTAGGGTAGGTAGTGTAGGGTTGTTAGGGTAGGGTAGGTAGGGTAGGTAGTGTAGGGTTGGTAGGGTAGGGTAGGTAGGGTAGATGAATGTTTGGTGTTTTTATGGCAAAACAAAGTTTGCCGGGTCAGCTAGTTTTTTTGTAAAAAAGTTGTACTATAGTGTACCGCTCTTATTGACGTACTACTAGACACACACTGACAGGTTTCTTCAGGTTTCTCTCTGAATGTTCACTTGGCATTTATAAAAAATCTTCACTTTAGACAGTTGTTTATATGACTGCCTTTAACAAGTAACAATCCGAGTTATGAGCACTGAACAGTAACAAATTATTCCGGTTTAACGAAATCAGCTGAACACTAACCATCCAAGCACATCGTTAATCTAGCACTTCTACAGCTTATCGAGAATCATAACACTAAAATGACGCTGTCCATTATTGTGTAGGTACTGTGTATCAGTGTATGTAGTGCAGGGAAGGCCAACCTATAGGGCTTATTACACTACACGGTATTCAGAGCCGTAAAAATAAAATTTAGGGTAGTGTAATAAATATTAGGGAGTTAGGGTTCCCAAAATATCGACCTTATTGACACGGAATGATTTAGTGA
Source organism: Anorthoa munda (assembly GCA_945859665.1). Taxonomy (NCBI): domain Eukaryota; kingdom Metazoa; phylum Arthropoda; class Insecta; order Lepidoptera; family Noctuidae; genus Anorthoa; species Anorthoa munda. The sequence goes on along the minus strand of OX243913.1, from coordinate 10,037,754 downwards.
CCCGGTATTCAGGGCCCTGAATACCGTGTAGTGTAATAAGCCCTTATGACACGCGTAGTACCAGTGGTGGCACGTGGCAAAATAATCCGGACATACTAATATACGATTGATGAGCATCTAGGTAATTTGCAGCAACAGAAATCACACTAACTTTTATCTAAGTAAACATGCTGTACGAATTTCGGGTTGCAAATGAAGAGTTACTTTTACAGCATCCAGTTTTTTGTAAATTTAATCACCAATTCAAGATTCTTTGGCGGCACTTCATGGTAATTACTTTATAAAAAATGGCATGATCACCAATAAAGGTTCACCATCTCTGATGTAGTGTAAGCGTGTCGTTTGTTCTCGCCGGGCGCCGCGTGGGCGCCGCGCCTGTCGCCGTCGGTCGACGGCGCCAGCCCGCGCCCCACCCCCCAACAGGATACAGAAGCGCCATTTAGAACAATGATGATTGAGTTATAAATAAAACCATTCAAAAGCCGCTATTATGAGAGCAGAGGGTGACGCGAGAGAAGTTACTTTTTCAGTTATATATTTGATTTTAACCTTTTGCAACCGTCAGTCTTGTAACCCTTGACAACTGGAGCTACCTGTAGCTGAGAAACGAGGTTATGAGTACCGATTATTCACCAAAGGTTCCACTGGAACAGCCTATCTTACTTTTATACCACCCTCGTGAGTCAACATTTAGTAGATTAGTGCTGCTGCGACTATCTAAGCAAAGTCTTTCAACTATACCTGACTCCGTATCAACTATCTACGAGCAATTATCTCTTTTGGTATGAGGAATGACTCTTCTATCCCATTCACAGTGTCCGGCGCCCTAAGTGATCATGTACCTACGTCCATTTCGCATCACCGTCATTACGTTGTACTAGCTACATCCCACTGCCCACTGCCCACTGTCCTGTCACCACCCGACACTGGCTATTAATGGTTATTCAAATTTCACCAGCGGACGTCATTGACTCCGTCACAAATTGTTATCAAGTTGAAGGACGACCAAATTTTTGATACGTAGGTATTGGTTGAATAAATTGTTGTGTGGGTTTCATAACGTGATAAGGATTCCTAACGTGATGAAAAAATTATCTAATAAAATAAATAGGTCAAAACCTATAAAATATTTGAAATACTTGTAAGTCCCCCCATGTATCATGCGTCAAATGCAAGAATGCATAAGTAAGTAGCATACTGCAAAACGTTCTTTATAAATTGGAGTAGAGCCAAAACGAGAACGTAAATTATATGTACTCTGTTAGAAATCACTTTAGTGTTAAACTTTATTTCCAGATTCTATTGGTAAGGTCCTTAGTTTTGAAGATGTAACGGTGTCACGTAAATAAACGTGAACGTGATAACCTTGATAAGATTCAGACAAACAATCAACAAGTGTCTCTGTATAGACAGATTGAGACATTGAGTTAACCCAGATACTTGAAATCTTTTAGTACCCAAATGTTTTCCGCATTGAGTCCTGCAGCCTAAATGCGTAAGTGAATTCTGCAAAGCAAACAAGTCGATTCCTTCAAAGAATTAGAATCATTTCTTTCAAATTTTTCGGTATTGTGAAACTAATATGGAAAGAGTACAGAAATCCTCCTTTGAGTTGAAGTTCATCTACTGCGTTATGTTTCATCAAACTCGAATGATTTATTACCAAATCATTAGGACATAATTTTATTACACAATACCAATAGTGAAGTTTTATCTCGATTCTTCCGTTTTCGTTCATTCTTTACAATCAATTCTACGTCAAAATATTGGTAATGGAAAGAAGCATAACCTTTCCTTTTCAGAGTGTAATATGCAATACGTAAAGTCGTTTTTGGGAAGGTTCCGACTTGTTTGCTTTGCAGAATTCACTTACACAATTAGGCTGCAGGAGTAGGAACCTACTCTTAAACAGTGTTTAGTTAAAGTAACGTAACTTTTAACATTATGTTTTTCTTGTAAATACCTAAACTTTTTCTAATCCAAACCGCTGCTGGTTTTTTTGGACAAATCCAAAATACAGTCGACAGTACAATGCAAAGAAAAGACAATTTATTTAAATCACTTAACCTTCATTCGTTGATGGCTGCATCCACATGCAACATCTACTTAAATATATAAAAATGAATCCCTATTTCCCTTGGTCACGACATCACGCGTGAACGGCTGGACCGATTTCGCTTATTCTTTTTTTGTTGTGTTTGTTATTGTTAGGAGAAGGTTCTAATGAAAAAAAAAAATTGCTGCCTTACCTACATAGGTAGGGTAGGGTAGGTAGGGTAGGGTAGGGTAGGTAGGGTAGATTAATTTTTGGTGTTTTTATGGTCAAACAAAGTTTGCCGGGTCAGCTAGTAATATATAAATAAGAATGTGCACCTGTGTAACGGGAAGTTTGTTTGTTTCAGATATAGATATGCCGCAGTGGGCGAGCGCCGAGGGCGGAGGCTCGGAGGCCGAGTCTCCCGACCAGATGATGCTGTACTATGAGGACGAGACCTCCCAGTATTATGACAACAAACCTGATATTGCTGATAAAATTGAACAAGCAGGAGGTAAGATATTTGGTTAAAAAAATTATATCTATATTTAGAATATTATAGAGAGGAAAGATTTTTTTGTTTGTACCGAATAGGCTCCGAAATTACTGGACCGATTTGAAAAATTCTTTCACCAATAGAAAGCCACATTATTCCTAAGTGACATAGGCTATTTTTTTATCCCGAAAACGGGTCCTGTGGGGTGGTCCACGGGAGCGAAGCCGCGGGGAACAGCTAGTAATCATAATAATCAATAAGTACAAGCCCCAAGACAACAGTGTCACGTAGGACTATGTACATCTATTATATTGAATGTCTCCGGTGAAAGTGGAAACTTTTTTTACAGAAAATATAGTTTCCAAAAGTAGAAAATTGCATGAAATAATAATAAATTGTGGTCTCGTGACGTAGGTATGCATCCTTTCCATTGGTGAATCGTGGGCGTGTATGTAGTCTAGCGAACCCAACTGATATTCGTCTAATGCTTTTTGGAATTATAGCACAAAAGTGTGACCATGATTAAAAGAAATATTTTTTAAATTAATCTACATGGATATTGAATTTTAATTTATTATTATAATACGTACAACCGTCGGAAAGCACGAAGCAGATAAGGGCATTACGAAAATCACCCGTAGCCGTGCGTACAAATCGATTAGTCTGCACTCGCGCTCTTACGCAAATAGTTTATCAAGCGTGCAGCCGCGTCATGTAATGCCCAAGTTTCGTACAGAGCAGCTGAGTTGTTGCACAAATGTTTAAGTGTTCTCACTTCGGTGTCGTGTCGCCGCACTCACCGTCAGCCGCCAACCGCTTCGTGCTTGCCAACTGTTCGTGACGGAGAACGTACAACGATCAGTCGCTGAGGTGACGTATGCATTATGCATACAACAGCTTATTTTTAATAAACTCACGCCCACGTTTTTACTTTCTTTATTACGTGGCTTATCTTTATTTAATTAGTATTAGTGACTAGCAGAGTGTGCATCGAAGGTTTTTTCACAAACTATTAGCATTATACAGGATGAGTTTTTCAAGTAGGCGTGGGTGGCCAAATGCTATGAGGAATAGCGAAAAATACGCAAAGGAATCACGAGCCCGGTTTTGATGAAAACTAAAATTGCATCATTGGATTTTTGTAAAATAAAATCCTTTAGGGAGGTACTTAACGTAGGAAAAACAAGAATGTTATCCTTATTAGCGATAATGTCGCATTGTGTAATAATAATACTACAGAAAGTGTTTTTTTTCCAAAACCAATGGGTTCGATTCCTGGATAGGAATATTGATTTGAAAAAAAAAAACCAATGATACAATTTTAGTTTTCATCAAAATCGGCCTCGTGGTTCCCTTGAATGTTTTTCGCTACATCTCGTAGTTTCGAATTTGGCCATCCACGCCCACTTCAAAAACTCACCCTGTACAGTGGTTTATAACATTATCTATCGGTAGAATCAATTAAAACGTCGTCCATCAGTGCTTTAACTTCATGGAAAAAATAACGTTTCAGATTTCTATGACAGCGGCAGTGGCAGCGATGAGCAAGTGGCGCGTCGCGTGTGTCGGCCGCGCCGGGCGGCGGCAGGTTCGTCGTCGTCCGCTGCCAGCAGCAGCGGGCCAACGGGGCCCGGCCGGCGACGCCGCTGTGGCGTCTCCGCGCGCGAGCGCAACCTGCGAAGGCTCGAGAGTAACGAGCGGGAACGAATGAGGATGCACTCTCTCAACAGAGCCTTTGAGGTAAGCATCAAAAAAACCCAATCACAACGACAGCATTCCATATCTGTCTTCAATAAGCATTTTGGCTTGACTTAGATTCTTTCATGTTCCAGGATCTCCGGCGGGTAATACCACACGTCAAGAAGGACAACAGGAGTTTATCAAAAATAGAAACTCTAACTTTAGCCAAAAATTATGTGAAGGCCCTAACGAATGCAATTTGCAGCATGAGGGGAGAAGTTCCTCGATACCAGTACGTATACATATTGCATTAATGGCGAATAGTTTCATTTGGAACAAAATTTAGCATAACTTAACTAATTGGGCCTCAAAAATAAATACTTAAGTAAACGTGTTTCTCATTTTCAGATTTAACAGTGACGACGAAAATGTTGAGCCTGTGTTCGTGTTAAATCGAGACCAGGAACAAAACAACAACGTACCAAGTGATCAGGACCGAGAAGACTCCAGCCCCGAAGCCCGAAGCTGCCTTTGACAAAGACGCACTAGTCCCCGCCTCGCTCTCCTCGTGTCCACCGCCCGCTCTCCCACTGTATAGATGAGAACAAACATTATTACTACGGAACACCGTTCAAGACAAATGCACGCACTGTGCGTCGTCTTTGTTTGTGTGTATATTATACCTATATTTATCTATTAATAACTATATTCGATAAAAAAAAACTGAACACTATTTTTCAGTCCAGGCATTTTATATTTACAATATTCTAAAAAAATCGGAGTATCAGGGACTCAAGCAGTCGTAGCGGTAGTGGCCCTCTAGGCTCTATACAACACAGATTAAGTGAATGTTTACCTGTCTATCTAGGGAACTTAATGGAATGGAAACATTGAGGTAAAGAACAAAAAGTAATAAGAGCGAGTAAAGCGTTTAATCTTATAAGTTACGGCCAGAGGAATTTATTTTAATAAAGCTGTTTAAAAGTATTAGGTATGCAAGCAAAATCCAACAATTAAAAAAAAACGATGTACTTCGATACCTGCAAGAGCACACCCAAAGACCAATGGTACGAATTATTTGCTGGATATTAAAGTATTGTAATCGTTATTTAAGCATGTTATTAAAATGACATAAAAAATCAAAAAAAAAAAGGAACATTATTGGTAATTGGATTGATGACGGATACTTATCTCTTTATGTCTAACGACAGGCACCAATCTATTAAAACATTATTTATTAAAACAGTAGAAAAAAAATCTATTAAAAAACAAAGAAATAAAACTCTAGCTACAACTAGGTACATATAATTAATTCGTAGACGTATCCAAACCTTAGTTATCAGAGCCTTGATGCCAACCTTCTGACAAAAACGCCTGACATAAAGAAGAGCAACGATCAAGGGATACTAATAAATCAGATCTCAAAGCTATTCCATTACAGAGTTAGAATAGTAAAGATTTTGTGCTAATACCTTGTTAATTTTATTAATCGTCTGTTGTAAATTGATTTTTCTCATGGTGCCAAAATGATCGCTTACCTACTTTTGTGAAACATACAATTGCTTCTGTGTAGTAATTTGTATAAATAATTAACAAAATATCAATTCTGTCTACAGGTAAATAGTCAATTCAACTTTATAGAATTTTTGATGAATTAAGTATAATAAAAAGATGTCAGTAATTTGTGATGCGTGCAACTATTTTTATTTAGATTTATCTTCCTACGTCGTGTTTGATAGGCATCGCCATAGAATGCGAACTTTTGCGTTATTAAATATTATAATTAACGAAATCTCAACTTATAGTTACCTACCTACCTTTGAGTTTATTTAAGTTTAGTTTATGATATGAATAGGTACATAATTTGTAAGTACATTTACCTACAATAAGAATGTTTGCAGAAACCACCTGGCTGGTTATGAGCATTCTTAATTAAGCATTTTTGCAGTCATTATGACTTAGATGTAATTATAAGGGAAATTATAAGTCTAGCCACAAAATTATTTATTGGACACGTGATTAAACTTCTAATTTTATAACTAAGCAACGGGAAAATGACATAGCCTCTAATAAACTAATTCGTCTTTTTTGCAACGCCAACTAAATATTCTACAGAAAGCGTCAAGTAAAGATCATCAATTATTGTGACTTGTCCTTCTTATTTATACATTGCCACGTAATTTACTAACTCGGCCACGGATTTTATATCTTGTCACCATTTTACGTTTTACAGCTTCAACGCAATATCCTCAAAAAAATATAATTCAAGCTTCTATCGAAGAAAGAAAGAAAGCATAATTTATTATAACTTAGCATGTAAAACAATACATCATATTCTTTTATCGTGAAAATAGCCACTGCATGATTTGGCGCGAGTACGCGAGACGACAGCGACCGGCCATTTGCACCAATCAGAGAGCGCCATTCGATTCATGTGACGACGAGTTGAGTTGATCACATGTAATTGTTTATTGTCGTTCGTGCGTTCGTATTGCAATTGTTTTCGCTGTAATTAAATTAAAGTTTTCGATGAGTAATAATTAGTTATGACGTTTAAAAGTGAAAATGAAGTACCACTGTACTGTTCTGACGAGGAATTTTAAATAATATATTATATTTAAAATAATAAATGAGGGTCAATGAATAAGTCCAAGAGCGAGCGTAGCGAGCTCGGGAGCTTAGGGCACCCCGACACGGACAGGTTAGGTTCGAAGGAGATGACGGGAGCTGAAGTGAGCGAGCAAAGCGAGCGAACTCAACTCCCGTCATCTCCTTCGTGTTAGGTTACTTTAAACCCTGCATACAGAAATAGGAGCCCCGCGCAGCGGGGCTCCGTCGACTCTGTCGCATAAATACTAATCCAACTTGCACCTATTCTATATTAAAACCAAAAAATATAGTCTTTTATTTTGTCTCTCCTCAATAGCTTCTGGTAATATTAGTGGCCAATATACTATTTGATGAAATGTTTTTGCAATTTTTTTATGATCAATTAATATGGGATGAGTTACATTTTAAACGTACTGAGTTAAAAAATTAGAAGCTAAATAAATATATTTTTTGATGTCATTTAATAGTATTTTAGAAATTTACTGTTAGAATGCATGTTAAAAATTTTGATGCTAAAAAATAACCATCATGCTGAGTTGTATTTAGAGTGGTTTACATAGAAGATAACTAGTGGCTAACATAGTATTATTTAGATGCTCGTTAATTGTGGCTGACTTAGTAATTTAGAAGGCGACATACATTTTTGGGGGCGAATAATGATATTAAAAAGAAGCCTGTTTAATTAGCACCCTAATTATAATATAAAATGTGCAAATGTTTTTTTTTTTTTGTATTTTATGCAAACAATTTGTGATTAAATTATATGACAATTATATCTGCGAGAACATTATAGAGCTGTATTATTATTTGTTATAATCCCTTTTCTATTTTAAAATTTTCGCCACGCCAAGATTTTTTTATTGAATTCAGATCACAGAGGACGTGGGTAATTTATAATAATAAACAACCACTGTTACTGTGGAGCAAATCGTACAGAAAGTGTATTAAAAAAAAAACTTTTATTAATTCCTTACTATGTGTTTGAAATTGTATCATGATTATACAAACATCGGTTTAAATTATGTTAGTAAAATGTATATATATCCGACTCGGTTGGGCAGCGTTCGGGAAGTTGCGCGGTATCTTCTCATCCAACTTACCACAGTGACTCAAGACGAAAGTCTATGACCAGTGTGTGTTGCCAGTGATTACATATGGCTCTGAGACATGGTCGCTTACAATGGGCCTCATCAGAAAGCTTACAGTCACTCAAAGGGCAATGGAGAGGGCTATGCTCGGAGTTTCCTTGCCTGATCGAATCAGAAATGTAGAGATCCGCAAGAGAACCAGGGTTACCGACATAGCCCGAAGAATTGCCAAACTCAAGTGGCAGTGGGCAGGGGCATATTGCTCGCAGAACGGATGGCCGATGGGGCAGAAAGGTTCTGGAGTGGCGACCGCGAACCGGAAGACGTTGCGTTGGAAGGCCTCCCACTAGGTGGACCGATGACCTAGTGAAGGTTGCGGGGATCTGCTGGTTGCGAGACGCACGGGACCGGTCAATGTGGCGACGCTTGGGGGAGGCCTATGTCCAGCAGTGGACGTCTTTCGGCTGATATGATGATGATGAGTAAAATGTAAATAAAAAAAACTTAATTTAATATTTGTTAGTGTTTTGTGTTAGTATTGCCGTTCTCTGTCTCTATTTCAGTGTAAGGACCGCCTCAGGCGGTAAAAGTCTCCTCCAGATGCTTCCATTTGGCGCGAAGTCTAGCTGTCCTGACTTAAAGGTTGCTAGCAGTTTTGACAATAATAATATCGTCTCTCCACCTTTTAAAAGGCCAGCCTCTTCTAATTTTAACAGATCTTGGGGTCGAGTTTGTTATGATCTGGACCCATCGTTGTGGTTCCAACCTCTGGATGTGTCCTGTCCATCTCCATTTAAGATTGATTATCTGCTTAATCACGTCCATAGATCTTGTTGCTTTCCTTATGAACGAGGTTTTCACTCAGTCTTATATTCATGAAACTTCGTTCTAGTCCTCTCTGACAAGTCCTAATTTTCATTTGTTGTCTCTTTGTTAACGACCAAGTTTGACACGCGTAAGAAAGGCTAGGTTCTACTCGTAAGAAGGTCCATAGCTTTAGCTTTCAGCCTTGGTGGAACAGATTTTTTTAAAGTTTTTTCATGGCTCATTATTTATTCCATGGTAAGGCAAGGTTCTAAGAAGGTCCATAGCTTTAGCTTTCAGCCTTGGTGGAACAGATTTTATTAAATTTCTTTCATGGCTCAGTATTTATTCCATGTGTTTTTCATTCTAGTATTTATTTCCTTTTCGCTACAACCCTTAAATGTTATGACATGGCCGAGGTAGGTGTAGTCTTTTACGAACTGAATTGGTATTGAGTTGGAAGTAATAGGAACACGTTCTTTATTTGTCATAACTTCTGTTTTATCTTTGTTGATCTTGAGTCCAATATTTTTGTTATGTATACTGAGGGTTTCCAACATCACTTGCAACTCAGTTGGTACTTCAGAAAATATGACGATATCGTCCGCGAATCTAAGATGCGTTAAATATTTTCCGTCTATCCTGATTCCCATATTTTGCCAGTCTAGTTGTCTGAAGATATCCAATACTGCGTTGAAAAGCTTGGGGGAGAGTGGGTCACCCTGTTTAACACCTCGTGCTATCTTAAATGATGGGCCTGCCTGGAACTTCGGTTTTGACTCGAGCTGTTCTGTTTTTATATATTTCCTTAATGAGCTATATATATTCAGTGCTACCTTGTTTATACCAGAGAGCAGTGGTGGCCCAGTGGTATCGGCCGCGACTTACAAGTTGTAGGTCGTGGGTACGAGCCCAGGCAAGCGCTTTACTTTGTGTAAATTATTTCATCACCACTGCTCTCAAAACGGTGAAGGAAAACATCGTGAGGAAACCGGCATGTCCTAGAACTTCGAAGACATGTGACATCCACCAACCCGCACTGGGTCCGCGTGGTGGATTACGGCCCATTCCCTCTCACAGAGAGGAGGCCTGTGTCAGGAGTCAGTGTGGCCAGCAGTGGGAACATTAATAGGATGATGATGAAAAATCCTTGTTCTGTTGTAGTGTCTGCCAGAAAGAGTAGTGTGATATAGAGCCTTTGAATGTTTTATAAAGGCAATGTATAGACGTTTGTCGTACTCTATTTATTTCTCTATTATCTGTTTCAGAGTGTGGATATGGCCAACTGTTGAGTACTTCCCACGAAACCCGGCCTGCACTACTGATTGATTCTCCTTTTTTTTGACTTTGACTTTATTTGACAATTTCGTTATTCTTCGAAGCAGAGTCAACGCGAAAACTTTGTAAACAAGGCATCAAGCTAATAGGTCTGTCGGTCTATCTGGTCTGGTAGGCTAGCTCTTCTCTGTCTTTAATTTGCTGATGGATAATTCGGTCGAATATGAAACCTAGTGTTTCTAAAATAATACAATAAAAATGATGACGTAGCATAAATGATAAAAAATTTCAATGAAAGCAGATACAAGGTGATTTCAATAACTAACCTAAGTATAATACTAGTGATCTTATTCAAGTTTTACTTTCACTTGCAGGTACTTCCCGGCCCTGCGAAGTGTCAAAAATCTATTTTGGCTCATATCTCGAAAACTAATGAACATTAGTGAATCTTATGTAGTACTTTTTTGTGTGCACAATTGAGCAAGGAACAAACTTGCCCTAGCACAAATTGCAGTAAAATCGTAACTTTCCGAGAATTAAGCAAAAAACTGATATTTGTGCCCTTTGACCTTGGATACAATTTTTTGCACACATGGAACCGATGAGGGTTTTTCACAATTTCATTATAATGGTATCCCTAAGGTTTAGTTAAATTTTCAGCTTCTTTGGAATTTATGCAAGGGTTAATTTCTATTTTGGCCGGATTAATAATAAAATCTAGTAACAATTTATAGTCTTCACAAAATCTAGGAATATTAATATACAGGCTGGGCCAAAATTTTTTGCAAATAGCAATACTAGTTTTTTTTGAAAACCGTACGAGGGATGGGCGCGTGGGTGGCGGGAAACTATGCGTCACTTCATGTAATTTTAGTCACGATGGAACGCTTCACGGGATCAACATCGTGCTTTTTGTGTAAAACAATTTTACAAAAACAATGATTCCTACGTTACTGTACGACGCCTGTTTAGAATTGAATACGGATAACGTGTAAGTGAGTGTCCAAGTGTTAATTTGATCAAAGCTTGGGTCGAGAAGTTCAAGCAAACGGGATCGACAACGAATATTAAACAAACAGGGCGGCCACGTTCAATAAGAAGCGATGAGAACAACAATTTTCCAAAGTTTGCGTAGTCGATTGCATGAGTGCCAACAACGAGACGGCGCACATTTGGACAATGTCATTTAAAAAAAAAAAAAAACATTCAATGATTATTACGTTAAATAAATTATCAACAAAATAACATTTATAGTTTTATTTCTATTCATGTTTCAAAAGTGCAAAAATTTTTGGCCCAACCTGTATAATATAAAATAGGTCACACTTATTTAAGATCAACTTCAACTTAACTTCTTTCTTTGTTCCGAACAAAAAAATTATCTTAATCACAGCTAAATAATGATTTATGTCTATGACAAATACGGAGATCAGTCAGAGTTAGAATTAGTCGCACGTCTGAGAACATCCTAAGGTCACGCCACTTTTTGTCTAACCTCAACTTTGACTCTACATAAAGAACAATGGCAGGTGCCCATACATTGTTTTAGCTGAGATTAAATTCAAAAGTCTTTAAATGAAAAATATCTGGTTTAACTCAGGGTGATGTTCTGAATTAGTTTGTGCAAGAATTTTTGTTCGAGAATGTAGAGAATAATAGATATTCAGTCATAAACTTTTGTAGGTTATGTCTGGGTAACTTTTAATAATGTGTTTAATAGGTAATATTATTCAATTTCGTGGAAGTAAAAGGGGAATATCGCATTAGTATTTCCCTTACCTAGTTATTTTAGCATGAAATGTGTAGTATACTCTTTGGAAAGATTATATTTATTTAAACTAAGTGACATTGACGTGTATTGAAAGGTTGTCGTCAACAACCAAGCTATATTTTTTTTAGACTTGGGTACTAGTCCTTTTGCCAATCATTAATTGAGAGTAATTCATTTATTTCTACTACACTACAATATTCTTACCTACCTGCAAGGAACATCTACACTTCGACATAAACTGTATTGTTAACTCATTTACTGCAATAAATACAATAATGATATTATTACTTAATATAGTTACTGCTTGTCACTTAGCAGATAAATATATAATGGCAACACTATGCTAAAGAAATGAACTAAAAACTCAAAAAACTTTTTCTTTATTATGTTTTTTTTTATCTATTTTGGACCAGGCTATAATTATACTTTAAAAAACATAGATAATTAATAGAATGTCTTTCGTATATAACTCACTTTCAGACGCTCAAATTTAAGTCAGCTAAAATTTCGCCATTGTTCTTTAATTTGAAGAAAATCTAGGATTAAGTACTCATTTTCATCGTGGCTTGTTTTCAAGTCTAAAGTGTATGTGCCCCTTTTTGCTTCAACAACCACGATATCTTTTAGGTTAATTCTTGGACTAATTTTACTTGTTTCACAGCATCAAAAATCCCAATATTTTGCCGTTTTTTGCGATAATGATACGGAAGCCTTTGTGCGCGAGTCCGACTCGCACTTGACTGTTTTTTTTTTGTATTTACAGTCTGATAGATCTTTTTAATCGAGTTTCCAAAAAGGAGGAGGTTCTATGTTCGACGATATGTTTTTTTTGTGTATGTTCACCGATTACTCCGTAAATTACGAACCAATTTTGTAAATCCTTTTTTGTTTGAAAGGGTATACTCTCGAGGGGACCACCCATTGTCACCAAGTCAGGATCCTATATGGGGATCCCATGGAAATCGAGGGAATGCCTTAAATTCTATAGGCAAGCATTTGCATTCAGAAAGTATCATTTGGTGAAGTGGAACTGATGAAGAACTCAACAGCTGGCCATTGGAACTTCTTCAATGTTAAGTATTTTTAAGGCGATGATAGCTCAGTGGTAGTGACGTCGGATACCGAGACATAGGTCGCGGGTTCGAATCCTACAATGAGCTTGAGCTTTCGGTGAAGGAAAACATCGTGAGGAAACCATAGCACGGTGGTAGGGTACTTTGTAGTACCCGCCTGGCTGGCAACCACCCTCAAGTTGAAAATCTGTCGCCAAGCACCTTCCGGTGTGTTCCGACAGCAGCACTTGAGAGCCAGTTCCCTTCTAGGCTTTGTGTGCTTACCACCATCGGCCACATCATCACTGACCACGGTGAGATTGTGGTCAAACACAGGCCTATATATAGTAAAAAAAAAAAAAAAAAGTATGTTTTGGGTATAAGATATCCCGAAGAGTTAAATGGCTGTGATGAAGAAAATTTAATTAAATGGTTCTAATGAAAATGGTACCATCGAACTGCTCTGGTGATGAAGCAGGAAGGTAGACACTGGAACTCCGTAATAAAACAATGTATCCCAGTCGTCTTTAGGCTTGTTGGAATTGTGATGAGAAGCCCTATGGCTACTAATGATTTTGATGGTACTATAAGGTACCAAAACTAAAAAAAAAATATAGAACTTTAAAAAAAAAATCTAAACCTACTTCCAAAACAAAACACTACTGTAATTTTATGGTGTACAATAAAGTATATTCTATTCTATTCTATTCTACAAAGCGAAAAATTACTTTCTTTTCGGACTTAACTTTCTTTGTTTTGAAAGTCGGTTTAGTTTTTTTGATAAAATGTTTTTTATTAATGACTAACTGTGCCCGCGGCTTCGCTCCCGTTAACTGCCTATCCTACCTACGTGTATCTACTCTACTTACCTACTATTTACTCAATGGAGAAGAATATCGACTTCATACAAAAATGTAAGGACAGATTTGCTGCGCGCCATCTAGTAGCACTCCAAAACACCACACCGAAACGAAAAGATAAAAAAGAAATCAAGAAAATACTATCGACTTCTAAATAAAAATACTACAAAGTAAAAAACAAATTTCTTTTTGGAAGTCGGTGTCTTTGGTAGGTACCAATTTTTTTTATAGTTATGGACACCGACTTCCAAAAAGAAAGTTATTATTCACTTTATAGTGTTTTTATCTATAATGCCAGAATAGATTACCCGAATATCATGAAACTTGAACATAACCGGTGAAATGAGGGTGTACCAAGTTGAACTGTACACATCTGCGTACCCCTTTAGAGCGTACTGGCGTGATGTTATGTTATGAAATGGTAAAAACAATAAACAGACATGCGATTGCAGCAAACCCGAGAGATTTTCCGTCATTTATTGAAGAGTTCTATTGTATATCTCCAAAGTTCTACATCAGATCTTCACCAAATTGAAATCGGTCCACAATTGACGGAGATATCGATGAACATAGTACGTTATAGGGACCCTAACTACCTACCTTTTTTTTCTATGGTAATTTCATAGCAATTCAAACAACATAAGTTTCATACATGGTTCCCATACAAAACTGCCGAGAAATCGGCAATTTACTGACACCGCGCCGATAGCGCGAAATCGCGCCGGGGGACCTTGACAGATGGGCGACTTTCGGTTCTGAGCTTGACAGTAGAGTGGTTATGCAAGTTATTTATTATGATACCTATAATGCCAGAATAGATTACCCGAATATCAAGAAACTTTAACATAACCGGTGAAATGAGGGTGTACCAAGGTGAAGTGTACACATCTGCGTACCCCTTTAGAGCGTACTGGCGTGATATTATGTTATGTTGTCTTACAGGGCGACGTTATAGCTTAGCGACAAAGCCCTTGAAATAAAGAGAAAAAAAGTTAATTAAAAAAATCAAAATACCCGACTGCTTAAAAAGCGAACTAAAAAGACGTAAACAAGAAGAAAATCATGCTGTGCAGTCGGAGGATACATATTCGCGAGCTGGCTGACCAAAACTAGATGTATCCTCCGACTGCACAGCATGATTTTCTTCTTGTTTACGTCTTTTTAGTTCGCTTTTTAAGCAGTCGGGTATTTTGATTTTTTTAATTAACTTTTTTATTTATAACTTTTTAGTTAACATTTTTTTCGAATTAGGTACATTTAAATATATAAGTGTTATATATTTTTGAAATCGCCTCTAAAAACCCTTTATTTTGATACCCCACACGATGGGTTTGGAAGAAAAAATAAAATTGGCCCCCCACAATATGGCGCCCAAAAGCCGCCATTTTTCTATTTTCCAATTTTAATGTAGCCTATGACACTCGCAAGGTTAAGACGAATCGATTGACGTATGAATCATCAAAATCGGTCAACGCGTTTGGTCTCTGGAACGCCATATAGGAACAAACATACATACATACATACATACATACATACATACATACATACATACATACATACATACATACATACATACATAGACTGATAAACACATTACCCTCCTTCGGCAGTCGGGTAAAAAGAGGCGCGGCGGGCGGACACTAACTACCTACCATTTTTTTCTATGGTCATTCTTCCGCGGAAAATCTTAACACCGCCATTCAGAAAACGACACGAAATGAACAACGCCATCCATCGAATATGGAGTTCAACAGTCCGAGTATCTGAATTTCGTATGATGCGATATTTTTTTATTGGTTTCGTACATTTTACGAAACCAGTGTAAATGTTCTTTGAATGACTATAGCAAACGTGTTAATTCTTCTTCTTCTTCGTGTCGATGATTCCTTCACAAAATTTTCTTCGACCAGTATTCAGCCACGTCGATAGCTTTAGCGCTGGCCTCACAAAGGTCTCGCATGGTGCAGGTGTTTTTACATAAGTAGCAGGACAGGAGGTGAGGCATCGTCTGTGGGGTGGTTCCGCAGTCACACTGTGGCTGATTCGAGTAACCCCATCTGACTAAGTTATGCCTACAGCGTCCCACTTGGCTTCGTAACCGGTTTAGGGATTTCCAGATGGGCCATGGCTGTCTATGGCCCGCTGGGAGCTTTTCTGCAAGCTCAACATAGTCAGTTGGACGGGTATTTGAGGAGCCACAGTTCCTTGCGAGCTTCGCTAGGGCTGTTGTCTTTAATTATTTTCGTCGACTTAAGGAAGCTCTTCCGACTTTTCAATCGCCGTCTCCTTGGTTGTTCCATGTTGTACATTAGGTGTCGGTTGTCGGTCTCCTGTTTGTGCTTCTCGGAAGAACAGACAACTTCTCTTCGAACTTCAGAGGGGCTATAGTGCGTTAAGTGGAGTTGGTTTTATGCAACCAGTTTTTATTCTGCAAGTCTCATTTAAGACTGCATCTAATTCTCGGGCATGAGCAGATCGGTGCCACACCGGGCAGGCAAATTCGCCAGCCGAGAAGCAGAGAGCCAAGCCAGATGTGCGGACAACGTGAGAAGAGGTGAACTAGGAGGTGGATGTGAGTCGGCGGAGAAGGTTATTGAGTTTGGTTTTGACACAGTGATTCCTATAAGTCAAAGAGCGATCTAAGGTATAGGTAGGTCATTAATCATTATGCTCAATTTCGTTATGCCAATGTAAATTATGACTTTATATTTTATGCTTATCATTAGTAAACAGATGATGATTGCTCTAAATTATTTTTTACCGAATTCCCCATTGAATATTTTTGTACAAGCTAAGAAGCGTTAACCGAAGTTTTTTTGGCTTGCACATCCTAATTAACAGATCACAAATTTACTGGGATGTGATTATTCTCACAGAGTACTGGATCTGTCAGGCACCGTTTAGTCATCTAAATAATTATTTATTGACAATTGTGGAATAAGATCGAATTTTACTTAGGGGCATAAATACTGTTAAAATCTTTGGAAGGAATATAAATTTAACATCTTTTTAATAATATTAAGTGATGCGACATCATATTGAATGGCGAAAAGCTGGACTTTGTAAATCAAACAGTTTTCCTGGGAATCACTTTAGACGACAAATTGCAATGGAGTTCTCACATAACATCTCTTGCGGGTCGGCTGAGCTCGGCCGCTTATGCTGTTAGAAAGATAAGACAGTTGACGGATGTGGAGACCGCGCGTTTGGTCTATTTTAGTTACTTTCACAGCATTATGTCATACGGTATTTTATTGTGGGGCCGAGCGGCTGACATTGAATCCATATTTATATTGCAAAAGAGAGCTATCAGAGCCATATATAATTTAAGTCACAGATAATCTCTTAGGGAGCTATTTAAAAATATTAATATTATGACAGTTTCTTGCCAATTCGTTTATTAAAATATCATGTATGTAAGGAAAAATATACATCTCTTTAGTAAGGTCAGTGATAGACACAATTGTAATACGAGAAATAAAGATAAGTTAGATCAACCATCTTATAGACTAGCAAAAGTACACTCATCTTTCATGGGGTACTGTGTTAAATTTTAAAACAAAATACCTTGTGATATATTAAAACTAAATGAAAGTAAATTTAAAACTTTAGTTAAAAGCACACTTTGTAAACAAGCATATTACAAATTAGATGATTATATTCAAGATAAGAATGCTTGGCAACATGTTGGTCCCGCTCCGTAGGGCAATCTTTGGAGTGGACAAAATCAAATTTGCTAATTTGTATTCCTATTCATAGTTTTTGTATTCTTAGGTTATTTTTTATATTTTTCCAGAATTTGACTCACACAAGGTTCCGTTGTTGTTGAATTAGGTATTTTACCTATGTTTGCAATATTTGTAAGTATGTGAGAACCATGTTCCTTTATAAAATTATAAAACTAATGAATTTACCTGTTAGTGCTTTTATTACTTTATACCTGTACGTTGTATAGTGGGTAGTGCTATTTTTGGGTGCATCGTCCTCACATATATGAATTTATTAATGTATGTACATAAGTAAACATTGTAAAACATTTTTTTTTTTAAAGAGTAAGTATGGAGTTTCTTGTGCGTTCTTCTCCATAACAAGCTACTTTCCGAATGCACGGTAGAGTAAATTTTTATTACTTGTACATTTTTTATTTACATTTAATTTTTGACGTTCAAAAGTGCCGCTTATTGGCCTAATTGAAATAAATATATTTGACTTTGACTTTGATTCAATGCAAACAGGGTCCATATGTCGCAATGAAGCAGGTAGGCGTACAAAATAAGTATAAAGTTTGGCGATGGCATGGTGAGGTTTGTATTGATACGAGTGTAAAGTTTGGTGAGGTTTGTGACCTGCAGACTATAATCAATAAAATATAACATGCATGCACATTTCAGAACGAATAAAAGTATGAGTACAAAATTACATTTAGTCATTTAGCGTTCCTTAGATTATTAATATCCAGAGGATATGGGTTGGGTAGGCACCTATCCGTATTTGAACTTAATCAGGGTTTTTCTTTAAATAAATAATTCCATTAGCAGTCTAACACAAAGTGTAACCATGGGCTTTCTGCAATGTTCTCGCCAGATAATAGAGTGAGATTTATGAGTTAACTAGCTGACCCGGCAAACTTTGTTTTCCCATAAAAACACCAAACATTCATCTACCCTACCTACCCTACCCTACCCTACGCTACCCTACCCTACCCTACCTTACCTACCTACATACCTACCCTACCCTACCTACCCTATCCTACCCTACCCTACCTACCTTACCCTACCCTACCCTACCCTACCCTACCTAGCCTACCCTACCTACCCTACCTACCCTACCTACCCTACCTACCCTACCCTATTTACGCTACCCTACCCTACCCTACCTTACCTACCTACATACCTACCCTACCCTACCTACCCTATCCTACCCTACCCTACCTACCTTACCCTACCCTACCCTACCCTACCCTACCTAGCCTACCCTACCTACCCTACCTACCCTACCTACCCTACCCTATTTACGCTACCCTACCCTAAACGGAATAAAAAGTATCCTATGTCCTTCTCCTGGTTCTTAGCTACTTCCCTACCAATTTTCAGCCAAATCGGTTCAGCCGTTATTGAGTTATAAAGTGTGTAACTAACACGACTTTCTTTTATATATATATATATAGATGTGTTAGGTATACGTATATCGGTTTATGTCGATATTGAGGGTAGATGTGAGTGGTATTCAGTTTGTTTTCTTCTTTGTTAAAATGATTCACACCTTTATAAAACTGTCCTTCAGCAACACGGTAGATGGGTAGATAGTTTCTAAAATCGACAATAGCCGGGTTTGTTTTATCGATGAGTTAATCCTGTAAATGTCTCTATGCCCAAAGATTCAACGTTGACATCCAGAGTTTTTCCGAGGCACTAGACTGTTTAGCGCAAGTCCTTCCTAGTTTCCCCATACTTTCTGAGGATATTACAAAGTTCCTGCCCGGATGAACGCGACTTCCGCTCAATGACCTCTATTATATTTACTAGGTTTCTGATGGTCTTCCTGTAATCATCGTTCCGATTCAAGGACAGTGATTTTAATCAGAAACTCGTCGTATTTACCAGACATTATATTCACGCAGCCCTTTAATTCACAATTTTCCTCCGTGAGATTCTTAATTGTGGACTGGAGCTCGTGAAAACTCTTGTCCTGATCACGAGAAAAGTTTGTGAACATTTCATCAACCTTAGATGTGATGCTAGGTGTATACTCATCATCATCATGGTCATGCAGATCAGGTGATGAATTACATTTTCTTGTACAGAATCATGCATAGCACGACTCATTGCCGAGTTTTGCTTGTAAATAAAAGTAGGCGCCGTCGCCTCTACAGCTGCGGAGCGAGCATGGGCGTACCCAAGACATTTGTGACAAGACATGATAAATTATTTATATAGACATGACATGTCTTACAGTTTGTCTTAAATGCTAGCCGGGTCAAGAATGTGACTTATTTTAAAGGCGCGACATGCCTTTCTTGTTGCTTCCCGGCGAGCACGGCCTACTGTGACATGGCTTGAGTCCCACATTTCATCGCAGTTTGGACGATAAAGCCATTTTGTCTTAATTATTAGTACCGGCGGCGTGAGAAAATTTCCTGACGTTTATTTGGAACTCATCGGGTCTTAGTTGCTAATACGGGCGCACCCATTTTGTCACAAATTTCACATTTTGACAGATGATTAAGAAAAATGTATCACTTTCGTTCGGAGGTGGTGATAAAATTTTATAGTTGAAAAATAAAATATTTTCCTTCTAATTACTGCACCAAATGGCAATAAATTTGTTTTGTGTGGTGATCAATTCTTATTAATTAATTGAAATGTTACAGGATTATAAATTAATTCTATTTTATTACTTGTTTATAATTGTTATTTTTTCATTGTTATTCCTATTTTTATTTTGATTATTACTTTTTATATTTATTTTCTTTTATTCCATATTCTTCTTACTTTCTACATTTTAAATTATTTCATACATTTATATACATACATTACATTACACTCGATACATTTTTTTTATAAAACCCCCTAAAAACATATAAAATAAAAAAAATAGGGGCTCACCGGTATCGGGAACTGGGTCCAAGCTATTATATTTTTTAAGTAATTATTAAAATTTTCATATTATTTATATCTTTCTAACAAACACTTAATATGTTATCAAACAAACAATGAAAAATAAAGTGTGCATAAGTCTATGGTCGTGGGTCAAATATTAATTTGTTCCCAACAAAATTAAAAAGTATTTTATCTGTATGAACAGCACACTTTTATAAATATTATTTTATTTGGTCGTCTATTCAGATTATGTCGCACTATGAAGTCAGCTACAAGAAAGGCATGTCGCGTCTTGAAACTATGTCACATGGTTGTCCCATGCTAGTATTTAAGACAAATTGTAAGACATGACATATTTTATCATAACTTGTCAGTACCCAAAATATTTTCTGTTAAGAATTTGTAGTTCAAGTCGAAAACCAAGCAAAGTAAAAAAAAAAACTTTTTCCTAAATTCTTGTTGGTATGCTGCCAGCATGGGGGCTAAATTTTGGTTATTTTTTGCCTAGGACATACCGTTTCACAGTGTTTTATAGACCCAAAAAAAGTGACATCGGCTTTTTATTGGCTATTTCTACTTAATAGTTTATTACAAATGCACGAGTAGAACTCCCATGTGTCAATTTTGTGTCGTTGATTTTTTAAAAAATCGTAAAGTTTTCGTAACCTTGAAGCCCAAATGACCTAAAAAAATCGTAAAAAATAAAATGTACATAATTGAGCTATATTCATATTGCAGGTTTATTAAGCAATTTAAGGAAAAAATTATCCCGTAATTATGTAATCAAAAACGATAATAGAACACACGAAAAAAAATGTTTTACCGAAATCATTATTTATTTTTTTATTCATATTCTAGCTCGAAGTAGAACCTCTGTCTGGTACAAATAGATTGCTTTTACTGAGGTTTATCACCCATAAAAATATTACTTTCAACTTGGGCCTAGGTTTCGAGAAATTGATTTTTATGTACCGAGGTCAAAATTCCAAATTTAGGGGTGTCACAAAGGTCAATTAATATTGGCGTTTTATAATCAACTAAAGTTAATTACTACTTAGTTTAAAAGTATTTATGACTTATATATCAAAGTGCACGTTGCAGATATAGTCTATTGAATCGTAAACAACAACACCCATGATAACACAGATAGGTTAAGTAGAAGGTAATCGCGGGGACTCCTGTCTATATAGACAGACAGGGATCGATTTTACTAGAGTGAATTTTTTCAAAGTGTGAAAATGTTAATGCTGTTTTTAGTGTTTCTCGTCGCAGAGAACGTCATTAAACGAGTCGGTAACATGTCTTCCACAAGCCTACAGCCTAGGTACATCAAAGTTGGTTCGATCCTACATCGCTGAAGCAACTTTTGTACGAGTCAAAATCAAAAACTCAAAATATTTTTATTACAACTTGGATTAGTTGAAATAAAAATATTTATACATTTTTATTTTGACTCGTATAAAAGTTACTTTTGAATTGTCAGCAAAAATGAAGCTAGAGTCACGGGAATATAGGGACAGTTGTCAAAAGAGAAATCTCTGCCATCATTTGATTAAATAAAATAATTGCGTGTATTAAATGGAATAAAATAAAAATAAAATAAGCCTTTATTAATACTATAAAACTATAATTAGTTTTAGTGAGATTTATATCGTGTTCCCATCGGAAAAAATGGGAATTAGAATTACTTGATTATTATTCAATTAAATTTACTTCGTTGGTTATATGTTTTGTGTACAGTTTCACGTGAAAAGTGTTTTAAAATCAATTGTTAGAATTATACCATTATAGAAGATAAAAGACCTGCTGATTTTATGTGATAAAATCTAATCGTCACAAATGGTCAAAATAGAGACAACCCTAACACATATTTTTGAAAATCATTTTCTCAAAACCTAGGCCCAAGTTGCAAGTAATATTTTTATGGATGATAAACCTTAGTATAAGGAATCTGTTTGTACCAGACAGAGGTTCTACTTCGAGCTAGAATATGAATAAAAAAATAAATACTGATTTCGGCAAAACATTTTTTTTTGCGAGTTCTATTATCGTTTTTGATTAATTAAACACGGCATAATTTTCTCCTTGACTTGCTTAATAAAACTGCAATACGAACAAAATTCAATTGTGTACAGATTTTTTTATACGATTTTTTTTTGTTCATTTGACCTTGTAGGTCACACAATCTTTGCGATTTTTAAAAAAATCAGGTATTCACAATTGGCACATGGGAGTTCTACTCCTGCATTTGTAATGAACTATTAAGTAGAAATAGCCAATAAAAAGCCGATGTCACTTTTTTTGGGTCTTTAAAACACTGTGCGTTTTCGAGATATAGGGCGTTTTATGTAAAATAAAATAAAATTCGGAGGCACATAATTCGGAAATAGTGCGTCGTAGGGCTATGCTTCTCTGAACCTAAATGGTTTTTATGGCCAAGGTTAAACCGAAACTGCCATAAAATTGGCAAATTTCCGAAAAAGAAAAAAATTAAATGTCAAGAAGTTATGCCACAAGTCAAGAAAATATCTCACGCCGCCGTGCTAGCATTTAAGACAAAATGGCTTTATCGCGCAAACTGTGATAAAAAGTGTGACTTAGGCCATGTCACAGTAGGCCGTGCTCGCCGTGCAGCTACAAGAAAGGCATGTCGCGTCTTGAAACTATGTCACATGGTTGTCCCGTGCTAGTATTTAAGACAAATTGTAAGATATGACATATTTTATCATAAGGGCTTATTACACTACGCGGTATTCAGGGCCCTGAATACCGGGTCCCTAAATCATTCCGAAGCAATAAGGTCGATATTATGAGGACCCTAACTCTCTAACATTTATTACACTACCCTAAATTAGGGTTTAGGGCCCTGAATACCGTGTAGTGTAATAAGCCCTATAACTTGTCATGACCCAAAATATTTTCTGTTAAGAATTTGTAGTTCAAGTCGAAAACCAAGCAAAGTAAAAAAAAAAATTTTTTTTTTTCATAAATTTATGTTGGGGTGCTGCTACCATGGGGAAATTAAAGGTGTTGAGGATTCAACCAATAAAACCAGGTCAACTACCGAGGCATGATTTCTTCTTTATTTCAATGTTGTGTACAGGTGTTGCTTGCGCCGCTGCTCGCAGTAAAAAGGGATTTTGCCAACAATGGCCCCTTATTTATACAATTGTTCCTAACGCCGCGCCCTTCTACAAATTGCGCCGTGTCGAGCAACTTCACACCGGTCGCGCGTCGACCAATCATAGCGAAGCGGTTACTCGACCAATCAGCGCAAAGTAGTCATAATTCGGGCGCGACGCTATTCCATGACAAAACGTTACTGTAACGAGGCCCGTTTGGCTATTTCGAATTAATTTCTCTTTAAATTATGGGCCTCGCTACAATAAGTTAACAAAACATATTAGCTACATTACTTGGTTTACATATAAATCAAAAACATATTACTAAACTGTCCTAAACACTTACATAAGTCCATATTCACTATCACTGTCCTAAACACTTATATAAGTCCATATTCACTATTAATCATGAGTCTGAGTCTATACACTATCACAAATCACACTACGTTGAGGCTTCGCAGGCTGCGTCACCAACAGTCTCCCCCTCGGTGCCTTGCACCTCAGCTTGCAGGGGTGACGATGCTGGCACTATCACGACCAGCCGGGATGCTGGCCGCCGCAGTACGCCCGCCGGGGTGCGGACGTCGACGATCCGAGTTCTTCCATCTGGCCCAGGGTAGGTCGCGCTGATCACGCCGCGTGGCCACGAGCAGCGTGGCAGGGTTGGGTCCACCAGCAGGACGAGGTCGCCGACGGTGGGATCTCGATAAAGGGGACCCTGGAAGTACCGGGGCGAGAGCGTTGGTAAGTACTCTCGCACCCATCTGACCCAGGAGTGGTCGGCCAGGCGCTGGGATGTCCTCCACGATGGAGAACCGATGAGCTCTGCGTCGTCGAGTGAGCCAAACATGTGGGCTCTGTTGGACCTGTCTATAAGAAAATGGTAAAGGGTTAGTGCTTCTTCTACGTTGGGGTCGGTGCTCACGGAAAATAGTGGCCGTGAGTTGACCGCGTGTTCTGCCTCCAGTAGCAGTGTGTGCAGGACCTCCTCCGTCGGTCTTCGTTCGTGGAGTGTCGCTGCCAGTGCGGTCTTGACGGTACGCACCAGCCGTTCCCATGAGCCACCCATGTGTGGGGCTCCAGGAGGAATGAACCCCCATACTATGCCGATCTTGTTGGTTTCCGACGTGTAGCGCCGACTTCTGACGAAGGTTCAATTCTTCGCTGCTTCTTTTTATGATGACCGGCGTCTCGTCTTTCTTCTGTGACTTCTTCCAAGCCGGGTCACGTTCCTCTTTCGTAGTTCTTCTGTTGCTGGGTGTTTTGTGGGCGATGCTTCTCTTTAAAGCGTCCACGACTTGCGGCGATATAGCCGTCGCAAACTTCCCTGACTCTGGGACGGCGGTGGGCGCGACTCTTCTCACGCTCAACGTGACTGTGCTTGGCTTTTCTTCCTCTGTGTCCTTGAGGAGATTCTTTTGATCTTGTGGCCACCCTTCTTGGCCTTTATCTAGGAATGACGGCTTCGCGAACCACTGATGTTCCTTGCTGGAGTCCTTGGGCGCGTTCCGCGTGGCGTCGTCTACGTCAATGTGCTTTGTGGGCGCCCATCGCCATTCCCAGTGGTCATCATTGAAACTGGGTTGTGTGACCAGGTGATTCACGATCCTGACTGGAGCGCTGCTTCTTGACCGCACTCCGTGTAGCACCCATCCCAGCTGCGTTCTCGATGCGACTGGCTTGCTGCGGTGGCCATGCTTGACTTCCTGCGAGGTGATGAGATTCCAGTTGTCTTGACCAATGAGCACCGATGGCTTGGCATTGGGATACTTCAACTGGTCCTGTATCTCTTCCAGGTGCTCGCATCCTTCCAAGTCCTTTTCATTGACTTCCTGAGGTGTCAAGTGCAGATTCTTCACTGAGTACCCGGACAACTTCTCGATATTACGGCCGAACATCCCGCGGATTTTGAGGTCAATCTTCTTGGACTTCTGGTCCATGCGGTGGCCGCCTACGCCTTCTATGCGTAGCTCCTCTTCCGGTCCTTGTGCCCCGATCTTCTCGATTACTGAGTCTTCAATCAGCGTGACCGTAGAGCCTTCGTCCATGAGAGCGTACACGCAGACGTTCCCCTCTGGCCCCATTAGTTCGACCGGAACAATCTTGAGATATGCTCTTGATTCCTCTCGCGTCACGTTGACCGTAGAAGCTATCGTTTGGGTGATCGTTTCTTGAGTCGTCGGCTTCGTTGCTTCTTCGTAATGCAACAGCAAATGATGACCCTTCTTGCACTTGCCACATGGCTTCGCTTTGCAGCTGAAGCCCCGATGCCTTCCTTCTAGGCACTTGTAGCACAACCCAGACTTCTTTGCTAGCTCCCACTTGTCTTTTATTGATGCTTCACTGAATTTCTTGCACTTCAGGAGAGTGTGCTCGCCTTCACACTGCGGGCAGGTTATCTTGTCGCGTTCCTTCCTGTGATGTTCTTTGCAGGAAAACACCGTAGCAGACTTCGTCCTGCACTCATGTTCGCCTTCTGAGTCTTCTTCTGACGTGTGATTTTCTTGATTCCGAGCAGCTCGAGTAGTATGCACGCCACGAGGGCCCGCGGTTCGCGCTCGGAACCTCATGCTTTCTTTCTTCATTCTGGATCCCACGAACTCGTGCATCTCAAATTGATCCACCATGTCGTTGAAGAACTGCATGAGGCTCAGGAGTATTGGCTCATCTTCATCTTCTTTCTTTGCCCGATACTCGTACCACTTAAAACGCACCAATGTACACATTTTCTCGATGATTCTGCTCGAAATATCACTTGAGTGCAGGTAACTTTGTCTCTTCATTTGTTTCACGACGCTAACGGTGTTCGACACTGCCCCGGCGTAACGCACCAACTCTCTTGCATCTTCTGACATCGGAGGAAGCTTCTCGATGTTTTCTATCTCGCTTCTAATGAGATAAGTGGGGCGTCCGAAGCGGCGCTCCAAGGCGGTGACTACTTCTTGCGGGTCAATCTGGGTGAACAATAACGATTTCACCGCTTCTTTTGCTTTGCCCTTGACAGCTCTTCTCAATCGTCCCATGTTCTCTATATCAGAGAAGAGCGCGCGGGTATCTTCATAAGTCGCCTTGAACGCCATCCAATCGCAGGCGTCGCCTTCAAACTGGTGCAGCTCGCTGACGTACTTCGGTGCGCGCTGCATGATTGAAGGCACCTTATTCTCAGACGCGGACTTGACAGCTTGAAGGATTGCTTCTGCCAGCTGGTTGGTGTGACTCGGTGCGGCGATCGCGGTCTCTGGGGCGGACAACTCACTTGGCGGCTCCCCCTCGTTGCGTTCCACACTCTTCGTCGTTGACACCCACGCCGCAGTTGCCTGCGCTGCGGCGGCTTCGACTTCAGCATCTTCTTCTCCTTCCTGGTCACTCAAGTCCGTATCGTCTTCTACGCGCGCTAGTTCCAGCTTGGTATTAGCGAGCTTGGCCTTCATTCTTATTTCTGCTAATTGCAATTTTTCCAGCTCCAATCTTGCTTCTAATTCCTTCTTCCTTTTGGAACTATTCTTAGAAGCTGTCTTGGACTGTTTCTTCTTGCCTTTTTCAACCACGGTGATGTCGGCCTCCTCAACCACAGTCGAGTGTTCGGTCGCTGCGGTGCTGTCGGTCACTATTTCCGACGTGGCACCCGAAGTCGTCCCCGTTGCCATCGTGTCACCACCGCGGGTTTCTTCCTCGGTAGTTGCCCTCGTGCTATCTCCTTTGCGGCTTCGCGTCATCATATCAGGCTTCGAGATGAGTGACTTCTTCAAATATTCACTCTTCCCAGCGTAAATCCCGACGAATCTTCAATAGGAAATCTTCCTGCTTCCAAGACGCGACGTAAGTAGGTACTTATTCTTCGTGGCGCAAGTAGCGCTTGGCTCAACCTTGCTGCCGCTAAGTACTTCACCCCGATGTCGTGCTTGAGCGTAGATTCGACGCGGAATTCCAAGTTGATATGACGGACGCAGCGATAATTCTTCAGTCGATATCCTTTGATGTCTTCCCGTTGATCTGCACGTTCCGTACGATCGTCTTGAAAAAGACGTTTGGTTTCGATCGTTTCGAAAAAGATCACGTGTATGATCGTCTCGAAAAAGACCACGTTTTGACCATCTGATAAAGACCACACGACCCTGTTAAGGACCACGTGTTTTACTATCGTCTTGAAAAAGACGTTTGGTTGTGATCGTCTTGAAAAGACCACGTGTTCTTGAATTATCTCGATAAAGATAGCACGTATCTGCAAGAATCTTCAATTCTTCAGCGGCGGAACTGTATTTCTTCTGGCTTCAGTCTTGAATCCGGCTTTCGAAGGACCATGGCATTGTTGAGGATTCAACCAATAAAACCAGGTCAACTACCGAGGCATGATTTCTTCTTTATTTCAATGTTGTGTACAGGTGTTGCTTGCGCCGCTGCTCGCAGTAAAAAGGGATTTTGCCAACAATGGCCCCTTATTTATACAATTGTTCCTAACGCCGCGCCCTTCTACAAATTGCGCCGTGTCGAGCAACTTCACACCGGTCGCGCGTCGACCAATCATAGCGAAGCGGTTACTCGACCAATCAGCGCAAAGTAGTCATAATTCGGGCGCGACGCTATTCCATGACAAAACGTTACTGTAACGAGGCCCGTTTGGCTATTTCGAATTAATTTCTCTTTAAATTATGGGCCTCGCTACAATAAGTTAACAAAACATATTAGCTACATTACTTGGTTTACATATAAATCAAAAACATATTACTAAACTGTCCTAAACACTTACATAAGTCCATATTCACTATCACTGTCCTAAACACTTATATAAGTCCATATTCACTATTAATCATGAGTCTGAGTCTATACACTATCACAAATCACACTACGTTGAGGCTTCGCAGGCTGCGTCACCAACAAAAGGGGGGGCTAAATTTTGGTTATTTTTTGCCTAGGACATACCGTTTTCGAGATATAGAGTGTTTTATGTAAAATAAAATAAAATTCGGAGGCCTATAATTCGGCAATAGTGCGTCGTAGGACTATACTTCTCTGAACCTAAATGGTTTTTATGGCCAAGGTTAAACCGAAACTGCCATAAAATTGGCAAATTTCCGAAAAAGAAAACAAATAAATGTCAAGAAGTTATGCCACAAGTCAAGAAAATATCTCACGCCGCCGTGCTAGCATTTAAGACAAAATGGTTTTATTGCCCAAACTGTGATAAAAAGTGTGACTTAGGCCATGTCACAGTAGGCCGTGCTCGCCGGGCTGGAGGTGTCACCGATTTGGTGAAGGTGGTGATTCTTGGAGCTCTTGTTGACGGGCGGGGCCCAGACAGATCCTTATCTCCAATTGCTCAACGACTGAGATCTGAAAGGGCTGTTGAAAATACATTCAACCAATCACAGCAGATAACGCGTGCTTGACAATTTGTCACATTGATTTTGCGATAGTATTGCTTGCAGAAACTCGTGGTTAGCAGGTTAATGCCAGATCGTCTGCATACAGGAAGCGGGCCTTGTTAGGGTTCGCCGGTGAGTCATTGGTATAAATGTTGAACATAATGGAGCCAGTATACTACCTTGAGGCAGCCCATTCTTTTGAACTCGCCACCTACTCTTATCATCTAACTTGGAATCGACGGTTACTGAGGATATCTCTGTGAGTTTGGAGCGACCAAGAGTTAGCCACGAAGTTATCCGAACGACACACCGCTTAAAGTTTCAGCCTATTTTTGACCGAAACCGAAACAAAGGCTGAAACTAGATTTTATGACCAAAATTGACCGAAACTGGTCGAAACCGAAACTGAACCTTCGGTCGGTCACATAAGGTGAATGCGCACCTATCCGCGCTGGGAGTCGCACGCGCCGCAGTCATCGCATTTTCTCAAGGCCCCGCGCAATCCGCGCCAAACGCGCCGTACGCGCTTTACGCGCCGCACGCATCGTATCCATTTCTGTACATCTTGAACAATATTTTCTATACGGATACGGATTACGTATCCGCGCCGTCCGCATCGAACTCGCCGCAAGCTTCGAAAGCGCCGAATCTGATTACGTCATCCGCACGCGCTGGTGGAATCCGTATACCTACAGCATTTTGCTGAAATGCGGCTCGTGCGGCGCGGATAGGTGCGCGTGGCTGCATACGATTTCATATAAAGATTTATAAAATGCGATGACTGCGGCGCGTGCGGCTCCTGCAGTGCGTCTAGATGCGCGGTCACCTTAATTCTGATATACGGTAGTATCTCTAAGTAAGTAGTCTGTGATTCTGATCATTCTGATAATAGTAGTCTATGATTCTGATCTATCATCTAAAGTTTAGATAAAGTACCTATAGATTAAGCACTGGCGTGGCCGCACATGAGACAGCAATAGTTAGTTCTGGTGTTACAACAAGAACAAGAAAACTACAACCCACCATCGCACTGACACTTATTATCTATAAATAACCCAAATTCCTTGTCTCAATTAACACATAATACCACGAAATCATAGAAAATCAAACAAAACCGAGTTTGTTTGTCAAACCTGCCATTGTATTAGAGTTTGACAAACAACAGAAACCGGCCACGGTGACAAAGACAAAAAATTATCTTTTGTCCTTATCATTTACATGGAGCTGCCAATTAGCCATCTCGCTCTATCAATCAAGGTCATTGTAAGGCTTAATCTATAGGTACTTTATCTAAGATCTAAAGTCATATCCCCTTCTTTTTTCTATTCTAGACCATAGTCTATGGATCGATGCCAGCGATTACGTTTATAGAATAGAATATACTTTAATGTACACAAAAAAAAGAAATTACACATAATATTTTACAACAACTTAATACTATGGGTAGGACAAAGGCGGTCTTAACGCTGACAGCGATTTGTACCTTTGAACGGACTTAAACAACTTAAAAATAAAACAGGGTTAGCCTATGGTGGTGGTGAGGTGATGGGATTGTTGTGATTATGATTGCCGCGTATGAACCTTGCATTACACCCATTTTACATTCCTATTCATTTCTACAAAAAACGTGCTATATGACAAATTTATAATTATGAATTAACTGTTCTAATTGCACAATGGATCTGTGTTAAACAATTAAATTGTGCAAAATTTTGAACAGTTATCCATTATTTTTATTCTACTACATGCAGCCATCTGCCATCTGTGCAGCATAACCACAAAAAATCATCTTCGTAGTGTTGCCAGTGTTCTTTAGTAATAAAATCGACTCAAGTTCCAATAATCTTCTCGATTTGAAAATTACTATTATAGCCAAGCTAGAGAGCTCCATCCATGCCTTCACATCAATGGGATGGGATGGAATATTTTTAGGGATTTTTTGATAATTGTAGGCCCTGGAATACCACAATCTAGCCATCTATAAAATAATATTGTCATCTCTATATTTTTTTTTCGATTTTTTATACGTTTCGGAATGGGTTATCTAATGAAATGCTACAAAGTATAATGATGGCCCGATTCACATTGCAATGCAATGGTAGATCTTGCATAACATTTAATCCGTCCACTAAAATATTAAGTATACAGAAAGTCAAAACAAGAAGAAAACCAAATTATATTTGGAATATTAAATAAATTATGAACAAAGAATATCAATTATTCAAATTAAATCAATTGTAAACAAAGAAAGTTTTTAAATAATTGTGGTGATTCTAAGGGTTTTTGATTTTGTTTAATATTTTTTGGAGATGGTAACCCTGATGTACCAACCAAAGTACCAACTGATTGTCTACGAAAAAATCCTCATGTGCGTGTGTAGTTAGATTAGATCAATTTTAGAGCAATTTTGTGTAAGAAACTTTATATGCGATTTAAGGTTGAGTATAGAAGTAATAAACGATTTGAGCTTGCAGAAAAACACAGTTTGTAACCAATTCCACCCAAATTAAGTTACATACTTCACTTAGATACATTCTGCGTCTATCGCAATATGGCCGTCCTGTAATGATTTGGTGGCCAGTAATATTATTGTGATTTCATTGTATGCTAAATACCAAAATGGAGCTTCGAGTCGGTAACAAATACCGACTGGGCCGTAAAATCGGCTCAGGATCTTTTGGAGACATTTATCTTGGTGAGTGTGCTAAGAGATTATAGTAAACAAAGAAAAGTGGTCATTTGGTAGGCCAGCTGCAGTTTTTTTCGTTTCGAAATAGCTAGCATATCTTTTTATATCAGCAGCCTATTGTGAATACCTGATCCTAAGTGTTTCTTATACGCTATTAGTAACTCATAAAGAAATTTATTATCGACGAGTCCTAGTTAGAGATTGATTATAGGAGACATGGTGTAATTTACTATTGAATCCCTAGTACTGCTTTGCCTTTTTTGTGTACGGATCTACATAAACGATCAAAGAAAATGTACAGGAATAGTCTTTTATTATGTTAGTGAATGACAGTTTATGTTTAACAACATTAAGATACAGTGGAAAATGTCTTTAATTTAGTTTAGTGGTTGTATAATTCGTGTGTTTTTCAGGAACAAACATTGTCACCAAAGAGGAGGTTGCTATCAAATTAGAATGTATTAAGACAAGGCACCCACAACTACACATAGAGAGCAAGTTTTATAAACTAATGCAAGGAGGTGGTAAGTAGTATTAATAAATTATCATATTGAGCTAGTTTATCAACATGATGTACCTATTTGATTAAATAAATTAAATAGATACCTTCATACATAAATAATTATGGTAGTTGCAATAATAGCTCTATGGGTTATTTATTGTAATAGCATAATCTGCTGAGATTATATACATATACTCTGGTGTGGACATATTAATAGAATAATTACAGCAAAATGTATGTAAAACTATACATTTGTATCAATGTATTTATATATTAACTACGGGCAATATGCATGCCATTATAAAACAGTAGCTTCTGCCAGCGGCTTTTACCGTGTGAAAAGAGTTTTATCATCCCAAGGGGACATTATACTGGGATAAAAAGTAGCCTATGTGCTATTCTAGACTATAATCTGTCTCTGTGCCAAATTTCATCCAGATTCATTAAGCCGTTTTGGTGTGATAGAGTAACAAACATACATCCAAACTTACTCATTACAATATTTAAGTAAGATTTTGTATCTGGTCTTACAGATGTACTATGGTTTGACAATATTTTCATTTTCAAAGTAGTTCAAGTCATGATCATAACAGTTGAGTTCATTATTCTGTGTATAAGCACAAAATGAAAGAATAAAAATGGATTTATACACAGTTTTTTATAAATAAACTATAGCAAGTTGTCTACTTTATAATCATTATCAAAATATTATGTAACTTGTGGCCTGTTAATGATCTAAACTTAAATTGTTAACAGTTGGTATACCTGCAATAAAGTGGTGCGGCTCAGAAGGAGACTACAATGTTATGGTAATGGAACTGCTCGGACCCTCTTTGGAAGACCTTTTTAATTTCTGCTCGCGTCGTTTCTCCCTTAAGACTGTTCTTCTCCTCGCTGATCAACTCATTACGCGCATTGAGGACATACATTACAGGAACTTCATTCATAGGTATGGAATTATTTGGTACTTTTATCTTTATTCATTTAAATTCACCAGAGCTATTGACATTTAAGGAATTGAAGCTGCAGAAGAAAAAGCAAAGCTAATCTCCATCCAACATAATCTTCTTCTTTTCGTGTCGATAAACTCAAATTTTGACTGAACTATTCTCAAATTTTGTCTGACCAGTTGTTAGTCACCTGGATCACACTGTCATTTGCCTCGTTCAGGTCCCGAAAGGTACAGGTGGCTGGGTACGAAGGACAGACAAGGAGGTGGGGCATATCCTGCGACGGCCCCGCACTGGTATTGTGTTTGATATGGGTCTATGAGACTCCATTGCGCTGAATTTTTTCTACAGCGACCAACCTGTATGCAGTTCGTGTCCAGGAGGCAGATGCTCTGCTGGAGTGATGGAGTATGCAGGGGCAGGATGTGTGTTTGCGATCCAACATAATAAGATCACAAGAATACTCTGAAATGTATTTTATTATAGTTAATACACTCCCAGTTACATTGCATTGTTACTCATAACAATGACCTTTGCTAAGAATCATCTGACATTGTGTTATGTTTAGTTTCAAATTGCAAAATATAACCTTAGATTGCACAGACCTGATATAGGCCTTGTGTGAAATGTGGCAAAGAAACAATAAAAACTATTAATTATAGTAAAATATGCTCATTGTTAACTTGTCCAAATAATAAAATATTTTTGTGATTGTAGTGTAAATTTGAGTCAATGTAGTGATAATAATTGAAAATCCATGTAATTTGATAACTCAGCTTAGTTACAGACCTTGTTTATTTTTGTAATTTGCACTGTGGTCATTTTATTCTCATGAATTGTAAACTGATAATAAATCTATATAATCGTTGGTAATAAGGACAGCTGATATGCATGTTACAGGTCAGATGTTAGGGTAAAAGATAGTATAACTACCTGTTTACATATCTCATTACTTTGTGAATATCATTGACGTCGAATGCTATTGCATGGTTATATTGATATTTCCAAACTAAATTGCTGTCTCAGAAATAACTTTATTACCTATATTTTAACTGTAATAATTAATGATCTAGTTTTTGTATTTTATTTATTCAGTTTTAATTGAAGTGATAAGAGAAAAGCAAAGTTGGTAACGCTTACTTCAATATAACCTAGCCACCAGTAGACGTGTTACGGCGTTAGGAAATACAATTCTTCTTTTAAAAATTTCTTGTAGCCGCCTCTCTGTGACTCACGTCTTTTCTTTATTTCTTTTCAGAGCAATATTCAATAAAATTAATTCTTACAAGTACAAACCAACATGAAAGCTCATAATAAATCCTAAATATTAATGCCATATTTTTCTTCTGTTTGCAGGGATATAAAACCAGATAACTTTCTTATGGGCCTAGGTAAAAAAGGGAATTTAGTGTACATAATAGATTTTGGCTTAGCGAAAAAGTACAAAGATGCGCGCACATTGCAGCATATCCCATACAGAGAAAACAAAAACTTAACAGGTAACATTATTTTCCGATAAAACGACTGTAACCTTATTTACTTATCTCTATTTCAGCAAATGGCTATCACAGATAATTTAATTTACAACATTTTCAAAGTTAAAAACATGATAACTTTTTATTAAATGGTGACTTGTCATTCTGCAGACAGGTAAACATGAATTCCTGTTTTAAGTATTTCTTTGCTCAGTTGTGTGCGTTATGCATTCCTCTCGAAATGATGACGTGATCAACACGCATCGTGTTTTGTCTTGATCATTTATTTATTATTGTCATTTATATAATTTATCACATCTTGGGTGTACAGTGTACACACGATTGTAATGATACCCAAACAAAAGCCAAAAATAAATGTCGATATAGTTCTCGCCAAACTTCTTGGCCGCCCTGAAGTTGGCTACAATGGCTGCGCTGTAGAAAATCTCATACAGAAACAGCACCGTTTCGTGCCTCGCGCATCCGGTGCACCAACTTCAGGGCGGCCAAGATGTTTGGCGAGGGCTATCCCTGTCATTTTGTTAAGTACTGGAAGGTCTCCTAGGTTCTTATTAATTCTTTCCAATCTTATTTGAGAATAAAATGCACACGACATGTAATGTCTATATTAGTACTGTTTATACCAAAAAAACTAATAATAAATAATATTAATTACAGGAACAGCGAGATACGCATCGATAAATACACATTTAGGCATCGAGCAATCACGTCGCGACGATCTGGAGTCGTTGGGTTATGTACTCATGTATTTTAATCGTGGAAGCCTTCCCTGGCAAGGACTTAAAGCCGCTACCAAACGCCAGAAATACGAGAGAATATCTGAAAAGAAATTGTCAACTCCTTTCGACGAACTATGCAAAGTAAGTTTCGAATTTTTTCTACAAAATCAAATGATAGAAACTACATACACATTTTGATAAAGTGTTTATTACGATTAATTGGCGTGGTATTTTTCATGCGAATGAAGACGAGCAAAGCGAGTAATATCAATCAAAACTATATTGTTGGTACTATGTTGTTCCAGAACCATCCTATTGAGTTCCAGCTTTATCTGAAATACTGCCGACGGCTACGTTTTGAGGAGAGACCTGACTACAGCCATCTCCGTCAATTGTTCCGGACACTTTTCCATAGACAAGGATTTACTTATGACTACGTGTTTGATTGGAATATGCTCAAATTCGGTGAGTACCATGTCCTAAATCTTTTCTATTACTTCACAATGATTTAAACTTGCAAATGTTTTAACATGGTCTTAAAATGCGTTGCAGGTGGCCAGCGCGGCAATTATCAATCAGGTGGCAATGACCGTACATTAAGACGTCATGAACAAAATCAGGAGCAAGAAAACAGTAAGTAATTTGACTCCACTAATAATACAGTTAAGGTTTGACTAAACTGATAATTTGACACAGAATAGAAGAGGGACTCCCTTTTCCACACTTGACTCCCATTTAGTCCGTTGTGCATGGGGGTTCTGGCTAAAGTAGCCAGCCTAGCTCTATCCAAAAGTACAGGAGCTTCCTGGGGCTTGACAGGGCGACCTCACTGTTCTGAAGATTTCTTCACGGAAGCCACGGCCTTGCAGTCCAGGATGACGTAGGCGGCTGATTTCTCGTTATAGCAGCACCTGCAAAGTGGGCTGTCTGTGGCGCCTATGCAAAAATATGTTTGTTAAGAGGGGTGTGACCCGTAATTGTCCCTATGATTTTTCTATATAATTTGACACAAATCTGTTCCCCTAAGGCCAGTTTTATAACAACCAGTGTGGGGACACTTGGGGGAGGCCTATGTCCAGCAGTAGACGTTCAGCTGAAATGATGAAGGCCAGTTTTTATTATCGTGACTGACTTGTTGCAGAATAACGTCTACGTAGCCTCACTAGCTATAGCTAGAGCTCGGTCGCGTTCGGGTTCGGTTGTTAACTGTGTGTAACGTACGTGTTCGCAGCGGCGGGCGCGGCCGGCCAGCCCAGCACCACGGTGGCCGCCATCTCGGAGTGGCGGTGAGGGATCTTGCAGTCGGCGCAGTGTTAACACCACCACTACGGAACCACGTTCGTATTGTGACCTGCATGTTCAGTTCGCCTGAACAGACACAACACAGACTCGATATATTCACGTATTAAGACGGTGTGTTTAACGACGACTTATCACGTCATCGAGCCGCGCGGTAGGAATTGAGGCGCGTGGACGTCGTTGGACGTTATCACGTTTCGATATATAGATTCTGTAATAAAATAAGGAAACAATTTTGTATGCATTCGTGTTAACATTCATATTATTGTAAATTATTTAATAATAGACTTAAGTATGATGATGAGTGGGCCGAGAAATGAAAAGTTATTTCTGCTGGAATGAACCTCATCTAAGCAAAGAGTAAATTGATAGGCCTACCCATGCATCGTTGTACTTTATGCTCAGTTATATTTAGAAGTAAGATACATATTCTATCATATTGGTAAGATTAAATATTAAATTGTCAATTGGTCCCAAAAAAATCGGTCGAGGACCTTGACTCTGTATATTAGTAAATAAAACACCAATCGGACTAGCTTCAGTAAGCATCTACTCGGCGAAAGTTATTCTTATGGATATGTGCATCTTGGTACAACTAATTAAAGTAGCCATAGATACATAATAATGTTGCCATCAGCCATGTGAATGTTTTTGACAATCTTGCTGTATAAGCAAGCATTCCAACGTATTTTGTATACCGACACTTTCGTTTGAAGCCATAGGCGCAATTCTAACAGCAATTTGAAAGTCGAAGCAGTTCATTGAGTGCGCCGATCTTTGTTATTGTTGTTGAATAAAAACTGGATTGGTTTTATAACTGCATCAGATACTGACTAAACACCAAGAAGGCTGTCATTTTAAACACAAGCATTTTTTTATTTATCTTCGTTATTTGGAGGTCAGTGCGTTCAAATATTAGTGTAATAATTAACTATTAAAAATAATGTCGAAGCATGTCTTTGGAGGCCGATATTTTTGCGGACACATTTAGACAGATTAATCCTATCAACAGGCTTTAATAACCTAATATTTTTTTTAATGATTCTGCTAGTTCTTCTTTTGTTTTTGTAAATCTTTGTGCAATATAATACCTTTGTTTTCCTTTTAGTTATATTTTTTTTTTGATACGAGATGTATCGGATTTAGCATTTTGTCTTCCAAGTTGAGTTAAGATATGACTAACTTTCTCATTTAGTGCTGAAAGAAGTAATTATTATAAGTTCGTGACGTGTAAGGCATCTGTCATAAGGTACAGTCAGTGAGAAGAGTGAGATGGTGTAAAATTAATTTGATTGCAACATTTTCTGTTTCAAAGTTTCAGTAAATTCATGAATGTTTACACAATTTCGTCAGTCTCTGATTGTTCCTCTAGTAATTTTACGTCGGTCTTACTAGTTATGTCCAGCCACTGCCATAGTTTTATCTAAGTAAGTATATTCGGCAGTAAAATTGGCCCGATAAAACATTTATTGTTATTTTTTCTATTGTAAAATTCACATTGACAAATTTAAAAAAATATATATGTAATTACTCGAAGTTTTGTTTATTTCACTTTCGCGTGCATGTAGATGTGCCTACATTCCCGTTAGAGCTATTATTTTCCTCTAAATTATGTAATTTCATTTAAGCGATCTAGGAATCTATGATCTCATAAAAATTACCAAATTTTTTCATACATATTGTACCTATTTCAATTAAATCTGTTACCATTTTCATATTCTGATAAAATGTTTTTGTTCATTTGCTTTGTAATGCAGAGCTGTAAAATGTCCTATCTCTGTCAATAATATCTAGCTAAATAGTTTAAAAAATAATATAGATTGTAAATATACATCATTAAAAAAGTATTGCGATTGTTTTTATGAATTGAATTATTATTTAATTTGATCGTAATGTCACCTCTTTATATGACTGAGAATTAGGTTCAATTTTTTTTGTAAATACATAATGGTAATATATTCAATTTCCTTTCAATGGTTTGTATCACAAAGCTTTGAGATTTCAAAATCATCCTGATGTCATGATATTGTATAGATAGATAGGGATTTCGTTTAGAATAAATCGTCTAATCATCAATTTTTCGATCAGGCACTTGAGAGTACGACGTATAATCAAACTGTTGATATTGTAGCCATCAGCTATTGTTCAGTTGTATTATTATATTGTAATGCACATTATTCTTAGTTTTAATCCAATATTAAATTAATTAGATCTACAGGGTATTTTGTAGCATTTTGAGAAATTCAATAATTTTTCTGTTTGAATTAATTTTGTAGACAGTTCAAAGATTACATCCCCAAGTAGAACTGACGGTCGTCTTTACTTTTCAATGCTGTGCCAATATTGATATCAGTGTATTTTTAGTGTTTACAATATGAGTGTGTTTAAGTTAATTCCTTCATGTAGCAGAGTTCGTAATATGTTAGTACCCAAATATTTTAATGATATTGCGTTACTAATTCTTATGAACTTATATTACTTATTGTATATTAGATGATGATTTCGTGTATAAATACATGGAGGCGACTACGTTGTCGTGAATGTAATGATTCGTCGGCGTGGCCTCGAGTCCTGATATGATATGTCCTGTGCTTGTCGTTTGTCGTCAGTGTGGAGTGCGCAACATGTATCTCAAATGCTTTGGCGAAGTCGTGGAAAGGTCGTGGCTTGCTCTAAAGTTAAGTGTACGCTATAAACGACGAAAGACTTTATGGACTTAATTTTGTAAATAATAAATTTAAGGTAATTTAGGTAAGCAGACACTGTTTTTTACAATATCCTAGGTAATGGAATACATACATACATAACTGTTGTAGCGTTAATGTCTTTGAAATTATTTTGCTGTTATTGTATTTTTTTGTAGACGTGTCTCGTACCATACGATATATAAGTGATAAGGTCTTTGATATCGAAAGTTGCCTATTTAATATTCTTCAGTTACTGTTATAGGGGAGGGAACAAATCTAAATTAGTAGTTTTAGAACGAATAAGGGACTTAGAAAAACATCGTGGCTTTTATTGCATATTATTATGATACAATAATTTAAGTGTCCGATACGTTTTGTTCCCTCCAATGAAGACAAGTAAGATGCACTAATAACATGAGACTAATTTAATTCTTGTAGTCTAACCATGCTACGTTTAATTTACCTTTTAATATGGTATATTTTCACCACAAATACAAAATATGCTAGCCTATCTTAGCATATGCATTATAAATAAATTGTTATGCTTGCATTGTTTTCTATGTCCAGTATGTATAAATTCCTTTGGCACAATAAACTGAGTAAAATTAACCATTTTGTTTTCTTCACTTTATTTTATAAGTTTTAAAAATATACATATTTTAATTATTCTATCTCTATCTATGTAGCAAGAAACCCTCCATCAACAGGCAGCTGGACGCCATTGATCATACTGGCACTGTCGCTCAGCAGAAATATTACTGTGTCAACAACTTCTTGTACTTCTCCAAACCTTAAAAATTAAAAAGATTACGATTTACGATTTTCTTTTTGGTGGATATAGGGATGGAAAAGTTAATGAATAACATTAACTAATTAGGTATTTAGGTACCTAAACGGAAATATGTCTCTGTTCCACTATTAACCAGCAGTGTTGGTGTTTCTTGCCTTACCTTCATCTTTAGGTTGTATCCAGACAAGAGCGGTAGTTCAAAAATGTACCAGAACCCAGAACCAAAGATGGTAACGGATTTTTTTAAAACTATTACAGTAGAAATTTACCTTCCCAGTGGTATCTTTGAAAGCATACCCTGCGACTTGGCAGGTTCCGCCCAAACTTTACGGCCCATATCCGTCATTACAGCCGTTGGATTAACAGTGTTAGAACGGATGCCATGTGGACCAAGTTCTAAGGCCATAACCCTAGTTAAGGAATCGACTGCACTTTTTGACGCGCAGTATGCCGTGTGGTCCTTCAGCGCAGCCTGTAAAAAAGTATACCTAATAAAAATAATCGCTGTAGAATCACATTAGGTAGGTAGGAGCTGTAATAGTCATCAAGTAGCTATAATTACAATTTATTTGATAGGACCAAATTATTATGTCCTATGATCTATGGTACCATCTACTAGCTATTATTAAATTCTGACTGTACTGTACGACTCCTCAGCCTAATTGCGCAAGTGAATTCGGCAAGGCAAAGGGTTTGACTGCCATTAATCAACCTATCACATATCTAGACGTAAATCAACATCGCGTTTTTAACGCATGTGTTTGGTCGATTGATGGCGGTCAAAGCCTTTGCTTTGGCGTATTCACTTACGCAATTACCCTGCAGCTGGCCCGGTTGCAGACAAATTTTTAACCGACTTTCAAAAAAGTTGGCGGTTCTATGGTCAACCATGGTATGTCTGTATGGTCTATTTACATGTATGTTTTTCGTGCTTATTACTGTATTCATTTCTGAATAAAATAACAAGGTTTTTCTTTCAAAGAACTAAAATATATCCTTCTGAGTTTTACATCGCTTCTTATCTAGGTATGTAAAAAAGTCGTGATTTGCCTTCATAGGTAGATATAAAAAAAATATAAAACTTACTATCGATGCCTGTGATGATATATTTACTATGGATCCATGTATGTTGTTTTCAATCATTTTCTTTGCTACAATTTGACTAACGTTAAGGGTAGCTTTAACATTGAGCGCCATCGTCCTGTTGAAAGCGCAAACGTGAAAGACAACAAAAACTTTTAAGACACTACTACGCTACAGAACATGCACGACTTTATCTTGGCTACTTACATGTCAAAACTCGCTGGTGAACACTCAAAAAATGATTCAATAATTGCAATTCCTGCATTGTTAACAAGTCCATCGAATATCCCCAACGAGTCTACCGTTTCTCTAGTTTTATCCCAGTCCAGTAGATCTACACATGCAATTTCAATAGAAGGATACTCCTTTTTAAGCTTTTCTAAATTTTCAGGTTGATTTGAGAGAACGACAACATGAGCCCCTTGTCTCCATAACTCTACGGCTATTCCGCGACCAATACCTGCAAACACTTCTTGTTAACTTTTCCTCTCCACAGAACAGATTATAGGTATAGTTCTCGCCAAACTTCTTGGCCGCCCTGAAGTTGGCTACAATGTCTGCGTAGTAGTAAATCTCATACATAAACAGCACCGTTTCGTGCCTTGCGCATCCGGTAAACCTACTTCAGGGCGGCCAAGAAGTTTGGCGCAGACTATAGATACCTCTTGTATCTGTTCTGTAACTTCTACCTTAGAAAAAAACAAAAAGATTGGGTTTATAATTTAGATGATTTAAAAAAATATTTTTACCTTGGCAGCCACCAGTGACAAGTATTCTTTTTTCTTTAAAATATTTATCCATTATTTATTGATAAGGTCGCTCGAGAATAAGACGTAAGTTGTAGCAACTTGTGCGGTTATTTACAGAAAGCTAACTACTTACGTAAGTAAAACATTATTTTCGAGCTGTACTCGATAAGCCATATCTCGAATATAGTGGTTCCGATAAGAAGTTTGTTTATGTTTGTAATGATTAGGTACCTACCTACATACAGCAATCAATTTCAGGAGGTCACGAATAAGTCTAGTCTAATTCTCTGTGGTCTAATTAGGGCCGACGCAGATGTAGCGAATCGTGTCTTTTGCTGCCAAGCGTATATATACGTTGCATTGATTAAAATAAAATCGAAAATACCTACACACTCTTCTCTGCCCGCTCTCGAAGTTTGTTTGGCAGTTTGCACTACCTTAGGCAGCCTTGCACTACTTCAGCTCTGCGCCGGCCCCTACGAATGTGTCTCATGAAAATTAACATGTTAGAAAAAATGAAATACCTGGGCGACTTTTAACAAATTGCATTTATTCAACAACATAACTTTCATGTAATGGCTTCACAGAAATGTTCCAGCAAGCAATGAAATCATTAAGTTTAATATTCGTCCAATATTTATGTCTATTATTTTCTTATATTAACAACACCTAACAAGGTTTGCCAGTCCATTGGGTTCATAATATGTATATAGTTATTTTATTTTAAATATTTTTGTACATTCTCATTTAACAGTAGATACAGTAGGTACCTATTAGTATATTTACTACAATAAGTCAGTTCACATTGTCTCCATAATATTTTGTTTTTTCCTTGTAATAACCTAATCAGCTTTATAATGATGACTAAGGCTTGCATACATTATAAAAAGTTAATGTAATGTTATAATATGAATTGGACTGCATTCAAAAAGATGTGATAAATGCAACAGATCTACTTGATAAAATAAGATAAAGCACTTCCCACCAAATAATATTCTAATAGATAATTCTAAATTTTACAGTAAAAATACAAACCTATTTTTAACATAATATACCAACAATCTCACGGGTTCATCGTGACAAAACCAAAGCTTATTTATTAATGCTCTAAACACTGGATATGCAATAAAACGAAAACTACTGTAGTTCATTACTATATTATTCAGTGGGGAGGGCGATAAGATTGAGAAGCAAAGGTTATTTAGGTAATCGAGCCGTGGTTTATCTATACAGTAACATAAGTAACTGTTCAAAATATTACATCATAATCATGGTTTGTGTTGATGGTTGTAATTTTATTATAGAATATTTCATTAACCAGAATTGATAATAATATTATCACATGTAAAACATAGATGATAATATAATCATGGCAATATGTAGGTATCTTAGAGTACCATCTTTGGTTGATTCACTAATAAACATAGATCCAATATACTTAAAACTAAAATATGCAGGTGTTCCATATAAAAGCCATAAATATAATAAGGTAAAGTAAAAAAATAAAGTATGTATTAAACATGTCAAAATATTATGTGGCAAGGAAGCCTCCATCTATTGGCAGCTCCACACCATTGATCATACTAGATCTCTCACTCAAGAGGAAAACTACAGCATTCACCACCTCAGAAACTTCTCCAAACCTGAAAGTGAACAAAATATTTTTATTGCTGCTACTGATAACTTTTTATCTTTATTGTGTTTGTATGACAAAACTGCTATGACCTCTTTGCTTTAATTTCTGTTTTAAGTTATTTAAAACTATACAAGTCATAACCAGTCAAAACCACTTTAAACTGCGACAATATTGA
The DNA here is from genome assembly GCA_945859665.1 of Anorthoa munda. Lineage (NCBI taxonomy): Eukaryota > Metazoa > Arthropoda > Insecta > Lepidoptera > Noctuidae > Anorthoa > Anorthoa munda. Next base: position 9,994,221 of record OX243913.1, on the reverse strand, counting down.
GGAAAGTGATGAATTGAATTAGAATAGTGAATTGCCTTAGGACCAGTTTTTTGATCCGTACTTTATGCAACCAATGGTTTGAAATTCCGGTAAATGCGTTTTTCGTCAAATCTTTATCAGAAAAGGTCACATAAGTTGTAGAGTAAATTATTTGACCATTTGTTACACCAACAATTGATGAATAAACGCGTTTTACCGAAAATTTTAACCGTTGGTTAGCCTATTTAACCATTGGTTGAGTTAACTATGGATTAAAAAAACTGTCCTTGGCCCAGTTTTCTGATCCGTTGTTGTTGGGCCATTTAAAAACGGGTGAACAAACTGGGTCCTAAGTTTGCCTAAAAATACATCAGCCAAAAGTAGAAATTGGAATCTATTTTGGGCTTTGCCAAAACGCGTTGGTAAAAGGTTCGATAAGCCAGTCATTCCGCGAAGAGGCTACACATAGACCTTTGACTAGAACATAAATGGACAAAGCACTTAAATGTTACAGCCTAAAAAATGTCAGCTATATGAAACTTTTATGATGATCGGGCAATATCACTAATGACTAAGAATGTTGAAAACCAGTGTAAACCGTTTTTGAACAAGGACATTAGTCCCGTACGCAAAATACGCGTTTCGACGTTGATTTGCCGACACTAGTCTGTTATACATACATAAAGACATCAGTCAAAACAATTTTTGCCTGGGTATGAGTTTTCACTGTAAACTGTGTTATAATTTCTGGATAAAGTAAGAATAAAATGTTAGAAACATGAGCAAAAAAAATTGTATTACCTTCCCAATGGTATTTTAGCAAGCATTTCTTGAGCTTTGACTGGATCTGACCAGCCAACTTTAGCCATTTCAGTCATGATGACTGTGGGGTTGACGCAATTCACTCGAATGCCATAGGGACCAAGCTCGAGGGCCATGGAGCGAGTTAGGGCATCCAAAGCTGCTTTAGATGCACAGTAGATAGTATGATCTTTCAAAGCAGCCTGCAAAATAATATCAAACATGAATTAATTAAACACCTACGCAAACATTTTACATATGTTATTTATTTAACTACATATTATAAGAATTTTTCTTGATATTCTCATATAACATTATCTCAGTATAACAGGCTCTAATTTTATTTTTATTAGTGTTCATCACCACTGCTTTCAAAAAGGTGAAGGAAAGCATCATGAGGGAACTGGCACATATTTTTTTTTCTTTTTTAATGAGAAAATTTGAAGACATGTGACATCTACAAAACCGCACTGGGCACATAGAGAGGAGGCTTGAGCCCAGCAGTGGGAACAATATAGATTGATTATTAGCATATCTTTTTTTTTTTTGTTGCCTTACATCCAGACAGGTTTGAGGACAGTTTTGTACACAAGTAGTTTATTGCCTGTGGATAATTTATTGTTTAGACCAAGCAGCCAGTGTAGGAGTCTATATCGAATGTTGAGTTCCTCTCGTTTGGCCTTGGTATGATTTTCCATGTCAAGGTTCGGTCCAAATGCATACCCAGGTACCTGACGTTGCCCTCATGCGATAAGGTGGTGTGCCTCCTAGTTGTACAGGTGTGCAGTTACCCCTTCTGAGTGTGAAGGTGACTTGCACAGACTTAGATGTGCTGGCTTTGACTTTCCATGTATGAAATCACTCATTGATCATGTGAAGAACCTGCTGTAAAGTATCTGAAGCGACAACTGGATCATTGTTAGAAGCCACTATGGTGGTGTCGTCAGCGTACGTAGCTGTAGTTAAGCCGGATAGTGTTGGAAGATCTGCCGTATTTAGGGTATACAGTATGGGTCCCAAGATGGATCCCTGTGGTACGCCCGCTCTTATGTTGTAAAAGCCAGAAATCCAAGTCTGTGCAAGTCACCTGGAAGGAGGCTTCACTTGGAACAATCAATCTGAGAGATATGATCTCATTAGCATGTGATAGCTATGAGGTAAGCTTTTCTTAATTTTATAGAGGAGGCCATTGTGCCAAACCTTGTCATATGCCTGTTGAATGTCCAGGAATATGGATGCGCAATATTCTTTCTGTTCTAGAGCCTTTCTTACTGTCTCACCAACTCTATGGATTTGCTCGACTGTAGAGTGCTGCTGGGGGAAACCAAACTGGTGATTGGGTATTATCTAGTTTTCCAGTAAGTATTGGTAAGATTCTGCGTAGTAGCACTTTCTCAAACAGCTTTGACAGGATTGGCAGCAGACAGATTATTCTATTCGAGGTTACTTAATTCGTTCACGGGCTTGCCCATTTTGTGGATAATCATAATTTGTGAGACTTTCCATATCCTAGGAATTATCAAAGTGAACCTTATTAAGTGATTACTGTGTACAATTGTTGGTAGCTAATAGCAATCAGTGATTATTAACAAAAACAGTGATTAAATTCTAAGATTGACACTTGCAATATAAAATTTTTCTTCATCCACCTACAATTTCTAAATATCACGTCAGATGTCGAAATGTCATTTGACGTTTGGAAAAGTGTTGCCATTGTGAAACAATAACTACTACAATGAGTTGCAAAAATATTTCCAATTCAACTAAATCGGAAAATGAGGGTCAATGTCAACCTAGCAATAGTGATGAAAATCACAAGAACAAAGCCTCGCCTAAGAAACTTGTTCAACAAGTCTTTCACCCTGCTCTCTTCAACAAACATCGTTCCAATTCACTAAGTAACGTGAATGAAGAAGGGAACAAGAATGTAGCATTGGAGAGTGCTGAAATAAGTTGGCAGAGAATTCCCGAAGCGCGCAATCCCAAGAGGAAAAAACCATCAGACAGTCCTCCACAAACACTGCAAACTAGCAACCGATACAACAGCTTACCAATAGATCTAACAGAAGAAGATCATACACCGACTGTGAAAAAACCAAGCAAGCCCCCACCAATAATCTTATACGGAATAGATGATGTTAATAAGCTCACAGAACTGCTCGAAACTGTTAGTGACAAAAATCTATTCACCTACAAACTTGTTAATAGAAACCAGTTACGAATTACAAGTGCCAGTGTAGATGTCTACAAAAATCTTATTGCTGTGGTAAGGAAAACTGGCCTCATTGGCCATACTTTTAACAAAAAAGATGAAAGATGCTTTAGGGTCGTCATCAAAAACCTCCATCATTCGACTCCAATGAACGCAATAAAGGAGGAACTAGAAAGCACCGGAAATATTGTTAAGGGCGAGATCATTAATGTCAAATATGGACCTGACAAGATACCAACCTCAACTTTCTTTGTTAACTTTGTACCAGGACCAAACAACGCGTTAATTAAAGACATAAAATACATATACCACCAATCTGTTATGATAGAGGATCCTAAAAGGAAAAGGACAATTGTACAGTGTCAGAGGTGCCAACAGTACGGTCATTCCAAAAATTACTGCATGAGGCCCTACCGCTGCGTCAAATGTGCAGAAGCGCACAAAACCTCTGATTGTCCTAAAAAAGAGCGAAATACACCAGCTCAATGTGCCTTGTGTCACGGAGCTCATCCAGCAAATTATAAGGGTTGTGAAGTTTATTTGGAGATTCTATCTCGGCGGTCAAACTTACAACAGGAAAGAAAACCGAAACACACTAACGAAAGAAATGGACAGAATAACAGCAATAATGATAATGAAAAATATCAAGAGAAAACCGTAATTCTTCCGTCAAGCGCACGAAGAATAGATAAATCTTATGCCAGTGTGACTAAATCCACGCACACACCACCAGAAAAACCAGACCCACACGAATCGCTTACCATGATAGAGAAAAAAGAAAATTTGAAGCAATCCTCCAACAAATGAGTACGCTTATGAGTCTCATAACAATCCTCATAGAAAAATTGCCAAAATAGATAGCCATAAAATTTTTTTTCTTTTTTTTTTCTTTTTTTAAAAACGTTGCCCCACACTAGGAATTTCTTCCTGTATCGTGGGTGCGTTTACAAACATATAAATTCACATACACAAACACCCAGAGCCGAAACAACTATCTATAGGTCATACAAATATTTGTTCCGTGCGGGAATCGAACCCGCGACACGCAGCGCAGCAGTCAATCGCTCAACCACTGCGCCAACCGTGCGCCCTCATTGGAACTCTCAACGCAAACGGGTTGGCACCGAACAAACATGAGGTTGAACTTATTATCAAGGAACACAAACTAGACATTCTCCTTGTATCAGAAGCCCACTGTACCAATGCAACGTCCAGCATTAGATTGAACGGCTACCGTACCTACGTCACGCAACATCCAGATGGGACTGGTCACGCAGGAAGCGCAGTCATCATTCGGGAATCAATCAAACATCACCTGATGCCTGAGTTTAGACAAGACTTTCTTCAAGCTACGACAGTTGCAGTTGAGGACGTGCACGGTTGTTTTAATGTCTCGGCCATATACTGTCCACCAAAACATAAAATTTACGAATCGATGTTCAACACCTACTTTCATTCTCTTGGAAACCGCTTCATCTCAGGGGGAGATTGGAATGCGAAACACACCTACTGGGGTTCGAGACTAACAACCACAAGAGGCAGACAACTCAAGTCTAGCATAGATAATAAGAACCTCACTGCTATTTCTACCTGCGAACCTACCTATTGGCCTTCAGACCCCATGAAAATTCCAGACCTCTTAGACTTTTTTATTATTAAGGGATTTTCCAAACATTATCTCAAGTCCGAATCATGTCTGGATTCCTGCTCAGATCACACCCCAGTTATTTTAACCATCAGTACCCTACTCATTGAAAACGAAAAGTTGGAAATATTATACAACAAACGGACTGATTGGGCTTCATTTAGAGAGGAAATTGAAAGGGGGATTGACCTAAAAGTTAAATTAAAGACACCAGACGATATTGAATTCACCGCGAAACATCTTACCAATTTAATACAAGTATCCTGCTGGAACAATACACCAATTATTAAACCAACACATCACCCAACGAATTATCCACGAGAAATAAAAGAAAAGATACTGGAAAAACGAAGACTACGTCGAATCTGGCACCAGAGTAGAAACAGATCGGATAAAACCGCATTGAATAGGGCAATTGTGGAGTTGAAAGATCTGATCCGCAACTGGCACGATGATACATTGCATTCTAAGCTGGAATCATTGTCTGCTACTCCTTCTGCAAACTACTCTTTATGGAAATTCACTAAAACATACGACAGGCCACAGATTGCAATACCACCCATAAAGAATAATAATGAAAAAAATAACAATGATTGGGCTCGTACAGCTCAGGAGAAGGCCAATGCATTTGCAGAACACCTGTCCAGTGTTTTCACCCCGAATGCGACCGATGATCTTGAATCCGAATCGAATGTCAGTGCAGCGTTAAACCAGGCATATCAAATGTCAATGCCCCCAAAACCAGTATCTGTGAGAGAAGTTGCAAAAACTATCAGGGAGCTAAAAGACAAAAAAGCACCTGGCTTCGACTTACTAACCAAAGAAGTTCTGATAGAACTACCCAAGAAAGCCTTGGTATATATAACAATCCTATTCAACGCAATTCTCAGAGTGCAACATTTTCCCGAGATATGGAAAGTCTCGCAAATATTGATGATTCACAAAATGGGCAAGCCAGCGACAGAAGTAACTTCGTATAGACCGATCAGTCTGCTGCCAATCCTGTCAAAGCTGTTTGAAAAAGTGCTTTTACGAAGAATCTTACCAATATTGACAGAGAACAATATAATACCCGATCATCAGTTTGGTTTCCGACAGCGGCATTCTACAGTCGAGCAAATCCATCGAGTTTACGAGACAGTAAGAAAAGCCCTAGAACAGAAGGAATATTGCTCATCTGTATTCCTGGACATCCAACAGGCATTTGACAGGGTATGGCACGATGGTCTCCTGTACAAAATTAGGAACAGCTTACCACATAGCTTTCACATGTTGATGAGATCATATCTATCAGACAGAATATTCCAAGTGAAGGAGGCGGGTGCGACTTCTCGTTTTTACAACATTAAAGCTGGCGTACCACAAGGATCCATCTTGGGGCCCATACTGTATACCCTATATACGGCAGATCTTCCAACATTATCAGGCTTAACCACAGCTACATACGCTGACGACACCGCCATCCTGGCCTGTAACAATGATCCAGCTGCCGCATCAAATACCTTACAGCAGGGACTTTACAAGATTAATGAGTGGCTTCAAACTTGGAAAATCAAAGCCAGTACATCTAAGTCTGTGCAAGTCACCTTTACACTGAGAAGGGGCAACTGCCCACCTGTAAAACTAGGAGGCACCACTTTACCGCACGAGGACAGTGTTAGGTACCTGGGTATGCATTTGGACCGCCGCTTGACGTGGAAAAATCATATCAAGTGTAAACGAGAGGAACTCAACATTCGGTATCGACTCCTACACTGGCTGCTTGGTCGAAACAGTAAATTATCTACAGATAATAAACTGCTTATCTATAAAACTGTTCTTAGGCCTGTCTGGATGTATGGCATACAATTGTGGGGTAGTGCCAGTGATTCAAACATCTCGATGCTTCAACGTCTGCAGAACATCATACTGAGAACGATTAGCAACGCTCACTTGTTTATCACAAACAATGAAATACACCAACAGCTACAAATGACCACAGTTAAAGAAGAAATTCGATCAACTGCGGCGACATACAAGCAGCGACTGTCTCTTCACCCAAACGAACTAGCAGTCCAATTAATGTGCCAAAATTACACCAACCGTCTTAAAAGGCATGATGTAATGAAGCTGCATAACAGATGGTAGCTATGTTGTACTGAAGAAGAGTAGCTGTCCTCACTGGAGGAAGCACTCTACAAGACATTGACCCGTGAACACATCTGATTATAGTCTAAAAAGACTGATGGCAGATCAAAAGAAGAAGGAGAAAAAAAAAAAAAAAAAAAAAAAAAATATCCTAGGAAAACTGCATTCTGAGGATTGCATTGAACACGATGCTTATAAGTACCAGGGCTTTCTTAGGTTGTTCTTTTAGAATTTCTTTGGTTATTAGGTCGAAGCCAGGTGCTTTTTTTTCCTTGAGCTCTCTTTGTATGTTTTAGCAACCTCTATCACTGATATTGGTTTTGGAGACATCGACATTTGACAGGCCTGGTTTAAAGCTGCATTAACTTTCGATTCGGACTCAAGATCGTCGGTCTCGTTTGGGGTGAGCAGTTCGAGCCCAATCATTGATGTTTTTCATTATGGGTGGTATTGCGATCTGCGACCTGTCGTATGTATTGGTAAATTTCCATAAATAATAGTTTGATGAAGGAGTAGCAAACAGTGATTCCAGCTTAGACTGCAATGTGTCGTCGTGCCAATAGCGGATCAGATCTTTCAACTCCACAATTGCCTTATTCAATGCGGTTTTATCCGATCTGTTTCTACTTTAGTGCCAGATTCGACGTAGTCTTTGTTTTTCCAGTATCTTTTGTTTGCTGTCTAGAGGATAATTTGTTTGGTTGGTATGTTGGTGTAGACATTGGTGTATTTTTCCAGCAGGATACTTGTATTAAATTAGTTAGATGTTTAGCGGTATCTTCAATATCTTCTGGTGTCTAGAATGTTATTTTCAGGTCGATGCCCATCTCAATTTCCTCTCTGAAAGAGGCCCAATCAGTCCGTTTGTTTTATAGTGTTTTCAATGAGCAGGATGCTGACGGTTAATATAACTGATGATCCGAAAAGGAATCCAAACATGATTCAGACTTCACGTAATGTTTAGAAAATCCTTTAATAATAAAAGAGTTGGATGGCCAATAGGTAGGTTTGCAGGTATAAATAGCGTTGAGGTGTTTTGTATCTATGCTCGACTTGAGTTGTCTGCCTCTTGTAGTTATTAGTCTGGAGCCCCAGTATGTGTATTTCGCATTCCAATCTTCCCCAGAGATGAAGCAGGTTCCAAGAGAATAAAAGTAGGTGTTGAACATCGATTCGTCAATTTTATGTTTTGGTGGAAAGTATCAGAACAGTATATTAGTATATACACATACATGTAGTACAGTAGTGAGTATATTAGTAACAGTATATTTAAGGTCTCAGTTTTATAGCTGAGACCTTAAAACAATCTGATTCCTCTCTTGGCGTGTGCATGGATTTTGCCACATCGGCATCAGATTTATCACTTTGCCGTGCGCTGGACGGACGAATTACGGTTTTTCCTTGAAATGTCATTGTTGTTATTATTTTGTCTGTTACGTTTGTGTGTAATCTTTTATGGATAAATAATTTATTATATTTATGACTAGACATCGGAAATACTTCAAAATACTTTTGTGATTAGAATTAACGTTTATTGTCACAATATTTTTCTAGATTTTCTAGGGCAAACTTGTGATATTTGTTATTTTATATTAATTTGTAGGCTGAAATTGACGATGTCTACATCGACTGAAACTGAACTTGAAATTTGGCACAATGTCTGCAGAAACCTTTTCATGCCAGTTCTGAATTTAATTAATAATACAAGACCATTAGCACATTTAACTTCTGAAATAAACACTATGAATTAAAAATACAAAAATATGCAGTAAGGCTATAAAATTAAGGTTTTATGCCTTTGCACATGAAATCATGCAAATACATATAATCCAATATCTATTTATGGCCATATTACCATGTTTAAGTAATAAAAGTTAACCAGGCATGTTTAGTTACATAAAAACTGTCTCAGTTTGACCTTGTTGAATAATAATAAGATCACAATGTTAGAGATAAGCATTACACATGTTAGCTCAGCTGATTGTTAGTGATAACAAAACAACAATCATGGTAGGAGTTACATTGAAAAAAATATTGCATTACCTTTGAAGCCTGTGAAGAGATATTGACTATGGTACCAGGAGTTTTGTTTTCTACCATCTTCCTTGCTACAATTTGACTAATATTAAGAGTTGCCTTTACATTGATATTAAACATTCTGAAATAAAGAAAATGGTTTAAGTGTGATGCATTACATGTGGTACTATTCAGCGATATCTATGTTTTGTATAACTGTACTTTGTATACAAAACATAGGTATACTCTGGCAAACTTCTTGGTCGCCCTGAAGTTGGCTACAATGGCTGCACAGTAGTAAATTTCATACAAAACAGCACCAATCCATGCCTTGGCGGTCAAGAAGTTTGGCGAGAACTATACCCCTGAATAATACCACATTGCCATGTACATGGAGGCATATAGAAAATTAAATCTAAATGCATACTTATCAAAATCCGAAGATGAGCACTCGAGGAAAGGCTCACAAACGGCAACTGCGGCATTGTTCACTAACGCGTCAAAGTGGCCGAGAGACTCGACCACTTTTCGTGTTTTTTCCCAATCAGCTACATCAACGTCCACTATGTCTATAGAAGGATATTCACTCTGAAGCGATTCTAAATGAGATCTTGTTCGAGACAAGGCGACTATGTTTGCTCCAGCACGCCACAATTCTACGGCGATGCCCCGACCGATTCCTGTAGTTTTATAATAGTTATTAGTACACGCGTATGGTTATGTGTTATGACATTTTAGAACGCAATATGACTGTAGAAATTCACGGTTAACGTTGTTTCCAATGCTATAAAATAAACATAAGACTAAGAAGTTAAACAAAACTGGTAATATTGCAAACTTACCTTGGCCAGCTCCGGTAACGAGTATTCTCTTGCCTTTAAATGAGATTTCCATTTTTAAACAGATTATTTTTTAGAGCTGTAGTTTGAATACCTTGATTAGTCCGCCACCGCTTAGTTGTAATTTAATTTACAAATGCAAACTGCGAGTTTATACAGCCGTTCGTTCTGGTTCGTTCTGAATTGACATTGACTTGACTCAGTCAGTAGATTGGCTAGACGTAGATTTGACAGAGTTCTCTTCGTCCGACTTGACTTTGACATTTATTGTTTTTTTTTGGGCATTTACTGACCTGGCTACTGAGGGTTTTAAGTCAAGTCGTAATTTTATCAATTCTTTTACACATTATAATGCGGATGTAACACATTCTATTATTCATTTGAATGTTTTTTATGCAATAATCAATTAGAATCTTATCTTACCAATATCTATCTATCTATATAATCTATATCTATATTCCATATAATAATATGCTTTAAACAAATTGTGCAGTAGGTCACGATTGAATACCAGCCTCAGTTATTAAGTCGGCCAGACATGAACTTGTGCCAGCAATAACGCATGTCTGTAATCTAGGCATCTTAAAAGGGATTTTCCCTGACACTTTTAAGAAGCCATTAGTCACATCACCATTAAATAAGGGTGGGGATGGTGACTTGTACTCACCACACTGTCCAAAATTATAGAGAATGTCCTAAATAAAAGATTGCTTAGCTCTCTTGAATGCAGCAATTTAATTGCGCCAAACCAATATGATTTTAGCAGAGGCGTATTCACAGACATAAATCTAAGTAGATAACGCAAGTGCCTCCATCTGTATGAAAACTAAGCGTTCCACTTTTTCACACACAATTTATAAACAAATTTACTTACCAATGAAAGAAACCATTTCCCTCGGCCAACTTTTTCTTTATTCTTTACAACTCAATATGGCATAAAAAGAACGTGACCCCTTGCAGCTGCCCTACTAAACATAGAAGCTCTTGTCTTAAATACTTGGGGGTGCACATCGATAACACTTTGAGTTGGCATATCAGTGTGCAGTTACGCTTACGCATGTTCTTAAGCTATTTTTAGGGTTCCGAAGTCAACAAGGAACCCTTATAGTTTCGCTCTGTCCGTCTGTCCGTCCGCAGCTTAGCTCAGAGAATCAAAGTACTAGAAAGCTATAATTTGGCATACATATTAATCATTCCGACAAAGTGGTAACATAAAATCATGATAAATATTTTTTTTTCGGGTACCTCCCATAGACGTAAAGCGGGGATGTATTTTTTTGTCTCATCTATCCCATGGTGTGGGGTATCGTTGGATAGGCCATTCAAAAATATTATGGGTTTATTCAAACCTAGCTTTAAATTGCAAAATTATGTTAGAGTCACGTGTCCCTCCCCCTCTGCCAGCAAAATGGTTGCTCTTGGCTATGTGAAAAAATTCACGGCAGTAGTAAATATAACGAAATTAAAAGGAAAACTATCACGGATAAGTAGGCTTTACAAGTTTACGAGTAATAGTCGACCAACTTATAAAATGTACTTGGAACAGTAAAAATTTTGTACAAATGCCATTGAAAATTACTTAAATAACATTGTTAGCTGTGTAAAACAGATCATAAATATATGCTTATGAACCATGTAAAAATATACAAAAATAAAATCATAACATCCTTAGTAATAATGATTTCTAAATTAATAATTTTTAAGCTCGAATAACGCATTGGAGTGGCCGGAGTCGTTGGCAGTACCGGTTCGTAGTCCATACGGCGCATGCGCGCGGTGGTGTCTATTTTGTGTTAGTGCAGAAGTATTTTGGACGTTTTGTATTAAAACGTAAAAGTAAAGTCAAATTAGATTTCATTTCCAAGCAAATTACTTATTTTCTTCTGTCGATAATCCATCTATAAAGTCAATATTCGATCCGACTACATCACTAATTGAGTAGCGTAAAACTTTCCAGAATTAAATAGTGAAACGTGTTTCCGACCGACTGTTAAAAACGATTTATTTTGCCTTAGCTCAGTCATTTCTATGGCTCAGTCACTTCTTACCTATTGCATATCTGTCTGGAGTGGTACACTTAAAACGTATTTACTTTGCCTATAGAGGGCACAAAGGGCTGTCTTGAAATTCATGCTTCACAAACCTTATTGGTACCCGACTACCCAGCTCTTTATAGACGTATTCGTACTCACTGCCCGACAGCTCTGTGATCTTAATATCACTTTACGTGTACCTACACTCATCATTGACCTATGACCCAAGGGTACACTTACTGGAGCAAAATAAACGATGTAAAGATCCTGTATGCCCACCTGTCATCACCAAAACTGCTCTGGCGAGGTGAAGCTACCTGTGGCTTAGCAGCCACCTTTATAAAATTATTAAAGAAATATTATTTTACACTGTATAATATTCGAAACACACATCTAAACACACTCATATACACACACACCCTCACATACACCCAAACAGTATGTATTATAACACCATACACCCAAAATGCACTTGTGTGGTGTCGGAGTACAGTGTCTTGTAAGTTTATTCAATACCTACATAATTAAAACTGTTTTGATTACCTATTGCATGGCACAGCGGGACATAGGAATAAGGGGATAAATAGGGATCCATTTATAGGAAAATTGATATTTCTGGTTTTCTTAAACTTTTAATGTAGGTACATCAATTCTTATACATAAAACAATATTTTGTATCTCTATAGTTATTTTGTTAAATAAATATAAAAATAAGTTAATAACAATCGATAGAACTGTATTCTCTTAAATAACACAGGTATTCAGGTATAAATTAGAGGTGGCTTCGTATATGATTCCTGATGGTAACTTCATAGTTCTACCTAACGTTGTCCTTAGGTTGGTACTTCATCTATACCACGGGGCCCCGCGCTAACAAAGATAATATGGTTCAGATAAATGTCACTAGATGGCGTGATATGCATCGATTCGTTATTGAACTGTGTTTAAAATTAACATTATCTAGAATTGATCATAAAACAAACACACACATTTCAAAGATTATTTGAACGGATTATTTAAAATTGATTCCAATAAATGGCGCGGTTTTAAATTTCTGAGGCATGCCACCCGATTTTATAAATTTGTATTGTGACTCATTTTGGTACGATGCAACTGTAAAAACTTGCAAAAAAATACTATAAAACAAATCGTAACTGTATTTAAAGAAAAAAAAGTCACGGACCGAGAAAACCCTTTTACTTGCAAGTCGTTGCTAACACCATCTATAGCCGTGGAACGGAACCAAACACGATCGAAGTACCTACTTATAAAAATAATCTTCTTGATCAGACGAAAAACGCTAGTTATGTCGGCACGGTTTCTTTGTATGGGATGAGGCATCTGTATGCTAGTATTATATTATCTGTGTCTATACTAAACTGAAGTACCAACTTAATATATGTATGTTTTTGTTTGACAATCTGTAGGGCCTAGTAGTTACCTTACTACCTTTCTCTTCATTATAAAGAAAATGATAGTGTGCTTCTCCAGATTGTACTTAGTTTACTAGAGTGAATTCCTCAAAAGGGAGAGGGGTGTCTGTACACCAAAAACCGGCCAAGTGCGAGTCGGACTCGCACACGAAGGGTTCCGTACCATTATCGCAAAATACTGCATAAAAATCACATTTGTTGTATGGGAGCCCCCCTTAATTTATTTTATTTTAATTTATTCATTATTATTTTTTGAAGTAAATATATACAACTAAACATTCTGTGAATATTTCAAGCGTCTACCTGTTGCCGTTATTAATATCGAGCAAAAAACGTTTGATGTATGGGAGCCCCCTTTAATATTTACTTTATATTGTTTTTAGTATTTGTTGTTATAGCGGCAACAGAAATACATCATCTGTGAAAATTTCAACTGTCTAGCTATCACGGTTCATGAGATACAGCCTGGAGACAGACGGACAGACGGATCGCGAAGTCTCAGTAATAGGGTCCCGTTTTTACCCTTTGGGTACGGAACCCTAAAAATTTATTCATAAATGCAAAAAACTGACGCAACTAGGTATGCGTAGGACTTACATTATAACAATTACCAGTACTTAAAAGTCAAAGTATTTTGTATTTTCGGAACACATATAACCTTTTCTAATCATACTTAGGTAGGTACAATCTAGTGATTTACACACGTTGGTTTTGATAGAGCAAAATATATTTTTAACGCTCACGCCAATATCGCTAAAAAAATAAACGTAGGTATAGATACTTAAGTAGCTATATATTTATGATTTTGGACATCTCGTTAAGGCACTGTTAAGACACTTCAAGTTTCCCTTAAATTCAATTATGTACGAGACTGTACTTAGTTTAGGTACTAAGATCGTTTTAATTTTTGACATTCATCATTATGTCCTACACTAATATTACGATTACGAATAAAAGCATTGAGATTAGGTGTTGACGAGATTTTTGATTATTATGCAGTCTAGTTGAGTAAGTAGTTGTCGTGTGAATTCTTATCGTCTGTATGGAGCCTTCCGGTACCGGCCACGTTCCTCTTCGTCGCGAACGTCCAAGTAATGACTGAACACCACTGCCCAAAGGTAGAGGTACAGACCTGGAAACGGGGCATTAAAAGTAATTATAGTCAACACGACAAAAGTAGGTAAAGGTGCCAGCTGATATGCGGAATTGTCACTAATGGGACACAGGCCTCCTCTCTCGTGAAAGGGAGTGGTCTATTATCCACTGGGTTCATTGCAGGTTGCTGGGGCCACATATAATTATATTACCCTTATGTCATCGCTTTTTGGTCATAGATATCGATATTTTCATGTTGTTTTCCGTTGCTAATTCAAAATTGCGATGATAAAGAGACTTTAGAGGAAACACTTACCTAGGTATTTCATAAATATAGGTGAAGAATGGCCTTTTATAAGTAGCCAACTTCAGAAAAGATATAACCCGCAACTATTGAAAATAGGGTTGAAGTTAAGTAGAGACTTACCTAAATAGAACAGTCCGCCAATGAGAATGACTGTGGCGATGATGACGTGGTCTTGCCCGTCGAGATAGTAGGTTATAGAGGTGTGCAGGACAGTAATCAGCAAGCCGATGGCCAGCACGATCCCCAGCACCACCCATGGCAGCATCAGCCATGACCGCCGCTAAATGTGCAAAGTATACTTCATGAACACTTAAATTACGTAATTGACAGTATGACTAATGTATAAAATGGTAAAGTTTTAGAATTCACAATGAGATTAATAAAGTCAACCTTGTGTGCACATAAAAGCACTGGTCACCATAAGATCCAGACCACACAAGGTCCGCAATAATCAGTACCTATAGATGTTAGAATACTAATAGACTCTTGGTTTCGACGAATATGAGCAGGCGGACCATATCGTTGGACTGCGTCACACTGTGTTGTTCTCATCAAAACCCTGGTACCTTTATTCAGAATCCGTAAAGCATCAAGCAACCCTTCATAGTAGTTCGTTGAAAAGCGAGAAAACTGCCAGCATGAAGAAAAATGTTATCGGCTATTCACGATGTGTTGGCACTTGCCACGTGATGTTGCAATAGAAATGCGTAGTTACGTTGTTGCGACGTATTGTACTTCGAATAGCAAAGCCAATATTAATCAGACCCTTAGGTACCTATAGTTGTATGCCAACGTTATATCCTTTACAATTTGCAGCAGTTTGGATTCGGATTTTTATCAACTTACCGAATATGACGTCTGTCAGTAGCATGCAATATTAAAGTTTATGTTAGTAATTTATAAACCGATCTTTCATGCACGATCTGCGGTCTAAATTGACGATAAGGAAGGTATTCACTTACTTTGTGTACTGCTATCATCAGCAGCGTGCATATCAGTATCGTGAAGCATAAATTAATTGTTAATATTATCCTCGGAACTGGAAAAGAAAACAAATGCAAATCATTTCAGTAAAGGTCTACATAAATGCAAGAGTGTAATGTATATTTATACACACAACACACACACATACTTTCAACACATAACATTTTTTTAAGTAACATTACAACATAATAAGGCCGCCAGATTCATTCACAATACCCCGGTGCTAGTTGGTACTGTAAGTATTACAGTGGGGTCATATATATAAGAATTCCAATCAAGTTAATCGTAAGACAATGCCAGATTGATATCGATTTATTCGTTGTGGGCGATGTGATCACTGAAGCGAGACTGTGCATCATCATTAACAATAACGTAGGTATTAATAATATATTGATTGACTGCGATTAACGAATTCTCCTGAATGCCTGGCTGAGCGTCTAATTTGCATACTCATTAAAAGAGGTGATTTTGAGATCTACAGACAGTTGCCCAACACAATAGAAAGAAGAAACGGAGGCTTTTGTTCTGCAGTGGGACAACTCAGATTAAATATAAATAAATGTACATATTGCACAAATGTACTTACTGTCTAAATCTGAAAGCTTTTTATCAAAGTCATCATCAAAGAAGAATGTGCTGTATCTGATCAAGCGCCTCTCCACGACCCATACGACGATGATGGTGGCGATGGAGAGGATGATGCCGAGGATGGCTGTGATGAGCGTGCCGGTGCGCGTCGACGCACAGCAACAGCATTTCTGTAAACGCTTCATGGTGGCTGCTTTATGTCACTTCAAGACTCAATAACTCTTGGATCACGTCTCACCGTCTCATGACTGCAACAAAAGCAATTAAAATAATGAAATTTTGAGGACCGACAGGACCGAGAGGCGTGTTATAAGGACCATGTTTTGCGTCTTAATCTTACGCAACATTTGAATAGTAGGTGCCTACTTCACATCACACATCTTCAGCCTATTAAAGTTCCCACTGCTGGGACACAGGCCTCCTCTCTGTGAGAGGGAATGGGCCGTAATCCACCACGCGGGCCCAGTGCGGGTTGGTAGATGTCACATGTCTTCGAATTTTTGGTTCTAAGACATGCCGGTTGCCTCACGATGTTTTCCTTCACCGTTTTGAGAGCAGTGGTGATGAAATAATTTACACAAAGTAAAGCTCCTGCCTGGGCTCGAACCCACGACCTATAACTTGTAAGTCGCGGCCGATACCAATGGGCCACCACTGCCTACTTAGTGATAAAATATTCTAGAACATTAAATGCATTCTAGCTTTGAAGGTTATCTTATGGAATATCGCAGAGTGTAAGTAGCTGCGTGACGGAGGAAATCTCTAAATTTAAATATACGTAGATATACATCAGCTTCCTTTCATCAAACAGTTATACAATCGTGCCGGTTTTGTCTGATTCCGTGCGCGTAATTATGGTTTGTTTACACATTTAAAGTTGCATAACATCCATGTGCAATTTTAAATTAGCTCCGTGAATCTTTGTTGCCTACATAAAAATAGTACCTGAGAATCGTAGTTTTATCTTTATCACACTGATTGAGTTTTGTAAATGTAGCTAGCGAACTACCCACAAGGCGTGGGCGTCCGTCATTGGCCTGACCCGTTACTTCCGCGTCGCCATTGACTTTAGTGATTTCTTGCGGCTCTACAAGTTTGGGGTATCAGTAATATTAGATAACCGTCTACTCTATCTCATTGATATTCGAGATGTTTCAAAACCGCGCATAAATTTAAATGTTTAGACAGTCAAGAATGTACGAAACGTTTATTTACATACTTAAATCTAAAAGTTTAGCTAAAACTATCTGCATATTTTTGTGGGTGCTTTTATGAACATACAGCAAAAAATATGATAGATAGGAGTGCTAGGTGGCACAGTTGCGCTGTCTCCGAGACTAAATAAATAAATAATAATACCTAGCCTATAATATTTAATATTTTATGAGGTGAGAAGACAAATATCGATGTCGGCGCCATAAACCGAGTAGAAAGCCGTAAAAACATTGCATCACTGGCACCGCGGCGACTTCCGTTCGCAAGTCGTCCAGAGTGTGACACCGGCACACTGTTATCGGTTCCTCGGTGCCACTGGGTGTCGGGGCTATTTCTGATCGGATGACACGTGGCAGCTCATTAACACCCACTGCCCACGACCGACTATTATGCAATTTTTTCGTACAAATTGCTTGGTAGATGTCACATGCGATACATTAAAGATAAACGAACAAAAATATTGTGTTTTCCTGACCATCTTCAAAGAAGTAGTGTATCTTTGATTTTCCAATTTGTTAGTTCTTATACAAAGGTAGTCGTGGGTTAAATTTAAGGCAACAAGAAAATGTTTACGCCATCGATTCTGGAATCGCAATCTATTTTGGGAGTGACGGTGGCGGCACTTAGAACTTTTAGAAACTAGGTTTTATTTTGCCTTTTATAAGAATTTGTAATTCGATTGATTAGTTCGAGATTCAATTTAAGTAATGTGGATGACCTTAGAACGAGTTAGCTGTAACCGGTAATGCCTAAGCTAGGTAGAAGCTGTAGAAGCAGTTTCAATAACTTCCTTGAAGCACAGATATTGATTGATGTAATCCAGTCGTTTCTATTGGAACTTCTTGTTGTTGCTTGTGGTTGGCTTCTTAATAAGAACTAGCTTTTCGCTCCCATGGCCCACACCACAGGGCCCGTTTTCGGCATTAAAAAAATAGCCTATGACACTCAGGAATAATGTAGCTTTCTAGTGGTGAAAGAATTTTCAAAACCGGTTTGAGTTTGTTTGTATAGGAAAAAAAAAACAATGAAATCTTTCCTATTTATAATATAAGTTTTGATATGCAATCAATTATAGTTTTACTGGCTTCTAATGGCATAATCATGTCATGAAATCTGGATGTAGAAAAACCCATGACAGTGCTTCCTGGTTTTAGCTCACTCCAATTTAAATGACAATAGACAAATGTTTATCTTTTCTTATTTATTATATTAAACAGATGTTGGATATCAAAGCGAGTGTAACATATTCCCGATGGCTTGCATTAAAAATTTCGCAATAGCGATCCATTTTGATTGATTGCACTAGCGTTGCGGTCCGGAATTAGACGCGTTGCCTAACAGGTACCAAATCAATTGTGGATCACGCTGAGTAGTTCGATTACGTATTTATGAACTCTGATGGTTGAAACTGTGGCGACGGGAAGTTGCGTTGTTGTGCTCCCTTTGATTTGGGCAATCAATCAATAATAACGCTCGGCTATTAGTGCGTGTTGCTTTCAATCAAGTATTTTTGTTGTTGGCCCGCATCACATCGAAAGCTTGCACTATAGTGGCCTATTGAAAAATAAACAGACCTTGATTGTGTTTATACAATTTATAACTTGCTCGCAGAACGAATAGCCGATGGGGCAGAAAAGATCTGAAATGGCGTCTACAATCCGGAACATGTTGCGTTGGAAGGCCTTCCACCAGGTGGACCGATGACCTGGTGAAGGTTGAAGGATCCGCTGGATGTGGGACTCACGGGACCGGTCAATGTAGCGATGCTTGGGGTAGACCTGTTCAGCAGTGAACATCTTTCGGCTGATATGATGATGATGAATTTATATCTTTACGAAAAACCCGTCAAGAGAAAATAAATACAGCCCTTATTACTTCTCAACAGAAGATTTGACTGTAATTTGTGCAAGAGATGATATCCTACCTTTAATTTACAATTTGCAAACAGGTGGGGTGAGATGTTTACTTTGAAAATGCGTGCACCTAACTGTTTTATGGACCGGATTGAAACTGATTTGCAAATAGTTTGTAATAAGTAGAGTGACGATAACCCTCGCTCCATTATCGCTGGCATTGGCCTGACCCAGTTCGCAGATCGGCCCCATTAGAACAAATGCCTCGCCTATACTACTACAGCCATTCTACGGGACGACGGGACACACCTAGACATTTTACACCCCATTACCATTTGCAAATGTTTAACATTGAAAGCTTTTACTGCAAACTTAATCTGGGTCCATTAGATTGTGCGATTTATTAATCAGCCGCATATAGCTTCAGGTCAATGAATAATTATATAAGAAAACAAGGTACTACGAATATAAGTAAGTATATGTCTCTTACCTATTACGATTGCAGCAAAATGCCCGTATCGTATTCATAAATATCTACAACATAATATTTACAAAGTGACTCAAAACAAACTCTTATCAAACAATAGGTTTCGTAATATGTAATTGAGAAGATGGAATTAAGATGTTCAGTTGATATGAATGTAAATAGAGAATCGTGTGTAGTGTAATAAATCTATGTGCGCAGTTACCGCGTTGGGCTGTAGGCGCACAGCCGTCAGTATCAGACATCAGTAGCAACTACATAGGTACTTGTCTTTGTCAGGGACATTGCGCAATACAGAGATCGTGACAGATGTCATCATATTGCTCCAGCAATCTGGTTCCGTCTATAGGCCTGCTACCCAAACCAATTTGTTGGGCGCCATAATTATTATATCAATCACACAATAATCTAGAGGCGAAGTGGTTTTGCTACCACAGTTCAAACATTTGGTTGTTCCATATTCTATTAGGAGTCATGAGCTCTTAGTACCTCCTACCTACGTCTAAGGAAGTTATATTATGTTTTCACTCCATGTGCAGCTCCGTTGGTGCATGGATTAGTAATCCTTGTACTTTTATAGAGTTGTTATGCTCCATGAGCCGTAGTTCGCGTGATTTCTTTGTTACATTGTAGCGAGTAAAATCTTTGTGTAGTACTACTTCTATCTTTGTGTATATCAATGTTCAAGCAGGATGAAACTACCGGCTAACATTCTCCTTCCCGTCATGCTTCAGATCAATTGTTTTAAGAGGCATTTGCTTATTGTGGTTGAAGTTATAAAGTTATTTCAGTCAGGTGATATGCAATCTATACTCTATACTAATATTATAAAGAGGAAAGATTTTTTTGTTTGTTTGTTTGTACCGAATAGGCTCTAAAACTACTGGACCGATTTGAAAAATTCTTTCACCAATAGAAAGCTACATTATTCCTGAGTGACATAGGCTATTTTTTTATCCCGAAAACGGGTCATGTGGGGTGGTCCACGGGAGCGAAGCCGCGCGGAACAGCTAGTATTCAATATATGGGATCGGATTTTAGTCATTAATAGTATTATTCATCCAATTACAACTAGTTAATTTATTACATTTAAGAAAACAAGTTATAACAGAATAACAGACAGCAAATGGGAACCCTCGCATCCTGAGAAATGGTACTTAAATATAAAAAATTGTGGCAGCATACATTCATATTTCATAAAGCTGTATCGTCCATTCAATAATTATAATAGGTGTTTTATTTTATTTATATAACTCTAGGGTATAAATGAGACCATAACCAAGAATCAATTGGCATATGAATTATTTTTCAATGATCATATATTTTTTTAAACTATGCATTTTTGGACCACATACTGTAGGACTTTTTGTATTATTTTTACTTAAAGAATATAACCCAAGAGTTATGGGATATAAAAAAAAAACACCTAGCATAGCAAAAAATTGTTTAAGGACAAATATGTCACCTGTTAAGGTTTATCCACACATATCAGGGCCGTGCCAGGGACGTGGACGGACCGTGCCCCGTCAGGGGCTCAAAAAAATGTCGTTGGGTACATTTTATATGAACTCGTTCACACACGTCCCGTGCACGTCCCGGGCACGGCCCTGATATTATGTGTGGATAGACCTTAAATCCAATCGCGTAGATGGTAGAGTGATGAAAAGTTTCCCAACATAGGCGGCAACGGCATAGCACATCTACACCGCAGAGAAACAGTTCAGAAATCTCCTGCATTCCAGACTTGTTACGTTATATCGCCGACTCATCAAAATTTGCCCTTACAAGAATTTGTGATGATTCATACAAACTACTCAGAAGATCAGTTAAACGGAGAGTTACCACTTTAAGTCATTTAATAGTCACCCTATGTAAGGAAGGAGTAAGCCTATAATCAGTAATGGAAGTCTTTCGTTTATTAGAATCAATTTAATTCATTTCAAAACACTCTCTTGATACACACATTATACACATTTGTTTGTTACCCAGTTTCACTCTTCTGACTCAGTCTAGTCAAAATAGAATTCTTATAAATGTAAGTAGGCTGGTATAGTAGATATTTACGATATCGAAAGTAGAGTTTGGCAAGCGCAGTGCGTTCTCGACTATCGGTCATTAAACAAATGAAGGCCGGCCTTAAAAGCAGGGCTTTCTGTGTCATTGTCACCAGTACGACCGGACACTTCGAATTTTTGGACGACGGAAAGGTTTGAGAGATATAAATTCATGGCTTTTTTCAGAAAGGGATGGCATTCAAAAATAATAGAACAGTAGAGAATAAGTTTGGGAAACATATCTTCAACTAGTCTAGGTCATGAATGCCATGGCAACGATGGTTTGGCAAGAAGATTTTGTTGTGCTCGTAACAAAAAACACAGCTACATTGATCCGTTTACCAACAGCGATGGACGCGCAACGCTATTTATTAGGTGTGTGCTTATACAGAGATTTTCTACTGTATGTTATGCAAATTTGTGATTCAACAAGAAACGGTTCTTGTTGTAAGTGTTGCTTCCGTGTTTCGCATAATTTATAACCCTGGTGGGTAATATAATACCAACTACCAACGAATCAAAAATCATAATCAAAAAATTTGGTCACGATTTATAGTAAAACTCAACTTACCCTGCTGACTGTACTGCAACAACTATAACCCAATCGAATCGTTTTAATATACGAGATCCACTTACAGCTGTTCACATGTCCGTATCATCTAATGCTATCACGCTCCCAATTCACTTAATCGATGTTAAGTAACGCAATCAAGGGCCCATTGCAAGCATCTGTATGCAATTGATCCGGGTATGGCGGGCATTCCACTCGGAGCCCACACTAGCCCCAGATGCATGCTCCCGATTCAAACGCCCATTCGCCGCGTAATCGCACCGATCCGTTGTATTTTACTGTTAGACTGATTCTTGAGATATAGAGATTCTCGTCATCTCGTGTGAATCAAACTTCAATTGCATTGCAACTAGATATTTTTTTGGGAATAATTTATTTGCTTATTTGGGATCTCCGGATATATATATATCTTCGGATAAATATATATATGTAAGTAACTATAATAAATGATAAAATTTGTTGACATTATTAAAGAATACACATTATGCGAGCACCTATAATTATTTACAATACATCATTCATTTGGTTTTATTTTTCCTATTTAGTTTTATTGTAAACTAGCTTATACCCGCGGCCCGGCTTCGGCAGCGTCCAAATTAAAAAAAAATGCTCCGATCGCCACCAAACTTTACAGGATTATCCTCTGGGTCAATCTAAAGATTGTCTGAAAATTTCAGTAACAATTAAACGGCTGGACATTGGTCCAGCCGTTTAATTGTTACTGAAAGTTTCGGAGTATATAAGGATCATACAAATATACTTTATTTTTTATATATATAGATAGATATGTATATCGACGATGAAGTGACAAGAACCTTTATCTACCAGAACATGATTTTACAGGAAACGTAAAAAACGTTTTATTTATTTTAAACGCAAGGTATGAAAAATACTGTTATTGGATATATATTAAATAAGAAGTGGGTATAGGGGGCTATGAGTGACTAGTGTATTATGTAGCTCTAGCCAGTCCTACCTATTCATAAAACATATTAATGCTGTTTAAATAAATACGATTTTAGAAGGTCAAACGTGTATTAGTAACGTGTAGTAGAGCAATGTCAGTGTCATTAACTAATTAACATGGGGCCTTGCCTCTGCGCTGCTCTGCGCACACGCCGCACACTAACCCAACCGCGGATAAACACACATACCCACATCATTCATATTATGTTTGTGTTCAATGCACCATTCAACGAAAAACGTCTTTCACGGCTTTTTATGACGCTCGACATTAGAAGATATGAATACCGACCGACCCACTTTTTAGGGTTCCGTATTCAACAAGGAATCCTTATAGTTTCGCCATGTCCATCTGTCTGTCTGTCCGCAGCTTAGCTCAGGGACTCTTAGTACTAGAAAGCTATAATTTAGCATGGATATACATAATAATCACGCCGACAAAGTGGTAAAATAAAATATTGTATAAAATATTTTTTATGTTACCTCCTGTACACGTAAAGTGGGGATGTTTTCCATGGTGTGGGGTATCGTTGAATAGACCATTCAAAAATATTACGGGTCTGTGAAAAACATTTTCTATTCTGGGATTCATTTGCGTAAAATTAGCCATTTAAAGCTCGCCCCCTGCCAGTTAAATGAAAAATGGCCAAATGGCTTTTTTATATGTGAAAAAATTTACGGCAGTAGTATATATAACGAAATTAAAAGGAAAACTATCACTGCTAAGTAGGCTTATACAAATTTACGAGTAATAGTCGACCAACTTATATGTAGGTACTTGCAAAAGATTTCTCTTTAGAGCAATGTTCGGTGCTTTCATTCTTTAGGAACTTACCTTACAGTAGGGGAGACTGGGTACGGTTGAAACAATTTTTCTTTGAACGCCTGTAGCACATCCATTTTTAAATATATCAAACAACAAAACACTTATAATGAGAGAATAGACTTTTGTCTTCAAATACATCTCAGAATTAGAGGCTCAACTGCCATATTTACTGGATAGGAAGAAGTTAATAAAATAATGTGCTACTGTTTCAACGGTACCCATACCAGGGGCGGTTGAAACAGTGATGGGGGTCAGTTGAAACATAAACAAATATGTTATATAAAATCAGTTTCTTTATTCAAAATCAACAAGAAATAGTTAAATTCTAGTATGGCATAATTTCTATCAGTCTTAATAATTGTTTCCTGCCTAAATTAACACAAATTAACATAAAAAGAGCTCTTCTGCTCTGGTTTAAACTAAAAAAATTGACAAGAATAAACAAAAAAAACTAATCAGTCAAAAATAAATCTTAATAATTAAATTAAATGATAATATGAGATTTTCATATCCCAAATTATCTACAGTAACAACAAAAACAAGCTGAACAGTAGCTGCTGTCATTAATTAATAAAAAAAAAAAACAAAAATAAAATTCGAACAAAATAGAGATCCTAATCAGATTCGTCGCAGTTGTGGCAAACATAATATCGCCCACCATCTGTACACTCTAAATGAGACCACATTTTACAGCCCCCTTGACATTGCACCCATTTTTCTCCGGATCTGCTCTTCCTGAATGCTCCAACACATATAAGGCAGAAATATTCATCTTCTTCTGATGAAGCTGGTGAATCAGTCTTCTTCTTCTTTGCTTTACCTTTGGACTTCTTCACTGTAGTATCTTTAAGTATTGTCTTCTTTACCTGCTTAGATTTTTGTCGTTTCTGTCTATCTTCATATTCTTTTCTTACAGCATCTTTTTCCGGCGTGTCTGTGTAAATAGTAGACTTTTTTGTGTTGCGACCTTTAGTTGTTTTTTTCCGGGGGGCAGCTTTTGGATATGGCCTTACTAATTCAGCTGAAAATACAGATTCTTTGCTTGTCGACGGCTGCGGTGATGATTGTTGAAGACTGACGTAATTTTGGCCAGAAGGTATCATTCTCAGAGCAGCAGTAGCATCTCTAGGAGGAATATTTGATTCCGGTTGTATTGCTATGTCTTGATGAGGCTCAAATGCACAACTTTGTCTGGGCGGCGGCGTTGATCTTTCAAAGTTTTGTGGATTATTACTCTCTGCATTCTGTATCAGGGCTAGTAGTTGTGACACGTTTTCAGAAATAGAAGCTTCGTTCAACAAGGAAGGTGACAGCGGTGGCGACTCCTCGTCAGGTGCTAGAACAAATAATTCTTCTGATGCAGGTGCAGTTACCTGCAATGGTTCAAGTGTAATTACGTCTTCTACCGCATCATTTGGGTTTGGCCTGTCCGTTACGAATGACGGAGCAAAATCAAGATCTTGAAACAAATCCCGGTTGAAAGGGTATATTCCAGTCTTACGGAACCCAGCCTGAATATTCGACTGTGTCAGTGCAAGTGGCATTGCAATTTTTATCATTCCGGGGATGTCATAAATTGACATGGTTTTTCCAGGATTATTGCGCATCCAGGCATCAGCGGTAGAATTTATAGCTTTTTTTAATGGGCCGAAAACAGATCGATCTAAAGGCTGCAACTTGTGCGAACAATGGGGTGGAAATGAAAGTAATACGATTCCGTTTTCTTTGCAGAAATCCAGAGAATTTATATGGACGTGGGAAGAATGATTGTCTAGAACAAGGAGTACTTTATGTGATGTAGAGGCACTTGAATGTTTCTTGAAATGTTTCAGAAACTCAACAAATAGTTCATCTTGCATCCAGCCTGATGGGTTGGCAGTTCCAATAGAACCCACTGGACCATCTCTTATAAAATGATCTTGGTATCGAACCCTTGGAAATACGAACATTGGCGGAATCGCATTGCCCAACGCGTTTGCCGCAAAGGCTAGTGTGACTAACGTGCCACGTTCAGCAGAGGTGACAGCTCCTACCTGTCTTGTTCCACGCTTTGCCACAACTCTGTCGGGCTTTTGAACGGTTGTTACACCCGTCTCGTCGACATTGTAGATGTCTTGTGGTTCAAAGTGGTCACGGTCAAGGACAGTTTGCAAGTTATCGTAAAAAGCATGCACGTTGGTCTTGTTAAAACTTGTTGCCCTGGAGAGACTGGTTGCCTGAGCTGTGCGCACCGACAATTCCACATTTCTCCTCATAAAAGAACGAAACCACTCTTCTCCGGCGACCTCATGTTCGGTCCACGTAGGAGGTGTGTTTAACTTATATTTAACAGCGAGCTCGAATGCTAATTTTCTTACTTCT
Organism: Anorthoa munda; assembly: GCA_945859665.1. Classification (NCBI taxonomy): domain Eukaryota; kingdom Metazoa; phylum Arthropoda; class Insecta; order Lepidoptera; family Noctuidae; genus Anorthoa; species Anorthoa munda. The sequence goes on along the minus strand of OX243913.1, from coordinate 9,967,835 downwards.
TTGACAGATAGACCAAAGTATATATCCGCACAGCGGATCAAATATTTTGACAGATTACTTTCTTGTTCAGGGGTAAATACTCGGTTGTGGGCTACATACCCCATACTAACATCAGGCTGGTTACCTTCTTCGGTAACTGCATCTCTTTTATTCTTGTATCGCAGAAGAGAAGAGTGGTGGACGCCGTACATCTCTGCAGCTTTTCGTAAAGAAGTTCCTTTTTTGACTGCTTCGTACGCATTTTCATACTGAGATATATCATACTTGCCTCTTAATGTTGTTCTGATACGTTTTCTGGGCATCTACAACGAAAATAGCAACGGTTAGCATTGTTTCAATCGTACCCACAATAATTGCTTCATCCGTCCCCATACCCCTCAACCGCTAATAAAATAAACATAGCGTCAAGACAAAACAACATAAACAAAAACTTATAACGGCATTTGAAACTTCAATAACTAACAATAAAGCAGACAATCACTCAAAATGCAAATGCTAATATCAACAAAGTAATTTAAAAAAGAAAACAATAGAAAAAACTTACTTTTTGCCGAAAAAATACAATAGGGTCACCTGGAAACGTACACAGGTCGCGAAGTGCAACGCGTCACTGTGATTCATGTCCGGACTCGCCGCCCGCGTCTCTTTCCCCTTGTACCCCGCACCGCACCCCTAATAGTTTACGAGTTATTAGAGTTGCTTCAACCGTACCCTGTTTCAAGCGTACCCAGTCTCCCCTATTTTCACCTAATTATGTTAGTGAATGTAGCTGCTTGTACGGAAACCTCGGTGCGCGAGTGCGACTCGCACTTGGCTGGTTTTTTTCTTATCTATGACTTAAACATTACCTAATCTTAAAGTTCATTGTCTTTATTCAGTGCACACGACAGTGGAACAATAGAGTACGACAAACACGGAATATTTACTCGAGAGTTTGAGAAATCGTTTATGTAAGGATAAGAGTAAAGCCAACACAGTGGTCCGTGTCACCCACGAGAAGCGCGGTTTGCCTCGCTTTGGACAGATACGCCGCTCGCGAAGGCCGGCGCACGCGCAACCGCAGAAGGCAGCGTGACGTCACCAGGTTCACGTAGAGTGACGCTCACTCATTCGTACAAGAATGTATATTGTAAACAATGAGGAGGACTCTTTCCAACAAAGACGTCGGCCTCTTTTATCATATAATAAGAAGGATTTACTTTCTCACAGCAGCCATAAAAACGATGTTTTCTGGTTCTCACATGTGATTGTGTGTCCGTGTTACAGCCAGGACAATGGTCGATAGCAAAAGGATCTAACTACGATATATCCTATAATCCTTCTTGAAATTTGAAAGCTTAAAGAGCTTTTACGACTTTTGGGCATTCTTAGGGTTCCGTAGTCAACAAGGAACCCTTATAGTTTCACTATGTCCGTCTGTCCGTCCGTCCGTAGCTTAGCTCAGAGACTTTTAGAACTTAAAAGCTATAATTTGGCATGGATATACATATAAATCACGCCGACAATGTGGTAATATAAAAGGACAAAAAAATTAAGCTTGTTGTAAAAATGTTTTTTTTTTAATTGTAAAATTAAGCTATAGATGGCTAATTTTTTTGTCCTATTATATTACCACATTGTCGGCGTGATTTATATGTATATCCATTATTTATCCCAACACTCTCATCCTAACTCTCCTTAAGAATACAGGCAAGGAGGAGTTTGCTTGTTCTCTCTCTAGATATTATGTCAAGAACAAGTAAGGCATTTTTATAGCTTTCCTATATATATAATTAAAACTAACATTATTCGAGGTAGGAATAATGTTAAGAAAGTATGATTCGTTAAGAGTCGTCTAATGTCAACAACTATAAATACTACGGGGTGACTAATAAGGTCTCGATAGCGGCAACCACAACACAATGTCATTGTCAAGCTTGGTTAGTAGATTACGATTCGACGAAGCAGTGAACTCACGCAAAAACTATATATGGCCGTACACCTCGGCGATTACTGGCGGACACCAAGGTTAACCAGTATTGACTACTGAATTCATAAAAAAAACTATACATATTCTACCTCACTTCTGGTTGTTGCCAAGTTATTCTAAGAACGATTCAAATCAACATTATAGAGCGCTATAAAGAATGCTGGCATTATTTATTTTTGTGCCACGTAAATGTCAACGTGACTTCTTTAGTTAGGCATCTTTATGATGACCCTCAGTTTTACCCACTACTCATTACTTGGTCAAGGTTTAGTTTTAAGTGACGTCATGTTTTGTTATCATGTTTACCTCGTCTAGTCTAGGTACAAGTCAGTCATACTGGTGTCATATTGACAAGTCAGGACTTTTGAACTAAACTTTGAAAACACATAAAAGAGGTGACCCTGCCACCTCTCCAAGCCGCATAGAATCTTAAATCGACATATATATGATGTGGATGACATCACCGAAAACATCAGTGTTGTAGCGATGTGTAATACAATATGCAACAGAAATGACTCACAAACACAAATGTTATTATATGAACTGCTGATTCCACAAACTCCATGGCGGGATGGAAATGATATTCGTGGGGATGAATAATAAAAACTTTAAGCAATCCTAGTACTGCCAATTTCTGGGACCAAACCGAAAATCGCGCTCCTTAAATAATTAATTAATGCGTTCATTGACTTTTACTGAATCTAAGTTGATGACCAAATCAGGTTACAGTTCATGTATCTTTAATTTGGAATGTTGATACGCTCCGTTGTTCCAGATCAATGATAATTATTCAAAACGAATCGTCGGTCAGGAAACAAAGACCGAAGAAGGTTCAACGTTTCCAAATCCTTTTGTATTACTTCTGTAGGTGTGAATTTCGGCAGGCAATTGGTGTTAATATGGGGCGTTAATTGTAAGAATCATAGTAAGTATTATAACGGAGGGTACGTTCGTGGGCTACCGTTTGGTTCTCATGATGTTGTTAAGTAGAAAGTCGGCAGAACGAGGATAAATTACCAGGCGAGCTCTCGAGGCATGTTAGTACTACCATTTGCAGCGACTCCATGTATGGGTGGAGTCGGGAACATAGACGTGTTCTCACGTACATCAAGAATGTCACAACCGCTCGTACCGTTTTCCATTTGATACCGGTATTGACACAACTGTTTTCCAAAGAAATTGTATAAAAAGTAGTTTAGACGAACCGTTTTGAAGACAAAAGGCAGCTTTAAGGCAGTATTGATGAAAAGAAAACCTTCAACTCGACCCACATTTTCAGGACAACATCGCTGTTTGTTCTTATTCTGTTTGGCATCATTGAAGACCCGAATATTGTAAATATTCTTTTTTTATATATTAAAATGTTTCTGTTAATCGAGTTCTATTAATAGTTATAGTTCTGGAACAGTTTTATAAATACGTTGACGATAAAGCAAGTCTTTAGCTTGACGCAACATTATGCGTAGCTGAGCTATCACTGTGGAATTCCGCTTCGTTTATATCTTTACACATGTTTCCGTTGTCATGGTTTTCGTAACAGAAAACTGTAACGTGCTAAACTATGATTTTACGGCGGTATTTAACCGTAGTTACCGTGAGACAGTTACTTTGTATTTTGCTTTGGTTAAATCTTAACTGTTCTAACGTTGCTCCGTTTTGGTCCATTTTTTGTTGTGTAACGGAATCGTTTGATCTTAGCTCTCGAACGATACGATCGATTTGAGATTAGTGATCCCATCAGCTGTAAATTGAAGCGGTAATTATTTAAGTAGCCACGTTAAGAGGCTGCGTGCTAAGTGCATGTCACGTGCCTTGTTTACACGGCCTGAAAGTTGTCTTGATAACTGTGTATAAGGAAAGCTGCAGGCTTTACAGTAGACAGATAATAATACTACTGTAAATCTGAGATAAAATTCAACCAGGTTATCTAAAGGTTATTTACACTCAGACACATAAATCTACTTTACCGCTAATAATTAAAATGTTTTCATCTAGATAATATATTATAATTCGAAATTCGCAACAGGTTTTGATGTATTTTTCTTGTCTTATGCAGCCTCCAAGTAACGCAATCTTCCTCATATATAATGCATTTCATAGAATCACAAATCGATGATCTAAATCTTATTCACGAACTGTTTTGCGATTTACATCCATTCTACCTAAGCGCGTAAAAATAGAATTAGATCCTTGGACAAATTGTGTTACATGTTGGAGGGACTAAGTGGCTGTAAATTACGTTGTGGATACGAATGACATCATACTCAAATTCTGCTCTTATTGGTGAAGTGCTATTAGTTACACTTTGGCGAATTTGAGTCCTGCCAATTACAATATTTTCTGAATTAGAAGTAGGCTCGTAACGGTTGCTACATTTAGTAACGTTAGCTGTTTACTATTCATCTAAACTGTCTTTATCAGAATCATTTCTACGTTTGCTTAAGCCTACCTGTCTACTATTGTCAGCTTCATTCACCAGACGTTTATTAAGACAACAATGCACAAATAAATAATGTTAATTATTTGTTTGGGCGATAGATTCATTGTAATCGTCTTCCCACACATAATTCTTAATTGTTTGGCATGTCATGTTAATATTATGAACACAGTTATAGATAGCTGACATTGGTGTACCTACATTTTCATTGAAAATGACCGAGTGAAAACTGATAAGGGGAAATCTATGAAAGACCATCTTTTATTATTATTAAATAAGTGACCTTTTATGGTAATTAATAATACACGATGACGTCATTAACAAGTTTAATTAGTCATTCACTGTTAATTTATTGTAATTAAATGTTTAAAACCAGTTTTATTTTGTGGTAAATATCGATTATATTGTTGGAAATACCGAATATTATTCGATTTTCCTTAGGGATTTGTGGCACATTCAAGTTTGAATATTTTGGGTGAATATGTAGGTGAATATTCCGTTGATTATGGCGTCTATTCGCGAATCTCTACGTAAACATTGGCGGGTGGTGCGTAAAGACTGAATTATCAAAAATAACTTGCGACTCACACCGTTCAAGGCAAGGACGTAGCGTAACCCAAATATATTCTAAAACAAAATCAAGGCCTTTACCACACACAGCGCGGCTATTAAACAAGATATTTATAATACATTATAATATTAAAAAGAAAGATTATTTTAAAAGATGATGTCAGTTGCCTTATTTACCTTGCATGTGAGGTTCAAACTAATAAAGTAAATCACTGCTTATCACTGTTTACCACTTGTTAATCACTAAGACAATGTAAATGATCACCGAGTAGCGCGCTCGTAAGTAGTGAGTTTGTCCGCGGCAGTACGGGTACGCGATGTGACTGTTCGCGCGCTAGAGATCGTCTGAAGGAGTCGTCGCGACTGTACCGCAGGGCGGACTGACGGCTGACGCTGACGCACGCGGCTGATGATGACAGCGCTAATCATACTGTACTGCACCATCAGTTTTCTTGGATTGGATTCATTGGGTTAATAAGCAATATAAATAAGTATAACAGTAATGTTAGTATTACATTTGTGGGTGAAAATCATTGAATGGGTAATCCACTATGCATACTACGGTAATGCGACGTTGAAACAAGAATGTTTCATAACAGAATTTGATAACGAAATGAATTTAAATTTGAAGAGTAAACTCTTGAAACAACTTTTACAGCTGCTTCTTCTTCTGCTCTTCTTCACCTCGGGTACAACAACTAGGATAAATAATTTCTTACTTAAGTTAAAACTTAATATGTGTAAAACTTAAAATCACAGCTCTACAAAAAGTTGGCTCTTTTAGAAATGAGTCTATTAAAATAAGGTTGGCGTTTGGCTGATGAGAAAATTAATCACTTTCCAATTAAAAAACCAAAAATAAAAAAATATGGCAGAAACTTCACTCATCTGTCAAAACAAAGTCTTGTACAACAAAAACAAAGTAAATAAAATCAGAAACGAAAACTCATTGACCTAATCAGTAAGCTTACAAAAGATGTCTTCGAAATATAAATAGCTTGCCAAGCTAATCATAATCAAATCAATAAACAAATTGTTAATCAAAATGATAAACATACTATCATACGTGGGCATGGATATGCAGTCGGAGGTTTGTTTATGGTGCCTGCTGGGGCTCGTGCGAACCATCTTTGACGCCACACTCTTCAAAGTGAACGCCAATCTTAAGCAGGTGCCGTGCCGACGACAGATTTATTAAATAATCCTATCAGAATATAATTAAGTAGTAGTACAGTCGCCTACTGTTGACACACATGTGTGTAGGTTGAATGAGTATGGTGTGAGATAATCTATACACTTTTTATACTAAGGTGTACATGCTACATGAGTATGAAGAGTAAATCTTTGTTTTGCAGGATGTGCAGGTATTATTTTTATTTTCACGATAACTAAATTTTGGCAGATATTATCTTTATTCAAAGATCTTTCATAATTTAAGAAAATTACAAACAACAACTCAACCGTCCACCATTAACTTTTCGAAACTTTAAACTATTAAATTTCTTTGGACCAATGGATATTCTTTATCAAGAGTTGTGTAGCGTAGCTAAAATAGACGCAAAGATCATCTTTTAGCTATTCAAATGATCTTCTTTCAATGGATTCATCTGTTACATCTCAGATATTAGTGAACCGATATTGATATAAACACACTTAGTCATGTTATATTGTGATTTAAAATTGAAATGTGTTGCTGGGCAAATTGTGCGTGAGAGAGTTTCGTGATATACCTAGAGTAGATGGTTTAATTTTTCATAGATAATCTTATAAGATTCAAAAGAAAAAGGACTTCTCTGTTTTAGGGAGATATATAAATATAGAGGTATCCACTCGATGAGATTTGGGTAGATATGACATGAAGACTGAACGTGAAAATGTCCATATTGAAACTCTTGAAACTGATGAAAACAACATACCTTAGCTATGCTGATGCCAGATGTTATACGTGTGTGGCCGGTGGATTTAAAAGTAGAAGTAAACGATTTTCTCACATATTGTAATATTTTTCTTCAGTTGATTCAAGAACATTGCTTTGACAGTCAATTCATCATCTACTTAACATTTACTCGCTATATTAACGTAATCTCTAATCCATCGGAAGTGTCAGTTTTCCTCAATCGATAAACAGCTGACGAGTTTTGTCGATGTTTTCTTTCAGTTTTTAACTTGCACTAAGTGCATGAGTTGCAAGTAAAATTTTCAATTGTAAAAATTAAGAACCGGATTATATCCAACATAAAAAGCTTGAAATATTCATGCAAATAAGCATGAAAAATGCGTCAGATATGCATGAAAATTTGTAAAACATGCAACATTAAAGTTTAAGAAAAAGAAAAAAAAAATAAATGTGCTTATTATTTTATTAAGTAAGTATTTCTAAATCAGAATAAAAACAAGTGAATTATTCAATCATAAATGATCAATACCAAAATTATTCGACTTTTTAGACGATAATAATGCACTAAAACGAAATATTATTTAACATTTTTGAAAGGTAATCAGGTAGGTAGGTTAGTGTTCTATATGTAGTCTTCAATCAATTAATCAAAATATTTTTATAAGTTTAAATTATTAGTGTATATGGATGAAATTATGGTTATAGAGTTTATTATTACACTTATCAATAGGATAACCTATCGAAATAGATAGATATTAGATATGTAATTACCGCTGAGAATGGGATAAATACTCAATTTAATAGAATAGAATAGTATTCTATTCTATTAAATTTCTCTTCAAATTTCTCTCTCAAAATCTTTATTATGTACACCATATAAGTTACAGAACGTATAGACGAAGAAAACATTGCACTGGGTGACACAATGGGCGGCCTTATCGCTAAAAGCGATCTTAATTTTTTTTGCATATAATGCGGGTTCTAATAATAATTAAGTACCTACATTTAAGGAACATAATATTATTGATTTTTTATCCTCTTCTCCTTCATTATCGAAATAAAAAATACATTTGGCACAAGTATGGTGGGCGGTATGGCTAAGATAGAGGCGGGTTGCTATCCCACCGCTCTTCTATAAATAGCCCTTTCTCTGTCAGTTTTGACGACCTGCGTAAGATGATAAGCAGATGATGGATTCCCGTGTTCCATTCTGGTTCAGGAAAAATAATATTATGATGGAGTAACGTTTACTGATACATCTATCTCCAAACCAAACAGATACACACACCACGTGCCCACCCAAGATATATACGGAGTTATTGCGAATTTTACACATCCATAGATTATAATAAAAACAAAGCCTTTTATTCCATGCATTAAAATATTTTAAAGTATATTTAACAATATTTTATTTAGGGGTATTTAAAGTTTAAGCTAACTATAGGAAAGGTTTAACCTCAAGAATACTTATAACATTTAATGCCTCTTGATTTCCATTGGTAGGTGTGGCAGATGAAGATGCCCGATGAACTGTCGAAGCCGGTGCAGCGCGGGCTGCGCACCATGGTGTCGGGCATCATGCTGGTGCAGTGCTTCACCGTCTACGTCTACCTCGCTGCTTACATAGTTCTGCTCTATCCTGTGTTCCTGGTACGTGAACACCGTTAGGAACCTTATTTATGTATGATCACAGAATAAATAATAGTACGTATGATGTAGAAGTAGACTGCAATCGATCGAATCGAATTATTAGTTTTGTTTGGGATATTTTAATATTTTACCTTTGTACTCTATGGTCTTGATGTGTTGTCTTTATGTATTATACTGTGTGTACTTTAATATTTTTATAAATAAATTTATGTGTAAATACATGAGTATACAGGAGGTACAAAACTACCAATTAAAGTGTGCACTTGAATGTGTTGGGGTTAAATCGAAATGGCCTATATGATTTGGTATAGGTAATGCTAGCGTACAAATTGTAAGTTAAAAATTGCGTACTGCGAGTATAATATATGTCGTAGGCATGTTGTATGATTTGTGCTTTGAATTATTGACCAACCATCAGTCTCAGCACAACAGCATTCGTTTTGTTTTATATATTGTTTTATCTTTCGTACAGGCCATCCATTGTCAAACACGTCTATGAAAATATGGTTTAGGGGAAACAAAAAAAAAAAAAACTCATTAGATACTTCTGAATGACAATAATTAGAGCTGGATTGAACTAAGTACATACGGTGATTCATATTTGCGAACAGTGGTTAAATATCTTTACCCATTTACAGTTATGGAAAAACCCTACAGGCTTTCAAGAATAGTCATCCATAATGTTTAGGTATAACTATGTATGTATGATGTTTGTGGTAAAGGAGGAGCGGCCTGGGTTGGTGCTGCCGTGGCTGCTGCTGGCTGCGGTGAGGTGGCTGCTGTGCGAGCTGACGAGCCTGGCGCTCGGCCTCGGCACCTGCCTGCTGCTCGGCCCCGTCCGGGCGCCCTGCGTCAAGTTCGTCATCATCAAGTTCGCGTCAATCTTGCCTTCTTTCTACGTGTGGATGCTTGTATTCAGGTGATTTTTTTTTAAGATTCCTTAACTATTTATTAAGTCATAATATTTTCTTAACCTCTAGCAATACTCATAGAAAGATATTATTGCCGCTATCATTATCATATGGTGCCGTATGGTGACGGACGTAAAGAATTTCACCATCCCATATCTTCCCGTGGGTGTCGTAAGAGGTGTCTAAGGGACACACCAGAGAATAGGCAGCAGCGTTCTCTGTGCACTTTAACAACAAACTGCGATCGCCAGCCCGCCTGGCAAACGTGGCGATTATGGCAATCCCCTCCAAACCAAAATGAATAGCACACAGATATAACGGCCCCGAGTGCCCGGCAGCCCGTCTACCCTCGGGTTCGGTAGCGGTCGAGGCGATGGCGTGGCAAGGTGTGCAAAGAATCCCCGGAGTGGACCCGGCTACCCCAATGTACCGACGACTGGACCTGGGAACATATAACACGCGAACACTCCGGACCGACGAGAAGATAGCCGAACTCGAGGAAGAATTGAGCAGGTTGCGATGGAGTATTATACACATCCAAAGTTTGGAATTTTCTAAGATCACTGGGGGTCGGTAAAACCCGGCAAGAGTCAATCCCTAAAGATTTAGACATCGATGCATTGAATAATCATTTTACAGCTTCGTCCACTTTCGATAGGACAATTAAATTAAGTACATTGAATTATCTTTCATCTCTTACGACTCCCAGTTATTCTCCATTTGTTTTTAGTCCATTCTCCGCATGTGATGTTAAGAAGAGCTTACTATCGATTACTTCCAATGCAGTAGGATGTGACTGTATCAGCCGCAAAATGTTACTACCGGTACTGGACGTTATCCTTCCTGTCATTTGCCACATCCTTAACTTTTCTGCGTCTAGCGGTGTCTTCCCAAGCTCATGGAAAGATGCGCAAATTATTCCTTTACCCAAAAAGTCCAATCCCACATCCTATTCTGAATACCGTCCAATATCCGTCTTACCATACCTGTCCAAGGTCCTAGAACGATTAATTCATAATCAAATTAGCACTTTCCTATCCAAAAATAATCTCCTTAACCCCTTCCAGTCCGGCTTCCGTTCTGGTCACAGCACCTCCACTGCTCTACTCAATATCACGGAAGATATCAGATTAGCCTTGGAAAGCAGTAATCTGACGGTATTAGCATTGCTAGATTTCAGTAATGCTTTTAATGCTGTTGATTTCGATGTTTTGCTTGGCATTCTACGCTCTCTTAATGTATCTCCATCGGTGGTTGACTGGTTTCGAAGTTACCTGTTCGGCCGCCGGCAACGTATATGCATCGGGGAGAACTTATCTTCCTGGTGTAGTACTCCTGCCGGGGTACCACAGGGTGGCGTTTTATCCCCTTTACTTTTCGCAGTTTTTATAAACTCAATCTCCAATGACCCCATTTCATCCTACCATCTTTATGCAGACGATCTACAAATTTATTCGCGAGCTCCTCTCGGAAATCTGTCTGAGGCTATCGTTGCCATCAATCTGGATCTGGCTCGCATTTGCGATTGGAGCAAGCGGTACGGGCTTATGGTCAATCCTATCAAGACGCAGGTTATAGTAGTGGGCAGTTCGAGAATGGTTTCAAGGATCGACTGGACGTCTCTTCCCCAAGTTCTTTTTGACAATTCAGTTATTCCCTTCAGTGAGAAAGTTAAGAACTTGGGGATATTCACCGACAAGAACTTCTCTTGGACTGCCCAACTGCAGGAAGTAAGCCGCAAGTTATTTGCATCTGCTGCAACTTTGAGGAGACTACGGAATTTTCTTCCGACTGCCACCAAGATTGCGCTTGCACAATCTCTTCTTCTTCCCATCCTTGATTATGCTGATGCCAGCTATCTTAACCTTACTCAAGAACAACTCGATAAACTTGAGCGACTTCAAAATTTTTGTATAAGGTTCATATTCGGTTTGCGCAAATTTGACCATGTTTCCGATTTCCGTGTGAAGCTCAAGTGGTTGCCAATTCGCCTTCGCCGGAATGCTCATATTCTTTCTCTTCTGTATAATGTGCTCTTTACTCCTTCCACCCCTCTTTATCTCAAGGATCGTTTTCAGTTTATCTGCGATTCCCACACGAAAACTCTTAGGTCATCGGATAACTTGCGACTTAAAATGCCAATGCATACCACTACTTTCTTAGATAAATCTTTTACTGTCCAAGCTGCTCGTCTGTGAAATGCATTGCCCGACCCAATAAAACGCGCCCAGTCGTTGCCTGTATTTAAAAGACTTGTAAAAGAACACTACCTTTCACTGTGATTGTCGTTACAACATCTACTTTCATTGCCTATTGACTTTCGTTATATTGGAGTATGTATGCATTTATGTATTTATTATATAACAAATGTATGTATTTGTGTATCTATTATAATATGATTTAAAATAAATATTCGTAATGTTATGTGTTACACCAATGTCAACCCCATTTCATGTCCAGGCTATCACTGTCCATTCCAGGTTGCCTGGAAGAGATCGCGGTATGCGATAAGGCCGCCCATTGTATGTATTTTAGTTTTAAGTTTCCTGTTATATGTTTTAACTTGGTGTACCTACAATAAAGCATATATAAATAAATACTCGGGGAGGACTCGATAATCCTCAAATCCGGTAACTTGCTCTATTTCCGAGAGGGTGAATGACAGTCCCAGGGTGGTGTCAGGTTTATCGTTCAAAAGACCCTTGTGAACAACGTGGTGAAGATCGAGAGTGTGTCGACCAGGATAGCGTACCTTATACTCAGAATATCCGCAAAATATTCGCTGAAGGTCATACAGGTCTACGCCCCGACATCGGCACACCCCGACGACGAGGTAAAGACCATGTATGAGGATATCTCTAGAGCCATGCATGGTTTCAAAACTCACTTCACCATTGTGATGGGGGGCTTCAACGCGAAACTGGGCAAACGAGACGAGGATGTGCTACAAGTGGGGCAATTTGGAGTTGGACGTTGGAACCACCGGGGCCACCTATTGGCCAGTTTTATGGAGAAGGGGGCCTCTACATGATGAACTCCTTCTTCAGAAAGCGTGAGCACAGGAGGTGGACCTGGCAAACCCCCATGGTGCAACTAAAAACGAGATTGACTTCATCATGTCAACCAAGAAGCAAATGTTCAATGATGTCTCTGTGATCAATTCGGTGAAAATTAATTAAAAAAACCCGACTGCTTAAAAAGCGAACGAAAAGACATAAACAAGAAAAAATTCATGATGTGCAGTCGGAGGCTTGCCAGTGATGACAAATGGCTCTGAGACGTGGTCGCTTACAATGCGCCTCATTAGAAAGCTTACAGTCACTAAAAGGGCAATGGAGAGGGCTAATGTTCGAAGTTTCCTTGCGTGATCGAATCAGAAATGTAGAGATCCGCAAGAGAACCAAGGTTACCGACATAGCCCGAAGAATTGCCAAACTTAAGTGACAGTGGGCAGGGCACATTGCTCGCAGAACGGATGGCCGATGGGGCAGAAAGGTTCTGGAGTGGCGACCGCGAACCGGAAGACGTTGCATTGGAAGGCCTCCCACCAGGTGGACCGATGACCTGGTAAAGGTTGCGGGGATCCGCTGGTTGCGAGACGCACGGAACCGGCCAATGGTGACGCTTGGGGGCCTATGTCCAGCAGTGGACGTCTTTAGGCTGATATGATGATGATGATCATGAAATCTAGCTTTCAGTCGAAAAACGTCCACTGCGGAACAGAGGCCTCCCCCAGGCTCCGCTACATTGACCGATCTCGTGCGTCTCGCATCCAGCATCAGCTATACTTTCTCATAATTAATTTCAATGATTATAGTTAATGCTACTAAATTGTCAAAGTTTGTCTCTCAGCTACTATCACACTCTCAAAGTGGCGGCGGCATTCAAATTGTTCCCGGCTATCCTGCCCTACAGCGACAATGACTATGGACTGGAGCTCGCTGTTCGGAGGAGGCGCACCAAGTCTCTGCTGAGGGAAGACCAGCTCCGCAAGAAACTTGTCGCTAACTTGTAAATATAATGCCATCTAACCTAGGTACTTGTAGAAATACATTGTCTTCGGTATTTTAGTCCAGAATATTATATTGATAACTACAAGTGGATTTTGTCTAAGAAGTATAATGGAACTTTATTATTTTGTATATCATAAAATATAATATTAACACGCTGCCGAATAATACTTATTCTTCTAATTCTCTCCTCCCCTTTGGAAAATAATTTGGTTGTACTTATATTGTATACCATCACGTTATTTTTTTAAGTTTTTTATCATGCCAAGGTTTTTTATCACTACCGGGATAAAAACTATGACCTTCTGAGGGGAACAAACTATAACTATACCAAATTTCATTTAATTCGGTTGAGCCGTTTAATCTTGAAAAGCTAATAAACAAACAGAGTTACTTTCGTATTTATAATATTATAATATAATATAATATAATATAATATAATATAATAATATAAATAATAATAATATAATATAATATTAGTATGGATTTACTGTTCTTTTTATTAAATAAATATGTGGTATTAAAACGATATAATTTCCTTTACAGTTACGGAGAAAGAACTCCAAGTGCTACCGATGAAACACATTTACGCCCTGCTTTAAAAACTACTTCGGCCTTAGTACTCTCCACTGATGCAAGCAATGAAGAAGAACCAGAGGCAGATGCGAAACCGCCAGTGTCAGGAACTCTGACTGGGTTGTCGGATATTGGTGCGTACGTATACGAAGATTGGTTTGGAAGCGAAATTGTGATACCTCGTGATACTGACCGCATTTTAGAACAATTGGTTTTGATGTTGTTAAGAATAGGTGCTTATTTAAAAAGGGGAGGTTTTGAATCGGTTGATTCTCAAATGTTTAACTCAGCAATGTCTTCGTTATGGCATCCGCGAAACAATATTGATTGCAGTGCCATTAATGCAGACGCGACTGAGACACCTCCACACATAGGTAGCAGCAAAGGGAATATAGCTTCGTACCTACGTGAATATCCACAAATATTTATGAAGAAGCCAAGCACCAGCCTTTCTCAGACAGAACTTACATTTGCGACTTTGAACACTGTTCATAGCCAACTTGAAACTAATAAAGGCGCCACAAGTAAAAGTAAAGTAAATCAGAAATCACCTAGTACTTCATCTTACGAAGAAACGCCATCAGTTGGGATTGAAAAAGTTCCCAGCAAGAGGAGAATAACAATATCAGATAGAATCGCTACACCGGATGATAAAACTGTTAAACTAACATTACCTCCGGAATCGCAGATTAAACTAACTACTAGCGGAGAAGAAACAAACTTAAAATCAAAACTGAAAAGGAAACGTGGATATCAAAGCGAGCATGAAAAATTTGCCAGTGAAATTATCAACAAAATAATAGATAATTTTCAAGAGAGTAAAACTTCTCCAGGTGATTTAATAAATATTTCTTCTGATAGTAAACATTCAAATAAAAAGAATTTAATAAATTCTACAGAAACATTGAATGATGCAAACAGTAAAAAACAAACGCATATTTCAATTCTTAGTGCTGGAAACAGTAAAACAAATGCAAAAAATGAAACACTGAAGGAGAAAAACGTTGACGAGTATACTTTTGGTCATATTGAGATAGTGGAGGAATCTTTGAAACAAAGTAAACAAATGAATACAGCTGATGTTGATAAGCAAACCTCTTATTTAACCATTTTAGATGAGTCTATTAAACAAGAATCTGCGACTAGTGAGTTTGTTAGTGCAGAGAACATTGATGGTAAAACATCGAAAGCAGGTACTAGCAGTGAAAAACCGAGAGATAATAAAGAGTTTTCACCTAAAAATGCTAAAAAGGCAGAATTAATCTTTGAAGACGACAAAAATAAAGAATTTTCCCTGCGTATAATATCAAATGATGAAAATATTCAAGATTCTCTAGACGTTACAAAAACAAATAAAGATAGCAAAATTAAATTTGTGCAGAGTGTAGATGATAATGAACACATGCATAGTGAAAAAGTGAGCAAAGAGTTACCACTTCGTTTACTATCCAATGATGATGTAAACTTATCAAACAAAGACAGCAAAAGAATATGTTTGGATTGTAATGGAGAATGCAAGAAAAATGAATTCGTATATAAAGAATCACCACTTCGTATAATATCAAATGATGATACCATTACAAACTCTCAGAATGTAAAAGTATCAAGTAAAGACGCTACTGATGATAAAACACCAAATGAAAAGAGCTGTAAAGAATCAGGCTGCCAATGCAGAAAAAGTAATAAGTCAAAAGACCAAACATGAAACAAACTTACACCGAAAACTTCATACAAACCTTTAAGGATTAATACATAAACAAGACAGAAAGAAAACAACCACATTAAATTATATGTATTTTATTCATAAATAAAACAATACACAGATGTACCTATGGGGAGTCTGTTGTATCCTCATTTTCACTTAAATTACGAATTTCTGGTTGACACATGCTATTCTGCACCGCTGCCACTGTATCTAAATACATTACTCGGTAATTAAATTCATTAGGATCTATCAAATTGAATTGATACATTGGTAATCTGTTTGTTATAATCCACGCCATTTGCGGTACCTCATGGTCCATTCGTAAATCATTGGGAAAGATCATTGTATTGTTATTCTGAGCGACAACTACTAGGTTCCGGTTGGTGTAAGGTTTGCGTGTGTCCCAACATCCGATACTGTCTCGTGAAATGAGGTTAAAGAACATAACACCGTTGCGGTCGACGGCTGCGGCGGAGACCTGTCCGTCCGCGCCGCGGCTGTCGCCGAGCAGAGAGAACTCGCCCACCGAGTCGCTTACGCGCGTCGGGTCGCGTATCACAGCCGTGCTCACCACGAACTCCAGGGAACTCGACATGGAGTGATAGTACAGTGGTCGGTCGCCCTGATGATACTTGCCTAAGGACATGCCGAACAGACCGTCAGACCATTGATAGTTCAGTCCATGTAAAGTGTAGTTTGATAATAATGGCTCGGGGTAGAAGCTGTAGTGACTGAATCGCCAAAAAGAGGCGTCTTCATGTCTAAAGACGATTAGTCCAAAACGCCATGCATCTGCGATGTATACGTGCAGGTCTCTGCACCGTACATCTCTGGAGTCCACCACGAGGTTAGTGATCAGAGAATTCTGAAGAACAAACTCGCTTGGGATTGGATAACGCGCCAATACTGTATCAGTACTGAGATTTATGGCAAACAACGTTGGTGGGCAAAGTTGACGCGGCTTTTCAAAGGCTTCTACTTGACCGGAGTCGAGAACCCACATAACCCCGCAGTGATCTATGCTCATGCGGAATACTGAAGTGAAGCCTGTGCAGTTAACTGTTGAAAAAAAAAGTAATATTACACCCTTTTATATAGAAAAATTACGAATTGTCGCCATGAGTTCATCATACCTGCATTATGCCAGTCCCAGTTAGGGTACGGTTCTAAGGGTGGAGACTCTGTGGGTGCTCCTATCGGCACGGATGACAGCGTGGCTGGGGTGCCCGTCTTCCAACGAGGTGTGCTAATGAACACACGGTCTTTCCAGCGCTCAACTCCAAGAGGTATAACGTTAGTTGCGTTGAATTGCCTGAAGAAGAATAAAGTTGTAATTACTCGTATTTATCATTGCATAGTACCTACTTCACAAAATATTTATTACCCGTTGTTGATAGCTTCCTGCCGATCTTGGGGCGTGGGATATGCGTAATCAATCTGCTTCCATCTGTATAAAGTGCCTAGTGGTTTCTTGCTAGCAATTTGTATATATCCGAAGCTTGTTGTCACGATGCTCGTCAAAATTACAGTTAACAATATCTGAAAGAGAAACTTACAAGATAAATAAATTAAGTAAAAATGATGCTGTCAACTGTAGCGTGCAAATGCAATAAACCTGTGTACTTACTAATTATCACGTTTATTACCTAATATTTTTTGTAGATAGTTTTTTTTGTGTTTTGTCTGCCCTAACAACATATTTTAGGTAGTTACCATATAGTAACTATGCATAGTGTAGCAATAGACTAGTGCCTAATAGTGTCAGTGACAATAATTTTGTTGTAGGTACCTTATATTTGTATAATTGCAAAAATAGTAGAAAGTTTCTAGGTTTATTGAGTTCTTAATGATATCGTCAACGTTAAATAATATGTTAAGAAACTAATTCATATGTATGTGTTATAAACATAACGGATACAACGGTAATGTTGGAAATAAATTATGTTTTTAGGTTGCTACCTCTCGCCATAATGTTGATAAATAATATATATGCGAGTTTGTGGGTGCCGAATAGTAGTCTTCGTCTTTCGAGAGTAGTATTTTAATATACGATCTTAAAGCTCCCAAGAAGCATCTCATGTGTATAAAATAATAAAAAAAAGAAATAAATTAAAGAGTATGTAGAAATTCTGCAAAAACAAAACACCAAACTCGTTAAAACATTATACCTAGGTATCAATAATCCTGTTTTTTATTGTGTGATGATGTCAATCGCCTAAAATCCTCGTCGATCTATTTGACATTCAGCCATACTATAAATGTCCAATTGTTGGCACAGGATAATGACTTAATTATGAATAATTCCAAACGGCACACATGTGCAATATGTTTTGCAATAGACTAGAAACTGTAAGTGATATCCCGTTGCGTGCATTACTGCACAGACATCCTAAATAAGGTTCATATTTTAGAAATTATGTATGACGTAAATTTTGTTCTTATATACATGTTCCTTTCGTTTTATTTTAGCCATGATGTGTTCACAATTTAACATTGACAGGAAGGTTAGCTAAGTTACTGCAGGGTTGCTTAATTAAGTGTTACCGCCGAGGACAACGGCTTCACGAACCAGTTTGTATCACAATATGCTCGTTATTTGTCGCGTAAGTTATAAAGTCCGAGGGTATCAGCTGTTTTATTGTTGACAACAGTGGCTGAATATAACATTCATTATTTTAACAATATAAATTGTACATTTCAAAAGCATTTTTGCATACGAAGACCTTAGATTTTTTGGGCATCATTATTTTAGATAAACCTTGGGAAAATCTGCATGCATGATAGACACACCATTTTGAAAAATATTTGGAACCTATATAAGCCTTTTTAAGTACTAGTTTATGGTTTTACATAAATTCGCTTATAACCTACGAATCGTGTTCTTTACATATCAAAAATTAAGAATGTATAAGAACTTACCTTTTCCATATTAACGTTTTCACTGAATCACTTATGCATATTAGTTGTATGAAGCACGTCCGTTCGGTCGGTTGCTTAGAACTGTTATGTATAACAGCGAAGACTTGATACGAATTAAAGAAGTTATTACATAAATAGTTTGACGTGAACAACCAGTTCGTAGTCTGTTATTACTCGAATCTTCAAGGAGTGGCCGTGCTGGCTGGTGTAATACCTTGCGCTCCCAGTGCTGGTCTAGATTACAGATTGTTGAGAAGGGAATGTTTTTACGTTCGTGATAAAACTGAATAACTAGGTATATCTGTAGATTATTGTGTTTAATGCGCCTGTAAGTCGTATCGTGGAAGACATAATAACTTAACATCTGTCTCTTATAGGTAGGTACTGTGATGGGGGGAGCTCAGAGTGCTAACAAAGAAACACCAGAATCACTTTTATACTTTAATTTGGGAATAAATATAATGACCACCAAAAAAAACTTTGTGACGATAACCCCTAACCACCAAATCTAGTAATATACTGACAAAAATAGTAAATGATCACCAAATTTAGTAAATTGATCACCAAATTTTAATAGCAAATTATTGCGCTATTTAATGTTGTAAAATAGGTTAGGTTAGGTTAGAACTGTGACCAACCGCGCGCGAGCCGAGCGAGCAAAGCGAGCGGTGCCGCGGCAGCGGCCGGCGAGCGCTACTTCCAAGTTGCTCCCAGAAATTTTATAATCTTTTTGGTCATTGGTTTAATTTTGGTGATCATTTACTACTTTTGGTGATCATTTACTACTTTTGGGTTAACAATGATTTATTTGGAGTCATTTTGCCTAAACAGGATAGCGAGATGTTAAAACTTTGGTTATAATTTTACAATAAGATGCGGGTTTAATTTTGGTGATCATTTACTATTTTTGTCTGTTATATGTTACTATATCTGGTGGTAAGTTAAACATAAGCCCTTTAATTTTAGCAACAATGTGCTTGCCTTTAGGCGACAAATTTAGAATCTCTAGAATTGACAATCAAAATTAAAGAAAAACATCTTCTATCTTTGAATAGCGTTCCTATTTCAATTACCTTGCAAAACTATTTAGTTATCTTATGCCAGAATTATTATAGGTCAGGAGTTTGACTTTTAGGCAGAGTCCTCACAATACCTACTGAAGCTATAGAACAATCTTCGTTAAGGTATCAATTCAAGTGGCAGTGGGCAGGGCACATTGCTCGCAGAACGGATGGCCGATGGGGCAGAAAGGTTCTGGAGTGGCGACCGCGAACCGGAAGACGTTGCGTTGGAAGGCCTCCCACCAGGTGGACCGATGACCTGGTGAAGGTTGCGGGGATCCGCTGGTTGCGGGACGCACGGGACCGGTCAATGTGGCGACGCTTGGGGGAGGCCTATGTCCAGCAGTGGACGTCTTTCGGCTGATATGATGATGATGATGATGAAGGTATCAATTCTAGTCCAGATGTCCAGCTTCTATAAATAAATCGAAACGATCACGTCTAATTCGATGGTAGTTAACAGAATTGTCTTTTGTCTCATATTCACTACTAGTTAGCTTCTGCCAGCGGCTTCGCTCGAGTGAATATCGAAAATCATCCCAAGGGAATATATTCCCGGATAAAAAGTATCCTATGTTGTATGTGTATCCTAAATTCATCCAGATCCGTCCAGCCGTTTGAGCGTGAAGAAGTGACAAATATATAAAAACAAACTCACAAACTTTCGCCTTTATAATGTTAGTGTGACGTATGGTATGTATGATTAACCCTCAGTTTCCAACCATAAAATTATCGCAGAATTAATGTGACAAATTGTCAAGCACGCGTTATCTGCTGTGATTGGTTGAATGAATTTTCTACAGGGTCTATAAGGGGCTATAAGGTGGGAAACTGAGGGTGAGTGTAATGTGGCCTTTGCGTTACGTAAGAGGTTTTATGTTAGAGTAAAACCAGTTTCTTTTTATTACACTTTAAATAATTCATATTTTTATTCATAACAAAGAAATACAAAAAATATATGTGTGTAGTATACTATAGGGCAAAAAAGCAACTGTGAAACCTTGATTCCCAAACTAGGCACATGTCACTCATCAGTGTCCATTCTAGGTAAACAATACAATTATATATAACAGAGCAAAGCATGCATGTACAATATTTCCATTAATTAAAAATTTAAATTAAATCCAATATCCAATATTAAAAAATCCAAAATAAAAAATTATAAACTACACATTTGAAATAAAAATAAAAAATTCAAAACTTAAGGGTACACTAGTCGAAAATTCTTCCATACAAACGTAGTCTGGCTTTTACTCCACTGTTTGACGATGTACGTTCAAAATAAAAAATTATATCAATTTGTCTCATCATTATCTAGCCCTGTATATAAGCAAAAAAGTAAAAGTAAGTAAAGAAAAGTAAGTTCCATATTTTAACACTAATTTTAACGCATCTTTGGGCGCAAATAAGTACCATAAGACGAAGGAAAGTTGAAAAACGGCCTTCACACAGGGATAGATTAGTAGTTCAACAAAGCAAATAATTTTATTTTGAACAGATAAATTCAGTAGTTTTTTCATGATATCCAGACTACCAAAGGTCTGTTTATAAAATTTCACGCGCTCGTTTTCGTTCTAAATCATCATCCATTTCGCTACAAATTTGCAAAAGTGTGTATTCGTACGCGTACTTGCTTCTTACTGCTCATAACAGCATCTATCTGTTCCGAACGTGTTGTCGGTTGATATAGCACGCATTTTAACCCCGCGCACAAAATAGTTCGTGCCGTCGACTAGTGTAACCTTAAAGATCAAAATTCAAAATCAAAGGTTCAAAATTAAATGGATTACAATAAAATTGTGAAATTACGTTATATTATATTCGACCATTAATTACATTGATAATAAAATTTACTTAGGTCAGAGAGAATGTTACTTTCGAGTTAAGTCCGTGTGTAATGGTAAGTGCATGTATGTTTATATATGTGTTTGAGTAAGAATGTATGTACAATACTACTAATTACAGTACAAACGAATACTTCTTGCCATGACCATTAATAATTAGATTAAAATACAAAAATCCCATAACATAAAGTTAACATAAAAGTGTTTATTAAGCAATTGTCCAGCGTAGGCGTTGGCGTAGATGTATCATGTATCATAGACGCGTCGTGACAGCTTCATAGACAAGTCGTAGAAGCTTTGTGCATCTACGTTTAGCGTCGGTAATTTGCGTAGAACCTTTTTCGCATCTTCGTAGACACATCGTAGAAGCCTCGTAGCAGATTCATAGACGCGTCGTAGTAGTCTCGTGCCGACTTCGCAGAAGCTTCGTACCAACTGTGTAGAAGCTTTGTAGACGAGTCGTAGTCGTATCGTAGAAGCCTCGTAGCAGCTTCGTAGACGAGTCGTAGAAGTTTTGTAGTGTTTGGTAGACGCTTCAAAGATGCATAGGAAGTCGCTTCTTAGATAGCTAGGTATATTGTGTGTTGCGGACGTAGCGTGATCGCCTTCCCCGAGAAGGGAGGTCGTAAATCTCCCGGATGGCGCGCTGGACGCCCGAAGAACATTGACTCTCAGATTGGATCTGGTAACCTCTGTGGAATGTTGCCTCAGGACTTCTAATCAAGCAGCTGATCAAATTCGGTTCGACAGGACCATTAAATGTTCTGAAGGCAGCGTGTCTTTAATTGATTGACACTTGTGAAATTAATTCACACTTGCTTCTTTGAGCTGGATGCAGGGATGATAATTGTTTAATTAAATAAAACACTTCAATTAATTAATACTTGGTACGAATTTAGGGCTCTCAACAAGTAACTACTAATTAAGTTCAAGTGACTTGTTTCTAGTGGCTATGGCCGATGACTACGATTCTATCTTTGGACCGAGGGTGTTTTATACCCTCGGTCGTTACTACTATCGAGAGCCCCGCGATTTTGTGCCGAAAATAATTTTTATTTACCAAAAAAATCCCTTACCCGACAGTGGGTTTTAGGTCAGTACTATCCCTTCCATGGTGCTATCAACGCCTGGATTTCTGTGCACTGTAGCACAGTAACACCCCCTATTGGTGTATCTAATCCATATACATCTATATCCAGGCATTGATAGCGTCCCTAGGCTATATCTATAGAAAAAAGGGACAAGTTCCCTTATTTTCATGTCGGAAAGTTGTATAACAACATCCCTAGCCCAGAAATGTACTATAGGTTGGGGTGACCTGCTGACAAATTCAGCAAGTCGTCTATGGGCGGCTTAAAAAAGCTTATTTTCGGACGTTTATCGTGGGATATCATCCCTTAAATACACGCTCCTTAACGTTTTAGACAATTTATTCTATTACTTGAATTTCTACTCAGACCATCCAAGCTATCACCACCGAATATGGGTGGCCTGGTGGCTGAAGGAGAGCACTTTACAGTTCTAGTGCCTCCATAAGTATATATATACATTTTGTACATAATGTACCCAAAAAAGTGTTAGTTCGACAGCTAGTCACTC
This sequence comes from Anorthoa munda, assembly GCA_945859665.1. Classification (NCBI taxonomy): domain Eukaryota; kingdom Metazoa; phylum Arthropoda; class Insecta; order Lepidoptera; family Noctuidae; genus Anorthoa; species Anorthoa munda. Next base: position 9,944,687 of record OX243913.1, on the reverse strand, counting down.
CCTTTGTGTCTAGCTATCTCCTAAACTACTTAACTGATTCTATATTTTTATGGGACGACACGATGGCGCGTCTATCGGGCCATCGGGAAGTCCCCGAAAATTCCTTATTTTTGGAAGTCTCAGGGGTGTATAGTCCCTGGGAATGCCAAAAAACGGGCCAAAAGTCACAAGTCCAGATTACCATGTCTGGATTTGTGCCTAAACTATATGAGCGATTTTCGCTCTAAAGGGATGGCCTGATAGCTAGTCCAACGGGCCATCCGAAAATACTTCTATAATAAGTACATCTATTTCCTTCAGGGAGTTATTCGACCTGAAGGGTCTACAAATTTCAACAATTTTGTTTGTTTACATTTTTCCGCGCTGAGTATGTCGGAAACTATCCGGGCGATCTTTCTCGTCTAAAGACCGTCTGGAAGCCCCTTCGACGAGCTTTCCAATGGTAGTACTTTTAACAGTACACCTACATATTTTCTAGGTACTTAGGGCACCTAAAAGAATAGTCCCGTCGAAACTCCCATAAACAGCGCGTTTTACACTATATACCGACATGATATCTCAGGTAAATAGGCTTTATATAAAGCAGTACACTAATTCTGAACTGTATATAGGTTTCCCGTCTTGATCTAGGTCCCCCATATACCCTAAAATGACCTAAATGTCCTAAATTCACTTCCTGAGACATCACGTCAATATTCACATATTAATGGTGGAAACTATACATTTTCCACATTATATCATTCCTATGTACTAAAATTATGTCTAATACATAATATAACCCCTTAAAACATGATTTTAAGCTACCAGAATTTTTGTACGCAAAACGCCAACATATAAAACTACTTGCTGCCATCTGGCGCATCAGTCGGAACTAGGCGGGCGCAGCGAACGCACGCATTCACATGAAATTGATTTTACGTTTTAAGTATGAAGACTATAATATTTATATATTTCAATGCTTCTATTCTATTAATCTGGTATTACTAAAACCCAATACGCATAAATAAACGTTAAGGACGTTATATTACTACCTTAAAAATGCGATTCAAAATACCCTTACATACCGAGCTTATAAATAGGACCGACGTGTTTACAACATTTTCATTCCTACTTGGCGCTCGGGCGTGAGCAGACGTATGACTCTAATACATACTTTATTTACAAAACCATTCAATTGGTTGGTGACTCTCGTCGCGAACATATCTCCCGCCGTGCAGTGCTGTGCAGGCTCGAAGTGATGTCGGCGCGGCGCTGCACTCCCATGGTGAGTGACGAGTGGCAGTCTCGGATGCCGTCGCCAGGCTCACCGAAGGATGATCGCCGCCCCGGCGTCTCTGGTTACTGAGGCAGTGGGACGAGTTTCTTCACCGGACGCTTCAGGATGCCGCCAAGTGTGCGCACCTCAGCAGTCCGGGTTTCTCCGTCGATTCCTGGATACACGGCTACAATGCGGCCTCGAGGCCATGTGTTTCGAGGCAGCTGGCCGTCGGCTATCAGGACGGGGTCGCCCACATTAAGTTTGGGCCCACTACTATGTGGCTCCCGCCGGTTTTGGAGCTCAGGCAGGTACTCTCTGACCCAGCGGCTCCAGAACATATCAGCGAGGATCTGTGATCGTCGCCATACTTTCCTGCTGTCTATATCCTGCTCAGTGAATACGCCAGGTGTAGGTAGTCTGGCTGACCCACCGAGCAGGAAGTGGTTCGGTGTGATGGACTCATCATCATCGCTGTCTACTGACACATGTGTCAATGGTCGGCTATTCACAATGTACTCTGCCTCACAAATCAGTGTGGACAACACCTCTTCAGTTGGGTGTTTTTCTGTAAGTACATTGTACAGCGTGTTTTTTACTAGGCGCTCCCAGGCGCCTCCCATGATGTCCATTTGCTAACTGGACGATCATTCGATTCAAAATGTCCTCTGCCCTTTTCTCAGGGTCAGAGGCGGGGCGCTGTGGGTTTATGCACAGCGATTCTATAGCGAAAAATTCGCGTACGCCATAACATGGCGGTTTCTATATGTCCATTTGTTCTGAGTATCTTCTTCGAAGTACCTGGTTCTTGTCCAGCTTCTTCTCAGTTGAGACGAGCCTCTTTAGAGCTGTCTCATAGCTATCTGGCATCTCAGCATGCTCATTACGCCTTAACGTGGCGGTTTCTATATGTCCATTTACTAACTGGACGTTCATTTGATTCAAATGTCCTCTGCCCTTTTCTCAGGGTCAGAGGCGGGGCGCTGTGGGTTTATGCACAGCGATTCTATAGCGAAAAATTCGCGCACGCCATAACATGGCGGTTTCTATATGTCCATTTGCTAACTGGACGGTCATTCGATGGTGGTTTCTCTGTGGGCCATAATTCGGGCCCAAGAGACAAAAAACTCGGCCCGCAGTACCACTCGTGGTCCGAGTTGAACCGCAGTGGTACATCACGGGTTCCGGGGTGCTGTGGGTTTATGCACAGCACCTAAGGAACGCCTGGCTCGATTGGGTTCTTGCGATCCCTTCAACGTCGGGCCTTCTGGTGGCATCCCTCCTGGCCACACCGCTTTGCCCTGCAAGTGTGGATCCTCTGCCCTTCTCTCAGGGTCAGAGGCGGAGTGCTGTGGGTTTATGCACAGCACCTAAGGAACGCCTGGCTCGATTGGGCTCTTGCGATCCCTTCAACGTCGGGCTTTCTGGTGGCATCCCTCCTGGCCACACCGCTTTGCCCTGCAAGTGTGGATCCTCTGCCCTTCTCTCAGGGTCAGAGGCGGAGTGCTGTGGGTTTATGCACAGCACCTAAGGAACGCCTGGCTCGATTGGGCTCTTGCGATCCCTTCAACGTCGGGCTTTCTGGTGGCATCCCTCCTGGCCACACCGCTTTGCCCTGCAAGTGTGGATCCTCTGCCCTTCTCTCAGGGTCAGAGGCGGAGTGCTGTGGGTTTATGCACAGCACCTAAGGAACGCCTGGCTCGATTGGGCTCTTGCGATCCCTTCAACGTCGGGCTTTCTGGTGGCATCCCTCCTCGCCACACCGCTTTGACCTGCAAGTGTGGCTGCCTCGACATAGGCAGCGAAAGCACAAGTTGTATTTCTTGGCTAGCTCCCAACTATTTTTCTCCGTGGCCGAGTCATTTTAGTTGACGGCGGACGGCTATGTTCGATATGGGTGTCACCCCGGGTAGTCATCGGCATGGCTGTACGTCTATCTTCTAAAGTCTTCTCGTTCCGAGAAGGTTTCAATGTTGAGTCTGAAGTTCCTTCTATACTGGTTATTTTTGTGGAAACTGCTTGGTCTGTTTCTATTGGTTGATGCGCTGGGGTACTTTCAGACTGAGGCGCTAGAGGGCGCTGCCCGTCCATTTGTTCGTTCCCATCGACAGTGGAAGGCGAGTACGGCGGCTCATCATGTCTGATGACGGTGGATGGTCTATCCATTTCCACGGTCCACGCCGCAGGCGCTTTGCCTTGGGATCTAGTAAGCGGCATCGTTGTTTGAAATATTTTTTTTTAAAAAATTCAAAATTAACCCCAGTTCTAAATATTCGACGGTCAGAACGTCAACCTATCAGCATGAGTTCCAGTTCAATATTTTTATTGCGACGGTCAGAACGTCTATTTACGACACAAGACCTAATTCCCAAAATTTCCGACGGTCAAAACGTCAGTTTTCAAAAAATTCACCAAGTGGATTGACTATAATTCAATCTCCAAAAATTCAAATCACCAAAAACTCACGGTTGGTGATAAGTCCTTATGAAACTTCAGACATCTGTAGTACACGTTTGTTTTTTCTCAAAACGTGTATCTTCAATACGATTGACTATAATTCAATCGAAATATCAATCACCGAAAAGTCGAATGTACTTTTCAGCGATAATGTTTCAGTAGCTGCTTGTTCCAGACGTCAGAGTCGTAACTCAATCTTCTGAGTACGTATCTTCTTTCGATTTGACGAAATTTCAATCTTCGAAAATTCCCGAAAGCTTAAGGGTTGCTTTCAGTCATAAGCCTTCAGGATATGTTTGTTCAAACATCAAAGCTGCACATCAGTTTCATAAACGCACGTCTTCTATTTGTTTAGACGGGCGCTTAGTATTCAAACGAAATCGCTAAAAACGTAAGGGTAGTTTTCAGCGATAAGCCTTCAGGAATTATTTGCTCGACGTAAAAGACGCAATTCAGGCTTAAAAACGCATATTCTTGGTAAAATTAAACCAGCGTTCAGTTCCAGAACAAATCACTGAGAACATAGGGTGGTTTTCAGCGATAAGTCTTCAGGAACTATTCTTATAGCTTCATATATGCACATCAGTCTTCATACGGCACTTTTGCAGCTCACAGGAAATATATTCAATCTTCTAACAGTTATTAAAAACAAGAGGGTAGTTCTAATAACTGTCTCCCGGAATTTACCTCTTTGGTCCAGCGGTGGGCTTGGGCACGCAGGATCTATTCTCTGCGGTGCTCGACTTCAACTTGTTTCTTGTGAAATTAATTCGTCAGGAATTCGACAAATTAATTCCACCACTATTTCTGCCCGCTGTCCTGGAGCTGCTTTCCTGGCTTCAATCTTCAGTTTGAAGGCAGCATATTGTGCGGCTGAATTTCCTCTATCCCTGGTGGAATTTCAGTATTTCTGCCCGGTTTTCCAGGTTTCTAAAATCCGGCACAAAATCTATTTAGTGTCGGATTTATTTTATTTTCGACGATTCTTCCTTCTTTTTCTTAGACGTCCTGGAGCTGTTCTTCCAGGTTCCAGGCTGGTGAAATTCGGCTCGATTGGACCAATAAATGTTGCGCAGCTTCAATTGATTAATACTTGTGACGAATTTTCCCTCTTTTTCTTAGACGTCCTGGAGCTGTTCTTCCAGGTTCCAGGCTGATCAAATCCGGCTCGATAGGACCAATAAATGTTCTGAGTGCGCAGCTTCAATTGTTTAACACTTGCGACGAATTTAGGACCGACAACAAGTAACTACTAATTAAGTTCAAGTGACTTGTTTCTAGTGGCTATGGCCGATGACTACGATTCTATCTTTGGACCGAGGGTGTTTTATACCCTCGGTCGTTACTACTATCGAGAGCCCCGCGATTTTGTGCCGAAAATAATTATTATTTACCAAAAAAATCCCTTACCCGACAGTGGGTTTTAGGTCAGTACTATCCCTTCCATGGTGCTATCAACGCCTGGATTTCTGTGCACTGTAGCACAGTAACACCCCCTATTGGTGTATCTAATCCATATACATCTATATCCAGGCATTGATAGCGTCCCTAGGCTATATCTATAGAAAAAAGGGACAAGTTCCCTTATTTTCATGTCGGAAAGTTGTATAACAACATCCCTAGCCCAGAAATGTACTATAAGTTGGGGTGACCTGCTGACAAATTCAGCAAGTCGTCTATGGGCGGCTTAAAAAAGCTTATTTTCGGACGTTTATCGTGGGATATCATCCCTTAAATACACGCTCCTTAACGTTTTAGACAATTTATTCTATTACTTGAATTTCTACTCAGACCATCCAAGCTATCACCACCGAATATGGGTGGCCTGGTGGCTGAAGGAGAGCACTTTACAGTTCTAGTGCCTCCATAAGTATATATATACATTTTGTACATAATGTACCCAAAAAAGTGTTAGTTCGACAGCTAGTCACTCCCTTTGTGTCTAGCTATCTCCTAAACTACTTAACTGATTATATATTTTTATGGGACGACACGATGGCGCGTCTATCGGGCCATCGGGAAATCCCCGAAAATTCCTTATTTTTGGAAGTCTCAGGGGTGTATAGTCCCTGGGAATGCCAAAAAACGGGCCAAAAGTCACAAGTCCAGATTACCATGTCTGGATTTGTGCCTAAACTATATGAGCGATTTTCGCTCTAAAGGGATGGCCTGATAGCTAGTCCAACGGGCCATCCGAAAATACTTCTATAATAAGTACATCTATTTCCTTCAGGGAGTTATTCGACCTGAAGGGTCTACAAATTTCAACAATTTTGTTTGTTTACATTTTTCCGCGCTGAGTATGTCGGAAACTATCCGGGCGATCTTTCTCGTCTAAAGACCGTCTGGAAGCCCCTTCGACGAGCTTTCCAATGGTAGTACTTTTAACAGTACACCTACATATTTTCTAGGTACTTAGGGCACCTAAAAGAATAGTCCCGTCGAAACTCCCATAAACAGCGCGTTTTACACTATATACCGACATGATATCTCAGGTAAATAGGCTTTATATAAAGCAGTACACTAATTCTGAACTGTATATAGGTTTCCCGTCTTGATCTAGGTCCCCCATATACCCTAAAATGACCTAAATGTCCTAAATTCACTTCCTGAGACATCACGTCAATATTCACATATTAATGGTGGAAACTATACATTTTCCACATTATATCATTCCTATGTACTAAAATTATGTCTAATACATAATATAACCCCTTAAAACATGATTTTAAGCTACCAGAATTTTTGTACGCAAAACGCCAACATATAAAACTACTTGCTGCCATCTGGCGCATCAGTCGGAACTAGGCGGGCGCAGCGAACGCACGCATTCACATGAAATTGATTTTACGTTTTAAGTATGAAGACTATAATATTTATATATTTCAATGCTTCTATTCTATTAATCTGGTATTACTAAAACCCAATACGCATAAATAAACGTTAAGGACGTTATATTACTACCTTAAAAATGCGATTCAAAATACCCTTACATACCGAGCTTATAAATAGGACCGACGTGTTTACAACATTTTCATTCCTACTTGGCGCTCGGGCGTGAGCAGACGTATGACTCTAATACATACTTTATTTACAAAACCATTCAATTGGTTGGTGACTCTCGTCGCGAACATTGTGTGCTAATGTAACATCTAGACATAACGGAGAAGTGATATTATTTAAAACTTATGAAGGACTGTTAAACCATTATAAAAACTGGCTTCTGACAGTAAAAAATGTTGGTTTCGTGCTAAAAATACCACGAACTAACTAGGTGGGGGTGGCATTCGCTTAGCTGAATGTGATTTTATGAAGTTTTAAAAGTAATTGTGTTACAACGGTAAAAAAATTAAAGGTATTCAGGGTTATGCGAAAATAAACAAAAAAGTAAAATCAACAGTCAAGTTCATAATACCCAAAGCTGTAATTTATTTTATTTATAGATATACTTATTCTTATGTGACTTAGAAAAAATATCAGTTATACAATAACGGAGCAATGTGAACAGTGCAAAGACTTCCACCTATAGTATAAAAATGTACATTAATAAGGCATCAGCGCCGTGGAGAAATGTAAAGTAACTGTTACCGTGGAGAGAGTTGCTATGTATAAAAGTGTAGGCGTTAAAATTGATGAAATAGTTTTTTGTGAAAAGTACTTAAATATTAATTACTAACTAACATTATTAGTGAGGTACATTTTATGGCAGCAGTCCCCTGTAGATGACACCAGCGGGGCCCGGCAGGTGGGCGGCGCGCTCGGCGGCGCGCTCGCACGCGGTGCCGCGCACAGCCTCTTCCGTGTCGGCGTATAGGATGCGGTAGTTGTAATCGTCCAGGTCCAGCGGGCCCGCTTGGAACATCGGCAACCGATTACTAATCACCCATACGTGTTGCCTCTCTTCTTGATCAATCTTTATGTCATTTGGAAATATTAAAGTCTCGGGATTGTGAGCCACTACTCCATTGGTTCTTTTTGTATAGAGTTTCCTGGTGTCCCAGCACCCCACGGTGTCTCGAGTTACTAATCCGTAAAACATTACTCCACGTCTATCAATAGCAGAAGCAGAAGATTGGCCAGTTAGTCCTCTGCTCTCACCGGCTATGTTAAATTCCATGGAACTATTATCAATGCGAGATGGGTCCCGTAACACAACTGTAGAAACGTAGAATTCTCTGTAACTAGACATGGGGTGGAAAAACAGTATGCGTTCATTGTACGAATCAACGGGCGTTATGGCTAAACCAAAAATGCCGTCTGTCCATTGGAAATTAAGTCCATGAAGAGTAAAATTTGATGCCAGTGGATCCGGGAAAAAGAATGGATTCGTAAATCGCCAAAACTGTACATCGCTTTGCCTAAATACTAGGAGACCGAATCGCCAGGTGTCTGCTATGTACACGTGAAGATCTGAACAGTCTGGTAGTCTTGTGTCGATGACGAGATTCGCGAATAATGAATCTTCCAACACGTATTCTTTCGGTATCGTATAACGCGCGATAACTTTATCCGTCTGGAGATCAAACACCACTATGCTAGGTGGGCATAACTGTTTCGGATTATCTTGAGAGTCTATCTGTCCGGAATCCAACACCCAAAGTCTTCCGCAAGGGTCGGCTTGCACTCGAAACACTGAAGTTAGTCCCGTGCAGTTCTTCATATCACCTGAAAGATTTAATAATAAATAAACAAGCAAGTAGGGACATATTTGTGTGTTTTATTTCATGAATACGTACTAATGTACACTTGATTACAGGTTGGGATGTTATATTTTTAAGCTGTTTTACTCGTATATTTAAGGGGTATTTACAATTTATATTATGCCCGTATAATGGTAAATACCACAGTAAAAATATACAAACAGTATGGAAACTACCTACAAACGCTCGAAACGGCGAGTGGTCTCGTCGGTGCGTATGTTTATGTGAGTGTGCCGTTTCGAGCATTTGTAGGTAGTTTCCATACTGTTTGTATATTTTTACTGTGTAAATACGGAGCTATCCATTAAACTCTATAAAATCATGACTAGCTCTTATCGTGTTGCAAACAGTAAGTTACCGAAAGCTCTATGATATCCCCAGTCTGGGTAGGGCCTCAGCAGCGGCGAGGTGACGCCGCCCTCCCGGGGCACCGTGGCCAGCGTGGCGGGCACGCCGCGTCTCCACGCCGGCAGCGTCACCCACACGCGAGCGCCCCACACCTCCAGCCCAAGGGGTAGCACGTTAGCAGGCACAAATTTTCTGCAATGGCGAATTTTAAGGATTTAATCAAACAAACAAACATCAAACATCTTGTACAGGAGTGCTACTGAGATGGACTTAGTGCCAGATTAGAATAAGATGTCCACTGAATTAAAGCACATGCACTGCAAACTTGCTGGTGGTGGCGCAGTGGTAACGGGCCGGCCACGACGTGTAGGGCGTGGGCCCAGGCAGACAGTGTAAATTATTATGTATAAATTTACATAAAATATCTGCCTGTGAGTGTGGCAGTGGTGATGTCACAACTGCTCTAAAAACGGTGAAAGAAAATATCGTGAGAAAACCCGCATGTCCTATAACCAAAAATGCGAAGATATGTGACATCCACCAACCCGCACTGGGCCCGCGTTGTGGATTAAGGTCCATCCCCTCTCTCACAGAGAGGATGCTTGTGTCCCTGCAATGGGAACACTAAAATGGTGATGATTATATTTGCAAACTTGTAAAGAACTGAATTTATAATCTGGAAATATTGTTATCCTCTGCTACGTCAGAGTCTAAGACTGGATGATTGTTATTAATTTAAAAATATCTCAATGGCTGAACTGATTTCGACTAATTTTATAAATAAGAACCGGTGCTTCCTCGTGGTCAAACTATTTTGTCAAACTGATTTGAAACTAAAATCAGTTTGTCAAAATAGTTTGACCACGAGGAGTATCCGATAAGAACACGGTATAGATCATTACCTTGATTAATAATAATAATATCAACCAATAACTGACCTATTGCAAGGATAAGGTCTCTTCTGAAACAGAGAAAGCACGACAAGAAGGCGGGTTGGCAATTTTAAATTATGTCCAGGATTCCTCACCACTTTGTCTTTCATCGATGTCAATTGACAAGTTTATTGAAAAATTTATATTATTAAATATTTTTCAATAGATATTAGATACTCTATCTATCGTACCTGTCTATCGTTACCTTGATACCTTAGGGGAGATCTTATTTGTTGTTTAGCTCTAGCTCTAAGTATGCCGTTGGTCCTGTCTCTGAAGAGAACCGTTTGCTTTTACCAAGGCAACGTGGTGAAAAGGTTAGACAGCTAGACACTGTGTTACTGAGTGGAGTGCTAGCTGTCCAAAGCGCTGGGACTTTAGAATCGCAGTACCATTTAGTTGATAGTTACCCTGTAGAAAGCGCATTCCGTCGAAGCTGGGCCGAGGGGAACTCGAAGTCGACGTGCTTCCACTTGTAGAGCGTGTTGAAGGGCGGCGTGTCGGTGTCGGCGGGGACGGACTGTGCGCGCATCACACCCAGCATCGTCAACCACAGCGTCACGCCCGCTGCTTTCGCATGATCTGGAACATTATCAAGATCCCATGATGCACATGTAATACTCAAGAGGCAATCAACGACTACACTGACTGATCGATCTTCCAGGTTAAGCAACAACAACAGGATCAGCAACATCCATTATAAACTGAGACATTCCGTGCCTCCGAAAGCACTAAACAGTCAAACACATTAATTACATTTAACATAGTTAATTTTCTTGCCTGTTTATTTGGCACGGACAAATTCTTTTTAACCTATTAATGACAGCAGTTCTAGTGAGGCAAAGAAGAGACTGTGGCTCCTCAAACATCCTCCTCCGACTGAATATGTTGGGCCTGCAGAAAAGCTCCCTGCAGGCCACCAACTTCCATGGCCCACCTGGAAATCTTTAAACCGACTCCGAAGCCAAGTGGGTCGCTGCAGGCACAACTTAGTTAGGTGGGGGTACTCCAATAACCCGCAGTGCGATTGCGGAGCTACGTCTCAAACAATGACTCACCTCCTATCGTGCTCTCTGTGCATCAACACCTGCACCCTGAAGGACCTTTGTGAGGCAAATGAAAACGCTGTTGCCGTGGCTGAGTTCTGGTCAAAACGTATATAATTGAGGAATCATCGATACGACGAAGAAGAAGAAATTCTTTTTAACAAGGTTCTTGTTGAAATTTTTGCTTTACAGTTCCTTTCTTTTTTAGGTGTAATTTTAGCTAAAAAATTATTTTAAACCTACTTGTACATCGTGTTAATATTTGCTTGCTAGGCAGAGGTAGGATACGGAGGCCGTAGCTTACAGTATTATATTGTACCTACATAATTATATCGGCTGTTGTTGGCAACTCCATCCGTCTATAGAAGCGCACTATTTTGCGAATAGAAGGTGTTTTGTTTCAGTTTTGGTTAACTCCGATGCCATACAGCACGAACCCTAAACCAGGTTTAGAACCAGATTCCGGGCTTCTAGTGTTCCTGATGGCAAAACCCAACAACACTGTCCGACCTGGAAAACCATGCGGACCTCACTCTAAGATTACATATGTTTATTGCACGGATAGAGGAGCTGCAACTGAAAAACTTAACCTACTATGACTTCTTAAAACCATCATGATTCACATTTATAATGGAATCATGATGGATTTGGCACTTCGTAGTACGGCCTCTGAGGTAGGTATTGCTGGCACGTGCTGGCTTGTTGCGCAAGCCATATGCTACAGAATGCAGACTCTGCTGCAAATGCTTTAGTTGATTGAGCTTGATCAGTTAATTTCAGCTGTTATATAATAACTGCGTGAAAACTGAGCAAATTTCCTGTAAATATATTTATTTAGTGCCACAAACTTTACTTAGTCCCAAAATTTTTTGCTTAACTGTAATTGCTCAATTAATCATTATATCCTAACTTTTCTGCTTGGCCAATTGAAATACAATGTTACATAATAGCTCATAATTATTGTACCTTCGTGAAAATATCAATTACCATAAAACTGTGAAACTGGTAGGCTGAATAAACGTTGTTAATTACTATAAACAGTTGGAAACTTATGTTCAACACATTTGTGTTCACTTATGAAGCATGTTAAATGGCTCTTAATTAATTTAATCCAAGTGGTGTATCATTTATTATTTGTAAAAAATCTAAATTTAAAAAAAAATTAACGATTCATACTAAGTTATTATTTTAAGTTAAATAAAAAAGTAAATTTTAAAAATCAAAAACCCGATTGTTTAAAAGGGAACTAATAAAAAGATGTAAACAAGAAGAAAACCCTGCTGTGCAGTCGGAGGATACATACTCGTGAGCTGGCTGACCACCTGATCCTCCTACTGCACAGCATGTTTTTCTTCTTGTTTACATATTTTTATTAGTTCACTTCTTTTTATTATTGAATCTAAATGCGAGTAATACCTGTTGTAAAATCAATTACATACCTATAATTATATATACTTTCATAGGTCGCGAACTCTCGGACACTTTCTGAAACTGATGACAGAGTAGTAAAAGTAAGTGGTATAGTACAGCACACCAATCAGTACTTTAGCATTCTCTTAGATAGATATTGCAATACTGACTGCAATATAATACTGGTCTCAAGCGCCACTGCTAAGTATGACATTATGGATCCCCGGGTCTAGCAAGGTATTATTGGATTTTCCATCTGGAATTTCTCAGTAGTAGCTAGCAGTCCGTGCATGGTCGTACCCAGGGGGGGGGCAGGGAGGGGCAGCTGTCTTCGTCTTGGGCAGCTTGAACCCCTGGTTTTACTCATGACTCAACATAAATCCCTCGTTAAGCTCTGGGTTCAATATGCCACCTGTGACGTAAGAACTGCTTTATCCCCTAGGTGCATAATCTACTATTACATGTTATATCCAAGAACATTCGTTCGTACTGCCTTCGATTTTATTAAATGTATCTGTGAGCAGTGGTGGCCCAGTGGTATTGGCCGCGACTTACAAGTTGTAGTTCGTGGGTTCGAGCCCAGGCAGGCGCTTTACTTTGTGTAAATTATTTCATCACCACTGCTCTCAAAACGGTGAAGGAAAACATCGTGAGGAAACCGGCATGTCCTAGAACAAAAAATTCGAAGACATGTGACATCCACCAAGCCGCACTGGGCCCGCGTGGTGGATTATGGCCCATTCCCTCTCACAGAGAGGAGGCCTGTGTCCCAGCAGTGGGAACATTAATAGGCTGATGATCCTGTGGGGTGGCCCACGGGAGCGAAGCCGCGGGCAACTGCTAGTAATAATATTATAAAGAGGAAAGATTTTTTTGTTTGTTTGTTTGTTTGTTTGTACCGAATAGGCTCCGAAACTACTGGACCGATTTAAAACATTCTTTCTCCAATAGAAAGCTACGTTATTCCTGAGTAACATAGGCTATTTTTTAATCCCGAAAACGGGTCCTGTGGGGTGGCCCACGGGAGCAAAGCCGCGTGGAACAGCTAGTAATAAATATTTTTGTTATTCGACAGCGGTTCCTAGATTGTCTTGCTTTTCAGCGTAGACCTTCTCAAGTACGATGCACAAGCTTCGAGCGATTTCTTTTTTCCTCATCCAAGTGTTCCCTGCCAACTTTTTGATGTCATCTTGAAATTTACGATACAGTCTGCCTTTCCTTCTCGTTTAGTATTTAGGTCACCATTCTATCACTTCTTTGGCCCATTTCTCTGTCATACTTCTTATTAAATGGCCTGCCCATTCCACTTCAATTGTTTAATTTTGGTATTTTACATATATAATTTTGGTTTGTTTCCTTATTCTTGTTATACTTTGTCTCTTAATTATAATAATATGTCGAGTATTATTCTTTATTTGTGCAGCTCCAAGGAAGGCCTATACTCTCCTTTCACCTCTCTGTCAAGAGTTGTCAAGAACCAATCTTTGTTGATAGAGTCCCCTTTAACAAAGACTGGGCTTTGTAGAGCTCACTCCGCCATTTCCATCTGGAGTTGCTACCATACATCGCTGACCATCAGGAGGACGCTGGGTCGTGCGTTTAGTTCTATTTTTTGCAACCAAACTATTATTACTTAGGCTGTTTTTTCAGAAAAACTATTCGTAATATGACTTTCAGATCTTTCAGCAGTAATCCTCTTGTAATAAAAACAACCACTATCAGTTCACCGAACCAGGTGATTGTGACAGGATTCCACTACAGACGCACTGCCTCGCAATTCACTTTTATTCATCATCTCAATTAAATAAGCAAGGTATTCATTTGGTTGGCGATGTAAAATTATTTGTCCACAACTGGTGTTCATTTCGATCTCTTGATAATGAGCTGTTATTAGATTGATGCATGAGTTATTTACTACTGCGTGTAATTATTTATTAACAACTGCGTGTAACAATTTATTAGATATCTTAGTTAATTTTCATGAATTAATACGACATTTCCGTCCCGTCAAATTCATAACGATGGAGATCCATCGATACGATGGTTCCATCGGATAGAGCGATCCGTGGCTAATGATGCGCGGGAGCAGCTAGTAGGGGCTATTATCGCTCCAAGTCGCTTGTCCACGCATTCTGCACACAAAAGGGATCGATCCGTAAAACATAGTTAATCAGTTATATCTTGCGTGACCGATTCACTTTCTTCCAATTTCTATTGTACGATTGTAATTTTGGAATGTCTTTACTTCCGATAGGTTTCGAAAGGAATAGTACCAAGTACATTAGGATTCTGTACAGAAACTAAACGTTTATGTAATAGTGATTTAGTAGCCTCTATTGCAAGGCTAGTTAATGTTAAAACATATAAAAAAACATAGGTATAAAAAGTAATAAATTCCTGAAAAAAATATCAAAGTTATTCCAAGTCCAACTTGCACTTGTCAACAAATCAAATGCTGCATAGGTATTTGACATGAGTTGCTTGCAATTTAATATTAAATTAATATTTTGGTAAACAATATATGAATATTTATAATTACATTTCATAGATGCATGTCGTTGCATTCAGTTGCATCACTACTATAATAGTCGACAGGCAGACGAACACTATGTTGCATCTGCTCGTCCGCATATATTCTGTTAACTTTATGTAGGCAATATATTTGTAAGCATTATATAACAGCTATGTGAAATAGCTAACCTTTATCTACCAATTAAATTGTGTACACTTAATAGCATCAGTTTATTATTATGGTTCTAATCATATATCCGCCACTGCACCAATTTGGTTGCTGTAAAAACCTCAGGAATTTTGCTCTACATGAAGTATTCTATTGTCTCCGGAACACTGGGCAGTTAGATTGTTAATTTGCATTACGCAACAACGAATTTACTGTTTAATGTTGTAGATACAAATCAGTTTTAGTGGTTTTGGAGCTGTTCTCTTAAATTTGCGTGTGCTATGCTACAATTAGAGGCATATTCCACCCGCTATGGCTTTGTCGAACGGTAAGTGTAATCGACTTTACTTTCACCAGCTCGATATTGCTTAAGAAAAACGTTGAGTGGGTTACATACTACTATTAACCGTACATGCTGTAATTTTTTATATTTAAAACAATTATTTTAAAACTCTAGTAAAATAATGTTGACATCAATGTTAGTAAATATTGCATTAACGTGTTTGAAAATGTAAGCATATTCATTTGTATTTATGAATCTTATGTGCAAATTTAATTGTTAGATATCTCAATAAACATTATTTACTTATAAAGGGTATTTCAACAAGGACGGGTCGATGTTAAAATTGAATAAAACAAGATGTGTGTGAGATATTAACGAAATTTATTTTTTATTTAAAAGGCCCATTTATGCCAATTATGGATGGAATATGACATCGTTCAAATGTCCGCCGCGGCTTCGTATGGTGGCACGAATCCGAGAGGTCCAATTTTTAATGACTCTGCTGCATAGATCGAGCGAGCGCTACAGATCAATGATAAACAATTTATTTTGGCTTGAATTGAACAATATGGACGTGAACGACATGTGGTTCCAGCAAGATGGCGCTACTTGCCACACAGCGAACGACACAATCGACATTCTGCATGAACGGTTTGAGGGTAGAGTTAGAGTTCCACTAGACTTTTTCTTGTGGGGTTTTCTGAAGTCGCAGGTCTATGCCAATAAACCACATTCGACCGTTGCCCTGAAAGCCAACATAACGCAGGCCATCGCCCGGATTCAGCCGGATCTATGCAGCAGAGTCATTAAAAATTGGACCTCTCGGATTCGTGCCACCATACGAAGCCGCGGCGGACATTTGAACGATGTCATATTCCATCCATAATAAGCATAAATGGGCCTTTTAAATAAATAAAAAAATTCGTTAATATCTCACACACATCTTGTTTTATTCAATTTTAACATCGACCCGTCCTTGTTGAAAGACCCTTTACAATTTGACAAAGCCACAGTGTCGGTGGCGATTGGGTGTCGTTGCGTTAGTTATTATCAGGTAGTAGATGATTCATTACTTTTAAGGACATATAATATTTATTACTAAAATGCAGTTATTTAATAAGATCCCACGAGTTTCGCGTGAATTGAGAGTGGGTTGTGATACAGTTGGCCCTGACTGACATACAAGTAATTATAAGTTTCTTTCTCCAGTTTTTGAACAGAAACTTTGAAGGCATGCATTTATTTGATCTTGAATTAATTCAACAAACCTGAATTGACGACATTATTTCTACTTTACGGATTCAAAAATTGAGGAAATAAATACGTGTTAAAATATAATTAAACTAGCTGACCCGGCAAACTTTGTTTTGCCATAAAAACACCAAACATTCATCTACCCTACCTACCCTACCCTACCCTACCTACCCTACCCTACCCTACCCTACCTACCCTACCTACCCTACCATAACTACCTACCCTACCCTACCCTACCCTACCTACCCTACCTACCCTACCCTACCCTACCCTACCCTACCTACCCTACCCTACCCTACCCTACCTACCCTACCCTACCTACCCTACCTACCCTACCCTACCCTACCTACCCTACCCTACCTACCCTACCCTACCCTACCCTATCTCTCAAGTTGGATCGAACTGCACATGGTGTGCGAATTTTATTATAATCGGTTAAGTGGTTTAGGAGTCCATTGAGGACAAACATTGTGACACGAGATTTATATATATTAAGATTAAGCTTTGTATCAAAATAGAAACAACAACGTTCGATATAAAGTTACGCATTCATAGATCATGATCTATTATCGTAATGCTCAATGTAAATGCTCATAATTAGCAACTATAAAAACCCCTATTACCCGTGTAATAGGAAATAATTAATAACAGCTTCCTCCTGTTATAATATTTATACAAAGTAATTCATCGCAATCATGGAAACTGCTCAAACCGATTAGTCCATAACATATTCACATGTAGCCATCATTAACGGGTATGTAACTAGCTATTAGTATGTAATCTTGCTGTGCTTATATATAGTATGTAATCACTATTATACCTAAATTTCCCGTTCAATTGATTTCCGTTCGAAAAACGCATTTCCGTTTTTAGGGTTCCGCACCCAAAGGGTAAAAACGGGATCCGGGAGATATTACTAAGACTCCATGATCCGTCTGTCTGCCTGTCTGTCTGTCTGACACCAGGCTGTATCTCATGAACCGTGATAGTTAGGCAGTTGAAATTTTCACAGTCGATGTATTTCTGTTGCCGCTATAACAACAAATACTAAAAACAAAATAAAATAAATATTATAGTTGGTGATAGTTTTGCCGTATTTTGCGATAATGGTACGTAACCCTTCGTGCGCGATTCCGACTCGCACTTGGCCAGTTTTTTTGTAACTTGTCGTGATTATGGTCTAGAACAAATAATTGAATAATTCACATGCAATCTAATTCGAGCTATATCCATCAGTTAATTGCGCACGACTGATTCGATTAATTAACACTATTATAGATGTCTGCTGCGTGCCCCGATGTTACCTAAATGGGAAGTTTGAAAAAATTTTTGGTTACTTACCTACATAGAGGGTTTGTTAAAGTATATTTCATTACTTATATCCTCAAAGCCTTTTAAAATACTTAAAATAAATAAGCATAATTATTATGAATTCTTAAACTTACCATTATTTTTGGATCTATCTGACTTAAACTTATATTTATTGTTATCTATCAATCTTCCTTTGTTGTTATTTTCATTATAACTATCATCACTTTGTTCAGGAACCACTAAAGGGTCACTCCACTTCGGTTTATCGTTTTTCCATCGCTCATTGACGTCGTTGTATTGACTAGTAACATCCGCGAAGAGCATCGGCGGGGCGGACCACTGCACAAACCACTGATGCGACACCGCCATGTCTTATATAACATACAAATTCTATGAATACACTATAACTGAAACCTCTCACTGCTACTGAGGCTTGTTTCACTGATCTGGTGAAATGAGCAGAACGGTCCCGACACGAATCTCTGCATCGCAAAAAATACGTGAGTACAAGTACGCCACTTGAATTTGTCTGGCGGCGTAGTGTGCTTGCGCCCTTTCCATAGCACCACGTTCAGCCCCTCTCAGGTTAGCTTTCGCGATTTGGACATACACACGAGCAGCTTCTGCATTTCATCGTGGGGACCGAGGATACATCACGATTAATTTCAAAACGTTCTAAATTTACGAGCCACATTAATCTACTGCCATTACTTCAACTTTGGCGAATCTATTTATACGAGTGCTCTTCGTGACATCATAAAGGGAATCTGTACTTGTAAATGTTTCATAAGTAGGTTAATATTTTCTGTTGGCAAGTCAAAATTACTAGATCACGACTGTATTAAATTGATGGATGCTGCTTTGTTCTGCCGCATCAGCTCTATAACCCGTAAAGATGGTAGGCCGCAACACAGATACAATAGGTTCTTCATTAATTTTTTATGCTATAATTCTTAAATACAACATAAAAACGTGCATGAGTCTACGATAGGGAGTTGGTGATGTAAAAACTAATTGCTTGTATGTTTGATATTATTAAAGATTCAAATAATTATTTAAAATCAAAAGCATAGCTAATCATTTATGTAGCAATAAGTTAAGTCATAAATCTTGTATGCTTTCGGTTCCTTCTAACTACTAAAGAATTCTAGAAAATTAGATCATATTCATAACTTCTATTGATTGAAAATACAACTTACGATAAACTTCAATAAAATACGTACAAATGGTCCAATCAGTGGTTGCCGGGTGGCTTTTTTATTGTTTTTTACGACTACAATTAGTTTCCACTCTACAGTTAGTTCACCACAAAATGTACGTAAAATATATCGTCTTGTTAACAATTGTGAGTGTTGAGTTTTGTAACGGTATCTACCCATACTTTGATACTCAAGACTTCATATACAATGTTCCAAAAGTTTACCGAATATCTATCACGTTGGACAAATTGTTGGAGTATTATGAGAAGAAGCCTTCGAAAGACCCCGAGTGGTACATTGCTTTGGGGATGGCTAGAGGTACCTTCAGTTTTTTATTATTTCTTACGTTAAATAAGTTCAATGTAGAAGCTTAAAGCACATCCTTGACCATTTTTGTTGATAACTATCTTTTAAAAACATTGCAAGACCAATGTTAAAATTCAAAGAGTCTCACGAATAATTGCAAAAGTCAAAAGATGCATTTATGTAAATCGGGACATAAAATCAGCCAAGTGCGTGTCGGGCCACGCTCGGTAATAGGGTTCCGTAGTTGCACAATAATGCGGACCAAGAAGAGGGCTTTTTGTTGTTTCATGAGCATTTAAACGGTGTTGGCGTCATACATACATTTTATTACTTGGTCGATTATTATTCGTAAACTTGTAAAGAATACTTAGCTGTGATCGGACATGGCGAAACAATAAGGGTTCCTTTTTGACTACGGAACCCTAAAAATAGAAGGCAGAAAACCAAAATTGTACAAAGACCTTTCTAAAGTGTGTAATATTTTGCAGGTCAGTTAGAGTACACGATTAACGAGCTAGATAAGTCGGTACCAGAGAAGCTGAAGGAGAACTTGCAAAACATCACCCGACGCATGGATCGCATCAGAAACAACACGGACTTCCCCAGTTTTGTGTACAGGAGTAAAGATTACGAATATGGTTTGTACATTTATCATTACTTTATTATATAAACTATATTGTTTGTATTTGTCTACTATATTCCAGAACTAAAATCGATGTTTGACTAAGCTAACATAAACCTCAAAAAATCAATCTGAAATTTAGACTGGGTGTAACTCCGCGATTTTATGGGGCTAGAGTTCATCAATCAGTAGAAAGACGATAGAGAGATTTCTCTGTGCGATAAGACCGCCCATTGTACACTTGCTTTTATGTTTTTTTTCTGTGTATATATTTTTGTGGTGTACAATAAAGAATATCTATACATCTATACAAATAAATAAAATTGAAGTATCTGTATGTAATATTAAAATAACAACGTTTTATTGAATGCACGTGAAAGTATATACGGTACTAACAACAAATAAGCAATTTTTAAGATTTTTGTCTGTCTGTCTATCTGTCTGTCTGTCTGTCTGTTTGTTCCGGGTAATCTCCGAAGCGGCTAGACCGATTTCGACGGGACTTTCACTGGTAGATAGCTGATGTAATAACGAGTAACATAGGCTACGTTTGATCACGAGAAAATTCATAGTTCCGGCGGGAAACTAAAAAAATAAAAATATATTTTTTAAGAGTTTGACGCGGACGAGGTCGCGGGCAACAGCTAGTAATAAATAAATAAAGACGTCCACTACTGGACATATACCTACCTCGCCCAATCATTGACTGGCATTCTGTGCTTGCCGCATCCCGCGGGTGTCCACGATCTTCACATCTAATTCACGCATATTCTATTATAAACATTCTGACTAGTTGACCAACTCCTTGACAGTTCGAAAGTGCCTGTCACAGATTACCTGTGGTTCCTGTAAATTATTTAATGTATTTGATAAATGATTTGAGTAATATACAAAGCTATCCGTATGTTATACAACACTTCCTGTTGAAGGTTGTTTTTAGAATATAAACTGTTGTGTCTTCATAACAATACCCTATCAGACTCAATCATTAGTTTGCGGTCACGATTATTATAACTAGTCAAACTCTATCTACCTTAAGTGTATCTAATGATGTCGAAAATACCTATCTAGTGTCCGATTATTTTTTACTTCCAATTTGTATAGGTTCGATATCTGAATTGTGTTTCTTTATACTTTTTGCGAGTTGTTATCTCGTAAAAAATAATAATAATGGCAATAAATACCAAAACAGTTTTTTTTTGGATTGCCAAAGAGATCATAATATTTTGTTTTAGAAGTAGGTACCTACTTATAAATACTTATTAGTTTTTCCTTTAATATTTTTTTTTTTATAAGAAAGCCTATTATTAGTGTTTAAATAATGATAGAGAAGGAAAGGAGGAAAATCGATGCACTGCAGACGTGGTGCTTGAGACGTCTGCTGCGGATTCTGTGGACTGCATAAATGTATAAATGTACCGCAACAAAGTATCGATCCTAAAAGAACTTCACATCAAAGAGAGATAATTTCTACTCGTCGACTGTTCAAATTCGAATACTAAAGTATTTTGGGCATATAACTCGCAATGAAGACTCAAAGGAGCGTCTTGTAATCCAAGGCAAAATGGAGGGCAAAAGATCCCGAGGCCGCTCTCCGACCAGATGGGCAGATCTTATTAAAAACATTACCAAAGCTACAATGACCGTCTGTTCCCACAGTGCGTCCAATATAACCGAATGGAGACGCATAGCAAGAGCCATCATGCATCAGGACACACCCATGACCCCAACCACTCTGCCAAGAGTGCCCGACTAAGAAAAAGATGTTGATAAACGAAACCTATTAGCAATTTAATTTGAATTACAAATGTAATTCATTGTCGATGGTGCCCTGTGGCTAGCCTGTATCCTTGGGACGAGTACATACATACACACTTATACTTGGGTACATACTTATATAATTCACTATTGCCTAATTCGCGAAGTGAGAGATGCAAAAGCTAGTTTTGCGCCTAGTTAAAGATATCCATCTAGTTGTTACAAATAATAAATCAAAAAGTTGCGTAAGTGCTTTTGGGAATTTTAGGGTACCGTAATTGGTTAGGTCGAATTGCTAGAATCGCTTCATAAATATTTTTGGGTAGTTGATTTCTTTGCAGTTTTTTAAAGTCCCAAACTTTTCCTCTGTTGTAGCGTTTTGGTATATTTTTTTACGCTAATGTATATATTAAGGTCCGCTGTCATCTCACCAGTTATTTGACCCCCTTTTCTGCATTTAGACTCCCATTTGGTCGGGGTTCCGGCTAAAGTAGCTAGCTCCGTCCAAAAGCACAGAAATATCCTGAGGGCTTCACAGGCTTCGCGGGGCGACCGCACTGTTCCTAGGATTTCTTCACGTTGGGGAGCCACGGCCACGACGTGAGCGGCTGATTCCTCGGCGTTAAAACAGCCTCTGCAAAGTGAGATGTCTGTGGCGCCTATGTTAAAAAGATGTTTGTTAAGAGGGGTTAGACCCGTAATTTGTTTAGGACCATATCGTAACATAAAGCAATCGTCACGTGAAAACGGGATCGTCGCATTCATTTGATTGAATATACGCGATCATTCAGTATTATGAATCAGAGTGCAATGTTAAGAAATATATATAGATTGGAAATGTTTCTTGTCTTTCAGTATTAAACAGGATTACGGGTTCTCCTCACAGAGAGGAGGCCTGTGTCCGAGCAGTGGGAAGATTAATAGGCTGATGATGTGACGGGTTTAAAAAAAAAAGTCAATGCTGGATTCTGCACTGTCTACTAAAGTCATTAAAAGTAATATAGAACAATATCGTACACTAATTACGTAACTTCAAGTTGCACTAGATAAAATAAATAATTTAGGCATCTGTTCACGCATGCTTGCCCAACTTTGAGCAGTGCTAAGACTTTTGCCCGTAACGGGGCCGCTTGCCCGATATATTACATTCGCTCCTGACTGGAATTGAGCAACTTCTCTTATATAAACCGGTGCATCTGAATTGAGTTATAGGGGCTTTGACAAAACCTGATCACCATGGCATGGCATGCATAGGCATAAAATCAGCCTTTAGATAATATATTCGTAATGGCTAATTTAATCTAGGTGAGGCCTGTTGACCTAGCCTAATGTACTGTGTTTATGATTATTATTTACAGCTCATGTATTTTGAAATGGGATTGCGCGGGTAAAATATCACAAAATATGGCATGCAAAACTAATACATACAACAAGGAAAAACGTGATATTTGAATATGAATAATTTAGTTTGCCATAAATTCAAGTCTTAAATTATTTGATAAACGTAGCTACACCGTTTGATGAGAATAAGGATAAGGCTACCTAAAGGATCTAGCGATTGAATCTCAAGTGGTTGAGACACATATGTAGATATTGTAGGATTCATAAATCTATCTATATAAAACCGAAAGGTCACTCACTCATCACGAAATATAGAAAACCGTTAGACATATAAAGATGAAATTTGGCAGAGAGGTTCCTCAAGTTAGACAAGTGCGCACTAAGAAAGGATTTTTGGAAATTCTACCCTTAAGGGGGTAAAACGGTTTTTTATTTTAATTTCTACATTTTGTAAATTGGGCACGTGAAATTTTACATTAACGCTCTTGATTGATAAAAAGAATAATTTTTTTTGGAATTTCCACCCCTAAGGAGGTAAAAAGGGGGTTGAAAAATGGTGTGAAATTTCTACGCTTTTAAGTGAGACATGTGAAATTAAAAAGTCACCTATAGGATAAAATAGTGGTATCGGTCTTGGGGCCGCATCTGTGGGACATCGAGTACGACTGAGTGCTGCGCACCGACCTCCCTAGTGGCGTCAGCGTGGTTTGCTACGCTGACGACACTGTCCCTGTGTGTCACTGAATGGCTGGTCCTGGTACAGGGGAGGTCGCACGAGGCGGCGGCTGAAATAGCGACACGCGGGGTTGCAACAATCGTCGAGAGGTTCCGGCAATTGGGACTCGAGGTGGCCCTGCACAAGTCCGAGGCCATATGTTTTCACGATGCTCGGAACGCGCCACCACTGGGTACCCAAATAACGGTAGGAGAGGTTCGCATCGGCGTCGGGTCGACGATGAAGTACCTGGGACTTGACCTCGACAGCCGGTGGAATTTCGTGGAGCATTTCCGACGTTTAGCTCTAAGACTGGAGCGGGACGGCGCTGCCCTCAAGCAGCTCCTGCCCAATCTAGGGGGTCCAAACGCCTCCTGCCGGAGGCTCTACGCGGGGGTCGTGCGGTCCATGGCCCTTTACGGGCGGGCGGGGTAAGGGCGCGTTCCCTAAGGCGACGACTAGCCCGCCGGTTGAACACGTCCCAAAATCGCGTCCCGAACGCGACAAATCGCGGATCGGCGGACAGAGCTCCGGCATGATCTCAAGGCGACATGGAGAGGACGACTGTCACAACCCAGCGCTGCGCACGCCACAATTGCGGTGGTAAGGCCCCTCTTTGAGGAGTGGCTCGAGAGGCGTCACGGCGTCCTCACCATCCGCCTGACGCAGGTCCTCACCGGACACGGATGTTTCGGGAGGTTCCTGTTCAAGATAAGGCGGGAGGAAACGCCCGGGTGTCACCATTGTGTGGACCGCCCGGAGGACACGGTGGAGGTCTGCCCCGCTTAGGCGGAGCACCGCCGTGTCCTCCTGGAGGTGATCGGCGGTGGCGACCTCTCACGTCCGGCCCTGGTTCAGGCCATGGTGCGGGGCGAGAGGGCGCGGGAAGCTGTCCCCTCCTACTGCGAAGCAGTAATGCTCGCAAAGAAGGAGGCGGGAAGATTTAGTCACCGTAGGAGACGCTGCGGGCGTCGGGAGTCGCAAGCCGATGACCGACCACCGTAGGCGCGGGCTTGCGGACGGTAAGTAATGGGTAGCTCGCCGTCCGATAAGGACCAGGCCCGAGTTTACGGCGCGTAGTGTTCCACGCGCGCCTCAAAGAGATGTCAGCAAAAGTGACGGGGCCCACTAGGGCGATGCCTGTCTGGGTCGCGGATAAATTTGTAAGAGAGTAACCGCGGCCCCGGCACAAGCAACTGAAGGAACACGGGTGGGTTTTAGTCAGTAAAAGTCTGACACGCCCTCCCGCTTCACCCAGAGCTGGAGAAGTCATTGGATGATTACCCACCCAAAAAAAAAAGTATCAAACACTGATCACGCGAACGAAGTCGCGGGTGAAGTGCTAGTAAATAAACAAGGCCTTTTTGGCAACCTATACGGAACCCAAAACATTTTTTAATCCTTTTTTTTGTTTTAAAATTAATTTAATATATTTAATTGTTAGGTAAGAATGCAGTTGTGATTGTGAAACCATTGGCCGTGTCTAGCCTAAATGTTTCGAAATACACTTGATGCACTACATTTTTTACCCAGACGAATTCAGGTCAGGTATAGCTTGGGTAAGCCTTCCATTTACTCATTTAAAAATCATGATCTTACCGGTCACAGGTAACTGGTTACATACTGATGTGATTTTCTAGGTATATAGAAAGGATATAAAATTAGACTTGCGTAATTTATAATAATGCGTTACTATGCTAGTATGTGCCAATATATTAAGTGAACAGTTTATTTTTCTAAACAGTCACTCTTGGCAGTATTAACTTTCTAGTAAAGGTGCGTGTGCACTGTCTGCGAGCAAGCTATTCTGCCTTCAGAACGAAATATGGCACAACTAACAAATTGTAAATATCGAGATAAATGAGTTTCAAGTTTTTAGATGTTTTTCAGAGAAAAAAACAATTTGAATGTATTTTTTAAATATCAATGAATTCAAATTTTTGCATATACATAAGTCCCATCGAATAGTTTTTATCTTTTGCCATTATTAGTAAAATTATGATTTTCCCTTAAAACTTAATTTAAAAAATCAAATTAAACTATCTTTATTACATTGAAAAGTCACAACTAACCTAATGTGACCTGAACCTAATGTGCAGCGTTGACTTCTAGATAGAGGCCTATGTGTGTTGGTAATACACTACGTACTGAGTTGATTCGTTGAAGCAACCAGTAAGAAGTTTTTGAATGAAGAATTATTATATATATATATATATATAAATTAAGAATAGTTTGATAAACAAAAAAATTAATAAAAAGCGTGGGGTGCTTTTTAAGATATTTTGAAAATGACTCTACTTTTACCAATGTCAGTCAATAAAATATTATAATAATTGACATCAAGCACCCTACGCTTTTTTACAGTAAACTACATTTGTTAATCACACTATACTTAATTTATATTTATTTAAATTTATTATTTTCTACTTTTTAGTTTGGTCTTCTATTAAAGCGTGTTTTTTTTTTTAAACTATTATATATTTTTTCCTTTTAATTCAATCGCTAATCCTGAAGATCCTGGTAAGGATAATGGGACAAACTATGTAAATTATTGCATTGTCATCGGTCCTTGATAAGTGTGCAAAGTTTCAAATTAATCCGACGTTTCGAAGGCGGTGAAAATCACATTCAAACATTCCGTTACATAGAGTCATAGATACATATATACCAAGCTAATAAAATCGTGTTAAAAATAGTAACAGCTCCTCCTAAATTTTAAATAGTTTTGAGAAAAATCGATTTTTGACAAAATGTTGGCCAAAGTGGCACCATTATCGCTTTTATTATAAAATATTGTCTACCGCGAACATATTTTTTTTATGTCCACTGCCTAAAATCTTTAATCAAATTAGTTTTCATGTAAAGTTTGAACATTTCATCGATGTGGGTTGGTTCTGTTTTGCATAACTAGGTCCAATAAATGTTAGGTGTGCCCTTTTTCGTTGACGCGGCAGTATTGGCTGTCGCAGTATCTGACTCTACCAGTGACTTTATTATGAATCACTAAGGCCCACTTGCACGTATAGTCGGTTTAAAATTTAAGAGGAGCTGTTACTATTTTTAACACGATTTTATTAGCTTTGTATGTTTGAATCTATGACTCTATGTAACGGAATGTTCACACATCCGTGCACGGGCCCGGGCACGTCCCGTGCACGGACGTGTGTGAACGAGTTCATATAAAATGTTCCCACCGATATTTTTTTGAGCCCCTGACGGGACCCGGCCCTGTCACGTCCCGGGCACGCCCCTGATATGTGTGGATAGACCTTTAACCGACAAACTTTCGCATTAAAAACATTGGGCGTTAAGAACCAGATTCACGACATTTTGACATCCACGTGGGTAAAGTCGCTAGCATAAACTAGTGTATTAATATGTTGTCTATTCAAGATATTATAATCCTGTAGAGTGCATAACTAGCTGAAGAACCAGAGAATTTCATGTGTAACAAACATAATACAAAAAGGAATTAATTAATTTTAATTCATCTGGAGAAAGTACTAGCATTTCGAAACGAAGTAGTGTAAGCAAAGCTTAAGCTGACGGAGAAAAAACATTAACTTAAATCGTTATAAATCAATCCAAGTATTCTTTGCTATTATGGTTTACGTCGTGTCCGTACTTCACTTCGGTAGGTGGAAGGCGAAACTCATTGCGTTTCTCTCTTAAATGGATTTTATTGAAGTTATATCATTCAAGCAATGCTTAGCTAGCTTTCGCTTGATTTATTTATGGGTAAATCAAGACAGTTTTATTCAAGTGAATACAAACGATCACTGCTTATACACGAGGTTATGCCTGTGGCTTCTACCCCGTACTATTTACGCGGTAGAAGCATCATAGGTACCGGTAGTAAATTATTTTGTCATCCCAAAATAATTTACTACCGGCATGAAACGCCTAAGTCCTAATCCAGATCATAATAATAATATGTTTTTTGTAGCAAGATTCACCAAGTCTATTCAGCGATTTAGAATTGAAGACTTAATTAAGGGTACACTAGACGAAAATTCTTCCATACAAACGTAGTCTGGCTTTTACTCCACTGTTTCACGATCAAAATAAAAAATTATATCAATTTGTCTCATCATTATCTAGCCCTGTACGAAAGCAAAAAAAGTAAAAAAAAAAATACTTGAAAGTTATGAGCTTCGAAAGTTTCTTATTTTAACTCTAATTTTAACGCATCTTTGGGCGCAAATAAGTACCATAAGAAGAAGGAAAATTTAAAAACGGCCTCCATACAGGGATAGATTAGTAGTTCAACAATGCAAATAATTTTATTTTTAACAGATACATTCAGTCGTTTTTTCATGATAACCAGACTCCCAAAGGTCTGTTTATAAAATTTCGCGCGCTCGTTTTCGTTCTAAATCATCATCCATTTCGCTACAAATTTGCAAAAGTGTGTATTCGTACGCGAACTAGCTTCTTACTGCTCATAACAGCATCTATCTGTTCCGCACGTGTTGTCGGTTGATGTAGCACGCATTTTAACCCCGCGCACAAAATAGTTCGAGCCGTTGACTAGTGTAACCTTAACCAACAAACAGACGCACATTTGCATTAAAAAAATTGAGCGTTAAGAACCAGATTCACGTACTATTTTTCGCACTTCTTTCCAAATTAAATCTGTGTCGATGCAGCGTTGACTTCTAGAGAGAGGCCTATGTGTGTTGTAACACTACGTACTGAGTTGATTAATTGACGCAATCAGTAAAAAGTTTTTGACTCTAGAATTATTATTTCACACTACTCTAAAATGAGAACTAGAGGAGGCTTACGTTACATAAAACCACAAACGAAGTTACACGAAATCTCACCTTGTAAATAAAATGAGTCTCGTTTTAATTTTTTATAGTTGCAAAAGCGATATTTGAAAATCTAGAGGTGCTATCAAGTTTAATGGAGCCAATCACGATCGGTACAATGGGCACACAGAAGCCTTATCGCTTCGCATTCGAACAATACGTGCAAGAGGCGAGAACTAAGATGCCGACAAGGAAGGCCGCAGGTAGAGTATTATGTATTGAAGTGTAATCTAGACTAATTTCTCTCAGGTTATTAAAACCCGGCCTCGTAAGATAACCTACAATAATTACAATAAAAAATGTGCAATATAAATGAACAGTAAGCTGTCCTTTCAAATCAAACAAATTAGAATTAATGGTGAAATTGTCACAAATGGAAATTCTAATAGCGTTGCTGCGTAACATACTTTAGTATTCAATGTAAAGCTAGTTTTCAATTCAGACCCTGACACGGTCGATTTCTTCGAAGGCCGACTTTTTTTAGTTCCGCCAATAACCACTGAGCGTCGCCACTTGATATCAATCAACATTGGTGACAATGAAAATGAGGTGAAAGCTTGCCAGCCTAGTTATAATTTCAAGTTTGGAATTCCAGACGCGTGCACAATGCAACTGTTGATATCTGCGATGGAGTCGCAGACGACCAATACGGACGGGACGTGTGAGCTGACACCTGAGTGCTCGGCGCAGATACTGAAGGGCTCTGGCCTGGCATTCCAGCAGACCAGCCGCATCAGAGCAGCGGCGTTAGCCTACTTGTTCGACTGCTTGGATGGACTCGACATTGCTGCTCACATTTATAAACTTTGCATCCAAGTTTATAAAGAATCCAAGTCTCTAGAAGCCTGGGACCATCCGCCTGGCACTAAAACGTTGTTTATGCAACAAAGTGAGATGCTTTTTTTTAAAATCTCATTCATTTATTTCTGCCAAATCTTGATAACAGTTAACTTCAGGGTCTCTTCATACATTAGTAAAAAAGTTAACGTTTCGTATTTTCAGTTTTATATTGTGGAACGCAAGGATACGGGGAGTTCATAAAACCTCGTTGGATGAATAGGATCCTGGCGTGGCAGGAGCCCAAGGGGTGCTACTCAGATGATCGCCAGCCATTCTTGAAACTCACTGGATTTGTGGGGCCTGCTTCAGCCCCACCAGCTAAAGACAGAGAGGTTTGCAACATCGTATTTGAACTTTTTAAATCATCTTCTTTTCAAACCGATTGCAAATGCCTATTTAGGAAATGCATTCAAATGATTGATCTTGGCTCTTTCTAAATCTAGAAAGCCTATTTTTTTTTCAAGAAAATCCCTGAACCAAATTATCGCCGAAAAAAATATGTAGTTTGTAAAGTTTTCTCAACACAAAGATATTTGCACCATGCGCTTTCCTATTTGTGTTTTTATTCTAAATCGAACTGTCCAAACAATTATTATTTTAAGCGCCATTAACTGTATTCTTTCAAAAAAAAGAAAGCACACTGTAAAATCGGTTATCTACTCTGCTGCGATTTGTTTTGGATCGAAAATGTCTTCAATAAGACCGAAGCAAATGGCTGTATCTAAGTTCAGTCATTAGCAACTCGGCTTAAAAAGTGATTACAAAAACTGTATAAATGAAACCTGTGTCATTCAGATCTTTCAGCTACTTACAATATTCACACTTTGACTATATTTCCGAAGCTAATGATCGTAGTGGGTTTTATTCTTAGGTAAATGAAGTTTTGTCTGCGCAATAGTTTTTT
This sequence comes from Anorthoa munda, assembly GCA_945859665.1. Taxonomy (NCBI): domain Eukaryota; kingdom Metazoa; phylum Arthropoda; class Insecta; order Lepidoptera; family Noctuidae; genus Anorthoa; species Anorthoa munda. The sequence goes on along the minus strand of OX243913.1, from coordinate 9,914,512 downwards.
GCTTTAGGTAATAGAGAATAGGTACCTACAATTGGAATTAGTTACTATTCGAGTTTTATTCAAAACATAATGACACATGTTCCAAATCTAAGAAAATCGCATTCAATTTCGTGCAGTAATTTTATCATGATGCGCGTACGAACATACGGACAGCCAGAAAAACAATATACTATTTTTTTGGCTTCTATTTCTACCTAAAATTCTAAAAAGAATCTTAATAATTATCTTCTAATAATAAGTATCGTGAGTGAAGCAAAATAAATATGTAAAGATCGTAGCAGGTGGCGTTCTGTAGTTGCCGCCTACCCTCATGGGAAAAGGCGTGAGTGTATGTATGCATGTGTGTATCTTCTATGTATAGACATCGCCCAGTTACAATTTTACTATAGATTTTCTAATGTCTTGGTTTTAGGAAGAATACAGGGTAAAGAAAGCAGCCACGTCCGAAGGTGGCGCCTGCAACTCTTTTACTTCGGCGATGGCCCTCGGCTCCCTGGTCATCTACATCAGGGCCCTGCTTGAAACCGACCAAGCTTTCCAGTACGATGTACTTACCTGAAACATCTACAATTGTTTATTTTAAAATATTATATTGTTTGTCTACCATACTTCTTTTCAGAATAGCGATTATGTTTTAATTAAAATGTTTGCATTTGTTTATAACCTGTACTCATTGGTAGGTGACATTAGACGTGACATATGTACTGATGACGGCAAAATTGTCGTTTCGTAAATATAATTTGCATAGCGCTTGCATTTACATACAAGTTGAAAATCTACCACTTCTAAATAATGTTACGTATGTTTATAAGAACAATGGCAGACCAAGCTACTAAAGCACCTAAAAGTATAACACCACCGCTTCCAATATTTGGTAAGAAAAGTATTGAAATCTAATTGAAATAAACAAAAGGATTTTGGGGAAAAAAATCACCTATTATTTAATGCCAATTAATTATAACATTCATACCGAAGGTATTTAAATTTCTCTGGTTCCTACATGCAATATATATTTTGTTGCTGGTTGAATTTAAAATCCTGCCCTTGTTACTGTTATGAAGGTACCTATTTACCCGACTGCCGAAGGAGGGTAATGTGTTTATTATTACTTGGGGTCAGCATAACACTTTCCTCACACAATTTACTTTGGCTTCCCATTCCATACACCCACATTTACTTCATAACTCTCTGTGTCTAAACACATGCATTTTATACTAAAAGAAGATGATTTATAGTATTTCATAGTAATATTCTATTCACGAAAAGGTTTGGAAGGCCGTTACGTGACGGCACTGTACAGCGCCGCTACACAAATGAATGAGTTGGAAAAGGTCGAGAAAAGTTTGATTGATCTTCAAAAAGTACTGAAAAAACCTAATGTTGTGACCTTCATGGCAACAAGTCTAATATCTCGAGCTGGAAAAGCTAAGTTACTAACTGCTATTGGCAACGAAGCAGGTATGTATCAGTATTAAAATTTAATTCATAAGGACATCTACAACTCACTTTATAGGTTAATATACTTAAATTAATAAACACCATTAAATTTTGGTCGTTTTAATCCCATGGAGGGATGCATGAAATAGTACCGATTTGTAAAGATTACATTAAAAATATCCTGCCATGTGCATGTCGGATTTCGCACATTTAGGGTTCTGTACGAAACCGCAAAATCAAGTTGGTTATAATAGAAAAAATATTGAGAATTTCAAAGAAAAATCTGATTTATTAATGTATTGGTATTTGTTAGTATAATATACGTAATAATAAACATTATCACGAAGTTTTAAGAGTAGGTCAATCATCATCTGCCTGCTCTTATCCCATGTTACTAGTGGTCGGCGCAATAGCCTTGTTTCATATCACTCCTCACACAGTCCATCCATCTTTTCTTTGGCCTTCCTCTCCCTCTCCATACATCCACATTAATATTTATGAATCTTTTAGTAACATGCGTTTCATCGCTCCTCCAAACAACCAGGACAAATAGGACAAAGGGAATGTCAATAAAAAGTTAACTGGGTTGCCTGGAAGAGATCGCTGAACGCGATAAGGCCGCCTGTTGTATGTTTCTTGTTACTTTAAGGTTTCCGTATGTAATCTTTTTATCTTGGTACAATAAAGTGTATATAAATAAATAAACTTTCTTCGACACAACATTTTATAACAAAAGCTGACTTTGGTCTGTGCTTTGGGGCCACGTTCTCATTCCTTGATTTTCCAATATATTTATAAACAACAGTATTTATCTACTCAACGAGCTCTAAACAACGATACCCCATTCGATGGAGTAGGTCAATTTTTTTTACGCCTCCCTTTTGCTGTATGCATGCCGCCCTTAAAAACATTTAATAGTTATTTATGCTACAAGTGCGGAAGGTAGGTGACTCGTGTCGATTTATCCACTCACTCGCTTCGCTCGCTCGTGAATAAAAATGCCACTCATCGGAAATCATCTTACGTACGTGTATCATACAACATTTTACTATGCACTGTGCGAGGAAATAAAAAAATATATCTGAACCAAGCAAGAAATTATAAAATGGCGGGCTTATTCAAGCGCGTTCTGCATATCCACAGATTAACTAATAGTTCCTCGGGCATATCTACTGCGCATGTTCAAATAGCTGTCACGTCGTAACGCAAAAAGGCACGAGCAAAATATACGTTCTGCCAAACATATTTAATGCATTTAAAATTAATTTATTGATCAAAATCAAAATCTAGAGTAATTAAAAACGCGTTTAATGATTTATTAGTTTTGTTTTACCTTTTATATGAATGATAATCTGTACTTAACTAATTTGTAAAACTTTTCTCAAATAATAAAAACTCTATGCGTCGGGCTGACGTTGGAGTTATAAATTAAAAAAATACAGAAAAGTAAAAAGCACTAGTTAAAAAAGTGACACTTTCCGCACAGTTTGGCTGCTTGGAAAACGCTCTTTTCGAGGACATGCATTGTAAAATATTTTTTAGACGTCTTACTGTAAAAATTTGGAGACTAGCTCCAACTGTTTGACTGTAAAACCTGTATGACAGTCGACGGACAGACAGACAAATAGACACGTGAGTGATATAGGGCCCTGTTTGGATCCTTCGGGTACGGAACCCTAAAAAGTGCAAAAATAACTTTCGTTTCGGAAGGAATACTCTTGTTCACTGCACACTCGTACCTACCTGGATCTGGAACGTGCAATCCTTTATCTTTGTCTATGGTTAATATAAATATTCGTATCGTTCAGGGCTGCCGAAAGCTGCGACAAATTTTCTTAGTTTGGTGGCTGAAAATGGTCGTCTGAAGCTATTAGATCGTATGATAAAACTGTACCTAGTTGTCATGGCGGCGCACAGGAATGAAGCGCTCTGCGAAGTCATCACTGCGGACCCGCTCGACGACGCCACCAGAAAAGCAATCGTTGACATTTTGAAAAAGTTCGTTCAAAAAGGGAAAAAAATTCAACTCCGAGAAATAGTAGCTGCAGATGCCATTGGCGGTGTGGTTATTGGATTTGAAGGCAAACACATTGATATGACCATTTCAAAAAGAATCACCTTTTATCGTGGAAGAATAAAATATTATCTTAAATATCAATAAAAATCTGTACTACTGCATTGGGTAATAAACCTTTGTTGTAGTTTAGCTTCCTCAGTTTCAGTTTCTATTTTAATTACATGTCAAATAGAATGTTTCATTTAAAAATTAAAAACGGTTTTTATTTATTACCTAAGTTTTAATTACCAATTTAAAATTAACATGGTATGGTAAATTGCAGCATAAACAGGACATTATAATTTAAAAGTGACTTTGGTGTACAATTTATAATATTTAAAGAAGCTTAACCTTTGTTGTAGTTTAGCTTCCTCAGTTTCAGTTTCTATTTTAATTACATGTCAAATAGAATGTTTCATTTAAAAATTAAAAACGGTTTTTATTTATTACCTAAGTTTTAATTACCAATTTAAAATTAACATGGTATGGTAAATTGCAGCATAAACAGGACATTATAATTTAAAAGTGACTTTGGTGTACAATTTATAATATTTAAAGAAGCTTACATAAAATAAAAACACTATGAACTAGAATGACATGAATGTTCTAAGCTAAGACTTCACCGACTTAAAACAGTTTCATAATATGGTAAATGCAATAACCGAATAAATAAACAGGGCCTGTGCGCGACATAACACAAAATAACTAAGTCTATTACACGTATGGCGAGTTATGCCACATGAATTTTCTGAGCAACCGATCGGACATGGCACTAATCTCTACAGATACGAGGCACTGCCATACCTGTGCGGCCGACGAGTATGACCGTCGCCGGCCCTGTCGATGAGGTTTGCATGGTAACCATGATTTTGCCCCTTTGGGGAATCTCTACACGGAGAGTTAGCTAAAATATTGTTTATCTTCTCAGCATGAATCCTGAAATTGATCCTATCTGACGAAAGAGATCCCGTCATCACTCTTTGGAAACTTGACGTCAATACCCATAATTCTTCTTCTCCTTTGGAGTTCATGACAACCTTCACGCCACTGGCGAACTGTAGGGTTTCCTTATCGATGGCGACCGAATGGAAGTTGCGAGGCGAGAACTCGGTAGCAGTGTTCCAGCACCAGATGCTAGGAGGCTCCATTAGCCCGAAGTAGAGGATACCGTTGCGGTCCATGGCTTCAGCTGCTGACTGAGTTGTGCGTTCTTCCGGGAAAACCTAAAATTAAAATAGATTGCTTTAAACATTTTTACATAAGACATTAAATTATTACGTATTTGCTTAATGTCTTCTCTAGCTTACGTATATCGCGTCTGGGTCGATGTTGGGGTCGTCCGAGTACGAGTCGTTCCTGATGACCCTGGTGTTCACCACGTTCTCGGTGGTGGAGGCGAGCGAGTGGTAGTACAGGAAGCGGTCGCGCCCGTGGTGGTACGGCGACAGAGCCATGCCCAACACGCCATCCATTAGGTCAAAGCTTTCGCCTGAAACAAAAAGTTTAACATTGTATTTAAACAATATATATATATTTTGATTAATTATTGAGTTCTATTAGTACGAAAAGTATGTTATTGGCCACACAGTTACTTGAATAGTAAACGTGCATTGAACAGTGATTACAAGTAGCATAAAAATTAAAACCTGATCGAGTCAGTTCTCGATTCTTTGATTGTATTTAAACAATATATATATATTTTGATTAATTATTGAGTTCTATTAGTACGAAAAGTATGTTATTGGCCACACAGTTACTTGAATAGTAAACGTGCATTGAACAGTGATTACAAGTAGCATAAAAATTAAAACCTGATCGAGTCAGTTCTCGATTCTTTGATTGTATTTAAACAATATATATATATTTTGATTAATTATTGAGTTCTATTAGTACGAAAAGTATGTTATTGGCCACACAGTTACTTGAATAGTAAACGTGCATTGAACAGTGATTATAAGTAGCATAAAAATTAAAACCTGATCGAGTCAGTTCTCGATTCTTTGATATCGTACCGTTTATCGTGTAGGTCGAGCATGTTTTATTATAAAGAACATTCATCAGAGCAAGGAGCGCCAATGTCAGCTGTGTAAGCCGTATGTGTTAAGGAGCGTCCTCACTGAAAACATTCACTTGTAATGAGCATTCGACGTCGAATATTCGAGTGGTGTGGACGTTGAGCCGATTGTTACAAAGCTTACACGCAAGCATTACATTTCGGGGAGTGTGCGATGGAATTGCATGAACTAATTCCTCCTAGCCCGTTCCATCATCGGACTACAAGACGTACGGCGATGCGTCATCGGTACATGGTGGACATCCCACCCATACGCACCAAACGTTTTGGGAATACTTTCATTATGCGTACAGCTAAGGATTCCCTGCCGGAGTCTGTATTTCCTGATAGCTACAACCTGTCAAGAGTGAATAGGTTTCTTCTAGGTAAGCGTGCTACATCGTCGACCACATCATCATTTACCATCAGGTGAGATAGTTGTCAAGCGCGAGCCTATCAATAATAAAAAAAAAAAACAAAATCGCGAACTTCGGCCGGTGTGGAAGTCGCAACGATTTTCGCGGAAACGGCTCGCATTCGAATGTTCACGCAAATAAAACGCTCGAAAGCGAGTACTCAGATGATGAAATTAATGAGTATGTATGTAGGAAGGAATATTACTGACCACTTGTAAAGCAAGGAACAGTTTCTTGATCTTAAGTGTTAGTGACCTTCGAGGTCAATAAAAAAAAAACTAAAATGCTGCAGCCACAACCGCTCTATCCGACATTTTGAAATGAATGACATTTAACGAGATCGTATTCGAATGCTCCAAGCTCGCAAGAGAATGTTCGATTCGAACGTGCATAGTTTTGCTCGAACGCGAATGCTGGGCTCGCTGGGAAGCATTTGTTGCTCGCCTACGATTACTTGTTTACAAATGTTCACGAACGAATGCTCCCAGTGAGGACGCTCCTTTACTATTACACTTATTACAATTAAAGTGCGAGAATTCCACAATCACAGAAAGTCCTTCAGGACTCTATTAAGTTGAACTGCTACAAATTCTCGTGGCCATCAGAATTTGTAGCACTTAAACTAAGTAAAATATCTTAGTTTGAGTAACATTTAAAAGTAGGAACTCCTAAAAATAAGTTTGAGTTTTGGTGATTAGATTGACTTTAGATAGGAAGGTATAATACATACCATCGATGGTGAAAGTTCCTCTGGAGGGGAAGGGGTAGAACGTGCGGTGTGTGGTGCGCCAGGACCTGTTCCTCATCACGTCCACTACTAGCAGCCCGAACGCGGACACGTCTGCTACGTACACGTATGTGTTGGCGCAGTCGCCGACGCCACGCGGGCGGATGTCCACTATCTAGTGACACATGAAAGAATGTTATGGTAAACGACAATACAACCGACTTCCTTGTCATCGAGATTCAGATGATGTAGGTACCATTGTACCTAAAGATTATTAGTTCTCACTGTATAGGCGTTTACGTTACAGGCGATCCAAAAACTGATATAAAAAACTATACGTTATAAGCACATTACTGGACATATGGACAGTTATGGACATGGACACATGTATTACATATGTAAAAGCACAAAGTAAGTAAACGGCGGCGCGATACTTTCTATTTTGTGGTAAAGGTGTGATTCCAAAGCCGATTGCAGCCGGGCGAGCACGGTCTACTGTGACAGGCTTGAGTCACATTTTTATCAGAGTTTGGGAGCAAAAACCATTATCAAATCCGTGACTCAAGCGGCCTATCACAAAGGCCGTGCTCGCCCGGCAGGTGGCAGCTGCAAGCGACTTGTCGACGCAACACTACTGGTTTCTATGTATTTCTAGGCAGGCAACTAAGTTTTCATTGAAATATTTACATGGCACCAGTAGTTAGTTTATATATCGGTCGACTGAATTTCATACCTTGCCTGTTTATTTGCCTTTATTCGTTATCAACAATATAAAAATACAATCAAATATATGCTTAACCATATAATATATGCTCAAGCGCAATCAGTGAACATGAACAGTTTAAACGTTATTCGCTATTGGGCGGACAGAGAGACGTTGCATTTCATATTATAACAGGCACATCGGTAAATGTTTAGTCTTGTAAAAGAAGACATTAGGACGGAAATTGCTCGACCGTGAATTTTTGAATACTCACAGGTGTAATGAAGAGTGACGCGTCAGAATATGAGGAATTGCTGATGATATGCCGGTAGATGAGCGAGTCGGTGGCCAGATCGAACGCGAGCAGTTGTGGAGGGCACACCTGCTCGTCGCCGATCTTGCCGGCGTCCAACACCCACAGACGCTGGCATTCGTCGATCTGAAATTGTGATGAAGAAACTTTATAATTATCCCATCTCACGTCTAATTAGTAGAAACAATAGAAAAACAATAGCAAGGACGCGTCACGGTAGGACTTGCGACTGTTGAACAAGAAAAGGGGATCTAGATAAAGTGACATAGTATCGGGGATAGCGATTGTCAGACACTTTTCGTCAGTCGCTGATAGAATGTAAATTTTTCTAAAGCTTGAATAGAAAATTTGGTTTACAGGGTCCCAGAGGGGAGTGTACTTGGGCTGACGCTATTCCTTTTGGGCGGTTACGCACCTCATTCGATCCGAACCCGTGATTTCAGAGCCGAGTTCTAACCGAATTGAAAATGTTCTGAATTATGACTGATAGAGATCGGATATAGAGCGTAAGCTTCCCTACAAGAAGTACTACGGCTACTTCGGAACAGAAATTTCTCGGATTCGGATCGGATGCAGTGCGTAGCCGCCCTAAGGTAATGAATGATAGCATCTTAACAACAGATTTTCAGGTTTAATTCTAACTATTCAAATGCAGAGCCCTGTTTATTAAACAGTGAAACTTCATAGACGTGGTCGTTATCTTATAAGGAGCGAAAAAACGAAACACAAGAGGAAAATAGTTTCTTGACGGAATTTTTATATTCAACACCTATAATACCTATATTATTTTTATTTTTGATTGTTTGGTTGTTTTTGATTAATTAATTGCAATAGGAATCGTTGTAAAAAATATGTAGGTATTTAAACTGACGACTTCAAAAGCTGAGCATGATAACAAAATCGACTTGCAGCTCAATCTATCAACAACAATTTCACGTAAGCTTATCCCGGTCAGTGTAACGATTGAAAAATAATCAATCAATAATAAGAATAATGGATAGAGATATAGATCTAAACGCCTATTAAATCCGGGTATATTGACCGACGCGGCGATGTACCGACCCAATAGTGATGTCATTGATTTGTTTGTTATTCAAAAAACCACAATGACTGATTAAAGTTAAAAGAAAAACTAGTCACGTCCTGTGTTTTTGTCTTGAAGATGTATGTGAATTAGTTGGAAAATACTTTTGGATGACATAGCAAAAGTAGATTAAGCATATTATTATGTATGGTATGTGAAAATAAGGTTCGTTTTGAACTACAATATATAATGCTTTATTTCTGATACAGTTGACTAATGCCTATGGTATGGTCTGGCCTAGGTAATACTATGCAAGAAACAATGCTGGCCCCTGTTCAAAAACCATTGTAGCCGTATGTTCTGTAAACAGTATAAAACTGTTCTTTTATTGTGTAGAAATCATGAGTCAATCCGACGAAATATCCGACGTCATTATGCTACTACCCATCAAGTACCTACTACCCATCAAGTTGCTATTCCTATTGTGTGCTGTGTGCTGTTCATCGCGTGTTCTCAACAAACGTCTCCAATATTCTAAGTTATCTAAGTTCTTTTAAACCTGCGTCAGACATGGAAATATCATGCAATAATTCCTAGGTCTCAATGGTGTTCTGAGGATAACTCGTAGTATCAATGGAATAATGCCCATAAACGTGATTATTATCTCCACAATGACCTTCGTTGTTTATATTGAACAACAAGTATGAACATACAAGGTTTTCCCTTGGGTCTTCATTTTATGTGTTAATTACAGAAACAACAACATCTTTAACTTAAGTACCTATTAGGTTACCTAATTATTGTTTTTATAAGCAAGCTAAATTATATTTTCATGTTATTTTGCGAAAAGACTTAAGTTTCTTGCTGGATAATTATGAAACATCGATTTTTAAACGGCAAATACCCTATTAAATGTTCAGCTGGCGATATTACTCGTTCTAACATAATTCTTACGTACAGAAACTCTGAAGACGGACGTGAAGCCGAGACAGTTGGTACCCTGGTTATCATGCCATGAGTAGTCAGGGTAGGCGAGGATGTTTCCTTGCTCGTCCACTGTGCCCAGGGTGATCGGGCGCCCTTCGTCGAACCGAGGGATTGTCACGAAGATCCGTGATGCGTAGGGACCTTTAAATATTAATAAGAATATTAGTATTACTTTGAGAATACTTTTAATACAGGATGGAAAAGGAACTATCAAACAGCAGTCATCCACATATTCCATACATTCACAAGAACAATTAAGGATTGCCCAACTTTATTGTACATAGCTAATGTACAAAGAAAGTTGCTGGGAAAATTACTTTTATTTTGGAGTGGATAATCACAATGTATTGCGCGCAATGTAATGCACGCCAAACTTTGTGTTTATGGGTGCAAGCAGCGGTTCAAGTCGTGTGAGCGTTTAAAAGTAAATTTTAAGATTCAAAACTTGTTTTCATATGATGATAATAACGCCAAAATGAGTTGGCACTTTGGCCTTCGATATTTTTGTAGCCAGAAGGTTCCCAGGTATGGTCCAGTATTGTGTTTATCTGTCTAAAGTAGGTATGTATGTTTGTTCCTAAGTGGCGTTCTAGAGATCAAACGCGTAAGCCAATTTTGACGATTCTTACTTCAATCGATTCGTCAAATCTTGCGAGTGTCACTGGCCAAATTAAAACTGAAAAAACTAAAAACTCCCGATCCCATCGGGTTAGGTGTGAAATTGAAGGGTTTTAAGAGGTGATTACAAAAATGTATACCACTTCTATTTTTTAAGTTATTCGAAACGTAATTCAAAAAATCAAAGAACCCGACTCTTAAAACCCTTTATTTTGATACCCACAAGATGGGTATGGAAGAAAAAAAATATTTGGGCCCTCACAAAATGGCGCCCCAAAGCCGCCATATTCCATTTTTCCAATTTTAATGTAGCCAGTGACACTCGCAGGGTTAAGACGAATCGATTGACGTAATAACCATCAAAATCGGCCAACGCGTTTGGTCACTAGAACAAACATACATACATAGACTGATAAACACATTACCCTCCTTCGGCAGTCGGGTAAAAATTATAACTAAAAAGTTTTAAATAAAAAAAATAAGAACGATTATCTTCAAAAGCCAGTTGTTTCGAGGTTAACGCCCAAAATCCCAAATTCGGTAAATACCAAATAACTTACGGTCGCACGGACCGTGCGTCTTCTTGAACGACAAACCAGATTTAATACTTTATTATTTGTTATGCACAAAAAAAGCTCTGTGTACAAAGATCGGTCCTAAGATACGTCACCTTACAACTGACATTTTTTAAAATTGTATTAACTTGTTTAGTTTAATCTTACGAATATAACACTCTACAACATAAAACTCGTAATGGTCGAAAGATAATAAACTCTACACGGACGTCGGGCATGTTGCTATTATAGTTCCTTATTTAACTTTGTTACATACTAAACGTAACTAAGTAATAAGACACTGCTTTTAGCAAAATCAATCTATAGATAAAAATTAATCAAAAAAAAAAATAAAAAAATTGTTAAATAATATAATAAAATAATTAAAATAATTATATATATATATTTTTTTTATTATTAATTAATTATAATATATATATATATATTTTTATTTTTTATTTATCTATAGATATAAGTAACGACAGGCTATCAAGCAGTAGAATTCTCGATTAGGTATTTATAAAAAAAAATATCTATGGACAGTAAACCAAGTGCTCAATTAAAACAATTCGTATGATGACCTCAACCATTTAAGATATGTCAAGATTTACGTCTCGACTTAAACGATAGGTATGCATTAACAACTTTTTTACTGTGAGCAAAAAATACCCGAATCACCGGTCTTTATCAGTTGATGAACTGCTCTTCGAAAAAAAATTCTCGTGCATGCACATCTAATAAATTTAAGTCTAACTTGACAAATGCCTTTTGAAAAATGTGTTATAGCGAGACATTGGTAAAATTACACTGAGTCACTGTGGTAGTTAAGAATTTTTTTGTACAGACACGTTTACGTGGGTAGGTACACTGAAACAACCTGTGAATGGTATGCTAAAAAGATCATCGGCCTTTACCCTTGACCTTCACAATAACATTAACGGGTTTGAAGGGAAGTCGCCAAAGGACCATTATCAAGGGCATTAGAAGATATTGACCTTGAGTTGGTCATAATTGATCGAGTTGATGTTGGTCGAGTACCTGTATCTATGCTAGCGCCGTAAATATACATAGTTGAAGATGTAATAATCAAATTGAACGATGTGCAAGCCTGTAATTGGCCTATTTGTACGGGACCGTCTTGTAGATCAATGTTAAGACTGTAATGAAATTGCAAATATCTTGAGGTGTGCCATAGTGAAGTAAATAAATGAAATATGGTGAGGCAGAAATGCACATGTCTTCTGTTATTTAGAGACCAAACACTACTATAACAACAAATCAGGATCATGATACCTAAACGGTGAAACCTTGGAGATTCATGATTCTATTCACAAGTGGTAGATATATGAGTTGCAAAATATCACCTATTTAATTGAGAAGGAGACATTTCGCAAGACACTGTTTCACTTTGAACTATTGCCAAGTTTTGTATGTGTGTGGGTGTGCTTTTGCCAATACACAGAATAATGTCGTTGATTCCACCTGAATAAAATTAATTTTAACTTGACGACACAAACGCTGGTTTACTTACGTGCCTATTCTACTAAATAAGAATAGATTGGGTCGTGTTTTAATAACACAATCATATTGGCAAAGACATTATCATTATCTTAAAGTGGTGCTGTCTGAAAAATGTTACAAAAAACAGATTAAGCGTTATCTTAAAGCTGTTAAAAGTAATCTGAAATGTTGATATGCAATTAATAGGGATGAACCTATTAATTAAAGACCAACATTTCAGATTTGAAACTCACCTTGTCTATGATGCACATCGACGTCTATGGGCACGGAATTTCCCGGGACATAGTAGCGCTTTTCAATGGCTATTTGCTTGGCTTCCTCGCTGGGGAACACGAACTGCAGTTCGGGCCATTGCCTTACTACGCGCAGGTCGCTCTTGGCGCCCAGGCCGGGCCAGCAGCAGGCCAGGCAGTACGACAGCAGGAAGAACCTCTCGATTCCTTGCGACATCTCCAATTTAAAAGTGTCCAGCAAGTGCGGATCTGAAGGACGAAAGATTGACATTCATGTCCATGAGGGAAATATTTTACACCGGTTGCACGAGATTTAAACAACAATCGAGAGATTTTATAAATAACGCGTGTCCGAATGCTTCGTGTGTTATGCGTGATTCGGTTTTATATTCTGAGAAATGAATTTTAAGGCAATTTATTATTTTGTTGGTCTTTATAACTTCAAACTAAAGATGGAAACACACTTACGTGTCGTGACGTGGCGTGGCGCGGGATCCACCAATCAAACGACTCTGTTCCATCTTTACGTCATAACACAACGAGTTTTGTAGCGAATCAACTGCGTTAGAAGGCGCCACGCCACGCCAAAACACGTAAGTGTGTATCCGTCTTAAGTTGCAGGTAAATTTTGTGCAAAAAAATTTGTAACAATCCCAAAAAATATACTTAAAATTAGTTGGGTACGATTTTATTAATGGTTAGGTAAATAAAATACTGCGTTGTCAATTAAGATGTATAAAGTAGATATCCTGTTAGCCTTAGGTATATATTTATGCTCTCTACCGAAATATTTACAAATATATGAGTCGGCTCCTGAACCGTCATCTTCAAGATAATTTGTGCATTTTTGTTTTTTCAAGAGAATACGCGTGTTTTTAAAAACAAATAAATATGTAAAATGTTAAATTGTTGGTGACTTAATTATTAGAAATGAATTGAGCTAGAAAGAGGTGCATTCTATAAATATATAGTTCTTATTAAAATAATACGTAATTAGCTAAATACCATATTGACTCAGCAAAGCTTCGCAGTGCTCCCCTTGTTCATACTTGTATGATGGAACCATCGCGCCTTGTTTAACATGCAGACTAAATATCACCAATATTTTCACAGCAGTAAAACACATTTTTTGGAGCCCCATTCACAACACTTAATAGGTAATATTTTTCACATACACACGTTATCTAGTAACCTTTGAATATATGAAGAAATAAATTATAAACATTAAAGTCACAGAATAATGCATAGAAATCATCTGAATATTAATTTCACAAAAAACAACGGTGTTGGATTTTTCTGCTAAGATTATTACTAACCGATCTTTGCCGAGGGCTACAAAACAATTAATAAACAGATCATTAATATTTTGCATTTATTCAATTAGTCTACTTATTATATCTTTGTAGTTTACTTTGTGTTGCAGTAAACTATGTCGTTGAAAATAAGTATTATTATGAAAGTTACGCGAAACACATGAACTTCACATCTCGGAACGTCTGTCGCTACTCTTTTTTCATTCAAAACTGAACTGACCGATGGGCATCCGCTCTGAGCGCACTGTGGGTCTTATTGACTACCTACTTACTATCTACACCTTCTAGACGGTATGCAGCTCCGCATATTTTACTATGAATAAGAATAAAATTATGAAGGCTCTACCCATCCGGCTTATTATGTCAATGCAGGTGTCAGGCTACTTAATAATTTATATTAATCAAAACTAATTAACTGAAGACCACAGCGATTTTCCCTGTTCTGATAGTTGCTCTAGTGACTTATAGAGATAAGTAACTGTATACTACAGTATAATGCAGTGAATGTGAACAAAAATAGTTTCGAAAACAATCATAAAGTCAGTATTTGCGGGTTCATTACCCTCTCAATTTTATCAAAAGACTTCCTGAAACGTATTTTATTCAATGATATCTCATTCATTCATAAATTAATATCAAGTATTGTGTTATCTTGAATATTTGATTACTCGTTTAACTATATTTTATGATAAAATATTCATAAATCGAGTCGTGCTAAGAATTCACTAAAGCAAGTAATTATGAAGTAAACATAAAAACAGAGTCACTGACTTCTAACTGAAATAAATAAGGTAGGAACTTTTTTAAATAATTTTACAATAACATGAACTGAAGTTACGATATTTCAGTTTTTACACTAGGTTTGCTAAACCCGAGTTATGAAAATTATTGCACTAATATTCAACTCGTACACTACTCTGAACTGAAAGCAATGGAACTTGGGTTACAACTGAAACACAAACGGAGCTACAATGCAAGGAAAACTATGCTTTGAAGTACTTCGGTATGCAGTAATCTTGAAAGAATCGTGGAAAACCCCTAGGTCACTTGTTTCTAGTTTTAGAAAATCTTGAACACACATAGGTGGTAGTTAAAATACTAAAATCACACGTTTTTCCTAACAAAACCTTAGGATGATGTTGTGCAAAACTGCTTATTAGCTTCTCAACGATACTACATGATTGCCCTGTTATTTATAGTAGCTATAATTTAATTAAAATCCTTGATCATCAGACACGGATTGTTTGATGCCCCTCGTGTCAGGAGACCTAGCATTATCTCGTCTTAATGATGGGTGTCAATGAGAATTATATTATTATTGATTTATCCTGACTAAAGGTTGTGTGGTGACAAACAAAGCATATTCAAACATTAATAAAATTCTTGGATAAACGTACGTCAAAAGAGACTTCATTGTACTTTATCGAATAATAAATAATAATAAGTACTTATTATACTTTTATAGGTAAACTTCGCTAGTCCTATAAATAATGCACATAGGTTTAGGAATTTGAAACTGTCCATTACATATAGTGATTTGGATGTATTTGGAAGCTCTGTAGTTTTTGCGAAATACCTGTCTAATATACACGTAGATATACTTAGGTAAAAAATGTTAGTGTAAGTGTACATACTTGTGTAGGATCTGGTTTCATTCCGAAGATATTCCTTATACAATCCAACATTTTTATCAACCCACTTTTCACAGATTTTTGTACTAAAACTCATAATAAATAAAACCTTTTAAACTATAAAATACTGAGATAGCACCGGCCACGAAACACTACACGCAAATTATTAACTGAATCTTGTGGTGTCGTGGTTGCAGTCCAACTCTTGAACACTGGAAACAGTTGCGACACTTAATTTCCGTAGCAATTCTTTACAAATAATTGAGATACAATTACTGATCAATTTGTTTAGGCCCGTCACAAACGATGAAGCGTCTGCCCCTATGAAGATCACCTGACGCACGCACTCACAACTTTTTTCCGTACAGGTTTTTATAATTTAAATAATAGCCATGAAACTATATATCGATGATTA
The DNA here is from genome assembly GCA_945859665.1 of Anorthoa munda. NCBI lineage: Eukaryota > Metazoa > Arthropoda > Insecta > Lepidoptera > Noctuidae > Anorthoa > Anorthoa munda. Next base: position 9,898,511 of record OX243913.1, on the reverse strand, counting down.
CGAGAATTTAGCTAAGTGAATATTATAAGTGCTACTGACTGACCGTCCTAATTGAAGGGAATAATTAATGTGATCAGAAAACGGAACAGTCACCAAACGAATGCGGGCCTTCTAAACGCAATCTACTTGAATGTTCACATTGTGTACGATTGGAGAATAAAAAATTAATAGGAAAAAAAAAACAATGGCACCTTTTGACCCTGTGACAATGAAGTGAAATTAACTCGATTCCGATCGACTAAATACAACACAGTAAACTTTTTTTTACTCTATGTAAATGTCACGATTGCCTGTATTTTGTCACCGGATTTTCTTTCAGAAAATGTCAACTACTGTGATTCTGCAAAAAGCCGTATGCTAACTTATAAGTTCACTTAAGTGACGTGACTTATGTATCACATTATCATCATATTAATCCAAGATATATTTCCTAAGGGCCAAGGGCCAGCTTCTAGGTCCACAATGCGTATATAATTACAATTTAATTGATACTATTTTCCTCAGAAATACAATCTTCTATACAGAATTGTTATGTAAAGTTGTATATTTTATGTAAAGCTGAACTGATTTCTTGATCTATCATCGTTCATGGGCATTTACCAGTTGTCATACCGTACCAAATTCATGGGACTGCTGCCCCATGGGGCTCAGAACACTTTCACTCCTCGGTGTCTTTTTATAGGCCAGTGTAATTGTTTATTTTTTACCACATTAAAATGGCTACCTATGTTTTTTTATATACAGCTCGCAGTTGAAGTGAAATTTTATCTAGTTTTACAATACATATAAAATTGGTGGTATTTTGGTAGGATCGCAGCTATGTAATCAAGTTTTACCACAACCGGTTGTTCTAAATATATTTCTTTAGAATATTTAAATAAAACTGTTAATATTTCGCCGGCATCCAAATTTTTTAAGCATTTAATTTTAGAATTTTAGACTGATACAAGAGGAATGTAGTTGTCAGAATACTTAATTAATAAAACACTTTTTTTTTGCTCTTCGTGTTTATTTTATTTCTAACATGAACTGATTTCAAAATGAATTTTGATTTAGTAATTTTATAAAGTTGTTTTATTAGTAAAAGAATTTTCAGCATCTTAAGCTTTTGTAAAATTTCAAAGAATCTTATAAGTATACGTAAGACCGTAGAACATACCCACCTCATTACTAAATATTGTATAGGTGGCAATATTTACATTATTAATCGAATTAATTAAACCTATTTCTATGAATTACGATTATTAGGGCACTCTACCACAAAGTACACCAGAAAGTACCTTTTCTTTTGTCGATAAATGCCTTTTACTGCTTTCTAACAGAGTGAAATACACAAAAACCAGTCTTCTAAAAAAACAGTTTTTCCAGTGATTACTCTCACTAAGACCGTGATTAACCGAAATATAGAAAAGGTACGAGCTTACTCAAGCATGCTTCCGCGACAATAGAACAATCAATAGGTACTCATGACCAACGATGGACTAATGATTATTTTTTATATCAACACCTCCTTAAGTAGCTAGTGAAAATAAGTGATCGCTTTATCAGTAGGCAATTATCAATTAGCACAAACACTGTTGATAGTAGAATGCAATCTTCTGTCAATATCTTGCTCGAAATAATAAACAAGTCGATGAAACTTCCGACGGTAATGTAACGTTTATCGAGAGTTGATTAATTATACACACACTGGCAAAATTAGCGGAACAAGAAAAAAATATCGTTTTTTTATACTTTTACAAATTAGCTTTTGTTTTGTTTTATATTAAATTTTATAATAAAAATATATTACTTATTGATTAGACAATTGAACGTCACGTCTCATGCAATTGTTTTAATTACATTCGAACTTGCACTAGGGGATCCGACCGGTATAAAATATTGAAATTTATTTGTGATACCCTGCACGGTGGATCAGACCGGAATAGAAAATATAAAAAAAAGCTGATCCCCCAGGGGATCAGATCGAGGGGATCAGACCGGAACCAATCAGAATTTCTCTTATTGCCACTTTATGGATTAATTTTATAATTTCGATATTGTTGCATTAACTTACTGAATTATTTGTTATATTTTTGAGTATTAGATCTTTTTTTAATTTAAGGAATGTGCCCAACTGAACCCAAGGTGCGAGGATCAGGGCACTTGAGATTAGGAGAAATTATTAAACCTACAGAATGATGTGCTGATTCATCGTTTGCCTGTTCCAACCATTTATTGCAGTTTCCTATGATTCAGAGAGACTAATGCTTTTGTAAGGAAATCAGTTCAAGGCAAAAAACCATGTACTTCTAACAGAAATATCGTAGTTAATAGGTAAATATTTATCCTTCGAAAATCGAAAATAAACCCTCCATTTACCTGTTGCACTAAACAATTGAATCGTCAATTTGGAGGGACCAACTTTTAATCGATATCGTTAAAACGATATATGTTTCGAGCAGCCAAAATCAATAATATTAAGTTAGAATTAAGGTATTATAACACTAAGTAGGTAGAAAATTCCAGGGAGTAGTCGATCAGTTTGGTCCCTCCATCTTGATATCAAGTGGAGGGATCATCATTTTGTTAAAATATTATGTATATGATGAGGTAGCTAAATTTTTTAGCAAAGGTAGGAAATAGTAGATTAATGGTATTATTTTTTTATATATGTATGACAAACATTGGACAGACATTTGGTCCCTTCATTTTGACGCTCTCTTGTTACATTCAGTTTCGAAGTTGACGGGATGAAGATACGAGAAAACCTAGTGTTATCTATACTTTTTTATGTTAAGTGTACCTAACTGTATAGCTTCTACGTAAGTATGAGTAAATCGCAGTCCAAACAGGTCATTCGACTTTTGGTAAAACAATACGCATATTTTTCTGACTACTTACATTTACATACATTTTGAAGCGAATATTTTGTAGGTAAATACTATTTTTTTGCTTGTGTCTAAGGTACTAGACTTGACTACATTCATTTTCTTTGTTTGATCTATTATCAGGTGGCATAGCTACTTATATCTTTAGATTATACCAAATAATACCTGACTAATAGAAAATAACTAGAATAATTCCATCATTATTGTCGTACTTCACATGCTTACACCACTAGTGTAGAGCTGTACATTAGATCCCGGATTTTTTTCAAATTCAGGTAGGTAGGTACCTAATGCAAAGTGTGATTGGGTTTTTCCATCTGGTGTTTCCCAGCAGCACCCGGAGACTGAATTTGTGCCTACTTGAGGGCTAAAGTCTAGCTTCCTATTAGGTGGGACTTAAAGTAACTGGTGTAAAGAGGAGAGGACAGGTAGGTATAGGTATTATATACACTGCTCTGCCGTGTGTATTCAAAAGAAAGCTTTTTACATAAGGAGGGTAATGTGTTTATCAGTCTATATATGTATGTATGTATGTTTGTTCCTATGTGGCATTCTAGAGACCAAACCGCGTTGGCCAATTTTGATGATTATTATGTCAATCGATTCGTTTTAACCTTGCGTATGTCACAACCTACATTAAAATTGAAAAAAATAAAATAATGGCGGCTTTTGGGCGCTATATTGTGGGGGCCCAATTTTATTTCCTTCCTTACCCATCGTGTGGGGTATTAAAAAGAAGGGTTTTAAGAGGTGATTTCAAAATATATATCACACTTATACGTTTAAATGTACCTAAACCGAAAAAAAAAGAAACAAAAAACCTGACTGCTTAAGAAGCGAACTAAAAAGACGTAAACAAGAAGAAAATCATGCTGTGCAGTCGGAGGATACATCTGGTTTTGATGAGCCAGCTCACGAATATGTATCCTCCGACTGCACAGCATGACTTTTTAACTAGGTGACAGACTTGCTTGTGCTAGGTACTTTGAGATAAATGACTCTACACTGTCTCTTTTTTGGCATGGGTAGGTACGTGATTTGTAAGATGCATAGTATGATACATTTATAAGAATACTCGCTAACAAAAACATTTCAATTTTACGTCTGATAAAAACAACTAAAATTGTTATAAAATGGCTAATAGTGACATCATATCACAATAATTACAGCATACAGCCGGTCGGCCACGTGACGGACTGGCATTTTGTTTCACTCTATGTTTATCTATCAAGTATTTTTTTCTCATGACTGGTGTTAATAGCTACGCAAGGATTACTAAATAATCATAATATATCGCTTTGTGGTAATTTTGTGGTTTTAAAACAATTTATGTAATTTATTTAAAAAAATAAGTGGTAAAACTTGTATGCTTCGATTTAAATTCATAAAGTTTCCATCGGGATTATATTTTATAGTGATTATAAATACTAACAGTCAACAACATCAAGATGCTGAACATAAGCCTACTACCTAATTTCATTTAGATATGTTATACAGATTTTTGGGGAGTCAATTAAAATACCAATTTAATTTATTGTTCTTAAGTCCTATCTATATTTAATCAGTTAAAATGTCAACTGCAAATGATGCGATATACATATTTATTTTTGGTTTCATCACTCAGTAAATGACAAGTTCGTTTGTTTTGTACCCGTCATCAAAAAACTTAGTTCTTCCTGCTTTATACGTGAGACCGACTATTAAAAATTCACATGAACACTTTGGGAAAACGTGAATCTGATACGAATCAAATCAATCAGCACCACGAGTTGTGACCGACCTTAGTGTCTATTTAGTCTATACCAGTATAGCAGTCTACATGCTCCTAGAAGCAGGCATACCTCTACCTACCTAAGATTTCTTTAGCTAAGGCCATCACCGGTATAAACACATGAAAAACCTAAACGGGCTGCTATGTCCTGGCTATTAGTGAGTAGTTTTTATTCGGCTTCCTATCTAAGGTTATCCTTCAGGAACCGCGCGTTTTCCAGAAACAACAAGTAAAATATAAAAAAAATCCCGACATATTTTTATTTCATGATACATAATTTATATCTAGTAGTAGACACGCTTCGATCGGCAATCTATTGAACACGTAATTATGACACTATATCTTGCAAAAACACCCCGATTCAAACAGTTAAAAACGCCTAAAACGCGTATAACTTTTGAACGGCTGAAAAGATTTTCATCAAACATATCTAAGAACACTCTCGATATAGTTTACCTTTCAAACAAAAAATACGAAAACAAAATCGGTTTATCTGAGCTATGATGCCACAGACAGATACACAAACATACAGGTACGGAAGTTTATAAGAAAATTTGTAATACCCTTTCAGGTTCAGTACTTCTAGAAATTATCTTTTACAAATATATAAACAAACTATTTTACTGCTTTATTCAGATTTAGTTTTATTTCAGCTTGACGAAGCTAATATTTAGATTTAGAATCTTTCTGTCAGTTTATTTAGATGTAATCCTAATTTAAATGTATCAAATAGAACAAATTCTATGGTAGTTGCGCAGTTGTAAAATACCTGGCAGATGAGGTTGATGTTGACTGGAATAGTTATTTAATTATATAGGTTAGTGATAGTACATTATTTAAACATGGATAAATTACGCTTTATTGATCAATAACTGGCAACAATAAACAAACAGACTCAATAATATCATGTTGTGTCTGTTTTTCAATGTACTCATAAATGGTTAGATTGTGAAACAATCTGGTATAACAGAATTTGTCGCGAGAGCCGTTTCAGTGACTGTATAGAAAAAAAAAAATCAAAAATACTCGCAATGTTATTAGGAATCATTAGTATGCGTAGAGCAGCCAATACGATATTTTAGTGCTATATTGGACTGTAAACTGTATGGGTATATTTATAAGATAGACACAAAACACATATAATAAAAATTAAAATTGACATATAATAATTTGCAACTGCCCAATCCAGACCACAATATTACCCAACCTGAGGATCGAACCCTAGAATCACTAGACCACTATTTAGTAATCTCTGACTACACTAACGAGACCAACGATTGAAAAAACAAATGGTTTAAACAATACCAATTATTTAACGTATTTTCTAATTAACGGGGCATTAAATGTAATGGGATTTTTTCAATAGACGGGCCATTATATCATTTACGGTAGAATTTTTATCAGTACCTTAGATGTAACTTTATCTGAATAAATAAGTAGTTCAAAACGTTATATATACTAGTTGGATCTGAACATATTGAACAATATGATCACACATTTTAAGATAAAAACTGTCCGTGGACCCTTCTTGGGTCCGTTTTCTCTCACGGACATCAGTTACGACGAAGCTAATATTTAGAATCTTTCTTTCGGTTTATTACACCTAATTGCACCTAATTGGACTTACATTTTCAAACACAGGGTGTAACGGCAAGATACGATAACATTTTAAAAACTGCTTTTGCCCATGTATTAGAACAACTTTCTGCAAGGAAGTTATAGCCGATTCTTAAAATTAAATTGGAATAATGTACACATTGTACAATTGTACATTCACAATGTACATACACATTTTAAGCCGACGACAATCTTTGTATGGAAAATCCAATGATCGTACCTATCCGTTATATTACGTATAATAATTGTAAGAAATCTGGAATTATGTATAATCTGGTTATATTATATAGAAATTAAGTAAACAATGATTGAAACATAATTTATGAATAGCAAAACGTGTTGCATTTGCAATTGCATTTTAAACAAAACGTGTTGTAATCTAAATATCTAGGCAAGTGCATATTGATGACAATAAATTACGTGATGAAATGCAAAATATCTTCCGGAAAGGGCGGGCAATTACAAATGAACAAATGGAATGGAAAGTAGTAGAAATAATTAATAGTATTATTTCTTCTTATTTCAATTTTAATTTAGTATATTTTTTAGCGTTCTAATCAAAACTCAAAAAAAATTATAAACATCACAATCATATCAATCAGCTATGTATGATTGTTTACTAAATGACCTACGGTACAAACAACCATTAACGTAATTGCAGATTATTGAGTCTAAACTTTACATACCTTTATATAAATGCTGATAGTCTTGCTTCTTGAGTCTCGTTTATTTTGGTACTTATGGTAAGTATTGTACTTAAAAAAATATTTGAAATATGCGAGTGTCCCCCGCGAGAGACGAGCGTGAACTGTTGCGAAAGCCGTCGAAATGCTATAAATAATACCCGTAAATCGTATTTGACCGGAAAGGTTCTCCGCGCATCTTCAGCGATTTCCTCTTCGTACTACGGTGTACTACAAGCGAAGAGAGACATTCACAGAACGTCACATTCACTACTCACACTGCACTGCAGAAGATTCACTTTGCTACTGTGTTATAAGATACTATTAACCAAACAAAAACATATTTCTAATTAATTAATAATATAACATTTAAATGCTTACAAAACTCGCTGTGACACTATCACAACACTTATTTCGTCAAACTGCTACGGAATACATTATTAGTATAATATATTTATACAAATAAAGTGAAATTTGATTTGATCACATTAAATATCGCATAAACGCAACCGTGTTTTACATAATGATTTACTCTTTTTAACATAAGTAACTATTTGTTTCAAATAAATTTATCTGCTATAGAAAATTAAATGAACTATTATGATTAGTTTTAATGTTGGGTAGAATGAAGGCTCCAAAATGATGAACGTGTACCGATAGAGTGTTTCGATCTACAAAATCAACAAACGCCGGATGAAATTCTACGCTCAATTATATATTTTGAACAATAGATTGCGCCAGATAGGTTCACTTACGTCTTGTCACGTGTACCATGTAATCAATACCTATGCTACCTATCTGTATACAACAACTAAACGCATGACTGAATTTTTTGAATAGTCGCTTTTACTGTCTATTTCTACAATGTGCTGAGGTAAATTCCATTGGTATCATTATAAATAAATACTCACGATATACACACTTTCTTACTTACAAACGTTTTCAGGGCCAAGGTTATAAGATTTTCTAGAGACAAGGAGTTTGTGCTTACAAATATAAATCCACCAATTTCATAGATTTGTGAATCTTTAATAATTTCTGGACACAAAAAACACGAGCAATTATTTAACTTATATTGATATTTTATTTTAACTGCAGAAAAAGTTTAAAACCTCAATTTGATTGCATAAATAAGTATTTATTTAATCATTTAGGTGTTCCTACAGAGCAAACAAACTCAATACTATTATTTTTATTCATTATCTGCCTAGCCTTTTTCCCAATCATTGTTGGGGTCGGCTTCCAGTCTTACCGGATTCAGCTGAGTATCAGTGTTTTACATGGAGCGACTGCCTATCTGACCTCCTCTACCCAGTAACTGCGTACGTATATTTTATATTCACGGTCTAGGTACTTACAATGAATATTTCTAGGTACCAATAGATAATAAACCATAGTCAATTATGTACTCGCGTTCTATTTATGATATTATTATAATTGTTAGGTGCTGGCAGAATACGCTTGTTTACTATTTATTATCTAACAAATAATAGGACTTTACACTTTACATTTATTAGCTTAAATCTAACAAAGACAATGCATTGACGAAAATTGTGTCACTTGCCACAAAACTATTTATATAAAGAGATCCGTAAATACATACATAAACTCACGCCTTTTCCCATGGAGGTAGGCAGAAACTACAGAACGCCACCTACTACGATCCTTACATACTTCTTTTGCTTCACTCACATTCATACATCTAGTCATACACACACGCCGGTTATGAGTACTGCGCACCTGGCCCTTTTGAAGAACATCACCTATAAGGTCTATGTATGTCTTTCTAGGGCGTCCCTCCCGGCGTTTCCATTCACGTCTGCCATGTAAATACCTTTCGTTAGTCGCCTTTCATTCATTCTCTCAACATGACCAAACCATCTTATCATACTCTTTTAAATTTTAGTCACTACATCTTCTTTTAAACCATTACGTTGTCTTATTACCTCATTCCTCAATATATTATTTAAAGTTACACCACACATACTTCGCAAGGAACACATTGCATCAGATCCGTAAAGTAAGGAATAAAATGAAAATGTTATTATTACTTATTATATATACCCTTATTCATTATTTATCTGTCTTCAAAGACTTTCTTCGCATATTGTTTGCTAATGACGACGACGGGTGTTCCCAGGAAAACCCCACACTAACGCACGACTGAATGACCGTATTTGAAGTCATCGGAGGTGTGGACATTACTTATGCAACTGTGCCATCGCCTCCAAAATGCCAAATATAACGTAAAACTTGTTCGGGGTTGTATTTTTAGTAGATACAAGTCATTTAGATCGTAGTATTCATTTCCTAGAAAAAAAACAAACAAGTTTATTACAGTTTTCTAGGTCGAGATCGAAAACGAAAAATCTTCAGAATATGATATATTATTAAGTATTCATAATACGGACTATGAGGGTGAGGGAACAGACAGTACATCTATGTTTGCGCACTGACTCGTGCACTTTATTATCTCCCACGTTGATGTCTCCCCACGTAGATTGGCCGCCGTTACTGAAATTCGGCCTGGAGGACTCATCATTCATCATTTCAGCCAAAAGACATTTACTGCTGGACATAGGCCTCCCCCAGGCGTCGCCACATTGATCGATCCCGTGCGTCTCGCATCCAGCGCCTTCCTGCAACCTTAACCAGGTCATCGGTCCACCTAGTGGGAGGCCTTCCAACATATCGTCTCTGGAGGACTATTATTTTTAATTTATTTGTATACACTTTATGTACACCAATATTATAAACTTATACTTATAGGAAACCCCAAAAATACCATACTATTGGCAGCCTTATCGCATTTCACGATCTCTACCAGGCAACCGTCGATCACATCATTGCTTACCATCAGGCGAGATGGTGGTTATACGCGAGTCTAACGTTAAATAAAAACCTGGATCCTATTAATATCAACTGCAAGAATGATCTGTCAAACCAAAAATAAGATTTACTTACTCGTCATATCGTCATGTGCGTGTTCTTCGAGAGATTATGAGGGAGACCATAAGCTCTTAGAGCAAGGTTATTTTTAGAGTGCGTAAGTGACAGATGTATCTGACTTGTATACATCTGTCCCTTTTTTACAGTCTAACCATAATAGTTTTGATACGTCATGGTACGGAGGCAGGTTCTAAAACCGTGGTTGGAGCTAGTCGGCACACAGACTTAGAAGCTAAAGATTTAGAAAAATCTCATTATTTATATCTAAACTATCAAGTATGCGCCAGAAACATCGATATACGCGCAGCGTCATAAAATTACAGCAAATATGAAAAACTGTTTATATTAGTTTTATATATGCTAAACGCACGTATTAGAATACCCAGTTTTTTATGTGGGATAGGTATTATTAATTGGCTTATGTTTAACTTACCACCAGATATAGTAACATATAACAGACAAAAATAGTAAATGATCACCAAAATTAAACCCGCATCTTATTGTAAAATTATAACCAAAGTTTTAACATCTCGCTATCCTGTTTAGGCAAAATGACTCCAAATAAATCATTGTTAACCCAAAAGTAGTAAATGATCACCAAAAGTAGTAAATGATCACCAAAATTAAACCAATGACCAAAAAGATTATAAAATTTCTGGGAGCAACTTGGAAGTAGCGCTCGCCGGCCGCTGCCGCGGCACCGCTCGCTTTGCTCGCTCGGCTCGCGCGCGGTTGGTCACAGTTCTAACCTAACCTAACCTATTTTACAACATTAAATAGCGCAATAATTTGCTATTAAAATTTGGTGATCAATTTACTAAATTTGGTGATCAATTTACTAAATTTGGGTTTCATAGTACAATTTTAGGTAATAGAGGTTATGGTCACAAAGTAATTTTAGGTGGTCATTATATTTATCCCCTTATTAATTGTCTTGTGTTGTTGATTTTGTGATCTACAGTTTCCTCAAGAGAAACTAGCACGAACTTGACGTCAAGCAAGACATCGTTTTGTATACAGAACAAACATAAAAGGCCAGTCTGCTAACACTAGGTACATCATCCATGTGACTATTGTGTTATGCTAATATAATCTTCTCTAAGCCAAACACGACACGACTCACGATATCAATTAATTTTGTTAGTAATTATTGGCTTCGAGCTATGAGCCGTTTATATTTTGTACCACAATAAAACAGATAAGAGTGTTATTATATATAACTTATCACTCGTATGGGTGAATCAGCGATGGACCTGAAAATTCCCCCAACACGCGCATCCCAGACAAATATTACTTACTCTATTTACGACTTAGAAGCGGGAATTACCCATTCAATAGAAATGATTTAACAATGATCTGAATTTGTAGACAATAGGCACCTTACTAATTGGGTAAACTAACGTAAAGGTATTCACATAAATGTTTACAACATTATGTCATTACAAAAATTGCTATTAGAGAGACGGCCTCACAGTACTTACTATTCATTATCAAAATTATTTGATGTTCACTGGATAACTTCATAATATTTATTTTGTAGCTCATTATGAGATACCTATGTCCCAAATTAGATGGATACAATAGCAAATCACCTGATGCGCATTTTTTTGTCTTATGGTGGGGTTTTTTGTACGTTTTGTAATCTAAACCGAAGATTTGATTGATACGATAGGTGAATTAGTTTTTATCTTGTGGTGGATTTTTTTGCTAGACTTAAGTAATGTTATTTTGATTCGTTCCGAATCCAATCTCAGTTAATCATAAAGTCCGATAATCGGTAATTGAATATTTCTGGGATAGTCTTATATTTATAAATTGCACGCCGCACCGGACTTGACAAAAAGTACCTATATTGATGAATGACCTATGGAAGCATTCGATTACTTTTCAAAATTAATTTAATTTACTGCATTCAAACCTTTTCTGAAAAGATGGTTTAAAGTTCCTGCATGCAAGCAACCGAACCTAAACAAAGTCAAAAGTTCTGTATTTTATTAACAACATACGAAAAGTATAATCGTAACAGGTTTGTCTTATCAATTCGAGTTGATGGAACACTTTTGAATGCAGTTTAATTTATTCTTTTTTGTACACTGTTAGGACAGCTTATGTACAAAGGCGAGCTTAACCCAAAAATGGGATTTATAAAAGCATACATCAGTCTGATAGGGAGATTAGCAAATGAGGACAGTACCAAAGCCCACAACAAAAACTTAAAGTTACAGTACTCTTTCGCTAATCCGTAAGTCCGGCAAGTACCTACAATAATCCGACGTTTTAGCGAGTTTTTAATTTACATCATATCAAATGTTCTCTAGATAAATAACATTTTTACAAAAATTACAACCGACTTCCAAAAAAAACACTAGTAAGTGAAAAATAGTCGGTATCAAAAAACGAAGAAACGAAAACAGGAACAGGTTTTTTTTTACTTTTTGTGGAATTTATTGGACAAGTTCTATAGTAAGTTACCTGTAATGCCCACAGTGATGGCAGAATAGATTACTCGAATAACATGTAACCTGAACATAACCGTTTAGAACGTACTGGCGTGATGGTATATTATGAGATGGTGTTAACAATAAACAGACAAGCGATTGCATCAATCCCGAGAGATTTGCCGTCATTTATTGAAGAGTTCTGTTGTATATCTCCGAAGTTCTTCATCAGAATTTTACCAAATTTAAATAGGACCATTTCGGAATTAACTTCTTTCGAACAAAAAAAAAATATTTTGCAAATCCGTTTATATATATAAAAAATATTAACATCCGAATTGAGAATCTCCTCCTTTTTGGGAAGTCGGTTAAAAATAAACTCGTACGACATGGCTACACATTAACATAAAATGGGGGACCAAGTTAACAAGATTTAACACATTCCGGCGCGGTAACGGCTGTAACAGTATTTTAAAAGTTCGTAGATTTACAGTACGGCCCAAAGCCGTGTAATGAGCTACCTTCTTTATGTCAAAAACAGCTACCACAGTGTAAAAATTATTTGCTTATTGTATAGAATTTATCCTTAAAGCAATAAGGCTGAGATCACGTTGATTTTCTGTCAAAAACAAGTGGTTCACGTGCTCCCAATATGTACCATGCCCACAAATAAACAGATTTCATCCAAAATGCTAGTACGGCTACAACCGGTTTGGTTACTATGAAACGTCATGTTGCTGAGAAGTCAGTGTCACGCGAGCGACGTCATTGTTGGATGTGTTCTCGTCGGTTTGCGCGGCAATTACAAGCAACCAAAGCTCGTAGGAAACGATTGTAGCCGTCTTCCGCCCTATGTACACGATTTGATATTGCCATGATATTGATAGTACGGTTGCGACAGTATTGTGATTTTGTATGAAAAATTCTACTGATTTTCCCTAATAAAGGACCGCGCCGGAACGTGTTAATTACATTTTTTTTTTTTTTAATGGTCTATCTGCGGTCAGTCCGTGGACTATAATCAGATGGGTTGAAGTATGTAGAGATTTTAGTGAGTTAGCGCCATCGCCCTAACTCTCCTTATTAGAATAGCACATTTGCTCTTTTCAGGCGGTTAATTGGATTACACATTAGAAGTGTACTTGTCAATGGGTTAGGGTGGTGTTTCAGTCGATCTCTATATTTGTCTTTGTACTGTTTGGATTCTTCCATAACAGTCCTCATGTTGAGGTATTCATGAATCTCTGAGTTGCGGGTGAACCAGGCTGCACCACTTATAGTCCTTAGGATGTTGTTTTGAGTTCTTTGGAGGCAAAGGATGTTTGACTTGGAAGCCGAGGACCATAATTGTATTCCATAAGTCCAAATGGGTTTTATGACTGAGCTGTAGACCCTGAGTTTGTTACTCAGAGACAATATATATATAATTTGCAAGTCATACGTTGGTCCAAGTAGAATCCTAGGTATTTAACACATTTGGCTTGTGGAAGAGGATCTTGGCCGAGATTAATTGTTGGACACAGTTTCTTTCTCAAAGTGAATGTGATATGGTGAGATTTTGGCTTTTACACGCCATTTGCTCAACCAGTCACTTGTTAGTGTAAGTTGGTTTTGGAGGATTCTACTGGCTTCGTCTGGGTCATTATTTGTTGCGAGAAATGCGGCGTCATCTGCGAAGGTCGCTACCGTTGTATTAGGAGCTTGAGGAAGGTCATGGGTGAATATATTGTACAACACAGGACCAAGAACTGAGCCCTGTGGGGTACTCCAGCGCGGCACGAATGAAGAGAAGAACGCGCGCTTCGATGCTTGACTTGGAACATCCTGTCATTCAGATAAGACTTCATCAGGAGATAGATTGAAGGCGGAAGGGTTTTTTTTTATTTTGTACAATAGGCCTTTATGCCAAACACGATCAAAAGCCTGCTGGATATCGATAAATGCTGCTGAGCAGTACTCTTTTGTCTCAAGGCATTGTCTGATAGTGTTGTAGACTCTATGTACTTGCTCCACTGTAGAATGTTCTTTGCGAAACCCAAATTGGTGATCGGGTATAACATTTCTTTCCTCGAGATACGGTCTTAGTCTAGTCAGCAAGATGCGTTCCCAGAGCTTGGACAGTGTTGGCGTAAGGCTAATAGGCCTGTTTGATATGACTTCATTGATTGGTTTACCGTGCTTGTGGATCATCACTATTTGCGACATTTTCCATAAAGAGGGGAAGTAGCAGACTCGGAAGGTTGCATTAAAGAGGTTGGTTAAGAAAACAATGCATTTCCTGGGTAGCTCCTTAAGTAGCCTTGGTGTAATTAGGTCGAAACCGGGGGCTTTATTTACTGATAGATTGGATATCTCTCTGGCTGTCTCTCTTGGCGATGTTGGTCACAGCGGAGAACCTGGTGTTATCTCTTCATTTAGTTCAATATCTATTTGTGGATCTTCAGGGCCATTGCTTTCATTAGGTTTAAATACCTCGACCAGATGGGCTGCAAATACTTCGGCTTTTTCGGTAAATTACATTTCAATTTTATTTATATACGATACGATACGATGTCTTCCTTCACCGTTTTAACCGACTTACCAAAAAAGGAGGAGGTTCATGTTCGACATTATGTATGTTTTTTTTATTTTTTTTATTTTTACGTATGTTCACCGATATCTCCGTCAATTGTGGACCGATTTCGAAAATTCTTTTTTTCTTTGAAAGGGTATATTCCGAAATTAGTCCCATTTTAATTTGGTGAAGATCTGATCAAGAACTTCGGAGATATACAACAGAACTCTTCAATAAATAACGGCAAATCTCCCGGGATTGCTGCAATCGCATGTCTGTTTATTGTTTATACCATTTCATAACATAACAACACGCCTGTATGCTCGAAAGGTATGTAGATAAGGTATGCAGATCTCTCATTTCACCGGTTATATTCAAGTTTCATGTTATTCGGGTAATCTATTCTGTCGTTATAGGTACTTGCTTAGTACTTCCCTATTAGGTAGGTACAACTAAAAAGCGAAAAATAAAAAACTTTTTTCCAAAAAAATACTACCGACTTCCAAATAAGAAAACTAGAAAGTGAAAAATAATTTTATTTTTGGAAGTCGGTGTCCATAACTTAAAAAATTGGTACCTACCATAGACACCGACTTCCAAAAATAAAATTATTTTTCACTTTCTAGTTTTCTTATTTGGAAGTCGGTAGTATTTTTTTGGAAAAAAGATTTTTTAGAGCAGTGACTGTGGTGATGAAATACAAAGTAAAGCGCCTGCCTTGGTTCGAACCCACAAACTACGACACGTAAGTCGGGGCCGTTACCTCTGGGCCACCACTGCTCGGATATCATTACTATACATTAATAGGTTTTATGAACAAAACGATGGATGTAATTATAAGCGTAGTTATAAATATACAGGGTACTAAAACAAGATGTATTTAATTTTTTTTTTATTATAAAAATATGTATAAAAATAGCATACACGTGGACGTATCGATATACTTATTATATAACTATAAATAAGCACAATCATACGAATTTATAAATTTACAAAAGCGTACAAGCGAGCACTTAAAAAAGTAATGGTATAGTTTGCAGGTATTGCACTCGATACATTATTTAATTTTGCTATTTTGTGATAAACATAGGGCCTTATTTATAAAAATCTTCAAGGTGATTCTAAATTCATATTCTCTTTATAAGATTTTTTTATAAATAAGGATGGCAGTGTTATGACTGGTTCTCTAGCCAGCCAGCGGTTGGTTGTTTTATACTTGTGGTAAAACAAACATTAATCGTGGTATAAATGATGTCAGACATAATAAAATAGTAAATACTTAGATAGTCATGGCATTAAAATAAATATGCTTAGCTACTTTAATAAACGTTGATATTGATTAAGTATTAGATATCTCTCTACATATAGATGAATTTAAGGCGTGAATTTTCGGACACTAAACTATAATTTACATTCACAACGGTAACTCACACAATATAATATAGATAGCGAGTAAAACGGGGTGAATAGAACCTCAGGGGTGAATGGGAACAAAATTTTGAAGAGAATTTTCACGTTATTAAAAAATTGTTTATATTAAATAATTACTTAAAAAAACGATGCTTTGTTTGAAACCAATAAAGTGGTATAACAGTTAAAATCCTAATCAAAGATTTTGTTCCCATTCACCCGTGAGGTTCTATTCACCCCGTTTTACGGTACTCAATAATAATAATCTCATGAATGAATACAATGTATAGCAACTTCCGACAATGATTTAACTAAAAGCATGAAACTACTTCACTCTGCAACTACAGCTAAAATTGATTGAGTTGGTACCTACTTTTGAATCCAATTTTCATTATTTAGAGAATTTAGACTTTACTCTGAGGATTTTGACTTGATCATCTATACAGTCTTCTAAAACCTAAAAACAATATTCTGTATACAACATCAATTGAGGTCACCTGCCAATACTGCCTCCGTTTCAAAAATCCACCCGGAAAACAAATCGTTATTTACGCACGTGTGCAGTAGGTAGAAGTAGTTTCACCTAACCTACCCAATAAGTATATTAATTGCGACGATAATTAAATAACTTTTCGAAGTTTCTTGATTATTAGTGTTATTAACATTTTAAATACCCTTTTTTGCATATAATTTCTGGAAAAAATTCTGTCATTGAAATCGTCTGCAATAATTTATAATAACTGAATTGATCGAATAGGAGCGATATTTTGTAACTTATTTTTTTTTTATGGACATATTTATATTATACTGTCCATGTTATAAACCTAGACTAGACCTTAGCGACGATCTTGTGATATAGAGATTTAATAAATAAAATTCCCTTATAAAATAAAGCATGCCTTATCAAACTGAATCATAATTTGTAGGTTAATATAGAATTCCTCTTAAAATATCTTGTATCTTGTTTACTAGTGTTAGTACACTCCCAACATCAATGGTTTAACAATAAAATTCTAAGAAAACTTCAACGTTAAAAACATTTAAAAAAAGTACAGATAAATATAGTAGTATATAGTTGGGCACACGGTTAGCGCAGTGGTTGAGCGATTGTCTGCTGCGCTGCGTGTCGCGGGTTTGATTCTCGCACGGAACAAATATGTGTATGACCTACAGATAGTTGTTTCGGCTCTGGGTGTTTGTGTATGTGAGTTTATATGTTTGTAAACGCACCCACGATACAGGCAGAAATTCCTAGTGTGGGGCAACGTTCTTGAGTAAAAAAAAAAAATCGGTAGAACATTAGATCAAAAAAATAAGGCTCACTCGTCACTAATGTTCTACGAACTTTTCCATGGCCTAAATCGTTAAAACATAATTTCATTAAATATTTTATCAGTTAATGCAATAGTGAAGTAAATATTAGAGACAATACTATCTATGTAAGACAAGGCTTTTCCTGCAGTTACAGGAAAACTAATTATGAAAAGGTATGTTGCTTATCTTTAAAATAAATATGGCCAGACTTTTAGTTTTCTAAAGTATTTGGCGCTGAAATGTTAAATATGCTCTTAAGGTTCCCCTAGTCGACGGCACGAACTATTTTGTGCGCGGGGTTAAAATGCCTGCTATCTCATCCGACAATATGTGCGAAAGTGATAGATGCTGTGATGAGCTGAAGCTAGTTCGCGTACGAATTACTTTTGCAAGTTTGTAGCGAAATGGATGATGATTTAGGACGGAAACGCGAAATTTTATAAACAGACCTTTGGGAGTCTAGATATCATGAAAAAACGACGAAATGTATATTTTCAAAATAAAATTATTTGCATTGTTCAACTACTAATCTATCCCTGTATGGTGGCCGTTTTGCAATTTTTCTTCTTCTTATGGTATTTATCTCCGCCCAAAGATTCGTTAAAATTAGTGTTAAAATATGGAACTTTCGACGCTCATAACATTCAAATATTTTTTGTTTTTACTTTATTTTACCATACAGGGCTAGATAATGATGAGGCAAATTGATATCATTTTATTATTTTGAACGTACCTCATCAAACAATGGCGTAATCGCCAGACTACGTTTGTATGGAAGAATGATCGACTGGTGCAACCTTAATGAAAATAGATAAACAAGCAAACATAATTCATTAGTTTGAAAATTTGAGCAACTATTGTAACTCTTGCCTCTATTGTAACACTGCAACATAATATTTGGTATTCTTAAATAACTTTAGCCAATATCAATTAACCTATTGTGAAATGTATGTATTTACAAATTGTTATAAAATATCTCGGAATACCATAACAATATGGCACAAGAGAAAGCCTTGTTGATTTATTTATTTAATCCGAACGACGAGCGAACGAGTATTTTTTAAGATTGTAGTTCGTAACCCTGAAAAGTCCTACTTGTTTACGTCATTTATTTAAGGTAGGCATTAGATCAGCCCCGTTTTCACTTACACTAGGCGGTACCTAATTAAATGCCTGAATATAATTGTTGTAGGTTGCTGTAATTTCCATCTCTCGGGTCTAACCCAACTTACAAAAAAAAAACTTCATTTTTAGTTATGCATTGATTTAGGTGTCACCAAGTGCTAGTTTTAACAGGCATTTGAGTCCTATCAAAATTAAGTAAGCTCCATATCTTAATAGTACAATAATTTAAAAAGTTGACAGTTGTTGTTAGTGAGCGACATTTTTCAATTTCTGAGAAAAACGTTAGGCAGTATGAAGGCAAAACATTGTATGTTAAACCAGTAATAAAAAGTAAAAACTTATTAAAAGTACCTTTCTTTTAATCTTTCTAGTTCTATTAAATTCATTGGATTTCAAACATTCCAACATACCAAGTTAATTTTCAATCACCAGGCATTTTTTTACAGAAATTAGGTATCCAATCAAAGAAAGGTTTATGCAAAAATCAACAAACAAAAAAAAAAACATATTTTTGCTCGCATTAACGCGGCAAAATGTACGGCAGATTTTTTATTCTTTGGCTGGTCTTTGAAAATGGGGAATTTTTAACTGCACCTCTATTTAGAAATTTAAGCAAACAAAATATCTCCACTAATAACCTACTGCATATCAAATAAATTACTGTACTACAAATTAACTACTTGATTACCTAAACATGTTGTACTAAAAAATGTTTAAAATTCATCGAAATCTGATGGCTTTTTTTATCTAATTTACAGCAAAAATCTAGCTGAAACCACAGATATACGCATTTTGAAACAATATTACTCACCGTAAAACAAAAATACTGATTTGCACACAAATTATTAGGTTAGGTTAGGTTAGGTTAGGTTAGTTAAGGGAATAAATATAATGACCACCAAAAAAAACTTTGTGACGATAACCCCTAACCACCAAATCTAGTAATATACTGACAAAAATAGTAAATGATCACCAAATTTAGTAAATTGATCACCAAATTTAGTAAATTGATCACCAAATTTTAATAGCAAATTATTGCGCTATTTAATGTTGTAAAATAGGTTAGGTTAGGTTAGAACTGTGACCAACCGCGCGCGAGCCGAGCGAGCAAAGCGAGCGGTGCCGCGGCAGCGGCCGGCGAGCGCTACTTCCAAGTTGCTCCCAGAAATTTTATAATCTTTTTGGTCATTGGTTTAATTTTGGTGATCATTTACTACTTTTGGTGATCATTTACTACTTTTGGGTTAACAATGATTTATTTGGAGATATGTTACTATATCTGGTGGTAAGTTAAACATAAGCCGTTAGTTAACAGATAGTCATTCAGTAAAACAGTTAAGCTTTAAAGATCTAACAGTAAAGTATAATTTATTCATTTGATGAGCAAATTTAGTGTGCGATTCAGTATTTTTGGTGGTAATTTCGAATATTTTGATTGAAAAAAGGGAATTTACAGTTAAAGTATTAAATACCACCCTTTGAAAATTAACCTGGTATAAATGTTCCAGCAGCCGTATTGCGTAAGTGCACAAAGAGTTTAAACTCTATCCAACCGACAAAATCGACCAATCACATGTGAGATAACTGACGCGATGTGGATTTCCGTTTTGTGTGATTGGCCGATAGTTTAAACTCTTTGCGCACTTACGCAATACGATTGCAGGTCACATCTCTTCCTTAATTCCAACCACTGAATATTATTATAACTAAATTATAAATTTAAATTATTAAACGAGCCTCTTCTTCCACTGCTGTTTCAAACGGACTGTTATAAAAATTAGAAGGACATAATCATTATGTCAATTGAAATATATGGGCAACTCTACCCCTAGCACAAACCAAAAGTGAAATTCAAATGGCTATAGTCAGTGAAGAAAATGGTAAATACAACAAACATGGGATTGTGCGCTTGAAAAAAAGTCTGAAGGGATGAAATTTAATTCATATTTCATAGTTGATGATCCCATTGTAAAATTGGAAAATCAATTCATAACGGACAACAGAACGTATATTCGTTCAGACGGTTTGTGGTTACTCGGTCAAACTATTTAGCTATTTTGTTTCATTTTTCTTGGAGCTTTATGATGGAAGGTCAAACTATTTCTTTATTGACATTTTAATTACAATGGTTTAGTTAAAAATAATATGATCGGTTTTGTTAAGCTGCAAACAATGATAGGTGCAAAAACCTTCAGCAATCTTTTAATTAATGTCAATATTTTTTGTCTTGTCAGCAACTGAGGTAGCACTGAGGTGCTTAAGTATATTCTTATATTGTATGTCGTCTTGTGACAAATAAACACTTATTCTTTCTTTTTCTTTTCTTTCACACAATAAGTCCGCATTCACACGAATGAATAAACCACTTTTTTTTTACTTTTTGTAAATTATTCGCTAAGTGCGTGTTGCATAATATGTAATTATAACGAGATGTTTACCAAAAAAACATTTCGGAACATTTGTTTAAAAGGAGGTTATTGCAGGTTGATTTTTTCTTCGTCTGTCTCAGTTATAATTGTGCTCATATATTTATTATAAAGGGTCTTTCAACAAGGACGGGTCGATGTTAAAATTGAATAAAACAAGATGTGTGTGAGATATTGACGAAATTTATTTTTTATTTAAAAAGCCCATTTATGCCATTATGGATGGAATATGACATCGTTCAAATGTCCGCCGCGGCTTCGTATGGTGGCACGAATCCGAGAGATCCAATTTTTAATGACTCTGCTGCATAGATCCGGCTGAATCCGAGCGATGGCCTGCGTTATGTTGGCTTTCAGGGCAACGGTGGAATGTGGTTTATTGGCATAGACCTGCGACTTCAGAAAACCCCACAAGAAAAAGTCTAGCGGAACTCTAACTCTACCCTCAAACCGTTCATGCAGAATGTCGATTGTGTCGTTCGCTGTGTGGCAAGTAGCGCCATCTTGCTGGAACCACATGTCGTTCACGTCCATATTGTTCAATTCAAGCCAAAATAAATTTTATCATTGATCTGTAGCGCTCCCTCGATCTATGCAGCAGGGTCATTAAAAATTGGACCTCTCGGATTCGTGCCACCATACGAAGCCGCGGCGGACATTTGAACGATGTCATATTCCATCCATAATGGCATAAATGCGCCTTTTTAATAAAAAATAAATTTCGTTAATATCTCACACACATCTTGTTTTATTAAATTTTAACATCGACCCGTCCTTGTTGAAAGACCCTTTAGATACATTGTTTCGCGATGGCAAAACGATATTTTCAGATGCAGTGTGGGTAGATTGAGTACAGAAAGATATTAAAATTCTAATAACCAGACCTGTTGTTAATGATGTTTTTCTTGTCTACCACTTAAATGTTAGCGTTTAACCTCCGACGCAATTACTAGGAATAAATAGGAATAACCTTGGTCCTTTTTCTTATTATTATGTCAACTGAAACAAAAACTACGTACGCCACCGCTAAACAATAGAACTAAATTAATTATTTTGTTTTCACATCGAGTCTGTATTTTGTTTGGCAGTGAACGTCAGTAGACGTTGGCTAGCATGATACTTGCACGGTGCAAGCATAATGCTTGAACGATGCTAGCATAAGGCTTGCACGGTGCAGCATTATGCTCGAGTAGGCCACATTCCCACCTGCAATCAGCATCGCATGCGGTCAATGTGTTCATTCGCTTAATCGTCCCTCGCAATACAATTAAATTTGCATGCGAGTTGCTTGTTGCCTGGTGGAAATGCGGCCTTTTGCTTGAATTATGTATGCACTATTACTCTGGCCAAGATGAAGGTACAATATTTACTAAAAAAAGCTGTCATCATCGTGTTTCATCTGAACTAATTCAGTTAAATCGATGTACAATAGATACAACATTCTATATCGAATTCGTTTTATTTTTGTTGTTGTGTAGGGGATAGCCCTCAAAAAAATGCTGTTTTACTTAGTTAGTAAACATTGTATCTTCAAAATGGCTGGAGTATAGTTAGTGCAGGGCATGTAGCGTGGCGTTGAACTGCGGCGCGCGCGCAGCTCGCCTGAGCACGTGCGGCTGTAGCGACACGAAGCCGCTGTCCACCACGCGCAATATGCGGATGTTCGTCTGCAAGGTCAAATTGTAGGTATTACAATCTTGATATCAACAATATGCAAGAAAATGTGCGAACAACGCATTAACGTAAAACGCAAGCTAAAGGAAACGGCCAGTCTAATGCAAGCTCAGCATTCAACATTTCTGTCGTTGGGCACGAAATTATTACAATAAGACAATGTTAGGATTATTTTCTCAAGGACAAAAACACAAGGTTTCACAACAGACCACGACTATGCTAATTACACGTATTACACGTACTAACTGTAATACAAAAATTTAAGCAAATAAATTATTAATCAATAATTATTCATAATTTAACATGAACATAGAAAGGCACAAACATATTGGTAGATTTAACCAAATAAATGCAGATAGATAGGAAACGAATGACTGAAATTTTAATTATAAAGGAAAATATTAAGCGCTATTCCTCTCTCCTAGAAACTTAACTGTATCTAGAATGTTGCTGTGCCCGACAGGGTCCATAATTGTTTCTGTAACTAATATTTTACCACCTGTATGTACATTATGGATGCAATAAATTTAATTCGAATTTGAATTTTAGCTCTGCTGTGTTTGAAATATCGATCACAGCATAAATATATTTTTATTTTTAAGGATAAATGAAAGGAGGCCTTTGCTTTGCAGTGGGACGTAATATGGTATTTTTATAGGTATGTAAAGGTTTGAAGTGAGTACAGACCTCGTGCTTGGAGGCAGAGCGGCGGAAGAACTTGTGGAAGCGCGTGGAGAGCGCCCACACGGCGCCGTTGTCGCGCTCGGCCCAGCGCACCTCCGCGCAGAACTGCAGCTTCTCCGCGTCCTGCGCCAGCACCCTGAGGACAACGATACGTACGTACAGTTAACAAATATATAATTTCTGCTCAAAGATATCCTTCAAGCGTAGCTACAACAACGTGTGGATTTATGCTTCGCATTAAATGAACATATACCATTATACATTTTTCAACAAGACGTAAGTACCCACGTCTCACTTACTCATGAAAAGCCATTTTTATTTATTTTGTCAGCAGCAGGCTTCATTCCGATTTGACTAAATCCTATATATACGCAATGTATACCTACGTCCAAAATTACCTAAATATACGCTATTTGGCAGAATTTTGAATATGCATATACTTACAGGCTAAAGTTTTTCAAGTGGGCCTGGATGGCCAAATCCGAAACTAAGAGGAATACAAAAAAAAAACTCAAAAGAGTCACGAGGCCGACTATGATGAAAACTAAAACTGCATCATGGGCTTTTTGAATAATCAATATGCCCTCAGCCAAGAACGAAACCTTTGATTTTGAAAAAAAGAACATGTGCTTTATTATTACACTATTCGATATGAATGTAGCTAATAAGGATCAAACTCTATGAACTAATGTGAGACGGAAAACTTAAGGAAAGGGTTCATTTTTAACAAAGTACTTTTTAGGGTTCCGTACCCAAAGGGTAAAAACGGGACCCTATTTCTAAGACTTCGCGATCCGTCTGTCTGTCTGTCTGTCCGTCTGTCTCCAGGCTGTATCTCATGAACCGTGATAGCTAGACAGTTGAAATTTTCACAGATGATGTATTTCTGTTGCCGCTATAACAACAAATACTAAAAACAGTATAATATAAATATTAAAGGGGGGCTCCCATACAACAAACGTGATATTTTTGCTATTTTTTGCTCGATATTAATAACGGCAACAGGTAGACGCTTGAAATATTCACAGAATGTTTAGTTGTATATTTACTTCAAAAAATAATAATTAATAAATTAAAATAAAATAAATTAAGGGGGGCTCCCATACAACAAACGTGATTTTTATGCAGTGTTTTGCGATAATGGTACGGAACCCTTCGTGTGCGAGTCCGACTCGCACTTGGCCGGTTTTTATTTACCTACGCTAAGTACCTCACTATTAAACCGTACCTAGGTGTGTGATGAGGTTGGGCACGCCACAATTGCGGCGATAAGGCCCCTCTTTGAGGAGTGGCTTGAGAGGCGCCATGGCACCCTCACCTTCCGCCTGACGTGTTTCGGGAGGTTCCTGTTCAGGATTAGGCGGGAGGAAAGCCCGGGTGTCACCATTGTGTAGATCGCCCGGAGGACACGGTGGAGCTTACGGTGGAGATCTGCCCCGCTTGGGCTGGGCACCGCCGTGTCCTCTTGGAGGCGATCGGCGGTGGCAACCTCTCGCGTCCGGACCTGGTTCAGGTCATGTTACGGAGCGAGAGGGTATGGGAAACTGTCTCCTCCTTCTGCGAAGCAGTAATGCTCGTGAAGGAGGAGGCGGAACGCGTGTGGGAGACGCCCTGACGCCCCTAGCCACCGCTGGAGACGCCCTGGTCGTCGGGAGCCGATTCCCGGCTACCGTAGCCTCCGCCGCCGACTCCGCCATCGACTCGGGCGCACTCGAGTCGATGGTGACGGCGCGTTGTGTTCCACGCGCGCCTCAAAGAGATGTCAGCAGAACTGACGGGGTCCGCGAGGGCCGATGCCTGTCTGGTTCGCGGATAATGTTGAAAAAGAGTTACCGCGGCCCTGACTCAAGCAACTGAAGGAACACGGGTGGGTTTTAGTCAGTAAAAGTCTGACCAGCCCTCCCGCTTCACCCAGAGCGGGAAAAACCATTGGATGACTTACCACCAAAAAAAAAAAAGGTGTGTGATGAGGTTATGACTACTTTTTCAAAAAATTGCTGGATTCGAGAACTCAAGCAGTACTACATTCAGCATTACAATAATTTTGATACCGTTTAGAATATTCTCAAAAGATAATTATGTTCATGACATCAATTGCATGTCTTCAAAGATTGCCTACTAAAAAAAAGTATTTTGTTACAAAGAAGGTATTTTCTCAAGTTCTTCGTATGACATTACCTACCAGAATTTGATCCTTATAACAGGTTCAATTCCTGGTTAGGAATATTATATCATTACTTTATATAAATTTTTCAAAAATCCTTTGAATGTTTTTCGCGTGGATGGCCAAATCCTCATAGTTTCGAATTTGGCCATCCACGTCCACTTTAATACCTCAACCTGTATACATGATATTGATTTGAATTTCGCATTTATCAAAACTACATCTGACGACTACGACTGATTAGACAAGTAAGTAAATAAAAGTAAGATTCAAACATTAAACAAGCGACCACATTATTAAGCTAAGTTTGACCCGCTATAATAGCGTGAAGAATGAGGAGGTTATCTAACTTTAGTCAAGTGCAATGCCAAGGTCAAAAGTCGATGATCGTTCGAAGATTCTATTACAATAAAATACACGAGTTAACACGAGTGCACGCCTAGTCATGCAGATTACACGATGAGTAATTGATCTATCAAGTAACTTCAGAAATACGATACCATCATCTAATTACCTACTTCCTGTTGCATCCTCCATTGCAAGAGTTTCAACGACCTTTCATCATAGGCTCTTGCAACAAGTGCATATTACTGCAGCCGCAATCAATCGGAATTTCCCACGTTGTTGAGTAAAAACTGATCCGTAATGAAAAGGGAAACTTTAAACATACCTAACCCTCTTTCAACAAACGTTTTTTATCTGTGAGTCATTGAACAAATGTAGGTACTGCTTATCAGTAATCGTGCATTTGATCACGATTAAGAAGATAGAAGTGTATGGAAATAGTATAAATTAATGATCGGGCGGGTATTCCGTGTCGGAAAAGTCGCGGATATCATCACGATCGAATCCTCATCAGATATATCCTACATCAGACGCGATGATCTGTACATACTCTATTCACTTGAACAAAATTCTACCTACCCTACCTTACCTAACTACCCACCTACCTACCTACTTACCCTACCTACATACCTACCCCACCAAAGAAGGAGGTTCTCAATTCGACATGAATGTTTTTTTTTAGTTACATAGTATAGTCCACGCATAACTTTTTATAGACTGGTCAGATTTCAAAAAATATTTTTCTATTGGAAAGAGTATACCTCAAAGTTGGTCCTATTTAAATTTCAATTGTGAAACGATTCTGTTGATGTTAAGTAAACTAAAACTGGTCAGATTTCAAAAAATATTTTTCTATTGGAAAGAGTATACCTCAAAGTTGGTCCTATTTAAATTTCAATTGTGAAACGATTCTGTTGATGTTAAGTAAACTAAAACTGGTCAGATTTCAAAAAATATTTTTCTATTGGAAAGAGTATACCTCAAAGTTGGTCCTATTTAAATTTCAATTGTGAAACGATTCTGTTGATATTAAGTAAACTAAAAAGCGAAAAAACCTATCTAATAAAAAAAAACCTAAGTACGTAATAACGAACTAAAAAGAAAAAAAAATATTTGTGTAGCATTTTGAGGCAGCGCCAAACAAACTACGAAAAAAAATGTTAAAAAGGTTTCTTTTGCTTTTTTAAAAATGAACTACATCTTTCGTAGTTCTTACTACGCCGTAGCTACGAGTAACTTTAGTAGAGGAGCTAGTTCTTGACACTAATTGATAGAAATTAAATATTTTGAATCTAGGCCACTTATACGTTATGATGATAACTTCCCTTTATCCTTGTCAGTCAAGGGTCTGGTTAGATTTAGGTCGGGTCTGAGTATCAGCAAAAAGTTTCCAGCTCACGGTGATTTTTTCTTTATCACACCAAGAGTGCGAACAAAACAAATATGAAGCAGCTACATACTTGTAACCTGGCCAGCCTAAACTTTTAGACAAGTGATTTCTCAAAGTTTGAGCTGAGGCTCCAGACACACATGTCATAACACATTATTTGATAAAAGCGCTGGCGATGGTCGAAATGCCAAACTGTAAGGTATTGAACACGTGACATTTCTTTTTTTTTTAATTTTCTTTAGGCTTGCGATTTACCACTATCTCACCTGATGGTAAGCGATGATGTGTTCGACGGTGAAGCAAGCTTGCCTAGAAATAAAACCTATTCACTCTTGACTTAAAGACCCCTAGATTGTAGCTGTCGGGAAACACAGATTCCGGCAGGGAATACCACACTCCTTAGCTGTACGCATAATAAAAGTGTCCCCAAAACGTTTGTGCGTATGGGTGGGATATCCATCATGTACCGATGACGTATCGCCGTACGTCTGGTACGGGCTGGACGGAATTAGATCATGCAATTCCATCGCACACTCCCCAAAATGAATCCGATAAAAATCCGACAAGCTGGCAACTCAGCGACGAAGTTCAAGGCTCTGGAGCTTTGACTTGACCAGTGCCTCATTGCCGATGAGTCTCTTGGCTCGATTTTCGATCGACTCTAGTGCATCAAGGTGGTATTTGGCAGATCCGTTTCAGAGATGAGAACAGTACTCCATGCATGATCGAACTTGCGCTTGATACAAGTTGAGCAGCTGTTCCGGTGTGAAGTACCTTCTCACCTTCGCAAGGATCCCCAACTTGTTAGCGGCCAGCTGAGCCTTTGCCTCAATGTATGGGCCAAAATTGAGAGTCGATGTCAACGTAACACCTAGAAGCTCAAGTAGTCCGTTATTGGCATTTGGCACGGTTAAATCACGGAAAGTTGGAGCCGGTTGAAATTGGCTCTCATTAGCGGAAAAAAGACACGCCTGGGTTTTAGCAGCATTAAACCTGACCAGATTGGCATCTCCCCATTCGGAGACTGCCTGCAAGGACAGGTTCAAACGCTCCACCATGGCCTCACGGAGAGTCCGGATCTGCGGCCCGAAAGCCCGTGCGTTGGACAAATATCTCTCAGTAACAGTGCTGTCGTCTGCATACCCAAAGGTGGTTTTAGCAGATCCTTAATGTGCAGCAAGAATAAAGTTGCTGAGAGTACCGACCCCTGATGGACCCCGGCATTAATATCCAATTGGTCCGACGAGCAGCCATCTATAACCACTCGAATGGACCGATCTCTCAGGAAGTCTGCAATCCAATGACACAGACCAGCGGGCAGACCGAATGAAGGAACCAATAAGGCTTTCGTGCCAGACCCTATCGAAAGCCTTCGAGATGTCGAGGGAGACGGCAAGCGCTTCCCCGTGTCTCTCGATGGCCTCACTCCATATGTGAATGGCATATGCTAGAAGATCCCCAGTAGACCGATTTCCGCGGAAGCCGTATTGGCGGTCGCTAAGGATAGCATTAGTTTCTAGGTTTGCCGGGAGCTTAGTGTTAAGTACACGCTCTATGTTACAGAGATGCGTCTGTAGTTGGCTGGGTCAGCTGGACTGCCCGTCTTGGGCACAGGCTGTACGTTGGCTTCATGCTGCGTTGCTAATGCGGAATAGATGACAGCGATATGGAGGAGTACTTCGACGCCTAAGTGTACCTTTCTTTTGTACATAGTGTAAGTAGTTAGGTTCAGTATAATTGTGTATAGTTTACTTTTGTTTAGTTTAAAGTATGTACATATTTACACCTTTGTTTTACAAATAAAATTATTTTTGGAATAGATTAAATACGGATTTATTGAAAATACCACACACCAATCTTCGCCTTTGTGCCTTCTTTGTCAAAAACAATTTTCGAATGAAGCGATGAAACCTTCAAGAAGTCAAGATCATTTGAATAAAATGCATCCAGATATAAAGTCAGAAATGTAGCCTGTATTTTCAAGACCTGGAGAAGAAGCATAATCAAAACTTTTTACGGCGGCTGCTAAGAAAGGCGATGGCGGACTTCACTTCGAGCTTCTCTTTATTAATTGCTCACAAAGGCAAACCAAAAATTGGGGGGCGCTGCAAATTAATTGATTTTCAAAGTGGGTGGTAGATG
The DNA here is from genome assembly GCA_945859665.1 of Anorthoa munda. Taxonomy (NCBI): domain Eukaryota; kingdom Metazoa; phylum Arthropoda; class Insecta; order Lepidoptera; family Noctuidae; genus Anorthoa; species Anorthoa munda. The sequence goes on along the minus strand of OX243913.1, from coordinate 9,868,955 downwards.
AAATAAGTTTGAAAACCTCTGTTATAGTGTTTGCGTAACATAGTAATTAATTAGGATTATGAATTAGATTTTTCAATTTCTTACGTATAAAGGTATTACCTCATGTAAAATTAGAAACGTCATCGGACTTCTTAGATTTTGACGATTATAGCTAGGACATGGCTAGGACACTACGAAGTACGTTATAGCTATAGTTGTACACTTATTTGCGTACAAATGTTGTATAGATTGGAATACCTTGACAAAAAAGTGATTTCTAATCTATACGCTATTAGAACTTGAACTTTTGACTAAAGACCGTGTTCTTACTTGTGCGAGTTAGTGATGGGGTTCCAGGCGGCGATGGCGGTCTCGGATATGGGGCTGAATATGATGGTGTCGTCGCGCGGGTCTACCGCCACGCCGAGCCCCTGCGAAGACTTGCGTCCCACCAGGTTCACGGGTAAGTCTGTGCCTTCTGCCGGTGGCCCTGAAGCTAGCACTGCGGTTGACACGCTGAATAACCTGCAATCATAATAAACATATTTAAGAAACTAGTGAAGGGAAACTTCTTAAAAAACCAGGGGGGTAATCAATCATCAGTCCCATACACACACTCAAAATTACCTTATTCTAAGAGATTATGGTCACGCCCCTGGACTGATATTAATACACATCTAATATTGCCTTCTCCACATGAGAAGAGATCTTTGGCTTGCAGTAGGATAATAACAGGCTGATATTATATTTGGACAACCCACCCATACGTACTAAACGTTTTGGGAATACTTTTATTATGCGTACAGCTATTGAGTGGAATTCCCTGCCGGAGTCTGTGTGCCGTTAGCTACAACTTAGGAGTATTTACGTCAAAAGTGAATAGGTTACTTCTTTTGGTCTACCATTAGGCGAGATAGTGGTCAAGCAGGACACAAAAAAAATAATATAAAAAAAAGGGTCTTGTAATATTGGAAGGGAATTTTAGATCAATATTTTCGGTAGGTAACGTAGATCCTGGGTATCCTCCTAGTAATTGGATATATAGGAAATAGTTCAAGCCATTATTCTAGCAGTATATTGTTTTGCTCCAATCAGATATACACACACATGCATAATTAACCTATGTAACCTTACGATGCCACCAATAATAACACGGCTAGTTTTTGCTGTAGCTTTTGAAACACAAGTCACAATACAAAAGGTTTTGCGCAGGAGTGCGCAGGAGTGCGTATAAGTGCAACGATACCGTCTGTCTCCGTGAGAACATGGTTGACGATTTTCTCTCGAGTTCTGGCACTCGGTACGAGGCTAACAAGAGCCTGCTGGTAGCAGAGTAAACTTAGAGAGGAATAGTATGCGAGCCCTTGGGTGAACGGTCCACGAGAGTGTATCTTTCTCCTTTGATATCGTACTAGCCCTGGGTCATATACGGTACAGTGCTTGTTACTTTAACTGCTAATAAGTTGCCAGCCTTGCTTGCCAGCCAGGCTTGCTGTACAGCAAGCCTGGGAGTAAGCGAGCCCAGGATCATATACGGTACAGTGCTTGTTACTTTAACTGCTAATAAGTTGCCAGCCTTGCTTGCCAGCCAGGCTTGCTGTACTGCAAGCCTTGCGCCGGAGAGTAAGCGAGCCCAGGAACATATACGGTACAGACGGTATAGTGCTGGGTACTTTACCTGTCAACAGCCAGTGGCTGAAAGTACAGCATGCCTTGCGCCGGGGAGTGTGAGAGACCCACGATGCTGTCCATGAGTGTGACCCTCCATTCTCCGATTTTGACCGATTTTGTTTTATGGCCTAGGGTCATGTATACAGACGGTATCGTTATGGGTACTTTACCTGTCAGTAGTCAGTGGTTGAGATTTTGTGAGCCACACGATGCCATCCTTGAGGGTGAACAATTTCTTCTCTGATGTCATCCTCGCCCAATATCATCAACAGTCGGTTGTTGCCAAATGCTTGTGATACTTACTGCGAGTTATGCGCGGGACCGCCCGAGCCCCAAGACGCTGACATTGATAGTGAACCTAACTAGCAATGTCTTACTGCCCCAGAGTCATGTACAGTGTAAATAGAAAGTACAGTTGTAGGTACTTTACCTGTCGGTAGCCAGTGGCTGATAGAATAGCAAGCCTTGTGCGGGGGAGTGTGCGGGGGAGTGTGCGAGTCCCACGATGCCGTCCATGAGCGTGAACTTCTCTCCTCCGATGTCGTCCTCGCCCAATATCATCAACAGTCGGTTGTTGCCAAATGCTTGTGATACTTACTGCGAGTTATGCGCGGGACCGCCCGAGCCCCAAGACGCTGACATTGATAGTGAACCTAACTAGCAATGTCTTACTGCCCCAGAGTCATGTACAGTGTAAATAGAAAGTACAGTTGTAGGTACTTTACCTGTCGGTAGCCAGTGGCTGATAGAATAGCAAGCCTTGTGCGGGGGAGTGTGCGGGGGAGTGTGCGAGTCCCACGATGCCGTCCATGAGCGTGAACTTCTCTCCTCCGATGTCGTCCTCGCCCAATATCATCAACAGTCGGTTGTTGCCAAATGCTTGTGATACTTACTGCGAGTTATGCGCGGGACCGCCCGAGCCCCAAGACGCTGACATTGATAGTGAACCTAACTAGCAATGTCTTACTGCCCCAGAGTCATGTACAGTGTAAATAGAAAGTACAGTTGTAGGTACTTTACCTGTCGGTAGCCAGTGGCTGATAGAATAGCAAGCCTTGTGCGGGGGAGTGTGCGGGGGAGTGTGCGAGTCCCACGATGCCGTCCATGAGCGTGAACTTCTCTCCTCCGATGTCGTCCTCGCCCAGTATCATCAACAGTCGGTTGTTGCCAAATGCTTGTGATACTTACTGCGAGTTTCGCGCCGGACCGCCCGAGCCTCAAGACGCTGACATTGATAGTGAACCTAACTGTGCAATGTCTTACTGCCCCAGAGTCATGTACAGTGTAAATAGAAAGTACAATTGTAGGTATTTTACCTGTCGGTAGCCAGTGGCTGTTAGTACAGCAAGCCTTGTGCGGGGGAGTGTGCGAGTCCCACGATGCCGTCCATAAGCGTGAACTTCTCTCCTCCGATGTCGTCCTCGCCCAGTATCATCAACAGTCGGTTGTTGCCAAATGCTTGTGATACTTACTGCGAGTTTCGCGCCGGACCGCCCGAGCCTCAAGACGCTGACATTGATAGTGAACCTAACTGAGCAATGTCTTACTGCCCCAGAGTCATGTACAGTGTAAATAGAAAGTACAATTGTAGGTATTTTACCTGTCGGTAGCCAGTGGCTGTTAGTACAGCAAGCCTTGTGCGGGGGAGTGTGCGAGTCCCACGATGCCGTCCATGAGCGTGAACTTCTCTCCTCCGATGTCGTCCTCGCCCAGTATCATCAACAGTCGGTTGTTGCCAAATGCTTGTGATACTTACTGCGAGTTTCGCGCCGGACCGCCCGAGCCTCAAGACGCTGACATTGATAGTGAACCTAACTGAGCAATGTCTTACTGCCCCAGAGTCATGTACAGTGTAAATAGAAAGTACAATTGTAGGTATTTTACCTGTCGGTAGCCAGTGGCTGATAGTACAGCAAGCCTTGTGCGGGGGAGTGTGCGAGTCCCACGATGCCGTCCATGAGCGTGAACTTCTCTCCTCCGATGTCGTTCTCGCCCAGTATCATCAACAGTCGGTTGTTGCCAAATGCTTGTAATACTTACAGCGAGTTTCGCGCGGGACCGCCCGAGCCTCAAGACCACATTGATAGTGAACCTAACTGAGCAATGTCTTACTGCCCCAGAGTCATGTACAGTGTAAATAGAAAGTACAGTTGTAGGTATTTTACCTGTCGGTAGCCAGTGGCTGGTAGTACAGCAAGCCTTGTGCGGGGGAGTGTGCGAGTCCCACGATGCCGTCCATGAGCGTGAACTTCTCTCCTCCGATGTCGTACTCGCCCAGGTCGGGGTCAGGGTACATGGACGCGTGGGTCACTCGCCACGCGTTGTCGCGTCTACCGTCGTACACAATGATACCTGGAATACGCGAAAAAATAACAAGTTTAGCTATCAATCTATTACCCGATTTAATTATCACTAATTTGATTGGTCAATTATGAAATTACGGCAGTTCTAATCAAGTATTTTTCTTTTTCACATTAATTAAACCTGGACGTAATATTCGTTACGTAAAAAAATTATGATGTTATTTGGCCATCTATGAAATTGCACATTTCACCACTTGTATTGTTCTCATGTTAGAAGCAACAATGAAGATAATTTTGGTTCCTATAAAATGTGTGAATCTATCATCTTCCCATGCAAACGTTAAATAGGTATATCAATAATTGTAGGAATATGCTGCCTGTGAATAAGATACTACACGATAACCTGCAACTCCCACATAAGTTAGGTCTGAGCTCCTGTTTGCGTGTCTTCAAACCAGAATGGACCGGTAAATTTTAACAGCTTTACTGCTAAAATTTACCGGTCCATTCTGGTTTTCTGGTTAGCCAATTAATCCGAATTGAATAATTAGTTTTTTTTTAATCTTCCATGCTATTTAGTATTTGAATTACAAGCACATACTTTACACAATAATTTATTTTTGTGCAGTATCTCTTTTTCCAAAAAAGTAAGAAAAATCTAAACTTCTGGTAAATTGTTCAAAGAGCTAATAAATGTATTCTAAATAAAATGATTGAAACAACTAATATATCCTTTTAGCATGTACATTTATTTACCTGTCCATGTCATGGCTACACTGCAGCTTCAGGCAAGAGATTATACTCCCGCGTGCTTGGTAATTTATTGTTCATTATTTACTTAACAGCCACTTCTAAGCAATTTAACGTGGAATACCTACTTACCACGTCCAATTTCAATACCATTATCTATCAATTGATAAACATAACTACTTACATCTATGAGTTGTATGAACTAGTATTGTTTTATTTAATAACACTTAAACGCTAAGGAGTTTTGAATGTGTTAATTTAAAGTTCACGTTCAAAGGTGGTTTTTAGGGTCATTTATTTATTTATTTATTTATGTACACACAAAACAATTAACAGAGAAAAGAAGGAATACAGATAGAAGAGCTCAAAGGTACTGCTTATTTCAATAGAAATTTCTTCCAGCAGACCTGCGACAGGAAAGTTGGATGATAGACGAAATCACAGTGTGTAGAAAGAAATAAGGAAACTTAAAATAAACAATAATAACTTAACTAAATATATATAGAAATTACACATATACCTTAACTATATATATTTTAGGTGGAAGTGAGTTTGTGTGAGAGCGGTCATTGTTCATATCGCGGAACCATGATCGAGTAATCAACCGTCAAAGTGTTATTTGTATCAACCGGTTGTCACGAATTGCGTAGGTACTTGGTCCACGCACGAAGTTGATAAAAAGTCGCTGCACTAAAACCTGTTGTTTTTGTGTAATCTGCTGCCAACGCTATTTAATTGGCAGTCAAACTTTAGACTTTACTAGACCGGTACAGTTTATAATGTGCAAGAGCAATTTAAGTTTTTTTTATCTAACCTTAGTCTATTGGTATTTCTGTTTTAAACATTGTATCGGAATGTGCTTGCTCTACATAACCCGTTGAAGAAAAACCGGCCAAGTGCGAGTCGGACTCGCACACGAATGGTTCCGTACCATTATCGCACAAAACGGTAAAAAAATCACGTTTGTTGTATGGGAGCCCCCTTTAAATATTTATTTTATACTGTTTTTAGTATTTGTTGTTATAGCGGCAACAGAAATACATCATCTGTGAAAATTTCAACTGTCTAGCTATGATGGTTCATGAGATACAGCCTGGTGACAGACGGACAGACAGACAGACCGACGGATCGCGAAGTCTTAGTAATAGGGTCCCGTTTTTACCCTTTGGCTACGGAACCCTAAAAACCGACTCAAGCAGCACAGCTTCTAAATTGTACGTTTCACACAGACTGTTATTGTTACGCAATGATACAGTTTCTTGAAATAACACACTGTCAATTTAATTAGTATTTTTTTCGACTTTGCGAGTAGGTACATTAGCAATTGCGTCACATTTTCGGCGAAAGCAGGGTTTTGGTCGACGCAGCATGCTTGGGTGGTCACTAAACACCGAAACACACATGTTTTTAATATGCAATTATTCAATGTACCACTTATTACAGACTACCGTTTATTATACGATGATTAATGAGTACTATAATATGAAGTATGAATACTCAATTGCCTATGATTTAAAGTGGCCATTATTTAAATAAACTGATAGATTTCATCCGCTCATGTGCCGTAACGATTCTTTAATAACTTTTGAAATGAATACACCAATAAAATACGAATTGATAGCGCGTGCAAAATGCACATTTAATTAAATGTTGGGCAATTATTTTGTAAAACATAATATAACACGATGTTACTACTGATAGTTTTTTATTTGGTTTTGCAAAAATGTTAATGACTTGAGTCCGGGAAACTAAAAGAGCTTCAAGGTCGTATGTATCTATAACTAGCTTCTGCTAGAGGCTTCGGCCGGGCTTATTGAAAATTAACCCTAGCCACGGGGTCCCAACGCTAAGAAAGAAAATTTGGTTCAAATAAATATCACTAGATGGCGCGATATGCACCGATTTGTTATTGAATTATGTGTAAAATGAACATTTTCTGGAATTGAACATACATATTGAATGTTATTGTTTATCAACTTTCCTAAGCACAAAATTATGGAATATTGAGCTCTTAATTCATATTTAAAAGATTATTTGAACGGATCACTTAAAATTGATGCCAATAGATGGCGCGGTTTTAAATTTCTGAGGCATTCCACTCGATTGTTTAAATTTGTATTGTAACATATTTTATTGCAATGAAACTGTAAAAACGTGCAAAAAATACTATAAAACAAATCGTCACATAAAAATATATTCACAATCCGAGTAAACCCTATTGCTTGCAAGTCGCTGCTAACGCCATCTATCTATCTGTCGTCAGGAACGGAACCGAACGCGATCGATGTACAAAAAATAATCATTTGCTGCACGGTTTGTTTGTATGGGATGAGGCATCTGTGTGCTAGTATTATATTATCTGTGCCATAAGGAACGTTACACCGGGATAAAAAGCCTATGTAAACAGACTATAATCTATCTCTGTGCCAAATTTCATCCAGATCAATTCAGCGGTTCTGACGAGATTGAGTAACAAACATACATCCATCTAAACTTTCGCATTTATAATATTAGTAAGAAGTAAGATTGATGTATTTTTAATTGTTACGAACTGCTTGAATAAAACTAGTACAAGAGTAATGAAATTGAGTAGGTCATATACCTAGCACCTATTATATAATGGAACCAAAGAAATAAATGAGACATTCATAGACACGTGACCAAGATGTACTATTATAATTACGTACTCAAAATCGTGTGAAAATTATAAAGGAATTTATAAAGAGCACTGTTTTATTGCCCGTAAACGAAGACTGCTGTCACATAATTTGCGTAATTATGTATTCTTGTATATAAACTGCTATTACCTAACGGCACTAGTGTGATATAACAAAGAGTGATTTGACTGTGCTACTGACCAACACTAGCGTCTTCTAACCTTCAGTGAAAGTAACTGATCTCCACCTTTTCACGATATGAGAAAAGTTTACTTTAGAAAAGTAAATCGCTGGCCTAACTGGAGTATAAATTAAATCGTACCTAAATACAAACAGCTTAAGTATGTATAATGGTCCCCAATGCACAGTCAGATCCCAAGCCTCTCCTTTGAGAATTCGTAGTAGCTGTGGTCTGTGCACACTACAGGATTGTGGTTCTATACAACTCATACAGCCCATCCCATACTAATTATAAAGGCTAAAGGAACTCTTAATGTCTGGCAGAATGTAAATTTTTCGCGTTTTAATAGCTGAACGCATTCATAAAACACTTGGCATACGGGTGTATCAGAACCTGATTTGGGACATAATGATAGATACTAGGTACTTTTTTGCAGGTAATAGAGTTTTAATATGTGGATGAAACTTATAATTGAAGTATGATAACTCTACCAACCTGGTGCTACAGTGTCACTGATGTACGCGAAGAGGTGGTCGCAGGAGGACGACAGGCGGGAGTTGGAGGAGCGGGTGTCGTCCAACACCAAGTTGGTGAGCAGGGAGCTCGGTCGCAGCAGCTCGCGAGGAAAGTACACGCTTCTTACCTGGAAAGTTACGATTAAACGTTACAGGACATAACATGTATATCAATGGAAAGAAGCGTAGATGCAGTTAAAAAGGGCAATCATAATGGTGGCTCGGAACACTCCACGAGCCCCGGCGCAGTAAATTCATTCTGCAAATTTATGTGACAGCGAGGGTGAGGGCTGGGGTACAGCACAGCAAAAAGCGCACTTCATTATGTTTGAATCGACCAATATGATACATTGTTATTCCGGTGCACTAAAAGCGGCGTTCAGATCATAATTATAGCCGCACCCTGGTTCCTGGTAACTGATCCTCGGTAACGCAGAATCTAATTGTCCAATAATCTCAGTTTGATGATTCCCTACAGGCCAATGGCTCTCTTCAGAGCCTGATACAACTGAAATACCTAAATCCCGTCAAAAGTTAGATTCGATTCCTATAACTGTTTCCTTTAACTCAAATAGTTTTAGTTTGTTTTTGAGTTTTTATTTTAGTTTTGGACTATTTTTCAATGATTTGACTATTTTATTTATTTTTATTTATTTAATAATTAATGTACACACACAGTAACATACATAAAGGCAACACATCAAGACAATAGAGTACAAGGGCACTGCTTATTACTTAAGAAATTTCTGCCAGCAGACCCGCGAAAAGGAAAAATTAAAATGAAATAGTGTGTGAGAATAGGAAAATAAGAAAAGTGAATGACTTAAACTAAGATATAAAATTTAGCGCACATACACAAATAGTGTAATGGTGGATATATACAAATATAAATACATAATTGTAAAATATATAGATACTTATGTATAATATATATATATACATACACATATATAAATAAGCAGCAGTGGTGGCCCAGTGGTATCGGCCGCGACTTACAAGTTGTAGGTCGTGAGTTCGAGCCCAGGCAGGCGCTTTACTTTGTGTAAATTATTTCATCACCACTGCTCTCAAAACGGTGAAGGAAAACATCGTGAGGAAACCGGCATGTCCTAGAACCAAACATTCGAAGACATGTGACATCCACCAACCCGCACTGGGCCCGGATTACGGCCCATTCCCTCTCACAGAGAGGAGGCCTGTGTCCCAGCAGTGGGAACATTAATAGGCTGATGATGTGATGTGATGTGATATATAAATAAAGGTCAGACTTGAGAGGATAGATAATGCTCCACTATTTGATCAGAAGAATTGTTATTGTACGGTATGTGGTTAAAGTAATACTTATCCTCTCTTTTATTTTAAACTAATTCGTTCTGCCTAGATTTAAAAAGGATAGTGGAAACGCCAGCATTTAAAAAAAGTGAGCAGCCAAACGAAAAAAACACTACAAAGTGAAAAATTACTTCTATTTCGGAGGTCGGTGTTCTTGTTATCGTTTCTTCGTTTTTTGACACCGACTTCCGAACTGTTCACACATGCGTACCTCTTTAGAGCGTACCAGTGTGATGTTATGTTATGATTTTATGTTTCTTTAAACAATAAGCAGACATGCGATTGCAGCTATCCCGAGTGATTTGCCGTCATTTATTGAAGAGTTCTGATATACAGCAAAACTCTTCAATAAATGAAGTATATATACATAGTATATATGTGTTTATACTTCTATCTCCGAAGTTATTCATTAGAATTTGATGAAATTGTTTTAAATGTAATAATATAATAAATAGGACCACATGACAAGCACCAGCTTTCAAATAAAAAATTAATCATTAAAATCGGTTCACCTAGTAAAAAGTTATGAGGTAAAACATACAAAAAAATAAAAAATACAGTCGAATTCATAACCTCCCTCCTTTTTGGGAAGTCGGTTAAAAAAGAGAAGCCGTCGTTATGTAATACACATTTAAATTGGGTTCGTGTGAGCGCGTTTAGTGGAAAAGTGCTAATAAAATGCGAGTAAGTATTAGTATTAGCATTCACTTGGCACTCAGGTAAGGAATAGTGTGTATCTCTTTCTTTGTAACCGTACTAATTGCCGGAACTACTAGGTAAACCAATTTTAATGTATGAACAGTTCCTTTTTTTAAGAAAAAGATAGACAATAATATGTTCTACGGAAGTACGGATACCTATGTAGATACAACACATACATACAACATATACATAGTAAAACATTAAGAATCGTTAAAACTATATTTACCTACCCAAATAAATAAATCCGTAGGTATGCACAAACATACTGTGTATAATAATGCTTATCTAAATCTCTATATAATGAGAACCTTCGACTAGTTAACTTACATAGATATTTTGACGAGTGTTAGATACTATTAATTACATTGCCTTTAATTAAATTTTTAAGCTATTGTCTGTATTTCAATATACCAACCTTATAAATCTTTGTAATTAATCGTTAAAAGGTCAAAGAGAAATGTAATACTTCCCGTCATGATCCAATTAGCCTACTAGCGAATTTCATGAAGAACAAATACCGCGATTTTATCGTTAGGCTGTTCGCGAGGTTAAAATGCCATTCACTAGTTTAGAATTATACAGTGCATGGTTACTGGTCACCCACAAATTGTGCGTATTTAAGTCGGAGCGGACAATTGCAGCACGGACAATCGGACAAGCCACACCCTTTCAAATAATAACGCGACCTCGCCTGCCACTGCCGACGCTAAAACCAGTTGATAATTTATTTGCATCTAACACTATAAAAATGACTAATGATATTATAAAATATAGGTGCTGTTAACAGACAGGGACTATTAATCAACCAATTCAATCCATCAAATCTACGAATAGAATTTCTGGTCAGGGATTTTATAAACAATACGCCAATGTCACGGATATAATCTCAATATCATGAACTCTTTAATTTGTTTTTAAGACCTCTCATTTCATTCATATTTTAGTTACGTACTTATATTCTTACTTCTGTATTAGCATGCTATATATAGATTTCACTCAAACAGCCTTGAATAATTGCCGTACATGAGATAATGCTTAATTAAGTTCACGCACATTGAGGATCTAATTAAGTGCATAGACTCTGTGCTCTCAACTGGCTTGATGCAGTAACCACCTTGAACTTTACTTGAACTAATAAATTGCACACTGCAGTCTACTTTCAAATGAATTAAACAACATGGCCTACGCATCTTGTTTATGTTGTGAATTCGTGATGGACTAATGTTTATTAAAAACCGGCCAAGTGCGAGTCGTACTCGCACACGAAGGGTTCCGTACCATTATCGCAAAACACTGCAAAAAATCACGTTTGTTGTATGGGAGCCCCCCCTTGATTTATTTTAATTTAATAATTTTTATTTTTTGAAGAAAATATACAACTAAACATTCTGTGAATATTTCAAGCGTCTACCTGTTGCCGTTATTAATATCGAGTAAAAAACGGCAAAAATATCACGTTTGTTGTATGGGAGCCTCCCTTAATTATTTATTTTATATTGTTTTTAGTATTTTTTGTTATAGCGGCAACAAAAATACATCATCTGTGAAAATTACAACTGTCTAGCTATCACGGTTCATGAGATACAGCCTGGTGACAGACGGACAGACAGACAGACAGTCAGACAGACAGACGGATCGCAAAGTCTTAGTAATAGGGTCCCGTTTTTACCCTTTGGGTACGAAACCCTAAAAAGTTATAAATACTTATCATTGATTCAATCAGCGTTTGCCAACGCGCGCTATATAAATGGCAAGATAGTCTGTTACTGACAAAGTTCTACAGTTTTCTAACGTTTATGTATAGGTACATTTTCCATGTTTTCGGTTAGACACATCTTATGCTCTGATTTATGATCTTGAAACTACAAAACAGGGTTTATTTATTGTTTGATTTGCTGGCACAATACGTCTTGTGGGATTAAGTCCATTCATGTACTTCTTAAGTATTATCCATAAAATTAAATATATAAATAAATGCATGGTATTTTTATCTATTACATTTTAATGAATCTTTATTTAGTAGGTAGATAATAATAGTGAAACCGAAGTTACTGCATAGGTTACCACGACCAGCGTTGGATAAGTAGGTATGTAGTAAGTTCGTACCCTTTCTAACAGAACTTCGGTGGGATTCTGGTTCCTGTATTATAAACTCTAAACTGCCTACACTAGTATCCAGTTATTAAATAATTTATTGCTTAGTTATCAGAGCACGACGAATAATAACTAAATCTCCTTTCACTGTAAATGTTCCTTGTTATAATAGAACTGATAAAGTGCGATATCTAAGCTTTATCTTTTTCGTGACTTGGTAAGCTTAAGCAAAATACAGTCTACATACAAACAATAACATACAAGAAGGTTACCTAATAAGAAGCTTAACCTCAATCCTCATTACAAGTCTCGTGACTCTTTTGTCAAATATGCCTAATCCAGACAATAATCTAACTAGAAACTTTTTCATAAAGCTCACCTTGTCCATATATGACATATATGGACCAAGTGATTAATCAGGGCACTATGTATAATGCCCGGGCATTGTGAATCTAATCAGGTATTGCGCAATGTAATGAATACTGGTTTAAACTTCTATATTTACCATATTGTCTGGACATTATGAATATTGCTACGTAACGGTTGGGCAATTCGATAATAATGGTCAATGAATTAGTTCAAGACAGCACAGGCACCCCGACACGGATATGTTTGGTTCGAAGGAGATGACGGGACTTTGTTACTTTAAATAGTATTCGTACTGATTAAAAAAACACATCTTTTTATTACCCAGCCCAATAAGTGATGGGCATTATTCAGAAAGCCCGGTCAATTTAATTATTCCAATAGTTTTTATCATATTGCCTTCTCATATTGGGCATTTTCAAGTTGTCCGCATTATGAATAATGCCGTAATTAATCACTTGGTCCATAACATTTACAAGAAGCTTAAATCTTACTAAGCTAACCAATATTGTTATTTTTTAGGGTTCCGTACCCAAAGGGTAAAAACGGGACCCTATTACTGAGACTCCGCGGTCCGTCTGTCTGTCTGTCTGTCTGTCTGTCACCAAGCTGTATCTCATGAACCGCGATAGCTAGGCAGTTGAAATTTTCACAGATGATGTATATCTATTGCCGCTACAACAACAAATACTAAAAACAGAATGAAATAAATATTTAAGTGGGGCTCCCATACAACAAACGTGATTTTTGTGCCGTTTTTTTACGATAATGGTATGGAACCCTTAGTGAGCGAGTCCGACTCGCACTTGGCCGGTTTTTTAATTGTCCTTGTGTTGCATAGCTACCTAAGTTTGTATACCTAGTAATCGGATTTTATGAACTCTTTGTATAGACTAGGTATTCAATGAAGAAACCGAAGCAGATATCTATTATTTAGGCAAAAATTTAAAACAAGTGGGCGAGGTCTTTGCACTGTGAAATATGTATTAAGTATAACTTATCATGTAGATCATTCCTTCAGATATCAAAAACACGAATAATTGAAAACAAAACTGTTGAAATAGTTCAACTTGTATCTATAACTATGAATGAGGTCTATGCTACATAAAACAAAAATACAATTGTTTGAATTGTCGCGAGCGTGCTTAGATCGCGATTTGATCTTGAAAAGTCGGTGATAGAGTCGCCCCACGAGTCACGACAGACGAATGTCGACATAATCGTAGCACTACCAACACGTACCTGTCACATTCGCGCTCTACTCATTTAGATAAAAATGATAAAAAACCACGAGTACAATGTAGCCGTTGTCATTCAAACAACTTTCACGTATCAAATCTTTGGGCTCGCAAAATTCGTTTCTTATATTTTCAGTTAGTTACTAAATAATAGGAATTCGCGAGTTCAAATATTTGAATTTCTTGCTAACTTTTTATTACATAATAGTAACTTCCTGGTATGGTTAAAAAGCAGCTAAACACAGATAGGTTAAGATTTTAAGTAAATTTTCATATTTTCTTTATTAATTAACTAGCTGTTCCCCGCGACTTCGCTCCCGTGGGCCACCCCACAGGACCTGTTTTCGGGATAAAAAAATAGCCTATGCTACTCAGGAATAACGTAGCTTTCTATTGGTGAAAGAATTTTTTAAATCGGTCCAGTTGTTTCGGAGCCTATTCGGTACAAACAAACAAACAAACAAAAAAATCTTTCCTCTTTATAATATTATAGTATAGATAACGAGCCACTTATCAATGAATTTGATGTTGTGGATAAAATTTACGTCGAGGCAACTCTAGCTCTTCTGTTAATGCAAATGTGGCGGTGGCTTATGCTACGCCCCTAAGTCATCATCATCAGTCTTTTTTTTTATGTTTCCACTGCTGGGGCACAGACTTCGTCTATGTAATAGGGAATGGACCGTAATGCACCACGCGGGCCCAGTGCGAGTTGGTGAATCTCATATATCTTCGAATTCATGGTTCTAGGACATGTCGGTTTCCTCAAGACGCCCCTAAGTGCATCTTACATATTGCATGGTAGCTAGTTCAATGTAAAAACGTAAACAAATATCACAAATTAAACTCATTAACCTTCTTTGCATTTTAATAAATAGAAAATTTTAACACGTGCCGGTAATTAACCATTAACTCGAGGCATTCATTCGAGTGTTAACAAATGCGATGATAATGAAGTTGTAAGAAATAGCTGCTATCACAACACACTCATTCACAAAAACTATCCATCCGTTGCAAGTAAGTTAGCAACAAACTTCACACTGAATGATACAGGTCCATTCAACCATATAAGCTTATGCGTATCATTATGCATAACCAGACCAGAATTTGCCCACTTCTAGGGCATAGGCCTCCGCTGTGTGTGAAGGAATACGCTGTTATCCACCACGAAGGCCCAGTACGGGTTGTGGGTACACCAGTGAACACAGACATGTCTATCTGTGTTACTGATTCTTTCGACCATATACGATTAAATAAGTAACTTTATCTACACTCACAACGTAATGTTCCAAATACGAATTCAAAAAATATTGCATAAACACGTACTTTATATTCGTGGATAGGTAAAATTAAAAAAAAACCATTACAGTTCAACATTTTCCTTCGATTTTCAAACAACTGCATCATAAAATAACTTTTTAATTTTTATAGCACACTTTTACTTTTTAATTTTCTGGCGCGTATAGGCTGTAGTAAAGAAGTTTCATTGTCTGTGGATGGCGCGCGCTGCGCAATGAGAATCTAAATTGCCCGCCATGCCAAATATTTTTCTCTTTCCACTTTTGTTTTATTTCAACTGTATGAGTGAAGATAAAGTAGTGTATGCAACGGCATATAATTAGGTATTAAAACACTCGCGTAATATTATTATCAAATTCGGCTTCGCCTCATTTGATAAACCTACGCTCGTGTTTTAATAACCCCTATTATATGGCCATTACATAAACTACTATTTTAGTGCCTGCGTACGGGGAAGTAACCCAACACTTAATTTGTTTTAATCGTTTCTTAATAATAATCACGAGGTCGAATAAAATCCTTCTAGGGGTAGTCAAATGTTCACCTCGCTATTAACTTTGCATAAGCATCGTTTAGCCAGAGTAGAAAGCGGAAAAGTTCTTCTTTGATTTATTTGCAATTCTATGAGCAAATTGTAGTTAATTGATGAGCAATCTATTATATAAAACACAAAAAATGTTACTATCTATGTCCACTTATGTCCGTTAAAGACTTTGAAACCATCCAACCGATGTGTCCCAATCCGGTTTCATTAGAAAGGTGATAATTCAAAGATGGTTTTAGACCAAAAAAAAGCACGCCTAACATAAAAATATTGGTTTGTAGGTAGGTAGGGTAGGGTAGGTTACCAGTAGACGGGAGCGAATCCGAGCTAATTAGCAAATAATTCCAAAGGTACTGGTACTGTTGAATGAGTACAGCGTCGGCGGTGTGGCTATTAAATCATACCCACAGCAGTTAAAATACAATGACATAGTTTGACTTAAGACGACGACTAACGCCAACGACCTTGAGGGAACAAAACGCGCACCCGTTTCGCACCCGCGCGACCCAAAATTTAGTAGTTTTTTGTACTTTCCTTATTATTCTACGACTTTAAAAAAAAGCTTCCGATCAAAATGTAGATAATTAAATTGTCTTTGAGAAGGTATCGATTTCATTAAAATACGCCCAGCGGTTTTGGTGCGATTGTCGTGTTTTTGTCCGTTTTAGACATAACTTTACTAATTAATTACACTGTGTTATACGAATAAAACTCAAAATGTGCTGGGATCAAATAATTAAGAAAATGGTCTAATGTAACATATATTTTTTCCAAAAAATTACGACTGGCCGTTTAGACGTGATTCTGATTTTAAAATCAGCTACTCAAGGGAATCTGCGCCTTATTACTACCTGTAGGTACGGCTAAACACAATATAAGCCTGATAATATTAAACTATTTGACATTTATTGCAAATATTTTAATTGCGTAGCTGCGACATTCATTATGGTAAAATGTTCAAGAGTCAACTAACGCAACAAATATAGCAAATTTTTTGTTGCAATTAAAAATCGTTTGTATTCTAAAACTGATGTGAAAGGACTGTTTGTTTTCTCACTGGAACATTGAACACCTGTAACTAGCGGCTAAACTAGCTCGAATCCTGAGAACTTGGTGACTAATCAAGATAAGCTCTGTCACGACTTTGATTAGTTCCTGTTGCATAAGGAATGCTTAATGAAGTACTTTTAAAATCGTTGACCTACAACTAGCAACTGAATAATTGGCTTTCATAGACTGTATAATTGTATATTCAAATATACTGGTATTAACGACTTAAGTTGTGTTTTAGATTAGTACCTAGGTATATCCGGCTTTTTTCAATAGTATGATCTGACATTCGTCAAGGGTTAGGAATTTGTTTGCAGGCAATTATTGGTAATTTCTGAATTAATTTTATCTATAAACAGTATGGTACTTCCTGATAACACCTCTAGTTCCGACAGTCACGGAAATGATGACAATATTTTACTTGCGAAAAGCAATTAATTTCTTTCGAATATGCTAATAAGCAAATATGTTTTCAATATTTTAAACCTTGATTTCAACAAACGCTGTTCTTTTATTGCTGCAACAAAATTAAGCCTCCCACGAGCATCTACTGCATTCTATAATTACTCCGGGTTATAAATTCGTAACTACCGTCCAGGAACACGGAACTCCATACTCGGCATGTATGTAAACCGCAAGAGCCTCACCTAAGTGCAATTAATTAAAAACTTAGATACATTCAATATGCGACAGTCCTTTCGTAACAGATACAAGACTGCACAAGTCGCGTACTCATAGGCAGTTTTTGTACATAGATGTGAGACCATTTATTGCAAAAGCTCTTGTAACTTGAAAGTCCACAAGAGAAACGTGAAAGGATTTTAAATGTAGGCTTTGTTTAATTTCGACGAAATCTCGTAGAAATCAAAAAGACGTGTGTTGGATTAAGATGGATTAAGATGAGTGCAAATGTACCTAAATAGAGTCCAGATGGTAATTGGCTACACAAAGGGCCCAAGTTTGTCTTCTACGCTGATTCACGTGTTGTATTTTAGTGCATGTGGAATAACTAAGTAAAAGGTATCTATGTAAATGTTTTTTTGTAAATCCCAATCGAATCTGCGAATGTTTTTTATATCTATGCTTACCAGGCGATCGGTTGCCATGTCGAATATGAGGATTTTGGGTGGGCAGACTCTCCTGAAGTCATCGATACTGGTGACCACTCCAGCGTCTAAGACCCAGAGTCTGTTGCACCGGTCGGCGCGCACGCGGTACACGGAGATCAGACCTGTGCAGTTGATGTCTCCACGACCAGCGGTGTGCCATGACCAGTCGGGATATGCCTGGAAACAGAGAGTTTTTGTGAATACAGGCATAATAGGTACAATCCTAATACAAAACCTTCTAATCAATATCGAACCAATTATTATTTTTTATTTTCTACTAGCTGACTGAGCTTCGCTACCGTCAATTGGCTACCTACCTACCCACCTACCCTACCAACCCTAGCCCTACCCTACCTACCCTACCCTACTAACCCTACCTACCCTACCCTAGCTACCCAACCCTACCAACCCTATCCTACCTAATCATGTAGTACATAATTTTTATGTATCATCAATACAACGTCACAAACTCACAATTCACAGACTTTACCTCTTTATAATATTAGTATAGATAGTGTGTAGCAGCAAAAAGTCTACCGAATATAATCCACAAAATCGGTAGGTTACATAGTTACTATCTATATATAAATGTCAACAACGATTGGTATGCGTTAACCGCGTCGACCACTGATTTGATTCCCATAAACGTATTGCTAAATGGGAAACATCTCATATTGACATAGCGTGTTTTCGATGGCAGCATACAAATGGTCAAACGAACAAAGGATGAATAATGTTGTTGACATCGCAATGTGCATTTTTACATTCTTAAAAATAACGAGTGACAGGAATGGATTCAATGAATAAAATAAATAATGATATCCAATACTATAAAAATATCTGTTTGTTTGCTGGTATTTCAAAGTTTATGTTGGCTGCGGGAACATGTTGATTGTCTGTCTGGTAGAAGTACATTAGATGATTGTCAATAGGAGCAGCATTATTCTTGACTTGCTTAAAAAAACGTTAAAGTTATGCAAATACAATTTCTACCTATCTATATCGATTCTTGATTATGTAACTGTTCTTAGTGTCGCATTGGAAAGCTGCGTTTGTGCTTAAATTCAATAGAACCACATCTTTTATGTAAGCCTATAAGTAATTCTAGACAAACTCTCTCCTGGATCGAAATTCTAGACGACAAATACACAATATATTATAGGTAAAGGTTTCGCAACGTCTTTTGCATTGAATTGTATTAGCACAGCAAGATAACGTTCGGGATTCAATAATAATTAACCAATTATTATCAGCAACTCAATACTACTTCAACACGATCTAGTACGGATGTCAGTCATCATCTGCCACGCCTTTTCTCAACTGGTCGACTTCCATTTTAACTGATGCATTATAAATGTAGGTATGTTCTTTATTAGTCTTATTTTTTTGAAATAAATGACTGATGCAACTGAATCCCAGTATTTTACATGTAGCGACTGCCTATCTGACCTTTACAATCCAGTTACTGGGGAACAACTCCCCTCGGTAAGACTCCTAAATACCTGTAACGACTATCAAAGATCTACAAATGACAGTCGAGATAGACGTCTTTCCGAGGCACGACGAAATCTCGGAATGGAATGAATAGACAGACACCTATCCACGGACCAAACTCGGCAGGTGTTGCTTAACCCCCAAATGGCTGTTATCCCGCCTTCTATGAGCGAAACGGAGGTATCGTACTGAGCGGACCGGAGTAAAATAGTTGTGCACTTCCACGTTGTGAGAAAGAGTTTTAACATTTGCATTCCACTGCCAGCGGACTTTGCGGAGCGTAGGAGTCCGTTCAAAACTAGCATGCGACGCCGTGACACAGCGGACCCATTTTAACTCGCTCAATCTGCTCCGCTTACTCGCTCGCGGTGGCAGTGCTCGTATGAAAATTAGTATTGCGAACACTTTCATGACTCTTTGAACTCGTTTAATAGGTACGCTCCGCTCACTCTTATTCAGTCCGTACGGAGCTCGTTCCGCTCGCATTGGGAGGCGGGCATTATTGTTTACCCAATTACAAAAAGTAATATGGTTAACAAGTTAAGGTACATTGGTTGCAAACGTAAGTGTCGCACATCTAAGGCCGCGGCTCACAAGGCCAGCCCCGCAAACGTTGCGCCCTTCACGCTTTCCAGAGCCTTACGCGTACAACGCGTATTTGTAATAACAGTATAACACACACTGCGTTATCTAACCCCGACACGGAACATTTATTAAAATAAACGTATCAAGCACATGCTCGCCTTATACGCTTCGGTAGTTCACAAATGGATACGGCTAGCTTTATTACAACCTGTTCAGCCAATTCAAGTGGTACAGGAAAAAATTAAAATAGCACAATTTTTCTACCCGGAAAACGAAATAGACTTTTTGTGATTTAATTGGTTTACTAAACATTTTATTTGAATCCAAGGTGCGAAGCACTTCCATTCCATACTACTGTTTTTATCAGGAACACTTGAGCGGACCATTATTATCTACAATGTCATTTCTATGTGATTTTAATTGTTAATATAATGGAAGCTTTGCATTCGCTTACTAAGAATCACAATTAACCAAAGTTTGCACACCAAATAGTTTGACGTACTAAAGCAATATTATCTAACAAATGAATGCATTAATTTATCATGAAGCTTTTACTATCGGCATTTTCTGTCAAGAGTAATTCGTAACTTTTTGGAGCTTTATTACTTGTTTCCAAAAACAAATAAAGGACTGGGTCAACTTGGAACAACTCACAAAAGAATGATTTTAAATGGGTGTCATTTAAGCTATCGCCAATTTAATTCGTTTTGTGTTTCTTAAATAATAGGGTTTGCCCGCAAAATAGTAGATTTGTCACCAAAATGTAGTCACCAAACAATATAAAATCAATTCCACAATAAATCACCTAAAATGATTGCGATATAGGGTCTAGTACCACATAAATGTTTTTGTATGTATTATAATAGGTTTGTCCACGTCGACGGAGCCCCGCTGCGCGGGGCTCCTATTTCTGTATGCAGGGTCTAAAGTAACTTAACACGAAGGAGATGATCTCCTTCGAACCTAACCTGTCCGTATTGGGGTGCCCTAAGCTCCCGAGCTCGCTTCGCTTGCTCTTGGAAATTTGATGACAGATCTACTATTCTGAGCACAAACCTATTATTTAAGTAATAAAACTATTATTATAAGAACGAAGTTTATATTCATCTAATGCACTAACATTTTATTGGTAATCCATCTCTTATTTTACATATATATTAACATTAATTTGATAATTCATACATATTTCGTGCCGATAGATCTATTTATTAGATACAACTTGATGACAAATATAAATTTTGGTGACAAGAAATATAGTCCCCATTTTAAATTGAGTATAGCTATTATATTTAAGAATCCACATTTATATTTCGAATTATCAATGCAAAACAAACATAAATAATGTTTTAGATATAGTTGCAAAACCAAATACTTACAAACGATATAAAAATTACAATAAAGTTGACAAGAAAATAGATAATTAATTCAATCTAACTGATTTAGATATCGAAGTTTTGTGCAATTGACCTGACATTTTGATGTCAGACAAACATACAAAATAGAAGTATTGACCAACATTATCTACTGATATCTATTTATTTCTAAAGACTCTGAATCTATATTTATCTGATAAATTTGAACACCTTCTGACTTTTCGTTAAAAGCTAAGGGTCTGGCATTCTAGCTAATATGCATCAATATCAAACCAGAATGCGAGACCTTCTGAAATATACATTGAAGAAATTCGAAAACCTGACTAAAATTTGCTCACTTTAAGAACAAAGGCCTTAGCAGAATACGTTATTAAGGTGGAACAAGATAGTTATCAGCCAGCTAGTCGTAAGAATAGGCTAGGCTCGAAAATAATATTCTTGAATTGTCTTACTGGTCTTGTATCCTAACCATAAAATTCCAAAACTTACTTGTGAATAGATTGAGGTAGGTAACTAAGTAGGTCAGCCAGCACCTAAGTCCTATTGAGCGTATTTATATTTTAGCTTTCGAAGGCGACACAAGCTCTATATAGTAATTGCGCAACTTAGGTTGAAATCCAATTACTGTGACTTGTTTCTGCAGAATTTATTTCAAACACATGATCGTATTTGGTTTTTATATCGTTGAACAGCTAAGGTACCGGACATATGTACTCAGTATTAGCTCATACTTCAGACTTGTCTTGTTAGTTATGAGTGCTTGACATTCTGTATAAAAAATAATGTCAAGTTCTCAGGCACGCATAGAGACTTGACATATAAGCTTCACGTAACTACTAGATAAGCCTTATCTGTACTGGGGAGTAATTAGAACTAATCACAATTGAAATACAGTTTACATGGTTGAACACTAACGCTGATACGTTTCTTAGAAACAAGTTTAATGATGATTCGAACTTAAGGTAAGATAAAAAATATACTGTAACTTATAAAGAAAGACTATGATTACAACTGGCTTCAAGCTATTGTACCTATTCTGATTATTTACGACAGCAAGTTTATGTATTCAAGTGGTTTATAAGACGGAGTTACAAATTAACGAGAAAAACGGTTTAAGTCGGTTAATCATGTTCTTTATGTTCAACCAGAAGGAGACTTGCATATCTTGCACAAAATAACTACAAAAGCATGTACGTGCAAAAACATAACAAGACTAATAAAATAACTTTAAGCCACGTAAATAACTAGCTGATTGCACATAAAGCTTAAGTCATGCTTTATGTGTTTATAAATGTTAAGGTGCTTAGCACAGAGCGGGAAAACACTGATTATGTCTTAGAAAATTGATGTTGAAATTACTTAACAATGATAATCTTGTAACTTTTTATTCAGCAAACCTGAATACCCTTAATATCCTTGTTAAGAACAGAGTTCTAATTAATACAGAAAACTCTACATTGCCTAATTATGAATGTCAAAAAATGTCTGTGACAGTCGCTTATGATCTTTAAGTAGATCTCATGTAAATAACAGGCCTTCGACAAGATCTTGACAAGTACAGTTACTGAGAGCATGTATCATGACGTAATGATGATTGATGACACCAGCTCCAATTTCACAAGAAAATGTTACGTACAGTCCCTTGATAAATGCTTTAATTTTACGTAACTATTCAGCCTCTTGGTAATTGTAAAATCTATGTTCAGTGGCCTCTCGATTCTCGAGGCACCCGATCGGTAACGGCGTGATATGTCACGAATACCATTGTAGCCGCCGAGGTCGAGGTAAGATAATTTTGCGACCAAATTATTTTGACCGTAAAACTCACATAATAAAAAACTGAATCAATTTCAATTGAATAAATACGTTACAAAGTAACAACTACTGAAGCACGCGTGCGTAATAATTTAATCTATATATATAAAAGAAAGTCGTGTTAGTTACTTCACTTATAACTCAAGAACGGCTGAACCGATTTAGCTGAAAATTGGCAGGGAGGTAGTTTAGAGCCAGGAGAAGGACATAGGATACTTTTTATCCCGTTTAGGGTAGGGTAGGGTAAGTAGGGTAGGGTAGGTAGGGTAGGTATGTAGGTAGGGTAGGGTAGGTAGTGTAGGGTAGGGCAGGTAGTGTAGGGTAGGTAGGGTAGGTAGGGTAGGGTAGGGTAGGTAGGGTAGGGTAGGTAGGGTAGGGTAGGTAGGGTAGGGTAGGTAGGGTAGGGTAGGTAGGGTAGGGTAGGTAGGGTAGGGTAGGTAGGGTAGGGTAGGTAGGGTAGGGTTGGGTAGGGTAGGTAGGGTAGGGTAGGTAGGGTAGGGTAGGTAGGGTAGGGTAGGTAGGGTAGGGTAGGTAGGGTAGGTAGGGTCGGTAGGGTAGGGTAGGTAGTGTAGGATAGGTAGTGTAGGGTAGGTAGTGTAGGGTAGGTAGTGTAGTGTAGGTAGGGTAGGGAAGGTAGTGTAGGGTTGTTAGGGTAGGGTAGGTAGGGTAGATGAATGTTTGGTGTTTTTATGGCAAAACAAAGTTTGCCGGGTCAGCTAGTAGTGAAATAAAAGAAAGTTGATTTTCGTGTTACCTGAAGAACAGGACTGACGCCTGGCGGCAAACTCCGAGGTATCCAGGCCAAAGTAGCGGGTACTCCTGCCCTCAGTCTTGGAATGCCCAGGTACAGTCTATCCCAGCCTATCTCAAGGCCAGTCGGGACGGTGTTCTCTGGTTGGAACTTCTCCAAGAGCACTGGGTCAGGAGGAAAGTCGAACTGCATCAAGCTCCATTGGTTGACTACTTCAAGCGTAGCACTTGCTGCGGCTAAGCAAGCCAGCAGCACTACAATGTGTCTCCCCATTGCGTCGTGGTCTGAAACAATAATAAATCGTTTTAATGACAAAGAATTTCGAATAATAGAAGAGTTTTTTTTTGTAATTAACTTAGGTTAAGACCACCTTAGACCGAAGCCTAGAGCAATTAGATACCAATTTGTGTCGATAGATACAATTATTTTGAGTGATTGTACTGATTATGGAGGTATCGATTTCCGTACTGAAATTATTAAAGTAATCTACGTTTTTGACTTCCTACTACATTTTATTTTGGTCACGTAGCCGCAAAAATTTGAGAGTTAGAACACAATGAAACAAAACAATGTTATCGTTAATGCAACATAACGCAGCGTAGCAACATTGACATTGGATAGAACGCTGGCTTTTTTTGTCGAGTGACCGTTGACCTGTTGCCCGAGATTTTTACTGATTTCCTAACCTGCGTGTTTATTTAGTAAACCAACACACTATTTATGCATTGTAATTGTCATAAACTATGCGTTTAAGTGGTCTAATAGATAATTATAATCGTGCCCGTTTAAATTACCGGGTTTTTGCAAATATCGTAGGTTTTATGATAAATCGTGTGAGATTATAAACACTATTTCTTCTCGATAAAACTCGAATATATTGTAAACTTAGTATCCAATTTGTATAGAATTTATTGTGCCGATAAACCGATACCGTATCAAGAGTTCATAATCTCACAAGATTTATTACGTTTGTTATAATTCGGTGACATGAACTTACATGCGGCTTGTAGACAAGCAACTCAGAAACAAACGCCTGATAATGACCTAGCATGGTATGTGATCGACTTTTACTTTTAGTTCAAGGACGCTTCCGCAGCAAAGATGATTATATCGTACTTACCTACAGCAAACTAGATTCACGTCTACAAGATTGTATAACGAGTACACAGCTTTATGCCGTCCTCTCGTTTTCAAGCTCCCTTTACTTACAAATTATTTCGTTTATGAAACTAAGTTTAACATTCTAATTTCTACAACGACTACAGCCTGTGTAAATAACGCAGTTTTACGTACCTTGCAATAAATAAACGAGTTATGTAATATCGATGCATAAATAAACCGAAATAATATGTCTTAAGAATTAATTAATTTAAAAAAGCACATGGTACAATTTTTAACAGACATAATATTAATTGCATTGAATATTTTCCGTGGATTCTTTTTTTAAAATAGGAAGCGCTTTTTTTCATAATCTAATTTTGAATATTATGTGAAGGAGGATTTAAAAAAAAAAAAAATTCTATGCTGTCACAGTTTGAACTGAATAATCTAAAGAAAGTAAAATAAGCGTGGAAAAAATGTTAATCTGCTATTATAAAATCTTTAGTAATTTGCTATGGTTACCATTCCTAAAGTCAATCTTAAAACATTAAACCGGCACCAGACCGGCACCATGTAAATAAGTCTGGCTAAATCCGAGTATAGATTTGGATGCTATCTTTTCATGAAAAATAAAAAAAGAAAGTAAATGGCATCCGTTTGTTTGCAGCTGAAGTTGAAGATTATATTGTTAATGGGTATAAAAAAAGTTTAAATAGCACATTTATTTGCACGTGTGTTACCAGATCCACCATTTATTTTACAGGGTGAAATTACGGTTTTATAAATTATATTAAAAACAGATTATACCTTATATTAAAATACTTGAAGATTATTTGTAGGAAAAGAAGAAGATAAAAAAAAAGAAATTCTTAATGGCTTCTCACTAATATTATAAAAGCGAACGTTTGTGAGTGTGTTTGTTGTTCTTCACGCCAGAACGACCAAACGGATCTGGATGAAATTTAGCACAGAGATAGATTATAGTCAGGAATAGCACATGGGATACTTCTTATCCCGGAAATATGTTTCCTCGGCATAATTTTCGACTTTCACGTGGGTAAAATATTTTCAGCTGGAATGGCCAGTTGTGTTTGCCGTTTTCAACCAAAAAGATTGCATGCCAGGTAAAAAAATTAATAAAAAAGATCTTTTTTGACATTTTGGCTCGTCAAGTTGATGTTAAAATTCGTGAGGACTGTCAATAACACTTAATTTTGATTGAAATGAATAACCGGTACCCAGACACCACACAATCACCATTTTTTAACAGAATTAAATTATGTTTTTAAAAATTATGTGAAAAATTAAGTTTTTTATAACTAGAGAATATTAAAATACTGACTGATATTAACAAAAACGAAAACTTGGAGGCCATTTATAGGAAAAGAAGAAGTAAAAGAAATAC
This sequence comes from Anorthoa munda, assembly GCA_945859665.1. NCBI lineage: Eukaryota > Metazoa > Arthropoda > Insecta > Lepidoptera > Noctuidae > Anorthoa > Anorthoa munda. Next base: position 9,842,641 of record OX243913.1, on the reverse strand, counting down.
ATTTTGAAAGGCTTTCGAAAATATTTTCATCAGAAATGGCAATTTATTTTTGCGTTATTCAACCAAAAACTATAAGGCTGGACTCACACATTCTGAAATTCCAGTCTGTATTCAGAATCGGAATTCATAATCTGAATTCTGCAAATGCAACTTTAAATCTTATTCTGAAAAAATCAGAATGTTTGTGGGGCATCGAGAAATTGTATGCGTTGCCGGGCTTTCTTAATTAATAATATGAATTCCGAGTCTGGATTCAGAGAGGAATTCAGAATGTGTGTGAGAGGTCTAAATGACAGATAAAGAATTGATAAATAAAATATTTGTTGACATTTGGCTTGTCAAGTTGATGTTAAAATTCTTGAGGACTGTGAGAAATCTAGGATTGATTGGAAAGGTTATGGTACAAGTATTTTCGAATATAACTGTGTCCAAAAAACACCTATCTATCAGTAATTTGGCCAAAATTAAGTGTTTATTTGAATTGTGTGCCATCTGAGTAACAGATAATTCTCAATTTGTAAAATAAGGTCACAAACAATAATAAATAAGGGCGATGCGATAGGCTTATGTAATTAATTACATAGCTATTGTAACTACATATAAGTATGTAGGTATTGGTACTTACTAAAACTAGTTCATCAACTATCACTACTTCGAAAACTAGTACTCATTATTTTTTGTATATGAGATTACCCAACACTGTACTTGTAAATCAGCCTTATTGATGAATTTGTCTATGTTTTAGTAAAATAAAGACGCAAAGTTGTATATATTAATAAAAACGAAAGGGCGCACGGTTAGCGGAGTGGTTGAACGATTGACTGCTGCGCTACGTGTCGCGGGTTCGATTCCCGCACGGAACATATATTTGTATGACCTACAGATAGTTGTTCCGGCTCTGGGTGTTTGTGTATGTGAGTTTATATGTTTGTAAACGCACCCACGATACAGGAAGAAATTCCTAGTGTAGGGCAAGTATTTAAAAAATCCGGCCAAGTGCGAGTCGGACTCGCACACGAAGGGTTCCGTACCATTATCGCAAAACACTGCAAAAAAATCACGTTTGTTGTATGGGAGCCCCCCTTAATTTATTTTATTTCACTTTATTAATTATTATTTTTTGAAGAGAATATACAACTAAATATTCTGTGAATATTTCAAGCGTCTACCTGTTGCCGTTATTAATATCGAGCAAAAAACGGCAAAAATATCACGTTTGTTGTATGGGAGCCCCCCTTAAATATTAATTTTATACTGTTTTTAGTATTTGTTGTTATAGCGGCAACAGGAATACATCATCTGTGAAAATTTCAACTGTCTAACTGTCACGGTTCATTAGATACAGCCTGGTGACAGACAGACAGACAGACAGACAGACAGACAGACAGACAGACAGACAGACGGACAGCGAAGTCTCAGTAATAGGGTCCCGTTTTTACCCTTTGGGTACGGAACCCTAAAAATCCGGCCAAGTGCGAGTCGGACTCGCGCACGAAGGGTTCCGTACCATTATCGCAAAAAACGGCAAAAAAACACGTTTGTTGTATGGGAGCCCCACTTAAATATTTTTTTTTTCTGTTTTTAGTATTTGTTGTTATAGCGCCAACAGAAATACATCATCTGTGAAAATTTCAACTGTCTAACTATCACGGTTCATGAGATACAGCCTGGTGACAGACAGACAGACAGACAGACGGACCGCGAAGTCTCAGTAATAGGGTCCCGTTTTTACCCTTTGGGTACGGAACCCTAAAAACAAAAAAAAACAACAATAAAAAAAAAAGTTGTATAGTTGTTTACAAACTAACGCTGTCAGACATGGCCGTCATTCAGAGTTGTTAAATAATAGCATTCAGTCAAATAAACGTTATATAGGGCGAGACCGTGATATAATGAGACAGGTAACCGGTTCTGAGCCTTTACTAATGCCAGTGTACACAGGCTTACAAGAAGTTTACCTAGGCGCCTTTTGAACACCACCTCTCGGTTTATGACAAGCTAATCGATTTAATCTGTCGTCAATTCTATTGATCGTCGATTGCTTTTTGGTCAACCTATCGTAAAGGTGGCACTTCACATCGCTATTCGTGTTCGCGTATTTGTCTTATTCGCCCAAATAGGACTATGTGAAGTAGCTCTACTTGTCTATATTTGCCTATTCTCACGAACATGACGAATACGCCAAATACCCGAACACCCGTATCCGGCTGTCGGTTTTTTGCAACATATCAAAGGATTGCGTATATGACGAATATGTTCATTTACCGGCCATACATCACTCGCTCAGTAGTACTTTGTACGATTTTTGTGAATGTTTAACACCCACCAGCGCCTTCTTCTCCATGTTCTTTTAACGACTTTGTTTTTCCGTACGCATAACATGTACTGGTAATTACCACAATGGAAATAATAAGCCGCTGCTGCAGTTAACACGTCCATTTTAAACTATAGCAAAAATATTCGTATTCGTATTCGTGTTCGGCATATTTGCTGTTCATGAACGATGTAGTCGGTGTATTCGTGTTATTCGGAATTCAACACGAATATAGCAAACAAAGACGAAAAAAAACGCGAACATCGAATAGCGATGTGAAGTGCCACCATAACATAAATAAAATAAAATAAATAATAAAAATAATAAAATGTTTTATTCGTTAACAAAAAGTTAGTTTAACAATATTGAGGTTGACTTCTCCTTTTAAGTGTAAAAACACCTGTGCCAGGAGAGACCGCTCTCCCATAACTTGATTACATTTATGACTCATAATTACTTATATTAAATCTATTTGATTGTGTTAATAGAACAATTTACCGATGTATGTGAGTGCGCATGCAATGGTGCGCACGTGTGTGTGGAAGTGTGAGTGCGAGTTAAAGTGACATCTCGCTTGAGTTTTGCAGACATAAAGATTACTTAATGATTCAGTAGAGGTTTTATTTCATCAGACTTTATGAAAAGGAAGCCGTCCAGAATGTGGCCTTATTGATTATAGGTTACAGAATTTCTTTCTACAAACTATTATTCTGACACATCAAATATATTTATTACATACAAAGCACTATCTTCATCCTTCGTTGTTGCGTCGTCCATTGTTCTCGTATTATGTAGTTATCAAGTTAAGAATAAGGCATTAAATTATATTAAGCTCAATTTTCATGTCAGCAAGCCACTCAGAATGTCAACCGGTGAGTGGATTTCAGGACATAATATAGCGTAGTGTTGACATCTTCTTAGAACAACAACCTACTTTGTTATTTAAGAATTATGTTATTTGCCGTACGTTACCGTCTTATCGATAGCAATCAGTTCTTTTTACCCGACTGCCGAAGGAAGGTAATGTGTTTATCAGTCTATGTATGTAGGTATGTATGTTTGTTCCTATGTGGAGTTCCAGAGACCAAACGCGTTGGCCGATTTTGATGATTCTTACGTCAATCGATTCGCTTAATCCTGCGAGTGTCACTGGCTACATTAAAATTGGAAAATAGAAAAATGGCAGATTTTGGGCGCCATATTGTGAGGGACTAAAATTTTTTTTACTTCCAAACCCATCGTGTGGGGTATCAAAATAAAGGATTTTAAGGTGATTTAAAAAATAATAAACACTTATTATATGTTTAAATGTACCGTAATCTAAAAAAAAAATACTAAAAAGTTATAATTAAAAAAAGTTAATGAAAAAAATCAAAAAACCCGACTGCTTAAAAAACGAACTAAAAAGCCGTAAACAAGATGAAAATCATGCTGTGCAGTCGGAAGATACGTCAGCCAGTGGTTTTAGTCAGCCAGCTCGCGTCCTCGCGAATACTTTATCCTCCGACTGCACAGCATGATTTTCTTCTTGTTTACGGCTTTTTAGTTCGCTTTTTAAGCAGTCGGGTTTTTTGTTTTTTTTCATTAACTTTTATTTTTTGTGATATGCACGCTATTGACCATTATATATCCTGATGATAAGGTTGCACTAGTCGACGGCACGAACTATTTTATGCGCGGGGTTAAAATGCTGCTATCTCATCCGACAACACGTGCGTAAGAGATAGATGCTGTGATTAGCAGTAAGAAGCTAGTTTGCCTACGAATTAGTACTTTTGCAAGTTTTTAGCGAAATGAATGATAATTTAGGACGAAAACCAGCGCGCGAAATTTTATAGACCTTTGGAAGTCTAGATATCATGAAAAATTACTATATCTATATGTTCAAAATAAAATTATTTGCATTGTTGAACTACCTATCTATCCCTGTATGGTGGCCGTTCTGAAATTTTCCTTCTTTTTTAACCGACTTCAAAAAAAGGAAGAGGTTCTCAATTCGTCGGAATCTTTTTTTTTTTATATATATGTTCCCCGATTACTGTAAGACGCCTGGACCGATTTGGAAAATTCTTCTTTTGTTTGAAAGGGTATACTTCCCAGTTGGTCCCATAGTCATCAAGTCAGGATCTGATGATGGGATCTTGGAGAAATCGAGGGAACTCCTCAAATATTATAGGCATACATATAGCGATTTTGGTATTTTTATCAACAATGCAATCATCTGCACTCAGAAAGTAACATTTGGTGAAGTGGAACTGGTGAAGAAGACCACATATGGCCAATAGAATTCCTTAATGCTAAGTATGTCATGGGTTATAAGATATCTAGAATAGTTTAACGACTATGATGAAGCAATTAGTGCTGATGAAAATGGTACCATCGAACTGATCTGATGATGAAGCCGGCAGGTAGGCACGGGTACTCCGAAATAAAACAATGTATCCTAGTCGTGTATGGGCTTATTGGAATCGTCATGAGATGTACTTTGGCAATATATGATGTTTATTGCAATTGGAAGTACCTATCAAAAGTAAAAAGAGATAAATAAAAAACTTTTTAACAAATAATTAAACCGACTTCCAAAAAAACACTGCAAAACGAAAAATAACTTTCTTTTCCGAAGTCGGTGTCGAAACACGGAAAACAATAATGTACCAAAGACACCGACTTTCACATAAGAAAATCGACCAATCACATAGACGGACATCCACATCGCGTCATTTCAGCTCGCTTGTGATTGATCGAGTTTTCATACTCTTTGCCCTTTGCCTTTAGCGAATTCATTACGCAATAAGGCTGCTGGACCGCGAAGTCTGGTTCAAGCCTTCAAGGTGACGCAAGAAAATAATATTAGCGGGCTGGAAAGACATGACCAAAGTGGGACATCAGGCGAACTAAAAAGAGTTGTTAGTTCGCCTGATGTCCCACTTTGGTCATGTCTTTCCAGCCCGCTAATATTATTTTCTTGATTTTCAATTGAAAATCATATTCAATTGAAAAAACAACTCTTTTTAGTTCGCCTTAGGTAGGTTCCGCGATAAGGTAAATTATTGTTAAAAGTCCTTGAAATGTTCCTTGCTGACACTCATAAAACACGGATCACTGATCACAGAATGCTGTAGTGGAATAACGAGGTCAATGCGTAATGTGTAACAATCCAATGTGACAATGTTGGAGTACAAAAGTGAATGCCCATCCTCCTGCAACATAGATAATGGATTCCATCAGTCTTACGACATTCACAGGATGTTTGGGCTCGGCCAATCTGTAGTCATTCGAATGTTGATTAGTAAATAATTGTGCGTAGTGTAATTTAGACTGCGGGCATACTCGTGCCGGATTTGTTCTAATATGACACCAAGGTTGGAGTGCATTCACCGCTTAGGGAAGTGGTCGTGATAAAAAAAAAAAACTGTCTATGGCCAATCAAATAAAAAGTAGATTGCCTTTCCTATATAATTAGACAAAGGAAGGACATGCCTAGTATAGATGTAAATAGCAAATACACTACATAGTGATTATGATTAGTGATCCAAATCAAATGTCTGACAGAATAAAATTATATTAAGTGAATGTATTGTTTCACCTTGTAGTGCACAAAGCGCGAAATATTTAAATGTTTAGGCCCGTACTAAAATTATTTTTATATATATTTCCTTTAAGGTTATTTATGGTTTAGTATCACGCTGTTACTTATGTTACGGCCTAGTTTTGTGCATTAGACGCAGCAGCTGGAAGCATTGACCGCAATGTTCGTAAATGGTCATGAACGTTACTCAGAATTCTTAGACTAATATACTCCGTGCAAACACCTAAGTGTTACTTGTCACATGCAATTATTTCGTTCTAGAATTAATGAAACATACAAGACTATCAGCTGACATACAAAACCGTGCTCGTTTAGAACTTTTGACAGCTCTGACATTCAATGCTGTTTTATTAACAAGCTCAGATCAATTAAAAACATCAAGATGGAACGTTGCAAACAACAAGGTGACGCCAGTTAATACTATGCCTTGCCGTATACATACACAATTACACTCAGATCAAATAAAAAGCTCGACTGACAAGCTAAGGCGTAGTTTCGTTGTACGTGTGTGCGTGTAATTGTGTATGTATACGGCAAGGCGTAGTTTTAAATAGCGCCAGCTTGTTGTTTGCAACGTTCGTTTGACTTTTTATTTGATCTGAGTTAACAAGTCAATTAATATTTGTCAGTAACGCAAAAAACTGCAGTAGGTACAGCTACTCACTTCAGGTTCATTACTGAGTGTTACTCAACACATATTTATTGTTTCAAACAGAATTACAAATTTTCACATGGAAGTGATCGAGCAGTAGATTACACAGCCTCTACAATCACGAAATTGCAAAACAATGGCTTAAACATAGTCCTTATGAGTCAGACTGGACCTGATGGGTATATTGCACCACTTACAAGTTTGAAATAGCTGATTGAGAGCCGAGTGCTGAGCTATCTAATCCTTAAGTGAAATCATGATTATGAAATTATTGCAAGATGAAATTAGAATATAGAAAAGACACTACAGCTAGATCGATACCCGAAGGCCTTGTATCTATTCAGATACCTCAGTAATTGGCGTTATGTAAATATGAATACATAATTGGAGACTAGGCACTTTCAAGCTTAGAGCAATGCAGGCTGTTGCTTTAATCAAACAACCATCAGTTGAACCGTTGTGGAGTCTTGCGCAGTCTTCTTGGTAGAGTTTGACAATTCCACCAAGATTTTTAGTTGTGTTCAAGTTTTAGTACAGTTTGGGAATCGGTAGGGCCTCTGAATCTTAATTACCAAGATATTTTGATTGTATAAAGATTTTGTAATTAGATACAATGCTGGGCTTACAAATGAACTCGTTCGCCAGATATAGGGCCTAAACACAAAACTGTGAATTGTCGCGATGCCAATTCGCAACGCAGAAAACAGCATAATGTAGGTGTGTATTTATGACGACAGAAGAACATAAACTAAGTCTCGGATCAGTAATTGTACAGTCAAATATCATGTCAACCAGTCATAACAGAATGCTATATTGGTTGACCGAAATAACAACGGTACCGATTAAACAAGAGATTAAATTAATTGAATAAATATGAAGGATAAATGCCGTGGCTCGTGCGGCGGCAACATATAGTTTACAAAACAATTTCCGTATATCAAAACTGAATTCCTGAATAAGGCTATAAACAAAAAATTTCATGGACTGTTCATGGTCATTTTCAATGTTTTAACCGGATGTCTGAATATGATTAGTTAGGAGATTAACCTCAGCATTGTTTTAATTGAAAATGGTTAGTAATGTAACAACTTCATAAACGGTTCCATAATGATCTAAATAATAGCTTTGCTATTTATCGAGCCTGCAGTTTATTAAAAGCAAAGTGGGTCCACGCAATGTGGTACTGAGGTTAACTATCAAGATTTCCTGTCTGTGACCGCCCGGAATCTTGATTTCTGTCCGGATAATGGCAATGAAAGTGCCCCATTTAACGGAGAACTGAGATCATATACGAAACATTGGATGTAGTAGAACCACCCCTAAGACGATCCACTGTCCGAAAATTATGTGCAAACATCGTGGGCATCTGGAGGAGGTGCTAGGCAGTGCACATGCGGGTGCCCCTGGCTTTCAAATAAAAAAACCTACATTCAAAAAGAAAAATATGTAAACAGACTCATATAAGAGAACGTAGCATACCTTAGTGAGGCGAAGAGCTACAATTTTCGAGCTCGCTTCGCTTGCTCTTGCATCTTTCTACTTTAGTTCTCAAGCTTTTTTCCAACTCTGTATGCATGAATGGGCCAAAGAAACCTATTTGAAGCGGGGTGCTGAAGATGGACCCACCTTAAAATAGTCCTGCCAGCGCCATTAGAAAAGATAGATGGCATACGGTAACATTGATCTCCATTGCACTGTTTTTAAGATGTCTTTCATCTTTACAACTATAAAAATATTACGTGACCATTATATATTTTATTTTTACCCGACTGCCGAAGGAGGGTAATGTGTTTATCAGTCTATGTATGTATGTATGTAAGTATGTATGTATGTATGTTTGTTCCTATGTGGCGTTCTAGAGACCAAACGCGTGGGCCGATTTTGATGGTTCTTACGTCAATCGATTCGTCTTAACCCCGCGAGTGTCACTGGCTACATTAAAATTGTAAAATAGGAAAATGGCGGTTCTTGGGCGCCATATTGTGGGGGCCCAAATATTTTTTTTCTTCCAAACCTGTCGTGTGGGGTATCAAAATAAAGGGTTTTAAGAGGTGATTTCAAAAATGTATAACACTTATATGTTTAAATGCACATAATTCGAAAACAAAATAACTTAAAAGTTAAAAATAAAAAAAACGTTAATTAAATATATCAAAAAACCCGACTGCTTGAAAAGCGAACTAAAAAGACGTAAACAAGAAGAAAATCATGCTGTGCAGTCGGAGGATATATCTGGTTATGGTCAGCCAGCTCGCGAATATGTCTTTCATCTTTACAACTATAAAAATATTACGTGACCATTATATATTTTATTTTTGACAACGCGTTGCTCTGATGATTGCCTCGTTTTATATTGCGGTTGACAGTACAGGTGGATAAGAACGTGATCGAGGCCGTATGTAAGTGAAACCGGACTTGATGTGAAAATGCCTTCACCTATGCCGCGACGGCGGCGCGTGCGCATTTTTGGCAACCGAAAAAGACAAGGAGGTAGTTGTATGAAAAAAAATGTTGGTTAGATTAAATCATAAAATTTTACAGACATATGTTTATATTCGTGGCATTGACATTGACCTTGCTATTCAAAATGCACACACAATTCATTTAATGCAAAGCTATGCAATTCATCTTATCAAACTGTTATGCATTTATTTATAACTATAACGCATAGTTAGTTATAACTATTATAATAACTGTGTTTAGTACGCACATGTGTTTAAAAAAAGCGAAGATAACATAAATCATCTGCACATTAAATGAAATTAAAGAGTGAAACTCGGACGTTAATTGCTGGCCGCAAACTTGATGTTAGTTATACCAGTCTTCGGCGCGCGCGCACGCTACTATTAGTGCATTGTTCACTACACCAGTGTCATGCGTGTTTCGACAGTAATTGCCGTGTTTGACTGTATCACTCCGGTGTGGTCATCGGAAGTGGATGAAGCTAGAAGCTTGTCTAGAAGCTTGTTAACATTTGTTAAGGTTACACTAGTCGATCATTCTTCCATACAAACGTAGTCTGGCGATTACTCCACTGTTTGACAATGTACGATTAAAATAAAAAATGACATCAACTTGTCTTATCATTATCTAGCCCTGTAAGCAACAAAAAAGTAAAAAAATATATGTATTTGAAAGTTATGAGCGTCGAAAGTTCCACATTTCGACACTAATTTTAACGCATTTTTAGGCGCAAATAAGTACCATAAGAAGAAGGAAAATTGAAAAACGGCCTCCATACAGGGTTAGATTAGTAGTTCAACAATGCAAATAATGTTATTTTGAACAGATACGTTTAGTGGTTTTCTCATGATATCCAGACTCCCAAAGGTCCGTTTATAAAATTTCGCGCGCTCGGTTTCGTCCTTAATCATCAGCCATTTCGCTACAAATTTGCAAACGTGTTTATTCGCTAACTAGCTTCTTACTGCTCATCACAACATCTATCTCTTCCGCACGTGTTGTCTTTTGATAAAGCATACATTTTAACTCCGCGCACAAAATAGTTCGTGCCGTTGACTAGTGTAACCTTAACTCTTTATACAAACTTTATTTTTATTTTTTAGTTTCTTACGACTTATTGTCGGGCCTACGTTGTCCCCCCATATCTAAGCACTAATGCTGTAACATGGAAATATTGTAAAAACAAACCAATTTATTTTAAAAGAGTAACCGTGGAGTTTCTTGCCGGTTCTTCTCCATAGGAAACGACCAACCCGAACCGTGCACCTTTTGTCGACGTTTTATAAGTGCCCATGTAGGCCTATGTGAAATAAAAAACATTTGATTTTAATTTTGATGCCCGAGTAGTTGTTATGTAAGGTTTGAAGGATAAGTAAATCAACTAACTTTGTCTATCTAATTAGGGGTTGGTACTACGTGAGATCGAATACCTTTTGCTCGAATAACAAATCTCGAAAGCTTTACTTGAACGTCCTAAATATCGAAGCATCATTAGCGTTGACAGTTCACTAGCTCGAAGCGAAAACCAAATTCGATCTTAGTACATTGGAGCAAATGCTTGCAAAATTAAGTCGATCGCACTAATTTTGTAGGTGAACGAATTTTTTTACGTGTAAATCTTGACCTATGATTAAAAAAACAACATTGTAAACTCTTTCACTGAATGGTGAAAAATGGTCCAAATGTACCTACATAATGCGGGCAATGCCAGCTTGCAAAAACTAAATTGCGTTTCACGGTGAATGGATACGTAAGTATCGTTTGTTCATACCTAGATATTGACATGTGTTCAAATATCAAGGTTGCCGACATTGAAATTGAAAAGCTCTGGTGCACACATCTAGAACTGCTGACTTAAGTAATTTGCTAAAGCTGCTGGCAGGTCTACACAGTCTTAAATTTTTCCACCGTATTGACTTCCGTAATTAAACTACCTAATAGGGTATGCTCTGATTATTTTGTTTCAAAATAGTTTAACTTAGGTACTTGATGGAAAAATGAAACCTTTACCTTCTTCATCAAACTGTCGATGTTACACAAATCTAAAGTTTAAGCCGTATCTATTGTATTTAAGATACAATATTACCTTTAGGTAACACATAAACCAATTCAGTGGTATAGTATTATGCTTACATTAATGATTTAATATCTTAGAAAAAACCGGCCAAGTGCGAGTCGGACTCGTGCACGAAGGGTTCTGTACTATTATCGCAAAAAACGGAAAAAATAACACGTTTGTTGTATGGAAGCCCTACTTAAATATTTATTTTACTCTGTTTTTAGTATTTGTTGTTATAGCGGCAACAGAAATACATCATCTTCTAAAATCATCTTCAATTGTCTAACTATCACGGTTCATGAGAACTGGTGCCTGGTGACAGAGCCTGGTGACAGACAGATAGTGGAGTCTTAGTAATAGGGTCCCGTTTTTACCCTTCGGGTACGGAACCCTATTGCTCACCCACGTGTCTGTCTGTTTGTCCGTCTGTCATCTGTCACACGGGTTTTACGGCCAAACGGTGGTCTTTAAATGTTGATAGCATAAGCACCTTGTTGCCCAAATGCCATGCAAATAGTCAAAAAAAAAAAAAAAATGTTTTTAAGGAGGGTTGCCATTCTGGTAAAGGGTGGGCGTGACAATTTTTTTTTATATACCCCATCGAGTCGAGTATCGTTGTTTAGACGATATATACTGTATTTCTTGTTTTAAAAAATAATGCAAAACAAAGAAATGAGAAGCTACCAAAATCAGAATTTTTTACAAAATTTTGTTACGAAAAACTTAAACAGTTTAACTTCCAATTGACCTATGAATTATAAATTTGGTGATAAAATTATTATGTATTTTTAGTAACAAATACCAATATTTTGACAAATCAATCATTTTACCCTAACCTAATTTTGCGGTTTGGTACGGAACCCTAAATGTGCTAAGTCTGACACGAACATTTGTTTAAATAATATAATATTTAAAGCCTCACCCCTCCCCCCCTTCGATTAAAGGATCTGAATATTTATACCGCGGTCCGCCATTTGGTGACCCCAGCAATGAATTTTCGATCGAAACAATAAACGGCTCAGTTGAGACGGAAAGTGAGCAAAAAGTTAATACACGCAAACCGGTAACAGTGTATGTATCAGCTGATGACGCGTTTCGACACATTGGAACCACAACAAACCACTTTCACTAGGGCTGCGCTGTTACTAAGTTACTACAACTGTATCACGTGGAGAGTATAGTCAACGAAACAATGATAATATAGTCATTTAAGCGTTTGCTGTATTACCTAACTAGATATGGCTTGTGAGACTCATGAAAGAGGCATTTAGATATATCCGTGAATGACTTAGCTCTATTTTATTTAACTGTGTGCGTACTTGCCGAGTTTGCTTTCCTACGCTTGGTTAGAGCTAAATGCATATTATTATTATTACGTAAAACAAATAACAAACATAAAATATGCAAAGTTAAGAAAAGAAACTCACAACGATTGCGACGAGAACATTTTTTGCCGCATCATTTTATAAATTGTTGTGCGTTGCTTGCTGTTAATGTCTACAAATAAATACCTATCCTTTAGCAAATAATTAAAGAACATATTCTTATTTACAGCAGTTAACCATACAGAAGTAACGATTAACTGACCACTGATTGCTATGCGTAAAGTTCAGATCGTTAAGATCCGCATCACGAAATATTGTTATTAAGTTTTCTATACGTTTATGACCGATACCAGTATCTTTCACTTGTTACAAACATAAATTATGTAGACATTACTTCATACTATTGTAACTAGAATTTATAAGTATCTTAATCCTAATAATGTGTCTACCTGGGACAATCGATCCAATTGGTTAGGGCCAACTTCGAGAAAGAGGTCAACCGTCGAATCCGACTCGGCTGGGCAGCGTTCGGGAAGTTGCGCGGTGTCTTCTCGTCCAACTTACCACAGTCTCTCAAGACGAAAGTCTATGACCAGTGTGTGTTGCCAGTGATGACATATGGCTCTGAGACGTGGTCGCTTACAATGGGCCTTATCAGAAAGCTCACAGTCACTCAAAGGGCAATGGAGAGGGTTATGCTCGGAGTTTCCTTGCGTGATCGAATCAGAAATGTTGAGATCCGCAAGAGAACCAGGGTTACCAACATAGCCTGAATAATTTCCAAACTTAAGTGGCAGTGGGCACGGCACATTGCTCGCAGAACGGAAGGCCGATGGGGCAGAAAGGTTCTGGAGTGGCGACCGCGAACCGGAAGTTGCGTTGGAAGGCCTCCCACCAGGTGGACCGATGACCTGGTGAAGGTTGCGGGGATCCGCTGGTTACGAGACGCACGGGACCGGTCAATATGGCGACGCTTGGGAGAGGCCTATTTCCAGCAGTGGACGTCTTTCGGCTGATATGATGATGATGAATCCTAATAATATGTATCCTAAAATATAATAACAGATGTAAATACTGCTTATAGGTAGAAGAATAAAATTTAATTATATAAAGAGTAGTATCCGTTCGGAATAGAAAATAAATATAAGTTAAAACCAATACCAGTGTTATTAGTTGTTGGTATCAGAACGGAATAAATCCATAAACCTGACAGAATCGAAGAAACTGGTTCTAAATAATGTCAGGAGACTTATATAATTGCGCAAATAATTAACACCAACTTATTACATCGGGTTTAAATGAGACACATACTCGTATATGCATACCTACAATTTCTGAAATTAATATTAGCTTTTAACAAAAATTTGCAACAAGGAGCTATAGATTTGAAAGCTGCGTCGGTACTCATGGTTTCCATGATTGCTGTAAGAATACAAAACTTAATAGCTGCATTGAGAAATGGTTTCTTACTAGACATGAATAGCCCTAATTATTCTGAAACCTCTAAATCGGATTAAACGATCTATTGTTAATGTCGAGATATGCGATCGAACGCGGCGCGCTTTTGCAAAATGGTTCCAAGGATACGTTGTACGCTTACAACATAATTATAAGTACTAAATATAAATACTTACGAGTACTTAGACATTGAACCAAAGGAAATATTTGATTTAAATATCAACGTATTTTTTCGATTTTGTTGATATAATATTAATACACTGTATGAGTGCTATGTAAAATATGTGCTCGTGTAATTTCCTTATATTTATGAATGCTCGTATTTATAGCAGTGCCTTAAAGGGAAAGTTTTGATTAAGGTCTTAAATATCCTTGTGGCATTATGATACTGTGCTCTCTCTTGATATAATTCGGTTATATAAAATTACAGAATACTGCGGAACCTTTGATTACTCTATAATGAACGGCGCACAGATGATTATTGGATTATTTGTTTCAATTGTCAATTCCTGTCTAGCCTCTTGAGTTATTCAATCCCAGATTTAATATGCATCAAAAAGTGGCATTAGTAAAAGAAATATTTTAATTAAAATAAAATTCAAGATAGCATCAATTGAAATGGACCATGGTTTACTGTTTCATAAGACCACAAAAGCAAAGCGTCATCTGCAATCAAAACAGAGACAAAATGAACTATATAATAGTAAATAGATTGTGATGTGAATTGAAAGAAAAACTCTAAAAACTTGTTTCAAATAGTTTAATTTATCAGATACACGTAAGTGAACACTTGTTTTATAACTCACTGCTCGAGCCAACGGAAAAAACCCTATTTTACAAAATATAAAATGCCATTCGTTTTTTCCGCTCCAAATCCGTAACAAAAAAAAAATCAAAATCAAGTCAAAATGTCAAGTCAATTGATAGACGTTTATTAACTATACCTAAATTATAACTTGTTTAAAATAGTTTAATTAATTATAATGGTTTTAGTTGTTTTCGTGGTAATTTCGATATATTAAATCATATTCTAATATTCAAACAAATTATCAGTGATTTATTATATTAAAGTAAGTATATTATATTCTATCAGTACATAGAACTAAACTACCATACTAGTCAAATTGAATACTAATAAATTCTTAAAATATCTGTATTTACATCAATTGTCGTTAAAATATTTGGATTTATTTTGTAATTGCTTACAGAATGAATTTAGATCTAAATCCATACAGATTTAAAAACGCAGCTTAAATTGGATGAAAAATATCATACAGATTCTAGAGCAACCGCCAAATATGTAGCAGCAGAGTTACTGGAGTCATTGCAACGAAAAGGGTGTGCATTAAGGTGGTTATATAAAGTATAAAGGGCATCGGCTTTATATAATAAAACTATAAAGTCGATGGATTGCTACACGATGCATCCAGCGTTATTAACACACCTCGTGTGAGGTTACGTATTCCTTATAACGGTCTTCTGAAAAGGGCGAATATCCGATATGCAATCGAGGTTATACATGTGAAAATACGCATGCGATGCGGCCACACGGCGAAGAACCTTTATGCATTTTTGTTTTTGTGTTATTATCATTATTCACTCATTCGTTGATAAAGTTGTTCATGAATGAATTTTTTACTACGAATTAACGCTACGAGTTTTTAATAGAGTAAAATAGGTAACATCGCTTTTCTTTTTGCTGCAGCTCACGAAAAAGTTGTGATCTATACAAACTTCAGGAGGACCCTAAGGGATTGATTGATGTTCGTTCTGGTCCCAAAAGAGGAGGGTCACCAATGCGCCTGCTCAAGAATTTCAGATACAAAGCCTGAAGCCCAAGCCATATAGTATAGGTACTCAGAGATGCTTAATAAATAATAATATCGAGTATGTAACGCATGGACGTGCATGGTGGAATGTAAACAATTACAGTAGTAATAACTGCCTAATAGCCTATTTATCGCTGTGATCTTACTGATCACTTATCAAAGAAATAGATTTGTAAAAGAGCAAATACAACCATAATCTGAAATCATACGATTACGAATTTATTGCTGGTGTTAGATCTAAGAGTTAAGAGATTAGACGGCCCACGTAAATGCTTTGATCATAATCTTGCAGAACTCGCTTCCCACGCGTATACTGATACTGTATTTGTGTATGACATATAAATATCAGCTACAATAAAAGCAGGACGCAATGTAATAGAACATTATGGTTCAAGTGTGTAATGTTGGTGATTACCGCTGAGGCGCCATTGAGATCCGAGCCGTTAGGTTAGGGTCTTAAGAGAACCGAGGACGGTAATCACCAATACACACGTGTATCATACGACGTTTTTCAACACACTTGTGAAGAAAATAATACTAAAAAAACATTTTCAACAGTGAAAACGAGTTGTGAAATTTTTTCGCAATGGCGGGAAAAAATAATCAGTTTTCCTATGCGCGCGCATCTTACAATAGCGATCGGCCATAGACTATAAGAATGAGGTTTTTTTTTTTGGCTTTTTGCGGATAGCGTTATAGCCACGTATAAAATGGGGGATTAAAAGTTTTCTTTATTACAGAGAAAACAAAAGTTATATTTGAGTGAAAGTTTTATTTATTAAACACGTAAAAGTTGAAATTATCTATTTAAATACGAAGTTGCATGAAATGAGCAAGCAATAGTACATTAATTTATTTGTACTATTGAGCACGATCTTTTTTGTATCGAAACTTTTTTTAAGAACAAAGCAACTCAACCAATTAAATTAAAAATATAATTATGTAACTCACTTGTGAATAATAGCAATGAAAATGTCACAGTTTGATTACAGGTGTCATTATGTGCCTAATTGCGGTGAAATTAGAGCCACTTTATGAGCAACCGTGTTGAAAACAACCTTATTATATCCGATAATTGCAATAAAGAGCAAATAGTGTGAACCAGGCAGTTGCCTGGAAACATGCGTACGCTCTAGAGTACACTTTTTTCGGTAGCTATGTTGCAATGTCTCGATATATATCATGATTCATGACACAGAACCTATTCACACCGATTGTAATATTTACCCACTTACCTCGGAAACAATAGAAGGTATGTATGGGAACATGCATATTGTAAATATTATGACACAAATGCTCGATTATGTCCCTAAAACATGTGAACAGTATAGGTAATATAATAGTGATTGTTTTACCTAAGCTATGATAATATAATGCTTCCTGGAATGTACTTATTGAAGGAGTTTAAAGTAAGCATCAATATTTATGATACTTGCATTTACAGCATTGTATCTTGCGATGACAAACAAACATAACATAGCATCACGCATAGTTCCCCGAAGGGCAAGGCTGTGGTGGATTTTTTTGCCTACCGCACTATTCCCAAACCACTGCAAATCCTTAAAGCCAGAATCAACAGTGGTGACCACCAGAAAAGCGCCGAGGCAATGAAGATCGACGAAGTCCCGGATAATGAATTTAACTGTCTTAGATCCCGCAACGACATTAATTAGAAAAGAATAAAGGAAGTGTAGGAAAAAAATGATTATTTCCACTTCTCTCCATTTCAAGCAGGAGACAGAACAAACAAGACCAATAGACACAAAGGGTCGTTTATAAATGGGATAAGCCCAGTTGCCTAGCACCACGAAAAAAAAAATATCAGTAATATTTATTCCAATAATAATAAATTTGTTCTAGTTTCCAGAAGGTCCGTATAATAAATAACTCCGAATGCAGTCTGTATATTATCCAACATAATATTTCGTTAATTCTGCCAAAGAAAACACTCCCATAAGATATGATGTGCAGATTGTACGTATTCGCAGTCAGATGTACAACATTGACATAAAGGTGAGGCAACAAACTTGAAGGAAAATAATTTACTTTTAATGTCACCATGACCTGTGAGGATTTGCGCAATACAGTGATCCACCTACAACCACGTTCTGGCCAGCCGTTCACGAACAGATGGAAAGAATTGGTGGAGGTGTCGGCCCTTGATGGAAGTATCCCATCTACATTGCCATTCAGATAAAAGTTCCTCCCAGACATCAGTCTGTGTCAATAATCTAGAGATTTTAAACGGTCACTCTGCGTTAAAAAGTCCGCGTCCGAGACGCAATTATAAAACACTCACATTTCGCCAGTTAGGTTTAAATCCCATGTTATAGGGGGCGAGTATAATATATTATATACTCGTACGTATCTGCCACCCGCGGCTCCGCAAGTGTGGTATTAGTACTTCTTTCAATATCTTTATAAATTATAGTGTATGTGTTATTCAAAGTTTCATCAAAATCCGGATAGTGGTTTTTGCGTGAAAGAATAACAAACATTCATCCATCCATCCTCACAATCTTTCACGTTTATAATAGTAAGTAGGATTGCCATCAACCGGGCACAATAAGGCACAAGTGAAATTTCTCATAATAAGGAAAACCCCATAACACTCTTGAATCAAATCCTGGACCTTATGTCCAGTACCTAGTAGCGTTTGCGATCACTAGAAGTCCAGTGGTTGAATTTTAGATTTTCTAGAAACTACTACACTTTACTGCAATGGATTCAAACATCAAGAAATGTAACTTTTGTTTTGTTATTAAATTCGCATAAAACCAATAGATGGCGGTGTAAATTTTTGGCGCTCCGCTACATCGCGGTACATATAAAAGATAAATGTTTCTCGTTCTGAGCGCGGCATTTTCTTGGTGCAAACCGTAAACTGCCGAGAAGGCTCCTCAGACTTTTTGGGAATTTGTACATTTATTCTCCTTTTTCTTAACGAGGCAGTTGGAGCATCTCGCAAAGTAAGTAAGTGATTTTGAAGGTACTGCTTAAAAAGTAAATAGAAGATAGGTACATAATCACGAGCTGACTGACCAACTATATGTATCTTCCGACTGCACAGCATAACTTTTTTCTTGCTTACGTCTTTTTAGTTCACTTTTTAAGCAGTCGGGGTTTTATTTTTCTTTCTTTGTTTAGATAATAGCGTTGTTGAGCAGAATACTAATTGAGAAGTTAAATAACAGTTAATTAGTTAATTAATTAGTAATTCATACATAAACAACAAAATAACTATCTAGATTTTGAAGAAATACGGTCAGCAACGATAGCCTTTAACATTCTTGCTTAAATTGACACAAAATGATTAGGAAGAGTACTTTTTATACCCTTAAGTGTTAATTAGCAGACCCAATAGAAAAAAAAAACTATTGTTATGGGCACTGAAGGGATTATTCGCATTTTATGTAATAGTTAAAAGCTCGCGTTATTAAATTTTACATGTATTGCGTTGCTTTTTTTATTTATTTCTGTAAATTACTGTAAATAAACATTTTTACGAGTTACCATTTTTTTATCAAGTTGAGATCAGCGTTACCCTGAGAAGAAGCTCGCTTGACTATTCTGAGAAGATACATCGAAACAAACAGAGGATATTCTTAGATGTTATGTGTAGCTACTTAAAATATGAATAGTCCTCCTGATCGATTTCATCCAATCTCAGCGGAGATTAGCCATTGGTGCGGGCAAAGTGCTCAAACACAGGTGCACTACGTCTTCCGTCACTCTATAAATAGTTCGATGGGACAGCAATTCGATATTTCCGGAGAGAGGCGCAGGACCAACTGCTTAACGTGCCTTGCAAGGCACACCACCAATATCCAAAGCAAAAAAAAAAACCCAATGACATTTTTTGCCCGACCTGGGCATTGAACCCAGAACTCCATGCACTGCAGTCG
Organism: Anorthoa munda; assembly: GCA_945859665.1. Taxonomy (NCBI): domain Eukaryota; kingdom Metazoa; phylum Arthropoda; class Insecta; order Lepidoptera; family Noctuidae; genus Anorthoa; species Anorthoa munda. The sequence goes on along the minus strand of OX243913.1, from coordinate 9,823,047 downwards.
CTCCATGCTTGCGACCGCTACACCAACGAAGGAGTTACTTGAAAAAATACACTTACAAAAACTACTAAAAAAACGACAGCATCAATCGACTTTAATGGTGATTGTACCTACTTAATGTGCGTAAATCCTAATTGTCCAATTATTTTATATTTTGTAATATTATAAATACGAGTGTAAGCATGTTTGCTTGTTATGCTTTCACATCTAAACGTCTGAACGGATTTGAAAAAAACTTGGCACATGGGTAGACCATGTCCTGCAGCCTTATTGCGTAATGAATTCAGAAAGAGCAAAGGGCAAAGAGTATGAAAAATCGACCAATGACATAGACGGAAAGCCACTTCGCGTCTTTCATCTCGCATGTGATTGGTAGATTTTTGATACTCTTTGCCCTTTGCTCTTTTCGAATTAATTACGCAGTAAGGCTGCTGGTTCAGGTAATAGATTTGTTTTGTTCCATTGGGTTGACTTTCGGCTATGACGCGGGCGCAGCCGCTGGCAGGAGCTAGTAAATAATAAGATTGTTCAAGGCAGCAGATAGCTGGGCAGATACAACAACTTAATGCGGTTGTTAGACGTCCACTCATTGTCTCGCTGTTTGTAAACATAGCCGCCAATTTATCACACAATGAACTATTGTTTACCTCAGATTATTAGACATTGCCTAAACTCAATTACGAAATTTACCTATAGTACCTATGTATAGCCTTTTCTGAAGGCTACCTCTAAATATGCAAAAAAAAATCAGCAATTTATTCCGATGATCCCATTCAAGAATATTCGCGGTTTTTTTGTTTAGTAACACTAAAGGATAGGAAGGTACTAGCATATATATTTGGTTATGGGTTTAGGTAAAGATGATTACAAAATATACTATATACTAAACATCTTAGCTATACTAAAAATGTAGAGTCAGTATAGATAATTGATTTAATTTCAAAATACTAAATTTGAATCGAATTATCGGATCTAGACTTGTTATTAATTTTTAGGACGGTATATGCCTTCTTTCATTTTTATCAAATATTGTCTACACGATTATATTAAATCGGTTTACATGTAGGTACACTTTTTTATTTTTATTAATTGGGTCAATCTCATCGCACTATTCCCAAACCACTGCAACTCCTGAAAGCCAGAATCAACAGTGGCGACCACCAGAAAAGCGTCGAGGCAATAATGAAGCTCGACAAAGTCCCGGAGAATGAATTTAACTGTCTTGGATCTCGCAACGAAATCAGAAAAGAATAACGGAGTAGTTTGTACAATGAACTGAAGCATGTTGATTTTCGTTATCTTCCTGGATCCACATTCCTTTCCACACTACTATGACAAATTTAAATAATTATAAACAAAACACCTCTACAGATTTACTCAAAAACGTTTGGTAATTGAATTGGATAATGAAAAAAATATCGATAAAAATATACAATATAACGTGTTTCACAGAAGTATTCCCATTTGAGCACCTATTTTTAGAGCACCTATGCTAAGAGCACCAAAGGTATTCCCATTTGAGCACCAATCAATATAATAGCTTGGTGCTCAAAGGCGACCAAAAATTTGATTATGACTTTATTCCCAAACAGGCTCGCGGAATAAATTGCTACAATTAGAACAGTATTTAAACCGCAATTGTTTTTGGGGTAAAAAAGTTAACAATTGCTAAATCCAATCGCCGTAATACGCACGCAATTTGCTGTTATAACTTTATTATTTTATTAACAAACCACTGCACGATATCGCCGATAGTATGTAATAGCACTACACTGTGTACCTGTAAAGCGAAGCGTGGTGGTGCCGGTAGCCGGGGACGCGAGAGATCGGTCGCAGCACGTGTTCAATCACAAATTCGCGAGCTACGCAGGGAGGCGAAGCGTGTCACGGTGCGCCGCCTACGACCTATACTGGAAGAGAACCTTCGCACTCGCAGCGATTTTACTCGCCCCTCTACACAACATAACACCTCAAAAGTAAAAGTGGTCGATCCCGAAGGCGTGGCAGTCGGCCGACCAACAGCCGTGACTCGGCATTGCCCACACCATTATTCTATTATCAAGGTGCATGTTTGCCAATCGTGATAGCTGCTATCACGCTTACCAATCACGGATTAATCAGGAAATGTCAAGATCATAATATTTGACAGCTTTATAGGTCTCTCGTAACTGCAACTAGACTTACATTTGAAACATTTTAAGCTGGCCTTGCTTACTTTTAATTATTAGGCTACATGTATATTGTCTATGCTGTGTAATATAGGCTAATCTGAATAGATTTCATGGACTTTGTCTAACTCTAGACCGACATAGAAGCTAAATAAGTTGAAATTAAACACTTGGTTTTTTGTACGCAAATAAAGATAGATAGATAGAGCCATGAAAGTAGATCTCCTCCATCAAAATATAGGGCTAATACAAGTATATTATTTTCTACGTCCTAGTTGCAATAGTACGATTTTAGATTTGAATTTTATGTAAAGATGTTGACTGCTAAACTGCTTTAATAGATAAACAACATTCTGACAGTATATTTAAATACTAATAATATCATCTATAACTTTTTATAAAGTAAGTAAGTATCAATCAATCAATACATAATAAATCTGTCGAAAACTCGTTTTTGTACATCGAAAAAAATATCCAGGACAGAACACATTACCAGCATTTTTGGAATTTTTGTTTGTTTGTCTGTTTATTTGTGTACTCTTCACGTAAAATGTACGGAACCAATGTAGATAACTTTTATACATAAAAATTGCGAAAATAACTTGCAGTATTACTTAGTTTATGTTTCATCGCGATCGGTTCACACTATCAAAAGTTTGATCAATTTAAAGTGTTCAAGAAGTAAAATTATCACAACACACGCAATTCAGATACTCGGACATTTGAACTCCATATTAGATGGCGTTGTGCATTTGAAGTCATGGGTACACTAGTCGAAAATTCTTCCATACAAACGTAGTCTGGCTTTTACCCCACTGTTTGACGATGTACGTTTAAAATAAAAAATGATATCAATTTGTCTCATCATTACCTAGCAAAAAGTAAGAAAAAAATTTACTTGATAGTTATGAGCTTCGAAAGTTCCATATTTTAACACTCATTTTAACGCATCTTTGGGCGTAAATAAGTACCATAAGAAGAAGGAAAATTGAATAAAAAATGTTAATTAAAAAAATCAAAAAACCCGACTGCTTAAAAAGCAAACTAAATAAAAAGACGTAAACAAGAAGAAAATCATGCTGTGCAGTCGGAGGATACATATTCGCGAGCTGGCGGACCAAAACCAGATGTATCCTCCGACTGTACAGCATGATTTTCTTCTTGTTTACGTCTTTTTAGTTTGCTTTTTAAGCAGTCGGGTCTTTTGATATTTTTAATAAACTTTTTTTATTTACAACTTTTTAGTTATTTTTTTTTATAATTGGGTACATTTAAACATATAAGTGTTATATTTGATACCCCACACGATGGGTTTGGAAGAAAAAAAATATTTTTTTCCCCCACAAAATGGCGTCCAAAATCCGCCATTTTTGTTTTTTTCAATTTTAATGTGACACTCGCAGGATTAAGACGAATCGATTGACGTAAGAATCATCAAAATCGGCCAACGCGTTTGGTCTCTAGAACGCCACATAGGAACAAACATACATACATACATACATACTTACATACATACATAGACTGATAAACACATTACCCTCCTTCGGCAGTCGGGTAAAAACGGCCTCCATACAGGGATAGATAGTAGTTCAACAAAGCAACTAATTTTATTTTGAACAGATACATTCAGTCTTTTTTTCATGAATCCAGACTCCCAAAGGTCTGTTTATAAAATTTCTCGCGCTCGTTTTCGTTCTAAATCATCATCCATTTCGCTACAAATTTGAAAAAGTGTGTATTCGTATGCGTACTAGCTTCTTACTGCTCAGAACAGCACCTATCTGTTCCGCACGTGTTGTCGGTTGATATAGCACGCATTTTAACCCCGCGCACAAAATAGTTCGTGCCGTCGACTAGTGTACCCTTAAGATTCGCAGCGAAAGAATGACCCAGGAAAAAAAAATTGGTAGATTACTTACCTTCCTGCCTACCCTAGGCAGGAAGGTAAGTAGGGTAGGGTAAGTAGTTGATGGGAGCGAAGCCGCGGGCACAGCTAGTCCCTCCTAAATGAAAAATTTCCACGTTATCAGTTTCCACGCTAAACTGAACACTAAAATTGTTCGGCAATAGGGCAATTAATAAGGTATCAATAGTGATGGCAGGTAATGAAATAAGTGATTACCAATTACGGCGCCGGCGCAGCGTTCACAGGTACATGCCGCAACTACGAGGTAGCTCTACGAATACAGCTGGTTCCCAGGCAGCACACAATTGCCGCTTTTTGTCCTCGATCGATATAATGCCGCGGTATTGGAGACTGTGAGAGCAACAGGAAACATGAGCCCAGCCCTATGTGTCGGAAGAGTTAGCTCATGTTCCCGCAAAAACAATTAGAGCGCAACGGAATTCGGGTACTATCGATTTACAATTATCTTGATTTCGTAACACTATCTAAATAATTTTGTAAGCACGTATCATGTGTTTGCAATATTAAGAATTAAGTCAAACAAAATGTCGCACACGAAATTATGTTAAATTTAGTAGGTATCATTAATTAAAACAATGCAAAAAGTAAGTTTCTCTGAAATAAAACTTTCTACGTTAGCAATTTAATTGAATTCGAAGTAGTCTTCCGAATAATTTATTCGGCTCATGACAAATAATATTTGGAAGCGCGCTACATTTTTGATCGTATCGTAACAAGATGGTGTTCAATTTGTTAAAAGTTTTTGTATTGGTTTTGTGGTATTTGGTGATGCTGGATTGTCACTCGAAGAATTTAGCTTGGAATGGCGGGCCTATGCACCTACAGTGTGAATACGGAGCGGATCTGTGGATGACCAGTGGGTACGTGAAGGATAACGTGATCGCTGTGAAGACAATACCGTATCAAGATGACATTTACGTCATCACGCCAAGGTAATAAGGGGTACTTAGCCTTCATACTAGGTCAACCAGAATGCGGAAAGTTCAGGCGCATTTATTTGACTGCATCGCAATATTAAAAAAATCAAAACCCCGACTGCTTAAGAAGCGAACTAAAAACATATTCGCGAGCTGGCTGACCAAAATCAGATGTATCCTCCGACTGCACAGCATGATTTTCTTCTTGTTACCGTTTTTTCATTTTAGTTCGCTTCTTAATCATTCGGGGTTTTTTATTTATAACTTTTTAGTTAACATTTTTTTGTTGAATTAAGTACATTCAAACATATAAGTGTTATGTATTTTTGAAATCACCTCTTAAATCCCTTTATTTTAATACCTCACACGATGAGTCGAATAGACTGTCGTAGGCATCATCAAAATCAGCCGATGCGTTTTGGTCTCTAGAACGCCACATGGGAACAAACATACATACACTGATAAACACATTACCCTCCTTCGGTAGTTAGGCAAATACTTGCACTGGTACAGGTGTTTCTTTCTAGTAGGTATACCTAGAAATACAGTGGTATAACAATTTAATACAAATATTTATGTACTTTGCATGATTAACTTTTAGGAATAAAAAAAATACCTTGAAGAATAGGTAGATACACTTTCTAATCGTAGGTCCAATTAATAAAAAAATTACAATTACTGAAATGATCACCACTTTAGTCTAAAACAATACATGTAGTTAGAACATGTAACCTAGTAGATATTTACATAAACTGGTAATTTGTTTATTAATCACTTAACATAATATTCAAATTTCAAACACTCATGTCATTGAAACATTTTACTTAAAACAACCGGCCAAGTGCGAGTCGGACTGGCGCACGAAGGGTTCCGTACCACTATCGCAAAAAACGACAAAAAGATCACGTTTGTTGTATGGGAGCCCCACTTAAATATTTATTTTATTCTGTTTTTACCCGACTGCCGAAGGAGGGTAATGTGTTTATCAGTCTATGTATGTATGTAAGTATGTATGTATGTATGTAAGTATGTATGTATGTATGTATGTATGTATGTATGTAAGTATGTATGTATGTATGTATGTATGTATGTATGTATGTAAGTATGTATGTATGTATGTATGTATGTAAGTATGTATGTATGTATGTATGTTTGTTCCTATGTGGCGTTCCAGAGACCAAACGCGTAGGCCGATTTTGATGATTCATACGTCAATCGATTCGTCTTAACCCTGCGAGTGTCACTGGCTACATTAAAATTTGAAAAAACAAGAATGGCGGCTTTTGGGCGCCATTTTGTGGGGGGAAAAAATATTTTTTTTCTTCCAAACCCATCGTGTGGGGTATCAAAATAAAGGGCTTTAAGAGGCGATTTCAAAAATATATAACACTTATATGTTTAAATGTACCTAATTCTAAAAAAAAATAACCGAAAAGTGGTTTTGTCCGCCAGCTCGCGAATATGTATCCTCCGACTGCACAGCATGATTTTCTTCTTGTTTACGTCTTTTTAGTTTGCTTTTCAAGCAGTCGGGTTTTTTGATTTTTTTAATAAACTTTTTTAGTATTTGTTGTTATAGCGGCAACAGAAATACATCATCTGTGAAAATTCAACTGTCTTGCTATCACGGTTCATGAAATACAGCCTGGTGACAGACCTTAGATCAAGTACCTATAGATTTAGCCATAAAATGAGCTTGATTGATAGAGCGAGATCGCTAGTTGGCAGCCCCATGTAAATAATAAGGACAAAAGATTATTTTTTGTCTTTGTCACCATGGCCGGCTTTTGTTGTTTGTGAAACTCTAATGTTATGGCAGGTTTGACAAACTCGGTCGTGTTTGATTTTCTGTGATTCCGTGGTATTATGTGTTTATTGAGACAAGGAATTGGGTTATTTATAGATAATAAGTGTCAGTGCGATGGTGGGTTGTAGTTTGTAGTGTTCTTGTTGTAACACCAGAAATAACTATTGTTGTTTCATGTGCGGCCACGCCATGGCTACATCTATAAGTACTTTATCTATGTGACAGACAGACAGACGGACCGCGGAGTCTTAGTAATAGGGTACCGTTTTTACCCTTTGGGTACGGAACCCTAATAAAAAATAGAGCTGCCAAATATAAATTGCACTTTTTATTCTAGTCTAGTTGTATGTCACAAGAATTAATTTGTTTCATGTATTTTTTGCATGCAGAATGAAGCAAGGTGTTCTGGCGACACTCTGGTTGATCATTCGCGGGAAGAACGGTGTGGAACTCCAACCTTACCCTGAGCTTCGAGACCATAAACTCAGTGACTGCAACGCCATACAAAATGCTGTTGACTTCTATCTGGATCACCTTGTAAGTATTTAAATAAACAATGAGACACTAGTAATTTTTTATTTTATTCTAAAATTGTACATTGGACTACTTCTCTCCTTCCTTTTTTAAACTCTCTCTTTCACTCTAAGGTTTGCTGGTAGAAAACTCTTATTTGAGTTAAGCTCGCCTTTGTACGTCAACTATATAATCACTCATGTTGTATATGTATTTGTTTGTGTACAATAAAGAATTAAGAATAGTAAAATGGAGAACACCCCAAAAGATAGTACCTACACTGTCTCTTGGGGTGTTACCACACCAATTGATCGATCGTCGATTGATGATAATGATCGACGTTGGTCGTTAATTATTGGTGAGGTGGCTTTTGCTATAGTAGAAACTGTCAATCGACTGATCAATTACTGAGCTAAGTACGAGTACTAAAGCAGATAGCATCGATCGACGACCAATCATCGAATATTATCCAACCATTTACCATCATCAGACATTTTTAAGAAACCAACTTTGACAGTACTTTTATGACAAAAAAATTAATTACGGATACCGCAAGTAAGTTTACTGCACCTTAGGTGTTGGTACATCGCGTCACAGTATTCTTCAAAACCTAAATAGTATGTATTCAATTTATAAATCAAGAAAGCTGTCATGAAAAAGGAAGTGAAATATCTTCATTAAGTATTTCACATCTTTCTTCATCCTCGTTTTTGCATTGCCCGGGAAACCACTTAGCACTTTGTCTTGCGCTTACGACGACTTACAGCTGCATCCTGCTATTATTGAGCTATTAACAACATTATGTATGAAATACATAGGAGATCGCATTTTACTTTACGCTTAAATCTAGAAAGGCTTTGATAATGGTTTCCGTAACCAATTCAACTATTGTTACGATAAAGAAACTCGACACGAGACGGTTGGCGCAGTGGTTAAGCGGTTAGTTTAAGTCAGTAGGAGTCTGACAGACCACTCCACCCGCCCCAAGGTGGCAAGGGTTAAAAAAAAGGCATAACTTTACTTCAACAATATGAACGGCTAGACTGGGTGCGGGGCCAACCTCATATGCACAAATCACTTCTAAACATTTTTTGCACGTTGGTAATTGCTTCATTGAACTCTAATTAATCATTCATTTCTTTTTTGCCCGTAGTGACTGTGTAAGGTTAATTATTTTGTACATATATTCTACAGATTAGCTTCTGGTTATTTAGAAAACTTAATCAGTGGCAGCCATTAGTATTTTGACATAGTACCAGCCTTCATAAAGTTTGATATGACACTCCCTTGTAACTGCGACATTTAGCGTAGTGTTACCACGCAGTACGCACGACACCGCACGAGGCAAAGACCGCGTAGCACACGCTGCGTAGCACAAGCCGCGTAGCACAGGCTGCTTAGTATAGGCCGCGTAGCATAGGCTGCGTAGTACAGGCCGCGTAGCACAGGCTGCGTAGTATAGGCCGCGTAACATAGGCTGCGTAGTACAGGCCGCGTAGCACAGGCTGCGTAGCACAGGCCGCGTAGCATAGTTAGCGTAGCACAGGACGCTTAGTAAAGGGCGCATACAAGAGAGATATAAGCCACACTGATATGTCTAGGAACCTACTTCTGAAATCTTTAGTGTGAGCCCCTAGACCTATGTCAGGGAAATAGCACTGCTGCTAGTACTACTTGCGCGCTAACGCTTATTATAACAAATTGTGAATTTGTTGTTATATTTGCCAAGCGTGATGAATTTATGATTATACATACCCGTTTATTGTTAGCTTAACAGGCATTCGAGATTATTGCTTAAGTACTTTATTAAACATCTAATGTAACATTTCAAAACACTTTGTTCTACAGGGCAAGCTGTGGGTATTGGATACTGGCATAATCGATACGCTTTCGAATCCAAGATGCACGTGCCCGCCGAAAGTAGTTGTAATCAACTTACTCCTGGGAAAACTGATCAAGCGCATCGATATCTCTTCTATCTTGGAAGCAAACTCCTTGCTACAGAACATTGTCGTTGAATATGGATTAGGAGGCAAGACTTTCATGTAAGTATCTCTCTGCTCCGCATTAGGTACTACTTTTGTATTTCTATGGGTACTACGCACCTAAATTAACGTCATCTAGCTGTAAAGGGCTTATTACACTACACGGTATTCAGGGCCCTATACCCTAATTTATTATTTATACTTATTTATTATATGCTTTATTGTACACCTTAAAATACAATTATAAAAATAAACTTAAAATTAATACACATACAATGGGCGGCCTTATCGCATTCCGCGATCTCTTCCAGGCAACCTGGTATGGACAGTAATTGTCTGGACATGAAGTGGGGTTGTCATTGGTGTGACAATAAAAATTTTAAAATACTATATTACAATAGATACACAGAGAAATACATATACTATGTAATATATACATACATACTAAATATAATGGCAATAAAAATAAATGATGAATGACTCTGACAATCGCAATCACAATGTCTGTTTAAAATCAACACGCTAAGACGAAGACAGCGACAGGTAATGTTCCTTTACGAGTCTTTTGAACACAGGCAATGATTGAGCACGTTTGATTGGATCTGGCAATGCATTCCACAGACGAGTTGCCTGGACAGTAAAGGATTTATCCAAAAAAGTCGTGCAATGTGATGGAATTTGAAGTCGTAAGTTGTCTGATGACCTAAGAAATTTTGTGTGGGAATCGCGGAGAAACTGGAAACGTTTCTTAAGGTAAAAAGGGGTGGAAGGAGTAAAGAGCACATTATATAAAAGGGAAAGAATATGAGCATTCCGGCGAAGGCGAATTGGCAACCACTTGAGCTTCACACGAAATTCGGAAACATGGTCATATTTGCGCAACCCGAATATGAACCTTATACAAACATTTTGAAGACGCTCAAGTTTATCAAGTTGTTCTTGGGTAAGGTCAAGATAGCTGGCATCAGCATAATCAAGTATGGGTAAAAGAAGAGATTGTGCAAGCGCAATCCTGGTGGCAGTCGGAAGAAAATTACGCAGTCTCCTCAAAGACGCAGCAGATGCAAATAGCTTGCGGCTAACCTCCTGCAGTTGGGCAGTCCAGGTGAAATTTCTATCAATGAATATCCCCAAGTTTTTAACTTTCTCGCAAAACGGAATAACTGAGTTATCGAAATAAACCTGGGGAAGAGTAGTCCAGTCGATTTTAGAACCCATCCTAGAACTGCCCACCACTATAACCTGCGTCTTTGTGGGGTTAACCGCAAGTCCATACCTTTTGCTCCATTCGCATATGCGGGCTAGATCACGATTAATTGTTACGATAGCCTCAGACAGTTGTCCGAGAGGAGCACGCGAATAAATTTGTAGATCGTCCGCATAAAGATGGTAGGAAGAAGTTAGTTCACTGGATATTGAGTTTATAAAAACTGCGAAAAGTAAAGGGGATAAAACGCCACCCTGCGGTACCCCAGCAGAAGTACTACACCAGGAAGACAAGGTCTCTCCGATGCATATACGTTGCCGGCGACCAAACAGGTAACTACGAAACCAGTCAATCACCGATGGAGATAAGTTAAGAGAGCATAGAATGCCAAGCAAAACATCGAAATCGACAGTATTAAAAGCATTACTGAAATCTAGCAATGCCAAGACCGTCAGAATAAACCGTCTAATTTAGGGTGGTGTAATAAATTTTAGGAAGTTAGTTCCCAAAATATCGACCGTATTGTCTCGGAATGGTGGAGGGACCCGGTATTCTGGGCCCTGAATACCGTGTAGTGTAATAAGCTCTTTAGACGTCCACTTGCTAGACATAAGCCTCGAACTTTAGGTGCGTACCTATAATTATAGCTTTTCGAAATTAATTTCGGGCAAAATTAATCAATCAATCAATATGAATTAAAAAGAAATCGGTTTAGGCCTTAAAATAGATTCACATTCTAACTGGACCATTCAAAATCAATTTTCAAAATCAAAATATTTTATTTTTTATTTTACGTAGGCCTACATGGGCACTTATAAAACGTCGACAAAAGGCGCACGGTTCGGGTTGGTCGTTTCCTATGGAGAAGAACCGGCAAGAAACTCCATGGTTACTCTTTTAAAAATATGGTTTGTTTTTACAATATTTCCATGTTACAGCATTACTTAAATATGGGAGGACAACGCAGGCATTATTTAATTATGTAACCTGCCTACAATGGGGCTATTAGTAGTCTTGGCATAATATGTCATTGCTCTCTATTTATTTCATTTGTCTACCTTTGCCTAACTCAATAAAATAAAATAAATAGTCCGTTCCGTTACATTATTTCAAAACCTCTCTAGGCGACACTGACACTATATTTTGCAATACGCCTTGTCTTGGATTACCTATTACGAAAATTAAACAAAACTTAATACAAAAATTAATCTTATAACGTCTCGATGTTTTGTAATCACCCACATCTTATTTGCGCTAAATACATAAAAGCAATCTATCAGCTTACATCTAAGCTTTCGTAACTACAACATAGGTAGGTACATAGATAGGTAGCAAAAATAATCTTCTCCATAACACGACTGTACAATTTCTGCTGTAACGCGAATCTGTTGTAAAGCGAATCTGTCCAAAGCGATCAAGGGTACCACAACCTGCATAGTCTTTTCTCAACTTTGTTAGGGTCTGTTTACCGTTCTTCTTTTTCTTCGTCTTCTTACCGTATGCAGTTGAAGACCAGCAGCCTAACTGCGTAAGTGAATTCGGCAAGTTAAAGGATCTAACCCCATCATTTGACCAATCACATAGACGGAAATCCACAACGCGTCTTTCATCTCGCACGTGATTGGTCGATTGATGGGATCAAATCCTTCGCTTTGCCGAATTCACTTGCACAATTAGGCTGCTGTATTTTGGAATGATTAAAAATTAAGATGAACAATCGTGGAGAGGCTGCGTAGTAGATAGTGCTTTAAAAATGCAAAGTCTTCTATGCGAAGAGACTTCGTGTTGGTTAGATGGATGAGAAAATAATGTCAAAGATTTTTACAAAGCATTGCCCAGGTACATCCTATACCTACTTACCTAAAACATAGTTTTATTAGTTTATTACTGACTTATCACTTATTTTATAACGACCGTCCTCTAGATATGCATCAGACGCGTCGCGTGGCGCAGTCCTCGTGCACGAAATCTCATCGGGGGAGGGGTGGTCGGTGGTGGCGTGTGGACCAACCACTGGCCTGCAGATCGCGCTTGTGAAGCGGATAGCGCACACCGTGTTGATCCTGGTCAGGCTTCACTACCCTGGCATCATTGAATTAGATACCACTGCTTTACGAAGGAAGGATTCGCTTTCGCCGCTGACAGGTGGGTAAATATAAATCTAAAGCTGCGTCTACGCTTCGCTACGCAGGCGAGCCGAGCACGGGTGGACCACGAATTAAACGAACTCGACAGCCTCGAACGAGCACACTACGCCATGGGCGTACTTACCCAGCATTTGCTTATAGATGAAACCCGATTATTATTCAGTTGCGCATTAAGCCTATTGGAAACTGAGCGGTAATACCAAAGTCATGAATGTCAAATGGAAGAAAATTCTAGGTGGGACTCAGAAATTTTAAAACTTCACGTTTTATTTTGATATGTCATACGAATTGTGCAGAAAAGTAATAATTTAGGATAATATGTACAGGAAATTTAAAATTGTTGCTTCTGTGCACATACGCACAAGTTAGAGAAACATGAGAATGCAGCATGCAGGAGCGAGCTCGACGTTATTGGCACCCTTTGTTTACATTTTACATAAATATGAAAGAGGCTCCACCTCCAACCTGCGTTTTTAATGATAGAACATATTTTACCAAAAAAGAAACATAACTTTCAGACAAGGAACCACTTCTATTCTACAAAAAATGAATCCGCTCGCCTAGTTGTGTTCCATTCATGCTCAACTCGACAAACAAAGCCATTACCTACCCACATAGGTACTCGTATCATCTTTTATGATTTAATGTTAACAGAATTTCGTTGCTGACTGTCAATAAATTCTTTTCAAAGAAATTCTTTGTTACATCACGTTTTACGGCATAAAGCGCGTAAACTAAAGTAAGTAAGTACCTAATGAAATGTAAATAGGCAGTTAACGCATACCTAACAAACAATGCAGTTTTATAACGTATCCTACAGCAAGTAGGTATTCATGACAAATACAAAAAATCGGACTAGCTGTCCGATTCTTTTTTAGGGTTCCGTACGCAAAGGGTAAAAACGGGACCCTATTGCTGAGACTTCGCGGTCCGTCTGTCTGTCTGTCACCAGGCTGTATGTCATGAACCGTGATAGTTAGACAGTTGAAATTTTCACAGATGATGTATTTCTGTTGCCGCTATAACAACAAATACTAAAAACAGAATGAAATAAATATTTAAGTGGGGCTCCCATACAACAAACGTGATATTTTTTCCCGTTTTTTGTGATAATGGTGCGGAATCCTTCGTGCGCGAGTCCGACTCGCACTTGGCCGGTTTTTATGTTCAGCAACTCTTAAAATGAACCTGAACTAAAAACTGAATATAAAAAATGTATCTACATAATCATTGCCCACTTGTGATTGATTTCCAATAGGTGCATTCTATATTTTTTTATTGACAGTATTCGGCGAGCACAGCAAGCCAGTGGTGTTGCTGGGTGCAGACGGCCACCACGTGTATCTCCGTCACACTGAATGTTCAGACGTGTTGGTGTGGAACACACGCGACGCGTACAACTCGTCCCGACTAGACAACATACACTCCGCGGGCCCACGACTAACCACCACTGCTGTAGTTGCTGATCCTTTAAAATCTGTACTCCTAATACTAGATTCGAACTATCTAGATACACTTCAAGGGAATTCACCCACTTATCATAAAATTAGCTTCGTGAACAAAAATGTTCATTAAAGATTAATTGATTTGTGTCAAAACCTATAATTTTATTTGATTAATGCTTTATCAAAGACAAAGATGTCCAATGATTGTTGACTTTACGACACTTAGATACAATTCTTGTACATACGTCGTTAAGGGTCAAAAGTGTAATCACACTCTACTAAAACAGCAGCGGCAATTTTTTTTAGGCAGAAGAATTTGAACTTTTCACGGTTAATCTATACCTACTTTAATTTCTATACAACATATTAAATCAGTTGTGGATAATTTAAGTTCTTCTACAAAAACTAATCATTTGAGTTTTGGGAGAGTAAGACTGTACTTTTGACCCTGGACTGTACATATGTACCTAGATATTTCGTGTTCGAACACCTGTTGCAATTTTTAATCGTCCGATATGGTTTAATTGCTAAATCATACAAAAATAGAGACTACATCACTAATTCCATTTTAGGAATATATAAAAAAAAACTCTTCTTCCATTTAATTCGTTGGAGATAAATGGCAGATAAGGTCGAATATGCATGCTGCAATATTCGTTATATAGATAGTGTATGTAAGTGCCTATATCCTAATAATAGCTTTCCGGAATCGATTTGACTGTAGGCTACAGCATATTACATGAACAGACTAACAATTTATCAAGTTAGTTCAAGGTGGGCACCTTTCGATAGTGTTGTCTGTTATTTGACTGGTCTCGGTTTAAGTTATGCTGTGTCAAGTGATCAAACAAGGTGTTGATTTATCCTTGCTAGTGCTCCACTTTTATGAACAAAAAAACGTCCTTCTTGGTCCTTTTAGAGTGATGCCCACGCTAACCGAAATTGACTATGTAGCTGATTTGTGAAAGCAAAGACTCGAAACATTCACTTTATAGCTTACTCCAATTCTAATCTAGTTTGTAAGGATAAAATAAAACGACTCAACTGTGGACATAACGCTTATATTTTAACATAACATGGTGAAATTAAAATAAATATCTTTAAATTAAAACAACGAATATAATACAAATGTTCGGAGGTCCCTTGCCACATTATATTCAAAATCGTTTTAACAAAGCATTTTATGCTTTAAACGATGTGTAGAAAACAGTCTAGGTACTTTTCATATTAAAAGTATGAATATTAAATAATTCCAGCAACTATTGTATTCTACTTATATTTATTTATTTCATTATCTTGTTGAACACATAATTCATTTTACACATATTTTACGGGTCGGTACCTCCGAAGACTTATAAATATATATAAATAATAATCTGCGATAAAGTTGAGAGCCAGACATTTATACTTAAATGAATTAATAACATAATCAACTTTCCAATACAACAAAATTAGCATAATGTTTTAAATTAAGCACTTCGGCATGTATCCAGAAACATTTCAGCACTGAACCAATAGGGATGATGACGGGGTACGAAACAGAAAATTCTATTTATTAAAATATTAAATTATCAAAAAATATTGGACGCGTATTTTTTGCTTATTCAAATCAATAAAAACTCACCAAGATAAATCGCATCAAAGTTCGGGAGTGGGCGCTTGTGACGTCACTTCTATGTAAAAATTGTACCAAGGTGTGACTTCATGCGATATTTTAACACACTGTATCGTTATAATTTTTTGTTAACGTGACAAAAGAAAAAATACGTGTCCAATATTTTTTGGAAATCTAACTGACGGAATAAAAATATTTTTTTAGTCATCATCCCTATTTTATCACAATAGATTGTCATTCCTTTTGTTGACCTATTTATTATACCACAATAAATCATACATACCACAAAACTATTTTATTATCCAAATAAAATATATCTTAATAAATTAATCAAGAGGACTTTACTTTTTTATAATCTGTCTTCTAATCAATGCTGGAAATGTCACTGAATTATCTCATGAAGTATTGTATCCTGAAAAATAAAATGGATCACAGGTACATTGTTTAGGCCACGTTACAGTACAGGCTAACACAGATAACGCACTAGGCGGTAGATAGCTGCTCGTCAGCCAGTCGGCACACCAAGCCCGTTCGTAATACGATATCTGTCTCATTGATTGTGATATTTAACAAAAAATGTCTTTTAATAAAAATCAATTTCAATACAATAAATTAATCAAAAAATCATCACGGTAAAATGCATACAGAAATTATGTGCATCTATAAAAATCATATATTTTTATTATTTACAAAAATTTATATTAATCCAAATTCAAATATCAGTTTAGGTAAATAATAGCAAATCACAAATAAAACATACATAATACCCTTGTTATATGTACAATATTTTGTGAATAAAAATCATTTAATAAATCACAATGATCTCGCGTACTCCTTGCAAGTGGCGTTATTATAAATAACGGTAGACAAATACCCAACATACACGTCGCATACGTAATCTATCAGTTATCCAAATTTTACTTATACACGTAATATTTCGCTTACCAATATGTATATTGTAATAGCTATACAAATCTTTAGTCACAGTGTACACAGCAAAATGTATTTATTTATGTTCAATTTTAAAATCACAACATCTCTAGGGCCAAGGCACAAATGTGATTACTTATAACGCCCTCTAGCTACTTTCATATAATTCAAGTTATTATTTTTATCTACAGATTGTACGTTATTACATAATATAGGTACATGATTATTATTTTATATCAGAAAAAGAGGAAAAAAAATCTAAATGTAAGAGGGCATGATTGGTCCTATTTGTTGAACATATATTTTGTTAGCTATGAATTTAATATTGTCAATAATCTCTGATCTAAATATTAAACAGAATCTGTAAGGCCACATTACCTCTTAAAATATATCTGAAAGGTTTGATAAAGATAATATCCCGTTGTAGAGTGCAGTATATAGAATAGTGCCACTATCCTACTTTACTAGCATTACTACCGAACTTAGAAGCTAGTAGTGCGTCTTAGTAATTACAGAACAATTGCCGAATGCAATACAAGATAAGATCAATGGCAGTAAATTTACTAATATTAGTACCTACGTACTTATAAATTTTTGAAAGTAGATTTATATAATCATTTTCGCCTCCAATTACAGTTTAATTAATATCGATAATGTTAAAAAAATATTCATTATATAGTCTAACAGCGTCCCTGCGACATTCGCTCACTTCGGGATATAACCTTAACATAACATGATACAATATTTTAATAGTTTTGTTATTCATTTGGTTGTTGGCTAATGTTGAATAATATTAACTATAAAAATAAACATTAAATGAACATGAATGAGCTCGAGGATGCAAAGAAATAAATTAACTAAACAAATTAGTTTACAAGCCTCTGCTAGAATGTTGCCCTATTAAAAAACTGCGTAAATGTTAACTTATGCACAAATGAACTGTCAGCTACACGAAATCTTCAGATCTAAGTTTAAGTAGAAAATAAATAAAGAACAGGTGTACAAAGTATGGTATTCTTCAGACCTTATCTGTTGCTCTCACGTGGATATTCGAGTTTTCCAAACAGCGGACTTCTCTCCTGTAAATATGATGTAGTTATATATATAAATGGAATATGTATATTAATTAATGCTTTCAGTATACCCTGATGTCCTCTATAATATATGAAAAATGTTATATCACATGTGTCATAATCATTATAAGCAAGCAAAACGCGTCTACAACATAGCAATGTGAATTGTGAATCAAAGAATGACTAACCTGTCCTATGAGATTCCCCTGTCACATGATTGGTATGTCTAGGAACAATGAACTTTGACTCCTGGAACATTGATAACATTAAATCTTCGGTGGTGGGATGATATTCGACTTCGTTTATACTAGCTACTAATGGAGAACTCTCATAGTTCCTGTTGGTGTCCCGAGAGCCCGCGGGGCGTGGCGGGTAGTCCACGGAGCGCGGCCGGCGCGTGTCCACGGGCGTCATTTTAGGGTTCACGTGCACGTCTTTGTGGATGTACGGCTCTAGAGACACGCTCGTTTGACTTTCGTGTTCGCTTGTGTCGTCAGTATCCTTATTATTATTCCCGTTCACCTCAACAATCAGCGGCCGCTGAAGCGTCGGCGACTGCACTACAGAAGTTGTGTTGTGAATAACGGTCACGCATACTGTGTGCTTTACTGGAGACGTCGCTTCACTAATGCTATCATCGGGAAGACTGGCAACACTTCGGGACAGTGACGGGCTGTGCGTGGGAGCTGTGATATCTGATTCTGAATCCACATCGTTGGTGACCTCTTCAATTTTTACTTCTTCAATGACGCTCTCTTCTTTAACCTCAGTTAATTCGTTTACAGTTTCGGTCGTTCGTTTCACGTATTTCGGCATACGTAACGCCCAATGGCCGTTGTGGTCGTCAGAGGAACATGAATGTGTAACAATTGGTTTTTTGCGCTTATAAAAAAGCATATAAGCGGTATTATTAACTAATTCACTGTATGCATTTTCATCATCGACTGGCGTAACTTTAGAATCATCGAATTTGTACCAATGTCCGTCATATGGGTTTTTACAAGCTGCCGTGTAGTGTCCAGTCTCCAGGTCATCACCGTGGTGGTAGCAGATGGCGTACAGGTCGTACATGTTGTCGTGCGCGGCGGGCGGCCGGGGGAGAGGGGGGCGGCGGCGCGGGGAGCGCGAGTGGCCCGGCGATTCCGCTATTTGTACATTCTTCCTAACAAGATGCGGCGTCATATCGAAATCATTCAAAGGAAACTCTACCATTGCTGTTAATTTTGTGCTCGTACGACCTTTTGCTTGCCTGAAAATATATTGCCTTTAGAAATCACCCATAAACAAAAATTTGAATTAAAGTAAACCAAAAATACTCACTGTCGAAACCGCTTTAAATGTATTACTAGAATGTCTGGCAGAGACCAAAGACCGAGAGTTTTCACCACAGGCATATATCGCTGACACTGCGGACATCTAAAAAAAAACACAAACACTTAATTATAAAAAGTTAAGTGTAACTAACTAACTGTAACTCCACGGAATCTTAGCTGCAGGCAAAATATCAAATAAATCAAAATATTCCCATCACGCCTAAGCAGTTTCCCTAGTTACCGCGAGGGCTGGTTCGTGGTGGCGTGGGAAAGAATATTTGGAAGGCCTTTTCCCAACAGTGGGACGCAAAAAATGATAGTATGTTAGTACCTCCACGCGTCCTCCTGCGCGAGATGCTCGGCGCGCGTGTAGTGCGCGAGGCAGGCGTGCAGCGTGAGCGGCGCCGCCGAGCCCGCCGCCGACACGTGCACTTCGCACGCCTCACTCGGTGACCGGATTATACTGACAATAGTATGTTAGTTACCTCCACGCGTCCTCCTGCGCGAGATGCTCGGCGCGCGTGTAGTGCGCGAGGCAGGCGTGCAGCGTGAGCGGCGCCGCCGAGCCCGCCGCCGACACGTGCACTTCGCACGCCTCACTCGGTGACCGGATTATACTGACAATAGTATGTTAGTTACCTCCACGCGTCCTCCTGCGCGAGATGCTCGGCGCGCGTGTAGTGCGCGAGGCAGGCGTGCAGCGTGAGCGGCGCCGCCGAGCCCGCCGCCGACACGTGCACTTCGCACGCCTCACTCGGTGACCGGATTATACTGACAATAGTATGTTAGTTACCTCCACGCGTCCTCCTGCGCGAGATGCTCGGCGCGCGTGTAGTGCGCGAGGCAGGCGTGCAGCGTGAGCGGCGCCGCCGAGCCCGCCGCCGACACGTGCACTTCGCACGCCTCACTCGGTGACCGGATTATACTGACAATAGTATGTTAGTTACCTCCACGCGTCCTCCTGCGCGAGATGCTCGGCGCGCGTGTAGTGCGCGAGGCAGGCGTGCAGCGTGAGCGGCGCCGCCGAGCCCGCCGCCGACACGTGCACTTCGCACGCCTCACTCGGTGACCGGATTATACTGACAATAGTATGTTAGTTACCTCCACGCGTCCTCCTGCGCGAGATGCTCGGCGCGCGTGTAGTGCGCGAGGCAGGCGTGCAGCGTGAGCGGCGCCGCCGAGCCCGCCGCCGACACGTGCACTTCGCACGCCTCACTCGGTGACCGGATTATACTGACAATAGTATGTTAGTTACCTCCACGCGTCCTCCTGCGCGAGATGCTCGGCGCGCGTGTAGTGCGCGAGGCAGGCGTGCAGCGTGAGCGGCGCCGCCGAGCCCGCCGCCGACACGTGCACTTCGCACGCCTCACTCGGTGACCGGATTATACTGACAATAGTATGTTAGTTACCTCCACGCGTCCTCCTGCGCGAGATGCTCGGCGCGCGTGTAGTGCGCGAGGCAGGCGTGCAGCGTGAGCGGCGCCGCCGAGCCCGCCGCCGACACGTGCACTTCGCACGCCTCACTCGGTGACCGGATTATACTGACAATAGTATGTTAGTTACCTCCACGCGTCCTCCTGCGCGAGATGCTCGGCGCGCGTGTAGTGCGCGAGGCAGGCGTGCAGCGTGAGCGGCGCCGCCGAGCCCGCCGCCGACACGTGCACTTCGCACGCCTCACTCGGTGACCGGATTATACTGACAATAGTATGTTAGTTACCTCCACGCGTCCTCCTGCGCGAGATGCTCGGCGCGCGTGTAGTGCGCGAGGCAGGCGTGCAGCGTGAGCGGCGCCGCCGAGCCCGCCGCCGACACGTGCACTTCGCACGCCTCACTCGGTGACCGGATTATACTGACAATAGTATGTTAGTTACCTCCACGCGTCCTCCTGCGCGAGATGCTCGGCGCGCGTGTAGTGCGCGAGGCAGGCGTGCAGCGTGAGCGGCGCCGCCGAGCCCGCCGCCGACACGTGCACTTCGCACGCCTCACTCGGTGACCGGATTATACTGACAATAGTATGTTAGTTACCTCCACGCGTCCTCCTGCGCGAGATGCTCGGCGCGCGTGTAGTGCGCGAGGCAGGCGTGCAGCGTGAGCGGCGCCGCCGAGCCCGCCGCCGACACGTGCACTTCGCACGCCTCACTCGGTGACCGGATTATACTGACAATAGTATGTTAGTTACCTCCACGCGTCCTCCTGCGCGAGATGCTCGGCGCGCGTGTAGTGCGCGAGGCAGGCGTGCAGCGTGAGCGGCGCCGCCGAGCCCGCCGCCGACACGTGCACTTCGCACGCCTCACTCGGTGACCGGATTATACTGACAATAGTATGTTAGTTACCTCCACGCGTCCTCCTGCGCGAGATGCTCGGCGCGCGTGTAGTGCGCGAGGCAGGCGTGCAGCGTGAGCGGCGCCGCCGAGCCCGCCGCCGACACGTGCACTTCGCACGCCTCACTCGGTGACCGGATTATACTGACAATAGTATGTTAGTTACCTCCACGCGTCCTCCTGCGCGAGATGCTCGGCGCGCGTGTAGTGCGCGAGGCAGGCGTGCAGCGTGAGCGGCGCCGCCGAGCCCGCCGCCGACACGTGCACTTCGCACGCCTCACTCGGTGACCGGATTATACTGACAATAGTATGTTAGTTACCTCCACGCGTCCTCCTGCGCGAGATGCTCGGCGCGCGTGTAGTGCGCGAGGCAGGCGTGCAGCGTGAGCGGCGCCGCCGAGCCCGCCGCCGACACGTGCACTTCGCACGCCTCACTCGGTGACCGGATTATACTGACAATAGTATGTTAGTTACCTCCACGCGTCCTCCTGCGCGAGATGCTCGGCGCGCGTGTAGTGCGCGAGGCAGGCGTGCAGCGTGAGCGGCGCCGCCGAGCCCGCCGCCGACACGTGCACTTCGCACGCCTCACTCGGTGACCGGATTATACTGACAATAGTATGTTAGTTACCTCCACGCGTCCTCCTGCGCGAGATGCTCGGCGCGCGTGTAGTGCGCGAGGCAGGCGTGCAGCGTGAGCGGCGCCGCCGAGCCCGCCGCCGACACGTGCACTTCGCACGCCTCACTCGGTGACCGGATTATACTGACAATAGTATGTTAGTTACCTCCACGCGTCCTCCTGCGCGAGATGCTCGGCGCGCGTGTAGTGCGCGAGGCAGGCGTGCAGCGTGAGCGGCGCCGCCGAGCCCGCCGCCGACACGTGCACTTCGCACGCCTCACTCGGTGACCGGATTATACTGACAATAGTATGTTAGTTACCTCCACGCGTCCTCCTGCGCGAGATGCTCGGCGCGCGTGTAGTGCGCGAGGCAGGCGTGCAGCGTGAGCGGCGCCGCCGAGCCCGCCGCCGACACGTGCACTTCGCACGCCTCACTCGGTGACCGGATTATACTGACAATAGTATGTTAGTTACCTCCACGCGTCCTCCTGCGCGAGATGCTCGGCGCGCGTGTAGTGCGCGAGGCAGGCGTGCAGCGTGAGCGGCGCCGCCGAGCCCGCCGCCGACACGTGCACTTCGCACGCCTCACTCGGTGACCGGATTATACTGACAATAGTATGTTAGTTACCTCCACGCGTCCTCCTGCGCGAGATGCTCGGCGCGCGTGTAGTGCGCGAGGCAGGCGTGCAGCGTGAGCGGCGCCGCCGAGCCCGCCGCCGACACGTGCACTTCGCACGCCTCACTCGGTGACCGGATTATACTGACAATAGTATGTTAGTTACCTCCACGCGTCCTCCTGCGCGAGATGCTCGGCGCGCGTGTAGTGCGCGAGGCAGGCGTGCAGCGTGAGCGGCGCCGCCGAGCCCGCCGCCGACACGTGCACTTCGCACGCCTCACTCGGTGACCGGATTATACTGACAATAGTATGTTAGTTACCTCCACGCGTCCTCCTGCGCGAGATGCTCGGCGCGCGTGTAGTGCGCGAGGCAGGCGTGCAGCGTGAGCGGCGCCGCCGAGCCCGCCGCCGACACGTGCACTTCGCACGCCTCACTCGGTGACCGGATTATACTGACAATAGTATGTTAGTTACCTCCACGCGTCCTCCTGCGCGAGATGCTCGGCGCGCGTGTAGTGCGCGAGGCAGGCGTGCAGCGTGAGCGGCGCCGCCGAGCCCGCCGCCGACACGTGCACTTCGCACGCCTCACTCGGTGACCGGATTATACTGACAATAGTATGTTAGTTACCTCCACGCGTCCTCCTGCGCGAGATGCTCGGCGCGCGTGTAGTGCGCGAGGCAGGCGTGCAGCGTGAGCGGCGCCGCCGAGCCCGCCGCCGACACGTGCACTTCGCACGCCTCACTCGGTGACCGGATTATACTGACAATAGTATGTTAGTTACCTCCACGCGTCCTCCTGCGCGAGATGCTCGGCGCGCGTGTAGTGCGCGAGGCAGGCGTGCAGCGTGAGCGGCGCCGCCGAGCCCGCCGCCGACACGTGCACTTCGCACGCCTCACTCGGTGACCGGATTATACTGACAATAGACAATTAGCTAAATCACATAATTCTAAATCCAATATGGCCGACTCCCAAAGATGGTGGACCAATTAGTTTTTATGCAACCTCATCATATTATAATTATTTGATATGATACTCGTATCATGAGGGTGTATAAAATTTTTTGTAAGGAATTAAAGATCACACTAATAATTATAAAGGTCTTCATGCCAGAACGTCTGAACGGATCTGGATGATATTTGGCACAGAGATAGATTATAGTCAGGAATAGCACATAGGATACACACTTTTTATCCCGGGAATATGTTCCTTTGGGATAATTTTCGACTTTTTTGGGAAAAATAGCAAACACAATAAAAACCAAATATTGAGTGCATTAGTAAATAGCCCTAGACCCCACAAGGATACGCTGCGCAAATTAAAATCTGCATTTATTTATATTGTGTATTATGAAATGGTAAAAAAATACGAAAATTTTGAAAGAAAGTTTTTTTTTTAATAAATACTTCTATGCGGTTGAATACCGTAATTACCGAAACAATTCTGGCACTCACGGGGTTAATGTATAAATGTAAACATAGAATGTCTGTATAAACACTTAACTCCCAAAACATTAATCAGCCTAGCCTTTTCCCAACTATATTTGGTTCGGCTTCCAGTCTAACAGGATCAGCTGATGCTGTATTTTACATGGAATAAAATACAGCATCACAGATCTTACACGGATGTTTTGAGGAAACCAGGAGCTCTAATTGACTTCTGGAGGGAGGTGGGCTGGTTGGAATTACCACCCAACGGCCGCCATGGCCCACGTACAGAGGTCCATCTGAGGGACTAAGTGCGGAAACCAAACCCCCCTAACATAGAACATAGATACATGGAATAACTGCCTATCTGAAGTCCACAACCCAGCAAACTTGCTAACCACTGGGCAAGATTTGTATCAGATTGTTTGGCTTTTGGCTACGACTATCCCAACGTCATGTTGGCCCAGTGGCTAAGACCTCGCCTCTCATGCTTAAAGTCACGGGTATAAATTTGGGCAAGTACGAATAAGACTTTTGCAAAATCGTATGTACTTTCTAAGTTTATCTTGGACATCACAGGCAACGGTGAGTCAGAGTCCTGTAGAGTTCCCAGAGGCGGCTTAATTAACTCTGACACCAGAGGTAGCCACATCCTCACATGAAAAAGAAAGAAGATAACGACTATTTAAGATAGTCTACATATAACAGCCGGGACGAGCTCGAGTGAATATCGAGTCTGTGAGACTTATATAGTCTGTGTTGCCCAACACCTATAATCTAGGGGTCTTTAAGTCAAGAGTGGATAGGTTTTTTTTAGGCAAGCGTGCTTCACCGTCGACCACATCATCGCTTACCATCAGGTGAGATAGGGATCAAACGCGTGCCTAAAGAGCATAAAAAAAATCAGCTTAATGTGCTTTCCGAGGCACGGACGAGTTTCGGTACGTTAAAGATGGACACCCATCCACAGATTAAAGCAATATTAATAATTATTTTTTAGGATTGGAATACGATCGAATCATCTAGACACAAGCCTCCTCCCTGTGAGTGCGGATTGGTGGATGTAGTCTTCGAATTCAGTCTGACATGGAGGGGCATTAGCCCGGTGGTGATAACCAAGGAAAATAAGTAATTAAAAAAAAAATATCCCGCTGTTACTTACTTAATCCAACTAGATTAGGTTCGTTTCCGGTCTGTCTAGTTTACGAACTTTGATCAAAATACTGGCGAATAATACATGAAATATGTAAATCAAACAGTTTTACAGTTTGCTTGCGCGTCCTATTCAACCAGCGCGAAGGTCAAGGCCACATTATCATGCAGTGTTTATCATAGGATGTGGCGATACTTAATGGTTTTCGCGATAAATCGACTTCCCGTAGAATGCAATTTCAAATGCATTAGTAATCGATCGAATGTTTAAGGTAGACTGCCGAGCAATTTAAAATAATGTATGGGAACCAAACCGAATGTATAAATCAATACCTCATAACTTAAATAATTTATGTTTTTTTAGTTGAATAATTTTGCTAAACATGTCTGGACCAACCATTCATTGAGGCAAAAGCTCAGTTGGCTGCCAAAACGTTTTGGCTGCCAAAAAGTTCGTGATCCTTGGGCAGGAGACACGGTACTTCACGCCAAAACAGTCACTCAACTTGTATCAAGCGCAAGTTCGAACATGCATGGAGCTCTCATCTTTGGGACCGATCTGCCAAATACCGGCTTGATGCCCTTGAGTTGATCGAAAAACTAGCCAAGAGACTCATCAGCAATGAGACTACTAGTCTAGTCTAGGCACCAGAGCCTTGAACATCGGCGCCAAATTGTCAGCCTGTCGATTTTTATCAGTTACAATTCCGGGAGTGTGCGTTGGAATTGCATTATAAATGATATGCCATCGGATGATGTGTTCCATAGCCTGCCGAAATTTGTGTCAGGAGCACAAAGGTGCATTGAAGAAGGCATACAAATTTGAATTGTTTTTTTTTTTTTTAAGTTTTTATGTTTAAATAGGGTGTATATATTTAAAATTATTTATTCTGTGGTATAACATCGTCTTGGAATACTGTAAGATGTACTTATTGGTGTAAAATAAATAAATTTGTCCTAGCCCGTTCTATCATCGGACTACAAGACGTAAAGCGGTGCGTCATCGGTACATGGTGGTTATCCCACCTATACGCACTAAAGGTTTCGGGAATACTTTTATTATGCGTACAGCAAAGGCGTGGAATTTCCTGCTGGAGTCTGTACTTCCTGTTAGCTACAACCTAGGAGTCTTTAAGTCAAGAGTGAATATGTTTCTTCTAGGTAAGGGTGCTTCATCGTCGACCACATCATTGTTTACAATCAGGTGAGATAGTGGTTAAGCGCGAGTCTAGCGTTAATAATAAAAAGTAAAAACAAACAACGATCACGAAAAGCAGGCTGACGTACCGTATAATATGCGACGCTTGCGCGTTCTAATGGTGCCCTATTATATATTTCTAGTGTCTCTGCGTTAGTGACGCCCGGGCTTTAAACATGAAGAAACAAAAACAGTAATATATTTAGTTACCTGTCCCTATGGGCCACGTCCCAGAGGAGTTCAAGTCGTAGATGCGGATGCTTGTCGTGTGCACACAACGCCTGCTCCACGTCCAGAGAAAACAACGGATGTGGGAGCTGTGGATTAAATTATTATTAACTTTATTAAAAAATATTGAAATACATACCTAGGTTTCATTAAACTGCGAACAACAATGCAGCACTATGGTTTATCGCTAATAGACTATGTCATTAGCGACTAAACATTAAACAAATAGCAAAAGGTATGACAATGAGGGCAGACTATCTACTAATAAATATCCTTTTCTGATCATCAAATCTAGTCAGGTAAGATCAGTGGTCTCAATATAATCTTATCTTACTATTATAAAGAGACAAAATTGTATGTTTGTAATGGGTTATCTCTGGCATTACTAAGCCGATTTTGAAATTTTTTCACTGCTTTAGATTGTCATATTCGTACGTGACATACCCATAGTCCGTGCGGATGGCGAGGGACGTTACTAGCCAATGAAGTGACGGTGCGATGACGCGACAACGCTCCCGTCATGTGACCCCCGACCCGCGCGCACCTTTTATCATCCCCGCTATCTTAAATCCCCCGCGCTCGCTGACCATAGGTGTGTCACGTACGAATTTGCCAAGTCACACTATAGCCAGTAAGCTACACTATAGCTGAGTGTGAGAGGCTACATTATACTGTTAGTTTATTTGAAGTATTTATTTCTGCACACTGTCTTCATCTATCATACTACTTTCCTGTCGCAGGTCTGCTGGAAGAAATTTCTATTGAAATAAGCAGTAGTTACCTTTATCCGGCTCGAAGGACCAAAAAAAAAATTTGCAACGAAGGTCTATACACTTAGTTCAAGTGCACGATGATTGTTCTGTACACTTGAAATGATGGTAACCCGGGGATAATGGAATAAACCGGTGTTGAGTGTGGTAAAATCACTGATTTATTTTACTTAGCAAGTGGACTAAAATGATGGGGCGTATGCAAACGCTGATGTAGCTTAACCTATTTAATATTACGAAATGTGCGGGTTCACCGTACAGTGCTCATCTATCATTATTCTTTCTTTTTTCTGTTAATTGGTCTGTGTGTACTCTAACACGAGTTCAGTGAAGTAGGCCGATAATACTGACCTCTGGCTGCAAATACGCGGGATCTCTAGGACGGTGCGCTTCAGCGATCCTAGCGCGGAAGATGTCGGCGCCCTGCGCATTCTCCAGCACTCGCTCGGCCACCACCTGACACATCTCCTTCAACATCAGCTTCTGCAAGTCCTCGTATGAGATCTCACGAGGCACTTGCATAGCGTAAGGTGATCCTAAGGAATGTAGAAAAGAATGTCATAATGTTATTTGTAATAAACTAGGTGTAATTAGCTATAACCTAGTTATTTCATAACGGCTTTTTAATTATGCAATTTGGGCTTCGCATAAACGTAGTACGTATAATAATAATACTAACCGAATCGCTCTCCTTCCAATAAATTGACCCACAAGATGAGGAGGTATGGAGTGGTGGGAGTCTGTAGTAGTGGCGGTGCTTCCATACAGTACAGCGCCCCGAAGTCTATGCCTGCAGCCTCCCACCCCGCCCGCGCGTTGCACCAGCCTAGTACAGAAAAAAAGTAAAATATAGAAAACAGGTGTTTCATATGAACTCTGTTCCTTTAAGGATAAGTTTGATATTCGAATGAAACGCTAACTTTACGTAGCAGAGTCAAATCAAGCCCTGTAATGACCGCAATTAAGGCCCTTCAAGCTGGTTTTTTTTTTCTTTCATTAATGTGAACAATAATTATTGTAACCTTTTTTACCAATAAACATTTTATTGTATTATTAAATTTCCATTTCGGTAACTTTATCAAGATTTTAAAATGAAAGCAATCAATGTCTAAAGAATTTTAGATTTGATGAATTTACCTATTTCGTTGATTTCCGCTACAATGATATGATCCCTATCGATCCCCGTGTCGTTGTGTAGTGTTGTTCGCAGATCTTCCATAGTTGCGTTTGGCGTTAGTTCTACACCGATACGCACCTGTCGAGGTTGCTGGTTCACATACACTACCTGAAATACAATTTATTTTTAAATTAATGAATCATACTTAAAATATAAATCCTAAAATGATTCACACAAGTTAAAAGTATATTCATGTATCAAACAGAGTTACAAAACGATATCTATACTCTGACACAGATGACTCAAAATAATGATACAATTTAGACTAAAGTGCGATAAAAAAACAATACATTGTATAATATGAAACCACATAAATAACATGATTATGACGTAGTCGTAAGCAAATCTACAGAGACAGTATGGCGAATGACCCCAATAACGCGTCGTCGACATACTTGAACTGCAACTACCATTGCATACAGATGTCTTATTTCTTACAAATCCATACATATATGCGAAAGTAACTTTGTATGTTTGGTACCTTTTCACGCCTTAATGGCTGTGTGGGTTCGTATAAAACTGGGCAACAGGCACACACAGTTGTACCTTGACCTAGATTAAGAATATACGACATAGGAAAATTTTTCATCCCAGTTGTGAGTTCCCTTGAGATAATAAACACAACCATACAGACAAAGTAGCAGTCATAAGCTAGTTCAATATAGGGTGCTTAGTATAAATGCTTCAAAAGACTTACATTGACAGGTAGTGGTGAGGGTTGGGTGGTGGCCAGTCGAGAAGGTAGCTGCACACTCACACAGTGGAACGGGTCAAATGTACATGACGTGCGCTCACATTTTGCACATGTCAACGCTGACCTATAATATAAATCAAAAGTTCATTTCCTGTATACCTAAGTGATTTAACATTGAGGAAATGCTGGGTAAAACAAGTGAATGACGACAATTGCAGTAGGTTATACCAACCACTGGATAAAACATGAGTAGATAATAACATTTCCGTACCTGTATTGAGCTTGAAATACAGCCTGTACAAATGAACTGTTTCTTCTGGCATGATTGGCTAATGTTTCAGCTGCAACTACTTCATCAGGCTTACCACAGGTATTCTGAAAAAAAATACAATATCACTTCTGGAGGCTTAATCTGCTTCTGGGTGATAGGGGTAGCGTCAACTATTCTGCTCACAACAATGGTCCACCCTAAAGAAGAACAGTTCAGAACATAGGTTTTTAGGTCATATGTATTGGAACTACTCACCTTAATTGTTTTATATTTCTTTTTAGTAGCTGTATTCAAATCTTCATGCACTTTATCTAGTAGCCAAAACAAAAATTCCTGTGCATCATGTTGACTATTCCCTCTATATTGTGTACCATGCCTCTCAACTGCACCCTAAAAATGGAAAAATACACAAATTAATGTTTTCTGTTATCTTTACCATAAGTATAAATTTAATGAGTTTTTAATAAATCACCTATTTATATTTTCATTTAACCAACAATCAGAACATGGGCTTAGTAATATTACTAGCCTAATCTTAATACAAAATCAAATCATTATGGTAGTCAAGGTTGAGATTGAATTAGATTAAAGAGTTCAATAAATTATGTTTTTTTTGGGCATATCCAGTATGTTTTTATTTTCTTAAATGAGATATTTCTTAGGATAGATGGACCCCTTTGCCGCACTTAGACTGGCATTTGGTCCGTTGTGCGTGCAGGCCTCCTCTCTGTGAGAAAGAATGGTCCGTAATCCATTATGCTGGCCCAGTGCATGTTAGTGGATGTCACATGTATTTGAATTTTTGGTTCCAAGACATGCCGGTTTCCTCACTATGTTTTCCTTCACCGTTCTGAGAGCAGCGGTGATGAAATAATTTACACAAAGTAAAGCGCCTGCCTGGGTTAAAATAGAACCCACCACTTACAACTTGTAAGTCACGGCCGTTACCAATTGGTAACGGACGTGAGTTACAAGTCCAGTGGCCCAGTGGCCACCAAGGCTTGAGATATTTCTTATATAAGAGATAATTCTTTGTGTATTATAACATACCTTAAAAGTAGTACTCATGTCAGGAGTATAATGGCAAGCCCAGAGAGCTTTCAGTATTGCTGCCAGTTGCTCGGTCACTTCACCGCGGGTGCCATATTTCTTTGAATTTATTTTATTCCTCTTTTGCAGATCCACCTAAAACATAATGATTAGCAGTGTCATATTCTAAACACACTCCCTCTTACAAATAAACGCAGAATAAAGTTATACCAAGTATAAACCTATGAAAATGTATGGTTATTCCTTTGTTATACCTGGTATAACTTCATGCCACGTTTATTTGTAAGAGGGACTACGTCTAAAGTAAGTAATAGGTATATAGTATTAAGTCATAATTTATTTATTTATCCTCCACTGGAATGCTTTGCAGCAATTACACTAGTGGAGAATAAACTTATAATAAGTCATCTATAAGATTGTTTGTTGATATTTATCATACATAATGGTAATAAAACAAAACCAATAAACCTTCAAATAATCTAATACTCACTTTGTAATGGTCCAAAACAAAGTATTCAGCAATAACATCAGTATGTGAGAGACACTGTAAGACGGCATTCATATAGCAAGTGTTGCCATGGTTTTTGATTCCTGTGGCCGCAGGGGTTGAACCGGGTGGCCATGGAGGATCCCCACTGCACGGAACACGCTCACCATTCATTAGAGCAGGTGCAGATTTTACCTATGAAAATATAAAATTTTCACCCATTCCAAGAAGACTCATGCAAGTATGACATTATAAATTAATTTTAATTGTTCATCATGCTTATTAGATTACACTGTACTAAATAATAACATTATAATGACATTATTTTTAGCAGGGTGATCATCATAGTAGGTATTGCATATTATTGTATTATATATTATTACATACCTACTATGATGATTACACTACTACATATCATCATTTAACCACAAAAACCTTCAAGTTGCTGTCTGATTCACCACAAAACAATGATAATAGAGTACTTCAATAAATTTAGCCACAGGGGAATGCAAGGGTGAAAATAATTAAAACATAAAAAGATTGTTATCATGTAATGCTTACTCCTGAAACGTGAACAGTGCTCATGTGTTGAGCTATCTTGTTTAGGAATCTTTTCCATGATGGCCTTCTAAACAACTTCCTTTCTATACCATTCTCATCTTTTGGAGTATCTACAAGTGTGGAGCTGGCACATGCTGGTTTGCTTTCGTTCTCGTTGCTCTTATTCTTGCTGGATCCAGGTTTTGTAGTCCCGAAAGGATTGCGAGGCAGGGTAAATGTTCGTTTTAGTCGGGTTCCTTCTACCTGCTTCTGTGTCATACTGTTATCGGACACTTCATTAATCAACTCACTCTCAGAACAAGATTTTAAAATCGAAGATACATTATTGGTAGACATGTTAAAGAAGCAATTGTTGCAATTTTACATTTATAACTTATTTTTAAACAAAAAAATCCAATAGAAAACATTGATATGTCACTGACGTAAACGCCATTTTGATTATTTCATGCCAAGTGCTCCTGATTTGTCAATGATTGATAGTGCTTTCAAATACTAAAATTACTAAAATCGCACCATGAATTTTAGTTTAATCATAAAACTTAGGCGCAAGCTACAATATAACCGGGTCGTTTATAGGTCTCGTGCTCACCGTCACAAAATGGTTCGTGGTCACAGTGACTGTATCAAAAAACTCAAGACGGGACTTAAAGACCTTAGTGGCCAACACATTAATTTCCCAAAAAAAAATGATGATGACAGTTGACAATTTGACATTGACAGTGACACTGACAAAATTCTTCAATTTCTCTCAGTGGATGAAGGAAGTTCGGCTCCAGTAGAATGGTTTGTTTCGCTCTCAGTTCATAAAATGACCTTCATTAGGATTCTCATATAATTAAATCGTTAATCGTGCCCTAACAGCGGCCAGTGTGAGTGTGTGAAATAAGGTTTTTAAGGATATGATGAATTAGTAATGTGCAGGTAAGATTTATAATTATCTAATTGTTGGTAAGTGATTGCTGCGACGAAAATAATAAAATTTGCCACTATAAATAGTACAGTAAAGACATCACCGATCGATGGAAGTAGTTACTTATGAATTAAAGTAAATTATGGTGTTTACTTATAATTACAGCACTTACTTAAGGAATTACAGGGAGGTTCCCTGTCATGTCGAAAGTACCATATGTAGTGAATATTTAATTATTTAGCATGAATCGCAATATATTTTTGTGGAAAAAATATTTTAATAAAATTTGAAAGAAAACTGATTTATTTAATCTAGCTAATATTTTCTTATAAATTACTTCATGGGCACAATATTACTGCCTATAATATGGTTTAGTAAAGGCATATTACTGTAATGGCAGACATTATTATTATTTTTTTGTAAATTATTAATTAATTAATTATGGATCCGGATAATTAGAAAGCCAAATAAAATTGGACCGAAGAGCAATTATAAGTATTTAGTTCTCTCATGAAAAACAAAAGCATTATCTATATTCATATAAGAATCTACTGAAACCTGCTCTTGGATAACTACCCTTGTATGGTTTACTTACCTTATTGAATACAAGATCTATGCAAAATATTTCAAATTAGAGTTATATCATCATCTTCCTGCCCTTATCCCATGTTACATGGGGTCGGCACAACACATTTTCTTCTTCCATACTTTCCTGTCCCCTATCACGCTATCACTGACAGTGGACTTACATGAACAGTAAAAAAATATATAACCATAAAAGTGTCCAGGAGGAGCTTGTGGCTGAAAAATGAAAAAAACACAGGTTGATCTTAAAGGTTCTTGCCTAGGTTGGGCCATAGATGGGTGACCACCTGACCATACTGAGATTCCTACATGCCATGAAAGCATGTTTAGCCAATGGTCCCGGCTGTCACAGATCTATGGCATTGATTACAGTTAGAAGCCAGAATATCTGAGTCTTGCCATTTACTGCCTTGTGGAGGTCAGATAGGCAGTTGCTCCATGCCCTGAGGCAGAGGATATCCATAAGAATGTAGAATCAATTTTTTATAACATGTAAATTTTTTAACATTCAAAAGTGCCGCATAATGGCCTAGTTGAAATAAATACATTTGATTTGAAGAATTGCCACATGTTAAGCAAAGGCAGACAACAATGTCTTAGTGTATGAGAGATTAATCTTTTGGGGCAACTCTGAATTTTCACCTCTGTGCAGAGTTGATCCAAAAGATTTTTTTATCCTTATTAAAGAATACAGTAAAGTCAGTGTTGTTTGGTCAATTTCTTCCTTGGTGACTGGCCTTTCTTTTTAAAACACATTTTGGGAACAAATCATTGCAAATGCAATAAAGCTCAACTAAATACGTAAGTTTACGATAACTATTTCGCATCTTTCAAGAAGGAGTTCTCACGCAATTTAAAATTGGAATATCCCGCCACCTGGTGAAATGGACATACTTAGAGATGTGTAATTCATCACGCTCCCCTGCTAGTAGCGTCAAGACCCGGATGGTGGTCTGGCAAAGATGCTTGCCGCCTCAGAGTAGAATGTACGGTATATTTTTATCACCCTGACGGACACCGGCACGCCTTAGAGCAAGCACCTGGACCGTACGATTCCAACATTGACCCTCCTTCAGAAGGTATTGCATCCTGATGATCTGATAATGAAGTGTCCTGAGATTGGGCAGTGACTCATCAACTGGGAAAAATCGTTGGAAGTGAAATCAAGTCGTTTATTTTAATTAAATCATTTAAAAGGTATTTTTGAATTATCAAGTAAAAGATTAAACTATTTGCACATTCGCAAGCGTCAGTAGGTCCGAAGTACTTTATCGTCGAACCGACACCGATGGAGGCAGATGCCGTTCTTGTCACTAAGGCTTAGCTCGCACTGCGATTTTTATTCGCGCGAATTTTTACCGCCCATTCTGCGACCTATGTATGAATTTGCACGAATTGCGGAAAAAAATATCGCGCGGAAATAAAACCGCAAGAAATCCGTGTGTTGCCACAGAAACCACCGCACCGCGGTGCGGATTAAATTCGCGCGAATATTTTTAACTCTATGAACGGGTAGATGGAACAAATATCGCGCGGAATTTTATCCGCAGTGCGTGTTAGTTAAATTCGCGCGAATAAAAATCGCAATGCGTGCTAAGCCTTAACGGAGCGTTTTCCCCGGTACCGATGCACTAGAGACCGATTACGCCGACATCGACACCATGGAGGAGCGCAACGTGCCGTACTAGTCGTACCAATCCCAGTTAGGATAACCATTTCGAAAATTGAAAAGCCCTGACAAAAAGCTGGACATTTGAAAAAAAGAAGTCCGGATATATTTAAATGTCTATGCCAAATGTCCGGTAAACCTAATCCCGGTGGGACGACATCTCTTACCGACCCCATTCTCCTCGCGGCGTACGTAGGTAGTATGGTGCCCTGGAATTTGGCGATGTCGACGAAACACCGCCCAGACAAAAAATCAACTCTGGATATAGTGCATTAAGCAAAACCTAACTAAATGTAATAGTTTTATTCGAATGTAAGAAACCTTGGTAGAATAACATTCCATGTTTGCTCTTACATCGTTTATTACCTAATTGAAGCTTTGAACACAAAACAAGGAAAACAAATAATGAAGGATTACTATAACTCGCTATGGTATTTTCGAGTGTTATGATAATTAATCTTACCGTTTTTATTTTAGATGAGCATCACCTGGCAGTATGTCGTCCTTTGACAAATTAAAGCTTCTGATTTGGAAGAACTTTCTTCTACAAAGACGGCACAAATGGCAAACTTTATTTGAGATTGCATCACCTGTGATATTTTCTTTATTTTTAATATTAACAAGATGCCTAGTAAATCCAGAATCAAGACCCGAACAAAGTTATCAACCATTTCCTCCAACTTATTTCAATATTAGTGGACGAAATTTGTAAGTAAATTTTACTTTTAACATCTCTCGTATATAGGGTTGCCATCTCTAAAAACTGCCTCCGAAAAGAAGCGTAAAATCCCCGGATTTTGGAACTTACAACGCGGACATTTGAACACAACAGAGAATTTTTTTATATTTCAAGTCAAATAAAATATTGTTTTAATAGTTATAAACTAACTGAATACTTTAAAACCCGGACTACAAACAAAAGCCCGCCCGGACGCTCCCCGGACGCCTTATAAACTAGGACAAATCCGGGGAAACCTGCAGCCGTATTGCATAAGTGTGCAGAGTTTAAACTCTATCCAACTGACCAAATCGGCCAATCACACGAAACGGAAATCCACATCGCGTCATTCATCTCGCATGTGATTGGTCGGTTGGATAGAGTTTAAACTCTTTGCGCACTTACGCAATACAGCTGCCGGACGGATGGCAACCCTACTCATATGCCTTAGTCAATAAAACACATTGTTAATGATTTTACATTCTTATCCAGAGGAAATTTAACAACAACAAAAACGGGAACACTGGCATTCTCCCCTGAAAACCCACTCACTAGAAAAGTAACTAAAGATGCCATAGCCATGGTAGCTCATGACAATTTCAGCATACTATTAACCTTCCTGTTTGACTCGAATATACTGCCACAGCCTAAAGGCTACAAGAATGCAAACGAAATGGAATTAGCTCTTAAACAACCTAACGCAATGAGCCAAATTCTTGTTGGCATTGAGTTTGAGGACAGTATGGCAAGTAAGTTTAATACTATAATTCACAATTTGTGACTTCACGTTAAGTTCTCTTCTATTTAACAAAGGAACGAATTGGACAGAATCTGTAAGTTTAAATATTTTACAGATGCCACAGAATGGCCCAAAGACGTAAAGGTAACGTTAAGGTTCCCGGCTGTGATGAGAACACCAATGGTAGAGCACCCACTGAGAGCCAGTTGGAGAACTAATTTATTGTATCCGCTGTTCCCGCGGCCAGGGCCCCGTGATCCAGACGACATGTACGGCGGGTATACACCAGGTTCTGTATTCACAACTTTTTTTATTTAAGTCTCATTTACCCTACACAATAACATAAGTAGGTAACTCGATAATTATTCATTCATCTATCAATCGGAACTCTTCTTATGTTTGATTAGGTACAGACTTACATTATATATTGTTTCGGTATTAAACCGAGCAGAGCAGAGCTTAGAGCAGTGGTGGCCCAGTGGTATCGGCCGCGACTTACAAATTGTAGGTCGTGGGTTCGAGCCCAGGCAGGCGCTTTACTTTGTATAAATTATTTCATCACCACTGCTCTCAAAACGGTGAAGGAAAACATCGTGAGGAAACCGGCATGTCCTAGAGCCAAAAATTCGAAGACATGTGACATCCACCAATCCGCACTGGGCCCGCGTGGTGGATTACGGCCCATTCCATCTCACAGAGAGGAGGCCTGTGTCCCAGCAGTGGGAACATTAATAGGCTGATGATGATGATGATGATGATTAAACCGATAATTAAAAATATTATCTATAATATAGATAATATTTTAAAGAATAAGCCCCTTTTCACACGCCCCGGTTTCCGGGTAGCCGGTGCCGGTTAACCGGCGGCGAAGTATATCGACATGTATGATAGCTTTCACACGTACCGGCGTACGTGGCTATACATTCGCCGCCGGTTACCCGGTAGCGGCTATCCGGCAACCGGAGCGTGTGAAAAGGTACTAAGTGTAAGCTTAATAAAGATTCTATATTAAGCTTACACTAGTTCTTCCTTTGTAATTTTACTGCTTCAAAGTTCGTTAGGTAAACACATAAGGCTGACTTAGTAGTTGTCAGCGCGTTTAAAAACCCGACTGCAGAAACCAATAAATCCCTTTTCAAGCAGTGGGATGACGTTGGTGGAATTTATTTTAGTTCTTTTTTAATCCGTGCTACTAGCAAGTGCATTCGCGGCACAAGACGTACATTTAATCCAATAGCCAAGTTATTCGTCTTCGACGATGGAGCACCTAGACATGACTATTTTTCGGAATCGTCTCCTTTACCCCTTTATTTTAATAGCCTATGTGGCACAACAGTTCCTATGACTATGAGTTACGTAATGGCGGCCATTGATTTTTCGAAATGCTTTTGGGCATACTCGTATATCACTCAGGGTGTCAAAACATATATATCTAGTGACTAGCTGACCCGTTTTGCCATAAAAACCACCAAACATTCATCTAAATCGATCCAGCCGTTCACGCGTGATGCCGTGACCAAGGGAAATAGGGATTCATTTTTATATATATAGATAACTGCTGATTTTTTTGAATCCTTGATGGAGCCTTAAGGCTACATGGCGTGCAAAAGAAATAAACTTATTTACACATACATAATACATATCTACTTACATACAAACTCTCGAAAAACCTTTCTTCTGGTAAAAAAATATTGTCTCTGAAATTATTATTCCGTATCCACTTATTGCTTAAATACGAGAAGGTAGCACTCTCATATTAGGACTTCACCTATTTACGTAGATATCATGAATACCTACGCTCGTAGATGGTTAGCTACCAGCTAAAACTTAATGCTAAAATTGTGGCCTTTGACCCCTGATCTATTAAGAGGTTTTACGTTTTTTTACGAAGTATATTATGTACATACACATTCTCAGATTCAAGGCTATTCAAACCTACGATAAAAAATAAATAACCTTATCAGAAACATTGTCTTATGTAAAGTCGCGAGATTAAATTAGTCACAAAAACACTGACTGTACTAAAAAAATAGCATCGTTTATCTAGTTTGTGACGCGAAATAACCAGGAACTTGCTGCGAGTACATAAACAAATCTATTAATACGACGAACGTGTAAACATCAGACTAAATAGGGTTTTTATTTTTTAGGGTATACACCAGAAATGTTCTTAGCGGTTCAGCACGCCGTATCACAGGAAATCATAAAGCAGAAAACTGGGAAACCGATTGGTACTAAGGTGTACTTACAACGGCTACCTCAGCTTGCATACAGGAACGATCTATTGCTGGTGGCACTCGAGAGATTTATATCGATGATCATAATGCTCTGCTTTGCATATACCTTCGTGAATACCGTCAGGGTTGTAACTTTTGAGAAGGAGTTGCAATTAAAGGTAAAAATTATATTATTATTGAAATAATGCAGCTTTAGCTTATATATGTCATGGATCAAGTAATTAATTAGGGCACTATGTATAAAAACAAAAACAAAACAAAACAAAATTCATTTATTTGCATAAATGCCCGGGTATTATGAATATAGTCAAGTCAGATCGGGCAATGTAATGAATACAGATTTAAACTTCTATATATATCACATTGTCTGGTCATTATGAATATTGCTACGTAACGGTTGGGCAGTTCGATAAATATGGTCAATGATTGTTAAAGAGCGAGCGAAGCGAGATCGGTAGCTTAGGGCACCCCGACACGGATAGGTTAAGGCGATACATACGTCCCAATGTTAACGCAGTACTGGCCGTGCGCCCGCTCGATGCCAAAATATCTATATTGAACCTCCTTTTGAACAGTTTTGTTTGCAAAATATTATTTGATTTACATATGCTATGTTAGTTATGAAGAAATTCCAGCCATCAATATTTCAGTGTAAAAATATTTTTAAACATCCATGTCGTTTTCGAAGAGTTTCCAAAAGTTGCGAAAAAATATCATTTTGTTAATTATTTTTTTAAAGCAAAACTATTAGTTACACGAAAAAACCTTGTGTTAAAAATAATGTACATGAATCAATAATAAATATATATTTTTTTCAAACCTTTTAACCTAGCCGTTACTAAGGAGTATGCTTTAGAAAGTAACCGTTTTACGGCACTAAGTTCCTTAGGCCCTTAAGTTCGAAGGAGATGACGGGAGCTGAATTGAGCGAGCAAAGCGAGCGAACTCTGCATCATCTGCTTCATGTTAGGTTACTTTAGACCCTGCAGATAGAAAATAGAGACTCTATCGACTTAGTTGCTTAAATAGTAATAGTACTGGTAAAGTATTTCTATATTAAAATCAATGTCAACGTTAAAATAATTTAATAAAACATATATTTTTAGTACCCTGCCCAATACGTGATGGGCATTATACAGAAAGCCCGGTCAATTTAATAATTTCAATATTTTTTATCATATTGCCTACTCATATGAGCGCACGGTTAGCGCAGTGGTTGAGCGATTGACTGCTGCGCTGCGTGTCGCGGGTTCGATTCCCGCACGGAACAAATATTTGTATGACCTACAGATAGTTGTTTCGGCTCTGGGTGTTTTGTGTATGTGAGTTTATATGTTTGTAAACGCACCCACGATACAGGAAGAAATTCCTAGTGTGGGGCAACGTTTTTTAAAAGAAAAAAAAGAAAGAAAAAGAAAAAAAAATTGGGCATTTTTCAAATTGCCCAGGCATTATGAATAATGCCGTATTAATCACTTGGTCCTTAGCATATACAACACAAAACATCACTGGAATGATCAGTATCCTAATTGCGTGATACACTAAATCAGTTTCCATCAGAACCAAAATGAGTTCCTAATCCATTGCTTCATATGTTTAAAAATCCTTTTACTCATCAGTGTAAAAGGCTCAATGAATACTGATGAATTGACAAAATAAAACAGTTTGCGATTGATTCCATGATTTTTTATATTACGCGATACTAACTCATTATTAGACAGGTTGTCTGTAAGAGATTGCCCTGTGCGATAAGACCGCCCATTGTACACTTTGTTTGAAAATGTTTGTCCTTTATGTTTTTATTTTGTGGTGTACAATAAAGTTTATAATAATAAATAAATATTAATATCTATATATATTAAAGTAAATTTTATGAAATATCAATTTAATCAACGACATATTTAAATCTTATTTTATTTTGACATTATTTTATTTTGGTTTAATTTTAATTTCAATTTATGTAATTCTATTTGATTCTAATTTTATTTTATGTCCTTAGATTTTACTTTATGTTTGTTTAAATTCTTATTTTATTTCATGTGACTTACCTACTATAACAATGATGTGCATGCCTGTAAGTGACTTGCTTACACAGGATCTATTCTGAATGTTGGTTTTCTAATATTTATTTGTAAATGAGTCGTTGGTGTGCCTTGATAAATAAATAAATAAAGTTATTGCAAAACGATCTTTATGTTGTGTGTTGACAGGAAACAATGACAATAATGGGCCTTCCATCGTGGTTACACTGGTTGGCTTGGTTCATCAAACAGTTCTCGTTCCTTTTGATATCAGTTGTACTTATCGTCATACTATTTAAGGTAAGTTTATTGAGTCATTTAACGGTAACGTTTTGAATCTTATTCCCGTTATCACAGGTTCGGTAATCAGTTAAAACTCACAGATCGTCGATGTGATTATTATGCCTCCCAATATGCAGGAGGGAAACGTAACAGCTCAATAATATCCGGGTCATTCCGGATACCAACGTTTCGGACCCCAGTACACTAATAGATAATTTCCTGATAAAATTAATCTTCGATACCAATTATTCTGAACTATGCAGGCCAGATACTTTGAAAATGCTTAATAAGCACATACAATTTCATATCGCTCTCAGAAAATTTAAGACCCATTTATTGAAAATATCATGAATAAATTTCTACTATAGTTCATTCGCGTTAAGAAAATATAAAACTAAATGTCTGCTGAAATCTGTTATATTCAAAATATATCATTATATTCACATTTGACATAGAGCTAAGTTCGCAGAATGCTTTTGCAAGCATGTTGACCACTGCTCCACTAGGTAAGCATAATTTCGGAGTAGTGAGTGGTTCCCTTTTGCGTTATGATTTTACTTTTTTTATTTAATGTTTTCCACTTCCTCGTACCAATATACCAATATTTGTTGTTATAGCGGCACAAAAATACATCATCTGTGAAAATTTCAACTGTCTAGGTATCACGGTTCATGAGATAAAGCCTGGTGACAGACGGACTGTGGAGTCTAAGTAATAACCTTGACCTTTGACCTGCAGTAGGACAATACCAGGCTGTAGAGTTTTCCTAATAAGACTGTATACAATTCTTCATTTGTAGATACCATTCAACCGAACGGAGGAAGGTCACGGATATTCTGTACTTACATTCACACCATGGACTGTGCTGTTCTTCTTTTTGGTCCTGTTCGTGATAGCCTCATTAGCATTCGCCTTTATGATCAGCGTCTTCTTTTCTCGAGGTAAAAACAAAATTATAATTATTAATGAAGATGTAGTGATAAAAATTTAAAAGAGTATGCTAAGATGGTTTGGCCATGATGAGAGGATGAATGAAAGGCGACTAACAATAGATATTTACAAGGCAGACGTGAATGGAAACGTCCGCGTGAAAGTTGAAAAATATCCCGAGGGAACATATTCCCGGGATAAAAAGTGTTGAGAAAAATGTTGAGAGGATGAATGAAAGGCGACTAACTAAAGGTATTTACAAGGCAGACGTGAATGGAAACGTCCGCGTGAAAGTCAAAAATATCCCGAGGGAACATATTCCCGGGATAAAAAGTGTTAAAAAAAATGTTGAGAAGGATGAATGAAAGGCGACTAACAAAAGATATTTACAAGGCAGACGTGAATGGAAACGTCCGCGTGAAAGTCGAAAAATATACCGGGGGAACATATTCCCGTAATAAAAAGTATTGAGAAAAATGTTGAGAGGATGAATGAAAGACGACTAACAAAAGATATTTAAAAGGCAGACGTGAATGGCAACGTCCGCGTGAAAGTCGAAAAATATCCCGAGGGAACATATTCCCGGGTTAAAAAGTGTTGAGAAAAATGTTGAGAATGATGAATGAAAGACGACTAACAAAAGGTATTTAAAAGGCAGACGTGGATGGCAACGTCCGCGTGAAAGTCGAAAAATATCCCGAGGGAACATATTCCCGGGATAAAAATGTTGAGAGGATGAATGAAAGGCGACTAACTAAAGGTATTTACAAGGCAGACGTGAATGGAAACGTCCGCGTGAAAGTCAAAAATATCCCGAGGGAACATATTCCCGGGATAAAAAGTGTTAAGAAAAATGTTGAGAGGATGAATGTTGAAAGGCGACTAACAAAAGGTATTGACAAGGCAGACGTGAATGGAAACGTCCGCGTGAAAGTCGAAAAATATCCCGAGGGAACATATTCCCGGGATAAAAAGTGTTGAGAAAAATGTTGAGAGGATGAATGAAAGACGACTAACAAAAGGTATTTAAAAGGCAGACGTGAATGGCAACGTCCGCGTGAAAGTCGAAAAATATCCCGAGGGAACACATTCCCGGGATAAAAAGTGTTGAGAAAAATGTTGAGAGGATGAATGAAAGGCGACTAACTAAAGGTATTTACAAGGCAGACGTGAATGGAAACGTCCGCGTGAAAGTCAAAAATATCCCGAGGGAACATATTCCCGGGATAAAAAGTGTTAAGAAAAATGTTGAGAGGATGAATGTTGAAAGGCGACTAACAAAAGGTATTTACAAGGCAGACGTGAATGGAAACGCCGGGAGGGGACGCCCTAGAAAGACATACATAGACCTTATAGGTGATGTTCTTCAGAAAGGCCAGGTGCGCAGTACTCATAACTGGCGTGTGTGTACGACTAGTGAATGTGAGTGAAGCAAATGAAATATGTAAGGATCGTAGCAGGTGGCGATCTATTGGATCTGCCAACCCCCATGGAAAAAAGGCGTGAGTTTATGTATGTGTAATTGTGTATGTAGGTATGTAAAATTATTTACTTACAGGAGGTATAGCTGCAGTCATTACCTTCGCATGAAATTTGTACAGAATGTAATTTTTTGATAAAAGTTATAGTAGTCACAGCGCATCATTGTGTCTCTGAAGTTGGCTCTGCCAACCATTGCGCAAGAAATATTTTTAATTAATAGAGTAAGCGAGATAGGACTATGCGACAAACGTAAGCGAGTGGAAGAGACAGTTGCTATCTTCACCTTCAACATTGACACAAAAATAGCTACTGCGCAGGGTCTTGCAGCCAATTCAGAGACACAAAGATCCGCTGTGAATATTATTTCTAAAGTTTTGGTTTGGTTGCTGCTTACGAAATTATTGGGACTTGCGAACTATGTCTTACTAGCAACAAAACAGATATTTGCTATTTGCGAATTATTTTATATTATTTTCTTATAACTAGTGTTTTGTAAAATATTTTTTGAACATAGATTTTTATTGATTTTGACATTTGATGAATACATAGATTTGCCATGGGTATATAGGTACATTTTTATTTGCCATTTATTTGATATTTTACACAGAACTGGCTTAAAATTTTATTTGACATTTGTTTGATATTTTTACATAGATTTGACATACATTCTTATTTGACATTTATTTGATATTTTACATAGTTATTATTTTTAATTGACATTTAGTAATTATTGTTTAAATTTATTTTTGTAATTGCCCAAGACATTTGATTGATATTTTTCAAAGATTTGACATTTGATTGATATTTTGACATTATTATAACATATTTTTTTATTTTGTGTGGTTAATATTTTTCAATTATTGTGTTTAAATTCATTTTGTGTTTTCATTTTCAAACTGTTCATGATTAACTTTTAAAATATTTGCATGCCATATTACTTGGCAAAAATGTCCGAACTATTTGTTTTTTTTTCAATGTTATCCTGCATGCACGTATTATTTATTTATGCATGTACACGCGAGTTTTAGCAAATAAACATATCTTTATCTTTGTTTAAAATTCAAGTAACAAAACTTGTTAGAATATGTATTTTTTTTTTCAGTGTAGTAGCGACACGAAAGTTAATTTAGTTGCGAAACTCATATTGGACCAAAAACTAATAGAGATTGTATCACTATCGGCAATATTTTATGAGCCCATGTTACCAAATTGTAGTGATAATGATAATGATATTTGCAGCTAACACCGCCGCATCGTTTATGGGCCTGGCATGGTTCGCGGCCTACTCAATATACATGCTGACTCAAGTCCTCTACGAAGACATAAGTCTGACAACGAAATTAGTGCTAAGTCTGATATCTAACACTGCTATGGGATATGCATTCCAAATGATCATCATGTGCGAAGGAACTTCAGAAGGTATGTTCATCTAATTCTTAGATAACAATATGG
This sequence comes from Anorthoa munda, assembly GCA_945859665.1. Classification (NCBI taxonomy): domain Eukaryota; kingdom Metazoa; phylum Arthropoda; class Insecta; order Lepidoptera; family Noctuidae; genus Anorthoa; species Anorthoa munda. Next base: position 9,778,412 of record OX243913.1, on the reverse strand, counting down.
TAGTTTACTGAAAATTAGTTTTTTGTCCATCAGGTATATTAAAAAAACCGACCAAGTGCGAGTCGGACTCGCGCACGAAGGGTTCCGTACCATTATCGCAAAAAAACGGCAAAATAATCACGTTTGTTGTATGGGAGCCCCACTTAAATATTTATTTTATTCTGTTTTTAGTATTTGTTGTTATAGCGGCAACAGAAATACATCATCTGTGAAAATTTCAACCGTCTAGCTATCACGGTTCATGAGTTACAGCCTGGTGACAGACGGACAGACAGACGGATCGCAGAGTCTTAGTAATAGGGTCACGTTTTTACCCTTTGGGTAACTATAAAAAAATAAGTATTGAACACGTATTTTTTCTTTTGATCCGTAAACCTATACCATTGTATTACAAAAAGAAAAGTGTTTTCACTAAAAACCCAGGTTTAAAATTCTATTTTCACTAAAAACCCAGGTTTAAAATTCTATAATGTACGGTGAAAACGAGGTTTAAATCTGGGCTTTGGGTTAAACCGCTTTTTGTAACAAGGCACATAGTGACGAAGATATAATGTGTTGAAATAACGTGTGACGTCACGCCGCTAGTACACTTTTTAACTGCCTTAGTGACGTCACAATCCCCACTCCTGAACTTTGATTTGCTTTAACTTTGTCAATGATTTGGCGAAGCGAAAGATACGTGTCCAATTTTATTTTATAATATCACTGACGGACTAAATGGAATTATAATTTGTCTACCCAGGAAACATCCATATTCGTTTTGCAATTATTTTAGATCGAATTAGAATAGTTGAAACTCAGATTAGAGAAGTTGAAACAAGTAAGAATTAAAGTTGATTTGAGTTTTACAAAGTCAAATTGCATTTAAATGATCCGGTCATTATGCAAGAGGCAATGAATAAATAATTCTCGCATTCTTTCTCAGCCTGTTTTTTCTAAAACTGGCCGGAGTTTTTAAGTACCTAGCTTCTTGGATCGAGACTAGAAATAGATGACCTTGTGATAATTAGTTAACATAGACAAAAAACTGAAAATAGCTTAAACTTCAGTTCACGAAGTTAGCAGTAAGTAATTGTAAGTCCATTTTAGAAGCTTAAGGTTGCCCTAGTCGATCATTCGTCCATACAAACGTAGTCTGGCGATTACCCCACTGTTTGACGGTGTACGTTCAAAATAAAAAAAAAATATCAAATTGTCTCTACATTATCTAGCTCTGTATGAAAACAAAAAACCGGCCAAGTGCGAGTCGGACTCGCGCACGAAGGGTTCCGTATCATTATCGCAAAAAAAACGGCAAAAATATCACGTTTATTGTATGGGAGCCCCATTTAAATATTATTTTATTCTGTTTTTAGTATTTGTTGTTATAGCGGCAACAGAAATACATCATCTGTGAAAATTTCAACTGTGTAGCTATCACGGTTCATGAGATACAGCCTAGTGACAGACGGACAGACAGACAGATCGCGGAGTCTTAGTAATAGGATCCCGTTTTTACCCTTTGGGTACGGAACCCTAAGTACCGTTTTTACCCTTTGGGTACGGAACCCTAAAAATAACTATTTTATTATAATGTGTCATTGAACACAATCTAAAATCGCTAGACAAAGAACTAAATTATTCATCTGAACTTCGACCAACGCCTTCCACTACACACTTAATACATACTTACTTTAAAGAAACGTAAGACAATGGGTGACTAATGTCATACCGACCTTACAACATTCTCAAAGTACCTATTTAGGTTAGTTTTGTTTCTTTGTAGTGACTTGCTCTTATAATTTAATAAATGTATTTTCCTCCTTACTTTGCAACTTATTATATTCATTTAAGTATTTGTTGAGTTTGCAATCTTCATAATTTTGCAAAATTCAAATCTATGATTTAAGGGGTTACCCCCTTAAGTTATGTTCAAAAATATAACAGATTTATCACTTTTGATAACTGTAATTTTCTTGCGGCTGAACACCCGTGTCCGCATTCTAGAACGTCACAGTTTTCAATATGCGCAAACGTGGTCAATAATCCCTCCCGTCGCCTATTCCACTATTCCACAGGATAAAAAGCGAATAACACTAAGCTATAGTACCTATATGTTTGTATTAGAGAAAGAAAAACAGTCACACAACAAATTTACCAAAAAAAAAACCGGGCAAGTGCTTGTCGGACTTCGCGTGCGCACATTTAGGCCTATCTATAATAAAAAAAGAACAAGATTGTTGTAATAGGAAAAATTTGGGAATTTTAAAGAAAAGATCAAATTTATCAATATATTAGTATTTATTAGTAAAATATACGTAATAATAAACGTTATCACCAAATTTGAAGTTCATATGTCAATGGGAAGTTAGAAAATTCTTTGGAACAAATTTTATAAAAATTGCTAACTTTGGTGGCTTCTCATTCCATTTATCTACTCAACGAGCTCTAAACAACGATACCCCTATCCTAAACTCGATAGGGCAGGTCAGTATATTAATAAAAAAATATATATCTGTACAAATAGTTCAAAAAAATATATATATTTCCTAGGTCTACAATGGAGCGAGTTCTTCACTCCCATCTCGTACCAGGATCAGCTACAGCCGGGTCACATCGTTCTAATGCTCATACTCGACACGATACTATACATGCTGATTGCAATGTACGTGGAGAAGATACGCCCGGGGCTGTACGGTGTCCCGCTACCCTGGTACTTCCCGTTCACTAAGAGCTTCTGGGTACCGAACAAGCGTAAAGTTGCAGGTTAGTTTCATGTATTTCTCTTGAATATAAACTTTATCAACATTTTTCTAATGACTAATTTTTAGGTATCTATAAGATTTCAATTCACAATTTTCTATTCATAGCTCTTCACGCCAGTATTGAGTTGGCGCCTTTCTACGTGATGTTTAGTTTCGGATTCCACTTAGGACATGTAATTTCGGCAGTTTTTCAATTCCGATATTTATTTCTGAAATTAGATCTCAATATCGGAATTCCGAAATGAATCTTAGAATTTGCGCTTTTTCGTTAAATATCACTTTCTTTTTTGGTTAACTGCACAAATCCGTTATGGGGTTGGATTGAATACAATAAAAAACTCGTTTATGCCGCGACATATTAGGATTTTCTATTGTGTCTCTCTCTAATCACCAATGACTGGGTAATCGGGCGCTTATTTACCTCAACTGGACATTTGTATGCTAGAAAGAACAATGTCATGTTTTTCTGAAAAAGGAATGCAAAAATATCCAGAAAATAAATGTTTATCGGTCAATCTGAAAGTAGTCCCGATAAGTGTAGGGATTTAATGATTTATAAATCCAGTATAAGTATCGGTCAATGTGGCGATGCCTTCTGGGGCAGGCCTATGTTCAGCATTGGATCTTTTGGCTGAAATGATGATGATGAGAGACAATGTAGTCAAGTAGTGGAAGTTGATTTATCCAACAGATTAGTGATAGACCTATTTGTTGTATACAATACAAGCAGATGATTGAAAAATATTAAGCTTTAATTTATTGAGGTTTCCAAGCCAGAAACACATTGTACGATTGAAATAAAGTTTACTGGTTCCGAAACAGCCCACTCAAAAGTATGAAAAACTATCTTAGCATTCTTCATCATCGTCATTTCAGCCGAAAGACGTCCACTTCTGAACATAAGCCTCCCCCAAGTGTCCTATTAGCCGATCCCGTGAGTCTCAAATCCAGTGGATTCCCGTAACCAAAGCATTAATCAATAAAAATAAAATTGTTACAACGAGTTGTATGAAACTGTGTATGTACTTGTATTCTTAAAGGTAAAATTTTTAGCAATCTCAGGACTGTAAATATGGAATTCATCAAGGCACATTCTATTTTTCACGAAGTGAAGTTTTAAGTAAATAAGCGCCCGGTTTAATCGCGCTTTCTCGCTCACAAGAAGCTAAAATAAGTTTTTTTCTGATTCCGATATTGTATCACTCAGTATCGGAATTGAAATATCGGTAATTTCGTGCCGAAATTCCGATATTACGAGATGCCGAGATTCCGATATTCATGGCCTAATTCCACTCCTTATGTTAGCTTATGAAAATTGTGTAACGAATCAATGAATAGGTTACGGTCATCGATGTAATAATGAATGAAGGTCATTATCATTATGTAATAATGAATGAAGGTCATTATCATTCAACATCTCAAACATGTTTATTGATTTAGACATTGAAACTAAAAAAAAACATGCATGTTTCGATATCAAATAGTATTCGCAAATTTTATTGATGTAATTAGTTTTTTTAGGATTTCAATATTTGAATGTGAAATGAGATCACCTTAACCGTTGCAAATAAAGAAAGCAGTTAATTTTGTTTTATCTATCTCTGTCAAGACTTTCCAACGCGCACGAGCCGCTTCTTATCGTGTCTAACGCACATTTAAAATTAAGTTGCCGATATGAATGATTTATTAAACTATAAAAACAAATCGTTCAAGTATTCATACAATACATCAACATATGTTGTGTACTTTAAACCTCGATCGACGATGGTTTTGTGTGACTAAACAAGCACTATTGATTTCGTTATCTGTAGCACATTACTATGAAACGTAATATTTCCAGAGATAAATAAGGACACGCGTGATCTGGAGTATAATGATGCACTGTTGAAGGTCGTTCATGACCACGAAGAGGAACCGAAGGGAGTGCCCGCGGGCGTCAACATACAGGTAAGTCACGCATTACGTGCCACCGATTATATTGTCACTTACGTAACTTTTCAACATTGGCTGCCTCAGTTTTCAGATGCGTTTCCCTTTACTTAAGTCGCAGATACCCCACAGCTCAGTATCTGATTTTAAAATGAGAATCACGTCTTAACTGCTTGTCGTAATTTTTAGGAAAAATATATTACATGTTTTTTTTTTATATTAATTTGGTCTAAGAAAATTTTGTGTTTTATTCGTATAACATTATAAATAAATAAAAATAAAAAACCCTTTTTTTCATGCAAGAATCTTACAAAACAAAATTGAATCTAAATTGGATCTATGTGAACAAATAATGTTTGTTGTTATAGTTTTTGGTATTATTTCCACTTGCAAGAACCCCTCCTCGGGTAAAGGCCTCCTCCAAAGATAGCCAATCTTCTCTAGATTGGGCGAATTTAACCCAATTTGTAGTTGCTACTTTCTTTATATATTCTTCCCATCTAGTATATGGTCTTCCCTTCTTTCTTTTTCCTAGTGGGCCCTTCCACATTGTAACATTAACATAGTGTAATTAATTTGTAAAGCCTAACACGTATGTCTAACACGGAAAAAGAAAGACAATGTCACCAAAACTGCTGGGCGTATTTTAATGAAATGGTCACCATCTCAAAGAGAATTTAATTAACTACATTTTGATCTAAAGTTTTTTTTTAAAGCCATAGAATAATAAGAAAATTCCCAGCAGTGGGAACATTAATAGGCTGATGATGTGATGTGAATAAGGAAAGTACAAAAAGCTAATTAATTTTGGGTCGCGAGGGTGTGAAACGAGTGCGCGTTTTGTTCCCTCAAGGTCGTTGGCGAATATCATCGTCTTAAATTAAACGTTAGAACGCAATTAGGTTTAGATCCAGTATGCGACCAAAGGTCGATTTCAGGTCGAAAATTAAGTCGATTAATCGGCTATCGCCACTACCTTTGGCAGGAGCTGAACTCGAAGTTTGAATATACCTACTTAAATAAATCAGTTCAAGACTGGCAACATTTTTTATTTTGTTTTTGATGTGGTTGTTTTCTGGGGATGGCGACTAGCCGTTGCAACGGAGTATGACCCCTGTCCCGCACGCGTTACCTCTTCTTATTTTTTTAAACTCGATGTACAATGGTGATACATAGACGGCCTTAATGCACCAGTCAACCTCTTCTATCGCGCATTCGTTACAGTTCGTTCAATTTCGACACTTTCTACAAACCTTCGGTTTCGGGCAAAAATTTGACCCAATTTGGCCGAGGACGGCTGAAGCCGAAGTCGAATGTTCGGTACTGGTAGGACTCTTACTAAAATAATATTGAAATATGGGACTAACAAGTTACGGTGTTAAAATAACACCGCGTTTGAGTAACGTTTACATAGAAAGTTAAAATATCAAATGAAATTCATAAATAGGGCTAGCCGTTACTTTGAAAGCGTTACAAAACTGTCATATTGTGTGTTTGTTTGGCTAATATTCGTAAAAAGAACTCGCAGACCGAATAAATTGTACGGTGTGCTAGCTGTGTGTGTAGCATTGTTCATTCAAAACGGTGCAAAATAAGCACCCTTTTGTAATGAAGCTGTCCATCACATATTTCCCTTTCACAATTTTATACGCCTTCTAAGCGTCGCCGTCGTCGACCTTCAAGTAGTAAACCCATATGTCCGACACTGTTGCGATAAGTTCGTGCCCGTTAATTAAGAACATCGATGAAGGGACACCTTACTTAACAACCTTAATAGCGATACGCTGTGTATTTAGTGCCCTGGAAAAACTAAACGACCATGTCCCTTCGCCGCATATAAATACCTTACCTTAGGTGTTTTGTGTCTCATTGCCCATATATTTATCGGTCGTAGAATACTCGTCAAAATTTCTTGGCCGCCCTGAAGTTGGTTTTCCGATGAGCAAGGCACGGATCGTGCTGTTTTTACCCGACTTCCGAAGGAGGGTAATGTGTTTATCAGTCTATGTATAGTCATCAGCACGTAACTTGGCAAGAGTCGTTAGATGCGCAGAAGTAGTTTTTTAGGTCTCCTTGGTAGTGAAGCGGGACGCGGGGTACAAGGTCGCGCCGACCCGAGCGCGCGATTGGTGGCTCAGTCCACCCTTGCCTCCCGCACCGCGTCCTTCCCCTCCGTTCGCCCCCGATTACACTTACGTGCACGAAAAATGTACCCATTGTTTATGTTGAGTTTTTGTTAGGAGTAGTTGTCATTGTTTTAAATTTTAATATTGATATCATTATATTAATATTACATATTAATATCATTTTAATAGGACACATAATGTTTAATATTAATATCTATTTCGATTATTTTTTTTACTTTTAACTGTATATATTTTATTTATAACACCTAATAAACTTCACGAATTCCTCTCCTTTATTTAACTTTCTTCTAAACATACACGATCAAAAATAAATGATGGCCAGAACCATTGAAAAATGACAAGAAATAAAAGTGTGACCACTTTTTTGTGGCAATAAGTGTACGATGCGCGAACTTACCCCCACTAACCTAAAACCTTGCCAAGTTACGTGCCGATGACTATATTTATGTTTGATCCTATGTGGCGTTCTAGAGACCAAAAGCGTTGGCCATTTTTTTTTTTTAATTTGTCATGTCATTGTAGCAAATTTCAGGGCGGCCAAGAAGTTTGGCGAGTTTGGTGTTGATAAGAACAGCAGCCTTATTGCGTGAATACGGCAAGGTAAAGTGTATGAAAAATCGACCAATGACATAGACGGAAATCAACATCGCGTCTTTCATCTCGCATATGATTGGTTGATTTTTTATACTTTTTGCTCTTTATCTTGCTGAATTCATTACCCAAAAATGCTGCAGGAGGCAAAGTTGCACCATCCACTTTAGCGATGTTTTGAGAACTCTCAATGATGATCGACTGACACCAGGGTGATCTTCCTACAACAGACTTGTGAAATATTATTATTCTGAATTATTGTGAACGTAAAGTCAGCTTAATAAAAGTAAATTTTTGAGTAAATGTGTTTTCTTTCAGAATCTTACAAAAATATATAAGGGCCGTAAAAAAGTCGTCGACAATCTGAACCTCAGAATGTATGAGAACGAGATCACCGTGTTGCTGGGTCACAATGGTGCCGGGAAAACAACCACTATCTCCATGCTTACAGGTTATTATTTATTTATTACTAGCGACCCGCCCCAGCTTCGCCCGTAACAAATTGTATACAAAAAACCTTCCTCGTTTCTCATTCTTACTAATGTTGAAACCGCATGAAGATCCGTTCAGTAGTTTTTGAGTTTATCGCGAACAGACGCGGCTGTGGGCACTTTGTTTTATAATATGTAGTGATGATTATTATAGAAACGTGTACAATAAATAATACATCATTAGCAAAATTTATATCATGGTGGTTGGCATCTACAAAATTGCGTAGAGTTGAGTGCACACTGCAACTGCACAGTCGAATTCCGGTTAGGATGTGTATTTTTCCTGGTAGGTTATTTGTTTGCTTCCAACTTTAAGGAAAATTACAACATGGTAAGTATGTACTACTAACAGATGACCTAATTTAATTAAATAGTCACATTTGAGTTCAAAGATCATAAAAACATTGTCCTTAAAGACAATGTTTTTATGATCTTTGAACTCAAATATTCATACAAAGAAAAAATCTATGGTCCTCTGATGTTCGCAGTATTGTTGACATCGGTTCTAACTTAAACTGAATATCTTAATCACAAGCAGCTCAATTCACGATGTCGTCTATATAGCAATTAATTTTCATTTTACTATTTTGCTACTGTCACTTTGTAGTCTCTGCTTAACGGAAAATTCTAATTGTTAAGACAAATCTGTGGTCCCAATTTTGACGCCCTGGTGTTCGCAGTACCGTCGACATCGGCGTTAACTTTTAAACTGAATATCTTAGTTACAAGCAGCTCAATTCACGTTGTCGTCTATGTAGCTATTGATTTTCATTTTACTATTTTGCTACTGTCACTTTGTAGCCTCTTATTAACGGCAATTTCAACGTTAAGACAAAACTATGGTCCCAATTTTGACGTCCTGGTGTTCGCAATACTGTCGACATCAGCACTAACTTTTAAACTGAATATCTTAATTACATGCAGCTCAATTCACGTTGTCTTCTGTGTAGCTATTGATTTTCATTTTACTATTTTGCTACTGTCACTTTGTAGCCTCTTATTAACGGCAATTTCAACGTTAAGACAAAACTATGGTCCCAATTTTGACGTCCTGGTGTTCGCAATACTGTCGACATCAGCACTAACTTTTAAACTGAATATCTTAATTACATGCAGCTCAATTCACGTTGTCGTCTATGTAGCTATTGATTTACATTGTACTATTTTGCTACTGTCACTTTGTAGCCTCTTATTAACGGCAATTTCAACGTTAAGACAAAACTATGGTCCCAATTTTGACGTCCAGACCGGCGAGCATGGCCTACTGTGACAGGCCCGAGTCACACATTTTTATCACAGTTTGGGAACATAAACCGTGATAAAATGCGTGACACAAGCCTATCACAGGGGCCGTGCTCGCCGGTCTGGTGTTCGCAATACTGTCGACATCAGCACTAACTTTTAAACTGAATATCTTAATTACAAGCAGCTCAATTCACGTTGTCTTCTGTGTAGCTATTGATTTTCATTGTACTATTTTGTTACTGTTACTTTGTAGCCTCTTATTAACGATAAATACTAATCTTTAAGACAAAACTATGGTCCCAATTTTGACGACCTGATGTTTGCAGTACTGTCGACATCGGCACTAACCTAAACTGAATATCTTAATTACAAGCAGCTCAAATCACGTTGTCGTCTATATAGCAATTAATTTTCATTTTAATATTTTGCTACTGTCACTTTGTAGCCTCTTGTTAACGGCAAATTCTAATTGTTAAGACAAAACTATGGTCCCAATTTTGATGCCCTGATGGTTGCAGTACTATCGACATCGGCACTAACTTAAACTGAATATCTTTATTACAAGCAGCTCAATTCACGTTGTCGTCTATGTAGCTGTTGATTTTCATTTTAGTATTTTGCTACTGTCACTTTGTAGCCTCTTATTAACGGCAAATTCTAATTGTTAAGACAAAACTATGGTACAATTTTGATGCCCTGATGTTTGCAGTACTGTCGACATCGGCACTAACTTAAACTGAATACCTTAATTACAAGCAGCTCAATTCACGTTGTCGTCTATATAGCAATTAATTTTCATTTTAATATTTTGCTACTGTCGCTTTGTAGCCTCTTATTAACGGCAAATTCTAATTGTTAAGACAAAACTATGGTCCCAATTTTGACGACCTGATGTTTCCAGTACTGTCGACATCGGCACTAACCTAAACTGAATATCTTAATTACAAGCAGCTCAATTCACGTTGTCGTCTATATAGCAATTAATTTTCATTTTAATATTTTGCTACTGTCCCTTTGTAGCCTCTTATTAACGGCAAATTCTAATTGTTAAGACAAAACTATGGTCCCAATTTTGATGTCCTGTTGTTTGCAGTACTGTCGACATCGGCACTAACTTAAACTGAATACCTTAATTACAAGCAGCTCAATTCACGTTGTCGTCTATGTAGCTATTGATTTTCATTTTACTATTTTTCTGCTGTCACTTTGTAGCCTCTTATTAACGGCAAATACTAATCGTTAAGTCAAAACTATGGTCCCAATTTTGAAGCCCTGATGTTTCCAGTACTGTCGACATCGGCACTTACCTAAACTGAATATCTTAATTACAAGCAGCTCAATTCACGTTTTAGTCTATGTAGCTATTGATTTTCATTTTACTATTTTGCTGCTGTCACTTTGTAGACTCTTATTAACGGCAAATTCTAATTGTTAAGACAAAATTATGGTCCCAATTTTGATGCCCTGATGTTTGCAGTACTGTCGACATCGGCACTAACTTTTAAACGGAACATCTTAATTACAAGCAGCTCAATTCACGTTTTAGTCTATGTAGCTATTGATTTTCATTTTACTATTTTGCTGCTGTCACTTTGTAGACTCTTATTAACGGCAAATTCTAATTGTTAAGACAAAATTATGGTCCCAATTTTGATGCCCTGATGTTTGCAGTACTGTCGACATCGGCACTTACCTAAACTGAATATCTTAATTACAAGCAGCTCAATTCACGTTTTAGTCTATGTAGCTATTGATTTTCATTTTACTATTTTGCTGCTGTCACTTTGTAGACTCTTATTAACGGCAAATTCTAATTGTTAAGACAAAATTATGGTCCCAATTTTGATGCCCTGATGTTTGCAGTACTGTCGACATCGGCACTAACTTTTAAACGGAACATCTTAATTACAAGCAGCTCAATTCACGTTTTAGTCTATGTAGCTATTGATTTTCATTTTACTATTTTGCTGCTGTCACTTTGTAGACTCTTATTAACGGCAAATTCTAATTGTTAAGACAAAATTATGGTCCCAATTTTGATGCCCTGATGTTTGCAGTACTGTCGACATCGGCACTAACTTTTAAACGGAACATCTTAATTACAAGCAGCTCAATTCACGTTTTAGTCTATGTAGCTATTGATTTTCATTTTACTATTTTGCTGCTGTCACTTTGTAGACTCTTATTAACGGCAAATTCTAATTGTTAAGACAAAATTATGGTCCCAATTTTGATGCCCTGATGTTTGCAGTACTGTCGACATCGGCACTAACTTTTAAACGGAACATCTTAATTACAAGCAGCTCAATTCACGTTTTAGTCTATGTAGCTATTGATTTTCATTTTACTATTTTGCTACTGTCACTTTGTAGCCTCTTATTAACGGCAAATTCTTATGTTTTGTAGAAATCATTTAAATTGTAGCTTTTGTTATAAAACGTAGTTGTCTTGAATTTTGAATCTTATAAGAAAACACGACTTTACCCAGCTGCAAGGACCTTGGTATTATATTGTATGTATATATGTTTGTAATATTCTTTATTACCTCGTATATTTCAAACCACTTGACAGATTTTTATAATTAAGACATCGATAGATAGGTCTTGACCGCCCAAGTGTTCTTAGATAACAGTATTATAAAAAAAGAAATATGGCGGATTAGGGCGCCATATCCCCCCCCAATAACCCCCATAGGTTGCATTTTTTTTTCCATACCCATCGAGTGAGTTACCAAAATGAAGGGTTTTCAGAGGTGATTACAAAAATATATACCAAAAAAAAGTCATTCGAAAAAAAGTCATGCAGTGTAGTCGAAGGATATTTATAGTTTTGGTCAGCCAGCTCGCGAATATGTATCCCCCGACTGCACAGCATGACTTTCTTCTTGTTTACATCTTTATTATATCATTATTAACATTTTTTTATTTTAATTTTTATTACAAAAAGCACTAAAAATCTTTGGGAGTCAAAATACTCATCATATTCTTATTTTTATTGACGGCATCGAAAGTAAAATAGTACCTATGTATATTAGAGTAGTATAGAAAATGATTGCCCGTAATTTTTAGGGTTCCGTACCCAAAGGGTAAAAACGAGACCCTATTATTAAGACTCCGAGGTCCGTCTGTCTGTCCGTTATTAGTTAGTATTTCAGTTGCTGCTATAACAACAAATACTAAACACAACAAATGCAAAAATCGGCAAAAAAATCACGTTTGTATTATGGGAGCCCCACTTAATTATTTATTTTATTCTGTTTCTAGTATTTGTTGTTATAGCGGCAATAGAAATACATCATCTGAGAAAATTTCAACTGCCTAGCTATCACGGTTCATGAGATATAGCCTGGTGACAGACGGACAGACAGACAGACAGACGGATCATCCCGATGTCCCATTTTTACCCTTTGGGTACGGAACCCTAAAAAAGAAAGTCGTTTAATAACGAGCTGACCATAGAATCATAGATACAATATTATATTTCTATGGAGCTGACAGATCCCTACACTATAATCTTGTATGATTTGAGTCATAGTAATTTGAAGAAACTCGAGTGTAGTCCGTGAGTCCGTGTGATCACATAATTAGAGAGAACCATTGACACTGTTCAGTTGGAAGGGTTAACAACGTTCCTCTAATCGAACGGCTGCTGTAACACCAGTAAGTCGACACTCGCGTGTTAAACAACTGCCCAATTACAGCCACTTAACTTTTATTTAGCTGTTCCGATTACAAACAACAATCATAGAAATTTATGTTTCTTCGTGTTAGCCGATCCTTAAAAATGTGCGTAGGTAACTAATACTAAAGGGTCTTTCAACAAGGACGGGTCGATGTTAAAATTGAATAAATCAAGATGTGTGTGAGATATTAACGAAATTTATTTTTTATTTGAAAGGCAATGGGCCTATGCCATTATGGATGGAATATGACATCGTTCAAATGTCCGCCGCAGCTTAGTATGGTGGCACGAATCCGAGAGGTCCAATTTTTAATGACTCTGCTGCATAGATCGAGCGAGCGCGACAGATCAATGATAAACAATTTCTTTTGGCTTGAATTGAACAATATGGAAGTGAACGACATGTGGTTCCAGTAAGATGGCGCTACTTGCCACACAGCGAACGACACAATCGACATTCTGCATGAACGGTTTGAGGGTAGAGTTAGAGTTCCGCTAGACTTTTTCTTGTGAGGTTTTCTGAAGTCGCAGGTCCATGCCAATAAACCACATTCGACCGTTGCCCTGAAAGCCAACATAACGCAGGCCATCGCTCGGATTCAGCCGGATCTATGCAGCTGAGTCATTAAAAATTGGACCTTTGGGGGTAGGTGGAAAAGGGTGTAAAGTCCCACAAACCTCTATAGAAAAGGGAGGATCCTCCGACCAGACGGGTGTTGTGTCTGGTCCGGGCAACTGCCCAACGGTTATCGTCGGACTGTTGTATACGTTCAAATCGCGCCGAAAACTTTGCTTGCGCGATGCAGGATTTGTGTGACGTCATGTCATTAGCTTGTAAGTGGCGGCGTCGGTGCCGCTACAGACCTCTCGGATTCGTGCCACCATACGAAGCCGCGGCGGACATTTGAACGATGTCATATTCCATCCATAATGGCATAAATGGGCCTTTAAATAAAAAATTAATTTCGTTAATATCTCACACACATCTTGTTTTATTCAATTTTAACATCGACCCGTCCTTGTTGAAAGACCCTTTATAAATTCGTATGCTATACGGATTTTTTGGCAATGCTACGATTAGTTTTTTAACTGACTTCCCAAAAAGGAGGTTCTCAAGGTTCTCAATTCGGATGTTTATATATGTATATTTTGTTTTATTTTTATAATATTATACAGAGGAAAGATTTTTTGTTTGTTTGTTTGTACCGAATAGGCTCCGAAACTACTGGACCGATTTAAAAAATTCTTTCACCAATAGAAAGCTATATTATTCCTGAGTGACATATATTTTTAATCCCGAAAATGGGTCCTGCGGGGTGGTCCACGGGAGCGAAGCCGCGGGGAACAGCTAGTTTATATATATATTTTTGGGCATAACTCCGTCATATATAAACGGATTTGCAAAATCCTTTTTTTTTTGTTCGAAAGAACTTTATTCCGAAATGGTCCCATTTAAATTCGGTAAAGATCTGATGAAGAACTTCGGAGATATACAACAGAACTCTTCAATCAATGACGGCAAATCTCTCGGGACTGCTGCAATCGCATGTCTGTTTATTGTTTACACCATATCATAACATACCAACACGCCAGTATGCTCTAACGTAGTACGCAGATGTGTACAACTCACCCTTTCAGTTCACTCTCTTTCCACCGGTTATCTTCAAGTTACATGTTATTCGGGTAATCTATTCTGGCATCACTGTGGACATTATAGGTACCTTACTATAGAACTTGTCCATTACGTACCACTAAAAAGTCAGAAATTAAAACTTATTTACAAAAAAATACAACCGACTTCCAAAAAAAACACTACAAAGTGAAAAATAACTGCAATTTCGGAAGGCGGTGTCATAAACGAAGAATCGAAAACAGGAACACCGACTTCCGAAATTGAAGTTATTTTTCTTTTTGTAGTGTTTTTTTTTTTTTTTTTTTTATCTATATGCTTGCGTTTGACCACTATCTCGCCTGATGTTAAGCGATGATGCGGTCTACGGTGAAGCACGCTTACCTAGAAGAAACCTATTCACACCTATTTATTTAAATGTTGACACACACTAGCTGTATCGTGGGTGCGTTTACAGAAATTTAAACTCGTTTACACAAACCACACCCGGAACAACTACTAGTCCTTAATAATATTTGTTTCGTGCGGGAACTTAACCCTGCGACACGCAGCACAGCAGCATATCGCTCAGCCACTGTTTGGGCGCACGGTTGGAGGAGTGGTTGAGCGATTGACTGCTGCGCTGCGTATCGCGGATTCGACTCCCACACGGAACAAATATTCGTATGACCTACAGATAGTTGTTGCGGCTCTGTGTGAGTTATAATATTCACAGCGGATCTTTGTGTCTCTGAAGTTGGCTCTGTAAACGATTGTGCAAGAAACAGTTCAACTGCATAGAGTAAGCGAGATAGGATGATGAGACAAACGTAAGCGAGTGAAAGAGACAGTTATACAATGCTATCTTCACTTTCAATATTGACACAAAAATATGTACTGCGCAGGCTCTTGCAGCCAATTCAGAGACACAAAGATCCGCTGTGAATATTATAATCTATACAAATAAATAAAATTGAAGTGTCTGTATGTAATATCAAAATAACAACGTTTTATTGAATGCACGTGAAAGTATATGCGGTACTAACAACAAACAAGCAATTTTTAAGATTTTTGTCTGTCTGTCTGTCTGTTCCGGGTAATCTCCGAAACGGCTGGACCGATTTTGACAGGACTTTCACTGATGTAATAACGAGTAACATAAGCTACATTTGATCACGAGAAAATTCATAGTTCCGGCGGGAAAATAAAAAATTACGAGTTTGACGCGGACGAAGTCGCGGGCAACAGCTAGTATATGTATATGTTTCTAAACTCACTTACGATACAGGAGAAATTCCTAGTGTGGGACAAAGACCAAAACAAAAAAAATACTACTGTGCCAACAGTGTGGTCAGTATTACGATATTTTTATTTTTTTCTTAACAGGCATTGTCCCACCGACTGCCGGGAAAGCGTATATCAACGGCTACAACATAGTGAACGAAACTGGCCTCGCTCGCAAGTCGTTGGGAATCTGTCCTCAACACAATGTGCTTTTCCCAGACCTCACGGTCGCCGAACACATAATATTTTATTCAAGACTAAAAGGTGTACCGAACTTTAAGCTGAAGGAAGAAGTAAATCATTTTGTTAAGCTGCTGGATTTGGAACAAAAGGTTAGTTGGTTCATGAAATTGTTACTTTTTAGGGTTCCGTACCCGAAGGGTCCAAACGGAGCCTACTGTCACTCACGTGTCCTCGTTGTCTGTCCTTCGCCTGTCATACAATTTTGTTCTAAAGATTTTTTTAACTTACCATTGACCTATGAACTTGAAATTTGGTGATAATGTTTATTATTACGTATATTTTGCTAACAAATACTAATATCTTGATAAATCCGTATTTTATTATAATCAATACTATTTTTCTTTGGTACGGAACCCTAAAGCTGCGAACGAAGCCGACACGCACTTGGCCGGTTCTTTTTTTCTTCGTTATAGGTATGACGTTGGCGTTTTAAGTTTTTGCCTGCAGAACTGACCTTTGTATCTACACCATGACTTCGCAGAAAACGTAAAAAGAGAGCGAATGACATGAATATTTTATGGTTTAAATGGATATTGATTTAAGGTGACGCATTTTCCAACGAATTAATTATTGAACATTGCAACTGTCGTTATCACACGTTAAGGCAGAAAACTAAAATAACCCTCCTCTTTTGGCTTAGCCGTAGTCTTATAGTGATCGATTTTCTGAAGCGGTTTCCGCCTTAAATGTAGATAGGTACAACCTATAGTGTCAAGCTAAACGTAGCTGGATATGAGACGCAAAGGATTGGACGATGTGGCGACGCTTGAAGGAGGCCAATGTCCAGCAGTGGTCGTCTTTCAGCTAAAATGATGATGGTGATGTGGCTAGCAGAGCTTTTTGTGTTGAAAGAATTAAAATTTTTAGGGTTCCGTAGCCAAATGACAAAAAACGGAACCCTTATGGATTAGTCATGTCTGTCCTTCCGTATGTCACAGCCACTTTTTCCGAAACTATAAGAACTATGCTGTTGAAACTTGGTAAGTAGATGTATTCTGTGAACCGCATTAAGATTTTCACACTAAAATAGAAAAAAAAACAAAAAATTTTGGGTGTTTCCCATACTTAGAACTGTGACTCAATATTTTTTTTTCATCGAACCCATTCTCGTGGGGTATCTATGGATAGGTCATCAAAAATGATGTTGAGGTTTCTAATATAATTTTTTTCTAAACTGAATAGTTTGCGCGAGAGACAGCTCTAAAATGTTAAAATGGTGTGTGTGTGTCCTGTAACTTCTAAAATAAGAGAATGATGAAACTAAAAAAAATATATATGATGTACATTACCATGTAAACTTCCACCAAAAATTGGTTTGAACGAGATCTAGTAAGTAGTTTTTTTTTTTAATACGTCATAAATCGTAAACCGCAATTTACCAAGTACGGAATCCTTCGTGCGCGAGTCGGACTCGCACTTGGCCGGTTTTTTTTTGTCCTGTATTTAACCCCGTTTAAATCCTGGAAAATCGAAAAGTCTTTAATGCTTGCATACTGCCATGTCTTACATACGGATGCCAAACTTGGGCCTTAACTGAACAACAACAAAATAAATTAAATATATGTCAGAATGGGATAGAGAGAAGTGTATTGGGAGTAAGAAGAAGGGACAAAATACAATTAAAAAAGATCAAAGGAAAGACTAAGTTTGGAAAAGTTCAATCGGTATGCAGAAAATTGAAATGGCGTTGGACAGGACATATGTTGAGAGAAAAGAGAGAGAAATGGACCAGAATTATAACGGAATGGTACCCTAGAGAAAGCAAAAGAAGTAGAGGAAGACAGCCAAAGCGATGGGAAGACGATTTGAAGCAAGTAGCTGGGCCAGAATGGTTACGTACAGCAAAGGCCAGAAACAAGTGGAAATCCTTAGAGGAGGCCTTTGTCGAAAGACAAGCTGTTAAGAGGGGAGATAAGACGAATGCCGAGTATATGTTTTAGTTTTACTTAATTTATAGTTTCCTACCTCTACTGTTATATTTTTAAGTAATGTTTAGTCATGTAAGTTAAAATCGAACAGCAATAAAGGCTTATTTTATTTTATTTTTTATTTTATTTTATTTTAAATCCTGGAAGGTGCCGCTTGCTAGCAGATGCTACTAAAATACTAACTTGTCGTAAACGTTGGCAGCGTGACGTGACATCGGACAAGTTGTCGGGCGGTCAGAAGCGCCGGCTGTCGGTGGGCGCGGCGATGTGCGGCAACTCGCGCGTCGTGTTGCTGGACGAGCCCACATCCGGACTCGACCCCGCCGCGCGCCGAGCTCTCTGGGACTTGCTGCAGAAAGAAAAGAAAGGTACGTTAAGCCCTTTGCTACGTTGGGGTGGGCTTCCAGTCTATACTAGTGTATTCAGCAGCTTTCGGTTAGATTTACATTTAGAAGAGTTTAGAAATTTACATGGAGCTACTGCCTACCTTACCTCCACGACCCAGTGGCTGGATAATACCCAACTTAGCAAGCTGGTGTCAGGTTTTTTGACTTCTGATTACCCGTAACGAATGTCAAAGATCTAAAATGTTAACACTATTAAAGCTCTTGCGAACGAGTCACCGCACGTCGACCGCATCAACGCGCCGCACGGCGGTAGACATTACAAAACTGTTAACAATTACCTTCATATATTCGTAATGTTAACACCATAAAGCTCTTGCTACTGCTGGACAATAAAAATGTATAATTCAAGTAATGTTTAGTATTTATTTATGTACAAGTGATTTGTAATCTTTAGAAATAAATGAATTCAAACCGCAATGTCAGCAAGGACTAATTAACAGCTTGCCGAGGCACGGAGGAGCAATGCATGCATCCACGGACCGACCTCAGCAAATATCGCTTAACCTTAAAGATTGACGCGTGCGACCGTTATTATTTAGTTACTTGCTTCTCCATAAAATATCGTACTATAGTTGACGTCAAGTGATCATCTGCCTAACCGGATTCAGCTGAGTACCCGTGTTTTATATAGAGCGACTGCTTATCTGACCTCCACAACCCAGTAACTAGGTAACAGGATACATCTTGGCTAGACTGGTGTCAGATCTCAGGCTTCTGACTACTCGTAACGACTGTCAAAGATCTTCAAATGAAAGCCGGGACCAACGGCTTAACGTGCTTTCCGAGGTACAGAAGAAACTCGCTATATAAAGATGGTCACCCATCCACAGATCGACCTCGATAAGCGTTGCTTAACCTGCTTAACCTTGAAGATCGACCCGTGCGGCTATTATTTAGCCACGAGCTGTCACATGTGTTAGAATTTTTGGTTCTAACACATCCTCACGATGTTTTCCTTCACCGTTTTGAGAGCAGTGGTGATGAAATAATTTACACAAAGTGAAGCGCCTGCCTGGATTCGAACCCACGACCTACAACTTGTAAGTCGCGACCGTTACCACTAGGCCACCACTGCTCTATAGTTGACGTCAAGTAAGGTAGCAATAACGGTCATTGCCCTCACCCAAAAGCCCCTTCGTCCTGAATGTCAAAACATATACCTAACGTTTTCCTTCTTCCTACACGACTACTTGGATTACTTAGGATCGGGTGTTTTTGATTCGTGAAAACGTTTATCAGCAGGGCTAGATTAGAATGAACCACTGGAATCATGTCTTTAGGTGATTCCAGTGGTCCATTTAATACCTAAACTACTCCGCACCGTCCAAGATTTTTCCATTAGTCTTGAGTTTGTCTTAAATCAATAATTTCAAAGAATATCTTATTTTGGAGTGGAAAGCAGGGGAAAGCCAAAGAAAAGATGGATGGACTGTGTGAGGAGTGATATGAAAGCAAAAAAGGGTTAGGACGGTACCGTATGGAAGGAGAAAACGTGTTGTGCCAACCCCAAATAACATGGGTCAAGGTCAGGAAAATAATGACAGAATGAAATACCATCCACAACAATCGCAGGACTGTTTGTTTGTGGGTGTTCAGTGATCCGAAGGTTTCAGTAACTAGCAGTCACTAGGCGTAGCCGCCAAAGTTCGGCTTGAATGACCTCAAAATCGATAACAGTGCCTGAACACCGTAATCAAATATGTCATTCACGTCTGTCTACCTAAGGTAGGTACTACAATCGATGTATTAAAATTTCGTCGTCTCGGCTGAGTCATTAGATTAAAACATCCTATTAAAATAATGGTAGGCAATGACCTAACAGAAAATGTCGACCTTATTCATTGTGAACTTTTGAATGCGCTGTATTTGTATAAAAGCAACAACGATGTATTACGTATTATAGCGGCATACAACATGTAATTAAGCGGTCCTAGTTCAACCCATAATCGTAATCAGTAACTGGACAAAAAAAAAAAACAGGTAGGTGAAAAGAAGAAAATTGAATAAAAATAACAATGTACTTATATGTATAGTTTTAATAGAATATTTTAAAAAACCTTGTTTGTTTATGTCATTAGGTACTGTACCTAAACAATTCAAAGTCAATACAAAGTTTTTGAAAAGTCAATGGACTGAAAATAATAAATTTTTCAATACAGTTGTTACACATGGCGTACTTTCAGAGGTTATAATTATGATTCGAAAATTAAATCTTATGTATAGGCATCTTTCTGTTACGCGGTCGTGACTTTTGTTTACGAGCTCGATCATTACTTTTGCAGTTTAGTTTTAAACTTATAAGTCAATTTAAAAAGTTTAGTAGCAAAGAGTTTTCATACATAGAATAAAATGGGATAGATTTTATACGAGGAAAAATGAATGATTCCGTACGTTTTAGCATTGAACTCTAAAAAGTCTTTTTAATGGTTGTTTAATATATTTAATTACCAGTTTTAATTTAATTATTTTCACATCAACATTTGTCTAAAATCGAATAAGCTGTATAGGCTGTTTTCGTTGTAAAAATATCCAGTTGCAAAAACGCGCCATTAGTTATAAGTCAATTTAAAAAAAGTTTAGTAGCAAGGAGTTTTCATACATAGAATAAAATGGAATAGATTTTATACGAGGAAAAATGAATGATTCCGTACGTTTTAGCATTCAATTCTCAAAAGTCATTAAATGGTTGTTTAATATATTTAAATACCAGTTTCAATTTAATTATTTTCACATCAACATTTGTCAAAAATCGAATAGGCTGTGTAGGCTGTTTTCGTTGTAAAAAAAATATGTCCAGTTGCAAAAACGCGCGAAAATGATACTATTTCCCACATATGTATTGAAAAATGTCGTGTGATACACGGGCGTGTAGGTTATTGCAAACTCGTGTCATTAAAAACCCTCGCCTTCGGCTCGGGCTTGTTAATGATAGCTCGTTTGCAATAACCTACTTTCCACCCTTGTATCACAATGTACTATTACATTTGTCCATGTAAAGTGAAAAAGGTAAGCGTTATTTTGTCGTATTATAAGGTTAAATGACCTGCAAAATCATTATTTGCAATTTTGTAATGAAACAAATATTTTTAAGATTGTTTTCTCAAACACTATCACTAGTAGGATGGCTACATTAGAACTGTCAAGTTACTGAATATGATTATGGGTCGAACCTTAAGAGTCCTTCTGGAGAAGGAACTAAGGAAATGTGAAGTGGAGTGTGCATGTGTGAAGGACACTTGCCCCGCCAAGGCCCCCTGCACCACAAATCTCTATACTCCATTTATTATAGCATTAGACAAAAGAGGCTCGCAGAAGCAGGAGTACGAAACCTTTTATTTTCAAGTCAAGTTCAAACAATTTTAATAAATAATGTAAGTATGTGATTTTTTGTAAGTAACAATGTATGGCATACAATAAAGCGTATTCTATCTATCTACTCTTCACGATGCTTGGATAGGTACATGAAATAAAAAAAAATAGTAACAATCAGTTTATTAAAAACAACTTTATCACAATATGTATTATGTTTTCAATATACGAAATAAATACGATACAAAACACCACTTAACAGTTTAGTCACTGCTACCATCAGTCATCACAAATTATAATAATTAATTGACATGGGTGGTTACAAAAGTCATAATTTTAACTATAATAATAAAGTGGCCCTAAGATCTTTTTCCTCAAAAGGAATATTTTTGCTTTTTAGCCACTCCTGAATATCTTCCTTTCGTGTGGCTGTAGTTGGCAGCTTCTCCAATTTCATCGAATGATATGGCGCATTATCCATAACAATAACTGCACCACTCTCGACTTCTGATAATATTAATTAAAACTACTTTTCAAAATTGTGTGCATCCATTTCAGAATGGTCTCTCTCATAGTCTCAATCACCCTTTTTGGCTTCAAATATTAATTCACCATCCATCAAAAACCCACCCGTTGATCCTGTCAAATGAAATAAAAGCAAATCAATAATTGTGTACCGGTGGGGTAGGTTACTTGATCACTGGAAATAGATTTTAACCTTTAAGTAGCAACCGAAATTAACTGCATCATTACTGTCATTGAACAGGTTAATCTACAACCATAAACATCTTTCTCCGAGGCGAGGCACCAGTTTTCAGTGACGGAGAACGGAGTGATCATTTTATTAATGATTTGGTAATGTCACATTACCAAATCATTAATAAAGTGATGACTTGTTGATCAATTCTTGATTTAAATGTATTTCTTTTGAAATTATCAAAAGAAATACATTTAAATCAAGTTTTACCAATATGGTCAATGATAAGCCGTCTTCCAATTTGTTCTTGATTAATTTGTATAAAGTGCTTCTTTTAAAATCAGGTAGAGACTCATCGCTATTAACGGCTTCCAGAATCTTGTCCAACGTTGGTAACTCATTATCAAAGAAAAAAGAATGAATTTTTCTTCGTATTCCACTTAACGTTATATCATCATTATCGTCAGATTTTGAGTATTTCCGTTGGCGAGGAGGGGGTTGATGCAGGCGACCTTCTGTATTGTACTTGTTCAGTATATTATAGACTGTTGCACGAGATATGCCTATAAAATAAGATTAATAATGTAGGTTATTAACTCACAAAGCATGTTACTTTCAAATACATTTATTTATAATAATAATTTTATGATCCTTACCTGCAATTTCTGCAGTTTTGTTAATTATCTGCGTCCTATAAGCAGGAGTACCTTCGGGCCTGGACCCCTTAACATCTTTATAAATATTTATGACTGGTTTTTTTTCTGCAGCACGAAGCAGTGTTTGCTTTGTTCTCTTTTTCTTGGGAGACAATATTTTAACGTCTGGATCAACGTTGGGGCCACGTATTTTTCGCTGTTGACACTGATCAGCGTTACTAACAGTTACAGAGGGTACATGTTGCGCTTGCAAGCCACTCGTCCCGGTAATAGTCCCGGTCAATACTTCAACAAAATGTACCGCTTTGTACGAACAACACAAAACTAACACGAATAACGATAAGAAAACAATAACAACAGAAAAACAGTAACAAATAACAACTAAACCACGAAAATTCAGCAATAACAACGAGAAAAGGCGAAGCATTCACAAGTATCCACAAGCGAATGACAGTATGGCAATTGACAACTGCAGATTATTTACGCAATTTGACGGATAGATTACATCATAAACCGACAAAATAAAAAAAAACATGTGCAGCCACAACTTATGAACGGAACAGGTAACATTTTAGATTTGGTTGAGTTATAGTGACATGAAAAACGTTTCCGGTACTGTCCGCCCCTGCTTCTTTTAGATTTTAAACGTTGACACGACATTATTTTATGTAAAAACTAAATAATATTAAATGAAGGCCTTGTAATTTCAGAAGGTAGATAGGTTAAATAGATGCAATTAAGTGTGGCATCTGTTATTTAAATTGATTATATTTAACTCCACATCAATCTTGACTGTAATAGTGTTTGTTGTATTTTTATTACAAAGTGTGCACCTAAAAGAGCCTTTTTTAACTTCTGTCTAATGCTATAGTAAATGGAGTATAGATATGCTTAGAGCTAAACAAATTTTAAACAGCATTCTGTGTCATCTTCTGATCGTGATTTAAAACTAAGTATCGTATTAGAATTCTAGACTTAACCTGGTAGTGACACTGTCGATGGTGGACCGGCAGTACATCCGGGCAATTATGGTGTACTTTTCATTATAACCCTGAAAAATTTAATTCGAATTTGGGATCTCAACTAAACGTTGGTATAAAAACTTTAATCAAGAAATCTGCACCTATTAGCAGCGGTGGCCGACGACCACTGTTGCTGCTGTATTTATTAATCCCTCGTTTTGACTCGAAATCGCGCCAATCGGGCGTCAACTCTAGAATCCTTCATTACTGTCGCGATTCAATATGGCGCCCGTGACATAAGACAGTTTCTTTTCCCCTCGGTACATAATACACAACTAAAATGTCATTGTACTCATACATACTTATTGGCAGTCTTACTTATAATAATTATGATCTTGACTGGCTCCTTTTCATACTTATCATATTTTAATATCTACCTACAACATAATATCTTCTTTTTTACACTAAAAAGATCTTAAATTTATGTGAGAACATTAGTCACAAAAGATATTACTCTGTCCAGGTCGAACAATGATACTCACAACACATTTCATGGATGAAGCGGATATTCTGGGTGATCGAATAGCTATCATGTCTGGCGGACGCCTGCAGTGTATCGGAACACCTTACTTCCTCAAGAAACATTACGGGATTGGGTACAAAATTACCATTGTGAAAGGAGAAAACTGTATCGCCGATGACGTCACCAAGTTTTTCAGAACTTATGTACCTGATATCAAAGAAAACACCAACATAGGTTTGTTTTTAGAAATGATTATATTTAAATTCTTTTCAGATAAAACTTACTGTAAAGTTAATTCACACGAACTTGACTATTAGCTATTCTCTTTCAACAATCAGAGGTTATTGCCCGTATTATGTATTACCTCTTTCCAAGGTTATGTGTGATTTTACTTTATGATATGCTCTTATACAACACTTCATTTTCAGGTTCGGAACTAACATACATATTGCCGAGTGACAATGTTAGTAAATTCCCAGAAATGCTTAAAGAATTTGAGGCAAAACGGGAATCATTGTGCGTTTCTAGCTATGGGCTTTCCGTTACTAGTTTGGAAGAAGTTTTTATGAAGTACGTATTCACATTATTTAATACTAGCTGATCCCCGTGGCTTCGCTCCCGTCAACTGGCTATCTATCTACCTACCACCTACCTACCAACCGACTCACTGCCCTACCCTACCTATCTACCCACCTAACATACCCTACCTATCTACAACTATTCATTTGAATAAGAATGAATAAAATATTACAATACGAATGTAACCATCTTTTGTTTTTACGTGCGATCTAATTAAATTTTAGAACACAAAAGCTGCTATTGTGACTTAACTATGATAGTGAGATATATTCTCTAACATTTTTTTATGTAGGTAATAAGGAGTACTTTAATCATGTAGTACATAATTTGTATGTATCATATCAATATAGTTTTCCTCAGCGCACGCCAAATAATGAATTTTATAAGCAAAATTTTGTTACTTTGGATTACATTATTGCAATTTTCATAAGGATCTCTAATATTTTTGATAATAAAATATAGCCAATGTTACTCGAGAATAATGTAGCTTTTCATACGTGAAAGAATTTTTTAAATCGGTCCAGTAGTTTCGGAGCCTATTCGGTACAAACAAACATACAAACAAAAAAATCTTTTCTCTTTATAATATTGGTATAGATTTGCTTCCTTAATGACTATCCAATAAGGAGTTATTGAAATTAATAAGTGAACTGTTAACAGGGCAGGAGCAGAGGATGTAGATTCCTCGCCGGTGCAAAAGAACAACTTCACTGGACCGTACAATGACAGCGCCATAGCACCCCTGGGTAATCCCCACCACTCAGGTCAGTAAAGAAAGAATGAATAACTAACATTTATTTGACACAGTTGAGACACTATACACAAAAACCGGCCAAGTGCGAGTCGGACTCGCACACGAGGGGTTCCGTACCATTATCGCAAAACACTGCAAAAAAATCACGTTTGTGGTTTGGGAGCCCCCCTTAATTTATTTAATTTTATTTTAATAATTATTATTTTTTGAAGAGAATATACAACTAAATATTCTGTGAATATTTCAAGCGTCTACCTGTTGCCGTTATTAATATCGAGCAAAAAACGGCAAAAATATCACGTTTGTTGTATGGGAGCCCCCCTTAAATATTAATTTTATACTGTTTTTAGTATGTGTTGTTATAGCGGCAACAGGAATACATCATCTGTGAAAATTCCAACTGTCTAACTATCACGGTTCATTAGATACAGCCCGGTGACAGACAGACAGACGGACAGCGAAGTCTCAGTAATAGGGTCCCGTTTTTACCCTTTGGGTACGGAACCCTAAAAAATAAGTTCAAAAACTAAAATCCGACCACTGGAAAATCACACTCTAGAACGGTGATGGGCAAAGTACGGCGCGCGGGCCAGCTCCGGCCCGCGAAAGAATTTAATCCGGCCCGCCGACGGTCCTTCGACATGAATAGTATATGGCCCACGATATTTTAACGGTCCAGAAGTATAAAGTAGATTCTGCTTAGTAAAATAATAGGCGCATAGGTAAAGGTAGCGCAGAATACAAGGGTAAGCCAGTATGTCTTATATGTAGATAATGAAGAAGCATTGGCAGTATTTAAAGGTTTTAACCTCGCCCGCCATTCTAACACCAAACATGCTAAAACCAAATATGCTTTGAAGAATGATGCAGAAAAAAAGGTGAATGCGGAAAATCTAAAAAAAAACAATATTAGGGTCAAAGAAATATGTTTAATAAGCAAATTCTAGCCCTCCTCTGAAATTTCTTAAACTTTCTGGCCCCCTATTAAGAAAGTTTGCCCACCACTGCTCTAGAAAGTACCACCTAAAATACATTCTGCAAAGTACTCGTAGCATACGACCACGGGTATACTCTGAACAACACTATGAATATGTATGAAATACGAATAGTGATGAGAATATTTTCTTGTTTCATACTTTTCAGTACGTGATTTTGGGGATTTTGAACAGCCACATCACATTTTTTTTGTTTAGGGTTTATATGTATCTAAATAATGCAAAAGTTACAAGAGTGGACTCTAGATAACATATAATGATAACGTAGTTGATTTAGGAAATTTACTATAGGACAGGTCTAGGTATGTGCTATGTGCCTGTAGTTATGTTAGCTAACGAAACATACACATAGGTTTATGATTCATTTGAGAGATTCAGTTATGAGGGAACAAATCCATGCATACATACTCAATACCTATCAACAAACACTGCGACGCCGTAGTCGGGTAAAAAATTAGTTTTTATGACTATGACGGGATATATCTTGCAAACGGTACGTTTGATAAAATATGATGTACCAAACCCTACCTTCATTTTAAAATCCCTGTTCAACGATACCACTCATGTTGGGAAGGGGCAATTTTCTTTTTGTTCTTGTTTTCGGCCCCCCTAGAGGGCGCTATATTCAATTTAATGTTAAGTGTACTATTATTTATTCTGTGGTTACGTCACATAGCCTATAATCAGCAGACAAACAAGACGCATCCAAAATCATTTGTAAAATTATGATAAGTAGTTTAGAAACTTTGAGGGAGCAGGTGAACATACATACATACGCACATACTGGTCAAAAACATAACCCTCCCTTTTGCTTCGCCGTAGTCGGGTAAAATAAGAAAAATCACAGATACAATATACACACATACAGGTGTGTGCCTCGCGATTTCGCTGTTCATTTCAGTATATAAGTATGTATAGATAAAACTTTGTTTTATTTTTCAACCGTAACACGTCATTTTTTTACAATACTTCTTTTATTTACAGCAGACAATGAACCGATACAAAAAGTGCGCGGATATAAACTTCTCAGGAATCACATAAAAGCGATGTTTCTGAAACTGGCGTACAACACGATGAGGAATAAATTGACTGCCTTCATACAGTTCGTGACGCCTATAATCAACATAACGATATCTGTGATCATAGCGAGATCTTGGAAGTTTTTATCGGGACTGCCACCTTTGACGTTAAGTCTAGAGAGCGGTTTTCTGACTACGGAGACTTTGATGTCTCAAGCAAATGTAACAGACGGAAGTTTTGAAGCTAAGGTTATGACGGCGTATAAAAATTTCTTTAAAACATCGAAGTACCCAGGAATGTCGCTTACTGACTTGGGGGCGACAAATTTAGGAAAATTTTATTTAAAACTGGTAAGTTATTATCTGGTTTATTCATAACGAACATACCACCAAGCTAACCATTCAATCTTGGTTTAAATGTCAGTTTTAAAACGTTCCAGAAACTCTCATTTTCTTATATTTTTACGGAAATCTTAAGTTTTATTTCCTCTAATTTTGTCATTACAAAACTTTTATAGTTCTAGCTGCAGCCAGCGGCTTCACTCGCGTTAGATTATTCCAAGAGAACGTAATCCTGCGATAAAAAGTATCCTCCTCCAGGACTTTTAACTGACTACTTACTTATCCCTCAAGCTTAGATAAAGTACCTATAGATTAAGCCCTGGCGTGGCCGCACATGAGACAGCAATAGTTAGTTCTGGTGTTACAACAAGAACAAAAACACTACAACCCACCATCGCACTGACACTTATTATCTATAAATAACCCAAATTCCTTGTCTCAATTAACACATAATACCACGAAATCACAGAAAATCAAACAAAACCGAGTTTGTTTGTCAAACCTGCCATTGTATTAGAGTTTGACAAACAACAGAAACCGGCCATGGTGACAAAGACAAAAAATAATCTTAGGTCCTTATTATTTACATGGAGCTGCCAATTAGCCATCTCGCTCTATTAATCAAGCTCATTTTAAGGCTTAATCTATAGGTACTTTATCTAAGCCCTCAAGGATTAAAATAATAGTGGTTCTGAGTTCAAATTTTATTTTATGCTGTCTCTGACATATAGCTCCTGGGCTTTAACTGTCAAATAATTGCGTCAAAAGAATGCCTCTAACCGTCTTTATAAAGAAACTTTTATGTTAGAGCGCAACAGAACACTCCAGGGTGAGAAACGAAATTCCTATCGGTGCAACGTTCGGGGCTCA
The DNA here is from genome assembly GCA_945859665.1 of Anorthoa munda. Taxonomy (NCBI): domain Eukaryota; kingdom Metazoa; phylum Arthropoda; class Insecta; order Lepidoptera; family Noctuidae; genus Anorthoa; species Anorthoa munda. Next base: position 9,749,407 of record OX243913.1, on the reverse strand, counting down.
CAACATCACCGCTTGGTTCAGCAACTACGGGTACCATGACTCCGCGATATCTCTGGCACACGTCAACAACGCGATCATGGGCGCTCTGTCCCCTGGCAGCACGCTGCAGGTCGTCAATCATCCGCTACCGTATGCTATTGAACATTTGGTAAGTGATATTTGTGGAAATAGTCTACACTATGTGTAACAGTATATACCCAAAACCTGAAAAGGGGTCATTATTTACAACTTTTTCTATGGGACCAACCCTAAAATTGCTATCAACTGCCCCATTTTTAACCCCCGATGGAAAAAGAGGGGTGTTATAAGTTTGACGTGTGTTGCTGTGTATCTGTGTGTCTGTCTGTGGCATCATAGCTCCTAAATGGATGAATCGATATTGATTAAGTTTTTTTTTTGTTTGAAAGGTAACTTTGTCGAGAGTCAAAAAATCAAACAAAGCTAAGAACTAGCTATGTTAGATTAAAATCGGTTCAGCCATTCAAAAATTATCCGAATTTTACTCTTTGAATCTGGGTTTTTTAACAATAACTTGTCATAATTACGTGTTTCGATAGATTGTCGATTGAAGCGGGTCTACTACTAGTTATATTATATGTAGTTTAAAAAGCATGGAACCGCTATGTAAATACAATAAACTGCTGTACACGTTGGCGGTTCCCCGACGCGAGTACGAGGCTTATTTTTTGCTTTTAGATGTTTTGTGTCGGGGGTTTTTTAAATGTTTTAATTTAATTTTTACTGGTTGCGTATCTCAACAAAACGTACTGAACACCTGATATTTACCACTTTTCAGGTTTGGGGTTTATCATTTAAATATTAGCAATAGATTGCTATTTGAAACTTTTTTTTACCATCAAACCTCGAACTATTCGAGTGTCTTTTCTCATTCAGTGGCACAGACCATCTTAGAGTCTAAATTGTTCCAATAGTGCACCAGTCGTCCAATTGAATGTATTTGGGTCATTCTTTACTAATAAGCTGACATTCCATTGCTGCAATATCGGTTTAAGTGTATATTGATTAATCTGTGTTCATCTTTTGTGAGCATATCTATACTAATATTATAAAGAGGTAAAGTTTGTGATTTGTGAGTTTGTGACGTTGTAGGGGGTAATCTCTGGATCTACTGAACCGATTTTGAAAATTCTTTCACCAGTAGAAAGCTACATTATTCTTGAGTGTATAATGTATAGTGTGTGTGTGTTGGCTATAATATATTTTCAAAAAATTAGAGATCCTTATGAAAATTGCAATAATGTAACCCAAAGTAGCAAAATGTTGCATATTAAATTCATTCTTTGGCGTGCGCTGAGAAAACTATTGATGATTCATAAAAATTATGTATTACATGATTAGGTATGGTAGGTAGGGTTGGGTAGGCAGGGTAGGTAGGGTTGGCAAGGTAGGCAGGATGGGCAGGGTGGGACAGGGTAGGCAGGGTAGAGTAGGTATGGCAGGTAGGGTAGGTAGATAGCCAATTGTCGGGAGCGAAGCCCCGGGGGCCAGCTAGTAAATCATACAGTGCGCATTTCATTGTAATAATCAGTTACCTTTTTAAGTTTGTATACGCTTGGTTTCAGGTCAAGGTGATGGCTTCTGGCAGCAGTATGGGATTTCAGTTTGCATTTAACATCGGATTTTGTATGGCTTTCGTCACTGCTTTCCTCGTACTTTTTGTTATTAAGGTAACGTCAATATTGATTATTAATTACCAAAACGCACACGTAATTGAATTAAACGTGAAACCGTATTCCTTGAAAGGTCATCGACTCGATCAATGAAGTCTGTCCTACTTGAAAGTATTTGTCATCTACTCAACTACACACGACAACGATCTTTCTAGATTTAAATCTACATAGTCACGTATTATCACGAACCATATGAAATATAGTTACCGACATAGCCCGAAGAATTGCCAAACTTAAGTGGCAGTGGGCAGGGCACATTGCTCGCAGAACGGATGGCCGTTGGGGCCGAAAAGTTCTGGAATGGCGACCGCGATCCGGAAGACGATATGTTGGAAGGCCTCCCACTAGGTGGACCGATGACCTGGTTAAGGTTGCGGGAAGGCGCTGGATGCGAGACGCAAGGGATCGGTCAATGTGGCGACGCCTGGGGGAGGCCTATGTCCAGCAGTGGACGTCTTTCGGCTGAAATGATGATGATGATATTAAATATTAGTTTGTTTGTTGTAAAACATCTCACATACATTCTTGCAATAGAAGAATATTCGTCGAAGCCTTGAGGATTTGCCCAAGGGCCAAGACAACAAATTTTAATTTCAAGAATAGTTACTGTTAACGGCTTAAGACAAAGATAAGGGTGCGTTTCCACTAAGGCAGAGCTGTGTAATGCAAAGCTAAGCGGCGCATGAAATTACCGATCACAATGTTCAAAATCTTCACTCCGCTTCAGTGGAGCGCAGCAGGTCTGCTTTGAAATCTTCGTTTTGGACTTTCATTTGTTTTAATATTTGGAAACTTGTAAATTGAGTTATTATGGGTATTTTTTCAATCTTTTACATAGGTACTATAGAACTTGTGTGTATTTTTGGTGATGGTGTACTAAAACTCAAAAGAGGGCAATAAAAACTTTGTCACAAAAAAATAAACAGGCCTCATGTAGAGGAAGATACCAAAGACACCGACTTCCGAAACGAAAGTTATTCTGCTCTGTTCCGCTAGGCTTCTACCAACTTCGCTTCGTTGAAAAGTACCTACTATAATCCAGACTTTAAAAAAAAAGTTAATTAAAAATATCATAAAACCCGACTGCTTGAAAAGCGAACTAAAAAGACGTAAACAAGGAGAAAATCATGCTGTGCTGTCGGAGGATACATCATCGCGAGCTGGCTGACCAAAACCATTAGGGTACGACACTATTTTAATGTAACGATAAAGTGACAACCCCCCAAATGTTAGTTTAGTCCACGAAATAAAAAATCACATTATAGATTTAAATCTACATAGTCACGTGTATAGACGTCTTAAAAGCCTTTATTTTGATACCCCACACGATAGGTTCGGAAGAAAAAAAATATTTGTTTCACAATATGGCGCCCAAAAACCGCCATTTTCCTATTTTCCAATTTTCATGTGTGTGTCATGAGTGACACTCGCGGGGTTAAGACGAATCGATTGACGTAAGAACCATCAAAATCGGCCCACGCGTTTGATCACTAGAACGCGGCATAGGAACAAACATACATACATACATACTTACATACATACATAGACTGATAAACACATTACCCTCCTTCGGCAGTCGGGTAAAAAATGATGATGCCACACTATCCTTACTTTTCCTAGGAACGCGTCAGCGGCGCAAAGCTTCTACAACGCGTGTCGGGCGTGCGGCCTGCCGTCATGTGGGTGACGGCCTTCGTTTGGGACTGGATCTGGCTGTTTCTGGTCTACCTCTGTATTGTGATCACTCTCGCGTGCTTTCAGGAGAGCACACTCAGTACGCCTTCCGAATTAGGTCAGTTGGATGAATATCGTGACCCTGGTTGCAGACCAAGAACTAAGTTAGTTTTAGATAAGCTCACATAGGTACCTTTTAATACTGGTGTACAGACCGCAAAATCCGAAGTGCAAGTGCGTGTGTGTGTGTGTGTAACAAGTACGAATAAATACCTGCGAACTATGCTAAATTACCATAGGCACGGGGTCTCATTGCTAAGAAAGAAAATTTGGTTCAAATAAATCTCACTAGATGGCGCGATATGCACCTCCAGCTGTTATTGAATGTGCGTAAAATTAACATTTTCTGGAATTGAACACAAAAATTGTATGTTCTTGTTTAATTAACTCTCCTAAGTACAAAATGATGGAATATTGGGCTCTTAATTCACATTTCAAAGATTATTAGACGGATCATTTAAAATTGATGCCAATAGATGCCGCATTTTTAAATTTCTGAGGCATTCCACTCGATTGTTAAAGTTTGCATTTTAACATATTTTGGTGCAAAAAAAAACTGTAAAAACGTGCAAATAAATACTAGAAAACAAACCTTCACTGTATTTAAAGAAAAAAAACATTCACGAACCTAGTAAAACCTTTTACTTGCAAGTCGCTGCTAACACCATCTATCTATCACCGTGAAACAGAACCGAATGCGTTCGATGTACAAAAAATTGCCAGAATAAGCAGTCGAAAAACGCTAGTTACGTCGGCACGGTTTCCTTGTATGGGATGAGGTATCTGTATGCTAGTATTATATTATCTGTGCCATAGGTTAGCTCTTGGTCTGCGATCGGCTTTATTTAATTCCTAACACACAATAAATTATCTATTACAAATGACTATATTCTTTTGCAGGCAGAGTTCTTTTAGTCTTAATGGTGTTCTCCGTTGCGACAATACCGGTACATTACCTCGCATCATTCTACTTTGAAGCCGCAGCAACGGGCTTTTCGAAAATGTGCTTCATGAATATATTTACGGGTGAGTGCACAAAATATTCAACAGATACACAACGGTAAAACATGAACAGCTTATTTGAATTTAGTTTACACAACACAATGAAATCATGAAATCGAAATTTATCATTTTAGTATTTTGAAAATGCACAGATGTCACAAGCTGTAATTAATTTTAAAGCGAATAATAAACTCATTTGTTTTTATTTCATCAGGTTGCATGCCTTTTTTAGTCACCGAATTATTGAGATTACCAGAAGTAGGCAGTCCGTTTTACGCTCATCTCTTCGACTGGGTTTTTTCTCCGTTGCCAATTTACTGCATCAGTAGAAGTTTCAGGTAATAAATTTACTATTTTAGCCTTAATAAGTACCCATGATCATCCAAATATTGGAATACATACTTGTAATAATCCAAAAACACGCTTAATTCACGCTGTATTAAGAGTTAAAATCGTAGCAGCTGTTTTATCTGCACAAGTAGTAAATAAAGGTCTATCCACACATATCAGGGCCGTGCCCGGGACGTGGACAAACCGTGCCCCGTCAGAGGCTCAAAAAAATATCGGTGGGAACATTTTATATGAACTCGTTCACACACGTCCGTGCACGCCCCTGATATGTGTGGATAGACCTTTAAAGACTTGCATAAAGTTATACTTATGCACAGCTATTGTTAGATTGCTTAACACTTGGTCGCTTGAGCTCTCATTAAAGACCAATTACTTGTGTACATCGATGATGGATTTTTAAAACATGAGTTTCATAAAGCAAGTTTATTGGGTCCAATCCGAACAATATATAAAAAAAAAACAACAGTTGGAGTCGGTTTCATTGTGATATTTGGTCTGTAGGGACATGAGCGTGGCGTCGTTCCAGCTAATGGCGTGCGAGGGCCTGTGCAGCCAGCTGCACATCGCCAACTGCACGCGCCACACGATATGCCAGCAGCTCAACCTCTCCGTGTGTTGTAGTAAGTGAGTTTTGTGGGTGCGTGTTATGTATGTAGGTACTGTAGTTGTTTACTATGCAAGCTTACTAAAATATATTGCCGTCCTATGGGAATGTTTGGCCGGAACTCTGCAGACGCAGAATTCGATATTTCCAGCTCTAATTCCGACCGAATACGAAGTTTTTATCGGAATAAAGTTTGTTCGATAATGTAGCCGTTGTATTCCCTGAGGTAGTTAAGCTACGAGTTTTGTTTTAAGGGAAGCACGTCCTTACTAAGTGCACGTGACTTATCTTCTCTTCTACGCTGTTAATGCTGGACATGACATGTAAATTGTCCTATAGATCGTTTATTATCATAATTAGCATATTCTACATTAAGACGTATTTGGCCGACTCCGATCTTCCATAACATTGCCGTGATAACTTATACTAACTGTAAGTTACTATAAAATAATGTAGTGTGATTCACATAATTTAAAATTATTCAATTTAAATTTTGTTGTTCATTAATAGAGCAGTAAAAAAAAAATTCTTTTTCTAATATTAAAAAGTAAAATAAGATTAAAAATAAAATCAAATTAAATTAAATTATAGAATAGCATCGCATTAACAATAAGCCATCAATTATTTGTTTGACTTATCTTCTCTTCTACGCTGTTAATCTGTCAGTCTGCTTCCTGTTTATACATTTTAAATACAGTATTTAGATCTTATTTCTTTGACTCAGGCCCAGTTTTTTTCATCCGTAGTTAACTCAACCAAGGGTACCATATATGCTAACCAGCGTTTGCAAATTTCGGTAAAACACAATTTTTCTTCAGTTGTTAGTGTCACAAATGTTCACATAAATTAGACAGTTAATTATTTCACCATTTGATTGACGAATAAACGCGTTTTACCGAAATTTTAAATTGAGTCATTATTTTGGTTTCTTTTTTTCGTTTTTTTAGTATTTTTCGTTTTGTTTTTCAATTTTTATCCTTAGTTGGTTAACTACGGATCAAAAAACTGGGCCTTGACGAAAGAATCTAATTAATAGTAGTTTATCGAATGATGAAACTGATTCCTTTAAAGTTGTGTAAAAAATTAATGAAATAACTTATTGGCATGCTTGGGATGTTGTAACTCCGTCGTGACTTCTTAAGACCTCAAAACTGATGTAGTTTGTGTATAATTTTCAATGTACTTTAATTCACAGTCGACGAAAACCCTTACATGCAGTGGTCAGAGCCGGGCATCGGAAGATATCTGTTCATGATGAGCGTGGTTGGCATAACATCGTTTACACTGCTGCTGATCAAGGAATATGAGCTTCTGAACAAGGTATGTTGAGTCAAGTTGAACGGTTGCAATTTTAAACTAAAAAATAAAAATATAATAAGTCTTTGTGGCTGCTTCATATATTTCGTAACCTACTTACAATATCCTTCATATAAAAGTGTTAAAACCTATTTACTCTATAATCATTAATATTTATTTATTTTTACTCGGCACCCCTCGCTTGTAGGTACAAGCAGGTTGCTACAGGCAATTTGCTATAGACATTTTCTTTCGGGTTCCATTATTATTTTTGTCCCCTTTTCTTTCATTTCTGTCGGCATATAATGTCTTATCCAATTTTCTTCACATTGTATTTTATTTTATTTAACGGTAGTCGCGGTAAAGTACGCTTGCTTAAAAAGTAACACTAAGTAGCACTCTTGACTTAAATATCCCTAGGTTGTAGCTATCAGAAAACAAATTCTCGGCAGGGAATTCCACTCCTTAGCTGTGCGCACAAAGAAAGGGCTTGGATCTAGTATCGGTTGGCAGGAGTTGGCAGGATTAAAAGTGGTTAAATCTGGTGGGGTCCCTGATTAAAACGTTACCACTTTTATTATAAGGTAATACATATTTCTCGAGAAATAACAAAAAATGTGAACTCAATCAGATAAAAAGTGAAAACTCAGTACTGGTATATTATCTGTGGTGTATTTCGAGCAAAATTTCTATGCTACTATACTTCATAAAAGATAGCTTGATCTCTGCGACATATGTCAAATTGACGTATACGTTATTGTTAAGTTAATGTTAGCCTGTAAAGCGCTATTGTTACTGTATTTATACTGACAGCTGTCTCAGAGATCAAGCTATCTTTTAAGAAGTATAATTACGCCATTTGAGTCATGTGTGACATGTGTCAGTGTCATTTGCTTTCGTTCATTCCGTTTCCCGAGTTGCGTGAATATGGTATTTGTGTTTCTTAGTGTTTTCGTTGTTTTATTTATTTTTATAATAACCTAGAAATCCTGCTTATAAAGTTAGTGTACCCCCCACTTCATGGTTACAATAGGTCGAATCTGTTCCAAAACCGAATCGGCTGACCCCGAGTTCACGTAGCCCTTTGGCTGCTACCCCTAGAGTGTATGTAAAAACCGGAGGCGCGAAGGGAGCAACCCCCGCCCGCTCTAACAAAGCATAGGCAACCGTGCGAGCCGTAGCGGGTGAGTAAAGGTGCCTATCCTTTGTTACGTAAGGGCGAAGGGGTTGCACCTCCCGCAGCGCCGGAGACAATGCAGAAGCTACTTTAAATTGTTTTGAGATTAGATTACAATAATTTGTTTTTCTCAAGAACGGTGCGTTACCATTTCATTGGAGTGATGCCAGGGGAAGGGGGTATCTCCCCCTCCCCCCTTAACCCTCTCTCCACCTCCTACTCCTGCCAATACTATACTGGCAACTGCGATACTAGATTTTTACCTCTTGTTTCTTCTTCTTACGCCCAATACGCTTCTCTCTAGTTTATTTTAACTTTCGCCTATTTCTTTATTTCAAGGTGTTCTACTCTTCGAAGCACCAGCCAGCTGCCTGCGTGGTGGAAGAAGACAGCGACGTAGCCGCAGAGCGCAACAACGTACAGGCGCTGACCAGAGCCGAGATTTCGCAGCAAAGCCTCGTGTGCAGGGACCTCACCAAGTACTTCAAGAACTTCCTCGCAGTAAACAGACTTACGTTTGGTTAGTTTAAATAGAGTGTGAACTACTCGTATCTATATTAATCTTAATATATATAAATCTCGTGTCACAATGTTTGTCTTCAATGGACTCCTAAACCACTTAACCGATTATAATAAAATTCGCACACCATGTGCAGTTCGATCCAACTTGAGAGATAGGGTAGGGTAGGGTAGGGTAGGGTAGGTAGGGTAGGTAGGGTAAGTAGGGTAGGGTAGGTAGGGTAGGGTAGGATAGGTAGGGTAGGGTAGGATAGGTAGGGTAGGGTAGGTAGGGTAGGTAGGGTAGGGTAGGGTAGGTAGGGTAGGTAGGGTAGGTAGGGTAGGTAGGGTAGGTAGGGTAGGTAGGGTAGGTAGGGTAGGTAGGGTAGGTAGGGTAGGGTAGGGTAGGTAGGGTAGGGTAGGGTAGGTAGTTAGGGTAGGTAGGGTAGATGAATGTTTGGTGTTTTTATGGCAAAACAAAGTTTGCCGGGTCAGCTAGTAATATTATAAAGAGGTAAAGTTTGTGAGTTTGTGACGTTGTAGGGGGTAATCTCTGGATCTACTGAACCGGTTTTGAAAATTCTTTCACCAGTAGAAAGCTACATTATTCCTTAGTGACATAGGCTATAATATATTTTCAAAAAAATTGATAGAATTGCAATATTGTAACCCAAAGTAGCAAAATGTTGCATATATAAAATTCATTATTTGGCGTGCGCTGAGAAAACTATTGATGATACATAAAAATTATGTACTCGTACTACATGATTAGGTAAGGTGGGGTAGGATAGGTAGGGTTGGGTCGGTAGGGTAGGGTAGGTAGGTAGGGTAGGGTAGGTGGGTAGATAGCCAATTGACGGGAGCGAAGCCCAGGGGGTCAGCTAGTACATAAATACAATTTTAATACAAAGGGATATATTTTATTGTCACACGATTTAGTGGTTCGAAGCGCATTCATAGACAGTCAGGAAAATGCGATTTATAATTATGTAAGGCAAAAAAAGAATGCATTTTTAACTGTCTCTCTGTGCCTTTAAATGGTTAAATTTTTCCAAGTGGATCTTGATTTTTGAATATTTGTAAAACAGTTTCGGCCCAACGGCTGAACGAATATGGATGAAAATAAGCACGTGGGTACACCTCGATTCTAAACGCTTATGTCTAGAGCCTATGTCCTTACATAGGCTACTTCAAATCCCAGTAGTATGTATGTTCCCTTGGGTTAATTTTAGCCCGTTAGGATAGTTTACACCGAGACACGACACCGTGGGATTTATTCTAAGTCTCCCACTGAAATGTATACCTTCTTGTAACGAACCTTCGTATTTTCATGTATTTTTAGCTATCTAGTGGTGTAATTACATTTTGGATGTCGATGGAGCTGCAAACAATATACCTAAATTTTGTATCGTCAGTTTTTTGGATTGTCTCCAATGTTTTTTGGATTGCTTCCAAAATAGTGATAACGAGAACCTCAAAAGCTGTTTTTTTACATCATATTGGTTTCGTTAATTTCCAGCGGTGCACAAGGGCGAATGCTTCGGGTTGCTGGGCATCAACGGCGCGGGCAAGTCCAGCACGTTCCGCATGCTCACGGGCGACGTGCACATCTCGGCGGGCGACGCCTTCGTGCACGGCCTCTCCATCAAGACGCGCCTGCAAGACGTCTACAGGCACATCGGTCAGTCTAACTTTTAAACATTTAAATAAATAACACACGGTATTTATATTATATCTGCATACATATATTCTCGGTGATCTCTCAGAAAGCATCACATACTTAGCTATAATTTTTCGTCCAGAATATGCTCGCTAAAAATCCTGCACGCTCCTCCTCTATATCAGAGACCAGGGGGTGACCAGAACCTCTTTGAGCAAGGTTATTTCCAGTGTGCGTAAGAGACAGATGTATAATTGCCTTGTATTCATCTGTCTCCCAAGCCTATGTCCAGCAGTGGACGTCTTTCGGCTGAAATGATGATGATACATCTGCCCCTTTTTCACAGACGAACCATTATAGTCTTGACACGTTATGGTATGTGGGCTGATCGGTCTCTCAAGAACGGAACGGAAGACTTCGTATTCAATCGTATTGTTAAGGCATTGTACGAACACAGCTTGAATGTGCTTTCAGAATATTAACTAATAGCTTACACATACCATTTAATTTCTACAGCAATTTCAACGTTTTATGACATTTCAATGACAGCAATCATTCTGAAATCAACTTAATTTACATAGTAATAAAGTTGATATTTGTTTAACCTGTGTGTTGTGTTCTGGTAGGCTACTGCCCGCAGTTCGACGCGCTGTTCGACAACCTGACGGGGCGCGAGACGCTGCGCATCTTCTGCCTGCTGCGCGGCATCCCCGCGGCCGTGGGCAAGGCGCGAGCGTTGCATCTCGCCACCACTCTCGGGTTCTTGAGACACTACGATAAAAAGGTCAGACCTAAAGGATTGCTTTCGAGCAAAGCGGCTCTGGCGCACTAACGGCCATCAAACCGAGAGGCCTAATCGGCTTCCGGGCGGCGATGGACTGGCTGGAGTAACCGCTGCCATGGCTCACGTACAACGGGTCCTTACTAGTTTCACTACGGACTATCCGACACCGACCGGAAACCAAGAAGAAGAAACAGGGGGGCACTATTCGAGAGCAGCGACACGGTCGTGGCGTCAGTAACAATGTATTGAAACTCGAAGCCGTAAGCGACGCGTGTTTCACGGTATTTATCACATTACATCTGCGAATTTCCAGTGTCGCTATGTTAGTGACACAAGAACCGTTTTGCTCGGCAGTCTATCTCTACCGGGATAAGCTACGGAAACGTTATTTCGTGTCGTGACGCGGGACACATCAATTATTTTAATCATATTACTTATTGGCTAAGATTGCGTCAGAAGGCATCGCGATACGACAATTCACATCTTTATTCATTAACTAGCTTCTGCCAGCGCCTTCGCCCGCATACAAGTTGAATATTATCCCGTGAGAACATATTCTAGGGATAAAAAGTATCCTATGTGCTATTCCTGATTATAATCCATTTCTTTGCTAAATTTCATCCAGATTAGTTCAGCCGTTCTGGCGTGAAGAAGTAACACACACTCACAAACTTTCGCCTTTATAATATTAGTGTTATTCATTAACAATAAAATTTAACATGTTTCAAAAACAGATCTACTTGCTGTTTTCTCTAGTCCCGTGTAACTAGGGGATGGCTCGATAAGCCAAATCGGTTATCACATATTTAATTTCTTACAGGTACATGAATGTAGCGGTGGAACCAAGAGAAAAATCAGCACAGCTGTGTCGATGCTTGGAGATTCATCACTGGTGTTTCTAGATGAACCGACTACAGGTAAAGTTAAAAGAAATGCAAGATAATAATAACCTCTAATAAAAATTGAAAAACCAACCAGTGCATACAAAATAATAAGATCTTATGAAATTGCCTTGTAATCTAGTATTGGTACTAATTTCAAACGTAAACGCAGCGATAACACTCCGCATTCGCGGCGTATTTCCAGTTCAATCACGGCAACACGACGCTGGCATAGAAGACGCTATATACATTATTACACTATGTATGTGAAGCATAGGCTTTGAGCCTATGCATCACATACGCTCAGTAGGAGTATGGACTCCTACTGAGCGTAAGGATGGCCTCTGGCACCCATTGCATGGAGACTTCTATCCAGCGCGCATCATTCATGTGGCAGACGTGACCCGCCGAATCCTAATTTAGCCTAGCAGCGTTTTTTTTCTTTTTCTTAGCATACTTTGTCCTGCCATTGCGTAACGGTCTCCATATTTTTCCAGCTCTCCTTATCTCTTGCCATCTCCGTCCAATCGGTATATATAAGTAACATAGCTAAACTTGTGCAGGCATGGACCCAGCGTCGAAGCGCCTCGTGTGGTCATGCATCAGCTCGGCGGTGCTAGCAGGGCGGAGTGTGGTGCTGACGTCACACAGCATGGAGGAGTGCGAAGCGCTGTGTTCGCGACTCACCGTCATGGTCAACGGACGCATGTTCTGCCTCGGCCCGCTGCAGCATCTGAAGAACAAGTTCTCGCAAGGTGAGGCTATGGATATGGCTATAGTATGGTATGGTGCTGACGTCACACAGCATGGAGGAGTGCGAAGCGCTGTGTTCGCGACTCACCGTCATGGTCAACGGACGCATGTTCTGCCTCGGCCCGCTGCAGCATCTGAAGAACAAGTTCTCGCAAGGTGAGGCTATGGATATGGCTATAGTATGGTATGGTGCTGACGTCACACAGCATGGAGGAGTGCGAAGCGCTGTGTTCGCGACTCACCGTCATGGTCAACGGACGCATGTTCTGCCTCGGCCCGCTGCAGCATCTGAAGAACAAGTTCTCGCAAGGTGAGGCTATGGATATGGCTATAGTATGGTATGGTGCTGACGTCACACAGCATGGAGGAGTGCGAAGCGCTGTGTTCGCGACTCACCGTCATGGTCAACGGACGCATGTTCTGCCTCGGCCCGCTGCAGCATCTGAAGAACAAGTTCTCGCAAGGTGAGGCTATGGATATGGCTATAGTATGGTATGGTGCTGACGTCACACAGCATGGAGGAGTGCGAAGCGCTGTGTTCGCGACTCACCGTCATGGTCAACGGACGCATGTTCTGCCTCGGCCCGCTGCAGCATCTGAAGAACAAGTTCTCGCAAGGTGAGGCTATGGATATGGCTATAGTATGGTATGGTGCTGACGTCACACAGCATGGAGGAGTGCGAAGCGCTGTGTTCGCGACTCACCGTCATGGTCAACGGACGCATGTTCTGCCTCGGCCCGCTGCAGCATCTGAAGAACAAGTTCTCGCAAGGTGAGGCTATGGATATGGCTATAGTATGGTATGGTGCTGACGTCACACAGCATGGAGGAGTGCGAAGCGCTGTGTTCGCGACTCACCGTCATGGTCAACGGACGCATGTTCTGCCTCGGCCCGCTGCAGCATCTGAAGAACAAGTTCTCGCAAGGTGAGGCTATGGATATGGCTATAGTATGGTATGGTGCTGACGTCACACAGCATGGAGGAGTGCGAAGCGCTGTGTTCGCGACTCACCGTCATGGTCAACGGACGCATGTTCTGCCTCGGCCCGCTGCAGCATCTGAAGAACAAGTTCTCGCAAGGTGAGGCTATGGATATGGCTATAGTATGGTATGGTGCTGACGTCACACAGCATGGAGGAGTGCGAAGCGCTGTGTTCGCGACTCACCGTCATGGTCAACGGACGCATGTTCTGCCTCGGCCCGCTGCAGCATCTGAAGAACAAGTTCTCGCAAGGTGAGGCTATGGATATGGCTATAGTATGGTATGGTGCTGACGTCACACAGCATGGAGGAGTGCGAAGCGCTGTGTTCGCGACTCACCGTCATGGTCAACGGACGCATGTTCTGCCTCGGCCCGCTGCAGCATCTGAAGAACAAGTTCTCGCAAGGTGAGGCTATGGATATGGCTATAGTATGGTATGGTGCTGACGTCACACAGCATGGAGGAGTGCGAAGCGCTGTGTTCGCGACTCACCGTCATGGTCAACGGACGCATGTTCTGCCTCGGCCCGCTGCAGCATCTGAAGAACAAGTTCTCGCAAGGTGAGGCTATGGATATGGCTATAGTATGGTATGGTGCTGACGTCACACAGCATGGAGGAGTGCGAAGCGCTGTGTTCGCGACTCACCGTCATGGTCAACGGACGCATGTTCTGCCTCGGCCCGCTGCAGCATCTGAAGAACAAGTTCTCGCAAGGTGAGGCTATGGATATGGCTATAGTATGGTATGGTGCTGACGTCACACAGCATGGAGGAGTGCGAAGCGCTGTGTTCGCGACTCACCGTCATGGTCAACGGACGCATGTTCTGCCTCGGCCCGCTGCAGCATCTGAAGAACAAGTTCTCGCAAGGTGAGGCTATGGATATGGCTATAGTATGGTATGGTGCTGACGTCACACAGCATGGAGGAGTGCGAAGCGCTGTGTTCGCGACTCACCGTCATGGTCAACGGACGCATGTTCTGCCTCGGCCCGCTGCAGCATCTGAAGAACAAGTTCTCGCAAGGTGAGGCTATGGATATGGCTATAGTATGGTATGGTGCTGACGTCACACAGCATGGAGGAGTGCGAAGCGCTGTGTTCGCGACTCACCGTCATGGTCAACGGACGCATGTTCTGCCTCGGCCCGCTGCAGCATCTGAAGAACAAGTTCTCGCAAGGTGAGGCTATGGATATGGCTATAGTATGGTATGGTGCTGACGTCACACAGCATGGAGGAGTGCGAAGCGCTGATCCGCCAAATCAAATCGATGATTTGGCGGATCCGCCAAATGGTGATTATTTATTGTGCACAGTAGGCATACAAAAACATAATTCACAAGTACATATACAGCAATTGTGACTAACAACATGAGTATTGTTACTCGAGAATAAATGAATTATATTATTTATTATTATATGGCCTCGTTGCTACGTTGCCTGCCTTAACTACCTCGATGCCTAGTAGTCGCAAGCGCTCTGTTCTTCATAATTTCGATAAAACTCGCCTTTTCTTTTCCTTGCCCTATAGTAGGGATTCACTTCTTCTTTAGCCCACAATAAATCGAGCGTTAGGAATAAATTTGCATCAAAAAAATGTTGTCGCCGTTGTTCAGACATTTCGTTCGCAAATAAAAACAAATATTTGGACGATACAACCATGAACACAACACTACGCCGCAATAATGCCGCGCGATCTGCCCGCTGGTTTCGAGAACGGATCAGCGTTGCCCGCCCCGCTACCGCGCCGCCACCGCCCCGCTGCCCGCAAGATTCGAGGCAGAGGCCTTAGGTATGTGCGCGGCGAGACGGGGGACTACGCAGGCCGCTCCGCTCACGCTGTCAGTCCGCCGTCAACGCTGACGGCAATAGCTAGTGTCCTTTGTACCAGACTGTCTATGTTAGACGCACAAGAAATAAATATATCCAGAGATGGGTCGTGCGTTATCTCATAACGGAAGAAGAAATTGAAGCAGAATCTATGTCAGAATAACTGTAGTTAATTTAATAATGATATGTTTTAATTTTGGTTCTGATAGTATCTTATAATAATTATAAAACAAAAAATATTGAAATAAAAATAAAAAATTTAATGATAACGTACCTAGTTACATATTTCACATACCATTTAGTAGTGTATAATATTTATACGAAGCTATATCTCTATAGCTTTAAAATATCGTAAGAGCTATTTCCTTCCCGTCCCCCGCCACGCTGCGCCTTCCTAATGCGTGGTACAGCGGTTACGGTCAAACTATATTGTCGTATCTCGTAGCTGATAGAAAATTAATAATTACCACCACAAAATTAACTCAATATTAAATTTTCAGGTTACACGTTAATAGTCAAATGTAAATTCGGCCCAGACAGAAACAACGACGTGGTCAAGATACATAATTACGTAGCTGAAAATTTCAGCGAATCCAGACTTATGTGAGTATTTATACCTATAACAAATCCATATTATTTTACTACTAGCTCCGCCTGCGGGAAATTTGTACTTCTCTAATAGCTAGTTTCTGAACAAGTGTATTTTTTTTGCCGTGAAATAGTTCCATTTTCGATCAACTTTCGATCACTTAGGATAGTCAGGATACGACACAATTTTTATGTAACGATAAATTGAAAACCTCCCAAATGTCACTTTAGTCTACGAAAAAAAAATCAGAGTATAGTTTTTTTTTGCGTGACAGTAACAAACGTCTTTACTTACAAATTTTCACATTTATAATATTACTAGCTGACCCGGCAAACTTTGTTTTGCCATAAAAACACCTAATATGCATCTACCCTACCTACCCTACCCTACCTACCCTACCCTACCCTACCTACCCTACTTACCCTACCTACCCTACTTACCCTACCTACCCTACCCTACCTACCCTACCCTACCCTACCTACCCTACTTACCCTACCTACCCTACCCTACCTACCCTACCCTACCTACCCTACCCTACCTACCCTACCCTACCTACCCTACCCTACCTACCCTACCCTACCTACCCTACCCTACCTACCCTACCCTACCTACCCTACCCTACCTACCCTACCCTACTTACCCTACCCTACCTACCCTACCCTACCTACCCTACCCTACCTACCCTACCCTACCTACCCTACCCTACCTACCCTACCCTACCTACCCTACCCTACCTACCCTACCCTACCTACCCTACCCTACCTACCCTACCCTACCTACCCTACCCTACCTACCCTACCCTACCTACCCTACCCTACCTACCCTACCCTACCTACCCTACCCTACCTACCCTACCCTACCTACCCTACCCTACCTAACCTACCCTACCTACCCTACCCTACCTACCCTACCCTACCTACCCTACCCTACCTACCCTACCCTACCTACCCTACCCTACCTACCCTACCCTAATTTTCCATTTTTTTTTTTTTGTAAATCTAAACCATTCTCGAATCTCCACGAACACACACAAAAAATTTCATTAAAATCGGTCCAGTCGTTTAGGAGGAGTTCAGTCACATACACACGCACACAAGAAATATATATATTAAGATTAGGATAGAGGATTATTTTATGATATTTATTAATGTGAAACTAACTCTGTGTCGCTGAACGAATTTTGGTATACAGAGAATGGCTTGGAGAAGGACTTACGATACTTTTTTATCGCGGGAGCACGTTACCTTGGGATAGTGTCCAACTTAAAAGCGGGCAACGCCGCTGGCAAAATCTAGTATACAGATCTATAAACGCCCTGAATGTAGACTCGCCACAGTTTTTATGACACTGATTTTACCATCACCCAGATATTCGCTCTTTTGATAATTCTTCTGGAGAAATTATCTTGAAAGTGATGACGCCACAGCCGCAAAGGGATGTGGTGGATGGTCATGGGACTCACCTGCCCGCGGGTGCCATACCGTGACCTGTAAAAACGGGCCCGTCTCTGGATAGCCATTATAGGCCGAACGGCGATGAGCGTACGCCTGCTCAAAAGTGAATAGCACGTGCCTTGTAGAATATCGGCGCAATGCTAATTTTAAATATTAATGGTAAATACTTCGTTACAGCGAATCTCACATGGGCATTAGTACATACTACATCAACGAAGCAGAGCTGCCGTGGTGGCGCGTGTTCGACGTCATGGAGCTCGCGCGCCAACAGTTCCCCATCGAAGACTACTCCGTCACACAAACCGCGCTCGAACAGGTATTCATGCAATTCACGAGACAGCAAGGCAACGCTGAGGCTTAAACATCATTGAAATCAAAAGAAACTTAACTTTAGCATCAGGGTAAACGAAGTAACCAGATATTAATCGAATTTCTAAATGCCTAATCGAAGAATAAAAAATCATCCGACTGTTCATGTAAAGCATATGTTTGTTTTTTGGAATTATTATCTGGAAGTTATATGTAACTATTGATAAACAGTTGTCTATACTTAAGTGTACATTTCTACTTAACATGTCGTTTACGTTTTGATCTGTCGTATAACGATCTGAACGATCCAAAATTCAAAGATAAATTAAGAGATTTTGGATATGTGAGACTCAATTTAGTACTTAACAATAAGTAGTTCTATGTAAAGTAAAGAAAACATCACAACCATTTTGAATGTTCAATGTTATATAATTATGTAAAATTTAACTTATAAATAAATAAATATTTAGGTATAGTTAGTGTATTGCAATTGTATCGTTAGATGTTGTTGTTGATGTGTTTGGCTGTGTATTCAATGCATAAAATATAATGTACGCAATGCAATATTTCAACACGGGTCAAATTTTCAGGAACCTACAAAAGCGTTAGTCTTTCCTTTTTGCATCGCAAAAGCTTTTAAAAAATGTTTTGAACCTTAAGCACATCGTTGGTAATAATCAATCGGAAAACATTGTAGGTAGGTAATTATTATCGTGTCATTCACGTCACGCTGCATTTATTTACATACATTATTGTTTTCGTACGTTAAATAACAGCCGCACTGGGCGATCATCAAGGTTAAGCAACGCTTGACGAGGTCGGTCCGTGGATGGGTGACTATTTCAACATACCGAGTTTCCTCCGTGCCTCGGAAAGCACGTTAAGCCGTTGGTCCCGGCTGCCATTTGAAGAGCTTTGACAGTCGGTACGGGTAGTCAGAAGCTTGAGATCTGACACCAGTCTTGCCAAGGGCTACCGTGTTACCCAGTTACTGGGTTGTGGAGGTCAGATAGGCAGTCGCTCCATGTAAAACACTGGTACTCAGCTGAATCCGGTAAGACTGGAAGCCGACCGCAATATAGTTGGGGAAAAGGCTAGGTAGATAGATTGTTTTCGTACGCTTAATTCATTATTTTTTCATTAACATAAAGCAGTTTCAAGAATAGTACAATTCCCATTTCAAACGAATACATAATATACGCCATTCCATATTTTTATTATAATAGTGCTGTTAGATCTGAACTGATCTGAACATTCACAAACATAATCTCAAGATGTATGACATCGTTATTGTTTAGTTTTGTTACTGTTTTTTTTTTATTATTTTGTTTGATACCGAATATGTTCTAAGACCTTACCTGAGTTAGGCTACGTTGACTTACTAAAAACGCCGTAAATAAGAAAAATCATGTTGTAGAAGTGTTTGTGTGATAATTCAAACAAAAATATTTGGCTACGAGTATTCTCAACAGCCGATAATTATTTTAAAACAATGCAGTATTCAATATAACGTACCTATTCAGTACTTATTTTAGTGAGATAATTTAATGGTGCTTGATTTTTTAGGATAATAAAGAGGTCGTGTAATTGTATTAAAACAATCGAGTATCACTCTTATTTGGCACACCGTACAGTTCTTTTTGCTCAATATAAATGGTTATTTTTTTTGGACAAATAATAGTCTGGTTTTTGGCTAATATGGCCGCCGGTAACTACTACCACCGGAGCCCAGCGCTAATAAAGAAAAGTTGGTTCAAATAAATATCACTAGATGGCACGATATGCATCGATGTGTTATTGACTTGTGTGAAAAATTAACATTTTCTAGAATTGGTCATAAAAATTGTATGTTCTTGTTTAATTATCTCTCCTAAGCACGAAATTATGGAATATTGGGCTCTTAATTCACATTTAAAAGATTAATTATTGAACTTATCATTTAACATCTATTCCAATAGATGGCGTGGTTTTAAATTTCAGAGACATGCCACTCGATTTTTTAAATTTGTAGGTATTGTAACAGATTTTGTTAAAAAAAACTGTAAAAACGTACAGAAAATACTATAAAACAAATCATCAATGTATTTAAAGAAAAAATAAACACGAACCGAGTAAACCCGCACCAGCTGGCAAGTCGCTGCTAACACCATATATAGCCGTGGAACGGAACGCGATTGACGTACTTGTAAAAATAATCAGTTTAATCAGACGATGTAATATGATAGTTGATCTCAACATCGTGCGTTAGTATTTCTGAAGATAGATGATGATTCCTAAAGCGCTTACTTTTTATTGGAATATCTGTTTATAACTTTAAATTTCTTTACACGATCTAAAATTGTTATTATATTCAGTTTTGGTAATTTATACTTATATTTAATACCAAAGGTATTTTCAGCCTGAAATATACAAATGTAGATGTCTTTTAATACTTATAAAACTGTAATATCTTGGCATTATCTTAATTTTCTCTGATAAGAAAATAGCTATTTATATTAATGTTTATCGCAATCTCGTAGAATAAACTGTCAACCTAACAAAAGGAGAGCAAGGTATCGTACACAAAATATAATAAGATACGCACACATGCATATTTGGATATGTCGCAAATGAACACCATGATAGCCGCGTTGTCTTGTTCAATTATGGAATTAGTGCAGTTCCTTGCGTTGTTCCGTGGCACTTTATCTTTCCTTTCCTCAAGCTGTATTGATCGTTATAAATGATACAGATAGTTGTTCCGGCTCTGGGTGTTGTGTATGTGAGTTAATATGTTTGTAAATGCACCCACGATACAGGAAGAAATTCCTAGTGTGGAGCAACGATACTAAAATAGTACATTGTGATACAAGGGTGGAAACGAGCTGTCATTAACAAGCCCGACCCGAAGGCGAGGGTTTTTAATGACACGAGTTTGCAATAACCTACACACCCGTGTATCACACGACATTTTTCAATACAGTTGTGGGAAATAGTAAAAACAAATCAAAGAATTAGATATGTTTATTCACAAAAAAATAAAATTTTCGCGCGTTTTTGCAACTGGACATATTTTTTTTACAACGAAAACAGCCTACACAGCCTATTCGATTTTTGACAAATGTTGATGTGAAAATAATTAAATTAAAACTGGTTATTAAATGTATTAAACAACCATATTAAAGACTTTTGAGAGTTCAATGCTAAAACGTACGGAATCATTCATTTTTCCTCGTATAAAATCTATCCCATTTTATTCTATGTATGAAAACTCTTTGCTACTAAACTTTTTAAATTGACTTATAAATTTAAAAATCAACTACAAAAGTAATGATCGAGCTCGTAAACAAATGTCACGACCGCGTAACAGAAAGATGCGTATGCATAAGATTTAACTTTCGAATCATAATTATAGCCTCTGAAAGTACGCCATGTTTAACAACTGTATTGAAAAATATATATGTTAAGATTGTCACTGTCTAACTGTTCTCAGGATTATAGAGTACCTAAGCTTGTGGTTACTTATTATTTACATCAGTCTCCAGATACGCAATCCTCAAAGGTATGCTCTCTTTTATTTATCAGACTTTTATTTATCAGACTTTTATTTTGAAAACCTATAATTATATCAATAGCATTTCTGATAATACTGTTGGCCATGTGGAGAGTGACGCAATTTGTTAATGTTTATTAAGAATTACACTGTACAATGTGTGAATTTGTGTGATATGATTTGTGATCTATTATAATTTTGATTGTTTATTGCCAGTATCAAAATATATTTATTTAAGAAAATGCCCCATGCTAATGATATAGCTTATGCCATTTTACAATCCGGGCTAGTTTAATTTTTATTTAATTAGTACAAGTTCCTTTGAACGTAAGTATTATGAAAGATGTTTAGACAAATAGTCTGCTGAACACTGCGCAGCTTTCAATGACTACTTAATTACGCTTCAACAGTTTACACTACCACTTTTAATTTATGCAACATTCTGGCTTTAAAGTATTTCTGTACCTCTCGATGTTTTGTATATTACATTCATAAGAGCGTGTTTGTATGTGTAGTGTTTATAGACAATTTTTAATAAAACTAAGGATATTTTATCACTATTTGTTTTAATTTACTAATCCCTTGGTCCTATCCTTATCCTTGTTTATTTGTTATTGTTTACTTAACGCTTTCACTGTTAAAAAGTGGAATTTTATAGCTTTAGGGCTTGTAGAGTTAGTCCTAATAAAGTTATGGGACTCGGTTCCACTTAAGATCTGAAAACCTTTTAACAGTGATAGCGTTACAAGTTGTGGGTCTTGGTATTTGGCAAACAATTTATATGATGTCCGTGACTACCGCCTTTCCCCCAACGCCAATCGCTCCCATATTTGATAAATAATTTCTACCCAATTGGTACCAATTAGTACTTGAACAACAAAATTGGTACCTTAGTAGTTTACGAGAAAATCGACTTTGAAGGTGGTCCGGCGGTAGTCACGCGCCCTTCAGCAGGACCGCCATGAGCGCCGAAAAAGAGGCCTTGCTACAGCTATTCTAAGTAAACAAATAATTACTACCCTCTTAAATGATTCATTTCGTGAAAAAAAACAGAACTGAAACAATTGTATTTAACGAGAATTCACTGCTAAGTGCAAGTGTTGCTGGTCATTATTTAAGAAGAAAACATATCAAACTGTAAGTTGTAAGTTATTCAAAATATCTCAAAATGTTTATCAAATTTAAAATTCGATTCTGTCTTTCTGATCCACTCAAACGTTCATGCCATTCTGGTGGCCCAAAAAAAGGAGAGTCTAACGCACATGCCATTCTAGTGGTCATATGGAGTTGTTCGAAAAAAGTCTATTAAACATTACCGTAACTGTAGGCAAGTATAAAAATTCTAAATGGCGCTGCAATAAATTTCTCGTCTAAGCAACAGATTTTGTATCAAGTCCGACTCTAAACGAAAAAAAATGCGAAACGTGAGCAGATGAGTGTCACGTTTAATTGTTCGTAAGTACCGGCATCCCGTGTTTGTAAAATGGATGTGAAATTCTAATAAGAACTCTAGTGTTAATGTGGATTATATTTAAATCTACAGATGTCGTAGGTTCAAAGAGTGTTGAAACGAGAAATATCGAAATGAAAAACATGGGTAAGTTGCCGTGCCGCCATTTTTGTGCAATATTTATTTCGTCAATTCTTTATTGTATACAAAAAATGTACACATGCAACATGAGTGACTATAAAGTTGATGCACAAAGGCGAGCTTAACTCAAAGAAGAGTTTTCTACCAGCAAACCTTAGAGTGATAGAGAGAGTTTACAAAAGGAAAAAGCGTAGGTAATGTTTTTGTGTGATTTACTATTATCACATCATCATCAGCCTATTAATGTTCCCACTGCTGGGACACAGGCCTCCCCTCTGTGAGAGGGAATGGGCCGTAATCCACCACGCGGGCCCAGTGCGGGTTGGTGGATGTCACATGTCTTCGAGTTTTAGGTTCTAGGACATGCCGGTTTCCTCACGATGTTTTCCTTCACCGTTTTGAGAGCAGTGGTGATGAAATAATTTACACAAAGTAAAGCGCCTGCCTGGGCTCGAACCCACGACCTACAACTCGTAAGTCGTTGCCGATACCACTGGGCCACCACTGCTGCTACTATTATAATATGTTATAATTTATTAAAATATTGCTCGTAAGATGGTATTGGTAAGTTGTTTATTTATACCCGATACGTATCGAATAGTTTGTACAAAATAATTTCAGATACAATACATAAGAATATCCCCGTGCCAGCGCAAAATGCATGGGCATTTCTATAATCTAAATAAAAAAAGAATAGCTTACCAAAGCCATCCAACCATCAATTACGTATTGCGCATAATGCATCTACGAGTCAGCTTTTTTAAATCCTTCGTGAGCTCAAACTCATTTGAATCGTTCGTGGCTTCAGCTCATCAGGCGTTGAAATGACAAGCTTTGCTTACTTGCACTGCTCAAAAATATAAACATCATAATGGCGGTACCAACTCTTGTAATTGAAAGATTTTACCACGTATATTTAGCACCCATTTAGTACAATTTTGTACCTATCCTGAAATTTTTGTACATCACACGGCATACGCGGAATTTCACGATAACACTGGTCCCGCCATTTATTTATTTATTTATTATATTCTTTATTGTACACCACAAAAATATATACACAGGACAAAAAAACATAAAAGCAAGTGTACAATGCCATTATGATGCGTCATAATGACGAGACCATGTCTGTACTCCAAAACTACAAAGAATTACATAATTCTGATTAAACCAGTATCTAGTACCTGATTTAGTACCTCCAAAAATCAAGTTCCACTGTTGATTTTTGGAGGTACTAAATCAGGTACTAGATACTGGTTTAATCAGAATGATGTAATTCTTTGTAGTTTTGGAGTACAGGCATGGTCTCGTCATTGTGAAATGCCGCTTAAGCCGTGTGATGTACAAAAATTTCAGGATAGGTACAAAATAATTTTTACTCTATACTATTCTACAACCTAACTTATCAGTATGAGTGCATATGAACGACTGGTTATATGCCGGTGCCGGCGTCTTAAGTAATGTAGCGCCTGCGTTAATGTAAATAAACAATCTTATCACTTCAGCAGGGGCGCTACATCATTCTTCCCCAAAAAATAAATGAAAACAAGTAAACTACGATATAAACCAAAAATAGAACAGTTAACTTATATTACGATTCACAAATCACCGGGACTTATTCTCTATAATTTCTTACGTAAGTTGTCAAATAAATATAAGTTGAAACAATTCAAATATAAACAAAAGTTGCCGTACTCGAATTATCAATAACAATAAAAAAATTCAAGCATCTCTGTTGTTCATTTATAATTATGCTAACGCGGCACTTATGGTTAACATAAATATTCTCTTATCTGGATACTTCATAAGTTCATATGGCTAGCGCGTTGTGCGCTCAAGTAGTACTTAGAAATATACTTCTAAGTAAGTAAAAAATATTTCAAACTCTTTCGAATTATTTGTTTATACAATGACGACATCACAAAAAACTCAAAACTCTGTGTTTCAATAAGTTAGACTATTATTTAAAGAGCACTCAGCTCGTAATATTTATTACACATAATTTATGTTTCCCTTTACCACTTATAAACTGTTGCACTTAACACGACGCTTATTCGAAAAGCTATCCGTACTGCTGTGTTTCAGGGTGACAATATTTCACTAAGATACTCTAGATATACAAGTTTAGGCTTTTTTACGGTTCAAAATGTTAAACTGGACTACTTTAAACAATGAATAAAATGTATGAGAATTGAGAAAATGACACTTTACACATATATAGCTATGCACGTGCACTTACATAGTATGTATGTATGTATGTCCTTTCACCATCCTCCCCGTAATTATAAACGAAATCAACAACAATTAATAAAAAAATAAACAATATGTATCTATGTGTATAAACTTAAGTATACAATTTAATAGTATACTAATATTATGTTCTATTTGTATATAGTATCCCAACGCAAAAACGCACCTATATTACAGCATGTCATTCAACCCGCGTTATACAATATAAAAACTTATTCCGTATGTAATAGGGTTTATAATTCTAATCTAATAAGTACTTTCCTAACAGAATAACAATTGCATATTGTTTTTACTATCCCACGATATCCAAATCCTAAACTACGACATAAATCTACCTAACTTATTCTACACTTTACGGTGTGCGAATACCTAGTCCGCAAACCTTACAGGTCATCGTATTACCCTACCGTTTCGCAAAATTTGCGGTTCATGTTGCGTATTTTTCTGCGTATCGGGCAATTGCGTTGTGGGAATATTATCATTCTTAACTTCCAATTTGTCATAGACAGGAGAATTTTGTTCGTTAATCGTGAAAGCTGGTTTCAATCGATCGATAGAGATACGAGTTTCGCGATCGGGCAATTAAATCTTAAAAACTTTAGAATCACGTTCAAGTACCTTAAAGGGACCGTCATAAGGTGGTTTAAGTGATTTGTGAACGGCATCGTCCCGAACAAATACGAATTCTGTATTTTTTTAGAACTAAGCTTATTTCTAGTAGGACTATAAGAACTAATAGTTTCACGAATATTTTTAATCAAACTATATGGGTCATTGTTATGACTATCATTGGATCGTTCATAAAACTCGCCAGGTAAACGTAAAGATCTACCGAATGCTAACTGCGCGGCACTGACCCCACTATCCGTGCGAATGGCAGCCCGCATGCCAACAACACACTGGGCAGTTGCTCTAACCGATTGGTATTTTCGTGCAAACGTGTCATGAGGGCGGCTTTCAATGAACGATGCCACCTTTCCACGGCGCCGTTGCTCTGGGGATGGTATGGCGTGGTTCTAATTTTATGAATGCCTAGAAAACGCATTAAATTTTTGAAAAGGTACGATTCAAATTGCCGACCTTGATCGGTCGTTATCCTAATCGGGCAACCGTATCTAACTATCCATCCCTCGTATATACATTTCGCAACTACCTCTGCAGTTATTTCCTAAACTGGGAAAGCCTCTGGCCATCGCGTACACCTATCTATAATAGTGACTAAATATCTAAATCCTTGTGGAGATGTTGGTAAGGGACCAACAATATCCGCGTGGATATGCTCGAAACGACCAGACAGTGTGAATTCTCCTATACCTGACTTTACGTGACGACTGACCTTCGACCTCTGACATTGCAGACAAGTTTTAGCCCACAAACCCACATCTCTATTGATACTAGGCCAAACAAAATACTTAGAAACCATCTTTCTCGTTGTTCTTACACCGGGATGGCTCAAACTATGCACACTATCAAAAGCAATTTTTCTAAAATGTTCTGTTAAATATGGTCTAATAACGTTTCCAGAAATTTCACAATAAATTGGCTTATTACATTCAGGTAATAACATTTGTTTATACTTGATATTACTATCGCTGTCCGCATTCTTTAACATGCGCAATAAATACTCGTCTTTCATTTGCGCGTCAGCGAGTGCACTGTAGTCGAGTACAGTCGGACAGAGAATTGTTTCTACTCGCGACAATGTATCCGCTACTATATTATCAGTACCCTTAATGTGTCAAATATCGTCTGTGAACTCGCTAATAAAAAGTAGTTGACGCGTCCTTCTTGGTATTTCATTGTCATCTTTACTTAATTTTGAAAATGCAGTACATAAAGGTTTGTGGTCTGTATACACTGTCAGAGGGCGACCTTCGAATAATTTGCGAAAATATTTAATAGATCTGTAAATGGCTAGCAGCTCCCTATCATAGGTTGAATATTTTTGTTCCGTAGAGGTTAATTTCTTTGAAAAATAGCCTAACGGTTTCCAAACACCGTATACCTTTTGTTGCAAAACTGAACCAATAGATATATCAGAAGCATCGGTCATTAACGCAAGTGGAACATCTGGACGAGGATGTGACAGTGTAACGGCCTTCTGCAGACCCGTCTTACATTGCACAAACGCGTTCTCAGCAACATCTGTCCAAAGAATTTTGGTCTTGTCGTTTTTCTTTGCGTTAATTAAATACTTATTAAGCTCACACTGATACGAAGCCAAATTTGGTAAATGTGGCCTATAAAAATTTAGCATGTTCACAATTGCCTGAACTTTCTCATCGAGTGGTCTGATACCATTTACACTTACTTCATGCCCTAAAAACTCTATGCGCGACTGTCCAAAACAACACTTGCTTAAGTTTATCGTGATGCCGTAAGTATTGAAGCGTTCAAAAACCAACCTTAAATGTTCCTTATGGAGGGTGCTATTTTCACTAGCAATAATGACGTCATCCAAATAATTATATAAAAAATCCAAACCCTGTAAAACAGTATTATTCATGAAACGCTGGAATGTCTGTGCTGCGTTTCGCAAACCGAACGTCATGCGGGGAAATTCATATAGACCAAATGGGGTTATTATGGCTGTCTTCTCTATATCTTCCGGTGCTATACTTATGCAATGATAGGCTCTATTTATGTCTAATTTTGAAAATATTATTTTATTCGCCAACACGTATGTGAAATCATGCAAACGAGGAATTGGGTACCTGTCAGGCTTTGTTATCGCGTTTAAGCGACGATAGACGCCACATGGTCTCAATTCACCGTTTTTCTTCGGAACAACGTGATGTGGACTGGCCCAAGCACTTTTAGATGGCCTACAGATACCTAATTCCTGCATAATTCTAAACTCTTCCTTAACTTTGTTATATCTGTCTGGCGCTAAAGGACGAGCGCGAGCATGAACGGGTGGTCCCGTCGTCTCGATATAATGCAACACATTATGCGGAGGAGATTCCCTGAATGACGCTGGTTTTGTGATTTCGGGATACATACACAATAAATCATAATATGGACAACTCTCAATAATAGAATTAACGGAAAACTGTTGCATCTTTACAATTGCGGCTGATACATTTAAATTTGTAGTCTGATCTATCAGTTTTCTCTGACTCATATCTACCATTATACACATACCACATAAATTTTATGATAGGACAAGAAATCTGCGCCCAGAATAGGCTGCTTAACATCAGCTATAATAAACTCCCAACGGTACGGTCTACGTAACTTTAGGTTTAGAACAAGTGACTTAACGCCATAAGTAGCAATTTCGGTACCGTTGGCAGCATATAATTTATAGTCAGAAAACCTTAAGTTTTTAAAAATTCTCTTCGTTACCGGTAAGATAGATACGTTCGCGCCTGTATCGACGAGAAAACGCAAACCTGAGTTGTAGTCCATTACTGATAGGCGGCTGCAGGGTACCACAGCGCAGACCTCCGCCGACGACTGCACCGCGCTTATTAGTTTTCCGACTGTGAAAATCTGGCATTTCCCTTTTTGCTGGAATCCCTTGACTTCCACGCACAAGGAGGTACGCAGCGATTGGCTCTATGGCGGTACCGAAAGTGATAACTGCATAGCCAGTCTGGGGAATCCGGTGTGCAATTTCTTGATGACGACCTTGAATAGCGCCTCGGATAACGGTTGCTACTTCTTGATCTTTACCTACCACGCTGCATGTTTGTCAACGTTGCATTGATCTTCGCAATCTTAGCTGTCAATTGCTCGATATCTGCCGTAACCTTGGACGATTCACCTGTCGATACCAATTTCTGGGACACTTCCGAAACTTGTGGGACGCGGGTAGCCTCCGCGACATTATCCGCAATCATCGCTAAATTGTCAAGTCCTTTAGTTTCTGAAACGGCCAATACCGCTCGTACGGTTGTTGGTAGATGACCTTGCCATAGCACTCTCAATGTGTCGTCCGGGATTTTGTCACGCGCCAAGTCCCTCATCCGGTGGAGTAGTTGTGAGGGCTTTTGATCACCCAATTCCATTTCACCTATGAGTTTTTCTATCTGTCTATTTGTAGAATCCTCGAATAGCGTCAACATTTTCGTCTTCAATGCTTGAAATTTTCCTGACTCTGGAGGTTTGGCCAGAAAGTCGGATAATTGAACAATGACATCCTTAGGCAAATTCGCAACAACTAAATCAAATCTAGCATCATCGCTCATCTTCTGTGGAGCGAGAATTGCCTCGACGCGGATGAACCATACGCGCGTTTGGTCCACCCAAAATTCGGGAATTCGCGACGACAGTGTTATTGCCATAATGACCGTAGATGGAATATGGGGTACGTCCGGAACACCAGTGGTCATTATCACTGAATTTAAAAGTCACTGCTCGCACACAAATAGTCACAAAAGTTAGTACACTGTGGCCCAAAAACAATCACGTCGGGGTCACCAATTTAGGATACTATGTTGCGTGTATTTTGGTGGTCAAATGAAATAACAATTCACGATAAAATAAAATCGTACTATATTGTTCTCACATCAAACTTACAACAAATACTAATTAATTTTTACTCTAAACTATTCTACAACCTAACTTATCAGTATGAGTGCATATGAACGACTGGTTATGTGCCGGTGCCGGCGTCTTAAGTAATGTAGCGCCTGCGTTAATGTAAATAAACAATCTTATCACTTCAGCAGGGGCGCTACACTATGTTTTATAAAGGGAGACCTAAGATACTATGTTAGTAGGTTGCCTGGAGTTTCGCGGAATGCGACAAGGTCGCCCGTTGTACGTATTTTCTTTGTCGTAATCTAATGTACAAGAAAGTATATATATAAATAAATATGTTTTCCGTGTATTTTAAATGCCACTGAGAACAACAAGCTTGCAGCCTCCGATAAGAGACCACTTTTTTGTCCTAGCACGTTTGTGGCAAACTTTTTGCTTTAATATCGCAAGGACGTTCACCAAGGGTGGACGCACCATCTACTAATTCTCTTGTAACCACTTTTTATTCTGAATTATATAAAATGTGCAGAGAGCAATATGTGCTGATGTTGGTGGCGTTGTAGGTGGAGTTGGTGCATTCCTGGGGTGAGTACAAAATACGTGTTATTTTTTTAACCGACTGCTCAATGGTGAAGGTTTTCCAAGGTGTTTCCATATTTGTAATGTAGGTAACTACACTAATTTATTAGCGACAAGCTGTGTCCGCGGCTTCGTTTTCGTGACCTTTTGGACTAGTTAACGTCTAACGACGATTTAAAAGAAATAAGAAAGTAAAAACAAAAAAATATCAAAAGACCAGTCTACAGTTAAGAACTACGCAACTAAATAGCAAAAAACAAGCAGATAAGCTGAAAAATTGGTTTGTTACGAAATAAATAACCGCAAAAGGGTTTTGTTTTTTTGGGGTTCCGTTCCTCAAAATTAAAAAACGAACCCTTACGAAATTATAATTATATTATAGGAAATAATCAATTTATGAATATCATGGGTTACTCCAATCTCTTAGAGCTTTGACGAATAGTTAATATAAAATAGAATTATAACCTGCTTCCCGTTGACCTAGATTATGCAGTTTGGCAAGAACCCATGTTTTGACATGAATGATGCGATGCGAATTCGCAACGCAGAAAACAGCTAAGCAACAACATGCAACAAACTCGCAGTTTTGTTTTTGGGCCAAAACAGCAAAGCAAGCAGTAAAGGCAAAAATCTGAAAACTGTATATTTGTTACTACATCAAATAAGAAATCGAGTAACTTTGCAGTTGGAAAACTGTTGTCCCCATAAATCGACATAGGTCACAGGCAGAAAGAAAACGTCTTCACAAATGAGGATGCAAGAGCGAGCGAAGCGAACTCGTAATTTTTTAGGACACTGCCTCGGACAGGTTAGGTTTTCCATTAAATAGTTCCTTTTAAGGGTTCCGTACCCAAAGGGTAAAAACGGGATCCTATTACTAAGACTCTACGGTCCGTCTGTCTGTCTATCTATCTGTCTGTCACCAGGCTGTATCTCATGAACCGTGATAGCTAAACCGTTGAAATTTTCACAAATGATGTATTTCTGTTGCTGCTATAACAACAAATACTAAAAACAATAAAATAAGCATTTAAGTGGGGCTCCCATACAAAAAACGTGTATTTTTTACCGTTTTTTGCGTTAACGGTACGGATCCCTTCGTGCGTGAGTCTGACTTGCACTTGGCTGGTATTTTTGTTAATTGTGGGGCGGCAAAAACTATATCGCCAGGTGTGCCAAATCTTTAAATACGCCACTGTACATAAACCAACAGTGATCGTCGTTGGACGTTCGACTACGAATTTATTCGGCCCTTAGTTTCTAATATCTACAGTATACACGTGTAAACAAATCAGAATGGGATGCGTTCGTAAATCAACTTAGGATGTATTCAAAAACCGATAGTGCATTTTATAAATTATTATGAATAAGTGGAACGAATGTTTGAAATCGAATTTTCAAGCATGTTATGTTACGATTTTGGTACCACCTGCCTGCAAGCTGCCTCCCGAAAATTTTAGAAAGTCACCTCGGTTTTTTAATTGTTTATGTATATTTTATTGAATTCAATAAAATACACAGAGTGCAAATGCACCTGCTTGCACTCCCTCCCGGCGCCCATATGATCACCCGTCCTCTTGCCCATCATGCTAGCCGCATGAACAATGCACGTAGATACATAATCAAACTGTCTTGACCGCGTTGGCACCCCTTGGTGCCCGGGGCAGACCGCCACTGACCAATTGCAAATAAGTTTAGCAATTTTCCAGTTTCTTTTGTGATGTACAGTAAGGGGTCTAAATTTCAGTCACATCTCAATGTTTATAGTCACCTGTACGGTTCTGTGCATAAATGTGTTGTGTGCGTGATGTTTCAACGCAGACAATATGACATCATACAGTCTAAGCACGAGGTGAAGGGGCATAGTCAACGCCACACAAAGATGAAAATATATACTTAGGTACTCGTTTCACTTAGATATAACAACAAAAGTCCGTGTTAAGCCGGTTCAAAACTATGTCTAAAATTCATCATAATAGTTATCGTAACTCGTGGCAGACTCGTGAAAGAGACTCCAAAGCGGGATTCTAGTAGAGTAGACGCGATTTCAAAAATCGGCTGCACGAAGTCTTTTTGTATTTTTGGTAACCTATACCTACTCATAGTAACAAATAATTACTAGTAGGTTACGCGAAAGGAATGCATATTAGAATAGAATAGGTATAAAATCAAGGAACAATCGATCTTCAAGGTACAAGGTCGGTTTGTGGATGGGTGACCGTATTTTTATAACGAGTTTCCTCCGTGCCTCGGAAAGCACGTTAAGCCGTTGGTCCCGGCTGTCACTTGAAGATCTTTGACAGTCGTTACGGGTAGTCAGAAGCCTGAGATCTGACACCAGTCTAGCCAAGAGTGTTACCCAGTTACTGGGTTGTGGAGGTCAATAGGCAGTCGCTCCATGTAAAACACTGATACTCAGTTAAATCCGGTTAGACTGGAAGCCGACCCCAATATAGTTGGGAAAAAGGCTAGGCAGTTAATGAGGTATAAAATAAAAATCAAAAGTTTTTTATGCAATCTTTGTTAATATTGTTCATACCCAACGATTTAAAAACAAAACATATTGAAAATAAAGTAATTTATTGATTTCATAAATATTAGTTAAGTATTACAAATAATTTAAATATTAGGCAGATAAAAAAGATAGATAAGTTTTAATTTTTAAACAGTAATATGATAACTATTATTATTAAGGCTATAGCTTAATTATTTGTTTTCTTTAGGAAAAGAGGATTGAAGCTTAACCTCAATAATACAATGCTAAATATTTACTATTGCCAGCACATGTTTCAAAACAAACCTACCATTGATTTTAATAACATAATACAATGATATTTATGTACATAGAATACCGTTTGTACGAGCAAACCCGTACATATCAATAGTTTCATTTTTATGCTGACATCGACGCGCAGCGAATGAATAAAAATCACGCAATAGAGTAAAAAGTAGTAGTTGCATAGCATCGTTGTTGGGTTGACTCATTCGCCGCGGGTCGATCATATATCAGTTTTTTCGGGTGTTTTAATCAATATATCATTTGCAATTAAATCAGTTTATCATTTAAATGTACCTTACCCGTACATTTTTGGTCCTTCGAGCCGGATGTCGCGTGTGTACAATACAGTGTAGCAACTAAGTACTGTAAAGTGTTTCACTAGTGACGTCAAACGAACTAGCAGTGAGGGTGTTTGTACTGCCAGCAATAGTGCAGTACATAGCAGCAGCAACAGCAATCAGCAGCAGGGATCAACAGGGATCCGCATTTCGTGAGCAACAAAGCTCCCGCTTGGACAAGCAAGTAAGATCGTTTCATTTACTATCATTAATATCAACAACATGTCTTCAATGGAGGACGTTCTCGCCCAACAACAGCAGCTACTCAATCAGATAGAGCAAGTTTACACCAACTTCAAAAAGGATGGCTCCGATCGCAAAACCTCGGACTACATACGCCGAAGGTTAGAGAATTTGGATGCATGCTGGCAAGAGTATCAATCGAATCATATGAGATTGTGTAGCATCGAATATGCCAGATCGCATACTTACTTCACTTCGAAGCAATTTGACACTGTGAAGGAGAGATATGAGAAAATCAGAGCAGTTATTCAGAATCATCCGCCAACAGAGGAAAGACCATCAACACCGCTTCTAAAGCCTGCTACTCCTCTAGCTACCTCAAGCTCCGTACAGCAACCTTCAGGTCAATCTTTAAAGTCTCAGGGATCAAACAGCAAGACCGATGAGATGATGAGGAAACAGATGAGCAACTTCAAGGCCTTTGAACATACTGTTTCAAGTATCGACATGGATACTGTAGCGGAGAAATGGGAATTCGATCATCTGTTGAGCATGGTAAGGT
This sequence comes from Anorthoa munda, assembly GCA_945859665.1. Classification (NCBI taxonomy): domain Eukaryota; kingdom Metazoa; phylum Arthropoda; class Insecta; order Lepidoptera; family Noctuidae; genus Anorthoa; species Anorthoa munda. Next base: position 9,715,515 of record OX243913.1, on the reverse strand, counting down.
CTCGCTGGGCGAAGATTGACACTCAGCACTGGGACTTAGACAGTGAGCTGGGAGACCGAAATCAAGAGTATCATCGCATGTACCTCAAATACGAAAGTACATACAACGCTGCTATCAAAGCAATCAATAAGAAGATGTCGTCCATTTCACATAGAGAGCATACTACGCCAAAAATAGAAATACCTACATTCAGCGGTAATTACCATCAGTGGACATCTTTTAAGGATCTCTTCACAGAAGCAGTTCATAGCAACCCATCATTATCTGGAGCTCAGAAGATGCAGTTCCTCAAATCGAAAGTAAAGGGTGAAGCAGAGCGTCTCATACAGCATCTCCCGATCAGCTCAGACAACTACATCATAAGTTGGGACATTTTGAGCCATCGTTATGACAACAAAAGGATGATATTTACATCGCATATTAACATTTTATTAAATATGCCCATTTCACAGCAAGCATCAATTAATCATATCAAACGAATCCATGATACTGCACTTGAAACGATGAACGCCATACAGACTCTCGGCGTAGACGTGACATCATGGGATCCGTTGATCGTGCACCTTCTGTGTCAGAAATTGGATTCGGACACATTCAGCGAATATAACGCAGCTATCAAACAACCTCGAGAATTACTCGAGTTAAAAGAATTTCTAGCCTTTCTAGAGGGGAAATTCACGAGCATGGAAGCAAGTAGAAGAAAACAGGAGATCAATCATCAAAAACCCTTTTCTTCAAATACCAATAAACCATCAGAATCAAAACATTATCATTTCAAGCAATCATATTCAAGCAACAAGGCTATTTCACAATCACCAAGTTACAGGAAATTGCAAAACAATCCGCAAAACTGTCCAGTCTGCAATGATGCCCATGCTATATTTTTTTGCAAACAATTTGCTGACTTTTCCCCGATGAAGAAAAAACAATGTGTCACCAACTTGAATTATTGCCAAAACTGCTTATACGATCATAAAGGAAAAGAATGCTTATCAAAAAAGCGTTGCCTCGAATGCAACGAATTTCACAATACATTGCTTCATGAATCGTATTCAAAGGAATTGTCAAAACATGGAGGTAATTCTACGCCTTCTATACAGCAAAACAACATCCGTTATAATCAGGAACGTGCAAATCAAGGCAACACGCACGTGAAACAACAAAATAATAATATGATGCAAGAAACTTTGCTTTCAACTGCACTGCTAAAGGTTCAGAAAGCAGATGGAACATATCTGATCCTGCGGGCTCTTGTTGATCAGGGCTCACAAATGTCTCTCATCACAGAGAACGCTGCTCAGCAATTAGGATTGAAGCGATCCAGGTGTGACGGCATAATTACAGGCATAGGGCAAAGAGAAAACAGTTGCAAAGGAATCATGAACCTGAACTGTATGTCAAACTCGAAAATCAGACTTTATCAATTCAATATCGATGTTTACATCATGAATAACTTAACAAAACATTTACCATCATACTCATTCCCGAAAATAAAATGCACATTCCTGGATAATTTAGAATTAGCAGATCCTGACTACAACCTCAGCCGACCCATAGACATTTTATTGGGTGCGGACGTATATTCGAATATTCTTTTAACGGGCATGTGCAGATTAAGCGAATCACTTCCGCTTCTTCAAGAAACTCATCTGGGTTGGATATTATGTGGAAATATCAAAACTAAACTAATATGCAACGTCGTGCAATTTGATTTGGATAGATTAGAGCAATTCTGGGAGATAGAAGATGTTACAGAAGAAAAATCACTATCATCAGAAGATCAAGAGTGCATTCAATACTACAAAGCAACAACAAACCGTTTGGAAGACGGAAAATACCAAGTGAGGCTTCCACTTATACCACAATTTGAGGAGAAATTGGGGCAGTCCAAAAATAAGGCTGTTGCTCAATTCATTCATTTAGAAAAGAAATTGCATAAAAACAATTCTTTATTTAACGCATATAAGTCATTCATTACCGAATACAAAAACCTAGGTCACATGAAACCTTCACCTCGCAACCAGACACTGGAATGTTTCCTACCGCATCATTGCGTATTGCGCGAAGAAAGTGCAACGACTGCATTGAGAGTTGTTTACAATGCTTCAGCAAAAACATCTACAAATAAAAGTTTAAATGACCTCATGTACACGGGGCCCAATCTACAGCAAGACCTTCAGTCTCTTATCATTAAATGGAGACAATATCAGTTCGCTTTCACGGCTGATATAGAAAAAATGTTCAGACAGATTTGGGTACACCCAGAAGATCAACCTTTACAAAAAATAGTGTGGAGAGATAACCCGTCACAAAAAATAGTAGATTATCAATTGACAACCGTGACGTACGGCACAAAGGCTGCTCCATTTCTTGCAATGATGACATTAAGACAATTAGCGGCTGATGAACGGGATAAATTCCCAGAAGCCGCCAAGGTCATCGAAGAATCATTCTATATGGATGATCTGGTTCATGGATCCTGCTCCCTAACAACAGCACAACAGTTGCAGCAAGATTTGATGAATCTACTGAAATTAGGGGGCTTCAACTTGAGAAAGTGGACATCAAACGACAGTCGTCTGTTGCAACTAGAAGATCATGACTATTATAAGCAAGAAAGCAAGAGTTTTAATCAAGCAGGATTAACTAAGACATTAGGACTTCGTTGGAACCCTACACATGACAACTTCACATTTATATCAAAAATTGAACCATCAAGCACTATTATCACTAAAAGAATCATACTATCAGACATGTCTAAAATATTTGACCCATTGGGATGGATCGTGCCAGTAACAACAAAATTGAAGATTCTACTTCAAGAAACATGGTTGTCCAATCTTCAGTGGGATGAACAAGTACCAGATAAAATCAGCAGGGAATGGATCAAAAACAAGAAAGAATTAGAAAGCATCAAACAATTCAACATACCAAGATGGTACGGTACGGAAACAGCGAGTAGTGTAGAGCTACACGGCTTTTGTGACGCATCAACAAAAGCATATGCATGCGTAATTTACTACAGAGTAAGAAAAAACAATCAATCAACAATATTAGTAGCAGCTAAATCGAAACTCGTTCCTACGAAAAAACAAATATCACTACCTCGATTGGAACTGTGTGGAGCACTATTGCTGGCCAAACTCATGACCAAAGTCAAGCAGTGTCTAGCAGGTCATGACCTACATGTATTTGGTTGGAGTGACTCTACTTCCGTACTGGGTTGGCTTCAAGGCAATCCAAATCGATGGAAAACGTTCGTAGCAAATAGAACAAGGCAAATAACGGATAGCATTAAGCCACAATCTTGGCGATATGTAAAATCAAGTGAAAATCCCGCTGACTGTGGAAGCAGAGGACTCACAGTGGCTCAATTGAATGATTATCGTTTGTGGTGGCAAGGACCAACATGGTTACAATCCTTTGAAGCAACGAACGATAATCAAGCAATCTATTCAACAAACGAGGAAATAAAGAATCAAGAAGATGTTCATATTGTTACAAAGCACGAATCAAGCATCATTACAGACCTGTTAAACAAACATCAATCAATCAACAAAATTGCACGTATTCTAGCATTAGTGATGAAGATTACGACGTACAAAAGAAAAGGAAAAAAGCATTATCTATCATTATCAGAAATCCGTCAAGCAAAGCAAAAAATTATCAGACAAGTACAGCAAGAAGAGTTCGCAAATGAAACAGGAGATTTAAAGCAAGAGGGAAAGCTAAACACAAAAAGCAAATTGTTAAAATTAAACCCTTACCTGGATGAAAATGATATCTTAAGAGTCGGAGGGAGACTAAAAAAGGCACATATCAGCCATGACATGCAGCACCCTATTATTCTGCCGCACAGTGGACGTCTGACAGAATTAATAATAGAGGACGCACATCTAACCATGTTACATGCCGGATCCCGGCTGACATTGGGTTTTATCAGACAAAAATATTGGATTTTAGGAGGGAACGTCGCTACAAAGAGGCAGCTTCGTCGGTGCGTAACATGTAAAAAACAAAATCCACACTGCCAACAGCAAATCATGGGGCACTTGCCGGAGGCCAGAAGTAATCCATCCCGACCATTTACACACACAGGCGTAGATTTTACCGGTCATATTTACGTCAAAGCAAGCAAAGGACGAGGTATCAAGAGCACAAAGGGATATGTGGCTGTCTTTGTGTGTATGGTCACGAAGGCAGCACACTTAGAACTAGTTAGTGATTTAAGCACAACTTCAGTCATCGCAGCATTAAGAAGGATGGCGGCTCGCAGAGGGACGCCTAGCCATATTTATAGTGACAATGGTCGCAATTTTGTCGGTGCCAACAAGGTACTACAACAGGAATATCAAGCACTTATGAATATCATGCAAGACAAAGATCTAAAAGCAGAAGTATTAGATATGGAAATCGAGTGGAGCTTTAATGCGCCCTCATGGCCATCTGCAGGAGGCCTATGGGAGGCGGCAGTTAAAAGCTTCAAATATCATTTCAAGAGAGTTATTGGAGACCAAATTCTTACATTTGAGGAACTATATACGGTGCTTACACAGATTGAAGCTTGTCTCAACACGAGACCATTATGTGCTATATCAGAAGATCCAGACGATGTGGATTTTTTAACGCCGGCTCACTTCCTAACAGGTGGATCAAAGGTTTCCATACATGAGACTGAAACGGATTTAAGAACCCGATGGCAGTTGACACAAAAAATTGTACAGGATCTCTGGAAAAGATGGAGGAATGAGTACCTAGTACAAATTACAGAAAGAAGTAAATGGAGACAATCTACAAGCAACCTCAATGTTGACGATATTGTCATGATTCATGATGACAATCTTCCGCCGGGAAAATGGCTGATGGGCAGAGTCATCGAACTACATCCCGGTTCCGACGGTAATGTTCGCGTGGTTACAGTGAAAACCAAAAACGGAACACTTAAACGTCCGATCACAAAATTATCAAAACTTCCAGTTAATAATGAATCCTCGCAAATCAAACAAGCAAATACCACGGGGTTGGGACATTCCAACACAAATAAGCGCTCTGAAACAAGGAAAGGAGGCACTCGTTACAATATAGCAGCAGTGTTTGCAGCAATCATGTTATTTTTTAGTATCATAACAACTTCCCAATGCGCACTTAACGTCACACAATTCAGAAATAATCAACATATTTACTTCGACAAACTAACAAACATGCAGATCATTCGCGACGACTGGAAGCTAATCATATACTATGATTTAGATCCTTATTGGGAAGGAATTACCGCACTTAACAAAAGTATAATGGCCCTGGAACAAACATGCAGCACGATCCAAGAACAAACGCATTGTGACATAATATTATTGCAGTTACGTCATGGGTACAATGAACTCGATTACAATAATCATATGTTACTCAGTCAGCATTTTGCAAAGCAAGCGAACAGGTGGCGGCGAGGTCTTATCGACGGTGTCGGTTACATAGCAAACGGCCTCTTCGGTGTATTGGACGCTCGATTCGCAGAACAGTACGAGAAAGATATCACTCTTCTTCGCAAAAATCAAAAGCATATTGTATCATATTGGCAAAATCAAACTTCGGTCATAGAAGCGGAATTCAGTCTCTTAAAGAGGACGGAGGCTACAATGCACAAACAACATAAAATGATTCATCAGCTGTTTGCAAACATCGAAAATACATTAGAAGTATTAAAAGCTGCAACTCAAAACATTTCGAGAGCAAGTGAAGTTTCTATGGGAGCTGTGGTCGCGAGCAATCTATTACGCGACTTGAAAGATTTACAGAATGCTTTAGTGGACACGATCACAGACATCTATCATGGTCGATTTAACCCACATTTAATAACAGCCGAACAATTACAGGATCAGCTGAGCATTATAGCTAGTCATTTGTCTAATGACGTCACGTTACCTGTAGAAAACATTCATGCAGATCTTGCACAACTTTTTAAACTTCTACGGGTCAAAGCAAGAATGCTTAAAAATTACTCAATATTTGAAGTACAAATACCTTTGATTAGCAGGGACACCTATGACGTATTCAAGCTTATACCAATTCCTACAGAGAAACCCAACGACACGATGTTATCAATTAAACCAGTGTCAGATTTCATAGCTGTGAACCTGAAAAAGGACGCATACATTATCGTAACAGAAAATATCATAGATTCATGTCTAGTGACAAACGTACATTTGTGCTATATTCATTCGCCTATTTATAAATTAAGCAGAGATAAAGACTTCTGCCAATCAAAGGCATCAGCGTGTGAAGTCAACGTCGATCCCTGTAAAAATCTTTGGATGGAAAGCCATTCTATCAACAATTATATCTATTTTTGCTGTGGTCAATGTAACCTACGAACAGTATGTGGAGATCAAGTTACCGCGCATCAGCTGACTCACTCCGGACTAACTAGAGACCCGGGTGTAACTATAGATTACGGCTGCATGATCAAATCAGATAATTTTGAAGTAATTGCGCATCAACAAAGAAAAAGCGATGTTAGTATTAGTGCTAACCTATACTCACCAGTCATTGCATCCATAAATCACGTTATAAACGTGACTATTCCTCAAGATGTCTTGAACGACTCCAGCATAGAGAGTGATCGAGAGCTTAAAACGATTGAGGATAAAATCAGAATCATGAAAGAGAGTGGATTATTATTTGACAATCTGTCATCTCATGACATTCATCATTACATCGCGATCTACTCTACGATCGGCGTGGTCGCAGCATGTCTCGGAGTGTTCGCTTGGTGGCGCGCGCGCACGCGCTGCGCCCCCGCACCTGCGCCGGCGATGCCCGCAGCAGCTGGCGTGCCTGGCGGCGCCTGCCCGGCCACGCAACGTGCGTGTATTGGAGATAGTGTAGTGTATCAGTGTGACAATGAAAGGGCGAAGGTGGTAACAAGTGCGCGAGTGTTAGATAAAGCCACCTCCCCTATATTAAGTTCTTATACAAGTATTTCAAATTTGTGAACAGTGTGTTAACGATAGAGACACTAGGAAATTAGATTAATATCAAATCATTTATTATAATTACTTGTATCTTCTCACATTGTGTTTATATCTCTTCCTCGGGGAGCATGTACGAGCAAACCCGTACATATCAATAGTTTCATTTTTATGCTGACATCGACGCGCAGCGAAAGAATAAAAATCACGCAATAGAGTAAAAAGTAGTAGTTGCATAGCATCGTTGTTGGGTTGACTCATTCGCCGCGGGTCGATCATATATCAGTTTTTTCGGGTGTTTTAATCAATATATCATTTGCAATTAAATCAGTTTATCATTTAAATGTACCTTACCCGTACACCGTTAATAGTTAAAACAATCAATTGAATAGTAATAAATAATAATATTGTAATCATTGATGTATTAAAAAAGGGAAGATACGGTACTGGACACAGCGCTTGGTCCTACTAGACTAAGTGCATGCCCGTAGCGGGCACTCAGTCGCGCACGGCACCGGGCACAGGCTTGATCTCACATCTCAATAATTTCAGTGTTTTTGTGTTTTTTTTTGCAATAAATACGCATCAAAATGACTTCTTGTGTAGCTAAACACTGTTTAAATAATACGAGGAAGAAAAATAAGTCACACGGCATCACTTACCACTCGTAAGTACAGACAAAAATGTTAATTTGTTGAAAAATACAATAATATTTAATGTTTGCTTCGCCATATTTGTGAGAGCGAGATAGATATTACAAACATGCGTGAGAGACACGATACGTGTCATTTCATTCATAATAGTAAACATTCGGTTAACATTCGGCAGCTAACGCGATTTCGCTCGCACTACAGCGCCGTCTCCTATTTTTGTCCTTGTCTATCGGTAACTGTAGGTCGTTCTCCCTGGGACCTGCTGCAACCGCGCCGCCGCGCGTCCGCCACTCCGAGTTGCAGCTGAGCTAACGGATGCAGGGCGAAGGGCGAATATTCTGCGCCTGAAAACAGAATCGTCTCACTAGGGAGGGTACCCGAAACTAAACCGAGCACATCCGAAGGCTCAAAAGCGGCAGCCCCGCTTTCGGATTAAGGCACAGTGGGCTAATCACTCGCTTGCCCGACAACCCTAGATTCCTGAAACTGAAGCAGTAATAAGAAACCGGACCGATTTTTTACCGACGACATTTGGCTTGAAATTACGGACACGAATTGCATTTTGGAATGTACGAACGATGAGCGAGGACAGTCGACTAGCCCAGGCGGAAGCAGTAATGCTCAGCTACAAGCTGCAGATTCTGGGTCTAAGCGAGGTGAGAAGAAACGGATTTGGTGAGCTGAGAACGTCCGGGGGCTTGACTTTGCTGTATTCGGGTAAAGAAAGTGAGGAGGATGTGCGCGAGTATGGCGTGGGGCTCCTTATTTCTAATACAGCTAGGAAAAGCTTGCTGGGCTGGAAACCGATCTCAGACCGGATTATGTGCGCCCGTTTTAACTCAAGAGCACGGAAGATCTCCATTGTACAGTGCTACGCCCCAACCAATGCATCACCTGAGGATACCAAAGACGACTTCTACAACGCCCTCAACGCCACCCTTAGGAGCATAAAGAAGCAAGACATCGTCATCGTCATGGGGGACCTGAATGCAAAGGTTGGGAGTGTTAACACTAACCGCGAACGGCATATGGGTACACACGGTCTTGGAGTATGTAATGACAATGGGGATCGATTTATCGAGTTTTGTCAGAACCACGACCTGACCATCGGAGGAACATTGTTTATTCATGGTGACCACCACAAATACACCTGGAACTCACCCGACGGAGTCACTAAGAACCAGATCGACCATATTGCCATTAGCTCCAAATGGCGTTCTTCATTGCTTGATGTCCGCAACCGTAGGGGCGCCGATTTGGATAGTGACCATCATTTGGTAGTTGCTGAAGTTCGGCTTAAGGTTGCGGTAACCCATGCAACAGGAGAACCCGGAAAAGTGGGGCGAAGGTACGATGTGAGTAAGCTGTCTAACTTGGATACCCGTAAGGCGTTTCGGCTTGAGCTACGCAATCGGTTCTCTGGACTGGAGGATGCTGCGGACTCGGTGGACGAGGAGTGGAGCCGCATTAGAAAGGCATATACAGAGACCAGCTCCGTGGTGCTTGGGCATAAGTCAACACATGCACGCGAGGACTGGATGTCACTTCACACGTGGAGCCTCATTGAGGATAGAAGGAAGTTACACCTTAAACTGCTTGAGACGCGTGATGATGCCGAACGAGCCGACCTCAATACTCAATACCGCCGGAAGCGCAAGGCGATTTATCGCAGTACGCGTGCAGACAGAAGGCGTTGGGCTGATAATATTGCTGATCGTGCCCAACACGCTGCGAACATCGGCAACTTGAAAGAGCTTTATAAAGCCACGAAGACCTTGGCAGGTAACAGTAAGCTCAAGAAGAAGAAGCCGCTTAAATCCAAAGACGGACAGCTTATTGTGACGTCGGAAGGGCGGCTGCAGCGTTGGCGCCAGCACTTTGAGGAGGTCTTCCGATTGTCAGCATCTCTGACGCCTGACGCGCTGCAGGTAGGTCCTACACCACCTCAACCTCTCGACATCGATACGGAACCACCATCAGCCTCTGAAGTGACTGAAGCGATTCTCTCTTTGAAGGCAGGCAAAGCACCTGGACTCGACCTGATAACGGCGGAAATGTTACAAGCCGACTTAGCCTCCGCTGTCGATGTGCTGACGCCTTTAATCGAAAGGATATGGACCGCTGAAGAACTCCCGGACGATTGGAACAAGGGACTTTTAATTACCGTGCCCAAGAAAGGTGATCTCAGTAGTTGCGACAACTGGAGAGGCATCACGTTGCTGTCGACTCCCTCTAAGGTTTTCTGTAAAATATTACTTGATAGGCTGTCGAAGGCCGTTGAACCTCTTCTGCGCGGGGAGCAGGCGGGTTTCCGTTCGAGTCGCTCATGCACAGACCAAATCAACACTCTTCGTATCATTCTCGAGCAGGCAACAGAATGGCAAAGGGAAATTTATCTTACCTTTGTCGACTTCGAAAAGGCCTTTGATACGTTGAAGTGGTCCAGCATCTGGTCCCGCCTGTTGGACATTGGAGTGCCGCCAAAAATAGTCCGCCTATTGGAGAGCATTTATAGGAAATATTCCTGCAAGGTGACTCATGAAGGCCTAATTTCGGAGGACATCGCAGTGCACGCTGGAGTCCGCCAGGGCTGTCTTCTTTCGCCCCTCCTTTTTATAATCGTCCTCGACGGAATCATGTTGCGCATTTACGATAGCAGGCGTCGTGGGATTGAGTGGGGATTGACCAACGTCTTGGAAGACCTGGACTATGCTGATGATCTTTGCCTGCTGAGTCATACACACGCCGACATGCAGTCGAAACTGAACGACCTGCGCCAGGAGGCGGCAAAAACTGGACTCAAAATTAACATCCGTAAGACCCAGGAGATGCGTACTGGTGTGATGAATCCTTCTCCGATATTAATCGGCACAGAGGTTGTGGAACGCGTCCACAAATTCACGTACCTCGGGAGCGTCGTGTCAGAGACTGGAGGAACTGAAGAGGATATCACTTCACGGATTGCCAAAGCGCGAGCTACTTTCGCACAGCTGAGACCTGTGTGGCAATCACGGAAACTGACCCGAAGGGTTAAACTAAAAATCTTCGGGTCCAATGTCAAATCCGTGCTGCTCTACGGGTGCGAAACGTGGAAGGTAACAAAGGACATCTCGCGCCAAATCCAGGTCTTCGTCAACCGATGTCTTCGTCGCATCCTCGGAATTTACTGGCCCGAGATCATCTCTAATGTAGAGCTGTTGGAGAGATGCCTCGAGACCCCGATCGACCGCCAGATCAAGCGGCGTAAATGGTGTTGGATTGGTCACACGCTCCGGAGGGATTCCGATCACATTCCTAAACAGGCCTTGGATTGGAATCCTCAAGGAAAAAGGAAGCGAGGCCGTCCCCGTCAAACATGGCGACGCACCGTATTGGCTGAAGCGACGAGTATTGGAATGACGTGGAGCGAGGTGAAGCGCGAAGCTCAAGACCGGTCTCGATGGAGGACTACTGTGGAAGCCCTCTGCCCCAGCTAGGGGCCATAGGATCTTAAGTCAAGTCAAAGATGACACTGAATACAGATGTGTGAGTTTCGGTGCATGTAGTCGTGTGCCGAGCCCAGGTTTTCTGATCGCGATGTTAGCGCGTAACGTATCTACCTATTTTTAATACATCAATGATTGTAATACAATTAAAACGCTGGATGCGAGACGCACGAGGTCGGTCAATGTGGCGACGCCTGGGGGAGGCCTATGTCCAGCAGTGGACGTCTTTCGGCTGAAATGATGATGATGGTGATGATGACAATTAAAACGTTTTTATACATAATAAATTAGTTCTTAGATCGGTTCATTAATCACTCTATGATAAATTTTCACTTACATTACAACAATATGCAATCATTTTAGAAGTATTATCCCAGTGAGGGTAAAAGAAAAACAAATATTTCGTTGTCGACTAGATAAGAAACGAATACAACACATGCCCGAGATAAGGCGGTGGTCCAAGTTAAAAGATTTCAAACACTGATTTTAGTTTGTAAGCACCATAGAATAAAATAAAGAAATTCAATGCAGTTTCTCGTCATTGTAAAACAAACAAAACAAAAACAAATTATGTATCTGTTTTAAAAAATACACAATGAAGCCGCTTCTTTCCTTCGGCCTGGAGTGCGCGGCGAACAGTGCGCAATGACGTATCGAATTCATTAGCAAAACGCCTCATTGCTTTCATTTTCATTCACCATCTTCGTTGAGACTAGACTTCCTTCTTCCTCCAACTTTGTTATCCAACGAATCACAGGTCTGCTCTAAAAAAATAAAGAACATATTTCAAAAAGCGATTTATTTGCTTATTTGACATAAAAATATCATGCACCATATTTAAAGATCATCAAATTGTTTTTATAATATAACTTACAGATAATCCGGTTTCATCAGAAATTTGTGATTTTATTTCATCATCATCATCATCATATCAGCCGAAAGACGTCCACTGCTGGACATAGGCCTCCCCCAAGCGTCGCCACATTGACCGGTCCCGTGCCTCCCGCAACCAGCGGATCCCCGCAACCTTCACCAGGTCAATTTATTTAGCCGGTCGATTTTATTTAGCCTATTCTTATTTCTTATGCAAGGCAACAATGTTTGCCCTAGTTTAATTTCTTTTTAAATTTTAGTTTGTGTGCTTTATTGTTTGTGGAACAGGACCAGAATTGAGCCAAGCATTTTTATCATCAGTCAACATAGGTAATCCCCAACTTATCTATAGTTTATCTGCATGTGTATTTTACACAAGAAAACTCTTATGTGTCTTATCCAGTTCAATAAATGGGGAGGTAAAACTAATTGTTCTAAATCGAGCGTAAGCTTTTTAGATGTGTCGTACCCTTTGGTCGTATCGTTTCCTGTTCAGTTTACCTGATGACTCTCGAGTATCCTTGAATGACGACTATCATTTAATGGGTTTACTAGTGTATATATGTAAAATTAACAGGCACACATCAGACACAGCTTAATGGACCAAAAACGATAAGTTTACTAGCAACTCGATGTCAGACTCGCTAGATATTAACACATTATCGTGTATATATCGTATATACTGACTGAGGGTCAGGAGGCAACTCACACTTGTGACTTATATCTTTAAGATTGGGGGAAGATACACAATGCGGATATATTGCGAAGGGTGGAACTAGTCGTGCCAGACGGGTATGTGGGTCGTCGTCGCCAGCCACGGTTGCTGGCGGTGCCGAGCACGCGAACTAACTTGCTGCGTGAGGCGCCGCTGACGAGCGCGCTCCGCACTCTTACCATTTTCTAATTTTATATTGTTCAGTTTAAAATTAATAAATTTAAATTTTTCGCAATAGTTATCTTTTACAGGATGTAATTAAAAAGTCGTCTATCGTGTTGGTAGTCAAGAAATATAATTAACTGTTTGTTCATAAAAACAGGAAAGAAGATAAAAACAAACAAAGAAACAATACTCGGTTATATTTTATTACAATGACATGATGGTGACTTTATGTGGGTTTTATAAAAGCGACAAACTATTCTTCTTTTATCAAACTATGAGTACCTACTTACTTTTTTATCGTGTCGTTTACGTTATAAACTTATTCAACACACAACCCGGAACTATACTGTGATTTTTAATTTCGTAGACTAAACTGACAGCTGCCATTGACCTTATTTTTTTTTTTAATGTTGCAAGCGCGGAGCATAGTGTTGTAGGTATCAATCATAAGTGATTCATCGAATCGATGTGACATGACTCATGACTTAATTTATTTATACTAATTGGTGTAAATTAATGTTTTATGAATATAAACGTAATATATTTAAATATAGCAGTATTCATACACATAGTACATGAACTTGTATTGTGTTAAATATGAAATCAACAATAAAACAAATGCTATCGATAAAATGAAGTCTGACATAAATGAGTAGAAACTAAATAAGGGCCGCTAGTTTCTAAACAATTTTTTTTTGCTGTTAAATAATTTTATTTTCGATCTACTTCGATTATTTATTTATATTTAGGGTACGACACTATTTTAATGTAACGATAAAGTGACAACACCCCAAATGTCAGTTTTGTCTGCGAAATTAAAAATACGCTACGATACGATAGGTATACGACGAGTTTTCGTTCGTAAAACTCCCATGGTTCATGCGGGCGACAGAGTATTGAGTGTGTGAGCCATAATTAGCCATAGCAACATTTTGTATTTTCGTAAAACAAGCACAAATACTCTTCTATCATATATCTACAAAAGTAGGTCTGTATATTTACAAGTCACTTGCGATATATTTGTGACGGCATTATAGACGTATACGGCACAATGTGCAAAGTTGCCAAAGTCAGTTATAGAACTGACCGATGGAAAGTTCAAAAACTTCATCAAACGTGTCCTTATTAAAAAAGCATATTATAAAATCAAGGACTACGTTGAAGATAAAATTTTTAGCTCCTTCTGCGCATGCGGCTTCCCTGGTAACTTATAAACGGTACAAATATGTGGATGTCTCTAACTATTCTCAATCTCATTTTTCTTTTTTTTTCTCTTCTTTTAATTGGACTTTTTACAATGGTTTTCAATCATCTTAATAACCCTTTGCTAAGAATAGTTACAGCACTGATAACTACATTTGTGCCACATGTTTAATTTAGTCTTGTTATACAATTTTTTTTTTTTTTTTACCTTTTTGTCTTAGATGCTTTTACCGATTGTTTTGTAAATGTGTGAACATTGTAGGCCTTCTAGATTCCTAGATGCTTTGCACATTTGATAACTTTATATCTCGTTTTACTTTTTATTTTTAGTTTCTAAAGTTTTATTGTCGGGCCTACGTTGTCCTCCCATATTTAAGTAATGCTGTAACATGGAAATATTGTAAAAACAAACCATATTTTTAAAAGAGTAACCATGGAGTTTCTTGCCGGTTCTTCTCCATAGGAAACGACCAACCCGAACCGTGCGCCTTTTGTCGACGTTTTATAAGTGCCCATGTAGGCCTATGTAAAATAAAAAAAAATGATTTTGATTTAGATTTTTCCGCATCAGGTCATGATGGGACAGGAAAGATTTGATTGTTTGTATGTTTGTTTGTAATGGATAAACTCAAAAACCACTGAAACGATTTTGAAAATTTTTGCACCAGTCGGAAGCTACATTATTCCTGAGTGACAAAGGCTACGGAAGTGAAGTCGCGGGTAACATTATGTTTACTTTTTACCTGTGGCTTTTCTTCTAGGCGTAATAGGCGCATACGATATCGCGGCTGAGGGTGAAAAATGGTAGGTGGCGGGGCCATTGACCTTGACCCGTCACAAGGACACCAAGCATACACGGGGTCGTCTGGCACCCATGTGCTGGTTTGGTCCCTGGGGTGGTCACGGCGCACAGTGTGTTCTGGTGCGCCGGTGATGAGGGGTACTCTCCCGAGGAGGGTCCGGTGACGAACAGCCGCGGCGGGTTCGCGGTGAGTGCTAACGCGTGCCAGTGTTCCCGCCATAAGCGGCAATTTAAAAAAAAAAAAAATGATATGGATATAGACCAAATGACTGAATTCGGTAGTGTTAGCCCTAAAATGAATTATTTTATTGTTTTAGAAGTCGCCGAAAGCAAAGGAGATCAACTTACATTTTATACTACCGACGGCACCAAATTAGACACCATTCAATTTAAGTCCCAAAACCTCGCAGCGTTAGTGTACGATGAAGTACACAACAGGATGCTGTACAAACCACAGAACAGAAAAAACGCCACAAACAGAGCGACAACGACGCTATATGTGGTTGTGACATATCTTCCATGCAATATAAATATTATATTGAAAGAAGGGGCAGAAATATTCAACATCTCGCCTTAGACCCGGTTACTGAAAAACTCTTCTTCACTGATACCATTGAAAAAAGCATTAATTGGATTTAATTAAAACCTGGATTTAAGAACAATGTATATGGAAGTCTTTTAATAAAGATGGATGATGGGATCCACACTGATATCACGGTGGACAGCTGTAGAGGGGAAGCAACAAAGCATCCCCAAATTGATAGAAAGCATAAGATTACTGGTACTCCATAGGATACTTTTTAGGGTTCGGTACCCAAAGGGAAAAAACGGGACCCTATTACTAAGACTCCACTGTCCGTCTGTCTGTCTGTCTGTCACCAGGATGTATCTCATGAACCGTGCTAACTAGACAGTTGATTTTCACAGATGTTGTATTTCTGTTGCCGCTATAACAACAAATACTAAAAACAGAATAAAATAAATATTTAAGTGGGGCTCCCATACAACAAACGTGATTTGTTTGCCGTTTTTTTTATGAATACGGAACCCTTCGTGCGTGAGTCCGACTCGCACTAGGCCGGTTTTTGATTAAGACAGAATTACAATTCCTGTGGGACGGGACACTGGGCTGAGGAAGCTTCTAAATAATAATATCGATATAAGATATCTAAATATTATGTCGTGTTAACTTTTACTGGTCTTCAATTTACAGGTATATTTACTGGATCAACAAAAACCTGACGAAGCCTGCAATAGAGAGAGCTCGATTAAATGGCTCTGAGAGAGAAGTTGTTGTTTATTCTACTTCAGTGTCTATCAACACAACTTACAAATTGGAGCCTCACATTTTGTCCTTTGACCAAAATGTGTGAGACGCAGAAAATATACTGGGTTGAGCCTGTTTCTATGTCACGATCCAACATTTATATTGCAGATTTGAATGGAAATAACAAGCAGGAAATGACCTATATTATATTTGATCCTAATTATGAAATTTTAACCATTTTATCAAATATGACCTTTTCAAGCAACTCGCTCATCACGAGAGCCTGGAGTGCAAACGGCTTAAAGCGGAAAATGACAAAGAAGAAAAAAAAGAAAAAAGAAGATGAAAAAGAAGAAGAAAAGTGAAAACCCTGTCGGTATAGCTGGCAACTATACAACTGAAACACAGTTACGGGGACAATATTGCGAGTCACTAACGAGTCGGGTACGAAATAACTCCGTAACCGACAACTCATTGAAAACTGCTACAGAATATTAAAAGGTGATGGGAAAAATCATTGCAAATGCACGCCTGGTTACATTGGTGAGCGTTGCGATGTATCAGTATATGAGAACTACTGCTTGCTTGGTAACTGCACCTTCAATGATGAGGGTATCACTAAATGCAGGTAAAAATATCCACTCTTTGTATTTGTTTGAATTTTGTTAATATATGTTTTATTTTATTATACGCTTTAATATAAGCCGGTCTGCCAATGTGTAGGCACTCACGAGGGTTTAAGATGTGAGATTATTATAAAATGACAGTGCCAGTACCCCTACGTATTACTCAGCGGAAAGAAACCTAACTCTGGCTCATTTATTGTTGACTTGGCGAAAACCTGCCTCAAAAATATTTGTTATGGTTGAAGTATAATCCATTTGATTTACCTCTTTAAATGAGTTAACATTTTTGATACGTTATATCTTTTAGTTGTTAGGTTCTAGAAAGAGTTTTCATATAGCAAACCTATGGCTGTTTGTAGCCTTAGGGTTTAGGGTTTCATATAGGTGTAAAAACACGTTTAACACGACTAACATCGTGACACGTTGCGACGTCATGTAGTATCGTGGAAATCGACGATGTCCAATAGACATTTCGAAGTACCCATCGTTTGTTTGTGTTTTTAGTTCAGCATTTATTTGTTCTTCCTTTTTAATAAAATTTAGTTAAATATTATCTATTGTTTCATTTTCTTTTATCATATACTTGGTTAATTATCACGAACGTAGCATTATCATCATCATCATCATTTCAGCCGAAAGACGACTACTGCTGGACATAGGTCTCCCCCAAGCGTAGCAACACTGATCGGTCCTGTGCGTTTCTCATCCACCAGATTCCCACAGCCTTGACCGTCATTGCTCCACCAAGAGGGAAGACTTCGAACGCTACGTCTTCCGGTACGCGATCGCCACTCCAGAACTTTCGGCCCCATCGAGCGGATGCTCCATGGGGCCAGAGCCACTTGGCACTTAAGTTTGGCAATTCTACGGGCTATGTTGGTAACCCTAGTTCACTTCAAATTCAAATTCAAAATGTTTATTTGCAAGAAAATACATAGTTTACAAGGGAAGATCTTACAGCCTTAAAGTCATTGTATTCTGCCTGCAAGCAAGCGTGCAAATTATTTATGTTTAAATGTCATTATTATGCAGATATATTACTAAATATTAGTACATTTTATTACATTATTATCAAACATTATTATTACATACAAATGTCATCAATTTATTTACAATACATTAATTAATACTCTGAACAAATATTTGTGTGTTCCAAAAATTCCTTAATGCTGTAGAAACACTTTTTTGTAACCACTCTGACAATTTGGTTTTAAAAACATTACCCTGCAACAGTTTAAATTCGTTTGGTATCGTATTATAAATGATTACACATATTGAACACATTTTTCTTATAAATATCTTTCTGTGCAGCTGGCTGATATAATAGGTTGCGTAGCTTAGCCCTTTCTGTCGTGGTATAACCCCGGTATGTTGCTTGAAATAATTCATGTGTGTCTTTGTAAAAGTGCAGATATCTCTAATATACATTTAGGGCAGTGGAAGAATTTAAAATTTTTGATAGAGCGGTTTACAGCTATCTAAGAACCATGCTGTGTGTACTACCCGGATGCAGTGTTTATGGAGCTTGAAGAATCTGTCGGTATCGGTCGAGTTACCCCACATGATTAGACCATATAGCTTAGATCAGATGACACGTAACCATGGTAAGCCGCAAGAGCAGCTTCTACAGACACATTTTGTCTCAGCTTTTTAAAGCAAACACGAATCTATCTAGTTTCTGATATATATGGCTATATATATACAGGGCTTTTCCAATTCAGGTTTTTGTCAACATAAATTCCTTAAAATTTCAATAGATCCACTTTTTGTACCTTTTCAACATTACACAGCATATCCAAAGCTAATGGTTTGCTATTATAGGAATTAAATTCAATTAATTTTGTCTTGCTAACAACATTTATATTTAAGTTATTATTTTGCATCCAACTTATTCAATCTTTTAGGGTCTTTTCCGTAGCTGATTTGTAGTCACTTTTATCCTGAAATTTTATGACAACATTAAGTATCATCTGCAAAAAGTATACACTTCTGCAAAGTGGCCTCTGGAAGATCGATTATATAAAGTAAGAAAAGTAAAGGACCGAGAATTCTTCCCTAAGGCACGCCACACTTATTTTTTCCTGCTACTGATTTGAACTTCTCCTTGGAATATAGTCTGTCAATTTTCTTTACAACTTTGGATATTTCGGTACACTGCTACCCGTTTCCAAGATAACTAGATATCTAATCATATGCTTTTCTTTATTTCATGTTTTTTTCCTCTTCTTTCTTTCTTGCGTATTTCTGGAGATGCTGAGCATAGCCCTCTCCATTGCCCTTTGTGTGACTTTAAGCCTTTGTGTAACTTTGAATTATAACGTTATCCACCAACAAATCTGTCAGAAGAGAAGACTTTATTTTTCACTTGCACCTACCGGAAATTCCAAACATGAATCTTGCATCAACTTTCAATAAAAGACTTCTGTCCTAGCCCCCTCTCTCAATAGGAGTTACAATATTCCCCAGTGATCTTGGCCAGGCTGAACATAGGCTTTCTTCGGTTTTTGCATGAGGTTTACTACTGCGCAGCCATTGTAGCCAACTTCAGGGCGACCAAGAAGATTGGTGATAGCAAGAAGAATGGAAAACAAGATCTACTTATAGAGAGTGACTAAAATGAACCCAATTATTGTGATTGAAATTTTGATAAATAAACAAATTCAGTATCACCCGATGCAAGTGCGTCACTGCTATCGATAAACTCGTCACTAACTTTATTTAATCATTTGATATCTGATAAACCAAGTACTTATCTAACGGATTTTATGAAAGTAAATAGATAGCTATGTTCGTACATGAACGTTATTAGGTAATTAGATGAATCAGCCACTTTTTATACGTTAGGCCTACTGTGCACGGAGCAGCGTAGCTTCATAGACGCGTATTTGTAATTATACCCTTGGTGTACGCCTGTTTCCAGCTTACATTCAAAACTATGAAACCCTGTCGACGGAGTGGCAGTGTCGGGCTCGCGTCGCTGCATAAAAGCTTCATGACGCCTGCTGTACATACTGCATGTCGTACGGTAGGGCGTACATCGCGCGGACGAAGAGTTATTTTTTGTAAAAATGGCAGGAATGGCAGCGGAATTTGTAGAAATGATTGAAAATGTACGCGTGTAGTACGCCTCGTGGACAGAGTTCAGTACGCTGCGGTTCACAAGCTGTACGGCGTATTTTGAAGCGTCTATGAAACTACGCGTCCATGGACAGTAGGCCTTAGTCGAACTATTTTGATATCTATAGTGTACCTAGCTAATTCTATCTAAAGATAACAAAATACTACGATGTTATTGTTAGATAGATAAAAGATAGGTACATAGTTAAGCAAAATAGATGAGTAATAAATTCACGTATGATAGATAGGTAGGTAGAATAACTAGATAGTGTATATTTATATATATTTTTAATAAAATTCTTATCTGTTTGATCACACATGTATTACTGGTATTATAAATAAATAATCCTTAAACTAACTAAATAAAAAAGTCTGTATTGTGTACAAATTTTACAATTAAATTAAATAACTAAATAAAGCTTTTTGGTATGAAAGTAAAAAATATATTTTTGGTTCAATCACAAGTAATAAAATATTACACAATTGTTATGATTATCGTCAAACATTTTAATATTATTTACATCAATTTAAATTATAAAAACAGGCGCAAGCAAAGCGCTTGAGCATAGTATGTTACAAATAAATCAATTTATTATATAACTTAATATTAGGTTAATAAATACATGGACGTCATTTCCTTCTCCTTCGCTTTCAAGCAAGTTGCGCGAAGATATTTATTTTAAACAATACGTCATAAATACTTAGATATAGGGCTCGTTTCCAAATTTGTTTTCTGAAATCATTCTAACTTTTCATTTATATTTAAATAAAAAATCATTTATTGTCCCGAAAGTCTTGCTAAGCCACTTATGAAAAAAATTAATTAAAGTCATGGAATGTCACTTTAATTTAAATTTCGTAACGTCGACTATATTGTAGGCAATATATCACGGGAATTTAACGCGATGATTTCGATTATTTATTTACCTATTTCACCCAAAATAAAGAGAGAGAGGGTTGTCTGTAAGAGATTGCCTAGTGCGATAAGACCGCCCATTGTACACTTGTATATTTGAACACTATGTCCTGTATATTTTTGTGGTGTACAATAAAGTATATAATAATAATAAATAAAATAAAAAATTTAAAAAATCCAAAATAAATAATCGAAATCATCGCGTTAAATTCCCGTGATATATTGTTTTTCAACTATGAAACGCGAAAGTTTTAAAGTTAATACATTGTAGGCTCTAGATGTCGCATAACAGGTGAAGTACTTGTGTCAACACATTTAACGACAGAACCTGGTGTTATTTTACCACTTTAAACAAAGTCGACGTTTACATAATACACATATTAATCCGTATTTGTAGGGACATTAGAGTCGATATCAGGTTACAAATACTGGTTGCACGTATAACCTCTGCCATTTTTGGCCGCCTATATTTTTAACTTATAATATTATAAAAGCGAATGTATGTGAGGATGGATGTATGTTTGTTACTCTTTCACGCAAAAATTACTGAACGGATCTGGATGAAATTTATCACAGAGATAGGTTATAGTCAGGAATAGCGGGATACTTTTTATCCCGGGAATATGTTCTCTCGGGACAATTTTCGACATTCACGCCGGCGAAGCCACTGGCAGAAGCTAGTTTTTAATAAAGTGGAAGTTACGGGCCGGTCCCGAATGAGGGCTTCCGTTTTTATGCCCACCAGTTGGCGCCACTGGCGATTAAGGTTCATAAATATGGCTGTTAAACGTTGTTATAACGCGCACGAAAGGAAAGTTTGAATTAAAATCATTTCTAATGACGTAAAAGTGCGATTAAATAATTTTGTATTAAATATCTGTATTGTATGTATAGTTTTGTGCAGACCCATTTTTTCGAAAAAAAGTAGCATAAAATTTTCTGAAACATGAAGCTATATAAAGCAGTGGTTGGTAAAATCCATATCTATCTTAAACTGCTATATTTGGAATAACAACACAATAATAAGAAAATAGTAAATAAACGCCCGCTTTAAGCCAAAAAAAAGTATAAAATTTGACATTTTGAAGACCTCGACATACACCAGCGCCCCTAGCGGCAAATTCAAACGCGGGTTGCTATTGCCATTACTTCTTATCCCCAAGTGCACTCTTCTAGAAGTACTCCATCAAGCATCATCATTTATCGAAATAAGCAGACAGATTACATCTGCACTAACATGATTTCATTTGCGGATCAAGTCGCATATTCCCCTTCAGTAAAATAAATATAAAAGTTTCTAACTTCTTCTTACCGTCACTATTTTTTCCAGACTAGTAACAGTTGGAAAACATATCTTTCGAATGTCAACGTCTGATGATATCAGAACTAATCGGGTACACCAAACGAGAAAGTTTTTCCCGACGAAAGTTATAGCCCGAGATTAGAAATTTACTATCTAAACTAGTAATTAATTATTCCCTATTGCGTGGCGCCTTCTTGTCGCTGGTACTTGGTGAACTGCAGGAATATCTGTTCGAGCGTGGTCTGTGATATGCTGTAGTCTTCGATCTCCAGTTCCAGCTTAGCGCGCTCCATGATACCGAACATGCGTGACCACGCAACGGTACGGTCCGGAAGGTAGTACGTCAGGAGACCCTCATATTCCTCCCTAAAAAATAAAATAAATGAAATGTAACCCTAGAAATACTTATTAATACATGAAATGCAGAAAACACACCCCCGATTTCTGAATTAACTAAATCCGATTTGAGTATTTGTTAAACTCTACTTAAGGCCCTTAATCCGCTTTAATGCCGTAAAACAGTTACTTTATAAAGCATGCTCCTTAGTAACTAACTAGGTTAAAAGGTTTGAAAAATAATAATTTATTATTGCTTCATACTTTATTGTGAAACATGTTTTTTTCGTATGATTAATAATTTTACTTTAAAAAAATTATTAACTACGCGATATTTTTTGCCCTTCTTTAGCATACTCCTCCAAAACGACTTGAATGTTTGTAATTAATAGGTACATTACATAATTATTTCTGTGTGAAAAATATTTTCACACAGAAATAATTATGGTTAGAATTTCTTCTTAACCTACATAGGATATGTAAATAAAAACATATTTTGCAAACAAGACTATCCAAAAGGAGATTCAATATTGATATTTCGGCACCGAGCGGGCGCGCACGGCCAGTACCGCGTTAAAATTGGGGAATATATAGGTACGCCTTAAGCGGTAAGAGGCAGTTCTAGTTACTACCATGCCATATTATGGGTGTCTCTCACCTATGGCATTCTATTCCCATTTCGATCATAACATAGTATCAACAGACCTGTGGGGTGGGCATAAGCTCTTAGAGTAAGGTTATTTTGAGATCGCGTAAGTGACAGATGTATACAAGTCATATACATCTGTACTTTACACACACTCAAAATAACCTTATTCTAAGAGCTTATGGTCACCCCCCTGTATGTTTAAATAGGTGTATAGTCATCGGCACTTTACTTGGCAAGAGTCGTTAGATGCGCACAAGTCATTTTTTACTCTCTTTGGTTACCAAGCGGGACGCGGGGTACGTTTAGCAACGTTCCAAGCGCGCGATTGGTTGGTCAGTTGACACAAGGATCGACTGACCAATCAAGTCGCATCCACGTCCCGTTCGCTCTATACGGTGGTTGGTCAGTTCGCGCACTATGCGCAAGTTTACCCCCACTACGCCAAAACCTTGCCAAGTTACGTGCCGATAACTATACCGTATTTTTTATTTTATTTATTATTTTTTTTCAATCAAATAAAGATTATTTTACATAGACTTACATTATCCGCGGGTTCTCGAAATTATTGCAAACATATTCTTTGACAGTGTCAGTTATACTGCGTGTGCTGCTTATCGATGTCATGTCACTTTCTTCCATTTTCATTTTTATAATTAACGTGAAACCTGAAAAAGAAGTTTATTTAAATTAGGTACTACTTAGGTATACACGTTGGCCAGATCTTTAGATAACACTCGTTAATATTGCGATTACCTAAACATTATCACGGGAATCAAATGTTGATGATTATATGAGAACGAAGATAAACCATCGTATATCTAAATCTATGTTTAGAATGTTGCAATAAAAAAGGTGGATGTTATTTTTTTTTAATATAAAACGTTGCCCCTCTCTAGGGATTTCTTCCTGTATCGTGGGTGCGTTTACAAACATATAAACTCACATACACAACATCCAGAGCCGGAACAACTATCTGTAGATCATACAAATATTTGTTCCGTGCGGGAATCGAACCCGCGACACGCAGCGCAGCAGTCAATCGCTCAACCACTGCGCTCCAGCAATTACGAATAATTGCTAGATAGAGTTAAGTGGTAATCTAAAATAACTCGACATTCCTAGCAAAGTGGTAGAGATAAAAATGAGAACGTGGTAGTCCAACACTTAATTAGGTCCGAGAACAACAGAATCTGTTTTGTATCTGTTTATAACGCTGTTCAAGTCGATGATCTTCTAAAGTAAGTAATGCATCTTACAAAGTTGGAGGAAATACCTTCAGAAAACTTATTCTTGAGATGTTGTGGCGTGCCGAGGCATTGGAAGCGTCCGTTGACCATGATGGTGAGTCGCGAACACAACGCCTCGCACTCCTCCATGCTGTGTGACGTCAGCACCACGCCGCGCCCAGCGCGTTGTACGCCACGCGTCGCACGCCATACCTACCCAAATTAAAACTTTATATTATTTTCCTCATTCAGTCTCGTCGCTGTTGCTTTTGCTGGTTGCAGTATACGATAAGATCACTGAGTTATAGAGTACGGAGACAGCTCGGCGGACGTTGACGGACGACATAATTGTTAACACTTTCCAAATATTCACTATGACACAAATGACTCACAATTGGACAGAACAGGTTTTAATAGCTAACATGACAAAAGTTGTGCATTCAACGTACTTTTAGCGATCGCCACGAATTGTACTAGCGCTGACGTCTATAGACCTTGCTGGCGTGAAACTCAGTGCTCAGTAAGATTCGCCAAGTATCTACTTAACTATAATCTGACAAGGACAACATAGCTTTTGCCCAACGAGGATTCGTTATAATAATATTGCTGGATTCCTCCAGATTTATTTATTTATTTAATACTTCATGCAACGTACAGAGGCGGACTTAATGCCTTAGGCATTTACTACCAGTCGACCTTAGGGTGATGGTCAGACTTTAGGCATAGGTAACACTAAGGGCCAGTTTCTGAAGTCAACGTCACATCTCTAATCAGCTGACAATTTGTCACAAATTAACCAGCCGTCAGTTGTCAGTGAGTTTCTCAACACTTTATCATCGAGAAATTACGTAATCGCTTGTTACATTTAATAATCGACATTAATTTATTTCGGTTGGCTACCCTAGCTGGTATTCATTCACTACTATAACGTAATCAGTAACTTTAAATAGTATTTTATCTTGAGAGGCTGGGTTGGTGTAGCCGCCAAGTTAAGCAAACCTTACCAAGGTCGATTTTTGGATGGGTAACCACTTTTTTTTTGGTTTGCTTGTTTTTGGATAGGTGACGCCACCCACATAGGTTAAGCAACACTTACCAAGGTCAGTCTTGGGATGGGTGACCACTTTTTTTGTTTCGCTTGTTTATGGATAGGTGACTCCGCCAGGGTAAGCAACACTAACCAAGGTCAGTCTTGGGATGGGTGACCACTTTTTTTGTTTCGCTTGTTTTTGGATGGGTGACCCTGCCAGGGTAAGCAACACTAACCAAGGTCACTGTTTGGATGGGTGACCACTTTTTTTGTTTCGCTTGTTTTTGGATGGGTGACCCTGCCAGGGTAAGCAACACATACCAAGGTCACTGTTTGGATGGGTGACCACTTTTGTTGGGTTCGCTTGTTTTTGGATGGGTGATCTTGTTAGATGTTGTTTAACCTAACGGGGTGACTTTAGGATGGGTGATCAAAAATTTTGTGGCGATGGTCACCCATCCAAAGACTGACCTTGGTTAGTGTTGCTTAACCTGGCGGAGTCACCTATCCATAAACATGCGATCCAAAAAAAGTGGTCACCCATCCAAAGACTGACCTTGGTTAGTGTTGCTTACCCTGGCGGAGTCACCTATCCATAAACAAGCGATCCAAAAAAAGTGGTCACCCATCCAAAGACTGACCTTGGTTAGTGTTGCTTACCCTGGCGGAGTCACCTATCCATAAACAAGCGATCCAAAAAAAGTGGTCACCCATCCAAAGACTGACCTTGGTAAGTGTTGCTTACCCTGGCGCGGTCACCACCCCAGCCGCTTCAAGTTAAACACAAACAGTAAACAAAAAAGTACAGGGTATAGTCAACACTGACCTGGGGATCGAACCTTCCTCACGCGCACTAGCGTGAGGAAGGTTCGATTCCCAGGTCAGTAACAGTTTGTTTTATTTTTATTTATTTAAATAAATACAAAATAACAATTTTTTATAATTGTGTCAAGTTTTTATAATGTAATTAATTTAAAAGTTTGTAATATGCTAATTTTTTTTTAGATCTTGGTAATCAACTATAATTGATTTATTAAACATATTTTTTATAACTCAACCCATACCATAGTTTTCGCCGACCCTATTATCTTTTTATCGTAATATAAGCCTTTAAAGTCATAATATCAATTTTAATCCGCGAATAATCAACCAATTTCCAACAATTATAAATTAGGCTCATTGACAAGAGATTAACATTGAAAAAGGTGCTCAGAAACCCAAAACTGCTGTAACATGTGGTTAATTCGAGATTTTACTAAAATGTGACAAATTGTCAACCACTTGTCACACTTGGATGTTGAGAAATTGAAAGTAGAATTAACAGGCGATTAATCCTCGATTACGTTAACAGCCCGATAATTCTGAGCTGGGAAACCGGCAGTAATAATCTCAGCTATCTAAGATATACATACATGTCGTTTGGCGGCGGGATCGACGCCAGTAGTAGGCTCATCGACAAACACGAGTCGTGTTCGTCCCATGAATGCTATCGCCGTGTTCAGCTTGCGTTTTGTGCCGCCGGAGTACTGGT
This sequence comes from Anorthoa munda, assembly GCA_945859665.1. Classification (NCBI taxonomy): domain Eukaryota; kingdom Metazoa; phylum Arthropoda; class Insecta; order Lepidoptera; family Noctuidae; genus Anorthoa; species Anorthoa munda. The sequence goes on along the minus strand of OX243913.1, from coordinate 9,688,653 downwards.
GTACCTGCGAGGGACCAAAGAACACCTAAGTCATGACGGCCAATATTTGAGCGATCGTTACTACGAAATCGTGAAAGAAAATTGATCAATATATACCTCTAATAGATACCTCTACCGCCTATTTGCGTAAGGGATCTTACTGATGGCGCAACGCTATTTAAATTGTGTCGATATGCGTTATTGGGCTCGTGTTTTCTAAGGAAATTTTAAGTGCAAATGGAATAGTTTATCAGTGTGATGTAAATCTAATCACGTCAAGCTATTAGAATTATCGCTTATTCAGCTATTGCAATATACCTTTACGCCTACTGAGTAGGATCCAAGTTACCTTTTTGTCAAGATGTTTGAGGAAGCCAAGCGCTTGCGCGAGAGTCTCGGCTGTGGGCGCGGCGGTGCGCATGCGCAGGCCTCGCATCAACGCGAACATGTGCAGCGTCTCGCGCCCCGTCAGCTCACCGAACAACGCATCAAACTGCGGACAGTAGCCTAGAACATTCCAAGTAGGTAAACATACCATGATAGATAAGTTCAACCAAAAAAAGTATTTAAAGCAATGAGAATCCGATATAATGAGGTATCGTGTTACTCAGTTGCTTGTTTGCGGAAGCCAGAGCCAGCCTAAGTAAATCGGTTTTGTTGATTGATTGAACAAACTTTAAAATAATGACACCGGGATTCTACTAACCAATATTCTCGTGTACTCTGTCGAGGTTCCTCTGCACGGAGTATCCGCTGACATACGCCTCGCCGCTGGAGATGGACTCGTCACCCATCAGCATCTTGAAGGTGGTCGTCTTGCCGGCGCCGTTCACACCCAAGAGTCCGAAGCATTCTCCGTCGCTCACACCTTTAAAAGAAGGTTTCATAGAATTTGTCTGTCAACTTATTGTTGAATGACAGAAAATTTTGTATCTATTTATTATCTTTGCTGCTATTGTAACAAATTAGTTAGGGCAGGTACGTTAAAGCTGCCACTGCATTCCACAGTTACAACTTCACTACTGCTCACAGTCGACAGACACATTTCTGTAATTTAAGTCCGATGACTTTGAAAACTTCAATTTGAACAAAATTTAAAAGACTTCAAATTTAGGGAATTTCTTGGTCAGATTTGCCTTTTTCAAACGAAAATGAACGGGTCTGCATATTATAAAACTAAGTTAATTTTTGGCAATCTGAAAGAGGCCAAGAGTATCTGAAAATGTTCAGATATGTTCTCGGTGTTCTCTCAGCAAGCCTCACCTATTCAGTTATCAACTTTTCGCTCTGAATATGCTAACTCCAAAACCTTGCCAGCTGCCACCCTAAATTAAAACCGGTCAAGTGCGAGTCAGACTTCGTACATTTAGGGTTCCGTACCAAACCGCAAAATCAAGTTGGTTGCAATAGAAAATTAGAGAATTTCAAAGAAAAATCTGATTGATCAATATATTGGTTTTTGTTAGTAAAATATATGTAATAATAAACATTATCACCAAATTTGAAGTTCATAGGTCAATGGGAAGTTAAACAATTATCAAAAATCATCAGGCTTCTCATTCCTTTGTTTTCCAATATTTTTTTACTAATAATACAGTATTTATCTGTTCAACGTGCTCTAAACAACGATACCCCACTCGATGGAGTAGGCCAAATTGTTTTTCGCTCCCCTTTGCTGTATGGGAGCCCTCCTAAAAACATTTTAAATTATTATTTGACCATTTGTATGTCTTTGGGTCAACAAGATGCTTATATTGTGAACATTTGAAGACTGTAGCTCCAACCGTTTGGCTGTAAAACCTGTGTGACAGACGACGGACAGACAGACGGACTGACGGATAGACAGACTGGTGAGTGACAGCAATAGCCCTCCGTTTGGACCCTTCGGGTACGGAACCCTAAAAATGACTCACTGAATGAGACTTGGTCGACGGCGAGATGTTTCCCGTAGTACTTGGCGAGGTCGTTGGCGAGCAGCGCGTGCTCGGCGCGGCGCGCTCCCGGCACGCGCCCGGCGCGCATAGCCTCGCGCTTCACGTCCTCGTCCAGCGAGCTCTCGTCCACGGGAGGCGGGCTCTTCTTCCATGTAAACAACTATGACAAAAATTATTTACGTTAGTCGTTAGCCATAATAGTACCTATATAATAATATCACGCCTGCATTTTCCGAAGATTAAGGCAGAGGTTCACCTTCATTACATCCACAATTTTTAAGATAATAGGGGGTGAACCTCTTGCCATCAACCGTGTATAAATCCAGACTGCTACTGAGAATTTCCAGCTGGAAAAAAACCCAATAATTTACCTAACCCGGAAATCGAACCCAGTAGAGACCTCATGCAAGGCGCTTGTAACCTCGTTGGTCAAGTAGCGCTTGCAACTTTGGGCGCACGGTTGGCGCAGTGGTTGAGCAATTGACTGCTGCGCTGCGTGTCGCGGGTTCGATTCCCGCACGGAACAAAAATTTGTATGACCTACAGATAATTGTTCCGGCTCTGGGTGTTTGTGTATGTGAGTTTATATGTTTGTAAACGCACCCACGATACAGGAAGAAATTCCTAGTGTGGGGCAACGTTTTTTTAAAAAAAAAAAAAAAAAAAAAAAAAAAACTACTTGACCAACGAGGCGGTCCATCAAACTAAGTTTTTAATATCTTTCCAAAATATATATGTAATGTCGAAAATTATCCCGCGGGAACATATTCCCTGAATCAAAAGTATCCTATGTGCTATTCCTGACTATAATCTATCTCTGTGCTAAATTTCATCCAGATCCGTCCAACAGTTTGAGCGTGAAGAAGTAACAAACATACAAAAACACCAGACTCACCAACTTTCACCTTTATAAAGTTAGTGTGAAGTGTGATCAGTACGTAAGTATACCTACATATGTAAACAACACACTTAAGTTTCTCGACAACTACCTAGCTTATACAATGAGATCCATCATACGGTGGATAATATCATAGCTTGTAAATACGAGTATTACCTTCTGTAGCAGTCTGTACTCGATGGTCATGAGGATGGACCAGAAAAAGACACAGGAGAAAGTCATACTGATCAAATATCGCATGATACCAGGCTCCTCCCAGTCGAAGTACGGATTTTCACGAACTGCAACCAAAAATTATTCAAAATATCAACATAGAAACAAATAGCTTCTGCCCGCCACGTCTCCTGGACATCAGAATTGGGTCCGGAGAGAAATGAAAAATGTGTTACTGACTTAAAAAAATATATGTAATGCTACTAAGTAGGAGTGTAGGATAGTAACATCACGGATCACCTATGCGGCCCTGATTGAATTGATTCCATTAACGACTTTGAGTATAAGGTAGGCATGCAATGGGACCTAATTATACCTACAACAACTATATCAAATGATTGTACTTACCACAGCAGCTCTCAGATTGTTGACACATGTTTGCCATGGTGCACTCAAGGTTGGGATACACTGCTTGCAAGTACTCGCAGCCTTGCAGGCACGTATATTCGCGTAAGCCAATCTGGTTCAAGAACCTGAATAATAAACACGTTTCAAGTTAAAATTATATTTTGGAGAGCGATAGCGGAGAAAGCGGTACGATGTTGTTTGTTTCCTGAATATTTATTAATATTGAAGATCACACAGAAAGCCACTAGTGGCCTTTTGAGGAAAAGCAAATTAAAGTTCTGACGTATCTAATTGAAAGATTTGGGATCCTGCTGTTTTGGCGAAAAGATTTTGACAAAATTTCACTACCCAAACAAATTTTTAGCAACCTTTTTTATACCAATGCAATATTTGGAATGATTTTAGTACGCACATTTTCATTTGGTATTTTTTTTTGTGGCAGAATATTACCAAGGTACGGTCATTTAGGCATTTGGTATTTAATCAAATGATTTATTACAGCAAACAATTTTTAGACAATAAATGTTTGGTCAAATGATTTGATATGACCAAAAATGTAAAGATTTTTTGGGAATCTTAGATTTAAAAAATGCAATTTTATTTTATTACTAGCTGTGCCCGCGACTTCGTTCGCGTGGTTGTCGAGAGCAAAACAACGTCGTTTAGATAAGAGTATATCACCTTTTTGATGATTTAGATAAGAGTCCTGACTTTGGTATAGTTGATTACGTTAATGCTTCTCTATATACTATGTTAGCGGTGGAATTACCCGGAGCATATACAAAAAGGTTGTTTGGGTTGCTAACACGTGATAGAGAAACATAGAGTTGGCCGTGTGAAAAACAATCAAAAGTAAGGTCTACACCCGCAACGGATAACGTCTGGCCTTGGGCTTTATTAATAGTCATAGCGTAACAGAGGCTTACAGGAAATTGCACACGTTTGAAAGTAAACGGAAAATTATTGGGGATAATGGGTATCCTGGGAATGAAAACAACATCACCGGAGCCGCAACCTGTTAAGATTTCGGCTTCGATGACATTTCGTTGGAGATTTGTTACTCTCAACCGAGTTCCATTGCATAGTTTTGGTGGGCTTAAATTTCTGAGTAGAATGATTGGTACTCCGACTTTTAAATAAATTTTGTGTGCTGGAAGACCTGGTGTATTTAGAGAGTCTAAAAACTCTACTGGATAGTGGGTGGCATCTCCTTCTTCTAAAACCGTGTTAATAGATAAATATTCCCTACTTTCTCCAGAAACATGTACCAATATTTGAGAATTTATTGCTGCTGCTTGGTCGTTGCGAGGTGCCAAAATAGCTCGTTGGCATAGCCAAGCAGCGTCATGGTTCGAGATCTCTGATGGATCTCCGTATACAGAGGAAATGAGTTCCTGCTGTGAGGCAACAGAAGAACACAGGCTTTCGACTAAAGTTACTTTACCTCCTTCTTGAGTCGGGTATGTGCCGTTACCAATTTGAAGTAGTAAATTTGAGAAAACCTGCGCGTTTGCGTCACCTCCCAAATATGCTCGCATATTAAAGCTCAAATTAGTTAATATGACACTACGCCATAAAATAGAGCTCTTTAAACAGGCACCTATTTCATCGGCCCTCGTTCCTCTGGGTATTATAGGGAGTGTCTGCCTGAAGTCTCCACAGAATAGCACCGTTAAGCCTCCCATCGGTCGGTCATTTTGTCTTATATCTCGCAACGTTCTATCTACAGCTTCCACAGCTTTACGATTTGCCATCGTACACTCGTCCCAAACGATAAGGGCGCAATCGCGTAAAACCCTTGCTTTATCACTATTGCGAGACACGTTGCAAACAGGGTTTTCTGTGCGGTCCAAGTCGATTGGTATTTTAAATGTTGTATGTGCAGTTTTTCCTCCTGGTAATAAAGTGGCAGCTATTCCTGAGGAAGCGACGGCAAGGGCAATTTTGTTTTGGCTCCTTATTTGAGCCAAGATAACTTTAGTGAGGAAAGTTTTACCTGTTCCACCAGGTGCATCTAAAAACAGCATTTCTCCTAATGAATGTTCTACACTACAGCATACTCTATCAAAGATTTGACGTTGTTCTGACGTCAAATTTGAACAGCCATTTCGCAATATTTCTGCTAACTCTTCGGGGTTGTAATTTATTTCAGATGTATACTCCCTATTAATTCGTTCCCCACCAACTGTCGGTGTCGGCAAGCCGTATTGACTGAGGGGGTTCCCTCCTATACTTGTAACTATATCTTGTATAGCCAGCAAAGCCCTATTATGGCAGCTTTCACGTACTTGGTCAGAAGTTTCACTATTTATATTTTGCTGTCTCAAAAAATCTTCGGCAAACGCGTCTTTATATTTTTGCCACAACTGCCCAGCGTCCGATAGGCCACAAAATGTCAACAAAATGGCAAATAAATGGCGCAAACGATGTGGACTATCACTGACGCATGCTTCGGCTAAAGCATCATCCCAATGCTGATCGCCATCTAATAAATGCCGTGCGCGGCAAGCAGCTTGAAATGTGGGATATTCTATATCGTCCACTTTGCGGAGCTCAGCAAAAGAAGTAGGTCCTCGCACTGTGTGAAGAAGAAGGCGTAAATAATAACACTCTGCATTATTTGGGTGCACCGTGTATACTCTTCCAATCACGTGTTCTTTAAAAATGCCGGACTCGCCTTCTACAGCAGTTCCACGTCTCCTGCGATTAAAAACACCTTGCTGCTTGTTATAAGTATAATAATGTGGCACTTCATTGTACAACAGAGACTTAGCGAAATTGTCTCTTTCGCAAAGGCGAAAGAATGCGAGCAAGGTGGTTTGTCTTGGGTTGTTCATTCTTTCTGCCACATTTTCTGGCTGAAAGTAAACTCGCTGCCCGCCTTCCAGGTGCACGTCAAGATGGATGACTGGCGGATACCTTTCATGAATAGGGAAACTCAAAATGCGCCAAACTGCCTCCGAAGAGCTTATGTATCGGCCAGATTGATACCTTGTCACTTCATCAAATTGGTTGTTATTTCTTAGTGCTATCATGGCTTGATCACTACCTTTATTAACATATTTACATATATATTTTATAGATTCGACGCTATTACAAATTTCAACATTAATGTGTGCTTGAAAAGCGTTTGACAAAACTGGAGAATACGGTACCACCCAACTATTATTTAGAATTATTTCTTGTCCACGGAATCTGACAGTAGCTGTGAAACCACCTTGTGACGGTGATCTTCGCCGGTATTGCGGATACCCATTTTCCCCAGCCATAGTTAGTTCTTTCAGTGCTCTGGGGTATTTTTTTGAGCATTGACCATCTTTCATGCACGGTGATTCCCTGTTTAAGAGGCCACATGGCCCGTGAACCATATGTGTTTTTACTATGTCATGCAAAATCGGATCTGCATTATAGTCCGGAAATTCTGCACTTATGACACTGTCTATAGCATCGGGACGAATTTTTTCTTCCAGCCACAGAAGAATGTGCGCGTGGGGTAAACCACGCTTTTGCCACTCGACGCTATACATAAAACAAAGAGTTGAACCGAAAACTTTCTCCTTTGTAAGTAGATTAATCAAGACTTTGAGTTTTAAATGAAAAATCCTAGCAATAATGTCATGTCTGTCGTATGACGCCTGTCCTGTGAGAAGTGCCTGGCAAATCTCCGTCCACTTTGGATTTGTTGTAAATGTTATAAAAAGGTCCGGCCGGCCGTATTTACGGACGTAACAAAAAGCATCTTGCGTTCGTTCGTGCATATACCGCGGACCGCCTGTGAAACTGGATGGCAAAATAACCAATCGACCCAAGTTTTCGACGTTATTATCTGATTGCATGGCGTCCCGCAAGTGCACGTATTCTTCAGCGCGTAACCGTCGCTGGTTAGTGCGAATATACACTAAACGTTCAGTTTCTATTTTTGCGTACATGTCCACAATAAATTGGCTGAACAAACCACGAAATCGTTGCAAATATACGAAACTGTTTTGCCTTATTTGTAAAAGGTAGGAATAGTATTGTTGAGCAGATATTTTTTTTTGATAATTAGTGACTCTCGTAGTAGGGTTCACTTGGTACAGCCCAAAATTGTACCCATCTTCACCATGACAATAGATTAGTGGATATTGCAGGGCGTCGTAAGCTCGGTGGGTTTCCAAAATGCGTTGAAGGCGATCGTCGCGTGTACGCAACACGATATCACGTCTCTCACACTCCTGGTCGACTAAAACAACTGCAACTTCATCTGCGACGGGTGCATTGTGTCTTCCACGGTGTTCACCCACAGGACGTCTATCGGCACTTATAACAATTTTGAAATCATTGCTGCCTTGTGGAATTGACTCCAATGCAGCTTTGAATTCACGAACGTACTGGTTAACGCGATGCAGCAATTCTTGAAGTTGACCCAAAAGCTCAGCATTGAGCTGGGGAAAATTGTGATTTCTAACATTGAGCTGTTGCGTGTAATCGGATACAAAATAAATTTGGAGAAATTTGGGTTCATTTTCTGGCAGCAAAGATCCAATAAGGTGATAAACTTGACCTTGTACTTTGAAGGTTGGCATGAACGGTCCTTCCGTTATTTGTTTTGCCCCAAAGGAAGTCATTTGGAAAGCACTGTTATATAAACGAATATTATCCAAAAAACGGTTCGACTGGGGATGATCGCCATTCAGGAGACTTATAAGTAAGTGTGGTGGATCTTGGAAATTTGGAAGAACAATTTTTCCATTTGAGCAGCACATTCCATCTGTCTCTTTCCTCCATTTCAAAGCATGACAAAAATTACAAATTTCTCTCATGTCACCCACGAAAGTAAAGCCAGCATAATTAATTCTAGACGAATATGTGAACCCTGATTTTTCCCTATTGTCCCAAGGTAATAAAATATTTGCATCGTCATTTTCCATGGACTCATCAGCTCCGCTATTTGTTTCTCTATTCATATGGTATCGAGCTCGTTCTATTTCTAGGCGAGATTGACGTTGTTCTGCTGTTTCTGCTCGTCTTAGTTCATCTATTCTTTCCCTTTCAGATGCAAGATAACTTTCATTGTTTCTTTGTACACCTACATAGTTATGTCTAGCTATTTCTAATCGTTCTTCTCTTTGGGAGAGAGATTCAGACTCGCGCGAGAGAGCGTGTCGCTCTCGGTCAGATGACAGACGTGCTTGGCGTTCCTCGATACTCTCTTGAGAACGCAAAGTCGCGGTCCGAGTTCTTTGCGAACTTAAGCGCGACTCCCTTTCTGTGAAAGTCTCTGACTCGCGTGAGAGAGACTGGCGCTCCCGATCAGCAGACAGCCGAACTTCGCGTTCCTGGATATTCTCTTGAGAACGCAAAGTCGCGGTCCGAGTTCTTTGCGAACTTAAGCGCGACTCCCTTTCTGTGAATGTCTCTGACTCACGTGAGAGAGAGTGGCGCTCCCGATCAGCAGACAGCCGAACTTCGCGTTCCTGGATATTCTCTTGAGAACGCAAAGTCGCGGTCCGAGTTCTTTGCGAACTTAAGCGCGACTCCCTTTCTGTGAATGTCTCTGACTCACGTGAGAGAGAGTGGCGCTCCCGATCAGCAGACAGCCGGTCTTCGCGTTCCTGGATACTCTCTTGAGACCGCAAAGTCGCGGTCCGTGTTCTTTGTGAACTTAAACGTGACTCCCTTTCGGTGAACGTTTCCGATTCACGTGAAAGAGCGATGTGCTCTCGGTTAGCAGATAACCGTGCTTCACGATCTTCTTCCGATTCCTGAGACCTACAAAGTCTCATCCTTTTCGCATTTCGGCTACGCAGCGAAAGGTTAGTTTTTTTTCTTTGAGGCATTTTCAAGGAAAATTAAAGCAATAAACAAAACTAACAACACTTATGACTGAATAGCCTACAAACTTAAAAGAACGGTGCGTCGAACAGTCTAGTGTGACAACGTATCGTCTGTTCGTGGTCGTGACTCAACGAATTGGCAACACTAACTTACTGTATAACGATTGGCACTATTGGATTCAAACTACGAAGTAAATCAAATACAATCTTAACTTCGTACTTCAAACCAATGACCAAAGTTGACCAAACGAAACCAATAAGATAAGCAAATACTTTTTTTTCGACCAATTTAGAAAATCGATAAACCAAGCAACCAAAGAACTTTTACGACACACGCAAGAACTTTTAAGACACCTAACGAAACCCAATTTGCCTAGTAAACACGGTGGACGTCATCCTCGCGCGGAAAATCTTAACACCGCGATTCAGAAAATGACGTCATTTGCACAACGCCATCTATCGGATTTAGATTTCAACTATCAACATTAGTTCTCGTAACGTAATATTTTACTTCTTGAACTCACTAAATTAATCATATCTTTTGATAGAGTGAACCGATTTCGATGAAACAAAAACTAAGTTAAACCTCAAGTTGCGTATAATTTTTGTATATAAACATTGTCAGCATTGAATTCGTAGATTTTACGTGATGTGCGCACAAACAAACAGACAAACAGACAAACAGACAAACAGACAAACAGACAAAAATTTCAAAAATGATGGAAATGGGTTCTGTTACTTATCTTTTCACACGCTGGCTATTTTTTGTTTCAATTTCTTCAATGTACAAAAATGACTTTTCTACAGATTTATTATATGTATAGATAATCATTTATTTAATACAAAATATTTGTAATTTACAATTTTAATTATTTTTTCAATGGACATAAGCAATTTTGCCGCGGCAGCGGCTGCCGAGCTCCAGGTTTACTCTTTTGCAAAACAAGCATGCACGGAACAGAAAAGCATGCATGGTAGACTAATGGCAATTCGATAATTATGGTCAATGTATTTGTGCAAGAGGGAGCGAAGCGTGCTCGGGAGCTTAGGGCACCCCGACACGGATAGATTAGGTTCGAAGGAGATAACGGGAGCTGAAGTGAGCGAGCAAAGCGAGCGAACTCAGTACCCGTCATCTCCTTCATGTTAGGTTACTTTAGACTCTGCAGACAGAAATAGGAGCCCCGCTGCGCAAACCGTAAACGCGCGCGACCGTCCGTCGTATCGTAATTGTACTTACACATTGTAATTTAATTTGTTTATTCTATGCAATTGACATAGATGCAAATATGAAATTATGCGGAAAATTGTTTGGGAAGTGATAATTTGACAATTTTTTTCGATGAAACAAGGGTAACTCGAAAGATTAATGTGCTAAAAAAGTAATATCTTCTTTGTGCTTTGATCGTTTAAAGATGGAAAAATAATACGAGCTAGTTACCTGATTGAAGTGACGAGGCTGTACAGGGGGAAGAACTGCAGGAAGTAGTCCAGGATGTCGGCGGCTTGCTGAGTGTCCAACATCGGGCTAGACAGCGAGTCCACCACTTGCGCGCAAATCATACCTGCCATACACAACAGATTAATGTGATACAATGAATACAGTTATAATATTGCGACCAATGATTCATAAAAAAAAACAATATTTTTCAGCAAATAATCGACTGCAAATTACTCATAATATCTGCTTTAGTTATTTGAAGAACACAGGGGTAAATTCAAACAATCAATTAAAGTCGGTCTCAGTCATATAATGTATATGTGAAAGTTAGGAAGATGGCTAAATGATACTACTGCATATAAAGTCAAAAATTAATATATTATTCGGACCAAAGGTTTAGTAATACAAAGGAGCGAGGGAGCACACGCGATGACCGCTAATCGAGTACTGAATGCTCTACTAATATCAATTAGTGAAATGAGGTAAAATGCACGAATAAGCATTAGTGCATTATTATTACTGTATGGTTTCACCGTACATGCTCCCGGGCCAAAAAGATACAAAAATGTTACACGTCTTCTAATCTAAAGCGACACTTTTTAGATATAGGTGACGTAGCTATGTCCCGTTTACAATCAGTGTTCGCACTAGGTATTTTCACTTCACTTGGCTGACGGTCAGCCGTACTCTGCTTTCGCGAAAACACAACACTATTTGCCACACTTTGGGATAGTTCCACTGAAGAAACTGCTCGACACCTCCTCCATATGAAGTACGCTGCCACCAAAACGGCTACACCCAGCAGGCAGTAACAAATAGTGTACTGGTGAATGTCATGCGTAGACAGAGTGTAATCTGGTGAGTTAGTATTGGCAGATTTCAGTTGTTTTATTCGTTCTCCCAGATCGACTAAAGTGCTGTTTATTGGATCTTCATATGCTGTGTAATGGGATAACGATATATTTACGATATGATTTAATTCTGCTATCTGAGGGATCACAATTTCTGATTTAGATTTAATTGTATTAGCTGAGGCATGGGCATGAGGATACAAAGTAAACTCGTTACTTTTTATTATGCATTTCGAATCTAGGTCAATGATACCGACTCCTGTCACCTGTTTCAAGGCAACTTGATCTTGACATATAATCCTCACCGAGTAGGTATTGCATCAAAAGTACATGAACCTAGCTGGCTCATTTAATTCGAGCCATCTGTCTTGACAAGGGGATTTAATTACAATGCATTGTTTTAAATTGCTATCCAGTTTACAGAATTTTTCATCAATGCTTAAATGATTAATCGGTTTGTTAGCTTGGCACAAATATGAGATATCATTGTGCTGACATAACTGGAGCTCTATAAACGATATTGTGAAGAAGGCATCCTTTTTCAAGCTAATAGCTATGAAATCTGCGGCTGGTATAACGCTAATCATATCATTTTGAATTTGCTGAGGAACTGGTATGATTTTATAGATTTTGTAGCTATCTCTGCTGGTCAATGGAAAAGTAATCTCAAATATGAAGTATTCTTGCATCATTCTCGCTTTTACTTTCAGCATACTATAAATATGTTTTAGGTCAGACTGTAGGTTGTCCACTGGCAATGTAGTGTCCTTTGTTAATTGTCCTGAAATAAACTGTAACTCACATTGTAACTGATCAGGTGGTAACAGGTGAGTATTGAATTTCCCGTGGTAGACATCCGTGATGATATCTAACAGAGTATCCTGAATCCTTTTTAGGTTTTGAAGCAAGTTGATGGTCGTGAGTGCCGACAGAGCAAAATCTTGTGTTTTAGCTAAGCCTTCAACTTCTTGCTTAATAGCAAATGCTGCCTTATCTAATTGATTCAAGTGTTTGTTTATAGTTTTATGTTGTAATTGGATAGTTTGCTCGGTTCTTTTCAATACGTTATATTCAGCTTCGATGATAGAAGTCTGATTTCTTAACAAGTTATCAAGATGATGCTCGTTTTGTTTTACAAGCTGTATATCTTTCTTGTACTGTTCTGCGAATCGTTCATCTAATACTCCGAACAGGCTATTGGCCACGTAACCGATACCGTTAATGAGACCGCGACGCTGTCTGGCGCGCGCGTCAAAGTGCTGATTAATCATAAGTTGATTATAGTGCTGTATTTCTTTGTAGTCGTGATTTAATTGAAGCGTTATCATATTACATTGGCTAGTATCGTTTAGGGATGCGCAGAGTCTTTGTAAATAATCTAAAAACTTTGTGGCTGCTGTATTCCCTTCCCAGTAAGGGCTCATGTCATAGTAAACAATAAGATTCCATTTATCTCGAATAACTTGCATATTGCCCACTGTTTCGAAATACAGTGAATTGTTGTTTGGCAACGCTGATATGTTAAAAGCTGCGCGAGATGATGTTATCAATGACATAAAAAGATTAACGATACTACCACTGATACGAACTTAGATTTGATTTTATTGCTTGTTTTCTGCTCGTCAGGTTCCTTTATGCTGATGTTGATTTCTTGATTAACCTTTCTATCGTCTTTCATTTTGCTTGAAGCAGGCGATATCGGCAAGGTTGAGAGTTTCACAACCGGCCTTTTAAGTATTCCGCTTTTTGTTTTTAATGTTACTACTCGTACTAATCCATCTTGACCAGGGTGAGTTTCTACTACTCTTCCCATCATCCATTTTCCAGGTGGCAAATTGTCATCCTGGATGGTCACTAAATCATCGATGTTGATATTTTGCTCAGTGCTTCGCCATTTGCTTCTTACAGATAACTGCGTTAGGTATTCCGATCTCCATTTCTTCCATATGTCATTTACTATATTAGCTGATAAATGCCATCTAGTTCGAGCATCTGTTTCCGTTTCAATTATGACAGTTCCAGATCTCCCGGTCAAGAAATGCGCTGGAGTAAGTACGTTTAAATCTTCGATATCTTCAGACAAGGCACACAAAGGTCTGGAGTTCAGACAAGCCTCTATCTGTGCTAATATTGTGCTGAACTCTTCGAAAGTCAATTTCTGCTCTCCAATTACTCGCTTGAGGTGATATTTTAAGCTTCTAATGGCTCTCTCCCATAGACCTCCCGCACTTGGCCAAGATGGCGCGTTAAAGTGCCATTCTATATTTAAATCTGTTAGCTCTGCGAAAAAGTTACAATCATATACGTTTTCGAAATCGTGATAGCTTTCCTGTAGCATTCTATTTGCACCTACAAAATTCGTCCCGTTATCGCTATAAAGATGGCGTGGCGCCCCTCTTCTGGCGGCCATCCGTCGTAATGCTGCTAAAAACCCAGTACTGCTTAGGTCGGATACAAGCTCTAAATGTACAGCTTTAGTCGCTAGACAAATAAACAACGCAATATATCCTTTTGTGGTCTTAATTCCGCGCCCCTTGTTGCTTTTTATCTCTACGAAGCCTGTATAATCCACTCCGGTGTGATAGAATGGCGGGGCGGGGTTGCTTCTGGCTTCTGGTAATTCGCCCATCAATTGATGCTGCAGTTTAGGCTCATGTTTTCTACAGGTGACGCAGTTTCGCACTTCTTTCTTTACAGCTTTGTTTCCAGCGATTATCCAGTATCTCTGCCTAAGATTAAATAAAGTTAATCGCGGTCCACCATGAAAGGTGAGCTGATGAGCTTGCTGAATTATCAGAGTAGTGAGCCGACTGCTGTAAGGTAATATGGCTGGATGCTTCATTTCCATGCTCATGTTTGCTTTGGTTAAACGGCCTCCCACTCGTAAAATACCCTCGTTGTCAAGGAAAGGATTTAATTTTAGTAGATTACTTCTGCTACTCAATTTATTATTTTTTTGTAATGTCATGATTTCCTCTGCAAACTCAGTTCTTTGTACATATTTTATAATGAGTAACTTTGCTTTCCGTAATTCATGCAAGGTCAGAAACTCGGGCAAACCGCTATGTTTACCTAACGTGACTGGATTCTGCTTAAATTGTATCGTTTTGATGGCTCGTAAAAGCCATGCTACTATTTTAGTTATTTTATTAAGTGAACTGAATTTAAGTAACAATTGTAATATGATGCTTTTCTTGCTATCTATTTGAGCGGCATTCACCTTGCTTGATGTTGTTTTTGCCTTTATTTCTTGATCCGTGGTATAAATGCTTTGCTTTGCTTCTAATTTTTCATCAAACGTTCTCAATGACTGCGGTCCATGCCACCACAGGGTTTGATTTTTCAGTTGTGAGGCTGAAATGCCTCTACTGGCTGCATCTGCTGGATTATCCTCCGACTTTACATATCGCCAGCAGCTTGGTTTCATTGTTGCTGCGATAACTTTAGTCCTGTTCGTAACGAAAGGTTTCCATCGGCTGTAATCGCCTTGTAGCCACCCTAAGACCACCATGGAATCCGTCCACCCATATATCCGAGTGTCCATTTCGCTATAACAGCTAATAACTTTATTCATTAACTTGGCTAGTAAATATGCTCCACTTAATTCTAATCTTGGTAACGATACGCTTTTAGAGACGGGTACTAGTCTAGTCTTAGCAACTACTAGTACCACAGATGTCTCATCATTTTTCTGTAATCGCGCGTAAATAACTGCCGCGTAGGCTTTAGTAGATGCGTCACAATAACCGTGCAGTTCTATGACGTGATGAGATTGATACCCGATCCAACGTGGTATTTTGCATTGATTCAAATATTCCATGTCTATTTTTATGGTTTCCCATTCGTATTTGATGTTTACAGGAACTTCTTCATCCCAATGCATTTTATTTAACCACAGCTTTTGGAATATCAGCTTTAATTTTGTTGTAAGTGGGGACAATCACCCCAACGGGTCGAATACTTTTGATATCTCCGACAAAAGTAATCGTTTAGTAATTTTGGCGTTAGGATTAGCTATGCTGTATTTGAAAGTAAACATGTCATCACAAGAGTTCCAACGAAGGCCTAATGTTTTTGACGTACTTTCTGATTTGAAGTTAAAAATTATTTCGCCATTGCTGCTGCTCTGCTCTATATTTTCAAGAAGTTCCGGATGATTTGCGGACCATTTTCTCAGTGTAAAACCGCCTGATTTTAATAATCTGTTGAGATCTTCGATGAGCTGCTTTCCTCTTTCGATAGAGTGAGAACCATGGACCAGATCATCCATATAAAAAGATTCTTCTAGAATCTTTGCTGCTTCCGGAAATGCACTTCGTGCATCCGATGCTAAACGTTTTAAAGTCATCATCGCTAGGAATGGTGCTGATTTTGTACCGTATGTGACGGTAGTAAGCTTGTACGTTTGTAGTGGTTGATCTGGCGCATACCTCCAGATAACTTGCTGATATTGCTGATCTGCTTCGTCCACCATTATCTGCCTGTACATTTTCTCGATATCTGATGTGTAAGCATAACGATATTGCCGCCACTTCAGTATCAGTTCCTGTAGATCCTGTTGTAAATTAGGGCCCTTATACATCAGGTCATTCACGCTGTATCCGCTTGACGTTCTTGCTGATGCGTTAAATACCACCCGTAGCTTTGTAGTTGCTGATTCTGCTCGTTGGACGGAATGGTGCGGCAAGTAACACGATAGCGCTTGTTTGGTTTTATTGCTGTAACTAGGCACCATATGTCCTAAGGCTATGTACTCACTAATGAATGTTTTATATTGTTCTGCTAGAACAGGTTGTTTGCTAAATTTACGTTCCAGATTTTGGAACTGTGCTATTGCCATATCTTTAGATGAACCTAGTTTTTCATTGATGTCTGCTTTTAGTGGCAATTTTACTACATACCGGCCGTCTTCTTGACGTTTTGTAGTTGATGAATAAAAATCGACACATTCTTGATCTTCCAATGATAGGTTTGATTTCTCGCTTATATCCTCGATGTCCCAAAACTGCTGAATATCGTGGATATTATTCATGATGACGTTGCACTGTAGTGATGCTATTTGGCCACCACCATATATGATCCACCCAAGCTGTGTTTCTTGCAACACTGGCTGTGATACAATCTGTCCTTTGATCAATCCTCCCATTAGTATCAAGCCATTGACTTGGGCGCTTAATAATAAGTCCACTGGACGGCTAATGTTAAAATATGGATCTGCTAATTTAAGATTTTCTATGTAGGACCACTTCGATGTGTCAAACGATTTATATGGAATATCCTTAAGTACGTTGTTCATGACTAGTACATCGGTTGTGAACGAAAAGTTGTTGTACGTTGAGAAGCAGCTTAGTGTGACCATACCCTTACAATTATGTTCGACTTCACCTACTCCGCATATCAATCCATTGAATTTAGATCTACGTAATCCTAATTTCTTTGCTGTACTTTCTTTTATTATCGACACTTGTGATCCAGGATCAATGAGAGCCCTTAAAATGTGACACGATCCATCTATCGTCGCGACCTTTATCAAGGCTGTAGCTAACAATACTTCATTCGTCCCTGGATCATTCTGAGACACATGCGCAGTCATTGCAACATTGTCTTTTGGATTTGGTTCAGTTGTTGTTGTTGCTACGTTGCTTGAATGCAATATATTTTTTGAGCAAGCGTCATGTAAAACGGAGTGGTGATTTCCGTCACATTTGCGACATCGCCTAACGGAAATGCATTGCTGGCCATTATGATCAAATAAACAATTTCGACATAATTTCAATCTTTCAACTGTTTTAAATTTTGCTTCATTAGGCAATTGCAAAAACTTTACGCAATTAAACATGGCATGTTGGTGACCGCAAAATTGACATTTTGTGGTAGACACGTGTAAGGAATTTGAATATGGCTGTGGCTTATTGTATTTATTGGCAAAGTTCGGGTTATGTCGTCTTGCCCTTTGGTTTTCAGGAGCATCGCTATTAGTATGATGAGTTGGTTTCGGTGTTGCTTGATCGAGCTTCCTGCGAGAAGTTTCCAGGCTCGTAAACTTGCTTTCTAAGTAGTCCAAGAATTCCTGCAGTACCGGCAGCTCTCTGGAATTTTTAAGGGAGTCTATGTAATCTCCGTACGTTTCGCTATCCAGCTTCTGCGCTAATAAATGCACAAGAAGCGGATCCCAAGTGCTGATATCAATTCCTAAGTTCCGTATGGCATGCAAGCTTTCTAGTGCTACGTCATGCAGTTTCTTAATATGACCTAGCGTTTGATGCTGCGTACTTGGTAGGCCTAGTAAAGTATTTATAACATACGTAAATATAAGCTTTTTATTGTTATACCGATTGTTTAAGATTTCCCAACAGGTATGATAGTTATTGGAACTTATAGGTAGATGCTGAATAAGTTTTTCTGCTTCGCCCCTGACCTTCCCTTTTAGAAATTGCATTTTTTGCGCTTGCGACAAGGTAGGGTTGTTATGAATAGCTTCGCTAAAGAGGTCCTTAAATGACGTCCAATGTTGGTAGCTACCTGAAAATACTGGTATATCCATTTTTGGTGTGGAATGCTCTCTATGCGATACGCTCCATAGCTTTTTATTGATCATTTTCTTTAACAGAATATATGATCGCTCATGCTGAGTATACACTTCTTCGTAATCCTCTTCCTCTCCACCTGTCTCGCTATCTATCTCCCAATGGAGGGAATCAATCTGCGACCAGCGCGCTTGAAGTGTTCTCAAGGCGTCCTCCATCTCCCATTTTTCGGACATGGAGTCTAGGTCGATAAGCCCTGCTGATCTCTTGAATGCTTTGAAATTAGCTGTTTGCTTACGCAGCATGTCATCTAATTTGCTGGTAGAGCCTTTTGACTCCATTGTACGTAAAATGCTGGCTTTTGCTGGCTGCTTATAACCCGTTGGTCCTGCTGCTGCTAGTTCGGCTTCCTCTTGTTGCTCCTGTATTGGTTGAGTACCCCTAACGGATTTCATAGGCGTTTGCTTGCTTGACAACTGTTGGCGTTGTTCATTGATGAAAGACTTGGCTGCTGTATAAAGCTTGCTAACTTGTTCATGCTCGGAATTTATAAAATAAGAGTGATCTTTGTCCCCATGTTGACAAATAGCTAAATGATTGTTCTGAAAATCTGACCAATACCTCTCTAACAACTCTAGTCGCCTTTTAAAATAGTCGTCCGATTTCCTATCGGCGCTATCCTTTTTTATATTTATCAGTATTTTCTTGATTGACTCGCTAAGTTCAAGTTGCTGGTAGTAAAGCTCCTCCATTATGCTGCTAGTTTGTTTATGATGATAAAAAGGAAAGATCTTACTTGTTCGAAACTGGCTTTCGACTGCCGCTGGTTTGTTGTTGCACTCCAAACGCTGCTGCTCTGATGTAGCTGGGCTCGGACGCCCTGCTGCTGTAGATACCGATGTGCTGCGTTCTGCTCAAGATGCTGATTGCCCTGTCTTAGAGGCGCTGATGTCCCGCTGCTTGGTATGCTTGGGGACGGTGCTCTGCTACTAATTTTGCAACGCTACCCTGTGCTGCTAGGGTTTTGCTACAAATGCTTTGCTAAATTACTGCGGTTACGAAAGTAGACCACAGTTCATACGTATCACTGCAATCCAATATGCTGATTTCTGGACGAGTTCACTCACAAGTTACTTAATACACGTTACTCCCCAAAGAAAAACGAATACTAACACTCGCGAGGTCCCGCCCGATAGCTCGAAGGACCAATGTGAAAGTTAGGAAGATGGCTAAATGATACTACTGCATATAAAGTCAAAAATTAATATATTATTCGGACCAAAGGTTTAGTAATACAAAGGAGCGAGGGAGCACACGCGATGACCGCTAATCGAGTACTGAATGCTCTACTAATATCAATTAGTGAAATGAGGTAAAATGCACGAATAAGCATTAGTGCATTATTATTACTGTATGGTTTCACCGTACAGTATACTTTCAGCAAACTAAATGAATAAATCTTCAACTTTTAAATCGAGGCTAGTTAGGTACTAAGCAATTAAATCAGTAAAATTAAATACATTCGGTCGTTCTAATGTAGGTAAGCTTTCATTAAAAAACCGGCCAAGTGCGAGTCGGACTCGCGCACCGAGGGTTCCGTACAAACCTGTAGGTAACCTGTAGTTCCGTTTTTTCCTTTTGAGGTACGGAACCCTAAAAAACATAACCCTTTCCTTGCAGTCGGGTAAAAAATAAAGGTACAGTCTAAATACATCATATGAAGTTTCCTGTGATGCAGAGTATACAAGCTTACGTCTGGTAATTGTGTTACTTACCGAAAAGGACGTTTATGAAGTAGAAGCCAACGAAGCCAACAGCAGGTCCCTTGAACACCAGTGACATTATGTATGTGAGCGGCAACATCGCAGCGCCGTACAGCATTACAACCAAGAACATGCGTCCTGAAGCAAAAAACGCCAACTATATATCAACCGTATAGGAAGATATGAGACCATTATCCTATAGTACAACCATAATAGTCAATAGAGATAATAGTTGGATATCGTGGTGCCGTTAAAAAATGTTGAATGAACTACCTAATTCATGCACAGTGGACAAGCCGATGACGTCAAAGGCGACGCAGGAGACTACGATGGAGACACAGGTGATGAGGAACCAGGCCCAGTTGAATACGGCGGCACTGCCCCAAAGCACGGCCGGCTGCACTCCCGCCGCGTTCTGTAGTAGCTTCGCTCCAGACATGCGCTCCTACAACAATAAGTCGGATCCATTACTTTTTCGTGCGCACTTAAAGCATCAATAATAATGTTACATACACCTGCATGTTATTCTGATATACCTATTCATGCCTATGATATTCTAATATGCCTACTGATGCAGGCAGTGATTACACAACGTCTCCCGCTTCGATTCTTACTACTTCGTCTGCGTTCTTGCCTATATCTGCTCATAAACACATTAATAATATTAATAATTTACCTTAATATAGAACATTATGAACACAGCGCTAACGATGCTCACACTGCTGCCAATACCAGAGGATAGTTGCATGGAGAGCATGGATATCATCATCTGCATGTCGGTCTGGAATTATTTCAATTAATCTTTGTAGTCATTTTAAAAACAGAGAGTCAGCTTTTAGAAATATATCAATTCGATATACAAAATTTTGTTTAATATGTACCAGGCTTAGAGTAAGTAACCAATTTACAAATTTACCTGATCTCTGTAAGTGGCCTCTAATGGATGATTGTACACATTGAGTACGGCACTAGAGTTTCTTGTCCTGAGGATAGCTGAGTGTATTGCGGCAAGAGATGTAACTACGTCGTGATAACCGAAGTTACTGAACCAGGCGGTCGCAGAGTTGTCGTCGAACGTAGAGCCGATCAACATCTGATGACGTAGCGTTCCTAACGTTGCGGCGTCATCTGTCTAAATAACCAAAACCTCAATTTAGAACATAATAAGATATTTACTTTAAATAAAAATAAAGCCTTTTATTGCCTGTATAACATTATTTTTTGTGATTCTTAAATTAGATTTATAATTTTGAACAGGAACCCTTCTCAGGTGAAGGCCTCTTCCAGCGATTACCATTTATCTTGGTCTTGAGCAATATGCTACCAGTTTGATCCGGCCATTCTTGTGGTGTTGGTGCTTCCTTTGTAGCGTATGCCCTGAGGGCCTTTCCACGTTGTAACTGCTTTGGTCCATCTATGGTCTTTAAGACGCGCCACATGGTCGGCCCATCGCCACTTTAACTTTTGAGCGTGGCTAAGAGCATCGATTGCTTTTATCTTTGAACTAATCTTTGTGTGTCTTATATTATGTATTTTCTTTATGTTTAACATACTGCGTTCCATTCTTCTCTGGACTGTGGTTATTTTATTTCTTATATTATATGTGAATTTCCATGTTTGGCTCGCATATCTTAATCATGGATAAGACATGTCTCCATAACGCTCTTCTTTAACTTAACGGGCATGTCATTTGTGAATATTTCTTTGTGGCTCTAGTACTTATTCCGTATATATTCCTTATTCTACACGTATTTTTAACTCTCCTTTCTATTTCCAGTTCATTGCTATTTCTGTTAAACCTAATTTGTTTCCCTAAATAAATGTATTTTTCTACGTATTCCAACGGTTCGCTATCTACTGTTTTCTCTCTGTATCTCTGTTATATTTGCCGTTGCATAGTTTGACATGGCTTTTGTCTTTGATATGTTCATTTCAAGGCCTACCTGTTTGCTAGCTTTTTGGAGAGTTTTGATTTATTGCAGCTGAAAGGTCGTGTCTGATAACAGTACCAGGTCGTCAGCAAATTGAATGTGATTTAAATATTTGCCTTTTATCAATAAGCCAAGGTTTTTCCAGTCTAGTTTACTAACGGCAATAAAAAATTTGGGGATAGGGGGTCGCCTTGGCGCAAGCGCAAACCTTTTTTCACTGGAAAGCTTAGACCAATAGTTTCTAACTCGGCTCTGCTAGTGCTCTACTTGTACAAGTTTCATAATATTTATCTATGTACTTAGTCTCTACATTTTGAGCTTTTAAAGTTTGGCATATAATTTCGTGTGAAACAGTGTCGAAGGGTTTTTGGTAGTTAATGAATGCAATATACAATGGTCGTTGGTGTTCCTGGTATGTTTTGATTATGAGGTCTTAAGTATGTATGTGATCGGTAGTAAAGAATCCCTTTCTAAATCCTGCTGGTTCAATGGGTTGTTTTTGTTTCAGTGATGTGTTTATTCTCTGATTTATCATCGTAGAAAAGGGTTTATACATAGTCAGCAGTAGGCTTATAGGCCGGCTAAGTTGCCGATGTCTTTAGGATCACCTTTTTGTAATGTAAAATTATATTAGATTCAGACCATTGTAAAGGCGTTTCTGAGGACTTCATTATTTGATTGAAAAGATTCGCAAATGGCGCGGCTGATATGGTCGATCCAAACCAAATAATTAATTTCAATAAAAATGGAGTTTGTAGTACACATACAAAGTTAACTACGTACAAGTTTGTACCATATCAATTACAATCAGGAGGGTGAAGTTCTGCTTTCCTAGCTAGATTACAGATTAACCTGTATTAAGGAATAACATTTCCTGTACCTTACAAAATATTAAAATTAACCTAGTACAAGAAAACCTAACACTTTTTTTACCTTTTTTAGGACTTTTATACTACATTTATATATGTCAGTCCGGTTAGTCTTATTATTATTCACTAGTTCTTCATCAGTAGTTTAACATAGTTGAAACAAAAGACAAGCTCCTTCACTGTTAGGGTTTGAGAATATAGAATTTATGATTCCGACCTGTCAGGTATATGCAATCTTCTTCAGAATCTTGTCCAGATCTAATAGTTCCTCACTCTCTGCTTCTGTTTCTGATGTGTATTATCTGAGAGAGGTGCCGCCAGTTGCTACATGTGACTGATGTTCTTGTTTGTAATCTCGTGCTCCTTGCATTTACTATTCTTGTTTACAAGTTGAGTATTCCAGCGTTGCCGTTGGTAAGATTTTATTTTTCTTAGCGACTTGATTACTGCGTGGGATAGTGACCTCTGTGTTCGAGTCATTTTGTGGAGAAATATAGTTATTCGTTTTTCTGTTATTTGATATACTCGTAGATTCAGTATCTTTTTTTTTTTTTTTTTTTACTATGTATAGGCCTGTGTTTGACCACAATCTCACCGTGGTCAGTGATGATGTGGCCGATGGTGGTAAGCACACAAAGCCTAGAAGGGAACTGGCTCTCAAGTGCTGCTGTCGGAACACACCGGAAGGTGCTTGGCGACAGATTTTCAACTTGAGGGTGGTTGCCAGCCAGGCGGGTACTACAAAGTACCCTACCACCGTGCTATGGTTTCCTCACGATGTTTTCCTTCACCGAAAGCTCAAGCTCATTGTAGGATTCGAACCCGCGACCTTCGTCTCGGTATCCGACGTCACTACCACTGAGCTATCATCGCCTTCATCTGTTTTCTTATTTAATATCAGTTAATCGTATTTTATAACACTAAGCCCCTTTTCTCCAATTTGATATGTTCCTGTAAGACTACAGGAACAAAAGGAAGACTCCATGTAGTAAGCAATATCCCTTAGTATGACTTCTTGCTTCAGAATCTTAATTTTTGTGCCCAATGTGGTAAATGTTACTACAATTGGAATTTCAGTTTTTCTACCTATTCTTTTGAGTTCTTGTATGTCATTATCATCATCTGCCTAGCCTTTTTCCCAATTATTGTTGGGGTCGGCTTCCAGTCTTACCGGATTCAGCTGAGTACCAGTGTTTTATATGGAGCGACTGCCTATCAGACCTCCACAACCCAGTATCTGGGTAACACGGTACCCCTTGGCAAGACTGGTGTCAGATCTCAGGCTTCTGACTGCCCGTAACGACTGTCAAAGATCTTCAAATGACAGCCGGGACCAACGGCTTAACGTGCTTTCCGAGGCACGGAGGAAACTCGGTATGTTGAAATGGTCACCCATCCACGGACCGACCTCGTCAAGCGTTTCTTAACCTTGAAGATCAACCCGTGCAGCTGTTATCGTTTAGCCACGAGCTCCTTCTTGTATGTCATTATATTTTAATTTTATTTGGAAAGACTGGTTTATAGCAATGAAATTATTTTGCAGCTGTGAATATGATCTTTCATTTTATTCAATGCCGAAAAAGACTAGATTTCTCTCTTCTTACCTGCCTTTCCAAGAAGTGTAATATTTTTTCTTGTTTTTCTATTTTTTCCTCCAACTTTTTCTGATTTTCTTCCCATTTTGTATATTTTGCTTCCAGTATTCTGTTCATATTTTCGGTTACTTTCTCGGTTACAGTATCGCCACTTTTCGCTATAGCAAGATTTTATTCGTCCAGGTATTTTTGGATCTTGCGTAGTATTGCCATAACTTCTTTTTCTGTTTTTGAACAATTTACCAGTATTCTGTTTATATTGTCGGTTACATTATCGCCACTTTTCGCTATAGCAAGATTTTATTCGTCCAGATATTTTTGGATCTTGCGTAGTGTTGCCATAACTTCTGCCACATTTGCGTTTATTTTTTTACAAATATAAAAATAAAACGACGAATATTCCAAAATACAAAAGCAAAAAATAAACACAGAAAATACAAAAAGAAGCGTCGGTGGTCGGGTTCGAGCTAAGACCACGAGACACGCAGGTCCGGGCTAATCGGAGATATGCTATGGGCAATTGTACTGTATAAACGAACTCGGTGATTTTGACTTACAGCTGATTATAATTATTAAAGCTTGTGTGTACTACACAGATTCATTAATTCGATAGTCACTTTTTGCACACTTTTTCTCTGTTCCAGATTAGAAAGAATAATCACTTGCACATATTCTATGTATAAGATTTTTCGCACGCAGCTTTTGATATTCAAGACTTGTGGTATTCAAGTAAAGCGATTCCTAAGAGCGCAAGATTGACAAAAAACACTATTTTCTAAATTATTTCTTCGAAGTGTACACAAACACGACTATTCGCTACCAAGTCAGCGGCTACCCTCATATTTACTTTAGCTTATGCGTAAACATTTTAAACTAATGTAACGTCATTATTTTGAAATGTTTACGCATAAGCTAAAGTTTTACTTTTGAAAGTTTTACTTCAGTGAAGATTTTTATTTTTTTTATGATCTATCTGAAAAATGGAAATATTTATAAGTGATAAGCGATAACCGCCAAACCCAACCAGGGTTGTAACTGTTGTAGGTTCTAGACCATGGCAATCCATTATTTTTGTTTTTTTTTTTAATATCTGCAAGCCGAGCCAATTATGATTATGTTAATCACCTTCTTTAGGACGTCAAAAAAAATTGATAACGAAATGCAGCTTTTATCTAAAAGCTAAAAGTGGGTACTTTTCTAAGTACCCACTTAACAACAAATATTTAATCATCATAATATTGATATTTGTATCTAAATCATTTATATTGTCGACATATTTCTTAAAGAACTCATTATTAACTTACTCTGTTTAGATAATATTTTTCGACAGGTATATTGCCAATGTCAGTCAGATCCATGTGGGAAGCTTCGGAAGAAGAAGAGGTAAACAACTGCTCGTAAGCGTCTGCCGCGAGAGCGCCCAGTGATGCTGTCAGAGTGCCATTGAAGCTTAACACAGTTTCTGTACTCGAATATCTGGAACAAATTATATGTTTTTCTTTATTGAATGCATTTAATATAATAGTATTTTTATATAATAGTATACACTGCGGTAAGAATGCTCCGCTCACGATGAAAATGCCAGTTCCACTCAATCATTACGTTTTGCTTAACGTTGTCATTCAAAGCGATTTGTTGTAAGGCCAGCAACGTTTGGTTCAGCGAGATCACCTCTATTAATTCCCTGAGTTAATGCAAGCGCCTTTAAGTACTACGTAGTTAGATCCTGCCGTATTACAAACATTGATCGGAACGAAGTCGTCTCTAGATACATATATCGATATCGCTTAAATAATAAAGTTATTAAAAGCAAAAAACTCGATTCTGAGTCGAATTAAATAAAAAACTATTTTATAAAATAATACAACTGACTTCCAAATAAAAACACTACAAAGTGAAAAATAACAAAAAAAAAAGAAAGTTTTTTTTATTTAATTCGACTTTCATTTATTATCAAAATTCTTTGATCGGAACAAAGTCGTCTCTAGATACATATTCTAGAGACGACATTGTTCCAATCAAAGATTTTTTTTTGTGAACTTTTTATGGTTTCTCAGCAAAACCCTTTTATTTTGTACCCATATCATGAGGGTGCATGAAATAATTGGTTCGCCATCTTTGGGAGTCTGCCATATTGGATTTAGAATGATGTCACTTAACTAAACGTGTAGGTATTGTCAACCAAACTAATAGCTTATGCAAAATTTCAGCTCAATCGGTTGGGGATAACTGTTTTAAAATTCAGTGGTCAGATTTAGATCATCTAGCAAACTAACAAAGCAAGTCAATAAAAGCTTGTAAACAATATTTATCTTACCCCTCTGTTAGCATCAGAAGTCTCGCTCGTATGGTTGGCGTTAAAGACATCATGTACTGGAGCACTCCGAGCGTGGTGTTGATGAGTACGATGGGTGCGAAGAATTGCAGCACCATGATCCAGGGCGAGCGGATGAGCACCAGCCACTGCTTCAGCCACACTGCCAATACCTGCTGGCACAACAGCCGGAAGCCCGTCACGCTGCTCTCGTCCCTGTCCACTAGCGAATAAAACACAATGTTGCATCAACTGTATCGTTGTTACTCCTTTTTATACTCGTACTACCTCATCAATGGTAACTCAGAAGAATTTCTTAACTCTTGGCTTACTGATAAGCCGAAATACTTAAAGCGGTCAAAAGCACTAGAGCGAAGCTGGTGCACATGACATTCATGATTTTTAGAACAAAAAGATATTATTATTTTACTAATTAATTATTGCCGAAAACCTACCGAAAACATAATATTAAAGGCAAACTTTATTACTATTTAATGCAATAACTGAATTGAACTGCTGAAAGAGCTAGGCTAGGTCTTTGCACAGCAGTGAGATAGCAACGGCTAGGCAATAACAATTACTTACATTCCTCCAAAGATGAATCCAGTTCATTTTTCAGCGTATCATCTATAGTTGAATCTGTCGTAGTCGTCACAGCGTCATCCGTTTCTGAAGTAACAGGTGCTAGGTCCGCCCCGACACTGTAATACACAATACAACATTATAATTTAGATATTAAGTTCTTCACTATGCAGGGTAGGACGTGGCAGGAGCAAGCAGACCTACAATATATAATAACACACTAAGTGTAAATATGATTAACTTACGACATAAATACATCTTCTAATGTAGTAGCAGTTAATCCATAGTTCTTGTATTTAATTGTATCAATATTCCTCTCCAAATCGTTTAACATATCTTCAAACAGATATGAATAGTCATTGATTAAATTATATGTGATTTCCGTGCCTAAAAAATAAAGAAAGTTTTATTACACTTACTACTTCGTAAGTTCAGCACAAAATAAGAAAGTAGAGAAAAATACATTTGATAAGTAGCAGCAACTTACCGCGATCTTCCTTTACAGTTGTACCCGGAATATAGTTATTAATAAGTATGGAGCACTCATGGAAATCAAAGTCATCGTCCTTAACTATCACGAGAGTGTATCCAACGCCGTAGTGACGTTTGAGGAAGTACGGAGAACCGACGCACTGCAGACGGCCTCCCGCCATGATAGCCACTCTGTCGCCCAGAATGTCTGCCTCGTCCATGAAGTGAGTCGTCAGGATCATCGAGCGACCTAAATGAAGTAAAAGTGTTGAATATCTTGATAATAAACATGCGAAAGAACAGACTATGTCTCCGTTAATAGTACCGCATAAAAAAGAAGGGACATACAAAAAATACAAAACAATGAATAAGAAATGTACAAAATAAAACACTACACAAGTACCTACCTTTTTTCTCTTTCTGCAAGAGCTCCCATAGTGCTCGGCGAGAAGAGGGGTCCATGCCAGACGTGGGTTCGTCTAGTAACACCACACGCGCTGCCCCGCTCAGAGCTATACCCACACATAGACGTCTTTTTTGACCTCCGGAAAGACCCTTTGAAGGATAGTCACGCTGTAAAACGAAATTAAATAAGTACAATTCAAAATAACAATGAAAAATCCTAAGCTACTGTAAAGTCAATCAGCCAACCTTTTCTTGTAGTTCTAATTTTTCAATGAGTTCATCTATTTCAGCATGCAGCTCTTTGCCTTTGAATCCTTTCAGTCTGGCGAAAAATTCCAAATGTTCCCTGACCGTGAGCTCGTTAAATAGCACATTGTGCTGTGGACACAACCCAATATGAGATCGAGCCGCAGAACCCTGGGTGGACATATCAAAGCCGGCAACGCTTACCGTGCCACGGGTTACCTTTAAGTTGCCTGTAACATGAAAAATAACCGAATAAAAACTATAAAGTAAATTCCAATAAAAAACCGGTCAGTAAATGAATGTGACAAATTTTATGAAGTAAGTAGTTCCGCATGCCTAAGAAATTACATTTGCGTAGTCGTAATCAGAAGAATATTTGAAGAACCTTCAACTCTTATTTAGATAGATTAACACACTGGCTGGTATCATTTTGTTTGAGCCAGTGGCCCACTTGCTATTCAGTCAAATAGTTGCGCAACGGTTCCGTTGCTTACCAGAAGTGCATGAGTCAATTGAGCAGCACCCACTCCGCAACGTCATAATACTTATTCTATAAAGCTCTTAACGTAACTGAATAACAGTTCATAAGTCTAGTTTTGTAACTATACCAAAACGTCAAAAATATTGCACCAGAAAAGTTTATTCAGATTTTTTTATTAGGTGATCTCGATGATTATGAAGTTTGTAATAAATTACCAATGACTATCCCTTTTAAATGATAGGACATTATTTATAAAAATTAAGAATTATAAAATAGGCACAAACCCGTCATCATAGATATTGTTGTAGATTTCCCTGCACCGTTATGTCCAAGTAAGACTGTGATTTGATCGTCATATATGTTCAAAGATAAATTATTAACTGCTATGTTATTCCCAAAGACTTTTGTTAAATTCTGTAATTAAATACTTCCAATTATTCATAGTAGATACTCTAAAATAATTGAAAATCTTTGTAATTTAGTTGATACACTTACATGCATTTTCACACCAATATCGCGGTCTGTGGGATCCTTTTCTTTTATGATATCATCAAATTCACTATTTTCATTTTCCAAAATAAAACCAGGCTCTGAAATAATTAAATACTATTTATTGTTGTTTTATTTAGCACTATCTGGCTAATCCAGACTCGTATGCCAAATACCATTCAACATATTTGCAATTTTTACCTATTATACCATATATTATACCAAGCTAGGTACATGGAACACCTAAAACAGGTATACTATATCCAAATCCAGACCATGGTCTACAAGTGCCCTGCGTCCAAATCTATTCTTCCGATGAAGCGTTATTGAGTCACAAACATCTAAACATACTGACTTTCACATAAATTATTATAATAATATAATTACCTGATTTATAATTAGGACACCAAAATCGCACCTGGAAAGGAAAGTACCATGGTTTGGGTGTGCCATAGGGTCCTGGCAACACTTGTTCGAGGTAGAGGGTGACCAGCATGTAGACCACGCAGTCCACTACTATCATGACAACCACGTGGCCGAACACGAAGCGACTCGTCTCCGTCTCGGGTGACGACATGAAGTCGCCCCACTGCAAGCCTAATTGAAGAAATACGTTCAGTCAAGCAATTTAGCACTTAAACGGTCGCTAGGTAAGAATTTATTCTCCCACGCACAAGTGTTACATCGACTACGATTACGCCTCACGTCGCTATAAGTAATAAAGCTAAATCTACATACACAGAAACAAATTAGGAAAATTCTAACGTAACAAATAAAATAATAATTTGCATATTGCAATATGCAAATTATTATTTTATTTGTTCATTACGTATAAATAATGCATATTTAAAACAATAAATGTTTTTTTTATGCAATATCTGCCTGGGTACCAATGGGAACAATACAGGCTGATATGATGAACAATATAGTACTATTTTCTTCTCTGTTATCTTTTGTTTAGGGCCACAACACAAATTACCAAGGAAAGGTACCCAACTGTCGGTCTGTGTTGATTTATTTTGATATATGTTAGAGAGTTGCTAGTCTGTAGCAATTTGATTAAACAAATCTCTCTATAGAAGTTAGAGGGTTTAGTCACTTTTCAGTACTTTGTAGGACAATTTTATTTCTTCCAATAAGTCGAGATTGGGAAGCAAATAAAAATACGTGTCTGTTATTTTAGACTACTCTCTTACATATATCAAAGTTTAACCTTTCCTTGTTAATGAAATTCTTGCAAGAAGCTTTAATAAATTACCTCCAGTGCTTTCTTGAGCAAGCATAAGTTGGAAACCATAAGACATGGCCGAGTTAATACTGAGACACGTGAAGGCCTGCATCGCAGTAGACATGTTGACGTCCATAGACAAGAGGAAGGCGGGGATGTAGGTCAAGAACCAGGCCATCGCCGTAAACAACGCAGCTGTACTACCTTTACGAAAAAACAAAATAATGTTCAATCTAATAGGTAAGCAGTGATCGTAAACAATAACCAATAGGAAGAGGCATACCTTTCGAAAATAAACTGCTTATCATGAAAGCGAAAAATATCGTGCAAGATAAGTACAGTACCATAAAAAATAGCAAAACTGTCCAAGGTGTATTAGTAAATACAGCGTATTCACTGAAGCCAGTTTCGTTAGTAAACCAGTTAACCTAAAAATAATAATAACATAAGTAAAATATAATAAACACACAGCACCAAATTTTTATTATAAAATTAATAATTTTGCAATATTACCTTTAGAAGTATAACAGTTAGAATTGCTGTCACCAATAGAAAAATAAACTGCTTGCAAAACCATGCGGTCCAGTGCAACCATGTAGGAAGACCCATAATTTTCATTGTTTCCTAAAATAAGACAATTTCAACAAATAGTGACTAAATTCTTTACAGACTTTAAAGTAGATATTGAAACATAAGAAGAAAATTAAAAAGAACCTTTAACTGTAATTCCTTTTCTACGGCAACTGCTCTTGCAATGTTGACGGCAGTGTAACTGAAGCTTAACATGATGAACATCGGGAACATGAACTGCAGCAGGTCTACTGCCATGTCCTGAACGTAGGGGGGATGAGGATATCTCTGTATGTTCACCTTGAATGACTGCAAGTCTAATCCGGTCACTCTTGATATCAACTCGGTTGAAATAACTTGTTGTAGTGCTACGAACATTTCGTTAACGTAACCTGTTCAAAAAATAATATATTATGTAATAACTTTCGAAATCTTTGCTAGTGTTCAGGAGCTCAACACTTGAAAGAACGTGATTGTAACAAGTAACGGGCTATAAGTTACCTGGGTCATTGCCACCTTCCCAAGACCTAAAAAATCTTGGCCCGGCAGACTCAAATACAGGGAATATCGCATCAGTTCTCCAAGTGCGCCCTCCGGTTTGATAAAATGAATTCAAGCGGGGCCTCTCAGGAAAGCGTAGCGAATATGATAAATTATTTGACAATTGTGTTGCTCCTGAAACAAAAAAAAACCATTGGTACTGACATAGAAAAACAAGTAAATATATAGGTATCCAAGATAAAGAAAAACTGATTTAGTACGAACCATAAAGCTGATCGTCGAACTCGACAGCTGCGATAACTTTACGAGTAGTTTCTTCGTCAAAATATAAACCTCTTATTAGAGTACTGTTCTTATACGGAACAATTCTTATCCGAGACTTTACATAGTCGACAATAGCTGACGAATTAAAATCAATATCTGGTGGGAATTCTATAACTGGAAAATTTTCTGGTAATCTTTCGATAAAAATAGGAATCAGATCTTTCATGTTTAGTACTAGTAAATTAGTGACAGCAGTTCTCATTACATCGTCCAAGATCTCACTCTCTGGTGAATATGCGATCGATAACTCACTCGAATTCATGCCTCCTCTGAAAAAAATATCGCCAACATTTAAAAAACATAATGACACGAAGGTTTTTATTGTTATCGCAAGAATTAGCGTAAGTATCTTATCTCGGTATACGTGTAAGTAAATCTAATTATAATAAATATTCGACTAGGTTAAGGTTTCAGATTATTTTTATAATAGTTTCTAAAGTAGTAATTTAAATTGGCCTCATACAAACTTAAACCATGATAAAAATATTTATTGTGAGTATATCATAATTCTGATAACGCTTTGGGTAACGGTAACTATAATACACCTACTATTATTGTAATAACTAATTATACTTTATCACTATTTATTAATTTATTTAATACTTTAAGCACACAAATGTACAGAGGCGGATTTATTGACATTAAAAATAATCTACTGGTTTCAGTTCTCGTATTACTACTGGTTTGCTTTCAGAACCTGTGCAATATATTGTTTGACAACAAAAAAGTAGCGTTTTTATCATATTTAAGTTGTAAAAGTGCATATTTCAGCTACTCCATAGAGTAGCTGAAATATGCACTTTTGCCTATAGGGTTTGATCTAAATTAATCAAATAAAGCTTATCAATAAAATAAATAAATATTTCAGGTTATGACTTGTGCTGAGATTGATATTTAATAATAGATAAATGCCTCTACATACGTGTGCCTTCACATATTAGAAAACTGCATCAAAATTGGACTAGTAGTTTTGGAGAAAAATGGCAACATGAATTTGCACGAACATCCTCTCACCCCAAATATATATACCGTCTCCGTTCCGTCGTGGGTAAAAAATAAAATAACACGTCGTATAAATCTAAACATATGCATCGTGTCATTTATAAATGCGCATTATGTAAGTTAATTATTAGGGAGATTATTATATTACGGTGGTTTGACGCATTTTGTCGAGCTATTTGCAACAATGAAACGAACAAATCATTAAATTACACCAATCTGACCAAAATATAGAGATAACAAGATTTAATTATGATTAATTCATGTGAAAAGAAATAAAGCAGGCGCTTTGTGATTGTAACATGTAACAACAATCCATTTACCTGCACCTGGATTGAGTGAGCATTTAGATTCAAACAAAGATAGAAAAACTAAGACAGAAAACCGCTCTAAGCTGACCTCCAAATTTGTTTATGCAGGATAAGAATGTGATCTAAGTCGCATTATTTATCATCAGCATAAATACAAAATAAGTTAGGAAAACACAAAGAAGCAGGCAATATATGGTAAATACCGTCAAAGGCAAAAATATGTATGCTTATGTATATTAAAATTGTTAAGTTAGGTAATGGTTTTAAGTTGATCTGATAGATAATTAATAGAAGTCAAATATTATGCATAACTCACAGTACTTGTACAGAATAGTTGAGTGTATGTGCGGGTAACGGGGGAAAGGTCACTGTCTCCCGTTCTTCCGGTGATATCTGCCATCGCAGGATGAGCACCAGGGTCATGGTGAGGACTGGCAGCAGCAGTTCTGCGGCAGTCTGCAACCGATGCCTCCATTGCTGCAGGAAGTTCTTCCACATCAACAGCCGAAACTTTGTGGCAGCGCTGGCATGTCTCGCTTCTAGTTTCATCTTCATTTTGACAGTTTGCGTCCTGCGCAATATTCAATAGTTACACTTTGATATTATATTTGCATTGTTTAATGTAGGAATGGTTTTATTTGATTCGTTCTTTCATTTATATCTCACATTTGATAAGCTTAATTTGCCACCTGATTACGAATAAATTAAAGATAAAAAAATTGAGACAGATAATAGTTTAGGTACACAAAAACTAGCATTCAATGCTATTTACGTACTTATCTACGTAACAGCTGTTGTTGTTTAGAATAAAGTGTTAAAAAGTGCGGAATTGATAAAGGCTGGTATATCATTGCAAATAAAACAATATTATAAATACACGAGTTTATTGTTTGATATAAGGGTAGCTAGATGCGTCAGCTGAAGGAATCAAATCAAACTCCCTGTCAATGAAGACAACTGTTTTTTTTTCTTGTAATCGTGCCACGTGTTGCTCTGAAGTTTACAAATCGTTTCCTTTTAACTAAATCCAATCTGATTTTTCTAGTTACTAAATCTAATATTACTTAGAACATGATTAAGACTGGCTACCCAAATGTATAACACAGTTTTTACAACTATTCAAAAGGATTCTGAAGGAAATTCCTATTCCAATGCTTCATCATCATCATCAGCCTTTTAATTTTCCCACTGCTGGGACACAGGCACAGGCCTCCTTCTCTGCTAGAAGGAATGGGCCAATACGCGGGCCCAGTGCGGGTTGGTGGATGTCGGATACAGCGTTTTGAGAGCAATGCTTCATAGAATAGAATAGAATACTCTTTATTATGTACACCATATAAGTTACAGAAAGTATAGACGAAGAAAACATTACACTGGGTGACACAATTAATGGACGGCCTTATCGCTAAAAGCGATCTTTTCAAGACAACCTTTGGATGGATTTAAAAAATGAAAGGACTAGGAGTACTGTAGGTATTCTTTGGTGTGCACCAAAGATTTATTAGATTTATATATAAAATAAATATACACATAAAATACATATAAATATATTTCATATAATCCTGTAAAGATGTATGTGTTATGGTTGAAATAAATAAATAAATTAAATATATTTTATATATTTTTTTGTATATATTCCATATTCGTAAAATTCGTTTGACAAAATGAAAAACATTACCCCTGGTTTTGAATAATATCCAATATCCTTACTACTATACTTTAAATAAACCTGAGACACGGACTCTCACGCAGGAGGCTGTGTATAGCTTGGGAGTTGCACAGAGAGCCATAGAGCGTTATATGCTTGGTATTAGGTTATTAGACCGAGTTTCAAACCAAGAGATCCAAAGACGTTCGAAGATCTTCGATAGCAGAAAACGTGTTAAGGATCTCAAATAGAGATGGGGACCAGGATATATGGCAAGGCGCGGAGATGACAGGTGGAGAAAGGCAATGACCGAGTGGCGTCCGCAGAAGGTATGATGGTCGTCCGAAAGCGAGATGGGCAGAAGAAAGTGATGCCATCGCGCGTAAAACCTGGATAAGGGTCTGGATAAGGTTGCACGGGAGCTTGGGGATTGGCACAAGAAAAGAGAGGCCAATACCTCTTTCGGGGAAGTTAGGTTGCGGATAGTGATGATGGTGAACCTAAGCAAGATACGGGCTAAAATTAAAGCAATTAGTAAATAATGTTAAACTTATGCAACCGTCAGATTACCTAGTTCTTCACTAAAGCAATCTAAAACGTGAGACAAAAATTATCGATATGCCTTAGCACTTGTTCAATACTACGAGAATGACTAAAGATTGCACTAACAATGCACTAAGTTAAAACAATAGCAAAAAGCACTTCATAGTGTGCACTTCTGCAGTTAAGTATCAGTGTTGATGAGCCTATACCTACCAAAACACTTGTAACATAAAATATATATTACCGAGGAAAACGTGATAGCTATTTAGGGACTTCCTCACACACCCACATACTTCGTAGATAGGTACTGACTGCAACGCATGTATTGTGGATAAAATGTGAGGTTTAATGATATACCTAGCTATTGTACACCTAACCAGAAGTGTACAATGTGTATATTGTCTGTTCTTCTGAAAATCTTCAGATGAAGAAGATGTATATCACTCATATTTGTTTATTGTTTATAATAACGAGTAATTTTCTATCACTAATTTCAGGCTAGAAAATAATTATAGACTACCCGATTTATTATTTCCCTCTATGTGCTACATATATATAAGTTTCTCTGTGATGTGATAGACGTTGTCAAAGTATGTCAGTGTATAAAAAATATGGAGATGCTTATGGTATTTTTCAGAGAAAACAAATAAAAACTCAGCAACATTGTTCAAGTTAGATCGATGCGATAATAGTACCTACATTATGGTATAAGTGTGTAATGTTGGTTATTACCGCTGAGGCGCCATTGAGACCCGAGCCGTTAGCTGAGGGTCTTAAGAGAGCCGAGGACGGTAATCAACAATACACACGTGTATTATACGACGTTTTTCAACACACTTGTGAAGAAAATAATGGGAATAAATATAATGACCACCAAAAAAAACTTTGTGACGATAACCCCTATCACCTAAAATATATACTAATCAGCAAAAAAAATAAACCTAAACCAAATTTAGTAAATTGATCACCAAATTTAGTAAATTGATCACCAAATTTCATAAGTGCTAAAACCGTAAGATATCAAATCTAGTGATTTGGTCAATGAATCAGTCCAAGAGCGAGCGAAGCGAGCTCGGGAGCTAAGGGCACCCCGACACGGACAGGTTAGGTTCGAAGGAGATGACGGGAGCTGAAGTGAGCGAGCAAAGCGAGCGAACTCAGCTCCCGTCATCACCTTCGTGTTAGTTTACTTTAGACCCTGTATTCAGAAATAGGAGCCCCGCCCAGCGGGGCTCCGTCGACTCTGTTGCGATTCTAAATTTAATTTTGGTGATCATTTACTATTTTTGTCAGTATATTACTAGATTTGGTGGTTTGTTAAACATAAGCCGAAAATAATACTAAAATAACTGTAATTAAACAGTGAAAACGAGTTGTGAATTTTTTTTCGCAATAGCGGGCAAAATTCATTAGTTTTCCTACGCGCTTCTAACAATGGCGATCGGCCATAGACTAAAAGAATGAGGTTTATTTTTTTTGGCTTTTCGCGGATAGCGTTTTAGGTGAACGCGCACCTTTATCGTATGCAGCCTCGCGCACCTATCCGCGCCGCACGAGCCGCATTTCAGCAAAATGCAGTAGGTATACGGATTCCACCAGCGCGTGCGGATGACGTCATCAGATTCGGCGCGTTCGATGATTGCCTATATAATAAAACTAGCAGCTAAATTTTAAGCTATAATTTCTAAAATTTTTTTATATGACATGAATGCTTTCGAGAGTCTGTAGTGGAGCACCGGATCTTAATTTAAATTATCTCAAGTCAGGAAATAATGTGCGATATTCTCCAAACTGTTATCTTTTTTAAGTTGTAATGTCATGAAATATGAACCCATTATTTTTTCTTTCATTTTCTTCTTCTAATAATAGACAACCGACAAAAACAGGACCAAGTGCTACGACTACTACGAAGACTACGTACGTTCGTTCTATACAGAAAATGTATGCGCGTACGATGCTGATTGCGCGGGGCTTTGAGAAAATGCGATGACTGCGGCGCGTGCGGCTCCTGCGGCGCGAGGTGCGCGTTCACCTTTAGCCACGTACAAAATGGGCGATTTCAAGTTTTCTTTATTACAGAGAAAACAAAAGTGATATTTGAGTGAAAGTTTTATTTTACACGTACAAGTTGAAATTATCTATTTAAATACGAAGTTGCATGAAATGAGCAAGCAATAGGTCCATTAATTTATTTGTACTATTGAGCACGATCTTTTTTGTATCGAATCTTTTTTAAGAACAAAGCAACTTAACCATTAAAACAAACTCTATAACTCACTTGTGAATAATAGCAATGAAAAAGTCACAGTATGATTACAGGTGTCATTATGTGCCTAATTTCGGTGAAATTAGGGCCACTTTATGAGCAAGTGTGTTGAAAATATTTCCCTAAAATACCATTTTCAGATTATGTTGGCTTGTTGGCACTAATTGATTACAAATTCCCTTCAAGAAATGAAAAAATAATGTTATAGTTGCTTAAGATACAGCAGAAATCGATAATTAAGAATTAAGTAAATGATATAAAGTTTATTAACAATATACTTAAAATAAACTTTAAAAAAGTAAAACTCACCGGATCAAAGAAATTTTCAAAGAAATGGTCATAAACATAATACATAAGGACAAACAATTTCGTAACCCTAAGGCTAAACAACATGAGCCTGAAAGACTGAACTACGAAGACTACTATTATTTATTCTATGTTGAAAGTCTCGAACAAGTCACGAGTCCTCTTCAAGTGAGGCACATTTCGAACTAAAACGACCGAGTGGAACATGCGTCAGATTTGTCGTGGACGCGTACAGAGGTAGTTACGTCTGTCCCTAATTAAAATTCGACATGAACATTATTCACTACCAGACAAGGAAAGTGCTGATTCGATTCATAGCCCAAATGATTGATGTGCAGAGGTCACATTATTGTAATTTTAACAATCGTTTATAACAGTCAGTAATCAATCTATCTTTGCCTACATGTTGATTGTTGGTGTAAATCTATATGACTCACTTTAATTCGTTAAGTACCTACACGTTATCATTGAAGGAGTAGGTACTGCGAAAATAGCGGCCAGCAAGGGCAGTGTACATATGGTTCAATGTCCGTGTAGTGACCGGTGCTGTATAGTGTTCACAGGGTAACTTGAACACATTATTATTAGATTAGCAAACAGGAACACCTTTATACACAACTCAGCGCTCCGGCTGTCACACTCAGACTACCCGCGGGTGACTACCCGTATATATATCAACATACAATGGATATTAGTGTAATATGTCGAATCTGTTCAAAAACCGAATTGGGGCACCCCGACTTCACGTAGTCTTTTGGCTGCTGCCCCTAGAGTGTATATAAAAACTGGAGGCGCGAAGGGAGACCAATCCCCCCGCTGTAACAAAACATAGTCTTCCGTGCGAGCCGTATCTAGCGGCTGAGGCTGCGCTGGCGGCGACCAGCAAGCTGAAGCTGCGGAGGTGAGCATGGGTGCCTATCCTTTGTTACGCAAGGGCGAAGGGTTACACTTCCCGCAGCGCCGGAGACGATACAGAAGAAACTATACAGTGTTTTGAGGTTAGGTTACAATAATTTGTTTGTCTCAAGAACGGTGCGTTACCTTAGAAAATTAGTTCATATGAAAATTAGGTCAAATTAATGTTATATAAAAAGACTATTATACAAATTGAAAATTAAATGAAATTAACGTTATGTTATTAGAGCAAATGAAGGTTATATGAAATATAACATTAGATCACATGAAATTAGGTTATTTGTTTTTATAGCATATGAAAATTATATCACGTGAACGTTATTTCAAGTGATACTATCTGTTATTATACCATACATTACACACCCCCACATAATATTCATGCCTGTGCATAAACAGTCGGAGTCATACAAATTGCCATTGAAATTATCTGATAGGCAAAGCCTAAAATCACCGAATTTCAATTTCACCCGATAACTAGCAATAAAGGTATTAATGATTTGCTTTGTTAATGTCCGCGACGAAGTAAGCCCCAAGAAGGGTTGCTATGTTAAGTGTTTGGCAGTGGTGCATCTGTAGCTATAGGCGACAGCCAGGCCTCGTGTATTACATATGAACTCTAGACAGTTGAACAGTTAGACAGTTGAGTTGTTTTTAATTTGATAACTAATCGTCATCATCCCACCCTAAATCCCATAATTTGTGTGACTCACCAGATCAGCTTTAGGAAAAGGTGAAAATATGATCCTACAAAACCATGACTTTAAATTAGGCTGATATTTCGTTATAGTTGTCATAACTGTTTTAATTAGGATTGTTTTTATCTAAAGATAATGTAGATTAATTATATTTACGTGACACGGACGTGATAGGGCAATTTTCAATAGCCTTGTTTGGACCTTAGATGTCCAATTTCCTTAATCCTTCACCGTGATATTGAAAAAGCATGAAGTTCGCGACGAATATGATATGGATACAAATAAAAATAGCTTTCACTCTCTGTCTATTATATTATTCTTATTGGTCAGTAAAATTTTAGGTACACTTAGAACGTTAAATTACACCCGAATTTTAAACATACACAATGTATGGAGTAAGAAAGCCTATAATTATGTACCTCAGGACACGAGTCCAAGAGTTAACCAACAAGACGTCATTGAACGATCAGTCAACAGTGATACCACACTCGAGAAAAGAGCGAATTACTGGTCTCGGCCGTTCTTCGGGAAAAGAGTCAAATCAGTACCACCTACTGTGGTAGCAGACCACAGTTTGTGCACGACGGTAAATATGGCTGAAAATTTTGTCACTTTTAAAAAGCAGTTTTCCTTGTGTTTCGACAATAGCGTAAGTTATAAAGAAAGTAAATAAAATTAACTGGATTCCAGCAATCACCGAAAAGTTGCGTCATAAATGGGATTTTTTAAATAATATTGCCTAACATAAAGATAAACAAATTTCACACTACTTTTTATGTTTTGTTATGGAAAAAGAAACTGCACTTTTGAGAATACTAGACACGTCTTATTCCCATATAATATTGAATACACTCTTACCTATATTTTGTTTGTCAATCGATACAATAAGTAAATTGTCACTCTTTAATATTACAACTGTTAAGTACTACATATTCACTCGTCAAAATCGCACTGGCTTGGATGTATAATATACCTGATATCTACATAATAGATAAGGAATCTGCTAAAGATAATAATGGCCCCCTAATCAATACGCGTAGCGTGCGTACGACGTATGCTATTATTTCGATTGTATGTCTTATTATATGTGCTATTATTGTTTACTTTTTAAATGATGCATCATGCAAGTGATAGCCATCAGGCTAGTAGGCGATAAAGAGTGCATTTTGTGCTCACGTTTTTCTTAAGCATGAAGCAAGAGAAAACAAAAGCGTTATACTTCACACGCTATTCACTGACCTCAGTCAGTCTCAGTGTAGTAGCGTGTATGCCAGAAGACCTCTATTTTACACAAAATACCAACTTTATTCATTTCATAAATTGGATGGACAGCAATATGAAGTCATGAACAATTTAATGTGAATGACTTCATTCCGTACATAGTGCAATTGTGTACTAATCTATGCGGTACAGGTACGGTAGGAATGGTATTTATATAGCTCTCTAATTTGTGCTATTCAACTGCGAAATGCGCAGTTAAAAACGTATCGTAGAATAATATTTCCCCCAAAACCAAGACTCATAATCATAACTGTTCGCGACGAGGCGTCACACAGCTTATAGTTTATATACTCGCTTATATACCATTGATATACATAATAATAAAAGAATAATAAATCTTTTATTTTGGACCAAACATTTGTACATAAATCATAAACCTGCCAAACTGCCTGACAATTTGTCGGCAGGATTAGCACTCGTCTTATTAACATTTGGTATCAATTATAAACATCTAAGTAGGTAGGTAGATACAACTATTGATAGACGGTAAGAATGTTATCATTAGCATTTCAGCAGCCGGTGTGTGCGCCGCGCCGTCGGCACACACACCGGCGACGGCTCGCGCCGCTCATGCTTTTTCAGAATACAATGCAACAAGATGCTCAATGACATTGCCGCAACACGCGACAACAATTGACAACTCGATATTGCCGCACGCCGCGGTAATGTCACTAAGCAGTTCAGTTTTTAATTTAATTTTTAGTGTTCGCTCACTAATTCCACTACTATCTTTTCTCAGCCAGTCGATATTATTAAATATTGTAGTGGTCAAATACTTGTTGGTTATTTTGCCATAGTAATTTTTAACTGGTGCTCTAACGAATTTACGTTCTCTAACGCTCCTAGTATTGTAAGCGTTTTGCACAGTTTGTACTTTAAATTGGTCGCTAAAGAACT
The DNA here is from genome assembly GCA_945859665.1 of Anorthoa munda. Taxonomy (NCBI): domain Eukaryota; kingdom Metazoa; phylum Arthropoda; class Insecta; order Lepidoptera; family Noctuidae; genus Anorthoa; species Anorthoa munda. Next base: position 9,647,016 of record OX243913.1, on the reverse strand, counting down.
ACTCCAGAACCATCAAGTATTTGACCTTCTGATGTACGGGAAGCACCTCACATACAAAAAAATGTCTATCATAATTTTCTTTACACTCAAGCTTCAGTTTTGGGTTAACCAGGTATTTCATAAATCGGACTTGGAGTGATCTTATACTGTTCAGGTAGGTTTTGAAAGTACGGCCATAAGTATTTAACCCATAGCTCAGCGGAGACTACATTACATCTTTTTAGTAAAAACGGCGACAGACATAATTATGTTACTAGAAATGGGGACCAACTAATTCAACCAGGTTTCAGGCTGGCTAAAGTAGCATCATCTTTTATGGGCTACTGTATAAAATGCTACAATAAAATTCCTCCCCACATTCTACAACTAAATGAGACGAAATTTAAGACTTGTATAAAACGCACACTATGTAGGCAAGCATATTATAAGTTGGGGGATTACATCGCTGATAAAAATGCTTGGCTCAGTGCTGGTCATGCTCCGCAGCCACTAGGGCGCAAGAACAATTAGTGATGGGCAGAAAAGTATCGAAGTATTGTTGGACCTGCTAAAGACTGTATGAACATTTTTGTATTGTATAAACTCAATTTCTTTTAGTATTATATAATTGCACAGCACATGTGTGAGTACTATGTTCCGACTGTAGATAAATCTACCATTCACTGTACCTATGTGTCGTTCGTTGACTTCTGTGTGCCCTGGCAGTTGAGTGTGTCATGCTCTCTCTAATTTCTCTCTGATAGTGGCACATGTGTTGGATCATTCGGTTTCCTTCATGATGGTTGAGCTGAGTGGTGCCGATCCATGCGTCATGTTCGTGAACGGGCGCCATTGGTCATAACTTAGCTGTCTCGGCCTGTTAAAGTGTTTTTTTTTTCTTTTTTTAATTATTTTTTACTCTAGACGCTTTTACGTACACGTCTTTTTACATCGTTCTCACATATATGTATTTTTTCAACAAGTATGATGTAACCAAAAACTTGTAATTAAAACTGATGGAAAAGAGTGTCCGGGGAGTTTCTTGCAAATTCTTCTCTATTGAGACCTACAGACGCTTGCGAATTTGCAACTAGAGTCATCTTTTTATGATTTTTTTGTTTGACAATTCAAAAGTTTACTTGAAATAAATACCTTGATTTTGATTTTGAGACTCGGCGAGAGCGAAATAAATCGCACGCAGCGTTTTTCTACTCAAAGTTGACTTCAGGATATAGAATTTACTTAACACTGACCTAAGCTTCGTACACACTGACATGCATGACATAGCCAACCGGTCCATATACGGAACCAGTCGATCGCCAAGGTTAACCGCAGCTTCTTTACCAGCCACGCCAGAAATGCAGGTCTGTAATGTTCTACCACTCAAGTAATTCCGGAACCACCTGTTCGCGGGCCCTCTGATCCCACACTCATCCATGACCTGCAACAACACCTTGTGGTCCAAAGTGTCAAACGGTTTTTTATAATCAATGAACAGCGCCAACACCTGATGACCCTGGTCTAGACTACGATTCATATCTTCCGAAAATTGTGAGAGAGCTGATATTGTGCTACGACCGCGCTTAAAACCGTGTTGTGCATCTGATAGTATACGATTCTGTTCTAAGAAATCGTCAACCTGCCCGACTACTATTTTCTCCACTATTTTATTAATTACAGATCAGATAGCGATGGGCCTATAGTTAGCGTAAAATGAGTGCGCACCCTGTTTATAAATAGGCCTAATTAAAGTTTTTTTAAGTTGGCTTAGATATTCACCTACCTTTAGATAAACACAGTTTGACAAAGAGCGACAAGTTACACATTAAAGTTGAATTACGAACTGTAAGCCTAGTCCACACAGGCAGTACTTGTACTTCAATATTTGGTGTCATTCACTCACTCCTAACAGATTTATGTTGACGTCACCTAATATGATGATGTCCTCGTTCGCTGGGATCTTCCTGATTCTCTGCTCGATTGCATCAACGAATAACAACTTAGAACAAGAACACAAGAATATTTATAGTTGAATGCTTAAAAGTGAGTTTACCATGAAGGCCTTCCAGAGAACCCGTCAGGGTTTTAATTGCATTAAAAACAAGAAAGTCCTTAGCATAAATAACCACACCTCCTCCTCTTGAGTTCTCCCTCGTGCTTGCAAATATATTGTACCTCTCTATGTGGTATAATGATAACTCGTCTTCCTTAATGTTGACCTCTGTCAGCACTAACATTTCTATCTTCTTAAAGCATTTTTTTCTAAGGGACCGAATATTTAAGTGCACTGTATGTAGGTATTTGGTGTTGCTAGATATGCTCTGGACCCATGTGGTTGCATTTATAAATCTTGAAAATTGACATTCCAATGTGATTATCGCATCGAAACGATCCATTATTATTTGTTTATGTCTTAATGGTGCTCGCAGCGTCCACTTCGCACTATGTGTGCACTAGACGCATACATATAGCAAGCCACCGTAGTTACATTGCTATCTATGAATCGTTCAATATCACGTTCACTCCTTATCAGTCAGTGACGATCAAAAGAAAATAATGTCATATTTTCTTTTGATCGTCACTTTTTCTTATGAGTATTTGCCCATCCTGTATCCAAATGTACGTTTTCTTAAACTCGTTCTTAGTAACCCACAGAAGGTTTTATTTTAATTTTGTGAGATACGACTATCATTATTTGTTCCATAAACTTCGCCATTGGTCAAGCGTTTTTTACGACTTTCGATCCACTTATCACGGGCTTCTTTTGTTCTCAGTGTTATGACTACTGGTAGAGGTTTATCGCTGTCTGTTTTTTCACGGCCTACCCTCTCTGCGTGCTCAATCTGACTAACGTCCATCTGAAGCTTTTGGGCAACCTGAGAAACTATATTGGCAACAACTTCGTTTTCTTTTTTCTCTAATCCAGCTAACTCAACCTTTTTTTCCTTGCCTTTCTCTTCCAGTTCATTCACACGTTCTTCTAGTGATTTGTTGTATTTTTCTAAGTGTGCATTCATGTTTTCTAGAGCTTGTACATAGCCATGGTTAATAGTTTCACCCTGGAACACTGAATACACACACATTTTCCTCAAGTAAGTGGTAAGAAAACTCGTTATAAGCGATTTAGCGCTTCTAGATAACCTAGACTACTGCCTAGGCCCAGTAAACAGATAGTATTCACATAGTCCTAGTACATAAACACCACATGCTTGAGATAATGTGTTTGTATGCACAAATATACGGTTTCGGGCGCTTGTCAGCGGGCTCGCCGGCTTTCAGGTACCTTCTGTAGTGCTTTCTGGAGCATTACCTTCGGGAACTGGCAGGCAGGCACCCGGATTCTTTCATAGGGCGCAAGACCTCCGGTGATCAAGCGTATCATAAAGTCCGTTAGTTTGCGGAGCAACGCAATTTTTCCTTCCATTCAGCCGCTTCCCGGCACCCAACTTTATGTTAGAAATTAGCACTTTTTTCTTTTCTTTCATGCTTTCAGGCGGCTACGCGCCTGATGGATATAGATACAGCTATAGAATACTACATTTCTATAGCCTAGGAAAAGGGTTTCAAGACCCTCAATAGTACTCTAGTAGTAAGATGTATAGTTTTAGGAAAAAATTGCTTCTAAGACCAAAAAATCAACAGAGTTTCCCTTCATCCTTCATTCTTTGTGGTAGATCTCCTCGGAGGAGATAGTCACGGACCTGGTTGAGGATCCATTGGATGGGCCATTTCAGGGCGCATACAACTATATAGGTCATGCCATGATTCATACAGAAGGATGGGAGGTTCTGTTGATTTATAGCATAAGTTTATAATGAAAAAAATTGTAAATGAAAAACTTCTGCTAGCTTGAAATCAATGTCCTCGTTACGGTAAAGTTTGGTAGTGCGATAGTGCGCAGGCGCGCTGAGCAATTTGTAGCCATTATTTTGTATAAGTCAAATCCACGCAAATTTGATTCACGAAAACCTTGAAGAAACATCGCAAAACGTTATGAAGAATAAAGTCTTTTATTTCCTGGACATCACAACTTTACCTACGAACTTCTAGCAGCCCACAATCAACTCACAGGCTCAAGAATTCTTGTAGACAATTGAACTATAGGTGCAGGTGCGTCAACGCGCTTTAAGCAGGAGACTTACAACCTCCAGAATCCCTATGTAATTCCCTATGTAATGGACCTCAAGCGATCACGTCCGCCCCGTACAATAACGTTTACACTCTTAAAAAGTTATTGCTTAGATTTTGAGTGGAGCCAAGCCCCATAACTCTAGGATGACTAATTCTACAAGCCCTAACTCTATAAATCTTACATCTAGGTTAAAAAGTATAGCTTTGCTTGTCCGTTAAATGAATTACACGGTTTGAACTCCAAATATGTATTTGGGGAACGTATGTTACGACGCCTCGGCTTCAGGATATTGCCGGGGCATCAGCCGCCTATGCCCCTGGGCGGCAGTTGAGTGTGTTCGGTAGTTTCTTGCCCGGATCTTGCGAGTTAAATGAAACGCCGACTTATAGAAGGATGATGTATAATTTAACTTAGGAGTATATGTAGAAATAAGGAATACACATTTCACAACCAGCTTAGCTTGGTTGGTAGGAAAAATCTGCCTTGACAGACGCTGTCTCCGCATTGTTTCTTAATTATTAAAATCACTGTGCGGCCAGTTGTGCAACGGTGTTGCCACATGTACATACTCTATGTACATATTTATATTTTATAGAGAAAATCCCATCCTGCATATCAAATTACATTTTCCTAGGATTTTAGAAAGCATCCTATAGTACAGGGGATACCAATTACTTTGATTTGGGGTCCGTTTCTTTAAAATAATATGCCCGTCGCGGTTCGTAAGTTCAACTACCCCCCGCGGTCATATAAATATTTTTTAACTAATAAAGAAATGTAATCAATAAAAGTAAGAGCCAAGATTTTTTTTTTTAATATTAACGTGTAAAAGGTTTTGTCTTGAACTATCCGTCCGAAGTTTAAACTAATGTTGGTGCCGCCTATTGTCATTAAATCTTGAACAATATTGGTCATGATTATCGGAAAGATTATCTTAGAAACTATCTGGATGTGAGACACACGGGACCGTTCAATACTTGGGGGAGGCCTATGTTCAGCATCGGACGTTTTCAGCTGAAATGATATTGATGATGATGGCATCTATCTTGGATTGGTCCGCACAAAATAGGGCGGCGGTCCAGATCCATACCGCTGTTAGAATAGGTCAGTAGATAGATAATTTATAGCGCTAATATCGAATTTTTGATCAGAATCACAATGTGTAAGGTGTTACAATAATATGTAGACTCTACGTAAATGATGCGTAAATGATGATTGGAGGTGGTTGGTTGGCCCATTATATGAGGCCGAGTGCTGAAGATACATCCCCTGAAAGCCAAAGAAAGCGGGATATGGGCGGCGGCAGGACTATTCCTCCCGTAACCCATATCCCGCTTTCTTTGGCTCGTCTTGGCGGGGGTACTACTTAACTAAACATAGATCTTTGAAAGTGCTTCAAGTCAAAGTCAAATATATTTATTTCAACTAGGCCAATAAGCGGCACTTTTGAACGACAAAAAATTTAAAATTAAGATGTACCTAATACAAATTTATTCTACCGTGCATTCCGAAAAGTAGCTTGTTATGGAGAAGAACGCACAAGAAACTCCATACTTAATAATAATAAAGCAGTACCGTACTGTTGGACACGGCTCGTATTGTTTGGAGTTTCCTCTCTCTGGAGCCCTGACCGCCGGTAGCTTGGACCCTGTTCCCGCTACCGGTGGGCCTCTATTTTTTATATTTTTAAATGTTTTTCTTTTTTGTACGTGTTTTGAAAAATATTTAAAAAAGTAACTAATAAGAAAAATAATAATAAAACTTTATAATTCCAGTATCCTTATTGTTACATACTTGTTACATTTTAAATGTTGTTAATAGGTATTTGTTAGTGTTTGGCTTACTTATTTACTAAATGTTAGTATTTTTTGTTTTTTTTTTACATTTTTACTTATAGTTTTACATTATTTAATTTAAGCCGAATGTATTTCTTAATAATGGTTATTTTCTGGATATACCTAATTATTTTCTAGGATAGGAACCCCTATTTGGGTATAGGCCTCCTCTAGTTTATTCCAGTTTCCTCTATTTTAGCATGTTTTATCCACTCTTTTCCTGCTGTAGCTATGATGTCATCCAACCATCGTTGCATAGGTCGGCCTTTTCGTCTTTTTCAGCTAAGTCCCTTCCATCTCGTCGCTTCTACTGTCCATCGCTTGTCGCTGTATCGTGCTACATGGCCAGCCCATCGCCATTTTATCATAGACTGTAGTGTAGGACGTCAATCAGTTTTGTCTTCTTTCTTATTAATTCACTTCTTACTTTGTATATTCTTCTTATTTTTAGTAGGCTTATTTCCATCGCTCTCTGGCATCTGATTAATTTTGTTTTTATTTTAGTGGTGTAAGTTCTCGTCTGGCCATTCAATACGTGAGAGTCGGTAGAATGCATGTATCCATCACTTTTTTCATTGGGTGGAACGGATAGTCACCTTTCATAATCTCTTTGAGCGACCAGTATTTTTTCCAGATCATATTGATTCGGCGTTCTACCTCTTTTTATTCGTTTCTATCTTCAAATGATAACTGTTTCCCTAAATAAATGTATTATTTGTGTGGGTGTAGCTGTTTGTCATAAGTTTTGTATTCTCTTTATTCATTAGAAGACCTACTTTTTCACTTTGTACACTTAATAGGTTTATCATTGTTTCTAATTGTCTACTGTTTTCAGCGAAGAGGACTATATCGTCTGACCTACGAATCTGAGGTGGCTTAAGTACCGATTACCTATTTTGATTCCTTCATTTTCCCATTTCAGATCCTCACAGATGTTTTGAAGCACAGCTATGAAAATTGGGGGACAGGAGGTCTCCCTGCCTCACTCTTCGTAGAATTGGTATTTCTGGACCTCGTTTCTCCAGTTTCACACAACTAATGCTGCTGTCATATATGTTTTTCAAAACGGTTTTGTACTTTTCGTGTACTTGGAATTTCTATAATGGTTTCCAGATTGCATCGTGTGATATTGTGTCGAATGCTTTAGCATAATCAATGAATGCTACGTATAATGAACTGTTAAACTCCTTGTATTTTTCTGTAAACTCCATACTTACTCTTTTTTTTAAAAAAGGTCTTTTACAATACTTACATAAGTACATACATTAATAAATTCATATATGTGAGGACGATGCACCCAAATATAGCACTACACACTATACTACGCACAGGTATAAAGTAATAAAAGCATTAACAGGTAAATTCATTAATTTCATAAATAGGAACATGGTTCTCACATACTTACAAATATTGCAAACATAGGTAAAATACCTAATTCAACTCAACAACGGAACAGTGTGTGTCAGTCTAATTCTGAAAAACGAATAAAAATAAAATAAGAATACAATAACTATGAATAGGAATATAAATTAGCAAATTTGATTTTTCTACACTAAAGATTGCCCTATGGAGCAGGACCAGCATGTTTTCAAGCATTCTTATCCTGAATATAATCATCTAATTTGTAATATGCTTGTTTACAAAATGTGCTTTTAAGTAAAGTTTTAAATTTACTTTCATTTAGTTTCAATATATCACAAGGTATTTTGTTATAGAATTTAACACAGTACCCCATGAAAGATGAGTGCATTTCAGCTAGTCTATTAGATGGTTGATCTAACTTATCTTTATTTCTCGTATTACAATTGTATCTATCACTGACTTTACTAAAGAGATGTATATTTTTCACATGTTTTTTCTGTTCTGTGATATTTTTCCTTCCATAGGTACATAATATTTTCATAAATGAATTGGCAAGAAACTGTCATAATATTAATATTTTTAAATAGTTCCCTAAGTGATTCTCGGTGACTTAACTTATATATGGCTCTGACAGCTCTCTTTTGCAATATAAATATGGATTCAATGTCAGCCGCTCGACCCCACTGTAAAATACCGTATGACATAATGCTGTGAAAGTAACTAAAAAAATATCAAAAATCCCGACTGCTTAAAAAGCTTTCTTCTTGTTTACGTCTTTTAAGTTTGATTTTTAAGCAGTCGGGTTTTTTGATATTTTTAATTAACATTTTTTATTTACAACTTTTTAATTATTATTTTTTAGAATTAGGTACATTTAAACATATAAGAGTTATATATTTTTGAAATTGCCTCTTAAAATCCTTTATTTTGATACCCCACACGATGGGTTTCGAAGAATATTTTTTTTTTTTCCTCACAAAATGTCGCCCAAAATCCGCCATTTTTGTTTTTTTTTCCTATTTTAATGTAGCCAGTGACACTCGCAGGATTAAGACGAATCGATTGACGTAAGAATCATCAAATAATGGCAACGCGTACTGTTCAACGCACGCCCCTGTTAGACGTCACAGGATAAGAGTAATCATAAGCATAAGTAATTAAATTAAATAATTTCTTTATAAACAACATTTTAAACCATTTTGGATCTCGACGCCAATATCACCAGACTATTTGATGAGCTAACACGTGAAAACGCTACATAGAACTGTCCATGGCAAAAGCAATTCTCCTTCAAATCTACACCAGCATACTTCAGAGTTAGTCCTTGAGCCTCATTAATTGTCATGGCGAAGCAGATTTTCCCGTCCCTATTTAATTCCTATATTTATGCGTTGAGCCTTTTATAGTTACCAACAGACTTAAAATTATTGAAAGTATTTTTTTTTTATATTTTTTTTTTTGTAAAAGAAGGACTTTTGTACATAACATTTCATCCCCCATGATCCGCCCCCCAAGGACAGAATTCCCAAAAGACCTTAATTTGCGTTAGATTTTAATCTTCAGCCCAAACCCAAAATTCGAAGATCCTAACTTCACAACTGAACGACTTTCATACAAACTTTCATTCCCTATTTCACCCCCTTAGGGATGGAATACACAAAAATCCTATCATAATGGATGCCTGCAGAGTATAAAATATCTATATGCAAATTATTAAGTCTGTAGACGATTTCATTATTTCCATGACTTCATCCCCCGTTTCAACCTCATGGGGGTGAAATCTTCAAAATCGCTGAGACACGTGTAAGTTATTTTTTAATCTTCAGCCTAAACCCAAAATATGAAGATCCTGACTTTAAAACTGACGGATTTTTATACAAACTTTCATCCCCTATTTCACGCCCTTAGGGGTGGAATTTCCAAAAATCCTTTCTTAGTGCTCACCTACACTACCAAAGGAACCTACGTGCCAAGTTTCATGATTGAAGCTTCAGCCGTTTGGCCTGTGCGTTGAAGGTCAGTGAGTGAGTCAGTCAGTCAGTCAGTTACTTTCTTCTTTTATATGTTTAGAAGATGTGTCATCAGCAAACAACACCATTTTCGGTTGATTTTGTAGTAATTGGGGTAAATCACAGAACAGAGAAGACAGTAGAAATCGTATATCGCTTCATTAGTATCGGAAGCAGCGTACCCAAACTCACACATATACAGGTTAATTGTATTTCGTAACACTAAGAAATCTTTGATGTGATTGGTAGTTTGAAAGTAGGAAATATGTCAGTCGTCGCTTATTTGAAAATAAACCACATTTTAATGATTATAGAGTTGTTAATTGACTACTCTTTTTAAGTATTTATTACATTTTCCGTTAAAATCGCACATGGAATAATTTAATAACCAAGTTACGCTACCCGCCGCTAGATGTCACTATACTAAATGCATTCAATTTAAAGCTGTATTTCGTTATTAATAAGATTTATATTTGCGTAATGAGGTCATTACAATTCGTTTTCCTCTAGAGATGTACCACCGTCGTTAACTTATTTATCGAAAATCCGTTTTATTTTGAAACAAAACAAAATCAACTGCTAGATTCGATAAATATTATTATGCTTGAAATCCAGTGTTTATATACAACTGAATATTTCAAATCTTATGACTAATAACAAAACAAACTTACATACAAAGGGGAGAGGGAAAAGGGCTCATAGTGCATCAAAAAATTCGCTCACATCGATGTCAATGGGAAACGTGCCCAGAACGCTGGCAGCATTGCTACGTTGAATGGCAATGCAAATTCTCTGGCTGAAGAAAAGGCCAGCCCTCTGGTCACGCGAACAGTCAACTAACCGTTTACTTATGTCTCGAAGCACTTGATGAGCACTCGGACCCCATGGACCTAATGTCTCAACCCCAAGCGGGTCATACATATAACTGCCAATAAGGTTGTTATATTTGCGCCGTTTGAGGTTTTCTGCACCAGCAGCAGCTGCTCCAGCACAGCCCGCCGTGCTAAGGGACGGCGCAAGGGTATCGACACATTTTGCATCCCACACCAAAGACCTACCCAACTTCCAAGGCATTATGGCCATCCCATCCGGTCTCTTCCCACCGTCGCGTGCCAAGCCATTGGGTTCTAAAACAGCTGACACCCCGGCGGTGACAAGAGCCCGACGTATGATGTCATTAATGACGGCACCGGCGCCCGCAGCTGCGCCGTCTGCGGCGACGTCTGCAGCCCACCTCGCGCGTCGCCCAGTTTAAGAAGCGCGAGCCTTTCCTTACCAGAAACTCAAGAGCGGTTCCGTTTTCTAAAGTAGCAACCACTGTACTTGTAAGTCAATCGACACAACCTTGTTACATTTTCTACACTTCACCATTATTTATGCGTATTCAATATTAGAATAAAACAAACGTCTATAATAGATACGTCGCAGTTTTACTTAGTTTTTACATAGATGTACAAAACACAGCCATACGCCAAGCGCGCGCGCACGTGACTCCGACTCATTTGGAGGTTGCCACTTTATCGTTACATTAAAATATTAATTAAACAATAATTAATTAAAATATTAATTATTCGATTAACCTTTTTTCGATTAGAATACTACCAATAGATTACTCATATCCATGCTTTATTCATTTTAAACTTGGTTATGGCAGAATTCGAAAAAAAAGGGTTTGAACTTGGAAATGACATGTATTTGATTACTAATACTGAATCACCAAAAAAAAACCGCACACTAGTTTAAATTTTTTCAGAAAGGTATATCATAGAACACAGAGAACATTGTAAGTTTAAAATATCGATAACTCATTATCGATAACGGCAATCTCTAATTGAGTAGCTGACTGTGACATGTGCATAGTTGGAATCTTCGAGAACAATACCTATGTTTGAATTTAAAAGAAAGTAGACCCTAAATTTAACAACATAAAATCAACTTTTACTTTTGTGTGGGCGTGGCAGCAGACATATGCGGAATAGTGCAAATCCCGGGGTACGCGGGCCCCGCCTACTTGCGACTTCTATTGTAGAAGGCGTTTTTTCTGTTCTGTGGGGTAAATCATGGGTAAATCGTTAATATAAACTAAAAAGAGGAATGGGTCAAGTAGTTGAAACAAGAACAGCCCATGACAAAAAAGCCAGTCCTGCCATGGAAATCGTGTTACAAGTAACTGGGTTATGGACGTCAGATAGACAGCCGTCCGATGTTAAATACTGATACATGGCTGTATCTAGTTAGACTGGAAGCTGACCCCTATCATATCTGGGAAAAGGCTAAGCAGAGGTTGATGGAATAAAGATATAGTTTTTATATCTCACGAAGGCGGGTTACGTACCTTTTATGACGTCGAAATAAGAGTCATTTTGTTCATTAAGTTCATTTTTTTCACCATTCATCCGGCTTCGTGAGATGGTTGTTCTATACCTACATAGAATATGTAATAGACAGGTGACCTGCTGGGATGATGCGCCTTGACACTTCCATATTATGACTAACGAGCTTCATTAAAAACTCTACACGTTCTGCGCATCTGAATATAGAGGAAAACATAAAGACCGCTGCTCTTTTGTGGGCACACACTATTGTATAGTGTATGTATAAGTACTTGAATATAATTAATATGTATTGTGTCGCAGGTTTATGACTAAATCAGGATTTTGGTGTAAAACCTAGACTTATGATCGAGAACCGGAAGAAGACAAAATTATTACTTTATATTATCATAAACCTGTGAGTAGCCAGTTTTTATACGACTTCCCAAAAATAAGGAGGTACTTAATTCGGTTTTTTTTCTGTTTGGTCGGCCATAACTCCGTCATATATAAACGGATTTGCAAAATTCTTTTGTAGTTCGAACAAAGTTTATTCCGAAATGGTCTCATTTAAATTTGGTAAAATTCTGACGAAAAGCATCGGCGATATACAACAGAACTCTTCAATAAATGACGAAAAGTCTCGCGAGATTGCTGCAATTGCATGTCTGTTTATTGTTTACACCATTCATAACATGCCATTACGCCAGTATGCTCTACACGGGTACGCAGATGCACCGGTTTAGTTCAAGTTACATGTTAGTCGGGTAATTTATTCTGGTATCACTGTGGGCATTACAGGTACCTTACTATAGAACTTGTCAATTATATACCAATAAAAAGTAAAAAAAAACTACTTTAAAAAAACACTACGAAGTGAAAAATTACTTCAATTTTGGATTGAATTATTGGTTGTAGGGTTTTTTTGGAAGTCGGTTGTATTTTTTTGATCAAAAACCTTAACTTGAATGGAAGATTATTACCCGGTTGCAAGGAAAGATTTATGTTTTTCAAGCGTATATTGTATGTTTGTATGTATGTAATAATCTTTATTACCTCATATCTTTCAAACTACGAGATGGATTTTTATAATTAAGACATCGTTCTTAGATAAGTGACTTTAAAAAAACAAACATGGTAGATTTTGGGCGCCATATTGTGTGGGTTCTATTTTTTTCTTCCAAACGAATCAAGTGGGGTATCAAAATGAAGAGTTTTATAGGTGATTACAAAAATATATACCACGTATATGTTTAAAAGTCACTCGAAATAAAAAATAGTTAAAAAGTTGTAAATAAATAAGTTAATTTAAAAAACCAAGTAGCAAGTTGATTGATCAAAACCATATGCATCCTCCGACTGCACAGCATAATTTTCTTCTTGGTTACGTCTTTTTAGTTCACTTCTTAAGCAGTCGAGTTATTTGGTTTCTATTTAAAGAAATAGCAACCGACATTGTTTTTATCATAAAAATAAGCCAGTCTATACTAATTTTGTCTTTTTCCGGTTCTTAATCAATAGCCTAGATATTTGATCAAAAACCTGATTTTGTCATAATCCTGTGACACAGAGAAGAATACGTCATCATTATCAGTAGTTGCGGTTAATCTTAATACAATTTAGTGGACAATTTAAAAATAAAATACAAAACCGTGGCAAAGTAAGTCTGCGACCAGACACACAGGATCAATATTATTGACCAGGAAAATAACTAAAGGTCTAGGAGATTTTCACTGATGTTGTTTACAATAATAGCAATTCTGTTTAAATAGTCCATAAAGAAGACACGAGCGAAAGAAATGTTGACTACCAAAGTGCCCAACATTATATTTTCATAAATCTCAGAAACTATTGGGTTTACGTACCCAAATTATTACTTCAGCAAGTTTATTGCCTATAAAATGTTGAATAAAAATAATACAAATACAAATATTTTCAAATACAAATATTTATTGGAACAAAAACATAATACAATTTTTGTGTACTTTAATACTGCGTTAGTTTAATAGGTAACTGTGTCGCAGTTATTAGCGCCCACCCCAATACCCCAATAATATTTACTTCCTAAGATTTACTAACTTAACCGTATTTTTTTAAATAAAATACAAAAGCCTGTAAAAGGACGTTTTTATGCCCGTTAATATACACACTTATACTTTCCCAACCAGTCACGTTTTAGTTTCCATGTTACATAGCTTTTAAATAAATATTTTATTTTATTTATAAAATAGAAATCTACGCGATAACAGTGTTTTCAGATTTAAAAAAAGAACTGGTAACTTGTAATGCGGTTCATTTTCATTTGATCGGGTGTGAACTGAAAGTGGCATTATTAGTCAAATCTGATTGAAGGAATTGTGGGCTTTCCCTAAAACATCAACCTTTTTCCCTGAATATGCTTGATCAAAAACTCTGCCACCTCCCCCTTTCTATTATCTGCGCTTGAAATGTGGTGTTGGAGAATAATGCTTGGCATTTCTTGGACAGAATGCCGCACTAACATCTCCATACTCCAAGAACTCGGTACCAACATATATATACATAGCATTCGAACAGTTTCGAACTGAAATTCTTTAGCCTTGTCTCGAGGTATAACGACTCCATAGAGAGCCTGGCGATGTAAGGCAGATTAGACGGTAACAGGCTACGCGGAAGGTCACGGATGAGGTGGAAATTAAATTTGTGGTTGCGGTTACATGATAAATAAGTGCGCAATATTTTTATCTAACAGAGCCAAATCGTGAGACCAGCTACAAGAACTTCAGCGATGGGACAAAATTCATCGTGAGCACGACCACTCTTGTCAAGAACGAACCGAAGAAGAAGAAAATGCTCAGGAACACCACTCTAAAAAAATCTGATCACTTATTTATAGTTTGATGATTCAGAAATATATAGATCTCACAAAATAAGGTACTATGACTAAGACATTTTTGATAAAAACACTCAGGTACTTGAAGTTACGTACAGACAGAAGTGCTTATTTAGATTATAATGATAGCTAGAGGTATGAATCATCTGAATAGGTAAATAGGTATTACTGGACTTTTATTAGATTATCACACTATTTTTTTTAGATTATATTTTAATCTTGATAATTTTATATCCTATACCTACGTGCGTAAAGCACGAACTATACGAGTGGATACTGATTAAGTGCACCATTTCGTATATATAGTTTCTACTGAGGTTGAACAAAATACTTATTATTTATATACTTACAAGACTTACGCACTCGTTACAGAAGCACTAAAACACTATCCAGTATTGTAAAAACTGCACGGTCAAATACTTGTGAAATCACAAAATATTAACGGCACGCGAGAATTCCACTCGGTACAAAGATAATACAATGATAAGCCGACGTTTGAGTGGTACACTAATAGTACCTACACGCGCTATTATTCATAAACACTGCTGTTACGTGGATACGTTCAACAGCAGTGTTCTAACTCAACTAATAATATTATGTATACGCGCCCGCACTTCGGAGTTCTGCTGACATATTCTGCCTCCCAGTTAAGAAGCATTAGGAAGCATCTATTAACGACAAGGTGTAGATTTACAAAACATAAGTATTCATCCTAGAAAAACGAGTTGTTTGAGCAATATACATACCAGCTAAGATCCTGCGTTTTTATGAGATTACTTTTGGAAATGGAATTCTCACGTTGGCATCTCAATACTCGTAGGTACCTACTTTTTTACCAACATATTATTATACGTATATAATAAGTACACCAGAAAAAGTGTTATCTACAATTTTAACACCAAAAATATACAATTTACTTACATGCTTCTTTTCATCGTCTTCAGAAGGTCCATAGCTATGTGCCCATACATCTGCATCTTCGTAGACATAATGAACGCCACTAGGATGCTATAAACGCGCCCACTTCTGGAATCAAATAAAATGAGGTTTGACCATCGTTGACTCTAAAAAACGAAAAGTTCCAAAGCTCATTTGCGGGGGCTCATATCCAGTTTTATAACAAACTTCTCTTTTCTTAACGATTTGGACAGTATCGTAAAGACTCAAGTTCTTCTAACTTAACTAACAGTAAAGTGGTCTAGTCAGGCAGAACAGACTGCCTGACGCCTCTCTTCTGCCCAGCTAGGAATTGGTGACGGGCGGGCGTTTTGAGGGCCTTGTAAATTCACATCCATTTTTCATGTTTTTTCCCTAAAACTCACAAAATCAAAATCACAAAAATCCAAGTCACCTTTAGCTAAATAAGTAGAACAAAAACTTGTCGCATTTTTGTTAGGAACTAGTTACATATATACGAGTATTTTCAAGAAAAATTTGATTTACTGAATTTCAATTGTTTCTCAAGATACGAGCGCTCTTGACCAAGATTTTTGTCTCATCCTTTTACGGCCAAAACCAGATACAATCGATAGATTTGGTTATTCTGATTACAAAAATACTTATATCAAAATTTATGCGCGTCACGTGTGACACGAGCGCATTTGTTTCACAACAGACACAATAGTCGGATTTTTTTAGTGAGTGATAAGTATACTGCTATTGCATCAAGTACAAGTATGTTTTCAGTCTCATCTAATCTTCAATGTTATATGTATATATGTCATCAAAATGTGTGTGGTATTAGCAATAAGAAATATGAATTATCCATTTATTTAGAAGCGCTGGAAAGAAAGGTAGACTATGTTTGTTTAAGTGAACATTTTTGCACGATAAAACTGTAAATTTATTAAATCTAAAAAATTATTATCTTGCATCTTACAATACTAGAAATAAAATGATGAGAGGAGGAACGTTAATCTTAGCTCACACAGATAGAAAAGTTGAAGTTATAGACGTAATAAATAAACTGTATAGGGTAGAGAGCTTTGAAATTTGTTGTATAAAGGATATTAATACAGGTCTTTATCTGTGTTGTTGTTATCGTAATCCCAATGATAAGAATTTTGATAATTTTATGAAGAGCTTGGCAAAACTATTGGAGCATCTAATTAATAAGAAGTGTATAATTTGTGGAGATTTTAATATTGACATGCTCACAGAGAGCAGAAAACGAACTGAATACATTAGCCTTTTGACATGCTTTAATTTTAGATATCTCATAACAACTCATACGTTTATGCGCAATAACTCATATTCGTGCATTGACAACATCTTGACTAACTTGCCTGATGACTGTGTAGAGGGATGTGTAGTAGACCACAATGGCTTGGCAGATGGTCACGGGGCACTACTGGGTTCATTCACTTTGGAAAATGCTATTGATAACTTTGATAATAACAATGGTGGTAACAATTATAAAAATGGTGTAAGTTTTGGACAACGAATACGTGAACATAATTGGACAGCTACGGGAATCAACACTTTTTTAAAGATCTTTGGTAAGGTATTTCATTACAGTTTTAGAAAACGTAGACAAATAATTAAAATAAGGCGTAAATTTCAATTACAGTGGGTCACAAGAGGTATAAAAACATCGAGTAAAATGAAACGACTCTTATGCTCTAGTGGAAACAAACTTGATGCTAGTGTCCTAAACTACAAAAAAAACTATGTTAGAATTTATAAAAGGGTAATCTCGAATGCTAAAAAACTTACAGTAACTGAAAAAATTAATCAATCAAATAATTCAAGCAGGGAAATCTTGAAAATTATAAATAAGAGTACAAACAGGGTTAAAGCAATGAGGGCGAAAATTCAACTTAAAATAGATAACCGAATAATAGATAACCCAGAGGAAGTAGCCGACTTTCTAGTTAAGCAATTTGATCACAAGTACATCATGCCTGGAAATAATGGTCAGGATGCTATCGCTTTTCTTCAACAAAGTACGAAAAGAGTGGAAAACTATATGGATATCTCACTTACTACTCCAAATGAAATTTCTAAAATAGTGAATAGTATGCAAAACAAGAAATCCTGTGGTTATGATGAAATTCCAATATCAGTAATTAAAGACAATTTACCAGTTTTATCTGACCACTATCGACTTTTTATAATAAGTGCATTGTAGAAGGCATTTTCCCGGAACAGTTAAAAATTGCTAAGATTGCCCCAATCCATCAGAGGGGCACAAAAACTGATCCAACAAACTATAGGCCGATTTCTTTGTTGCCCACGTTGGCAAAAAAAATCGAAAAAGTTTTAAAAGACCGCTTAAGTAGACATCTGAATTTGAACAAAGTAATTAATCTAAGACAATTTGGATACCAGAAGAATGTGGGTACTGTAGATGCAATTTATACATTAAAATAAACTGTAAAATGAGGGTAGCGGGTATTTACTTAGACTGAAGCGCGGCTTTTGACACTATTGACCACAAACTACTTATAACAAAAATGGGGCACTATGGCGTAAGAGGAAAGGCCTTACAGCTCTTTTCTTCATATCTTAATAATAGAAAAATGTTTGTTGAACTTTATTCTACAAAACCAAACGGGTATAAAAACAACTACGGGTCATCTATGATAAACATTACAGCCGGTGTGCCTCAAGGATCAATTTTAGGCCCTTTATTGTACATATTATTCACTATTGATCTGATCAATTTCATAAGTAAACTTTTGCCGGATATGCAACTTGTAGTGTTTGCGGATGACACAAATGCTATAGTTGCAGCTAATGATATCCATGACCTTACTGTTAAGGTGAATGCAGCTCTGAAGACTTTTCATTATTGGTTTAACGCAAATATGCTTATAACAAATACGTCTAAAACCAATATTATGTTATTTAAAACCACTGCGCGTAGCAAAGATATTATGGACATTGTGGAGTAAAAATTGAGCTTGTCAGGGAAGTTACATTTTTGGGAATTCATATTAATGATTTGTTAAATTGGAAGAAAGAACTAGTAGCATTGGACGCATCAATATCATCGGCTTGCTATGCCTTAAGAACTCTAAGGGATGAAGTGAGCATAAAACATTTAAAAATGGTATACTATGCGCTGAATGAGTCCAAACTGAGGTATAGTATACAGTTTTGGGGTAATAGCTACCATTACAACTGGCAAAGGGCATTCATTCTCCAAAAAAGAGCGATCCGAACCATTGTCCGCATCTCTCAACAAGACACCTGTCGACCATATTTTATAGAACTTGGCATTCTCATAGTACCTAACCTTTATGTAGTAGTACTGTTAAACACTTTAAAAAAATAAGACTACGAAACAAACGAAGGCAGGCTGGTCAGGGAAAAAACGCGTAGGAAAGACTTTGCAAACAAAATCACCCCGGCTCTTGAAATAGTCAAACACAGTACACAGTATCAGGCAGTTAAAATATTTAATAAATTACCGCTGGAGTTAAAAAGCATACTGTACACTGGCTCATTTAAGGCAAGTCTCAAGGCATATCTGTTGGAAAGGTGTCTCTACTCAATAGATGAATTGTAATGTGCTCAAAATGACATGTTATGTTTGACTAAGGTGGTATAATTTTTTGGTGGACGTTTATTACATATTTTTGATTTTTGTTTCGTTTTAAATTGCTATTAATTTATTGACATTGTTATATTTGATTATTGTTTTCATTTTAAATTGCTAGTAGTTTAATGAGATTGTTATTTTTAATTATGTGTGCATGGTGTTTTACATTATTTTGATTTAATTGATTTTACATGTTATTCTAATTTAAATTGAATTTTCTTATTGATTGATTGTACATGTGTTTCATGCTGATTATTTCGAACGCAATGTAGATTGTTACTGAATAAATAACTTGAACTTGAACGAGAGTAAAGGAAAAAGCCGAAAAAAAATACAGCCGTAAATTTGTACCTACATCAAAAATAAAAGATTATTTACTTATTTGCAGTTGGTAAACTGACCGCAACTTATGTTGATGTATGGGGACAACAGTTTTCTAACAGCAAATGTAATTTTGTCCCTCAATTTTATCTATTTTCTTTTTGAGCAATGTTCGGTGCTTTAATTTTTTATGAACTTCAGCAATGTTAGGTGCCTTAATTTTTTATGAACTTCAGCAATGTTCGGTGCTTTAATTTTTTATGAACTTCAGCAATGTTAGGTGCTTTAATTTTTTATGAACTTCAGCAATGTTCGGTGCTTTAATTTTTTATGAACTTCAGCAATGTTAGGTGCTTTAATTTTTTATGAACTTCAGCAATGTTCGGTACTTTAATTTTTTATGAACTTCAGTAATTTTACCTAATATTTTTGGTGAATTTTTGTACGAAACCCTCAGTGAGCGTGTCTGACTTCACTTGGCCGGTTTTTTTAAGTTATTGTACGGTTGCCGAGATTACCAATAACTCCAAAAACGAAAATAACGTTTTGGAGTCGCTTCAAAATGGTTTAAACATATAGAAAGCTCACACTTTATTCTAAAAACCTAAAAATATTCTGTGAATATTTTAAGCGTCTACCTGTTGCCGTTATTAATATCGAGCAAAAAACGGCAAAAAAATCACGTTTGTTGTATGGGAGCCCCCTTAAATATTTATTTTATACTGTTTTTAGTATTTGTTGTTATAGCGGCAACAGAAGTACCTACATCATCTGTGAAAATTTTTTGACTGTCTAGCTATCACGGTTCATGAGATACAGCCTGGTGACAGACGGACAGACAGACAGACGGATCGCGGAGTCTAAGTAATAGGGTCCCGTTTTTACCCTTTGGGTACGGAACCCTAAAAACTGATTTAATCTCATCAACTAACCAATGATCACTTGAAAACATTTGATTACAATGATTTTTTTGCCTCATTTTTAATGTTCTCAAATGGTCTCCTGGGTACGTGTGATGCTACTTGTGTCTGTAAATTGTGTAATCGTTATCTAAAATCTATCGTTCTTTCAACGACTACGACTTGAGTTTAGTATCTATTTCATTATCTACGTGAGACACTAACCTTTACAGTGGGATTCCCAGTCGACCAAGGTTTTCTAGTCAAATTCAGGTCAACCCTGGTTTCATCCAGGTATGTAAAAATACAAAATATATGATAAATAAAAACTATTTACTATTTTTCAATTATGGTGGTTATAGACACACCATCCAGTAGCACTTCGTTGAGAACTTATCGAACATAATCGTATAAGGGGAATACACTTCATAGACGCGACAAGGTCATACTCGTACCATCCAAATGTCATCTATTATTGTAAGTACTTACTAACATTATGTTATTAATTTCAATAATGTAACACTTCCATGTACACACACACTTCAGTAACTTAACAACGCGGTAGTTTGACATTTATTTTTATCGTAAATTATATATTTATCATATTTTTAACCGACTTCAAAAAAGGAGGAGGTTTCTCAATTCGTCCGTATATATATATTTATGTGTTTTCACGAATAACTTCGTCGTTTATGAACCGATTTTGATGATTCTCTTTTTTGTTGGAAAGTAGGTATTCCAAGGGTGGTACCATGATAAGGAAACCAGGATCTGATGATGGCATCCTTGAGAAATCGAGGCAACTCCTCATATTTTATAGGCATGCATATAGCGATTTTGGTATTTTTATCAACAATGCTATCATTTCCACTCAAAAGGTGTCATTAAGTGAAATGGAACTGATGAGGAAGACCACTAATGGTTACTGGAACTCCTTAACGCTAAGTATGTCACGGGAATAAGATATATCGAATAGCTAACCAACTATGATGAAGCAAATACTTATAAATAAATGGTACAGCTGAAAATGTTAACATCAAACTGATCTGATGATGAAGCCGGAAGGTAGGCACTGGAACTCCGAAATAATACGTCATGATCCTAGTCGTATTTGGGTTTATTGAAATCGTCATGAGATTTACTTTGGCTATAAATGATTTTCATTGTATTTGGAGATACCTACCAAAACTAAAAAGAGATAAATAAAAAACTTTTTAACAAAAATATCAAACCGACTTCCAAAACAAAACATTACAAAGCGAAAAATAACTTTCTTTGCCGAAGTCGGTGTCTTTTTCCAGTTTATTTTTCGCTTTGTAGTGTTTTGTTTTGGAAGTAGGTTTGATTTTTTTGTTAAAAAGTTTTTAGTATTATTTTATTAACTATGTGTAGGTCATACAAATATTTTTGTTCTATTCGGGAATCGAACCCGCGACACTATTATCATTTTATAATGTTATCAATTTACATTCTTCATCTCTAAAATAATATATATATCTCATGTTTATGTAATATTGAAACAATTTGAAATGATTTAAAGTAAGTTTGTGACTCACGCACTTATCTTATGCTGACTCAAACACCTTATCAAGAAAGACAAGTTGAGATTGCCTGAGTCATATTTAACTAGTCTATTTTGGAAAATGTATTACTGTCATTTTCAAGAGGAAGATTTAGGTAGAACAACAGACGTGATCTGCCATACATAGACCCACTGGCGCCGTAATAACTGAAAACTGCATTTATTTGCAATATTTGCAGTTGAGATAAAATGATGATTGGAGGAGTATAAATAAATATGTCGCATCAAGGGTTGCCGATAGATGCATACCATAAGGCAGTCAGGATATATTCTCTCTCTTTGGTTAAGACATCTTGTTTGGGCGGTAAGTGGGTACAATCGTGAAAATGAAATCTTACAAATTATTCGATACACTGGTTTTATTAAAATAGTCACAGTTACAAACTTTCTTTACAAAATTACGGATCGACAGTGGTTCTACTTTGTTAGCTGTTAGCTTGGAGGCGGTCAGAACTATTCTCCTGCCCGATTGCCACGAGCCACCACTACGGCTACAAAAAGCGCGGCAAACCGTAGATGTTCTTGATTCGCCGCTAGGGGGCGTGCTTCTGATTTGTTTTGACGTGCTATTGACTGGGGCTGAAGTGGAACAGTTGACAATCGACATCTGAGGTTCTAAGCTACGCCCATTGTCATCGATAGCTTATGGGGCAAACTTTTAATTGGAGCAAAAAGTATTTGAAAATTAAATACACAAGGCCGAGCACAGACAGTGCCGTAGCTATATAACCAAGGGCCCTGGGGCAGAAATTTAATTCGGGCCCTATTAAAATAAACTTTAGATTTAAATGTGCAAAACTTCATCATCATATCTTTATAGCTACGTGCTAGTAGGTATTATATATAATGCAGCAGTCGCTCAAGAGGCCCCTTGAGCATGGGAGCCCCGGGGCACTGCCCCACCTAGCCCTACGGTAGCTACGCCACTGAGCACAGAGGCCAACCAAACAGACCCTTCCGATGGTATTTACAAAAATATTACCGCGCAAGTTCTTATTTGAAACTGGCGGCTAGCTTCTGACATCGGTACTCTCTTTCTTCTCCTAAAATTGTTTATCCGAAAATCATTATCCATAATGGTGGCACTTCACATCGCTATTATTGGTCGAGTATTTGTCTTATTCGCCCAAATAGGACCATGTGAAGTAGCTATATTCGTCTGTATTTGTTTATTCTGACGAACAAGTCGAATACGCCAAGTACCCGAATACCCGTATCCGCCCGGCTGTCAGTTTTTTTGCAACATAATAAAGGATTGCGAATATGGCGAATATGTCCGTTTACCGGCCACACATCGCTCGATCAGTAGTGTGCGGTGCGCGTCAACGGCAGACGTGTATTTATGTAGTTTGTTTACAGCTTGTTCGCGCCAAAATGGATTTGACAAATGACATTGTTATGTGATTTTCGGAATATTATCAAATGCATCCCTGCATATGGGACCCGCAACATGCCTCTCATAAAAACAGAAGTAAATTTCATAACGCATGGAATAGTATTAATAATAGCCTAGAAAATACAGACACAATAAAAGAGCGAGATACTTTGATGGCTGTCTATCAGGGATACAAAATAAAAATTAAGAAGCCGCTACAGTTAACACGTCCATCGTAAACTATAGCAAAAATATTCGTAAATGTTCGGCATATTTGCTGTTCATGAACGATGTGTAGTCGGTGTATTCGTGTTATTCGGAATTCAACACGAATATAGCGAACAATGACGAAAAAAACGCGAACATCGAATAGCGGTGTGAAGTGACACGTTTGCTATAAACTTCAGTAACCATAATGTTCAAAATCCCGAAATTTTGTTTAACATCTTTAGTTCTAAAAGTATTCTTTCGTAATATCGAGTACTTACTATTTTTTATGTTTTTTATTTCTGTTTTCATTTAGGGGTTTTTATCTCAGATATGACAACCCCATCATACCCTTTTACAATATTTCTACACACATCTAATTTATCTTAACATCTATTAATAAAAATAATAATATAATTTTTATTATATTGTTAAATAACAATAATTTTTTTATTATACCTACTAAAAGCTGCGTCAGGATGCGGCGGAACTCGATTGGAGTCACCTTGCTGAGGCAACAGCTATAGACGAAAAACTGCATATCTTTAATCGGACGGTCCTTGCTCTCTACGACAAACACGCTCCGGTCAAGAGCGTTAAACTCAGGCGTCCACCTGCTCCTTGGATGACGGCAGCGGTTCGTATGGCGATGAGACGCAGGGACCGAGCCTTTCGGAAATTTAAAAATGATTGCGGTGAGGAAAGTAGGGACATTTTCAAAGCTGCTAGAAATCGATGTAATCAGGTGATACGTAACGCCAAACGCCGCCATATTCTAGAAAACATTTCTTCTTCTTCTGCCGATTTTTGTAAATTCCTTGGAACTCTCGATATCGGTAGGCCTCGTCATGTGGATTTCCCCAAGACGATTGGCCTGGATGAAATCAACCGTCACTTTACAACCATTTGGATTCCCAAATGTTGTCGCAGACGGTTGATTCCATTAACTAGCCTACCCGGTCCTATCATAGAACCATTCCGATTTTCTCCAGCTACCGAGGATGAAATTAAAAAGACGACCCTTTCTATAAAATCCAAGGCTGTGGGCCATGATGATATTAGTCGTCAAATGGTCACCTTGATCCTTGGATTTCTTCTTCCTCAGATTACCCACACAATAAACTTTTCCCTAGATTCCGGTCAGTTCCCATCCCTGTGGCGAATGGCCTACGTCCGTCCACTTCCTAAAATTTCAAATCCCTCCCTACCTAATCATTTTCGACCTATTTCCATACTCCCTTTCCTGTCAAAAGTGCTCGAGGCCTGTGTCCACAAGCAGTTTTCGGGGTTCGTTCACAGTAACAACCTTGTCAGCTCATTCCAGTCTGGGTTCAGGCCTGGGCACAGTACTGCATCCGCTCTCCTCAAAGTGACTGGTGACATCAGAGAGACAATGGAGGATACTAAGGTTACCGTTTTGGTGCTTATTGATTTCTCCAATGCCTTTAATGCCATCAGTCACGATATTCTTCTATCTATCCTCTCACATCTAATGGTTTCTTCTGAGGCGCTGCAATGGTTCTCTTCTTATCTTCGGGGACGTCAGCAGTCAGTTCGCGTCGACGAGAATTCGTCGAGTTGGCGTGATACAGGTGCTACCCCTTCCAAAAATTAAAACCCTTTCTGCTGCCCGGTTTTCACCTTACTTATCCATACGAGTGTTCAACGCTGTAAGTAAAATTGTCACTATACCGAGTAAGTACTCTGAGGCCACAACCCAGCTAAAAAAGTGGTTGCTTGACCGGACTTATGAGGAAACGGAGGATCTACTCTGTTGCAAGAGTTAATAAAACCTAATTGTACACTTCTGGTTCAAATACACACCATCACACCACACACCCTCACTTACACTTCACATTTACTCACCTAAACTGTTTTTCGCATTATCTCTTTTAATACGCCTCTTTGTTAATTTTCTTTGTTATATATATATTTTTTTTTTTTATTCTGTTTATTTCTGTTTTATCATAAATTAATTACCACGTAGCGCTAGCAGGACTCGTAAAATCACAAACTCTGTATAATGTCTGGGT
This sequence comes from Anorthoa munda, assembly GCA_945859665.1. Classification (NCBI taxonomy): domain Eukaryota; kingdom Metazoa; phylum Arthropoda; class Insecta; order Lepidoptera; family Noctuidae; genus Anorthoa; species Anorthoa munda. The sequence continues at coordinate 9,621,552 of OX243913.1, read as the reverse complement.
CACCAAGATACAGGTTGTGCCTAGTTTGGGACCCATTGATAACATGTCAAGGTCATTGTTAGTTGTTAGTTTTAATATGTTACTATGTGAATGTAATCTGTCATAACTGTGTATGTTTAATAAATGAATTTGAATTTGAATTTGCTGGTGTTCCACAAGGCGGTATTCTTTCTCCATTGTTATTCTCTATCTTCATTAATTTTATTACTTTCTGCCTTCGGTGTTCGTATCATCTTTATGCCGATGATCTTCAACTCTATGCAGCAGCGCGGGTGGAAAATTTATCGGACGCTATAGAAGATGTAAACCGAGACTTGCATGCCATTAAAATCTGGTCTGATAGATTTGGGGTGGCTGTAAACCCCTCGAAGTGTCAGGCCATTGTAATAGGAAGCTCGCGCATGATGGGTAGAGTGGCGGTTAGCTCTCTTCCTTCTATTATTTTCGATGGTACAGTTATTCCCATTAGCCCCGACGTAAAAGATCTCGGTTTGCATCTTTATTCGACGCTTGGCTGGCATAGTCAGGTTACTAGTGTCAGTCAAAGAGTCAACGGCACTTTGCGATACCTGTATCGTCTGAGGAACTTTTTGCCCGCAAAGACGAAGACTATGCTTGTACAAACTTTAATTTTCCCTTAATCGACTATGGTGACGTGTGCTACTTCGACTTGAGTGCGGTTCTTCTGGATAAGCTTGATAGGCTCCTCAATAACTGCATTCGGTTCATATTTAACTTGAGGAAATATGATCATGTGTCGAGCTACAGGTCTGAGCTCAAATGGATGTCCATTCGCCAGAGAAGGTGTTTGCGTGCTCTAACTACGATTTTCTCCCTACTCAACTCTCCCACCCCACCTTCTTACCTTATGTCTCACTTTCAATATTTAAGTTCTTCTCACGCTAAGAATCTGCGTTCTTCCAACAATCTGCTCTTACTCTGTCCTTCTCATACTACTGATTTTGTTCATTCTTCCTTTCATATTCAGTCTATTCTTCTTTGGAACGCACTTCCTTTCGAAATCAGGGCGGCCACCAGTCGGTATGCATTCAAGCGGAAATTGCAGTATTATTATCAGCAGGGGGAAGGGTCATCTCGATAACTTGGGAACCGATCACTTTTCCGAATATTTTTTGGTCGAATTTCATTTTACCTATTGACCGACGTCTCTTTTGCCATATGCATTATATGACATATTTTCAGATCATCGAAGTATCATGTGGCATATGTATTATTTTACCGAACTGCTTTTGGCCGAAGCCTCTTTTGAACTTTTTTAATTTGCCATATTTTTACCAAACCGAAACAACATTTTAGGGAATATTATTTAGTCACAATTTAAAATTGAAATAGTGTCATAAAAAGTCAATATGTTGTGCTACAAAATTTTGTGACAGAAACGAATCGCTGCAAAATCGACTTCACGCAGTCTTGTCTTTGTTTACGTATTTATATCGAATTTTCATGCAAATATGTTTATTTAATAGCTGTCACGCATTAGACATTTTTATTAATTAATTATTTCAAAGAATTTGTCCAAGAGCGAGCGAAGTGAGCTCGGGAATTTAGGGCACCCCGACTCTGATAGGTTAGGTTCGAAGGGGATGAGGGCTCAGCTCCCGTCATCTCCTTCGTGTTAGGTTACTTTAGACCCTGCAGACAGAAATAGGAGCCCCGCGGAGCGGGGCTCCGTCGACATTTTTTTTTTCAAGTCACTGTTTTAAACATTTGTATTCGCCCACTGTTTCTCTTTCACTTAGTATTTTGATATGCGTTTAAAAATAAATATTTCGAAAAAATGTTATTTCGTCTAAGTGTAACTTCGGTAAAAAGTTTTTCGATCAAGTGAAACGTCGGAGTAACGATAAAAATCGAATTGATAATACTAAGCAAAGCAAAGAAAGTGAATCACTCAACAAGAACTGTCATTAATTTACAAAAAAATTTAGTGGTCTCTAAACATGGTAAAGATAATATTGACTGTATTAAGCTTACCTACATCTAATCTATTTAGTTTTAGCTCGATCATGAGTGATTCACATTCATCTATTTCGGACACAATTCATCAGCAAATGTTGTCCATCCTCGATTTTATTGCACACTGCGCAATTCGGAGAATCGCTCTTTTTCTTAAAATTAATTTTGAATATTTTCTAGTTAAACTAGTACTATCAAACCAGGGCACTCGAGAAGGTTGACCTTGAATACTTCTATACCAAATACCTTTATTTTGTGAAATTTTGTTGAAATATTGTTTCCAAGAATCAAAACATACTGTTTTAAATTGTAATAAGATTACCATCTACTGTGGCTGATTTAGATATACGGTCAGCCTCCTCGTTACCTCGTAGTCCAATATGTGCTGGGACCCATTGCAATTTAAATTCTATGTTATTTTTTACTAGAGTAGTTAACCTTTTTAAAATATCATACGCTATCGATGCACCTCTGCTATAACCGGAGGCACATCAAGTTATATATATATCTTTTCTTTTCAATAGGCTCGCCCTTGAACACTATCTCACCTGATGGTAAGCGATGATGTGGTCTACCGTGAAACACGCTTGCCTAGAAAAATCCCATTCACTCTTGACTTAAAGACACCTAGATTGTAGCTATCGGGAAACACATGCAGGCAGGGAATTCCATTCCTTAGCTGTACGCGTAATAAAAGTGTCCCCAAAAGGAGAAGAAGTACTTTCTCACCTTCGCAAGGATCCCCAACTTTTTGGTAGCCAGCTGAGCTTTTGCCTCAATGTATGGCCCAAAAGTTGAGAGTCGATGTCAACGTAACGCCAAGAAGCTCAAGGTGGTCCGTTATTGGCACGGTTACATCACGGAAAGTTGGAGCCGGGTGAAATTGGCTCTTTTTATCGGCAAAATGACAGGCCTTGTTTTTAGCAGAGTTAAACTTGACCAGATTGGCATCACCCCATTCGGAGACTGCCTGCAAGGACAAGTTCAAACGCCAACGCCAAGGCCATGGTGGACCTCACGGAGAGACTGGATCTGTGGCCCGGTAGCCCGTGCGCTGGACAAGTAATTCTCAGCAACAGTGCTGTCGTCTGCATCCCAAAGATTTTTACACAGGGTTTTAGCCACAGAACAGAAAAAAACGCCTTCTACAATAGAAGTCGCAAGTAGGCGGGGCCCGCGTACCCCGGGATTTGCACAATTCCGCATGTCACAGTCAGCTACTCAATTAGAGATTGCCGTTATCGATATTTTAAACTTACAATGTTCTCTGTGTTCTATGATATACCTTTCTGAAAAAATTTAAACTAGTGTGCGGTTTTTTTTGGTGATTCAGTATTAGTAATCAAATACATGTCATTTCCATGTTCAAACCCTTTTTTTTTCGAATTCTGCCTTAACCAAGTTTAAAATGAATAAAGCATGGATATGGGTAATCTATTGGTAGTATTCTAATCGAAAAAAGGTTAATCGAATAATTAATATTTTAATTAATTATTGTTTAATTAATATTTTAATGTAACGATAAAGTGGCAACCTCCAAATGTCAGTTTAGTGTACGAAATTAAAAATCAGACTATAGTTTAATATCTATCGCGTAAACGCCACAGGGTGTATTTTTCTATCAATATAATGATTTTCAAAAACGGATTAGTAGTCAAACATGACAATTCTTAATTATATTTTCTATAAATCGTAAGTATTAGAATAAATTTATATAAACACTATTTTGAATTCTTTATTTTTAAATATAACTTACAAGTACAGTGGTCGCTACTTTAGAAAACGGAGCCGCTCTTGAGTTTCTGGTAAGGAAAGGTTCGCGCTTCTTAAACTGGGCGGCGTGCGAGGTGGGCTGCAGACGTCGCCGCAAACGGCGCAGCAGCGGGCGCCGGTGCCGTCATTAATGACATCATACGTCGAGCTCTTGTCACCGCCGGGGTGTCAGCTGTTTTAGAACCCAATGCGTTGGCACGCGACGGTGGGAAGAGACCGGATGGGATGGCCATAATGCCTTGGAATTTGGGTAGGCCTTTGGTGTGGGATGCAAAATGTGTTGATACCCTTGCGCCATCCCTTAGCACGGCGGGCTGTGCTGGGGCAGCTGCTGCTGGCGCAGAAATCCTCAAACGGCGCAAATATAACAACCTTATTGGCAGTTATATGTATGACCCGTTTGAGATTGAGACATTAGGTCCATGGAGTCCGAGTGCTCATTGAGTGCTTCGAGACATAAGTAAACGGTTAGTTGACTGTTCGCGTGACCAGAGGGCTGGCATTTTTTTCAGCCCGAGAATCAGCATTGCCATTCAACGTAGCAATGCTGCCAGCGTTCTGGGCACGTTTCCCATTGACATCGATGTGGGCGAATTTTTTTATGCACTATGAGCGCTTTTCCCTCTCCCCTTTGTATGTAAGTTTGTTTTGTTATTAGTCATAAGATTAGAAATATTCAGTTGTATATAAACACTTGATTTCAAGCATAATAATATTTATCGAATCCAGCTGTTGATTTTGTTTTGTTTCAAAATAAAACGGATTGTCGATAAATAAGTCAACGACGGTGGTACATCTCTAGAGGAAAACGAATTGTTATGACCTCATTACGCAAATATAAATCTTATTAATAACGAAATACAGCTTTAAATTGAATGGATTTAGTATAGTGACATCTAGCGGCGGGTAGCGTAACTTGGTTATTAAACTATTCCATGTGCGATTTTAACGGAAAATATAATAAATACTTAAAAAGAGTAGTCAATTAACAACTCTATGATCATTAAAATGTGGTTTATTTTCAAATAAGCGACGACTGACATATTTCCTACTTTCAAACTACCAATCACACCAAAGATTTCTTAGTGTTACGAAATACAATTAACCTGTATATGTGTGAGTTTGGGTACGCTGGTTCCGATACTAATGAAGCGGTATACGATTTCTACTGTCTTCTCTGTTCTGTGGTTTTAGCAGATCGTTAATGTGCAACAAGAAGAGTACCGACCCCTGAGGGACCCCGGCATTAATATGCAATTGGTCTGATAAGCAGCCATCGATAACCACTCGAATGGACCGATCTCTCAGGAAGTCTGCAATCCAATCACACAGACCACCGAGTAGCTGTGGAACAGCACGGGCCGTCTGTGCTGATCTACCCGAATAGTGGGGAGATCAAGTCCTCGGAGAAGACGCTCAAGGAGCTGAGGGAAAAGGTGCGGCCGGGTCACAGCGGGATCCAGGTGGAGGGGGTGAGGCGCGTGGGCAACGCAGGCATCGTCATGCAAACGGCGTCGACAGCGGCCGCCCAGAAGCTGAACTCGACCAACTTTGCGGGCTACCGATCCCAGGTCTCGTAGACCACTCGTGGCTCTTCGGAACCTGAGCGGGAACCCTAAAGCGGCAGAAGTTCTAGATGATCTGCACAGGGTTAACCTGGCAGAAGACCCCTCCAGGCCTCTGGATAAAGTCCGGAAGGAGACAATCTTTGCCTTCAAGAAGGGTAGGCGCGGGGGGCCAATCACGACGGTCGTGTCTGAGGTCTCGGCCGCACTGCGCGATAAGATGATAGGGTTGGGCAGGGTGTATGTGGGATGGGACGCGGTCGATGTCTGCGATTTCATCCGGGTGACCTGCTGCAACAATTGTCTGCAATACGGGCATCCGGTGAAGCACTGTAGGTCGACCACCACAGTTTGCGGCAGATGCGGTGGTGGCGGCCATAAAGCGCAGGAGTGTCAGTCGAAAACTAAGTGCTGCGCTACCTACAAGCGCTTTAAAAGACCGGAAGCGAGCGCCTGCAGGACGGCGGCGATTAATTGCCCGGCGCGTGCTTATGCAGAGAAGCAGGCCATAAATATGACCCAATATGGCTGAACGCGCATATACTAAGGGTGGCACAGTTAAATCTCCAGGGTTCAGCAGCCGCGACAACAGAACTGCCAGCGATTGCCAGAACGCTGAGGCTAGATCTCGTACTGGTCCAGGAACAATATTTTGATTCCAGGACGATACAGTGCGGGCCAGCAGCCAAGGCGGGCATAATAATTGTGAATCCTGCGATTGCTGTGACGTTTTTGGGGCACCTCAGCAACAACCATTGCGCGGTAGCCAGTATCAGCTTTCCAATGACGACGAAAAATTTCTACGTCGTGTCTATCTACTGCCAGTACAGTCACGACATAGCAGTTTACCTGCAACATCTGTCCGAGATCTTGGACCACCTGTCGGGCCAGCCTGTGCTGGTAGCAATGGACAGCAACGCTCATTTGCCACTGTGGCACTGCGAGCGTAGGCAATACGTGGGTAGGGGCCCAGACACGGAATACCAGAAGTCACAAATGGGAAGGGCTAATCTTGGGACGGGGCCTTGTTATCCACAATGTGGAGGGTCAAACACCTACATTCCATGGTCTAAATGGCCAGTCGAACGTAACCTTACGTAACCTTAGTAACAGAGGGCTAGCAGTGTCACATTGGACAGTGCATGAGGGGATTAGTCTCAGTGACCATCAACTGATCACCTTCGAGATAGGCGTTGGCACCGCGCGGACAGGGGGTCGTTGCAAAGAGGAGGTGATAAAGTCGGTAGGCTACAAGACCGCTATGAGAGAAGCAGAGGTGGCCTATTTTCGTGGCATCGCGGAGTCTGGGAACGATGATCCTTGGGGGCTAGCGTACAGAGCCGCATCTGGCAGAGTGCGCCCTCCCGCGAACGTGATGCATGGTATCCGTCTGTTGGAGGGTTATTCCACGACGGCAGAGGATACCGCAGCGAGCCTCCTCGCCACCTTATGCCCGGATGATGACCCCGGTAAGGACACATTAATTTATCACCTGAAGGTCAGAATTTCAGCAGCATGCTCCCCTACGGGTCAGGACTCTAACCCTCAGTAACCCACCTTAAAATGATCGTAGAATTAATGTGACAAATTTTCAAGCACGCGTTATCTTCCGTGATTGGCTGTTGAAAATTCATTCAACCAATCACAGTAGATAACGCGTGCTTGACAATTTCTCACATTAATTCGCCGATAATTTTAAGGTGGGAAACTGAGGGTAAGTGAAAGATTTTACAAAACCACGATATCTTAGATATGGGCCTTAATTTAGGATCTTCTGAAGTGCTGTTAGCTTTAGGAATCGGTATTATTTGAATATTACGCCACTGAGTTGGCAAAATACCAGACCTAAAAATTTTATTATATAAGTTGAGTAAATAGGCTTTAGCTATGTTCGGTAGATTATAAATCATAGAATCAGAAAGCCCGCCTTCTCCTGGTGCGGTATCCTTTTTCTTGAAACAATTCTCTAACTTCTCCATATTAAAATCACATTCTAACATATCATTTTTGGACATTAAATCGGGTATTTTATTTGGGACATAATCAGGTGTCAAGGAACGTAGTAATTCTTTTTGTTTTTCTATCGGAGTGTAACTATTTGATTGTTTGTAACCTTTTATCCATTGCATACGCCACATTTCCGAAGCTGACACTGCTTCATCAATGAACTCACAGATCTTTGCCATCCTAATGATTTCGCTTTTTTTTATAATTTTATGGGATTCTGCAATTTTTCTTTCCAATTTAGTTAAATTATCAGGAGCGGGGTTGCGTCGAAATTTTGTTAAAGCTAATCTACGTTGTGCGATTATATGGGATAGCTCAGGCGTCCAATAATTTTTTGGTTGAAATTCTTGGGCGGGCTTAGAACAACTTTTAATGAACGGAATATATTTATCAGCTGCTATATTACACTATCTAGTAAAAAAAATACATTTCTTGCAAACTATTGACTTCAGGAAGTAATATTTTTGATAAATGGTCCCGATATTTCTTCCAATCTGCTTTTTTATAATTTCTTTTTTTAGTAACAGTGAAATCATCAGTAATATTGATTGGCATTTTAATCATTATATGGTCACTGCCCAGGTTTTCATTAATCACTTTCCAGTTAAATATTATAGCAATGTCAGAGGAAGCAAAAGATATATCTGGTGACGATTTCTGTAAAATCACGTTAACTAAGTTAATTCTTGTATGACTACAATCATTTAGACAAATAAAAGAACTTTCAAGGGATGAATCCATTGTACGAGTGCCTCTCGTATTAGTTTTAGTAGACCAGTTGAGATGGTGGCCATTGAAATCGCCAGCAATCAATGTCTTTTTTGAAAATAAAGAAAATACCTGTTCCCAGTCTGAAGGTTGAGTAGAGACAGAAGATGGACAATATAGTGAAACCATGTTTTCCAAATCTTTACAATTAATTAGTTTAACACTCACTTCCTCTATACCTATATTTAAAAGTTGACGTGAATTAAAGTGTGATCGTATGGATTTATGTACAAAAATCGCAACTCCTCCATAAGAATCGAACCTGTCAAAATCAAAATCAAAATCAATTTTATTTGTGTAACATAGGTAGTAAATACAGTTCTTAAATTAAAGTTTTTAGGTCGCTATGTTATGCCAAGAAGCGTACAAATATTATGGTTACATGCGAAATACGAAGAAAAATAAAAATATTAAGCATGCGAGAGGTAATATCAAATTATTTGGTAGGTATGTCAAAATTAATAGAACTATGTCAAATAAATAACAACAAAATTATAAATGTCACAATATGGAGTAATTTCTACAATCATAAAAAAATAAAAAAATATAATATAATAATCATTCGAGAGGTAAACACAAATTATTTGGTAGGTATTTCCAAAATAATAGAATATGTTATGTATATAACAACAAAATTATGAATGTCACAATATGGAGTAAATAATAAATGCATAAATAATAATCATAAATTACAATTAGTCAAAATATTCAGTTAAAGATTGTTTCTCCAGTCAAATAAATAGATAGGTCTACATTAATTTATCATTCAGAAATTCATCAGTCGTATAGTAACATTTTTCAATTAGTAACAGTTTTAATCTTTTTTTGAAAAGTGTGACATTCAAATTTTTTATGACATCTGGTAATTTATTATAAATGCGCGGTGCCATGCCTAAAACACTCTTACTCACTAAGGCAGTCTTACACCTCTGATTGCTTAAAGAGTTTGCGTATTGGCTACGAATCGGGACATCTCTTAACGTTGACACTTTTTCGAATAACCTCATGTTTGTTTTGACGAAAACACTAATTTCAAAAATATATAATGAAGGTAAGGTAAGTATTTTCAGCGATTTAAAGAATGTCAAAGTCAAAGTCAAGTCAAAGTCAAATATATTTATTTCAATTAGGCCAATAAGCGGCACTTTTGAACGTCAACAATTAAATGTTAATAAAAAATGTACAAGTAATAAAAATTGACTCTACCGTGCATTCGGAAAGTAGCTTGTTATGGAGAAGAACGCACAAGAAACTCCAATTGGTACACACCTATCATCAATTTTAAGACCACACATTGATCTTATGCATCTTTTTTGTGCCCTAAAAACGATGTCTTTATCAGTAGAATTGCCCCAAAAAATAATACCATATCGCAAAATTGAAGCTACTAAGCCGTGATATGCTACTAGCAGCGAATCCATATTTATTTTTCTCGCAATTTGGAAAAGTGCGTATTCTGATTTATTTATTTTCTTACTTAGGTCATCTATGTGGGCCTTCCAGTTAAGCTGGTTATCAAGGAATAAACCTAAGAATTTAGCTTCTTTAACTTGTTCTATTTCACAGTTGCTATATCTGATATTTACTTTTGGTACCTCAGTTCTTTGGTGAAAGTGCATAATTTTGGTTTTCTTTAAGTTTATAACTAAATTATTTTTGTTAAGCCAATCAATTATGTCCGATAGTGTATTATTTATGTCATCTTGATAAACATTGCGATCAATACATTTCACTATTGCAGTACTGTCATCTGCAAACATCACCATTTGATGTTGAGTCACTTTTGGCAGATCATTTATATAGATCAAGAAAAGAGGTGGCCCAAGGACGCTACCCCCACAGGGTAGCGTCCTTGGGCCACCTCTTTTCTTGATCATTCACACCAAACCTTATTAATCTAGAATGAGATAAAAAACTCTTTTCAAATTTTGTTTTTTCACATATTCTTACAATCTCTGTACATTGCATTCTGTTGGAGAGATAAGATTCGAGTAGTTTTAAAATGTTTCCTCTGATACCGTAACAACACAGTTTGTTTAATAAGACGTCGTGCTTAACATAATCGAAGGCTTTGGTCATATCCGTGTAAATAGCACAAATAGGAGCTTTTTGGTCCACTGCTAACATAATGCCACGCAAAAATCAAAAATAGCCATGTTGATCGTGGTATTCCTTCTAAAGCCATTCTGTTCCTTGCACAATAAGTCAAATTTATTGAGATAGCAATACAGCGACTTATAACTGATTTTTTCGAAAATTTTTGAAAATACAGAAATTTTTGCTATTGGCCTATAGTTCTTCATATCACTTTTGTTATCTTTTTTATGAAGCGGTTTAATAATAACTTTCTTCAAGTCGTCAGGATAAATTCCGTCAACAATGCCAAGGTTCATAATATGCGCTAATACGGGTGCTATAAGTTCATTTACAAATTTTATCACCTTTGTTGACATACCGTCAAATCCTACAGTACTTGTATTTTTAAGTGATCTTATAGCCGAAACAATGTCGGTTGTTAGAACAGGCTGCATAAACATTGATTGCCTTGTTGAATTGACCAATTTACTGTCGAATTCCATGTCAGTTTTAATATTATTCTCGATTTCATCGATAAAATAATTGTTAAATGCATTTGCAATGTCAACAGGTTTTGAAAAAGTCAGGTCACAATTATTAATGGTCATTATTTGTTCTTTAGGAGAATTATTTTTTGGTTTATTGACTATTTGCCATGTAGCTTTTGACTTATTCTGCGAGGTTTTTATAAAGTAATCATTTTGAGCTTTTTGTGTTAGTCTTACAATTTTCTTATACTGTAAAGAGTATTTTTTAAAGTTAGTTTTATTATTTAATACAGGATTTAGTCTGTATGCCCACAGTAATTTTCTTTGTTTTTTACTACAGCTTTTTATACCGCGCGATACCCATTTTACTTTTTTATTTGTATGAATAGTTATTATTTTATCAGGGAAGCAAAGTTTGTAGAATAGGGCGAACGTTTCATAAAATCTTTTGTAAGCTATATTGGCATCGTTACTTTCGTATACATCCTTAAAAGTTAAACTTCGAATGCATTCTCGGAATTTGTTGAGGTTATCTGTGGAGTAGTCTTTTCTTACAATTTTCCAGAATTTTAAGCGGCATCTTCTATTTATGGGAACTCTGAGTATTTGTGACGTGTGATCAGAAAGGATGAGATCTATAATTTCAGCTTTACATCCTCTTCGTATGTTATGCGCGAAATGATCGATACATGTGTTACTACTAAGCCTCGTAGGTTGATTTATTTCTAGTGTCAAGTTGTAACTAAGTAAAAAATTCTCTGGTTCCAAAGTAATCCTATTCCTTTTTAATGTATCAATATTTAAATCGCCACATATCACAATTTTTTTTCCATTTAACAAACATAACTTACTCAAAACAATGTCAAGTCTATCATAAAATGTAAAATAATTGTATTTGGGAATTCTATAAACACAAATTACAATAATAGAATGAGTTGTCAATTCAATTCCACAAATTTCAAAAACGCCTGACACAGAGAGCTTAGCAATATCAGGCAGTTCTTTATATTGATGCCCAGTTTTAACTAAAATACAAGTCCCTCCACGATTAGTTTTGCGACAAAAGAAAGCGGCGGGATGGAAACCAGGAAGGTACAGCAAACTTTCATGGCCAGATGTAATAAAATGTTCTGACAGAGAACGTCTACAATAGTTCCATTATTTTCAAGGTTTTTTAATTGAATAGTCAACAAGTCTGATTTGTTTAGCAAACCGGCGATATTTTGGTGTAGAATATTGAGGGTATTACAGAAAAAACTGCGAGTTTTGTCCCTCTGTACTAGTCGCAGATGTTGTCTTAAACATATTGGAGTTGTCATTAGGATACATTTTGTCATTTATGTCAAGTCCACATATTTCATACTCAGTGTTGACACTTTGAATATAAATAATCATATCGCACCTACGCTGCAAAAACGTCACTTATGCAAATGATGTAATTTTTCAGGAGAAGCGTTTGAAAATTCGACATCCTCTTATAATGTATAGTTCTTCTTTATTAAAGAAATGAACTGGTAATATTTAAACTACAACTTTGAACTTCATATTAAAGTAAAAGCAAACATCTCACAATTTTGTAATAAAAAAATATAAACGTTTAAAATTTACAACCCTCCCAGTAGTGACGTTGTGGCACTAGAAAACAATTAACCGGGCAATTGTGTCATAACAATGAAAATACGAAAACATACTTTTTTAAAGTTTTATTCAGGAAATTAAAAATAATTATAACAATTTCTACTACTTAATAATAAGTAGGTACCTACTCAGACTTTTGATCACAGTTATCTTCTTAATATTAATGCGACAAATCAGTCTTTGGTATTTAAATAATTGTGTTATTTAAAAACCAAAGACTGATTTGTCGTTTTACGCAATAATCAACAGAAACAAACAAATACAAATTATTTTACTTATCTCTAATCATCATAATGTTCACGTACTTATTTGGTAAACACTTTTAAATAATAAAAAAACTTAAAATAATTGCCACATTTCCAGGAAAATAACATGTCTGCGGTTTCAATAAACTTGTTTCCTGCAAGTGGAAATGTGGCTTTATAGAGTATAAAAATATAAAAAATTAAATGAGATCATTGTAAAAACTTTCATAATACCTTGGCACTATATTTGCCTCCACTAATTGTAATAAATCTCGCTTTTTGCGTTCTTTAATTGGTATTTTTGAAGTGTAAGCGTACTTCAATGGAATTTCGTCTATTCTACGAGAGTTGCCTCTATTTCCACGTAATTGTTTTCCTCTTGGTTGAATTATGGCTTTTGCTTCTTCCCAATTTTCCGTTTTGTAAGTGGTTCGATATTGGTAATTTTCACAATTCTTTGTAAATTTAATGCTTTTAATGTCACCGGTTTTGATTACATCTCCGTTTAAATTTTTTCCCACATTGAAGTTTATGTTTTCCTCAAGAGACTTCAAATCAAAGAAATCATCGTAATTCATTTATTTTACAACAAATGGTTTACCAGTCTTTTTCGCCCCACGAATCAGGGATATGTATTGATCGGGCACATAAATAGATCCGGCATTTTTAGCTCTTGTTACCGCTTTTTCAATAACCGAATGCGCTACATCGCCTTCATTCTGCGTGTGACCTCGAATTAAAAAGTTATGTAGAATGGAATTTATATTAAACTTACTGACAGCATAAAAGTACATCGCAAACACGAACCTGTTCTTTTGTTGGCCACAGCAGTTATCCGAATAAATAATTATATCGCTGCCAGGATTTTCAAGTGCACTCTGTTCCAGGTATTTATACACACACGATCCTATTTCCATGGCTCCTCTATTGCCCAAGCCTTCGTGCCAAAAATAACAGGTTGTTTCTTGCTTGCTTGCATCTGATATTGTTAAATTATAACAATTAAGTCTCGATTTGTAGAAAAAAGAGCTTGATTTGCCAACAGGACAGGGTAACACTGCTTGTAAGTCATAGGTGAAAACAATCGTGTTGGTGTCAGGTTCACGACACTTTTTCATGTCCCTGTCTTTTTCAAGTCTACTTAAGGTTTTTTCTTCCTGATGTAACCTGAATTTGGCACGTAATCTATTCTTTTCTTCATCTGGGGCATTTTCGTATGCTTCACACTCATCACACCGATCTTTTTTGGGTTTGAAGAATCCAATATTAAAGTCTTGGTTGAAAATCCGTGAGTAGGCATCGTAGTTTACAGTAGGCTTGTTTTGTTGCTCCTGAATTTCGGAATAATTTCTGTGCAATTCTGCGACTGTCAAACCTCCATCAATGAATTCTCTGCTAGTACTAGCCCTGAGGTAATGACTTTCTACCCTTGGAATTGATTCGATATGATCCCTTACTGCTTGTATGACTTCAGGTTGCAATTTGCATTGTTTGCCGTGTTTTCCTCGTCTGTCAACTGGAATAAAACCATCATTTTGTGCCTTGCCATCGATAACAGTACGTATAATCCGTTGTGTGATACCCAAAGTGTTGATCAGAAAAGTTTTACACACACGGATATCTTTATTGTTATTAATCAAGTAATATGCAGTGTTTTCTTTTCGGTCGTACATTTTGTTGGTCTTTATGCGGCGGTAAGCACATTTTAGTGTTCTTGTACAAGCATTCAAAAAATTTCGTTGCCTTTCTACACTTTCCAACTTCCAGTAAGACTCAAATATTTCTGTCCTCTTTTCTTCAGTAAATTTTGAAGCACAAGTCAATCGACATTTAGATGTACATGTAGGTCTCATTGTTTTACCTTGAACTAATTTTTTAGTTTTTACTGAGGTATAAGCTTGACCAGAATTTTTCAATCGCTTAGCAACGTTCGTTTTCCAGGTTGTTGGATTACGAGTTCGCTTTTTGCCTCGTGGTTTAGTTATAGGTTGCGCAGGTTGGTTAGGCTCGTGAACAAGACTCTCGTTATTAGAATTATTATTTTCAGCAGCAGAACCACTGGAACTGCTACTTGAGCTGCCACTGGAACTACTACTGGAACTACTACTGGAGCTACTGGATGAAGATGACCTTGCACGGACGCCAGGCCTGTATTCATCACCGGAATCAGTGCCGGAGAAATCGCCTGTTGGGAAGTCAATATCATCTCGTTCACTTGATTCATTAGTGTCAACTAGAGTAGAAGGAGTGTTACTGGGATTCTCTAAATTCGTATTATCCTGCTCTGAATTAGTTGTTGTTGGTTCATCTGGGTTTACTGGTACTGCTTGATTCGCGGAGTTTGTAGGATGAGACACTGTATTGTTTGGTTCTGAATGTTGCGTGTGTTGCTCGATCCTTGTAACATTGCTCGCTAAAGCTTGCACTTCAACAGAATTTTGACTACCGCTTGAAAGTGCAAGTTGCACAAGGTTTTTGCTGCGTTGGTTCATTTTAAGGCCTGAAATAAAACGAAATACCTACATAATAACAAACTAACAAAAAGTGTTATAACAAGACAATTTTGATGAAATTTAAAAACCCTCAACGCGTAAAACAATAGCTTATATTTTAAAAGTTCCAGAGTATAACCGAAATCCTTTAAATTATTCGAGAAAAGAGCTGATAACTTTGAAACGCCCGAATCGATTTTGATAAAACAAACAATCGACCAATTAAAATATTGATATTACATGTGGCCTGTTGTAATTATAATGACCACTAAATAATTACATAGATATCCAAATAGGAATAACACACCTCGTCAAAATAATTTTTCTATATGAAATAAAAATCATCTTAAAACAATAACGTCATTAGTAGTATTAGGTATTTTTTTTGTACAAAATAAAAACATTACACCTTAATAAACTGGAGAAACATTGTCACAATTGTTAATCGAACGTAAGCTTTACAAAATACAATTTAAGAGTTGGGGAAACAATGTCACTGCGTACATAAGTGTCATTGTTATTTCAATAAACAAATATCACAACTAACTTATGTGTCGTTATTGCTCCAAAAACATAAAAATAAATTGTCACTATTACCTTAGTGGCGTTGTAGCTCCAAGAGACTGCTACTCGTGCGGGGGGCCGCGCGCAACTGGCCAATGAAACGTTGTTTCTCCTAGTGGCGGCTTGATTCGCGCCAAAACAATAACGACACAACTGCCCTCACGCGGAAAGTATACGCACTACACAAATGACAATTACTCACCAGGTAAAGGGGTACATCAGCTACTTTTTCTCATACTCAGATCAATTTTGACAAAAATTGCATAAGTGACGTTTTTGCACCGTAGGTGCGATATTATAAATATCATTAAAAATTGATTTCATTCCGGAATAATTTACCATGCCCGTGCGTCTATTGAACATGGTATCATCGTATCTTAAATTCTTGTTACTATCCAGAAAATAAGCATGTCCATGAGTAGCTGTATCCAGATATAACAGGTTATTGAAAGTTTCCACTCTCGAATTATATATGTAATTATTATTGAAGAATTTATACGTCGGTGTGCATATAATTATGTTTGTATTTGTGATTTCTTGTAAAACTTTTCTTAATAATAAAATACTGTCATAATATCTACATGTGACTTGGAAGTCCTCGCCACCTATCAATATAATGCAGTAGTCCATCATGGTGAAGTTTGCCAGTTTTTCTTCGATGCCTTTCAGGAGAGCTTGAACATTTCCATAAGGTGTGATGTAGTGGCAAAGTACACCTTTATCTAGAGCTTTTTCTGCAATGTCAAGCAATTTATTCCTGTTGTCGGTGCTTAAGATGCAAATTTTACTACGTTTTGAATTACTGTTGTCCAAATCATTAGTAATTTGTTTTGCTGGTGTAACAGTATTGGTATTATTGCCAATATTTAAAAATGTTTGTGTTCGTTTGCATGCATTTTCCGTTCTTAGTTTTTTATTACTACAGTCTGTCGATGTTTGGCGTTTTAATTTTGCTGGCGTGTGACCCGCGAGATTACTGGTTTGGGTTTCCTTATTCATAGTTGGTATTTGGCATGTAGATTTATTTACAAAAGATTTTTTTATTGGGGTTGATGTTAGGCTACTCACTTGAAGTTTCGTGTTTGAATTTGAAGACTTTCGTTTATGTCTTTTCGATATATGTCATTATATGTGATATCCACTTACATGAAGGTCATATTCACTAACCACGTTCTAACCATGTTTCTCTTACGATTGCTATGTGAATATTTAGTTTATGCAATATTTCTGTGAATGAGCTTAATTTAGGCTGAAGACTTTGTGAATTCCATTGAATTATATGAATTTTTATATTTTGATCTGAATTATTCATTTATAAAATTAATGATTTTGTCTAGAAAATTTCCTTTCATAAAACAACTTACTATGATCTTCTTTAACTCTTCACATACAATTTTAAACAACAATAATATTTTATCTTCAAATGTTCCTTCTGATACAAATGTTCTATTTAATTTAATTAGGAATTTCTTAAATTCAAATTTGTAAAGTAATTGTTCATCTCTCTGATAACTTTGTTCTTCATTTTGTGAATCAAAACAATTAAAATCTTCCATCGGTGTTGCTATTCTATTCTGCTTCTTCCTTGTAGACTTATTTTCTTTTTGATTAATAATATTTCTATGTTTTCTTCTCTGAAGCGCCTCTTCTTGTTGCTGCGGTGCCTCTTTTTGTATTGAATGTTCCTGGTTTTCTTCCCGTATTAATTGTGAACTAGGGTTTGCTCTATGTTTATGTAAGGATTTTGTGAGCACATAGCTGAATGTTGCCGATTCGTTTCTTAAGTCTGCGTCAATTGAAGTGTGTAAGTTATTATGGAAACAAGTATCATGCTGCTGCTGATCATTTTTTTATTTTTATTTATCGATAGGCTCGCGTTTGACCACTATCTCGCCTGATGATAAGCGATGACGTGGTCGACGGTGAAGCACGCTTGCCTAGAAGTTACCTATGTTCTATAAGTAGCTGAAGGGCTTTTCTATATTTGACTTGTTCTATACTCATAATTTGCCTTATATTCTTTTCTTTAATGAACAATGGACAATTTTTATCCAAAACAAAGTGATTTCCTTTACAATTAAGACACGATATTTTAATTAATAATAATAATGAAAATTTATTGTTTTCTCTCCACAAAGGTTAAAACTATGTAATTATACATGTGTTAGAAGCTCCTTTGCGGGAGACTGGAGTTCGTACTAGGGAAACCCTGTGTTACGGATCTCCAGGCCCTCCCCCTAGAGTATAATTTCTTATTGTTATTGCATTATTAATAATAAAAATTAAATTCGATTATTCCGGCAATTATAACTAAATCAAATAAAAATATTCAAGAACACAATGAAAAGTCAAAATAAATAAACCAAATCACAAAAAGAAAAATAGTAATCAAATAAACGTAATGAATACAGAAATAAGAATAATAGGTATGTTACTGATTAATATGCATGTCTGAGGTAAATAAATAATTTCGCAACATAATTTGTACATCGTGAACACAATAAAAGTGAGGGAAAAAATAGAAAAGTGGTTCTGTGCTTGTAAGTTACGGTTGCGAGAGCGTATAATATGTGTATGGTGCTGTTGTGTGAGTGATTATAGTTTTCGTGCCTGAAGGGCGTGGGTGATGTGTATTTTAGAAACTTGATTTGAGTGTTGTGTGTGTAAGTAGAAGATAGTGAATGTTGCGTACAATATAATATAAGCCTAAGACAGGATAAGTAGTAATTCCTCAGTACTGTCATAGTCAAGTTTTTGCAGCCATTTGAACAGTTTTACCTTACATGAGTGTTTGGGAAGGTTGTAAATTGACAAGGCTTTATTGATCTTATTATACAGGTGGTTGCTCAAAAACGTGAAGTGTGTATATTTTAGGTGACGGACACACAGTGTGCTTACGACGTTTGTTCTCAAAAGCTGTGGGTTTATAATGAAGCTGAGAGTGTTTACGGAGGATGCAATTTAATATGAATAACTGTCTCACCGTTAGAACGCCAGTGAGTGCATATAGGTCTTTGGTTGGATGTAAGAATGGCAAAAAGTTACTAACTTTCAAGACTGCCCTCTGAGCACGCTCAAGTCTAATCATACATGTTTTGCCTGCACCACCCCAAACAGTTATGCAATATGAGATCACAGACCGACACAGTGCAAGATAAACCATTTTAATAATGTTAGGGTCAGCAACATGACGAAGGTTTCTAAAAATAAATATCATTTTGCGGGTTCTTGAGGCCAGGAGATTGATGTGGGGTTGAAAGTTTAGTGCTTCGTCAATTGTGACACCTAGGTACCGGATTGTGTCGGTTCTGTGTAGTGTGGGGCAGGAGCAAGCAGCATCATGCGAAGTGCAGTTCGAAGAGTGGACTGTTATGTGGTAATTGGAAAGATTGGACGTTTTTAACGAAAAAGCTATGTATTTGCTTTTGCCAACATTAAGTGTTAGTTTATTGTTGGGGTTAACCAGTTCATGACCATATTTAAGCCATGTTGTGCTTGGTTATAGACCTCTTCCCATGTTTTGCCCTCAAACAAAAGTGCCGTGTCGTCGGCAAAAGTGACGATCTTCCCACTGCTCATGATCAGTTCGCACAGGTCATTTATATAGGTTAGAAATAATGTGGAACCGAGTATGCTTCCTTGTGGAACCCCATGTTCAATGGGGAGATCACCACTGGCCCATTCCCCCACTCTAACTCTCTGATAGCGGTTGCTCAGATAGTCGGCGAACAGGTTGAGCTGTGTGTCTCTCACCCCAAGCCTTTCCAGCTTTTTTAATAGTAGTGGGACGGAGACCGTGTCAAAAGCCTTAGCCAAATCCATAAAGATAACGATGATCTTGTTGTTTCTATCAAGATTGTTTGAAACAAAGTCTGTCAGTTGGTGGATGGCGTCGCTTGTCGATCGGCCCGTCCGGAAACCGAATTGTTGGGGTGAAAGGAGATCATTCTTTTCGAGATAATCAACTAGACTTTTGTTCATGATTCTCTCCTAGATCTTTGATAGGGTTGGTAGTATGGATATTGGTCTATAGTTATTCACACAGGCTGCATCACCACTCTTATAAATAGGAAGTACTTCGGCTAGTTTCCAATCGTTTGGGAACTTGCCAGAACTTAGGGCCAGGTCACAGAATAAATAATAGTACAAGTACAGAAGACTCACTTCGTGCAACAATTCATTGAAATAGAGACTCCTGCTAGTTAGCAACAAAGTGCAATTCAGCTCGCATAAGCGCTCAGTGCCTAACGTGATATTCACCTAAACGTTGCCGTTCTCTTCTAACGCGTATCTCCGTCGCTGTCTGGCGCGGTTTGACTCGGCTCGTAAGGGTTGTCGACTTGCCGCTTTCGCTTACATCCACTACCTACCTACTTGACCACGTAATCTTCGTAGGTTTGATGCCTATGATTACACGGTCAAGTAGGTAGATAGACAATGAATATTATAGACCGTCATTTTGTTTGGTAAGTACTTAACAAATGAAAACTAGGTTACCTAAACTTCATTTACTATAATATTAGACATTTAAATAAGCCCATTTTACAGCCCGGTCAATCGATTTTTACTTCTATTGCGTTGGTGATACGACAAATGGAAGCTGTAGTAAACAGTTGGTTTTGGTAGCAGATTTGTGCTTTTTATATCATCCTTATGTGTACGAGATAGAACACAAAATCGGTTGAACGGGCTGTAAAACGAGTTGTAAAGACGTCTAATGTTATTTCAAATTGAGTATAGGTACCTACCTCTTTGTTTACTCTTTAGTGATATTTTTGTTAGTTTATTTAAAGTTGGCTTGAAAAAAATCTTACGAAATATTTTTTGTTTGTTCGTTAGGTATAAGTAAGTACCTAGTTTTATATACAAACGTTAACTTTAACAAGTGCGTACACTTACTCAGGCTATTGGTAAATTCATAGGTAACTACTTAGGCAATTATAATTTATATTAAACTGGATCTAAAGCGTTTATTTTTATGTTAACAAAACGGTAACCATTCAATAAAAAAAGAAATCAAATTATATTTGTGAACAACACGAAAATCTAAAATATCTAAGTAGGTGGGTACCTATTTAGGTATTTCACACACATATTCATTGTTTTAGGAACACCAAAATGCTTAAATTTTTATACAAAACTCGTACTCATTATGCACCTACTACCGATAGTTACAGATTATTAATGTAATGATTTAAATAGGTACAACAAAATAGCTTACCTTTCAAAATCTTTCGGTACTTTAAAAAAACTTATTATTGATTCATTGTTCTTTGCTTTATTTAAACACCCGTAAACACAACAATATCTTTTAAAGGCCTTAGAAGTACGTTTAGAAGTCATCGTTATTTGCTGCATAATATAAATAACGTGGCTAACGTGCGAACCGAGCGGTAAGCGGCAACCTAATGCGTTATTCCCTCTGCAAGGTACCGCCGGCCGATCGTACCTAAACTGCGGAGTGACACCCCCCTGGCCAGGTTACAGATGAACGTAATTGGTGGAATTAATATGTTTCTGTATCTCTTAATGAAGGTGGTCGAGATACCATCTCTACCGACGACACAATCATTCTTGAGATCCAGGATAAGATTTTCAATTTCCGTAGGGTCAGTGGGAAGTAGTGCCATGGAGTGTGGATGAGACTCTAATGATAGAAGGGAGGAAGAGAGATCATCCACACAAGGAACAAGATGTCGGCAAGATTCTTTCCTATGTTAACGAAGAATGAGTTGATTTTATTTGTAGAATGAATTGGGTTTTGGCAATCAATTAGCTGCAGGGACTCTTTTTTTGATTTAGATGTTTGTGTGACGTTTTTAATTGCATTCCATAATTTTTTGTTATTTAACTTAGCCGCTGATTCAATTTTTGATTTTTCGTGTCTGTTTTTTAATTTCCTTATTTGTATGTTATAGCAATGTCTTGATTATCAGGGTTCTTCTTGGCCTTTCTATGTAGGTTATCCCTATTTCTCATACATCTCAACAATCCTCTCGTGATCCACGGTTTGGATACTTTTTTTGCGATTAGACGTTTTGATTGTTTTTGTGTTTTCCTGTATTAACCCAATAAGGTTTCTGGAAAAGAAAGCGACGGCCGTGTTAACGTCTTTAGCAGAATACATATTAGAAAAATCTGTGTTCAAGATATCAGCGTCCACTTTATTATAATTTATTCGTTTCGTTATTTTACTTGATCTAACCAGTGGTTTAGTTAATTCCAGAAAAAGAATTACTGCGTCGGGATCTGTAATGATAGTCTCAGCCACATAGGAGAACGCTGGGAGTCGCGTCTTTAAGATGATGTGGTCGAGGAATGTTTTGCCATGGGTCGGAATAGTATGAGCTGGCAGCATCCCGTGTGATGCCAGAAGGTTTAAGTACGTTAGGCTGTTTGAGTCCGAGCTATTCTCCGAAATATCAACATTAATATCTCCCACCAAGATAATATTAGTAAAATTAGACAGAGTTTTCATGTAAAGGTCGAGAGATAGGACAAAGATATTTATGTTTTTGTACCCAGGAGGACGATACAATGCTAAGACTACTGTATTCATGTCAATTGTGATAGTAAGGCAATTGCAGTCGGCTATCGAGGGTTCGACTACAGAAATATTGGAGCTGTTATTGTAATAAACTACAACGCCTTCGTTTTGGGATTTGTTGTTCATTGTCTGGGAATGATTATAGCCATCTATAGTAGGGATGTAGTGTGTACAGGGTAACCAACTCTCTGTTAGGGCTATGATGTCCCATTGGACTTGCGATCTTGATAACAATGTCATTAAGCCCGGGGTATTGCATGTTATACTTCTTATATTTTGATGTAGTATTTTCAGTGAACATTTAGAGTTCCCAATGACACCATTGCAGCTGTCAATATCGAGTGTTAGGGTAGAATTATTTCACAGTTACCATGGTTATCTCCACATTTTGGGCATATTGTTTTCTATGTTGGGCAGTACTTTATTACAACCAGAACAATACGGAACACATACGGTGTCACAGGGAACACATACGGTTCAACTTTGAATCGGCAATCTTATGCATATATATGAGCCGGCAGGCTATTGTTTTTAAAACAGATTCTCACGGATTCGCTGTCCACCCATTTACCTTCAGAGTCTACACGTCTCAATCTCTTTACAAATATCACATCAGTACCAGTTTTAAATATATCCAATAGCTACTTTTCAGATAAGTCCAAATCCACTCCTTTTACAACACCATAGGATAGGAGCAACTCATCTACTAACTGACATATACATCCCATATCCTTAAATTTTTGGCATTCTAATAATTTGATTGCATCTTCTTTTTCTTTAAATTAAATTAGAACTTTATCAAAGCTTTTGTATTTTATTCTAACTAAATTTTTAACATTTTCTGATCTTAATAATTTAGCTAATGCCATTTGTTTAGGTAGGTATACTTTCTAAAGCTGTTACACATACTTCGTGTTTACATAGGTATTATTTACATAGGTTATCTTTTACTACATCTACCCTCTTTTTGTGTCTCCACTGATATGCTTCTAATTAATCGTTTATGTCTCCTTCTATTAACAGTGATAAACTCATCATCATCGCTAATTTTACTCTCTCCCCTTTTTTCATCTCAGCTGCTCTCTTCTCATTTTCTTTGATTAATTCACGGCGCACAATTCTTGGTTCTAACAATTTATCAAAATCTCCTTCGCAGTTAAGTAATATTTCCACATCGCCACCACTTTCTTCTTCTTCACTCTCCATAATAATATAAATAGAATAAACTTATTTATGACTGACACTGATCGCAAAGCTACTTAACCAAGCAACGTAATTATACACGCCCGTACGATACGAGTTCGCAACCGTGACTGATCGAGTAGTATAATAATTGAATCTGCGGCTTTACCTATAGTGCAGGGTGTGCGTAGCACACGGGCGCAGCGCCCTAGGGGGCGCCGAGCGGCACTCGTGCGACCTCCGGCCGCGGCACTTTCAATGACCCACGTAAAAAGAGCTCCGGTATGCTTACATTTTGTATGGCATCTGGCTCTTCTTATATATATCGAAATACAGCAAAGCAAGGCGCGCCACGAGCGGGTTTTAAAATAGTAACTTCTATTTCAACATGAAATAAACCTAAAAACATAATTACAGATTATATTTGTTTAGTTTGGTATTGAGTAAGCGAATCGCTACCAAAGGCGCGTGCCGTTTTAATTCGTTTGAAAACACTCCGACAACTATGTACGATTTCCACCAAACGGGCCGCGCCGGAGCCCATTTCACACTGTGCTAAAGGAAATTGAGGCTTCTATACAATAGTTAAGTTTCATGTTTGTATGGTATTTACACTGCTTGGAACTCGGTTAGACCGCGCGTATGCCGCGTCAGCCAGTCGGCTGCGCTCGAACGTCGTGCAAAATGAATAAGGATACGGAAAATGAAAAGTTTACCTCTTTATTTGAAAAAACTGTCTGCGAAGCGAAAGCATCACTAGTCGCTGAGAGCATGCTAGCGGATACGCGAACACGCGCGCGCTTGCGCCCGGGTTCCAGCAGATTGTAGGCGAGGGGCGAACGCGGTCGGCTACAGGCGCGTGCTCGCGCATCCGTTGCGAAGCACTCCGCTGTACATTATATTGCAAATCCTGAATTCGGCTGTATAGAATAAAATAAAGTTCAAATTGCCATGGACGAACGTCATACGCGCGACATTTCTCAAAAGCATGTGTACTTGTGGCGCGTGCCGCACTTTGTGTTCTACCGCGACACGTAATTTTGCGAAGTAAGCCTTGACGCAATGGATTAAGTATTATATTTGAGTAAACATGTAAATAAAAAGTAAATCGTCTTTTCTTGATTAAAATATACCTATTATGTAAGATTTGTTATTAGCTGCCACAAATGTTGCGATTCTCACCGGGGTCAGAGCTTTTAAATAACCACAAATTTGTATTATGTTATTCTTGTCACTCCTTCCTACCTTAAAATACATAGATACCCGTTTTTACCCGTGTACCTACAGTGAGCCTCGCATTAAGTTTCCCAAATCTGTCAAATGTTCCCAATTGATATTGAACTCTGTACATAAGATATGAGGTCGTAATTAGGGTTCTATAAGACAGAGCGCGGTCACACGGTCAAGCGTTCAAGAGGTCAGTTTTGCGTTCGAGCGTGCAGTTGCTCACGAAACTCGCGCTGTTGGACGGTCTACGCGGTACCTATTGTCACCATGTTTTCTGACGATTGTTCTTCTCTTGTGGTTATGTGTTGTTATTTGTACATATTCCATTTTGACCGCGCGCTTACTAGAGGGCGCTAGGGTAATGATTGCACACGGGCGCTAAATAGGCTAGAGACGCCTCTGCCTTAAAACAACCTGGACTCACTTCTAGCCTATTTTTAATGGGAGTGATATGAATTTTCGAAATCTTGGTATCGAAATCTTCTGTTTCGAATTGCATATTCCAATCTGAATTTGTCTGAGGATCGTATTGCGACCCCAATCAAAGCATTAGGTTTGGGAAACAAGAGCAATGAGAAGTTTTAGTTTGATTTTAAGTTAACTTATTAATTGCCATAAGTATAGCAATCAACACAGAAATCAACAAATCAAATTTTACAACACTGTCATATTGATGACAAAATGGTAGATTCAAATCAATATAGACTATTAAAGGAACACACACACACAGCTCTTATAAATTCAATAGTGCACATTGTGTGTTTCTTTTGTAAAATCGCTGCGATAGCATTTTCTTTAATTTTGATTTTTTTCCTGGCGGCGTCTGTAGGATATTAGCCAAAATTCTCTCAATTTTGTGGGTGGTTGTATTATGTTGTCTTGTATCTTGTCTGTCTGTTTTCTTAATAGCGTACCAGTCTAACAGTTTTTCAAAATAGCGTGCATCACAATAACGTCATTCGATATAGCGGTTTTCGATTCAATGTGTTTTCGAACTGGTGTACCAGTCGTAGAGTTTTTCGAAATAGCGTCCGTCGCAATATCGTCATTCGAAAATTTATATCACTCCCAGTTTTAATAGGCTAGAAGTGAGTCCAAGTCGTTTTAAGGTATGATAGAGATACGAACTTGGATTAAACAGGACAATTAGTGTAGCGGTTATATAAATAAGGTAATAATTTATGCCAAGTACTTATCTCTGTCTTATTTTAGAACAACTTGGACTTACACCT
Source organism: Anorthoa munda (assembly GCA_945859665.1). Taxonomy (NCBI): domain Eukaryota; kingdom Metazoa; phylum Arthropoda; class Insecta; order Lepidoptera; family Noctuidae; genus Anorthoa; species Anorthoa munda. The sequence goes on along the minus strand of OX243913.1, from coordinate 9,595,771 downwards.
AGCCTATTTAAAACATGATTTACTTAACGGTACATAATAATTTTTGGGTCCAGGTAATACGTGCTACATAAACATTAACAGGATACGGTTTACAATGCTCGCTATACAACGGTATATATAACTTTTAACTAATTTCTGTCGTCCCACTTTACCTTCAATGCTGAAACCTGATGGGTCGCTGGCTCACTCTGCAAGTGAGAAAGCAAATTTATTTGCCTCTCTCTTTGCAAGCAATTCACGTCTGGATGCAGGCTCTAAGCAACCACCTAATATACCTCACTGTGTCTCTTCGATGCCGGAGATCGCAGTTCACACTAAAGAGGTTCGGAGAGTATTGTGCAGCCTAGACGTGAACAAGGCCAGCGGGCCTGACGGCATTCCAGCGAGAGTATTGAGGCAGTGTGCGCCTGAACTGTCTCCTGACTGCAGTGTTGACTCGCTTGTTCCGCCTCTCTCTTTAAAAAAACCGACCAAGTGCGAGTCGGACTCGCGCACGAAGGGTTCCGTACCATTATCGCAAAAAACGGCATAAAAATCACGGTTGTTGTATGGAAGCCCCACTTAAATATTTATTTTATTCTGTTTTTAGTATTTGTTGTTATAGCGGCAACAGAAATACATCATCTGTGAAAATTTCAACTGTCTAACTATCACGGTTCATGAGATACAGCCTGGTGACAGACAGACAGACGGACCGCGAAGTCTCAGTAATAGGGTCCCGTTTTTACCCTTTGGGTACGGAACCCTAAACAGAACGGTGCCGAAATCCTGGAAGCTTGCAAATGTACAACCAGTATCCAAAAAGGGCGACCGTGCAGACCCTGCCCACTACCGTCCGATAGCCATTAGCCATTGCCATTCCTCCATACTGTGCAAGGATATGGAAAGGGTACTGAACAGAACAGTTGCTGACCTACCTTGAAGACAATGATCTCTACAAAAAATTCAAAATTTTTACATTATCTTGCCTTTACATATTAGAAAATGCCATGTTCTTGAGAGCTAATCCGCATTTATTTTCTCGCATGGCAGATCAATTTCCCAGAAACAGACGTGACAATACTCAAATTTGTCAACATCAGCACAAAACGGCACTTATGTTTAAAAGTGTCTTTTGTATGGCTCCAGAAATTTACAATTAATTTCCTAAAAGCTGGAAGCAGTTGAATGATCTAGCATTCAAAAAAAAAGTTAAAGATTTCTTAGCAGATATGGCTTATTATAATATAAATGAGTTTTTAAATGAAAAATATTAATAATTTTTATACCAATTTATATTTTTGAAATTTTTAATAATTTAATGCTGGGTATGTAATTTTTTTTAATTTGGTTTTTTATTTTTTATGTTGACATTTTTATAGTTTTATTATGACATTCTAGAACGAAAATTTTTAATTGTATTTTTATTTTTTTTTTTACATATTTTCAATGATTTGGCTCAATATGACAAACTTGTATATTTTATTTTATTGTTATAATTTAATTTATTATTTTGACATTTTTAATATTTCTATTTTGACAGACTCCAGTACGGACCGGTACAGCCAACGACTCCGCCGACTCCAATGCGTTATTCGAGCTTAGCATTATTAAATTATTATTAAGGATGTTCTGATTTTATTTTTGTATATTTTTATATGGTTCATAAGCATATATTTACTATCTGTTTTACACAACTAACAACGTAAGTTAAGTAATTCTTCAATTACACTTTTTTTTTTTAATTACTTTTCCAAGTACTTTTTATAAGTTGGTCGACTATTACTTAGCTGTTATAGTTTTCCTTTTATTTACTTAATTTTAAAAACTAAAATTTAAATTAAATATACTACTGCCGTGATTTTTTTCAGACACACAACGATTTCGCTGGCAGGGGGGGGACACTTGACTCTAACAAAAATTAGCAATTTAAAGCTTAATTCTACGCAAACGGATCCCTGAATCGAAAAATGGTTTTAACAGACCCGTAATATTTTTGAATGGCCTATCCAACGATACTTTTTTTATTTTATAAAAAAACAACATAACATCCATGCTATTGCTATTTTATCTTTCTAGTACTAAGAGTCTCTGAGCTAAGCTGCGGACGGACAGACAGACATAGAGAAACTATAGGTAAGGGTTCCTTGTTGACTTCGGAACCCTATAAAGTATTCACGAACCGAGTACACCCTTTTACTTGCAAGTCGCTGCTATCACCATCTGTTTCCGTGGAACGGAACCGAACGCGATCGATTTTCTTAGAAAAATAATCAGTTATTGCTAAATGGAATACAAAATAAAACCAACATTTATGATGAAAACTACAATGTAATACTTATGTCCAAAATCAACTTTTACCACATAATAGGCATACATCATTTACTATACATTAAAAACAACAGAAAACTAATTTGAGACCGCTTTTTCTTTATTTATTGCCACCTGTAGTGTGCATATGCTCTGTTGGCCTCACACAAACGATGCAAGTCTTGTTTTCTTTTAACAACTTTTCCAGTATTGTTGGCAGCATCAAGAAGTTCCCACGCAAACTGTTTTGGGAAGTGGACTGTTCTTTCCTTTTCGTATGTAGCTTCTAACAGCCACTTTATTGCCAGGAACAAAGATCTCTTCTCTGTAATTGGGCCTGGAACCTGAAAATAAAATATTGAAATTTAATATTCAGTAACATAAAACACTGTTTTGATAAAAAAGTGGAAAACCTAAGATAAATTGTGTATTTTATTAAAACATTTTCTTTTTATTTGTTTCATGATGTAAGATAACCATACTGGATATAGTATGAGATCCCACTGAAAAATCTGCAGGTAATGATAAACTTGATATTTATGAACGATTCTTAATAGTAGAATAGATTAGACTGTCTTTTTTAAACTTTGCTCTGCACTAGGGTTTTCTCCTTTAACAAAGTAGCCCAAGAGCCCACGACGGCCAGACCTTCGTTATTTTATAAAAGCTTAAAATTTTCTGTGCATGTCCCCTATACAGGTAAAAACGACCATTAAAAAGTACCTTAAATTTGTTAAAGTATAAAGCTCAATTTTCTTATATTTTCTTTAACTTTAGAAATCTCGTCAGCCATTGCCGGACACTTATGACAGTTGCTACCCTCTGCCAGACACCCCTAAACTTTAATAAATTATAATTATACTTTCGTTATAGTATAAAAGCTAAATTTTATATATGTTACTTGGGGACCTATAAAAAAATGTTACCTCAATAGCCGGACAGTTTTAATTGTTTTTACATCTTGCCAGACACATTGAAAGTCCGCTGTAGGTGCGAGCGCGCGGTAACCAACGCCCAAATTGGGCGCTTGGTCGACTGCGATCTTTTATTGTTATATAGTAGTTTATGCAATGGTCATATAATAGGGGTTATTAAAACACGAGCGTAGGTTTATGATAATAATATTACGCGAGTGTTTTAATACCTAATTATAAGCCATTGCATACACTACTTTATCTTCACTCATACAGTTGCAATAAAACAAAAGTGGAATCGGAAAAATATTTGGTATAGCGGGCAATTTAGATTCTCATTGTGCATGACTGCGCAGCGCGAGCCTCCTTAGATAATGACAGTACTTCAATGAGCCCATAAGCGCCAATCAATTAAAAAGTAAAAGTGTGCTATAAAAATTAAAAATTATTTTATGATGCAGTTGTTTAAAAATCGAAGAAAAATGTTGCAATGTAATGGTTTTATTTTTTACCTATCCACGAATATAAAGTACGTGTATATACAATATTTTTTGAATTCATATTTGGAACATTACGTTGTGTGTGTAGATAAAAATAATTATCTTCTGAACCTGAAAATTCGACAAAAAACAGTGAAAATCAAAAATCAGCCAGTGTGCCTACAGACAATAGCTCAACAACCTCGTCGTTGATAGCTAAGGTGACCACAGAACCATCTCATTTGCAGTCTTTCTCTACCGAATCTTAAATATCATTGCATCAAGTTTAACTTGTGAATCAATAGGACTTCAATCTACAACTTTTCAAGAAAACATTGAAATTTTTGAACCAGATGTTAGTACACAGATAATATAATACTAGCATACAGATGGCTCATCCCATACAAAGAAACCGTGCCGACGTAACTAGCGTTTTTAATCTGATTAATCTTGTTATTTTTGTAAGTACATTAATCGCGTTCGGTCCCGTTTCACGGCAATAGATGGTGTTAGCAGCGACTTGTAAGTAAAAGGGTTTACTAGGTTCGGTTTTAGGTTTCTTTAAATACAGTGACGGTTCGTTTTATAGTATTTTTTTGACTGGAATGCCTCTGAAATTTAAAAATGCTCCATCTATTGGCATCAATTTTAAATGATCCGTTCAAATAATCTTTGAAATATGAATTAAGAAGTACCAGGAAGCTTTCAAGAACTTCGGCAACAGCGAATTAATTGAAAATTTAGATTATCAACAAAACATCTTTAATATTATTTAGAGATTTATATGCAATGTTTACAATGTCCCTAACGTAATTAATGGTGATGCCGCTAGACTTCAAATATTCATCGACTCGTATACAGTCTTCGATGTAAACGAAACTTTTGACCGTAAGAAGTTGCGAAATTTTGACGCTAGCAATCTACCACCTTGCAAAAGCGAGATATTGCAGCAATTTCAACGAGCAAATTATATATGTAGGTACCATTTGGAATAATGCTCATCTGAAATATCAACCAAACAATAACGGCTGGGTAATGAAAGATAATACAAGTTCAAATGGTTTGAAGGGGATATTAGTTATGTTAGTGATTCGCTCAAAACTCAATCAGGTATGTAATTATTATGACAAATTATTGTACATATTTTTTTAATTATACAGAATTGAAAAACAATATAGGTATCACGGGAATTTAACGCGATGATTTCGATTATTTATTTACCTATTCCACCCGACGCGGCGTGGAATCCAGTGATTCAAAAAACATTACCTCGTTTTGTGCAGTCGGCGAACTTACAGAATAAGGACACGGTCACGGTGTGTGTAGAAATGTGAGGGTAGAGGAAGAATTTTCTGCCCCAATGGAGCCGAGACACCAGTCTGCCCGGGACCACGGTCGTTGCAACACGGCCGAAACGTCGGGTGAAATAGGTAAATAAATAATCGAAATCATCTCGTTAAATTCCCGTGATATTTTTTTTTTAATTATGAATCGCGAAAGTTTTAAAGTTATTATTCATAATTGTATAAACTTGCTTAGTATTTTCAGAAACTGACGAAAAAGGCGATAATGAAGACAATGTCATCGACTGGAGTAGTGACGAAGAAAATGAAAATATCGACGACAATGGGGATGTGAACTGCCATTTTTTCACGATAGGTGGCGCATCGTCGCTATGCCTATTGAAAGCTGTTAAATCCATTCATTTTGTAACCTATAATTCAGAAAAATTTAAATTTCTCGAAATATGCCTCCGTGTGCTGTACCAGGATGTACCAACTAACAACCCCGGTGTTCATTTGTTGCCCAAAGATGCAACGCTAAAAATAACTGGGAAAAGGCTTTACATATTTACAGATTATGTTATTTATGTACTTTTCAAAGTAACTCTGATTATGTTGCTTGGTAATCTTCGGCGATATAGTGGCGCTATTAACGTATTGATAAAGTTCTACAGCAGGAATACCATTTTCTTGGCCTTCAGAGACTTGAGGACTTTGATTACCGAAAATAAAATAAAACTCCTAACCTAAAACGTAAAGAATACCAACACATTAAGTAATGTTCTCTCATTTTTTGTAAATTTTCCTACCATGAGTCAAGAAAGAAATAAATCGTTACAAACAAAAAAATATCCAAATCTAAAACATATTATCATAGATGAAAAATATTTTATTATATAAAAGTCTGCCTCTCAATAAGGTCTGTTTTCTTTCCAGTTATCCTTGCTCCTCATTTCTTTAGTTCGTATTTCAATTCCCTATGCTTCCATGGACAATACTTTCGTAGACCGGTTTGTACCCAAAAAACAACAAAACAATATGTTGTAATAAAGCAAAAATGATTTGACATCAGCCATTGCGCCGCCAGCGACATCTGCGCTCAGCTTGGCGTTCACATCCCCATTGAAGAAATTTATAAAAACGATGTAATAAATATAATACTTTTTTTTGTATTTTATAATAATAAAAAAATATTTTTTTTTTTACTATAGTCATAACTTGCCTATCAAACATAAATTTCAATTTATTTAATTAATGTATGTGATAATTCCAGGCAAGCCTGCAGCAATCTACTATCAAATATCATTCATGAAAATTGAGTTTAATCAAAAACAATAATACCTGCAGATTTTTGCAGTTGGATCTTAGGCTATTAGTGAGTGAATAAGATAATTTGTTCTATTATAAAAATTATAGTAGTTTTTTTTTACTAGTTCTTTTCCTTTTGATTGAATACTACCTAAATTTGGTCATATGTATACAGCTCATATGCTGGATATGCAGGACTTGAAATTGGCAAATCACAGCTGATGGCGTTTGCTATGATATGCCAATTTCAAAGCTTAACAAATTGGCAAAATTTACCTGATATGTGATGCCTCCTCTCTTGATAGGTTGGAGTTGGAGAAGTGGCTTTGCATTCTCAACTGCCTCATACAGGATTTTCTTTGGATCTAGTTCTATTTTAGCCTTCGCCTCAGGTGTTGATGCTAAGTGGTAGCGTTCAATCTGTGCCCTCTTAATATTTTCAAATGATTTCTCAACAAGATTGCGAGCCAACTGTTTTTTTCCCATTTCCATGACATGGTTGATAAGTTTGCTGTAACAGAAATATGATATCTATTAGCTGCAAAGTGTTGATCACTTCTTCTTAGAGTGTCCATGACAAACTGATTCTTTTTAGTTAAATTTCTTGCCTGACTCAGAATGCAGCCACAGCAACGCCCTTTGCTGACGCAGTCATAAGGTCCTCACATGAACAGACAATAGGACATGTGGCACAAGACGAAATTGATCACATAATCATATTAATTTGTAATTTAAAGAAGCAAGAAGATACAAGAAGCTATAAATTTTGTAAATAAAAAACTCTATAGCGACAATTCAATCAACAACAAATAATCCCAAATTCAATCAACTCAAATTGCAGTGCGTGGCACGATAGATGAGACTTGACACACCACGTGGTTTGAATTGCGATAGACGATTTAAAGGTTTCTATAACGTTATGAAATCTGAGGGCGGGTAGGGACGGGCAGGGACGAAACAAATGAGCAATTTCACTTGGTTGGGTTGGAGTTCTTTATTTACAAAATTTATAGCTTCTCGTGACGGGGACTTTAGTTCAAAATAACAGGAGAATCCAATTAGACATGAAGCTAACTCACAGTTGGGAAAAGGCTATATTGAGGTTCAACCTCAACCCTGATATAAACAGTAAGTACTAAATAAAGCTTTATTAAGATAGATAGTTAGTCGAAGGCACGAACTGTTTTGTGCGCGAGGTTAAAATGCATGCTATCTCATCCGACAACACGTGCGAAAGAGATAGATGCTGTGATAACCAGTAAGAAAGTACCTTCGTAAGAATTACCACTTTTGCAAGTTTGTAGCGAATTGGATGATGATTTAGGACAAAAACGAGAGCGCAAAATTTTATAAACAGACCTTTGGGAGTCTAGATATCATGAAAAAACTGGCCAAGTGCGAGTCGGACTCGCGCACGAAGGGTTCCTTACCATTATCGCAAAAAACGGCAAAAAAAACACGTTTGTTGTATGGGAGCCCCACTTGAATATTTATTTTATTCTGTTTTTAGTATTTGTTGTTATAGAGCGGCAACAGAAATACATCATCTGTGAAATTTTGAACTGTCTAGCTAACACCGTTCATAACATACAGCCTGGTGACAGACGGACAGACAGACAGATGGATCGCGGAGTCTTAGGGCTCTTTCACACGGCGTTTTTTTCAGGCGCCGTCGACGCGCGTCGCACGCCACTATAACGCGCTGCAAACGCGATGTTATCGCAACCAATTTACCTATTCACACGTAGATTAAATTGTAATAAGCAGACGACGACTTGTTCGCGCGCTGTCGACGTGTTACTAGCCCGAAGTTACATCGATACAGACTCGCTGTCACAGCGCGTCTCTTTATTTTCAAACACACGTACCTACAGCGCGTTTTAATCAGTTAGTTTCCGACAGTATTACGATACGATAGCATCAATCGAGGCAACACTTCACTTCTTACGCTGGCCTTAGTACTTTTGTTAAAAAGGAAACGTAAAAATGTCTCACGAAAACGTAAACATTGGATACATCCATTTACCAGCGAAAGGAAATAACATGGCGGTCACACAGCACACACACGTGACACGTTCCCAGCGCGATACACGCTCGTTAGCGCGCATGCTACGCGCGTTTTACTTTGCAAGGAGAATTACTCACGCGCGTCTGTTGCGCGTTTCTCGTGAGTTTGCAGCGATGCAATCGCAAGTAAGCTGCCTATTTCAAGTTTAGCAGCGCCGTCAACGCGCGATAGCGAAACGCGCGTCGACGGCGCCTGAAATAAACGCCGTGTGAAAGAGCCCTTAGTGATAGGATCCCGATTTTACCCTTTGGGTACAGAACCCTAAAAACAACTAATTTATATTTTTTTTTTAATTATTTCCATTGTTGAACTACTAATCTATCCCTGTATGGCAGCAATTTTGCAATTTTCCTTCTTCTAATGGTATATATTTCCGCCCAAAGATGCATTAAAATTAGTGATGAAATATGGAACTTTCGACACTCATAACTTTCATACTTTTTAGGGTTCCGTACCCAAAGGGTAAAAACGGGACCCTATTACTGAGACTTCGCGGTCTGTCTGTCTGTCTGTCTGACACCAGGCTGTATCTCATGAACCGTGATAGTTACACAGTTTAAATTTTCACAGATGATGTATTGCTGTTGCCGCTATAACAACAAATACTAAAAACAGAATAAAATAAATATTTAAGTAGGGCTCCCATACAGCAAACGTGATTTTTTGCCGTTTTTTGCGATAATGGTACGGAACCCATCGTGCGCGAGTCCGACACGCACTTGGACAGTTTTTACTTTTTCCATACAGGGCTAGATAATGATGAGACAAATTGATATAATTTTGAACGTACATCGGAAAAAAGTAGAGTAATCTTCAGACTATGTTTGTATGGAAGAATGATCGACTAGTGCAGTATTTTTCAACCTGTGGGTCGCGAACCCCTAGGGGGTCGCGAAGCCTCTACTGGGGGGTCGCGAGAGGTCGCGAAAACTACCAAAATATAAAAAAAGTTTTAAAATATATTAATAATACGATTTATTAAGAAAACTAAAGGATTTAAACATTTGTATGTTAATACAAATCAACAGAAAATGACCTTACATACTTGTCCTGTAAAGGTTGCGTTTGTTTCTCATTAATAAATTTCTCCCAAAACAGATCCGTTTTTGCTAGATTGAGAATTAAATCATCTTCCAAATTTAAGCGATTTATTTGCTAACTTTTTATTTGGGCTATTCATGATAATGTCAACTACAAGCACCAGATGGCAAATTGAATCTAACACTTCAAACTCTGTGTTATTAATTCTGGGTATTATGTTTTTCTTTTTAACCAAAAGGAATTCAAATTGGCAGACTTGAATTCCAAGTGCAACATCCCATCGACAGATAAAGCCAGCAGAGACCAGAATATGAACTTGGTTGCCAAATTTGCCTCATTTTTAGCTGCATTTGCCCGATTTAAATGCAGATTTTAGATCCACCTTTGCCCATTGGTCTCCAATATCTCTTGCACTGAGAAGTAATACACAATTCTTCTTTCAAAGAACATCTCATGAAAATTCCAATAAGCCCAAACACAACTAGGATATATCGTTTTATTTAGAAGTTCCAGTGCCTACCTTCCGGCTTCATCGTCTGATCTGTTCAATGGTACCATTTTTATCCGTACCATTTATTTATGAGTAGGAATATGCTTCATTATTTGAGATATCTTATAATCGTGACACCCTTATCATTAAGGAGTTCCAGTGGCTATCTGTGGTATTCTTCATCACTTCACAAAATGATACATTCCGAGTGTAAATGTTTGCATTGTTGATGAAAAATATATAATACCAAAATTGCTATATGTATGCCTATAATATTTGAGAAGTTGCCTTGATTTCCTTGGGATCTCATCAGATTCTGACTTAGTGTCAATGAGACCACCTAGGGAGTATATCCTTTCACACACTTTCAAGAATTTTCAAAATCGGTCCACAATCGGCAAAGTAATTGTGGAACAAACATACAAAAAAAAAAGAAAACATACAGTCGAATTGTCATTACATCCCTCATAATTTTTTTAACTCAGTTGAAAAAAAGCAAAGTGTTGGGGGTCACAAAATATTTTTTCATACTAGGGGGGTTGTGTCATTAAAAAGGTTGAAAAACACTGGACTAGTGTAACCTTAAGAATAAATTTTTGCCCATAACATAAATTGTTTATATAAAACTATTGTAAATACTTACTTTACCAATGGGTCATGGTATACAGAGCTGGTTTCATAAGCAGCTGGTGGCCTCACAGGCAAGGCAGCAATCTTACTCAACTCTGAACTTTCTATAAGTTTAGCTTGATCTTCTTTTCTGAAGACTGGATTTTGAAAATAGTCTGGGAAGGTGGTAGGCCTTGAATATTCTCTGGATTGCAGTACTCCTGAAATCCTACATTTCCAACATGGAGGTGAGTGGGTTGGCCAGTAGTATTTACTAAATGAAAAGACGCAAATAATTTTATTGCAAGACTATGTTATTGTAGTAATGATAACCTGCTGAAAAAACTCTTGTATTGATTGTTTACTGCTGAAACTTACATACGTAATAAGAACAACGAATTAATGCAGGCGTCTGTACATTAGCATTGCACTGTCATAGTCGAGCTGCATGAGTTACTTTTTAAGTTGGGGACGAGAAAAACCTATTATTGCTCAAGTGGATATCGAATTATCTTATGTGTTATATAAAGTACATACCTAGGAAGCAAATACGAAGATGGGTGCCATGGCATACATTTATTCAAAAGCCTGATATTATTAGCCATGTTTTTGCTTTATTTAGCCTCAAATACAAATAATTCAATCGTTTGCGGAATCATCAGCATAACATAACCCTACTTTTTGCTTGGTTTTACCCACAGTCACAGATAACTATATACTAGTCACCCACAGTCTACTTATTATAGAGGTTTTACCTCTGTCAGTCTGTCTGACAGAACCACAGAACATATATACCCTAGGACAGACAGAACAGATCAACAGACAGATGTCAAATGAATGTACGTCTGACGTCAACTATGCTTAGATAATTTAATTGCTTAAAAAGGGAAAAAAGCAAAGCCAGATTAACGTTATACTTTGTTAGGATTATGCACGGGCTTTTGAGACTCTAGAAACTATACCTGAAATTATTTACTAAACCGGCCTTTTCACGATGGCAGGGTATGAACGGTACTCACTACGAGCATAAGCTACTCTGAAGTATTGAACTATCTTTTGTAACGCGACGAATATCTCTCACTCGAAAACGGTTATTGCTCTTAGTTGCTCATTTTCAAATAGAAGACTTAATGCAGCTTCGCTATTTCTAGTAAATAAATACTCTTTCTAATTAATGGTTCCTTTTGATGTCACTTCTTAATCTTTATGTTCCACAAAACAAACATATACAAATACATTAGGCGGTAGGACAGCATAAGTACAAAGGCGAGCTTAACCCTAAAGGGCTTATTACACAACATGGTATTCAGGGCCCTGAATACCGGGTCACTCTACCATTCCGTATCAATAAGGTCGATATTTTGGGAACCCTAACTGTGTAGTGTAATAAGCCCTTTAATTGGGTTCTATAACCGCAAACCTCATTACACTCTTTGCACTGTACTTAGATAAAGTACCTATAGATTAAGCCTTAAAATGACCTTGATTGATAGAGCGAGATGGCTAATTGGCAGCTCCATGTAAATGATAAGGACAAAAGATTATTTTTTGTCTTTGTCACCGTGACCGGTTTCTGTTGTTTGTCAAACTCTAATACAATGGCAGGTTTGACACACAAACTCGGTTTTGTTTGATTTTACATGATTTCGTGGTATTATGTGTTAATTGAGACAAGGAATTTGGGTTATTTATAGATAATAAGTGTCAGTGCGATGGTGGGTTGTAGTGTTCTTGTTGTAACAACAGAACTAACTATTGCTGTCTCATGTGCGGCCACGCCAGTGCTTAATCTATAGGTACTTTATCTAAGGCACTTGTAGCATGGTGCGTGACATTCGTTTCACTCTTGAAAGTTGTCGCGATTTAACAAATTAACATTCGTAATATTTAAACGCACCATGCTACAGCGCAAAGAGTATAGTTGGTTATTTATCTGACATGAAAATATTTTGTTCTTATTAAAAGATCCTATATAAAGTAGCTTCCATTACCAAAGCTGCCGAGTACTTTTCTTCATAGCAGAAAATACAAAGCTACCAAAATACCATGTTCTCACTCCTGCTACTTGCAATCTAAAGTAATAGTATTTTTTGCTAACATTAGGTATGTATATTTTAAAATTGCGAGTGCGCTAGTTCGGTGACTGTGTCCCATTTGCTCGAGTGTCCCAAATCTTGTTTCATCTTCACCCTTAATGATCTGAACACCGCGACTCCACAATAAACGGTGCCACATAAAGGGACAAAACACTATAGCGATCGATAAACCGATACAAAAAGGAAAAATTTGTATTATGGTTTGACTAGCATATGAATGAACACAATATTAAGGTCATTATCAGACCTCACCTGTGTTTATAAGTTAGCTAAATGAAAATTTAATTCTAAACTTGCTTGTGCAATAAAGAATAAAAAAATTGGGAAAGGGCAAGTTTTTTTTAAGGCTAGTTTATAATAAATCTGCCCAGAGTAGATACTCTGGGCAGATTTATTATAAACTAGCTGTGCCCGCGGCTTCGCTCCCGTCAACTGCCTATCCTTTCCTACTTACCTACCTACCTACCCTACTTACATAACCTACTTTATAGGTAGGTAAGTAAGGGTACCCTACTCTTTCAACCGTCATTCAGAAAATTACGTCAAATGCAAAACGCAATCTATCGATTTCGAATATGGAGTTCAACTGTCTTAATATCTGAATTGTGATATTTTACTTCTTCAACATTTTAAAGTCGTCTATCTTTTGATATAGTGAACCGATTGCGATGAAACAAAATCTAAGTAATATTACAAGTTGCGTACAGATTATACCTATGTATAAAAGTTATCTGTATTGGTTTCGTACCTTTTACGTGATGCGTGCAGAAATAGACAGACAAAAGTTCCAAAAATGCTTGAAATGGGTTCTGTTCTTCTGTTCCTTTACACCCGGACTATTATTTTTAACCGACTACCAAAAAAGGAGGAGGTTCTATGTTCGACATTATGTATTTTTTTTTTTTTTTTTTTTAATTTTTTTTTTGTATGTTCACCGATATCTCCGTCAATTGTGGACCGATTTTGAAAATTCTTTTTTTGTTTGAAAGATTATATTCCGAAATTGGTCCCATTTTAATTTGGTGAAGATCTGATAAAGAACTTCGGAGATATACAACAGAACTCTTCAATAAATAACTGTCTGTTTATTGTTTATACTATTTCATAACATAACATCACGCCAGTACGCTCGAAAGGGGTATGCAGATCTCTCATTTCACTGGTTATATTCATTTTTCATGTTATTCGGGTAATCTATTCTGTCGTTATAGGTACTTACTTAACTACTTCCCTGTTAGGTAGGTACAACTAAAAAGTGAAAAATAAAAAGCTTTTTTACAAAAAAATACTACCGACTTCCAAATAAGATAACTAGAAAGTGAAAAATAACTTTTTTTTTGGAAGTCGGTGTCCATAACTTAAAAATTTGGTACCTACCAAAGACACCGACTTCCAAAAAAAAAAGTTATTTTTCACTTTCTAGTTTTCTTATTTGGAAGTCGGTAGTATTTTTTTGTAAAAAAGCTTTTTATTGGAAATATTTTTGATGTACAAAAACGACTTTTCTTCAGATTTATTATATGTATTGATAACAAATTAGAACTGTAACACATATAAGATTAGTGTTTAGAATGTATAAGTTCTCGCCAAACTTCTTGGCCGCCCTGAAGTTACAATGGCTGAGCAATAGTAAATCACATACAAAAACAGCAACGATCCGTGCCTTGCGCATCGGAAAGCCAACTTCGGCAGCCAAGAAGTTTGATGAGAACTTATAATAATAAAAATCCAAACTGAAAATACCAACACATACAACACAACATATCTTATGAATTCTATTAACATAATTCTAAATTGTAATAAAATAGGGAAATTAATATACAAAATAAATTTATTTTAATAATATGTATATTAAAATCAATAATGTACTCTGAAATTTCACAATAGGTAAAACTTTAATTATAAATCTTTACTAATTATTGTATATCGCGTTTGTGCTTTTTAAATGATTTGTACAGGGGAGCTTCTGGTTGCTTCTGTTCAGACTCTACTATTCTACTATGCCTCTTAACTTTGTCACTTTCAACATTCTTCGTTTTTGTCAAACCAAATTTTCCATTAACTGCCTGAGTGTGATTGTCAGCTGCTGTACTATTCTTTGGGTCAATTGTTATTTTGGAGTTATTTTTTGAAGTTGAATGTGGAAGCCCATCTCCAATTTGTTTTTGTATGTATGGCTTAGTCTTGTCAAAGTTAACATATGATACATTTATTGCGTGTGCTGCTTTTTTATCGACTTCTTCTTCATCATCCCCATCTGGACCTAATTTGGCACATCTGAAATGAAAATAAATACATGAAAAGTCAATTTGTAAATGATGAAACACTGACAGCACTGACTGCTTAATCTTTGTCATAATTAGGTTGTGGCAACTGATTAAGGCGCAGATACCAGTCAGTAGCTGTAATTAAAATGAGGATCACGTCTAAACATCTAGTTGTAATTTTTTGGAAAAATATTTTACATAAGACTTTTTGCTTAATAAAATAATCTAAGAAAATTTTGAGTTTTATTTGTATAACATAACAAATTAAAATGACAATTGCACCAAAACCGCCTGGCGTATTTTAATGAAATTATCACCATCTCAAAGACAATTTAATTTTCTAAATTTTGGTCTGAGGTTTTTTTGTAGTACAAAAACCTGCTAAGGCTTGGGTCAGGTGGGTGTGAAACTATGCACTTGTTTTATTCCCTCAAGGTTGTTAGTGTTAGTCTTCAATAATTGGCTTTGGTCAGGTACTAGTCACAAGAGACAATAATGTTTCATCTCATAGATACCTCTCATCCAGCTCTCCTCTGATATATGGAAGGGCTCCATAAAGATCTAACACAACTATCCTAAATGTGACCTCCTGGCCTTCCTGGATATTTGAGCCAACCCACATGTTTCCTGGCTCTTCTGTTGGTCTTGGAATTACGACATTGAACACCCTGAAATAAACATTGCATAACATTTTAATTATAATCTTTGCCAAACTTCTTGACCACCCTGAAGTTGGTTTACTGCATGCTCGAGGCACGAAAAGGTGCTGTTTTAGTATGAGATTTACTACTGCGCAGCCATTGTAGCCAACTTCAGGGCGGCCAAGAAGTTTAAACATGTATCTGTGATTTCACAATGTTTGATATGAGTGGGAGGTTTGTTGTCTATTAGGAAATTGTCAATAATGATGAAAACAAGTATTGTAAATGCATTCCAGATTTTTTGAACTGTCAATCTTACCTGTGCACAAGAATGCCTAAATGCGTGGTACTTTTTTTATTCACAATGCCTGTCAGTGTTGCTCCTACATATGGGCGAAAAATGAAGTAGTCTGCCTGAACTTGAAAGTGAATATCTGCATTATCATTTCTTATGGTTCCAACGTTTTGCAGGATTCTGAGGTTTTTGTAACTTAAAAGAATTCCATTGAACCTGTAAAATGGGATTAATTTCTATATATAGTTATTGGGCATACGATAATATAACACTTACGTTTAGCAGGTTTTATAATTATGAGATGAGAATAAAATTCATATGGTTTTTAAAGAACTTACTCTTTATCAAACTTTCCTATTTTGTAATCCAACAAGTTTTTTATAGATTCCTTGAGGTTTCCAAGGCACCAGGGTTGTAAGGCTAGATTTTGTGTCACTTGCTTTTCAAGAATACATGAATTCTTATCATTAGCTAATTTTTTTAACTCTTTGAAATCAAATTTTATAAGTGTTGACATTTTATCACCACATAAACAAATTTTAATTCAATTCATTAACAAAACACCAACCAAAAACCAAATGTAAATATTTTTTTGACATCTCGTCGCATCCCAAATCCCAGACAATTGTTTTTTTTTTTTACAGCAAAATAACCATAGATACACGATACATCCCAGTCAGTCATCCATAGACAATAGAAATCAAAAGGGGAACATGGGGACAATAGCAACAGATTATTATAAAATTCAACTAACCAAATAATCTGATGAATTTATCTGTATTTTATATTTTATAAGTACATAACTTTATTTTTGCATTATTCATTGTTGAATGAATTTTGCAGTAGTAATATACACTGATCGTGTACTTTTAAATAACTCCATGTTCTGCGCGCTTGTTCTATGCCATTGTTTTCGTTGCGCAACTTCCATCCCGGCAACATCGGCATCACCTCGTTGGGAGTCAAGGTCAACTCCGTCTACACAGTCGGAACAACCGCTCAACTCGACCAAGACCAAGGGCGTCGTGACCTTGGTTGTGTTGTGGTAAAAATTCATCGTGTAGACAGTGGCTGGCCAACCAAATTGAGTTGACCTTCCTACAACCTTGGTTTGGAATGGGAGGTATGCACTTGCGACCAAGGGCAAATAGAGGACGTTGAGTCTTAGTCCGTTTACTTTTGTTTATCTTCGCTTGTCCACTCCAACATTCTGATATTTTGTAAGGCTATGAGACGCCATCTCTTGCATGTATACAAAATAACTGAACTTGTGTCAATCACGCAACCAAGAGCACCTTGGTCAGGCGGTTGTTTGTTTGGTCGACTGTGTAGAAGGGGTACCTACTTACCATGATTATGGTGCCCTTGGTTAGGGCCAACCAACTGGCGCTTTCGTTCTACATCGTTGGGCGATTGCCACTGACTCTCTCAGACTGAGTGTAGCCAAAGTTCCGGTTAAATTATCACAGAATAGATTTCAGATTATCACAACCCATTCACCAAAAGACTTATTGACTTACTTTGACTTGACTTAATGTCTTATAACCCCTAGATGGGGCAGAGGGTGTCCACAGGTGTCCTCCATCGCGATCGATCTTGAGCTTCACGCTTCACCTCGCTCCATGTCATTCCGATGCTCGTCGCTTCTGCCAATACGGTGCGACGCCAGGTTTGACGGGGACGGCCACGCTTTCTTTTCCATTTCTCCAACAGCTCTACGTTGGAGATGGTCTCGGGCCAGTAAATTCCGAGAATGCGACAGAGACAGCGGTTGACGAAGACTTGTATTTGGCGTGAGATGTCCTTTGTGACCTTCCACGTTTCGCACCCGTAGAGCAGCACGGTTTTGACATTGGACCCGAAGATATTGAGTTTAATCCTTTGTTCCATTCGTCTGGGAGTTCTTCGGCGATCCAGATCTTTTCAATGAGCGGCGTCAGGACGTCGACGGCGGTGGTTAAGTCGGCTTGTAGCATTTCCGCAGTTATCAGGTCGAGTCCAGGTGCTTTGTCTGTCTTCAAAGAGCGGACTGCCTCCGCAACTTCAGAGGCTGACGGTGGTTCTGTGTTAATGTCAAGAAGCCGGGATGGTGTGGAACTGACTTGCAGCGCGTCAGGCGTCGATGTAGCTGACAAACGGAAGACCTCTTCAAAGTGCTGACGTCAGCGAATTAGCTGCCCTTCTGACGTCACAATGAGCTGACCATCCTTGGAATTCAGCGGCTTCTTCTTCGACTTGCTGTTACCTGCCAAGATTTTGGTAGCTTTGTACAACTCTTTCAAGTTACCTGAGTTTGTAGCTTGTTGAGCACGATCAGCAATACCATCAGCCCACCGTCTCCTATCTCTGCGGGTACTGCGATAGATTTCCTTGCGTTTCTGACGGTATTGCGTTTTAAGGTCTGCTCGTATGGCGTCGTTAATTCGTTATGGGTCTCAAGCAGTCTCAGATGAAGATTCCTTCTATCTTCGATCAGGCTCCACGTGCATTGTGACATCCAGTCCTCCCGAGAATGAGTCGATTTGTGCCCTGGAACGACGGAGCTGGTCTCTGTATAGGCCACTTTGATGCGGTTCCACTCCTCGTCTAATGAGTCCGTAGCGGCATCAAGTACAGAAAAGCGATTGCGCAATTCCACCTGGAAAGTTTAACGCGTCTCTGAGACCTGCAATTTGCTCACCTCGAACCTTCTTCCTATCTTGCCAGGTCCTCGAGCCGCACGGGCTACTGCAATCTTGAGCCGGACTTCAGCAACTACCAGATGGTGGTCGCTATCAATATCGGCGCCCCTGCGGTTGCGGACATCGAGCAGTGAAGACCGCCATTTGGAACTAATGGTGAGTTGCACGTGTACTTATGGTGGTCGCCATGAATTAATAAAGTTCCTCCGATGGTAAGGTCGTGGTTCTGGCAAAACTCGATAAATCGCTCCCCATTCTCGTTGCACACTCCAAGTCCCTGTGTTCCCATATGCCGCTCGCGGTTAGTGTTAACACTCCCAACCTTTGCATTCAGGTCCCCCATGACGATGACGATGTCTTGCTTTTTACCCGACTGCCGAAGGAGGGTAATGTGTTTATCAGTCTATGTATGTATGTATGTTCCTATGTGGCGTTGTAGAGACCAAACGCGTGGGCCGTTTTTGATGGTTCTTACGTCAATCGATTCGTCTTAACCCCGCGAGTGTCACTGGCTACATGAAAATTGGAAAATAGGAATATGGCGGTTTTTGGGCGCCATTTTGTGGGGGCCCAAATTTTGTTTTTCTTCCAATCCGTTTGTGTGGGGTATCAAAATAAAGGATTTTAAGAGGTGATTTCAAAAATATAAAACACTTATATGTTTAAATGTACCTAATTCGAAATAAAAAATAATGAACTAAAAAGTTATAAATAAAAAAAAGTTAATTAAAAAAATCTCGCTTGGGCGCACGGTTGGCGTAGTGGTTGAGCAATTGACTGCTGCGCTGCGTGTCGCGGGTTCGATTCCCGCACGGAACAAAAATTTGTATGACCTACAGATAATTGTTCCGGCTCTGGGTGTTTGTGTATGTGAGTTTATATGTTTGTAAACGCACCCACGATACAGGAAGAAATTCCTAGTGTGGGGCAAAGTTTTAAAAAAAAAAAAAAAAAAAAAAAAAAAAAAAAAAAAAAAAAAAAAAAAAAAAAAATCAAAAAACCCGATCTCCATTATCCAGTGCTACGCCCCAACCAATGCATCAACAGAGGATACGAAGGACGAAATCTACAATGCCCTCAACGCCACCCTTAGGAGCATTACAAAAAAAGTTAATTAAAAAAATCAAAAAACCCGACTGCTTGAAAAGCCAACTAAAAAGACGTAAACAAGGAGAAAATCATGATGTGCAGTCGGAGGATACGTCTGGTTTTGGTCAGCCAGCTCGCGAAGATGTATCCTCCGACAGCACAGCATGATTTTTTTTCTCCTTGTTTACGTCTTTTTAGTTGGCTTTTCAAGCAGTCGGGTTTTTTGATTTTTTTAATTAACTTTTTTTGTAATGCTCCTAAGGGTGGCGTTGAGGGCATTGTAGATTTCGTCCTTCGTATCCTCTGTTGATGCATTGGTTGGGGCGTAGCACTGGATAATGGAGATCTTCCGGGCTCTTGAGTTGAAACGGGCACACATGATCCGGTCTGAGATCGGTTTCCTGTCCAAGAGGCTATTCTTAGCTGCATTTATAAGGAGGGGCCCCACGCCATACTCGCGCACATCTTCCTCACTTTCTTTACCTGAATACAGTAAAGTCAAGCCCCCGGACGTTCTTAGCTCACCAAAACCGTTTCTCCTCACTTCGCTTAGACCTAATATCTGTAGGTTGTAGCTAAGCATTACTGCTTCTACTAGGGCTAGTCGGCTGTCATCGCTAAGCGTGCGTACGTTCCAATAAGCAATTCGTGTCCGTTTTTTAATTCCAAAAGTCGTCGGTAAAAGATCGGTCCAGTTTCTATTTCGGTTTCAGGAATCAATATAAATTGTCGGACAAGCGGGTGATTAGCCCACTATAGTGCTCGGTTTTATTTCGGGTGTCCTCCCTAGTGAGACGATTCTGTTTTAAGGCGCAGAATATTCGCCCTTCGCCCTGCATCCGTTAGTTCAGCTGCAACTCGGGGTGGCGGACGCGCGGCGGCGCGGTTGCAGCAGGTCCCAGGGAGAACGACGGGGACGTGGATGACTCGGACTGGCTAGGGCTCTGCTTTATACGGTACTCCGCCACGAGTACAGCAGAAGGTATTTTTGGCATTTTGTAGTTAATGCTGCTCTCACCAACACCGATTCCCACCATAACATACCCTAGCTTCTCTCCCCATAAAAGACTTATTAACCCGCTATTAAAAGCCTAAATGAAGTTGTTGAATTTTATCTTTCTTTCTACTCACATTTACGTATATCTTCTAAAATCGACCCGTGCGGCTGTTATTACTTATCTTCAAGGTTTTAGGTTTAGCAACGCTTGACGAGGTCGGTCCGTGGATGACCATCTCAACAAACCGAGATCCCTCTGTGCCTCGGCAATCACGTTAAGCCGTTACTTTGATAGTCAAAATCAAAATCAAATCAAAATCAATTTTTTTTATTTCACATAGGCCTACATGGGCACTTATAAAACGTCGACAAAAGGCGCACGGTTCGGGTTGGTCGTTTCCTATGGAGAAGAACCGGCAAGAAACTCCATGGTTACTCTTTTAAAAATATGGTTTGTTTTTAAAATATTTCCATGTTACAGCATTACTTAAATATGGGAGGACAACGTAGGCCCGACAATAAAACTTTAGAAACTAAAAATAAAAAGTAAAACGAGATATAAAGTTATCAAATGTTATCAAGCATCTAGGAATCTAGAAGGCCTACAATGTTCACACATTTACAAAACAATCGGTAAAAGCATCTAAGATACAAAGGCAAAAAAAAATAAAAATAAATGTATATGACAATACAACTTAATATATAACAAGACTAAATTAAACATGTGGCACAAATGTAGTTATCAGTGCTGTAACTATTCTTAGCAAAGGGTTATTAAGATGATTGAAAACCATTGTAAAAAGTCCAATTAAAAGAAGAGAAAAAAAAGAAAAATGAGATTGAGAATAGTTAGAGACATCCACACAACACACAAGCCGCATGCGCAGAAGGAGCTAAAATTTTTATCTTCAACTTAGTCCTTGATTTTATAATATGCTTTTTAGGGTTCCGAAGTCAACAAGGAACCCTTATAGTTTCGCTCTGTCCGTCTGTCCGTCCGCAGCTTAGCTCAGAGAATCTAAGTACTAGAAAGCTATAATTTGGCATGTATATACATATTAATAAATCCGGCAAAGTGGTAATATAAAATCATGAGATTTTTTTTTTTTTCGGGTGCCTACCATAGCCGTAAAGTGGGGATGTATTTTTTTTTCTCATCTATCCCATGGTGTGGGGTATCGTTGGATAGGTCATTCAAAAATATTATGTGTTTGTTAAAACCATTTTTCGATTCAGAGATTCGTTTGCGTAAAATTAAGCTTTAAGTTGCAAATTTATGTTAGAGTCAAGTGTCCCCCCCCCACTGCCAGCAAAATGGTTGCTCTTGGCTATGTGAAAAAATTCACGGCAGTAGTAAATATAACGAAATTAATAGGAAAATTATCTCGGATAACAAGGCTTTACAAGTTTACGAGTAATAGTCGACCAACTTATAAAATGTACTTGGAACAGTAAACATTTTGTACAAATGCCATTGAAAAATTACTTAAATAAAGTTGATAGCTGTGTATAACAGATAGTAAATATATGCTTATGAACCATGTAAAAATATACAAAAATAAAATCATAACATCCTTAATAATAATGATTTCTAAATTAATAATGTTTAAGCTCGAATAACGCATTGGAGTGGCCGGCGTCGTTGGCAGTACCAGAACGTAGTTCATACGGCGCATGCGCGCGGTGGAGTCTATTTTGTGCTAGTGCAGAAGTATTTTCGACGTTTTGTAATTAAAACGTAAAAGTAAAGTCAAATTAGATTCGATTTCCAAGCAAATTACTTATTTTCTTTTGTCGATATCCTTCTATAAAGTCAATAATCGACACCACGACTTCATCACTAATTGAGTAGCGTAAAACTTTCCAGAATGCAATAGTGAATACCGCAGATTAGAGAATTCACCTCTAATCCTGCGGTATTAGAGGAGATTATTTTTTTTCTAATTCCGAAAGAGAAATAAACAAGGAGCGTGCACGCAATGATCCAAGAACGAACTATACCATTCCCCGTGGCTCTAACGCGCGCTCGTATCCTTTCGCAATTCGCACCCGCGGTGGTACTCAAATAGATAATATTTTTCTAACTTCAGTTGCGAAGTTGAATTTTATAACTCCTTCTTCAGTTACCAGTTAGTCCTTATTTGGTTTAAGTCAAGAGTGAATAGATTACATCTAGGCAAGCGTGCTTCACCGTAGACCACATAATCGCTTACCATCAGGCGAGATAGTGGTCAAACGCGAGAATATAGATTAAAAAAGCCTATGTGGGCCCGTTTTTAGACTTTGTGAGCCGCTGAAACCGTTCTAATGTTCATGTAACAATAACAAAACCCTCTTTTTAGTCCGCATTATTATGCAACTTCGGAACCCTATTACTGCGCGTGGCCCAACACGCACTTGGCCGGTTTTTTATTTAATAAGGACACGTTTGATGAAGTTTTTGAACTTTCCATCGGTCAGTTCTATAACTGACTTTGGCAACTTGTTATAGAAGCGTATACTGTATATAAGAAAAGACTTGCTAGTTTTCGTTAATCTGATTTTGGGTATTACAATTTCGTGCTTACTGCGTGTATTTAAATTATGGAAGTCACTTCTAGTTTTGAAAAGCCCTCGATTTTTGCGTACGTACAAAATACATTCTAAAATATAAAGTGAAGGTAGAGTCAGTATATCGATCTCTTTAAATTTTTCTCTGAGGGACTCGCGAGGACCCATTTTATAGATCGCGCGGATTGCCCTCTTTTTAACCGACTTACCAAAAAGGAGGAGGTTCTATGTTCGACATTATGTTTGTTTTTTTTTTTTTTTTCTTTTTTTTTTTGTGTATGTTCACGCATATCTCCGTCAATTTTGGACCGATTTTGAAAATTCTTTTTTTGTTTGAAAGAGTATGTTTCGAAATTGGTCCCATTTTAATTTGGTGAAGATCTGATGAAGGACTTCGAAGATATACAACAGAACTCTTCAATAAATTACGGCAAATCTCTCGGAATTGCTGCAATCGCATGTCTGTTTATTGTTTACGCCATTTCATAACATAACATCACGCCAGTACGCTCTAAGGGGGTACGCAGATCTCTCATTTCATCGGTAATACTCTAGTTTCATGATATTCGGGTAATCTATTCTGGCGTTATAGGTACCTTACTATACAACTTGTACAACTAAAAAGTGAAAAATAAAAAGCTTTTTACAAAAAAATACTACCGACTTCCAAATAAAAAGACTACACAGTGAAAAATAACTTTATTTTTGGAAGTCGGTGTCTATAACGTAAAAAAATGGTACCTACCAAAGACACCGACTTCCAAAAATAAAGTTATTTTTCACTTTGTAGTCTTTTTATTTGGAAGTCGGTAGTATTTTTTTGTAAAAAGCTTTTTGTAAGACGAAAATTGACTTTTGATAGTCGGTACGGATAACTAAAAGCCAAGAAACTGACCCCAGTCTTGCCAAAGAGGTTTCGTATTGCACAGTTCAGTTCAGTTCGTAGAGGTCAGATAGGCAGTCGCCCGTATAAAATACTGGTACCTAGTCAGCTGCACCCGGAAGACTGGAAGCCGACCCCAGTATAGTTAGGAAAAGACATGTACCTATAGTTCTTGCCAAACTTCTTGGCCGCTCTGAAGTTACACACTGCTTTAGATAATCTCTCACAATTAGGTGAACAATAACCAATTCTCATGTAATGAAATAGTTTTAAAACTTAACACGACAAATATATTTAGTCATTCTTTCATAATGAATATTCGATAGCGGATAGAATATTAAGACAGTCTTGTACTAATTGTCTCAAGGACTTATACCTAATACTGAAATAGCAATACCTAGGTAAAGACATCACAATGATCTTTACAAATTACATAATATTTTATAGGAATATCATCATTGTGGCTTAAATGTAAATTTAAGGTGAACGTGCACCTAGGCGCACCGCAGGAGCCGCACGCGCCTCAGTCATCGCATTTTATAAATCTTTATATGAAATTGTATGCAGCCTCGCGCACCTATCCGCGCCGCACGAGCCGCATTTCAGCAAAATGCTGTGGGTATACGGATTCCACCAGCGCGTGCTGATGACGTCATCAGATTCGGCGCGTTCGATGCTTGCGGCGAGTGCGGTGCGGGCAGCGCGGAGACATCATGCATACAGTGATGCCAACTTAGCTACTTTATAGCTAAATCAAGCTATTTTTCTGCTAGTATTTAATAAAACTGGTAGCTAATTTTTTAACTATAATTTATAGCATTTTTTATAAGACATGAATGCTTTCGAGATTGTAGTGGGACACCGGATCTTAATTTAAATTATCTCAAGTCAGGAAATAATGTACGATACTCTCCAACTGTACCCATTTTAAGTTAATGTCATGAACCCATATTTTTTTCTTTCATTCCACCTCTTCTACCGCAAAACCGACAATAACAGGATCAAGTGCCATAGTACACTACGTACGTTCGTTCTATACAGAAAATATTCATATAATGAGATATACAGAAGTGAATATGATTCTGACAACACTGTGCGTGCGGCACTTTCGGCCATTCGGCGCGTTCGGCGCGTACGGCGCGTTCGGCGCGTTCGGCGCGGATAGCGCGGGGCCTTGAGAAAATGCGATGACTGCGGCGCGTGCGGCTCCTGCGGCGCGGATAGGTGCGCGTTCACCTTTAGAGTTATTTCCTGTACACACAAAAATATTTACTTAAGTGGGTACTCTTATAATTATAGGTATTTGACAATACAATAATAATTTAGGTAGGTACTTCGACATTTGTCGGTAGGTGCTTAATAAATATGACAGTTTGTATTATTTACCAATTGTGACTTAAAAAGTGAAAATTCAATTCTAACATGCGCTTTGGTAGGTAGTCATTGCGTCAAAAATTCCCGATGTACTATCATGTGCTCTTACTGCTAAAGCGTTCGTTACTTTTATAGATTAAATTCAAATTTGGGTCAGTGTATCGTCTTAGTTGCGGAATTGGTAAAACCAATTATAACGTAAGTTACACAAAATACTTTTAACAGATTAACCGTTCGATTTTTTTTTAATTATTTTTTTTTAGATTTTTCTACTGTTTATAATATTGCATTCTAACATAAACTACTGTTGTATTATCCTACTACTATTATAATTGTGAAAGTTTGTGAGGATGGATGTCATGGATGGATATTTGTTACTCAATCACGCCAGAATGGTTAAACGGATTTGGACGAAACTAAGCACAGAGTTAGGGCGTTTGTGCACTAAAAGGAATTTTACTGTCCGGCAGTCCGATTTTTACGATCCAATGTGACATGAAAAAAAACGGATGATTGGCTTGTGCACTTGTCCGTCTTTACTCGGATCGGTGCGGCGCAATTTAGGCATAGCACGCATTGCGATTTTTAGCCGCGTGGATTTTATTCGCGTGAATTTTATTCCGAGTACCTACTGAATTATACTAACACGCACTGCGGATACAATTACGCGATTTTTGTCTCTTTCGACCTGTTTATATGATGGTCTGAGGAGAGTGCCGGGATAACTTAAGCAAAACTATTACCTATGGCACAGATAATATAATACTAGCATATCTATGGATATTTTGCCTTCCTGCCTGCGTGGTTGTAGTTGAAAGCTTTTCGATGTCCTTTTCGCTCCTCACAACTGTAGGCTTATCTTTATCTTCTTTACGTAACAGCACCTTTCCATCCTGGAACCATACATATTTGTATGCTGGTCGCAATTTTTGTTGGGCTAGCCACAGTAAAGATTTAAAAGCTTTATTTTGGTCAGAGCGTGACGCTGGATCAATTTCGATTTGGCCAACTCTACAGGTGCTTCCGATACGAGATCTTCGAGCAATACTTCATCATTTCTGGAAGACTGTACCCACGAACGTGCCTGCTGTGCTTGCTTCAGCTGCACCTGGATGTTTCCTTCACGTTCATTTCGTCCGTCCATAGATTTCACATGAATGATTTGAGATTTATCCACGTTGAGGGTTTCAGCCAGCTTGACCGATATCAAATCAAGGTGTTTTCAATCTCGTGTTTTCGGGATTCCTACCACCTCTATCATATTATCCAAACGTTGTTGTTCTATGGTACGCAGATATTGTCTCAGTGAGCTCATTTCAAGCTCAAGGTGAGTTTTTTCATTGTTGAGTTGGGTATATTTCTTCTCCAGGTCCTGTATATGATTATTTTGAGCTTCTTCAGTTTTCGTTAGGTCGTCTACTTTTTTGCCACAGAGGGTTACTGACAATTCTATAGGTTGCAGTTCCTTTTTTAGCCTTTTTTCAGCTCTGCTGTAATATCCTTTAGAAACTTGTCACTATCAATGTTGCAATTACCCAGGTTTTCTGAGAGGTGGCGACTTCTTCTTCTTCGTCCGGGATAAAGAAAGATGATTTTCTATTAGGCGAGTTGTGATAACATTCCCTAGCTGTGCGCGTTACGAAGTGCAGACATTTGTTTTGCAGTTAGATCAGAGCAAGCTTTTCTTGCATGAACAGTCTTAGCACAAGACCTGCGGGGACCTGATAGGGTGACACGTCAGTAGTCCAAAAACGTGTTTAATTTATTTACGTTGTTTTGTTGTTGTTGTTCTTTGGCTAAACCAGACTGGTTATCATGCAAAATGTTATTCGTATTAAAATGAATGAGCATATAATTTAGCATTACCTTTCCGAATACCTTGCTGAATACCTTGCTGAAAACCGGCAGCATGGATACTGGTATATAATTATTATTTGTATCTTTACTGTCCCCGGATTTAAAAAGTGGTATAACCTTACTATATTTCATTAGATCCGGAAAGACTCCTTGATCTACACACAAATTAAACCTTAAAGCTATAGTCTGAATAATGGAGGTACAAGCTTTGATGGGCATTCCGTCACATTCGCCATATATGTTCGTTTGGTCGGTTTGACTTGAAGCTTTTATGGTTAAATTCAGCCGGCCAGGCTGAAACGTTCGTGTTAATAAACCAAAAACAAGCGAAGGCGAAGAATTTAAGGCTTCTGTAGTTTTAATTGGGATGCTGATAAAGAAATTTACAAATTCTTGAGCAACTTTTTTGCTATCTCTATTTTTATATACTTTATATGGTTGGCGCAGTGGTTAAGCGATTGACTGCTGCACTGCGTGTCGCGGGTTCGATTCCTGCACGGAACAAATATTTGTATGACCTACAGATAGATGTTCTGGCTCTGGGTGTTCGTGTATGTGAGTTTATATGTTTGTAAACGCACCCACGATACAGGAAGAAATTCCTAGTGTGGGGCAACGTTTTATAAAAAAAAATAAAAAAAAAAAAAAAAAAAAAAAAAAAAAAACAATAGCGTTTACTTTGTGTAAATTATTCCATCACCACTGCTCTCAAAAGTCAAAAGGGTGAAGGAAAACATCGTGAGGAAACCGGCAATAGGCCCGGGTGTGCGTGGATTCCCTTTCACAGAGAGGAGGCCTGGGTCCCAACAGTGGGAATATTTAAAAAGGCTAATGATAATGATCAGATGGCCGACGAGGCAAAATCTGACGGGAAACGAATGTGCCTTCTCTATAATAGTAAAGCTAAGTAGCTTAATATGCGTTTTATTTCAAGTAAAACGCTGCTATTAATAACCCAGAATGTAACAACATATTTTTTTCCCCAACAGGATCTACCACCACAACAGCCGTACCTAAGCAAACCCACCAGCAGGCCTAAGGTGCAATCTCTGGACCCTGCACCACTGGTGACAATGCCCGGCCTGTTTAGACCTGAGGACGCGCAGCAACAGGCTGAGATACAGTCCCGGCAACTTACAATATTAGATGCCTTAATGTTCCTCGACGTAGTGAAGTACAAGTTTATCAACCAACCTCAAGTCTATGAAGACTTTTTGAATATCTTCGACGAGTTTCATCTTATGAAGTAAGTATCCTTTTGGATATATTTGTTACTAGCTGTTGCCCGCGACTTCGTCCGCGTCAAACTCGTAAAAATATCACCATCATCATCATCTGCCTGCCCTTATCCCGTAAAAATATATTTTATTTTTTTAGTTTCCCGCCGGAACTATGAATTTTCTCGTGATCAAACGTAGCCTATGTTACTCGTTATTACATCAGCTATCCTAGCTAATTATATTAATCGGTCCAGCCGTTTCAGAGATTACCCGGAACAAACAGACAGACAGACAGACAAAAATCTTAAAAATTGCTTATGGTGGTGCATTCAATAAAACGTTGTTATTTTGATATTACATACAGACACATCAATTTTATTTATTTGTATAGATTTGTTTTTAAGGTTGCCTACCCGATGGGTCCAAACAGAGCCTTATTGCTGTCACTCAGGTATCCGTGTCTATCTCTTCATCTGTATGTCGTCTATCACACGGGTTTTACAGCCAAACGGTTGGAACTACAGTCTTAAATTTTCACAGTAAAAACATCTTGTTGACCCAAAGCCAAACATATTTTTAAATATTTTTAAGGGGGGCGAATATTTTCTACTTCTTCGTCGGGTTCAATAGGTATACTGGGCATCGAAACGAGGGTCCGAAGACTCAAGTGGTGGTGCGTGAAGAATAACAGTGGCTGTCAGTGTCAGGCCTTCGTAATGACCATCAACAACATCATAATCAGATAACGAGAGGACCATAATCACCCCTAATTTGTCATCACTCGACTTATCAACGATGTTAGAAACCGCAATGGTCAGTGTCAGTGTTCTCTCGGGTCGGCCGGCGCGGGTGGCACGATTCTACATTTGGTACGCAACCCTAAAGTTGCGTAGTCCAACACGCGCTTGGCCGGATTTTTTAATGCTGCGCTGGACTACGCAAGAAAAAAAGAGAAAGTATTTATTGTCTCAGATACTGTCATGCCCATAGATTAAGTATGTTTTCGCTACATGCCACTACATAAATATAAGTATACATACTTATTTGAAAATAAATACTTATGTTTTATGATGAAATAAATACAGGGTGGGAAAAATGAATGGGCCCTGGTTTCCCACCAGGGCCTCTAAATAGTACATTGTGATACAAGGGTGGAAAGTAGGTTATTGCAAACGAGCTGTCATTAACAAGCCCGAGCTAAAGGCGAGGGTTATTAATGACACGAGTTTGCAATAACCTACACGCCCGTGTATCACACGATATTTTTCAATACAGTTGTGGGAAATTGTAAAAACGAATCAGTTTCTTTTTTTTTTTAATTTTGGCAAGTCGCTATTTGCGCAATGCCACAAACAAAAACGGGGAAACTTGGTAGAAAATATAATTTAATTTAGGATACGGAATTTGGATGGATATTGGACAGGATTATTAGGAACGATATTATAAATAAAATAACTATTAAATACGTATATTATTAAGAGTGATAAATGAAGATAAATACAGAGATAGACGTAGGAAAAGGAATGTTATAGCAAAGTAAACTTGTAATAAAAGGATCATGATGGAGTAGAGGACAGGAAAAGAAAATGTGGTTTAAATCACCCACCTCACCACAATCGCACAGGTTGCTAGAAACGATCTGCAATCGTGCAAGATGGACTCGGGAACAGTTATGACCCAACCTCATGCGAATAAGGCAACTGGTAGCAGCCTTACCGAAGTTAAATTTCGAATACCATGGTTTTTTGGGAATATATGTCTGAATACGTGCATAATAATTTCCTTTGGTAACGCTGCTATCCGCCCACGACTTACTCCAAGCTTCCCAAAGAAAGTTCATAGGTAGATTCGCCAAGTCATGGCTAAAGTTGATGTAGGGAAACAAATCACCGCAGTCTAAAAAAAAAACAAAAAAAAACAAAATTCATTTATTTGCATAATGGTACAGAAGGTTGGTAAAATGTACAAAATTGTTCTCTTATTCTGCCTTTAATTTCGGCGTGCAAATATAAAATAGAGTTACAATCTTAGTAAAAATAGTTATTGATCATAATCATGCAGTCACCAAACACATAAACCCATTTAAATTGTATTATTGAATTAAATAAATGTCAATATGATATGAAAAAATAATAAAGATAATCATAAGCGTCAATAATAATAATGTCAATAATGGGAGATATTCACCACATAATAATAACCATACACAAAATAATAACAATCATAATTTAAAAAATATCAATAATAAAGATAATAATCATGTCAAAATTCGCCACACAATAATAAAAACCAATGACAAAACAACAATCATAATTTAAAATTACCGTGCAATTTACAAAAAACTTACAATTTATAATCCAAAAACTCATGTACACTATAAAAGCATTTTTCAATTAGAAACCTCGTCAAATTATTTTTAAATCTAGAAAATGGTAGCGTTTTTATGGCATTAGGTATTTTGTTATACAATTTTATACACATAATGTAGCTGTTGTTACCTGTAATGTGAGATTAGTCCTCGGTTGAAACAACTTATTAGCATACATAGATCGAGGGGCATAGTAGTTCGTCGCCTGCTGAAAAAGTCTCTTATGTTTGAAAACAAATATACAGGATTCTAATATATAAATGACTGGGTTGCCTGGAAGAGATCGCTGAACGCGATAAGGCCGCCTGTTGTATGTTTCTTGTTACTTTAAGGTTTCCGTATGTAATCTTTTTATCTTGGTACAATAAAGTGTATATAAATATAAATAAATACATGGAAGAGTTAGTATTTTATATTTCCTAAAGAATGGACGACATGACTCTATTTGCTTCAACCCAAATATAGCTCTCAGACACTTTTTCAGCATTACGAATGCTTGGTCAATCTCCACAACGACACCACTGGACAATACCATACCTTAGAGTGGAGGTTATATCGTCGGTGCTCCGTAGACCAATTGAAATCTGACCAATTGGTCTATGGGGAATATTACATGTATCCATCGTCCAATTTCCAACTGGTCTATGGAGAATTGAGAAATGTTCCGCTGTCCAGTTTAATGGTATAGTAAAGCCGTGTCCATAAGTATTAAAAATATATCATAAACAATTTTTGAAACCGCTTAATAATCATTTATTGAATAATTACGCCATAACAATTTAAAAAAAAAAACAGTGAAAAATACGCAGATAGGACAAACTGTCTTCATAGTCCTTGCCAATTTTCTTAGCCGCCCTGAAGTTGGCTACAATGGCTGCGCAGTCGTTAATCTCATACAAAAAACAGCACCGTTTCGTGTCTTGCGCATCGGAAAGTCAACTTCAGGGCGGCCCAGAAGTTTGGCGAAGACCACTACTGGCGAAAAACGGCTTATGGCCGTGAAAAAATAAAAAAATATCTTAAGATTCTTCAATTCTTCCCACTGGTAGGCTAACGAGAAATCAA
Organism: Anorthoa munda; assembly: GCA_945859665.1. Taxonomy (NCBI): domain Eukaryota; kingdom Metazoa; phylum Arthropoda; class Insecta; order Lepidoptera; family Noctuidae; genus Anorthoa; species Anorthoa munda. Next base: position 9,563,907 of record OX243913.1, on the reverse strand, counting down.
TTAATTGTCATTATATTGACACCATAATGACACATAAGTTTTCTGTGAAGTGGCCATATAAAAAATTTACATACTTTCCTATCTTTTCTTTTCTTTTCATTGAAGATTCTATTATAATTAGCAATAAATGAAATAAATACAATATAAGGTTATTGTATTTATTCCTTTATAATATTTTTGAATTTAGTTTGATGTGAACCCAAAAATATAACAAAGGCTTCTTTGAACCCAAATTATAGGAAACTGGTGTGAACTCAGGGTTATAATGTGATAATGGAACATAGTTTTGGTTTACGTCGAGTATGCTCCATAGACCAGTTGGTAATTGGACGATGGAAACATGTAATTTTCCCCATAGACCAATTGGTCGAATTCCAATTGGTCTACGGAGCACCGACGGGTTATATAGCCATGGAAAGCCGCTATTGCGGCACTTCTAGATACCTCGCAGCTAATTCGCCTCAAAGGATATATGAATTTATTTATTTTACCACAAATGTCATTAATATGATTTTCCATGAGCAAAATTTATCTAAATTTATTCCAAGAAACTTAACAGAGTCAGTTTCTGTCAGGGCAACCCCTTTATAAGATATATTTAGGTCCAGCGGTTTTGATCGATAAGTGTGAAATTGCATAAAGAACAATGGCAGGTGCCCATACATTGTTTTAGCTGAGATTAAATTCGAAAGTCTTTAAATGAAAAATATCTGGTTTAACTCAGGGTCAAGTTTTGAATTAGTTTGTGCAAGAATTTTTGTTCGAGAATGTAGAGAATAATAGATATTCAGTCATAAACTTTTGTAGGTTATGTATGGGTAACTTTTAATAATGTGTTTAATAGGTAATATTATTCAATTTCGTGGAAGTAAAAGGGGAATATCGCATTAGTATTTCCCTAACCTAGTTATTTTAGCATGTAATGTGTAGTATACTCTTTGGAAAGAGTATATTTATTTAAACTAAGTGACTTTGACGTGTATCAAAAGGTTGCCGTCAACAACCAAGCTGTATTTTTTTAGACTTGGGTACTAGTCTTTTTGCCAATCATTAATTGAAAGTAATTCATTTATTTCTACTACACTACAATATTCTTACCTACCTGCAATGAACATCTACACTTAGACATAAACTGTATTGTTAACTCATTTACTGCAATAAATACAATAATGATAATACATGATCGCCATTGTTCTTTGTTTTATGAATATATATTATAACTTTTAAATTATTAGACTCTAGCCACTCTATAGTTTTATAAAGAGCAATATTTATTTCTTGTTCGTACGAACTTTTATCATGTCCTTTGATTATGATTGTAGTATCGTCGGCAAACAGTACACATTTATGATTTATAATTTCTGGGAAATCGTTTATGTAGAGCAAAAACATTGGCGGTCCCAAAATACTGCCTTGTGGCACGCCATATCTATTAAACATAAACGAAGATTGGGATGATTCCAAAGTTTTAGTTTGGTCATTATAATTCGTTATTTCCACAGATTGTATTCTGTCGGACAAATATGATTCCATATCTGGAAATCTTTTCCAATAATCGTTCATGAGAAACGTGATTAAACGCTTTACTCATATCCATAAATAAAACTGTAACCGGTATTTTCTTGTCAATACAGTCTGTTATTTCTTTTATTAATTGAAAGGCTGCCAAAGACGTACTTCTATTTTTACGAAACCCATTTTGTTCGTCCTTAATAATCTTGTGCTTTTCAATGAAGTTTGCTAATTGGTTATGAAAAGCTTTTTCAAAAAATTTTGAAAATATAGGTATCAAAGTCACGGGTCTGTAATTGTCCATTTGAGTGTTATCCCCTTTTTTAGGGTTCCGATGTCAACAAGGAACCCTTATAGTTTCGCTCTGTCCGTCTGTCCGTCCGCAGCTTAGCTCAAAGAGTCTAAGTACTAGAAAGCTATAATTTGGCATGTATATACATATTAATAATTCCGACAAAGTGGTAACATTAAATCATGTAAAATAATTTTTTTTCGGGTACCTCCCATAGACGTAAAGTGGGGATGTATTTTTTTTTCTCATCTATCCCATAGTGTGGGGTATCGTTGGATAGGCCATTCAAAAATATTATGGGTTTGCTAAAACCATTTTTAGATTCAGAGATTCGTTTACGTAAAATTAAGCTTTAAGTTGCAAATTTATGTTAGAGTCAAGTGTCCCCCCCCCCTGCCAGCGAAATGGTTGCTCTTGGCTATGTGAAAAAATTCACGGCAGTAGTAAATATAACGAAAATAAAAGGAAAATTATCACGGATAACAAGGCTTTACAAGTTTACGAGTAATAGTCGACCAACTTATAAAATGTACTTGTAACAGTAAAAATTTTGTATAAATGCCATTGAAAAATTACTTAAATAAAGTTGATAGCTGTGTAAAACAGAATAAATATAATGCTTACGAACCATGTAAAAATATACAAAAATGAAATCATAACAGGCTTTACATGTTTACGAGTAATAGTCGACCAACTTATTAAATGTACTTGGCACAGTAAAATTGTTGTACAAATGCCATTGAAAAATTACTTAAATAAGGTTGTTAGCTGTGTAAAACAGATAGTAAATATATGCTTATGAACCATGTAAAAATATACAAAAATAAAATAATAACATCCTTAATAATAATGATTTCTAAATTAATTATGTTTAAGCTCGAATAACGCATTGGAGTGGCCGGAGTCATTGGCAGTACCAGAGCGTAGTCCATACGGCGCATGCGCGCGGTGGAGTCTATTTTGTGTTAGTGCAGAAGTATTTTCGACGTTTTGTAATTAAAACGTAAAAGTAAAGTCAAATTAGATTCGATTTCCAAGCAAATTACTTATTTTCTTTTGTCGATATCCTTCTATAAAGTCAATATTCGACCCGACTTCATCACTAATTGAGTACCGTAAAACTTTCCAGAATGAAATAGTAAATACCGCAGATTAGAGGATTCACCTCTAATCTGCGGTATTAGAGGAGATTAGAGATTCGATTTTTTTCTAATTCCGAAAGAGAAATAAACATGGAGCGTGCACGCAAAGATCCAGGAGCGAAATATACCATTCCCCGTGGCTCTAACGCACGCTCGTATCGGCTCCTTTCGCAATTCGCACCCGCGGTGGTACTCAAATAGATAGTATTTTTCTAACTTCAGTTGCGAAGTTGGATTTTATAACTCCTTCTTCAGTTACCAGTTAGTCCTTATTTAGTTTAAGTCAAGAGTGAATAGATTACATCTAGGCAAGCGTGCTTCACCGTAGACCACACCATCGCTTACCATCAGGCGAGATAGTGGTCAAACGCGAGAATATAGATTAAAAAATCCTATGTGGGCCCGTTTTTAGACTTTGAGAGCAGCTGAAACCGTTCTAATGTTCATGTAACAACAACAAAACCCTCTTTTTAGTCCGCATTATCTTGCAACTTCGGAACCCTATCATTGCGTGTGGCCCGACACGCACTTGGCCGGTTTTTAAATATTGGTTTCACCACTGATTTCTTTAATAAATCGGGAAATATTCCTTGTTCTAGAGAGAGATTAACAACATGTAGAAGTGGCTCTAGAATTATATTGACCGACAGTTTTATGATGTCAGTGCGAATATTATCATAACCACTAGCTTTGGAATCATTTAGAGACATCACTATTTTTTTAAGGTCACTACCATCCAGTGGGTACAAAAACATTGAATTACTGATTGAATCAATATGATCCATTTGCTTGAATCTTGTATCTTCTTTATTGTTATGGCTATCATTGGTAACCGAGTTAATAAAAAAAATATTGAAATGATTTGCAATAGAATCAGGACTTACACAGTCAATGTTGTCCATAGTAATTTTTGGAATACAGGAGCGTTTTAAATCTGTGCCGGTATGCTTTTTTATTACATTCCACGCTGCCTTACACTTATTTTGAGCTTTATTTATGTATTTGGTATTATTATTTTTCCGAGACGTTAAAATGCATTTTCTTAGTAAATTACAATAGCTTTTGTACTTGTTTTTATGGGATTCATTATTTTTATATTTTAATTTATAGTGTAATTTACTTTTATTCTTACAGCTTATTTTTATACCTTTGGAAAGCCAGTTTAACTTATTTAATGCTTTATTTGTGACTTTTACGCGAATCGTAGGAAAACATAAATTATAAAATAACAGAAATGTATCGATAAATTTGTGGAATGCTTGGTTTGCTGAGTTTTCATCAAATACGTCACCAAAGGATAGACATGAGATTAATTTTTTTCCATATTGTCATTACTGTAGTCTCGTTTAAATTGATACTACCATTTTAAAACTGGTTGATGTATTTTTGTAACAGCCCAAGAGTATGATTGGGCTGTATGATCCGATAAACCTAAATTATGTATTTTTGCATACCCTTTTTCTATGCTGGTTATGATGTGATCAATGCAAGTTTGTGTCTTTTCTGTTACTCTAGTAGGTGTCAAGATAGCATGTTTTATGTTGTAACTATTGAGCAAGTAATTATATTCCCTACTTTCCTTTGACTCTTTCAAAATATCGATATTTGTATCCCCACATATAATAATTTTCTTTCTTGTGTTACGACACAACGCCCTCAATAGACTCTCGAGTTTATTAAGAAAGATCGTTACCTTCGACGAAGGGGTTCTATAGACACATATTAATAATATACCGTATTTAGTAAGTTCTAAACCACAACACTCAAAGACACATGTTTCGCTTTTTTGTTGTATTTCCTGTATTATTTTAAATTCAATTTCGTTTTTTAGGGTTCCGAAGTCAACAAGGAACCCTTATAATTTCGCTCTGTCCGTCTGTCCGTCCGCAGCTTAGCTCAGAGAATCTAAGTACTAGAAAGCTATAATTTGGCATGTATATACATATAAATAATTCTGACAAAGTGGTACAATAAAATCATGAAAAATATTTTTTTTTCGGGTACCTCCCATAGACGTAAAGTGGGGATGTATTTTTTTTTCTCATCTATTCCATGGTGTGGGGTATCGTTGGATAGGCCATTCAAAAATATTATGGGTTTGTTAAAACCATTTTTCGATTCAGAGATTCGTTTGCGTAAAATTAAGCTTTTAGTTGCAAATTTATGTTAGAGTCAAGTGTCCCCCCCCCCTGCCAGCAAAATGGTTGCTCTAGGCTATGTGAAAAAATTTACGGCAGTAGTAAATATAACGAAATTAAAAGGAAAATTATCACGGATAACAAGGCTTTACAAGTTTACGAGTAATAGTCGACCAACTTATAAAATGTACTTGAAACAGTAAATATTTTGTACAAATGCCATTGAAAAATTACTAAAATAAAGTTGATAGCTGTGTAAAACAGAGTAAATATAATGCTTACGAACTATGTAAACATATACAAAAATGAAATCATAACAGGCTTTACAAGTTTACGAGTAATAGTCGACCAACTTATAAAATGTACTTGGCACTGTAAAATTTTTGTGCAAATGCCATTGAAAAAATACTTAAATATCGTTGTTAGCTGTGTAAAACAGATAGTAAATTAATGCTTATGAACCATGTAAAAATATACAAAAATAAAATTTTAACATCCTTAATAATAATGATTTCTAAATTAATAATGTTTAAGCTCGAATAACGCATTGGAGTGGCCGGAGTCGTTGGCAGTACCAGAACGTAGTCCATACGGCGCATGCGCGCAGTGGACTCTATTTTGTGTTAGTGCAGAAGTATTTTCGACGTTTTGTAATTAAAACGTAAAAATAAAGTCAAATTAGATTCGATTTCCAAGCAAATTACTTATTTTCTTTTGTCGATATCCTTCAATAAAGTTAATATTCGACCCGACTTCATCACTAATTGAGTAGCGTAAAACTTTCCAGAATGAAATAGTGAATACCGCAGATTAGAGGATTCACCTCTAATCTGCGGTATTAGAGGAGATTTGAGGTGAATACATTCGCCTTTTTTCTAATTCCGAAAGAGAAATGAACAAGGAGCATGCACGCAAGGATCCAGGAACGAACTATACCATTACCCGTGGCTGTGGCTCTAACGCGCGCTCGTATCGGCTCCTTTCGCAATTCGCACCCGCGGTGGTACTTAAGTATATAATATTTTTCTAACTTCAGTTGCGAAGTTGGATTTTATAACTCCTTCTTCAGTTACCAGTTAGTCCTTATTTAGTTTAAGTCAAGAGTTTTAAATTACATCTAGGCAAGCGTGCTTCACCGTAGACCACATCATCGCTTACCATCAGGCGAGATAGTGGTCAAACGCGAGTATATAGATAAAAAAATCCTATGTGGGCCCGTTTTTAGACTTTGTCTTTGTTTGTGTTTCTTTGAATGAACGGTTTCAGCGGCTCACAAAGTCTAAAAACGGGCCCACATAGGATTTTTTTAAAGAGGGTTTTGTTGTTGTTACATAAACATTAGTTTATGTAACAACAACAAAACCCTCTTTATAGTCCGCATTATTATGCAACTTCGGAACCCTATTACTGCGCGTGGCCCGACACGCACTTGGCCGGTTTTTAGAATAATAACGCCCCCTCTTTTTGAAGTTTTCCTTGAATAGTAAGCTGCAGTCGTAAAGCCTTTTAGGCAAAATTTGCCTGTGGATTAACCTACAAGCATTCAACCTTGTGATATATTTTATTGGCATATTAAAATCATTATGAAACTACAAAAGATGAATTCTTACAATTATAACATACAAATCTTAATAAATTATTTAAATTTCTTTCATTAAGGGTCTTATTTTTGTAATTTTGCCCGACTAACACATTGGTGAATTTTAGCTGGCATAATGTATGGTGTAAATACGTTTGAATGTCCATAGGGTTTGTATCATTTGACCCTGCCAATATAATTACAAAATCAGTTTTGTTAAAATCCTTACACATATTTACGCAGTTTTTTAATACTTCTTCAGTGGTTGCATTCGGTTTTACGAATGACGTCACAGCAAATTTATAATATAATAAATTAAAAATATAATCCCCAAGATAAAACTGCAGAATGTTTCGGACACCATATCCAGATTGGTCGGCACAGATCATAACTCTCTGGGTATCATTTGACTGAGATTGGTGTTTTAGTGTTGCCTGCCCATTGTTAGATATTTTTATATTACCTATCTCCAACTTCTTACCCGAGGTCAAAGATGTCTGTTTAATTCGCTCGTTGTTGTCGGCGTCGTTGTCAATTCGACTCATGCACGTGCTGGAATTTTGATCGTCATTAATCGATAGCGGTTTTGCATGGAGTCTTCCATCAGTACCGCTGATCGATCCTGCTGTGTTAAACGAGCTTTTTCCCACCTCTGTCTCGGTCGCGACATTGTCAGGTTGATGAGTCGTAGGTGAAGAACTCTTATTCGGGGTAGAAAAACAACTTGTTTTTAGAGTTTTCTTTTTCCGTGCAGAAATTGGCGAGAACTTTTTAGCATCAATTAAATTCACCTTTTTATAGGTTTCGATAATTTTCTGGTATTGGCCTGTATCCATTTTTAAGCGAAAATTTTCGCTATTTAAGTTGTCGATCTCTAGATGAGCACTTTCCAATTCCATAAGCGGTTTTGGTGACAGTGGATCTCCCTGTTGTACGCCGCTCCGATTGGTATAGTCTCTACGGAAGTATAAACAAAACTGTACAATTCGAAAAAGCAAATGAAGATCGGATTGCCGCTTTAACGCCTATTTTGTTTTCTTTTCTGTGACCGGCCAGCTATTCAGCCATTATATTTCATTTTCATCATTGAAAAAATGGTAAATTTTTTGCCCAAATCATAACGAATTCTAATCTCGTAGAAATTTGCAATAACGAGCCACACCCTCCTTAACAAGCATCTTTTCAAAGTATGTGCCACGGACAACCCACTTTGTTTCTGTTTTAATACCAAGGAATCATCCGCCTACGTCATCCTGGAATGCTAAGCATTGGCATCTCAACGCGAATAAATTCTCGGAACGGTGAGGTCGCTCCGTAAAGCCTATGAAGCCCCCAGGAAGCTTCTGTGCTTTTGGACGGAGCTGGGCTGGACATGTTAGCCATCAGTGCCTCTGAGTGCCCCACGCACAACGGACCAAATAGGAGTGTGTAAACAGGAGTCGCCTTGATCCGTCGCGGCTGTCAGTACTGCGGATAGCCTCTCGATCCCAGTCGTGTTCCATTCCATGGTCGAAAGTGAGTGCACGTTGGACATCGTCGCCTCCTTTTGCGAGGAAGTGATGATCGCAAAGGAGGCGGCGGAAAGAAAGTGGAGGATACGGCCACCCTTCCCATCCGTAGTAGATGCACCGGGAGCCGGAAGGCGCTTAACGATCTCCGGCCGCCATAGGTTTGAGGCCTGGTTAACAGACTTGGGGAGTCTGTTGCCTGAATAGTCGCCCGAGACGGCGGCGCGCCATATTCCGTGCGCGCCCCTCTATAGGAATTGCGGTCGTTGAAGGCTGCAGATGGTGACGGGGTCCACATGAATTCATGCGAGCCAATACCTGGCCGGGGGAGCGTGACGAAATGCGCAAGAACTACAGCGCCCCAGCTAAAGGTAGCTGAAGAACACCGTGTGGTTTAAGTCAGTTAGCGTCTGACAGAACCCTCCTCTCATCCCGGGGCGCCGAACATCCATGAGGAAGGGTAGGTAGGCAGCCAATTGACGGGAGCGAAGTCGGGCACAGCTAGTAGTTTTATAAATTAGCTAAATGATAAAAATAATAAAATTTCTGTTTAAACACCATGAAAACACTTACAAAGCTGCAATTTATATTGTTCTGACTACTGTAATAAAACAGCTCACTCCTTTATACAATAGCAATATTTATTGCTCGACTGCAATAACAATCTCTTAATTTAAAATAGACTAGATTCCAGTTAGAACAGACTCCAGTAACTTTGTGTTAGCTAATGCTATCGCAATTGACAAACTGTGTCCGACCTCGACCTGCGCCAACGGAACGGTTCTTTTTTATGTCATCCGATATCACGCTATTGACAGTTTTACCATGGATTAGAACAAATTCAATCGTTTCGGAGTTGCCTGTACAATTAGTCGAACGCGATAAATTGTCGAAAACAAATTAGATGGAATGATATTCTTGATCACAAAAACAGTCTTAATAATCATAATAACATTATATCCAAAACCTACCACTCGTTCATCCTTACAACGTCTATGTCCTCATACACGGTATCAAGTAAAGAATTAAACCTAACACTCTGCTCAATACATATAATTTAACTATACTTAACACTAAACACATTATCTAGATTACAATAAAACAAAAATCCCAACTTCTAAGTTCGAAAAAAAGAAGTTCTTCAAACTTGTCTCATTTCCCCGTATACTCCAACTTTTGGAGTTCCCTTAACTTCTCCAACTTTCCAACTAGTGGATGTGTGCTCGTACAAAGAGTGAACTTATCAGTCATTGTACGAGTACAATTCCACCCTTTCGTAACTTTTTGACGCGTTGTATAATAGTGTTTATTCATACATTCATACCTTGCGCAAAAACTAGGTATAGCTACGTCATGAGATCAAAGTGACAGTTTTTGGTACACTCTCGCAAGACTGTAAAAGCAGGTACTGGGGGGTGCCAAAAGCTCTTAGAGTATTGTTATTTTGAGTGTGAATAAGGGACAGATGTATATGACATGTATATGTCGCAGGGAGTAGATGGCGTGTAGATGGCGCTAGTGCCAGGCATAACATCAGCTCCGCGCATTTTATTTACTAAAAATACTTATAACACAGCTAAGCCGCGAATTGATGGAGAAATGTGAATAAAATAGCATAATAAAGAAGTACTAGTGTTGTCTCAGTGTTATATGCAAGTACAGTGCTTAAATAACCATCTTCAAAATACAGTGCAAATACGGTTTTGTTTACATTTAAAACTATCAATGTTTGACTATAAGAACAATAAAACAATCAGTGCAGTGCAAATAACATTACATCTAAGTGGAACAATAACCTACAATACAATTTAATTGCTAAATAATAATAAAAAAATACCGTTTATAAAAAGTGGCGGTTGTAGTAAAATAAAAAAGAAGTTCAAAAACTTCGTCTAATAAAACTGTTTACGTTGTTATATGGTCAGAACACCTATTTGAACTCTCTACATTGATAACAAGTTGGCGCGGTGGTTTCGGTTGCTACCGTACGAACTCGACGAACCGAGTTCCGTTCCGACCGACAACATTGACTTTTTGCGACGTGTAATTTGTTAGTAATCGTATTTCTGAGACATCGCCGAGACGCAAGTTCAAATCTCACTAGCTAAAAAATATATGTGATTTGGGTTGAAGTTCGTAATTTAAATTAAAAATGAATTTCTTGGAAAATATTACTTTCCGGCGGACCCGCACACGATCTGAGCCTAATAATGGTGATGAAAACGACATTATGTCTCAAACATTAGACTGTACGACGAGTAGTTTACCTGACATATCCGAAGACGAAGACGTTCAACAATCAAAAATATTAAAAGATGAGATCGCTAGACTAACATCTCAGCTAAATAGTGCGCATAAAGAGATTGAATTATTATCACTGGAAAACAGTAATTTAAGGAAAATAAATGAAGAATATAATAAGAGAAACGATATGTATAAAAAAATTGTTAACAGTCCAGGAAAAATTAAAGCGAAGACAACATTAATGACGCCTAAAAAAAATATGAAGTCTAAACAAACCCAGACTATTCAGACCACTGAAAAAGACCATTCGTCACCTACGAACACAAATAAAACTAAAAGCACCAGCAGAAACGTAAGCTCATCTAACTTAACTAAAAACGTACGAGCCGAAACAACTCTGGAACAACCTTCTATAAAACACAAAATATGCCTCATAAGCAGTGAAACATCTAACAGGCTATATACAATTGCCGAGAGAACTAATTTAAGTAACTATGAAATCTGTCACTATAGAAAACCCAAGTGCGGATTGCGACAAATTCTTCACGAAATAGAAGGAAAAGTGCAAAACTTTAAAAACTCAGACTATTGTGTTATTTACATTGGAGAGGAAGACTTTCGGAAAACGCACAACTATTTGGAATTAGTAATGTTTGTTAGAGAAAAGTTAATAGAGTTGAGTCATACTAATTTTATAATTTGTCTACCAACATTTAAATATATGATAGATGCTAACATAATGTATAACAGCCGCGTAGAGACATTCAATAACCTAATTTACTTGGATATACACACATATAATTATGCATATTTACTTGACTCAAATCTGAATCTTCCCTATGACTGTGACACTTACAGCAAACGCTATGGAACCATAAATAACAATGGATTAAATATAGTTATATCAGATTTACAAGACCTGATTCTTAGCATATGCGGCCTGAATGCTACGCACTCAGAGGTGAACTGCCACTCTCAAATCAACAATAGTCAACACGATTTATCGAAAGATTCACAACCGTCAATTTCTCAGTTTTTTCGTTAACTACCTTAACATCTTACACCAAAACATAGCTGGTCTAATTAATAAATCAGATAGTCTGACGGTAAAATTAGTGGAATTAATTGACATGGGAACTGTAATAGATGTTATTTGTGTTACAGAACATTTCATGCAAATGGGTTTTGAGAATTTAGTGCACATTCCGAATTTTTGTCCAGCTGCTTTCTTTTCTAGAAATACTAAGAGAGGAGGAACAGGTATTTTCGTAAGAGTAGGATTGCAGTTTACAGAAATATCAGCCGTAGCAAAGCAGTCGGTTTCAGGCATCTTTGAGTGCTGTGCTGTAGAAATAATAGCTTATAAACTTATTATTGTTTGTATTTATAGAATCCCAAAATATAACTACGATATATTTTATGATAAATTGGAATATATTTTAAATAAAATCTGTCTATCTGCAAATAAGAAAATCGTCATGTGTGGAGATTTTAATATTGATATTTTGAAAAGAAACAAAGTTACACTAGAACTTGAATACTTTCTTATGAAGTACAATTTGAAATTGGCGCTTTGTACTCCCACTAGGTTAAAAAGTCAAACCTGTATTGACAATTTTGCTCATAACTATCGGAAAGAATGTAAAGCTGAAGTTATAGATCTGATCCTTTCGGATCATACATCCCAAATTCTAAAAGTACCAGTAAGCAAAACCTGCAATTTAAAATTTTGGAAAACAATAAAGCAGGACACATGTATGGAAAACTTAATTACTTTTAAAAGACATCTAAGCTCTCTATCTTTTAAGCGAGTACATGAAGCTAGGGACGCGAATGAAGCATTTAACAATTTCATGGAAGATTTTATACTTCTATATAGATTATGTTTTCCGGAAAAAAATATAACCATTAAAACTAGTAAGAAAACGAATTGGATATCACGCGGCATAAAAACTTGTAGTAACAAGCAAAGGCAGTTACTTTGGGCATATCGATTGAATTCAGATTCAAAAAATAAATTAGTCCTTAAAAACTATACCAAACTCTATAGGAAAATTATCAACTTAACACAAAAAGCACAGAATAATAATTTCATAAATACCGCTCAAAACAAATCAAAAGCTACCTGGCAAATTATAAACAAATCCAATTTTTCTCTACCATTGGAGCCAGTCATATGCGTGAAAAGAGATAATTTAACGTTTACAGACCCCGTGGACATTGCAAACGAATTTAATGATTATTTTATTAACACAATTGAGAATAATGTTAAAGCTGACATCACATTAAATAATACAATTATAAACAATCAAACTTTAAATTCACTGTTCATGCAACCTGTAACAATTGACGATATAATACAAATAATGTGCAGCCTAAAAAACACAAATACTGTTGGATACGATGGAGTTTCCACAAAAGTATTAAAATTTACGAAAGAACTAGTAGCACCTCCATTAGTCCATATAATTAACTTGTGCATAGTTGATGGCATTTTCCCAGACCAGCTCAAAAAAGTAATAATAAAACCCCTGTATAAAAAAGATGATAAAACAGATTTTAAGAATTATAGACCCATTGCAAAAATTCCAATTAATTTCAAAAATTTTCGAAAAGGTAATCTATAACTCTTTATATGCCTATTTCGAAAAGTATAACTTATTTTGCACAGAACAAAAAGGTTTCCGTAAAAACACTACGGTAAATATGGCACTTTTTGACTTGCTAGCTAACATCATGCCGTCTGTCGATAAAAGAAAGCCAGTCTGTGCAATTTATACTGACATGACAAAGGCTTTCGACTATGTAGACCATAAGATTCTGTTGCACAAATTAAATAGTTACGGTATAAGAGGGAACATCTTAAATTTAATAGAATCATACCTGAGTAATAGGCTTCAATGCACGGAAATTGCTAGGATATGTCCTAAAACTAAATTAGAAACTATATATATATCCAAACCAAGACTTGTAAAATATGGCGTCCCACAAGGTAGTGTATTAGGTCCGCCACTTTTTTTGATATATATAAATGACCTCCCGAAAGCCACAACCAACAAAATGGTTCTTTTTGCAGATGACAGTACAGCTATAATAAAATATACTAATGCAAATAATAATTATAACAATGACATTAATTCTTGCTTGAGTGACATTATACATTGGTTAGATAGTAATAATTTGGTTATAAACCTGAGCAAAACAAAAGTCATGCATTTTTATCAACGCCGTGAAAACCCAAATGTTAGCATTTCCTACGAGGGCTGTAATATTGAAGAAGCTAAAAATGCTAAGTTCTTAGGCATTACAATTGATAGCCAACTTACATGGAAACCTCATGTTGAAGAACTATGTAAGAAACTTAGCAAATCCGCATATGCTCTTTTTCAACTCTCAAAGAAAGTTAACAGTCAAGCTCTTCTGACCGCGTACCATGGACTGGTTGCCTCTGTTTTGCGATATGGAATTATTTTCTGGGGGCGGTCCACTGATAGGGAGCTGGTATTTAGGCTGCAGAAGCGATGCATCAGGTCAATGTGCGGTCTTAAGACAACTGATAGCTGTGTTCCCTATTTTAAATCGTTAAAAATTTTAACTTTTCCTTGTTTATATATAATGGAAACGGCTGTGTTTGTGAAATGTAATCCTCACCTATTTAAAAAACTATCAGAGGTCAGAAAAAATCCAACACGGACTCAATACATTAATCAATTATGTCAAGTAAAATGTAAAACCGCACTTATGAAAAAGAGTTTTTTTGGTATTGCCCCACTCATATATAACAGAGTACCTAATATTATAAAAAATATGACTACTTTAAAATTTAAAAGGGCGCTTAAAGAACTTTTAATTATGAAATCTTATTACACGATTGACGATTTTCTTAATGATTATTCACTAACTGATTGACATACTGTTACTCTGATTGACATAATTATTATTGTGATCCTCTCATTGACTTATTTTATTTTTTATTGCTGACATTTTTTAAATTCAATATATATTGTAATTTCCAATGATCTGCCATTTAATGTTGATATACTTATTATTTTGTGTAATCCTTTGCATGCCCTGTGACGGTAAAATGTGGAGAACTTTATTATAAAAACACCTATGTAACTACTCTACCCATGTTTGCAAAGAAATAAATGATTTGATTTGATTTGATTTGATTTGAGGGATATGATGAAAACAGGGAATTGATCAAATCTCTAAGCGATTTGATCAAATCACGGAGGATGTTAAAATAATAACGGCACCCCGACACGGACAGGTTAGGTTCGAAGGGGATGACGGGAGCTGAAGTGAGCGAGCAAAGCGAGCGAACTCAGCTCCCGTCATCTCCTTCGTGTTAGGTTACTTTAGACCCTGCATACAGAAATAGGAGCCCCGCGCAGCGGGGCTCCGTCGGCTCTATTTTAACATCCTCCGTGATTTGATCAATTCCCTGTTTTCATCATATCCCTGCGACATATACATCTGTCACTTATGCGATCTCAAAATAACCTTATTCTAAGAGCTTATGGTCACCCCCCTTATTATATACTGACATATAGTATGCTAGTACTTGTGCAAGACTGAAATGAAAGTTTACAGACGAGTATGTGTAAGGTGTAATAAAATAAATAATAACAAAATGGTTAAAACATAATACTTAATTTAATTTTAAAAGGAAAATGTGTAAATAAACATGATGCATCAACCTGTATCCATTCTATTTATTTATTATTTTCGTTTGCTCTGATATTGTATCTTTTAATTCAAGAATTTCTCCAAGAACATACTGCTTGGATGTTGATAGAGCGTTTAATTCTGGTCTTGAACGTGGGCCACGCCTGGCCGAGATCGTGAACGTGAATCCAATTCAATGAATTCCTATTCTATTCAGATTTCACTAATGCCGTAAATAATGCAGTCAACCGCTCGTTTATCAAAAACATAGTTTCCAATGGGTTCGTTGTATCTACTTTGCCGCTTCAGCATCTTCTCCAAGGCTTGACCGTAATGTGTTCGAATGAAAATGCACTTAATAACTCCTTGCCACTCGGACCACGTAAACAAAATGAAATTAAGACTTTCGTAGATACCTAAATGCCAACCCTTAGAGATTTTGCAATGCATCGTGAATAGTTGTTCTTTCATCCCATCCATAATTGACAGAATTCACGAACTCTGCTAAAATGTTTTATAATCGTTACTTAAGTTTGTCGGTGTCACCATTGTGGATGGCTAGGACGCAAGTTCTTTATCGAATTTTACAATTTTATTCAGGTATATATATAATTTCGTACTAAAAGACAACACTTGACCCTTTAGGTTGTTTCGCCTTATTGGCAACATTATCATAACCTTTGAAGTGGTGACTATTGGTACGACGACGATTTATTTTCGCTGTTTTCACGAAGTAGAGACGACTCACGAGAATGCGATGTATCGGTGTTTTGACAATAAACGACTACGTGCTCGGGTTACCTCGTTTTCGACGAATGTAACTTCGATTTTGGGGGCACCTCAGACTGCTTTGCCTCGCACTGCTACCGCAACGAACTCTTGATCTGACTCCCGCTGTGTGGCAACTTCAACTCCGAGGGCGCTTGTGACTGCATGGCCTTGCACTGCCGCCATTATCTGCTGTTGACCTGGCTTCAGCTCTATGGCACGATTGACCCCTCGTCGGCATCGACAGACGCTGCGAGCTGGTTTCTTAATCGCGGGACATGTTGCGGGTCCATAAAACAGGAATAGAAATAGTTTTCTAAAACTATTTCTATTCCTGTTTTATGGACCCGTGTGTATTTTATTTATTCTAATAAATAAAATACACAAAAGGAAAACTTATGGGTATTTAGAAAATATCTCTGATACGGTGCGTCTGGGCTCAAAAATAACCAAATTTTCACAACCCTTTAAGAAATCCCGTAGAAGGGACCTGAGGCCTTAGTGCGTGTTTTTACTCATGCTCAATTGCGTTAACGTAAACGATCTCTTAAGTCAAAATGTATACAAAAAAGAGGTTCCTTTCCGTCCCCAGACGGCGCTTATCCAATTTCAATACAAATTGTCGTTTACGTTAACGCGATTGCGCGTGAGTAAAAACTCGCACTAAGGCCTCAGATACATATTCACAATTATTTTTTGTTCTATCCTCAATTTATTTATGTCACAAAAATACATTAAATATAAATTTTATTAATACATTTGAAACTGTTATCTAATAAAATCGTAATCAAAAGCACTTGATGTAGTACACTACATCAAAACAAATCAAAAAAAGTTTGTGTAGTGTGCACTTGATAGGCGTGTACTAATATATATACTAATGGCAATTTCTGAAATGTATTAGAACAGCTCACTCCAACATACAATAGCAATATTTATTTCTTGACTCCAACAAAAATCTCTTAATTTAAAATAGACTAGATTCCAGTTAGAACAGACTCCAGTACCTAAACTTTGTGTTAGCTAGTGTTATCGCAATAGACAAACTGTGTCCGACCCCGACCAGCACCAACGGAACAAGAGACGTTCTTTTAATGTCATCCGCTATCACGCTATTGACACTTTTACCGTGGATGTTGAATACAGGCCTGCGGATCACAAGGCAAGAGGCAACACTGGGGCCCATGAGCAATGTTGCTAATCTTGGATCCTACAATCTCTATATCCGCGAAACCGCGATACGCGGCAGCGGTAACTAGGGGTTTGTTTTTTGGGATACCGATTCCCGTATAGTTGGAAAGGGATAGTCCTACAATTTTGTCATTTGTCCCCGTGGTGGTCTCCTGGTCTCGTTCAATCCCGTGTCCGGTCGGGGGTTATAGGGGGGAAATATATATAATAATAAGGGACAACAGATGTGGTCTGGACCGGAATTCCCGGCAGGCAGCTAGATACGTTCCCGACAAGAATACTTCGCTGCACGCGAAATATATACACAAACAAATACACGGGCGATTCACAGTACCACTCGCGAATCGCGAACGTAATTTCGAATAACGATTGGTTTGTTATAAACCAATTTCAACAAAATAAAATCAAGACCAAAGTTTTACGTCCCGCGATATCAATGAATATTTTACCAGTGTTGCCAACTTCAACCCAACCAAA
Organism: Anorthoa munda; assembly: GCA_945859665.1. Taxonomy (NCBI): domain Eukaryota; kingdom Metazoa; phylum Arthropoda; class Insecta; order Lepidoptera; family Noctuidae; genus Anorthoa; species Anorthoa munda. The sequence continues at coordinate 9,546,385 of OX243913.1, read as the reverse complement.
AACTGCCACTATCGATGACAGCGAGTTTACAGTGTTGCATCAAATGACAAAAAAAAAGGACGAAACCTTTATTGGTTTCGAGCAGTGGATTAGAACATATTCAATTGTTTCAGAGTGGCCAGCACAATTAGTCGATAAATAGTCGAATACAAATTAGATGAAATAATATTCTTGATCACAAAAACAGTCTTAATAATCATAATAACAACTAATCACCACAATCATAATTATCTTCCACCTTAATTTTATTTTATATTGCAGTATTGACACCCCAGGCGTCATGGCCCGGATGTCCAACCTATTTGCAGGGCATCCGGAGCTACTCGTCGCCTTCAACATGTTTTTGCCGCCGGGGTATGAGTTCGATGTTCAGGTTAATCAACAGGTAAGAAATTTATTTATTTATTCACCGGCTGGTGCGATTGCCAAGTCCTGGGTTGAAACGCATGTCTGACAATGTTTTATACAAGAGTTATTTCATCATACTAGGAGGGATCAAAAAGTACTGAGAACGACATACTCCTTGATAAGAAAAAAATAATACTGGCAGGCATAGCTCAGATACAAATTTGTAATATTAATAAAGAAAAAAATCTTCGATTCTCTTTTGTTTTTTTCTGAATGTAGTCTTTTTTTGTTTGCTTCGTGTCGGAACGTGTTCTCGAAAATGGAGAAAAACGAAGTGCGAGCCGTTATTAAATAAGTTTAAAAAAGTTAACGACGCAAGAGATTCATTGCGATTTGGAGGCAACATTAGGAGAGTCTGCTCCGCCGTATTCCACTGTCGCAAGGTGGGCTTCTCAATTTCGAGTAGGGAGAACGAGCATGGAAGACGAACATCGTTGCGGCCGTCCATCGACGTCAGTCACCCAAGAAAATGTTGCGAAAGTTGAGAAAATTGTATTGAGCCATGGAAGAGTTACCATCCGATACTTAATTCAAGAAACGGGCATTTCATATAGAAGTATTCAATCCATATTGAAACAATCTCTGAATATGAGAAAAGTCTCCGCAACATGGGTGCCGAGAATATTAACCGACATTCAGAAACAAAATTGACTTGACATTTTGAAGATATTGTTGGACAAGTTTCAAGAAGATTCTGAAAACTTTTTGTCTCGTTTCGTAACAATAGACAAAATATGGGTCCATCATTTTGATCCCGAGACAAAACAGTAATCTTCGCAATGGAAACGGCCATCGTCACCGACCCCGAAGAAGTTTCGTGTCGTGGCATCGGCTGGCAAGGTTATGGCCTCAATATTTTGGGACTCAGAAGGGATATTGTTGATTGATTACCTGGAGCGTGGAACCACTATTACAGGCCAATACTATGCAGCTTTAATTCCCAAGTTGAGGAATGCCATCAAAGAGAAAAGGAGAGGGAAACTTCGAAGGGGCATGCTGTTTCATCACGACAACGCACCCGCGCACAGGTCGGCAGTTGCGATGGCTGCCATTCAGCAAGCTGGCTTCGAATTGGTTGACCACCCCCCTTATTCACCAGATCTGGCGGCTAGCGATTTTTATCTGTTCCCCAAATTGAAAAAATACTTAAGGGGAAACAGGTACGAAGACGATAACGAGGTGATGGATGCCATGGAGAGCTTTTTGCAGGACCAAGACAAAACTTTTTTTCTGAAAGGGATTGAAGCCTTGGAAAAGCGCTGGACTCGGTGTGTAGAGAGACTCGGAAACTATGTAGAAAAATAAATATTTAAGTTATCAATAGTCATTATATTCTATCTCATTCTCACTACTTTTTGATTCCTCCTCGTACTTTATATTTACAACACAATGTTTGATGGATTTAAAGTTTATCACTTTGGCATTCTATTTAAAAAAGAGCGCTTAGCAATAAGCTATTATATCTGTTTAGTTTTATAATGGTCTAAGATCCGAGTGAGGAGCGACCTTCACCCATCTGTTTAATGGATAATAGGATTTTATATGAAAATTATTCAAGTTAAAAATATATATCGATTGGTTTATCTGAAAAGTGCCTGTCAAGACATTATTCGATGAGTGAAATAGGTATTCAACACGCCACTGTTACCGCGAAGCGAGCGGCGCGCTCGCGTGTGCGTAAAGTCGACAAAAGCAGACACCGAAACCGGTATGATTAATACCGGTAAGTTTCGGTTAGATACAAGTATTTTAAAAGATTACCTTAATTTTTTAATATTCAGATCAAATCAAATCAATTTTTTTTATTTCACACAGGCCTACATGGGCACTTATAAAACGTCGATAAAAGGTGCATGGTTCGGGTTGGTCGTTTCCAGTGGAGAAGAACCGGCAAGAAACTCCACGGTTACTTTTTTAAGAACCATTATTAATACCGGTTACCGAAATAAAAATTACCTCTATCTTACACGTGCCGTCCGTCGGCATTAGTCAACTGTCAAAGAGCGTATCGCCTTTGCGTGTGTCAAAGAGTCGAGTCTACACGCGCGCGCCGTCGAACGCCGACCAATCACGGCTCTTTCTGACACGGCGACGTTTCACAGTGTTTTATAGACCCTAAAAAACTGACATCGGCTTTTTATTGGCTATTTCTACCTAACAGTTCATTACAAATGCACGAGTAGAACTCCCATGTGCCAATTTTGAATACTTTTTTTTTTTAAATCGCTAAGTTTTCGTGACCTTTAAGGTCAAATGAATAAAAATAAAACCAGAACACGTACATATATATTGAAAATAATACATACTTATATAACAATATTTGTAAAAATGCCATAAGTAGTTTCTTTTTAATATTTTTAGATGTATTATACGTCAAAATAAACGTTATTTGTTGATATAATTATAAAGTAACAGAAAAGAAGAAAGTGAGATCACTCTGTTTAGGTATTTTGAAAGTAAATCCGCAATTTCAGCTTGAATGCATACCGACTGGTGGCCGCCCTGATCTCGGGAGGAAGCGCATTCCAAAGAAGAATGGACTGTTTATGAAAGGAAGAGTGAACAAAATCAGTCGAATGAGAAGGACAGAGTAAGAGGAGATTATTAGAAGAACGCAGATTCCGAGCATGTGCAGAACATAGATATTGAAAGTTAGACATAAGATAGGAAGGAGGGGTGGGAGAATTGATTAGGGAGAAAAGTGTGGTCAAAGCGCGTAAACATCTCCTCTGGCGAATGGGCAGCCATTTTATCTCAAACCGACACATGGTCATATTTTCTGAGGTTAAATATAAATCTGTTACAGTTGTTCAAGACCCTATCCAGTAAGACCGCGTTCAAGTCAAAGTAGCACACGTTCAAGTCACCATAGTCGACCACTGGGAAAATTAAAGTCTGCACAAGCATTGTCTATGTCTTTACGGGTAAAAACCTCCTCAAACGATATAAGGATCGTAAACTGCCGTGGGCTCTCTGACTAACACTGGTCACCAGACTTTGCCAGCTAAGTGTCGAGTCAAGATGCAAACCGAGATTTTTCACACTAGGGCTAATGGGAATGACGGAACCATTGAAAATGATCGGAGGAAGAGAGCTAACCGCCACTCTACCCATCATGCGCGAGCTTCCAATCACAATGGCCTGACATTTTGAGGGGTTTACGGACACCCCAAATCTGTCAGACCAGTCTTTGATACCATTCAAGTCCCGGTTTACATCCTCTATGGCGTCCAATAAATCTTCTATCCGCGCCGCAGTGTACAGTTGGAAATCATCGACATAATATATATGATATGAACACCGAAGACAGTGAGTTATAAAATTAATGAAGATGGAGAAAAATAATGATAAAATACAGCCCTGCGGAACACCAGCCTCCAGATTACGCCAATTCAATGAACTCTCATCAACGCGAACCGACTGCTGACGTCCCCGAAGATAAGAGGATAACCATTCAAGCGCCTCGGAAGAAACCATAAGATGGGAGAGGATAGATAGGAGTATATCGTGACTGACGGCGTTAAAGGCGTTGGAGAAATCAATTAATACTAATACAGTCACCTTAGTGTCCTCCATAGCTTCTCTAATGTCGCCAGTCACTTTAAGGAGTGCGGAGTACCTTGCCCGGGTCTGAATCCAGACTGGAAGGAGCTTATAAGGCTGTTTCGGTGAAAAAACCCCGAAAACTGCTTGTGTACGCATGCCTCAAGCACTTTGAATAGGAAAGGGAATGTGTATGTTTATGTATTGGCATGTCAGTTTCTGTGACAATAAAGACATAATCTTTCTTTCTATAAATAACTTGCATTAAATTATCCCTACACTTTAACGGCCTAGTTCTTTTTTTATAGATAAAAGTACGTTGCCACTCACTAGGAATTTCTTCCTGTATCGTGGAAACGTTTACAAATATTTAAATACACAAGACACCCAGAACCGGAACAACTAAGTAGTAGTTGTTTAATAGCAACGTTTTCCAGATATAAACTCATAAAACACATAGGTATTAAACTATGAACACACACACATATATTGAAATATAACACTTTAATTTAAATTTATCCCTGCCTGGTGTCCATTACGACGGAATGACTATTAAAGCGCGCTTCGCCACTAGCTCCACAGCGCCTCCCAAAGACTTTACCCGCTCTGGGTGAAGTGGGAAGGCGTGTCAGACTCGTACTGACTAAAACCCACCCATGTTCCTTCAGTTTTTTGTGCCAGGCCAGGTGAAAGGTTGATGTTCATAAAAGATAGACGTATTTCGGTAAAAGACAGGTAAAATTCAACGGAAAACGAATGCATCTTTTCGATGATTTCGATTCGGGTCGAATCTAATCGGGTCGAGTGGGCACGGACCCGTCACCACGGCCGGGCAGCAAAACGTGTCACAACGTGATTCATTTAGTTGCCGCCCCTATCCGAAATTATCCGAAACTTTTATATCGGATTCGGTTACAATTACGGATAGATTTTAATTTCGGATATCCGATAGTTTCGGTTACGGTTACAGAGCTCTTAAACATCCCTGGTTCAGTCACCAATATACTATATTTTGGTGACTGATTTGTCAGATGACTATGATAATCTTCTGAAATCCTCTAAAGTCAATCCTGTGATAATTCCACTGGGCCTTCGGCCATGCTTTTTACCCGACTGCCGAAGGAGGGTAATGTTGCTACAACCTTGGGGTCTTTAAGTCAAGAGTGAATAGGTTTCTTCTAGGTAAGCGTGCTTCACCGTAGACCGCATCATCGCTTAACATCAGGCGAGATAGTGGTCAAACGCGAGCCTATAGATTATAAAAAAAAAAAAAATGTGTTTATCAGTCTATGTATGTATGTATGTATGTAAGTATATATGTATGTATGTATGTATGTATGTATGTTTGTTCCTATGTGGCGTTCTAGAGACCAAATGCGTGGGCCGATTTTGATGGTTCTTACGTCAATCGATTTGTCTTAACCCCGCGAGTGTCACTGGCTACATGAAAATTGGAAAATAGGAAAATGCGGTTTTTGGGCGCCATATTGTGGGGGCCCAAAATTTTTTTTCCAAACCTATCGTGCGGGGTATCAAAATAAAGAATTTTAAGAGGTGATTTCAAAAATATATAACACTTATATGTTTAAATGTACCTAATTCGAAAAAAGAATAACTAAAAAGATATAAATAAAAAAATAATAATTAAAAAAACAAAAAAACCCGACTGCTTGAAAAGCGAACTAAAAAGACGTAAACAAGGAGAAAATCATGCTGTGCAGTCGGAGGATACGTCTGGTTTTGGTCAGCCAGCTCGCGAATATGTATCCTCCGACAGCACAGCATGTTTTTCTCCTTGTTTACGTCTTTTTAGTTCGCTTTTCAAGCAGTCGGGTTTTTTTGATTTTTTAATTATTTTTTTTTATTTTCAGGTAAATCTCTGCTTTTAATAAAAGTTAAACTCTTCTATCCCAGAATCTAACAACATCAATTCCTCCAACAGCATCTGATACAAGAACTGCTGGACCAATTCGCCCCACCAGCAGCCCTAGGCCCCGACGTGAATCCCGGGGCCGCGCAGCTGCCGGCCGCGGCCCTATCCGAGGAAGATGCCATGTCGTACATCCAGCAAGTGAAGCACAGGTTTAGCGAGCAATCTCAAGTATATAACAACTTTCTGCATGCCATTACTGAGTATTTTAATGAGACGTAAGTACCTATCTCTATAAACAGCTTTTCGATTCTTTTGTTTATGTTTTTCTGTTGTTGTTTTTTCATACGCTGCGCTGGAACAGGTTAGGGCTAATTTCATGCAATTTATAGACAGAAATTGTTTATTGTCACAGATAGCTGACATGTCACACAAACATATTTTAAAATAATTAGGTACCTACATTACTAGAAGTTATAAGTTTTATAATGAAAATACTTAAAGGTACCTAAGTAGGTAATTGTATAATGGGCTCTTACCATTTAGATTATACGTGCATGCACTAGAACTTGTATAAATCAAAGTAGGCATCTACGAGTTTAATGTAAGATTCAAAATATTTTTAGAATTGATTTGATTGTGATATTCAGACAATTTGTTAGGTACTTGATTGGAATATTCATAGAAAGCTAATTTGCTAAATAGGTAGTAATCTACTGAATACCTTGCATAGTCCAAGTATCGTTATTAAATAGTTTTAATCTTAGAATGAAAGCAATTACTTTGAGCACTATGAAAAGATTAAATTTACATTGTTCTGACAACCCTTATTTCAAGGAACCGACAACTAACAATAAACAACTTTTTTCCAAAAAAAATAATAATTCAAAATACAACCGACTTCCAAACAAAAAACCATTTTAACAAAAAAAAAACCGATCAAAAACGAATCGAAAACCAAAAAGTAAAAAATATTTTTTTATCTAGCATTTTGAGTTGGCGCCGAACAAACAAACATGCAAATTAATTACCCAAAGCCTAGAATGATTGTAGCTATGATCTTCGTCTAAACAAGAGAATAAATCTAAAAGTTCAGGGGGGTGACCATAAGCTCTAAAAGGTTATTTTGAGATCGCGTAAGTGACAGATGTACCTATACAAGTCATATACATCTGTCCCTTCCACACACTCAAATTAATCTTACTCTAAGAGCTAAGAAGCTCTTAGAGTAAGATTAATTTCTAACTCTAAGAGGTCACCCCTCAGGTGTTGAACTTACAAACTGTAGAAAGGTGAACGGCAGATTTCGTACCGCATACTTTTTTTGTTGTTCGGTTATAGAATTTGTACCACTTAATAAGGCAACCAAGCCATTTATTTTTATGCAATTTTTATATTTTTAGAACTTCGGATTAATGAATAATATCAATAAAACATTTTTATAAATAACCGTAACAAAATCGTACACTAAACGCAGTTATGTTTTAGACGTTGCTTTATGTAAAATAACACTAATATTGATATGATAATTAATTATTTAGAAATAGTAATAAAATAAAATAAAATCAAACTCATCATTATCAAACTGTTGCAGTTCGCTGCTGGACATAGGTATCTCCTAATGCCATGAGTTATAGGTACGATCCTCATCTCAATCTACCTACTTAATGGTAAGTAAAACACTATAAAGACAGCAACAAACATTTTACTTTACACATTAACTATGTAACAATATGTAACATTTACCTATATGTAATAATGTACATTGGTACACTAGTACTAAACCTTAAAAATAAAACTGGTTGTAACTTTTACGTCCCAAGTTCTAAAAATCTAAGAATCTAAAAAGGGATTATCTGTCATATTAACTACCAATTAAAACAAAAATATCCCAAAACACGAAATTTTATTAGCGGTACGAAATTCCCATACAAGCCTGCCGTTCGCCTTTCATACAAATTTTTAACCCCCTTTTACCCCCCACTCGTTTGTCAAAAACCCGTTTCGGATATTTTTTTTTTTTCTATGTCTGCTCACGACCCGTAACGGGTTTTACAGGTCGGTACTTACTTTTTCCATATTTTATGTTACTAAAGCGTTTTTGCAGTGTGCATCCCTATTTCATCTTGAAGTTTAATAGACAAGTATGAAAAAAAAAAAGTCCTGAGTTCTGTGGTCCCGGCTTGAAACGTCATATTTATTTCTAAAGTTCGTGAAAGTGCGGTCGCCATTCCAGCTCCTCATAAAATATAAAATATTGTAGATATCATTTGAAAAACATGAATTGGTAAGTGATGAACTGTTTTTATTAGTTTCTTTTTGTATTTGGTGTAAATTCCAGCAGAAAAATACATTTTAATTAAAAGAAATAAAATAAACAAAGCGTATTTTTATCGCTAAGTTTCAATTGTTTACATTACATTGTGGCTCATTGTTCGTAAAGTAAACAATTCTAACAGCTAAAACGTTGTGTGTGATGAGATTAGGTACCAAGCTATGTAATACAATAGCACTTCAAGCCACTTGGCATAAAGAGTTCCCAGAACTCCAATGTAAACATACCAATTTTTTGTGCCGCCGGCCGGGTCATTTTTTTCCCGCGTAAATTTTTTGTAAAGCTTTTGGGATGAAAAAAATGTATGGGGTGGTGTGATATTTTTATTGATTCTTGTGGAATAGGGTGTATTGTTGTAAATAAAATAAAAACATTGTGAAATAATTGTTTATTTTTTTTTTTTTGTACACAAACCTGAGAAAATTTTCCTTACACTGACTTTACACAATATTTACAAATAAATTACAAGGTAAAAGTGGGTAAATCCTTTGAAAATATGATAGCTTATTTCATAGCGATTCTAACAACATAAATTTCATACATGGTCCCCATACAAAACTTTCGAGAAATCGGCGTTTTAGTGAGACCGGGCCGAAAGCGCAAAATGGCGCTGGGGTACCTTGACATACGGGCGATATTCGTGTCCTACTGGACCAACGAGTGGAATCCTTTCTTAGTTAGTGCTCACGTAAGTCACTTGAGAAACCTCCCTGCCAAATTTAATCTGTAAACGTCAAGCGGTTTTCGATATTTCGTGATGAGTGAGTGATCTTTCGCTTTTATGTATATAGATATAATACTATTAGTGTTTAATAAGGGATATGTAAAAAATGTGAAATACCAAAAATATAAGGATTTTATGCATAAATTAATAAGGCTCCACAGATTAAAAATAAATATTTATCTAATGAAGTTTTTTGATATACAAAGACAAAGCTTCGCGCCAATCGTGTTTGTTTACTTTTTCTTTTAGCCCAATATCACCTACCCGTAGGTATGCAAAAACAATTACAATATGACAATTATGTTTCTAAATGTAGGTTCCTGATATACAACAATATCAAACACCGGTCCAAATATACATTAACGCTCTTACAAATAAACGCGGAATAAAGTTATACCAAGTATAAACCTATGAAAATGTATGGTTATTCCTTTGTTATACCTGGTATAACTTTATTCCGCGTTTATTTGTAAGAGGGTTAGACTATTTTATTTATGCTGGAAAATCATTTATCACACATGACTAAATAAAGTTAGCTATTAAATATATTCTTTGCGCAAAATTTCGGACATTTTTAATGAATTCACGTGTAGTTGATAGTTGACACTGTACTATCGTGAAATTCCTTACGCATTATGACGTCACCAACATGGCGACCAACAGAGAGTTTGTATTAGAATAGAGGGAACGTGTTTACGACGAAACAGAAACTGTCAATTCTTTCGTTCTTGCTTATAGAAAAACTCTATGAAAAAAAAAGAGACAAACATAGACAAACGCTACCATCCTGAACGTCAAAGAGATAACTTTTTAGTCACTGTTGTAACCCATCGGTTAGCAGCTCTAATTAAAGATTTTCGCTGTTTTCACGCCTTTGTTTCGTTTATATCAGGAAGAATTTTGTTGTTTCATTATCTACATGAACCATGTCGTGTGTGGCTATCGGTTGCAAGAGTAGAATAAGTGTATTAACAGGACATAATCAAAGGATATCTTTCCACAGGTGAGTTATCGACTAGCATACTGAAATTATTGTGCAGGGAATACATTTCATAGGCTGTCCGGAATAAAGCAATCTTAGTTCTAAATACGTCGAGGACGTGTAGTATCATTTAAACCATTCTATTTAGTGAAATAATCAACTTTTATACGTTCGCTGATAGAGCTATGACAGTTTACGTACTTACGTTCTGATGTTAGAGATGTGACAAAAGTCACAAGAAAGATTTATCGATACTGTATTTTTATTTTACTTACTTTAATGTATTTCTTCAAGTTTATTTGTCATTATTAATCTAATATTGATTGTGCACAGGTTCCTCCTAAGAGTACTTATTTAAGAAATAAGAGGATCAAGAATATAAAACGAGCTAACTGGAAACCTTCACCATATTCTCGCTTGTGTTCACTGCATTTTATTGAATCATGCTATCGCTATCCCTCGACATGGATACAGGTTAATGAATCATGTTTATTTTCACATTTTATTTATTTAACCATTAATGTACACACACATAATAAATAGACAAGAAGAAGGAACAGAAAATAGGTACAAAGGTATGCTTCTTTCTAACGAAATCTCTTCCAGCATACCTGCGAGAAGAGAGTTGCAAAAAAAGATATGTAGACACCGTGTGTAGAACTTTTTAAAATTAAATTATTATATTTAAACCATTTTGTTATTATTTATTTTGTTACTTTTATACTTATACATACTCGTCTTTGAACTTTATTTTCAGTCTTGCACAAGAACTAGCATAGTATATCAGTATATTGATGAGTAGGTACCTGTTTGTACATACAGATACAGTCGTACGAGTGTACCAAAAACTGTCACTTTGATCTCATGATGTAGGTACCTCGTTTTTGCACAAGGTATGAATAAACATTATTATACAACGCGTATAATGCGCAGAAAAATTACGAAAGAGTACAATTGTACTCTTACAATGACTGATAAATTCACTCTTTGTACGAGTACACATTCACTTTTTAAATAATTATAAAGAATCCCTAAAAAAACGTAGAATAATTAGCCGCAGTCAGGGACGATTCTTACAGATATTTGACTAAATTTGTATAAAATCCTCCTAAACTAAACTCGATAATATCGATATGACAGTGGCACAGATCTAGTTCTGATATATGTCTATAGATAAGTATCTATAGCATCTTCGGTCACACTGGCACAAAAGATGGCATAGACAAAAGTATATCCATCTCTTTTTGCTTATGACGTTATCTGTTAGTGCGAAAGAGAATACCGATATTGAAATTGCGTCTTAAATATGTTACCTCTATTCTAATACATACTCTCTGGCGACCAATCGTGGAGCATTCGTAGTCTGTACCTGGCCCTTTTTAAAATGTTGTCGATTTTCAATTGCGCGAAAATCTCTTACATAATATTGAAAACATATATGTAAGGGACCGCCTCCACGAGCGAGAGATTCGCGGCGATATTATCAATTGCCATATATAATATCGCCGCGATTCTCTGGCTCGTGGAGACGGCCCCTTAGAGTTTTTCGCAACGACAATATAATTTAATATAATTTCAATCAATCTGCGTAGCCTTTTTCCCAATTATGTTGGGGTCGGCTTCCAGTCTTACCGGATTCAGCTGAGTACCAGTGTTTTACATGAAGCGACTGCCTATCTGACCTCCACAACTCAGTAACTGGGTAACACTGGCAAGACTGGTGTCAGATCTCAAGCTTCTGACTACCCATATCGTCTGTCAAAGATCTTCAAATGACAGCCGGGACCAATGGCATAACGTGTTTTCCGAGGCACGGAGGAAACTCGGTAAGTTGAAATGGTCACCCATCCACGGACCGACCTCGTCAAGCGATGATTAACCTTGAAGATCGATCCATGCGGCTGTTATTATTTAGCCACGAGCTCCTCCAATAATTTGCGCCAAGTAAAGTTTTGAAATACATTAATAAAACGTTTTTTGATGTATTATAAATTAATTCTTCTTCTTCTTCGTCGTATCGATGATTCCAAATTTAAATATTGTTTGACCAGTATTCACTACTACGCCAACAGCGTTGTCATTTGCCTCACAAAGGTCTTTTAAAGTGCAGGTGTTGTTGCACAGAGAGCACGACAAAAGGTGAGTCATTGTTTGGGATTGGGACCTGGCTCCGCAATCGCACTGTGGGTCATTGGAGTACCCCCATCTAACTAGGTTGTGCCTGCAGCGACCCACCTGGCTTCGCAGTCGGTTTAGAGATTTCCAGGTGGGCCAAGGCAGTTGGTGGCCCGCAGGGAGCTTTTCTGCAGGCTCTATATAGTCAGCTGGAGGGAGGTGTCTGAGTAGCCATAGTTTTTTTTTTGTTTCCCTTAACTCATCGCCGTTAATTGGTTTAGTGACCGACCGGCTGCTGTTTCGACTTTTTAATCTACCCCTTGGCTTCTACACGTTATATAAAGGATGTCGTTTATCGTGTTTGTCGTGTATCTTGCTTGTGCTTCTCTGAATAACATGCCACTTCTCTTCGGACATCCGGAGGGGCTATTCGTGCCAGCGGGTATAGTGCAGCAAGTGGGGTTGGTTTTAAGCACCCTGTAATAATCCTGCAAGTCTCATTCGCTACGAGAGCTACGTCCACTTGTCGGGCATGGACGGATTGATGCCACACTGGGCATGCAAATTCCCCAGCCGAAAAGCAGAAAGCTAAACCCGATATACTAAGGACATGTGGAGAGGCACCCCAGGTAGTAGACGTTAGACGACGGAGCAGATTATTGCGGGTGCTGACTTTAAGTTTTGTTTTCAAACAGTGGTGTTTGTGAGTCAGTGAGCGGTCCAAGGTGGCACCTAGGTAAACAGGGTGGTCATTGTGTTCTATATTAGCGCCTCGCCATTTGATTCTTAACTTTCTTGAGGCCTGACGGTTTCTCAGGTGGAATGAGCATGACTGTGTTTTAGACGGGTTAGGCCTTAATGCATTATTTTCGTCATAAATTAATTGAAAAAATGTATTTAAGAATTTTTCGCAACGACAATATAATTTATGACATGTAATAAGTTTTAATAGTACATTACTGCAGCGGCTAGCAAAAGAGGCATTGATGGAAGAACGTGTCAATGTGGGCCGAGGCGAAGCCGAGGCACACATACGTAAGTCCATCAATGCCGTGGCCAAGGCTATACAAGCCTTGGCCACGATTAGGCCACTATATACACATACTTTACTCAAATAATGCGCGGAAATTAAAACTAAGTAGCACCTAGAACTCAAATACAATTACTTTTCGAAAGCAATGAAGAACAAAGAACAAAATAGTACATTGTTCACCGAGAGGAGAAATCGCACTTTCTCTCGAGTGATACATAGTGCTTTATACTACACCTACGAGGAAAATAAATTTCTACGAAAACTGAATCCTCAAACAACACACAAATTGAAAATGGCGCCAATGGCGTCTGCAATTTTCACATGTTCTTTTTTCAAATTGTTTGACACCATCCAACACACAGCAAGTGGCCAGTGTCATTTTGCGAACTTGGAGATAAAAACTCACTGTAAAAACTTTATGGCTTTTGATATTTAGGTTACCAGCGCATAGTCTTACCCAAAATTAAAAAAGAAAAACCACGTAAGAAATGGATTTTCAAACACTTTTCTCTCCCGCTCAGATGCGTTTTCTCGCCGCATATTTGTTCGATCTGCAATGACGTACTTTCTACCGTAAATTTGATAAAGTATCAAGGTACTTTCCGAGCAGGTGTAGTATATATAATATTCCTGTAATCCTGTATTAAAGTGTTATTTTTTTTCTATAAACAGCTTCTATAAGCAAGCCAGTTCGAAATTTAAATGAAACCTTTGATAAGTTACCTCCTTGGTTGCCAATGTTACCATGTTCCCGAGTTCGTTCCATTCGATCGTTCCATTTATAAATTACACGACAGATATGAGTTTACTATGTAATTTATTTGACCGCTAAACACGACAGATAGGGATTTTCATACAATTTTTGCCGGCCGCTGCTCGCATGTATATGGCCAGTACAGCAATTTCGATTTATCTCTAAGAAGGTTGTCAAAATAATGCTCAAATTTCCAAGTATGTTTGAGAAAAATACATTAAAAAAAGATTTTTATTTATTTCAACAACCCAAATATCGAAAATATTGCTGATAGACTTATAACCAAAAAAAACTGTCGAATCGAGAACCTTCTCCTTTTTTTGAAATCGGTTAAATAATCCGCCATCTTAATTTTTGTTTTAATTGCAGTATCGACTACCCAACCCTCAATACGCGAGTTTTGAGCATGTTTGAAGGGCATCAGGACCTGATCGACGGCTTCCACTCGTTTTACTCGCAGTAGCGTAGCGTGGGGGTGCAGTAGGGCTCTATTGCCCTGGGCGGCGCGATTCTGGGGCGACAGAGAGCGGAGCCAGGTAAAAAATAAGGTATTGCACAAAAAATCTGATTGACATATATGACATATGCCTTATGTATATTCTGGTCCACTGCTTCGCATTTTCTAGATTTGTATCTAGGCTAGGTGAGTATAGTGCTTGTGCACTATACTCACCTAGCCTGGCGCCTACCTTTTAAAACTGTATTCATAATAAAAAGAAAATCTAAGCTTGCCGGGATATTCAATTTTCTAGCTCGCTTCGCTCGCCCTAAGACATTACACACATCTAAGGTTCCTTGATAATTCAAAAATTTTAATCCATAATGGTGAAAACCAAATCTGATACTTATCCGAGGCAGGTGCAAAAAATTTTGAGCTCGCTTCGCTCTCTTTTGCCACCTTGTTGCTTGAACCCAGGTTGCTTTGTCTGAAACCAGGAGATTTCGATTTTGAGATTTTTGACAAAAACCTTTTATATCCTTTTAAATACTTAAAATAAAATGTTACACAACTATAAATTTAAAAAAGATAGTTGTTTTTCGGGACGGCAAACGTCTGATTATGTCCTATCAGCTATAGCTTTAAATCCTACAGATTTTGCTTCGAAAAAAAACACGAGTAATATATTTTTTTAATAATTTAATAATATTACTTATTTAAACATAAAATTTTGACATTTCGCTGCTGTTCTTGACTAATGATAAAAACAGAAGGGGGAGGGGGGCGAAATTCCGGTCGGCCCCGGGCTGCAAAACCCACGCTACGCTACTGACCATTGAAGTTCAGGGTAATGGACAGGTAAGAAAATCATTTATTTATTAATATTATTTAATCGGCTAGTGCGATTGTTGAATCCTGGGTTGAAACCATTGCAACGCAGGTCGGGCAAACTGTTACACAAAAAAAATGTTCAGTACATTTAGTTGAGTTAAGCAAACTTAGATGTATAAGGCAGTTAATATCTTTTTTCGTGATTTTATGGATGATCCCAAAATTGAAGTTTTAAACCATTTTATTTCTGTTGCTGTCTGACTGAAAGGGTCTGTCAGACACCTACTGACAAAAAAAAAAGTTAATTAAAAAAATCAAAAAACCCGACTGCTTAAAAAGCAAACTAAAAAGACATAAACAAGAAGAAAATCATGTTGTGCAGTCGGAGGATACTTATTTGCGAGCTGGCGGACCAAAACCAGATGTATCCTCCGACTGCACAGCATGATTTTCTTCTTGTTTATGTCTTTTTAGTTTGCTTTTTAAGCAGTCGGGTTTTTTGATTTTTTTAATTAACTTCTTTTATTTACAACTTTTTAGTTATTTTTTTTAGAATTAGGTTCTTTTAAACATATAGGTGTTATATATTTTTGAAATCGCCTTTTAAAACCCTTTATTTTGATACTCCACACGAAGGGCTTGGAAGAAAAAAAAAAATTTTCCCCCACAAAATGGCGACCAAAATCCGCCATTTTTGTTTTTTCCAATTTTAATGTAGCCAGTGACACTCGCAGGATTAAGACGAATCGATTGACGTAAGAATCATCAAAATCGGCCAACGCGTTTGGTCTCTAGAACGCCACATAGGAACAAACAAACATACATACATACATACATACATACATACATACATACATAGACTGATAAACACATTACCCTCCTTCGGCAGTCGGGTAAAAACCACCCCGGTGTTCCATCTCATACCTACGCCGGGGTCGCGGGAACGTACGATCCTTCTGCAAAACCCGGCTGAAAAGTTTTTAACATAACGCAACCAGAAAATAAAAAAAAGTTAATTAAAAAAATCAAAATACCCGACTGCTTAAAAAGCGAACTAAAAAGACGTAAACAAGAAGAAAATCATGCTGTGCAGTCGGAGGATACATATTCGCGAGCTGGCTGACCAAAACCAGATGTATCCTCCGACTGCACAGCATGATTTTCTTCTTGTTTACGTCTTTTTAGTTCGCTTTTTAAGCAGTCGGGTATTTTGATTTTTTTAATTAACTTTTTTATTTATAACTTTTTAGTTAACATTTTTTTCGAATTAGGTACATTTAAATATATAAGTGTTATATATTTTTGAAATCGCCTCTAAAAACCCTTTATTTTGATACCCCACACGATGGGTTTGAAAGAAAAAATAAAATTGGCCCCCCACAATATGGCGCCCAAAAGCCGCCATTTTTCTATTTTCCAATTTTAATGTAGCCTATGACACTCGCAAGGTTAAGACGAATCGATTGACGTATGAATCATCAAAATCGGTCAACGCGTTTGGTCTCTGGAACGCCATATAGGAACAAACATACATACATACATACATACATACATACATACATACATAGACTGATAAACACATTACCCTCCTTCGGCAGTCGGGTAAATACTTACTACACTTGAGAGCAAAACTATCGCACTGGTTATTTTGGACTTAAATCGCAAAGGACTTTAATCGTAAGAAACGACGAGTCGAAAAGTATAAATAGTCGATTCTATTTGGAATCTTTTTTTTGTGTTTCTAAGTAGTAGTTTATGAAACTGTTGCATAATAAGGGGTATTAAAACATGAGTGTGTGTTTAAAAGTATCACACGAATGTTTTGATCAACGGTATCAACAGAAGCGGCTTGGCATTGCGTTGTTTATTTCTAGTTCATATGTATCTGGGTTTTCACATTTCACAATGAGGATCGTGTCATCAGCAAACAAGATTGTATTATGGCAAGTGATATTTGGGAGATCATTAATATTTATTAGGAATAAGAACGATCCCAATACTGTGCCCTGTGGCACTCCAAAATTATTTTGTCGATAGTCACTTTTATGTAACATCTTTTTGTTGCTATTATTGATTTTAGAGATTTCCACACATTGTTTTCTGTCATTTAGGTAGTTTCTCAACCAGTCATTCGCTTTGCCTCTTATCCCATATTTTCTAACTTGTAAGAGCAATTTGTGGTCCACAAAATCAAACGCCTTACTCATGTCTAGGAAAATTGCAGCAATTGGTACTTCAGCATTTATAGCCTGGGTGATAATTTTGATCAAATTAAAACATGCCAATGAAGTAGTACTATTCTGACTGAATCCATATTGCTCGTCTTTAAGTAGACGAAGGCTTGTTGTAAAATCTTGAAACCTTCTCAAAAAAAAATTCTCGAAGTTTTTGAAAATAATAGGTATCAGTGTCACGTACTGGTCTATAATTGTTCATGTTGAATTTTTCTCCTGTTTTCAAAATTGGCTGAACTATTGATTTTTTCAATATGTGTGGAAAGGTCCCTTCCTCAAACGATAAGTTTATTAAATAACAGCGGTTGACATATGTACGGTGCGCAAAATTTTATTACGTTGGTTGATACGTCATCTACTCCTGCTGCATTTGTGTTATTAAGATTTTTAATTACTCGAAATAGTTCTATGGCATCAGTAGGCTTAAGGAATATTATATGCTCGTTATTAGTATCGATAGTTTTGTTTATCTCGTCTTTAATATATTTTAAATTCTTGCTATTTGTCAATTGTATATAATATCCTTAGGGTCTTAAATTTTTGTTATCGTACTAATGTCACTAGTTTTCATTAATGACTGCCGATGTGGCTTTACATTTATTTTTATTAGTGTCAATATATTTCTTACTTTGTAGTTGTCTAGATATATATATATGCACTTTTTGAGTATGTAGTTGTATGATTTATATTGATTATTTTATTGTGTTATTGCTTAAGATAGAGATACCGTTTTCATATACTAGATCTTTTTATGCCCTTGGTTAGCCATCTATGGTTCCCTTTTTTAGTTGACCTCTTTATTGCATTTAATAGGCTTATAAATTCGCGCATCGAACTCAGGTTTTTCGGGGTTGAATTCCACGGCAGTACTCAGCCAGTGCACTACTTATCTTATGCATTTGATGCACTTCAGAACCGAACCGCAACTGATTCTATTCCAACTGACACCGCGCCAGTGTGTCAGGCAGGGGCCAGTAGTCCTCCTATAGTTTTAGGAAATTGATCTACCAAACCCATTGCCCAATTCATTTTTTTCCAGTCAATTAACAGACACAATAGAACTTAACATTGTTTTAATCCGATTCTGCACGATGGACACTCAAAGGGTTTGCAATAGTCCTACACCAACCGGGTTACCTCCCTTGGGTGCACTTGCGCAGTGCATATAGGGATAATCATCGGTTGGTGTCACATTTCCTGATACATGCCTAACAACAGCCGAGAAAGATAAGCAAATCAAGTATCTTGACTTGTCTCGCGAGGTTTTCGATATGTGGGATGTGGACACAGCGATCATTGTACCGATAGTCATGTCAGCCAATGGTTTAATAGCCACGAGCCTCGACCAACACCTTAGAAGGCTCTCGTTAGGCGGCTGGGTCAAGGGCCTGATCCAGAAAGCAGTACTGCTGGACACGGCTCGTATTGTTTGGAGGTTCTTCTCTCTGGAACCCAGACCGCCGCCGGTAGCTTGGACTATATCGTCTATACTAATATTATAAAGAGGTAAAGTTTGTGAATTGTGAGTTTATGAAGTTGTAGAGGGTAATCTCTGGATCAACTGAACCGATTTTGAAAATTCTTTCACCAGTAGAAAGCTACATTATTCCAGAGTGTCATAGGCTATAATAAATTAAAAAAAAAATTGAGATTCTTATGAAAATTGCAATAATGTAAACCAAAGTAGCAAAATGTTGCATATAAAATTCATTCTTTGGCGTGCGCTGAGAAAACTATTGATGATATATAAAAATATGTACTACATGATTAGGTAGCGTAGGGTAGGTATAAAAAAAAATAGGTTTGGGTAGGTAGGTCAGGGTAGGTAGGGTAGGGAAGGTAAGGTAGGGTAGGTGGAGTAGGGTAGGGGGGTAGGGTAGGTATGGTAAGTAGGGTAGGTCGGTAGGTAGGTAGCCAATAGACTTGTGCTGTGTGCAGCCAAAATCGGAATGCGCCCTCGATCGGCGCGACGATGCCAGATAGAGAGAATTATAGAGGTTAAAGTTTGTAAGTTTAGGAGTTTTTTTTTTTTTGTTTGTGTTTGTTTTGTTTTTGTAACCTTGGTCGGGTGGTTGTTCCGACGTTGTAGATGGGGTTTATACAAACTGACCACAGAGCCATACCACAGAGTATGAAACTATGAAATAAAATCAGCAGCTGTCAAACGTATCGTTGAACGAACGAATCGTATGTTGTCGATTGGTACGATTGTGGGTACGATGCTTACATTCGACAATATATTTACATGGCATATTATGAAAACGTGACCAATTTTTCGTTATAAAACCTTCAAATGGAGAATTTGGAAGCTGTAATTTGCACCAAAGAATAGTGAAAACATTTGAATAAACACTTTCGTAAAAGATAAAAATGTCGAAGAATGGCGAAGTGTCATCAAATCAAGGTAATAGCAGGCAAATATAAACGTTTAATTGCGTGCATTTTAGTGTTTTAAGTGATAATATTCGTACAAATGCATTTATTAACATTTTATAATGCTTTAGGCCCAAGTAGACCGACAATGCCAAAGCCTGAATTGAATTTATTTGGTTTGGAGAAACGCAAAGGTTTAAACCTGCAGATAGCCGGAGGTCCATCAGGTGATGGGGCAGCATTTATGCCGTTTCCTGCCAATCCTCCTCCAGTGCAGAGACCCCGAGTCCCGTCACGTACCATAAGAGATGTATTGCCGGAAAACGCAAGGTAATTGTGTTTATTGATTGCCCATAATGTTTTTGTACCCTTTTTGTTGTAACTATTATATTTTTTTTGAAAACAACTAGTTTAGATTGTAAAGCAAAAATTATAAGTTTATGGTATTTACTGATGTTATGGTATTTCTATTGCTTACTAGCTGACCCGGCAAACTTTGTTTTGCCATAAAAACACCAAACATTCATCTACCCTACCTACCCTACCCTAACAACCCTACACTACCTACCCTACCTACCCTATACTACCTACCCTACCGTACCTACCCTACCCTACCTACATACCTACCCAACCCTACCTACCCTACCCTACCTACCCGACCCTAAACGGGATAAAAAGTATCCTATGTCCTTTTCCTGGTTCTTAGCTACCTCCCTACCAATTTTCAGCCAAATTGGTTCAGCCCTTCTTGAGTTATAAATAGTGTAACTAACACGACTTTCTTTTATATATATAGAAGATATACATCAATACCAACTCTATATTTCAGAGACAGATGTAGAATATATCCGTCCATGCAATCATCAGGGAAATTGCAATTTTCTGCAACAGAAGTGTATGACTTCACATCTGATGACCTGCAAGATCTTGGTGAAATAGGCAGAGGTGCATTTGGAGCAGTAAACAAAATGGTCCATAGAAAGTAAGGCTATTTTACTAGATTTAACTGAAAAACACAAGTTTTTAATTAATTAGTGCAATATAAATAAAACCATTACAGATCTACAAGAAATCTCCTTTAACTATGTTATTATTATTTTTAATATACCAGTGAAACATTACCTACACTCTGCTTATCAATATACACTTTCAAACAAAACATTTAAAGGACCATGGGCACTTTTGTATGAACACTGGGCCCACTTTTAAAAGTTGTGCAACAGTGATGAAACCTATGACATATGAAAGCTCTTGGTGCGTACTTTATTTCATTATATGGCAGCTAAGTTCAAATCCAGCGCGAAAATGGCGTTTTACTATGTTCAAAAAAATATATTGTAAATGAAAAATGCGCATGACTTATTAGGTAGGGTAGATAAGACTTATTTGGCGGAGAGGTGTGTCACCAACATGGGATTTGATGGCGTCATAAATCAGCACCGCATGTCGTACGGTGTTCCACAGGGCTCGGTCTTGGGCCCGTCTCTGTGTAAAATCGGGTACGACTGGGTGCTGAGGGGCGAACTCCAATCGGGCGTAGACCTGACGTATTACGCGGCACATACGCTGGTCACTGCCCGGGGGAATTCGTACAGGGAGGCAGCGTAGCTGGCGACGGCTGCGGTCTCACAGGTGGTGAGCCGCATACAGTGCCTGGAGGTGGCCCAGTCGGAGGCCATGGTTTTTCATGTCCACCGGCGGGCACTGGGTGCTCGAATCGCTAAGAAAGCTCGCGAATTGATGCTCAACAGCTGGTGGGATTTAGGCCCGCACTTCCGGCGGCTGGCGCCCAAGTTGTTGAGCGCGGCTGGTGTGCTCTCAACGCTGCTTCCAAATCTGGGGGCCCAGGCGCCACCTGTAGGCGGCAATATGTGGGGATCAATGGCCCTGTATGGGGCCCCGATCTGGGTGGCTGACCTAACGGCCGGCAGCATCGCTGTTCTACGAAAGCCGCAGAGAGCGATGGCCGTCAGAGTCGTCAGGGGGTATCTGCTAAGCTAGCCGAGGGTTGCGCGAGGATCGTAAGTTACCGCGACCCTCTGCGTAGGCGTGAGATGGATCCGCCCCCGGAGGACATGCAATGAAGATTTTGCATCCCGGAACATAAAATATAAAAAAGGTAGGGTAGGCGGGGTCGTTACGGTAGGTAGGGTAGGTAGAGTAGGTAGGGTATGTAAGTATGGTAGGTAGGTAGGCGCGACGTTAATGAAGCTGCGGGCACAATAAATGTAATAACATGACGCTCCCGTCAACCCTACCCTACCTAACTACCCTACCACCTACCTACCTACCAATCTGCCTACCTACCCTACCAGGGCACTCTAAGCCTATATGTTGATCTTTTTATTGTATTTTGAGTCAAATAAGAGCTATTTATAATCCGAGCTGCTGACTGACAGCTAACTATAATGTAATATCAAAACAAAACAGATTTTCAAAAACGCTGCAAAACACCATTTTCGCGATGGATTTGAACTTAGCTGCCATATAATGAAATAAAGTACAGTTCAAGAGCTTTCATATGACATATAACTCATCACTGTTGAACAATGTTGAAAAGTGGGCCCAAAATGACGCAAGGTCCTTTGTGTTATCACATAAGCATCATTGATTCAATGTTTTCTTTTTAAAAGAATGTCAAGGCATATCAAATAATTAAATGTATAAAAATATAAATATAATTCCTAAAGGATTTACCGATTGCAAGAAATGATAAATGTAGTCCTCCATGCAAAAGGTAAAAATCTGTAAATCAATTGTGCCTAACACAGTTTTCTCTTGTGGACAAAAACTTTGAAAAAGTGGCATAACACATGATAAATAAGAAGATATTGGCGTTTATTGAGTCATGAAAATGAAGTTGTAGCTATTTATGACGTTTTCTGGTTCATAAATATTTCAGAACAAACCGTGTGATGGCTGTAAAGCGAATTCGCTCCACTGTTGATGAGAAGGAACAAAAGCAACTGTTGATGGATCTCGAGGTTGTTATGAAGAGCAATGACTGTGTTTATATTGTGCAGTTCTATGGAGCACTCTTTAAAGAGGTAATATATTTACTTATAAAAAAAAAGTTAATAAAAAAAAAACCTGACTGCTTAAAAAGCGAACTAAAAAGACGTAAACAAGAAGAAAATCATGCTGTGCAGTCGGAGGATACATCTGGTTTTGGTCAGCCAGCTCGCGTATATGTATCCTCCGACTGCACAGCATGATTTTCTTCTTGTTTACATCTTTGCAGGGTTTTTGGTTATTTTATAAACTTTTTTTTTTGTGTTGTACTCAACAACATCGAGTCTCCAATGTTTTCGTAACTGACAATAAAATTGGATCAACAATCCAAATGTTTGATTGATTTGATTATTGTGATTGGAACATTTCAGGGTGACTGTTGGATTTGTATGGAGTTAATGGACACGTCATTAGACAAATATTATAAGTTTATATGTGAACGTATGCAAACTCGAATACCTGAAACCATTTTAGCAAAAATAACTCTTGCAACAGTTAAAGCGTTAAATTATTTAAAAGAAAAATTAAAAATAATACACAGGTGAGATTTCCGGTTTCACTGTTCAGTTACTTATGTTTTTTATCTGTTAACATTGATCAACAAAGTTATCATATCTATTTTCAGAGATGTGAAGCCATCTAATATTTTATTGGACCGAAGAGGAAATATAAAACTATGTGATTTTGGTATATCTGGCAAATTAGTGGACTCAATAGCGCGCACGCGCGATGCTGGATGCAGACCATACATGGCAGTAAGTTCTCTACATAAATGTATTTTTATCCCATTTCCAGTGCTTTTTTAGGGTTCCGTACCCAAAGGGTAAAAACGGGACCCTATTATAGCCCTCGCTAAACTTCTGGGCCGCCCTGAAGTTGGTTTACCGGATGCGCGAGGCACGAAACGGTGCCGTTTTTGTATGAGATTTCGTACTGCGCAGCCATTGTAGCCAACTTCAGGGCGGCCAAGAAGTTTGGCGAGAACTATAGTAAGACTCCACGATCCATCTGTCTGTCCGTCTGTCACCAGGCTGTATCTCATGAACCGTGATAGCTAAACAATGAAATTTTTCATAGATATTGTATTTCTGTTGCTGCTATATCAGCAAATACTAAAAACAGAACAAAATAAATTTTTAAGTTGGGCTCCCATACAACAAACGTGATCTTTTTGCAGTTTTTTGCGATAATGGTACGGAACCCTTCGTGGGCGAGTCCGACTCGCACTTGGCCAGTTTTTTACAGTACCTGATTTGTTTGCTTTTCAAAACGTGTTCGTAGTCGCAGCGGAAAATTTTCGAAGTTCTTAATTTCAGTTTAACAGATATTTAGTGTATGACGTCGTGTAATTGTGTATGGTAAGTACAAATTTGTGTATCCAACCATTGGGGAGCTATTCAATAAAACCTGTTTCCGCTGGAACTACGTCATCCCAGCGGCACTTTTTGTTTTCCTATGGACGTATAAGAAAAAAAATACATTAAATAATTAGTGTGTAACGAGAGGTAAATGTGTATGTTTAAATACTTTAAATGAAATTTGTGTGTCATAAAACTGCGGCAATAATCATGTTTTTTTTTTAGTAGACGTTTGACTATTTGATGAAAATCATATAAAAGGGTTTAGTGCAGAGTTGTATTTTTTAGGCAAATTGCTTTGAATTTGTGTGTAATGTTTGTGAAAACAGAATTTGAAAAAAAAACATACCGTTCAGAAGATATACACGTAAAAGTAAAATAAGGTTATTAGGTTAAATTAATTAAAACAGGAACTCTAGAGCCTAAATTATTACGTTTATTTGTATCTTGTAAGGGTCTACAATGTCTTGCCGAGTTTCATTTATGTGGTCTTAGCAATTAATGAGCAATGGCATAATTTACCACGACTGGACCACTATATCGTATGACATGGCATTGCAGGACTTTTTAATGTTTTTCATTAAAAAATAAAACATATTCCCATAATTAGTGTATTAATGTAACTATCAGATCTTTACACTAAATAATTAAAGAGCTATAATAAAAATACCAGAATAATCGCAATACATGGATAAACCTCATCATCATCATATCAGCCGAAAGACTTCCACTGCTGGGCATAGGCCTCCCCCAAGCGTCGTCGCCACATTGACCGGTCCCGTGCGTCTCGTAACCAGCGGATCCCCGCAACCTTCACCAGGTCATCGGTCCACCTGGTGGGAGGCCTTCCAACCCAACGTCGTCCGGTTCGCGGTCGCCACTCCAGAACCTTTCTGCCCCATCGGCCATCCGTTCTGCGAGTAATGTGCTCTGCCCGCTGCCACTTAAGTTTGGCAATTCTTCGGGCTATGTCGGTAACCCTGGTTCTCTTGCGGATCTCTACATTTCTGATTCGATCACGCAAGGAATCTCCGAGCATAGCCCTCTCCATTGCCCTTTGAGTGACTGTAAGCTTTCTGATAAGGCCCATTGTAAGCGACCACGTCTCAGAGCCATATGTCATCACTGGCAACACACACTGGTCATAGACTTTCGTCTTGAGACACTGGTAATATAAACGACAGAACGTCTCGCATATTATTTTAGCATAGGGACATTTCTCACGGTAATTCTGTAAACAGTTATTTAAGGCCTGCCACATGTTTGGACCTTCCAACGGTATATGAATTACGCGAACATTAAGGTCTGTTGTCGGCATTTTACAGTGTTATAAAAATAAGTTAAATTCAATGCTTATTGTCTTCGGAACTGTAAACGAACCCTCATTAATCTAATGGCTAGCGGGCCGCCTTGAACGATCCCAAAGACATTAACGTGGCGTGAGAAAAAGGTTATATCCCGTTGCATTGTCTCGTAGATTTCTCTTCTAAAAATACCACGTGGATATTTAAAATAGAATTGACATAGGTGCCATGTGAGTTTTAGATTAAGACTACACTTGTAATATATATAAGAACTAGAGAAAAGGTAGCTGATGTTTTCATAGCTCATAAGTAGAGTACTTAGAGTAGGTTAGGTTTAAGACTCTTGTATTGACCTTTTACACGTTTTATATTTTTTCCTAGGTAGAATTAAGTATGTAGATTAAGGAAATGTATAATTTGTGTAGATTTAAGTAAGATAAGTTTAATAAAATCGGCATTTCTGCGATGCCGGGCCCGAATACCGTTGAGGGAGAAGGGCGCTATTGTTTGCGGCTAACGGTTTTTTGTATAAAAGCCGGACCGCTTGGGAGTTGAGACACAGTCGGTCTCCTGCTCTACAAGGGGTAACAAGTAAGGAATAAATTGAAGATACGAATCAAGATAGTATTTTCATTCCTCCAACAAGACCCCAACAAAACAACACCAATATACAGTCCACTACAGTCTGGTCCTATTCGAGCCGGATAAAGAACGAGAACTCGCGGCAACCAGTCCAATACAGTCTGGTTCTACGAGCAACGGATACAAGAAAGAAGAACCTGCGGCAACCAGGCCCAATACAGTCTGGTCCATCAGATCTGCTGCAACCAGAACCTCCGCGCTGCAGACGAAGTACGAAGACCTGCGGCAAGAGCGAAGAAAGGTACCCGGCTGTCAACGAGCTGCAGACGAAGTAGGAAGATCTGCGGCAAGAACAAAGCTGTACGGAACAGGACCGGTTTCGAACCTAACTGGTCTTGAACCTGACCGGCTTAAACCCAATCGAACCCGTCCGGCTCACCGAACCGAGCCGACCGGTTTCACCCGAAGTACCAAACCGAAGAGGTACTAACCCGCCGTGCCAAACCGAACGTGCGGCTATACTCGAGATGGTGTTCACAAGGAGCCAGGGAGACGCAACCGAGATGGAAGAACAGCTACGCATCCAAGAACAGGAAGCGCGACGCGTCCAAGAACAGGAGGCGCGCCGCCAGGAAGCGGAGCTGATCGAACGGGAGCGAAGAAGAAGACTCTCACCGGACCCACCAGCATCACTATTCTCGAGAACAGCACACAACAGCGCAGCGGGGCCTTCCAGTGCTCAGACGACAAACACCGCGATCCCACAGCGAATGACGTCACCGACCAGGACAATGAGGTCGCAACGGTCAACGACAAGCGTCACAACAAGGCTACGGATGGCGGAACTGGAGGCTGCAGAGAAGCTAGCAGCCATCCGGACCCAGCAACTGGCACTGGAAGAAGAGCTAGTCAAGAAGAGACTAGCAGTGGAGGTGTCAGCGATCAACGATGAAGATAGCGTACAAGAGGAACAAGAGCCCTCTCGTCCTCGCGAAGAGCCTCATCGAATGGTGGATGAATGGCTGAGGACGAATCCCCTCAACTCACGGGGGGAGGTGGGACCAAGAGAATCCAAACAGCTACGCTTCACATCTAGAACGAGATCGCCGACCCCCACAAGAGCGAAGGATAGCATCGAGCACTTGGCAGCAACGCTAGAAAAGATGGCCCGACCTAGGCCTAGGCACACGGAGCTACCTACATTCTCCGGAGTGGCCAACGAGTGGCTGCCATTCAAGGCGGCTGTACGAGATTCGACAGACATGTACCAGGTAACAGCAGCCGAGAACGTACAAAGGCTGAGAAGCTGCCTCAAAGGAGAGGCAAGAGACGCCGTGGCCGCCCTTCTACATACGGCCACTGATCCAGGCGTCATTATGAAGACCCTTGAGCAGTGCTTCGGACGACCGGAAGTCATCATCGACCGGGCACTGGACGACCTCAAGAAGCTTCCGAAACCTGGTACATCGGCCACAGAACTCAACAGTTTCGCTGTCAAGCTACAAAACATCATTTGCGTGCTGCAAACAATCGATCGAAGAGGTTACTTGTTCAACCCTTTTATGACCCGGGAAGTACTGGACAAGCTCAGCCCGCATCTCCGATCCCGCTGGTGTGACTACGCCTACGATCAAGAAGGGACAGCGGATCCGGAAATCGTCGTGATGTCACGGTTTCTAATGCGAGAGGCGGACCGAGCGTTACGATATACGTACGCTCCGTCTACAAGCGCCGCCGCACCGAGAAAGGAAACTAGACCCATCGTGACACTCAAGAAGAAGGCGAGCGTGTTCGCTACGACAGAGGAAAGGGAAGAAGAAAAGGACAAGTGCCCCAAGTGCGAGCAAACCCACGTGTTGACGCGGTGTCCGCAGTACAAGGCGCTCACGGTAGAGCAGCGATGGAGCTTCCTGAAATCTAATAAGATTTGCTTCAAATGCGCCCAGAAGCAACACAGGCGCATAAGATGCAAGGCGCAGCTGTGCGGCGTCGATCAATGTCGCCGCCCGCATCATGCGACGCTCCATCAAGCGGTACGCGAAGCGCAGACCGAAGACACGGGGAAGGCTGACCCACCGAAGGAGGAAGCGGTCCTGACCGTGGCTACCCAACCCGCTACCGGGCCACGAGCAGTCTTGCTCAAGATGTGCCCTGTCATCGTGTCCGGACCACGGGGGGAGGTCAAGACCTACGCGCTCCTAGACGAAGGGGCCACGATCACCCTAGTGGACGAAGCACTGGCAGCAAGCGTCGGGGCGGAAGGGCCATCACGGCCGCTCCACCTGAGCGGGGTTAACATGTCGCAGCGAGATATGGGCAGCCAAGTAGTGAACATCGACGTGAAGGGACTGAAGAGTGAAGAGAGCTACAAGGTACGAGCGAGGACCATGAAGGATCTCCGGCTTCACCAACAGTCTGTTCCCGACACGCTGCTGGACTACGAGCACCTGAGGGACCTGACACCAGAAGAGGTGTGCTACGAACTGGCGCGCCCCGGGCTTCTAGTGGGTACAGACCACTGGGAGTGCATAGTGTCCCGCGAGCTCCGAATCGGCGGCCCTAACCAACCGGCCGCATCAAGAACGCAACTAGGATGGGTGGTGCACGGAACCGCACCACGCAGGACCATCATAAAAGAAGGGAACGTGTTGCATGTGTATGAACCTGACCGAACCACGGGTGCATGCAGCCAGGAACTCCACGACTTAGTCGAAGCCCACTTCAGGATCGACGCGCTCGGCATACAAGGAAAGCCGAGAGTCAAGGCGAGCGATCAACGAGCCATCGACATAGTCGGGAGGACAATCAGGAAGATTGACACCGGGTACGAGGTTGGGCTGCCATGGCGGCGAGACGAGGTCACTATGCCGCCCAGCTACAATCAAGCGTTCCGCCGGCTGAAGAAGATCGAGCAGAAGATGGACGCCGACCCACAGTTCGCGGCTGAGTACTCCAAGCAGGTTAACAACCTATTGGACAAGAAGTACGCGACGCCATGCGACGGGTCGGAGCGAGCGAGTGCCATCTGTTGGTATCTGCCACATTTCGCCGTGCAGAACCCGAACAAGCCGGGCAAACATAGGCTAGTGTTCGACGCAGCAGCGAAGAGCAACGGCGTCTGCCTAAACAACGAACTGTTGGAGGGACCCGACCTACTGCTGTCGCTACCAGGAATCCTGTTTAGGTTCCGAGAGAAGGCGGTAGCGATTACAGCAGACGTGCAGGAGATGTTCCTGAGGATCAGGATAAGGCCGGAGGACCAACCAGCGCAACAGTTCCTGTGGAGAGGTGACGACCGACAAGAGCCTCCGAGGAAATACAAGATGACCAGTATGATATTCGGCGCCGCGAGCTCCCCGTACATGGCCCATTACGTACGCAACTACAACGCAGATGTACATGGGCAGGAGTACCCGCGGGCGCTGGAGGCCATCAAAGGAAGTCATTACATGGACGATTTGGTGGCCAGCTATGAAGACGCCGAAGAAGCACGGAAGGCAGTCGAGGAAATGAGGGCAGTGCACGCGCACGCAGGGTTCACGCTGAGAGGTTGGAGCTCCAGCGACAAGACGGTGCTATGTGACGTGCCCACCGAGCTACACGCCACCTCTCCTACCCAATTAGGGGGTGAGCAGCCTGAGAGCAAGATCCTGGGGCTGCATTGGGACGCGGAGCGCGATGAGCTGGGGTTCAACACATCTATGAACCGAGTCCCGGCTGAAGTACGATCGAGAACGCGCGCCCCAACTAAGCGTGAAGCCCTCAGCGCCGTGATGTCCATATACGACCCGCTTGGGTTGCTGAGCCACTACACAATACGATCGAAGATCATACTGCAGAGCTTGTGGCGCCTTCAGACGACGTGGGACGAACAAATCCCCGAGGAAGAGAACGAGCTCTTCTCCTCCTGGCTCGCTCGCCTGACCGAACTCGCTCACCTGCGACTACCGCGCTGTTACGTGACGCAAAAGTATGAACGCGTCGACTTACACGTACTGTGCGACGCCAGCGAGCAAGCCTACGCAGCCGTGGCCTATTGGCGAATAAGAAACGTCGATGGGAGCCTGAAAGTCGTGTTGGTGGCCGCCAAAGCTAAGGTGGCGCCTCGTCGGGCGCAAACTATACCGCGCCTGGAGCTACAAGCCGCAGTGATCGGGGCGAGACTCGCCGAGACGATAAGAAAGGAGCACCGAGTCGACATCGGCCAGACGACCTACTGGACCGATTCATCTACCGTGGTGCACTGGATCCATCACGACGTGCGACGCTACACGCCATTCGTCGCGCATCGGCTGGGAGAGATCGCTGAATTGACCCAGAAAGAAGAGTGGCGTTGGCTGCCTACTGAGTGCAACGTAGCGGACGACGCCACTCGACTTGTCGACACGCCCATCTGCGCCACGGATAGATGGTTTCAAGGGCCGGACTTCTTGCTCCTGCCAGAAGAGCAGTGGCCCACGACGTCGACGGATGAACCAGAGGACGAGGAGGTCCTTCACACGAGTGAAGAAACGGAGCGAGACAGCTGGCTACCGAACCCGGCCCGCTTCTCGAAGTATGAGGACGAGCGACCGATGCAAGCTGGCGACGGTGGCTACGCGAGTACCTGCTCACACGGGTATCTCGCGGCGAGCCACGGAACACGAAACCGATGGGAATCGTCGAGCGCACGCATCGCGGACCGGATGGCGGCGTTAGAGTCGTCGAGGTGCGCACCAGGACCGGCACCTTCCGACGCCCCGTGAGCAAGCTCGTCGTCGTGTCAACGAAGGAGGCTACGCGAGCTGCGCCGGGGGGAGAACTATAAACGACAGAACGTCTCGCATATTATTTTAGCATAGGGACATTTCTCACGGTAATTCTGTAAACAGTTATTTAAGGCCTGCCACATGTTTGGACCTTCCAACGGTATATGAATTACGCGAACATTAAGGTCTGTTGTCGGCATTTTACAGTGTTATAAAAATAAGTTAAATTCAATGCTTATTGTCTTCGGAACTGTAAACGAACCCTCATTAATCTAATGGCTAGCGGGCCGCCTTGAACGATCCCAAAGACATTAACGTGGCGTGAGAAAAAGGTTATATCCCGTTGCATTGTCTCGTAGATTTCTCTTCTAAAAATACCACGTGGATATTTAAAATAGAATTGACATAGGTGCCATGTGAGTTTTAGATTAAGACTACACTTGTAATATATATAAGAACTAGAGAAAAGGTAGCTGATGTTTTCATAGCTCATAAGTAGAGTACTTAGAGTAGGTTAGGTTTAAGACTCTTGTATTGACCTTTTACACGTTTTATATTTTTTCCTAGGTAGAATTAAGTATGTAGATTAAGGAAATGTATAATTTGTGTAGATTTAAGTAAGATAAGTTTAATAAAATCGGCATTTCTGCGATGCCGGGCCCGAATACCGTTGAGGGAGAAGGGCGCTATTGTTTGCGGCTAACGGTTTTTTGTATAAAAGCCGGACCGCTTGGGAGTTGAGACACAGTCGGTCTCCTGCTCTACAAGGGGTAACAAGTAAGGAATAAATTGAAGATACGAATCAAGATAGTATTTTCATTCCTCCAACAAGACCCCAACAAAACAACACCAATATACAGTCCACTACAGGTAAGTTGGACGAGAAGATACCGCGCTACTTCCCGAACGCTGCCCAGCCGAGTCGTATTCGACGGTTGACCTCTTTCTCGAAGTTGGCCCTACCCAATTGGTTTGTTGAACCAATTTTTTTTTTGTAAAAAATAGAAAGATCATATATAAGTTTTAATACGAAACTATTTTGAGTTGTTTTTTTTTTTTCATTGTAATTACAAAGTAAAATGCAGTAGAAAATATTTTTTTGAATCCAGTACCGAAAACACCCCGACAGTTTTCCGAACAAACCCGATCCCGTGTGACGTCACAACGTTTATTTCTACTCATTGTGGCACATAGCTTATTATACAGTGTTTTGAGTTTTATTCAATCTTGTTATTATCGTCAATATATTGATGAATATCGAATATATTGATCATAAATATCGAACCTTAAAAGTTATCGTGCTTGCTTCGTATCATTATGTACGGAAACTACAAAAAGATCTCCATTATATGTGTTTCGCGCAATAGCCAAGTACCTAGCAATCTGTACTAAATTTGAGAAATGTTCTATGTCTAACTAGATTCCAATTATGTGTTAAATATGTTGTTATCTTTTTTAATTTAGTATTAGATCCGTATCAATTTCTTACTTTGATCATTAAAGACTGTATCATATTTAGTGGTATCTAATGAAATTTTTTGATATCCAAAGTCGAAGATGCGCGCCAATCGTTTTTGTTTACTTTTTAATTTACACCAATATCACCTACCCATATGTAAAAACGTTCTTTAGTAAGGTACCCATAATTTCCAAAGTTATTAATAGATTATCTGAATAACATAAGATTTGAACGTAACCGGTGAAATGACAGTGTATCAGAGTGAACTGTATACATCTGCGTATGACTAGAGCCTACCGGCGTAATGTTATGTTATAAAATGGCGTAAACAATAAACAGATATGCAATTGCAGCAATCCCGAGAGATTTGCCGTTCTTTATTGAAGAGTTCTGTTATATATCTCTGAAGTTCTTCATCAGATCTTCACCAAAGTTAATTGGACCAATTCGGGAACATACTCTTTCAAAAAAAAAAAAATTCAAAATCGGTCCACAATTGACTGATAGTCGGTAAATACTTACTGCCAACCATAGAACCTCCTTCTTTTTGGAAAATCCGTTAAAAAACAAGTGACCTTCTATTTTTATCACGAAAATTATTAGTTTTTTTATTTATTTAATCAGGATTGAAGATTGAAAGATGATATTAGTTGTTCAAGAATTGTGTGCCCACCAGTACCAATCCAATAATGGTACAACACTGGAAATTTTAGAACGTTAGCTCTATATACTGCACGGCCGCTTTTTTGTAGCCATTCAAACTTGGTCGGTTTATCCATGAATTGTGGTTGTTCTGGTATGTTTATTATATCTCTTTAATTATTTAGTGTAATGAGCTGAAATTTTACATGTGAATAGTAGTATTAATACACTAATTATCCGAATGTTTTATTTTGATTTTCCATTAAAAAGTCCTACAATCGGATGTCATACGATATAGTGGTCCAGTCGTAGTAAATTATGCCATTGTTCATTAATTACTAAGACCACATAAATGAAACTCGGCAAGGCATTGTAAACCCTTACAAGATACAAATAAACGTAAAAAGTTAGACTCTTAGAGTTCCTATTTTAAGTAATTGGACCTAATAACCTTATTTTACTTTTATGTGTATATCTTCTGAACGGTAAGTTTTTTAAAAATTCTGTGTTCACAAACATTACACACAAATTCAAAGCAACGTGCGTAAAAATCTACAACTCTGCACTAAACCCTTTTATATGATTTTCATCAAATAGCCAAACGTCATTGCAGCGGAAACTTGATTATTTCCGCAGTTTTATGACACACAAATTTCATTTAAACATACACATTTACTTCTCGTTACACATTATTTTTTTTTTTCTTGTTCGTCCATAGGAAAAAAAAGGTGCCGCTTGGAGGACGTAGTTCCAACGGAAACAGTTTTTATTGAATAGCTCCCCAATGGTTGGAAACACAAATTTGTACTTACCATACACAATTACGCGACATCATACACTAAATATCTGCTAAACTAAAGAGTTGCGGATTCTTGCAAGGGTGAGACGGTACTTCACGCCAGAACAGTTGCTCAACTTGTACCAAGCGCAAGTTCGGTCATGCATGGCGTACTGCTCTCATCACTGGGACGGATCTGCCAAGCACCAGCTGAATGCACTAGAGTCCATCGAAAAACGGGCCAAGAAGCTCATCGGCAATGAGATACTGGTCGAGTCTAGGCTCCAGAGCCTTGAACATCGGCGCCAAATTGCCAGTCTGTCGGTTTTTTTATCGGTTACATTTCGGGGAGTGTGCGATGGAATTGCATGAACTAATTCCTCCTAGCCCGTTCCATCATAGGACTACAAGACGTACGGCGATGCGTCATCGGTACATGGTGGACATACCACCCATACGCACCAAACGTTTTGGGAGTGCTTTCATGATGCGTACAGCTAAGGAGTGGAATTCCCTGCCAGAGTCTGTATTTCCTGATAGCTGCAACCTTTAAGTCAAGAGTGAATAGGTTTCTTCTAGGTAAGCGTGCTACATCGTCGACCACATAATCACTTACCATCAGGTGAGATAGTGGTCAAGCGCGAGCCTATCAATAATAAAAAAAGTAAAAAAAGTTAATTAAAAAAATCAAAATACCCGACTGCTTAAAAAGCGAACTAAAAAGACGTAAACAAGAAGAAAATCATGCTGTGCAGTCGGAGGATACATATTCGCGAGCTGGCTGACCAAAACCAGATCTATCCTCCGACTGCACAGCATGATTTTCTTCTTGTTTACGTCTTTTTAGTTCGCTTTTTAAGCAGTCGGGTATTTTGATTTTTTTAATTAACTTTTTTATTTATAACTTTTTTTCGAATTAGGTACATTTAAATATATAAGTGTTATATATTTTTGAAATTGCCTCTAAAAACCCTTTATTTTGATACCCCACACGATGGGTTTGGAAGAAAAAATAAAATTGGCCCCCCACAATATGGCGCCCAAAAGCCGCCATTTTTCTATTTTCCAATTTTAATGTAGCCTATGACACTCGCAAGGTTAAGACGAATCGATTGACGTATGAATCATCAAAATCGGTCAACGCGTTTGGTCTCTGGAACGCCATATAGGAACAAACATACATACATACATACATACATACATACATACATACATACATACATACATACATACATACATACATAGACTGATAAACACATTACCCTCCTTCGGCAGTCGGGTAAAAAAAAAACTGAACTTAAGAAATTCGACATATTTCCGCTGCGAACACTTTCAAAACTATGGCAAATGTTAAATGATCTAAATTTGTCTGTATTTTACAACCATACCAATATTTCTAATGTTCTAACAAATAACAAAATATAATTAAAAAAATTTGAACTAGAACCAATAGCCGATATTAAAAATGGGTACACTAAATAAATACGAAAATCTTTATTCTGTCAGTCACAAATACGAATTTCAAAATACCGATTTTCATCATTCCGAATGGTTCAAAATTCCTAATGTAACAACTCCGATTTATCATTTATCCTATTTTTATAATTCCAAAATTTCAATGTTCCGTTTATAATTACTATTCCCAAAATATCGAGTTTCAATATATCGTATAACAAAAAGTCCGACATAATGATAATTCGAAACATCAAAACTACGAGTTCCAATTATTAAAGTACCGATTAATTAGAATGCCGAAATAAAAACGCCTTGTAAAACTGAATAGCAAGACAAATAAACACAATTGCTCGTCAGAGAGAAGTATAATATTATGTTTAGTATGATGAGGTAAAATTAAAAAACTATTTTAACCTAACCACAAAACAAGTTGCTTCTGCATCGTCTCCGGCGCTGCGGGAAGTACAACCCATTCGCCCTTACGTAACAAAGGATAGGAACCAATGCTCATCTCTGCAGTTTGGGTTTGTTGTTCGCCTCCGGCGCCCAGCCTCACCCGCTACGGCTGGCACGGGTGCCTAGTGCCTATACTTTGTTACAGCGGGCGGGGGTTGCTATCCCTTCGCTTCTCCGGTTTTTATAATACACTCTAGGGAGAGCAGCCTAAAGACTACATGAAGTCGGGGTGCCCCGATTCGGTTTTAGAACATTAAACGTTGCTTATAGATTTTGAATTTATATGCGTAACTGAATATTATACTAATTGAATCAGAATCCTAAATTTAGCAATTTATTCGAAGTATTGAAAATCGGAATGTCGTTTTTCGGACCGAGAACCTATCGAGCATTTGATTCTTCGAACGTATGAAAATCGGAAAACAGACGTATGAAAATCGCATTTACGACATTCGGTAAAAAGAAATGTGATTATTAATAATAGATAATATAATAATAGATAATATTAAAAAATCTAAATTTAAAATGTGTACTTAATTGAATAAACGAAATAATAATAGTTTTAATATATAATTCTTAGGTACTATTAAATTCTGACTTTTGAAAATCGGAGCATACAAGCAAATCCGGAATAAAATATTTCGTAGTATTATTTGGGTCTGCCCGTTTAAAAGAATCTTAAAGACATGACTTGTTCTAACCTTTATGCGAGTTTATTATAATTACAAATGAAAGAGTACGCAAAAGTAACCAAAATATGTCGTCTTATAACCTATAGAAGAAGTTTGAGAAACCTTAGTTTGCTTGTTGACTTTACCTTTTTCCTCTAGCGTATAGAATATAACTAGATATACAGTTGCTATTTTCAAATCAGTTGTGGAACAAGAGCTCAGCTAAGTTTGTTTAGTGTAGCTCACGTACTTATGCCATTTAGTTTACATAGTTTGTATTTCAATTAAAAGCATTGAATTTTGATAAGTAGCCGGTTTTTTGCAATATGTACTTGTTAAACCAATTGGAAAAGATGTGTAGATTTAAAGATAAAACATTAATTTGTCTGCCCTGAATACAGCCGGAGCGCATAGATCCTGGACGAGCTCGTGGCTACGACGTGCGATCGGACGTGTGGTCTCTCGGCATCACGCTCATGGAAGTCGCCACCGGCGCCTTCCCCTACCCGCGCTGGGGCTCCGTGTTCGAGCAGTTGCAGCAGGTCGTACAGGGTGACCCGCCGCGGCTAACTAATACCAACAATGCATTCTCCAATAACTTCGTCAACTTCGTCAATACTTGGTAAGCCATTCAAATTTTATATGAACTGCTTAGTAACAAGATATACTTGCCGGCACGTAAGTTGGCAAGAGTCGTTAGATGAAAGTAGTTTTTAGGGTTCCGTACCCAAACGGTAAAAACGGGACCCTATTACTGAGACTCCGCGATCCGTCTGTCTGTCTGTCACCAGGCTGTATCTCATGAACCGTGATAGCTAGACTGTTGAAATTTGTGAAAATTGATGATGTATTTCTGTTGCCGCTATAACAACAAATACTAAAAACAATAAAAAAAGAATATTTAAGTGGGGCTCCCATTGTATGGGTGATTTTTTTGCGATTATGGTACGGAACCCTTCGTGCGCGAGTCCGACTCGCACTTGGCCGGATTTTTAGGTCTCTTTGGTTACCAAGCGGGACGTGGGGAGCGTTTAGCACCGTTCCGAACGCGCGATTGGTCAATCGCGTCGCGTCCACGTTTCGTTTGCTCTATCTGGTGGTTGGCCAGTTCGCGCACTATGCGTGAACTTACCTCCACTATATCAAAACCTTGCCAACTTACATGCCGGGAACAATACCGTCTGTAAATCTGAACATAAGTTAAATATATTAATATTTAATTTACAGCCTCATTAAAGAAGAAAATCAGCGACCTAAATATAACAGGTTATTGGAACACCCATTTATCAAAGGCATTGACCAGAACCGGGCTGAAGTTGCTGAACATGTTGGTGAAATTTTAGAAGCCATGGAGCGCAATGGCGTTAGTCCTTTCACAACAGACCAACCTGCACAAGCTTGGGTCGATTAAATATCTAAAATGATTGTGTGGGAAATTTGCTTAATATAAACTTAATAACACCAATACACACTTGCAATATTATACCATACATTTTTACAAATCCAAATTCTGCTCAAGGAATATCTAAAATTATTGTTTGTTAGGAAGATACTAAATTGATGCAATCACCGACATTGTTTATGGGTTTAGCAGTACCTGAGAAAAAAGTGTTCAAAATGTCTTTACATGGCTAGCAATGTTGATTAACTTGATTAACATAAACAAAATCTGTACAAGAAGCTATATAAAACGGTTATTTCATATTAATATAGTATCTTTTTAACAATAAGCTTTGAAATTTTAGCAAAATATTAGTCACTTTCAGGAAAGCTTGTACTGCGAGTTCATAATTCACTAGAATAATATTTTCAGGAGTCAAGACTGAATGTGACTAATAAAATAGGCATCAAAACAGTTACTGTGTAGTACATTAGGGCAACTAGGAAAATTGTTAATTGCCAGTGATTTGTCATAAATAAAATGTGATTGTGTTTTTTAGAAGTGTAACATAACTATGATATATAAAATGACTTTGCAAAATTTGTATAATATCTGTAATATGAATTCTGCTATGAATGCTGAATTTGTATGTAAAGTTGGGGTGCTTCAAAGTGTGGTAGTGGTTAGGTTTCTTGTTATTATGTCAAGAATAGCTTCAGAAACATACCTTACCTACTTTAGGCACTGGCGTGAGCATTGACAATAGGAGTAGTATCAAAACACCGAATTTACGGTTTCAACATTCATGGTGGTGACATTTAATTTTTATTTTATCTAAACATTCTATAGTATAATTATGTAGGGACACACTCACTTAAATGCAAGGCACATCACATAAAGACAGCCAATTATATATATATTTTAAATGTGGTCTTCTTTAAATGGGTTTATAAGCAGGGCTGATTAATTTTGCAAGCAATAACTGTAGAGTTGTATATATGCCAGACTAGAAGTTTTTGATTACAAAAACAATGTGAGATGTTGGCGGTGACAATAATTTCTCAAAATAATTTTACAGTTGATCTATATTTTGATGCAACAGCTGATCGTAAGTAGATCTAATATCATTTCTAAAACAAATGCATAATTATAATAATTTATATCTACGTATTGCCACTAACACTGCTGCTTCTGCATTTAGGAGTTTTTTATTTATTTGAGTTTCTATTGTAAAGTTACATGCAAAAGTATGTATAAGTATAGCTCATGATATAAAAATCGGTAAAATAAATAATAATATTCATATTTATACGTATAACTTTTACTCTTTGATAATATTGTTTAATTTCAATCTAATTGCTATTATTTCAGTAGGTATTCTTTCTGAAATGTTAAAACTTGTATACCAATTTTTGCATGTGATGACACAAGTACATAGGTATCTAACTGATATTGAAATCCTAGCAATGGGAATGTCGATCTTTGAAATAAAGACAAAATCCTGTACTAAAACTCTTACCTTTTAAATGTTGCAGACTCTTATTTCTTACGTCTTCTAGTATATTCAGTGCTTTAGTAAAGTGTTAATTTTTATTTAAACCATTGGTGTATCTACTAATTTGAGTAAACACTGACTGTCATTAGCAAAATTACCGAATGTTCATTGATGAGAGCTATAAAATTGAATTGAACCAATTTCCTGTGAAGCATAATAGCTAAGGATATTTTTATTACTTTTCTGCATTTACTTAAAATATTTGTATATAATTTATTTTATTATAATTACTACTACTACAGGCCTATTGCTTAAATGAGATGGTGTCTAAGATAGTTGCAAAGTACTATTTGATGTAACCACATCAAGCGAGAGGGCCGCTGACGCGCGCCGTTATCCCTTCCACACTACGCATCTACCTCGGGCAACGCGTCAGTTATTGTACTTACAGTGGATCTTTGTGTTTCTGAAGTTGGCTCTGGCAACCATTGCGCAAGAAACAGTTTGTCATCGAGAATACTGCATAGAGTAAGCGAGATAGGAAGATGCGACATACGAAAACGATTGGAAGAGACAGTTATACAATACTATCTTCACCATCAACATTGACACAAAAATAACTCACTGCGCAGGGTCTTGCAGCCAATTCAGACAATGATCCGTTGTGAGTATTATAAACGGTAGGCTCATAATATTCTATAATGTCTGCAACATTTGCAAAAGCAAATTCAAAGGTCGAATTTTTTCTTGTTGCAAGGACTGTTAGTAGCAAACTGTACTGTTGACTGCATGCCAGTGATCACAAGGTCAAAGGATCTGGATAGTACGGAGCTTTAATAGAATATGACTATGGGGTTTTGTTACTGACATGTGGATGACTGTACATTGCGTCTAGCAGACGTTCTTCACCTGGCTGAGTAAGATGTTTGACTTAGGAAATGGATAATTAAATATACCTACATATAGGTGATTTTATAAATTTGTATATACCAACTAAATAATTATGAATTTTATCATTGTATGTTATTGTTAACCATAGATGGGCTAATATTGCCAACAGATTTGATAATTTGATTGATCATAATTTGTTGCTTCTCTGCTTAATAATAATTTATGTCTAATTGAATCCTTCATTACTGGAGTTGAATTCATAACTCTAAATAAGGCATCTTTGACTGCCAACAATCAATGGCATGTGTTATTTTAATTTAATTTATGTTAAGCTATCAAGTCTACACTTAATTAATAAAATGCTGACGACGACGTTATTCACTATCTTAGATACACATGGATGAAAATTGTTATTAAAATTAAAGAAAAGTCACTTTCAAATTATTTTAACAGTGTATTTTATCTAAATTCACCTATTTATAAGATTTGGTTCTCAATACTACTGTATGTTTAAGAAGTAGATTGGTAACATTATGAATTTGTTGTTTCTTTTACACTCTACCTTACCATTAAATAATTTTTAGCTATCACAATCATTCTAACACTCTGCCCATTCTTGGTGCATCTAAAACATTACCAAACTTTACAAACAATTTGTACTTAGTTCCATCTGCCAGTAATGGTGTTAGATATATAGCATCCGTGGCTTTTGGGGCCATGTCAAGTAATGGAAACCAATCATCTACTTTCACTATTCTATCTCTTCTATTACCCCAGAAATCTACTGCAGATATCTTGATTTTCTTATCATCTACTCTTAAGTATAAATATCCAATTATGTTCCGGAATGGTAGACTAGCCAGTGATAGAACTGCTGTGCCAGTGATACCTGTAACAATCGGAAACAATGTTAAGAAAAATAAAAGGGTAAACACATGTCAGGTAAATTCATGGTTGATTGTAAAAAAATAAACTCAACAATTATGTCAGGTCACCACATTGGCCAAGCCCGTGCGTCTCGCATCCAGCGGATCCCCGTAACCTTCACCAGGGCTTCGGTCCACCTAGTGGGAGGCCTTCAATCAATCATTCTTTATTTGTAAACATAAGTAGGTTACAGCAGTGTGCAAGATGTTACAATAATAAAAGTTTCTATATGTTTTGCCATGTGGCGTACAAATATACATTTATGTGAGGCTTTTTCCAATTAGGTAAATTAATTTAAAATAATTCCTTATTCAATATCAATTTTTTTGTGTAACATAATATGTCAAGTAATGTCAATAATTAATTATAAATGCGATCATGAAAAAAATTATAATGTCAATAAGCTAAAAAGAAAAGTAAAAAAAAAAAGAAAAAAAAAGAAAAAAAAAAGAAAAGAAAAGTTTAAAAGTGATATTGTCCACAGAATTGCAAAGTCATCATTATACATATTTATTCAAGGGGCATGATATTGGTATACAAATATTATTATGTCAAAGAACTGTCATCAAAATAGTCACTGAGACAATAGTAACACTTCTGTATCAAGATATTACGCAATTTATGCTTAAAATTGACTAAATTGAGACTTTTTATTGAACAGGGCAACTTATTAAATATTCTCTGGGCCATACATAAAAAGCTTTTACTCATCAAAGCCGTGCCTGCGCAAGGTACCTAAAGCTCTAACTTATTTTTATCACGAAGTTTCTAATGACTTTTAAAAGCTATTTCATATAGAGTGTTGTTTGTTTTGACAAATACATTTACTTCGTAAATATACAGACAAGGCAAGGATAGGATTTTGAGGCTTTTAAATAGAGGTTAACAACTGTCAGTACTCTGTAAACCACACATAGCTCTGAATACATCTTTTTTTGGGCTTTGAAAACATACTCTTTATTTACTGAATTTCCCCAATATATTATGCCATGTCTTAATGCGGATGCAACATAGCCATGGTAGGCCATTAAAAGAGATTCAAAGTTAAAATTTTAGCCAATTTATAGAGGGCATATGCAAATTTATTAACTTTTTTACAAATATCGTCCGTATGCGGTTTACAGGACAAGTTATTATCTATAATAACACCAAGGAATCTAGTCACAGTTGCCGACTCTATTTTGGTCCCCAAATAGTTAATGTCTTTAGTCTTTTCTAGATTTATGACTAGATTATTATTATTTAGCCTAGTAATTATACTGTTTAATGTCAAATTTATTTCTGCTTCGTATGTATTAGGATCGTCACATTTTATTACTACCGTGCTGTCATCAGCAAACAGTACCATGGGATGCTTTATTTCCCCAGGTAGATCATTTATATATGTTAAAAATAGTGGAGGTCCTAACACACTGCCTTGAGGGACTCCGTATTTATCTATGCTACTACTAGATCGGTATCTTCTTTCATTTCCAGTACGTGGGCATATTCGTGTTATTTTTAAAATCTGCTTTCTATTTTGTAAGTAAGATTCAATAAGATTCAAAATATTGCCTCTTATACCATAAGTTTACCAAATTTATTTAAAAGTATCTTATAGTCTACGTAGTCAAAAGCCTTTGTAAGGTCCATATATATAGCACATACGGGATCCTTTCTGTTCATTAACTAGAATGTTTGATTTCTCTAGGTACTTATAAAGTGCTTCATATATAACCCTCTAAAATACTTTCGCAAATATAGGTATGAAAGCATTAGGTCTATAATTTTTCATGAGACATTTGTCTTGCTTTTTGTATAGTGGAGTAACTATGGAGGTTTTGAGCTGCTCCGGAAAGATCCCTTTCTCAAAACCTAAATTGATTATGTATCTTAGATGTGGGGCTATGTATTGAGCGTCTGCTTTTATAACTTTAGTGCATATTCCATCATTACCTACACTATTTGTATCTCTAAGGGACCCAATTTTGATTAATGATGTCATTGAGGTATAGTTGGTTCCATAAATAAAGAGTACAAAGAGTTTGAATGAATAGCGATTCTAACGCCTTTTAACGCAATGTCTTCCGGTTACCAGTCGCCACTTCAGAACTTTACAACCCCATCGGCCATCTGTCTGCGAGCAAGGGCCACAACCACTTAAGGCGCAGATAACCCTCAGTAGCTGATTTTAAAATGAGAATCACGTCTAAACGACTAGTCGTAATTATTTGGAAAAAAATATGTTATTTGAGGCCATTTTCTTAATATTTAGATCTAAGAAATTTTTAAGTTTTATTTGTATAACATAGCGTAATTATTTTTTAAAGTCTATCGTACCAAGACCACCGGGCGTATTTTAATAATATGTCACCATCGCAAAGACAATTTAATTATCTTAGTTTGATCTGAGGCTTTTATCAAAGTCAAAGAACAATAAAGAAAGTAAGTACAAAAAACTACAAAATTAGTTTACAAAACTAAAAGAGTGCGTGTTTTGTTCCCTCAAGGTTGTTGTCTTTAAGTTTGGCAATTCTTCGGGTTATGTCGGTAATCTTGGTTCTCTCGCAGATGTCTTGTGTCACGTGACTTTATTTTTTTAGGGTGATAGTTTGGTTAATGTCAACTTAAAATTTTAAATAGGTAGGTAATGTTCAATAGTGCTTAGAAGACATGAGAGTAAATTACTTTGTGGAAGACACTTACTTTTTAAGTTACTGATGGAACATCCACTGCTACCATAGACTTCTTTATGTTAATATAACTGCATATAAATGATAAAAAGCCGAAATCAAAGTAGTTTGTTTTTCTGATGTTATACAATGGTTGGTTGCTATTTTTTGTAATAAAATAATAAGCTTTTAAAATAATACATAATATGAATGATAACAAGCTGTAAGTTTGAAAATAACAGTTTCTACAGAGTATGTACAAACTAACATTTACCTAACACGGGTTTTCTAGCTTGCACTGTAACTGGTAAACTGGTTAAAATACCCTCCACTGTAAATTCATAATGGAGACTAGTCAACTATGCAGGAGATATTAATAAACAAACGGTTGCACTCTGTATTCCCTTACTCTCAAGGCCTGGTGGGAAGGCAATCTGACAACCAGAGAGAAATCAGGAATTTCATTGAAACTATTTACTTTGTCAATGAGTTGGTTGTTCAAACACAGTTATTGTTAATGCTGTTGCCTTGTATTGAGAAATTCCTGGTTGGAAAACCTAGACACACTTGGCTCAATCTGTTTTGACACTCGGAAAAAAGTTAATGATTAGACAAGCGGCTCACCTATGTATGCTGCTGTAAAAAAAGCACCTTGTGGTACGACATCGAGTATTTCCATTAAACCACAAGCAGGCATGGCTAATGATGTTCCTGTCAAGTGGTACACTTTAAGTCTATTAAAAGCTGCAATATATCTAACGAAAGGAAACGAAAATACAGTTTCATAAATACTAGAACATTGTTCAGGTTTGGATGGTATAACATTTGCCTTTGCAGTTGAACAACATCTTCCGTTGCTAATAATATACTTGTTATTGCCTAATATTAACTTCAACATTTCTTAAATAATGACTGCTTGGCTGCATACAGTTGTATTATAATAAATATTAAATAACCATCAGAATCGCAGAAACGAGCGAAAGAAATTCAGATGTTTTTATTCTGAATTTCTGCTGTTCTTCTGTTCTGATTGACATTATTTGTCAATTTTGACATTTTCTAAATAGCAGCTTTTTTTTGGGAATTTAATGACCTGCTACTGAGGCCTTTTCGTAGCCTTTAGTTTTTTGAAATTATCGCATGTTTCTGTGATATAATTAAATTTTTGTGGAGTGCTACATGACAACAATTCTTTCAGGTAAAAAAAGCCTCACCAAAATGCTTTTTGCCTGGGACCAAAATTTTTTGGTTATATTTTTACGATTTATTGTGGCCGTTTGATGGGCGCTATAGTCAATATACTTCATATAAGATAGCTTGATCTCTGCGACAGCTGTCAGTATCAATACACTAACAATAGCGCTTG
Organism: Anorthoa munda; assembly: GCA_945859665.1. Taxonomy (NCBI): domain Eukaryota; kingdom Metazoa; phylum Arthropoda; class Insecta; order Lepidoptera; family Noctuidae; genus Anorthoa; species Anorthoa munda. The sequence goes on along the minus strand of OX243913.1, from coordinate 9,501,568 downwards.
ACAGGCTAACAATTACTTAAACGTCGTCTTTTATGAAGTTTAAATACGTATTCCGAATATAAACCATATTCGGGAACAATTATTTAATTTATACTGTGCATCTCAAAGTCTTACAAAAAACAAAGTGACGTACGTAACCATCAGAATCGCAGAAACGAGTGAAACAGTACTTACGTCACTTTTTATTTGCCGTTTTTTATTGAAACACCAGAGGTACAATTTTTTTCATTGAAGGTACTAAATAGAACAATTTGAGGACTACGTGTATAGTTCTCGCCAAACTTCTTGGCCGCCCTGAAGTTGGCTACAATGGCTGCGCAGTAATAAATCTCATACAAAAATAGCACCGTTTCGTACCTCGCGCATCCGGTAAACCAACTTCAGGGCGGCCAAGAAGTTTGGCGAGGGCTATAGTACATGTAGTCCTCAAATAGCTACTTTGCTACTACTACATGTAGTACTTCCAATAAAGTTACAGCCATTTTATTGGGGCTTAATTAGGACATTGGACTAAAATCTAAAGAAACTAGAACTTCTATTCTAAACGTGACACTGGCTAAATGCACAAATTGTGCGTAGACGAAACATAATTAGAAAGATATAAAAGCGTAGACAGAGAAAAAATTAAAAGTCTATGCTCAATCATATTCATGATCAATCAATGCAATGTCGGAGTTTTTGGCGGGATTTTTTCGGGTGAAGGTCAGCGGCTGTTAATTTTATTTGCAAATCGATTCCTAGTGGTTATTGTGATATAAAATTGGTGTAGTTTTGTGTCTCAACTGTCTACGCAAATGGACAATATGTGGAAATAATTGACAGAAGTGATCTTGGGATAGAGGAGCGAAGAATTTTATTGTAGTAATGACTACCTCCGCAAAGCTTACTGGGAAGCCTGACTCGATACAATTTGCTGCCAAATACTCCAAAAAACATTAGAATATGTTATATTCGCATTCTAATGCATACTCAAGTATAAAAATACTGATGACTAGGCAGCATGGTCTCAGACCTTAGCCTGTTCCACAAGGAACAAATTAAAAAAAAAAAACAATACAATGTCAATAGTGTCAAAGTCAATGTTGGTCAAGCATGGATTTGTTTTCATTTTTCGTCATATTAAAGTTTTCGTTTTTCGTCTAATCTAAAACAACTGGGTTGGTTTAGTTGGTTACCACATCTGGTGTATCAATAAGAAGAACTGGAAAAGTCAGTTAGGGCTATACCTGCAGTATTAATCTTAAGTAGGGGTGAAATACCTTCGATAGGTTAAGTACTGCAGTGTTGGAATAATAAACGATAAAAATGACGAGTTTATTGAAAGAAATGTGAGTATCAGCTACAATACAGAATTATTACTATAATTTGTTCTCAATATTATATTACTCGTATTAATAATTAAAAGGAAGTTTCTTTTAACGAGTCACGTTTGTATTTACATTAGTGAAGAATTGAAAATAGTGCTCTACTTTCAAAGTATTTATTTAATACCACATGTGGGTTGATTTTTGATTCTGGAATGCAGGGGGATGGATGTACAATTGTAGAGTCAGCAACAAATGTGGATAAAGAGTATAGTAGTTACCCAATTTTTGCTTTGAATATTATTTTAATAACATTATCATAACACAAAATTTTCAGCAACTTGTTATTTATTTATTAAAAAAGCTTTCATTAATAATACTATATTCTTTCAGATATGAAAAAACTGCTGAGTATACTGCATTTTACACAGGCGGAGATGTCCAATGGACAACGGATGGAGTACATGTCTTGTGCCACTGTGAAGATGTCATTAAAGTGGTTGATGTCAACACATTCTCTACAGCTTACACAATTGGACAGACTGAAGAAGATGCAGAACCAGATCAAATTTATACTTTTCAAATGTCACATAATAATAAAATGGTTATTACTGCACACAAAAGTGGATTGATGAAATTGTGGGACCAAGAAACAGGCGTACAACAGAAGATTTGGAGATCTGGTCATAAAGGACCTGTTGCCAAGTTAGCTTTTGAACACACGGATGAAAATGTGGCTTCAGGAGGTTCTGATGGTAACATACGGTTATGGGATTTGGCACACAACACATGTACAAGCAGTCTAAGAGGAGCAATGGGTGTCTTCTCTGTTTTGAAATATCATCCAGATACCACCAAGCAATTGATATTTGGAGCAGCCGATGACACGAAAATAAGATCATGGAACTCCAAAACTGGTACAGAGCATATAATATATTCAGGACATTTCAGCAAAATCACTTCCTTACAATTTACTCCTGATGGTGAACACATGGTGAGTTCTGGTAGAGACCGTGTGTTAATATTGTGGAACTTAAATGAGAGCAAGGCCCTTCGAGTAGTTCCCGTATATGAAAGTATAGAATCAACAATTTTATTACCTGCAACATTTAGAATACCAAATTTTAAGAAGAAATTAGAAACAGAAGGAATATATGTTGCTTGTGCTGGTGAAAAAGGTGTTGTCAAAGTGTGGAATGTATTGATGAGCAGGCTCATGTATGAGCATGGCAACAGTCTTGTGTCACCAGCAACAGAGGAGGGAGGCTTAGCTATAACACATTTGATATTTAATGAATTAAGGAATCTTTTATCTGTTGTCACAGCAGACCACAACATTATCATACATGATCTTGAAACATTTGATTGTAAGAAGCAGTTAATTGGTTTTACAGATGAAGTGCTAGAAATTATATTTGTGGGCAAAGAAGAAAAGCACTTGGTGGTAGCTACAAATAGCCCAGATTTAAAATATTATGAAATAGAAAGTATGAACTGCCAGATCATTAAGGGTCATACTGACATTGTTTTAGCTTTAGCTTGCTTCCCAAAAAAACCTGAAATGTTTGTATCTTCAGGCAAAGATAACTCTGTTAGGATTTGGCTACAAAACGCTGACCTTACAATATCTTGTATTGGTATTGGAGCTAGACACACAGCATCAGTTGGATCAGTGTTTACTTCTCAGACGTCACAAGATTTCTTTGCTTCTGTGAGTCAAGACAGCTGCTTAAAAGTCTGGAGTGTTCCTAATGAGCCCACAACAACTGCTCAAAAAATCAAATCTACTTACACTGAATTAGCCCATCAGATGGATATAAACTGTGTCTCAGTTGCACCTAATGACAAAATGATTGCTACTGGCTCTCAGGATAAAACTGCCAAACTGTGGTCAGAGGAGTTGACATTATTGGGCATACTAAAAGGACACAGGAGAGGTGTATGGTGTGTGAGATTTTCACCTGTGGATCAAGTGGTATTGACATCTTCAGCAGACAGTACTATAAAATTATGGTCTATAGCTGACTTGAGCTGCTTAAAGACATTTGAAGGACATGAGAGCTCAGTTCTGAAAATCGAATTTGTGAGCAGAGGTCAACAAATACTATCAAGTGGAGCAGATGGACTTTTGAAGTTATGGAATATAAAAACATCTGAGAGCAAAATGTCTCTAGATAATCATGAGGGCAAAGTGTGGTCTTTAGCAGTCAATAAGGACGAATCTATCGTAATTACAGGTGGTTCTGATTCCAAGCTTGTAAAACTGAAAGATGTTACAACAGAAAGAAGGGCACAGTTATCAAAAGAAAGAGAAGAAATGATATTACAAGAGCAAGAATTAATGAATTTGTTGCATGATAAGCAACTGATCAAAGCTCTTAAATTAGCGCTGCGCATGCAAAGACCAATGCATGTACTAAAAATAGTTAATGAGGTACTGGCTGGTGGCAATGAAAAACTTTATGAAACACTGAAAGAAATCAACCACACTCAAAAAGAAACTCTGTTAAAGTTTGCAGCAGAATGGAATACAAACAACAAGAACTGTCATGCAGCACAACTCGTATTTAACATATTAGCGCCGGAAATTATTGCTGGAAATTTAAAAGTTCCTGCTTTAGCTAGTTTCATTGAAGGTGCATTGCCTTATACCGAAAGGCATTTTGAAAGACTTACAAATCTATTACAGGATCTTAACTTTATAACATATACTGTAAATTGCATGCAACCTCATGCTGTAAACAATGTTTAAATGAGAAATAAAAGTTCCATGCTCCAAATTCTAACATTTGTTTTAAAAATGTTTAATTTGCCTTATGTGTACTCGAATAAACACCGTTAACCGTATTTATCTGGTTTAGACTGTAACCTATGACGCATGTAAATATTTCTCCTCAAACAAAGCTTGCGAAATGTTAATTTGCTTGTTCTGTATGTAAAAGCTCAGATATTAGAGCGCGTCAGCGCCTGCGCAGCCTTTTTCCACGGAGAGCAAGTTCACCCTGCGTGCACGCAGTAGTAGTGAATCGATCACGCGAAGCGGACCGCTCGCGGATTCGCGCTTCTATTTTCCGCGAGTTGCAAATGTTTAGTTGTTAAATCATGGATATAAAAATCTCAATACTTTATACCTTACTTTTAATAATCTGCAATCATGCGCAAGGACAGAAATCACAAGTGTAAGTTTTTATTTTATATTTTATCGTAACATGTCATATATTTCACTTAGAAATTAAAACATTACATATGTTGTCTTATTATATAATATTTAATATAATAAAACAAATTATTTAGTCACCAGGATAGGGAGGTACCGTCATTCATCAAGTGATTCAGGGATGTACTAAGTACGTGCAAAATAAACATTTCTACATAAGAAATGTTATAATATTTTGTTTCTCGTACCTGTTTATAACAATCATAAGCTCTGCGTGGAAAACTTGCGTTATTAAACTTCAATAACCGTTCTAATGAATTAAGACTTCGTTACGAAGTCTTCATATTTTCAAGAGTGCCCAAAAAAGAGTGCATTGTCTATGCAATTCACATTGCAATAATTCGATCACAGATTACCTCAATTTTTGATTACTTCAGGACTTCCTGTAAATGACTATGACGCGCATGTATCAAGTGCCTACAACACTTGGGTATAATTAGCAGTAGTTAATGATGATTTAGATGTTGAAACTAAGTACTTAGATAATTAATATGGGCCAACGACAGTGAACGCAACAACCACGATTTTAAAAAACATATTTGAAACTTATGAACAATGGGCCGTAGAAATACATATAAGTGTATCTGCAGTTAGTCGTAACCCATGCTGATAATACAATGGCTAAATAATACTGTTGATAAATGTAACGACAAGTACCTACCTACCTGCCTTCTTATTGGATTTATAATAGTGCACAAAAATTAGGATTTATCTATAAGGAAATCGTTAAAACCCCGCCAAATTGGTATTTTTCTAATAAATAATCGTAAATAAATTTTGTACAATACTTAAACGGTTTTGATAGACAAAATTAAGGTTCTGTTTATGATTCCCGAGACGTAAAGTCGACGAAATGTCGTCAACCAGCCTTGGCCGCGGCCCTCAAATGCATTCGGCCTCGATTGAACGATTGAGCACTTACTAGTCGGAATAAGAAAAACTTTATTAGCAGTAGCTTAAACAAGAGATAAGTATTTTACGTACATTATGCGTATGTAGGTACGAGGTGAATAAAACCGAACCGGAATCATCGTAAAATGTCAGCTCATCGCCGAGAGGTAGATAAACAGGGTAATCAGCGACGTCCGAAAGCTACAGTCATCCTAATATCTACTTATAAAGAGTTATGTTTTGTAGAATTCGTAGATTTTATTGTTATTTGGTTATTCCCAATGTCAATGCCGAAAATTTATAAAATAGTATAAGTATCCTACCCAGTGGTTGGAACTCTGGTGTAACTATCTATCCAACTATTCATCCCGATGCTTAAAACAATGCAAACCTCAAAGCCGTATGAATTTCTAATCTTCAATAATGCAGTCTCTTGTCGACATGTTAATTCAAACATAATACTTATTCCCAAATTTTATGGGGCTCGTGACGCTTCCTTGCGAAAGCCCGTTGCTGTAGTTGGTCGCGCGCAGCTGTCTTTAATTTAGCTAAACCTCTCTGTTGACTGTCGTGCAATCTCAACGTAAAGTAAAGCATTACCCCCCAAGAGAGGTTAAGTTGTATGAAGCTCCCAAGGGAGTAAAGTCACGTCAAATTCGTGTAGAAACTCGTGGAAAACTCTTAAGTAAAAAAATGCCCTTATGGCATTGTAGAGGTTTGTTCGAAAATCGAACTGGCCACCAAAGGCAGATAAAAAAAGGCGTGATTTCAAAGAGCCGAGCGATAGTGATTATATTCCAGAATTTATCAAAACAGGCACGGAAAAATCAAAACTCAAAAAAATGGAGAACAAGAAAAGTAGGAGTCAAGACTGTGTCGGAATCCGTCCTTTTAGTTTATTTCCATTTAGCAGAAACTTGAAAGTCAAGCAGGCTATGGTGCATTTATTGAATGCTCAGATCTACAGTAAGCATCAAACACAATATTCAAATCAATACATACAGCAGCTTTTTATTGCCTCGCAGAAGGTGTGAAAAGTAGAGTATTTTCCTCTGGGATAAAGCCTGTCTTGGTCTTGGCACCCCTCGCTTCACTCAGGATTCTAGGGTCCCTCCTCGCGCTCAGGATTCAATATGCCGCCCGTGACTTAAAACACTGCTTTATTCCCTTGGTACATAATCAACTATTGTCCATATCATCACGCACTTGGTCGAATAAGGTCTCGATATGAGCCAATCTTATGAAAGCATGCCCTTATTAAATATAATCTGATCGTAGAAATTCTTGTAGTTATGTTGGTGATACCTAGTACTTATTTATTGGTGTCTATTAATTCTACCGCCCAACAGTCTGGTTCTCGCTCTTTATTCTAAATAGATAGACCTATCCCAATAGTCGGCTCGGTCGCTTAGGTAAGTATCGCTGCTACTATTATATTATCTGTGGTATCGCCTACCTTCCTTCGCTGTATATTCCTATTCCCTATAGGTATCCATCTAACATATTAATTTGTAACTTTACCTATTGTCACATTTTCCTTACTCTTACTCGTACTTACAACCGCACTTAGAGTAGGTATATGCAGAATAACTATGATTCCCTTCGGCGGACTACGAGTAGAATAGTTTGACTTATAAACGCAACCACTTAGGTATAAACCATTACTAAATTTGCTATTTGCCTTAATTGTGTGGTGCTCGACCGATTTATTTTAGTAATGTGAATAAATTGTTTCCTATGAGCCGATAGTCGTCCGGTAGTGAGTGTACCTACTTCAAAATGACAGCAAATTAATCCGCAGTTAGATGAAGATAGGTACCGTTTTTTTTTTTTTTTTTTTTCATTTTGAAATCATCCAATGACTTCTCCCGCTCTGGGTGAGGCGGGAGGGCGTGTCAGACTTTTACTGACTAAAACCCACCCGTGTTTCTTCAGTTGCTTGTGCCAGGGCCGCGGTAACTCTCTTTCAAGTTTATCCGCGACCCAGACAGGCAGTACCTACCTTTTTAATTAAAAAGTTATGTCTATTTTCTTTAAAATGTCCATTCGCATAGGCAAAAACATTTGCTGCTCTGTTAATGGCTATGTCCCGTGGGTATCCCAGAGATGACCGAGGTAACTAGGCGGTGCGCGGGAAAAAATAACCGATGGGATCACTTTATAGTCCTAGCCAGGCTAAGCGCCACTCTGGTGGAAAAGAGCTCATCTAGGTATTTGTATACACAAAGAAAACCAGCCAAGTGCGAGTCGGACTCGCTCACTATGGGTTCCGTACCATTACCGCAAAAAACGCCAACAAAAACACGTTTGTTTTACCTATGGGAGGCCCCACTTAAATATTTATTGTATTCTGTTTTTAGTATTTGTTGTTATAGCGGCAACAGAAATACATCATCTGTGAAAATTTAAACTGTCTAGCTATCACGATTCATGAGATACAGCCTGGTGACAGACAGACATACAGACGGACCGCGGAGTCTTAGTAATAGGGTCCCGTTTTTAACCTTTGCGTACGGTACCCTAAAAAAACGAGAGATGTGTCCGAGGAATGTGTACGGTATAGCCAACTAAAATGGGTCCGCTACGCTACGCATCCTTGCACCACTACACTATACATAGTTTCACAGCATAACAGCTTAACCTAGGCAACCACGCACCGCGCTATCTCTTCGCACATCTTTGGTGGAAAACTGGAAACAATCACACATTTTCACAACGCCGCTACACATCCACGCACCGCCTAGCATGTTGGTGGATTAACCTTTACCCTTAGTTGAAACTAAATTTACCTAGGGTACCAATACCTACATATACCGTAAGGTTCAGTTGAAAACCAGCGTCAGGCAACTCCTAGTTGTCTGGCATTTTGCTGAACAACTGGGCCTTTTTGGCGCAGCCGCGGGCACACTATCTATGTAATTGTTTTAAAATTAAATTCCCTTTTATTTGTACCTACATTGTGTGTATCTGTGTATGCCTATACTAGTCTATTTCTTTCTATAGATACCTACCTTTATATTATCTATCTATCGACATACATAATAATAAGTTAACACAGCTCTTCCAATCAATATTTCTTTTATATTTATAGGCATATATGCCTGAGTTAGTGAGTTCGGCTAACTGTTCCTTCCTGGATACCCTAAAAATGACAGTCTAGGTACCTGTTACCTGTTATTTACGTACTTCGAGCCTCAAAGTGCATATGTACGAGTACCTACATAAACAAGCCTACATGGCTACATATCACTGGTTTACATATAATGTTTAGTTAGCAACACTACCTCTATCCTAGGGAATGGCCTTCATATAAAGTGGTTTCTCGACATTATCCGCAGAAATCTGCAGCATTTGAGCGCAGGAAAAGTGGCTGTTTTCTGTCGTGCCGACTGTCTGTGTTTGTTCCTATTGTATTAATAATGATCCGTAGTCACGAAGCCGAAGGCTACCCTACTCATTAACAGATTCATAATGAACAGGTAATTATTACTAGTCCAACAAAATAACTTTAACTTGTCGACGTTCTTTACGTTTTCCTTTATTGCACTGTATTGTAAAGCCTAAACAGATTTTAAGCACTTCATACCAACTCATTGAAATGAATATCTCTACTGTTTGTAAGGTGAAATTCTTTTTGTTAGAACATTATCCTCGGATTAATTGCCCCGCTTGATAATCACATTATCTGTAGATCATAAGGTGCACTATAAGCTCTTAATTACGTATATCTCTACTAACGTCGCCGACGTCCCATAATGACCGCAATGTTTTATTAACCGATGTTTAATTATGAACAAAGAAAAGTGTTGTTCAACGACAAACGAAAATATTGAGAGTCACTCATAGATCACGAAAAAAGCAGCTTGTTGGCACAGTATCGTAGGAAATCTACATAGGGGACGACTTTGAAATCGTCACGAATGTCGTGACGATTTCCTGAAAGGAAAAAATACGATAGCCTGAAAGGCAATATCTGTATGAAAGGATTGTTTATTAGATATAAAAACCGGTCAAGTGCGAGTCGGACTCGCGCACGAAGGTTTCCGACTTTCGTACCATTATCACAAAAAAACGGCAAACAAAACACGTTTGTTGTATGGCAGCCCCACTTAAATATTTATTTTATTCTGTTAGTATTTGTTGTTATAGTGGCAACAGAAATACATCATCTGTGAAAATTTCAACTGCCTAGCTATCACGGTTCATGAGATACAGACTGGTGACAGACGGACAGACAGACAGACAGACGGATGGCAGAGTCTTAGTAATAGGGTCCCGTTTTTACCCTTTGGGTACGGACCCCTAAAAACTATCTGTAACTTAAGCATTGAGCCAACCAAGCCGTTTCATTTTTCGTATAAAACAGCACTTAAGGTTGCGAGCTTTAATCAATAGTAGGTTATATGCACCAAGAGGATAATTCAGTGTCTTACGTCGGGCGGCATATTGAACCCTGAGCCTGAGCGTAACGAGGGACCCTAGAGTTCTGTAGATGTAAAGTCCTGAGTGAAGCGAGGGGTTTAAGAGGAAATGCGGCCGCAGACAGACCGAATTTCCTAAGTTAATATATATACTGTGCCTGTATGTTTTCCTTTTTGATGATACATTATCTTTAGAAGCACTAGCACCCTCAAAACATGCTCAAAATTGTGCTGTCAACAGAGGCCTAGTGTATAAATTTACAACTATAAATGAGGCTATATATCTTTTAAATTGGTCCAATATTGGAGGAGAAAATAGGCGAGAGCCAAACCTCGAATTATGACTTTTTACTTAGGTAAATATACTTTAAGCTGCAGCCTAATTGCGTAAGTGAATTCTGCAAAGCAAACAAGATGGCACCTTTCCAAAAACGACTTTTCGTATTGCATATTACACTCTGAAACGCAAAGGTTATGCTCCTTTCATTACCAATATTTTGACGTAGAATTGATTGTAAAAGAATGAATGAAAGCGGAAGAATCGAGATAAAACTTCACTATTGGTATTGTGTAATGCAAATGTCATATAACCTCAACTCCGTAGTATCTCTAAGTAGTCTGTGTTCAACTCAAAGGAGGATTTGGAAAGCTAACGCTAGCTTTCCAAATTAGTTTCGCAATACCGAAAAAGTTGAAAGAAATGATTCTGATTCTTTGAAAGAATCGACTTGTTTCCTTTGCATAATTCACTTACGCAATTAGGCTGCTGTAGATGTAAAGTCCTGAGTGAAGCGAGGGGTTTAAGAGGAAATGCGGCCGCAGACTTCCGACCGAATTTCCTAAGTAAAGAGTCATAGTTAATTCGAGTTTTTGATTTCGCCTATTTCCTCCTCCAATAAAAGATATTCCATAAAGTGAAAACTAAATATATATACTGTGCCTCTATGTTTTCCTTTTTGATGATACATTATCTTTAGAAGCACTAGCACCCTCAAAAGATGCTCAAAATTGTGCTGTCAACAGAGGCCTAGTGTAAAACCGGCCAAGTGCGAGTCGGACTCGCACACGAATAGTTCCGTACCATTATCGCAAAAAACTGCAAAAAATCACGTTTGTTGTATGGGAGCCCCCCTTAATTTATTATATTTTAATTTAATAATTATTATTTTTGTAAGTGAATATATAACTAAACATACTGTGAATATTTCAAGCGTCTACCTGTTGCCGTTATTAATATTGAGCAAAAAACGGCCTAAAAATCACGTTTGTTGTATGGGAGCCCCTCTTAAATATTTATTTTAAACTGTTTTTAGTATTTGTCGTTATAGCGGCAACAGAAATACATCATCTGTGAAAATTTCAACTGTCTAGCTATCACGGTTAATGAGAAACAGCCTGGTGGCAGACGGACAGACAGACGGATCGCGAAGTCTTAGTAATAGGGTCCCGTTTTTACCCTTTGGGTACGGAACCCTAAAAATGTACAACTACTCGTATAAATGAAACTACGTATCTTTTAAATTACTTAGGTAAAAATACTAAGTATATGCTGTTCTGCAGTGCATCCCACGAGACATATCCTAATAACCCAATGTAACTAGGTTTGTCCTTCTAGATCTCACCGTCACAATATTATCATACACAATTGTAATTATTTTGATGATGTTTACTAAGCACCTGCATTTCTTGGGTCGATATGTGACGACAGAGTTAAACTTTTCAAGTACCTATCTATTTGGCAGACAGAAGGATATCAAGATTGTACAACTAAGTAGGTATCTAATCATTACGAGAAATCATTAAGTTATAGTTATCGAAGATGACGAAACAACTCTCTTATCAGATCTGTGACCATAACCCCAACCATTTCTTTCTGCAACCAAGTAAGTATGATTGGAAGCTATTTAACTGAAAGTGAGACATTAAAAACATGAACATTATTGAATTTGAAGTGAGAATGCGTCTAAACTATCTACTTATTTTCAAGCAGGAGTAATAAGTGGTTGCCACTAATGATTTGTGGATAGCAAAACGGTGCGCGTATGTGTAGCGAGCGGCGCTGTAAAAATGTGCGATTGTTTCCTGTATGAGGAGCTTGCGCGGTGCGACTATGTGAAGCGGTGTGTAGATGCCATAATATGGCATGAGATATTATGACATTGAAATACCGCTTCACCTAGTCCAGGCGTCCATGGACCATGTGACATGTGTTAGTATGTATAATGCCTGGGCAATACAAATAAAAGAAAACAAACAATCAAGTCAAATAAAATCGGGCAACGTAATGTTCATACTGATTTGAACTTCACTATTTATCACTTTGTCTGGTCATTATGAATAAGTACGTAACTGTTGGGAAATTCAATAGTTATGGTACATTAATAGGTATGGTTTTCATTTTAAATATTCGGACAGCAAGAAATATCTGCGAAAAAGTTATTTTCACAGCAAAATGATAAATAACATCATGCATCAACACATGCGAGATGAATGACGCGATGTGGATTTCCGTCTGTTGTGATTGGTCGTTTTGGCCGATTGTATAGCGGTCAAACTCTTTGCGTTGCCGTATTCACTTACGCAATACGGCTGCCAGTCATTACATTATTTCAATAGTTTTTAGCATATGGCCTACTTATATTGGGCATTTTACAAATTGTCTGAGACTACATACATACTTTGAATAAGTTTAAATGTAAGTCCAAGTTAAATGAATATTTTCTCACCCTAAACTGTGACGACACGGAAGAATTAAGCAGACACTCACATACATACACTCCATATACAAATAACACATACAACTCACATACACAACAGTCGGTGTCTTTGATATTATACCTACCTCTAGTTTTTATCATTTTCGGCACCGACTTCCGAAACGACAGTTATTTTGCACTTTTTAGTGTTTTGCTTTTGAAATCGGTTTTTATTTTTAAAAAGTTTTTTATTTCTCTCTTTTTAGTTTATACACCATTACTAAAAATGAGCAATTTACATATTACGGTACCTGAAGGGCTGACATATTACCCATAATAACTCTATTTACACATTCGTGCCGTTTGTCTCTAAGGAGTTCGGTTGTACGCTCCATAATATCTTGAAAACTGCAGGACCGATTTTCATGAAATTAGATAATAGGGTAATAGGTATATAGTTAGTATAAGAGATGGGCCATATAGAGACTAACTGGGCAAACACGTCAGACTGAAATATGTTTCATGATTTGGCCCTTCCCTGTCGACTGAATTACACGCACTACTATATCGTAGAAATGTATCTATGCTCGTATGCCCCAAAGCGTCATCAAGTCGAGACATTAAGGCAGAACAGTCTAAAAATACCCAGAACTATTTACTTTATAAGTCAAAGAAGATATTTTGATCATTATTATTTGCTTGATAAAAAGTTACAATAAGTTACAAGAACGGCTCTATGACACGGTCCGATAATTGACCGTGACCGCGCGTTAGACATTGTCTATAAATTCCGTGTTTAGATAAAATATAACAGGTTACCTACACTATTGTTAAAAGTACTTCCTAAACAAACATTACCTACGGTAATCTTCATTAGTCACCTATATTTTTTACAATATTGCAGGTACCTAAGTATTTATTCACCTACTTCTCTGTAGAGTCTGGTTGCCTCGCCTTTCGTCGAAATCCGTTCAGGCGAGTTGGTTTTTTACCCAATAGAATGGCAAATATGCATGATTAACAAACATTACAAAAACTAAAAAAAAAACCGGCAAATAAATACTTTATATTTCTTTCTTCTTCTTAAACATGCAATGCATAAGTTTATATTATACTCTATGGTTAGGATAGTAAGAGGATGTGCGAAGTGACCTAAATGTGATAGAGACACCCAAATGTCTTCGAGGCTCTGTTTTTCTAAGTCCTAAAAGTACGTCCCATTTGAATTCAATCTAGATGAGCCTAGTGGGCTAATTACTAGGTACCATTGGTAAAGGAAAAACCCAAGGCAATAAGGAATATCTAAATAATTAGTCAATCTGAGTCATAAAATGTCATCATTTTAGCAGATTTATAGTAATAAATATTCAAACTCGATAATCAAAGATATTTCTAAGTGTCATCTATACCAACTCGCACTGGGCTCGCGTGGTGGTTTCTTAGGGCCCACTTCCTCACTCAGAGAGGTCTCTTGTCCCAGCAGTAGCGACGGGGAGATCCAAAATTATAATTATTTTCCTTCTATTTTAAGGCATATTCCGCGAACTTTTGGTCCCTAAATAGGTTGATTATGTGATAAAAGAGGACACTTTGTATTTGTTTGGATCATAAAATTCATCATAATGATGTGATAGTTTATGAAAACAAAATAATTTCGGTTAGAATATAATAAACCAAATCAATTTGCGCACGGTTGGCGCAGTGGTTGAGCAATTGACTGCTGCGCTGCGTGTCGCGGGTTCGATTCCCGCACGGGACAAATATTTGTATGACCTACAGGTAGTTGTTGCGGCTCTGGGTGTTTGTGTATGTGAGTTTATATGTTTGTAAACGCACCCACGATACAGGAAGAAATTCCTAGTGTGGGGCAACGTAATAAAAAAAAAAAAAAAAATGTTTTTTGGGACAAGCGCACCGCACTATTCCCAAACCACTGCAACTCCTGAAAGCCAGAATCAACAGTGGCGACCACCAGAACAGCGCCGAGGCAATGAAGCTCGACGAAGTCCCGGAGAATGAATTTAACTGTATTGGATCCTTCAACGAAATTAATCAGAAAATAATAATGGAGCCGTAGGCAAAAATACAAATTTCCACTTCCTTTTATATCAAACAGGAGACACAACAAAAAAGGCAAATAGGCACAAACGGTCGTTTACAACTAGGATATGCCCAATTGCCTAACACCACAGATTAAAATTATCATTAATATTAATGGGTCCTAACATTGTGAGCTGTTATATTTGATTCCAATAATAAGTATGGCAAAAACTCTTGAACGCACGGAAATTTGTTCTAGTTTCTACAAGGTCTGTATACCTAGCAAACAACTCTAGATGCAGCTTGTACATTATTCAACATAATATTGCGTTCATTTTGCCAAAGAATAGGTACACTCCCATAAGATATGATGTGCAGATTGTACATATTCGCAGTCAGATGTAGAACACTGACATAAAAGCGAGGCAACGAGCTTGAAGGAAAACAATTTACTTTTAAAGTTACCATGCCCTGTGAGAAATGGGGCAACACAGTGATCCACCTCCAGCCACGTCTTGCAGCCTAATTGCGTAAGTGAATTCTCCAAAGCAAACAAGTCGATTCCATCAAAGAATTAGAAACATTTCTTTCAACTTTTTCGGTATTGTGAAACTTATTTGGAAAGAGTACAAACATCCTTCTTTGAGTTGAAGTTCATCTACTGCGTTACGTTTCATCAAACTAGAATGATTTATTTCCAAATCATTAGGACATAATTTCATTACACAATACCAATAGTGAAGTTTTATCTCAATTCTTCCGCTTTCGTTCGTTCTTTACAATCAATTCTACGTCAAAATATTGGTAATGGAAAGGAGCATAACCTTTCCATTTCAGAGTGTAATATGCAATACGTAAAGTCGTTTTTGGGCCTTCCGACTTGTTTGCTTTGCAGAATTCACTTACGCAATTAGGCTGCTGGGCAAGCCGCTCGCGAACGGATGGATAGAATTGGTGGAGGTGTCGGCCCTTGATGGAATTATCCTACCTACATTGCCATTCGGATAAAAGTTCTTCGTGGTTTAAATAATCTGGAGATTTGAGATAATCTAGAGATTTATTTATGTTACTTCTATCTACTCGACACTTATTAAGTGATCCTTTTGAGTTCCGTTTATCTACAAATGGTCCCATCCGTTCTTTCTGTACAGAACCTAATACTATTAGACGGGAAAAAATGTCTAAGTATCTAATGGTATATTTATCCAGCTACAAGCCATTCTCTTTTTTTGCTGAAAACAATTTTGAGCAAACACTTTCACGTATTCAAGTCAATAATAGTTTTTATGGGTGATAAAACCAATTACAACCCAACTAATTGTCGTGATAGAGCGAGGAAGCGGTGACTTGACCTTTTTGCAAGTTTTTATCGCTCAAGGCGTCGATTTAATGGATCGCTTTAGTAAAATGGTCTTTTCCATCAAATACTGTCACATCGTAAGTATCTATATAAATGTTATCGACTATTTTAGATCTTTTTGTTAGCCTTATTTGTTTCACACTTCTGGGCAGAGGAGGCCTCCCTCCTTTCTCCTTCCAAACCTTATTTTGCTCGATCTCTGACCAAGTTTGACCGGTCAACTTTTTATTATCCGGCTGCAAGGAAAGGGTTATGTTTTTCGCGCGTATCTTGTAAGTTTGTATGTATGTAATATTCTTTATTACCTCATATCATTCAAATTACTTGACGGATTTTCATAATTAAAACATCGTTAGATAGGTCTTAAACTGCCCAAGTGTTCTTAGATAAGTTCCATTACAAAAAAAACAACATGGCGGATTTTGGGCGCCATATTGTGGGGGTTGCAATTGTTTTTTCTTCCATACCCATCGAGTGGGGTATCAAAATGAAGGGTTTTTAGAGGTGATTACAAAAATATATACCAATTATATGATTAAAAGTCATTCGAAAAAAAAAATGTAAATAAAAAGTTGTAAATAAAAAAAAAAAATTAAATCAAAAACCCGCCTGCTTAAGAAGCGAACTTAAAAGCTGTAAACAAGAAAAAATCATGGTGTGTAGTCGGAGGATACATATTCGCAAATTGGCTTACCCCCTGATCCTCGTAGGCGGGTTTTTGATTTTTAAATTAATTTTTTGTTTCATTAAGTACAAAAAACCTCGCGTCATTGTAAGTTCATTAAAACAATCTAGAATTGGCGGACTAAGAGCACATTTTACAGTAGAATAACCACAACCGTCAGTCTGCTAAGTCATGATCAGTTGAATGGTTTGAATACAAACAACTTACCTAAAAGTAATCCATTTAAAATTTTGAAAATGTATCAGTTGGACTATGGTAGTGGGATAAACTCTTTACGTACTTATTGTTGGATTGCCATTGCGGTAGAGGCAATAGAGGTGTCACTTATCTTGATGCAGATTCTGTGGTTAATTTTAATGCAAAACGATCACTATTTTATTAATAGTTTTCCTCCGTCCTATGTAAGATATTCGGGAAAAGTATAATCTTTGTTAGGTAGGCATCTAAGTATATAATAGTCACAGAATATACCATAGTCTGTCGATGACGTCATATCTAGATATCTACAGTTCATTTAGTCTTCAAATATTTTAGTTTCAACTTCTAGAAATGGTAAGGTGCCGTTCCACTAACATTTAGGTGTAGTACTCGTAGATAGGCACTTACGGAACTTTCGTCCATGAATTAGTGCGGTAACTAGAGCTACAATGTCTAACAACGTATTAAGTATGTTTATGCAAAATATGTGTGTCCATATATCAGACTATTACTGGTGATTATATGGCATTATGTCGCCTAACCTTACTTGCACAACCCTTGTGCATAGGACCATTATGACACTGACCTTTTATTATTATCATAGCTGTTGTAGTTTTAATAATAGGTGTTAAATGCAGCAGATACGATATTGTGCCTCTAAATATTATTATATCTACATGTATAAAGTTCTTAAGTTATTATGGGATATAAGTATAAGTTACTCTAGGAAATGCCGAACAAATCTAGATAGAAATAGATAGATAGATATTCTATCATTAAATTTTTCTACGCAGGCTAATTGCTTTTGACCTGTTTCCTTTTATTTATTTATTTATTAATAAGGCACACCAACGACTCAATTACACATTAACATTACAAAGAAACATCTAGAAAAGATTCTGTGCAATCAAGTCACTAATAGGCATGCACATCATTTACAACGTAAGTCGCATGCATTTTAAAAGGAATATAAAAAAAAACATAAAAATGAAAAAAAATAAGCTAAAATTGGTTATAACATTCTTGTAAATACATTTTAAAATAAAATTAGAATGAGAGAATTAAACAATAATAGAAATATACAAATTATTATAATTTTCAAAAGTTATACCTATATATATATGTCATTGATTAAATTAGAATTCAACAGTTATTAAAACTAAATAATTGTAAAAGAAAAAGCAAAATGTCAAGTTATATTATTAAAACTTAATTAATTATTAATGAAATTAAAAATTATTAAAATTACCATTCCAATATTAACAAAGTACATATTATCAAATTAAATCATTTCCATAATTGAAAAACACACATACGAACATATATTAATTAAAATTAGAAATAAATTATTAAATTAAATTGTATCATATTATTTCAAATTAAAAATAAATCAATTAGACAAATTAGTAGGGGGAGGCAGCTGATCACAAATCGATTCTTATGATTTTATTTTTTAATTTTGGCAGACTATCAGAAAAAATATCAATACTGTTGTCGATGGAGCAGACTCTGTCGTATAAAATGAACATTCTGTTAAGAGGAGCATGACGTCCCAGGTTTGTGCGACTCGTCTTAGTAATAAATGTTCTAGTGGCGCGCTTGGACCTGACGTGAGAGTGACGAGGCACGTCGAAGCTAATTTTGTTAAGAAGACCTGGCGTTGAAGTGGTCCCGTTTACGGTTTTATGTAATAATATCAAATCATTTAAAGCCCTTCGTCGCTTCAACGAGTCCATTTTGAAATGACTTAGCCGTTCTACGTAATCGGCTCTGTAAGGGCATTTGTGATCTTTAAACCGCAAGCATCTAGTGAATTTTTTTTGAACTCGCTCAAGACGGTCTATATGAATATTATAGGTAGGATTCCAGACGGGAGATGCATATTCCACTAGACTGCGCACAAAGGCATTATACAAGACTTTCAAGGCTACGGTTCCACTAAATTCCTTGCCAACTCTACTAATAAACCCAACCATTTTCATAGCCTTCTTAATGACATTGTTAATATGCGTGGCAAATGAAAGATCACTGCTAAGCACTACCCCTAGATCCCGTATGTTTTTAACTTCTTGCAGAGATGTTCCATTGAGGGAGTAAGAAGAAGGTAAGGGGTGCTTTTTTCGCGTAAATGTAATGTGATTACATTTGCTGGCATTCAAACTCATCCCATTTACCACACACCAGTCCTGAACTGAATTTAGGTCAGATTGGAGCAGCTCAATGTCTTCTTGTGTTTTTATTTGACGATATATTTTTAGGTCATCTGCAAACAAGGAACATTGGCTATGCTTGATGCAGTTGACTATATCGTTTATAAACACAATGAAGAGGACAGGCCCGGTATGAGATCCCTGGGGCACACCGGAGGTTGCAATATACTCCGGTGATCGATAGCCGTTCACCACCACTCTTTGTGTTCGCCCGCATAAATATGATTCGAACCACTTCAACAGGGTTCCATGTACACCAAACGCATGCAGTTTCAAGAGCAGGATTTCATGGTCAACTTTATCGAAAGCACTGCTGAAGTCAGTATAAAGAGCATCGATCTGTTGCCCAGAGTCGATGCTCATACAGATCTCGTCCAAATACGAAACCAAATTGGTGACAGTGGATTTGTTCCTGCAAAAACCATGCTGTTGAGGGGAAAGTTGTGTTTTAACATGGGATGTTAAAATTGGGCAAATCATTGACTCAAAAAGTTTTGAAAAAATGGACAGGATTGATATTGGTCTGTAGTTCTTTACATCTGCGCAATCACCCTTCTTATATATTGGCACTACGTTAGCTTTTTTCCATTCTGTTGGAAACGTGGACGTTTCGAGAGATTTATTAAAAATTAAAGTGAGAGGATAAGCTAAATTACGGGCACATTTTTTAATAAAAAGTGGTGGTAACCCATCCGGACCAGAACCTTTGGTAACATCAATCCGGTTAAGTGCTTTAAGAACTTCCCTCTCAGTAAAAGCAATTCTACTAAGTATGAATTGAGGAAATATTTGGGTATTTATTGGTGCTTCATTTTTACTGCTTAGGTCAGAAAATGTTGATGAAAATTGATCAGCAAATAGTTGGCATATTTCGTCACCTGTTGCTGCTAGTTTATCGTTAAATGTCATTTCAGAAGGTATGGAGCCAGATTTTGAATTTTTTGTCTTGATAAAGGACCAAAACGCTTTTGTTAGGTAGTACTTACCTAAATTGATTGTACGTACCTTTTTACCTACTCCATGCAGCCCCTTCATTCATATCGTAAGTACCTTTGTTACCTACCTTTGTAACATTACGTTATTAAGTAAATAAAGGAAAACTCAGCAGGGCGTAAGAGACAGATGTATACAAGTCATATCTTTCCCTTACACACACTTAAAATAACCTTACTCTAAGAGCTTATGGTCACCCCGAGGTTTGAGAAAATTTGAGAATGTTTAGAGTTTGTCTTCAGACACTTATAAGAAAAACTCTTGACCTCGTCTGCCACCTGTTTGTTAGTGTTGGTAGGTATTGTCCAATAAATTTTGAAACAATCCGGTTGTATTCTAGATTTGTGTAGGAAACAGGAAAAAACATAATACGTCATTGGAAAAAAAAACTAGCAAATCAGCTCAATGCACTCAACACAAGTTTTGTCGATTTTCCTCCTCGATTAAAGCTACATTTAATAGCCACTTGACTCTGTAAGTGTGGACTGCAGTTCCTTAAATTGGACTGTTTACGAGTGTTATCGGCAACTAAAATTATATTACCCATTCAAAAAGCAAGCTACGAATTATAGATAGGTACTTGCTTATCGAATTCATTATAAGTGGTCGACCCAAATTTCATGAAAACCTCCTGAAACGCACACAATTTCACTTCGCCGGAGATCGTAGTTATTTACAACTAGAAAAGTCTACATGGTACTTCAGAGGCGTCGAACGTATTCTCAAAATCTACCTTTAGTGGTACTTAAACTGAAGACCGTAGTTTTCAGGAAAACGTTCACACAATATTCACTAGCTGTTATTATAAATTTAGGCTCTTCTAAATACGCCAAACAGCTTTGATGCAGTTATATATGTCAGGGAATTTAATTTAATTAAGGGAGGGTTTCATATTTTTGGAAAGGATTTGTCTACAGAATCTACAGCTAAATTGGAGGCACACCTTATATTCCATAGCTAGAGAGAATAGAATTTCTCTAGCTCCTATTTTAGTCCAGTAGCCAGAAGAATATGCCCTTTGATAATTCAAAAGTTTTTTATTTTCGCTGGGTGGATACCTTATGTGAATTCAACGCTATGTACAAAAATGCTAACAGTTTAGAGAGATGCAATAGGCATAAATTAGGTATTTCCTATTATTTCGTGTTATAAAAATAATATAAAATTTAAATTTAAATAATTTAATGTTTCTTTATTAGTACTATCTAAACTTTATATTAGTGAAAATGCTAACAGATACGTACTGTGGAACAAAGGAAAACTGAAAATGGTACGTAACTCTTTCAATAAAAGATTTAAGTTTTCAAATCATTTCCTATATGCGTAGAGGGATTAGTTATACCTTACAACAAAAGTTCTAACAACTAAGTATAATGCTGCACAGGTTATTGTATTTTTACATTGTGATTTGCGAAATATTGAATTTAAGTTTATAAATTTGCGCCTACATATTCGAAATAATAAACTCTGCCACCATACAAAAGTTTAAACACTTATGTGCTATGCTAGTTTAATAAATCAAATACAATTGGGTAGTGCGGGGCGCGCTGACACTCCACTCTGAATGTATTGAATGAGGCGCGAAACCATTTCATTACTGTTACATCAGTATTTAAACCTCGTTCATAAAATCTAATTTTATGGCAATTTGTTATTTTTAATGTTGAGGTCGAATACGATTTCTAACTTCTTTGTTCCTATAAAAAGAATAAGAAAGAAATATTCACAGAACACGGAATAGTCGTACCTGCCGTGCTGACAGTATATCGAGATGACAGAATAATAAAATTTTCCGTATCGTGAATCTTTGACAGTCGTTACGGGTCGTCAGAAACCCGAAAGTCTGCGGCCACCCTAACAAAAGGGTACCGTATTATCCAGTAGGATTACCGTATAATCTGGGTTGGCAGGGTAGGCAGTCACTTCATATAAAACACTGGTATTCAGATGCGTCTGGTTCGACTGAAAACAGTGGAAGTCAACCCCAACATATTAGGGAAAAGTCCAAGCAAATGCCTTTTCCAAACAGATGTGACTGTAGAAATATCAAACATCTTATAACCGGTGCAACTGTCACAACTAAATTGACTACATCGCTGGTCCTAAGACCTAATACAATAAAGGCAGTGTTACCCATTAAGCCTTAGTAGATGACACTGTAAGCATGATATGATGTATGCTTATACAAATCGATGTATTTATGTCTGTAAAATATTACCTACTCATTTTTTTTATTCAGTATCAATATAGTAGCAACCCTAGTGAGTCCGGCAAGTTTGTGATACGCTTACCAAGATTTAGATTTTTTTTTAAATTTTAAAGTTAGATAAATTTTACATGATCGTGTCTATTGCGCCCTATCTATTAGTTTTTAAACTCTATTATAACGAAAAATCGGCACCACGTGACCTTACCACACGATTGCTGTACATCAAAACCTAGTAAATGCCATAAAATATTATATTCCAGGAAAGCGCAATAATATTATTTGAAGTAGCCTATGGAATGTCATCTTGTGTTAGGTAACTAAAAGAAAAAAAAAAAAAAGCGAGTAAGTACTAAACAAGGCTTACGGGTGAACTGTACGTAATAACACAAATGATATTAATGGTGTTCTAAATCTATTAAATATTTTACATATCTCTAAACAAGATAATTCAATACCTATTAAGTACCGGACATTTGCTAATTTAAGGTGTTTTTACAATTTGAAGGGACTTTCCTATTGTAAATAATGATAAAATGTATTAATTAAAGCACCAAATCTCAATTCAAATTATAAATAGCCTGGTTAAAATTACACAGTCCATCGCAGCATATTAAAACTCATTAAAATAATATAAATAAGATTATCAGGGTATAAAACCATTATAAAAATATGTCACCTACTGCGTTCTTATATGGGGCAGTCGTACAGTACCAGACATAATTTTAATATTTATTCGTTTAGCACGGAGAAGGCTTGTATAAAACATGCCAGATTACCTATTTTAGTAATCTTTATTATCGTAGCAATAAGGTTGCATTCATAGGCAAAATCACAGTGAACGATATGTCAGATACTAGACGCCAGTTTGAAATAAGAATTTGCGCGGTAATGTTTTTCTAAAAATCATCAGAAGAGTCCGTTTATGATGTGGGCCTCTGTGGTCTGTATGGTTCGAAGAATTTATACTGATCGTATATACCTACACCGCGCCCCGCAATACCCAAATTGTATTTGATTTATTAAACTAGCATAGCACATAAGTGTTTAAACTTTTGTATGGTGGCAGAGTTTATTATTTCGAATATGTAGGCGCAAATTTATAAACTTAAATTCAATATTTCGCAAATCACAATGTAAAAATACAATAACCTGTGCAGCATTATACTTAGTTGTTAGAACTTTTGTTGTACGGTATAACTAATCCCTCTACGCATATAGGAAATGATTTGAAAACTTAAATCTTTTATTGAAAGAGTTACGAACCATTTTCAGTTTTCCATTGTTCCACAGTACGTATCTGTTAGCATTTTCACTAATATAAAGTTTAGATAGTACTAATAAAGAAACATTAAATTATTTAAATTTAAATTTTATATTATTGTTATAACACGAAATAATAGGAAATACCTAATTTATGCCTATTGCATCTCTCTAAACTGTTAGCATTTTTGTACATAGCGTTGAATTCACATAAGGTATCCACCCAGCGAAAATAACAAACTTTTGAATTATCAAAGGTTATGTGGAAAATAATTGTATCCCTACTGGACTATTTAGGGCAGAAATCGTCTAAATTTCGAACTCAGTTGTTGTTCTCCATCTCAACGATATCTACCATAATATATCAGGTTGTTAAGATCCACTGATTTCACAATCAGTTGAGCTTCTCCGGTTCCGCATTTGTAAAATTACTTATATTCATATTCAAAAGCATTTGTAACGTAAACTTTTGCATTGAGCATTTAGCATCCATTAAATTTTTTGTGTGATTAGTTGATTAGAATATTAAGTAAATTTCAAAACACGCCAATTTTGTTTCTTTTGTATACGTGGCCTCTCCACGTGATATAAAATGCTGGTTATATCAATGTTTTCCTCCTCCACTCAATGGTTATTGAACGATGATCTTTTCAATATGCGAGCTAGGTCAAAACGCCAGCAACTCGTTTTTAGTGTAGAAATAGTTGTATTGATAAAGTAATATATTCGAAAGGAAGTTACTACTGACTCATTCATTGAATGGGAAGCAAAGTAATTGACGCGCTCTCGGTCATCAGTCACATGATTTAGATTCAAGGTAGACCGACCATCGCCAATTAAACACTTGCCGAAAACCTCATATTTCTATTGCCTAATTACCATAATTGATCATTTCTATCGTATGTCTTAATAAAAATCTTTTAAAACAAGTTTCAAATGCGATTATGGAAAAAAATATAATAAAATTAGATCGAAATAAAAATTAACGCATAAATAAGTACCAAGGTAACTAAATACAATGATCACTTTATTATAAGTGATGCTACTGTGCACGTCACATTGGTAATAATTGCATCATTACTATTAAAAAGAAAACTTTGACGTACACTTTATTTTCGTGATTTTAGCGCACGACTCGTAACGTGGCTGCTGAATATTGATGAGGAGAGGAAGTTGCAGTATCATTTATAATTATTAACATCTGTTATTTGACAATGAGCGTGGCGAAGCGTTGTCTATTCTGATGCAGATGGATGCGCGTGCGCGGGACTGGCTCGCTGGCGAGTGGCGCCTCACTTGTCCGACCTTACGACGCAAACCCTCGCTGCAGCATTATCATAGACTACATGAAGTGCTAACAAACGAATGCGAAGCTATTTCCGAATCGAATTTCCTCCATTGTATCCGTAACCTTTCGATTAAGGTAAATATGCTGCACAGATAACCTTATTGACTATCAATTTAGCAATGACGGTTTAGGTTGGCGCTCTGTAGTTGCGCTAGCGTTTCAAATTAATAATTCTACGCTTGTTGTAGGTACCTTGTATCTCCTTATTTCCAGAATAAATATAAGTAAGTACAAAAAACTACATTCCGACTAACTACATAATAAAATAAGAGTCATGTCACGTTTCTTTGAATTTATTTTTCCTCTGAAAGCTGGGTCTTCCAAATCATTTTTTTACCTTGTATTACCTACATTTTTAGTTTATTCTAGTGATGTGCAATGTACTTTGTCGTGTTCTGTGAATATGTAAATCAGGTTTTTTATGTAGACTGGATGAAATATTTTGCGGTAATTTTTTTTTGATGAATTAGTTCAGTTTTCATTGATAGAAGCTTTACTGGACACTGGTAGTACTCTATATAAAGATGTACTAAATGTCACGTAGCATAGAATGTAGTAGGTACAGCTTGGCAAAAAAGAGTGTGGAATAAATGAGGTCGCCACTATCGCACATGTATACCCCGAAATACTACATTATGACTCAAAAGTTTTTGATACTTTTTATTAAATTTTTAGTTACTCTAACTACTCTTAGTACTATTAGGTAACAATAGGCAAGTAAAAGGTAGGTTATTTTATTTAACTAGTTAGTTTTATTTTTAGTTCCAACTGTCACCGCGTTAGACTCTTTTTTGCCAAGCTGTACGTCTTTTAATTTCTTTCTTTCTCTTGCTTACTATAATTTCCATTCCTGCAACTCAACGAAAACTCAGCATGACTTTTTTCCTCTAGGGAAATCCTCATGGATACTTTCCACTCCTAACGGTCTAGGGAGGTCTTATATCGGACTTCATATTATATGGGTAGTTGGGTACCTATTATTGTTGTGTTATCTTTATAGGTTCCTATATTTTCTTTTGTTATTTCATCTATTTCATGTTATTTCATCTTTTGTTATCTTTATAGGTTCCTATATTTTCTTTTGCCGAGGCCGAAGTTTAATGTAATTTTACCCTGAGTTCACTTTAAGGCGATAAAGCTAGGGTACCCTATATCACTTTATTAAAAATCTGAATGTGGAGCATAATTATTATGTAGTCACTATATAATGTGAAAAGTTCGGCAAGTAGTAGATAACCTATTATTATATAGTAAAAAAAAAAATGAATCAATAAAATATCGTTGTTTTTTAAATTTTAAGTTTCTTTTGTTCCTGTATTTTAAAGAAAAATGAAAAGAAAAGAAAACTAGTTTATTTGGCACACACAGATTCACATAATGTAAGTACAAATAAAAGAGAACTTAATTTTAAAACAATTACATATATTATTTTCTGGTACCTACATTAATAAAGATTATATAAATAAATAAATATTATTATATATTTTTATTCTGGACAGGAAAATGAACCTTGTAGATAATATAGTTTAATAAACACAAAACTGGATAATTAGATAGGTACCTAGGTACCGCATAGGTACCTATTATATCTAAATGAACTAAGTAAGGGTGACACAGTTCTACGGGAGACTTGGTAAAAAAATCAAACGTAACTCGACTTGACTAGACTTGGAATTACCATTTTAAATCAATTTGAAATGCTAAGTAGCTTTATTCTTTTTACCCGACTGCCGAAGGAGGGTAATGTGTTTATCAGTCTATGTATGTATGTATGTATGTTTGTTCCTATGTGGCGTTCTAGAGACCAAACGCGTTGGCAGATTTTGATGATTCTTACGTCAATCGATTCGTCTTAATCCTGCGAGTGTCACTGGCTACATTAAAAATGGCGGATTTTGGGCGCCATTTTGTGGGGAATTTTTTATTTTTATTTTTACTCACTTATATGTTTAAATGTACCTAATTCTAAAAAAAAATAACTAAAGAGTTGGAAATAAAAAAAGTTAATAAAAAAAATAAAAAAATCCGACTGCTTAAAAAGCAAACTAAGAAGACATCTGCTTTTGGTCCGCCAGCTCGCGAATATGTATCCTCCGACTGCACAGCATGATTTTCTTCTTATTTACGTCTTTTTACGTTGCTTTTTAAGCAGTCGGGTTTTTTGATTTTTTTAATTAACTTTTTATTATGAAATAAGTCTTCCGTAGGATCAAATCTCCCCAGTCTCCCCTAGGTATTTACATATTTATTTTGTGAAATCTTAATTGTTCAGCAAGCAGTTACATACGTCTAGTCCGTATTGTAATGAACTGCTAATTATGTTAATATGAGAGTTAATAACTAATGGACTATTTCGTGACTAATATTGCATGACTCTTGGCTAATTTATTGTGAATTATTTGCGAACGATATTATCGACAATTATTAGCGCGCAAACAGGAAATAATAACACACGTAGGCACGAAATTATTATTTGTGTGATTTGCAATGATTTGTGTTAGATTTGTAAGTTTTGGTATTACGTAGGCAAGCGAGGTAACGACTTTAGCACTTTAGCTGTTCGTGAAGTAAAGATTAACTTCATTAATACTTATTTACGAATAATAATTCGGGATATTGGGTAGGATTTGTAATAATTGGTTATGAATAGGAACTAGATATTATCTGCTTAGGGCAGTGGTGTCTCATCCCATACAAAGAAACCGTGCCGACATACTGAGAATTCTTCTTATTTTTTGTACATCGATCGCGTTCGGTTCCGTTCCGTTCCACGGATATAGATGGTGATATATCTATCGCCGTGGAACGGAACCGAACGCGAGCGATTTAAAAAAAAAAAACGGTATAATCAGATGAAAAACGCTAGTTACGTCGGCACGGTTGTTTTTGTATGGGTTGAGGTATCTGTATGCTAGTATCATATTATCTGTGCTTAGGGTAAGGTAGTAAGTACTAAATCCCGGTATTTAAATTCTTTCATCTATTTAAAGGTACTGATTCTGTAGATAGGTATCATTCAGGCATTGCCTATCATCAATTTGGCTTCTAAAACTCGAAATTGAAGTACTTTCAACACAGTTCAAACAGCTTCAGCTGATAATGAGCAGCACTTCGGACGTCAACGTTACGTAGGTACATCTGACATCTAAGTTATATGCCTACTCAATTTTATGGAGCTCTCGAGGTCGCCAACCGTGATAACAGCGTCAATTTGTTCTCAAACAAGAGAAGATAGATCGTTAATAATTAATTATAGGAAAAGGTCGCGGAGAAAATGTTGACAATACAATATGTAATCATAAATTCCTAACACGTACTTAGTGAAAAAAAATTTGATCAAAAATTATCCCGGCATTTAAATTGGGTGTTGACATGATCAGGGCCGGATTTAAATTTGTGCCGCCCTGGGGCACTGAAGAAAATGCCGCCCTATGACGTTCTTTTTAATTAAAATTAATTAGTGTTATTGGATAATTCTCCAATTTTAGAAAAATTCATTAATCAATAAAAGTTTCTGTTATCAAAAAGACATACATAATTTGAAAATATTTTTAATTCTTCAAAAAAACTACATAAATTTATCAATTCCAGAAAATAAAAATATCAACTTTACTTTTTTCAAACCTTTATGGAAATAAATAAATTAAACTATTTGAATAGTTTTTATTTAAATTTCCTATATTATAATATACAAAATTTTAATGTGATACATAATACTTGAATTATATTTCTTGAAAGATAAAATAGTTTATTTAAAAGAATTAGTTAATTATATATTGTATAGAAAATTTTATCTCACTTTCCAAATTTTGCCGCCCTGGGCACTAGCCCCGACTGCCCCTAGTATAAATCCACCACTGGACATGATCATTGTGGTTTAATTTAAATGATAACCAATCTAGTTATGTAGATATATTTATAAATTTAATTTACCCTATTATTTAATTTTATCCATATTTTATTAAGGCCATCGGTAGGTATGTACACTACATTGCACAAATGATTTTGTAAATGCTGTGTCTGAGAAGCTTGATCACTAGTTATTAGGTCTTGATTAGTTCTTTTTTTAACCTCCAGACTATTTAATATATAGGTGGCGTACTTGCGGTTCTGACCCTAAGGTATATATGTCTTTGTTCAATTAAGTTAACAAAATGTTTCTATCCACATAAAAAGCTATTCTTTGACTGAAAGCATTCCACCATCATTATTTTACTGAAGGCGAATTTTGGAAGATAAATTAGGTTCTTTTGTGAATGAGGTGTACCTACATCAAGAACATATAATATTCGAAAACAAATTCCTTCGTGAGCATGTCTTCATGTGGTTGAATGTTGCGAACTATACCTACCGTTAAGTCTTGAGGCAAAAGTATATTAATGAAAAACTTCGCCTCTTCTGGTAAAGTTTAGGAGATACTTAAGGGCCTACATACGCTTTAGTGCCGTAAAACGGTAACTTTCTAAAGCATACTCTTTAGTAACGGTTAGGTTAAATGGTTTGAAAAAAAAAATATTATTGATTCATGTACATAATTTTGAATACAAGGTTTTTTCGTGTAACTAATAGTTTTGCTTTAAAAAAATAATTAACAACACGATATTTTTTGCAACTTTTGGAAACTCCTCCAAAACGACTTGGATGTTTACACAGAATAAATGATGGCTGGAATTTCTTCATAACTAACATAGCATATATAAATCAAATAATATTTTGCAAACAAAACTGTTCAAAAGGAGGTTCAATATTGATATTTCGGCATAGAGCGGGCGCACCGCCTGTACTGCGTAAACATTGGGGCGTATGTATCGCCTTAATTGTTTCGCAATCCCATCTTAATAACAACTGCATCATATCGTAAGTCACCTTGTTTGAGCGGAATAAAGTAAATGTGTGTAAATACACATAAGACAGTAATCCAAAACTAACACCCTTTTATAAAAGGCTTTTCTTAGAAAACAGTAACATTAGATGCACGCTTATATATTTTATTTACTTTGACTAACGAGCTGCGTGGCTCGGAGTTTGATAGTACACAGTAGTTCCAGATAATATCTTAATTATCTTTGTTTATCGCTTTGTTATTATATTATTCATGATAGTTTCGTTTGTTTAATGTCTCACAATCTTATAGGTGCTTCTGCGCAGGCACAATTACGAATGCATTTCCTTGGAAAAGATGCGTCGCGCGTCGTTGCGGTAACAAATTGTAGAACACCTACGCACGTAGCTCCATCCAAATGTTTCTGGGTAATTACATACAATTTCCAAAGTTTTGCCGTAATACATACTTATATTATTAATCTCGTGGCTAAATAATAACAGCCCCACTGGTCGATCATCAAGGTTAAGCAACGCTTGACGAGGTCGGTCCGTGGATGGGTGACCATTTCGATATACCAAGTTTCCTCCGTGCCTCGGAAAGCACGTTAAGCCGTTGGTCCCGGCTGTCATTTGAAGATCTTTGACAGTCCTTACGGGTAGTCAGAAGCTTGAGATCTGACACCAGTCTTACCAAGGGGTACCGTGTTACCCGGTTACTGGGTTGTGGAGGTCAGATAGGCAGTCGCTTCATGTAAAACACTGGTACTCAGCTGAATCCGGTAAGACTGGAAGCTGACCCCAATATAGTTGGGCAAAGGCTAGGCAGATTGATTGATCCATACTATTAATCTTACTTAATATTATAAATGCGAAAGTTGGGATGGATGCGTGTATGTTTATTAATCAATCACTCTAAAACGGCTGAAGGGATCTGGATGAAATTTGGCACAGAGATAGAGTATTTATTTATCCCGGTATAATGAACTTTGGGACGTTAAAAAAAAATTACGAGAGCGAGCAGAAGCTAATAATAGAATAAATGCGAAAGTAACTCTGCCTGTTCCTTAACTTTCAAGGATTTGAATGAAACTTGGCGAACGAATAGACCATGCCCTGGATATGGACGTAGGATACTTTTTATCCCATGAGAGCAATCCCTTCAGATAATTTCAGACTTTGATGAGGGCGAAGCCGCTGGTACAAGTTAGTTTAGTATGAAATGGACAACATACCATTTAGTGACGTGTAGACCGAGAAGTAATAGGCATTGTTTCAGTTTGTTGACGCCATGGCTGACTTCAATTGTGAGTTTGCTAAACATTTTTCTTTGAAAATCTCGGACTCTCGGTTTTTGAATTAAAGACTGCAGATAAACAATTGTAGGTCCATAATTGCAGCAATTTCCACAGATGGCTGAACATTTAAATAAACTCTAGTAGCGGCACATAAAAAGTAACTGGCAGCAGTAACTGATATGTCGCAGCCATTTAAAATACATAATTCAGCTAATTCTTACAACTTTATGGTCCTCAGGTGAATGATGTCACTTAACATTGTATTTATCAACAAGTCTAGAAAAACAATAGCAACGTTTCTGCTCTAAAAGTTCATAATATAAGATTATATTAATAATTTAATTTACAAAGTAAGTAAAACTAATTAAAGCTTATTATCCGTTTACTTTAAAAGTCTCTGTAGTAATTACTACCTACTGTTATCTTTTATCAGAACAAAATTTATATTAGTTGCGTAAATTCTTAGATAATGTGTGCCCAGATTAACATATAAGCAAGTGCCGCTGAACAAATTTGATTAAGCCTACGCGGTAGCTAGGTAAATTAGCTGAAGTAGGTATTAAAAATAAACAAGAGATTAAAGAGAAAAAGGGTCAGTTACAAATTTACAATAGGTACTAAGTAGGTCTACTGTAGGTAGGTACTGTAAATTAATCCGTAGTCTCACAGAATTTTCAGCCTTCACGTCTTACCTAACAGGATGGCTGTAGGCGTTTCGGCCGCTGAGTTTCGTCCAATCCGCAGGCTTATTACGTAAGAAACAGCAATCAGCAATCATCGGGCGATCAAACGCTTTCGGTCATAAAGGTCGGAATTACCTACAGTGTAGGTATGATAGGTCCTACACAAGTGTTTGTTAATCACTCGCAGTTTGTTAATTGCACTTATTGCAAAAAAAAACGCCAAAAGCTCTAAAACGTCTGTATTAAAGAGCAATTTTTTCGCAAATATCGCTTTCGTTTTGCTCTTGCAAGATACATAATAAGCCTGCCGATCGAAACTAGAATTTCACCACTCAAAAATATTAATAATAATGTAATTCCTGTTTCGGCCGGATCGGACGAAACTCAGCGGTCAAAACGCCTGCTAAGCCAACAGGATCATCTGCTTGGTCTAAATTTAGGTAAGTATTTATGATAGGGACCAAGTGATTAATATGGCATTATTCATAATGTCCAGACCATTTGTAAATGCCCAAAATGAGTAGTCAATTTGCTAAAAGGTATTGGGCAGGATGACAAAAATATGTGTTTATTAAATTATTTTAATGTTTACATTGATTTTAATATAGAATCAGTTTTGTATTATAGTAAGTACGATTACTATTTAAGCAAAAAAGTCGACGGAGCCCTGCGCGGGGTTATTTCTGTCTGGAGGGTCTAAAGTAACCTAACATGAAGGGGGTGACCTTTCCCTGTCCTAAGCACCCGACCGCGCTCTTGGACTAATTTGTTGAAAATATCGACACCGCTTACAAATATTATTTAATGCTAACTGATTCTTAAACCTGTTGACCAAATAATAATAAATATAATAATTAATAATGATAATTTTGCTGTGAAAATATTATTTTCGCAGATATTTCTTGCTGACCGAATATTTAAAATAAGTCATACTAATGTACCATAATAATCGAATTGCTTAACAGTAATATAGCAATATTCATAATGACCATACAATGTGATTAATAATGAAGTTTAAATCAGTATGCATTACTTTGCCTGATTTGACTTGATTTGATTTAGATCGTCCGGGCATTATACATAGTGCCTTGATTAACCACTTGGAACATGACATTTATACTCCTCTATGATTTATTTTTTAGTACTTAACTTAATTTTGGCATGATTGTAGACAATACACTTGACTAATATGGTAATAAAGTATCTACTTTTAGTCTCCAGAAGAATGTTATATTTCAGATACCTACACGTAGCGGCTTAGCCGTAATCTGAGAGTAAATCTTGTTGGTATCTCTCAGAATTGGTTCATAATGTTATCAGGCAGCACAAATATTAGCATTGTTGTCGTTACCAGCTCCCTCGGCGACCTTGCCGCACCATGAGTCCATATATTAAACTGATACTACAACGTCTTTCAGTAAACAATTAGGTATTGTTATTGAAAAGAGAGTTTGTACAACGCGCAATCTGTCGCAGCGCGTAGACGTGATCGAGCATAGATAAAATTAATAATGAACTACTTAACGCCGTAAGGTTACGTTGGTACTTTGTCTTCGCTGAAATAAAGGCACACGTTCAGATACCTAGGTGAACGATTTACAATCATTCAACGAGTTGTTGTTTGTGGAAATGTTACGTCATTTCGGTTGAAAGAGAAATAGATATCTAATATCTTGTACGATCATAGATCATATTTAATCTGTTATAGAATACTAATTTTCGAATAGTCATTTATCATTCATTCATCATTATCAGCCTTTTAATTTTCCCACTGCTGGGACACAGGCCTGCTCACTGTGAGGGGGGATGGGCCGTAATTCACCACGCAGGCCCAGTGCGGGTTGGTGGATGTCACATGTCTACGAATTTTTTGGTTGTACGAAGTGTTCTAGGACATGCCGGTTTCCTCACGATGTTTTTGCGTTCACTGTTTTGAGAGCAGTGGTGATGAAATAATTTACACAAAGTAAAGTGAAAGCCTGGGTTCGAACCCACGACATACAACTTGTAAGTCGCGGCCTTTACCACTGGGCCACCACTGCTCACTAATAGAAAAAAAACAAAATTTAGCCCTGCAGGGCCGATAGGAGCGTATCAATAGGAAATGGCGCTACCATTAGTTGACTTTGTTACCTGCGCAGCCTACTGCAGGAGAAGCAAGACTATTTTCGTTCATCAAAAGCAGATTTTGGCCACATCTACAAAATCATGTCCTATCGAAAAAAGAGGCGTTCGTATCCCAAAAAATACCAACAGACTCCTTGAACCAAACTTTTTGCTAGAGTCCGATATAACTTTTAGATGCAAGATATAATTGTGAATTGTATGCATGATTGGAGCAGAACTAAAATAGTTAATACAATACACGGTAGACAGTGCAGAAAGAGAGAAACGTCAGATATAGTTTTAAATTACGACGTTCTTTTGTTAACAAGTTTGTCTTGTAGACGGACTATGAATTTCGCTGAGATCGGTAGCTAAATTTTAACAATGGCAATCTATTATGGCCTTCATTACGATTTAATACTTCCTTATTGTTCACTTAAACAGTATAATTATGTTGTCCATTTCTTTAACTGTACCATTCTTTATGTTGGGATTTTTGGCTACGCTACAGTATTTTAAATTTTGTAAAGTATAGATCTACAATACAATAACAAAGAGCATAGGCACTGTAAGGCTCAATAGATATGTATCCACAATATTCGAGCATGTGATTAGACAGCCCATCATTTGTAAGAAATCGTAGTTATGATCTACTTTTGCGTACGACGGCCTCGTTTGAGACTATTCATTAAACAACCTACCTCATTTCCAAGAACAAAAATTACTTACCCTCCCCTGCCTATACATTCTAGAAATGTGCAAATTCGTTCGAAATAACCAACACTTTTACACGACAAGAGAAAATATACAATCAAGATACACATTACGCCATAAAAACAGGTTAAACCTACCAAGCTCTAAGCTAAAAATGCACTCAACAAGTACATTAGTAATGTCAATGAAAATATATAATAAATTACCAGAAATAATTAAGGAACAATAAAAATTTAATCCATTCATTAATAAATTAAAACAATTTCTATTAACTAAATGCTATTACAATGTAAATGAATACTTAAATGACAAATTTTAAATTAAACTAATTGCAATCTAATAAATAAATAAATACCTAGTCATATAAAAGCCCTCTTCCTCTCTCCTACTTTTGCAGTGCCCGACAGGGTCCACAATGGTCTAAATTTGTAACCTACCATCTAAGTTCACATGTGGAAGCAATAAATGTATTGAGTATTGAGTACTTTGTTTATTCACATCATTTAATCCTTACTCGTGATCATAGATACCGCACACAGTATTTCTGTGTTTAAGCAGGAATTGCAGATATGACCAGAAACTTCCGTTTCCACAGTTCCATCTAAAAGATTGATAGCGCATCAACCAATTTTGTAATATCATGCTAACGGACCACCGAGCTGACAGCCTGGTTATGGTAATGGTGACGAATACCAGTCGCTATGTTTGTTTTAATTACCTGCCACTGTCCTGTTCTTCACCGATCACGTGACACACAGACAGCGTAGCTAACTTTAGACAAGCAGATATTAATTATTGATGAGGTGTCGCATATTAGCACTAATAGATGCTTTTACCCGCGGCCTTTACAACACGTATTAGCAATAGACCAGGAATCGGGATAAGGAAAACTATTCACTAGCTTAAAAATTAATGATACAACTTTTGCGTGTTGCCCTCGAGTAAGGCCACTAATAGCGCGCGTGTTTTAACAGTCCGCACAAGTGGACGCTACGTGATGAGAAGACGAATGATCTATTGTTGTCAAACTGTCATAGTAATAAACTGATTGTTTTTTTTTTATCAGGGCTGGTATAGCTGATTGTCCGGGGCTGACCGATGGCGACAACTACACGCAATCGGAGTTCCTGTCGCGGCTGGCGCACCAGTGCCGCTACGACCGGCTGCTGCTGCCTACCTACACGTCCAACGATGTAGTGTATGTGCACGCTAGCGCCTATGTCTACTTCATACAGCCCGCTGAAGCCCACGATCTGGTAAGTAACTTCTTCACTTGTACGTACCCGGTAGTGCATTAAGAACTAAGTACAGATTTACTCGATTAAGTATAACCTAACCTTATCCTATCTCTTTTGGGGACTGCTCTTCTCTTCATTCTTCGGCAGACGTGTCTGTACCTGCTGGGTCGTCGAGTCATGCACTTGTGCCTTCTGCACGCCCATGCCCAATTGCCGATCCGAAAGAGTCCCCCGTTTTTCGGACTGGTGTTGATGCTCAGGACTCGTTTAGTCATGTGATCTTCTTCACATCTTATCTATACTAATATTATAAGGATGAAAGATTTTTTTGTTTGTTTGTACCGAATAAGCTCCGAAACTACTGGACCGATTTAAAAAATTCTTTCACCAATAGAAATCTACGTTATTCCTGAGTAACATAGGCTATATTTTTATCCCTAAAACGAGTCCTGTGGGGTGGCCCACGGGAGCGAAGGCGCGGGGAACAGCTAGTCTATACAAATAAATAAAATTGAAGTGTCTGTATGTAATATCAAAATAACAACGTTTTATTGAATGCACGTGAAAGTATATACGGTACTAACAACAAATAAGCAATTTTTAAGATTTTTGTCTGTCTGTCTTTCTGTTTGTTCCGGGTAATCTCCGAAACGGCTGGACTGATTTTGACGGGACTGGTAGATAGCTGTTGTAATAACGAGTAACATAGGCTACGTTTGATCACGAGAAAATTCATAGTTCCGGTGGGAAATTAAAAAAATAAAATTTACGAGTTTGACGCGGACGAAGTCGCGGGCAACAGCTAGTATAATATATGTATCGTTCTGTTATATTCCCATAACATATCAGACAACTTTCGAATGGGTTTTTCTTGATATGGGCGAATCTATAAACTTCCACGAATATGCGTTATTTCTCATCCTGCTTAGCAGAGGGAAACCTACTCAGCATATTGGTGTTTCTTGGTCATTTTACGAAATTGTAACTACCTACAACATTAACGTTAATAAAATCAAATTTCATGTTTTCAGAACTTCAAACTTCACTTCCTCCTCCAACTGCGATGGACCGACCCGCGGTTAGCGTACCGATTGTTTTCACCAGATAGGTCAAAGATCATTGGTGAAAACGATTTAAGGGAAAGGATATGGGTTCCACATCTGTACATGTCCAACGAACAGTCGTCAAGCTTGATGGGTACTGACAGCAAAGACGTGCTGATATCCATAGCGCCCAACGGTGAGGTGCTCTTCAGTCGACGTATGCAAGCTGTACTGTATTGCTGGATGAATCTACAGAAATTCCCATTTGACGACCAAACCTGCTCAATGAACTTGGAAAGCTGTAAGTAATTAAACCTTAATTTCATAATATGTAACTACATAATATGTTTATTTGTGAAACACATTTACGTGAATTTGTTTACGCATAATGCCACAGCGCTATCTTTGAACGTCACTGTACGTGATTCACAAATCTGCAAAATGTGGCTTTCATGCGGCGGATAATAACAATTTTCCTTCTAATTTAATTTTAGGGAAATACAACGCATCCATCTTGCGACTAATGTGGGAGAAGGACAGCCCAGTGCGTCTGTCATCAGAGCTGCATCTCACGGAGTACTCATTGTTGGATTTTTGGACGAACGAGTCAGTAGTACGTGGGGATATCGTCAACATGAGACTCGGCGAAGGTAGATGTAATGTCGTTTTTCTGTCTGTGACGTCTCTATCCTTTATTAAACATAACTTCAGCAATAATTAATCATTGACGTATTGTTTTGCAGCGGGTAATTACAGTGCCCTCAAATTCACGTTCAAACTAGGTCGTGAAGTGGGCTACTATCTGATGGATTACTTTATTCCTTCGATGATGATCGTTGCTATGTCATGGGTAACATTTTGGCTGCAAGCAGACGCTTCGGCTCCTAGGATAACGTTAGGTAAGCCTTGAAAAAATACACATGAACAGAATGCAAATATTCATTTTGTTTACTGATATGGATCTGAAACATGTTTAGTTTATCATTGCATCATGTCTCATTCCAGGTACAAGCACGATGTTATCGTTCATCACACTGGCATCCTCTCAGGCGAAGACGTTACCAAAGGTGTCTTATATCAAAGCTAGTGAGATTTGGTTCCTGGGCTGCATCGGTTTCATCTTCTCTGCATTAGTTGAATTCGCTTTCGTCAACACCATTTGGCGTAGAAAGTAAGTTGAACTCTTAAAGATCTGATTACGATTTTTGATGGAATGTGTAGTAATGATCTCGTTCTTCTTTTAAAGGAAAGCGGTGAGCTTGAAGAAGGTGAACAGCAAGTATATCTTGAAGAGCACGTTGACCCCGCGTCTGGCTCGCAAGGAGCTACAGAAGGAGCTGCAGGAGTCGTCGCCGCAGCTGAGCAAGTCGCGCTCATGCTCGTCGCTGAACCAGGAGACCAGCACCGACCCTGCTGGGCCCGGATACAACAACTACTTGACCGTACACGTACGTTATACTTTACGATTCTTAACCTAAATTCTGTCCATGCATTCACATTATTGAAGCTGTCAGCACCTGATTACGAAGTGGTATCCCTTCCTATATTCACCATGCTTGGGAATACCCAATACCCAGAGAGAAGTACAGCTCAAATTATTGTAATATAAGGTACTGATGTCATTGTAGATCCAGAAGAATCCTGTAGCCAACAACACTAGTAGCATGGTAGTAATTAAAAATAATTTAGATCATGCATGGGATAACGAGACGACATCATCTATGATCTCTCACAATTAATAAAGAACATGATCTAGTTTCAGCTCTTATTTCTTAAATACATATACATATGTGGGCTACACAATGAGACTTGTGACTTGCATGTGGCATAAGTACTAGAATACTACATAATTAATTTGCATAATTGTAATTATACCACAATAGTGCGACAAGGTAAATTAGAAGTAATTGTTATCAACGGTAGTTCACAAATAATGGATAGGTACATATTGATTCAGCACGTGCATCATGATTCAATTCAACATTCATTACATAAGGATAGGTTTATTGAATGAAAACAGTTTACCTACGAGCCTACCGACGATCTATG
Organism: Anorthoa munda; assembly: GCA_945859665.1. Classification (NCBI taxonomy): domain Eukaryota; kingdom Metazoa; phylum Arthropoda; class Insecta; order Lepidoptera; family Noctuidae; genus Anorthoa; species Anorthoa munda. The sequence goes on along the minus strand of OX243913.1, from coordinate 9,462,784 downwards.
ACAAAAAATGTGTCAGTATGCGGAAATAGGAACATTCTTACCATATAGGTAAGATATTACCTACACACCTGTGGCTGTGAGGTTATACTGAGAAGACAAGTCATCTTTAATCTGCAGTCTAATTGCGTAAGTGGATATTTCAAAGGAAACAATTCGATTCTTTCAAAGAATCAGAATCATTTCTTTCAACTTTTTCGGTATTGTGAAACTAATTTGGAAAGCTAGCGTTAACTTTCCAAATCCTCCTTTGAGTTGAACACAGACTACTTAGAGATACTACGGAGTTGAAGATATATGACATTTGCATTACACAATAACAATAGTGAAGTTTTATCTCGATTCTTCCGCTTTCATTCATTCTTTTACAATCAGTTCTACGTCAAAATATTGGTAATGAAAGGAGCATAACCTTTCCGTTTACGCAATACGAAAAGTCGTTTTTGGGAAGGTTCCTACTTGTTTGCTTTGCATAATTCACTTACGCAATTAGGCTGGTCTATATTGCGATAGATCAACAAGACGATCGTATAGGAGATTCAAAGTTCAGTATTAAATGTCAGCCATACTTCTTATTACAGAGCTTCCCATCTGCGATGAACCTGCCGACGATCACGACGCAGAGCTTCGACGAGCTCATCGGACAGGGAGGCAAACAGCAACGCGGCGGCAGCGAGGGCTCCGACGAGCCGCCCAAGCACAACTGGACCACCATGACGCCGCAGGAGATAGCCACGTGGATCGACAAACGTTCCCGCATACTCTTCCCTCTCATGTTCATTGTCTTCAACATCTTTTACTGGACTTTTGTCTACTGTCTATAACAACTCAAATGCGACATGTGCAACAGCGTTTCTATACGTCAGAACATCGGGCGATCAACTATAAATTATTTAAATTAATATAAAATAGCGCTAATACGAACTTTGTCACTGACTAAGCCTAAGCAGGTAATTGGTGAATCATCTGAAAAACCCCTTTTTAAAAGGAAACGACATGTTTTGCGGTTGTTGAGGCAAAACAAATAAACTTAATTCTAGTAGTTACTTTTAAGTAACTTTAGTGGCCATAATATTATTTGATGATCAAATTAAGTGTAACTTTCGTCTTTTGCCAATCCGCGGAACTTGCCTACTAATTTTCTAGTTACGCGAGGTTGTATCGAGTCTATTTATTCTTAAAACTATTGGGTAGCACAATATAGCACCCACGGTTGTGATATCTCGAAAGTATTTGAAAGATTATACGGCAAAGGAATATTTATTGCAATAATTTATTTATTATACTTATTACGTACCTAAGTACTAATCTAAGTACTATTTGCAACCCCATTACATTTGTAATGGTGCGACGCTTTTTGTAACTGTTTTGAGTGAGTGTGATAACAGTATTGCGATAATTGGTCGTTTCGAAACTAAGGGACCAGTTAAGTAATTAAGTACTTAAGATCATTTTGATTTGTTATACTTATACATATCAAAAGATTTGTTTTCGATTCGCATTTATGTAAAAAATATATCAAATGAGATTAGTCGATTTTAGTCAAACGAAATATTGTTAGAAAATAATTTAAGAATAGAATAAGTAGTAGGGTAATGAATCTTAGTTAAGTCTACATCAACACCCGGGGACATGATCAAATTAAATTATACTATTGTTAGGGCCGATTTGTCAACACTCTGATGACTTTTAACTGAAGAAAAAATATGGCCGTTTGACATGTTTTCTATACAAAAGCTGTCAAACCGCCATTTTTATGCCTCAGTTAAAAGTTATCAGACTATTGAAAAATCGGGCCTTAGGCATTGATGTATTAAAAAGGGGAAGATACGGTACTGAACACAGCGCTTGGTCCTAAGTGAATGCCCGTAGCGGGCACTCAGGCGATTTCGCTCGCACTACAGCGCCGTCTCATATCTCTGTCCTTGTCTATCGGTAACTGTAGGTTGCCGATAACTGGTGCGCCGAGCCCAGGTTTTTTGATCGCGATGTTAGCGCGTAACGTATCTTCCCCTTTTTAATACATCAATGGCCTTAGGTCTTATTATAACGTCAAGGAGATACGGATATGGTTAACTATCTGTTTAAATAAAAGTATTTGCATACGACTGTGACTACCCATTTAAATAAAATTGTTATTAATTTATTATTATAAGGGAGAATGTTACCTAAATAACCTACTAGGTTTTAATTGTTAGAAAACATCGCAATGTACATAATAATATGCATATAGATTATGATTGTTTTACTTAATTTTCTAAACTGATTAAGTGCCTTCAAGAGATTATTTTAGATAGAATAAGAAAACTTGTCTAATATTAGATAGGGACTGTTTGTAATCTCAATAATATAAACTCGAATCATCATTGTTGTGTTATTGTTTGCGTGCGTTATTTTTATTTTCCCCGATGAGGTAAATGCAGTGGTTATTCGCTTCGTTATTATTCACGCGTCGTGTCGTCTGTTGCTATTCTCAGGACATCACCCTCGACGAGATATTATGCGCGCGGATGTATTGTATTTGTCCCAAGAAAACTTACATCCGTACAATGCCTCGAAGCTTTAGCTACCTTTATATAAAACGTTTATGGTTAAAACTACAGTTTTTTAGGTGAGTCGGTCCTAGAGCTACATAGACCAAGCTAGATAGAGCAAGTAGATACCTGTAGTAGTAAAAGTTGCTTCTGTGAAGGGGTCCCAGCACTAAGATTGAAAATTTAGTTCAAATAAATCTCACTAGATGGCGGGATATGCACCGATTTGTTATTGAACTGTGTATAAAATAAAATTTTCTGGAATTGAACATACAAATTGTATGTTCTTGTTTAATCAACTCTCCTAAGCACAATATTATGGAATACTGGACTCTTAACTCACATTTCAAAGATTATTTGAACGGATAATTTAAAATTGATGCCAATCAATTTCTGAGGTAAGTATTCCACTCGATTGTTTAAATTTGTACTGTAACACATTTTGGTGCAATGAAACTGTAAAAACGTGCAAAAAATATTACAAAACAAATCGTCACTGTATTTAAAGAAAAAAATATACACGAACCGAGTAAAACCTGCTAACATCATATACCTATCGCCATGGAACGGAACCGAACGCGATCGATGTACAAAACATAATCAGAAAATCAGACGAAAAACGTTAGTTACGTCGGCACGGTTTTTTTGTATGGGATGAGGCATCTGTTTGCTAGTATTATATTATCTGTGCTTCTGTATTACAGAGCTTCATAAATGTTGTTTATGTTACGCTCACAGAATAAATATTCTTTTTTTTTATTTATTCTTACGAAGTAGTTAGATGAAGTTTTTCGACAGGACAGCGTTTGAACTTTAGATAGGTACATAAAGACTTTACACCAGTTGGTAACAATATGGATTATGAAGATTCAGTAAAAAATAAAAAGCCTCGATGCCATGCAAGTGGCGATTATATTTATTAGATATTTTACAATACAAATTCACAATATCTTGCTTGATACACAAGCCTTAGGGAGCAAACTGACACAACAACCCACAACACTAAAGTGATCTACACGCGACACCATCTTGCGCAGTTAGGTAACACGTGTTAGATCATTCTCACATTATTTTGTAAATGTGATAACCACCTTCACGTAAAGCCAAAATCAAGTCAGGGCCCAAACCTACGACCGACATTTTTACAATCAATAAAGTATTTGTAGACTAATGAAACGAAATAGGTTACTCATAATTTGCCGTTTACCATCGACAGTTTGTCCAAGCCCAAAAAGTCAACTTTGGCTTTAGAAAAATGCCTAATGAATAGGGCCATGTATTCTGGCTAGACAAGGTTAGAGCCGTATGAGTCACGAGTGTGGAGTCAGGGCTCGGGTTCGTCATCCCCGCGGTGCACTGCTGTTACCAGGCTGTCGTCACTGGCGTAACGCTTCAGAGCCGACGCACTTGCTTGACTGAAACAGAAAAATATTACGTTATAGCTGTATTAAAATTTTATTTGTGACGTAACGAAACCACAACAATAAGGGTTATATATTTCATGGACCAAGTGATTAATCAGTGCATTATGTATAATGCACTGATTAATCACTTGGTCCATTATCACTTGGCATTATGAATCTAGTCAAGTCAAATCAAATCAAATCGTTTATTTGTGATACATGGGTTACATGCAGGTGTTCATTACATAATTATATACTAATAATGTTCATGCCATGATCAGCCACTTAGGCATACATATTATTAAATAACATAATGAATATAAGAGTGTAAAATTCTAATTCCATTTCAGATTAAATACAAATGATATTATTACTATTAGTCATACATGACAGACTCAACAAAAACAAATTATCGTCAAGCGGAATGAAACATTTAAAAAGTTCTCGTCGATTCTTATCGACGAGAACTTTTTCATCGAGAACTTTTTCGAGAATTCTTGCTCATCTAAGGAGTAAAAAAAATTTTCCATAAGAAATTGGAACAATTTATTTTTAAAGACATTAATATTGCTACATTCTTTTATGTTATTAGGAATTTGATCATAGATCTTCGTGGCCATAGCAAAGACACTTTTCCCAAAGATGGTAGTTCTATATTGATTGGTTTGGTTATTATACTAACGACTTATATTTCGCGATCTGAGCTCCAAAGTAAATAGTGACGGGTAATGTCTAATAAACAAGGCTATTTTAAAATTATATAACGATGGCACTGTAAGTATTTTTAATTTCTTAAAGTACTCCTTGCATCTGTCAGTTCTGTTGAGACCACACAGCTCAAATCGGGCAATGTTATTGAATACTGATTTAAACCTAGATTTATCACATTGTCTGGTCATTATGAATATTGCTACGTAACGGTTGGGCAATTCGATAATTATGGTCAATGAATTAGTCCAAGAGCTCGCGCTAGCTCGGGAGCTTAGGGCACCCCGACACGGATCATCTCCTTCATGTTAGGTTACCTACTTTAGACCCTGCTGACAGAAATAGGACGTCGACTTTGTTGCCTATAGGCACCTATTCTATATTAAAAATAAATTTCAATATTAAAATAATTTAAAGGAACACATCTTTTATATTTTTATTACCCGGCCCATTAAGTGATGGGCATTATCCAGAAAGCCCATTCAATACTCTTATTGGGCACTTTTCAAATTGTCTGGGCAATATGAATAATGCAGTATTAATCGCTTGGTCCACAACATACAAATCTGATGCAGAATTGGATCGAATTTCTAATAATGTACATATCATAATGCACATATTGCTATCCCAATAAAAAAGATTGTATTCGAAACGTGAAGAACGTTATCTACTCATTCTTAGTAATACCTACGATTCATAACTGTATAACGGGAATGAGTTAGGTGTGAAGCCGCAGATGTTCGAAACGTATCTCTACATGACCCGCGAAACTTTGACATCTACTGGAATTCCTGTTAGGCAGCTACATCTCGGATTTATGTTATTTTAACTAAGCCGACAGGCACATGTCGAACAGTGGAATGCATTAGCGTACTTTACAAGCTACATGACAACTCACCTGTACCTGGTGCGCGGGCGCGGCGTGGGCGCCAGGCGCGGCAGGCGGTAGTCGTAAGCGAGCGTGCCCCCCGAGCCCGAGCTGGAGCCGCGCCCCGACCCGCTCGAGCTCTCCGACCATGTCAGCTCCGACATGCTGCAACGTAACAACATTATTTTTCTCTGTGGAAACAACTATATGTCAGGTTCCGTAAGTGTCACGTACGTTCATACGTCATACATAAAATCCCCGATATATTATTTTTCTCTGTGATAAAGTCACAGAGGCATTCTCCCATATTATTATTTTACTCTTTGGTCTTAAAGCTACAGACCGTAGATAAAGAACCTACTACAGACCGTTCACTATAACTTGTCCCTTGCCGTCATGTTGGTAACATAGCTTGACAAGCTTAGGCAGAGTACAGCAGGTGCTTTTGTCGACAGCTGCAGTTGCCTCTGTCAACAGTTGAAGTTCGCTCTGTCGACAACAAAGTGCTGCTCGTCTGTTTGACGCCTTAGTTTCAATGTTGAAACTATCACGGGACAAGCTTTAATAGACGCACTGTAGCTACCTAAAGTTTCAGTACCAATGCGTTCATTTCTCTGTCTAGACTTCCTAACTACCTTTAGTCTTGTGCATCTGATGTTATTTAGCCACAAACTCTTCCTACCAATACATTCTGCCTTCAAATAATCTAGACTAACAGATATTATGTACGGTACAAAGGCAATTTTGAGAACATTTGCCAATATATTCAATTCCAAAATGCGCTGACATCGAAAAAAATATTATGGGGCTTTTATTCTTATTAAAAAAACATAATCTCATGCACTGTCATACTCGTATAAATTCATCAGACGACAAAAATGCTGCTGGAACTTCTATCGGTATATTTTTTCGCATTGTTTCTTCTGTTGCCGTCATACCTGGTGGAGATAGGTGGCAGGCGGTAGGGCGGCGTGTAGATGTCATTGCTCTCTGTGTAGGTAGACGCGTGGATCTCTTGCTGATACAGCTCGTACAGCTGGGCCAGCTCTGGGGGCACACCTACGCCTACGTCTGTAACGGGGCAAAAAGTTTCAATAAATAAAAGATGATTGATGCTAACAATAATGGCGTAAGCTCTCGCAAAGTAGCTTCGTCATAGGAAGTCGTCTCTTCAAAGTTTTCCAACATAAACCACAAAATACAACTGGATTGTTAACTAGCTCCTGTGAGTGCGCAAAAATTATACCTTGAAGTGCGCGCCTCTGCCTAGTGATGATCTCGTCGGAGAGTCTCCTCTGCGCGTCTCTCCGTTGCAGCGCGAGATCTCGTCTACGCAGCTCGTGCGCCCGCGCCGCCCGTTCGCCCTGCAGCGCCAGTTTGTCGGCCTCCAGCTCGTGCACGCGACACACTAGAGCCAACACTTCACGCTCCGGGCCACTGCTAATGGTGGCTGGTAACTCCTGCAATTAGTAACAGAATTTTTCAAATTTGGTTTGGATCTATCTTCAATTTATGCTTTAACATTAAGACCCAGTTTCTGAAGAGCCATTAAATATAATTATTAAGATCAACTTTTATTCATTGCTATGATTAATAAGAGCTTTCTGTCAGCCAATGCTCCTTTCATTTCGGAAACAGATTGAATAAACCGACTCCAATAGCAGCTTACTTTTAAACTGACGTTTCACTGGACGCTGCGGCATACCTGTTCCAGCCGGCCCCCTCAGCCAGACCTGTTCCAGCTGCCTTTCGATGCGCTGCCTCGCTGTGCGCGCGGACTCCTGCCCTCTCCCGACAGCTGCTTGCTCAGCCCACGCCTGCTCCATGGCCAACGTTAAGAATAAAATGATGTTGCTGCCTCATACCTGTTCCAACTGGGCTCCTCTCAGTCGAACTTGCTCCAGCTGCCTCTCGACGCGCTCCCTCTCGGTGCGCGCTGACTCCTGTTCCCTCTCGACAGCAGCCAGCTCGGCCCACGCCTGCTCCACGGCTACCTCGGCCTCAGCGCGCTCGCTGCTACTAGACGACATCCCGGTACCGCCCCTGGAGACGCGTATACTCATGATCTCGTAAATTACAGCTTTCTGTGATCACAGAAACTATGAGTGAACTGAGGACTTCAGAGAAGGCGAATATGTAATAGTGAAGAAAATGTTTTACATCGATCCCGAATAAATTGGGATAAGGGGGAGTATGATGATTTTGATGAGAGTTCTGTGACATGACAAAGGGTAAAATACCACCAAAGGATAACACTTACTTAAATCTTTTGAATTTAAGACATTTTTTTACTGTGTCTGTTGAAATCACCAACCCATCAAAGCAAGCTTGGTGATTAATGCTCGTCCCTTCTCTGTATGCAAAGATCCCTTTGCGCTGCAGCTCCAGCATCAGGTTGGTGATACCATTTTTTTTTTGTACCTGTAACTCTGCTGCGTGCTCAATCGAGAGCCAGGCACGTTGATAGGTTTGTAGAGGCGGTTGAACCTCGCCTCCCAGTGCGAGATGGCCGCGTGTTGCCGCTCGGCATCTAGCGCCAACCCCAGCAGATGGCTGTCCAGCTCCATCAGCCGTCGTCGTAGGCGCATCTGTTGCTTGAACGTGGACACGATAGCTTCGCGTAGTGACTTCAGATGTGCTGCGTTTTCTGCTGCATCCTCTTTGCTGAGCTCTTCCTCGACCCTTGGGAACTCTTTTGGTTTACTGTTAAACGTAAAGTTTTATTAAGTATGTACCCACCCATCTTCTGAGGTTGTGATGACAAATAAGTATTTGAAAAAATATACGATGAGTAAACTAAGGAATATCGCAAAATGTAAGTGACAAATTGTCAAACGTGCGTTGGTTGCAGTGATTCACTCAACCAGAATGAATTTTCAACAAACAATCGCGTCACTTGACTTGTGATGAATTTGTACGTGACGACAATTTCTTGCCAGATACCGGGGGTTAAAGTACAGATCCTTCTGCAAGTGCCTTTATTAGATATTATCTTGCATTGAAATCGAAAGTGTTTCTAACAGTTAAAAAATACTTAATTCAAAAAAACTAAAATTCCTGTTGTTTAAGAAGCGTACTAAAAAGACGTAAACAAGAAGAAAATCATGCTGTGCAGTCGGAGGATACTTAAACGCGAGCTGGCTGACTAAAACCAGTCGGGTTTTTTGTTTTGTTTAATAAACTTTTTATTGTTTATTTTAGTTAACCTTTTTTTTCGAATTAAATTCATTTAAACATATAAGTATTATATATTTTTGAAATCATCTCTTAAACCCCTTTGTTTTGATACCCCACACGAAGGATAGGGAAGAAAAAAAAATTGGGCCCCCACAATATGGCGCCCGCCATTTTTTTTCCAATTTTAATGTAGCCAGTCAAAACAAGGTTGAGACGAATCGATTGACGTATCATTCATCATCATTTCAGCCGAAAGACGTCCACTGCTGGACATAGGCCTCCCCCAAGCGTCGCCACATTGACCGATCCCGTGCGTCTCGCATCCAGCGCCTTCCCGCAACCTTAACCAGGTCATCAGTCCACCTAGTGGGGGGCCTTCCAACATATCGTCTTCCGGTTCGCGGTCGCCATTCCAGAACTTTTCGGCCCCAACGGCCATCCGTTCTGCGAGCAATGTGCCCTGCCCACTGCCACTTAAGTTTGGCAATTCTTCGGGCTATGTCGGTAACTTTGGTTCTCCTGCGGATATCATCATTTCTGACGTGATCACGCAAGGAAATTCCGAGCATAGCCCTCTCCATTGCCCTTTGGGATTGACGTACGAATCATCAAAATCAACAAACAAACATACATACCTACTGATAAACATGCCTCCTTCGGCAGTTGAGTAAAAAAACTTGCGCTCACGAGTCTGTTGAGCGCCTATTCTTAATTCGGATTTAAATAGCTAAGCACCTACATCATTCAACAAAAAACCTACATTGTTCTGTCGTCCTTCATCTTGAGTTTCAGTCGAGCGATTTCCTCGCGCAGCTCGTTGATGACTGTGCGGTACTGCGACAGAGGCATCGGAGTCTCGACCAAGTCGCGTTCCACCTGAAAGAGTATTTTTTTCATTAAGCAGGTATAACATCACTCTCTCAATTGAATAAAAAACATGAATAACAAACAAGAACGACCAGAATAAAACACAAGGAAAAATTAAAAATTTCCGAAACCACCGGCAATATTTTTTTTATTTAGTACTTTTGAAATTACATAATTTATCCAGTAGTAGACACGCTTCGATCAACAATCTATCGAACTCTTAATTATGACACAATATCTTGCGAAAATACTCCGTTTCAAACAGAAAACAGCCCATAACTATTGAACGGCTAAACCGATTTTCACCAAACTTAGCTAAGAACATTCTCGACAAAGTCACCTTTCAAACAAAAAAATCTAAATTAAAATCGGTTCATCCGTTTAGGCGCTATGATGCCACAGACATACACATAGATACACAGATACACAGCAACACACGTCTAACTTATAACACCCCTCTTTTTCCGTCGGGGGTTAAAAAAACAATGGAAAACATGTCGAGATAAATCCGACAATTTCTATAATGTTCAGTTTTGCGTTGCATGTGGATGCTGTGGGCCAAGAGGGCAAAGTGCGTTTTTGAAATGTATGTTTTTAACCCCCGACGGAAAAAGAGGGTAAGTTTGAGGTGTGTTGCTGTGTATCTGTGTATTGTGTGTCTGTCTGTGGCATCGTAGCGTCCAAACGGGTGAACCGATTTTGATTTTTTTTTTTTTGTTTGATATGTGATTTTGTCGAGTATTCTTAGTTATGTTTGAATAAAATCGGTTCAGCCGTTCAAAAGTTATGGGCGGTTTTACTGTTTGAATCGGGGTGTTTACGCAAGTTAACGTTTCATAATTACGTGTTCAATAGATTGCCGATCGAAGCGTTTCTACTATGTACTAGATAAATTATGTAGCATGAAGTAAAAATGGATCGGGGTTTTTTTAAATTATGATATTTTACTTGTTATGTTCCTAAGTAGAAATGTCTTTTCACTTTTAGACGTCATTATTTTTTCAAACTTATTGAAGTCGACATTTACTAGTTCTAAGAAGAAAAGCCGAAACAAACTCGGAGATCGTCTCCTTTAAAGTATACCTAATTTATTACCTTCACAATAAACTCAAATTCCCAACCAAATGCCTCTATCTCCCTAGTAGCTCACTCTTGTAATTTAATGTCGCAGCATGCCTGCCCGTACCCATCACTTACTCCAGTTAGTCCAGTCATCATCATCATCATATCAGCCAAAAGACGTCCACTGCTGGACATAGGCCTCCCCCAAGCGTCGCCACATTGACCGGTCCCGTGCGTCTCGCAACCAGCGGATCCCCGCAACCTTCACCAGGTCATCGGTCCACCTGGTGGAAGGCCTTCCAACGCAACGTGTTCCGGTTCGCGGTCGCCACTCCAGAACCTTTCTGCCCCATCGGCCATCCGTTCTGCGAGCAATGTGCCCTGCCCACTGCCACTTAAGTTACTCCAGCAGATCAAATAAAATATCTTGGTATTTTCATTGATCCGGCCGCGTACGGAAACTTATTAACATTTTTAAAACACTGCTTCAGTTATCCGAAATGTATACTTCGCTCATGCTCATGTTGGGGAGGAGCTGCAAAGACAGTGATGATGCCTAGTGAGATCGCTCACAGAGCCATACTTAAAGTTGCCACCTTTCGTCCTATCTTATTTCCAACGACCGAACTTTATAAATCCTGGAATAATAATAATAAGCCAATCGCTTAATAGCCACGAGCCTCGACCAACACCTTAGAAGGCTCTCGTTAGGCGGCTGGGTCAAGGGTCTGATCCAGAAAAATAAAGTGACTATCTTAATACGTAACCTTGTATGGAGAAGGGTGTCTGAGTTAGGTAAGGCCCTGTGTTACAGATTACCCATTTTACATAAAGGAATAATTAACCATGAAATGACTTGTGTGTAATCTTAACAAAATCGAAATTTAGGTTTAAAGGAGAATACAATTAAATTTAATTAAATTAAAGTTCGATGAAAATTTTATTTAAAAAGAATTAAAATCAAAGAGAATCAAAATGTTATTTACTGAAAAGTATGTACAAACAATAAGTTCCTATATATGTAACTATAAAAAAATAAGTTAATTTATTAACATATATACAATTGAATATTCTAAGAAAAACAAACCTATATACAAATACAAAAGGGAGACGGCAAAAAAGCTCATTGTGCATCAAAAAATTCGTCCACATCGATGTCAATGGGAAACGTGCCCAGAACGCTGGCAGCATTGCCAAGTTGTATGGCAATGCTAATTCTCTGGCCGAAGAAAAGGCCAGCCCTCTGGTCACGTGAAGAGTCGACGAGTTTTGTGCTAATTTCTCGAAAAACTAGATGCGCACTCGGACCCCATGGACCTAATGTTTCAACCCCAAACGGCTCAAACATATAACTTAAAAAAAATTGTAAAATAAAAATGAGAATGAAGAAATGAGAAGGACGACGGACGTGGGCATGAATGATTGTATAAGTGTAATGTGAGGGTGTAAATGTGTGAGTGTAAGAGTGTGAGTGTGCGTGTTATAAGTTTAGGACAGTGGTTTTACTATATTTCCCGTGGAAATGTAGTCAAGGTTTAACAGCCAATTCCTTAATTTCCTTTTACAAACCTCTTTTGTATGCGTGAGAGTTTATTATTAATAGAGTTGTACATAACAGTACCAAGAAAGCAGAAAAACCTTTGAGAGAAACTTGTGCTGTGTGTGGAATGTTTTAAATGTACGACAACACTACTTTTTACATATAGTTTTACTCCAACATTCTGTTCTGTGTGTTCTGTTTTGGAACACCATATAGGCATAAATCTAAACGTCGAATAGACATAATCTGCACAATTCCACCTTCACGTACCTCTTTCATAAAACTATTCTCTTTATATCTTGCTCCAGAGAGAGATCTCTATAATAATAATGCAAAATACCTTTTGGACCTCAATTATGATGACACTGAATTATTCCCAAAGTAATCTCGTAAACACCCACATGTACACACGCACACCCACTTAACACATAAATGCACCTACACACACACACACACACACGCATATCGAGTGTGTAGAACACACTCTCTAGATATATTTTGTATAAATAATAATCAAAATAAGTATTGTATAATAACTACACTTATGTCCTGATGCCGCTTCAAATTCCAAATTTTATATTAATAATCCGCCAAACAGGGGATCGGCACTGTCTCTCCTTAACACAGGCTTAATTTTAGCCTATCTAGGAGAACAGTACTTCACCCGTCTATATAATATATAATTGAAACTAAAAATATATAAATGCAACATTTGTAAAGTCAACCTAATACTTCGTGAAACAACCATGCAAAGCAGGATCCTTGCCTTTTGAGGAAAGTATCAGAAACAATTTAGCCTGCAAGGTAAGTAAAAATAAATATCTTATTGGTGATCGAGGACGACTACTGTGCATAGTCAGCATAGTGCAGCGAGGAGCACATGGTGTCCCGGTGAGAGCCGCCGGGCGCCAAGTGCGCCACAATAGCGGTGCGCCAGCGCCCGCCCAACACCTCGCACTGCAACCGCGGCATCAACATACCTTGTTGGTGATGGAGGACGCCTTCTGTGCATAGTGCAGCGTGGAGCGCGTGGTGTCCCGGTGAGCCCCGCCGGGCGCCACGTGCGCCACCATGGCAGTCCGGCAGCGCCCGCCCAGCACCTCGCGCAGCAGCCGTGTCAGCTTGGAGTCGCGATAGTTTACGTATCTGTCATGAACATGAGTTGGACAATGCAACGAGTTAAAGTTTGGGATTCTGTTACGAGTTGGAACCACATCATTTTGGTTATATTTGGACATCTATTTTTATATATAAGTACTTAATGATATATAAATAAAAGCAAATATTATAAAAATACTTTTTAAAAGATTTGCTTTGCATAACTATTACATTTTATCACAATTAAAATTTAAATAGAGTTAACGAGACCCGTCATTATGTTTATAAATGCTTGAAAAAATATCGTAATATTTTGCATTTCAAATTTCAGCTTATTTCACGCAAAACTCAAGATTTTAGTACTCCACTACTAAAATCTTGAGTTTTGCTATTGACTGCGCCACCACTCACCCCACTATCGCCACTATGATAAATCAAAACTACGTGTTGTTGTTGTGTTTGTACTAATTGCAACGACAATTCTTATAGGCGCTTTATTCATCGACAACATCCTATATCATTGAGACAGCATTACCTTTTATAAAAAATAGGTACACAAAATGCTGGCTTACCTAGCTCCTCCAGACAGAGCCATGATGCAGTTTCCAAGGGCTAGGAGTGATCGGTTGATGTGCGCGCCCTCTAGGCGTCGCGAACGCAACCCAGCACGCTCAGAACCGGCCAGGTCGATGAGGAACAGACGACCGCGTTGGGTGCCTTTCTCCACTTGTTGGCTCACTGTCACACTGGAAAATAGATGGGGTAGCTGATACCAAATGTACATTATGCAAGTCTAAAACTGTATCTACCATTGACTTATGTTTCTTCAGGCATTACCATCTCCTGCTAAACCGATCAGCAAAACAAAAGCTTGAAGAGAATTTGTCATGCTATCGCCGAAAGTGTAAAAATGTATTGGATTGCCAAACGTTATCCAAAAGTAACGTCATTAATACCTTTCATTTTGGCATTTCTAATAAATGCCACATGTGACATTTCGGTAACGTTTTTCAATCCCATACATTTGTGACATTTCGACAATCGATATCACTGCACACTGGTAGAATCTATAGAGGTGTCTATTTACTTAGCAATTATTAATCATTTCATTCCATAATTTGCTTTTTCCATTTATCTTTAATCAAGTACCTACTAAGCTGCTAACCTATTGCAAACCTCACCACAGACAATTGTTGAGAAGACATACAGCATGATTAAGAGCTCTCAACTTCAAAAATCGCATTTAGCTCAGTTGTTAAATTACCTGAGAAGAGCATGCCCCCTAGAAGAGTGCTGGTTCGCATGCGTGGGCTCAGCGGTGCGCGAGCGGTCGCCCCGGGCCAGTAGCTCAGCCACATGGGCCGCGCTGTTGGCGCGCAGCTCGCTCAGCCCGGCCACCACCGGGGCCCCGCTGCCACCCTCGTCGCGCAGCTCCAGGGGGCCTGCGCTCGGGTTCAGTAGATCCCGGATGATCTCGTTGTAGATCTCGATGTATGACATTTTGACCTGTTAAAAACATTGGCTTGAAGTTTCCTTTGGGAGAAAAATACTGAGTTGATAATGTACATTGTACGGGTTGGTTTGTGTTGTCAGTTCATAAGAGCTTGCTCCGGGATAGGTACTGACAATCTACACTCGCCTAACACGGAACTTTATGAAGAAGAAGTTCATACATAATGTTTGAAAGCATTTTTTCCCGTTCCTGCGGCCCTGAAACATACTCACGGGGTCTTGGCCCGGCAATGTATCCATAGAACCTAAATATATCTCGAAATGTAGAGGTATCCACTCTATTACATAAGCGTTTTGATAGACCAGCTAAGTAAAGAGAGAATAACAAACATAAAAAATATGAAAATATCGATAATTCCTAATCCCCTCTCTCTAGACAAGCACGCAGCTCAATCAGTTCAATTGCAAGCTATAAGTGCATTTCCTCTGCATAATCGTATTGTTGAAACGAAATGCGGCATGAAACTCACTCTTGTTGACAAAAACATCAGTTTAGTAGAGTTAAGCCCCGCAAAGTGGCGGTAATCATCGTAGCTACTGTGGAGTTAATTGAAACCAATCGTGTCAATTACCGCTTACCGCTGTTATCAAAATTACTGGCAAATTGATTAAAACCAAGCCGGCTGTGAAGCGAGCACATTCAGTGGATAAGAGTATCTGCTATTGTTTTAGTAAAGTGCTTTAGGTACTCAAGTTATCATTAATAATAAAATTAATCAGTATTCATTTCGTGAACATCAAATCTTGATGCCATTTAATAGTAGTTTATGCAATGGTCATATAATAGGGGTTATTAAAACACGAGCGTAGGTTTATCAAATGAGGCGAAGCCGAATTTGATAATAATATTACGCGAGTGTTTTCCTTCGATTTTTAAACAACTGCATCATAAAATAACTTTTTAATTTTTATAGCACACTTTTACTTTTTAATTTATTGGCGCTTATGGGCTCATTGAAGTACTGTCATTGTCCAACTGTCCAAGGAGGCGCGCGCTGCGCAGTCATGCGCAATGAGAATCTAAATTGCCCGCCATACCAAATATTTTTCCGTTTCCACTTTTGTTTTATTGCAACTGTATGAGTGAAGATAAAGTAGTGTATGCAATAGCATATAATTAGGTATTAAAACACTCGCGTAATATTATTATCAAATTCGGCTTAAACTACTATTATTTTACAATGCTTTAAATTAAAAAGTCAGTAACCTGCATCAAATCGTTTAACACAATGATTAACTCTAATGATACTCGATTCAAAATTCCGAAATGTTTATCGACTTTTTATACTGTTGACTGAAGAACTCATTCGTATGTAATGTTTGTTTCAGTGAAACAGTAATGTCTCAGCGCTGAACTGTTTGTTTCTCGCATAGAACAAACATCGAGGACCATTAGGGGATCGTTAGTCCACAGACCGGTGTAGGTATCTATGTACTCAAGCCAACCCCCCCTACCCCATTGATTGCACACTTCGATGTAAAGCAAACATCCATTTTGGTCTTTAGGAATATCAAATATCTATGAAATGTACACAGTTACACGACACAGTGTGCCTAGCAAACAACAAATAACATTTCCGACCATCAGCGAGTTCGATGGAAAATTTATCAAATATACAATTCATAAAACGGATAATTTCGTTGCGAGGTACTTTTGAATACTACCTACAGCAAAGCAAACAAACTAAATTGGAGTAATTTCACCCGGACCACTTAAAAATCGTTTATTAGAATGTAAGACCACGGTTCTAATTTATCATTGGTTAAAGAGAACAAACAAGAAAATACTCTGTTCAATGTTCGATAAATAAAATGCCGAGCAATGAAAAAGTTCCACCCACAAAATGCCGACAAACACCTTAATTTAATTTTTTCACATTTAATTTAAAATTTGAACACAATATTTACGTTTTTAGTTGGTAATATTCTGATTCGCTGTTAAATGTACTTCAATATTGCAAACGGCAGCGTCATTAAGCTAGCCTTTCCCGTTTAGGAGTAATTTGGTGTTATGTCATTGGAACTTTTTCATTGCTCGTTAGTGTACAATGGTTTAGTATGAATAGCTAAATCTTGAGAAGTAAGGACAAACGCTCATTCTAAAAGATGACCTTTTCTATCCGTTTTTGGTTACCTTCAAAAACTGTGTACTTTTATAAAGCAACTACATTTTTTAAAGCCGTACTTTCTACATAGGTACACGAATAAGCTCACGTCTTTTTCCCATGGGGGTGGGCAGAAACAACAGAACGCCACCTGCTACGATCCTTACATACTTCGTTTACTTCATTCACGTTCATACATCGCACAATCGGCACAGCCCACAGGCTCGGTCAATGTGGAGACGCCTGGGGGAGGCCTATATCCAGCAGTGGACGTCTTTCGGCTGAAATGATGACGTACATACATCCAGTCATACACGCATGCTTTACTTGTTTATATAATACTAGCGGACGCCTCGCGGTTTCACCCGCGTAGTTCCGTTTCCGTGGAAATACAGAGATAAAAAAATCAAAAAACCCAACTGCTTAAGAAGCGAACATCTGGTTATGGTCAGCCAGCTCACGAATATGTATCCTCCGACTGCACAGCATGATTTTCTTTTTGTTTACGTCTTTTTAGTTCGCTTCTTAAGCAGTCGGGTTTTTTGATGTTTTTAATTAACTTTTTTTTATTCATAACTTTTTAGTTACTTTTTTTCGAATTTGGTACATAGAAATATATAAGTGTTATATATTTTTGAAATCGCCTCGTAAAACCCTTTATTTTGATACCCCACACGATGGGAAAGGAAAAAATAAATGGGGGCCCACCCCACAATATGGCGCCCAAAATCCGCCATTTTTCTATCTTACAATTTGAATATAGCCAGTGATACTCGCAGGGTTCAGACGAATCGATTGACGTAAGAATCATCAAAATCGCCGTCGTCGGTCTCTGGAATGCCACATAGGAAGGAACATACATACATACATAGACTGATAAACACATTACCCTCCTTCGGCAGTCGGGTAAAAAGTAGTGAAAGAATTTTTGAAATCGATCCAGTAGTTTTTAAGTTTATTCG
Source organism: Anorthoa munda (assembly GCA_945859665.1). Lineage (NCBI taxonomy): Eukaryota > Metazoa > Arthropoda > Insecta > Lepidoptera > Noctuidae > Anorthoa > Anorthoa munda. The sequence goes on along the minus strand of OX243913.1, from coordinate 9,444,951 downwards.
TTACATACAAACATACAAATATTTCCTCTTTATAATATTAAGTATAGAAGTATAGATTATTACCGACTGTACTACAATATGGAACACAGAATGCGAAAATATATAGCTGCGACGTATAACTAGACCTCCGAGCACCGGCTACGAAGCCTACGGGCACTTGCTACGAATGCTACGAAGTCCTGCTACGCAAACTAATCGCAACCATTTTTTCGGGACTTTCTTTATCAGCTACGAAGGCTCGTAGCTACGAAGCTGTCTACGAAGCTTGCTACGAGACCCGCCTACGCAACTTAATTTCGGAACTTTAAATTGTGGCTAGAACGATTTTGTGTTTGTTTGTTTACTTCTTTGATGCATTATTAATTTTAAAAAAATACCGCTTTCTTAATGATTTTAAAAATCATGTCCGTAAGGATTGAAGAGCCACTTTTCCTATCTTAAGGGTACACTATTCGACGGCACGAACTATTTTGTACGCGGGGTTAAAATGCATGCTATATCAACCGACAACACGTGCGGAACAGATAGATGTTGTTATGAGCAGTAAGAAGCTAGTACGCGTACGAATACACACTTTTGCAAATTTTTAACGATATGGGTGATAATTTAGAACGAAAACAAGCGCGCGAAATTTTATAAACAGACCTTTGGGAGTCTGGATATCATGAAAAAACGACTGAATGTATCTGTTCAAAATAAAATTATTTGCATTCTTGAACTACTAATCTATCCCTGTAAGAACCTGGATCCCTGAACCTGATCCTGTGGAGGCCGTAATCAATTTTCCTTCTTCTTATGGTACTTATTTGCGCCCAAGGATGCGTTAAAATTAGTGTTAAAATATGAAACTTTCGAAGATCATAACTTTCAAGTAAATTTAATTTTAACTTTTTTGCTTCCATACAGGGCTAGATAATGATGAGACAAATTGATATAATTTTTTATTTTGAACGTACATCGTCAAACAGTGAAGTAAAAGCCAGACTACGTTTGTATGGAAGAATTTTCGACTACTGTACCCTTAATGAAATTAATTAACTTATTTATTAGTAAGTTTAAAAATTTTGTAGGTTCGGTCCTCGATTTTGTAGTATAATGCTTTAAAAGTTATATTAACATAAAGGTGGCTCCTTAATCTAAATGTTTGTATTGAGGATCCACGTCAGAACTAGGAACATCATGGATTGATATTTATCATAATTTGGTATGTTTTAGTAGAATTTGAGATTAGTTAGTAGACAAAATCAGAGCTCGGTTGCTCGGTTGGTTTATAGTTGTAATCGTTGACGTGTTAAGTTATTATTAATAGGCTAATTTATTTCTTTTTGACATTGCAGGTGACATTTTTTTTTTCTTTTTTTTTATTGACATTATTTTATATTTTTCCTTTTGTCATTTTGTAATATATTTTAACTTGTTTATTGTTTTTATTATATTTTTTTAAGAATCTATTGCAATTAACTAATGTAATTATTATATCAATTTTAATATCCATGGATATTTGTACGCCTTCTGGCATAACATAGCGCGCTTGTATTTTTTTATAACAACCATTTTTTTGTACCTATGTTAACAAATGAATAAATGAATTATGAATTATTATTAATGTTAAAAAAGTTACACATGTGGCATATGTGTGGTTATGTGTGTGTGGTGTGTTGTTATTATATGTGGCTACTTAGACCATACATACGAACCGTCATTTTTCAAAGAAGCAGTAGTTGAATTGATGCGCAATTTCTTCGTCATTTAGTAGTAAGTATATTAGATTTGTAGAATAAGAATCAGTAATTAAAAATGAGTGAATTGGGATATATGGCATATTTTAACAGGCTCCTCAATTGAGATGCTTAGGTAAATATATTTGCCTCTAATCTACTTATACTTGTGAGTAATAATAATATTATAAAGAGGAAATAATTTTTTGTTTGTTTGTTTATTTGTTTGTACCTAATAGGCTCCGAAACTACTGGGCCGATTTAAAAAATTCTTTCACCAATAGAAAGCTACTTTTTAATCCCGTAAACGGGTCCTGTGGGGTGGTCCACGGGAGCGAAGCCGCGCGGAACTGCTATAGTTTTGTATAAATTTATTGTACATATAATTCTGCCATAACATAGTAAATATCTACGAAGTTATTAACTATTCTTTAATTTCCTAACAAATAGTTTAGAAGGGTAACCATGAATAAATTATATGTATAAAAAAAAATCGTGTCTTTAAAAACACAAAAATATTTTATTTTATTTCATCATCATTCGAGGGTAACTGCTAATTAAATGCTAATTAATGTCATTTACTTACCTACCCTCAATAGTATTTATTTAGTAACCTACCATTCATTAGGGATGAAGCTCACTTATTTGCGCACATATTTACGTAAAAATGTATTTATTAAATATAACTTACAGTTCTATTACTGAACTATATTAATTACGACATAATTGTTGACTTTTGGGGATACTATGCAAGGATGTACTATTTGTGACTGTTTTGTTATGCCGACTATAATTCTCACTTCTTCTTCTTTTCGTGTGAGGATGTGACCACCCCTGGTATCAGAGTTAATTAAGCCGCCCCTGGGAACCCCACAGGCCTCTGATTTGGCTATTTCAGACTTACATTAACCGTATAAGTCGAACTGCAAAATAGGCTCACTGTAAAATTCGTATAACCAACCAATGTTAATAAACTGATTCATTAACTTATGCCGAAATTAACTACTGAATACCTAAAACATAAGAAGAATCTCGAATATTTCGATATTGTTGGTTTGTTAAATATTAAACAAAAACTGGTCATCCTGGTTGCATTCATATAACATGGTCCCCTTAATAGCGAATTATTTAGGAATATTGAAAAGTAATTTGTTTTTCAGATACCGAATATATACAATGTTGATCCCTACATAAGTATTTAGTAGACATTTATACTAAATGTTAGTGTATCTGGTTTTTGTTTCCATTGTGATCTCAGGCAGGTACAGTAACGTTGTGATCTCAGGTAGGTACAGTAACGTCAAGATTGAGGCGCTAAATAAAATGCATTTATTTACTAAATTCACTCAGTTTTACTACATTGTCCATATGCTACAAATTCGACCACACTTACTACTAAATGTTTTTGGAGTGGAATATAAATTGGCCAATTACTTTCATAGAAATTCACCATTCAGCCACATTAAAAGTATTTTATATTCTTGAATATCAACAATACTGGACTCAGTTTTTTAGTAAGCACTATACACAATTACTACTAAATGATACAAACTTTTTCAAACATATTCATTAATTACTTTCCATGTTCCAGGTGGCTGTTCAATTCAGATGTTTAGATTGAGGATTGAGGGCATTAGGTACTTTTTTACTACTTATTTCAGAATTTAGTCTACAAAATTATGCTTACCTACTAAATAAGGGGGTGATTTTCCTTTTAAAATCTGAAGTGGCTTCTCAATCCATACGGTAATTAAAAACCATTTGTGTTTTAGTTTATTCTGGTAAAATACTGCAATGTTCTATGCAGCAACTCTATATAGTTTTACAACTCCAGCCAATGCCAGTTGGCAGTATTATTGACTACCTCAAAAGCTAATGACGAATCAATGTATTTGAACTCGAAATAGGATCATGACTTCATAGCTACAATTACTGAAGTTCATACAATCAATAATTGAGTAGAACGTGTAGCCATGGATGGCCCTCATATCAAAGCTTTCAATGGTTCAGCTTATTAAGCCACCTTCACCGAACGAGTAGTTATCATGTCACGTGACGATATCTGAAACAATCTGTATAACAATTTATGTAGTTTGGGAAACGATGAGTTTTCGATCGATTGATATTGGATATATTTTCGCTTGCCAAATGAGCAGTTACCTACCCATATCCATACTGATAAAAAATCAAAATCAAAAATCATTTATTTGCTTCAATAAGGTACAGAAAGTTCTTAGGCAATAAATACAGATCACTTATTGTGCCTATAATTTTGGCCTGAAGATTAGTCATAGTAATTATTATTTATCGCTAAAGTCAAAATTCATGCAAGCAGTCAAGTAAATTAAGATTAATTAACATAAATGATTATTAAATTAAAATTAAATTATATCACATAGATTGAAATTGGAACATAAAATTTTAAATTATTATCCTTTACCGCTTTACAACTTATACTCTAAAAACTCCAGTACACTGTAAAAGCATTTATCAATAAGAAGATTTGTTAAACTACGCTTAAATTTAAAGAATGGTAATACTAATACCATAATATGCGATTCCTTGGGATTCCAGTTTTCCAAGCGAATGTAGCCGCTATTATAATATATACTAGCTGTATTTGATATATTTTCGTTTGGCAAAAGGAGTAGTAATGGAAATAATTATTATGTACTTACTTACTAAATCTTCTTACAGGATAAATACACAAATATTAAAATTAAAAATTAAATTGTTTATTTCTTTACCAAATCAAAACAACAAGTTGATGATTGGAGCCTCCTTTTAGGCAAAAATGCCTGTGTTAAGAGACTCCGCTCTTCAATAGCAAGATAATTTTACATAATTGAACAGAAAAGAGTTACATTATTCACGTGATTGTGTATTTGTGTATGGGCATGGGTAGGGTTTGTGTGTGTGTGTGGATGTGTGTGTGTGTGGATGTGTGTGTGTGTAGAGAGGAACGGCTGAGTTCATCTATGTGATACAAGAGCGCCTTAGTAACTTCATAAGTAAATGGTTTAAGTATACATAATAACGGACTTTCCTCATGGCGAGAGGTGATCTTCTTCAGTAACTATGTACCGCACATTTTTCAACGAAGTGAATAATTACTAGAAAATTTTACATAATTATTTATCCTTATAAGCCTGTGGTTTAATGACTCAAGAAATCAATACTAACTGCAAAACATATGACTAAATTATATTACATTAATTCATATACAAAGTATGATTTTTTTGTCTAGAATAATATAGTACCTGCTTTTTCAAACCAAATCACTGAACTACATAGTTCGGGCAATCTGAACGGCGATAAATAAAGGAATTTACATTCCAAATTAATAGCCACGAAAGCGCAGTCAAAGAATTAAGGACACAGTTTTGTTATAAATGGTTCGAGCACACACAAATGAACACAATGCGGCAAGAAATAAACATTAATGCAGCGTATTGTTATCAGATGAAACACACAAAGCAAACGTTTCACTGAAGCGTGCAACTGCCTCGATAGTTCATTCCCTTCCTTTACAGCGTTTATCAAACAATCCACAGCTATCTACACACTTCATCTTGAATTCGTGGCAAAGGCTATATTATACTTACTTCCGTAATCAATTTTGAAGTAAGTAAATCTTCCCCAGTGATTTATTCATGGGACCTTGACCGAACTTGCACTTTTGAATCAGTTATAGAGCTAGAGTGGTAAAACGAACACGTAATAGACGGAAATTATATTATCTAATAAAATAACTTTATAATTCGAAGACATGTGCCATCCACCAACACGCACTGGGCCCGCGTGATGGATTATGCCCCATTCCCTCTCACAGAGAGGAGGCCTGTGTCCCAGCAGTGCGAACATTTAGGCTGATGATGTGGGATGTGTGTGTGAATAAAATAAACGGATACTCTTTTCTGACAATAATAATAAATTTTATGAATTTTGACATTATAACATAATAATGATTTAATAATTTAAATGACATTCTGGAATGATAATATTGACATTTTTTATTTTTATTGACATGATATTTTGGAATTATTATTTAATTTGAATTTTATTGTTTTGTTTTGATTTTAATTATTTTGATTTGAATTGTATTATTTTGATTTATATTCTATTATTAATATTTGCATGCCATTATAAACTAAGGCAAACATGGCGCTCTGTATTTTACTTTTATTAACATCTCATACATATTGACAATTTGTTGTGTGTACTGTACTCATGTTTGAGCAAATAAAGAATGATTTGATTTGATTTGATACTTATGTAACAAACTCGTAGCAAAATTGATATTACATTCATGGACTATTTACAATTTTATATCAGATCAAATCTAACATTCTGTATCTAATCACTAGTCTGTATCTAACTTCAATGTCAATAACAAAGATCAAGATATGAACTTCAATGTTGGGCTAAGTCAAATCTTTTACATATATTATCTTGCAATAGCAGATGCACTATTTGCTTAACTGCTACATGAATAAAAATGTGAATACTTATTTTTTGCCCGACTGCCGAAGGAGGGTAATGTGTTTATCAATCTATGTATGTATGTAAGTATGTATGTATGTATGTTTGTTCCTATGTGGCGTTCTAGAGACCAAACGCGTTGGCCGATTTTGATAATTCATACGTCAATCGATTCGTCTTAACCCTGCGAGAATTGGAAAATAGAAAAATGGCGCATTTTGGGCGCCATATTGTGGGGGACTATTTTTTTTTTCTTCCAATCTCATCGGGTATCAAAACAAAGGGTTTAAAGAGGCGATTTCAAAAATATATTACACTTAGCTAAAATGTACAAAAATATAACTAATAAGTTATAAATAAAAAAAGTTAATTAAAAAAATCAATGCTGTGCGGTCGGAGGATACATATCCGCGAGCTGGCTGACCAAAACCAGATGTATCCTCCGACTGCACAGCATGATTTTTTCTTGTTTACGGCTTTTTAGTTCGCATTTTAAGCAGTCGGGTTTTTAGATTTTTTTAAATTAACTTTTACTTTGTGCGTGGAGACGTATTACCAAATATAAATAGGTCAAATTTCTCCGCTAAATCAATATTTATTAATCTATTAATGCTGTTTATAAAGCGAGATTTCCGCTAGCCAGCGCACCGAAGTAGGCAAAGGTCACAGAGTCTGGCTTGTCCTAGAATGTCGCCCCACAAATAGCAAGCCTTATTAAAAACCGTCTTAATTGAGGCCAACCTTTAAAAAACGTTTTAATGTGAAACGCTCGAATTAAAATTATAGCATAACATCACGACTATATGCCCCGTAGGTTTATATAGAACTGCACTTATAAAAATAATAGAATAGATGAATGGCAATTTCCCGACTGACATATCAACGCCCAGCCTAAACTACTAAAGATAGAAGCTTGAAAATTTTAGAGAATGTTGATTTTATACTGTAGGCGTCATTTAAGAAAAGATTTTTGGAAATTCATCCCTTAAAGGGTTAAAAAGGGATGTTAAAATTTGAATGAAAAATAAATTGTTCATTATCAAAATTAATTGAAATTTAGTCATTCTGCTCTTGAATACAATTAAAGAACCAGGTATTTAAGGATTTTTTTAATTTCATTCCTTAAAGTGGTAAAAAGGGGTGTTTAAATTTGAATGAAAACTAAATTGTTTATTAACAAAATTACTTGAAATTTAGTATATATACTCTACGAAATAATTAAAGAAACACGTATTTAAGGATATTTGAATTTCATCCCTTAAAGGGTTAAAAAGGGATGTTAAAATTTGAATGAAAAATAAATTTAATGTTCATTATCAAAACTAATTGAAATTCAGTCATTCTGCTCTTGAAGAAATAGGTATTTAAGGGTATTTTTGAATTTCATCCCTTAAAGGGGTAAAACGGGATGTTTAAATTTGAATGAAAACTAAATTGTTGATTAACAAAATTACTTGGCATTTAGTATTTATGCTCTTTTATACAATTAAAGAAACACATATTTAAGGTTTTTTTGAATTTGGTCCCCAAAAGGGTTAAACAGGGTTGTTAAAGTTTGTATGAAAACTAAATCGTTTATTATCAAAATTACTTGAAATTTAGTATTCGTGCTATTCTATACATTTAATCAAACAATAATCTGAGGATTATATAAATTTCATAGATACAAAGAATAGAATAGAGTAGAGTGATGGGTGAGAATGGAATAGAATGGAACAGAATAGAATATAAAGGAATCGAATCCATGACCTCCATGCTGAACAGTAGCACTTGCAAATACTAGACCAACGGGTAGTAAATACAATTTCTATTGGTCAATAACACAGTTGTATGAGGTTCGCTTACGATCATTAGTTATGTTGATACACCTGTTTGTAACACGTTACCTATGGTTATTATCACTGTCCGCTGGTCACGCTAGCGTGCTCAGCCTAATAGAATGCCTCGTCTCACGATAACCCTGAATATTTTATCGGTGCTTTCTTCTACTGACTGCTGAGTGCTGAGTGAGTGACGCGTGACGTAGGCAGGCTAATTTCACGGCCTAGTACGGGTGCGCTGCGAGTGAACTTGACTTGCCACGCCATCTCGTCATTTAAGAAGGAGGGCGGCCACAAATAGACGGTTGGTTGTAGGTACTCGTAAGGTAGCACGGTATTCACAGTGTTTGTGTGTTACCTTACGTATGATCAATTCAAAGTCAAAGTCAAAGATTTATTTCCAGATAAATATGGTTACAAAAAAACAAACAACACAAATACTAAAATTGCAAAATGTGGTTTTAAATATGACCTGAGGCTTTAGTGACCCGAAGAAAATTAAAAAGACTTGCAGCATTTGATATAGTAACAATATTCGTATATAAATGTTGTACTATACAAAATGCCATAGGTACCTACTTATTATTTCCTGGCAGACTGTTCTTCTTTATATATAAAACTAATGATATTTCCAATTAGGTTAACCTAAGTGCTAGTAAAACATTGCCTACAAAAAATTTAGTCATTGATAAATGACTCAAACTTACTTTGGCCTATTTTAACGAAAAGTACCATGTATTGTAAGAAGTAAATTCTTTGTAAAGTTCTAGTAAATGGGTGTTAATGACACATACCTACACGTGTAGGTAGTAAGCACATAAGTGTATTGAAGAAGGCATCGTCATAGGCTAATGGTTGGCGCGGTGTCAATCACGCGATTGGAGGGCTCCGACAGTGACCTTGGGGCCGGTGGCGGTGGCCTACAGTGTTCAACCGGCTTTACACCACTAACGTATATTTGATTGTTACTGTCATTTAGCTGAAACCCCTCCATTCTATCTACTTATCTCTAGATTAATCGATAAGATATCCACTGCCATGTTTGTCTCAAGAGGCCACGCGTTGTTTTATGTATTGCATAAGCGTAATGTCGTACTGGAACTAATGCAGTGCAATATTCGTATTTTGAAATGAGATCAGCAGCACAAAGGTTTGCTCTCGAAATAGAATCGGACAATTTCCAACTCCAACAATAACACAACTTCCTACATCGGTATTTACAATTTCGCGGTGCGTTGCCTTTTCAGGCCAATCTCTATAAATGCTTCTGAGTTATCAGATTAGCATTATGGTCTGCCTCGAAGACAACGCTCGTCAGTTCCAATGCATTCTATATAAATAAAATTATAAAATATTGGGGCCATTTGCCCGAGCCCACCGAGACCGTCGCTGTATGTTTTATAGCCCTTTGGTTAACCTTGAGTTTGAACTTCTGAGAGTCGATCAGGTATCAAATTGGAGCACTGTTAGTTAGAATACACATTTATATGTGTTGATGTTTCAGGGATAAACGTTTATTTGTGCCTAGCGAACCAGAAGCCTAATTACGTAAGTGAATTCTGCAAAGCAAACAAGTTGGAACCTTCCCAAAAACGACTTTTCGTTGCATATTACACTCTGAAACGGAAAGGTTATGCTCCTTTCATTACCAATATTTTGACGTAGAAGTGATTGTAAAAGAATGAATGAAAGCGGAAGAATCGAGATAAAACTTCACTATGGGTATTGTGTAATGCAAATGTCATATATCTTCAACTCCGTAGTATCTCTAAGTAGTCTGTGTTCAACTCAAAGGAGGATTTAAAAAGCTAACGCTAGCTTTCCAAATTAGTTTCGCAATACCGAAAAGTTTCAAAGAATCAGAATCATTCTCGAAAGAATCGACTTGTTACCTTTGCAGAATTCACTTACGCAATTAGGCAGCAGTATTACCTACCTAATCCACGCGTTCACGACTCACAACAAGCAGTCGATTTCCTTATCAGACTTTGTTACTCTACTATTAATTTACAAAACAATATCATCAATCTAATGGATAGCACTATCTACTACTTGGATCTTGACTCCACTCCGGGGTCAATCGAAGAACACATGGAGGTTTTGTTGGAAAATTCCCAGTTTCAGCCATGTTACTGTCGCGAAGTGAGTAATGTAAAACCAATGATGATAATGTTGGCACTTACTGAACAATACCTAGTTAACGAAATAATTACCTAAATAGATAATCTACTTTACAGCTTTATGAGAAACTATAAATATGTAGGATTTTACGTTTGAAAGAGACTAAAGTAATGCATTTCATGTCATAAGGAAATTATGATACATTTAATAAACGGGATTCCCGTGTTATCTCTGGCTTCGCCTGGGGAAATTGCAGTAAGTGACGGGGCACCATAACTATGAATAAGGAAATACCTAACTTATAAGCTAGCACGTAGGTAATTTATGCAATTTATGTACCTCATGCATGGTATTTCAGCCAAGGTAATTTTGTAATTAAACATTAAAGTGAGGACCACCGCAAGGAATAAATAAAAAATCAACAATGGATTTCATGGCTCGTGCAATTTCAGTTTGGTTCGTAAATATGCATGAAAAACAGTAAAGAACTTCCGTTTGGTCAAGGTCGACGGCGCTGGCTTGCGGTCTGCTCTCCACATTTACATACTACCCTCCTATAGCCACCTAGCCATAGCACCCAACCACCCACCCGCCTGACTCCAACTAACACGTGATTACAACGTTTCGTAATAAGGTGAACAGTGTTCACTTATGCTCGACCTCTGCGAGAAGTATTGAACTTAGTCGTTATCTATTGACAGGTCGTATCCCATACCAGATAATGAGGTCGTTTAGGTATAGGTGTTCAACTACGGACCTATTAAGAATTTCAGTATAAAATGTAGGTACTTGTCGAGTGTATAACATAAATAGAGGTCTACTTAGCAGATTTTTTGCAAAAGAATCAGTGAATACCAAATTAATACTAATTAAAGTGTCCATCAATCACATCATATTCTCATTTTCTCTCTCTAAAAGTATTAACCTTATTAGTATACCATACCATAATCAGCATATAATTTTATATTCGCGCTGCTGGGACACAGATCTCCTCTGTGAGAGGGAATGGGCTATAATCTACCACGCGTAGGGGTGCCAACCGTCCGGATTTATTCGGACGTTTGGCCTGCTGTCCGACCTTCTAATTTGTCAGGATTTTTCGCGTGAATAGCAACATTTTGTTTTTTTTTCATCGTTGAATATATTTTCTTGTTTCATACTTTGAAGATCGCGATTTATATCTAGTCGGGTTTGTATTTAAAAATAATTTATTCATGAAAAAGTCATCGCTCGAAGATTCCAATAAGTCCAAACGCGATTAGGACGATTAGGGTTTTATTTTATTTCGGAGTTCCAGTGCTTAACTTCCGACTTTATCATCAGATCAGTTCGATGGTACCATTTTCATAAGTAGGTGACATAGTGGTCAAGCGCGAGCCTAAAATAGATTTAAAAAAAAATAGGTACCATAGATTGGTACCAATTTTTTTACTAATATTATACAGAGGAAACATATGTATTTTTGTATGTAACGAATAAACTTGGACGATCCTTGACTTTACTAATAACTACTGGACCGATTTGAAAAATTATTTCACCGTTGGGAAGCTACAATATCCCCGGGTGACATAGGCTACTTTTTATCCCTGTACGGGAAGAGGAACTACGCGGATGAAACCGCGAGGCGAGCGCTAGTTATTTATAATTTGCTTGCTTCATCATAGTCGGTTAACTATCCGAGATATCTTATACTGTGTTCTTCAGTCTTCATCATCAATTTCAATTCAACAAATGATACTTTCTGAGTGCAAATGCTTGCATTCTTTATGAAAATATCAAAATCGATATACGTATGCCTATAATATTTGAGGATGTCCTTCGATTTCTCCAGGATCCCATCATCAGATCCTGACCTGATGACTATGGGACCACCTGAAAAATATACCCTTTCAAACAAAAGGAAATTTTTCCAAATCGGTCCAGGCTCCTCCTTTTTTACAGTTGGTTAAAAACAAATTTTTTGTAACTAAAATGTCCGGACTTTTTTTTAAAGTCCGACTTTTTGCCAGGATTTTCAATTTTCGAAATGGTAATCTTAACCACGCGGGCTCTGTGCGCGTTGGTAGATGTCACAATGTCTTCAAATTTTTAGTTCTAGACATGCCGGTTTCCTTACGACGATAATATTATGAGTGAATGATCTACTATTTCTGAAATAAATATTGCAGTAGTAGAAGCCGCCTACTCGCTTATTTTTAGACACCAGAAACATTATATAAATAGTCAATTCAATTAATCGCATGCCAATCATCGCGGCATATTTGGCACGCGTTGTATCCATGGTGTCAATGTGCCAGTGAAGATAAAATGAAACGAATAAATACTATTGATAATAACAAATTGTTTATGTACAGTCGATAATGTACTTACCTAATGTAAAATATGCTAAGTGCAATCCGATGTTGATATAATAATACATGCAGTTCCATGTCCGATGTGACTGAACAATATAACACAAGGTCTGAAACATCACGCCATTTAATTCTGTTTATTTTATATAACACTAGCAACCCGCCCCGGTTTCCCCCGTGACAATTTCTACACAATAAAATCTCGTTTCTCACTCTTTCTATTGGTGAAAACCGCATGAAAATCCGTTCAGTGGTTTTTGAGTTAATCGCGTACCGACGTACGCGCTGTATGGCGCCGTACGGCGGGGGACTTTATTTTATTATAATAAGTAGTGATATTAACATCACACCTGAATTATTTCCCGAAACGTTAATCTGCAGTGTACGCCGGTGATGTAGGTACTAAACTAAAGTACAAATTTCGCCACTTAACTATGTGCATATTGCAATAAACCGGGTGCAGGTCCAGACTCCGGGCTGCATCTGATAAATTGTAGACGAACAAACCCAGTACCTAAAGCTTTGCCTGACCGAACTGACGTTTATTTTATATAGTTTTAACAAGTTTACATTCCACAGCCCATAAAAACAATACAATTAACAGGTTGGACTGTGAACCTGTTCATTAATATTATTAGCTTCCTTTAGTATGCCGTCGAAAGCGATGGACTTTATCACGGCGATACATAATCGTGGAATGAAAGAAGTGTTAGATTAACAGTTTCCCTGCCCAATGAATCATATATGATTCATTCTATTGTTTTACTAATTGGACAAGAGAACCTGTTAAAGCATACTTTAAGTAGCATGCTTTAGTTTTAGGATATTTATTTCTAAAACATAGGAACACGTGGGTCAGCTAAGTGTTCCACGATCACATGTGGCACGAGTGGGCAGACTGTGGGGCAGACAGACATTTATTTTTATAAAATGGGGCTTATTGGCAGGTAGCCAATAAATAGATATGAACTGACCCACCACAATTTTTCTATTTAGTTTGTTGCCTAGAGATATCGACAGGTCCCAAATACGGTTCAGCAAAACGCAGAAGGTTTGTGAACACAATTTTAAACTATATTTTATCGAAATTATTCGCCTGTCCTTTTTTAATTAGGTACTATAACCTACCTATCTGAATTAATGGAACACCTCGAGATTTTGACAACAACTGACTTTATTCAAAGACACAAACTACATGACAGTAACCACAGATATACTACAACACTATCTAACCTAGGAACCTACATGACTCTTTATAAAGAACTTACGGTTGATAATAAAATCTCAAACAATTTCATTAGTTTTCTCTCGTCATTTATGTAACAAACATAGCAAAGAGCAGATATGTTCTGCCAAGGAAGCAACATAAATAACGCATGACAAATGACATTCCAAGACATTTTGCTGCTGTATGTATAGACTTCCAATAATATCAGAGTCACACCATCTTCTATCCTCATAATATTTGCACTACATAAGTCGTGAGTTTTCGTATTTAACTAAGTTTTTAAATATCTATAAATATTTGTACATAACTATTACATGCATGTGAGAGTAAAGACAAGAACATTGAAGTATAGATGGACATATGTGGAGAACAAAAACAGAAAAATGGACAAAAAAAGTTACAGAATGGTTCCCAAGAAATGGAAAGAGACAAAGAGGAAGACAGATAAAGAGATGGGAGGACGACTTACTAAAGGAGTGGCGAAAAACAGCAAAGGACCGAAACAAGTGGAAAGAATTAGAGGAGGCCTATGTCAAAAGACAACCAGACCTGGTAGCTCATAGTTAGTTAAGATAAGATTTAATATAGATTAGTAAGGCCCGATTTTTCAATAGTCTGATATCTTTTAACCGAGGAATAAAAATGGTCGTTTGACATATTTTCTATACAAAAGCTGTCAAACCGCCATTTTTATTCCTAAGTTAAAAGTTCTCAGAGTATTGAAAAATCGGGCCTTAATAATGCATAGTTATCATAAACTAGATGTAAGATTTTATTTATAAAAAAAAGAATTATAAACTGGTTACAGGGAATAAAGGCTATTTTTATATTATAACACAAAATATTAAAATCTCCAAATAGAACTAACTCTACAGTGATTTAACTTTTTAGCAACTTATTATAGCTTTGATGTCCTTAAAGAAAACTATTAAACTACAATGTGTTATGTTACGAGAGTATTAATCGTTCAACAAAACAATAAAGACGATTGATTGTGGAAAGTCCAACAATAGACGATGCATACGAAGGTAACAAAGGAGTCGGTAATAGAGATTTGCAAGACGACCCTGGCGACGACGCTTCTATTCCACCTAAAACCCACAATGATGGTGCGAGTCGACCTCCAAAGTAAAGGGGGCTAATGAAACGCCCTTTCAGCACTATTCACGAAGAATTCTCAGAGCCAAACCATTCTGTGTTTTGGTAACATGAGCCAAAATCAATATGATCGTAATCTTTACTATAAAATTGCACACGATATTGATCCAGATAAGCACCGAGCAATGTCACAGTGAGATAGCAACGTAATAAATTAATTTAGGTTTTCTAATTAGGAGGCTAGGTACGTCTGCACGTGATAACAAAACGCCATCGTCCTTGAATGTATCTATTTAGAGCAGCAACGTTAACATAACCTAATATTAGGATTAATAACTGTATATAGGTAGTACGCAACTATTTATAGGTAAGCACCTAATATCGGGCTTAAATGAGATCTGAAATGAAAAGGCCCAGTTTCTGGAAAGAAAATTATTATAAAATTAATGTGACAAAATGTCGGTGAGGAATTTGTTTTTTTTTAACAGCCAATCGCATCGCAATTTGTGACACGTCGATAATTTATTTCCAAAAACCGGGGGTGTCTCTTACCTCGTAAGACTGAGGATCCTCGCTCTCCGCAATGCTGGCGAAGAGATGGCTAAGAGCTCGGGACATCAGGCCAGTCATGGTGTATGTTTTACCGGCCCCGGTGGCTCCATAGGCGAACACGGCCCCAGCGAACCCCTTCAATGTGTCTCCCACGAGAGGGGCGCACACTGCATCGTAAACGTCTTCCTGGTTTACAGAAAAAGGCAGTATTAGAAGATTCTATAATTATTCCTTTTTCTACTACATTGTCTATTAAGTAACACATTGCCTAAGAAATTCGTTTCGAAATATGAACATTTAGACACAAGATTATAAAATTAAAATTAAAAAAAACCGGCCAAGTGCGAGTCGGACTCGCACACGAAGGGTTCCGTACCATTATCGCAAAACACTGCATAAAAATCACGTTTGTTGTATGGGAGCCCCCCTTAATTTATTTTATTTTAATTTATTAATTATTATTTTTTGAAGTAAATATACAACTAAACATTCTGTGAATATTTCAAGCGTCTACCTGTTGCCGTTATTAATATCAAGCAAAAAACGGCAAAATATCATGTTTGTTGTATGGGAGCCCCCCTTTAATATTTATTTTATACGGTTTTTAGTATTTGTTGTTATAGCGGCAACAGAAATACATCATCTGTGAAAATTTCAACTGTCTAGCTATCACGGTTCATGAGATACAGCCTGGAGACAGACGAACAGACGGATCGTGAAGTCTTAGTAATAGGGTCCCGTTTTTACCCTTTGGGTACGGAACCCTAAAAAAAAACAAAATAACAGTTACGAAATGACTTTTGTATGGATCATTATGTAACTGGCAGAATGATATTGAACCTGTTACTTTTCAAAAAGCGCGCGTTAATTGTGTGATATAGTCTGTGATTTTTAGTCTGAACGTTTCTTATAAATTGTTGTTGGAATTTATTTGCATTTAATTCAGTAAGCTCATCAGGTGGTACGAGTAGAACAAGAATCCATCGTATCTCGCATATAAAGGCTTTATTTTAACACTCACATGTAGCTTTCGACTTTCGAAATTGGATACATCGCTCGTGTTAAAATCTCGACTTTTTATGCTTGACACGAAATGTACAATTGTTTTATTAATAAGGGGCAATAGAGCCTGTTGCGCTTTTTCGATTCTGATTGACTCTACATGTGATGATGTAAGGTATCCAATTTCTTTACACCAGGATACTAAAGTGCTCTATGATCATCATGCTCGTTACTGCCTGACCAAGAAATTAATAGGTGAAATCCGATATTCTTTCAGGTGGATAAATTCATGGACATAGCGAGAGGCTGGCAACGGAAACTTGGCCCAGCTAAATTTCTATAACCGTCATAGCTCCAAAACATTTTATCATCTCTAAGATATATAGGACGTGCAAACATTTCTGGTTATTTCTGTGGATTTAGGATGAAATGGGCAAAGTTGGCACTGGCCACAAAGCTATTTATTATTTTCCTGTAAACTGTAACTAAGATACGTCGGCGACGCGGACGTATTGCTCTCACGACTGTCTACGAAAATAGATTGTTACGCAATAATCTTTGTATCATATTTACACTAATATTTAGCTATCTTGCTGTTAAATAATTTCAAATATTTGCTTTGAAAGTTAAAGTTTTCTTAATGATATCTCTGAAGGAATTTACGTAATCTTGCATCCTGTTCATTGAGCATATTTCTATATCTTTGAATTATATAATGTTACATAAATGAGTACCTCCTCCACTTCAATAATTAATAAAATCTATATATATAAAAATGAATCCCTATTTTCCTTGGTCACGGCATCACGCGTGAACGGCTGGACCGATATCGCATATTCTTTTTTTGTTGTTGTGTTTGTTATTGTTAGGAGAAGGTTCTTATGAAAAAAAAAAAAATTAAAACGTACCTTACCTACATAGGTAGGGTAGGTATGTAGGTAGGGTAGGGTAGGTAAGGTAGGGTAGGTAGGGTAGGGTAGGGTAGGTAGGGTAGGGTACGGTAGGTAGGGCAGGGTAGGTAGGGTAGGGTAGGGTAGGTAGCGTAGGGTAGGGTAGGTAGTATAGGTAGGGTAGGGTAGGTAGTGTAGGGTAGGTTAGGGTAGATGAATGTTTGGTGTTTTTATGACAGAACAAAGTTTGTCGGGTCAGCTAGTCTTCAATAAAAATGTAACTTGAGTTTGTAGTACCTACCCATTATCAATAACTTCTACACGATCGGGCGTCGACCTTTGCTTCAGTATTAAATATCGTATTTTGATTAAATATATAGTTAGCTTAGAATGTATTTTCTTTCATATTCATTCTGATCTTTACTATATAATTTTTGCTTCCTATGAAATATTATGTAGATTGTGTCGTAAATATACTGCAAGCACAGAATCGCTGCTTTTGCCAAACACGTGGTCATTTATCTGCGGATGCCTGCGATCACGCCAAGTGTTTGCACTCATGCAGCTCTGCAGTTGTCCGACTTCTACTGCACCTGATTGTGTTATATACTACATAAGATAGGAAGCAGTGAACGTTACGCACTTGTGTGCTGCCCTCTCCGAATACGCGGTCGTACACGTAATGCTTGTCGTTGAGTCGTCGCTGGCGCAGCACATCTCGCCGGCTGTCTGCTTCCTCTGCCAGCACCAGCATCTGATAACACACGTTATCTTGTCCGTAATAGTGACACGTAAATATGAAATGAATAGATTGCTGATAAAACATGCTGTTTTCGGTGATATCTTATATTATGTGATAATGTGGATCGATATAGGCTCAAATTCTTATGACATTGAAATAAATTATTGAGTTCACATTTTACATGTTTTTTTTACCTATTTAAAGGTGTAAGTGTTATGTTTTATTAGGGTAAAAAGCCAGGCTTTTGAGCTTATACGTTTGGTGACTTATAATAATGATAGGGCCACAAACAGTCAAAACAAAAGCACACTCAGTCCATTTTCACAGGCTCCGGTTTCCGGGTAGCCGATGCCGGGTAACCGGCGACAAATGTAAAGTCATGTACGCCGGTACGTGTGAAAGCTAACGTACATGGCTATACACTTCGCCGCCGGTTACCCGGCACCGGCTACCCGGAAACCGGGGCGTGTGAAAATGGGCTTACAGTCAAATGCAGAAACCCATTCAAGAATTTAAATGTAAGTAAGTATTATAGCTACTTGCATTTTACTATGGGTGGGATAAATTCGTGCAGCACTTTTAAAGAAATGGTGTGTAAGAAATAGTAAAATTTTATTGGTGGGGCCATAAACCGCTATAAACGGTTTAATTATAATTTATGTATGACATAATCAGCTTGGTAGGTATATAGGTTTATTATGCCTTATTATGCCTTATTTCGCAGCACATAAAACTGTTTACGTTTTATTTTAATACTTCGTGGGAGTCCCATTAAAATATAAATGTATTTTTACCATCTTGATGGAGAATTGAATAAAATTGGGGCTATGCGCAATATTATGAAAACACTTGGGCTTTGTAATAATTATACGAGTACCCGATGGATCAAACACGCAACGCAATATCTTTGCTAATGTAGTACCTTGGCTTTTCTTCAGTGCTACGTACTTGGACGAAATTACATCAAAGTGCAGAATGGCGTGTTATTAAATTAACACCAAACATTATATTATCGCAATGGTGTGAAGTACGAGAAAGAAGAACACGGTGGTACTGACCATAAGCTCTTAGAGCAAGGATATGTTCAGTGTGCGTAAGGGACAGATATATATCTGTCCCTTACGCACACTGAAAACAACCTGTATCTGCCTTGATACATCTGTCCCTTTTTTCACAGTCAAACCATGATAGTTTTAGTCACAGAATAAATAATAGTACATGGTCAGGTACGGAGGCTGGACCTATCTACCAACCATGCTAATTATTTTGAGAAGCAGCTATATAAAAGTTTGTCTGTCTGTACAAGGTATCTTAGGGATAAAAGTAATAGCCAATCAATCCGTCTAGCCTTTTCGGGTCGGCTTCCAGTCTAAATCTAAACGGAAACAGCTGAGTACCATCCATGGAGCAACTGCCAATCTGATCTTCACAACCCAGTAACTGGGTAACATGGTACCTCTTGGAAAGACTAGACTACTGGCTTCTAACTATTCTCAACGAATGTCAAATATCTACAAATGACATTTGGTACCAACAGCTTACCTTCCGAGGCACGGAGGAATTTTGGTACCTATGTTAAGATAATCAGGACTGATTTCACCAATGAAACTAATCGCGATTAGTTCAACTAAACTCAGTTTAAGCAAATACAGCGTTTGACTGGTAGTTTGTCAGCGGTCTCAACCAATTTTTCAACCAAAATTCTCAAAATTCATTGGTGAAATCGGCCATATATCATCCGTCTACAGACCGATCTCGGTAAGCGTTCCTAACCTTGATATAACTTAGCCATGTGCTCTTCATCATCTTCATGTGTATGTGAAAAAAAAAACGTGAGTACCTATTTAGGGCATTATTTAACTGTCGATGTCGTTTGTTTATGGCCCATTGTTCTTATGTCCAAATCAGTTAATTGAATTGTTTGCACTAAACATCTAAAGCCAGTGTGATAGACGTAGTACCTATGCATATGAGAGTTAGGTAATACAAGTAGTTAACCAAATCCAAGAATTTCTAAGTTACCAGTGTGTTGGATGTAGGTATGTGTAACTATATTATGCCAGGTACAGACCAAGCGAACGAACACAAGAGATGCAATTGTCGTTCGTCAATGGATACTACACGATCCCTCGTCTTCACACACTCAGTTCGTTCGCTTGACCTGTACCCGTCGTTAGGTAATGCAGTAACCTTATCGCTGACCACGTGCACGATCCGGGGACCTTCATCTGCTCGATGCGGCCGCACGCGCACCGCCACCTGTTGCAAAAACACCAAGCTAATAAACTAGGATTATAAGAGGTATCTAATTCAATTTGTCTAACATTTTCCCAACTATATTGCTACCTTCATTTAGTTTGTCACTACAGAACAAGACATTTGGCAACAAGATTTTTAACCTAATTTAAAACAAAACCGGCCAAGTGCGAGTCGGACTCGCGCACGAAGGGTTCCGTACCATTATCGCAAATAACGGCAAAAAATCACGTTTCTTGTATGGGAGCCCCATTTAAATACTTATTATATTCTGTCTTTAGTATTTGTTGTTATATATACATCATCTGCGAAAATATCAACTGTCTAGCTATCACGGTTCTTGAGATACAGCCTGGTGACAGACAGAGAGATAGACAGACGGATCGCGAAGTCTTAGTAATAGGGTCCCGTTTTTACCCTTTGGGTATGGAACCCTAAAAAGAGATAAATAAAAAACCATTTAGCAAAAAAATTAAACCCATTTCCAAAAAACCGGCCAGGTGCGAGTCGGACTCACACACGGAGGGTTCCGTACCATTATCGCAAAACACTGCATAAAAATCACGTTTGTTGTATGGGAGCCCCCCTTAATTTATTTTATTTTAATTTATTAATTATTATTTTTTGAAGTAAATATACAACTAAACATTCTGTGAATATTTCAAGCGTCTACCTGTTGCCGTTATTAATATCGAGCAAAAAACGGCAAAAATATCACGTTTGTTGTATGGGAGCCCATCTTTAATATTTATTTTACACTGTTTTTAGTATTTGTTGTTATAGCAGCAACAGAAATACATCATCTGTGAAAATTTTAACTGTCTAGCTATCACGGTTCATGAGATACAGCCTGGAGACAGACGGGCAGACAGACACAGACAGACAGACAGACAGACGGATCGCGAAGTCTTAGTAATAGGGTCCCGTTTTTACCCTTTGGGTACGGAACCCTAAAAACACTACAAAGAGAAAAATGATTTTCTTTTTGGAAGTCGGTGTCTTTAGTACCAATCTTTTTTCGTTTTTGACACCGACTTCCGAAAAGAAAGTTTTTTTTCTCTTTGTAGTGTTTGTTTTGGAAATCGGTTTAATTTTTATCTCCGTAATCAGCAAAAAAGACCTATCATTCTCTCTAAGGCCCAGTTTTTTTATCGGTGGTTAACCAATGGTTAAACATGCCAACCAATGGTTTCAAAAATCGGTAAAACGTGATTATTCGTCAATTGTTAATCTAACAAACTGTCAAATAATTAACTCTCCAACTTATTTGACCATTTGTGAGGCAAAAAACCGAAAAAAAAGGTGTTTTACCGAAATGGTAGCCTGTGTGCTATTCCAGACTATAATCTATATCTGTGCCAAATTTCATCCATATCCATTCAGCCGCATTGGCGTGATTGAGTAACAAACATACGTCCATCCATCCAACCTTCGCATTTATAGTACTATAGTACTACGCGGGTGAAGCCCTAGCAGAAGCTATAGCTTCTGCTAGGGCTTCACCCGCGTGAAAGTCGAAAATTATCCCGAGGGAATATAGTCCCGGGATAAAAAGTATCCTTTGTGCTATTCCTGACTATAATCTATCTATGTGCCAAATTTCTTCCAGATCCGTTCAGCCGTTCTGGCGTGATTGAGTAACAAATATACATCCACCCAAACTTTCGATTTTATAATATTAGTAAGATTTAGCAACAGGCTCTCTTGTACAAAGTATAAAGTGTGTAGCCACAAAGTTTAGCACGAAAGCATCCACGTGACACGTCTTTTTTTTTTTTTTTTTTTGTGTTGGAAATCATCCAATGACTTCTCCCGCTCTGGGTGAAGCGGGAGGGCGTGTCAGACTTTTACTGACTAAAACCACAGAATAAATAATAGTACAAGTACAGAAGACTCACTTCGTGCAACAATTCATTGAAATAGAGACTCCTGCTAGTTAGCAACAAAGTGCAATTCAGCTCGCATAAGCGCTCAGTGCCTAACGTGATATTCACCTAAACGTTGCCGTTCTCTTCTAACGCGTATCTCCGTCGCTGTCTGGCGCGGTTTGACTCGGCTCGTAAGGGTTGTCGACTTGCCGCTTTCGCTTACATCCACTACCTACCTACTTGACCACGTAATCTTCGTAGGTTTGATGCCTATGATTACACGGTCAAGTAGGTAGATAGACAATGAATATTATAGACCGTCATTTTGTTTGGTAAGTACTTAACAAATGAAAACTAGGTTACCTAAACTTCATTTACTATAATATTAGACATTTAAATAAGCCCATTTTACAGCCCGGTCAATCGATTTTTACTTCTATTGCGTTGGTGATACGACAAATGGAAGCTGTAGTAAACAGTTGGTTTTGGTAGCAGATTTGTGCTTTTTATATCATCCTTATGTGTACGAGATAGAACACAAAATCGGTTGAACGGGCTGTAAAACGAGTTGTAAAGACGTCTAATGTTATTTCAAATTGAGTATAGGTACCTACCTCTTTGTTTACTCTTTAGTGATTTTTTTGTTAGTTTATTTAAAGTTGGCTTGAAAAAAATCTTACGAAATATTTTTTGTTTGTTCGTTAGGTATAAGTAAGTACCTAGTTTTATATACAAACGTTAACTTTAACAAGTGCGTACACTTACTCAGGCTATTGGTAAATTCATAGGTAACTACTTAGGCAATTATAATTTATATTAAACTGGATCTAAAGCGTTTATTTTTATGTTAACAAAACGGTAACCATTCAATAAAAAAAGAAATCAAATTATATTTGTGAACAACACGAAAATCTAAAATATCTAAGTAGGTGGGTACCTATTTAGGTATTTCACACACATATTCATTGTTTTAGGAACACCAAAATGCTTAAATTTTTATACAAAACTCGTACTCATTATGCACCTACTACCGATAGTTACAGATTATTAATGTAATGATTTAAATAGGTACAACAAAATAGCTTACCTTTCAAAATCTTTCGGTACTTTAAAAAAACTTATTATTGATTCATTGTTCTTTGCTTTATTTAAACACCCGTAAACACAACAATATCTTTTAAAGGCCTTAGAAGTACGTTTAGAAGTCATCGTTATTTGCTGCATAATATAAATAACGTGGCTAACGTGCGAACCGAGCGGTAAGCGGCAACCTAATGCGTTATTCCCTCTGCAAGGTACCGCCGGCCGATCGTACCTAAACTGCGGAGTGACACCCCCCTGCTAAAACCCACCCGTGTTCCTTCAGTTGTTTGTGCCAGGGCCGCGGTAACACTCTTTCAAATTTATCCGCGACCCAGACAGACATCGGCCCTCTCGGGCCCCGTCAATTTTGCTGACATCTCTTTGAGGCGCGCGTGGAACACTACGCGCCGTCGACTCGGGCCTGGTCCTTATCGGACGGCGAGCTACCCATTACTTGCCGTCCGCAAGCCCGCGCCTACGGTGGCCGGGAATCGGCTTGCGACTCCCGACGCCCAGGGCGTCTCCTGCGGTGACTAGGGGCGCGAGGGAGTCTCCGTTGCGTCTCCCTCACGCGTTCCGCCTCCTCCTTCGCGAGCATTACTGCTTCGCAGAAGGAGGTGACAGCTTCCCATGC
Organism: Anorthoa munda; assembly: GCA_945859665.1. Taxonomy (NCBI): domain Eukaryota; kingdom Metazoa; phylum Arthropoda; class Insecta; order Lepidoptera; family Noctuidae; genus Anorthoa; species Anorthoa munda. The sequence continues at coordinate 9,421,106 of OX243913.1, read as the reverse complement.
CCTCTCGCTCCGTACCATGGCCTGAACCAGGGCCGGCCGCGAGAGGTCGCCACCGCTGATCGCCTCCACGAGGACACGGCGGTGCTCCGCCCAAGCGGGGCAGACCTCCACCGTATGCTCCACCGTGTCCTCCGGGCGATCCACACAATGGTGACACCCGGGCGTTTCCTCCCGCCACGTGACACGTCTACGTTTTCAAAAACGTTATTTGTTGACACATTCTTATAGTTTACCCTGGGGGGTCAACATAAGCTCTTAGAGTAAGGTTATTTTGAGTGTGTGTAAGGGACAGATGTATATGACTTGTATACGTCACATAGGCGATCCCAAAATAACCTTACTCTAAGAGCTTATGGTCACCCCCCTGTTCACCTCACCTGAAGCTATGTGGATGGAAATAGACATCAGCTGTAGGAGGTATACCTAGAGGCTTCACAGCTGTGTTTCAGAGCGGAACACAGCAATGCTCTTAACTTTTTCTTTTTAAATCAACAAACCCAGTTTTCAAAATAAATGGATTGTCCTATTAGTCTAATTAAGAAGGTAATGACGATAATCCTAGAATGTACTTAAGATACAGCTACTTACAGTCAATAAGGAGTGCACATATTTATTTTGCTGCAAACCAACGCTAACACGGTCTGTGTTTTGTTTTGTGTTGATCTGTAATATATTACATACCTAATATTTTGTTTAGATAACATACTGCGTTGCGAGCATAGTATGTGAGAACTATGTTCCAAATAGAATGCATGCATTCAGTCTGTGCTCTTTCTTACGTACCTAGGGCACATGGGTAGGTACATGGATTTGATTAGCGTCATCCTTTTTATTGGGGTCAGATACAATAATTCCCCTAGATCAAGATTGTCTGCTGGAGTAGACCCGCCAATAAACCACATTCGACCGTTGCCCTGAAAGCCAACATAACGTAGGCCATCGCTCGGATTCAGCCGGATCTATGCAGCAGAGTCATTAAAAATTGGACCTCTCGGATTCGTGCCACCATACGAAGCCGCGGCGGACATTTGAACGATGTCATATTCCATCCATAATGGCATAAATGGGCCTTTTAAATAAAAAATAAATTTCGTTAATATCTCACACACATCTTGTTCTATTCAATTTTAACATCGACCCGTCCTTGTTGAAAGACCCTTTACTATCCCTACAAATCTTATGTAAAAAAATACTTCCCTACTTTATGTAGAAACTAGCTGTCGCCCCCGATTTCGTCCGCGTCAAACTCGCATTTTTTCCAGGGGTACTTTGAATTTTTCCCGGATAAAAAGTAGCCAATGTTACTCCTTACAACATTAACTATCTACCAGTGAAGGTACCGATCGAAGTCAAAATCGGTCCACCCGTTTCGGAGATTACCCGGAACAAACAGACAGACAGACAAAAATCTAAAAAAATCCGTAGTTGTTATTAGTATCGTATATACTTTCAAATGCATTCAATAAAACGTTATTATTTTGATATTACGTACAGACACTTCAATTTTATTGATTTCTTTATCTATACTAATAATATTTTAAAAAGGAAAGATTTGTATTTTGTAAGTAAACCACTGGTTAAACTTAATAAAAAACTTTTTTACAAAAAAATACTACCGACTTCCAAATAAGAAAACTAGAAAGTGAAAAATAACTTTATTTTTGGAAGTCGGTGTCTTTAGTAGGTACCAATTTTTTAAGTTATGGACTACTTTTTTGGTAAGTCGGTTAAAAAACAGTATTTGCAGTTGTGGGATGTCACCCGGCTACACTATCCCCGGGTGACTTTAGGCTACTTTTTATCCCTGTATTCCCACGGAAACGAGAACTACGCGAGTGAAATCGCGAGGCGTCCGCTAGTAGTATGTACAGATATATATATAGATATAGATTTAACACCTTTATCTAACTATTTAAAAATCTAAATGCCAACGTCATGGTACCTAACTAACATAATAGTATCCATGAATCCATGATACTTAATTGGATAGGTACGTGTTATCATGTGTCGTGGACTTGGCGAAAACCATTTTGCCAAAAATAAAATTTGTACTTAGGTACCTGCTACACAGTCCGTAGTCAGTTCGACTAGGAACTGCAATTTGTTTGCAACACGATAGTTAATTATCGATCTACATTGTACCTACCTACCTATTTAGGTGATAGACAGACTAATTGGATGTATCTATTGGTTGTCTGTAAGAGATTGCCCTGTGCGATAAGACCGCCCATTGTACACTTATCTTTATAAATGTTTTGTCCTATAATTATTTAAGTGGTGTACAATAAAGTATACTATAAATAATAAATAAATAATATAATTTTATTAAGAAATGCACACAGGAAATTCAAAATGTTTATTATTATTAGTCTATGCATATAATGGTAAACAGAGTGCATAAGTAGGTACCTACCTATCATTAAGTACATAGCTAATAGCCTCAATGTAAATACCTAGGTACATATCGAACTAAGGAAACCACGTTATTATTGTAGACTAACTAGAAAAAAAAATTCGTAAAAATTTCGATAGTAAATAACGAAAGTGGGCGAAAAGTGCCATGACAAACGCTCACGTGGGTCAAACGACGTTTTTCAACATAATTACGAGGAATAAGTAAATAACAAACATTATGTTTCTCGCGCCGTGTTCGGGCCACTAACAGCCTAATATTGTAAATACTAACTTCTGCCGGTGGTTTTGCCCGCGTGAAAAGCGTTTTATTATCCCAAGGGAACAATATACCGGGATGAAAAATATGTGCTACTCCAGACTATAAGCTATCCCTGTGCCAAATTTCATCCAGATCCGTTCAGCCGTTCTGGCGTGATGAGTAACAAACAAACATCCATTCAAAATTTCGCATTTATAATATTCGTAGGTAAGAAGTAAGATAATAAACTGAATAGATGCACAGCGAGTTAGCCTAACTTACCACAGTGTCTCTAGACGAAAGTCTATGACCAGTGTGTGTTGCCAGTGGTGACATATGTCACTGAGACGTGTTCGCTAACAATGAGCCACACATAGACTACTATTATATTGGAGCCACATTTTAAAGCTTGCAGTCACCCAAAGGGCTATGCTCGGCGTATCCTTGCGTGATCGAATCAGAAATGTAGAGATTCGCAAGAGAACCAAGGTTACCGACATAGCCTGAAGAATTGCTAAACTTAAGTGGCAGTGGGCAGGATACATTGCTCGCAGAACGGAGGCTCATGGGGCAGAAAAGTTCTGAAGTGGCGACCGCGAACCGGAAAACGTTGCATTGGAAGACCTCCCACCAGGTGGAACGAAGACCTGGTGAAGGTTGCGGGGATCCGCTGGATGCAGGACGCACGGGGACCGGTCAATGTGGCGAAGCTTGGAGGACGCCTATGTCCAGCAGTGGACGTCTTTCGGCTGATATGATGATGATGAGTGAGCCTAAATGCGGTGAGCAGCGGCCAGTTTTCGAGTTGAAAACTCGTCAGTCTAAATCCGCTAGGTATATCGAATGACGCTGATAAGTACCTACCTATCGTTGAACTCAACTGTCCTTGTTTACCAAATATAGTAGGTAAGTACCTAGGTACCTACCTATTTTTACTGATAAAACTAAATAAATATGATAAATAATTTAAATTGGTAAATTAGGTATCTACCAGCTCCTTTATAGGTCTTATATAAAAGGTCCTACATTAAAGTTTATGATGGGACCAATTTAATCAAAAAGTTTTTAACAACACATATTTTAATTCGGTGTTTTTCACCCCACCCTAGTTCACAATGTCATTCGACCATTGGCTCGCAATCCGCTGATGTGGTGTTCGACCTAACTAGGTTTTGCTATACCTACCTAGCGTGCAACTCAAAAAGTTTTTCGCTCAGAAGTGCATCGCAAAAAGTGATGAACCTATTAGACCCTAGAATAAGCTTCTGTTTTTATCTCTATAGATATTTAATTAAGGGGTATTTTATACCCCCTTATTATATTATACTCTCTATATGAAAATACTTGGTTACCTCTTTATAGTAGGTAAGTACCTAAATAATAATTAGAAGTTTATTTTCCTACTAGCAACTATTAAACTTATGAGTTATTTATTTGTTAAGTATTTATCTACTTTCTTAGGCAAATTGTGGTACGAGGTGAGAGCACTAAGGCGGTTTATAATTATTATTTACCATCAGTTTCTCCTCGGACACGGTACGGATGCTGCCGTGCGATCTTTCAGAGGCAGCCAGAGTGCTCTGAGTCATGGCATCACTTCGTTGATTCAAACGCATCCAAGCACAATGACGTCCCTGTAGATCTACTGTAGTACAAAACTATTTACACTTGTAAACTTAGCCCAAAAATTTACAGCACATTGTAAATATTAAAGCCGGAAATATACTTAAAAAAAACTGTCAATTAATATTAATAACAGAGGTTAAAGGTTATTTTGTAAGGGTATTCACAGTTTGCGAAGTCAAACGTTCTCCGCCCGCGTCGATTCACGTGGACTGAACGCTGGTCAAAATACAGCCTTCGCTTTGGGCGGTCGCTGGGGCAACGGCTAATCACCACAAATAAAATTTTCATACGCCGTCATGTAGCCACTTGTAATTATATACCTTCCCATAAATTGGGAACTATACCCATATAAATTTTACCTACGTTCAATACGTTAATGGCTGAATTCTATTCATATTCTTCCGCGTCAAGTACGCGGAAGAATATGAATACGTACGTTAACTATGCGTGACGGGTAATTTTTACCCAACTGCCGAAGGAGGGTTCGGTATGTTATTCGAGCGTATGTATGTATGTCCATTTCTTTGGCACGCTCTACAGCCACAGCCCAAACGGCTTGACGGATTATTATGAGAGGTGTCGTTGGATTTGTCTCATCGATTCTCTCATCTCTTTGTCTTTGCTAGGCTATATAATTTTTAAATATGAATGATGGAGGTGATACAATTTTATTTTCGTTATCTTATCGGGTATCAAATGAAAGCTACTAAATAGACCATTCTTAAAATATCGTAGAAGAGCAGTGGTGGCCCAGTGGTAACGGCCGCGACTTACAAGTTGTTGTAGGTCGTGGGTTCGAACCCAGGCAGGCGCTTTACATTGTGTAAAGTTATTTCAACACCACTGCTCTCAAAACGGTGAAGGAAAACATCGTGAGGAAACAAGTATTTCTTTGAACCAAAAATTCGAAAACATGCGACATCCGGGCCACCAACCTAATCCAACTTTGGTACCGTAGATAATCCACCGATTACGGCCCATTCCCTCTCACAGAGAGGAGGCCTGCACACACAAGGGACCGAATAGTATAATTCCATCTATCCTAACCATATCGTAACACTTTTTTGTTAATGTTATGGCACAAATTCAAGATAAGCGTAACTTTGATAGCAAAATAATAAGTGAAACAGACAGTCACATAGATTTTTTATTCACTGAAACCATATTAATAAGTATGTATTCATAATCTTTTACCACTTAACTTATTTGGAGAACTCTTTTTTAACCGACTTCCCAAAAAGGAAGAGGTTCTCAATTCGGATGTAGGTATCTATTTTTTTTTTCTTTCCATCATAAACAAAACGGATTTGCAAAATTGTGTGTTTCGTTCGAAAGCGGTTTGTTCTGATATGGTCCCATTTATAATTTGGTAAAGATCTGATGAAGAACTTCGGAGATATACAACATAACTTTTCAATGACGACAAATCTCTCGGGATTGCTGCAATCGCTCGTCTGTTTATTGTTTACACCATTTCATAACATACCACTAAGCTCTAAACGGGTACGCAGATGTACACGCTCATTTCACTGGTTATGTTCAAATCACATGTTATTCGGGTAATCTATTCTGACATCACTGTGGGCATTATAGGTGTACCTACTTTACTATAGAACTTTGTCATTATGTTGGTACCTACCACTGAAAGTGAAAAGTGAAAAATATAAAACCTTTTTACAAAAAATACAACCGACTTCCAAATGTAAAAAGATTTTTCATTTCATTAATAAAACTAAAAAGTCTGAAATAAAACAAAAGATTATAAAAACAAAAAACACGACTGCAAAAATATAATCAACTGAAAAGAGAAAAGCAATTACTATGCTGGTAGCTTAGGTTCAATACCCAATAAAAGCCTAAATTTCCAGTACAAGCTCAAGTTCCAGGTATTTGTGTTTCACTCTCTTCAACTCTGATAAACATACCTTTTTTTTTGCTTGTACTAATGCTCATGCATACCTACTGCGCTACCACGAGGAGCGCAGTTATGTGAAACTCCAACCCACTAAAACTCTACGGTGTCCTCCTGTGCAGATTATGGCGGGAACACGACACGCGAACTCATCGCGAACCTGCCGCGGCTGTCCGTCACTGGAGCCTCCTCTGGGGTGCACTGTAACACATTGCACGCCATGACCACCCCTGGGACCAAACTAGCACGTGGCCGCCACGTAGGCCGATTTTGATAATTCTTATCTACCTCAACTTGATTTTGGGCGCTATGGGTATTGTGGGGATGATGGTAATCCCAATCTTTTTTCTTCCACCCAAACCCATCGTGTGGGGTATCAAGATGAAGGGTTTTAAGACGTGATTACAAAAATATATAAATATTTAACACTTATATGAACTAAAAGTAATAGGTACAAATAAAAAAAACCGGCCAAGTGCGAGTCGGACTCGCACACGAAGGGTTCCGTACCATTATCACAAAACACTGCAAAAAAAATCACGTTTGTTGTATGGGATCCCCCTTAATTTATTTTATTTTAGTTTAATAATTATTATTTTTTGAAGTAAATATACAACTAAACATTCTGTGAATATTTCAAGCGTCTACCTGTTGCCATTATTAATATCGAGAAAAAAACGGCAAAACTATCGTGTTTGTTGTATGGGAGCCCACCTTAAATATTTATTTTATACTGTTTGTAGTTTGTAGTATTTGTTGTTATAACGGCAACCGAAATACATCATCTGTGAATTTTCAATTGTCTAGCTATCACGGTTCATGAGATACAGCCTGGTGACAGACGGACAGACAGACGGATCGCGAAGTCTAAGTAATAGGGTCCCGTTTTTACCATTTGGGTACGGAACCCTAAAAAACTAATAAGTTATAACTTTTTATGGTAAAAACGGGACCCTATATCTAAGACTTCACGGTCCGTCTGTCTGTCTGTCACCAGACTGTATCTCATGAACCGCGATAGCTAGACAATTGAAAATTCACAGATGATGTATTTCGGTTGCCGTTATAACAACAAATACTACAAACTACAAACAGAATAAAATAAATATTTAAGTGGGGCTCCCATTATATGGAATGCAAACGTGAATTTTTTGCCGTTTTTTGCGATAATGGTACGGAACCCTTCGTGCGCGACTCCGACTCGCACTTGGCCGGCTTATTATTACGAGAAACCACAATGTCTCTGCGAAATACGATCACCGTATGGATAAGGCGCGCTTACTTAGGCAACTGAAATTACCTACCCAATTCTTTGTCATTACCAAACAGGCAAACAGGTTCCAAGAGGTAAAAAATTAAGTTATTCATACTATTGCCATAAATTGCTGTTTTGATGAGACTTTATATTATTTGGCAAAAAAATTGAAATGAGCGCATTTTATTGCTCTACTTTAGAGTTGATTTGTTTTGGTTGGTGTGCAACAGCCCTGTAATAATAGGTACAGTACATACATAGCATAGGTAGGTACCTAACCACTGAAATCAGATTGAAGTCATCAGAAATTTATTGTTAAGTAACCAATTACGGTACAGTATAATTAAAAAGAAACAATTAAAACACATTAAAATATACAAAAGTACCTAAGAAGTAAAAACATAAAAACAATTTCAAAAATCCCTCTCACTGTATCTCTAACATGCCAATAAAATTTTCGTTCATTCATCTGCAAACAAATTAATGCCAGAAGCATCTTATTTCTTTGTTCTAAGGCCCAATTGTATGTAAGGCCTAGTTTTTCTTATATTTAAATCCGCATCTACAAAACTTTCCAAAGACCAAAATTGGATAGCCTCAGGCTTAACTTAAATGATGCCAATCTCATACAAATAAAACAAACAGATTATGTAATAGCATTTAATTTATATTAAATATTTTATAATAATAAAAGGTACTACATAGGTATACAAGATTTATTTACAAACTCAAACTGTACCTGGGGCAAACAGTTTAACACCTCTATCAAATAATTTAAAAAGATAACGAGATGGTTTAATGTCCATGATATACAAGTGCTCATTGTCATATTTAAGACCTGGATATTTAATTGTCAGATGTCCCGACACATCTGTACTCCAACCTGAAGGTAGATTCTCAACCTCCACCACTGTGTGAGCCTTATGTGAAAGTAGATTTGACATAACACATGAAACATCATCCTCAATTGCCTCATTGCAGTGACAAAGAATAAATGAATTATTGTAACTAGTAACAAAAGGAATCAGCTCTTGACAAAACTTATTTACTTCTCTAAGAGAGTAATTCAAATCAAAGAAGTGTGTAACACCATCCAATATAACATTGACCGCATCATGCTTCTGCTGCATAGACAATATTTTTTCTTTCACTTTAGGGAACAATTGCGGTAAATTATTGTCAGAAAGTAAAGTATCAATACAATATTCTGCTAAGTTCAAGTAGTCTACAAGTCCTGTATCCACATATCTCTGCAAGTTGTAATTCATCTTGAGACCCACATTCTGGTAGTGTTGTAAAGAATTATGTGTTGACACTATGATAACAGCAGTCTTATTCTTGATGCAATAGTTTAAAACACAACTTGTGATAAATGTACTGTCACATCCATTGATTTCTTTTATAACAACTGCTCTACTGGATAATGTTTTATCCAGTTGTAGCAGCTGTACTATGTCTGATGACATTCTGGAACAAAATAAATGATTGACTGCACAATTTTCACATATACTAATGAGAAAAAAGTGAGAGGTAATAAGTTTAGCAAGTGATTACGACTTCAGTTTCAATATAACCCTCTGAAGCGGACGATAAGCGTAACGCAGTCATTACTGGGTGTTTTAAAACACTGGCCGCGTGTTCAAATGAAAGGCAAGCTCCGCGCGACCTTAGTCAGTAGGTGCTCGTTGGTTTACCGGTATTAACATTTCTCGGCTGGCTTTTGATCTAAACGTACACAGTAGTTATTTTCGTAATAAGTGCTCCTAGTGATAATTTAAAAACACCTTGAAGTTGTACAGTTAATTTTTATTCACTTACAGGAAGTGCGAACTGAGAAACAACAAAAGTAAGTACCTTTATAATTTATTGTTCATCTAAATATTCAAAAAGTTCACAGAATGATGGAATACAGGGAAATAATTTGCCAATATAATTATAGTACACCAAACTGATAACAACCTTGAAAATATTAAATTATGTCCGCTTTGAAGGTTAACATAGTTTTAGACATACAGTTTTATTTTAGGTTATTTCGTTACGTCAAGTCAACCTTCTCATCTTTGTTGACGTTAATGACATGAGTAAAATGAGTAAAAATGAACTATGAAGAAAACGTCATTCATTCGTTAGATAGGTTTGGTCATTCATAGTTTTGTAGTCGTCAAGATAGAATGATAGCACAAAATAAAATATGACGCCGCTTACGTAGTGATGATAGATAGAATAAAGAATTTTGAATAAAATCAGAGACTTTGGCATTTAAAAAATCAGTGACATTCGATTCGGATACTGAAAGTAGTGAGGATAATAGTATATTACACTACACGGTATTCAGGGCCCTGAATACCGGGTCACTTCACCATTCCGTGTCATTAAGGTCGATAATTTGAGAACCCTAACTCCCTAACAGCTATTACACTACCCTAAATTAAGGTTTCGGGCCCTGAAACCGTGTAGTGTAATAAGCCCTTATAATAATAGTGTACCGCAGTGTGTACCTAACTATATGAACAAACCAAATCTCAATCTATATATATTAGTCTATGAAACCAAACACAGGTACAACTCTAGACTAGTCACGGTCAGAGCAGAGAAAACCCATGAAGTTATATCTATACCTTCATGAGAAAACCAGAAATGAGAAAACCAAACGTCATTACATTCACGTCATTCATTATGTCAAATGTCAAGCAAATACTTGAGCAAATCGGAAATTATATTTATATTAGTGTCAAACATCAGTTATTCGAGTATGGACGTTACTTTTGAGTTGGAAGGAGAAATCGCATTTATAAGGTTAAAAACTAAGGCTTGTTTCTTTGATTAATTCGTCGCCTGGGGTGTATTTACAACAAGTAAGGCTAGTTTAATTTTTATACCATTGGCATACAATTACTTTTTACAAGTCAACAAGCAAAACCGAAACCGATTCCTCAAAGCCTCAAAATGTAAATAAAACTACAATCAATGATAATGTATTGATGGAACAGTGGATAACTGGATACATACTAGTTACCTAAAATTACTCCGAAGTTAACATTCTTTGTATATACCCTAATCCACCCACTGACAAGTTTTCAAGTTTTGCAAACATTGCCATGGTTTTCAGATCACACAATGAATAAGGAAGTGAGAGTATCAAAATGGTATTTTGGAGGATTGGCATCAGCTGGAGCTGCATGTATCACACATCCATTGGACTTGCTGAAAGTTCAGATGCAAACCCAGAAAGGAAAGAATATCTCTATGGTCCAACTAGTTGGAATAGTTGTCAAAAATCAAGGTACATTAACATTATTGTAAAGTTATGATTTTAAAATAAATTCAGCCAGTGTCTTAGTGAAACAGATAATTAATACACATTCTCTAAATTATAAACTACTAGCTCTTTACCCAAGGCTTCACTCTCGGGGCCCACCCTGCAGAACCTGTTGATTTTTTTGGGGATAAAAAGTAGCCTATGTCACTCAGGAATAATGTAGCTTTCCATAGATGAAAGATTTTTAAAATTGTTTAAGCAGTTTTTGAGTTTACGCATTACAAAAAAACAAATCTCTTTATAATATTACTAGCTGTTCCCCACGGCTTCGCTCCCGTGTGTCACCCCACAGGACCCGTTTTCTGGATTAAAAAATAGCCTATGTTACTCAGGAATAACATAGCTTTCTATTGGTGAAAGAATTTTTTTAATCATTCCAGTAGTTTTGGAGCCTATTTGGTACAAACAAAAAAATCTTTCCTCTTTATAATATTAGTATAGATTACTTAGCTTATGCCCGCGGCTTCGCCCACTTAGAAAGTGCTTTATCATCCCAAGGGAATACAAACTATGTATCCAAAGTCCTTCCCATGGTCTCAAACTATCTCCATGCCAAATTTCATCTAAATCGGTTCAGTAGATACAGTTATAATCCCCTACAACCTCACAAACTATCTCTATATTGTTATAGATATATATGTTATAGATAGTGTAGATGTAGAAAACATAAATTCCTGATTAAATTATGAACTTAAATATTACTTCCTAATTTTATTGATGTTTTCTGATGGAAAGCTAGCTCAATATTAACCAGCACCAAAACTTGTTGTAATTATTGATTGAATGAATATGGGTATTAAACTGTGTTTATTTTTAGGTGTCATGGGTCTTTATAATGGTATCTCAGCTTCATTGCTAAGACAGCTAACATACTCAACAGCAAGATTTGGAATATATGAGATGGCTAAACAACAACTTGCGCCCAAAGATGTGAGCATTTGCTTTTAATATTAAGGTTTATAAGGTTCAAAACAACCTCTGCAATTATGACCAATGCTAAAAACTCGACTTTTTAAAACACATTTTTGTCTCAACCTGTGTTATCCCACTGCTGGGCAAAGTTCTCCCCCATGGCCTTACATCAATATTTCCTTTTTTTTGTAGTCGAAATAAGTTTCTCTGTAGTAAAACTTGTACTAACAACAAAATTTTAAATTATATATTATTTGAATTAATTTCAAATACCATCCAAATTCGATAGTTTACAATATACATATATGTATTATCAGTAAAGAGTTTATAATCTCATGTGGCTTATCATAAACTGACAGTGTTTACAATAACCCGGTGATATAACCCCTTGATATTTTTCAGGGTCGTCCCATAGCATTTTATATGTCGGCATTTATAGCTGGACTTGGTGGATTTGCCGGAGGGTTTGTTGGAAACCCTGCAGATTTAGTCAATGTGCGAATGCAAAATGATGTCAAATTGCCACCTGAGCAAAGAAGAAAGTAAGTAATAATTTTGATTATTTAGTTCAATATTTTTTTTGAATATTTTGTTACGGGTAGAAGCCATATCGGATGTATGGTGCAATAGTTCACTGGTGCCCATCTTTTAAAACAAAAGCTGGAGTGCAACAACTATAGAGGAATAAAGCCAATATCACATAGTATGAAAGTTTGGGAGAAAGTTATTGCATGGCGGCTGAGAAAAGAGAGTGAAATATCGCAGAAACAATTCTTTTTTATGCCTGGTCGAGATACAACAGATGTCATTTTCGCAACCCGCCAGTTGTGCGAGAAATACAGAGGCGCACATATAAAACTTGCACAAGGTGTTCATTGACCTTGAGAATGCATACGACCGGGTGCTGCGTGAGGTTTTGTGGTGGGCCCTTAAGAAGAAAGGTGTGCCTGGGAAGTATGTACAGTTGGTCCGAGCGATGTACAGTCGATGCAGTAACCAAGTTCGGTTCGGTCTACAGTGGGCACTACTGGCAGCTTCCGTGTGGCAGTCGGCTTGCACCAAGGGTCGGCTCTCAATGCCTACCTCACCCTGATGATAATGGACGCTCTGACGTCGGACATACAGAAAGAGGCACCGTGGTATATGCTGTTTGCCGATGACATCGTGCTGGTTGCCGAAAGTGGCCTAGAGGTCCAGATCAGATTGGAGGTGTGGAGGCACAGCCTATTTAATCTGCGATTTTGGCGGTGTCTCCAATTCCGTGCCTATAGCTCTAGCTGGAACATCCATACCGATGTGCCCAGACTTTTGGTACCTAGGGTCGCTTGACCAAGGGAAATGGCGAGGTAGACCTAGACGTAACGCATCGAATCAACTCGGGATTGATGAATGGCGACAGGTCACTGGGACAACTTGCGACCCACGGATGCCCCTCTAGTTAAAGGGGAAAATTTACAAGTCCGTGATTACCCTGTCGTACTGTATGGATCAGAATGTTGGGCTGTGAAAAAATGGATAAAAAGAGTTTGCATATAGCAGAAATGAGAATGTTGAGATGTATGTGCGGCGTGACGAGAATGGATAAAGTGAAAAAAATGTATATTAGAGGAAGTTTGAAAGTGGTGCAAGTGACAGAAAAGTTGGAAGGAAACCGTTTGTCCTGGTATAGTCATGTGATGAGGAGGGAAGAAACGCATGTTACTAAAAGAGTTATGAATATAAGTGAGGATGGTTGGAGAGGGAGGGGACTGCTAAAGAAAAGATGGATGGACTATGAGGAGTGATATGAAAGAAAAGGGAGTCAGTTATAGCGTGACGGGGGACAGAGCGGTATGGAAGGAGAAAACGTGTTGCGCCGACCCTAAGTAACATTGGACAAGGGCAGGAAGATGATGATGAGGTCTAAATATTCTATAAGGTTCTTTGTGTTTTTAATATAAATGCTGTATGAAAAAGTTATTTAGAATACAATAAACACAAGATGAAAGAGTGTGGATAGAATTAAAATCAACATAACCATGTACAGGAATAGGATTGCCAGGGCTTAAAACCGAAAAGCTATACAAACCTGCCAGGTTAGCAGGACTTTAATGATTTTGTGTCTAACTAAACTATCAGAAATCACTGGGTTGAATTTCAATCCAAAAGTAAAACACTTGGCAACAGTTTTAATACCGAATTTTATTTCAGCTACAAAAATGCTATTCATGGATTATGGCGAGTAGCTACTACTGAAGGTATAACACGACTTTGGGCGGGCGCCACGATGACCTGCAGCCGTGCAGCCCTCATGACTATAGGGCAACTTGCCTTTTATGATCAGATCAAGATGTTACTTCTCACCACTCCATATTTCGACGAGAACGTCGTAACGCATGTCACATCGAGCTTATTAGCGGTAAAGATATTTTAAACTTATGTAAACTTCTACACAAAATAATTTGTTTCTAGAAAGTAACAATTTTTTTTTTATATTTCCAGGGAGGTGTAGCAACAACTATGACACAACCTGTGGACGTCCTCAAAACACGTGCGATGAACGCCAAGCCAGGCGAATTTAATGGCATATTCCATATCATCACCAGTACAGCCAAGGAAGGCCCCCTTGCACTCTTTAAAGGATACATTCCAGCGTTTGTTAGGCTTGCGCCTCACACTATTTTAACATTCGTATTTCTAGAACAATTGAGAACGAGATTTGGTTCGATCAAAACAACAGAAATTATAACCATCTAAATGTTACTGTCATAGTTTTGTAGTAATTTTAGACAATGTGTGCTGACTAGACTTTATAGATGCATTTAGTTTATCATGTAAAGTCATTCGACCATATAATATATTTTTACATCAGAAATAATGTAGTTGCTTTCATAGGTGTTGAAACTAGGCTTGCTTGACTGGTCCATTGGACAAGTGTCTATCATGTCATGATTTGATGACTGACAGACGACAAACATTTTCCTGTGACATTATGGTTAATCCTAAGGGTAACAAATGCAAAAGAAGAGCAACAATATGTCTACTTCAATATTAAATTGAATAGGCAACCAAATAAGGCTTTAAATCGATTGCACTGGCCTATTGTGTTACAAGAATCACATTCAAGAACACAAGTAATGCAGTCTTTTTGGAATATATATTTTTTTATGAACAGGTTACTGATCCTCTTTTTTTTATATAATTTATTTATTACGTCGGCTCGGTGTCGTCACCTTTAGGATTGACCTAGAATAGTCTGGAAATAAGATAAAATTTTCTCACGAATCATGTGAGAATTTCGATAGTTACCATTTTTTATGAAGTTTTACAAATATTTTTTTATTGTTATATTTAAAAATGGAATTGGGCACGTTATTTTAGGTTACTTGGAGATTATTTTATTTTGAATTAAACATAGAAGTCGATCACCATTGGTCGTCCATTTCCGATCTCGGGACGGCCATACCGTATTTTCTTTTTGCAACTTTAGTCATGCTTACTCGACTTTGTCGGACCCACGCCTTGCCAATAGATGTAATAAAGAGGCTACCTAAAGAATAAAGGCTATTGAAAGATATTATACATAGTAAAATTGCTCAATAAACATTGGAAACACTACCTAACTAATAAATTCCCATAAAAGATTTTCAGCTTTTATGTATTTGTAGTTAGGCGTAATATGATAGTTTCGTAACAGTAAATAATTTAAAAACATAGAATAAAAACAACATTTTATGATCTGTTAAGGATTTTCAAACATGAACTTAGATTAATAATTATTTAGCGACTTATTCTATGTAGTGGCGTCAAACGATCTTGGCTTGATAATTTAATTATTGGCACGTAGAATGTAATATCTGTCCCTGTAAGGGCCGAGATACCGAGTTTTTAGATGCGTTATGTTCTGGGCTGTGTTGTTAAGAAATAATGTTATGTTTGTATTGTGCCAAAATGATATCTTTTACAAAAATAGGAATTTCATGGTTTTTGAAACACTATTCCATTATAATACGACAGTGGTTACAAACTACTATTTAGAGTTTATTTTTGGATGTATTTTTTGATGATTTGAGATGCATACATTCCTCAACAACAGTATTCAAATACACAATATAGGTAGGTGCTGTAATTTACGTGTTTTATATAGAATTGACGTGACGACCCAATTGTAAATTGTTTACATGTCTGTTTAAGTGATGTTTACAACAAGTCAACATGGTATGGCATTAGCAAGTAATCACCAACGGCTCCTTCTTACACTTTGTAACATTCCAGAACCGAATGTTAAAATTTAGGCACTTTAAGGAGTCCGTAAAACTATTGCCTTTAATGCCATTCAAAACTGATGCCTGTTTTTTCAGTAACACTAGGACTCCTCCACAGTGTTCGTGAGCACTTGGATTTTCAACTCTCGACGCTGAACGGAGCGTTGAAAATCCAACAACGCATTTTTATTTAGATATTTATTGTGTCATCTAGTGTTAGTGAAGACTGGCATAAATGACTTGAACAGTATCTGTCTAAGACTAAGATGAGCAGTGTTCAATATTTTAAGTAAAAACAGCCTTATTGTCAGCGAGGTAGAGTATCTCTTATTATTGTATATTACTTATGACTTCTAACTTATGTAACCTATACACAAGTACACACGGTATGATTTTCAGAATACTTATAAATGGCAGCTCGTACGTGTTAAGTATGATAAATATATAACACTTGTGTTCATCCTACATAGAATTCTTCCATTCAAGTGTCCTAAACCAGTGACCGGTTCGGTTACAATTAGAATTGTTATTTACAAATTTTGGCATACCTGTTATAGGTACCTACGAGTATACTCCATTTGCGATAACATTAGACGTTTAAATTAGCCCATTTTACAGCCCGTTCAACCGATTTTGACTTCTATTACGCTGGTGATACGACAAATGGTAGCTGTAGTAAACAGTTGGTTTTGGTAACAGGTTTATGCTTTTTATGTCATCCTTATGTTTACAGGATAGGACTTAAAATCGGTTGAACGGACTGTAAAAAGATTTGGATACATGTCTAATGTTATTTCAAATGGAGTTTAACTTACTTATATAAATAAGTAAATTATTATATGAATGTTATACAAATTGTAATGCGTGTAATTTATTAGTACCCCAAGGTATTATAATGTTTGACTTAGCTAATAGTTCGCCCAAAAAATGATAACTTATTTTACTACTTGATTAATATAAATTCCTGTGGTCAATAGTCACAATTTGTAATCTTTATGTCATTGTTTCGTATGAATTTATTTTATGTATATTATATTGTTACTTAGTGTTGTATGTTGTAAAGGGAAATGAAAGACTTTCCATCATTAGTCAAACAAAAAATAAATGTGTCCAATTAGTCAAATAGGACTTTATCTAGGCGTAAATATCTGGAATGGCTTTTTGAATTCCGGTTCCTAAACTATCCCAGAACATTGTGTTCAGCATAGTCCATATTTTGAACATAATATTCATTACCAACTTCCCTCTCACAGAGAGTGTGTCCCATCAGTGGGAACATTAAAAGGCTGAAGATAATTGAAAAAAAAACCCATATTTTAAAGAAAATCCATACAACGAAGACGGGTGCAAAAACTTTGAGCTCAGTACGCTCTCATCTGTATCCATTCTCGCTTTACTGTATTACTCGTAAGGCGAAAAAAAAAACTACAACCTCGACTACTAATCGAGTTGCCTTACTTTTGGCCTACCCCCAAGCAAAATAAATATGCCCATGGCTGCGTATCTGGTTTTTAGAACGGACGGATATACCGCCTGCGCCTAGAAAATGTATACAATGATAAAGGCTAATCTTAAAGTTTGAATCATTAGGTTTCGGAACAAATCAGCAAAATACACAACAATTCTGTTTTAGTTTCCGGATCATTAATTTCACTTGCTAATTTCTGAAAGGCATTCCGGAGGTTTACGCCCGACCTTACTGTGTAGATTACGATCTTTTTTAGATTCCATTGTGGTGGTTGTATATTAAATTAAATTCTTGTTACGAATTGTTACTGTTTATGTTACATGCCTGTCCTTTCTTTAACCCCATTCGCTTGAAGGTAAAATCACGCGGGTAATTGCATAACACACAATCGGTGGCAATTTAATAAATATTCGTTGCCTGATTTAGAGTGGGTACCGATTTTACTCAAATATAATAGATCTCCCGTCGAATATCGGTTGCGGTAGCCAATCTCAACGGAGATTAGCCAAATATGAAGGAGACATAATAGTAGGTACACAAGTGTGTACGCAAACACAGGTGCACTCTCTGTGCCTTTAAGGGACCGCACTAGGCGCTTCAGCGACGCGACTCGATGCGACCGCACTGGCGCGACTCTAAGTAGCAAATTTTGCTCGTCAGTCGATCGACAAAGATGTGGCATACACTAAAATAAATCTAAATAAATGAAGTCAGCACTTTGAATGTTTACATCTATTCATTATTACTTTACTCAAAAATGCATTTATTGTGGTCATTATTTTGACAACCTTGTTTGAGCAAAGTCGACCTTGCCGTTCTGTCTCAAGGAGCGGCCGGCAAAGTTTTGCTGGCCGCTCTAACAGGCCGGCAATGTTTTGCCGGACGCTATTTTGACGTTTCAACGTTATAAAAAATCAAATCCAAAAAGATTTTATTTAAAACACAGCTGTTTGTATCTATAGAGATAGGTACAAAAAGATTTAATTCCATATTCTTGCTGTCCTCGCTGTAAAGGTTTCGACCTACGGTCTCGGCCTTTGTCTCAGCTCGTCCATCAAGCTGACCGCGCTGTGTCGGCCTGGAGCTGGCCTACGCTGCGCTGTCGGCCATAATCAGCGCGACCAGCAAAGTAGTCATTATAGACGGCGGCAGTAATGTACTGTTATTAGATCGCACCAGCGCACAGTGGATCGAAAAACGGTTCTAGAAGACATAGGAACTTAAATTTTAAAGTGTCGGTTTTTTTGCTTGAAATGGGTTCTAATAGCCAATATCATACTTATATATATCATAGGATGCAATCTGATAGGCAAAAGGGCAAGTTTTATTTTTTTGTTAAAATAATGTATGGAGCTGATATAAAAAATGCATAAATCTCCGGAACCGCAAGACTAACCGTAATATCCTTGAGTCCGGTTATAGAACTTTTTAATTATGATTTTTTGACATACTTCGTATAACGAGATTGAGTGCGTTTTTTTTTTAATTCCTCAACTTTTTTACCTAGTATAGCTATAGATAGAAATAGACGTGTTATGTGATGTGTCTAACTTAAAAATTTAATTTAAAATAATTAAAGATATTTTGATGTCTATTAACCGACTTCAAAAACGGAGGAGGTTCTTAATTCGTTTGAATTTTTTTGTATGTTTATTCAGAGATATCTTCGCAAATTATTAACCGGTCTTGATGATTTGTTTTTTGTTTGAAACAGTGTGGTCCCGGATTGGTTCCAGTTAAATTTGAAAACCTCAAACGGCGCAAATATAACCTTATTGGCAGTTATATGTTTAAGCCGTTTGGGGTTGGGACATTAGCACAGAATAAATAATAGTACAAGTACAGAAGAGTCACTTCGTGCAATAATTCATTGAAATAGAGACTCCTGCAAGTAAGCAACAAAGTGCAATTCAGCTCGCATAAGCGCTCAGTGCCTAACGTGATATTCACCTAAACGTTGCCGCTCTCTTCTAACGCGTATCTCCGTCGCTGTCTGGCGCGGTTTGACTCTGCTCGTAAGGGTTGTCGACTTGCCGCTTTCGCCACAGAATAAATAATAGTACAAGTACAGAAGAGTCACTTCGTACAATAATTCATTGAAATAGAGACTCCTGCTAGTAAGCGACAAAGTGCAATTCAGCTCGCATAAGCGCTCAGTGCCTAACGTGATATTCACCTAAACGTTGCCGCTCTCTTCTAACGCGTATCTCCGTCGCTGTCTGGCGCGGTTTGACTCTGCTCGTAAGGGTTGTCGACTTGCCGCTTTCGCTTACATCCACTATCTACCTACTTGACCGCGTAATCTTTCTTATGTTTGATGCCTATGGTTACACTGTCAAGTAGGTATATAGACAATGAATATCATAGACCGTCATTTTGTAAGGTACTTAACAAATGAAAACTAGGTTAACTAAACTTCATTTACTATAATATTAGACATTTAAATAAGCCCATTTTACAGCCCGGTCAATCGATTTTGACTTCTATTGCGTTGGTGATACGACAAATGGAAGTTGCAGTAAACAGTTGGTTTTGGTAACTAATTATTAAAATTAGCTTGAAGATTTTAAAGTTAGCTTGAAGAACTCTTAGGAAATATTTTTTGTTTGTCCGTTAGGTATAAGTAAGTACCTAGTTTTATATTCAAACGTTAACGTTAACAAGTGCGTACACTTACTCAGGCTATTGGTAAATTCTTAGGCTAAGTAGGTAACTACTTACTTAGGCAATTATAATTTATTTTAAACTGGTTCTAAAGCGTTTATTTTTATGTTAACAAAACGGTAACTATTAACTAATCAAATTATATTTGTGAACAACACGAAAATCTAAAATATCTAAGTAGGTAGATACCTAATTATTAGTATTTCACACGCCTATTCATTCTTTTAGGAACACCAAAAGGCTTAATTTTTTATACAAAACTCGTACTCATTATGCACCTACTACCGATAGTTACAGAGAATTTATGTAATGATTTAAATAGGTACAACAAAATAGCTTACCCTTCAAAATCTTCCGGTACTTTAAAAAAACATAATATCGATTCATTGTTCTTTGCTTTATTTAAACACCCGTAAACACAACAATATCTTTTAAAGGCCTTAGAAGTACGTTTAGAAGTCATTGTTCTTTGCTGCATAAATCATAGAATTAATAACGTGGCTAACGTGCGAGCCGAGCGGAAAGCGGCAACCTAACGCGTTATTCCCTCTAGAGGGTACCGTCGGCCGATCGTACCTAAACTGCGGAGTGACACCCCCCTGACATTAGTCATTAGTTAGTCGACTGTTCGCGTGACCAGAGGGCTGGCCTTTTCTTCAGCCAGAGAATAAGCATTGCCATTCAACGTGGCAATGGCAGCATTGCCACGTTCTGGGCATGTTTCCCATTGAAATCGATGTGGACGAATTTTTTGATGCGCTATGAGCCCTTTTCCCACTCCCCTTTGTATGTAAGTTTGTTTTGCTATTAGTCATAAGATTAGAAATATTCAGTTGTATGTATTATTTGAATTATACAAAACTAATTTAGTTGCTAGCAAGAAAAAAAAAAGAAAAATCCACATAGTCTTCACATTCACAATAATCAAAATAATATAGTACCTACTTTAAAATTTAAATAGTCTTGTCTTGGCAAGAAAACCAACCATTCACGGTGCAAAATATAAACCCATTTGATTTTGTCTGGACTTTAAAAGAGACTGTGACCTCTGTTTGTTTCGGCCTTTCTTCTCAGAGTAGTCAGACAGGAAACGCCGACCTCATCTAGTTTTAAAAAATATGATCGACTTATGACGACTTATATATCGACGATATTAAGTATGTATGTATTTATGTATCTATTATTTAACATATGTATGTATTTTTGTTTTTAGTGAGTATCTATTTTATGTTTATTGTTGCTATTGTCGCACCACTGACAACCCCATGTCATGTCCAGGTATTTCTGTCCATTCCAGGTTGCCTGGAAGAGATCGCGGAATGCGATAAGGCCGCCCATTGTATATTATAGTATTAAGTTTCTTTTTTTTCTTGTTTATTAAGGTGTACAATAAAGTGTATATAAATAAATAAATAAATCGACATGTAAAAGTGTTTGTACAAACCAACTTACAGAAATAAATCATTTATCATTTACCATATAATCCTTATCATCGTTTAATAACATTTGATATATTTCTTACCCTTTTCTCGCACTAATAGTTTTACCTACGTGGATGCCAATGCCCGGCGGTGTCGCACCACCAGCACCATGCAACTTCCAAACTCTAGGCTACTACTGTGGCAACGGAGCCCTCACGCCTCTAGCCACCACATGCCGATTCCCGGCAACCGTAGGCGCGGGCTTGCGGACGGCGAGTAATGGGTAGCTCGCCGTCCAATAAGGACCCAGGCCCGAGCCGACGGCGCGTAGTGTTCCACGCGCGCCTCAAAGAGATGTCAGCAAAAACTAACGGGGTCCGCTAGGGCCGATGCCTGTCTGGGTCGCGGATAAATTTAAATGAGAGTTACGCGGCCCTGGTACAAGCAACTGAAGGAACACGGGTGGGTTTTAGTCAGTAAAAGTCTGACACGCCCTCCCGCTTCACCCAGAGTGGGAGAAGTCATTGGACGACAAGAAAAAAAAAATGCTGAGGCATGACTACTGTGAAATTCCTAATGGAAAAGTCCGGGCCATTAACACTTGCTCGACCTGGGCACCTCCAGAGAGCATCCTAGACAGTCGCGCTTTCCTCCATATTATTTAATAATTTTAAAAAAATACACAGATAGAGTGCAGGTTCAGGCCCTGTGTAGCAATCGAATCGCTTGCAATGCATCGCCATTGCAAGCTTCAGGTTTCAAGTAGACCTTTCTTTTATCACGGCGTAATTAAAAACACCACATGTTTTAAAATATCATTTATATATTATAACTTTTGTGATTAACTTATAAATGACGTGTGCATCAAAACATCAGTACTATAATTAGTGGTGGGATTGTGTCATTAGGACAATGTTTTTTAATAGTCATAAATTTTAACTGAAGAATAAATAAGGCTGTTTGACATATTTTCTATACTTACAAAAGCTGTCAAAATGGCATTTTTATTGCTCAGCTAAAAGTTATCTGACTAATAAAAAGTCGGCCCTTAAAATCATAATTTATCCTAACATCTAACTTATTATTCTACCATAAATAGAGGTTATAAAGCCAAATGAGACTCGAAATTCAAATTAATGTATGTCTCCTTATTTGTACAATGATAGATCATTCGTCCCGACGCTGTTTCGCGCATGCTCGTAGCATGAGGCTCTGGCCGGCCGGTTCTATCAATATGGTTGCAGGCCCTTGCATCCAAGGCTCGCCGTCCACTTGCATGGCACAAGATCCTTCCAATTCAATCTGAAACAAGCAATAAAATAAAGTTTCTATTAATGGACAATCCTTTCTAAATCTGTAACTCGCCAGCAACAATACGGATTGATGACTAAAAAAATGTTTGTGTTTGTAAATGTGTGTTGTGTGTCAGTTACATTTCCAAAAAATATTGGACACATAATTTTCTTTTGTCATGTAAACAAAAAATTATGACGATGCAGTGCGTTAAAATATCGCATGACGTCATGCGTTGGTACACTTTTAACATAGAAGTGACGACACAAGCCCCCACTCCCGAACTTTGATGCGCTTTATCTTCGTGTTTTTTTATTGATTTGAATAAGCAAAAAATACGCGTCCAATATTTTTTGATAATTTAACCGGCGGACTAAACAGAATTTGCTGTTTCGTACCCCGTCATCGTCCCTATTCTAATAGGCACAATAACCTACATTTTGTATTTTTTTATTATTGAAAGGCTCGCGCTTGACCAGTATCTCGCCTGATGGTAAGCGATGATGTGCTCGAAGGTGAAGCACACTTGCCTAGAAGTAACCTATTCACTCTAGTCTTAAAGTAGCTATCGGGCAACACAGACTCCGGCAAGGAGTTTCACTCCTTAGATGTACGCAAATCGATACTGTTTCGGATCGATCCTCCACGGGATTTTAACGACCTAAAGTTTAACGGTGTATATTTACCTTAAGGCTAGAAGCCTGAGCAAAACGGTAAGGTTCTGCCAACCCACACTGCAATCTCGCAATGTGGAAAGATGATGAGATTCCAACTACCTGCAATTGTACACATTATATAGTTACATAAAAAACCGGCCAAGTGCGAGTCGGAGCGTACCTACCATTATCGCAAAAAACGGCAAAAAATCATGTTTGTTGTATGGGAGCCCTAACAGACAGACAGACGGATCGCGAGTGTTAGTAATAGGGTCCCGTTTTTACCCTTTTGGTACGGCACCCTAAAGTTAAAATCCTATATATTAAAAGTTTAGGGTACACAATCACGCTCGCCCTTATCATTATATGACGAAACCTTCACGCAAATTTATGAATGTGTTGACATTGAATTCGCCTCATTACTCCCAGTTAAGGGTACACTATTCGAAAATACTTCCATACAAACGTAGTCTGGCTTTTACTCCACTGTTTGACGATGTACGTTCAAAATAAAAAATGATATCAATTTGTCTCATCATTATCTAGTCCTGTAAGGAAGCAAAAAAGCAAAAAAAAAATTACTCAAAAGTTATGAGCTTCGAAAGTTCCATGTTTTAGCACAAATTTTAACGCATCTTTGGGCGCAAATAAGTACCATAAGAAGAAGGAAAATTGAAAAACGGCCTCCATACAGGGATAGATTAGTAGTTCAATAATGCAAATAATTTTATTCTGAACAGATACATTCAGTCGTTTTTTCATGATATCCAGACTCCCAAAGGTCTGTTTATAAAATTTCGCGCGCTCGTTTTCGTTCTAAATCATCATCCACTCCGCTAAAAATTTGCAAAAGCGTGTATTCGTAAGCGTACTAGCTTCTTACTGCTCATCACAGCATCTATCTGTTCCGCACGTGTTGTCGGTTGATATAGCATGCATTTTAACCCCGCGCACAAAATAGTTCGTGCCGTCGACTTGTGTAACCTTAAGAAAGACTATGAATTGATCTCGAAATTTCTTAAGCTAAAACAACTGCGGTTTGTCTTTGAATGGGAATAAAACTGCCTTGATAATGCGGTTAGCTATGTTTTATACAGAATGAGTTTTTCAAGTAAGCGTGGATGACCAAATCCAAAACTATGAGGATTAGCGGAATACACTTAAAGGGGGTCACACAGTTTTAGTTTTCATCAAAATCGACACCGTAACTTGAGTGTTTTTCGCTATTCCTCATAGTTTCTGATTTGGCCATCCATGTCCACTTAGAAAACTTCTCTTGTATAACCAGATACGTACCTCAAGTTTTCCGTCTTGAATGCTCTGTTCGTCCACTTCTTCTTCGTTGCCCATACCTATAAGTAGATGGCTTTGATTATGTAAGAATTATAAAATAAAAACTGGCCAACTGCGAGTCTGGCTCGCGCACAGAGGGTTTCGTATAAACAGCTATATTTACCAAATTAAATATGTAACATTGCTAACGTTCATAAACAATGATAGCACCGAACATTGCTTTAACGAAGGGCCGGTCCCTTCGTTAAAGCAATGTTCGGTGCTAGTCGATCTGGCACCGTTGGAGAGACTGCAGTACAGCCCAAGTCTCGATAGAATCAAAGGCTTTCTCGTAGTCCACAAACGCTAAACAGAGAGGCAGGTTATACTATTCGGTCTTCTGTATAACCTGCCGCAGCGTATGTATGTGGTCTACGGTGCTAAAGCCTTTTCGGAATCCGGCTTGTTCGGGAGTCTGGAAA
The DNA here is from genome assembly GCA_945859665.1 of Anorthoa munda. NCBI lineage: Eukaryota > Metazoa > Arthropoda > Insecta > Lepidoptera > Noctuidae > Anorthoa > Anorthoa munda. The sequence continues at coordinate 9,395,929 of OX243913.1, read as the reverse complement.
TCATCAAACCCGCGCGCGAGACAATTCACGTGATGACTCTTGAAAACAACTTGTAGACATGGCTAAGAAGTCAGATGGGCCACTAGTTCTTCAGCCGGGCATTGTCGCCCTTCTTGAAGAAGAGAGTACCACCACACACCTACACCATTGCTGTGGCGTTTTGCCCTCGAGTATGACGGAATCAAACAGCTTCTGAAGGTCCTTACCGGACCGGTTTCCCACCTGCCTTCGGGAGTTCGGCCGCGATTCCGTCATCACCCGGCACCTTGTTGTTTTTAAGCAGTTTCAGAGCCATCCTAATTTCGAACAGGCTGACGTCCGGGATATCTTCAGTATAGTGTCGGGTCAATCTGGCTCTTGGGTCGTTTGCTAGACTCGTAACGGACTTGCTGATTGATGTGTACAACTGCCCATAGAATGTCTCGATCTCCCTCAGAAGCTCCGTTTTGGCGGATACGATCCTGCAATTGTCGGTCTTCAGTTTCGTGATCTGGCTCTGCCCAATAGCCAGATCCCTTGAAGATACCTTGGAGCCTTTATTTCGCTCAATCGCGTATTTAATACGCTCGTTATTAAAGCGGCTGAGGTCTCTTTTGAAGGATTTAGAGATCTGTCTATTGAGCCGCCGGTATTTGCACGCCTCATCTGAAGACTGCAGGATCATCTCAAGCCTCTCCTTCATAAGCTTCAGAGTAGGATTAGAGAGCTTTTTGTTTCAATCTGTACGACGGGTCTTGAAAAACTTAGACCCGACCGTATGGACAGCTTCCACTAACCCATCGCCGTATTCGTCCACGGAGCTCTCTAGCAAGGCACTCGAAACGATTCTGGAGTTCGAGCTGAAAGCTCTCGGGGCTTATAGACCTGGATCTGTGCTGGACGGAGCGTGGACCTTATCAGTCGAGACCTTTGAAGCTTAATATTAATGTTCAATGTGCCTCTTACCATGCGGTGATCACTCCCGGTTTTCACCGAATTGATCACAGAGACATTATTCAACATTTGCTTCTTGGTTGACATGATGAAGTAGATTGTATTTTAGTTGCACCATCGGGGCTCTGTCAGGTCCACTTCCTGTGTTCACGCTTTTTGAAGGAGTTCATCATATAGACGCCCTCCTTCTCCATAAAACTGGCCAGTAGGTGTACCCCGTGGTTCCGTCGTTCAACTCCAAATTACCCCATTTGCAGCTCATCCTCGTCTCGTTTGCCCAGTTTCGCGTTGAAGTCCCCCATGACAACTGGAAGTGAGTGAAGTGAAGTGAAGTGAGTTTTGAAATCATGCATGGCTCTGGAGATATATATCCTCATACATGGTCTTAACCTCGTCGTCGGGGTGTGCCGAGATTGGGGCGTAGACCTGTATGACCTTCAGCGAATATCTTGAGGATATTCTGAGTATAAGGAACGCCACCCTGGTCGACACACTCTCGATCTTCACCACGTTGTTTACAAGTGACTTGTGGACGATAAACCCGACACCACCCTGGGACTGCCGGTCACCCTCTCGGAAATAAAGGAGGTTACCGGATTTGAGGATTATCGAGTCCTACCCCTCTCTTCGGAGTTCAGATAACCCTATATTACTCCATCGTAACCTGCTCAATTCTTCCTCGAGTTCGGCCATCTTCTCGTCGGTCCGGAGTGTTTGCGTGTTATACGTTGCCAGGTCCTGTCGTCGGTGTTTATTGGGGTAATCGGTTCCACTCCGTGAATTCTTCGCACCCGTTGCCACGCCATCGCCTCGACCGCTACCGTAGTCGAGGGTAGACGGGCTGCCGGGCACTCCGGGCCGTTTTTTAGTGGTGCTATTCATTTTGGTTTCTCTCTAATCACCACGCTTGGCAGGCGGGTTAGCGATCGCAGTTTGTTCTTAAAGTGCACAGAGAACGCTGCTGCCCATTCTCTGGTGTTTCCCTTCGCCTCTTACAACACCCACGGGAAGATATGGGATGGTGAAATTCTTTACGTCCGTCACCATACGGTACACCCCATACATCCATATACAATTGTTTTACTTTTCCAGGTACATTTTACAAGTTGTTCGACTATTATTACTACTGCCGTGATTTTTTTCACATATCCAAAAGCAACCATTTAGCTGGGAGGGACACACACTTGACTCTAACAACAATTTGCAAATTTAAAACTTAATTTTACGCAAAAATATTACGGGTCTGTGGTTTTCAAGACCCGTAATATTTTACCATTTTGTCGGCGTGAATGCGTGATTAATATATATCCATGCCAAATTATAGCTTTCTATTACTAAGAGTCTCTGAGCTAAACTGCGGACGGACGGACGGACGGACGGACGGACGGACGGACGGACGGACGGACGGACGGACGGACGGACAGGGTGAAACCATAAGGCATAAAGCAATGCCAGCAAGCAAGCTATTTCTAGTCAGTAATTTGGCTTGGCGATTGATTCCAAGAAATGTAAAGATTTTAAGAACAAGACATAAATCAGAAGCTTATTAAGTATGGATAACGATCCTTCTAGTAGTGGACTAGACTCAAGCTAGACTCCATACCGGTCAGCCTTAAGAGTTATTAACAATAACTTACATGTCCGTATGAACAGGACGTAAATGACAGGAATCGATATCTGACACATGTAAAGAGTTTCGATAGATTCCTATTTGAGCCCGTAATGTAGGGTATGTTGGGTGTACTAACTCCAGAGGTCGACGCCGGCGCCCCAGGAGGGGATGTTGAGCGCCACGAGCGCCTGCAGCGGCGGCAGCGCCAGCGGCTCCTGGGCGTCGCCCAGCCGCACGCGCAGGCGCCGCTCCAGCGCCAGGCAGCCGCCCGCGTCCAGCGCGCGCCCCACGCCCAGGAACAGGTACGCTATCTGACCAGTGACCAGTGACCACACATACATACATTATTCTGTTTTTAATTCTGCTATGAAACTTATTATTTACTAGCTGTTCCCCGCGGCTTCGCTCCCGTGGGCCACCCCACAGGATCCGTTTTCAGGATTAAAAAATAGCCTATGTCACTCAGGAATAATGTAGCTTTCTATTGGCGAAAGAATTTTTTAAATCGGTCCAGTAGTTTCGGAGCCTATTCGGTACAAACAAACAAACAAAAAAATCTTTCCTCTTTATAATATTAGTATAGATTATATTTCTAGACTGGAATTTCTCATTAGCAGCCCGGTGTTTGGATTTGTGCCCGGTTCATGGAAATAGGCTCAACCGATTTACTTATTTGTATTTTTTTTTGTTGGGTTATCATCCAGTGACTTCTCCCGCTCTGGGTGAGGCGGGAGGGCGTGTCAGACTTTTACTGACTAAAACCCACCCGTGTTCCTTCAGTTGCTTGTACCAGGGCCGCGGTAACTCAAATTTATCAAATTTATCCGCGACCCAGACAGGCATCGGCCCTAGCGGGCTCCGTCACTTTTGCTGACATCTCTTTGAGGCGCACGTGGAACACTACGCGCCGTCGAATCGGGCCTGGTCCTTGTCGGACGGCGAGCTACCCATTATTTGCCTTCCGCAAAGCACAGGCTCACCCCCCATACATGAGATTTGAAACATAACTGGAGAAATGTGAGTGGCACTATGAGTGCACCGCTGTCTCTAACGTCTAACCCATACGAGAATACAGGATGTATGTTATGTTTCCTAGACTGTCAAATCTCTACGTAAGCTGTGCTGGCCTATAAATTGCCAGGCGTGTTGTAAAAAAGTTAATTAAAAAAATCAAAAAACATATTGGCGAGCTGGTGGACCAAAACCAGATGTATCCTCCGACTGCACATCATGATTTTCTTCTTGTTTACGTCTTTTTAGTTCGCTTTTCAAGCAGTCGGGTTTTTTGATTTTTTAATAAACTTTTTTTATGTACGACTTTTTAGTTATATTTTTTTAGAATTACGTACATTCAAACATATAAGTGTTATATATTTTTGAAATCACCTCTTAAAACCCTTTATTTTGATACCCCACACGATGGGATTGGAACAAAAAAATTTTGCCCTCACAAAATGGCGCCCAAAATTCACCTTTTTTTAAATTCCAATTTTAGTGTAAGCCAGTGACACTCGCAGGGTTAAAATAAAAAAATAAAAAATGTTTATTGGTGCAAAAAAGGTTACATTACAGTTTGTATATACGTACAGCTATATTGCAAGAAATTCCATTGTAACCATTTAAATAATGAACCCTGCCTCTCAAACTAGGGCAACCTGTATCTTGAGAGACATCGACGTTAAGGCGAATCGATTGACGTAAGAATCATCAAAATCGGCCAACGCGTTTGGTCTGTAGAACACCACATAGGAACAAACATACATACATACATAGACTGATAAACACATTACCCCCCTTCGGCAGTCGGGTAAAAAAATATTATCCTGAATTCTTGATGTTTGTGTTGTCTTACCATCCAACGAATAATACGTTGGCTATTCTAAAATAAAGAAGTAAACTTACATAGTTGAGCGTCCGATTAGCGTATCGGTAGAGGAACTGAGAGCGCGCGTGGTGGAAGTCGAGCGCTACCTGCGCGTCCACGCCGATGCTGGCGTAGTTGTACGCGTACAGCACGCGCGGGTGCCGGTAGCGGATAAGGCGGTTGTGTTTCGGGATTATCGTCACCTTCCATCTGAAAACAAATTCGGTTAAATAAACTTTCAAATTTTGTATCTTTTGAAGAAAGAAGGTCATAAATATCTCAGGACAAACAAACTAGAAAACCAGCCAAGTTCGAGTCGTTCGCGCACGAAGGGTTCCGTACCATTATGGCAGAAAACGGCAAAAAATCACGTTTGTTGTATGGGAGCCCCACATAAATATTTATTTTATTATGATTTTAGTATTTGATGTTATAGCGGCAACAGAAATACATCATCTGCGAAAATTTCAACTGTCTACCTATCAGGGTTCATGAGATACAGCCTGGTGACAGACGTACAGACAGACAGATCGTGGAGTCTTAGTAATAGGGTCCCGTTTTTACCCTTTGGGTACGGAACCCTAAAAATATACTACTCTTGGAAAATAAATGAATAAAAGAAAGTGTGTGCCTCGGTCCAGCAGCCTAATTCCGTAAGTGAATTCGGCAAAGAACACGTTTAGGAGGGTGACGACACCTTGAAAATAACGACTTTCGTATTGCGTAATACACTCGAAATGGGATACGTCATAACGGATATGTGAGGACGTACCCTTTCTATATTATTTACGCAATACCGAAAACTTTTTTTTTATTTTCGCGGTCAAAACTGGGACGCGCCTGGACTTTTGGGGAAAATACCAGGGAGTGTGGAATTTTTACATCACTAAAACCACCCCGGTCATCACCATCAGCACATGGAAGGGGTCCCTTCACCTCTTAAAAGACCACACTGGACCCCCTCTGTGCAAAGCCTGTTAGGGCCTGAGGAGGCTGAAATATCGCCTCCACTGAGCCACGCTGTGCACGTGATCACTGTGCTGCCGTCCTTCCTGAAGTCACTCGGTGGGCAGACAGAGTCCCCAATCTGACCACCCGCGACCTGCTTATGACGCAGGCGGGGTTTCGGCGTTTTAGGCATCGAGGCGGCTGCCTCCCCGACGCCTTCTTCGAGCGGGATCGGCCCTCTCACGATCCCGCTTGGCGTCCTCCTTCTGGGCCATCACAGTTTCACAGAAGGAGGCCATTTCCCGCCAATTGCCTGTCTCTGCCAGCATGGCCCTCACAGCTGCTGGCAGATACAGGACCTGGCGACCAAGACTTGCCGTTCAGAGGCCCACGCCGAGCACTCCTCGAGCGTGTGCTGTGCAGAATCAAGGTCGCCTCCACAATGGCAGCAATTTGCCGTAGCCTCTCGCCCAATCCAATTCAGGTACTCACCATAGCAACCCTGTCCGGTCAGTACCTGAGTGAGCCTGTAGGAGATGCGCCCTCTCTTTTCAGCCAGGCTTCGAAGTGCGGCAGGACGGCTTGGACAACGCGCTTGCGCAATAATTGCGGCTGCTGTAGCCGCTCTCGCCACCGCTCGAGCACGTGTCGCCGTTCCTGCCGCCTCAGCCTTACTAAACCGACTACTGGTACGCTTTCACCATTCCGGCGGATGGCGCGGATTCGGTTATAAAACCACGCGTCCATGTCCGCCGGAATATCCAGGAGGAAAGCGTGCCAGGAGAGTTGCCGCCTCAAAAGGATACCTTTCGGTAACCTCGGTCAATACGAATGACCATTTTCCGCTGCAGACTATTAATGTTAGTCCCGCAGCGACGGACACCTGATAGTCTGCTTGATTAAACAAGTGCCCCATAAAGGACCATCGATCGCACGAAACCCGCGTAGAGGCGGCGAACTTGAGGTTCCCCGAGGTTTGGCAGCAGTCTGTGCAAAGCACCCACTGGCTTTTCAACGCGGGGAGTCCAGTCGCTCAAAGTGCTCTTCGAAGCCCCACCGACCGACCAAGATTAGTCCAAGATACTTAATGTATCGACCCACGTGTTATAAGTTTAACGTGTGTATCTGTCTGTGGAATCATAGCTCCTAAACTGATGAACCGATTCTGATTTAGTATTTTTAGGGTTCCGTACCCGAAAGGTCCACACGGAGCCCTATTGCTGTCACTCACGTGTCTGTCTGGCTGTCTCTCGTCTGTCACACAGGTTTTACAGCCAAACGGTTGGAATAACAGTTTTCAAATTTTCACATTATAGCATCATGTTGACCCAAAGCCATACAAATTGTCAAAAAACATTTTTAATTGTTTTTAAGGGGGGATCCCCTTACAGCAAAAGAGGGCCGTGAAAAAGAAAAGTTTACCTTCCCCATCTAGTGGTGTATCGTGGTTTAGAATGTTAATCGAACGAACGTCGTTGAATAGATAAATACAGTATATTTTGTTTTAAAAATATTGGAAAACCTGAATGAGAAGCCACCAAAGTCTTTCTTCTTTCCACCAAGCTTTTTTAACAAAATTTTGTGCCAAAGAAATTTTTTACTTTCCATTGCCCTATGAACTAGAAATTTGGTGATTATGTTTAGTATTACGCATATTTTACTAACAAATACCAATATATTAATAAATCTGATGTTTTCTTTGAAATACCCTCATTTTTTTTCTACAACCAACTTGATTTTGCGGTTTGGTACGGAACTCTTAATGTACGAAGTCCGACATGCAACTGGCCCGTATTTTTTGTTTGAACTCCACCTAGAGTGTTCTTGGCTATGTTGGATAAAATCGGTTCAGCCGTATTTTCGCAAGATATTATCACGTTTTGCTTGTCGATCGAAGCGTGTCTGCTACTAGATAAATTATGTAGTTTAAAAAGCATGAAATAAAAACATGTCGAGGGTTTTTTATTTTATTATACTTGTTATCTCAAAAAATGCACCGTTTGTGCGGGATAAGCCACGGGAACGAATTTGTGGGATAAGCTACGGGAACGAATTTGCGGGATAAGCCACGGAAACGAAGTTGTGGAAAAAAGGAAAATGCTCCGTTTCTGCGGGATAGGCCACGGGAACGAAGTTGCGAGAAAAAGGAAAATGCACCGTTTCTGCGGGATAAGCCACGGGAACGATGTTGTGGGAATAAGGAAAAGGCACCATTTCTGCGGGATAGGCCACGAGAACGAATTTGCGGGATAAGCCACGGGAACGAATTTGCGGGATAAGCCACGGGAACGAATTTGCGGGATAAGCCACGGAAACGAAGTTGTGGAAAAAAGGGAAATTCACCGTTTCTGCGGGATAGGTCACGGGAACGAAGTTGCGAGAAAAAGGGAAAAGCACCGTTTCAGCGGGATAAGCCACGGGAACGAAGTTGTGGGAATAAGGAAAAGGCACCATTTCTGCGGGATAGGCCACGGGAACGAAGTTGCGGAAAAAGCTAGTCCGAGATGTTTATATACCTGTCCAGCGGTTGATGACTGGCGTGTGTGACAGCGTGGATGATATTGTGCGCGTCTAGAGAGGTGTGGCTGCCGGCGCCCCAGCCCAGCACGCGAGATAGGTCATTGCCGGTACCCATGGGCAAGATCGCTACTGCAGCCTAAACCAACAGGAAATTACTTAATGCGATTGTAACATTAGAAGTGCATATCTAACCAACTATTGCAGTGCCAATACTAAGTTTAGGTTCAAAGTAAAATTCGAAACGTCTGCACAGACGGAAATGATGAAATTATAAGGATTCCGTTATACCTTTAAAAACGTTTGGGGCCTGTGTTATACGGCAAGGGAATGCTCAATTATAAATAAGTAGATACCTAGGTACAATACAGTTATTGTACAGCCTACCTTGAGCATGCTTCGCGTTTCTTATAATATTTTTTTGTGGTGCTGATAAAACTGCACTCTCAAACTTGTATCGCTAGCGCAAGCGAGCAGACTAGCACTGTCCTCCCCGCGCCTTCGAGGGTCTTCATCTCCACCCCACCCCACACACACACATTTCTTTTTAAAGTAGTCCTTGTATTACTTTAAAAAAACATTGTCATGTTTATACTAAGATTAAAAAATAAAAGATTTTTTGCCCAAATGGGTCCGGCCTTTTTACCCGGCTAAACTGACTGGTCTGTTTGGCTTCTCGGTTTTAAGACCTGGCAACCCTACTCACTGACTATATATACTTTTAGCCGCCATATATTATCAATAAAACAAAATATATCTTTACCTTTACGTGTGAGAAAGAGAACAAGGAGTTCATGACCCAAGCTACTGTCCCGTCTCCGCCAGCGACCAGGATGCGACATCTCGGAGGCAACCATCGCACCACGCTCTCTGGGGAAGTTGAGCTAATATCCACCACCTATTGTAAAATCATATTTAGACTTGAGTTTATGCGGCAGTATTGAATATCTTTGTTCAAATTATTAGATACTATCTGTGCCAGCGGCTTTGCTCCCATCAACTACCTACCCTACCTTACTAAGGTATCTACCTACCCTACTTAACTTCCTACCTACCTACCAATTTTTTCTCTAAGGACATTCTTTCGCGGAGAATCTTAACACCGCCATTTAGAAAATGACGTCAAATGCACAACGAATCTATCGAATATGGAGTTCAACTATCCGAATATCTGAATTGCGTGTGTTGTGATATTTTACTTCATGAACACTTAAAATTCATTAAACTTTTGATAGATTGAACTGATTGCGATGAAACAAAAACTAAGTAATACTTCAGGTTACGCAATTTTTATGTTTACAAGTTATCTACATTGGTTTAGTACATTTTACGTGATGCGTGCACAACTAAACAGACAAACAGATAAAATGTCAAACAGACAAAAATGCCAAATATGCTGGAAATGTGTTCTGTTGGTTATCCTTTAACACCCTGGCTATTATTTTTGGTAATAGTTTCGATGTACAAAAACGACTTTATTACAGATTTAATATATATGTATTAGAAAAGAATATACTTTATTGTACACCATAACAGTTATCTACACAACACTTATAAATATATTTATTTTTCTAACAACACAATTTGAACACAAGTTCTTTGAACATATAATGAAGTCAATAAAACAACTTACTTGAATAGGATTTAGGAGCCCTCTGAACAGAGACAGTAGTTCATCGCTCCTATTGCTTCCAGACTTGGGATTTGCTGAAAGATTGTACATAAATAAGTATAAAAAACTATTGTATTTTTCTATACTTACTCTCCATTCGTTTACTAGGCAGTAAACGAACTTTACTCAATTCATTCATTCTAATATTATTATTAAAAAAAAATATTTTCTAGTACCATAAATTTCATTGGAATTGCAAATAAACATGCATTTTTATGCAGTCTTTGACAGAGGTTGATTGTGCCTATTAATAATAATTAACAATGCTTTTTCGACAGTAGATGGAGAAGCTAGTGGCCTCTGCTACGATACAGGTGAATTATATTGTACTTAAAAAGTTGAATTATTATGGTCAATAAGTCTCTTCCTGAGTCTTCCTTAAATCTCCAAGCAAGCAGAAAGTAGTTTTAAGCTTTACTTTTAATAATATTTCTTTGCGAATTTTGGATATCATTTTTAGGGTTCCATACCCAAAGTGTAAAAACGGGACCCTATTACTAAGACTCCACGAACCGTCTGCCACCAGGCTGTATCTCATGAAGCGTAATAGCTATACAGTTGAAATTTTCACAGGTGAACGTGATTTTTTTGCGATAGTGGTACGGAACCCTTCGTGCGCGAGTCCGAGTAGAGTAATCAGACAGCAGACTAGACTATGTGATTATTTCTTATCGAGCCATGTTGGAGAACACATATATCTTTCACGACTACCAACATCTCCTTGGCAAGGCGTGTCAAAGCCAAGTTTTTTGTATATTTACAAGCTAGCTAGTGCAAGTACCCATGCAGTAAAGGCCACTATTCATAGGTCTAAATCTAGTAGTGAAATAACTTGAAAATAATACACTGTAATCATTCATCAATGAAACATACCTAAAATTATGAATGGTTCCCAGTCATTGTCACCTGGATGCTTTATGTTAGAAACACGTCCTTTTTCTAACTGTACACATGCAGGAGGAATTATTATATTCCTGTATTTTTGAAAGTCACAGTGCTGCAAAACCATCATAACAATATTGTTAGCCGTGTCAGTTCTTCCTTATATTACCACCATATCACTTACATGAACAAAACGTGCTAGGGTTTCTGCACCACATCCCTGCTCAGAGTAGCATATAGCATCCAACTACGAGTATTCTATGTGAGTGCCGAAGACAGCAAGCGCCTATGGGGCCACCAATAGAGACGCCCCTAATAAGGGTGGAGGAAGAGGAACGGGGAGAGGGGGGCAAAGAAGGGGAAGAACCTTCACAATGAACGTCAAAAGCGAAGCGAAAAAGAAGGCACATACAAAGCAATATCATTGTGCGCCGCAACTTTGAAAGAAGTTCAAAATAGAGTTGGGAGACTGCAAATTCAGTTCAAAGCCCTTAAGGATCCATTAAGGGTACACTAGTCGCCGGCACGAACTATTTTGTGCTCGGGGTTAAATTGCATGCTATATCAACCGACAACACGTGCGGAACAGATAGATGCTGTTATGAGCAGTAAGAAGCTAGTTCGCGTACGAATACACACTTTTGCAAATTTGTAGCGAAATGGATGATGATTTAGAACGAAAACGAGCGCGCGAAATTTTATAAACAGACCTTTGGGAGTCTAGATATCATGAAAAAACGACTGAATGTATCCGTTCAAAATAAAATTATTTGCATTGTTGAACTACTTACTAATCTATCCCTGTATGGAGGCCGTTTTTCAATGTTCCTTCTTCTTATGGTACTTATTTGCGCCCAAAGATTCGTTAAAATTAGTGTTGAAATATGGAACTTTTGAAGCTCATAACTTTCAAGTAAATATTATTTTTACTTTTTTGCTTCCATACAGGGCTAGATAATGATGAGACAAATTGATATAATTTTTTTATTTTAACGTACATCGTCAAACAGTGGAGTAAAAGCCAGACTACGTTTGTATGGAAGAATTTTCGACTAGTGTTCCCTTAAGGGAACACAATAAGTGCAAATTCGGAAACATAAAAACAACTTTAAATTGCAGGAACCTTATGACAAGCACTTTTTTTACCAGGCAACCTGCCTATGTAAAATGTGCACTTGCATAAATGCATACAATCATGTTTGCACTAAAATTATCCATCCTACCTACTTATTATAAATGCAAAATTTTGGACGGATGGATGGGTGTTTGTTATTAAATCACGCCAGAACGCCTGAACAGATGTGGATGAAATTTGGTACAGAAATAGATTATAGTCTGAAATAGCAGATAGGTTACTTTGGGATAATTTTGACTTTTACGCGGCCAGCTGCTGGTATTCTATATAACTATTTAAGGAAACTCAATAAGAGTAAATCTCAATATGGAAAACAAATAATTTTTTTATACATATTATAGCTATGGTGCAGCAACCTTATCATGTATGTTTGTACATGAAAATTGTATACATACACATTTTATTACGAAATTTGTTCGTAACCAGCACCATGCTATATTAAATACAGTGGGCCTTCGCTAATTCGGACAGGCAAAAACCGCTTTTGCGGATTATTAAAGCATCCGGATTATAGTATGCAGTATTTTAATGGTAAAAATCACTATTTTATCCTTAGTTTCTTTCATTAATTATCGAAAACTACAAGCACCATTGTACATTGAATGTACATATTTCTGTCTGTGAGTCTGTGTATTTATAGCAGACAATTGTTAGACAATCACGTGAGTCATATAGGACTCATTGGACAGGGAAGAGGTCACACAGAGGGACATGTAAGAAATCTGTGCATTTGACATGATGTTTAAAAAGCAAAAGTTCATAATTTTTGGCCTTCATTTCAAAAGCTCCATCTTGCGTCCCGATTACAGCGATCAGCAGGGATCTGAATTAAGAAGGCCCTACTAATATTGACTGTAACTCTTTTACGATTAACACATTTGTTGCCGTAATTACTGAAAGAAATAAAAAGCCATTGTATCTGGCATGAGGCGAGTCCTAGGCAACAAATGTGTCAACGGCTTACTGCTTACAACCTAAGTACTCAGAAAGCAATTTTTAATGATTATGAGTGTAAAATACATCCTGCTTTTAAACCATAACAAACACTAGTATGTCATCATCATTATAAAATTAACGTAAATAACTTTACTCCATTTGCCAACCATGCACCAATAAAGCCAATCATAAATCCAATCAATTTATATCTGTATAAGAAATTATTTATCATAATTACCTCAGTATCACTAGCAAGTGAATGAGCCCACAATTTTGTTCTTTGACACCATGAGCAGAAATATCTTCTGAGGCCTTCTTCAGGCTGATCCACACTGTCAGATTGACTTGTTCCAACTAATAAACATCAGTAATGTTATAGATTAACTTCTCTACATTCAGATGAGATAATACAAAAAAGAAATGGAATACATACCATGAACCCAATGATGATAGAATGGCTTATCCCCTGGCCACGTGACGGGTTTACATCTCAACTTTTTATCTATAGCTCTATGACACCTTTTGCATGCACTTACAGCGCAGCATTCACAAAACAGTCCCACTGTCGGTAGCATGAGTTCACCACAATTTGTGCACTGTAATAAATTGGAATTAGGTTTGAAAAATCACCCAAAAAGACCTGGCCTTTAGGTGAAGAAAATCAGTAAACTTTATTAATAGTCTAGCTATATATTGGAACTCCACACATCAAGAGAGATGCAGTGCGGCGTAGAGTGATTTGCGTACTGTAATTAATTTTGATTTTTCTCTATATTAGGTAAATAAAAAATATAATGATATTTAATCAAATGTGTCGCACAGCACCGCAGCGCAATGTATGGAAACCCTAATATTTACTTACATAAATATTATAAGGTAGAGATTTGTTACACTGAATGCTTCTCCAAGTATGACCTCGGATTCTATATCTTGTCCGCATATAATTACTATCGGAAAAAAGAGAATGAAGAATTCGATAAACTAAATAAACGAGAAACACACCCCCTATGAAAAAATAGTGGTTGCAAATTAAAACGTCATTCAAATTCAAATAGGCTTCCATTTCGAATCCGAGTTTAGGTACAGATACAAATCAATTATTAGAGAAAGTTCTGAAAACAAAAGTTCAATCCTTTTGAGACAATCAATAAATTTTATTTCATTGTTTTGTTGATGTGCACAAATGACATTATTGACAATCGATCATTCTCAATTTCTCATTGACATCTCAAGATAGTGTTATCAGTGTCACTCTTCAAATGTCAGTGTAAACACATTGTTGCAACTCAAAAAAAAAGGCAGCCAAGTGCGTGTCGGGCCATGTAAAGGGTTCCGCAGTCACTGCGAATACTGGTAGGTATCTTGGAATGAGCATTTCAATCCCATGCCGTCGACATCTAATGTAGATATTTCATCTGCAGTTATAGATTTTCTCATAACCGTATACCTATAATATAAATGGTATTAGAAAGAAGTAACAGTTTAATGTATAAATAATGTGTTACTCATCCTAAAATTGTTGTTAAGGTCTTGAGACTCCAACTCATTTTAAGAAGTGTATGGCTCAATTTATTGTTCCCTTCTTAAGAAGTGTGGTTTCACCAAGCGCTTGCGTTTTCGTTTCGGTTTCATCTTTGTTTGTATTAGAATAGTAGAATAAAGCAGGCTACGCCAGCAATACACAATAATAAGTCATCCTCGTCCATTGGCTCGATCCTTCGCGACGCAACTGAGCTTAATCTTTAGAGCATAACTAAACGTGTAGGTAGACGCAAGGTCGACCATGTTTGTAGCTAGCCATGCTTGTATGAAACATGCTCATCGAGCATGTAGCTCCGTAGGGATCCACCATTACGAATGCAGTGTTGACTTTATCAACAAAAAGAAAATTGTTTTCGTTTCATACAATTTATCATGCCAGGTACGGTCTAGGCCCTAGACTCTAGTCGCTAACAGTGAAAAGTACTGACGCAACCTATTAATTATTCTGTGACGCAACGGACACCGCCAGTTTGCTGCCCTTCAACACGTACGTAGAATGCGGCGGCGCGCCTTCACCTCGCCGCGCCGTTGCGTCCTACCGACGAGTGCCGAACGATCGAGGTGTTGTGTGTGACACTTGTGATTGTGAACTCAGTCCAATAATACCCAGTGACCTTAGATAAAGTACCTATAGATGAAGCCCTGGCGTGGCCGCACATGAGACAACAATAGTTAGTTCTGGTGTTACAACAAGAACAAGAACACTACAACCCACCATCGCACTGACAGTTATTATCTGTAAATAACCCAAATTCCTTGTCTCAATTAACACATAATAACACGAAATCACAGAAAATCAAACAAAACCGAGTTTGTTTGTCAAACCTGCCATTATATTAGAGTTTAACAAACAACAGAAACCGGCCATGGTGACAAAGACAAAAAATAATCTTTTGTTCTTATTATTTACATGGAGCTGCCAATTAGCCATCTCGCTCTATCAATCAAGCTCATTTTAAGGCTTAATCTATAGGTACTTTATCTAAGCCTGTGACAATGGCCAACTTGAACGCCAGTGCACCAGTGTTCTAATTTTGAAGTTCCGGTCCTTCCGAAAATCGCCTTTTACCGGGATCTTTGAGTTTTGCGGGCTTCTTATGGCAGAAAGAACACAAACACTATAACAACTTATTACAATAAAATACAACCGACTTCCAAATAAAAACACATCAAAGTGAAAAATAACTTCAATTTCGGAAGGCGGTGTCAAAAAACGAAGAAACGTAATCGAAAACAGGAACACCGACTGCCGAAATAGAAGTTATATTTCACTTTTGTAGTGTTTTTATTTGGAAGTCGGTTGTATTTTTTCTGAAACACATTGTTCTATTTTCAATTCTACGTATTTTCCACTTTGTCTCAACTTTATACGTATGTATGTGAGTAGCAAAGATAGTGTGTGGAAGTATACCAAAAAAAAAATTGGCCATGTGCGAGTCGGAATCGCGCACGAATTGTTCCGTACCATTATCGCAGAAAACGGCAAAAAATTGACGTTTGTTGTATGGGAGTATTTTATTCTGTTTTTAGTATTTGTTGTTAAAGCGGCAACAGAAATACATCAACTTGTGAAAATTTCAACTGTCTAGCTCATCACGGTTCATGAGATACAGCCTGGTGACAGACGGACAGACAGACGGATCGTGGAGTCTTAGTAATAGGATCCCGTTTTTACCCTTTGGGTAAGTACGGAACCCTAAAAATATAAATTTTGAAAAAAATAATTATTATATTTCTATATAAAACTCGAAACCATATTATATCAGTCAGAATACTAAAAAAATAATAAACACGACGACAAGAAAAAAGTTAATTAAAAAATCAAAAAACACATATTCGCGAGCTGGCGGACGAAAACCAGATGTATCCTCCGACTGCACAGCATGATTTTTTTCTTGATTAAGTCTTTTTAGTTTGCTTTTTAAGCAGTCGGGTTTTTTTGAATCTTTTTAATAACTTTTTTTATTTACAACTTTTTAGTTATTTTTTTTTTGTATTAGGTACATTTAAACATATAAGTGTTATATTTTTGAAAGCGCCTCTTAAAATCCTTTATTTTGATACCCCACAAGATGGGTTTGGAAGAAAAAAAAACATTCCCCACAAAATGGCGCCCAAAATCCGCCACTTTTGTATTTTCCAATTTGAATGTAGCCAGTAACACTCGCAGGATTAAGACGAATCGATTGACGTAAGAATCATCAAAATCGGCCAACGCGTTTGGTCTCTAGAAAGCCACATAGGAACAAACATACATACATACATAGACTGATAAGCACATTACCCTCCTACGGCAGTCGGGTAAAAAGAAGCCGCTTCATAGAGAGCCATGAAATTCTGGAACCGCGCCTGCCCGTCGTCTTGTATGTCATGATAGCCGCATGAGCAACGCACGTAGGTACATAATCCCGACCGCGTTGTCACTCCTTGGCGCTGGTATAGTTCTCGCCAAACTTCTTGGCCGCCCTGATGTTGGCTACAATGGCTGCGCAGTACTAAATCTCATACAGAAACAGCACCGTTTCGTGCTTCTCGCATGCGGAAAGCCAACTTCAGAGCGGCCCAGAAGTTTGGCGAGAGCTATACTCGGGGCGGACCCCCCCGCCCCCCCTTATGCACACACTGTCCGTGGTTTAGTGTGAATTTTTTTTACTCACGTTCAGTTATCTTGACCGAGCTATATTTTTTTTTTTGTATATTCTATATACTAAAAGTGAAAGGTCACTCACTCACATAGGGCTCGCAAGCCGGATATCCGGCTAACCGTATTATCCGGATAGCCGCCGGTTTTAACCTCGTAAGGCCCAAGGTAAACATAAGATGAGCCAAAGGCCCGATGTACAATACAATGAACAATATCACCTAACATGGTTGCGGCCCAAGCATATTCAACTAGTTTTTTTTAGAAAACTCAATCTAGATTTTTTTTATTGTTTTTCTGGGTACTCTAGGTAAGAAAGGAATATATTACAGCCAGTTTTAAGTTGATATCTCGTGTTCATTCAAATGCACATTGGGCGTAGACGTGGCGGTAATAAAAGAGACTTTTTCAACGATTCGACGAGGCGGGAATAAAAGCGGGCGTTTTTGAAGTAGACGTGGCGGCGACTCGACGTGGCGGGACTCGACGTCAAGGTAACAAATCGTTTATAGGACCAGTTTTTTTTTAAGAAATTTATTATAATGAGTTTTTATATATTTATAAGAAAAAAAACCCAATTTTAACAAAAAATATTAATATAATTTTATCACAATCTATTTTTAATATTAGCATTTTAACTTCAGCATAAAAATAAGATCAATCAACAGGAAATGTTAATTTGGTAGGATCTCGACGACCTCGGCCACGCCTATTTGTAGAATTTCTTGTTCCTCGACCCTTTCCACAAAGTCTTCCGCACTCTCTTCCACGTCTATAACGTTCCACTTCAAACTATGAGATGGGAAAAGTGCATAGATAGCAATGGTACATACTTTGTTTTAATAAATATATTATATTTAAAAAAAAACGACTTTATGTTCCTCCCTTACAAAACGCTAATTTCAGTAATGACCTAATATGTATTGGTTTTTGGAAATTCTGGTTAGTCCTCCTATGCTCTAGTCCCGCTATGCTCGACTCGAAAAATACCTATCAAAAAGTGCCGCTATGTACGCAATTCTTCGATTCTACGTAAACAATGAAAGGTACAGTTGGAAAGAAAAGTGTTTGAATTCAATTAAATCGAAATCTTAGTTCGAAATTTTTTTAGGCGATGTTTTTATTTTAAAGCAAGACTTTTCGTTTTTCACATTTCTATGGAATGGATGGACACTATACTATGTTTTTAAAATGAATGACGCGACGTGTTGAGTGGCGGCGAGGCGAGTGTGCGTTAGTATGATGAAACGGAACTTTGCGAAAGTAATGGAATTTACATACTAGTTTTTTATAATTTACTTTTTATATGGTTAAATAAAATATTACACTGTATCAGTTTTCTTCATCTCTGCCCGCGGATGTCTTCGTGCATAACGGCACTTTCTAGTAGGTATTTTTTGAGTCGAGCATAGTGGGGCTAGAGCATAGGGGGACTAACCGGGCAATTCTACCCCTTTCTTTTTTTTTTTTTTTTTTTTATTTTTTTTTTTTTTTTTTTTTTGCGTGGAGAAATGCTCATGCATACTGCACTACCACGGGGAGATAGTGCAGTTATGTGGGACTCTAACCCACTAAAACTCCACGGTGTCCTCCTGTGCCGCTAATGGCGGGAGCACGGGTACGCGTTAGCACTCACCGCGAACCCGCCGCGGCTGTCCGTCACCGGACCCTCCTCGGGGGAGTCCCCCCATCACCGGCGCACCAGAACACACTGCACGCCGTGACCACCCTAGGGACCAATCAGCACATGGGCGCCAGACGACCCCGTGTATGGCACCCTTGGTCCCCCTGTGACGGGTCAAGGTCAATGGCCCCGCCACCTACCATTGTTCGGCCGCAGGGGATAGGGAGAGCGGCTAACGCAATACCGACACTCCTCCTCCCCTGCGGCCCCACCGCGTCCGCCATCAGACGGTGGCGACCCCGTCCGGGCCGCGGAAGGTAGGGAGAGCGGCGCACCGCAATACCGGCACTCCTCTCCCACCGCGGCCTCCAACCCTCAGCCGCGACATCGTATGGGACCTGGGAATCTCCATAAGACATCGCGGCCCGCCTCAGTTGCGATGTCGCCTGTTACCAAGCGGCACCGCAACCTACTAGTTGGCCGCTACGTCGTTGGCTTAATCGGCAAAAGCCCTGACGAGCGGCCCCTCCTCGGGTTCCTCTTCGCTTCACCGTGGGTGACCAAGCCACGGTTACTAAGCCCCCCCGCATCGACAAAGCGGGAACCCACCGGGGGGGGGCAATTCTACCCCTAAGGAGGCGAATAGGTGGAAATTTGTTGGGCTTGGCATAAATACTAACAGTAGGCTAATAAAAAAAAGTTAATTTAAATATCAAAAAAAAAAAAAACCCGACTGCGAAAGAAAGAAGCGAACTAAAAAGATGTAAACAAGTAGAAAATCATGCTGTGCAGTCGGAGGATCAGGTGGTCAGCCAGCTCGCGGATATGTGTCCTTTATATTAATAATATTAACCCTTACCCTTTATTTTATTAGTTATATTATCATAATTTTTATTTATTTTTTCTAATAACTTTTAAACATAAGTGGTAAGTATATAATTTGTAACCTCTTAAAACCCTTCATTTTGATACCCCACTCGATGGGTTTGGAAGAAAAAAAAAATTGAAACCCCCACGATGGATGGCGATCAAAAGCCGCCATTTTTGTTTTTTTTTAACTTCACTTATCTAAGAACACTCGGGCGGTGAAGACGTATCTAACGATGTCTTAATTATATAAATCCGTCTAGCGAAAGAATATTACATACATACAAACATATATACCTACATACAAACAAAGGACACGCGCGAAAAACACAACACTTTCCTTGCAGTCGGGTAAATAGTAAAGGTTTTCATTATTAGTTTTCCAAAGCTACTCCTAATAGACGATTTAGGGGGTATTAAAGATTTTTTAAGAATTTTACTGTACAGGGCTTCTTTTTATGATGTATGGGAGCACTATATAAGAAGGGATTTTTGGAAATTCAACCTCTAAGGGGGTGAACTAAGAAGTCATCTGTAGGGTAATTTTTTTTGATGCTATTAAGCCGGTTTCGGCCACAGCGACCGCAATCATTGGCTACACAATGTGGTTGAGAGCTCAGATTTGCTGCTCTGTTATGTGCTCTCATGTGACTTGCATATCCACCCTTGGCCGAAAAACTCCGAGCACAAAGCGGACACGTCAGAACACCGTTGACTACGTGATAAATAGTAGCTGTTGGTGGTCTAGCTTGAGGTCGTCGCGTTTCTGGTCCAATTCCGACCTCCTTCTATCCTCAAAGGCCTGCACCTGCCGCTGCACACGACGTCTCCACTCGGGCCGATTTTGTGCCTGATTCTCCCAAAGTGTGGGGTCAATGTCGCCTCTCTTCATGTGTCTATTCTGAACATCCTTGAGGATTGAAGGATAAAATATGGATCACGTGATCGAAGTCGCGGGTCGTAATCCAATACGCAAACCCAGTGCGAGTTGGTCGATGTCACGTGTCTACGAATATTGGTTCTATGGAATGCCAGTTATCTCAAAAGATGTTTCCCTTTTATGTTTTGAGAGAGTAGTCTATTAGTTAATATTATAAATGCGAAAGTTTGCATGGATGTAGGTATGTTTGTTACTCAATCACTTGTGGATTTCCGTCTATGTGATTGGTCGATTGAAGGCAGGCAAACTATTTGCCTTGTCGAATTCACTTACGCAATTAGGCTGCGGCTGAACGGATCTGGATGAAAGGAGAATGTAAGGAAACTTGGGCCCCTTTGAAAAAATGGTAGTATCTTGATGAATTTGGATGTATGAGAGAAAAAAATACGTTATATTCGTAATTAGAAAACATATAATATTTATTATCGGGGATCACGAGATATAGCGATGTGTCTGTTCTTGAAATGAATCCTTATTACAATGCAATAAAGTGCATATAAATGTTCAAGTGAAGGAACAAGATCTGTTGTTGTCTGTACATACAAAGTAAAGGACACGGATGAAAAAAAAACACAAAATATAAATCCTATTTTTGGATAATATTGAAATCGTAGACACGATACCTCGTAAGGGGCCTGTGTATGGGCAATCTCTTTTGGCACAGAGATAGTTTTTTTTTTTTTTTTTAATAACGTTGCCCCACACTAGGAATTTCTTCCTGTATCGTGGGTGCGTTTACAAACATATAAACTCACATACACAAACACCCAGAGCCGGACCGCCGGATCTGTAGGTCATACAAATATTTGTTCCGTGCGGGAATCGCAGCAGTCAATCGCTCAACCACTGCGCCAGCCGTGCCCAACAGTCAATGCGCCAATAGTCTGGAATAGCACATAGCTTAGATAAAGTACCTATAGATTAAGCCTTAAAATGACCTTGATTGATAGAGTGAGATGGCTAATTGGCAGCTCCATGTAAATAATAAGGACAAAAGATTATTTTTTGTCTTTGTCACCGTGGCCGGTTTCTGTTGTTTGTCAAATTCTAATACAATGCCAGGTTTGACAAACAAACTCGGTTTTGTTTGATTTTCTATGATTTCGTGGTATTATGTGTTAATTGAGACAAGGAATTTGGGTTATTTATAGATAATAAGTGTCAGTGCGATGGTGGGTTGTAGTGTTCTTGTTCTTGTTGTAACACCAGAACTATTGCTGTCTCATGAGCGGCCACGCCAGTACTTAATCTATAGGTACTTTATCTAAGGCACATAGGCTTTTAATCCCGCTACAATGTTCCCTTGGGATGATAAAACAATTTTCACGCGTGCGAAGCCGCTGCCAGAAGATGATGATGAAATAATTTACTCACAATAACTACCAAAATTTGGAACATACAACCGGACTCGCGGCCGCTACCACTGGCCAACCACTTTTATAACTAGACAATACTAACTTATACGGCGCGACATACCGTCTTCTGCATTCATTTCACTTCATAATTAAAAAATAAATATGTGTTGATCAAACAGTAATTTTAATTTGAAATAGCACTTAAAATATTCCTCAACTTGGTAGAACTCAAATCAAGAGGAGTCTTTTTATCCTTATTAGCTGATCCTAAGTCAGCTCCAGCTTTCACCAACATACAAGCTACTGCTTCCCTGTCTTCTTCACAAGCAATGTGGCTAAAAAGAATGGTTTAGACAATTAGTCATGACTGACAATAAGCAAGGGGGATTCCCTAGATTATTTAATTCAATTTAGGGGATTATTATTCTTATGGGTTTTTTTTATCAGGTTCAGGGAGCATCTTTGTTAATAATTGGTGCTTTAAAGCTGAACTTTTTGATTTGACCAGGCAAGTAGATAAAATAAGCCAATTCATTCATACTATGACTAAAATGAAATGTAACATTAAATCAATAATTATTATAAAACCTTAACAATAATTGTTACATTTATGATAGAAAAACCTTAACAATAATTTTTAAATTTATGATAGATTTCTCAAAATCAATCTTGCTCTCTCTAGCTGACATGAAAGTTCAAAGAACTCCCTGGGAGCCATTTATTATTTCATAAGGTGGACACCAAATACTTACAGAGGCGTTGAGCCCGTGGAATCAGAAACATCTACTTTAATTTGTGGGGCAGTTAGAAGAAGCTCTACAATATTACTCCTGCCTTGCGCAGCAGCACGGTGCAGCGGTGTTGCATTCAACACATCTGTCTCATTAACATTAGCGTCAAAGTCGATTAACAACTTTGATACCTGCAAAATTTTTAAAGATCCTTTTATACTCAGTTTATCAATTCCAAGATTAAATAATGATTTTAAAATAAATTCCTAGATTTAAGTTACCTCCAAATGGCCTTTAGAGCAAGCGTAATGTAGAGATGACTGTCCACGAATTGTCTTTTTATTGACATCGGCTCCTTTGCTTAACAGTAGTTTTACTACTTCTACTCTTCCAGCTGAAGAGGACAATATCAAAGGAGTAGAATTTGTGTCATCCAGTGGATCAACTGGACTTCCTAAATCTATCAAAAAGTCCACTAAATTTTCATTTCCACCCAGCGATGCCCAATGAATAAGGAGCCGTTGATTCTGAAAAATTATAACAAAAAATTGTGGCAGGCCATTCTGTAAACTCAGTTAGTGCAGTCTTGTTTCTTAGCCCCTTGAGTGCAATTGGGAACTTTGATTCCCAGAAACAATTATTTTTCTATTGTGTCTGCTAATTAGCACTCAAGGACATAATTGCTGACAAGCATTAATCATATCAAATTGGTAAGTAATTAGTCAATGCCTCTCCTAAGCATAAAGTAACTGGACTGAATTTCAGAATCTCAAGAATGTTGGGGCCGGCTACTAAATGATAGGCATTATAACTATGGTACGTAGGTACCTATGTAGCTTAAACGCAGTTGAACGGTTATATGAAACCGTAAACCGCACTGATGAAAATAGCATCTTAAAAATAGCAGTCTATTCGTAGTTATGCTTTATCGAACGCGAGGAACGCCTTAAGAAAATGAGCCATCGGTAAAATAAAAGGTAAACTTACTGAATCAGGTGTAGTTATTAAAGCATTATCTTCATCAACCTTTACTTTAACTTGATTATAATCTCCTCTGTAAGCGGTTTCATAGACTGAACCTATAGACATTTTTAATGGATAATATTTGATTAAACTCTATTTCAATCAAAGAACTTCGAATCGAATAAAATTCAATATAATACAAATACGACCACTTCTAATAACTTTCAGAAACTTTCGCTTGTATGTAAACTTTGATGTAAACAATGAATTGGTAAATTTTGTGAATATGAAACGAGTAAACTTGACATGTGACATTTAACAGTTTCGTTCTGAAATGAATGCTAACCGCACCGCACCATTATCACGATTGTGTTCTACTCCGAAGATGAAAAATTAATTGTTATGACGGATTGTATGACGGTATTTCTTAAATTAGGACGTCATGTCCGTGAAATTAGTTTATTTGTATACTTAGTTTTTGTTAAACAGTAAATAGTGCAGACTTAAATAGAATTTTCATTACAATAGAAGAGGGTTGGCAACCCTAGATGTGGTGTGATTTGTGAGTTCATGAATGTATTGTGATGCCGATGCGATGCCGTCAAGCCATGGTCAAGCCGTCAATTGAATTGAATGAATGACGTTTCTAATCGACACAACTTTAAGAAATTGTAAAGTACATTGTTAGCATTTTAGCAATCTCTTTTATATACGTTATGTAGTGCAAAGTTGACGTGAATTGATAATATATTCAATGGATGGTTACGTAGATTGGGCGATTTATGCCGATTGTTTTGAATTCAACAGAAGTGACAAATCGGTGTTGTGATAACTGGAAAACAATATAGCCATAAAGTGTTTCAGTTTCAAGAAATTAAATTACAGCTACTAAACGAGCTTTAAGGAACATTGTCAGCCTGGCGAAGGTAAGAAAACAACGACAATTTGATGTAAATGTGTGATTTCATGTTGTGATGCTTGAGTAATATTTTGTAAGCTCATGTTTATTTATTATCCACAGTAAATAGCCTGGAACGAAAATGACGTATTATGATTACTATGATGGCAGTAGAATATTCCTGTTCATATCAATCAAAATTGGGCTTCCTCTAGATGTAGTAAGTATCTTCATAAAAGTTTTGCTATATTGTGATTGTCAAACTATGTTCTGTGTGTTACAGCTTAATCAAACAAAATCATATAGTAAGAAGGTATTCCATGTACTATTTCTTTCCAATTGATAATAATGAAGCAATTATTTAATAAAAATTATATCCCAGGTTTAATTACATTTTTATGATTCGAGAAATAATGTGACGAGTCTTCTATGTCATTTAAGATTATGATACATCGAGACAGTAAGCGCTCATGAGTTGTATTTACCTTATACAATTTTATATCCTAAAGATCCAGACATGAAAAAGATACTAAATCTAGTAGAAAGTACCCTTAGGCACGGGGTCCTGACGAAAAGAAAGAAAATTTGGCTCATATAATTTATATCACTAGATCGCACGATATGCACCGATTTGTTATTGAATTGGGCATCAAATTAACATTTTCTAGAATTGATCTTAAAAATTTATGTTCTTGTTTAATCAACTCTCCTAAGCACAACATTGTGGAATATTGGGCTCTTAATTCACATTTCAAAGATTATTTGAAGAGATCATTTAAAATTGATTCTAATGGACCAAGAGCCAAGAACCCCCAGACATTATTTATTTTGTAAAAGAAAAAATGTGAGGCATCAAGTAGTGTTATTTATGTACATAGAATGCCAGCATATCTGCTGAGTTGGTTTGACAGCCGATTGACAGGTACCAGATGAGAAAGCTAAATAAAAATAGGCCTATTTTAAATTCTAAAGGTTGATTATTATATAAATATTACATAAAATATTGTTGCTATATAATATTTAAAACTGCCAGGAACTTTCCGCCAGCCATAACTTCCGCTAGATGCTTTAAAGCTCTAAAAAAATACCGGCCAAGTGCAAGTTGGACTCGCGCGCAAAGGGTTCTGTACCATTATCGCAAAAAAATAATGAGATTCTTAGTGACTGACAATACGGCGTTCGCCGAAATCAGTCTACTAGGGATCTTATAGCATATGCCATTCACATTATCTGTACGCTGTGACCACCCCAGGGACCTAACCAGCACATGGGCGCCAGACGACCCCGTGTATGGCACCCTTGGTCCCCCTGTGATGAGTCATGGTCAATGGCCCTGCCACCTACCATTTTACGGCCGCAGGAGATAGGGAGAGCGGCCAACGCTATACCGGCACAACTCTTCCCCTGCGGCCCCACTGCGTCCGCCATCAGACGGTGCTGACCCCCGTCCAGGCCGCGGAAGGTAGGGAGAGCGGCGCACCGCAATACTCCTCTCACGCCGTGGCCACCAACCCTCAGCTGCAATATCGTATGGGACCTGCCTGGGACGCTCCATAAGACATCGCGGCCCGCCTCAGTCGCGATGTCGCCTGTTACCAAGCGGCACCGCAACCTATTAGTTGGCCGCTATGTCGTCGGCATAATCGGCAAAAGCCCTGACGAGCGGCCCCTCCTCGGGTTCCTCTTCGCTTCACCGTGGTTGACCAAGCCATGGCTACTGAGCCCCCCGCCTCGACAATGCGTGAACCCACCGGGGGACTCCGTGAGGCCATGGTGGAGCGTTTGAAACTATCCTTGCAGGCAGTCTCCGAATAGGGCGAAGCCAATCTGATCAGGTTTAATGCTGCTAAAATCCAGGCGTGTCTTGTTTCCGCTAAAAAGAGCCAATTACAACCGGCTCCAACTTTCCGAGATGTGACCGTGTCATTAACGGAGCATCTTGAGCTTCTTGGCGTTACGTTGACATCGACTCTCAATTTTGGCCCTTACATTGAGGCAAAGGCTTAGCTAGCTGCCGAAAAGTAAGGGATCCTTGCAAATGCTGCTTAATCCGTAGGAGTGTACCCCAGTTGATTCCCTACCCGTGGTCCCCAGGTGGTTAAAATTAGGTGACACTTACTGGAGGTAGGCTTTGGCCGAAGGCTTGCGGCCACCCACCGGGCAAAGACGTACCGCCAAGCGGCCTAGTCGTGTTCCGGTACGATGCTCGGTGTAGCCAACTAGAGGAGTTGGGTCGAGATAGCTGTTCCACTGCAGGCAGACCGGCCTGATGTGCGCTGTTAAGGATGTATCGGGAGACTGGTCGCGGAGGGTAGCGGGATCCGAGGCACGGTGCGCCGCTGGCCAACCGCAGGTTGTTGGGGGCCCAAGTATTGTGCCTGCCATACACGAAAAGCTACCGGCGCGTGTCTGTGGGTCCTTCTCCTCTCCTATCCTCTCAGCTATGGCAATAAGGAACGAAGGTAAAAAAGCTGTACAGCGGCAGCACTCACTGTCACATAAGGTGCCTACTGAGGTCCTCCATGGTCTCAGCCATGACCACTATACCGTCGGCAATCCGAAGGTGAGTGATTTACTCGCCATTGACGTTGATGCCTAGCCCTCTCCAGTCCAGAAGTGCAGCAGAGAACAGTTTCGGAGATACTAATATAACGTCTCCCTGTCTCACACCTCGCTGCAGAAGGATAGGTTCCGTAGTCTGATCGTGAAGTCGGACTGACATGGTGGCGTTTTTGTACAAACAATTCAGCACCTCGATGTACCTACCGGTAGTCGATTTGGCACCGTTGGAGTGACTGCAGTGCAGCCCAAGTATCGATTTAATCGAAGGCTTTCTCGTCGTCCACAAATGCTAAACCAAGAGGTTATGTTATACTCTTTGGTCTTCTGTATAACCTGCCGTAGCGTATGTATGTGGAGTGTAGAGCCTTTTTGGAAACCGGCTTGTTCGGGAGGCTGGAAATCGTCAAAACTGCGCGCTAGACGATTCGTGATGGCTCTTGAAAACAACTTGTAGACATAGCTAATAATTGGTTGGGCCTATCATTCTTCAATCGGGCACTGTCACCCTTCTTGTAGAAGAGTACCACCACACCCCCGCACCATGCCTGTGGCGTTTTTCTTTCGATTATGAGGGAATCAAACAGCTTCTGAAGGGTTTTAAGTACTGGTTTTCCATCTGCCTTCAGGAGTGGCACTCCATAAGAGTTTTGCACACAAATTAAAACTGCTTACAGGACCAGCAATAACTTTTGTTAAATGTTACTTACTTAGGTGTAGGAAGAATGGGAGGCTTTTGCCCTGATTATTCAGCCTGAAAATAATTACGTTTTTATAGTATGCAAGCTTGCTGATGAATATTTTTGCACTTGATATCAAAATAGTTATAAGAGTAGGTCATTATGTTCATGGTAGATGATACATTTGTTTATGTAATGGCTATGATACTCAGAACAATACACAATAAGTAAATTCTTTACTCGTATCAATCCTTCGAAACACAAGAAGCAGTAAAAATCAAACAAATAAATTGTGGAAGAGTGGGAAGGTACTTGTGTTTGTCAACTTAATAAAAACACAGCATTAATATACAAAAATAAGTAGCTAGCGCACTGACTAATGTTTTGATTATTCCTTGTAGATAGCAGTTAGATGCTTTATGTTTCAAGGTGGAGTTCATTCACATAATTATTATCATTACAAAGAACCACTTATCATGGATAAGATAACCTTTATAGCAAAGATGATTTATCAAAATAACAATTTATTGTTCAGATTTTGGGTTGGGTATCAAAATGGTGTTTATTTTTATTTTTTTATTTACCCAAATGTCAACTAAGCAGAAATAGAGATCTGGTACTTTTACAGGTTTCGGGAAGTTTGTATTGGTTGATCGTATTAATTTTACGCAAAGGTACCCAACTGTCCGGCTCCGATTTGATATAATGTTAGAGAGTAGTCTAAAATAACAGACACATATTTTTTTTGCTGCCCAATCTCAACCTATTGGGCAAAATTGTCCTACAAAGTACTGAAAAGTGACCAAACCCTCGTAACTTCTGTAGAGTTTTGTTCAAGCAAATTGCTTGTTAATTACTGGTTTGATTATATTTTGGGAACATGAAAAAATAATTAGCACCAAACTCATATTATGTTCCTAACAAAAACACCCTTCAAAGTTTTATATTCCTCATCGTTGAAGATGTTTTGGACCAAGTGATTAGTGCGGCATTATTCATAATGCCCGGGCAATTTGAAAAATGTCCAATATGAGTGGGCAATATGATAAAAACTTTTGAAATAATTAAATTGACCGGGCTTTCTGAATAATGCCTATCCCTTATAAAAACTTAATTTTTTTATAAGGGGCCCCCCCCTTATAAAAACTTCATTTTTTTATAAGGGGCCCCCCCTTATAAAAACTTCATTTTTTATAAGGGGCCCCCCCTTATAAAAACTAATTTTTTTTATTATTTTAATGTTGACATTGGTTTTAATATACTTAGAATAGGTAAGTACGATTACTATTTAAGCAACAAAATTGACGGAGCCGCACTGTGCGGGGCTCCTATTTCTGTCTGCAGGGTCTAAAGTAACCTACCATGAAGGGATGACCTATCCGTGTCGGGTAAAGCTCCCGGGGTCGCTTCGCTAGCTCTTGGACTAATTCACTGACCATTATTATCGAATTGCCCAAGCGTTACGTAGCAATATTCATAATGACTAGACAATGTGATAAATATAGAAATTTGTATCAGTATTCATTACATTGCCCGATTTGACTTGACTAGATTCTTATTGCCCGGGCCTTACATAGAGCCCTTATTAATCACTTGGTCCATGACAAAGATACGCTTTGGTTATTTTATTAGAAAACAAAACAAAACCCGATACCGGTACCTTGCCTTGTAAATATCAATATCTAAAAACCTGACAAATTGATAACACAAAAAAATGCTTTTCCTTATACCTAATAACTATTGAAAAGCTTAGAATTGATAACAATCACATCTGTGAAGTTTCGCCAGTTAATTTGATTTGACAATTTATATCTATCGCGCCGTCTAGTGACATTTATTTGAACCAAATTTTCTTTCATAGCGCTCGCGTTGACATAATGACGGCGTCCCACCCCGTGCCTATGTCAACTTTCGTAATACCTACCTATGTCAAAATGCGCTGTCTCGCGGTGGCCATGGGGAGACATCTACGAAAGTACGGACTATCACCGGATAGTAGTCAAAATGTCGCATGCACACGCTTCTAATAAGCGTCAGCTCACGCC
Source organism: Anorthoa munda (assembly GCA_945859665.1). Classification (NCBI taxonomy): domain Eukaryota; kingdom Metazoa; phylum Arthropoda; class Insecta; order Lepidoptera; family Noctuidae; genus Anorthoa; species Anorthoa munda. Next base: position 9,366,585 of record OX243913.1, on the reverse strand, counting down.
GAGACGCGAAGAGCCGGTGCATGCACTTTTAAGCGCATGCAGCGGCGATAAATATAATAGCGATGTAATACAGACCTCTATTTATACTACATCAAAAGACACACATTTCAGTGAAAAATATGAATACACCCCGCGGAATTTATAATTCAAATTCTCTTGTCTTGGTGTGAGCTGGCCCTAATTTGGGCATTCAGAACTATGTAGAAAGTAGTAGAAACGGGTTTGACGCAGAATGTGCACGCCGCAAAATGAGCACTTCGAAAAAAGACGCCTCAGCATTGAACACATGATCGCGCCGTCTGAGGACATCTTCCGGTTTTGGATCAAAAGAGTGTACGAACTCGATCGCGTAATCGCGCGACCGGTCGCATTGATTTAGGCAGAATAGGTAGTCGAAGGTAGGCAGATACGCGTCACGTTTAAGCACATTTCGTTACAGGAAAGGGATAAAGATATAACTACTTCCTGCTCTCACACTTTTGTATTTATAAGAAGTTTCACTTCTATAGGGATTATTACACAACACGGTATTCAGGGCCCTAAACCCTAATTTAGGGTAGTGTAATAACTGTTAGGAAGTTAGGGTTCCCAAATAATTGACCTTATTGACTCGGAATGGTGAAGTGACCCGGTATTCAGGGCCCTGAATACCGTGTAGTGTAATAAGCTCTTATCACATGTAGGTACGGTTTTGTAAATTCACATGCGCAATAATTTTTCTAAGAAGTTTAACTTCTCTAATATCAAAAGTTAAGTCACATGAGTAGATAGTGTATCTTCTCATGTGGTTAAGTAACCTAATGGGCTAGTATTTTGATGTTATAGTAGGTAATTAGTAAGTGGTTTAGCCATCATCATTAGTAGTTTATTTTGTTTAGCTGTATGGCCGCACTATACGAAGCAAGTAATCTTTGTACGGACTATCATTTTGTTATAGTAGGTAACTGAATAAAAGAACAATTGACCACCGGGACATATTATTATGCCGTATGCGGCCTTAAAGACGACATACATCAACATCTGATTAATTTATTTTCCACGTGCTTTAATACATTTGAATTACAAATAAAATTATGGTTACATCACGTAAATTTGCCGTTTTATTACTGTGTTTAGCGTATGACTGGCGTTGGCAAGAATAATGTTAATTTTAAAATCAACATTATTGCCTATTTTATTGTAGTTAGTTATTTAGTTAAGTTTAAGTTGTTGCTTATTATCTTAAAGTCTACAGTAACCGTGCGTTAATATGACACATCAAGCATTAGGCCACGTTTCCACCTGCAACGGCTGCAATCAGCTGGAAGAGATCGCGGATAAGTTTATTTGGTTCCTGTATTTTCTGGTGGAAAATAAAGTATATATAATAGTTATTTATGCTACAAGTGCGGAAGGTAGGTGATTTCCGATGAGTCGCATTTTTATTCACGAGCGAGTGAGTGGATAAATCGCCACGAGTCGGAAATCATCTTACGTACGTGTATCATACAACATTTTACTATGCATTGTGCGCAGTGTTGCCAGGGCCCATAAGTCAAAAGTTACGTTTCATTGCCTGAAATGTTACATTTTTGCTGCAAAAGTTACTTTTTTTTTTCTTGTTTTTGAGTTCGGAGCCAAATTGATGTCAGCAAAATGGCGGAATATAAAGGAATCTATGATGTGGTGTATTTAATCTTATGGTGGATATGGTGTATTTATTCATATGATAAAACAGACTCAAGTTTCATTTATTTCATATATTTATTACTTTTTCCCGACTGTATATTAACTGAACTAACTAACATCTGATAGTAGAATGTAGTTTCACCTGTGGTTCTGCTGGTTTCAGCACTTTCAGCCAACAGATGACTAGATAACTGCTGCTGGGCTTTTGGTTTTTGGGCTGGCACTTTTTCGTCGTTCATGTTCAGAATGTCCAATTCCCAAAATGTCCAGCGTTTTCAAAATGTCCAATTCCCGAAATGTCCAACTTACAAAATGTCCAATTCCCAAAACGTCTAATTCCTAAAATGTCCAATTCTCAAAATATCCAATTTTGCAACGACCCGAGGTTTCTGAAAAATATCCTACGAAATCGTGCGAACTCGCAAAGTAGGAAAAGTACGCGCACGCGCTCAAGCAAAATCAACCTTAAATTAATGCAGAATATGTTTCATTTTGTCATGGCGCGTTTCATTCAGAGCCATCTCTGAATATGTCGTTCAATTTGGATGCGTTCGTAAACTGTTTGCAATAAAAATCTAGTAGGTATTACAAATCTCGTTGTTCTCAAAAGTTACGAAAATTGCCTTAAATATAAAAATTACTTACAAGTTACGCGAGGGGGTCAAATGTTACGAAAAATGTAAGAAATGTAACCTTCTGGCAACGCTGATTGTGCGATGAAATAAAAAAATATATCTGAACCAAGCAAAAATTAATAAAATGGCGGGCTTATTCAAGCGCGCTCAGCATAACCACAGATTAACTAAAAGTTGCTCGGGCGCACTGCGCATGTGCAAATAGCTGTCACGTCGTAAGCGTAACGCTAAAAGGCACGAGTAAAATAAACGTTCTGCCAAACAAATTTAATGAATATTTAAAATAAATAATTTATTGATTAAAATCTAAATCTAGAGTAATTAAAAGCGCCTTTAATGAAGTATTCGTTTTATTTTACCTTTTATATGAATGATAATCTGTACTTAAATAATTTTTAAAAAAAATCTCAAATAATAAAAGTTCTATAAGCGTCGGGCTGACGTTGGAGCAAAAATAAAAACAGGAAAGTAAAAAGCACTAGTGAAAAAAACTGACTCTTTCCGCACAGTTTGGCTGCTTGGAAAACGCTCTTTTCGAGGACATGCATTGTAAATAAATAAACCAGCTCGCGTGCACTGCGGGCTACCGAGGTACCACGTGATCAATCGCTCGTTAGTCTGTGCCCCGCAGTGTAATTAAAATTCTTGCGATTTGCTTAGAGATGGAACCGCGGCCTGAACGACACTATAACAGAAATAATACTCTGTAAAACTGAACAGTTTCATTAAACGATGTGCAATATTAAGGCCCGCTGACTGTACCTACACAGTTTTCTTTTATGTGCTGCACATTATTCATTAGCTTTTTTTTTGTTAATAGGTAAATTTTTTAATCGCACAAGTAGCTGCACTATGCCTGGCAAGACTATTTCGAAAACCATTGAGATCTGCTTCGCCGGAATTTCGACATACTGTGTGCCTTGTTATAGGTTTAGCGATGGGGTATTTCTGCTTTGGAAGGTAATTATTTATTTTCCGTTTCATTTAAGAATAATTTTAATTATGCATGTTTTAATTTATTTATTTAACGCAAACATTATTTTCTAAATTATCTATGTATACCTATAAAAATGAATCCCTTGTTGGGAATCCCTATTTCCCTTGGCCTATTTTTCCCATCACGCGTGAACGGCTGGACCGATTTCGATTATTCTTTTTTTGTTGTGTTTGTTATCGTTAGGTTAGGTGAGGTTCTAAAAGGCTCTTATGAAAAATAAATAAGAAAAAAAGAAATTGTACCTTACCTACATAGGTAGGGTAGGTATCTAGGTAGGGTAGGGTATGTGGGGTAGGGTAGGGTAGGTAGGGTAGGTTTGCCGGGTCAGCTAGTAAATAAATAATTTTTTACATTGACTCCAACGCCCTCACTTTATATGTGGTGAATAATTATTTAGAGACTGATTATTCGAAACTGTAAGTTTGAGTTAAATACGTTTTAGAGTTTTCCTAAGATCAAATAATGTTTGTTATTAAGTAGATAACACATCCATGGATCCGTTTGTGCGGGTCTAGGTACAAATTGATCAAGCGATTTCGAAATTTGAAAGTGATATTGATTACTATATAATATATATTTATTATATCATTGGCCGCTTCTACTGAATCTTTCAAACAGATTCTGTTGACTGATCCGCAAGTAGCCCTATAGGTACTTGCAGGTTGCGGACACTCTTAAATCGGTTTTCGAAGCAATTATTTTCAAAATGGCTGCTTTGCGGGCATTTACTAGTACATTTACCTATTAGTGGTAGCAACTCTAATCAATAGTATATTTTCAGTTTTACAAATGGTTTGGTTGACAACACCAACGGGTGTTACAGTTGACAACCAGTGTAATGTTTAAGGTTCAGCTCGGCTGGCACCAAGATGCGATTTATTTCAAATTTATTTTTGCAAGTGGTCCTGTTAAAAGCTGATATTTACGTTATCCTAGATTGAAGTATTGCCCTACTAGGTTATAAAAAAGAAAGACCTAATTTTGTTAGGTACCAGGCCTTCCTTTTTTACTCGTAAAAAACAAGTACCTAAATAATCTACTTGTGTCTATTATTTAATAGGTATGTTTTTTTTTTCAGACAAGCGATTCATTTATCGGTGCTACCTATGTTAACTTACACTTTGCTAAAAAGTGTGTCACACCAAAGTGTGGGCAAGTAAGTAAATAAAACGTTATTTCATTGCAATAAATCCTTTTTTATTTTCAAATATATGTCTGTACCGACATATAAGAATTTTTAAAAAGACCTGACGTCACACAAATTATACATCGCGCAATCAAAGTTCTGCGCACAGTATGAGTATAATGTATGCTATGGACCAAATGATTCATCACATCATCAGCCTATTAATGTTCCCACTGCTGGGACACAGGCCTCCTCTCTATGATAGGGGATGGGCCGTAATCTACCACACGGGCCCAGTGCGGATCGGTGGATGTCACATGTCTTCGAATTTTTGGTTCTAGGACATGCCGGTTTCCTCACGATGTTTTCCTTCACCGTTTTTGAGAGCAGTGGTGATGAAATAATTTACACAAAGTATAGCGCCTGCCTGGGTTCAAACCCACGACCTACAACTTGTAAGTCGCGACCGATACCACTGGGCCACCACTGCTCTCCAAATGATTAATACGACATTATTCATAATGCCCAGATAATTTGAAAAATGCCCATTACGAGTCGGCAGGCAATATGATAAAAACTATTGAAATAATTAAATAGACCGGGCTTTCTGAATAGGCCCATCACATATTAGGCCGGCTAAAAGATGTGTTTTCGTTTCATTATTTTAATGTCGACATTGATTTTAATGTACAATAGGTTTAGTACGATTACTGTTTAAACAACAAAGTCGACGGGGCTCCTATTTCTGTCTGCAGGGTCTAAAGTAACCTCACATGAACACGACATAGAGGGACCCTTCGACAAGACAACATTTGAGTCCATACGCATTGCTGCAAAGGAACATGGCATCAATGATACCCCGTGCAACTGGATTGACTATATGCTGAGAAGCAGAATAGTCAGATCGGAACTGATGGGAGACAGACTTAGCGCAAAAACAACAAGAGGTTGTCCGCAAGGCGGAGTGGTGTCACCATTATTATGGTGCTTGGTAGTAGACTCACTGCTTACCAAACTCAATACCGGACCCATTCTACACAGTAGGCTATGCAGATGACATAGCTATAATGGTTAATGGTAAATTTCCGAACATATTCTCTGGATTATTACAACAGGCATTGAGGATGATGGAATGGTGTACAATAAAACACCTCTCTATCAACCCAAGCAAAGCAGTCATTATTCCAATCACGAGGAGGAGACAACTAGGAAACCTAGGAGAGCTGTCCGTCAATGGAATAAAGCTGCCCTGGTCCACCGAAGTTAAATATCTGGGTGTAACGCTTGATAAAGAACTCAGGTGGAAAATATTACGACAAAGGCCCTACGAGTGTTCGGCATGTGTCGTTCCACCTACGGTAAAACTTGGGGACTAAAGCCCAAAGTGATACGATGGCTGTACCGGACAATGATAATACCTATTATCACATACGGCAGCATAGTGTGGTGGCCAAGAACAAGATTTGCCTCGTGCAAAGCGCCACTCACCAGGTTACAAAGAACAGTGTGCCTCGGAATCACGGGTGCTTTCAGGACAACACCTACGGCAGCGATTGCGAGATAACTCAATATCCCTCCTCTGCATATGATGGTTGAATTCGAGGCAAGGAAGACATTACATAGTCTTGCTGTTGCTGGACTGTGGGATGCCTCTGAGCCAAAGACTAACCATACAAAGTATACTGCTGGATCGGGTAACTAGCTTGATACGCGACAAAATGCAAACTGTGTTTGTGTTTGAAAGGTCTTTAAAAGACCTACAATAGAGGACTGGACGAAGGGACTCGATCCACCAGAACAAGATAGTGTGGTGTGGTACACTGATAGATCCAAAATGGGATCAGGTACATGAGCGAGCCTATACGCAAAAGGTTACAAATATAGCAAAAGCTTAGGGAAGATGGCAACTGTATTCCAAGCGGAAACATATGCCATAATAACCTGTGCTCAAGAGAATATAGATAGAGGAACCAGAGGTAAATCCATATATATTCTTAGTGACAGTCAGGCTGCAATCAAAGCCATGGCATCCTACAAAGTGGACTCCAGACTTATTCTGGATGCTAATGTGATGAACAGGGTGATACTGATGTGGATCCCTGGGCACAAAGGAATCCATGGTAACGAAATGGCAGATGAACTGGCAAGAGAGGGCTCAACATATTATTTTGTGGCTCTAGAACCATGTGTAGTCATTTCGACGAGTCTCGTAAAAGCCACATTTAAAGAGTTTGCAGATCACAGACAACGAACACATTGGCTGTCCACTACTGGTCTACAACACTCCAAGAAATTCCTAGGCTCTACGTTCAAAGCCCGGGAATGCATCTGGATTATGAGCAGGGGGCAAAGCCGCTACCTGCTTGGGGCCTTTGGAACCAACGACATGCTCATGAAGATGGGTCTAACCGCGATACCCATGTGCAGGTTGTGTGGGAAACATACGGAACGCATGGAGCACCTTCTGTGCACACGCGATGCACTGGCTGTTAAGCGAATGAGTCTCCTAGGGGTTAGATATCCAAAACCAGAAGACTATAGGCTCATATCTCCTAGTCTCGTTGTAAAACTCTTGAAAAGAGTTTTCAACGAGATTGGGGAGGAGTAGGTTATCTAGGGGACCACAATAGATCCCGATGGGTCGAAGTGTCAGAGTTACTTCTCGGTCCCTCCATAAGATAAGATAAGAACCTCACATGAAGGAAATGATGGGCGCTGAGTTCGCTCGCTTTGCTCGCTCACGTCATCCCTTTCGAAACTAACCTATCCCTGTCGGGGTGCCCTAAGTTCCGGAGCTCGCTTCGCTCGCTCTTGGACTAATTCACTGACCATAATTATCGAATTGCCCAAACATACGTAGCAATATTCATAATGACTAGACAATTTGATAAATCTAGAAGTTTAAATTGGTATTCATTACATTGGCCTATTTTTGTCTTGATTCATAATGCCCGGGCATTATACATAGAGCACTGATTAATCACGTGGTCCATGACATATACCTACAACAGTCCGACATTAATCATAGGGCAGTTGCCAGGACCAGATACAACACCTATCTGGTAGGAGGATCGTCCCTTTTCAATGGAGGCTGCGTGACTTTACACCTTGTAATCTTTTTAAAATACAAATTAAACTCTGTGTGGTTACACTTTCTTGTCAATGTTCCATTATCAGTGGATTTAAAATACAAATTAAACTCTGTGCGGTTACACTTTCGTGTCAATGTTCCATTCTCAGTGGATTTTCCATACTAATTAAACTTCTTTATTAATTTCAGCGTAAGCTTGGCGGTTTCTATGATATATCTATCATGTCTCCATGTACATCGACAGATTTATCATACAGCTGACTACACTTTAGATATAACAGGTGAGTTATATTGTAAAAAATACAGTATTTTTGTACAGTCAGGCAAATCAACTGTTTATCACATTGACATTACGCCAGTTGCCGAGTTTCAACCATTTTATACAAACGGTCAAAGCATGAGTTGTGATTTTAATATCCGTTCAATTAAGGTAGACTTCTGAGCAAAGCGGATCTGGCACCACGGGAAATGAATGGGGTGCCAATCCATTCGAGCGCACACTATCGCCGCGTCAGTGTCTCTGCACTCGGTGCCCATATATATTTCCATAGTACATTGCATAATACCACGGGGTCTCAGCGCTAAGAAAGAAAATATGGTTCAAATAAATCTCAATAGATGGCGCGATATGCACTGTACTTGTTATTGAATGTTTGTAAAATTAACATTTTCTGGAATTGAACATAAAAATTCTATGTCCTTGTTTAATCAACTCTCCTAAATACAAAATTATGGAATATTGGGCTCTTAATTCACATTACAAAGATTATTTGAGCGGATCATTTAAAATTGATGGCAATAGATGGCGCATTTTTAAATTTCTAAGGCATTCCACTCATTGTTTAAAAAAATACTTTAAAACGAACCTTCACTGTAGGTGTTTAAGGAATAAAATATTCACGAACCTAGTAAACACAACAAGTCGCTGGTCGCTGCTAACACCATCTATCTATCTCATACAAAAAAATATCAGATTAATCAGAAGAAAAACGCTAGTTACGTCGGCACGGTTTCTTTGTATGGGATAAGGCATCTGTATGCTAGTATTATATTATCTGTGATAATACTATGGCTCTGTCTCCAGTGTCGCTGCGTTGGTAACTTGGTATTGCCGAAGCCACTTTGCTCGGAAGTCTTCCTTTAAAGTTAGTAGTCAATTTGCTAAACAACAACTTTACCTGGGCTTACATCTCTCTGTAATCTAGTTTTTAATCTCACATAATGAATTCACATTTTTTTTTTCATCCAGGTCCGTTAATGGTGATCACTCAAAGGGTGACATCATTAGCTTACTTACTACAGGATAATTTATCTGTAAACTCTAATGCATTGACTGAAAACGCAAGTAATCCTCAAATAACGAAAATAGAGAAGATACCTTCGCCGCTTGAATACTTTGCATTTACACTAGCCTTCCAAACGTTAATGTGTGGACCAGTAGTATTTTATTCAGACTATATAAAATTTATTGAAGGTGCTCGTGTCGATGAGGTAAGATTTCTTTTCACTACATAATATAAAACTAAGCGCGTAAGTTCGCGATAAACTCAACTGAACGGGTATTCATGCCGTTTTCACCAATAGAAAGAGTGAGAAACACAAAAGAAGGTTTTTGTATATCTATACTAATATTATAAAGAGGTAAAGTTTGTGACGTTGTAAGGGGTAATCTCTGGATCAACTGAACCGATTTAAAAAAATATTTCACCAGTAGAAAGCTACATTATTCCTGAGTGTCATAGGCTATAATATATTTTCAAAAAAAATAGAGATCCTTATGAAAATTGCAATAATGTAAACCAAGGTAGCAAAATGTTGCCTATAAAATTCATTCTTTGGGTTCGCTGTGAAAACTATTGACGATAGATAAAAATTAGTAGGTACGTAGGGTAGGGTAGGTAGAGTAGGCAGGCTAGGCAAGTAGGGTAGGCAGGGAAGGCAGGGTAGGGTAGGCAGGCTAGGCAGGGAAGGCTGTGTAGGCAGATAGGGTAGGTAGTTAGGTAGCAAGTTGACGGGAGCGAAGCCGCGCGGGTCAGCTAGTAATTTATAAGGAAGGTATTTTGTCACAGCCGAAGCCGGGGTTGGTCGCTAGTATTGCAAAATCGTTTAGATTTTAAATTCACGATAGATTGTAAACAGAATCGTCCGGCATTTAAAATATTAATGTTATAGAGTCGTCACAATCTAAGAAGTCCGTTGACGTTTCTCATTTTATATGCCGCGATAACTTTCTACGTAAGATATTGAATAATCAAATTCATAATCCTAATTAAATACTCTGTTACCGATACACTATGACAACGAGTATCATTCGCAAGCATCAAGATTAATTCATCATCATCATTTCAGCCGAAAGACGTCCACTGCTGGACATAGGCCTCCCCCAGGCGTCGCCACATTGACCGATCCCGTGCGTCTCGCATCCAGCGCCTTCCCGCAACCTTAACCAGGTCATCGGTCCACCTAGTGGGAGGCCTTCCAACATATTGTCTTCCGGTTCGTGGTCGCCATTCCAGAACTTTTCGGCCCCAACGGCCATCCGTTCTGCGAGCAATGTGCCCTGCCCACTGCCACTTAAGTTTGGCAATTCTTCGGGCTATGTCGGTAACTTTGGTTCTCCTGCGGATATCATCATTTCTGACGTGATCACGCAAGGAAATTCCGAGCATAGCCCTCTCCATTGCCCTTTGGGTGACTTTAAGCTTTCTGATAAGGCCCATTGTGAGCGACCACGTCTCGGTCCCATAGGTGATCACTGGCAACACACACTGGTCATAGACTTTTGTCTTGTGATTGCGGTAAATTGGACGAGAAGATACCACGCAACTTCCCGAACGCCGCGAGTCGGATTCGACGGTTGACCTCTTTCTCGAAGTTGGATCTACCCAACTGGATCGTTTGTCCCAGGTAGACATAATCATCTACAACTTCAAGTAAAGAGTCTCCGATCTTGATAGGAGTGGGTGTTACATGGGCATTCATCATGACCTTGGTTTTGTCCATGTTCATTTTAAGACCCACTCTTTCGGAAGCTCTATTGAGGTCATCGAGCATTGTACTGAGGCTCTCCATGGTCTCAGCCATGACCACTATGTCGTCGGCAAACCGAAGGTGAGTGATGTACTCGCCATTAACGTTGATGCCAAGCGCCTTACAATCTAGAACCTTGAAGACATCCTCCAGCGCAGCAGTGAACAGTTTCGGAGAAATAACGTCTCCCTGTCTCACGCCGCGCTGGAGAAGGATTGGTTTCGAGGTCTGATCCTGAAGACGGACTGACATGGTGGCGTTTTTGTACAAACACTTCAACACCTCAATGTACCGGTAGTCGATCTGGCACCGTTGGAGAGACTGCAGCACAGCCCAAGTCTCGATCGAATCGAAGGCTTTCTCGTAGTCCACAAACGCTAAACAGAGAGGCAGGTTATACTCTTCGGTCCTCTGTATAACCTGCCGCAGCGTATGTATATGGTCTACGGTGCTAAAGCCTTTTCGGAATCCGGCTTGTTCGGGAGGCTGGAAATCGTCAAGTCAAGATTAATTATTATTAAGTATTTTTGTAGCTGTCAAAACGGGCATTTTATTTTTTGACTACTTTAATTCTACTGATTTTTAAGAACAACTTGTACTTGACCCAAAAAAATGTTTGTTAAAATTGTTTTCATAACCCCTCAGCCGTCCAGCGCGCGGACCGAAAAATGGCCGCTCGTCCATGTTCCCCAGCGCCATTTTGCGGTATCGACCCGGTCTAGTAAAACGCCGATTTCTCGGTATTTTTGTATGGGAACCATGTATGAATGTTATGTTGTTAGAATCGTTATGGAATAAGCTATCAGATTTCACAGGGATATACCCAGTTTTACCTTTAACTCTAATTTATTTGTTAATATTGTGTAAAGTCAGTGTAAGGGAAATTTTCTCAGGTTTATGTACAGAAAAAAAACTGGCCAAGTGCGAGTCGGACTCGCGCACGAAGTGTTCCGTACCATTATCGCAAAAAACGGCAAAAAAGTCACGTTTTTTGTATGGGAGCTCTACTTAAATATTTATTTTATTCTGTTTTTAGTTTATTTGTTGTTATAGCGGCAACAGAAATACATCATCTGCGAAAATTTCAACTGTCTAGCTATCACGGTTCATGAGATACAGCCTGGAGACAGACGGACAGACAGACAGACAGACGGATCGCGAAGTCTTAGTAATAGGGTCCCGTTTTTACCCTTTGGGTACGGAACCCTAAAAAACAACATTATTTCACAATGTTTTTATTTTATTAACAACAATACTCCCTATTAAAGGGCTAATGGTTCCTGAGACAGCTGCCCCGAATATTTTATAGATCTTAATTTTCCTTTCAGTTCGAGAAGAGTAAGACTGAGACGGAGCCATCACCACGTCTAGCTGTGTTCTATAAAGTTGGCGGTTCTGTGGCTGCCGCTGTTTTATACTTATCTTTAGCTAAGAAATATCCTTTGACTGTTTTGGAAGGTAATATATTTTTCTATAATTTAAGATTTTGAGGATTGCGACTTTATTAATGGCCAATTTCTCTAATTAAACTGAGAGCTATTAGATCTAAACTGCGCTTAAAAGCTGTCAGTGATATCATTGCTGTGTGAATAGCGCATGCACCCGGATCAACACTGTTCTGAAAGAACCGGTTATAACTTGTTCTGTAAGAAAAGGGTTTAACCGGTTATTTTAAGGTATGTGCAGAACCGGTTCCGGAATGAATGAAAACCCGGATCTTAAAAAAAACGAAAATTATTCACATTATTTCCTCGATTCAAAATACTCGTCCAGTAAATACCTAAAAAAAAAAAACCTATTTAAGTACAATCACCGGAATTACGTTAATTATGGACATGGTAGCAGTAACCTGAAAGTTCATAAAAATCGCTAATGAGCAAAAAAAAATGGGCTGCCGAAGAGCCCAAAAATCAAGTTTTTGCTTAATTCTTATTAAATTTTGGTATTTCTGCAATTATGCAAGAGCAAGTTTACTCCTTATTAAATTGTGCACAATAAAGTTCTACATAAGATTCGCTAATGCTCATTGGTATTCGATATAGTACATAGGTACCCACTACTAATTAATATAAGATAATTATTAAGAAAAGTACATAGGTAATAGTAATTAATATATGAAAATTATAATGAAAAATACCTAGTGCATATAATAAAATAGTTTAGATTTGTCTAATCAACAAATATGTATATGTTGATTAGACAAATCTATACTATTTTATTTCATATTCCTAGTAATAATTGCTTATCCTGTAAAATTCACTATGAAACATACCAAATAAAAATGCCGGAGCCGGGGGAACCGGTTTTCCCGGCTCTAACTGCTTGCTAGACCCGGTTTTCAAAAACTAGTACCGGGTGCGGTTCTGCAGCCCTACTGAAGAATATTGACAGTTACAACTGTTATTCAAAATTGGATACACGCAATTTGTATGTGCTGATCGCGTTCAATTACATTGATGTATTTGTTTCTAAATACCTTATTAACTCTTGAATGCTCCCGTTAATTTTTTTCTATTAATTTGACCCTTAAGGTACTCGACCAAATCATTATTTGACTGTACCGATAGGCCCAGCGCACACCTGGAGAGGCGCGGCGAAGATACTGAGAAGATAACAATTTAAATTAGACCCTAATTCTTATGTTACCTATAAAGTTGAAAATGCCAAGGCAAAGATAAATGAATGAGCCGAGCGGCGCACGACACAGTGATCTTATATAGACCGTATGTCAAAGTAGTTAAGGTTTATATTAAATTGTTGTCTTCAATTGCTCTCCGCCGCGCCTCCAGCGGTGTGCGCTGAGCCATAGTGTGTACCAATGCGATGGCAGTGGCGCGATAACATTCTAATATTTATTTTGTAATCGCAGAATTGACCGATCCCACATCAGAAGTATCCCGCTCATGGTCAGCGTTATACTTGCTATGGTACGCATACTTGTCGACTCTTGTGGTAAGGTGCAAGTACTACCACGCGTGGCTACTGTCCGAGGCGATCTGCAACAACTGTGGCATGGGATTCAATGGCTACGACAACGACGGCACGCCTAAGTGGGACAAGATGTCTAACATCGATATATTCGGTTTTGAGGTAATTATTTTTAGTTTTGTAGATATGTACCGACATCTTTCGCTGTCTGTTAAGATACATTTTACTTTACGTATGTCATTAATTTGCTTGTTTTTTTTTTGACACCGACTCAAAATTAAATATTTTAACCCCCGACGTAAAAAGGGGTGTTTTATAAGTTTGATGAGTGTACCTGGGTGTTTGTGTGTATCTTGTCTGTGGCATCATAGCTCTTAAACGGATGAGCCGATTTGAGTTTTGTATTTTTTTTTTGTTTGAAAGGTGACTTTATCGAGAGTGTTCATAGAAGAAGAGCGTGTTTATTACTAGATAAATTATGTAGTTTAAAGAGCTATTTTGTCGGGGATATTTTAAATTTTACTTGTTCTTAGGTTAATTTATTTTTGTTGTAAAGTTCTCATTTTTCTGTGATTATATTCCGCCTCCATTATCACGCGCCCGATTGCAATCATTAGTAATAGTAATATTTATTTAATTTATTTATAAATAAATTATATTTATTTATTAATCATTACCCATTTAGTATATCTAGGTCTCCATCATGATGTAGTGTCATTAAAACTACGTATTTAATGCCAAGTTTCAACAGTATCAGTTCATAGGTAAAAATCAATCATCCTTTTATTTTTGTACCCATAAGTATGTTTTTCTTGCAAATTAAAATGTGATCAACTTGGAAGTATACCCTAGCTAATTAACTTTAACTTTTTATTACCGGATACCCTCTATATTCGGTTAAACTTGAGAATCTCCTCCATTGATTCTGGGACACCTTAACTGCCAGGTGACCTACAGTCAATATATTTTCTATTGTGTCATTGTCTGGCAGTTAAGGTGTTAAAAAGCCGATCATCACTAGTTTTATTTCCTGAACTTAAATGTTTAGATGTACCGAGCGAATGTCAAGAGAGGTCTTCGAAACCAATCAATCCAAAGAGATATGTTAAACTCATATATTTTTCGTTTTTAGTTCGCACAGAACTTCCGCATAGCTGTGTCGAGCTGGAACAAGAACACGAACGCGTGGCTGCGGGACGTGGCGTACGAGCGCGGCGGCGCGGCGTGGCGCACGGCCCGCGTGTACGCGCTGTCTGCCGTCTGGCACGGCTTCCATCCAGGCTACTACTTAACCTTTTTTGCCGGTGGCCTCTTCACTATTGCAGCTAGGAAGGTAAATAATATCGCAATAAGTTTTATCACTATAACTATATACTTTTTTTTTTTTCGAGTCGATGGTAAACGCTTTATATATTTTAGGCCCAGGTGGCCAAGCCGATTGCGGCTTCAGCGGCGAGCAAATAGTAAATTTCGTGTCGAGCATAAAAAGTCGAGATTTTATGCGATGTAGCCAAATTCGACGTGAGCCGAAGGAGAACGTCGAAAGCTACATGCGAGTGTTAAAATAAAGCCTTTTTATGCGAGACACCAACGATTCTTTTTCCACTAGATTCCTGATGAGCTTAATTAAATGCAAATAATTTCCAACAACAATTTATTAGAAACGTTCAGACTAAAAACCACTGACTATGTACACACAATCAACGCGCGCTTTTTCGAGAGGTAACAGTTTCAGTATCATTTTGCCAGTTACATAATGATCCATACAAAAGTCATTTCGTAACTGTTATTATGTAATTTAGTTTTTTTATATAGTCTTGTGTATAAATGTCCATATTTCAAAACTAATTTCTTAGGTGTTACATAATAGACAAGGTAGTAGAAAATAGTAGTTTATGCAATGGTCATTTAATAGGGGTTATTAAAACACGAGCGTAGGTTTATTAAATGAGGCGAAGCCGAATTTGATAATAATATTACGCGAGTGTTTTAATACCTCATTATATGCTATTGCATACACTACTTTATCTTCACTCATACAGTTGCAATAAAACAAAAGTGGAAACGGAAAAATATTTGGTATGGCGGGCAATTTAGATTCTCATTGCGTATGACTGCGCAGCGCGCGCCTCCTTGGACAGTTGGACAATGACAGTACTTCAATGAGCCCATAAGCGCCAATAAATTAAAAAGTAAAAGTGTGCTATAAAAATTAAAAAGTTATTTTTTGATGCTGTTGTTTAAAAATCGAAGGAAAATGTTGCATTGTAATGGTTTTTTTTTAAATTTTACCATATAAAGTACGTGTTTATGCAATATTTTTTGAATTCATATTTGGAACATTACGTTGTGAGTGTAGATAATAGTAGTTTATGAAACTGTTGCATAATAAGGGGTATTAAAACATGAGTGTGTGTTTAAAAACCGAGCCGTAGGCGAGGTTTTTAATAGTATTCACACGAATGTTTTAATACCTAGTTATGTGCAGTTTCATACACTACTTTATCTACACTCATACATTGGGATTGAACCTACTAAATACCTTTTTTGCATTTTCCATGCCATAAAGTCGTGATAGCATTTATCATATAATTTTCTCAACTTTGCTGGTAAAAAATTATGAGTAATTTCCTTCGCCGCATCTAAAATATCGGGCGAAGTCAAATATTCTTCACATTCACTGATATCAGACATTTTTAAGCAAGAATTCAAAAACTCATAAAATTCAATACAACTAAACCTGCAAAATACGAATGGCGCCAAAACCCAGCACATCACCGCATTGTGAATGCGCTAAGGTTTAGCACGCACTGCGATTTTTATTCGTGCGAATTTTTTTCGCCTATTCTGCGACCTATGGAATTGTATGAAGTTGCACGCATTGCGGTAAAAAATCGTGCAGAAATAATACCGCAAGAAATCCGTGTTTTGCCACAGAATCCACCGCACCGCGGCGCGAATTTAATTCGCGCGAATATTTTGAGCTCTATGAACATCTAGAAAGAGACAAAATTCGCGCGAATAAATATCGCAGTGCGTGCTAAGCCTGAAGCGGGCATTGTCATAGACAAGTAAAAATTGGAATCAAATCTTTTTAAATAGGTACTATAAAAATGGCATTACAAAAAATAATTGATGAAAACTCCTTGTGATTAACTTCCTGGATTTGTCCTGTATCGTAATAGAAAAAAAATTGTATTATAGCATTATTTTGTTAGAGAAAAAGTGTTATAATAAGATTCTATTTTTAAATTTCGGTATTGTGTTTATAAAGTATGTCAATATAAACTCGTTTTGAAGTTTATAATTCGAATATTACGATATGAGAGTAGATAAAGGGTTTTATACGAGTAGACTCGGTGCCACTTTGCAGAATATCACACGTGCTGGAGTGTCCAACTGCCCATACACCTGCACTTTGGAAGATCTCATGCTCGCCACTATACATACTTTACAATCTTGTAATAATTACCTTTGGGGTTCTACATAATTGTTCGGGCAGGTGTGTTTCGGCAGTATTACTAGAGCAACAAGATCGAGATGAAATATTGCCGCAATCTTGTCTTGATTAATGCCGATCCGAATAAGTATGTAGCGCCCCTTAATGCCGACTTCACTATAAAAAATCGAAATGTGTTACAGATAAGGGGAGTGGCTCGTCCAATGTTTCTAGACAGTCGACCCAAGAAGCTTTTCTACGATTCACTATCATTCATCACGACGAGGGTTGCGATGACGTACGCCACCGTGCCATTTGTTCTCCTTCATCTCGCGCCTAGTCTGGCTTTCTACGGGTTCGTATATTTTAAATAATTTTAAATACTATATAACCACTTTTACTCGCAAACAAATATGAAAATTGGCACAGAGAGAGCAAAATTAGTATTCCTTACAAAACTGCACTGATCAATTCATAATACGGTAGCGGTAGTGGTCTTTGGTCAGCAAGAACATATATAAATCAGCTAATACTATGCAAATAATCAAATATGTGTGTCTCGCAACTAGTATTTATTTTGTTTATAAAATTGAAACCAAATAATAATTTACTATCATCATTTAACTATTTCTTTCAGAAAATTTTATTACTCCCTCCACTTCATCGCGTTAGGTGCTTTGCTTATACCTGAAACATCAAGACGCGTACAAACACAAGAGCCGCAAAAACTTCAACAACCCAGCAAAGACACTTCACAAGAGCCGCAAAAACTTCAACAATCCAGCAAAGAAACTTCAACATCGAATGAAACAACAGAAACATTAAATGGCAAACTAAAAATAACATAATTTTCACACGCCATTGAAGGGCTAACGGGCCCTTGTATTTTTACTCTAGGTATCTTACATGTTCTTTGATCTTTAGCATCACATCAAAACGTTAACAGAAAGGAAGAATATTGTTATCACTCCCAAACGCCTTAGTTAAACGCCACGTGCCATTTGCAACTTTAAACTAAACTACAACTTGTAAATTGTAATTGTTTTTATTGGTTTAATTTAAATTGTTTTTTTAACTTCCTTGAATTGTCCGTATCATTTGCATTGTCTCGGAATTAGTGTCATTCAAGGTCAAGGTGCCATCAGTCGGAGCACCAACCAAAGCGCACGGTTGGCGCAGTGGTTGAGCGAGCGATTGACTGCTGCGCTGCGTGTCGCGGATTCGATTCCCGCACGGAACAAATATTTGTATGACCTACAGAAGTTGTTTCGGCTCTGGGTGTTTGTGTATGTGAGTTTATATGTTTGTAAACGCACCCACGATACAGGAAGAAATTCCTAGTGTGGGGAAAAGATTAAAAAAAAAAAAAAAAAAATTTGTAGACGTTGGTTGACCAACAAAATTGAGTTGACCTTCCAACATCCTTGGTTGGGTTGACTCAATTTGGTTGGCCAACCACCGTCTACACGATCTTTTTGGTTGCTGCCCCGACCAAGGGCACCTTGTTGTTCCGACAATGTACCGCGCTCGTTGTCTCAAGACTAACGTTGATCAATTTCTGATATTTAACTAACTTGCATTTGAAGTGTTATACATTTTTAATTAACTTATTTTATTTAAACAGTAACCATCTAATTATTTTGTTTTGGTAATTTAATGTATATCTTAGAGGCGTATACAAAATAAGATTTGGGATACAATATTATATTTGGTGAGGCTAATAGTAATGCGGCATTAGCACCGTTTTCCCCTTGACGTTTCAGCCGTGGATTGACCCACTGTGAGATGATCCCTAAAATTCTCTAATTTCGGTATTACGAGGAGATATATAAATGTGCCTTGAGTAAGGTGTGTGTAATCTCACTGTGGTTCAAGCAGAGGCTCGCACCTAAATAACTATTTTATTATCTTTTTATTGTATGCAGTATTACAGCAAAAGTACTGATTTAGGTGTCTCATTAATTAATACAATACAGTTTATTTTATTGTCAAGACTGCAGAAAGTTATGGCTGCTTTTATGTTCAACATAACCTCCTTTTTTGAAGTCGGTTATAAAGCACATTTATTTTACTATAATCATAATGTTAATATTGTGACGTTGTTTTTGTACAATATGTTTTATTTTATTATTTTACTATTACTTATCTGTCATTGAAGTATTTAAATTTTATTGATATTATAAGCTAACGGCAGGAAGGTTAGACGACTTCGTCTTTCGAAATTAACCCGGACGAGTGCGAAACTAGACTTCTTCGAACTCAGTACTCAGTGTATAGTACATTCATACTTACATAGTTACAATGGTAACATTCTATAGTTTTTATTCTGTTAATTTTATATATTTCATACATTATTTGGCCGCTTAGACCTATACCCAATTATACAATCAATGTATTACCACGCATTTAAAAGAAACTATATACTGATCTGATAATATACACTGAACAAATACAGAAAATCTTAAATTAATCTTAAATATATCTCACATATTTGCATCAATTATTAATTTAAAGTAACACTTCAACCTGCCTGAATAATGTTTCTAAATGATGGTGAAAACCTAATTCTGTTGCTTAGCGGTCACCCAGACACATAAAGCAACTTACAACCAATGTATTTCTTAAATTTATAAATTAGCCCATAGTTTCTTTCACTATTTTCTCTGGGACCAGAGTTCAGATTTTACCAAACTGGCTTCGGCCGTTGTTCTTAAACTTCATGGATGATGCAAATTGTATTTTTCCACGCGGATTAAGTCGCAGGCAGAAGCTAGTTAATTATAAGTGTAAAAGTGAAAAGAGATAACTAATCAACAAATTAACATCTTTGTTATTTTCGTAATACGTTGAAACGTTTTTAGTATTTAACTAGAGTGTCAAATGTTTGAAAAAGTGTTAGTTAGCTACCTGGTTTCACATCTCTTTGATAGACTGTATTTAATTTAATTATTTTTCGAATATTTCCAGAAAAAAAATTTTGAGTCTCTATTTTTATATTAGCTACTAAAGTAAGTTTATTAATAAATTAACATATCTTTGAAGTTCTATTAAATTATTAGTATATGCAATAGTAAACTACAATTAAACATTAAAAGGTAATTCTGTCTTTGTCAAACTATTGATAATACAAATTAATTTGAAGTATGTTAACGATTTGTATTAACCTGCCGTCATTTTTTTATTAACTTTTAAATGTATTATTGTATAATTTGAACTGATCATTTACACACAAAAATAATTATTTTTAATTGATTTAGTAGAAAAATAAGACGATAACTGTAGGTACAGCTGAAATTCATTGTAACTAAATGTTTCCATGTGCTTTTGCATAGAAACTTATTTAGAGAGAATTTTATAAAATATATAGTTTAACGTACATTTTGACGACACTGCATTTGCAGACTGCTTATTATTCAACAGCCAAGAAGGGTTATTGTTAATGTTATTCCAAAGTTGCATCAAATTTTCACGATCATTTGGATCAGTTTGGCTTGTATTGTTGTCACCAAACTTTTAGGCCGCCCTGAAGTTCGCTTTCCGATGCTCAAAGGCGCAGCGCGGTGCTGTTTTTGTATGAGATTTACTACTGCGCAGCCATTATAGCTAATTTCAGGGCGGCCAAGATGTTTCGAGTAGATATAGTTCGATAAAACTACGCACAAACGACGGAATGATCTTTGGTATGGCGTGATGTGACGATTTTTGTTTACTTCTTGATTCGACACTCACGATCATTCATTAGCAGCTATCGCTACGTCAACTGATCACTCCAAATGATCGTGAATGTGTACTTTAATATGTACCAATGTCGAAAATCTTAGTGTTGCATCAAATGTGTGGATTTGATACCTATTTATACCTCAAACATGGAATTGTATTTATTTTTGTTACAAATTAATTTTATATTTAACGTATTATAAATGGTTAATAAAAAAAAAAGTTTATATAACTGATTTTATTTGTAATCCTTATCATTAGAGTCAGCTCAGACTGAGCAGCTACTGCGCGAGCAAATTACAGGTTAAAAAACCGCGCTTCTGGTCCTGGATACGCGCGTCTTCGCGAGCACTACGTCACCATAGAATAAAAAGAAAGGCTTATGTTTAAGGCGCTAGTATGCCCCAATGGCCTTGAGCATCCCGGCGATACTAAACTCACACACCGGCACGGCTCACGCATACATAGCGAGCGCGGACTGCGATCAAAGAGTATGCGTGGACGCAGAGATGCGACTAACAGGTTGCATTCTTGCCTACAATTCCGTAAATAAATATTATGTTTTACTGGACATTATTTTTATATAATGTAGGTCGAACAAGTAAAATAAAATAGGTTACATTAAAACTCTACTTACGTACCTACAGCCCCCGTACCATGACGTGTCAAAACTATCATGGTTCGACAGTTTATTTTGAGTGTCCCTCGACCGGCAAGCGAACATTTATGGCACCCGTTTTAATGTTTTTCTATTGTGTCTGTAATTATGCCGGCTGAGTTAGCACAGTCAAAATAAACTGGCTCTGAGCTTACGGTCGGCTCCTGATGTTTTAAGTTATTATATTCGTTTAAAAATACTAAGTAGGTTATCATCTTCCTGCCCTTGTCCCATGTTACTTGGGGTCGGCGCAACACGTTTTCTTCTTTCACACCGTCCTGTCCCCCGTCACGCTATCACTGACTCCCTTTTCTTTCATATCACTTCTCACACCTAGTCCATCCATCTTTTCTTTGGCGGTCCCCTTCCTCTCCATCCATCCACATTTATATTCATAACTCTTTTAGTAACATGCGTTTCATCCCTCCTCATTAGATTACCATACCAGCGGAGCGAGCATGGGCGTACCCAAGACATTTGTGACAAGACATGATAAATTATGTCATGTCTTACAATTTGTCTTAAATGCTAGCACGGGTCAAACATGTGACTTATTTTAAACGCGCGACATGCCTTTCTTGTTGCTTCCCGGCGAGCAAGGCCTACTGTGACATGGCTTGAGTCACACATTTCATCGCAGTTTGGACGATAAAGTCATTTTGACTTAAATACTAGTACCGGCGGCGTGAGAAAATTTCCTGACTTTTATTTGGGACTCATCGGGTCTTAGTTGCTAATACGGGGGCACCCATTTTGTCACAGATGTCACATTTTGACAGACAGTTAAGAAAAATGTATCACTTTCGTTAGGAGGTGGTGATAAAATTTTATAGGTGAAAAATAAAATATTTTCCTTCTAATTACTGCACCAAATGGCAATAAATTTATTTTGTGTGTGTAATGATCAATGCTTATTAATTAATTGAAATGTTACAGGATTATTAATTAATTCTATATTATTACATTCTTATAATTGCAATTTTTTTTAATTGTTATTCTTATTTTTAATTATTATTTCTATTTTTATTATTACTTTTTTATAATTATTTTCTTTTATTCCATATTCTTCTTACTTTCTACATTTTAAATTATTTATTAAATAAAACTCCCAAAAAAACAATTAAAATAAACAAAATAGGGGCTCACGAAAAAACGCCTCAAACTGGGTCCAAGCTATTATATTTTAAGTAATTATTAAAATTTTCAAAATAATTATATCTTTCTAACAAACACTTACTATGTTATCAAACAAACAAAGAAAAATAAAGTGTGTATAAGTCTATGGTCATGGGTCAAATATTAATTTGTTCCCAACAAAATTAAAAAGTTGTTTATCTGTATGAACGGCACACTTTTATACGTATTATTTTATTTGGTCGTCTATTCAGATTATGTCGCACTATGAAGTCAGTAACAAGAAAGGCATGTCGCGTCTTTAAACTATGTCACATGGTTGTCCCGTGCTAGCATTTAAGACAAATTGTAAGACATGACATATTTTATCATAACTTGTCATGACCCAAAATATTTTCTGTTAAGAATTTGTAGTTTAAGTCGAAAACCAAGCAAAGTAAAAAAAAAAAAAAATTTTTTCATAAATTCATGTTGGGATGCTGCTAGCATGGGGGTATTAAAGGGGGGGCTAAATTTTGGTTATTTTTTGCCTAGGACATACCGTTTTCGAGATATAGAGCGTTTTATGTAAAATAAAATAAGTTTCGGAGGCCCATAATTCGGAAATAGTGCGTCGTAGGTCTATGCTTACCCTATATATTATTTTTCTCTGTGTCTATGCTTCTCTGAACCTAAATGGTTTTTATGGCCAAGGTTAAACCGAAACTGCAATAAAATTGGCAAATTTCCGAAAAAGAAAGAAAAATAACGTCAAGAAGTTATGCCACAAGTCAAGAAAATATCTCACGCCGCCGTGCTAGCATTTAAGACATAATGGCTTTATCGCCCAAACTGTGATAAAAAGTGTGACTTAGGCCATGTCACAGTAGGCCGTGCTCGCCGGGCAGGACAAACGATTTCCTTTCAACTGTTTTGTCACTGGCGCCACTTTCAAACTGCCTCTAATATTGTACCTACTTCCATCTCAACATTCTCATCTCTGCTACATGCAATCTCTTTTCATCCATCTTTTTCACAGCCCAATTGAGCCCAACATTCTGATCCATAGAGATGCAGATACAGATGCATGGTTCTGCAGTGGCGTAGCTAGGGGGGTTCCGGGGTGACACGTTTTTTAATGATAAATAATTTAGGTTTGAAGTTATTTTAATCAAGTTATCCCAACAAAATAATTTAATTTATAAATTGAGATTATATAAAAATGCACGTATTATTTGAAATAAATGTTAACAAGAAATTATTTACTCTGACCACACATTAGACCATGACAGTTTAGTGGGGTTGTGCAGACAAATACATTGCTTTTGGCAAACACTGAAGAGTTGAAATTAGCTGTATCGAAATTTACTGGTTTTTATGATGAGATATCAGAAACAGAACTCCTTTTAGAGATACCGAGGTTGAGAAGACATTTAAAAGCGGCCAAAAACATTGGCAGTTTCTAGCTGGGTGACTCTAGACTTCTTGAAATTCATCGTGGAATGGGACTTTACAGAATCTCTTCTGAATCTTATGGTCGCACTAAAGTTATTTATGACAATTTGCGTATCACTGAGAGGAGTTTCAGCAAACTAAAATTAATTAAAAATTACTTGCGGGCAACAATGACCGAAAACAGACTTAACAATCTTGACATATTAACAATAGAACATGAGGTAACACAAAATATAAATTTTGATGATATGATTGCCGAGTTTACAGCTGTTAAAGCTAGAAAAAAGAGATTTTAGTGCTTGTACTTAGATTAGTATAAACAAATGTAGGTATAAGTAATTAGTAACTATTATTATCAAAATTTCTATTGTAATTATGAAAGACTTATTTGTAATAATTAAATAAAAACATACTATACGTTTATTGAATGTTTATTCATTTTAACAGATTTCATTATTGGGTGACACCACAATTATGCGCACCGGGTGCCACCCATGCTAGCTACGCCACTGACAGTGTGACAGGTCTAATCGTGGACTTGTAAATTTTCCTTTTTACCCGACTGCCGAAGGAGGGTAATGTGTTTATCAGTCTATGTATGTATGTATGTTTGTTCCTATGTGGCGTTCCAGAGACCAAACGCGTTGGCCGATTTCAATGATTCTTACATCAATCGATTTGTCTGAACCCTGCGAGTGTCACTGGCTATATTAAAATTGTAAGATATCAAAAACCCGACTGCTTAAGAAGCGAACTAAAAAGACGTAAACGAGAAGAAAATTATGCTGTGCTGTCGGAGGATACATCTGGTTTTGGTCAACCAGCTCGCGAATATGTATCCTCCGACTGCACAGCATGATTTTCTTCTTGTTTACGTCTTTTTAGTTCGCTTCTTAAGCAGTCGGGTTTTTGATTTTTTTATTTAACTTTTTTTTTAACTTTAAAGATACTAAGTAGGTAATTTAAAATAATTACGTTAAAAAAACTCAATCTGGAATGGTATATAACTATAAATAATAATACAGCATAAAGTCATAATTTCCAGTTACTTAGGCCGAGTTTCTCATCTCTAAATTATCGCAGAATTTACATGACAAATAGTCAAGCACGCGTTACCTGCTGTGATTCGCTGTTGAATTCATCCATGCGGTGAGAAACTCGGCCCTAGCCTCTTTCAAATTTAACCAAGATCGATTCAGCTTTTCAGAGTAACATTCTTCTTACCCCGTACTCACAATTTTAGAAATTATTTTATTTTAATCATTTGCATAGACTGTAATTACTGACTTACATAAAAACCGGCACAGTGCGGGCCGGACTCACGTACTGTGGGTTCCGTATAAACATATTAATATAAAATATTAAATAATGGGTTCTAATGATAAATACCCCACATGCTTATGTGCATTTTTCTTGGATTCATCATGTGTTTTTTTTTGGATCCCATAATTAAAATGATTACCTATAATGTTTACATATTTCTAAGTGAGTTTTTAGCACACGTAAGTGACATATAAGTTGTGGCGTACTTTACCCAGTTTTAGCAACGTTAGTGGTAACAGTTTATTACACAATACTCTCTATATAAGGTTACAAATAAAACACTGTTATTCTAAAAATCTGTAAATTTTAATACTCTTGTACGGTTTTGTTCTCTCTCTCTCTCAAATCTCGAAAACTGAGGTTAAGCAATATGAAACTTTGTGAAAGTGTTTTACAGGAGAGTACTACATGTAAAAAATATCCGTTATATATATGTCGGAGGAAGGTATATCGCTTGTAAACTTATTACTTCAGGTTTGTTTAATTGGTAACATTTAGCTTCTGATCAATTCTCAGTTCGATTTTATTCGATTGACAACACTTTATTTTTCTTATGTCAAAATACTCGATTTGGATTGGATAATACAAGCAGTAATTTGCCGGAAGAGATTCTCTTAGCCAATAAAAAGCAGGAGTGTCATAGAGGCACTCTGAGTGGGTTCTCCCGCCATATTGGGTCGTGACTGGGTCGTGAAGTTAGAAAAAATACGGGCGGACGCGCGTTTTGGGAGTTAAAAAGGAGTTGAGAGAAAAAGAGTTGAGAAGTAGCCAAAAGTGGCGTGTGTGAACTTGAACAAGTGTGTTTTAGTTGCGAAACGATTGGTGGCCGAATCCGCTGCTTTGATAAAATTGGAACAAGAACTATCTCTAAAACGGCCTATGTTACCTGCTTTGTGCATTGCATACCCACGATATGCCCACAGACCGAGGGTATTATTGAAGATAGCCCTCCTATCTCCGATATATATTATAATCCGTTGCGTGGTTTAGAAGTTAGCATTATGATTTATTTACACAATGCACAATATAAATAAAAAGTATTTACAAATTCGCATAAAAAACTAGTCCACAAATAAATAAAAATAAAGCGTCCACGCGCACGATTACGTAGGGTCCTCTGCGGCGAGCGAGCTAGTCTGTGAACGCACACTAATACACAATCTAAGTAAATATTTGCACTAACACGTGCGAATGCGCTTAGTCGGACGAAAGCGCGGCGGAGCAGCGAGCGACACAGCCTTCCCGTGCCAATGCTAATGCGCTACTGGCTTCGCCCAGTTCGCCCCCGTAGCAGTGTTGCCAACCTTATTTTTACAAACCCACCAAATGTGTCTTCGTGACCCACCAGAAAACCACTAAACTTAACGGTCTCTTAAACCACCAGAAAACCACTAATCCTAATCAACAAAATCTCTGTAATGATTCATTAAAATTGAATCACATAATTTGCACTTAGCTACTGGGCAAGCAGTGCTTTCCACCACTTGTAACCAGTCCTTCAATTCTGGTTTACCTAACCAATAATCCCGGAACTTTAAGGCATACTGTAGTTTTGGCATACCTATTAGTTTCACAAAATTAGTGGAAATAATTTAAACTAGTAATTAAGTAACCTTTACCGATACCGACTCGAACTGTACTGTATTGTCCGTCCGTTGTATTTGTGCACGCATAGGGAACAACATAAACAAACCAGAGAATATACACAAACCCTTGAAATCAAATCAAACTTGATCCAGTAGTCATACAAATAAAGTCCATAATCAAAATTATTCAACTAATTTCGTGGAATCCCCGAAAATCACTACATTAGTTCTGTTGTGTCGCCTACACTACAAACAATTCTACACTTTTTTCAATAGTTCTTTTCTATCCTAACTAGTTTTTTGTAAATTGTACTAGTGGTTCAATGGCGTACCACCACTAACTGAAGCAATCAAAGCCACTAAAAAAATCCACTAGCCACTAAAAGCAATATTTCGCCACTAAAAGGGAGGTCGAAACCACCAGTTTTAGTGGAAAATCCACTGAGTTGGCAACACTGCCCCGTAGAGAGCCAGAATATATACATTGGACCTTACTTTGCAAGACTTTCTTTGCAAAATATTGATTGATTTAAATAAGCAAAGTACCATCTAAAGAAACTCTAAATACCAATCTGTCTATCTAAAAATATTTTTAAACATACAAGTCGTTTTGGAGGAGTTTCAAAAAGTTGCGAAAAAATATCGTGTTGTTAATTATTTTTTTAAAGCAATACTATAAGTTACACGAAAAAACCTTGTGTTCCAAATAATGTACATGAATCGATAATAAATATATATTTTTTTCAAACCTTTTAACCTAGCCGTTACTAAGGAGTATGCTTTAGAAAGTAACCGTTTTACGGCACTAAAGCGCATGTAGGCCCTTAACAAACCACCAAATCTAGTAATATACTGACAAAAATAGTAATGATCACCAAAATTAAATTTAGAATCGCAACAGAGTCGACGGAGCCCCGCTGGGCGGGGCTCCTATTTCTGAATACAGGGTCTAAAGTAAACTAACACGAAGGTGATGACGGGAGCTGAGTTCGCTCGCTTTGCTCGCTCACTTCAGCTCCCGTCATCTCCTTCGAACCTAACCTGTCCGTGTCGGGGTGCCCTTAGCTCCCGAGCTCGCTTCGCTCGCTCTTGGACTGATTCATTGACCAAATCACTAGATTTGATATCTTACGGTTTTAGCACTTATGAAATTTGGTGATCAATTTACTAAATTTGGTTTAGGTTTATTTTTTTTGCTGATTAGTATATATTTTAGGTGATAGAGGTTATCGTTAGAAAGTTTTTTTTGGTGGTCATTATATTTATTCCCAAAAAGAAATAGACGTGAGTACATCAATCGAGAGACAAGAGTTTGTTACTACATCAATCTGAACCTGAACGGATCGTGATGAAATTTGGCACAGAGATAGATTATAGTCTGGGATAGCACATAGGTTACTTTTCATCCCGGTATGTTCCCATACCGCGGGCGAAACCGCTGGCAGAAGTTAGTTAGAACTAATTGTAAACCCCGTTTAAAAAGTCTCATTGCGTGAGAATAACACGCCCGCGTCACAGTATAGATAATAGTACAACAACCCGCGTGTCGCGAGGGAATTATAATTGTACACGCTATTTTCAACTCTATTTATTTTGTTATTAAGTTAAATGTACCTAGACGTGTTTAATTTTTTTGAAGTAAGTCGCCGGCGAACTCGCGAGCGGACGTAAAGTCGGGATAATATGCACCCATTCATTATAACTTTCACTCGGGTGTCCCTCTGGAGCACCTCAACGAAATCAAGACTTGGGACTGACATTGGACATGATTAAGACTTTTAATCAGCATATCAACAACATCAGTGCCAAGACCTTCCAAACACTTGGTTTTGTCATGAGGCAGGCAAATGTGTATAAGGACAGGAAAGCTGTTATGGTTTTGTATTTTTCCTTTGTGCGTAGCTAATTCGAATACAACTCACTGGTGTGGGGTCCGCACGAGCTAAAGTACAAGCTCATGTACGGGTTCAACGCAAATTTACTTGATACCTATATTATAAGAAGTATGGTTACTATCCCTATTTGTATCAGTCTCTTTTTGTCGCGGGAATGGTGGACATCATCACGCTAGAACTGCGACGTAAGTGTGCGCTGTTGATGCATTATTTTTTATCGCTAACCAATAGGATCGACGATGCGACCACGCTAGCTCAATGTTCGCGTTTGGGCGCATTATGTCCAATTCACATAATGTCCGAATGTCCGGTTCGCATTTGGTCCAGTTTGCAATTAGGGCGTTCTTGATTACGAGAGGCGTTATTAGGCGACCTCCATGTGAGGTTGGGTGAAATTCGGCTCGAAGTAAAAATGCATATAAATCAACACTTATATTAGAAAAATAATCACATATCTGTATAAATAATAAAGGGTGATAAATCATAACATCGCTTTTAATTAAAAATAATCAATCACATAAAAAATTACGTAATGTAGGTAGTCATAAATATTTTTATATGGTGGAATCAACATAGTTATGGGTGCCTAGTACATAACTAGAAATTTAGATGTATTTTAACACCAGCGCTTAAACAAAGTAAGCCGAAGAAAAGATTATACTATTAAACTCCGTTAACGACTATTTTTTAATGCCTTGAACTGTCCTACTGCGATGCGTTTCTAAAGAATAGAATATACTTTACTGTACACCAAAAAAAAATTACAAAACTCTTTTACATGAAAATTTCATTTTGGCGGCTTTATCGCTAAAAACTCAATAATCTCTGTGTATGAAAGAGATTTAGGCGAATTAAAATACCATATAAGGATATCTATACCTAATTAAAGACTATAATTTGAATTGGTCAATTTGTGTACTGGACCATTTGCTAATTGGACATAATGCGCCCAAACGACTGTTCGCTCCGGACCGAATGCGGGTGACGCGTGCCTGTGCCCCGCGGTGCCTGTTCGCGGCTCCGCCCTCGCTTACCTACTCTGACAGCTCAATATGCCCTTTGTCTGAGCTGACTCTAAGTATGCATCTGCGAACATAATTTCAGAACCCAAGGGCCTTTCCTGATCCATTTGCATCGATAAATCATTCTTACTATTTTCTAACAATTCGCTACCGTAATTATTGTAATAATTTGTATTTTTGTTATTCAAATAAAGTAAGAATACATTATAACCTTATATACTACCTATATTTAAACATACATATTATTTCTTGTTCTTTTTAATCATAAATGCTTGTCTTATGCAACAAAGTGCACCAGGTAAGTCATTCGTTTCTTGTAGTTTTTTCTGCACCTCCTTGAATAAATTTAGTTTTGGTGTAACACTAGATACTGAAATAAAAAGAAAAGTATTATGGTTAGACCAAGGCCGTCTTTAACTATGCTGGGGCCCTTGGGCACACAAGAATTTGGGGCCCTTTTGGAAAGTAAAGAAAGCGACTTATGCTAACATTTTTCTACTATGATCTTCTATTTATTATGGGTAATCAAGGGGCTGGTCTGGGTCTGCAAACTCACGCTTTGAAGCTTCAGCGACAGGTCCCGTAGGGCTTGGCTTTGTAGATGCAGTCCTACCTTGTCTAGCTCCTTCAGAGACGGCAAGGTGGCGTTGGTTTTGAGGGAGAGCGCTACGGTCGTGTAGATCCTCAAGGCAAGTGCGGTGATTAACCTTCTCGTGGTTGCCGCCCTGTTATTGGTCTAATTCCCTATGAAATAGACGTAACTGAAATCACCGGGCGAAGTATCACAGGGGTGGCGAGGTCATGCCCCTGGGTGTCCACCATTGAACAATCACAATGTTGGATAGCAATGACCTCCTGCGTGTTTGTGCCGTGCGCGGGGACCCGTATGGAGGGATGAAGGGATCCTGGTGGTTGAGTGGAGCAGGTTGCACACAACACGCCACTTTGGCCTGGATTTCCTACGACACGGGAGGTTGTGGGAGTAGCTTACCCACGATCAATCGGCTGATCTCTCCTTCTGAGGGTATAAGCGAGGTGCGTGGGGTCCACTGAGGTCGTTTTCGGACGGCTGAAGTGGTGGTGAAGGTCACGCTGACGGTGTAAGGGAGGGTTGTTCTGTTCAAGCCAGCCCAAACGAGCACCTGATGTCGCACTGTAAGCCAGCCCTGCGCACCTATATCTCAATGGTAGTCCTAACGGCTCACCTTAAGTGGTGGGTCGTTCCCAGTTGCGGGCTCGATGGAGGGTGGGAGCCGGAGAGATGAATTTTTACTAAAATGTGGTCATGGATTTCGTTAAAGACTTGAGTACATTAGGGGTGGTGTCGGCGAAAGCCGGCACCACCTCTGCCCCTGGACCTGCGGTTAACTCCGCAGAATCCAGCGCGGGTGCCCCTAAGGCTGCAGTGAAAACTGCTGCCGCCCCTCCGGCTGCGGTGAAAACCGCAGTCAGGAGTGTCAAAAAGTCCCTTGGGCAACCTGCAGCGAAAGCTGCAGGTCCCAGTACGGGTAATAAAAATAAGCGGGGTGCTCCTAGCACCTCGCGTGTACCTGGACCCGCGGCCAAGGCCGCGGCCTCCAGCGGTAACTTCGTGGCTCCTCAAACCACATCCTCCGAAGTCGCTGCCTCCTGTACAATGGAGGCTGCTAGCGTACCCGTTGGCGAGGCTGCCTTGACCTGGCGAGTGCAAACCCGCAAGGGAAAGGGCAAGGGCAAGGGTAAGCGTAGAAATACGCAAACCTCTGCCCCCGCCAAGGAACCGGCGAGTACGACTGAACCAGCTCAGGGCAATAAGCCCATGAACCGGAAGCAGCGACGGCAGGAGCAAAGGAGAGGCAAAGCGAAAGCTTCAATCAGCTTCTCGAAAGGGAAGGAAGCACAACCTGCGCCGAACACAAGCCGAGCTGCAGGGACTGGCGGACCAGCACAAACGGCGACCTCATCGCAACAGACCGCTCGGGACGGTCAGGTCGGTGCCAAGCGAGCTCTCAACGAGACTTTGTCACCTCGTGGAGAGCACAAGCGGCAGCGGCTTGATCGGTCCGGGAGAGTTGGTGGGATGAGCTTCGCCCAGGCTGCCAGTGCCCACCTGTGTGTCGCGGTGACATGCGAGCGCACGGGTGCCATCAGCAAGGAGTTGTCGGCTTTGGTGACCCAGCTGATCCAAAAACGGATCATCGAAGAAGCCCTCTCTCCCACGATGGAGACTCCAGAGCGGCAGATACCGTCCTTCACCGCTAAACCTCAATTTGGCAGCGGTGCACTCAAGCTGTGGTGTTGCGACGACTTCACCCTGGCTTGGCTGAAGAGGACGGTCCCCGGTTTGCCCCTCCCGGATAGCACCTCGCTAGTCGTGAAGGGCCAATCGGAGTTAACCAAAATGGTACGCTGTGGTATAGTCATACCGGACGATAGCGCAGTGTACCAAGACCTGAACATCGCAGCGAGAACGCTGTGGTATCAGAACCCATGGGTGGACATTAAAAAATGGGTAGTGATCCACTCAGACAGGCAGAAGACGTGCTGGTTCGTGGTGCTGGGTGTCCCCGAGGACCACATACCGGTCTTGATGGGCGCCGAGCGCAGGCTGTCTTTCGGCCTGGGCTCGGTGTACATCAAGTTCCGGGGTGCGAACGGGAAGTTTGCGTGCGTCCCTCGTGGTTGGGACCCGATCACGAAGCAGCTCGTCAAGGACAGCAGCACAGGGGAGAGCATCCCCCTGCCTAGCAACCCGGAAGCTTCTGTGGCCGACTCTGCAGCAACTGCAGAAGAGGGCACCACCGAGGAGGACACGTCGGGGGTCCCTCTGGCGGGCGGGGAGCTGGACGACATTACACTGTCGCCAGCCTCTGGCCCGTTGGAGGAGGACCTCATCGTGGGAGATGCTTTCGCGGGACTGCAACTGGAGGAGGAGGAGGAGGGACCCACCCATGATGGCGACCCCTTCGTCCGCCTGTAAAGTTGTGCAGGCAAACCTCCACCACAGCCAGACAGCGACGGCTCAACTACGCAAGTGGCTGGAGGTTCAACAGACTGCCATCGCCTTAATCCAGGAGCCGTGGATTAGGGGTGGCCAAATCAGAGGACTATCCAACCTTGGGGGTAAGCTCCTTGTTACTTCTAATCAGGATCACCCTAGAGCGTGTATCTTTGTTACAGGTAACCTCAAAGCACAGCTTCTAAATGATTTCTGTTGCAGAGATACCTCTGCAGCTAGGCTGTATATGCAGCGCGGTGGCATTGATATGCCGATTGTCTTCGCCTCGGTCTACATGCCTGAGGCGGAGGCACCACCCCCACATGACCTTGTCCGCCTTGTAACCTTCTGCGAGACCAGCGGGGAAGAGGTCATCATTGGGACCGACGCGAACGCACATCACCCCCTGTGGGGAATGGAAACGCCGAATGAAAGAGGTAAGGCATTAGTGGACTACTTGTTTACTACTAACTTGTCTCTACTAAATACAGGTGCAGAACCAACGTTCGTAACTAGACGCAGTCGCACAATTATTGATCTAACTTTGGCGACGGAAGGCGCAGCGGAGATCACTACTGGATGGCAGGTCTCCAACGAGGCCTCTTGCTCAGACCACAGATGGATCCGCTTTGACATTCAGCTCTGGGTAGCACCTACGCCCCCCTGGCGTAATCCGCGCAACACGGACAGAGCTGTATACACACGCACCCTAGAGTCGAAACTGCCGCCCTTATGTGAGGCGCGGACTATAGGGAACGAAACGAGGTTAGACATGCAGGTCAATCAACTTACCGAGTGTCTGATAAGCAGCTACCACACCGCTTGCCCTCTGACTACCCCACGCGATACACCGGGCAAACAACCATGGTGGGGAGCGGAGTTAAATCGTAAACGCGGGAAGGTAAGGAAGGCCCTAAACAGGGCCATGAATACAAGCAAGGATGAGGACTGGGACGCTTACTACGAGGCCAAATCCAGCTATAAAAAATGCATCAGATTCAGGCGTACCGCAGGATGGCGCAAATTCTGTGGTAACATCGAATCTTGCCAAGAGGCAAACAGGGTAAGGAAAATAATGGCTCAGGCGCAAACACCTGAGCCTGCCACACTCCGTAAACCTGACAACTCACTCACCACATCACCTGAAGAGGCTAGACGCGTCCTGATAGATACTCACTTCCCAGGCAGCGTTATTGCCCAGGTAACTGACTGGGTAGATACTACCCAGGTACCAACAGATGATGATTGGCTCTACGCATACAGGATGATCACGACGGAGAAACTACAGTGGGCCATCCTAAGCTTTCATCCTTTCAAGGCGCCCGGTCCGGATGGGGTGTTCCCTGCGCTGCTGCAGTGGGGAGGTACGTCTGTTGTAGAGAGACTGGTGCCAATAATGAGGGCGTGCCTGGCGTTTAGATACGTTCCGAAAGGATGGAGGGAAGTGAAGGCGATATTCATCCCCAAGCCAGGCAAAGGGGACTATACTAACGCCAAATCCTTCAGACCCCTAAGCCTGACCTCGTTTCTACTCAAATCGATGGAGAGGCTGTGCGACAGGGAGTTACGAGATGGCGTTCTTAAATCATTACCTCTCCACGGTAACCAACATGCCTACAGCTCGGGTAAGTCAACGGAATCTGCTCTCCATCTGGTGGTGGGCCAGATAGAGGAAGCAATCCATCAAAAGGGTACATGCCTGGGCACTTTCATAGACATCGAAGGGGCCTTCGACAAAACCAACTTCTCCAGTATAGGTGCTGCCCTCTCCAGACACGGAGCTGAACAGGTACTAATTGACTGGATAACTAATATGCTAAGCAAACGTGCGGTTCGGCTGGAGGGCGAACAGCAAATGGCCTTTTTAGCCAGGGGCTGCCCTCAGGGAGGGGTGCTCTCCCCTCTCCTGTGGAATATGGTAATCAACGACCTTATCACCAGACTTAACGAACACCGTTATTACACAATAGGGTATGCAGACGACCTCGCAATTCTAGTACCCGGGAAGGTGACTGGTACCATCTGTAACCTTACTCAGCAAGCACTACGCATAGTGGAACGATGGTGCAGGGAGTATGATCTTTCAGTTAACCCATCTAAGACTGTACTGGTCATGTTTACTCAGAAAAGAGCACTGGGCCCTTTCCGTCTACCGAAGCTGTTCGACACAGAACTCCAGCTGTCCAATGAAGTAAAGTATCTTGGGGTCACTCTCGACAACAAGCTGAACTGGAGCAGTCACTTGGACATCAAACTTAATAAGGCATGCATTACCTTTTGGCAATGCAAGAAAATGATAGGTAAAAAATGGGGCCTGTCCCCCAAAATCATTCTCTGGCTGTACTGCGCGGTGATTCGACCCATGATCTCATATGGAGCCGTGGTTTGGTGGCCCCGCACAAAGGTAAGTACAGCCGTGAACAAACTGCAACGCACGCAAAGACTGGCCTGCATGGCGACGACAGGCTGCATGAGAACTACCCCGACCGCTGCGCTCGAGGCCATGCTGGGACTGCCACCGCTCCAGCTTTTCATTCAGCAGGAGGCTACGACGGCGGCAGGGCGGCTTAAGGCACTAAATCTCTGGGGTAGGAGAAAGACACAACACACGGCTCTGCTCGAGGACCTTAATAAAGAGTTCCCTCTAACAACAGCAATTATGGACCGGATACCTAAGCAATTTGTTTTTGACAAGAAATACAAGATCCAACTCCATGAGGACCACCACTGTGAGGGGTTACGCCCAGACGAGTTGAGGATCTTCACCGATGGTTCCAAGACTGGTACTGGCTCAGGTGCGGGGGTGTTCTCAGAGGACCTCAACATACACATAGCCGCGCCACTTGGGGCACACAACACGGTGTTCCAGGCAGAGTGTGTGGGCATCACTCTGGCTGCATCGGCCATTCTAGACAGGAAGGTAAAAGATTTCCCAATACGCATTCTCTCTGACAGCATGGCCGTCCTGCAGGCGTTGGGCAGCCACACGGTCTGCTCTGGACTGATATTCGAGTGTCACCAACGCCTAAACCAGGTTGGGTCAAACAATAAACTAACCATTCAATGGATCAAAGGGCATAGCGATTCCCGAGGCAACGATGCAGCGGATGAGCTAGCCCGTAGAGGCTCCAGTATGGCTGTGGTGGGTCCGGAACCAATCGTGCCAATACCATTTGGCTACCTCCACAGTCTGGTAAGGAAACGAACCAAGGAGCAACACCACAGATTGTGGATTGACCACAATGAGTGCAGGCAGTCCAAAGAAGCACTTCCCGCTTTGGATAGACGTTTCACGCAGAAGGCCCTACGCCTGACGAAACAGCAGTTACGAGCAGTTACAGCTGTAACGACTGGCCACGGGACTTTTAATAAGCACCTCTTTGTCTTAGGGATCACGGACAGTCCGCTGTGCAGAGCATGCATGGAGGAAGACGAGACAGCAGCGCACCTGCTTCTAAGCTGCCCAGTAATCGCCGGTTACAGGGCCAAATACCTCGGTGAACCAGGTACCGTACAGGAGGTAGTCAGCAACACGAAGGCGCTGCTGGCCTTCCTCGAGGAGTTGGGATGGATCGAGTGAGGTAGCTAGTGGAAGGTTAAGTCCCACCCGTACGCAAAATACGCGCTTAGTCGTGGAGTTGCGGAAACCAGCCCGTTTTAACCTAACCTAACCTAACCTATGGGTAATCAAATAAAGTAATATAATAATTATGTCATTTATGATATTAGTATGCTGCTGGGTATTTGGTTACGATAACGATAGTGGTTTCTTTCGGGATTTCTGTTTAGCAAAATCTTATATTTTATCCTAAAAGTAATTTTTTTGAAGTTTGTCACTTTCTATGCACATAATTGACAAATTACTTAGTCGTTCTTGTAAAAATTTTGTTCGCTATTAATTTTTTATTCTCTTATGCTGCGAAAATGAACGCTCTCCACTACAATTGGTAACCATTAGGCAATATTCTTGTAACAACTTCAACGTTTGGAAGTTCCTTCTCATTTATATGACTTTATGAGGTTAAGTAATGTTGAGATATTCAAATCCGCTGATTGCTTTGCTATATTTTTAAATATTGGCAAACATTCTATTTTGAGTTCATATGCATTAATATCTTTATGATAAAATTCTGCAAATTCATTACATTTTTTCCAAAATTTTGGCTAAAATTTTAAAACAAAAGTAAGTTTTATTTTCGACCCCGGGTGCTCACTGTTACTGAAATGTTTTGAGAATAAATGTGAGAGAAATTGTCGGTTGTCGGCCCTTCGGGGCCCCCTGAGGATGGGGCCCTGGGCACGGGCCCCGTGTGCCCGTATGGTAAAGACGGTACTGGGTTAGACTCATTGATTATGAAAATATACATAGGGTGGAAAGTTGAAGTAATCTGTGCATGTGTATTCTAAATAAATGCTGTTTTTTTTAGCAGTCTGTCTTGAAAGAGGAAGTACCTATTGATTTGATTTTCTTTTTGTTAACATCTATTTAGTTCGCTTCTTAAGCAGTCGAGTTTTTTGATTTTATAAACTTTTTTTTTATTTACAACTTTATAACTATATTATTTTTTACTCTTTAACATATAAGTGGTATAAGTTTTTGTTATCACCTCTAAAAAAAATTCATTTTAATAACCCACATGAAGGATTCGGTAGAAACAAAATTGAGCACCCTACAATATGGCACCCAAAACCAGGCATTTTTTTTTATGTCACTTATCTAAGAACACTTGGGCGATCAAGACCTATCTAACAATGTCTTAATTATGTAAGTCCATCTAGTGTTTTGCAGGATATGAGGTAATAAAATAACCCTTTCCTTGCAGTTGGGTAAAATGAGGGGCTATTGCCCTGCAGTATAGTACATACAGTACAGGAAAATCACTTACATTGATAGCATCCTGTCTTTGTGTCTCTCAAAAGGCGTACAGAATAATTTTCAGACTCTTTTTTAGCTTCTGTAAAAAACTGTACAAAGATTGTTTGTGATCCCTCACTTTTTGATTCAATTGTGTAGTACATTTTCAAAAACTTCTTGTAATATTTCTTTGCCATTAAAAATGCTTCGTGGGTTTCTTTAATTTCTTGAGACAACAGTTTTTGATCTGTAATAAATTGTTATATAAAATATAAAAGAAAGTAATTTCTTTTATAATGAATTTTACATATTTCTATTTGAAGAGCATCTTGTTCAGCTGCATTTGGATATACTGGAAAATTACCGCAACACTGTTACCAACCCAACATTGCTTTCAATGATTTTGTTAGTAGGGTTTAAAAAATATAGTATTCCCAAGTCCTCACCTTTGTTAGGTAAACAGAAACAGACATAATATGCTGATCTGCTTCTAGAGCCATTGGTTTAGGCTGTGCATTGTCTGTTAGTAAATAAATAAATAATGACACAAAGATTTTTATTGAGCAGTGGTGTTTGATTTGAATTGAGTACCATTCTCAAACATACCATCAGATCATCACCTATATTATCCCATACAATAAAACAGTGAAATGTGTAGTTTAGATACTACTATATCTAGTAGTTGAATATCCTATAAATTAAGCAATAGCATCATGCTAAAAAAGTTGCAGATAAAGTAGTTACATTAAAATAGTATCACAACAACGCAAATATACTCTTTTACTATAACGAAAATAAGTTAGAGCAGGGAATCTAGGTAGAACAAGTACAAACCTTTCTTGTATTTCTCATACTGAATCTTTTGTCGAGAGAGCACTTCAAGTTTCGTGTCAATATCATGCCGCAGCTGCTTGTTACGTTCTATTAAAGTTTTCAGTTCATCGTCATGATTTTCAGATACATTGTTGTTGCAATTATATTTCTTAACTCTGAAACCGTTTTCTATTACGTTAAGGGCATGTTCATGTAAGGATACCACTTTAGTTTCAAACTCTACGTAACTAATTTCTTCAAATAAGTTGAAATTTATTTGGATGTCCCAAACTTCTTCTATAATACTCATTTTTGAACAATAGTCTAACACAAGTTCACAATAACAACACCCGCTTGGTATTTTTTTGAATTCAAAATTTAACTGACAAAGTTGTTGTTTGACATTGACATATTTGATGATGAGTAACAAGAGCGCCTAGCGAGTTTTTTTTATAATATCTGGCTTGGTTACGAGACCTTTAAGCCAACCTAGTGAGTTATTGCGTTCCGAATCTTGCCATAATCGAAAAAAGTAGGATAAATTCCGTTACAATAGTTCGCTACAATCACTGCGTGTGAACCTTGCTTATCAGCCCATACCCCATGAAATCCAAGACGGTCAGCAAAGTAAAAACCTGCCAAACTGGCCATGGCATCAAAAATTACTGACTGTATGAACCTTAAATTCTTAGTCCTCGCTTGCTTGTTTATTAAACGCGAACGTTTCAGCCTGCCCGACTGAATTTAACTTTTTACATAAAAACCCCGTAGTTAACAGTATTATAAGCTTTTAAGCAAATCAAGATCAAACTGACCGAAGATCTTTGGGGAATGTCCATCAAAGTTTTCACTTCCAAACCGTTTGCTGATGACACTTCCTTAATTTTTAAGTTATTTAAACGTACGAGTCACGTTGAGTTGACGTCACGTAAATTTCACCTTAGGGTAGGTCCAAAATTGGTTTACTGCCAATAATTTAGTTTAAAGTAGTAACAAAACTAAGTGCGCGCGTAAAATTCGCCTTGCCGAAAATGACAAAATTACAGCTTGTGACATTATATTAACCAAGGAGAAGCTAGAATTCGTTGATAAAACGGTTTCCTGGCGGCTGAACTGAAGGTTAACATGAGATACTCATTTAATTTATCTTACAGGGTGGCTATGTTTGTTTGCATATGCGTTAGAAAAATTCGTCAATTTACTGATGCAGATACCGCGAGGCTGGTCTATTTTAATTACTTTCCCTGTATAATGTCTTACGGTATCTTACTATGGGGAAGGGCTGCAGAGCAATATAAAATCTCCACCGGCGAGATTCTCTAAGGGAATTGTTTTAAAGACATTAAATTAACATCTTGACGGTAGCTTTCTCAATACATTTATGAAAACATCATGTACTTACGTGAGAAAGAATTGACATCTTTTTAGTAAAAACGGCGACAGACATAAAAGTAACTAGAAATAGGGACCAATTAGTTCAACCAGGTTTCAGGCTGGCTGAAGTTGCGTCATCGTATAAAATGGGGTACTGTACAAAATGTTACAATAAAATACCGCCCCATATTCTAGAACACAAAGAGAATGAGACGAAATTTAAAACTTGTATAATACGCACACTATACAGGCAGGCATATTACAAGTTGGGGGATTATAGCGCTGATAAGAATGCTTGGCTCAACCACAAGAGCGCAAAAACAAGTGTTAAGCGAAACATTATTGTTGGACCTGCTGAAGACTGTATGAATATATTTATATTCTGTAATCTCAATTTTGTATTATAGTAATCTAAGTTTTGTATTATTTAACTGCACAGCACATGTGTGAGTACTATGTACTAACTGTAAATCTACCATTTACTGTATCTAATAGGTCGTACGTTGACTATAATGTGCCCTGACCGTGACATATTAGTGTGTCATGCTCTCTTAAATGTCCCTCTGATGGTGGCACATGTATTGGATCATTCGGATCCTTCCATGATGGTTGAGCTGAGTAGTACCAATCCATGCGTCATGTTCGTGAACGGGCGCCATCAGTTGGGATTGGTCAAATGGTCTATTGGGTCATAAATTGCTTGCCCCAGCCTTTTTAACCCAACTGCCAAAGGAGGGTAATGTGTTTACCAGTGTATGTATGTATTATGTATGTTTGTTCCTATGTGGCGTTCCAGAGACCAAACGCGTTGGCCGATTTTGATGTTTCGTACGTCAATCAATTCGTCATAACCTTGCGAGTGTCACTGCCTACATTAAAATTGGAAAATATAAATATGGTGGATTTTGGGCGCTACGTTGTGGGGGACCAAATACATCTGGTTTTAGCCTACCAGCTCGCGAAAATGTATTCTCCGACTGCACAGCATGATAAACTTCTTGTTTACGTCTTTTTAGTTCACTTCTTAAACGGACGGGTTTTTTGATTTTTTTATTATGTTTTTTAGGGTCCCGTACCCAAAGGGTAAAAACGGGACCCTATTACTAAGACTTCGCGATCCGTCTGTCCGTCTGTCTGTCTGTATGTCTGTCTGTCCGTCTGTCACCAGGCTTTATCTCATAAACCGTGAGAGCTAGATAGTTGAAATTTTCACAGATGATGTATTTCTGTTGCCGCTATAACAACAAATACTAAAAACAGTATAAAATAAATATTTAAGGGGGCTCCCATACAACAAACGTTATATTTATGCCGTTTTTTGCTCGATATTAATAACGGCAACAGGTAGACGCCTGAAATATTCACAGAATGTTTAGTTGTATATTCACTTCAAAAAAATAATAATTATTAAATTTAAATAAAATAAATTAAGGGGGGCTCCCATACAACAAACGTGATTTTTTTGCAGTGTTTTGCGATAATGGTACGGAACCCTGCGTGTGCGAGTCCGACTCGCACTTGGCCGGTTTTTACTCTAGACGCTCTTACTTGCACGTCTTTTTACATCGTTCTCACATTTATAAGTAACTAGCTCTTGCCCGCGGCTTCCCTCGCGCACGTTTACTTTAGAATTTCTTTAACCTATCTTTATAAGTACTTTATTAAAAAATATCTACATAGTTGGGGGTAGTCCATATGAACTTACATCCACTATGAATTTTGAAAAATCCTTCCTTAGTGAATGCCTACGTCATAAGAGGAATACGTGTGAGAAATTTTAAGTTTTTGGCTCTAAGGGTTTGGCCTGTGCGTTTATTTAAAACTTAGAATTTTTTCCATGCATTCTGCGACCTAAGGATTTACGGAATTGTATGAAGCTGCACGCATTGCGGTGAAAAAAAATCGCGCGAAAATACCTAATACATACTAAAAAAATCGCGCGTATAAAAATCGCATTGCCAAGCCTTATGTTAACCCCATGAAGTTATAGGTAAGTTAACCCTTACAAATCTACTGACTTGCGAATGTGCAATTGCATTTTTTTTTTGTATCCAATTTGGTTGAAACAAAAATATTTTGAATAATTATGACATTTTATAATAATGTTGGGGTTCTACACTACACCTCAACATTTCCACTAAATCCCATTGAACAACCGATTGTAAAGTATTAATAAACAAGTGTTGAATCGACTAATTGCTCGATTCTGAATACTCACCTCTACGAACGGGAAAAAAATGTAATCTCCAGATTCTGCTTTTGTGGGTTGAAATGTCAAATTGTCAATGAAGATCGTGATTAGAAAATGTATTTGCTTTAAACGAGTTTATATTGAAACTATTCTCTAATTAGATTAAAAGTTCAATTAATACGTTGTCATGCAAAACCCTTTTTTGTCGAACAATTTATTTTGTGTCTAAAAAGGATATGAATTTCTGGTAAGCAAATTAATGGGCAGATTTTATCAGTATGTCATGTGTTTATTTTAGTTTTCTTTTAATAATTTGTTTATCTCAGGTTTTCGGCGAAAAATCTTAAGAGGTCACATCAGCGGACTGTTTTTTATCATTATGTTTTATAGCATTTATGATGAAAAACTTGTAAAGTCTGGTTCTGTGCTTACTAAAAGTTTTATGACTTTCAAGATATTCGAGCAGAATTTGTCCAATGGGCCATTGTCTAAGCTGTTTCAAAAACCAAGCTAATGAAGATATTACCACATCTCCTCACAGAAATAAAGATGGTAAGTGACACAGTTTCATGCATGCTAATAGTTATAGTATTGACTTGTTAGTTCATGTTGCTATAGTTGGTAATAATAAACCTTAGCTATCTTTTATAATATTTGATTTTACTTTTTCAGAGATGACAGAAATAGCAGTCACAGTTTCTGTATATCCACAACAAGAACCACTTCTTCATGACAATCAAAATAGCATTAACAACTTTAGAAACACAAGTACTTCACAAGTTTCAAGCACATTGTCTGGAGAGCAGAGCCCAGTGGAGTTACTCAATACACAGAAAACCAATTTAGTTTCAGAAAGGATAGCTAAACCATTTTATCAAAAATTGCCGACCATTCCCCGGACTATGTCATCTTTGGGCGACTCACGCATATCTGAATCTAAAATTAATCAGCTTTTCGACCAGTACAAAGACTCATTAGAAGATGCTATATTGGCAGAAGGAATAGAAAACCTGTGTAATGATCTACAGTTAAACCCTGATGACTTCAAAGTTTTGGTTTTGGCATGGAAATTGAATGCTAGTCAAATGTGTAGGTTTACAAAATCTGAATTTATACAGGGCTTGAAGAATATGGAAACAGAATCAATAAAAGGTATTCAACACAAATTAAATGAGATAACAAGTGAACTCAAGAGAGATACTGAAAACTTTAAAGATTTGTATAGATTTACCTTTAAATTTGGTTTAGATGTGAGTACTGGACAGAGAATACTGCCAACAGATATAGCTATCCTACTATGGCGTCTAGTCTTCACAAACAATGA
Source organism: Anorthoa munda (assembly GCA_945859665.1). NCBI lineage: Eukaryota > Metazoa > Arthropoda > Insecta > Lepidoptera > Noctuidae > Anorthoa > Anorthoa munda. The sequence continues at coordinate 9,323,368 of OX243913.1, read as the reverse complement.
GCCTCCTATTTTAGAAAGATGGTTGTTGTATTTAGAAAAGAATCCCCACATAAGAGGCATTCCAAAAGACACTTGGTATATGTTTTTGAATTTCTGTGAATTCATTGGAGATGATCTCAGCAGTTACGATGACACAGAGGCTTGGCCCAGTCTCTTTGACGATTTTGTGGAGTATGAAAATGATCAAATGAATCAAAATATCAAGAGGAATGATATCAAATCACAGGATTAAAGTCCATTGCCAAATTGTAGGTACTTAATTAAGATATTGAGACTGATAATCTGATAATGTATGTTCAATGATGTTAGTCTTGTATCTCTGGGGAAGTGAAGAGTTAGGGCCAGTTTCTGAAGTAGACGTCACATCTCAAATCAGCTGACAATTTGTCACAAATTAACCAGCCGTCAGTTGTCAGTGAGTTTCTCAACACTTCATCATCGAGAAATTACGTAATCGCTTGTTACATTAAATAATCGACATTAATTTATTTCGGTTGGCTACCCTAGCTGATATTCATTCACGTCATTCATTACTATAATGTAATCAGTAACTTTATCTTGAGAGGCTAGGTTGGTGTAGCCACCAAGTTAAGCAAACCTTACCAAGGTCGAATTTTGGATGGGTAACCACGTTTTTTTTGGTTTGCTTGTTTTTGGATAGGTGACCCCACACAGGTTAAGCAACACTTATCAAGGTTATTCTTAGGATGGGTGACCGCTTTTTTTTTGGTTCGTTTGTTTTGTATAGCTGACTCCACCAGGGTAAGCAACACTTACCAAGGTCGGTCTTGGGATGGGTGACCACTTTTTTTGTTTCGCTTGTTTTTGGATGGGTGATCCTGCCAGGGTAAGCAACACTTACCAAGGTCCGTGTTTGGATGGGTGACCACATTTTTTTGGTTCGCTTGTTTTTGGATGGGTGACCCTGCCAGGGTAAGCAACACTTACCAAGGTCACTGTTTGGATGGGTGACCACTTTTTTTGGGTTCGCTTGTTTTTGGATGGGTGACCTTGTTAGATGTTGTTTAACCTAACGGGGTGACTTTAGGATGGGTGATCAAAATTTTTGTGGTGATGGTCACCCATCCAAAGACTGACCTTGGTTAGTGTTGCTTACCCTGACGGAGTCACCTATCCATATACAAGCGATCCAAAAAAAAGTGGTCACCCATCCAAAGACTGACCTTGTTTAGTGTTGCTTACCCTGGCGGAGTCACCTATCCATAAACAAGCGATCCAAAAAAAAGTGGTCACCCATCCAAAGAGTGACCTTGGTTAGTGTTGCTTACCCTGGCGGAGTCACCTATCCCTAAACAAGCGATCCAAAAAAAATTGGTCACCCATCCCGAGACTGACCTTGGTAAGTGTTGCTTACCCTGGCGCGGTCACCACTCCAGCCACTGCAAGTTAAACACAAACCTATCCAGAAGCTGACTTTGGTAAGTACTAAGTGCAGGGTATAGTCAACACTGACCTGGGGATCAACCTTCCTCACGCTAGTGCGCGTGAGGAAGGTTCGATTCCCAGGTCAGTAACAGTTTGTTTTATTTTTTTTATTTACATAAACACAAAATAAAATTTTTGATAATTGTGTCAAGTTTTTATAATGTAATTAATTTATAAGTTTGTAATATCCTATTTTTTTTTTAAATCTTGGTAATCAACTATAATTGATTTATTTAACATATTTTTTATAACTCAACCCATTCCATAGTTTTCGCCGACCCCTATTATCTTTTTATCGTAATATTAGCCTTTAAAGTCATAATTTTAATTTTAATCCGCGAATAATCGACCAATTTCCAACAATTATAAATTAGGCTCGTTGACAAGAGATTAACATTGAAAAAGGTGCTCAGAAACCCAAAACTGCTGTAACATGTGGTTAATTCGAGATTTTACTCAAATGTGACAAATTGTCAACTACTTGTCACACTTGGATGTTGAGAAACTGAAAGTAGAATTAACAGGCGATTAATCCTCGATTACGTTAACAGCCCGATAATTGAGAGCTGGGAAACTGGCAGTTAATAAGGTATATGAATGTATTATTAGTACTACGTACTGAACAAAATTGCGTAGGTACATATTGTGAGATTTAAAAATGTACAGTACTTTTATATTTTATAAATGTTTATCTTTAGGTTTATTTTTTAAAATTATTTAACATTCCAGTGATGGAATTAGACAAAAATTGTGTAAATATTGTTCTTAGTTGCATCAAAGGTACCCTTTATTTCTTTAATGCTGTATATTTTATTTTTCTTTTACCTTTCTTCATTAAAATACTACTTTGAGTCTAAATCTTGCACAAAAATATTGCCTGAAAAATAATAGATTGTATGATTGATATTGTAGTAAAGAAGTTTTATTTAAAAATTTATAGATTATGGAGCAAACAAAAAGATTTCATTTTGTTTCACACTAAACGCGTTGCCCGATTTTGATAATTCTTACGTCAATCCATTCGTCATATCCTTGCAAGTGTCACCGGCTACATTAAAATTGGAAAAAAGATTTTGGGCGCGATAATGTGGGAGCCCAATTTTTTTCTTCCAAACCTATCGTGTTGGGTATCAAAATAAAGGGTTTTACGGGGTGTTTTCAAAAATATAACACTTATATTTTTAAATGTAGCTAATTCGAATAAAACCATGTTAACAAACAAGTGATAAACAAAACACCGGCTAAGTGCGAGTCGGACTCGCGCACGAAGGGTTCTGTACCATCATCGCAAAAATATCACGTTTATTGTATTGGAGCCCCACTTTAATATTTATTTTATTCTGTTTTTAGTATTTGTTTTTTATTTTTGTATAGTGGCAACAGAAATACATCATCTGTGAAAATTTCAACTGAATAGCTATCACGGTTCATGAGATACAGGCTACAGCCTGGTGACAGACGGACCGCGGAGTCTTAGTAGTAGGGTCCCGTTTTTACTCTTTGGGTACGGAACCCTAAAAAGTTTATTCAAAATATCTAAAAACGTTAAGAAGCGAACTGCACAGCATGGTTTTCTTGTTGTTTACATCTTTTTAGTTCGCTTCTTATGCAGTCGGGTTTTTTGATTGTTTGAATTAATCGTTATGTTCTGTTTACGGAGGGGCGGCGCGTGCAGAGCAGTAAAAGTAGCGATGCGCGCACTGCCCGCCACTGCGCCCGCGGCGGGCCTACTCGGGTGTAAAGTTCTCGCCAAATTTCTGGGCCGCCCTGAAGTTTGGCGAGAACAATAGCGTTGCACGCGGCGGGCATTGAAAGATCTAACAAAATCGATGATGTCGTACTACACCACTGACGGTGGCTCACGTCTGCGTTGTGCGATTTCCAAGTATGGGCAGAACGTTCCGCCTCGAGCGCCGCTTGGACGCAGTAGCGGGTATCGCCGTATGTTCGTACAGGCGCTTGCTACACCGAGTGCAACATTCCGCAGGCTCCGCCTGCATCTCAAGCAAACGCGTGTAACATCGCTTTTCCGTGAACACAATAAGATTTTGCTATAAACTTTCACCTAGGCGTTTGATTCCTGTAAGTGTAGAAAAGTCCCAAAATAAGATATCAATTCTTGTAGTAAAATTTTGTCTGCAAGGTGCTAGTGGATTTGCAAACACATAATATCTACCATGTGCAGGATATTTTTGTAATGAGAAGCTATACTTACATACTTCTTGTCGATCAAACACATGCTTATCTGGCGTACATACAGCGCGCACTTGCAACTTGTTTCTTGCTCTCCACTCTACCGCATATTAGGTAATAAATTTTGTTACACCCTCACCCTGCTATAATCGTACCCAGTCTACTTGAAAACATAGATTAGCCTAATTGCGTACCTAAGTGAATTATGCTGTCGGATCCGCAGAGCGATGCAAGACCACACGATTGGTCAATGTGATAATGCTTCACAGTGTACCTACGTCTTTCGGCTGAAATTATGCCGATCAGCAGAGATTTTTTCGTGATTGTCAAGCTGAAGTTTACACCGTGGAATTCAGGGATAATTGTAGTCTAAAAACTATACTAATGTGGTACCTACCATAATAAAATAAATGGTATAGTCCTCGCCAAACTTCTTGGCCGCCCTGAAGTCGGTTTACCGGATGCATGAGGCACGAAACGGTACTGTTTTGTATGAGATTTACTACTGCGGAGCCATTGTAGCCAACTTCAGGGGGACCAAGAAGTTTGGCGAGAACTATACCTACTTTTGGGCGCACGGTTGGCGCAGTGGTTGAGCAATTGACTGCTGCGCTGCGTGTCGCGGGTTCAAATCCCGCACGGAACAAAAATTTGTATGACCTACAGATAATTGTTCCGGCTCTGGGTGTTTGTGTATGTGAGTTTATGTTTGTAAACGCACCCACGATACAGGAAGAAATTCCTAGTGTGGGGCAACGTTTTTTTATATAAAAAATAAAAAAAATAGTAACATCTTTAGTTCAATAAATTAATACTATTGTGGGCTTGACGGAAACCCTACCAAGACAACGAATATTATTATAAACAAAAAAAACTGACTAAGTACAAGTCGGACTTGCACACTTCTTCAAAAATACTTTTCTATTACCAAGTAAAACTCGACCCCAAAACGAAAGCCCAGTTTTTTGACCCGTAGTTATTAAATGTCGGTAAAACGCGTAATTTCATCAAGTTTTAGTCTTATTTGACGAATTGTGAGGATACCAAATGATGTTTATGAGAAATTTGAAAACATTGGTTAGCATATTTAACTACTGGTTAAGTTAACTATGGATCAAAAACTGGGCCTAAGTTTTTCTGTACCTATGTTCTTTTTTTCGGATTAATTAGGTACTTACTAAAAACTGTGGCATAAAAATATAAGAATGTTTTGTAATATACCAATAACTATAAGCTCTTTCAAAATTATGATAACCCAGTCCCCACTTGTCCAAGTTATAATTTCGGGCCAAAAACCAAAGAAAATTATTAATTCTTACTCCTCATAAGTTAATACCATTTTTAGGGTTCCGTACCAAAAGGGTAAAAACGTGACCCTATTAGTAAGACTCCGCGGTCCGTCTGTCTGTCTGTCACCAGACTATCTCATGACCCGTGGTAGCTAGATAGTTGAAATTTTCACAGATGATGTATTTCTGTTGCGCTATAACAACAAATACTAAAAACAGAATAAAATAAATATTTAAGTGGGGCTCCCATACAACAAACGTGATTTTTTGCCATTTTTGAGATAATAGTACGGAATCCGTCGTGCGCGAGTCCGACTCGCACTTGGCTGTTTTTTTTTCACCAAGACACCGATACAATACATTAGGGTCGAAGATGGGGATTACTTATATAATGTTAGTAATAATCCTAGCTAGGTTACAACCACAATAACCACGTGGGATGGATAGGCAACAAATTTAAATCTTAATATGTGATCCAATTGACTTGATTTGAAAACTGTGACAAATACATATGTACTCTTGGCACCTTTGGGTATGCAGACGACAGCACTGTTGCTGAGAGATACTTGTCCAACGCACGGGCTACCGGGCCGCAGATCCGGTCTCTCCGTGAGGACATGGTGGAGCGTTTGAACTTGTCCTTGCAAGCAGTCTGCGAATGGGGCGATGCCAATCTTGTCAAGTTTAATGCTGCTAAAACACAGGCATGTCTTTTTTCCGCTAAAAAGAGCCACTGGTTACATCACGGAAAGTTGGAGCCGGGTGAACCCGGCTTTTTGCTTTTCGTGATGTAACCTGGCACGGTTATATCACGGAAAAATAACGGACCATCTTGAGATTCTTGGCGTAACGTTGACATCGATTCTCAATTTTTTGGCCATTCATAGAGGCAAAGGCTCAGCTGGCTGCCAAAAAGTTGGGGATCCTTGCGAAGGTGAGAAGGTACTTCACGCCGGAACAGCTGCTCAACTTGTATCAAACGCAAGTTCGATCGTGCATGGAGTACTGTTCTCATCTCTGGGACGGATCTGCCAAATACCAGCTTGATGCACTAGACTCGATTGAAAAGCGGGCCAAGAAACTCATCGGCAATAAGGCACTGCTCAAGTCAAACCTCCAGAGTCTTGAATATCGTCGCCGAGTTGCCAGCTTGTCGGTTTTTTATCGGTTGCCTTTCGGAGAGTGTGCGATGGAATCGCATGATTTAATTCCACCCAGCCCGTTCCATCATCGGACTACCAGACGTACGGCGATGCGTCATCGGTACATGGTGGACATCCCACCTATACGCACAAAACGTTTTGGGGACACTTTTATTATGCGTACAGCTAAGGAGTTGAATTCCCTGCCGAAGTCTGTGTTGCCCGATAGCTACAATCTAGCGGTCTTTAAGTCAAGAGTGAATGGGTTTTTTCTAGACAAGCGTGCTTCACCGTCGACCACATCATCGCTTACTATCAGGTGAGATAGTGGTCAAGCGCAAGGCTATAGATAATAAAAAAAAATCTAATCAAGAGAAATAACGGATGATATTTGACATAATAAGTTTTCCAAATCTACCCTACAAAGGGGAACAAGATACGCGCGTAAAACATAACCCTTTCCTTGCAGCCGGGTAAAAAAGAAGAGAGTAGATTTGAGGTTGAAGGAGAGTTGGCATTGTAATAATCTTAATTTGAGTATCTTGAAACAATTAACAACAAAAAATCAAGCAAAAAAAATAGACAATCACGTAATCTGGACTTTTTAAGAAATCGACCCGTAATAAGATTTTTGGACAAAATAAGATTAAGCGAGAAGTAGCTCTTTTGCTAGAGACAGCTAGCGCAAACGTTCACTGCAGGGATGATTCTGGAGACGACAATAAGATCCCGCATCTCAGCCAGTATTTTGTTGTACAAGCCCGCCACACTATTCAAACAACTGCAACTCCCGGAAGCGAGAATTGATAGTGGGGCTACCACCAGAAAAGCGACCTTTTGTCGACCTTCATTGCCTCGGCGTTTTTCTCCCGGAGAAACGATTCATCTTGAACCTCGCAACAAAATTCAAAAACAACAACGAGTAAAGAACGTGATTTCCATTGCCCGCCTTATCAAGCAGGATACAGAATAGTGTTAGGCCAATACACACGAAGGGACGTTTACAACTAGAAAAAGCCTTGCGCACAATGTAAGTCTTTATATTTTATATTTCAATAATTGGTACATATGGCCTGCACATAGGCTATGGCAGAAACACGGGTCCTGAATAGTAAACACAGCTAGCATTATATTGCTTAAAGTCTACCAGAGTACACCCATACGATATGATGTGCAGATATATTTAGAAGTCGGATGTGATGCGTTGGCACAAAGGAAGACGAGACATAAAGGTTGAAATTTCATGTGCGTGTGAACTGAGGGACCATACTGGTATTTCGCAAAATAAAATCGTAGGATTTAGTAGAATTGTTGAAAAAATCTAGAAATTTGCAAACAAATTTATTAAAAACTACAGCCCTTAAGTGCGGTGCCACAGTCCTTACAGACCATCAACCAGATCTCGGCAAGTATCTGAAAAATTATAGTATTGCGACTATTTAGACATATTAAACGCAAAGAATTTGTAAAGATGGATGGTGTTGGTCATATGCACCTGCCATGCCACCATTTGATTCGGTAGGTAATATTTACTGAAATATAAATGAATGAAATGAATCACAGTTTAGTCCTTTTATAATTTTTATGTTTGATAGTTTATGGTCTATTAAACTCTGTTATTTAGACTTCAGTCCAATCTTTAACCCCCAACGGAAAAAGAGTTATAAGTTTGACGTGTGTTTGTGTACCTGTCTCTGGCATCATAGCTCCTAAACGGATGAACCGATTATGATTTGCTTGAAAGGTGACTTTATCGAGTGTTCTTAGCTACGTTTGATGAAAATCGCTTCGGCCGTTCAAAAGTTACGGGCGTTTTACTGACATAATTATTAAGTGTTCAAGATTTTTGATTGAAGCGTGTTCTAATTATGTAGCAAGAAATAAAAATGTGTCGGGGGTATTTTAAATTTTTACTTCTATCCTGATTTACCCATGCGAGATGCAAGACGCGATGTGGATTTCCGTCTATGTGATTGGTCCATTGATGTCAGTCAAACACTATGCCTTGCCGAATTCACTTACGCAATTAGGCTGCTGGTGTCATGGGAAAAAGTAAGTGCAATTTGTAGTATTAATAAAATTTTATTTTAAACAAAATAATATAGTCGCAGCCTGCCAGTGCTCGGTCGTGTGGAGGCCCAGGCGTCCCCCGCACACCCGCACATGCCACACACACAAGGCACTACGACGCTCGGCGCAGTCCGCGCCTGCTCCCGCTACACAAGCATGTCGACGAAAACAAAAGCATGAGGTGAACCGGCTAGCGGCTCGGGGGACTACGTGTGCCTCACATCTTATCCTGATATACACAAAATATGACATTATACAAACGCCCTTATATGTAAATCTGATTATATTAAAAAAGCTGACAATTTATAAATTCATAATATACATTATCATAACGATTCCGAGTTAGGGCCGTCATTTTAAGAAATAATATTCGTATAGCGAACCCCTTTACACATCTTTCCATAAGTACTCTCATTATGTTTCTACATATTAATACTTTATGTATGAGTAAAATCATGGGCGTTTCCAAATATGTATTGATCAAATCTGTATTGTATATCGTTATTTAGGAGACGTCCGACACCAATTGTTCTAAAATATAATGTTTGTCTATAAGTAAGCAAGAAATCAGCCGCATTCATTACCGAGACATCCCCACGACAGTTTTCGTTCTGCGTACTGACGGAATCTGACGAAAATAGACATCTTTGTATCGCAATAAATTATAATCTATTATCATAACTAAGTAAAAAATATTGCAGATTACAATAAGTAATATTAAAACAGATACCGAGCCAAACTAATGTTGTTGTACACAAATAAAACTTTCAGACCAACTGAAACAAGAAAAGTATACACAATGTACTGTAATCATAGCAAAGTATTTTTAAATAAAACATAATTTTGTTTCAGAATACGAACAGTATTATAATAACCATTATATCCATAATATGTGAAAATATTATTATCAATACAGTAAATGTGTTACAATGATCACCACAACCAAGAAGGTAGTCGATAAAGTTGCAAAATTAATCAATTGAGGTTTTAAAACGCGAAAGACAAAAAATATGCCGACTACCATGTAGAGCAGTTGGTATGGTGCATGATCATTTTAACAATTTACATGAGAGCCTTTTCCATCGCAACCACATCGATCTTTATGATAATAGAAGTGTTACAGTAAAATAATTGCGGCTTTTCCATAGACAAAATTATACAGCATTTCGTAATGACTTACAAACATTGTTCAAGCGTCTCAATACTAAAATTCTACGCGATGCTCGACGGGAATGGACGAATGGTAGTAGGTTTTACGAGCAAAACCGAGGCAGGACATTTTAAAAAACTTTCTTAAGTAATCCACTGAATGCGTAGTTGCAAAAAAAGTAGTACATTCTTAAAATATGGCATTGGAAGAAACAGAGAAGCTAGTGTAAGAGCTAAAAAAAGTTCACGGAAGTTGTACATTACCAACATACAAGTTCCATTATCTTTTTGTTAATGTTGTACAAAATAAGTTAGAGCTTAAACATTAAAGCAAAAATTCACTTGAATGATAAGAAATATTAAAAACACGTAAGAGCATCGTGACGAATTCAGTATAAGTGTGTCGCTTTGTGGCTGTGACTGTAAGTATCCTTATATAAAGCCTAGCTGTTCTATGACATTGAGAAAATGGGAAATGATTTATTTAGTGACCATGATGAAGCAGTACACTCGAGCTCTCACAGGATACAGATCCCAAAATTCAGGATTACATATTTCATGCATTCTCTGTTGATATAGGTTTGGAAAGGCCTATCCTAACTAAATTACAAATTGTAGTGCCAAATTACTCGATCACCTTCAGGACTTTACCAATCGCAATCGTTTTATCTGAAACGAAAGAAACAACAATCTTTATTATGATTCGTTAATACGATTCACAAAGTACAAAATTTTTTCAAGATGGTGGTTGGCATCACCGTCATTTAGTAGTATAGTCCCCGGCATGTAACTTGGCAAGGTTTAGACGTAGTGGGGGTAAGTTTGCGCATAAAGCGCGAACTGACCAGCCACCGTATAGAACGAACGGAACGTGGACGCGTCGCGATTGGTCAGTCGATCCTTGTGTCAACTGACTAACCAATCGCGCGCTCGGAGCGGTGCTAAACTCTCCCCTCGTCCCGCTTGGTAACCAGAGAGACCTAAAAAAATACTTGTGCGCATCTAACGACTCTTGCCAAGTTACGTGCCGGCAGCTATATCATCGAATTAATATTTTTTTCCTAAATTGCTGGACGACATATTGGAAATATAAGAAGTACTACTCACTTTCATCTCTTAATGTGAATCTGCCCATTTGAGCAAACTTTTTGAATGGTTCTAAACATATAATTCCCGCGCATTCTATCCTCATGATAGCCACTTGATCTTGTTTCACAAAGCGCGGTCGCGTCTTTGACTTGTCGCCAGTCTTTTTGTCCACCAAACAGATAAGTGCCTGAAAAAAAGAAAACAGGTATGTTTTATATTGCTATTACTGTTGAGACTCTCTCCTCTCAACACCGTCGCGCGCCAGCAGCAGTGGGCGAGGGACACCCCGCCACCCGCCACCACACTCAGCTGTTGCACGCCTCCACGCCTCCACGCACGGCTGCGCGAGCGCATAATATCATAATTTCCTTTGTTTACTTTTAACCGACCGCAGTAAAATAACTTCTATGGTAGATTATACAAAGATCACCCATGTTTTGATTGTCACATCTTATTTAATGTACCTACAATCTATGCAAATAAAAGTTTACTTTACTTTCTCTTCTTTAATATACTTTCATTCTTGTTATACAGTCCACTCTTTCATTTCCTCTACCACGACCTATCGTCGCGATCAATTACATACACTTTCTTTCAACTCATTATCTAAACCTAAACTAGTAAAAATAAATAAATATAAAGGACTCCATTTCACACACTTAAGACTGCCATTCAGTTTGTGTTGTATGGCTGGCAAACGGACAGCCTAGCAACCCCCAGAAACATACAATCCAAAAATATAACCAAACAATGTATTTTGCTAGCCATAGCTTCCACAGAAGTGTTTCTTATATACTGCTGCTATCTCTCAAGCCTTGTACACCTCACTCACAGTCCCGCTCTCCGAGCTCTGAGTGTTTTTGCTTAGTAGTCTGGCTGTCCTAAAAGCCCTAGAAAACAAACAAACCAACAGCAAACTAATATTTGAATGCCACCTTGCCCTGGAGAGTATATCGGTATCTAACCGGATCACCCTTCAGTGGATCAAGGGACATAGTGGTTCATTGGGGAATGATGCCGCGGATGAGCTCGCAAGGAGAGGTTCTGAGAAGATAGTGGTAGGCCCGTACCCACTTCTCCCCCTCCCTTTCTCGCAAATTCGTGCGTGGAACCGCAAAAGATCAACCGAACAGCACAACAACAGATGGTCACGGGCAACAGACTGTCGGCAGTCGAAATTGGCTTTACCGAATGTAAACCCGCGATTAACCAAAAAACTCCTTAGCCTAACTAGAAATAACCTAAGAATAATCATAGGTACAATTATGGGCCACACCCCTCTTAACAAACATCTTTTTAACATAGGCGCCACGGACAGCCCACTTTGCAGGGGCTGTTTCAACGCCGAAGAATCAGCCGCCCACGTCATCCTGGACTGCGAGGCCGTGGCTTCCCAACGAAAAGAAATCCTCGGAACAGTGAGGTCGCTCCGCGAAGCCTGTGAAGCCCCCAGGAAGCTTCTGTGCTTTTGGACGGAGCTAGGCTGGCTACTTTAGCCAGACACCCCACGCACAACGGACCAAATGGAAGTCTAAGTGCGGAAAAGGGAGTCCCTCTTCATTCATTCATTAGTAGTATCCATTAGACGACTAAATGTTAAGCTCCCTTAGTCATCTCTAACGATATCCTTGAGATGGGAATGGACATGGTACCTAAAGTCAACTCGTTCATCTTTCGCTTATCTGCCCGGTACTTATTAAAAATAATTTACCTTCACTGTGATTTCTTCTGCTGCGCAATGTATATGCATGACAGCCGAGTATCCCGCACAAATGATTGATTTGTGTTCGAGGATCACGACTTGAGCGTCGAACACCTGTAAATTGACATATTTTACGTTGTAAGTACAGTGCTAAAGTAATAGAATCACAGCTCGCAAGTAGTGCCCGTAATGGAATCACGGTACATAACAAGGGACCATAATAGAATCACGGCACACAAGAAGTGCCCGTAATGGAATCACGGCATAAGATTATATATCAATCTTCAGGCTGAATTTAACATTTAAAAGGTCAAGTTGGCAATCAAATCTAATTAGTATGTTCATAAGGTGCACAACATTTCCATAAAACTGGTCTATTCCTTATAGGTTTTGACTTTTGTGTTTTTATTGAGTTACACAGTGCTACGTTTTCCACCGCCAATAATGTTTGAGGTATGCTAAATGATTTGATAGGCAAAGGGTTCCCACTATAGTTATAAAGCATGACTGCCCAAAAATACTAAATGAGTAAAGAACTACAAAGTCAAAATAACCTTACTGTTGGTTTTACTGTAAGGCTTGGATCAACAAACAAGGAAAATGCTGTTTATGTTAAGCTCACCTTGCCAGTAGTGATAGGTTCAGCAGTGTCGCAAAGGACAAAGCCAGGAGAGACATCTTCTTCTTCAATTCCTTTGAGCTTGACCTTCACATTTTCACCAGGACCAATGGACGTAACTTCGATGTCGTCAGACCATAACTGGTCAACAGTAACTTGTACCTGCGTTCAGAACATACACATTTGTTGTATTAATGCTTCTTTCTTAATAAAATAACAAAAATCTAATATCTTTTATATAAATTAAGTTCAATTCAAACATTGCTGTGAAGATTTTGTCACTTAGTTTGCCGTTCTGAAAGCAGTCCTTGCAATGCGTACGGCCGAGGGCTGCTGTTTTATTTTTTTAATTTTGCCCAATCAAACAAATGTAACAGGCATTTGTAATCTACCCCAGAGCGAAAAACTTACATGACATTACATTACATGGTGATGGAAGTTTGACTGATTTGTAGTGTATATTTTTATTAGAGACATCATATAACTAAAGTTGTGAGAATCTGAGGAGTTGGATTTGACAGCTACAAAAAATACTTTAAACTCGATGCTTACGAATGATCTTCGTTGTTATAATGTATCGGGTAACATAGTAATTAATTAGGATTATGAATTCGGTTTTTCGTACACCTCTGATAATTCCTTCAGGGAAATCGGCGATATCATGTTGTGTTTCTTACCCTATTAGGCATAAGGAATAGGGCAGCGCCCTTACGAGTAACTCCAGCTTCAACCTTCCCCATGAGTACAGTGCCCATGTCTTTGTATTTGTCGACGACCGGCATAATAAAGGGTCCGTCCATCTTGCGGTTTAGCGAAGGAAGTTCGTCAATCAGCTGTATGAAGGACGGTCCACGGTACCACGGGCAGATTTCTTCAGTTACCTAATTAAAAATACAAATATTAGTTCAACCAAACAAAATCATTTGCAGTCACTTTAGGAGTAAATGGATCAAGATATATTATGCTTACTCTTTGTAGTAACCCTTGTCCTGTTTGGCCGGAAACAGGAAGGAACGACAAATCTTTTGCTGGGTTGAAGCCCAACTTTTTGAGGTAAGGCATGATCTTGTCTCGACATTCATTGTATCTGGAATTCGAAAAATGAGAATCTTTAGAAATTTTAACAACTATAATACTTTCTGAATTGTATTACACATTAACTTAAGAAGATGTTTAAGTGCTGCAGGCCCAGGACAATAGTCATTTTGTTCCAACTATAGACCACTACAGTACCAGTGTACACATGATAACACTAGAGAGTCTTATCCTTCAATTATTTTTATGTGTCATCTTGGATATAGGTAACTATGTGCACATATTGCACACTGATTGAGATTATTTTTAATCCTTGAAGTTTGATGCTCATGGCCTCGATGCCACCTGGTGGAAAGAAGTTAATTTAATACTGACGTTGAAAATGATCTTAATACCTTTTCTCGTCCCAGTTGACTGTTGGGTCATCCATCTTGTTAACGAGTGCAACCAAATGTTTCACTCCTGCGGTTTTAGCCAACATAGCATGCTCTCTTGTTTGGCCTCCTCTGTCAAAGCCAGTTTCAAATTCTCCCTTACGTGCAGATATTACCTGGGCAAAACATTTTATAAAATTATGATCACTCAAAGGGAATATGGTGAGGTTAAATATGAAAATTGTGTAGAATTTACTTAAAAAATGTTATATATGCGATACATAATAATTGATAAATAATATTTTAAACATACCAGGACGGCGAGATCAGCTTGAGCTGCGCCTCCGATCATGTTCGGTACGAAACTCTTATGGCCAGGAGCGTCAAGGATTGTAAAATGCTTCTTGTCAGTCTCAAAGTATGCTCTACCCACTTCAACGGTCTTACCCTTGTCACGTTCTGAAAAAAAAAAAAAAATTGTTATGTATATGTCCAGGATTACTGCAAACACTAAGATTGTTGTAAATCTTGGATTATAAACTTAAGATAGATTGTGAACCCCATTCAAATTAAATAATTTTTAATATGTCGATGTATTATCCTTTATTATAACTTCCTGGGAGGTATAGTATTATGATACTTGTAAAAAAACTTTGAGATGGCACCATTTCTTATATTATTCTGTTTATTTAATATTTACAATAAACCTATAGCGATATATAATCACAACTTTTGTTATGACAAAGGCTTTAGAGTTTAGTTTGCAGGATGGTTAATTATTACAAATTAAAATTATTCGCCATGTCATCTTCGCGAAAGGGTAAGTAATTTTGTAATTATGGATTTCTAATTAGTTAACTAGTACTAGTTATTTGTTATGTTCTCTTTTTGTATTTGAAATAAATATAAATAATGTACGAGTTTATTTTAATTATCATACGAAATATTGAGTATATCACATGTGATACCTTGAGTATTTTTGAAAATAATATTAACAAATTTATAATGAATGCAGGAGTATCTGACAAGGCAATTAGCGATGTAGAACTGGACTTTAATGTTTCCGACTATGACAAATTGACAAGGCCTACCCTGACGTGAATAGTTCAGATGGCTGGATAATATTGAGAAACAGCAAAGTTTGCTGGAACCAAATACAGTGATTGAAAATTCTCTGATGATGAGCCACTGACCACCGATATCCGCTTTAAAAACTATCTAGTTCGACGTGAAGTAATTTGGTAAAATTCGAGTGATTTTAGACCCGTATCTGTCGCATCAACACTAGGTGCAGTGAACATCTCTATGAATTTTATACAAATGCCTTGCCGTGAACAAAAATCAGTTAACGCTGCTGCAGAAATTCAAAACTCTCATGCGAAATGTGTTAGCTTAAGGCTTAGTCAAATAGTTTCATGCATCAGATCTCTGTACAGACGCACTGGAACAGGCTTGCCGCACAAAGAAAAAGGAAATCTACTAAATGATATTAAAAAAAAAAAACTGATAAAAAAGTTGATCCAAATGCATATTACCAGATTGTATAGTTTTGTTTTTTGTAAAATGTCAGGAGTATGAAGTATTTTATATTTCAAATTCATTCCACGTTTTCAGAAGCATTAAATGTAAAATTAAAAATTAATATACAAATGTATTTTATAATATTAAAATAATGTGGTGTTTTTTTTCAATGTCCAAAACTGCCCAAGTATCATATATGTAAAATTTTATCGATAGATTTGCATTAGTGTAATGTCAAATAGTCAAATAATTTATGGCCTGTGTCGCAGGATTGTAAACCAAGTGTTTGCAAAAATCATGTGACATATACTAGGTTTTTCCCGTACCTACCGTTCCCGGTCAGTGTCACAGTACCGTTCCCGGTATTGTGACATATACCAGAACCAAGCATTTTACTAGGTATAAAGTAGGTTGCCTATGACATACTGTAACAATCAGTGGAAAAAAAGATTGGTACAATACTTCCAGACATGATCTTTTACAAAGATATAAACGCCATTGCCTTCATATAATATTAATTTAAAAAACTTTATGACATACCTTCTTGATTAGTATCGAGTGCCCACGATAAGTACCAAGACTCCCGTGATTTCTCTCGCGCCTCTCTTTCGTACTTTTCCAGTGTTCTCTTGTCCACCATTCCAGTTAGCGACATAATTTGACCACCAATTGTGGATTTTCCAGCATCTGTTAATAAAATATTTTATTATTTACAAGAACCTAGATATAGGTATTGATTATGAAGTTTTTTTGATGTTAAATAAACATCCCTTTACTTACCTACGTGTCCTATGAATACAACATTTACGTGTTCTTTTTTGCTACACGTGTCTTCCACCCGCGGCGGCTTCTTTTTGGGGATTTTCTTGGTTGCCTCACCATCCTCCTGTACGAAATAACATATAAATTATTTAGTTATCATAGGAAACAACCATAAAAATAGAGAATTGAATGTCACACTTATTTTATCAAGGCGCGATAACTCTTAAACGTCACATTGTTTACCTTTATCGTCATTTTAAAATAAATTATGTTTACGGAGTGATCACCGTAGCACAGGCGTCCGTCGCAGAATTAACTGGGCACCTTAATCTGTATCTAACTACTTATCACCATTTAAAAAAACTATGTAGACGTTGTGATGATGTAACAACACTCTACTAAATTTATGGGAAAACTACCTAAACAATATTTAACATTCACTAGCTAACAATACCAAAGTACAACATGCCAAGGCATAAAATAAAATTTACTTGAACATTGATGATTCATCCAAAATGATGAGTAATCCTAACAACCATTTCCAACAGTGTGGAGGTTTACCGGTAAACAGAAGGTAACTTTGTGATTTTTAATATGTAGTCATGTTAAAAATTAAATGCATGTAAAGTGATTTCTCATTAATTTTACGAATTTAATTCGTTCCAGAAACTTGGACCAATCTCATTTGAAGTAGTGCATGTTTGTGCACACGAGGTACAGTAATTACGGAGGCCGCAACATTTCCATAAACTCACCTGTTGTTCAGCTTCTTCATCCTCAGGATCGTTGTTATCTTCAGGGGTAAGTAGGGCATCATCAGCTTCCACTTCCCAGCTATCGGCAGTAGGGGAGACATCTGTTGGTACAGGTAGTGCGGACGTCGGCGCTGAGGGCGCAGAGGCACCGTCGGGCGTGCCAACAGCAGGGCTTCCATCGACCGGCGTGCCGGAGGCGGGAGTGCCGGTGGCCGGGGAAGCTGCAGCGGGGCTGCCAGCGGCGGGAGGCACAGGAGGCGGCTCCTCCACCCGGGGCGACGCCGAAGCAGCTACACCGTCTCCACTTTCTCCAACACCATCACCGCAACCTGTTGTCACAAATATTTTATAGATTATAATTGAAAACTTCAGTATAGCACTCAATCACTCATAGATTAAAAACATAATCCAACAAATAAAAAAAAACCATCACGAAAACTGCCCAAACCCTCAAAAATATTTTCTCTTTAATATATATATTATTATATTTTATTAAGGTGTGCATCAGTTTAACCTAGGGTTCCCTTATGACTTGTACTAGTGTTCCTTCCGGTCAGTAATGCCAGCTGCTGAATGGTAAATTGTATGTTTCTAGCTGCCTACCACCGCTTCGCCGACATCCCCTATACATATGGGATCGCGGCTGTAACACTACATACAAAACAAGAAACCAATTCAAAATAAAGGGCCTTATTATTATTATAACAATACTAGTTACTTGTTGCCCCCAACTTTGTCTTTGCCAAACACAAAAAACTCAAAAAAGTTTGGGTTTGTTTTGATGTGGAACCCTAATCTTTTCTCCAAAATAAGAGTAGCGTATGTTACTCCTTATAACACTACTTTCACTGACAGATAGCTGACTATCTGTCAGTGAAAGTCCCGTGAAATTCGGTCTAGTCGTTAATTTTGGAGATTACCAGGACAAACAAATTGTTATGTCCATGTAAGAAACCAAGTCAGTCATCCTGAGTTTTCTCGTTATAATTATGATGATTTTGTTATAATATCACACCATATGAAGCACTATATAGAATACTATATTTATTAATTATTTAGACTGCTTTGTTAAATTTTACCCGACTGCCAAGGAAAGATGTTATTGTAATGTTTTTCGCACATATCTTGTATGTACATATATTTGATTGTAAATTTCTTTATTACTTCTTATCTTTCAAACGGCTAGATGGATTTTTATAATGAAGACATTGTTAGATTGGTCTTGACTGCCCAAGAATTCTTAGATAAGTGACATTAAAAAAAAGAAACATGGCGGATTTTGGGTGCCATATTATGGGGATTTGATTTTTTATTATGCATGCACTTCAAGTGAGGTGGTAAATGAAGGATTTTTAGTGGCAAAAATCCACACCACTTATATATATAAAAATAATTAGAAAAAAAATTACTAAAAAGTTGTAAATAAAAAAAGTTATAAAATAAAAAAGCCCATAACTTAAGAAGTGAACTAAAAAGATTTAAACAAGAAGAAAATCGTGAAGTGCAGTCGGAGGATTCATATTCGCGAGCTGGCTGAGCACCTGATCCTCCTTTTCGATCCTGATTTTCTTCTTGTTAACATCTGTTTAGTTTGCTTCTTAAGCAGTTGGTATTTTTTTATTTACTACTAGCTGACCCGGCAAACTTTGTTTTGCCATAAAAACACCAAACATTCATCTACCCTACCTACCCTAACTACCTACCCACCCTACCCTATATCTCAAGTTGGACCAGACTGCTCACGGTGTGCCAATTTAATTTAAAATCGGTTATGTAGTTTAGGAATCCATCGCGGACAAACATCGTGACAGGAGATTTATATATATTAGATAAAATTTTAAAACCACTTTGAAAACTTAAATCCTGGGATGCAACCTTCGTCTTTGTTGGTCATTTTGATACTAAAGCTGCTGAGCTGGTCAGTCACAGGAAACAAGAAGCAGGTTAAACTAAAAACTCATATTATGCTGATGTAAATTGTTAAAGGTTAAGTTAAACAGCGAAACTGACAATCAAACGGCAATCAATGACAGGCATATTTACAGTAATGTGACATCATTTTACATAGATGATGGCAGCATTTCCTTTTTCTTGTACTCTTATGTGTTTTGTTTAAGGCTGCTACTAAATGTACAAAATGGTTTGAGTGATAGGGAATGAATCAAATATTACAGATTGGTTTTACTATCATATATAACATGTGCAACTGTTACCATGCTACCTGGCTTAGAATATTTTTATAAACTGTTTGAACTATCCTTCACATTATTGCTTGTTCAAATAAAAGAGAAGAAGTATGAGATCTCTGTGTTGCAATACATTATAGTAGGCTGTAACTATACAGGTTCTCTTCAAAACTAGGACCTTTAAAGCATATTTCTTTTTATGCAAAAAGCATATTATATCTAGTTATTTTTATGAACTATCTAGTATTTCTAAATATATTTTACCTTCTTTCATGTTTTTAATGATAAAAATCTATTACCACATGCTTACACTTTAGTATTGTCAGCAGGGATGTCTACATACCACACACTACACAGTCATTTATTGAGTAATTTCACAAAATAACACATGTAATAGTAAAAAAAAATATTAGCAATATTTCACTGTGAACAAAACTAGGAAAGGTTATACCAAATGTGTGAAAGCTGAAGTAGGTTATACCCATACTATGAAATAAGATGCAACATAATAAAAAAAGCATAAAGAAAAATAAAACATGCACTTTATAATAATTCTGACTTGGTTTTATGAACTTACAACAAAGATTGTATGACTAAGTAAAACTGATCCATTCCATATGCATGTCAAATAAAAGTTCAAGTAAACGACAGCGAAATATTATCATTATATTATGTGAAGAGTGTTAAGAAATAATTATACACACCTTTAACCATTTTCCTCCTTATTTTGTCACAATCTATTGTTTCATAACGATATCCAAGAGAAAGTTATAAAATAGCAAATACGAAATCTATAGATATAAAGTCGCGCGCCGCGTGTCGAGAAATAACCCGTTATAACTGGATTCAGAAAAAAAATAAAGTCATCGAACGTATGTTCCGCTTTAGTAACCGTTCATTTGATTTTAGTTTGTGTACTGGTACAGTGAAGGTGATTGCTTTGTAATAACAATAAATTCTGACAAATTCGAACACGGAAAGCTTCAATGCAGGTAGAATGACAAGACATCTGACTTACCGTTTAAGACAGGACTCCCCACAGATTTTGTTGAACCACTTTCAGATTTTTGTGGAGTAGTGGGGGATTCGTTATCGTCGGAAGCCTGTGAAGGCATACAAAAAGAAGGCACGAACTCCGTGGCATTAACGTTCAACGTGGAAAATTTAGCAGACACATCGTCCGAATCTTTTGCACCTTGTTCACTTATGACATCAGCTTGACTTTCCCAAGAGTCCGGAGCACCGTTATTGGACATATTAAATACAGACAATGTAAATTTACTAAATAAGTCTTTCTTTTCAAGTTATTTTTATGATTATTCGCGTTTTTTTCTCGATGGATCCGCGTGTGTCTTTATCTGAAACCGGAAGTTCATGGCAATTTGCCAAATATGTAGAGAAACAATCACTTGTTACTTAAGATTAAACAAAGCTCAATAACATGGAAACTGTGAACTATAAATGCATTAATTCAAAGATATTTTTCTGTCATAATTTATTAAAAGTAGCATTTATTTTAAATACTATAATTAACTAATATATTTTATGATCATTTCCGGTTAAATGCTGCCAAGTTACAGAAACTGTACCGTCTTGCCATTCGTAAAATAGTACTTGAATAATAGTAGTCTATGGTACTTGATAAGATCCAAGTAAAGTCTATGATTCCAGTTTTTTTAGGCTGGGTTCACACGTAGCGATAATAGTCGCTAGCGACCATAAACAAAGTAGTAGGAGAGTTTAATTTAATCTCGTGTATCCTCGCATTGGAACGTCTTTTTAACAACAGGGATAATAAAAACGTTCACTTGCGCATACCTCCCAACCAAGGTTGTTGGAAGGTCAACTTAATTTGGTTAGCCAAACACCGTATGTCACGGTCTTTTTTGGTTTATGCCCCGATCAACGGACCAAGCCACAGATTACTGGACCAAGCTCACCTTGGTCAGAACAACCACCCGACTGTGTAGGAAGGGGTATAATATAAGTTATATTGTACCCCTTCCTACATATAACTGGTCACAGGTTGCACTTGTCTCGAATAAGTTATGTGTTTATGTTGGTGGATACGGTTTTCTGCATACGGTGAAAATTGGTAACATTGTAATTGCAAATAATTTTATTTTTAACTTCACCAGTGGTTTGAGTGCGCTGAAGGCGAAGATAAATCTGCACGCAGCCTAAATCATTTGCCGCCATCTTGTCGTTTATGTCAGGTGTCAAGCAAGAGGCCCACAGGCCCACCATTCGCGCGCAGACTTGTCTTGCACGCACTTTATTTATTCTATTGGCCATTAAAAAAAAATATAGTATCTTAGTCGAGTTATACAGAAAAGTTTAAGTTCTTAGTATTTATGTATTTGAATAATGGTTTATTTGTTATCGTTTAATTTGAAGACCTAGTCATTTTCTATTCATTAACATCATTTCAGCCGAAAGACCACTGCTGAATATAGGCCTCCCCCAAGTGTCACATGCGAGTGTACATTGACCGGTCCCGTGCTTTTCGCATACAGCTAATCGGTACATCCAATGGGAGCACATCCAACGCAGCGTTTTGGGCGTCTTCAACGTCGCCACTCCAGAACCTTTTAGCCGATGCTTGCGGATGCGGGCAATTTCTATTTTCTTTAAATTAATATTTTAAGAAAAGAACACAAGCCACTCAGTTTTTTTTCTTTTAACTGACTTTTTGGTGCTTGTTATCATTCTAATTTGGTGACCGCTTTTTGGTGAGTCAGGCGTTGCGAAATCGTAAGGCGTCAAGTGTAGACCTGAATTACTCCGTGAGCACCGTGTTGCTCGACTTCAATTTGTTCGAAACTGTGTTTCATTGACACTGAAGGACTGGAATAAAGTATTGTTTTCTGATGAAGCTAGAATCTCTTAATGTGGAGAGGACTGACGCCGGCGAGAGCTGCGATGACCACGGGATTTCACGGGAACGCTATGCGGAAGTGTGTTTTGAAGAAATCACTCCTTATGGCGGAGGCTCCGTTATGTTTTGGGCAGCAATTAATTCGACGGAGCGTACGTAGTTAGTTTTCATAGAAAATGGAACATTAAATGCACACCGGTGCATAATGGAAGTCCATATGCACAACCCGCATTGACATGTGGAAGATCATCACTTGGGGAAGATTCCATTTTTATGGACGACAATGCTCGCCCGCACCGTTCTGGCGACGTGAAAGCGTACATGCAAGAAGTTGGGATCGGTCGTTTTGATTGGTCAGCTCGAAGTCCTGACCTCAATCCAATTGAGCATGTCTGGGATGTTCTAAAGAGACGGGTAAGATCAGTGCGACCTGCTCCACAAAACATCAGGGAGCTAAAAAGAGTCATTGCAGAAGAGTGGGAACGTATTCCTCAAAACGTTATTTAAAACATAGTGGAAAGCATGTCTAGAAGGATTCAAACTAGTGATTTTGTCTTTGTTGCCGACCACTTCTTATTGTTTGGCCGTGTTCATCGGTTTTCTAAAGAATAAATGTTTTTTTTTTTTAAGTTGCCTGAATTCACTTCACGCGTATTCATTCACACGATTAAAAGTATACAGACTACGTCAAACAATTAAATTACATTTAATTAACTCAAATCGACCTTAGAATGTAAATTTCCTTAGGTGCCCGTTTTTTTGCATAAGAGTGTATAAATCGCGGCACCGCTCCCGTGTTCCGTAAGCGCCATTTGTTTACTGTTCTGTAATCTGAGGTAAAAAGGGTGACAATAACCAAAATCAGTAGATCTCCCATAAATCGGAGACTTTTTCAACGCTGGTCGTAATTGGTACGGCCCAACCAACCGACAACCGTAACACGTCCGGATTTGGTACGGAGCAGACCATATCCGATGTGCAAACAAGTGGACCGAGGTGGACCCAATTAATAATAATAATGTCCAGTGGACTGTGCACACGGTCGGATATGGTACGGCATCATACCATGTCCGTAGTCTGCTGCTACCAAATTCGAGCGTGTGTTACGGCTATATGACACGCTCGGATTTGGTACGGCTACTGTAGTATTATATGATCTGTGGTACGGCGGAGCAACTCCACCTACCAAATCTGTTCTCACACACCTACCAAATCTACATAGGGTTCCGTAGCCAAATGGAAAAAAAACAGAACCTTTATGGATTCGTCATGTCTGTCTGTCTTTCTGTCTGTCCGTCCGTATATCACAGCCACTTTTTTCCGAAACTATAAGAACTATGCTGTTGAAACTTGGTAAGTAGATGTATTGTTGTGTGTGAACCGCATTAAGATTAACACACAAAAATAGAAAAAAAACAATAAATTTTGGGGGTTCCCCATACTTAGACTGAAACTCAAAATTTTTTTTCATCGAACCCATACGGGGTGTGTATCTATGGATAGGTCTTCAAAAATTATTTTGAGGTTTATAATATAATTTTTTTCTAAACTGAATAGTTTGCGCGAGAGACACTTCCAAAGTGGTAAAATGTCCCCACCTCCCCCCGTAACTCTAAAATAAGAGAATGATAAAACTAAAGAAAATATATGATGTACATTACCATGTAAACTTCCACCGAAAATTGGTTTGAACGAGATCTAGTAAGTAGTTTTTTTTAATACGTCATAAATAGTAAACCGCAATTTACCAAGTACGGAACCCTTCGTGCGTGAGTCCGACTCGCACTTGGCCGGTTTTTTGTATACATTTTGACATAAGAGATCGTTTACGTTATCAAGAGTGAGTACGTTAAAAAACTACGCCTACCAAATCCATCTTATCTTATCTTGTGGAGGGGCTGAGAAATAACTCGGGACACATTCGACCCATTGGGATCTATTCTCAGTGTTGTCCTATTTAGAATATTATTTTTCGTTTTTATTTATGACTATAGTTGAATGTAAAATCATCATCATCTTCATTTCAGCCGAAAGACGTCCACTGCTGGACATAGGCCTCCCCCAGGCGTCGCCACATTGAATGTAGATATCGGGAGACAATAACCAAAATCAGTAGATCGCCCATAAATTTGGTACTTTTTCAAACGCTGGTCGTAGTTGGTACAGTGCGTGCCCTGCGTGCCACGAAGGATGAGACTTGTCACTTGACAGACTACGTGGTTTGACTTGCGCAGTAGACGATTTGTAGGTCTCTTTAGCGGTATGAGGTCTGAGTGCGGCAACCAAACGGGCGTCATCGGGGCGGCGGACAAAGTAAGAAGAGGCGCGGTCAAGTCTCATTTTTCGTGGCACGCACTGTATGGCCCATAATGGAACAGACATAACAGTGGACTGGAC
This sequence comes from Anorthoa munda, assembly GCA_945859665.1. NCBI lineage: Eukaryota > Metazoa > Arthropoda > Insecta > Lepidoptera > Noctuidae > Anorthoa > Anorthoa munda. The sequence continues at coordinate 9,298,761 of OX243913.1, read as the reverse complement.
CACAGAGTACATTGAATAAAGCAGTACCGAGTACGGCCCAACCGTACAGGTACACACATCCGGATTTGCTACGGTGCAGTGCAGACCATATCCTATGTGCAAACAAGCAGACCGAAGCGGATTCAATTAATAATATACCTAATGTTTAGCGGACAACTCTACACACGGCCAGATAAGGTTCGCAAGCATACCAAATCCATGGTCCGTTCGAACTAAATCCGAGCGTGTGTTACGGCTCTTACAATTTCAATAAACATTATAGCATTAATTTATAATCTGTGTTCATTTCGCTATTTTCGCTTGACAAAAATATAAGATGGCGGTCATTCGGTGTCGGTTTGGAACGAATTGATTGCCGTGTTATTTGGTCTACCAAATGAAAATATTTCATTGACATTTTAGAGGACAAAGTTTTAAATAATTAAGTGCACGTTTAATTTTTGTGTTTGACGTTCTTATTATTTGTGCGTTTACCGTTACAAAAGTGAACTCTGATAGTGAAATCTTACTTTGGTAAACGTGATTTCATGATTTGTCATGTTGCTTATAGTAATTGAAAAACTGAAATGTCTGTACACTACAAATTCAAAAGTGCATTGGATTACGACACAGTTACTTTTGATGGATTACATATATCAGTAGGGGATTTGAAATCGGCCATATCCCAGCAGAAACGGATTGGGAAGACGTCAGATTTTGATCTGCAAATAACTAATGCCCAAACAAAAGAAGGTTAGTATTCGATAAACTGCTAAATACTCAGGTAGTTAGGTTACACATTTTAAAACACTAATAACACAAGGAAAATACATGTTTACAAGTTGATCAGAGTACCCCAAGAAGTGAAACAGACTGACATGATTGTATGCTATCACTGTATGTGTAGCAATCTACTATCTATTGTACAATCTTCCATTGATTAAGATACACTCATTAAAACACTAAAATACTGAACTTTTTATTTGAACTGAGACTGTACCATGTTCTAATTCTATAAACTTTGCCAGTGATGTATATTTTTTAAACATAATGTTTTTTTTTCCTTTTGCAGTTTATGTGGATGACAACACTCTAATACCAAAGAATACATCACTTCTTGTTGCTAGAGTGCCACTCTCTCAACAACCTAAGAAACAGTGGGAAGGATCTAATAGTAATCAGTCACTACACAAAGATGTCGCTCCTAACAAAGGATTGGCTGATCTGTCTCGCATGGAAGGTAGCGAACAGGATAAAATAAATGCTATGATATCACAATCCACTTTTGACTACGACCCTAGCAAGTAAGATGACACAGGATTATTATCTGCCACCAAATTTATTATAAATTTGCCATCACCCTAAACAAAATAACATTGATGATTGAAAAATGCAAAATGTTTCTATCTGTGTTCTTAATGATCTTAATGAGCTGCATAGTTTAAATATCCATATTAAATCTGGCTGATTCTACTCGCAAGTCCAGTTAATTTTGATGTGAAGTATTTAAAAAAATAAAATTACAACAGTAACATCCTATTATTCTCATAATAGCCTACTTATTGGTCAATGAATTTCGTTGTTCAACAATCACTCAAATTCCCTTGCCCTGTCTTCTTCTTTAGGGATTTGGTTTCCATATTTCAGTAATGACCTGTACCCTAATTGGATGACTGTTTTGACAGATCAAACACCCACACTCGTGTGTTTTATGCTGTTCAGTATATGGATATTTTATCATAAATGAAGCAATGAATGCAAGCAAACAATGCATACACCATTTTTTGCAATTACGCAATTAAGGTGCAGGCCTGTCCCGTAACAGTATTTTTATTAAATGAACACAAAATAAAATAGGTTTATATTATGAGTTTGTAAAATGGAATTGGCAAGAAATGTTTTAGTAGGTATACAATGAAAGTGGTAAATATGGGGCGAGGACACTTTAAACAAAATTTATGTGGCATATGGATCTTTTCCTTTCCTACTAAGTAATATAATCAATCTGGAAATCTGTTGATCATGTTTGGATTATTTTAATCAATAATACAGAGCATAGAAAATTTTAGTTGATCAATCTGAAAGTAGTCTAATACCAACGAGACTAGAATAAACTCTGAACATCAGTCACCATGCTACTTACATTGATTGATTACTAATTAATATCCACTAAAGTCATCATCAGATAACTAAAAAAATAAAAGTTGTTAACACCTGTTTATGCAAATGTCTTATTCTGATGTTTAAGCTATATAACTGAAGTTTCATCAAAATATGTTTTGTTTTTGTGTGAAAGAGTAACAAACATCTATCCATGAATCCTCACAACCTTTCGCGTTTGAATAGTAGTAGGAATAAATAAGATTGTTTGGCGTAGGTATGGTTGTGATTGACGATGAATGATTTTTAGGTTTTTCATTCGAACAACATGAGCCAAATAGTCTATGACCTGGGTTAGAACAAAGGATACTATTTAACCTCAGTAGAATGCCCATAATTTTAGGCATGCAAAACTGCAATGAGAAGCATTATCGAAGCTCCGGAAGTCTTTGTTGAGTGGTTGCAAGTAAAAGTAATAAGCAAGTATTTAGGTACTACACTTCATAACTTAAGCTCTCTGTACCTTACAAGCATGTGAGAAGTTACAACTAATGATTGGTCCATTGTATTTTTTTTTTGCAATCTTCTGAATGGGATAGACTTATATACTATATTTTTGTAAAGTGGGAGGAAGGAGGTGCACTCGTCCCCTGGTGGCATTATCACATCCTAAGAGGATGCCAGCACAGTATTATTACTTAAAAAGGGGTCATAGATTCAAAAAGTTGTTGAGATATTGGGAGACATACATCAGTGTTTAAGAAATTCGTTTGTTTATTTATTGTATTCTTTATTAATTCCAAATGTAGTACATCCACATAAAGTGTAGTCTCATATTTGGAAGCTTTTATCCATGGTTTTATTTAAAAAAAAAAAGCATCGGAATAGTTTATTTCAAATAAACCTTAAAGGTACTCATGAATTGTCAAACAAAAAAAATCAATCTATTCACACATTCAAGAGCGTTAGTAGGTCTCTACGGAGAAGAATGTGCAAGAAACTCCAGGGAGACTCTTTTCCATCAGTTTTAATTACAATTACCTATTTGTTTACATCATTCTTGTCATTTTGTTTTTTTAAGTGTCCTCTATGCCAGAATTACTGCTATCTCGTGTCAGAACTTAAAAGAATAATCAAAATGATGTTTTGACTATGCCAATAGGGTTCTGTCCCTGTTGTCAATATATTATTATAGCATATGACTGAAGATGAATTGTTAATTGTAATAACCCACATTTTCTGTTTTAGTTATCAGAAAATTAGAGGGCAAAATCAGAGAGGTCTTGTTCCTACTAATTATATCTGTTACAAGTGTCAAAAACGTGGACACTGGATTAAAGACTGTCCGGCAGCAATAGCGGTATGTATTAAAGTTCTGTTTGATTTTTTTAACCAGTGCAAATTTTTTTTGTGGTTTTTCCATTAAATTGGTCAATACTTTTTATCTTTCAAACTCTTAGCTCTAAACTTCATCATTTTAAATCAGCAAAATATAGACACAATCTATCTATAATCGTATGTAATATAAATGAGCGCATGCCGCTGGGTTACGCGGCGGGGGTGCAGGGTGCCCGGGATGGGAGGGAACGCGGCTCAGCGACCAGGGACCGCTGGCCAGCATCAGCAGTTAGGGGTGTAAAAAATATTTCGTTATTTATATTCGATGTAAAACATCGGATTCCAGCATCGATGTTTACCGATGTATCGCTTGAAAACATCGATATTTTTCTATATCGAATACTTTTCACAAAAATTTAATATTACCTTTTTCCAGTCAAATGCAGAAAGTTTGCTGACCTTTATTTCGTATGTGTGAATGTAGAATCAGAGACCAGAGTAACATAGCGATAATAGTAATGTAATAATAGTGATATTCTATACATCGAGAGTGAACGGTCCATCAATCCAATAGTATCTTAGATAAAGTACTTATAGATTAAGCCTTAAAATGAGCTTGATTGATAGAGCGAGATGGCTAATTGGCAGCTCCATGTAAATAATAAGGACAAAAGATTAATTTTTGTCTTTGTCACCATGGCCGGTTTCTGTTGTTTGTCAAACTCTAATACAATGGCAGGTATGACAAACAAACTCGGTTTTGTTTGATTTTCTGTGATTTTGTGGTATTATGTGTTAATTGAGACAAGGAATTTGGGTTATTTATAGATAATAAGTGTCAGTGCGATGGTGGGTTGTAGTGTTCTTGTTCTTGTTGTAACACCAGAATTAACTATTGCTGTCTCATGTGCGGCCACGCCAGTGCTTAATCTATAGGTACTTTATCTAAGAATAGTATAGAAAAATAAGCTGCACACTCACAGATGTCACTACCTGTCAATTGCCAAACAAACACAAGAACGAAGTGTATTCGCCTAAATAGAGACAATAAGAAAAGTGCTATTGGACACATTCTTAGTAAAGACAATGGTCACTTAGGTAATAGTTTAGGTTATTATTAAATTACTTATTACTCTATTTATAAGGCTAGATTGTAATACGATTAGGGTCAATCTTATTGATGAACCCTAGAAAAGGAAAAAAAAACCTACCTGTCAATGACTTTTTTTTTAAATTGAAATCATTAAGTAGTGTTAAAATTTACTTTTGTTTTCATTGTAATTATAACACAGAGATAGTTTTTTAATAGACTCTACATAAAAAAGATTCGAATAAAATAAATATTTGTCATAAATCGAATCAATTCGATATATGGCATGGCAAACATCGAATAAATTCGATATATCGATATTAAGTGAATATCCCTACCATCAGTCATTCAGTGACATCATTGACATCAGTCAGTCCTTACCTCAGTCTATCTCACATAAGCGTGATGAATGCGTCGATCCGGTAATAGTGACGTATTTCGGTTCGCGCGTAATAGTGACGTATCAGTGTATGTCGAGAAGGCACAAAAACTGATTACTTAATTAATAATAATTACGCTTTTAATAAGGTGAAAAGTGACACTAGTGCTTTGAACAAGATCAATGACAATTTATTCAAATGTGCAGTTTATGTCTAGAAAGAGAAGTACTTCATTGTGAACATTATATTATCTGTGATTGTGAACAATTTATTATAACACTGATTAGTGTCATGTAGGGGTAAGCTATTATTTTAAATAAGTAATTTAAGTGGTATTTCTGATTGAATATTATTGATACTTAATTGATTCCACTTTTTTTAAATACGCCATAATGCATTATTTAATAAGTTAATTTTATTAAGCTTATGTTTTTAATAAGTGTACATTTTATCATAACGCCCATGAGAGTATGAAGAAAAATTGGACCTACTCTTTCTGTCAAATGGCTACAGATCACGGGCTAAACTGACCTCGGTCGGGTGCGCTCGCGCATATATTGTAACGTGGGTGGTTGCGTGGTGTTTTTGACAACCCAAAACATCAAGTACAAAACACCACGAAACAACTATTTTGTCAGCTTGTAGTACCGATACTCGCAAGTATTTGTAGGGTAGGGTTAATTCGTTCCTTTTATCAATTGATAACAGTTTGTTCGTATTGATTTCTGGGACAATTGCAATACTTCACCAATCAGACTTTGACATAACATAAAAACAAAATTAAATAATAAAAGTAACAAAATAAGAAGTACGACGGACGCCGTCTATTTTCTGGCACCCATTACGTGGAAACGTGGCAATTTGAGCCTGGCAGCCTTTTTGTCCACATCTATTGCTGTTTTGGAGTGCAATTTGGTGTGCCGTACTCCGTCTGTTCTTTTTACAACCAGAATACTGCGCTCCATTGCTCTTTGGCACACTCCAAAGCGGAACTCACCTTGGGTTAAGATGGACAGGATACACATATTGATAAATTGATGAGTTTGCTTTAGGAAGATTGGCAGATCGCCTTTCATAAGCGTAGTCATAGAATATATAATAGACCAGAGACTAAACAAAGCGTAGTCATAGACCAGACTAAACCACAAGCGTGGCGATAGCGATTGGCAAAATGTCAAAAATGTATGGGATTGTCTAGCGCTATCGCAATGTCACGTGATAAAACTTTTAAACTTTGGCATTTCGAGTTCGATCTCGACCATCGTTATCGCTGACATCGAATTACACATGTCTAGAGCCTCAGTACTACTCAGTAGCTTTTCCAGGCTTTAACGATACAGTGATCGATTTCTCGATTTCTTTTATTTTTTCTTGTTTCTTTGCCAAAGATACTAACTAGCCCAAATAGATAGAAAATAGATGAAATAGATGTTTCCTGCCCAACAACGTCGACCTCATGTTTAGTGCTATTAAAGTAGCCGCCAGATAACAAACAAATAAAACTCATTGATTCGACTTGTTCCAAAAAGTATAATTATGTAACTTGAAAACATGTTTTTTTTTGTTTATGGAGATAATTTGATAATTTTGGTCTCAAATGAAAGGTAGGCGTAGAACAATTTTATCCGTTTAAATCATGTAAATCGGTCTACGCGTTTATGAGATATTAACTCATTACTGAATGCCAGGCAAAAGGGTCAAGAACGCCCCTGGTACAATTTCGTGCATCGCGGCCGATCAAAGCCGTGCATTCACACATTTGTGATTTATTGAATTAATCACATATGTACGGATCTTTTTTTTAAATCGAACATCAATGATATTATCGAAAAAAAAATATACTGACGTGTTTCTTATTTTTCGTATATTTAGATAAAATTTGCGCACTGGTTAGCATTTTTTCCTGTAAATTTTATTATTTTGCAACACCGACTTCCGAAACGAAAGTTATTTTTGCACTTTTTTGTATTATGCTTTTGGAAATCCGTATATACTATTGTGATTAAAAAAAATACTTTTTGATTTTATCTTTATAAATCGACACTGTTTCAAGTACCGGATCGACCCTCCACGGTATTTAAACGGCCAAAATTTAACGGTGTATAAAGCAAAACCTATGGATTAGGGACTTTAAATATACATTTTTGATGGGGTTTACACCAGGGTTAAAAACGACAGGCATTTTGGGTGGTGGGCTAAGAATGTTATGAAAAGTCTAGACTTGACTTGAATTAACTGTTAATTTTAATAGTTTACTTTTACAGATCACACTTCTATTTGAATTAATGTTATGTGTATTAAAATGTAACCTCGTAATGTATATAGAATTACTCTAGTACTGCCCTCGCCAAACTTCTTGGCCTTCCTGAAGTTGGTTTACCGGATGCGCGAGGCACGAAACGGTGCTGTTTTTGTATGAGATTTTCTACTGCACAGCCATTGTAGCCAACTTCAGGGCGGCCAAGAAGTTTGGAGATAACTATATCAGTCTTACTTAAGTATTTACTTTTCATTTAGGGTGACCCAGTAGAGATAAGGCGCAGCACAGGAATCCCTCGAAGTTTTATGGTCCCTGTTGAAGGGCCAAAAGCTCCTGGCGCCATGATGACTCCAAGTGGAACCTTTGCTGTACCAGCTGTTGATCGGTAAGTACTCACAGTATTAGAGCAAGCAAGCTTTTGAATGTAGATATGTTCATTCAATTTCATCTTTGAATATGTTATTTTTTTAGTGAAGCTTATTTGGCTTCCGAGAGCGCTGGTGGCGCAGACACGCCTACGAACGCGCCGGCCGCGCCCGAAACTAATATACCCGACGAACTGATCTGCAGCCTTTGTCGGGACCTGCTCACTGACGCTGTTATGATACCATGTTGTGGCAACTCGTTCTGCGATGAATGTGAGTACTACGTCCACGAATTATATTTTACCTGTTAAAAAAAGGAAACTGCGGTTTTACTCATTTTATTTTAGAAAGAGTTAGGTAGAAGTTTAGTGTTGCCAGGTATCGCGATTAGGGCGGGACAAACAATTTTCAGGGGTTCGAGGACACACCTCGATTCACCCTTGATCGGAACGTCAACTGTCCCAACTTTCACTAAATTCCTTCGTCTAGTTCAATCTATAATTTTGGCAGGCAACACGAATAGATCTGAAAAATGAATTACTAGACCTGGCAATACTATAGATAGAAGATGCGTGTTTCCGCTCTTTTTTTTTCGAATAATGTAATATATATATGGTAGATTCCAATGATGGTACAGTATATTCTATGTTTCTTATTCTTCAGGTATACGAGGGGCACTATTGGAATCAGAAGATCATGAATGTCCAGACTGTCGTGAAAAAGAAATTTCTCCAACAACATTAATTCCTAATAGGTAAATATTTGCGTTTGTGAATTTGATGCCATTATTATTTACTGCCCACGTGGCCATTTACGTGGCCCAGTGGTATCGGCCGCGACTTACAAGTTGTAGGTCGTGGGTTCGAGCCCAGGCAGGCGCTTTACTTTGTGTAAATTATTTCATCACCACTGCTCTCAAAACGGTGAAGGAAAACATCTTGAGGAAACCGGCATGTCCTAGAACCAAAAATTCGAAGACATGTGACATCCACCAACCCGCACTGGGCCCGCGTGGTGGATTACGGCCCATTCCCTCTCGCAGAGAGGAGGCCTGTGTCCCAGCAGTGGGAACATTAATAGGCTGATGATGTGTGATGTGATGTGATTATTTACTTATTAAAACTCTTAGCAGAAATACTAACAATAAATTATATAATTTTTCAGTTAAAACGACGATAGGGATGCATAAAAAACTTAGCTATTAACAAATTCATTCTCTCAGTCACTTTGCAATACCACAGCAATACAATACCTTTTCCAATAATGTGCTTGTAATTAGAATATCTATAAAACTGAAAATCGATACCCAACATTTCTGCAGAGTTGCCCTAGCGAGTTTAACTTGACCTTGTAAAATGTTATGGTAAAATAATTGATTGAAAGATGTATCATCATAAATTGTTTAGTAAGATTTAGTACCTGCCTGAGTTTTATTATTTAATTTTTCTTAATGTCTTTGTTTAGGTTTTTAAGGAATTCGGTCTTGTCCTTCCGTAATCAAACTGGCTACAGTCGACGAATGCCTCATCGACCAGCCGCGCCCCCTGTTCAACAACCACCGCCTGTGTTAGGTAATTGTATTATATTTATCTATGTTACTATTAAAAAGTGTGCATTTATCATTTATTACTTTGTAGCATTTTATTGCTAAAACAATGGGCCTTATTTATAAATAAAAATCTCGACAGTGTTTAGCAATTGCACAGGGGTGTCCAACATAATCTTCTGGAGGGCCAGGTTTGATATTTTTGTAACCGTAGCGGGCCAAAAGAAATGTCCAATGCCAAAGTGAGATTTAAATATAAACAAAACGGTATTTTTCATAAAGCTGATTTATTAAAAAAGAAAGCCCCAATTTTATCTACTAATAGCTAAAAACCCCCCCTATTTTTCTTATAATGCATAACTCAAAACCTAATTAGATGACTGCAATCGTTTTTGCTTGCACAGTGCATCTATGTCAGCTGATATTTTTGAAGTGGATATGCGTAGAATGCCTACAAACATGTACATTTTACTCAAAGTCGATATCGAGTCAGTTATTCGATTGATCATCGAATAACTGACATAGGGAGAATTTAATACTGTTCGCGTTAAATATCTATTGATGTGTTGTAAAGTTTTAACTAGGTCGCGGGCCGGATAGAGGACTTACGGGGGCCACATCGTGGCCCGGGGGCCGTATGTTGGACGGGCTTGGCTTAGCAGATGTTTAATTCAAATTTTCCATACAAAATTAGAATTTAGAATCTTTTAATCAATTGCTAAACACCGTCGAGATTTTTGTAACTAAAGTTGAATGTGCTTAATATTTTCCGTTTTTTTTTTGTAGAACCTCCTAATGCACAAGTTCAGCCTCCGCCGGCCGGTCCGGCGCAGCCTGGCTCAAGTAGTGGCGGTTAGTATCTATTTTTATTTACTTTTGTTTGATTTTTTTATGTTCACTAATTCTGATCGAACAGAGTATTGGAGTCGATAATAATTAAAAACTAATATTTTTTAAAGTACGAGGCTTGACTCCAAGCATGTTACTGTTTAAATAATAACGTTTTTTTTTTTATATTTAATAACCAGACTTGGATAATCGCACGAGTAAGGTTTACGGATGTGGCGTTAATTTTGATTAAAAATTAATACAAGTTTTTTGTAAATAATTTAAAAATATAAAATGTTTACAAGAAATTTTTAACCTTTGATCGAACCTTCTAGTTGTCTAGTCTATATATATGTTCAACTTTTTGCCACATTTGATTATCTGTATTTTTAAAATTCTGCTGTTACGAAACCATTACGAATTTGCGGCTGATATAGAAAATCAAGTTCTGCTGCTAATTTATAAAACTGCTTCTAGAAATCTGAATGTCTTCAATATTCACTATACAATTTATAGTCCTCGCCAAACTTCTTGGCCGCCCTGAAGTTGGTTTACCGCATGTGCGAGGCACGAAACGGTGCTGTTTTTGTATGAGATTTACTACTGCGCAGCCATTGTAGCCAACTTCAGGGCGGCCAAGAAGTTTGGCGAGAACTATACTATAGAGGGTCCCATCGCACAGTGTTTTATAGACCCAAAAAAGTGACATCGGCTTTTTATTGGCTATTTCTACTTAATAGTTTATTACAAATGCACGAGTAGAACTCCCAAGTGTCAATTTTGTGTCGTTGATTTTTAAAAAAATCGTAAAGTTTTCGTAACCTTGAAGCCCAAAAGACCAAAAAAAAAATCGTAAAAAATAAACTGTACATAATTGAGCTTTATTCATATTGCAGGTTTATTAAGCAATTTAAGGAGAAAATTATCCCGTAATTATGTAATCAAAAACGATAATAGAACACACGAAAAAATATGTTTTACCGAAATCACTATTTATTTTTTTATTCATATTCTAGCTCGAAGTAGAACCTGTCTGGTACAAATAGATTGCTTTTACTAAGGTTTATCACCCATAAAAATATTACTTTCAACTTGGGCCTAGGTTTCGAGAAATTGATTTTTATGTACCGAGGTCAAAATTCCAAATTTAGGGGTGTCACAAAGGTCAATTAATATTGGCGTTTTATAATCAACTAAAGTTAATTATAATTTAGTTTAAAAGTATTTATGACTTATTGTCAAAGTGCACGTTGCAGATATAGTCTATTGAATCGTAAACAACAACACCCATGATAACACAGATAGGTTAAGTAGAAGGTAATCGCGGGGCCTTCTGTTTATATAGACAGACAGGGATCGATTTTACTAGAGTGAAATTTTTCAAACTGTGAAAATGTTAATGCTGTTTTTAATGTTTCTCGTCGCAGAGAACGTCATTATACGAGTCGGTAACATGTCTTCCACAAGCCTACCTACAGCCTAGGTACATCAAAGTAGGTTCGATCCTACATCGCTGAAGCAACTTTTGTACGAGTCAAAATCAAAAGCTCAAAATATTTTTATTACAACTTGGATTAGTTGAAATAAAAATATTTATACATTTTTATTTTGACTCGTATAAAAGTTACTTTTGAATTGCCAGCAACAATGAAGCTAGAGTCACGGGACTATAGGGGCAGTTGCTGCCATCATTTGATTAAATAAAATAATTGCGTTTATTAAATGGAATAAAATAAAAATAAAATAAGCCTTTATTAATACTATATAACTATAATTAGTTTATGTGAGATTTATATTGTATTCGCATTGGAAAAAATGGCAATTAGAATTACTTGATTATTATTCAATTAAATTTACTTCGTTGGTTATATATTTTGTGTACAATTTCACGTGAAAAGTGTTTTAAAATCAATTGTTAGAATTATACCATTATAGAAGATAAAAGACCTGCTGATTTTATGTGATAAAAACTAATCGTCACAAATGGTCAAAATAGAGACAACCCTAACACATATTTTTGAAAATCATTTTCTCAAAACCTAGGCCCAAGTTGCAAGTAATATTTTTATGGATGATAAACCTTAGTATAAGGAATCTGTTTGTACCAGACAGAGGTTCTACTTCGAGCTAGAATATGAATAAAAAAATAAATACTGATTTCGGTAAAACATTTTTTTTTGCGAGTTCTATTATCGTTTTTGATTATTGAAACACGGCATAATTTTCTCCTTGACTTGCTTAATAAAACTGCAATACGAACAAAATTCAATTGTGTACAGTTTTTTTTTATACGATTTTTTTTTGTTCTTTTGACCTTAAAGGTCACAAAAACTTTGCGAATTTAAAAAAAATCAGGTATTCAAAATTGGCACATGGGTGTTCTACTCGTGCATTTGTAATGAACTATTAAGTAGAAATAGCCAATAAAAAGCAGATGTCACTTTTTTTGGGTCTATAAAACACTGTGCATCGCTTTCAGGAGCAAACTAATTCAGCGTCGTTACTTACGAACCTTGCCGACAAGTCAGGTTCATTTCTTACACACTTGGTTCATTTCTTACTCACACCGAGATCAGGGGTGCAATGATACTCTATGGTATAACAGCTGCTATACTGGATGTTTAAGAAACCAAAAGTATATATTTTTTATATAAAAAATTGATTTTGTATTGTTCTCCAGAGGTATCAGTTTTATGGTACGGCGCACGACAAAAGAATCGCAATCCATAAAACCGTTTTTCCAGAATAAATGTTACAAAATATGTGTTGTTTATTCATTAGTGTTGAAAGACATCGTTTAATACAGTTGAGTATTTGTCATTCCACTCACTCTATTCGCCTAGGGCTGCAATCCCGCCTCGACGGAAATGGGAAACTTCGCACACTTTTTCAAAGAACAATGGCAGGTACCCATACATTGTTTTAGCTGAGATTAAATTTGAAAGTCTAAAAATATCTGGTTTAACTCAGGGTGATGTTCTGAATTAGTTTGTGCAAGAATTTTTGTTCGAGAATGTAGAAAATAATAGATATTCAGTCATAAACTTTTGTAGGTTATGTCTGGGTAACTTTTAATAATGTGTTTAATAGGTAATATAATTCAATTTCGTGGAAGTAAAAGGGGAATATCGCATTAGTATTTCCCTTACCTAGTTATTTTAGCATGAAATGTGTAGTTTACTCTTTGGAAAGAGTATATTTATTTAAACTAAGTGACTTTGACGTGTATCAAAAGGTTGTCGTCAACAACCAAGCTATATTTTATTTAGACTTGATTATATACTAGTCTTTTTGCCAATCATTAATTGTAAGTAATTCATTTATTTCTACTACACTAGAATATTCTTACCTACCTGCAAGGAACATCTACACTTAAGACATAAACTGTATTGTTAACTCATTTACTGCAATAAATACAATAATGATATTATTACTTAATATAGTTACTACTTGTCACTTAGCAGATAAAATATATAATGGCAACACTATGCTAAAGAAATGAACTAAAAAATCAAATAACTTTTTATTTATTATGTTTTTTTTTATCTATTTTGGACCAGGCCTAATTATACTTTAAAAAACATAGACAGTTAATAGAATGTCTTTCGTATATAACTTACTTTCAGACGCTCAAATTTAAGTCAGCTAAAATTTCGCCATTGTTCTTTACTGTTGTATTACCACTGATGACTAAAAATCTCGTTAAATCTTGACGAGGTCATTTTAACATACTCAGACTCCGTGCCTCGGAAAGCAAGTTAAGCCGTTGGTCCCGGCTGTCATTTGAAGAACTTTGACAGTCGTTACGGGTAGTCAGAAGTTTGAGATCTGACACCAGTCTTGCCAAGAGATATCGCGTTACCCAGTTAATGGGTTGTGCAGGTCAGATAGGCAGTCGCTCCGTGTAAAGCACTGGTACTCAGCTGAATCCAGTTAGACTGGAAACCGATCCCAACATAATTGGGAAAAGGCGTAAATTGGTCGTATTGTCTTAAAAGCGGCGATGTTGGCATCTGTCTTAGTATTTCGTTGGCTTCTGTATTAAAGAAGGTCGGGTTGAAGCGACCGGGGCGAGTGGGGTGTCCGGCGCTGCGGGCGACGATTCGGACGGCTCCGTCGACGACAACATCACGCTGACGCTGCCGGCGCCGCACCGCGCGCCCCGCGGCGATCGCCGGCGACACCCGCGCTACGGTACACACAGCCGAGCTCGCATGTCTGCGAGGCGTCTGCATGCTTTAATGTGCCCGCCCTACTACACACGCATTTGTTTACGCTAGTTTAGTTCCGACTTGATTGACCCCGTTAAATCACGCTTCCAGATGTTTCCTTATAAATGAAGATATTTAAGGGAAAATGCGGGCAGAGCTCCATTTCCTTAGTTAAAAGTCATAATTCGAGGTTTCGCTCTCGCCTATTGCCTCCTCCAGTATTGGACAAATTTAAAAGAAATTCTATAAATTAAATAAAAAGGTATATTTCTATGCTTCTATGTTTATATTTTTTCATTTATAGTTGTCAAATCTGTTCACTAGACCTAACTGTTGATAGCGCAATTTTGAGCGTGTTTTGAGGGTTCTAGTGATTCTAAAGATAATGTATCATCAAAAAGGAAAACAAAGGGGCACAGTATGTATTTTTCTTTATCAGTTTATGGAATATCTTTTAACTTGGTCCAATATTGGGGGAGGAAATAGGCAAGAGCCAAATCTCACCGCATTTTCTCTAACCACCTCGCGTGGTTTAGCGGGGTATTGAATGCCTTAATAAAAATTGTTAGCCTGTTAATTACCGATGATATACACTGAATGCCAATAAGAATCTCTCTGCCTGGTAACACCCACGATAGATCGTTTCAGTTCGTTGCTTCGTTGTATGTTATGTTTTACTAACACCGCTAGTAACATTGAATGTTTGCTTGTTTATTTTGTTTGTGATTTTAGTAGGTGTTGAATAGTACTAAAATGATATGCTTGAGAATATGCTGTCACATTATTATGTGCAAATGCTACTTATTTTAATAATAGCTATAAATACTTCTTACTTGGAGGAGCTCGTGGCTAAATAATAACAGCCGCACTGGTCGATTATCAAGGTTAAGCAACGCTTGACGAGGTCGGTCCGTGGATGGGTGACCATTTCAACATACCGGGTTTCCTCCGTGCCTCGGAAAGCACGTTAAGACGTTGGTCCCGGCTGTCATTTAAAGATCTTTGACAGTCGTTACGGGTAGTCAGAAGCCAGAGATCTGACACCACTCTTGCCAAGGGGTACCGTGTTACCCAGTTACTGGGTTGTGGAGGTCAGATAGGCAGTCGCTCCATGTAAAACACTGGTTCTCAGCTGAATCCGGTAAGACTGGAAGCCGACCCCAATGTAGTTGGGAAAAGGCTAGGCAGATAGATTGAGCTAAATACTTCCAATCCAATGTATTTTCATGCTGCAGTAGAAAAAAGAAAAGATTCTGGTGTTCTTTGGATGTTGCATGTGGGGGGAATTTAGTCATAACAGCTAACTGCTAGAAGCACCTAATGTTGTTACACTATTCATGATCGAAATTTACCTTTTACCAAAAAGTGTAAGTTGTTCATTTAATATTTTGTTTGTTTCAGGGCCACCACCAGGCTTAAAGCCTCCTGGAATAGACAATCCATCAACAATTCCTGTGAATGTAAGTTTAAATTTCTTAAACCGGAGAAACGAAAGTTCTCATAATAGGTCTTTAAGTCAAAAGTGAATAGGTTTCTTCTAGGCAAGCGTGCTTCAGCGTAGACCACATCATCGCTTAACATCAGGGGAGATAGTGGTCAAACGCCTATAAATGATAAAAAAAAAAAATTGGTAAATTTTGGGCTCATGAAATTTTTTTTTTAGATTCCGAGGATTGATGAGCAAAGAGCCAGTACGCCAACTATTGATGAAAGAAGGGATCCCATGTCTTCTCAGGTATTTAATTTATTTATCAATCAGCTAATTTAAGATTTAAAGCCCGCCATTATATATATGCGTTTTGTTCATTTAGTTTGTTCAGTTTTGGCACTCTGTAGACACAAAATAATAATATTACATTGAACTAGCTTCTGCCAGCGGCTTCACCCGCGTGTTAAGTGTTTTCTTATCCGAAGGGAACATTATACTGGAATAAGCATATTTGCTATTCCAGACTATAATCTATCTCTCTGCCAAATTTCATTCAGATCCGTTCAGCCGTTCTGGCGTGATTGAGTAACAAACACACTTCCATCCAAACTTTCACATTTATAATATTACTAGCTTCTGCCAGCGGCTTCGCCCGCGTGTATGTCGAAAATTATCCCAAGGGAACATATTCCTGAGATAAAAAGTATCCTATGTGCTATTCCAGACTATAATTTATCTCTGTGCCGAATTTCATCCAGATCCGTCCAGCCGTTTGAGCGTGAAGAATTAACAAACACAAACACACTCATAGACTATCGCCTTTATAATATTAGTGTAATTTGATAGTAAGAAGATGACTACCACACCGCAACTTGAAAACTCCTGTGTGGAGCTCATCCAGCTCATGCAGAGTTACACCAGTTAAAGATAAATTGAGCTATTTGTGAAACTAATGTAGAGAACATTGAAGCCCGTTTTTACTTAAAATACAAACCCTAACTCGTTTACTACTTTCCTACAGAAAAATGTTGATAAAGTAAGGTTGAGAGATGATTACAAAAATATATACCACATATGTTTAAAGTCATTCGAAAAAAAAACTATAACTAAAAAGTTGAAAATAAAAAAAAAGTTAATAAAATCAAAAAACCCGACTGCTTAAAAAGCTAACTAAAAAGATGTAAATAAGAAGAAAATCTTGCTGTCTATTTACGTTTAGGCGCATTATGTCCAATTCGCAAAATGTCCAATGGGCCCAAAATTTCCAAATCGCAAACTGTCCAATTTGCAATTTGTCCAGATCGCAAATTGTCCAATTAGCAAATGGTCCAGTAAGCAAATTGACCAATTCAAATTATAGTCGTTAATTAGGTATAGATATCCTTGTTAGGTATTTTAATCCTCCTAAATCTTTTTCATACGCGGAGATTATTGAGCTTTAGAACCGCATCGTAGTAGAATAGTTTGAACTATTCTACTACGATGCGGCATTCAAAAACATTGTTTACGAAGTTTAGTAGATAGATAATACGTTTCTGTTTCCTTTAATTTCGTTTTCTGATATTTTTATAAACAACAAACGTATGTATTAATATGATACTATTTATTAATAAGTACATACTACTATTATTAATTCAATTGTATTCTGTTCTGCCCGCCCCTCACCACACGGCTACTAACCTCATTTTCAGTAACTAAACGTAGTGATTTTTATGTCTTTTTGAGAGATTTGGGTGACATTTGAGTGATTATGATATATCAGGCTTAATTATTTATACCGATATGTGTTGTTTTTCTAATATATGTGTTGATCAATAATTATATGCATTTTTACTTCGAGCCGAATCTCACCCAACCTCACATGGGGATCGTCTAAATACGCCTCTCGTTATCAAGGACGCCTGGACCAATTGCGAATTGGACTTATTGCAAACTGGACCAGTTGCGAATTGGACCAATTGCGAATTGGACCAAATGCGAACTGGACCAATTGCGAATTAGACAGCTGGACATTTTGCGAATTGGAAATAATGCGCCCAAACGTCTATTTATTAGTAAGAGGGTATAAATTTATAATAGTTTATGGACATGGAAATTAGCATTAGTTTGTATTCGGAAATGCGATGATTGCCGAGGGACATTAAGAAAATAGTTGTACTGTACGTACTGTTTCACAATTCTTCGGAGTGTTTCCATATATAAATGTCCCTCTTTATTTGTAGAGTGGTTTTTGACTGAGAATATAAAAGGTCATATTATTTATAGGTACATATTTGTATTTGCAGGTAGTGTTCAATCGTGGACCCCCACCATACTTACCGGGCCCACCACCGTCGCGACGCTATAAGTAAGATATAATTATGTTTACTGCATACACATCGATAATATTTATTAATAAAATTATTTTAAATTCTTTCACTGCTACTAAGAAGTATCTTTTTATGTTTAAGATATATTAATAAGTTATTCTTTTACCAGTACACCATTCGGCAGATCAATGCGACCCGGGGGCCCGCGGCCTTACAACGAGCGTTATCCTCTGGAGCCTTATCAGCCTCCGCCACCTGGCATAAAAGACTCGCCCACTAACGGGTAAAGTATTTAAATATTATATTATTTGGTCTCGCGGTTTTAACATCGAATCGGAGACTACAGTCGTGATTTGTTTTCGCATAGGTTTCTCATTTAAATACAATTATAATTAATTATCTTGATATTCTATTTTGGTTCTATTCATGAAGTGTTACAACGCCGTAAAATATTTTCGTCTCGTTAAGGTAATTTTTGTAAATTTACATAGCATTGCTATTGCCCTTCCAGTTTTGATTAACTAGTTAATTAAACTTGACGGTCGTCTCCATCGATGGATAAAACCCGCCCGAAGACCACTTCGGGCTTCATTGTTCGTCTAAGGACCGTTGCATATTATCTTGTCGTAGGCATGGCGAGGACCCGCTCGAGGCTTTCAACCGAATGATTCGCGAGAAAGAGATGCGGGCAAAGCGACGGGAGGAGGAGCGCCGACGAGCTGTGTCTGGCTCGCGCAGCACGCGCTCCCGCACGCCGCGCTCGCCGCGCTCCCCGCGCTCTCCGCGCTCGCCGCGCTCGCCGCGGCCGCTGCTGCGTGCGTCGCGCTCACCGCGGCCGGTCCGCGCGTCCCGCTCGCCGCGCCCTGTGCGCTCGTCCCGCTCGCCCCGCTCGCCCCGGCTGCCCCGCTCGCCCCGGCCGCCGCGCTCGCCCCGCTCGCCACGCCTGCCGCGGTCGCCCCGCTCGCCACGTTCACCGCGCTCACCGCGCCTCCGACCCCGTAGTCGAGGTTCCAGCCGTCTTCGGTACTCTAGGTTCGTTGATAGTCCTCATTATTGCACGTTCAACTTGAATAACAAAGTTGGTTTTTGTTTGTTCATCGTCTGTGCTTCATATATGTACGCATGTGCTTGCTTACTTTTTATGTATTTGTCGTTGTCCAGTTTTTGTAGTCACCTGTCTTTTATCCCCGCAGTCGAATTTCAAAATAATCTTTACTTAACTTTCAAGGTAAGACATTATTAACAAAACACTGTCGAAATTAAGTCAACGAAGGATGTAATAATAATATTATGTTACGTAGGTAGTTTGTCTGACTTATTTTTTTTTTTTTTTTATAATATCTCATAATTTGTTAATCTAAAATTAACACTATCTGTCGTTTTTGCGTCAACCGCGTACAAACATCCTCCGTGAAAGACAAAAGTTCCAAAAATATTATTTTTGGCATTTATTGCTGATTTAAAGATATAAGATTTTCTTAAATATCTTCAAAACGCAGACATAGCCGAATTACAATTTTACTATATTTATAGATTATTAATTCCGGCGGTGGTTATTCGGTGGCTAAACTGATACCAACTAAGGCCCAGTTTTTTTATCCGTTACTACAATTTGCATCCATTGATTAGCATATTTAACCATTGGTTGAGTTAACTACTAGTAAAACTACAATTAATAAAACTGGGCCTATGTTCATATGATTTAACCATTGGCCGAGTTAACTACTAGTAAAACTACTATTTAAAAACTGGGCCTAAGTTCATAAGATTTAACTATTGGTTGAGTTAACTACTAGTAGAACTACTATTTAAAAAACTGGGCCTAAGTTCATATGATTTAACCGTTGGCTGAGTTAACTACTAGTAATTCTACTATTTAAAAAACTGGGCCTAAGTACATATGATTTAACCATTGGTTGAGTTAACTACTAGTAAAACTACTATTTAAATAACCGTTGGTTGAGTTAACTACTAGTAAAACTACTATTAAAAAAACTGGGCCTAAGTATATATGATTTAACCATTGGTTGAGTTAACTACTAGTAAAACTACTATTTAAAAAACTGGGCCACTACTATTTAAAAAATCTGGGCCTAAGTTCATATGGACCATTATTTTATTTTCTGTTTCAATGGTGTGGTAACTGGAAGTCAACGAGTCTGTCAAACGGCAATGAAGTCAGTTATGCCCAGATTTGTCAGATGTATTAATAAGTAAATTGTGTCTATGAATTTGGATGAATTACGAAGCATGTTTACTTCTGGTTTAAAATATTTTTTATTGCCCAAAACGTTATACAATATTGCTATTGTATTTTTATTTTTTTAAGGATAACAATGCCTGTGCCACTAGAATTTGTTTCTTTTTCTTTTGTAAACCTACCTGTGCATGTAATATGTATAACCGTATCTTTTTTAATCTAACATGCTTTCACTGTAAAATAATATTCCCTGTATTATGAGAGGTCTGTGATACAGGATTTCCTAGTACAAGAGCCAGGGAAGCACAGATATCTTTTTTTTGTTCTGAAGTGTAATAAATAAATAATATCTATTGCTTTTTATGCTATGCACATGTGACTAATGGGTCTGGACTAAATGCTCATGTGTTTTTAGCATTTTAGATCTGCTGTATTATCTGAGTAATGGAGACTCACAAGTTTAGAAAAGGGAAACAAAGTAATTCAAGCATATAATTTTTATGTTTCAGGTCTCGTTCTATGTCGCGCGGGCGTCCACGTCGGTCGCCTTGGTCGCCGCGACGTCGGCGAACTCGGGAAAGGACTCTGTCACTAACCAGGTCAGTGTTCTAATGAGTTACTACTTGCGACTCATCGGGCAAACCCGAAATACCCGATTGTAAAAGTTACAAACGTGAGTCTTTCACGTTTACACAATCGTTCACGTATTGTTTTTCGCAATATAGGTTCCTATACTGCCCCACCAATGGGCCAATCCCTCAGGAACGAGTCAAGAAATATACTACTTTGGTTTCAGAAGTAGCATACATACTGGTTGGATATTTTTCAGCTTTTGTGTGTAACTCGTTTTCGCTCAACGTGCCCCAAAATGGTTGGGTTTAATTAGTGAACTTTTATTGCGTATCAGATCGCCATCCCCGCGGCGCCGGCACCGCTCGCCGCTGCGCTATCGCTCACCGCTGCGCTCCCCGCTGCGCTCACCGATACGCTCACCGCTTCGCTCCCCGCTGCGCTCACCGCCGCGCTCGCCGCCGCCGCGCTCTCCGCTGCGCTCGCCGCCACGCTCGCCCCTGCGCTCTCCGCCGCGTGAGCCTATGCGATCACCTCTACGTCCACTCATGCGTTCGCCGCCGCCGCGCAATATTTCTCCACATCGGTAAGTGTATATCAATCTGATCTATCCATATAATGTGCTCTATCGCCCACATTGTTTTTCTCATCTCATCATTCATTCAGAATCAGTCCTAATTCCCCTTAAAAGATGACACATTGTACATGCCTAGGCTATGTATTAGATATCGATTATTCAAGGGTTTTGTTTTTCTTTTGTTGACAGGTATGCTGGTGTATACGACGAACTGTTGTCTCCGCCTCGACGTAGTGTTGAGCCGCCCTACGGATCCAGGTACGATTGTAACAGTCTAAATAGTGTCTTCATGCGCCCTTTAACGACGCCTAAAAGAATGCGCTTGTTCGTTGAAGTTATGAAATTGTTGAGCGGATTGAACCTGTGTTCGCGTTTCAGTGTACAAACTTGTTCAGATCCGGATATCGCGTTATGTATTTTAAATTACAGTGTTAGCGTAAGCGGTTGAAATGTTATTACTTGTTTAATGTATGACATTTTCATTAAGCAAATAAAATGGGTTGTTGGTGACATGTAAATAGATATGCCAGCATTGCGGTAAGTATTATTATGCGGAAGTTAATAACAAAAGTTGTTAACAAGGACGAGTATCGTTGAAGTCAATTTAACTCCGAAGCTGTGATATACGTAATTTAAGTTTTTTGTCGTTAATTTGATTAAGATTTTATTGTAAAACTCGATTTCAAGCACTGTATTAAACATAACTTTTTGAATATATGTAGAAAAGTTTTTAACACATCTGCTCGAACAAGTGTATTACTGAGCTGTTTTTGGTTCACAATGCAGTGTATTTAACACGCGTTCCGTCTTTTTGCTTTAAAATACATCTACTTTTTAATGAAAATATATTGTAAATTTTTGGATCTGCCTATGTAATAGTTTCCTCGCAAGTGTGTTGAAAAACGTCGTTTAAAATGCACGAGCATTTGGCATTACACTCTTACCTTCGGCGCGGACTGCAGTCCCGCCTCGGGTGTGATGACAAACTTTGCATTTTTGACAAAGTGATGTTTGATAGTTATCAAATTACACGTAAGTTAGTCTGCTTGAAATCGTCTTTTTATCTAGTATTATGTATCTGACTGAATATGTTAAAAAAAAAAATGCAAAAATGTTACAGTCAACCGTACGTCAATTTTATCAGTTTGATTTCGACAGCATCTTAATTCGTAGTTTGAGTGCTACGGACGTGCGGGTGACTATTCATCTCATTGTTCGAGATTCTCTGTAAAATGTATTTTTTTTAAGTAGTCCCAATATAAACACACCTTTAAGTGTTCACGCTAGTTGAGGCTAACATAATTATGAATTGCAATACTAGTCTTAAAATTATTATATGTGAACTTGTTTCAAATGAATTATACTTTGGTTCCAGTCTGCAACGAAGTAGCAGACTGGAACCAAAGCATCAGAGGATTAGCCATGATCTCGTAATCGAGTACTACTAAGCCTGGACCAGTAAAGTCAAAACGGCAATAACCATATATTATAGTATTTTCAACGATAATAAATATTTTTAGTTCGTAAATGAAGTTTGGAAACGATAAATATTTTCACTGCAACAATTGACCGGCAAGTATTGTCTGGCAATATTGTTGGATAACAATTGCCCGCAATATCGGCAATAATATCTCATGTTGACAATATTGACGCCATGTTGATGCTTCTGTCGCTCGCTGGCGGACATTACGAAAGTAGGGTGTTAGCAATCTGTGTGAGGCTCTGTTGCGTATCTGTCAGTAGTTTTCTGCGAGGATGCACACGTGTTTGTATTATCATACTACCGAAAATTTAAAAGTTCGTCGTTGTTTACAAAAATAGGAAAATATAAAATGATTTGCAATTTAGTCCAATAATGTTAATAAATAACAAAATGTATTGCTATGTTGTTTTTTAATTAATGTAAGTAGTAATGACTAGGTTTATTGTTTTATTGTTTCGACACTTTTCATGCATATTGTAAGCATTTTTTATGAATATGCAACATGCTCGAAAGCATGTTGTATATGCTAGGCTCCAAGACCGAAAACGCATATTGGGCGAAAAAATAGCTTAGAACGCGTTGTGGCTTCTTTTAAACGACCAAAACGCGTTCTGGCAATGAAGCCAGAACGTTTTCTGAGCCTAATAGATGCAACCACAACGCGAATTCGCAAGGGACGAAAGGGCACCGACGAAAATAAGCATATTTTTCGTCAGGGGTGTTACCCGTATTTTATAGTTTTCAGGGTCGCTAATAATTAATCCAAGGTAACAAAGCTAAAATACAAGATGGCACCGACGAAAATTTTCCAACTTTTGTTATGAGTTTCGTTTTCATGGTTTTCGGGGTCGGTAATAACGAATATGGGATCAAACCCAAAATCCAAGATGGCGCCGATTAAAATTTGACAACTTCGTCAAGGGTGACATTTTCATGGTTTTTGAGGTCCCTAATAATTGGCAAAACCAAAATCCAAGATGGCGCCGACGAAATTTGATATCCTTTCGTCATTGATTTTTAGATTAATTAATAGCGACCCTGAAAACAACCCTTGACGAAAAATATGCAAATTTTCGTCGGCGTCCTATCGTCCGTCGTGAATTCGCGTTGTGTTCGCATTAATTAAGGCTCAGAACGCATTCTGGCTTTTCTTCACTGCCAGAACGCGTTGTAGCCGGTTTTGAAAGTGCCACAAGCGCATTTCGCGTTTTTTCGCTTAATGGGCGTTGACGAACTTCGAACCTAACATATATAATCCGGTCTCTAGTAACCAATAATTGAGCCACACATTGCGCGTCATCTAGTTATGGTCACCGCCAGAAAACAAAAAAATAAAGGCAGTGTGGCTAACACGATCATAACAAACCTATCGCGGTTAGAGGGCGTCTATGACCCTTTCACTTGGCATTCAGTAATGATTTCGATTTACACGATTTAAGGTCTATCCACACATATCAGGGCCGTGCTCGGGACGTGACAGGGCCGGGCCCAGCCATTGAAGTTTCGTCACTGGCCCGTAACGTGTGTGCGTTCATATAAAATGTACCGATATTTTTTTGAGCCCCTGACGGGGCACGGTCCGTCCACGTCCCGGGCACGGCCCGTTTGCGTCCCGGGCACGGCCCTGATATGTGTGGATAGACCTTCAAACGGATAAAATGGTTGAGACCAAAATTATCAAAATATCACGATAAACAAAAAATCATGTTTACATGTTATGTAAGGTACAAGGCGGAATTTGTTATCTGGTGGAGACCATAGTAAATAGATTGAGCCATGAACAATATTGCTATACTGTATCAGCTGGAGCAAAAAATAAAAGTTAAACAAACCATAAAAACGGTTATAGTAATATTGTCTTTTTTGCTGTCACTAAAAACTAAAATATCATGAGAAAATGTTTATTTCTTACAACAACCAAATACATATTTATGTCAAACATTTAAATTAATATTTTCTTAATTGCATTTTACAACAAGATTAATATATTGAATGTATAAGCTGACATTAAAAAGCGTCTCGAAAGCCTGGAGTCCGGAATATTATGATTATAAATTATAGAGTGCTGCAAAAGTAATCATTTTGCGTTGTAAAGTTGTGTTTTTAAAATACAATCCGACTGTACCCTCATTTTGAATTTCGTAGATTAAACTGACATATGGGGGGTTGTCACTTTATCGTTACATAAAAATAGTGTCGTATCCTGACTATCGTGAATTATCAAAAGTTTATCAAAAATCGAAGTAGATCGAAAATGGAACTATTTCACGGCAAAAAAAATAATTTGTAAAAAAACATTTGTAATGAATATAATATATTTAAATATATTATATTCATAAAACATTTATTTACACCAATAAGTAAAATTAAATTGAGGAGTCATGTCACATCGAGTTGATGAATCACTTATGATTGGGCCTTACCTACAATAACTATACTAGGCGCTTGCAACATTTAAAAAAAATAAGGTCATTGGCAGCTGTCAGTTTAGTCTACGAAATTAAAAATCACAGTATAGGATTATAACCGTTTGACGTTTGTTTGTTTACCTTTTATTTTTTGCTCCAGCGAATAGAGTATAGGGATTGCCTGGAACCTACACATTGCCGTGAAAATATAATCGTTTACAAGCCTCTTTACGACATTAATTTACTATGAATATGTATTACCATAGAGCTTATTTAAGCATCCGAATGATGTGTTTTATCCCCTCCTTAACTTTCACAAGAAAGTTAAATAGATCTTTCAATATAATTGTTTTACATTTATGAATAGTACGTGATTGCTTGTACCTGGAATAGTGCTACGTTCTATTATTTCTTTTCTTTGTAAATTACCAATACAGGAATCATTTATTATTATTTAAGTTTTTAACGAATAAGGTGGTTATTTGTGAGTGCATAATGCAGTGACGTCAGTATTAATCATATATAGACTGTTTTAGTAGTCAAAATATATACTGTTGTTCAAAATGTATTCAATCAAGGTTGGTAGTTGAGACCTAACATATTATTATGTTACAGCTTACTATTTTAGTAATATTTACTCTAACAGATTTTTACTGTTTCATACATGTTTTTTCCCTAAATGATGTACTATTTGTTAATAAAGTTTTGGCTTTTATGTAGATTGCTGCACTGTATATAAAATTATGTAAGAGTGAATTCGTACAGATATTAACGAGTTCATTTACTGTATCTGACATATTTAGATGTAAGAATGTTTCTGGGCCCTCCAATGTTGGAATTATTCGTTGGCTTTTCCTAAGTGGAACGCTTCGGCGAAGGCTAGGGACGCCGATACTAATAATATCCCTGGCCACGCAAATGGGTGGGTGTAAAAGGCGTCACAAGCTGTCATTTTCTATGAGTAAACGTTGACTACACGGTTGGTATGTATGGAAAGTGTTGACTATACCGTCATTATTGTAAAGCATTGTAAAAATACATAATGGTATTACCACCACCAAAATACAATGTGGGATAATTCCCATAACTTCTTTTAGGTTGAAGATAATCCTAAAATCATCTTAGGCTTGATTTCCTCCTACGCTGACGTCGGTCGAGCGCACCATCAGTCGCCTACGACATAGAAAAGATCCCGCAGTCCGAAACCGATCGGTTTAATTATCCATCTGCTCGCCTGTACCCTGTACCGCGCTAGCGTAAGTACGTTCAACCGGTCAGTTTTGCACTGAGCCGGGCGATAGTGGTGCATAGCGATTCAGCGCGCCGACGCACGCGGCGCTGACGAGCAAGACCGACGCGCGCCTTCAGCGGCACGTAGCAAAAAATCTGCCGCGCACTTCAGCGTCGCTGTGCAGTGCACTACCCAACGAACATTGTTTATTCAAAATCAAAATCATATGTTTTTTATTTCACATAGGCCTACATGGGCACTTATAAAACGTCTACAAAAGGTGCACGGTTCGGGTTGGTCGTTTCCTATGGCGAAGAACCGGAAAGAAACACCTCTTTTAAAAAAAAATATGGTTTTTATTTTTACAATATTTCCATGTTACAGCATTAGTGCTTAGATATGGGGGACAACGTAGGCCTGACAATAAGTAGAAAGAAAAAAAAAATTGTATAAACTAGATAAAGAGTTAACAAATGTTAACAAGCTTCTAGAAATCTAGAAGGCCTACAATGTTCACACATTCACAAAACAATTCGTACGCTCGACCGATGTTAACGACCGACGTCAGCATAGAAGGAAATCAAACCTTGGAAGTTTTGGCGGGGTATGACACTATGAAATCAATCTGCCTACGCTTTTCCCAACTATGATGGGGCCGGCTTCTAACCTGATGCAGCTGAGTACCAATAATTTTACGTAGAGCGACTGCCTATCTGGCACCTGTAGCCAAGTTGACAATCTAAAATCGTTATCGTTAGTAGAAAACGAATCAATGTATTAGAATGACACATTTAAACGTTAAGACACGTGGTCAGACCATACAAATAGAAGGTGTTAACGATTGTAGAAAGAGATTACCTTCACAACCCAGTATCTGCGTAACACGATACCCCAAGACTGGTGTCATATTTCCGGTTTTCTCG
Organism: Anorthoa munda; assembly: GCA_945859665.1. NCBI lineage: Eukaryota > Metazoa > Arthropoda > Insecta > Lepidoptera > Noctuidae > Anorthoa > Anorthoa munda. Next base: position 9,271,534 of record OX243913.1, on the reverse strand, counting down.
CTATCCGTAACGACTGCCAAAGATCTACATACTCCTACGAGGCATTGAGGAATGTCGGTATGTTAATTATGGTCAACCATCCACGGAACGACCTCGGTAAGCCTTCTTAACCTTGAAGAACGATCTGTGGGGTTGTTATTATTAAGCCACGAGATGCAATTTTTTTTTTTTTTTTAAGACCATATATATTATATACATTGTGAGTTTTTCCTTTTAACTTTATTTAAACATGAAAATATTATGTTTTTCTTGTACTTTTATCCCTAATCTCCGATGCCAAGACTCGACTGCGTTGGTGGTAAGATGGCGTTCATTTGCACAACACCACACCACACCCTGAGAAATCTTTTTTTGCCATTGCTCAGTATAATATAATTTAAAATTTTCCGCCCTACTATCATTTTTTAGCATCAAGTATTGCTAACCATCCTTCAGGAACATACTGATAGGGCAGTAACGCTAGGTTTGTGGTTAGTCTCACAATTTTTTTCAACAGTGCACTTTTTGCAGCGTTAATTATTGCCATTTCGTAATCACATTTTTAAAAATTCACATCAAGCTTGAATTGAGAACGCAAAACCGAGAATACTGTCTCATAGGTTAGCTTATATTTATTAGGCAAGAGGCAAAAAAAATTAGGATTAACATTGGTGCTTGAATGACGGCATAATATGGCTATTCTATTTAGCCAGAATTTTCCGCCTAGATATTGAACGGAGGTAACAATCGAAACAAATTACTCAATTACTATTTACTACATTTTAATGATGTAAATAGGAACCTACAGAGGGCAACTTTTCCTTTTGTAACTTCCTACAAGTAAGATTTGTGAATTCAAAGTGCATGTTTCATCGACTGTACATAGACTTGACCAATAGCGTATTTGGCAAATTTCGTAATTGGACAAATATACTATTTGACGAACTACAGCTTTGACCAATATCAAATTTGACGAATTGCCGATTTGACAAATATCAGACTTGACCAATGTCGTTTAACCCTGTTATTTTATTGACCTGACCCCATTACGTGCGGAAGAGTTGTTTAGAACTCGTTGAGTAGATAAATATTGTACATTTTGTTATAAAAATAATGGAAAACAAAGGAATGAGAAGCCACCAAAGTCAGCTTTTTTTTTTACAAAATTTTGTTCCGAAGAATTTAACTTCCCCCCATTCACCTAAGAAGTTGATATTTGGTGATAATGTCTATTAATTAGTATTACGTATATTTTACTAACAAATACCAATATATTGAAACATAGTTTTTTTTTTTTAAATACCTCCATTTTTCTATTAAAACCAACTTCATTTTGCGGTTAGTTACGGAACCCTCTTCCATTCCTACCGATTTTGAGCAAGTGTGATCTGACCAATCGTGTCTGACTCCAAGAATGCTGCACTCCGTTGCTCATTGGCAGTGTACATTATGTATTTTTCTTAGTCCGTTGTATTTTATTAGTTTCGTTGCGGGATCCCAGGCAGTTGAGTCGATCTGAAATCAAAATAAAAAAATGTTTATACAAACACGTATCAAAATCTAACCACAGACGACAGAAAGTCAATAAAATACCGGCCAAGTACGTGTCGGACTTTGCACATATAGGGTGCCGTACCAATTTAACAATATATTGATATTTGTTAGTAAAATATCGTCATCATCATCATCAGCCTATAGCAGTCCACAGCTGGACATAGGACTCTCCGTCTCTCGTTGGACGAGAGTAGATTTTCGGCAACTCTCATCCAACTACTACTAGCTACCCTGCGAAGATCGTGGCTCCACCTAGCCTGAGGGCGTCCTACCTTACGTTTACCAGTTCGCGGTGTCCACTCAAGAACGTTTACCCCAACGGTCATCGGTTCTACGTCTAATATGGCCGGCTTATTGCCATTTCAGCTTGCTTATTCTCTGAGCTATGTCGACAACTTTTGTTCTCTGCCGGATCACCTCGTTCCGAATTCCATCTTTCAGAGAGACTCCAAGCATAGCCCTCTCCATAACTCGCTGGGTGACCTTGAGCTGATGGCCCAGCCGTACCGTGAGCGTCTCGGTCCCGTAAGTCATCATCATCGTCATCAGGTCGCACTGATTGAAGACTCTGGTCATATATGCTCTGTGGAATATGCGAGAAGACTCGACAAAGTTTCCCAAACGCCGCTCAGCCCAATTATGTTCTTCTGCTAGCCTCTCTCTCAAAGTTGTTTTTACCGAACTGCAGAGTTTTCCCAAGGTAAACGATTCTTGAACAACCTTGAGAACACTGCCATTGACAACGATCGGTCCCGGAGTGGCGTATGGGTTAAACATAACCTGAGTTTTGTCCATGTGCATCCAGACACCGATGCGAGCAAAAGTGTCAGCAAGGCCGTCAAGCATCTGCATCATGTAGCGATTCAGCCATTATGACGATGTCATCCGTAAATCTCAAGTGTGAGATATACTTGCCGTTTATGTTAAAGCCCCGTACCTCCCAGTCCAGCATCTCAAACACATCCTCTAGTGCGTTACTGAAGAATTTGGGGGAAATTACGTCCCCTTGTCTCACCCCTCGGCGCAGTAAGATGCCATGTGTTCAGTTTGCCGGACCTGAACTTGGACGTTCAGTGTAGCATTTTCATAAAGGCATCTCAGCACTTGGATGGATCGCCAGTCAACTTGGCATCGCAAAACAGACCAGGTCTCGATGGAGTCAAAAGCCTTTTCATAGTCCACAAAAGCAAAACACAGGGGCCGATTATACTCTTCGGACTTCTGGTACAATTCTGGTGGTTCTGGTATAATTTGCCACACTGTGTGAATGTGGTATATCGTCGTTGCGCGTGCAAAACCGCGGAAGAGTTATTTGTAAATACCGCGTATCTGTGTTTCCACGATTTTACAGGAGGAAGAAAAAACTTAATAACTTAGCCATTTTATATTTTACTGACTGAACTTTGTGGACAGGTCTTAACTACTTACTTTATTGGAAAATGAAGTAATTTTACCTAAAACTTGATCGGATTCCGAGTAAAATCACTTACGCGGTTTTGTTGCAATAAGTTGCAAAAATTTTAATTGTACTTTTAGTAGGTACGCGGATTTGAAATAAAATATGCTTATTATTTATGAATGAATTTATTATTAAAATGAAATAACAAAAAACGCTTCTTAAACGTAAACATAAAAAAACTATTCTTAATAATCTCAGCAATAATTCTTGCTATTAACTAATTATAAATAATAAAAATAATCAGTCCAATAAGTTGTACTTTAGTACCAAGTAGTAGTTGCACTTTGAATATTGGCCACAAATATGTGTAGGTACCTACCTAATAAAAGTAAAGGTAATTTTACTATAACAGCAAAGTATTTAGCTGGTATAGTAAAAGTACCTTTTATCAATGATGCTAATAATTATTCATTGAATTCAAATATAATCAGCTTTTCTGCTCCTCAATTAGCACTTCTTTTTCTTTTTAAATCTTAATTAGTAAAATATTCTTATTAAATTAACATTCCAAACAATAATCTGTGTGGTACAAACTTCTAAAAAATAATTATACTTAATCAGGTAATCACAGTCTTTAAAATCTCAGTAAAATTAACATTAAACATTACTATTTTATGTATAAGGTAAATTATCATAAAAACTATGACAGTCTCTAGGTATGACACTCTTCAGCTCCTGTAGGTGGTCATACTTTGTTTTAGTTATTGGTTGTCTAGATTCATAAAGTGACGGCACACTGTCAATCAGACATGTTATTTTCTTTGGTCTTCTAGGCAAAGGAATAAAGTCATCAGCAAAATGGAGCTTATAGTCGATTGTTCCACTTGGATTATACCTCAGAGCCCTTATATCTACGACACAGTGATCACCCGCCCCACGACCAGGTCTTATTGATTCATAAATCAGGTAATTCTTAAGACTGAAGTCATTAAAAAACGTATAATCAGGTGTTATAACTTCGTAAGGACTTGGTACTTTTCTGGCTTCCTTTGTAATAGTTGCATATTGTGACGGTAAAAAAATTTCCCGGTTCTTCAGCTTCCTCTCAATCACGGAGTGAACCGAGTCCACTTCCATTTGTGTGTGTCCTTTCTCTAAATATTTTTGTGTTATGACAATGTTCTTGGCCATAGCCAAACGCAACAACGCATTTGACACTACATTATTCCTATTCTGAGCGGTACAGCCATCTGTAAATATTACAACATCTTTGGGATCGTTTTCAAGTAATTTTGTCAAATAATTTACAAAAAACGATGCGTATGTAGTGGCTTTCAAATCGCATACCGTCTCGTCAAACCAGTAGCATGTGACTTCATTATTGCCTAGATTGTATACTGAAAAATTGTGAACAGCGAGTTTTGTTTTAAAATAAAGTGCACTGGCATTAAGGAACGGACACAGCTTTACAGCCTGAAGGTCTGCTGTTATTGCATGTATGATTCCTTTCTGTGCTGCCTCTTTGTCAGAGTTTTTTTCAGCTCTAGCTAAATCTTTAAGTTCAATGTGTTTGGTATACAGCTCGTCTGATAGATTTCCTACTTTGTGAGCACAGCACTGGTCGCAAGCATCTTTTTTAGGTTGAAAAAGTCCGATATTTTCTTCAAACAAAACACCTTCAAATATCTTTCTAGAAGCTATGGGTTCGTTTCTCAAACTTGAATAGTCTACGTATAGACGATATAACTGTGATTTTGATTGTATTATTGGTTCTAAGTATAGTTTTGATGTTGACTGTCTACAATAATGGGATGGTAGTTTGGGTAGCGCAGTCAAATATTTTCTAGCCAGTTCTTTTTTGGGTTCTTTGACTACTTCATCTCCTGGTTCAGATTCATTACTATTACTCGTCTTCTCTCCAAGCCAATATCGAACTGTCCATTCTTTAATACCCAGTGTTTCCAAAAATGTTTTTAAACAAACTCTTTCTTTTTTATCATTTACTTTTAAATAGTAAATTTTGGTATCACTCCTTCTTGAATTAGAGCTTTTAGTTTTTCTAGTTGTAGGTATCTTATCTACCATTGATGATACGTACATTTTCTTTTCTTGCCAACTCATTTTCCAATAGGTTTTAAAAATTTGTGATCGAACTTCTTCTGTTAATTTTGAACAATACATAGCTTTACCACTAAAACATCGCGTTGACATACATAACGGCCCCATTACTCTTGCTGGTTTTGGATCATTTTGAACAAATTTAGTGCCCTCTTTTTTAAATCCAACATACTCTTCTCCCATCATTCTCTGCCGCTTATTTTTTATTCTTTTCCAATTATTTGGATCCCCTTTGTGCTTTTTTTTATTTCTATTCGATGTTTCTTCTATTTCCCTTTCGGGAAACCACTCCATATTATCTGGCGATAATGGTTTTAAATTTGTAATGTCTGAAAGTGCGACAAAAGAAGGATCAGCGACTGAATCGTCGGATGAAAAATCATTATCGTTCAACACAGTAGAAGTAGCAATATAATCATCTTCATTTTGTAAAACTGGATCAAAAACTGTTGTAAGTGTAGTAAACTCAGATGTTACATTTTCATTCCGGCATTCTTGCTCTTGCTCTATTTCCTCCGACACAGGGATAGTAACTATTTGCAATGCTGGTTGTTATTTAATATTTCCTTCTTTTTTTCTAGCAATGCGTTTCGCCTTTCACATAGGTCTTTGAGAGTTACCACTTCATCGTCAATACAAGCATTTTCTAAAAAACAGTCAACATTTTCTTGGTCCTCCATCATTATTTGGTTAGGTACTGGATTTTAAGCTTCAACGTATTTACCTAAAATAACAAAATAATTTTAGTTTAATGCAATACCGCGTAAATAACCAACACAATGAAATGATGTAAATATCAATACCGCGTAATTACGTATTATAGGATTAACTCGTCAGAATTATTAAATTATTAAATAAATAGACGTATCTACACCATGCATGCATAAACATATTGGTAAAGACACATTTTAAACAATTAAAACGTACTTACATAGTTGTTTTTAGCGGCAAAGTAATATATTTCAGAAGCACGCATAGATTGTGTGACACTTGTTCGCCGATTTGGTAAATACGCGGACTTGCAGCCAACTTCAAGCTTAATACTGTTCCGCTGTATTGTTTTAATGCTAAAAATGACGTTTCCTATTGGCTAATTCGAAACGTGTGAGGTCTAATATAAGCGAATCCGCGTTGAGAATCTGTTGGCGCGATATTTCAATTTTGCACCTTTTGTTGTTACGCGGTATTAACAAACTGCTGTTACGCGGCTTCGCACGCGCACCGACGATATGTTGCTGTATCTTCCTCGGAACCCGGCCTGCTCCGGTGGCTGAAACTCATCAAGCCGTCTCGCTAGACGATTCGTGACGACTCTCGAAAACAACTTATATACGTGGCTAAGAAGCGAAATGGGCCTATAATTCTTCAAACGGGTCTTGTCACCCTTTTTGAAGAAAAGAACGACCACGCTCCTTTGCCACGCTACTCAGCGAAGCTCTTTCAGTACCGGGCGTCCTAACGCTTTCAGGAGCTCGGTTGTAATCCCGTCCTCACCCGGGGATTTTCCATTTTTAAGCTGTTTGAGAGCCGCCTCGATTTCGTCTTGGCTTATCTCAGGCAGGGCTTCTGTGAAATGGCGGGTTAAGGTGGCTCTAGAATCCTCATTTTCGGGATCAGGACGAGATGCATGCGATGCATACAGCTGGCTGTAGAAGTCTTCAACTTCCGAAAAAATCCCTGTTAGATGTAGTCAACATCGTCAGGTGGCTCCTCCCAAGTGGCTGGACGAACACTTTCGACCCCCGCTTTTGCTCAATCGCTTCACTTCTTCTATCGCGAGCGTATTGGCTCGTCGGAGATCGCGTCGTACCGATTTCCTGAAATATTTGTTGAGTGCCCGCTGTTCTGACAGGTGGATTTTCACGTCGTTCCGTCATAAGCTTCAGAGTCTCCCCCGAAAGATTGGACTTCCTGCCCGTACGCCGCATCGCTTTGCCATGTCCACTTCCTTTGGGGCTGTTTTTTGAAGAAGGAATTCATCACGTAAAATATACGTAATGATAAACATTATCATAAAATTTCAAGTTCATAGGTCAATGCCAAGTTAAAAAAATCATCGGAACAAAATGTGTGACAGACAACGGACAGACGGACTGACAGACGCCTAATGGCGAAGCAATGAGACTTATGATACCTAAGATCGGTTATGCACTGCATCCTATTCTAATCCGAGAAATTTCGATCCGTAGTAGCCGTACGTAGTATCCTTGTAGGGAGGTAACGCACTGTATCCGAACTTCGCCCGTCTGAAATCAGTACATTGCCAATTCGGATGGATCTCTGATCTCTAATTCGGATAAAGATCTGATGCTGTGCGTAATCCGCCTTAGTGAATGTAAAGCGAGACGGCAAAGACGTCCTCGTTCGCCGGTTTTAAGGCGGCACTGTCAACACTTTCCATGCGAACGTTCTTTAACTTCAAATTTTAGTAGAACCTTTAGCGTATCTGTGGTGGGAATATAAAACCCAAGTGTTAAAGTTAAATTATAATTTACCATGATTTCTTACAGGCGAACACAGCTTCGCTAGGCGCCCTAATAATGTTGTTATTGTTTTTTTTACATTTGTTATAATTCATTAAAAAGACTGAATAACTGTGATAAACTTGAATAAAAAATGTATTGACATACTATTGTTTTTATTATAAGAATTATATTATTGTTAAATCAAATTTTTTAGTCGTACATGTTGTGTATTTTGATGATTAACTTAGTTGTTTAGTTATAATTGTCGCAGTCAACTAGCTTAATTCGTCATTCAGTTAACAACGCCTTTTAACTAAACGACGCCGTTCAACTAGCGACAATTGGCATCGTATGTATCTGACTATATTGTATTTTTTTTTCTATAGCTGACTCTTATAAAAGTGATATTCTACCTATGAAACCGTCGCGATATCGATTGTGAAAAGTCAAAATGGATTGGATTGCCAAGCTTTATTCGAAATGTAACGTGATCAATTCCTTCTCCTTTTCGAGTCGATGGAAAACTATTTATGTATTACCACAGTGAATATAATACTAGCAGGCCTCAGCCCATAGGAAGAAACCGTGCCGACGCACTGTGGATCGAAAAACGGCTCTAGAAGACATAGGAACTTAAATTTAAAAGTGTTGGTTTTTTTGATTGAAATGGGTTCTAATAGCCAATATCATACTTATATATTTCATAGGAAGCAATCTGGTAGGTAAAAGGACAAGTTTTATTTTTTTTGCAAAAAAAATGTATGGAGCTGATATAAAAAATGCATAAATCTCCGGAACCGCAAGACTAACCGTAATATCCTTGCACACGGTTATAGAACTATTTATTTATGATTTTTTGACATACTTCGTATGACGAGAAAGACTGCGTTTTTTTTTTTAAAAATCCTCAACTTTTTTTACCTAATATATGCTATAAATAGAAATAGACGTGTTATGTGATGTGTCTATCTAACTTAAAAAAAATATTTAAAATTATTAAAGATATTTTGATGTTTATTAACCGACTTCAAAAACGGAGGAGGTTCTTAATTTGTTTGAATTTTTGTGTATGTTTATTCAGAGATATCTTCGCCAATTAATAACCGATCTTGATGATTTGTTTTTTGTTTGAAAGAGTATGGTCCCGGATTGGTTCCAGTTAAATTTGGTAAAGACCTGTTGAATAACTTCGGAGATATTCAATGGAACTCTTCAATATATGTCGGTAAACCACCATAGATTGCTGCAATCGCATGTCTGTATATTGTTAACACCATTTTATAGCATAACATCGCACCAGTAGACTCTGAAGGGGTACGCAGATGTGTACAGTTCACCCTTCTACACTCTCATTTCATCAGTTATGTTCAAGTTCCCTGTTATTGGGGTTATCTATTTGGGCATAGCATTTTTGTTTATTAACCGATCTAGATGATTCGTTTTTTGTTTAAAAGAGTATGATCCTGGATTAATCCCAGTTAAATTTGGTAAACATCTGTTAAATTACTTCGGAGATATTCAATGAAACTCTTCAATAAATGACGGTAACCCATCATAGATTGCTGCAATCGCATGTCTGTATATTGTTTACACCATTTCATAACATAACATCGCACCAGTAGACTCTGAAGTGGTACGCAGATGTGTACAGTTCACCCTTCTACACTCTCATTTCATCAGTTATGTTCAAGTTCCCTGTTATTGGTATTAGATATATGGCCATATCATTTTTGTTTGAAAGAGTATTGTCCCGGATCGATCCCAGTTAAATTTGGTAAAGATTTGATGAAGAACTTCGGAGAAATTCAATGGAACTCTTCAATAAATGACGGTAAATCATCATAACTTTAATTGCCAATATTACAACACTTATCTCCCAAACTCTGAATTATAATCAATATACAAACATGCGATTAAAGCCATTTTGGGTGTTTTGCCGTTATTTATTGAAGAGTACTATTGGATATCTCCGAAGTTATTTAACAGATCTTTACCAATTTTAACTGGGACCGATCCGGGACCATACTCTTTCAAACAAAAATTATATGCTCAAATATCTAATCCCAATAACAGGGAACTTGAACTTAACTGATGAAATGAGAGTGTAGAAGGGTGAACTGTACACATCTGCGTACCCCTTCAAATTCTACTGGTGCGATGTTATGTTATGAAATGGTGTAAGCAATATACAGACATGCTATTGCAGCAATCTATGGTGGTTTACCGTCATTTATTGAAGAGTTCCATTGAATATCTCCGAAGTTATTTAACAGATGTTTACCAAATTTAACTGGGATTAATCCAGGATCATACTCTTTTAAACAAAAAACGAATCATCTAGATCGGTTAATAAACAAAAATGCTATGCCCAAATAGATTACCCCAATAACAGGGAACTTGAACATAACTGATGAAATGAGAGTGTAGAAGGGTGAACTGTACACATCTGCGTACCCCTTCAGAGTCTACTGGTGCGATGTTATGTTATGAAATGGTGTTAACAATATACAGACATGCGATTGCAGCAATCTATGGTGGTTTACCGACATATATTGAAGAGTTCCATTGAATATCTCCGAAGTTATTCAACAGGTCTTTACCAAATTTAACTGGAACCAATCCGGGACCATACTCTTTCAAACAAAAAACAAATCATCTAGATCGGTTAATAATTGGCGAAGATATCTCTGAATAAACATACACAAAAATTCAAACAAATTAAGAACCTCCTCCGTTTTTGAAGTCGGACAAACATCAAAATATCTTTAATAATTTTAAATATTTTTTTTAAGATAGATAGACACATCACATAACACGTCTATTTCTATTTATAGCATATATTAGGTAAAAAAAGATGAGGATTTTTTAAAAAAAAAACGCAGTCTTTCTCGTTATACGAAGTATGTCAAAAAATCATAAATAAATAGTTCTATAACCGGGTGCAAGGATATTACGGTTAGTCTTGCGGTTCCGGAGATTTATGCATTTTTTATATCAGTTCCATACATTTTTTTAGCAAAAAAAATAAAACTTGCCCTTTTGCCTACCAGATTGCGTCCTATGAAATATATATGTATGATATTGGCTATTAGAACCCATTTCAAGCAAAAAAACCGACACTTTTAAATTTAAGTTCCTATGTCTTCTAGAGCCGTTTTTCGATCCACAGTGCGACGTAACTAGCGTTTTTCGTCTGATTATGAAGATTATTTTTATAAGTATCTTGATCGCTTTCGGTTCCGTTCCACGGCTATAGATAGTGTTAGCTGCGACTTGCAAGTAAAAGGGTTTTCTCGGTTCGTGACTATTTGTGTTTTGTAGTATTTTTGGCACGTTTTTACAGTTTTTACAGATTGGCATGCCTCAGTAATTTAAAACCGCGCTATCTATTGGAATTAATTTTAAATGATCCGTTCAAATAATCTTTGATAAGTGAATTAAGAGGTTAATATGCCATAATTTTGTGCTTAGGAGAGTTGATTAAAAATGAACATACAATTTTTATGATCAATTCTAGAAAATGTAAATTTTACACACAATTCAATAATAAATCGATGCATATCGCGCCATCTAGTGACTAATTCTTAATTGGACACTCCAGCAAGTGTTTCATATTTTGCAAAGGGGCACCGCATTCACTGGGTAGACCGGCAGGCTTATTACGTATCTTTTGCAAGAGCAAAACGATAGCGATTTTTGCACAATAATTGCTCTTCAATACAAACGTTTTAGAGTTGTTGGCGGTTTTTTTTAAATAAGTGCATTTGACAAACAGCGAGCGATTAGCAAACGATTGACACTGCAGGTAATTCCGACTTTTATGACATAAAGCGTTGGTCGCTATCGTTTTGCTCTTGCAAAAGATACGTAATAAGCCCACGGCAGCCTCATTGCCTAATGAATTCGTCAAGGCAAAAGGCAAAGAGACCATACGCATAGACGGAATGCCACGGCTCTTTCACCTCGCATGCCCTTTACCTTGCCGAATTCATTACGCAATAAGGCTGCGGGTCTATAAAACTCCATTTTGCAAAATAGTGTTTGCAGCGGCCTACGCCCGTGCGTAATAGGTTATCCAAGACAAATCCCTTACATTTTGGCCTTTCGACCATCGCTATCTCTTATGGTATGACAATTTGTATAGTGCCTCTGGTCACAGAGTTATTTAATTGGGCGTCAATTTTGAATTTTTGTACTGTTAAATGGTGTCAAGAACTGGGTTTATGTGTGACTAACTTCTGCCAGTGGCTTCGCCCGCGTGTAAGTGAAAATTATCCCGAGGGAACATATTCATGGGATAAAAAGTATCACATGTGCTATTCCTGACTATAATGACGTATATATGTGCCAAATTTCATCCAGATCCGTTCAGCCGTTCTGGCGTGATTGCGTAACAAACATACACACATCTATCCAAATTTTCGCCATTTTAATAGTTAGATTAGAATTGTGTGTACCTACAACGTGTAATTGGTAAGATATTACCATTAACGCATGCATTGATTCCATAAGAGATCAAACTCTGTGGCAATCTTCTTTATTTTAATTTTATTATTACTTGGTTTTTACTATGCTAATGTACCATATATTATTATGTAACCGTTTTTTTGGCAACTTGCCGACGCCTAGGTGATGATTTTAGTCCAGTCAAATTAGCGACCAACCTCGGAATGAGAGATAATAAGCTGAAAACTTTGTTTAACTTATGCACAATTGAACAAGCAATATAATTGTCCTGAGCACAAATTGTAGTAAAATTAAAACTTTACGAGAATTAACCAAATATCTGATTTTTGGGCCCTTACCTTGAATAACTTACGACGCAGACACGAGATTTTATGAGACCTTTGAGACAACTTTTACAACGCCAAAATAAAGGTGTATACGAGTTTCCAGCTTATTATCTTTCATTCTAAGGTTTAACACTTAATTATGTTAAATTACTGCTCTATGTTGGAATTGTATCTGGTTAACATTATAATACGTTATTGTTTGCGTTTGAACTTGAAATAATATCCAATCGAATCAGTCTTTAAGTTCGTAACAAGTAATATTGAGAACGCAGACAACAAACATTTGAATTTAGTTTATTGGAAACTCGAAATCACTGCAATACTGAGCGTATTATGGTTTCTTACCGTTTTAAATTATGCTTTTTCCAAGACCTGTAACAAAATTTTATTTTTTATTTTTGTATTGGTAATGTATACGCAAAACAAGGTGATTGATAGATGGGGCCACCAGCAAAACGTAAACAAAAAGGTTAAGATTTTATCAAAACAATATAAATATCAGTTAAAATACATATCGATAACGTGTAATATGCCAATTATTGTTTGTGCTGCTGGCGCCACTAGTGGTGAAACTTCGCAGTAGGCCTTCCCATACATTTAATTATGTCTTAAAATAAATATACAAATATTGTTATTCTATGATTGTTATGTTTGAATAATTATCCATCTAGCTGATTAAACAAGCAGATGTAAGTGTTTGTAATTAAGTCCATATATAAAGATTTAAATTGGATCATTATCATAAAATTAACTGTAAAAGTTCAATGCTTGTTCCACTGTGAGAGAGAGACGGCGCTATACAAGACAAATAGCTCCGTCTCTCTGACATGATGAATACATGATAGTTTCGACACGTCATGGTATGACCCCTGGTCCTTTAAATTATAATAAGTAATTGTAAGTGGAAAAGCAAAGGCTTCTCTACTACCCTAGGCCAAAGACAGTCATGTTTATGGAAATGTTACGCTAACATGAACTTGTAATAAATAGTATGATTATGAATAGATATTCTCGACTCGATCCTGTAATCTTTTTCATTCACCTAATGACGAATTGCCGGTTTTTAATGTCTTAAAACCTACAGCTGCCAGGTTTGAAATTAATCTCGTGGGTGCGACGGTAGGCAATTTTCTATAAGGGAATATTCAGCAGAGGTTTCTTTATAATAACACAGGCCTGCGATGGTTTTCTCCCCTCCTTTTTGATAGACTTTGGGAAGCTAATTACAATAATATTAAGAAAATGCTAGCACGTCTAGATTTTTAGTTATTAAAATTTTTGACGGCTAGCCAAATTTACCAACATAAACCAAATAATGCATTTTACAATGTTTGCTAATTAATAACAAGTTATAAAATAGATGTTATGAGCTTCTGTGATCAAATTGTAATTAGTGGTTTGTTAGAATTTACTTACTTAATTAAATCATTTACATATTTTCAGTGTGCGAAAACACTGAAATTTTAGGTCAGTTGCTGATGAGGTCATAATTCGGGGGTAATGTATTTTGCCTTCATTCTATTTCATGTTTATTAGAAAAGCGTTACTGAATGTAAAATATAGAGATTTTAAAATATACCTTTATTATTTTTCTTATATTAATTATTTTGTGGGCATTAAAACTTCACTTCCAGAATTTTTACTAAGAATTCTCTTTACTGTTTCTATAAATTATTCTCCTTACTGTAAATTATTTATGAGTGACGAACAAGATGATATATTTACCAACATTTTAAAAGAAATAGAACGTAGATATCAAGGAAGATTGAATATTCTAACGATTGCTATACATGTTCGGCTATTATTAGTAGCTGAAGCAAGATGATCCAAGCACGAGTTTAGCCAAGTCTTTTCCAGAAAAAGAAAACAGAGTCAGAGGCAAATAAATACACTATTTGAGATCAGAGCACCAAAATACCCCAAGATCAGTCATCAAATCCAATGTAGAAAAAAATACCTTAGATTCGCAGGCCTGTGTAATTATAACATTAATTTGTGCTTTGCTTTTTTTATCGTACCATATTTTCTATATAAACAAATAGATATAAATATTAAAAATAAAACAAAAATACAACTTGCCAACAAGACATTGGGAATCGGACATATTCTAAATAAAAAGGAGTGCCATGTGAAAAGTCTTTATTTTGAGTTGTATAAATTACTGTATTCATGTAACACGTGGCTTAGTTTTTTTTTGTAATAAGTAGTAATTGCCAGATAGTATTAAGTAATAACAAAGTAAAACTGTATATTAGAAATATAATGTCAAAAGTGTTTGATCAGGTTTACAAAGCCTTTGTTTTACTCACAGTAGAAAAGTATATCATGTATCGATACTTATTCTGTTAACTTAAATGGTTTAGAACTATTAAATTGTTACTTTGCTATTTTAAGGCAGCTTCATCTGAAATAGTTTTCTAGCGGAGAAGATGACTTGTTTCTCCAAGTTGCTGAAAGAATTCGCCGCCAGGGATGGCTGCTACATCAGACTGCGGGTAAAAAACTAAATCTAAATTTGAACAAGAATGATGTGTGTAATGTATTTCAAAGAATTTTTACGACATAATTCAGCGGAGGCCTCTCCAGCAAAATTGTAACTTGCGTTAAAGTTACTTCAAAATTTGCCCCCCCTTAGTTTTTACATGCTATGTATGTTCAAGGTTCATGCTGGTTGTTAACTGTTACTAGTGTAGACTATATATTTTAACACGAAAAGTATTGCCGACGATTTCGAATCTGTAATTCATTTAGACCAGGGTATGGAGTAGTAAGCTAACACAGAAGTGATCATAGGATGTTAGCAGAAACTTAGTGCTCTCTCAAATTGGAATATTGAATTTTAGTTGCGCTTTATTAGGAGACGCCAATGATATTCCATGAACACGTTCTTATTATCGATTACCCACAAGTATTAACTAGGGTTGCTTCGTTTTTTGATGACAAGTCACCCACAAGTTAAATAGCTACTTCTTATTTAAGTCTAAGCAATATATGCTATGGCAAGAAAATTTGCACACCGTGTCTGAGTTAATTATGTACAACAGTAATTATAAAAAAAACCTAATTGCAGAAATCCTGCACCGTAATTGCGTAACTTTATTGAAAGTTCAAAGCACTTGCGCTTGCGCACACGCGATAATATCATTCATGGCTTTATATATTTAAACATCCGTCAAACTCAAAAGTGTAAAATATGCAATGAATACTGCTGAGCTTTCAATAAAGTTACGCAATTAGGGTGATGTTAGAACGTGATAACAACATAGCTGAGAGAGAGACAGTAGATGTCGATGATAAATCTTATTCACTTTAGGCCTTTTGTTCACACACGATTTATTTGCCGTACAAAATGATGGTATGATGATGGTGGTGGTAGCTGTGGTGGTGATGGATGTGATAATTATTGGCATAGTGTTTACGGTACCACCGGTTTACCGCTGTGTTTGTCAACATTCTGCCATAGTGTTTCATAAAACACTGATGACCATGTCTCCAAGGTTAATAAACCGTAGATTCTTCAGAAAAAAAAGTGTTTGAACAAGAGGCCTCATGATGAGAAAATGTATTCCGTTTTTAGGTATTATTGGTCCAGTTGTATAACTTTTAAGCTGCTTCACAATCTTCTTCGATTCGAAAGGTGCAGTGGACAAAAAGAAAATAAAATAAATACATTTTGCATTTTTAAAAGCCTGTTGTTCTTAGAAAATTTACTGACTAAAAAGAACAAAATTTTGTGGCCATTTTATAAATGAAAAAGCTATTAAAGGAGATATTATACAATGTGTCCGGTCTGGTAGTAATGAAACTTAAAAGGCCGTAAAATGCGCAGCGGTTCGTTTTAGGCAACAATAAAATTAAAACTTAGGCTTATTAATTGGCTTAGAGTTGTGATTCTTGTCAGTCTGCAGACCAACTCAAAGACATAGAAATGCAATAAAAACTTGTGAAACTACATATAATTTTTTTAATTTATGGATCAATACAAAAACATCATAATATATATCTTGTGTATGTTCTTTGAATATTTTTTTTTTAATCTGTGCTATGGCCGTAAAAACATAATTAAATATACGCTTCTGTGAGACCTAGGTTGTTAGACTATGAGGATATCGTGACGAAAATTGCAGTGTATTTTACGGCCTTAAAGTTATATTACTACAAGTCCGGACACATTGTGTAATTTTATATCAAAATATAAATCGATTGATATTACGAAATATTTTAGGGGCAATTTTAATCTAAAGGCATTTGTATTTTCTCACAAATTTGGGTTACACCGCAAGCATAATGCATTGTAGACATGAAACAATAATTTTCACTCATCCCAAATATAAATACGTATTTTATCATATACATAACAAAGCCAACTGTCTTTTTTTTTCAGATATGGACCTAGAAGCAGCGCACCACCGCCTGGGTACCCGCCGATGGGTGTGAAACAGATGCCTCCGATGGGCAATATACCCGTGCAATCTGAACCACCGGGGTATCGAGGTCGCTATGATGCTCCTCCCTTTGAAGACATCCCTCCTGGTGTGGAGCCACCAGTTCCCGGGTTCGAGCCGTCGCCTTTCGAAAAACCACCATTTGGCCCGTCTGGTCCAATTGACCGTGATCGTCTGCCACCACCTAATTATAGGGATCCTTATAGACCACCACCATATGGTGAAGGGCCTAATAGTTATAGGGACATCTCGATACCTCCTCCTGTCCAAAACGAGATTCCTGTTCATGTAGGAGATCAACCTTCTCGCTATAGAGATAATTATAGACCAGGTCATTATCGTGATCAAGGACCAATGCCGTTCAGAGACGGACAAACATATCGAGATCCTGGAGCACCTGGGCCGTATCGCGACCCTAACTTCAGAGGAGGACCACCTCCATTCCGTGATAACTCTTACAGAAACGTTCCATACAGGGATGTTGGGTTCAGAGATAATCCACCCCATAATAATTTCCGTGAGCCAGGTGTTCCCTTCAGGCCCCCTAGCACAGATCCCCGAGAGGCAGTACCACCTGGATATCATGATCCAAATTACCGCGATAATTTCAGAGATGAAAGTGGTGCATCTCGAGATCATTCTCGGCCTGGATACAGACCAAACGTTCGTAATAGGGGAGGACCCAGACGCAATGCTAATGCGGAACACGATAGACATAGAGAAAGAGAAGCTCGTGAGCGGGAGAGATATAATGATAATCGAGAGCCGGTAGAAAAACCGGAAAGAGTCCGAGATTCTGACAGAAGAACTGGATATGACAAAAATCGAGATACGCGTGAAAATCGTGAAGATCGCCCAAGAGATTATGAAAGAACACGTGATTATGAAAAGGAACGTGAGAGTGAAAAGAACTCTCCGGAAAAGAAGGTTCGAACCTCACCAAAACGTAGTAGAGAAGCAAGAGAGAAAAAACGTAGTGAATCCAAAGGTCGTTCGCGTGACCGAGATAGCAGAAGGGAAAAGAAAGAGGAAAGGGCTCGAGAGAAGTCATCAGCTGATAGAAGCAGAGATCACAAAGAAAAGGAAAAGAAACTAAAGGAGCGAAAGAAGAAGAAAAGAGAAAAGGAAAAAGACACTGAAAAGAAGAAAAAACGAGATAAAAAAGATAAGAAAGATAAAGATCATGTTAAAAAAGAAGATGACGAACCTGATAAAGAAGTCAAAACTGATGAAAAAGAAACAAACAAAATTGAAATTGAAATACCTGCCGTCGTTAAAACAGAAAAAACGGATACTGAAGTAGCGATTAAAAAAGAAAAATCCCCTAAAGTAGATTCACCAGAAAAACCTGCAGATGACTTGTATGGTGATGAAGCATCGGAAGCTGTTGATAAAGAAATTATAGAAAATTATGTTAAAGCTGAAGACAATGACGTGTCCACAGAAACAAATATTCTAGAGAATATAAACAATTCTAAAGAAGAACCGTTTGACGGTATCGAGCTTCAAGTGAATGCCGAGGAATTAGATTTAAAAGCTGAGATAGAAGTAAGCCATCCAACTAATAAGGAAATGTTGGCAACTTTACCTGAATTATCTAAGTGGGAAGTAGACGAGGATCACGTGGAGAAGGCCAAAGAACCAGGCGAAATCACTTCTCCAGACGAAGAAGAAGACGGAAGTAAAGTTACATCGGATGTTATAAAAAGAGCTGAAAATGCCATATTTGCTAAAGCAATCAATTCTCTGAGACCTATTGAAATTAAGAAAATTAGCAGTGATCGTCTGAAACTTTACGGTGATGAAGTGCCAAAATCTTCTATGAATAATATACAAATCACGGTTCCAGTGATTGATTCCGAACAGAGGTCAATTGAAATAAACGAAAGAAAAAAGAGATATTCAAAAACGCCACCGCCGCGATTATCCGTAAAAGATCGTCTCGGTGGGAAAGTGGAAGAAACACGAAGGGGTAGAGAGGCAAGAGTGGTACAAAGTACCGTAGAACGTGTGAAATCTAGATCAAAAACTCCAAAGCGTGAACAACCGTACAGACGCGTGACTGTGGAAAGAGAAAGGGGTCGAAAACAGGATACAATTCGAGCAGACCATTCTAAGAGTGATAGGCGGGTGATGTCAGAAGCTGTAAAGACTGAGAAGCATCGAGCGCGAAGTCCCACTGAAAAGAAACACACCGAGAAACATATTAAAGAAGAGAAAAAAACTAACGAAGTCGCTACACGAGATCGAGGCCAGGAGAAAAATGCGCCAGGTGAAGTAAAAAGTACACATACGGATCGTGAGAGGAAAAAATCCACTTTGGACGAAGCTCATTTTGAGCCAGATTATGACGAAACTGTAGAATCCGATCATGAGAATAAAGAAGAAATCGTTAAGAAACGTGAACGTTCAGCATCACCCAATGACTTTAACGAAACTAAAAAAGCCAAACTTGATAACGAAACGATTAAACTGGATCTGACCAATGTCAAAAAGAAGCCTGATTCCGAGAGCGAATCTACTAGTGACTCAGAATATTCCTCGTCATCATCGTCATCTGATGCTCGCAAACGTAAGAAAAAGAAGAAACGCAGCAAGAAAAAGAAAAAACGAGCTGCAAGTGAAAGCGATAGCGAGTCGGAATCCGATTCCGACGATCATAAGAAAAAGAAAAAGAAACGTAAGCATAAGAAAAAATCTAGTAAAAAGAAGAAGAAATCTAAACACAAGTAAACTTTTACATTGCTCGTATGTGTAATACAGTTTTTTTGTTCATTAGTAACTTACAAATATATTATGTAATTCGGTGTTCTGATCAGTTTGAAATAACTTATATAAATATAAGCTCTAAGTAGAGTTAGCTATAAAACGAAAAAAAACTTGTGTTATTTAAAATAAAATTCTTTATTCTTAATTGTGTTTTTTTTTATAATGACCTCTGGCCGCTGCGCTGTGTATAGTGCTCGCCAAACTTCTTGGCCGCCTTGAAGTTGGCTTTCCGATGCGCAAGGCTTGAAACGATGCTGTTTTTGTATGAGGTTTATTACTGCGCAGCCATTGTAGCCAACTTCAGGGCGGCCAAGAAGTTTGGCGAGAATCGAAGCGAAACTATACGTTTAGGGGTCGTGGTCCAACTATAAGGTCCAACTAGTTGGATTACGGGTCTTCGGTAGGGGCAGTTGTCCAACTAAAAATAATAATTGATAAAAATGATAACTGCCTCTACCGAAGACCTGTGGTCCAACTGATTTATTTTAATTATATTAATATATAAATAACAAAAAAGTGGCGTTCGGAACGAGCACTTGGAAAGATATGGGGAGGCCTTGGCCCAGCTGTGGGACATGAACAACTAAATAAAACATTAAAATGTTAATGGTACCTACCTATTGAATTATAATTATACATACATACATAAACTACAGAACGCCACCTGCTACTATCCTTACATACTTATAATTATACATTTAAGAAAAATCATTATCAATCAAATCAACACTGTAATAAATTAAAAATGTGTGTATATGGGTGCAAAACTTTCATATCTCGTAACATAAGTAACTTGTTCTACTCAATGCTGCTAAGACCCAGGCATCTTTTTTGCGCAAAAAGAAGTCAATTCCACCCGGCTCCTTTCCGGGGTGTCACCGTTCCGATAACGGACCATCTTGAGCTTCTTGGCATTACGTTGACGTCGACCCTCAATTTTGGTTTATAATAATGATATAATAATAATAATAGCCTTTATTTAACAATCTTACAAAGTACATGTTTTCTTTAATACAAAAATTTCCTTATTTGACACCCGTTTCGCGAAGACTGTCTTGCTTCCCAGCATAGGCCTCCCCTAAAGCCTTCCACAGAACACGATCATGTGTCATCCTTCTCCATGTGATGTCTGCTATTACTTTTATGTCGTCCTCCCCCCTACGACACTGTCTACCTCTTTTTCTTCTGAACTGCCAAACGCTCAGCTGGCCGCCAAAAAGTTGGGGATCCTTAAGAAGGCGAGACGGTTCTTCACGCCAAAACAGCTGCTTAACTTGTATCTAGCGCATGTTCGATCATGCATAGAGTACTGCTCTCATCTCTGGGACGGATCTGCCAAATACCAGCTTGATGCACTTGAGTCGATAGAAAAACGGACCAAGAGGCTCATTGGCAATGAGAAACTGATCGAGTCAAGGCTCCAGAGTCTTGAAAATCGTGGCCGAGTTGCCAGCCTGTCGGTTTTTTATCGGTTACATTTCGGGGAGCGTGCTATGGAACTGCACAATTTAATTCCGCCTAGCCCGTTCCATCATCGCACTACAAGACAAACGGCGATACATCATCGGTATATGGTGGACATCCCACCCGTATGCGCAAAGCGCGTTTTGGGAATATTGTTAATGTGGTTACAGCTAAGGAGTGGAATTCCCTGCCGGAGTCTGTATCTGTCTGTATATATATATCTGGTCTCTCTCTGTCTGTATCAGGAAACTGATAGCAACAACCTGTGAATCTTTAGGTCAAGAGTGAAGAGGTTACTTTTAGGCAAGCGTGCCCCATCGTCGACCACATCATCGCTTACCATCAGGTGAGATGGTCAAAGGCGAGCCTATCAAAAAAAAACCCGGTGGGGAGTTACCGCTACCTGGATAAATCTTTTGTGTCTCGACTCCAAGATGTGGATATTTTTGTAATATTTTAGACCTTGATCACTGATTTCCTCAGCAGCTATTTGCATTTCGAAATTATTAAATAATAAGTTTTCTTCATTAGTCGGAATATATAATGAAGATGAACCGACTGTTGATGAAGAGCAGTTACTTGAAGAAAAAACATTTCAATTACGGTTTGGAATTTCTATAATATTTTTTTTTTATTATATTCTGAGCGAGCGTCCAAAATGGCGACTGAGTGAACGAGCTGCAGTTTACACGCGCACATTATAGTGGCAACCTCGCCAGGCCACCAGAGTATCCAGAAGCCACGTAGGGAGCTATAGCTCGTGGCCACGCTTCCAACTTGGCGACTTTGCCAAACCGTCGGCAAGTGAGTTAAGTTTCATTACCGAAATTATTTCGGTAAAGGTATTAGTAATATATAGGTATAACGATACCGTAAAAAAATATATGTACAATTCTTTTTTTAACGGTACCACAACCGTAATTCTCAACCGTTTTGTTTCTACCTTTAAATCGACGCTGTATCGTAATTCTATACCGGTACCATACCCTTATACCTTTACCGCTTTCAACCCCTGCTACACACACCGATCCTGCTAACCCAGCTACCACCTCGGTGCTTCTGGTATCCTGGTACCTGGCCTCAACGAATCAGCGCCTGCGCAGCTATCCATTTCAAAACTGCCACACCTCGGGTAACGCCCTTTATTTACTAACTTGGATATACTTCACTCGTAGACGGTCCCTACTGCGGGTAGATTACGCCTTGTTGGCTAATGACCTAATTAGCTAATCATTTTTCACTCCTACAAACTCCACCCACCGGCGCAACGAAAGCAGTAATTACGCCTTGATATTTATAACCAACTTTTTTTTTATGCGTGGAGAAATGCTCGTGCATACTGCACTACCACGGGGAGATAGTGCAGTTATGTGGGACTCTAACCCACTAAAACTCCACGGTGTCCTCCTGTGCCGCTTATGGTGGGAACACGGGCACGCGTTAGCACTCACCGCGAACCCGCCGCGGCTATCCGTCACCGGACCGTCCTCAGGGGATTACCCCCTTTAGGATACTATGTTGCGTGTATTTTGGTGGTCAAATGAAATAACAATTCACGATAAAATAAAATCGTACTATATTGTTCTCACATCAAACTTACAACAAATACTAATTAATTTTTACTCTAAACTATTCTACAACCTAACTTATCAGTATGAGTGCATATGAACGAGTGGTAAGTGGCGTCCTGCGCCCGGCGTCTTAAGTAATGTAGCGCCTGCGTTAATGTAAAAAAACAATCTTATCACTTCAGCAGAGGCGCTACATCATTCCTCCCCAAAAAATAAATGAAAACAAGTAAACTACGATATAAACCAAAAATAGAACAGTTAACTTATATTACGATTCACAAATCTCCGGGACTTATTCTCTATAATTTCTTACGTAAGTTGTCAAAAAAAATATAAGTTGAAACAATTCAAATGTAAACAAAAGTTGCCGTACTCGAATTATCAATAACAATAAAAAATTTCAAGCATCTCTGTTGTTCATGCTAACGCGGCACTTATGGTTAACATAAATATTCTCTTATCTGGATACTTCCTAAGTTCATATGGCTAGCGCGTTGTGCGCTCAAGTAGTGCTTAGAAATATACTTCTAAGTAAGTAAAAAATATTTCAAACACTTTCGAATTATTTGTTTATCCAATGACGACATCACAAAAAACTCAAAACTCTGTGTTTCAATAAGTTAGACTATTATTTATAGAGCACTCAGCTCGTAATATTTATTACACATAATTTATGTTTCCCTTTACCACTTATAAACTGTTGCACTTAATACGACGCTTATTCGAAAAGCTATCCGTACTGCTCTGTTTCAGGGTGACAATATTTCACTATTACTAGATACTCTAGATATACAAGTTTAGGCTTTTTTACGGTTCAAAATGTTAAACTGGACTACTTTAAACAATGAATAAAATGGATGAGAATTGTGAAGATGACACTTTACACATATATAGCTATGCACGTGCACTTACATAGTATGCATGTATGTATGTACCTTCACCATCCTCCCCGTAATTAAAAAACGAAATCAACAACAATTAATTAAAAAATAAACAATATGTATCTATGTGTTATAATTTGTTATAAACTAACGCATTCATAGATTCAATGATTCAAACTTGTAAATAAACTTATACAATTTAATAGAAAACTAATATTATTATGTTCTATTTGTGTATAGTATCCCAAACGCAAAAACACACCTACATTACAGCATGTCATTCAACCCGCGATAAACAATATAAAAACTTATTCCGTATGTAATAGGGTTTAAAATTATAATCTAATAATTACTTAAGCAACAGAAAACCAATTGCATATTATTCTTGTCAGCCCACGATATCCAAATCCTAAACTACGACATAAATCTACCAAACTTTTCTTACACTTTACGATGTGCGAATACCTAGTCTGCAAACCTTACAGGACGTCGTGTTACCCTACCGCTCCTCAAAACTTGCGGCTCATGTTGCGTACTTTTCTGCGTATCGGGCAATTGCGTTGTGGGAATATTGTCATCCTTAACTTCCAATTTGTCATAGACAGGAGAATTTTGTTCGTTCATCGTGAAAACTGGTTTCAATCGATCGATTGAGATACGAGCTACGCGATCGGGCAATTGAATTTTAAAAACTTTAGAATCACGTTCAAGTACCTTAAAAGGACCGTCATAAGGTGGTTTAAGTGATTTGTGAACAGCATCGTCCCGAACAAATACGAATTCTGTATTTTTTAAATCGGGATGTATGAATATCTTCTTAGAACTAAGCTTATTTCTAGTAGGACTATAAGAACTAATAGTTTCCCGAATATTTTTAATCAAACTATATGGGTCGTTGTTATGACTATCATTGGATCGTTCATAAAACTCGCCAGGTAAACGTAAAGATCTACCGAATGCTAACTGCGCGGCACTGACCCCACTATCCGTGCGAATGGCAGCCCGCATGCCGAACAACACACTGGGCAGTTGCTCTAACCAATTGGTATTTTCGTGCAAACGTGTCATGAGGGCGGCTTTCAATGAACGATGCCACCTTTCCACGGCGCCGTTGCTCTGGGGATGGTATGGCGTGGTTCTAATTTTATGAATGCCTAGAAAACTCATTAAATTTTTGAAAAGGTACGATTCAAATTGCCGACCCTGATCGGTCGTTATCCTAATCGGGCAACCGTATCTAACTATCCATCCCTCGTATATACATTTCGCAACTACCTCTGCAGTTATTTCCTGAACTGGGAAAGCCTCTGGCCATCGCGTACACCTATCTATAATAGTGACTAAATATCTAAATCCTTGTGGAGATGTTGGTAAGGGACCAACAATATCCGCGTGGATATGCTCGAAACGACCAGACAGTGTGAATTCTCCTATGCCTGACATTACGTGACGACTGACCTTCGACCTCTGACATTGCAGACAAGTTTTAGCCCACAAACCCACATCTCTATTCATACTAGGCCAAACAAAATACTTAGAAACCATCTTTCTCGTTGTTCTTACACCGGGATGGCTCAAACTATGCACACTATCAAAAGCAATTTTTCTAAAATGTTCTGTTAAATATGGTCTAATAACGTTTCCAGAAATTTCACAATAAATTGGCTTATTACATTCAGGTAATAACATTTGTTTATACTTGATATTACTATCGCTGTCCGCATTCTTTAACGTGCTCAATAAATACCCGTCTTTCATTTGCGCGTCAGCGAGTGCACTGTAGTCGAGTACAGTCGGACAGAGAATTGTTTCTACTCGCGACAATGTATCCGCTACTATATTATCAGTACCCTTACTGCCAGTTTCCCAGCTCTCAATTATCGGGTTGTTAACGTAATCGAGGATTAATCGCCTGTTAATTCTACTTTCAGTTTCTCAACATCCAAGTGTGACAAGCGGTTGACAATTTGTCACATTTGAGAATAATCTCGAATTAACCACATGTTACAGCAGTTTTGGGTTTCTGAGCACCTTTTTCAATGTTAATCTCTTGTCAACGAGCTTAATTTATAATTGTTGGAAATTGGTCGATTATTCGTAGATTAAAATTAATATTATGCGTTTAAAGGCTTATATTACGATAAAAAGATAATAGGGGTCCGCGAAAACTATGGTATGGGTAGAGTTATAAAACAAATGTTAATTTATATCAATTATTTAATTAATACCAAGATTTAAAAAATTTGGATATTACAAACTTTTAAATTAATTACATTATAAAAACTTGACATAATTATCAAAAATAGTTATTTTGTATTTATGTAAATAAATAAAAATAAAAAAACTGTTACTGACCTGGGAATCGAACCTGCCTCACGCGCACTAGCGTGTTTCGATCCCCAGGTCAGTGTTGACTGTACCCTGTAATTAGTACTTACCAAGGTCAGCTTCTGGACAGGTTTGTGTTTAACTTGAAGCGGCTGGGTTGGTGACCGCGCCAGGGTAAGCAACACTTACCAAGGTCAGTCTTGGGATGGGTGACCACTTTTTTTTGGATTGCTTGTTTATAGATAGGTGACTCCGCCAGGGTAAGCAACACTAACCAAGGTCAATCTGGATGGGTGACCATCACCACAAAAATTTTAATCGCCCATCCTAAAGTCACCCCGCTAGGTTAAACAACATCTAACAAGGTCACCCATCCACGAACCCAAAAAAAGTGGTCACCCATCCAATCAGTGACCTTGGTAAGTTTTCCTTACCCTGGCAGGGTCACACATCCAAAAACAAGCGAACCAAAAAATAGTGGTCACCCATCCAAAAACAAGCGAACCAAAAAATAGTGGTCACCCATCCCAAGACTGACCTTGGTAAGTGTTGCTTACCCTGGCGGAGTCAGCCATCCAAAACAAACGAACCAAAAAAAAGCGGTCACCCATCCAAAGAATAACCTTGGTAAGTGTTGCTTAACCTGTGTGGAGTCACCTATCCAACAACAAGCAAACCAAAAAAAAAGTGGTTACCCATCCAAAAATCGACCTTGGTAAGGTTTGCTTAACTTGGCGGCTACACCTACCCAGCCTCTCAAGATAAAATACTATTTAAAGTTACTGATTACGTTTTAGTAGCGAATGAAGTGAATGAATACCAGCTAGGGTAGCCAACCGAAATAAATTAATGTCGATTATTTAATGTAACAAGCGATTACGTAATTTCTCGATGATGAAGTG
Organism: Anorthoa munda; assembly: GCA_945859665.1. Taxonomy (NCBI): domain Eukaryota; kingdom Metazoa; phylum Arthropoda; class Insecta; order Lepidoptera; family Noctuidae; genus Anorthoa; species Anorthoa munda. The sequence goes on along the minus strand of OX243913.1, from coordinate 9,244,866 downwards.
TTGAGAAACTCACTGACAACTGACGGCTGGTTAATTTGTGACAAATTGTCAGCTGATTTGAGATGTGACGTCGACCTCAGAAACTGGCCCTTAATGTGTCGAATATCGTCTGTGAACTCGCTAATAAAAAGTAGTTGACGCGTCCTTCTTGGTATTTCGTTGTCGTCTTTACTTAATTTTGAAAATGCAGTACATAAAGGTTTGTGGTCTGTATACACTGTCAGAGGGCGAGCTTCGAATAATTTGCGAAAATATTTAATCGATCTGTAAATGGCTAGCAGCTCCCTATCATAGGTGGAATATTTTTGTTCCGTAGGGGTTAATTTCTTTGAAAAATAGCCTAACGGTTTCCAAACACCGTCTACCTTTTGTTGCAAAACTGAACCCATAGATATATTAGAAGCATCGGTCATTAACGCAAGTGGAACATCTTGACGAGGATGTGACAGTGTAACGGCCTTCTGCAGACCCGTCTTACATTGTACAAACGCGTTCTCAGCAACATCTGTCCAATTAATTTTAGTCTTGTCATTTTTCTTCGCGTTATTTAAATACTTATTAAGCTCACACTGATACGAAGCCAAATTTGGTAAATGTGGCCTATAAAAATTTAGCATACCTAAAAACCGTCTCAATTGGGCTACATTTTCGGGCTTAGGAAAATTCACAATTGCCTGAACTTTCTCATCGAGTGGTCTGATACCATCTACACTAACTTCATGCCCTAAAAACTCTATGCGCGACTGTCCAAAACAACACTTGCTTAAGTTTATCGTAATGCCGTAAGTATTGAAGCGTTCAAAAACCAACCTTAAATGTTCCTTATGGAGGGTGCTATTTTCACTAGCAATGATAACATCATCCAAGTAATTATATAAAAAATCCAAACCCTGTAAAACAGTATTATTCATGAAACGCTGAAATGTCTGTGCTGCGTTTCGCAAACCGAACGTCATGCGGGGAAATTCATATATACCAAATGGGGTTATTATGGCTGTCTTCTCTATATCTTCCGGTGCTATACTTATGCAATGATAGGCTCTATTTATGTCTAATTTTGAAAATATTATTTTATTCGCCAACACGTATGTGAAATCATGCAAACGAGGAATTGGGTACCTGTCAGGCTTTGTTATCGCATTTAAGCGACGATAGTCGCCACATGGTCTCAATTCACCGTTTTTCTTCGGAACAACGTGAAGTGGACTGGCCCAAGCACTTTTAGATGGCCTACAGATACCTAATTCCTGCATAATTCTAAACTCTTCCTTAACTTTGTTATATCTGTCTGGCGCTAAAGGACGAGCGCGAGCATGAACGGGTGGTCCCGTCGTCTCGATATAATGCAACACATTATGCGGAGGGGTTTCCCTGAATGACGCTGGTTTTGTGATTTCGGCATACATACACAATAAATCATAATATGGACAACTCTCAATAATAGAATTAACGGAAGACTGTTGCATCTTTACAATTGCGGCTGATACATTTAAATTTGTAGTCTGATCTATCAGTTTTCTCTGACTCATATCTACTAAAATTTTATGATAGGACAAGAAATCTGCGCCTAGAATAGGCTGCTTAACATCAGCTATAATAAACTCCCAACGGTACGGTCTACGTAACTTTAGGTTTAGAACAAGCGACTTAACGCCATAAGTAGCAATTTCGGTACCGTTGGCAGCATATAATTTATAGTCAGAACACCTTAAGTTTTTAAAAATTCTCTTCGTTACCGGTAAGATAGATACGTTTGCGCCTGTATCGACGAGAAAACGCAAACCTGAGTTGTAGTCCATTACTGATAGGCGGCTGCAGGGCACCACAGCGCAGACCTCTGCCGACGACTGCACCGCGCCTATTAGTTTTCCGACTGTGAAGATCTAGCATTTTCCTTTTTGCTGGAATCCCTTGACTTCCACGCACAAGGAGGTACGCAGCGATTGGCTCTATGGCGATACCGAAAGTGATAACTGCATAACCAGTCTGGGGAATCCGTTGTGCGATTTCTTGATGACGATCTTGAATAACGCCTCGGATAACAGTTGTTACTTCTTGACCTACCACGCCGCATGTTTGTCAACGTTGCATTGATTTTTGCAATCTCAGCTTTCAACTGCTCGATACCTGCCATAATGTCCGTAGATGGAATATGGGGTACGTCCGGGACACCAGTGGTTTAAAAACCACTGGTGTCCCGGTTTAAAATTCGGTGATAAATCACCGAATTTTAAAATCACTGATCGCGCACAAATAGTCACAAAAGTTAGTACACTGTGGCCCAAAAACAATCACGTCGGGGTCACCAATTTAGTATACTATGTTGCGTGTATTTTGGTGGTCAAATGAAATAACAATTCACGATAAAATAAAATCGTACTATATTGTTCTCACATCAAACTTACAACAAATACTAATTAATTTTTACTCTAAACTATTCTACAACCTAACTTATCAGTATGAGTGCATATGAACGACTGGTAAGTAGCGTCCTGCGCCCGGCGTCTTAAGTAATGTAGCGCCTGCGTTAATGTAAAAAAACAATCTTATCACTTCAGCAGAGGCGCTACACCCCCCATCACCGGCGCACCAGAACACACTGTACGCCGTGACCACCCCAGGGACCAATCAGCACATGGGCGCCATATGACCCCGTGTATGGCGCCCTTGGTCCCCCTGTAGGGGATAATAGGGGTGTTAAAAACACCCCTATTATTGTTGAACTAGGCTCTCCGATTTTTATATCTGATTTGCTACAGAAAGCTAAGGTCTACAATATTAGAAATTAAACAAAACTGCAGGCTAAACATCTTGGATTCACCAGTAACGAGGATAATCCAGTGTTCATATCAGAACAACTAACGGCCAAGGCAGCCCGATTTCACTTCCTAGCCCGGGACTTGGTCAAAATGAAAAAGTAAAAATTCTGTTGGACGAAATTTGGCTAAGTATAAGTCAAACAAGATGAAAGCCAGGGTATCCTTATTAAGAATGAAGCTCAGTTTCATCATCTGCTGTCAAGCTTGTGACTAAATAGGGCGAAAATCTTGTTTGTTTACTTTTTATTACATTTAATTTATGCATGTACTCACAATATAAATAATTGTATTTTTAACATAGTAATGGGATTTATCTCAATGTGTAAAACGTCTGTATCGAGGAATGTTCAGCCTAATTGCATTGTACTCTTAGCACAACTTACAACCTATACACTTCTCAAATATTATTCTAAACACTTAACACACATAACCGCTCTTACTCAAAGCATGCACACACACACAGATACCTTGTTTAGCTTTCTTGTGCACCTGCAGCCTAATTGCGTAAGTGAATTCTGCAAAGGAAACAAGTCGATTCTTTCAAAGAATCAGAATAATTTCTTTCAACTTTTTCGGTATTGCGAAACTAATTTGGAAAGCTAGTGTTAGCTTTCCAAATCCTCCTTTGAGTTGAACACAGACTACTTAGAGATACTATGAAGTAGAAGATATATGACATTTGCATTACACAATACCAATAGTGAAGTTTTATCTCGATTCTTCCGCTTTCATTCATTCTTTTACAATCAATTCTACGTCAAAATATTGGTAATGAAAGGAGCATAACCTTTCCGTTTCAGAGTGTAATATGCAATACGAAAAGTCTTTTGGGAAGGTTCCAACTTGTTTGCTTTGCAGAATTCACTTACGCAATTAGGCTGCTGGTTGTTTACAAATGGATATTACAAGCAGCAACTTATATTATTTATAATCGAACATGGATAGTAATCTAGATACTAAGGGAATTGGATGACACTGAGATGCGAATTCTGCTATGATAAATATTGGGCAAATTTATACATAATTATCTACAACTATGGAGTTTCTTGTGCGTTCTTCTCCATAACAAGCTACTTTTCCGAATGCACGGTAGAAGTCTTCTGATCATTCAATCAAGTACTCGAGCTGGACTCGAGAACTTGGCTGACATTTGCCTACTATTAATATCTCAGTGGGGCGATCGAAACCGCCTGAACTTTTGCTCCGCGCAAAACTTATAAGGTAATCTGAAATCGTGTCCTACTATTAAATTTAATAACGTTCCCGTAAAAAGGAAGCAGTCCGTGTGCTATCTTGGTTTAGTGTTAGAGAGAAATTTTGCATTTAAAGATCATGTTAAAATAGTCGGTAAAAAAGCAAAAAGAACTTCTATGCATTAACGAGAATATCTAAATCTACGTGGGTTCTGTCTTTATTAACTTTAAAGACTATTTATGGGGCTACTTACTTGGGTTGTATGTGCTATGGGACGCCATAGCACATACAACCCATTTGGGCTGATAGGGCCACAATAGGGGCGGTACGACGTAAATTACTTCAAAGTCAGCGTTTAGCTTTGATATTCTTATGCAAAGCATAAAGGACGGTTAGTACCTACTGAGGCCTTACCGCTGTACTTGCTGGCGTACTTCCGGTTGACCTTGAAGTGCAGCGACGTGCTCAAGGGCATCGCCAGCCGATGGCCTAGGGGGGGGCAAGTTGATATGGAGAATGAGAAAAGTATGAATTGTAGGTAAAGTCGAGAGCACATGAAGCTTTTCACTTGTAGTACGAGCCTTACATCTACAGCGATTGTAATAATATCAGTATAGTTCTCGCCAAACTTCTTGGCCGTCCCGAAGTTGGCTGCAATGTCTGCGCAGTAGTAAATCATACAAAAACAGTACCGATCCGTGCCTTGCGCATCGGAAAGCCAACTTCAGGGCGGCCCAGAAGTTTGGCGAGCACTATTCAGAGTCCAACGTGTAAAGCTACGCAAATCTACCGTACACGTTGTGCACGGAAGAGCGATCAAAATTTTCAACGCTTTTCCATGTCGGGAAAGAAGGTTTTTGCCTATTTTAGGATATCAACAACGGTTCGATCTGTTGGGTTTGGTTTATATATATTCATTCGCGACGTACGGGAATGATCAATCAAGCAAGTCGAGTCAAAGACTTAGGACTATGGTTGCTTTACATTTGGCAACTTTTTTAGAATCTCTAGGGGGGGGCAGCTGCCCTCCCCTGCCCCCCCTTGGCGACGCCCTTGGACGTGCTGCAATGTACTATTCCGCACGAGAGACCATGGACGCGGCGTTTTTTACGCGGAATGACGTGAGAAAATCTCTAGATTATTTAAACCATATAGGTATTGACGTCTGGGAGGAACTTTTATCCGAATGGCAATGTAGGTGGGAAAATTCCATCAAGGGCCGACACCTCCACCAATTCTTTCCATACGTTCGCGTGCGGCTGGCCAGGACGTAGCTGGAGGTGGATCACTGTGTTGCCCAATTTCTCACAGGGCATGGTAACTTTAAAAGTTAATTATTTTCCTTCAAGCTCGTTGCCTCGCCTTTATGTCAGTGTTCTACATCTGACTGCGAATATGTACAATCTGCACATCATATCTTATGGGAGTGTATTCTTTGGCAGAATGAACGCAATATTAAGTTGAATAATGAACCTACAGGCTGCATCAGGAGTTGTTTACTATAGGGACCTTGTGGAAACTAGAACAAATTTCCGTGCGTTCAAGCGTTTTTGCCATACCCATTATTGGAAACAAATATATCAGCTCACAATGTTAGGACCCATTAATAATATTGCAAATTTTTATCCGTGGTGCTAGGCAACTGGGCTTATCCCAGTTGTAAACGACCCTTTGTGCCTATTGGCCTTGTTTGTTCTGTCTCCTGCTTGATATGGAGGGAAGTGGAAATTCTTATTTTTTCCTACTCCTCCCTCCATTATTCTTTTTTCTGATTAATTTCGTTGCGGAATCCAAGATATTTAAATTCATTCTCCAGGACTTCGTCGAACTGCATTACCTCGGTGCTTTTCTGGTCGTTGCCACTGTTGATTCAGGCTTTCAGGAATTGCAGTGGTTTGGGAATAGTGCGGTGGGATAGATTCCACGGAGGAGTCCTCTAAGGGGCCATCCTAAGAGGGAGTAAGTTGGGTGCACGGTTGGCGCAGTGGTTGAGCGAATGACTGCTGCGCTGCGTGTCGCGGGTTCGATTCCCGCACGGAACAAATATTTGTATGACCTACATATAGTTGTTCCGGCTCTGGGTGTTGTGTATGTGGGTTTATATGTTTGTAAACGCACCCACGATACAGGAAGAAATTCCTAGTGTGGGGCAACGTTTATTTAAAAAAAGAAAAAAAAAAAAAGTTGCGAGGAAGGCATACTCGCAGAAGGTGATTCGCACTGTAGGCGAGCGTCGAAACGCTTTGTCACTTTAGGCGCAACTTTGGGGCAGCCCTGGAAGTTGGCCGTGTGACCGACTTGGACACATAGCACGCAGCTGGGAGGCTACGTGCATTCGGCGGGGTTTTTGGGACGTGGGCACTCTTTAGTGCTGTGATCCCCTCGGCACTTGACGCACCTGGGGTGGCATAGCAATTCTTTTGACTATGCCCGTATAGTTGGCAGCGATGGCACTGCCCAACTACAAAGGGGCGGTAGGGCTTCTCGATTGAGATACCCGAGAGTGAACATAAGGAGAGTTCTTTTTACTAGAACCAGCCTATTTATACGTTTATAACAAGACGCTACACAGTAACAACTACCGGTGACATTCGTTTATCAATAAATTTTAGATTTAGGTTTGTAAAAATACAGCGTGTACAATATTTGATTAGTATAATTAATAACACTTTTTACGAATATTTTGAATAGATTTAGCTACCGATCATTTGATTTGAATGAATTAACAGTCAGTGACACCTACCTTCATTTTTTGATTTTCTAAAATATTACTCAAATAAAAACAAATCTATAAATACATAATTCGTGTTTCCGTTATGTCATCTGCCTTTATGACGTTTGATTTCGTTTGTGGTACTATTTTCATTTACCAGCGCTATCAAACATACGTTATATAAACAGGGCTCTAGCTAGAGTCCAATTTGAGGTAGGGCAGCATTGGTTACAGGTAGGGCGGAAGTAAAAAACATATCATAATTGATCTGCCGTCGAAGCACGGGCTCCTAAATCAAACACCATGTATATCACTGACCTCTAGGTCAGTGATGTACATTCAATAGCTATTCGTAGACAAATAATTTCTGTGACAGAACATGAGCATGGATCTAAGAACTATTAAATCCTCAATGATTAATTTATCTTAGTTTTTGGTATTTTGAAGGTAGGGCATTGTTATTTCAAGGTAGGGCATTGCCCCACAATGCTCCCCCTAGCTACGGCCGTGTATATACATACATAGACTGATAAACACATCACCCTCCTTCAGCAGTAGGGTAAAAAGAGTTTATCGGATAATTATTTTCTTAAGTGAAATTATTTGTCAAACTTGTTATTGTATATTGATGAAATGACAAATCATGTTTTTGCCAATCATTGGTTGTCAAGTAAAGATTTATAAATAATTTTTTGGTGAACTGACAGGACACCAGAAATTCATTAGAAGTCTGGCAAACGAAAGAAGAGACTGAAAAAGCGCGGAAAATTAAAAAAAATATCAGCATAGCAACCCCAAAACTAGTATGCAATACCTGGAATAACCTAATTTGATACTTTAGAATTATTTATTTTATTTCGTCTGAATAAAAATACTGTAGGTAATTAAGGTAGGTAATATTTTAGATATTATGTATCAATCTCAATCAAAAAACAACAGTATTCTATAATAATTTTGGTTTATTCAACTTATTTGCGTCTGAAATCTAACACCACACGTAAACAATCTTGTTTTTGTTTGAATTCGACGTCTTTATCCTGATGTTTTTCTTAATTTTTAGACATCATGCGAAACGACCTCTCCCGTAATCCACTTTTAATTGTTTTATTCATTTTTCACTTAATAAATGCTATTGCCGTAATCCACTTTTAATTGTTTTATTCATTTTTCACTTAATAAATGCTAATAGCAAGACCACAACAAATCACTAAAAATTTATGTTGACATTAGTATTGCATTGCCATATAAAAAGTTTGCAAATAATTCGAGTGTCTACTTTCGTTTGCCAGACTCTATAATCTTATATCGTCATCTCTCGCACACCGGTTGCGCTTGCTACCAATATCCAAAAAGCCATATATTTACTAAGAACTCAGTGAAATAATGTGAAACATGGATTATTTTGTCTTAAGTATATCTTTATTTTACAATAGGTAAGTATAATACAAATTAACACAGTATAAATAGGTACAACAATAATGTAATAAATTAATATCGAGATAGAAATATTCAAGTCAAGTTCATTTGCGCCCTCGTCGGTAGCCTCCTGTCAAACTTAAACCTATATGATGGAACCAACTTTTGCGGATGAGCTCCCGTTCATACTTGGCATTACGACGGAACTCTCGCCACTCTTCGCGCTTCTGGGGGATGTTGGGTCCATATGTTTTCTTTGGCCTGAACGAAGCTCTTACAGTCTGTAAATAAAACATTGAAAATATAAAATAATATTGTTATATTATATGGTTAAATAAAAAAAACATATTTTCCTTAAGTGTAGCTTTTTACTAACCTCAACAAATGTACCAGTTTTATATTTCCAGAGTGTTGCCAACATGAATATGGGGATCAATGCAATTCCGAAATATTGAAGAATCGCACCAGCAACTGAAAAGAAATACAAATTTGTTTGTGGAAATAGAAACTATGTATATGTAAAAATAAATATACAAATAAGATTAATAATACGCACTGTAAGCACCATTCGGATATTCATACGTTCCGCCGAATAACAGTTGTTCTGTTGTAACCAGAGAATAGAAGAATACGGCCATCATCATGATTGGAGTAACAATACCCCAACAAAGTCGCCAGTAGATCGAAGTCTTTAAACCCAGCATAAATTCAATGTCTAGACACATTTTTTCCAAACCTGGAATGTTAAATAATTATTATAAAAATTACCCTCCTGGGACGGGCGGATAAAAATACCAATAATTATCTTTACGCGAGAAATGTCTACAACCCGTTCTGGACACGAAAACTTTGAATTCACGACAGCCAATACGCCGTAATAAAAAACAACAACCCAGAAGCAGTAGGCAACTTTTTAAAATAAATATTTTGTTAGGATAAAATTGTATTGATACTCATTGTTAAACCTGCGATAGTTACTCGTATCATCATCATCTCATATCATGTTCCCACTGCTGGGATACAGGCCTCCTCTCTGTGAGAGGGAATGGGCCGTAATCCACCACGCGGCCCCAGTGCGGGTTGGTGGATATCACATGTCTTCGAATTTTTGGTTCTAGGACATGCCGGCTTCCTCACGATGTTTTCCATCACCGTTTTGAGAGCAGTGGTGTTGCAAACATTTACACAAAGTAAAGCGCTTGCCTGGGCTCGAACCCACGACCTACAACTTGTAAGTCGCGGCCGATACCACTGGGCCACCACTGCTTTTCGCAGTTACTCGTATGTTAGTAATAAAAAATCAGTTTTACCGTATATCCAAAATACACCCATGGTTTCAACGATTGCTGCAAACAATCTCATGAACGTTCCACCGTAGTAATCCACTATTTCCAGAACGTACTGCCCACCCTGTAACATTGAACAAGAAATGGAAACCATGAAATACGTTCAAGACCATTGAATTAAAATACTGTTCAAGATGTAACGATTGTGTGGAATGAATGAGTGGAATTAGTGTATTTTAATGTACAAATTGTTACGTTTTATTAAAAATTTAATTTGATTTAATTTCTAAGATTATTCGCTACGGCAACATTTTGGAATGGATTCGAATGTTCGATGCCGCGTTTAATAAAAATAAAACCGGCCAAATGCGTGTCTGGCCAGGCGCAATAATAGGGTTCCGAAGTTGCATAATAATGCGGACTATAAAGAGGGTTTTGTTGTTGTTACATAAACATTAGAACGGTTTCAGCGGCTCACAAAGTCTAAAAACGGGCCCACATAGGATTTTTTAATCTATATACTCGCGTTTGACCACTATCTCGCCTGATGGTAAGCGATGATGTGGTCTACGGTGAAGCACGCTTGCCTAGATGTAATCTATTCACTCTTGACTTAAACTAAATAAGGACTAAGTGGTAACTGAAGAAGGAGTTATAAAATCCAACTTCGCAACTGAAGTTAAGAAAATATTATATACTTGAGTACCACCGCGGGTGCGAATTGCGAAAGGAGCCGATACGAGCGCGCGTTAGAGCAACGGGGAATGGTATAGTTCGTTTCTAGATCCTTGCGTGCACGCTCCTTGTTCATTTCTCTTTCGGAATTAGAAAAAAGTCGAATGTATTCACCTCAAATCTCCTCTAATACCGCAGATTAGAGGTGAATCCTCTAATCTGCGGTATTCACTATTTCATTCTGGAAAGTTTTACGCTACTCAGTTAGTGATGAAGTCGGGTCGAATATTAACTTTATTGAAGGATATCGAAAAAAGAAAAGAGGTAATTTGCTTGGAAATCGAATCTAATTTGACTTTACTTTTACGTTTTAATTACAAAACGTCGAAAATACTTCTGCACTAACACAAAAATGACTCCACCGCGCGCATGCGCCGTATGGACTACGTTCTGGTACTGCCAACGACTCCGGCCACTCCAATGCGTTATTCGAGATTAAACATTATTAATTTAGAAATCATTATTATTAAGGATGTTATGATTTTATTTTTGTATATTTTTACATGGTTCATAAGCATTAATTTACTATCTGTTTTACACAGCTAACAACGATATTTAAGTAATTTTTCAATGGCATTTGTACAAAAATTTTACAGTGCCAAGTACATTTTATAAGTTGGTCGACTATTACTCGTAAACTTGTAAAGCTTGTTATGTTTTCATTTTTGTATATTTTTACATAGTTTGTAAGCATTATATTTACTCTGTTTTACACAGCTATCAACTTTATTTTAGTAATTTTTCAATGGCATTTGTACAAAATTTTTACTGTTCCAAGTACATTTTATAAGTTGGTCGACTATTACTCGTAAACTTGTAAAGCCTTGTTATCCGTGATAATTTTCCTTTTAATTTCGTTATATTTACTACTGCCGTGAATTTTTTCACATAGCCTAGAGAAACCATTTCGCTGGCAGGGGGGGGGACACTTGACTCTAACATAAATTTGCAACTTAAAGCTTAATTTTACGCAAACGAATCTCTGAATCGAAAAATGATTTTAACAAACCCATAATATTTTTTAATGGCCCATCCAACGATACCCCACACCATGGGATAGATGACAAAAAAAAAATACATCCTCACTTTACGTCTATGGGAGGTACCCGAAAAAAAATTATTTTTCATGATTTTATTGTACCACTTTGTTGGAATTATTAATATGTATATACATGCCAAATTATAGCTTTCTAGTACTTAGATTCTCTGAGCTAAGCTGCGGACGGACAGACGGACAGAGCGAAACTATAAGGGTTCCTTGTTGACTTCGGAACCCTAAAAAGAAGAAATATGAAAAAACAAATGAATGGGATGGGAAAAAAATGTTGGCGGGTCGGGATTAGTTTGAGCACGGTTCGTTTTTGGATGAAAATCTCTGGAGATTACGTATTGTAATATTATTGTGAAAAAAGTCGAATGTATTCACCTCAAATCTCCTCTAATACCGCAGATTAGAGGTGAATCCTCTAATCTGCGGTATTCACTATTTCATTCTGGAAAGTTTTACGCTACTCAGTTAGTGATGAAGTCGGGTCGAATATTAACTTTATTGAAGGATATCGAAAAAAGAAAAGAGGTAATTTGCTTGGAAATCGAATCTAATTTGACTTTACTTTTACGTTTTAATTACAAAACGTCGAAAATACTTCTGCACTAACACAAAAATGACTCCACCGCGCGCATGCGCCGTATGGACTACGTTCTGGTACTGCCAACGACTCCGGCCACTCCAATGCGTTATTCGAGATTAAACATTATTAATTTAGAAATCATTATTATTAAGGATGTTATGATTTTATTTTTGTATATTTTTACATGGTTCATAAGCATTAATTTACTATCTGTTTTACACAGCTAACAACGATATTTAAGTAATTTTTCAATGGCATTTGTACAAAAATTTTACAGTGCCAAGTACATTTTATAAGTTGGTCGACTATTACTCGTAAACTTGTAAAGCTTGTTATGTTTTCATTTTTGTATATTTTTACATAGTTTGTAAGCATTATATTTACTCTGTTTTACACAGCTATCAACTTTATTTTAGTAATTTTTCAATGGCATTTGTACAAAATTTTTACTGTTCCAAGTACATTTTATAAGTTGGTCGACTATTACTCGTAAACTTGTAAAGCCTTGTTATCCGTGATAATTTTCCTTTTAATTTCGTTATATTTACTACTGCCGTGAATTTTTTCACATAGCCTAGAGAAACCATTTCGCTGGCAGGGGGGGGGGACACTTGACTCTAACATAAATTTGCAACTTAAAGCTTAATTTTACGCAAACGAATCTCTGAATCGAAAAATGATTTTAACAAACCCATAATATTTTTTAATGGCCCATCCAACGATACCCCACACCATGGGATAGATGACAAAAAAAAAATACATCCTCACTTTACGTCTATGGGAGGTACCCGAAAAAAAATTATTTTTCATGATTTTATTGTACCACTTTGTTGGAATTATTAATATGTATATACATGCCAAATTATAGCTTTCTAGTACTTAGATTCTCTGAGCTAAGCTGCGGACGGACAGACGGACAGAGCGAAACTATAAGGGTTCCTTGTTGACTTCGGAACCCTAAAAAGAAGAAATATGAAAAAACAAATGAATGGGATGGGAAAAAAATGTTGGCGGGTCGGGATTAGTTTGAGCACGGTTCGTTTTTGGATGACGTATTGTATCTAATCTCTGGAGATTACGTATTGTAATATTATTGTACGAAAGTGTACCTACGAAATAGTCTATATTTAATTATAATTTGATAAACTGATTGTTAAAGGTGTGTGATTTTAAAGTGAGTATGTATTTTTTTACTCTTTGAGTATTCTTCTATCCGCTATCCTTGAGCACAATTGGTTGCTTGCTAGTTTACTTATCCAAGCCTGTTGATATTCTGGTAATCTTACTATAAAATAAACAAGTTGAAAAAGAAGGACACAATACATAGGTATTTGTATTATCTATTTAACTAGTAAGGCAGTTAAGTCTCAATTCACAATCACATTTTGAGTCTGCAACCGGACACACAAGTAATAGTACATTTCGTGTCGAGCATAAAAAATCGAGATTTTAACACGAGCGATGTAGCCAATTTCGAAAGCCTCTTTATGCGAGACACGAACGATTCTTTTTCTTCTACTAGATGAGCTTACATTTAAATGCAAATAAGTTCCAACAACAATTTATTAGAAACATTCAGACTAAAAACCACAGACTATATACACATAATCAACGCATTCTGCCAGTTACAAAATGATTCATACAAAAGTCATTTCGTAATTTTTTTATTTTAATTTTATAATCTTGTGTCTAAATGTTCATATTTCGAAACTAATTTCTTAGGCAATGTGTTACTTATTAGACAAGGTAGTAGAAAAAGATATTATAGTAGGTGCATAGGTAGCAAAGTAGGATTAACATGAAATAATGGTTACTTAACTGATAAAAACAAATCTTACCGGAGTAACATACACAAGCCCAATTAAAAAGCAGCAGCTAGATGTAACCGCGGTCATGTAAATAATGGGTACTTTCGGGAATGCATCGACAAACATTGTGTTAACTGTTGAAAATAAGGCTACTCCTGAGCCGATACCTAGCACTGCCATCATCAAGAAGAACAAGGCAGCAAAGAGCTGAAAAAAACAAGAGATAAATAAAAAGCTACGTACAAATTAATTTTAAAGATGAACCACGAATACTCAACACAAGCTCTATTCAATAGTACAGTCAGTAATAGCTGTTACCTGACACACCCTATAAACGAATTGGAACCTTCTGCCTGTAAAATTTAGAATGATTTAATTTGTATGAGTTTATCAGAGCGCTACTCGATGAACAAATACAATAATAATATAGATATTTGTTATGCGATTTCGATTTTTATGCTGTAAGATTAAAATTTTATAAGAGTATTGTAATATAATTAGTGTCATTGCTAATGATAGCTTATTTTTATTATTATATTCATGGTGGTTCGTGTATAAGGCTGAGACGAACAAAATGCGAGTTCAAATCTTGCGTCGAGGATATATTGTATGGCTTTCAATTTAGAATCTATTCACTAAGTATGTCTTGCATTATTGTAAAGAACTATAGACGGACAACTTCGGAGATATACAACATACTACAATAAATGATTGCAAATCTTATGCAATCGTATGTTTGTTTATTGTTTACACCATTTCGAAACATATCATCACGTCAGTATGCTCTAAAGAGGTACGCAGATGTGTACAGTTCACCCTGGTACACTCTCATTCCACCGGTTATGTTAAAGTAACATGTTATTCGGATAATCTATTCTGGTATCACTGTGGGCATTGTAGGTACCTTACTATAGAACTTGTCCATTATGTACCACTAAAAAGTGAAAAATAAAAATACTATTTTACAAAAAAATACAACCGACTTCCAAACAAAAATACTACAAAGACTTTTTACAAAAAATACAACCGACTTCCAAATAAAAATACTACAAAGTGAAAAATAACTTAAATTTCGGAAGACGGTGTCATAAAACGAAGAAACGAAAATGGGAACACCGACTTCCGAAATTAAAGTTATTTTTCACTTTGTAGTATTTTTATTTGGAAGTCGGTTGTATTTTTTTGTTATAAAGGTTTTATTTACGATCATAACCATATTTAAAACTAAAAATACTGGTAAAAATTCTATACAGTAGGTGAAACATCAAAGTATTTAGTGCTATTTTCACTTATAATTTATAAGCAGGTAAGACAGTTAATGTGGTGATGTTATTGTTATAAAATATAAATATTATATATTTCTAAACATATAACATGTTGATTCACTACATTAAACACTTTCTAACGTCTTTTACATACTCTGCTTTATATAATGAATAAAATCTTTTTCATAATCATTATAGTTTTTCATTTCTGATGTTATTTGTATTTAAATAGTTAATTTAAATTAACTATTTTAATTTTATATAAATAATATTTTGATTTAAAAATATATAATTGAATATTGTAAACATAAAACAACAAGAAGTGGAAGGATACTGATGCAACCACTAGACCAAATCGACTTAACAAATATGGTTGGGAATAACAAGTCCATCATGACAAAACAGTATACAAACGCTTACTTACCCTAACGTTACGTGTTAAAGATCATATTGGCATAACTGTATTCTATAATATTTGCCTATCTTGAACAAGTCGTTCTAGTTCGATAAGCTCGTAATATATGTATCGAATAACACTTATCTACCGCTAATTGCAGAAGGTTCAAAATCGTCTAAATTTTAGTGGGTCAGCTAACGGCATGGTGGGTCAGGTAACAGCTATTACTGACTGTACGCAGTACAACAAGTTATTATATGTTCGATTTGTGTTAAAACATCCATACAAAATAGTAGTATAAGTAATAGTAGTAGAAGTAATATATGGATTTAATTGCTGGACACTTACTTGTGGTACAGCCGGCGACTGCGCAATAGCGTCTGGGTAAGAGATGAAAGCAAGACTAGAGCCACCGGAGCCTTCTCCAATGACTTCATTGATGTTGTCGTAGCCGAGTTGATACGCGAGGTTCCCTAGGATCCCGAATATAGTGATGCCAGAGATTAAACTCGTGAACGTATCCAATGTCGTTACAATCATCGAATCTCTGAAAACAACAGAAGATTTGTTATGAAAGGACAGATACGATGTAATTTCGTTAACCCGTATTTAAGTAAATACGGGTTACCATTGATTCAGCAGCTGTGATTGAGAAAAAGGATGCCTATAGTTTGACCAAGACCGCTGTACCGCAGGCCGCTCCGCTATCACTGCTGCCAGTCCACTGTCATTTGTACCGGACTGTCTATGTCAGACGCACATGAGATAAATATCTAGAGATGGGTCGTGCGTTATCTCGTGATGTCAAGACCGTCAGTTTTAAAATAGCCGAATATTTCAAGAAAAGAAAAGTATAGCTAACTGGGATCGCGACAATAGCTTCGATAATCTTATCAAACCGTTAATAATAAATTTGCAGAACAACTCTGAACTAAGTTCCGATGGCGAAAAAATACGAAGTTGAAGCGGAATCTATGTCAGAATAACTGTAGTTTAATAATTATATGTTTTAATTTGTTTAATTTTGGTTCTGACAGTATATAATAATATGAAACAAAAATGTTGAAATAAAAGTTACAATTAGTTACCTAGTTACTTATTTCACTTACTTTTATAGTATTATAACATTTCCTAATATTTATACGAAGCTGGCTATAAGATGTTTGATATTTCTACAGTCACATCTGTTTGGAAAAGGCATTTGCTTGGACTTTTCCCTGATATGTTGGGGTTGACTTCCACTGTTTTCAGTCGAACCAGTCGCATCTGAATTCCAGTGTTTTATATGAAGTGACTGCCTTCCCTGCCAACCCAGATTATACGGCAATCCTACTGGATAATACGGTACCCTTTTGTTAGGGTGGCCGCAGACTTTCGGGTTTCTGACAACCCGTAACGACTGTCAAAGATTCACGATACGGGGAATTTTATTATTCTGTCATCTCGATATACTGTCAGCACGGCAGGTACGACTATTCCGTGTTCTGTGAATATTTCATTCTTATTCTTTTTATAGGAACAAAGAAGGGTGAAATCGTATTCGACCTTAACATTAAAAATATCAAATTGCCATAAAATTTGATTTTATGAACGAGGTTTAAATACTGATGTGACAGTAATGAAATGGTTTCGCGCCTCATTCAATACATTCGGAGTGGAGTGTCACCGGGCCCCGCAATACTCAATTGTATTTTATTTATTAAACTAGCATAGCACATAAGTGTTTAAACTTTTGTATGATGGCAGAGTTTACTATTTCGAATACGTAGGCGCAAATTTATAAATATAAATTCAATATTTCGCAAATCACAATGTAAAAATACAATAACCTGTGCAGCATTATACTTAGTTGTTAGAACTTTTTTTGTAAGGTATAACTAATCCCTCTATGCATATAGGAAATGATTTGAAAACTTAAATCTTTTATTGAAAGAGTTACGAGCCATTTTCAGTTTTCCATTGTTCCACAGTACGTATCTGTTAGCATTTTCACTAATATAAAGTTTAGATAGTACTAATAAAGAAACAGTAAATTATTTTAATTTAAATTTTATATTATTGTTATAACACGAAATAATAGGAAATACGTACTTTATGCCTATTGCATAACTCTAAACTGTTAGCATTTTTGTACATAGCGTTGAATTCACATAAGGTATCCTCCAGCGAAAATAAAAAACTTTTGAATTATCAAAGGGCATATTCTTCTGGCTACTGGACTACTAAGGCCCGGTTATGGTCAAACTATAGCAAATGTTTTTGTTTTTTCTTACACAAACTTTTTGCATTCTTTGGTGGCAAGATATACCGTGTCTCAAAATCTTGTGGATGGCCATGAACTAAGTGAAGAAATAAAGCAGTTCTTTCGCAGACCTGTCCATCTGCGCGGCTATGGTTTAGGCACTGAATGAAGGGTTTGAATAAAGGGTTAGGACTTAAACTTCATAAAAGATAGCTTGATCTCTGCGACATACAAAAAACAGTCAAACTGACGTATACGTTATTGTTAGCCTGTCAAGCGCTATTGTTACTGTATTGATACTGACAGCTGTCGCAGAGATCAAGCTATCTTTTACGAAGTACAGTTTATATCTTACCTGTAAACATTTTGCGAAAACTTGTTGAAAGACGAAAACATGATGAGAGCTCCTGAGCAAGCTGACAGAGAGAAGAACACTTGCGTCACTGCCGCATACCACACCTGCGAGTTAAACACACCTGTAATCCTTGTTTCCTAAACTTATTTTCTTTACACAACAAAACAATCTTTAACCTCTTGTCCGTTAAGTAAGCTGATTCAGGAAATAGGGTTTGTAGAGCTACGAGTACCATGCGCATTTTCTGAGATATTAGCTTTTAGTGAACGCGGATAATATATCAGATACGCAATATCGACACGAAAGGTGGTACAAACGAATAAAAACACTAAAAAGCGCAAAATAACTTTCGTTTCGGAAGTCGGTGTCTTTGGTTTTGGTACCTCTTGTTTTTATCACTTTTCGACTGTACTTTTTAGTGTTTTGCTTTTTAAGTGGGTTATTTTTTTGTGAAAAAGGTTTTATTTCTCTCTTTTTAATTTTTGTACACCATCCCAAAAATATAGTAATTTCTATAGTACGGTACCTAAAGGATTAACAAAATACCAATAATAACTCAATTTACACATTCGTGCTGTTTGTTGCTAAGGATTTCGGTTGTATGCTCCATATCTTGAAAACTGCTGCTGCACTATTCCCTAAGTTGAGAGATACTCAATCCAACATAAAAAGAATGATCACGATCCGATAAGCAGTTTCGGAGAAATGCGTGAACAAACATACATACAAACATAAATTTATGAAATTTAGCACACGTGTTTAGAAGCCGACATAGAATAACATATGTGAATATTGTGCAGTTCCAACAATATTCACATACATACGTGTCGAAGTGATTACCTCTTTTTTTTTAAAGTTGGTAAAAAAAAAAACACTTCAAACTCACTTTCATTTCCAAGATTTTTTGCCAATCCGGTGTAATAAAGAACATTATTCCCATGCCAGCGCCAGGTAAAGTAACAGCCCTGGAAACAGACGTAAAGAAACATACATGTAAGAGAAGTTTAACATTCCACACACAGAGCTGGCAACACTGGCTACTAGCTCTGTTTTTATAAAAGCTATTCAGTTGCTACGCCAATTTACGATACCTACTCACTCAGTTGCGACGCGTGAGCTACGACTACTGCTACGCGTGACTACGCCAATTGCTACGAGTGTACTACGACTGCTGCTACGAATTTACTACGCCTGTTACTAAGAGTGTACTACGCCAGCTGCTACGTATGTGCTACAACTGCTACGCGTGCACACTGCTACGCGCATTCTTTAAGGCGCCGATTCCCTTGAGTAGCTGATTTTAAAATGAGAATCACGTCTAAATGGCTAGTCGTAATTTTTTGGAAAAAGTATATGTTATATTAGACCATTTTCTTAATAATTTTATCTTAGCAAATTTTGAGTTTTATTCGTATAACATAGTGTAATTAATTTGTAAAGTTATCAAAGTACGACAATCGCACCAAAACCACTGAGCGTATTTTAATGAAATCAACACTATCTTAAAGACAATTTAATTATCTACATTTTGATCTGAGGCTTTTTTTTAAAGTCATAGAATAATACGGAAAGTACAAAAAACTACAAAATTTTGGCTCGCGTGGGTGTGAAACGAGTGCGCGTTTTGTTACCTCAAGGTCGTTGGCGTTAGTCGTCGTTTTAACAGCTGCTAGCTGCTACGCATATTCTACGAGTGTTTTGCGTTTACTACGACTGCTACGCGTTTACTTTGACTGCTTCACGCATTCTTTAACAGCCGCAACGCATATTCTACTATTGATACGTGTGTGTTTCTACTATCTACTGTTACTACACATTTTATGCAATAACTGCTACGCGTGAGCTATGACTACAGGCTCACGCATTCTGTGATAGCTGCTACGCTAAATACGACAACTACTACACATAACTTAAACTGCTACGATAAAACTACGTCTTCTATTACGCGAAGTTTACGAAAACCGGCTACATTATTTACTACGACAGCTTCTTCTTCTTCTTTTTGTGTGAGGATGTGGATGAACACTTGTGAACACATGGTGGTGGTGGTGGTGTCTGGTTTTGAGTTCTGACATGTTCTATAATGTGATTTTTTATTTCGTGGACTAAACTGACATTTGGGGGTTGTCACTTTATCGTTACATTAAAATAGTGTCGTACCCTAACTATCCTGAGTAATCGAAAGTTAATCGAAAATCGAAGTAGATCGAAAATATAACTATTTCACGGCATAAAAAATAATTTGTTTAGAAACTAGCAGCCCATATTTAGTTTCTACTCATTTATGTCAGAATTAATTTTATCGATAGCATTTATTTTATTGTTAATTTCATATTTAACACAATAAAAGTTCATGTACTATGTGTATGAATACTGTTATATTTAAATATATTACGTTTATATTCATAAAACATTTATTTACACCAATTAGTAAAAATAAATTCAGGAGTCATGTCACATCGATTCGATGAATCACTTATGATTGAGCCTTACCTACAACACTATGCTCCGCGCTTACAACATTAAAAAAAAATAAGGTCAATAGCAGCTGTCAGTTTAGTCCACAAAATTAAAAATCACAGTATAGGAAAGGTGTGAATTCATGTACTAGGAAACAGAGACTTTTTTTTCTTACCTGATAAGCAATATGAACATAACGACATATGGGAACAAAGCGAGGAAATAGGCTGCCTTCCCAGAACTCTTGACACCTTTAGCGACAATCAAGAAGATAATCACCCAGGATATGAACAGACTGAGAGTAAGATCCCACAATGGCAAACCTGCAAAGAAACCACAAAGAGCTTTTATTAGAACTAGGATTAGTTTACTTTGGTTCATTCAACATCTAAACTGATAAGGTAAAATTGTTTGTTTGTTTATATGTTTGTAAAATGTATCTCTGGGATTAAAGATCCAATTAAAAAAGCATAGAAATATTAAGCATAGAAAAGCTTATCGTTACATTTCAAGTTACTTACAAAAGTATTGTAAATACAAATAGTATTGTATTTACAAAACTTTTGTAAGTTT
Source organism: Anorthoa munda (assembly GCA_945859665.1). Lineage (NCBI taxonomy): Eukaryota > Metazoa > Arthropoda > Insecta > Lepidoptera > Noctuidae > Anorthoa > Anorthoa munda. The sequence continues at coordinate 9,223,972 of OX243913.1, read as the reverse complement.
CCTTACCAATTCCATCATGGATGCCGTCCGACTGCCGCAGAATGGTTTTTCTGTTAACAAAAAATAACTATATATAGGTGTAAATTCGTAATTAAGAGTTAAATCTAATAACAAATGGAAAAACAAACTCCATGCACCGATTACTAAAGTTGAGTATTTGTCAAATGCTACATTAACCCCGACAACTTGTAAAAAAATTGATTTGACACGTTTTTAACTCCAAATACTCAATTCAGAAAGCCATGTCATATTATGACAAACTTGTCGGGAGGAGTTGTTATGCTATTTAAACAACTTGGTAAAATGAGGTTTTACAGACCCTGATACACTATCTCATAAAAATGCTAGCGCCCGAAATTTCGTGCGTGGCTGCGTGTATGGGCATTTGGGGCCCAGTAACTGGAGTAATACCTCCTCATTGTATATACTCATCGTATTGGCTCTTATAGGAGTCATCAGATTATAAACGCGGCTATTCTCTTATAAGCGCTTATAAGTTTAGTAAGCGGAAGGATTACTCGTAAGAGCAATTACTCCTGGTGTATGCTTTTATAAGTCTTGGGCCTATAATGGCCAGGACATATGTTCTTGTAAACGGTTACAAGGTTAAGTTATAGTAAATGTAATTAAGTTAAAACAACATTTAATTATGCTGGTAAAATCGCATTAGCAAATATTGATGCCATAATCGGTGCTTTATAAGTCAAAATATCCTCAGAAAGTACGCGTTCCAGGATAATTTTCTAGTTGGCGGTCTCCAAGTTACAAAAGCTAGGGTTGGAAGCTCTCCGTCATCCGCCATACTCAGCAGACCTTGCGCCTACAGACTTCTACTTTTTCCAGAATTTGGATAACTTCTTGGCGGGCAAAATTTATTTAGATTAGATGAAGATTACATTGATTAAAATAAAACTGCAATTTCATTGGGAACCTATGACCTAATATACCTGCTATCAATAAAAAAAGCAACTCGTGTTAGAGGATAATCACTCGTGCGTGACTTTCGAAATTTTGATGCCCATATGAACTGTAGGTAGGTATTACACTTATTATCGTAGCTTATCTTTGAATTAATTAATCGAAATTTCCAAAGTATATCAGCGTAAGTACCTAATTAAAGCGGCGTAAACATTATCTGATAATAAATATTTATCGGGCGTTTGTTGAATATTAAATATTTTTTGATTAGATAACTAACAATGTTAAATACCTAGATACATATCATGTTTTATTTAGATATATTATATTTAAAAAAACTAGCAGTGCCCGCGGCTTCGCTTCCGTCAACTTATGCAGGCTACTCTACTTATCTACTTATATAACAATTTTTTTGTTGGGTCATTCTTACGCGGGAAATTACAACACCGCCATTCAGAAAATGACGTCAAATACACAACTCTATTTATCGAATATGGAGTTCAACTGTCCAAGTATCGATTGAATTGATTGAATCGATTGATTGAATTAATGTAATTAATTAAATCATTTGTAAATAGTATAAACAAAATAGGCCCCAAAATCGATCCTTGGGGTACCCCCACCACTATATCCTGCATAGAAGATTTATTGCAATTGCTACTACTATCTGCTTGCATATGACTAATATCCACATACATTTTCCTGTCCAAGTATCTAAATTGCGTGTGTTGTGATATTTTATTTCTTGAAAACTTTAAATTCATAAAGTTTTTGATAGAGGGAACCGATTGCGATAAAACAAACACTAAGTAATACTCCAAGTTACGCACAATATTTATCTATAAAAGTTATCTACATTCGTTTCGTAAATTACGTGATGCTTGCACAACTAAACAGACAGACGAAAATTCCAAAATTGCTGGAAATGGGTTTTGCTGTTTCTTCATTAACAATGGCAATTTTTTTTGGAAATATTTTCAATGTTATAAAAGTACTTTTCTACAGATTTATTAAATGTTTTGCAAACGTGGCAGTCACCTTAATGAGTGAACGTTATATTACTATCAAAGTCATCTCAACAGATAATAATACCATAGACATTGGATAGGGAATCAGAGCTAATGTTTGTCTCGAAAAAAACAGAGACAATATACTTAATTCGTGATACACAAATTTTACGGTTGCAGTTACAGTTGGCTGCCTAAAACTTGATCAAATATTTCTAATACAATTAAATATTTTTGAAATAGGCAGACAAAACGGCACTTGTAAAGGCCAGTTGTGCTTTTCTACAAAGCTGCTGCTTAGGTTCCTCATTTGCACTTCGGCTTAATATTATCCCTTTTCCGGAAAATGTAGCGTTCACTAATGCTATAGCGAAAAGTATTGGGACTGTGGTACTATAATATTATTATTATATTGATTGTCTGTCGGCTTATTTTCTTAAGCTGACGCGACATGACGGAAACATTTAATTGATTATAATAAATGTGCGAACTCACTTGAAATACAATTCCGCACTGCTCACTGGCTCGCCAGTCAATGCACTCAAATTGGCGGTCTGTCCCGATGGCACACAATTTTCCCAATGATCTTCGCAGAGAGCCCAAGGTAGTGTACTTTGAAAACTCATGACTAAATAATACAAGCATAATCCAACGATTGACATATAGTAAGACACTACATACAGAGCACTAAGCACTTGAGCGTAGCCCGTTCCTGAAAAATAAAATGTGGTCAGAGAAGTCATTAAAACAGTTATTTCAAGTTAATTCCGTAAAATAAAACAGCAGCCTACTTGCGTAAGTGAGTTCGGCAGGGTAAAGAACAATTCCGACATGACATGTTTCCTTTAAAACATTTAAAGGAAATTTGTGATACTCTTTCATTTGGTATTGCGTAAATAATTATTTAGAAAGGGTACGTCCTCCACCATATGAGTTGAATTACATATCCTTTCCATGAACTTTCGAGTGTATTGCGCAATACGAAAGTCGTTATCTCAAAGGTATCGTCACCCTTACCTATAAGTGTCTATTGCCGAATTCACTTTCACGCAATTAGGCTGTTAATGAACAAATGGAATCTACCTTTCATTGCTGGTGACAAAGCCCACACTTTAACACAATTACTACTACTGAATTGTCCGAGTGAGGTTTCTAGGTAGTACATAGGTTTTCCTATAAGTATGAGGACGATTATGTATGGGATGAGGAAGGCGCCACCTCCGTTCTGGTAGGCGATGAAAGGGAACCGCCAGACGTTGCCCAGACCCACCGATGTCGCAATGCACGACATCAGGAACTGGTACTGATTGTCCCACTGAGGTCTTTCAGTTTGTGTCTGAGATGCATCCTGGAAAAAAATACGTCAATATAAGTATCATCGAAAATATTTGCAGTGCGATTAAGGGTTACTAAATCCCCATATTCTACTTCATTGTCTTTTTAGAACCCATTAGATACTATAGATAGATACTCTCACAAGGTCAGTGACCTTTAAATCTTAGTACAATGATTCTAATAAAGCTTAATTTTCTTTATAGCATAATTATTCGTTCCTGTGAGCAATCGGGGCTTGATGTGGTCCTCATTTAACCATTCAGTCTATTTCAAACATTTTGAAAAGTTTCCTGGGCTCTAATCAGGGCCACCGGGGGGGCAAAGTACCAAAGTACTTTTTCAGGCTTCGAAATAGGAGATAAGTACTTGGTTGACTTATGCAGATAAGGTAGAATTCAGGATACAGGAGAGGTCATAATTTTTTTCACCCTGTCTATGTCAATATCAATTATATCATATCTCATCTCTCAATGTATAAAACAGTGGGTTGATTATGGAATTCCGTACGGGTATGGGGTTCAAACTTCAAACCCTTCCCGAGTTTGAACACCCCTGCCTACGGCCTTGACTTTATCTGTTTTAAGCTGTTCAATGACACTGACCAATGAGCAAGTTCAGAAATGCGCAAAAGGAAAACAGTAATTTATTATTTATTTATTAAATACTTTATTGTACACCAATTTAGGTTTTTATGACACGCTATCATAAACAGCTTGCGTTGTAAATAACAATGTATCTATACAAAATAATAAATGATTTATGTTCACAAATTCTCTGATTCATAAATTAATTTATACTGTGTACCTACCTAAAGAGTATCAATGTCAACAATAAAAAAAAGTTTTACTATCTAATCTCTTAACATTGTCCTAAATAACAAATTGGCATTGGTCATACATTCAGCCTTGGATGATAAACAATGCTCTGGGAAATGACCGGTTTCAATGTTGCAAAAGTAAGTAGATACCTTATGGAATATACGGTAAATTCTAATGTTGGTGGTGAGGTGTAAAACCATTGGGATGATTATCTTTAGGTTGTAGGAGTATAGTGGGTAACGCAAGTTTCGAACCCTGTGACAATAGAGTGCAGAAAGTCGTCAGTTTCAACTTCATACCGCTCCACTTCAAAAACTTACGGATAACGCTGCAAATTCAGCACTTTGCGGCTTATTCTATCGACATGGTCCACGGGACTCATTGCTGTGACCACAATTTTAGTCGTATGACATGTTCTTTGGCTCGTTGGAAATGAAAGTGCTAAGCTACTCGGTAGTGTGAACAACATAGCAAAAAAAAAAAACCTTCAGCCTGTGAGGGCCCTAGTACGCTTGCTATCTGGACCTGCCTCGTAGTATTTTTGTACTATCAATAGATTTCAATTCAATTTGATCAATAGATTCCGGATAAAGAAGAAAATGCCCCAAATTACTAGGTTTACAAACTTATTTCTAATAAGATTACGCCTATTCGAAAAGTGCGCAATTAGATTTATCTTTTGACACCGCCAACTCTCGCATGTAATTTAAAGTTGATCAGCATCGATTTTGATTACTTCGCGGTTTTTTTATTTTTGTCTATAACTCAAAATATAATTCTGTTAGACAGCGGCACTCTAGATATAGGACGGGCCTGCCCTGGGCTGCGATAAGGGCGGCCATACATCACGAAGTGCCCCTTTACCTGCAGTGCAACGTCGGGGCTTACCTACGCGACCGGCACATTCGCTATGTGGGTCGGGATGGTAACGTACATTGGAGGGAGTACACGTGTGCGTTTTAGGACCTCTCTTGTGGGATCCCGCATACGATGTGGTCCTGCGTGTTGACCTCCCCTTTGGCGTTAGTATCATTTGCCGATACCCTGGTTTTGGCCGGCGGGGACACCTTCGACGAGACTATCCAGCTTTCCGAGCTCGGGGTGGCAAAAGTCGTGGCGTCGATCCGCGAGCTGGGTTTAAAGATAGCGCCTCATAAAACTGAGGCACTATGGTTCCACAGACTGCTGAGAATCAGAGCATTTTGGCCTAACCCTGGATAGTCGGTGGGGCTTCGAAAACCATTTCGAGCTACTGGTCCACCGGGTTGGCAAAGCAGTGGGTGCTTTGCATAGACTGCTGGCCAATTTTGGGGGACCTCGGGCAGAAGTTCGTCACCTCTACGCGGGTGTCGTGCGATCGATGGTCCTGTATGGGGCACCTGTTTGGTCAAACAGACTGTCAGGCACTGTCAGGGATGGAAAATTGCCATCACTGCGGAGGCGACCTTGAATCTGCATAGCGCACGCTCGAGGAGTGCCCTACGTGGGCCTCTGAGCGACACATCTCGGTCGCCAGGATCGAACGAGACCTGGCCGGTGGTTGTGAGAGCCATATTGGCAGCCATAAAACTGGAGCGAAATGGCCTTCTTCTGTGAGACCGTGATGGTTCAGAAGGAGGCTGCCGAGCAGGATCGTGAGAAGGCCGATTCCGCTCGGAGAAGAAGGCGTCGTGGAGGCGACCGCCTCGACGCCTAAAACGCAAAAACCCCGCCTGCATCATGGGCAGGCGGGACTGCAGGGTCACGGGTGGTCAGATTGGGGATTCTGTTCGCCTACCATGTGACTCCAGGAAAGATGGTGGCATAGTGGTCACGTGCTGCCGTGCACAGCGAGGCTCATGGGCGACGCTTCTTAGTCTCCCCGGGGATGGGAGGAAAGGAGGGAGGAAAGCCGCTACCCGCATTTGCAACACGTAGCTGAGCCGCATCGGCCCTCGCGCATTGTACTTCAATAAAATTGTCAATGGTTACAACTCCACAAAAATTTTACAGAGGATTACGAATTTTTGCGGCAGTTCCTCAATTACGGAGGCGGAGGCGAAGTTCCGTTACAACCCTAGTAAAAACTAGGGTGACATGTAAAAACATGTCATAGTAAGACCTAGGTTTATGACCGCCACTCTTCATAATTAGTGGGATTTTGATAAATACTTTGATACCTTATAAGCTTTCTACAAACTTTTAGTATATTATCACATGTCCCGGACTCCCGTTGTCTGTAATCAACATTTGCAAATTAAATTTGTCCCACTTCCCGGTGTTGTTGTATTGAGCTAAAATTTTTTCACACGATTGTTTTTCGTGACAATGCAATTTTTTATATAAACGCTTGTTTAAAATTACTTTTCTTAATATTTAAGCTTGCTGTCTGATTCAAATACGTAGCTACAATTAGTAGTTAGTACCTAACCTACTTAAGTATTTATTGTGAGAACCTATTGTTTTACATAGTTAAAGATAAGTTCACTAGTTATTAAACAAAAATTATCAGCTTGTCATGTTTACATAAAATACGTATATTATGGTACCTATTGGGTAATGATAGATGTGTTTCAATACGGCTTTTTGCCGTTCTAAATACCAATACAAATTATCATTATTTATCAATGTTGTGAAATATAGAAGATCCGACCAATTCAAATTATATGCAACTAGCTTCTGCCCGCGGCATCGCCCGCGTGGGTGTCGGTTATCGCGAGAAAAGGTCTATAGGTGCTATTCCAGACTATAATCTACCTCTGTGCTATATTTCACCAAGATCCATTCAGGCGTTCTGACGTGATTGGATAACAAACATTTATCAATACTTTTGCGTTTATAACAGTTATTACTAGCTGCCACCCGCGGCTCCAACCGCGTTGTATTAGTACTTAGCCTAATATCTTTATAAATTATGACAATTATGTGTTATTCTGATGTATAAACTATATTTTTGTAAAGTCTCAACAAAGTCAGTTCAGTAGTATTTGCGTGAAAGAGTAACAAACATCCGTCCATCCACACAAACATTCGCGTTTAATATTATAGTAGGATGTTTGTGATAATTAATATTCGACAAGAATCTTTTGTCCACTATAATCTTCTAAACTATCTTGTTAACCTATAATTAGCCGCCTAGACCTCAACATACATGATAAGCCAGAAATTACCAAAATAAGAGCAAATATACAAGATAAGACAGGTTTTAACGAAATATAAAGAAAAATATTATAAGATAAGAAAGAAATTAGGTACCAAAATAAAATAAAGAAACGAATAAAATAAACTAACAAACTCATAAGCTAGCAGCTTATAAAAGCTTTCGTTATGTTGTCACCAACTTCTTATATACGGTCTCTAAGGCACTTGTCCCACCGAGGACGATCAGCGTGAAGCGAGTGTGTAGTTTTGATAGTTTGTCGCTCGGCTATAAGCGAGTGTTCTTGTGCGACGGGTGATTACTCGCACCACTCGCTCGGGGCAGCCGCAACAATGTATGTAGATATTACCGCTGGTTGGTCTTTTGGCGTGAGTTTTGACCGCCAAGCAAGCAAGCGACCATCGCGGAGCGAGAATAATAATTTGATAGCTCTTTTCGCTGCGACAACCTTGTGGTGAGAGAGCACTCGCCGGAAGTGTGAACAGCCAGCGATCAACTATTACTATATGTGTCACTTTTATTGACACAGGTTATATCTTTTGTGCGTTACTTCAGCGAGAAAATAGTCAATAGCTAATCGCTTACTCGTCAGCTTATGAGGTAGCTCCTAGTACATTATTGGATTAAACTACTTACTATGGGTTTTTCAGGCAAGTCCGAAGATATATCCAATTTCTTTGTATTGGATGATGGCCGTTTCTTCTGGAAGGAGCCGTCTTCATTTTCAGGTGAAGCGCTAAACGCTGGATTCTCGCGACCATTTTCAACCACGTTTACGTCGTTTGATTCCTTTGCAAAAATAAACCAAAATTAATTAAATTCTTTCTAATAACTAATAAATAGTTTCAATTGGATTTTGAAAACTTTGTTTAAAACTATCTTTATTTACCATTTCACAATATTTGTGGTGAACTCAAAAATATACGTGTCACCACAACATACGTGGATGAAGTGACCACTTTTTTAATTCTTTTTCCTAATATGCTATGTAAAATCATAGAGATTATTTCTTTTTATGTGATACGGTTATCTTGGTATCTATCAATAGATTATATATCTAAATGGTTTTATCAACGTTTTATGATATTCATAAATGCCTTTTTTACTTGGAGACTATAGGGAATACCTAATGTATTTAAGATTAGCAATTTCATTGTTGGTACCTTTATCTTGTCAGCGTCTCCAATTTATGAATTCCTAGCTTCTGCCCGCGGTTTTTTTTGAACAAGGAAACATTATAGTGGCATAAAAAGTAGCCTATGTGCTGTTCCAGATTATAATCTATCTCTGTGCCAATTTGATTCATCCAGATCTGTTAATCCGTTTTAGCGTGAAGAAGAGTACCTAACAAACATACAAACACACTCACGAAGTTTCGCCTTTATAATATTAGTATGATAGTAAGAAGTAATATTCCTGTGTGATGTGACAGTTACACTGTGCTCCGCATACGTCAATAAGTATAATGACCCCTTTTCAATGTTTGCACTATTTTAGTTACACCCTGTAGGTAGGTTAAACATTCACCATAATTATCATAGATAACATACTATCTATACATTGTTGTTTGTCTTGGTATAGGCACGTGAGGAAGGAGGGTTGAATCGCATTATACTATAAAAAACTTTTCTTGTCACATCTATTCAAAAAGAGTTAGTTTATTCCTCGTATAAAGGAACCAAAAGAGCTCATTAATCCCTTAGGGATTAAAAGTTATTTGAATTTGGAATGTGGATATTGTTAGTAAATGGTCCAATCAGCAAAGAGATTAATCACAAACCATGCGGGAACAATGTATTGAATAAGTGACTGGCTGAAAAATTACGAGCGCGGCAAATAAAAAAAACAAGTTGATGAAAAATAAACAACGCGCGAATTAAATGCATTATGCCTTCGTTCGTACTTGTTTCAAATTCAGATTTTAATGTTATAAAAAATGAGTGCGTCTTCCTCAAGTGGAAGTATTATATTCAAGTTTTTCAAAAACTACATCCTGAGACACCGTTTTCTGAGACTATTTCTTAACGGATGCTACTAATAAAATTGTTACATAATTGTTCAAATATATACATTAGCCTCTAATTGTTTTGTTATATCTCTCATGGTTTTTAATTTTATGTAAATAAATAAACATAACGTTCTTGTTCATAAGTTGCACTTACTTATTTTCTCATAGAGGGTGATAAAAAGTAAAGTGTCCACCTCGGGAGCAACATTATTTATTTTTAAGCTCGAGTTACGTAATTTGATTAACTCGCTGTGCTCAGGATTCTACTTTAGAATCCCTCGCTACGCTCTGAAATAAAAAAACGCAACCACCGACTTCCAAATAAAAACACTACAAAGTGAAAAATTATTTTTTTACTATGCATCATAGTAAAAAAATTGAGGCTGTCTATGTAGTGTCTTGTTCCCTCTTCAGTTTTCGGAATTTTTAGTGGTGATTTAAAGCCTTTTCTACTTTTTTTCGATTGGCTCAATAGGACTGTTGCCCTAAGTAGTCTATGGTCTGTTCGGAACATTACGTTATTGATATCTTCATAATTTTGGACTATTTTTGGGACATTTATCATGATGTAGTCGATTTAGTTTTTAACACTTTCTTCTGGTGACTTCCAAGTCCATCTACTGCTGGGTCTTTTTTTGAAATAAGTGTTGATTATTGCTAGTCTATATTCAAATGCATATACTAGCAGTCCTGCGCCTCTTTCGTTTCTTTGGCCTAGCCCATACTGTCCCATGACGAGATTTTCTTCTTTTTTGGGTTGCCCTATTTTTGCATTGAAGTCTCCTAATACTATGATTTTCTCTGCAGCTAGTGTGTGAGCTTTTTTCAGATCATTGCAGAATTTGATTTTGTGGTTTTCCTGGAGGGTTGTGGTCGTACTATTCCACGGGGACCAGCTGACTTGGAAGATGTGTGTTGTGTGTTGATATAGTTTTTTAAGTTTGTTGTTTTCTGCGAGAGACTGGCCGGTTCGTTGCTATATATTTGTGGTGTTGGCTTGTGTGTTTTTTTTTGTTATTATTATTTTTGTTTGTTAGATAGTTTAGTATGCTCGGTTTAACTACGCCTTCGGAAAACCTGGAAGACCTCTGTACTGTGTGGGCGGCCAAAGTTTTGTTCTTTTTGTTTGCTTGAGATATCTGCTCGGCATGGTTGTTTGTGTTTTTCTCTGGAGATTTTAATAGGCTCTTCCCCTTTTTTGTGTATTAGTTTTTATCTGTTCATCGAGTTTTTTTTTTAATAGAAAGAAGTGCAGCCATTACCTGCTCCAATATGATGAAAATAAATTTTAAAAGTATTGGTACTTTGTTTACCATACATGTAGTGACCCCTATTGATGCTTTTTGGAACTTGGTAGAAAGACAATATCGATTAGTAAATCTTTTAGTAGTGATCACTTTTGCCGATTGTAACTAGTTTGACAGATACCGCTACTCGCTTTAGATGGCGTTAGTGTACGATGACTTCGGCGATTTTATTATATTTATTCGGTTTATTTTTAATCACTATACAGAGTTTCCTAGGAAAACTCTGTATAGTGATTCATTGAAAATTCTGCATAAGCATTGTCTAGACAATGATTAATTATTTCACAGTCACTAGTAGTTTTACGATGCACAAAGTTGTCTAAGCTACCCGCTTTTTATTGTTTATTCAAGAAAAGTCACAGGGTACGTAAATTATGCGAGCACTGTTTTTTGCACTGTTTAGTAGACTATTGTTGCTATTTTAACTTTGTTCGTAAATAATGCACACTAAAGTTCTTTTTAGGGTTCCGAAGTCAACAAGGAACCCTTATAGTTTCGCTCTGTCCGTCTGTCCGTCCGCAGCTTAGCTCAGAGAATCTAAGTATTAGAAAGCTATAATTTGGCATATATATACATATTAATAATTCCGACAAAGTGGTAACATAAAATCATTATAAATAATTTTTCTTCGGGTACCTCCCATAAACGTAAAGTGGGGATGTACTATTTTTTCTCATCTGTCCCATGGTGTGGGGTATCGTTGGATAGGCCATTCAAAAATATTATGGGTTTGTTAAAACCATTTTTCGATTCGTTTGCGTAAAATTAAGCTTTAAGTTGCAAAATTATGTTAGAGTCAAGTGTCCCCCCCCCTGCCAGCGAAATGGTTGCTCTTGGCTATGTGAAAAAATTCACGGCAGTAGTAAATATATCGAAATTAAAAGGAAAATTATCACGGATAACAAGGCTTCACAAGTTTACGAGTAATAGTCGACCAAATTATAAAATGTACTTGGCACAGTAAAATTTTTGTACAAATGCCATTGAAAAATTACTTAAATAACGTTGTTAGCTGTGTAAAACAGATAGTAAATATATGCTTATGAACCATGTAAAAATATACAAAAATAAAATCATAACATCCTAAATAATAATGATTTCTAAATTAATAATGTTTATGCTCGAATAACGCATTGGAGTGGCCGGAGTCGTTGGCAGTACCAGAACGTAGTCCATACGGCGCATGCACGCGGTGGAGTCTATTTTGTGTTAGTGCAGAAGTATTTTCGACGTTTTGTAATTAAAACGTAAAAGTAGAGTCAAATTAGATTTCAAGCAAATTACTTATTTGCCTTCTATAAAGTCAATATTCGACCCGACTTCATCACTAATTGAGTAGCGTAAAACTTTCCAGAATGAAATAATGAATACCGCAGATTAGAGGTGAATCCTCTAATCTGCGGTATTAGAGGAGATTAAAGGAATACATACGATTTTTTTCTAATTCCGAAAGAGAAATTAACAAGGAGCGTTCACGTAGGGATCCAGAAACGAACTATACCATTCCCCGTGGCTCTAACGCGCGCTCGTATCGGCTCCTTTCGCAATTCGCACCCGCGCTGGTACTCAAACAGATAATATTTTTCTAACTTCAGTTGCGAAGTTGGATTTTATAACTCCTTCTTCAGTTACCAGTTAGCCCTTATTTAGTTTAAGTCAAGAGTGAATAGATAACATCTAGGCAAGCGTGCTTCACCGTAGACCACATCATCGCTTACCATCAGGCGAGATAGTGGTCAAACGCGAGAATATAGATTAAAAAAAAACATAATTCTATGTGGGCCCGTTTTTAGACTTTGTGAGTCGCTGAAACCGTACTAATGTTCATGTAACAACAACAAAACCCTCTTTTTAGTCCGCATTATTATGCAATTTCGGAACCCTTACCGCGTGGCCCGACACGCACTTGGCCGGTTTTTTTGATAGTAGTTTCACTGTAACTTCGCGTTTTTTATATTTAACTAGGTGTTGCCCCCGACTTCGTCCGCGTGGCTATGAAGATAAAGTTAAATGATGTTTAACGCAAACTATTTTTATATTTCAGTCAACAGAAAATGCCAACCACAACATTTTTTAAGGTATCAATTAGAATAAAAGGTTTTTATTTTTGTAAAACCTCTCTATACATCACATTTTTAGTTCTTGTATTTGATTTCGAAAATTCAATCTATAATGTTACAGAAAACGATGGTGAATGTGGGATAAACAAACATGTAGTATAGGATAGGATAGATTGATCCCCTTTACCGCACTAAAGCTGGTGTTCTCACCGCTAAATTATCGCAGAATAATGTGACAAATTATCAAGCACGCGTTATCTGCTGCTGTGATTGGTTGAATGAATTTTCAATAGCCAATCACAGCAGATAACCGGCGATTATTCGTCAATTACGTTAACAGCCCGATAATCGAGTGTTCAGAAACTGGAGGTTAGACTCCCATCTGGTCCGTTGTGCGTGCAGGCCGGCCTCTCTGTGAGAGAAAATGGGTCGTAACCCACCACGCGGGGCCAGTGCGGTTTGGTGGATGTCACATATCTTCGAATTGTTGGTTCTAAGTCATGTTTTCCTTAACCTTTTTGGGAGCAGTCGTGATGAAATAATTTACACAAAGTAAAGCGCCTACCTGGGTTTGAACCCAAGACCACACACACACACCACCACATGTATGTCGTGGCCGTTACCACTGGGCCACCACTGCACAAACATGTATAAAATATTGTCTGGAATTTGGTATTTAATATGGAGATATGTTAATACCAGGTTCAACGTACTATAAGATACGTTTTACGAAGTGGTACCCAGGGGTAAATACAAATAAATATTCGAGCCATAACTTGATGAAAATACTTACCTACGTAAATGTTATTGTAAAAATATATAAATACCTATCTACGTTTGAATTAATTTTGTTGTATTTTCTGTTTGTTGTCAATAAATGTTTGTTGAAGCGATTATATTCTCTTAAACCGGCCCTGTCGTAAAATCTGTTCCTACCTGACATGTCTTAACTATATTCTATCTCTTTACCAATTTTCAGGTACAGCCAAAGCCAAGGATTTCATATAAACTTGCGAGACCCCTTAGTCCAGGCTATCACAAAATTATTTCGTAGCTTATGTCTCCTACTCATAAACTCTAGACTTGCCAAATAACAGGACGGTAGTACAAAAAAAAAACCGAACATTCATGCAAACTTGCGAGTGCTTAGACCTCTTTAAGCCGGCTCTGACACAAAATTCGTTCTTAGCGAATGTCTACTAACTATTAAATACCTCCCTGCCAAATTTCAAGTTTGGTATCACAACAAAATGAAAGAGTTTCATAGAAACTTGCGAGAGCCCATAGACCTCCTTAATCCGGCCCAGTCGCAATATCCGGTCTTAGCTAACATCTACTAACTATAAACTACTTCCATGCCAAATTTCAGGTTTGTTTCACAAAAAATTAAGTACTTGCATACAAACTTACGAGAGCCCTTAAACCTCCTTAATACGGCCCTGTCGCAAAATCCGTTTTAAGCGGTATTCTACTAACAATAAACTACTGCCCTGGCAAATTTTAAGTTTATGTTAAAAAACGACATACTCCTCGGTAAGAAAAAAAAATACTGGCAGGCATAGCACAGATACATAGATATATGTAATATTAATAAAGAAAAAAATCTTCGTTTCTCTTTTTTTTTTTCTGAATGTAGTCATTTGTTTGCTTCGTGTCGGATCGTGTTCTCGAAAATGGAGAAAAACGAAGTGCGGGCCGTTATTAGTTATGGCCTCAATATTTTGGGACTCAGAAGGGATATTGTTGATTGATTACCTGGAGCGTGGAACCACTATTACAGGCCAATATTATGCAGCTTTAATTCCCAAGTTGAGGAATGCCATCAAAGAGAAAAGGAGAGGGAAACTTCGAAGGGGTGTGCTGTTTCATCACGACAACGCACCCGCGCACAGGTCGGCAGTTGCGATGGCTGCCATTCAGCAAGCTGGCTTCGAATTGGTTGACCACCCCCCTTATTCACCAGATCTGGCGGCTAGCGATTTTTATCTGTTCCCCAAATTGAAAAAAATACTTAAGGGGAAACAGATACGAAGACGATAACGAGGTGATGGATGCCGTGGAGAGCTTTTTGCAGGACCAAGACAAAACTTTTTTCTGAAAGGGATTGAAGCCTTGGAAAAGCGCTGGACTCGGTGTGTAGAGATACTCGGAAACTTGAAAAATAAATTATTAAGTTATCAATAGTCATTATATTCTATCTCATTCTTACTACTTTTTGATCCCTCCTCGTATATAGCTTTCGCAAGAAAAACACAGAGCCGATGTTGACAGTTGCTCAGTAGCGCCCCCTCTCCATATGTCGTTATTATTAGTTATTATTGTATAGGTACGTAATTATATACGTCTAGCTTTCTAATAATAACTATGTCAGGTAATTTTTTCACAAAAACAAATAACTTTTAATCTAACTATTGTAAAATATCATAGAAAATCAACTTTTTGTTTAGTGAAATCAGTCATTCATCACTTAGGTGATTAAGGTACGTGTAGCAATGAATTAGCAAATTAAGTTTTTTAATACTGAGTTCATAATCTGTACACTTGTTGCAACGATCTGAATAATAGCTTTAATGAAACTGTTTTCGTCTACTCTGTGGTCGTGGCGAGATCTATGAGTTTTTTTTAATTACTTATAGCAATTGAATGTGCTAATATTCACGAATTTAAAACACTTAGTACCATTGATGTAAATTTTAATTCGATAACTAACGTCCATACAGAAAAAAATAGTTAGGTTTGACTGTGCTGACTGTACCAAATTTAAGTTGTTAGTATTCGTTCGGAATAGAAAATAAATAAGAAGTAAAACAATAACCAGTTGTATTAGTTGTTGGTATTAGAACGGAATAAATCCACGAGACAAGGGCAGGAAGTGGATAATGATATTCATGCATTGCGATCAATCACGCGATTCTGAAGTAGGTATAATTAATTATGAATAATTAGTCATAATGCCGGCATAATGGATTACGTTTATCTAGAGCTTATGAAGTTGAAGCCGAAGCGATCGAAATCATAATACATCGACACGTGCCTGTGTTTATCTTCGTGCTAATGCTTTAGTTTCTGCGAATAATGACTTTCCATACTAACATTTCCACATCATCATCATCATCAACTTTTGGGATTCGAGGCTACCTATTTACACAGGCTACAAAACTTGTTGATACGTATCTATGTATACTAACATAGATACGTATCAACAAATTTTGTATCAGTTGATACGTCATTTCAAATAATCATTTATCTGTCTGTTGATATAAGTATTAATTATAAATGGCGGGTGAGTTTGCAGTATAATCACCGGCATGTAAAGTGGCAAGGTTTTGGCGTAGTGGGGGTAAGTTCGCGCATATTTCGTGAACTGACCAACCACCATCAGTACATGTGTGAGTACTTCTAATACTTTATGTCTGTAGGTGGTATAGTGGGTAGTGCAATTCTGGGTGCATTGTCCTCACATGTATGAATTTAATAATGTATGTACCTCTGTTCCTAAATATTGTAAAAAAACTTTTTTTTTTTAAGTATGGAGTTTCTTGTGCATTCTTCTCCATAACAAGCTACTTTCCGAATGTACGGTAGAATCATTGTAATGTAACGTTCAAAACTGCCGCTTGGTGGCCTAGTTGAAATAAAATATCTTAGTCTTTGTCTTGTCTTTGTCCACCATATAGAGCGAACGGAACGTGGACGCAACGCGATTGGTCAGTCGATCCTTGTGTCAACTGACCAACCAATCGCGAGCTCGGAACGTTCCCAGCGCCACGCTTCACTACCAAAGAGACCTAAAATACGACTTCTGCGCATTTCACGACTCTTCCCAATAAAAGTGACGGGGATTATACCTACAATACAAATCACAGGCTCTACAAAAATAATGGCTGGTTTATCATTATCATCAGCCTAAAGCAGTCCACTGTTGGGCATAGGCCTCTCCAATCTCACGCCATTTGTCTCAAGTTTTGGCAGTTCTCATCCAGCTGTTACCCTGCGAAGAACGTCGCTCCACCGAGCCTGAGGCCGTCCCACCCTACGTTTACCAATACGTGGTCTCCAACCAAGAGCACACAATGGTTGGTTGATTTTACTTGATGTTGGGTGGGTGGATTGGTTGGTTGGTTAACAGTTAGCGGTACCCTACAGGACGTCCAATGTCAAAAAGGGGTAAGACACTAATATACCGACGAAAAAAGAGATTTTTTTTTTGAAGGAGCTCCTTTTCCTAATCCATTCGACACGTATGTATGTAATATTGTTGGAATTGCACAATATTCACATATGTTAATCTGTAAGGGCTTCTCAACACGTCTGCCAAATTTAATAAGTGTATGTATGTTTGTTTGTATACTTGTTTGTATATTTGTTTGTATGTTTGTTTGTGTGTATATTTGTTTGTACGTTTGTATGTATTTTTGTCCACGCATTTCGCCGAAACAGCTAATCGTACCGTGATCATTCTTTTTTATTGGATTAAGTATCCAATTTAGGGAATAGTGCAAGTTTCATCAAAGTCGGTTTAGCAGTTTTCAAGATATGGAACATACAACCGAACTCCTTAGCGATAAACAGCACGAATGTGTAAATTAAGTTAATATGGGTATTTTGTCAATCCTTTAGGTACCTTACTTGCTGATTTTTTTGTGATAGGGTACTAAAACTAACAGAGAA
Source organism: Anorthoa munda (assembly GCA_945859665.1). Classification (NCBI taxonomy): domain Eukaryota; kingdom Metazoa; phylum Arthropoda; class Insecta; order Lepidoptera; family Noctuidae; genus Anorthoa; species Anorthoa munda. The sequence goes on along the minus strand of OX243913.1, from coordinate 9,206,709 downwards.
ATAAACACTTTTATTACAAAAAATAGCAAAACACTAAAAAGTGCAAAAAATACTTTCGTTTCAGTTATTTTTGCACTTTTTAGTGTTTTGATTTAGAAGTAGGTTTATTTTTTGTGAAAAAGATTTTTCATGTTTACCATGCTGTTTAAAAAATACCTACTCATTTTTTATTGAAAGGCAATTCGCAATAAATTTCTGTTTTACAAGAGAGATTTACAAATAAGACAGTGGTTCCCATAAATGTTGGCCATAATATGTGGAATCATATTTTATTTTCATAGTAGGTAAAGCAGCAGCCTAATTGCGTAAGTGAATTCTGCAAAGGAAACAAGTCGATTCTTTCAAAGAATCAGAATCATTTCTCGCTACTTTTTCGGTATTGCGAAACTAATTTGGAAAGCTAGCGTTAGCTTTCCAAATCCTCCCTTGAGTTGAACACAGACTACTTAGAGATACTACGGAGTTGAAGATATATGACATTTGCATTACACAATACCAATAGTGAAGTTTTATCTCGATTCTGCCGCTTTCATTCATTCTTTTACAATCAATTCTACGTCAAAATATTGGTAATGAAAGGAGTATAACCTTTCCGTTTCAGAGTGTAATATGCAATACGAAATGTCGTTTTTGGGAAGGTTCCAACTTGTTTGCTTTACAGAATTCACTTACGCAATTAGGCTGCAGGTATTGCGTACCTATTCGGTAACAAAACTAAAGAATAGGTAACCCTCGATTTCGGCAGAAATTAAAGTTGAGTATTTGTATTTGTGACATCCACCAACCCGCACTGGGCCCGCACATTAATAGGCTGATGTGATGTGATGATTTGTTCAACTTTACTTTAGCCGGAAAACTTGTCAGTCTTTGGCATTAAAGTAAAGTTTTGGGGTAGGGTTTTACTCTTTATTCTCAATCCTCAACTCGGAGGCAGACATAAGGTAAGTGGTACCAATGGTTTGATAAAATATTAAAAACGCGAAAAGTAAATAACTTTTTTATTAAAACGTATTTTCCTACAATACAAAAGGTTTACAACATGTTTAAAATTAACTTAATAAATAGAATACCCTGACTTAAAATACAACATCACTATAAATTATGCTATTTAAATAACATCATTTTGGCAATTAATTAGGTACACGATTTAAGTATATATTTACAATTTATAACAAATCGTCAGTTAGGCATCGGGATTAAGGTACCTTCGTAGTTTTACCCTAAATCTATAGTAAATTAATTAAACCTAATGACTAGTGGTTTAGATTTCTCCGGTATCCACCGGTGAGTATGTACCAGATGTGCCTGGGTAGTGTGGTGTTCATCATCTCTTGCTCCTCCTTGGCCTGAGCCGTGAACTGCACCCAGCCCTCCTTGTCGGCTCGCGCGCGGGGGCCCCACGACGCCTTCGGGCTGAACGAACGCCTTACCGTCTGTAAAAAGCATCAAATTTAGTTCCACCAGTTTTATGACAAGTGTGTTGTTACAACGCTGTTTGTGTTATGTTGACAGCCCCCCGGTGGGTTCCCGCATTGTTGAGGCGGGGAGGCTCAGTTGCCGATACTGATGACGTAGTGGCCATGCAACATGTAGGTTGCGTTGCCGCCGGGGCGACATCACAACTAAGGTGGGCTGCGATGTTGTATGGGGCCTCCCATACCCATACTATATCGCGGCTGAGGGTTGGAGGCCGCGGCGGGAGAGGAGTATTGCGGTGCGCCGCTCTCCCTATCTTTCGCGGCCTGGACGGGGTCGGGGTCGCCACCGTTTGATGGCGGATGCGGTGGGGCCGCATGGGAGGAGGAGTGTCGATATAGCGTTGGCCGCTCGCCCTATCCCCTGCGGCCGAAAAATGGTAGGTGGCGGTGCCATTGACCTTGACCCGTCACAAAGGGACCAGGGGTGCCTTACACGGGCCTTAGTCGTCTGGCGCCCATGTGCTGGTTTTGTCCCTGGGGTGGTCACGGCGTACATTGTGTTCCGGTGCGCTGGTGATGGGGGTACTCCCCAGAAGAGGGTCCGCCGACGGACAGCCGCGGTGTTTTCGCGGTGAGTTCTAACGCGTGCTCGTGTTCCCACCATAAGCGGCACAGGAGGACACCGTGGAGTTTTAGTGGGTTGGAGTCCCACATAACTGCAATATCTCCTCTTGGTAGTGCAGTATGCATGAGCATTTCTCCACGCAAAAAAATAATAAAAGAATCGCGGCTCTAAACAATAGAGATAGTTGTATTATTCAATTATTTGTATTAAATCTACTTCTATGTTTAAGTCCCATGTGATAATGGCATCAAGCGGGCACAAATCCAGACTCCTGGCCGCTATTGAGAGATTCCAGATGGAAAACCCAACAACACTTTGCCCGACTCGGGAATCAAATTCAGGACCTCAAGCTCAGCAGTTCAGCTGGTGAAATGTGGTGTGATATATATTTATTTATTTATTTATTTTACACGACAAGTACAACATCTTACAGTATTCCAAGACGATGTTATACACAGAATACATAATTTTAAATATATACACCATATTTAAATAATAAAAATTTAATAATTAAAATAAAATAACAAAAATTAACATTAAATAAAGAAACAATTAAAATTGGATGCCCCCTTCAATGCACCTTTGTGCTCCCGACACAAATTTCGGCAGGCTATGGGAGATATCTTCCGATGGCATATTATTTATAATACGCGCGGCCCTTGACAAAGGGGCAAACTTTAATAAATTTGTCCTAGCCCTTGGCACATCTAACAAAGTGGGGCGGCGGCGCGCACCCACATACCCGTCCGGGACATGCAGCCGCAGTGCCTCCAGTACATCTGGGTGATGCACCAGCCCGCGCAGCACTCTCGCCACGTATTTTACTAACGCGACGTCCCTCCTAACCGCCAGCCTGGTGTACCCGACCATGTCCAACACAAACAGACTCGGATACATCAACGGGTTAAATAGGTAAACCCCATATTGCTTCAAATATAGATACCTAGTGAATATAGGTACCTCGGTACTAGGTACCGGTATATATATGTACCTCTGCCTAAGCCTTAAGGATTATAAGATCAATATTAACAAATTAATCAATCAAAATAATAATTAATTAATAATAATAATAATTAATTATTAATTATTATTATTAAATTTTCAAAATCTTACCTCCATGAAGTTTCCGGATCTATTTTTGTACATCACTACCGTGATAGAGATCGGTACGAACAGAATACCAATGACGAGCATCATATATCCCGATACTGAAAATAGAATAATATTGTGGTGAGTCTCGCGAAATACACAATAACATCCCATTTAATCATCCCCGAAAGTTTTGAAAAATAGAACTGAAAGAGTTGTACCATTCAACCGATTCAATGCAACCGATTAAATTGTGGGGTTATGTTAAACTTAATAAGTGGTACAAATTAAATTACTAACATTAACATTAGAAACGAGAGAGAAAAAAAAAATAAAGAACAAAAAAATTTGTTGATTCTATAAAGTTGTAAGAGATTCCCTTTAACATTATCACTGTCTCATTTGATAAAATCCTTAATGATATTCTTACCATATCCAGCTGTTGGATAGTAATAGTCTTCGCCGAACGTCAGAGCTTCGCTAGTAATCAGAGCGTAGATGAAGACAGTGACCATCATAGCAGGCATGATAATACCCCAGCAGAATCTCCAGTAGAAACCGGTCTTGATGCCCGACATGTATTCGATGTCCACGCACAATTTCTCCAAACCTGTAGAGAATAATTTCAATGGTTTAGTCTTGATTGTTGAAGCGGAACTATTAGCAACGTACTACATATATATGTAGGACACACACTTATATGTCCAAGAACATAACTACATAAAGGGCTTACCATAAATCCAGATAATTCCAATAATTTCGGCGATGGCACAGAAGAGAATCAGGAAAGTTCCACCGAAATGATCAACCAACTCCAAGACATATTGACCACCCTGTAAAATCAAAAAGGTTAGTGTTGTATCAGTGTGATAAGACAAGCCGATGTATACTTTAGAAATATCAAAATTTTGTATGTCTAATTTTGCAATGTGTGACGCCTGTACTTTACTGGGGAGGCCCCACTACCACTGATCACAACTTTAAAAAAAATTGCTTAATACGACAAAAAGCTTTTAAAGAACAACTTACAGGTGTAACGTAAATAAGTCCGATGGCGAATCCGACAGTGCAGCAGAAGGCGGACATGAAGACGGTACGGATGCGCGGGAAGGAGTCCAACATTACCGTGTTGATGGTGGACAGGAGGGCCACAGCAGAACCGATACCAAGCACAGTCATCATCAAGAAGAACAGCACTGAGAACAACTGGAAACGATTGCGTTGATAAACTTTCTATTCAAGCAACAAAATTTTATACGTTAACCCACAAGAATCCAAACATACCTGAGGTTGGAAAGTTTTGGAAATGGCATCAGGGTAGGAAATGAAGGCGAGTCCAGTACCTCCAGAACCTATGACTTCGGATACATCCTTCCTCAGCTCATACGCCAAGTTCCCCAGAATTCCGAAGATCGTGATACCCGACAGCAAACTAGTGAACGTGTCCAAAGTTGTCACAATCATGGCATCCCTGGAGCAGAAAATAATTTGTTGATTTTTTGCTAAAATAAGTAGTTCCAAGCAGATAAATAGGATATAAAAAATCCCGTGACTAAGGACACTGGATATTATATGTAAAATCTATGTGCTTGATTGTATAAAGTAGCTGTGTACCAACACCCCCCCCCCCCCTAATGTTATTAAATAATAATTTCATACCTGTAAACGTTTTGCCTGAACCCGTTGTAGGAAGAGAACATAATAATAGCGCCGGTGCCCACGGACAGAGAGAAGAACACCTGTGTTACTGCTGCGTACCACACCTGGAACAAAAGACACGTCATATTGTTACAATGCTTTCAAATAATTAAATATTATTTACTCTAGGTACTTAATAATACAGTATAAAAACTATACTACTTACATCAAGTTCTATAAGTTTGTCCCACTGTGGCGTCAAGAAGAAAAGAATACCGTCGCCTGCTCCGGGTAGGATAACCGTACTGAAAAAAAATAAAACTATTGTTAACTTGAATATAGAATATATGTGAACTAAAATGCCATTATGAGGTTTATTGCATATTTAAAAAAATCATGTGATGGTTTTACTTAAGTGGCACTGTAATTAGGAAATAACATTAAAATCGCAAAGCTAGATGTAGTTCTGCATTTTTGGTATGTTGTACGAAGCAGTTAGGGTAGTGTAAATCCAAATATGCAACATAGAAATACTTATGATAGCTGGAGCACTACGACTTTGTGCTCTAAAAGTCATTTAAATTGCGTTTTTCACTAACAATATTCCGAACTTTTTTAAAGTTCATTAATCTTGCAACAATTTAAGACCAACCGTAGCTCTATGAACACTATAGGGACCAAGCTATTCCTTCGAAGATTTCCATGCGTTCCAAACCTACCACCAAGTGCAAAAGTGGCTGGGGATAGAGAAGGACCCCACCGAGCGGGGTTGCGAAATAAGCAACTAATAACGAGCCTGCACCACGACACTTCTAAATGATAGTCTGCAAATGTAAGAAGGGACGCAGGGCCGCGTTTACTTGCCTAAGAGTTCCTTAAATTTTCAATAATATAAGCCCAACCGCAGCACTATAAACACTATAGGGACTAAGCTCTGGCCCTTTAAATATAGTCACTTTTTAATTTTGCTCCTGCCCTGATCAAGAAATTGGCAGTCCCTTGTCCTATGAGAAAAGTCAATAGAAAAAAGTTGTAGTACATTTAATACCCTTTCATTAAAACACAGAACCTAGTCTGTGAGACTAATACTCGTAGTTCACTCACAATCTCAAAATAATTAAAAGGAGGAGAAAATGGATTTTTGAAAAATTTTGACTTTTTCGGGTGCATCAACATTCCAAAGGAAAAGGCATAAAATTATGTGAAAACGAATTTCAGCGCAGCTCTCAGACACGGCCTCCTGCTTCCCTTCTTACATTTGCATTGTATGATTTTGAGAAGGTCATAACTTCGTCCCTCTAATGTTTATAGAGCTGCGGTTGAGCTAAAATTGTTGCAAATTAATGGACATTAAAATAGTACGAATCTTAGTTTGCTGAAAAATGCATAGTTAGTGACTTTTAGTAAATTGAAAAACCGGCCAAGTGCGAGTCGGACTCGCGCACGAAGGGTTCCGTACCATTATCGCAAAAAACGGCAAAAAATCACGTCTGTTGTACGGGAGCCCCACTTAAATATTTATTTTATTCTGTTTTTAGTATTTGTTGTTATAGTGGCAACAGAAATACATCATTTGTGAAAATTTCAACTATCTAGCTATCACGGTTCATGTGATACAGCCTGGTGACAGACGGGCAGACAGACAGACAGACAGACGGACAGACAGAAAGACAGACGGATCGCAGAGTCTTAGTAATACGGTCCCGTTTTTACCCTTTGGGTACGGAACCCTACAAAGACCCAAAATTTCGCAGTCAACAAGGTACCCTTATAGTTTCGCCATGTCCGTCTGTCCGTCCGTCTGCAGCTTAGCTCAGAGACTCTTAGTACTAGAAAGCTATGGCAGTATGGCATGGATATACATATTAATCACGCCAACAACAACACAACAAAAACTATACTAGACCATGTCATAACTAGTTTAAAAGAAAACAGTTTCCACGTTGCAGTCATTGAATCCGCCTTATCTGATCATAAGCAGATATTTTTGGAAGTGAAACAATATAAACCCCAAGCTGTAAAGAAAAAGCAGTACCAAACTTTAGAATATACCAAACTATATAAAACTTTAGAAAACCTAGATTTCAAGGATATTGGACAGGACTACAATAATTTTCATGAAGCGATGCAATCAGCAATTAATGAGAACAAAAACAAAAATCCTAAATCCCCCCAAGTCAGATTGGATCAACAAGAGTATAATTACCAGAATAAATAAAAGAAATGAATTGTAATAAAATTAAGCCGAGTGATAAGAAAATAGAAGAAGAGTTCAAAAGAGAGAGGCAACGTGTTGTTGAGCTGATTCAAGGAACCAAAGCTACTTATTATCATAAAGTATTTAAAGAATGTGAAGGTAAGCCTTTGAAAATGTGGCAATTAATTAATAATCTTTCAAATAATAAAACTAAAGAAATCTGTGCTCCTTCAAAATTAGAGTCTCCTACGGGAGTTATTACGGATGTAACTGATATATGTGAGGCGTTTAATAATTATTTTTCTAATATAGGCATTCTTCTCGTAAGCCAAATTCCCTCTACCTATCACTATAGTCACACCACTACTCGTCTAAGTACCACTCATACCCATGAACTCACACAAATAAGAACCACCACCGAAGACGAAGTAGCAAAAATAATTGACTGTCTAAAATCAAATACAAGTGCTGGAATTGATGGTATTAGTGTAAAGGTCATTAAATCTTGTATGTTTCTAATCTTACCTACTTTAACAAAGTGTATGAACGAATGCTTTAGCAAAGGATGGTTCCCAAACATGCTCAAAATAGCAAAAGTTACTCCTATACATAAATCTGGATATAAAGTGATCCGGGCAATTACAGGCCCGTCTCTGTGCTTCCTGTGATCTCTAAAATATTTGAAAAGTTACTTCATAACAGATTGTCACAATATCTTACTTCTCAAAACTTTTTATTTGATCGACAATATGGATTTAGGCAAAAGTCTAATACACTTTCAGCTGCAACTGACCTAATTACTAAAATTAAGACTAACATAGATCAAAAACAAATAGTCCTCGGTGTATTCATTGACTGAAAAAAGGCGTTCGATACCGTCAGTCACAAACTACTACTGGATAAATTGGCAGCGATTGGCATAACTGGAAGTGCATATAAAATGTGTATATCTTACTTAGAAAACCGATATCAGGTGGTTAGGATAGGAGAATGCACTAGTGAACCTAAAATAATCAAATGTGGTGTTCCACAGGGATCTATTATGGGGCCACTCCTATTTCTTATCTACATTAACAGCATGCATGAAATAGGACTTAAAGGACATATCTCACTATACGCGGACGATACATGCCTGTTTTACTTTGGTCATTCAACAGAATCCGTGATGCGGGAAGCACAGGATGATCTCAATATTCTAGAAAAATGGTTTTTGAGTAACTTACTAACTGTAAACGCGTCAAAAACTAATTACATCATATTTTCAGCGAAAAACAAAAAGCTTCACGATCATCAACCTTTACTTATAAATGGTGCTGTATTGATCAAGGTGAACAAGGAGAAATATCTAGGGCTTACATTAGATAATCAACTGCAATGGACACCACATATTGAAAACCTACGGTCAAAAATAAGCTGTCCTATTTTTGACCGTAGTAATACCCCGAAGGGCACCAGTAAGTGCCCTTCGGGGTATTGTAAGATGTCTTCCCCTAAAAGTGCGTTACACCATCTATAACTCATTGGTAAAGCCTCACATTGATTACTTGATAGAAGTGTGGGGATCAGCTGCCAAAACACATCTTGATAAATTACAAAGAGCGCAAAATAGAATAATAAAAGTCCTCTTCCACTATAATTTAACAGCAACTATCAAAATTTATAATGAGACAAAATTATTTAATATTGCACAAATTTACCAAAATAACACATGTATTTTAATACGAAAAATCTTAAACAAAAACATACACAAATAAAATTCACAATCAAATATATACCCGTAGTTCTAGGCGAGCACATGATATACAATTATATAAACCGCGAACTAATTACGGTAAAAAGTGTATTTTGCATCAAGGAGCACAGATGCTAAGTCAATATGCCTATTCAAAAAGTTATTAAAACAACATATTTTCAAAGGCATCACAAAAAAGTAAAGCTGTCCGAGTCCAATATTATTATCGTACTCACTCCATGTAAACCGTTCCTTTTAACTGCTCAAAAGCTGTCGTTAGTTAACACGAATGACAAAGTTATCTTAAATTACCCACTAACCCAGAAATGTAATTTCTTTTTTTTTTTTACAATACCTACCGTCTACGCGCATCTGTACTTGAAATTGCTTAAGTTTTGTTTTATATTTTATTTCTCCTCGTAAGTGATTTGTAATCTTTGAGAAATAAAGAATTTTAAACCGTAACAAAGTGGTAAAATAAAATCATCTTATTTTTGACAGTATGTACGGTATTATGATAAGTAGGCTTTACAAGTTTACGAATTAATAGTCAATCAACTTATAAAACTGTGTGTACATTCATAATAAAATAAAATGTACTTGGAAAACTAATGTTTTTTCATTTCTTTAGAGCAATGTTCGGTGCTTTCATTGTTTATGAACTTCAGTATTTTTACCTAATTATGTTGGTGAATGTAGCTGTCTGTACGGAACCTCGGTGCGCGAGTCTGACTCGCACTTGGCCGGTTTTTTTTGTGTATGACGCGGCGAGCACACGTTTTTCGAAGTTGTAAATCTGGATATACACGACCCCTAAAGGTCCACACATATCAGGGCCATGTACGGGCCCGTGCACGGACGGAAAAAAATATCGGTGGGTACATTTTATATGAACTCGTTCACACACGTCCATGCACGGGCCCGTGCACGGTCCGTCCACGTCCCTGGCACAGCCCTGATATGTGTGGATAGACCTTAACTAGTCCATACAACATTTTTAGCCTTTTTTGTTTCGATTTCTACTGGGCTAATAAAACAATAATAAAATACAATACGAATAATAAACTTACGTAATGAGCAAAATAATCATCACGACGTAGGGGAAAATAGCCAAGAAGTAGGCGGCTTTGCCGGAAGTCTTGACACCCTGGGCAACAATCAAGAAGATCACCAGCCACGCGGCAAGCAGACACACAACCAAGTACCAGATAGGTAGACCTGCAAAACAAAATCATATAGTCAATTTTGAATCATAGTTTAAATGACGTAAGAGGAAATCAAATGTTTCAACTTCAATCATATTGTAGTTATAGTTCTCGCCAAACTTCTTGGCCGCCCTGAATTTGGCTACAATGGCTGCGCAGTAGAAAATCTCATACAAAAATAGCACCGTTTCATGCCTCGCGCATCCGGTAAACCAACTTCAGGGCGGCCAAGAAGTTTGGCGAGGGCTATATTTGAGGTTATTCATATTGAGATCGTAGCATAGGACTTAATTCGCCAGGTAACATAAACTAGCAATTAAATAATGGTTGCTCAATCAGAAAAATATATTAATTAACATACTCACCAAGTCCACCTTCAAGGCCATCTTTCTGCTGAAGAACCGTCTGGCTGCAAAATAAAAATAAACTAGTATAAGAAAAAACTAGCTTCAGGTTTTCAGATTATGCGCCCGCGCGGTGATCCCGCGCGATAGTCTAGTGTCCAAGGCCATTCTTGTGGCTTAAACCGCTAAAGTTGCCTGGGACACTTAACTCTTAAGGCTTATTATCTAGTAAACTACTGCAGCTACACCAAAATAAAAAATACATTTAGGTGAAACTATACAGAACACTAATAAAATACACCTAATATAATATAAATACAAATAATGATAAAATACATACGTGAAATACAGCTCAGCGCTACTAGTGGTTTCTCCTGTCGTTTCGGTTGCCGGTTGATTGGGGTCGGAAGGAACGCAGTTCAGCCACTCGTCCTTGCAGATGCCCCAGGGCAGCGTGGGCTGGAAGCTCATGGCCAGGTAGTACAGGCAGAGCGCGACGATCGACACGTAGTACGATAAGACGTACCCACAAGCCAGCGCTGTGGCATAGCCGGTGCCTGGAATCAAACAAAATTTAATTACTTATTTATTTAAACTTTTTGGAATACATAGTCAGACTTTGAAGAGTTGTGAATAAGTAGGTAAATCGGATAAAAAAAAACTGGTGCTTTGAAGATCTTTGCTTTTCATATGTAAAACCATAAATTAGGTTACTCACATTTCTATCAGTAATTGAAAGCTACAATATCGCAAAGGGTCTTGGGCTAGTTTTGTTCGGGAATAATGCACAGTTCCTGTATAGCCCACGGGAGCGAAGTCGTGGACAACAACAGGTTGATCTATTAGCCCAGGCTGAGACTAGTTATTTGTGGATGACACTCATCTGCTATTCGTTAAATTCCGAAAATAACAGGCTCACCTTTCATAGCTGGAGACAGCGACCAGACGGACACTGAGTTCCTGGAACTGAATTGTCCCACGGCACATTCGAGGTAGTACATAGGTTTGCCGATGAGCAATAGTACAATGATGTAAGGGATGAGGAAGGCGCCGCCTCCGTTCTCGTAGGCGATGAAGGGGAACCGCCACACATTGCCCAGACCCACCGATGTGGCGATGCAGGACATGAGGAACTCGATTTGATTGTCCCATACTGCACGCTTAGGTTCGCTTTTTTCCGGGTCGCCCTGAAAATTAACATATTTTTTTATTACCTTGGTAAGTTTTTAAAGTTAAAATAATCAAGCAGGAAATATTGTTTTGTATTAATTTATTTTCAGGTAAAATAGCTTGTATTTTTATTAATTATATGGAGCCATGGTGGCCCAGTGGTAACGGCCCCGACTTACGTGTCGAAGGTCGTGGGTTCGAACCCAGGCAGGCGCTTTACTTTGTGTAAATTATTTCATCACAAGTGCTTTAAAAACGGTAAAAGAAAACATCGTGAGCAAAACCGGCATGTCCTAGTTAAAAAAATTCGAAGACATGTGACATCCACCGATCCGCACTGGGCCCGCGTGGTGAATTAACGCCCATTCCCTCTCTCAAAGAGAGGAGGCCTGTGTCCCAGCAGTGGGAACATTATAAGGCTGGTGATGATGATTTTATTAATTTATACCTTTTTTTTTTTACTTAATCTGTAAAGTATGTTTAATGTAATATTTAACGTAAGATTATTGTTTTCTGTTATGTTTTTTATTTAAACACGTTTGCTATGACAGACCAATATTTTATAAGTTTATTATGGTCATGTGTTTATACAAATTAGAAAACAAGGCTTCTCCCCATTATTGGTTATTCTAAAGAATGCAAAAAAGTAAAAGGCAAATGTAAATAACAGGAAGGTTGCGTCGGTGCTCCGTAGACCAATTGGAATTCGACCAATTGGTCTATGGGGAAAATTACATGTTTCCATCGTCCAATTACCAACTGGGTCTATGGAGCATACTCGACGTAAACCAAAACTATGTTCCATTATCACATTATAACCCTGAGTTCACACCAGTTTCCTATACTTTGGGTTCAAAGAAGCCTTTGTTATATTTTTGTGTTCACATCAAACTAAATTCAAAAATATTGCACATGGATATACGAAGTTTACTGCATGTTTAAACTTGTTTTTACATGTTAAAATGTCTGAAATTCCGACGCCCAATCAATTAGAAGGTTGACCTACTTCATCAATTTCATACAATACCAATAAAAATAAAAGGATTTCGTAATGGGACCATAAGCAGAAAAAAAAGTCTTGAATTCATATTTTATAAGTAAATTAAACATTGTCAGATTATTTTTCGGTATAAATTTTTTACTTTATGGTACTTGGGCCTTATAGAGTTCACAGTACTAGAATTAAATCACCCATAGTCCAAATTATATGCGTAAACTTACTTTCTCTTTTTTTTCGTTAGGGCCATTAAAACCAGCTTTCTCAGACAGTTCCCCCTTGGTAGGGCCGCCTCGACTCGAAGGATCCTCCGCTATGTCGAAGGCATTATTGTCTTGACCGCTCTGAAATTATATCGGATATATTTAATCAAACATTCTTATGAAGATATTATCCAATGATATTATTATCTGTATTAACAACGATCGAACGTAATTGTCTGACGTTATTTGATAAGCCGCTGTGTAATTGTTTCGCCTTTTTTTCCGACTGCGTGACGCGAATATCAGTCTATGTATGTATGTACCTATACTTATTAAAACTTCATGCAACATTCAGGTACTTAAGCGGACTTAAAGCCTAAGGCATTCTCTACCAGTCAACTAAGCGTAGTGCAGAGATAATATGGCAGGTGCATAAAAAATAGAAATAGAAATTATTGAATCTTTATTGTTTGTTCCTAGTGGCGTTCTAGAGACCAAATGCGTTGGCCGATTTTGATGAGTTCAATCGATTCGTCTTAACCGTGTGCGTGTCACTGGCACGGCTCACTGGCTACATTCAAATTGAAAAGAGAGAAAAATGGCGGCTTTTGGGCGCAATATTGTAGTCTCCCAATATTTTTTTCTTCCAAACCCATCGTGCGGGATATCAAAATGAAGGGTTTTAAGACGTGATTACAAAAATATACTCTACTTTATATGTTTAAAAGTAATTCACAAAAAAAGGTAGGTAGCTAAAAAGCTACACTTTAAAAAACTAAAAATAATCCCGACTGCTTATGAAGTGAACTAAAAAGACGAAACGGTTTTTTGTATTTTATACATGAACTTTTTTTTATTGCTTTGCGTGACTGAATTATGGCTTAGATTAAATTGGACTAATTTAAACCTAAAGCCTAGTGCCTTCAGAAGGTCGATTGAAGCTTTGCGGTCACTAACCCGCTTACCGTAACATATGACTCTACAATACTGTTAATTGACATTTAATTATGATATATTGTAGAAAGGTACCTAGGTACTGTGAGGACTCTGCTTTAAAAGGGAAACTCCTTACATATAATAAGGCTGGCATGACATACATAGTTTTGCAAGGTAATTGAATTAGGAACACTTGTCAGATATATAATGGTTTTTGTTTGACTTTTTCCATGTATATAAAGTCACCTCTGTGCTTTGATTGTCAATTCGATAGAAGCCGCCCATGAGGCTGGCACGCTGTTTCTCGAAATATACGTGAAAGTAAATAAATTTGCCTTTCATTACGTAGCGCTCTGGCTACGTCCCCTTACAGTACTTAGCAAATAACCTTCAGATCTTTTGTTCCATTGGACCTGCCTATACAAAACCAAAGAAAGGTGTGTTATTATTAATGATCGTATCTGTAATGCTGTATACCATTGTTGACGTGAGGAGCCGTTGTGAAATCAGGAATAATTATAAATCCTTCTTAACACTTAGGATTAGTGCTTAGCAAGATATCTTTTAATTTCCTTTAGAAATTATCTGCGCAATCACTCATGTCACTCATGAAAGTAGACAGGAATTAATAAATTTCCATTAATGATTTGCATTGGATTATTTTTTTGTGCTTTTTTATCTTTCACGTTTGTGTATCCTCACGTGTGTCTTGAGGTATTGATAAGCAGTTTGTATCACTGGCAGGCATTAGCAACAAGCATATTTTTACCGTCTTCAAAAAAAGGAGATTATCAATTATGCTACTCTGAATGGGCTTCTAAACACGTGTGTCAAATTTCATAAGTGTTTGTTTGTATGAATGTTTGTCCACGCATTTCGCCGAAACTCTTTGTCGGATCGTGATCATTCTTTTTTTATTGAATTAAGTATTTCTCAACTTAGGGAACAGTACAAAATCGGTTCAGCAGTTTTCAAGATATGGAACTTAGAACCGAACTCCTTAGCGACAAACAGCACGAATGTGTAAATTAGTTTATTATGGGTAATTTGTCAATCCTTTAGGTACCTTACTATAGTCTTTGCTCACTTTTTAGTGATAGGGTACTAAAACTAAAAAGAGAGAAATAAATTAAAAATTAAAACGTAAATTATTTTTGTACTTTTTAGTAATTTGCTTTAGAAGTCGGTATAAATTTGTGAAAATATAATAATAATATATATTGTTCTATTTTTTATATTTTTAAATGTTTTGTTTTTTAAATTTATTTTATAAAAATATTTAAAAATGTAGATAATAAGATATTTCATGAATAAAGGACATAATAATAAAAGTTGCCCTTTGCACTTGGTGAAGACCGGACGATCTCAATCAATTTGGAAGTATATAGAGTTGTTAATACTCTTATAACATAATGTAATTTATTTTAAGAATGAGAGGAAAGCTGCTTTTTACAACTCTATATATTTCACACGAAAATCAAAACAAAACAACAATAAAGTACTTAGTTCTGAATTCTAATTATTTTACACGATAAATCTAATATTTGATGGACATGGAAATTTGCATTCGTTTGTATTCAGCAATGCGAAGATTGCCGAGGTACATAGAAAATAGTTGTACCGTATGTATGTTTGTATGTATGTTTTTTGTAAATATATACACCAGAGGTGGCCACATCCTCACACAAAAAGAAGAAGATTAATATATTGCTCTGTTTGGTGCAGCCCCGTAGCTGAATACCATAAGTACAAACTGGCATCAGGACTTTTTTGTATAGCAGCAATTTGTTTTGCACGGACAGCATGGAGTGTCTTCCAATCAGCCAATACATTATTTTATATCAGAGGTCGACTTTATCTTTTTAATTCTTGACGTGAGCTTTCCAGCGTAACTTTGCGTCAAGGGTCATACCGAGATATTTGGCTGTATTCTCGTATGAGACTTGTTTATTATTAATATAAACGGAAAATACTGATTGTTTTTGTTGGTAAAATCTGTATGAACAGATTTGGATTAATTTAGTTTAATCCTCCATTTTTTGGTCCAGTCATAAATTTGATTAACAGCCATTTGAACCTTTTCTACTGCTTCTACGTGACTGTTTCCTACAGCCATTATAGCTGTGTCATCAGCAAAGGTCCCAATCGTGTATTACTCTAATGCAGGAATATCACAAGTGTATATTGGGCACAGGACGTCCGCACCTAACACACTTCCTTGCGGTACGCCAGCTAATATTAATAGGCTCTTTAATTTATCTATGAGGCCTTCATGCCATACTTTTTCAAACGGTTGCGCCACGTCTGGGAATACAGTAGAACATATTTTCTTGTCTTCAAGGGCGTTTTCTATTACGTTTGTGATCCTAAGCACTTGATCGATAGTCGAGAGTTTTTCTCGAAAACCAAATTAGTACTCCGGTATTATGTTCTTGCTATCTATTATAAGTTTAAGTCGTCTGAGTAACAGCTTTTACAGTAGCTTGGACATAATTGGTAGCAAAGAAATAGGCCTATATGATGATGTTTCCCTGGCTTAGCCATCATTTTTACTTCAGCCACCTTCCATAAGTCTGGTATATATTTTAGTCTTAGTGCGGCATTGAAACGGGTCGTTAGTTTAATCCAAGACTTTCAAGACGAGCTTAAGTAACGACCGACGAAAGGCCGATTACACAGATCACACCTATCAAATATGTTTGTCTGTTTGTCTGTTTGTCTGTTTGTCTGTTTGTCTGTTTGTCTGTTTGTCTGTTTGTCTGTTTGTCTGTTTGTCTGTTTGTCTGTTTGTCTGTTTGTCTGTTTGTCTGTTTGTCTGTTTGTCTGTTTGTCTGTTTGTCTGTTTGTCTGTTTGTCTGTTTGTCTGTTTGTCTGTTTGTCTGTTTGTCTGTTTGTCTGTTTGTCTGTTTGTCTGTTTGTCTGTTTGTCTGTTTGTCTGTTTGTCTGTTTGTCTGTTTGTCTGTTTGTCTGTTTGTCTGTTTGTCTGTTTGTCTGTTTGTCTGTTTGTCTGTTTGTCTGTTTGTCTGTTTGTCTGTTTGTCTGTTTGTCTGTTTGTCTGTTTGTCTGTTTGTCTGTTTGTCTGTTTGTCTGTTTGTCTGTTTGTCTGTTTGTCTGTTTGTCTGTTTGTCTGTTTGTCTGTTTGTCTGTTTGTCTGTTTGTCTGTTTGTCTGTTTGTCTGTTTGTCTGTTTGTCTGTTTGTCTGTTTGTCTGTTTGTCTGTTTGTCTGTTTGTCTGTTTGTCTGTTTGTCTGTTTGTCTGTTTGTCTGTTTGTCTGTTTGTCTGTTTGTCTGTTTGTCTGTTTGTCTGTTTGTCTGTTTGTCTGTTTGTCTGTTTGTCTGTTTGTCTGTTTGTCTGTTTGTCTGTTTGTCTGTTTGTCTGTTTGTCTGTTTGTCTGTTTGTCTGTTTGTCTGTTTGTCTGTTTGTCTGTTTGTCTGTTTGTCTGTTTGTCTGTTTGTCTGTTTGTCTGTTTGTCTGTTTGTCTGTTTGTCTGTTTGTCTGTTTGTCTGTTTGTCTGTTTGTCTGTTTGTCTGTTTGTCTGTTTGTCTGTTTGTCTGTTTGTCTGTTTGTCTGTTTGTCTGTTTGTCTGTTTGTCTGTTTGTCTGTTTGTCACTAAAAATAAAGATAATGAATTGACCAACATGCGAGTAAAAGAAATAAAACTTTAATAATGTACTATTGTACCGTTTCCGTACCTAATTATCAATTTTGTGAAGTTGCGTTTCACACGTTTTGCATACGGTATGTACTATCATATTATTGTACGGTATGTGTTATTTTTTGTAGATGAATATCAAAATTACCGATATGTATGATAATTAAGATATCGGTCAGTACTATCTCAAGGTTACTGGAAAAGGATATGTTGCTTTATCGCAATCACAGCATTTTAATAAAATGTTGAGCATCATCAGTACAATCAGTATCAACTTTGAAATATACGATCGGTTTTATATTCCACCGGATCATTAGGCGTACCTATACTTATCTATAGCTACGTAGGTACCTAATATTATTCACACTTATTTATTATTTCAAAGGCAAGTTAGTCACCCTTTTTTAAAAACCTATCTTTTTCTTATCAACTGATCATAGAGACGATAAATTAATAGGTAGATAGTATTCAAATCAGTTAACTGAAAAATATTGCGCAGGCTGAAATATTGTTACGAATGCAAGGTTACCTGATGCTCGATCATTTTAGTAATATTTTACCTATCGAGCTTTGAAGCATGTGTTAAATATTTACCTTTTTGTTTGATAGGGATTTATCAATGTTGTTGTAGTATCCAGGAAAGCGAAAATGGCGGCTGATAAGATGAATACGTAGGTAATGCCACCGTGTAAGCGCATGCGTCAGGAAATATTCTAAACTTAGAGATAGAACAGAGAGTACTATATTCAAAATTTCATTTTGTTCATGCAATAGTAAAAAAAAACAAAGTAGCAAAGGTAAACTATTTCTATGTAACTAGACAAGCAAATAACGAAGAATAAGCAATATAAGTACTTTAACTTGAACATAACTTTAAAATCAGTAATTCAGTATAGAAAGTTGACATTTTATGGAGAACCATTTCCTGCAGACATAGATAGACTAAGCCAATAGTTAGGTAGTTTATATGAAGTAGAGCTACTCCTAAATTTTCAAGTGGACTTACGCTAACATTTGGAGAAACTTTATTTTTATCAGCAGAGTATTAAAAATATACAATCCACTTATTCAATTTACGTTTACTGGAACTGAAAATCATATTATTATTTTAGGTAATAATAATTTCGTCAATTGCTTGGCTAATAATTTAGACTTCCGCCAAGACGAGATGTGTAATGGTTGCATTCGACCATAGTCAAGTCGTGACCAAGGCTGCGCCAACATGGATGGCGCATATGTAATGACTTATCAACTCATTTTCGCGCTCATACAACTGTTCAGCTTTTAGTTACTGTATTGAGTAAACTTATTGTTATAGTTAGGTGGAGTTGAGTAGGTAGTACGTCGTAGCAGGTGCGATTTCCGTCACAAAGGGAAGGTTCCGCAAGGGAATCGGATTTATTTACTATCAAAATATGCGGGGCTTTATTTTTTTTTGTAAAATATCTACTTAGTAGTTTCAGGAAGTAAGCTACAATAATGACCACTGACATTGATAAAAGGATTAAGGAAATGGATTCAGTAGATACTTTCCATTGTCATACTATTGTTTATGTTTGCAAAAAAAGGCATGAATAAAAATGTTTGTGCGAATTAAGTATTAGCTAAACGAGGAAAACAATATTGCAATGAGCGGAATTATCGCGTTATTAATTAATTATCCACAGGTATCGTATCTACAGCTAATGCGATAGGTAGGGGCCGAAATTAAGTACGACTTAATATGCGTAATTAAAAATTGGATAATTAAATTAAATGCACTTCACTTATATCCTAAAATCATCTAAAAAAACAAAATACCTGGTAGTTCCATCTGGGCTCAGCTGATTCCAAGGGCTATTGAACTACAAATTAATAATTAAAAATTCTTCTCACCATTTTCACTGATCACTTTGTGCATGAAACAACAATCAGCTGATCACTAACAGTGGGTTGTTCGGGCAAACAGCTAGGCTACGCACACCTGCCGCTCGCGAGTGACACGTACTGGCCGCTCTTCGCCACTTTTTATACAAATACGTATCAATCGTTAAGCACCGGCCGGGCTCGATCACAGATTTTCTGTTATCTATATTATTTTTTTTAAATAGCCAACACTTCTGCTAATATCTTAAAGACAGTAACCACTTAACCCGATGCAGCCTTGCTTACTGATCTCAGTTAGTTAGCTAAGCTTTCCGTTTTGATGTTAGACTACCTTGAAATAATTCGACTACTAATAAGTTCGAATGAACTTAATTCCTTTCTACGTCAGTCAATTTATGGAACTATTGTGCCCATTCATAAGTTCGGTATATTTGGTTTTTATAATGTGTTTAGATCCATCATTATAATATTGGTCCATTCATTCAGTTTAAATTGAACATCAACCAATCGCACTTAACTCAATTTTTCAATTTATTGACTAAAACACTGTTAAACTCTATCAGCAAACAGTATTTACAAGGCAGATGAGAGTGGAGACGCCCTTGAAGGTCGTTGCCAAAAATTATTGGACTCTTTCGAAAACGCTTTTCTTTATCTTCACCGATAAAAGTAGCGAATATTTTTTAGCAATACCTAATTATTTAAAGAGAATTCGTCATAGTCTTTCATGGGATCAAACCCTTTGCCTTGCCGAATTCACTTACTCAGGTGCGCGTATATGCCTAAATGTAGCAGTGCAGTGGTGGCCCAGCGGTAACGGCCGCGACTTACAAGTTACAAGTCTTGGGTTCGAACCCAGACAGGCGCTTTACTTTGTGTAAATTATTTCATCACCACTGCTCTCAAAACGGTGAAGGAAAATATCGTGAGGAAACCGGCATGTCTTAGAACCAAAAAATTCGAAAACAGCCACAAACATGCACTAGGCCTGCGTGGTGGATTACGGCCCATTCCCTCTCACAGAGAGGAGGCCTTGCACGCACTACGGACCGAACGCGAGTCTTTGTGCGGAAAAGGGGTACATCTATCCTATGACTAAATATACGGACGGCTATGATGGAAAAGGATGTAACGATTATGGCAGATATATGGCGTTCTGTAGTTTCTGCTTGCCCACATGGGAAAAGGGCGTGAAATTATGTATGTTTATTATAAAAACGCACATACCTACAAATATACAAAGTTTGTAGAATAGATGAGTTGGATGATAATAAATAATGTTCGGCACAAGCTGACGGCTCACTTAGCATCTGTGCACTGCCTTCCATGGTTTCATGTGTTTATGCCCCATTCAAAATACATTCACCATCTAGAAATACAAAAGAAATTAATTTCACGTGTACTAAAATCAAAAGAGATCGTAACATCATAAATGCCTGTAGCTCTGAAGGGCATGGTAGAGGTTTTGAATCCAGTAAATGCGTAAAAAGATATGTATTACTTACCGTTTATGAAACCGAAATGATTTTTGTACATATTATGGAAATCGATAATGAATTCAGCATGTTGGAGCAACTTTTTTTAACTGTCAAACTAAACCGTTATTTGTCGTAAAAATTATATTGCTAGTTGTCAAAAAGCACGTTGTGGTACGAATTGATTGAACTATTAGAGCATCATCAAAATCGCTACAAAACAACATCGTACCGATACCGAAGCTTGTTATAAGGACGTCATGATTCGAAAAACGTCTGAACAATACTGCTTTAAAAGCTTATGGTAACCCCCCAGGTCGTCCAATGTCAAAAAGTGACAGGACACTATTTTTCATATTTACCATGCTGCCAAAAAATACCTACTTATTTTTATTGAAAGTCAAATCGCAGTAATTTTCAGTACCTAAATGTTTTACATGGCAGATTTACAAAGAAGCAAGTAGTTCCCATAAATGTTGGCCGTAATACGTGGTATCATATTTTCCCACTAATACTTGTAATGTTTGAAGCAGGTATTGCGTACTATTCTATAAATAAACTAAAGAATAGGTAACCCCCAATTTCGGCAGAAATTAAAAATGAGTATTTGTTCAACTTTACTTTAGCCTGAAAACCTGTCATATTTTGGCAATGAGGTACGTTTTAGGGGTAGGGTTTGACTCTTTACTCCCAATCCTCAACTCAGAGGCAGACATGGAGGTAAGTGGTATATCAGTGGTTTGTTATAATATTCAAAATGCGGAAAGTTATATAACCTTTTTATAAAAATGTATTTTCCGATAGTATAAAAGGTTTACAACATATTTGAAATTAACTTAATAAATAGAATACCCTGACTTGAAATACAACATTATTATAAATTATACTATTTCAATAACATAATTTTGGCAATTAATTAGGTACACGATTTACCCCGAGTTTCCTACCATACAATTATCGCAGAATGAATGTGACAAATTGTCAAAAACGCGTTATCTGCTGTGATTGGCTTTTGAAAACTCATTTAACCAATCATAGTAGATAACGCGTGCTTGAAAATTTGTCATATTAATTCTGCGATAATTTTAAGGTGGGAAACTCGGGGTTAAATATTTACAATTTATAAAAAATCGTCGCTTAGGCTTCGGGATTAAGGTACCTTCGTAATTTTACCCTAAATCTATAGTAAATTAGTTAAACCTAATGACTAGTGGTTTATAGATTTCTCCGGTATCCGCCGGTGAGGATGTAACAGATGTGTCTGGGCAGCGTGGTGTTCATCCTCTCTTGCTCCTCCTTGGCCTGAGCCGTGAACTGCACCCAGCCCTCCTTGTCGGCTGGCGTGCGGGGGCCCCATGATGCCTTTGGGCTGAATGAACGCCTTACCGTCTGTAAAAAGCATCAAATTTAGTTCCAACAGTTTTATGATAAGTACGTTGACGTTGCTTGTGTAAAGTTCGCGACTTGATACAATAGAGGAAACTACAATATGCACCCATTTTATGCCTGAAAAGACGGAAATTGAAAAAGTGCTAGTGCATTTTGATACAAGTGGGAAAAGATTGTAAAAAAGGACATAATAAGGACATAATGTCTTAGCCGCCTGGCTAAGACATTATAGTGCCAAAAGTGCAATGACAAATGCTCATTCGTTTCAAACGACGACTTTTGCTACACTTGATTAGAAAAATTTAATAGGTAAACTGAATATTTTTGTATTTAGAACACGAATGAATATCAATGATTTGTTGGTTAAATTATTATGATATTCAATTCATTAACATATATTATATATATTTACAAAAGAAAAACGCCTAAAAGGCACAAGACTCTTCGCTGAGATTAAAAAATGCAGCATTGCAATAAGAGTCAGTGTTAAATCACAGTAATATTATAAAGGCGACAGTGTGTGTGTGTTTGTATATTTGTTACTTCTTCACGCGCAAACGGCTAGACGGATCTGGATGAAATTTGGCACAAAGATAGATTATAGTCAGGTATAGCACATCACAACTAGCTTCTGCCAGCGGATTCGTCGAAAATTATCCCGGGGGAACATATGCCCGGGATAAAAGTAGGTTACTTTTATCCCGGGAATAGTTGAGTTATATAGGTTTTTATATAACTCAGTATCAGATCATCCCACAGTCATCACAAATCCAGACTCCTGGCCGCTATTGAGAAATTACAGATGGAAAAACTCAATAACACTTTGCCTGACTCGGGAATCAAATTCAGGACCTCATGCTCAGCAGTTCAGCTGGCGAAACGGGGTGTGATATAGATGTACCTCATGCTCAACGGTTCAGCTGGCGAAATGGGGTGTGATATAGATGTACCTCATGCTCAACAGTTCAGCTGGCGAAATGGGGTGTGATATAGATGTACCTCATGCTCAACAGTTCAGCTGGCGAAATGGGGTGTGATATAGATGTACCTCTGCCTAAACCTTCAGGATTATAAGCGTGTTATGTTATCTAATCAAATGTTCAAAATCTTACCTCCATGAAGTTGCCGGTTCTATTATTGTACATCGCTACCGTGATAGAGATCGGTACGAACAGAATACCAATGACGAGCATCATATATCCCGATACTGAAAATAGAATAATATTGTGATGAGTCTAACGAAATACGCAATAACATCCCATTTAATCATCCCCAAAAGTTTTGAAAATAAGAAATGAAAGAATTGCACCATTCAACCGATTCAATGGTAACCGATTAAATTATGTTAAACTTAATAAGTGGTACAAATTAAATTAGTTGATACTATAAAGTTGTAAGAGTT
Source organism: Anorthoa munda (assembly GCA_945859665.1). Lineage (NCBI taxonomy): Eukaryota > Metazoa > Arthropoda > Insecta > Lepidoptera > Noctuidae > Anorthoa > Anorthoa munda. The sequence goes on along the minus strand of OX243913.1, from coordinate 9,183,371 downwards.
TCCCTTTAACATTATCACTGTCTCAATTGATAAAATCCGTAATAATATTCTTACCATATCCAGCTGTTGGGTAGTAATAGTCTTCGCCGAACGTCAGAGCTTCGCTTGTAATTAGAGCGTAGATGAAGACAGTGGCCATCATAGCAGGCATGATAAGACCCCAGCAGAATCTCCAGTAGAAACCGGTCTTGATGCCCAACATGTATTCGATGTCCACGCACAATTTCTCCAAACCTATAGAGAATAATTTTATTTAGGATCAATCTTGATTGTAGATGCAGAACTTTTGGCATCATGCTACTAGATATAGGTACACACTTAACAGGCCAAGAGCATAATTATATACGTATCAGCAATTCAAAGTGCTCACCATAAATCCAGATAACTCCAATAATTTCGGCGATGGCACAGAAGAGAATCAGGAAAGTTCCACCGAAATGATCAACCAACTCCAAGACATATTGACCACCCTGTAAAATAAAAATGTAAGTAGGTGTTGTGTTAGTGTCATAAGACAAGACGATGTATATTTATTCTGTGTGTCTTATTTAGAAATGTGTGGCGTTTATAATTTGCTGAGGTCACGTTTACGTGGCGATATTGGAGTTCCCACTATTACTGGGGTCACATAATATCCAAAGATTGCTTAATGGAACAAAAACTTTAGAAGAACAACTTACAGGTGTAACGTAAACAAGTCCGATGGCGAATCCGACAGTGCAGCAGAAGGCGGACATGAAGACGGTACGGATGCGTGGGAAGGAGTCCAACATGACCGTGTTGATGGTAGACAGAAGGGCCACAGCAGAACCGATACCGAGCACAGTCATCATCAAGAAGAACAGCACTGAGAACAACTGGAAACGATTGCGGTGATAAACTTTCTATTCAAGCAACAAAATGTTATACGTTGATACCCACAAGAATACAAACATACCTGAGGTTGGAAAGTTTTGGAAATGGCATCAGGGTAGGAAATGAAGGCGAGTCCAGTACCACCAGAACCTATGACTCCGGATACATCCTGTTTCAGCTCATACGCCAAGTTCCCCAGAATTCCGAAGATCGTGATACCCGACAGCAAACTAGTGAACGTGTCCAAAGTCGTCACAATCATGGCATCCCTGGGGCAGAAAATAATTTGTTGATTTTTTGCTAAAATAAGTTGTTCCGAGCAGATAAACAAAATATAATAAAACCGTAAGGACAAATGATATTAAATGTACAATCTATATGCTTGATTGTATGATGGTAGAGAGTAGGTGTTGTGTTGCGAATGTAATGTGGTTATGTAAATACCACCTAGTTTAAAAAAATATGATCGACATGTAAAAGTGTTTGTACAAACCATGTTACAGAAATAAAATCATTTATCATTTTTAATCAACCGGGCACAAACAATAACTCAGGGTTGTACATGAAAAAATATTATCATCATCATCATATCGTCATCATATCATCATCGTATCATCATCATCATACATATAATAAATCTATAGAAAAGTCGTTTTTGACCATCGAAAATATTTCCAATTTTATTTTGTCCGTTTGTCTGTTTGTCCGTTTATCTGTTTGTCTGTTTGTCCGTTTGCCTGTTTGTCCTTTTGTCTGTTTGTCTATTTAGATGTACGAAACAAATGAAGATATCTTTTACACATAAAAATAGTGCGTATTACTTAGGAAGGTCAGTAGGCTAGGGTAGGCAGTCAACGGGAGCGAAGCCGGTTAGTGCACAGGTCGTTAAATAATAATTTCATACCTGTAAACGTTTTGTCTGAACCCGTTGTAGGAAGAGAACATAATAATAGCACCGGTGCACACGGACAGAGAGAAGAACACCTGTGTTACTGCGGCGTACCACACCTGGAACAAAATACACGTCATATTACAATACTTAATGTTATTGTTACAATGCTTTCAAATAATTAAGTATTATTTACGCGAGGTTTTAGTCACAGTATAAAATTATACTTAAGTCACAGCCAGGTCACAAATAAATAAAAGTCGTTAACACCTGTCTACCAATGTATTGAAATATCAAAACGATACGAAAACAATGAAAAGGCGGTGTCGCTAACACGATCAAAACAGACGTACGTGGTAAGGGGCATCCTTAACCCTTTCACTTGGCATTCAGCAAAACCATGTTTGCAATAACTCGCAAACATGAGTTTTGCACCAAAAAGTGTAAGTCGGATCAATCACTTTTATTATTTTGTTATCTGGCGGAGACTTTACTTACATCAAGTTCTATAAGTTTGTCCCACTGTGGCGTCAAGAAGAAAAGAATACCGTCGCCTGCTCCTGGTAGGATAACCGTCCTGAAAATATTAAAATTCAATTGTTAACTGGAATGTAGATAACTTGTATGTAAACTGAAAATGCCATTATGAGGTTTATTGCATATTTTTGATCGCTTGGTTGACTATTAATTATTTGAAGCTTGAATCAATAATTACAGGTTTTATCTACAATGATATAACAACTATGTGCCACAGTGCCACTTACGTAAAATTATGTAATGATTTTTCTGTTTCCTTTAATGAGTTGAGAGAAAACAATATGAAATGAATGAGATAGAGAAAACAATAATAAAATACAAATGAACAAACTTACGTAATGAGCAAAATAATCATCACAACGTAGGGGAACAGAGCCAAGAAGTAGGCGGCTTTGCCGGAACTCTTGACACCCTGGGCTACAATCAAGAAGATGACCAGCCACGAGGCAAACAGACACAAAACCAAGTACCAGATAGGTAGTCCTGCAAAACAAAATCATATAGTCAATTTTGAATCACAGTTTAAATGACGTAAGAGGAAATCAAATGTTTCAACGTCAATCATATTGAAGTTATTTAAGGTTACTCATATTGAGATCGTAGCATCAGACTTAAGGTCAATGGGCAAATAGTATGGGAGAAAACCCACGGCGGACAGAAATGAAATTGTGAGGATATATAGATAAATGTCTGAAGTTTATCATGGTAAGGGTTGCTTTCTTGCATTGGAAATTCTAAAAAAATATACTTATTCATATTTCACATTATTATATATAATATAAAGGAGATATAATTCAAAATCAAAATCAAAATCAAGGTATTTATTTCAAGTAAACTTTAGAAGTACTTTTGAATTGTCAAACAAAAAATTAATAAAAAGATGACTCTAGTCGCAAATTCGCAAGCGTCTGTAGGTCTCAATAGAGAAGAATTTGCAAGAAACTCCCCGGACACTCTTTTCCATCAGTTTTAATTACAAGTTTTTGGTTACATCATTCTTGTTGAAAAAATACATATATGTGAGAACGATGTAAAAAGACGTGTACGTAAAAGCGTCTAGAGTAACAAATTATTTAAAAAAAATAGCACTTCAACAGGCCGAGACAGCTAAGTTATGACCAATCCCAACTGATGGCGCCCGTTTACGAACATGACGCATGGATCGGCACCACTCAGCTCAACCATCATGAAGGGAACCGAATGATCCAACACATGTGCCACCATCAGAGAGAAATTAGAGAGGAGAGCATGACACACTCAACTGCCAGGGCACACAGAAGTCAACGAACGACACATAGGTACAGTGAATGGTAGATTTATCTACAGTCGGAACATAGTACTCACACATGTGCTGTGCAATTATATAATACTAAAAGAAATTGAGTTTATACAATACAAAAATTTTCATACAGTCTTCAGCAGGTCCAACAATACTTCGATACTTTTCTGCCCATCACTAATTGTTCTTGCGCCCTAGTGGCTGCGGAGCAGGACCAGCATTTATTTATTATTATTATATTATAAATATATGTCGCATCAAGGCTGGCCGATAGATGTAAACCATCGGGAAGTCAGGATGTATTCCCTTAGGTTAAGACATCGTGTGTGGGCAGGTCGTTGGGTACAATCGTGAAAATGAAATCACACAAATTATTCGATACACTGAGTATATTCAAATAGACACAAGTTACATTCTTGCTTACTAATATTACGGATCGACACTGATTCTACGACGTGTTAGCTCTACGGCTGTCAGTACTCAACTGCCAGTACATTTTAGCTCAACTGCTATGTTCTATTATCCCCACCACGCAAGTGGTTAGAGAAAGCGCGCCAAAGCGTAGTTGTCTTGCTTTGCCGCCAGATGGCGTGCTTGCGATTTGTTTTGACGTCCGTACTATTGACTAAACCCGACACGGCCATCCTGCGAGACAGGCGTCCTCGTCTGTTCCTCATTGTCAGGTTCTAACAGTGTATCGAATCATGTGGAAATCCTCAATGGATGTCCTCAGCCCTTGGGGAAAGCTGAGGGGTCTGTCAGACTCCTACTGACTAAAACCACATGGTGTTCTCTAGGCCGTAGTTCCTCTTGAGAGGCGAGCGTGGAACACACACGTCGCCTTCTCGGGCCTCTCTCAGGTGACAGATCCCCAAATCTATCACCCGCAGGCTTCATCATCTTGTCCTCGCTCCATGCCACCTCATGTCGTGTTGCGCCATACGTCCTCTTAGTCTACTCCGACCCGCCAGTCGCCCATCATACAAGGGATGTATTTCTGAAACACAAAATTTCCAAACAGTATTCACTCGTCCAATCCTGACGCATACTCTATGTGAGTGAGGAAACACTTTGAATCAATCAAACATGATCATTTAAATGTCTCCTTTCACCTTTGCAAGGAAAGATTAATTCTATTTCCAATTTAAAGAAAATAGCAAGTTAATCATCGATTTGGTACGTAAAAGCACCCAATCATAGTGATTACAAAGTCCAAGTACCACTGATAGTCATTAATCTCAAATTAAATCCAGCAAAAGAAACCACCAGGTATCTTATTCACGATATTTAGCTATCTTATAGCTCTCTTAGCAATCACAATTGCTCCACTCGAACATCTCCACGATGTCGTCGAGTCAACTCAACTCTTTGAACTCTGAACCTATTCACACAGAGATTTAGTCTGTCCTATGTTACGTCAATTCATTATCTACTTCATCTACTCTCTCAATTGGTACTTGAGCTTTGCGTGTCTTACTAACACAATCTACGCAAAGTAATCAAAATTAGAAAATCAAAATTATTTCAATTTTCGTAATGAAGGCTTGACGATTCGAACGTCATCAAAATTATCATGGTGACCTCACCAAACGCATGACTGCGAGTTTACTTTCTTTCAACCTCATGACTCAATAGGAACTTTCTGTAAGGTTCCCAACACTAACATGAATTTTCCCACCAGACATAGTGTCACACAGACTTACAGGTGCCATACAGGTCTACCGTTGCCATAAAGGCCTACCGTTGCCACACAGGCCAACAGTTGCCACACAACGCTCGGCTACTCCTGACCAAACTAGATCATTGGGTTCGTGAAAATAGAGATTTTAGAACCCTACTCATTAACTAAATCATTACCCTGGGCCATGTACCACTAGTCGCTCCAAACAAACTTTAAAACAGAAACCCTCGAGTAAAACCTCCAACGCGGCCCTCTAGCCGACCAGCAATTGAATTGCTCTTACAACGGTCTCCAGACCCCGACCTCCGCCAGAATCCACTGGTACGGTCAAACATAATACGTTCGATAGACTGAATTACTCGACACCTTAAGCTTGCTCATTATCATCAAAATCCTTTTGACATCTACATCGACTGGTACATAACCCGCTGGTATCTTCCTTAACCTACAGTGTGCATACTTGTAGGTCCTAAGCGTACCTATTTAAAGCTTTCAGTGTATAACGATAACTGTCCTGTCATAATCACCTATCGCGGACTTAATACAGGGCCTACTTAGTTTTCGTACTAGAGATTCCCACACAACACTATTCATTAGAAAAAAAGGTCAGACGATCAACAAGTTCAACAACTAAACAAAGTAATAGTAACAATGCTGTTACAGTTTGTTATAATTCAAAGGCAATGTATACTCAACTCATGAAACCCTCATTGTGACTTGTGCACCAACACAAGCCAGAATCGCATCTACCAACGACTCTTTACATATCTGCCGCCACACATGATACAACACATGAGGGGCCTTGTGCACCAACACAAGCCTGAATCGTATCTACCAACGATTCTTTACATATCTGCCGCCACATATGCTACAACACATGAGGGGCTCTGTGCACCAACACAGACAAGAATCGCACCAACGACTCTCAAAAATCTAGCGAATATGTGCTACAACACATGAATCGCTCTGTGCACCAACACAGACAGAAATCGCACCAACGATTCCTTGTAGACCCATCGCCACATGTTACTCATGAGGTGCGGTCTAAGACCCATCGCCACATGTCACTCATGAGGTGCGGTCTAAAGTTTCGAGTATGAGTGTACAAGCCATTCTTAATCAGATTTGGTCTCACTACCACTGTCATCAACTATGACGTCTAATTCTCAAGGAACTTGGTGATCGGGGATCTTTCTCACAAGATTCGCACTTTTTACCCAAAGATCTTGGAACATACCGACTGTTAATATGAGGGGACCAATTAAGCCTGATAATGTCCAATGAAGCCGTGTGAAGGAGCTTCACGAATTAACTCTGATCAAATTTTAAAAATCAAATACCAACAGTAAGTATTTACTATCGCTCACTAACTCAGTTTTTATGCAAGGAAAACGATTGCCAGATCTACTGCTATCATAATATTACTTTGAAAGTAGGCAAGTGAATTCAGATCTGAAGACGGTGGTTGTAAATCGTCACGCAACAAGATCCTTTCTGAGTACAGGTAAATGACCAGTACCGTTACTAACTCGATACAATTTCGTTACCCCACGACATTACAGACTCGCTTTGCCACTGAAAATTACCAGTTATTCAGTCATTTTGGATATCTCAACTCCTTCATATGGGATATCTCATCCTAAGGTTCGTACTAAACCTAATATTGAAACTAGGAAAGTACTAACTAGCCAATAGGAAACTCATTAGCTACTTGCTTTTTACTAAGTGTGTCTCAATTACCTAGTGATAGTGCCAGATATCACCACGACCAACTTAGTGGTCAAACATGAACACTTAAAACTCGAACTAGCATCTCTTCACTAGAGAACCTTCGACCTCACTATCGAAATAACATGGAAGCGACTCACCGAGTATTCCATTCCAAACTTGCGCGCGCTCCCGACCTCACAGCTGTGGTCATAGCGTTCGACTACCACCTGCGAACTGCTAGCCTACATGTCAACCTTCACGCTCAGCATCTGAATCGCTAGCCTGCAGCAGAGGCTTCAGGCTGCGACACAATATGGTATCTGAAACATGAAAAACATTACGAGAGTATATGTTCACACGGTTATCTTAACCATACACAGCTTTGATGGAAATTAATCGATGCACCGGTGTACTCGTAGTAACCTAAACTAATGAATCCAACTAGCCTTTTCCCAACTACACTGGTGTCGGCTTCCAGTCCTACCGGATTCAGCTGAGTACCAGTGCCCAACATGGAGTGACTGCCTATCTGACCTCCACAACCCAGTAACTGGGCAACACGGTACCCCCTGTCAAGACTGGTGCCAGATCTCAGGCTTCCGACCACCCGCAACGACTGTCAAAGATCTTCAAATGACAGCCGGGACCAACGGCTTAACGTGCTCTCCGAGGCACGGAGGAAACCCGGTATGTTGAAATGGTCACCCATCCACGGACCGACCTCGTCAAGCGTTGCTTAACCTTGATGATCGACCAGTGCGGCTATTATTATTTAGACACGAGCTTCTAGTAGTAGTAGTTACCTAAACCGGCATGGCCCTACGACCACAAAAGAAGAATACTATGCTTCTTCTCAAACTTTGCCAACTCTTACTACATAGAACTATCACACTACAAAACTAATCAAAATATTTCATTTGGAATTATAATATTTGCCAGACTGAAGTGTAAGGTAGGTACGTTATTTTCCAGACTAAAGTGTAAGATAGGCACCATATCGTTCTAAGGCCGTCGGCGTCGTAACCATAGTCTGCCAAGGCTAGTCAAGGGTCATTGCCAGTGTTAGCAGAATAATAACTCTTCAATAACACCAAAACTTGACCAGCGATAACTAACATGAGAGTATGGACCGAACACGGGCCACCCCGACAATCCACTGGCCGCCATACCGTACACAAAACCAGAATTTTGAATAACGAACACTTGGCAATAGTCATAACAAAATGAAAACGACTCACCAGATTCGCATAAAGATCCGTGTGTATGGAATTCTCCACAAGTCCACACGCTCCTCCTTGACCTGTCCAGCTCCTTGGTAGTTGCTAGCTTCCATGCTGCTCCGCTCCGGACTGTTTTTTTATTATTCAAGACTGAGGGTAGTCGCAACTGATACCGCGATTTTTTTTTGCAAGAATGTAACCGCCACTTTCACTAGCTTTGTTTTTACGTGTGATCTCATTAGCACGACCGAATCCCAGTTCTGATGTCGCATCAAGGCTGGCCGATAGATGTAAACCATCGGGAAGTCAGGATGTATTCCCTTAGGTTAAGACATCGTGTGTGGGCAGGTCGTTGGGTACAATCGTGAAAATGAAATCACACAAATTATTCGATACACTGAGTATATTCAAATAGACACAAGTTACATTCTTGCTTACTAATATTACGGATCGACACTGATTCTACGACGTGTTAGCTCTACGGCTGTCAGTACTCAACTGCCAGTACATTTTAGCTCAACTGCTATGTTCTATTATCCCCACCACGCAAGTGGTTAGAGAAAGCGCGCCAAAGCGTAGTTGTCTTGCTTTGCCGCCAGATGGCGTGCTTGCGATTTGTTTTGACGTCCGTACTATTGACTAAACCCGACATATATATTATTATTTATTGTGTTTAACAATCTCGGAACTCTGGAGTCCCGGACCTTAGAAAGAGGTGCCAGGGGCCAAAATCAACTAGCAGAGGCCTTGTTAGATATGTATCATGATTATCCCTGGATGCTCTACGTAAGTGCACCCAAGGATACACCCCGGTTGGTACAGGACTATTGTTAAATATGGAGATAAACATATTAGACAATGGGTTTGGCAGATTTAGTGTACCTATTTCCTAAAACTATAGAATGACTATTGCCCCCGGCCTGACCACTGTTGAATTACACGGCTATAAAATGGCAGGGGGTGACTTGCAAACTCGATTAAAGGGCTTTTATAAAGGGTCGCTAAGTACTTGAGTGACGTAGCGCCATGGGAACAAACATATGCGGCGGTGATTCAGGAGTGGAGAGGTATACCACGGCTATCAGGACAATCCCGGAATTACGGTCAAGATCCCTACCAGCAACTTAGGGCTTGTCCATATCACCAAGTGACGACATCGTCAACATGGAACGGTGTGCTGTCGCTGGCCCGCGGCACGTCAATGCAACGTAATATATTTGGGCGCACGGTTGGCGCAGTGGTTGAGCGATTGACTGCTGCGCTGCGTGTCGCGGGTTCCATTCCCACACGGAACAAATATTTGTATGACCTGCAGATATTGTTCCGGCTCTGGGTGTTTGTGTATGTGAGTTTATATGTTTGTAAACGCACCCACGATACAGGAAGAAATTCCTAGTGTGGGGCAATGTTTAAAAAAAAAAAAAAAAAAAAGATATGTTATGGACTAAATTATTAATACGGAATTATTCATAATGCCCGGGCAATTTGAAAATGCCCAATATGAGTTGGCAAATATGTAATGATAAAAACTATTGAAATAATTAAATTGTCCGGGCTTTCTGAATAATGCCCATCACGTATTGGACCGGGTAATAAAAAGATGTGTTTTTTTTATATTATTTTAATGTTGAAATGGGTTTCAGGAATAGATAAGTACGATTATTATAACCTAAACTCTCCGTGTAGGAGTGCCCTAAGCTCCCGAGCTCGCTCTTGTGCAAATTCTTTGACCATAATTATAGAATTGAAACGGTTGGGCTGTTACGTAGCAATATTCATAATGACCAGACAATGTGATACATTTAGAAGTATAAATCAGTATTCATTACATTGCCCGATTTTACTTGACTAGATTTATAATGCCCGGGCATTATACATAGTCACTTGGTCCATGAGATATATATAACCAAACCGATACGACCCGAACGGATATAGGAGAAACGCACTGATCACAACGAAAGTCAAAGAAGGACTGCGATGACACGACCGAAACAATACGCCAGCCCAACGAGCGAGATGCCACCTAATGTGTGAGAGAGAGGGATCGAACGTATACAGGTTTTTTTTTTTTACTTTCTAGGCTCGCGTTTAACCACTATCTCGCCTGATGTTAAGCGATGATGTTGTCTACGGTGAAGCACGCTTGCCTAGAAGAAACCTATTCACTCTTGACTTAAAGACCCCAAGGTTGTAGCTATCAGTGAACAAAGACTCCGGAAGGGAGTTCCAGTCCTTAGCTGTGCGCACAATGAAAGTATTAGCAAAACGCTTTGTGCTTATGGGAGGGATGTCCACCATGAACCGATGGCGCATGGCCGTACGTCTTGAAGTCCGATGATGGAAAGGGCTAGGCGGAATCAAATTGTGCAGTTCCGTCGCACATTCCCCGAAGTGTAACCGATAAAAAACCGTCAGGCTGACAACTCGGCGTCGATGTTCGAGGCTCTGGGGCTTTGTGGCGACCAGTGCATCGTTGCCAATAAGCCTTTTGGCCCGTCTGTCAATCGACTCAAATGCATCAAGCTGGTATTTGGCAGATCCATCCCAGAGGTGAGAGCAGTACTCCATGCAAGATCGAACTGATATGATGATGATACCTGCGGGAAGCACTTGCACTCGCCAAACCCCTTTAGTAGACCGACAACCGTTACCGTAACAAACATTACTTAGACAAAGTATTCGATTTTTTTAATATCTTTTTAAATATATTTTTGATTCAAACACACATGGATTCCAAATAAAAATTTATATAATGTTAAGTGAATTTATACTCTTTCGTTTTATACAATTTTTATTAATGTCCGCTACCGGGTCGGATTATGCCCAATGACCTTTGTCAAAAACAAAGACAAAAAAACAAATTGTATGATTGTATTGATTGTATTGTTGTTGTTGTGTTGTATTGTTGTTGTACAATTGTTGTTGTGTATTGTGTATTGTATTGTTGTGTAAAAAACAAATTTATATATAAAATATATTGATTAACAAACTCACCAAGTCCGCCTTCAATGCCATCTTTTTGCTGAAGAACCGTCTGGCTGCAAATAGAAAAAAAACTCTAGTATAAGAAGAAACTTGCTTCAGGTTTTCGAGTATATACGCAAAAATAAAAGTTTAAAATACATACGTGAAATACAGCTCTGCGCTACTAGCGGGTACTCCTATAGGATGGGTTGCCGGTTGATTGGGGTCCGAAGGAACGCAGTTCAGCCACTCGTCCTTGCAGACGCCCCAGGGCAGCGTGGGCTGGAAGCTCATGGCCAGGTAGTACAGGCAGAGCGCGACAATTGACACGTAGTACGATAGGATGTAACCACAACCCAACGCTGTGGCGTAACCGGCGCCTGAAATAAACAAACATAATTTTATTTTATCTATTTTTTTGCAACTTTAAGGATAACTAAAAAAGGTGGACTTTGAAGATTTGTAATAGGTTGGTCATCAACATCAGCCTATTAATGTTCCCACTGCTAAGACACAGGCCTCCTCTCTGTGAGAGGGGATGGGCCTTAATCCACCACGCGGGCCCAGTGCGGGTTGGTGGTGGATAATAGGTTGGTAAATCGGACAAAATATGAAATGCTATGAAGATCTAGAATCCAGAATCAATATACAGCTGTATTATTGCTTTTTGGTAAAAATCGACGGTTCTTGTATCACTGTTGTTCTTGAAATTAAAACTACTTTAAAAAGAAAACAACAGGCTCACCTTTCATAGCTGGAGACAGTGACCAGACGGACACTGAGTTCCTTGAACTGAATTGCCCCAAGGCACATTCGAGGTAGTACATAGGTTTGCCGATGAGCAAGAGTACAATAATGTAAGGGATGAGGAAGGCGCCGCCTCCGTTCTCGTAGGCGACGAAGGGGAACCGCCACACGTTGCCCAGACCCACCGATGTGGCGATGCAGGACATAAGAAACTCCAGTTGATTGTCCCATACTGCACGCTTAGGTTCGCTTTTTTCCGGGTCGCCCTGAATATTAACATATTTTTTATTACCAAGGAATGGTTTTTCAGTTAAAATAATCAAGTATTTTAACTGAAACATTTGTCCAGTCTGGACTCAGATGAGATGCAGATGATTGTTTTATGTTAATTAATTTTCATTTAAAATAGGTTGAATTTTATTAATGTAACTATCTCTATATTTTTTACTTAATCCGTAAAATATGTTTAACTTTTTTTACGAAAGATTATTGTTATCTGTTGTGTTTTTTATTTAAACACGTTTGCTATTATATGCCTAGATAAATTTTACAATATTTATTATGGTCACGTGTTTGCACAAGTTGGAAAACAAGGCAAGGCGCTTCACCCCATTATTGGTCATCCTAAAGAATGCAAAAAAGATTAGACTATCTTATCTGCAAAGTGTAAATAACAGGAAGGTTGCAGTAAAACAATCCTACCCGACTATATGATTGCATATATGGATATTTATATGCGAACTTTACTGCATGTTTAAACACATTTTTTTTGGGTGTGAAGTTATCCAATGACTTCTCCCGTGGGTGAAGCGGAGGGCGTGTCAGACTTATACTGACTAAAACCCACCCGTGTTCCTTCAGTTGCTTGTGCCGGGGCCGCGATAACTCTCTTTCAAATTTATCCGCGACCCAGACAGGCATCGGCCTTATCGGGCCCCGTCACTTTTGCTGACATCTCTTTGAGGCGCGCTTGGAACACTACGCGCCCTAAACTCGGGCTAGGTCCTTATCGGAGCGTCTCCCTCACGCGTTTCGCCTCCTTCTTTGCGAGCATTACTGCTTCGCAGAAGGAGGAGACAGCTTCTCATGCCCTCTCGCTCTGTACCATGGCCTGGACCAGGGCCGGACGTGAGAGGTCGCCACCACTGATCGCCTCCATGAGGACACGGCGGTGCTCCGCCCAAGCGGGGCAGATCTCCACCGTGTCTTCCGGGCGGTCCACACAATGGTGACACCCGGGCGTTTCCTCCCGCCTTATCATGAACAGGAATCTCCCGAAACAGGTGAGTCCGGTGAGGTCAGGCGGAAGGTGAGGACTAACCCCGTGACGCCGTGACGCCTCTCAAGCCAATGTTTAAACCTACATGTTAAATTGTCTAAAGTTTCGAAGCCCAATTACAAGCCCTATTGAATTTAATAAGTAGATACCTAATTCATCAATTTAATACGATACCGATCAAACGTTTCAGGGATTTCACAATGAGACTACGGGAAGGAAAAATATTATTTTAAGTAGGTAGTTCGGCCTTAAACATTTTACACTACTTACTTCCTTGTTTTGGTTAGACGTAATTATGTGATTCATTTTTTTATTGTTTTATTAACAACATAGTACTGGAACTAAACTACCCATAGATCAAATTATATGCGAAACTTACTTTCTCATTTATTCCATTAAAACCAGCTTTCTCAGACAACGCCCCCTTGGTAGGGCCGCCTCGACTCGAAGGATCCTCCGCTATGTCGAAGGCATTATTGTCTTGGCCGCTCTGAAATTATATCGGAAACATTTGATCAAACATGCGAAGATATTATCTGTATTTACAACGATCGAACGTAATTGTCTGACGGAACTTGATAAGCCGCTGTTTCTGTGTTATTGTTTCGGCTTTTTTTATTGCAGTGACTGAATTGTGGCTTAGATTAAACTGGATTAATTTAAATATTTATATAGTTTTCAGAAACTCGATTGTCTGTAGAGATAGGAACATTTGGTGACAAGAAAAAAGAAGCTTTGCCGTCAACAACCTGCTTACCGCAATATCTCTATAATATTGCTAATTAACATTTAATAATGATATATATGTAGAGAGATACTCAGTAAATAACTTTCAATCGCGATTCAGATCTTTTGTTCAATCGGATCTGCCGGTTATACAAAACCAAAGAAAGGTGCGTTATTATTGAATTATCGTATATATAATCCTGTATTCCATTGTTGACGTGACGAGCCGTTGTGAAATCAGGAAGTATCACAAATCCTTCTTAACACTCAGGATTAGTGCTTGACAAGATATACTTTAATTTCCTTTAGAAATACTTGCGTAATGACTGATTCACTCATGAAATGAAAGAAAGAAAGAAATATGAATGAAAGTAGAAATGAATAAATAAATTTCGATTAATAATTTGAATTGGATAATTTTTTGCTTTTTAGGGTTCCGTACCCAAAGGGTAAAAACGGGACCCTATTACTAAGACTTCGCGATCCGTCTGTCTGTCTGTCCGTCTGTCTGTCCGTCTGTCACCAGGCTATATCTCAAGAACCGTGATAGCTAGACTGTTGAAATTTTCACAGATGATGTATTTCTGTTGCCGCTATAACAACAAATACTAAAAACAGTATAAAATAAATATTTAAGGGGGGCTCCCATACGACAAACGTGATTTTTTTGCCGTTTTTTGCTCAATATTAATAACGGCAACAGGTAGACGCTTGAAATATTCACAGAATGTTTATTTATATATTCACTTCAAAAAATAATAATTATTAAAATAAATAAAATAAATTAAGGCAGCTCCTCCCATACAACAAACGTGATTTTTTGAAGTGCTTTGCGATAATGGTACGGAACCCTTCGAGTGCGAGTCCGACTCGCACTTGGCCGGTTTTTTTATCTTCCATATTTGTGTAACCTCACGTGAGTCTTGAGGTATTGATAAGCAGTTTCTATCACTGGCATTAGCAACAAGCTCATTTTGCATGAGATACGAGTAAAATATTATAATTACATAGGTATGAACTGGTTTTCACAATTTGATTCCTAATGATTGATCGGTTGTTAATCGTTCCGAACAAAGAACTTTTTCAAAATAATTAATAGGAAAGAATGATTTTAACCTAGATAAAGAACGTTTATATACCAAGTACATACTACGTAATTAACGACCTTATTGATTTCAATTCAATGTAGCATTTCAATAACATCTTTTTATAACATGAATCATTTTCATGTTTTTATATCTAACTGGCCACTTAGAGTATGATAACGACGACCTCGCGTTTTTATAATTATTTAATACTTTATACACAATAAAGTACAGAGGCGTACTTAATGCCTTAGGCATTTTCTACCAGTCGACCTTTGGAGATGCAAAAACAAAAAGTGGTATATAGGTGCAATAATAAAAGTTAAACGTGTTAGGTTACTTAATATAAACATATAAACTCTAAATACAATATAAATATACTATATATACTCAGAAGAATAAACTAAATATTTAGGTACTAAAGTGGTATTTGGCCTGCATATTAGATATAAGTATCTAGTTTTTGGTATACAACATTTAGAATAAAATTATTGTTCTCACATACATTTTCGGTCAAGCTGCTTTTTATTTGAAATTCGTGTTAGCTTGTTGACCTCTGTCAACAAGCTAACAAGATTTAAATCATGTGTGTACATAGTTTGCTAATTAATATATTTTTTCAGTGTCGGCTTTAGGGGGTGGCGAGCAGGGCAATCGCCCGGGGCCTCGCTGTTGCAGGAGCCTCGCGAAATCTTATAATTGGAACTTTTTGTTTTATCCTTGCCAAACAGTTATTCGTAATCGTGACACATAAAGTTGGTTAAGTATTTTATAGTAAAGTACTAATAATAGTAAGTGCCAAGATTTGCATTTCTCGCCTTATCATCACTTCATAACACACATTATAAAAAGGATACGGCCCGTGCATAACCTGCCCGCCCGGAGCCTCGCAGCGGTTAAGGCCGCCCCTGTGTTTTTTAATCAATCGGCTCAATGGAATCGATAAAACTTGGCACACGGGTCAATCATGACATGGATAAGGACATTGGATACTTTTATATCCCGTTTTTAAGTTCCGCGGACGAAGCTGCCGGCAAAGGCTCATTGCAAAAGTAAAATAATAACGCTTTGGTAAGTGTTAGAGATCCACTCATCATTAAATTGGTAAATAAAACTCACGTGGCCAGGTCATAAATATTGGTCATATCTGGTTATTCATAATCACATTGCCGATGATTCCGTATCTTTGTTAACGATAGTAGATAATCTAATCCTTCGTCATTACTTATAAGATTAGGATTATCAGGCAATATGGTAATAAAAAATTTAATGACGCTTACATGGATTAGAAAATGAAAAATAATAAGAATTGGGAATAATTGGGATCTTACGGGCTGTCCATGATATTCTGTGTGCCTACTAAAAGTCTAGTATGTGCGTAAATGATTGTGTGGGATGTTTTATTAAGAGTAAATGCGGTCGCCGACATCCGACTGAATTTGCTGTTCATGAACGATTTGTAGTCGGTGTATTCGTGTTATTCGGAATTCAACACGAATATAGCGAGCAAAAACGAAATAAAACGCGATCATCGAATAGCGATGTGAAGTGCCACCTTAAAGCTAATATATCATCACAAAAAGCTTTTTTACAAAAAAATACTACCGACTTCCAAATAAAAAAAACTACAAAGTGAAAAATAACTTTATTTTTGGAAGTCGGAGTCTTTTGTAGGTAGGTACCAACTTTTTGCATTATGGACACCGGCTTCCAAAATAAAGTAATTTTTCACTTTGTAGTTTTTTTATTTGGAAGTCGGTAGTATTTTTTTGTAAAAAGGCTTTTTATTTTTCACTTTTTAGTTGTACCTACGTAAAAGGCAAGTTGTTTAGTAAGGTACCTACGCCTGAATAGATTACCCGAATATCATGAAACTTGAACATAACCGGTGAAATGAGAGATACGCAGCCCCTTAAGAGCATACTGGCGTGATGTTATGTTATGAAATGGTATTAACAGACAACAACTAACAATAAACAGACACGCGATTGCAGCAATCCCGAGAGAGTTGCCGTAATTTATTGAAGAGTTCTGTTGTATATCTTCGAAGTTCTTCATCAGATCTTCACCAAACTAAAATGGCACCAATTTCGAAACATACTTTTTCAAACAAAAAAAGAATTTTCAAAATCGGTCCAAAATTGACGGAGATATGCGTGAACATACACAAAAAAAAAAGCAAACATAATGTCGAACATAAAACTTCCTCCTTTTTGGTAAGTCGGTTAAAAAGGAAAATATAGGTGCACAGTATATATATTTCTTTTTCAGTTTATTTATTCATTGATTTTTTAAGGGAATTTTAAGCATTTTGAGTAACTCGTTAGGTTGTAGTAGTATACGGAGAAACAGTGCAAAACCATTTTTTATGAATAAGGTACTGTCCAATTCAACCACTGAGTAATAAATTGATCGTCATGCGAGTAAAAGAAAAAAAAACTTTAAATTGCTTTTATTATTTGTACCGTTTCCGTACCTAATTAACACTTTAATGAAATGTCGTTTCGCACGTTTAGCATATACGATATGTACTATCATATTAACTATGTAGATGAATATAAAAATTATCGATATGTCGTGATAATAAAAGGTTGATAATTAAGTGGTAAGTAATTAAGCATGATAATGAATGGTATGATTGATTGTTTAAGAAAGGTTAATAACATGTCAAGGTTACTGGATAAGGAATATGTTGCTATATCGCAATCTCCGGATATAATAAAATGTTTAGCATCAAGTATCAACTTACAAAACTGCAAAGTCAAAATCAAATTATAAGAGTCGCTTCTGAACGTCAAATATTTAAATTTACAAGTAATTATAATTGATTCTACCGTCCATTTGGAAAAGTAGCTTGTTATGGAGAGGAACGGACAAGAAACTCTACATTTACTCTTAAAAAAGTATATAATTTATTTATTTATAATATTTTAACATATATACAATTGAATAAATATTAAAAAAAAAACACATATATATACAAATACAAAGGGGAGAGGAAAAAGGGCTTATTGTGCATCAAAAAATTCATCCACATCGATGTCAAAGGGAAACGTGGCCAGAACGCTAAAGTACTACAAAAAAAGATATATGTGATGAAGATGCATCCAGAATAACACTACTATACTACGTATAGGTATAAAATATAACAAGCACCAATAGGAAAATTCATTCATTTGATAAATAGGAACATGGTTCTCACATACTTACAAATATTGCAAATATAGGTAAATTATCTTATTCAACCACAACGGAACAATTACTTAAAACAATAAAACATTTTTACATCAAAATACAACCGACTTCCAAATAAAAACACTACAAAGTGAAAAATAACTTCAATTTCGGAAGTAGGTATTCCTGTTTTCGTTTATCCGAATTGAGAACCTCCTCCTTTTTGGGCAGTCAGTAAAATAAAAAACGATACAATAATTAATGAATATATAAATTAACCAGTTTAATTTTGTCTACACTAAAAATTGCCCTGTGGAGCAGGACCAACATGTTGCCAAGCATTCTTATCTTGAATATAATCATCTAATTTGTAATATCCTTTTTTATAAAGGGTGCTTTTAACAAAAGTTTAAACATTTTCTCATTTCCTTTTAATTATATCACAAGGTATTTTGTTATAGAATTTAACATAGTACCTACCCCATGAAAGATGTTTGTACTTTAGCTAATCTATAAGATGGTTGATCTAACTTATCTTTATTTATAGTTATACAGTTGTGTCTATCACTAACTTTACTAAAAAGATGTATATTTTTCCTTACATACATATTTTAATAAATGAATTGGCAAGAAACTGCCATAATATTAATGTTTTTAAATAGTTCCCTAAGAAATTAACTTTTTTATATGGCTCTGACAGCTCTCTTTTGCAATATAAATATGTATTCAATGTCAGCCGCCGTATTTAATTCATATCGTATGACATATATATTTGCTGTGAAAGTAAATAAAATAGACTAAAGGCGCGGTTTCTACATCTGTTAACTGTCTTATCTTTCTAACAGCATAAGCGGCTGAGCTTAGATGACCCGCAAGAAATGTTATGTGAGGACCCCATTGAAATTTTTCGTCTACATAATGATGAGAAAAATTTATATCATTTTTTATTTTGAACGTACATCATCAAACAGTGGAGTAATCGCTAGACTACGTTTCGTTTGTATGGAATAATGTTCGGCTAGTGTAACCTTAATCGACACTAGTGTTAAATATGAAAGCTAAATAGGACGCAATAGTTGCAGTGATTGATTTACAGACTTTTACAGATAGTCCCCAAAGATCTTTAATTGATTTGATTTTTAGATCTTTAAAAACTTTTAAAATAGCCAGGGGTTTTTATGATGAAACTTAAACTACGAAGGGCATGCATTTACATTCTTTCTATGTAAGGCAGCAGAGAGTTGTTTCAAGAGCGCGATGATGAGTTTAAAGCTGCTGTAGTTTTAAGAGCAACATTAACAAAAAAGATATAAACAAAAACGTTTTCAAATTTCTGAGCTACCACCTGAATACATGGGGCCATGTGTAGTCCCTAAATTAAATTCAGTATTACGGTGTTTTTTTCTATCTGTTTCATTATTTATTATTTTCCAGGTAGTTTTTATTTTACCTTCTGCTCATATGCTGATCTTATTTTATTGTCAATATACAGCGCATATATATTATGTAAGTTCCCCGATAACGCAAAAACGCCTGGACCGATTTGGTAAATTCTATAGAATATGTTTTAAATTGGTCCAATATTGGAGGAGGAAATAGGCGAGAGCCAAACCTCTAATTATGACTCTTTACTTAGGAGTTTCAGTCGGATGTTTGCGACCGCATTTCCTGCAGACATAGACTAGCCAATGGGTAGGTACTTTATATGAAGTAGAATTACTCCTAAATTTTTAACAATGGGAGTACGCTAACATTAAGAGAAACATTCTATTTTTATCAGCCGACTAGTAAAATTAATCAGATAATGCACTTGGGCCGGTTTCTGAAGTTGACGTCACATCTCAAATCCGCTGACAATTTGTCACAAATTAACCAGCCCTCAGTTGTCAGTGAGTTTCTCAACACTTCATTATCGAGAAATTTCGTAATCGCTTGTTACATTAAATAATCGGCATTAATTTATTTCGGTTGGCTACCCTAGCTGGTATTCATTCGATTCATTCACTACTATAACGTAATCAGTAACTTTAAATAGTATTTTATCTTGAGCGGCTGGGTTGGTTTAGCCGCCAAATTAAGCAAATCTTACCAAGGACGATTTTTGGATTGCTTGCCACGTTTTTTTTTGGTTTGCTTGTTTTTGGATAGGTGACCCCGCACAGGTTAAGCAACACTTACCAAGGTCAGTGTTCGGATGGGTGACCACTTTTTTTGGGTTCGCTTGTTTATGGATGGGTGACCTTGGTAGATGTTGTTTAACCTAGCGGGGTGACTTTAGGATGGGTGATCAAAATGTTTGTGGTGATAGTCACCCATCCAAAGACTGACCGTGGTTAGTGTTGCTTACCCTGGCGGGGTCACCTATCCATAAACAAGCGATCCAAAAAAAAGTGGTCACCCATCCCAAGACCGACCTTGATAAATGTTGCTTACTCTGGCGCGGTCACCACGCCAGCCGCTTCAAGTTAAACACAAACCTATCCTATTAAACACGAACCTTCCTCACGCTAATGCGCGTGAGGAAGGTTCGATTCCCGGGTCAGCAACAGTTTTTTCTTTTTATTTACAAAATACAAAATAACTATTTTTGATAATTGTGTCAAGTTTTTATAATGTAATTAATTTAAAAAGTTTAAAATAACCCTCTTATTTTTAATCCTGGTAATTAAATAATTGATCTAAATTAACATATTTTTTATAACTCAACCCATACCATAGTTTTCGCCGACCCTATTATCTTTTTATCGTATTATAAGCCTTTAAAGTCATAATATTAATTTTAATCTACGAATAATCGACCAATTGCCAACAATTATAAATTAGGCTCGTTGACAAGTGATTAACATTGAAAAAGGTTCTCAGAAACCCAAAACTGCTGTAACATGTGGTTAATTCGAGATATTTCTCAAATGTGACAAATTGTCTACCACTTGTCACACTTGGTGTTGAGAAACTGAAAGAAGAATTAACCGGCGATTATTCGTCGACTACGTTAACAACCCGATAATTGAGAGCTGGGAAACCGACAGATTCAGTTTTACGTTTACTGAAACGAAAATAAAATATTATTAATTTTGGCAGTATGGATCGTGTCTATTGCTTGGCTAATGATTTAGACTTCAGCCAAGACACGATGTGTAATGGTTGCATTTGACCATGGTAATGACAAGCAAGTCATGACCAAGGTTGCGCTGACCCTCATAGATGGTGCATATGTAATGAATGACTTATCGACTCACTTTTGCGCTCATACGTTCAGCTTTTAGTTACTGTATTGAAATAGTACATTGTGATACAAGGGTGGAAAGTAGGTTATTGCAAACGAGCTGTCATTAACAATTAATGACACGAGTTTGCAATAACCTATACACCCGTGTATCATACGACGTTTTTCAATACAGTTGTGGGAAATATGTAAAAGAAATCAAAGAATTACATTTGTTTTTTCCATAAAATAAAATTATCGTAAGTCGCCTTAATATATCTTTCTCGAGATTTTGGGCGCAAATTTTCATCTTGCGCAGTTTTCGCCTCCGATAAAATATCGGATGGAGTTAATTCCATTTCATCACTTGTACTAGAACTCAAATTAACAAAGAAAAATAATGAATTTATCAAACGAAAACTAAAATTTTCAGAAAATGGCGCGTTTTTCCAACTGGACATATTTTTTTTAGAACGAAGTCAACCTATACAGCCCATTCGACTTATGACAAATTTGTATGTGAAAATTATGAAATTAAAACTGGTAATTAAATATATTAAACAACCATTTAAAAGTCCTTTGACAATTCAATGCTAAGACGTACGGACTCATTCATTTTTCCTCGTATAAAATCTATCCCATTTTATTCTATGTATGAAAACTCCTTGCTACTAACCTTTTTTAAATTGACTTATAAATTTAAAACTCAACTGCAAAAATAATGATCGAGCTCGTAATAAAAAGTCACGACCGCGTAACAGAATGATGCCTATGCAAAAGATTTAATTTTCGAATCATAATTATAGCCTCTGAAAGTACGCCATGTTTAACAACTGTATTGAAAACTTATAGTTGAGTTAGGTAGTAGTTGTTTCGGGTTGAGTAGAGTACTAACATCGTAGTAGGTGCGATTTCCACAGTCACAAAGAGATGTTTCCGCAAGAGAATAAAGCATTTATTTATTATCAAAATATGCGGTGTTTTCCTAATTTTATTTATAGTATATCTAGTCTTTCAGTAAGTAAGCTACGATAATGACCACTGACAATGATGAAAGGATTAAGGAAAAGGATTCAGTAGGTACTTTCCATTGTCATGGCTATTGTTTATATTTGCAAACAAAGGCATAAATAAAAAAAATGTTTAAGTGAATTAATCCGCCATTTGTGCCATGTATGTCTGTAAGACAAAGGTCTGGCTCGAAAAAATCTAATAACTTTTTTTGTCGATCCTTCTAGAAATGGTCGATGTGATGATTGTGGGTTATACAAAAACCGAAAATCAAGATAATTATACTTGCTACTATTGCAATAATTATTTATGTCTAAAGCATGTAGTGCCAACATATATAATGGAAAAAATGAAAAAAAAAAAAGTTATTTTCTTGTTTGATTTTATTAGTTACTATTGTCATAAGACTTCCAAAGGCTGCAAAAAACGGCAAAAATATCACGTTTGTTGTATGGGAGCCCCACTTAAATATTTATTTTATTCTATTTTTAGTATTTGTTGTTATAGCGGTAACAGAAATACATCATCTGTGAAAATTTCAACTGTGTAGCTATCACGGTTCATGAGATACAGCCTGGTGACAGACAGACAGACGAACCGCGAAGTCTCAGTAATAGGGTCCCGTTTTTACCCTTTTAAAATGATGATTGTCACAAGTTTTACATTTTAATGTAAGCATTAAAAAAATCCGAATAATTTCTTGTGTTCTGGTTCTAAATGCATAAATGTAAAGAAAAATAAACTTGGTCTTTTTACCCGACTGCCGAAGGAGGGTAATGTGTTTATCAGTCTATGTATGTAAGTATGTAATTATGTATGTATGTATATATGTATGTATGTATGTATGTTAGTTCCTATGTGGCGTTCTAGAGACCAAACGCGTGGGCCGATTTTGATGGTTCTTGCTTCAATCGATTCGTCTTAACCCCGCGAGTGTCACTGGCTACATTAAAATTGTAAAATGTAAAATGGCGGTCTTGGGCGCCATATTGTGGGGGCCCAAATATTTTATTTCTTCCAAACCTATCGTGTGGGGTATCAAAATAAAGGGTTTTAAGAGGCGATTTCAAAAATGTATAATACTTATATGTTTAAATGTACCTAATTCGAAAAAAAATAACTAAAAAGTTACAAATAAAAAAAGTTAATTAAAAATATCAAAAAAACCCGACTGCTTTAAAAGCGAACTAAAAAGACGTAAACAAGGAGAAAATCATGCTGTGCAGTCGGAGGATACATATTCGCGAGCTGGCTGACCAAAACCAGATGTATCCTCCGACTGCACAGCATGATTTTCTCCTTGTTTACGTCTTTTTAGTTCGCTTTTAAAGCAGTCGGGTTTTTTTGATATTTTTAATTAACTTTTTTTATTTGTAACTTTTTAGTTATTTTTTTTCGAATTAGGTATTTTTAATTAACCTTTTTAATATTTGACCGGGTAAAAGTAGCATGGAGTATTGCTTATTAGGAAAACCTTACGTTCGAAAAAACCGGTGCGTAGGACTGGCGTCACCAAAGATGGGATTAATTTAAGTATTAAACCGATTTCAGACGTTTGATATTAGCTACACGCGGATAACAATATTGTACCAAGCGGAATTATCGCGTTATTAATTTATTATCCACAGGTATCGTATCTACAGCTATTACGATAGTTAGGGACCGAAATATAACCTTCCTACAGCCGCGTGATGATCTGTGAGACCGACGAAACACATTCTTGAATTTTTCTCTTATAAACAATGATGGCATTTTGTACTTTCTTTTAGCCGTCGGATTTGTTCCTACGATCATATTAGGACGCAAACTGCCATTGTGCGTGTAGCTGGTATAGTCGTATCTGGCGCCAATTGGTCTGTGAGACCGACGCGGATATACA
This sequence comes from Anorthoa munda, assembly GCA_945859665.1. Taxonomy (NCBI): domain Eukaryota; kingdom Metazoa; phylum Arthropoda; class Insecta; order Lepidoptera; family Noctuidae; genus Anorthoa; species Anorthoa munda. The sequence goes on along the minus strand of OX243913.1, from coordinate 9,159,130 downwards.
TAATATGTGTTCCAGTAAGATTTCCTGTCATTTTGTACTGAAATTAAAATATTTTGTTTGGTTTATTGTTCTAAATGCATAACATTTTGATCGCAATAATTGCCATCGTTTTATGTATACCTAATAATCAGACCAAAATTAAACTGAGCAGGTAGCTATTATTTATTTATTGATTAAGTAAATCAGATGTTGTATTTTCTTTTATATTGAGATCTTAGGTAAAGTAGCTCTTATTTATATTTTTTTGTAACAATAAATAAGTTTAGTTTATTTTAAATCACTTTGGAAAATTCTCATAATTTGTATGTATTATTTTATTTATGTTTAAGCTGTGTACTTCTTTATGTGACAAATTCACCATACCATTACATATATAAATTCTTTTATGCAATATTAATTAGTGAATAAGTCGTTGAAGTACCTTAAATATAAAATAAAATAAAATATTCCAAATTTAAAAGTTTTTCGTAGGCAAAAATCCCTGGAAGAGATCGCAGAACGCGATAAGGCCGCCTGTTGTATGTTTGTTTTAATTTTAAGGTTTCCATATGTATTATTGTTTTTTATCTTGGTGTACAATAAAGTATATTTAAATAAATAAATAAATAAAAATATATTTGCATTCATTTTGTAAACTCTTACATAAATCTCGCTATTTTTCAGAGACTGATACAAAATAGAGTTTTTCAGTAAATGTACTGTAAATTGTTGATAAAGTGGGTTTATCTTATACAGGATATTTCCTAATTTGAGAAAACATCTTTTCACAGTAGGTATTCTTGATAAAATAATGAGAAATTGTGTTCCAAATTTTCGGTCTGTAAGACCGTGAGATATTACTTGGCGCGGGTATAGGAAGGTTAAGTAAGACTCAATATGCATCATTTAAAATTTGATTAATTAAATAAAATGCACTTCACTCATGATTGATGATTTTAGGATATGATCCTAAAATCATCTTAAAAATAAATAAAAATACCTGGTGGCTCCATCTGGGCTCAGCTGATTCCAAGGGCTATTGAACTACAAATAAATAATTAAAAATTCTTCTCACCATTTTCACTGATCACTTTGTAGTTTGTTTAAGAAACAACAATCAGCTGATCACTAACAGTTGGTTGTTCGGGCAAACAGCTAGGCTACGCACACCTGCCGCTCGCGAGTGACACGTACTGGCCGCTCTTCGCGACTTTTTATACAAATACGTATCAATCGTCAAACACCGGTGGGCCTCGCTGACAGATCTACTGTTATCTATTATTAAATAAAAAAATAACCAACACGACTGCTAATATCCTAAAGACGGTAACAGAACTGCACCACTTCACCCGACACAGCTTTGCTTACTGATCTCAGTTAGTTAGCTAAGCTATCCGTTTTGATGTTAGACTACCTTGAAATAACTCGACTAGTAATAAGTTCGAATGAACATAATTTTAAGGCTACCTTTCTACGTCAGTCAATCTATGCATATTTTATGCAATCATGTACCTATTCATAAGGTCGGTCTAATTGGTTATTAGAATGTGTTTAGATACATCATTATAATATTGGTATATTAATTCAGTTTAAATTGGACATCAATCAATCGCACCGAACTCATTAGTTTATTGACGAAAACACTTAAACTCTATTCTTCGATAGCTTCATAAATAACTTACTTAATTTTTATTCAATTTCATCTTAATAAATTGTAGACTGACATTGACCTACATAAGGATGAAAATATTGTCGAAATCGGTGACATATCCTTAACATATTAGGTTTTTACTTGAGATGCATCTTTTCTGACTGCTGTCTGATATTGAGGAAGGACGACAAGGAATATCCTCAAATTATTTGTCAACATAAGTAAGATGACAGTAAATTTGTTCACATGACGACACCTTTTAAGTATATCGCCCTTTGGTCGTGTTCCTCAATACTGAGGGTCGTGATTGCTCCGTCGTCGTAGTAACAACTTTTTCTTCAGCAATCTGCGCCATCTATACCTGTCTATAAAACTTAGTAAAAAAATATCTTAGTATCCCGCCGGATGATTAGTGGATTCGAATTTTAAATCCTTTTTAAAGTTTTTAACCTTGACCTATCCACCTTTCTTTTTGTAAATACGAGTACTATAGATTCCGCTCCATTTTTAATTTTAAACATCTCAGACTAATATTCCTGAAAGATGCAACATGTTTCACTCGTTAATAAAACCACGGTGTGTTCTAAATATGATATATATAGCTGTTTTTTTTAAATCCTGGCCATCTTGAGTACTACTCCGTAGAACTGTTCAGTAGAACTATTGGGAACAAAATATCCCATTAGCTCTACCGTCGAGTTCGACGTAGTATCAGTAGTTCTACTATTTTGTTATACCTAAAATCGTAGTACTAGTGAGAAAAAAAAATCCCATTAGTTCTACCGTAGAACTGTTCAGTAGAACTATTGGGAACAAACGAAATCTTACAGGATGATAAAATCGTTTTGAAAATGATGACTACATAGTAAACGTGATCGTTTCAGATTCTTTGCTGCAAAGTCACCATTGTAGTTGACAGGAAATCGTGGACAAGAACAATATAGGCACTTACTAAGACGTTGAGATGGACAATCTATGGAAACGTATCTAAGTATGAATGATGTAATAGATACGTAATACATGAATTGAATAGGAGTAGGTACGCAAATCGTGCAAAAACTAGGATGGTGTGCAAAGTAGAGCTGTTTATTTTTAGTTTTATCTATAAAAACGTACCCACACACTAAAACCACACATACTAATAGCATTGGAACACTCGAATCTAATAAAAATGTAGGCACTCATAGTTCCTGCCCGTAATTAGGATCTAAATGTAGTACTTATAGCAAAACAACTATGCAATGACTGTGAAACCTACAATTCTGCATTTGCACTGCGCGAAGGTTCTTCCGCTGACATTTCCATACCAGCAGGTAAATGGAATAATATACTGCAGTTCCTCCCATAGATTAGAATAGTCGTTGCACCGGTCATGGGAGATACAGAGATGATTTACTCTCTATATCTGTGGTTTGCTTTGAGGAGCTCGTGGCTAAATAATAACAGCTGCACGGGTCGATCTTCAAGGTTAAGCAACGTTTGACGAGGTCGGTCCGTGGATGGGTGACCATTTCAATATACCGAGTTTCCTCCGTGCATCGGAAAGCACGTTAAGCCGTTGGTTCCGGCTGTCATTTGAAGATCTTTGACAGTCGTTACGGGTAGTCAGAAGCCTGAGATCTGACACCAGTCTTGCCAAGGGGTATTGTGTTACCCAGTTACTGGGTTGTGGAGGTCAGATAGGCAGTCGCTCCATGTAAAACACTGGTACTCAGCTGAATCCGGTAAGACTGGAAGCCGACCCCAACAATAATTGGGAAAAAGGCTAGGCAGATGATGATCTGTGGTTTGCTTGGAAACATCTAGAGAAGTTCATGGCTAAGACAAATCAGCGGCACGGTTCGATCTTGAAGGTTTTGCAATGCTTGGCGTGTTCGGTTCGTACGGGTTACACGCCGAGAATTCTCCGTGGGAAAAGGGGACAGATTGATTGCTTGAAACATCTATTATATCGGTACCTACATAATTATCTATACCTAATCGATGCCACCTCGGTGGTGCTATGTACATATCTATGCTAGTTAGATCTTAGTAGCGATTCAATTTGATAAACATGTTTTTCCTTAGCGATAAACAGATGAATTATTTGTTAATGTTAGCGGTTGGCAAACATTTTGATAAAACAGGAGTGAAGCTGCTGGAAACACCTAGATGGGATGTGTATTTTTTATTTAGGTAACATTTTAAGTGACATATGAAAACAATTAGACTAGATTTTCTATGCCATCAATGTCAGGAATTTTTGAATATATTTGTGATAGTTATCAATCATGCAGTTTAGACCAATCCATAATTTTAAAAAGAACAAAACGGCAGCGTCAGACATAATTAGTCTGGCATTTTACGCAGTTGATGACTAGGAATTATTTGGTGCGGCCTTGAGGCTCGTACATGAGTAAATTTTAATTCCAGTAGAACGTAGTAATACTTATAAATAAATAATAACACATTTTTTTAATAGACAACGAGCCTTAATTACATACTATTTCCTAGCAGAGGCACAGTTATTTTGTATAACATAAAACATTGATGCGTCCATATTGCTCTCTGGATCTACTAAACCGATTTAGATGAAAATTGGCATGGAGATAGTTTGAGACCCTTGGGATTATAAAACACTTTATACGTGGGCGAAGCCGCGGGCTGAAGCTAGTCGGAAAAATCAACGTAAAAATATTATGAATTGGATGATCATCAGGATATCATCATTAGCCTTTTTAACGTTCCCACTGCTGGGACATAGATATCCTCTCTTTGAGAGAGAATGGGCCTTAATCCACCACGGGCCCAGTGCGGATTGGTGGATGCCACATGTCTTCGATTTTTTAAAGGACATGCCGGTTTCCTCACGATGTTTTCCTTCACCGTTTTGAGAGCAGTGGTGATGAAATAATTTACACAAAGTAAAGCGCCTGCATGCTTATTCTGAGGTATTTTATATTTCTATATTCTGAGGGCTATGTCGGCTAATTTACTTTGGTGTCACATACATATCCACATTTTTGACATTTAAGCTCTAGTAACCCGCTGTTTTTAGGTGGTTGCCACTGTTGATTACAGTTATCAGGAATTGCAGTGGTTGAGAATGTTGTTACGAGCTCGTTTACTTACCAACCGTGTTGTCTTTTCCCTTACTTTGAATTTCATTACTGAAGTCTTTAGATATCTATTTATAACTGAATTCTTCGCAGAAAGACAATAATAGATGTAATATGTTACGTATCGTCTTTTGTTGATCGTGTCACGTCTATACAAGTTAAATAGATGTCAATTTCACAAACCATTACCTATGTTTCTTTCTTAAATTAATAGATAACATTAGTGTCATTTGTGTATTTTTTGTCGCAATGCGCTAAAGTTAGATCTCTACGTCACTGTGTAAGGCTTACAAATTTAATTATTATTTAGAAAGCACTTAAGACTTTTTGCTAATTTGAAGCAGGGTAAGACGGAAAAGTAAGCACCTACCTAAATGTTGCCTATATCAAATAAAAAATAATTTAAAAAAAACATTTACTGCTAGGTATGCATTCGACTTAAATATTTAAGTAAAACTGAATTTGTTTTTTTTTTCAAAAGTCACTTGCCTGAACCAATAATCGAAATTACTCAATTGCGAAAAGGAACTTCCGGTCAAATGTAACAAAAGTTTAATCGATAAGCATGATATTAAATGAATTAATAATAAGCAGGAGAAGAATGGAAGAATGGGAACTTGGGATACTGAATCCCGAATACAAAAGCCTAGAAATAAATGAATGGATTCAAGTTTTAAGGCGTAACGCTTCTTTAAAACAACGATATGTTCTCAAAGATATTTGGGTTTTTCAGTCGCCCTATTATACTGGTAGGCTATAATGGTATTAGTTATGCAATTTGCTGTTACCCCTACGGATGTTATTATAATTATCTTTGATTATCTATTTACAATCAAAGACATCTGCAGTCTAGACTAGACTCATATCAGCAATATTATTTTAATATGAGCGGCTTTTATTTACCTACAACACGTAACCATCTTCTCTATACAGGCTGTTTGATTTTTATTGTAGTATCTTTTCTATCAAAATTTAACCAGGAGTCTATTGTTGCTGTACAAATAATCTTTTTTTATTTTGTTTTACGACTTTGAGGGGCTCGCTCGCGCTTTGCTATGATGGAATGTATGCGCGCGGTTGGGTGACCGTCCATTAGGATCTTTAGGTAATATCGAGATCCGTAATCTGTGCCTCAGAAATCACGTAAAGCAGTTGCTCCCGGGTGTCATTTGCAGATTGATGGCAGTCGTTATTGGTACCTGAAAGCCTGACAAATTACTAATGGTAATCTTTTTACCCAGTTACTGGGTTGTGGTGGTTAGATGACAGTTGGTCCGTGTAAAATACTTATATTCAGCTGCATCTGCTTAGACTGGAAGCTGTCACCAACATCGTTGGGAAAAGGCTCAACGACGGATGGTGTGGAATTACGAATTTACAACACTTGAAGTTTTTACGAACGAATGTTATGGTTCATGTTATTGGGCGACAGCGGCTAACAAGATGACTGCAAGAATCCATATTCTCGGCTGCAAGAATCGTCTTGCATTTTATCGTTGCTGACTATTACTCCTAAAAAAATATTAAATTGTTTGTTCTTAATTATGTTCTTTTATGTTTTTAAAAATTGAACAAGGTCATATTTATTTTATTTATTTTCAACATTCATAATTTTTCAGTTGGTTGAACCTGACATTAACATCAGAATGGTTGGCACATCCTGTATCATAACTCGAACATGCATGATACGGACCTGTAAGCTATTACGGCTTTGATGCATACCAAAATGTCTAGACATCAATCAAGGTTATTTTGTTTTTCCGTTAATATGTCGTTAATTATATTTGTATCTCCTCAAAAGATAAGGGTTTATTTTTTCCTATTCAACTTTGGTCGGTGGTGAAGCCAGTTAGGTATATCAGATTATTCGTAATTACGTAATTAAGATAAATCTGAAAAACACATGAGTCAAATTATTTATAGGTACTCAGTAGCGTGATAATTTTGTATCATTTAGTTTGTCGTTTATTTTTAGGTACCTATATAGATAATAATTTTTGGTCTGTATTCAAGTAAAGTAGGCTTAAAATATTTTAAGGGTTCCGTTCCCCAAAAGGAAAAATTAAACCCCTTTATGATCCTTTCTAAATCCTCGAATGACATAGGGATGTGCCAAACCTTCACATCACATCACATTATCAGCCTATTAATGTTCCCACTGCTGGGACACAGGCCTCCTCTCTGTGAGAGGGAATTGGCCGTTATCCACCACGCGGGCCCAGTGCGGGTTGGTGGATGTCACATGTCTTCGAATTTTTGGTTCTAGGACATGCCGGTTTCCTCACGATGTTTTCCTTCACCGTTTTGAGAGCAGTGGTGATGAAATAATTTACACAAAGTAAAGCGCCTGCCTGGGCTCGAACCCACGACCTACAACTTGTAAGTCACGGCCGATACCACTGGGCCACCACTGCTCTCACCTTGCCAAACCTTACTAAAATCTAACATTATCCTGATCATTAAGTATGCTACAGTGTGAGGTTATGTATTACTAGCAGTTGCCCGCGACTTCGTCCGCCTGGAATTTTATTTATCACGCACAGTTTAATGGTTAATAATACAAATATTTTTCTCCCATCACAGACATAAGTTTACGTAAGTACCTAATACTTTGAAAAAAGAAGCAAGACATATTAAAATATGTCTTTATACTCGAATAATGTTGATTGTTTTTCCCTCTGGGGCTAACATAATTTTTTAAATTTTTACAATGTTTGTTGCATGCCTTAAAACTAAATAACTTTAAAAATAATTTAAATTTATTTTAACTTAATCGGCAACCGGTTTAGCTTGTCTTTCGACAAAGGCCTCCTCTAAAGCTTTCCATTCAACTCTATCTTTTGCTATTCTGGACATTCTCTTTTTATTTTGTCTTCCCATCGTGTGGTCTGACGTCCTTTAATTCTATTTCCATCTATTGGATACCATTCAGTTATTAATCTCGTCCATTTTTCTCTCTTATCATATGACCCGTCCATTTCACATATATAAATACCTTTTAATTTTTACCTCAAGCGGCGGAAATATAATAACCTAATCGGTAGTTATATTTTCGAGCCGTTTGGGGTTGAAACTCTTGGTCCGTGGGGTCCGAGTGCTCACGCTTTGTTTAAAGATCTTTCCAAACGCCTAGTTGACACTTCACGTGACCCAATGGCTGGCTTTTATCTTGGTCAGAGAATAAGCATTGCCATACAACGTGGCAATGCTGCCAGCCTTTTGGTACATTACCAGTGGGGAACGATGGAGGAGTTTTTTGACACCATATTTTAGTTAAGTATATTTTTAGTTTAAGTTAGTGAGTAGTTTTTGGTTAAAGTGTATAAGTTTGTAGTCTTAGTCATTTAAGTATTTTATACACTGTATATACTTTTATCTGTGTAGAATAGTATGTATTTTTTTTTTTATTGTTGTAGATTTGATTTCATCCAGCCTTACTCTATCTCATCTCTTAACCCCAATTACGCTTCTTTCGATGCTATTCTGACAAACATTTATCTTGTTTAAAAGTTGTTTTGATAGAGCCCATGTTTGACAGCCATATGATAAGCAAACATCATATACTTGCCGTTTATACTTGATATATATGTCCTTATTTTTTATGATTTCCACGATTTCCAAGTGACGAGTGAGTTTTGTTTCCGTATTCATTGGGTCCGCTGGGAATATTAGTTGTCCTAGATTATTATTATTATTCCATTTATTTATTTTATTTATATATCTTTACATTTTTAAATATTATTCAATAAAAAATAAAATAAATAAACATTTCAAAATACAAAAGTAGTAGCCCACCGGTATCGGGAACAGGGTCCAAGCTACCGATGGTCAGGGCTCCTGAGAGAGGTACCTCCTAACGATACGCGCCGTGTACAGGAGTACCGCTTTCTGGATCAAGCCCTTGATATAGCTGCCCAACGAGAGCCTCCTCAGATGGTCGTCGAGGCTCTTGGCTATTAAGCCATTGGCCGTCACGACTATCGGCACAATGACTGCTGTATTATTATTCCATTTATTCATTTTATTTACATATTTTTACTTTTTAAATATTATTCTACAAAAAATAAAATAAAAAAACATTTAAAATACAAAAATAGTAGCCCACCGGTATCGAGAACAGGGTCCAAGCTACCGGTGGTCAGGGCTCCTGAGAGAGGAACAGGAAGTATTATGTCCTTTATTCATGAAATATCTTATTATCTACATTTTTAAATATTTTTATAAAATCAATTAAAAAACAAAAACATTTAAAAATATAAAAAATAGAGGCCCCGGTGGGCCTCTATTTTTTATCGAGAACAGGGTCCAAGCTACCGGTCAGGGCTCCAGAGAGAGGAACCTAACAATACGAGCTGAAGTATTATTATTATTAATAGATATTCATCTACGTATTCTATTTGTTCACCGTTCATGGGCATTTGTTGATTGGAATTGGTTACGATTTTGGTCTTCGTTGTGTTCATGGACAACCCTGCAATGGCTCTTTCATCTGATAGTTGTTGTATCATTATTTCTAGATTGTCTGGGCATTCTGAAAACAAGATAATGTCGTCTGTGAATCTTAAATGGTTTAAGTTTTCGCCATTTATGTTAAGCCCATACTTATCCCAATCCATATTCTTAAATATTGCTTCTAGAACTGCAGAGAACAGCTTAGGTTATATTAATATATATATATACATGTATATCTTCTATATAAATAAAAAGAAAAGTCCTGACTAACTGACTGACTGAGTCATCAACGCCCAGCCCAAATCCTTGGACCTAGAAAGCTGAAATTTCGCACAGAGGTTCCTTTTATAATAGGATTTTTCGAAATTCAACCACTAAGGCAGTTAAATAGCAGATCAAAGTTTGTATGAAACTCTGTCATTTTTAATTTGAAATGAATTAAATATGGCGTTTAGCCTCTAAATATAAAATAAAAAAATAGATCTTTAAGGTTTTTTTGAATTACATCCCTTATAGCGGTTAAGTTAAATTTGTAAGAAAAATAAATTGTTTATCGTCAAACTTACTTGAAATTTAGTATTTCTGCTCTTCAATACAATTTAAGAAACACATGTTTAAGGTTTTTTTGAATTTCATCCCTTAAAGAAGTAATAAGGGGTGTTAAAGTTTGTAAGAAAAATTAAACTGTTTATCATCAAAATTATTTGAAACTAAGTATTTCTGCTCTTCAATACAATTAAAGAAATACTACTAAAAAGGGATGTTGAAGTTTGTATGAATGATTACTTACTGGATGTGCTCGGGGGAATCAGTTTTCATACCTCGAATACCACTCTGACTATGTCTTTGAGTTTAAAGATTACAATTCCCCCTTAAAGTCTGCTTAGCAATGACCATAAATAAATCTCAGGGTCAATCATTAGGGGTGGCAGGCATAGATTTAAGGAAAGATCGTATCTCACACAGGCAATTTTCTACGTTGCCTGTTCCAGAGTCAGTACTAGCAGCCTGGTAATTTTGGCATCAGACAAAAAACCACCAATGTGGTATACAAAGAAGTGTATAATTAACTTCCTGACTGATTCTGACTTTGGTAGCGTAAACTAATTGGAGTACCCATATCTAGACTCTATCGGAAGATGCTATAATTTTTTCATCGACAATTCTGCTTCGACATTTTGTGATGTAAACAGACACAAAATATAGCTGGTAACATCCAAGCGCGTGTAACCTACGCTACGTCAAGCCATTATTAATCACGAACACGACGAAGACAACTTTTTATCGAAAATCATCATGAGCATCTGTGAATTAGCAAAATTATCATCCCTTTAGAGCGTACTGGCGTCAAGTTATGTTATGAAATGGTATAAACAATAACAGACATGCGATTGCAGCAATCCCGAGAGATTTGCCGTCATTAATTGAAAAGTTCTATTGTATAATATCTTCGAAGTTCTACATCAGATCTTAACCAAATTAAAATGGGACCAATTTGGGAAAATACAATAGCAATAAAAAAAAACAAAATCGGTCCACATTTGACGTCGATATCATACATAAAAAAGAAACATAATGTCGAACATAGAACCTCTTCCTTTTTGGAAAGTCGGTTAAAAACATCTATTCATAGCTGGGACTCGAACTCAAACGTTTATCGAACGAACTAGAGCGTTTATCATTAGGCTATTCAGACGGGCAATAGCAGCAGCTAAATTACGAACCACATTGCACGCACGTCAATGTCATTATTGACATTATTAGTATGATTTTGATTAGAGACCTATAATCTCTTACAACGTATTTTTTTAGTCTCCTGCATTATTAGGTACCGAATAGAATAGAATTGAATTTTATTTTGCAAATATGGGTAATATACAATAGTTGTTATGTTATCAAGGCTCAGCCATATACCGAATTATTATTTTTATTCTAGCCACACTTTAAATAGCCCTTGAAGGTATATCGTTGATTCGACATAGAGTGTTGACCTCCCTGGTTCGCTGCGTCCCTGCATGGGGGCGCGGCGGGCAAGTTTTAGGGACCCTAACTACCTACTAATTTCTTTTCTATGGTCATTATTCCGCGGAAAGTCTTAACACCACCATTCAGAAAATGACACGTAATGCACAACGCCATCTATCGAATAGTTCAACAGTCCGAGTTTCTGAATTGCGTATGTTGCGATATTTTACTTCTTGAAAATTTTAAATTCATCTAACTTTTGATAGCGTGAACCGATTGGGATGAAACAAAAACTAAGTAATACTTCAAGTTACGCACAATTTTTATGTATAAAAGTTATCTACATTGGTTTCGCGTAAACAGACAAACAGACAAACAGACAAACAGGCAAACAGACAAACAGACAAACAGACAAACAGGCAAACAGGCAAACAGACAAACAGACAAACAGACAAACAGACAAACAGACAAACAGACAAACAGACAAACAGACAAACAGACAAACAGACAAACAGACAAACAGACAAACAGACAAACAGACAAACAGACAAACAGACAAACAGACAAACAGACAAACAGACAAACAGACAAACAGACAAACAGACAAACAGACAAACAGACAAACAGACAAACAGACAAACAGACAAACAGACAAACAGACAAACAGACAAACAGACAAACAGACAAACAGACAAACAGACAAACAGACAAACAGACAAACAGACAAACAGACAAACAGACAAACAGACAAACAGACAAACAGACAAACAGACAAACAGACAAACAGACAAACAGACAAACAGACAAACAGACAAACAGACAAACAGACAAACAGACAAACAGACAAACAGACAAACAGACAAACAGACAAACAGACAAACAGACAAACAGACAAACAGACAAACAGACAAACAGACAAACAGACAAACAGACAAACAGACAAACAGACAAACAGACAAACAGACAAACAGACAAACAGACAAACAGACAAACAGACAAACAGACAAACAGACAAACAGACAAACAGACAAACAGACAAACAGATTGATTGATATTTGTTAAAGGCGGAACCAGAAAAGTTTTATTGGATTTAAGTAACTTGTTGGAGATGTTGTCCCATCCGACTGTTGAGTCATTTTACAGAGAAAGAATCGGTCAAATCAACCACCTCTCCCTCATCAATATATTCCATGGCAAAGGACTGGAGTTCGGCATTAGCTTGTGTGGTGCCGTCGTTAGAAGGTTGAGTAGTTTTGGCCTGTTTTTTCACACAGTCCTTGGCTAAGGATTTGCGCACATCAATGTAATGGTCTTTTACTTTATTAAAAAAATCATCTCGATTTAGTAAAGGGTCTTTCAACAAGGACGGGTCGATGTTAAAATTGAATAAAACAAGATGTGTGTGAGATATTAACGTAATTTATTTTTTATTTAAAAGGCCCATTTATGCCAATTATGGATGGAATATGACATCGTTCAAATGTCCGCCGCGGCTTCGTATGGTGGCACGAATCCGAGAGGTCCAATTTTTTATGACTCTAATGCTCCCATTGCTGGGACACAGGCATCCGCTCTATGAGAGAGCCTAGTGCGGGTTGGTGAATGTCACACGTCTTTGAATTTTTGGTATGCCGATTTCCTCACGATGTTTTCCTTCACCGTTTTAAGAGCAGTGGTGATGAAATTATTAACACAAGTGACAGTAAAGCGCCTGCCTAGGTTCGAACTGGGGCCACCACTACTAGCACACACTAAGAGCAGTGGTGGCCACTTTGCCGCCACTGCTCTTAAAATCAAAATCAATTTTTATTTTATTTTACGTAGGTCTACATGGGCACTTATAAAACGTCGACAAAAGGCGCACGGTTCGGGTTGGTCGTTTCCTATGGAGAAGAAACGGCAAGAAACTCCATGGTTACTCTTTTAAAAATATGATTTGTTTTTACAATATTTCCATGTTACAGCATTACTTAGATATGGGGGGACAACGTAGGCCTGACAATAAGACGTTAGAAACTAAAAATAAAAAGTAAAACGTGATAAAAAGTTATCAAATGTTATCAAGCATCTAGAAATCTAGAAGGCCTACAAGTTTGAGAGCGTCATCTTCATTTCAGCCGAAATATTTCCACTGTTGAACATAAGCCTCCTCCAAATGTCGTCACATTGGCCGATCCCGTGCATCTCGAATCCTGCGAATACCCGTAACCGTAATCAATGAAAATATCATTGTTATAACAGGTTTTATGAATCTGTGTATTTACTTGTAATCTTAAAGCTAACATTTTTAGCAATCTTAGGACTGTAACCTCGGGATTCATCATATAATTTTTTCATGAAGTGAAGTTTAAGTAAATAAGATTCGTAAACAATATATCCAACCACTGCTAATCACCGTAGTCAACGAGCTTAACCGTGCTTTCTCGCTCGACGTTTCACAAGGAGCTAAAATTAGGGTATTTACTTGATTCCGAGATTCCGATATTGGACCACTCAGTATCGGAATTGAAATATCGGTGATTTCGTTCCGAGATTCCGATATTACGAGATGCCGAGATTCCGATATTAATGCCCTAGTAGTAGAGCATAGTTTTAGAAGCTGTTCGGGCAGGCCGCTTGTTTTGTTTTATAATAGTTAGTTTTGGTTTTGATAGTCTGGTTTTGATAGTCTGCCATAATTCCTTGGGTTTTCGTTTAGTTAATTCTATCCTGGTCTTCTCCGATGTATGCAAAACAGGGGCTTATAATTCTTCGACGTTTTGGAGTGCCGCAACGTTAATGTTGTTGTATTATTTTGCAATGCTGTTTGTAAGCTATTTACGAGATAACTGGTGCAATAATTTGGATCCGTAAACTCATATATTGGTGTTTGGTTGATAATTGATATGTCTCCTTTTGTGTTTTCAGAATCAACTTTGGTGACAGTTCTAGTTGCAATGACTTGTGATTGCTTTCTGAATAATTACGTTATTACAGGATAGTGGTCTGTGGAACAACAGTTACGGCTGAGTAGTACATGGTTCATGGCCTTGAGTAGTACATGGACCAGACATGTTCCACTCGCCTCTCTTGTCACTTCTGTGTAGGCAGGTAACTTACAGTCCGTGTGCGCGGCAATGGTCAAGTAACAAGAACCAGGTAGAAGCTCTAGCTAGTTATCGTTTATAGGAATATTTATATCCCCAATTAATATAATATTTGCAAAAGACGGCAGATTGGATAGGGTTAAATCTAAGAATAACAAGAATGCATCAAGATTTTTTATAGAAGGTGAACGATACAGACATACCAGCGCTATATTTCTATTGAGAGTAGCCACTAAACAATTAGCATCATGAAATACAGATTCTTCAACGCTAAAATTGAAGTCATCCCTAACATAAATGACAACTCCATCGTTTTGCCACTGTAATTCTTTTGTGGCGTTGGACCGGAAGCCGTCCAAATGAGGCTGAGGATGATACAGTGCCAGTCATACCCAATAGCCAACATTTTGTTAGCACAAATATATCACATTGGATTTTTAATCTCGCCAACATAACCTCAAATCCTGGCATATTACAACTAATACTACGTATGTTTTGAGTGAGGACTACCAAATTCCTAGATGGTGATTTTTTTATGAATTGGCTACAATTATTAAGGTCCGCTCTATAGGATTTAGACACATATAACTTATCAATGTCTGATGTTACATCCTTTATATCGTTAGCGAATGATAAAGGAAATTAATATAATTACAAAATGTTTAATGACTTTATAAAGGGTTCATTTTAATTTATCAACAAGGAAATATTGAGAACAATACTTTGATGAGGGATGGAAAACAGTCAGGCGAGCTTGTATAAAAATTTGAGATGATGAGGTTGGTGAGTGATTGGTTTTGAAGGTGTAAGTACTTCGTTTAGCAAGGTTTTCCAAAATAATTCATAAATACACTAAATTTAAATATAAAAAACAGAATAACACGCATGCACAAGGTTATCAAAACTACGCTAGGGGACAATTTGAACTGGCAGTAGTTCACTTGATATAGTCATATAGCATTTCTAAATTTATCGAAGTGGGATTCACAGTTCACTCGTACAGGACCTGCGGATCTCCAACCGTTTTACGAAGATAAACAAAACCATGAGACGTCCAGCAAAACGAGAACCCATGTGTTTTTTTAAATTGCCTGGCGAGATAAAAGTATTTTTGTTTTCTGAAAGTCAGGGTTTCTGAAATGAAGACAGGCTTCGCTGAAATTTTTAGGTTCAAGTGTTTAGTGTTAAGTTTGTTCTCTCTCTTCTCAGACGAGTTTAAGTGTTTGGTGCCTGTATACACTTTTTCCTTCATTAATACCGACGCAAACTCAACAATGATATGCTTGGAGTCCTCCTTTAATTTATCCCTGTATATATCACGAATTGCAGTCTGCTCAATGTCAATATTTATTGATTTACCTAAATTAATTACCACGTAGGAGAGATCTATAAATTAATTACCATGTAAGAGAGGTCTAGCTTAGTTTCGTCAGAATTTTTAAGAACATTTCGTATTACAATTGAGGAAGAACGGGCATTTCGCTCGAGTGATTCAATTTTTTCCTTCAATTGGTAGATTAACTTCCTGTCTTATTTGCGTTCGCCTTCCAATACGGAGATTTTTGACAGGAAGTCGTCATGCTTTTTCGACTTACTTCGACACTGTATTTAAGGTCTCGATTTTGCTCAATAATGCTGTTTATTTTCAATAGCAGGTCTTCAAAACGGTTTTCCTATTCTTAAGTAAAAGTGGAGATGGTTCCCACTTATGGCAACATTGCCTTCTTGAGACCCATTGAATTTCCTCTTCTTATTGCGCTCAGCTGCAGAAAGATAACATAAGATATATTTATTTGCTCAAACATGGGTAACACTTATACATGGGTAACACTAATATGCATGCAAGATAACAAAAAAATAACAAAAGATCCCGACATGCTTGCCACATTCTATGGCGTGCAAATATTATGCAAGTTAAATTATAAACAAAAAACAATGACTAAGTTTAATCTAAATGGATTTTATTTATTTATTCTTCAACAAATTTACATTTGTGTCGAACAGTGGTTTCAACAATAGATATGACACAACAATTAAACAATCATCATAAAGCCAGGAAACAATAAACACTACATTTTAGATTGGTCCTAACATTATTAGTCTTAATATAGTAATAATTATACCCAACAATCCAACCCAACATCAATTCAAAAATCAATATAAATTTATTTCAAGAAATGTATGTCAATAAAATTTATTAAGATGTAACGTCATGATAGACTTCCGGATATATTACTCCAAAGTCACTAAAATTTAATCGCATATTAGTTCGAACTACTTTTATCTTTGAGAAACTCTTCTATGCTGTAATAACATTTCCTCAACAGCAATGACTTTAATTTTCTCTTTAAATTCATTTGGATTCAGAAACTTTTTAAATTGTACAGGCAATTTATTGTACATGTTCACTGATTGCACTCTTGTGGCATGTTTAACGACATTCAAGTTTAGGTTGTATGAAATTAAGTAGATCCCTTCTTCGCGTTTTTATTCTGATTTGTCTCTGTTCTTCTGTCTCAAACTTATGGATATTTTTAATAAAATGACTAAGCAGGACCAAAATATAGAGGCATGGTACTGTGAAAATGTGCAATTCCATTATTATCAAGCCAACAATAAAAATAAAAAAGTGAAAATCAATAATAATAATAACAGTTACCTCCAAATATCAGTCAAAAATGTCAAATAGCAATAACGTATAATTATTAAATCCATGCAAAAAATTTAAATAAAATGTGAAAATAAAATAGTGCATGTCAATTCAATGTTAAAGTTAATCAAATGTAAAATAGCAACAACGCATCAATATCAAAACCATGTTATAAGGGTTGTTCCAATAAAACCACTCGCAAACCAATGTAACAGCAAAGGGATATTTATTATTCACTTCACAATTTCCAAAGTAATGTCTTAAACAAACTACACTAATAATAGTAAGAAGTACTACGACGGTAGATGTACTTAGGTTGACCGCCCGATATCGGTTCCGCGATGGAAGCCGACCGTGCAAGCCAGAGTGCGCTCAACTGCCCGAAACCGTTCCGAAGGAAGCGTGTCCGTGCGAGCCGAACTGCCGAATGGCCGGCGTGCAGGCCCTTATATACGGTCAGACCGCAGCCGGCGGCGGCGGCGGCGCGATAGTGGGGCACGGTGAGAGGGAGCACGCACACAGGTACGCGCGCGGCATGGCGTCGTGTGCTTGTAGTGTTACAGACTCCCCCTCTGTCTCCGATGACGTCCCGGTGAGGTAGACAGGACTTAAGTAGGCGGCTGCTTCTTTGGCGGTCTTCCACGGCGTCGAGGCTCGGCAGGTGTTGCCGGGGCTGGTTTGTTCTTCCGCGGGCGACCTCGCCGGCGTAAAGGTAAGACCGGCTCGGGTAGGTTGGCTGATGCCAACCCTTGGTAGGGTCGCAGGGCTGAGGAATGATACAACCCTGCAGACTGGTTTGGGGTGGTAGGATCAGCAATCTGAAAAGAAGATGGTCCATGAATATCTTTGATAAGGTAGGGGCCATCTCGGCGAGGTGCTAGTTTAGCACTAAAACCTTGTGACGATTTGCTTAAGGCATGAACATCAACCATAACTTGATCTCCAGGCTGATAGTTAGGACATGATTGACGTCTCTTATCAGCGTATTCTTTTCGCTTCTCCTCTTTCATCTCCTGTATTTCATGGGCTCTTTTCAATGTAGAGGCCATCATCAATAACTTTGGTGTTATCTCGGGAACAAAATTTTCATTTTGCGCTATGTGTCGCAGATCATGTTTTATGTCATCGATCGTGCGAAGATCTCGGCCAAAAGTTAAGTAGGCTGGCGTGTACCCAGTAGATGAACAAACAGCAGTGTTCATGGCAAAACGTATGCTTGGCAGATGTTCTGACCATCGGTTATGGTTATCTCCTACTAGTATCGCCAACTGTGTTTTTAAATCTCGATTGCGCCTTTCGACGGGGTTAGTTTCAGGATGATAAACAGGAGTAAAACCGTGTTCGATGCCCAGACAGTATGTCAATTGCTGCATCACGTTGCTAACAAATTGAGACCCGTTGTCGCTAATGAACCGTCTTGGCGTGCCATACCGTAAAATGATCTCATCCAATAATATTCTAGCACATTCCTCTGCGGTAGCTTGCTTCAATGCGAATAACTCAACCCATCTACTAGCCAGGTCTTCCACAATGAAGATCCATGTCTCATCTTTAGCCGTTTTCGGTAACGGTCCGAACAGATCGAAGGATACGACTTCAAATCTTTGGTTAAGAGCCGTAGTTTGGAGTAGGCCTGCTGGTTTGAGATTGCTTGGTTTGTATCGCTGACATTGGATACAGTTCCGGATATAACTTTCAATTTGGGTTCTCATCCCCTTCCAAAAGTATCGCTTAGCAATGCGTTCAATAGTTTTCTCCACTCCATAATGACCGGCGGAAGCTTCATCGTGATACACACTGATAACTTTTCCCTGCTCTTGTTTAGGCACAACTAGTTGAGCATTTTCATTGTCATTCTCAGATTTATATCTATAGAGTAGTCCTTGATTCATAAGGTATCCCTTTGTACTCCAATATTTACCGTTTTCATATTGGTTTCCTTCTAATTCGTTAATTATTTTCTCTATGTCCTTGTCTTTTAATTGTTCCTCTCTTATTTCTTTGGATTTCTTCCTTGGCATATCAATTACCATACTGCATACTCCACAGTCTTTTTCAATTGTAGGATTGCAATTAGGACGTGACAAGGTGTCGGCGACAACGTTCGTTCTTCCGTTTATGTATTTAATCGTTAGATTATAGGGTTGCAGTTGCAGGGCCCATCGTGCCAGTCGACCGGTTGGGGACTTCAAAGACATAAGCCACTTCAGGGCTTGATGATCGGTCAGTACAGTGAAATTCGTACCCTCGATGAAACCACGAAATTTGTTCACTGCCCAGATTACAGCTAGTGCTTCTCGTTCTGTGGTTGAATAATTTCTTTCAGCTGGAGTGAGGAGGCGGCTAGCATACTCAACTGGATGCTCATTCTCTCCCTCCCCCTGCACCAAAACAGCACCGATCGCGTAGTTACTTGCATCTGACTTAATTGTAAAAGGTTTGGTGTGGTCTGCCTGGACCAACACCGGTGCCGTAACTAAAAGTTTCCGCAGCTCGTCAAACGCTGTTTTCTGTTCATCGTTCCAGGTCCAAACAGAATTCTTCTTCATCAAACGAGAGAGGGGTTCGGTGATCTTTGCAAAATTAGGGATAAATCGCCTATACCACGAACACATCTGCAGGAATGATATCAAATGCTTCAAGTTTGTTGGCGCAGCCATATCCATTATGGAAGCAACTTTGTCTGGGTCTACTTGCAGGCCATCAGGTGTTATATAATGTCCTAGATATTTAACCTTGGAGCAGAAAAAAACACATTTGTCCCTGTTTGCTGTGAGATTGTACTCATTTAAGCGATTGAAGACGTCTTGTAGGTCTCTAAAATGTTCATCTAGACTAGCAGACATGACTATTAGGTCATCTAAATATATGAGGAGCTTAATGTGACTGAGGGATATCTGAAATCTGTCCATAAGGCGCTGAAAAGTAGCAGGTGCATTTCGTAGACCAAATGGCATTCTCAAAAATTTGTACATACCGAAAGGTGTGATGAAGGCTGTTTTTACTTGATCTTCATCTTTGACATGAATCTGCCAGTAGCCGGCGCGGAGGTCTATGGTGCTCATGTAACGCGTAGGCTTAGCACTGTGTAGGAGGTCGTCGATACGTGGTAGTGGATACACATCTGCAGTCGTGATCGCGTTCAACTGGCGGTAATCAACACAGACTCGTGTACTGCCGTCCTTTTTTGGAACTAGTACGACTGGCGCTGACCAAGGTGAGGAACACGGCACAATAACTCCTTGCTCACACATCTTTTGTATTTCTACCTTCAGGGTTTGCGTCTTAACTGGCGATAGTCTGTATGGTGGAACAGATATAGGCTTGTGTGATCCCGTATCAATGGTGTGTTCAGCCTCCGTTGTTGGCTTGCCATTGGACACGAAAACCGCTTCATTTTCCTCAAGGAACTGTTGTAAACGCTTGGTTTCTTCCTCCGTCAGCAGGCAGTCATAGCTGCGCATGGAAACAGAAGAGATCTCAGTTCCTGGGAATAAATCAGCAGACTCTGGTGACAGCTCGACGTCAGCGTCATTGATGTTCATGCGCGCATCTTCGTACAGGGCATCAATAATCGGCGAGTATCCATCGAATAAAACTGTTCGTGGTCTCTTGGGTGGAGTCGAGAATCCTATGGGTATCAATGGTCCATAAGGTCGTTCCAAGGCTTGCTCTGTTGCTCCAGGCACAATCAAGTCACTCCTCTGAGGAGAATGTGGAGGCGTCATCATTTGCATAGACGGTTCTTGATGCTGTTGCGGAATGAATGTGGTCATACCAACAGGCGATAGCGCAGGGCTGGGTGTGTTCATCATTGGCGATTCCATTACTGGCAAGCACACACTAGATAAAACACCCGCTATATCCTTAGATTCATCCAGACCCTCTGGATTTAGTTCGTAGCTCTTGTGTGGTTCATCAACAAAATGACAGGTTCGTTGGGGTAGATCTAGGGCCAACATAGCATCTTCTATAAATCCTACTCCAAGTAGTGTCCTGTTTTCTCGGGCGTCAGGAAAGATCACGAAGGACGTGGTTACATCTCGGCCATAGAGGTTGACAGTCGTCCTGACTGTAAGGACATCCTGCTTCTTTGGTACTCCGTCGGCTAAGGTTATGTACATGATCTCCCTCTCAAAACTTAAACCGTTCTGTTCTAAGCGTTTGTAAAGCTGGTAGGAGGCAACACTGGATTTAGCGCACGTGTCGATGTATGCTATTCCCTTCATACCTTGTATGGTAATGGGCACTGTGGGACGTGGTCGAACATCAGCAGTCATGTTAGCGGAGCAGAAACAGAAATCAACTGATGTTGTAGACTGCCTGTTTTTACACTTCGGACAGCGACTGCGTATTACTCCTGGCTCACCACACCCATAACAAGCAAACTTCGGCTTGTCCTCGTTTTGAGTGCTCGAGGTAGTTTCAGCCTTAACAGCAACAACATTATTTCTATCTGTGTCCTCTCTTGCCTTCTTTCTACATATCTCCGCTGTGTGACCGGGAAGACGACAGTAACCACAGCGTATCTTATTTTGGTTTTTATTCGTTTTAAGTTGTTTTGTCATATCTTTATTGTGTAAATACTCTGTTTCCTCTTTTTGATTACTTTTCTCCACGAGTGTTCTTTCAATATCCCTTGCCTTTTTTAGTAGCTCATCAAAAGTTTTTATTGAATCCCTACAAATCTTCTCCCTCACTGCGAACTTAATCTGGCCGAAAATGAGGCTGATCTCTTGTTGCACCGTATGTGGCTCTGACATCTCAGCAAGAAGCGCCCGCTTCTTGGCAATGAAAATCTCGGTAGGGGTCTGGTTATCTTGCTTAACACCAACTATTTCCTGGTAGATTACGTAGTCTAGTTTTTTGGGTGCAAAGGTATGACGCAAGCGTTCTTTGAAAAGTTCCCATGTTTTCACACTGCTTTTAACGCCTTGCCACCAAATCGCTGCGTCACCGATCAGAACCAAAGGCAGGCCTTCAAGAGCGTTCGCATCAGTTATTTTTTCTACTTCCTTAAATACTGTCACTGCTGCTAAGAAAGCTTCAACTTCCGTTTTTGATCCTCCAAATTTAGCTGGACATTGTGCAAAGGTACTCCTCCCTCGAGCGCCGGTGGTGATTGCAAGGATGAGTTCCTTGAACTGGCTGTCTGACATGTTGATAGCCATTTTTTCTGGTGAACTACTTCCTAATCGAACTGGTCTGCGAGTGGGTCGCGGCCTTAGATATTTTGTATCTTCGGCCTCCACGTTGCGCGCCACTTATAAGGGTTGTTCCAATAAAACCACTCGCAAACCAATGTAACAGCAAAGGGATATTTATTATTCACTTCACAATTTCCAAAGTAATGTCTTAAACAAACTACACTAATAATAGTAAGAAGTACTACGACGGTAGATGTACTTAGGTTGACCGCCCGATATCGGTTCCGCGATGGAAGCCGACCGTGCAAGCCAGAGTGCGCTCAACTGCCCGAAACCGTTCCGAAGGAAGCGTGTCCGTGCGAGCCGAACTGCCGAATGGCTTTTTTTTTTTTTTTTTTTTTTTTTTTTTTTTTTTTTTTTTTTTTTTTTTTTTTCTGTGTGTCGTCTCGCAGTTCAGTCAAAGTGACCGGTAACTGCTTAACCGGGCTTTCCTACGGAGACTAAGCTAAATAGCCTCCAGCTAGGCAAAAATTTCTAAACCTAAGCGACAACGCTGAGGGCTACCCCAGTTGGGGTCGAACCTCGGCTCAGGGCGTCGCTGAGGGGACAACTAAGGCTGGATCTTAATAAAGTGATTCTACCATCCGTTCGGAATAAGCCTACGTGGAGAAGAACGGACAAGAAACTCCAATTTACTAACTAGAATTTAACTATTGCACAGCGCGTTAAGCGGACTGGCTTGTCGATCTTTACTGGGACGTCGCGACGGGCCTCGGCGGCGAGGACGGAACGAAGGCGGTCTGTGTAAGCGAATTGTGCTGGTCTCTTTTTTGCTCTCTTGGAGCAGGGTAGTGGCGTCATCGGGGGTGGAGAGAGTGAGCCTTGGTCGGCGAACTGTAGAGATTTTTGAGACTTCATAGCGGGAGGCCGCTAGAATTAGGGGGTTGCTGTGATTGACAGCAGAGTCGAAGAAGCGCTTTGTAATGCGCTTCATGAATTGTTGGACTGTGGGGATTCTGAGATCGACATGGAGTTCCTGGTTACGAACGTACCAGGGGGCTCCCGTGATCTTTCTAAGAAATCGGTTTTGTATAACCTGAAGTTTGTGAATGTGGGTGGGACATGCGTGTGCGAAGACTGCACAGGCATAGGTCATGATGGGACGAATAACCGCAGTGAAAGTGCGCAGTTTGCACTTAAGTGACAAACTGCTGCTTGCGTTTATCATCCCATGAAGTCTGCCCATAGCGAAGGCGGCCCGCGAACGTGCCGCCTTTATGTGCTTGGCGAAAGTGAGGTGATCGTCTAAAGTGACGCCCAGGTACTTGGCTTGCCTTTCCCAGGGGATCGGCTTACCGTACATGGTGATGGGTTTGGGGGGACGGTGTTTTTTGAAAAGATGCCTATACCTCGTGAACAGGACAGCCTGACTTTTGTCGGGATTGACTTCAATTCTCCAGAGGCTGAACCATTTCGCCATAGCGTTGGCTGCTCTCTGGAGATTTAGGGCAATGGCATTGGGTACTAAGCCCGTGTAATAGAGAGCCGTATCGTCAGCGAAGAGTGCCAACTGGGTCCCTTTAGTTTTTGGGATATCGCTGGTGTACAGCGTGAAGGATAGAGGGGACAATACGCAGCCTTGAGGGACTCCGGCTCGTATGGGGTGAGGGGAGGAGAGTTCTCCCTCGACACGGTAGCGGAAAGTTCTGTTCGACAACCAGTCTCGTAAGATGAGCACGAGACGATCTGGCACACCAAGTTTGTATAGCTTATAAATTAAGCCATTGTGCCAGACTTTGTCGAAAGCTTTCGCTATGTCGAAGAACAAGGCACCCGTTGACAGACCACGCTGGAACCCAGCACTAGTGTGTTCAACGATACGGTGCACTTGTTGGATGCAAGAATGTTTGGCTCGAAAGCCGAATTGTTCTTGGGGGATGAGGTTCTTTCGCTCGGCAAAGTCTTTGAGCCGCTTATAAATAAGTCGCTCATAGACTTTTCCGAGAGAGTTAACCAGACTGATAGGGCGGTAACTGGTAGGCTCCGATTTCGGTTTACCCGGTTTAGGGATGCCTATCACAGCGGCCTGTTTCCAGGCTTGTGGGAAGATGTTTTTGCTCAATGCAGCGTTGAAAATGGCCGTCATTAGCAATATTAAATGGCAGGGGAGGAGTTTCAACACCTTATTGGTGATGCCATCTAAGCCCGGGGCTTTGTGGGGGTGAAGATTTTTGATGACCTCCTCTACTTCGTCAGGGGTGACGGGAGGTAGCGGGTCATCAGGGTCTTCGACGGGGGGAAGGGAGGTCCTACGTTCGACTTCAGCGTCTACCATGTCTAGGTGAGCTTGGTCTACTGGTTGGGAGCTGGGTGAGCATTGAAGTTCGAGACTGTCAGCCAGGCATTCGGCTTTTTCAGAGTTTTCAAATGCTACACTCTTATCAGGGCGAATGAGCGGGGGAAAGGCATTCTCTTCAGTGGAGCGTAATTTCCTCTGAAGGTGCCAGAAGGCATGGTGGTTGGGCTCAAGTTCGCTCAGCAACTTATTCCATCCCGACGAACGGTGCTCATCAGTACGTTTCTTTACAGCAAGCTGTAATCTACGCATGTGAGCAACATTCGCGGGACAGGGAAAGTTCCTGCGGGCACGGACAGCTGCGTTCTTCTCGGTTATCAACTTCCGTATATCGTCCGGAAGTTTCCCTTGCTGGATGTCCAGCACTGGAACCTCCCTCGAACATTCGTTCAGGACCGATTGTACGTGAGTTGTAAGCGAGTCGATCGCCGCCGTCGCGTCTGCGACTGAGTCTATGAGATTGGGGATTGAGTCTAACTGGGGGGACTTGGTGGATTTCAGTTTCTCACTTACTTTCCTCCAGTCTGTGATCTTTTTCGTAGGGGGAGGCTGTCCTAGATCAGGGAGGCCTAAGCGACTGCCTAGGTCCATGACCACTGGACAGTGATCTGAGTGGAGCTCGTCTAGCGCATCTATCGAACGTAACCGAAGGTTAACGTTCTTAAATAACGCTACATCGAGGATGTCTGGTCTATGGGCGGTGTTATTAGGGAAGTGAGTGAAGCTCATTGGGGCAATAACATCGTAATGGAGGGAGGAGCCTAGGTCCAGCACCAACTTTCCCCTAGAGTTAGTAACGGTACTGTTCCAGGCTGGATGTTTAGCGTTGAGATCACCCGCTAGGATAACGGAGTCACTCAAGCTGAAGAGGGTAGTGAGGTCGTTTTTAAAAGCATCAGGGTTGGAATTCCCCGATGACGCCATGTGAGGAGGGCAATAGGCGGAGATGATGGTTATCGTTTGATGACCAGTCATTCCTAGCCGACAGGCTGAGTACTCAAGGTACGAAGTGGGGGCGGGTGGAGTGACTACGCTACAGTGGAGCTCATTTTTATAGTAAATGAGAGTGCCACCGCCGTGGCAGCGCGTCCTATCATTCCGAACTATGCGGAAGTTGGGAATTTTGGGATCGCGTCTGTGAGGTTTTAAGAGGGTCTCTTGGATAAGGAAGATGTCCAGCTGATGATCGCGAAGGAACGTGGCAATCTCATCACGCTGTGTATTAATGCCATTGGCATTGAAGAAACCTAACCTAAGGGATCGTGGTTTATGGCAATTAGCTCTTAATTGCGACACCATTTTCCGTTCCTATAGATTAGGCTGTCTAATTCCTTCGTGATAGAAGGATACCTCTCGAAAATTTCGAGGCAGGCTATGGGGTCTACGGAATTTGCTGGATCTGTTAATTCAGCATGAAGGGCACGGGCTTCTGGAGTCATCCAGATCGCATATGCGCCGAGAATAGTCTGGGCTACACTGCGATAGGAAGAAATTTGGGCGGGTTGAGTTATTGGGGGGGGGCGCGCGTCAACTCGGGTGGTGGAAGCCACCTTGTTGGTATGCGCTGGGCCCGTAGTGGCCGGGGGGGAGCTAGGCGCTGGGATGCTAAGTTCCATCAGCGCCGGAATGGTTTGGGATTGAGAGGGCACCAGGGCCGGGAAGGCCTTTTGGTGATTGAGCTTACCCCATGGTGAGACTCTTTGAGGAGCGAGTCTCTGGGGGGGGGCTTGCGAGGAGGGAATGCTCGCGTGAGGGTTTTCGCGCTGTTGGCGAGAAGTGAAATTCTTGGCCATTTTAGGCGCAAGCTTAGGGGCTTTTGGACAGCCTCGGTAGTTAGCCGGGTGCCCTACTTGGCCACAGAGCACGCAGCTGGGAGGCTCCGTGCATTCTGCGCGGTCTTTGGGACGGGGACAGTCCTTTGTACTGTGGTCGCCTGTGCATTTTACGCACCTGGGGGTGGCGAAGCAGTTGGTCTGAGAGTGACCGTATAGTTGGCAGTTGTGACACTGACCAACGAGATGGGGGCGGTAGGGCTTTTCGATAGATATGCCCGACAGGGAGCACACTGTTTTTACATTGAAGATTGGGTGGTAGCCCTCAGTAGGGCTACACACAACCAGAACAATATCATATAGTTGTCCACCTCTTGCTTTATGCAAGCGGTGGACCTCTAAGACGGGGATATTTTGGTTGATTAGATCCTTTCGGATCTCATCGGTGGGGATTTCCTTGGGGATACGGCGGATCACCACTCGGGTGGACCGTTCCTCCGGGAGGGTGTAGGTGTGGAACGAAATGTTCCTACCTTTGAGAAGGCGAGTTAACTCTCGGAAATCACGAGAGGTGGGGACTAGGATTTTAATGCCCTGCTGGCAAGCAGTGGCTTTTGAGTAACTGATTTTACGCTCAGTGCAAGCGTTCGAAACATCGCTCCACTTCGCTTTATCTTGAAGATAAATCGGTGGAGGGGGAGGGATCTTCCTAGCGGAAGCTGTTTTCATGGGGCTGGGGGGGCGACTTGACCGCTGGGAAGCGGTAGTGGGGGCGGTTTGAGTGTCCGCCTGGGAAGACGGTACGGGAGAGGGGCAGGGGGAGGCGACGGGTGACGCAAACGGGGTTGCGACAAAGGTCTTTTTGGCCTTAGAGGCCTGGGCAGGGGCTTTATGTTTCTTCCTCTTGCCTCCTACGACTTGAAAGTCGTCTTCCTCCGAGGAGGTGGAGGGAGAAGAGGAGTCCTGGGATTCGGGGGCTTCCTCCATAGGGGAGTCTGGGCGGGAGTTGGGCTCATTTGCCTGGGTAGGGGCGGGCGAGCTAAGCTCTTGGCTAGGCTGAGGGACGGGGGAAGGCGACCTTGGTGAGTCGGTAAAAGCCATGAGAGGGGCTGGGGCGGGCGGGGTGGGGGTTGTAGCCGCTTTGAATGCGGCTGCGTATCTCTTTTTTAATTTAGGGTCCGTCAGGAGGATCTCCTGAAGGAGGTCAACAACTGCCGCGAACGACATTGTTGACGGGAGAGGGGGACTATTGCCGGTGAGGCCGGTAAGGGGTGTCTTCCCCGGGTGGATTGGCCCGGGGATGTGTGCAATCCTACCCTCCCAGTCGGGTTAGACTGGGAGGTGAGTTCCTGGTGAGCCCTAAGCTTGTCAACCTGCCACCAGTCTTATTGGGTGACAGGGCCCTAAGGTACCGGTAAACCCACCGAAGGTGGGCCACCCACCAATGTGTACCGAAGAAGTCTGGCACGTCGGGGTAGACACACCCGACCGTGCCAGGTGAATGCTGGGGGACGAAGCGGGGGTTGACTAGGCTATCTACCAAGGCCAACTGATCCCGCTCCCGACTCCAATGACTGCCGTGTCCTTAAGGGACTTGGCGGGTGCTTGGGGCACACCCCACTGGCTTGTTAACACCGCTAGGTTTCCCGCCAGGGACCACAAAGAGTGGATTTGCCCGGAAGGGCCAAAATAGCTGTCACTACTAGTAACCAAAGTTACTAGTAGCGACACCTTTGGAGCGGCGTGCGGAGACGCGACGGCCGCAGTGACGTCACGCAGAGGGGCGCGACGAGGCGGAGAGTGGGGGCGCCGGAGAGCGCGGTGGGGCGACGAGCAGCGAGACGTCCGCACGGAGCGACGGCTGGCGAGCTACTGCCGAATGGCCGGCGTGCAGGCCCTTATATACGGTCAGACCGCAGCCGGCGGCGGCGGCGGCGCGATAGTGGGGCACGGTGAGAGGGAGCACGCACACAGGTACGCGCGCGGCATGGCGTCGTGTGCTTGTAGTGTTACAATGTATAAAAATAAATTAATAAAATAAAATAATACATGTCAAATATAAAAGTAATTCAAATGTCAAAATGAAGATGTCAATCAAATGTCAAATAGGAATAATGTCTAATCAGAAAATCTATATAAAATTTAAATAAAATGTCAAACAAAAAATTAATACAAATCAAATCAATCTAAAAATTATCAAATGTCAAAATTGCAATTAAATCAATGTCATAACAAAGAATTCTTCCATAAATTCGTTATTATTATAGTAGGGCCTTTTACTTAGAAACGACTTTAGTTGCTTCTTTAATTCTACATTATTAAGCTCCCTCCAACTTTTGGGTAATTTATTATAAATCGTAGGAGCCATGCAAAAAACACTTTTGCGCATAAGTGCCGTTCTGCTGCTATGCAGACAGAGCTGATTTTGATCACGCCTTTTTCTTGGAAATTATAAGCTATAATTTTTTCTAACAAACATTACCGTTTCAATAAAAAAGTTAATTAAAAAAATCAAAATACCCGACTGCTTAAAAAGCGAACTAAAAAGACGTAAACAAGAAGAAAATCATGCTGTGCAGTCGGAGGATACATATTCGCGAGCTGGCTGACCAAAACCAGATGTATCCTCCGACTGCACAGCATGATTTTCTTCTTGTTTACGTCTTTTTAGTTCGCTTTTTAAGCAGTCGGGTATTTTGATTTTTTTAATTAACTTTTTTATTTATAACTTTTTAGTTAACATTTTTTTCGAATTAGGTACATTTAAATATATAAGTGTTATATATTTTTGAAATCACCTCTTGAAACCCTTTATTTTGATACCCCACACGATGGGCTTGGAAGAAAAATTTTTTTTTTTTACCCAAAAAATGGCGCCCAAAAGCCGCCATTTTTCTATTTTCCAATTTTAATGTAGCCTATGACACTCGCAAGGTTAAGACGAATCGATTGACGTATGAATCATCAAAATCGGTCAACGCGTTTGGTCTCTGGAACGCCACATAGGAACAAACATACATACATACATACATACATACATACATACATACATACATATATACATACATACATACATACATACATACATACATACATACATAGACTGATAAACACATTACCCTCCTTCGGCAGTCGGGTAAAAATATAAAGAAACGGCAATGTTAATATTTTATAGCGGATGAAATAGGGTTTACAACTATCAGTGGTTTTTAACTTAAACATCGTTCTAAGGCACCTCTTTTGTGCTTTAAATGCAACTTCTTTATCGGTTGAGTTACCCCAAAAGATAATCCCATATCTAAGAACAGATTCACTTAGCCCATAGTAAGCCGTTAATAGCGCGTCTATAGTATATATCCGTTCGAGACAGAATGTACAAGGCGTAAGCGCTACTGCTTATTCTTTTAGTCAGGGTCCCTACGTGTGCCTTCCGATTTAAATTACGATCTATTGTCAGTCCTAGAAACTTGGTTATATATGTTAACTTGGAAATAGTCAGTGCGCGTTGGCTAAAATGAATTATCATGGTCTTACTTAAATGAATTTTTAAATGATTGTTGTCTAACCATTCTATAGTTTCATGTAATGTTTTTTTATGTCTTGTTTATCATAGGTCATCCTCCCCCAAGGTACACCAGCGGTTTGCCGGATATCGTCTTCCCATCTTAGACTCTGCCTCCTTCTCTTTCTTTTATTTTGCCTTGGACACCATTCGGTTACGTCGTTCGCCCATTTTTCTATCTTACTCCTCATCATATATCCTGCCCACCTCCATTTAAGTTTTTTAATGCTCTTTATCTTTTACACTTTTTATCTTACGTCGTTGGTTTTCGTTTGTTTTCTTAATGTTTCTAGTTTTATTCTGTCCTGTAACTTGACGTTGAGAAAATACATACTAAACCGATAGTATGACACACCATAAAGATAAGAAAACCAAGACCAACAGAATTGAAATACTAGAAATAGCCACAGATTACTACCGTGAGATATATAGTAATAACGAATTACTAGAGCTAAATAATCAACCAATAACGAAACTGTAATAGTGGTTCCTAAATATCCTTACTTTTTGGTGAAAGACTCAGATTACTAGTCATGAGTGAGATCTGTACACAGGCTTGTGTACAGATTGCGATAGGTGACAAATTCTTATGTACGATGATGTGTTGACCCATCCCGTTTCACTCTAATACTACTACATACTGCATGCGAGCAGCATACAGTCGACATTGAAGATTTGAAAGTTCAACGAATTGGC
This sequence comes from Anorthoa munda, assembly GCA_945859665.1. NCBI lineage: Eukaryota > Metazoa > Arthropoda > Insecta > Lepidoptera > Noctuidae > Anorthoa > Anorthoa munda. The sequence goes on along the minus strand of OX243913.1, from coordinate 9,128,716 downwards.
CGCGGAAGTTGAATTCTATATACAAAGAATAACATTATAGCAAGTAGAAAATGCTATAATGACGTCATAAGCCACGAGTCTCTACAAGGAACATACATAGTTAACCTGGACGATGCTGTAATATTAACATTGGGCACATACATATACAAAATTAAAAAAAAACTCTTACACACCTGAATTATCCAATAACTCCAATCAGAGATAAAGCCTGAAAAACGTACTAGCAGTATCAGTGTAGTAAATATGAAAGGTATAAATCTAGATGACCTGAAAGAATTAGCTCAAGTAGTGAAAATGATCAAAGAGAAATACGGTGAAAATGATAGTGCGGTTGACACGAAATTATTAGTTTAGGTACTCGGTAATCCTATAAAGATCATAAATCCGAAAGCATTTATGATCTTTCTTGTTTTTAGATATAAAATCATATTGTTAAACTGTCTGCGAAATCATCAGAATCCTAACAACTCTGATAATTTCGTTCTTGAGGAGGGAGGAGTTATGCAACCTGAACCGCAGCGAGTAGTCACTGTGAGAGCATGAAATGCATGATTGCAGTTTAGGGTGGCCCTTCCCGACAGTTCCATGTATTTTGTAATTTAGCATTTTAAGTAGCAGTAAGTCGAAACAGGTAACCGATAGGATTAGATCATTACATGAGAGCATCTGCTTCTGCTCACACGTATTCCTATTCTTTTATTTAAACGTCATAACGCTCCCAAAAACTTGACTAGCTACCTTTAGTAGTATTTATTAGGTCATGTTATGTTTGTATAGAAACCACGACCACGCGGTTTGTATCTTCTGTCTCGTTAAATTTGTTAATCTGTGATCCCAACATGCGGTGATTGGTGGCCAGAATAATGTTTGTTTACATTCACGCGCAAGTGACAAACACTAGCCGTCTCTTTTTAGGGTTCCGTACTCACAGGGTAAAAACAGGAACCTATTACTAAGACTCCGCGGTCCGTCTGTCTGTCTGTCTGTCTGCCGTTTTTTGCGATAATTGTACGGAACCCTTCGTGCGCGAGTCCGACTCGCACTTGGCCGGTTTATTTCTTGTTGGTTTTATCAAGCCATCCCTTTCGACTTGTAGTGAAATGTAAGATGAAAGAAAAGTGTGTATGTGCGCTACCGCTGCTGCGCGGAACACTTGTTTCGGTTGTTTTGTGAGTGTATATCGTATCTGTTTACTAGAATAGCATTGCCTTTTACATGTTATTTCAAATATTAATAAGCGACTTGACAAGAATTTTCTTTTCAAAAACGGTGAGAAAATAATGTAAACGGAAGGGGATATGGGGCGGTGTTAACTGTTAGCTAAATGTCTCCTAAAATATGTAAGAAAAACCATAATTTCCCCGGAATCGAACCCAAACATTGTAGCAAGCCGTGCCCCTAGTCCGCACCGTTAAGTCGATCATTTTTCTCGTCCTATGACTATCTACGTTAAATAAGAGCCATATCGTAAATTTAAACATACACATATTTATTGTTATCTACTACGTATATTAGTATTAATATAAGTAGAGATGTGGCGACTAGGACTTTGGCCGACTAGCTGACTAAGCGATTAGTCGGTTGTAAAGAGGCCGACTAGACGGTCGCTTAGTCGGTTGTAAAGAGGCCGACTAGACGGTCGCTTAGTCGGCCAAGCCGATCACGGGTCGGGTGTATTCGGCAATTTTCGTAACGCTTCGTTTACAAGTAATTCGCGAGCAAGTCACAACCGCCGCCTGCGAACGTATCAGAAATTTTTTTTTTTTTTACTTTACAATGTTTCTTAATTTGAGTTTACCATCGTGGTGAAAGGATTGGTCAGCTAGACTCTGCGTTACTGAGTGATAGCTGTTTATGGTGCACTGGGCGTTTGAAATCGCAGTACGATTTATATTAACGCCACTCGGGAAGACTCCTTTCATGCACCTATGCACACTTTCATGCAGAATATGACACACATGCTGGAGTGGCCCAAATGCCCATACACCTGTACTTTAGAGGACCTAATAAACGCCACTGACACTGCTATTGGCGTGGCTGCCTACTGGTCCCTAAATATCTAAAGAGTTTTCTATCAGCTCGAAAAGAAGAAGTTTCTTGAATTTTGCTTCTGCACGGGTCAGAGCAGAGTTTTTTGTGTAAAAAATAAAGACAATACTGTTATTGTTCATTAAAGTGAAAGAGCTCAATTAAAATTTAATCATGTCAAAAAGAAATTCTCGCGTCTCGTAATTTTTTTTAACAATTGGACAAATGATTCCCAAAAAGTCAAGTGTAATCAGTGCCTCATGATAATTTCTAGTGGTGGGCAGGGAAAAACAGCAAATTCTACGAGCATGAACACCATTTTAAATACCGACATCCAACCCTGATACCTCAGTTAGGTTCTGTAATCAAAGTCAAGTCAAAAATATTTATTTCAACTAGGCCATTAAGTGGCACTTTTGAACATCAACAATTAAAATTTACACTACTACTACTTTATTTACTTTTCCGAATGGACAGCAGAATAAATTTTTATTACTTAATAAAACAACACATCACACACAACATACAATTAAAATTTACACTACTACTACTACTTTATTTACTTTTCCGAATGGACGGTAGAATACATTTTTAATACTTAATAAAAATTTATTCTACCGTTCATTCGCAAAAGTAGCTTGTATGAATAAGAACGGACAAGAAACTCCATACTTACTCTTTTAAAAAATAATTGTTTTACAATATTTACATAAGTAAATACATTATTAAATTCATATATGTGAGGACGATGCACCCAGAGTAACACTATACACTATACTTCGTACAGGTATATAGTATAAAAAGTACTCACGCATGTACTGTGCAGTTATATAATAGGTACTAGAAAAACATTAACATCCGAAGCAGTTAAGTTATGACCAACCCCAACTGACAGCGCCCGTTCACGAATATGACGCATGAATCGGCAACACCCAGCTCAACCATCATGAAGGGAACCGAATGATCCAACACACATGCCACCATCAGAGAGACATTTGAGAGAGCATGACACTCTCTCAACTGCCAGGGCAAATACAAGTCAACGAACGGCACATAGGTACAGCAAATGGTAGATTTATAGTTGGGCACATAGTACTCACACACGAGCTGTGCAGTTATATAATACTATAAAATAAATTGAGTTTATACAATACAAATATATTCATACAGTCTTCAGCAGGTCCAACAATACTTCAAAACAATAATGTTTTGCATATCACTTGTTTTTGAGCCCTAGTGGTTGTGGAAAAGGACTAGCATTGAACCAAGCATAGCGTAAGACATACTATGAAAGTAACTAAAATAGCCTCGCGGTATCTACATCAGTTAATTGACGATTTTGTCTAACAGCAGCTGCCGAACTTAGCCGCCCTGCAAGTGACATTAAATGAGGACCCCATTGTAACCTTGAGTCTATCGTGATCCGCAGGAAAACCGTTTCATCGACAAATTCTAGCTTCTCCTTGTTTAATATAATGTCACAATCAGTACTTTTGTCATTTGGCAAGGCAAATTTTACGCACTTGGCTTCTTTACCATTTAAAACTAAATTATTGGCAGAGAACCAATCCTGAACGTGCCGTATTTACGTCGTAAACTTGACAAGTACGTCTTTTTATTAAAAAAAATAAAGATCAGCAAATAACACCATGTTTAGTTTGTTTTCCAATAAACGGGGTAAATCATTTATGTATACTAAAAATAATAAAGGACCTAAAATTGAGCCCTGGGGTACCCCCATTTTCACGTTTAATCCCGACGAAATTGACACAGTTTATTTAACCTAATTGCTATCTATCATTCAAATAAGATTAAGAGATTTACCAAACTTAACGCTGATTGGCCTAGCCCGTAATGCTCAAGTTTTAGAAGTAATGTTTCATGATTAACGCAATCAAACGCCTTCGAAAGGTCGCAGAAGATACCTATGGCATCTTGTGCCTCTTCCCACGCATTAAAGATGTGTTTTAATAGAGTGACACCAGCGTCAGTTGTACAACGTCCTTTGGTACCCATACTGTTTATCATTCAAGATGTTATTCGTATTAAAATTAATGAGCATTTGATTTAGCATTATCTTCTCAAATACCTTGCTGAAAACCGGCAACACGGATACTGGTCTATAATTATTTGTGTCTTTACTGTCTCCGGATTTAAAAAGTGGTAAAACCTTACTATATTTCATTAGGTCAGGCAAGACGGTAAGTACGGCGTTATAGTCTGAATAATGTAGGTACAAGCTTTGATGAACATTCCCCATAGATCTTCGGCCGGTCAAATCAAGATCAAATGATTTGCTTGAAAGCTTCTATTACTGTTATGGGTTTTATAAGTGAGAAGTTAAATTCATTCGGGCAAGCTGAAACGTTCGCGTTTAATAATCCAAAAGCAAGCGAGGGCGAAGAATTTAAGGTTTCAGTAGTTTTAATTGGGATTTTGGTAAAGAAATGTACAAATTCATGAGTAACTTTTTTGTTATATCTAATAAGTCCGTGTGTGGTCTCAAGCGTGTAATCAGTATTATTTCTTTTGTTCCTGTTCGTTTCATTGTTTATAATTTTCCAAACCATCTTAATTTTATTTTCTGCTTTAACCTTATTGATAATTTACAAGGCCTTAATTGTCTTACAAATACATGTAAAAAAAAATCTTGAGTAAGTAGCAACATACTTATTAAACGTTTCAGTGTTAATACAAGCTTATATAGCTTGTCAAGCCTTTTTCTACTTTTTCTAAGTCCTGTAGTCGCCCAGTCACTGAATAAAATCTTGGGGCATATAGTTTTAATTTTCTTCTTAAAAGTATTATTGAACTCTTTTTGAACCACTGAAAAAACTTCATCATACAAAATATTACCAAATTCACTGTGAGGTCCTGATCGCTTATCTTACTGATTAAAGTGCTGTTAAATTTATTAAATTTACTGGATATTATTGGTCTGGATTGAATCTGCACTTGTTGTATTAGTATATTGGACTCAAAGACCACCACTATGATCCGAAGGCAGATAATTTATAATGGCATTGTCCATATAGTCGCAGCAACAAAAACATTATCAATACATGTAGCAGTAGTCAGTGTTCGACCACAGACGATTCCTCCCAGTCGTAAATTCAAGAAGAAGCATTACCTACAACAGTGCTGGATAGTCGGCGTTCTTTGAAGAATAGGTGCCGACTACGAAAGTGTCCGGATAGTCGGCGTTACCGACAAGCCGGAACATCCCTACTAATAAGTAATGTCCATATTTAACAAATAATAGTGATTATCTCATAGGTACCTACTGCTAATACGTTATCTATATCACATACCACTGCGTCTCAAACTTTTGACTAATTGGGGATTTTTTTCTTGTGACTAATTCTGTCCCTCTCCTAGGCAAGTGCCTCCCTCCGCTCCTTCTACCTTCCACGAGCCCGTTCTTCAGTTTTGGCGAAATCTGTCAATTTCGTCCCACTATTACCTTGGTCCGTCTTTTATTTTCCACAGAGATGAGACCTGTGTCACTGCAATAGAAACATCAAAAGGATGATGATGATTTCCTTCGTGATCTGCCGCGAAACATCTGTCTTAATTTTTCAAAGCACCTAAAGCACTAAAGACACAGGCATAACTCTATGCTCCAAATATTAGTAAAAAGTAGTGCTCCTACAATTTTTCTTGACTGAATATTAAAATAGAATGAAAACCAGCTTCATCCTACACAATTTAAACATTTAAATTGAGGTTAATTATAAAAACAGCAACACCCCATACTATTTGCAAGCGGTACGACTTTTTAAGCCTTTTTTTTGCCTTTTCTTTCTATTTGATTCATATCATTCCTTAACTAGATCCCACTAGTTTCCTCTGACTAGAAACATCTATAAAAAATTAAAGAGATGTAGAGGTAGCGACGGTGTGTTACTAGGGATTGTTCAAATGTATGATGGATCATCGTGTGGCTGTAAACTATGCCTAGCTTGAGGCTCTAGTTTAGTCTCCACGGGATGGCCCGGTTAAGCAGTAGCCAATCACTCTGATCGGCTACTGCTTCTAACTAAACTGCGAGACGTCCTTAAAAAAAAAACTGTAAACTATTTAAACTTTATCTTTCATCATCACAATTAGGTAATTCAATTATCAAAATTATTCTTCGTTTCGTGTGCATGATAGTGGATATAATAAGTATATCAAGCGTGTTTTGATCCGGACGGGCGCCCAAAATACTTTTTTAAATTTTCTGGAAAAATGGACAATCTTTGAAGAAAGACAAAATATTTATTTATGACCCGCACGAGTCTGTCTGCGCTCTCTACTACACAGAACTGACTTGTAAAAACGGGCAAATGCGAGTTGGACACGCGCTCCGAGGGCTCCGTATGTACAAGCATTTACGTTCACCAAAATAATTAGGTAACTTTATTGAAGATCATCGATTTGTTTTTAAGTTAGTGCAAATTTACGGTACTCGGTATTTTCTTATACTTGTGCTAAAAAATAAACTACAAAATTGTCTGAATTTGAAATAAATTAAATTAATATATATGAATGGCATCATGCGGAATTGCATGATTATTATTATTTATTTTATTGTCAACGAAACCTTTAGGTTTTGATGCCCTTGCGTGTGTCAAATATGCGGCATAAACGGACGTATCTTTTCTTTGAATTGCGTCGATTCAGAAGTTGGATTTTTTACAGCTCCAAGTTTTTGCAGACTTCAGTATATGATATTAATTTCAACTTGATAACTATACACTTTCCTGAGAAAAAGTCCTGACACACGGACAGACAATTACATTTTTTCTTTTTAAGGAACAGAACCCTAAAAAACTGTTTGGAACGCACGATTTGAAATTGTTTCATCACTTATCGACAAGACAATTAAGTACTATCGTTGATGAGGAAAATACTAAATCTAATTTAAGTTAATCTGGGAAATAACAAGTACCTAATCTTAGATGTCTATTCCAATAACAAACTTATCTGTTTCGCTTGTATATTTTCCTGTCAGAACGGAAAAACATTAATCAATTACCGATGAGAAATTTGCGGTGCAAAATGTATCATCAATAGGATTGACCCTAATCTTATTACAATCTAGCCTTATAAATAGACTAATAAGTAATTTAATTATAACCTAAACTGTTACATTGTGTTTACTAAGAATGTGTCCAACAGCACTTTTCTTATTGTCTCTATTAAGGCGAATACACTTCGTTCTTGTGTTTATTTGGTGGCACTTTCGTACGTTACACTATTCACATTCACTAACACTAAACACTAACTCGAATGGTTTTGTTCTTTTTAGTCTTCTCACTATGTTTGTGTGGTCGAGAAGCTGGATTGCCTCGACGTTCACATGCTGATGAAGTCTCTTTTCGTGAGCTTCTGCAAATTTCTGGAAAATTTTTTCGATGAACTCAACTTTTAGGCCCCGATGGAGGTCATAATTTTGTATGTACCAAGGTGCATTTACAATGGCCCTTAGCACTTTGTTCTGTAATTGTTGTATAATTAATATATTGCTCTGTTTGGTGCAGCCCCATAGCTGAATACCATAAGTCCAAAATGGCATCAGGACTTGTTTTTATAGCAATAATTTGTTTTGCGCAGACAGCATGGAGTTTCTTCCAAGCAGCCAATACATTATTTTATACCGGAAGTCGAGTTCTTCTGGACGTGGGCTTTCCAGCGTAACTTTGCGTCAAGGGCCATAACGAGATTTTTGGTTATATTCTCGTATGTAACTTGTTTATTATTAATATAAACTGGAGAATACTGGTGTTCTTTGTTGGTAAAATCTATGTGAACAGATTTGGATTCATTTAGTTTAATCCTCCATTTTTTGGTCCAGTCATAAACTTGATTAACAGCCATTTGAACCTTTTCTACTGCTTCTACGTGGCTGTTTCCTACAGCCATTATGGTTGTATCATCAGCCTTTGCTGATGATACAACCAATCGTGTTTTGCTCTAATTCAGGAATATCACAAGATTATAATAGGTACAGGACTGGACCTAACACAGTTCCTTGTGGTACGCCAGCTTTTATTTGTTTCAGTTCTTCTTGTCTTATTCTAAATATTCTGTTAAGAACGTAGGACTCTAATTATCTGCAAATTGCTTCGGTAACAAGCTCTTCAATTTATGTATAAGGCCTTCAAGCCGTACTTTGTCAAACGCTTGCACCACATCTAGGAATACAGTAGTACATACTTTCTTGTCTTCAAGGGCGTTTTCTATTACATTTGTGATCCTATGCACTTGATCAATAGTAGAGTGTTTTTCTCGAAAACCAAATTGGTGCTCTGGTACTATGTTCTTGCTATCTATTATAGGTTTTAGTCGTCTGAGTAACAGCATTTCAAATAGCTTGGACATTATTGGTAGCAAGGAAATAGCCCTATATGATGATGTTTCGTGAGCCGGTTTACCTGGCTTAGCTATCATTAGTACTTCAGCCACGTACCATAAGTCTAGTAATTATTTAAGCCTTAGTGCGGCATTGATAAGGGTCGATAATTTAGCCAGACCCGTTCTTGGCAGGTTATGAAGAACTTCTTTTGTTATTAAATCGTACCCTGGTGATTTTCGTGTACTTATAATGTATTTTATTTCTCGTGCGACTTCTCTCGGTGTTACTAGTTTTGTGGTAACTTCATTTTCCGATGTCACCATATTGAGCAAACTGTGATCTTCAATGATTTCCCCGTCATTTGGTTTGAAGATATTTTCTAGGTGTTCTGCAATCCTCTTCACTTTTTGCTCGTTAGTAGTAACTAACGAGCAAAAAGTATGGGCAGTAGCCCATTGTCCATTTTGACATTTGATAGGTGGGATTTGGGTAATCGGCCTTTTCAAGTGCTAAGCCTTCCAAAGAGAGTAGTGTGTCCTTTGATCGTAACTTATAGACTCTGAAGATAGATTTTGGTTGAAAAGTCTTGGACTAGTCTTATTACTTTTTTTGCTAGATTATTCAATTTTCGTTTGTCTTCAGGGCACCTAGATTGATGCCACGTTTTTCTCTGTTTTCTTTTCTCCATAATGAGATGCTTGATACTGAGTGGATAAGTATTTCCCTTCGTCCTCTTGTTGAAGTCAGGTGTATTTTCACACGCTGCTTGCTGGATGTGCATTATGAACTTTTCTACTTCGATGTTTAGATGTTCAGGTGTTTTAATGGAACTTTAAGGTCTATCTATCGATCATTCAATCTGGACTTGAAGCTCTCCCAGTCTGTACATTTATTAACAAGAGCGGGCCTGTTTTTTTTTTTAAATGGTTTCGCTTATTTCTAGATAGATTGCAGAGTGATCTGAATTTATTTCATAGCTTTGTTCCGATTTTATATAACTAGTTGATAGATCCTTGGTTATAAATAAATCTATTAAGTCCGGTATTTTATTCTGATCTGTTGGCCAATAGGTGGGTTTTCCAGTTGATATGACATCACATTTCACCACTATATGGCACTTAGTTGTTCTTTGCATTTAGTAGTTGTTAGTCTGGAGCCCATATACGTATTTTTAGCACTGAAGTCACCTCCTAATATAAATCGAGTTAGAATGTTCATATAGTGGTCTTTTTTATCATATACCGTGGTGGACAGTAGTTGGCAGATACTGTTATAGGATTTTTTTTTGGTTTGTAAACAAATCGCCACTTCATAGTGTTGTAGGTTTTCTTTTACAATAATGACACTACCACCTCTTGCAGAATTGTCTGGGTGGAGTGCATGGTATACTTTGTACCCTTTAAAGTGTAGGGGTGTATTTTTGTAGTTTAGAAATAGCAGCTTTGTTGCTATTCATTTTTTTTTTTGACTTTAACTTTAAGATTTCATCCAACTTTTTGTCACTGTTCATATCAACCAGAGGCGCCTCGGCTATGCCTCTTGTAGCTACTTGGGCAAAAGATACGTTTTATGTCGTTGTTTGCAGTGTTCTTTGACTTCGTTTGTACTGGGTGGGGACTTCCACTCTTCCCGTACTTGTATTTTCTTGAGGGGCTTTGATTTTCTTGGGGGGATTTTTGCCATTCGATTTTATGTTGGATTTTTTGGCTACGATGCATCCCCTGTAGTTAGCTAGATGTGGCGCTCCTCAGAGGATGCACTTTGGCTTCTCCTCTTTTGATTTTCTGCAATCCTTCGTGAGATGTTTGCCTGTCCACTTTACGCACCTCAGCTCTTTGGAGCAGTACTTTTGCGTATGGCCGTAAGCCTGGCATCGTTTACACTGAGGTACCAGTGATATGGATTTATTTGAGGATTTTACCGGTTGTATTTACACATTACATCCCAATACAGTTTTGATGTTATAAATTTTGCTAGTTTCTTCATCATTTGAGAATGTTAGCATGAACATATTGCGTGGCTCTTTGGTTTTCCAATTCAATTTGTTGACAATTCTTCAACAATTCTCTATGGGATGCATGTGAAATCTTTTTTTTTGCCATATCTCTAATTGCTTAACTCTGCCAAAGGCAATTGTTGAGTGAGAGGGCTTTTGTTATTGCTCTGTACGAAAGTCGTTTTTGGAATTTACTTTGATTGTATCGCCGTTCGTCATTTTGATGCTGAACGCGTCAGCTAGTTGGCTCTCAGACAGAAAATTAAAAATGTCTGTTAATCCTGGATACCATCTACTACAATAGGTAGTGGTAAAGGAGTTTTAAGAGTTTTTCCCTTACCTTTATTATCTTCACTTCCTTGTTCATTCAGAGTGGGATGGGCGGGAGAGGTGATCAATTTTCTTTTCTTCCTGCTTTTTTGCCTTATCCATCCTGTTTCTCGAGCTGCTTTTCTTCATCCGTTGTATATTCAACAGGTGGGGAAGAAGTCTCGGTTGTAGTAGCTGATTTCGGTGGGTTCTTTGCTTGAAGTTTCAGCTTTTGCTGGTGGTTTTCTATCTGACTTTTTAAACCATTTAGGTCTTTTTGCAAATTTTCGCGCTGCCTGCAAATGTTCTTAACAAACGTACTAAAATCAAAATCAAAATCAAATGTTTTTTATTTCACATAGGCCTACATGGGCACTTATAAAACGTCGACAAAAGGTGCACGGTTCGGGTTAGTCGTTTCCTGTGGAGAAGAACCGGCAAGAAACTCCACGGTTACTCTTTTAAAAAAAATGGTTTGTTTTTACAATATTTCCACGTTACAGTATTAGTGCTTAGATATGGGGGGACAACGTAGGCCCGACAATAAGTCGTAAGAAACTAAAAAAAATTTGTATAAACGAGAGAGTTAACAAATGTTAACAAGCGTCTAGAAATCTAGAAGGCCTACAATGTTCACACATTCACAAAACAATCAGTAAAAGAATCTATACAAAGGAAAAAATAAATAAAAATATATAACAAGACTAAATTTAACATGTGGCACAAATGTTGTTATCAGTGCTGTAACTATTCATAGCAAAGGGCTATAAAGATCATTGAAATCATTGTAAAAAGTCTAATTAAAAGAAAGAGAAAAAGTAAAAAATGAGATTGAGAATAGTTAGAGACATCCACATATTTGTGCCGTTTATGAGTTACCAGGGAAGCCGCATGCGCAGAAGGAGCTTACTTGTACTACAGATTTTCAGTCTACAACAGATTTACAGTCTCTTTTGATAAATTCACGCTAAGTTTTTCCTTTTTCGAACTCATTGTAGAAGTTAAGCGAGTATTAACTTCGTCTTAAAGGTCTTAACAATAATATTCGCCTGCAGCCGTTAGCTTTACGCAATAATTAGATCATTGCGGTGCATCCGACTGGAACGCGTTATTTTGATGCGTGCTTTTACACTGTGGTACGCGCGCGATCGCATGTAACACAACTGCTCTCATCAAAAATCGAACGCGAATGATCAATTTGTATAAACTCATTCGGTAGCTTAGAGGCTTAGACTGTTTTTGTTATTGATTAGGTATAAGTACGATGCCAGGTTTGTGGACTAGTCTACTTTGAAGATATGCAATGTTCTCGTACAAACAATAACTGCAGCAAACTGAAACTTTCTTGGTTTGTTTGCCTCTTTAATTGGGGTGTCGAGAGTCGGTACTCAAGTTTACCCAACGCCAGGAATATAGACCTGGCGTCGCAAGTGGAGACGGATTGGGCATACGCTCTGAAGAAATTCCGATCACATACCGCAGCAAGCGTTGAATTGGAATCCCCAAGGGAAAAGAAAGCGTGGCTGTCGTTTTTAAACCTGGTCCAGCACCGAGCATCGGTTTGACGCGGAGTGAGGTGATGCGTGAAGCTCAAGACCGTAGGTGATAGAGGACTAATGGGGACGCTCTTTGCCCCATCTAGGGTGCGTACGACTTTAAATCAAGTACCTAAGTCATTCCTGGCGTACTTGCCCTGAAGTATCCTGGTTAGTTGGTCTGCTATCATATAGCTGAGCTGATGAGCTACATTCATAGAGCTCGTTCCGATACGAGAAAAGAACCTCAATAAAAACAACTGCTTTGAAGAACGGCTCTAACAACGATGTAGGTTATAATAACGCCAATTCGTTCTTCGTGCACATGCTTCCAAAAGATGCTAACTTTATCATTATAAAACCATGTCCACTAATCTATCTACGCAGGTCTATATCTTGATATGTATATCTGATAATGAGCGAGTTAATAAGTAAGCAGAAGACAAGGTCCCTTTAAGATGTACCCGTGCGAGAATATTAGTTGAAGATACGATCCACGGTTCAGACAAGAGAAAATAAATAAAAATTCCTGTTTGCTTTGAAATAAAAGAATGTTCCGTAAGAGTACCCTTCGGCTCCCCAGGACCCTCTTTTACGTTTCGCCCTGTAAGTAGATGGGCCTGCCTGTTGATTTTGTAAGAATCTCACAGTCACATCTCCTATGTTTTAAGGGTGAGGATCATTTCTACAGAATAACACTACTGATATCTTTGATCTACTGTTATCAAAGTTATCAGTAGTTGCTACCCACAAAAGCAAGCGTAGAACACCAATTTTGCATAGTGGGAATACCCAGTAAAAAATATGCCGGCCGCGACACCTGAATCAGATGTGGACGCCATTGTTTTTTATTGGGTCTGCTAATTATGGCCGCTGAAGGTACTGTTGCCCGCGTCAAACACGTAAAAATAAAAATGAAAAGCCTAAACCTATGTTTTGGGTTTTAATTTTGTTACGCGGAACCCTAATTCTATTTTCTAAAATAAACCTATCCTAGGTTACTCCTTATAATTTCAGCTATCTGCTGAAGACAGTCCCGTCGTTTCTTTTTAGGGTTCCGAATTCAACAAGGAACCCTTATAGTTTCGCTCTGTCCGTCTGTCCGTCCGCAGCTTAGCTCAGAGAATCTAAGTACTAGAAAGCTATAATTTGGCATGTATATACATATTAATAATTCCAACAAAGTGGTAAAATAAAATCAAGAAAAAAAAAAATATTTCTGGTACCTCCCATAGACGTAAAGTGGAGATGTATTTTTTTTCTCATCTATCCCATGGTGTAGGGTATCGTTGGATAGGCCATTCAAAAATATTATGGGTTTGTTAAAACCATTTTTCAATTCAGAGATTCGTTTGCGTAAAATTAAGCTTTAAGTTGCAAATTTATGTTAGAGTCAAGTGTCCCCCCCCCCTGCCAGCGAAATGGTTGCTCTTGGCTATGTAAAAAAAATCACGGCAGTAGTAAATATAACGAAATTAAAAGGAAAATTATCACGGATCACAAGACTTTACAAGTTTACGAGTAATAGTCGACCAACTTATAAAATGTACTTGGAACAGTAAAAATTTTGTACAAATGCCATTGAAAAATTACTTAAATAAAGTTGATAGCTGTGTAAAACAGAGTAAATATAATGCTTACGAACCATGTAAAAATATACAAAAATGAAATCATAACAGGCTTTACAAGTTTACGAGTAATAGTCGACCAACTTATAAAATGTACTTGGCACAATAAAATTTTTGTACAAATGCCATTGAAAAATTACTTAAATAACGTTGTTAGCTGTGTAAAACAGATAGTAAATATATGCTTATGAACAATGTAAAAAAATACAAAAATAAAATCATAACATCCTTAATAATAATGATTTCTAAATTAATAATGTTTAAGCTCGAATAACGCATTGGAGTGACCGGAGTCGTTGGCAGTACCAGTCCGTAGTCCATACGGCTCATGCGCGCATTGGAGTCTATTTTGTGTTAGTGCAAGTATTATCGACGTTTTGTAATTAAAACGTAAAACTAAAGTCAAATTAGATTAGATTTCCAAGCAAATTACTTATTTTCTTTTGTCGATATCCTTATATAAAGTCAATATTCGACCCGACTTCATCACTAATTGAGTAGAGTAAAACTTTCCAGAATGAAGAAGTGAATACCGCAGATTAGAGGATTCACCTCTAATCTGCTGTATTAAAGGAGATTAGAGGTGAATACATACGATTTGTTTCTAATTCCGAAAGAGAAATAAACAAGGAGCGTGCACGCAAGGATCCAGGAACGAACTATACCATGCCTCGTGGCTCTAACGCGCTCTCGTATCGGCTCCTTTAGCAATTCGCACCCGCGGTGGTACTCAAATAGATAACATTTTTCTAACTTCAGTTGCGATGTTGGATTTTAATTCTTTCTTCAGTTACCAGTTAGTCCTTATTTAGTTTAAGTCAAGAATGAATAGGTTACATCTAGGCAAGCGTGCTTCACCGTAGACCACATCATCGCTTACCATCAGACGAGATAGTGGCCAAACGCGAGAATATAGATTAAAAAAAAAACATCATCCTATGTGGGCCCGTTTTTAGACTTTGAGCCGCTGAAACCGTTCTAATGTTCATGTAACAACAACAAAATCCTCTTTTTAGTCCGCATTATTATGTAACTTCGGAACCCTATTAATGCGCGTGGCCCGACACGCACTTGGCCGGTTTTTTGTATTCTGAAAATACCTATTAATTATTGAATTGTGACTACGATCAACAGGTTAGCTGTTTTGTACATTAAAAAGATACTGCAAAATTGAGAAATTTGTGAACACGGTGGGTATCTGAAGAAGTGGTGTAGGGTATCGATTTTCAACCAACTTCAAAAAAAGGAGGTTATTAATTCGACACGCCATCATCATCACACCCTTTTAACGTTCCCATTGCTGGAACCCAGGCCTCCTCTCTGTGAGAGAGGGAATGGGCCATAATCGCAACCAGTGCGGGTTGGTGGATATCACATGTCTTCGATTTTTTGGTTCTAGGACATGCCGGTTTTCTCATGATGTTTTCCTTCACCGTTTTTGAGCAGTGTTATAAAATAATTTACCCAAAGTAAAGACCTGGCCAAGGTTCGAACCCACGACCTACGACACGTAAGTCGGGACCGTCCCCACTGGGCCACCTCTACTCGTTTCACGACACAATTCGATACGTATGTTGACAATTGGAATTCACCAATTCCAAATTTCACAAGTGTATGTAAACATATATCTGTTTGTCCACACATTTTGCCGAAAGTAGTAATCGTATCGTGATCATTTTAATTGGATTAAGTACCTCTCAACTTAGGGAATAGTGCAAGTTTCATTAAAATCGATTCAGCAGTTATAAAGATATATCTCTTATAAAGTTGCGATGCCGTTGATAAATATATCAACGGCATCGCAACTCGAGTTAAGTTGGTAAATGGTAATTTTCAACAGACGTCGGATATATTGTTTGTCTGACGTTGCAATAAAATTTGATCAGTTCAGGGTCAGTCGCTCCAGATGCTAGAAGATTCCCGTTGTTCTTATCTTCTTGGTGGCCACCAGTGTTCCAAATACCCAGTCAAACATACACTGCTCATATCTAAGCTGTTGCGGTTACAATATGCTCCAGAATTGGAGATGATTTTCAATGCAGTATACTCTTTACCGTGCAGTAAGCGTGCGATTTGTGAATATTTGTTTAAAATAAGTACAAATACTTAATTGTTATGGCAAAGTACAGTAATTATAGAAAATATTGTGTTGCTTTGGTTGCTTGAATTCTTCAATAACGCACCCAGAGATAACATTTTTCAGATTACCTGGAAACTCCGAAAGGGAAGACTATAAAATATTTTTATATACCTACTAGTATGTAATTTGTTTTTTTTTAATATTTTGTTCTTTCGTTTTTTCCACCGAGTAAAATATCTGGATTAATAAATAATTAAGTGGATATGGTGAAAAAAGTATGTTAGATCGCGTTAAACAAACTAGTAGGTAATTTCCTAGGTTAGGCTATCTACTTACTTATTAACATTAACATTAGAAACGGGATATTTACCATGTTTACTGTTTGTTGTGAGTTCCCGATATTTCGGTGCTGTTGCAAGCACCATGATCACGGATAAACAGTTTATCCGTGATCATGGTGCTTAAAAAACTTAATCTACTTACTTATGTACTTAGCTACTTACATTTATTATAAAAATGTACTACATGATTAAAGTACTCATTATTATTAACTACAAACAAGACAGCGAGAGAATATATCTCACTATCATAGTTAATCTCAATAGCAGCTTTTGTGTTCTAAAATTTAACTAGATCGCTGGTAGAAAAAAAAGATTTTTTAATTAAACTTTTTATCCGAATGCGGATTTTTTTACAATTAAATTTAACAATAAATCTTTTCGTACTCTCAGTCGAGGCGCAAATATTTTTCAGTTGCAAATTTATAAGGATGTTTTTTTATTAAATCAAGTAATCAAAAAACACAACATGTATTAGAGCAATGTGTAATGTAGACAAATCTACCAGCTGTCAACCCTATTTTAAAATCTTAAAAATTCTGACACTGCCTTCGTTATACATATATGAACTAAATGTTTTTGTAAAATCAAACCCTAATTATTATAAGACTGCTTTTAAAAGCTACTATAGACAATTACGTGATAAAAAAAAGATTAGACATTGAAATACCATAAGGGAAAACAGCACTAATCAATAAAAGTATTCTTGTTATGTCATCATTGATTTACAACAAATTGCCTGACGATTTCAAAAAGTTACCTGTACATCAATTTAAGTCGAAGCTGCACAAATTCCTAGTGAATAAATGTTATTATAATATCAAGGACTACATACAGGATAAAATATAGATAGAGACGTAGAGTAAGAGTTATTTATTGACATTGAATAATATGACATTAAAAATAGTGTGACATGCTTAAATTTGACAGCTCTTTAATTTATTTGATTGTTAAGTTTATGACATGTAATTTAATCATCTGACATTTTTTTATTTTATTTCACTTTTGACATTTGTAGTATTTTGAATTTATTTTATTTTATTTTGTTTTATTTTTTGAGTGTAATTATTTTGTAATGTTATTTTAATAATTATTTAATAAATTTGTCAATAATATAAATATTTGCACACCTTATTAGGTAATGATACAGTGTACTTTATTATATCTATTTGTAACATCTGTTTGAACCTACCTGTATTATGCAAATAAACAATTTGATTTGATTTGTATTTTTATTGAACACTTCCTATTATTTTTAAATTAAAAATTTTATATTGACAATCACAAAACTAGAAAGAAACTCAAGTAGGTAGATGAAATTAAAATACTGTAGGCGAGCAGCCCTATCGGGTGTTTACGTACCGTGCGGCGTGGCGCAGCTGTAGGTAAGTAATTCAAGGTCAGGGCCGAGTCACAATACTGTTAGATATCTTTACCGTGCCAATGTAGTTGTCTTTAAAATAAATCATATTATTATTTCCTTTATTTTTCTTCATTCTTATATATTACATTTTTAAATATTTTTACACACATACAAAAAAGAAAAACATTTAAAAATATAAAAACCGGCCAAGTACGACTCGGACTCGCGCACGAAGGGTTCCGTACCATTATCGCAAAAACGGCACAAAATCACGTTTGTTGTATGAAATAAAATTAATATCTAAGTGGGGAAACAGAATAAAATTAATATCTAAGTGGGGCCCCACTTAGATATTAATTTTATTCTGTTTTTAGTATTTATCGGCAACAGAAATACATCATTTGTGAAAATTTCAACTGTCTAGCTATCACGGTTCATGAGATACAGCCTGGTGACAGATAGACAGACAGACAGATGGACCGCGGAGTCTTAGTAATAGGGTCCCGTTTTTACCCTTTGGGTACGGAATCCTAAAAAATAGAGGCCCACCGGTATCCGGAACAGGGTCCAAGCTACCGGTGGTCAGGGCTCCAGAGACAGGGACCTCCTAACAATACGAGCCGTGTCCAGCAGTATATTATTATTATTTATTATACATGGTGTGGAAAAATCAGTGGTGTGACCCGTGTGACAAAAAGAAAAAAAAAACCTGTTTGCATACAGTGTGATAATCTGGTGTGACTACGAGTCGGCAAGGAAAATGCCTTTTAAAAATTTGTTGAATGCCGGCCTAAGAAATAAACTGCCACTGCGTTGATAAAGATGCATCGATTGCATGGGTGATTAATTTGATTAATAGAAAAAAAAATAGAAATAATAATAACGTTAACGTATTTCATAAGAAAAATTTTTAACATAAAAATTCTAAATCAAAACACAACAAAACGAATAATAACTTTCAAAACAGACTTCCGGAAACAAAGTTATTTTTTGCTTTGTAGTGTTTTGCTTTAGAAGTCGGTTTAATATTTTTGTCAAAAAGTTCAAATCAAATCAAATCAAAAATATTTATTTGCTAGAATATGGTACATAAGGTATGTTGGGGGTATATGGATAGCGAAATTAAACACGAATGTTGCAGGGAATAATTTGCTTATTTATTCGTAAAAGATCCTTCCTTACATACTATTTTGGAACATTCAGTACGTGCGGGCTACACTATATTTCGATATTTTATTGACCAATGGGAGAACACTGATTTCCTAAACTTTAAACAAATCTTGTAACAATGATCTACGATGAACGCGCACCCATCTCACTCTCGCGCGTGCGCGACGTATAGCGCCGTCTGTACGCACACTATAAATATTACCGGCGCTGGCGCATCTCTTTGTGGGACTACCCGCAGACACGGATCCTCAGGAGATCGAGGAGGAGCTCCGTACCCTGGGTTACGAACCAGAGTACGTGAGACACATAAATGCACGCCAAGGACGACCGGGCTGCATTTTCCACGCCGTGCTCTCAAAAACCGAAAACGTCCGCGCAATATATGACACGCAAGTTTTCATGTTAATGCGGGGCGTGAAAATCGAGGCATGGCGTGGAAAGCGTGGGCCTGCGCAATGTCACCGATGCCAACATTTTAGACATAGCTCCCACCAATGTCACCGCCCGCTCGCCTGTGTACGATGCGGAGAAGGGCACGCAGCACGAGATTGCCCGCGCCCCAGAGAAGAGCCGGCCACCTGCGCAAATTGCGGTGGCCCGCACCCAGCAAACAACATTAAGTGCCCCGTTTTTCAACGGGAAGTCAAACACAGACGGGCGGGGACGGTCGCCATCACGACCACCTCAACACGTCGGCCACAGAAGGTGGTCACAGAAGTCACGGAAGACATGCAGCCGCGAAATGAAGAGGCTCAAAGTGCGTCGCTGATGGCGGCCGCAAACGGGCCCACGCTACGTGGTGAAACCACCTCCTCCTCAGGGCGGAGGAAGAAGAAGAGGGGGGGAAAAGGGAAGAGACCAATCCCCCCAGCGACCCAGGAATCGAACCCAGAAAATACCCCTGAAATCCTACCGGCGCAAGCAGTTAAAGATAAAAGCTCTAAACAAGCTACCTCTCTGCAGCAGTCGGGTAAAAACTCAAAGATGGCCGCCTCCGCTGGCAGAGAGCAACAAGGGCGCCACCTGTCGTCGCAAATCGACACTATTGGTAGCGCCGTCCAATCAACGGACACCACTTATAGAGGCTCAGCCAATCAGAAGGCAGCACAAAATTGGACTCAGAAAAAAGACAAAACAAATAGAAATTTTACTGCTTGCGCCATCCAACTGTTAATGGATTTAATCAAAGCCATAAGACAGGGGTATGACGTAGAGCAAGTCATCCTTGACGGTTTAGCTGCATTGTTAACTCTCTACCATGAACAGTAAACCGTTAAGGATACTTCATTGGAATGCTCGCGGCCTACGTAATAAGGTCGCACTCCTCCGCCATCTCCTGCAAGAACAGGATATCGACGTGGCGCTGATAAACGAGACACACCTGGGACCCGAAGATAGGTGCAGGTTCCCGGGGTACCTCGTTTATCGTAAGGATGAGAAAAACTCGGTAAATGCCCGTTACCGTGGCCTGGCTGTACTCGTAAAGAGAAGAGTCGTCCACCAAGAACTACCACCATCAAACATACAGACAGCTAGCGCGCTGGGTGTTCAACTACACATAGCCGGCGACGAACTAGCTATCTATGCTTTTTATAGACCGCCTAGTAGTAAGCTAGATATGAAAGAGCTAAGGGCGCTACTAAATGGAACAAACCACCCTACCTTCGTCGCCGGGGATTTCAACTCAAAACACCCAGCGTGGAACTCGTACACAATGAACGAGGGAGGTAGACGACTCTTCGCGGACTCTGAGGCCCACGGGTACACAGTACAGGGTCCAGAAGTACCTACACACTACCCAGACACAGCAATACACATGCCAGATGTACTCGACATAATAGTACACCGTGGGCTTCAATGCCAGGTCACACAACAAGTACTAGATGACGAGCTACAATCCGACCACCATCCAGTGCTTGTCATCCTGTCGGACATCCCAACCAGGATCAAACCACAAGCGCCACGTCGAACAATTGACTGGACAATCTTCACAGAAAGGATTGAAGCCACAACACCGACTCGGCCAATTAGCTCCGCGTCAGACGTCGACATGCTAGCCGATGACGTCACTGCTTGCATAAAACAAGCTATAGAAGATGCTACAACAACTCAGCAGCAGGGGAGAGTACTACAGCCGCCCCTGCCTGCCCACATACGCAGACTAATTACTCAGAAGCGACGCCTACGCAAGCAGTGGCAACAGCTACGCTGTCCGACAATGAAAACCGAGCTAAATAAACTCACAGAGAGAGTGAAGGCCGAGCTCGGTGCTCTGAGAGCCGCGAGCTGGGAGGAACGAATAGATACCGCGGTGGGCGACCTCCCCGCCATTCACAGACTGTGCCGCCAATTAAACAATACCCCAGCTCCGGTCAGACCACTTCAGAGCAGCGACGGGGCACTAAAGTATGTAGCGAGGGACCGGGCAGAGGTCTTCGCTGAACATCTGGAGCGTCAATTTCAGCCGAATCCGACCACCGAGCACGAGCATGTCGCAGCAGTGGAGAAACACCTTGGGGAATACTTCGCTACGCCGATAGCTCCCGATGAAGACGCCATCTTTTTCTCGCCAGGGGCGGTCAGACGCGCCATCTTGCGAACGAAGCCCCGGAAGGCCCCAGGTGCTGACGGGATCACAAATACAGCGCTGCGCCACCTGCCGTACCGTATGGTCGCGGCCCTGGCGCGCCTGTTTACCGGGATCCTGCGCACGGGCTCCTTCCCGGCCTCGTGGAAAGAAGGGCGCGTCATAATGCTGCCCAAGGCGAGGAAAAACATCCTGAAGCCGGAAAGCTATCGGCCGATCACCCTGCTGCCCACCATCTCCAAGGTGTTCGAGTCGCTCCTGCTGCGACACCTAACACCGCATATCACACCGCGAAAAGAGCAATTCGGTTTTCGCGCTGACCACAGCACGACGCTCCAGTTGTCGAGGGTACTGCACCTGCTGTCGTCATCAATGAACAAGAAGGAATACGCGGTAGCAGTATTCCTCGACATGGAGAAGGCCTTTGACCGCGTCTGGCACGACGGCCTAATATACAAGCTAGCCAAAACTAGCGCGCCCCGTCGCGTGGTAAAGGTAATTCAATCCTTTCTGTCCCACAGGAGCTTCAGAGTGGTGGTAGAGGGAGAACTTTCCGCCCCCCGCCCAATACTGGCGGGTGTGCCGCAGGGAAGTTGTTTATCCCCTGCGTCTTACTCATGTTACACAGACGACATCCCCACAACCCCAGAGGCGACGCTAGCCTTGTACGCGGACGACGCTGCATACATCACAACGTCCATAAATACAAAGCACGCAGCAAAGAAAATGCAGCGCGCCCTAGACCTACTCCCCGAATGGCTAGCCAAGTGGCGGCTGTCAGTGAATGTGAGTAAGACGCAGGCTATGATTACAGGTCACACCCCCCTCCCACCACCCCTGAGTCTACAAGGAGCCGACGTCGAGTGGACCCCCCAGGCCAAGTACCTGGGCGTCACCATCGACCGCCGGCTCACGATGGGGCCGCATGTCGCGGACACAGTAAATAAAACAAGGGTGGCACGCAACCTATTGAAACCAGTGCTCTCATCCCGCCTCCCCGCCCGGACCAAGCTGGGCATATACAAAACCTACGTGCGACCTATAATCACCTACGCAGCCCCAGCTTGGTTCGCCCTCACCAGCGAGACCAACAAAAATAAACTACGCGCACAACAACACCTAACCCTGCGTAGCGTAGTAAACGCCCCTCGCTGTGTGAGGAATGACGTCATTCAACGCGACACCGGGATTGAGAGCCTGGACGAATTCGTGGGGCGCTTAGCGAAGGACATGTTCGCGCGGGCCGACGCCTCTGCCTGGCCCCACGTAAAACACTTGGCGCCATGGCACACGCGCCCGCCCGACCGCAAGCGCCTCCCAAGAGACCTACTACGCGACATTGCGACCCCATCCACATCCCGGATTTGACGCATGAGTAAGCAGCATCATTCTACACGCTGCTTACTCATACAATAACACTACCCACCCCACACGACACCCACGGCGTGAAGTTTGTTCTAAGTTAATATAGACTCACTTTACGTCGTAAACAGACATTCATTACTACACACGCGCCAGTACACTTGCACCGAATAGCGTCGCGAGTTCATCGCACGCTATTGGTTCACGGGCGGTGTAACACAGGACATTGCCGCTCTTACATTCATATACGGTGGCGCTAGTAGTCACTTACAATTTTAAACTGTAGGTTCGTCCAAAGTCAGCATCTCTGTCGCTGGTTACCTTCGCTAGGCCTCCCAGAGTACGCTCTGGGTCTCACCTGGCGGGGGTGGACCGCCAGGATGCTGTGAAGAAGCGGCGTTCCGTTCATAACGGGCGCCGCGGCGCGCCTACAGTCACACAAACAACAATAACATAGCTAGCGCAGGTCATTGACCCGCATAGGTTACCGGCCGCGCTAGCAAAATGCTAGGTCCAGAGGACAACACAGTGATGGGCTCGTTGTAGCGAGCCTCGGTGCTGCACCCGCGGCCAGGGAACCACGTTCCGTGACCGCTCGCCTCGCCCCCTTACGGGGGCGACGCGACTTCCACCGAAGTGCATCTCTTTGTAGCTCGCCAGCCGTCGCTCCGTGCGGACGTCTCGCTGCTCGTCGCCCCACCGCGCTCTCCGGCGCCCCCACTCTCCGCCTCGTCGCGCCCCTCTGCGTGACGTCACTGCGGCCGTCGCGTCTCCGCACGCCGCTCCAAAGGTGTCGCTACTAGTAACTTTGGTTACTAGTAGTGGCAGCTATTTTGGCCCTTCCGGGCAAATCCACTCTTTGTGGTCCCTGGCGGGAAACCTAGCGGTGTTAACAAGCCAGTGGGGTGTGCCCCAAGCACCCGCCAAGTCCCTTAAGGACACGGCAGTCATTGGAGTCGGGAGCGGGATCAGTTGGCCTTGGTAGATAGCCTAGTCAACCCCCGCTTCGTCCCACAGCATTCACCTGGCACGGTCGGGTGTGTCTACCCCGACGTGCCAGACTTCTTCGGTACACATTGGTGGGTGGCCCACCTTCGGTGGGTTTACCGGTACCTTAGGGCCCTGCCACCCAATAAGATTGGTGGCAGGTAGACAAGCTTAGGGCTCACTAGATACTCACCTCCCAGTCTAACCCGACTGGGAGGGTAGGATTGCACACATCCCCGGGCCCCTCCACCCGGGGAAGATACCCTCTCCCGGCTTCACCGGATCTATAATTCTCAATTATGTCGCTCGCGGCAGTAATTGAACTCCTTCACGAGATTCTCGAGAAGGAGAAACTCTCCAAAAAATACAGCCATGCTGTAAGTCAGGCTTTAGCCTCTTATGTGCCCGCTTCGGGCCCGACCGGGGCCCCTGGGCCTAGCCAGGCACCTGTGCCGGGCGAAGCCCAGGTCTCGCCCAGGTCGCCCTCCCCGGCAGCCAGGCCCACTTCTGGGACTGGTGAGCCGACTCTACCTAAGCCCCCAGCTCCGGCCGTCGAGCCTAAAGCTACTGTCCGTTCATGGAGAGATCCTCCTTCTCCTAAAACTTCTTCTCAACCGGCCGTCGAGCCTAAGAAAACCCGATCTTGGAGAGATCCTCCTTCTCCCATAGCTACTCAAGTAAAAGCTTATAAAAGCTATAAAGAGCGCATAGCCGCCCTCCATAAATTCAGACCCAAGTCCAAGTCCAAGACCATCTGGGCGGACGATGATGACTCCCCCATGGAAGAGGGAGCAACCCTCAGCACTGACGAGGAATGGGAAGCTTTGGCTGACCAAGCTAACTCAGTCGCTGACGACCCATTAGACCCAAATGTCCCCGATAGGTCAGACGACTACGACACCGTCTCCTCCGACGGTGACTCCGTAGTTTGCTCTGGAGGAAAGAGGAAAAAGAGGAATAGTCCCTTAAATGCTACCAAGGCCAAAAAGGCGGTAGCAAAAACCTCTCCTCAATCAGTTCTGCCACCGGCCTCGCCCGTAAGGCAAATCACCCCCACCCCTGACATTGCTTCTTCTCAGCGGTCCAACCGCAGCCCCAGTCCCATGGTAATAGTTACCAACAAGAAGCTCCGTCCCCCTCCACCTGTTTATCTTCAGGATAAAGTCAAGTGGAACGATGTTTCAAACGCTTGTGTTGAGCGGAAAATCAACTACACGAAAGCCACTGCATGCCAACAAGGCATCAGAATCCAACTCCCCTCTCCCACTGATTTCCGGAATCTAACCCGGTACCTCAAAGATAGGAACATCTCGTTCCATACTTACTCCCTCCCTGAGGAAAAGCCCGTCCGTGTAGTCATTAGGCGAATCCCAAAAGAGATCCCTACGGAGGAAATCCGTAAGGACCTTCTTGACCAGAATGTCCCCGTCACTGAAGTCCACCGCTTGCATAAAGCGAGAGGCGGACAACAGTACGATATTGTATTAGTTGTCTGTAGCCCTACTGAGGGTTACAACCCGATCTTCAATATAAAGACCGTGTGCTCCCTGTCGGGCATTTCGATCGAGAAACCCTACCGCCCCCATCTTGTAGGACAGTGTCACAACTGTCAACTTTATGGCCATTCTCAGGCCCATTGCTATGCAACACCCAGGTGCGTTAAGTGCATGGGTGATCATGGCACTATAAGGACTGTCCCCGTCCCAAAGACCGCTCACAGTGCACGGAGCCTCCCAGCTGCGTGCTCTGTGGCCAAGTCGGGCACCCGGCTAATTACCGGGGCTGCCCAAAAGCCCCCAAGCTTGCGCCTAAAATGGCCAAGCGATACAATGCGCACATAATGCGCATGGCTCCCTCTTCCCAACCACCCCCCCGTCTAGCCCCTCAGAGGACTTCACCATGGGGTAAGCTGAACCACCAAAGTGTGGCTCCTCAGACTTACTCCCAGCCTATCCCAGCGCTGATGGCCCACCCCATTGCAGCTCCAAATCCAGTCCCCGACCCAGTGGCCCCAGCTGCCCCCATGCCCGCACAAAACCGGAAGGTGGCTTCCACCACCACCGCCGCCATGTGCCCGCCCCCTGTAGCCCCCTCCGGGCACAAGCCATATTTGAGCGTCGCTGAGAATATAATCAGCGCGTATTCCATATGGATGACCCCTCAGGCCCGTGCTCTGGATGCAGAAATCCGGAATGCAGGCCCTCTCACCCCCGCTTCATGCAGTGCCCTCTTCTCGAGGTACGAGTGCATTACTAGGGAACTTGACAGCCTTGTCTACAAGGACGGTCAATGGGTTCGTAAATAGTACGAACACCTATTCAAACGTAGCATACATACCGATTGGTCCGCCCTCGCCGCCGAGGCCCCGCCGCGAAGTCACAGTCATTATTTATGTAGCCAGCCCGCGAATAGCTGTGCCATAGTTAATTCTAATTAGTTAATTGGAGTTTCTTGTCCGTTCTTCTCCACGTAGGCTTATTCCGAACGGATGGTAGAATCACTTTATTAGATCCAGCCTTAGTTGTCCCCCCAGCGACGCCCTGAGCCGAGGTTCGACCCCAACTGGGGTAGCCCTCAGCGTTGTCGCTTAGGTTTAGTAAATTTTTGCCTAGCTGGAGGCTAATAGTTTAGTCTCCGTAGGAAAGCCCGGTTAAGCAGCTAACCAGTCACTTTGACTGAGTTGCGAGACGCCACGTATTAGAAAAAAAAAAAAAAAAAAAAAAAAAAAAAAACGCATCTCTTCAGTACGCATTTGGTTCCGAGGCTGGCATGTCGTCTGTTTGTGCTAGCGTGCGGCTAGTGTTTACATGTGTCGTAAGTATGTAGATACGGGAGTCCCACATCACTCCCCTCTAAGTGAAGCGTAATACAGGCTTCACGACTCTGCCGGATCTGGTGGTGTAGGGCTGAGTAGGTCTAATGTCCTGGTGGTGTTCTTTATCTTCAATGTGCTCGTTGTACATGAAGGCCGGTTTGAGTCTGTCCAAAGATACCACTGATGTGCGTAGCGGTAACTTGAGTTTGTAGTACTTATCGTAGCGCTTGATAACTTCGTAGGGCCCATCGTATGGTGGCGTTAGCGGCGACCGTACTGAGTCGTTGCGCACGAAAACATGTGTGCACGTCGCGAGGTCCTTGTGTATGAATGGCTCGGTATGACTGGTGTTTGAGCGCGGCGCACTTTTAACTGATGCCATTGTTTCCATTAGGCGACGTACGTAGTCGCTTTCATTGATTTCTGTTTTTGTTTTTTCAATGAAATCAGATGGCAGGCGAAGTGTTGTTCCGTATGTCATAATTGCCGGGCTGAGATTGTTTTTGCGTAATGCTGTGCGCAGTCCCAATAGCACAGTGGGTAGCTCTTCTGTCCACTGATTGGTCGAGCTGCGTGCCATTAGTGCTGCCTTCAGTGTCCGGTGCCATCTTTCGATCTGGCCATTTGACTGAGGATGGTATGCCGTAGTGCGTATTCGTTTTATGCCAAATTTCTGCATAAGCGATCGGAAGAGCTGGGACTCAAATTGGCGACCTTGATCCGTTGATATTCGCAGTGGACATCCAAATCTTGCGATCCAATTTTCGTATAAGGCTTTTGCGACCTTTTCAGCGGTAATGTCGAGCAACGGAACAGCTTCGGGCCACTTGGTGCATAAATCGTTGGAACGTTTGGCTGGCGTTCCGTAATCCGAAAGTCATGCATTTAAATTCAAACAGGCCAAATGGTGTGGTGATTGCTGTTTTCTGAGCGTCTTCTTCATTTATTGGTATCCAGTAATATGCCATTTTGAGATCTAGTTTTGAGAATATCTTCATGTTGCGCAGCTGGTAGGTGAAGTCCTGTATGCGGGGTATTGGGTATCGGTCGGGTTGAGTGACTGCGTTTAGTCTGCGATAGTCGCCGCACACCCGTAATCCTCCGTCCTTCTTTTTTACAACATGTAGTGGACTCGCCCATGGGCTCTTCGACGGTCTGCAGATGCCCATCTCCAGCATATGATCGAACTCTTCTTTGGCAGCCTTGTACTTATCGGGTGGCAGTGGGCGGGGTCGGGCGAAAAGCGGAGGGCTTGTTGTTTCTATGTGGTGAACGACGTCGTGTCTTGGCGGTTCTTTCAGGGACATTGGCCGCAGAACCTCTGGATATTGCTTCAATATTTCAAAATATGCTTGTTCGGTGCTGATTACGTGTACTGTTTCTTCTCCGGTCGTTATTTCAAACGCGTCGATCGATAAGTCCGTCACATTGTCGATGAGCTTCTTCCTATGGAGATCTACCAGTAATTTGAAGTGACGTAGAAAGTCGGCTCCCAGGATTGAAGTTTTCACATCTGCCACGATGAACTGCCACAGAAAACTACGACGGAGACCAAGATTCAGTTTGAGCGTCTTTTCTCCGTAGGTATTTATGGGCGTATTGTTTGCCGCATATAATCTGTACGCGCTGGCGGTTTTCATTTTTCTTTTGCTTGTGGCGGCTATCACTGAAATATCGGCGCCTGTGTCCACAAGAAATCGTTCTCTGGTATCACGATCAAAGACACAAAGGCGGTTGGTAGTACACGGGACACCGACGTCCGCCACCGTCGATGTCGGAGCTAGTTTAACGACGACTGTGTCTTGTTTCTCCTACAACACGGTGATTCGCAGCGCTTTGCCTTGTCACCGTAGCGATAATGGTACCTACACTCCCACGTTGGATCGCCGGGTCTGGTTGAAGACTTGTTACCCTGTCGTGACCGTGACTGTGAACGCGACCGGGAACGAAACGGGCGTCTGTACCGATGAGCTGCGCGCCCGCGCAACTCAGCGATTTCTAGGCTTAGTTTCTCCATTTGCTTCGACAAGACATTTAATTGTGCGGTCATCACGGGCTCTTGTGACGTAGACACTGCAGCGATCGTCGATGTTGAGGGTTCCGAGTATTCTGCCATCTTGTCAGCCATCGCGGCGAGTGTGTCGAGTGACGACTCCGTATTGATCGATAACACTACGCGCATTTGTGCGGGTAGGTGGTTGAGCCACTCGATCTTTAAACCTTCGTCCGTGATCATGCCGCTGCCGAGTTCTCGCATCTTGCGTAGCAACTGTGTAGGTTTTTGGTCACCCAGTTCCAGGCCGCTGATGAGTTTTTGAAAATTTTTCACGTCCGATTTGTCGTATACCGTCAATAGACGATTCTTCACGGCTCCGTATTTGTCCGTGGCTGGCGGGTTGTATAAGATGTCCGTGATATGTTGTAGATCGGTGGTTTGAAGCTGCTGCAACACATATCGGTACTTTTGATCATCCGATGTCTTCAAAGGATCCACGACGGCTTCAAATTGGATAAACCAGGCTCGTGGTATCTCTCTCCAAAACGGCAACAGTCTTGATTGGATGGAGACTGCAGCCAGGTCGATTTCGGGCTTCAACATTTTGCTTTCGCTTAGATTGTCTTGCGACATCTTCGATCTGGGTTGTTGGTTCTGTTGTCGGGGTCACCAGTTGTTGGGGGTATATGGATAGCGAAATTAAACACGAATGTTGCAGGGAATAATTTGCTTATTTATTCGTAAAAGATCCTTCCTTACATACTATTTTGGAACATTCAGTACGTGCGGGCTAGGGCTACACTATATTTCGATATTTTATTGACCAATGGGAGAACACTGATTTCCTAAACTTTAAACAAATCTTGTAACAATGATCTACGATGAACGCGCACCCATCTCACTCTCGCGCGTGCGCGACGTATAGCGCCGTCTGTACGCACACTATAAATATTACCGGCGCTGGCGCATCTCTTCAGTACGCATTTGGTTCCGAGGCTGGCATGTCGTCTGTTTGTGCTAGCGTGCGGCTAGTGTTTACATGTGTCGTAAGTATGTAGATACGGGAGTCCCACAGGTATTATACTAAATTTATTTCAGCATATCCTGCCATAACATGGCGTGCAAATGTATTGACAATCAGTGATGTCACTTAATCTAACTTACAAATTTCAGACTCAATTGACTTGTCTTCCAAATAGTCCTTAATGCTATAATATCTTTTATTTAATAATAGTTTGAAAAGTATTTTTTTAAACATGGTCAGCGGTAGGTCTTGAAAACTATTAGGTAAATGATTGTAAATAATAATCGACATGCAGTATACATTTTTCTTAAATAATTCTAATTTTATTGATGGCATCTGAAGTCTATCTTTATGCCGTGTTCTGCTATTTGGCCTGTCAGTGTTAATTTCAAATAAATTGTAGTTCATCTTTACAAAAGTACATATTCCAAAAATATATAAACATGGCAAGGATAGAATTTTTAGTTTTAGAAATAGTGGCTTACAGCTGTCTAAAAAGTGAGCACCACAAATTGCTCGGATACATTTTTTTTGAGCTTTAAAAACTCTGTCGAATGCTACTGAGTTACCCCATATTATAATGCCGTATCTAAGTACGGATGATACATATCCATGATAAGCCAGCATTGCAGTGTTAAAGTTTACTGTTTGTCTAATTCTTTTCAAGACATATATAAAACGATAAATTTTTGTAAGAATTTGATCTATGTTTGATCTAGTTTATATTTTACTCTTTTTAGTGTTGGTACCTCATACTACCATGGAAATCATTTATAGCCAAAGTACATCTCATTTCAATTCCAATAAGCCCAAACACAACTAGGATACATTGTTTTATTACGGAGTTCAAGTGCCTAGCTTCCGGCTTCATCATCAGATCTATCATTTCATTTCATTTCATTTTTCATTTTTATTTATTTGTTAACATAGGTAAATAAATACAGATCTTATGTTTGATGAACAGTGCGCTATGTTATGCCAGGAGGCGTACAAATATGGTGTGCAAATCTCGCTGAGGATTACAAATTAAAATTTACTAAAAAAAAAATATTGAAAATCATATGCATAATTATGGTAATAAATTGAATAATTACATATTATTTAATAATCCAATTATGTCAGACCTAAATGAGGAATTATTAAAATAAATAAGAAATCTATGTCAAAATAATTTAAAATGTCAAAATAAATTAATGTCTAATTTTATACGATAATTGTTATTCTAAATTAATTCGTCATTTAAGTATTCGTCAATATTATAATAACATTTATCAATTAAGAACAATTTCATTTTTTTCTTAAATTGTGTAAAATTTAATTCTTTTATGGCGTCTGGAATTTTATTATAAATGCATGGAGCCATACCCAGGACACTTTTTTTTACTAATGCAGTTTTACACTTATAATTATTCAAAGAATTTTTGTACTGACTACGAATTAGAACAATTCGTACCATTGTCATTTTTTCAAATAGGTTGGGATTTGTTTTGACGAAGATACTGATTTCAAATATGTATATCGCCGGTAGCGTAAGTATTTTTAATGATTTAAAGTACGGTGCACAGCTGTCATCTGTTTTCAAACCACACATGGCTCTAATGCACCTTTTTTGTGCCTTGAATAGTAATCCCTTATCCGTGGAATTACCCCAAAAAATAATTCCGTATCGTAGAAGTGAGGCTACTAGACCATGATAGGCAACAAGTAACGCTTCTATATTTACTTTTCTAGCTAATTGAAAAAGCGCGTAGGCAGATTTATGAATTTTTTTACATAGCTGTTCTATATTAGCTTTCCAATTAAGGTTATTGTCAATATGGATACCTAAAAACACACTTACTTTTACTGCTTCTATTTCGTTGCCATTGTAATTGACACAGATTTTTGGAGCTTCAATTCTTTGGTGGAAATGCATTACTTTGGTTTTCTTAAGGTTGATTACTAAATTATTCATATTAAGCCAATTAATTATGTCAGTTAGAGTATTATTAATTTCAAATTGATAAGTATTTAAGTCCTTACATTTTACTATGGCAGTGCTATCGTCTGCAAACAAAATCATTTGTTGTTGTGTCACTCTTGGTAAATCATTTATGTAAATGAGAAATAAAGGTGGTCCAAGCATGCTACCTTGAGGCACTCCATATTTTATACTCCTGAAATTCGACACATATGTTCGTTCCGTTTTGGTTTTTGTGCACACTCTTGTGATTTCAGTACATTGCAATCTATTACTTAGATATGATTCTAGCAGTTTTAAAATGTTTCCTCTGATGCCATAGCAATGCAATTTGTCTAGAAGGATTTTGTGATCAACATAATCAAAGGCTTTAGTCATGTCTGTGTAAATAGCGCAGATGAGAGTCTTTTTATCAACAGCAGACATAACATTGTTTAAATAGTCGAAAATAGCCATGTTAATTGTTTTATTTCGCCGAAAACCGTTTTGTTCTTTGCACAAAATATTTTATTTATGAAGATAATGGTATAGCGAGTTGTAAATAAATTTTTCAAAGATTTTTAAAAAAACAGGAATTTTGGCTATTGGCCGGTAATTTTTTATATGCGTCTTATCTTCCTTTTTGGGTAGCGGTTTTATTATGACTTTTTTCAAGCCTTCGGGATAGATGCCCTCGGTAATACCCATATTAATAATATGTGCTAGGACAGGTGCTATAAGCTCGATTACATATTTAATAACTGTTGTAGATACGCCGTCATTACCTACAGTACTAGTATTTTTAAGCGTTTTTGTGGCTAAAATAATATCGGAATTTAAAACAGGCTGCATAAACATTGATTGCATTGTCAAATTATCTAACCTGTTGTTTATTTTAATGTCATTTATTATATTATTCTCAATGTCATCTATAAAGTAGTCATTAAATGCATTTGCTATGTCATTCGGGCTTGTGTAAGTTAAATTGCCAGTTTTCATTGTCAGTATCTGTTCTTTAGGCAGGTTATTTTTAGATCTATTGATTATCTGCCATGTGGATTTGGATTTATTTTGCGAGTTGTTTATAAAGTAATTATTTTGTGCCTTCTGAGTTAGTTTAACAATTTTTAATACTGCGTCGTGTATTTTTTCAAGTCACTTTTAGCTTTTTTTGTTAGGTGTAATCTGTAAGCCCACAATAACCGTCTCTGTCTTTTACTACATGTTTTAATGCCATTAGAAATCCATTTAACCTGTTTGTTGGTGTTTATAGTTATTATTTTCTCTGGAAAACAGAGATTATAAAACAATGAGAAAATATCAAAAAAGGCTTTATAGGCCACATTAACATCATTCATTTCGTAGACTTCCTTGAAAGATAAATTTTGTATACACAGTTTAAATTTATCAAGGTTCTCTTTGGAGTAATTTTTTTTGACAGTTTTCCAAAATTTTAAACGGCACGTTTTATTGACAGGTATTTTAAGTATTTGTGATGTGTGATCTGATAACATGAGTTCAATAATTTCCGTTTTCCATCCTTTTCTTAGATTATGGGCAAAGTTATCAATGCACGTTTTACTATGAGACCTAGTAGGCTGGTTTAGAGCTATAGTCAAGTTATAGTTAAGTAGGAAATGTTCCAAATCCAGAGTAATCTTGTTTCTTAACAGTACATTAATGTTAAAGTCACCACACAACACAACTTTTTTATTGGATAATGTACAAACTTTCTTCAATACAATGTCAAGTTTTTCATAGAATGTCAAGTAATTATATTTTGGTATTCTATACATACATATAACAATAATTGAATAAGATGTCAATTCTATAGCACAAATTTCAAATACGCCTGATACAGACTGTTTAGCAACATCTGGTAGTTCCCTGTACTGGTGCCCCTGTCTTACAAGAATACATGTACCTCCCCGATTTTTGTTTCGTGAAAAAATAGCGGCTAGGTGGAAATTCGGTATGTGCAATAAACTCTCATGTCCAGATGTCATGAAATGTTCTGTTAAACACAGTACATCTACAGTTGTCCCTTGATTTTCCAAACTTTCTAATTGTACAGTCAACAAATCTGATTTGTTTAACAGTCCAGCAATGTTTTGATGCATTACATTAATACGATTAAAGAAAAAACTGTACCATGTCTTCTGATTCAGTTACTGCCTTCATTTGGTTGTCAGATTGGTGAAAGTCCGTGTTTGATGATTGCATGTCCATAGTCATTTTAAAAATATCCCTAAAAATCGATTGCAGTCCAGAGTAATTAATAACACCCATGCGTTTGTTAAACATAGTATCGTCATACTTTAGGTTCATGTTGCTGTCCAGAAAATATGCGTGTCTATGAGTGATAATATCTAGATATAATAAATTATTGAAGGTTTCCACTCTTGAATTATATAGGTAGTTGTTTGTGAAGAATTTGTACGTCAGAGTGCAGATAATTATATTAGTGTTTGAGACTTCTTGCAACATTTGCCTAATTAGTAAAATGCTATCAAAATATTTATTTGTTATTTTAAAGTCTTCCTCACCTATCAATATAATACAGAAGTCCTGTAGAGTGAACTCTGACAACTTTTCTTTGATACCTTTTAACAGAAGTTCTGTAGTTCCATGAGGCGTGATGTAATGGCAGAGTTCATACTTATCAAAAATATTTTCTGCAATATGAAGCAATTTATTTTTGTTATCTGTGCTTAATATGCAAATTTTCCTACGCGTCGACTGGTTTTTGTCTGCATTATTTCCGCTTTGGTTTATTGATGGTGCAAGTTTATCGCTTTCTTTCACCAATTTCGGTTTGTGGCATTTATTTTTTACTGGAGTTTTATTATTTTCTCCAAGCTTCATTGTTTCTGTTTGCGTGTGTTTATGATTTTTTTAAGAATTTTTTCCTTTTTTGTGCTAGGTGATTTAAGTTTAGTTGGACTGCAAGTGACTTTCTTGTACAGCTCATTTTGTTTGCTCAGCTTTATGTTCTTTGTTTTGAGATTATTATTTTCTTGACATTAATTTTTGAGACAGTACAAGATAGATTCGTTAGATGGCGCTGTTACTAATTACATAGTGCGATCATAGTGATTCTGCATAATTAAATTTGTTTTGAATGACACAACCGTTATTTATTTTTCACTTGTTTTTCTGAACGTAACACTTCTTGGAAATGTTTTATTTGGGTTTTAACAGTTCGGATATTAGCAAAGGCGATGTTCACTGTTCACACAAAAAGAAAACAATTACTATTTACACTGATTCGTATTGTCATATTTTTCACTATGTTATTTTCACTTTATTGTCAATTTTTCACATTGTTGTTATTATGGTCCGTGCGTTTTAGTTTTATTGTTCATTGGAATTATTTTTTATATTGAAATAATCACTTTTACTATTTATTAGACATAAAAAATCACAGAGCCGATGCTAAAGTGATATTCACCACTACCCTCGTCATGCTTAAAATAGTATCCAATGGTACTATTTTCATCAGTACCATTTATTTATATGTATTTGCTTACTATTCGAGATATCGTATACCCATGACATACTTATTAAGGAGTTCCAGTAGCCATCTGTAGTCTTCTTCAAGTTCTTCATCAGTTCCACTTCACCAAATGATTCATTCTGAGTGCAAATGCTTGCCATGTTATTGAAAATAGCAAATATAATATTTGAGGAGTTCTCTCGATTTCCGTGGGATCCCATCATCAGATTCTGATTTGGTGACAATGGTACCACCTCGAGAGTAACATTTCAACAAAAAAATTTTTTTTGGCAGACGGAGTTATATATAACACACATAATATACATATATACATAGAAACATCCGAATTGCTAACCTCTTCCTTTTCGGGAAGTCGGTTCAAAAAGGCAATTTCAACAAAGATAAGCCACGTTATCTTGCAAAAATACAGTCTAATGATATCAAGGGGTAAAAAAAAACTTTCAAAGAAAAACTCGTTATTTTTTTTAAATAAGTATATCTAATGAACATAAGTTGGTATATAAAGAAAAACATCATTATTCAAACCAAACAATACTAACGATGATGAAGTGTATTGTAAGAAAGAGCTTTAAGAAAATGCCGAAGTTACACGCAAACATTAATTGGCTTTTGATTAGGTACTAAATATCTGTGCGCTTGCAATGAGCAGACATTGCTTGTAGGCAGGTTCATACGCTACTTGTTTTTGAATGCTACAGTATACAGATACTGACATAAAAAATGGTTGCGAACAAAACCAGAAACATTATAATTAAGGTTTGTTCCCTTTAGAATAGTAAAAAAAAACAACGTTTTCTAAAATCATCACATATAAACGATTCGGCGTCCGATTTTAGCTAAATAGCTACTGACATTCTAATCATAAAATACACGTTACTACTAACACCACAAAAACATTTATCCATAGAGTAGAACGACAATAGGAAGTATAGTAAATAAATGTTGACGTTTAGTTTGAGTCCAGATGGAATACTGGTGGCTTTCAAGTCCAGGCCCTCCAACTCGCTTCAACGCGACCTGACGAACTTGAACTTCTGGCTTCTCTATGCTTTGGAGTAGTAGAGTATCCATCGCCGCATATGCTTCGTGAACCACTTTCTATAAGAGAAAAAACGTTACCATTAAAAACGCTTTAAAAATGTATAGAATTCTGTCCACTACGAAAACTACAGGCTGACTTTTAATTAATTGGCGGTTTCACTTTCGGGCGGTGCAAGGAAATGTAGAACAACTCATGCATGAATGTACAGTCAAGGGTCAAAAGTGCAGTCATACTCTCCCAAAACTCAAATGGCTAGTTAAATGAATAAAGAATTTAAATTATCCACAACTGATTTAATATTTTGTATAGAAATTAAAGTATAGATTATTCCTACTAACCGCGAAAAGTTGAAGTTCTGCTGCCTACAAAAAAAATTGCCTTTTCTGTTTTGGTAGAGTATGACTGCAATTTTGACCCTTATAGTATATAAAGCACTCAAATCACTTTTAATAAAGGATCAACCCTAAAATAAGCAAACAAATCATATATTCAGTACATTAATTATATTTGCATAGCAAACAACACTAAAGTGGTAAACCTAGCTAGACAAAAAGAGATAATTAAGCCGTGGATCTCACAATGCCTTCTGCGTTGCATGAGAAATAGAGATAGCCTTCATCAAAAAGTAAACTCAAACTATAAAAACAAAAATACAAAAATCAAACTATAAAAACTACCTACATGCGCTATAGAAATTTCTGAAGTAATCTATTAAAAAAAGAGCCTAAGAGATAGCTAGGATTGATAGGATACAATCGGCACAGGGGGATATTGTGGAAAGTAATAATAGAAATCACAAATACTTCAAACCACTAAAAATTCAAACTACCCGAATGAACTGCTATCTCTATCAACTTCGCCACAATCATCTCTAAATGAAATAAACAGTCACTATGTTGATGTTGGTAGGTCACTAGCTGATAAAATCGAAAACAAAAAGGCGGGCAATTTTACAACTGCTACGAGTAGCAGCTCTCACACTGTCACACAATTAAATTCGTTTGTTTTGGAAGGTGGCACTGAGGAAGAGGTGGGAACGTCTCATTGTGAACCTAAGAACAGATTGTGCTATAGGCCATGACAAAATAAGCAGCTCTGTGTTAAGGACTTGCAAAAGATTCCTTGTTTCTCCTCTAACTTTAACATTTAACTCTTGCCTTGAGCATGGTGTTTTCCCTGACACTCAAAAAAAATCTGTGGTGCGCCCTATTCATAAAAACGGTGACAGGAGTCGTATCACAAACTACATGCCGGTTTCGATCCTCCCAGCACAGTCTAAACTTCTGGAAAGGATTATGAATACGAAACTAGTGGGATATCTAGAAGGCAAACAACACCTGCTTACAACAAACCAAAACGGTTTCCGTGAGGGCAAATCAACAGATCAAGCCGTAAATCGTGCATAGCGATGGTGAAGTATGTCAAACTGTTAAGCAAAAAAGAACACTAGATGGATGAAATGGCTGCAGGTCACGGAAATAGTCTGATCATTTATAAAACAATAGTCAGTCCTGCTGTCTTATACGGATCAAAATGATGGGTCAGAGAAGAGATGAATGAAAGACGATTACTATACGATTACTATAAGGTATCTACAGAAAGAATTAAGTTAAAAATATACCTCTGTGATAAATTTCGATTTATAAGAGTAATCCGCGTGACGGAACATCATAATAGTATACGTATTATCGACACCCAAGTGGCCATCCACCCAGTCTTCGATACCCCCAGCGTATAATGCTGAAATGGAAATTTAAATCAGTTTGATAGAAAGCTTTTAAAGCATTATTAATTTGTTTAGAATTTACAAATAAGATAAAAAAAGAAGCATATTTCCCGTGCACCTCCACCAGTTTGACGCGTCGCTTGCCGTTGTGCAGATAGGGGTCAATACACAAAAGAAGCGCATATTTGTGCACCTCCAATAGAGTTTGACGCGTCGCTTGCCGTTGTGCAGATAGGGGTCAATACAATACGCTCTGTACATTCTTAAATCGACGCGTTGGTTCAGTTTAACTCTGTTTCAGAGTACAGTTTTACATTGAATGCTTGTAAAAAAACTCACCTAAGAACTCGGAGGTCTGTCCCGCCATGTACGGCCGATTGCTGATGCTGGAGGCAGCCGCGGCCGCCCTCAGGGCACGTTGTCTCTGCAAAGTTTAACACCACATAACAAACAAAAGACTAACACCCTTCTCGACGTTTTATAGCGATAGATTACTTATTTATTTTATTTTCAGCCTGTTGTGTCCCTCTGCGGGGCAAAGGCCGCCCGTTCTTCCTTACAATCCTCCCGGTTAAAAGCAATTGTGGACCAATCCTGGCGATATGTGCCTGGATCGGCCGCGATGTCGCCGGACATTTGCCGGGATTAACAGTGGTTGATTTAGCCCATGAACCATTCGACATGCGGCAGACGTATCCGACCCAGTCCCACTTTAAATTGTCTGCTTTTGCTTTCTATATAAAATTTAAAATTGGAATCTGCTAATCAGTTGCTAAACAGCTCAGAGATATTTATCAATAATGCCCTACTTTAAGTGACGAATTTAACGGAGTTTCCGCTTGTTATTAATAATATTGGTTTAATCTAGACACACGGCAGCGTGTCAAGCCAAGTTCAAGCAAAAAAGGAACTGGCGGCGCAGCAGCTGTGTGTAATTACACGAACCATAACCGAACTTAATAACTCAAAATCTATTTAACATAAACACATGAAATTGGTTTATGTATTAAAATCCCTACGATGAACTATAAACAATTTTTTTATAAATTTAGCTCAAACGGTTATTTAGATATTAACGTCCAAAAATCGTCATTTTTATCACTGACTGACCTATAGATCAAAGCTCTAACCCAGTTCCAGATGACCTAGAAAGTTCAATTTTGGCATCCAGATAGGTAGTTAGGTGAATACAAACGAATAAATCAGAAACTAGTAATATTTTATCTTTTTACTATAATTTTTCAATGAACGTGAATATATAACGAGTGGAATACCACCCTTAATTCTAGAACGAGTCAAGACCAAATTTAAAATATTAAGTAATGTATATGTTCACAGGGAACAACAATTCCCTATTTGCTTAGCATATGCTATTACTATCCACAAATCACAAGGCCTTCGCCTTGACGGCGCTATTTTTCTCGAAATAGGTTCCTCTACATTTATAAAGGGCAGACTTACGTTGGACTCTCCAAAGTTAAAACCTTAGATAGAGTACATCTTATTAATTTAGATCCAAGTCAAATCAAGGCAAAAGAGAGCCCTATTGTAGAGTACAAACGCCTGCGCACGATATATCGCTCTGATTTGGCCAAAAAAAATCCGGTTACTGAATGGGTACTCGAACATTTCAAAGATACAAGAAAATATAGAAAATAACACAAAAGAGACAATTATACCCCGTAAACGTAGGGAAATACAGTAGATAAACAAAAATTATTTGTTTTATTATGAATATGTACCTACTAATAATTTCTGTACAAAATTAATGATATCCCATCAAAAACATAAATGTGTAAAAGGGAGCCAAGTTCAATACTAAGAATATGCGCGGTTGTTAACTACACCGACAAAAGAATTGTGATCTAAATGGGTGCCAAGTTCTGTATCCTGAAATTTATTTACAAGAACATAAAACATTCTAAAATAAATTTAAAAACACAATTTCTTGCTTTTCTTCTACAACAATATTTGCTATTTTAAAATATATCTTCTTAAATTTGAAAAGTCGAATTATTTACATAAAGCAGATAACTTAGGATAAATTGTAGCTCAAGATTTGATTTGGCTGGTTTAGTCTCCAGACCAGTCCCCCAATGATGGCGTTCTGTAGACGCGTACCTGTGAGTTGCCAGCGTAGAACCTCATATAACTTCCTTCTCGTCCCCTATCTTCACTCTCTACCACGGCAATAAGGAACCAAATAAAAAAAGCTGTAAAGCAGCAGTTACTGTCACATAAGAGAGGTGCCTCTCTCATATCAGAGATCTTCACTCAAACCTTGATGCAATTCAAAAGCATCTGCAGTCTCCAGACTGACAAACCGCGGTTTTGTTCCTTTCGGAGACGCAGATCGGATGTCCGTCAGATGTACCTTGCCAGGCGTACCTTTATTACCCAGGGTTTATCCTGGAGCACGTTCAAGCCACGCGCGGGTGTATGCATATACGCCGTCACGGCATCTGTTATCGGCATCGCCGAAACCTTGAAGACTCTCGTTACTCAGCGCTCTGGGCCCTGGTGGACACAGGTCTGGATAATATTATGTATGCTTGTGTCTACCGGTAGCACAGCGGAGATCAGGGGGACAACTGGCTTACACAAAACCTTATTGAGTCGACTGATGAGGCTCAGCAACGGTACCCTTTCGCCCAACTGGTGATACTGGTGGACTTTAATGCTCACCACCAGTAGTGGCTCTTCCCGTACCAGTACACTGACCATGATGGGCGAAAAATGCGAAAGCTACGCTAGCGTTAATTATCTCACACAGCTGGTCCAGGGGAAAACGAGGGTGCAGGATGTTGATTCGCATGCGACTAATTGCTTAGACCTTCTGCTGACCACAGATCCAGACCGTTACTCGGTGTCGGTGTCTCCACCTTTGGGTTGTTCCGACCACTGTCTGGTGAAGTCTGTATCCTTCTACTCCCCGCCCGCTCTCTGACGTAACAATATCTAGTGAAGACCGACCTTGGTTTGGCACCGAGTGTAAACACGCCGATGCGTGTAAACATGAGGCGTACCAGGCCTGGGTCGACGCTCGAACGCGCAACAGGGCTGCCAAGTCCTGCAAGAAGGTGTTACAAAGGGCTCGGTTCGACCACATTAGCCGAATAGGGATCAAACTTGCTTCCTACCCAGCAGGTGATAAAGCGTTTTGGTCCCTGGCTAAATCAGTTGAATCGAACTTCTGCCATCCCTCACTACCATAACTGCTGAAACCCGACGGGTCGCTGGCCCACTCTGCTGAGGAGAAAGCAAACTTGTTTGCCTCTCTTT
Organism: Anorthoa munda; assembly: GCA_945859665.1. Classification (NCBI taxonomy): domain Eukaryota; kingdom Metazoa; phylum Arthropoda; class Insecta; order Lepidoptera; family Noctuidae; genus Anorthoa; species Anorthoa munda. The sequence continues at coordinate 9,087,652 of OX243913.1, read as the reverse complement.
TTTTGCGGCATCTTCTCTTTGAATCCTGGCTGTGCGCGCCAAGGAGGAGGAGGGGCCTTCTCCTGATGGTTGCGAGACGAGTACGTCGGACATTTGCATCCATCAAAAGGACGTCGTTGACGTGAACAAAGCTAGTGGCCCCGACGGGATACCGGCAATTGTTCTGAGAACTTGTGCGCCTGATCTGTCTCCGATCCTGACACACCTTTTTTGCCTTTCATATGAGACTGGAAAAGTACCGAATACTTGGCAGCAAGCTAACGTTCGGCCTGTGCCCAAGAAGGGCATTCGGGCTGACCAAGCCAACCACAGACCCATTTCAGTTACGTCCATCGTTTGCGAGAGTATGGAACGGGTGCTCAACTCAAAGTGCCTGGCATACCCAGAAGCTAACGACATTCTCAGTGACCGCCAATACTTTTGGGTATGCAGACGACAGCACTCTTGCTGAGAGATACTTGTCCAACGCATGGGCTACTGGGCATTAGGGCCGGTCTCTCCGTGAGGCCATGGTAGAGCTCTTGAGCTTGACCTTGGAGGCAGTCTTCGAATAGGGCGATGCCAATCTGGTCGGTTACCTATCATAAGTTCGAAAAACATTTGACCGAATTTCACTCCACCTAAAACTTTTCAACTATTATCGTTTCGTTTTTTTTTACTTCATCGAAGTCACGTCTGCCACTGTCTCAGTTGACCTATTATCAATTCGATTTTTTCGTTACTCCCACGTTTCACTTGGTCGAAAAACTTTTTACCGAAGTTACACTTAGCCGAAATAACATTTGTTCGAAATATTTATTATTAAACGTATATCAAAATCCTAAGAGAGAGAGAAATAGTGGGCGAATGTTTATAACAGCGAATTGAAGAAAAAAATTGTGTTGCCTATTTTCTGTCTGCAGGGTCTAAAGTAACCTAACACGAACCTAACCTATCCGTGACGGGGTGCCCTAAATTCCCGAGCTCGCTTCGCTCGCTCTTGGACAAATTCTCTAAAATAATTAATTAATAAAAATGTCTAATGTTTTCATTCAAATGATTTGTTAATAGCTGTCATGCCAGCTATTAATAAAGCATTTGCATGAAAATTAGAAATAAATACGTAAACACAGACAAGATTGCGTGAAGTCGATTTTCAGCGATTCGTTTATGTTACTAAGTTTAGTAGCACAACATATTGATTTTTATGACACTATTTTCAATTTTGAATTGAAAATGCTACCAAGTAACCGGCTATATATTTGTAACTAAATAATATTCCCTATAATGTTGTTTCGGTTTGGTGAAAATATGGCAAATGAAAAAAGTTCAAAAGAGGCTTCGGCCAAAAGCAAAAAGTTAATTTGTAAATCGGTGAAATGTATGTCGGTAAAATAAAACATATGCCACATGATACTTCGATGATTTGAAAATATGTCAAATAATGCATATAGCAAAAAAGACGTCGGTCAAAAGATTTCGGTAAATATAAATTCGAACAAAAAAAAATCGGATATGTGATCGGTTCCCAATCTGGTCAAGTGCAATACCGCTAAAACACAGGCGTGTCTTTTCTCCGCTAAAATGAGCCAATTTCACTCGGTTTCATCTTTCCGAGGTGTAACCTTGCCGATAACGGACCATCTTTAGCTTCTTGGCGTAACTTTGACATCGACACTCAATTTAGGCCCATACATTGAGGCAAAGGCTCAACTGGCTGCAAAAAAGTTAGGGATCCTTGCGAAAGTGAGACGGTAATTCACGCCAGAACAGCTGCTTAAGTTGTATCAAGCGAAAGTCCGATCTTGCATGGAATACTGTTCTCATCTTTGGGACGGATCTGCCAATAGAGACAATCGAAAAACGGGCTAAGAGGCACTCGCCAATGAGGCACTGCCGCACTGGTCGAGTCAAAGGTCCAGAGCCTTGAACATCGTCGCTGAGTTGCCAACTTGTTGGTTTTTTATCGGTTGCATTTCGGGGAGTGTGCGCTGGAATTGCATGATCTAATTCCGCCTAGCCCGTTTCATCATCGAACTACAAGACGTACGGCGATGCGCCATCGGTACATGGTGGATATCCCACACATACTCACTAAACGTTTTGGAAATTCGCTGTGGAGTGTTTTCCGATAGATACAACCTCGGGGTCTTTAAGTCAAGAGTGAATAGGTTACTTCTAGGCAAGCGTGCTACACCGCCGACCAAATCATCGCTTACCATCAGGTGAGATAGTGTTCAAGCGCGAGACAACCAATAATAAAATAAAGGTTTCTCGTAGAAATACCACGGTGGTAGATGATATTTGAAAGCTTTTTAACTGCTTGTCTTTATTTATTTTATCTTTTTACTATTATTTTATTAATTGTTTCTTTTTTACTTTCTTTTAATGTTTTTATAAATTGTATTTTGACTGTTTTATTTGTATTTGATATAATTACTGCATAATTTTTTTTTTTTGGATGTGTTTAACTGATTTTTTTTCTTTTTTCTCTCAATGTTTTTATTAATGTACATGGCTTTTATTGTTTTTTTAACAAAATTTTGCATGGCAAATTTTGGCCGGAATGTATGGCTCAACTGTTCTCACAACCCAAGATCTTAATTTGGCAAATAAATGATTTGATTTGATATGCCATACCTAATAGCTAAATGCGCACCTTAGTAAGAAAATAATAATTAAATAGCATAAAAACAAAGATTATGACAAACCACCAAGAAAGGCCCATTACAGTCAATGGTATCGCATTGGAATACGTTCAAGAATACATTTATTTGGGGAAACTAATAACATTCTCGACATCCAGACACCAAGATGAACTAGGCAGACGGATAACCACTACATGGAATAAATTCTGAAGCTTCAAAAATATACTGAAATCAAATCACCCATTAAAAAATAAGAAAAACGTACTTGACTCATGTTTACTGCCATACCTCACTTATGCCAGTCAATCTTGGATATTTAATTCCCACACACAAAATAAGATACAAGTATGCCAGAGGTCAATGGAACGTAGTATATTAAATATAAGGCGAAAAGATAGAATAAAATGTTTATTTTTATTTATTATTAATGTACACACAGAAAATATATACGGAAAACACATCATGACATTGGAGTACAAAGGTACTGCTTATTTCTTAAGAAATGTCTACCAGCAGACCCGCGAAAAGGAGAAATGTAGACAAATAGTGTGTGAGATCAGGAAGAGAAGAAAAGTGAACGACTAACCTAAGATGTAAATACATACACATATAGTGTAAGTGATACATACTTAAATAAATACATAACTCTAAAATATATAGATACTAAGTATATATACAGTTTTGAGAGGAAAGATAATGCTCTTTTAATCGTTTTTTAAAAAGCGAGATAGTATCTAGATCTCTGATGCTAGGTGGAAGTGAGTTCCACAATCTCACAGCATGGACAGAGAAGGAATAGGAATAATGGCTGGTTTTATGAGGATGTGATTTAAGGAGGGATCTAAGATGAATGTTCACACATAAGGGAAACAACAAATGTACTAGATGCTTTAAGACACTCTAAGAAACTTAAATGGAAGTGGGCTGGTCATATTGCACGTTTGAGTAGAGATATGTGGACTAAAATAATAACTAGTTGGCCAGGACCAATCAGTAAAAGACCAAAAGACGTGGGAAGACCAAAAGAGCGATGGGCAGATGAGATAAACAAGATTGCTGGTACAGATTAGATGACAAATGCGAAGGATAGAGAGACTTGGAGAAAAATGGAGGAGGCCTTTACTCGTTGAGAGGTCCAAAAATACTAACTAATTAACTTAATATTAACTAACTTATTTAAACATTTTGAAATGCTTGCAATCTATCTATATTCTGCAGTAACTAATTTATTGATCAAATTGTGAATTAATTTATTTGAATTAAAAATTAAATACATAATGAATGAAATAATATTGTTGACATGGAAATTCTATTTAGGTATTTGAATGTTTTATTAGTTGGATTGTTATATAAGTTTACATCAAAATGTTATGCAATGTAAATTATTCGATTAATTATTTATTAAGGAAATAAAAAGGCTATAATAATAGTAAGAAAATGTTGTTCGGCAAAATATGAAATAAAAGTCACATAGTCAAAACATACTAACGAAAATATGATCGAGGGCACGCCTCTTCTTCGTGTGCGAATGCGGATACATTACACCCTGTAATTAAAACAGATATTTAAAAAAAACTAACTAAAAAGACGTAAACCAGAAGAAAATCATGCTGTGCAGTCGGAGGATACATATTCGCCAGCTGGCTGACCAAAACCAGATGTATCCTCCGACTGCACAGCATGATTTTCTTCTGGTTTACGTCTATTTTTGATTTTTAATTAACTTTTTTATTTACAACTTTTTAGTTATTTTTTTTTTAATTATGGTGCATTTAAACATATAAATGTTATACATTTTTGAAGTCGCCTCGTAAAACCCTTTATTTTGATAACCCAGACGATGGGATTGGAAGAAAAAAAAAAACCGCAATTTTTCTATTTTACAATTTTAATGTAGCCAGTGACACTCGCGGGGTTCAGACGAATCGATTGACGTAAGAATCATCAAAATCGGCCAACGCGTTTGATCTCTGCCCGCCACATAGGAACAAACATACATAGGTAACATACATAGTCTAATAAACACATTACCCTCCTTCGGCAGTCGGGTAAAAAGAGGTGTCTCCTTAGCCCCTTTTCACACGCCCTGGTTGCCGGGTAGCCGGTGCCGGGTAAATCGGCGGCGAATGTATAGCCATGCACGTTAGCTTTCACTCGTACCGGCGTTACCCGGCGTGTGAAAAGGCATTTACTGTCACCAGACGGCGCTTCTCCAGTTTCAATACACAAATTGATGTCTACGTTAACGCAATCCAGTGTGAGTAATAACTCGCACTAAGCCCACTGTTCTTGTGGCCACAAGAACGAAGTCACGCAAAAAAACTATTCTATTACTAAAAGTCTAATTAAAATAATAATAAATAAATCATTATTACAAGGAAAATTTGAAAATAAAAGGCGAAGAAACGCGAAAGTTTTGAGGATGGATGTTTCTTACTCTTTCATGCAAGAACTACTGAACATATTTGGATGATATTTGGCACACAGATAGTTTATAACTGCATGCGATTAAAAGTCCTGGATTAGGACGTAGGATACTTATCAGCTCGGGAAAATGTTCCCTTGGGATAATTTTCAAGATTCGCAAAGGTGAAGTTAGCTAGTCTTAAATAATTATTTTTACCAAAGCAAATGTTAGGGAAAAAAGCACTTAAAGGGACACCGGAGTGCTTTGGCATTCTATTGCAGAATATAAAATTATATATTATTATTTATTATAGCTATTATTATATTAGAGTGAGGCTAACCAGAATATCTCCTTCTTTGAAAGCTAAGAAAGTGTAAAGTGACGTGTGCTGTTCCAGCATGAACTGGGCGTACTGCGAGTTTGAGGTGTGCTGCTCGTGGTGCAGGAACTGCGAGAGCGCGCGCGTCTCCAGCTCGCTGAGCTGCCGCACGCCCGAGTACAGCCCGCCGCACGGGTGCTCGGCGCGCCGCTCTTCCGCTGCAACCAAATACTTTAACTCAAAGCATTCATTTCAAAGAGGGTTTTCAGGCAAATTCACTCCACCAGTTGGCACCACTTTGGCAAGAGGTCTTCGACTTAGAAAGCGGGTTTTTCATCAACATGACGTTGACGTCAATTTAACTAATGTCAAAAATATAAGCGATTCGTCCACGGAGCACACAACCTGGTTGTGCAATGAGAAATCTCAGTGCTGCCACCTAGTGCACATCGACATTACAGGCGAGATACCCACGAGAAAGTGGCCAACCGTGGACGGCGACTCGGCTGGGCAGCGGTCGAGAACAACTCACTAACTTACCACTTAAGGCGAAACTCTATGACCAGTGTGTGGTGCCAGTGAAGACACGCGAGATAAATTATTAAATTATGTACTCAAGTTCGACAAGTAACTTATATTGTACTGTTTTCTTAAGGTCCAATATAGGTTGGCGGTACGAACGATACATCTTCGCGAGCTGGCTGACCAAAACCAGACGTATCCTCCGACTGCACAGCATGATTTTCTCCTTGTTTACGTCTTTTTAGTTCGCTTTTCAAGCAGTTGGGTTTTTTGATTTTTTTAATTAACTTTGTTTAATTATAACTTTTTAGTTCATTATTTTTTAGAATTAGGTACATTTAAACATATAAGTGTTATATATTTTTGAAATCACCTCTTAAAATCCTTTATTTTGATACCCACAAAATGGCGCCCAAAATCCGCCGTATTCCTATTTTCCAATTTTCATGTAGCCAATGACACTCGCGGGGTTAAGACGAATCGATTGACGTAAGAACCATCAAAATCGGCCCACGCGTTTGGTCTCTAGAACGCCACATAGGAACAAACATACATACATACATACTTACATACTTACATACATACATACATACTTACATACATACATACATACATACTTACATACATAAATACTTACATACATACATACATACATACTTACATACATACATACTTACATACATACATAGACTGATAAACACATTACCCTCCTTCGGCAGTCGGGTAAAAATGGACCCCTGTTTCTCCCGGTCACACCACAACTTGAGAACGGCTTTACCGATTTCATTAATCTTTTTTTAAATGTTTTCTAATACTTCGTAGAAAGTACTTATATTTAAAAAAAAATACACAAAATAAATTTAATTCAAAAAATCCTAAAACCCGACTGCTTACAAAGCAAACTAAAAAGACGTAAACAAGACCTTAGGGCAGGTAAGGTAGGGCAGGTAAGGTAGGGCAGGTAAGGTAGGGCAGGTAAGATAGGGCAGGTAAGGTAGGGCAGGTAAGGTAGGGCAGGTAAGGTAGGGCAGGTAAGTTAGGGCAGGTAAGGTAGGGCAGGTAAGGTAAGGTAGGGTAAAGAAAAATCTAAAAATTACAAATTCAATTTAAATTTTAAATGATGGCCGGCATTTTGATCTCAAGATCAAAATCAAAGAGATTAAATATCGAAGAATTTACAACATCAACATTTTGCTACTTAATAATTAGTTAATCTTAATTAAATTACATTGAAATGTTAAAATATTATTAGTGGCTCTTATTTTGTTTTGAGTAGTATATAACCTTGAAGTCAAGTTATGTTCTAGAACACGAAAATAAATCAACATTACCCTTACCAGGTATCCACTGATATTCAAAATTTCTATCAAGATTAACTCCATAACACGGCTGAATCAAACATCGTATGCCGTATTTTTCGCACGCTTCACAATCCTCTCGCTGGTCTTTACACACGTCCCATGATTGACGCAAGTTCTTAGTCCATTCTCGCCTCTATAAAAAAATAAGGCTCAAGAAATACCTATATAATCCAGTTTTTTGATCTGTAGTTAAATAAACCAATGATACAATATGGTAACCAAATGCTAGCGTCACAAATGGTCAAACAATTTGGAGAGTTAATTATTTGACCATTTGTGAGACTAACAGTTGATGAATAATCACGTTTTACCGAAATTTTAAACCATTGGTTAGCATATTTAACCATGATTGAGTTAACTACGGATAAAAAACTGGGTCATGAAGCAAAGTTATTAAATATAAATATATATATATATATATATATATATCACGGAAACGCACATGAGGAAACGTCATAGAATAGTCGTATCCATCTGGGTTGAATACAGGAACGATCCAGAACCGATATCTAGTCAGCAAATCGGAATGAGATTCGCTTCGTTCTATAAGTTGGTATAAAACATACATGGCGGCAGCTACAGCGTGGTGGTCACGTCCTTGTATACCTGTAAATAGTTTATAACAGAAGCGGTGAAATAATAAGAAAGATATAATATTTAATATAAGATTTAATATATTCTAATTTAATTTAATTTATTCTAATTTAATTTAATCTACTCTCATTTAATTTAATTTATTCTAATTTAATTTAATCTGTTCTAATTTAATTTGATCTATGTTACTTAATTAAATTTGCTTCAATCAATTTAGCTTTTAATAGTTTTTTTTTGTTTTTAATTAATAAATTCTGTATTATCTCCGCAAAATTTAGTGCATGCTGTGCTTTTCTTTAAGTGATGAGGCACTTAGACTTAAGTTTGAAATGTACAAATTTATAAAGTAACAGTGTACTCAGTGTTGAAAAGCCTAATAATAAATTAATAAATAAATAAAGATATTAGATAAAACAAAAAAAAAAAAGTATTTTCATCAGACACAATGGCTTATTGATAAGAGTATAAATAAAAAACTTTACCTGCAACAATCATTACAGTTTGTTTAGCTGCAACAATTTGACCGCTACTCGGGTCATCTACTACCATCATATGAATAGGATTTTCCATAGTAGTGAAATTGCCACCGGTTAAATCGATGCATTTGGTCACGGGGCTGACATCAGCCCATTGCTTTAACTGATTCGTTATCTAAAACACGACTAATATTTTGAATAAAATATACATTTTTTTTTTATTTGGATGATTGTGTCAGTAAGGAGCAGCATAGAGTCTGGGTTAGTGCTCGGTTAAGGTCAGCTCACACCGAGAAGTGATGTCAGGCTGTGCTGACTTTTTTAAGAAAGCGATACAACATGAAACTTTATTTACTACACAAAAAGGTGTGCATTTTAGTGACAAAGTTAAAATGAAATAAAGCACACACTGCAGCGTGAACGTGAACCAGGGCAGCAAAGTACGACGCAGGGGCAGCGCAACTCATCGCTTGTGAATTCGATTACGAACTGCTCTCCTTCCGCGCAGCGCCAATATCCTCTTCATATCCAAACTGCGTTTAACTCAGACTGAGTAGAACGCAATTTGGAATTGGACACCTAGCCTTTTCTCAGTTATACTCAGGTATTACTGATTTATTAATCAAAATATTTTTTGATTCTGATTTTATTCTATTATATTCTATTCTAACATCGTTGTGTATACGACTATACGTTTTAGCTTTCCGTCAGGGTGGAGCACCAGATGCTCCACCGATGATACACCCATACATCTGGCAATATATGTATAGTTGTAGGTACTATATACCTCAGCTTAAACCAACCGGGGAATACAAGCCTGCTGTAATGTTAGGATAAGGATATTATTAACCTCCGGCAATGTCCTCGGTGAGTTAAAATTTAATTCCCTCAGTGTAAGTAAATTGCAAAATGGACGACGTTTATCCCTGAAGTCTTTCATACTCTTAATTGTTACTGTTTCTGCTGCAGGAATGCCAACTACACCTGCAGATAACCATTTGTCCGTGGAGTTATCTGAAGCATACTCTTCTGGTAAGGTATGCGAATCTTTGATAAAAGTGTAATTTTTAGGATCAATGTATTCCATTTCGGGTTCTTTACTATCTGAAGTATTGGTTTCTGTAAAACCTTCGTGGTTGCCTTTTTTATCGAAATAGTTATCATTGATGTCTTGATCATCTTTTTTAGAATTAAGATCACTACTATCATCATCATTATACAACATCAGATTATATGAAGACTCAGAATCTTTCTCGGCGACTTTTTTTAATTCCTCCTCTCGTTTTTTACTATCTTCTAAAATTGTTTGTTCACTCGTCGATTGAAATTCAGTTTCAACCTCGTTTATATAGAGTTGTGTTATTGTCCTTTCCGGAATTGGATAACTTGTCCGAGTTATTATTTCGGAGTCGCCAAAAGTTAGTTCCTCAAAAGAATGAAATTTTTGGAATTCATCTGATTGATTTGTAATTCTAGTCGGAATTATTATCTCTGGAAATGTTTGCGCTCGAGTAGGAGTCAAATAAGAATGGAATCCTGGATCCTGTAAGAAAGTTCCATTCAGGTATATAAAATTTACCGCTACGTCAAATTTTAACACATTGATCCAATAAATGAAAGGACACGTACAAAGGGAGTTGTGGACGGTGGCGTTACTGGAGCAATATTTGTTCGACGATTGAATGCGACAGGGGCTATCGGTGCGTACTGTCGACCCAGCAACAAAGGCGTCCGCGGTAGGAACTGAGGACTGGCAGGTGGGCTATCATCACGTTGAGAATTCCGGACAACGTTGATGCCTGAATTCAATTTCAATAATATGGATAACGCAAACTGACAATTAATTTGAAAAGTATACAAAAATAATGTTTATCAGTCGTTAAATGTCTATTATTATCTACCTACAAAGATAGATATAGACTACGATTACATAAAAGGAATCGCTCAGCGGGTCGTCTTATTCTTCGTGGTCTTTTATTAAAGAAGTAAATTACAAACACACTTTACAGACCTTTTGGTTGGATTGGAGGTTGAACTGTAGGAAATGTCACTTCCAGTGGTGGTTTGTGGACATGGATAAGTTCACCGTCTGGCGGCCTCATAACTGGTGTTGTAGGAGGTACAGCAAATCGTGTATAATCTCTCAGCCCGTCGGTGGTTGATAGCGCAGCAGTCGGGGGAGGGACCTTCGCGCCACCTATTATAATCTTCTCACCTCCTGCTGTCACTGGCTGAATGTTTACAGCAACGATTTTCAGTGTATTAGATGTTGTCAAGTCTTCATCTAAAACCTTCACTAGGAACTCGTTTGTAGTTAGGTCTTGGTTACCGCGCCATCGTGTGTATTCTGCAAGTGACCTTTTCCGGCGGAAAACTAACACCAAAAACAGATTTTTACTAGAGTAATGAATAATATTGTGAAATACTAAGAACAAAACTAATTTAATACTCCTGCGTCGGATAAGCGGTTGGTACTTACAATGAATGGGACAAACTGAGTATAAATCATAATCGGTAATATTGAGTTCGTGATTGCAGCTAGTAGCAACTAATTGTATAAAACCTAAAGCTATCAAAAATTCACGAGTTTTCATGATAAGAAAATATATTTTGACATAACATGATGTCTTTCTTGACGTTTGATTCACAGTAATTAATCATAAAATCCAGAACCGAAGTGGCCAGATCCTTGTGGATCCTTGTCACTGTTTGTGTTTTTAAATTTCAAAACAAGCAGCTCCTTATTGTATGTCGTTGTTGTCTTTGAATATTGTTTGTACTCATTATAAATTTAAAAATTAAGCGGCATGCTATGAAATTAGTATATTATCTGGTGCTACACTCAAGCTGACTTTACCAAAAGTTTTTAACGCGCTTTTATTAGCTTGGTATGTATGTATCTATGTATCAGTTTAACGGAATATTTGAAAGTGATTTTCACCCCCTTCAAAACGTCGGATTGATTTGAAACTTTGCATACTTATGAAGGACCGATGACAATGCAATAGTTTAAATAGTTTGTCCCATTATCCTTACCATACTGATGACTTTTTAGCATCTCTTTACCATTAAAGCGTGTTTTTTTAGTTTATAGAACTGCAATTTATTTTAATTCTTTTTTAAAATTAAATATCTGTATATTAACAAACAACTGTGCCATTGGTTATTTATGATTGAAGATTTTCAATATAAATAACATGGTAGATAGGACACTACTTCACACAAAATTATATTTTTTTAAGCTCACGTGTTCACCAGTAGCACATTTCACGGAACAGATAGTTTAAAGGTCCTTTTTAAATTTCCAGCAGCTTTCTTTGTCCGTCTGTCAGAATGCTTAGTCATACAGGGTCGAATTGAGGGTATAATTTTTTTCTTTGGCCAGAGAAGAAGCATTGCTATTCAACGTGGCAATGCTGCCAGCGTTCAGGTAACTTGCCCCATTGACACCGATGTTGTTGAGTTATTTGATGCGCAATGAGCTCCATTCTCTTTTCCCTTTATCCCTATGTATATAGGTAAGATTTTTATTAGTATTATGTTAAAGTGTGTTGCGCTAGAGAAGTGGCTTTCTTATGCATGATGGCGTGAAAGCCATCCCTGCGAGATTTAGCAAACCTTTCTTATGCACTTCACCGCGGCAGCCGCAACAGCATCCTGATACAATAATTAAAATAACTAATGACATTTCCACTTTCAATAAACCTGCCCCAGGGCCTTTATAAGTTTTTGTAAGATTTTGTGATTTTCTTTAAATTTCAGATCACCAACAAACCAACAGCACCCTTATTACCCGACTGCCGAAGGAGGCCAATGTATTTATCAGTATATGTATGTATATATGTATGTTTGTTCGTATGTGGCATTCTAGAGACCAAACGCGTTGGCCGATTTTGACGATTCTTACGTCAATCGATTTGCCTTAACCTTGCAAGTATCACTGGCTACATTAAAATTGGAAAATAGAAAAATGGCGGATTTTGGGCGCCATTAGGGCCCAATTTTTTTTTGTTTCTTCCAAACCCATCATGTGGGTATCAAATAAATGGTTTTAATAGGTGATTTCAAAAATATATAAGTAATACTTATATGGTTAAATGTAACCAATTTGAAAAAAAAATGTTAACTAAAATGTTATAAATGTTAAATATTTATTTAAAAAACTAAAAAAAAACCGACTGCTTAAGAAGCGAACTAAAAAGATGTAAACAAGAAGAACATCACGCTGTGCAATCGGAGGATACATCTGGTTTTGGCCAGCCATCTTGGGAATATGTATTTTGATGGATGATTCAATCTTGAGTTCGATCTTGCATGGAATATTGTTCTCATCTCTGGGACGGATCTGCCAAATACCAGCTTGATGCACTAGAGTCAATCGAAAAACGGGCCAAGAAGCTCATCGGCAATGAAGCACTGGTCGAGTCTAAGCCTTGAAAATCGATGCCGAATTGCCAGCTTGTCGGTTTTTTATCGGTTACATTTCGGGGAGTGTGCGATGGAATTGCATGATCTAATTCCGCCTATCCCGTTTCATCATCATACTACAAGAAGTATGGCGATGCGCCATCGGTACATGGTGAACATAACACCCATACGCACTAAACGTTTTGGAAATACTTTCATTATGCGTACAGCTAAAGAGTGGAATTCCTTGCCGGAGTCTGTGTTTTCCGATAGATACAACCTTGGGGTCTTTAAGTCAAGAGTGAATAGGTTACTTCTAGGCAAGCGTGTTATACCGTCAACCGCGAGACTCAATAATAAAAAAATAAAATAAACTGATTTTCTTCTTGTTTTCGATTTTTAAGTTCGCTTCTTAATTCACAGTGTCATGAAACAGTTGAAAGAAAATATCTATCGACTAACTACGCTTGTTTAATGAACCCATTTCTATAGTATTGAAATGCGTAATATCTCTAAGTAGTCTGTGATATTGAATGTCACACGTCATTTAACAGAAAGTACTTTTTTACTTATGTCACACATATGTCATTTACCTGCTGTCTGTTCTGTCTTTTCACGCTGTCACGTTTTTATACATCTCGTGATTCATTTTATTCTCACTTCTCAGCATCTAATGCTTTTTGTACTAGATTTACTCGAACATCTCGGACAGCAGCCAATAATCGAGGTCCAAAGTTGATTTTCTTGTCTCCAAGCATGCTTTTACAGCTTAAAATATATTTGATAGCTATCTCATACTTTCTTGGTGCTCTGTTTATGGTCTTATTTTCACCGAGAAATTTTGAACCGTGAGTAGACGAGTGTCTTACGAGTAATTTGTTTGCTTTGTTGGTATAGTGGTCGCAACGACGAATACAGTGTATAAACACAAGGTACTGAGTTCGATGCCCAGTATGTCACAGAGTCACAGATCATCTAAAGTATTTTTCCGTCGGGAATCTCGCTCTCTGTCAGGGTTAGGAAGTTGGTGGTTTGAAATCCCCTGTGGCTCCAAGAATACACCACGCTGAACAACGTACTGCACCTTATCACATTAACACACTCCAGTCATATTGGATTACCATCCCATCGATCTATAATAATGAGAGACGAAGGAATGCCTCTAAAGCGTGGCTGCGAAGTTTTGGATAAACAATTTTTCTTGTGGCTCTCCAAAGAGCCTCTTTTGTGTGTTTGACTTAGTATCTTGTTTTGACTTGAATAACTTGAAAAGTTTTAACCATACAGATCTGGAGCTAAATTAAGGATGACAAGAAAAGCAGGTGACGACATACAATTTAAACCCTATGCCGACCAGAAGATGGTGAGGTCTGCTATTGAACGTTTTCAACAACATAATCCGGAGGTCGTGAATATGGTCCGCTTGACTCCACTGACTTCTGAAAACAACACTATATTGGCTGTGGAGCTGCGCAGTGATAGACAAACTAGAAAACCTGGCATTCTAATCATTGGAGGTACTCACTATAAGTATAATCTATATATCTATATATTGGAAGTCGGTGTCTTTGGTAGGTACCAAGATTTAAGTTGGACACCAACTTCCAAAAATAAAGTTATTTTTCACTTTCTAGTTTTCTTATTTGGAAGTCGGTAGTAATTTTTTGTAAAAAAGTTTTTTATTTTTCACTTTTTGCCTAGGTAGGTACAACTAAAAAGTAGTAAATAGGGAAGTAGTTAAGTAAGCACCTATAACGACAGAATAGATTACCCGAATAACATGAAACTTGAATATAACCAGACGCACGCAGACTCACACTCACACACATTATTTTAGGATATAGTCTCTAAGTTCCTTTGTATTTTTTAGTTATAGTTCAAGTCTCATCTTGTTTAATTTGAGATTTTGCTTGTATTTTATTTTTTTATTTTATTTTATTAGATTCTGTTTTCCTTTTGTACATCACTTTTACCATTTCATAAATTGTCATTGAAGAGCGGGTCCTCCTAGCACAGGTATATCTTTTACTTAAAAGGAGGTCCCTATGTAAGATTTACTGTAAAAGTGTACAAGTTTCTGCAATAAACCTTTTTATTTTTTTTTTATTTTTTTTTTATAACCGGTGAAATGAGAGATCTGCATACCCCTTTCGAACGTACTAGCGTGATGTTATTTTTTATTTATTTATTTCAACCTTATCACATAAAATCTTTACAGGATTACACCCAATACGATAAATGCGCGTATCCTAAGTTACTTCACATCCGTAACTACAGTAAATCTAATCTATAACATAACAGTATTTCACTATAACAAATTTTAAACAATGCACTCCTTGTGAATTCACCCAGAGTACAGCAGAATAGGTCCGTCTCAACAGCCACGAGGTTGAGCGTGCGGAGTGCACGCGTCAGCGGCGCCTCTCTTAAAAGGTTGGTTCGACTGCGCGGCTCAACTAGCAAGCTCGGCCGCCGGCGTCGCCAGACGTTCCTGTCCGGAACACTCAGACACACCTGTCCTAAAACAGTTGCATTATGCACCTTCCCTCTCAATATTTTGAAAATATATGAGGTGAGTGCCAGTTCCCTCCTAACCCTCAACTCATTGTATCCTACCATACCTAAAATAAATAAAGTAGGATACATTAAGGCGATGATAGCTCAGTGGTAGTGACGTCGGATACCGAGACGAAGGTCGCGGGTTCGAATCCTACAATGAGCTTGAGCTTTCGGTGAAGGAAAACATCGTGAGGAAACCATAGCACGGTGGTAGGGTACTTTGTAGTACCCGCCTGGCTGGCAACCACCCTCAAGTTGAAAATCTGTCGCCAAGCACCTTCCGGTGTGTTCCGGCAGCAGCACTTGAGAGCCAGTTCCCTTCTAGGCTTTGTGTGCTTACCACCATCGGCCACATCATCACTGACCACGGTGAGATTGTGGTCAAACACAGGCCTATACATAGTAAAAAAAAAAAAAAAAAAAAAAATATTATGGGATAAAATGGGTAAACACCGTAATATCTCATATATAAATACCTAATAATTTTGTTTTGTACCTTTTCCAGCATGAGACAATATTTAGCTTCATGTGGAGACCAGATGACTTCGTTACATTCTAGCTGGCTCCTAACCAACGCGTTATATAAAGCTATAATGGCTTTCAAATTCGTGAACCCTCGGACCGTACGAAGCATAAAGCCTAAATTTCTATATGCTTTCTTGCAGCAACGCATAACGTGATCACGAAATGTCAAGCTGGTGTTAAAACTTACCCCCAAGTCCTTGACTTCCGTGACCCGTGTCATAGGCAAGCCATCAATATGATAGCCATGCACGATGGCATTGTGTGCACGAGAAAAAGTGATTGTCACACATTTCGAGATATTGAACTGCAACAGATTTTCTCTGCTCCAGCTCGCTACCCTGTCAATATCCCGTTGTAGTTTGTCATAGTCTTCGGGCCCTCCCACTGTGAGGGACAATTTGAGGTCGTCGGCAAACAACAAACATTGAGCGTCTTGGACTACTTCTGGTAGGTCGTTTACCACCAGGAGGAACCCCAAAGGTCCAAGGTTACTGCCCTGACTCACTCCAGATCTCGTGAAATACGGATCTGACACGTGTCCCGCATATTCCACGTACTGTGTGTCGTGTCGTGCTGTGTGTGTGTGTGTGTGGTATGAAATGGTATAAACAATAAACAGACATGCGATTGCAGCAATCCCGAGAGATTTGTCGTTATTTATTGAAGAGTTCTGTTGTATATCTCCGAAGTTCTTCATCAGATCTTCACCAAATTAAAATATGCCCAATTTCGGAATATACTCTTTCAAACAAAAAAGAATTATCAAAAACGGTCCACAATTGACGTAGATATCGGAGAGATACATACAAAAAGAAAAAAAAAATACATTCATACATAATGTCGAACATAGAACCTCCTTTTTTTGTAAGTCGGTTAAAAAAGGAGGAGGTTCTCAATTCGGTTCTATATATTCGGTTCGGCATCTATTTTTTTTTAAAGGTTGTACTCTCGAGATGGACCCATTGTCACCAAGTTGTAATCTGATGATGAGATCTCATGGAAATAGAAAGAACTACTCAAATCTTCTTCTTCCTTTTCGTGTGAGAATGTGACTATTTCTGGTGTCAGAGTTAATTAAGCCGCCTCTGGGAACCTCACAGGCCTCTGACTTGGCTATTTCAGACTTACGTTTAATCTTCTATATCTAGTCTTCTAAATATATAAAAGCGAAAGGCGAAAACTCACTCATCACGAAATATCGAAAACGACTTGACGTATAAAGATGAAATTTGGCAAAAAGGTTTCTCAAGTAATGTAAGTGAGCACTAAGAAAGGATTTTTGGAATTTCCAACCTTAAAGGGACTGGAGATTGAAAGCTTGTATGAAATTTACAGTTACAGTTAGTAAATTGGGCACGTGAAATTTTAGATTTACGTTCGTGGTTGATAAAAAGTGTTTATGTATTTATTGGTTTTTGGAAATCCTACTCCTAAGGGGGTGAAAAGGTGGCAATTTGTATGGCTTATATATTTGAAACTTGCCATAAATACTTAGTAATTAGCAAAAGGTTGTCATTATTAGTTTTTAAGACTACTCCTAAAAGACATTTTGGGGGGTGTTGAAGAATTTTGCTGTACAAGGCTTCTTTTTATGATGTAGGGGAGCACTAAGAAGGGATTTTTAGAAATGACGGTTTAAAATTCTTTATATCTCAAAGATTACAAATCACTTACGAGGAGAAATAAAATACAAAACAAAACTTAAGCAAGACGGTAGGAATTATAAAAAAAAAATTGAAATTACATTTTAATTTAAATTTGAATTAACTTTGTCATTCGTGTTAACTAACGACAGCTTTTGAGAAGTTAAAAGGAATGCGGTTTACATGGATTGAGTACGATAATAATTGGACTCGGACAGATTTACTTTTTTGTGATGCCTTTGAAAATATGTTGTTTTAATAACTTTTTGAATAGATATATTGACTTAGCATCTTTTATATGTTTAGGTAAAGAGTTGTAGATCTGTGCTCCTTGATACAAAATACACATTTTACCGTAATTAATTCAACCTATAAAGGGGTGGAACGAAAGACATTTGTTGTAACTATGAAAAATGTAATTCCTTGGGCAAAATAATAAAGGTGACATTAATATTTCGGAACTAACCCCAAAAGAATGTAGTTCGAATTTTATCATGAGTGACATTAATACAGCAAAAGAGTATCTACAAAATCATGGGATGAGAGTAGAAAAGGATATGGTCTTTAAACCTGTTACACCTATCGAAGTTTTCAAACTCGTCAAGAATATGGATAGTAAAAAGTCTTTCGGCCATGATGAAATTCCCATGACTATCATAAAAGAAAATATTGATGTATTGGCTAGCCCTTTGGCCGATACAATAAACGAATATCTAAATAAAGGTGTTTTTCCTGAGCAATTCAAATTAGCTAGAGTACTACCTATACACAAGAAAGGCGCTAAAACAGATCCAGGTAATTATAGGCCTATCTCTTTGTTACCTGTATGTTCTAAAATATTTGAAAAAATTATGAAATTGAGGCTTGTATGTCATTTAAATGAACACAAAATTATAACCGACCATCAATTTGGTTATCAAAATAATGTAGGAACAATAGATGCTATTGACATGCTAATTGATGATGTGGTGGGTAAGTTGAATGCTAAACTAAAAGTAGCAGGACTTTTCCTCGACCTAAGTTCTGCATTCGATACAGTGGAACATGGTATTCTTCTGAATAAGCTGGATTTCTATGGCATTAGGGGAAATGTGTTAAGTTTATTTAGATCCTATTTACATAATAGAACGCAGTATGTGGAAATTAAAACAGTTCAAGAAGACGGACATGAAAAACTACACAAATCAGACACAGTTATAATAAATAAAGGCGTACCACAAGGATCAGTTCTAGGCCCTATCTTCTTTATAATATTTATAAATGATCTGATAGCTTACATGAAAAGTATTTCAGATGATACTAAACTTATAGTTTTTGCCGATGACACGAGTGCTATTATAGCTAGCGACAATACAGAAAATTTAGAAAAGAAGATTAATTTTATCCTATGTGCTCTTGAGAAGTGGTTCACTATGAATGATCTCAAACTAAATTTAAAAAAGACGCAATGTTTATTATTTAAATCAACCATGAAGAACAACGATACTGTCAAGATACATTTATTAGGGAATAAAGTAGATATTGTAGACAATGTAAAATTTTTAGGGGTACAAATAGATGCAGTTTTAAATTGGAAGAAGGAATTGGAAGTGGTCGCTAACACTATGAGTAGTGCTTGCTATGCTCTCAGGAGTCTTAGAGATGAATTAACCATTGCTCACCTCAGAATAGTATATTTTGCACTCATAGAATCTAGACTTAGATATAGCATAAAGTTTTGGGGCAACAGCTACCAATACAATATTAATGCTGCTTTCGTTATGCAGAAAAGAGCCTTGAGAACTATGATTCGCATTGAACAAACGGAGTCTTATAGAGATCATTTTAAGAAACTGCACATTCTCACAGTACCATGCCTCTATATTCTAGTCCTGCTTAGTCATTTTATTAAAAATTTCCATAAGTTTGAGACAGAAGAACAGAGACATATCAGAATAAAAACGCGAAGAAGGGATCTACCTAATTTCATACAGCCTAAACTTAATGTCGTTAAACATGCCTCAAGAGTGCAATCAGTGAATATGTACAATAAATTGCCTGTACAATTTAAAAACTCTATGAATCCAAATGAATTCAAGAGAAAATTAAAGTCATTGTTGTTGAAGAAATGTTATTACAGCATAGAAGAGTTTCTCAAAGATAAAAGTAGTTCGAACTAATATGTGATAAAATATTTTTTGTGACTTTGGAGTAATATATCCAGCATTCTATTATGACGTTACATGATAATTAATTTTATTGACATACACTTTTTGAAATTAATTTATATTGACATACACTTCTTGAAATTAATTTATATTGATTTTTTGGTTGGATTGTTGGGTATAATTATTACTATATTATGACTAATAATGTTGGAACCAATGTGAAATGTAGTATTTGTTTTTTTCCTGGCTTTATGATGATTGTTTAATTGTTGTGTTATATTTATTGTTAAAACCACTGTTCGACACAAATGTAAATTTGTTGAAGAATAAATAAATAAAGGAATAAATAAGACGATTAAAGGGATGTTGAAGTTTGCATTAACTTTTTTATTTATAACATTCTAGTTATTTTTTTTTTAGAATTAGGTTCACTTAAACAAAGTGTAAATATATTTTTGAAATCACCTATTAACATCAAAATCGGGCATGGTCTCTAGAACGCCACGTAGGAACAAACATACATACAAACATAGACTGATAAACACATTACCCTCATTCGTCAGTCGGGTAATAATAAAGGTTGGCATCATTAGTTTTTTTCTTTCGGGAGGAGCTCGTGTCTAAATAATAACAGCCGCACGGATTGATCATCAAGTTTAAGCAACGTTTGACGAGGTCGGTCCATGGATGGGTGACCATTTCAACATACCGAGTTTCCTTCGTGCCTCGGAAAGCACGTTAAGCCGTTGGTCCCGGCTTTCATTTAAAGATCTTTGATAGTCGTTACGGGTAGTCAGAAGCTTGAGATCTGACACCAGTCTTGCCAAGGAGTACCGGGTGTTACCCAGGTACTGGGTTGTGGGGGTCAGATAGGCAGTCGCTTCATGTAAAACACTGGTACTCAGCTGAATCGGGTAAGACTGGAAGCCGACCCCAATATAGTTGGGAAAAAGGCTAGGCAGATGATGATGATCATTAGTTTTTCGGAATTACCTCCAGAAAACAATTTAGGGATGTCAAAGTTTTTTTGAAGAATCAAATGGCACTAAGACGGGGACCTCAACTTCGATTTGAAACCGAACTAAAATCTAGGTCTTAGTGTGAGTAAAAACTCGCACTAAGGTCTCAGGATAAGCGCCGTCTGGTGACACTAAGGAGAAAACTTTTTATTTTGTATACAAATTGAGAGATCGTTTACGATATCACGATCGAGTGCATTAAAAAACTCGAAATAAGCACACAGGTGCCCTCACGACGTTTTCCTTCACCGTTGCCAGTGATGTCCAAGATAAACTTAGAAAGTACATATGAATTTGAAAAAGTCACATTGGTACTTGCCCGGATTTGAACCCACGAACTCAAGCACGAGAGGCGAGGTCTTGGCCACTGGGCCATGCCTCCACGACATGACTTCTCAAATATTAAAGGCAGACATATAGCGATTTTGGTATTTTCAATAACATGGCAAGCATTTGCACTCAGAAAGTATCATTTGGTGAAGTCAAATCAACTTTTGACATTTGTAGTAGATATTCTGTCTTTTTTTTTTTGTTTAATAATTTTGTAATGTTATTTTAATAATTATTTCAAATCAAATCAAATGTTTTTTATTTCACATAGACCTACATGGGCACTTATAAAACGTCGACAAAAGGTGCACGGTTCGGGTTGGTCGTTTCCTGTGGAGAAGAACCGGCAAGAAACTCCACGGTTACTCTTTTAAAAAAATTGGTTTGTTTTTACAATATTTCCATGTTACAGCATTAGTGCTTAGATATGGGGGGACAACGTAGGCCCGACAATAAGGCGTAAGAAACTTAAAATAAAAACTTTGTATAAACGAGATAAAGAGTTAACAAATGTTAACAAGCGTCTAGAAAACTAGAAGGCCTACAATGTTCACACATTCACAAAACAATCGGTAAAATAATCTATACAAAGGAAAAAAATAAATAAAAATATAACAAGACTAAATTTAACATGTGGCACAAATGTTGTTATCAGTGCTGTAACTATTCTTAGCAAAGGGCTATAAAGATTATTGAATAATAAATAATTTGATTGACAATAGTTAGAGACATCCACATATTTTTGCCGTTTATGAGTTACTAGGGAAGCCGCATGCGCAGGAGCTAAAATTTTTATCTTCAACGTAGTCCTTGATTTTATAATATGCTTTTTTAATAAGGACACGTTTGATGCAGTTTTTGAACTTTCCATCCGTCAATTCTATAACTGACTTTGGCAACTTGTTATAAAAGCGTATACTGTTTATTTAAATAGATTAACAATAATATAAATATTTCCACACCTTATTAGGTAATGATACAGTGTACTTTATATATATTTGTAACATCTGTTTGAACCTACGTGTATTAAGCAAATAAACTATTTGGTTTGATTTGAAAACCACCGATGGCCACTGGAAGTCCTTCGGTATGTAAAGTATTTTCAGGTATTTTTTATATTTTTAATTTATCACATCATCACATCATCAGCTTATTAATGTTCCCACTGCTGAGACACATGCCTCCTCTCTGTGAGAGGGAATGGGCCGTAATCCACCACGCGGGCCCAGTGCGGGTTGGTGGATGTCACATGTCTTCGATTTTTTGGTTCTAGGACATGCCGGTTTCCTCACGATGTTTTCCTTCACCGTTTTGAGAGCAGTGGTGATGAAATAATTTACACAAAGTAAAGCGCCTGCCTGGGTTCGAACCCACGACCTACAAATTGTAAGTCGCGGCCGATACCACTGGGCCACCACTGCTCTTCAGCACCGTAGACCACATACATACGCTGCACCAGGTTATACAGAAGACCGAAGGGTACAACCTGCCTCTCTGCTTAGCGTTTGTAGACTACGAGAAAGCCTTCGATTCGACAGACTTGGGCTGTACTGCAGTCTCTCCAACGGTGCCAAATTGACTACCGGTACATCGAAGTGTTGAATGCATAACCGGTGGAATGACAGTGTACCAGGGTGAACTGTACACGTCTGCGTACCCGTTTAGAGCGTACTGGTAGGTTATGAAATAGTGTAAACAATAAACAGCCATGCGATAGCAGCAATCCCGAGAGATTTGTAATCATTTATTGAAGAGTTCTGTTGTATATCGCCGAAGTTCTTCATTAGATCTTTAGCTAATTTAAATGGGACCATTTCGATTCAAACTTCTTTTGAACAAAAAAGAATTTAGCAAATATATGACGGAGTTATGCCCGAACAAACATAAAATTTATATATATATAAACATCCGAATTGAGAACCTCCTCCTATTTGGGTAGTCGCTTAAAAACTCACACGCTTCGAACGCAAGTGATCCCGCGTGACTATATTGTTTGTGGGGATCGGTTCGGGTCACGTTCCAGTACTCGGAGGTGAGACCATAGCGGGGCGCGGCGCGGCGCGGGCGCGGGCACTATACAACTTTGGTGTCGGTTATGTATTGTTATGTACCATATTTGGTTGTATAGCAACATTTTATGGCAATTAAACGGTGTATTTAGATAGAAATAGCGCAATAAAGTACTCATTAAAATTTGGTTTCATAGTACAATTTAAAGTGCAGTCATGACTGGAACCACTGTAATTTTGGGTTGAATTTTTGGTTTAGGTTAATTTTTTTTTTGCTGATTGGTATATTTTTTAGGTTATAGAGGTCACAACGATTTTTTTGGTGGTCATTATATTAATCCCCCATTCTGAATAGTGCCCATCACTATAATAGGGCCGGATAGTAAAAGATGTGTTTTTTTATTATTGACATTGGTTTTAATATACTCCTAATTCTCTCTGCAGTGTCTAAAGTAATCTAACATGATCATGAGACCTAACATGATCCCGTCATACCCTTTGAACCTAACCTATCCGTTTCGCGGTGCCCTAAGCCCCCGAGCTCAGTTCTCTCTCTTCCCCTGAGCTCTTGGACTATTTCATTGACCATAATTATTCGAATTGCCCAAACGTTACGTAGCAACATCCGTAATGACCAGACAATGTGATAAATATAGAAGTTTTAATATATAATATAATATAATATAATATAATATAATATAATATAATATAATATAATATAATATAATATAATATAATATAATATAATATAATATAATATAATATAATATAATATAATATAATATAATATAATATAATATAATATAATATAATATAATATAATATAATATAATATAATATAATATAATATAATATAATATAATATAATATAATATAATATAATATAATATAATATAATATAATATAATACAATATTCATTACATTTAATGATTTGACTTGACTAGATTCATAATGCCCGGGCATTAGGTATACATAGTGCCCTGATTAATCCCTTGGTCCATGACAGATACATCTATACTCCATTTGCGATAACATTAGACGTTTAAATTAGCCCATTTTACAGCCCGTTCAACCGATTTTGAATTCTATTACGTTGGTGATACGACAAATGGTAGCTGTAGTAAACAGTTGGTTTTGGTAACAGGTTTATGCTTTTTATGTCATCCTTATGTTTACGGGATAGAAATCAAAATCGGTTGAACGGATTGTAAACATATTTGGAAACATGTCTTATGTTATTTCAAATGGAGTTTAAGTAATGCATTATTCATTTTTTCTTACACTACAACTATTTCTTTCTTGTTCCAGCACTGAACCCAATGTCGTGGGGGGCACCTAATGTCATATTGGAGTTATCAGAGAAATTACTTTATGATGCGAGTTATCAAACACCATTCTTCAATGATTACGACTGGTAAGTACCACTTACCTACGTCCATCGGTAGTACCTATCTAGTAGTAGGAAGGTACCTAAATAGTAATAGATATCACATCACACATCATCATCCTATTAATGTTCCCACTGCTGGGACACAGGCCTCCTCTCTGTGAGAGGGAATGGGCCGTAATCCACCACACGGGCCCAGTGCGGGTTGGTGGATGTCACAATCACACAGTCGTAATAGATATGTAGGTACTTAATAGAGCTCATATGAAGGAGCTTGTCCGGAGAAGTACCTCCACAGGTAGTAGTAATACAAATTTACCAAACAGCGCTGCTTTATTCAGGGTATGGGCGCTGCTAAAGTTGGCGCCAGCAAAAAAATTAAAGTCATTGATCCGACTTTTTAATTTTGGTCTTAAATAAAAAATATAGGCCGCGTAGAAGTATTTTATCCGATTAAATCATGTAAATCGGTCCATGCGTTTATGAGATATATTAACTCATTACTGAATGCAAAGTAAAAGGGTCAAGGCGCCCCTTACCGCTATAAGTTTGTTTGTTCGTGTTAGCGACACAGCCTTTACATTTTTTTTTTAAATATTGGAATACATTGGGGTTAAAGACTTTTTTTTGTTATCTGGCGGTGACTTTAAACTTAGATTGCTCTTGAGGCATTTCAGCTTTTACAAAAAAAAAAAAGAAAAGTATATAAGGTGCATCTAGCATGCACCTTTTATACTTTGCCATCCCAGAGTGGCAATTGTTATCATAAAATACGATGACGACGTAGCGGACGTAGCATCAGATCGGCCGTAAACTGGTTAGCCATAGAATAACATAAAAAATAGGTAAACGCCATTTGTAACTGCTTACAATTGGCTACATAATTACAAGCAATAAATTTGGCTATTAAATGTAGGTAGCCAAATTACTCGTAGCGTATTAGGTAATTACTTACCAAACACGTCTGCATTCCAATAGAGTACAGGTAAATAGTCCGAGGATCAGTTGTCAGAGCGACCTTGAGACTCAGACGATACGTTATCAGGCTAGGCTTCAGACTGTCTGTCTTTACCGACTCATGTCAACAATATCACCAGCCGACGGTACGGTGTGGCGTGACGGTTGCAGGCAGATTGATGTTATCAGGGTCCCAATGATCCGTTCGGTCACAAAAATATAATTAAAAATTTCGTGTTTAATTACATTTTTGCATTCTTATAATTCAGTATGTTTATGTGTTAATATTTTCATTAGTGCGAATCGCCTCATCTGTCGTTTGTACAGTAGGTACTCGGTACTCCCCAATCTTATTGGCCGGGCAGAACATTAGGCTTTCCGATGCGCAAGGCACGGCGCGCGTTACGCTGCTGAGTTTGTATGAGATTTACTACTGCGCAGGCCATTGTGGTCGTGTACGTGGGTCGCCGCACCGGTGATGCTCTGTCGTTTGTTGTATTGTTTTGTTTTTATTTTAACTATTTTAACCCCGGCGGAAAAAGAGGGGTATTGTAAATTTGACGTGTGTAGTGTGTTTGAGTATTTGTGTATATCTGTTGTGTTGATTTCGTTTTTTTTTGTTTGAAAGGTGATGCTTTAACGAGAGTGTTCTTAGCTATGTTTGATTAAAATCGGTTCAGCCGTTCAACAGTTCTATAGGCTAGGTACCAATAATGCCCAAACTGACGTCAGAATAGATTTACTCAATAACATGAAACTTAAATAAACAAAACCGGTGGAATGAGAGTCTACCAGGGTGAACTGTTCACACCTGCGTACTCCTTTAAAGCATACCAGTGTGATGTTATGTGATGAAATGTTGTAAACAATAAACACACATGCGATTGCAGCTATCCCGAGTGATTTGCCTTCATTTATTGAAGAGTTCTGATGTATATCTCTAAAGTTTTTCATCAGATCTTGATAAAAATTAAATGGGCTGTGCGTTGATCCGTCAGTCAGTCATTCAGGACTAAGCATTTTATATGTATAGACAATAATCTGGTTTTCTTCAAGTTCTATTCTGAATGTTAAATTAAATAAAGGACACGAAATAAGCGCCCCTGGAGCATTTGTTTCTTGTATCACAGTAACGGAGATACAGCTTCCTAAGTTGACATTATTTTTAAGTAACCAAAAGGCTCTATTTCCAGACGGCTTACTCTTTATATGCAGGTTACTCTCACCTATTCTGAGGGGCAGCCTGTCAACCAGAGAGAGATCTGTTGCATGATCGACGGCTTTACGAGCTCTCTTTATAGCCCCTTCCTAACTCGATGTTGCTTACTGAGAATTTCTTTGCAGAATGCTAGCAACTTTTTTGAACTGACTTGGGATTTGAACCTTAAGATTCTTTGCTTCTGGGCTAGTCTAGATAACTTCTAGAGCAGTCAGTGCACTTTTTTGTGACAAGTGACTTTAAATTTCTAGTCATATTAGGTAGCTATCTCGATTAAGTTCTAGTTAAGTTAGGTAACTATCTCGTTATCCCTAAAAATATAGTTATTGAGATGAGCAAGCAACCTGCGTATCTTAAACGCGTTTAACATGCTTGCTGCAACAGTTCTGCTTGTCATGCATGCGCTATTCTAGAACCCAGTATACCAAAACATTAGCTTTAAACAAATCATCTATCACAGCTATAATCTTTGCGATTACCTGAGCAATTACCTGATTAATATAATCCATCATAAATTACTTTATATAATCCAACAGCAGTAGGGATTTTAAATATGATTCGTCATCTGTCGTTAAATAAAAATATACTTCGACAAAAGGGAATATGCATGAAAAAAACATTTATTATTTGACCAGTTTATCCTTAAAAATACTAAAATAGAATACTAATAGTGAAAACGGAATAAAAATTGATCAAAAAACGACCGATATATAACAATTTAAAGAAATATATCTGTCCCTCTCTACGAAAACACCGTTTTCTTTGGCAATTGTATGGGCATCGTGCTATCCGACGTCACATGGCACGTCGGACTTCTCTTTCTAATTCTCAACTTTGAAGCTTTATAACTTCGTCTCTGATCAAGATATTTAAATAAATATTTCATATTTGTTTACTAGAGTTAATAAGTATTTCAATTAGCAAATATAAAAAATTACATGTTCCCTACTATTGAGCCGATTATTCATTTTTGTTAAATATTTGTCGATTATTTCTTACATTAATACACGTACACCCAAAACTCGTTCACCAAGTTTCACTTGCTTTTATTCAAAGGGAAACATAGGGAATCACTATGGTGAGAATATTGACCAAGTGAACAAGAAAATTGCGATCAGAACGAAACCAACTAAACGCATTATATAAACTAATTAATAAGCTTAATAGAAACTGGAAAGCCCACCGATATAGCATTATAGAAGATGAACTAAAAGAGATCATCAGGTAAAAGAGCACACAGCCCACTTAACAGAGATAATCCCTGGATAAAGAATTTAAAATATAAAAACAAAATCGTGTCAGACAGAATACAGTAACATAGTGCAGCTTCAGAATTTTTCAAGGAACTCTACCAAAACAACGACCAATCTTATAACATTTACGTAGACGAGGTCTGCGTCAACGTCCGTTCGTTCCTGGAGAGCGAAACAAGACACGCTATTCAGCAACTTAAAACAACAAAAAGCCCAGGATATGATGGGGTTACTAACGACATCTTAAAAGCAATCATGGACCCCTTATGCCAGTATTAACTAGGCTGTTCAATAATATATTAGAAAATCTGAAAATACCGCAAGAGTGGGGGAACATCGATAATAACCCTTCTGTATAAAAAAGGTGATCCTCTGAACCTTGAAAACTATAGTCCAATCAGTCTTCAACAAACAGTTTATAAAGTTTTTGCAACAGTTCTGTTGAGAAGAGTTTTCAAACTACTAGACAGTAATTAACACAGAGAACAAGCTGACTTCCGGCGAAATTATTCAACCCTGACCACATATTTACTTTAAAACAGTTTATTGAAATGCACGGAATATAGACAGGAACTCTACCTTGCTTTCATGGACTATTCTAAGGCGTTTGACTCCATGAGACATGAAATATCAAGGTTGGCACTGCGGCAACAAAGAGTAGAAACCACGTACTAACAATTTCTTCGAGAAATATACAGGAATAGCAAAGCGATCGTCAGGATAGAGATTAAGGCAGAACCATTTGATATACAAAGAGGTGTGAAGCAAAGTGACCCTATTTCTGGGAGAAGTTGGGAATAAATATAAACGACGAGTACCTCAATAATCTACGTTTTTCTGACGACATAGCGCTTCACAGTGTTTTATAGACCCAAAAAAGTGACATCGGCTTTTTATTGGCTATTTCTACTTAATAGTTTATTACAAATGCACGAGTAGAACTCCCATGTGTCAATTTTGTGCCGTTGATTTTTAAAAAAATCGTAAAGTTTTCGTAACCTTGAAGCCCAAAAGACCTAAAAAAATTCGTAAAAAATAAACTGTACATAATTGAGCTTTATTCATATTGCAGGTTTATTAAGCAATTTAAGGAGAAAATTATCCCGTAATTATGTAATCAAAAACGATAATAGAACACACGAAAAAAAATGTTTTATCGAAATAACTATTTATTTTTTTATTCATATTCTAGCCCGAAGTAGAACCTCTGTCTGGTACAAATAGATTGCTTTTACTAAGGTTTATCACCCATAAAAATATTACTTTCAACTTGGGCCTAGGTTTCGAGAAATTGATTTTTATGTACCGAAACCACACCAAAGGTCAATTAATATTAGCGTTTTATAATCAACTAAAGTTAATTATAATTTAGTTTAAAAGTATTTATGACTTATCGATCAAAGTGCACGTTGCAGACATAGTCTATTGAATCGAAAACAACAACACCCATGATAATACAGATAGGTTAAGTAGAAGATAATCGCGGGGACCCCTGTGTATATAGACAGACAGTGATCGATTTTGATAGAGTGAATTTTTTCAAAGTGTGAAAATGTTAATGCTGTTTTTAGTGTTTCTCGTCGCAGAGAACGTCATTATACGAATCGGTAACATGTTTTCCACAAGCCTAAAGCCTAGGTACATCAAAGTTGGTTCGATCCTACATCGCTGAAGCAACTTTTGTACGAGTCAAAATCAAAAACTCAAAATATTTTTATTACAACTTGGATAAGTTGAAATAAAAATATTTATACATTTTTATTTTGACTCGTATAAAAGTTATTTTTGAATTGTCAGCAAAAATGAAGCTAGAGTCACGGGACTATAGGGACAGTTGTCAAAAGAGAAATCTCTGCCATCATTTGATTAAATAAAATAATTGCGTGTATTAAATGGAATAAAATAAGCCTTTATTAATACTATATAACTATAATTAGTTTTAGTGAGATTTATATCGTGTTCCCATCGGACAAAATGGGAATTAGAATTACTTGATTATTATTCAATTAAATTTACTTCGTTGGTTATATATTTTGTGTACAATATCACGTGAAAAGTGTTTTAAAATCAATTGTTAGAATTATACCATTATAGAAGATAAAAGACCTGCTGATTTTATGTGTTAAAAACGAATCGTCACAAATGGTCAAAATAGAGACAACCCTAACACATATTTTTGAAAATCATTTTCTCAAAACCTAGGCCCAAGTTGCAAGTAATATTTTTATGGATGATAAACCTTAGTATAAGGAATCTGTTTGTACCAGACAGAGGTTCTACTTCGAGCTAGAATATGAATAAAAAAATAAATACTGATTTCGGTAAAACATTTTTTTTTGCGAGTTCTATTATCGTTTTTGATTACTTAAACACGGCATAATTTTCTCCTTGACTTGCTTAATAAAACTGCAATACGAACAAAATTCAATTGTGTACAGTTTTTTTATACGATTTTTTTTTGTTCTTTTGACCTTAAAGGTCACAAAAACTTTGCGATTTTATTAAAAATCAGGTGTTCAAAACTGGCACATGGGAGTTCTACTCGTGCATTTGTAATGAACTATTAAGTAGAAATAGCCAATAAAAAGCCGATGTCACTTTTTTTGGGTCTATAAAACACTGTGCGCTTGTAGCGGAAAATCATAAAGACCTGACATATACTTGCTAACTACTCTGGAAAAAGTGAGCAGGCAGTGTGGATTACGAATGAACACACAAAAAACCTTTGCAATGACAAATAGTATAAAACTACAAAGCGATCGTCAGGTTAGAGATTAAGGCAGAACCATTTGATATACAAAGAGGTGTGAAGCAAAGTGACCCTATTTCTGGGAGAAGTTGGGAATAAATATAAACGACGAGTACCTCAATAATCTACGTTTTTCTGACGACATAGCGCTTGTAGCGGAAAATCATAAAGACCTGACATATACTTGCTAACTACTCTGGAAAAAGTGAGCAGGCAGTGTGGATTACGAATGAACACACAAAAAACCTTTGCAATGACAAATAGTATAAAACTACTTATTATAACATAAATCAACAACAATCAATATCTAACATAGATAATAAGCCACATTGTTAGTAACATCTTAGAATATAGATACTAACGTAGGTCATAAGATAAATTGTCCGACTAACATCCTAGTATATAAGTACTAACATAGGTTATAAAATTTTATATTGTTACTAACACCCTTTAAGTATTTATATTTTGTCAGTGTGGACCTTGTGATGTCTGAAAATAAATAAATATTATAACGGAATTCCATAATATAGCTTACGTAGATGAGTATGTATACCAAGGTAAAAAGATATCTTTCAATGTTTCAACAATGGGAGAAGTTGAACGAAGAATAAAGAAAGCGTGGAGTACATACTGCAGCCTAATTGCGTAAGTGAATTCTGCAAAGCAAACAATTCGATTCCTTCAAAGAATTAGAATCATTTCTTTCAACTTTTTCGGTATTATGAAACTAATTTGGAAAGAGTACCTACAAACATCCTCCTTTTTGTTGAAGTTCATCTACTGCGTTATGTTTCATCAAACTCGAATGATTTATTTCAAAATCATTAGGATATAATTTCATTACACAATACCAATAGTGAAGTTTTATCTCGATTCTTCCGCTTTCGTTCATTCTTTACAATCAATTCTACGTCAAAATATTTGTAACGGAAAGGAGCTTAACCTTTTCTTTTCAGAGTGTAATATGCAATACGTAAAGTCGTTTTCGGCAAGGTGCCGACTTGTTTGCTTTGCAGAATTCTTTTACGCAATTAGGCTGCTGGTCTCTAAAAGATATATTCAAGTCTAAACTTCCCATACAACTAAAGAGAAAGGCAATGGACTTAACTGTTCTCCCAACTTTGCTATCTGGAGGCCAATCTTGGACGTTAACCAAAGCTATCGCACAAAAAATAAACGTGTTCCAGAGAGCTACGGAAAGAAGCATGCAAAACATCACAGGAATTAAAGAAGAAATTTAGATATAAGAAAAGTAACTATTGTAGTAGACCCTGTGGAACTTATGTGCAGACTAAAGTGGAGATGGGCCGGACATGTGGCAAGAATTACCGACAATAGATGGACAGAGAGGATACTGTATTGGTGCCCGCGAGACGCGACGCGACCGATGACATCGCTCAGATAGCTGGACCAACTTGGAGCCGTCAAGCCAAAGATAGAGATAATTGGAACAGGTTGGAGAAGGCCTATTTTTTTTTTATTTTTTTATTTGTGATGGGCTTGCTCTTGACTCTAGTCTAGGTCAGAGGTGACAGAGACCGAGTCGACGATGGAGTGAGTTTGCCCAGAAGAAGCCTGTTCACTCTAACTTTGAAGAGATTC
The DNA here is from genome assembly GCA_945859665.1 of Anorthoa munda. Lineage (NCBI taxonomy): Eukaryota > Metazoa > Arthropoda > Insecta > Lepidoptera > Noctuidae > Anorthoa > Anorthoa munda. Next base: position 9,055,539 of record OX243913.1, on the reverse strand, counting down.
GGGTTGAAGGCGTTCGGAAACACGGACGCAGGTAGTGAGTTCCATTCATTCGCTGTGCGCATTATGAAGGATGTCTGGAAGCGCTTGGTGCGAATTGGTGGAATGGAAACAAGGTAAGGATGGTAACTTGCAGTGCGTCTAGATGTCCGATGGTAGAAGGGGGCTGGTGGGACGAGGTCGTGGAGTTCTTGAGCACACTCACCGAAGTACAGTCTGTAGAAGACCGACAAGCAGGCAACTTTGCGGCGATGAGCCAAGCTATGTAGCTTGGCATCCGCCAGTTCAACGTCGCCGATGAGCCTCTTGGCTCTGCGTTCCACCGAGTCAAGCGCGGCAAGCTGATACTTAGCTGAGCCATCCCAAAGGTGGCTGCAATACTCCATGCAGGATCGGACTTGCGCTTTGTAAAGGGTTAAAAGCTGTCCAGGCGTAAAGTATCGCTTCACTCTATTCAGGATGCCTAGTTTTTTGGCCGCAATTTGGGCTTTGTACTCAATGGAGGCGCCGAAGTTGGGATTGGATGTCAACTCCATGCCTAGGAGCTCGAGCCGATCAGTCACAGGAACAGATGTACCCCGAAAAGTAGGAGTATGATCGAAAAGACTCCTGTTTTGGTGGCGTTAAAGGAGACCAGATTGTCATCACCCCACTGGGAGACAAGGCTTAAGGTCAAATCTGTCCGCTCCACCATAGCCTCTCTCAAGGAACGAACTTCATCCACGCTGGTTTTTGCGCTGGACAGGTATCTCTCTGAAACAGTACTGTCATCTGCGTACCCAACAATACCAGGCAGAAGTAGGTCATTGATGTGCAGCAGGAAAAGAGTTGCAGAGAGAACAGACCCCTGAGGAACTCCGGCGTCAATAGCCATAAGGTCAGAGGAGCAGCCGTCAATGACTACTCGGATCGACCGTTTGCTGAGGAAGTCTGATATCCAGCTACAAAAACCAGCGGGGATGCCATACGCAGGAAGCTTACTGAGTAGACTCGCGTGCCAGACCCTGTCAAAGGCCTTCGAGATATCAAGCGACACAGCAAGTGCTTCGCCGTGTCTCTCGATGGCTTCGCCCCAGCAGTGCGTGACATACACAAGAAGATCGCCAGTTGACCGTCCCCGGCGAAAGCCATACTGACGGTCACTGAGGAGATTATTGTCTTCAAGGTACGTCAGCAACTTACTGTTGAGTACCCTTTGCATAACTTTGGACAACATGGAGGTAATGGCGATTGGACGGTAATGGGCAGGGTCTGCACGGTTGCCTTTTTTGGGCACTGGTTGCACATTTGCAAGCTTCCAGGATTTCGGCACCATTCTTTTTACAAGAGAGAGGCGGAACAAGCGTGTCAATACAGGAGACAGTTCAGGCGCACACTGCCTCAGCACTCTCGCCGGAATGCCGTCAGGCCCGCTGGCCTTGTTCACGTCTAGACTGCACAATACTCTCCGGACCTCTCTAGTGTGCACAGCGATCTCCGGCATCGAAGAGTCACAATGAGGTACAGTAGGTGGTTGCTTGGAGCCAGCGTCCAGACGTGAATTGCTAGCAAAGAGAGATGCAAATAAATTTGCTTTCTCACTCGCAGAGTGAGCCAGCGACCCATCAGGTTTCAGCATTGGAGGCAATGTGGGACGACAGAAATTCGTTTCAACCGCTTTAGACAGGGACCAAAACTGTTTACTACCCGGAGGGTGTGATGCCAGCTTGGCCCCAATACGTCCAATATGGTCAAAACGTGCCCGACGCAGAACCCGCTTGCAGAACTTGGCGGCAGAATTAAGGCCGCTATCCCACTGGCGCTTTACGAGCGTTGGCGTTGCTCCAACGTCTGCGCAGCGTCGACGTTGCGCAGACGCGACGTTGACGTCGCGAGTCTCTAGTGGCAAGCGTTAACGCAACGTTAACGTCGCGCACATGCTAGAATTTGAGGCATACAATCAGAAACAAAATGAACACTACTGTTGCCTTTGCTACTTCAACGAAAATTACGTAAAAAAAGGAAGTCTCATCGTCAATTTTGGGAAAACCCTTTATAGGCCAATCGATTACAGAAAAGTGAATATTTCGCAATATATTCTAATAATATTAAAAATAATGAATCGGAATTTTATAAATATTTGCGAATATTATTTCAGTGATTCATAATGAAATTCAATATATAGACACTTATCTCAGAGTTTCAGTATCACCAGAAGACAGGCTTGTTATAACTTTGAGGTATGTATATAAAACGCTTTTGTGTATATTTTTCACTATCTGTCTTATTTATCCTGCACAGATCTAGTACTGATATATGTCTTTAGATAAGTATCTATAGCATACTCGGCCATACTGGTACAAAAGATGGCATAGACAAAAATATATCTATATATTATCTTTTTGCCTATGACGTTATCTATTAGTGCGAAAGTAAATACCGATATTGAAATTGCGTCTTAAATATGTTCCGTCTAGTTATAAAATGTCTGGCTGGCCCCCTGTGTGTGATTGTACCTGTTGCCAAAAAATGTAACGTTACCGTCGCGTTGACGCGTCGTTAACGTTGTGAAGTGTCAGCGCTTATGCTTGTCACGTTGACGCAGACGTTGGAGAGATACCAACGTTCGTAAAACGCTACGTCAACGTCGCGTCTGTGCAGCGTCGACGCTGCGCAGACGTTGGAGCAACGCCAACGCTTGCAAAACGCCAGTGGGATAGCGGCCTAAAGGCTCTTTTCCTCGCGCGAACCCTACGTGCTCTAAGTTTGCGGTCGCGGGCCCCGACCCAGGCTTTATAGGCAGACTCTTTTCGGGCCTCTGCGTGGGCGCATTCTGCAAAAATGGCCTATGCCCAAAAATGGGTACCTCACTTATTAATATATAATTAAATGAATAATTAATTAGAAATTAAAAACTATAATATTATTAAATTCAATTTCAAATTACTTTATTTGAAAATGTGTAAATTTTTAAATTCAATATTAATATTAGGGGTTAAAGTATGAAATTGCCGATTTGTACTAAAAATATAAATTAGTATTTTTTTTATTAACATATTTATTTAATCAAAATAAGTACCATTATTATCTATACATTGCTGCCATCTAATAGGAAGGTCATTTATGCCTTTGCGATAGAACTCTGGTGGTCTACAAATAAATAAATTCTAATTCTAGATTCGACAAACTGTGTGAAAGCATTTTGTACTGCCTCCTGAGAAGAAATTTTTTATCACGTAGTAAATTGGCCAAATCAAGAAAAATACAGTAATCCGTTGGAGCAAGGTCTGGCGAATAGGGGAGGTGACGAATGGTTTCTAATTGCAGTTCCTGTAGAGTTAAAACTGTTAGGACTCGCGTTATCATGGAGCAATAATGGTGAAGAATTCATGAGTCGGGGCTGTTTCACTGCTAGTTTTGCTATCATTGTTCGGAGTTCGGCACAGTAGACATCTGCCGTTATTGCTTGACCAGATCCGAGAAAGATATAGTGAATAACACCATGCTGAGACCACCAAACAGTAACCATTACCTTTTTATTGGTAATCATTGCTTTAGGACACTGTTGCGGCGTTTGACCTGGGGTAAGCCATTGCATTTTTCGCTTACGGTTATCGTAAAGAATCCACTTTTCATCACATGTCACAAGTCGATCCAATATTCTTTAATTTCTGTATCGATTCAACAAGACAACACACGTTTCAACACGCGTTTCTTTCTGCAGATCAGTCAAATCATGAGGCACCCATTTTTCATATTTATTTTATTTTATTGATTTGACGCAAATGAGTCAATATTGTTGGTAAGGTAAAGTTAAACCATGCCACATAATTAGCAGTCCCCTCTCCAAACGCAACATTGATATTGCAAGCTGTTTCTGCCGAGTTAGTTCCGTCGCGGAACTAACTCGGCTCTCGCACTCGAATTTTCGAAGTATTCCATCTTTCTTGTCTAAGCTGAATAAAAAAACAACTGATACTCGATAATCGAATGTTGCACAATTTTTAAAAGAAGAACTTCATACGTACCATGTGAAAAAAGTTTCACTCAAAAATCTTTAACCATGAAGGTTCTACGTCAATTCGAAGTACCTATTACAATAAAACTGCAATTTCATACTTTAACCCCTATTATATATAATAATTACTTAATATACCATTTTTATCAATATTAATCAGACTAATGTAATTAATATTTATTTGTAAAATAAGCTAATTAATTAATTAGGAATGTTCTCTTATTGTTTTTTTAATATTAATATTATAAATGTATGTTTGTAATCAGTGAGAAATAAAGGCTTTATGATTATTTCTTTATTTATTAACATTCTTATTGAGTACATTTTTAAATATTTATAAAATAAAACCAAAAACATTTAAAAATATAAAAAATAGAGGCCAACCGGTATCGGGAAAAGGGTCCATGCTACCGGTGGTTAGGACTCCAGAGACAGGAACCTTCTCACATTGCGAGCCGTATCGAGGAGTACTGCCTTCTGTATCAGGCCCTTGATCCAACCGCGCAATGAAAGCCTCGACAGATGGTCGTCGAGGCTCTTGGCCATCAGGCCGTTGGCCGTAACGACAATCTGCACAATGATCGCCGAGTCCACATTCCACATGTCGACAACCTCGTGTGCTAAGTCGAGATACTTGATTTGTTTCTCTTTTTCAGCTTTCACGAGGTTTTCGTCATGCGGGATGGTGACATCGATTATCATTGTGCGGCACGCTAATCGGTCTATCACAACTATATCCGGCTTATTGGCAACAATAGTCCTATCAGTCATGATAGACCGATCCCAGTACAACATGACATGGTCATTTTCGAGAACTGGGTCGGGCACATACTTGTAATACGGTACCTCAGAATCCACTAGATTGTACTTCAAAGCACGTTGCTGGTGAATAATCCTGGCCACTTGGTTATGCCTGTATAAGTACTCGCCGTTAGCCAGACGAAAACAACCAGAGATAATATGTCTGATGGATTCACCCCACACCCGACACATGTCAACCGTCCCGTCCTTCATTATATGTCTCCGATAGTTATTCGTCAGGATAACTTCGTCTATAATTGCATAGACAAAACCTTCAGTTTCCCCGAAACGTATCCAGGACACAGACGCTGGGAAACCTACATTGGGCCCCAAAGAGAGCCCGATAGAAGTTGCCTTGCCATACCTCTTTTCGTTCATCAGTAGTTAGAATTACAGGCTTGCGCCAGTTCTTTTAGCCATGGACAACGGGGTGAGTCCCTTGTCCACTACAACCACATCCCGGTGCATACCCACTTCAGCTTTTAAAAAGTATTCTCTGAGGCTGCACACCTCGCGGTTGTGAAGTCTTGGCGTTTAAAAAGCCTCGACCCCCCCACTGCCGCAGGATGTACAGTCTCATCACCGATGATCGTGGGTGATGCATCCGGTTTGCGGTCAGCAGTGTTCGGATTCTCCTGTCGAGGGAGTCGGGCTCAGTCTGAGTCCATTTTAGTGTGCCGAAAGAGTACATCAAAAACGGCATGACCCAACTGTTGAAGGCGCGCCCAACGAGGCCCCGAGGCCCACCGGTATCGAGAACAGGGTCCAACCTACTGGTGGTTTAGGGCTCCAGAGACAGGAACCTCTTTACAATGCGAGCCGTATCCGAGCCGAGATACTTGATTTGTTTCTCTTTCTCAGCTTTCACGAGGTTCTCGTCATGTGGGATGATGACATCGATTATCATTGTGCGGCGCGCTAATCGGCCCATCACCACTATATCCGGCTTATTAGCAACTATAGTCTTATCAGTGATGATAGACCGATTGGGATCAGTACAACGTGACATGTTGTTTTTTAGGGTTCCGTACCCAAAGGGTAAAAATGGGACCCTATTACTAAGACTCCGCGGTCCGTCTGTCTGTCTGTCCGTCTGCCACCAGACGTCGACGTGTGTCTGTGACCATGAACCGTGATAGCTAGACAGTTGAAATTTTCACAGATGATGTATTTCTGTTGCCGCTATAACAACAAACACTAAATAAAAATAGAATAAAATAAATATTTTAGTGAGGCTCCCATACAACAAACGTGATATTTTTGCCGTTTTTTGCGATAATGGTAAGAAACATTTCGTGCGCGAGTCCGACTCGCACTTGGCCGGTTTTTTATTTATATTCCGCTATAACATGACATCAATATAGGTGCCCTGAAGACAAACAAAAATTGAATTGTCTTACAAAAAAAGTAAGAAGACTAATCCAAGACTTTAAAGACGAGTCAACCAAAACCTATCTTCAGAGCCTAAGTAACGACCAAAGGACAGACTACTCTCTTTGGAAGGCTACTACGGCACTTAAAAAGACCGATTATCCAAATCCCACCTATCAAATGTGAAAATGGGCAGTAACTAACGAGCAAAAAGCGAAGAGGTTTGCAGAGCACCTAGAAAATATCTTCTAACCAAACAACGGGGAAATTATTGAAGATCACACTTTGCTTAATATGGTGACATCGGAAAATGAAGTTACCATAAAATTAGTAACACCGAGAGAAGTCGTACGAGAAATAAAACACAATATAAGCACAAGAAAATCACCAGGGTACGATTTTATAACAGGAGAAGTACTTCATAACCTACCGAGAAAGGGTCTGGTTAAATTAACCACCCTTATCAATGTCGCACTAAGGCTTAAATTTGTACCAGACTTATGGAAGGTGGCTGAAGTAATAATGATAGCTAAGCCAGGTAAACCGGCTCACGAAACATCATCCTATAGGCCTATTTCCTTGCTATCAATAATGTCCAAGCTTTAGAAAGTATGTTCTACTGTATTTCTAGACGTGGCGCAAGCGTTTGACAAAGTATGGCATGAAGGCCTTATAATAAAAATTGAAGAGCCTGTTACCGAAGCAATTTGCAGATATATTAGAGTCCTACGTTCTAAACAGAGTCTTAAGAATAAGACAAGAAGATGCCTACTCAGAACTAAAACAAATAAAAGCTGGCGTACCGCAAGGAAGTGTTTTAGGTCCGGTCCTGTACCTACGATACACAATTGTGATATGCCTAAATTAGAGCAAAACACGTTTGGGACCTTTGCTGATGATACAGCCATAATAATGGCTGTAGGAAACAGCCACGGAGAAGCAGTAGAAAAGGTTCAAATGGCTGTTAATCAAGTTTATGTCTGACCAAAAAATGGAGGATTAAACTTAATGAATCCAAATCTGTTCACATAGATTTTACCATCAAACAACATCAGTATTCTCCAGTTTATATTAATAATAAACAAGTCCCATACGAGAATACAGCCAAATATCTCGGTATGACCCTTGACGCAAAGTTACGCTGGAAAGCCCACGTCAAGAAGAAAAAAGAAGCACTCGACCTCCGATATAAAAGAATGTATTGGCTGCTTGGAAGAAACTCCATGCTGTCTGTGCAAAATAAATTATTGCTATACAAACAAGTCCTGATGCCAGTTTGGACTTATGGTATTCAGCTATGGGGCTGCACCAAACAGAGCAATATATTAATTATACAATGATTCCAGAACAAAGTGCTAAGGGCAATTGTAAATGCACCTTGGTACATACGAAATGATGACCTCCATCGGGACCTAAAATTTGAGTTCATCGAAAACGTGATCCAGAAATTTTCAGAAGCTCACGAAAAGAGACTTCATCAGTATGTGAACGTCGAGGCAATCCAGCTTCTCGACCACACAAACATAGTGAGAAGACTAAAAAGAACAAAACCGTTCGAGTTAGTGTTAAGTGAATGTGAATAGTGTAACGTACAAAAGTGCTACCAAATAAACACAAGAATGAAGTGTATTCGCCTTAATAGAGACAATAAGAAAAGTGCTATTGGACACATTCTTAGTAAAGACAATGTAATAGTTTAGGTTATAATTAAATTACTTATTAGTCTATTTATAAGGCTAGATTGTAATAAAATTAGGGTCCATCCTATTGATGAAGCCTAGAAAAGGAAAAAAAAAACCCCGCTGTATTGTATTTCAAAGCAAGTTGCTGGTGTATAATCTTGGCCACTTGGTTATGTCTGTGTAAGTATCTACTCGCCGTAAACCCGACGAGACTAACCAGAGATAATATGTCTGATGGATTCACCTGGGCGGTGGCATACCCGACACACGTCAACTGTCCCGTCCTTCATTATATGTCTCCGGTAGTTATTCGTCAGGATAACTTCGTTCATAATTGCACAGACAAAACCTTCAGTTTCCCCGAAAAGGTCGCCGAAACGTAGCCAGGATACGGACGCCGAAAAATCTACCATGCCCATGGAGAGCCCGATAGAAGCGCCTGTGAAGTTCCTTGCCTTACTTTTTACCTCTTTGCGTTCATCAGTAGTAAATAAACGCCAGGTTTAGGTAGGTTTGTGCCAGTTCTCTTTAGCCATGGGCAACGGGGTGAGTCCGTTGTCCACTGCGACCACATCCCGGTGCAAACCCACTTCAGCTTCAAAAAATATTCTCTGAGGCTGCACATCTTGCGGTTGTGAAGAATCTTGGCATTTAAAAAGCCTCGACCCCCACACTTCCGCGGGATGTACAGCCTCATCACCGATGATCGTGGGTGATGCATCCGGTTTGCGGTCAGCAGTGGCCGGAACCTATCCGGTCCTATCAAGGGCATCGAGCTCGGTCTGAGTCCATTTGAGTATGCCGAAAGAGTACATCAAAACCGGCATAACCCAACTGTTGAAGGCGCGCATCTTATTTCCGTAATCGGGTTACAGTTTTTAAACTTTTTCCTGTGAAGGTATTTGATACCGCTGGCTAATCCGGATGGCGTTGAGTTCACTCACAAGATTCGCTTGCAACCACCACTAGTCTACGAAGAATGGGTGCGGAACGAAACTATGAGACTGCACACCCGCCCAGCGCAGTGGCACAAAAACGTAGAAAAGGAAGCCAAAGAAAAGAACCCAGCCTGCTTCGGGACAAATATTAATCGCAATTTCGCTTATCATTGGCAAGGTAAGGTGATAATATCAATAATTAGCTAAGACTATGTAAATATTGTGATAATTTTACAGGGTAATTAGCCTAATCGATATAGTGAGGCAAATCATCGGCATTGCACTAGGTTCAAGATAGAAGTAAAACAAGCTTTCGACGACAAATACTACCTACTAATAGGATACAGAAGTAGTGGAGTCGATAAAAACGGGCCAAGAGGCTCATCGGCAATGAGAAATTTGCCGAGTCAATTCTCCAGAGCTTTGAACTTCGTCGCCGAGTTGCCAGTCGGGTTTTAATCTGTTACATTTCGGGGAGTGTGCGATGGAACTGCACAATTTGATGCCGCCTAGCCCGTTCTATCATAGGACTACAAGACGAATGGCGATGCATCATCGGTATATGGTGGACATCCCACCCGTACGCACAAAGCGTTTTGGGAATACTTTTATTGAGCGTACAGCTAAGCAGTAGAATTCCCTGCCGAAGAATGTATTTCTTGATAGCTACAACCTGGGAGTTTTTAAGTCAAGAGTTTACTTCTTACACTACACTACTTTAGAGGTTACTTCTGGGCAAGCGGCATCGTCGAGCACGTCATCGCTTAACATTAGGTGAGATAGTGGTCAAATACGAGCATATCAAAAATTAACAATAAGTACTTTTATTAACAGTCGCGCGGGTCGATCTTCGACGTCACCGCTTCAAAGTCAATTTCAACGCTTGCCGAGATCGGTCCGTGGATGAGTGACCATCTTCATCATTCATCTTCATCATTCATCTTCGTCATTCATCTTCATCATTCATCTTATCATTCATCTTCATCATTCATCTTCATCATTCATCTTCATCATTCATCTTCATCATTCATCTTCGTCATTCATCTTCATTATTCATCTTCATCATTCATCTTCATCATTCATCTTCATCATTCATCTTCGTCATTCATCTTCATCATTCATCTTCATCATTCATCTTCGTCATTTGTAAATCTATGGCAGTCGAAACGGATAGTCAGAAGCCAGGAAATTCGACACCAGTATTTCCAAAGGGGTATCGTATTACCCAGTTACTGGGTTGTGGAGGTCAGATAGGTAATCGCTCCATGAAAAATACTGGTACTTAGCTGTATCCGGTAGACTGGAACCCGTCTACAATATGGTTGGGAAAAGACTTGGCAGATATATATAGGTACTTCCCATAGAACATCCCATAATTAGGAATAATACAATTACAATGCGTAATGGGTTAGATTTGTTAGCAAAAATCTAAAGAGTCCAGAGTTCGAACACGTCAACAGTTTTTACGCAATCCTGAAAACAAAAAGCCGATATGATAATGTGTTCCTTATCAGATAGTGGTCAGATTGACCGCCATATAAGCCCACGTGCTGCAACAGATAAGCGTCTACTATTTACCTACAATTTACCTACATTATATACCTACCTATTTCAGATGACGTGCACAAAGCTCCACCTCGGTGTTGTCAATACTATCCGGGTCCAAAGCCCTTTTCCACTGCAGAAGCGAAAGCGATTCGGAACTATTTGGATAAAGTGGGTGAAGATATTAACTTGGCGATACATTTACATGCTAGTTTCTCTCCTAAGAAGGTTTGTTACTCTTTTGCACTCACTCAGCATCACACCTAGGTCAATGGTTGACAGACGTATCATCAGCTTCCACAATCGCCTTTAATTCGTCATTGTCGACCAGAATTTTCGGACGACCACGGGGTTCATTTATCAGGTCAAAATTTCTAGAACGGAAGCGGTCAAACCAATAACAGGTGTTGCGTTCATTTTTAGTGTTCGCTTCGTAAACGTTTTTGATGTTGCGTGCCGCTGGTGCCGCGTTGCCACGATGGTAGGCACTCATGCTCCATAATTAGGTATACGAATTTTTAACATATCCATGATGACGAAAACTATTCAAATGCGATGAAAACATAACGCCAATCAATAAACCAATGACTAATTTTGAATTTTTTTTAATTAAATTAATTTGAAATTATAATTCTTAGCCATACAATAGTTATTTATGCTACAAGTGCGGAAGGTAGGTGATTTCCGATGAGTGGATAAATAGACACGAGTCGGAAATCATCTTACGTACGTGTATCATACAACATTTTACTATGCATTGTGCGAGGCAATAAAAAAAAATATCTGAACCAAGCAAAAATTAATAAAATGGCGGGCTTATTCAAGCGCGCTCAGCATAACCACAGATTAACAAAAAGTTCCTCGGGCATATCTATCTATCTATCATACTGCGCATGTGCAAATAGCTGTCACGTCGTAACGCAAAAAGGCACGAGTAAAATGTACGTTCTGCCAAACATATTTAATGAATATTTAAAATTAATAATTTATTGATCAAAATCTAAATCTAGAGTAATTAAAAACGCCTTTAATGAAGTATTAGTTTTATTTTTATATGAATGATATTTGTACTTAACTAATTTTTAAAACTTTTCTCAAATAATAAAAACTCTATGCGTCAGGCTGACGTTGGCGTTAAAAAATAAAAAAAGAAACAGGAAAGTAAAAAGCACTTGTGAAAAAAAGTGACACTTACCGCACAGTTTGACTGCTTGGAAAACGCTCTTTTCGAGGACATGCATTGTAAAAAATATTTTGATACTACAGAACGGCAATTTTATAGGTAAAGACCTAACCAAACTATTACTAACTGACAAGTTAAATAAATGCGAGTGAAAAGCATGAACACAACGCATGCGTACTTACGCCTCAAGGCATTGCTGTTTTGTGCCAGTGCCCGATACGAGAGAAGATATTCGATCCGAAGAAGGGTTCCCTAACGTTAATAAGTGTCTTTATTGTAGGAGTATATACTGTATCCATGGCGCTACTCGCTGCGAACACCGAGCAACTACCATACTCTTCAGGATATCGGCGAATACGCGGCAAGACAAGCTCGCTTGCCTGATGGTCGACTTTATGAGGTAGAGATACTGTCATGGGCGCCGGTAGGACCGTTTTCTGGCGGGCGCACCTTCAGCCCCTACCTCTAATAGGATAGGTTTTTAACCGTCGAAGAAGGAAGAGGTTCTCAACTCGGCTGTTTCTATTTTTTTTTGTATATATTTTGGGGCATTGTATAAGCGGATTTGCAATTTTCTTTTTCCTTTTGCCCACTTGTACAGAGATAGTAAATAACTTTGTCAACTTATGCAGAAAAGTTTGAGAAGTACCCAAAGTAGAATATTTCAAGAGCGAGGGAAGGGCGCCCGAAAAAGTTTGTACGTTGCCTTGAATATGCTAGTGTCTCCAATATTATGAGGCCGTTTTTATTTTTTTTGTATGTATTTTTTATTGAAAGCTCAAGGTGAAAGCGCACTCTCTTGCATCCCCTCCCGGCGTCCATGAATACAGTTTATGGTTTTGGCACTTGAAAATATAAACTCGACGGCGACATCCTTCGTGACTATGTAGATATAGGGACTGGGTGATTTTGATCAGCGTTGGACTTAAGGTGCCTTATTACAAAAAGCGGTTTACCCAAAACCCAGGTTTAAACCTTGTTTTCACCTTACATTATAGAGGTTTAAACCACTTTAGCACAATATACCAACTTCCAACCTTGTTAGTCCCGCCACCGTGAAACGGCGCGGTGTATGGCGCGGCGCATGGCGCGGCGCATGGCGCGGCGCATGGCGCGGCGCATGGCGCGTTGCCGTGTTGCCGGCGCACTCGCTCGGCAGTTGTCTTTCGCTGTCACTAAGCTCACACGTGCTAGCATAAAAAAATGGCTGAAAATATCTTATTGACTTGTTAATTAATTAATAAGTCGTTCGCGGTCCAAACCTACACAAAAACTGCAAGTTTGGCACGTTTGAACCGATGGTCGCGGCAATCAATCCATTAGGAATTTCGCCGTATCAGCCAGGAATCAAAGATTTATTGCCAGTTCATTCCACTTTTCTTGGGACTAAGCATAACTGGTGAAAGAAGTGAAAAACACCCTTTATAGAAAGTAGGCGTGATAATATACTGCTTTCCAGGTTCACCAAAGCAGTAACGACGAACGCGTGGCGGGCACTCTGTGTGATTACGTCAGCGGTGTGGTGGGCATTGACCTCGTGTACCTCATCAAACCATACCACCAAATGTTTCCAAATATGACGGACCCGAAAAATCTCGGTGTGTATTTTTCCGCATTACTTAGTAGTTTTTATTATACCAATTCTCCAAATTATAAACCGATTACCTAAATTTCAATCGCAGCATCATTAAAATTACAAAACAAATACAGGTTGAGTTTTCAAAGCCGGGGTGGATGGTGAAATCCGAAACTTCAGGGCGGCCCAGAAGTTTGGCGAGCACTAATCTGATCCAAATAGATGAACAACTAAAATGGACAAGTCAAATCTCAATCCTATCGATGCGTTAGGAAATTACTGTACCTTTTCAGATACCTGCGATATAAAAAAAGATACGATATTATTAAAGTTTGTCGTGCCAAACTTCCGTGTTTTGTAGCCTACCCCACTGATGAGCGACCAACTAGTTACGCATCTTCTTCAGCGACTAAACAAGAGCTCGTGAAAGCTATAAATCCTAGTGATGGCTTTCAAATTGTAGGTGTTAAGATAGCTGCGAAACCTGGCGTCGTGTTACGTGAAGATTTTCAGATCAAAAAGTTGCAATCGTTCGATACCATTAGGCTTGTGACTTGAGAAACCAAAAGGCCGTAGGCCTCGTATTCGTAAATTATACGAAGGCGTTCGCTAGACAACGGTCGGAAGTGGATAGGCATTTAACTCGTGTCCGCGGTCCGGAAACATTTAGTCTCGACTAAGGATAAATTATTTATTGATTGGGCGAATTGCCGTTTCATTGATGATGTCGACGTAGTACGTTGTGCACATTGTCAACAGTTTGGTCATGTTAAGAAACACTGCACAATTAAATCAACTACCTGCGCTAATTGCTCTGAGGCACATGAAACCAAAGGCTGCCCGCATAAGGACAATTTAAATTATACAACGTCTTGCGTGGCGTATAAACGTTCTAAGAAACCGATTAACCTATAAATTTAAGCTCGAACAACTTATCCTCAACACCAACTACTACGATAATGGATAGATTAACCATAGGACAATCTCCACAACGATAGGGTGGCGACTTCTGAACTAAGTAGACAAACTAATAATCGATTATAACTTAGATGTAGTGCTTGTTCAAGAACAATATCGAAACACGCGTTTACGTCATAAATTTGTACAGTTGGATGGCACGAGCCAGAACTTACGTGGCGCATTCTTCTAACTGCACAATAACGTCTTTGCGTAACCTTATGACACCCCATAGTGCCGTTGCGGAGGTCTCATCGTAATGTTTTAAAGTTTACGTTGTGAGATGCTAGTTTCAATATTCAGACCCTGTTGCTCCTCATATACATAACCTTCATCACGTCTTGCAGTCGCTCGCGGGCTGCAAAGTTATCGTTGGCGCTGATGATAATGCGTCATCATTACTCTGGTATGGCAAAGTTCGGTCTACGGATTATGAACGAAGCTGCGCTGTTGAAGATTTCATTACTGAAATGAATCTAACTATTAAGTATTCTTAATACCCCTGACGCACCACCAACTTTTTGCAGCCAAATGGGCGAATCTTGTATTGACGTCTCACTTTCTAGTGCGGACGTACGCTTGGATAGGTGGCGTGTCTTACCGGACGCGTCTTGTAGTGATCATCGCTTGATCCTGTACGAATTAGTTCTGGTTTTTACTCAGGGTACGTCACATGTCATTAGTAACTTTAGGTATAAATGTAAGGATACGAATTGGGCATTTAGCTCACTTTTTGCGTATCACGCCAAAGACATCATTCGTGATGGGCTAATCAAAAATTAGATAAAGAAGGTCCGTGGTCTCCTTTAATTCATGAGTTTAAAGCCAATCGATCAGTCGACCTCGCGCATGTTCCAAACATTAAAGTAAATAATAAACACACCACCGGTATTGAGGAAACAACAAAAGTTTTGCTGAATACTCTTACACTTGATGACTTACTAGCTAATCACAACGACTACCATCAACAGATCAGAGCGTGGGCAGCTGTACCACCTGAATCACCAGCGTCGAACCTTCCATCCACTGACGAATTTATTAACGTTGTCAAGAGATTACCACTCAACAAATCTATACTATAATATTATAAAGAAGAAAGATTTTTTTGTTTGTTTGTTTGTTTGTACCGAATAGGCTCCGAAACTACTGGACCGATTTGAAAAATAGAAAGCTACATTATTCCTGAGTGACGTAGGCTATTTTTTTAACCCGAAAACGGGTCCTGTGGGGTGGCCCACGGGAGCGAAGCCGCGGGCAACAGCTAGTTATTATATACGTTTAAAACATCAGGTGATGCGATTTTAACCGTTTACAACAGTTGTATTGTGGAGGGCGTATTTCCTCGTATATGGCGACGCGGAATTATACAAACCATCCCGAAAAGTGGCGACAAACCCCCGAACGACCCAAAGTCGTTCCAGCCCATAAAATTAATTCCATCTTTGGCAAAACTCCTGGAGCGCTTTATCGTTCCACGTTTGGTACCGGACGGACCAAAATTTCATAACAATCAATTCGGTTGCACTATGAAAAAATCTACCGTAGACGCGGCCCTTACTGTTAGGAAAATAGTTTATACATCTGAACATAAGTCAGCTTGCCAAAAAAGAGTGTGGAATAAATGAGGTCGCCAATATCGTACCTGTGGTAACCCGGAATACTATGACTCAACAGTTTTTGATACTTGTTATTTTTGGGGATATGATCCCAATCCCAAGTACCCGGTTTTCCCAAGTACCCAAGTTTCCGGCAATACTCTGCCACTACTACGAATAGTTTTATTCATTTTAAATAGTTAATTACGCAACAAAAGTTGATAATTATTAGAAATCTATAAAAAACGGCTAGGATACACGCACTGTTGACGCAGAATGTACTAGTTGGACAAGCAAACTAAGCAAAGCAATGTTGCCACAATCACCGATTTTTAGTTCCAACTGTCACCGCGTCAGACTCTTTTTTGCCAAGCGTGTAATTGGTTTTTTTCTAGATATTTCTGCGGCTTTTGATGGGGCACTTGGGTATGAAACATGTTGCCGCTCGGCTACTAAATAATAATATATAATAAAAATATCTGAATTTTCTTCAAAAACTTAATCGCATAAGAGTCGCCGAGGACATGCTAGAACGAGTCAATGCCTACCCAACATTCATGAAACGCATTGTGTAATGAAAGGACAATTCTCGGCGAGAACGAGAACTGAAATCGATAACGGAAAAAGCGTTAAAAAATATTTTGATGTTTGGATTATTCGTTGGCGTAAGTGTATCGTTTCTGGAAGAGCATATTTTGAAGGAGATAAAATAAATTTGGATGAATAAATAACATTTTGTGTATAATTGATCTTTGCCCGGTACTTTCTTGACAGAGTAGTACGAGTATAATCAAGTTTACCTACTCATACTTTAGAAATGGTTTAAAAAGAAGTTCTATGCCTTAACGAGAATATCTAAATGTAGGTACGTGGGGTGTGTTTTAACTTTAAATACTATTTATGGGGCTGCTTACCTACTTGGGTTGTATGTGCTATGGGGCACCTGTTTAGGCTGATAGGGCCACCATGGCTGTAGGGGCATTATAAAGTAAATGCCATCAAAGTCAGCGTTTAGTTTCGATATTCTTATGCAAAGCATACAGGACAGTTAGTACTGAGGCCTTACCGGTACTTGCTGGCGTATTTCCGGTCGTCCTTGAATTGCAGCGACATGTTGCAATGTACTATTCCGCACGAGAGACCATGGACGTGAACCTTTTAATGCGGAGTGACCGTGAAAAATCTCTAGATTACTTAAACCGTCAGGAACTTTTATCCGAATGGCAATGTAGGTGGGATAATTCCATCAGGGCCGACACCTCCACCAATTCGTTCCATCCGTTCGCGAGTGGCTGGCCAGGACGTGGCTGGAGGTGGATCACTGTGATGCCCAATTTCTCACAGGGCATGGTAACTTTAAAAGTAAATTATTTGCCTTCAAGCTCGTCGCCTCGCTTTTTTTTTTTTTTTTTAAACTTTGCCCCACACTAGGAATTTCTTCCTGTATCGTGGGTGCGTTTACAAATATAAACTCACATACACAAACACCCAGAGTCGTAACAACTATCTGTAGGTCATACAAATATTTGTTCCGTGCGGGAATCGAACCCGCGATGCGCAGCGCAGCAGTCAATCGCTCAACCACTGCGCCAACCGTGCGCCCAAAGGAGTTGTTTACTATATGGACCTTGTGGAAACTAGAACAAATTTCCGTGCGTTCAAGCGTTTTTGCCATACCTACTACCTTATTGGAATCAAATATAACAGCTCCAAATGTTAGGACCCATTCATATTATAGATAATTTTTAATACCCCACTGTAATAAAGTAGGGGAAATGTAGGTAATGGGGATCACTTAAGCGAGAATGAAAAAAAAAGCAAATCTATGTATCAACTATTTATTGCTGTGTTCTTATTATAAACTTTACTTTCTTAACTATCAATTGAGATCGACTTTAATCACTTTGGTTTATAAACTTTGGTTCAATAAAAAAATAAAAAAAAAATAAGTTTGATCACGATTGTCAACATCGGTTGGCAATGGTGATCAGCATGTGGACAATGGTGATCAACACATATCGCACACATAATTGTACGCAGAGTCCCATCCAGTACAGTCGGCATGAGCCCATAGCCCACAAGAAGTGCACCGGTACCATATTTCGTTATTTCGTCCGAATTCACCGAGATTAGGTTGTGTGGGCAATGGGGATCAGTATGTAGGTAATTGGGATCACCTGACTCCGATTACCTACATGGGCAAACTGACGGAAAAAAAAATCCTGAGGAGAAATTATAGGTTATAATAACAATAAAGCTGTTGAATTGCACACTAAAATGCTACGACTATTACACATTACAAGTACAGTAATAAATATTTGGTATTTTGTGATTTACCTTCGGATTTATCAACTCGAAAAATTAGATGAAAATGGCGCGAAACCTTCACACACCTGTTACTCTCCGACGCGTCGCGCGAACTGAGCCAATCAACGGCCGCGCACGGGAATGACGTAATGCTAGCGTGTAGTTATGTTAGCATCGTTTGGTTGCGTTCGGTTTTTGTTATTTTGAGGTGATCACCATTGCCAACTGACTCCCATTGCCTACATTTCCCCTACCCACCAACTAGCACAGGGGGTATTGTGACTGATACTGGCGGCCTTATTATTTTGTTATTATAATTAAACCTACTAGAGATAACTTGTTAAGTGTTGTTGAAAAAAATAAAAAATATAGTGTCTTGGACCAAGTGATTAATATGTGCACTATATGTACAATGCCCGAGCATTATGAATCTTGTCGAGCCAAATCGGGTAATGTAATGAATACTGATTTAAACTTCTAGATTTATCACATTGTCTGGTCATTATGAATATTGCTACGTAACGGTTGGGAAATTCGATAATTATGGCCAATGAATTAGTCCAAGAGCGAGCGATATTTTTTATTTTGACTTTTGATTGCTACTATATATGGATTTGAAATACCTACATTATTGATATTTGACACTAATTTGACAAAAAATATTGTTGTTTGACATTTGCTTGTTATTTCTAATTTAAATTTTAGCTTCAATGTTTTATTTTGGTTTATTGACATTTGTAATAATATCCTTTAGATTCATTTCATTCATAGTTTTTAATCACTCATTATTTCATTTACTATTATAATTGTTTTCATTAATTTTATTCAAGATTTGCACGCCATAACTATGTGGCAAACATGTTTGAACCTTTTCTTTTTTATAATCCTGCATGCCCTTATTATTATTATTTGTTGTATGTATACACATGTTTATGCAAATAAATAAATCTGAATCTGAAGCGAGCTCGGGAACTGGCACCCCAACACGAATAGGTAGATACATAGTTCGTTTATTTGCTTTAGACCCTGCACACTTACCTATTCTATATTAAAGTCAACATTAAAATAATTTAATAAAAAGATCAGAAAGCCCGGTCAATTTAATTATTTTTATAATTTTTATCATATTGCCTACTCATATTGGGCATTCTTCCAATTGGCTGGGCATTATGAGTAATGCCGTATTAATCACTTGGTCCGTAGCATATACATCATCAGATCGTTTCGCTATTAAGGATAAAATTCTAGGCAGTAATATCGTACGGCAAATTTAAGGAAACACCTCATTTTATACAAAATATTTATTATTTTACTTACGGGGTATGTAACAGACGAAATCGACTGAAACGATCTTTGAGAATATTCTAAACGAAATCAAAATATTATTTAAATAAATATTTTAAAAGATAACAGAAAATGAAATAACTGAAAATGTTTATTTTCCAGATGTGTACGTAAGTAAGTCTATCGCAACGATACTGAGTGTGATCCGCGGTTGGCGAAGCAGTACCAAACAAAACACGCTTTCTTTCTTCGGGAGAGATGTCGAGTTCTGAACAGAAGATGTAGCGAGAATGACTGCATAAATATTTTGGAATAAATACTTTTTCATTTTCATTATTTACACCTATTAATTAAACTGTGATCAAGTTTCAGCCTTGCGAATAGACCCTCACTCGAGGTGGCGACCATTTCTTGAGACTACTGCTACTACATTCAATTAGGCATTGAATATTATTTAATTATTAATAATTTATCAATATTCTGTAAATCATACAAAAAATCAGCGCTCAGGCATTAATGCCGGCTGTACACACTGCCTGCGAGGATGATGTACATTGCTCTCAGTACTGAGTTCAATCATGAAGTATTTTGTTTAAAAACAAATACAGTTACAGTACAGTCGGTAATAGCTGTTACCTGATACACCCTAAAAACGAACGAATTTGAACCCTCTGCCTGTAACATTAAGGATTATTTAATTTGTTTGAGTTATACAATATTAACACAAATACGCAAATTTGATCTTTAAAACGTTAGCGATAGGATATTTATAACTATTTATTATGCGATTTTGATTCTTATGCTGTAAGAATTAGAGTTTATTAGAGTATTGTAATATAATTAGTGTCATTGTTACAAATGATTCAAGTGTCAATTAGCAGACACAATCGAAATTACCATTGTTTTAAGCCGATTCGGCACGATGGACTAGCTCATTTTAATTATTATTTTCAAGTAGATCTGGTCTCGTGGTTCGTGTATACGGCTGTGAGACGAACAAGTGCGAGTTTTAATACTGCGTCGAGGATATATTGTTTTGCTTTTAATTTAGAATCCATTCAATAAGTATTTCTTGCATTATTGTAAATAACTATAGACGGATAATTTATTCAAATAAAACTTTTATCTGGTCAGCTAACGGCAGGGTGAGTCAGGTAACAGCTATTACCGACTGTACAGCATTTCCTTGGGCTCTCGCGCGAGTGTGTACAGCCAGTATAAGAAAAATAAATAATGTTTTTGCGTACCCTTAGTATCTGTAAATTGGCCTTGGAACTAAGCTACAGCTTGGCAAATTCGTACATGTCACTCCCATGGCCGCGAGCAACGGAGGAATTAAGGCAGCGGGGGTGGGAAAAGGTGCGCGCGGGACGGGGGTCAACTGACAGGAGCGTCGTCACGTCATTGCGTGGTTATGTCCCCCGTCACCCGCGCGGACAAGTTTTTTGTCAAGTTATAGCAAATCTCAGTATTTCTGTAGAAAGAACTCAGTAACTTTGTCTGGGCTTTTCAATATTTAGGTATAACAAAAACATGAAGTAATCCATGAATCGAACATAGGTAATGTTACATTCATATTAAATTCTATCCTATCCTCATATAATTTGCATGTTTTTACTCGACTGCCGAAGGAGGGTAATGTGTTTATCAGTCTATGTGTCATATGTATGTATGTATGTTTGTTCCTATGTGGCGTTCCAGAGACCAAACGCGTTGGCCGATTTTGATGATTCATACATCAATCGATTCGTCTTAACCCAATACTCAATACATTTATTGCTTCCACATGTGAACTTAGATGGTAGGTTACAAATTTAGACCATTGTGGGCCCTGTCGGGCACTGCAAAAGTGGGAGAGAGGAAGAGGGCTTTTATATGACTAGGTATTTATTTATTTATTAGATTGCAATTAGTTTAATTTAAAATTTGTCATTTAAGTATTCATTTACATTGTAATAGCATTTAGTTAATAGAAGTTGTTTTAATTTATTAATGAATGGATTCAATTTTTGTTGTTCCTTAATTATTTCTGGTAATTTATTATATATTTTCATTGACATTACTAATGTACTTGTTGAGTGCATTTTTAGCTTAGAGCTTGGTAGGTTTAACCTGTTTTTATGGCGTAATGTGTATCTTGATTGTATATTTTCTCTTGTCGACCCTGCGAGTGTCACTGGCTACATTAAAATTGGAAAATAGAAAAATGGCGGATTTTGGGCGCCATATTGTGGGGAACAAAATTTTATATATCCTCCGACTGCACAGCATGATTTTCTTCTTGTTTACGGCTTTTTAGTTCGCTTTTTAAGCAGTCGGGATTTTAGATTTTTTTAATTAACTTTTTTTTTGTACCTTTTTCACGTAAAAACTACAGCACGGATTTTGTTGAAACTTTACATTACATAGTTTTACATCAAGATGGCACAAAGGCTACAAATGATTGAGATATTAAGTACTAATTAAAGGCGGGCGGAGCCGCTGGCGGCAGCTAGTATCATATAAATTATAGTCGTCTTATTTTTAAACAAATAAAACTTTATTATGAAGTATTTCAAAAAAAAAAATTGTACACAATTACTTATATTATAACAATATAAAAAAACAGTAAAATATCTTTGTTTTCAACGTTTAATAGTACTTCGGTCTTCAAAAATAAATAACATAGTTACATATTTCTATATGAGCAATGTACACTATTTACAAAGTTAAATCTAATATCAACTCCTTTTTCGTAGTGATGCGGAAGTGGCATTTTTTCTTAACACTGAGTCTATGTCCCAATTCTTCGATAATATACTAAGGTTATTTAATAGTGAAGTCTGTTTCACACTATTTGCACTGAGATCACATACGTGGAACAAACTTAAGTCCAACGCGAGTGTGTGTAAGTGTTGCAGTCTTTTAAATAAGGCTTCTTTAAGCTTTCTGTCTTCAATCTGTCGCCAGTATTTAAGGTTCCTGCCGATCACTGACGTCACGTGTTCTTTTATGTCTTTTAAACATGTCTTTTTTTCGGTGTGAGCCTGTGAAAAAGAAAATGTATTATCGACTGTTAAAAACAATTCCAGGGTCGATCGATGAACCACCAATCATCGCTCAATACGAACGATCGTTACTAAAGTTTGACCGAGACCGCTGTATAGTTTCCGGCACGTAAGTTGGCAAGAGATGCGCACATGTAGTTTTTAGGTCTCTTTGGTTACCAAGCAGGATGCGGGGAACGTTTAGCGCCGTTCCGAGCGCGCGATTGGTTAGTCAGTTAACACAAGAATCGACTGACCAATCACGTCGCGTCCACGTTCCGTTCGCTCTATATGGTGGTTACCCCACTACGTCAAAACCTTGCCAAGTTACATGCCGGGGACTATACCGCGCCTTAGGTATGTGCGCGGCGAGACGGGGAGGGGGGGGGGGGCAACGCAGGCCGCTCCGCTGTCAGTCCGCCGTCAACGCTGACTACGAGCGCTAGTATCCTTTATACCGGACTGTCTATGTCAGACGCACATGAGATAAATATCCAGAGATGGGTCGTGCGTTATCTCGTGATGTCAATACTGTAATTTTTAAAGTAGCCGAATATTTCAAGAAAAGTAAGCATTGGTTACTGGGATCACGACAGAAGTTCCGATGATGAAACGGAATATGAAGTTGAAGCAGAACCTATGTCAGAATAACAGTAGTTCATTTAATAACTATATATTTTCATTTGTTCAATTTTGGTTCTGATGTTATTTAATAAAATGAAACGAAAAATATTGAAATAATAAACATTTAAATTTTAATAAAACGTACCTAGTTACTTAATTCACTTACCATTATAGTAGTATTATACTTCCTAATATTAATACGAAGCTATATCTCTATGCAGGAGTTCTTTGTAGGAATTCCTGCATTTTACCGTGTTTGACCTATGGCTGCCAAACTTGGAACAACATTAAAGGTATACTAATAAGCTGATAACGGGGAATCGAGCGAAGTTGGGTAAATATTACAAAAACCAATAAAATCGGACACAAAAATAAAAGAAGCCACAAAATCGATAGATGTTCTTGAATATACCAAATGGAAATGGGCTGGACATATAGCAAGACTTCAGGACCAGAGATAGACTACAAGCATAACTTCATGGAAAGGGCCACAAGGGAATAGAAAAAAAGGGTCGCCCAATATCAAGATGGGAGGATGATATAAAAACTATTGCTGGTCCAAAATGGCTACAAGCAGGGGGGTGTCACTCCGCAGTTTAGGTACGATCGGCCGGCGGTACCCTCTAGAGGGAATAACGCATTAGGTTGCCGCTTACCGCTCGGCTCGCAAGTTAGCCACGTTATTTATATTATGCAGCAAATAACGATGACTTCTAAACGTACTTCTAAGGCCTTTAAAAGATATTGTTGTGTTTACGGGTGTTTAAATAAAGCAAAGAACAATTAATCGATATTAAGTACCGAAAGATTTTGAAAGGTAAGTTATTTTGTTGTACCTTTTTAAATCATTACATAAATAATCTGTAACTATCGGTAGTAGGTGCATAATGAGTACGAGTTTTGTATAAAAATTTAAGCATTTTGGTGTTCCTAAAAGAATGAATAGGTGTGTGAAATACTAATAATTAGGTACCTACCTACTTAGATATTTTAGATTTTCGTGTTGTTCACAAATAAAATTTGATTTCTCTTTTTTATTGAATGGTTACCGTTTTGTTAACATAAAAATAAACGCTTTTGATCCAGTTTAAAATAAATTATTATTGCCAAAGTAGTTACCTACTTAGCCTATGAATTTACCAATAGCCTGAGTAAGTGTACGCACTTGTTAAAGTTAACGTTTGTATATAAAACTAGGTACTCACTTATACCTAACGAACAAACAAAAAATATTTTCTAAGAGTTCTTCAAGCCAACTTTAAATAAACTAACAAAAATATCACTAAAGAGTAAACGAGGTAGGTACCTATACTCAATTTGAAATAACATTAGACGTCTTTACAACTCGTTTTACAGTCCGTTCAACCGATTTTGTGTTCTATCTCGTACACATAAGGATGATATAAAAAGCACAAATCTGTTACCAAAACCAACTGTTTACTACAGCTTCCATTTGTCGTATCACCAACGCAATAGAAGTCAAAATCGATTGACCGGGCTGTAAAATGTGCTTATTTAAATGTCTAATGTTATAGTAAATGAAGTTTAGGTAACCTAGTTTTCATTTGTTAAGTACCAAACAAAATGACGGTCTATAATATTCATTGTCTATCTACCTACTTGACCGTGTAACCATAGGCATCAAACATAAGAAAGATTACGCGGTCAAGTAGGTAGATAGTGGATGTAAGCGAAAGCGGCAAGTCGACAACCCTTACGAGCCGAGTCAAACCGCGCCAGACAGCGACGGAGATACGCGTTAGAAGAGAGCGGCAACGTTTAGGTGAATATCACGTTAGGCACTAAGCGCTTATGCGAGCTGAATTGCACTTTGTTGCTAACTAGCAGGAGTCACTATTTCAATGAATTGTTGCACGAAGTAAGTCTTCTGTACTTGTACTATTATTTATTCTTTATTCTGTGCTACAAGCTACCCAAAACAGAACCAAATGGAAAGACTTGGAGGAGGCCTTGTCCTGACCTGTCTAACTGGTTCCTGCTAAACATTAGTGTTATTTCAAACATTAATTACTTACCTATCTATTTTATATTTAAGCAGGAAATATAAGGCTTTTTATTTATTATTTTATATCATAATAGCTATAAAATATCATAAACTTATACCGTAAGATCTATCCGACGATATCGATCTCATGTGAACTCACGCTCTTTCCTTTCCGTCCCCTGCCTCGCCGCGTATATTATGCACTGCTGTCAGTGTTAGTAGCGCACTTCTCGCCCAGGTATGACTCACTGTGTTATTATACAAAGTGTGTACCTGCACTGCCGCGCACAGCGCGAGTCGCACGCGCAGGTGTTGCGGCGCGGCCAGCGAGCGCAGCGCCAGCGCCACCGCGCCCGCTGACGTCACGCGCTCCTCGCCCAGGTATGACTCACTGTGTTATTATACAAAGTGTGTACCTGCACTGCCGCGCACAGCGCGAGTCGCACGCGCAGGTGTTGCGGCGCGGCCAGCGAGCGCAGCGCCAGCGCCACCGCGCCCGCTGACGTCACGCGCTCCTCGCCCAGGTATGACTCACTGTGTTATTATACAAAGTGTGTACCTGCACTGCCGCGCACAGCGCGAGTCGCACGCGCAGGTGTTGCGGCGCGGCCAGCGAGCGCAGCGCCAGCGCCACCGCGCCCGCTGACGTCACGCGCTCCTCGCCCAGGTATGACTCACTGTGTTATTATACAAAGTGTGTACCTGCACTGCCGCGCACAGCGCGAGTCGCACGCGCAGGTGTTGCGGCGCGGCCAGCGAGCGCAGCGCCAGCGCCACCGCGCCCGCTGACGTCACGCGCTCCTCGCCCAGGTATGACTCACTGTGTTATTATACAAAGTGTGTACCTGCACTGCCGCGCACAGCGCGAGTCGCACGCGCAGGTGTTGCGGCGCGGCCAGCGAGCGCAGCGCCAGCGCCACCGCGCCCGCTGACGTCACGCGCTCCTCGCCCAGGTATGACTCACTGTGTTATTATACAAAGTGTGTACGTGCACTGCCGCGCACAGCGCGAGTCGCACGCGCAGGTGTTGCGGCGCGGCCAGCGAGCGCAGCGCCAGCGCCACCGCGCCCGCTGACGTCACGCGCTCCTCGCCCAGGTATGACTCACTGTGTTATTATACAAAGTGTGTACCTGCACTGCCGCGCACAGCGCGAGTCGCACGCGCAGGTGTTGCGGCGCGGCCAGCGAGCGCAGCGCCAGCGCCACCGCGCCCGCTGACGTCACGCGCTCCTCGCCCAGGTATGACTCACTGTGTTATTATACAAAGTGTGTACCTGCACTGCCGCGCACAGCGCGAGTCGCACGCGCAGGTGTTGCGGCGCGGCCAGCGAGCGCAGCGCCAGCGCCACCGCGCCCGCTGACGTCACGCGCTCCTCGCCCAGGTATGACTCACTGTGTTATTATACAAAGTGTGTACCTGCACTGCCGCGCACAGCGCGAGTCGCACGCGCAGGTGTTGCGGCGCGGCCAGCGAGCGCAGCGCCAGCGCCACCGCGCCCGCTTACGTCACGCGCTCCTCGCCCAGGTATGACTCACTGTGTTATTATACAAAGTGTGTACCTGCACTGCCGCGCACAGCGCGAGTCGCACGCGCATGTGTTGCGGCGCGGCCAGCGAGCGCAGCGCCAGCGCCACCGCGCCCGCTGACGTCACGCGCTCCTCGCCCAGGTATGACTCACTGTGTTATTATACAAAGTGTGTACCTGCACTGCCGCGCACAGCGCGAGTCGCACGCGCAGGTGTTGCGGCGCGGCCAGCGAGCGCAGCGCCAGCGCCACCGCGCCCGCTGACGTCACGCGCTCCTCGCCCAGGTATGACTCACTGTGTTATTATACAAAGTGTGTACCTGCACTGCCGCGCACAGCGCGAGTCGCACGCGCAGGTGTTGCGGCGCGGCCAGCGAGCGCAGCGCCAGCGCCACCGCGCCCGCTGACGTCACGCGCTCCTCGCCCAGGTATGACTCACTGTGTTATTATACAAAGTGTGTACCTGCACTGCCGCGCACAGCGCGAGTCGCACGCGCAGGTGTTGCGGCGCGGCCAGCGAGCGCAGCGCCAGCGCCACCGCGCCCGCTGACGTCACGCGCTCCTCGCCCAGGTATGACTCACTGTGTTATTATACAAAGTGTGTACCTGCACTGCCGCGCACAGCGCGAGTCGCACGCGCAGGTGTTGCGGCGCGGCCAGCGAGCGCAGCGCCAGCGCCACCGCGCCCGCTGACGTCACGCGCTCCTCGCCCAGGTATGACTCACTGTGTTATTATACAAAGTGTGTACCTGCACTGCCGCGCACAGCGCGAGTCGCACGCGCAGGTGTTGCGGCGCGGCCAGCGAGCGCAGCGCCAGCGCCACCGCGCCCGCTGACGTCACGCGCTCCTCGCCCAGGTATGACTCACTGTGTTATTATACAAAGTGTGTACCTGCACTGCCGCGCACAGCGCGAGTCGCACGCGCAGGTGTTGCGGCGCGGCCAGCGAGCGCAGCGCCAGCGCCACCGCGCCCGCTGACGTCACGCGCTCCTCGCCCAGGTATGACTCACTGTGTTATTATACAAAGTGTGTACCTGCACTGCCGCGCACAGCGCGAGTCGCACGCGCAGGTGTTGCGGCGCGGCCAGCGAGCGCAGCGCCAGCGCCACCGCGCCCGCTGACGTCACGCGCTCCTCGCCCAGGTATGACTCACTGTGTTATTATACAAAGTGTGTACCTGCACTGCCGCGCACAGCGCGAGTCGCACGCGCAGGTGTTGCGGCGCGGCCAGCGAGCGCAGCGCCAGCGCCACCGCGCCCGCTGACGTCACGCGCTCCTCGCCCAGGTATGACTCACTGTGTTATTATACAAAGTGTGTACCTGCACTGCCGCGCACAGCGCGAGTCGCACGCGCAGGTGTTGCGGCGCGGCCAGCGAGCGCAGCGCCAGCGCCACCGCGCCCGCTGACGTCACGCGCTCCTCGCCCAGGTATGACTCACTGTGTTATTATACAAAGTGTGTACCTGCACTGCCGCGCACAGCGCGAGTCGCACGCGCAGGTGTTGCGGCGCGGCCAGCGAGCGCAGCGCCAGCGCCACCGCGCCCGCTGACGTCACGCGCTCCTCGCCCAGGTATGACTCACTGTGTTATTATACAAAGTGTGTACCTGCACTGCCGCGCACAGCGCGAGTCGCACGCGCAGGTGTTGCGGCGCGGCCAGCGAGCGCAGCGCCAGCGCCACCGCGCCCGCTGACGTCACGCGCTCCTCGCCCAGGTATGACTCACTGTGTTATTATACAAAGTGTGTACCTGCACTGCCGCGCACAGCGCGAGTCGCACGCGCAGGTGTTGCGGCGCGGCCAGCGAGCGCAGCGCCAGCGCCACCGCGCCCGCTGACGTCACGCGCTCCTCGCCCAGGTATGACTCACTGTGTTATTATACAAAGTGTGTACCTGCACTGCCGCGCACAGCGCGAGTCGCACGCGCAGGTGTTGCGGCGCGGCCAGCGAGCGCAGCGCCAGCGCCACCGCGCCCGCTGACGTCACGCGCTCCTCGCCCGGGTACGATTCACTGTCTGCCTCGCCTCGCCTGGAAACAAAAAAAAAGAAATGACATTTTCTCAAACATGCTTGGAAATGTGATCATTATTTTGACAACCTTCTTCGAGATAAATCGCAATTACTGTACTGTCCATATACATGCGAACAGCGGCCGGCAAAAGTTGTATGAAAATCCATATCTGTCGTGTCAAGCGGCCAAATAAATTCCATAGTAAACTCATATCTGTCGTGTAGTTTAAAAATGGAACGATGTTTTACTCCGAAACATTTCAACCAAGGAGGTAACTTATCAAAGGTTTTATTTAAATTTCGAACTGGCTTGCAAATAGAACGCTGTTTATTGAAAAAAAAAACAAAGGAACACTTTAACGCGGGAACAATTATTCTTGTTCGTCATTGATTTTGACAAAATGAGTTCTAGGTACTACTTAGTTTTAATTTCCGCGCATTATTTGAGAAAAGTACTATACAAGCCTTGGCCACAACTAGGCATTGATGGACTTACGTATGTGTGCCTCGGCTTCGCCTCGGCCCACATTTACACGTTCGTCCATCAATGCCTATTTTGCTGGCCGCTGCAGTAATGTACTATTTCATTAAATGTTACCACAATGTGTTTTTGGAAAAATAACACTCTCGACCTCTCGTGCTGCAGTCTCAGCACACTGCACGCCCACAGCAATTAACAATTAATTAATACAACACAAGGTTGATAGTTGCTTGTACCTGTGCGCTGGGAACACAAGCAGCGTGGGGTAGTGGTGCACGGTGTAGTGCCAGGGCAGGTCGTGCCGCAGCGCGTCCAGCCGGGCCACCCGCACGCGCAGGCCGCACGCCCACAGCAAGCGCCGCGCCGCACACAGCGCGCGCGTCGTTAGAGCGCTGCATGCGCCGCCGCAGACGGCTACTAGCGTCATCTGTTGGAATATACATAGCACATTTATAAATAGTACAAATTAAACTCGCTTTTCGTAGTTTATTATTCAATTCATATTATTTAATAGCTGCATGTTACCCGCGACTTTGCGCAGCATTAGTACTTCGAATAGCATATTTTTATACCGCGCAATAATATTGTAGGTATTGCCACCTTACTTGAGAAATTATTAGTTCACCATCCAAACTTCCATTCCCCTACCTCCCTTAAGGATTATATCGGGGATTAAAACTAACCTATGTCCTTCCCAGGGTCTCAAACTATCTCCGTACCAAATTTCATCTAAATCGGTTAATGTCATGAGAAAAACATTTTATTGTCTCCGTCTACGATGAGCCTTGGGCGATGCTTAGATTAATTGCGAATGGAATAATAGAATAGAATATACTTTATTTTACACCAAAAAGGTTAATAATGTATATTTAGTAAACCCACCCATTAATATTAATGCTAATTTTTATCCGTGGTGCTAGGCAACTGGGCTTATCCCAGTTGTAAACGACACTTTGTGCCTATTGGCCTTGTTTGTTCTGTCTCCTACTTGATATGGAGGGAAGTGGAAATTTATATTTTTTCCTACTCTTCCGTTATTATTTTCTGATAATTTCGTAGCTGGATCCAAGACAGTTAAATTAGTTCTCCGGGACTTCGTCGAGCTTCATTGCCTCGGCGCTTTTCTGGTGGTCGCCAATTTGATTCTGGCTTCCAGGAGTTGCAGTGGTTTGGGAATAGTGCGGTGGGATTGTCCAAAAAAATAAAATAACCCATGCACCGCTAACAGCCAAACTGATTTTACAATAATTCAATAAGAAGACAATGAAAGTATGACTCACAGTGCCCGGCGTCTTCACCATTCTCCTAAAGCTTCTCGAAGTGAGGTCTTCGATATACACAGAGTTCTTGCTGATGCCCATCTGTTCGGAAGCGCCATCGGAGCCGAAGTAGTGCGTGTGCACTGTCTCGTGCACGTGAGACCGTAGCGACCGCTTTAAGTCTTTGTTCGTGAAGTTCGCTATGAACTCCCTTATTGACTTCGCGTTGAAGTCCTCTGAGAGTAAGTACTGGCTTTCGTGCTGTGGAAATGGAATTTATGTTATTTCAGCAACTGTGAACCTTAAAAATATTAGGAATTGTGTAAGGAATAATTTGAAAGAAAACGGACACGACGGAGTGCAAGAAGAATACTGGGTGCGCCGAGTTCTTGTAAAATGGGACAAGGAGATGACGATGAGAGGACGGCACATGGATGATGAAACAGCAATGAAATGCTAAGAAACCACCACTTAGGACGGTTTTTTAATCAGCAATGAAATGCTTAAAAAAACATCACTTAGGACGGTTTTTTAATCAGCAATGAAATGCTAAGAAACCACCACTTAGGACTGTTTTTTAAACAGCAATGAAATGATATGAAACCACCACTTAGGACGGTTTTTAATCAGCAATTAAATACTAATAAAACACCGCTTAGGGCGCTTTTTTAATCAGCAATGAAATGCTAAGAAACCACCACTTAGGGCGGTTTATTAATCAGCAATGAAATGCTAAGAAACCACCGCTTAAGTTTTTTCACTGGACGCGTCTAAAACATTATTTTCACACAAATAAAATTCTGCTTTACTCCTATGTTAATAAAGTGGATTATATTTATGTCGCTGTCTTTTTAAGAGCAGTGAAAAACAACTCAACAATCGTTTATTAGTCCTCGGATTAGAAATCAAAATATGATAACCACCTTACTATATTTGTGATATAAAAATCCATGTCTCATTTACCTTACTGTCTAATATTATGACAGCCGTCATGTCTTTCTTATTAGTAATATCTATCCCGAGTGATTCAGCGAAGTGATGGTTCCTCTTACTATCAACTGCAAGCATGTGTAAGCTAAAGTTGCTCTCACACGACAACCCTTCTATATGCGTCACATTTGTTCGTCTTTCGTCAATGTTCGGCTGACCCGAAGGATAGATCGGAGATCCCCACTCCTGGGCAAACCGGTACATCTTACAAAAGTGTTTCACACTGTCTTGTAAAAGATTTTCTGACGATAAAGGGTCATCCTCGAACGGTAGCATTGTGGTTTCTATTCTGAAAAGAAATATTAAAATCTTAAGCAAATAACTTTTATTTGTTTTATAGGCTCGCCTTTGACCACTATCTCGCCTGATGTTAAGTGATGATGTGGTCGAAGGTGAAGCACGCTTACCTAGAAGTAACCTATTCACTCTAGACTTTAAGACCCCTAGGTTGTAGCTATTAGGAAACAGGGAATTCCACTCCTTAGCTGTAGGCACAATGAAAGTATTTACAAAAAAGCTTTGTGCGTATGGGTGGGATATCCACCATGTACCGAAGGCGCATTGCCGTACGTCTTGTAGTCCGATGATGGAAAGGGCTAGGCGGAATCAAATTGTGCAGTTCCATCGCACACTCCCCGAAATGTAACCAATAGAAAACCGACAGGTTGGCAACTCGTCGTCGGTGTTCAAGGCTCTGGAGCTTTGAGTCGACCAGCGCATCTGTTGCGGACGTAGCGTGATCGCCTTCCCCGAGGAGGGAGGTCGTAAAGCTCCCGGATGGCGCGCTGGACGCCCGAAGAACATTGACTCTTCAGCTTGGATCTGGTAACCTCTTTGGAATGTTGCCTCAGGACTTCTAATCAAGCAGGTGCAGGGATGATAATTGTTTAATTAAATAAAACACTTCAATTATTTAAAACTTGGTACGAATTTAGGGCTCTCAACAAGTAACTACTAATTAAGTTCAAGTGACTTGTTTCTAGTGGCTATGGCCGATGACTACGATTCTATCTTTGGACCGAGGGTGTTTTATACCCTCGGTCGTTACTACTATCGAGAGCCCCGCGATTTTGTGCCGAAAATAATTTTTATTTGCCAAAAAAATCCCTTACCCGACAGTGGGTTTTAAGTCTGTACTATCCCTTCCATGGTGCTATCAACGCCTGGATTTCTGTGTACTGTAGCACAGTAACACCCCCTATCTCAGTATCTAATCCATACATCTATATCCAGGCATTGATAGCGTCCCTAGGCTATATCTATAGAAAAAAGGGGCAAGTTCCCTTATTTTCATGTCGGAAAGTTGTATAACAACATCCCTAGCCCAGAGAGTACTATAGGTTGGGGTGACCTGCTGACAAATTCAGCAAGTCGTCTATGGGCGGCTTAAAAAAACTTATTTTCGGACGTTTATCGTGGGATATCATCCCTTAAATACACGCTCCTTAACGTTTTTAGACAATTTATTTTATTACTTGAATTTCTACTCAGACCATCCAAGCTATCACCACCGAATATGGGTGGCCTGGAGGCTGAGGGAGAGCACTTTACAGTTCTAGTGCCTCCATAAGTATATATATACATTTTGTACATAATGTACCCAAAAAAGTGTTAGTTCGACAGCTAGTCACTCCCTTTGTGTCTAGCTATCTCCTAAACTACTTAACTGATTCTATATTTTTATGGGACGACACGATGGCGCGTCTATCGGGCCATCGGGAAGTCCCCGAAAATTCCTTATTTTTGGAAGTCTCAGGGGTGTATAGTCCCTGGGAATGCCAAAAAACGGGCCAAAAATCACAAGTCCAGATTACCATGTCTGGATTTGTGCCTAAACTATATGAGCGATTTTCGCTCCAAAGGGATGGCCTGATAGCTAGTCCAACGGGCCATCCGAAAGTACTTCTATAATAAGTACATCTATTTCCTTCAGGGAGTTATTCGACCTGAAGGGTCTACAAATTTCAACAATTTTGTTTGTTTACATTTTTCCGCGCTGAGTATGTCGGAAACTATCCGGGCGATCTTTCTCGTCTAAAGACCGTCTGGAAGCCCCTTCGACGAGCTTTCCAATGGTAGTACTTTTAACAGTACACCTACATATTTTCTAGGTGCTTAGGGCACCTAAAAGAATAGTCCCGTCGAAACTCCCATAAACAGCGCGTTTTACACTATATACCGACATGATATCTCAGGTAAATAGGCTTTATATAAAGCAGTACACTAATTCTGAACTGTATATAGGTTTCCCGTCTTGATCTAGGTCCCCCATATACCCTAAAATGACCTAAATGTCCTAAATTCACTTCCTGAGACATCACGTCAATATTCACATATTAATGGTGGAAACTATACATTTTCCACATTATATCATTCCTATGTACTAAAATTATGTCTAATACATAATATAACCCCTCAAAACATGATTTTAAGCTACCAGAATTTTTGTACGCAAAACGCCAACATATAAAACTACCCGCCGCCATCTGGCGCACCATTCGGAACTAGGCGGGCGCAGCGAACGCACGCATTCACATGAAATTGATTTTACGTTTTAAGTATGAAGACTATAATATTTATATATTTCAATGCTTCTATTCTATTAATCTGGTATTACTAAAACCCAATACGCATAAATAAACGTTAAGGACGTTATAATACTACCTTAAAAATGCGATTTAAAATACCCTTACATACCGAGCTTATAAATAGGACCGACGTGTTTACAACATTTTCATTCCTACTTGGCGCTCGGGCGTGAGCAGACGTATGACTCTAATACATACTTTATTTACAAAACCATTCAATTGGTTGGTGAGTCTCGTCGCGAACATATCTCCCGCCGTGCAGTGCCGTGCAGGCTCGAAGTGATGTCGGCGCGGCGCTGCACTCCCATGGTGAGTGACGAGTGGCAGTCTCGGATGCCGTCGCCAGGCTCACCGAAGGATGATCGCCGCCCCGGCGTCTCCGGTTACTGAGGCAGTGGGACGAGTTTCTTCACCGGACGCTTCAGGATGCCGCCAAGTGTGCGCACCTCAGCAGTCCGGGTTTCTCCGTCGATTCCTGGATACACGGCTACAATGCGGCCTCGAGGCCATGTGTTTCGAGGCAGCTGGCCGTCGGCTATCAGGACGGGGTCGCCCACATTAAGTTTGGGCCCACTACTATGTGGCTCCCTCCGGTTTTGGAGCTCAGGCAGGTACTCTCTGACCCAGCGGCTCCAGAACATATCAGCGAGGATCTGTGATCGTCGCCATACTTTCCTGCTGTCTATATCCTGCTCAGTGAATACGCCAGGTGTAGGTAGTCTGGCTGACCCACCGAGCAGGAAGTGGTTCGGTGTGATGGACTCATCATCATCGCTGTCTACTGACACATGTGTCAATGGTCGGCTATTCACAATGTACTCTGCCTCACAAATCAGTGTGGACAACACCTCTTCAGTTGGGTGTTTTTCTGTAAGTACATTGTACAGCGTGTTCTTTACGCAGCGGACTAGGCGCTCCCAGGCGCCTCCCATGATGTCCATTTGCTAACTGGACGATCATTCGATTCAAAATGTCCTCTGCCCTTTTCTCAGGGTCAGAGGCGGGGCGCTGTGGTTTTATGCACAGCGATTCTATAGCGAAAAATTCGCGTACGCCATAACATGGCGGTTTCTATATGTCCATTTGTTCTGAGTATCTTCTTCGAAGTACCTGGTTCTTGTCCAGCTTCTTCTCAGTTGAGACGAGCCTCTTTAGAGCTGTCTCATAGCTATCTGGCATCTCAGCATGCTCATTACGCCATAACGTGGCGGTTTCTATATGTCCATTTGCTAACTGGACGTTCACTCGATGGTGGTTTCTCTGTGGGCCATAATTCGGGCCCAAGAGACAAAAAACTCGGCCCGCAGTACCACTCGTGGTCCGAGTTGAACCGCAGTGGTACATCACGGGTTGCGGGGTGCTGTGGGTTTATGCACAGCACCTAAGGAACGCCTGGCTCGATTGGGTTCTTGCGATCCCTTCAACGTCGGGCCTTCTGGTGGCATCCCTCCTGGCCACACCGCTTTGCCCTGCAAGTGTGGATCCTCTGCCCTTTTCCCAGGGTATGAGGCGGGGCGCTGTGGGTTTATGCACAGCAATTCTATGGCGAAAAATTCGCGCAACTGATGATCTAAGCCATCATCAGTTGTTATGGAGGGCGTATGTCGCCACCTCTCCCGCCGATGTCCGATGACCCGGACCGGCACTATCTTGAGGAACGCCTGGCTCGACTGGGTTCTTGCGATCCCTTCAACGTCGGGCCTTCTGGTGGCATCCCTCCTGGCCACACCGCTTTGCCCTGCAAGTGTGGATCCTCTGCCCTATTCCCAGGGTATGAGGCGGGGCGCTGTGGGTTTATGCACAGCGATTCTATAGCGAAAAATTCGCGCAACTGATGATCTATGGCATCATCAGTTGTTATGGAGGGCGTATGTCGCCACCTCTCCCGCCGATGTCCGATGACCCGGACCGGCACTATCTTGAGGAACGCCTGGCTCGAATGGGTTCTTGCGATCCCTTCAACGTCGGGCCTTCTGGTGGCATCCCTCCTGGCCACACCGCTTTGCCCTGCAAGTGTGGATCCTCTGCCCTATTCCCAGGGTATGAGGCGGGGCGCTGTGGGTTTATGCACAGCGATTCTATAGCGAAAAATTCGCGCAACTGATGATCTATGGCATCATCAGTTGTTATGGAGGGCGTATGTCGCCACCTCTCCCGCCGGTCCGATGACCCGGACCGGCACTATCTTGAGGAACGCCTGGCTCGACTGGGTTCTTGAACTGGTCACCGTTTCCTGCGGATCCCTTCAACGTCGGGCCTTCTGGTGGCATCCCTCCTGGCCACACCGCTTTGACCTGCAAGTGTGGCTGCCTCGACATAGGCAGCGAAAGCACAAGTTGTATTTCTTGGCTAGCTCCCAACTATTTTTCTCCGTGGCCGAGTCATTTTAGTTGACGGCGGACGGCTATGTTCGATACGGGTGTCACCCCGGGTAGTCATCGGCATGGCTGTACGTCTATCTTCTAAAGTCTTCTCGTTCCGAGAAGGTTTCAATGTTGAGTCTGAAGTTCATTCTATACTGGTTATTTTTGTGGAAGCTACTTGGTCTGTTTCTATTGGTTAATATTCGACGGTCAGAACGTCAACCTATCAGCATGAGTTCCAGTTCAATATTTTTATTGCGACGGTCAGAACGTCTATTTACGACACAAGACCTAATTCCCAAAATTTCCGACGGTCAAAACGTCAGTTTTCAAAAAATTCACCAAGTGGATTGACTATAATTCAATCTCCAAAAATTCAAATCACCAAAAACTCACGGTTGGTGATAAGTCCTTATGAAACTTCAGACATCTGTAGTACACGTTTGTTTTTTCTCAAAACGTGTATCTTCAATACGATTGACTATAATTCAATCGAAAATTCAATCACCGAAAAGTCGAATGTACTTTTCAGCGATAATGTTTCAGTAACTGCTTGTTCCAGACGTCAGCGTCGTAACTCAATCTTCTGAGTACGTATCTTCTTTCGATTTGACGAAATTTCAATTTTCGAAAATTCCCGAAAGCTTAAGGGTTGCTTTCAGTCATAAGCCTTCAGGATATGTTTGTTCAAACATCAAAGCTGCACATCAGTTTCATAAACGCACGTCTTCTATTTGTTTAGACGGGCGCTTAGTATTCGAACGAAATCGCTAAAAACGTAAGGGTAGTTTTCAGCGATAAGCCTTCAGGAATTATTTGCTCGACGCAAAAGACGCAATTCAGGCTTAAAAACGCATATTCTTGGCAAAATTAAACCAGCGTTCAGTTCCAGAACAAATCACTGAGAACATAGGGTGG
The DNA here is from genome assembly GCA_945859665.1 of Anorthoa munda. Lineage (NCBI taxonomy): Eukaryota > Metazoa > Arthropoda > Insecta > Lepidoptera > Noctuidae > Anorthoa > Anorthoa munda. The sequence continues at coordinate 9,018,516 of OX243913.1, read as the reverse complement.
TTTTCAGCGATAAGTCTTCAGGAACTATTCTTATAGCTTCATATATGCACATCAGTCTTCATACGGTACTTTTGCAGCTCACAGGAAATATATTCAATCTTCTAACAGTTATTAAAAACAAGAGGGTAGTTCTAATAACTGTCTCCCGGAATTTACCTCTTTGGTCCAGCGGTGGGCTTGGGCACGCAGGATCTATTCTCTGCGGTGCTCGACTTCAATTTGTTTCTTGTGAAATTAATTCGTCAGGAATTCGACAAATTAATTCCACCACTATTTCTTCCCGCTGTCCTGGAGCTGCTTTCCTGGCTTCAATCTTCAGTTTGAAGGCAGCATATTGTGCGGCTGAATTTCCTCTATCCCTGGTGGAATTTCAGTATTTCTTCCCGGTTTTCCAGGTTTCTAAAATCCGGCACAAATTCTACTTAGTGTCGGATTTATTTTATTTTCGACGATTCTTCCTTCTTTTTCTTAGACGTCCTGGAGCTGTTCTTCCAGGTTCCAGGCTGATCAAATCCGGCTCGAATGGACCAATAAATGTTCTGAAGGCAGCGTGTCTTTAATTGATTGACACTTGCGACGAATTTAGGAGCCGACAACAAGTAACTAACTAATTAAGTTCAAGTGACTTGTTTCTAGTGGCTATGGCCGATGACTACGATTCTATCTTTGGACCGAGGGTGTTTTATACCCTCGGTCGTTACTACTATCGAGAGCCCCGCGATTTTGTGCCGAAAATAATTTTTATTTGCCAAAAAAATCCCTTACCCGACAGTGGGTTTTAAGTCTGTACTATCCCTTCCATGGTGCTATCAACGCCTGGATTTCTGTGTACTGTAGCACAGTAACACCCCCTATCTCAGTATCTAATCCATACATCTATATCCAGGCATTGATAGCGTCCCTAGGCTATATCTATAGAAAAAAGGGGCAAGTTCCCTTATTTTCATGTCGGAAAGTTGTATAACAACATCCCTAGCCCAGAGAGTACTATAGGTTGGGGTGACCTGCTGACAAATTCAGCAAGTCGTCTATGGGCGGCTTAAAAAAACTTATTTTCGGACGTTTATCGTGGGATATCATCCCTTAAATACACGCTCCTTAACGTTTTTAGACAATTTATTTTATTACTTGAATTTCTACTCAGACCATCCAAGCTATCACCACCGAATATGGGTGGCCTGGAGGCTGAGGGAGAGCACTTTACAGTTCTAGTGCCTCCATAAGTATATATATACATTTTGTACATAATGTACCCAAAAAAGTGTTAGTTCGACAGCTAGTCACTCCCTTTGTGTCTAGCTATCTCCTAAACTACTTAACTGATTCTATATTTTTATGGGACGACACGATGGCGCGTCTATCGGGCCATCGGGAAGTCCCCGAAAATTCCTTATTTTTGGAAGTCTCAGGGGTGTATAGTCCCTGGGAATGCCAAAAAACGGGCCAAAAATCACAAGTCCAGATTACCATGTCTGGATTTGTGCCTAAACTATATGAGCGATTTTCGCTCCAAAGGGATGGCCTGATAGCTAGTCCAACGGGCCATCCGAAAGTACTTCTATAATAAGTACATCTATTTCCTTCAGGGAGTTATTCGACCTGAAGGGTCTACAAATTTCAACAATTTTGTTTGTTTACATTTTTCCGCGCTGAGTATGTCGGAAACTATCCGGGCGATCTTTCTCGTCTAAAGACCGTCTGGAAGCCCCTTCGACGAGCTTTCCAATGGTAGTACTTTTAACAGTACACCTACATATTTTCTAGGTGCTTAGGGCACCTAAAAGAATAGTCCCGTCGAAACTCCCATAAACAGCGCGTTTTACACTATATACCGACATGATATCTCAGGTAAATAGGCTTTATATAAAGCAGTACACTAATTCTGAACTGTATATAGGTTTCCCGTCTTGATCTAGGTCCCCCATATACCCTAAAATGACCTAAATGTCCTAAATTCACTTCCTGAGACATCACGTCAATATTCACATATTAATGGTGGAAACTATACATTTTCCACATTATATCATTCCTATGTACTAAAATTATGTCTAATACATAATATAACCCCTCAAAACATGATTTTAAGCTACCAGAATTTTTGTACGCAAAACGCCAACATATAAAACTACCCGCCGCCATCTGGCGCACCATTCGGAACTAAGCGGGCGCAGCGAACGCACGCATTCACATGAAATTGATTTTACGTTTTAAGTATGAAGACTATAATATTTATATATTTCAATGCTTCTATTCTATTAATCTGGTATTACTAAAACCCAATACGCATAAATAAACGTTAAGGACGTTATATTACTACCTTAAAAATGCGATTTAAAATACCCTTACATACCGAGCTTATAAATAGGACCGACGTGTTTACAACATTTTCATTCCTACTTGGCGCTCGGGCGTGAGCAGACGTATGACTCTAATACATACTTTATTTACAAAACCATTCAATTGGTTGGTGAGTCTCGTCGCGAACAGCATCGTTGCCGATTAATAAGTCTCTTGGCACGTCTGTCAATCGACTCAAGTGCATCAAGTTGGTACCTGGCAGATCCGTCGCAGAGGTGAGAGCAGTACTCATGTGTATAATGCATGACCGAACTTGCGCTTTGTACAAGTTGAGCAGCTGTTCAGGCGTGAAGTACCGTCTCACCTTCGCAAGGATCCCCAATGTTTTTGCAGTCTACTGAGCCTTTGCCTCAATGAATGGACCAAAATTGAGGGTCGATGTCAACGTAACACCAAGAAGGTCGAGATGATCTGTTATCGGCACGGTTACACCACGGGAGGATGGAGCCGGGTGGAATTGGCTCTTTTTTGCGGCAAAAAGACACGCCTGGGTCTTAGCAGCATTGAAACTGACTAGATTGGCATTGCCCTATCCGGAGACTGCTTCCAAAGACAGGTTCAAGCGCTCAACCATGGCCTCCCGAAGAGACCGGACCTGAGGCCCAGCAGCCCGTGCGCCAGACACGTAACTCTCAGCAACAGTGCTGTCGTCTGCATACCCAAAGATTCCAGGTTTTAGCAGGTCATTAATGTGCAGCAAGAACAATGTTGCCGAGAGCACTGACCCCTCAGGGACTCCGGCGTTAATACCTAATTGACCGGACGAGCAGCCATCGATAACCACTCGGATGGACCGATCCCTCAGGAAGTCTGCAATCCAGTCACACAGACCACTAGGCAGACCGAAGAAAGGAAGCTTACAATAAGGCTCTCGTGCCAGACCCTGTCAAAGGCCTTCGATATGTCAAGGGAGACAGCAAGCGCCTCCCCGTGCTTCTCGATGGCCTCACTCCAGATGTGAATGGCATACGCTAGAAGATCCCCAGTTGACCGGTTTCGGCGGAAGCCGTATTGGCGGTCACTAAGGAGGTCGTTGTCTTCTAGGTATGCCAGGAGCTTATTATTTAATACACGTCCATACTTTTACAGAGGATGGACGTTACTGATATGGTTCTGTAGTTGGCCGGGTCAGCTCGACTACCCTTCTTGGGCACGGGCTGAACATTAGCTTGCTTCCAAGCCTTCGACACTTTTCCAGTCACCATCGAAAGGTGATATAGGTGTGTCAAGATCGGAGACAATTCAGGCGCACAAGTTTTAAGTACTGGTATCCCGTCCGGCCCACTAGCCTTGTTCACGTCAAGGTTACGCAGCACCCTACAGACCTTCCTCTGATGGATGCGAATGTCCGACATACTCGTCTCACAACGAACAGCAGAAGGATTCAGACGCGAAGATGCCGCAAAGAGGGAGGCAAATAAGTTTGCCTTGTCCTCAGCGGAGTGGGCCAGCGACCCGTCGGGTCTCAGCAGTGGTGGTAGTGAGGGGCGACAGAAGTTTGATTCAACCGATTTAGCCAGGGACCAAAACGCCTTACTACCTGCGGCGTGTGAAGCAAGTTTGTCCCCGATTCTGCTAATATGGTCAAACCGTGCCCTTCGCATCGCCTTTTTGCAAGACTTTGCAGCACTGTTGAAGGCTCTCTTCTTCTGAGTCACGTTACTTGCCTTGCGCATACGAGCGTCGACCCATGTTAGGTACGCTTTGTGTTAACCGCGTTTGCACGGTCACACCACTGAGTGTCGGTCTGGATCAGTTGTCAGCAGAAGGTCCAAGCAATTGGCTGTATGTGAATCAACATCCGGCACACTCATTGACCCTTGGACTAGGTGGGTGAGATTTAGCGCAATCGAAAGATTTCGCATCTCTCGTCCAGCATGGTCAGTGCACTGGTATGGGAAGAGCTACTCCTGGTGGTGGGAAGTCCCCCAGTAACACAGTTTGGCGGAGGGGTACCGTAGCTGAGCCACATCTACCGCCTCACTCAGGTACTGTGTGAGCCTGGTTGTCTCCAGATCACCGCTATGCGATCGGTAGACACAGGCATAGATGATCTTATCCAGACCTGTGTCCACCAGGGCCCATAGTATTAAGTAATTTGATTCTTCAAGGTCACGGAAACGCCGATAGCAGATGTCGTCCCGGGCGTACATGCATACACCAGCGCGTCGCTTGAATATGTGCTCCAGGGTTAACCCTGGGTAAGATAGGTACGCCACGTCTGACGGACATCCAATCTGCTTCTCCGTAAGCAACAAAAGTGCTGGTTTCTCAGTCTCAAGGTGGTGATGGACTGCGACAAGGTTAGAGTGCAGACCTCGGATGTTGCTGAGGTGCACCTTATGTGAAAATGAGTGCTGCCGCTGTTCAGCTTGTTTTCTCTTGTTCCTTGACATGAATGTTGTGAGGGAGAGGAGAAGGAAGTGAGATAAGGTTCCACGCCTGCAACCTAGAGACACGCGCCGATAGGACGCTATCATGGGGGGACTAGTCTGGAGACTGCGGGGACGCCCTAGCCCCTCCAAGAATGTCCATCGGGCACTCTCGTCTGGTCGCCAATCAGCACGATGGCGCATTCCGGGATTTTTCGACAGTTGGTGGGGCAGCCTTTCATGTGTGGCTGGCACACTACTTGGGCCCCCAACTACCAACGGTCGGCCAGCGGCGCACCGTGCCTCGGATCCCGCTACCCTCCGCGACCAGTCTCCCGATACGTCCATAACAGCGCGAGTCAGGCCGGCCGGCCTGCCTGCAGTGGAACAACTATCTCGACCCAACTCCTCTAGTGGCTGCACCGAGCATCATACCGGAACACGACTAGGCCGCTTGGCGGTACGTTTTTGCCCAGTGAGTGGTCGCAAGCCTTCGGCCGAAGCCTACCACCAGTTTGTCACCTGATTTGCACCACCCGGGGACCACGTGTAGTGAAACGAAAGGGTACACTCCTACGGACGCGGGTGACTCAGCCCCCTATAACTATATATAACTTTTGGTATGGGAGTCTTGTTGGTCATTTATTAGTCTACCCAAACTACGGATTTCTTCCAGACGCAGTTAGAATCTTAAATCTGAGTTCTTCTATCGTGTCGACGATTCCTTGTTCTTAATTTAAATTTTCTTCGACAGCCCAAAATACCGAGTGAATTATTAGACAAATTATAATCGACGCTATTTTCATTAAGTTACGGTTCAAAATAGCAAATAAAAAGCAACCACATGTCTTTGTTTTTGCAACTCTGCAATGGGAAGTGCATGGTGCTAACTTCTTTTCATGTCAAGCATGAAGTCATCCACTTGCACATCCCATTGTTCCCAAGTTATTATGATTAATTACGCACTACAGGCTAGATGGAGTACAACAGAATAGATTGTGATACATCACATAACATTCTTTCAGGGCATGTCTCATAAATCATAACACTAATAATTGTTTTAGTACTAAGATTAAGATTAAGATAGGAACTTTTATAGATATTGCATTGCATAAAGACATGTGAATCATATTATTTAGAGCCTTTTTATAATGTCATAAAATTCAGATGCGTCGTCATCGTGAATTGTATACAAGATATATAGATTATAAATCTATATATACAAATTCTTACAAAAAACACTTAAAATTTCGCACACGTATTCCTCTTATGATGTAAGCATCCACCAAGGAAGGATTTTTCAAAATTCAACCCCTAAGTGGGTGAAATAGGGGATAAAAGTTTGTATGAAACTTTTTATTAAAAAGTCATCTGTAGGATAAAGCACGGACCACGCGAACGAAGTCGCGGGCGAAGTGCTAGTATATTATATAATAGCACTTTGGTGGTTATTGTGGTTGGTATTTATGTCAAGTTCCACATTTATTAACCCAAGAACTAGAATTTTTCAAAAAAAATAATAAACCCTAAATAATCTTTCATTCTTTTTAGTTTTGAAAAACTAATAATGAAAATCTTTACTGTTTATTTAGCTTGGTATTTATGTCAAGTTTATTAACTGAAGTAATAAGATTCTTCAAAATATCTTTTACACCCCTAAATCGTCTTTTGGGGATAGTTTAAAAAAAAATAACAACCTTTATTATTCATTTGGGATAGTATTTGTGCCAAGTTTCAAGTTTATTGACCCAAGAACTCAGATTCTTGCATACAAACTTCAACACCCCCTAAATCATCAATTGGGGGTAGTTTCAAAAGTTTTTTTATGACTATATTTTTATAGAAGTTTGCGAACTCCCACCGGGGTGCTGTTGTGTCAGATCCGGGCAACTGCTCGATAGTTGTTGTCGGGTGGTTGTATATGTTCAAATTGCACAGACAATTTTGATTGCGCGATGGAGGATTTTGTGACGCAATTTTTTTTGTAACTCGTATGTGGCGGCATAGATACTGCTACATTTTATTGTACACGAAATATTTTTTTAAAATAACACCAAAGTATTATCAAACATCTACTTACTCTTCTGCTTCAGGAGTTACTTCATGTTCCTGACTGAAGGTCTCCTCAAACGACTGGCATTGTTCATAATGTTCATAGAAACTCTTTTCAGCCGGCAATGCCTTCATCCCGCATTCATGCAACCAATCCAACGACGCAAGCAACTGAGAACTCTCCTCTAAACTTTCAATGGCTTTCGAAGTAATAAAACCTCTTTTCAAAAGAAAATTAAATACTCCATTTTTATTATTTTTCTGTGTGGTATTATACCAAGGGTATTTATTATTTTGTGATTCTACACCATTTTTGTAAACACGACTTTGTTTTCGTATAGGTTTCTTGAATTTGAATTCGTTACAGAATTTCGTGTAGTTCTTCTGTTGATAGAGGAGTCTCTGGACTTGTTGTAATTTCATTAGTTCCGATGTCCACTGGTTACTGTCCTTATTTTTACAATTGTAGTATTCCATTGCTACTTCACGTAACTGTAAGAAATAGGATAAATTGGTTATCTTAAGCAAAAATCCACCGCGTCTCTAATAGTGCTAACACCCGTCCGGATTTGGTACGGCTGGACTACGGTTTTGTGGGCGGAATTAGTCCGGCCGTACCATATCCGACCGTGTGTAGAGTGGTCCGCCTGACATTATTATTATTAATTGAGTCCGTCTCGGTCCGCTTGTTTTCACATCGGATATGGTCTGCTCCGCACCAAATCGGGACGTGTGTATGGCTGTCGGCTGGTTGGGCCGTACCAACTACGACCAGCGTTGAAAAAGTCCCTGATTTATGGGAGATCTACTGATTTCATTTCATTTATTCATAAAACAATTTACATAGTGTTGAATATATACCTACACATGTCATGCAATTTACATAAAAATACAAAGAACTATGAATTATTAATGCCAAACAGTTTTAAATATAATGTCTAACAGTTTTGTATATAATGTCAAACAGTTTTAAATAATATGTCAACCAGTTTCTAATATAATATCAAAAAGATTTAAATAATTTATCAAACAGCCAATTCCAATTTACTGCCAAACAGTTTTAAATAATTTTGATTTTGGTTATTGTCCCCCGATATTTTTACATTAAACTTAGTCATAAATAAAAATGGGATATAATGTTCTAAATTCGGCAACAATAGGATTTGAGGGCGTGAGTTAGTCCGACCGTACCATATCCGAGCGTGTGTAAGCGAGAACGGATTTGTGGAAGGAGTTAGTCCGGACGTGTGGTGTGTTAGTACTATAACAAGATTTTAACTACAAAAATCGACCTTACTACTACGAAATAAAGGCGCTGTTTAAGTGTTTATGTCATCAGGAAAGTGCAGTTACAGAATATTCTGAATATACAAATAAATGAAAATGTGTTACTTGACATTGTTCTGTACAATGTCACGCGTTACTTTGAGCACAAGTGGTCGTGAACTTGCCTCTGTGGAACCTTTGAGAGAGTTGTTTATTTGTTTTAATTAAGTAATAAAAGCGACCTTGTGTACGTATTTATTTAACACTTTAAGCACATAAACGTACAGAGGCGGACTTAATGCCTTAGGCATTTTCTACCAGTAAACCTTTGGGTGATGGAGATACAAATAGTGGTAGGTGCAATTATGATAGTAAAATGGATTTGAATACAAGGCCTAAATATAAGCTATAAATAAATACAATTTTATCACCTATACAATAAATACTAAAACAAATAAACTAAATATAGGTACTATTTAACAATTCGTTGAAATAGACAATAGGGAAAAAAATAGCGCTGTGACGATGCTACTGCAAACTTCTTCCGAATGTATTCGCGGTAATAGAGGAAAATATTAAGCGCTATTCCTCTCTCCTAGACACTAACTGTATCTAGAATGTTGCTGTGCCCGACAGGGTCCATAATTGTTTCTGTAACTAATATATACCACCTGTATGTACATTATAGACGCAATAAATTTAACTTGAATTTGAATTTTGAATTAGAACTTAGACTTTGAAGGATAAACGGTTGGTATTTGTGTGTGGATATTATATTTGCCAACTTTCCGTCTGTTCTTGTTGACCTTCCATAATTTGCATTACAGATGGAACGGATATAGGCAAAAAAGGCTTGGACTCTCCAAGTTCACGTCAACACGTATGCCAGCGGTATTCCCACGTGACTTTTATTTACAACCTTGGGACCTGGTAACGACAGCGGTATGCGTGCGAGCAAGTTCGGCTGCGTATGCGACGACAAGGTTATCACAGTAGTTGTTAGGTCGGCTCCTGCGCTCCGTGTCCCTGTTTCGATTCCCGCACGTCACAAAAATTTGTATTGTTTACAGATAATTTGTTCCGGGTCTGGGTGTTTGTGTATGTGAGTTTATTATGTTTGTGAACGCACCCACGATACAGGAGAATTCCTAGTGTGGGCAAAGTATTCAAAAACTATAAAAAAATCGCCCAAGTGCGAGTCGGACTCATGAACGAAGAGTTCCGTACCATTATCGCAAAAAAACGGTACTCACTTAAATATTTATTTTATTCTGTTTTAAATATTTGTTGTTATAGCGGCAACAGAAATACATCATCTGCGAAAATTTCAACTGTCTAGCAATCACGGTTCATGAGATACAGCCTGGTGACAGACAGACAAACATACAGACGGACAGTGGAGTCTTAGTAACAGGGTCCTGTTTTTAACCCTTGGGTACGGAACCCTAAAAACGCTTTAGGTATATATTTTTTAGTTTCAACCTCACTATGGCTTCTGTTTGAAAACAGATATTATTTATTGTATTTATAAACTTACCAAAGCGTACGAAGGCAGTTGTTCATACAATGGATTGAGTGGCGTGAAGAGTATTAATATAGGATTGCCGTCGACATATCTCTCGAAATTAAATCCTTTTCTCCACAATGGCGTTATTCTAGCCACTGGCTGGGCGAAGTTATCTAACACCCAATGTATTAGCGAGGAATGGTTCCATGCTTGAAGGTCACCCTCTCGGGATATGTACTCCTGAAAAAAAAAACAAATGTGTTACCACACCGAACGCAATTAATGTTATCGAAGAATTTAAACACATTTTCCTGCAACAATTACTGTAAACATACTTACAAGGAAAACAGAACTGGAAAAAATAATGCTACATTTTGTTTAACAAATGAGTCGAAAACAAGTTTACAATCTTCATAAGTATCAACTGGATACATATTACTGTTAAACATATACAGCCTTGTGATAGACAAACATATACAAATGTAGGCAAAACATTTCGACTACTTGTCGCACTTATTGCCTTGAATAATTGTACTAAGGCTTAATAAGCATGGTCGGGGGGTCTCATCCCATACAAAGAAGCCGTGCCGACGTACTGCACTGATTATACTGATTATTTTTTGTACTTCGATGGCGTTCGGTTCCGATCCACGGATCTATCTATCGCCGTGGAACGGAACCGAACGCAATCGATTTACAAAAATAATCGGTATAATCAAATGTAAAACGCTAGTTACGTCGGCACGGTTTCTTTGTATGGAATGAGGCACCTGTATGCTAGTATTTATATTATCTGTGGCAAGGTTAAGGTTTTTTTGCGTCCTTAGGGGCGGGACACACAGAAAAGACGTAAGACGAGGTCGCGTCGCAGGCAAAGAAGACAGGGCGCGGACGGGACGCGAAGATAAGTGAGACGACACTGCATTTCTCACATTTAGCTTTGCATTTAAGTGTCTGCTTTAAAGACGAAAACATGTCTTCTTCAAAAGACGAGGATGTTCTGGCTTTAGGGTTCAAAGTAACCCCCCGCACAACCCCTTTCTGCCGCGTCTTGTCTGCGCCTCGCCTCGTCTATATGTTTTCGAATAGGGCGCAGTCATCGAAACGTAGTGTCCGCGTCTTGTCCGCGCCCTGTCTTTTCGCGACGCTTCTAAACATTTTGTATGAATATTTATTGAAGCGGCGTCCTAGCCTTGTCGTCCTCGTCTTTTCTGTTTGTCCCGGCCCTAAAGGTAAAGAACCCAAAACACATGACAACCTAACCTTGGTATCATTCCATAACATAAGGCGAGCGTTCGGCACGCTTTCCACGCCCAACTCCGCTGCGAGCTCCTCTGACGTCACAGCAGCAAAGCATATCTCACCGAGAATATCCGCTTCTCTCGACTTTAACGCAACCGTATACCAAGTGTTATAATACTTTGAAGTGTCCGTTAGCGGTGTGTACCCAACTGCTACAGCCTGCAAAACGTGACGTCAACGATTAGAAAAACAACCTCGTAAAACAAAGAGTTATAAATTACGCACTGTAATTTGGGTTATCTTATCATTTACGGGCCAGGTTCTTTTATCTTTTAGGGGCCAAGTACATTTTCGAGGGCTAAGTGCCGTTATAAAATACAGTGTCAAAAAGTGCTCAGAATAAGTTATGTACCCACATCACAACGCGAGAGTAAATTAACGAGATCCTCTGAAGACGACACTCTTCTTAAAGGCTTCATCATTATTTCTAAAAAGTTGACCATACTGTGAGCATCACGAGGACCTGCAAAAGAACATGGCATAATATCATAACAACCTAACTTATTTCACCTTTTGATTAAAAAAAGCTGAGTATGATTCAGTGGCGTAGCTAGTTTTGAAGGGGCCCTGTATCAGATTTTGTTGTGGGCCCTTCTTACCCGAATACAGCAAAACAAACGCAACTTGCTTTTATTTTTACAAATATCGGCGCCAAGTTATTTTTACAAACATCGGCGCCAAGTTGCCAGTCTGTCGGTTTTTTATCGGTTACATTTCGAGGAGTGTGCGATGGAATTGCATGAACTAATTCCTCCTAGCCCGTTCCATCATTGGACTACAAGACGTACGGCGATGCGTCATCGGTACATGGTGGACATCCCACCCATATGCACCAAACGTTTTGGGAGGTGAGATAGTGGTCAAGCGCAAGCCTATCAAAAAAAATAAAAATTACACAATGAAAGCTTCAGCTATCCAAGTCAGGCTTCTTGAATCAGATCAGTGAAGAATCTAAGTTACGTTAAGTTAATACTTAAGTAAAAATTTAGAGCGAGCAAAGGAAACTAGAAAATTAAAGTTTCTCCACTTGCATAGCTGCTCAGCTTTCATCATAACAAACAGGTTTCATTATCTTAATTTATCCATAACAGCCCTCTTATCTATTTAAATTGGAGATTTTGGACAAAATTTTACGAATTGATGCTTCCACATGTTGGGGCCCCTGTGGATTAGGGGCCCCGTATCATTGATACGGCTGATACCGCGGTAGCTACGCCCCTGGTATGAGTAACGTTTAAGACATGGGTAAAACACACAGTTAGGTCCTGCCTACCATCTAGCCACCCATATCCTATGACCAACATAGCATGCCAAAGTAGGTTGTAGTTATTCAGTCCGTCAGTTAGATATCCTAAAAATATTGGACACGTATTTTTACTTTTGCCATTTAAACAAAAAATTACGACGACACAGTGCGTTGAAATATCGTGTGACGTCCGGTGTACTACACTTTATACTGCCGAAGTGACGTCACAACCCCCCACTCCTAAAATTTGATGCGCTTTATCTTTGTCAATTTTTATTTGTTAAAGCAAAAAATACGTGTCCAATATTATTTGATATTCTCACTGACGGACTAAATAGAATTATCATATTTCTATCCAGGAAAAATCCCTATTGTCGGTTTTTTTTCAGTCTCTGGTTCAGTGACTTTTTGTAACTCATTACCTCCAAAGGCTTCAAAGCACAGTTTCGGGTGAATTTAATTATCATCTATGTATTATTGCCTAGCAGTCAAGGCTATTGCTATTGTATGCAAAATTGAATGGTTCATGTTGCTAACATTGATAATGTGATTCTGTGATACTTGACTGATAACAATCTTGATAATGTAACTGAAGTATGTCTGTACTATTTCAATTTATTTTATGTCAACGTTTTACAGTTTTTAATTAGTAGTAGGTACTAGACATCGGATTATGTTTGCTTATGCTATTTTGATAGTGATATTGCATACTTCAGTAGTGAAATAAGAAAAAAAAAATACCTCCAGTATACATAATGTTTTTTTCTCGTCTTTCCTATGGTGTGGGGTATCATTGGATAGGCCATTCGACAATATTACGGGTCTGTGAAAACCATTTTTCGATTCCGAGATCCGTTTACGTAAAATTAAGCTTTAAATGGCTAATTTTTGTTAGTAGAGTCAAGTATAAAAGGTCTGCAGTTAAACAAGGCTCCTGGTTTTTGCTTAATAACAGCTGAAATTCTACGACAACTTCCTAAAAAAGCTATAGTCAGTATAACACACCTTTTTAATAGCATAATTAGGATTGGACATGTCCCAATGATATGGAAAATATCAGAGATAATAATGATCAAAAACCTGGCAAACCTCCGCTTCTTGTGTCTTCATACAGACCGATTAGTCTGATGCCAACCTTATCGAAACTGTTTGAGTAGATCATCTTGCGAAGGCTAACAAGAATACTTAAAGAAAGCGACTCCATTCCTCAGCATCAGTTTGGTTTTAGAGTTAGTCATTCGACTGTGGAACAGGTTCACAGAGTGGCCAACAAAATAAGGGAAGCCCTCGAGAAAAAGCAGTACTGCTGTGCTGTCTTTCTCGATGTACAGCAAGCATTCGATAAGGTTTGGCACTTAGGCCTGCTTTTCAAAATAAAGAACCAACTTCCACACAACTTCTACTTGTTGTTAAAATCTTATCTGGAAGATAGAATATTTAGAGTAAAAATCAATGACACCTACTCTGCCTTTCATGATATAAAAGCTGGGGTACCGCAAGGATCCGTGTTGGGCCCTACTTTATATCTTATGTATACTGCAGATATACCCACAATAGAAAATGTCCTGTCAGTCACATTTGCTGATGACACCGCAGCACTTTGCAGCCATGTAAATCCTAGTGTGGCGTCGTCAATGTTGCAGAGTCACCTTAACAAAGTTAACGTATGGATGGAAAAGTGGCGCAACAAGACCACACCAAGATTCAGCAAAATATTTAGGAATGCATCTTGATAGAAAACAAACATGGAAAATGCATATTCAAAAGAAACGCGACGAGTTAAATTTAAGGCTCATCAAACCTAAAATGGCTAATAGGCAGAAGATCACATGTCACCATGGAAAATAAGATACTTATTTATAAAACCATAATCAAGCCGGTTTGGACGTATGGGATTGAGCTGTGGGGATCAGCAAAGAACTCTAATGTGGAGATTTTACAACGTTTTCAGAACAAAACACTCAATATTATAACAAATGCACAAACAGAGGTGCATTTGTTCATACCAACACCATAGCAACAGCATTATGTGAGCCTAAAGGTGACAGAAGGCTGAAAAGACAATACATATGGGACTTTGTTTGCTAACAAATCCTAATTTAATAAAAGTTTCCTCACTGGAGGAACAGTTCTTTCCTGACAATAACTCCTATAACAGATCTGTTAAGGCCCTGTGAAGCCGATCGCAGGAAGACCAAAAAAAAAAAAAAGAGTCAAGTGCGGGGGGCACTCTGCCAGCTAAATAGTTGCTTTTGGATATGTGAAAAAAATCACGGCAGTATAACGAAATTAAAAGGAAAACTATCACAGGTTTTACAAGTTTACGAGTAATAGTGGACCAACTTATAAAATGTAGGTACTTAGAAAAGTAAAAGTTTTGTATATTGATGTATGGGGACAACAGTTTTCGAACGGCAATGTCGCTTCATAAGAGAAATGTTCGGTACTTTCATTGTTTATGAACGTTAGTAATGTTACCTATTTATTTTGGTGAATGTAGCTGTTTATACGGAACCCTCTGTGTGCAAGCATTTTGATATTGTGTATAATCCAATGTCCACTAATTACAGTGCTAAATGACTTAGTCTGAAGTGGGACTGGACTGGCCCCATACTGTTGTCAAAAAACAAATGGAGCAAACAGGTCACCCTCTGGTATCCGAGAGATGGCACCACAAAACTGGGACGTCCGATAAAAAGATTGGAGGTGGCACTGGACAGAGGTGAATGTAGAAGGTTGGAAGAGGCCTATGTCGAAAGGCACACCGAATTACGAGACATCTTATAAAAATGGAAGGAATGGTAGGCTATTATTATTAAAAATTTTGTTTGAAAACATAATAATCTTACACATAACTAACAATATTCCTACCATAGTACAGTATTCCTGTTGATATGGTTGTGTATGCCATTAAAATGGGCCATGACGATATTTTGTTATTGTGTAATCTACATTCACTTCCTGGATTCCAACAGTTTATTGCAGAAAACATAACCTGAAACAATATGCAAATATTTATATGGACAAGGCTTTAAAAACCTTTTAGTAACCTTGCTGCAAGATAGATACAAGTTTAGGTCAACAATTAATTGAAATACAATCTATTTCCTTTTTAAAATAATTTGTAGATAAGTGATAATTAAAAAATAATACCACAAATACTATATACTTGATAATGTATAGCAGGCTTAATATAAAGCATAACACATGTTTCATTACAAAAAAAAAGTTACTTCATAAAGTTGATTTTTGGTTGAGTGGCAGAGCAAGTAACTTTTTATGAATATTGTAGTTAGTTTCTTACAATAGCAATCGGTAGTAAATAATCAAATAGCTTTTCATTAATATACTAATAATAATAATGAATTAAGTAAAACTACAAAACACATGCATGAAATAAAGGTTTAATACTCACACGATCTTTAAGAATATATGCAGCTTTCTCAAACTCTCCTCTTACATATTGAGATTCTGCATCCCACGGTGCATAGTACATCACAAATGACACATCCACACGATTAACACTAGACAGCACACTGTTGAGTTGACCTCGGTACCAGTCCTGAACTATCGAGTCGGGTCTGAAGAACCTTGTGGCTTGTGGATGCTTGGAAACCTTTGTTGGTCTGAAACAACATAATTTTAATGAAATAATAATATTATCTATTCTTATTTCGACTTGACTGCATCATGGTATAAATCAATGCTTTAGCCACCAGGGACCCACGGGGTTCAATAATACCAATACCTATATTTTTTTAGTATGTTGTTGTTTCAATAAGTTTAGAGTTTACCTAACCTATATACACTATATTATTAGTATTTAAAAATTAATGAATCTTTATACAATTAAAGTGTTCAATAAAATAATTGAACTTGTTGCTTATTTATTGTGTGTGTATTGATACAACTAGAACAAGTGTGTGCATGTTGGTAAATAAACGTGACACTTACGAGTTATGTAGGGCCCCGTACGTGGTCAGTGCCAGGGCCAAGCAGAATAACATCTCTTTGATT
Organism: Anorthoa munda; assembly: GCA_945859665.1. Taxonomy (NCBI): domain Eukaryota; kingdom Metazoa; phylum Arthropoda; class Insecta; order Lepidoptera; family Noctuidae; genus Anorthoa; species Anorthoa munda. Next base: position 9,002,396 of record OX243913.1, on the reverse strand, counting down.
AACATATTGAGTGTTAACTCCCTGGTGCTCTGTTGTGTTGCGACTTGAGTATTTTCAACCGAGTCTTGGGCATCGCTAGCAGCACCTGACGTTGTTGTTAATGACGTGACCTGCGAAATATCTTCAGCGTCCGCCGATGGAAACATTACACGTCATTCAAAAACAATAATGATATTGAAATTCGATCATCGATAACACAGCATGGCAAAAGGAATGTGTAAAGTGAGTTGGCAATAACAGTACTTAGTGACTTTAATGGAAAATTCATAATAAATTTTCATTTATTGGATGTAAAACCTTTTTTATTTATTTCATAACAATCAATTTTATTTATTCGTGGGGGCTTTTCCATGTCAGGTTGTCAGCTGAGTGAGCTGTCAGTGTCAAGTCCACAGAACATATATACCAAGAAAAAAAAGTCAAAAATTAGTATAGACAAAAATATTAAACAATAGCGTCCGTTGTGCATGCACACGTTCATAGGGGGGCCTTATACGACCACGTTTCAAGCTTTAGGCCGCTACACAAGACATGAAAAAATGAGGTCACGAATCAGAGCTCCATATGGACCGTTTGTTCATTGCGCGACACCGCACTAAAGGGCTTATTACACTACACGGTATTCAGGGCCCTGAATACCAGGTCACTTAACCATTCCTTATATAAAGTACCTATAGATTAAGCACTGGCGTGGCCTCACAAGAGACAGCAATAGTTAGTTCTGGTGTTACAACAAGAACAAGAACACTACAACCCACCATCGCACTGACACTTATTATCTATATAAATATAAATAACCCAAATTCCTTGTCTCAATTAACACATAATACCACGAAATCATAGAAAATAAAACAAAACCGAGTTTGTTTGTCAAACCTGCCATTGTATTAGAGTTTGACAAACAACAGAAACCGGCCACGGTGACAAAGACAAAAAAAAATCTTTTGTCCTTATTTTTTACATGGAGCTGCCAATTAGCCATCTCGCTCTATCAATCCAGCTCATTTTAAGGCTTAATCTATAGGTACTTTATCTAAGTAACCATTCCGTGTCATTAAGGTCTATATTTAGAGAACCCTAACTTCCTAACAGTTATTACACTAAACTAAATTAGGATTTAGGGCCCTGAAATCCGTGTAGTGTAATAAGCACTTAACGCGACACGATATCCAAACGATTGTTCGGCTATGTGGTAGCGACTTTTTTGCAGCGACGATTATGGCTCAACACGCATTGCGATTTTTATGCACGCGAATTTATGTAGTATATAATTGTAATTTCGGCGCCTTTGTTTACCGCTATGCGTACAGCTTCATACAATTCCATAGGTCAAAATACAATTAATTTAATACAATTCAAGGAGAAAATTCACGCGTATAAAAATCGCAGTGCGTGCTAAACTTAAGGTGTGCTTGCTAATTCTAAGTGTAGAAGGGGTTTGAAAATCAACTTCAATCAATTCGTTTACGGCTCGGCGTTGTCTTGTTCTACCACAAATCCTTGTATCCAATTGTGGTAAAAAGTGACATTTCACTTTTTTCATGTTAATTGTCATTGTCTTTTCGCAGCCATTTTAATTTCATTGGATTTTTACTGTTTTGGATTTTTTGACGACGAAGTTGTGTCAGTTTTTGTGTTTTAACGGCTGTTGTTGAACAAAACGTGAAAATTATTGATCACAACGACTTCGATACGAATAAGTAACAATAATAGTATCAGCGCACTAGTTTGTAGAACCTGTAACATTATTTTGTTATGATTCGTTAAACATCCTTGGAATCTCTTTTAGTTGAAAGTAGAAAATTGTTGCAAACATGGAATCTCCGAGACAGTCAGATTCTGATACTGTCGAATATTGGAAGAAGCAAGCAAAATATTATGAACAAAAGTAAGTACAGTCAATAGAGCTTGAGAGAAATGTAAAAACATCATTGTATTGCTCATGACAACTATCATTTCCATGATTCATTACTACTTGTATGTTTTTAGGGTTATCGATATACAACAAGAATTAGATGAATACACGGAGAACTCAGCACAACTTGAAAAAGAGTTAGAAGCTTCATTAGTACAAGTTGAGAAACAAAACAGAGATCTGGAACATCAGAATCAACGGCTCAAAAATGAAATTGAAATGTTAAGGGTAAATATAATCAAATTGTTTTAAGGATATTTTGGTTTTAGAATTTTATAATTGATGCAAAATTTTCCATATTCAGAACAAATTGGAAAGAAGTCAGCATGAAACAAATGCTCTAGAGAATGAACTGCAAGCATTAAAAATAGATAAAGATAAACAAGGAGTGTACATCAGAGAGTTGGAGCAAAAAAACGATGATTTGGAGAGAGGTCAGAGGTAAGAGGTTACATAAGCTTTTATTTATTAATAATCTTATTGATGTAAGACACTACGGAATTGCATGATAGCCATAACTTGTCTGTAATTAAGTATTTGTTACGGTTTCAGTAGATTGTTTTTGAAAGGCAATGTAGTACTCAACATGATTTATTGTATTGTTCCTTCATATAATAAATATCATGATAACTACCCTACTTTACCTTGTCAGTTCAAATGACCCTAGAAATTAATCTTAGGTCAGTGATCCTCTATCTCTTTTTAACATACTTCTATTATATATATTTATTTTTTATATTGAAGCCCTTTTCTTAATATCACCTGTCAATGCGTGTTGGCAAATTGTCTCATTAATCAAGAATGTTGATTTATTAACTGCCTCATTAACCAAGAATGCCATTATTAATAACACAATTAGTAAATAATGTTAATGATTGAAAGAATTGCAAAATCTGTTTACAGAGTTATATCAGAATCTGTATCATGCATTGAATCAATGCTAAATCAAGCATACGAAAGAAATGCTGTCCTTGAGAGTGAAGTCGACGAGGTTGAGAATTTGAGGATCAGGTTGCAGAGAGCAACAGATGAAGCCAGAGGTATGTTTATAACAGTTATGTCTAAAACTTGTTAACCCATTCTATTGCCCGCCTCGCCCTGGATTGGTGGGGAGGAGATAAATCCAGTTGGGGAATGGATTGCCCCATTTTCCAACTGGATTTATGTTGGAGTTGGCTTCCAGTCCTACGGATATTCAGCAGTATAGCTGAATTTCAGTAGTTTACATGGAATGACTGCCTATTGTTAGATGATTGTTTATTGGAGTTATTTTGTTTGACAATTCAAAAGTACCTTTAAGGTTTATTTGTAACTAGCAGACGCCTCGTGGTTTCTCTCGCGTAGGTCCCGTTCCCGTGGGAATACAGGGATAAAAAGTAGCCTATGTCACCCGGGGATAGTGTAGCTTCCCAACGGTGAAAGAATTTTGCAATTTTTCCAGCCGTTTCGGAGTCTATAAGGAACATGCATACTTTCACTTTTATATAGAATAGAATAGAATATACTTTATTGTACACCATAAAATTATACACATTTACAAGAAAAACTTATTTATACGGGTACAAAGGCGGTCTTATCGCTGACAGCGATATCTACCAGACAACCTTTGGATGGACTGAAGAAACAGAATAAAAAAGGGGGTAGTCTGCGGTGTACATAGTGCTATTAGATTAAAACATAAATATATACAAGATAATATTACTATAATAAATACTATACATAAACCTATATATAAACATACATACGCAATATGACATGAAATTTATAGAAAGAGAGAGAGAGGAAAAATAAAAAATAAAAAAATATTGTCTAAATAATGATGACAGAGATTAGATCAGAATAGAAAAACGTTAGAGAGAAAGGAAATGGTTTTTAACCAGGTTTTAAATAATATATAAAGATAGATAAACTATTTTTATTTTGATTGGCTTCCGCAACTTATTAACTGGGTGACACAACACTAGACTTACCCATTTCTATAGATAGCTGTATCTATCCATCATTAATATTGAGATCGAACAAAACTAAATTTTTTCTAGAAATCCAGTATGTGTATTTAATCCAGTATAAAACTGGTTAAATTGGACATTTTTATAGCAACATTTCACCTCATAAAATTTAGTACAAGTACAAATCGTAAAGAAAAATTATTATTAATAATTTCAGATCTGAAGCATGAACTGAGAGTAATGGAAAAGGTACCGAAACCAAAGACGGGAGATGACAGTACAATTGAAAGCTCATTAGTCAATGGACATATTCCAAATCCGTCTCGAACTCAAGTTGAGATAGAAACACAAACTTCTTTGATAACACCACAAAAACGTAAGTATACATTCATATTTATTCTTAAAAATGACACCATTCTATTCCAAAAGGCTGCTAATTGTCACTATATTGGACTATTTTAAAGTCAGGTTTTTCAACTACTGTAAAGTCAGGTTCTAGAGAATATATGCAGATTAAATAATATCAGTTTCATACAAATAAGGTTGCACTTGTCATCTGACCACAGATAACTATGTCATTGGCTTTAGTGTGGGTGGAACTAACAACTTTTCTGACCCAACCTTAACCCACATGTTTATGCACAACACTTTAAAATACAGTACAAACTACTGCATAACAAGTGGGTAAACATAACAGTTAATAAGTAGGGCATCCAATCTCGGTAGGTATCTATCCGTGGGAATGTCAAATGCTATCGAAATGTCACTTGATCAATCCCTTAAATTTTGGCATTTCGACCATCGCCATTCAGCAATGATGATGATGATGTCAGCACATCGAATGACACTTGTCTAGATCTAGAGCCTCTGGTATCCCGCATGGTTTTCTAATCCCACTAAGCCTCCTTACGCACTAGCGGGGTTGGCCGGCTAGGTGGTTCATTCCAGCGGCCAGCCGCCTGATGCGGTTGGAACCGCGGATATATCGCGTTGGCCACCATGGCGGTTGGAAGAGCGGTTGACTGCCACACCAACAGCCATGGCGGCCAACCGCGATAAATCCGCGTCAAGCGGTTGGACCACTCGAAGGCGTGAGTCTCACAGAATATATATACCAAAGAGGGGTTGGTCCATAAATGAAATGGAAGCCGTCAAAGTAGCTTGTGCCATCTATTAGATCATCCAGAAAACAAAGACAGAAAAAAAATAGATACTGGATTCATCATTTACTGGAAACGCGCAACGAATCTGGCCAGTTCGCAAGTTGTTTTCAAGAATTGAAGAAGCTCCTTCACGCTTCCAAATAGCTTCTCATTGCTGAATTACAAGAATGAATTTCTCTGTGTCGAAGTTCATGGCTGCGCAATTTACGAATATGACAAACATCAACGGCGGCCATGTCAAGGCCCCCTTTATATCACTACTTAACTCAACTATGCTAACCAATGGTTTCAAATTTCGTTTGTTGGCCTCACTAAATGTCAAATAAGTAGAAGAGGTAATTGCCTATTTAATCAATTCATAGACTAAAAGTTGCAGGGGTTGACCTTAAAGACCTCCCATAGATTTTTTTTTTGCAGGTTTTGTCCCCCATTAACCCCTAGTTGCGTTTGATCCACGAATTTTTGGCCACCCTTTATTAAGGGTGGATACATCTTTTTTTGCCGCCATTTTGTTTTGGGAAATGTATAAAGATATTGTGCAGAAGTACTTATTTCATGCGGGCGGAGTCGCAGCTCTTCATAAATAACTGCAGACTGGACAATGTAGTAGGACTAAGTATATATTTTATACATTGGTTACAGGTGAAATAAACGGCAATGCAATGACACCATCGTCTCGAGTAACCGCCATAAATATAGTCGGCGATCTACTGCGTAAAGTGGGGGTGAGTCAACTAGATATATTTACACTATTCAAAGCTGTATTAGTCCTAATTGTAGCACTAGTCACTTTAGAATGCACTAGATAGTAGGGGAAAAGCTAAGGGCAATTATCATAATTATTTATTTAATTTATGTATATTTATTATATATAATCATTTATTATGTATGCTTATGTATTTATGTTGTATTTATTAAGCTGTAGAAAGCAAATGCCTCAATTTTATATAATACATTATTATTTTTATGTATACAGTTAAATCTACGATAGATGTAAGTATGGATTAAAATAAAAGAAAACTTTAGTGGCTCCATTATTTATTTCTTTATCATTCTTAGAATAGCAAATACATTATCGAAGTAATCACATTTCCTTGACCTGATGCAGTGTGTTTTAATTCCATTCAAATAAATTTATAAAACTAATTATGCATTTTATAGAATGAGTTCAATCAAATTTTTTTTTGTCTATGAGGTAGAGACAATTCTTTTACTTATCTACAAATATAACGAATCTCTTTATTACCTCAGCTCTGTCACCCCTCTTCATGACATTGTTTATTTATTAAAAAATAATTAAAATATGTAGTTTTAGTCTATAATACCACAGCCAAAGAAAACATGAAGGACAGTACAACAATTTTCTTAATGTCCCTCAGCAAACTTCGTGTTTCGTAGTCGTCGGATTTATATCATTTGCCCTTTGCACTTGGTGCTGACCGGACGCTATCAATCAACTTGGAAGTATATAGAGTTGTTAATACTCTTTTCACTTAGTGTAATTTATTTAAAAAATGGGAGCAAAACTGCTTAAGTCGCTGATTGCCGAGGGACATTAAAAAATTGTTGTACTTAGCAGTAGTATTTTTTGTAGTTTTTCTTGATTTTGTATATGCATGGTTGTGTTGTTGTAGTATGCATGAAATTTGTTGCTTACAGCTTGAAAGGTTTCTTTGCCGTGAATGTGGTAAGGTTAAATGCTCCTGTGAGACGCCTCCAGCTGCTTCACAAATAACTACGCCGAGCGAATCCAGCACAACAGAGAATGGATTGAATGACAATGACTTAGATAACTGTGATGCTGTAGAGTACAGAAACAAAAGAATATACGTCCGCTCGAATTCGGGATCTGAACACGATTCCTCAGCAAGGAAACCGCCTATTTTAACAGAACGCGCATCCGAAACACCATTTGTGCGATCTGCACAAGCAGGAAATGGAAAGTTGAGAAGATCATTTGCCGTGCGCTCACGAGAGGGTGTAGAAAACCTTCTCAGTTTTGCGTCTATCAGAAAAGGGCAAGATCAAACAAAAAAAGTACAAAACGAACGAGATTTCTAGTGATTTTATAAATAGAAAATAGTTCAATTCTATACATAAATGATAGCTTTACTAGAGATTAATGTTTTTTTTTTATTGTAAATACGTATATATGTTAACTCGCAAACATACAATGTGCAGTACAACAATTTTGTTAGTGTCCCACGGCAATCACCGGCTTCCTGCGACTTTAGCAGCTTTCCTCTCCTCCCATTTTTAAAATAAATTACTTTTAGTTAAAAGAGTATTAACAACTCTATATACTTCCAAGTTGATTGAGAGCGTCCAGTCTGCACCAATGCAAAGGGCAACTGATAGAAATCCGACGACTGACGAAACACGAAGTTTGCCGAGGGACATAAAGAAAATAATTGTATTGTACTGTAATACCTAGTTGAAATTGACTAGTTTTGAATGTACATTATTTTACTATATTACTCTTAAAATAAGGATTTTACGAACCAAACTAAACTGACTGCTGCATCACTATTAATATAATTATCTGTATTATATTGCACGTAATTTAATTTAGTGTATCAGCTTGTCATTCGCATTGTTGTACATATTGAACAGCACCCTACTTGCGTAACTGTTTTGTCAGCACGAAGCACGCGCGCCCTTTCATTTTGACAACTCAATAGTATTCACTGCTTAGATAAAGTACCTATAGATGTAGCAATGGCGTGGCCGCACATGAAACAACAATAGTTATTTCTGGTGTTACAACAAGAACACTGTAGCCCACCATCGCACTGACACCTATTATCTTTAAATAACCCAATTCCTTGTCTCAATAAACACATAATACCACGAAATCACAGAAAATCAAACACGACCTAGTTTGTTTGTCAAACCTGCCATAACATTAGTGTTTGACAAACAACAAAAACCGGTCATGGTGACAAAGACAAAAAAAATTCTTTTGTCCTTATTATTTACATGGGGCTGCCAACTAGCGATCTCGCTCTATCAGTCACGCTCTTTTTATGGCTAAATCTATAGGTACTTTATCTAAGATTGACTGCGTGTTTTACGCTGTCGATAAGACATATTTTTGACAATATGAAGCAATGTGTGGAAGCAAAGTGTGCCATGAAGTTACGCTGTTAGGGTGCAGTACGCTTTGAATAATAGGTGTTGGTTATCACCGCACAAGTCTTCCTGTCACCTACTAATATTAACATCATCATTTACTGTGTACTTTTCTTCATTGTAGGCTTTGGAATCAAAGTTAGCGTCGTGTCGCGGTACAGTTAGACCTAAAGAACATTCACCAAATTCAGCTTCGGATGTCAATAAGGACTACAGGTGTGTACTCAAGAACTAGATTCGTCCCTCATATCATCATCTGTATCGTGACGTGCCGCCGCAGCGTTTAGCTTTTATCATAGTGTGATACTATTATCAAGCGAATCTTTTAACATCGCTTCAGGTTATTCTTGCTGATCTAGAATTCAACTCGAGTACTGTGATCGTAATCACATTTTTCCTAATTTTACTAATATCTGTGATGATAATGAAATAGTTAAGTATCGGTATCTATGTGAACGGTTTTGGCCTACCCACCGGAGAACTAGCACTGTGTGAATCAATGCCGCACATCATGTAGTAACTAGCTTCACGAACATGTGTTGTTTCTATTAAATTTAATAAAAAAAAAATATATAAAGCGTCCATCTTTAAAAAAAAAAACTATTAATGGGAGTTTTAGCTACCGAAGTTAGCGGTAATTTAGATCTATGGTTCAATTAACTCCAGACATAAATAAATAATAATTGTTATATTCAGTTATTAATATACTTCTCACTTGAGTGCACGTATTCTCGGTGTAAACTTTAGGAGTAATGGACTCACCTTTACATTACAACAATAAATAGGATACTTTAGTCTATTGGTGGACAAACATATTTTCGAATGATATTTATGTAAATAGTAGGTAGAGAGGTATGTATGAAATTGTTAAAATTAAAGATTAAAATTTATCAGCAGAAATTGCAATGACATGTATAAATTTATGTATTTTGTACTTGCATAATAGTAACATAATTATTTATGTAGATACAATCAGATTTGTGTATTCGACAATACATTGAGATGAGAATATTATTATAGCAATAAATGTTTTAAGTTAGATCTCTCCGTTAATGTGCTGTATCATTATGAAATATGTTTATATTGAAGGTTTTTTTTTTTTTTTACAATTTGCGACAAGTATAATTTTATAACATCACTAATATTATAATCAGGTGCTCAATACACAATTAGTGAAATACTTGGAACTGAAACAGATTGAATATATTAAGAATAGTTTCGAGTTCTATTAGATTTTGGAAAATTTCTAGGCGTTGCAGAAATAGAAATATTCGTGACTAACCGTTAGTTAATATTGGGCAATAATTGCATGAGTGTACCATTGTTCTTAGCATGCACTAATAATATTGTGTTATGTGTTTGTCATTCCCATATTCTGTATTATATGTAACCTGTTTTGAAGCATTCGTCAATAGTGATTACCAAGTTTTTTAGAAGATATTTCTACTCTCGATGAATCTTTTTCGTAGAGTAATAAGCTTGGTACAAAATAATTTTATTATTTAACATTTTATGACGAGTGAGTCGTGTCTTGCCTTATAAACTCTTAGTAAGTGGCAGCAATTTAATTCTGATTATAGTTAAGTTACATACATTTTATCATTAGCTTAATAACATGAGAGAAATTGAAATGAAAACAAATGACTGTAGGTAGAATTTGTATTTAAATATTTCTGCTATAAAAACACTGCGTTTATATGTATAACGTACACTTAATAAAACAGCCTCAAGCAAGATAATATAATTTATAAAATCACAATGTAACATACCTCTAAACAATTTGTGTGACGTCTATAATAAATAATAAATCTATTGAAAATTGTTCTAGTAATATCTACATTCTTAGTTGGTCAAATCAATGGTTTGTTTTTTGCGTAATATTACTCAAATGTATTTGCCGAGTTTGCTGCAAATAGTTGTAAGTATCTAGCATTTATAAGTTCACGCGTGTGGTGACCAAACAACTTTTTATTTTTTACGCAATATGAAATATCGAACGATAATAAAGTAAGTCAAAACAGACTGGTTTCTTTTCTTAATACATATTTCCTTCACATCACATCATCAGCCTATTAATGTTCCCACTGCTGGGACACAGGCCTCCTCTCTGTGAGAGGGAATGGGCCGTAATCCACCACGCGGGCCCAGTGCGGGTTGGTGGATGTCACATGTCTTCGAATTTTTGGTTCTAGAACATGCCGGTTTCCTCACGATGTTTTCCTTCACCGTTTTGAGAGCAGTGGTGATAACATAATTTACACAAAGTAAAGCGGCTGCCTGGGCTCGAACCCACGACCTACAAGTTGTAAGTCGCGGCCGATACCACTGGGCCACCACTGCTCTTATATTTACTTATAATTAGATAATTGACAACATAACATGATGGTAATTCAGTCTCAAACTATTTGCTTCCCAACAAGCACATTTGACAGTAGATTGGTCCATTCCACTTGATTGGGAACTTCAACTGGAGGCTTAAATATATTCACCAATTCAGGGATAGATTTATTGAATAACTTTATCCTGAGTATTAAAGGTGCATTCTCTTCTTGATTTATCACCTCCATATGAATATTACCTGTAAATTGAAGATTTTTTATTGTGTCAACAGTATTGGCGTATTCAATTTGTTTTGCATAATATTGAATTGTAATGAAACATACCTGTAACTTTAGGAGAGTGGGTAATCCACAGGGTGACCACATACAATGGCAGTGTTTGTATCATATAGATCATTTTGGCTAGTAAATACTGGATCGACAGAGATAATACTCTAAACTGAAAAATATTAACAAAAATATGTACAGTACATGTATCTTCTGGATGTCCCTCGGCAATCATCGCATTTCCGAATACAAACGAATGATAATTTCCATGTCTATCAATTAATAGATTTCTCGTGTATAACCATTTGAATTCAGAAAAAAAAACTTTTTAACAAAAAATTAAACCGACTTCCAAAAAAAACACTGGAAAACGAAAAATAACTTTCTTTTCCGAAATCGGTCTTTGGTAACAATTGATTTCCGTGTTTCTACACCGACTTCGGAAAAGAAAGTTATTTTTCGTTTCGCAGTGTTTTTTTTGGAAGTCGATTTGTTTTTTTGTTAAAAAGTTTTTTATTTATTTCTTTTTAGTTTTGATAGGTACTTCCAATTGCCATAAAATTCATATATAGCCAAAGTACATCTCATGACGATTCCAATAAGCCCATACACGACTAGGATACATTGTTTTATTTCGGAGTACCCGTGCCTACCAGCCGGCTTCATCATCAGATCAGTTCGATGGTACCATTTTCATCAGCACTATGTATTTATAAGTATTTGCTTCATCATAGTCGTTAAACTATTCGAGATATCTTATAACCCATGACATACTTAGCATTAAGGAATTCTATTGGCTATCTGTGGTCTTCTTCACCAGTTCCACTTCACCAAAAGGTTACTTTCTGAGTGCAGATGATTGCATTGTTGATAAAAATACCAAAATCGCTATATGTATGCCTATAATATTTGAGGAGTTCCCTCGATTTCTCCAAGATCCCATCATCAGATCCTGACCTGATGACTATGGGACCAACTGGGAAGTATACCCTTTCAAACAAAAGAAGAATTTTCCAAATCGGTCCAGGCGTCTAACAGTAATCGGGAACATACATAAAAAAAAACATAAAAGATTCCGACGAATTGAGAACCTCCTCCATTTTTTTGAAGTCGGTTAATAAATGCTTTATTGTTGTTTTGTTTTGATTTCCGTGTGAACTATAAAGAGCTGTAAAACTATTTTCCTTTAGCAGCTTTCCTCCGATTTTTGAAATAAATTGTATTAAGTTAAAAGAGTATTAACAACTCTATATACTTCCAAGTTGATTGAGAGCGTTCGGTCTGCGCTAAGTGCAAAGGGCTACTGATAGAAATCCGACGACTGATGGAACACGATTTTGGCCGAGGGATATTAAGAAAATAGTTGTATTGTACGTTAGTAGGTCACAGGTAGAATGTAATTCAAATGAAGTCACTCAGACAAACATTTGCACGAGTCCATGCGCATCATTCGTAATAGGTAAACTTTTACGAGTTTCAAACTGTATTCTCATATTAGCATGTTGCATAACGGTGATACGCGTAAGGCATAATGTGGGTCAAACCATCCATAATGCATGTAAATTTGAAGACACTGCAATACAAACTATGCTTTCTCAAAAAGTCTATATATGGTCCGGATTGCCGACACGGTTGGCGCAGTGAGATTGGCTACATCGCTTCATGTCGCGGGTTTGATTCCCGCACGGAACAAATATTGGCATGGCCTACAGGTAATTGTTTTGAGTCTGGCTGTATGTGAGTTGGAAGTTTGTAAACCCACCCATGATACAGGAGAAATTCCTAGTGTAAGGCTCAGAAAATTCAGGTCATGAAAATAAACCTTAATAATTATGCTTACCACTGTAAATACGATGTAGTAAAGAGTTGTTGTAGGTAATAATAACAGCAATATGGTAAATGCTACAGTGCCTACAAACAGTTCTTGGTTCGTATATTCGCAGGAGTCAATGCCGCCCCGCAGTGGATTATATTTTCTGCCCACAAACAATCTCAGTAGTGCAATCAGTCCAGATATTTGTATATTGAATAGCCTGAAAAAAGATAATGCAGTACGATTAATAGTTTTTGCAGTAAGTATAAAGGTTAAGGAAGCAGCTGTTTTAGTTACCTGCTATTTCAACGCATACCGACGGGGCGCTGTGCAGTGACAAATGAATCTCAACCTTAGCTACTAAAGCATAAGGATGAAAATCGTATTACGAAATTAGATCATACTGGTACAATGGGCGAGTAAATTTTGCGACCTACAATGAGCCTTTAACCCATTCGTTGCGGCGATCAAAATTACGTTTATTAGCCAAATGCGGGACGGTTTTCGTCGCGAACGCCGATGAGCGTCCTCCGCACCTGATAAGGATAATATAAAACGCCAATCGACGTTTTCAGCACTGTTTAAAGAAATTGATCATTTTTACGCTAAAATCTTAGAAAAACTACAAATACGCCAAATGTGTAGTACGTTCACGATCGTATTTGGTGTAAAAAAATAAATTATCATCAATTAGGACTTTTTTGTGAAGTTTTTGTTCTTTAATAGTTGGATTGTGAAAATTTGGAGAATATAGCTTCAAATGCTATTATTTTAATTAAATAATAAGAAGGTACTTCACTTTTAAACTACAGACTCGTATATTTTGGTTTCAAATGATAAGAATGGCTAAATTATCAGTATAAAATAATATCAGAGGTAGCAAACCTTTTTTTACTTTTATAATACTATTATTATTTATTTACATACCTTAGTTTTATAGACATCTTTTTTAACGGGAAATAATAAGTCTAGCCACAAAATTATTTATTGGACACGTGATTAAACTTCTAATTTTATAACTAAGCAACGGGAAAATGACATAGCCTCTAATAAACTAATTCGTCTTTTTTGCAACGCCAACTAAATATTCTACAGAAAGCGTCAAGTAAAGATCATCAATTATTGTGACTTGTCCTTCTTATTATACATTGCCACGTAATTTACTAACTCGGCCACGGATTTTATATCTTGTCACCATTTTACGTTTTACAGCTTCAACGCAATATCCTCAAAAAAATATAATTCAAGCTTCTATCGAAGAAAGAAAGAAAGCATAATTTATTATAACTTAGCATGTAAAACAATACATCATATTCTTTTATCGTGAAAATAGCCACTGCATGATTTGGCGCGAGTACGCGAGACGACAGCGACCGGCCATTTGCACCAATCAGAGAGCGCCATTCGATTCATGTGACGACGAGTTTAGTTGATCACATGTAATTGTTTATTGTCGTTCGTGCGTTCGTATTGCAATTGTTTTCGCTGTAATTAAATTAAAGTTTTCGATGAGTAATAATTAGTTATGACGTTTAAAAGTGAAAATGAAGTACCACTGTACTGTTCTGACGAGCAATTTTAAATAATATATTATATTTAAAATAATAAATGACGGTCAATGAATAAGTCCAAGAGCGAGCGTAGCGAGCTCGGGAGCTTAGGGCACCCCGACACGGACAGGTTAGGTTCGAAGGAGATGACGGGAGCTGAAGTGAGCGAGCAAAGCGAGCGAACTCAGCTCCCGTCATCTCCTTCGTGTTAGGTTACTTTAAACCCTGCATACAGAAATAGGAGCCCCGCGCAGCGGGGCTCCGTCGACTCTGTCGCATAAATACTAATCCAACTTGCACCTATTCTATATTAAAACCAAAAAATATAGTCTTTTATTTTGTCTCTCCTCAATAGCTTCTGGTAATATTAGTGGCCAATATACTATTTGATGAAATGTTTTTGCAATTTTTTTACGATCAATTAATATGGCATGAGTTACATTTTAAACGTACTGAGTTAAAAAATTAGAAGCTAAATAAATATATTTTTTGATGTCATTTAATAGTATTTTAGAAATTTACTGTTAGAATGCATGTTAAAAATTTTGATGCTAAAAAATAACCATCATGCTGAGTTGTATTTAGAGTGGTTTACATAGAAGATAACTAGTGGCTAACATAGTATTATTTAGATGCTCGTTAATTGTGGCTGACTTAGTAATTTAGAAGGCAACATACATTTTTGGGGGCGAATAATGATATTAAAAAGAAGCCTGTTTAATTAGCACCCTTTTTTAACCTGAAAATTAGTATCAAAATGAACTTTTGTTGAAAGAATTGATGCAATTAGTCGACACTATAGAGAACGGACAAGTTTTAACTTGTAAAAAATTTAACTCCGTAAAAAATTATCTAATTTATATAAAAATGAGTAGATTACTTCATACACATTTATTTATTTGTCAAAATCAATCTGCCTTGCCTTTTCCCAACTATATTGGGGTCGGCTTCCAGTCTTACCGGATTTAGCTGAGTACCAGTGTTTTACATGGAGCGACTGCCTATCTGACCTCCACAACCCAGTAACTGGGTAACGCGGTACACCTTGGCAAGACTGGTGTCAGATCTCAAGCTTCTGACTACCCGAAACGACTGTCAAAGATCTTTAAATGACAGCCGGGACCAACGGCTTAACGTGCTTTCCGAGGCACGGAGGAAACTCGGTATGTTGAAATGGTCACCCATCCACGGACCGACCTCGTCAAGCATTGCTTAACCTTGATGATCGACCAGTGCGGCTGTTATTATATAGCCACGAGCTCCTCCACTACATTTATTTATTTGTAAACACATTAAAATTTGTTCTAAATATATTTAGGAAATTTTGCAAAAAAACATAATAGGAATCAATGGTTGTTAAACCCTGGTAAACGCCGTTAGGCGTCTTCCGCACCTAGGAAGGAATTCGCAATTTTTCAAAAAGTTGAAATTTCGGCAACTGCGAGCAGTACCTTGTTGTATTTAAAAAAAAATGTTTTTTTTTTAATATATTGCAAGTATAATTTTTTGTGACTTGTTTGTGCCAAGATATACGAAATAAAAAATAAAATGCCAATGGGCATATTTGGCATTCGAATATTAAATCAAAAAACGCCGAAAGGCATCCACCGCAGCGAATGGGTTCAAAGCTAGTAAACAGTGTGAATAACGATAGAACATCGAGCCATCTTTCTGTCGAGGGTAGGTAGAACAGTTAGGTTTGTTTGTAAAATATTTTGGTTACCTGGCTGCATAAACATAGATGCAATAAGAATGGAATGTGGCAATGCATATCAGATCAGACACTATAGCGGTTTGAAATGTTAATCCCAAATACCCTATATAGTGGTATATGTGAAGTATAGTATCCAGTTTCTCCCCTGATACATCTGAAATAGAAGTTTCATTTGCTGTAGTTTATATTTCAGAGTTAATACCATGCATTATTTATAATATTTGTCATATTTTACCCAAAAATAGCCACCACAGTTGCACATGATAAGAGAAGTATTTTCCTAACATTTTGTTGAATGCATTGTTCAGTTTTAATCCAACTGGAGCGCCCATGAGCCATTTTAGTAGAGAGTAAAGAGAATTAATCAATTTCTGCAACAGAAAAAAATATTAATTTGTCAGCTGGGGAAGAGGAAAAATTATATATTTTAATATGATATTTAAGTTGTTAGTTAGGTTGAAACCCAAATAAAAAAAGTTTTACCCAAATAAAAATATTAATTCATCCTGAATCATTAAGGCACAAGAAATGTTCTAGCTGCTATGAAGCAACACAATTTTATTTCCAGCTTTGATTAGATCCTCTCAAACAATTTCAATAGCTTTTATAGCTATAGCTTACTAAAGTTGTCAAAAAATAAAAGGCCTGTTTTGACAGCTATAAAAATATTAAGTAATAATTAAACTTGATGCTTGCGAATGATACTATACCCATAGGTAACATATTAATTAATAAGGATTATGAATTTGATTTTTCAATTTCTTTCTTAGAAAATTATTGCGGCATGTAAAATGAGAAACGTCGACGGACTTCTTAGATTGTGACGGCTTTAGCTACTGCCAGTGGCTTCGGCCGCGTCATAGTCGAAAATCTGCCCAAGGGAACATATTCCTGGGATAAATGGAAAACTTTTTCAGCGATTTAGGCATGAAACCATAACAGACAGACAAAGTTACTTTTGATGTTGTAATGAGCATGGATTTCTACTTAATGTATTAAAAACCATGAAAAAAAAATCTGAATAGCTTAAAAAGTAAACATTTACCTCTAGAACTCGCATTAGCGCTATAGTGATTTCAGTTTTATCCTCTGTGAGCAACTGCAGAGCAATGTACCCTAATAGGATGTCCATTATCACCGCCAAAATTAAATTGCCTTGTTTTACTGTAACCTGCAGAAATAAAAAAAAGCCTTCATAACTTTTTTATTACTCTTATTACTTGTAACCAAGTGATTTGATAAATGTACCACAGTTTACTAAGTATTAAGATTGAAATTAATAACTAACTTTTTTGTCTCTCTTAACAGTTGATATTAGCCAATTAATTAATGTCCAATAATTATAAATATGTTGCAGAAACATAGAAGAAGCTAGCCACTGGTTGTTTCTAACATTTTCTTGAGCATCTTTTTCAATTGTTTTTCCATGATCGTCGTGAATCAAATGCACCAGTTTTGTAAAATAGTTATGATTGGTGTCAGTAATTGCTTGAGAGTCTTTAATACTGTTATAATCATAGAGCATAATAATACAATTACTGTTAGAGGAAACTTGATTTCCATTTATTAGTAACTTGTTGATTTTAAGTGTAACATTTTGTTCTATGTCCAGAAAATTCATAAATCTTCTGGACACTTTCTTTGGTATGTGATTCCCACAGTATCCGTATATTTCGTTTTCTTGTTGTTTTTCGGACCACAGCTCAATCTTTGTTGTGTATTTGGTGATATAAATAGTGCGAGTACAGTCTTCCAAAACATTAACATAACCCTTGAAAAACACTTCTTTTGAATTATGTGGAAATATAGGCAGTAATATTCGTACTGTAGTGGGCATTTTTGCAAAATTATCGTCACATAGCTGTGTTATATTATATCCGTAAGAACTGTTTAGTTGAACAAATTAATCAAACCCAAAACAAACCACAATGATAACAAGTGTCATCTGTCAACCTGTCAACTCAATATGACAATAAGATAATGTCACTAATACAGATAGTAATTTAATGACCTGGCTACTGAAGCCCTTAAGTCAAGTCTTCAGTAGAATACGGATGCAGTGACGGCCCTAGCAAAATCTGTAAGTGGAGTGAAATCTTATGTTCAGACCGCACGAGACGTAACTACGCGTTAGCGGAGCGATTGACGCTGCCGCTAGTGTGGTATAGCAAACAGCGCGACACTGCAAGCTACTGAGTGTGGTGCGTGAAAAGTAACTGACGGAGGGTAAAGCTTTTTGAGCGTATGTATGTATGTTCATTTCTATAGCACGCTCTACAACCCAAATGACTTGACGGATTATGACATAATGAGGTGTCGTTGGATTCGTCTCGGATAAAATTTCCATTATGGGGCGTTGATTTGGAAGTAATATTTTTTTTTGTATTTAGTACTCATGAATAAATAGCATTTCACAAATTTTCAAGTCTCGGAAATTTTATGATTTTTTGTATGTTTTTCGTGAGGTAAAAAAATGAAAATTCGTCCAAAAGCGAGCGAAGCGACCTCGGGAGCTTAGGGCACCCCGACACGGATAGGTTAGGTTCGAAGGAGATGATCATCTCCTTCATGTTAGGTTACTTTAGCCCCTAAACCTCCACCCTCCCCGCGCCAAAAATCAACGGCCCATAATCGAAATTTTAACTTTCGTCTCAGTGACACAAACAATATAATTTTTTTAAATTCCCTCCACCTCCAAAAAAAAGGGAATGGTATAATTTTTTTCGTTGTCATAATAATAAGGATATCAAACGAAAGCTACTAACTAGACATTCCAGAAATATATGTGTATTTAAAGTTACACTTTAAGTTACTATTTTGGCACAAATTTAAGATAGCTGTAACTTTGATAGCAAATTAAATAATCTTTTACCACATAACTTTTTTGGAGAATTCATTTATTAATAAAACTAAAAAGTCTGAAATAAAATAATTAAAAAAACAAAAAACCTGACTGTTGGTTTTATTTGATTTTTGTGAAAATTCCAGGATAAATAAATTATTCTCGTTAGTCAATATCCAGAAAAAACAACGTTTGGAAGGAAATTGCCGAGCAATTGGGTGTTAAGGGTAAATAATTTTCGTATTTTTCTGTGTACAGGTACTTTTTTTTTCAACTCATTCGTAACATAACACAAGTAAGCTCAAATAGCGTTCTTCCATCTTGCTCAGAAGTTACCGATCGACTGTCGAGCAAAATTGGAAAGAACAATGGCAGGTGCCCATACATTGTTTTAGCTGAGATTAAAATCGAAAGTCTTTAAATGAAAAATATCTGGTTTAACTCAGGGTGATGTTCTGAATTAGTTTGTGCAAGAATTTTTTTTCGATAATGTAGAGAATAATAGATATTCAGTCATAAACTTTTGTAGGTTATGTCTGGGTAACTTTTAGTAATGTGTTTAATAGGTAATATTATTCAATTTCGTGGAAGTAAAAGGGAAATATCGCATTAGTATTTCCCTTACCTAGTTATTTTAGCATGAAATGTGTAGTAGGTATACTCTTAGGAAAGAGTATATTTATTTAAACTAAGTGACTTTGACGTGTATCAAAAGGTTGTCGTCTTAGATAAAGTACCTATAGATTAAGCACTGGCGTGGCCGCACATGACACATCAATAGTTAGTTCTGGTGTTACAACAAGAACAAGAATACTACAACCCACCATCGCACTGACACTTATTATCTATAAATAACCCAAATTCCTTGTCTCAATTAACACATAATACCACGAAATCATAGAAAATCAAACAAAACCGAGTTTGTTTGTCAAACCTGCCATTGTATTAGAGTTTGACAAACAACAGTAACCGGCCACGGTGACAAAGACAAAAAATAATCTTTTGTCCTTATTATTTACATGGAGCTGCCAATTAGCCATCTCGCTCTATCAATCAAGGTCATTTTAAGGCTTAATCTATAGGTACTTTATCTAAGGTTGTCGTCAACAATCAAGCTATTTTTTTTTAGACTTGGGTACTAGTCTTTTTGCCAATCATTAATTGAAAGTAATTCATTTATTTCTACTACACTACAATATTCTTACCTACCTGCAAGGAACATCTACACTTAGACATAAACTGTATTGTTAACTCATTTACTGCAATAAATACAATAATGATATTAGAGTCTGGCCAACGAAAGCGTGATCTGGGGTATTTTCAAAGTTGGGGTATGGCAACATTATTAATCTGTGTATTGTCTGTGATTGCGTTAATTAGTATGACTTGGTAATCTTGATCCATGTTGGCTGATTGTTATATATTTACGATATTATGATACCTTTTCTTATGTTTATGTTTCAATGTTCCTCATTTGGCCGAATAACTGCAGAAGAATGGAAAAATTGACGGACCATGTAATAAATGTGGCAAATAAATATAAACAAAGAGATCACATAACAGAAGAAGTATTGGAAAAATTTATATAAGTGTAGATGATGATTCAGATACAGATGAATACTTAGAGGTTGAATTTTTGGACTATGATTTTGAGTATGATGATTAAGTAATTAATAAATTAAATGTTAAGTGGGTTAATATTATGTACATACTAATAAATAAATCTAAACACTCTTTTTTAACGCACATCCATGACAGTCACGGCTCCGTCACACTTCACCAAACGAAGCCAATAAATCAAAAAATAAATTATAATAAATACAAATAATACAAGTATCAAAACTTTTATCTAGAGGTATAGTTGGTGATACCACATTAGGATTTTTTGAATTTGCCGCGTTTTTCAGATCACACTTTCGTTGGCCAGACTCTATTACTTAATATAGTTACTACTTGTCACTTAGCTGATAAAATATATAATGGCAACACTATGCTAAAGAAATGAAGTAAAAAATCAAATAACTTTTTATTTAATATGTTTTTTTTATCTATTTTGGACCAGGCCTAATTATACTTTAAAAAACATAGACAATTAATAGAATGTCTTTCGTATATAACTCACTTTTAGACGCTCAAATTTAATTCAGCTAAAATTTTGCCATTGTTCTTTGCTGCGTAGTGTCGCGCAAGTGCGTATTAGCATATTTGGTTGCGTCGATCCGCCGACGAGTAGTTACGCCTAGTGTGGGCTGACCTTAAGACGACGACTAACGCCAACGACCTTGAGGGAACAAAACGCGCACTCATTTCACTCCTGCGCGACCCAAAATTTCGTAGTTTTTTGTACTTTCCTTATTATTCTGTGATTTTAAAAAAAAGCTTCAGATCAAAATGTCTTAGATAAAGTACTTTATCTAAGCAAAATGTAGATAATTAAATTGTCTTTGAGATGGTAATGATTTCATTACCATTACGTCCAGCGGTTTTATTGCGATTGTCGTGTTTTTGTCCGTTTTAGACATAACTTTACAAATAAATTACACTATGTTATACGAATAAAACTCAAAATTTGCTTAGATCAAATTATTAAGAAAATGTAAACCATTTATTTATAAAATATTTTTTTTTCAAAAAATTACTACTCGTCATTTAGACGTGATTCTCATTATAAAATCAGCAAGTCAAGGGAATCGGCGCCTTAATTGTCAAAATGCAAAACTTGCCCTTGTTTCCCGTCCAATAGGGAAATATAGTGTCTAATAGGATTAATTCTATTTAAACCGTCAGTGAGATTATCAAATAATATTGGACACGTATTTTTTGCTGGAGCAGTGGTGGCCCAGTGGTAAAGGCCGCGACTTACGTGTCGTAGGACGTGCGTTCGAACCCAGGCAGGCGCTTTACTTTGTGTAAATTATTTCATCACCACTGCTCTCAAAACGGTCAAGGAAAACATCGTGAGGAAACCGGCTTGTCCTAGAACCAAAAATTCGAAGACGTGTGACATCCATCCACCAACTCGCACTGGGCCCGTGTAGTGGCTTGCAGCCCATTCCCTCTCGCAGAGAGGAGGTCTGTGTCCATAAAAAAATACTAAGTTAAAGCGCATCAAAGTTCAGGAGTGGGGGCTTGTGACGTCACTAACTAATGCAGTATAAAGTGTATAAGCGGCGATTTCACGATATTTCAACGCAATTATCGTCGTCACTATAAGTATACGTGTCAAAAGAAAAAATACGTGACCAATATTTTTTATTAATCTATCTGACGGACTAAAAACTAGTTTTCAGTAAACAACCCTATTGTTTTACGGGAAAATTATAATGTGTATCAAGTTGTTTACTTTGTCGAAACATGCAGAAAATTTTGAGAAAGTCACAATAATTGTCTATAGGTAGGCCTCTATTGAAAGCTCTGACGTCGGACATACAGGAGGAGGCACCCTGGTGTATGCTGTTTGCCGATGACATTGTGCTGGTTGACGACAGTGACCTAGTGGTCCAGAGCAAATTATTGGTATGGCTATGGTAACATAGACTGTTAGCCTGAAATTAAGCAGAACTATAACGGAATACCTGTTCTGCGATATTGGCGGTCGCTCCAGTTCCGTGCACATAATAGCTCTCACTGGAACGCCCATACCGATCTGCTCCGTCTTTCGGTATCTAGGGTCGCTTGTCCAAGGCGATGGCGAGGTAGACCGAGCGTAACGCACCGGATCAACTCAGGATGTATGTAATGGCGACAGGTCACTGAATAAACTTGCGAGTTGCTCAAGTTAAAGGGCAAAATCTACAAGTCCGTGATTAGACCTCTCATACTGTATGGATTAGAATGTTGGGCTGTGAAAAAGATGGATAAAAAGAGATTGCATTTGCAATTGATAATGTTGAGATGGATGTGCGGAGTGACGAGAATGGATAAAGTGAGAAATGAGTACCTACCTGTATTAGAGGAAGTTTGAAAGTGGCACCAGTGACACAAAAGTTGAAAGAAAACCGTTGTCCTGGTATGGTCATGTGATGAGGAGGGATGAAACGCAAAACTACATTACATTTCTCGAAAAAAAAATTTTACTCTCTTTCATCCAAGCAGAGTTATGAATTTTACCTATATAATATTATATATATTATGTGGATGGATGGAAAGGGAGGGGAAGGCCAAAGAATAGATGGTGGGATGGCTCAAACTGACTCCCTTTTCTTTCATGTCACTCCTCACACAGTATAGTCACAGTTATAGCCTGACGGGGGACAGGACGGTATCGAACAAAAAAACGTGTTGCGCCGACCCCAAATAACTTGGGATAAGGGCATGAAGAAGAAAGAAGAGTAGGCAATGCGAATTATTGAAACAGCCGCTGAACATCACTCGAAATAATGGCACCAAAAATCCCACTTACTTGGTTGGGTTACTACCCTGAAAACAATCAAATAAAAATACGTAATACACTTAATTTACTCTAAAGAAATGCCCAGGCTTGCGCTTACTTATATGGCAGCTTTGGACAATTCTTGGCTATTTCTCATTTCTATACAATCGTTGTTTTGCTAATATTGCTAAGACCTGCCGGGACATCATATTTATCACAATTGTCAATTATTGCGCAATAAATTGAATTGCCCTTGTAAGTGTTGTAATTGCATCCTAGGTAAACCTACAAACGAAGCTAACTATTCTTGGAAGATGCGTAGGCTATTGGTCAGTGCGGTCGTGTGGGACTACATGCGTACAATTACTCTTTCGCCATCCCATTCTCCTAACTCGTTGTGTTGTGTACCCAGTATAGGCGCTGCCGCTGTGGCTGCGGAGAGCCTGGCATATATATTATATAAAAATACTTGGGTGACGTAGGAACGGAACACGTGGGTCTAAATTAATTCACTAAAGTTGCTTTAGTGCGGACTCCAGATTACGATGAGAAAGCAGAATAGAGTCTGGCCAACGAAAATGTGATCTGAAAAACGCGGCAAATTCAAAAAATCCTAATGTGGTATCACCAACTATACCTCTAGATAAAAGTTTTGATACTTGTATTATTTGTATTTATTATAATTTATTTTTTGATTTATTGGCTCCGTTTGGTGAAGTGTGACGAAGCCGTGACTGTCATGGATGTGAGTTAAAAAAGAGTGTGTAGATTTATTTATTAGTATGTACATAATATTAACCCACTTAACATTTAATTTATTAATTACTTAAACATCATACTCAAAATCATAGTCCAAAAATTCAACCTCTAAGTATTCATCTGTATCTGAATCATCATCTACACTTATATAAATTTTTCCAATACTTCTTCTGTTATGTGATCTCTTTGTTTATATTTATTTGCCACATTTATTACATGGTCTGTCAATTTTTCCAGTCTTCTGCAGTTATTCGGCCAAATGAGGAACATTGAAACATAAACATAAGAAAAGGTATCATCATATCGTAAATATATAAGAATCAGCCAACATGGATCAAGATTACCAAGTCATACTAATAATCGCAATCACAGACAATACACAGATTAATAATGTTGCCATACCCCAACTTTGAAAATACCCCAGATCACGCTTTCGTTGGCCAGACTCTAGTAGAAATTCATTCATTTTTGATGTGATCGTGACACATGATGCCGATCGTGTAGTGGACGTACTCAGATGAAGTAATTCATCTGAGTGGACGTAGTGGTAGTCGTAGTTGGATCTGTAAATAGATAGACCACCAGCACCAGTACACCGGTTCATGATTTCACACTCAATATGTATGAAAAAAGTAATTTTTATGGAAACCATAGAGTTAATTTTGGAAGGAAACTTTTCAATGCATCTTTTTAAACATGCCAATTGACTTAGTTCTAGAACTGAAAGTTTACTACAATAATTTAAAAAAAAAACGGTCGCCATTTTAGTTTCGTAATTTGATTGATTTGTTGGCTTGTAGTAGCGACTGGGAGTTTTTGAGAATAATTGAAATAATAACCAGTTTTCAACACATATGATAACAAAATATTCTTGCCGGCTAATTAAGATTTAATTATTTATTTAGGAATAGAAAGTAGTAAATTGGAAAAGGCTAAATTTCCAATTCAATATGTCAGCACACGAGCAAATGAGGGCAATGTTGGACCAACTGATGGGCACCGCTCGCAATGGTAATTTATTTTTTATTTTCAACAAAAAAAAATTCTACTAACATTCGTGTTTTTGCTTTTTCAAAAGAAGCTTCGATTTTTGTAAATAAGCATTGAAATTATTGATAAATCCGTTATGAATTGTTTCAGGTGAAACAGACAAACATGGGGTTAAATTTTATGACGATGCAGTGTGCAAATCGTTTTTATTACAATGTTGTCCTCATGAAATCCTATCCTCCACGGTAAGTTTTTCGGTTTTGATTTCAAATTGGCAATAAATTCTGAGTTTCCATTAAATTTTTGTATCAATATTTTCTTGTTTTTGATAGACTATCAAGAAAGTAAACTTAAAAAATCATTGTTACAGAAATTATAATGAAATCTCAGTAATTTGATTTGAATTGCAGTGTTTTTTTTTGGTCCACAAACATTAAGATTCGTATTACACATGTTTAGAACCAACTGATTCATTTTATTTGAACTGGTTGGGTCTGATCTTAATGTATGTGTTTGATTTTCACTCTCACTTCTCTTGCCGTATGATCTTATGAATTTAGTGTCGCTGGAGAATTCTTACATCGGAGTGGCATTAACTGTGGTGAAATATGCTTTTCAGAAATGCCCAACACTAGTCTTTATTGCTCATCACAAAACTTAACAGATGAGGGATAGATTGTATGAGTTAGGCTGTTCTGTAAGTACCAAGATGTACGTATAAAAACATTTATAGTTAGCTGATTGTATCATTACTGCTATGCAGTATTTAATTTAATAAGGCTCATGAAATAATTAAATTTTCCAACGGTTACTAATGCTGCTTCGGTGAGTACATGAGAAAATTTTAGGAACATGAAAAAACATAAGCCTGGGTGAGAGCAATTTGGTGTCATACATTGTAACTACATTGGGTACGTACTGTGCTGTTTAAATGGCTAGCATATCCAACAAACTTTTGCATGAGCAAGAAAAATTTTCAAAGTATTAAATTATTGAATGTTTTAGTTAAATTGTATTCAATTATTAAAAATAAATTGGATCTTGACAAATCATAGATATTGTCTTCTATAACCAATTAAAGAAATCATAATTATTCATTATTTGCCTGATTATTTATAATATATTAGTAAACAAATATGACATGTTGTTTTGATATTAGTTTGAAACGATGTTATTATAGTAATATTTCAAGATTTTTAAACAATGACAAAAACACTGCAAAATATTTTCAAAATTAAAGTTAGCATAAAATATTTGTTTAATAAAAACTACAAAATTGCAAATCACAAAAATGTACAGTAAAGAAAAACATTAATTCGAATTGTTATAAGTTGGTATTTGAATAATTTTTGTAAAGATTGTCTGTGGCCTTTAATTTTTTTGTTTCTCTCTAAATATATCTGCGGTCTGGTTAGGATATTCGGGAGGGTGTTTCCTCTAACATTTGTAAGTATTTATGATAAATTACATTATCCTGTGCGTGAACCTGGGCTGTGTGAGCTGTGGTGATGTAGTATGTATTTCTTTAAAATATTTTTTATGACAGATTTTGTGTATTGAGAATAATAATATTTTTTATAAATATCATTTGTGTCTGTTAGGGAATGATTATAAAAATGTATAAATAAAACAAGTATTGAATAAAGTTAATCTCATATGTCTCGCCAAAACTTCTTGTGCACTTTATTATGGGCACATAGTATTTATGTGGTTTTTTTTTTTTTTACAGCGTATGGATTTAGGTGAGTGTCCAAAAATACATGATTTGGCTCTCCGTGCGGATTATGAATTAGCTTCAAAAACCAAAGACTATTTCTATGACATTGATGTAAGTATAATTCTTTTGTTAAAGGTTTTAACATTTTGGGACTAACCACACCATTTGTGCAACTATGTAATGGTTCTTCGATAATGAGAAGCAGTTAAAAAATTATGCCCATCAATGTGATTATTCATTAGTTTAGTGCAACCATTGGTACAAAATTAGTATCAATTACTAATTTTATTTTATAAAACTTCAAAGTGAGCCTGGAGAAAAGTTTATTGTGTCATTAAAATAAATTATTTAAATTTCATTTATAATGCCTAGGCAACAGAACATTTAGAGGCATTTATAGCCGACTGCGACCGTCGCACAACAGCAGCTAAACAGCGCCTTGCTGAAACACAAGAAGAACTGTCTGCTGAAGTCACAGAGAAAGCTAATGCTGTTCATGAGTTGGCCGAACAGATTGGTCAAAAACTAGCTCGAGCTGAGGCGCTGGGTGAAGAAGGAATGGTGGAAGAAAGTGTTAAACTTATGGGAGAGGTGAGATCTGTTTAAGTACTGTCTTTAGTAAATTCATTATACATGAACTGTTTCCTCAATTTTAAATGTTACATTCCAGATTGATGAACTACGCAAAAAGAAGGCTGTAGCTGAACAAGAATACCGCAATTCCATGCCTGCTTCCTCTTATCAACAACAAAAGCTGCGCGTTTGTGAAGTGTGCTCAGCATACCTGGGTATACATGACAACGATAGACGGTTAGCTGATCATTTTGGAGGAAAGCTTCATCTTGGATTTATTACGATTCGAGAGAAATTATCCGAATTGAAGGTAAGCAAGGTAAAACTTGACAGAGTTCCTTTTCATATTTCCTCAGTCATAATGAATTTCCCCCCTTTTATTCGAGCACCTAAGGTGACGTGAACTAATTTAGTTTTGTGGTATTTTAGAGAACCGTAGACAAGCGTCGTGAAGAGCGCGGTGCTTCTGAGCGTGAACGTACGGGCGGTCGTCGTCACTACGTCGGTGGACGCGAGTTGGACCGGCGCGCGCGACGCCACCGTGAGTCTGCGAGGGACCGTGACCGCAACAAGGACTCCGACCGCGATCGTAAGGATAGGGATCGCCGGGAAGGTGACCGGGAACGTGAACGTGAGCGGAGGTAAGTAACAACTTCCCATGTACTAATTTTAAATTGTCCCAACTCCGGCAAGAAAAATAAGGTCTTTACGTCTTTATATTATGTTCATGTGTATTGCTGGTACTGTCACATTTAACCCAAATAACATAATAGACCAGGCTCGATAATTTTTGAAAAGTAAAATTAATAGGATGTGAAACCCATTGGAAAAGGAAGAGAATATAACAAAAAATAAAGGAAAAATAATTTACGGGCGATCTGGTCAGGAAGTGAAAGGTGGTGAGTTTTTAAGGATGAAAACGGTTTATCTCGATTTGATGGAAAAGAGTTAAATGGCAAAGTTGTAGAGAAAAGGGTTTCATCCTACAATTTTTTTTTTTTTTCACATTTTACCGTTTTCAAAGGCCAGGGCTGAACCCGGTCTATAATACCACCTTTATTTCGGCAGTTATGTTTGTCATCGATTTAGAAAAGGGCTAACTTAAGGTTCCCCTAGTCGACGGCACGAACTATTTTGCGCGCGGGGTTAAATTTCATACTATATAATCCGACAACATGTGCGAAAGAGATAGATGCTGTGATGAGTAGTAAGAAGCTATTTCGCGTACGAATTAGCACTTTTGCAAGTTTGTAGCGAAATGGATGATGATTTAGGACGACTGGTAGAAAATGCCTAAGGCATTAAGTCCGCCTTTGTACTTATGCATAAAGTTTTAATAAATAAATAAAACGAGCGCGAGAAATTTTATAAACAGACCTTTGGGAGTCTAGATATCATGAAAAAACGACTAAATGTATATTTTTTAAATAATATTATTTGCATTATTGAACTACTAATCTATCCCAGTATGGAGGCCGTTTTTTAAATTTTCCGTCTTAGGGTATTTATTTTCGCCCAAAGATGCGTTAAAATTAGTGTTGAAATATGGAAATTTCGACGCTCATAACTTTCAAATATATTTCCTTTTTACTTTTCTGGTTTCCATACAGGGCTAGATAATGATGAGACAAATTGATATCATTTTTTATTTTGAACGTACATCGTCAAACAGTGGAGTAATCGCCAGACTACATTTGTATGGAAGAATGATCGACTAGTGTAACCTTAATGCCATAAATCCAGAAAACGGGTGCTACTGGAAATTTCAAGATTTAAAAATAATCAGGGTCTCGAAACCAGGAAAAAAAACGAATTGGTCAATTCTTCATCTACAAAGAGAATATTGGTAAACGAAGATCGCCTACGTGGCGACAATATCATATTTGTGTGTGAGATCCGATTGCAGTCTATGATTGATTTGTTTCTTTTATTAACAGACGCAGCCGGTCACGTAGCAGAAGCAAACGCGAGGGTTCCCGCGAGCGGTCCCGCGGTCGTGACCGCGACCGTGAACGTGAACGTGAATCTCGTCGCAGCCGCTCTCATCGCTCCACGTCGAAAGAACGCAGGCGGGAGTAGCCGCTGTCCTTATTGCATAACCTTTATTCATAATTTATGAACCTCTTTCTCTCTCAAAACTTATTGTGTGGTTGATAAAATCCCACACTTATTACCCTTACAATCGAATTTTCTCATGCATTAATTGATTCAGTGAAAATAATGTGGACATATGCTTGTATGTTTTTATTAGCTTTACCTAGTGAATTAATTAATTGAGTTTATTAACTATTTACTTAATCGCAATATGCCTGTACTAAAAAGGGTTTACGCAATACCAATATTTGATATGTAAACGTGCACTATTTCTTGTTTTAGAATTTTATATGCCTTAAGGAGTCTATCCACTAGACCGTATGACCGTGCTAAGAACTTGTCAGGGCACAAAAATATTAATTTTAATTTAAAAAGTTGATTGTGCCTCTAGATCGTTTCGTCACCGACCAATACCGTCGCGTGTCATACACGGACCGTCAACAAATTGTTGGTGAGAATATTTTGCTGGTGCCGATACGCGACGTGCATGGCAAACGCGTTGAAAAACCGGTGCTCGCAGGCGGCGAAACGACATTAACATCTTTCTTCGACATCAACTAGATGCTTACCCACGACTTTTCTTTTTTTTAATACGTCGTGAATCCATTCATGTCGTGATCGTCTGATGTTTTCTTTTTTATCTTTCTTTGTCGTCTTAAAACAATGGATAAAACACGCGGATGCTACGATCACTAAAACGTTTCAACAGCGTATAATACCCGATACGCTGTTGATACGTTCTAGTGAAATCTATTGGAGAGTAGTATTAGTAGTCCATGTCATGTTTCTTTTCGTGGCAGACACGTTCATTGCACGGTCATGGTACGTTGTAGTGGACAGACTCCTTTACAATGTAATGCGTTTTCATCACCAATAGTTGTGTGTAAATTTAGTTTATTTCGTGGTTTTCCTTAAGGTAAAAAATATGTTTCTTCTCACCATGATGTATATTTCTAATTTCTAGTGAGGTTATAAAACAATATTGTATTTTGACCGAAAAACTTTTTAGGTTAGTAAAATTTATTATAACTAGCACTGCCGACATAGGAGCAATGTATTTTATTAACGCCTAAAGTTTACTTTCATTCTTTTTGACAATATGTTTTAGACTGACGATGTAAGTAACTAAAATAATGTTCCAGTCTGTATAATACCTACAATGTATTTCTTGGACGATCTTGCAATAATGTTTTTAAAAGGCGCAATCTAAAAATTGTGCTTAAAGTAGGTATGGAACTGACTTCTGCGCTGGATCGCCCAGGTGTTAACATAGTAGGTGATATGAAAAGTTATAATTTAGTTCTAGAATATATATAAGACTTGTTAGGTTTTAATGTAATATTATTTGAAATATTAAGTATATTTCGTGACGATATAGGTACCTAGTTCGTTTGCGCTAGTTATATGATGGGGTGGATTTGTTTTAGATATTGCAGAAGCGATAAAAAGTTCAATATTTCAGAAACAAGGCGAGTCAAGATTTCTTCATGAAGGCATGATGTAACAAGTAGTTTAGTGCTTTTCGTTTGTTAAAATTAAAATCATATTATAATTGATTATTGTGTTTCTTTTATCAACGTACAGTAGGTACCTACTCTGGGCAGCGTATCAATTCGAGACACCGCCACCGGTTGCATGCATTCACCACGCTTCCTGCACAGTACATTCCCACCGTGTGCTGTTCGCGTCATATCAGGGTCAAGGCATATAGATGCGGAGTCGAAATGAAAATAAAATAATACATAGCATATTGACCCATATCTCCACAACGTAATACACAAAGTTACTATCGAGTTACAAGTTTATGGTTTTGTTTCAAAGGAGATGGTCAAAAATGTATGGACCGAAAACCCAGAAATCGATATGAACTAACTATGCGGATCGATTGCTTATAACCAACGAGCGAAATAACCCCAAAGATGCAGACCCCAAATCCAAGGGTTAACGGCACTATACGTTGACAAAATATGCATGAAAAATCATTATCTACTAAGGATATTTTTAACTCTAGTTACAAATTCAGAGGTGTTTTACCTATTCATTTTAATTGTTACGAAATTCTATGACCAGTGACCTATGGCTCTGAGACGTGGTCGCTCACAAGGGGCCTCATCAGAAAGCTTACAGTCACCCAAAGGGGAATGGAGAGGGCTATGCTCGGAGTCAGAGGCGTCTCTAGCCTGTGTAGCGCCCGTGTGCCATCAGTACCCAGCGCCCTCTAGTAAGCGCGCGGTCAAAATGGAATAGATACAATTAACAACACATAACCACAATAGTAGAACTATCGTCAGAAAACATGGTGACAATAGGTACCGCGTAGACTGTCCAACAGCGCGTGGTTCGTGAGCAACTGCACGCTCGAACGCAAAACTGACCTCTTGAACGCTTGACCGTGTGACCGCGCTCTGTCTGATAGAACCCTAATTACGACCTCACGTCATACGTACAGAGTTCAATATCAATTGGGAACATTTGACAGATTTAGGAAACTTAATGCGAGGCCCACTGTAGGTACACGGGTAAAAACGGGTATCGATGTATTTTATGGTAGGAAGGTGTGACAAGAATAACATAATACAACTTTGTGGTTATTTAAAAGCTCTGACACCGGTGAAAATCGAATCGAATAATAGGTATATTTTAATCAAGAAAAGACGATTTACTTCTTATTTACATGTTTACTCAAATATAATACTTAATCCATTGCGTCAATGCTCAAGGCTTCCTGCGCCAAATTACGTGTCGCGGTAGAACACAAAGTGTGGCACGCGCCACAAGTACACAAGGTTTTGAGAAATGCCGCGCGCGTGACGTTCGTCCATGGAAATATGAACTTTATTTTTATTCTATACAGCCGAATTCAGGATTCGCAATATAATGTACGATTTCCAAAGACCGGGTAGCGCGGGGGCGCAGTGCAGCGCTTCGCAACGGATGTGCGAGCACGCGCCAGTAGCCGACCGCGTCCGCCCGACGCCTACAATCTGCTGGTACCCGGCATGCTCTCAGCGACTAGTGATGCTTTCGCGTCGCAGACAGTTTTTTCAAATAAACAGCTAGGTAAGCTTTTCATCTGTATCCTTATTCATTTTGCACGAAAAACAATAAACAAATAAATAAATCACGTCAGTCTACAGTTCAAAGCATAACGTGAAGGATTCAACATGCTGGCCGGCGACAAACCAGGAGCGCGCGCGGTTGAAGCCGACCGGACACGACGCCAGCCGAGCCCCGCCGTCCACGTACGAGAGTAGCCGAACGGCTACCGAGGCGTTCGAGCGCAGCCGACTGGCTGACGCGGCATACGCACGGTTTTAACCGAGTTCCAAGTAGTGTAAATACCATACAAACATGAAACTTAACTATTGTATAGAAGCCTCAATTTCCTTTAGCAAAGTGTGAAATGGGCTCCGGCGCGCCCCGCCGCGGCCCGTTTGGTGGAAATCGTACATAGTTGTCGGCGTGTTTTTGTTTTTAGGTTTATTTCACGTTGAAATAAAAGTTACTATTTTAAAAGCCGCTCGTGGCGCGCTTTGCTTTGCTGTAATTTGATATATATAAGAAGAGCTCCAGATGCCATACAAAATGTAAGCTATCCGGAGCTCTTTTTACGTGGGTCATTGAAAGTGCCGCGGCTGGAGGGCGTCCCTCACTCATGAGGTGCCTCATTTGAGGTACTCGTGATCGCAAATTGAAAGAGTTACTCGAATTTCAACATTGAACCACCTCACTCGTTCACGCCTCCTCACTTAAAAATTGTCATTGACTTTTTTATATTGAGGCGAGTACTCATTGAGTGGTTGAGTGAGCGAATAAACCGACCGACTTTTTGTGCAAATATAATTTAATGGAAAATATGTTTGTTACTGCTATTACTATGAACTCTTAACTTTAACTCTAAACTCTAAAAACATTAGCATAAGATTGGTATTCAATATTCAAGTGTCATTGATTCGTTTATTTTGGCGGTCTAAAATTTATGAGCGAAAGAAAATGATGTGTGTGAGGGAGAAGTAAAAATCGGAATCGTGAGTACTCGTGAGTCGACGCGCCCGTTCGCCTCGTTTGCCGATGCCTCGGACAATCGGCTGAGTTCGGCACGGGCTCGGCTCATGAGGTGAATCAGCGACCACACAGCCCCTAGACGCCTAATATCAGGCGAGCGATGTCTGTCAACGCATATGACTAAAAGATCATATACAGATAATACAGGTCGCCACTCGACAAATTCGAATTAGTAACGACCACTTCTGTGAAACGTAAACAATTCCGCGTCCGTCAACAAAAAAATGATGAAATAAATATTATAATGGCCTCTTGAACAATACGTTGGTATGGTAACAACAGACAGACTTCGAGTTTTCGGAAAAATGCCATAACATTACATTGATAAGTTAATAGTTACATAATCATAATTAGATTTATTTTCTGATATTATTTGTCAGAGTTCATATTATACTGGCCAAGTTTGTAGGTGAAAACGCCCACCGCATATTTGCGTCTCTTTCTTTTTAAAGTGATTTATTCGCTATCTCTACTCCTCTATAATTTCGTAAATAGAACTAGTGATTCACCATATCCTATGACCAAATCTGTTATCGATAGAACTGTGTGTGGCTATGTGGTCGATGAGGTGAATACACCGACGTACGATCCCTCGCCTCAAATGAGGGGTACCTCGTGAGTACCTCGCGAGGTAAAATGAGGTGCTCCCTCAACCTCATATAAAAAATATGAGTTACCCATCACTAGCTGCGCCCGTGTGCTATGCACACCCTGCACTATAGGTAAAGCCGCCCCTGCTCGGAGTTTCCCTGCGTGATCGAATCAGAAATGTAGAGATCTGCAAGAGAACTAGGGTTAGCGACATAGCCAGAAGAATTGCCAAGCAAGTGGCAGTGGGCAGCCACATTGCTCGCAGAACGGATAGTCGAATGTCGATGGGGCCGAAAAGTTCTGGAGTGGCGACCGCGAAACTAAAGATGCTGCGTTGGAAGGCTTCCCATCAGGTGGCAGATGACTAGGAGGGGGTGGCGGGAGTCCGCTGGATGCGAGACGCATGGGACCGGTCAATGTGGCGACGCTTGGTAGGTCTATGTCCAGCAGTGGACGTCTCGGCTGATATGATGAATAGGTAAATAATCAAAACGGTAGCCTCTTTTTTCGCTACAATGTCGATATGCAAAGAAGAATCGGTGATTCAGTGTCCGGTAAATAAGTATTTGAGCTTGCACATAGATAGTGGAAGACAGTTTTATTGCAGATCTCATTACTTATAAGAAAACGATAGATTGATAACATTATTTTTAACATGGTTAGGCGGGTAGAAGCGTATACCTACGAACGTTAGTTCGTTCAAATGATTAACCCAGAGACAGTACTTTCTGAGATTTTAGGCTATGCAACTTTATGCACGCGTACGTAGTAGGTACATTATTATCGCAATGAGCCCTTTGGTTATATTTTATACTAATTTCACTATAAGTCTATAATTTCTATTCGCATGGATTAAAAAAATGGATCCTCGATCCAGATGCATAACGTGGAGGAAATGGGTAGGTACCTAGCTACTCGATTTAATTGATATTCTTTTTACCGACTTCAAAAATAGGTGGTAGGTACCTAATCAATTCGACACGTATGTAACTATGTAATATTGTTGGAATTGCCCAATATTCACATGTTACTCTAATTGGGCTTCTATACATGTTGGCCAAATTTCACCAGTGTATTTATGTATGTTTGTCCATGCATTTCTCCGAAACTACTTATCGGATCACGATCATTATTTTTTTATTCGATTAGGTATTTCTCAACTTAGGAAATAGTGCAAGTTTCACCCAAATCGGTTCCGAACTCCTTAGCGGCAAACTGTACGAATGTGTTGAGTTATTACGGGTATAGTTCTCGCCAAACTTCTTGGCCGCCCTGAAGTTGGCTACAATGGCTGCGCAGTAGTAAATCTCATACAAAAACAGCACCGTTTCGTGCCTCGCGCATCCGGTAAACCAACTTCACGGCGGCCCAGAAATTGGCGAGGGCTAGGTATATTTACCCGACTGCCGAAGGAGGGTAATGTGTTTATCAGTCTATGTATGTATGTATGTTTGTTCCTATGTGGCGTTCCAGAGACCAAACGCGTTGACCGATTTTGATGATCCATACGTCAATCGATTCGTCTTAACCTTGCGAGTGTCATAGGCTACATTAAAATTGGAAAATAGAAAAATGGCGGCTTTTGGGCGCCATATTGTGGGGGGCCAATTTTATTTTTTCTTCCAAACCCATCGCGTGGGGTATCAAAATAAAGGGCTTCAAGAGGTGATTTCAAAAATATATAATTCTTATATATTTAAATGTACCTAATTCGAAAAAAATGTTAACTAAAAATTTATAAATAAAAAAGTTAATTAAAAAAATCAAAATACCCGACTGCTTAAAAAGCGAACTAAAAAGACGTAAACAAGAAGAAAATCATGCTGTGCAGTCGGAGGATACATGTGGTTTTGGTCAGCCAGCTCGCGAATATGTATCCTCCGACTGCTCAGCATGATTTTCTTCTTGTTTACGCCTTTTTAGTTCGCTTTTTAAGCAGTCGGGTATTTTGATTTTTTTAATTAACTTTTTTTTGTCAATCCTTTACGTACCTTATTATAGAACTTGCTCAATTTTTAGTGTTAGTGTCATCATCAGCCTTTTAATGTTCCCACTGCTGGGACACAGGCCTTCTCTCTGTGAGAAGGAATGATTGGCCGTAAACCACCACACGGGCCCAGTGCGGTTTGGTGGATGTCTCATATCTTAGATTTTTTTGGTTCTAGGACATTTTCATCACGATGTTTTCCTTCACCGTTTTGAGAGCAAATCCCACCTCCCTCCGCTTGTATGTCCTACCCGCCTTGCGCATACGGACCGTGGAGACACTCCGGCACTTGCGTGACTGCGTATGTCTTTGCAGCTTGCTCTACCGGAGTGTGGGTTGAGACTCCACACATTATTTTTTCCTGTCCCTGTCTATTTCACTTCTCCCCAATCAGGGGTAAAGCTGCGGTGCTGACCGACTTGAATGCCTTTGATAAAAGAATGGGTGCCTGACGTTGCGTATGGAGCAGCGTACTCAGTACTGCGTAATTCCCAACACTCCGCCACCATACGGCCGCAGCATGTCAAAATCGCCACACAAGCCTCTGAAAACAGGACTTTTAGGGCTCTGTACCTTACGCCCCCGGAAGAAGCGGATATCCTCGACAATGCCCTTTGGCCGGCCAAACTAGCATGCGGCACGTAGGAGCCCGCTTCATCAACTACAACGCCCAGCAAGTTGGCTCTTGTCACGTGCGCGATCGAGGTGCAGTCCATGCGAATAGTCGGGGGACGTTTGAACTTACTCCCCCAAGCGTACACCGCCTCCAGCGACGACTCAGCTTTACGGTCGATCGCCGCCCGACTCGTCTCCTCTATCACGATCATGATGTCGTCTGCGTTTTAAGAGCAGTGGTGATGCAATAATTTACACAATGTAAAGCGCTGGGTTCGAACCCACGACCTACGTCACGTAATTCGCGGCCATTACCAAAGGGCCACCACTGCTCTCCTTGTGTTAGTGTACTAAAACTAAAAAGAGAGAAATAAAAACTATTTCATAAAAAAATAACCGACGTTTTGCTTTTGATGTCGGTAAATTTTTTTGTGGCAAAGTTTTATTCTTGTATAAAATAAATAACAGAATCGTAAGCGTAACTGGTTGAATGGGCTGTATAAATGTTATATTTGTAATTAATAATGTTATTTCTGAGTATAGGTAAGTAAATTATGTGGAGCTGAAGATGCATCTCCCTAGAATTACCTAGGTCCCTAAACCAGCCGGCACCGCGCCTGTATTTATTATTATCAATCGACAAACCTTGACTATTATAAAAACTGGCCAAGTGAGAGTCGGCCTCGCGCACGAAGGGTTCCGTACCATTATCGCAAAAAAAACCGGCCAAGTGCGAGTCGGACTCGCGCACGAAGGGTTCCGTACCATTATCGCAAAAAAATCACGTTTGTTGTATGGGAGCCCTACTTAAATATTTATTTTATTGTTTTTAGTATTTGTTGTTATAGCGACAACAGAAATACATCATCTGTGAAAATTTCAACTGTGTAGCTATCACGGTTCATGAGATACAGCCTGGTGACAGACAGACAGACAGACGGACCGCGAAGTCTCAGTAATAGCGTCCCGTTTTTAACCTTTGGGTACGGAACCCTAAAAACGGCAAAAAATCACGTTTGTTGTATGGGAGCCCCACTTAAATATTTATTTTATTCTGTTTTTAGTTTTTGTTGTTATAGCGGCAACAGAAATACATCATCTGTGAAAATTTCAACTGTCTAGCTATCACAGTTCATGAGATACAGCCTGGTGACAGACGGACAGGCAGACGGACCGCGAAGTCTCAGTAATAGCGTCCCGTTTTTACCCTTTGGGTACGGAACCCTAAAAACGGCAAAAAATCACGTTTGTTGTATGGGAGCCCCACTTAAATATTTATTTTATTCTGTTTTTAGTTTTTGTTGTTATCGCGGCAACAGAAATACATCATCTGTGAAAATTTCAACTGTCTAGCTATCACAGTTCATGAGATACAGCCTGGTGACAGACGGACAGGCAGACAGACGGATCGTGGAGACATAAAAACGTAGGAACCTACTGTTTTTATATGCCGCCATATTTTGAAATCAGCACGGATCGATTCTTTCAAGTTCTCAGGTTTTCAATAAAAATTAACAAACGTCCAAGTATAGTTCATTTATTTCTTGACCTATTTGTCAGCATTTTATGCTCATTATAAGTATTTACTTACTTACTATTTACTTAATATTAATTGTAACGACTCCTACTTGGTATTTATAAAAATACCTGTCATAGCAATTTAAGAAAGCACCTACGTTTTATCTTTACAATTTCTAAGATTTTGAAGATATAAGTAAGAAATTGATAATGTAGTTGACTATGGTCGACAGATTATTAGGAGTTTTAAGTGAAAATAATGATAACAAACAGAAATATTAGAAATCATCCAAGCCGATGCCTTAATGCGAGTTTTTAACGTAGGTAGGTAGGTACTAGATCGTGACGTACGTTCTCTAAATGTCAATTTGTATACAAAAGGAGTTTCTCATTACTGTCACCAGACGGCGTTTATCCAGTTTCAGTAAACAAGCAAAAAGTTTAATAAAAACTTTAACCCTACTAAGTTTTTTTTTTGCCATTTTAACCGAGCCATAATAACGAATAGATTGACCTTATTCATCAAAATCGGAGTAATAGTTTAGGCGCTACGGAAGAACACACGTAAATACAAACATACATGACATACATACATAGACTGCTAAAATCATAACCCTTCGTTTTGGCTTTGCCGTAGTCGGGTAAAATTGACGTTTGCTATAACGTTAAGGCGCACATGAACTCGCAT
The DNA here is from genome assembly GCA_945859665.1 of Anorthoa munda. NCBI lineage: Eukaryota > Metazoa > Arthropoda > Insecta > Lepidoptera > Noctuidae > Anorthoa > Anorthoa munda. Next base: position 8,963,743 of record OX243913.1, on the reverse strand, counting down.
TAAGCCCACAGCCTGCTTTACTAACTAGTCTCGAAAGTGAAACATTAACACATAATATAGTCGTGACAATTTAAGAAGTCTGATTTGACAGCTATAAAAATACTTAATAATAATTAAACTTGATGTTTACGAATGACACTCGTTGTTATACTAAGTATAGTTTAAGAATAACATAGTAATGTCATCGCGGCATTATAAATTAGAAACGATATCGGACTTCAGCAGCCTAATTGCGTAAGTGAATTCTGCAAAGCAAACAAGTTGGAACCTTCCCAAAAACGACTTGTCGTATTGCATATTCTCTGAAACGGAAAGGTTATGCTCCTTTCATTGCCAATATTTTGACGTAGAATTGATTGTAAAAGAATGAATGAAAGCGGAAGAATCGAGATAAAACATCACTATTGGTATTTTGTAATGCAAATGTCATATATCCTCAACTTCGTAGTATCTCTAAGTAGTCTGTGTTCAATTCATTGTGTTCAGGATTTGGAAAGCTCACGCTAGCTTTCCAAATTAGTTACGCAATACCCAAAAAGTTGAAAGAAGTGATACTGATTCTTTGAAAGAATCGACTTGTTTCCTTTGCAGAATTCACTTACGCAATTAAACTACAGCAGCAGCCGTATTGCGTAAGTGCGCAAAGAGTTTAAACTCTATCCAACCGACCAAATCGGCCAATCACACAAAACGGAAATACACATCGCGTCATTCATCACGCATGTGATTGGTCGATTTGGTCGGTTGGATAGAGTTTAAACTCTATGCGCACTTACGCAATACGGCTGCTGGACTTCTTCGGAGTCAGATTGTCACAAATATAGGATCCTGCATTGTTATAGAAAGGTAATACAAAAATAAACATTACAAATACATCTATTATCTACCAGAAAAATCTATTACAATAATCCCTAATGTCTTTTGAGAATATTTAAAGACTTTATTGTTATTAGGAACATAGAGTAGTTTACAGTATAAAAATAATGGCATTTAGAATAAAATTAAACACGTATATAAGTGAGAGTTGTCCGTTAAATACTTCAGTTACAAAACATGATTTTGATACATAATGATTTTGTTATAAGCTACACATTTTAATGTAGTAAATAAGCACGGAAAATTAATACCTACCTATTATGGGTACCTACTTTAACATTAAAAAGTTTCAGAGTAGTTAGGCAATTTTCTACAATTATTATCCCTTTATTTATCTTCTATTTAAAAATGTACTGAATAAGAAATTCAGTACATTTTTAAATATTAATAAAAAAGAAAACTTACAAACATTTAAAAATATAAAAAATTGAGGCCAACCGGTATCGGGAACAGGGTCCAAGCTACCGGTGGTTAGGGCTCCAGAGACAGGAACCTCCTCACAATGCGAGCCGTAACGAGGAGTACTGCCTTCTGTATCAGATCCTTGATCCAACCGCCCAATTATTATTATTATTATGTGGCCTACATGATTATAATTGTTACCAAAACTAATCATAACTACGCCGTAAAATATCTCTGTATGAATTTCGTGAGATATTTTTTTGATAAGTGCTATTTACAACAAATTACACAATAAAAATAATTATTATGGTTGGTTTTGACAACTGACGTTGGTAAACGAAAAGATCTATATTACCCAATAGCCGTTATGGTTTTGTTTTGATAAGCATTTAAAACGGCAACTTAGACATACCACTAATAATAAAGTAACACCAAGGCCGAGTTTCTCACTAGAATGAATTTTCAACAGCCAATCACAGCAGATAACGCGTGCTTGACAACTTGTCACATTAATTCTGCGATAATTTCGAGGTGAGAAACTCGGCCTAAGGCCTTTTCACTATGTCAATGACTGCCCACACAATATCTTAATGTAAATGGATTGCTAATAACGCATCTAAATACTTAACATTAATATGTAATAGACAGTCAATTTATATTTGCTATCCTTCCAATTTTTCATTAAACATATTATTGAAAATTTGAAACTATTAACCGTGGTTGAAATATCTATATATGTAGATAATGTAAGTATATGTATTGTGTATGTATGTGTAGTGTGTAGTATGTATGTGTGTGTATGTATGTGTGTGTATGTAGGTAATGTTTTTACCGTGATTCAACACATCTGTGCGTGCGGAGCTATGTGTGTGTGCGCTGTGCGTACGCGTGTATTTGTGAGGCAGTCGTCTTCCGAGCAAACAACCACTCACACATAGAGCCGCGCGCAATGATGAGTTGAACTATCTATACTCTTATGGATAAAATTCGATAACTCAAAAATAGTTAACACTTATTAAGTTATTATACATACGTAAATCAGTACGGGAGATGAAACAAAACAGTTTCAAGTAGTTTATTTTAACAGAAAACCAGCTTTTTATTTAACTACGGTTCATTAAAATATAAAATAAAACTATGAGTTAATATGAGATCATAACAATAGTAGCGTCATTTTTTATTAAGGAAATGTGGTGTCATTTTCTTTGAATGAAAGTACTTATAGTTTTGGAGCACAAAATGTGCCATCTGTAGGTACTGTAGGTACTAGTTAAGTAGGGTTTGCAAAGACATCGTCAACACATTTGGAAGCACTGAGTTCCGAGAAATGCTGGTCACATACAATCACAATCCCTTTTTAATACTGATACTTTACAACAGGGTAATTTGCTGAAAATGATTTTTTTGTCCGTCAGGTAGATTAAAAAAAATATTGTACTCATATTTTTTCTTTTGACACGTAAACATAAAGTGATGACGATATAATGCGTTGAAATATCGTGAAACGTCACGCCGCTAGTACATTTTATACTGCCTTAGTGACGTCACAAGCCCCCACTCCTGAACTTTGATGCGCTTTAACTTTGTAATTTTTTATTGATTTGGTAAAACAAAACATACCGTGTCCAATATTATTTGATAATCTCACTGACGGACTAAATAGAATTATCATTTTTCATCCCAGGAAACATCCTTAGTGCACTTTCTAGGGACGAACCAACTGAGACAGAGTCGAAGCGAAGCTAAGCCAAATTTTGTAGACGCATTTCAGTATTTATAGTATACTGTTTAAATAGCAGAAAAGGATTTGCAGTTGATAGTTGACTTTTTGGCGCCTTTGTTCGCGTAGAGTGTTTCTACGGAACACTTAGGCCGAGTTTCTCACCTCTAAATTATCGCAGAATTAATGTGACAAATTGTCAAACACGCGTTATCTGCTGTAATTGGTTGAATGAATTTTCAACAGCCAATCACAGCAGATAACGTATGCTTGACAATTTTTGTGCGATTATTTAGAGGTGAGAAACTCGGGGTTAGCTACACTTGTTTATCGTGATTTGAATGTGTGCATTACATTGCAAATACGGGTAAATATGCTATTTACATTTTTAGACTGGCGCGTTGCTTTGCTTTGGCGCGGTCCTGACGATCCTGTCCATGACATTATCGAATATACGAATAAATGGGTTATGAATTCTCTATGAAATCAAGAGGATTGTGATTGTTAGCGAGTTAGGCAATCTGGTTGCTGGCATGCCATAAAGATTAGAAAGCTAGTTAAGTAATTTGTAAAATAATTGCAATATGCAGAAAGAACTCAATAAGGCCTTTGACTGCGTTCGTAAAACGTCTGCCTGGCAAAATCATAAGTAGTTTTCTCAACAACAAGATACTTTTGGCACGTATAACGGAATCAATATCTCCATTTTCAAAATTATGGAGCAGGTCAATTACATTTATTTACTGTGTTGTCTCCTCAAGAATATTATCTAAATATTACTCAAGAATTAAATAATCAACTAAAATAACGCGTCTTGTGAAAATTTTCTACATGGATGTGACAGAAACTACTATGAATGTCATTAAAATATTTCATTTACTTACAAAATATATCCCTGTTTATAAATTTAACACACTACGTTACTACCTACGCTTGAAATCTAACTATCAAGATTAATAACATATTTAATTCCGCTAAGTGCATATTGTAGATTTTTATTGCAATACATACCTACTAGATGGTAAAATGATGCGCATTTTATTCCCGATTTTAATATTTTTAAACATGATTTTTGTGATAGTATATTGCAGTATTATGCGCACATAAGATACATTATGATGTTTAATAAATTATTCTTAAGTATCAATATAATTTGTGATAGTTGCGCGCCGAAACTGCAGGCCTAGGTATACAACTTTTCTATAGCATTAACGCCATCCACTAATGTGTTATTGTATGGCAATAACATTACGGAAAGGACACGATATGTCACACGCCACTGGGATGCTTATCACGCATTGCGGTTTTTAGCCGAGCGGATTTTATTCGCGCGAATTTTTATCCGCCTACTGAATCGTAACTAACACGCACTGCGGCTAAAAAAACGCGCGATTTTATTTTTAAACCGCGCTACTTTGCGTTGGATTCTGTGACAAAATATGAATTTCTTGCGGTATTACTTCCGCGCGATTATTGTCTCATTCTACCTGTTTAGAACTCAAAATATACGCGCCGCGGTGCGGTGGATTCTGTGGCAAAGCACGGTTTTCTTGCGGTATTATTTCCGAGCGATTATTTACCGCAATGCAAAGCTTCATACAATTCCATGTGTCGTAGAATGTGGGGAAAAAATCGTGCTTAGCCTTAGGCCTTCTGTCCGCGAATTTCCAGTGTCGCCACTCACGATTAGTTCCGTAGCGTGTGCAGAAAGTATTTTGTCTAGGCCCCCAGATGACTTGTATAAACTAAATGGCCGCCGAGACTAGTAGTTGGGCAATAATGAGGTCTCCGTGATTTTATTTGATTTTAATCTTGTGTAGTTTCAGCTTGAAGCCTAACATCTCTGATAGCACCCCTGAGAGCGCCGAGAGTATTACCACTTTCGTGATGGTGTAGAGGTAGTGATTGGAGCATAACGCTGATATCTTGAAAGGTGCGTCCAATTCCTGAAACAAATAAGTCTTGTTGTAACCAAAATCGTGACAATATTTGGGTTTTATTGTGACTTGTTATCCCACTTATAGTAATTGCAACCAATAATATTACTATTCCACACTCCGTACAGACAAACCATCATAAAAGGTTGGCAGTTGAAACTCAGTGGACTGAGGAGTTCTTTTACTTGCACTCATAATTCGAGAGTACCTGGGCGACCGAGCTCGGCTCGGGTGGAAATAGAGAAAACAAAGGTTTTTTTTATATATCCAAGTCCAAGTAGTTTTTATATGTATAAGTAATTAATGAGGAGGTGGTTTCTTCCGATGGGAGGACAAACCTCACTCGACAAACATCACGCAAGCACCTATCAACTTTAATTATGTTATTTTAAGTATATTTTTAAGCGACCGTTTGTATTAATAAAAAACCGGCCAAGTGCGAGTCGGACTCGCACACGAAGGGTTCCGTACCATTATCGCAAAACACTGCATGAAAATCACGTTTGTTGTATGGGAGCCCCCCTTAATTTATTTTATTTTAATTTATGAATTATTATTTTTTGAAGTAAATATACAACTTCACATTCTGTGAATATTTCAAGCGTCTACCTGTTGCCGTTATTAATATCGAGCAAAAAACGGCAAAAATATCACGTTTGTTGTATGGGAATTAAAGGGGGGCCCTTTAATATTTACTTTATACTGTTTTTAGTATTTGTTGTTATAGCGGCAACAGAATATAAATATCACGGTTCATGAGATACAGCCTGGAGACAGACGGACAGACGGATCGCGAAGTCTTAGTAATAGGGTTCCGTTTTTTCCCTTTGGGTACGGAACCCTAAAAAAGGCTCTAAATTTCTAAAATATTGGTTTCAAAGGAATTTCAACTCTGTCCTGTATGTTATAGAGCTTGTTTTTCAAATTGTTGATGATTATCTCGAATTCTGAATATATTTAAATACAGCAGCATACATTTAAAAAAGTAGTATTTGCCTTACCTTTAGTAAATCAGCAGCCAGTTTGAGTACATTATTAGCAACAGTAAGTTGCTCTTTACTCTCTGGTCTCTGCTCTATGGCGAGGTGTAAGTTGATCTGTTCGGTGAGTATGGCGGATAGGCAGCCGCGGTACTTCTTATTCACGTTGCTGCCCAAGGTGCCGAGTCGCAGTAGGTATATGCCGATGCAGAAGCTCCATAGCAACACCTCAAGCAGCCAACCGCTCTCTAACGTCACTGAGTCCTGAGTATTATTACACTGTTATTAATCTTATTAATTTTCTGAACGTAAACACATAAATACATAGATAAATAAATTGTAGTTGTGGTGTTGTACATTTAATTTATATCTTATAGAATAGAATAGAGTATAGTGCCCGGCACGTAAATTGGCAAGATTTTGGCGTAGTGGGGGTAGGTTCGCGCATAGTACGGAACGTGGACGCGACACGATTGGTCAGTCGATCCTCGTGTCAACTGAGCCACCAATCGCGCGCTCGGAACGGTGCTAAACGTTCCCCGCACCCCGCTTCACAACCAAAGATACCTAAAAAACTCATTTTGCGCATCTAACGACTCTTGCCAACTTACGTGCCGGGGATTATACTTAGCTAAAATGGCATGATTTAAAATATAGGGTGTGCCTGACATAGACCCGGAAAAAAATACTATGGATTCAGGACATGATTCTGGAAATTTTTCGTCGAGCGAGCGGTGCGGCGCGTGTAGGTACTAGTCAGCGGTGTGGCTGGACTCACACATTCTGCAATTCCTGTCTGAATTCAGAGTCGGAAATCATAATCTGAATGCCGGCAACATTAAATCTTATTCTGAAAAATCGGAATGTGTGTGGGGGCATAGTGATATTGTATGCGTTGCCGGGCTTTCTTAATTAATAATATGAATTCCGAGTCTGGATTCGGAGAGGAATTCAGAATGTGTGTGAGAGGCCTAAATCAAAATCAGAATGTGTGTGGGGCATGTGTGTGAGAGGCCTAATTAATTCAGACAGGAATTTCAGAATGTGTGAGTCCAGCTTTAGCCTAGCTCGTGAACTTTAAGAAATGAGCTGATACATAGCGCTTTAGAGCTTTATTTTCATTGCTGTTTTTTTTGTAAAGATAATGGAATAAATTATATTTTTTTTTCAGAAATCGTAAAAATCGAACACTAGGGGGTTTAGAATCATATACTGAATCCATGGTATTGGTATTTTTTTCGCGTCGGTGTCAGACACGCCCTGTAAATATATAATTAATGTATGAGTGGTATTGTAGATATGTAATTAAGTCAGGGATATTAATTGCTTAACACTTGACAACAATGGTAGTGGTCAAGCACAAGCCGATAAACAATAACAAGAAAACTCAGTAAAAAACCTTCACTAAGGTTGAAATTACATATATATCTATCAGTCTGATAAACAGTTTCCCTGATTGTAAATTAAAAAAATATACAAAACCTCCTCCTGTTTTGAAGTTGATTCATCAACTCAAACATTAGAAAGTTATTGATATTATTTGTAGAGTGTAAGTAAATAAATAATATTAAAAATGTTTCACATGACTTACCCTCAATAGGTGTGTACTAACGCAGCCTAGCAATACCACTATGAGCATGAATGCGGCTGACACGATGACCTCCACTGACCGCTGAGGACCCCGACGCTAAAGAGCAATAAATATGAGATCAGCATCTATTTTAAATAGATATCATCATCATCAGCCTATTAATGTTATCACTGCTGGGACACAGGCCTCCTCTCTGTGAGAGGGATGAGCAGTAATCCACCACGCGGGCTCAGTGCGGGTTGGTGGATGTCACATGTCTTCGAATTTTTGGTTCTAAGACATGCCGGTTTCCTCGCGATGTGTTCCTTCACCGTTTTGAAAGCAGTGGTTATGAAATAATTTACACAAAGTAAAGCGCCTGCCTGGGCTCGAACCCACGACCTACAACTTGTAAGTCACGCCCGATACTACTGGGCCACTACTGCTCTTTGCTTTAAATAGATATAATTTTTGTTTTCCTTTTCATTAGAGCTTTATCAGATACGAATCCGTAAAGCGTCAGTCCGAAGTACTAGATTCGAACTCCGTACGTACAATTACATAACATTTCCAGTTCGGACAGAACTCTGTACTCAAATTCGGATCGGATGCAGTGCGCAAACGCACTTACTATGATTTGAACCATTACAAGCATCCATCATCCATTATTTGACGGCCGGATTGGTTCGAAAGTATAAGTTGTTTGTAAAGTTTATAAGCTGCTTTTACACATAAAAATTGCTGTCGTAAAGTCAAGGAATATTTTTATTTTTTTAGCATCAACCGATCTTATTATTATCATCTTATTATTTTTCCAAGCACATATTTTTAAAAAATACGGTCGAAAAGGTGACATACCGCCCACTGTGTAGCAAAGAAATTTATTTGAAACATTTTCGCTTCTTGGTCGTACAAATAGTAAATAACCGATTTGCATAGAAATCATTAACCCCGAATTTCTCACCTTTAAATTATAGCAGAATTAATGTGACAAATTGTCAAGCACGCGTTATCTGCTGATAATGGTTGAATGAATTTTCAACAGCCAATCATTGAATAAATTTTCAACAGCCAATCATTGAATAAATTTTCAACAGACAATCATTGAATGAATTTTCAACAGCCAATCATTAAATTAATTTTCAACTCGGCCTAAGTTAAAAACAGTAAGGTGGTTTTTTTTAATAAAAGAACTTACTCGCAAATACGACCTCGTAGACAACCAGGTCTTGATATTCCTGACAGTGTTGAGTCTAAAGTGTGGCAGTTCAGACTTGCGGGCTCGCCGCGCTGACGTCAGATGCGAGAACAGCTTGGCGTACAGAAAGCGTTGCTTGAAGGCGCGCTCCGCGACCGCCAGCAAGAAGAACACGAGGGCGCCCAGCGCGAAGCGTAGCATGCATGACAGCAGGTTTGTTGCTATCAACCTGTTGACAAAACGTGAACTTTATACATCGGATACGACCGGATACAGTTATCATTATTCAATTACATGACAACTAATCTCTGATTTTTTATTTCGTAGACTAAACTGACATATGGGGTTGACACTTTATCGTTAAATAAAAATAAAAATAGTGTCGTATCCTGAGTGATCGAAAGTTGAAGCAGATCACAAGCTGCAAGCCTTATTTTCAGATACACAAAATCTTGACATTGCCTTCTCTTTACATATTAGAAAATGCCATATTCTTAAGAAATAATAACCATCTGTTTACTCGCATGGCAGATCGATTTCCGCGTAATAGACGCGACAATACCCAAATTTGCCAACATCAACACAGAACGGCACTTATGCGGAAGAGTGTCTTTTGCATGGCTCCAAAAATTTATAACAAATTCCCTAAAAGCTGGAAGCAGTTAAGTAATTTAGCATTTAAAAATAAAGTTAGAAATTTTCTAGCAGATAAAGCTTACTACAATTTAAATGAATTTTTTGATGACAAATTATAATTATTTTATACATTTAATATTGTAATATCCTGACATTTTTAATCATTTTATTTTGACATTCTAGAATGATTATTTTGAATTGATTTAGTTTATTGAAATTTGCACGACATTTATTTGATATCTTATTACTACTAAATATGACATTCTATTAATTATTTTGATGTGTATTCCTTTTTTATAATATGTGCATGCCATTTTCCAAGGCAAACATGACGTTCTATTATTTTGTATTCTAACATCTCTTCATGCTGACAATTTGTTATGTATGTATGGTACTCATGTTTGAGCAAATAAAAATGATTTGATTTGATTTGATCGAAAATATAATGTTTACGGCAAAAAAAATACATTTGTTAAGAAACTAGCGGCCCTTATTTAATTTCTACTCATTTTTCTATCGATCGCATTTAATATATTGTTGATATCTTATTTATTACAATAAAAGTTTATGTAGTATGTTCTTAATACACTGTTTAATATTGAAATATATTACGTGTATATTCAAAAAACATTTATTTACCAATTAGTAAAATTAAATTGAGGAGTCATGTCACATCGATTCAATGAATCACTTATGTTTGAGCCTTACCTACAACACTATACTCCACGCTTGCAACATTTAAAAAAAATAAGGTCATGGGCAGCTGTCAGTTTAGTCTATGAAATTAAAAATCACAATATAAATAGTAACTCTGACTTTTCTCTTTCTAAGTACAGTAGCGTTTCATACGAAAATAAACCTTATTATAATTAAATGAATGTTCATGTTCGTATGAAATCCCAGTCGCTTAAAGGAATATGCTGAATATGTTTTCAGGTATTTAAACATTTTCAACAATATTTTTATTTAAATGTGTAAATACCAGAAAACACCACAAATTTTGGACTAAATGTGATATGACCACAGATAATATAATACCAGCATACGGATGCGTCATCCCATACAAAGAAACCGTGCCGACGTAACTATTGTTTTTCATCTGATAAATCTTGTTATTTTTGTAAGTACATCAATCGCGTTCGATCCCGTTTCACGGCAATAGATGGTGTTGCAAATAAAAGGGTTCACTAGGTTCGTGAATTTTTTTTTCTTTGAATACAGTGACGGTTCATTTTAAAGTATTTTTTTGCACGTTTTTACAGATTTTTTTGCACCAAAATGTGTTTCAATGCAAAGTTTAACAATCGAGTGGAAAGCCGCAGAAATTTAAAAATGCACCATCTATTGGCATCAATTTTAAATGATCCGTTCAAATAATCTTTGAAATGTGAATTAAGAGCCCAATATCCCATAATTTTGTACTTGATTGATGAGAGTTGATTAAACAAGAACATACAATTTTTATGTTCAATTCCAGAAAATGTTAATTTTACACAATTCTATTGAATTGTGTGTACATGTCGCGACATCTAGTGAGATTTATTTGAACCAAATTTTCTTTCTTAGCAATGAGACCCGGTGACTAGACTTACCAAATGTTGTCACCAAAAGCACCAACAAAGATAGAGATCAGGGATCCTTTATAGCTTGCCATGAGCGTCGGGAAGTAAGTGAGAACGGACAGTGCTTGAAGTTCTTCCTCCGTTCTAGTGTCTTGTTCTGCAGCCATCTAGACACGAATAGAAAAAAAAACATTTATCCACTACCTTTTATTTTTCTATTATATAACACATTGCCTAAGAAATTCATAAAACATAATAACAGTTACGAAATGACTTTTGTACGGATCATTATGTAACTGGCAGAATGATACTGAACCTGTTACCTCACGAAAAAGCGCGCGTTGATTGTGTGTATATAGTCTGTGGTTTTTAGTCTGAACGTTTCTAATAAAAGTCTATGGTTTTTAGTCTGAACGTTTCTAATAAATTGTTGTTAGAACTTATTTGCATTTAATTAAGTATGCTCATAGGGTAGTGGAAAAATAATAGTTCGTGTCTCGCATAAAAAGGCTTTATTTTAACACTCACATGTAGCTTTCGACGCGAAATTGGTTACATCGCTCGTGTTAAAATCTCGAAATGTACTATTCAATATGGATGTAAATAATTCGTGTGGCGGGTTACTTAAATGGCGCAATTTGCTATTTCGTACTGTTACTTTTTCTTCTGAAATCACACTCAACAACTTTTTGTCTATCTAATATTTTTATATTTGTTTGTACCGAATAGGCTCCGAAACTACTGGATCGATTTAAGAAAATCTTTCACCATAGAAAGCTACGTTATGCCTGAGTAACATAGGCTATTTTTTAATACCGAAAACGGGCCCTGTGGGGTGCCCCACGGGAGCGAAGCCGCGGGGAACAGCTAGTTTTAAATAAAACCATTATTGTTCCAATACGAGTAAGGTACTATCGTCTTGTATAGCTTTATCTCACTTTTGCACTGGACCAATGTTGACTCAAATTCAAATTAAATCAAACAGATCATAATACTGTATCTGGTTTACATTTAGGCAGACACCAGTTCCATTTAGCGTTGGCTTGAGCAAAAATAGTGTTGCCTTACCTGAGCAAATCGTATGAGAGGTTTGATAAAAGCGACGGCGGCGGCCATAGCGAGGCCGGCCCATAGACACCCATCAGCCGCCATGGCCCGCTCGGCGCGCGCCACCACGTACCAGCTGATGTCTACCGCTGACAGCTCCGCGCGGAGAGTCGAGCCACGCTCCCACATCGTGCATTTTACTATGGAAAATGAAGCAAAAGTTTAGAAGAATTGTTGTATTGAAGTGCTTGAATTATGTCCGTTTCCACTACTATAGTGCCCGGCACGTAAGTTGGCAAGGTTTTGGCGTAGTGGGGGTAAGTTCGCGCTTATTCCGCGAACTGACGCGGACTGGCGCTCACGTGGACGCGACACGATTGGTCTGTCGACTGACCAACCAATCGCGCGCTCGGAACGGTCTTAAACGTTTCCCGTGCCCCGCTTCACTACCAATGATACATAAAAAACTACTTCTGCGCATCTAACGACTCTTGCCAACTTACGTGCCGGGGATTATACTAAAAATAGCTTTGAAACTCTGGCATTGCGCTTTTGTTTAGGCATTGTATGAAGCGTTTATTGCTACCGAAAACCAGCAGCCTAATTGCTTGAATTCGGCAGGGCAAAGGGTATGACTCCATGAAAACGTATGACAAATACGCTATAAATAATTAGGCACTGCTAAAAAATATTAGACGCTTTCATTGGTAAAGATACTCTTTTCGAAGGAGTCCAATAATTTTTGGAAATACCTTTTTTTTTATAATCTATAGGCTCGCGTTTGACCACTATCTCGCCTGATACCCCGCGTTAGACCTATTTATTTAAAGGGATATATTAGGCTGCAGGTCTATTAATGTCTTGCTTGCACAATATTATGCACCTTTTGTCGACGTTTTATAAGTGCCCATGTAGGCCTATGTGAAATAAAAAATATTTGATTTGATTTGATTTTATGCGAGCGTGACGACAATATCGCACTACAGCTATGAAAATTGTACAGCAATGAAAAAGCGTTTTAAAGACTTGAGAGTTTTGGAAGGCCCACACTACTAAGCCAGGGTGCTGGTGCAGCGATCAATTTTGCTATAAGAATTAAAGTAATTAATAACACGATTAATATTTAATGTACCTGTATCACTAGTCGGATTGAGGATAGCAAAAGGGTCCCATGAGCTGTCCTCAGTGTACGGAAAGCCCACATCTGAGTGTCCTCCTTCCGATTGAGAGCAATAACTGCTTTCTTCACCTGTTGATACGTGCAAATTATATTAAACAACGTCGCTTATGAAATAAATATTTTTCAGCATGCTCAATTGAATTTGCAAATTTTTTCGATTTTTTCGGGTCGATTATTGACAATCGATTCGATTATCGAATTCGTTTTATCAATTTTCAATAATCGAATCGGAAAAAAAAATGCGCGCAAACATTAGTAAAAAATATTTGATAGTTAACATACATAATTTATGCTTACTGTTAGTAGTTTGCCCAACCCAGTCAGACATGGTATGGTGGGATGGTAGGGCGATGGATGGGGCGGACGCCGAGCATTCCCCGTCCGATGTAGATGACTGGTAATTGTCTAGTTTCTATGGAAATTCATTCGGCACTTTAATTATAATGAATAAATATTTATTGTTCTTATTTTATATGAGATGATTTAGAGATTTATCCTTCTTAAAATACCAAAATGCTGAGTAAAAAAGTGTATCATAAAATTTATTAACAAATAAACTTTATGGTACAGTAAAAAAAAAGAACCTTGTTTGTGGAACTTTTTAATCATATAATTATTTAACACTTATTATCAGATTCTAAATTCAAATTCTCTATAGAAAATTTGAATTAAGAATTTGCTAAAATCTTAATAATAAATTAATCTTATTAATTATTTTTTTAAATTAAGAATCTGTTATATTTATATCTGTGATTTTAACTAATCAAATGAAGAGTATAATAAGGTTGTTTGTGACGCCCACTCTTTCATTTTCAATGATAAATACATTTAAAAAGGTATTAGAAGCGATATTAACGAACATGGTGTTATCGACATGCTGTCACAGTCTCGTACGGCCAATAGGTACCTTTATTCACGTGCGGTAAATTCCTTCCTTCAATCACCTAATGTTAAAAGACAAAATAATTAAGTATTCACCTCATAAAAAGATGTACTTTTTACGTGTCATACAATTTTTGAAAACATGCTTAACAGGAAATCAGAAATTGTCTCTATATTTACCTTTTCTTTCTTCTTAGTAACCGTAGGAAAGTCTTCGTCGCTAGATTCTTGAATGCGAATGCCTTCTTGTGCCCAAGAACTCCTAAATCGGACTCCAATTCTCTTTCCAGTACTGGGACTGCTAGTTGCTGCGACACCGTCCGAATCAGCATCTAAAGATTTTTCATCTTCGTCTTTCTTCATTATGTTAGATTTAACAAATACTTTAGTAGGTTCAGTCGTTTTTAGCTCTTCGTTTTTGGTGCTAGCTTTAGGAGTTTCAGCCAACTTTGCTTCAGGAGTATTGTTCTCTGTAGGATTTTGGTTAGTTTGTTCTTTAGAGCTTGTCTTTTCTTTTTGTATTAGGTTTTCAGTCTCATTTTTAACTTTGTCTCCTTCGCTGCCGTTAGAATTGTATCCGTTAAGGCTTTCGAATCCGTCGTCCCCGTCAGCAAGTGCTTTGGACATGTGTATTTGTTGGTTCTGTCTTACATTGAAAGATTCTAGTTGTTTCTTTGTAAGCACATTTGGCTTATATCTAAATGAGGTGCTTGGGGTAGCGTCGTCAGGCGGTGGGGTGAACGTCACAATAGGTGCCGTGAGATCAGGCTTCTTCCAAACCATGTAGTCTTCATCATCTGAGTCTTTTGCTTTCACTTTGATTTTAGTTTTATTTTTTACAGGCTCCATGTTTTTTATTAGATGCTCTTTTGTCAAATCCTTCTTGCGTTTTCTGAAATGCAGTAATCAAATGTTTTTTTTACGGAATAATGTTTTGTTTGTGTAATAAGTTAGTGTTGTTTAATTTACACTATTTTTGTTTTAAAAAAGAAAACTCGACTGCTAAAAATGAATAAACTGAAAAGAGAAAAACAAGTACTAGATATAATTTATACATTCAATATTATGAGCTGCCAGCGGTGACAAACAAAGTTTTGGACGGTTTTTCTATAATTTTTGTTTGTCCCGCCCTCATAAATATGCTCTAAAAACGCCCTCCCGGGGAAAAAAAAATAGGAATACTCGAGCAACAATAAAATGCAATTGTTTAATTCGATTTCCAACAAAAATGTGTTCCATTATGGGTCTGTCTAATCCAAATAAAGGCAATAACCTCAGTCCATTATCAGCGACTTCAGTGCGTGATTGTCTTCGTCGGAACTTGGCGGGTTTGGTGGTGGGTGTCTTGCTTTGACTGGAGGTGGCGCCACTCTCGGCCGACCCGCCACCGCTGCCGCCATCGCAATCTCTTCCACGCCTGTTTTACAGGACATTAATGCACGTTTTCACTAACACTATGTGACACCTAATTGAATGTCTATATAAAAGCGCGCTGTTGGATTTTCAGCGCTAGTAACTGCGTCGAGACTTCAAAATATAACAGTGCAATATTTAGGTGATGTGTAGTGTCAGTGAAAACGAACATAAAGCCGAGATTAAAAACTTTACGAAGCACGTCTTTGACTTAGTATAATTTATATAATTCTCGTACAAATGTTTAACTACAAACGCAAGATAGAGGTAGGCAGGAACATATCTAAGTCGAAGAAAGAGACAAGTAAAATTTGTCAACCTTAGTTTATTTACTACACTAACATTTTGCGTTATTTTGGAATAAATTAAAATAAATCACTTGGGTCGCTCAAATTGCTCAGAAATACGTGTACTTTGATAGAAAGTAACACAACAAAATTTACTAAATATATAAAATATATTTTTTGAATTAACCTATGCATAAAAATTTACCTGAAATATCTAGGCAACTTGCGATGGAATGTAGTGCGTGGTCGAACTCGTGCGAGTTCCATTTCAGTCGTGCTCACGATCTGTGAGTGCACCACACTAAGTACCAGCATCAAACCTAGAGGCACTAACCAACAGTTTGGCTGTAAAACAAAAAAGGCAAATCAGATTATTTTTGTTACAGTGTGTCCCACGTTGGGCGCCAAAATCAAAGATAGCGTCTATCGAATCAAAAACTCCATACAAAGCAATTGAAGTGTTGTATTTCGAATAACATGCATGTTTTATAAATTTATGTAAACTTTGGATTTTTTAATAAAATAAAAGTCCCAAAAGTCAAAGCCTGTTAATCTTCCAAAAAACCTATTAAGATATATACATTACACTAGCGGACGCCTCGCGGTTTCATCCGCGTAGTTCCCGTTCCCGTGGGAATACAGGGATAAAAAGTAGCCTGTGTCACCCGGGAATAGTGTAGCTTCCCAACGGTGAAAGAATTTTTGAAATTGGTCCGATAGTTTTTAACTTTATTTGTTACATACAAAAATACTATATTTCAATAGGTTTTTTGGAAGATTTAGCACAGACATTATCATCCATGGAGGTAAACAAAATGTCTATTACATATTCTTAATATTGTTATAAATAAAAATGGCAATAAAAAACCTACAAAAATAATGTACTGTTTCATTTCTTATCTCAACTTGCTTTAACCATGACGCATTTGTATAGGTATGTATTAATAATTCTTGTAGTAGTTGTATTCCAAAAGAAGCGTGTCGTCAGCCTTATTAGAATTCTAATTCTAGTTATTTTAAGCTACTAGCCATTGTGTTTGCAATCCACATTAACATGTCGATAGCCTTAGTAAAGAGCTTGAATAACTACACCTACCTACAATTGAAATTAAATTCTAACGGTAAGCAATAGAGTATAAAATGGTATGGCAACTTACATCACTATCCATCAAGTCAGGAGTCATGAAGTATATAGTAATATTGAGGACCTGCATCAGCCACAGTGTGAGGAGGAACTTGGCGCAAGCTGGTGAGGTCTGCTGGGTCCACCATTGGTACAGCGCGGGTAGGAACAATAGTCGGACTAGAGCGTACCATATCACACGACGCATGCTCAAAGTGGGCTTCGCTTTTGGAAACGATGATCCTGTTGATATAAAAAATTGTGTTTGAATTTAGAACTTCACACTATTTTCAAGTTTTAGGAACACCAACTCAATGTCTAATTTGACAAAGTACAAATTCCTTTGCATCTGAATTTGGAAACTTTTTAATACAAATATTGGTCTTAAATCAACTTGGACTACATATCGCTAACGTAGATACCTAGAAATCTAGTATATTAAAGGCACAATATATTCAGTATATAAGAGAATCATGTATTGACGGAAATATCTCTTTCAGGAAATAAAAAAGGTTGATTGTTGGTCAAACAATGGCACACTGATGAAAAGTGTTTACCACTGCATATAGGCAGTAGGTACCTGCAACAACAATGGGATGCATGCAACCTGTTGTATATATTACACAGCTATAACAAAGCCTCAACGCAACAACGTTCTCCGGGTCCCGTATAATAACGCTTTTAAGATACTGTAGGGGCTCCCATGTTCTGTAGTGCATTGGAGATGTTTGCAGAAGCAAAAACAGATAGTTTTCAGGCGATAATGCGGAAGAGGACAGCGTGCCTGTACCGAAAGATGCGGGGGAGGGCAAATGGTGTTCTAAAGGTTATTGCGGATAAACCAGCCGCGGAATTACTTAAGTGAATTAATCAAGTATTTGTCCCCATCAATCGGCCAATCAAAGAGATGGAAATCCACAACTCGTCTTTTATCTCGCACGTGATTGGTCGATTGATGGGATTAAATCCTTCGTCTTGCCGAATTCACTTATGCAATTAGGCTGACCCGCTTGCACAGCGGCGGCTCCATGACAGGAAATAGGTATATGAACTGATTTGATTATTTATTTATTTTTATTGTGTGAATGGATTATTTCGATTGGATTATTATTATTTTTTTATTATCAATAGGCTCGCGCTTGACCACTATCTAACCTGATGGTAAGCGATGATGCGGTCGACGGTGAAGCACGCTGGCCTAGAAAAAACCCATTCATTCTTGACTTAAAGACCACTAGATTGTAGCTATCGGGCAACACAGACTCCGGAAGGGAATTCCACTCCTTAGCTGTACGCATAATAAAAGTGTCCCCAAAACGTTTTGTGCGTATGGGTGGGATGTCCACCATGTACTGATGACGCATCGCCGTGCGTCTGGTTGTCCGATGATGGAACGGGCTGGGCGGAATTAAATCATGCAATTCCATCGCACACTCCCCGAAATGTAACCGATAAAAAACCGACCAGCTGGCAACTCGGCGACGATGTTCAAGGCTCTGGAGCTTTGATTTGACCAGTGCCTCATTGCCGATGAGTCTCTTGGCCCGCTTTTCAATCAACTCTAGTGCATCAAGCTGGTATTTGGCTGATCCGTCCCAGAGATGAGAGCAGTACTCCATGCACGATCGAACTTGCGCTTGATACAAGTTTAGCAGCTGTTCCGGCGTGAAGTACTTTCTCACCTTCGCAAGGATCCCCAACTTTTTGGCAGCCAGCTGAGCCTTTGCCTCAATGTACGGCCCAAAATTGAGAGTCGATGTCAACGTGACGCCAAGAAGCTCAAGATGGTCCGTTATTGGCACGGTTACATCACGGAAAGTTGGAGCCGGGTGAAATTGGCTCTTTTTAGCGGAAAAAAGACACGGCTGGGTTTTAGCAGCATTAAACTTGACCAGATTGGCATCGCCCCATTCGGAGACTGCCTGCAAGGACAGGTTCAAGCGCTCCACCATGGCCTCCCGGAGACTGGATCTGAGGCCCGGTAGCACGAGCGTTGGACAAGTATCTCTCAAGTATTTTTATTAGGATGACATTATTATATTATGTAAATTTACTAACATAGTCATAAGTGTATAACTAATAAGTTATGGATCATGGTCCGAAATAAATTATTGGTAGCCAGCAGTTTCTGACCTGAAGAAGTAGGTATGGCAGTAATACTTTCCTGAATGAGCTTCAAAATATTTTAACTATAGCGGGTGATTTTTGAGGAAACCTAAATGTGTGAATGTCCTAGAACCAAAAATTCGAAGACATGTGACATTCACCAACCCGCACTGGGCCCGCGTGGTGTTTTACGGCCCATTCCCTCTCGCAGAGAGGAGGCCTGTGTCCTAAAAGTGGTAACATTAATAGGCTGATGATGTGTGTGTGACGTGGGTGACTTTTACACTTACCTCTGACTAAGTCCACGTCAATGAGATAAGAGCGAGGATGTGAGGAGAAATCGACGATGCGGCGGCGGTAAGTGCCGCGCATCAGTAGCTGCTCCACCATCGTCTCCCATTCCTCCTTGTCGTAAGAACTTATTTTCTTCTGATACCTATTGAAGTAATTATATGATATCAGTTCACATTTATGGCTATATATATGCTGCCCGTAGTGTGCCACTACCTGCACCCTCTAGTACTTAAATGAGGTAAAAGATAGAGCTGTTTATGTCGCTAGATACGAAAAATAAAATAAGTAAGAGGCTGACAAAAGATGAGTGATTGATACAAGAAGAACAAAAACAATGTTCGTTTCAGAGTTTGTTTGTATTATTGAGTATATTGCAGCAAAATTTTCAGTATACAGGGCTACAGGTTTAGACGACCTAGACCCTGAAAAAGGTTGTAGTTTCCATTTTTTTTTTTTTTTTTATAATCTTTAGGCTCGCGTTTGACCACTATCTCGCCTGATGTTAAGCGATGATGCGGTCTACGGTGAAGCACGCTTACCTAGAAGAAACCTATTCACTCTTGACTTAAAGACCCCAAGGTTGTAGCTATCAGTGAACAAAGACTCTGGAAGGGAGTTCCACTCCTTAGCTGTGCGTACAATGAAAGTATTAGCAAAACGCTTTGTGCGTATGGGAGGGATGTCCACCATGTACCGATGGCGCATGCAAATTTATCCGCGGCCAAAGTTTCCATCATTCCTGACTGATTTGGCAATAAAACACTGTACCTCAAACTTAACCATTTTCAAGATATTGGATATTGAAGTTATTTTATAAATTGCCGATTTTTTGTCTATATGCCTATTTTTTTATTAGTATTGTCCCTAATTTATTTGTGTTTGAGATGGGCAAAGCTTTTTTAATTACTCTATAAAATCATAATCATAAACAATCTGTTCCCAAAATTAAAAACGAATAAGTAACCTTTTCAAAAGCTCAGTGCAGCTGTCACTTGGCTTGCCCAATCAGCTTATCGCAATCATTACAAATGTAAAATTCTAGGAACAGTGTTTTGCAAGTTTTTGTACATGTATTGCCTCATACAGTTATTGTGATTGTGATAAAATTTATTAAAAAAATAAGGAAAATATGTGTGTTTAGCCTGTTATTTATAATGTTGAATCATTGTTATTAGCTTGATAATGTTAAGCCATATATAAGATAGTTGCAGTTGTCAGATAATTTTCCTTATTAAAGTAGCAAATGTACATTTGACGTTTTAATACTTTGTAAATATACTTAACTTTTTTAACAGTTAAATAATCTTTTTAACTGGTTCTGCTGTTTTTAATTATTTCGTACAAACATTTTAACAACCAATACTGCTTATTTATAATTTTAGTATAGATTTAAATCATGCTATCCTATAACTCAGTGGTGGGCAAACTTTCTTAATGGGGGGCCAGAAAATTTAAGAAATTTCTGAGGGGGGCCAGAATTATTTTAATTATATTAAGTCTACATGTTCTTCACATGATCTAACCAAGATTTTGTCTGAACTTTAAAAGAGACTGTGACCTCTGAGTTTGTTTCGGCCTTTCTTCTCAGAGTAGTTAGACAGGAAACGCCGACCTCATCTAGTTTTAAAAAATATGATCGACATGTAAAAGTGTTTGTACAAACCAACTTACAGAAATAAAATCATTTATCATAGGAAAAATGCATTTGTGTTGAAACTTTTAATCATATAATACCATTAAAGCATATCACATTTGCACAAATGTTAAAAATTACAATTTTACTTTTATTCAGAAGGCGCTTTTTATTATCGCGGGCCATATACGATGTCGAAGGATCGTCGGCGGGCCTATTAAATGCTGGGCCATACTTTGCCCATCACTGCTATAAATAGTCAAAGGTATCATAAGAATTCTCTCAAGTAAGAACTAACTATTTGAAAATTGGACACATTGGAAACATGGAAATATTGTAAAAACAAACCAATTTTTTTTAAAAGAGAAACTGTGGAGTTTCTTTCTGGTTCTTCTCCATAGGAAACGACCAACCCGAACCGTGCGCCTTTTATCGACGTTTTATAAGTGCCCATGTAGGCCAATGTGAAATAAAAAACATTTGATTTTGACTCAAACTGTAGTGAAAGGTTGGCCAGCAAAAAAGGATGTCATAGGTGCTCACCATCTGACCATGGTCCGCTGGACATACTTAGGCGATTCATACACTGCCCCGATATACGCTTCGGGGTGCGTGGCAACGAAGTCACAACACTGTGTTTGAATGCATGTTCTGTGTGTTGCACTTCACATGTTTTCAATACAAAGAGAGATACTTTCAAGCAGCATAAGAACACGCACGCCTGCTATGCTGGGTAATGCGGTGCAGTGTGCCGTAGGTGTTGTCATCCTGATGTATGTTATTGTAGCCATGGCATGTCCAGCTGTACTAAACTTGGTAAAACAAATGAATAACCCTTACCATGCTGCTAGTTGTTTCATGATGAACAGAATAGTTTAAAGATGTTTTTATTAACTTCACTTTTATTGTGCTTGAAAGCTGAAAAAATAATGCAAGTTTAAAAAATATTTATCACTATTGGTGATTAATATGTTTGAAAAATATTATTATTCAATTATTAGTCGGTAATCTGTGCCACAAAATTAAACAAGTATTTGCAATTCATTTAAAAGTTGATATAATAGAGCTTGAGAAGATATACCTAATATATAAACTGATAATTTATTGTTAATCTATAGAATGTAATACATAACTGAATATGTACTGAAAAATAAAGAAGAGAGTGATAAATATTACAGTTAATGGTAACAGATTTTATTAATGAAAAAGTACATAGTAACAATAGCATGTTTTGAAAGAAATTAATACCACAAGATAACTTTACACATGATTTTAACGTTTATTAATTGGTTATTAATGGTATCACAGAATTTACAATAGTATTTATACAGTATGCTGTGATGTTAAGTGGCAGAATAACTGTACTTACCATTTGTCTTAGTAATGGCAGATTATTAAATGAATATTTCAGTGAAATCAAAACTGAAGTTTATTTTAGGACATCTGAAAACAAAACATTATTTCCATAACTGATAAGCACTTCAATACCTCGAACAAAGAGTGTTTGATCAGCTGTATGTCAACAAGTAACTTGTTATGAAATATCATTTTGGGATCACTTCATAACCCCTGCAGTTCAATGATGAATAAAAAGCGGCGCTTAAAGGTCACCTCTAAAAGTAAATGAACCAGCATCAAAATTTTACACATACAATATTGTAATAAATGGGCTTTATTTAGAATTTTACCGTTATGCAGTCTTTTGTGCTACATTTTTCTTAGTTTATCAATAGCCAGCCAAACTAGAATTCAGTTTGTAGAAGCACACTTTGACCTGCAATTCACTGAACCAAGAGGAATAAAACCACTTAATATCTAATATAATTAACACGATTGACTGAATTTATACGAAACAGCGGACGACGAGAAACCTCTGCTCTTCTCTCTGACACTGACTGACTGAGATTTGACAGTTTTGAATTGAAAGTTGCCAACGCAATTTTTTAAACTGTCAAGTACATTGGCAGCGAGTAGCACGTCTATGGTTCACTATAATTATGATCGTCTATCGCAATGGGTGAAAATCACCCTAAACATAAAGTAGGTTAGGGTTTGAAATGGATGCAATAGGCCATTTGACGCTTTTTGAGGACATGAAAGCTAAACTATGAAACTACTACTCAGTTTAAATAAATGTGCACCTCGCTGTAATGCGACCTCAATCAAACTGACTTCAAAAAAAAGGAGGAGCTTCTATTTTTATGTATGTTCCACGTCCCCCGATAACCGATTACTCAAAGACAGCTACGGATTAAGACTACTTGATGCCCTAAGCAATCCACGCCTGTGGGCCCCCTATCCGTATGTCAACTAGAATTGGTCTTTAAACCTTTACCGCCTAAAAACTAGGGCATGTAGTTTCGTACATTTTCAATTTCGAAATAAGCTTACGAAATTGGCCTCCTCAGTTTCGAAATATCGAAACAAAAAAAAAAAAAAAAAAAATCTTTTTCTCAAGACTTCTACTACAAAAACTCCAATGCCCCAGCATGACAACCACACCTTCGACGATACTATCCAGCGTTCCGAGCTCTGAGTGGCATTAGACGTTCGGTTGAAGATAGTAACAGATAGTGCTTCATAAAATTGAGCCGCTGCCGAAGAGCAGAGAGCCACCCAGCTCAGTACCCTAGTGACAATAGGAAATGCGCAAGTCAACCATCTTGGTTTAACCATCTACGGTGGGGCTTCAAAGAGCATTTCTAGCGCCTTTTTTCCCGCATTGGTAGGGCAGTAGGTGTTTTGCATAGACCGCTGCCCAATCTCGGAGGCAGAAATAGAATAGACTATCAGATATCCGACGCTGCAGGACTAAACTTAATAGCCTGCAGCGGAAAATGGTTATTTGAATAGTACGTGGCTGGCTGAAAAGAGCGGAACGCAACTCCTACAGGCACATTCAGGTATAGATCGGGCACGGTTCCTTCCGTGAGTACCTGATTAGGATTGGGTGAGAGGCTACGGTGAATTGCCATCATTGTAGAGGCAACTTGGATTCTGCACAGCACACGCTCGAGGAGTGCTTTCTTGGGCCTTTGAGAGCTGGGCCTTAGCCGCCAGGATCGGGCGAGATCTGTCTCTACCAGTATTAGTGAGGAATATGGTGGCGGAGACAGAAAACTAGAGTGAAATAGCCACCGAGTGGAATCGTGAGAAGGCCAATCCCACTTGGAGTTGAAGGCATCGTGGAGGCAACCACCTCGATGTAGACACGCCGAAACCCAGCCTCATTTAAGGCAGGTGGAACTTCGGGATTTCGGGCGCTCAGAGTGGGGACTCTGTCCGTCCACCGAGTGACCTCAGGCAAGACAGTGGCAAATCGATCACGTGCTACCGTACACAGTGAGACTCAAGGGAGACTCCTTTATAGGCATTTTCTTTCTTCGTCTTTGTATTCCACATGAGGTAGCTTTTCTTTTGCGCGGGCTTCTAAAGAATCAAAGTCGCACCGCATTTTTTCTAAAAAATCCACGAGTGATTTGTAGAGATTAGCGCAAGTCTCTAGAGTCCCAACAAACATTTTGGCGCTAAGGGCAACCTTTTTTAACTCTTATAGTATTATAAATGATATATAAGAGCTCCGATAATAACATTCGATTCTACTATGGTGTTAAGGATAAATAATTAAACCTTCAAGAGGAATAACAGTTACAAAGAAAAATTGTATTACTTAAGGCGGTAGCATAGAGTTGGTAGGAACCATTATATAGCTCACTCTTATAACTATTAGAAGCGTACAAAACTGTAAGCAATTATAAGGTGTCTATTAACACTTACTAACGACTCATGTCTTTAAACAGAGTTAGTTAGATGCTTCGTAACACCTTAAGGCTTAGTGTTATAGCTTTAAGAAGCGTAAAAAACTATAAGTAATTGTAAGGTGTCTGCTAACACTTACTAACAGCTGAGGTCCTTAAAGAGAGTTAGAAAATACTTTGTACCACTTAACGAGTTCAATCGAACCCGAAGAGTTAGCAAGAAAGCTATTAGTATCATAATAGTGTTAATTATAAATCTTATAGAGCCGGATGCTGCAAGAATCGGAAACCACGTTTAAACCATTAATGTTTGTATAATGGGGTTACTCGGTCAACCTTAGGTAATACAGTGGTTTTAAAAATACTTCTATACGGCCATAAACAATATGTGCAAACATTATTACTCTTAATTATCACTTTAAGTTGAGTTATAGAATTTTATATCACCTAAATGCATCTTAACCACTCTGCTCGACAAGATTTTGACACATGACACACCAGCTGAGTCGACATGTTGTTGCAAATTACGTCATGAAATTCAGGAATTTACTTGAACTTTCAACATTCGAATTTATTCAGAAAAATAAGTTTACGCAGCTATCTTACACAGTAAATTTGAAAAAAATATCTTTATTTACATGTTGCGCTCGGTTAAACCGCGTCAGTCTACTGCAAAATGTGTACAAAATACGAATTACCACACCTTTCCAAATGGTAGACAATTTAGATTTGCTCAAAATATGTACATAAACAACCTTTTCCCTTGCTGAAAAGATGCAAAAAGACAACACAAAGATATACTTATTTTATTTGCGTCCTTATGTTCCTAATTTGTCATACAAAAATTCATAAAAAAACAAGCCAAAATCTGGAAAAAAATTGCTTAAAATTTTGATGCAACCTTGCAACATGACATTTCTTTGGTGTTGTTTTTTTTTTTGCTGTCCATTCACGCGTCTCATAATCGATTAAAACTGCATTCAGCCTAATCGATTAAGAGTATTTCGATTATTTAAAATTATTCATTTAAATAAAAAAGTGATTTTCAAAAATGTATTGTTTTAAAATTAAAATTAGTTTATAGGCACAAAATAAAATAACAACTTATAGTAATAATATATAGTGTAACGTGGCAACCCCAAGACGATAGAGTGAATGATACTGTTGGCCCCACTGATAGGCACATCCAATCGGATGATAGCGCCCACGGCAGAAAGGTTGACACTACTGACGTGGGCGACCAATCACGCGCAACGATTATTCCCGCGAACCGCGTTGAGCAAGCGTTTCTGGCGGTACCAGAAAAAGGACAGTCTAAGTCTGAGTCTACCCTCGAAACGTGCACGCGACGTGTTTCAGGCCGCGCTCGTAAAGCGCCGGCCATCTTAGACCTCTAATTGTAAACTCTTTGATTAATTAGTTCATGTTTATCTTGTTTTGTTCCCGTAAGTGTAATTATTTTGTATTGGTGATTAAAATAGTGAAAATTCAGCAAGGACTTTTACTCAGAGGCCCGAACCCTATGCCCAACGGCTACATTTGGCGTCCCAACAGTAGGGGCCTCTGACGACACGTGCTTGCGGATTTTTTTTACGAAGCATAGCGCCGCAATTGGAGTCAGTACTCCAGGAGGAAGCCTTCGATTACACCTACCTACCTACAAGCGGGAGTTTTGGAACCTGATGCGCTACGACTGGCGTTTCCGGTGAATGAAAATTTTCGCCACGTGGTTCCGCGTCCGATGTCAGTATGGCAACGATGGAGACCAGAAATAAGAAATCCAAGAATCAGGGAGTAGAACTGGATGAGGCAACAGAGATGTCCACATCGATCACCATGGACCAGAGTCAATTTGCAACCCTGATTTGCACTCACTACAGCAGAGTCAGGCAGAGATTTTCGCGAGGCTCATCCAGGATTTGAGGACTTCGACACCAGCGCCTGAAGTGTCCATGACAACGCCCGCCGCGAACTTCTCAAAATGCACAGCTCGATTCAACGGATCGTCCGCTGATGTTGACGGGTTTATCGACGCAATAGAAGTGTACAAAAACTGCCTACAGATATCGGATGATAACGCTGTCAAAGGACTCTCTATGTTGCTAGTAGACTCAGCAGCATTATGGTGGCAGGGGATAAAAACCAGCACCACGTCTTGGTCGGATGCTATTCAAAAACTTAAAAGTGCGTTCGGAGAGCATCGTCCGCCTTTTCGAATATATTTGGAGTTGTTTTCGTTGCGACAAAATGCAGACTCGACAGATTTATTTATAGCGAAGACGCGAGCGCTTTTATCGAGACTGCCACAAGAAGATCTACGTGAAAAAGTACAACTAGATATGATATACGGGCTTCTCGATCGTAGAATAAAAAAGCGGCTCGATCGTAACTCCATAACATCTTTCGACCAGCTACTGCACCGTGCCAGAGCGATCGAGGAATCGTTAGAAGACAGCACATGGGGCAAGACATCGACACTGACGCTACCGAGCGCCAGTCAACAATCTGCCGCGACCGGTGCTACTTCAACTTCGGCACCAAGTGATAAGAAGACCACTAGCAACAAAAGGCTATCGTGCAGTTACTGTAAGAAATGGGGACACGAAAAATCGCAGTGTAAAAAGTTAATAAACAGCAATAAAAGTGATTCCGGGAGAAGTGATGACAACGTAAACAAAAATAAACCTATTCAATGTTATGGGTGCGGTACCCCTAACGTTATAAAATCAAAGTGCGAAAAGTGTCAATCTAATTCTCAAAATGCTTTCTATTCGGTTACGACAACCAGTGATAACGTAAATTCAAAAGTGCGCGGTTCCCGCCATCGCGTTATCATGCAAAATGAATGTGCGTCGGACGAGCCGAGATCGACAGCCGCTAGCGTCCCGCCAGCGCCACCCGCGCCGGCCCCGCAGAGTACCTGCGACCGCGCCGAGAGCGCCGCCGCCGTTGCCGCTCGTTGCCTAGCGACCGTTCGCGAGCGTACGAATAACGTTCCGCGCGGTCGAAAGTCGCCGAGTCCGCCTCGCATCGTTCCTGCCGGTACCAAAGGTAACCCAGCGTATTGCAACGCTGGGAGTCACTTAAAACCTTACTATGATTGTGTTACTGAACTACAACATACTAACGAGCATTCTAATGTCATAAAAAATGTGTGTGCTAATAATAATTATATTAGAGACAATAAGTTTTCTATATGTTCAACTAAAACCAGTTCGCAACATGGACATGTAATTCAGTCAGATGATAACGATAATGTTGACATATCATGTTACATGAATAAGGATATAATTGTTCAATGTTTAGATAATGTTCAGAGTGATTGTTTATGTTCACATATTCCTAATGGTAGTGCTCATAAATGTTTAGGTTTAAGCTCGGTAAATGTAAATAGAAATAACGAACTACAAAATTGTAAGAAACACCTCGCGTCCGCACAGGGTCGAACCAAGGGAGGCCCAATCAAGGGGGAGCCTAATAATAATAGACCTTTGATGCAAATAGGTATTTTGGGGAAAAATGGTACCGCGTTAGTGGATACTGGGTCTAGAAGCTGTATTGCCGGTCACACACTTTTTCGTGTGTTGAAGGAAAAAGGCCATCCTTTACAACAGTGCACTAGAAACATCCGCCTGGCGGATGGCTGCACGCGCCTGATGGAGGTGCTCGTTGCAGAGGTACAGGTGACACTTCTTCATAAAATTGTGCCCACCGAGTTTATTATTTTTCCCGAAGCGCAAGATAATGAATCAGTTTTAGGTATAGATTTTATTAACAGTGCCGGTCTCGTTATCAATTTCAAGCAGCGCCTGTGGCATTTTTCGGATAGTGTAGATCAAAAGTATAAATTGATTTCGGAAACTTTTCCACCTCGTCATTCTTACGGCGCGATGAATGTTTTACGCGATGACGAAGGTGCAAGTTTAGAGGATCAGGAGCGTGAGGTGTTGGGCAAATTCCACGCTAATCAGCTCACCCCTTTTCGAGGTCGAATAGATGAGTGCGCTCAGCCACTGGAGCCTAAGAAAAAGCGAGGCCGACCTCGCTTACAACCCATTCCGAATGACAGTAATGTTAGGCTAGACCACGATCGAGGTCGTAATCGTGATCTAGAGGGGGAGTATGTAACGTGGCAACCCCAAGACGATAGAGTGAATGATACTGTTGGCCCCACTGATAGGCACATCCAATCGGATGATAGCGCCCACGGCAGAAAGGTTGACACTACTGACGTGGGCGACCAATCACGCGCAACGATTATTCCCGCGAACCGCGTTGAGCAAGCGTTTCTGGCGGTACCAGAAAAAGGACAGTCTAAGTCTGAGTCTACCCTCGAAACGTGCACGCGACGTGTTTCAGGCCGCGCTCGTAAAGCGCCGGCCATCTTAGACCTCTAATTGTAAACTCTTTGATTAATTAGTTCATGTTTATCTTGTTTTGTTCCCGTAAGTGTAATTATTTTGTATTGGTGATTAAAATAGTGAAAATTCAGCAAGGACTTTTACTCAGAGGCCCGAACCCTATGCCCAACGGCTACAATAGTAATAACTATACATAAATGCTTTCATAATGTTATCAGAAGAGTAAATTGAAAAAAAATAGGATTCGTGGCTAAATTCGCGCCGAATTCGCCGA
The DNA here is from genome assembly GCA_945859665.1 of Anorthoa munda. Lineage (NCBI taxonomy): Eukaryota > Metazoa > Arthropoda > Insecta > Lepidoptera > Noctuidae > Anorthoa > Anorthoa munda. The sequence continues at coordinate 8,934,504 of OX243913.1, read as the reverse complement.
ACGTAAAAGAATTCAAAATTCAAATTTGGAATGCAGTCGGTATTCAAAATATTTTATCGGGCACATTTTAATATAAAAGAGAGTTTTACATTGATCATTTCAGACGGTTTTATACAGAATGACCAGTATAAATATGAGTATGTTTATGTATGACTAGCACTCCGCCCGCGACTATGTTCGCGTGATTTCGTTTATCCTATAAATGATTTTCTTATATGCAGTTAGTAAAGGCAACCAAAAATAAGATATTATTAAAACTATTAAAAACTGGGTATCGTGGATTTGGGGTTGGTGGGTTTATTGGATTTGGACGATTCGTTATTTGACTTAAACAATAATACATTTTAGGTTATCGCCACAAAGTAAAATCCTCCCCTAAAAACTTATCAACCCTTTTTGCACCGTTGAGGGTCTAGTTTTGAACAACCTAAATATGCTATTCACTCCTTTCTTCTCTTTTTACTCGACTGCCGAAGGAGGGTAATGTGTTTATCAGTCTATGTATGTATGTATGTTTGTTCCTATGTGGCGTTCTAGAGACCAAACGTGTTGGCCGATTTTGATTATTCATACGTCAATCGATTCGTCTTAACCCCGCGAGTGTCACTCCTTTTTGCACCGTTGAGGGTCTAGTTTTGAACAACCTAAATATGCTATTCACTCCTTTCTTCTCTTTTTACTCGACTGCCGAAGGAGGGTAATGTGTTTATCAGTCTATGTATGTATGTATGTTTGTTCCTATGTGGCGTTCTAGAGACCAAACGTGTTGGCCGATTTTGATGATTCATACGTCAATCGATTCGTCTTAACCCCGCGAGTGTCACTGGCTACATTAAAATTGGAAAACAGAAAAATGGCAGATTTTGGGCGCCATATTGCGGAGGATATTTTTTTTTCTTCCAAACCCATCGTGTGGGGTATCAAAATAAAGGGCTTTAAGAGGTGATTTCGAAAATATAAAACATATATGTTTAAATGTACCTAAATCTTAAAAATAGATAACTAAAAAGTTATAAATAAAAAAAGTTAATTCAAAAAATCTAAAAACCCGACTGCTTTAAAAGCGAAATAAAAAGACTTAAACAAGGAGAAAATCTTGCTGTGTAGTCGGAGGATACATATTCGCGGGCTAGCTGACGAAAACCAGATGTATGCTCCGACTGCAAAGCAGTCGGGTTTTTAGATTTTTTGAATTAAATTTTTTTATTTATCATTTTATGTTAGTCAGATTGCGCAGTGAGTTGCCTCAAAAAAAACTTTAACACCCCTAAACCCAATCTGGGAGGGAGTTTTCAAAATGTTTTATGTAAATTTTGATCATCAACTTTTTCCCCAAAGAATTTGATTTTACATACAAACTAATTTTTACCTTTTTCACTTCCTTAAAGGTTGAATTGCCGCAAAATCGTGCCTTAGTGCTTCCCAAGAAAACCACGTCAAAAACGAAACCCTGTCCAGTAAGATTCTTAGCTTGAGTTAGTTTCGAAAAATGTATAATGACCACCTTTATTGTTTCCTTAGGTTGGTATTTGTGCCAAATTTCAAATTTATTAACCCGGGAAATAAAATTCTTCAAAGCACTTTAACTTTCCAAAAATCGTATTTTGGGACTAGATAAGTAAAACTAATAATGAAATCCTTTATTGTTTACTTAGGTTGGTATTTGTGCCAAGTTTCATGTTGATTGACCCAAGAAATCAGATTCTTCCATACAAACTTCAACATCCCCTAAATCGTCATTTGGGAGTTTCGAAAAACTAATAATGGCAACCTATATTGTTTACTTAGAATAAGAATAATATCGGCCATAATTCTTGAAACTTAGCAAAAGCTAAGTTTCAAGAATTATGGCCGAAGGAATTAGATTTTTCATACAAACTTTCAAACCCCTTTTTACCCCCTTAGGGATGCATTTTCCAAAAATCCTTTCTTACTGCACAATTACGTCACTTGAGGAACCTTTCTGCCAAATTTCATGCTTCTAGATGATTTTCAGCTTAGTTGGTTGACAACCATGCCATAACTCGCATGGAAAGGAACCGCGCAAGAAGATACGCACAAGGTTATTGATATTAATAGTTTTCGGGGAATGCAGATGTAAATACAAACCAAACTTATGTTCTTAAAATGAATAAAAATAAAATTTTAAAAGTATGTATAGAATAACCAATTTTCATAACATTACAACAAACTCGACCGAATTCAAAACCTAACCATACCATACTCTCAACTCATTATTCAATATATAATTATAATAATAATACCAGCCTATAATTGTCCCACTGCAAGGCAAAGGCCTCTTCTCATACAGAGAAGGCACGAACATTCATCACTACGCTTGCTCAATGCGGGTTGGCGATTTGAGACTATATTTGATTTTAGATTTTATAGATGTTTTCATTCACCGTTGTCAACGATTTCTAAAATATACTTAGAAAGTACATTAATGAATTTGAAAATGGAAATCATTGGTATTTGTCCAGATTTGAACCCATGACCTCAGGCAAGGCGAGGCCTTTAGCCACTGGGCCAGTACGACACTCATTGCAATATAACGAATAATCACAAAATCGTTGGTTCCCCGAAACTAAATTTATCTACACTTGCGTTACAAACTTACATAAAAATATACTAGGCACCCTGTATACTTCTGAGACTATCAAACATAAAGACTCACTGCCGCACTCAGAGTTGTTAACGGTTACTTAAGGCGTTCCTTATTATTGAGTTTTAGTACAAAATCTATACTAAGGAGCAGTTTAAGTAACCCATAAATGTTTCTGAGTGCGGCAGTCAATCATTATTATTTTTATACAAAATAGTTTTGAATAGCGAACGCATTCCGAATTTGAATTTTGAATCGGATAGATAATTCGGCGCGAAATTATCCACGGTTCGATGAAATTGTTTAGTTGGTTGTAGTCAAATAATGTCCAAAAATCTATTAAGATTACTTTAAGAAATAATTAATAGTAATAATTTAAGTACTAATTGTATTTTATGCCTAAAACAGGATTTTTCTATTTTTAAGAATCGATTTGGGATAATCGCTCATTAATCGAGTGGATAGCATAAATAAAATCGATTGCTAAAATCGTTTTGCCACACAACTATTACATTAAAAAAAAACAATCTACTTGACGAATTGGAAATTTAACAAAAATAATGTAGTGGTAATGAATTTTACGTATTATTGGACTGGTGTTTGTTAATTACGTTAAAATCAGGGCTTCTTCTTGTTGTTTATTATATTTAGAGACATAATTGTCATATTTGTAATCAATTTTACATGTGGAAGGGTGACATTTGTGTAAAATAAAAATGTAAACAAACACGATTGGCGCCTAACTTCGACTTTGAATAACAAATAACTTCATTACCACTAATTATTTATTTTCAAATATGGATGAATTCGACCAATAATTAAACAATTAGCAAACCTTTACCCCTGTCGTGGAGTTAGGGTGTCCAAAATCTGCATTTTTATGTTTTTTAGCTTCGACCACCACTGTCATCAAAATGGCGATTATCGTATTATTACACTTGTTTTTAACAAATGTAAATTAATAAACTTGCGCACTTAATCTAAAAAAAATATTTGCGCTAACATGTAAGCTTTTTATCCAACTATTTTAATTAAAGCCCCCACATAAGATTCGTTAGGTATCTTAATCAATAATTAAGTTATTAATTAGGATGTCGTATGACGTAAATCTGGGGTCCAAAATGAACCGCGGCTGAGCCAGCGGAGGTATGCTTGTCAAGCCCCAAAATGTACCCCGTCCGAACTATACGGTTAATATAACCTAACCTCAAAAATTATGTTTTGTTACAATATAAGTTTACGCTGTGCAACGGGTTTATTCGGTAATATATTTGTTTCTACCATGCAACCATGGAAAGTTAAAAAAAGAACCGGTGGAGTTAAGAGAAAAGGTTCCAAAGAATTCAAGAATAAAATTGGATCATCGCAAAACAACCACAATAAAATGTCATTAATTGAAGAAAAAAAGGATGACATTGTGCCAAGAGAAGAATTACTTGTAGTGGAGAAACAGTGTATCGTAAATCAAAGTCCTACAATAGATTATGATGTAATTCCACGGAACCGTCCTCATATCAATATAAGATACAATTACAATCCCAGAGTCTTGGTACCGATATGTATCAAGCGCTACAAACACTAGCAACAAATATACAACAGGGTTCCGTACAACAGGCATATTATCGTCGAAAGAAATTATATTATATCCTGAAGATGTAAAATGCAAATTAGTTTGTATTAACAACAGTGATTTTCTGTACTTCTTATCTCTTTAACATACAGTGTAAAAATAAAACATATTATTCTTTTAAAAAATGTGGTTTTATTCAAAATATATTTAGTATTAGCAGTATTACAAAGGAAATAACATAATCAGTCAAAGTTTGAGCATAATTCTTCAACATTTCTAACTGTACTGAGCCCTTTTTGCATGATCATTTGTACCATATTCGGTTAAAAGCCCTTAAATCGAACTTGTTACGGTGAACAAGCGAGATTTTTATTTACAGCAAGGCCGAAATATGTTGGCGAGTCTTGTGTGTGACTGGAACTGGGCGCGGTGTCGAGTAGGTAGGCACCTCCACTAAGATATGGGAATAGTTACTGAAACAACAGATTTGTTTATTAATAATGTAAAAATACATACAAGTTAAGCTTCTAAAAGTTAGTTTACAAAAAACAAAAAAACAGTTTTGTATTATAGTAAAAGACAACTTTTAATTCAAAATATATTAGCTTAGGTTACGTTCGTACTGGCTTTTGTTTTCATAATTATTATAAATAATAGAATATTGAATTAATTGATTTATTCAGTCAAGTACGTGGTATGTAAAGGTTTTTTTCAAACAATAAGAGAACCCTGAAAATGTTCAGCTTACAGGTTCACATAGAACCATTATGCAAACTGAACCTATAAAATGTTTGTCTTTTCACATTCAGAACCATATTGTAGAACTGCAAGTGGCATATAAGTCCTAACAATCGTTCTTTAAGCACTATGTTAGGGATAAAAGAGTTATCAGCATCCGTAAGTAATTTAGAATTGTCGCCATTAAATAAATAGTTAACCTATAAAAATTTTAAAAGAAAAAACTTTTTCTAGTCATTATTGTCCCACTTATTTATTATATTATTGTTAGTTTTCCATTAAAATATCTATTGACAGTACCAGGAACTATTATTCATAATAAATGAAATGAAAAAATAACTGAGGCAGTATATTTTTTCTACATATTATCATCAAATGCAGTTTATTTCTAAGGCGTTTCAAAATTGAGATGAAAACATACACATACTGTTACAGAAAACTTACCATGGCAGTGAATTTTAATAATTATAACACCATTGCAATAATCTAAAATATATTAATTGACTTACCTTTTAAACATAAAGTCGCTTTCAAACACTAAAGTATCACTGTATCGAGGATGAATAATGCTAAATATTTTAACACTATTGACGGTAACAAATCTCAAAAACTATGAAAAAAGATACATATGTTGGCGCTTTGAGTGATGCTTATTGCTATTAAAAACCTACAATATATTCTTAAGGTATATATTGTGTCGAGGAAGCACTAATATGTCACTAAAAAAGTTATTAGGGTGGATTTCATAACTATATTAATACTTTAGCTTGCAGTTGTAACCTTTGTATAGATTATAATACACTTAATGTGGTAAGCACTGCTTCAATAGCACTATTGTAGCTCTTTATTGTCACTCATTTATCACTACTCTATAACTATTAAGTCACTTTAAGCTCTAAAATTGTGGGTCCAAATCAGGGTTATAAGAAAGTTAAAACGCGCTATATCACCAAATGTTAGAGCCTTTATAGGACTATAGGTTCTTTAAATTCTCTTATATAGCTCATGTAGCACTTATTCTTATCACCTAAATGTTAGTTGGGGTAACTTCTGGGTCTTGTTATATCTTGCTGACTTTGGGGAAGGTTTGCAAAATTTCGTCCCACATCACCAACATGAGTACGAACTCCAATTCTTGTAGTTTATTTGACAAATTTGCTGCTTCTCTTCTGGTTTCTCCTTTTTGCATGTCATCCACAGAAATGACGTCTATGCACCAATAATTTTATTATATGTCTGTGAAATAGCTGATGTCGCTTTAGCGTGTGCTTCCCATCTCGTTTCTGATAAAAATTTCAAAACACTTTCATTATCCAAATTATCTTTTAATATGCGCCACCTTATGGTTGAACCAGAAAAAAAATTGTACAGATTTTGAACTAATGAAAAAAAAAATACAGCTGCTAATCCACGGCGCTTTGACCTACTAAATTGAGAGAACGCGAATTTTCAAATTACTCCTAGAAACTTTTTTTGGTGTGGTTTTTGGTGACGTGAGAGTGAGACGTGATGCCCTAAGGACGGATTTTTTTTGTACTTTTTCTGGTGCCCCCCCAGACGTGATGTCCTAGGCAATTGCTTAATTTGATCAAGGGTTAATCCGTCACTGCTCAAAGACGCCTGGACTGATTTGGAAAATTCTTCTTTTGTTTGAAAGGGGTTGTAGGGACCACCTGGGAAGCTTCCCAGGTGGTCCCATGGCCATCAGGTCAGTATCTGTTGATGGGATCCTGGAGAAATCCCGAATTGGTCTCATTTACATTTGGTGAAGATCTGATAAAGAATTTCGGTGATGTACAACATAACTCTTAAATAAATGACGGCAAATCTCTCGGGATTGCTGCAATCGCATGTCTGTTTATTGTTACCCGACTGCCGAAGGAGGGTAATGTGTTTATCAGTCTATGTATGTATGTAAGTATGTATGTATGTTTGTTCCTATGTGGCGTTCCAGAGACCAAACGCGTTGGCCGATTTTGATGATTCTTAGGTCAATCGATTCGTCTGAACCCTGCGAGTGTCACTGGCTATATTAAAATTGTAAGAAAGAAAAATGGCGGATTTTGGGCGCCATATTGTGGGGGCCAATTTTTTTTTATCTTCCTACCCCATCGTGTGGGGTATCAATATAAAGGGTATTACGAGGCGATTTCATAAATATATTTCTATGTACCAAATTCGAAAAAAAATAACTAAAAAGTTATAAATAAAAAAAGTAAATTAAAAAAATCAAAAAACCCGACTGCTTAAGAAGCGAACTAAAAAGACGTAAACAAGAAGAAAATCATGCTGTGCAGTCGGAGGATACATATGGTTTTGGCCAGCCAGCTCGCGAATATGTATCCTCCGACTGCACAGCATGATTTTCTTCTTGTTTACGTCTTTTTAGTTCGCTTCTTAAGCAGTCGGGTTTTTTGTTTTTTTTTATTTACACCATTTTATAACATAACATCACGCCAGTACGTTCTAAAGGGGTATGCAGATTTGTACAGTTCAGTTCGCCCCATTACACTCTCATTTCTCCAGTTTAGTTGATGTTCCAGTTTTACGATATTCGGGTAATCTATTCTGCTACCTATAACTGTGGGCATTATATGTACCACAACTAAAAAGTAAAAAATAAACCCCTTTTTATTTTTCACTTTTTAGTTCGAAAGTCGGTGTTAAAAAAAGAAGAATCAAAAACAAGAACACCGATTTCTGAAATTGAAGTTATTTTTCAGTTAGTAATGTATTTATTTGAATGTCAGTTGTATTTTTTTGTAAAAATGTTTTAATGATCACACAGTTTGTGACTTTTTCGACTAATGTTAAGCTATGTAGCGACGCGATGCTGTGAAAAACTATCGATAGTAGTCAGGGTGAAAAACGCGCGCATACTGTAGGTGCTCTGCTCTGCACATAGCTGCATCACTCGCGCATTCATAGTCCTATAAAGCTGCCAGAGTCCCAGTCATAGCAAGCGTTTCTCATAAATAAACTTTTCTCAAACATGCTTGGAAATGTGAACATTATTTTGACAACCTTCTTCAAGATAAATCGAAATTGCTGTACTGGCCAAAAAATGCGAGCAGCAGCCGGCAAAAGTTGTATGAAAATCCATATCTGTCGTGTCTAGCGGCCAAATAAATTACATAGAAAATTCATATCTGCCGTGTTATTTAAAAATGGAACGATCTTTTACTCCGAAACATGGCAACCAAGGAGGTAACTTATCAAAGGTTTTATTTAAATTTCGAACTAGCTTGCAAATAGAACGCAATTTATTGAAAAAAAAAAACAATTATTGTTGTTCGTCATTGATTTTGACAAAATGAGTTCTACGTACTTGTGAGAGATAAATTATTAATATTTTTTTAAGAAGTGTCACGTTTTATTTTGAACTACCTCCGGTCAATAATAGTATTGTAACAGACCACTTTTCCCCTACTTTGTGAGCGAGTGTTGCTATAAAAGGGGCGCGCTGTCTTTCGACAGATCAGAAGTTGTTCGATTGTGGACACGGCACAACAGTGCTCTGAACTGTCAGGTGAGTTTTCTTATAATATTATTGTTGAGTTTTTATTTTCTTTTATGTTTTGTTTTAACCGTTATTATGTTAAAACTATAATTAATGTGTTGTTGATTTCTGTGTTATTTTGGTTCTGAATATAATGAACATACCTATTTATGTCTATTATTCCAACGTCTCCCACATCAGAAGTGGGATGATAACAAAAACTACGCCTATGTATGTTTGATTTCAGGATGAACACTAACGAATCTGAGGCTGTCGAGGCCGGGTTTCTGCAGAGCGCTGCAAAATCCGCTCGAGGGTCTAGTGAAAGGCCTACACCTGGACACAAATCGCCGATCTTGGGACAAAGGACAACTCGCTGTGCAGCTGCGACCAATGAGACGATGACATCCCCAGCCGATGACGATGCAGCTCCCGGCTGTTCAACGGCAGCCAGTAGCAGCCGTGATTCAAGGGCAGTAGAGTTTGTACCTATTAATTTTATGCAAAATATGATGCAAGAAATGATGTCACAATTGATTCAAACTACTGCAAAAGCTTTTAACCCGCCAAACGCGCGGCCTATTCCCCGCATGCGCAGCCTTGAGCATATCTATGTCCCAATTTTCGACCCTGACGATCGGACCGATACTGTGCAAATCTGGTGCCGAAACGTCGAGGAGCTTAAAACTGAGTATGAGCTCACTGATAGGGAAATCCTTAATTTGACTAGGAAAAACCTGCGCGGACGCGCGGCTGAATGGGCGCGTCGAAATTATACAACTCTTACTAGCTGGCCAGAACTTAAAGCAGGTCTTATTGAAACTTTTTCAGATGAAGCTCGCTACTACGATGACCTGTCGCTGTTTTTGGACTATACTAGCGAACAAGCTGCTAGTCTTGCTGAGTTCGCAACTCGAAAATGGGAGTTGGCGAAGAAAGTGATTGGTGTGGAGATGACTGAGCAACGCCTAGTCGAAGCGGTTATTTCAGGTATGTCTGACTTTCGTATTCGTTCGGATTTGCTACGCCTTACACCGAAAAACTTGCCACAATTAATTCAAAGCCTAAATTCATATAAGCGGAAGAGACCTGGTAAAGAGCCTGATCACAGTATTCCATCCAAGCGTTCTAAAAACATGTCTAACTCGGACACTTCGTCTAGAAGGTGTCATAAATGCCACAAATTGGGGCACATTCAAAGAGACTGTCGTTTAGGTATCAATCGCGGCTCTAGTAGGGATTCGACTTCAACTACTGCTTCTAATAATTCAAAACCAGTCGATTCGGGTTCGAAACCCCCTGTTACATCTTGTACTTTTTGTAAAAAAATGGGGCATTCCAGTGACAACTGTTTTCAACGCTTAAATAAGAAAACTAAAGACGAAAAGTCTTCTCAGGTAAATAGCCTAGTTTTAACCAACAAAAAATTGCATACTATTCAAATTGACAATCATGAGTTTTCCTGTCTGATAGACAGTGGTGCGGAATGCTCTGTAATGCGCGAAAGTATTGGCGATTCAATTAGGGGTAAAATATCTTATCAACCGATTCTTTTGAGAGGTGTTGGTGACAATGCTTTCTGTTCATCGCGTAAAAAGCTGTGTATGATCTGTGTTGATGGTATAAACGTTGAATTAGATTTTATTCTAGTCCCTGATAGATACATTCAGTATGACGTATTACTTGGACAAAATTTATTTGAAATACCTGGTATTCAGGTGACTTTCTCAGGGAATTTTGCTAAAGTCTGTCGCAACTCCTTCAGTGTTAACAGTGTTATAAAGGATATTGATTTTGACGGCTTAGATATAAATCCTGAATTAACTCCAGAACAACTTGTACTAATAAGTGAATTATTAAAATCATATTCTGAAATGTTCACGTCTGGCAACGCAGTTTCTCAAGTAACTACCGGTGAGTTAACAATTCGATTGAAAAATTCGGATAAAATAGTTCAACGACGACCCTACCGATTAGCTCCTGCTGAGCGTGAACAGGTCAAAAATATGATTAAAGATTTAAAGGACAATAATATAATTCGTGATAGCAATTCCCCATTTGCAAGTCCTATATTACTGGTGCGAAAAAAAGATGGTAGTGACCGAATGTGTGTTGACTATAGGGAATTGAATAGCAACACCGTTCGTGATCACTTTCCACTTCCAATTATTGATGATCACATTAGTAAATTGTCACGTGCTAAATATTTTACAATTTTAGACATGGCAGCCGGTTTTCACCAAATCCCGATTGCTAATAATTCAATTGAAAAAAACTGCCTTCGTCACGCCTGATGGGCAATATGAATACCTAAGGATGCCATTTGGGCTCTGTAATGCACCTTCTGTGTTTCAAAGGGCCATCAACACAGCTCTTAAACAGTTCGTTGACAATTTTGTTTTGATTTACATAGATGACGTTATAATCTATACAGAAACCGCTGATCAAGGTATCGAACGTTTAAAGTTAGTTCTTGAAGCTTTGCAGAAAACTGGGTTTTCTCTCAATATAAAAAAATGTAAATTTTTAAAAACTGAAATCGAATACTTAGGAAGAATTATTTCAAACGGTCAAGTTAAACCAAGTCAAGGTAAAGTTTCCGCTCTTTTAAATGCTCCTATCCCAAAGACTGTAAAACAAGTAAGACAATTTTGTGGACTAGCAAGTTACTTCCGAAAGTTTATTCCTAATTTTTCTCTCATCATGATACCCTTGTATAATCTAACTCGTAATAATGTCAGATGGCAATGGACAACTGAGCAGGAATCTGCTAGAAATAAGATCCTGCAGTACCTTGCCTCTGAACCTGTTCTCACTTTATTCGATCCTGCTAAGCCTGTTGAGCTTCACACTGATGCCAGTTCCGCAGGTTTGGCAGGAATTCTTTTTCAAAAACATAATGATCAAATGAAAGTTGTAGAGTATTTTAGCATGCGCACCACTGAGACTGAAAGCCGTTACCACTCTTACGAGTTGGAAACTCTGGCAGTTGTCAGATCTATAAAGCATTTCCGTCATTATTTACTTGGCAACCCATTTAAAGTCATTACTGATTGTAACTCGCTTAAAGCCTCTCGTAACAAAAAGGAATTGCTTCCTAGGGTTCATAGGTGGTGGGCTTACCTACAGTCGTTTGATTTTAGTATCGAGTATCGAAAAGGAGAACGTATTCCCCATGTTGATTACTTAAGCCGTAATCCGTCAACTATTAACTTAAATAACATTCAAAATTACAGTGAATGGCTGGAAGTAGAACAAAATAATGATTCAGAGACCAAACATATAATTGAATCAATCAAAGACAGAACTATTGACAAAGATATTGCTTCCAGTTATGAGGTTCAAAATGGATTGTTGTACCGTATTGTTTCCATTAATAATAAAGTTAAGAAACGTCTCTATGTTCCAAAAAGTTATAGGTGGCATATCATACAAATTTATCACGATGCTATTAAACACTTCGGTTGGGAAAAAACGCTTGATAAAATTAGAGAACAATTTTGGTTCCCGAATATGTCTAAGTGTACACGTAAATATGTTGATAGTTGTCTGACTTGTAAGATAAATAAAAGTCAATCTGGTTCACGACAGATTACATTGCACCCTATAGATAAGCCCCCTACTCCATTTCATACCGTTCATATGGATACGACAGGTAAATTGAGTGGCAGTAAGCCTACTAAACAATACGCAGTGGTTTTTATAGATGCATTTACAAAATTTTGCTACATGAAACCCGTTACTAATTTGACTGCAGTGGCTACAGTAAATGCCTTGAAGGAATTAATTTACACGTTTGGTACACCTAAACGTATTATTTGTGATCAGGCAGCTTCTTATACTGGCAAAGAATTTACAAGTTTTTGTGAAAAATGGTCTATAGAATTTCATTTCATAGCTAGTGGTGTGAGTCGTGCAAATGGTCAAGTTGAGCGAATTATGAAGGTTCTGACAAATTGTTTTACGATTGTTGAAAATACAACCAAAAGAAGTTGGAAAGATGCTGTTGGTGAAGTACAGTTGGCAATTAACAGCACCTTTAGTAAAAGTACTGGTCATACTCCTTTCCAACTTTTGATGGGCTGCGATCAGTCACCTCCTGCTATATCAGCTTTGCTAAATGATGTTGAACGTATGGACCTAGATATGTGCCGTCAAGAGTCTAAACTCAGGATGGACGAGCTTGCAGAGTCTCGAAAAGCCGATTTTGATAAAACTAAGGCTATAATTGTACCTTTCAAAGTCGGTGATATTGTATTAGTCAAACAAAATCCGCGAGTGATTAATAAACTTGACAGTAAATTTAAAGGTCCATGCGTCGTTACTGAAGTGAACAATAACGATAGATATACAGTTAGAGTAAATAAAACTGGCAATGAGTTATATGTGTCACATGATAATTTACGGATCGTCACTCCCGATATGGGATGTGAGTTAATTGATTCTCTAAATGTTTCTGATGACGGTAACGAAGATAATGAATAAACTTCATAATTAAACCCGTTAAAATGTTAAGTTGATTGAGTAATTTGTAAGATTGTCCTGCATATCTCGGAACGTCTGGCCAACGATCATAGTTATGCTTGACAATCGCACCTGTCATGTAAATTGACAGTGGCCATGTGATTTGGCTGATATAAATCATGATGCCATGTGATTTGGCTGATATACATCATGATGCCATGTGATTTGGCTGATATAAATCGTAATGCCATGTGATTTGGCTGATATAAATCATGATGCCATGTGATTTGGCTGATATACATCATGATGCCATGTGATTTGGCTGATATAAATCGTAATGCCATGTGATTTGGCTGATATAGTGATGCCATGTGATTTGGCGTGTGTGGTCATGCAATTTGACTATGTAGTTTTAGAAACCATTACATGATAAGGTCATATGATTGGACCATTAGTAGCAATTGATTATTTTTTTGGGTCACGTGATTTGACATGCTGTGGTTTTACATAAATTATAATATGCATTTGTTTAGTTCGCGAGCCATATTGTCTGCTCGTCAGTATGGCCGTGTGAGAGATAAATTATTAATATTTTTTTAAGAAGTGTCACGTTTTATTTTGAACTACCTCCGGTCAATAATAGTATTGTAACAGACCACTTTTCCCCTACTTTGTGAGCGAGTGTTGCTATAAAAGGGGCGCGCTGTCTTTCGACAGATCAGAAGTTGTTCGATTGTGGACACGGCACAACAGTGCTCTGAACTGTCAGGTGAGTTTTCTTATAATATTATTGTTGAGTTTTTATTTTCTTTTATGTTTTGTTTTAACCGTTATTATGTTAAAACTATAATTAATGTGTTGTTGATTTCTGTGTTATTTTGGTTCTGAATATAATGAACATACCTATTTATGTCTATTATTCCAACGTCTCCCACATACTAAATACGTGATGAACTCACTTATGTATGCCTCGGCTTCGCCTCGGCCCACATTTACACGTTCGTCCATCAATGCCTCTTTTGCTGGCCGCTGCAGTAATGTACTATATCTTAGTTGAACCCGTTTCCACCAGTGCTGTACTATGTGGATGTCATGTCAAACATTACCATAGCAACTTAAAGTCACCGCCAGATAACAAACTTAATTTTAGTTTATTACCAAGCGAAACTATCGCATCTTAATTATTTTTTCTTTTTTCCTCATAGAAGTATATAATTGTATTTTTTTTGAGCGAAATAAAATTCTTAAACCGAAAAACGACATCTTTGGTAGAAAAACAGCTTTATTTCTATTCTAATCGGCAACATACTTGTATCTGTTATGGACCAAGTGATTATTAAGGCATTATTTATAACGCCCGGGCAATTTGAAAAATGCCCAATAATGCAATATCATCATATTCATCATCATCATCATTTCAGCTGAAAGACGTCCACTGCTGGACACAGGCCTCCCCCAGGAGTCGCCACATTGACCGACATCCAGCGCATTCCCGCAACCTTAACCAGGTCATCGGTCTACCTAGTGGGAGGCCTTCCAACGCATCGTCTTCCGGTTCACAATCGCCACTCCAGAACCCTTCGGCCCCATCGGCCATCCACTTCGCGAGCAATGTGCCCTGCCCACTGCCATTTAAGTTTCGCAATTCTTCGGGCTATGCCAGTAACTTTGGTTCTCCTGCGGATATCCACATTTCTGATGCGATCACGCAAGGAAACACCGAGCATAGCCCTCTCCTTTGCCCTTTGGGTGACTAAACTTTCTGATAAGGCCCATTAAGAGCGAGCACGTCTCGGTCCCGTAGATGATCACTGGCAGCACACACTGGTCATCTATATATCTGGTCTGGTCTGGTCTGTCTGGTATTTATGTCTTGCCCGCATGCCGCCCAGCCGAGTCGGATTCGACGATTGCCCTCTTTCTCGAAGTTAGACCTACCGAACTGGACCGTGGAAAAAAGGAATGAACATTCCGATAACAGAGATTATGGCTTTTGTGTGTTGTTGGTCAAGTTAAGAAAGGAAAGATTACTGTACCTAACCTACCTATCCTATCTACCCTACCCTACCTACCCTACCTATGTAGGTAAAGATTTTATTTTTCATAGTTCTCCTAACAATAACAAACACAACAACAAAAAGAATTAGCGAAATCGGTTCAGCTGTTCTCGAGATTTGCGCTTAGCAACACATTTAGCGATTCATTTTTAACCCCCGACGGAAAAAGAGGGGTGTTATAAGTCTGACGTGTGTTGCTGTGTATCTTTGTGTCTGTCTGTGGCATCATAGCGCCTAAACGGGTGGACCGATTTTGATTTTTGTTTGAAAGGTGACTTTGTCGAGAGTGTTCTTAGCTATGTTTGGTGAATATCGGTTTAGCCGTTCAAAAGTTATGGTCTGTTTTCTGTTGGAAACGGAGTATTTTCGCAAGATATAGTGTCATAATTACGTGTTCGATAGATTGTTGAATTTGTTCTACAACTAGATATATTAAGTAGTTTAAAAAGTATGATATAAAAAAGATATCCGGGGGTTTTAGAAATTTTAAATTTTTACTTGTTATATTATAGATTATACATGTTGATTCTGTGATATAAAATTATTGTACGTTAATTGTTAGTGTCGTATATGGATAACGTATTGTAAATATATAATATATTATTGTATTTAATAGTTTCTGCCTACCCCCATGGCATGGGAAAAGACGTGAGTTTATGTATGTATGTACCTATTGTAATTAGTAGACTCTGATTTAACTCATAGGTTCATTAGGTACCTTTTATTCTGAGAAAGAGGAGAGAGAAACCTATCATATCGCAATGCAGGTTATGATAGGAACGATACATCGGTTCAGGTTAGGAAGAGGGTTACGTTCGGAACAAATATTATATTTTTATTCAAGTTCCTAACCTAACCCGCGACCGGTTTAGGATTTCGGGTCAGTTTCGGAATAATCCGGACAGTTTGTCCCAGGTAGACATAATATCGTCTACAACTTCGAGTGTATTAATTTATTTATTCGTTTACCCTCGCACTGGAACGCCTTGCAGCAGTTACACCAATGGAGCACAATCTTATAATAAACTCACTATAAGTCCAGGTTTCCTCACGATGTTTTCCTTCACCGTTGTCAGCGATGTCCTAGATAAACTTAGAAAGTACATATAAATTGAAAAAGTCACATTGGTACTTGCCCGGATTCGAACCCACGATTTCAAGCACGAGAGGAGAGGTCTTAGCCACTGGGCCACCACGACATATTAGACATAGTCACCTACAACTAAAAGTGTAGTCTCCGATCTTGATAGGAGTGGGCGTTACATGGGCATTCACCATGACCTTGGTTTTCTCCATGTTCATTTTAAGACCCACTCTTTCGGAAGCTTTACTGAGGTCATCGAGCATTGTACTGAGGCCCTCCATGGTCTCAACCAGAGGTGAGTGATGTATTCGCCATTAACGATGATGCCTAGCCCCCTCCAGTCCAGAACCATGAAGACATCCTCCAGCGCGGCAGTAAACAGTTTCGGAGAAATAACGTCTCCCTGTCTCACACCGCGCTGGAGAATGATAGGATTGACATGGTGGCGTTTTTGTACAAACACGACTTCAACAACTCGATGTAACGGTAGTAGATTTGACACCGTTGAAGAGACTGCAGTGCAGCCCAAGTCTCTATCGAATCGAAGGCTTTCTCGTAGTCTACAAACGCTAAGCAGAGAAACAGATTATACTCTTCGGTCTTCTGTATAACCTGCCGCAGAGTATGTATGTGGTCTACAGTGCTAAAGCCTTTTCGGAATCCGGCTTGTTCGGGAGGCTGGAAATCGTCAAACCTGCGCGTGAGACGATTCATGATTACTCTTGAAAACACCTTGTAGACATGGCTAAGAATTGAGATGGGCCTATAGTTCTACAGCCGGGCATTGTCGCCCTTCTTGATGAAGAGTACCACCACAACCTTACACCGTGCCTGGCGTTCTGCCCTCGAGTGTGACGGAATCAAACAGCTTCTGAAGGGCCTTAAGGACCGGTTTCCCGCCCGCCTTCAGGAGTTCGGCCGTGATTCCGTCATCACTTGTCATTTTTAAGTTGTTTCAGAGCCATTCTAATCTCGTACAGGCTGACATCCGGGATGTCTTCGGTATAGTGTCGGGTCAATCTAGCTCTTGGGTCGTTTGCTAGTTTCGCAACGGGTTTGCTGATTGATGTGTACAACTGCCCAAAGAATGTCTCGATCTCCCGATAGAAGTTCCGGTTTGGCGGATACGGTCCTGCCATCGTCGGTCTTCAGTTTCGTGAGCCGGCTCTGCCCAGCAGCCAGATCCAAGGGATCTGGCAGTTGGGCAAAACACTTTGGGCCAGTAGGCAATATGATAAATTCTATTGAAATAATTAAATTGACCGGGCATTCTGAATAATGCCCATTACTTATTAGGCCGGGTAATAAAAAGATGTGTTTTTTTTTAATTATTTTAATGTTGAATTTGGTTTTAATATAGAATAGGTAGGCGCAATCACTACCGATCTTTAAAAGACTGGTAAAGGAGAACTACCTGTCACTCTGATATATCTTATTCTTGTTGGAGCTGTAGTGTTTTCTTGCGGTATGTATGTGTTTATGTATCTATTTTAGTATTTTATATTTAGTGCTTCCTATGTTTGTAACAGGGGCGTAGCTACCGCCGTATCTACCGTATCAATTATACGGGGCCACCGGGCCATGGGGGCCCCCGACGTGAATTATGTGAATTATTGCTGATAAAATTCAATAGTCTTGCATCCAGTTTTCTGGAGGTAATAACAGCATGCTTTTTATGCGTGACCCTTTCACAACCGCAACTGCTGAAAGAAGTGTTTAAAAATTAAAACTATTAAAAATTACCTAAGAACTTCGATGGGACATGAACGTCTGTCAGACTTGTCACTATTGCCCAAAGAGGCAGAAACTTTAAAAAAATTAAGTCGTCATCAGCTATAAATGATTTAATAAATCAGTTTGCCGAAAAAAGGCAAGGCAAGTGTATATTTAATTTGAATTGTTTGTAAGAATTTTCAATAAATATTAATAATCATGATGAATAAATATTTCTTTTAATTTTATGGAAACATTGTTTTTTCTTTTGTGAGAAATCTTTACCCTTCATAAGGGCCCCCAAACAAATTTTTATACGGGGCCCCGCCTAGGCACGCTACGCCACTGGTTTGTAACTTATTATTTAATTTTAAAATTGCACCAAGTGCAACCCCATGTCGTGTCCAGGCTGTGTCTCTCCATTCTGGGTTGCCTGTAAGAGATCGCAGAACGCGATAAGGCCTCCTGTTGTATGTTTGTTGTTATTTATGGTTTCCGAATGTAATGTGTTTATCTTGGTGTACAATAAAGTATAAGTAAATAATTAAATAATAGGTAAGTAATACTATTACTGTTTAAGCAATGAAGTCGCCGGAGCCCCGTTGCTCGGGACAATAGACCCTGCAGACAGAATTAATAGATTCTGTCAGCTGGGTCTAAAGTAGCGAAGCTGAGTTCGCTCGCTTTGCTAGCTCATTTCAGCTTCGGTCATCTCCTTCGAACCTAACCTATCCGTGACGGGGTGTCCTATATCTCCCGAGCTCGCTTTGCTCGCTCTTGGACTAATTCATTGACAATAATTATCAAATTGCCCAACCGTTACGTAGCAATATTCATAATGTCCAGACAGGTAACACACATTGCCTAGATTCATCACTTGGTCCATGACATATCTACTAGTACATCGGTGTCAAATTACCCAGTTGAATGACTATTTTATATCATGACTAGCTGACCCGGCAAACTTTGTTTTGCCATAAAAACACCAAACATTCATCTACCCTACCTACGCTACCCTACCTACCCTAGCCTACCTACCCTACCCTACCTACCCTACCCTACCTAATCTACCCTACCCTACTCTACCTACCCTACCCTACCCTATCTACCCTACCCTGCCTACATACCTACCCTACCTATGTACGGTCCAGCCGTTCACGCGTGATGCCGTGACGAAGGGAAATAGTGCTTCATTTTTATATATATAGATATATAGATAGCCCTCGAGATATGTTGTGATGCTTTTGTTAGGCATATTTATATTTACAAAAGGTTAAAATTTTGACTGTCACTCTTTAACTTTGTTACTTTATCTCTATTCCTCGGAATATTGCGCTAGTAAAATATTTGAGTCTTTCCCTATCGTCCCAAGAAAATTGTTTTCCCAGACGATTTCAACACCAATTTATATAAAACCGGCCATGTGCGAGTCGGACTCGCGCACGAAGGGTTCCGTACCATTATAGCAAAAAACGGCAAAAACACACGTTTGTTGTCTGGGAGCCCCACTTAAATATTTATTTTATTCTGTTTTTAGTATTTGTTGTTATAGCGGCAACAGAAATACATCATCTGTGGAAATTTCAACTGCCTAGCTATCACGGTTCATAAGATACAGCCTGGTGACAGACGGACAGACAGACAGACAGACGGATCGCGGAGTCTTAGTAATAAGGACCCGTTTTTACCCTTTGGGTACGGAACCCTAAAAAAAGTAGTCACAGCAGATCTTTGTGTCTCTGATCTGAAGTTGGCGAACCATTGCGCTAGATAGAGTTTGTCATCGAGTATACTGCATAGAGTAAGCGAGATAGCACGATGCGACAAAAGTGTCAAGTGAAAGAGGCATTTAAACAATGCTATCTTCTACTCTACTTCAACATTGACACAAAAATGCAACTACGCAGGCTCTTGCAGTCAACTTCAGAGACACAAAGGTCCACTGTGACTACTCTATGTATTTACTTTAAAGTTCCTAGGTGTGGTGTCATGCAGATAGGTAAGGGTTTATAAAAATAAATCGTGAACAAGAATATATTCATCTTTATTAATTTAACAATCATAAAAAATACTCTAGACTATTTTAACAAATAGGTATTTTCGTTGTCTTTATTACAATAATTACGAACTAATTACTTTGTTATTTTATTATTTACACAGGCAGATAAATAAGGTAATCCTTGCCATATCTTTTGAAAAAATTTAGTTACTTCAGGTCAATACATGTTGACTTTCCGAGAGCACGTTGATTTCGGCCATGGTTCTCTTTGCAACCTTTTTTTGTTTGTCAAATGAAATGGAAGTTGTTCGATTGTTTTACTGGTATACTTCTCGCCAAACTTCTTGGCCGCCCTGAAATTGGCTACAATGGCTGCGCAGTAGTAAATCTCATACAAAAACAGCACCGTTTTGTGCCTCGCGCATCCGGTAAACCAACTTCAGGGCGGCCAAGAAGCTTGGCGAGGACTATACCTTCGTAACTTCTGGTTATCACTGAAGGTCTACCAGCTAGATCGGGGTAAAGATTATTTAGATAGGTGGTAGGTACTAAGTATGTTCCTAAATTTAAACAGGTGGTGAAAAAGTTTATTAAAAAATTAAAATTATTCTTTAATTAACCATTTCATTTTGGGATTCCTTACAATTTTTAATTTGAATTTATTTATTAGACTAGATAACTATTTTACATTCTACTTTGGTTTTAAACTGTCTAAAAATAGTGTTATTTCTGCATAATCTACTTAAAGCATACTACAATTGCTTAGTTTTATAATTATAATAAAAAATCTGTGCTGTATAACACGTGACGTCAGATTTTATATTTATTTTAAATAAAGTCAAATATAATTTCGTTGCTGCAACAGCGATAAACTCAACAATTCTCATAAATTTTTCAGATATTTCCCCTTTTTTTCTCCTAAATAGCAACGGAATAGAGCGGTAGGTAAGGCACTTATTTACAAGGTTGAAAGCACCACTACAAACTTACAGAATATTAAATATTAGTAATCTTGTATTTTGTACTTGTCAGACTTGGAATGGTGAACCAAATGCTTAAAAAAATAATATTACACGATTAAAGTTCAGTGGTTAGTTCGTCTTGGGGTCGCCTTGACATTTCGAAGAATTCATCTTCTAGCCAAACGCTTTCTCTCCTTACAATCGGTCTTCTCTCCCAAGGGTCGGAGAGGACGATGGTCTCCCTTTCTCTCTCTACTTGCGAGTAGCTAGGCGGTCTACCAACATCACTCCACTCACACTCCATCTCCTTGTCTATGATATTGCTGTCATACGACGTGGGGGAATACGAAGGAGGTTTGAACGTCGAGAAGGATTGTTGGGTTGTCTCCGAGTCGGAGCCCTGGCTCGGTGGGGCAGGAAGAAAATTAACTAGCTGGCCTTCTTGTTGCGAACCGCCAGTTGTGCGGCTGTAGCGCTTTAGAATTCTGTAAAAATTAAAAAAGTTGACATCATTATAATGGAAAAGAAACAGTAGAAATTACAGGCCAGGGAATGACTCAGGGAAAAAATGGTGACACGCAATGATACAATACATCGATCAATGAAAATCTGAGGATGGTGCAGAAAGAAGAGTAAAAGAAACTAAAGTACAAATTTATCTACACTGGAATGGGACCAGTCTGCATTTCAACAACTGCTGCTACCGACGAGCAAAATACAAAAAAAAAAAACGGTTAAATGCAAGTCGGACTCGCGCCCGAAGGGTTCCGTACTTGGTAAATTGCGGTTTACGATTTATGACGTATTAAAAAAAAACTACTTACTAGATCTCGATCAAACTAATTTTCGGTGGAAGTTTACATGGTAATGTACATCATATATTTTTTTTAGTTTTATCATTCTCTTATTTTAGGAGTTACAGGGGGGGGAGACACACATTTTACCGCTTTGGAAGTGTTTCTCGCGCAAACTATTCAGTTTAGAAAAAAAAGATATAGTGGAAACCTCAATATCATTTTTGAAGACCTATCCATAGATACCTCACACGTACGGGTCCAATGAAAAAACAAATTGAGTTTCAGTTCTAAGTATGGGGAACCCCCAAAATTATTGTTTTGTTTTCTATTTTTGTGTGAAAATCTTAATGCGGTTACAACAGAATACATCTACTTACCAAGTTACAACAGCATAGTTCTTATAGTTTCGGAAAAAAGTGACTGTGACATACGGACAGACAGACAGACAGACATGACGTATCCATAAGGGTTCCGTTTTTTGCCATTTGGCTACGGATCCCTAAAAATCAACCAACCTTTCAGCCCAACTAGCGAGTCGCGGCCACTCATCCGGAACAACAGGCACCTGCTGCTTGTTCAACAATATCAGCAACTTGGCCAGATCACTCAGGATGCAACTGTAACAGAAGCTAATATTAGACCCCACTATCTCAAGTATCTAACGTAAATAAACACCGCGCTACAGTGTTGAGGTACTGTTTGGAATGTGTTTTTGTAGGTTAGGTTGGTAGCTCTGTCAACAAACTCGCTTGCTATGTTAAGAGAGCAGTATGCAGTGTTGCAACCTCTTTATATTGGTCTGTTGCTTAGATAAAGTACCTATAGATAAAGCTCTGGCGTGGCCGCACATGAGACAGCAATAGTTAGTTCTGGTGTTACAACAAGAACAAGAACACTACAACCCACCATCGCACTGACACATATTATCTATAAATAACCCAAATTCCTTGTCTCAATTAACACATAATACCACGAAATCACAGAAAATCAAACAAAACCGAGTTTGTTTGTCAAACCTGCCATTATATTAGAGTTTGACAAACAACAGAAACCGGCCATGGTGACAAAGACAAAAAATAATCTTTTGTCCTTGTTATTTACATGGAGCTGTCAATTGGCCATCTCTCTCTATCAATCAAGCTCATTTTAAGGCTTAATCTATAGGTACTTTATCTAAGGTCTGTTGATTCCTTTGCTTGCTTGATAAACTAGCATTGCAGTGATTGCATTCTAAGAAAGAAATGGCACTGTGGTATAAAAACTAATGTTCGCACGTAGACCTCCTTTTGTTTATGTTATGCTTATCGCTAGATACTTATAAGAATGGAGGCAGAGCCGGTATGGTCTGCTTTCTATTCTCAAGTTACCGTGAACATACAGTCACGATGTTTAACTATATATAACTTGAATCTTTAGTTGTAGTAGTCTCTAAAAAAACTGCAAAATTTTCATTTTTTACCCGACTGCCGAAGGAGGGTAATGTGTTTATCAGTCTATGTATGTATAATAAATAAATAAAAATATAAATGTTTATTTATCTCCACAAATTACATACTTATCTCAGCCGTTACATTGACAGAATATTTAGACAAAAATAAAATCGTAATTTGTGAGAGATGTGGAGTCTAAAGTTTAAGACTCTAAACTAAGCCTAGGCCTGTATTTCAGAACTCCAGTATGTATGTATGTATGTTTGTTCCTTTGTGGCGTTCAAGAGTCCAAACGCGTTGGCTATGATTCATACGTCGATTCATACATCGAATCGATTGGCTTAACCCTGCGAGTGTCACTGACAGCATTAAAATGGGAAAATAGAAAAATGGCGGCTGTGGGCAACAAATTTTTTTTTTCGTCCAAACCCATCGTGTGGGGTATCAAAATAAAGGGTTTTACGTATTCGCGAGCTGGCGGACCAAAACCAGATGTATCCTCCGACTGCACAGCATGATATTCTTCTTGTTTATGTCTTTTTAGTTCGCTTTTTAAGCAGTCGGGTTTTTTGATTTTCTGATTTTTGTTTTTATTTCTACCTTTTTAGTATTTTTTTTTTAATATTTAGGTACATTTAAACATATAAGTGTAATATATTTTATAAATTGCCTCTTAAAACCATTTGTTGCCCATAATCCGCCATTTTTCTATTTTCCCATTTTAATGCTGTCAGTGACACTCGCAGGGAAGAAAAACATGCTGTGCAGTCGGAGGATACATCTGGTTTTGGTCAGCCAGCTCGCGAATACGTATCCTCCGACTTCTCAGCATGATTTCCTTCTTGTTTACGTCTTTTTAGTTCGCTTTTTAAGCAGTCGGGTTTTTTGATTTTATGAATTTTTTTTTATTCATTGAGTAATGCCCCTGTCAGTCAGACTTCTCTGTAATCTTAGGACCTACAATGTAAAGATACTGGCTGTGTCCCAAGACACCAATAAGTCCTTCTGTACCCAACACATCGTAAAAGGCCCATATAAAAGGTAACAACATACCTGTAAGCCATTGCAGCATCATTGTTGCCAAGCTGATAAAGCTCGCGCACTTGGTTCCGGGTGTGATTCAGGATCGCCAGCAAGGTGTAAGCGTGGGGCTGTAATGATAACAACAGTTTTATCAGTTGCTTAACTAAGGGCTGATTTTTCAATAGTCTGATAACTTTTAACTGAGGAATAAAAACCGGTCAAGTGCGATTCGGACTCGCGCACGAAGGGTTCCGTACCATTATCGCAAAAACGGCAAAAAAATCACGTTTGTTGTATGGGAGCCCCACTTAAATATTTGTTTTATTCTGTTTTTAATATTTGTTGGTAAAGCGGCAACAGAAATACATCATCTGTGAAAATTTCAACTGTCTAGCTATCACGGTTCATGAGATACAGCCTGGTGACAGACAGACAGACGGACCGCGGAGTCTCAATAATAGGGTCCCGTTTTTACCCTTTGGGTACGGAACCCTAAAAATGGCGGTTTGACAGCTTTTGTATAGAAAATGTGTCAAACGGCCATTTTTATCCTTCAGTTAAAAGTTATCAGGCTATTCAAAAATCGGCCCTAAGTGGAAAAACTTCCAATGTAGAATACATTGGTCCATCATATCTTAGTTGCCTGTATCTAAGTGAAAAACAATTTTGACATTTCACAGTATGCCAAGATATATTAGCCATTTGAAATCCTCAACTAGAGCAAATTATGAAATGTTGTTTAATAGAAGAAAAGTAGGCGCTTAAGACATATCGTGCGATGTTAATGTGGGCGTTGATAAATCTCCTGATTTCTTAACATTCTCTTTAATTTTTTTATCGTTTATCTGTTGTATCATTATTGTTATGTAATTTATTGATTCGGAAGCCCACATCTACCTTTGAATGTTTCGTAACAACAAAATTTGTTTAAACTGCAATATGAATTGATGGCTTGAATGTTATATTTATTTGAAGATTTAGTTGACTGAAGACTCAGGTCAATCATGTTTATGATATATAATAAGAAACCTATGTAATAAGTGATATGGTGTTTTTAATTGGACTTTTTACAATGGTTTTCAATCATCTTTATAACCCTGTGCTAAGAATAGTTACAGCACTGATAACTACATTTGTGCCACATGTTAAATTTAGTCTTGTTATACATTTTTTTTTTACCTTTGTATAGATGCTTTTACCGATTGTTTTGTGAATGTGTGAACATTGTAGGCCTTCTAGATTTCTAGATGCTTGATAACATCTAATAACTTTTTATCTCGTTTTACTTTTATTTTTAGTTTCTAACTTCTTATTGTCGGGACTACGTTGTCCCCCCATATTTAAGTAATGCTGTAACATGGAAATATTGTAAAAACAAAGCATATTTTTAAAAGAGTAACCATGGAGTTTCTTGCCGGTTCTTCTCCATAGGAAACGACTAACCCGAACCGTGCGCCTTTTGTCGACGTTTTATAAGTGCCCATGTAGGCCTACGTAAAATAAAAATAATTGATATTGATTTTATGAATCGAGTGTGCGGAAAGGAGTGAATCGAGTGAATAAATAATCAATTGACAAACTTCTTTTGATATTATAGAAAAAAAAATGGAAACAATTGAACATAATTTATTTTAAGCACCTATCTAATTTGGATCGAGTGCGCGATGTGGAGTGAATCGGGTGAACAAATCAATTGACAAAAACTTTATTAGTTATCAAGAGTGAGAAACAATTGAGCATCATAAGAAACAACTGTCGAGGCTTTACTACTAAATATCTAAGTTATATTAGCGTAAACTACTTTTAATTATAGTTGATGACTTTAACATAACGACCGTGATTTATATTCAAATGCATTTCAAATTTGGTCGCACTCTTATAAGCTCGTTTAGGTTCTATGTTTTTGAATGAGATCGATTTTATTTTAGATCTTTAGGTTAGCTATCTAGATGCTAGATAGATCATTTTTATATGTTTCAGGCATTCAGACATTTTAGGTAACATTACATAGCTTAATATTTTTGTTGATAGAGTCATTAAGCGCTTCAAAAAACTGTTCTGTCTAAGAGTTAAGATTATGGGTCCGTGGCTTATGCCCCCAGTGGTCGACGCACCCGTGGCCTATACCCCCGATTCGATAAATTTAATATAAATATTTTTTTGTGCTTTTTCACTTAGTACAGTAAATGAGAAAAGTGTTTCACCATAATAAAGTATTTTTCCTTGCTAACCAAAATTTATCTATCTTATAGCAGAGAAAATAGATCGTCACTTAACCTTATCCTTACACACCTTTTTCTCCGTTATAAGCATTATATATTATGTACAAACATCCAAAAAATCAAAAAGACTTCATTTAAAATGTTAGTGAAAGTTGTTAATATACATTCCTGTGAGCAGACGAAAGAACAACACAAGAAATAATGATAAAATGATTGCCCATTTGACTGAACAGTACGAAAACAAAAAAATCACCATAATCATGTTTTTAGAACAAATCCGCCCATATGTGGCAATCAGTCCAAAAAGTCATTATTTAACTTACTTATAACTCACTTAACTAACTTATATATATAATTATAGTGAAAAGAGATGATTTTGCTAGTATACTATTTTGAAGTTTTAATTTTTGAAATTATAATTTTTATATTTATTTAAGTTTTTACACTTGATTATTTTTCTGCTTAGAAAATTTTAATTTGACTTGTAAAAAAATTGTTTATTATTTGATTCAAGCCTGATTATTTTGTTTTGTTATTGCTATTGGAACTGACTGTTATAATTAGTTAAAATAATTCTCATTTGTTTATAGTTTCATAGTTGATTACGTTTAATTATTATTGTTACAAACATAAAAAGAACATATCATTATGTTAGAAGTTAGTTGCTCTGCAGTAATTTTTAAGACTGACTATTTAAAATCACTATCTTATTTTATTACATTTAAGACTGATTATTATAATTAAGTTGAATGATTATCTTGATTATAGGTGATGAAAACTGTGATTTATATACAATTTTTTTACTAGATTTCTTATTGAGATAAATAAATCAATATTGAAAAATAACTAAGACTTTAATTTTTTAAAAATACAACCAATATTTTCTTTTTACCAATATTTAGCATTTCTTTGTTTTAAATATAATCGAGGAGCTCGTGGCTAAATAATAACAGCCGCACGGGTCGATCTTCAAGGTTAAGCAACGCTTGACGAGGTCGGTCCGTGGATGGGTGACCATTTCAACATACCGAGTTTCCTCCGTGCCTCGGAAAGCACGTTAAGCCGTTGGTCCCGGCTGTCATTTGAAGATCTTTGACAGTCGTTACGGGTAGTCAGAAGCCTGAGATCTGACACCAGTCTTGCCAAGGGGTATCGTATTACCCAGTTACTGGGTTGTGGAGGTCAGATAGGCAGTCGCTCCATGTAAAACACTGATACTCAGCTGGATCCGGTAAGACTGGAAGCCGACCCCAACAATAATTGGGAAAAAGGCTAGGCAGATGATGATGTTTTAAATATAATCATGATTTAATATTATAAATATAACAATCAATATACATTTATTATTTTTGTACAACATTTTTGTGCCTGACAGTATATTTGATCAAAAACTGCTTAGAAATAATTTAATCGAATCGGGGGCATAGGCCACGGGTGCGTCGACCACTGGGGGCATAAGCCACGAACCCAAGATTATACTGGTAGCCGACCCCAACTTTGATGACAACAGATTATTTGATGCCTAAGATTTCTAAGTGCGTGTTCTGTAAGTACGTGTATAGTAAAATGGAACATAAGAAACTTACCCTTAAGCAGTCCAATTGCTTGTGGAACTCCCTCAGCCGTGTGTCATCGTCGTGGTGCGTTCGCTGCGGCAACGGCTGTGGCTGCGCACGCGCTTTGCTGCGGCACCGCGCATACGCTGCTATTGCTGCTACCAGCGCTATGCACGCTGCCACCCCGCAGGCACCGCCCACTATCACCTGACAAACAAAGAGATATAAGTTTTTGCTAATGTATGAGCACCTTCGTTTTCTTTGCATGTCGATTCTAATCAAACTTCGTCCGACTAAAATGTGGCAATCTGGATAGCTCTGTCGTTGGCCTCACTCATTCGTTGAAGTTGCGAGTGTTTGTGTATGATGAGCAGGACTGGAGGTGGTGCATAGGATCCTGCGATGCAGCTCCACACTGTTAGCTTGTTTGATGCATCTCCCAGGCCCTGACTGAAGCTAAGTAGTGCAAAGAAAGTGAAGTTTTAGTCGTTAGAAGTCGCTTATAGCTCAGTTCTCCCTAGGTTATTCTTGCTAATTACCCCATAGGAAAAGAAGCAAAGAAGTCAAAGAATTGGAAGGCCTGAAGGAATATGCAGTTCATTTTCGCCTTATATCCAATGTGTCTTTGTCAAACAATTGTTTATAATAAGCTACCCAAAAGTTGGAGTGACCTTAATAATACCACGGGGTCTCATTGCTAAGAAAGAAAATTTGGTTCAAATAAATCTCACTAGATGGCGCGATATGCACCTCGGTATCCACCTATCTGTTATTGAATGTTCGTAAAATTAACATTTTCTCGAATTGAACACAAAAATTGTATGTTCTTGTTTAATCAACTCTCCTAAGTACAAAATTATGGAATATTGGGCTCTTAATTCACATTTAAAAGATTATTAGACGGATCATTTAAAATTGTTGCCAATAGATGGCGCATTTTTAAATTTCTGAGGCATTCCACTCGATTGTTAAAGTTTGCATTTTAACACATTTTGGTGCAAAAAAAAAACTGTAAAAACGTGCAAATAAATAATAGAAAACAAACCTTCACTGTATTTAAAGACATAAACATTCACGAACCTAGTAAACCCTTTTACTTGCAAGTCGCTGCTAACACCATCTATCTATCACCGTGAAACAGAACCGAATGCGTTCGATGTACAAAAAATTGCCAGAATAAGCAGTCGAAAAACGCTAGTTACGTCGGCACGGTTTCTTTGTATGGGATGAGGTATCTGTATGCTAGTATTATATTATCTGTGATAATACGCAACTGAAGAAACAAAGCCGTTTATATGTAACAGGACTTATTAGCGAATTTCTGGCAGAATCTTTCATTTTGACATGGATTGTTATTACTATTTTGACATTAAATTGTTTTTGATTAATTTTTTACAAGGATTTGACATTAGTACATTATTTTTATTTTATTTTTCTACAGTTGATTGATATTTTTCCATAGATTTAATATTTGATTGATATTTTACATAGACTAGACATAAATTATTGTTATTGGATGTTTTAATTAGGTACTTGATATTTATGACATTGCTATTATTTATTTTTTACTGTTGACATTTGAAATGATATTTACAAAGATTTGCCATTTGCTTAATATTTTTGGTATTGTTAAGTGAAAGTGTATAGATTTGTTTTTTGATAACTACACATGTTTGGGCAAATAAATATATCTTATCTTTGTCATATAAATACATTCTTATAAGAAGAGGCAAATAGCTTTTATCAGCGAGAAGCCTTATGAGATGTTAGTGTTAGAACGAGTATAAATCTCCTAACAGTATTTGCATCTTGGCTTCAAGAGAATCAAGCTGAAGACCTTGATACTCTAAGGTGCAGATGTTTTCTACAACTTTGTTAACAGTTACTGCAGGTAAGTTATATTTTGAATGCTTACGTGAAACTGTAACTAATAATAATGTCATCAATAAAACAGTTGTACAATACCCGGACACCTGATAAAATTTATGGCTTCATTAACTCTCGATTCGACCAAAAATCGTGAGCACGACATCGCCATAAAACAGGTAAGTCGACGGCAATTGTCTGCTTGATCCCTCACACTAACAATTTGCTAATAGCTGAGTAGGGACCTTTTCAGATTGCAAGTAATGGGGCCGAGGTCATCATTATGGGTATATGTAGGCAATTGAACGTTTCCGTAAGCGTTGCATCCTACATCACTAACCAAATGATTCAGACGTTAAGGCGCTATATACGCCCCAATGTTAACGCAGTACTGTACTGGCCGTGCGCCCACCCGATACTAAAATACCAATATTTAACCTCCCTTTGAACAGTTTTGTTTGCAAAATATTATTTGATTTACATATGCTATGTTAGTTATGAAGAAATGCCCGCCATCAATTTTACTGTGTAAACAATATGTAACAATATTCAACCTTTTAACCTAGCTGTTACTAAGGAGTATGCTTTAGCAAGTAACCGTTTTACGGCACTAAAGCGCATGTTTTAGTGCAGTGTTTTTTTTTTTCAAACCTTTTAACCTAGCCGAGGTTAAAAGGTTTAAAAAAAAAAATATTTTTGATTCATGTACATAATTTTTAACACAAGGTTTTTTCGTGTAACTAATAGTTTTGCTTTAAAAAAAAATTCACAACACAATATTTTTCGCAACTTTTGGAAACTCCTCCAAAACGACTTGGATGTTTAAAATTATTTTTAAACAGAAAAATTTATGGCTGGAATTTCTTCATAACTAACATAGCATATGTAAATCAGATAATATTTTGCAAACAAAACTGTTCAAAAGGAGGTTCAATATTGATATTTTGGCATCGAGCGGGCGCACGGCCAGTACTGCGTTAACATTGGGGCGTATATAGCGCCTTAAACCAAAAACTACTCACTAACTAAACCAAAAATTATACTAATCTAAAATATGGCTTCGAAAAACTCCTCCACATCGTTGTCCACTGGTAATGTGAAATAAACTTGATAAATCTTTTATGGGACCACTGCAAAATAATTGATTGTTGGTATAAATATCGGTTAGAGTGAATGAGTAGCTGATTACCAACCACTTTGCTAATTAAGGGATATCCGGTCTTAATTGAAAATATGGTTTTAAATTCGTTATTGTTTCTTTCCGCGAAACAACGATGTGAATGTGAAATTAATTGGAAAATTCAGATATTACAATCATTATACCGCTGAATATTTCTGATTTCTGAGGAGCTCGTGGCTAAATAATAACAGCCGCACTGGTCAATCATCAAGGTAAAGCAACGCTTGATGAGGTCGGTCCGTGGATGGGTGACCATTTCAACATACCAAGTTTCCTCCGTGCCTCGGAAAGCACGTTAAACCGCTGTTCCCTGCTGTCATTTGAAGATCCTTGACAGTCGTCACGGGTAATCAGAAGCCTGAGATCTGACACCAGTCTTGCCAAGAGGTACCGTGTAACCCAGTACTGGGTTGTGGAGGTCAGATAGGCGGTCGCTCTATGTAATACACTGGTACTCTACTGAATCCGGTTAGACTGGCATCCGACCCCAATATGGTTAGGAAAAAGGCTAGGCAGATTATATCGCTGAATATATAAAAAACCGGCCAAGTGCGGGTCGGACTCGCACACGAAGGGTTCCGTACCATTATCGCAAAACACTGCAAAAATATCACGTTTGTTGTATAGGAGCCCCCCTTAAATATTAATTTTATACTGTTTTTAGGGTTCCGTACCCAAAGGGTAAAAACGGGACCCTATTACTGAGACTTCGCTGTCCGTCTGTCTGTCTGTCTGTCTGTCACCAGGCTGTATCTCATGAACCGTGATAGTCAGACAGTTGAAATTTTCACAGATGATGTATTTCTGTTGCCGCTATAACAACAAATACTAAAAACAGAATAAAATAAATATTTAAGTGGGGCTCCCATACAACAAACGTGATTTTTATGCCGTTTTTTGCGATAATGGTACGGAACCCTTCGTGCGCGAGTCCGACTCGCACTTGGCCGGTTTTTAGTATTTGTTGTTATAGCGGCAACAGGAATACATCATCTATGAAAATTTCAACTGTCTATCTATCACGGTTCATGAGATACAGCCTGGTGACAGACAGACGGACAGCGAAGTCTCAGTAATAGGGTCCCGTTTTTACCCTTTGGGTACGGAACCCTAAAAAGGGCGTTTATATTCGTATACCCATTTGATGCAGCTGTTGCATCAAATGGGTACTTTATGCATTAAAGTATCTAAGAAAATGGTTCCACCAGTTGATTATGTTGTCCGTACCTACATGGTAAAAAAAACTATTCTTGGAATACAAAAAAATATTAGATTTTCTGAATGCAAAATCACTCGAACGTGTAATTCTTATGTAGCATAAAGCTAAAAAATAGTGGCTAAAACGACGCGATGCAATGTTGGCGGCCGGTGCCACAAGTAGCGTTTATGCCGAGCCCTGTTATTTACTAGTGGTTATTTTCAATTGACGCCACTGAGGAGTAACGTAATAGCACCTGCTACAATAGAACCGTTTATTTATTTAATATAAAATTGTTCGCAGATAGGTATCTACGTACGTCATGTCGAAAGGCATGTGTCAGAGATTAAGGGGGAGTGAAACAAGGGTAGAGAAGTTAATTGTAACAAAGCTGAAACTATATAATTAACTTTCAAGCTTTTAACAAATTTTGTTAATTTATTATTCGGAATATTTATCTAGGTATGTTATTTGGTATTGGATATGTATTTTTTTTTCCCAATTATCTATACTTCTATACTAATAATAATCTATAAAAATAAATAAAATTTAAGTGTCTGTATGTAATATCAAAATAACAACGTTTTATTGAATGCACGTGAAAGTACATACGGTACTAACAACAAATAAGCAATTTTTAAGATTTTCGTCTGTCTATCTGTCTGTCTGTTTGTTCCGGGTAATCGCCGAAACGGCTAGACCGATTTGGACGGGACTTTCACTGGTAGATAGCTGATGTAATAACGAGTAACATAGGCTACGTTTGATCACGAGAAAATTCATAGTTCCGGCGGGAAACTAAAAAAACAAAAATATATTTTTTACGAGTTTGACGCGGACGAAGTCGCGGGCAACAGCTAGTAATATTATAAAGAGGGAAGACTGTTTTGTTTGTTTGTTTGTACCGAATAGGCTCCGAAACTACTGGACCGGTTTAAAAATTCTTACTCCAATAGAAAGCTATATTATTCCTGAGTGATATAGGCTAGTTTTTAATCCCGAAAACGGTTCATGTGGGGTGGTCCACGGGAGTGAAGCCGCGGGGAACAGCTAGTAAAGTATAAAGATAAATCACCATTTTCAGGATGCTATCGTCTTGGGCCACAATAAAGCATTCACGATTCATAAAATTGTTATTGAAAGATCAATACATATAGATCTTTTAAATAAATACCATTAAACTATTTTAGTCTGTTGAATGGCCCCATAAAAGTTCTGAGTGCAGAATCATCGTTTGGATCAACCATTTAAAATGATTTAGATTGCATATACCTACCATGGAACACATCTGTACTGCGCATCAAAGCCATTGCATCATAGTGTTTTAATCTGTAAGACGTTGAACTTCCGTGTTCTGGCATTTGATAAATTAGGCTAATATATTTTACATACCTATTGATGTATAGCTTTTTTAAGTAGCCAATAATGAATTATACTTTAGCTTGCGTTTATGAGTAACGATTAATTTGAGAGATTGATTGGTAAAGCGACATGTCTACCGGAATGCCACAAGGCAATACCCTGGGACCATATTTTTTTCCTCTTTCGTACATGAAGAAAGACTTCCTGGAAGTTCAAAGACCGTGTGTCTAGAGTGCGCTCAGGCTCAACAACCTATACTGGACCTACAATCCCACCGCTCTATACCCAAACCACTGCAACTCCTGAAAGCCAGAATCAACAGTGGCGACCACCAGAAAATTGCCGAGGCAATGAAGCTCGACGAAGTCCCGGAGAATGAATTTAACTGTCTTGGATCCCGCAACGAAATTAATCAGAAAAGAATAAAGGAGGAGTAAGGAGAAATAAAAAAAATCCACTTCCCCCTATATCAAGCAGGAGACAGAACAAAAAAGGCCAATAAGCACAAAGGGTCGTTTACAACTGGGATAAGCCCAGTTGCCTTGCACCACGGATAAAAAATAGCATTAATATTAATGGATCCTAACATTGTGAGCTGCTATATTTGTTTCCAATAATAGGTATGGCAAAAACGCTTGAACGCACGATTTTTCTTTCTAGTTTTCATAAGGTCCGTATAGTAAACAACTCCTGACACTGATACTGGACTATCAGTCGACCTTAAATTCAAGGTGTAACATATAAGTGATACAAAAAGTTTCAAATACCTCGTTATAAGTCTGCGCCGGGTAACACACCCGGCCCATGAGGTGGTCATCATGGGCCCAGGCTTCGCGGCTGCCAGCAGGACAGTCGTGGGCACAGGTGCCTCCCGGCCACACCAGCAGCCGAGCGCACTTGACGCAGCCGTCGGCAGCGCACCGCACGCATTCCGTACCACAGCCTGGAAATAAGAGAAGGTGTCAAAGGGCTATCCCAGAAGATAGTCAGGCCAGATCTCTGAACAGCTGGATGTACCTATGAGTTTGCACTCCACCATGCGACTGATCGAAATCAATGGAGACAGATGCCAGGTGAAAGGCAATAGTCATGCTCATGACCCTCTACAGTAAGGGAACGATTAAGAAGAAGAAGAAAGTTTTATCAAGTCTTGAACATTGGTTTCCTAAAGAACTGGTGAGATGAAGGAATGGCGGTTACGGGGCAGGCTTTTGCCCAGGAATGGGACAATTCAGACATAATAAAAAATCTTCATCATCATCATATCAGCCGAAAGACGTCCACTGCTGGACATAGGCCTCCCCCAAGCGTCGCCACATTGACCGGTCCCGTGCGTCTCGCAACCAGCGGATCCCCGCAACCTTCACCAGGTCATCGGTCCACCTAGTGGGAGGCCTTCCAACGCAACGTCTACCGGTTCGCGGTCGCCACTCCAGAACCTTTCTGCCCCATCGGCCATCCGTTCTGCGAGCAATGTGCCCTGCCCACTGCCACTTGAGTTTGGCAATTCTTCGGGCTATGTCGGTAACCCTGGTTCTCTAGCGGATCTCTACATTTAAAAATCTTAAAATGATGTTATTAGGATGTTGAAAGTACGTAGCAGTTCTTACATGTCTATCTTTAAATAAAATTAATCCTTACTTTTCCTTTTACTTGGCAATAGAATTTGTATTGAATGTAAATGGAATCATTGTCCGAATAAAGGCATGTTTACTTAAACATGAACACTCAATTGAGCACGTTGGAATTTTGTACATTCCAAAGTTTACGATAATTTATATTTACATCGAGTTAAAAATATCTCGAATGCTTGAACTAAAAGTTGATATTAGAAAACTGAAAATATACTCAGTATTATGTTTTGTAGGGAATTGGACCAAAAACAAAAAACTTAATTTCGAAAGGAAAGGATTCGAAAGTTCAAGATGAAGTTTTTTATGGTAGTGTAATGTATATTCGTCAAACGTTTTTATACTATCCAATAGTATAAAAATGTAACTGTACGTGTGTGTATGTTGTTAATATGGAATGTTATGTAATGTGTGTTGTTTTTATGTTGTATGTCGTGAGCCTTGATAAGAGTGTCTCGAAGTGAAATGTAAGGAACGTAAAATAATTTTATCTTTGATATTTCGCTACGGCATTGAAAACGGTTCCATTACCTTAGTTTTCGATAGTACGACCTTATTTTTTTGCTCGTTGCACTGTATGCATTGAGTTTTTTAAAGACCTTGATTTTTTGTACACAACCTACGTAACTCGAAGGTATCATTGGAGTATTTCGAATTTCTATGCTAATAAATGGTACCATGTTTGGGCGTAATGTATTCATGGCGATGCACGACGCTCATTCGGTTGCTCGATTCTAACGCAGACTGGTGAATGTTAAATTTCACCTCTCCTACTCCGCATCGCCATACAAAGTCATTAATATTTATAATTCATATCGTTAGGGGGTCAAACCGCAGTGCTGACCGAAAAACATAATCAAGCAAATACGGAACTTATGTAAGAAAACGTAAATTTATGGTTACGTTCAAAAGTAGGACTTATAAGCGCATTCATTTGCATATTAAAATGAGTTTACGAGCGGTTTACTTAATATAGTAGAACATTAAAAAGTTCACCGCCTGCTCTCAAACAAATGAAACAAAGCTCCTCAGCGTCTAAATGTCAAGCTTTAGAGTTCGCTCTTGGCATAAAGTTCAGAGCCTTACTGCTTACTGGTACATTATACAGAAGTAACTTACGGTACGGGTTCACTTAATTCCCCGTTTCTGAAGCAATGACTTTGGAAATCGATTTATATTCAACGTCAGTGATTTGGATCGTATTTCGATACTTTCCAAAAGGAAAGCGCGCGCAATATGCGATTAGTGCGCTGTTCAATTAACGGGACCGGCCGGCACCGGACGAGTAGACACATTACTGTGTTTTGTTTACTGTACGTTCAGCATTACGTGCATAATACGGCTGCTGTGCACTGCGCTGCATGATAGGCAATTTCTGGCGATCGACACTTTAGTGTTCGCTACCAATTATCTGCTATACAAGTAGTTATACTCTGATTTTTAGTTTCATAGACTAAACTGACATTTGAGGGGTTGTCACTTTCTCTAGTGTCGTATCCTGACTATCCTGAGTGATCGAAAGTTGTTTGAAAATGGAAGTAGATCGAAAATGGAACTATTTCACGACAAAAAAAAACTATCGGCTCTTATTTAGTTTCTACTCATTTATGTCAGACTTCATTTTACGGATCGCATTTATTCTATTGTTGATTTCATATTTAACGCAATAAAAGTTTATGTACTATGTGTATGAATACTGTTATATTGAAATATATTACGTTTATATTCATAAAACATTTATTTACACCAATTAGTAAAATTAAATTGAGGAGTCATGTCACATCGGTTCGATAAATCACTTATGATTGAGTCTTACCTACAACACTATGCTCCACGCTTGCAACATTAAAACAAATAAGGTCATTTGCAGCTGTCAGTTTAGTCTTCGAAATTAAAAATCACACGTACAGCGTAGACAGAGCGTATAGTATGTTTGATGCTGTATTTCTCAATTGGGGGTAGGTCTGGATTCTAGACCTCCAATGTATACGGTTCTTTGAATTGGTCTGCTCTGCCCTTTGTCTAAGTTACCTAGAAAAACCGGCCAAGTGCGAGTCGGACTCGCGCACGAAGGGTTCCGTACCATTATTGCAAAAAACGGCAAAAAAAATAGCGTTTGTTGTATGGGAGCCCCACATAAATATTTATTTTATTCTATTTTTAGTATTTGTTGTTATAGCGGCACCAGAAATACATCATCTGTGTAAATTTCAGCTGTCTAGCTATCACTGTTGCATGTATTACAGCCTGGTGAGAGACGGACAGACAGACAGACAGACGGATCGCGGAGTCTTAGTAATAGGGTCCCGTTTTTACCCTTTGGGTACGGAACCCTAAAAAGGTTACCGTATAATTGAAGTAGGTACTTCGGCGTGAGTGGGAGTCTGTAGGAAGGCCAAAGAGGCACTCGCGTAGTTATTATTGTGAAAGGTTAGTTGAAAATATCAAATAAATAATAAGCTCCGTCGAAGACAACATTGAGTTTTCTAGTTTCTTGAGTGACAATAAAAAAGCAATATTAAAATGCCTATCAGACAACCGAGCATCGACATAGCTTCAATCTATACAAATAAATAAAATTGAAGCGTCTGTATGTAATATTAAAATAACAACGTTTTATTGAATGCACGTGAAAGTATATACGATACTAACAACAAATAAGCAATTTTTAAGATTTTTATCTGTCTTTCTGTCTGTCTGTTTGTTCCGGGTAATCTCCGAAACGGCTGGACCGATTTTGACGTGACTTTCACTGGTAGATAAGTTTGATCACGAGAAAATTCATAGTTCCGGCGGGAAACTAAAAAAATAAAAAAATAAAATTTACGAGTTTGACGCGGACGAAGTCGCGGGCAACAGCTAGTATTTAATAAATAGTTACTTAATTTGAAACAATATTAACGAGCCCATTTATAACGATCCATCAAACTACCGGTAGTCGATTATTTACTTTTGAGTGTGATTGATTATTGTATTCATTTAGCCGATCAATTTCATTGGCTTTAAATGTCAAGTGTTTTTTTTCATACTCGTATCACGTATTATATCCTATCACCGCCTTTTTTCCTTCAACTCCTTTTTACCCAACTGCCCAAGACGGCGGGTAATGTTTTTCGAAAGGTTGTATGTATGTATTTCACTACTATAAATGCAAAAGGAACTGTTTCTGTGTGTAACAAATTTTACGAATAAACCGCTCACCAATTTTCGAGCAGTTTTGGTATAGAGACAGATTGAATCTTGGAGACGGGCTAATTTTTATTCCCGGAGTACAATCCCTTGGAATAAATTCCGAAAGGCACCCAAGCGAAGATGCTGGTGGAAGCTAGTTCAGTATAAATCAGTACTAGGTTTCTCGGCTAGGCAAATTGGTACATACTTGGTAATCACACCGCTTTTCTATAAGGAAATGTTTACTCGATGACGGGAACTTGGTTGCAGCCTCCTCAAGTAGGTACAATTGGCGCTAAAGATATGAGAACATTGACACCAGTTGCAGCGTTTGTACGGTAGAAAATATAGAAATCTTGTTTTCATGTAGTGTTTTAGTTCTCATCGACTGTTTGCCTCACAATGTTTGGAAAGTTCTTTTAATGTCTTGCAGCTTCTATTTATAAATTGAAGTGATGTAATTTTTGCTTCGATTGCCTGTATTTGACTTGTTCGTGTGAGAACTGTTGGAAGTGTGACATTTTCTTTTCTATATAGAAGATAAAAAAGTCTATCATTTGTTAATCATGGTGGGTAAGAATCTAATGTGTCTTTGATTGTTTCGTAATTATGCTTTATCTTTTTACTGTTTGATGATTTCTAAAAGTTATAGGAAGGCGACCAAATTCAAGCAAAATATGATTAAAATTGAATGAATAGAAAAGTGGATAATTAAAGAATCATTTGATTTTAAAGTAGGTACACATGGCGTGTTTAGTGATCGTGTCACGATTATTTGAGTGGGTAAAAGGCATTAAGCAATCACGTTTAATTCGATAATTACAAATTTTAAGAAGGTTCAGGAGAAAGCTTTGAATTCTTAATTCTTTGTTTACTGGTGAAACCAGGTAGGTAATTATCTGTGTCCAATTGTCCACTGACGCACTTAGCACCGTTTTTTATTGGGGTATTGTCCTTTTGATTACTTTAAACACTGATTAGAAGATTCTAAATTCAATATTTTTATGAAGAATTTGAATTTATAATCTGGATATTTTTTATAATTAAATTCGGCGTAAACCCATCACACACTTATCTTTCATGGGGTACTGTGTTCGATTCTATAACAAAATACCTTGTGATATATTAAAACTAAATGAAAGTAAATTTAAAACTTTAGTTAAAAGCACACTTTGTAAACAAGCATATTACAAATTAGATGATTATATTCAAGAAAAGAATGCTTGGAAACCTGCTCCATAGGGCAATCATTTGTGTAGACAAAATCAAATTTGTTAATTTATATTCATAGTTCATTTTTTAATTTTTTTTAAGAAATTGACTCACACACTGTTCCGTTGTTGTTGAATTAGGTATTTTACCTATGTTTGCAGTATTTGTAAGTATGTGAGAACCATGTTCCTATTTATCAAATTAATGAATTTACCTGTTAATGCTTTAATACTTTATACCTGTACGTAGTATAGTGTGTAGTGCTATTCTGGGTGCATCATCCTCACATATATGAATTTATTAATAAACACCTATTATTTTAAAAAGTGTAAGTATGGAGTTTCTTGTGCATTCTTCTCGATAACAAGCTACTTATCCGAATGCACGGTAGAATCAACTTTTATTACTTGTAAATTTTATATTTTGTTTGACGTTCAAAAGTGCCGCTTATTGGCCTAGTTGAATAAATATATTTGACTTTGACTTTGAACCAGTATCAACTAAGTATTTACCATAAATTTTTCGAGGTTTAAACTTGGCGTAACTTTATGCAACGTTTAATCATCATCACCATACTAGATACCGTTAAGGGTTTAATTTAAGATGTCGAAAATTTTGTATGTCGTTTTTGTGGCGAATAAACATTTTTCCTTTCTTTCTTTCATAAGGCAGATGGTGTCCTACAGAAATACGATACAAAATAATGTCAAACAAATTAAGGTTTGATTGATTGTAAAATAAACGGGCATCCTCTCTTAACTCTGTTTGCTATATATAACTTGAAACTTACTAAATCGTTAGTTAGTATTTTAGGTTCATTAATTCTGAAGTGATTAATGATAGCAAGGGTTAGTCCTTAGTTCATATTTCATATTATACAAGTCTTAAGGATGGATGTCTAGAATTAGAAATTGGATACTGAATACTGATGGAGGCCCTATCAATTTACGAAAAGGTAAGGCTGGTTAGCTGTTATCTTATAAATATCTTCATTAATCAAATAGGAGCACCAAGGGTAGATGTAAGGTTATTTCTTTATTTTTTTAAATTATCTATAGGCTTGCGCTTGACAACTATCTCACCTGATAGATTGTAGCTATCGGGCAACACAGACTCCGGCAGGGAATTCCACTCCTTAGCTGTACGCATAGTAAGTGTCCCCAAATCGTTTAGTGCGTATGGGTGGGATGTCCACCATGTACCGATGACGCATCACCGTACGTCTGGTAGTCCGATGATGGAACGGACTGGGTGGAATTAAATCAAGCAATTCCATCGCACACTCCCCGAAATGGTGGTTAAAATGATAAGTGTGAACTACGACGAGCACAGAATGAGAGTGGATAGCATGATGGGGGTTAAAAAACAACTGTTTTCTTTAGGAGGTCTAAGAAATATGATGAAAAACTCCGAAAACGAGTCTATGAGACAATATCTCTGGATATCTCTTGTATCTTCTATGATCGCTATCATGCCAGCAATAAAACTTGATCCAGGTCAGAATCAGATGTCCATTTTAACACCTAGTTTAGTAACAACCTTAGTCCCTAGCAGTCTTGGAGCCTCCATGTGGATATTGTTTACTTATTGAATAAAGTTAACTCTTTGACATTAGTAGTCTATAACGATGGGTCGTTTGACGGAATTTGGTGAAACTTTTTAAGCATGGTCGGGTACTAGTGTTCTAGCTGTTTTGCTTAACTTTTGGACCATCACACTATCACACTTCACACTAATATTATAAAGGCGAAAGTTTGTGAGTGTGTGTGTGTTTGTAGGTTTGTTACTTCTTCGCTCAAACGGCTGGACGGATCTGGATGAAATTTAGCACAACAATAGATTATAGTCTGGAATAGCACATAGGATACTTTTTATCCCGGGAATATGTTCCTTTGGGATAATTTTCAACATTAACGCGGCCGAAGCCGCTGGCATAAGCTAGTCTGTTTATAAAAACGTCCACCATTCGACTGGTAACTATCGCATGGAAAATTTCTTTGGTAACATAAATCCTACAGCTCTTAAAAGGTAGTAGTAATCCGGGACTCACTCACGTGTGTCGTTGATGGCGAGGGGCGCGTCGGCAGGCCGCAGCTGCGCGTGCGCAGTCGTCACTAGTACCGCCACCGCCACCAGCGCCGCGCACCTCATCGCACTCCGCTACTCATCGTGACTTTACTGTAGAAGAGAAAGGAGATGTTAGTGAACGGGTATTGGAAAGCGCAGCAAGACCACTTGGTTGTCCAACGAACTCCTGAATGCAGGCAGCACGTAATAAGTAAGTCGTTGAGGCCATGCTTGAGGTAGACTTGTGCGCTGGCTATCAAGCAAAACCTCAACGATCATCATCATATCAGCCGAAAGACGTACACTGCTGGACATAGGCCTCCCCAAACATCGCCACATTGACCGGTCCCGTGCGTCTGGCAACCTTCACCAGGTCATCGGTCCACCTGGTGGGAGGCCTTCCAACGCAACCTCTTCCGGTTCACGGTCGCCACTCCAGAACCTTTCTGCCCCATCGGCCATCCGTACTGCGAGCAATGTGCCCTGCCCAATGCCACTTAAGTTTGGCAATTCTTCGGGCTATGTCGGTAACCCTGGTTCCTCAATGATCAATGCAGCAATTTCCATATTTCAATAAAGATGATGATTAATTAAGGTGCCATACCAATTAAGGTGGTACAAAGACCTGGAGAACACTTGAATGATCAGACGACTTGAAGAGACCAAAGGTAATCAATAATGACAAAGATTATGATCATTTGTAATTTGACCATGTTGGTTCCGTTAAAAGTAGGCCGTTGATCCTCTCGAAGGAATGGTAAGACAAAGGACATCGAATAGTAATGTTGATTCTTCATTAGCTTTAGACATAAAGTTTGTCTTATTTTTACCCGACTGCCGAAGGAGGGTAATGTGTTTATCAGTCTATGTATGTATGTATGTATGTTTGTTCCTATGTGGCGTTCCAGAGACCAAACGCGTTGGCCGATTTTGATGATTCCGACGTCAATGGATTCGTCTGAATCCTGCAAGTGACACTGGCTATATTAAAATTGTAAGATATAAAAATGGCGGATTTTGGGCGCCATATTGTGGGGGACCAAATTCTTTTTTTCTTCCTATCCCATCGTGTGGGGTATCAAAATAAAGGGTTTTACTAGGCGATTTCAAAAATATATAACACTTATATATTTCTATGTACAAAATTCGAAAAAAGTAACTAAAAAGTTATAAATAAATAAAAGTTAATAAAAAATTCAAAAAACCCGACTGCTTAAAAAGCGAAATAAAAATACCTAAACAGGAAGAAAATCATGCTGTGCAGTCGGAGGATACATCTGGTTTTGGTAAGCCAGCTCGCGAATATGTCTTTTTAGTTCGCTTTTCAAGCAGTCGGGATTTTTGATTTTTTTAATAAACTTTTTTTTATTACTT
This sequence comes from Anorthoa munda, assembly GCA_945859665.1. Classification (NCBI taxonomy): domain Eukaryota; kingdom Metazoa; phylum Arthropoda; class Insecta; order Lepidoptera; family Noctuidae; genus Anorthoa; species Anorthoa munda. Next base: position 8,891,724 of record OX243913.1, on the reverse strand, counting down.
GAAGTGAAACCAGCTATTAGTAATTTCTGAGGTCTATTCTAAGAAGCTCTTGGAAAAGGATTAGTGGTATACAGCCTTTATCACAGTTCAATATTCCTCGAAAACCTTTCACAATCTCCTAAGCTTAGATTTAAGTAAGAAGAAAGTAGAGAAACAGTTCTTGTTACTTGTTACCAGTAGATACTAAGTAGTCAATCGCAGTAATGTGTGAAATTCATAGCTAATTATGTGCCATAAGTAGTAAGGCGTTGCTACATCGACACCTACGTGCGCTATTAACATTTTCTCAAGTCAGCGCTCACAACTTTCACGGAATGACAAGCGCCTCTACTCTATGTTGTTGTGTTGTGGGCTGTCATGGTTACTTAGTTACTTAATAGGATGCATCGTGTACTTCCCGTAAGTGCTTGAAAGGTAATGTAAAAGTGACACGAGTATACTTTCAAAAGTATACAAGGGTTACGGAAAATGAGGCAAAATTAAAACAATCCGTAAAGGTTAAATAACAAAGTGGTTTACCAACAATAATGGTGTTTTTACCGGATTCATTTCGGGGAGTGTGCGATGGAATTTCATGATATAATTTCGCCCAGCCCGTTCCATCATCGGACTATCAGTCGTACGGCGATGCGATATCGGTACATATCCTACCCATACGCACAAAAAGTTTTGGGGACACTGTCATTAAGCCTACAGCTAAGGAGGGGAATTCCCTGCCGGAGTCTGTGTTCCCCGATAGCTACAATCTAAAAGGTCTTTAAGTCAAGATTGAATTTGTTTTTTCTAGGCAAGCGTGGTTCACCGTCGACCACATCATCGCTTACCATCAGGTAAGATAGTGGTCAAGCGCAAGCCTAAAGAACATAAAAAAAAGTAAATATAGTTGATGCATTAATAAATATTACAATTCGAGGTAGTGATAAATTACCTAGAAACTTTAAGACCAGCGTATAAACATCACCATAACTGTTCTCATGACATCACTTTTGTGAGAAACAAGTAATGTCACTTGAATTTGAATATTCTGCCTTTATGTGTAATACAAAACCGCAGATTTAGTTTCTTTGTTATGACGAGGCTATAAAATAAAACAGTTAAGTCGTAACAGTAACTTTGAAATCTTTAATGCCAGTAAAAGAAATGGTTTTAATACCGGGACATAATCACACAACCTAAAGCATAATCACTGTTCTACTGTTTAGCAAAGAAGGAAGAAGGATATGCGCAATGCTTACAATTGATTGCAAAATATGAAGCAATATATTGATTTATTCAAAATTTTATGAGTTATTAAAAGTCAAAGTCAAAGTGAAATATATTTATTTCAACTAGGCCAATAAGCGGCGCTTTTGAACGTCAAACATTATTAAATCTAAATAAAAAATGTACAAGTAATAAATATTGACTCTACCGTGCATTCGGAAAGTAGCTTGTTATGGAGCAGAACGCACAATAAACACAAAACTTAATCTTTAAAAAAAAAAAAAGATGTTTTACAATGTTTACTTATGTACATACATTAATAAATTCATATATGTGAGGACGATGCACCCAAAAATAGCACTACACACTATACTACGTACAGGTATAAAGTAATAAAAGCACTAACAGGTAAATTCATTAATTTGATAAATAGGAACATGGTTCTCACATACTTACAAATATTGCAAACATAGGTAAAATACCTAATTCAACAACAACGGAACAGTGTGTGAGTCATATTCTGGCAAAGTAACATAAGAATACAATAACTATGAATAGGAATATAAATAAGCAAATTTGATTTTGTCCACACCAAAGATTGCCCTACGGAGCGGGACCAACATGTTGCCAAGCATTCTTATCTTGAATATAATCATCTAATTTGTAATATCCTTATTAACAAAGTGTGCTTTTAACTAAGTTTTAAATTTACTTTCATTTAGTTTTAATATATCACAAGGTTATAGAATAAAAAATAATTTTACAATTGAGTTCTGTATTGAGGTAGTTATGTATGATTCATTATTGTTATTAATTTTACCGACGCATGTTGAAAAGCAACAAAAATAAATATACATATATATTACCTACGGTTAATTTTAAAGGTAAGGGCTAAGAGTGGCGTTCAATTTTATCAAGATATATATATATATATACCTTAATAAAAAAAAAAATACAAATTCAAAATATGCAATGTTATCAATATATATATATATTCAATATATATTCAGAAACCTACTTAGAATAAATTCTAAGTAAGTTTCAGAAAAACCAAGTTCTCAGAAATATAGTTAAAATAGGTCTTAATAGATATAGCATTTTTTTTTAACAAAACAATCTATTTTTAAGTGTTCGCCTCATGTCTTCGTCGTAATGCTAGGCTTACGTTTAATTCGAGTAACTCACGGCATAGATTCCGTTCACGCAAAACCTCCCAATTAACTTTCACTACGTCGATGACGTATTAGATATGTAATGTTCGCAATGACTACATCTACAGCAATCAAGAGAGTCATCATTACGGGTAACCGGTTTTAGACAGCTCTCATACTTTTATGACACGTATTTAAATTTGATGTACGCGTCTTTGTTAGTAATCGTTTTTTTTGTGGGTTTGTGTGCGGCAAAGTAGCTTCTGCCCGCGTGGTATGTTGATGAAAGTATCCTATGTTGTTTTTCAAGTCCTAGGATATATCTTTGTTTGTTAGATATAGATCAATTGACAAAATTGTCAGAATTGACAAAATCAGTCCCCGTAAGTACCATGACATGTCAAAACTATCATGGTTCGACTGTGAAAAAGGGACAGATATATATACAAGTCATTGTAAATCTGTCCCTTAAGCACAAACAAAATAATCTTGCTCTAAGAGCTTATGGACACCCCCCCTGTTCAGTTGCTTAGGCGAGCAAACGCAACAAACAAACAGACAGTCCGAGCCACTTTCGCATATTTGTAATATAATATTGATGGATGATATTGACAGTGAACTACCTTTTATTAAATTTGATAACAAAGACATTATATACCAATATTATTTGATATTGAACCAGTAACAATGTCAGTTATTAATACCGATCAAAACTTCATTGTCCTGTAAGTATATGAACATGTAAAGGATAACAGTGATGTTTGTACGCTAAATGACACACTACCACACTTTTCTTGCTAAATAAGGTAACACTAACATTACTAAAAACCTAAAATACCATTTAATAACTTTAGCAAACACACCATTCATGTCCTGTGCCATATGTTGAGTAGAATTGCCGTTATGACCACGGCATAATTTTGACATGATACCTATTAAGAAAGAAAAGAAAGAAAAGAAAGAAACGAAAGAAACGAAAGAAAAGAAAGAAAGAAAGAAAAGAAAGAAAAGAAAGAAAAGAAAGAAAAGAAAGAAAAGAAAGAAAAGAAAGAAAAGAAAGAAAAGAAAGAAAAGAAAGAAAAGAAAGAAAAGAAAGAAAAGAAAGAAAAGAAAGAAAAGAAAGAAAAGAAAGAAAAGAAAGAAAAGAAAGAAAAGAAAGAAAATAAAGAAAAGAAAGAAAAGAAAGAAAGAATAAATATTTATTTGTGATTCGCACAGGAGACACGAGAAAAGCATATAACGTAGTTACGTACGTGTATTACGTATTTACTCACAAGAAAAGGTGTAGATATATAGAACCTAAGCAGCAAAAATTAGTTCTATAACAGACCATGCTGGGTGAGTTCTTGACAATCAAAAATTTAAATTAAACTTGCTGACCCGGCAAACTTTGTTTTGCCATAAAAACACCAAACATTAATCTACCCTACCCACCTTCTCTACCCTAACCCACCTACCCTACCTACCCTACCCTACCTTACCTACCCTACCCTACCCTACCTACCCTACCTACCCTACCCTACCCTACCCTACCTACTCTACCCTACCTACCCTACCCTATCTACCCTACCCTACCTATGTAGCTAAGGTACCATTTTTTTTCATAAGAACCTTCTCCTAACAATAACAAACACAACAAAAAAAAATTAGCGAAATGGTCCAGCCGTTCACGCGTGATGCCGTGACCAAGGGAAATAGGGATTCATTTTTATATAAATATAGATATTTTTATATACAGATTATTATAACCGTTACCTAGATATAGATACTCGTACTGAGAATTTTTATCAATAATTTATGTCCATAACTGCAATAATGAGTGCATTCACATTTTGCCACTGCACATCCGACAGTAAAAGTCAACTTTTATACCTTGTACAAAACTCCTTTTAAAGCGTCCGTAATATAATGAAATCTATAGCGATGCGTTGGTCGGCGACTGATGAATCACTAAGTATAATTAAAGCCCGGCCAATGTCCTGTTTAGCAAAAAATTTGTTTGGCCATGTGGGATGTGGGCCATACGGTCTCGTAGTCCGTTTATCCATTTCGCTGTAACAGTACGACGGGTTTGTTAATCAGTTGACATTGGCATTCGATAGCAGCCACCGATCGAGACTCCTACACGCCACGTGTTTACAATATTTATGTGCTCTATGCTTATTTACTTGTTTGTAAACAACTATGTTGGAGTCGGCTTGACTGCCACAACCCAGTATCTGCATAATACGATAGCTCTTGGCAAGACTGATGTCCGATTTTATGGCTTTTTACTAGCGTAACGATTGATAATGATCTTTAAATGACAGCTTTAAATTCATCATCATATCAGCCGAAACACGTCCACTGCTGGACATAGGCCACCCCCAAGAGTCGCAACATTGACCGGTCCCGTGCGTCTCGCAACCTTCACCAGGTCATCGGTCCACCTGGTGGGAGGCCTTCCAACGCAACGTTTTCCGGTTAGCGGTCGCCACTCCAGAACCTTTCTGCCTCATCGGCCATCCGTTCTGCGAGCAATGTGCCCTGCCCACTGTCACTTAAGTTTGGCAATTCGGTCGGGTCGCATCGGTCCACCTGGTGGGAGGCCTTCCAACGCAACGTATTCCGGTTAGCGGTCGCCACTCCAGAACCTTTCTGCCCCATCGGCCATCCGTTCTGCGAGCAATGTGCCCTGCCCACTGTCACTTAAGTTTGGCAATTCTTCGGGCTATGTCGGTAACCCTGGTTCTCTTTCGGATCTCTAAATTTCTGATTCGATCACGCAAGGAAACTCCGATCATAGCCCTCTCCCTTTGAGTGACTGTAAGCTTTCTGATGAGGCCCATTGTAAGCGACCACGTCTCAGAGCCATATGTTACCACTGGCAACACACACTGGTCATAGACTTTCGTCTTGAGACACTGTGGTAAGTTTGACGAGAAGATACCGTTAGATTCGACGGTTGACCTCTTTCTCGAAGTTGGCCCTACCCAACTGGATCGTTTGTCCCAGGTAGACATAGTCGCCCACAACTTCGAGCGTGGCCCTAGGTCAATACTTGAAAATGTCTCTTTCTTCGAGAGACAATTATTTATTGGTGAAACTTCAAATCCGTTCATCATTTCAAGAGATTATCGCTTTCAAACCGATAGACACAGTGAACTAAAGGTACTTATCAATCTACCTACTAAGCAGAGATGCAAGATTATGTCCGACTCGATGAAGTCTTTCTACCGATATGCATCGATATTATTCGGCTCGTCGTAAATCAACTGCTTTCTAATTTGATTGCTCTGATCAATATGTCTGAATGTTTGATAAGGCTTGGGCAATAAATAGCTGCGGTTTAGATAGTATAGTAGGTACCTACTACTCACATCAACATCACACGTGGCTAGTTCAGCCGAACTAGTTATAATAACGAGGCATCCAGCGAGTGAATACAGAATTAAGTAAGCCTGTTTTCTGGCGTAAAAAGAAGAGCATTTCGTCCAGCGGCATCAAAATAAGGCATACCATTTTTAGGGTTCCGTACCCAAAGGGTAAAAACGGGACCCTATTACTAAGACTTCGCGATCCGTCTGTCTGTCTGTCTGTCCGTCTGTCTCCAGGCTGTATCTCATGAACCGTGATAGCTAGACAGTTGAAATTTTCTTCGTTTTCTTCGTCTTGAATACTAAAAACAGTATAAAGTAAATATTAAAGGGGGGCTCCCATACAACAAACGTGATATTTTTGCCGTTTTTTTGCTCGATATTAATAACGGCAACAGGTACACGCCTGAAATATTCACAGAATGTTTAGTGTAATATTTACTTCAAAAAATAATAATTAATAAATTAAAATAAAATAAATTAAGGGGGGCTCCCATACAACAAACGTGATTTTTATGCAGTGTTTTGCGATAATGGTACGGAACCCTTCGTGTGCGAGTCCGACTCGCACTTGGCCGGTTTTTCTTCTTGATATGTCGGTGATAAACATAGAATCTTCCCAGTTAAATTCCTTTCCTGACCTGGTATTTGGCCACGCTAACGCTATATGAACCATCCGAGTACCCTCACATAGCTGTCAAGCTAATAAAGCTTGAAGTAACTTTATTTTTGTGTAAATGCAGTAACTTATCTCAATCAATCTGTCTAGCCTTTTCCCAACTATATTGGGGTCGGCTTCCAGTCTTACCGGATTCAGCTGAGTACCAGTGTTTCACATGGAGCGACTGCCTATCTGACCTCCACAACCCAGTAACTGGGTAACACGATACCGCTTGGCAAGACTGGTGTCAGATCTCAAGCTTCTGACTACCCGTAACGACTGTCAAAGATCTACAAATGACAGTCGGGACCAACGGTTTAACGTGCTTTCCGAGGCACGGAGTCTCGGTATGTTGAAATGGTCACCCATCCACGGACCGACCTCGTCAAGCGTTGCTTGACCTTGATCATCGACCAGAGCGGCTGTTGTTATTTAGCCACGAGCTCCTCCAAATGCAGCAACTTACCTCGATAAGTCTAAATTCAGTTTTCATGGTTAGTGTACTATTTCAGGTAAGGTGATGGAAGGTTACCGAATTGTTGTAACACAAAACACAATGTATGAAGTAAGTCACGATCGCGTGTCAGTCTTTCTTGTTGTTTTCTAGCTTGCGTGCAGAACTCACCACTACTTGTACACTACGTAGATATACGGGGTGTGAACATATTTTTAAAACTGCTTCTGCCATAAATGAACAATTTTCTCCAAGGATGTCAGAGACAATTCCCAAAAAAGAAAATGGATTTTCCATACAAAGTTGTCCTCAGCTGTACAAAATTAAAAAAAAAAACAAAAAAACAATATTTGTATGGGAGAAAAATATATTTTGAGAATTGTCAGTGACTTCCTTGTAGAAAGTGGTTCATATACACGGGCAGAAGCATTTTTTTAGGGTTCCGTACCCGAAGAGTTAAAACGGGACCCTATTACTAAGAGCCCGCGGTCTGTCTGTCTGTATGTATGTCTGTCTGTCTGTCCGTCTGTCACCAGGCTGTATCTCATGAACTGTGATAGCTAGACAGTTGAAATTTTCACAGATGATGTTTTTCTGTTGCTGCTATAACAACAAATATTAAAATCAGAATAAAATATAATTTAAGTGGGGCTCCCATACAACAAACGTGATTTTTTGCCGTTTTCTGCGATAACGGTATTCTGCTAGCCCTTCGTGCGCGAGACCGACTCGCACTTGGCCGGTTTTTTAAATATGATCGCATCTTTCCATTACAGCCTGTATACCAGTGTGCGTGTAAGTAAATGAACTGGTAGAGAGTGAGTGAACTTCCATCGAAATAAGAAGGACCACACGTGTGGGTTATAGCATCATAAATCCCAAAATAGGTCTAGATATTCTTTTAGTGTTATTCGTTTGACCATATGGTGGAGTTATATTATTATTGGCCGCTACAAAAATAAATATAGCTTTTTGCGTGATTTCACTCCTGTGGTCAAACCCACAGAAATCGTGCGTCGGATATAAAAACTAAATAGTGATAATGAGAATGAAACGAAATGAGATTAGCTAACGATACGCAGCGACAATGTGTAGCTTTCTAGCAGTGAAATAAACTGCCGAGCAATGAAAAAGTTCCACCCACAAAATGCCGACAAACGCCTTAATTTAATTTTTTCACATTTAATTTAAAATTTGAACACAAAATTTACGTTTTTAGTTAGTATTATTCTTATGCGCTGTTAAATGTACTTCAATATTGCAGACGGCGTCATTAAGCTAGCCTTTCCCGTTTAGGAGTAATTTGGTGCTATGTCACTGGAACTTTTTCATTGCTCGGCAGTTTATTTCACTGCTAGAAAGCTACACATTGTCGCTGCGTATCGTTAGCTAATCTCATTTCGTTTCATTCTCATTATCACTATTTAGTTTTTATATCCGATGCACGATTTCTGTGGGTTTGACCACAGGAGTGAAATTACGCAAAAAGCTGTAGTGTAAATTTGAATTTTGGATCGGCACTTTTAAAGATTACCTCCTACAAACAGACAATTAAATTCACTTCTTTATAATTATATATTAATTGAGACAGTTTGTTTCTATTAGAATCGTGATGCCCAGGAATTTTTATTGGATAACTATTCGGAGAACTTGAACGATTCAATACTTTAGGAAAACGTGAGATATATACATACATATATATATACCCGGTGCCAGCAAGGTCGTTTAAGTGCTCTCTTAATCTAATGTCAAATCTTGCGCTAGCTGTGGTGATTGGTTGTCGGAAATCACAACAGTCAATCTAATTACTTGACTCAAGATTTGACAACCGATTAAATTGAACAGGATTTTTGAAATGGAATTTCCCAATTGCAAAGTACCCGAAGTGGATTATACAAGACTTAGTACACAAGATACTCACTTCAGGATTTAACAAGAATGTAAGAATTCAATCACTAATATAATTCCAAAGTAAAGATAAAGTATTTTCTTGTAAGTATCTACATAATATATTCGTACCTAATCTGGAAACAAAGCTGCTCTCAGAATCAGAATCACGATATTTATTTGTGAAACATAGGTATTTAAATAAAGATCTTAGGTTAATTATAATGGGCGCTATGTTGCTCTGCTCTGCTGTATGCTCTGCTCTGCCCTGAACTCAAATGATATCATAATCAAAGTAAATATCAATATCTGCATCATTCGCGTGTTACCAATGTATTTACGTAGGTACACTCGGTCGTATCTAATAATCACGTCTGACTAAGCTAAGGTTATGAAACACTAGGTGTTGCTAATGGCTACGAGCACGACCAGGCTTGTACTAGTAAATAGGGAGCTGGCAGGGTTTTTAAGTAAGCATATTCAGGGCGAAAAGTTTATAGCCAAATAGGTGCCGTGTCAGAATCCTAAATCGTTAAAAGATACTAGATTAGGAACTAGATTCATATTTTGTTTGAAAATTCAAAAGTACCTATGTATGATTTCGTTGAATTAAAAATATAAAGATATTGATAAAAAAAAAATGTCGTCAGAATTATGAAAAGCCAACAATTTCTTCGTCAGATTTAACTATTTATGTAATTTTGCGTCAATGCACTAGATCAAATGAAAATGGACGGCAGCTTAAGTGTCCTTCTTGCAAATGTGAAAGTGGACCCCTGACCAAAGGGGTCCTATTAGAAACTTTTTCATTATATTCTCGGTGTTCTCTCCGTCACACCTACTCACCAATCAACTTTTCGCCCTGAATATGTTTTCTTAAAAACCTTGCCAGCTCCCCTTCTACGGCCATTGCTAGGTAGACTAGGTACTAGGCACGGCCAGCTGTTACCTTCGAGCAAGCTTATTAGTACTTTATGTGTGCTGGAATAGGTTCTATTCACTGTCATGATGTGAAACTACGAGATATTTTATTGTTAGGTACTCTCTATCTACAACCTTTTTAGTTGCAAATGTATAGACGTAAGCTGACAAAGTTAGAAAGCTCTTTTCCAATAGTTAAGATTTCTGGGTAAATTTAATTAAAAGATTTAATTTTTCCAAATGTTTTTTTTTGTTTTATTCCATCACCCATTAATTCTGTGTTTTGACTTGTATATACTAAAATATTTTTGTTCCTAATTATAATTGATTAATTCTTTGTTTTGTATATTATTATTATTTGTAATTTGACTTTTATTGTTATAAATTTTTAAAATCTTATTTAGTCAGTTTTTTATTTGACATTATCTAAAGTAGTAATACTTTGCACACCTTATAAGTGAAAAGTTCGCTATAGTTTGTAGTCAATATTGAGATTATTTTATTGTCAATGTTATTGTAAGCAATTCGCTCGCAATTTGTTCGCAATTGTGAGGAGCTCGTGGCTTAATAATAACAGCCGCACGGGTCGATCTTCAAGGTTAAGCAACGCTTGACGAGGTCGGTTCTTGGATGGGTGACCATTTTAACATACCGAGTTTCCTTCGTGCCTCGGAAAGCACGTTAAGCCGTTGGTCCCGGCTGTCATTTGAAGATCTTTGACAGTCGTTACGGGTAGTCAGAAGCCTGAGATCTGACACCAGTCTTGCCAAGGGGTATCGTGTTACCCAGTTATTGGGTTGTGGAGGTCAGATAGGCAATCGCTCCATGTAAAACACTGGTACCCAGCTGAATCCGGTGAGACTGGAAGCCGACCCCAATATAGTTGGGAAAAGGCTAGGCAGATGATGATGTTATTGTAAGCAATTCGTTGGAGTGCCATAATAATAAACGACACATTTCGCCACCAGAAAGGCAAAAGTACTAAAGCGCAATTTTTTTCATTTCATTCAATTAAAGGATTGCTTGTTAAAACAACAATTAAGTCCGCCTATGTAGTACCTGTATGTTGCATAACATTTTAATAAATAAGAAAACCTAGCAATCATAATCGACTCAATAACTTCAATACAGCCTGATAAACCACAGTAGAATAGCATACATTAGTAGTGTCTATCCTTGTTATTATTTAGATATACACAGGTATAATTAATAGATATATAATGTTATAAACTATTAGTATATATAGGCACTACATCTGGAGTGGTATACATTAACCTACATTTGTGGAAGTACTTTATGAGCATTCCTCGTAAATCTTGCCTGCGAGATTTAGATTAGCTAAACGTTAAAATATGTTCATACGTTCTTACGTAATTAATCGCTTAGATTAGCGAATTGCTAATTAGCATTTTATTATGATGTGCTATATGAAACCGGTTTCATAAATAGAGAATTAAATTTTGCTCTATCGCTTTGAGCATAAGTATCCGAAGATCTTAATTGTGAGCTTGAAAGTTTGTTCAAGTGAAAATCTCTCACGTAAATCGCATCCAAGATTGTTTGTATCGTTTATAATTAGTTATAGCCTTTCTGTTAACTTAGGCAAACAGATTTTAACATGAACACGTAAATGTTAAAGGTAAATAGAAGTAAATAAGCACGTTGAATGGAATCGAGGCTACTGCAACACGATGCGTGCGCCTGCGACTGCCGGGGTACTGATTGTGAGTAGGTAGGGTACCTCGCGCGGTGAAAGTTGCTGTGACGCACTTTTGTATTCACGCAACTCACGAGCCTCGAGTAATTTACGCCACCACTCTAATGAGAACTCCCCCGCCTCTCTTATTAATTCATCAGATATGTTTACAAAGGGGCATCTCTATTGAATTCTGGCGGTTCACGTTAGAGTTGTCGTTTTGTATAAATCGGCGGTCATGGCCCTTGGTGTTGGTGCTCAGTGCTCAGCCGCCGGATCTGTCGGGAGACATGCGGGTTCTCGACTGTACCAAACATCCGGCACTGTCGTTCTTGTAAACTTGTTTATTACACATGACAGAATTGTTTTCCGGGTGCTTTAGAATATGATGTATCTCACAATGTTAAACTCAAATAAAATTATGTAGTAGAGAAAAGAAGAGGATTGATGTCATGTTCATTACTACCAAAGGCAAAAATAGGAACACGGAGAAGAAAGGATGTACATCCAGGGGCTAACTAAATAACAAAGGAAATAAACTGCCGAGCAATGAAAACTTTCCACCCACAAAATGCCGACAAACACCTTAATTTAATTTTTTCACATTTAATTTAAAACTTGAACACAATATTTACGTTTTTAGTTGGTAATATTCTGATGCGCTGTTAAATGTACTTCAATATTGCAGACGGCGTCATTAAGCTAGCCTTTCCCGTTTAGGAGTAATTTGGTGCTATGTCACTTGAACTTTTTCATTGCTCGTTAGTGTATATAGTCCAGTCGAAAGAATTGCACTAAGTTACGAAGAGGATGAAAAGTTGTCGAACCGAAAATTCTTCGTAACTAGAATCTAAATCTGAAATACTCAACAATCCTTGTTAAAAGGTTAATATGTACCTACGTCTGTCTGTCTTATGCAAGGAAGCCAAGTGTCTCGAAGTACTCGAACACTACAATACGTGAATCAGTTATTTCACAAAGGTTGTGACATTTTACAAACATTCAACACACCTTATCGGTAATATCGTGAAGTAATTCATTTTCTTCATTGATTCTTATAGCAGGTGTGGTTTGATTATAAACAGATAATAAGCTGAACTACAACTAAGGTACAGTTTTCTACAATGCTATAGCAAAAAATCGAGATAAATCAAGGAGATCGCGAGTAAAGTATAATATGTCATCGTATTTATTATATTAATTTCTATAAAACTATGTTATAACCGTTTATTATTTTCTAACAGCACCTATATATTTTTTATAACAGTATAGTGGTTCAATAACTCAGTAGTACTACGTCTAGGCTACGAAAATAGTTCACTCTTTAAAAGAAGATCTAATGTCTAAACTACGAACTTAAAAGTTGAAATAGAATAAGGGAGATCCTTTATCAAAAATATTGTTAAAAAACTGGGATTTGTTATTCAGTTTGTTCGGGAATAATTTCCATTTTTTCCATTTCCTCTTGAACAATTCTAAAATATTCCTCTTCCACTGGATGCTCCCAATCCTCATCATCAGTTACCACTTCAGGTTCTTCACAAGCAGCAGCAGCAGCTCCTTCCTCTGCTCTTGCTTTTAGTCGGATTTCTTTTAAACGACTGTCTAAAATATGTTCTCGTCTGGTCTCGCGGTCATAAACTTGACCCATCAGTAACTTATCGCGACTGCCCGGTATCGCCATATTTTCTGATAAATGCATAAGATACAACGCTCCCTTACAGTCCCCAACAGCAACTGATTCACCCTCTGGATGAGGAGTCATTCTTGTAAGGCCATACTTAGATACTTGTAGAGTTAAGACTGGCTCCCTATATTTACGCAGTAAGTCCCAGTAATAAAACATTCCACCTGCACATACCGACATATAGGATGAGAATCTCAACGGAGCCCACGCGGCATCGGACACATGATTCTTATACGGTCTTGTAACGATGATGGGTTCTGTACGAACTTCCTCGCTCCACACCTTAACTGTATAGTCTCCGCACGTAAGAAACATTCTAAACGTGCAAGGACTTCTTTGTACTGCTTGTACTGATCCATTATGTGCATTCCAGTATGAAATTAAAATATCCGAATGGGTCCTTCCCAGGCGGTTAGCGTTAATAACTAAACCAGTTTCTGTTCCACAGAGGAATTTGGTGGGCAAGCCGTTATCAAACTCTAACGTGCTTACACCTTCTGCATTACTCAGACTTGGATGTTCAGATGGTTTAAGCCTGATTGACATTGACAATTGATCCAGAGGTTGTGAGAGTTTACGTAAATCCCACCACAGACACTGCCCATCAGAAGATCCCGTGAAAAATTCAGAGTGTGTGCGAGAATGTGTGTAAAGAATTGATGTTATTCCTTCACGATGTGAATTGTAGACAGAGCTAGATGACACAGCTTTTTTGCCTACACGGACATCGAATACATTAGCGATACCTTTTTCAAGTCCGCATATTAACAATTCAGGGGTTGAAGGAGAACACGCTAGTTGCCAACAAGGGTATTTGGGTCGTATTTTGTGCACTGGTTGTGTTTGCCTATGTACATCCCATAAATAGCAATCGTTTATTTTGTTTAATTCCGGCTCTGGCATGCATGTTTTGAAGCAGTAAGCAACGGCCAGCTTAGAACTTGTTTCATTTGTCCATTTGACGCATGATATTGGTCTTTGACTTTCATCACGAAAAACATTGGCGACGCGGATACCATATTTTTCTACAGGTTCCTGTTCAGGCATAGCATCATAATATGTTTGGTACATTTCAATAGCATTGTTTTGGTTGGCATAGTGAAACAAGGATGTTGATAGGTTTTGTACGGATTGTATGTAACTATCCTCGTGCATAATTCTGCGGCGATGTCGTTGTACATGATCTTCGTTGGAAGGGTTCACTTCCCGCGGCCAGCCACCTTCAGTGTGATCTATCATTTGCTCGTGAGTTTTAATCTGTACCGTATTCGTTTCATGTTCCGACGCTGAGTATGTCGCTTGTACCTCACGGTGCACGGGATTCCGCAGTATGTATTCCTTTTGATCATCTTTGTTAGGGTTGATAGAGTCCAGCATACGGGCTGGAACCACCTGGAAGAGAGGCTGCCTGCCGAAATTTCGTCGACGTTTTGTGTACTCGTAAGTCCACTTCACGTACGAAGACATTATCAAATTACTTAAATGTGTACCTTGTAAGAGCTTAAACTAAGACAATACTTTTGCAACTGTCAGACATATGGGAAAATTGAATCAGCAAGGCCATGGCGCAAAATGAATATTGATGACGGAATTAAACGATAATAGGTACTTGATATTGTTTAATTCCGTCATTCGACTACAGCGTCATGATCGTCTGGAAACATATGTGTCCTTGTTTGGTCGAGAAGTTGTATTCTGCGACATTACTTCGTAATTATGAGTCTTGATATCAAAGTTACAAAGCAGGTTTTATTTTTCACTTAGATATGTAGTGTGGTTAAATTCTTCGCGTAGTCGACCTTCAAATATTAATCATGCCAAGTTATTTAATTACGTATTCAAGAGATTGCTTTCTAAGTCACGTTTAGGTGCTTTTGACTCCAAATTAAATCCGTTGACTTCATTTGTCGTGTTGTTTCCTGCAGCTCCGGCTGTGGCCCGTACCAGGAAGTATCGTAACCACATTGTCAGAGGTAAGGAGTTGTTATGCGGTTCACATTAATATGCATCGAGTCCATATGGCAATCGCTATGTGCGAGAGGTGAGACGACTCTCGATGTTACGCGGTTACGCCTTTATGCTGATTCAGTCTACTTATTCCAGTTTCAATATCGCTTCTTGTTTTATTAAACAATTATGAAACTAGAGAAGCGTGGCTATTGGTTTGTGCAATTTTTAATTACTTAGACAAGTAATGGACATCAAGAAGGTACTGGATTGTATGTTTCAAGAGGCAAGGTTGTAGCGGATTCTTTTTGTTTGCGATTTATTTTTTATGTTTTTCTTTGTATTTTTGGTAGGCACCCTTGGGTACTTTAAGCACAAAACAGATACTCTTTTATCTGTTCTGTGCCTCCAAGGGTGCTTCTTTATTATTTAATTATTTGTTAGTGTTTATTTAAATGGTATTCTGTGTAGGGTAGGAATTTATAGAAAAGTAATGATAATATTAATTAATCTTAAAATGAGAACTCATGTTGAACTGTAGTATGTATGAATAGCTTTGTATTTAAATGAACCTACCTTAGGTATCGTGATTTACTTTAAATATTGCACCTAACACTATTTGCCTCTGCGTCACCCAAAGGTCGACTGGTAGAAAATACCTAAGGCATTAAGTCCACCTTTGTACGTTTGTGTAAATGGAAAATTTTATTTTTGGAAAATGTTATGCCTTGCAAAATATTTTATCACAAAGAAAAATGCATGCGAATATATGGGCACTAACAATGTCATCGAACCCATACAAATAATAATAAAAAACATACTTCCTTACCATAAAAATGTAAACGTCTTCCATACCAGTATTGAACAATCACATATCTGTCACTTCACTTCATTATAATTTTGCTAATCCTGTATTGGTAACATAGATGGTATCGATACACTGTCACGATTTGGCACAAGACACAACACTCTTTTGCGTCACGATTAGAAATTCGAATTCGGTGCTTATAAAGTGCGCGCGCGCCGTACGCTCGTACGAACAGACGTCTCAACGTTGACTGGCGCGCGTGACGGGGACTGCTGTACGCAGAAAGAACTCAGGTTGTCGAGTACTACGGTCTACGACTGGTTTGGTTTAACCGTATCCCGGCAATTGATGTGTTGACTGATGACTTTACTGAGCTAGCTAGGACAGTGTTGACAGTAACATCGTCAGGTCGCGCCGAGCGCTTTGACCTCGCCCTTTTTCAACTTTCAATATTATGGTGAGCAAAGTTGACTCACAGTAGATAACTTGAAATGTCAAGGATTTTCGTTTTGATATTTGATGAAACAAAGGTAGACCTTAATTTTGAGGGCCTTAAAATAAAAAACTTGTTCTTTGTTTAAAATTAAGACTCTGATCTACTTGGAATATTACAGGATAATTCCATTTACTGTTTACTTAAAGAAAACTGTTTTGCGGATAGGAAGTAATAGGAACTAAGTAAGGACCAGGAGGTAAAATGCTAAGTGTAGGGAAAAGTGTAGTAGTGAATGTGGGGCGAAGTAATGACCGAGTCACGACCCAGCAGATCGTGGAAAGCGGCGAGTACAACCGCGCACGTGGCCCACAGCGCTCCTGTTGCTAGTATGTACTAAGCTTTATAGTGGTTACAACAAAAGAGAACTGGCTGGCTGGTTCGTTGTCTTTGAATAGGTTTCTCGTAAGTGTTCTTTATTCGAATTTGTCATGAGGTGTTCCTAATTCAATTAGCAATGCGGGTTAGAGAGTGTAGTATTCAGTCAGCATTAGCAATAACTCAATATGCTTATTTCAGATCAAAGGATTAAAAAAATTTATAGCATCTAGACGTAACTTAAAGCTCCATAAAAGGAAGTTGACACAAACAAAGGCTAGATTGAGATATTTCACTATGTAACGTATTCTGAAACAGGTTTATAAATAAATAACGTCTCTACCATACATACATACATACCTTAAGTAAACTATACCTTTGTACAATTTACTCAACAATTACTACACATTATACAATTTACTACACATTTACTCAACATTAGTTTTATTGTTAAAGGGAATTACCATAAGGAAATAATCGACTAACCATAATCGAACTAACACGTTTATGTATCTTTATTCTTTATTGTACACCAAGGCATTACATATAAACAAATTGATAACAAAATTCAAGCACAAAATCGAGCTTAACTCCAAATGGAGTTTTCTTCCAGCAAACCTTTGAGTGATACAGATCATAATAGAGTGCAGTTATCCAGTGTACGAGAGCAGTGGCGGCCCAGTTGAGAGCAGTGGTGGCCCAATGGTATCGGCCGCGACTTACAAGTTGTAGGTCGGGGGTTCGAGCCCAGGCAGGCGCTTTACTTTGTGTAAATTATTTCATCACTACTGCTCTCAAAACGGTGAAGGAAAACATTGTGAGGAAACCGGCATGTCTTAGAACCAAAAATTCGAAGACATGTGACATCCACCAACCCGCACTGGGCCCGCGTGGTGGATTACGGTCCATTCCCTCTCACAGAGAGGAGTTCTGTGTCCCAGCAGTGGGAACATTAATAGGCTGATGATGTGATGCCTTAGTGGTGATGGAAAGGATACATTTCTTAAGGTCTAGTTCAGTAATCGGGTTGAAAGAGAAATAAATATTTCCTGGCAGAGGAAGATTAAAGACATCGTTGAGAGTGGAAGATTTAACATAGTCATCGAGAGTAATTGTGACTTAGACAAGTGTGCATTAAGTGCATGAAGGTCCATCTTATCAGAAGAACTCTTGATAGAGGCTTTATCAATACCAAGAGACTTTAAAAATTGCCATACTTGTGTTGGGTTGAAGTTATCAATTGAGTTGTGAACGTGGCGCCTTTTCGCATTCCTACACAGACGACTGCAGTGATTTCGCATCGTTTTATAAAGGTCCCAGTTTTCCTCAGTCGATGGCTTCCTGTACAGGCGCTTGGCTTTGTCTCGTTTAGCCATCTGGTTTTTTATTGCTGGAGATAGGATTATTATGTAATAAAAGCAAGCATCGATAAACTAGACATAAAATACAGAAGAATAGCCGATAATATCACACATCGAACATCTCACTCGATTAAGTTCGAATCAGCGTTAACCTCGAAAACTACGAATCTATCCACAAATACCTGCAGTATATTACACTAAGATCCCTGAGGGTGTCAGTGTGAAAAGTTCCTAGTTTTCCCGGCTCAAAAGAAGCTTTTTATGGATTCTACTAAAATGTGTGGGTTTATTTATTGATAGGAAAACCAACCACAAGTTTACAGAAAAACTTACATATTATTATTCTTTCGTAGTACTACGACAAAACATATGGACATTCTGGTGACACATGGGCAAAAATGATTTCCCACAGTCCACCTAGGTGAACTAAGCGAGTGGACCACGGGCAACACACGGTAATTATACATAAAACATCATTCCATGCAAACATGTCACTTATAGGTGAACACAACATATACAAATTAGATTTTCGTTTAATTAATTAAATTAGATGTAAGCCTGATAAATTAATAAGAACAAAACTATAACTTATTTAATTATGGATTATATATAAAATTAATAAAATCATTCAGAAAAATTAGGACCTTTTTACTGGTGATCTTAAGAAACACATCAATGAATAAAAGTTAGAGCTGATAATATGAAGAAGTAGGTCAAAAACATATTAATAGGATTAATCGTAAACCTAAAAAAGTTCCCAATTTTCTCATAAATAAAAGTATACCTCTTTAAATCACGCCAATAAAAACATCTTCATAATGAATAACAATCGAATAACATTAATCTTGGAGCCTATGTCGAAACAACCCATTGGCTTGAGAAGGTTCGAACAAAAATGTTTTGGTCAAGAGTTAATTGGAATAATTGGTCATTAGTGTCTGAGAGCGACGGTTTCTTGAGTTGATTAGTAATTGACCCGGTGGAGACCTTGTGCTCCTAGCTCCACGGTGCCGTCTGTTATGAATATTAGGTTATCGCTGAGTACTACGCAGTCACAGGGTTAAATGTACGAGAGGAATAAAATGATGCTACCTCTACCTACATTGCTCCGGGACAAATGGAAATGCTAACGTAAAAATATTATAATGAGAACATAATTGAACATGCTCTTTCATTACACGGTAACGATCTGAATTTTGTTGTTTCTTAATTATATAAAATGTTTAATAATAATAACTGTGAAATAACAATGTTAAATTAAATTAAATCAATACGTTTCAGCAATCCGTTGACGCAACAGACGACTTCGCATACTTATCGCACTGCTCCATATATCTACATATTTGCTCCTGACATTGCTCGTTTGGACTGCGATATTGATTGCCAATTTTGACATTATTAAATTACAGAGAACCTTAGATCATTTTAAATTTAATCGTTGCGCATTCAATCATAGTCATAATCATGTCGCCCCATGCATAATTAAAAGAGGCCGTGGCTACGATTGGTCACGTACAATCTCTTGAAATATTACCTTTACTTTGCTCAATACGGTGGACATCCATTACTGACATTTTTTCCAGAAGCATTGTGCAACGCAATGACGGATGGATGATAAACGGGGTCCGTTTGTGGTTAAACGAGGCTTGTATACTGCCCAGTGCCCAGAAACTAGACAATAGGAGCTTGATATATCGACACATTGCAGCAGTCGTCATTTCGCACAAATGAATGAATTCTTTGTACTTACAATGGACAATGGAGCGTGCCGGAGAACCGACGGAGATGATCATAAAGCGCCTGTATTGGTGAATAGCCTCTACAGGCCTTTACCGAGAAGAAAGTCACGGTCAGTGTGTTTGTGTGCGCGATTTCTGTTTATCAAACAATTCAGTAGAAAGCGTGCCTTAAAATAACAACTCAGCAAATGTAAGCGATAACTTCATGTTATTGTATCGAGTATTAATTGACTGATATACCGTTACGTAAGGCGGTTCTTATAGTCACAAACCATTATTTATAATAAGGGATGTGTCCCAAACATGTGTGCGTAAATGTTAAGGAAAACATAGTACGAGAATTTAGAGTGTAAGGACGCTAAATCCGGGTAGAGTCATTACTGAGCGGACGGGCAGTCAGTCGACTGATTGACCTTGTAGTCGTGCCATCCCCTCGTAATTGGGCCTTTGTAGCTGGGATACTCGGATCAATCCAATAACGTGACCGTCTCACAGAGGTGCTCATTTTATGTTCCTTTGCTCTGCGTATCTCGGGCGTCGGGCGTCGGTTTCTGGACACGTTGTTATGTGTTTGATATCGTGTCGATAGCTGTTGGCTTTGGCACGAGTTTGGTGACAAAGCTGGGATTTGCTTTGGCTTTTAATATCACGTTGCCAAACTGTGAAGAAAAGTTGGACTTGGGAAAATTCAATGCGTTCAGGTTAGACATGAGAGATTCTATCTGAAGATAGGACAGTATTTTAACTACTATATTTTAATGTTGCTATTGTGACACATTTGCTGAATTAGGTAAATTGCAAAATACAGCAGATTTTGAAAAAGATAATACATTACAAAAGCATTAGTAGAAAAATTACTTACACCTACGTATCTCATTAAAACACTTAAATTATTTAGGTTGTAACGTATGTTACACAGTTTGCAAAGCGTTTCTCGTTTACGAAACCACGAGAACGTCTGTAATATCTTCAGATTTGATGCCACAACATCCGCGTGATTTATGCGAAGTTATATCCATTAATCATGCGTTGTCAATTGGAAAGCGACCCATTTTCGCGCGAAGGATATTTGTTGGGTTTTCGCCCGCGATTTACTGAACAGAGATGACTGAACACTTTTTATCTGCATTTTTATTATGATGAGAGTTCGCTGAGTGTGTTGACATTTATTAAAATCTATTTAGAGCAAACGTTTTACACTTCTACATGATAATATGAGTTTGCATTATCAACATTACGCGCGGTATTTTCTGTTTCATTTCAGTTCATCAAACAAATATAATATATAGCTGAAAAGGAGCGGGAATTGAAACACATTAACGTATTGGACTGAAAATGCAGAATATGCACAGTTTGCCTATAAATACGGATAATTTCGGGTGCTAATGGTGCATATTCAGCTTTATAATAGCCTTAACTCAGCAATAGTTGAAACAAATGTACTAATAATTGCGTTGTGTATCCAGCTCTGTATTTAAATCGCAGTTTATGTAGCACCTTCTGTTAATTAATAAAATTATATAAATAAGTCACAGAAGAACAACATTCATTTAATCGTTTAGCTACATCTACCAGAATACTAAAACCTCATGCAAACTTATTTCAGCATGTAACATTAATAATTATACAGCTACAAGCCGTAAAGGCGGCAACATGTGTTGTTACTTGCACTATATCACATACGTCGTTTCATTATGAAACACATTTACTTCGTCATAACACACGTGGCAAAATGACGAAAAAAAAATAAGCACTGAACAGATTTTGCTGCCGAGTTTTTTTACAAGAGGGTGACCCAAATGTCGTGTGGTTTCTCTCTGCTGGTTTAATCTTAAAGTTTGTATAAACTAAACATAGTTTCCAGATTTATGTTAGCACGGAAACTGAATACACAGGAAATCTAAACGCAAGCTATGAAGCGTTTATTTATTACTGCTCTGTTCCCCGTCGCGTAAAGCGTAAACAATTTAGTACGTGTTTGCGTCGCAAACGCAAGGCAAAGCGTTAGGGGTCATTGTCAAGTGTAGTTTGTTCAAGATCGAAACTGCACTATCGGAAGTGTCGGGATCGGTCGACTTACGATCAGATTTATCACCGCGATCGGGAGCCGAGCGCTTCCCCGACTCGGTACAAGAGTGCCAGCGACCCGTGAATTTTATTGTTTCCCCTCGTACGATTCTGTACAAAGTTTTGTGTTCACACGTACTGCACGGGACGATTCGGTAAGCCGATATTCATTTCGTGACTTTAGAACACAGAGTATAAACTACAATTTTGTTGGATTTGATTTACGTGTTTCTTTGTTATTTTTGGCAGATAAGAAGTGCCTTGAGATCTGATTCGTCGCAGACGGTGGATTGGTTTAGCAGAATTACTCGTAACTAGATTGGTTCTGTAACCATTCTGTAATTGCAGATACGCATTAAACGCGATGGTGAAGGATATTTTTGTCAGGGTTTTATAAAACATTAAAATGTTAAAAGCAACATCTTTAAGCCTGATTTTAAAAGCAAATTATATCGACAAAATAATGGTGAGGCACCAAATGCACCATAACAATTCAAAACTTTTTTGTCTCATAGACTACATAATCTACCTTTTCATATTTGCTATGCAACCTATTAAGTAATTTAGCATCATGAATGCATCATTATCCTCAACAGAGACACGTAATTCGTACATACCTGGTTATTATTAGCTACACGAATACAAAAGAGTCGTTGATAGCAGTTCATTGCGCGGGGCTCGCAACTCCGCCGCAGGGTGAATGGTGGTAATAACAATGGAGAAAGTACCATTTATTTTGCATAGCTCGGAACTAAGTGTTGCAATAGAGGGTAATATTCGAATATTAGATTTCGTATTGAACGTTTTCTCGTATTAACATTGTATGAATGCACTTTTATGCAGCAAAACGCTTATGAAACTGAGTTAAGTTGAGTTTAAGACAACGACTAACGCCAACGACCTTGAGGGTACAAAACGCGCAATCGTTTCCCACCCGCGCGACCCAAAAATTTAGTAGTTTTTTGTACTTTCCTTATTATTCTAAGACTTTAAAAAAAAAAACACTCAACAAATTGTCTTTGAGATGGTGTTGATTTCATTAAAATACGCCCAGCGGTTTTGGTGCGATTGTCGTGTTTTTGTCCGTTTTAGACATAACTTTACAAATTAATTACACTATGTTATACGAATAAAACTCAAAATTTGCTCAGATCAAATTATTAAGAAAATGGTCTAATGTAACATTTTTTTTTTTCAAAAAATTACGACTAGCCATTTAGATGGATTCTCATTTTAAAATCAGCTACTCAAGGGAATCGGCGCCTTAAGTAATACTTGGTTCAAACCACAGACATAAATCTAAACAGATGACGCGATTGTATGTACTTGCGTGCCAAAAAAGCGGACTAAAGTTACGACCAATGGTCATAATCTGAGATTTTCATTCAGCATTATCGTCACCGGCAATCCACCGAAATCTAGAAAAATGCCTTTTTATACCATATTGAGCTGTAAAGAATGTATAGAAAAAGTTGGCCGAACCATTGGAAATATTTTCTTTCATTGGTAAGTAAATTTGTTTTTAAATTGTTTGTGAAAAAAAACTAAATAAAAAGACGTAAATAAGAAGTAAATCATGCTGTACAGTCGGAGGATACATTTCGCGAGCTAGCTGACCAAAACGAGATGTATCCTCCAACTGCACAGCATGATTTACTTCTTATTTACGTCTTTTTAGTTCGTTTTCTAAGCAGTCTGGTTTTTTGCTTTATTGAATTAACTTTTTTTATTTTAACTTTTTACTGAATTATTTTTCCAATTAGGTACATTTAAACATATAAATGTTTTATATTTTTGAAATCACCTCTTAAAAACCTTTATTTTGATACCCCACACGATGGGTTTGGCAGAAAAAAGAAAATTGCCCTCCCACAATATGGCGCCCAAAAGCCGCCATTTTTCTATTTTCCAATTTTAATGTAGCTAGTGACACTCGCAAGGTTAAGACGAATCGATTGACGTATGAATCATTAAAATCGGCCAACGCGTTTGGTCTCTGGAACGCCACATAGGAACAAACATACATACATACATACATAGACTGATAAACACATTACCCTCCTTCGGCAGTCGGGTAAAAAGTGGCACGCTAGGTTTGTTTTCATACAGATGGAGGGACTTGCGTTATCTATTTAGATTTATGTCTGGGGTTCCAACTACAACTATGTTTAAAGTAAGTATGGTGGTAGAAAATGATAATAAACACCATGATGTGACAGCTCGTAAGACATTTTCTATCGTTGTGTTGACTTGTAGATTATAATAATACAGATAATCATTATACTATTATCATAATAACACGTAATGAGTATGTGCGATGTCAATGACACCGTCATTAACATTATGTATGACTGTATATTTATTAAATTATTATGGACTTAATGATATCCAATCCAATTAAAGTATCGTTTGATACATCTTGCTTACATTCTATGTAGAAAATAGCAGGTGAAAATGGTAGCGAATATGATGGAGCAATGCCTGCTAAGGACAGAAGAATTAGTAGACATTTAGCTACCAAGCCCGGTTGCAAAATTTCTAGAAATATGAATGCTACCGGAGCATGAATCCTGTACTATTAAACGAGCAACATTTTTATATATAAATATATATGTAATCACGTTCTCGAAAACGGCTCTAACAATTTCGATATAATTTGCAATATAGGAGTTTTCGGGGGCGCAAAATCGATCTACTCATATGTAGGAAAATTTGTTTTCTCTGTTTTCACCCGAGCAGAGCTCTGTCACCTAGGTACTAAAGGTAATATGCACAGTTGCAAGTGAATATCATTCAAGACATCGTATAAGGGAGAAGCTACATCAAAGGACCTTCTGAAAATAGGGTGTCAAAGTGCAAATACATACTCGCATATGCCTACCACGAACGTTCTCACCTCCGCGAGGGGTCCCTCTTTGACTCATTCCTTCTAATGGACTACAGATTTACAAAAGGCGAATAATAGGAAATCTACGGGGATGTACTACAAACGTGATTTATTACGCTTATATGAATAATACATCGCCTGGGGATGGATGTATCCATCATAGCTCACGTAATGTTGTTTGTGCACACGAACGAGATCGTTACTCGATAATACAAATTAGTTTCAATGATTCGACTGTCATTTCCACGTGATGTGGTATTAATCATGCTAATGGAGGAACAGGTTTTGTAACGCTTAGTTAGGTTCTAATAATAAATCAATCGATATTGGTTAAAACTACGAGAAAATTGTAATAATTTTTCAGAAATTGGACATCCAAATCCAGATTGAAAGCTACCTAAGCTAGGTAGGTGCTAAACAATATGAGCCCAGAAGAATGTAGTAGGGAATTTCGGCCGTATGCTGCTGCAAAGGGTGAAGGTTCTCGCATGTTCAAGCGGGCTAGTACCTGGCCGAGGAAACGTGACGAAATGCGTAAGTACTTCGCGCCCGGCCAAAGATATTGAAGATCAGCGTGTGGTTTTAGTCAGTAAGAGTCTGACAGACCACTCCACCCGCTCCAGGTTGGAGGACATCCATGAGGATTTCCAAACGATACAAATGTACCAATTCTGATTAGAATACAGAAATGCCATAGATATAATAAACAAGATTGACATGATTTACAAAATTTTGTTTTAGGCTTCGGTTTTTACAAGAAACCACTGAACAACACGGCATTCTTATAACTTGTCACGATCACGGTCGAAAGCGCACTAGTTCGGAGACGGCCATTTGTCTACGACATGCTCAGTCAGTCCATGTCGCGCGGACACCGACACGCCCCCTTGCCACTTCTCCTGTATTTTATATTTCTATATGAGAAATGCAGTCTTACTGTTAATATAATATTTCAATTTGGTTACTAACTAAGAACGTACCTAATTAGGTTTCAAAACTAATTCTAGACTGGAACTGCAAGTAATTATAGCACCGTTAAACTGTTTCAAACCGCTATGTAGGTATGTTTTCCTGATAAACAAAATCCTAGATCTCTAGCAAAAGGTACAAAGCTAATTAAAAGTAATTAAGATTTGCACATGTGTGCGGCGTCAAATAAAAACACAACGTTTACACCGAATGCCCGCTGTTAATGAAAAATGTTTGCTCTTTACTCTGTGAGGAATGTGGAGGATTCGTTCCTGCATATTGTGAGAGAGAAAATGAATGATTAAAACTCAGTACTCGCCTTTGTCTGGCCAAGTAGATAGGTATTCTGTTTGCAGCTCAACAATATATTGTTTGTAGTACCCTAGAGCATGCGAATATTGTGCTGTTTATATATAAACAAAGTAATAAGTGCCGATCAGAATAACGCAAAGTAAACGTCGACAAAATAATTGATATTCGATAATTGTCAATAATTTAACGTATCAGTCGTTTAATTAAGCAATGTTTTAATTGATAATACCGACCATTCACTGCAATAACATGGACATGAGTGTTATGGGTGGGTTGAGTTGTTTTATCAACACAAATAATTCCAGCTGAAAATTAGGTACTTATAGTAACTAAGGGGTGATTACAGTATTGATTGGGAATTCAGAATGTGTCAAACACAAGTAGTGTTTGCCAAAGTTTGACAGGTTCTCAGGCAAAAAATTGAACAAGTTAAATTTTTAAATTTCGAAAACCCCCGGCAATTTGTTTTTATTTAATACTTTTAAACTACATAATTTATCTACGGTTCACCCGTTTGGACGCTATGATGCCACAGACAGATATACATATATACAGATACACATATATACAGATACACAGATACACAAAAACATACCTCAAACTTAATAACACCCCTTTTTTTTCGTCGGGGGTTTATGATAATTTATCTAGTACATAGTACATACTAGGGCATGCATTTCGAAATTTCGAAATTTCATAGTTTCGAAATTTCGGACCATATTTGCATGTTTATTAATTTCGAAATTGACACCCCTAATTTCGAAATTTCGAAACTGGATTTATTTTAATAATATGTAATTTTTTGTACAATTATGTAATAAATTATTGAAATCAAAAGAGGATCATCTGAAAATGAGTCTTAATACGAATCTAAAGCCAATAAGACTGTTTGCGTTGGGCCACCTTGTGACCATGTGTGCTAACATGACATAAAACAAAACCTAACCATGGTGTTAAATAAATAAAGAAGAGTGAAGGTAGCTCGGCCATATAGAATAACCGAACTTTATTATAATGGTGGCCAGTGAGGGGAATACTTTGTCAAGGTCTACAATCGTTTGCTGGGAATGTCCATTTTTATTTTGTTATCGGGGGCAAACCTTCGTCTGAACTTGTGCACAAAAATAGAAATAATTATTTCAAATTTTTATGCACTTGCCATGTTATCTCGCCACCATCCTTGGTTGACTGGTAGAAAATGCTTCAGGCATTAAGTCGACCTATGTACCTGTATGATGAATGAAGTTTAAATAAATAAATTAATAAACTTTTTGAGAAAAAAACTAGGCAGTGTGGTATTTTTACCTCATTGTAATTGGTTTTAATGAAGTAAAAATACCACATTCTTGGGGTGACTATAAAGGAGTCTCCCTTGAGCCACGCTGTGCACGGCAGCACATGATCACTGTGCCACTGTCTTTCCTGAGGTCACTCGGTGGACGGACAGAGTCCCAACTCTGAGCGCCCGAAAACCCGATGTTCCACCTGCCTTAAATGAAACAGGCGGGGTTTCGGCGTGTCTACATCGAGGTGGTTGCCTCCACGATGCCCTCTTCTCCGAAGTGGGATTGGCCTTCTCACGATTCCACTCGGTGGCTATTTCACTCTAGTTTCTGTTTCCGCCAGCATATTCCTCACTAATACTGGCAGAGACAGGTCTCGCCCGATCCTGGCGATTAAGACCCACCGCTCAAAGGCCCAAGAAGGCACTCCTCTAGCGTGTGCTGTGCAGGATCCAAGTTGCCTCTACAATGATGGAAATTTACCATGGTCTCTCACCCAATCCTATTCAGGTACTCACCGAAGCAACCGTGCCCGATCAGTACCCTAATGTGCCTGTAGGAGATGCGCTCCGCTCTTTTCAACCAGTCACTTGCTATTCAAATAACCATTTTCAGCTGCAGGCTGTTGATTTTAGTCCTGCAGCGTCGGACATCTGACAGTCTATTTCTACCACTGAGATAGGGCAGCAGTCTACCAATGCGGGGGAAAAGGTACGGTGAGGCTTCGAAATGCTTTTCGAAGCCTCACCGTACATGGTTAAACCGAGATAGTGGACTTTTAGAGTTGGGTGGAATTTTATGAGGCGCTATCTGCAACTATATTTAAACCCAGCTCGGAAAGCTGGTTGGTATCATCGAAGGTGTCCCCAGCAGTGGAGTATTTGTAGTAGAAGTCTTGAGAAAAAGAAAATTTACTTTGTTTAAATATAAATTGCACTTAAGCATCTTTCCAGACTACAACTTTTGCATTTTGAGTTTAGTTTAAGTATTATTCTGATTTTCCATTATATTTGGCTCCTCAGTTTCGAAATTTCGAAACTGAGAAGTCCAATTTCGGAAGCTAATTTCGAAATTGAAAATGAACGAAACTGCATGCCCTAGTACATACGCTTCGGTCGGCAATCTATTGAACACGTAATTATGACACGATATCTTGCGTAAACACCCCGATTCAAACAGTGAACCGATTTTATTCAAACATAGCTAAGAACACTCTCGACAAAATCACCTTTTAAACAAAAAAAACTAAATAAAAATCGGTTCATCCGTTTAGACGCTATGATGCCACATACAGACACACAGATACACATATACACAGATACACAGCAACACACGTCAAACTTATAACAACCCTCTTTTTCCCTCGGGGGTTAAAAATATACTTAGGTATTCCAAATTCTTAATTCAGAAATCGGGTGATAGCTTTCAATTCGTTGGTTTTATACGTGTACCGTATTTAATGAGTGATTCGATTCATACTTAAGAAGATAATAAAATCTATCGATAGCCATTTAATAAATACTGCTATAAAGTATCGACGTATATCTTTGTGTTCGATACAGCACCATGCGCAGTTTCCCATCTCGATATTAGCCAACGTTAGTGTTTCAATTATCATGCTATGCAAGTATCTGCTTATGTGCTTTAAGCGTATCACCTGAATGCGTATCGGATTATATGCCAGAGGCAGGTACGCTATTTAGTTTCAATTGCGATTTAGCGAATTATGGCAGCAGGTAATAAGGTTATGGACACATTTACATTTTATGGAGGAAGAACAAAAGTATTTTAATTGAATTTCGTAATGAGTTAAGGTTGTTATGACTGTGTTTGTCATACAAACATGATTAGGAAGCATTGAACGTAATGAACGTACGTGAGCTGTTATTTAAATAATATCTAGTATTTTATTGCAATCTGTTGTACAAAGTGTTCAATTAAATAGACAATATTTTTCCACAGAGCAGTAAGCAAGGACAATTCGTTCATAGATGTTTGTTTTTTTTTGTTTTCTTTTTTTCTCAATGCCTTGTGATCGGGTATCCTGGCCGGTAACAAAAAACATTCCCTTAATCAGTTCTTCCGGAACCCGTTAATAGCATTGTTTTCGTTCTTCTTCCAGTCTGAGTTTAAAAATAGAACGTGGAACGGTCCACAAAGCACACGTGTGTTCCAGCCATTAGTCCCCGGTATCGCTGCTGGGAATGTATTGCGCCGAGTTGCGCCCTAAATCTACCGGCAAACGATTTAATTGCTCGGTGTATGGGACTGTTCCTTATGAAATGCTTCGCGTTGCAGCACATACACTTTAGGATGGTATTTTGTAGAAATACAGAAGTTTAATAGCTGTGTGTCTAATTGCATTGTTATTTTTTACAGATTTGGTGTAAGCCGTATCAAATCCGGCATCGAGACGAAATGCTGTTGGAGTAGAGATTACTTTCTGTTGGACCTACTTTATATCTAACTATGTTAGAGGCACCTCGAGGAAAAAGCAAATTGAGCCACTTTTATTAACATTAATCGCAGTATAATTCCATAATTAATGAAATTCTGCATGCTGCTTAGGCACGGCCACGGAGTTTGTATTAAAACTGCACGAACTAAAGGCGATTATTGTGGGCAGGGTACAGTTGGCCAGCGTTCGTCCACTGTCCAGGTTGCTGGCTGCTATATTTGGGAATTGGACCGCGCCGCCACCAAGTTTATCAATGTGTATTGGAGCGTGGGATTGTTTTCGAACGTTGCCTCGGCCGTGGAATGCAAACTTGTGCCTTGTGCCCTACTTGATGGCCAATTACCTGCCGGTTACCATCATGGACGATGTTCTTTTTTTAAATAATTCAATTTTTTTTTTGTATTATTTTTATTTACCTTTAGAAACATTGTAGATTCAATACTTTTAAACCTGGTACCTAGTGATCGTTCATTGTTTGCATGGCAGTTGAAATAGTTAGCAATCATCAAAGACCAACATAATTAGTAAATACCATAAAATACGATAAATGGGACTGTGATATTTCAGTTTATTAATGATAAAACCGGCCAAGTGCGAGTTGGCCTTGCGCTTGAAGGCTTCCGTACCATTATTGCAAAATACGGCAAAAAAACACGTTTGTTGTATGGGAAAATAAAAAAACATAAATAACTAATAATAATAACTAACTAACTAACTAATAACTTAAATATTAATTTTATTCTGTTTTTAGTATTTGTTGTTATAGAGGCAACAGAAATACATCATCTGTGAAAATTTCAACTGTCTAGCTATCATGATTCATGAGAAGCCTGGTAACCGACAGACAGACAGATGGACCGCGGAGTCTTAGTAATAGGGTCCCGTTTTTACCCTTTGGGTACGGAACCCTAAAAACGATCATCGAACGGACAGGACCGATCAGTGTGACGACGCTTGGGTTAGGCCTATGTCCAGCCGTGGACGTCTTTCGGCTGAAATGATGATGACGATGATATTTCAGGGCAGACAGCCGAGGGGCTGAGGTTTGGTAGAAGTATCAAATACGTCCAGGCTAATAATCTTACCACGGGCTTCCTAAGCTTCCCAGCGCAGTTCACGCGTGTCAAGAGAAATAAACATAAGGTTATAAAAAAAAACTTATATCATCATCTGCCTAGCCTTTTTTCCCAATTATTTTTTTGGGGTCGGCTTCCAGTCTAACCGGATTCAGCTGAGTACCAGTGTTTTACATGGAGCGACTGCCTATCTGACCTCCACAACCCAGTAACTGGGTAACACGGTACCCCTTGGCAAGAGTGGTGTCAGATCTGAGGCTTCTGACTACCCATAACGACTGTCAAAGATCTTCAAATGACGGCCAGGATCAACGGCTTAACGTGCTTGCCGAGGCACGGAGGAAACTCGGTATGTTGAAATGGTCACCCATCCACGGACCGACCTCGTCAAGCGTTGCTTAACCTTGAAGATCGAACCGTGCGGCTGTTATTACTTAGCCACGAGCTCCTCATAAAAAAAAAACTTATATCATACCTGTTATTTTATAGACGAACACCAACATAATTATGAGAGAAACACGAAGATTTTCTTTATAAATTTTCTCAAACTACTTGCAGGTAAGTTCCTACCACCGAACCGAGAACCGAGATCACATTTCAATTAACTATATTGAAATTATGTTTCATAAGCAGCATGAACTTAATAGGTATGTTATATCCGCTGTTAGGAAGGTACACTTTAATTACCGACATTATTATATAGGCTCAGAATAACAAAGACCACACAATTAATGATCACTGTATTATTATAGTGTATGTACCGCTTGTAGTAGTAATTAGATAGAATAATTGGTTATTAAGTTACCTAGTCATTTATTATTTCAATGTTTTGATAGATTATTATCATACTCCACCATATTATTCTATAACTCTAATGAGCAGTGGTGGCCCAATGGTAACGGCCGTGAATTACAAGGTTTAAGTCGTGGGTTCGAACCCAGGCAGGCGCTTTACTTTGTGTAAATTATTTCATCACCACTGCTCTCAAAACAGTGAAGGAAAACATCGTGAGGCAACCGGTATGTCTTAGAACCAAAAATTCGAAGACATAATATATGTGACATCGACCACCATGCACAAGGCCCGCGTGGATTACGGCCCATTCCCTCTCAATGAAAGGAGGCCTGCACGCACAACGGACCAAATGCGAGTCTAAGGGAGGAAAACGGGTCCATCTATCCTATACTATCTATAACTCTAAAAATCCATTCGACTCAAACTCGACTCTGCCTATCAATCAAACCTGACATTAACCTCCTCGGCTCGAGGATTTTTTCCTGACTGACTGAGTACTGAATCGAGTCGAGCGAAGGAAGTTTTCATCAAAAAGACTGTGTGAGATACTTTCACAAAGATATATCTAGCAGAATTGTGTTTGGCAATTCCTGGCTTTTAAGAGTTTAGCTGGTTAATGGTGCGCGACGATACTTGTAGCCAACACCTGCGGCGATTTACTATACCAAGAAAGAGTTAAGACGGAGTCTAAAATCTTCTTTTAGCTAGTTGTAGACCAAGAGTTAAACTAAGTTAGTTTAGCTTAGCTTGCATACCCATCTGAAGTACCAACTCGTATTTTAGGGTTCTGTACCCCAAAGGATCCAAACGGAGCTTTATTACACACGTGTCCGTCTGACTGTTTGTCGTCTGTCACACAGGTTTTTACAGTCCTAACCGGACTACAGTCTTCAAATTTTCACCATTACCAGGGACAGTCATCAAACAATCCAGATGAAATCTATAATCTCTTTTTAGACTTCTTGCATTCTGTCTATGAGTCTTCCACTCTCAACAATGTGCGGCAGCAGACTGCCGATAATGGTACGGAACCCTTCGTGCGCGAGTCCGACTCGCACTTGGCCGGTTTTTTAAAGTATTATCGCCGCATAAAAAGTTGTTATCTCTCTTATAGTGAGTAATTCACATCACATCACATCATCGCATGTTCCCACTACTGGGACACAGGCCTCCTCTCTGTGAGAGGGAATGAGCCGTAATCCACCACGCGGGCCCATTGCGGGTTGGTGGATGTCACATGTCTTCGAATTTTTGGTTCTATGACATGCCGGTTTCCTCACGATGTTTTCCTTCACCGTTTTGAGAGCAGTGAGTAATTAAAAAAGTATAATCTGCTTTCCTTGATTTCGAGGCGTACTTTTTCTTGAATCTACATTTTTGTATGACTTACGCAATAACTCGTATGATTGTGTAGACATTGGTAACAAGTTGTGTTATATAGTTCCCGGTAGTATGCCAGGGACGCGAGGTGCACCAAGATCTGTATTCTCCACTACTTAAAGTCGTACAAATGCTGGTCGGCTCCGGTTCTCCGTGCTCCTCTTCGTCGCCTTACAAGCAATTTAATAAGAATTTCTGTAGTTTAGATCTGTTTGCTTTACCGCATAGAAAGTTTAGATTCATGTTACTTAACATATTGAAAAACCGGCCAATCGCGAGTCGGACTCGCGCACGAAGTGTTCCGTACCATTTATTTATTTTATTATTATTATTTATTTTTATTGTCTATAGGCTTGCGCTTGACCACTATCTCACCTGATGGTAAGCGATGATGTGGTCGACGGTGAAGCACGCTTGCCTAGAAAAAAATCCATTCACTCTTGACTTAAAGACCCCTAGATTGTAGCTATCGGGAAACAGACTCCGGCAGGGAATTCCACTCCTTAGCTGTACGCATAATAAAAGTGTCCCCAAACAAAACATCGCTAAAAACGGCAAAACATCACGTTATATTAACATACGTATGATGTATGTAAAAAATTAATATTTATCTTATTCTGTTTTTAGTATTTGTTGTTATAGCGGCAACAGAAATACATCATCTGTAAAAATTTCAACAGTCTAGCTATCACGGTTCATGAGATACAGCCTGGTGACAGACAGACAGACAGACAGACCGCGGAGTCTCAGTAATAGGGTCCCGTTTTTACCCTTTGGGTACGGAACCCTAAAAACATCTTCGGAACAAAATTATAAAATATATTTTCAAACAAAACATACAATACTCCGTTAACTTTTGGTCGTTACAATCCCGTGGTGTCGATCCGATACATGAAAAGTATCGATTTGACAAGATACAATTTAAAAATAATTTAAAAAAATAAACCGACTTCCAAAGGAAAAATAACTTTCGTTTCTAAAGTCGGTGTCTTGATACCTTTTGTTTTATCATTTTGCAACACCGACTTCCGAAACGAAAGCTATTTTTGCACTTTTTATTGTTATGCTTTGGTACTTTTGGTAGTCGGTTTTATTTTTAAATATTTTTTTAATTGTATCTTGTCAAATCGGTACTGTTTGTACCGGATCGATCCTCCAGGGGGCTGTAAGCTGTAGTATGGGACCCCCACATTTCAATAAGTTTAAAACATTTTATACAAAAATTTATAATACAAATTATCGTAAACATCTTTTTATTTTATTTATTCGGGTATACAAACAATTACGCATTAAGAATTACGAAAAGATAGGATACAGAAATTATATCTACAAATGTAAAACAGATACACAATATTACACATTGAGACAATTAGGTAAATTTTAAAATTAACGTTGTAAACAATAAATAAAATAAATAATAAAGTAAAGAAGAAGAAGAAAAAAAAGAAAGAAGTAAGTATTAATAGTAAAGTATCAACAAAACATAAACCTGTCAATAGTGGCGCATAAGTGGAATAACAGTGTCACATTAGTTTTTAGGGTTCCGTACCCAAAGGGTAAAAACGGGACCCTATTACTGAGACTCCGCGATCCGTCTGTCTGTCTGTCTGTCCGTCTGTCCGTCTCTCACCAGGCTGTATCTCATGAACCGTGACAGCTAGACAGTTGAAATTTTCACAGATTATTGATTTCTGTTGCCGCTATAACAACAAATACTTAAATCAGAATAAAATAAATCTTTAATGTGGCCTCCCATACAACAAACGTGATGTTTTTTGCTATTTTTTGCGATTATGGTACGGAACCCTTCGTGCGCGAGTCCGACTCGCACTTGGCCGGTTTTTTATTTCCCATTGACATATGAACTTAAAACTTGGTGATAATGTTTACTATTACTTAAATATTACTAACTAGCTGTTCCCCGCGGCTTCGCTCCCGTGGATCACCGGGACCCGTTTTCGGGATTAAAAAATAGCCTATGGCTTTCTATTGGTGAAATAATTTTTTAAATCGGTCCAGTAGTTTCGGAGCCTATTCGGTACAAACAAACAATAACAGCCCCACGGGTCAATCTTCAAGGTTAAGCAACGCTTGACGAGGTTGGTCCGTGGATGGGTGACCATTTCAACATACCGAGTTTCCTCCGTGCCTCGGAAAGCACGTTAAGCCGATGGTCCCGGCTATCATTTTAAGATCTTTGACAGTCGTTACGGGTAGTCAGAAGCCTGAGATCTGACACCAGTCTTGCCAAGGGGTATCTGACCTCCACAACCCAGTTACTGGGTTGTGGAGGTCAGATAGGCAGTCGTTCTATGTAAAACACTGGTACTCAGCTGAATCCGGTAAGACTGGAAGCCGACCCTAACAATAATTGGGAAAAAGGCTAGGCAGATGATGATATGATCTGCTCATAAATATGAAAAAATACCTCACATACGCGAGCTTAGCTGAACTAACTCCGCTTAGCTCTTGGTCTGCATACGCTTTAAGTTCACCTACAAAAAAGTTATACTGAAAAATGTATTCAAGTCCATACCTACATGTTGTGGCAAAAATTCCAAAATATTGGCTGGGTAAAACCAGTTGATAGTATTACGTAGGCAGTAACACTGTTATGTTACGCTTCGATACTTGGCCGCCTCGCCCCGAGGTGCCTACACCTGGGCCAGAGATGAATTCGACCGCGGAATACTAATGCACCCTCGAGCTCGTGGTTCCTTCGGTTTTTACGCACTTAATTAGAATTGCAATAGATCGAACAGTATCAAGATGCCGTGGGCATAGTAATTAGGAAATTATACGTGCATGAAAGACGCTCGCAGATGTGAAGGGAAGGAAATTGTTGTTGAATACATGAAGTATTTGAATTTTTTTACATAATTCCATTTCTAATTAATTATTTTTCAGTTGCTTAAGTAACGGTGAAGCGACACATAAGGAAAACGCCGACTGGTGATAATTTTTAGGGTTCCGTACCTCAAAAGGAAAAAACGGAACCCTTATAGGATCACTTTGTTTCTGTCTGTTTATTAAGACCCTTTATCTCGGGAACGCGTGGAGGTATCGAATTGAAATTAATATCGAGTATTACAGTTTGCAACCCCTTGCAGCTGAAATAAATCAAACTTCTAGATCAATGTAATCAAGAGATACAGCCGTTGATGACGCATATTTTACACTCGCATGGGAATCAAAATCTACAGCATACTTATCTTGGATCTAAAATCATGAAATTTGGCAAGAAACAATGTCTTATAACACAAGTAAAGGAAAAAAACCGAAAACCGTAAATTTGTACCTACATCAAAAATAAGATTATTAACTTATTTGCAGTTAGTGAACTGACTGCGACTAATGTCGATGTATGGGAACTTCAATTTTACAACAGCAAAGTTAATTTTGTTCCTCAATTCTGTTTATCTTTTTATTAGAGCAATGTTCGGTGCCCTCATAGTTTATGAATTTTATTTAATTATTTTGGTGAATGTAGCTGTTTGTACTAAACCCTCAGTGCGCGAGTCCGACTCGCACTTGGCCAGATTTTCTGAGACGCTCTAAAGTGCCCAAATAATTATTTTATTTTTAGGTAAGTAAGTTGTGTAATTAGTTTGGAGTATATTAAAGTATATTCTATCTATCTTTCATAAGTTGTTATTATTAACGTTTATGGTAACTCCATAAAAGTAAGTATTGTTGAACTGCAGACATGTTTGTGTTTCAGAGCATATTATCATATAATATTATGTTGCCATGTCTAAATAATACGCTCCCGGCGGGATAAATAAATACACAATTATTCAAATTAACACAATAGATGGACATTTAATGATTAATATTACGTTAATAAACAGCTCTATTTGCGCCATTCATTACCGTGAAAGTGCACTAGTCGACTCGTGTTTGTTTTATCGTAGTATTTACCTTCACGTTCAGTTAGTCCGGCGCTGAAAATAAAAGGATGCAGAATTTGTCGAGTCGCGGTCATAAATATCCGAAAGCGACAGCCGGGTCCGCCATTTTCCTGTTGACAAAATCACACCCACAATACATTCAAACTTGTCTAAAGTTTCCATTGTTTATTGCTCTCCCGCAGATTGTAAGTGGAGATCTATCTGCAGGCTTTTAATTCAATTAGATATCTACCTACATTTTCTGTTTGTGCTAATGGACATGACTGTGCCTTTTCATGTTTAAGTAATGGGATGTGAGAAGGAACTTGTGGCAATTGTTAAGAGTTCTATTATATGATCGCTGTCAGGATAGGTATATTGAACGATTCCTACGTCGTGGTTTCTCGTCTCGAGAATTGATAGCGTCCATTGAAGTGTCAGGACATCGAAAGCGTCTTGAAAAGAAAATAATCTTGATGAAACGTCTCGCTATAAAAAGAGAACGTCTCCGTTGTCGACGCCTCGCGCTTTCGTTGAAATAAACCGGGACACGCCACGACAAAGCTGAAAACTTTATTTTCATACTAAGCCTCGGAACCGTTATTGTCTTTGTTAATAACCTCACTTGAGTATCCCCCTCGGAACATTCTCGCTAATGACTTTTCTTCTGATAGAATTAAATTATTTCCAAGAAAAATATTCTCGTATTTCTGTTTGTCAGACGTTTCTGTAAATGTATGCAAACATGAGTGATTGGCTTATGTGAAATGGGATATGAGTCAATTTTGTTATTCATTGCTCAAATGTGTATTATTGGAGTATTGATATGCCAAGATAAATAAACATTATTTTAATAAAATACTAGCTGACCCGGCAAACTTTGTTTTGTCATAAAAACACCAAACATTCATCTACCCTACCTACCCTACCCTAACAACCCTACACTACCTACCCTACCTACCATACCCTAACTACCTACCCTACCCTACCTACCCTACCTACCCTACCTACCCTACCCTACCCTACCCTACCCTACCTACCCTACCCTACCCTACCCTACCTACCATACCTACCCTACCTACCCTACCCTACCTTAGGAGGGGGGGGGGTGTTTGAGGGGTATGAAAAATAGATGTTAGCCGATTCTCAGACCTACTCAATATGCTCACAAAATTTCATGAGAATCGGTCAAGCCGTTTCGGAGGAGTACGGGAACGAACATTGTGACACGAGAATTTTATATATAAGATTTACATATTCTAATGGCTTCGCTTTGGAGTTCACGGATGTAATGTAATTACAGAAATATTTCACAGAGGATTAATGAAATACGACGATGAAGTTTTTGCTGATATGGATGGTACTTAGTAGTAATGATATTTGCTTCAGTATTCCAAAGTGGAACAGTAATGAAGCATGATATCATTAAGGTAAATTGTAAAATGGAAATGTTTGCCTGCATTTGTAAATTTTCTCATTACAGTAGAGAAACAAATGACATTATTATTGTAAACTTCGTGCTACTTGCGGCTCCGCCTGCATTTTATTAGTTGCAATATATGTACAGATAATGTTATTCTAATGTGTAAGCTATATTACTGTAAGAAAACCGGCCAAGTGCGAGTCGGACTCGCGCACGAAGGGTTCCGTACCATTATCGCAAAAAACTACAAAAATCACGTTTGTTGTATGGGAGCCCTGCCTAAATATTTATTTTATTCTGTTTTTAGTATTTGTTGTTATAGCGGCAACAGAAATACATCATCTGTGAAAATTTCAACTGTCTAGCTATCACGGTTCATGAGATACAGCCTGGTGACAGACAGACAGACAGACGGACCGCGGAGTCTCAGTAATAGGGTCCCGTTTTTACCCTTTGGGAACGGAACCCTAAAATCATCAAAATCTGTTCAGTATCTACTTTATTCGTGAAAGGGTAACAATCATATATCCTCACAAACTTACACATTTAACATAATAATATTAGTAGGATATAATATGATTAGGAATTTCATGATAATGCAAATATCTGGCCAGGTAGGATACGTCACAAGGCAGGAAGTCTTACAAACTGCTCTTGTTAGTTCATACATAGACGAGACGAGCTATTTGTTCCCAACTCGCGATAAAGTTCTGCCGAAAGTTTCGCGATATTCATCTTTAACTCGCTGGATAAGTTTCGGAGGAACTTCATAGATCATGAGATACGTTTAGCGACTTTCTTATTGTTATTCTTGAATTAAGACGTTATGCGTTATGACGGAGTTGTAATGAGTAAGTTTTTGTTTCTAATTTTTTTTTTGTATTTCTTAGTTTTCTAGGGTTCCGTACCCAAAGGGTAAAAACGGGACCCTATTACTGAGACTTCGCGGTCCGTCTGTCTGTCTGTCTGTCTGTCACCAGGCTGTATCTCATGAACCGTGATAGCTACACAGTTGAAATTTTTACAGATGATGTATTTCTGTTGCCGCTATAACAACAAATACTAAAAGCAGAATAAAATAAATATTTAAGTAGGGCTCCCATTGAACAAACGTGATTTTTTTGCCGTTTTTTGCGATAATGGTACGGAACACTTCGTGCGCGATCCCGACTCGCACTTGGCCGGTTTTTTTTTACAGTTTTTTATAAAAAAATTGACGCTGTTTAGCGATTGATTAGCAGATATTTAACTCGAACTTTCTATAGATTTGAATTTATTTAATCAGTTGTTAATCGCCCCCGAGACGGTCAAACTAAAACCTTTTTAGTTTGATAAACCGGATCAAACCAGCTGTGTAAACGGTCAAAATTGTTTGAGTCCAACGAAAATCCACGTTTTTTGAATCAAACCGTTTGAACGTCTCGGAACGCTAAAACAGCTCAGAGATTTTTAGCAATATTTATTTATAGCTGAAAGAAGTGGTCTAAGCAATATTGTTAGATTTTGCACTTGCCTACGTACTGCGGTCTTTTCCGTAAAAAACATCACTGTGAAAACTTAGGAGAGCTTGCAAAATCAATCAGTCCATCCATCGAATGCATTGCACGAATATTTGTCAGCTCTCTTCACTAAAATTTTCAAAGTAAGATATTTACAAAATAATACTACAGCTGACAGCAGCCTTATTGCGTAATGAATTCGGCAAGGCAAAGGACAAAACAAAAATTAAATTGACCAATCACATCGCAAACAGTCATGCCGAATTCATTACACAATAAGGCTGCTGTAGTACTATTTTGCTGTGGAAATAGAAATTACTCTCTTTCCATTACTGCATAAATAATTAAGATCAAAAAATCTCAAATCTTTCTCAAGAATATTTCTCAAGAATATTTCAACAAAATAAAATGCAAAATAACAAGTCATTTCACAAGCTGCAACATTCAAATAACAAGCCACAATCATAAACCCGCCCAGACAGGAAAAAGTAATTGCTTGGCTTACAATTATACAATAAATGTCCAGAGGGTGCTTATAAAGGGCCATGATGACTGGGGTCAAGTGGCTTGATTGTCAGGATTAAGTCCTGGGTGCGACTTGAGAGATATTGCTATACTTGTCAGTACTTATCATTGTGATCGTCGCGAATGTTGTCACTACATGATTGCTTACGGCCTCGTTGGAGTCAAGAATTGAAAGAGCTATATAGGAAGAAAAACCATCAATTAGGAATGCTGGCTCCAGCAGACACGCGATGTGACACTGCATCGACCATTTTTTAACCCCAGACAGAAAAAAGATAATTAAAAAAAATCAAAAAACCCGACTGTTTAAAAAGCGAACTAAAAAGCCGTAAACAAGAAGAAAATCATGCTGTGCAGTCGGAGGATACGTATTTGCGAGCTGGCTGACCAAAACCAGATGTATCCTCCGACTGCACAGCATGATTTTCTTCTTGTTTACGGCTTTTTAGTTCGCTTTTTAAGCAGTCGGGTTTTATGATTTTTTTAATTAACTTTTTTTATTTATAACTTTTTAGTTATTTTTTTAAAATGCTGACGTGTGTATCTGCGTGTTTATGTATTTATGTAAATGTGTATCTGTGTATCTGTCTGTGGCATCATAGCTCCTAAATGAAAGATGACTTTATCGAGAGTGTTCTTAGCTATGTTTGATGAAAATCGGTTTAGCCATTCTAAAGTTATGGCTGTTTTACTGTTTGAAACGGGGTGTTTTCGCAAGATATCGTATCATAATTACGTGTTCAATATATTGTCGATCGAAGCGTGTCTAGAACTAGATAAATTATGTAGCATAAAATAAAAATGTGTCGGGTTATTTTAAATTTTGATATTTAACTTGCCATACATACGGGAGGTACTAGGTATTTTACTTGCCATACACCGTAGAACAATTTCGTCAACATCGTTGTTGCATTGTCGCTTCGCGCTGTCTGAATCTTTATGACCGGTGATTCACTGCCTGCCTAGGAATTAGATATAGTTTCTCGATTCTCTTTTTATGGCAGATAGAGATGACACAACATGTAATTGATCTAGTAGCTTAGGCATACGGCATATCGATTTGGGTCGGACGCTTTGGTAGTGTTTAAAAATTTAGCGGCTCCGAAGTTTGTCTCCCTGCAGGCCTGTTCCCCGTCGTAACGTTTATAAATTGTTACTGACAGAGACAAGCTGTGTCATTCATTGACCCAGCTCTTCTAGTTTAGGTGTCTTGGGAGACTATGATTCTAAGTATTCCATCCCGGGTTAATATTTTAGTAACGTATACTTTATAGTCCATGGGGAGGTAAAATTACATCTGTCTCTCGGCCTATATCTTATGGGAGTGTATTCTTTGGCAGAATGAACGCAATATTATGTTGAATAAAATACAGGCTGCATGAGGAGTTGTTTAATATACGGACCTTGTGGAAACTAGAACAAATTTCCGAGCGTTCAAGCGTTTTTACCATACCTATTATTGGAATCAAACATAACAGCTCACAATGTTAGGACCCATTAATATTAATCCAAATTTTGCTTTTCCAACTGGGCTTATCCCAGTTGTAAACGACCCTTTGTGCCTATTGGCCTTGTTTGTTCTGTCTCCTGCTTGATGTGGAGGGAAGTGGAA
Source organism: Anorthoa munda (assembly GCA_945859665.1). Classification (NCBI taxonomy): domain Eukaryota; kingdom Metazoa; phylum Arthropoda; class Insecta; order Lepidoptera; family Noctuidae; genus Anorthoa; species Anorthoa munda. The sequence continues at coordinate 8,849,866 of OX243913.1, read as the reverse complement.
ATTTATATTTTTTCCTAATCCTCCTTCTTCCTTCTTTTTTCCTAATTCTTTTCTGATTAATTTCATTGCGGGATTCAAGACAATTCATTCTCCGGGACTGTGTCGAGCTTCATTGCCTCGGCGCTTTTCTGGTGGTTGCCACTGTTGATTCTGGCTTTCAGGAGTTGCAGTGGTTTGGGAATAGTGCGGTGGGTTTTGTCTCTCGGCCTGACTGAAAAAAAAAATTGACATAAAAATTTCATATTTTTCTGGAAAAGTTTACAGTTGAGATGTTATTAAAACTAATATTTTTGAACAATTGTTTGTTTGTTTATATGTAACATTGGTAAAAGGTAATCTCTGAAGCGATTATTCACACACATCTACGAGTATATTATTATTGCTGTGTGTTAAAGGTTACTTTTTGTTCCAAAAAAACTGGCCAAGTGCGAGTTGGACTCGCGCACTAAGGGTTCCGTACCATTATCGCAAAAATTGGCAAAAATCACGTTTGTTGTATGGGAGCCCCACTTAAATATTTATTTTATTCTGTTTTTAGTACTTGTTGTTATAGCAGCAACAGAAATACATCATCTGTGAAAATTTCAACTGTCTAGCTATCACGGTTCATAAGATACAGCCTGGTGACAGACAGACAGACGGATCGTGGAGTCTTAGCAATAGTGTCCAGTTTTTACCCTTTGGGTACGGAATCCTAAAAAGGCACAGCGAAGGATAAAAGCAAGTGTTATACATAGCTTCGAATTTTCTAACATATAAAAAAAATACTCGATTCGCTAAACGTACAAAGTTTTACGTACAAATCCCGTACGTACTAATCTATACTTAATATTATAAAGAGGAAAGATTTTTTTGTTTGTTTGTTTGTTTGTTTGTACCGAATAGGCTCCGAAACTACTGGACCGATTTGAAAAATTCTTTCACCAATAGAAAGCTACATTATTCCTGAGTGACATAGGCTATTTTTTATCCCGAAAACGGGTCCTGTGGGGTGGCTCACGGGAGCGAAGCCGCGGGCAACAGCTAGTGTTAAATATAACCCGTTTAAAGTTTCGGCAATCCCATAAGCGAGTATACCATCACCGTCACCAACACAATACCTGAATACAAAATAGATAGGAATTTAGCGGTTAACAGTATTACGTACTTGGGTACCTAGGTTATGTGTGTTGTGGTATGCATCCTTTGCGGTTGACCTATTCGGCACTGGGCCAAGCACGTACACAATTTACTTAGCCACGGTTCCACCTACACCGTGATTTGAATACACTTTAAACTTTAAAATATGTCTACGTGTTCTGTTACAGAATTGCACTCAGCATTTTGTGAAAAAATATGTCTGCCCGATGTAAGAAGTGAGTGCGTGGCTTACATGTCAATTTCAATTCATTCGAGATTTGAAAAAGAAAATGTTAATGTATCAATTTTTATATACGTTTGATGGATCGTTTATTATCCGAGGAGTGTAAAAACTTATTGTTTTTTTGATTACATTAAGTCATTTATTTATATAGTATTTCATATGTACATTATTTACAAACTAATATTAGAACTAAAATAAGAAAAACTAATATGTACAATTACGGGGCGTCAAAAAATTCGTCCACATCGCTGTCAACAGGAAAAGTGCCCAGAAGGCTGGCAGCATTGCCACGTTGGATGGCAATGCTGATTCTTTGGCCAAAAAAAACGCCAGCCCTCTGGTCACGTGAAGAGTCGACCAACCGCTTGGCGATATCCCGAAATAATAGGTGTGCACTCGGACCCCATGGCTCTAGTGTTTCAACCTTAAACGTTTAACGTTTTTCTTTACGTTTTCCATTTATTACTGAAATTGATTTCATGAAAAAAAATTTTTAACTATACATTTTTATTTGTATCAAACACACAATAGGAATGTTTCCTGGGTAGAAAAATGATAATTGGGTTGTTGAACAAACTTTCTTTTTGTAATAAATGGATAGATCATAATATATGATATTATTACAAAAGCTTTTGTGATTCAGAAAAGAGCCATCAGAACCATAGTAAGAATTCAACAGCAAGAATCATGCAAGTCTCATTTTAATGACTTAAATATATTGACAGTCCCAAGCTTGTACATTTTGGTCCTACTTAGTCACTTATCGAAATATATCTTTGAATATGAGACTGAAGATGAAAGGCAAAAACGGGAGAGTACAAGAAGAAAAGATCTCCAGACGTAGCAAGTACCTCACCTGAACGTTGTAAAGCATAGCGCCTACCACAAGTCGATAAAAATGTTCAATAAACTGCCGAAAGAAATAAAAAGTCTAGTCTATACAAGTAAGTTTCAGAATAAGTTTAAACAGTTCTTGTTAAACAAGTGTCTATATTCTATTGATGAATTTTAAATCATTGACATGGAATGGAAATTATATTGTAGGTATTTTATTAATTAATTTATGACATTAATTCTTTTTTTTTTGTATTATTCTTATTATAATTCAGATTTAAATTTAATTTCGATTATTGTTATGATTTAAATATGGATTGCATGCATGATGTTTCTTATTTATATTTAGTTATAGAAATTCAGACATGATGAAAAATCGTTATTGAATAAATGAAATGAATTGAATATAACTTTTATTACAAAACTATTTTTCGTTTGTTTTTTTTCTCTATAATTACAAACTAATATCATTCTTTTTTCTTTTATTTAGTAGGTTCAATCGCAATTTATGAGTGAAGATAAAGTAGTGTATGAAACTGCTCATAACTAGGTTTTAAAACATTCGTGTGATACTTTTAAGAACTCATGTTGGATTCCCCTTATTATTCAACAGTTTTATAAACTACTATTTTGAATCCAGTACCGAAAACACGCCGACAGCTCCCGAACAAACCCGAGCCCGTGTGACGTCACGATGTTCATTTCTACTCATTGTAGTATATAGCTTGTTATTACTGTCAATATATTGATCAAAAATATCGAACCTTAAAAGTTATAGTGCTTTTTGAAGTAAAAAATTTCATGCAAATCCATCCATCCGTTTGAGCGTGAAGAAGTAACAAACATACACACTCACAGACTTTCGTCTTTATAATATTACTAGCTTCTGCCAGCGGCTTCGAACGTTCAAACCTTCAGCGTGAAGGTCAAAAATTATCCGAAGGGAACATATTCCCGGGGTAAAAATAACCTATGTGCTATGCCTGACTATAATCTATCTCTGTGCCAAATTTCATCCAGATCCGTCCAGCCGTTTGAGCGTGAAGAAGTAACAAACATACACACTCACAGACTTCAGTAATAAATTGAAAATAATGTATTAAGAATATTTTTGCAACGACAATTTATAGTTTATGATAAGTAAAGCTTTGAAATACATACGAAAATCGTATTTTTTTTATTTCAAATACACAATTCTATTTAGTCCATCAGTGAGATTATCAAATACTATTGGACACATATTTTTTGCTTTACCAAATCAATAAAAAATTACAAAGATAAACCGCATCAAAGTTCAGGAGTGGGGGCTTGTGACGTCACTATGTCAGTATAAAGTGTACTAACGGTGTGATTCTATACGATATTTCAACGTATTTTATCAAGTCACTTTATGTTTACGTGTTAAAAGAAAAAATACGCGTCCAATATTTTATTAATCAACCCGACGGACAAAAACTAATTTTCAGTTAACATCTCCATTCTACAAAAAAGTTATTGATCCGTTTTACATAAGCCCGTGTTGTCCCACTGTTGGACAAAGACATCCTTACTCTCTTTACATCTCTCTCCGTCTAAATCTACCAAAGACCAATATTTGTAGAAGGATAATAAGGCGATGTCGCTTCTCAATCACGCAAGACAGACGTGATAGTATTCATTCATTTAGCACAGATATGCTATTATATATCTTTATTATATTATCTGTGCATTTAGTATTATTTGGCACCCTTGGGCGCCATAGCAGTTTATCTTTAAGTTCCACATTAAAGAAGGTTTCCAACCAATCATGGCTTATCAGGGACGATTCAAACATTCAACAGAGTTTTTTCGATATAAAACCCAAACAAACTTTTTCCGATCCTTTTTACGGGCCCGAAATCACAGATTAGTAAAGTTATCCTTCATAAAGTAACATATACTTCCCTACCTTCAATAATGATATCAAACTTAGTTCTTCGATACTTGTAAGGTGTTATAAATAATAGATTTCGTCGCATGTTAGTTTTCCACCCTTGCAACACTGTATGAAAGTAAAAGTGAGGGGACTTTTTGCTTTTACACGCGCAGGGAAAAGTTTGAGGGGTGATGACACTCGTTATATCATAACTCGGCAGTACTTCTGCTGCTCTGAGCATTGGGGTCTCGCTAAACGATCCCTGAACCTAACCCAGTAATAAAATGTTATAGGGTGAATTGCCACAACCCTTATAACTATTTCCATTAAATACTCGTACTTTACTAAATGCTAATTTTTATTTTTGGATTAACTTTGTGAATGTTTTTCAGTGTTTTATAGTATTTTTCAATATTTTAGATAACTCGTAAATATAATTACCGCATTATGAAAAAATCAAAGCTAAATCTAAACTTTAGATTATAATGATTTTAAATTTAAAAATTCTTGGCGGTAAACTTACCTCTCCGGCGACCCAGTAAGCCGAAGCTGCGAAGGTGAGCATGGGTGCCTATCCTTTGTTACGCAAGAGCGAAGGGGTTGCACTTCCCGCAGCGCCGAAGACGATGCAGAAGCAACTTTTAAGTGTTTTGAGGTTAGGTTACATCGAGAGTGGTATATATGAATCTGAAAAAGTCACATTGGTACTTGCCCAGATTTGAACCCATCTTAAGCACGAGAGGCGAGATCTTAGCCTGTGGGCCACTACGACATAAGTTGTATGTCTGAAATAGCCAAGTTAGAGGCCTGTGGGGTTCCCAGAGGCGGCTTTATTAACTCTGACACTAGAAGTGGCCACATCCTCACACGAAAACAAGAAGAAGAAGCAAGAGTGGTTTTACTTACATAAAGTAAAACTACTCTTGCTTTCAAATATAAATATTCGTTATTATATCGACTATAATATCGCCGGGTTAAAGGCAAAACCAACTATCTGCGACTTTTTTCAGTTTTTCACTTAAATATACCATTCGAATCAGCATTTGATTCTTTATCTAATGGTAAAACCAACTAAACAATAGGACTTACCGTTCCCGAGTTACCGAATGTAAAAACCGATTATATAGTTATTTTACTGAATTAAGAAACAAATAAATCGAAAAAGTTTATCTTTAAAGAATAAAAAACCGATAATTCGTAATAATTTGACCGAAATGTAACAAAATATAGATGCAAAAAATACCAAACTTTTTTAGTAGGTTTTAGTTTCACAATAATTTCAAAGGAAGATCTTAGTCACTAATGGTAAAAAATAATATTTTTGATTAGCACCTTTTTGTTCTTGAACATTAAAACTAAATAAATATTATATAAATATATTCGATTTTGGCATTCGGTTTTTCGGTTTCTTTTTAGCGAATTGCGTTGAAGCAAAACCGATTAAATTGTTATAGTCGGTAGTTCCCCGCGCTGCCGCTGTCCCTCTCCCGCTTTACGGGGATTTAGTCAAATCTTACGCAGACGATTATAGCCGCCACCACCGCTATAAACGAAATCTTTGAGAGAGCTTGGAAAATTATTAAAACCCAAAAGTCACTGGCGTATGCCATATGCCAGATCCTACCACCTGGAAGAGAAATGTAAAAAAAAAGGAAATTTGATGGTCTCTCTTACATAACTGCCAAAAAATATTGACCGGCTGAAGTACCAAAGGCTGTAGACTGCTCAAAACGTAGATTCAAAGACACCGTAAACTTCAGTGAAACTGATCGTGAGAGATGTTGTAGGAAATACTGGGCTCAAAGAAAAGCATGTAAAGCAGTACTTTTTTCTATAAACAAGGCGTAAAATTTCAGATATACCAAAACGATGCGATGGGATTTTATTTAAGAGATTGGGATCCGCGAGGACGAAATGAGCCCCACAACAAAACGTCACCAGAAAAGCTAAAGAAATCTGGCGTCATATCAAAGCTTTCCCTACGATGGAAAGCCATTATATGCGCAAAGAGATTAAACACCAAAATCTAGACTAGAGTCTGTCAATTACAAAAATGTATGCAATGTGTGTGTAGGAGTGTGAGAAGCAGAGTTTTACACCCGTGTCGGAGGCTACATATCGAAATGTAGTTTGCACCGAATTCAACTTGGGGTTTTTGTTCCCAAAAAAGACCAGTGTCTTTTGTGCACCAAGTATCGTCGTTTGGTGGGTACCAACGAGAAAACTAAAATTAAAGAAAAACAGATAATGGGCACATTTTAAAGGAAATAGCAAGAAACAAAGGGACAAGGAGAGATCAGAAAAAGAAACGATCTTCACTTCGGCATTCTTTGCATAGTGGAGATGTAGGTCTTTGTATTATTGCAAGGAACTTACACTATACAACCTGCGCTTTTCCAAATGAAGCATTTTGTTATGCGTGGACGGAAATTAATGGCAAGAAAGGAAGCTTTGAGATTGGTTCGATAGTTTTACGTTACTTAAGCAAAATTTTAGAATCGGATCACACACATGGAGGTAGATTCTATGCACAGCAGCATAGAATCAGCCCGAAACATCTCAAACTTATACTCAATTACAGAGTGGTTGAATATTTTTCGACAGGCCCGATCATCAAGTCAATGCAAGGGAAAAAGTAAGAGCCAAACAAAACACATCCTATCATGTAAAAAAAAATGAAGTACACGGACTTCAAACATCTTAAGAGACTAGCCATCAGTATGATGATGACTAAAGCAAAAACAAGTAGAGGATAACGTGAACGTTGAACGTGTCAGGTGGTGTAAAATTAAGAGAATGCGATACATTAAAAGTTAATCAAACATATTTTTTAATTACGACATGTCTGAAACTTTTTTATATAGGTCTCGAAAATGAAGAACCCTCTTTGGAATCACAGTCAATAACACAAGACACAAGGACAAAAAAAAAATAAAAAAATTGCCATCGTTACGGTACCCGACTCGTCTAAGTACGTCGAGCCAGTCCAAAAAGTTGTGACAGAACCACCACCACAAGCCAAAAATTACCCATGTTTTCCACAGATACTGTACCCGTTATATAAAGAACAATTATGCATTTCAGAAGCCAAAAAAACCGATTTATTGAAACTTTGTGACAAAGGAGTCATGCCCGACGATTATCATGGATGGTTCCAAAGTTTGAGAGCTGATGGCCAAAAAGTGGATCGTATACTTGATTTTACGGTTTCTGATGAATCAGAGGACTCGGAGAATGACTCTGAGTGATACTTTTTTTTAATTATTTTTATAGACCAATTATTGTTTGTTTAGATTACGAAACTTTTATATCCAAACAAAGTAAAAAATAATAAAATAAATGCTTCTTGTTGTTACCAGTCAGTTTTATCTTTTGTATGTTTTCTTGTACTGGATGAGATTACACAATTTGAATGATTTAAGCCATACAAATCAGTAACTTGTAGTGTTAGTACAATTTTGCATTCTACATTCAAAGACATTTACTGGGAAATAGAAAGGCAAAACCAACTATCTTTTCGTATTTTTTAAAATTGTTTCAAAACGGATGTTTCAACAAGCAGCCTTACAAGCAAATTATCAAAACAATACTTTAACTCACGTAAATGCAAAGTCTGTTAGAAAGAGGACAAGTAGTTATCCAGATATGCTTGTATTTGTACTATACAGGCAAAACCAACTAAAAGGAGGGAGTTAAAATTAGTTTTATTTTTTTTGGACAAATGAAGTACATTTTTGTGTTTAGTATGCAACAGTTTGAAACTCAGATAATTATAGAACACGCTCTTATATTTGCGACGGACATAATTTTATTATTAAGGACTTAATTTTAATCTCAAACTTTCCAAATGCGCTTACGCAAAACTTTATATTGACTTTTTTGGGCTAAATAATTGGTTTTGCCTTTAACCCGGCGATATATATGCATCTTATTTGCTCAGTGTAACAGTATAACTAGTCTAACTCGCGGAGGGTGGCAGTTAGCGACCCGAGCCGTTATAATGAGATGCAACTAGAATCAAGTAGAAAACTAAACATGTAGAATAACCTATTAAAACTTACTAGGTATAGTTTTGCAGCTTAACTTGGTAAGTAGTTAGGTAAGTACTGTGTGTGGCAGTGAATGCAGGGAATTAGCGTTCCAAGAAAATTACAAGTGAAATTCATAGGCAATGTTGTAAACTCATTTTCTTTTGTTGTTACTAAGGTTTTAAATGAATTATTGTGGAAATTTTACGACACCTACACAATTCTTCACAACGTTAAAGTACAAAAAAAATTTTTTTTTATTTTTTTTTGGAAAAAAAACGTAGTAAATAAGCAGACTAAATATAATATTTTTCATGATGAGCAATTTTCCTTGTACGTTTTACGAATTCCAAATGGCACGACACCAAAAATTATTCCTGATTCAGCATAAACAATGAAATTCGAAGGGTTGAAATCATTTAATAAGTCAAATATTTTAGTAAAGTCAGGCGATGCTGTCGGAGCATGGAGTTATGCTAACGAACTGCTATTATGTTTCACCCTCGTGTCACTGTGTGAAGGTTTTGCACTCTCGACCGAGTTACCGCGGGGGTTGTTTCAGAAAATCATGTGTTGCTTTGGGGAAAAGCTGGCAGTTGGAAAACGCGTGGCGACGGGAACAGACGCGTCGGGCTCGCGGACGAACTACGAACAATATTCCGATACCGCGCCAATGCCATCCCAGCTTATCTAGGTCGATGAACAATAATACCAGTGTGATCAATTAGAAAAAAAAAAGTAAAACGTGACGTCATCTCACATCAATTGTTCATAGAGACACAGTGATCTGATAAAGTTTGATCGGAAAGCGTTAATGGATTGTAATGTTTTTCTGATATTTGGAATGACTAAAATAAGTAAGTATAAGTATTAATTAGTAGTTAAGACTCTATTAGGAAGCGAAAAACTTTTATATTTTATTTCATTGACGAAAGTGGAAAACTTTTCTGATGAGATTTGTTGTTGGAGAATTTGTTAATTAAGGTTGACTGTCTTGTTTCGTTTGTTTTCTTTAACAAGGTCGGTTAGTATTATAAGGTTGTTTATAAAATGATAGAGCGTACCTATGGGAACCGTTAATTATACCAAAGGTACAATTTACTCCGATTATAATTATACACAGCGATACCGGTCATTATAATAATACGTACACGTAATAGTAGCAATAGGTGGTTTAATATCAAGGTTTCTCAGATCTAGATTCTCTTCTACTTTTATTTCCTATTAGCAAAAACCTTCAAGAAGGGCCCATATTTACCTATTTAGTTTTAAACATAAAATAAGAAAAGCAGGAGATATGAGGTCATAAAAAAAAACTCAACCAAACTGATTTACAGATTCTTTAATCGAATTCTCTATAGAAATTTTGAATATAGCATGTCACATACAAGCGATATTCAATGTTCAAATTTTTGTTAATACGGGTGCTACAAGATTATTTATTGCACTTTTTATTGAACTAAATGACTTAGTTAAACAAAAACGAACAAGTACGACAAACCAACATTAGTTATAAGCTAGTATTATATTATCTGTGGTATTAGGTACTGCAATAGTTAAGCCGCCATCAAACACGTTATTGCGGCACGTGGCCGAAGTCTCAGCTTCTATATGTATACTAAATACTAACACGTGTTATTCGCCATGTCGAGCTTTTTCCTTGTTCAAAATACCTATGAGCGGAAACAACTAAGAATAACAGGTATGGAAAAAATAACAGGTATGGAAAGATTCTCCATACTTTTATTGTTTTAATGGATAACTTTGATTATATTACTCATCATTGCGTACCCTACATAAAACATCGTCCATGCAAAATTAATATTGTTGCTTTCATTTTTAGGGCAAGTAATTATAATCATCACTTTTATTGAATTTATGTCCGTCATTTCCGTTTAAGCTCCGGTAAATTTTGGTAGTAAAGTGCTTCTCAGCAATGAAACCTTTTAGATTTTAGTTGGGTTCTTAATATTTCTGAACTACTCTAGGCTTCGTAAAAGACTATCAAATCGACACCGTTGGCGTAGTGGTTGAGCGATCGGCTGCTGCGCTGCGTGTCGCGGGTTCGATGCTGCGTGTCCCGCACGGAACAAATATTTGTATTGCCTAATACAGATAGTTGTTCCTAATAAGAGTCTGTGTATGTGAGTTTAAATGTTTGTAAACGCACCCACGTTACAGGAAGAAATTCCTAGTGTGGGTGCAAGTTTAAAAAAAAACATTTACTGTTCTTTTCGTTTCGACCATAAACCAAAATGTTTTTTTGGCGCCTTACGTTTACTTTTACAAAAGTTAGTGACTGAGAATAAAACTACCATAGATAAAGATTTGCTTGCCAATAAAAAAATGTGACATTCTCTGTTCTTTGCCCTTCAGTTTCTGAATTACGAATTTGAAGTTGAGTATAATATGTTAAGTAGGATTACTTTAGCCTTAGAAAACTTGTCAAACTTTGGCATAAAAGTAGAGTTTGACACATTTTTAAATGGAATTTCTCAAGCCAGCCATTAGCAGTAGTTAATTTCCAGGAGAAAACTTATAAAACAAAACAGTAAGTAAGTTATCCCCAAATATGACTTTTGTGCACACTAACAGTGTCCAAAGATTCCAAAGCAATTAAACTGATTTACCGCGCGGATTGCTTCGCCCGCCATCGCGCCAGTCCGCCACAGTTGACAAGGAATTTTAACCTGAAAAGTGTATCAGACGGAATTGCGAGCCAAATTGCCACAACTATCTAGTCGGATGCCTCAATTAAGGAAACCCGTGTATTTTGGTAAATTTACTGGGTAATTTCACGTTTTTGGAATTAGAAGTTGTGGTTTAAAATGCTCTTTTAAAAACTTGAACAACATTTTATGTTCGTTGACGAAACGTTACCCTTCAATATCGGTGCTTTGAAATTATTTGAAATATGCTTTTCCTTTCAGCATTAAATTTTGGGTCTAACACAAATTAGGCAGGCTTATTACGTATCTTTTGCAAGAGCAAAACGATAGCGATCAATTAACGCTTTATGACATAAAAGTCGGAATTACCTGCAGTGTAGGTATGGTAGGTCCTACACAATCGTTTGCTAATCGCTCGCTGTTTGTCTAATGCACTTATTTCAAAAACAAACCGCCGACAACTCTAAAACTTATTGAAGAGCAATTATTGCGCAAAAATCGCTATCGCTTTGCTCTTGCAAAAGATACGTAATAAGCCTGCCGATATCCCAACACATTCAATATCGTAACAAAAAAGCATCAGTGCTATTTAAGTTTCCCAAACTACCTGTCCATACGTTGATTGAATACATCGATAGGTAAAACATACGAGTCCTGAATTAAACCTCACGGACAACTTTGACAACGGACGGACTCGGCTCGTAATTAGACAGGACTCACCCTCCCAACATTTACATTTTAATTTAAATTTCAAACTGACGAGATTCAAGATAAATTGGGCTGCGTATTTAGCGCAATAATTCGAGCTCGGTGCCGACTCGCGGTCTCCAAATTAAGGAGCAGGATAATTGTTTGCGTTATAATTAATAATTGACATTAATATTGTGAACTCGCAACGGGTTCGGGTAAACGTGGGATTATAAACCCGGCCTGTGCTGCCGTTAAACTTATTTAGGTGCGTAATTGAATATCCGTACACGGTGGAAAGCGGCATGTTGCCGAAATATATTATTATGATTTTTCATTAATTTCTGTTCAAGTACTGTTGGACTTACGACTGGACATGCTCAAACGAATGCTGCTTGATCATAATTACCACACAGCGTTCAAAGTGACTGTATTTCGTAGCCACACACAGTCTGGTGAACAAATGAAAACGTACTTTAAAAGTCCGTCGAAAAACCACATTATTGTTTGAATGAAAAAGCTATTTCTCTTTGGTAAAAAAAATGATTGCTGAAATATTCAATTTATGACGGTATGTGTAATAACTTAAGTGAAATATTTTGTGATTGCTGGATTTATGACACAATACATAGTCACCACATTGTGGCTGCATCGGATGTCAAAAGTGACCGCGATGATCGACTTTCAATTATAAACCGCGCGACTCGTCGAATAAATTTTACGATAGATTGATTAATTTACTGTCATCATTTCATGTCGCAGTGACATAAATCATCCTGATCCGTTTTTGAAAATATCTGAGTAAAAGCCTCAACGAAACGGTGTTAAAAATAAAAAACTTATTTACAAAAAAATACTACCGACTTCCAAATAAGAAAACTAGAAAGTGAAAAATAACTTTATTTTTGGAAGTCGGTGTCATTAGAGTAGAGTCAGTACCAAATTTTTAAGTTATGGACACCGACTTCCAAAAATAAAGTTATTTTCCACTTTGTAGTTTTTTATTTGGAAGTCGGTAGTATTTTTTTGCAAAAAAGTTATTTATTTTTCACTTTTTAGTAGTACCTACCTAATAGGCAAGTTGTTTAGTAAGGTACCTATAACGCCAGAATAGATTACCCGAATATCATGAAACTTGAAAATAACCGGTGAAATGAGAGATATGCGTACCCCTTAAGAGCGTACTGGCGTGATGTTATGTTATGAAATGGTATAAACAATGAACAGACATGCGATTGCAGCTATCCCGAGAGGTTTGCCGTTATTTATTGAAGAGTTCTGTTGTATATCTTCGAAGTCCTTAATCAGATCTTCACCAAATTAAAATAGGACCAATTTGGGAACATACTCTTTCAAACAAAAAAAGAATTTTCGAAATCGGTCTCCAAGTGACGGAGATATCGGTGAACATACATAAAAAAAAAAAAAACTTACATGAAGTCGAACATAGAACCTCCTCCTATTTGGTAAGTCGGTTAAAAACTACCTGTCTAGCCGAAACAACAAAACTCATGAAAAATAATCGCAATAATTCACCGATGAAAAAGGTATCACAAAATCACGAACAAACTCCGATTGCGCTTCGGCATCGACATTGATATACGAATGAAACATTCGATTCGTTAGTGGAAAAAGGAAAATAATGCAAAATGCGGAGGATTGGAGAGAATGGTTCTCATAGGCGGATAACAAAAGGAATGCAATGGGGATATCGTTTGATGGTCGTAGCGAGTCGTAGCGGCTCGGGCTCGTAGAGCGTAGCACCGGCCCTGGCCACGAAAACGCTCCAACTATTGTGTTTTGATTGCTTGCCAGCCGCCTTTTATTGATTAGGTCGTAGACCTCAAAATAAGTTACATTGATTTCTAAACAAGATCCTTTAATTACCACCCATTTTGTATGTTAAATACACGCAGAATTAACGTAGCGTATTTCTGCGAACAACTTCTACGGTGGTACAGATTTCATGAATTTAATTTCACTTACCTCTTGTGAAAATATTTGAATGTTAATTGCGGGAGTACCCTTTCATCTCGTTTATCCAAACTTTGTAAGGGGATTTGTTTACAATGTCCTTAATGATGCTCAGTGTTGCGATAAAAGGTTTGTAATGACCTTTTAATTCATAATTTACATTATCTATTTCATACTGATTGCGGGTCATATTTCTTGATGAAACTTAATAATAAAAGCGTATATATCTTAAGGTTAAAGGCGACGGAAGCGGGCTCAATAAATTATTATGTGTCGCCTTTTGAACGCGTAATAAAATATAGCTTCCATTATCAGAAGTTATTGTAATTTTTTCATCCGTTCGCTTTATCTTATTTGCATTTCAACACGTAGACGTGGAGTTAATGTTGGTAGCATATTATTGTTACATTATGTTTGGGTACGAAGCGTTCTTGTATTTGTTTCAATATTGAATATAAGGATGTAGACAAGCGTAAATCCTAATATTAGGTTGTTTGTAATTTAAATTTTGTACTCACAATATGTATTACATTTATTTATCAGGTTTCGATGCCTATTTTTGTACATTTTCGAAAACGTTTCGCGATATTTTTTATTTAATGAAATATATGTTTCGGATAAATCGAAAATAAGTCCACAATTTCGACCGAACTTAGACAATTTTACAAAAAATCGGATGTTAATATACAAATTATCGTTCGGAACATAAAACGTTTGAGCGCGGCGCGTGCCCGCATAGATTCCGGTTCGTTTTGATCCCTTCTTGAATATTAAGTTTGCCCATTACGCCACTCGGTAATTCGAAAGCGTTTAGAGCGCTCCCCACAACGAATTTATTACTTAATATCACTTTGACCCGACGCCTGGCACTGATTATGAATCTACTGAAAGAAGCAAAAATAATATGTAGGTATAGAACTAAATTAGAATTTTGAAATGAGTTTTATTAAAATATTTAAAAAAAGGAGACTATTTAGACAGTCTGTCGTCAGTCCTTTTTAGGGTTCCGTACCCAAAGGGTAAAAACGGGATCCTATTACTAAGACTCCACTGTCCATCTGTCTGTCTGTCAATCACCAGGCTGTATCTCATGAACCGTGATAGCTAGACAGATGATTTTTTTACAGATGATATGTTTCTGTTGCCGCTATAACAACAAATACTAAAAATAGAATAAAATAAATATTTAAGTGGGGCTCCCATATAACAAACGTGAATTTGTTGCGATAATGTTACGGAACCCTTCGAGTGCGAGTCCGACTCGCACTTGACGTTATCGTTTTTTCCGATTTCAGTTTAGTTCCCACACCTTTTTAGGGTTCCGAAGTCAACAAGGAACACTTATAGTTTCGCTCTGTCCGTCTGTCCATCCGCAGCCTAGCTCAGAACCTCTAAGTACTAGAAAACTATAATTTGGCATGTATATACATATTAATATGAAAAAAATATGATGAAATATGCACGGTAGAGTCAATTTTTATTACTTGTACATTTTTTATTAACATTTAATTTTTGACGTTCAAAAGTGCCGCTTATTGGCCTAATTGAAATAAATATATTTGACTTTGACTTTGAAATAATTCCGACAAAGTGGTACAATCAATTCACGATTAATTTTTTTTAGAGTTCCTCTTATAGACGTAAAGTGGGGATGTTTTTTTTTTCTCGTCTATTCCATGGCCACATCACACACATCGGTATTTATTTTATTTTATTTTATTAGGATCTCCAACAAAGAATACACCTTACATGCTATATTATTATAAAGTAACAGAACACAATAAAAACTATGTGCTTCCTCAATTATAGGAGACCACATCATGCAATAGTTATCGTTGGATAGGTTATTCAAAAATATTATGGGTTTGTTAAAACTATTTTTCGATTCAGAGATCCGTTTGCGTAAAATTAAGCTTTAAATTGCATATTTTTGTTAGAGTTGAGGGTCCTCCCCCCCTGCCAGCGAAATGCCAGCTCTTGACTATGTGAAAAAATTCACGGGAGTAGTAAATATAACGAAATTAAAAGGAAAACTATCAAAGATAAGTAGGCTTTACAAGTTTACTAGTAATAGTCGACCAACTTATAAAATGTACTTGGAACAGAAATATATTTGTACAAATCCCATTGAAAAATTACTTAAATAACGTTGTTAGCTGTGTAAAACAGAGTGAATTTATGCTTATGAACTATGTAAAAATATACAAAAATAAAATCATAACAGGCTTTACAAGTTTACGAGTAATATTCGACCAACTTATAAAATGTAAATGTATCTATTTTAGTAGTTTGTTTTTATTACCTAATTGTAGTAGCTCTTATGATTTCAAATTTGCACCAAGTGCAACCCCATGTCATGTCCAGGCTATCTCTATCCATTCAAGGTTGCCTGGAAGAGATCGCGGAGCGCGATAAGGCCGCCTGTTGTATTTTTGTCTTAATTTTTATGTTTTTTTTGTATTGTTTTATCATGGTGTACAATAAAGTATATATATATATATAAAATGTACTTGGCAAAGTAAAATTTTTGTACAAATGCCATTGAAAAATCACTTAAATAACGTTGTTAGCTGTGTAATACAGATAGTAAATATATGCTTATGAACCATGTAAAAATATACGAAAATAAAATCATAACATCCTTAATAATAATGATTTCTAAATTAATAATGTTTTTGTTAATTAACAACGCATTGGAGTTGTCGGAGTCGTTGGTAGTACCGGTCCGTAGCCCATACGGCGCATGCACGCGGGGGAGTCTATTTTGTGTCAATGTAGAAGTATTTTCGAGGTTTTGTAATCTAAAATCAAATTAGATTCGATTTCCAAGCAAATTACTTTTTTTTTTGTCGATATTCATCTATAAAGTCAATATTTAACCCGACTACATGACTAATTGAGTAGCGTAAAACTTTCCAGAACGAAATAGTGAATACCGCAGATTAGAGGTGAATACATACGAAAATTTTCAAATTCCGAAAGAGATATAAACAAGCAGCGTGCGCGCGAGGATCCAGGAACGAACTATACTATTCCCCGTGGCTCTAACGTGCACTCGTATCGGCGCCTTTCGCAATTCGCACCCGCCGTGGTATTCACATAGATAATATTTTTCTAACTTCAGTTGCGAAGTTGGATTTTATAACACCTTCTTCAGTAACCAGTAAGTCCTTCTTTAGTTTAAGTCAAGAGTGAATAGGTTACTTCTAGGCAAGCGTGCTTCACCGTAGACCACATCATCGCTTACCATCAGGCGAGAAAGTAGACAAACACGAGCATATAGAGTAAAAAAACATCATCCTAAGTAGGCCCGTTTTTAGACGTTGTGTGCCGCTGAAACCGTTTTAATGTTCATATAACAACTACAAAAGCCTCTTCTTAGTCCGCATTATTATGCAACTTCGGAACCCTGTTACTGCGCGTGGCCCGACACGCACTTGGCCGGTTTTTATTTAAGTAATGGCAGCAACATCCTCATAAAGCTGTGATCACTGCAATCACCAATCGGGATTGTTAAACGGGATGATTGTCCCCTAGATCCCCATATTCCAAGTCGTGTTCGCTAACTCGACTTCACTTGAAACATCAAATTAACAGTTATATTGATTGATTAATTGTTATTTTTTTTAGATTTTCCATTGTAGGTAATGTAGGCTGAGTTGAGTCATGGAGGTCCTTTAAATTGACTTGGATAACGGCGTATACCATTTTCAGTCTGTTAACCTCTGCGGGGTCGCTCTTAAAGATATTTACTAATGTCTAGACATGCGGATACAGTACATATTTGACAACCTAATGTATTAAGGTGTCTAATTGAATGTTTATCGCTTTGATACAGTAAACACAGCCCCGATATATTGCAATGTTTACGTAGACAAGTAAACAGCGGGGGTTTACTTGTCTACGTAAACATTGCAATACGAAATGGCTATAGATTGATACGTAAGAAATAAAAGTATAGCGGGACAATATTGAATTCTAACGTTATTGAATCTTTAGTAAGATATCTAATACTTTTACGGGTACATAACAAAACATAACTCATATCATATACTACGTACAAATGTAACCAAGTTTCTTTTTTTGTGTTCCCGTAAAAGTTTTTGTCTCACTTTTTTGCTCTCATTGGTGGAATTTGATGAAGTCTTTACGAGGATAACGGAATGGATGTGGAATAGTTTCTTTATTGCTTCTCCACATTGTCGGAATCCGAACATCTGTGGGTTTTCAAATATTTTTAACCCTCGTACCGTGTGTTTGTGTATCTGTTTGTGGCATCATAGCTGCTTTAGTTTTTTTTTTTTAATGTGTATTATCTGGATTGTTATGTTTTATGAAAATTAATTCAGCTGTTCAAAAGTAATGGGCGTTTTATTATTTGTATGGGGGTAATTACGCAAGGTAAACTACACTACACTACACTAAACTCTACTTGAGAAATTATTTATGTAAAAAAATAAATAAATAAAAAATGTCGGTAGATTTGGAAATTTAAATTTTTTACTTGTATCTCTGAATTTCAGCGCGAACGAAAGAAAGTATGAATGGTTAATTATTCATCGCGGTTCAACACACGAGTGACATTTAGAAACACCTGTCTATTCCCCCGAGCCTGAATACAAGGCGTTATTATTTAATGAACTTCCAAATGGAATGGATATTCTTGTAACCTTTTGGAAAGCAATCTCGACGTGTGCGGTAGAGTAGAGCTAGCGTTTATTTTTTACTTCTTTGAAAAATATAGCTTTAATATGAAGATTCAGTGAATATCGTTTAACCTATTTAAATAAGAAAACCGTCCAAGTGCGAGTCGGACTCGTGCACGAAGGGTTCCGTACCATTATCGCAAAAACGGCAAAAAAGCACGTTTGTTGTATGGGAGCCCCACTTAAATATTTATTTACTCTGTTTATATTATTTGTTGTTATAGCGGCAACAGAAATACATCATCTGTAAAAATTTGAACTGTCGAGCTATAACGGTACATGACATACAGCCTGGTGTCAGACAGACAGACAGACCGACAGACAGACAGACGGACCGCGGAGTCTTAGTAATAGGGTCCCTTTTTTACCCTTCGGGTACGGAACCCTAAAAATATTTTCAAATAGAACTTTATTATTTGATTGCTGACCGATATTATTATTATTAGCACTTCGCCCGCGTGATCTGCATTTTTTCCTACAGATGACTTTATAGTTTCACTTAGGTTAATATTTATGCCAAGTTTCAAATATATAAGCCCAACAAATTTCCAACATTTTACCTCCTTAGGGGTAGAACATCCAAAAAAAAAAATACATGAATTCTTTTTATCAACCAAAAGCGTAAATCTTTAATTTCACGTGTCACACTTAAAAGCGTAAAAGTTTCACACAAACTTTCAACCTCCTTTTTACTCCATTATGGGTGAAATTTCCAAGAATCCTCCGCATTTACGTCACTTGAGGAACCTCCCTGCCAAATTTCATCTTTATACGTCAAGCGGTTTTCGATATATCGTGATGAGTGAATGAGTGCACTTTCGCTTTCATAAATATCATCTATCTTCTTATAGATGAAGTATTTATGAAAAGAGCCTCTCTTTTCATAAATACTTCATCTATACTAATATAATATTATAGAGGAAAGATTTTTTTGTTTGTTTGTTTGTACCGAATAGGCTCCGAAACTACTGGACTGATTTGAAAAATTCTTTCACCAATAGAAAGCTACTTTATTCTTGAGTGACATAGGCTATGGTCCACGGGAGCGAAACCGCGGAGAACAGATAGTTATATTATAATTATGTTCAGCTGTGTTTTTTAGGCTTTTGTGTTTGGGTAATTAGTGAGCAAAGGCTACAAGAAGCAGGTAATTATTTTCGTATTATTGTTTCAAAAGATTCCATCAAAAGAATTTCCAGAATACGCCACCTAACAAGCGCACTTAATGATCAAGGGATACCCTTTCTAGCCGGCGAAAACTCAAAAGACAAACGAATAAGGTCGAACAAAGAAATCGCTTTTACTTCGTTTTCCTTAAATATTTCCGTATATCGTGTAGGCATTACCTATGTATGGGTATGTAAACCCGTATAAATTCCTTTAACGGCGTATGAATCAAGTGTTTTTACTTTCGACGGTATGGTACGCATATGCGTGTTGGCTTGAGAAATATTTGATTGTAGACTTTCCCTACCATACCTTTATGATTTATTTAATGAAGGAGGTATTCGTTCTAGAACATTTGAACGTGGCAATCAATAAAATACGAGAGAATATGGAGTGGACGTTTGAACCTTTGTTGGTGGTAATTGATAAATGTTTAATTAACTTTTGGGGGTTGTTGGCGAGTGCCTCCTGCTAATCAACGGTGTTGACGTGTATTGTCAGGTCCATTACACTTTAGGATTTTCGACGAAATTCATTGTGGCGTATAAATACTCAAGTATATATTGGTAGTGGTGGTATAGTGTGTGTGTGTGTGTGTGTGTGTGTGTGTAGTATATTGATCATCATTGTTTGCTGACAATAAGCACACCCACTTACCTATACACCTACGTGCAATTATAATAATTTGCGTAAGAAGGTATAGTTGTCGTTTCTAGTTGATTTATATGTCCTTTATTCAATTAATTTTCTTATTATCTACATTTTTATATATTTTTATTTAAAAAAAATAGGAGCTCAACGGTATCGGGAACAAGGTCAAAGCTACCGGCAGCCAGTGCTCCAGAGAAAGGAACCTCCTAACGGTACGAGCCTTGTCCAGAAGTACTGCTTTTTGAATCAAGCCCTTGACCCAACCGCCTAACAAGAGCCTCCTAAAGTGTTGGTCGAGGCTCGTGGCTATTAAACCATTGGCTGACACGACTATCGGTACAATGATCGCTGAGTTTAAATCCCACATATCGATACCTCGCGAGACAAGTCAAGTTACTTGATTTGTTTATCTTTCTCGGCTTTCACCATCAGCCTTTTTTAATGTTCCCACTGCTGGGACACAGGCCTCCTCTCTGTGAGAGGCGATGGGCCGTAATCCACCACGCAGGCCCAGTGCGGGTTGGTAATGTCAACAATCATTGCACGCCTCTCGATTTGGTCCACCACCACAATATCAGGCTTATTGGCTACAATAGTCCTGTCAGTGATGATGGACCGATCCCAGTACAATGGTGATATTGCCATTTTCGAGAACGGGGTTGGGAGTACCTGTAGTAGCACCTCCGTTGCCACAAGAGTGTATTTCAGAACAAGTTTCTGATGGATAATCCGGGCTACTAGGTTGTGCCTATGCAATTTCTCTTCTTTAGCTAGACGAGAACAACCAGAGGTAATGTGACGGATTGTTTCACATGGACGGTGTCATGTCCGGCAGATGTCAACCGTGATTAATATTATCGTTTTAATTTTTAGAAATTAGTAAGCAAGCAGTTCAAAATTGTTAACATGTGCTACATGGCTTTCAGTTATGAAGTTGCGTCGGTTACGTCCTTTTGCTTGGCATTACCCACACACATTGGGCGATGCGTTAGTGCCGTACCCGCGTTAAGCTTACAAGAGAAAGTTTCGCGATAAAAGTCTATCGCTGGCGGTAAAGTTGGCGCTTACCAGCCTGATCGCGCCGCCGCCACAAGTAATCCACAAACGACGCCTAGGGGATTACAACTCCAAAAATAAATTATGTTGGATTTAATTGCAATTATGCCCAGTGACCGCAATGATTATCTGATGAAATCACAGCCTATTAAATACTCTAAGAAAACTTTTAACAAGTTCTGTTTTCATATCGTCGCGAAAGCTTTCTTGTAATTGTTTTTTCTGCTCTACGACTCGTGAACTCGTGCAGAAACAGAATCGAGGACACGAATTCCAGCCTAGTGCCTTTTGTTGTAGAACTACATAATGCATAATAAAAGCATTCAGTGAGATTTATTTACCTCAAAGAGAAAACATTGAAGTGTTTTCCAATAGAATTTAATTAAACTAACAACGATTCACAAAATAACATGACGCGGTAAAAGTTTTGATAGTAACTCTGCTATTGATTTTTCAAAGGCTATCACGGGCACGAGTCTCGCGCTCCTGGATTTGATAAACTGAGGATTTATTAATGAAACAGAAAGCACGTTAATCTCTGTCCAGAGCACGGATCTGCTAAATGGGCCTTGAAATTTTAGCTGCGCGTTTTTTACGTGGATAGAGAGCTGGCAAAATAAAGATAATGGCTTTTGTTTTAGTTATCATACAGATTTACGAGGGCTTATGCTTTAATTTCTTTAAAAGGTATCGGATCGGTGTCGCTGGCTTTTGTGTTATGAAAATTTAATATTGTTTTCGTTGTTATTGATAGCAAAATTCTTCTTTGAAGAGCGTACTTTGTTTGGTCGTTATACGTAGCAATTTTTGATATTAAAAACATGCCGATATGTTCACTTTCTTATGTAATAAATAACAAACAATTGAACGAGAGATTATATAGCTAAGCAATACATTCCAAGTATCGATAAAATTACGTCATGCAAACAGTTTTAAACCCAATTAAATGTGAACGATAAGAAATATATGATTACATATTCCTTTTCCAGTAAGTATAACTTCACTTTGGTATTTCACTTCATCAGCATTTGATTATTAAGAAATGCGTAAAATATTCGTTAATTTAAGCGAATATTTTCGCTATATATTTCTCGTTTGTCGGGCATTGTCGGGTACTGTCGGGCACTTGTAGGCTACTACACGTCGGCGTCTGACATTTCAATTATCGGCAGATGTTTCAGCTGTCTGTCATGTACTACGTCAAGCGACGGTGACACTATCATTATAATATTCTTTAGCATCACGAAAGAAGTATATTTATTTTAATACTAACTTTCCGCCCGCAGCTTCGCCTGCGTGGACTACACGATTTTGGCTGTTTCGTTTTTTGCAGTTCTGGCGGAATATTGCAAATTATTATCCAAATATAGATTTCCGCCCGCGTCTTTGTTCTCGTAGAGTACAAAATTTGCTCAAATTCTTATTTTATCGAATTATAAAAATTACATTACCCGTTAAGGGATGAAATTCATAAAATGCTTATGTACGTTTTTTTATTGTATTAAAGAGCAGAAATACTAAGTTTCAAGTAATTTTGATGGTAAACAATTTATTTTTCTTACAAACTTTAAAACCCCTTTTTACCCCTTTAAGGGATGAAATAAATATTCCATATTTCATTCATTTCAAATTAAAAATGACAGAGTTTCATACAAACTTTCATCCCCAATTTAACTCCCTTAGGGGTTGAATTTCGAAAAATCCTTCCTTATTCCTTGTCTACATTATAAAGGAAACCTTTGTGCAAAATTTCAGCTTTCTAGGTTCAAGGGTTTGGGCTGGGCGTTGATGAGTCAGTCAGTCAGTCAGGACTTTTCTTTTTATTTATATATATTGAAATAAGATTCTGCCATACAAATTTCAACTCCCCCTAAATCGACTTGAGGGGGTAGTTTCAAAAACTAATAATGTCAATCTTTATCATGTACTTAGATTACTATTTGTGCCAAGTTTCAAAAATATTAGTCGAAGGAATTAGATTTTTCATACAAACTTTGCCTCCCTTTTTAACCCCCTTAGGGGTAGAATTTGGGAAAATCCCTTCTTATCAGATGCCTACATCATACAAAGAATACACGTTTCAAGTTTCAGGTCTCTACGTTCAGCGGTTTGGGCTGTGCGTTGATCCGTCAGTCAGTCATTCAGGACAAAGCATTTTATATATATAGACTAGCTGTTGCCCGCGACTTCGTCCGCGTGGTTAAGAAGATATAAAGTTTAATGAGGTTTAACGCAAACTATTTTTATATTTCAGTCAACAGAAAATGCCTATCACACTAAGCATCATTTTTTTAAAGCACGAATTAGAAAAAAAAATATAGAGAATCACAACATTTTTTCTTAGCTTATGTCTCCTACTCATAAACTCTGGAGTTGCTAAATTTCAGGACAGTAGTACAAAAAGACATCCGGACTTTCATACAAACTTGCGAGAGTGCTTAGACCTCCTTAATCCGGCCATGTCGCAAAATCCGTTCTTAGCTGACATCTACTAACTATAAAATACTTTCATGACAAATTTCAAGATTGTAGCACAAAAAATGAAGGACTTTCATGCAAACTTGCGAGAGCCCTTAGACCCCTAAAGCCGGCCCTGTCACAAAATCCATTCTTAGCGGACGTCTACTAACTATCATTTACTTCCCTGCCAAATATTAAGTTAGTAACTCAAAAAATAAAGGACTTTCATATAAACTTGCGAGAGACCCCATAAATTCGGCCCTGTTGCAAAATCCGTTCTGAGCGTCGTCTACTAACTATAAACTACCTCCCTGCCTTAAGCTTGTGGCTCAAAAAATTAAGGACTTACATATAAACTCGCGAGAGCCCTTAGACCCCCTAAATCCGGCTCTGTCGCAAAATCCGTTCTTATTTATTTATTTATTTATTTATTTATTTATTTATGTACACACAAAACACTTAACAGAGAAAAGAAATAATACATATAGAAGAGCACAAAGGTACTGCTTATTTCAAATAGAAATTTCTTCCAGCAGACCTGCGACAGGAAAGTTGGATGATATACGAAGACACAGTGTGTAGAAGGAAATAAGGAAATTTAAAATAGACTAACAACTATATAACTATTTATCTTAACTAATTAATAATATATATAATATATAATAATATATAATAATTACAATTAAATAATATATAATAATTACAATATGGTGGAGAACGCAGTAAATCATATTATAAAAGACCCATTGTTGAGCTCAATAAACATAAAATGTATGAGCAAAATTAAAAATTCCTTTGATTACACATTTACCGAAGACGTGGTGAGCTCCTGGAACTTACAGGATCACTTGAGTACTGTCATAATTACAAAGAACAGCGTACTGACTGTTGTTAAAGTGTTGCAGCATTTCAAGAATAATGACCACGTTGTGTTAGATCTAGAATATATTGTAAATCTACCAACGAAAGATCGTAACGCATTAGACACAGAGCTGAAGAATACAAATGGAGAAAAAGTTATTGTTTTTGTATGCGATAAAATACAATTTTCCAGAAACGAAATCCAAACATTGCAAAACATCGCAAAAATTATTCTAACCAATAAATCAATTATTATTACCAATCCTTTGTCAGTTGATATATTGCAGAATTATTTCCCAAGAGCAGATAGTCCTGTACATGATGAAAATAGTCTGATTGACATGAGTGAAGAGTCACAGAAGAGTATCTTGGAGACCACTACAGTGATATTTCAAGGCGTAGAAGTAAGATTAGATTTGATAATCAATGATCAATCAAAAGCATATGTGAAAGGAGATATTCTTACTTATCTTTGACTTGTTTCTTGAATTGATGTACATTTTGGGAATCACGAATATTAGGTGGAAGTGAGTTCCACAGTCGTACTGCATGAACAGAGAAGGAGTGGGAATAGAAATTAGTACTATGGGATGGGAAGTTTAGGTGATACTTAAGGTGTGATCTACATGGGACATCGGCAGGGCGAGTGAAGGAGAAGTGATCGCGTAGATATTTAGGGTAAGTAGGGTTAAACAGGATGTTGAAGAGGAGACATAATACTCGAGTGTTCCTGCGAAGGCGGATAGGGAGCCACTTGAGATCCTTGCGGAACTGAGAGACATGGTCGTATTTCCTCAGACCAAATACAAAACGGATGCACAGGTTTTGCAAGCGCTCAAGCTTATTTAAGAGCTCCTCCGTGGCATCCAGATAGCAGGCAACAGCGTAATCGATAATCGGCTGAATTAGAGTTTGAGCTAGATAGATTTTAGTTTTAAAGGGCAAGAGGCTTTGAAGGGATTTTAACGAGTGAAAGGAAAAGTGCACCTTACGACTTACCTCATTTACTTGAGCTCGCCAAGAAAGATTACTGTCTATTAAGACACCAAGGTTCTTAGCAGTTTCAGTGTAAGCGATGGTCGAACCGTCAAGAGATAAAGGCGTCATTTTGGATATGTCAAGCGCAGTGCGATAGTACCGACTGCCTATGATCATAGCCTGGGACTTGGATGGGTTGATTTGTAATCCGTAGGACTTAGCCCATTTACTTATACTCTCCAGGTCACGATTCATGGCGTCGATCGCTAAGTCCACATCTGCAAGCAAGAAGTGTCGGTAAAGCTGCAAATCGTCTGCGTAAAGATGGAAGTTGGAAGTGATAACTTTGGTAACAGTGTTTATGAAGATAGAGAAAAGAAGAGGAGAGAGAACGCCACCCTGAGGAACACCAACAGTGAGATCACACCAATCAGAGAACATCTCTTCAAGGCGAACACACTGCGAGCGACCCCGAAGATAAGAGTCAAACCAGGCTAATGCAGAGGAAGAGAAGTTAATAGACTGAAGGACCCCAAGCAGAATGTCGAAGTCCACTGAGTTAAACGCACAACTGAAGTCAAGCAGGACTAACACGGTGAGAGATTTATTCTCCATAGCCCAGCGGATGTCGTCAGTGACCTTCAGAAGTGCAGTTACAGTACTGTGACCTCTACGGAAGCCAGATTGAAAAGGACAGATAAGAGAATTAGACGAGAGGAATCTGTAAATTTGACCATGAACAATGTGCTCGAGAACTTTAGAGAGGAAAGGAAGTATGGATATGGGTCTGAAGTGAGATAAAGAAGAAGGATTGTTTATTTTGGGAAGGGGTATTATGTGTGCCTGTTTCCAAGCTGATGGAAATGTGCCAGAGAATAGAGAATAATTAATAATGTGAGTGATAACGTGTAGGAGTTCCGGGAGAATAGGTATTATCATTCTCGAGCACAAATTATCATGGCCAACAGCAGAGGAGGAAATAGCAAGAAGAGATTTTTTGACATCGTCATCCGAGACAGCATTTAAACTAAACAGTGGGCAATTCGGTAACGGCAATTCGGAGAGTTCAATCAAAGTGGAAGTTTTGACACTAGGGTCCAGAGAGACAGGTGGAAGAGAAAAGTGCCTATTAAGAGCCGACAAGTCGACATCTTTACAGGTATTAGTGGGAGCTTTGCCGATACCGACAGACCTTAGAAATCTCCAGACATCAGAAGGCTTCCGATCGACTAGAGATTCATGGAAATAGCGTCTCTTAGCATCTCGACACAGACGATTGCAGTGATTACGTAGAGCTTTGAAATGAGCAAGATTCTGATCCGTGGGTCTACGCTTGTACCTGCTCTTCGCCTTGTCCTTATGAGCAATAGCGTCTTTAATGAGAGCACTCATCCATGGAGCAGGATCACGCCTAACTTTAACTCGCCGACGCGGTGCATGCTTGTCGAATAATCCCAGCAGTTTAGAATTAAAATAATTCACTTTTTCATCGACACTGGCGCTTTCGAAGACGAGAGACCAGTCGACATCACCTGCATCACGCTTCAACGCCACCAGATCAATACCATTATAGTTACGCAAAAAAATGACTTGAGGTTTGCGTTTAGGAGGCCGGATACGATAAGAGAGATAGATGAGGTCATGGTAAGAAAAGGTTGCAGTAAGTTGCCCAAACTCAGCAACATTGTGAGGGGAAGAAACAATCATAAGGTCAAGAAGAGAAGGCGTGCAGTTGGGAAAGTTATGAGTCGCAGAGAGAGGTAGAATTTCAAGATTAAAAGAAGATAAGAGGGACCGGAGTTTTAGTGAACGTGAGTCATTTTTAATTAGGCATGTATTAAAGTCACCCATCAAAATAACATGATCGTACAATGGGCAAAAATTATTTAGTGACGATTCTAAAGAGTCAAAATAGTTGATGTGAAGATTAGGAGAATAGAATACTGCAAGTAATATTTTGGCATGATTTAGGATAATCTCTAGGAACAAGAATTCAGCCGACTCAGAGAACTGAGAAGGGGATGCACTAACAACTTTGTGCGGTATATCAGCACGTATATATATAGCGACACCACCACCACCCTTGCCGGTCCTGTCATTTCTGACCAGAACAAAGCCAGGAAGTGCATAGTGCGCGGAAAGGAGAGAAGGCTTGAGAAAAGTTTCAGATATTAGGAGTGCATCAAGATGAGCACTGCTAAAGGATGCCAGAAGATCGGAGTGGTGACCAGGAACACTCTGAGCATTAATATGGGCTATGTGGAAATTTTTAGGATACTTTGAGAAGACAGTGGATATGTTTTCATGCAAAGTTTGAAGCGGGGACTCACTTCCCGCACTAATAAAACTACAAGTCGAAGACGAACATGAGAAAAAACTGTCATTTAGGTCGACAGGGACATCCATAAATAAATATAAATACGTATATACAATAAATACAATAAAAAGAAAAGAATACAACAATTTTTATACAAAACAAAATTAATTAAATCTAAACGTATAGGCTGGTTGATTTTAAAATAACCACCCCAACTCACTGGTGTGTTGATTATCATACAAGTCATCAACCAAAAACAAGTAACCAAAAAAAAAAAAAACATCATAAACATGAATTTCAAGAACTGCGTAAAACGAAACGCATTAGCAAACTGACAACTGTCAGACTGCTGTCAACAGTCAAATTGACAATGACAGTCCAGACGATATGAATATGTTGTTCGGATGACTTGTTTCAAGTGCAGTAAACCTATTATAAATAAAATAATGATACCGACATCGTAATTAACAACACAGTGAAATAATGAAGGTGAAGCGGAAAGTAACAAATATTAAGGTACCGGCACAGACATAACTAAAGTGATAAGTATATACTACACTCCGACCGACATAATGAAGAGTAGATTGGCAAACGGACAAGACAACAATAACATTAATTACGCCTGCGCGCCCTCCTTTGATCCCTTGAGGGTGTAGCAGTCGACTCAGTCGCACTCACGTTCTTTGAAGGATGATCCACAGACTGCGCAGAGTTGCCACATCCACTAGAAGCCTTGGGGAACCGCAACACCAGAGCTTGAAGTTCGCCCGGAGTTTCAATTTTGTGGCGCTTGGTATCCGGTGTGATGATTACTATCCGCCCCTCCACCGACCAGCAACTCTGCATTCCAAAGTGCTTGCGCGCGTCCATAAAGGTGCGGTGTCTTGTGTGCGTGAGAAATTCGGAGATTGTGATACCTGTACCCTTCAGAGACTTTTTGCTCTCCCAGATCATGTGACGGTGCTCAGTGGTGTATAGTCTGACCAGTATAGGCCGAGCTTTGCCCCGCGTCGAACCCAATCTATGACAGACATGAATGTTGTCCTTACTAATCTCAGGCAATAACATTCTATCCGACAACACCTTGTGAACTACTTCTGGCAACTTCTCTCCGGGATGCTCAGTTACACCGTGGAACAGGAGTACCTTCCTCCGCATCAGGGTCTCATGCCTATCAAAGCCAAGAAAGAAAAAAGAAAGTTCTTAGTGGACGTCTAATATCTATTAACTACATCCCTGCCCATATTTTAAGTTAGTAGCTCAAAAAATGAAGGACTTTCGACTAACTTGCGAGAGCCCTTAGACCCCCTAAATCCGGCCCTGTCGCAAAATCCATTCATAGCGGAAATCTACTAACTATAAACTACCTCCGTGCCAAATTTTAAATTAGTAGCTCAAAAAATGAAGGGCTTTCATACAAACTTCGAGAGCCCTTAAACCCCCTAAATCCGGCCCTGTCGCAAAATCCGTTCTTAGTGGACGTCTACTATCTATTGTAAGTGTACCTTCTATGTACGTGTTGTTGGGTGTTATGAGTCATGTAAATAAAACAACTGGTTTCGGTGAGCACTTGTACACAACTGCATATATAATTATTTATTTGACCATTATCATATTTGCTGTGCATGCGACATGTAATGTGTCGATGCACCACATTATTTCCCCCTTTAAAAACAAATAAAAAAATAATCGAGTACACTTACATAAAAATAATTAAAAAGTTTAAATAAAAAATAAGACAAAAGAAGTATTCTTTCTACACGAAATATAGCCATGCACGAACAAAAAAAAAATATCGAACTTAATACTACGCGGTTACACTTTTCTTCTGTTTTCCTTTTTCCCGATTGCTGCTGTATTAAACGTTTTGTGGTCGCTGTCCTCCGTTTGGGTGCTGACAGCAACGCATGGAGACCGTTGGAATCTGAGCTGGTTGCGTTTGCCTGGCGTCGACGTGCCGTGTCACGTTCTTGTAGAACCTCTTCCTACACTTTCTGTACATGCAGTACAGTAGCACTGCAACGGCGATGATGAAAATGCCCCCCATAGTGATTTCCGTCATTGTGATGCTGGATCCCCCTGACCCAGCGGCAGTTTGTGCCACCACGATCTCTTCCTTGGAGCCCCAGCTGCCCATGTTTCCGAATATTGCAATTGTCTTGATCTTGCTTTACCAGCGTGTTGCTGCTGCGGTAGTTTGGTGGTTTGTGTTGACGAAATTATGCTTTGCTTTATTCCGTGTTTTTCTTTGTTGATCTGGCGGTATTGTAAATCGTACCACCGGATGTATGACGCGGCCTGAGCGTGTTGTGTTTGGTGCGGTCTTATTAATTTCTGCTGGCTCAACATTTTTGTCGTCGTTCACTTCGCTACTGCTACTTTTCTGGCGTTCTAAAGGTTCATTTACCTTTCCGTCCATTAAAATGTATGCTGGTTTTAATCTGTCCACCGTTACTATTGATGTTTTCTTCGGCAATTGAATCTTGAAATGTTTCTCTTGCTTCTCTAACACTTTATATGGGCCTTCGTAGGCTGGGGTCAGTGGTTTCTTCACAGCATCCGTTCTGACGTATACGTATTCGCAGCTTTTCATGTCTGGATGTATGAACGATTTGTGACTGCTGGCGTGTTGGTTGTTGCTAAACGGGCTTAGCTTTGCCATTGTCCTCTGGAGTGTCTGTGCAAAAGTCTCTGGTGATGTTACTTGCGTTTTCGGCTCGATAAACATTCCTGGCAGACGTATGTTAGTTCCGTATAACATCTGTGCTGGACTTGTATTCTCTTTCAGTCGTAGTGCTGCTCGTAATCCTAGTAGCACTATGGGTAGTTCGCTTGACCAGTTCGTTGTATTTCCGCGCGCGACTAGCGCGGTTTTCATTGATCTATGCCAGCGTTCAACCAAACCATTTGACTGTGGATGATAACTGGTGGTTCTGGTCTTCTTAATACCGAGTGACTTGGTCAGAGTGATAAATAAGTCTGACTCGAACTGTCGTCCCTGGTCCGTTGTTATGGTGTTTGGGCATCCGAATCTCGCTATCCAGGTGCTTATGAGAACTTCCGCTACAACTTTTGCTGTTATCTCTGCTACATACCTCCCTGCCCATATTTTAAGTTAGTAGCTCAAAAAATTAAGGACTTTCATACTAACTTGCGATAGCCCTTAGACCCCCTAAATCCGGCCCTGTCGTAAAATCCGTTCTTAACGGACGTCTACTAACTATAAACTACCTCCCTGCCAAATTTCATCTTTATACGTCAAGCAGTTTTCGATATTTCGTGATAGGTGAATGAGTGACCTTTCGCTTTTATATAGATATAAATAAGATTCTTCAAAAAAACTTTGACACCCCCTAAATCGAATTTTGGGGGTAGATTCGAAAAACTTATAATGACAACCTTTATTGTTTACTGAGGTTGATATTTGTGTCAAGTTTCAAGTTTATTAACCTAAGAAGTAAGATTCTTCAAACAAATTAATCGACTTTTGGGGGTAGTTTCGAAAAACTAATAATAACAACCTTTATTATTTATTTATTTTAGTATTTGTGTAATGTTTCAAGTTTAGTTACCCATGAAATAAGATTCTGCAATACAAATTTCAACACCCCCTAAATCGACTTGAGGGGGTAGTTTCAAAAAACTAATAATGTCAATCTTTATCATGTACTTAGATTACTATTTGCGCCAAGTTTCAAAAATATTAGCCGAAGGAATTAGATTTTTCATACAAACTTTGCCCCCCTTTTTAACCCCCTTAGGGGTAGAATTTCGGAAAATCCTTTCTTATCGGATGCCTACATCATACCAAGAATACACCTTTCAAGTTTCAGGTCTCTACGTTCAGCGGTTTGGGCTGTGCGTTGATCCGTCAGTCAGTCATTCAGGACAAAGCATTTTATATATATAGATATAAGATAGATAGAAGATAGATAGATAGATAGAAGATTTTTTGAGTTGGTGTCATAAAAGTAGCGCAATATAACGCAGTGTTTGTCTTTAAGATCTCAGAATTAATCTACGCTATGTACTCTGCTTTATTCAGAACTATATTCTGCCTCGGTTTCGCTCCTATGGTCTACCTCGTAGGCACCGTCTATGATACTGGTATATATAATCCCAGCCTCTGAGACACAGCGATATTGTAGTTCTATTATTCATAGAGTTTTTATCTTAACCATGCATATTTTAAAAGAGGGGTGTTATAAGTTTGAAGTGTGTTGCTGTGTATCTGTGTGTCTGTCTGTGGCATCATAGGTCCTAAACGAATGAACCGATTTTGATTTAGTTTTTTTTTTGTTTGCAAGGTGACTTTGTCGAGAGTGTTCTTAGCTATATTTGGTTTAGAAGTTCAAAAGTTGTTTGCATTTTACTCTTTGAATCTGGATTTTATCGCGAGATATCGTGTCATTATTACGTGTTCCGATAGATTGTAGATTGAGGTGTGTCTGCTACTAGGTATCTATACTACTATACTAATATTATAAAGAGGAAAGATTTGTTTGTTTGTACCGAATAGGCTCCAAAACTACTGGACCGATTTGTAAAATTCTTTGACCAATAGAAAGCTACATTATTCCTGAGTGACATTTTGAATCCCGAAAACGGATCCTGTGGGGTGGTCCACGGGAGCGAAGCTGCGGGCAACAGATAGTATTATATGTAGTTTAAAAAGCATGAAATAAAAATTAATATCGGAGGTTTCTTAAATTTGTAGTTTTATGTATCTTATATTACTTACAAAATTTTGTTTGTACTCGTAATAAAATTATTGTACGTTATAAGTTACGGTGCTATACTTTGCCCTTTTCAGAACAATACTGCTGTGTGTCATAATAGTTTTCATATCGATATCGTGAAGTAGCGGGACTATTGTTATCGAAACAATAAAAATATGAATATCGATGAACGTGAAACAGCTTACAGTGGTTTGTTCATATCGAATATTAAAAATCAGCATGAGGTAGTACTAGATACAAATCCCAGGTTCATCTCGTAAGTAGATAAGTATTATGTTAATGATGCCAAATATTACATAAAATATAATTTAAATTCACGCCTCTATTCCTTAATAAAGGGTTAGGCAAATGTATAATTAAAGTACTGTCACCTAAATTAAGCCAGCATTGTCTAACTCATATTTAAGAGGAAATGCGGTCGCAGACATCCGACATACGACTAGGATATTCTCCTAAGCTAAGTAAAAATTCGTAATTCGAGGTTTGACTCTCGAAAAAAATACGCTGTCAATAGAGGCCTATTGTATAAATTTGACAGCTATAAATGAAAAAATGAAAACATAGGGCCATAGTATATGTCTTTCACACTTTTTTAGTTATGAAGAAATTCTAGCCTCCTTTTTCTGTGTAAAAATATTTTTAAACATCCAAGTCGTTTTGGAGGAGTATCCAAAAAAAGGAAAAAAATAACGTGTTGTTATTTTTTTTTAAAGCAAATCTATTAGTAATAATTCATGTTTTACAAATAATGTACATGAATCAATAATAAATATATATTATTTTCAAACCTTTTGACCTAGCCGTTACTAAGGAGTATGATTTAGAAAGTAACCGTTTTACGGCACCATAGCGGTTGAAGGCCCTTAATAAGGTGCGAGCAAATTATTATCAACCGGGCACAAATCGAGACTGCCGAGAAATTCTAGATGGATAAGCTCTGTAACATTCTGTTCGACATGGGAATAAGAAAAAAAAATTACAAATTATAAAATACCCCCAAAAAAAAACTTCTAAAAAGCAAAAAATAAACCTCGTACTCGCGTCAAGGAACCGCCAACGTTTACAGCAGTTTATTATATTTACTTGGCAGTTCCCCGAAGCGAGTAAGAGGTTTATTTTTTGCTTTTTAGAGGTATTTGTGTCGGAGGTTTTTAAATTTGTAATAAAAAAAAATTCTCATGCTTTTTAACATACATATAATAAACCAGTAGTAGACACGCTTCAATCGACACTATCAAAACACGTAATAATGATACGATATATATTGTGAAAAAACCAGATTCAAAGAGTAAAATGCAGATAACTTTTTAACGACTGAACCGATTTTATTCAAACATAGCTTAGAACACTCTCGATAAAGTCAACTTTCAAAAAAAAAAACAAATCAAAATCGGTTAATCCGTTTAGGAGCTATGATGCCGCAGACAGACACACAGATACATAGATCAACACAAATCAAACTTATAACACACCTCTTTTTCCGTCGAGTGTTAAAAATATAGCGCGCCTCAAAATCTGTTACGTAAAATTCTACTCTAGTTTGAGATATTTGCCGCCCTACATTTGATATATGCCACTAATTTAATTCGTATAACTATGTGGAACTATTCTCATATACAATAACCCACTGTAACCTGTGCTCAGTCGAAACGGGTCAATATGACCCGTTTAATTCAAGGTACCTTAGTTGCCGTTACCGGGAACACACACCGGTATCCGTTGGCACGTAAACTTAGATAATACCTGCTTACCTATTCCGCGTCAAGACTAATTAATAATGGAACGTTGTACAGTGTAAAAGCCTGTTTAATTAAATTTGTCTACGTCGTATGTTTGAAAGGAGGACGATTAACATCTTGAAAGCGTGCGGTGACGAGCATGGTTCGCATCAGCATAATCTGAGCTCGCTTCGACGCCAAGCGAGAGTATAGTATGCACTTTATAGATGGTTAATCGAGTGAGAAGCAATATATTTGAAAAGCGATAAAATAAAAGTGCTTAGAAGAACGTAGTCATTAAATACTCGTAAGAGGAAAGTATACGAGGTTTATGTTATATGGTTAGAGAGAGATTTCTTTTTGTACTGAATCAAATATTGCAATAGAACTTTGAGCAGAATGCTTCTAGGATAGTAGACATACTTTCCCCCGATTTTTAGGGTTCCGTAGTCAACAAGGAACTCTTATATTTTCGCCATGTCCGTCTGTCCGTCCGTCCGCAACTTAGCTAACATATTTTTTAGGGTACCTCCTGTACACGTAAAATGGAGGTGTTGTTTTTTTCTCGTTTTTCTATCCTATGGTGAGAACTATCGTTGGATAGGCTATTCAAAACCATTTTAGGGATATGTGAAAACCATTTTTCGATTCAGACCGTTTGCATAAAATTAAGCTTTAAATGGCTAATTTTTTTTAGAGTCAAGGGTCCTCCCCCCTGCCAGCTAAATGGTTGCATGGTTTAGATATGTTAACAAAAAAATCACGGCATTAGTATATATGCATAAATAAATTAAAAGGAAAACTATCACAGCTAAGTAGGCTTTACAAGTATTCGAGTAATAGTCGACCGACTTATAAAATTTACTTACTTGAAAAAGTAAAAAATTTGTATTTTGATGTATGGGGACAACAGTTTTCGAACGACGAAGTTAATTTCGTCCCTTCGTTAGAGCAGAGCGTGCGATAGGTATGTTTACTATTTATTTTGGTGAATATAGCTGTTTATACGGAGCCCTCTGTGCGCTAGTCAGACTCGCACTTTGTCGGGTTTTTTTAATTAAGAATTCTAAGTTGAGTACTTGTCAAACCCTAGTTTAGCATGAAGTCCAATCAAACTTTGGCAAAAAGTAGAGTTTATCTTGTTCTTAACCCCAAAATATCAATTCAAAAACGCCATCAATTAAACCACTAATATAAATCCCACAAAGTCTCACAAAGATAACCACCAGAAACGTATAATTCAACGTAAACTCAAACCAGCTAGTTATAAATAGCATAGTAACAACGGTTTTGAATTTGAAGACAACACCGGTTTTACCAGAGTCGTCGGCATTGGGCCGGGTACACATCAGTCACACTAAGCCTCACTTGTGCGATACTATCTGAACAATCCCTTACTATGTGCTGACAGCCCATATGTTCAAGTAATTTGTCTTACGCAACGAACTGTCTCCCTTTTGTGTTCTATTCTTAACGGCTTTTAATGATGGCTTAATTAAAATTTCTTTAGAATTATCGGTTGTGTTCAGTTCTTTAATTAGATTTTAATGTTTTGAGCTCGATAAGAATCGATTACGTCAAACGCAGAACATGACATGGCGTTTCAAAAGAAAAGTTTGTGAAAGAAATCTTATTGTTTAGCTTCGTAGTTTACGATTTCATAAAATAAAACAGTCGATGCTCAGGGCATTTTATCATGAAAACTCCATTGGCTGTAGTCTACACAGTTTGCGAGTAACTAAGTCTGTTTCTCGTCTGTATAAAAGCTCACAGGCTCATAAAACAGTACATAATGCAGACAGACAGAAGGTTCCTACACTCACGAGACATTATCGCATCATAAATTCTTTCACGACGCAGACGGAAAGAAAACGAGCCACTTTGACATGTCGTCCATTCCGCCAGTTTTATGCTGCTTATAAAACAATTCTCAAAAGAAAATATAAATACGAAGTTGGGTTGAGTGGCAACACTGGCAACTGAACCATGAAACGGCACACGATTTCTTGAGACTTCGACGAAATATTAAATTAACGGCGCCTTTCCTATTCAGTCCTGTACAGTAAGTAAACATTTGTACGTAACAGTCTCCACTTCATTTGCACGAACGGTAAGTCTGTGGAAGTGTCTCGGGGTCGATGTTTATTTTTCTCGGTGAATGCGCCATTGCGAGTAGCCCAGGAGGCAGTGTTTTGTTTTCTGGAGAGTCCTCGATTAGTCGTTTGCTTTTTATTCACAGACACGTGCGAAAACCAGATGCTATCGATGTACTTCGACTGTTTTCTTTCAGTTCCTATTGCTTTTGTCTTCGTTTGAATTTTTATTTGTAGCATTCGAAATAAAACCTTCCTTCGAATTGAATTGAAAATATCTGAAAGTGCTAAACAGAAAGTAAAAAACATTTATTGTTTTGACGATATTAATTTGGATTCAATCTCGCGATACGTTTTAATTTAAGTTTGATTTAAAAAATATGAGAAACGAGGGCAAACCAAAATTCCAATGAAAACCGATGAATGTAGGTTAGCGGGAATGAAAAGTGAACCACTTAGAACTAGTTTGAACTACTTTCTGGAAAGATTAAGCTCATTAAGTGAGTGTGAAGTCGAGGGTAGTGCACAGGAGCGTGCGAAAGGGTCCACGTCAAACAGATTGTCCACAACTTTTATTGGAGAAGTTTCGCGGCGCACTCGCGTGTTAAATATAGTCTGAAAATAAATGTACAAGTATTTGTAAACTAATCATCGAGACCCTTTGTGGTGATGATGGTGAAGTCGACATACCAATTTTACTTTTTTATTT
The DNA here is from genome assembly GCA_945859665.1 of Anorthoa munda. Lineage (NCBI taxonomy): Eukaryota > Metazoa > Arthropoda > Insecta > Lepidoptera > Noctuidae > Anorthoa > Anorthoa munda. The sequence goes on along the minus strand of OX243913.1, from coordinate 8,812,962 downwards.
TATAGAAACATCAGCTTGTACATTAATGAATAATTCAAATCATAGGTTTGTACCTATTTGCTGTACAAGGGGCTGATAGGGGCTGTATAGGGGGTGATATTCTAGCAGCGATAACGATTGTCAAAGGGCCAAAATGATTGGGATTTCTTTTTAAAGAGTATGTTTGGAGTTTCTTGTCCGTTCTTCTCCATAACAAACTACATATCCAAATGGCCGGTAGAAACAATTATTATTAATTTTAAATTTATATTTTTGACTTTCAAAAGTGCCGCCTAATGGCCTAGTTGAATTATAGAATTTTTGTCTTTTTTTTTTGGATTATCTGTAGCACTTGTCAATCCCATACAATATAGACTCTTTGACAAGTTCTCTAAAAGCTGTAGGTAGCATTTATTTACATATTTCAAATAAGCATTCCATTTAAAATACACACATAAATAACATACCAAAGTACCCACACCAAACTTAATTTAGTAAATTGCTTTATCATTCCATCGGTCGTTCGAAACGTTTTGTCAATAATCGTTTACGTCATTAGCGACTGTGTTTTATATTCAAAACGTTCCCTCCGTCAAAGAAAATGGCCTGTGAAATACTGCCCATCGCCCCGATCGATGTGTACTCACAATGGAATCTTTTTAATATAAAAATGAGGGTATTTTAAAAATGTTTTCATATCGAAATATTCACTCGACGAGATATTAAATGTATTCAGTGTACATTCACATGTTGTAGACACGTTTATCGATGCAGACTTTTTCGTAGCACTTTCGTAGACCCCGCTACGAAAATTAGTCATTGGATCTTTTTTCGCTCCTGGGGTGGGTGCTTAATAACTGCGATACAGTTACCTACTAAACTAATGCAGTATTAACGTACACAAAAATTGTATAGTGTTTTTTTGTGCCCATAAATATTTGTATTTGTGTATTTGTATTGATTGATCTATTGACTTTATTTATATTTTCTCCCTGCGATAACGTAGATGTTAATTAGATAGTAAACTGAGAAGATTTAATAGATTTTACGTACATACTTCTGGTTAACCGCCAATAGTCGAGGTCAGGAGGATGCGCTACGCTGAAACCGCAAAATCAGCATACCGTAAATTTTGAAATTGGCGAAATCGGGAGAGAACGAAAATGCTGGAATGAAGAAGTTGTAAAAAAATGTTTATGAGGGTCTCCGACACTAACATAATTACAGCTCTTAGCGTTACTTACCTCAGAATCAGAGAGTTATTCCACAAAGTATACGCATTGTCTGCTCAATAGAGAACAATTAGGAATCCCTTGCCACCCTCCCTGTTTCCACACCCCACACGTCGACCGGGAAAGGGACTTTTTCTTTTTATTGTCCGTTAATTGCTCTGATTGGTGCGACGGAACGAAATAAAGCCGCATTCGTGGGGATTTGTAGGCTCGGCCGCGTTCAAACGTAGCAGCCTCTAATTTAGACTTGATTGTAAAACGGCTCGAGCACTTTTGCTGTTTGTATTTTCTGTTTTATTTAGTTTTTATCTTTATCGAAATTGCAGTATTCTTCAACTTGATCGAAGATCCAATGAAAGAGGAATCAAAAAGTTATTTCGTTGTAATCGAATTCTGAATTGGGTGTTTGTTTTCCGTTCCGGATAAAATGTTAAGTAGATGAAGGTTCTAAGGATAAAACCGATCCATATGTATTGCATTCGAGTTTAGTGTAATTTATCAAGTTGATCATTCATCAAGTGACCGCAGGGGCACTAAACTAATTAACAGTATTGCTGCAGAACGAATCTTCTCACTTCACTCTGAATTAATCGTTTAGGGAGCCCTCATCGCATTGCGGGGAGACAAGAACAACTACAAGAACTCTAATCTATTGTAGTTGAAACTGTGGAACAAAGCGCTGCGACAGTGCTCGAGAGTTATTCGGATCTTAGGCTGTTACTTCATTGCAAGTGGCTAATGGCTGGGGTGAGTGCCTACATCTACCTATACGTAGGTTCTCGTAATTCAGTTTCCTGCTGACGTAATATTCATGTATGTGAGGTCTACGGCGATGAATTTATTACTAGGGTCGATTCCGAGTACATCATCTAAGAGTTATTACTCTTGAGAGAGCAGTAAATATAATGGTACAGATATCTTTGGTAAGGAAAGCAATCGTTGGGTATTAAAAGATTTATACCCGATGTGAGTTTCATCGGAAAAGCCGGGATTATAGCGTGGCGTGTGTTGGTAGGATTATAATACTTACCGAATAAAAAATGGGATTAGAATCCAGTATCCGAGTAACGTATCCCTCTGATACAAAATAAATATTTGTACCAATAAATGATTTATCGTGATCTGGTAAAGTTTATCAGGGCAACATAATATTTTATTAAATCCGACATTGGGGCGCGGTTACACCTGGCATCAGAATTCAAAATTTGGAGTAGTTAAACACTACTTTTATGACAAAGTTTGACAGGTTTACAGGCTAGAGTTTGACAAATATTCAACTTTAAGTTATCAATTTAGAAATTAGACGTTACTGATTGAATAGTGAATATTCAAACGCTAAGCGCAATCCTAGAAATGAAGCAGTGTTTAAAGATAAAGCTACAAAATGGCGACACCGCAACTGACGGGCGGTCACCTGGGAGACGATAGCCAGAATAACGACACTCCATGTTTTGAGTTTGTACAGTGTATAGTACAGGTGGTTTAATAATCAGTGGGTTTTCGCTTGGGATTGTGTTTAGTTCTATGATTACGCCGATATTATTCTCAGCCTTAGTTTTGCTTATTGCTTTGTTAAATACGATTTTCTTCCAAGGGTTGGTTAGGTCCTCAAGGTTTGTAGGTTAGGTAAGGTTTCTAATAAAAACACACATACATTAATGGAGTGACATTTATGGAGTTTCTTGTGCGTTCTTCTCCATAACAAGCTACTTTCCGAATGCACGGTAGAGTAAATTTTTATTACTTGTACATTTTTAATTTAGATTTAATAATGTTTGACGTTCAAAAGTGCCGCTTATTGGCCTAGTTGTAATAAATATATTTGACTTTGACTTTGACTTTGAATGGGCGGCCTGGTCTATATATGTAATTATATAGGACTTGTAAGTTCCATGTTTTTTCACCATGTTTTCTTTCACCCATTTTAGCAATGTCCAAGATACTTAATCATAACCTAATGAAAATGGGCAACATTAAATTCAGCTAAAAGTCATTTACAAAATTTAAAAAGCAGATCTATCATGATTCTTAATGGAAGCCAAAGGAAGGTCAGTTATTGAATGCATTTAGAGCAGGGTCATCAAATGGCGGACCACGTAGGACCACGGTCCGGTTCCGGACCATCGACATATTTTGTGTGATCCTTAAGCAAACAATACTATATAATTCACTTGTGTTATTGAGTATGTAATTTAATAATTATCTCGCGCTTTTTTTACTGTCGTCGATTCGAAAACGTATGAAATATCTTAAATTCTATTAAAATCTTCATTGATATTGTTTCTGTAATTCTATATTTATATATTTAAACGTACGTACGTACGTGTTTTTACGTAAATGCGACGATGACGTAAAGGCCTGAAGGGGATGGGAGGTGGCTTAAACCTTACGGACCTACGGTCAAATTATTTAAAATAATGACCCCAAATTAATGTAATAGGTGCCCCCTGATGTAGAGTTTATTAGATAAAGCAGGTACGTAAAAATATATAGGAAATATTTCATTACATTCTTGTAAATACACAATAAGTTTTCTCATTCGACTGAGTAATCGAACGATTGAGAAGAAATATTATCGGCAAAGGCTCGTAAGTCGCAACCCTTTGAACGTAAAAGTTTTTTTATTCCATATCTAAAACGCTGTAACTCTATCGTCGTCGCGATTTATTGGAAAGAAAGCGACAATGTCGCTCGTACAGATTTCTTGAACATTCATAGATGTGAACTTTTTATGAATAAGGCTGAGTAGGTTCTAAAAGAAGTTATGTTATAAAGGGTCTTTCAACAAGGACGGGTCGATGTTAAAATTGAATAAAACAAGATGTGTGTGAGATATTAACGAAATTTATTTTTTATTTAAAAGGCCCATTTATGCCAATTATGAATGGAATATGACATCGTTCAAATGTCCGCCGCGGCTTCGTATGGTGGCACGAATCCGAGAGGTCCAATTTTTAATGACTCTGCTGCATAGATCCGGCCACCGTACGAAGCCGCGGCGGACATTTGAACGATGTCATATTCCATCCATAATTGGCATAAATGGGCCTTTTAAATAAAAAATAAATTTTGTTAATATCTCACACACATCTTGTTTTATTAAATTTTAACATCGACCCGTCCTTGTTGAAAGACCCTTTAGTAGGAATTGAAAGGAAGATAAATCAGCCAAATTTTTGTAAAATATTGTTAAGGTCCCAGCAATATTTAGAGGATACCTTATAGGTTGATAAACTAAAAAAGTTAAAATATCTCTAAAAATCATGAAGTACAATCTTTGAAATCACACGGTGAACGCAGCCTTATTGCGTAATGAATTTGGCAAGGCAAAGGGCAAAGAGTATGAATAATCGACCAATAGCATGTGAGATGAAAGACGCGATTTGGATTTCCGTCTATGTGATTCGTCGATTGTTCATACTCTTTGCCCTTTGCCTTGCCGAATTCATTACACAATACGACTGCTGGTCCTTGACCATGTCACAGATAATATAATACTAGCATACAGATGCCTCATCCCATACAAAGAAACCGTGCCGACGTAACTAGCGTTTCTCTCTGATTATACTGATTATTATTTGTAAATCGATCGCGTTCGGTTCCGTTCCACGGCGATAGATAGATTACCATCTATATCCGTGTAACGGAACCGAGCGCGATCGATGTACAAAAAATAATCAGTATAATCAGTACAGTACGTCGGCACGGTTTCTTTGTATGGGATGAGACACCACTGACCATGTCATGTGAAGAATGTGTGTTGTAATGACTGTTCTGTGTACGTCCAAATATCTGTGATGTTTAACTAAAAAACCGGCCAAGTGCGAGTCGGACTCGTACACGAAGAGTTCCGTACCATTATCGCAAAACACTGCAAAAAAATCACGTTTGTTATATGGGAGCCCCCCTTAATTTATTTTATTTTAATTTAATAATAATTATTTTTTTAACTTAACATTGTGTTAATATTTCAAGGTTCTACCTGTTGCCGTTATTATTATCGAGCAAAAAACGACAAAAATATCACGTTTGTTGTAGTATTTGTTGTTATAGCGGCAACAGAAATACGTAATCTGTGAAATTTTAACTAGCTAGCTATCACGGTTAATGAGATACAGCCTGGTGACAGACGGACAGACAGACAGACAGACGGATCGCGAAGTCTTAGTAATAGGGTCCCGTTTTTACCCTTTGGGTACGGAACCCTAAAAATTAGTCTTTTCCGTCAGAAAATGTTCTTTCTTTATTTTATAATTCACTTACTGACTTTGGTACTATCGTCGCAGGTGCCATCCATTTTTCGGATTTTAAAGTAGCCTAGGCTATGACACTCAGCGCTTTTTATCAGTAAAAGAATTTAATAATCGTATCTGACCTTTCAGAGCCTTTCAGAACCTTTTAAAACAAACAAAAAAAGACTTGTGGCACTCGGGGACTGCCGCGGTAAAGTTATTGCATAGCATTTTGTATCAACTTATGCAATTATAATATTTTTTTTATTTATTTATTTTATTCATGCAGTATTGCTTTTTCTTTGATATTAATTCAAGTTACACTTTTTGAGCGTGGTGACCGATAAGAAAACAAATTTTTCAGCAATGGAAGCGACTGATTTATACAAATATTTAGGGTATACACAACTAAAGGGATTAGATCATGTTAGAATTAAAGGTACACTTACGACAGAGTTTAAAAAGAGACTTAACGCTCTATGTAAAACACAACTTTCGGGTAAACATCTCATCAAGGCACTAAATACATTTGCGATCCCCATATTAACGTATTCGTTCGGTGTTATTAAATGGACAAAAACAGATACAGAACAATTAGGGCGAACCATTCGGACCACACTTACAAAACATAACAACTTACACCCTAAATCTGCAATAGAAAGACTTACGATCAAAAGACAAAACGGAGGGAGAGGTCTAATAGATATCCAGCATCTGTGGAGAAAACAAATCTGTAGACTTAAAACATTCTTTCACTCAAAATCTCGTACCAGCAATATTCATAAAACTATAGCCCTAAATGATTTCAACTACACTCCACTTAACTTAGTTGAACAGTCAGATCCACTAGATAGCACCAACATTAACCCACAGATACAAAAAATGGAAGACTGGAAGAAAAAAGTACTTCATGGCCGACATCCTCACGACTTGGAACAATCCCATATAAATAAAGTCGCGTCAAACAAATGGCTTAAGATAGGTAGTTTGTTCCCTGAAACTGAAGGATTTATAATTGCAATACAAGACCAAATAATTAACACTAAAAATTACCGAAAATATATTATCAAGGATCCTTCAGTTACAAACGATAAATGTCGTAGGTGCCACTTACAGCCAGAAACGATCCAGCACATAACTGGGGCGTGCACAACTCTTACGCAGACAGACTACACACACAGACACAATCAAGTGGCAAACGTAATTCATCAAAAACTACCCGTTAAATACACACTTATACAGGACGCAAACACTACTTATTATAATTATACACCACAAACCATATTAGAAAATGACACACATAAACTCTACTATGACCGCGCCATTCTCACTGACAGGACAATTCATTACAATAGACCGGATATCACTCTGCAGGATAAAATAAATAAAGTTACCTACCTAATAGATATCGCTGTTCCCAACACACATAACATACAGAAAACAATAACTGAAAAAATCAGTAAATACGCAGACTTGAAGGATGAGGTAACTAGAATATGGCGTCAAGAAAAAGTTTATGTTGTGCCTATAGTCCTCTCCACAACAGGCGTTATCCCAAATCACCTTCTTCAAAGTTTAAAATTGCTAAGTCTAAAAGAAACCCTCTATATCACTTTACAAAAAGCTGCCATCTTAAATACATGTCGTATAGTTAGAAAGTTCTTGCAAATAGAAGAAAACGAAGTAGGTCCACATCAAAACACACCCTCCTCATAACACACAACACGCTGCATTTACTTGGTTTCGGCTTGTAAATGTAGTTTAAACCAGCCTAAGAGCTGAGTAGTTAAAAAACTTTACAAAAAATAATAATAATAATAATAGAGAGAGTTCGTACAATACGTCTAATCGCACACAACGCCGTGTCGAAGACTGCCGAACTGAAACGACGTTAGACGATGCACGGCCTTCAAGCCACACCTCCTTGCCCGTCGGAGTGGGGAGCGTGAGGTTTTTTTTCGTTACGGAATTTCTGGATTCGGTCCCCGCGCTCAAGGCCCGCGATAGAAGCTATGCAATAGCTTAAAAAAAAAAAGGGATGCAATTTCCAAAAATCCTTTCTTACTGCACACTTACGTCACTTGAGGAACCTTTCTGCCAAATTTCATGCTTCTAGATGATTTTCAGCTTAGTTGGTTGACAACCAAGCCATAACTCGCTTGGAAAGGAACTGCGCAAGAAGATACGCACAGGGTTATTGACATTAATAGTTTTCGGGGAATGCAGATGTAAATACAAACCAAACTTATGTTCTAAAAACGAATAAAAATAAACTTTTAAAAGTATGTATAGAATAACCAATTTTCATAACATTACAACAAACTCGACCGAATTCAAAACCTAACCATACCATACTCTCAACTCATTATTCAATATATAATAATAATACCAGCCTATAACTGTCCCACTGCAAGGCAAAGGCCTCTTCTCATACAGAGAAGGCACGAACATTGATCACTACGCTTGCTCAATGCGGGTTGGCGATTTGAGACTATATTTGATTTTAGATTTTATAGATGTTTTCATTCACCGTTGTCAACGATTTCTAAAATATACTTAGAAAGTACATTAATGAATTTGAAAAAGGAAATCATTGGTATTTGTCCAGATTTGAACCCATGACCTCAGGCAAGGCGAGGCCTTTAGCCACTGGGCCAGTACGACACTCATTGTAATATAACGAATAATCACAAAATCGTTGGTTCCCCGAAACTAAATTTATCTACACTTGCGTTACAAACTTACATAAAAATATACTAGGCACTCTGTATACTTCTGAGACTATCAAACATTAAAAGACTCAATCATTATTATTTTTATACAAAATAGTTTTGAATAGCGAACGCATTCCGAATTTGAATTTTGAATCGGTTAAATAATTCGGCGCGAAATTATCCACGGTTCGATGAAATTGTTTAGTTGGTTGTAGTCAAATAATGTCCAAAATCTATTAAGATTACTTTAAGAAATAATTAATAGTAATAATTTAAGTACTAATTGTATTTTATGCCTAAATCAGGTTTATTTTAATTTTTATGAATCGATTTGGGATAATTGCTCATTAATCGAGTCGATAGTATAAAAAAATCGATTGCTAAAACCTTTTTGGCACACCACTATTACAATAAAAAAAACAATATCATTGATGAATTGGAAGTTTTGAACTAAATAAAGTAGTGGTAATGAATTTTACGTATTATTGGACCGGTGCTTGTTAATTACGTTAAGATCTGGGCTTCTTCTTGTTGTTTATTATATTTAGAGACATAGTAGTCATATTTGTAATTATTTTTACATGTGGGTGGGTGATAATTGTGTAAAATAAAATGTAAACAAACACGATTGGCGCGAAACTTCGACTTTGAATAACAAATAACTTCATTACCACTAATTATTTATTTTGAAATATGGATGAATTTTACCAATAATTAAACAATTAGCAAACCACTACCCCTGTCGTGGAGTTTGGGTGTCCAAAATCTGCATTTTTATGTTTTTTAGCTTCGACCACCACTGTCATCAAAATGGCGATTATCGTAATAATACACTTGTTTTTAACAAATGTAAATTAATAAACTTGCGCACTTAATCTAAAAAAAAATATTTGCGCTTACATGTACGCCTTTTATCCAACTATTTTAATTAAAGCCCCCACATTAGATTCGTTAGGTATCTTAGTCAATAATTAAGATATTAATTAGGATGTCGTATGACCCCAGATTTATCTGGGGTCCAAAATGAGCCGCGGCTGAGCCAGCGGAGGTATGCTTGTCAAGCCCCAAAATGTACCCCGTCCGAACTATACGGTTAATGTTCTCAATCTATCAAAATACACATACCTAACACTACAAAAAGCTGCAATATTGAACACTTGCCGAATAGTAAGAAAATTTTTACAGTTAGATTTAGATTACGATTTGAGTGCAGTACAAAATAATTCACCAGTTCAAATAGAAACTTAGGATTTCACCTTGGTTCACACCCGTGAGATCTTATAAAAACACCAGGTTCTTACCTGAGAAACTTAAGTTTAAAAACCATAATAATAAGAGTTCGTACAATACGTCTAATCGCACACAACGCCGTGTCGAAGACTGCCGAACTGAAACGACGTTAGACGATGCACGGCCTTCAAGCCACACCTCCTTGCCCGTCGGAGTGGGGAGCGTGAGGTTTTTTTCGTTACGGAAATCTGGATTCGGTCCCCGCGCTCAAGGCCCGCGATAGAAGCTATGCAATAGCTTAAAAATATTTACCTCTTTATTATGTTAATGTAATCTACATAAATATTATAAAGAGGTATAATGTAATGCAGTTATTTTTATTCTGTTTATATAAAATGGCTGAGACACTCTGTAGACTATACTACCCGCGCTGTACTTATAACAAGGGAGTTGGATTTATGGTCGGGATGCAATGAGCCGACCATTCGGAGTGGCGTGCCCAGCCTTCATTTTGCATGATATTAAACTGGAAAAATAAAAAAGTTGATATAAAGGGAAACTTGGTCGGGGAATTATCATGAAAAGCGGAGGTGGTGCTACGATGCCTAGGTAACTTTCGAGCGATGCTTTTTAGTTTGTTTTCCCCTGTAATATTTCGTACATGATATATTTTTTTGATGAAACCATTTCGTCACTTTTATTCGTGGCCCTTTGAGAGGTACGAGTACTTTTACAGAAAACTTTTCGCCACGAGTGATAGAGGTGACTGTAGCTTTTATGTGTTAGGTCCGACATTTTTTTTAATATACGTCATCATAAATTATTTTATTGTTTAAGTCTGACATTTTATAAATTTATCTTTAGGGCTGGCCTTTACCTTGCCACGTTTTATGACAATGCTTAATATCTACCATATTAAGCATTGTCATAAAACGTGGCAATGCTGCCAGTCTTTTGGGTACAGCGATTTGGGGACAGCGCTGTGAGGGCGTTTTTACCCGACTGCCGAAGGAGGGTAATGTGTTTATCAGTCTATATATGTATGTATGTATGTAAGTATATATGTATGTATGTATGTATGTTTGTTCCTATGAGGCGTTCTAGACGCGTGGGCCGATTTTAATGGTTCTTACGTCAATCGATTCGTCTCAGCCCCGTGAGTGTCACTGGCTACATTAAAATTGTAAAATAGGAAAATGGCGGTACCTAATTTTGAAAAAAAATAACTAAAAAGTTATAAATAAAAAAAGGTAATTAAAAATATCAAAAAACCCTACTGCTTGAAAAGCGAACTAAAAAGACGTAAACAAGGAGAAAATATTGCTGTGCAGTCGGAGGATGCATCTGGTTTTGGTCAGCCAGTTCGCGAATACATTATCCACCAACTGCACAGCATGATTTTCTCCTTGTTTACGTCTTTTTAGTTCGCTTTTCAATCAGTCGGGTTTTTTGATATTTTTTATTAACTTTTTCGATGCCATATTTTAGACATGTATATTTTTAGGCTTAGTTAGTTTGAAGTTGTTGATTTAAGTGTATATATTTGTAATTATTAAGTTTTTTTTTATACTGTGTAAACTTGTGTAAATGATAAAAATAATTAGGTAATTAATAGTTTTGCTTTTCATTTAGCTACTATTTAATTGTAGGTGAAACTACTAATGGCCGATCATTATTCGGTTCACAAAGTTCACATCTCTAGTTTAAAAACTGAATTGGTCCTTATTTTCCACCAGGCACAGTGGCATTTTATTGCATTAAACGATATTACGGACACAAGTAAGTAGGACTGTCCGTTCATGTTGTTGAATTAATCAGTGGCATACGCCGAGTCTGCTCTATCTTTCTCCCAGTCACCGCTCTTAGCTTATACCCAAATTGCATTTTATTTACATTCTTTGTTATCAACCCTCTTTCAATGCCAGATGGTTGAAACTACCGAAAGAGTTTTATTTGGCTTATGTTTAACTTACCACCAGATATAGTAACATATAACAGACAAAAATAGTAAATGATCACCAAAATTAAACCCGCATCTTATTGTAAAATTATAACCAAAAGTAGTAAATGATCACCAAAAGTAGTAAATGATCACCAAAATTAAACCAATGACCAAAAAGATTATAAAATTTCTGGGAGCAACTTGGAAGTAGCGCTCGCCGGCCGCTGCCGCGGCACCGCTCGCTTTGCTCGCTCGGCTCGCGCGCGGTTGGTCACAGTTCTAACCTAACCTAACCTATTTTACAACATTAAATAGCGCAATAATTTGCTATTAAAATTTGGTGATCAATTTACTAAATTTGGTGATCATTTACTATTTTTGTCAGTATATTACTAGATTTGGTGGTTAGGGGTTATCGTCACAAAGTTTTTTTTGGTGGTCATTATATTTATTCCCGTTTTATTTTTAAACAATTTTCTGCCCGCGGTTTCGCTCGCATGATAGTGGTTAAAAACCGGCCAAGTGCGAGTCGGACTCGCGCACGAAGGGTTCCGTACCATTATCGCAAAAGACGGCAAAAAATCACGTTTCTTGTATGGGAGCCCTACTTAAATATTTATTTTATTCTGTTTTTAGTATTTGTTGTTATAGCGGCAACAGAAATACATCATCTATGAAAATTAAAACTGTGTAGCTATCACGGTTCATGAGATACAGCCTGGTGACAGACAGACAGACAGACAGACAGACGGATCGCGAAGTCTCAGTAATAGGGTCCCGTTTTTACCCTTTGGGTACGGAACCCTAAAATGGTATTGGTATTAAAAGTATTCTATGTCCTAGTTAAGGTTCAACAAAATTCGTTCAGCTGATTAAACCTGAAAACGTGGCAAACAGACACACTTTCGAAAATGCTTATTTTAAATAAATATATTAGATTGATAAGCTGCGACATTTCCGACAAAAATTGTGTATATTTTCAGTTATATATGAGAGTGTATTGTTTCAAAGACGACACGGCAGAATTTTCTCTTTTACCTTTAGATAAATAAATTCAATCAATCACTGAGCTTCAGATGGCACCCGTATTCTAGAGAAATCATAGGAATTTCGGTTTACTTATCTGAGTTATTGGCTGTTACCTGGAGTATCAACTAACCACAAATAATGTTCAACAAGGACAAGGGGTCTCATTGCTAAGAAAGAAAATTTGGTTCAAATAAATCTCACTAGATGGCGCGATATGCACCTCCATCAACAGATCATTCGTTATTGAATGTGTGTAAAATTAACATTTTCTGGAATTGAACACAAAAATTGTATGTTCTTGTTTAATCAACTCTCCTAAGTACAAAATTATGGAATATTGGGCTCTTAATTCACATTACAAAGGTTATTAGACGGATCATTTAAAATTGATGCCAATAGATGGCGCATTTTTAAATTTCTGAGGCATTCCACTCGATTGTTAAAGTTTGCATTTTAACACATTTTAGTGCAAAAAAAAACTGTAATAACGTGCAAATAAATACTAGAAAACAAACCTTCACTGTATTTAAAGAAAAAAATATTCACGAAACTAGTAAACTCTTTTACTTGCAAGGCGCTCCTAACACCATCTATCTATCACCGTGAAACAGAACCGAATGCGTTCGATGTACAAAAAATTACCAGAATAAGCAGTCGAAAAACGCTAGTTACGTCGGCACGGTTTCTTTTTATCTATATGCTAGTATTATATTATCTGTGACAAGGAGCATAATATTCCTTGGCGCTTCTTCAGCTACCATCGATGTTCCTTACCAAACTGTTTGCTTTTCTTGTTTATCTTCTGCGAACACTGACTTCGCTTAAACCGCTTTCGGTATAAAATCGATTTTCCTGGTAGGTATATCATTAGTGATTCGATTATGAAATTGTATCGAGAGAGTATTATCACTTGGTCGGATGTATCGATACATCAAAAAAACTTCGTCTCGTCGGCGCGCGGTGTAAAGTTAGAACTGCACGTCAGTATCTTAGAACTTTTATAATTAATTGGTACATCATTAATTTGAGGTGCCTATATTGCATTTGATAAAGAGGACTTATAATGTAAATCAAATATTTCAGTGACGTGACGATTAAAATCAAAATACCTATGTACAGTCAAGGGTCAAAAGTGCAGTCATACTCTCCCAAAACTCAAATGGCTAGTTTTTGTAGAAGAAGTTTAATTATCCACAAGTGATTTAATATTTTGTACAGAAATTAAAGTATAGATTATTCCTACTAACCGCGAGAAGTTGAAATTCTGTTGCCTACAAAAAGAAAATGCCTTTTCTTTTTTGGTAGAGTGTGACTGCAATTTTGACCCTTATAGTACCTTTATTTTTTATTGATTAGCTCGAGTTTAATTAGAATGTTGGGCTGTGAAAACGATTGATGAAACCGACCCCAAGTAACATGGGATAAAGGCAGGAAGATGATGATGAGTTTGACCACTATCCCACCAGGTCCTCTATCTAGAGGACCTGCAGCCTTATTGCGTAAGTGTGTAGCGGCATCAACGCCGTCACCTACCAACTAATGACATGACGTCAAACAAATCCTGCATCATGCAAGCAAAGTTTTCGGCGCGATTTGAATACATACAACATTCCGACAATAACCGTTGGGCAGTTGCCCTGACCAGACACAACACTCATCTGGTCGGAGGATCTTCCCTTTTCTATAAAGGTTTGTGGGAATTTACACCTTGTTCCACATGTCCCCAAACTGGTAACCCTCGAACATGAACGTCAGCGCAGATCTACTGCATCGTGACATCATCATCACTTCCTCAAGCTTTCGAGCAGCGAGTCACAGAGCAAGCCAATACCCACGGCATCTACGGTACATCCTGATCACCAGGATACAGCAGACACGCATTCCTGGTCATCACCCTCAGCATCTGCCATCACCTTCAACCACAACAGCAACCCTGGCACAGCACATTGCACCATCGGCCGGTCAACATACAGAGCCTTGAAGATGCTCTCCTGGTCGGCGCCAGCAGTCAAGCCACTACGCCGATCTGCACCACTCATACCCACTGGAGCAAGCAACATCGCTTCGACCCACCCAGTGGAGCCAGCAGCATTGTTCCGACTCACTGGGGCACTTACTACTGCTTTCAGTTACGACTCACCGCGAACTCTGCGACTTCCGGTTCCGAGTCACGGGAACTAGCCTTCCACTGGACTGGCACGCATCACAAGACGTACGGACGAATGAACCTGCTATCGACCTCCGGTCTCCGTAGGGGAGTGATGTAGCGGCATCAACACCGGCCTACGAACCAATGATATGACGTCACACAAATCCTGCATCGTGCAAGCAAAGATTTCGGCGTGATTTGAACGTATAAAACAGTCCCTCATGAACCGTCGGGCAGTTGCACGGTCCAGACAATACCCGTTTGGTCGGTGGATCCTACCTTTTCTATGGAGGTTTGTGGGACTTTACACCCTGCCTTGTTCCACATACTCCCAAAAGGTAATTCGACAAGACAAAGGAAAAAGGGTATGTACAATCGACCAATCACTTAGAAGGAAATCCACATCGCGTCTTTGATCTCGCAGGTGATTGGTAGATGTTGTCATACTCTTTGCCCTTTGTCTTGTCGAATTCAAATACGCAATTAGGCTGCTGGTGGGATAGTGGTCAAACACTTTTATTTAAAAGAGTTATTCTATCAGCGTAGCACTGTCCATGACATACATTTTTGACGTTTTGAAAATCGCTATCAATAATAGAATGTCACTTGTCTCAAGCGTCTGATTATACTTAACAGTGATGTGGTTGACGATAGACATATTTCATTTCCAAACCATTGGCCACCGAAGCTTGCATTAATAAGGAAGTAAACTCATTACTTACTTCATTACGTAAAGGTGTTCCTAATGAGCGACCATCCAAGCTACGGAGCTTCTGAAGTAAAACACAGAGCGGCCAGCAACACTAATGAACTATGAAGTTCGTTCATAATCTGCACAAGAAAACACAGCATCAAAGATGATGAGTACGTACTTTGCTCTTCTAGAAAAAAAAGTTAATTAAAAAAATCAAAAAACCCGACTGCTTAAAAAGCAAACTAAAAAGACGTAAACAAGAACAAGAAAAAAATCATGCTGTGCAGTCGGAGGATACATATTCGCGAGCTGGCGGACCAAAACCAGATGTATCCTCCGACTTCACAGCATGATTTTCTTCTTGTTTACGTCTTTTTAGTTTGCTTTTGAAGCAGTCCGGTTTTTTGATATTTTTAATTAACTTTTTTTATTTACAACTTTTTAGTTATTTTTTTTAGAATTAGGTACATTTAATCATATAAGTGTTGTATATTTTTGAAATTGTCTCTTAAAATCCTTTATTTTGATACCCCACACGATGAGATTGGAAGAAAAACATTTTTTTTTTCGCCACAATATGGCGCCCAAAATCCGCCATTTTTGTATTTTCCAATTTTAATGAAACCAGTGACACTCGCAGGATTAAGACGAATCGATTGACATAAGAATCATCAAAATCGGCCAACGCGTTTGGTCTCTAGTACGCCACATAGGAACAAACATACATACATACATACTTACTTACATACATACATAGACTGATAACACATTACCCTCCTTCGGCAGTCGGGTAAAAAACAGCAAGTAAAGTTAGATAGATAGTGTACCTATAGGTAAAGCACCTAAACTTCGAGGAGAGTTATGATTAAGGTCCATGTAGTAGAGGTCGAGTCTTATGTAATCATCATCAGCCTATTAATGTTCTCGCTGCTGAGACACAGGTCTCCTCTCTGAGAGAGGGAATGGGCCGTAATCCACCACGCAGGTCTGTGCGGGTTGGATGTCACATGTCTTCGAATTTTTGATTCTTGGACATGCCGGTTTCTTCACTGTGTTTAGAGCAGTGGGTAGGAACCTACGACACATAAGTCGGGGCCGTATGTCTTCAACCGAATAAATTCAGACGCCGGCGGCTGCTACGGACCAGGGCACGAAACTTGCGACGGCCGAGCGATGGCGGGGCGGCGCGACGGCGATGTATACAAAAGCATTGCACGAAACGGGCGACGGCGGAGCGGGACAATCGAGCGATGCACGGGCGGCGGTGGAGCGACGGCGACACGGAAGCGACGAGAACAAACTAGTTTGGTTTCGTCGCTTGCGCGGGTACACAGTGTTGTATTGAATTATTATTTTAGTAATGGAAATTGATAATGAATAATATATCTTGTATTTTATCAAAAACTGCTCTATGGGACAGTAAAAACGTACACCATAAAACAAAAAGGTTGTAATGAAGTGTTGGGAAGAAACAAATTCACCCAAATTGCGTCTTCGTTGATTTATTGGATGAACACCATCTCCAGGTAATAATAATTCCCTCATTAGGAGACTTGGCTCCAATAGTTCTCTTTGACGTAAACTCATATTTATCACAACACTGCTCGAGCGCGACTGCCCGCCAGCTTGTTTCGTGCCCGCGCGAGATATCGCTGCCTGATCGCCCCGCGTCGCGTCGCCTCGCTGCCGCCATCGCAAGTTTCGTACCCGCAGACTAAAAGTCAATCACTCATCGCACTCTGCCTGACCCGAGATTCGGAAACAGAACCTCATGCTTAGTAGTAGGTAACGCTTGCGGCCATTAGATCGGAGCGGGTTTAAAATTTTGCTTATTATTTTGCAAATCTTTGTTTCATTTATATTTTTTTTACACAGCATAGTTACAGACAATATTAGAACATACAGAATACCTCCATTATAAAAGTTTTTATTGACCTGTAAAGTTCATCATCATCCTCATTTCAGCCTGCTGTCACCTGTACTGCTGGCTACAGGTGTTCTCTCTTTCCTGTTAATCTTCACGATTTTGTGTCTTCATGTATGTGGTGTTAGGAATCTGCATTTGGTTATATGACTTGTAATAACTAAATTTTCCTATAGATACCAACTATACATATTATTATCATCAGCATCAGCTTTTCAATGTTCCCATTGCTGGCACACAGGCTTCCTCTCCGTGAGAGGGAATGGGCCGTAATCCACCAGGCGGGCCCAGTGCGGGTTGGTGGATGTCATATGTCTTCGAATTTTTGGTTCTAGGACATGCTGGTTGCCTCACGATGTTTTCCTTCACCGTTTTGAGAGCATTGGTGATTAAATTATTCACACAAAATAAAGCCTGGGTTCGAACCCACGACCGTAACCATTGGGCCACCACTGCACTGCTCCTTTACATATAATCAAGTCTTATTGAAATTAAACAAAAAATAAGAACCTACTTAATAAAATGATCTTGATATAAATTGGTAGATAGAGTCCATAATTCGGCAGCCCTGTTCACTCTACTCTAATTTGAAGATAGTAATCGCGTTTGAGATAGGAGCCGAGTGGCGCTGCGTGATTTACTAGTGTTGTCGTCTTAGTTAACGAGGGACACTTTTTGCGCGCAGACTACACGAGAATAAATTAGCTAAATTGTACTGTCAACTGATCCGCCTGTTAGTACGCGCATTTTAAATGCTATGGTAAAATGCACGTATTCATCAATTTTTGCCCGACTGCGGGAGGGTAGTGTTTTTCGACCACATTTATATACATAAATGTGGTATAGTATAACTTATTTAACCATTTGTGAGGCTATCAAATGCACGTATTCATCAATTTTTGCCCGACTGCGGGAGGGTAGTGTTTTTCGAACACATTTATATACATAAATGTGGTATAGTATAACTTATTTAACCATTTGTGAGGCTATCAAATGCACGTATTCATCAATTTTTGCCCGACTGCGGGAGGGTAGTGTTTTTCGACCACATTTATATACATAAATGTGGTATAGTATAACTTATTTAACCATTTGTGAGGCTATCAAATGCACGTATTCATCAATTTTTGCCCGACTGCGGGAGGGTAGTGTTTTTCGACCACATTTATATACATAAATGTGGTATAGTATAACTTATTTAACCATTTGTGAGGCTATCAAATGCACGTATTCATCAATTTTTGCCCGACTGCGGGAGGGTAGTGTTTTTCGACCACATTTATATACATAAATGTGGTATAGTATAACTTATTTAACCATTTGTGAGGCTATCAAATGCACGTATTCATCAATTTTTGCCCGACTGCGGGAGGGTAGTGTTTTTCGACCACATTTATATACATAAATGTGGTATAGTATAACTTATTTAACCATTTGTGAGGCTATCAAATGCACGTATTCATCAATTTTTGCCCGACTGCGGGAGGGTAGTGTTTTTCGACCACATTTATATACATAAATGTGGTATAGTATAACTTATTTAACCATTTGTGAGGCTATCAATTGACGAAAAAAGCATTATAACGACACTTGAAAGCGTTGGTTAGCATATTTAACCATTGATTGAGTTAACTACGGGTCAAAAAACTGGACCTTAGTATTGTTAGGAGTTGATCAAATTAACTGTATAGACTTCAGACTAAATAAAGGTAAAAACGCTTTGGCTTAAAAAAAAACATTGTGAATAGCCTACAATAAACTGAAATAATAAATTGAAAATATAATAACACAATACTAATCCTCAAATTCTAAAACTCTGTTTTGTTGCTAGCAAGACATAGGTAACCAAGAACCAAACCATTGATAACTGTTAATTAAAAAACAAAAATTCCTTTACTTGAAGAACTTATTTTATTTTTATTTTTTTTCTATAGGCTCGCGTTTGTTCACTATCTGATGTTATACGGTGAAGCACGCTTACCTAGAAGAAACCTATTCACTCTTGACTTAAAGACCCCAAGGTTGTAGCTATCAGGGAACAAAGACCCCGGAAGAGTTCCACTCCTTAGCTGTGCGTACAATGAAAGTATTAGCAAAACGCTTTGTGCGTATGTTAGGGATGTCCACCATGTACCGATGGCGCATGGCCGTACGTCTTGTTGTCTTTCTACGAGTTTCTTTTTCTGCTATCTATGAGTCTCTAAATAATATATAGAACTAGCTTCTGCCAGCGGCCTCGCCCGCGTGAAAGTCTAAAATGATCCCGAGGGAACATATTCGCGGGATAAAAAGTATCCTATGTGCTATTCCTGACTATAATCTATATATGTGCGAAATCTCATCCAGACCCGATCAGCCGTTCTGGCGTGATTGAGTAAAAAATACACACATCCAACCAAACTTTCGCATTTATAATATTAGTACCTAAGATAAGATGAAAATGGATTTGTACCAAAAATATTTAGTTCATATTGAGTAATAAAGTTGTATGCAAAACAAACGATCAACTTAAAACCTCGATAGACTTCGTCTTTATTTACGATTGCGTCCTTACATTAACTTCAAAACATGGCTTTTCAGAGCAATGCAAACATCAATCATACTTCCTAGTAATATAAAAAAATTACAATCCGTATTGGCAATAACGTCTAACTTGGAGCACGGTTCATGGAATCAGACACGTTTAATCGCTCAACTATCAAAAGCTTTTTCAGGTCACTAACTCCTAGTTCTGAATTGAAGACGTTCGAGAAATCGAGGGTAAAAGCGGCACTGGGGAGCTCGAGATGGCGAATGGTTGACCTAATAGTGAATGGATGAACGAACGAAGGAGCGATGTGACTGCGACCGAAGTTACATCCATTCGTGAATGTCAACGTTTTAATCGAATTGAGTTTGAATGCTAGCTAGTTAATTAGCTCCGTTTTGATCAATGTCGGCATTGAAAGTAATCTTGCAATTTATTCTATTTAGTGATTTTTATTATTAGAAGCAGTGGTGGCCCTGTGGTTTTGGGGACACTTTCATTATGCGTACAACTAAGGAGTGGAATTCCCTGCCGGAGTCTGTGTTTCCCGATAGCTACAATATAGAGGGGTCTTTAAGTCAAGAGTGAATGTGTTTCTTCTAGGCAAGCGTGCATCACCGTTGACCTCATCATCGCTTACCATCAGGTGAGATAGTGGTCAAGCGCAAGCTTATAGACAATAAAAATAAAAATAAAAGTTTCGGTCCCAACTTACAAGATGTCGGTCGTGGGTTCAAATCCGAGCAAGGCGCTTTGCTTTATGTAATTTAATTCATCACCGCTGCTCTCAAAACGGTGAAGGAAAACATCGTGAGGAAACCGGTATGTCCTAGAACCAAAATATCAAAGATATGTGACATCTACCAATCCGCAATGGGCCCGCGTGGTGGATTATGGCCCATTCAATATATAAGAGGAGGCCTGTGTCCCAGCAGTGGGAAATTCAAAGGCTGATGATATATTCTTAGCAGGTAATTGAATAATAAGGTAAGGTAGTATTAAACTCTTCTAAAAATTAACGAGGTTTTCTCTGCAGATACTGCTTAGAAAGGACTTAAAGTTGTAAACAAAGTCTGGAAGAGCTTAGCAAAATTGTTAAACAGAATTTCATTAGGTCAGTCAAGGTTGAAAAAACCCTGCCTAAACCTAAGGAAAACTTAGACAATAAACAAGTTTAGTCTAAAGCAAACTTGCACCAACTTCTTTTCATAATATCGTGCACACAGCTATAAATTTCGGTATAACTTCTCATGCTTGGAACATACCATGTATTTCACGAAAGAATACGGCCAAAGCAAACTTGTGTGAGTATAATCATTAATTCAAGTCCCCAACTGTGCTAAAGTCGGCACAAAGTGAAGCTTGCCAATACAATTTGTAAGTCGTGTCAGGTGCTAAAAACTCCGGAGTACCGGGGCGGAACGAACTAGACAGTAAATCTGGATAAATTCAATCTGAGCAAGTTCTCTGCAGTAAGCTTGGGCTAACTTTTATGCTTGGATTTGTATCTACTTCGTAATTAATACTAAAGTACTGTAATTATGACTGTAATTCACTTACTAAATATTTGCTCCTATCTACAACTTGCTAATTGAGTTCCGAGATGGAGCTCGGAGTATGAACACGATAAATGTAGGTACCTATGTTTCAGGGAAAAAAATAATTTGTTTTAGTGTAATCTTATTTAAAAATTCGCCGAAATAAAAATTGAACTTTGTGAAAAACGAAATAGGTTTTCTAAATTGAAAAAATAAAGTTTTATTTGCGTTATAAATTACTTTGCGGCATTCCAGATCCACTTATTTCTAAAGGCTTATGTTGTAGAAATTTAGTAAATTCTGGAATATTTAGTAATTGTTAGTACATGTAGTAATTGTTTCTACAGTTAGCTTCAGTTTCATATTTATTAAAATTCAATTAACGCCTGGTTCAACAGTACGGCACAACACTACTGTGCGCCTTGAGACTTACTGCGAGCAATTTGGAAACATTAATAAAGCTACAGGCGTTCTTCATGTAAGTTCATTCATTTGGGTCGTTTTAAGAAAAAGTTTCAAGTTAATTTTACACAAAGGACCCATTTTTTTGTTGCGACCTTTTTATATTTTTGGTAATTCATGATGCTTACAGAGTTTTTTTTAGGCCAACTTATATTTTCCCAAAAGTGTGGTAACAATAAGCTTCTACAGAATGTAGGACAATGTTAAAAAAAACCGGCCAAGTGCGAGTCGGAATCGCACACGAAGGGTTCCGTACCATTATCGCAAAACACTGCAAAAAAAACACGTTTGTTGTATGGGAGCCCCCCTTAATTTATTTTATTTTAATTTAATAATAATTATTTTTTGAAGAGAAAATACAACTAAATATTCTGTGAATATTTCAAGCGTCTACCTGTTGCCGTTATTAATATAGAGCAAAAAACGGCAAAAATATAACGTTTGTTGTATGGGAGCCCCCCTTAAATATTAATTTTATACTATTTTTAGTATTTGTTGTTATAGCGGCAACAGGAATACATCATCTGTGAAAATTTCAACTGTCTAACTATCACGGTTCATGAGATACAGCCTGGTGACAGACAGACAGCCAGACAGACGGACAGCGAAGTCTCAGTAATAGGGTCCCGTTTTTACCCTTTGGGTACGGAACCCTAGAAAGTGACAGAAATAGAATCCATATTAATACACTTGGCCTCATAATCCCATAATTTTCCTTTATTTTATTGGTGAAGCGGACATAGTAGGAAAATTAATTTTGTTTAACCGCTACGACATTGTGATACGGTTTCTTTCGCGTCCTAAGGGGTCTACTTCATGTAGTTACCCGGAAAAAATCTCTTATTCGTTAGTCCAGGATATGGTCTATGTCACCACAACCCAGAAAAAATTGTTAAGTAGAAACACAGTGTGGTTTTAGTCAGTAGGAGTTGGATTGGCACTTTCGCCTACCCCAAGGCGGAGGTCATCAATGTGGATTTCCACACGTTAAAAACATTTGCGGCCATGTGTGCTAAAGATCCAAATGTTTTATTTTTTATTTTTTTATTTATCTTTTATTTTTATTTTTTTTTATTTGGGAAAACAAACGGTTACACATTACAGTAATAAAATAAAATTTTGTACAACAGAGCGTGACAAATGTACAACCCATGACATTTTCCACAGAATACAAAACCATTTTACATATTAAATGCGCCGTGCGCTTATAATTCATATCCTAAAAATATCAAATTTA
The DNA here is from genome assembly GCA_945859665.1 of Anorthoa munda. Lineage (NCBI taxonomy): Eukaryota > Metazoa > Arthropoda > Insecta > Lepidoptera > Noctuidae > Anorthoa > Anorthoa munda. The sequence goes on along the minus strand of OX243913.1, from coordinate 8,790,073 downwards.
AATGATTAAATCTTTCAGGTAAAACTAAATAGGCATGCATAAGAAGAATGAAAAGTGAGAAATTATATAAAAATTAATTTTTTAATTAATTTAAATAAAAATATTATTATGTCATTATTATACAAAATCAACAACAAAAGTCCACGAATTACAAATGTCATATAAAATCAGGCAGTTATATATCTGTAAAAAAGAAACAATAATAACTACATCCATTAATTTAGCTGTTTAATTAAGCGGGTAGGTAATCACTTCACTAAAGTCGTCACAATCCAAGAAGTCCGTTGACGTTTCTCATTTGACATGCCGCGATAACTTTCTATGTAAGATATTGAAAAATCAAATTCATAATCCTAATTAATTACTCTGTTACCGATACACTATGACAACGAGTATCATTCGCAAGCATCAAGTTTAATTATTATTAAGTATTTTTATAGCTGTCGAAACGGGCCTTTTATTTTTTGACAACTTTATCACTACATATTATAAAATAAAAAGTCCCTCGCCGCGTCTGTACGCGATAAACTCAAAAACTACTGAACGGATTTTCATGCGGTTTTCACCAATAGAAAGAGTGAGCAACGAGGAAGGTTTTTAGGGTTCCGTACCCAAAGGGTAAAAAAGGAACCCTATTACTAAGACTCCGCGATCCGTCTGTCTGTCTGTCTGTCCGTCTGTCACCAGGCTGTATCTCATGAACTGTGATAGCTAGACAGTTGAAATTTTCACAGATGATGTATTTCTGTTGCCGCTATAACATCAAATACTAAAAATATAATAAAATAAACATTTAACTGGGGCTCCCATACAACAAACGTGATTTTTTTTGCAATAATGTTACGGAACCCTTCGTGCGCGAGTCCGACTCGCACTTGGCCGGTTTTTTGTATAATTTTGTCACGGGCGAAGCCGGGGCGGGTCGCTTGTAAACATATAAACAAACTTTCACATAAATACGGATACTGCTAAGTGTATAATATTCCTGATTTCCGATACAGTTAAGCAGCTTTTGCTTCTGACATCTAGCAACCCCTCTTCAATCTCCGCCTTCTACGTCATAATACTTTGTTGTGGCACGTACGAAGTATTACAATTCGCTTTCCTGTTCCTTTCGCTTTGACCTTGAGCTGAGAACAGCTCCTGTACTAAGTATATTGGTCTACTATCGGTCTTACATGACTGTCAACTTGTTTAAAAACCGGCCAAGTGCGAGTCATGCTCGTAAAATTAGGGTTCTAAACCAAATTATATTTAGCAGCCTTTAGAACGATCGCTGGCCAATAGTTCCTTAGTACTGTTTACTTTATAAACATGCGCTAGCTCCTATACTATCTATCTATCTATCAAATCTTATACCTTTAAACGAGCAATTATTGTATATATATAAATTGAATCTCGGAAAGGGCTCCAACGATTTTCATGAAATTTAGTATGCAGAGTTTCGGGGGCGATTAATCAATTAAACTAGGTTTCATTTTTAGAAGACGTCGTTTTTTCTATTTTCACCAGAGCAGAGCTCGGTCATCGACGTACTATATATAATATGCCAAACGTATTTAGTTACCCATAATGTTGCTGTTATTAATAATAACTTCATCATCATCATCATTTCAGTCGAAAGATATCCACAGCTGGACATAGACCTCCTTAAAGCATCGTAACATTGATTGACTCTGAGCGTCTTCTGCATTGCATTCTCCTGGACATCGGTCCACATTGTAAAGGGTCTTTCAACAAGGACGGGTCGATGTTAAAATTTAATAAAACAAGATGTGTGTGAGATATTAACGAAATTTATTTTTTATTTAAAAGGCCCATTTATGCCATTATGGATGGAATATGACATCGTTCAAATGTCCGCCGCGGCTTCGTATGGTGGCACGAATCCGAGAGGTCCAATTTTTAATGACGGAGTCCTTATTGAAAGACCCTTTAGAAGGCCTTCCAATGTTTCGCCTTTCGGTACAGCGTCGCTACTTCAGAATCTACGGCCCTATAGTCCATCCGTTGTCCATCTGCAATGTCCCTACCCATTGCCACAATTATTCAGGCTATGTCGGTAACCTTGGTTCTCCTGCTGAACGTTTCATTAATGATTCTATCACTTATAGCTTCAGTAAATAGGTATATTTTATCTCAATTATATAAGACAGCTTCATTTGAGTAGGATAATAGTTATTTATGTTACAAGTGCGGAAGGTAGGTGATTTCCGATGAGTGGCATTTTTATTTACAAGCGAGCGAAGCGAGTGAGTGGATAAATCGACACGAGTCGGAAATCATCTTACGTACGTGTATCATACAACGTTTTACTATGCACTGTGCGTGGAAATAAAAAAATATATCTGAACCAGGCAAGAAATTAATAAAATGGCGGTCTTATTCAAGCGCGCTCAGCATACCACAGATTAACTAATATTTCCTCGGGCATATCTACTGCGCATGTGCAAATAGCTGTTACGTCGTAATGCAAAAAGGCACGAGCAAATTATACGTTCTGCCAAACATATTTAATGAATATTTAAAATTAATTTATTGATCATAATCTTAATCTAGAGTAATTAAAAACGCCTTTAATGAAGTATTAGTTTTATTTTACCTTTTATATTAATGATAATCTGTACTTAACTAAATTTGTAAAACTTTTCTCAAATAATTAAATCTCTATGCGTCGGGCTGACGTTGGAATTAAAAATTAAAAAAATACAGAAAAGTAAAAAGCACTAGTTAAAAAAAGTGACACTTTCCACACAGTTTGGCTGCTTGGAAAACGCTCTTTTCGAGGACATGCATTGTAATAGTACATTGTGATACAAGGGTGGAAAGTAGGTTATTGCAAACGAGCTGTCATTAACAAGCCCGAGCCGAAGGTGAGGGTTTTTAATGACACGAGTTTGCAATAACCTACACGCCCGTGTATCACACGATATTTTTCAATACAGTTGTGGGAAATAGTAAAAACAAATCAAAGAATTAGATTTGTTAATTCACAAAAAAATAAAATTTTCGCGCGTTTTTGCAACTGGACATATTTTTTTTTACAACGAAAACAGCCTACACAGCCTATTCGATTTTTGACAAATGTTGATGTGAAAATAATTAATTTGAAACTGGTAATTAAATATATTAAACAACCATTTAAAATACTTTTGAGAATTAAATACTAAAACGTACGGAATCATTAATGTTTCCTCGTATAAAATCTATTCCATTTTATTCTATGTATGAAAACTCTTTGCTACTAAACTTTTTTAAATTGACATAACTAAAGGCGCGTTTTTGCAACTGGATTTTTTTTACAACGAAAACAGTCTATACAGCCTATTTGACTTTAGACAAATGTTGATGTGAAAATAATTAAATTAAAACTGGTAATTAAATATATTAAACAACCATTTAAAAGTCTTTTGAGAGTTCAATGCTAAAACGTACGGAATCATTAATTTTTCCTCGTATAAAATCTATCCCATTTTATTCTATGTATGAAAACTCTTTGCTACTAAACTTTTTAAATTGATTTAAAACTAAACTGCAAAACTAATGATCGAGCTCGTAAACAAAAGTCACGACCGCGTAATAGAAAGATGCCTATGCGTAAGATTTAATTTTCGAATCATAATTATAGCCTCTGAAAGTACGACATGTTTAACAACTGTATTGAAAAATAATAAACTGGTGTGGCATAGATGTACATATGTATGTCTTTATATCGAGTAGACATGGAGGATTTCGATTGAAAAGGGTAATGTAAACAATTTGAAGCCTACCCGGGTCTTGTCAATGTCTACTTTTTGTTTTCGTAAATGTCACAAGAATACAAGATATTTTGTTACATAAACATTATTCTCGTCATATCTCTTTTATTATGTCAGTGATATTTGTTAACTTTATTGTATAAGTTGTCCTTTCTATTGATAGAAAGATCTTGTTTATCTAAACTAATAAATACTAATATAATATTATAAAGAGGAAAGATTTTTTTGTTTGTTTGTTTGTTTGTTTGTACCGAATACGCTCCGAAACTACAGGACCGATTTAAAAAATTCTTTCACCAATAGAAAGCTACGTTATTCCTGAGTGACATAGGCTATTTTTTAATCCCGAAAACGGGTCCTGTGGGGTGGTCCACGGGAGCGAAGCCGCGGGGAACAGCTAGTATATTATAAAGAGGAAATATTTTTTTGTTTGTTTGTTTGTACCGAATAGGCTCCGAAACTATTGGACCGATTTAAAAAATTCTTTCACCAATAGAAAGCTACATTATTCCTGAGTGAAATAGGCTATTTTTTAATCCTGAAAACGGATCTTGTGGGGTGGTCCAAGGGAGCGAAGCCGCGGGGAAAAGCTAGTTTGTATATAAAATCCTTGTTTTAGTTTTTGTGTTTGTGTATGTTTGTGAATACTACTGTCTTTTTACTTACCTACCTACCTATTCGCAGTAACCTAGGCTACCTTTTAAGCCCAACGCTTAAGCAAATGGTTAGCTAAGCGTAATCTTATTAACCACACATATTTTTTTTTTCGATCAAAATCTTTTAGACATTCAATTATACCCACCAAACTGCGTAACAGTTTGTTGGCGGGATAAGCGCTCGTATAAAATCTTGATCTTGAATTATATTAAATTTTGACCTAAGGTTACTAATCATAACAATAATTCATTAATTTTCTAAAAAAAATCCCCCATTGCATTGAAAATCACACAGATTCAATAAAAGATGGTCATATATATTTTCGAAATTGGTATGTAGCTTATCTACATTACCAACAAACTACAAAGCACGTACTTGATCGATTTCTACGCGGGTGGTTCAAATTTGAAATACGAATCTCGGAACGCTCTAATTTTTTTTTCGCCAGCCAGTGTCACAAGGAACGATAGCTAAGGCTTTATTCGTCACTCATTTCTTTGTAAGTCTGATAGCTACCACAAAGGCACAGATAAAATCGGCAGCCAGTTATCGGTTCGGAGGCGTGCGATCTTTTGTAGGGTACAAAAGGATTTGTAAAGCCATCGAACCGTAGTGCACCTATAGACGGTCCTTTTAGGTAATTCGATCGGCTTATTGCTTATTTTGGAAGATTATTTAGCGTGTCTATGGTTTTCTTCGCGTTGAAATATCTAGTTTGCCGCAGATTACTTTGAGCTAGATATATCGTGTCTATGGTTTTCTTCGCGTTGAAATATCTAGTTTGCCGCAGATGACTTTGAGCTAGATATAAAAACAGGCCATGTGCGAGTCGGACTCGCGCACGAAGGGTTCCGTACCATTATCGCAAAAACGGCAAAAAATCACGTTTTTTGTGTTATATGTTAAGTAGGTCTCCCATAACCTACTTAAATATTAATTTAATTCTGTTTTTAGTATTTGTTGTTATAGCGGCAACAGAAATACATCATCTGTGAAAATTTCAACTGTCTAGCTTTCACGGTTCATGAGATACAGCCTGATGACAGACAGACAGATAAACAGACGGATCGTGAAGTCTTAGTAATAGGGTCCCGTTTTTACCCATGGGTACGGAACCCTAAAAAACCTGCCAAGTGCTAGTTTGACTCGCGCACAGGTGGTTCTGTATAAACAGCTACATTGACCGAAATAAATAGGTAAAATGCGTTCATAAACAATGAAAGCACCGAACATTGTTCTAACGAAGGCACAAAATTAACTTTCCCGTTCGAAAACTGTTGTCCCCATACATCAATTTATACAAAATGTTTACTTTTCCAAGTACATTTTATAATTTGGTCGACAATTACTCGTAAACTTGTAAAGCCTTAAAACTTAGCTGTGATAGTTTCCCTTTTAATTTCGTTATATATTTTACAGTCAAAAGGCAAAAACAAGCAGCCAAACAATCAAACAGCCAATCAGCAATCAATGGCAGTCAATCGGTCCAAAATTACTTCTAACTGAAAAAATCAGGCAAAAGTAATTTTGACTGAACACGGTGGTCAAAATTAGTTTTGTCTGAAAATCTGTAATTAATGGTGAATTTAACAGACAATATGTGGTTAAAACTGATTTTGACTTACGCTCTTATTCAAAACTACTTTTAACCACTACAGCATCTCTTTTAAACAGTTGATATGTATACAATTTATTACGTTTATTACGGAGGTTTAGGTTAGGTAAGGTTTAGATAACTAACACAAAAAATATGTAAGAAGTAGAAAAATGCCAAAAATTATTCATTATTGTACACACATCAGCAGCACATCTAGTTACCACAACATATAAAATTTACGAATTGGATATTTTATACTATACTTGCTTATTCAATTACACTCATTTACTCAAGATAAAAGCTACACTAATCATACGCCCTTTATCTCGGCCTCTAAACTAATATTACGAATGCGAAAGTGATTCTGTCTGCCTGTCTGAGTGTAACCTGTTCACATCTTAACAGCTGAACGTAATTGCGGATGAAACTTGGCACACGGCTAAACCATGACCAGGATTAGAAAGTATGGTACTTTTATTCCGGGGAGTACGTTAACTTAGCATAATTTCCAAAATTCACGCGGTTGGAGCCGCGGACGCCAGCTAGTTACATAAATAGCTAAACTCATTAACTTTTGAGTTTGGGTACCCAATAAAATGAACGGGTGATTTCGAAATTACCCATAAAACCACTGAACTACACAGGCGAGAGGATGATCACATTGAATGTGCGCACGTTATCTAGTAGATGTTACTGCCCATAATCCATCTGGTAACATAATTATATGAGACGGCCCGGCCCATGGGATAAGAGGGGCGAAACATTCGTAGTCAGTAGCCACACCGAATGAGGTTACCATTAAATTTGTGTACTTATATGAAGAAAATGTCAGGGTTGTTGGCGAAAGAAAATAATATGATGAAAACAGGTTACAACTCCACAGTAGCATCACCAACCACCTTTGCAAAGTAGGCCACGAAGACAAAAGTAGCTTTAAAACAAATTTTACAGCGTATGTCACTCCTGAAAGCGTTGTACAAATTTCACTTAACACATAAACTATTTTTTCATACGATAAACACAAGAAAAGTGCTTTCACTATTTTTCGAGCGGATTCCCAGTTGTTTTTGCAGCGAAAGAAAGGTAGAGAATTAGGACCAAAGGGGTGCGGGAGGCTGGTTGTAAATCCCGAAGGGTCTACTTTAGTGAGCGTCTTTAGCAATACCGACTCCTACTTACTCGCAGATGAATTTAGAGACCTCGGTTTTGCTCTCAAAGATATCAGGGAAAATCCTGCTTATAGAATATTTGCTATTATTTTTAAAAGGATTTTAGGCCAGCTTCAGTGTTATAAACAAAAGCAATCCGTAATAACCCCACTACAACTCTTCGGTTTCTTGTCAAAAGTATTTTGCGTGGCTAACCTAGTGCTTCTGTTGCAAATATTTTAAAATTTAAAAACTTTGCATTGCAGATTTTGAAACCGAATTTATGAAATTTCATTGATTTTTTTATCTCCAGCGGTCTCGTTAGTATTTATTTATTCAACCCACATTCACTTGTGTCCAATAGTCGAAGTGGGTCTTTGTTTTATTTATCTACCTTATACAACCCAGCAGCAGTAATTCTTATACTGTTTTTGGGACTTGTTCGCCACAATGTCAATACAAGCCGAAGAAGTGTCCAGCATTTGTGATCGTTATTATTCCAAAACAAAAGTTATTATTTGTTTCTCTCTCAATTGTTTCGTATATTGGCGTTTGAACAAATCCGGAGCGGGCTAACATCGAAGTTTGGTAATAATAAACTAATTTCTTGTCACGTTGTCTTGGTATACTGAGGGAACTTGAAGAAAATTGTTTGCGTACGTAATTACCCCTGCGCATTGTTGGCTGATCTCCGAAATGGAAACGGAAACCCGTTTACAAAATGAAACGACTGCTTCTACGACTTCCACTGAATTTTGGAAGACTACTAACTTTAACGAACAAGTTTGGGTATTATTGTATTTTGTCGCAGAGTCCGTGATATAATTAGAATATCATCGTATTTTCAATGGTCGTGAATTGTGGTCGAAAAGTCAAAGACTACATGAATGAAGTCATCCGTTCTTGGTGTTTGTGGTATTCAACATTGTAATCCAGAGAGAAATGGACAAGGTATAGATTTAGGTCATATTATAGTTAACGAAATGAACATTACTGAAAATAACAACAAAATTCCGCACACATCTTTTTGATATTATTTTATTTGTACAACGTGGGACCATCCACTAAAATCTCATTTCGCTTAAAGCTATCCTAGCCGTCCTATGTACGAGAAGGCTTACTGCTAGTGCTGTAATGAAATTTTAAATTCCTCGGATACACAGGTAAACATGGAAAATATAAATGGAATGTAAAACTAATATGGAATAAGTGCCAGAGATAACAAGTTTCTCATTTCTTCTGCGACGTGCACTGTATGCTGTAACTTATCCATAACTTTTAATACATATTCCCTGAAGGTTTAGATCGTATTATGTAATATTTATGTACTCACGTAATAATTTAAGGATAGTGCTTTTAGAATGATTATAATTTATTAAAGGAATATACAACCGATTACTTAAATTCGGACCGAAACTTTTCAGTAAATATTCAGATGTAATACTGAATACAATTCCTTAGCAACATCGTTGCATTGCCAGGAAGTAAGGAAATGCCAAAATTAGCCAACGTGCAGTCTACTGACATGGATACATGATATTTAATATGTAGTCCACTAAGCCACCGCCTCGGCAATTTCGTAAGAACCAGCTATTCTGAATACACATAGATTATAATATTTTTGCATACTTGTAGAATTGAAAAGTAGATCAGGGGTCACTGCAAAAAACACGACGTCTTCATTAGTTCTTAAGTTGTGGGACACCTCTGTTCCTTTTTACCCGACTGCCGAAGGAGGGTAATGTGTTTATTTAATTTCAGGTCGGTCAGTCGATGGTTTCCTTGTCACAAAATAACAAAGACCACTATCGACTCAAAAGCTTAGTCGAAGAGCATTCGAAGGACAAACAGGAAAATTGTGGGAAAAATAGAATTGCTCTCCTTTCATGATCGGTCCTATCCGTTTGAGAGAACTGTCCATTCGATCAAAGTGGAACATCGAGAACTGAAGAAAGCCGTCTAATAGTCGACGGGTAATCGTTTGTTCGGACCGAAGGTACGCCCGGAGTGATTCCGGTTTCAGCACCGGCCGGACAGCTCAATGCGGTAGCTAAGCGGCTTCTGTTGCCGATGCCTATTCTGTTTGTCTTTATAAATGTTGCATGATATTGTTTGCATTTGTATCGGCCCTGCGGTCGACGACCCTGATATCCGTTTAATATGATAATCCACATGCAAACAAGCGGCGGATTGCCCGGCTAAATTATTTATGCACCCCGGCCTGCGGGTGATGGCTTCACTTGTTGGCGACGACTCGGATTTTATTGAACCCCCGAGCTTCGGACAGGTGAGACCGTCCGTGACAAACTTTTTTCACAAGTAATCCTGCACATAAATTATTTACGAGTACGCTGAACAAATGTTGGCGCCCAACGTTGGCGCCTGTGTGCGGACTGCGGTGCGTACTACGCACATGCATGCGGCCGCTGCGAATGTCCCATACGATTGAATAAATGATGAGTGAAAAAATGTGATTGTGTAATTTTTTTACTGCGGGGATCTTTCATATTATATGTCGACGTGACAGTACTATAACAAGGATTTATTATGGTTCATGTAATATCATTTTGAAAACCAGCAGCAACGAAACAAGATATCTGCGGGAAATTAGCTGAATTGTTGAGGCGGCAAATTGTTAGCAAGACAAAACATTTGCAAAAGAAAGACAATCTTTTTGTCCTACATCTCGATCAACTCCTACACACACAAGAACTTCATTACGGTCAGATCAGAGGAGGTGAAACCATTTAGCCATTGAATCAAATCGTCGCTTTGTAATACGCAGCATAAGGGACGCGTAGGCAGACGCTAGCCTCGGCTTAGACATATGGTAATCAATTTCGTGGTAATTGAATCTGGTCAGGCGTGCATGCATCATCCGAGATCTAGATGAGGCAGCGATAGTCTTAATTAAATAATACTGGCTGTAATTCGATCGTAGGTATATAGGAACGGCGACTAAGAGTGCTTTCCAAGCAGCTAGGCGGTACGAGAATTTGGTGCTGTGAAAATGTTTGATTGTTTTCACCGAAGCTGTGCGAGGAATTTGAACTGTGCGAGGATGTATAGCGAAACCATGAAACGGTGTGCAGCTGAGCGATGCGAAGATGCGTAGCGGACTCTTTGCAACAGTGCTCGTTCAAATTCCTCGCACAGTTTTTTTTCACCTTTGCAAACATTCCTCCTGCGCACCCTTCACACGCTTTTTGTTCAAATACCTAGCTCCGCTAACCCTTTTCCACCATAGCTGTGAAGGTAGGCTAGGAAAATGACTTGATCCCATTGGTGGCTTTTTTCCTCGAGCACCGCCTAACTACCTCGCATATCTCTAGTGTAAAAGCACCCGTATTCAGCAATGGTAGGTACCTACTTATACATGGAAACTAATTCGGTGTAATTCGGACGTGTATCATGTTCGTAATGAACTTACCGGCTCGTGAGTATCATTCGTTAATTTGGATAAGTATTGCAATATTAATATTGTAATAGCTGATGTGATGTACTTTCAAACCTGCACGAATTAGAAACTGTTGATATTAAAGTCAGTTTTTAACTGAATGTTTATGATAGCTCTGGGTCGATCAAAAGTTTAGCTAAGCTGGCCTGGTCCGTAGATGGGTGACTTTCATACATAACGAGACCCCTTCATGCCACTGAAACCCGAAAGTCGAAGCCGGATCGGCAGTCGCTCGAAGTAAATATTGGGATATTGTTTTTTTAACCCTGGACGGAAAAAGAAGGGTGTTATAAGTTTGACGTGTGTTGCTGTGTATCTGTGTGTGGCATCATAGCTCCTAAACGGAAAGGAACCTAAACGATTTTCATATAGATTTATTTTGTTTGAAAGGTGACTTTGTCGAGAGTGTTCTATGTTTGATTAAAATCGGTTTAGCCATTCAAAAGATATCCGCATTTTACTTTTTGAATCTGGATTTTTTAGCTGAATATCGTGATATAATTACGTGTTTCGATAGATTGTCGATTGAAGTGGGTCTACTACTAGGTATATTATATGTAGTTTAAAAAGCATGAAATAAAAATTAAATTAAAAAAATTAAAAACCCTCGACATAAAGCCTCTAAAAAGCAAAAAAAAACGCGAGTACGAATTGCGTCGGGAAACCGCAAAGTAAATAAAATAAACTGCTGTTCATGTTGGCGGTTCCCCGACGCGAGTACGAGGGTTATTTTTTGCTTTTTAGAGGTTTTAATTGTCGATAAACTAAAATTTTGACTCAACTATTCTCAAATTTTGTCTGACCAGTATGTAGCCACCTGGACCGCTCTGTCATTTGCCACGTTGAGGTCCTAAAATGTGCAGGTGGCTGGGCACTGGGCAGACAAGAAGGTGAGGCATATCCTGCGACGAAAAGAAGAAGAAGAAGAGAGGTTTTGTGTCGGGGGTTTTTATTTTTAATTTCATGCTTTTTTATATATTTTTAAAAAAACGTTGCCCCGCACTAGGAATTTCTTCCTATATCGTAGGTGCGTTCACAAATATTTAAAGTCACATACACAAGACACCCAGATCCGGAAAAACTATCTGTAGGCCATACAAATATTTGTTACGTGCGGGAATCGAACCCGCGACACGCAGCGCAGCAGCCGATCGCTCAATCACTACGCCAACCGTGTCGTAATCTAGCTCATTCGGTATGGCTGGCAGTCGACCACAAGTTAGTTTGAAAAAGGTTATGCAGATGATGGTGCTGTTCATGAAAGCCCTTGCAGCTTGCTTGATTCTGGTCAGAAAAGTCCCTAAAGATTATGAATTGAAACTTGTAAAACCTAAAAAGAACGCTGGGTATTACGACATCTATACCCAAGATTCTGATTGACAGTTTGCCTTCATGACCACAAATTACTGACACCAAATAAAGAAGATTGCGGGGTTCCAAATAGACAAAAGCAATAAATCACGTACAACATTTCGCTGGTGAAGGGCAGAAAGCAATAAGTCGTAATCAACTGATCACTAATCTCTCTGCGGTCAACTTTGATATAGTTGTTTCGTTTTAGTTTGTCAATAGCGGTCACTGCCCTTTGCCGAATGTTTCTTTGTAGGTACTCGACCAATAAACTAAGTATGAATGGTTTTTCATCTGCCAACGGCTTCGTAAATTATCCCGAGGCAACATATTCCCCGGATAAAGTATCCTATGTGCTATTCCTGACTATAATCTATCTCTGTGCCAAATTTTCGTTCTTATCCGTTCAGCTGTTCCAGCGTGATTGAATAACAAACGTACATCCTCACATCCACACACACATAATATCAAAACTTTCACATTTATAATATTAGTAGGATTAATAAGATACTCAGGGCAACTTTATCACTTTGCTAACATTTGACAGCGGCTTCGCTCATAGACATTTTCCTTCGGGAACATACCACTGAAATATAAAAGATTCCTATTAGATTATACACTGGTACGCTGATAGACCAAGGCCTGGATTACCTGACCCAGGCTATGGCCTAGCAGTTCCGTCAATCACGCCTCAATTTAGCCATTGAGGCGTGATTGATCAACAAACAGATAAACATACATATCTTTACACATTCATTATAATAGTAGGCTTTCCGTTTATTTAAAATTAAGAATTTAATAAAACGGAAGTGCGATGGGTCAACGACCTTTATTGCCATGCTAAAACGCAACAGCTATAAACAGTAGATAGGTACTGTCACTATTACATCAGTGTGTACTGTTGTTCTGTTGCGGTCGACAGCGCTGTGCCACTGAATGTGAACTGATTTGCGCTCAATTGACATCATTTCGGTAAAGTCTGGCGCGGTTTCGGTACTGTTTGTTTGTTAGATTTAGCTAAATGTAATCTGTTCATCCAGCAGCTATGAACTGTCTATAAATTAGAGGTCTAGGAAGATATCGATTTATACGTATATCTACATATGAGTCGAAATTGTTGTTTTTTCTATGCTTGTTTATAGGTTATTATCGCTTTACAAGCTGTTTATCCTTGTATTTTTTGCTTTCATATGTATGTCCGGCAACTAATAATATTTTTTTTCAAGCACTTTCAAGCATCCGATTAAGCTGAACCTTGACATACTTATGTAACTTTGGAAACATTGAAATATTATGGCACTATAGAGCTGATCTCATGATGGAGCCGGAAGGTGGCCATAGCTACTCCTCAAAAATCAAAATAGCACCATCTTGTTTGAGTCATTGCATGGGTATTGACAAGTGTAATCACCATTAAAATTTAGTACTTTTCAGCTCAAAAAACTTTTTAAAATAGAGATTAATGTTTATATTTGAACGATTATGGTAGTGCATCGTAACAATTTTATTAGTACCATCCGTTACAGTTGTAGATTTATTTTTAATTTGGGTCGTGCGCGGTTTTCCAGTCAGTTACTTGTTCAATGCAATATTCCCGTGCGGTCCGAAATTTTATTACAATCGCTCATTAGCCATTCACCTCATACATTCGTCGTATTCGGTTTCAGCGATGTCATCTTATTTTGGACCGCATGGTTTGTGATTCATCTCTTTGCTGATTAGAACATTTACTAACAATATCCACATTCCAAATTAAAATCACTTTTAGTCCCTAGAGATTAATGAGCTATTTTAGTTCCTGTTTACGAAAAATAAACTAGCTCTTTTTAAATAGAAGTGATAAAAATACTTAATACTTACTTAATTATAATAAAATTAATGTAAGAGAATCTTCCTCTGTATACATTATACGATCATTTGATATTTATTATGACAGATTTATTAAAATTGCTAACCTATATAGCATTTTAAGCTTGCTGCATTTGTTATTCTACAACTTATGAGTGTCAGAAGAGCAGTGGTGGTCCAGTGGTATCCGCCGCGACTAACAAGTTGTGGGTCGTGGGTTCGAACCCAGGCAGGCGCTTTACTTTGTGTAAATTATTTCATCACCACTGCTCTCAAAACGGTGAAGGAAAAAATCGTGAGGAAACCGACATGTCATAGAAAGAAAAATTCGTAGACATGTGACATCTACCAACTCGCACTGGGCCCGCGTGGTGGATTACGTTTCATTCCCTCTCACAGAGAGGAGGCCTGTGTCCCAGCGGTGGGAACATTAATAGGCTGATGATGATGAGTGTCAGTGTTTATCTCGGAACTTTGGAAGCAACATGTTTTTGCAAGACATCATTCGTTACTTTATATCTTATCGAATTTACAAGCTGATGTAAGTCAGGTAGCTACTGCGTAGTCCAAGACAAAAGGGAATTATTAATAAGTATAAGAATAATTAAAAAGAGCAGTGGAGGCCCAGTGGTAACGGCCCCAAATTACGTGTCGTAGGTCCTGGGTTAGAACACAGGCAGGCGCTTTACTTTGTGTGAATTATTTCATCACCACTGCTCTAAAACGGTGAAGCAAAACATCGTGAGAAAACAATGTTCTAGAACCAGAAATTCGAAGTTATGTGACATCCACCAAACCGCACTGGTCCCAACAGTGGGAACATTAAAAGGCTGCTGATGATGATGAATAAGTAAATTATTGTAGCCTGTAGCGCACTGCTGGGCAAAGGTACATCTCGTTTCTTTATTTATTTTCTATCCTTTGTTATCTTCTTACCAGTTCCTAAGGAAGACATCCAAGTCATCACACCATGTTGGTTGTGGTCTGCCGTGATCCTGTTAAAAAAAAAAAAAAAAAAAAAAAAAAATAGTTTTTATTGAGCTAGACAAAAGTTCACAATTTTGATTATTAATGACTTAAAACTACTTGCGTTTACAATATTTGACGGAGGGATCATCTGCAGCCGAACTAGGTGAGAGCCTGTATTTCGGCATGCAGCTCCACCCATAGGAACATTGACGCAATAAACTTAGTATATAAATAAAAAATAAAAGGAGCCAAATAAAAATTATTTCAATAGAATCGAAATCACAATAATACATTAATATTCAATAAACTAGATCAAAATAATAATAAATTGGGAATAAAATAGTTAAAATTAAATAACTCTAATAATAATAACTCTTTATTCATACCACGGGGTCTCATTGCTAAGAAAGAAAATTTGGTACAAATAAATCTCACTAGATGGCGCGATATGCACCTCGATCTGTTATTGAATGTGTGTAAAATCACAGATCATATAATACTACAGGTAAAATTAACATTTTCTGGAATTGAACACAAAAATTGTATGTTCTTGTTTCATAAACTCTCCTAAGTACAAAATTATGGAATATTGGGCTCTTAATTCACATTTCAAAGATTATTAGACGGATCATTTAAAATTGATGCCAATAAATGGCACATTTTTAAATTTTTGAGGCATTCCACTCGATTGTTAAAGTTTGCATTTTAACACATTTTGGTGCAAAAAAAATCTGTGAAAACGTGCAAATAAATACTAGAAAACAAACCTTCACTGTATTTAAAGAAAAAAATATTTACGAACCTAGTAAACCCTTTTACTTGCAAGTCGCTGCTAACACCATCTATCTATCACCGTGAAACAGTACCGAATGCGTTCGATGTACAAAAAATTGCCAGAATAAGCAGTCGAAAAACACTAGTTACGTCGGCACGGTTTCTTTGTATGGGATGAGGTATCTGTATGCTAGTATTATATTATCTGTGTTCATACTTTGAAATTAATAAACTATCTACTATTATACTTAAATAATAAGTCTTAGTTATAATTTACTAAAATAATACAACTACAATATACTACAATAATAAAATATGTAAAATATAGTAACTCTTATGAGGTCCGGCTTATAAAACCATATTAACATTCACATTTATGTAGTTGTATGACTAGTATAAACTTTTCGGTCAGTCCGGAAGTTAGTGAGATTTATTGTGGAAAAAAGTATGTAAAATGTTTTATCAACAAACACCATCGAATACTATTTATCATATAAGATATCTCTCGGTTATTATCAATAAAGATAAACACACTCGTGTGTAACATTATTACACAAACGAAATCAGTTGGAATGAAATGACTTGCCAAACATTATAGGACATAACGAAGAATGAGACATATTAAAAAAAACTTTTTCGGTTTGTTTTTTTGTTAAAAAGTTTTTTATTTATCTCTTTTTAGTTTTGATAGGTACTTCCAATTGCCATAAAATTCATATATAGCCAAAGTCGGTTAAAAAGACATGTTATGTAATCCCATTCAATCACCTCACAATTTCACCGAGTTTACCGCTAATCATTAAGTAATTGTCGATTATATTAGATTGTCACCACTTAAAAACGAAGAAGAGCGCAATTTCCAAAAGCTTTTTGTATGCTTGTCCTAAGGGTAGGTAGGTACATCGTATACAGTTATGTGCAGTGATGTGGGTGATAAATCTCAAATCAGTTTTCATACATTTACACAGCAGTTATGTATTTTTGTAGGGTTTTGTGGGTTTTTGTACAGCTGGTACAGCTATACCAGGTCGTATCGAGTTTTACAAAAAAGGCTTTGTACGGCCTTTCAACTTTTCGGCGGAAAAGAAACAATTTACGATCAAAATATTAGAAAAAATCACTTTTATGTGTACTTTATTCTTAGTAAAAAAAAAAACTTTATTTCCAAAAATACATTTTACAAGTAAAAAACATAGTCATTATAAAAATTGCAAACATTACAGATAAATACATAATAATAATACATAATAGGTTAAGTAATTTATTTGATGAACCAACTGTCGTATAAATTACGGCAATAAATATAATAAGTAGATACACTATATGGTAACAACGTTGTTCTTCTTTATTATGACTAAGTGTTATGGAATTGTATTATTATTTACTGTATTAAGTATACCAAAATTGTACCAACACTTATTGCGAATAAATTGATTTGATTTAGTAACGCGTGCTTTGCAGCACTTACAAATTGGAGCCTCTTCTTTACCTGGGTGACAGTTTCTCTTGAGCATTTTAACATCTACCGGGTAAATCGAGGTGAATATAACCTCAGCGGTGAATGGAACAAAACTTTGAAGAGAATTTTCACGTTATAAATGTTTTTTTACAACATCTTAATAGGTACTTCAATATATTAAATAATTACTTAAAAACTTAACTTAAACTTAAAAAACTTAATTACTTAATATAAAAACCGGCCAAGTGCGAGTCGGACTTGCGCACGAAGGGTTCCGTAGCAGTATCGCAAAAAAATCACGTTTGTTGTATGGCAGCCCTACTTAAATATTTATTTTATTTTGTTTTTAGTATTTGTTGTTATAGCGCCAACAGAAATACATCATCTGTGAAAATTTCAACTGTCTAGCTATTATGGTTCATGAGAAACAGCCTGGTGACAGACAGACAACCAGACGGATCGCGGAGTCTTAGCAATAGGGTCCCGTACCCTACCCTTACCCTTTGGGTACGGAATCCTAAAACACGATGCTTTGTTTGAAACCAATAAAATGTTTGAAACCAATAAATTGGTATCTCAGTTAAAATCCTAATCAAAGTTTTGTTCCCGAGGTTCTATTCACCCCGTTTTACAGTATATGTCCATTTAAAAGGTCCGTATATATTAATTAATGATAAACAATTTCCGTGTTCGATCTCGAATGAATAAATTATTATTATTCAGAGTCCGTAATAGACCGGTTGACCGCTTGACCGAATCTTAGCTAAAGAAAGTCAAACCCATTTGTTTTTATAATCGCCGCTGAATAATAACATGGTTGCCTAGATACCGATGCACTGTTAATTAATTCAGGTGTTATATATACACTAGCACTTCACCCGCGACTTCGTTCGCGTGATCCGTGTTATATCCTACAGATTTATTTATTTATTTAAACTTCATGTACAATAGTGGTACATAGGCGGACTTAATGCCACAAGGCATTCTCTACCAGTCAACCTTTGGGTTAAAAGGACAACATTGTGAATGGGTACAAAATAAAATTTAAAAATAACAACCTGTATACGAAAATAAATATACTTACATATATATTATTATTATTACAGATGACTTTTTATAAAAAAAACTCATACAAACTTTTATCCCCTATTTCACCCCCTTAGGGGTTGAATTTTTGAAAAATCCTTTCTTAGCTTACGTCATAAGAGGAATACGTGTGCGAAATTTTAATATTCTAGCCCTAAAGGGTTTGGCCTGTGCGCTGATACATCAGTCAATCACTTTTGCCTTTTATATATATATACATAGTCATTAATTAAGATGATTGAATCAATGATAGGTACACTAATGTTAATAATGATACAAGCCCCGAAACTGTTTTACTCATATAATACTAACATATCATAATCTGGGCGCACGGTTGGCGCAGTGGTTGAGCGATCGACTGCTGCGCTGCGTGTCGCGGGTTCGATGCCCAATACAGAAAGTTGTTTAGGCTCTGGGTGTTGTGTATGTGAGTTTATGTTTGTAGACGCACCCACAGAAAGAAAAGATACAGAAAGAAATTTCTAGTGTGGGGTAAAGTTAAAAAAAAAAAAACATAATAAAAGAATTATTAAAACTCATAAACTCACGCCTTTTTCCCATGGGGGTAGGCAGAAACTACAGAACGCCACCTGCTACGATCCTTACAAACTTCAAAAAAATTGTCTCTTTTTATATGCATAGTTGGTTTTCATGTGGCTTTACTCCCAATTATGGTCCATAACCGTAACCGGAAGACGTTGCGATGGAAGGTGGACCGATGAACTGGTGAAGGGTCCGGAATCCGCTGGATGCGAGACGCACGGGACCGGTCAATTTCGCAACGCTTGGGGGTGGACTATGTTCAGCAGTGGACGTCTTTGGGCTGAAATTATGTCCATATGAATCGTTCATTTTCCAGCGTGAAAAGTAGCCAATTGCCACTCAGTCATGGTGCAGCTTTGTAATAGTTAGAAGATTTTTGTAATCGGATTAGTTCTTCAAGAGATTACCTTTTAAAAATACCTTTCCCTTTAAACCCTTGAGTGGCTTAATTACCGAAACACTTAAAAAGCCATTGTGTCTCGCGAGGATCCACGTTTTAGGCACTCAAGAGGTTATAACAAACGAACTATTTTACCTCTTCATTTTAATAGTTTGAATGTTTAAGGCATAAGCGGAAAAATTTGGTTTCCTTATATACCAAGCTAGGTATTTGTCTGGCGTAGCAAAAGTGTAGCACAACTTTGAATCTTATTAATTAGTAAAATCTTAAGCTTGTCGCTCTTTCATTGGACCTGCTAATGACTCCTTCAAAGTAAGTACTTTCCGAATTAATTACCACCTGATACCTAATCGATTTCTCTCCAGAATTTTCTTACCTCAGCCGGCTCAAAGGGTAATATATAAATAAACACTTGCTTTTAAAAAGAAAGTAACAACATTAACACTCTTACTTTATACCACAGGATGGCAAATTATGTTAATTTGTTTCAAAAATCTGTCAACACCAATTACGTGACGTGTCTAAAAGTGGGCAATTTAATTTGGCACATATTTCGAAGCCGAAAGCGAGTTTTCGTAAATCGTGTTAGGAGTTTAGCCGTACGGTACGACACGAGAGACCGCGGACACTACCGCCGCCGTATGCAAATAAGGAGCCACCCAAAGAAACAAGAACAAGATTGTCGGGTTTATAAAAATAACAGGCGAATCCACTTTCATTTTTATACCAAGTTCCGGCGCCACGCCATTGTTGTTGGAACACTACAAAGGGAACGCATTCTATTTTATTTCTCAAATGCGTTTTTGGAGAAAGCATTACATAAAAGTCAAGCCGCATCTTCCCCGCTTGTCTTTATAACACGTCTGTTCTCATAAACTTTTAAGTGTTCTTTACGTAATACTTATTACAATAATACATTGTTAAACTCAATGTATTTTCACAGATCCCTCGTTATTATTCATCAACTAACAAAAAGCTAAAGTAAATAAAATTTATTACGTAGCTAATTCCAAAAGTTTCGCTTTGTGTACTCTGTGTTGTTTATAAGTTATTTTAGTTAAAGTTGAGTATGATTTTGTTGTTGATTACTGTTGGAATTAATGATCTGTTTAGTTTGAGTGTTTCATTTGTTTTACTTGCAAAGTCGTAAATAGGGAGATTGGAAAGTCCTTCGCTTGCCCGGGAATGGAAAATGTTTCTGGACCGTTATATATTACTAACAATCACTTGAAACATTTTCATTTCTACCATATGTAATGCAGATTAAACACATTACCTTTGGTATTATCCGCAGAAGGATAAAACACGTCACTATTTAAATTTATTCATTTAAAGCCATAAGCGCTGTAGCACTAAAATACACTCCGCAATAAAAAATCTGCAAATCCAATCAGGCATTCTGAATGCAAAGTATTATTACTAAGGAATATAACACAATCAAGCTCAGAGCCCCATTATACAGCTACCTCCAAGAGAAATCGTAAATTGATGTGAAATACTTGATGAAATCTCATGATCATCTAATGATATAACTCTTTTATTGTATCTGAGATCTTACAGTTTATAATGCTTTGTTTTGCGAGTGAGTAGAGCTGTTTGCCTGTTTCTCAGTACGGCGCTGGAGTCTGGGTTTGTGATCGTTTGATGATAATAGGGTCGACCTCTATTATTTGGGACTTAAAACTGGCAAAATTTGGGTGTACTATAGGTGCTCTGAGTAACCTTTTGGGAATTCAGGATCCTTATTAGTGACACTACCGGATCGTGTACGTAGGTGTACAATCTGCACATCATATCTAATGGGAGCGTATTCTTTGGCAGAATTAACGCAATATTATGTTGGATAATGTACAGGCTGCATCTGGAGTTATTTATTATACGGACCTTGTGGAAACTAGAAGAAATAGCCGAGCGTTCAAGCGTTTTTGCCATACCTAATAATAGAATCAAATATAAAACCCCCATCAATATTAATGTTAATTTTTATCCGTGGTGCAAGGCAACTGGGCTTATCCCAGTTGTAAACGACCCTTTGTGCTTATTGGTCTTGTTTGTTCTGTCTCCTGCTTGGTATGGAGGGAAGTGGAAATTAAGTCTTTGTTTTCCTACTCCTCCTTTATCATTTTCTGATTAATTTAGTTGCGGGATCCAAGACAGTTAACTTCATTACGGGACTTCGTCGAGCTTCATTGCCTCTGCGCTTTTCTGGTGGTCGCCACTGTTGATTCTGGCTTTCAGGAATTGCAGTGGTTTGGGAATCGTGTGGTGGGATTGTCCCAATACCGGATCGTGTGTTATTACAACGTGTTTTTTTTTCAGTCAACGGGTTTGATGCCTGGCTAGGAATATGGATTTTTCAAAAATCCAATGATGCAGTTTTAGTTTTCATCAAAATCGGCCCCGTGACTCCTTTGAGTGTTTTTCGCTTCTCATAATTTCTGATTTGGCCATCCACGCCCACTTGGAAAACACATGTATAGAGCTGTCTGCAATAGACAACGATATCAAAGTGCATTCGATTCGAGATTGTACTCGTTCCATATCGATTTTAAGGTCATAACAGTGCTTCAGTTGTGTTAGGTTACTGGTGCATCGGGCGTACAATAACGACCGAGATCGGTAAGATCCTTTTGTTGATGCAACTGCGGCTTAGGGGATTGATATCTGAACATCAGCTGATGTAGGTTGGCTACAGTTTACTTTAATGGAGTTTATAGACTTTTATATCTATTGTGTTGGAGACAGGCAGGCTTTTATGTTGTTCTGGACTTAACCGACTTATTGACAAGTGTTTTCTGTTACTCTGATCGATACCACAGATAATAAATTACTAGCATACAGACGCATCATTCAATATAAAGAAACCGTGCCAACTAGAGTTTTTCGTCTGACTAAACTGAATATTTTTATAAGTCCAACATTCGCGTTCGGATCCGATCCATAGCGATAGATGGTGTTAGCAGTGACTTGCAAGTAAAAGGTTTAACTCGGTTCGTGGTACATAGGTAAAGGTAGCTATGGTCGTTCATCGTGTTATTCGTTTGTTATTCTTTCAATTATGATAAACTATTAAAATATTGACGTTTAGTTAGGGACACATTTTTGTCAGAAAAGGAAGATAGCAATGGTTTACTATTATTATCTTCCTTTCCTGGCAAAAATCAGCCACCAATTAATCGCTGGTAGGCGCACTGATTAATCCGAAATCAACGCAAGAATTACTAGAACATGGCGCGCAGGAAAAAATTACAAAGTGAGAGTTTGTGAAAAATTTACGAGGATTAAGTTACCGGTTTGTGGGCGCTTCTGCAGTCGTCCGCTTATGAGGATGGATTACGATGCGAACGTCCGCGGCTCCTGATAAATTACTTCATAATGCGCTTGCGAATCCCATCGACGAACGCAAAATGAAAATTAATTTATCGGAAACCGTTGTTGCGAAATTATTTCTTCATTAACATTAAATTTGAATAATATTTAACAGCATATTCACAAATTATTTACAATAGCTGTAACTCGTAAAAAATATACTTTTAATTTTAATTTGTTTCCCCCCGGAACTATGAATTTTCTCGTGATCAAACGTAGCCTATGTTACTCGTTATTACATCAGCTATCTACCAGTGAAAATCGGTCCAGCCGTTTCGGAGATTACCCGGAACAAACAGACAGACAGACAGACAAAAATCTTAAAAATTGCTTATTTGTTGTTAGTACCGTATATACTTTCACGTGCATTCAATAAAACGTTATTTTGATATTACATACAGACACTTCAATTTTATTTATTTGTATATATCGGAGATAGGAGGGCTATCTTCAATAATACCCTCGGTCTGTGGGCATATCGTGGGTATGCAATGCACAAAGCAGGTAACTTATGCCGTTTTAGAGATAGTTCTTGTTCCAATTTTATCAAAGCAGCGGATTCGGCCACCAATCGTTTCGCTTTTTCCCAACTAAAACACACTTGTTCAAGTTCACACACGCCACTTTAGGCTACTTCTCAACTCCTTTTTAACTCCCAAAACGCGCGCGTCCGCGCGTATCTTTTCTAACTTCACGACCCAATATGGCGGGAGAACCCACTCAGAGTGCCTCTATGACACTCCTGCTTTTTATTGGCTAAGAGAATCTCTTCCGGCAAATTACTGCTTGTATTATCCAATCCAAATCGAGTATTTTGACATAAGAGAAATAAAGTGTTGTCAATCGAATAAAATCGAACTGAGAATTGATCAGAAGCTAAATGTTGCCAATTAAACAAACCTGAAGAAATAAGTTTACAAGCGATATTTATTACTAATCATTTACCTTCCTCCGATACGGCCATCTTGACATTCAAACGGTCCCACGTTTGATGTAAAGCGACGAGCAACATCGTTACTCAACCAAAAAAACAAAAACCAAGAGGAGATAAAAAAAATAAGTAATAGGTTAAGTTCGGCCGCTCCTGACCAAATAAAAAAAAAATAACGTGGTCGTGACATCTTCCACGTGAAACCTTCAATCAACACCTTATATTACCAGCCTACAACAAAACTCAAGTACATCTTTACTCAAGAAAACAGAATTCTCATAGCTTTCACACTGTTCATTTGTTTTCTCCATGTAAATCTATGTCTCCACACCATACACCGTACACAACCATCGTCGTACTATCAAACCAGCCACCTCACCATTTAGACAACCATATTAACACATTCTAAATGGTTACCGAAGCACCAGAGGTACCAGGTTCCCAACAAACGCCAAGTCGGTCTCGAAGCACTAAGTGTGCCAGAAACCACCCAAACGCCCAACACAACATACCATGTCACATACACCAAACAACAGGTCACCGAGGCCCCAGAGGGACCAGGCTCCCCCAGACATACAACAGGTCACCGAAGCCCCAGAGGGACTAGGCTCCCCCCAGACAACAGGTCACCGAAGCCCCAGAGGGACCAGGCTCCCCCAGACAACCGGTCCTCTCGAGGCAACAAGACTGCCAGATACCCATGCCACATACACAAAACAACAGGTCACCAAAGCCCCAGAGGGACCAGGCTTCCCCAGACAACCGGTCCTCTCGAAGCAACAAACTGCCAGATACCCATGCCACATACACTAAACAACAGGTCACCGAAGCCCCAGAGGGACCAGGCTTCCCCAGACAGATAACAGGACTCCAAAGCCCCAGAGGGACCAGGTTCCCCCCTGACAAATCCAGCAATGTTTCTTGGTCCCACAGCAATCGCTGTAGCTCCTGATGGTCAACCCAGTGACCACCCTGCAACCATAGTCATCCTGACCAGGCCTCGGAACCCACCACGGTTACAGCAGTCATCCTACTGACCACTCACCTCGTAACCCACCTCGGTTACAGCAGTCATCTTACTGACCACTCACCTCGTAACCCAACTTGGTTACAGCAGTCATCTTTGACTACACACCTCGTAACCCACCTCGGTTACAGCAGTCATCTTTGACCACTCACACCTCGTAACCCACCTCGGTTACAGCAGTCACCGCAGCGACTACTCATCACCGTACAGTCAGTCCTTTGACCATACACACGACCTCACCATTGCTAGATAGATTTGAATCAGTCTTCAACACAGTACATTCAGTTACTTCAATGGGTACTTGATCTTTCAGCTTTCCTCTAACTCATCATGAACCAAAGCCTTTAATGCAACACATAGCTGCCGCCATTCAGAACTCCAATAAACATAAACAGCACCTCTAAACCAAAATCAAATTAGTTATTTCAATCTTCATTCTCAGTACTGAATACAACGGCAATCTCAAATTCAGGCTTTCTTTCCCAGCCAAAAGCATATTCAAGAACTCCATTTTATGTTCATGATTTCATACCAAACCCTCAGTGCGATAGGTATAATAACTACCAACATCAAACATTACCAATTTTGTAAACTAAAATTGAAAATGAAATCATGCACCGCATGTCACCGAGTTTACATCTGCGTTAACATTATCTTATCCAACTTGCTCAGATAGCTAATAAAACAAAATTACGTTAGGTATGTTCACAATGACCAGCACAGAACATTCAACAAGATAGAACACCACAACCATTACTGACAGTATACTTTAAATTCCACATTTATTATTCAAGGTAGGTACTAGCTTACATGACACCACACAATCACACAATTCACAAATTCACACCTTTCTTTAAAGAGATGTTACAATTATTAAAACTTCTGAATAATGTTCAAGATTACCGAGGCCAAGCATCGTTGAACAACACAGAACAAGGAAACCATTCCTAGTTTCCACCAAAAAAACAAAAGCTCCTGTACCAAGTAAATCAAATAGAACCCAAGTGTCCCATTCATGGTCCACAATCAACAATAACTTAGCAAATACATTCGCTACACAGAATGCACTTTCAACTTAAATGCCGATTCAACTCTTGACTCCGTCATCTCTCTGACCCACGACACTGAGAAACTGTACTATGTAAATTAAAATGTTGCCAATTGAACATCTATCTCATCTTCAGCCACAACTTCAACAGTTCCTCGAGAGGGCCAATCCCTCGGGCATCCCATAATACCTGAACACGTCTTCTAGACACCATCTTAATGTCTAGTTGCACTTTTCATTTGCCATAGTCAATTTAAATCGTTTTTATTTGTAGGTATCGTTAGAATGACATGTTATCAGTTGGTTAGTATATTGTGATTTACAACAACTAAACATTAACTTTAACTTTATTCAACCGTTGTAGCAACAAAACTAAACGCCAACTGTCTAGGCTATAGTAACGTTAATCCTCGTGATATTTCCAGGTTGTAAGATTGCAAATGAGTCAACCAGCAAACTATTTCACTAAACTTTAACACCGGTTTGAAAATAATCTTGATCACATAACTCTTAACTGAAAGTTATCACAACTCTTTGGAACGAAGCAAAAGTTAGAAGTTTAATCCTCACAGTGACTCACACCTTGTAACGATTTATTAATAATCTAGTCTTTATCTAGTAACTTATAAGTTAAAAATCATACCACAGTTAAAAGTTATTTGTTTATGTTTTGTCTTGTCCGACTTTTTTCGAACTTTTTCGAATGTTGACACTTACATGTCACTGTCTAATAGAGATGAGTAAGGGATGGCGATCTGTTATCAATTAATCGACGAATCGATTTAAAGGCAAAAAATAAACAAACAATTTTTCAATCGATATCCAGTACTGAATCGATCCAGCGTATCGATATTTCGCCCTAGAATATCGAGATTCGATTTTTCTGTTTTGATATGAACCAAAATATTATTTAAAAATAGTCGAATGTATTACACAAAGATATTTGAATTCAACGTTAACAAAATAAATTTCTTTCCCTTTTACCTGATACTTTAATTTAGTTGTAAAAACAATCCCAATCAGCCAAAGATGTGAAAAGATACACTATTATTACGATTTTTCTTTTTACTTTCCATAACTGGATTCACACTTGCATTAAAAATACCAACGCGAATAGTTAGAATGTACGTTATTTTCAAAGAAAAGCATATTCACAAATTTCCTTGAAGATCAAATCAACAACAAACTCAGTGGTAATAATATTTACGGGCAATCTGAAGTGACACCTATTAATAAAGAATGCATGGCTAAAATGCCTAGTATCTTTACTTCTCGATTATCAGTAGTGAGTAAACTAACAACCTATTCATAAATGTGTGTACTCTTGTGACAGCACTAGTGGTCACAAAACCGTATATTGTTCTAATATCATGCAACATAAAATAATGCAATGAAATCTAATTTCTTTCCGTTTTGTTCTCACATTCCAATGCTCCAAGTACATTAGAAAGATGAAATTGCGAAAATCGTTTCATTGTTTATTTTGTTGGTAAATAAAAACGATTAAATACTTGAAACAAAATATTTCAAAGCTTAAGCCGTCAAAGGTTTAAAAGATGGCGTGACATGCACGGACTTCTCATTCTGTCTATGCAAAAATTATTTGTTTGTTTTTAAATTTTATTATTATTTAAATCACGAAAAAACAACATGCTCGTATTCAATAAGCTCCCCCAAGCAGTAAATCACGGCATAATGGGGTCCCGAATCCAATTTCGATGATTATTGAAAGAAACATACAGTATCAATACCATTACATAGATGGCGCTGTTTGATTTTTCTACTCTTTTCATGTAACTTACATTAAACATTTCCATTAAACAACATAATGCAATAGTTATAAATTGCAATTAATGCAACAATTAATTATAAAACTTAGGTACTTCCAAATCCAATACATACTTCGGCTGCCACAAATGTATGCCAATGCACAGATAGTTGAATGCAGATCAAAGTAACATACCTTTAAGCCTGTACTCCCGGAAAGGTCAGGCAGCAGTGCCAACCATGCACATGTCCAGACTCCTAGGTGCTATCAGAAAATATTAAATTGATTGATCACCGCAGCGGCATGTATAAAACCACTAAATTTCCTCTTTCATAGTTCTGTAGACTGCAGGTTGTATGTTGCCTCTTGAAATGGAACCTGAGCTCCACACTTATCTTGTAGCAC
Organism: Anorthoa munda; assembly: GCA_945859665.1. NCBI lineage: Eukaryota > Metazoa > Arthropoda > Insecta > Lepidoptera > Noctuidae > Anorthoa > Anorthoa munda. Next base: position 8,762,479 of record OX243913.1, on the reverse strand, counting down.
TACATGCAGCCGGTCACAACAGGTCTTTTGGTATCCACAGCCATGTTGAAGGGCTCAGACGTCCGTGCTATTTGTTGCATATTGTGTGAATGGCTGAAAAATTCATGTCTATGAGCAAGATTTCCACAAGCTTATAGTTTTATTGAATCAAGTTGTAGCTTAGGATGTTTGCTCTCTTGCACTGTATTTGCACAAGTGGTCTTAATCTTTTGCGAATTCCGCTGACAGTATGAATCTGGCCGAGTTTCATTTAGCAACATAACGAAAATAACAGTTTATTTTAAATTTTAGCCACTATAAACCAGGAAAAACAATATTGTGGCTAAACTTCATAAGGCATTAGATTGGTACTTATTATTGTCGGAATACTTAAGTTTATACTTCCCTGAACATTACCACCACAGTTGTGTTTCCCAAGTATCTAGTCAGGATTGGGCGTCGATGTCATCATTAACTTCATCATTATCTGCAACTCGACTTCGCATATTGTCTAGGATAGGCCACACTATACAGTTTAACTCGGGCAACATGATATTCCTGTCTCTAGTAGCCGGCACGTTGCAAAACATCTCCATTAGGTAGGTAGGTAGGTACTTCCATGCTAATTTTCGCGCACCAAGCAGAGCGCGCCAGCCATTACTCGTCTCATTTGGTCCATTATCGCTTTGTGCGTGCATTGTTTTCACTTCCGATATCGGAGATAGGAGGGCTATCTTCAATAATACCCTCGGTCTGTGGGCATATCGTGGGTATGCAATGCACAAAGCAGGTAACTTATGCCGTTTTAGAGATAGTTCTTGTTCCAATTTTATCAAAGCAGCGGATTCGGCCACCAATCGTTTCGCTTTTTCCCAACTAAAACACACTTGTTCAAGTTCACACACGCCACTTTAGGCTACTTCTCAACTCCTTTTTAACTCCCAAAACGCGCGCGTCCGCGCGTATCTTTTCTAACTTCACGACCCAATATGGCGGGAGAACCCACTCAGAGTGCCTCTATGACACTCCTGCTTTTTATTGGCTAAGAGAATCTCTTCCGGCAAATTACTGCTTGTATTATCCAATCCAAATCGAGTATTTTGACATAAGAGAAATAAAGTGTTGTCAATCGAATAAAATCGAACTGAGAATTGATCAGAAGCTAAATGTTGCCAATTAAACAAACCTGAAGTAATAAGTTTACAAGCGATATTTATTACTAATCATTTACCTTCCTCCGATATATAGATTATTTGTAAAGATGAACATGCAAATATAACTTCCGAAAAATAAATAACGATATTTGCTAAATTACATCATCGACAATTTCTTGATTGTTAGATCAAGATCTTTATCGGCTCGGACGGATATTCAAAGCGACGTGACGCCCGCCGACTCGAAGTATTTGTGGATTAGTGTCTCCTCCAATTATAAGTGAGAGAAACTTCAAAGCCATGGGGCAAGACGCCGTGGGCAATCAAGTTTGCTTTCTGTCAAACGACCTTCAGAGAAAGCGTAACATTTGACCGATCTATACTTTTAAAACGATAATTTAGATGAAACAAGTTATAACAGATTTCTATTCGGTAATAAGATAGCGATTAATAGGCACGTAATCTACCTAACTATTTTATATAATTTTGTAATTACATTGTTCTGTTAGTGGTAGTGGTAGGGAATTTGGTCTGTTGTGCGTGGGAGCACTGGCTAACATAGCCAGCCTAGCTCCGTCCAAAAGCACAGAAGCTTCCTGGGAGCTACACAGGCTACACGGAGCGACCTCACTGTTCCGAGGATTAGTTCGCGTTGAGAAGCCACGACCTCGCATGCCAGGATTACGTGGGCGGCTGATTCTTCGGCGTTTAAACAGGCCCTGCAAAGTGGGCTGTCCGTGGCGCCTATGTTGAATAGATGTTTGTTAAGAAGGCTTATTGTCCCTATAATTATTTTTAGGTTATTTCTACTCAGGCTGAGGCGTTTTATATTGTTATCTGTTAATTCAATCAATCTACTTCACTTATTCCTATCTATGTACTTATGTTGGGATCGGCTTCCAGTCTAACCGGATTTATCTACTTCACGCCAGAACAGCTGTTTAAGTTGTATCAAGCGCAAGTACGATTTTGCATGGAGTACTGTTCTCATCTCTGGGACGGATCTGCCAAATACCAGCTTGAGGGACTAGAGTCAATCAAAAAACGGGCCAAGAGGCTCATTGGTAATGAGGCACTGGCCAAGTCAAAGCTCCAGAGCCTTAAACATCGTCGTTCGTCGCCGAGTTGCCAGCTTGTCGGTTTTTTATCGGTTGCATTTCGGGGAGTGCGCGATCGATTTCCGCCCAGCCCATTTCATCATCGGCATACAAGACTTATGGCGATGCGCCATCAGTACATGATGGACATCCCACCCATACGCACTAAATGTTTTGAAAATACTTTGATTATGCGTACAGTTCCCTGCTGGAGTCTGTGTTCCCCAATAGCTACAACCTCGGGGTCTTTAAGTCAAGAGTGAATCGGTAACATCTAGGCAAGTGTGTTACATCATCGACCACATCATTGCTTACCATCAGGTGAGATAGTGGTCAAGCGCGAGCCCATCCATAATAAAAATAAAATACCAGAATACCCTATTTCCACAAACGAGTAACTGGGTAAAACGATACTCTCTGACTATAGACTGGTGTTAGATTTCTAGTTTCTATACCTATATAGGCTTCCCGTAACGGTTTTCAATTAACTACAAATGATAGTCGGGACAAACAGCAGTCTCGGTACCTACGAAATGAATCCCATCAACAAACCAGCCTCGGCCAGCGTTGCACGGATCAATCTGTAATTATTTAGCATTGGCTTGACATATACCAATTTAGTTTTTTGTGTATATAGTATATTTGAATAATAAAATCGTGATTTATTCTCAATATTGCACCTACCACTATTTGTCTCTGCATCACCCAAAGGACTACAGGTACAAAATGCCTAAGGCATTAAGTCCGCCTCTGTATGTTTTGTGCATGAATTATTAAATAATAAATAAATACCAACACACATGTAAAGGAAATTACTTCTAACATAAATGAGCCAGTATCTTTCCTGATTACTCTAGAGATGCGGATGTCTTAAGAATTAAACTTTACCTTCACGGAATCCCAGAATTGCAAAATATTAGAAGATATTATGTACCTTTTATACTTCATCATTAAAGTTTACAAGATCATAATTTCCGTTAAGCTAGCAGAAACTATCAATAGTACAGGCAAATAGTTACATGAAGAACATATGAATATTGTTCGAAGTCAATTGGATGTGGCAATAGATAAGCTCAAAGGAACTGATGTGATAAAACAAGACTACGTCTTACTCAACATCATCGATTACCTATGGGTCTTCTCTTTCTTCTACTAAGTAAACTTCCCAGCTCCCTGCATCCCTCATAAGCTCATACTGATGTTGCCCACGAGTTTGGGACAAACCCACCGCACTATTCCCAAACCACTGCAACTCCTGAAAGCCAGAATCAACAGTGGCGACCACCAGAAAAGCGCCGTGGCATGGCCCACGAGTTTGATGATTCGTCGAACTAACAACGTCTTTCTCCGACTCTGTCTTTCTTCTTTCTCCGTAAGTGTTTTCGTGGCATTAACAGTGGGCCCTATCAGAATATCAGCGCAGCGTTATTTCTTTTTCGGATATCGCTGTATATGCTGAGATAGGAGCCTTTTTGGTCTCGCAAGGGGTTTTATTTTAATCATTGTTTAATTTCATGCTTTTATCGTGTCTCCTGTGCGGGTCACAAATAAATATTTTTTCTTTCTTTCTTTCTTTAATTCATTCAGCCAAAATAAATTGGCTGTTACCACTGTACCACTTTTTTTTGGGTTTGATAATCCTCCAAAGACTTCTCCTGTTCTGTGTGAAGCGAGAGGGTGTCAGATTCTTACTGACTAAAATCGACCCGTGTTCCTTCAGTTGCTTGAACTAGGGCCGCGGTAACTCTTTTTCAAATTTATCCGCGACCACTACTGTACCACTAAATATGTATGCCAGTATATACTATGACAAAAAAGTAATAAATCCCATTTTATTGCTCGAAATATGACGGAAAGAAGTACGTACTTAACAGGTACTTAATCCAATATGCTACGGCCTCATTTCGGCTGACACTCACGTAACACTATAATTCCTTTTATATTAATTACTTGTATGTACAGCAATGTAGGACAATCTTAATCCTCGTCTAATTAGTTTCATAATACAATCAGATAAATGCAGAGACTAAACGGAAGACGTTTATAAGTGTCAACGATAAACGAAAGTTATGATTATTAGTGTACTATAATAATATGATATAACAGTATCCGTGTGTTTTGTTTAAAACTATGTTTTTTCTACCGATATGCTTGGGCAAATTATACTCTTTTATTCCGATGCCGATATGGGTAAACAATATAGGTGCCCAACCTTTCTGCAAAACAGAACTGATGTTACGAAAGTTTTAAGGCATCAGTATTTAAGTTTAATACAATATATAAAGAAGACCAATTTAATTTGACCTCAACTATGCATTACTCTATCTTTTGTTCCAATTCTGTCCTAAAATGACAAGCCCTTGTGTTCCTTTCGCAACAAGAAATTTTATCCAAAGCTACTCAGCAGTTTTAACTACCAACGGGACAGATAGACGGACATATTTGGGCTTTATTTGTGACCTCAACTATGCATTACTCTATCTTTTGTTCCAATTCTGTCCTAAAATGGTAGACCTTTCGCAACAAGAAAGTTTCTCTAGAGCTACTTCTGCAGTTTTAGCTATCAACGGGACAGATAGACGGACATATTGGGGCTTTATGTGTATGATCAGAGCGGTGGTGGTGGGAGACGCCGGCGCCGCGCGGCCTTGGAGAAAGTGTATGAGTGCGGTTTCACCTCGGATCTCGGGTCTCCGCTACCGGGCCCAGCTGATCTCCCCCGATACTCACGTAATGGACGATATCTCCTTTGAAGTTCAATGATTTGTTGTGTTTTGATGACGTTGAAGTACATTATGGAGCTTCGATGATACCTACGTAAAGAAAAGTTTATGAAATGATTTAATATCTTGGATATCTTTCCAATATTTATCATTGTTTTCGTTTTATATATTTGTACTAGCTGACCCGGCAACCCTACACTACCCTAACTTCCCTATTCTACCTACTCTACCCTACCCTACCTACCCTACCCTACCTACCCTACCCTACCCTACCTACCCTACCTACCCTACCTACCCTACCTACCCTACCTACCCTACCTACCCTACCTACCCTACCTACCCTACCTACCCTACCTACCCTACCTACCCTACCTACCCTACCTACCCTACCTACCCTACCTACCCTACCTACCCTACCTACCCTACCTACCCTACCTACCCTACCTACCCTACCTACCCTACCTACCCTACCTACCCTACCTACCCTACCTACCCTACCTACCCTACCTACCCTACCTACCCTACCTACCCTACCTACCCTACCTACCCTACCTACCCTACCTACCCTACCTACCCTACCTACCCTACCTACCCTACCTACCCTACCTACCCTACCTACCCTACCTACCCTACCTACCCTACCTACCCTACCTACCCTACCTACCCTACCTACCCTACCTACCCTACCTACCCTACCTACCCTACCTACCCTACCTACCCTACCTACCCTACCTACCCTACCTACCCTACCTACCCTTACCCTACCTACGCTAAAAATTAAAAAAAAAAAAATGTTGAACAACCCTTATCACTTAAGGGTATGGAAAATAGATAGTAGCCGATTCTCAGACCTACTGAATACGCATATAAAATTTGGTAAAAATCGGTAAAGCCGTTTCGGAGGAGTACGGTAACTAACATTGTGACATGGAAATTTTATATATTAGATGTAATTTAGGTACAGTGCTTAGAATATTTTTTGTTACCTCGATTCAATCTAAAGCTGTGTTTCTCTCGAAAGCTTTCCGTGTACACAGTACCTTTTCTGTCTTATTGTAATAGGGGAAGACATTAATTTGTTACATAACGAGGTTCTCTGTAATTTGTATTGTTGTCGTCCGTATTATTGTGACGTACACTGTCAGAATTATTAAGTCACTCGACTTTTTCCAGCTGGAATATTAAAATTTCATAAAGTTTCCCCGCTGTCTAGGGCTTATTTCTTACATAAGAGCCTTGCTGCATATTATTAAGCTCGGTCGTAGTAAATCTCTATTCTTCTGGAGAGTTAGTACGAAGGGATTAAAGAAACCGACGTAGGCAGTGAATTATTTATGCAAATGTGCGATTCTCCGCAAACGACGGATGTTTTCTTATGGAAAATTGAGTGCGTGTATATCCAGTGAATGACAACTTTGTTGCAAATTGTAAAGAGGAATTTATTGTTGTAAAACCAAGGATTTTGTTGAAATAATTTTTGTAGCGAATTCTATCTTGAAGGACCATACAACAATAACAATGTAGGTACGACAAAAGTTTTTGGAAGGAATGCAAAAGTACGATGATAAGGGGACGGCTACATGAGTATTGTAAGTGGAGCGAACAGAAAGTTACGTAAAGGAAGGGGCAGCCAAGCGGACACAGAACCAAACATACATACATACTGTTCAGATTCAAAGATAATGTATACACTTGTACCATCATACACACGTAATGTGTAAGAGAATTAGCGAACATAATTATGAATGTGTTGTACATATTGTATTATGTATGAACCCGCTAAGTAGGAAGTTCTTAATAACTTCCTCAATTTGGTCCACTATAGTCTCAAGTGTAATTTTAATTGAAACTAATTTCTCAAAGTTTGTGTCAAAGCCAAGAAAATACTGAAGAATAATTAAAATAAATAATTATAATCTATTCATGCTTGTTATAGCATTTCCATGTAGTAATTTGTTTGTATTAATGTTGTCACAATGGTTATCAGTTCTACAAGACATGCAGAAAATAGGGCTTAAAACTAATGAATCACTGATTATATATTGGTCAAGCACTGTGTCCAACAGTGCCATGCTCATTCGCTAGTGGCCTATACGAAGATAACAATGAATGGGGTCCAGGTAGTCGAAAGATAGTTTTTTCTATCATTTCCAATAAACGAAGAGGCAACTCTATTGTAATGCGAGAGTTTACCGTACAAAACTACAGCTCTATGAGTTATTGTGGTCAAACCAAATAGACAATATTGCGTAGTGTTCCGTAATTTATGTAACTTTAACTTTACTTAATTTTCAGTTAAACCATAGTAGATAATAATTCTTGATTTGTCACAATAATGTAAGGCTCCTCCAAATGTTATTTTAAGAATTAAAGCACAGCCTCTTCAGAGGCTCCTTGTTCGTTGTAACAGGTTTAGATTGACTTTTATTTGTATCGCCAACGAATATTATAAAACAATAGCAATTTACACAAAATATAAAAATTTGTACACCATAATATCATTTACTTGTAATGCATACCCAGTGACATGCAACGACAGCTTACCTACACTTTGCTAACTATACATAGCTCTTTTCTAGCGGTTACTAGCGCATAGCACGCACTGCGATTTTTATTCGCGCGAATTTTTTTCCGCCTATACTTTGAACTATGGAAAGATGCACGCATTGCGGAAAAAAATCGCGCTCAAATAGTACAAAAAAATTCGCGCGAATTTTTATTCGCGTGATTTTGCGTTATATGCGTGTTAAGCCTAAATGATTATTATATCCTGTATTATTATGCGAGCCTTTATGAGATGTTTTGAAGAACAACTTATTAAAGCTTTCTTCTTTGGTCTTCGGAACTGTTATAATTTTTAAAATGCGAAATCTGCCTAAAGCATTGGCAGATTTTGCATTTGAAAAATTACTTTTGTACTATTGGCGTTTATTGCATTGAATTAAGCTCAGAGATTTGTGTAAATAAATGTAATATATATGTGTTAGAGTGATTACAGAGCCCAACAGGTAGATTTGAGTAAATTTTAATTTTTAAAGACTATGCTTTGTCAGCAGGTGTTGGCGGCGGTGGGTGGCGGGTGACGGCGCTGGCGCGGCAGCGGAGTGCGGTCACGAGATGAGCGTGGTGGGCGCTCCGCCGCCACCATCCGCCGCCGAGGCGCTGTCCGCGCTGCTGTGGCAGCCCTACGAGTGCCGCTCGCCGCCCCTCGCGCGCTCGCGCACCGACTCCGCGTTGCACCGCGCGGGGGGCGCCGACCAGTCGCCACACGGCGGTCGACATGCGCGCGCGTCATCCCGCGCCTACACAGATATGCGGCTGCCCGTGCCCGCACCCGGCCTTCGCAAGTCGGACTCGGTCTCGGTGCGCGTCCCGGGCGAGCCGAGCCGACAGAACGTGTCCAGTGTGAACGTGAACATAGTGGAGGTGCAGGATGCGCCCGTGAATGTGAACAGTGCGGTGCAGACGGAGAGGGAGCGGAGTGTGGCGAGTGCCGAGTGCCAGACGGAGGAGCCTGCGCGGCGGCGGCGTCTGCGGCGTGCGCGGGCGCCGCGCGTGCCGGAGCTGGAGAACGTGCCACCGCCGCCGTACAGCACGCTGCCGCCGCCGCAGCTGCCGCACCCGGTGCCGGTCCACCCACCGGCGCCCATCCTGGCCCCGCACCCGGCCGTGCATCCAGCCGTGCACCCACCCGTGCATCCGCCTGCACATCGCTTTCCCTTCCAGCCAATTCCTCTCAGGTGAATACAATATAGAAACAACAACGCTACAAGACATTTTGGCCCCTGCGTTTGACATCTGACCTACTTGTGGACCACCTAAGTGAATATTTAGAGCTAGACACAACTTTTCTTTCACACGATCTCTCTCGCGTGACTCAGAAAATAAAACAAATAACCGCAAAGAAAATTAAAGTCTTGAATATGGCAAAAAAAATATTTTATAGAAGATGACCACAAATGTGGTGGAACACAAATGAGACTACGGCTATTAGCAATGTTTGATTATAAACATCGGTAATCAACGAAATTGACACGTAATATCATGTTGCCTGAAAGTGGTCCTGCTGTTTTCTGGCCATCTAAACCCAAAACAATATGATTTTGAACCCGTTCGCGCGTTCGTGGAACTCTTCATGGAACCCGTAGCATCGTGCGTTGAAGTCTTTTGTTAAATTTCAATATATTTATGTAACTGAGTTATTATTAGAAATCATTACTTATTATACAATCTCAGATATGATGTGAATGGACGTACAATAACAGTAAATGCCTATTACATAGACTGAACTGAAATTAAAGTCATTGTTTTAAACTGAAGTTACGTAAAGATCTGTAATTACGTTCACGTCGGCGTCGTAAAGATACTGGCTCGGTAAATATCGCTTCGCATACAAAAATTAATGCATTTTCTATTTTTATTAACCTAGACTTTGTAGGATTAAGTCGCAAACAGAAAGTTTTAACGAAAAGTGGAGCAGAATCAGCGTCAACGATAGCCTTGCAAATGAAAGCTGAGAATTTATTTTCTATTCAACATATTGCAAACGTCACAATTAACACAACACTGTATCTAAACGATTCATAAAATCGTTCCCATCTTTGAGGACAATAAAGATAAAGGCAGATGAGTGAAGAAACTAATGAATAAATATTCAGAATCAATACACAGAATGAGGAAAATATTGATACAACGGTCAAAACACTGACTTACATGACAGCAAAAGACTACAGGGCATCTCTAGGGAAAAATCAACTAAGATGTGATAAACCCACATATTATGACACACCACTTATATTGGTTGTCAAGGGATCTATACAATTGAATAATGACGACCTGATAGAAGAAGTAATATTTGATCTACAGACCTCTCTACCTAAGATATATCAATCCTTATCAGTGTCAACATACGATTTCCTATCAAAGCATATATATATAGTGCATAATATATACCAATCTGGACACAAAAAATATGATGTTAAACAATACTAAATTGGATCAACATATAGAACTTCCTCACAAATTGGATAAACTGTTTTACATATACGATAAACTAATTAATAGAAAAGGTTTCACTTAGATCAACTGTGTTGGGACGAATTTGTAATACAACATTTTTAAATGAAATAACTCGTTTATAGATAAAATTAAAATCTGACAAGTCAACGAATATAAAGTTTTTGGAGCATATACGCAAATGCAACAGACTGAAATATGTAGTAGGATTTCTTCTAAAACATTCTAAATTTTGGAAGAGAATTTGTTAGTATGAAGTCTACTGACATACTATGTATGTATATTATCAGATATATTGCACCAGAAATGCAAACGACTTGGCCTTCAACATACGTGCATATGCTCATCAACTAAAATGTGACCTAGAATCGGAATCCAAATGTCGTCTTCGTGAAATTTGGGTGCAGTGATGACGTAAAACGTAGGCAGTACCACTTATTTTAATATTTAAAGCTGAATCAAGTCTTAAAAACGAAACAGTTGTCGAATAGGTATATGTCTAGAATTTGAAACAATAAATTCATGGAAATTAATTATCATTACTACTGGTATATTTTCAACTGAAATAAGCAAGAAATTTGAGATACATTATCTACCGTTAGAATTTTCATAATTAGAAAAAGGTCTTTTGAATAAACAGAGGATTTAAAAAAAACGTATCGATTGTTGCAAGGACCTGTCTTGTATAAAGAAAAAAGCTATTGTTACAGATTTGCTAAATCGACACCCATGCTTTAAGTGCGCGATTTCCAAAGCGTCTTCTTTCTTACTATCTACCAATATCTCCACCACAATCATTTCGATTCGATCTACCAAAAATGACGAAACAAATATTTTATTATGTATAAATGTACACATTCTATATGTATTCGTTACACATCAGGCGTGCGCAGTTGTTTTTTGTAATTGAAATTGTTTCGGTCATGCAACGCCTAACGTTCAGAGCGGCTCAGTAATGGACGCTAACTAGGGTGGCCTCGTTATGTAAGCGGATTGTTTACACATATCAGACAAGGTCGAGCTACAGTTTTAAGGATTCAGTGTTGGCACATTAATTTATTGTCTGGAATATTTTCTTTAACATTTTGCTGTTATATTAACTTTTCAATCAGCACCACATTTGTGATCTAAAGTTTAAATTTGAATGTATGAATTGACAACCACTGAAGAGTCAAAAGTTAATATACTAAAAAAGTTCGTGGTTAGAATCTCTTGATCTAAATCGATGAAAGCAGAGTTGCTTCTTGACGAGAAATCTAAGAAGCATTAGAGATTGGTTTAATAACTTACTGCGGTTAGAGAGATATTGAAATGATTATTAAACGTGACTTGACACGTGGGCTCAAGGCTTTTGACAAAGCAAGTGTTGTGATATATGGAAACTGCATATTTTTAAACGTCTTATATATTGAAATGTCTGACGCAGTCAAAAGATTGAAGAATAACATAAAAATAATTAAGCCGAAACATACAAGGACATCACATAAAAACTGATTAGTTTAAACAAAGAAATCGTCGAAGCTTATTACACAAATGAAGATAAATATAACATACAGCCAAAATATTCCTAAGATGTTTAAGGAAATTATTCAAAGGAAGCGTAATATTAATTAGAATTAGGAAGTTCAACTAAAAAAGTAGTTAAACCTGCTTATTGAGTTAGAAACACTAGTACTAGTACTCATTGTGGCAACAGAAACAGGTTTGAGGCACATGGTGGAAAGTGGCGGCATCGAGGCTGCAGCTAACACAAGTCAGATCGTGTTCAATACAACCTAGCGAGGTTTAAGTGCACCGTGCACTCCCCTTGGTAGGAAGACCTACCATGCAATTGTAACAGATTATAATCATTTAATTCAACTAGATTAATATAAAATAGTTTGTTCTATTAATTCATTTGAACAGGCGAACTAGTACCATTACAATATTGTGTTTCATTGAATTTAATAAGTCAATATATTTATAATCCATTTGGCAAATGTTTTGAAATCAAACAGTTGTATGATCTAATAAACGTTGTGAATTATTTGATTAACGAAGGTCTTTATAACGTTACAATATTGTATAAAGTTTTCGTCTTGAACACAATATTCCAGTTCACTACTACTGCTTGATATTCTGTTTCATCAATGTTATTCAAGATACTAGGTATATAATTTGTCAATACAGCTTATGTTAGCAATATAGTCAGTATGGTTGATATAACTTTCAAAATAAATGAATATGGTAGATATTATTAATAATTATAATTAGATTACCTTCGATAATGTCCAGACATCATTACTTCATAATAAACACTCACAACAGAATCCTTATATCAGAAGATCGCATTTTTTATTGGTAGCCACAAACATCAATAAAACAGCACTTAATAGAAACATCTATTACGTAAATAGCAACAAGTAACATTAATAAAAGCACTAAAATGCTCGTTACAATCGATTAGAGAACGTTCACCGATAAACTAATACATCGATATTGATTGCTTCCAATCGAGACGTTGATTGCAAACATTGCGCCCCAGTTGTGAGATAGCGATGTAAGTGGTACGAATAACCGCTTAATTGTATCAATGTATTGGGAACTCGAACATTTGTTCGATGCCGATAAGGAGTTTAAAGCCTTTTTAACAACGTTGTTACAAAAAAAAACTGCCAATTAATTTAAGGTCTGCGTCGACCAGCTTAAATTCTTCTTCCATATAAAATATATCTCTATGCATAGGCAGTCTTCTCAGTATACATATAAAATCAATCCGTAGTGTCTTAAAATTCAATGTTATTTAGGTGCATACAGATTTATAAATTTTTCGTCAAGTATATCAGTTAGTGCCGCCTAAGGAGTGGCATTCCTTGGAGTCTGTGTTTCCTGATAGCTATAACCAAGGAACAATTAAGTCACGATTGTTATAGGTTACTTTTAGGCAAGCGTGCTTCACCGCTGACTACATCACCGCTTACCATCAGGTGAGATACTAATATCTAAATTATGTGTTTGAGGTCTCTTCATCCTTAAATATTCCTTAATCATATAAAAAAATTCGTTAAAATTAAGCTCTGAAAGGTTTTTTCATAAAGTATCTCAAACTACTTAGTTCGTATCAAAGTATCTGAAACAACTTCGGCTTACGTATTACTGTTTCAAATTGATTTATCCAATGTTATTGGAATTTCAAATGAGTAAATAACTGTAAAGGTCAGATTCAGGACTCAGACGGTTATATTTAAAAGTTATAACGGACTGTTATTGAAGTCTGTTTAAACTATATATTCTCATGGATTATGAATTGGTGCTTCAAATTTGTAAACAATTGGATATAAATCGAGTGCTGTCGATTAAAGGAAATGCTATTTCCAGATAACTATTTTAATGTCTGCTGATATTAATGTGGGTTGTCAACAATCGAATATAAATGAGTTGTAATGTCTCAGTTCGTGGTTTGTGTCTGTGTGTGTGTCCCACATCGTAACAAGGTCCGTGTAGGTCGCACACGCTGCTCGATGTGGGCCGTTGCATCTTAGCACCACACTACTGCGATATATTTATATCTCTACTTACGGTATTTATCATTGTTTTCTGTCAATCGGTTAATTATATGACCGGTTTTTTAAATATAAATGCAACGACTTCTGCTAATGACTCTAACTGTACTTGGTAATTAGCTGTATCATTTACACTTGTTTTTTTATCACTTGCCGCGTAAACAAGTTTCAACACTTTCAATATGGCTTACATCCCTTTTAAATTGTATTTTTGTACTAACAGCTATCTATCTTTTTTTTTCAATTACACACGGATATATTAACCATCAATGAGAATGACGTCCGCTGTTGTATGCAGTTTTTTATTGAAAATGTAGGAAACGGTTTCCAGTCGTAGTCACCGTTGTCAACTGTTAACATCTGGTGATAATGAGCTATTGTAATAACAGAAAAAAAGAAACTGTCGACAAAGTGCATCGCATTAACACGAACACCAGTAATACTATTGTTGATACTGAGGTCCATTTCTATGTCATCTGCAAGTTTCAGATTGTCTTCTAAATTATGTCAAGCTAGCAAACAAAAATAAACAAGGCAGTAAATAAAGCAATTAATTATGGCACTGTGTTTATTTAAGCTTGTATCAATTTATATTGTCTCTAAGTTAAAGAGGAGTGATGTGTTATTTATTCAGCTGCCATATAGATGAAAGTCTACGTGTTTATACGTTACATAGTCACGTTGTGGATTTTAGGTGTTAACGCGCTTAATGGCTCTATTTTGAAACTTGGGACATATAAATGCTTGTTTTCACATTTTATCGCCTTCAGTATTTCTTGTCGCAAGCGAAATTCACTTGTGTTCGAATAGTAAACAGTTCTGTCCTCCAAACGTGGTTTGTCGGTCAATATCGTCGATTCGTCGGCCATTGCAAAACCTCGGCGCGTACGCAGTTGCGCGAAATGTGCCTCTTCGCCACATCCGTGAATAATGCGTATTTTATTGTATGGTTTTGGGTAATTTTGTAATGTATAAAACATTATAAAATTACCCAACACCATACAACCATGGCGGTTACGATTATGATGGACAAGTTATATAATTTTCCACAAAAATTTTCTATATTTGAGATTACTCCATTGGTAACTTTGCCAAACCTGATTAATCATTTGGGATAAAGAATTCCTTCGCACTATTTCTAGTGAGTTGACACTCCACGTGGCTTCTATTCCAAGATTCCACACTTCCTTGAATGTTGAGCTTACAAATAAATACTTGCACCTCGAGCGGTGTTGGCGCTCCGCCAACATCCTAATGGCTCGGGCCTCGCGCCAAAGCCGCCAGAAAATCATCGGTATTGGAAACTAAACTTGCGACTCGAAGTGGATTTACTTAATGTTCATGTCGGGCGTCTAACAATAACGTTTACAAGGTTAGAGCTTTTTTTGTTGTGAGAGAGTGTAAAGGCTTTCTGTTCGTTTTTCAAATCGTAATTCAATTTCTTTGATTGTATCACAATAGCCGGTGCGTTTGCGCTGGTGTGTTTGTGGCTCGAGTGAGCTCAAGATTGTTCGCTGGGCTCGTGACTGAGACGAGCCGAACGGCCAATTACGAGTCGACTTCGGACGATGCTCGGCCCAGAGGCAATCCAATTTCCGAGTGCATTGTCCGTCTGTCTACAATCTTATGCCAACTTTAATGTTTATTTGTAAGCCTCTGAAATATTGAAATACGGACTAAATTTTCTCCTAGTTTGCCCAACAGGATAGTGAAAAACAAATCTTTTTTTTATTCGAAAAGTTACGCGTTCTTTTTTTAATTTTTTATTAGGCATCTTTAGGTAATTTTGCCTTGTTTTAGTGAGTCAGTTACCAATTAAAGTACGAGATGATATATCGGAACAATGAAATTGTACTTAATAATAGTTTACTCAACAAACGGACCTTGACTAAACAGTAATTAAAATGAATATAATTGCTCAGTAAACTTCATATATTGAGGATGCGATTTATGTTTTCCTACAAGATAATTATTAAAATATATGAAGGACTTACCTTATTATGCTATTTTACACGGTGTAGTAGGCAAAGTGGGCAGTTAGTGGAGCAAGCTTGCGAAATCTTTTACGTGTGTATTGTATTGAACAAGGCATAGATCATAACGCAATTCAGGTCTAGTTACATTTATGAAATAGGTAGATTATAAAAATGATAGTAGCAAATGTTATGAATACGCTTGTAATATCTACTAATGAAACAATGGTTACTGATATTTTAGATAGCAACGATATTAATATGAATGAATGTAAAATGGTTGTATAAATTATACTAGTAATGTAAGACGATATGTTTTAAGCCTCAATTGAAGCTAATAGAATGAAGGACAAGTAGTAAGCAACAGAGCTAATTTAATTAAAACTGAAGACAGCACTAATAGCTCACTATAACTACACTGCCGAGCAATGAAAAAGTTCCACCCACAAAATGCCGACAAACACCTTAATTTAATTTTTCCATATTTAATTTAAAATTAGAATACAATATTTATGTTTTTAGTTAGTAATATTCTAATGCGCTGTTAAATGTACTTCAATATTGCAGACGGCGTCATTAAGCTAGCCTTTCCCGTTTAGGAGTAATTTGGTGCTATGTCACTGGAACTTTTTCATTGCTCGGCAGTTTATTAATGAAAAAAATTTGTACGAACGTGTACAAAATTGCAAATAATTTTCGTCTGATAAGGCAGTATGTTGATTGTAGATTCTACCCTCTATATTAAACACCGACAACGTTACCTCATCTTTGAATACGGCAGAGGATTGTTGAATATCATCGATTATGATAATCGGGCTGAAAACTAAACTCTGCAGTGTAAATACAATCCTCCACCGGTCTTTGACTGAAATAGAATTACTTAACGATCGCTATATCTGTTAGATCATGACTTCATAAGGCTAGAAATCAGAACTGCAACATTCGAAGAGTTTCTGCTAGTACTGGCGCAAGTCGACACGGCTTGGTGAAAGTGCCCGGTGTCGAATGTCTTACTATCCAAGGCGAGTAAGTTAACGCTTTGTCAACTGTAATTGAATTTACAGATGGAATTCGACGTCAAGCGAAGTGAATGTTCTCTGTACCTTCAGCTGAATTTATGTTTACTTCATTTAGATGTTCAATGAACTTGGTGCTCGCATTCTTGCGCTCAAGTGCTTGATAAACATGTTATGTTCGCTCTATTGCCTCCTTTTCCTTTTGGGTATGTAAGGGCTTGGGGTTCATGTCAAAATGATGAACCCAGATGTAGTGACAAACCTTGATAAAATATATATTTGCTTAACGAAGTAGTGATTCGTCAACGATATCACCAAATTCGCGGTAAAAATATTGGTTGAGGGACGCAAAAAGACGGAAACTATGGCAGAAAGGATAAAAGGCAAAAGCAGTGGGTCAATCTAGGCTGATTAGGATGATGATAATGATGAAATAGTGATTACTCAATTTTGCAACACTAGCAACAAAGATTTTAATGTTTTTATATACGTAACATCGTATTTTTCAATTCTTTAACATATTTATGATTTGGAAAGTAAAATGACTACGTTTAGAGATTGTTTACGACTTGTTTCATAGTAAAATAATTGCTTCAGAAACTCATTTGTGGTAGTGCACGAACTCTTGCAATATGTACACTGCGAGTCGAGTGGAGCCTGAATAGAGGAACAGTTTAAAGTCGTATGAGGAACGACTTATTATGATTCTAATGAAGCATATGACGGCTCCAACATATTGATGAGTTCTTAATTTCTTAACTTAGTCTTTGGTTCTGACTTTGCTATTTAATTTGATATCAGCTAGTCTGTTGTCTGACATTCTAAAAATGTTGCTTAGCGCTGAGATGGTGATCAATATGATCTCAATGTTTAAACTTTAATCAATGAATGACCTTCCTAACATTGCCACCCGCATTTAAATTCGTTTGCATAACAGTAATGCAAGCGTATTTATTATGTAGATAAAAACGTGCATGAAACAGACTATCAAGTAACTGGAAAGCCGACCTTGCTTGCTAAAAACGTGATAAAGAGTAATAAAGTCCTTTATGGCATCAATTCTAGAAAGCTTTTACTATTAATATGGCAGACACGTCCCATGCGTATCAAGTGTTTATTAGTTTAGCACATTACTGCCATGTTTATGCTTCAGATCGGAATAGTTTGGAGCACGCACCGGTCTATCATCGCCGACTAATTGTACTGTGTCGTTGGACTGATGCACGCGATCCTAACATTTACATAAAAATTGTCATAACACGGAACGTCTAACGTTAATGTTTTGTAATTTAATGATTTGTCGTAATAAACACTTCTTTGTTTTGCCGTGTATTTCTATTTGTTGAGTTTTTCTAGTTCGAGGTTTCTAGATTTAGTTTAATCTTGATCTATTATGTATTCGGCATAAATGCTGTTAAGTGCTACCGTTAATTGTTAACGTTCAAGAATTTAACACCAATTTCTTTGTCCCAAAACCATTAAACAGATGACTCAGATTAACATTAGAAAATAAAGTTGTTCCACTTTAGTGTAACATAATGATGAACAAAGCAATCGTATTGGTTGCGCAACCGCCACTGTCGACTGAATAGAGATAGGTAGGTATAGCAACGTAACGTTTTTGGTGTTATTCAGTCACTTAAATAACGTTACACAATATCACATTTGGTCACTTTCGTTCGTTATCTAAGTATGGTGACGGACAACCATGGAATCGTGACATACATTCTTAAACAACAATTGTTTTAGACCGATTAGTAATATTTGTAGTTACTCACTTTGTGGCAAGCAAAGGTGTAACGAACATTATTTAAAACTGTAACGAGTAACAAAAACTGTTTCGAAAGTCAATAAATATTGGAGAATATTGAACAACTGAACTATAAGTCAGCTGATTGATATAAAATATTGTTTTACAAAGCCTTTTGTTAGAACGGAATATTTCTAAATAAGTTCGAGGACGGGACCCGGCAAATTCAATTGAAATGTCTATTGTTGCATCACAGACCTCATTAGTGATCGATCTGTCAGCGGATTAGGCATTCGGAAGTGTTCGGCGTCTGTCCACAGGTGCGTCTAGTGCAGTGTCTTTTCTGTCAACGGTACTGTTTTAGATCTGTGCAGCGTGTATATCATCACTTCTGCTGTTAGACATCCACTGCTGGACATAGCCCTCACCCAAGCGTTACCACAGCGATCGATCCTGTGCTTCTCGCATCCAGCGGTCTTCTGCGGCCCTCACCGTCTTCATTCCATCCTTCCTGTCAATGTGCCTATTGCCACTTCATTTTGGCGATTCTTCGGGATATGTCGGCTACTTTCGTTCTTCTTCAGATTTCTTCATTGCTGATACTATCAGAACACGGTAAATTTAATGTAAAAGCGACATTCTTGTGCTGTTTGCGCAATATCTTTTACTGTCATTTGCTGCAGTCGTTATGTAAATTATTATTCGTTTGCGATGACTGTCAGTTGCGATGACATATTTTGTTGTACAGTAGGCAGAAACTCATCGGTACCAAAGCGAATATAAGCTGGTCTCTTATTCTGTCTGTTAATCCTCCGTACTACGCTAGACTAGCCCAAGAGGACTCAAAGCCAGATTCTATCAACGATACCAATTGTCGAAAATACCAAAATGAATGTGATTGTCAAGCGCTACCGAAATTTTGTGTAGTTTTGACGACCATAAACACTACAAGAATGTCACTTTGTCTAAAGTCCAAGGTTAAAGTGTTACCACTGTCGTTTGGTCGCCTGTACCAGATTTTTACGATTGTGACCTTTGATCTTTAGGTTTTTAAAGAGGTTAGATGGCGCCGCTGCTTTTCTCTTAATTGATTGTTCGCTGTTATTATGTTGGTGTTATGCACTTATAATGAATGAGTCGGATTTTGCTTTCTAAGAATGTTTTTTTATTGCCCCCATTAGTATGGAGTATGATATAAAAAGCTGTTTACAAAAAAATACTTCCGACTTCCTAATAAAAAGACTACAAAGTGAAAAATAACTTTATTTTTGGAAGTCGGCGTCTTTTGTAGGTACCATTTTTTTGCGCTATAGACACCGACTTCCAAAAATAAAGTTATTTTTTCACTTTGTAGTCTTTTCATTTGGAAGTCGGTAGTATTTTTTTGTAAAAAGCTTTTTATTTTTCACTTTTTAGTTGTACCTACCTAATAGGCAAGTTGTTTAGTAAGGTGCTTACCTATAAGTCCAGAATAGTAACCCGAATATCAAGAAACTAGAGCATTACCGGTAAAATGAGAGATCTGCGTAGCCCTTAAGAGCGTACTGGCGTGATGTTATGTTATGAAATGGTATAAACAAA
This sequence comes from Anorthoa munda, assembly GCA_945859665.1. Classification (NCBI taxonomy): domain Eukaryota; kingdom Metazoa; phylum Arthropoda; class Insecta; order Lepidoptera; family Noctuidae; genus Anorthoa; species Anorthoa munda. The sequence goes on along the minus strand of OX243913.1, from coordinate 8,742,648 downwards.
AAACAGACATGCGATTGCAGCAATCCCGAGAGATTTGCCGTAATTTATTGAAGAGTTCTGTTGTATATCTTCGAAGTTCTTCATCAGATCTTCACCAAATTAAAATGGGACCAATTTCAAAATATACTTTTCCAAACAAAAAAGAATTTTCAGAATCGGTCCAAAATTGACGGAGATATGTGTGAACATAAACAAAAAAAAAAAACATAATGTCGAACATAGAACCTCCTCCTTTTTGGTAAGTCGGTTAAAAATGAAGTCAATTGTTATTGAGTGAAGTGAAAATATGCAATATTTTCTAGCACATGGTACAAAAATACCCAACTTACGACTAACCCTGTTATTTTTGCAAGGGATTTACATATTTGAGGATGCACCTGTAAGTAACTACTTGATTTGGTAGCAACTCTTCGTATTTTTTAGAAGAGTTTAGTAAACTCTATTGAGTTTTTAAGACCTAGTAAGCCTGGTTATACCGTGCCTTCAATGGTTTTGTACTATATGTTATGCGTGATTCATTAGAAAGTACGTTTGTTTTAAAGTATTGATAATATTCTTTCCTAATTTGGTCGTGGGCATGGACAATAAATGGACGTTGAGCATTAGTCACTCAGTAAATATTGCCACATATAGATATTGTGACATATTTAAAACAAAAGAGTTTTGTCTATGTAGGCAGTGTAGACAAAGAGATAGGTATCTACTAATTGCTTGTTCGATATATGAATGTGAAAATGCTTGTTCGATATATGAATGTGAAAATCAACGAAGAACTCCTTCTTTTTTTCGAGTCGATGGCAAACTATATATTTGGGGCTGAGTAGATGGCCACCCAGATTGCAGCGTCAGTGGCGAGGTCAGCCAAAGTGCAGGTTTAAGAGCATTAGGGACACTCCAGCATGTGTGCCATCTTCTGCAAAAGGGCACCGCACTCACACGGGGTATCAGACGGGTCTTTAAAACCCCATGTTGCCAAATTGTGTTTGTAGCGGCCTACTTGGGTATACAAACGATTGAGCTATCTGTTTTTGTTGTCGTTAAAAAATTGATAAACAAGAAATAATTTAATAAAAAGAAAAATTATTAAGGCGCTGTTCCTATTGTCTTATTTAAAATTTTACTAAAAATATAATTGTTTCTATTTATTTATACTTGCCTTCTAAATGTAGGTACATATTATATTGCAATAAAGATGTGTGACTCCTTTTTAGGGGTACCCAAAGGGTAAAAACGAGACCCTATTACTGAGACTCCGCGGTCCGTCTGTCTGTCTGTCTGTCTATCTGTCTGTCTGTCTGTCTGTCTGTCTGTCTGTCTGTCTGTCTGTCTGTCTGTCTGTCTGTCTGTCTGTCTGTCTGTCTGTCTGTCTGTCTGTCTGTCTGTCTGTCTGTCACCAGGCTGTATCTCATGAACCGTGATAGCTAGACAGATGAAATTTTCACAGATGATGTATTTATGTTGCCGCTATAACAAAAAATACTAAAAACAGAATAAAATAAATATTTAAGTGGGGTTCCCATACAAAAAACATGAATATTTTGCCGTTTTTTTTGCGATAATGGTACGGAACCCTTCGTGCACGAGTCCGACTCGCACTTGGCCGGTTTTTTATACTTACGTAAATACACCATTAACTATTCAAGAAAATTATAAATCTGTAAATGTTCTTAGCTTCTAGCAATCCCACCCAAGTCACCCAACTATCAAATCAAGATACCCGATGTCATGTTAAATTAGAGTTTGAACCAACTTTCTAGGTTCAATTTTAGTTTGAAAGACAACTTCTATGATTAGTTTAGTCAGAGCGACAATGACACGGATCCTGTCTAGCTGACATTTGGTAACGGCCTCGGTGCGACTGACCCACACGCTTGCACTTTACATTCTAACATCTGCATAACTCTTATGCACCACATCATAAAGCCGAAATTCATATGGCACACGCCCCGTGGTAGACCGCACCTTGTACCAAACACCACTTATCGTGTGCAATTTGTTTCTATGACGAAATCAGTCGCTTGGTTTTCTTGATAGTAATTATGTATGTTATTATTGAGATAGTAATATGAGCCGGTTTTCTAACAATTATTGTTTGTTAATATTTTTTTCTAATAATGCAACAGGAGATAATTTAAAATTACAAGCAATTTGATGATTAATTTTTTTTTATGATCGTGATAAGAGTATATATGTATATTTTTTTTTTTTTCAAACTTTACTCAACACTAGGAATTTCTTCCTGCATCGTGGGTGCGTTTACAAACATATAAACTCACATACACAAACACTATCTGTAGGTCATACAAATATTTGTTCCGTGCGGGAATCGAACCCGCGACACGCAGCGCAGCAGTCAATCGCTCAACCACTGCGCCAACCGTGCGCCCAAATTTGAAATTACAAGCGTAAAAATATGTTTTACACTTTAATTTCAGCAAACTTCTTCTGAGACTGCGATATTTGGTGGACACAAAGCTTAGATATACTAGGTAAAAGTGTTATAAAAATATTGTATAAACATACATAATTTCGTACCCCTGATCCCAGTTAGGCTTTGCTTACCTACGTGTACGTGGTATTAACAATATTTGGGAACGTGAAGATAAACCTACGCCTACAGTGTAAAATGAATACGATCAGAATTTTAATCAATTTGTTATACTCTTATGAAAAGCAAAATTGTTTATTCTCATTTACCATTCACATAAACAAACGAACATTCATTCATATTTGTAAACGTTTAGCCAAAAAGAAACATGCGATTCATAAAAGTAATAAACATAGACTTGAAAACAGTTCAAAGCTTGAATAAAATGAAAAGAATATCTAGGTAAACTCCGCTATGAGGCAACGCAAATAAATCGTAAACGGAAAAATAGCGGAGAGCCGAGAGCTTCATAAAGCGAGACGTATCAAAAGACATTATTCAGTATCGAATCACATCGATTCGAGAAACGGAACGTTTTAAAAACGGAATAAAACATGGCGGCGTGTCCGGACTTCTAGTGTTGAAGAAATATAGGACTATTACATTTCAATTAACTTTTTCAGAAAGGTTTGTTGATTTAGGGATGATGGAGTCCTACTTTACAAATACCAGAAGGTCGATATTGAGGTAAAAAGTAACACTTTTAAATACTTATTCACAAAGTATTCATAAAATAACAATCTTAGCTGAGTTTTCAAAGTCGTTTCTCCTTGTTTATACAAACTTTTCCAACCAAACTTGTGATTCCCCAGTCAAATCATGAAATCACACCGCTACTTTATTTGCTTGCGTAACTTTTGCATTATTTTAGGTGCCATAAGAATTCGAAAATCATAAAGTCGTCTATGAAAGTCATTACACGATTCTTCAAATCAATTACGTTTGTCCTACCCACGTATTCTATTGTTCTGTGGAACGTGGAGTCTGTCATTCCGTCGTGGGAATGTGTGACTATGATTACGGGGCATTGACAGCCCGCCGGGACGAGCCGACCCCGCTCTATCCCATCGTTGTTTTGAACCCTCCCAAATATGAAATGAGCTTGGCTGCGACAGTCATCGCTGCAATGCATTCGCAATTACCGTCTATTGTTGTTTTAATCGTAGTTTTAATTAAACTAGTTGCGGATACTGTTGTATAATTATGAACATGTTTATTAGATAGCTGTTTTGTCTACTGGTTTACGGTTAGCGGGAATATTAAGTCAAAAATGTTAGGGATTGATCACGTTATTTCTCGATATCGCTTGTCAATCCCATACAATTTTGCCTTTTTGACAATTGCTATGGTCACGCTTTCGATGATAAAATATCACTTGTCTAGGACCTCAGGAAAGTACCTACTTAGTATTGAATTGCAAGTCTAAGGGGGTCGAGTTCTAACAACTTACATCACCATCCTATCAGCCCGAAGTCGTCCACTGCTGGATATAGGCCTCCCCCAAGCGTCGCCACATTGACCGGTCCCGTGCGTCCCGCATCCAGCGGTTCTCCGAAACCTTCACCAGGTCATCGGTCCACCTGGTGTGAGGCCATGCAACGTCTTCCGGTTCGTGGTCGCCACTCAGAACTTTTCTGCTAAATCGGTGATGATGATAATATTTTTGGGCAACACAAAATAAACTGAAAGATTTCCTAATAAGCCATAGCAACAGTAGCTTTTATAGTTATCAGGTTGGTGTACTGAGTAGGTACAAGTACTGTGTCACCCACCGCATGCTAGTAGGCAAAATGATGCAAAACATATAACTCATCATTTTCCTGCAAATCAGTTTAATTAAAATAATATTGTTTGTGTTTCATTTGCAGTAAACACAATTTTTTCCTTGTATGATAAGTAATTCTCGATTGAATTGTGTGCTGAACAGGAAAATTATTTTCAACAAGTCCTTTATCAGACTTTAGGTACCCAATACCAAGTATTTGAATAAAATATTGCGGTCGTATTTTGCTACCGCGTATCATTATTAATTTAAATACAATGCTAACACCGTTAAATACTGTTTATTCCAATATGGTCTTCATTTTTCCCTAATACTTGTAATGGTTTTGTATCCTGCTGGGTACCGAATAAAATGTTTCCCTATAGATACAATAATGTGTCGTGTGTCGATAAATTTATGGCCATATTAATTGCAGGGGTCCCACAGTTATAGACGAACTCCTGGTTTGGATTGTTTTCTATTTTAACAATAAAGGCAGACGATAAAGGGGTGGTTTTCGATTACGATGCCTATTATATAAAAATGGAACAAACGAATAAAAATTATGTTTATTAAAGCTAGGGCTTTTTAATAGTTAAGGCATAGAGAACTTATCTATACTACCATACATCAAACTTTTTGGACCGTAGTTCCCATGAGGTATATGTAGAAAATTACATCACTGCAGACTATAGACCTATTAATACTTTAATAGTCAATAATTTGCCAAAACACTTGGCTACCAATATGGTGACATAATCGCATAACACACCAACATTGGCACCACGTAACTCTTTAAATACATTCAACCGACCTGACCTAAAGAACAAAATTTAAATTTATTGAGATCCAATACGAAATACTTACAAATCCACGAGGCTATTGTCGTATCCTGGTTGGTATTTATCGATGCCGGCCGCAAGTCCACCCGAACGATTCGAATTCATTAACTTGAATCCCCAACTCGAGTGTATTGAAGTTTAGAATTCAATTAAGAGGTCATTTTTAATTTAACCTCTTTCTTTTTCTTTCGTGCCAGTGCTGGTGTTTTTGAAAGGTTAATTAGGAAAAAGGTTTTGTTGCGATAACAACTTCCTTAAATATTTTAATAATACTAAGTCCGCCGGATGTTATTAACCTTACGACACTGTATAGCCAGATTGTAGAGGTCAATCGGATCAACGCTGCTGTTGTACGAGCCCTAAACACACTAACAAAACTTTCGTCTTTGTGATATTACTCCAGTAATAATAACCCTGCCACAAGGAAAAAATAACTCTAGGAAAAACACAACTTTCAGAACAAAATATTAGACCTACAAATATTATTTACAGCGGTGATATACCATACGGTCCAATTTCGTCCAAAGGATTATCCACATAAATTCCCCAGCATTTATCCGGAGTTTGGAGGAGAAAATTCTCAAATCTGTTTTACATGTAGCAGTTTGGTTATTGCTGGTGACACGAGTTCGGTCTTAATAAATAATGTCGCGTGCCCGCCCAGCGGTCGGGGTCGGGACGAACAACTATATTTTGGGTACATTGTATGCTCTTGGCTGTGTTCGTATCGTCCGTGATTTCGTGAGCGTCTATTTGAATAAAATATAATCGGGAAAGAGCCTGATGAAGTTATGTCTCGTGATACTGCAGACATTAAATTGGAAAAGTAGATAAACAAATTAGTTGAAACCTTTTGCCATATTACAATCAATAACCTGATAAAATAAGAAAAGAAAAAACAGACATAGTATAATATGTGAAACAAATTCAATGCTCAATATAAAACTCAGAAAAGTAATCAATTGAAATGAAGATGAACTAGTTCCGACCATTGTTATTTTCCTAATTAAATACGCAGCTGGGACTACATATCTCTTGACGGTTAACGTAAAAAAACTGGACTACGATGATTTTAAAACCACTCAGTAAATGCAGGACGCAGGTGTGGAACTGGAAACTAGTTTCGTCGTCATATTTGGTTAGTATCCCAAACATCCCCTATATCATCCGCGTCTGTATCAATGGGCTCTAATGGCGTGGACACCGCCCTTTGTATCCCCCGCTCTGCCACCCCCTCCGACAATTTAGACTGAATGTTGGAATTAAGACCCGCACCCTAAATTCACACCTCCGCAGAATTATCTCTATTCTTTTACTTGGCGGGTTTATCTTGTAATTAGGCTTTTTTACTTTAGTTTGGTTTTTATAATTTTCTGATTTATTATCTCTTGATTTGAGTGAAAAAGTTTTATCTTCAACGAAATCTTTAAAAGTTTCTGCACACGATGAGATTGTTTTGAGGTTATGATTATGAATTCATGTTTTAAATGAATAATTTATTATAATTAAATATCAAGGTGCTAATTTTATCATGTTAATAGAAGGATTATCTGTTGCTAATAGTGTTATGAGAAAGGAAGATATGAATTACAAGATTAATGTCAATGTTTCAGTTGCCAAACAAAGTGAGTTATCATTAACGTTGTAATTAAAATAAAATTAATTTGTTAAAACTGTTTTTATAACGTTGTGCCAAATATCAAAACGTAAGACAGCGTTCTCAGAAACACGAAATAGCGACAAAACATTGAAATAAATTACCGAGCTCCAAATATTGTCAATAGAACTCGAAGGGCTTTGTTAAGGCTTGAAAAGGAAGAAAGAAGTCTAATGTATCAAAAGAGGACAACTTTGAGTCGCGTTCCATTTCTTCAAATAAGGTCCAATAGGGCACTGCTATTATTCCATGTAGGATGTGTTCAAATCTTGTTACGACCTGAATCCGAGGGTTATCCGGAACAGGAAATAAGTTATAGTTTATTTGCCCATCGAACATATTCCTAATCCTAATACGAAACAAGATTTCTTTTGTTAGGAATTTTAGATATGTTTCGTTTATTATGAAACATACCTTTATTTGTATAAAGGTTAAACGTAGAACATACAAAAGAGAAATGATTGAATATGAAATTTAATTTGAGGTCACTCGCTTCTAAAATAAAAAATGGAAAGCTTTACGAAGCGCGTACAAACTTTTCTAATTGAATACATAAAATCAAGTCCGAAAATGCCAGTGTTGTAACACAAAACGGCCTCGCTGATAACGAAATAACTTTCGAACTTGGTATAACAAAGACACGACTCGCACGAATAAAAATAGAGGGCAATAGGTGGATTCAGTGCAAATATGAATTATAATAAGATAAAAATGTTATCAAAAATCAAGAAACCGGATCATAAACAAAACGGAATTAGGTTTAAAAGTGGATACCGTAGAATTCGGTAAACATCGCAGTCACGTGGTGCGCGCGTCGACCGACCGGTAGAAAGTAGCTTACCTCCTGTGCCACTCTTCATTCAACCACATTGAACAGGTTACAACTCGTTAAACTCACACAGACGCACAACTTGCAGCTTCTAAAGCGAACTACACAAGCGCTTTCACTCACACAGCGCCGTTTTGTATCTGTATTCAGTTGCGGGAGCGCAGGTCAACTTGGCATTGCTTTTTTTCGGAACTGGTTTCTGGAGCGATAAAAGGATGACTCAGGTGTATCAGGTAAGGATTACTTACATTGAATTGGTTGTCCGTCCACATAACAACATTATATAATCTGGAATTCAGTGTGACCCTAATTTAGAACGGCTAGTTTGTCGAAATATAAACCGGAACAACATTTGTCGCAAAAAGTGTCTGGGGAATGTGCTACAATGAAACAGAATGTAACAAATTTTGGATTTTATACAAATGATAAAGTTAATTTGTTGCTCTTTTCTACGTCCAAAGGGACCAATTGGGATGATATTTGAAAACAAATGTGTTTGCTTAATCAAGGCAGCAACGTTGAATGTATCAAATTTTATGTGGAAATGGATATATATATCAGCTTTGCGTATTTTAGATAATGCTGTTGATTTAGATATGATGACATTTCTCTTTTCTAATTTATCTCTTTAGTAATAATATTCTGTCTACACAGTGACATTGTGAGCTAGCAGTGATTTATTGTATGAGCGCACGTGTGGTTGGATGAAACATTCATGTGACAAGGGATGCCTTACCTGCTATAGAAATGGCCCCCGCCTGAGAATGTATTGATAACCTTTATTCAACAGTTCTCTATTCATGTTACGTTGGACCTTCGTATGCTTGGTTAGTTAATAGTTGGTTGAGAAAACGTGGTTCAAATTACGCAGTTTGTGAAATTCGTTCAAGCGAATTTGTTGGTTGAATATGGTACTAATAGAAATGTGAAAACGTTTCGATCAGATATAAACGACTGATCTCATTATGTGGCATGAAATTACTGATACATTATATAGCTTACGTGTATAACATTTTTACTGTCATTCAATTTGATGACTTTAACCTTAGAATCGGCTAAATCAAATTTGATTTAGCTCTACAAATTTACATTCGATTGAACTTTGATTTGAGATAAAGCACCCTCGAACTCGGCTAAACTGCTTAAATCTCTGATTACGCTAGTTTCCGGGTAATGTCAATAACAGTTCGGCTTAACAAAACACTTGGGGAAACAGATTTGTATCAGTTTTGGCGATTTGCGTTGTGTCATCCCCATCCGGTGGGTATTTGTCTTACAATAGTTCTCTACCTGCTGTGGCCGATTTATTGTTACACTGTGTAAGTACCCTTCAATTCATAAAGGACGCTTTTAGTCCCCATGGTTTATTATGAAGCTCGCCGCTCACTTGACAAGCTTCATAGATCTTTCAAGGTTATCTTGGACAATGCAACATTTGCCAGGGGATCTGCTACGCTAAATCGTTCTAAAGTATTGTCCGCTATTGTATTAAATTGTTCAACGAATCGAATTTCTCGTGATCTTTTTGGCTTAACTTGGACAAGCAAGATTGACGATTGGTTAGACGAAATCCTTGACCCTGATTTTTAGTTTTATCAAGAAACCTGTTCCTCCAGGACGCCTTTCTTTCTGGTTGCAACATGTCGATACGGGAATATTCTGTCTCACTCGCACACTTACTAAACTTGGTCCTGAAACGAGACGAAATACCGTGAGCCTACGCACGCGAGTATCGTGGGAAACCAATGGAAACAAGGTGTCTGTCCTTCCTTTTATTTTATAGCTTATATGATTGGCCTTTGTTTCCAACGCGATGCGTATTTGTTTTTATTTTCGTATGATTATAACTTCAAATCAAAATAGCATTTCATTTTCTTCTATTCCTATTAATACAAAGCTTTTTTACATCGTGATATAACGTGAATCATGTTATGTAAATCGTTTTTCTCAGCGATTTCGTAACAGCACTGTCGGCGAATAGCTAGGAACAAGTCTGTGGAACGATCACGCCTCGGTAGCCATGGATACCATTCAACACCAAATGATGAATACCTGTGGCCTTTGTTCGGTTATTCATCTTCTTTGATGTTTTAGAAAAAATGCTGTTCAGCGTTACCTCGGGATTTTTGACAAGTTTTTTTAAAGGTCCAAAGAAATACTAATTTATTTATATATGGCAGATGAATCAGTAGTCAATTCATATCTTTTCTATACATACAAATAAATAAAATTGAAGTGTCTGTATGTAATATCAAAATAACAACGTTTTATCGAATGCACGTGAAAGTATATACGGTACTAACAACAAATGAGGAATTTTTAAGATTTTTGTCTGTCTGTCTATCTGTTTGTTTGTTCCGGCGGGAAAATAAAAAAATATTTTTTACGAGTTTGACGCGGACGAAGTCGCGGGCAACAGCTAGTATAACAATAAATTGTGATAAACATGAAATCTTCTATCTAAATTAATATTTATTTTGAAAGTAAAACAAGTTCAATTTCAAGCGTGCTCCAACGTAGTCATCATCGCTTACCATCAGGTGAGATAGTGGTCAAGCTCGAGCCAATAATAGACAAAAAAAAGCATTTCTCCGATAAAAACAATAAAAAATAACTATGTACTACAGCATACCTATAATCTAATCTCGTAGTAAATAGTTGCCACGCTCACGTAAACAATTGGATCAGAGCAAGCATACATTGAGAAGTAGTGTACTATAAGATGCTAAGTGAATGCGCGAGCGTAGACTGCAGTGAGTCTTCTAAACCGGTACCGCTGGACGAGGTCGATGCTCGCCCGCCAGATGTCGCACTGTTCGCTTGGACCACACCGGCGCTCACGCACGCTCGCCCTTGCTCTATTGGTCCATAGTTCCATGTAACTGAAGGTCCGACTCACAATATCGTGCTAATAGATGCTTCCCTTGTAAGGAAGTTATGAACTTTTTCGATTCTTAAAACATAAAGGTCATATTTGGGATTTTTTACAGGCGTTTAACCTTATGTTAACTAAATTCAAACGTACTATTTTGCATATTAATCTGTAAAAAAAAAAGTTAATTAAAAAAATCAAAAAACCCGACTGCTTAAAAAGCAAACTAAAAAGACGTAAACAAGAAGAAAATCATGCTGTGCAGTCGGAGGATACATATTCGCGAGCTGGCGGACCAAAACTAGATGTATCCTCCGACTGCACAGCATGATTTTCTTCTTGTTTACGTCTTTTTAGTTTGCTTTTTAAGCAGTCGGGTTTTTTGATTTTTTTAATTAACTTTTTTTATTTACAACTTTTTAGTTATTTTTTTTTGGAATTAGGTACATTTAAACATATAAGTGTTATATATTTTTGAAATCGCCTCTTAAAATCCTTTATTTTGATACCCCACACGATGGGTTTAGAAGAAAAAAAAATTTTTATTCCCCACAAAATCGCGCCCAAAATCCGCCATTTTTGTTTTTTCAAATTTTAATGTAACCAGTGACACTCGCAGGATTAAGACAAATCGAATGACGTAAGAATCATCAAAATCGGCCAACGCGTTTGATCTCTAGAACGCCACATAGGAACAAACATACATACATACATATATACATAAATACATACATAGACTGATAAACACATTACCCTCCTTCGGCAGTCGGGTAGAAATAATTTAAGGTGTGTTCACCATCATCATCATCAGCCTTTTTAATGTTCCCACTGCTGGGACACAGGCCTCCTCTCTGTGAGAGGGAATGGGCCGTAATCCACCACGCGGGCCCAGTGCGAGTTGGTCGATTTGAAGGTGTGTTCATGCTATTTTGCTTAACTACGTCGTTTTTATCTTCAGTCTTTAAAACTTGCCTACTTTACGCGCATCGATCGTCAACTGACAAATAGTAAAGTTAGCGACCACCAAACTCTTCCGTGCCCGCATCCGCACTGTCAATGAACCCCTTGTGTTCCACAAGCTTTTATTCCTCTTACTGCAGTAACCCAGTTCGCTTTATTAAAATATTAACTTCGTCTTGCGAAACACTTTCAACACTGTTTATTTCACAATTCTCTTCAGCTAGCATGATGACAAACCTGCATTCGTATTTCAGATAGATTCTTTTCTTTCTATTGTTATGCGGCTTTTCAAAGTTTTCTATCGCGTTTAGATAGAGCGCAAATAGCGGCAAACTGTATCGCGACTCGACGGAGCTTCGATTTGCTTGAAGCCCGTGGGAAAGTTGGAAAGAATGTCACGTCAAGAAGCGGCGCAACGAAAAGCGAGAGCGTTCAATCACGTGGCCAACTAATAAAAATCGATTAACATAAACGCAAGCAAAATTTTCATAATTTGTCTGCTCGTTATGAGTTCGTGAAACTCTACTGCAGTTTTTTTAAAGGTACTCGAGTTATTTAAAACTGGTCCCTAAAAAAGGGAGAAGGGCGGTTGGAAGGTGAACGTGATTTGAATAATTCTGCAAAGCTCAGCTTAATTAATTATTTTTCTTGTTTCTGCAAATGTTACATTTTGTGATTTACAACAGATGCGGTTTATTATACACAAAGTGAAGGATAAAAGAAAGCTGTTGTATTTTTCATTTAGTTTACAATTCCATTGCTATTATAAAATCTATAGACATGTGTAAATCCGGCTTGGTGCAGATGCACTCGTAAAACATCGTGTTTAAACGTGTAAACAGTAAACAATTTTAAAATGTTTGCGGAATACGAGCGAAATTTGTAGGCTACTTCAACAATGGCATATATTTCAATACTTCGCATCATACCGTACCGTATCGTATTTCATACTATGCATCTGCCTGGCATCTTTTCCACCCTATTTCTTTTTTGTTTTATACAAAATGTAGGTAGTAAATGGTATTATTGTTTTATTTATTTCTCGTCTTTACTAACTTAATTTAAGTACTACTAATACTACTCTTAAGGGTTTAGCATAAGCATGTATTTATATTGTATGCTGTTTTTACCCGGCTGCAAAGTAAGTGTTATGTTTTTCGCGCGTATCTTGTATGTTTGTATGTATGTAATATTCTTTATTACCTCATATCTTTGAAACTAATTGGCGGATTTTTATAATTAAGACATCGTTAGATAGGTCTTGACCGCCCAAGTGTTCTTAGCCAAGTGCCTTTAAAAAAAAAGGATCATGGCGGATTTTGAGCGCCATATTGTGGGGGTTGCTTTTTTTTTTCTTCCATTCCCATCGAGTGTGTGAAATCTCCTCTAAAACCCTTCATTTTGATACCCCATCAAAATGAAGGGTTTTAGAGGAGATTTCAAAAATATATAACACTTATATGTTTAAATGAACCTAATTCGAAAAAATATGTTAACTAAACAATTATAAATAAAAAAGTTAATTCAAAAAATCAAAGTTCGCTTTTTAATAAGGCGGGTTTTTTGATTTTTAGAATTAACTTTTTTTGTGACAAATAAACACTTTTTCTTTTTTTAACGCTCAGATTTGCATTATAAAATATCGACTACCTATATTCCTTTTATTACAACATGTGTTTTATTTGTTTCAGGTATGACATCGTGGAAATTATTTATTTTAATTGGTGAGATCAGTTCCAAAATACAAACAAATACAATTGGTTAGTATGGCATTGTTGATTAATCCATTGGTGATATTGATTCGGCAATGAATGCATAATAGGAAAATCGTTCGTTTAGCGTTATTATGAAAATATTTTATCGCTTGTTAACAATGGTTGTTGTCGTTGGCATGAATTTTCTCTGCTAGCGCGTCGAAGGCCGGTAAAACGTAAAAGGTCGTAATGTGGCGCACTGACTTAGTTTACTACACAAAGGCCTTCGACTTTGCTTTCGCGAGCTTTTAATATTGAACGGTCAGACGTTTATTCACTCTCGAACAAATTTACTAGAGGCAATTTTATGTTGAAATTGAAAATACTATTATGACGAACTATGAACTTGTTTAACGAAGCGGACGCTGTTTTTGAAACACTTTGATCAAAGAATTTCTTTATTGGTTTTGTAGAGTATTAGAAATTTATTATTTATTTAATACTCTGAATTTTTCGACAATATAAAATACATGGAAGAGCAGTGGTGGCCCAGTGGTATCGGCCGCGACTTACAAGTTGTAGGTCGTGGGTTCGAGCCCAAGCAAGCGCTTTACTTTGTGTAAATTATTTCATCACCATGCTCTCAAAACGGTGAAGGAAAACATCGTGAGGAAACCGGCATGTCTTAGAACCAGTAATTCGAAGACATGTGACATCCACCAACCCGCACTGGGCCCGCGTGGTGGATTACGGCCCATTCCCTCTCGCAAAGAGGAGGCCTGTGTCCCAGCAGTGGGAACATTAATAGGCTGATGATGTGATGTGTAATGTGATAAAATACATGCATGGTTTTACTCTCTGAGGAATACATAAACGAGGTCGTCGAAATAACAAATATCCATTCTCTAAAATGTCAGTGACTAAAGCAAAAAAGCTGCATAGTTACAGAAAAAAAGTAAAACCAACCAAAGAACTCTTTCGTAAAACAACAGACTTGAGTTGAAAGTTGTAAAATTCGACCGTTGTTCTTCGGAACAGTATTCCTCTTGCCGGATTTTATTTCGCTAGTTACCTTTTTGTTAACAAAAATACGTTGCATAGGCTTTCGACTGTCCTTTCGTAATAAAAAAAATGGCCAACTGCGAGTCGGACTCGCACACGAAGGGTTCCGTACCATTATCGCAAAACATTGCAAAAAAAATCACGTTTGTTGTATGGGAGCCCCCATTAATTTATTTTATTTTTATTTAATAAATATTATTTTTTGAAGTAAATATACAACTAAACATTCTGTGAATATTTCAAGCATCTACTTGTTACCGTTATTAATATCGAGCAAAAAACGGCAAAAATATCAAGATTTTTGTATGGGAGCCCCCCTTAAATATTTATTTTATACTGTTTTTAGTATTTGTTGTTATAGCGGCAATAGAAATACATCATCTGTGAAAATTTCAACTGTCTAGCTATCACGGATCATGAGATACTGCCTGGTAACAGACGGACAGATAGACAGACAGACAGAGGGATCGCGAAATCTTAGTAATAGGGTCCCGTTTTTACCCTTTGGGTATGGAACCCTAAAAATCATGATATTTTATACCTATCTCGCAATTTTCAGAGAGTGAATTTTGAAGAGTGTACTTTAAATAAACTACGCCATGTCTGTAAATCCTTCAGAAAGGTCAAGTCCGTAGCACTTACAACCCGTGCCAGTATCAAAAGATAAACATAATAATATTATGACAATAAAATTTGAATGTGAGGGTAGTCGTAGGCCGTAGCACGTTTGCTACGCCGTAGCTTCGGATAATCCCGTTGCTACGCAAGACTTTTTAAATGTTACGTAATTTTTCAAGCACAATTAATACGACAAACGCGCGAATTTTATACGTGTTCGTAGTTTTATTTTATTTAACTGTATATATAGGTAGTTATTGTTAAATTAAGTATTTTATAGAAAATATAGCTTTATTAAATTGTTAAAAGGAAAAAAAAATAAAAAAAAAGCATAATTAATATATGTATTAAATTTGTATGACTTAGTGGGTTATTGGACGACTCGCCCGAATTTAACTCGCCCGAATCGGGCGAAATGTCCACTATTAAAAATATTCATTTTTCTGTGTCGATTCGCCCGAAGTTATTTTATCGGTGGGCGAATCGACCACTCCAATATTATTTAGTGGACAATTCGCCCGAATTTTGTTTTAGAGAACAAACAATATAAAAGTACAGTTGTGCTCACCCGTCCCGGTAATAATATGAAGAATTAATCGAAGTTAATAGATATTGTACTAGAAACTAGGAAAGCAATTCAAACTACCAGGAGGCCAGAATCATGAAGAAGTATTTGCAGAGCTAGAATCATTAGCGGTAGAGTCTAACGGAGTACTAGGGCTTCAGAATCGAAAATCGCCCGGTACTCTTTTTACCGCTCATGATTCCAGCCTAGCTTCCTCATGATTATAATCTCCTGGTACTTAAGTTAGACTTTACCGGTACTGAAATGACCTGATAGCGTATAGAGCTTTCTCTTTATTTTTTGGAGATTATAATCATGAGGAAGCTAGGCTGGAATCATGAGCGGTAAAAAGAGTACCGGGCGATTTTCGATTCTGAAGCCCTAGTACTCCGTTAGTCTCTACCGCTAATGATTCTAGCTCTGCAAATACTTCTTCATGATTCTGGCCTCCTGGTAGTTTGAATTGCTTTCCAATCTAGTACAATATCTATTAACTTCGATTAATTCTTCATATTATTACCGAGACGGGTGAGACCGACTGTACTTTTATATTGTTCGTTCTCTAAAATAAAATTCGGGCGAATTGTCGACTAAATAATATTGGAGTGGTCGATTCGCCCACCGATAAAATAACTTCGGGCGAATCGACACAGAAAAATGAATATTTTTAATAGTGGACAATTCGCCCGATTCGGGCGATTTAAATTCGGGCAAGTCGTCCAATAACCCGACTTAGTTATGTTATTTTATTATTTTAGTTTGTTTAACAATAAATCGCTATTGAATTAAAACATTTAAATGTGCTGTTTTAATAAAAAACCAGCCAAGTGCGAGTCGGACTCGCGCACGAAGGGTTCCGTACCATTATTGCAAAAAACAGCAAAAAGAACACGTTTGTTGTATGGGAGCCCCACTTAAATATTTATTTTATTCTGTTTTTAGTATTTGTTGTTATAGCGGCAACAGAAATACGTCATCTGTGAAAATTTCAACTGCCTAGCTATCACGGTTCATGAGATACAGCCTGGTGACAGACGGACAGACAGACAGACAGACAGACAGACGGACAGACAGACAGACAGACGGATCGCGGAGTCTTAGTAATAGGGTCCCGTTTTTACCCTTTGGGTACGGAACCCTAAAAAAAGGAGCTTGAGGCTAAATAAGAATAGCCGCACGGGTCGATCTTCAAGGTTAGGCAACGCTTGACGAGGTCGGTCCGTAGATGGGTGACCATTTCAACAAACCGAGTTTCCTCCGTGCCTCGGAAAGCACGTAAAGCCGTTGGTCCCGGCTGTCATTTGAAGATCTTTGACAGTCGTTACGAGTAGTCAGAAGCTTGAGATCTGACACCAGTCTAGCCAAGGGGTACCGTGTTACCCAGTTACTGGGTTGTGGAGGTCAGATAGGCAGCCGCTCCATGTAAAACACTGGTACTCAGCTGAATACGGTTAGACTGGAAGCCGACCCCAATATAGTTGGGAAAAGGCTAGGCAGATTGATTGATTGAATTAAAACATTAAAATATTAATTACATTGTAATCCACTTGGTCAGTTAATTTAATTTCAATACGCTATAATCCAAAATAATTAATAAACAAATATGAAGTACCATTAATATTGTAAGTATTAAAGTTTCGCTATACATTTCTATAACATTCAATAATCTGGAGTCCGAACTTTACCCATTTATTAAGTTGGTTATTTATTAAGGTCAAGTTGGAGATAATAACAGTTATAGTTATGAATTTGGAAACTAATACAGCTATAAAGCAAGATATTACGCTACTATAGCGTTTAGAGTCAGCACATAATACTTTATATTAGACCAGCTGTTGCCCGCGGCAACGCTCCCGTGGGCCACCCCACAGGACCCGTTTTCGGGATTAAAAAATAGCCTTTGTTACTCAGGAATAACGTAGCTTTCTATTGGTGAAAGATTGTTTTAAATCGGTCCAGTAGTTTCGGAGCCTATTCGGTACAAACAATCAAACAAAAAAATCTTTCCTCTTTATAATATTAGTATAGATATAGACGATATAGAGACCCGAACCAAAGCTTCGAAAGCAAATAAACTCGTCAACGGATACGGCTGTAAATTGCCTCTTCAATAGACCACTACACAAATAATTTTGGCATCAGAATAGGTCACACTGATATTAATATCTTGATATATATATATAAACATTGTATAGTAATAAATGTATTGGAAATTTAAAGTTTATTGTACTAATTTAATCATTTAAATTGTAAATTGTAGTTTAATTAATTTGTTAGAAATTGAAATGTTATTTTATGATTTAAATAATATAATATAATCTTTATTTATATAAAAAACAGATTGCAGTACATGTAACAGTTTTACAAAGTGGGTAGTTGTAAATCTCTGACAATGAAGTGGGTGACGTGCTGTCCTACTTGCTAGGCTATGAAATAGCCTGTATTAAGGAGAAATACCTAAATATGTAATGTAATACCTACAAAAATACCACTAACCCAGTACCAGTAACATTGAATCAATTAATTAATAATTACTCTTACTTACAACAAGCTAATCTAATTAATTATGCATGTACACTGTTTTAAATTGTCAATCTGTACTGTAAAGCAAGAAATAAAAGGCATTTTTATTTATATATAAACATACTAATACGTATTATGATAATTTTCCTAAAACTACGATTGGTACTGTTATGATCCAATTCCTGGAATCTTCGATTGCGAGTGTTTTCGAGGAAAGCAAAGGGTTATGTCGGATTCCTACCGACAAAAACCCACACGGTTGTGGTTCCACGAATATTTGGCTATTGGCTTCAGAATCTCCAAAGGTCGAAGGAGCAACCCACATAAGCCTTTGCCACGTGTTTGAAACTTCAAAACATTTTCAATATATGCGTAGCAGACACAATAATAAAGTTAAATAGTTGCGCTGATATATGGAGTTCATGGGACATGATGAAAGGGTAAATTGCTGTCCACAATGTCAACACATAGATCTCAATCAAAGAAATAAAAAGTAGGAAATGAAAATCCAATAGGTATGCTTGCGTTGCGTTCACCTTATCATCATCATCATTTCAGCCGAAAGACGTCCACTGCTGGACATAGGCCTCCCCCAGGCGTCGCCACATTGACCGATCCCGTGCGTCTCGCATCCAGCGCCTTCCCGCAACTTTAACCAGGTCATCGGTCCACCTAGTGGGAGGCCTTCCAACATATCGTCTTCCGGTTCGCGGTCGCCATTCCAGAACTTTTCGGCCCCAACGGCCATCCGTTCTGCGAGCAATGTGCCCTGCCCACTGCCACTTAAGTTTGGCAATTCTTCGGGCTATGTCGGTAACTTTGGTTCTCCTGCGGATATCATCATTTCTGACGTGATCACGCAAGGAAATTCCGAGCATAGCCCTCTCCATTGCCCTTTGGGTGACTTTAAGCTTTCTGATAAGGCCCATTGTGAGCGACCACGTCTCGGTCCCATAGGTGATCACTGGCCACTGGCAACTGGCTTCACCTTACGTACAAGGAAAATAAGGCAAACACTTTTTTTACGATACTTCGGCCTTACCATACTTGTATGTTGAACAGACGTTTATTCGCTACAATTTGCTTAAACTCTTGCGCAATATAATTATAGGAGTTTCTTCGCAGGGTTAAGCAACGTTTGTTGCGACTGTACTCTGCCTTTTGACCTCTGCATGTCTCAAAAAGCACGAACCTGTCAGTCACTAAATGATGAACGAGAGTAATTGAAGACGCTAATAGGAAGATCTTATCTCGTAAGTAGAACACGACTAAATAAGTGATCATAAAAGGCAGATATATATCTTAGTAGAACAATATAAAACTGTTGAAGAAAATGTAGTACGTTATCTAATTTATACCGAACAAAACAAAAGGATTTTCGAGCGCATTCTTACATAAGATGAAACTGTTGGCAATGGCAGTGATCACAACAAGAAGAAAGCATAAAGTGGTTACGATGAGATGCGGCTGACAAGCGAAGTCACGTACAGCTCGGTATATATCCCACTTTCCAGCAGATGAATAATAAATGACGAAATACACTCGCACTCGGTCTCCTTCGAATGTGTCCCGTCAGCGAATGCGTTGCGCTGACTGTTAACGTGACGTCACAGCAAATCGCTCGGAAATGCAAGCTCTTGTGAACGCCTGCAATTTTACTATCGACACACTTTAGTTTTATTATCACTGGAGCAGTGGAATATGTGTGATTTTATCGTCTCTCACATATAGTGAGAGGAAATTATTATTTGTCTTTATGTGTTTCCTTGAAAAATGTACCCCAGAGCAGCTTGTTTTCGTAGAAGCTACCAATACTGAAGATAACAACTCCAAAACACAACTTAATTTGTCAATTTTCAAACCGTTAAACTTTTTTTAACTCTATTATCAACGATCTGTTTCTAAGGAGGCACAAAAAGCGCCAACATATGCGTCATTAAAGTAATCCGGACCCACGTTAAGGATTTGAAATGGGTGCCCTGCGGGAGGCGGGCCCAATTACTAGTCCGTGTACCTGCGCTCACAATGTGCTGCCTTCAAATCTGATAGTATTTGTGTTTTATGACGATAACGATGTTTATTGTCTAGATACAATGATATAAAGTACTAGGGCGTGTATAAAAGGCAATTAAGTTAATAAATCAATGCCTCATACATAACAGTGAGGGGTGGAAAGGTATTAGTCTTTGTAGCTTACCTAAGAACCCACATATACCTTTATCCTCAAGGATTTGTCGCCAAACAAGAGAATCAACAATTAGCAATGCTCAGCTTTGTCTGCCGCTGTAGTCTAAACATCTACGTAAGGACTAATCCCGGCCCACGTTATTAGAGGCATGCCAGCCAGTAGTCCCCAATTGTGTTCGCTTTACGTGTACAACGAATGCTGTTTAATACTACAATTTGAGCGTCCCAGCTTCGGGTAAAATGCTAAATATTCTTATCTATCCAAGAAGCGTCTTATAAATAACATCAACAAAGACGTTGAATATTTGACGCGCCAACGTAAGCGTTGAAGGCTGGAGCGTGGAACGTTTGCGAGGAGGCGTCAGTAAATCCCGGGGGATCCAATTTACCCCGTCGACTTGTAAACGCTACGCCTACCGCGCTAAGCCTGCACGCCACACGTTTTATACCCCTGAAATTTCACTCAACTTTGTGTTCGATAAAGGAAAAAGTTACAAGAAAAAGATTTAACACCTTCCAGTAGGAAACCATTGCTCTTCATCACAGCATTATGTAAATCGGATTTCAAGTTTTATTTTGTTTGATGTTCAATACGTTATTTTCCCCTGGTATTTGCTCTGTGGTCGTTTGTGTACCATTCTTTGAACAGTTGAATTTATGTAAACATGGATACATGGTTTCAGAATCGCCAGCTGTTTAAAAAATATCGGTACCGACCTTCATTGTGGCTGCTGCATCAAATTGCCCGCTTATGTTGATGATTGAAATCAGACCAAACATGTTGTTGAGTAACCGACAATTTTTTGTTTGATCGTTCCACAGATATTTATTATTGTGCTTGCATGAAGGCGGTATTGCCTATAAACATTACGTTTTTTCGCTAACATCTGGCGAAGTTTTGGAGCTTGGCGAATTAATCTGTCTCCTTGATCTATAAACGTACACACGTACGCTACAAAGGAAAAACCGTGATTGCTTTATTTGATCTGGGTCAACACGGAATGCTTGGAACACAGTTGGCTGCTTTATTAAAAAAAATATGCATAATATCAGCGTTGTTTGAGAACTATGAGATTTTAGTTAGTCTACTTCATTTAGCTACGTAAACTTTGTATGTACCTATATTGTTATATATATCTTTTTACCCGACTGCCGGAGGAGGGTAATGTGTTTATCAGTCTATGTATGTATGTATGTAAGTATGTATGTATGTATGTATGTATGTATGTATGTATGTTTGTTCCTAAGTGGCGTTCTAAAGACCAAACGCGCGGGCCGATTTTGATGGTTCTTACGTCAATCGATTCGTCTTAACCCCGCGAGTGTTACTGGCTACATGAAAATTGGAAAATAGGAAAATGGCAGTTTTTGGGCGCCATATTGCGGGGGCCCAAATTTTTTTTTTCTTCCACACCTATCGTGTGGGGTATCAAAATAAAGGATTTAAAGAGGTGATTTCAAGAATATATAAGAGTGAAATATGATTAAATGTACCTAATTCGAAAAAAAAATAACTAAAAAGTTATAAATAAAAAAAGTTAATAAAAAAAATAAAAAACCCGACTGCTTGAAAAGCGAACTAAAAAGACGTAAACAAGGAGAAAATCATGCTGTGCTGTCGGAGGATACATCTTCGCGAGCTGCAGCAGACGTATTTTACGTAGACGTATTTTTTTTTTTGTCTAAGTTGTCATGCAGTGTA
The DNA here is from genome assembly GCA_945859665.1 of Anorthoa munda. Lineage (NCBI taxonomy): Eukaryota > Metazoa > Arthropoda > Insecta > Lepidoptera > Noctuidae > Anorthoa > Anorthoa munda. The sequence goes on along the minus strand of OX243913.1, from coordinate 8,720,947 downwards.
TCTGATTTGTAAAATATTCTTCCTCAAACACCACGTCTTGACAAAGAACCCACATACCGGTACCATTAACCGTACTATATTTGTCCATTACATCGATTGATTTTGAAATTGTGGTTATTGTTTCATCCAATGTAATGGTTTCACCCATTCCATCAGTGTTTATTTTACAAAAAGCAAGCTACACACGAAAGTTGGTTTAACAGTATTGATACCAAACGTTTGATTGGTCGTAAAACAAGTGTGCTAGCAGCCTTATGTTGACATGACCGTTTTACGGCATTTTAATTATTTGGACGACCTAAAAAGAAGTAGAAATAAAGATGTCTTCATAAACGTCACTCATAAATAAGAAATACGATGTTTGATGTTTTAGTAGTTTTATTTTCTACGTTAAAGTTTTTGCCTGGTTTGCGTGTGTGGAGTTAACATGTTATACAGAAAACTTTCAAAATATTATGGCGGCTTCAACGAATATGTTTCCTTTCTTGGCATATTTAATTTTTCAAAGTTTCAAAGTAAGGATGTGCCTATGTCGATATTTTGCATTTATTTTTAAATTGCAACCCTTGTTTGTAACTCAGATGTTTGGACCAATTTAGATTAATGAGATATTATTCTTTTGGAAAAACTTTTAACGAGCCTTTATTGAAATTGGAACAGGTTTTTCTTTTTTAATGTTTCCTCGTTTGAGTCGCTGATGTCGTCGTAATATTAATTTATTTTTCTTTAAACATGTCTGAAGTACAATTAAAGTAGGGAAAAAAGCTTAAATTTTTGCTTTTCACCTGTTCTATTGTATTTATTCTTCTTTTATCTAATAACATTTTCAGTGAAGTGATCGCTTATAAATACAAACTTATTTCTAAAAAAAATCAACCCATTTATGATAGTAATTACAAGATTCTAAAAAAAAAATCTAAATTCAAAAAATCAGATTTTATCTTTCAATTTGAATTAAGAATCTGCTGCTCATAATACTTATCATTCATAATTACGGATAGATAGTTTTTATAAATAAGGCCCTATTATATCTGTTAGGAAGTAAATTAGAGTATATTTCATGGACCAAGTCATTAAACAGGGCACTGTGTATAATGTATAATGCCCGGGAAATGAAGTAACGTTGATTAGGAATCAAGTCAAGTCAAATCGGGCAATGTAATGAATACTGATTCAAACATCCATATTTATCAAATTGTCTGGTCATTATGAATAGTGCTAAGTAACGGTTGGGCAATTCGATAATTATGGTCAATGAATTAGTCCATGAGCGAAGCGAGCTCGGGAGCTTATACCGACATGGATAGGTTAGGTTCGAAGGTGATGACGGGCGTTGAAGAGAGCGAGTGAACTTAGCTCTTCATGTTTAGTTACTTAAGAGTTAGACCTTGCAGACAGAAATAGTTGCCCGTTGTTTTTTTTTTTTTTATTTCAAACCCACCGCACTATTCCCAAACCACTGCAACTCCTGAAAGCCAGAATTAACAGTAGCAACCACCAGAAAAGCGCCGAGGCAATGAAGCTCGACAAAGTCCCGGAGAATGAATTTAACTGTCTTGGATCCCGCAACCAAATTAATCAGAAAAGAAAAATGGAGGAGTAGGAAAAAACAAATTTCCACTTCCCTCCACATCAAGCAGGAGACAGAACAAACAAGGCCAATAGGCACAAAGGGTCGTTTACAACTGGGATAAGCCCAGTTGCCTAGCACCACGGATAAAAATTAATATTAATGGGTCCTAACATTGTGAGCTGTTATATTTGATTCCAATAATAGGTATGGCAAAAACGCTTAAATGCACGGAAATTAGTCCGTTGACCTTGTTGCTTAAATAATAATCGTACTTACCTATTGTATATTAAAATCAATGTCAACATTAATATTATAAAAAAAAACATCTCTTTATTACCCGGCCCAATAAGTGATGGGCATTATTCAGACAGCCCGGATAATTTAATTTTTTCAATCGTTTTTAGCATATTGCCTACTCATATTGGGCATTTTTCAAATTGTCTGGGCATATGAATCATGCCGTCTGACCAAGTGATTAATTCACTTGGTCCATGACATATCTACTACTACTCGTATATAGCTTACAATATATGCAGTGTCTATTTCACCGCTTTACCGCTGACAGGCGCATACAGTCGCTTGTACCTTCTGAACTGCATATATCCCCCAGCCTGTATTATCCATCGTCCTAGATGAACAACAAGAACGATCTGAACCGAAAAGTGATATAATCAAATATCTTGCAAAAATCTGTTAGCGCAGGGTCATATTTTTGCGAAAACGTAAACTGCTTTAATAGAAAGTTGTGAAGTGTTGAAGATTTTACGATTAGGTAAACTAAACTCATCTAACTTTTCTTTCATATAATCCTACAATAAAAGTGAATGGTCGTGAGAGAAAATGCCATAGGACATTATGAAACTATTCTCTACACCTACAGCATCGCCTTTACCTTGTGTGGCGGTTTTGCTAACATACACGACTTAATGTTACAGCCTGTTTCTAATATTTGTTGACGATGTGTTATTCATTAGATTGTTTAACTAATCACTGGTCGTCTGTTTATCATTATTTTGACTAATATCTTCTTCTTATTCGTTTTGCTCTTGACAGAGCGGTCGTGGTCACGATGAATTTTTGTCCGATCGCTGGTGTTCTTGTCACTCGCCTCACGATCTCTCTCGAATTGGCTCTGTTAGATGAAAGTTTAGCGCATTCATTTACTGGACCTCCTATCGCAGATTTAATTTATCGGTCCACCTCATCGGTGACCTCCCGCGTGGCCTGTTACCGTCCACTCTGCCCTGCACCACCAGGCGCTCAATGTAGTCGTTATTCCGCCTTGAGACATGGCCAAAGAATTTCAGTATGCGAGACTGTACTATTGCTGATAGACGCTGCTTGATGCCGAGTTCTTGGACTACTATCTAGCTAGATATATTATGTATAATTAAATATTTGTGCGAACAAACTAATTTTGAACTGGTTTATTTACTCACTTGTTAAATATGCATAGGTAAATTAGTGATGCTAAAGTGTTTACTTAGAACAACAACAAAAAAGGAATTAAAAAAGAATGTTCTTCCATTTTTAAATAGCAGTCAAGACTATATATTTTCTTTAAAAATCCAGCCAAGTGCGAGTCGGACTCGCGCACGAATGGTTCCGTACCGGTTTTTGTATGGGAGTCCCACTTGAATATATTTTTTTTCTGTTTTTAGTATTTTTTGTTATAGCGGCAACAGAAATACATCAACTGTGAAAATTTCAACTATCTAGCTATCACGGTTCATGAGACAGCCTGGTGACAGACAGACAGATAGACTGACAGACAGAAAGACAGACAGACGGACCGCAGAGTCTTATATTAGGTGCCCGTTTTTACTCTTTGAGTACGGGACCCTAAAAATGGGACATTATTTTTTCTTTCATGGCTGAAAGTATTTTAAAGTCTGGTTATTATTAAAAAGAAGACTTGATTTGAAATATGAAATAAACTGTATCGGCCATCAAATCAATATAAGAATTTAAATAGCAAGAAGTTATTAAACTTTATAGTTAGGTATATTGAGCTTTCAAAAGTTGTAAATCACAGGTTTACGTCTTTATTCATAGGTGCCGTACATATGCTAAGTAAGTTAAGCTGCAAAGTAGTTTTATCATAGCTTTTATGATGCCATACAGTCAAAGCGCATAGTATTTAAAGCGGAGCGACCTAATTACGGGATCCATCTCAAAGCCCAATATAAACTTGAAAAGGTTATGCCCGACAAAGCGAGCAAAACTGTTTCGATTTGATGCTAAATAGTCTAACGGTCCATCGAAAGTGAGGTCAACCGGAATCGACAGAATCGCACGGTGCAAGGCGATATGAAGCAAGTTGAAACTTTGACCTATTTCGACGGTGAGCTCACAGTACCGCTACTGCACTAATCGAACGATCCTCAGACTCAGGTTCATACCTTATACCGTCTATATCTAAGCCCGTATAACAATAAAATAGCGTAGTGAAAGGCAAACCACTACCCACGAAGTCAGCGACTCAGATCACCAGACGCTAAAAGAATTTGAACTTTACTCTGTCTCTGATACGGTTCATTTCGATTAAGCCTCTTTTTTGTGTGCTGGAAAATGGCATTGCTGTGTACACAATACTGTATACTCGGCCGGTTACTCTTTTGTTTGGTACTTGGATCCTGCTTCGTATTATTTATAGAAATGCTCTGTACTTGAATCCTAACCTATTACGAAATACAGTCACTAATGTGGAATGGACGGAATGGTCCTATTGTAGTGAGTTTCGTTTCTCAACCAGGATTATGTATTTAACAAAGGTACTTTACGTGTCATGAAATTTAAGTGGTGGATTCAGTGAAAACTAGGTCGGGTTCTCAGTTCTTTGATGTAATATGTCTAAACTTTAAATTATTCAGCGCCTGTTAAGGTGAATGGCGCTTACGTTAATGCTTATTTTCGTATGTGAAATGTAATACTATAAATAGGTAGGTACAGGATCATTTCGATGTCGGTTTAGTATTTAAGATAACACTACAGTTTCTATTTGTTTCACATCACATCATTAGCCTATTAATGTTCCCACTGCTGGGACACAGGCCTCCTCTCTGTGAGAGGGAATGGGCCGTAATCCACCACGCGGGCCCTGTGCGGGTTGGTGGATGTCACATGTCTTCGAATTTTTGGTTCTAGGACATGCCGGTTTCCTCACGATGTTTTCCTTCACCGTTTTGAGAGCAGTGGTGATGAAATAATTTACACAAAGTAAAGCGCCTGCCTGGGCTCGAACCCACGACCTACAACTTGTAAGTCGCGGCCAATACCACTGGGTCACCACTGCTCTATTTACCCGACTGCCGAAGGAGGGTAATGTGTTGATTAATTTGTTCTAATGTTAATATAACGGTAAGACGTGGAACATTCTGACTATAAGAATGCTGTTAATTTTAAAAGAACAAAAATTTATCTGGTTTGTAGAAACCGGCGCTTGTAAAAAATATATATATATATATTCGCTGCAGGAAGTAATATTCACAAAATAGCTAGGTCAGTGGGTTTGAATTTATTAGAATATGCAAGAACTGACATTTTACTATTCGCCAGATTAAACTGGTTACCTAATAATATAATGAACATTTTGTGCATTCTTCGCGAATAGTTTCTTCTTTCATTTATGTTAAAATAGCTGTTGTCCGCGGCTCCGCCCGCGTTTTATCAGTACTTCTCCCAATATCTTCATAAATTATAGCCTATGTGTTATTCTGATGTATAACTTATACTTCTGTAAAGTTTCATCAAAATCCCTTCAGTAGTTTTTGCGTGAAAGAGTTACAAACATCAATCCATTCCATCCATCCTCGTTAATACGTAATATATTGCCAATTGTAGTAACTAAGCTTTCCTATATCAAAATGATGCTAAAAGGAGGGTTATAAGACTAATTGACTACTAAAATAACGTTTAATGAAGCAGCTTATAAGAAGAAGAAGACATGGTGCATCACACCAACATAATTTGCCATAAGAGCAAGAGAATTATGAAAGTAAGCTTTGTGAGCCAAAAAATTTGCTTCCCTTCGAGTTTATAGGTTAAGGGCCTTCCACCGCTTTAGTGCCGTAAAATGTTTACTTTCTAAAGCATACTCCTTAGTAACGGTTAATCGATAATATGTATGTTTTTTTTACGAACCTTTACTCGAAAAAAAAAACATACATATTATCGATTCACGTACATTATTTGTGAAACAGGGTTTTTTCGTGTAATAGTTTTTCTTTAAAAAAATAATTAACAACACGATATTTTTTCGGTACTTTTGGATACTCCTCCAAAACGACTTGGATGTTTAAAAATATTTTTACTCAGAAAAATGTATGGCTACAATTTCTTTATAAAAACAAAAAAATTTGCAAACAATACTGTCCAAAAGGAGGTTCAATATTGCTATTCTGGTTCCGAGAGGGCGCACGGCCAGTACTGCGTTAACATTAGGGAATATATACGCCTTAAATGATAATAAAATGTAGGTTCGGGTCATGTCAGCACCAACGGCATCCTAAGGGCATTTGCGCAGAGCTATGAATGTCAGAAGCAGAACTACTGCTGTATGACTCATGTGCAGAGCATTCGGAGTTTGTAAACATTTCGTGTGAATCTGTACTGTTTTCGTTTTATTGAATGGTTTTTTATTTGCTTTCAGTGATCTGTGTAAAATATTGTATTTGTTTGTGTACAGATTCTTTGTTGGTCAGTTTTTTATTGTATGACGTGGAACATTCTGACTGTTAGAATGCTGTTAATTTTAAAAGAAGTAAAATTGATCTGGTTTGTAGAAACCGGCGCTTGTTAGAGATACAAGAAGTAGTATTCACAAAATATTTATTTATTTATTATATTCTTTATTGCACACCATAAACAATTACATACAGAACAAACATTTTCAAAAAAAATAGCTAGGTCAGTGGGTTTGAATTTATTGGAATATGCAAGAGCTGACATTTTACTATTCGCCAGATTAAACTGTTTACCTAATGATCTGAATGTAGTGAATATTTTGTGCATTCTTCGCGAATAGTTTCTTTTTAGGGTTCCGTACTCAAAGGGTAAAAACGGGACCCTATTACTAAGACTTCGCGATCCGTCTGTCTGTCTGTCTGTCTGTCTGTTCGTCTGTCTCCAGGCTGTATCTCATGAACCGTGATAGCTAGACAGTTGAAATTTTCACAAATGATGTATTTCTGTTGCCGCTATAACAACAAATACTACGTCCCATACAACAAACGTGATATTTTTGCCGTTTTTTGCTCGATATTAATAACGGCAACAGGTAGACGCTTGAAATATTCACAGAATGTTTAGTTGTATATTTACTTCAAAAAATAATAATTGATAAATCAAAATAAAATAAATTAAGGGGGGCTCCCATACAACAAACGTGATTTTTATGCAGTGTTTTGCGATAATGGTACGGAACCCTTCTTGTGCGAGACCGACTCGCACTTGGCCGGTTTTTTGTTTGGTTGTTTTTGTTTTAGTTTATATGCATAGAGTTTATACTCTAGAAGCAAAATATTTATGTAAATATAATTATATGTCCAGCAGTGGACGTCTTTCGGCTGAATTGGTGAGGATGATGATGATGAAATATAATTAACAGCTGCTGCAGTCTATAGAAGTATGGTTAGTAAAAACTAGTTGAAAAATTATATATACGTACATATATCAACAGGTATTAAAATGTATTTTATAAGTCACATCACATCACATCATCAGCCTATTAATGTTCCCACTGCTGGGACACAGGCCTCCTCTCTGTGAGAGGGAATGGGCCGTAATCCACTACGCGGGCCCAGTGCGGGTTGGTGGATGTCTCATGTCTTCGAATTTTTTATTCTAGTACATGCCGCAGGCTTATTACGTATCTTTTGCAAGAGCAAAACGATAGCGATTTTTGCGCAATACAAGCTCTTCAATACAAATTTTTAGAGTTATTGGCAGTTTTTTATTTTTAATAAGTGCATTTGACAAACAGGGAGCGATTAGCAAACGATTGTGTAGGACCTAAAATACCTACACTGCAGTTAATTCCGACTTTTATGACAAAAAGCGTTTGATCGCTATCGTTTTGCTCTTGCAAAAGATACGTAATAAGCCCACCGGTTTCCTCACGATGTTTTCCTTCACCGTTTTGAGAGCAGTGGTGATGAAATAATTTACACAAAGTAAAGCGCCTACCTGGGCTCGAACCCACGACCTACAACTTGTAAGTCGCGGCCGTTAACACTGGGCCACCACTGCTCTTATTTTATAAGTAATAAAATTTATTATGCACTACCATTGAAAGTCGCCCATGGCAATGTCATTAGGTCATGAATGAATACCGTTTTGATCGTAAACTAACAATACCGCTCAAAAGGAAATCTTAAGTTGATCTCACAATATTACTCAAGCTACGTATCTACGGCTAGTATAGTTCTCGCCAAACTTCTTGGCCGCCCTGAAGTTGGCTGTTTTTGTGTGAGATTTACTACTTCGCAACCATTGTAGCAAACTTCAGGGCGGCCAAGAAGTTTGGCGAGAACTTTACTTAGGTATGACAATATTCTACCCTATAATCTTCATATTTTCATGAAGATTGACTACTTAACTACTCGAGGGTCGACCAAGTGTGGTTACCTGAACACTTCTGTTGGGTACCACGTTCGGGTCATAGAACTTGCAGGTGTTTGAGCATGATGTGCAGGAAAGGAGAAGGCACATATTATTCTATACAGGGGCTCCGCAGTCGCACTGGGATAGGCCAGCTGAAAAAATATTGGACTCTTTCGAAAAGAGTATCTTCATCAATAAAAGCGTTCAATATTTTTTAGCAATACCTAATTATTGATTACACGGTTGGCGTAGTGGTTGAGCGATCGGCTGCTGCGCTGCGTGTCGCGGGTTCGATTCCCGCACGGAACAAATATTAAAGTATGGCCTACAGATTGTTGTTCCGGATCTGGGTGTCTTGTGTATATGAGTTTAAATGTTTGTAAATGCACCCATGATACAGGAAGAAATTCCTAGTGCGTGGCAATGTTATTTTTAAAATAAATTTAAAGATAATTTTTATACTCTTTCATGGGGCCCTTTGCCTTGCCGAATTCACTTACGCAATTAGGCTGCAAATTGTTTCCCTATAATGCAAACTGTCTGAACTAAAACACTTTTATAAGGGCGGCTAGGTGTCGTAATGAAAGGATTTTAGTTCATGCCACGACAAGCACTTTTAATACACACAACACTGTACATAAATGTCCTTACGCGCTAACAACAGTTTATAACTAACTATTCGTACAACTAAACTTAAAGCTACGACAATAGTTTTGGCGGGAACGAGCTAGAACCGTAAAATACCCGATCTATCTAGCGTGCGCGACTCAACTCGAATCTCTACTGACTGGCAGGCCAGCGGGCCCGGGGCCGGCGTGGGCGCGTCGGCGGGGCTCATGCCGCACATCTGGCGGCCATCTGTTAGAGCGGTCTCTGTACCTGCGGCTCTCTGCTATGACCGTAGGCGCTCACACAGACTGAGCGTTACAGTCTCCCCCTCTAACCCTAACGAACGTCCTCGCGTTTGGGTTAGCTTCTACGAAACCTTCCCCTCCTACGCTTTTCCTGTTCCGGAGCTTGGGTGCGACCGACGAAGGGTGTCAGCACGGAAGCGTGATACTTGCCTAGCACCGTGCCATCGCTGAGGCGCTCTAGTATGTAAGTGGTGGGACTGACCACGGCCTGGACATTGTATGGTCCATCGCGTCGAAGGATGAACCTAAGTTCTCTACATCTAAATGTCTGCCCTCTTCCGGTGTCATTAGCCCCTTGCGTTTTCAGCATGACCAGGTCACCAACCTTATAATCAGGAGCAGGCCGACGATGTTCATCAGCATATCTTTTATGCGCTGCCTGGGCGTTCTCGTAGACGTCGCGGGCATCTAGGCGTACTGACGAAACCCTTGTGGCTGATATTTTATCTCGTTGGTGAGGTACACAATTTTTAACATCTTGGGTAACGTAGGAACGCTTTCTTGGCCAGTAATACTTACCAGCTAAACGTTGCAGCGTACGTTCCGCGCCCATGTGACCAGCGGTGGGTGCATCATGGTACTCGGCCAATACTTTGGCACGTTCTTGTTCTGGGACCACTAGACTGGCCGCGTCGTGGTCCCCATTCTCAGGACAGTAGCAGTACGGGACACCTTCGGCGGGCCCGTATCCTCTGCTTGTCCATACTCTCCCCCTAGAGGGATCGTCGGGCTCTTGAGCTTCAATAATCTTACTCACCTCCAGGCCTTTGTTTGGGTTCTCGCGCAGATCAACTGGCGTCAAGAGTCGGCTGGCACATCTGAATGGGCGCTCATCGGTCCTCTCCCCCTGGAGTAAATCTGCCCCAAGAGCATACCCACCGATATCAGTACTGAGGACGAAAGGTAACGTCGCATCAGTCTGGTGCAGGATCGATGCTGATACCAGCAGCTCCTTCTCGAGTGCCTCTCTCTTAGGCGGGGATAATCTAGAAGGAGGAGAAACCAGAGGTTCCTGTGTCTCACTTACCTTCATTCCATGAACGGCGAAGTTTGTAGAAGGTACGACCGAAGTAAACTGAGCGACTCTGTGTTGTGGTAACTCCTTGAGTGCGGCTCTGTGCTCCGGCGATAGAGTCTTACCTTTTACTTGCCGCAATGACACGTTACAGACGTTTGTGTGCATCACGGCTGCGCTGTTCATTGCGTAGGAGTGTTTGAACGGGAACCGGTCTCCTGGACTATCTGCAAAATGCCATGACTCCTGGCCTACATCGATTACGATACCTGCTTTTGCGATGAAATCGCGACCTAAAAGTGTCCTGGTGTCGTCTCCGGAGAACACCATAAACTCGGTGTCGACTCTCCGACCACCTAGGGTGACAGGTACTGTAGCCGTCTTTACCAGTTTCCTATGACAGGAGCCATCGGCGAGTCCAATGTACCGTTCCGTTTCTTTGAACCGGACGTTGTTGCCTACTAACAACGCGTGTAGTGATGGGCTAGCAACACAATGCGTGGCCCCGGTGTCGACGATCGCTACCCCTTCTTTACCTGCTACTCCTATTGTAACCAATGGGTGCGATGACGTCATCGTGCAACAATCGCCTTTTACGACGTTGAAGTCGGACGGTTTGGCAGGTGCGGCTTTATTCAAACAAGTCTCACACTTTGACTTGACTACCCCTGGCTGGCCGCATCCGTAACAACGTATTGTACTTTTACCGTTGCTCGCACTTGCATTTATATTCGCGTTATCAGTGCTATCACTGCCGACTTTCGTAGACTTCCGACATTCGTTAGTCGGGTGACCGAATGCTTTGCAGTACGAGCATCGAATGCGATTTCGTTTATCGTCAGAGTTAGAGGTGGGAATGGAACCTAAGGTTGCGCTCGGGCTGGAAATACCGCGGTCAACGACTTTAGGTAGGTTCGGATTATCCGCGGAAACAATCGCGTTGCTACTAAGTTCTACGATCGAATCTTCCACGGTTCTCGCTCGCTCTAACAAAAGATCAATATTACTAACACTATCTCGCGACAAACGTTTACGTATTCGACGGTGTAAAAGGCCGTACACTATATCTACTATCATAACACTAGGGACAACATATGGTAATTTAACTAATAAAGAGCGTACCTTAGATATAAAAACTTCAGCACGTTCACTTTCACATTGTTCGTGCGCGAATATCTCGCGCAGCACCCGGTATGCAGGCCTTTGTACGCCGTAGGCAGCGCGTAGGCGCGCGAGCGCGTCCGTCCACGTGGTGACGCCGGTCCGCGCGCCACGCCACCACACCGCCGCGTCACCGCTCAGCAACATGGAGAGGCCGCGTAGCGCGTGCTTATCGGTCACGTCGGCACACTCCTTGTAGACCTCCACTGCATCTATGAACGCCTCCAGTACTTCGGTGTCGCGTGACTGCCCGTCGAATCTCGCGGTACATTTCGCGAAGTTACCGCTGCTGGAAGTCGCGGGCGCGTTCGCCGTGGGCGATGCCGCCGCCACGTGGTTGCCATGTGGTAGGGATCGTAGGCCTTCCATTAATGTGCGGTTGGTCTCCGCCTGCATTCTAGCGAACGACTCCATCATGGTGGACAGAAGCTGTTCTGTGTTGAACGCTGCGGCAGGCGCGCCGATATGGGCCCCGCTGAGCGTGTAGTCTGCTGAGGCAGGAGCGCCGGTACGGGCCCCGCCAAGCATGTGGTCCGCTGCAGCAGAAGCTCCAATGTGGGCCCCGCCGAGCGTGTGGTCGAGGGCGGCGCCCCCCTGGGCGCGCGTCTCCTCGGTCGCGTATGCGTGGGTGGTAGCGGCGCCCGCATGGGCGCGCGACTCCACCATCGATTCGCAGTCCTCGTCGGAATAACTGTCGTTATTCTGTTCCATCGCCTTGCTGTTGATAGCTCTGGTTGCTCGCGTCGTTCGTGGCATGATAACCTTTAGGGTTGGTTCGTTCACACACTGTTACATTTAACTGTAGGTATTTACAACACCACGTGTTATTTGACAGTATGTGGCCCCACGTTGGGCGCCACTATAAGGGCGGCTAGGTGTCGTAATGAAAGGATTTTAGTTCATGCCACGACAAGCACTTTTAATACACACAACACTGTACATAAATGTCCTTACGCGCTAACAACAGTTTATAACTAACTATTCGTACAACTAAACTTAAAGCTACGACAATAGTTTTGGCGGGAACGAGCTAGAACCGTAAAATACCCGATCTATCTAGCGTGCGCGACTCGACTCGAATCTCTACTGACTGGCAGGCCAGCGGGCCCGGGGCCGGCGTGGGCGCGTCGGCGGGGCTCATGCCGCACATCTGGCGGCCATCTGTTAGAGCGGTCTCTGTACCTGCGGCTCTCTGCTATGACCGTAGGCGCTCACACAGACTGAGCGTTACACTTTTCAATTCTGTTATTTAAAAGCCACGTGAGATACGCACCTTATATTGTTGTTTGTAACAAAAAGCGTGTAATTGAACTTTATTATAAGACGAATAAAACGTGAGCTTACCAAATGCCTCAAAACAAAATCGTGTCGTGACGAAATGAGTTCCGATGCGAACGACATATTTGTTTCAAGAGAGTTCGCGGAAATGAAAATTCATTTGGTAGATGATCTATAGGACACAGGTACCTAGTTAACATGCGAAAACTTTCATGCAAAAAATGTATATTGCAAAAGCTGCACAAATAAAATGTTTTATGTATTTTTAACATTGTTCTATATCCGGCGTTGAAATTCAAAGTTTGTGCAATACTGTCCAGGAAATGTTAACATTTCACACGTAGCGGCTTTTCCCGCAGCCTACACGCTCTAGTAACTTTCACACTGACCGCCCGTTCGCCCAAATTCTTGGTGGGAGCGTTTGAAATGATTTGTTGGCTCCTGCCCGCTCCACACAATACGCCATTCTTTTATAACTCGCTCCGTAAGTCACAGAAGTATTTCTCAACGAGCATTGCAACGGGGGAAGTTTTAGCTGAAAATACGAGCCAAGTTTCCTCCTTTACCTTGGATGGCAAAAAATCCGTGCCTGTCCCGGCGGCCGGGCGCGGGGCGGCCGTGCCCAGACACGATAAAATTTACATGTTTCGCTTTCAGCCTTTATTTTATTTTAAAGGGTGAAATAAGACGGCATTACCCAAAGAGAATATTCAATTAGAGACTGCTTTAAGATTTATGCAATAGGAAGGCGAAACGCCATTCGAACTTATTTTCTGCTTTTCGTTTCTTTATTTTATTTTATTTATGGGTCATTTTTTTTAAATTGCCTTCATTCAGGTGCTGACTTGAATAATGCTCTTTATTACCTAGATAATGTTTTTTTTTCACTTTTGGTGGATACGATTAAGTGACAATTTTATATATTGCTTTCAGTTGGAATACTAGAATTATTTGATTCATTAAAAGCTTGATCGTTATGGGAGGTAAAATTTATGGTTATAGGTAAGTGGTTCATTCGTTTTTGACGTCTTCTCTGGTGTAGCTATTAAATGTTTTACCGGCAGTTAGACAACGCGGGTGGCTCGAAGGCAGTTTAATATTTTACCAACTTGTAATGATCTGGAATTGATTTCTGTCGTACGCTTTTATGTTTCTTAATTAAATGTTGTAATTTCGTTGAATCTCAATCAATCAATCAAAGGAGTATGCTAAACATTAAAAAGTCCGACAGAGTAAAAAAAATCGTCATTAGAATCAAAACAAAAACTACCGATGTAATAAGCAAAATCAAAAGACTCAAATGGCGATGGGCTGGTCACCTGGTAAGAGGACACGACAAATGGAGCAAAAGGGTGACATGGTGGTACCCAAGGGAAGGCAAAAGGAAAAGAGGCCGACCAGAAAAGGTGGGACGATAACGTTAGACAAGTGGCAGGAGTCACATGGAACAGAGTGGCTCAAGAAAGAAAGGAATCTAACCCAGCCGCCTAACGAGAGCCTCCTAAGGTGTTGGTCGAGGCTCGTGGCTATTAAGCCATTGGCTGACACGACTATCGGTACAATGATCGCTGTATCCAGATCCCACATATCGACAACCTCGCGAGCCAAGACAAGATACTTGATTTGCTTATCTTTCTCGGCTTTCACGAGGTTTCCGTCATGCGGGACGTTAATGTCAACAATCATTGCACGCCTCTCGATTCGGTCCACCACCACAATATCAGGCTTATTGGCTACAATAGTCCTATCAGTGATGATGGACCGATTATTATTATTATTATAATTTCGTTGAAAGCAAAGCAAGTGCTTTATTACAATAAATTTATAAAAGCCTTCCTGAGCCTTCCTGTGTCCTTTATAAAGGCAGGATATAATATACGAACTCCGTAAAATCAGGTTGACACTACCTTCTTAATATTCAGAAGAATGATAAGAAAACGTAATGGTATACGAACCGCGCTCATCAATCGTAAACACAGCCAGGTAATTGGATTTCCATCAATTTAAAAGTACCCCCGACCTGAATATAAAATGATAGATGACGAGAAATGGTATACTTCATTTATTTCTATGGTAATGTGTTTTATTAGAAGCACATGTGTCTCTCAGCAACTGTTCAAATAAGTGAGTTTTATTGAGATCCTTTGATGTCTTCTGAAAGCAATTTTCCTGTGTTTATGTTCTAAATAAAGACGCGTTTTTGTGCTGTGCTTAGGACAGATAAGATGATTATGAAGCGGCGGTATTCCTGTGACATGTGTGAGCAATCAAAAATACATAAAGTTTGAATGTTACTACAGTAAATCATTGGCGATAACGGGCTTTATTTAAACCGACCTACGACAGTAAAATAGAGATTATTATGATGAATATTTTGGTTGTTAAAAATCATTTAGTGAAGAGTTTTCAGCGTCGATCTGTAATCTAAACTGAGGGTTTATTTTATTAGAGTAGCTTAAAGTTATATAAAAATAATCTTTAAGTAATTAAAATAAAATCATTGCTATATTTTACCGACATCGACATTTAAGTACTTTATTGTTAGAGCCAATAAAGAAGTGTAAACCTCTTTTACAAGCTTTTAATTAACTTGCAATGTATGTATGTATATTTGTGTTCAGGTCAAATCTTGCAACTGAATTTTAAAGTAGTTATCCTCCACCGATTAAGATGAAATTTTGCATACACGTTTAGTTTGGATGACAATGCATGGTTAGATCAGTGACGTCAATCTAAATCCAATATGGCGGACGGCCCAAGATGGTGGACTAGTTATTTTTTGTGCACCGCCATGATATGGGTATCAAATGAAAGGGTTTGCTGAGGAGAATTCGAAAAAGCTTGATTTTTTTTAAAAATATTAAATATATTTTTATATTTCACTTTTAGTCTTCTAATTTTTTAACATCTTATATTGTTTTTCCCTTTCTCAAATTGTCATAATCATCAATATTTCAGTTTTTTGTTTTGTATTTGTGATTTGTATACTTAACAAACCTATTATATATTTTCATCTTCAAAGTGACTAACCTTACTTACACAATATTACACACATATCTTCATATCCGCGGCTTAAGAAACCTCTATCTAAATTACATCTAGAGAACTACACAGAATTCAAGTAAATCGTCGACTTGATCCAACAGTATAAATATTATGGGGCTCATATAAACAAGCCGAGAGCGTGGCGTACCGCGGCGCACAAACAAATTATCGTCGTCATTGCTTCCCAAACTTCCAATCGCGTGTTTGTCTAAGCTTCAAGTTTGTTTTCCAATTATTGAAATTAGTCTGACAGTAGAAGGCGTCCTATCATTCGTGAATTCATATGCGAATCAACGCTTGGCGAGTTTATCGGATCTTGAACTGTCTGTCATCTATAGCATAACAAACTTGTTATGCTATAGATGATATGTGTATAATCATCAATATGTGTATACGTATCAATCATGTATGATCAGCCTATATTGTACCTACTGCTGGCAAGCAAGCCAGGAGACTTGTTATACACACAGGGAGGACTCTGTGTATGGGAGTAGGTCATAATCCACTCCACCACTCACCCCAGCCAGTGGGGTGGGTGGATGTCACATATATATTGGAATTTTTTGGCAATGGGACATGCCATGCTTTCTTTCACTTTATTGATAGCAGATAGCAGTGGTGGCGTTATAATTTACACAAAGTGCCTGGGTCTTAATCCACAAACTACAACTTGTTACATGTAAACACAACACTCTCTGTCTCTCTATGTAGATTCAAATAAAGCTATTGAATTGTCCATAAATTGTGTCCCTTTTATCATCATAATAAAACAATCTGTCAAATCAGCAAGACCGGTAAAGTTGTCATTAAAAATTTTATATTTCGCCGCTAACAAAATGAACGAAAGAATTTATTAATTCCGACTTTTCTGACATAATTCGGTCGCTAACGGTATTCATTAAGTCATAATGAAAAATTACATTCTTCTCGGCTAATGAAATAAGCAGCCGATCGTCATTTATTAATCAAAATGTCTGGGATTTTTGTAACCTAATATCGTCTTCGTTATATTTTCATCTGAGGATATTTATTTTTGGGCAGTGCTGCCAAATAATTGAAGCGGTTTTTATAGGTAAGGATGAAGATAGCTAATGCACAATGCGCCAGTTTTGGTGAATACAAAATGGGTCCTGCAGTTGCTAATGCCACAGAAGCTTAAAACATGACTGAAAGCAAAAATATAACAAAATAACATTAACATAATCAATATATTGCAAAAGCAAACCTTTAAATTTTATCCGAATCCGTAAAAAATAAACTGTATCTGAGGTTCAGATACTATTAATTATAAACGCACACCAAATTGACACATCACAGAACAATAACAGGCAAAACCTCTGTATCTCAACACTAACCCACTGAATTAAAACGTAAGTGAACGTGAAGCAATATTGAGAACCGTTGGCCGCAAGACATGAGGTGACGTCTAGCACATGTGGTTTTAATGGGGTGCACTTTAATGCAGAGATGCTCTATTTCTTCTTTATACGACACCATTGGGCTAAGTATCTTGGGAATCTCGAATGGTTTCACGTCTTACGGGGAATATTACGGTATTTCGTTGGAATGGGCTCGGAACTTAAATTGATTTAATTACGGAGTAGTTTAAGAGGGAGGCGTTCCCACTTGAATTTCAATTTTCATTACAATATTATATGATTATTTTTATTGCAATTCCATAATGTAAACTTATTTAGTAGGTTACAAAAATGATGATTGTGTGGACCCTGTCAGACACAATAAAGTAGGAGAGAGAAAGAGGTCTTTAATTGGACATCATAGTTGTAATTATTTATTTACTGATCCACACATTTGTTTTTACAGGTAAACACCCCAGAAGAAGATTACATTTAATTATAATAAGTGGGTAAGTCATTTGCGATACGTCGAATATGAAAACGAAAAACAACATAGCAACGAATTTCTGCCGACAAAACTCAAGAAAAATATTCTCAGGTGCTTGCAATGGTCGTGAACAATGATTCTCGTTGTGTAATCAAACCACCTGACGGCTATTGTTGAAAAACTCGGCGACATCGATTAGTGTACGAACATAAAGCGGAAAAATAAAGAGCACCCGAAACTAATCTAGCCCCACGACCTGACGGGAGTGGTGGCCACGAATTTTAATCAGACATTCCTAAATGGATTTTTTCATTAAGTGACTGCTCCGGAATTGTGCCTTTTAATTTTTTTATGGCGAGCCGGGATTCATCGAAACAACTGTACCACTGTAACCTGTTTAAGAATGCGCGGAATGTTTGCCTCCCATGTTCATTACGTAACCAGCATTCAAATGGACTGAATGAAGATGCAC
The DNA here is from genome assembly GCA_945859665.1 of Anorthoa munda. Lineage (NCBI taxonomy): Eukaryota > Metazoa > Arthropoda > Insecta > Lepidoptera > Noctuidae > Anorthoa > Anorthoa munda. Next base: position 8,703,041 of record OX243913.1, on the reverse strand, counting down.
GTGCAAAAGTTGTTGTTGTTTTTAATTAGAAGAATTTTCTTTTATTTTCCTACTCGTATTAATAAAACAATAACGGAATGTGACAATTAATAGCATACACTGCAATAACCTTAATTAATAAATAGATGTTTTAAATCAATACACTTACAATGGTCCTCAACACAGACCAAGTGCGGAAACCAAATCTCTAAATAAGAAGCTATTTTAAACAAAAATTGATCAAGTGATCACTGTGATAGGTAACTTTTTCTAAATCAGCAAAATATGACATTGTAACAAGCTCATTCATCCCAAAACGTTGAATAAAAAACTAATGAAAAATCACGATGAACACTCTATATTGAGAAGTCCCCGAATAAGGTATAACTAAGCTTGTCCGTCGTAACTCTTATCTGTCATCACGCTTCATTGCCTTTATTGCATCGCAACACTAAACGTTTATAATGGGCAAGCGACGATAGCGCCAATGGCCGCTCAGACACAACCCATTGTCTACAGCTACTCTTGATAATAATTTGCTTGTCGTAATTACAGTTACACTCAATTGTTCTGTTATTTTGAAGAAAAATAAGATAGATAAAACAAGACTGGCTGGATTATTTTTTGAATGCGATGCTATTTGCCCAGTTACAGATAATATAATGCTAACGATGTTTCTGTCTTGTTTGTGTGGAGTATATTGTTGATAGTTTGGTTGGATGGAAACGACTTGCTAGATTCAATGATCATTTACTTTCGCTGGTACAGAATATTAAAACGTGCTTATATATGGAGCGCCCAAAGGGCAGAGAGAAGTTGACGTATCTTTATTAATATATACTTTATTGTACATCAGAAACAAAAGAAACTTAAAACTAAAAAATATACAACTGACGACCTTTTCGCATTCCGCGATCTCTTCCCTTCCAGGCAACCAGGAGCAGATCTTTACAACAGTTTAAAAAATACAACAGATAAAAATAACAATCTTAACTTTTGTGTTTCCATAAACAAAAATAGCTCGGTTAAAAATAAAAGATGTCTGCTTTTATCATATTCAGTTGAACTTATAAAATTAATAAAAGATAGAAAGTGTTAATTGTAACAGAAACTGGCATATCAATATTCATTATGCTTAAACTAATCCAGTGGTGGGCAAACTTTCTTAATGGGGGGCCAGAAAGTTTAAGAAATTTCAGAGGAGGGCCAGAATTTGCTTTTTAAACATATTTCTTTGACCACCTTATTTTCTGCGTCATTCATCAAAGCTTATTTGGTTTTATCATGCTTGGTGCTAAAATAGTGAGCGAGGTTAAAACCTTTAAATACCGCCACTGCTTCTTCATTATATATAAGACATACTGGCTTACCGTTGTATTCTGCGCTACCTTTACCTATGCGTCTATTATTCTACTAAGTAGAATCTACTTTATACTTCTGGACCGTCAAAATATAATTATCGCGGTCTATATAATTATCATGTCGAAGGACCATCGGCGGGCCGGATTCAATGCTTTTGCGGGCCGGAGCTGGCCCGCGGGCCGTACTTTGCCCATCACTGAACTAAACCCTTAACGATAGTATTAGTAGTAGTAGATAGTATTACTTTCATCATTTTAAGAAAAAGGTTAATGCTCAAACATCTTTTAAAGCTCTACGAAAGATAACTGAATGAAATTATCTTTTATTTTCTTTAATCTGTTATCTTTCTGACTAGTTATGTCATGCTTACTACGTTTGCTGTTTACGTAATTTATTTGCGGAGATATTTTACTATTAAAGTAGCAGCAACTGTAAATTAATTTTTGATCGCTTATTCAACGGCTTAAATTGCGCCTTTGTTTGTGTTTGTTACCCTTATGTTGACGAAAGTCCAAAGTTCTTTAGTAAACGAAGAAGTATATGCATATGTTTGTTAAGTGGACAGCAAAAGGGGAATTCCCATATTTATAAGGAACGCTCGCATTCGCAACTCGTTGCAAACTGATAAAACAAAAAACTACCCACATTTTGACAAGCTTCTGACATTAAATATTGATGCGATAACATTGTGATTTAAATGTGAACGTTTCTTAAGTACGACTGTACGGCCTTCTGACTCCATTAATTTAGTCATCAGTTTCAGTTTTAACGTCTTTGAAACACAAACTAAACAGAACACTGAGACAGAATTAGATTAGATTAGCGCAGAAGTGTAAACGGGATTTAATTTGTTGGCGCTCACGTTAAAGGAAGTCCCTCCCTAAACAGGGTTGGCGCTCTAACTAATTTTAATCCAAGAACGACTCGACTAACGACCGGATATTTTTAGTCGACGCCGTTTGGACGCGTCTAAAAAAAATAAACTAAGCTCTCTAGTCTCTGCTCTCTTCATTATTTATGAACACCCAACTTTATCGGCCCACTAAATTATCCTCGCGCTCTTAAATTAATTCTTATTTTTCTATTCCTGTTCCGTTTACATTTGATTTGTTCATCGTTAAAATGTTACTTGTAGAGCGTTGTTCCTTATTGTTTGGAGAAGACATTTTTGTGTTCTAATTATATTTTACTTTATTTAGAAGATTTTGTTTGGAAGCGTTTCCTGCCACTTAGTCGGTCGGTCCTCAGACGGGATTATGTATTCAGGTTTTTGTTCTATCTTGACTAAAATAAGAATTCAGTTATTATCAGTTGCTACTGTTTCTACTGTGACATTCTTATCTCCTCAAGCAATTTTTTATCGTTTCTTATTTTAATTTTTAACGCAATTTCCTTAATTAGAGTAGGTAAGTATTTATTAAAAAAATTAAAGTGCGCGAAAATATAAATCATGTAATTTAAAGTTATTATATAGAAAAAAAACCATTTCGACTGATCGGGTACCTTTTCGTTTGAAAAAACTCTACCAATAATATTGATTACTCTGATATAGTTGAACAGAATTTTACTTATGTTAGTTATAAGAGAAATGAATGAATACGTTTTTATGCGATGTTTGCACATAAATAGAAAGAGGAGAATTTAACAGCAATTGATCCAATGGCATCGAGCAGGTAGTGTGGGGTCTGAAGCACCGAACATTAATAATTTAAACTAATTATTACTGGTTATGGCGATAGGACAGTATCGCCTTATTATTTATTCAGTATCGAGATACTGAGGGACGATCCAAGTTCGAATTACGAATTATGTTGGGGACATGTTGTTTATAGTTTTGTTTAGGTAGGTAAAGCTAGGGTTGGGACAAGACTATCGACATTAAATCAATTTTATATTTCGTATTTATCGAAAGAAATATTGTGATGTTTGACTTGGTTCTAAGCATAGAACACAGAACCGCAAAGTTGCTGAATCACAGGGACACCATTAGTGATAATACAATGTGCAATTAGAGCAAGTTTCTAGGTCTGAGACTGTCACGGGACGTCAATTTCAAAGATTAAATAAGGACACTTGCTGACAAGCTTGGTTTGTGTTCAAAGTTTTGAAGATGCCGTCTAACAACGACCGCTGAGACGACTTCGTGGTCTATGGTGCTAAGGCAGATAAAGAACAATAACAATTATCGGCGCTATAATAATTCTAGTAATCCTACGCAAAACCGAGTGGTTTATCAGGGCGTTAATTAAGTTATCAACGAAACTCACACACAAACAAAACAAATAAACAGCACTTAGCATTGTGTATTCCGGTAAAAGAGGGAGTACTCCCTGCAGGTTCTCCGTACTCGCTCCGTGTAAACTGTCACTTGACTGTTCAATTAAGCTAACTTTAAGACCAGTCGAAAACGAACCCATTGTTTGAAGCTTGATGTGGACTGACATTTATCACATATGCATTTGCTTTACGTACTTGTCAACTTAAGTTTTTGTGTAGTAAATATACCTACTGGGAATAATGTGTTTGTAAGCCAGTTTTTAAACCTGTTTTTTACTTTTAGTAGTCAAAATTCCTTTCGAATCGATGGGTAACTTTTTACATAATTTGGGACCAGTAGGTGGCCCCTTTTGTGCGCGGGGTTAAAATGCATGCTATATCAACCGACAACACGTGCGGAACAGATAGATGCTGTTATGAGCAGTAAGAACCTAGTACGCGTACGAATACACACTTTTGCAAATTTGTAGCGAAATGGATGACGATTTAGAACGAAAACGAGCGCCCGAAATTTTATAAACAGACGTTTGGGAGACTGGATTTCATGAAAAAAAGACTGAATGTATCTGTTCAAAATAAAATGATTTGCATTGTTGAACTACTAATCTATCCCTGTATGGAGGCCGTTTTTAAATTTTCCTTCTTCTTATGGTACTTATTTGCGCCCAAAGAAGCGTTAAAATTAGTGTTGAAATATGGAACTTTCGAAGCTCATAACTACATTACTGTAAAAAGTAAAAAAAAAAGTTACTTGAAGTAACTTTTTTTTTACTTTTTTGCTTCCATACAGGGCTAGATAATGATGAGACAAATTGATATCATTTTTTATTTTGATCGTAAGTACATCGTCAAACAGTGGAGTAAAAGCCAGACTACGTTTGTATGGAAGAATTTTCGACTAGTGTACCCTTAATATCAGCGTGAGTGACATTCATTAGGTCCACAAAAGTGGAGGTTTTTTAGATCAGTGTGATGTCAAATGTGAGTACAGTGTGTGTGAGTGCCTTATCTAGACCATGATCCATGTTATGTTGGTGTGTCCCACTCCCAAGCGTCCAATTTTCTTCACAGTGTAACGAAGAAGGACTTGGCTATTTCAGACTTACATTAACTATATAAGTTCTGAAGCCTGTGGGGTTCCTAGAGGTGGCTTAATTAAAACTGACACCAGAGATGGTCACATTCTCACACGAGAAGAAGAAGAAGTATTTTGTGATGTTGTTGGTTAAATTTATTTAATTACGGTTCTATTCAAAGAGCGGTATAGTAAAGATAAATGAAAAGTTATAAATGGAATTACTTTGTCAACAAAACAGATTTTTTTTAAGTACAGTTTAGGCACAGATAATGTAATACTAGCATAGTTTAGGCTTTTAACCGACTTTCCAAAAAGGAGGAGATATCTCAATTCGACCGTATTTTTTTTATGTTTGTTCGCGGATAACTTCGTCGTTTATGAATCGATTTTGATGATTCTTTTTTTGATGGAAAGGAGATATACTAAGGGTGGTATAGTGCGCGACACGTAAGTTGAACCAAAATGTATTATCGTTTTAATGAAATTAAACGATTTAAACCGAAATGAATCTTTTCTTTATGACCTAACCGTTGACAATTTGTATATTGTAAACGATTAGGTCATAGAAAAGCGATTTATTTCGGTTTAAATTGTTTAATTTCAATAGAACGATAATACATTTTGGGTCAACTTACGTGTCGCGCACTATACCATGATATGGAAACTAGGATCCGATATAATGCAATCATTTGCACTCAGAAAGTATCATTTGGTGAACTGGAACTGATTTCTTTTACTTCTTGGACCACAATGGCCACTGACCACAACTCCGAAATAAAACAATGTATCCTAGTCGTGTTTGGGCTTATTGGAATCGTCATGAGATATACTTTGTCTACAAATTATTTTCATGTAAATTTGAGTATACCTACCAAAACTAAAAAGAAGAAAAAAAAAACATAAAAAAAAACAAATCGCCTTCCAAAACAAATCACTTCAAAGCGAAAAATAACTTTCTTTTCCGAAGTCGGATAGCGGCAAACAACGGGTACAAAAGACACCGACTTCGGAAAAGAACGTTATTTTTCGCTTTGAAGTGTTTTGTTTTGGAAGTCGGTTTGATTTTTTATGTGACAAATGCCGGCACTAATATAAAAAAATTGTTTATTTGAACCTATTGAACAAGAAGACGTCATAACACAAACTATATCAAGTTATATAGTGTAAGGAAGTGAACAACAAATTGTCTGATATCTGTATCGGAGTAGTTGAGCCAAGTGAAGCATGAACTAACTTTTCATTCTGTTAAATTGCTTTCGTGGCGGTTGTAACTAAACTATTAAGTTATTAGGAAAGCTGATATATAACCGCACTGGGTCTAACAACTAGTTATCTGAAAGCTAATATACGATAGGCATTTATCAGCCGTGTTATCTGGTGTAATATTTACGATACAAAATAATTAATAGATAGTATACACAACGTTGACAGAATTATTTATATATATTATTAATATCGGGTCGAACAGCGCTTGGTCTTGCTATAAATATCAGGCCGATAATTTTCAGTGGATGTTGCAATTTTCCGGTTATTAAAAAGATAGACAACATCTACTGACTAAATATTTTCATATTATATTTGTAACGTGTTATATTACTTGTATCAAGCGCAAGTTCGATCATGCATGGAGTACTGTTCTCATCACTGGGACGGATCTGCCAAATACCAGCTTGATACACTAGAGTCGATATAAAAGCGGGCCAAGAGGCTCATTGGCAATGAGGCACTGGTCTAGTCAAGGCTCCAGAGTCTTGAACATCGTCGCCGAGTTGCCAGCTTGTCGGTTTTAAATCGGTTATATTTCGGGGAGTGTGCGATTGAATTGACAATCCCACCGCACTATTCCCAAACCACTGCAACTCCTGAAAGCCAGAATCAACAGTGGCGACCACCAGAAAAGCGCCGAGGCAATGAAGCTCGACGAAGTCCCGGAGAATGAATTTAACTGTCTTGGATCCCGCAACGAAATTAATCAGAAAAGAATAACGGAGGAGTAGGAAAAACCATAAATTTTCCACTTCCCTCCACATCAAGCAGGAGACAGAACAAACAAGGCCACTAGGCACAAAGGGTCGTAAGGGGGTGGGGGGTAAGCCCAGTTGCCTAGCACCACGGATAAAAATAAGAATTAATATTAATGGGTCCGGGGGGTTATGGGGCGATTGAATTATACAAGACGTACGGCGATGCGCCATCGGTTCATGGTGGACATCCCACCCATACGCACAAAACGTTTTGAGAACACTTTTGTTATGCGTACAGCTAAGTAGTGGAATTCCCTGCCGGAGTCTGTCTTTCCCGAAAGCTACAACCTTTAGGAGTCTTTAAGTCAAGAGTGATAGGAGGTTTTTTCTAGGCAAGTGTTATTCACCGACGACCACATCTTCGCTTACCATCATCAGGTGAGATAGTGGTCAAGCGCGAGCCAATAGTAAAAAAAAATATTTATAGCAATTTTCTTGATATCTCCTTGATATACCCCGTTTCTGAATTGAGAGCTTCGAAATTAGGAACTTGTCAAACTCTACTTTAACATGACAACCTGTAAACTATTGATTTCGACATTCATTCAAAATTCATTTATTTGTACTTAGTCTGATCAAACATTTCATGATAATACGTCTAGTAAACCCATGTTTGTGGCGACCTGGTCAAGGCTGCGGGCGTCCAGTGGATGCGAAACGCATAGGACCGATCAGTGTGGCGACGCTTGGGGAAGGCCTATGTCCAGCAATGGAAGTCTTTCGGCTGAAATGATGAAACCCATGGTTGAATCAACATGCATAATTAACCAAGTTTGGTTATCAGATTTGTGATCGTATGTATAATGTTGCTGTAGATTATTTAGGTCATACTGAAATCCTTTTTACGACACTAAGTACAGTAAAAGGTTCTCTCTTGTATGGAACTCCGTTCTTATGGTTGCCAACAGAACTAAGTTGCAAACAACTGTTCAAATTACCATCATACTATTAGCCTTGTACTATATTGCTTAGACGTTTTCCTATTCTCCTCTTTCAACCACCATGTCATTCCTCACATAGTCCATCCAATATTGTTTTGTCTTCCCTCTTCCTCTCCATCTACTCACATTTATATGCATCACTTTTTTAGTTAATTCGATTTCATCCCTTGTCATCTCAAAAGTTCATACTAAGAACTAAATTTAACTACACAACTAGGAGGAGTACTTCGACGCCTAAGTGTACCTTTCTTTTGTATATAGTATAAGTAGTTAGTTTAAGTATAATTTTGCATAGTTTACTTTTGTTTATGGTATAAGTATGTACATATGTAAGAAGCTGTAATAAAGTAACATTTATCTTTAATACACAACCAAATAAAACTTCTTGAATTTATTAATTACATATTTAATTTTTTTTAATATAACCCCTGACGTAAGCTCACAATATGATTTTTTTTCCTGACATCTGTTGCTCCATTGAGTATTTGAGTACCAAACAGCCGTCACGTAACAGAAGTGGAGTTTTTCATTTACATACAAGTTAGGACATGAATAGAGCCTGTTGTGTAGGCTTTTATGGACTTTTTTATGTAGTTTAGGTACTATTTAGTTCTATTTACAGCTGCGTGGAATTATAATGAAGTGATTTTTAATGTAAATCGTCTTATAGTTAGTATTTGTTAGTTTGTGCTCCATTAGTGTGATTGCTGTTAGGCGTTCCAGTTGGAGGGCAAACAAATAAATAATACTAATAATAAATAATGTAGTAATTATAGTAAATTAATGTGTTTGGTACCTATTAACTATACCTACTTATGTTGTTCACGAGCTCTTTGGGTTTCCCATAACTTAGGGCTGGTTACTGTATTGACTCTTTGTAGTTAAGAACGTAACTAACCTTAATTTAATGCCAAAGTGTTATAAGTTTTCAGGATAAAGTAGAGTTCACAGAATTTCTTAGCTGAGTAATCAGGGGTATTTATTATTTATTTATTCGTTTATCCTCGTACTGGAACGTCTTGCAGCAATTACACCAATGGAGTACAGACGTATACTAACTATAATTCCAGCTTTGTCAGTATAAAACGTACCTAACACCTCTGTTATTAAATCTTTGTAGGTCCAAGAAAAAGCTGTAGAAAAAGCTGGTCTATGTAATAGTGTCATGTCATCACTTACCGTCTTTATACTTGCGTGCCAGACTCTATCTTACGCTGGAAGGTACTGTAATTACTAAGACAAAAAACGCCAGCTCCGAGGTAGATGACAGCCCAATCGTGCATAAAACTCTCCTTGAATTAGTTTTAGAGTCAACAAGCGCATCCAAACATCTTATTAAATAACACTGGAGGTCTTATACCTATTGTACGCAGTTTTTACTCGCCTGAAAAAATATACTTATTTACTCAAGGTGACCGGAAGTATTTAATTAAAAGAAAAATGAAGGCTTTGTCATTGCTGTAAAATACTAAAGCTCATTGTCTTTGTTGTCTACGTGATTAAATAAAACTTGATAGGTATTAATTTATTCAGGCAGTCTCTGAGGCCCATTTTTTATACAACCTACAAAACTCCACCTGTTACAGGAACTGCCTTACAAACATGATGGAACAACTTTACTTTATACTTACCTTGTACTAAGTTTTGGCATGAATTGCAACGTGGCTTATCCAGTTAGGGATCATAAGCATGCATGTAAAGTATGTGAGGTTCTCTGAATAGAATCTGGCTTAAACAGCTGACTTTATCGCGAAGAAAATCCATATTTTGCATAGGCAGAGAGCCAAGCAACCAACACTCTCTCTTTACACCTGCCTTGTACCTGACTCGAAATTGTGCATTTAAATCCAACATTGTAGGTAGATTTCTAATATATTTAATAGGCTTTTTGTATATTTAGATTATTTCTTAAGAGACAACATATTTATATGTTACTAGCTGTTCCCCGCGGCTTCGCTCCCGTGGGCCACCCCTCAGGACCCGTTTTCGGGATAAAAAATAGCCTATGTTACTCAGGAATAACGTAGCTTTCTATTGGTGAAAGAATTTTTTAAATCGGTCCATTAGTTTCGGAGCCTATTCGGTACAAACAAACAAACAAAAAAATCTTTCCTCTTTATAATATTATTATAGTATAGATGAACGATGTTAACGATATAATTTATTCATTTTTTTTTTAACTTTCTTTTTTCGTATTCTTCTCAGCAAACCCTTTCATCTGATACCTATATCATGGCGGTGCACAAAAAATAACCAGTACACCATCGTGGGCCGTCCGCCATATTGGATTTAGAATGACGTCACTTATCTTACGATGCATTGCCATCCTAACAAAACGTGTATGCAAAATTTCATCTTAATCGGTGGAGGATAAATCCTTTAAAATTCAGTTGCAATAAGATTTGACCCGAACACACTTACATGCATACATATCTACATTGTAAGTTGATTAAAAGCTTGTAATAAAAAAGAGTCTTAACTAGGGCCGAATTTTGAACTGAGTATTTTGAATAATTACGGGTTTAAACAAATTCAAATAAGGTAATGTTACCCTAGCCACTGTCATTCATTCTGTGTTTCGTTTTGAGCTAAAGGTGATTTAACCCCACAGAGCTTTATATAAATTTTGGGATATTTATTCTGTATGAACACATACCGAGGCTGTGAACAACAAAAATAATAATTATCATTATTTATTAATTAATGTCAAAAGTTGCCCGGTTGTTGAGGTTAAAGTAGACTTTGACCAATACTCAACCTCAAATACAGTTTGATTCTACACTATGGCGTCTAGAGATTTATAAGGAGATCATAAATAGACTGCCAACTTCCAACGGCCATCTTTACATAATGCCCAACATGGGCCCAACTTGCACCAACAATAAAAGTAATTAAGCCATGAACATTTTCACGCCCTCCGCGTCTCCTTAACAGCCCAATCGTCTTAAAAAGTAGCGAACAGGCGCGAATTGTAAGTCAATTTATTAAACGGGGCAGTGAGACTTGCATACATATTGCGAGTTAGCACTTCGTTAACAGGATACAAAGTAATTAACTGTGAAGTCGTGTTCCTTACATAAGTCCCGGGAAACTCCGGGAACTCTCCCGGTAAATTTATTACTCTTATTCTTTTACGAGTTAAGTAAAAAAATCTATTTAATTATGGAGAAACCATTTTCTTAGCGGGTTAAGGCTACTATTAAAGTATCGCAGTTATTAACGGCGACCAAGTCTTTTAATGTTAATTATAAATTTCTTTATTAGATTTTATGTTACAAGTTTGGTAAATAAGATTAAACTTGAAAAGAGCTTTTCATTTCTGTAAACTTTTGGTTTCGAACGCGATAAGTTGAGTAGGAATACTGGTACTTTTAGAAATTAGTTTAATGCTTAATTCAGAAAATCTATGAATTTATTACCAAAGTAGCGACTCCAACGCTTTTAGCTCATTTCTACTTGAAAACCAAAACCTTTACAAAACTTTAAATATTAGAAAACTTTAACCATCGCTTGTGGGTTTAATAGACGTCACCAATTACATTTATTCAAGCCAACTTTGGGTCACTTTCACTGTCATTTACTCCCCCGTAACAAGTTCCAAATTCGAAATCTATCGACCACAGACAAACAGAAGAGACATGACCATAGAGGTTGAACGTTTGTCTCTATAAGGTATCAGTAATGAGCGCTCAAGATTCGTGATCGCTGAGCTGCCCGTACTGGGTAAATGTGTCAGGGCGATGTGGAGGCTATCCACTGTCCAAGTACTTGAGTACCATTAATATGTATTTGTTTAAATTACACTTGACTAGGCTAGACAGTTGGGATTGTTTGTATTATTTTATATTTGATCGATAAAAAAATATTGGTAATATTGTTGTTGATTCACAGACTCAGTATGTGTTCAAACAGAACAAATATCCCAAAATATATAAAAAGCCTTGAAAAGGTTCTGCTAGGGTCAAATCCACCTTATTTGGCTCAAAATTAACCCAGAATGAAATGCTGTGGCTAGACTGGGTTATCTCTAGCATATTTGAATAATATTTTTCTTGTTTAGAGCAGTGGTGGTCCAGTGGTATCGGCCGCGACTTACAAGTTGTTCGAACCCTGGCAGGCGCTTTACTTTGTGTAAATTATTTCATCACCACTGCTTTCAAAACAGTGAAGGAAAACATCGTGAGGAAACCAGCATGTCCTAGAACGAAAAATTCGAAGTAATGTGACATCTACCAACCCGCACTGGGCCCGCGTGGTGGATTACGGCCCATTCCCATTCCCTCTCACAGAGAGAAGGCCTGTGTCCCAGCAGTGGGAACATTAATAGGCTGATGATGATGGATAATTCTTTACATAAATTCGCATTGTGTGTTGATATGATCCCAGATTCAGATTGTTAAGCAGCATTTGCTTCAAAACTATCGATTGACAGCTGTTAATCTTCTTCTTCTTAGCGTGTCGATGACAAACGGACTCTTTTTAGTTAAATGCCTTGCCTGGCCCAGAATTCAGCCACGGCAACGCCCTCCGCCGACGCAGTCATAAGGTCCTCACGTGAACAGACAACAGGACATGCGGCACAAGACGCAAGGTGGGCCATGGTCTGCGGGGAGACGCCGCACAAGCACCGAAGATCGGAACCATCAGAGAACCCCCACCTATGGAGATTGTCTTTGCTGCGGCCGACCTGAGTGCGGAGTCTGTTCAGAGTTTTCCAGGTCGGTCAAGGCAATGTGTGCCCAGGTGAAAGGGTCTCCGATGGCTCCAGAAAATGATCAGGGAGTTCAAATTTCTAGCTGTTAATAGAATACATAGTATGAATCCGCGGCCTCACTTTTATCACATATCGATTCTTAGCGCCTATAACGTATAGCGAACTAAGTGCAACATACACTAATACCCAGTATCCTCACACAGCGGTACTGTGATTCATCTCTAACATCTAGTTTCCCACGCACGGTGCACCGAGCAAAACCGTGTTCAGAACTAGTTTACAGTGTAATTGCGTTGACGGGTATCATACTTTACTGCGTCCCTTTTACCCAACTGAGTGCGAAAAGGAGGGTAATGTTTTTTAAATCGTGTACTTGTAACGTATCTGCGAAGATATAATTTTACGCATATCTTTTACACTGCGTTTAGTGTTTTTATGTGACATGATGCGGTCTTTGATTTTGTGATTTATGTTGAGTATAGAGGATGAAGAAGACATTAAGATTATGAATGTTAGTTCCTTTTTTACATTACCTTAAAAAAAAATAGTTTATTAAAAATAGTAAACGAAAAATATTTTTTTTGATAATTTAATAATTTTTAGAAAAAATACTTTTATAAATTATTATTTTAATCCTTTAATCAATTTATTTTCTTATTGTTCTACATATTTAAATATTTTTATAAAATACAAAACAAAAAATATAATTTAAAAATATAGAAAATAGAGGCCCACCAGTATCGGGAACAGAGTCCAAGCTACCCGCGTTCAGGGCTCCAGAGTTGTGAGATTGTCATGCAATACTGCTTTCTGTATCAGGCCCTCGACACAGCCGCCTAACGTTCTTTTTTATAAATAAGAGATGACTGAAAACAATAAATCCGTAATTAAATATCTACCTATCTATTTGGATATATACCTGAACTAAGCAACTAAAATTGAATAAAAAATGTCGAGGTGGCCCTGTGGCTAAAACCTCGCCTCTCGTGCGGTCGCGAGTTCAAATCCGAGCTAGTATCAATGTGACATTTTCAAATTTATATGTACTTTATAATTTTATACTGGACATCACAGGCAACTGTGAAGGAAAACATCGTGAGGAAACCTGGACTTATAGAATTAATTCCCAGAGGATTCCCAGGTTCCCAGAGGCGGCTTAATTAACTCTGACACCAGAGGTGGCCATATCTTCACACGAAAAAGAAAAAGAAGCAACCAAAATTATCGAAGATTTAATAAGTTACTGGCAAAAGTAATTATAAACGAGAAGTTTGAAATGATGGAGGCTTTCTTAAAAACTCTACCTACCCGTAAACGCCGCACAATATTGAATAACACAAAGCTCGAACTACCGAGAAAGCCGATATCATTCTGCTTTCCAACGTCCTTGTCCAAGATGTAGATAGTGCAACATTACTAACATTACGCGCAGCAGTGGTAACAAAGTCAAGGCAAGAAGCTATCGGCTTGAAATCAAGGAACAAACGTATTCCTCATGCAAAGACCGGTCCAACGGGTCTTGAAGACCTTTCATTGTTTCCGATAATTGTCCGCTCTCACACGGTTATTTAATATACAGGTATATAACTAAATTATACGTTAGAATGCACACATTAAGGCCCATATTACAAGTTAGTTTGTAGGACCTCCACTTGACGCAGCCGCCATGACAATGAAAAAATAACCCTTGAGTACAATGACAATAAATAACAAGCTATAACTGTCAATTTCAAATTTCATGTCATTAAAATGTCAAAAAGGGGGATATGACATTAAATGGCCCTCAAATGTTACTATACTTCATAAAAGATAGCTTGATCTCTGCGACAGTTGTCAGTATCAATACAGTAACAATAGAGCTTGACAGGCTAACAATAACGTATACGTCAGTTTGACATATGTCGCAGAGTTCAAGCTATCTTTTATGAAGTATAATTAATTGTTCATCAAACACACGTTTTGTAATAAAATGTCCGTCAATAATAATTACTTTATTTCGAAAAGCGAAAGCCAATAATCAATTAATTTCAATTACGTGATTCTAGAGAGAATCTAACGTAAATTGTTTGTCGTTTAATATTTCAACTTGTAGCGTTTGGCGTAACATTTCTAATACTGTACTGTTTTGAAAGAGTAAACTATTAAGTTTTAGCAAATATTTTATAAGAAAGTACGAGTAAAAGTTATTGGAAATTATGTGATGTAATACCGTATAATGCCATGCCATGCAATGCCATGCGATGTGGACTAGATAAACCATTCAGTTAGAAACACAGAACAGAGAGATTTAAAAGTTATATTTAGATATCTATTTATAAAATCTAGCATACCCCAGAATGTTAAACACGACAACGTGTTTTGCATCGATAATGCTTTGTCTACGTCAATAAAACACATTTAAATCTCATTATTCAGAGATCATAGAATAAACATGCAGCATCTTTTAAGATGTTAATAGTTGAAGATACGTTTTATTTGTTTGTTCAGGCTATTGTCCAAAACTTTCCTTTCCGGTGTGGACTGTATATACACAAGTTTTGAATAAGAATGATTAAACAGGATACTGTTATGTGTGCGTTGGCTTTGCGCCAGTCTCCGCCACTATCGAGGATGTATGGAAGAGGATATTTTGTAAATAAATCATCTTAATGTTCGGAAGAATAAATCCTTTTTTATTTTCACTTTCGTTTTGATTGCTTTTGGCTGTTGGGGACATAGTTAATTTATTTGTTGATTTATATTTAGTAATATTTTTATTTTCATTATGCATAAGTGCTATCACTGTGTGTGGTCTTAATAACTAAGAATTTTAAGAAAATTATCTAAAGTGCCTCCGTCTTCATTCCTTCATAGGTAGATATTTTAACAAAGAGTCCTATCTATAAGACTTATAAATAGGACTTAAGTTAGGAGCCAATGTATTTTTTCAATTAAGGTTACCTACAGTATTTACCTCACAATTACAGAACTTTCCTTCGACCTTGGTAATCATTTTTACCCAGAAACTTTTATTTCTTAGAAAAACCCAAAAGAGTTGACGACCACTTCTTTTTTATAATTAACACGCTTTTATTAGCTTGGTATGTATTGTATCTATGAATCTATACAACTGAATTTTTGAACGTCATTTTTACCCCCTTCAAAACGTCGGATTAATTTATAACTTTGCACACTTGTCAAGGACCGATGATAATGCAATAATTTAAAGGGGTTTATTGCAGGTATATAGCATTATCCTTACCAGGATCTTCAGGATTAGCGATCGAACTAAAAAATAAATAATAGATTAAAACAACTAAAAAACACGCTTTAATAGAAAACCAAACTAAAAAGTAGAAAACAATTTTGAATAAATTTAAATTAAGAAATATATTTTATTGTAAAATAGAGTGGGGTGCTTTTTAATATATTTTCAAAATGACTCTACTTTTACCAATAACTGTCAATAAAATATTATAATCACACTATTATTAATTTAAATTTATTGAAAATTATTTTCTACTTTTTAGTTTGGTTTTCTATTAAAGCGTGTTTTTTTTTTATTTTATTAAAAAGTTGCATATAAAAGTTTCAAAACTTGAAATCTTACTCTGAAATTTTCTGTTTATGGTTTTGATAAGGAATAATAATAATAAGTTGATACTGGGTGGTCAACATGGCATACATGATTTAAATGTGGGTTTTGTATACTTTTTTGTACACTTCCTGCCTTAGTTTATGGTCACCACATTTTGTGGTCAGTTGCCCGTCCATATGTCCGCAATCTTATGGATAAGATTAGATACAGCTCATTGACACTTCCTAAACAAACAATTGTGTATGTAAATAGTCAAAAAATATGGCCTTTTCGAAATAAATGTAGGGTGATTTTTTTCAAAAAAATTGTCGTTTGAAAAATCTTATCTTATGAACTAAGTAACTCAATGAGTCATGTTACTTGCAAATAAACAATTTAACATAATGACTATTGCACATTGTTTTTACTGAAGCATTAATTGCATTATAGTATCTACTGTTTATAGCCTGAAATACCCCACAGCAGCTCAAAAACAACATCAACCAACAGTCCAATACCCTGAAGCATTACAAAACATTGCAACAAAACGCACTTTTAATTGGAAAGGATAATTATACAGGCTATTCGTCCAAAACAAAAGAAAATGGAGCAAAAATGTGCAAATAGTTAATGCAAACGGAAGGAGTCGCGGCATCACGGAACATGAGACAATGGGCGTGGAACACAACACTGCAAAATGGATTCACCGCGAATGCGAAACGCGACCCAGTTCCACTAATATCTGTGTTGTTACTTTTAGAGAGCTGATTTATAGAATTGAATGAACACGTAAATGTGTGTGAATAGGATTCTATATTGTATCTTTAAACTTAAAAGCGTTTTCAAGCGTATTTTAAACTGGGATCGTATCTGCTTTTTACCCGACTGCCGAAGGAGGGTAATGTGTTTATCAGTAGTATGGATGTATGTATGTTTGTTCCTATGTGGCCTTCCAGAGACCAAACGCGTTGGCCGATTTTGATAATTCGTACATCAATCGATTCGTCTTAACCTTGCAAGTGCCACTGGCTACATTAAGATTGGAAAATAGAAAATGGAGGCTTTTGGGCGCCATATTGTGGGGACCCAATTTATTATTTTCTTCCAAACCCATCGTGGGGGTATCAAAATAAAGGGTTCCTAGAGGAGATTTCAAAAATATATAACACTTATATGTTTAAATGTAGGTACATTTGGAAAAAAAATAACTAAAAAGTTACAAATAAAAAAGTTAATTTTTAAAATCAAAAACCCGACTGCTTGAAAGCGAACTAAAAAGACGTAAACAAGGAGAAAATCAAGCTGTGCAGTCGTAGGATACATATTTGCGAGCTGTATGACCACAGCTCCAACCTCCGACTGCACAGCTTCATTTTCTCCTTATTTACGTCTTTTTAGTTCGCTTTCAAGCAGTCGGGTTTTTTAATGTTTAGAATAAACTTTTTATTAATTTTTATTGCAAATAAGTTCGCAATATCAATTATTTTTGGCGTTGGCATATAATAAATCGGCGAGAAAATTATTAATTTTATAAACATGCAAATATCTAAATCCGTGAAAGCAAAATATATATGTATATTTAATAATGAATACCAGGGTTTTCAATACATTTACAGTTCAGCTTTGAAGGCTCTTGTAAACAATAACCAAACTGTGTGTTTTCAACCAAAAAACCGTTCAGTAAGTTTCCAAGAAAAAGAGATATCAAAAAGCTCCAAATTTATTTAAGGCCAGCATTGACGTATAACCAAAACTGTAGCAAGTCATACTCCACGGTTCGCAGAGGTTAATAACAAGAAGTATCGTTACCGCGATTTTGTGTAAACCCGTTTATGTAATTGCGGGGTACCGTTCGACGCTCGCACTTGACCTGGAAACATCTTGCGCGTCGACCTGATCAAACATTATGATTTATAAGTATCTTGTTTGCTTTTATAAACTTTTTACTTGTGGATTTTTTAAGCTGTTTTAAGTGTTTATTGTTTTAATTATAGGTACGAAATAAATTGCCTATTTTCTCTTATATTTGAAGTGATATCAAACTCAATGCCAGCGGTATGTATCTGCATGGAATATTAGATTTCATTAGAAAGTGGCATCGATAAATCCTTCACAATGATCTTTGACCTCAAATGTTATAGTTATGTAACCTCAATAGTAAAGAAATATTTCGATTATGAACAACATAAAGTATATCAATTGGATGTTCAAAGAGCTCATCAGATTGTCACAATTTTCAGTGGCTTCCATGTACAATCGGCAAAATTTGCTGTTTACCCCTTCGACATTATAGCTATACGGATTAGAAGTGATCAACTATTCACTTTGTCCAGTATGGAACGGGGGCAGGCGTGGCCAAAGATGAAAGAAACACTTTGCTTGGAAGTAGCTATAAACATTGTAAGATGGATTGAATAAAGCTGATACATAAAAGCAATCCGTTTGATGTGTTATATCAAATATTATGTTTCATAGTGATTCATATCTGTCTACTTTGTATGATATTCCATACATTGCAGTTATTTATATTGCACGTCCTAATAGGATGCACAGGTGTTATTATGTTGTACAATATAAATATTTCTTCGATTAATTCGATATTGATTGATAGTCACGTAGTAAATGATTACTTCGAAGAAATTGAAGACAAGTTTGTGATAGCGTGAGCCTTGATAGGAAACTATTATCTAGTAATTAACAATTACCGATATTGGCCCTCAAATAGATTGGCTTGGATTTAGCATTGGCTTTCTTCGTGTCAATGTTTGTTGACCAACTTAGTAAATTAATAAGAGTGAAATGAGGTGATTTCAGTGAGAGTTTGGAGAGATTGACTAATGATCTGCAATTTATTTTTAAAATATTTTGAGCACACAAATGTTCAGAGGCAGACTTAATACCTTAGGCATTTTATATCAATCAATCTTTGGGTGATGCAGATACAAATAGTGGTAGAATAGAAATTAAAAGAAAATAAATAAAACACATTTATTTAACTCAAGCCACTAGAGCACAACATAAAAAACAGACTACGCAACAAGAATAGAATAGAACATCACATCAAATCACATCACATCATCAGTCTATTAATGTTCCCACTGCTGACACAGGCCTCCTCTCTGTGAGAGGGGATGGGCCGTAATCCACCACGCGGGCCCAATGCGGGTTGGTGGATGTCACATGTCTTCGAATTTTTGGTTCAAGGACATGCCGGTTTCCTCACGATGTTTCCCTTCACTGTTTTTGAGAGCAGTGGTGATGAAATAATTTACACAAAGTAAAGCGCCTGCGTGGGTTCGAACCCATGACCTACCACTTTGTAAGTCGCGGCCGATACCACTGGGCCACCACTGCTGCCGACTGCTCCGAATATAGAATTAGAGATTGACTCAGCTGCAATTTCTCAATGAAACTCGGGACCTACAGTTTTTTATGCCAAAGAGTGACAATCAAGCCAAATCAATTACCGCCAAATCGCCAATGCACCAGGGGTACCACAGGTACGTTGCTTGGGTACGCAAGTAATTGAAGAAAGAGATATATTTTTCAATTTCGATTTCAAGTTATACTGAACTAATATCATAAGTATATAAATCAAAGGTATCAATCAGGGGGACAATTATTTAAATGCTCGGTTGATATTGGTCTCACGTCGAGGTGGGTACGTGGGTTGAATGAGCTGCCTGACATAGCGCGCCGACAATCACATGACGATGATACTGTCACAGGGTTAATGAAAAAACCGGCCAAGTGCGAGTCGGACTCGCACACGAAGGGTTCCGTACCATTATCGCAAAACACTGCATAAAAATCACGTTTGTTGAATGGGAGCCCCCCTTAATTTATTTAATTTTAATTATTATTTTTTGAAGTAAATATACAACTAAACATTCTGTGAATATTTCAAGCGTCTACCTGTTGCCGTTATTAATATCGAGCAAAAAACGGCAAAAATATCACGTTTGTTGTATGGGAGCCCCCCTTTCATATTTACTTTATACTGTTTTTAGTATTTGTTGTTATAGCGGCAACAGAAATACATCATCTGTGAAAATTTCAACTGTCTAGCTATCACGGTTCATGAGATACAGCCTGGAGACAGACGGACAGACAGACAGACAGACGGATCGCGAAGTCTTAGTAATAGGGTCCCGTTTTTACCCTTTGGGTACGGAACCCTAAAAAGAGTAGCTAACCTAACCTGTTAGAAATTATAATTATTTATAAAGGTTTTATGACTTGAAATAATAGGTGTGATCTCTAAAATTATGATTATCTATGAGATGCATCTTGATGATGATGCTGAATGAAGATGTGTGAGCATTTTGTTAGCACTTTTTATCGAGAAGGTATAAACCTCTTGTTTTGTTTACGGGGGCAGTGGTCTCATCCCATACAAAGAAACCTTGCCGACGTCCTGTACTGATTATACTGATTATTTTTTGTACTTCGATCGCGTTCGGTTCCGTTCCACGCATATAGATGATGATCTATCCATCGCTGTGGAACGGAACCGCACGCGATCGATTTACAAAAAATAATTGGTATAATCAGATGAAAAACACTAGTTACGTCGGCACGGTTTCTTTGTATGGGATGAGGTATCTGTATGCTAGTATTATATTATCTGTGATAAGGGTATACTTTTAAAAATCCTGCCACCTTTCGAGATTAGACAGGAGAGTGTGGTATTGTTACCTTACTTAAACCACCCTGATCGCGATGGTGAAGTGGCCCCGTGACATTCCAAGGTAAATTAGGTACCTACTAGAACGTAAACCACTTGTAGCTAATTCAATTGCTGACTGCACATCGATAAACAAAATAATAGCAACTGCAACCATTGTCAAACAAAACCCTTTCCGCTACGTTAGGTTTCCGAGGTGTTCCTTTTTAGGGTTCCGTACCCAAAGGGTAAAAACGGGACCCTATAACTAAGACTTCGCGATCCGTCTGTCTGTCTGTCTGTCTGTCTGTCTGTCTGTCCGTCTGTCACCAGGCTGTATCTCATGAACCGTGATAGCTAGACAGTTGAAATTTTCACAGATGATGTATTTCTGTTGCCGCTATAACAACAAATACTAAAAACAGAATAAAATAAATATTTAAGTGGGGCTCCCATACAACAAACGTGATATTTTTGCCGTTTTTTGCTCGATATTAATAACGGCAACAGGTAGACGCTTGAAATATTCACAGAATGTTTAGTTGTATATTTACTTCAAACAATTATTATTATTAAATTAAAATAAAATAAATTATTGGGGGCTCTCATACAACAAACATGATTTTTTGGCCGTTTTTTGCTCGATATTAATAACGGCAACAGGTAGACGCTTGAAATATTCACAGAATGTTTAGTTGTATATTCACTTCAAAAAATAATTATTATTAAATTAAAATAAAATAAATTAAGGGGGGGCTCCCATACAACAAACGTGATTTTTTTGCAGTGTTTTGCGATAATGGTACGGAACCCTTCGTGTGCGAGTCCGACTCGCACTTGGCCGGTTTTTTTCATTATCTCAGTCATCTTCCGGCTTAAATGGTCATGCTCTCATTACCATGCATAACCAAGTCTTCGTCTATGATTAGGCAAATTTTTGGTCACGAGTTGAATAGTTCTGAAGTGAGTTATGTATGCATTATGTCAGAAACTAACGCTATGTGCGTTTACTATTCACAACATGATGTATGGACAGATAGACAGACAGATAGATAGACGGATACACAAACAAAAGATCAGATGAAAGAAGTCACAGTCACAGCGGAACTCAAAACGTTTGAATGCTTGAATTGAACCACCATGAGGCCTAACAAAAGATAATGGAGCGGAACTGAAGCCTCCATAAATGTTACATCAATTTATATTACTTATACAAAACACATGGTTCGTTTTTGCGAAACAAGACAGCCATGTCTAATCTACACGTAACTTTGTATTTTTTCTACAGTAACTAATTACTTTGTAAGTTTGGTCGTGGAACAAAGAATACAAGGGATTTGAGAAAAAAAAATCTGTAGTTAAATGCTTGTAGGCTTTAACTAGAGGTTATGTAATCGTTTCGGTAGTAGTTGCTTAAGCTTTGCAAACTATTCGTTTTTAGTAGACTATTTGTCGATATTGCGCATGGTAAACGAAAAAGCCCCGTCGAGCATTCGAATAGCGTAAATATGTTTATTTTTGGTTAGATGCTAAAGAATCGAAAAAACATTGAGGAGTTCAGAGGTATAATGTTGAATATATTGCCACATAGATATCAATATTATTACAACCAAGTAAAATATTACAGATAATGTAGATTTTGGTGTTGATGATGTAGAGGTTGGAGAAATGAACACAAATAATGATGTTTTCTCAAGTAAAGCACAAGCTCTCGCGACAAGACATTATTCAAACATAACAAATGAAACTAGAACATTCTCTCCAAGTGATACTGGTCTAATTAAATATTATACTTGGAGCGAAGCGAAGCTCCTTTGTTTAAATTATAAGTTCAATAAAGGCTGTGATTGCCTTGCAGGCTGCAGCTGTCTTCAAACTGTAGGTATGAATTGTAGGTACTTGGCGATGGATATTACACCTTATTTGGTAATTGGTGTAGAATATTAGGACGAGTAATGGCTTTACCCTTCAAAAACATAACATGTTAATCTGGGTTGAACTCACAGAACCTTAGACAAAGTACCTATAGATTAAGCCTTAAAATGAGGTTGATTGATAGAGCGAGATGGCTAATTGGCAGCTCCATGTAAATAATAAGGAAAAAAGATTATTTTTTGACTTTGTCACCATGGCCGGTTTCTGTTGTTTGTCAAACTCTAATATAATGGCAGGTTTGACAAACAAACTCGGTTTTGTTTGATTTTCTGTAATTTCGTGGTATTACGTGTTAATTGAGATAAGGAATTTGGGTTATTTATAGATAATAAGTGTCAGTGCGATGGTAGGTTGTAGTGTTCTTGTTCTTGTTGTAACACCAGAACTAACTATTGTTGTCTCATGTGCGGCCACGCCATGGCTTCATCTATAGGTACTTTATCTAAGCACAGAACCGTATACCACAGATATATCGACCGTTACGTATATTGTATAATGTTTATTTTATCAAAATACACAGCGATCTGAAAAGTTCTAATATATTTAGCCAATTAAGGGCGTTTGTGTACTTACTCCCATCGACCACAACGTATTGGAATTCATATTTTGTTGTGTTTGTGTTTTTATAAACATTGTATTGAACGTCTGAACATGATTGCCAATTGCGATTACGGTCACACACACACACATCACATCATCAGCCTATTAATGTTCCCACTGCTGGGACACAGGTCTCCTCTCTGTGAGAGGGGATGGGCCGTAATCCACCACGCGGGCCCAGTGCGGGTTGGTGGATGTCACGTCTTCGATTTTTTTGGTTCTAGGACATGCCGGTTTCCTCACGATGTTTTCCTTCACCGTTTTGAGAGCAGTGGTGATGAAATAATTCACACAAAGTAAAGCGCCTGCCTGGGCTCGAACCCACGACCTACAACTTGTAAGTCGCGGCGGATACCATTGGGCCACCACTGCTCTGATTTCGGTCATCACATTATAACTAAATAATATTGCATTCCAAAAAAAAATAGCATGTATTTAATTTTTTGAATACATTTTATTTAACCCAAGACACAAAGACGTAAAAGAAATAAGACAACCTCCCTTTTAACTTCGCCGCCATAAAATAAAAACATCACCTGATCTACTTGCACACTGAGTGATCACTAATAACTAAGTACGGTACGGTAATATTACGTAACTCACACCTACCAAGTTACGCCCTAGTGACTTTATACGTAATTATTATTCGTACCATGGCTGTTATGACTCATATAATTCATAATCATAACTTAGAGGCAAACTAGATTGCTTTTGGGAGCAGGTTTCATTAATATCAATGACCTGATTAAAGTTTAAGTGATATTCAGTCTGCCTTATGAAGTCTATATGTGCCTATTCCAATTTCCCAGCCAATTGTGTTGGAATTGATATCATCGGTCTAAATCGGATATTAAAGGATAAATACTTTTGCCTATAGCTGTTGCGATTTAGTATGGTAATAGCGGGCATTGACCTTCGTGGACTTATTGACATTCTTTGAATTCATTCTCAAAATCTTAACTAATATTATATAGAGAGATCATGAATTTTATGAGTTTGTTTTCACGTGTAATCTCTGGAACCACTAAACCTATTTGAAAAAATCTTTCATCATTTGAAAGGTACATTATTTCAGACGGTTAGGCTATAAATTATTATGACCCAGGCAATACCGGGGCGAGCCACAAGTCGGAAATAAATATATAAAGCCAAAAGATTTTTCAAAGGATTATTGTTCGGGTTGCTACGAAGACAGCTAATGGCAATGACCGTTATTACCATGTCAAAACGAAACAACTATACTCAGTTCTATACAACCAATAAAATCGGACAGTTGAATCAAGTTAAGTATTTCAATTTCTAAGTTATCGAGTAAAACTTTCGCCCGTCAAAATCGATTGACAAAACCAAAGTCGGTAGGCAGTTAGGCACCGTTGAACACGATACCGTTTATATTAATTGTTGCTGTGTTGACAATAAAGGTGTTTGTTACTCGTCTAGTTTCCTTTTTCAGGTGATATTTGAGCTTGGCGCTAGTTTTTCTACAAAGTCTATACTTTGCTTGTTCTTGCGCGTTATCCGCGTTCGGTTTGCCGACAGCCTTATCGAATTTCACAGCACTTTTCTAACCCTTTGTGAATCACCTGAAGTCGCACTTAACGTTTTAGTTACCTGATAAATTATATTCAAACAAGACACGGTGTAATTTTTATTTCGATTATTCTTGGTAGTTTTCTACACTGGGTGGAAAGTTTAAGCGGGCCTTAGGGGAAAAGCACTCTAAATATTGATGCTACAAATTTTATGCTAAGAAGTCTTTCTATCCTCTATAACATACATAGCACCAGCATAATTTTCTTATTTATATAAAATCACCAATGAGTTACACAACATTAAGTTATATAGACAATATAAAAATTTAAACAGACATAATGTTCACACTGCTGACACAGACTTCCTTTCTGGGAGACTGAGCTGTAATCCACCACGCGGGTTGTAATCCACTCAATGTGGTTTGGTGTATAGCATATACCAGGGTTGATATGATTTAACTCACTTGATTTAAATCGCGATTAAAATCAAATGATTAAAAAAAACAATGATTTAAATCAATACTTTTTACTGCGACCAAATCAGCCAAAAATGATGACTTTGGTTATGCTAGTATTATATTATCTGTGCTTTGGTGCACAGCAAAATAAGAAATAGATTAGGCACCGAGAAAGCAGCCAAATTAGTCTTCCCTTAAAAAAAACTAAATTCGAAAAAAATACAAGGCCAATAAAAACATCTATGAATTTATTAATATAAATAAAATAAGTGACTGCGACTGCGGTAAAACCCAAATGGCTGTATGTCCTTATTAGTAAAAATTATTGGTTTGAGAAGAACTTTTTGATAATTTCATAATATTTTTTTAAAGTAATACTTATATTTTTTGTTAATTTTATTAATAATTAAAATGAACAAATATTTATGTTGTGTTTTTAAAATAAATAACTGACTTCCAAATTAAAAAAGATAAGAATGTAAAAAAAACAAAAATATCTGATTTAAATCAAATAAATCCGACATTTTTTTTTTTTTTTTAATTCGTGAATTTTATCAACCCTTAGCATATACTAGTTAATAGACTTCAAAAAAATACCTACATCATGAAAAATAAGTAATGAAAGTGCCTTTCACACTCGCAATACCAGTTGCGTTTATGACTATTGAAAAACCTATTCCACGTTTTATGGGCAACATTAAATATATTAACAACGTTTTTATTTGTTTCAGGTAACACATACGTTTTATCGCCTAATCATGGAAACACGTAACGGAACTGCTATAAACGTACGACCTACACGAGGTAATGTTCTTTGCTCTTATTTGATTAGTACAGAGACGGCCTGTACATGCCCTGTTCTTCGTACCTACGTGGAAGTGAGACAATTTATTTAGCAGAAATTTTGTATTTCTAGGGTCAAATCAAATTTACTTGAGAACTCCGAAGACGTGATGAGAACCAATATAGATCTATCCAAAACTGGTCATCATCTTCCTGCTCTTGTCCTATGTTACTTGGCGTCTGCGCAACACGTGTTCTTCTTTCATTCCGTCTTGTCAACCGTTGTAATCACTGACTCTCTTTTCTTTCATATCACTCCTAGTGAGGAGTCTTCACACAGTCCATTCTTCTTTAATTTGGCATTCCTCTCGGTCTCCATCGATCCACATTTATATTCATAACTTTTTAGAAATAAAAAATATATAATTTTGAAATTTTCATTCCACCTGATCACTTGCAACAACAATTGACTTCAAGTAACTACGGTTAACGGCCTCTGCATTTAATAAATTTAATTTTATATTCTAATGGCGACCCGCCCCGGCTTCTCCCGTGAAATTATACACAAAAACCTTCTTAGTTTTTCACTCTTTCTATTGGTGAACCGCATGAAAATCCGTTTAGTAGTTTTAGAGTTTATCGCGTACAGACGCGGTGGCGGACTTCATTTTATAATATGTAATGATAGAACTTAATTTCTTCGGTATTCGCTTCCATATTAGTGTGTCCACACTACACAGACTTTTGTCGTACAGATATCTGTACAGACTTGAAAGTAAATTATCGTTGGTTCACGATGATTTTCGTTTAGTATCGCACTGAACCTCGGTAAGAACAGACAAATATGCAGACATACACGCAGACTTTCAACTTTTCTGATACACCGACAATTCTCTATAAAATTCTATAGAAGTTGATAAAACTCTGGACTTTGGACAGATTTTCATCAACTTCTATAGAATTTTGTCTATGCAACACTGCAGTACAGACAAATGTCGGTGTATCATTAGGTCAGGTCAGTGTGGATGCATCATAAGGGCCAAAAGAAACTTGTTGTAGGACCACAAAATAAACATCAATCATTGTAATATTAGTCATACATAACTTACTGTACCAACATACCCGCTGTCTGGTTTCTTTGCGGTTGGCACAACACGGTACACCAACCTAACGGCATTACTCGGGATTGCTCATTAGACTACCAAGGGACCACTGGAATGCTTTATAATTACCTTCTGAGGTCGCAATACAACCAATAAACTAATCATATTAATTGGTGTCTGTAATCTTGTGTAGAGCTTCAGTTTCAAATTATTGTAATTGGTCCTGGCCCAGAAAATATGATATTAACAGTAATTTCGATTGTCAGAAGCCCAACGGTAAAGGATGACATTTTGGACTTTAGAAAATCGTTATCGCTAATAGCACGTCCTTTTGTCTAGAGACCCTTGTAAAATTTTCTTTTAATTACGACAAAACAACCAACACTTGAATCGACGCAAGTACACAAACATTTGACTTCCAGAAAATCTCGATAAGGGCTTTCTCGGAAGTTGAAAAAAATAAATTATTATTTAATTCCTTGTTATTTACTAAGGGCTGATTTCACCAATGGAACTAATCACGATTAGTTCAACTAAACTCAGTTTATGCAAATACAGCGTTCTTATTGGTAGTTTCTCAGCGATCTCAACCGATCAGAATGTTGTATTTGCTTACACTGAGTTTAGTTGAACTAATCGCGATTAGTTTCATTGGTGAAATCAGCCCTAAGAGTCTTTCCTAATACTTTGATACTAGGCACGTCTTATCGAGATGCAAGTGACGCAATATATTAAATACTTTGATAAAGTATCTACTGACATCCTTGCCCCGCATTTCATATCACATTACAATGCAGTGTACACCTCCGTCTGAGTAAGGAAGTGTGAGGACACTTGACTCCGATCGTTACAGGTTAAGGTCGCATCGAATGGTCATATCTAGGGTTGCCAGGCGTACGGACATAGTTAGGCTTTTTACTGCGTATTGGGCCATATTCGACGGTTTTCTACCTGTCCGGCTGTTGTTATGCTTATTCCGTGTTACATTTTGTTTTTTTTTTCCAATATAAGATCTGGATTTACTTACAATTATGTTTAACAACCAAAACTTCTAAGACATCTACCATTTCTTTCAACTGGCACTGGGCCCGCGTGATGGACGGATTTACGTCCCATTTCCTCTCATAGAGAGACGGTCTCGGAATCTTTGACATTCTATTTTTATTATTTTTTTAGTCATAGAAAATTAGATGACATATTATCATTGATCTTTTTATAATTATTTGTTCTTTTTTTCCTTTTTGACCTTTTGTTTCTATTGCATTATTATTTATTTTAAATAAAATGTGGATTATTAATGTTTTGAATTTTTTATTTTATATGCGTCTCTAAGTACTTATAGTTATTTTTTGTTAATCTACACAATTTATGTTGTTCCGAAATAAATTACTTATGACTTATTGCGTTAGCAATAAGTCATAAGTAATTTATTTCGGACTCATAAGTCTTATGAGTTATGACATAACGCAATTATACCTAAAACTGGATAAACTGGCCAGTATGTTCGGTTTTCCGTTTCTAGAACCGACAACCCTAGTTGTATCGTTATGATTGTTATTCAAATCGATATAAACATCTAGTGTTGTTGTTGTAATGATCGAACCGATTTTGGAACAGCTAATGGGCATGTCATTAAAATAGCGATGCCTGATAGAGACGTGAAATGAATATTGAATTTTATCGATAGATGTGGATGGTTCGTTATTACTGATGAAATGTATAATGTTTCCGCCAATTATGTTGGTTATACGTATTTGGTTGATATTATCTAGTACTATCTATCAACTCAGGATGGATGAAATGGCGACAGATCACTGGAACAACTTGCGACCCACGGATGCCCCTCAAGTTAAAGGGGAAAATCTACAAGTCCGTGATTAGACCCTGTCATACTGTATGGATCGGAATGTTGGGTTGTGAAAAAGATGGATGAAAATAGATTACATGTAGCAGAGATGAGAATGTTGAGATGGATGTGCGGCGTGACGAGATTGGATAAAGTGAGAAATGAGTATATTAGAGGCAGTTTGAAAGTGGCGCCAATGGCAGAAAAGTTGAAAGGAAACCGTTTGTCCTGGTATGGTCATGTGATGAGGAGGGATGAAACGCATGTTACTAAAAGAGTTATGAATATAAATGAGGATGGATGGAGAGGGAGAGGAAGGCCAAAGAAAAGATGGATGCACTGTGTGAGGAGTGATATGAAAGAAAAGGGAGTCAGTAATAACATGACGAGGGACAGGACGGTATGGAAGAAGCAAACGTGTTGCGCCGACCCCAAGTAACATGGGATAAGGGCAGGAAGATGATGATGATGATATCTAGTACCTATCTAAAGGTTTATTGTAAGCTTCTATATTCATGGAAGAATCTTTAATTTTATAAGGAGCTAGCGTTTCGCCTACTGTTGTATATGCTTATCCACAATCCACAAGAACCGTGTAATTTGCCGGAATAAAAAGTATAGCCCATGCAGTGACAAATTAATGTTAATTTTAATGCAGTGATAATTTTATTATGCGTACAGCTAATAAGTGGAATTCCCTGCCGGAGTCTATCTTTAGGGCTTTTAATATAGGGGTCTTTAAGACATGAGTGAATGGGTTTTTTTCTAGGCAAGCGTGCTTCACCGTCGACCATCAGGTGATATAGTGGTCAAGCGCGAGCCTAGAGATTATAAAAAAAAAGAATCTCTTTAATAATGAAAACATTCGTTTAGATTTACGTTGATACAGTTTTCAGGTAGTTTTCTAAAAAGGTACGGCAAAATATTAGCTAAAACACATAACAGTAAATGAAACACAAACCATGCTAAAATAATTAACGAATCTAAATAATTAACAAGCGAGCTTACATTATGCTATTACTGAAATTAGTTCTCATCCGCGGCACCTATACAAATGAATTAATCACGATAATGGTACGGACAGACCGAAATAATGGTTTTACGCAAAATACAAAATCAAAACACGAGAAACCATCACATTTGATATATTCAGCATTATTTAAAAATGATCGAACGGTATGATTTAGCGATTGATGTGATCAGAACAAAGCATCGGTAAATACTGATATTTATAAACTGCCGAGCAATGAATCCCTCTCACAGAGAGGAGGCCTGTGTCCCAGCAGTGGGAACATTAATAGGCTGATGATGTGAGCAATGAAAAAGTTCCACCCACAAAATGCCGACAAACACCTTAATTTTATTTTTTTCACATTTAATTTAAAATTTGAACACAATATTTACGTTTTTAGTTGGTAATATTCTGATGCCCTGTTAAATGTACTTACTTCAATATTGCAGACGGCGTCATTAAGCTAGCCGTTCCCGTTTAGGAGTAATGTCACTAGAACTTTTTCATTGCTCGTTAATTAGCAGATTCTAAATTCAAATTTTCCATGGAAAATTTTAAATTAACAATCGGCTAAGCAGTGCTTAACCTACTAACCTCTGAGGGTATAATTATAATTGTAATCTTTCTGATTTTGATTAAACTTGATCTGATTGTTAGTTATGTACTTACAAAAGTCCTGGAACAATATTTAGAAATAACATAAACTTGGCAAAGAGGGTTTGCCTGATACCTAGAATACCAGGAGTAAAAAAAATAATTAAAAAAACAAAAACCCGACTGCGTGTGTACTAAAAAGACGTCAATAAGAAGAAAATCATGCTGTGCAGTCGAAGCATATAGATTCGCGAGCTGGCTGACCTAAACCAATTAACTTTTTAAGTTTATAACTTTTTAGATATATTTTTTTTCGAGTCTGTTTATTTAAACATGTAAGTTATATATATTTTTGAAATCACCTCATAAAACCCTTTATTTTGTTACCCCACACAATGGGTTTAGAATAAAATAAATTGTACCCCACAATATGGCGCCCAAAATCCGCCATTTTTCTATTTTCCAATTTGAATGTAGCCAGTGACACTCACAAGGTTAAGACGAATCGATTGACGTAAGAAATTGGCAAAAACGTTTGGTCTCTAGAACGCTACATAGGAACAAACATACATACATACATAGACTGATAAACACATTACCCTCCTTCGGCAGTCGGGTAAAAAGAGGCAGAATAATGTCATTTGGAGTTACGAAAAATAAATAAAAAATTAAAATACAAAATTTTGTTTTTGTTGCATTTTTTATTGTTTTAAACATAAATATTTTTTGTTATAAAAATAGACATAAGGGGTGTTCTGGACTAACGTGAAAAAAATATGAGACATGATTAGCCCAAAATCTGATTATTTTTAGGCTGTAAAGTAGGCACGGAGTAGGTAAATCTAAAACACGAAAGACCAAATTTTACATATATTAATTTAAATGCTGACCAAATATTAGTGGAGAGGTCAGGTGACCGCCCGATTTCATGCAATTACGAGGGTTGACCTGGGTTGAATTTACATAAGCTAAAGATAGCTCGTGAAAGAATAAATTAAGATATTTTTTTTATCGTTTTCACTTGTGGTTTAGGCATATCTACACGATAAACACTGACTTTGTTGAAATTTTGAAAGAATTTATTAATCACCTACCTACTTTATATGTTTGAGAAATTCGTGTACTGGACAACGTAAATAACGCAATAACTGCTTTTGATTTTGCAAAATGAAAAGCATTGCCATTAAATTATAGATTTATTAAAGCGTTTTTAATCTTTCATTCCCTATATTCTGTTAAAGAAGCCAGCTAGATAATCTATATACCTATATAAAAGAGAAAGTATGTATGTATGTTCCTTATAGACTCCGAAACGGCTCGACCGATTTTATTGAAATTTTCAGAGAACTTTTAGATTGACCCAGCGGATAACCCTGTAAAGTATGGTGGCATTTTTTTTAACATTGTACGTGGGCGAAGCTGCGGGTATCATCATTGTAGCCGTAAATAAGTCTACTGCTGGACATAGGCCTCCCCCAGACGTCGCCACTTTGAAAGTATATGAATGACTAAATAAAAATATAACTGTTTGCCAAAACCACTTTTAATCCTATTATACGATATATTATGTGCTTCCTGCTTGGTTACTACATACTTACAAACACAATAATAACTACAGTTGCTCGCTTTGTTCAATTAATCCAACTAGAAGGCGACGAACGTAATTTCCAATTCACTTACGATATTTGTTTAGGTAACAAGCTCATAAGAGATAAATCACCGCCTTTTCAATCGTGACCGTTACATCCAACACAGATCTTTTTATCTGAAAACGGCTCAATCACTGCAGGCTTTACTTCCGTGTACCATCAGCGATTCGTACCGACCGTCCATTATGCAAGACAAAAAACAAAAGAAAATAAATTCAGCTGTATAAGTATATGCCGTATGACTGTATAAATTTATTGTGGACTTACAAATCAGGTGCGGACCTTAAAAAGCCTTATACGGACCTTAAAATACACATGCTCTATATCGCAACTTTCTATCTCCTTTTTAGCTTATCTAAATACCGCCGGACACAACAAAAGAATTTAAATATTGTAGTTAAAAAAATATATTTTAGAAAGCGACGCATAACATGTTTTACGTGCAAAACATTCCGAAATTACCGATTCGTTTTCGTCTTTCTTCATTTGTTTTGAAACTTGATTCGTAAGCTTTTGCTACCGCCTGGCTATAAATGCTATAATTACCATTTATTTAAACAATTGTACGATTTAAATATTCATGCTTTCTATGCATTTTGATGACACAAACGGGAAGGTGTGTGCAAGGCCTTTATGACCTGGCCCTTATTTTAATTTATGTGATTTAGTAATAGAAACCGAGGAATACTGATGTGTAATTGAAATACTGTGGCTTCGAAATAAAAAAAACCGGCCAAGTGCGAGTCGGACTCGCACACGGAGGGTTCCGTACCATTATCGCAAAACACTGCAAAAAAATCACGTTTGTTGTATGGGAGCCCCCCTTAATTTATTTTAATTTAATAATAATAATTTTTTGAAGTGAATATACAACTAAACATTCTGTGAATATTTCAAGCGTCTACCTATTGCTGTTATTAATATCGAGCAAAAGACGGCAAAAATATCACGTTTGTTGTATGGGAGCCCCCCTTTAATATTTATTTTATTCTGTTTTTAGTATTTGTTGTTATAGCGGCAACAGAAATACATCATCTGCGAAAATTTCAACTGTCTAGCTATCACGGTTCATGAGATGTATCTCATGAACCGTGATAGCTAGACAGTTGTCTGTTGTGTGTGACAGTTGTCTGTCACCAGGCTGTAGCCTGGTGACAGATAGACAGACGGATCGCGAAGTCTTAGTAATAGGGTCCCGTTTTTACCCTTTGGGTACGGAACCCTAAAAAACTAAATGATGGCACGTGTTAACAGGCAAATAAAGAATATGAAATATATTTTTCATGTTGAAACCACCGTTGGGAAAGAGAACACACTTCCTGCTATCGATGATATTGAAATTAAATGAGTTTTCAAACAAAACTTAAAACTATTGGAATTGATTGCACAATTTGAAAATTGGATACAAAATAGTAATCGAGACAATCTCTTATACCTCCTACCACCTACTTACAAACATATATAACTAAACTAACACATTCGTGAAACAACAGACAGCGTGTGTGTTAAACCGCCATTACCGTTAATCACAACACGCGTTTCATTGCATACTATAATTAAGGACACTTAAGCAAATGTCGTGTTATCAGTGAGCGCCGCGGATTTGTCAATGGGGCATTATCCGTCCAAAGAGCGGCGCAACGACCCAACGCGGAATCACGCTCATGACCGCACTGATTGCGAACCCGCGTCATTTGCACCGACCGAACCTAATAGGTGGCTCATTAAAGCACTCATGTCTATGTCATGATAGCACCGAACGTCCAAATGTCAGTTTGGCACACACGCTCTCCAATTACTCTCATGCCGGTGCCAATCAATCTCCTCATCAGTAACGTTACACTTTACAAACAGTATGTTTATTTAATTACCGACACTTTGAGTGTATTGGGCCTCGGCACCGGGCTGTTCGCCTTCTGTTCGCAGGAATGGCCTTCGCCTGGTGACGGGGACCATCACGGGACACTGCTCACTCAACAAACACTTCCACACAATAGGCATAACGGACAGTCCTCTGTGCAGAGCATGCATGGAGGCTGAGGAAACCGTTGCGCACGTTCTCTTTAAATGCACAGGTGTCACCCAGATAAGAGCACAAACCCTCAGGTCATCCAGATCTTACACGGATGTTCTGAAGAAACCAGGAGCTCTAATTGACTTCTGGAGTGAGGTGGGCTGGTTGGAATGACCACCCAACGGCCGCCATGGCCCACGTACAAAGGTCCATTTGAGGGACTAAGTGCGGAAACCAAACCCCCCTAACATAGAACATAGATAGTATGTATATTTAAATCAGGTCTATATCCTGTTTATTAGGCACGAAGGCTAGTCTAGGTCTTTATATCGCTATGTAGCAACTCGCGCGCAGTTCAGTCACGAGTACGAGCATGTCGCAACTTACAACTATCACGTTCGAATAGTTCTCGCAATAACGCGTGGTGAACCTCCTTCGGAAATGGACAGCCTTTGTTCCAACGGTTGGGAAACATATGAGTGATGAGACTTCCCCTATCTACGCGTTTCCCATTCAATTTCACAGCGTTTACAAAATGAAAGGAACATAACCTCTTACTTCTTAGATTCGTAATTTATTTACCAAAGTGTAGCGAATTTTTTAGCGATACCGATAAAGAACGGTTTATTGCACTGTGTTAAAGGAATTCCCTTTCACCCGAATTTTATGGACTCATTTTATTTCTCCGTACAGGGTGCATTTACGACGTCATGCGCGAACATAAATTTTATGTGATTTTGGACTCCGTTTTAATGGAGTCGGGTTGGCAACTGACCATTTTGCGTATGGCTAATAAAATGTTGATTTCGGATATTTATCAGCATATTTTTGATCGTGTGAATGGGCAGTTGGTTGGCAAGGTTAATTGACGTGCGTGTGTGAATTCGCCGGTCGGTCTGGGTCAAAGTTAATGCGTGAATAAGCATCCGACTATATGTATATGGTACTGATTAACGGCTATTATTGATGCTATTGTAATGACTTCAAGAACAATGGGAAGTAATAACTGAACAATGTTAAGTCAAGGTACGTTATTGTCTCACATTTATATGTAAGCTATGCCTAGTACAATGGAAAGTCTTTCATACGCTTCACTAATGGAATGTGCAACATTAGCAGGGATGTAATGGATATGAAATTTCGGATCTGGTTACGGATATAGAAATAATATTATACCGGTTTTGGATACGGTTACGGGTATGAAATTATTGTGGATTATCCGATAGTTTCAGATAGTGTCGGTTACGGATATTAGATTTTTAAGAAATTGTTAAATTAATACCCAAAGACTAGTTATTACTAAGCAATAGAAATAATAAAAAACATGCAAGTGACTCGTGCGGCTGAAACGGCGTTGCGGCGTGGTGTGTCGGAAAGGCTGGGCAGAAAAAAGATGTCATAATCTCATAACGTTTTATATTTTGGTTCTGCCCTTATTCAAAATTATCCGAAGCTTTTAAATCGGATTCGGTTTGCGGGCATATTTTTATTCCGGATACCCGACAGTTTCGGTTACGGTTACTGAGCTTCTTAATATCCCTGATCAATAGCATTGAAAACTCTTCTTATCAATGTTGTAGCCAATTTATCTATTATATTTGCTAAATTAACTGAAAAACGTAAACAGAGCCAATTTATCTCTTATGAGGAAGGTTTTCTTACCAAATATTTTATTAACTAACCTCAAGATGGTTAACTTATTTCAAATGTTATGGTTATGGATACTTAAACATGTTAATTTTAACCGTATTCCATGGCCTTTAAATTATTATGTATGAAATGCAAATAGAACCTGAATCTTGCTTAAATAATTAAACGTAATAAATCACGCAAGATCTATGCAATTGTTCATGTACTGCCCTCAGAACCAGAAGCAGAATTGTATTTATGATGTATAAATATTTTGTATTCTGATTCTCAGGTCTATTTCTACTGTTATGCAAGAAGTTTTTTTTGTCGAAGGCATTAATTAAAAGAATCTCGTCACAAATATAGAGCAATATCTTCTAAACAATAAGCTTTTAATTAGAATTACAGAATCAAACGTTCCCATAGCATTACCCAAACGAGACGTCGAAATGCCGAATTCGGGAATATGAGTGTTGAAAATTCTTGTGTTGCGTGCTGAATGTATGTTAATAGCCAAGATAGATAAGTATCAGGGGGAAATAGTACAAAAACGTCTCGAGACCGACACGTATAGTGACATCAAGGTCGGAGCGTTCACACGGCGGCAGCGCCTGCGCAGAAGCGGAGTTTTAAAACAAGCACCAGTCAACAACCATACAGTATGGGAAATTAAAGTACCTGCGTTCTGTGTTGCTAGGTTAACGATTCACACGCTTGTTTAGAACTCTAGGCCTTTGACTGGCGTTTGATTGAGGTTTATTGACGTTTTGTTTTGTGGTAGCTTTGGACTTGGTTTGTTATTGCATCTAAACGTTTGTCACTTGTTTATACAGAGAATAAGAAACTAAAAAAAGAAAGGTTTCAAAAAGTTTCGAATGAAGGAACTTTCATAAAAATTTTGGGCGTCGCATCAATATGAAGCAGTTTATTCAAATTATGCTTTAGCCAAATAAAAGCACACTTTGTTACGCCAATAAAACTGAGTAGGTGTAAAGTTAAATTAATTTTAAAAAACAAACATAAGCTGATCGCTTCAAATTGCCTTTCCACTGCAACAAAGAACCATCAAATTTTTTATTAGCTTTTGAATTACGTAGGCGAGCATTGTAGATGAATACATTCGAATCGTAAATTCGTAACTCACTTTTTTTGCCCTCAAAAGAATCATTCCTCTGTAACGCAATAAAGGTACGGTACTTAGATTCACCTCGCTTATTGCTTTTTTCTCGGGACAAAAACAGAGGTTTGACAAAATCCGCGTTACAAAAAGTCGTGAGAAAAAAATATCAAGATCACTGCCAATGGCGAGCGAGGAATCTGTGACCACGACAAAGGTCAGCGGCTACGGGTGATACTGTGGTATTGTTAGTAAAAACTGTAATAATACGTGACATTGCATTTAATACCTTCGTTAGGGATGCAAGCGTTAGGTAATCATTTGTTTTTGCAATGTCATTGCGTTATGTCGCTTAAGCTGTTCGCTCCAGATTAGAGTTGACGTAATATGCCGATGCAATATGGACTAATGTAGTAATGAAACATCTATGTAAATTGCAACTGTGTGTAATATGTAATATTGTTTGACAAATGAAGTCGACTTGTGGAGTTATAATCACACGGATGTTAGGGAACGATCAATCAATAACTTATTGCGTTATAGAAATATCGTGGGTGCTGAACTTCTCATTAAAAAAAAAGATGGCTGATATCTTTGGAGTGACATCTTAGAATATCACGTTTATAAGATATACGTATTTCTGTGAACTTTCCAAGGTGAACAAAATTAATGAAATTCCTCTCCAACCATCTGTCATCTGGAATTGTGTAACCTCCTTTTGTTTCGGGTATCGGAAGGTGGCAACTGGCAGTACTGTTAATAAAGCCATAATCCGGCTTCCCAAGCGTGTTGAATATGACATTATCTTCAAGGCCGTTCATTGTACCGATCAAGGGCGTTTATCAAATTATCAATATCAAGGCCGTCTTACCAACCATGTAGGTAATATATCAGAACATAGTTTCTTCTTGAGAATATATCGCCGAAATAAGACCTTTTTGCTGAAACTTACGAATTTACCAAGACTTGTAACAAATACTCGCCATTCATCAATATAATAGCGAATTTGAGTGTTGGCTCACTCTAGTGACGTAAGGGATGCCATAAATCGAAGCTATTGAACAATGTTAGTTATGTGGACAATAGCATATCGGTGTCAAGATCGTTAGCCCGGGACAGACCGCTTTTGTCTTCTTTTGAGGGCCGAATATCAGACACATGGCGACAAAGACGTAGCAAGTAAAATATTACTTTAGCAAGAACAATGTGAGCTTTACTAAACAGGAAGTAATGTATGAATATGTCTCTAACATAATTGGTCAAAAAAATAGATTGACAGAAGGCAAAAAATATTGAACATGTCACAATGGAGTTATGAATGACTCAGGTAGACAAGATTCAAAATATGTCTCCATTGTAGAGCTAATATTTTTTGCTCGGCTGTTTAGAGGCAAATTGCGCAGAAGTACGCGACCCATTCAATGTGGTATATACCTACTATGGTGAATGCCTCATTTTGGGGAAAACGTGTCTTCTCTCTGCTCACCTGGTGACCTAGTTGTACAACCGATTACAGGAATAAAGATAATTTTATCTTTGACTCGTAGAATACGTCTCGTAAGTCAGAACTTCAGAGTGAAGAACGTAGTACTTCATACATAAATAATGGTTCTCAGTAAACAGAGAGGACAGCACTAATTAGAGCAATCTTACTAAAAAAATAAAACTCTTGTATCAGCTTCCATAGTCATTCGTTTTACGTGAAACTTTTTAACGTTGCTTTTATTAAATTTTGCAGTAGTTGGAAAAGTTATAACAATATTTTATGGTTGTGCGGCATCAAGTATTTATTCACGGCTTAATTTGGAATTGAAACTCGGAGATGAGAAATTGATTGATAGAATAATTACTGTATTGACTGATTCGATATCGTCTTCGTCATCAACATCAGCCTTTTAATTTTCCTGGGCCAACTTGAATTAGGTCTCCTCTCTGTGAGAGGGAATGTGCCGTAATCCACCACACGGGCCCAGTTCGGATTGGTGGATGTCACATGTCTTGGAATTTTTGGTTCTAGGACATGCCAGTTTCCTCACGATGTTTTCCTTCACCGTTTTGAGAGCAGTGGTGATGAAATAATTTACACAATGTGGCGACGCTTGGGGGAGACCTATGTCCAGCAGTGGACGTCTTTCGGCTGATATGATGATGATGATGAAAGCACCTGCCTGGGCTCGAACCCACGACCTACAACTTGTAAGTCGCGGCCCTTACCACTGGGCCACCACTGCTCTCTCGTCGTCTACGTCTTCGTGTAAAACGATAAATAGATGTTCTTGTAATGTATTTTGTCACGAATGTTTGTACCAATTCTTCCTGACGTGAATAATACCGAAGGTTACGATATCATTTTGATATCACATAAAGACGTATTAAAAGATGGATGTTACTTCGTAGAGTAAACCGTTGGACTGGGTTTGACAAATGAGGTGTTCATCGATTCGACCAAGTGACGTGCGTGTTAGGAATAGATTCTAGGAAAGGTATAATAATACTAACATAAGGTTTATCCTACCCTTTTCCAATGCCCATCCATTACTTTATTTTTATGCCCGTTCATACTAAGAATACTAACATTTCTGTAAACACATGCTCATATTCGTTACGAGAAAATGAAAGACATTATAGTGTGTTTTTTTTACCAATGTTTCTGACTCTATTTAGTTTAATTGTTTTTGTTAATGTTCTTGCGTAATTATTGAATCTACCTACAGGCAATTTGCCCTCTAAATAATTTCCTTTATGGAAATTTCATAGAAAATAGCCAGGTATTATTTCAAAGTCATAAGTATAAATACGTCCACATCAGTTTAAAGTATAAACCTATAATTATTATATAAATGTTTCGAAATATAATGCGGGGAAGTTGGGTTGACATCCGTGTGGCCAGGTGGCGGGAAATGGCGGCCCCGTTGTCAGAAAGCAGATGGTACAGAAGGTACAGTCCTTGTAATATTGAGTACACAGTATAATTATACACACGCCAAACGAATAAAAAATTCTAAGCCTTTTTACCAAAGATATCAAAGGTGCGTCTATCAATAGTAACTTTTAAACGACTGCATTAATTCGAAAATGGAATCCTGCATGAATGTCAATTTTTTGGTCGATTTTCAGGGTTTGTTGGCTCGCTATTTGTTTATCTATACTATCTTAAAGAGAGCGTTTAATTACGTATATCAGTTCAGTAATAAATGCGTCGGTACGTGTTCAAATCTTATCTTCAGTCCACAATCCACATGTTTAGGTACT
The DNA here is from genome assembly GCA_945859665.1 of Anorthoa munda. Lineage (NCBI taxonomy): Eukaryota > Metazoa > Arthropoda > Insecta > Lepidoptera > Noctuidae > Anorthoa > Anorthoa munda. The sequence goes on along the minus strand of OX243913.1, from coordinate 8,662,920 downwards.
ACTGTGCGTGTGACTTGCCAACTACATCGGTGTCTCGAGCCAACATAATTGCTTTGTATCGGAGACTTTAGGAGGCCGCACCCGAAATTATATGGGTGACAGTCAGCTCCTACTTCGTGAAAATCAATGCAGAAAAAAATATATTATAAAAAAATGTCGATTCGCACATTGCGGGCGAGTTAAATTCGTGCGAATCATCCAATAACCCGATTTTCAAGGTAACGCAGTACTTTCCGAGGTCGAATCGTGAATTGGTGACCTACCATTAACCAACCATTAGTCCGTTTTTTGAAAGTACGTTAAGCAATTTAGTCCCGGCTATCATTCGTAGATTTTTGACAGTTCTTACAGGTAGTCAGAAGTTTGAAAGTTCGACAATAAGTCTTGCCAAGAGGTATCGTGTAAGTGGGCTATGAAGGCCAGTTATGCGGTCGTTCCATGCAGAATACTGCGGTTGGACTTGAAGTCGACTCCAACATGGTTATGAGAAGACAGATCAAGGATGCTAAATTTGTTACCCGTGATCCTTCGGAATATTTTGTATAATATCTACTTACCTATACGTAAGTATACGTATACTAGGTACCCTGTTATAGTGCTTTACCAACCCTGGGGCAAATCACCTATTTCGCTGGATCAACGCACACGGTTCTAGCATGTCTGCGGTCTGATGTCGACATTGGCTCAGCTTTCAAATTATGTAGGTATTTGCTGTTCGATGTTTATTACTATTTGAGAAATATATTGATAAATATACTTACTGCAATTTTGCAACATTATTCAACAATTATTAGTTGCAGATTGCTGAAATTAATTCAGTTAAACAGAGCAATTTCAACATTATTTTGATAAAAAATATTAGACATTTTTAGAATTTAGGGGTTTCGGCGTGTATCTACTTACAATACAAACAAATAATATTTTAATATGGTTTCTATCCATTTCTATCAAATGGGGAGGCCATTTCAGTTATGAACAGCTATGAGACCTAGGTACATCTCTCTCTTGGTGGAAATCAAGTACCAATGTAGGTAAACCAAATTAAAGTGAGAGTACGTTGACGTAGGTGTTTCCGTATACAATTTTCAAAATAAAAAACAAATATACCAACATCTTATTATCATTATTAGTGTAGCAAACTGTCATCAGATACGGATTTATGTACGGAAATAATGTTTTTATTACCATTACTTTCCGAACAATCTTCGATCGTAAATATAACATTATTTTATTTGTGTTTTTATTACTTTTGTATTAAAAGAACTGTATTATTGGCCACGGTTCAAGGAGTTATACACAACAGAACATTTTTTCCTAGAAAACATGATTGAATTTCAGGTAAACAATAGCTTTTTTATGCTGAAAAAATGTTGTAGGTAAAAGCATTCAGTGTTGAAAGCTTTGTAGTTGTAGTACTAAATAAAACTGCTACCAACTGAAAGGGATCAATTCATCTGTATTGTGGATTGGCGATTTGCTTGTGTGTAGCAGCTGCGTTGTTTATAGAGCACAAATTAAGTGGAACGAATGTATGGAATGGAACACTTTATTCTCTGCAATAAAAGGCCACAATGGACTATCTTTGTGATTACTTATATTTTGAAAACTGAAGTATTTTACGGACGCAAAAAAATTATTGGTGCATATTTGCATAATAGCAGTGTGGCCCAGTGGTATCGGCCGCAACTTACAAGACAGCAGTGTGGCCCAGTGGTATCGGCCGCAACTTACAAGGTGCTTAACTTTGTGTAAATTATTATACCACCAATGCTCTCATAACGGTGAAGGAAAACATCGTGAAGAAACCGGCGTGTTCTAGCACCAAAAATTCGAAGACATGTGACTTTCAACAAACCGCCGCACTGGGCCCGCGTGGTGGATTACGGCCTATCCCCTCTCACAGAGATGAGGCTAGCAGTGGGAACATTAATAGGCCGAACATGAATGTAGATACACTTGAGGACTTAGACAAAGTGATGTGCTGTTTATCACCGGTAACGATTGTCAAAAACAAATGGATGGAATTGACATGTGCTATCGAAATGTCACGTAAGCAATATATATAATTTTGGGCTTTTGATGATGATGACACTTTGTCTATACTCCATTTGAGATAACATTAGATATTTAAATTATCCCATTTTACAGCTCGTTCAATCGATTTTGAATTCTATTTCGTTGGTGATATGACAAATGGCAGCTGTAGTAAATAAACTTTTCATATATTTACGGGCTTTAACTCAAAATTGGTTGAACGGATTGTAAAAAAGGGTTGTAAAAATTTCAAATGGAGTGTAGATTCTTATGCATTAGGATATATGCAGTAGGATATATAGCGTAATTAAAAAAGTATTCATTTAGGTACATCGTTTTAATTAAAGTGATAACTTCAAACCTTTGTCGCTGTTACCGTCATAGAGTCACAGCTAATCCTTGTTACCGTATAATACTTAAATGTTCTAAATCTAAGCTGGTTTACTAATGGAGCTCTAGACACCACCTCGTTTTGATGGCCTAGATTCTTAATCATTTACTAAATTTGTGTAATTTAATAAGTACTTATTCGTTCTAATATTTAAAAAACGAAAAGGTCAACATATTCAAAAGGCGCATTAAATTCAAATCTTTGTCCCTTCCTTTCCCTTCTTTCCCTCAAGAGAAAGATTTCCTCATCAATCTCTTGTTACCGGATAATACTTTAATGTTCTAAATCTAAGCTGGTTTACTAATGGAGCTCTAGACACCGCCTCGTTACGAACGGTAATGGCCGCTCACTTTTATATGAGTTTTGTATGTGGCCCAAAACAATGCCGTAATGGGCTGCTTAATGACCAAGTATTTATATAGGTACATTCGTTTATTTTATTGTGACCTTTCCGCAGTAAAGATTATTTTTTTGGGTTTTGACTTACTTTATCATAGGGTTTTCTATGAGATGACGGATTTTATATAGCTTTAGCTACAAAGTAACTTATATCACACTAATATTATAAAAGCGGAAGTCTGTGAGTGTGTTTGTATGTTTGTTACTTATTCACGCTCAAACTTCTGCACGGATCTTGATGAAATTTGGCACAGAGATAGATTATAGTCGGGAATAGACTTTTTTATCTTTAAAAAAAAACGTTGCCTGACACTAGGAATTTCTCCTGTATCGTGGGTGCGTTTACAAACATATAAACTCACATACACAAACATCCAGAGCCGGAACAACTAACTGTAGGTCATACAAATATTTGTTCCATGCGGGAATCGAACAAACGACACGCAGCGCAGCAGTCAATCGCTCAACCACTACACCAACCGTGTGCCCAAAAACATAGGATACCTATATCCTGGGAAAAGGATTCCCTTGGGATATGTTTCGACATTCACGCGGGTGAAGCCGCTGGCAGAAGCTAGTATTTACATAAACCAAAAAAAAAAACACAAGGATCAGCTTTTCGAATAGCCCAGTAAAATAAAAACAAATATATTAAGAAAAGATCACCCTTGGAAGCTTATTCCTAAAACACGATGTATTTACTGCAATATGTTGGGCAAAAAAGTAGCCAAGTTAATATTGTATACATAAATAAATAATGATAAACCTTCACAGTAAGCTAACACACATAAAAACCAGCACAAAGTCCCCAGCTCCCGTCCTTGGACAAAAACAACACAAGATTTTTCAATTTGGCAAAGAAGGTAGCCTCTGGAGGATTGAGTGGGTTTTAGCTTGGGGTATAACGGCATTGCTGGTATAATCCTCGGCACGGCAGGCTTACAGACTCGGAACCCGTCTAGTGCGCTACCGAGCGTCAATACCTAGCGGGATGATTAATAGCATACCGATAATCCCTCGGGTTCCTGATATCGTTTTGCTCAACGCTTCTAGTCGTCGCGTCGTTCGTTTTCCTCATCGCGAGTCTAGAGTGACCACAAACACAGTATGACCTCACTAGTGCAGCTACTCAAGAATTGAGGTCACCTCGGAGCCTGTCGCATTTAATTGTTTTATATTTTAATTCAGCTAATTCGTATTCATATCTCGTTTCACTTTCTTTTTTGAATAACAAATTAAACCACTTGTTAACATTTCATAAACGTTTAAGAATCTTTTTAGGGTTCCGTACCCAAAGGGTAAAAACGGGACCCTATTACTAAGACTTCGCGGTCCGTCTGTCTGTCTGTCTGTCTGTCACCAGGCTGTATCTCATAAACCGTGATAGCTAGGCAGTTGAAATTTTCACAGATGATGTATTTCTGTTGCCGCTATAACAACAAATACTAAAAACAGAAATAAATAAATATTTAAGAGGGGCTCCCATACAACAAACGTGATTTTTTTGCCGTTTTTTGTGATAATGGTACGGAACCCTTCGTGCGCGAGTCCGACTCGCACTTGGCCGGTTTTTTTATTAAGATCTCTACGTATTGGTTAATTTAATACAATCTCTTAATTAGGATCTTGGTTTGGTACAAGCGATAGCTTTGTCAAATTGTCACCCTTTTGTTCTAAATTCGTCGATCAGCACTAGAGTGATCCCGACTCTGCCGCACCAATTAGTCCCTTGTCATCGGCTCTTTGAATCATTCACTAAGTTCATTCTCGCTGACGTCACTATCCATCTCTATTTTAAACTGGAGTTTCACAGAATGGGTGAAAAGTTAAGATATTTCTTACCTGTCTGAAACAAAGTTTCGAGACGCTATTTTCTTGACTTTCATTATTCATGACTGAAGCGAGGAGGCGAATTTAATAAGACGCAAACAAATTCTTAGTCGTAATTAGATTGATGAAGTGCGTGACGGCGGTATCAAATTCATAATTTGGAAGGGAAATTTTTCATCACCCCGAAGCGTTATGCCAAATTGAATCGAGAGCCACGATCCGGATGGCCCGACGGGTGACGACACCCGAGCACCCGGGCACCCGGCGTTGTTGATTCTGCCATTTCTCCCGACGCACTTTAAATACCTTTCATTTTGGGACATTGTCACAATTCACGCTTCACGAAAATTGGGGATGTCAAAACGTAGTATGAATTCCAATGAACTTTGTTATTTCTATCACTGAAATTTTGAGCTGCTTGATAATTTCGATTAATATATTTAAGCGAATGCTCAGTTTCAGTAAGCTGTTGATCTGTTTGGTGGCTATCTTTAATTTAAATCTATGGATGTTACCTGATGTTGAATATAAAATTTTATCGTAAGTACTCGTAGCTTGAACCTTTAAAATTATTTCTGGTCAACTAGTACCTATTTGTTCTAGTTGACTGAATAGAAACAACTGTCTAGACTAGTCAGAAACTTATGAGGATAATGGTTTGTACGCCACGGTGACCACGGTAAAATTGCTCTTCACGTTCCTAAAATACTCCTCCAGTTTTATATGAAAACTATTATAACTTTGAGTGGCAAACTATACCGTCCGTTGCTTCATTTACCGCATGAACTACCAAATAACTGCCGCACGTGTTCGCGACGTATAAAACTCCTGTAAACACTATTTCCTTGCCAAGTTTTCGTATACTCCATAAAATGTATGTTGTGCACGTTTTTAGAACTGTGTGTCATAAACGTCAGTGCGTGTGCACCCAGCATTTCAATCAAACGTTTGAGTGGCCGAACTTCGGAACTGTTTCCACTCAGCCAGTATTAGAGCGAGGACGAGGGTCCGTCAATTCTCCGACAGTTATACGGAATAAGGACTTCGACCGTCCATCGAAACGTAATTTAGTTACTTTTAACTGCCTATAAACCGTTTTTTTTTTCTTCCCTTTTTCCATCTCATCTGTTTACATTACGTGTCGGATATCGATTACAGAGCTTATTATCATAATGCTTTTGTCATCATTCTTTGTTTTCCCTCGCGGGTGAAAAATCATCTGAACATTATTAAAAGTTAGAATGTTGTTTCGTTGAAGAACGTCATTGTGTCGTCTCTTGCATGGCCTCCACTAAAGTTCTATCTCATTACTAACTTTTGACAACGTAAACAGACAATAAATATTCTGTAACCGTGATTTCGTGAACATAATAAATCTTTGGGACACATCTGGTTCTGTTCATTCAACAGCTGGGTTATGCTTGTAAATTCGTACAAAAACCAGCCACGGGGCGCGGGGGCCGAGCGCGCATCCCTAAAGGATCCCAATAGAACGCAACCCTCGGGTTCGATTTGAAAGGCATTGGAGGTAGGTATACCTTTTTTTCGTTGTCATCTACGCCCACAAAGACAGCTAATATAAAGGATTCTACCTGAACCACTCGAACGTACACGATACCTTAATAAAATGTTAGCAAAATGATACGGGTAGACAAGCTTCTCTATGTTGTTACTATTAGGAGAATTATTGATATTGTTTATCGTGTATTACACCGTGTTTCTTTTACTTTTTCTTGTGGTTATGTTAACGTTGTGTTTAAAAATACATACGCTGTCTTTAACCCCACAAAGTTTTGTGTCTTACCTTATAGCTGTTAAGATCTGGCTGTCTGACTCTTCTTTTTTTAATAACAGTAGGCACTTTCTCGTTTATCAAAAATTTTCTATACCTCCTTCGTCCTTAGTTATCGGCATTATCTTCAAAACTCAGTAACTGCAAACGATTTGTTTACATCGTGGTCCCATCAAGTGTGAACCGATACAGTACCGCAAGACAAGGCGAGATTAACTCGTAAACCAACGAGATGCTTGTACAATGTATCCCCAGTGATACTAACACGGTGTATTGAGCAGAAAACAAATATTCCTATCAGTAACAGATATTGCACGTAACAAATTCAAATGCTTTCCACCCTACCCATGGAAATAGACGCGAATGAATATAGAACCACATTATTTGAATACAATATTCAAGCTACCAAATACATGTTTGAGGTTAAATTTTCAATTTACATAAACATTTTATCATTAGTTGAGTTGATGGCATCGGTTGATGCTAATTTGGATACCGTCCAATCATCGCTGACAGTGGATATAACTGCATTATCGGGGCTATCGATTGGCGGGGATCAACCTGCATTAATGCGATATATGAGTTAATAAACCATGGGACGTGTGCAGTAAACAATTGCTATTTGTAGAGTAGGCAGAGAACAGGGAAACACATTTTGCTGCATTGTTAAGTAGGAGTACTTTTGTCATGGGTCGCATATCAATGTGAGTAGTGCCTTAAATGCAATTGCAATTAAGGCACTACTCACCAACAACAACAAAAAAACTATTTAGTCAGTCAGTTAGATAATCTAAAAATATAGGACACGTATTTTTTTCTTTTGACACGTAAACAAAAAATTACGACGTATTGAAATATCGTGTGACGTCGCGGTGGGCTACACTTTACACTGACAAAGTGACGTCACAAGCCACCACTCCTGAACTTTGATGCGCTGTATCTTTGTAAATTTTTATTTATTTGATAAAGCAAAAAATACGAGTCCAATATTATTTGATAATCTCTCTAACGGACTAAATAGAATTATCATTGTCTACCCAGGAAACATCCATATTCTACCATCAGCAGATCATTGAGTTTTCAAGAAGTGGGAGTGAATGTCCTCCTATGCAAAAATAAAAGGTATGGTTTTCGGATAATACTAAAGGTAACTAGCCGATCGCACTCAGGGTTAATGTAGAATTTTCGTAAACGGATTGGTACTTCTTCGAAAAACAAACGAACAATTTTAGCACATTATAACATTAGTTGTGACAAGCTGTAGTCGACGGCATGAACTATTTTGTGCGCGGGGTTAAAATGCGTGCTATATCAACCGACAACACGTGCGGAACAGATAGATGCTGTTATGAGCAGTAAGAAGCTAGTTTGCGTACGAATTAGCACTTTTGCAAATTTGTAGCAAAATGGTTGCGCGAAATTTTATAAACAAACCTTTGGGAGTCTGGATATCATGAAAAAATGACTGAATGTATCTATTCAAAATACAATTATTTGCATTGTTAAACTACTAATCTATCCCTGTATGGAAGCCGTTTTTCAATTTTCCTACTTCTTATGGTACTTATTTGCACCCAAAGATGCGTTAAAATTAGTGTTAAAATATGGCACTTTCGAAGCTCATAACTTTCAAGTAATTTTTTTTTTACTTTTGTGCTTCCATACAGGGCTAGATAATGATGAGACAAATTGATATCATATTTTATTTTGAACGTAAGTACATCGTCAAACAGTGGAGTAAAAGCCAGACTACGTTTGTATGGAAGAATTTTCGACTAGTGTACCCTTAAGTCAACAGTATTGATAAATAGTGAAGCAACAGTTCCATTCTGTCGTAAAGTGATTTCGCCACACGTAACACCAACTGAAGAGGTAAACAATCGTGTATGTAAACATCCTGTGACTAATTGTGCGCGAACCCCAAGTCGAGATGAAACAGATGCTGTTCCTACATCCATCTAGTCTGTTTACAAGATATCTTACTCAACTTGGTTACCGACGTGTGTTCGAGACTGACGGTATTGTTGCTTTCTTGGAATAAAATTAGACGATGTTGTGTGATGTATCGATCGTGGCGAATGGTTCTAGGTATTATAATATGTGTTATACGAGATGGAAAACATTACCTACCGTGTGTTAAAGGCTGTAACTTTAATACAGATTAACACTAAGAGTTCCAGCAACAGCAACCCGCAAGTATCTACCAACCCGTGTTGGGCCCGCGTGGTGGATTACGGCCTATTCCCACTCACAGAGAGGAGGCCTGTGTCCCAGCAGTGGGAACATTAAAAAGGCTATATGATGATGAACTAAGAGTTAGTAATCTTGATAGTGATTCTATCTGTTGACGTGGCTGAGTTCTGATCACGACACAACATCTAAATTAAAAACTGAAAATGGAATCATCGACACGAAGAATAAGAATTGAGTACCTATTTGGAGTTGGAGGACGTGTCCAAATCTACTTGAATGCCAAATTTAAAGTAGATTTTGACAAATGCTCAATTTCAAATTCTTAATGCAGAAATCGGGGTTGTGACTGGTCATTAACCGATTTACTCCTAATAGGCGTCACGCCTTTCAATTACCTACCATAAATAATTTACGCATAACCAAAACAAAAAAACCCTTGTAAAATTCAAAACAAAACAACTGAATCATGAAATATGATTGTATTAAAATACAAGCTGATACTTTAACATAACAATAAACATTGTGAAAAGCGCTCTAAATTGCGAATTTTGACATGTGTCACCCCAGCATATAGCCACTCACGTTTTCGGGTGGATTTGGCCAAATAGGCACACGGCCGGCGCGTGATTTAACCTGGCTTTGTATTTTTATTTAGGTACGACCCGACGTAAAAGCTAAAAAAGGGTTACAATATTCGCACCGCGTATATATAAATATTTTGTTATTAATTTGTCACCCTAACTGGCACCTTTGTGTACACATAGGTGACTACGTAATTGAAAATAACAAAGGATTGGTAATTTTCCGCGAAAAATTGAAGCCACCAATGACAGTCACCAAATTGAAGGCACAGAACAAGTAGGTTCCTCTTCATACATAAGACTTAAGGGCTTATTACACTACACGGTATTCAGGGCCCTAACCCTAATTTAGGGTAGTGTAATAACTCTTAGGGAGTTAGGGTTCTCAAATTATCGAGCTTATTGACACGGAATGGTGAAGTGACCCGGTACTCAGGGCCCTGAATACCGTGTAGTGTAATAAGCCCTTTAGACCAACAACCTTATAGTTCGTTCACCTCTCCAGGATTACTTAAGGTAGTGAAACATAAGATTACCGAAATGACAAGCCTGTCACACACCTATCACCGTGTACATCACAAAATGTTCGCACTGTACCCGTCATTGCGTACCTAAGCTATCATTTTTCACATCCTAATCCGTCCAGCCTCGTACGGAGCTCGTCAAAGGGAACGCTTATCGTGCCCCCAATTTATTTCCGAGGGATTGCCACGTAAACCTTGTCATAGACGACTCATTCTGTCGTATTTTCTTCGAATTACACTGCGATCGTCAGCAACCACAATAAAATGTGGTTGGTATGAGTAAATGTTTACTGAGAAACCAAAACAAAGATGAGTATTTATTAATCTCGGTTTTGCTGTTGGTACGTAACTAATAATCTTATGTATGTGGGTACTGTTAGTATAGTTTTTTGCTTATTTATATGTCAGATACGGGTATATAGGACCATGATTTGACCTACTTAGTGACATACCGCTGTTAGATTATAGTCGTGGGCGCAGAATTTGGGATACGGGTAAACTAGAGAAATATCTCCTGTAACTTGTACTACTCTGGGCTTAAAAGGAAACACGGGCAATTCCCAGGCAGCATGTTGCCACGGCCATGTTCGAACTATCACTGTCGCTCTATAATGAACAATATCGACACCATACCACCAAGACTCCACCCAGTACCAAACAAGGTACTTGTGTATTGTGTATCATTTTAAGTAAACAAATCATGACATGATCCGACATATAGAACAAACTTTACTGTATTATCGGGAAACGGGAATCTCTGAGTACTGGGTAGTAGAATGGAAGAGCTCTGGGATATCTAGTTTCCAAAAAGGCTGCGTAAATCGGACTTCTGTCTGTACATACTATAGGTACTAGTTCTATTGTACGTTTAATTATTTAGGAAGTGGCTGGTTTTGTAAGGGTTGGATTTGTATCGCTAGTTTTGAGAAAAGACAGTGATAAGTACTAGTAAGCGTTTGAACTTCATCTTCTATACTATCTATACTAATATTATAAAAAGGAAAGTTTTTTTTGTTTGTTTGTTTGTACCGAATAGGCTCCGAAACTATAGGACCGATTAAAAAAAATCTTTCACCAATAGAAAGCTACATTATTCCTGAGTGACATAGGCTACTTTTTTAATCCCGAAAACGGGTCCTGTGAGTGGACCATGGGAGCGAAGCCGCGGGGAACAGCTAGTTATCTTATACGTATTATAAACAATAGTGGCCCTAAAATGGAACCCTGAGGCACTCCGGACGTAACACTTAAAGTGCGGGAACTGAAACCGTTTATCACCACTATTATTAACATAGGTGCGCAAAAGCTAGACTGCTTCGGACAAACCCGGAAAATCTGTGTTTCATAAATATTTGCCCAAGAAAATGTTTCCCAAACCTCGTAAAAAGTCTTCTTCCACAACATCTTAGCTTTCAGCTAAATAAACACTTTCAATTCACTCTCTGACATTTATGGTCAATAACTATGTTAGTGCCACATTCTAACAAATATTATTGCTGTTCGATATACGAGAATAAAACGAATAGGGTACAATAAAACTAGTGGCCTATTATAAAATAATAAATAAACTCTCTGGAGCGGAACGTGTAACAGTGAAATCATAAATAACAGTTCATTGTTCTCCAGATATTTGTTTTACATGAACTATCGATTTGTATATTGTGTGCACAGTTGAATTGGAAAAAGCTGTTAATTTTCGTGCGGTAGATTTTCACTTTGTTTGTGTACTTAAAACCATACTTTATTTGAAACTATATAGTACAGCTACGTAACTACAACAAATCAAGAAATAAGATGGCAAGAGAAATTACAAAGCTTTATGCTAAACTAGCTTTTGCCCGCGACTTCGACCGCATCAAACTCGTATTTTTTATTTAATTTTACCACCATAGCATACTGTGAATATTGCCGGGATAAAAAGCAAAACCTCCTATATTACTCCTTATAACATCATCTATCTGCAAGTGAAAGTTGCGTCAAAATCGGTCCAGCGGTTTCGGAGATTACCCTGAACAAACAGACAGACAGACAAAAATCTTAAAAATTTAACTTTTATTAGTACCGTATATACTTTCAGATGCATTCAATAAAACGTTGTTATGTTGATATTACATACAGACACTTCGATTTTATTTATTTATAAGTATAGAAGATTCCAATCCAGATTTTCCGAAACTGAGACGATATCACACGATAACAGTCGGTCATCGTCATTATATTCGTTCTCGAGCAATTATCCCAATTTATTTAGAAGTGCAAGTTCTCTTTCAAAACTTCTCTTTAGTCATCACGTCAGTATTCCCCTTTTTACCCGACTGCCGAAGGAGGGTAATGTGTTTATCAGTCTATGTATGTATGTATGTAAGTATGTATGTATGTATGTTTGTTCCTATGTGGCGTTCTAGAGACCAAACGCGTTGGCCGATTTTGATGATTCATACGTCAATCGATTCGTCTTAACCCCGCGAGTGTCACTGGCTGCATTAAAATGTTAAATGGAAAATAGAAAAATGGCGGATTTTGGGCGCCATATTGCAGAGAAAATTTTTTTTTTTGGTTTCATCTGGTTTTCGTCAGCCAGCTCGCGAATATGTATCCTCCGACTGCACAGCATGATTTTCTCCTTAAGTCTTTTTAGGTCGCTTTTAAAGCAGTCGGGCTTTTACATTTTTTGAATTTACTTTTTTTCTAGCCACATCATCTATCACCCAGTCCATCAATCGTTTCTTTCGTCTGTTAACTCTCTTCCACTAATCGTATTTACATTTCAGTTAGCATACCTCAATCTTACTTCTAACATTCTCCGAGTTTGCATCTCACGTCATACCTTGAGAAGAGAACATTACTAGAACATTACTACATTATACAATAACTACTAAATCGAATTGTACTTCAAACAATAACTAATCAGGAATGTACATCTCTGATCTACACATCCTCACCTAGGAAGTCTCTGGACCAATTAAGATGCTTTTACATCCAGTGGTGACAACACAAATGACTCGTTGCTAATAGTACATCACGCGTGTGAACGGAGCGTCCAAGTCGAGTCGTGATCTTGTGTTTCCTCTTCCTCGTACACCTACTATTACAACTAGTACAAAAAGTTTCCTTTGGGGATTATGTACTGTTAGCCAAGTTGTTGAAGGCCGTGTGAACTATTATTTTATCTACATATACTAATAGGCAAAATTGTTTATATTATGCTCGTAAAAAGCGATTTCTGGATGTACTGCGGCTTATTACGCATATAACAGCAATCAGCAATAATTGCGCAGCGATAGCGCAGTCATCGCGCGATCGATTGCTATATGTCATAAACATCGGGATTACGTAACCAATTGTTTGCTAATCGCTCACAGTTAGTCAAATGCAGTTATTTCGAAAAAATCCGCTAAATACTTTCTGGACTTAGCAATTTGAAAGCTATTGGCAATTGACCAAACAACAAGAGAAAAAGTTATCACAATTTTAGAACCAAATTTTCTTGCCATAATCGCCATCACCCTGCGTTCAAATGAACATTTTAGTTAACTAATTGTTCCATAGAGCACTGTCGATAAATTGCTATGGTGTAGCTATCGCTGATACATTATTCGGATTCGCGGTTGAAGAGGAATCATTGCGCAATAATTGCTATCGTTTTGCTGTTGCAAGATACGTATTAAGCCTGTCGATAACGGCAATTATTTCACTGATAAAAGGCTACTCTTTCGCTGATTGTCATAGGCTGCCATTTATCCCGAAGAATGTAAATCTCCTGTGGGATAGGTTATGGCAGCGAAGCCACGGTAAAAACCTAATTTTCTATAAAGACCATTATTTTGTGGCAAGAAAGTTTGAATGAAGAAGAAGAAGAATGTTTCGAAGTTAGTATTTTGTTGAAACTTTATATAAATCAAGATAAATAATGAATCACATTTCTCCTTGTGTTTTACAGTAAAATATGTCTGTTGTCAAAATTGGTTTAAGCTATATAGTCCATTTGCGATAACATTAGACGTTTAAATTAGCCTTTTACAGCATTTTACAGCCCGTTCAACCGATTTTGACTTCCATTGCGTTAGTGATACGACAAATGGTAGCTGTAGTAAACAGTTGGTTTTGGTAACAGGTTTATGCTTTTTATGTCATCCTTATGTTTACGGGATAGAACTCAAAATCGGTTGAACGGACTGTAAAAAGATTAGGAAACATGTCTAATGTTATTTCAAATGGAGTTTAATTGAATTGGCTAATCATGACGCTCGGTGTATTCAATACGGGAATAGATTATATTATTATCAGCATATTAACAGCTATGAGTATGTAGGTACTACATTATTGAAACCAATAAACACGGATACCTAATTATCCCTGTCTAATTCCCAACCCCTACTTGTTTCCAATGGATTATTCAATAATCTCGCTTAATGTACGGCAATTAGGTATAGTATGTTGCTGGCACTGACATAAATGTAACTAAATGATGCGAATTTATGTAATTCACGTGTCAAAAAAGTGAGAGCAATGCTCTTCTTTGAACTGTTTCATTTAGCGTTATCAACACCGGTTATCAACTGAAACCTAGAAAAATGCCTAATTATGCCATATTGAGCTGCAAAAACTCTTCAAAAAATTTGCCGAAACAATGAAAACAATTTCTTTCATCGGTATGTAAATTTGTTCCTAAATTGTGTATGAAAAAAGTTAATAAAAAAATTAAAAAAAACCCGACTGCTTAAGAAGCGAACTATATTCGCGAGCTGGCTGACCAAAACCAGATGTATGATTTTTCTTCTTATTTACGTGTATTTAGTTCGCTTCTTAAGCAGTCGGATTTTTTGACTTTTTGTATTAACTTTTTTTATTTATTACTTTTTAGTTAACTCTTTTTTTTTCAAATTAGTTTCATTTAAACATATAAGTGTTATAAATTTTCGAAATCACCTCATGTAACTCTTTATTTTCATACACCAAACGATGGGGATGGAAGAAAAAAAGTAAGTCCCCCAAAATATGGCGTCCAAAAGCCACCATTTTTCTATTTTCCAATTTTAAAGTAGCCAGTGAGAGTGGTATTCGCAAGATTAAGACGAATCGATTGACGTAAGACTCATCAAAATCGACCAATGCGGTTTTTTAGAACGCCACATAGGAACAAATATACATACATAGACTGATAAACACATTACCCTCCTTCGGCAGTCGGGTAAAAAGTGGCACGCTATATGAAATAGATAGAGGCAAAGTGCATTATATCGTTTTTTTTAATTTTATTTTTTTATTTAATTATAGGCTCGCGTTTGACAACTTTCTCGCCTGATAGTAAGCGATGATGTGGTCGACGGTGAAGCACGCTTGCCTAGAAGTAACCTATTCACTCAGCTATTCACTAACCTAGTCACTCACCTATACTGACAGACATAGGTGGCTTTATGTCTGTGGTTACTCGTATATTTGCAATTCGATGGCACGAAATTTAATCGCTCATCACTCATTTTAACAACCTACACACTTTATATCACCTCGGGCTTAATTAGCCAGTAATAAAACGTCTCGTTTTCTATAAAATACGGAACGTTTCCCCGTATTAAAATATTTAACACTTTTCTCATTATCATCGGCTTCAATGAACCGAAAAGTCTCATAAACGCAAAGCTTCACTTCAGTTTTGAAATATTTTATGAATTCATGAATTTTAACGTGGGCCAACTTTTTAAATAACCATTTATTGGATCCGTGTTACACTGTGCAAATGTTGATAGCGTATTGTTAGTTTTTCATTTGTTTTTTTCTGCATCCACCTGCGTTTCGTTGTCCATGATTTGAAATGTGTTTATTTTGAAAAAAAAAGAATAAAAAATGTTTCGTTTTTATTTGCTGCCATCTGCAACGCTATTTTGCAAGCGTGTCGATTTTTTAAAATAAAGAACGATTCTGCCATTCAAGAGTCAACCGCACACAGCTACACGATGTGTTAACTAGATCAGAGAGAATGCCGAGAAAACGAGATAGTGAAGTAGAGTACCCTATGTTATCCGCCGCCGTCGCTGCTAGGTTTTCACAAAGGGACCATTCTCGGTAATTCTATTGAATATCATCGGCGATGCGATGCACGGAACTAGGGACCCTGTACACTTGTAATCGGTAAATCGATGCCTACTTTGTACCGACTTTGTGTCTGTGTGAGTAGAATTAGTGAAACGCAATAGCTACATGAATAGGTGTGGACTAGAGAGGTCTCTGTGTGTGTAGTAGGCTTAATGGATTTTTTGTTCGATGTTAAAAAGAGATATCTTTAACGATATATCGTTTTGTGAAACTTAGTTTTTGTGTCTTTTAGTAAGTGATTCGAGAGTGGCTAGAACATCATTATGGTGGTGATTATAATTGAGAGATTACAAGATTTAAATTTGTATCAAATCATGGCTTTTGTTTTTGGGAAAGCTTATACCATCGAAGGGTAGGAAAAGTAGAGCAACAATATGGGACAGTGAATTCTGTACAAAAAAATATTAAAAGGACCCATCAAAACAGTCATCTACTTAACTTACAAACGATATACAGACAGTACTAAACCTCCAATTATTTGCCTTAAAGCTCATCAGATCTATCTGTGTAGTCTACTAGCGAAGTGTTGCAATATCGACGTTGAATCAAATGTCAAATAGCTGGCGGCAGGGTGCGATATGTTTGAGCTAGCACGCTTGGTGGGGCACCGCACACCCACAGGATGTGGGGCGGGCTGACAGACGTCACGATAGCCGCTCGACCGTACGTTAGGTACGGGTAGCACTAGTGCGGCTAGGGATGCCAGAAGTGATAGGAATGGATTAGGTGTGAACTTTGAGGTAACGTTAGTGCTTCGAACAGGTTGGTTTTTTTGTCAACGTGCTGGCTGGTAACTGTATTTTTTTAAGTATATTTTTATAGATGTTAATTTGAAATGTCTCGGGAATGACTGACATCACAATAGCCGTTCGACCGTACTTTAGGTGAGGGTGACACTGGTGCGGCTAAGGATGCCAGAAGTGATAGGAATGGATTAGGTGTGAACTTTGAGGTAACGTTAGTGCTTCGAACAGGTTGGATTTTTTGTCAACGTGCCGGCTGGTAACTGTATTTTTTTTAAATGATGATGAAGGATGCCAGAAGTGATAGGAATGGATTAGGTGTTAGGTAACGTCAGTGGTGTGAGGTAATGACAGTTCTTAGAAAGGGTGGTGTTTTTTGTCAACGTGCTGGCTGATTACTTTAGTAACTGTCATGATTTTGCAAAAAGTACATTTATATAGATGGTTATTTGTAATGTTTCGGGAATGACAGATGTCGTGGTGTCGTGGTATAGCCGGTTGACCGTACGTAATGTAACGTATAGCACTAGTGCGGCTAGGGCTGCCTGAAGTGATAGTAATGGATTAGTTATGTGAACTGTGAGGTAACGTTACGTTAGTACTTTTTTTTTACAACGTGCTGGCTGTTAACTCAAAATTTTCCAAAAGTATGTAGATTTTTAAATGGTAACGTTATGAAAAATGACAGACGAGGCGATATCTGCTTGACCTTACGTTAGATACAGAAAGCACTAGTGTGGCGATGTTTGAAATGCCAAAATGTAAGGGATCCATCACGTGACATTTTGGTAGCCCTTGACAACCCCATACATTTTGACTTTTTTACAATTTTTTTTTTGCTTACTTTGATAGAATTTCACTTGAGCCTCAGGTGCTTTTTTTGTCAACGTTCTCGCAAAATTTAATGTCAAAATAAACAGAAAAAAGAAATTGTAATGTCTTTTTTGTTGAAAAGTTTTCAAAAGCTCATCGACTTTGAAAACTTTTTAACAAAAAAGACATTGAGAGAGAGAGAGAGCTTTTGACTTAGGGTTTGCTTTTGTGGTAGAATTGTTTGTACCTACCTAATGAGAATATAACTAAAAACACCTTCCATAAATTATGTGCCTATTTATTAAATTTATCTCGGTCGACATCATTCTCGTCTCTATAGAAACAAGAATACATCAAAAAAATAAAAAAAAAACGATGTCATATCCAGCACGGTCTATGCCAACGCGAGAGCAATGATTAGGTTTCATACGTTCTAAGGTTGATGGAGCGTGGCACATCCAGTCTGGCAGTGCTAAGGGGCCACGGTTGTTTGTTCACAAAATTGCCATTTTTATGGCACGCGAGGCGATCATATCGTGACATTACTTGCTTGACGTCCCGCGTCGTGTCACGTCATAACGCAAATACGTGGTATTTGCTTTGCGGAGACTCGACGCGATTTTATTTGGACATTTTCCTTGCTTTTAATCTTGTTTTTGGGTCAGTTGTACAATGTTTTGTTAACGGTTACACGAGGTGTTCTTAGTTGTAAGAACAATTTTTGCTAGTAGCAAGCCTATATTAGGCCTTAGGTATCTTAAAGCCTACAGGGTAAATTGCCACTTTCAATTAAGAGAAAGGTTTTGAAAAAGGTTACTTATTGTAAATAAGCCAAGTGTAAATATTGTAGCAAACAATTCAGAGAGTAGAAACATGAAGTTGCAAACGTTACGGATAGTTTGACTAACAAGTTAATTGCGCATGTTGCTTCTATTACAAGCAATAGTCCGCATCGATCATCAGTTTCTCCGCAATTCGTCTTACTTAATCCGCGGACAGCAAAACTTGTACAGCAGATGGTCTTACTTAAAAAAAAAACAACACTTTTCAAACGCCCACTTACTCGTTCAATCAAGAAATCTCTTCGAATCTATCCCGTTTCGTCACGCGTCACTGCCGAATCTTTGTTCATCGTAATTGCCGTCCGTGACGAGTCATAGCCGTGTTATATGGAGAGGGTATTAAACTGTCAATGCCAGAGGGTCATAATCCGGAGTGCGCACCGCAATATGGGCAACATAAATCAGCTAATTAACTCTCCTAGCCCTTATTAACGACATAAATTTCGCGCTCCGAAGCACACCACTCGAGACGAGATGCGGGTTTATATGCGCATAACACACTCTGCGCCGTGTCTGCCGGTGGAATTATGTCAGTAAGTGTTCGAGGCCTAATGTGGCTTAAGTACAAGACAATATTAATCTGCGTTGTCCTTACTGTTACTGCGTAACTTGATGTAATCTTGAAAACGTGAGACAATAATGAGCTCAGGAACATAACTGACTTAATGAGTCTTTCGTCCTTTGCTAATAAAACGGCATGGAATTATTAACTTGCTGAACGCATAGTATCTAACTGACTAAGTACACGCAATGGTAGCGCACTAACACAATTATAATGGAAAGTCAGCTCAACTATTATGAAAGCGCACATTAAAAATCAGTCAGTGTAGTGTATTGTGAGTTGTGACATTTCAAAACTATAACAACATTTTCCGAGCACACAAAGGTTGTAAAAGTGATAAAACTCCGCTCATAATTACAGTGCTAGAACGAGTATTCCCGTATCGCGTGGCGAGGGACATAAAACTAGTGAGTCATCTCTTCCCCGCTTATCGAGCCGATCTCCGGCGCACATGGCGTCATTCGATGCACTTTATTGTATTGCCATGTTACAGCCTATCTCATCCAGCACGCGAACTTTTTCATTTCATCCCACTACTGCGATGCTATCGGCGGATAAACGACTCCGATAGGAAAATGAGCTTCAAATATACCATAATTTAGAATAATACATCCGAGAGCTACAATAAAAACTCGGATGTTATGAAAGGTCTTATCCAGTGAAGTAGAAATGGAAAACGTGTTTTTCGTCGAACTCAGCGGCGAGGTCGACGATGACTCGTCGAATTAAAAAACAGAAGAGCACCGCATGAGCGACGGAATGAATGTTATTGTACCAATAGCAATTTATCAAAATGTCCGTAGTCCGTACCGCCCGACAACTATCGCACCGCTTGCTTTATACGAAATTTAACCAATGAGAACGTCCCAGTCTTATTGCTTTTACACTTGAGATACGGATCTATTAGGATCACTGCACTGGAAAAGATAAAATGTTTTGCCTTTGACAGCTCGGCTTTCCATTCTTAAGTAAGTCAAATCACGCCGACTGAATACTGATGTTGGCTTTTCGTGGGCTTCTGTTGGCCCCGTTTGTTTTTGTTAAATAGAAATTAATGCCTATTTGACTACGGATCAATAGGAGTCACGACTGGGTTCAAAAGTTCATTTGTGAAGCGTGTCAGAGATAAAAGTGAAGTTTTATCTGTATGTGCGCCGCTATTAGCTATTAACATTATAAGAACCCTCTTCCTTTAGGGGTCAGACGTTGTGGGGTCGACACACTCGTGTGCATTCAGCTGTGATCGCTCTCAATGGCGGTCGTTAATAGAACGTACGCACAAAAGATGGATTTAGAGTTGATGCCAACTCATAATGTAAAGATGGGCCTGCTTTCGAATGTATTACCATAAGCAAATTAAGTAAACGCTTAGGTAGCCGAGCACGAATGTAGGGGAAGAGCTCCGAATTAATTTATGATGTCGAGTTCCTGGATGTGCTTTTAAAAAAAAGTAAAATGTACGTAGTGTTGAAAAATTACAGAAAACATGAAAAGTCCATTAAGGTATAAAAGACTGTGTTACGTGTTTAACCTAGGCTTAATTTGTGAAAAACCCTCTTTTAGATAAGGTACAGGAGCGAGGAGAGAGGTAGAGGAGCTACATTCCTATCCTATACCTAGTGATGTGCAATTTATATGCCTGACTGTTCTGCTCGGCAGCTCAGCCCACCGATATCCTGAAAAATTATGGATTTTAAAACAAAAAACCGGCCAAGTGCGAGTCGGACTCGCGCACGAAGGGTTCCGTACCATTAACGCAAAAAACGGCCAAAAAACACGTTTGCTGTATGGGAGCCCCCCTTAATTTATTTTATTTTAATTTAATAATTATTATTTTTGAAGTAAATATACAACTAAATATTCTGTGAATATTTCAAGCGTCTGCCTGCTGCCGTTTTTAATATCGACCAAAAAACGGCAAAAAAATCACGTTTGTTGTATGGGAGCCCCCCTTAAATATTTATTTTATACTGTTTTTAGTATTTGTTGTTATAGCGGCAACAGAAATACATCATTTGTGAAAATTTCAACTGTCTAGCTATCACGGTTCATGAGATACAGCATGGTGACAGACGGACAGACAGACAGACGGATCGCGGAGTCTTAGTAATAGGGTCCCGTTTTTACCCTTTGGGTACGGAACCCTAAAAAAAACACGAGTTACTTAATGTATCTATCTGTATAGCACTAATAATGCCTTCGTTGTAGAAAACACAGACCAATCTAAAGTTTTAATCAGATAGTGCAAAATGAAAAATAGAATCCTCAGAAAAAACTTTTTTAAGCAAATTGCATATTTTCAGCTCCATGGCCAAAAATTATAATAAAAAGTCTAATCTAATTTTCAGTAATGGGGACCTAGGTAGTGAGTCGTCACTGGTTTAATGCAGGTTTAGAGTCTGTAAGCCTCATATCATGTGAGAACACGGCTATTACCGCCATGCATATGCATATTATAATGCAAGCGACGCGAGCCAGTTACCGCGTTCATGATGAGGACGACCCGCACTATTTAGGGATGTTACCAGCTAATGAGACACTAAACTACGGTCTTCACTTAGATTTGGAGGGCTTTTGGCATAAATACACGATAGAAGAATGTTTCTATTAAGATCTTCGAGAAACTGTTGGGAGTGTGGGATTTCTACCTCACTAAAACCACCCCGGTGATCACCATCTGCACCTGAAAGGGGTCCCGTCACCTCTTAAAAGACCACCCCGGAACCCCCTCTGTGCAACGCCTGTTAGGGCACATCCCTGGGGAAGCTGAAAGAAGTGCCTCCCCTGAGCCGGGCGGGATCAGCCCTCTCACGATTCCGCTCGGCGGCCTCTTTCTGGGCCATCACAGTCTCACAAAAGGAGGCCATTTTCCTCCAATTTTCTGTCTCTGCCAGCAGCTGTGGGGGCCATGCATGGCCAAGGTCTCGCCCGATCCTGGCGACCAAGACCTGTCGCTCAGAGGCCCACGATGGACAAGTTTTGATACCTAGTGGAAACAAAGGAGTATTTTAGAAACGTATTTAAGAATAATATTTTATTCAGATGGTCTGTTAGAAAAACCTCTGAGAAGAGTCTTATAACGGATATAATACTCCTCATAGCATACTAAAACAATCGTTTTACAAGCCATTTTTTAATGAATCGACAGAAAAAAAGCTCAATCTACCACGAAAGCATACTCATCAAAATAGTACCCAGAAACGCTGCATTAGTTCGTCCAACTATAGTGTCCATGCAACCAAAAGATAGGCTTACCTGCGCTGTATTTCGCTGAAATGTACCACTATTTAGTAGGAGTGTTACCACTGATGAGTAGAATCGTTACCAATGTTTAGTGCTTTTCGAAAACACTTGCACAACACTAGACGTAAAACAAATATGGCAAAGCTATGGTTCGTCGTTGCGTTAACTTGAAGATAAAAGCTGCACAAACGTTGAATGAGCAATAATAAGGTTATTAAGAAGCCGAGGCGGAATATATATATATAAATAGGCCTCGTACCCTGCCAGCCGCAACAATATCACTGATATAAGTGCCTTACCCTTAGATTGCTTGCCTTTAATATTGCGTTTCTTTTGTTTCACTTTTACTTTCGCAAGATTTATTACCCGACTGCCGAAGGACGCTAATGTGTTTATCAGTCAATGTATGTATGTATGTTAGTTCCTATGTGGCACTCTAGAGACCAAACGCGTTGGCCGATTTTGATGATTTTTACGTCAATCGATTCGCCTTAACCCTGCGAGTGTCACTGGCTACATTAGAATTGGAAAAGCAATAAATGGCGGATTTTGGGCGCCATTTTGTGGGGGAAATTTTTTTTTCTTCTTCCAATCCCATCGTGTGGGGTATCAAAATAAAGGGTTTTATGAGGTGATATCAAAAATATATAACACTTATATGTTTAAATATACCAAATTCTATAAAAAATAACTAAAAAGTTGTAAATAAAAAAGTTAATAAAAAAAATCAAAAGACCCGACTGCTTAAAAAGCGATCTAAAAATACGTAAACAAGAAGAAAATCATGCTGTGCAGTCGGAGGATACATATTCGCTAGCTGGATTTTCTTCTTGTTTACGTATTTTTAGATCGCTTTTTAAGCAGTCGGGTCTTTTGATTTTTTTTATTAACTTTTTTTTGCCTAGCCTTTGCATTGAATACGACAAAAGAAAAAAAAATTAAAATAATTCCTAATTTAATCAGCCAGAAGTCAATTCTGGGCAAATTTTAAAAACTAACCAAAAGTAGACTTTATGATGTTAGGTTGTACTTGTTTTTTTGTTTGCATGATAATACCTATTATAACCCAAGTACCTATGTATTGTATCTTGCAAAAGTGACTTTCATTATTAAGGATTTTCCATCAGCATTTAAAATTGAAAGGCATTATCGTTATTAAAAAGCTTAAAAAAGGAAATCAAGCACTTTCATGATTTTAATTATGAGAGCAACAATCAACGGTGCCTTTATTAAAAATACGTCGGTTTTCAGATAACATTTTTTTTTTGCAAACTTTGCTTTTTGTCATGGCTAAGTTTTGGAATTCAATTCAAGTGTTCCTAATAGTGGCTATCATTAGGAAAAATTTGATTTAAAAATATTTACTAGTTTTTTTCAGCAGCAAACCTTTTTTTAAAGATTACTTTTGAAGAAAAAATAAATCGTAAAAAAGATGGAGGATAGTCTGTATTGTTCAGGATTATTATTATTCAGGCAAGAAATGAAAAGAAAAATTGTTCTTCTTTAATAATGTTCATGGCACACAATGAAGCCATAAAAAGTAAAAAAATCAAATTAGACAGGGCTGACATTTTAATATACTTGCCTACGCCCACAATAAAGTTCCTTCGTCACAATTCCATCACTAGTTCACTCTCTTAAAATTCACGATGGAAATGCTATAAAACGGCAAATGTATTTTCTTAGCGAATGTTTCCCACTTTATTCGAACGTTACTTTAACAGCATAGTTAAATTTAAAATTTCAGAAAGATTAAATGTCACCTCACCTCGCTGCCATTACGAAAAACCAAGTTTCCCCGTAATTAATTTTTATGGCGACCGCTACGCATGTAAAAACACTTTTTCCATAAGAATTATGCCTCAGCTGCCCTGATTTGGTAACTTTTTAGTTGAAATAAACGAAATGCTCGTAAAAAAGGGTCTGAATATGCACGGTGGTATTTAATGTGACTTTTTGCAGTACATAAAATATAAATGAGCGGTTTTGTTATAAAAAGTTTGTACGGCCCGTGGATGGGGCTTCACGTTATGAAGCTATCATTACAATGCTACCCTCGCTTTCAGCTTAAATGGAACCCTTAACAACTCAACATGAAAACCTATCATGCTGGTAATTTCCAAAGGATTGGAGTGTCTATTCAGTAGGTCATATTTATTCTCTGCTTATACGTTCAGTGTACCGATTTTCCTGTATTAACCCGTTGTCAATCTATGCAGTAAAAGGAAAGGAGTATTTTATTGATCTACAGCTATCTATTGGTCGTGCAATATATTGCTGTGTCAACTGCTAACAGTAAAACTGATTGGAAGATTTGCTAAAGCTTTATTTAGCCATCGTAAACTCACAGTTAGTCTACGATTATAGTTGATTACTTACTGAACCTATCTCCGCTTTGGAACAAAATCCTTATAAGACCAGCGAAGATAGAAACTCACTTTACAAGCTGTTCTGACGATGTAAATGGAATTGAAGAGGGGTTTTAACCCAAATAGTCTAGCTTAAATCCGCTTGATTCTATATATATAAATTGGATGGCAATGGATGTTAACCCAGTACAATACTGCCATCTCCAAACGAGACTAAACATTTGTTTTCTTTCCTTCCAGATCGGGCAGAGGCGCGGCCTACGCCTGCTCCGAGGGTGAAGGCAACGCGCCCAAGTCCTGCTGCGGCCGGCCCCCACTGCGGCTGTGTGTGCTGTTTCTCGGTGTCGTGGGGGCTTGCCTGGTAGCCGCCGGCGCAGTCCTGGGGGCCCTCAGGCCGCACCCGCGAGCCCCGCTCACATTACTCCTACTCATGATAGGTAAGATACGATAGTTGATTAATTTCTCTGGGAATCGTCATCCTTCATTATGTCGGCGCTTCTGGTGATTGCCACTGCTGAGTCCAAAATTCCAAAAAAGTCTAATGAATTGAAATAGGTTGGCTAGTATGTTTGCAATATTTTTAAGTATGTGAGAACCATGTTCCTATTTATCAAATTAATGAATTTACCTGTTAGTGCTTTTATTACTTTATACCTGTACGTTGTATAGTGTGTAGTGCTATTTTTGGGTGCATCGTCCTCACATATATGAATTTATTAATGTATGTACATAAGTAAACATTGTAAAACATATTTTTTTTAAAAGAGTAGTAAGTATGGAGTTTCTTGTGCGTTCTTCTCCATAACAAGCTACTTTCCGAATGCACGGTAGAGTCAATTTTTATTACTTGTACATTTTTAATTTACATTTAATTTTTGACGTTCAAAAGTGCCGCTTATTGGCCTAATTGAAATAAATATATTTGACTTTGAGTAGATCTAGAAGTAACTAACCTACAACCTACATGAAAGCTTCTGATAAGTTAGGTACACAAAAATGTCTTTGCTACAGTTAAAAGAGATGCCTGGATTGATGACTAGATGAATTCCTTATACAAGGAAAATGAATTAAATAAACTCAATCCATCTAAATTAAGGACCATAAGATACGAAGCGGTTCACTGTCCACATAGCAAAAACAATAGTTAAAACAATAACGATACGTGGGTCATGGGATTGTAAACCTGTTAATAAGAAATGATAGCTCGATGACGATTAATAAATTAGTTCACTATTACGTCTTTAAAGATTATAAAATATCACTGCACCGTTGTATTCGCTGATTCGAACGAAACCTTTATAACCAAAGTCTTTGATCGGTTAACAGTTCCGAACTCATTTCATGCTAAAGCGTTTTTTCTTCATAGCTGATTAAAATTATCCGGTCCGATGAGCGAACCGACCAAACGAAAGCTGGCGAGATTCATCCGTGCCTGCAGATGTGCATAAAATTTAATGTCCGCGTTCTAATATTCATAAATATGACCGAAACGGTTTCACACGGCGACATAACCCACGTAATTAACCGTGAAACAATCTGCGGTGGCTCATTTGTTATTCGCTATGCATATGACAATAACAAGTCTGGCCGAAATCTCATTACATCATTCACAGTACCGCTGGAGTTTTCAATTAAACTTCTAATGAGTTTTAGAGTGGAATTAATTGGATTTTCATTAACGTTAGGGACAGATGATATTGTTACAGGCAACCGATCTATTGTTGTGCCGACGGGGCAATTTGTACGCGTCACTCAGCGCCGTCCATCGGCGAAACTTCACGCATCTGCACTGTTTTAGCATAAGGCGCTTATCGACCACCGCTGACTAAATTAATAGTGAAACATCCTGTTGGAATTGGAACTCGTGGAAAAAATAAAAAGGGCTGGTTGCAAATAAATGATTCGAATTTCGAAAATGAAAATAAACGTGTAGCTTTTGTTTTGAATACTTTTGCATTCTTTTGTTCGCTTTTCAAAAAAGACAGCTCTATATCAGGATGTTCATTTAATGATCGATTTTCAAAATTTATATTTTCTATGTTTCGTTATTGCTCCTTCGTTAAGTCTGCCTTATTGTTCTTTAAAATTAATGAAACCCCACGTACAAAGTCAGTGGCAAGCCCCGGATTACAGCGGAACATATTGTTCGTGATCGCGAGCATGAACGTAATTATTAACAACAGTTGCTGAAGCGTCAGTTGCTGTTATTGTCTGTGGCTAATTTCTGACAGCTGTCATGTTTTGATATCCATTGTTAAAATGTTTTCTTCTGGTTCCTTTCATTGATTAGATATTAAAATATTTAGACGTGTTTCATGTTGTTTTTGTAAACTAGTTTTGCTTATATTACATATGCACTGGTATACCTACTTAGTACTTATAAATTAGCTAAAGTCATTTCTTACTACATCTTTTAAGAATTCCATTGGCGTTTTTTCAAAGATTGGATATTTTGAAATCGCAAATTCTGGGTATTGAGCATTTTGAAAAATTTACATCCTTGCAATTGGACATTTTGAGTACTTAACTACTTAAAACCTGAAGTTAGCATGACATTTAAATTACATTCAAGTTTTGAGGTACATAACTAGACAGAGACCATGTTTAAATTATAATCTTGACTCTTCTACCTACAGTTGCCACAGTTGTAAATCTCCATTTTATACACAAACAATATACAATGGACAAGGCAAAGCTGTAACTTGACGCATAATTTGCATAAGTACGCAGCATTGGAAATGAGTATTGCTAAAAACACTTTTTTACCTGCGTTAAAGATTACAAAATATTTTTCTCAAAATTCTCACATAAATTCTGAGAATCATAAAAATTTAATGAAATGTTATCAGATTATGTCAAGGATTTAATCATCAAACAATCAGCAATGAGGAAGTGACTGAATGCAATTCCTGGCTACATTTTGGGCACTATGTTTTATATTAGTGTCCTAACATGGCCACCCAAGAACCGTTTCAAATAAATGTATCTGATCCACGCGACACAGTTTTTAATACAATTCATTTAATATTCACAACGCTAATGTGTCTTGTTATATACAGTAAAATGATGTAACCATAACAGTCACTTTTAAACCTAGATAATGTAAGCAATGCATATATGCAACTTATTACATAATCTATGGCTATGCGGTTCTGCAAAGGTCAAAGTGCATTCTAAACTACGAGTAGATAATGGGCGATATAAACTAATTATATATTAAAAAGCACTCAAGCACTCCTGTTCTCTATGCAAAAACAGTCAACAATTTCACACAATAAAATCATCATGTTTTAGACAGTCCAAATGTCTAAATAAGAAGTAGGCACTAATCGAAGTAAAAAAACCCATATTATAATATATTATTTGCTAAACAGTGTACAATTTTCAGGCATATTTGATAGATTTCCTGCAGTACTAAGCCTGCTCATTGCTCAATTGCCCATTGAGACGAATCAAGCACCTCTACAGCAGTAGATACTTATTTGTGATGTTCTTTGTTACCAGGTATAGGAGTAGTATTAGTAACGGCAGCGGGGCTGGCATGGCGGCTTGGTGCTCGTGATGCTCCATGCGCCTTGCTAGGGCTGCGCCGATCGTCCTGTAGACGTCTCGTGCCTCGACTGCCTCCGAGCTACGCACGACCACACCATCCTTACGCGGCCATGCTCTATCCAGAGTTCCACTATAGGCCGCCTCCACCCACCTATCAAGCCTCAATGCAAGAATATAGACTCAGGTTGGTCACAACACACCCGAAATTTTACTATTCAGGCTTGGAGCCGTACTTATGACATGTGAAAGCCATTATTGTTTGAGTAAAAGTGACGGAGCTGTACAAAAATAGCGCTATATCTATTCTACAATGGATGACTCCATGTTGGCATTGACTCGTCATAGTAAGGTCTCTGGTTTTAAAACCTGGTCTCCTATATCAAACTGTAAGGTATGTATCAATATTCTTCGTTTTCATTTTCGTAGTAATGAAGTCTGGTGTCCTCGAAGGCAAAATAGAAGAAACTTTGAAGGCAGTCCAAACTCCGCTTTAAGGCCTGTAAGCTGTCAGGCCTCAATGCAAGAATATAGATTTAGGTTTGTAGACATTTTCTTCCTCATTTTCAACTAAGAGCTGGTGTACGGAATGGCCAAATAATAAGGTTGTGCTTGGGTGAAGGTTCAGGTTTGTAGTGATATTCCCTTGCATTTTCTAACGCTGGCTTTTAACAACTATTGTCGTTATCCTGGATAAGATGGGCAGTGGGCTCCTTTTGGGTTATGTGAATACCTACCTCTATTAAAATTATATAGGTAATTAGTCGCGAACTTGTGAAAAGTGATACAATTTTTTTTTTCTCCATTCGGAAGTCAGTAATAAATCAAGCTTTTGTATTTTTCCCTAAAATAAATTGATCCAACACGAGTCTAAAAGTTAGCAAGTGGGTTTCTTCTTGTGTTATGCTTACGTTTGACCACTATCTCGCCTGATGTTTAGCGATGATGTGGTCGACGGTGACTACGTTTGCCTAAAAGTTACCTATTCACTCTTGACTTGAAGAACCCTTGGTTGTAGCTATCAGGGTAAAAGACTCCGGCAGGGAATTCCACTCCTGTGTTGTTTGACCTTTTAAAAAACATTTTGGTTCTATTTTAGAATAACAAAACCTATTAAGTTGCCATCAAAACAAAAAGCTTTCAGTAATGAAAAGCTAAAAGAAAAAATAATTTAACTACCCACGTACCGCACCTAAAGAGAATGTTGACTATTCTAATTTAATTTAATTTTAGAAATCTTTCGACATATTTTTGTACTTAAATTTTGTGCTATATTTTTGTTTGCGATTGTAGTTGCGGTGGTGTACAATAGGTATGAATAAAAAATGTTTTGTTTTAGCAAAATTTACAAACCAGAGAATAATGATAAGGTGAAATAAACAGTTTTCTTTATGAAAGAAGTTTCCAAAACTTTCTTTACTATTCAAATAATAAACTTACATACTCTGTTCGTGTAGATAGGAACCATACCAACCCATAGGTACTCACACTCAAATGCTATTTAACAAAAATCACCTGGGGGGTGACATTGTATGTAAGGGACAGATGTATATGACGTGTATACATCTGTCACTTAATCTATCTCAAAATAACCTTACTCTAAGAGCTTATGGTCACCCCCCTGCAGTACCTTTTATAATTCTAATGGGGCCAACCAAACTGACAGCTATATATCGCTAAAGATACGACGCAATTTTTACAACGTCTTATCTAAACTAACTACTATTTTTTAAATTACAGGTTACTTCTGTTAGACAGAAGTGCGCCCGCCGTGTCGCCTCCGCCGACCTACAGATCAAATTCAGCCAGTCTAGTCAGGTACGAGCAAAGTCAATACAATCACATTCCGAAACCTATCGCCAGATTGTTTCGTTTCCAAGTGCCTTTCCTTAGCGGAACGAAAATATCTCGATCGGTTATCAAATACGAACGTCCGATGTCGACGGTAAAACACATTGTTTTACGTTTGTTTTAAAATGGTGGAGGAAATAGAAACGAAGTTTTGAAACTGAGAATAGTGTTTATGTGAGACTCAATTTGTTTTCGCAAAACTAGAGTTGGGATCCAAAAATTACTGCTTATGTAGGAATTCAATCCTATTGAGTGGAGCTTGAACAATACGAAATATACCGGCTTTACTAGTCAGATGGCCAAACCCAAATTGACAAAACTTGAGGACTCAATGATGTTTTCACGATTTTAACCTACTGTTTCCATGTCCCCAGCAGAGGATCAACGGGCGCAGCGTGGTGCGGGTCTGAGTATAGCGGGCCGCCGTCCTACCGCGCCCCCCGCGCAGATCCCCCCGTCGCCGTCACAGACAACCTGCCCACCATCACGCCCATAGACCTCAAGTACGGCGACAACACCATCGAAGCTTTACCCAAACCCGAACAGGAGAAAGACCCAGATGAACACCTCGTCACCATAGTACACACAGACTCACAACCCGTAATCGTCACCGTGTCCGGCTCCACGGCACTTAACGACACACACACACAACCTCCTTCAGAAATCGACATACTAGCACACTTATAACGTATCAAACATTAGCACAATGCACGAACTTTACGTTCTAGCAGGAATAAACTAGACAATCCCGATCGGTATGCGGCTACACGGACATTCTTGATTGGGAGTTTGTATGCAAGCGCTCCGGAGCCTTGTTATTGTACGAGTAGCAACGATTGACGTGATTGGAACGATGTACTAGTGTACAGAAAAGTAAGCGAAAAGTGATTTAATATAGAAGTGAAACTGTTAATTATTATAACAATGATTAGCAAATGAACTTTAGCGATATATTCGAGGGAGTTGATAATTTTGTTTTGAATGGCAGTGAAATGACTTACATTTGGAATTACATTCACGTCTAGCTACCCTAGATAATGAATAGTAGACGATTTCATCTTTAAAAACTATATTTTTCTCGAGATATATTTTATTGCACTGCATAAAAGATAAAGTTATGTCGTTCAAAACAAAATTGTCTTTTATGTTTGTGTATAACTCTGTTTTAAAATGTAATGGTTTGAAGTACCTTATTTTATTATAATAAGTATTGTGTAAATATTTAAAAGCACTGACGTATTTTTCGTTTGAATAGTGTTGTTATATTTAACAAAATATGTGCCGTGTATATACAATTGATACAAATTATATTAGGTTTAAATATGAATAAATAAGTAGTTGATGCAACGATCGATTTATTATTGAAACCAAATCCTTCACCTATATGTACAACTAAGGAACTTGTTATTCATGTAGTGCCAATGGTTTTCTATTAGTTTTTTTGTAAATAAAACATAACTTCATATTATAATCCTTTTCTGTTACATTTTGCTTGAATACTAACATATTTAAAAGTTAAGACAGATGATTGATATTTTTCAGCTTCCGTCTAATAGCATGTTTTTTTTTTAATTCTAGGTTCTCGATCGTCAAAACCTACTTATTGTCATCCTCTATATGGCTTTCTATTAGCAATAACTGTTCAAGAACAATAAACCATTTCTATTGTTTTAAATCTGCATTAAAAACTGTACAATGTAAGTGTCCTATAAACTCATTTCTGTTGTAATTATTCTAAAATGTTATCATTTCTTTGCTTAGTTTAATATTGTATTATTTTGTGGCGCAATATTATAAATTATTTGGTATTTATACTACTACCAAATAAGTTTTAGAAAACCCAGTAAAATTTATTATGTTAACGAACATAATATCACATTGACTTAAGTTTTCAACATGAAGAAGATTGAAAAACTAAAATAAAATAAATAAAAATCAAAAAGAAAAACGTGACGAACGAAATGCGAATTTCGGAAAAATATTTTTGTTCGACAAATAAGTTTTACACCAACTGAGCAAAAGCGTCACATACAAAATGAGAAAATAAGGCACACTCTAATCTTCTAAGTTATTTCCAGAAATGTTTTTGAACTAAACCATAAAGTAGCAGTGATGACAAAGTACTGTGTAAAATACTATTAGGCTAAGATATTGTAACGATAATGTATTAAACATATTGTAAATAACGTTATTTGTATTATAAGAAATAAAGATCTTTAGTGAAACCAAACTGTATTTTTTTATTATAAAAAAGATCTAAAAGTGAACACAGATGGCTGATCAACAAGCAACAAGGTATGGTGTTCGAGTTAATACCAATGGCAGTAAATAAAACTTTGTTCTTTTGACACTCAACTGAAGTAGATGGACTTACACCATAGGTACACAAAGAACCAATCTCCAATCATCACTGACAAATTATTTTGCCTTATAGCTTATTATTTTATTGAGAGCATAGCATTTATCGGGTAAATTCACTTGAACCGCTACATCTGAGAAAAACGAGCTAGCTCTACTAACAAAAACTTCAGGAACATCGATCGTGAAGCATCCATGTTATTGTTATCATCGTACATGAGCTAGGACAAAGAACTACTCAAATTAATAGAGAAAACATCAGACCAGGGAGGTACCATAAGCGCTTAGAGTAAGGTTATTTTCAGTGCATGTAAGGGACAGATGTATATGACTTGTATACATCTGTCCCTTACGCACACTCAAAATAACCTTACTCTCAGAGCTTATGGTCACCCCCCAGGGGTCCATCATCATATCAGCCTGATATCACCCACTGCTGATTATAGGCCTCCTTTTCTTTCTGGAAGTTCTTCAAAAGGCACCTGGACTTTTGGGGAAAAGACCAGAGAGAGAGGAAATTTTATCTCACTAATATAATTCTGGTGATCACCATCAACACATAGAAGCCCCGTGACTTTTTAAAAGACCATCCCACATCCCCTTGGGGAGACTGTGAAGAGAACAGCACGTGATCGTTGTGCCACCGTCTCTCCTGGGGTCAATTGGTGGGCGGATAGTCTCTTCTCTAAGCGCCCGAGACCTACCGATTAAACTAAAAGACCCTAAACAATATACAAGTTCACTTTAAAATACTTTGCCACTAAGAAAGTTACTAAGAGCAGTTCATTCACAGTTCAGATCACAAGACAAATGGTTGTTAGTTTGTCTTAAATAATGCACGTTATGGTAACATCTATTTATTTGGCGACAGTGTGCGAATATATATGGTAATTGTCTAGATCTCACATTTGCATAATCGGATTTTATGGATTTCACGACGACAACTGTTTGGTGTTTGTGGAATAGAACACACTTTCACTTGGTGCTACGATTCCGTTTATAGAACCGGAAGATTTTATACAGAAGTAAATTTATTCATTTTCGCCAACATACTCTCAATATTGATTAAGGGGCTTTTAAAACCAAACTGTCACACTAAAGAATGTATACATGAGAAATCATATTGATTGGTCAGAAATAAATGTAGATCAAGTAGATGTAGATACAGGATTGCATATATCTGAATACATAATGAAGATAATAATGAAAAGGGGACTGTGAAGTACAATAACTTGAATACCCAAAATGCAGTAGGGAATGGCACAATTTCATTACTAATGAAACTACTCGAACAATTTGTACGAATTTCGTCTCGTTCCGAATTTAAATCGAAGCCCGGCCAGCGGATTCCCGAACAATAGTACTCTGTAATTATATTGTAAAGCAATTTTGTCGCGACACCCCACGACGACGCTGCGAAAATGAAAATCGGACCAGTATTAATACCGCCCGGTGTAATGCCTGACTGTAATAAAGCAAAAAATTATGAACGAATTAATTTTTTTAATATAATCCGGTATGCGATGATACATATGGAATTTAATATTGCTCGTAGTCGAATAATGCGACGGAATGTTTAATTTTCGTTAACGCTGAAAATGAGATGCAGTAAAGCTTTTGCGAGTTTAATTATTTTTACGTAAAAGGAAAGGGTAACGAGAGTGTATTTTACATTGTTTTAAGTAAAGTAGAGATAAAATTTTACGTTTAGCAAATATGTTATGTAGATTGGAATATCTATATATTGGCCTCTCTTGTTGACCAATACCTACTACTTAATGACAATTTCATAGATGTATCAAATAATATCTCTAAGTGAAATTTTCATTTTAATATGAAATAGACTATTACGTTGTTACCCAGTATTATAATTTGTTTTCCGCCATCATGATTCCAATATGTGGTTAAAATATAATATCTAGTGCTACCACCACGCATATCGAATTAGACAGAGTTAATCCTGTTAACACGTTTGTTTATTGTTCAGATTATATTCGTAGTTTAAACGAACGAATTTATTATTATATTAAAACCATGTGTTGATATTGCAATGATTTTACGACCTTAGTTCCTTAGTTAATGAAACAATCTTCATTTGAGTACCTAATATGAAATAAAATTAATTTAATTTAATTATTGTATTTTTTAATTTTAAATGCATATTATTATGAACAATGGATTAGGTAGGAGCCCTTTTCCATGTGGTGATCGAAAGTGTGATTTAGTGTATTACGCAATTAGGGTGCTGGGGGTCACCATAAGCTCTTCATCATCATCATCATATCAGCCGAAAGACGTCCACTGCTGGACATAGGCTTCCCCCAAGCGTCGCCACATTGACCGGTCTCGTGCGTCTCGCAACCAGCGGATCCCCGCAACCTTCACCAGGTCATCGGTCCACCTGGGGGGAGGCCTTACAACGCAACGTCTTCCGGTTCGCGGTCGCCACTCCAGAACCTTTCTGCCCCATCAGCCATCCGTTCTGCGAGCAATGTGCCCTGCCCACTGCCACTTGAGTTTGGCAATTCTTCGGGCTATGTCGGTAACCTTGGTTCTCTTGCGGATCTCTACATTTCTGATTCGATCACGCAATATAAGCTCTTAGAGTAAGGTTATTTTGAGTGTGTGTAAGGGACAGATGTACATGACTTGTATACATCTGTCCATTTCGCTCACTTAAAATAGCCTCACTCTAAGAGCGTATGGTCACCCCCCTGGTCCCTACAGAACTAGCCACATTTTTTTCCAAGCCAGGAAGTAATTGGTAAAAAAGGGCGTTAGTTCTTACTAGTCAGCTTTAAAAACTAGCCTTGTGTAACCTGGATTTTAAATCTAGACTTGTAGTTAAACTTCAATTCTTAATTAGGTATAGTTGAACAAGAGTGCAGGGGAGCAGTGGTGGTCCAGTGGTATCGTCCGCGAAAGAAGAATTTGTCCTGCAGTGAAACAGCTACTGTCTGGTTTTATTTATTGCCAATAATGTTTGAGGCAGTACAGCAAAATACATTTCAAAAGTAGGGAAAGTAGATATAAATGTGGAGCGATTATTTACGTAGCAAACCCTCTGTCAAACCGCAAAACGTTATGTATCGAGACATGCGGGCAAAGATCCGATTACCAGATACTTGGTGATCGATTGGCGTTCTTTGCTGCGACACCAAGCAATAAATTCAGATTTTGGTTAGTTACTCGATGGTTCGCGGGGACGGGAACTGAAATAGGTAGATACAGGACTAGTGGAATTGGGCACATAATGTTGATTTATAGGTACACAGTTTTACAATGACTGGCTGAAAATTTGTATGGAGCTTGCATTCCAAACATAGCTAGGTATGTAAGTAAGTACACATTGAAAAAGTAGGTATCAATAATTGGAAGGAATGACGATCCGTTTTCTACTTATTCAATATAGGAACCGGGAAAAAGTAATACATATTCTGGCTTTTAGATTGATCCACCCAAGCATGTAATGCTACTACAAGACACTTGGTCTAAAATAGATATTCTTAGTATTTAATTATTTGAAGCGAACTTATTCGTTTGTAGAAACTACAGGTAACTACCAGACAAAACAGTATTAACCCAGAAATAGACTACGAAGAAAAGATCAACTTTTTATTACAACTTACAAAATCACTTAGACTGAACGGTTTCCTAGCATATAGCGGATCTAAATCCTACCTAATAACAAAATATGCTCAGAGCGCTATTCCAGAGCATTTGTAGTAAAATTTCAAATATTACTTACGAATGCAACTCGCTCCCCCGAGTGTACCTGTGCGGCATCCATGTAGAACTTATGCATATCCAATACAATCCCTAGTCAAATCTAGCGCAACAAACTTTAATGGTTTTTGAATAGTTCACTTTCTTTTTATGTTAGAATACCTTGTTTATGTGAAGTATTATCTTATGAGTTAGTTGCTATCTACAGTGGTGAACGTAACTTTAAGAAATAATAAAATGTTGAGAAGTAGACAATTTGAAAAAATATGTCGCATTTTGAGAAAATTATGGGCTTTGAAAATTGTCTATTCTAAAGGGAATTTAATTACCCAACTACGGTGGAGCTCAAAAAATATGTATATTTTTTATTTTGTGCTAGCTTTTTCCTGAGGCTTATTTCTGGTAGCCTTTATTGCAGTACAAGAGATTATTGTCAGTATAAAACGCCTTGCCGATACTGTAGCTTTCTGTTAGCGAAAGAATAATAAAATTGTAATCATATGAAGAGATCACTCTTAACAAACAAGTTTGCCTCATTACAATATTAGTTAACAAAGACAACTAAATAAGAGATCGTGCCGTGGTGGAAGAATTTGCCAGTCTCAGTATTCGTAACGAGTTGGACTGCCGAGTAGAGCCCGGCTGCACCAAAAACACTGATAACGGAATTGGGCTATAGAAGTCGAGCGGAATATGAAAATACAAAAGTTAGACTCCTATGCATACCTACAACATATCTAGCTTTATTTTTAACCGACTTACCAAAAAGGAGGAGGTTCTATGTTCGACATTATGTTTGTTTGATTTTTTTTTTTTGTGTATGTTCACGCATATCTCTGTCAATTTTGGACCGATTTTGAAAATTCTTTTTTTGTTTGAAAAAGTATGATTTGAAATTGGTCCCATTTTAATTTGGTGAAGATCTGATGAAGAACTTCGAAGATATGCAACAGAACTCTTCAATTAATTACGGCAAATCTCTCGGGATTGCTGCAATCGCATGTCTGTTTATTGTTTATACCATTTCATAACATAACATCACGCCAGTACGCTCTTAAGGGGTACGCAGATTTCTTATTTCACCGGTTTTGTTCAAGTTTCATGATATTCGGGTAATCTATTCTGGCGTTATTGGTACCTTAACCAACTTGCCTATTAGGTAGGTACAACTAAAAAGTGAAAAATAAAAAGTTTTTTTACAAAAAAATACTACCGACTTCCAAATAAAAAAACTACAAAGTAAAAAATAACTTTATTTTTGGAAGTCGGTGTCCATAACGCATAAAATGGTACCTACCAAAGACACCGACTTCCAAAAATAAAGTTATTTTTCACTTTGTAGTTTTTTTATTTGGAAGTCGGTAGTATTTTTTTGTAAAAAAGCTTTTTATCAGATGTTCAGATGTCCGTGTTTCACTTAAAGACTCCGTAATGACTTAACTGCTTGACAGTGTAGTATACACCTTTGCCTCTTGAAACGAAAATAGATTATCTAAGTAATAATGCATTCCGATAGCCTGAAAAATAAAGTACCTACTCGTTTTCAGGAAT
The DNA here is from genome assembly GCA_945859665.1 of Anorthoa munda. NCBI lineage: Eukaryota > Metazoa > Arthropoda > Insecta > Lepidoptera > Noctuidae > Anorthoa > Anorthoa munda. Next base: position 8,625,476 of record OX243913.1, on the reverse strand, counting down.
GAGGTAAAATACTCTTAATTTTGCGTAAAATGTGCAAAAAATTTTTCTGCAGCACTTCGATGTTGCTTCTTTGCTAGAAAATGTAAGTAATGGAGATTTTTTATTCACGCTTGATGAAAGAATAATGTAATCAACCTGAACCTCTCTATTTAAGTGTTATAAAAGACGTCCTTTCAAGACTGGTACCAGAGTGTATTTTCTTCATAAATATAAAATATGTAAAACTTATTCCTAAAGAGGCTAGCAAAATGTAGACATGAAACATTTTCATATACTATACTTACTTATTCGTAGTTCTAAGTAGAGTTCTAAGGGAAGAATTTATTTTCTGATTGTGAATAGGTGCCGGAAAATCTCACTGTCTAGCTCGGTCGGCTGCCGGCTGCATAGGTGATTTTCAATAGCTTATAAAAAATTAAAAAAATATATTTAAGATTATTTTGAAACGACAATATAATATAAGATATGTAAAGTTTCGAATTACATAACAAAAACCGTCAATTTGTTTAAATTCAACATCCCAATTGGACGAGAGAGGAGTTAGCAGACGTGAATTTAGGATGGCTTCAATTTGTGTGAACAGCGTTGCTAGCTCCTCAAACGTCAAAGCAGCCTTTTCAGCTACACGTTTTAAATTGAATTTAGCTGATTTAATTGCAGCCTCAAATATTCCGCTGAAGTGGCATAATAATTGTCGGGCTGACGGCTGGATCTAAGCAGCTTACCTAATTCATTGTTGGCACCTACGAAATTCCTGCCGTTGTCGCAAAAGATCTCATGACATTTTCCTCTGCGTGACACGAATCGTCTTAGGCATAAAATAAAGGCTTGCCTACTCAGTTCACTCACAAGTTCCAAGGGTATTGCCTTCGTACTAAGGCATACAAATAAACATTAGGGTATGACTCCATGAAAGAGTATCACAAATAGGTTGGTATTGCCAAAAATCATTAGACGCTTTAATTGGTGCTCTTTTCGGGAGAGTCCAATAATATTTGTCAAAATTGAAAGTTTTGCAAGAAACTAAACGTTTACTACTCAATATTCTTATTATGTCTAGACCAAGTTTACACAACATTATTCTTAAGCATCAATAGCTGACATTCACAAGCAAGGTTTTATTCGCCCAGACATATTACTTAGGTACCTAAAGCCTACTCATATTTGAAAAGCGGCGATTAAGCGCCGAGCGAATAAATCGCTATTCAATAGAATCGATAAGAGATGCCGATGTCGAGAAATGATTTATTGACTTGTCGGCTCCTCTCCGGGCGGCGCACTAATGGTGGCTGAATAAGCGCTCGCCTCTGCCTCACTTGTTTCTTTTTTTCGTAGACGATGGTAAATAAAAGAAAATTATGCAATCGCGATTGGAGGGAAGGCAGGAAATTGGGTGTATTGTCGGGAAATGTGATAAGTATGTCTTTGTTCAGTTTTAGGTCGATTGACCCGTATGACCTGAAGAATTTCAAATCCAACCTGCCCTATACAGGTTGTAATAGATAGTTAGTCGCAGGCACATCACATATTTTTTTATTATGGGTAGGCTCGCAAATGACCTCTATCTCACCTGATGGTAAGCGATGATGTGGTCGACGGTGTAACACGCTTGCCTAGAAGTAACCTATTCACTCTTGACTTTAAGACCCCGAGGTTGTAGCCCAGGAAACACAAAAGCAAAACCGACTTCAAAAGCAAAACACTAAAAATGGAAAATAACTTTCGTTTCGGAAGTCGGTGTCTTTGATACCTATTATTTTTATCGTTTTTAGACACCGACTTCTGAAACGAAAGTTATTTGCACGTTTTGCTTTTGAAATCGGTTTTTGTTTTTGTGAAATAGCTTTTATTTCCCTCTTTACAGTTTAAGTACACCTTCAGTAAAAAGTGAGCTAGTTGGACCTAAAGGTAACTAAAGATTTATAAAATACCCATAATAACTTAATTCACACGTTCGTGCTGTTTGTCGCTAAGGATGTACCATATCTTGAAAACTGCTGTACTAATTTTGATGAACTTGCATTACCTAAGTTGATATAAACTTAATCCAATAAAAGAATGATCACGATCCGATAATTAGTTTTGGAGAAATGCGTGAACAAACATACATACATAATAATAATTTTGAAGAAATGGCAACATATTTATGAATATTATGCAATTCCAACAATATTACATACATACGTATCGTATTGATAATCTTATTTTTTTTTAAATTTTACTACCCACGACTTCCTTGGAGAAAGTTGTTCATTAACATGGACAAAAGGAGTTTAAAAAAAAACTTTTACTTTTACTTTACTTTTTTTGCAAAGAAAAATAGTACCGACTTCCAAATAAAAAACTACCAAGTGAAAAATCACTTTATTTTTGGAAGTCGGTGTCTTTGGTAGGTACCAATTTTTTACGTTATGGACACCGTCTTCCAAAAATTAAGTTATTTTTCACATTTTAGTTTTTTATTTTAAAAAAAATGTAAAAAATGTATTTTAAAAAAAAAATTTTTTTTGTTCTTCACTTTTTAGTTGTACCCACCTAATAGGCAAGTTGTTTAGTAAGGTACCTGCTATAACGCCAGAATAGATTACCCGAATATCATGAAACTTGAACATAACCGGTGAAATGAGAGATCTGCGCACCCCTTAAGAGAGTACTGACGTGATTTTATGTTATGAAATGGTATAAGCAATAAACAGACATGCGATTGCAGCAATCCCGAGAGATTTGCAGTAATTTATTGAAGAGTTCTGTTGTATATCTTCGAAGTTCTTCATCAGATTTTCACCAAATTAAAATGGGACCAATTTCCAAACATACTTTTTCAAACAAAAAAAGAATTTTCAAAATCGGTCCAAAATTGGCGGAGATATGCGTAAATAAAAACATATAAAAAGAAATAAAAAAATACATACATAATGTCGAACATAGAACCTCCTCCTTTTTGGTAAGGAAAGAAGTTATATGAGTGAGAACATTTAACCTTTGGACTAAGAAGCAAAGTACTAAACTTCTAAACACACTGGTAATGAATTCCAGTATTTTTACCCGACTGCCGAAGGAGGGTAATGTGTTTATCAGTCTATGTATGTATGTATGTATGTATGTATATATGTATGTATGTATGTATGTATGTATGTATGTATGTATGTATGTATGTATGTTTGTTCCTATGTGGCGTTCCAGAGACCAAACGCGTTGACCGATTTTGATGATTCTTACGTCAATCGATTCGTCTGAATCCTGCGAGTGTCACTGGCTACATTAAAATTGGAAAAAACAAAAATGGCGGATTTTGGGCGCCATTTTGTGGGGAAAAAAAATACTTTTTTCCTCCAAACCCATCGTGTGGGGTATCAAAATAAAGGGTTTTAAAAGGCAATTTCAAAAATATACAACACTTATATGTTTAAATGTACCTAATTCTAAAAAAAAATAACTAAAAAGTTGTAAATAAAAAAAGTTAATTAAAAAAATCAAAAAACCCGACTGCTTAAAAGCAAACTAAAAAGACGTAAACAAGAAGAAAATCATGCTGTGCAGTCGGAGGATACTTATTCGCGAGCTGGCGAACCAAAACCAGATGTATCCTCCGACTGCACAGCATGATTTTCTTCTTGTTTACGTCTTTTTAGTTTGCTTTTAAGCAGTCGGGTTTTTTGATTTTTTTAATTAACTTTTTTTCTATTTATGTCCTAAGTAAAATAAAGTCTTACTTTGTAAAGTTAAAAAGTAACGTTAATACCTACTAGGTTCATTATTATTATTTATTTAAGTAAGCAGACAACTTATCCCCCTGAACACATATAAAATTCAAAATGTCTTTCTACAAACCTAATTACCGTCAAAGCTGAAAACTTTAATAGGTGCCTAGTGTTTTCTAAAATTAAATTGGTCTAAAATAGAAAATAAAAATCGGAGTATTTCAAAGGTATCCATTTCTATTATGAGAAACTAGAACTTCATATCAAAGGCGAGTTCCGGAACTTTTACCATTTGCATAAGTGACTTAACCTTCATTCATTTTATATTCAAACCTGGCAGATTTGCCTGGGAATGTTCAACCCACTCAGAAATATTGTCTGGCCCAAGTGTTTGCAAACTCAGCGATTTTCTCATCACTAGATTCGAGGGCTAAAGTAATTGTGGGCTATTTTCAGTGATAAGTGGGAAATTTCGAAGCTCTACTTTATTAAGGAATTTAATTCGGGTGACACAATTATTTTATCTTTTCGATATCTAGGTATTAGGTAATTCCTATTAGTAACTAATTGTATTGAAGTTGAGGAGATGTATATGTTATGGACCAAGTGATTAATGCGGCATTATTGATTAATCATTTGATCCATGATAGATACACGTATAGCCCTTACATAATAAAATGCTTCAAACTAAAGAAAATTTGTTTTATTATTTTATTTATAGAGTTAGCCACGTGTTTCTCGTTTGTTTTTTATAAAGATTAATTATGTAATAGAGTCGCTTCATTTTAAAACTTGTAACTTATTTAACTGTCTGCTATCGTTGCTTTAGCTGTCTGCTATCGTTGCTTTAGCTGTCTGCTATCGTTGCTTTAGCTGTCTGCTATCGTTGCTTTAGCTGTCTGCTATCGTTGCTTTAGCTGTCTGCTATCATTGCTTTAGCTGTCTGCTATCGTTGCTTTAGCTGTCTGCTATCGTTGCTTTAGCTGTCTGCTATCGTTGCTTTAGCTGTCTGCTATCGTTGCTTTAGCTGTTTGCTATCGTTGCTTTAGCTGTCTGCTATCGTTGCTTTAGCTGTCTGCTATCGTTGCTTTAGCTGTCTGCTATCGTTGCTTTAGCTGTCTGCTATCGTTGCTTTAGCTGTCTGCTATCGTTGCTTTAGCTGTCTGCTATCGTTGCTTTAGCTGTCTGCTATCGTTGCAAGACTCTCATTCCTACTTACGAGTAAATTGATTCTGAGAGAATTGGACAAAAATCAAAACAGTTCCTCGCATCCGGTAAAATAAACTTTGCTGCTAATTACACATTTTAATAACAACGTTACTTCTCCCATATTTTTAACAGGATAGTACACAGCATAAATAAACAGTGAGAGCGGAAGTTTAGCTCGAGCTCAATTAGTTAGCTACAGTTCGAAAAGGAACAAATAAACCCTTGTGTACACCGAGTTACGGGTTCATCTCGCTTCAGACTAAACTGACCTCAACTAAATTTGTGTATTCTGTACACAGCTTTAGGTTGTTATGATGTCGATGATATTGATGTAACTTTGAACTATTACATCATTTTGTTATTTCTCAGTACAGCTTCCTAAAAAGTATATCTTAAAGTGAACATGGACAAAACCAAGGTGATGTCAAATGCGCAAGTTATGTTACACCCACTCCTAACAAGGTCGGAGACTCTACACTCGAAGTTGTGGACGATTATCTCTACCTGGGAAAAACGGTCCAGTTAGGTAGGTCCAACTCCGAGAAAGGGGTCAACCGTCGAATCCGACTCGGCTGGACAGCGTTCGGGCAGTTGAGCGTTATCTTCTCGTCCAACTTAACTCAGTGTCTCAAGACGAAAGTTTATGACCAGTGTGTGTTGCCAGTGATTACTTACGGGACGTACGAGCGACATCAGAAGGCTTAAAGTCCAAAGAGCAATGGAGAGGGCTATTCTCGGTGTTCCCTTGCGTGATCGAATCAGAAATGAAGACATCCGAAAACGAAACAATGTAAACGACATAGCCCGAAGAATTGCCTAAATTAAGTGGCAGTGGGCAGGGCACATTGCTCGCAGAACGGATGGCCGATGGGGCAGAAAGGTTCTGGAGTGGCGATCGCGTACCGGAACACGTAGCGTTGGAAGGCCTCCCTCTAGGTGGAGCGATGACCTTCATTTTTTCATTTTTCAAAGATCTTTATTTATAAATAAAATTTTACAAAAATGCACTTACCCTAAGACACATTAAAACATAGTAACACAGAACACTTTATGAGGCTACAAAATTCACCTTTCAAAGTTTATGGCAATGATTTTAACAGGAGCTGATTATATCATTAACTTTCAACTACATTATTATGGTAACTTATTAACAGTTTTACAAATTATTTAGAACACATAATTTTGCTGCTTGCATGTAGGTATGCCTAAGTAACTAAAAGTATAATTTAGAACAAATATCAGCTGATCGCACGGTAACTGTAGAAAACTAGCAGCCGCGTGACCAGTTAACGATCAGCGGTCGGAACCTCCCTGCCGCCCGCGCTCCGGTGCTACAGCGGCCGGGGCCGGGGCGGCAGCGAGCCTCTCAGGGGTCAAGCCGCTGGTCGCTCGCACCTCAGCTGGTGGGAACAAAAGATAGTGATGCGGTAGGCGGTAAGTGCCGTATCTATCGATATATGGTAGCTTATCTAATGTTGATGAACATAGATTTGTGATCAAGGGGTTGGAAGTATTAATTTTATTCTTATTATAAAATCTAGATGATATTTTAATTATATGATTGAATAGTAAAGGAAGTTTAATTTGTTTATGAAGTTTCTTGAGATTAGTTTTAAATTTAGTATTATAGGACATTTTAACGGCTTTATTCTGTATGACTTGGTGGTTAGATAGACATGTGCTACTCCAAACAGGACAAGCGTATGTAATACACGGACGGACAAGTGTAGTATAAATCCTAAGCTTAGTACTGCTACTTAATTTGCTTTTTCGATTCAATAAAGGGTTTAAAGCACCAAGTGCCTGGGCACCCTTAACTCGTAATTCAGATATATGTTTGGTCCAATTTAGTCGACTATCCATTTTGATTCCAAGATAACGCACACAAGTTCTCCAAGGTACTTTATGGCCTGCAACTTTTAGAGTATTTAAGGGGGGTTGCCTAGCTCGAGAGAAAAATATAGCTTCCGTCTTACCTTCGTTTATTTTGAGTTTCCATTTCCTGAAATAATCAAGAAGTAAGTCGATTGAATATTGTAGACGACCTATTATGAGATCTGTATCCTCCGAAGAGGTATAAGAGGCAGTATCGTCAGCAAAGCAAGCCAATTTGGTTCGAGGTTGAATAGGGATATCATTTATGAACAGGAGAAATAAAAAGGGCCCGATAATCGAGCCTTGCGGAATGCCTGCTGGTACTTTATGGGGTGATGATGAGGTTTCCCTGATGTAAACAAGAAATGTACGATCCGCGAGGTACGACTGGATTAGTTTAATGAGAGGCATAGGTACCTCCAATGTGAGTAACTTGTGCAACAGGCCATCGTGCCACACGGTATCAAATGCTTTTTCTATATCGAGCAGAAACATACCTGTGGATTGTCTGAGGTTTAAGTGATGGGATATGTGTTCAGTCACCCTAGCCAGCTGTTGAGCAGTTGAGTGAGTAGCACGAAAACCAAACTGCTCCTGGATCAGAGACTGCTTTGTGGCACCTAATAGTCTGGTATAAATTAGGGATTCAAAAAGTTTGCCAACAGAAGGTAACAGGCTTATCGGGCGGTAATTCACAGGTAAGGTACTGTCTTTTCCGGGTTTTTTAAGTGGTATGATCTTAGCTTTTTTCCAGATATTTGGGAAATAACCCAGACCAAAACAACCATTGAAAATTTTTGTAATGTAAACTATCGCTTTCTGTGGCAAGTTTTTCAGGAGCAAGTTGTGGATTTCGTCATGACTAGCAGATTTACGGGATTTCAGTTTTCTCAGCGCTTTTCGAATCTCAAATGGCCTTAAGGGCTTTATAGAATCAGAAGTGAGTTTATAGGTATTTAAGATAGACATAGAATTGGATACCTCATCCTGGAGTTTAGAGTCACAAGCCCAGCTGGTGGTAAGGCTCATGTTTTCGGAAAACGCGTTTGCTAAAGCGTTACACTGATCAACCGTGCCAGTCGTGAGGGACCCATCTGAGAGTTTAAGGGGGGGTATATCGGTAGGTCTAGGTTTGAGGGACTTAGTCAGACGCCAAATATCTTGACTGGGATTATCGACTTTTGCCAGTTTAGCATTCCATACGCTATCGACATAATTTTGAATATTTGTATTTATAAATGTTTGAAGGATGTTTATATTACTGCGATTGCTTCTTCTTAAGTTACCACTGGGCAGTTTCCGCTCATTACGACGCAAATAGTTTTTATAGCGGATTAAGCGTTTAATATACCTAGGAAGTTTTGTGGAAGAATCGCTATATACAGCAGTGGTAGACGGTATGGATGAGTCTCTAGCATCAATAATAGTTTGTTGCAAATGAAAAATGGCAGTATCAATTTCCTTTTCTGAGTTGAAAGTCTTAGAACTAAGCATAATATTTTTATTGAGGTGGGAGCGATACTCATGCCAATTTGCGCAATTAAATCTGAAGTAACGAGTTTTTGGCTTACGACACAACGTACCTCCAATAGTATAGAATAAGGGGTAGTGGTTAGATGACAGGGCTGTTATGGTTTCAACCTCACTAATATAATTAACATTTAAGGACAGCACCAAGTCCGGGCTCGTTGGTCTGCGATTGGGGCAGTAGTTAACTTGAGTAGGTAAGTTTGGAGTATGTATGACGTAATCTGATTCAAGCATGTGGTTAAAAAGTGTTCTGCCTCGCGTGTTTGTATAGCTACTGAGCCAGTGAGAGTGGTTGGCATTAAAGTCTCCCATGATGACAACATGGGAACCCAAGCCAAACAGTAGCTCAAGGTCACTACGAAGCAGCGCTAGGTTAGGTGACTGATAAACGGATAAGACAGTATGTTCAATTCCTGACACTTTGACAACTATACCGATAGCTTCAATATTTATAGTGTTAGGGACAGTTAGAACCGTATGTTCCAGATCGTTTATTACAAGAATAGCAACTCCCTGCCCACGACCAGAGTGATGCTTATCTTGGCGGTAACAGGTGAAACCAGGCGTGTTTAAAGCTACGTTTGAGGTTAATCTGGTTTCGCAAATACCAATAATATCGACAGATAAAACACTCACCGCCAAATCGAGCAGTTCATTTTGTTTCAAACGAACTCCATCGGAGTTCCAAGATAATAGGCGAAGTTCAGCAGAATTAGACATGTTTACCGAGATGAGTGAGTATAAGCATGACCTTTTCTAACCAGGACGTGCAAGCAGCAAATTGGGATTTTATGTTTCTTAAAGCTAGCAAAATGTCAAGCATATCCTTGGTGGTCTCATCATTGAGGTCAGTCGTAAGGTGATCGACCTGAATCTGGGATTTTGCTGGTGCCACGTTGTTAGTACCTACAGTAGGCCATGTTGGTGTTGGACGGAACATCAGACTTGAAGGAATTGCCGATGGGATCGTTTTCGGTTGCAGTATCAAAGGTACGGGCTTACGCTCTAAGGCCTTCTTTTTTTCGATGCTGTCCAGGTACGCCAGTCGTATTCTGCACTTCCTGTAGTTAGCTGGGTGAGCTTCATTGCAGTTACAGCAATGAGCAGGCTCTGCACGGTCAGTCTTAGGACAAACAGCAGTTGCATGTGGAACAACACACTTTACGCAGCGAGGAGGCTTGTTGCAGTTATTGGATGCGTGTCCGAACTCCTGGCAGCGAAAGCATTGGGTGCCATGAGAACGATTAGGCTTGAATTTGCTGATGGTCACCACACAGCTACACAGGTATTTTATTTGCCGAAACTTAGATATATCAGCTCCTGCTTCCAGCTGCACCAGAAAGGGTGGACAAGGATTGTCACCACTGCGGGACTTAAGGGGTTTCACTGACGCTCCACCGAAACCAAGTTTTTCCAGTTCCTCTGGTAAATCCTCTTCAACATACGCCGGAAGACCGTGAATCACAGATTTCGGTACTTTTTCATCTTTTCTGGTGAAAGTAACAAAAGAGGCATTTTGAAGTCTTAGCCCATCTTTAACCGCCTGGTGCCCGTCAGTAGTGTGACAAATAATGGCCACCTTGCCACCATTTCTATATTGGAGGTGAAAGCGATTTGTCAGTTGTGTAATTTGGCGTTTTAAAGCCTCATGTGTCCAGTCGGTCTTCATGTCCAGGATGATAGGTGGAATATGCCCGGTCTTCATTACTTTGGTAGTTGCTTTCAAGTAATATTCATTCCCAGAAGATTTAGCGACTCCATCTACTGGAAGATCCTGGAATTTGTTCCGCGTTGGAATGTCTCGGGTAATATCAAACTTGGAGTGTTTGGCTACAGCCGGCCGCTTTGGCGTTCGCCAGCCATCTACATTTTCCGATGCTGGTCTCTTGGAATTGAGACTGCCAGTTGAGTCCGAGCGTTGAAGGTATTTTTCCATATCTACCAAGAAGTATCGCTAACGGACATGTTATCGATAGTTTCGAATCGACTCTTGGACTCACTACTTTAGATTAGGTAAGAACGAGAGGTAGTAATAGCGAGCGTGCACACGAGACAAGCGCAAGACGCAAACTGAAGCGATGACCTGGTCCAGGCTGTGGGACGCTTGTGCAGGCCTATGTCCAGCAGTGGACGTCTTCTGGTTGAAATGATGATGATGAAGAGGTTATTGCGGTTTTGCCTGAAACCTACAGGGGGGGTGACCATAAGCTCTTAGAGTAAGGTTATTTTGTTGAGCATAAATGTATATGACTTGTATACATTCTGTCCCTTACGCACACTCAAAATAACTTTACTTAAGAGTCTGAAATAGCTATATAAGCAAGTATTATGTTTTATTTAAAAGTCTCTTTTCCTAAAAGCTTTGGTCTATTGATTGCAACGCACAACGCTGAGTTGCCGGTCATAAAATCCGCCTCGCAGCTGACGCATATTATATACCTTTATATACGGTTTTCATACGCAGGACACATGCGGTATACCGCAGCGTTGTAAACTGCGATTAAGAGACCAAAACTAAATATAGATATCTCATCATCATCTACTCGTATCATCTATCTATATATATAAAAGTGAAAGTATGTATGTATGATCCTTATAGACTCCGAAACAGCGCGACCGATTTTATGAAATTTTCAGAGAATCTTTTGATTGACCCAACGGATAATCCTGTAAAGTTTGGTGGCGATCGGAGCCTTGGATTTTTTTTTTACTTTGAACGCGGGCGAAGCCGCGGGCTGAATCTAGTATACTATAGATATGATATTAGTCGGGTGATCCAAATCTAAACGGCAAGCTAGGAATCAACTTATCTTCAGAGCCTTTAGACACCTGTGCGTAAAATCGGAGGCAAGCAAATGTGTAACGCGCTCATCGCGAAGAACGAAGGAAGGTGTTAAATCCGTCTCCCTATCTCCGGAAACACGCATGGATAAACAGCTATCCAATAGGAAACATTTGTGGACCGATAGCATTGATCTGGTAAAGAGGAGTAGGTATAGGTAAGCATGTCTGTACCTTCTGATTCTACAAAAGCTTTCTGAAATATTATCGTTTGGTGTCGAAAATAATCGTAATGCGAATGACTGCCAAGGGTTAGCTATGACAGACTATACAGCTAAGTGTAGTCCATGAAGGCTCTCTTATAAAGCATAAGGATCTGTATTGGAAAGGAAAAGATTTTTTATTTTTATTTTTTTAATTTTTACAAAAAAAAAAATACTTGCAATACAAAACACTACAAAGCGAAATATAAATTCCTTTTCGGACGTTGGTGTCTTTGGTACCTATTTTTTTTCGTTATTGACACTGACTGCCGAAAAGAAAGTAATTTTTCGCTTAGTGTTTTGTTTTGGAAGTCGGTTATCTTTTTTCTTTAAAAGATTTTTATCTTTCTCTTTTTGGTTTTGGTACCTTATAATACCATGAAAATCATTTATAGCCAAAGGGCTTCTCATAACAATTCCAACAAGCCTAAACACGACTGGGATACATTGTTTCATAACAGAGTTCCGTTGCCTACCTTCCGGCTTAATCACAAAGCGTCTTTGAGTAATCGGTGAACATACACAAAAAAAACAAGCAAAGTCGAACATAGAACCTCCTCCTTTTTGGAAAGTCGGTTAATAATAACCGACTTTCCAGAAGAACTAAAGCGGACGCTAATACTAGCACTGCAGGATCACTTTAGAGCATAATCCAAGAAACAACTCTTTGTTTACTGCTGGAATATCACAGAGGTATTACCACAGAACTATGACGAACAAGATACTTCAGTGTAACGCAGACACAGGAACACAGAACACTTACGATATCAGAGTCCGTTCATAGAATTCCACACTAGAGCCCGACTATACGGGATACCGGGCGATACTCGGTGCGGCTGCGAAGGTGCGTGAAATATAAATCAGCCAACTGTGATTTACGTGAAACCTCCCGGAAAGTTTTAATTCTGTTTCGCTCGGTTCTCGGCCATTTTATTTATCTATTATTTATTGCGCGGCGGGAAACTTAGACACTTTGTTTATTAGCTATTCAATTAGATCGCATGATACTTTTATCCTTCAAGGTTTGTTTGTGACCTGAGTCGCTCAGGGAGATTTGTTGGGAGAACTCGAAAAGTTTTCAACTTATTTGCTCGTTTCGTAGCGAACTGTTACCTTGGTAAGGTAGGTACTGTTTAAAACTAATCACACTGATTACTTTGTTCAGTAACTGTTTTTAACCGACTTACCAAAAAAGGAGGAGGTTCTATGTTCGACATTATGTATGTTTTTTTTTTATTTATTTTCACCGATATCTCCGTCAATTGTGAACTGATTTTGAAAATTCTTTTTTTCTTTGAAAGAGTATATTCCGAAATTGGTCCCATTTTAATTTGGTGAAGATCTGTTGAAGAACTTCGGAGATATACAACAGAACTCTTCAATAAATAACAGCAAATCTCTCGGGATTGCTGCAATCGCATGTCTGTTTATTGTTTATACCATTTCATAACATAACATCATGCCAGTACGCTCGAAAGGGGTATGCAGATCTCTCATTTCACCGGTTATATTCAAGTTTCATGTTATTCGGGTAATCTATTCTGTCGTTATAGGTACTTACTTAACTACTTCCCTATTAGATAGGTACAACAAAAAAGTTAAAAATAAAAAAACATTTTTACAAAAAATACTACCAACTTCCAAATAAGAAAACTAGAAAGTGAAAAATAACTTTATTTTTGGAAGTCGGTGTCCATAACTTAAAAATTAGGTACCTACCAAAGACACCGACTTCCAAACGATAAAATTAACTAAGGATGATAGAGAAATCCTTGAGGTATTAAGTCCGGGTATTTACAACAGAACTATGGAGCCTACATGAAGTCGAAATTAATAAAATCAAATAATGAATCGCAACCCACTCCAATTAATATACCAAGTATTAAACCCAACACGAGCACGTTATTAAACACCGATAATTAATTTGTAGCTGGCGTAGTTCAGGGTTCACATATTGATTAAGAGCTCTCGGACAATACCCGAGCCACGTTAAAATTACTCCATGTTTTGTATGCCACGAGCACTCTGTTACATTCCTATTTACCACACTAAACTTTGTTGCGAATCCCGTACGGAATTTATTTTCAAAACTATCCCCATTCTACCGAACCTACCTGCGTGGTAATAAAAGAAGATACCGTCACATTCCATGTTACTTTATGTTTGGCACAAAATGAAAATTTTGCAATGCAAATGGGGAATGCAGTTTCAATGAAGTTTTACGTCTGTATACGTGCTTCAGTCTGTAACAGCTTTTACTACTTAGGTATGTCAAATAATATATTGAAATACATATTTTAGTCGTAGGTAAATTCAGGAAAACAAAATTGTTTGCCACTTTCGTAAATTGAAACTTTTCTAAGATCTTTAACCGTTACATAGAAAAAATGCCATATCTGAAAAAAAATATCTTATCTTTTATGCCGTGCAACTATAAGTTAAGTAAACTATATGTTGATAAACAATTCATTAACCTTACTATATTAACGTTAAACCTACTTCTACATTTTCCTTCTTCCGAAAATCCTTGCACTCCTTATCCAGTCAATAGTTGCTTTTATTTTAATTTTGCAACCAAACTCAAATCATAAATCAACCATAGCGTAAAGCATCGCATTTCGATGTGCTGAAAATGGTTGCACATATCTTCCTTGAGGGCCTGTAGGTTGGCGCAAATAGTCACAATTCCTGCTTGGATCAAAAATATTTCCCCTACGGCGATTTCCCGGAGCCCGACATTTTAACGGCACAGAATCCACGACGGTTTTCAAAAAACCGGCCAAGTGCGAGTCGGACTCGCGCACGAAGGATTCCGAAACATTATCGCAAAAAACGGCAAAAAAATCACATTTGTTGTATGGGAGCCCCACTTAAATATTTATTTTATTCTGTTTTTAGTATTTGTTGTTATAGCGGCAACAGAAATACATCGTCTGTATAAATTTCAACTGTCTAGCTATCACGATTCATGAGATACAGCCACATGGGTGACAGACAGACGGACGGAGAGACATACAGACAGACGGACCATGGAGTCTTCGTAATAGGGTCCCGTTTATACACTTTGGGTACGGAACCCTAAAAAAAATGCCTCCCTATAGCTATGAGTTTTATTAGGTCAAACAGATTCGCTCTGGATCTAGGTCTAGACATTTTTGGCGAACCTAGTCTTTGTTTTATTACGAAAGGCTGTGGCTTTACGTTGCTGCACATTTCCTAAATTAAAACCGGTATGGTTCGTGCCATTTCTTATGAAATCAATGAAAAAAGAGAAGCAGCGGGGTGAGTAGAAGCGGTAGGACACCCTTTCAGTGGTTGATTACACTAGCTGAAAAGTGTTTGTTCCTGTACCAAAGTTTTAAAACCTACTACCGAGGCTGAAGTAGATACAGCTTAAAGACATAACTATTATATTTACTACCAAAACATTGCAACAGAATACGATATATTTTGAAGTAAGGACGTAGTAACTTTACACTGTACTGCTCACGTTAGTCGTCGGACCGACTTGTTCAGGCCGACGGGGAGATGTATGTTAAATTAGCATAACATTCGATGGCCCACCGCGGCCAGACCTGTAATGAGAATTTACTGCTTTACGGATGCCCCCGACGCATTTAGATATTCGGGCACGTACTCGTAATATGTTAGGCAGTCAGACAATAAGTTAGGCCACGCTAGAGACCAAGTTATATAGGAATAAGTGGGTTAACTTGGGGAACCGTTTTTGTGATAATGTGTTTCTTATTCGGTGTTTTGTCTGTGTTTGGGGTACTGGAGTACCGATGACTATACCATAGGTATTTGTAGAAGGGCCTGAGTGTCAGATACTCATGTTTTTGTAGTCATCATCTGCCTAGCCTTTTTCCCAATTATTGTTGGGGTCGGCTTCCAGTCTTACCGGATTCAGCTGAGTATCAGTGTTTTACATGGAGCGACTGCCTATCTGACCTCCACAACCCAGTAACTGGGTAACACGATACCCCTTGGCAAGACTGGTGTCAGATCTCAGGCTTTTGACTACCCGTAACGACTGTCAAAGATCTTCAAATGACAGCCGGGACGGAGGCACGGAGGACACTCGGTATGTTGAAATGGTCACCCATCCAAGGACCGACCTCGTCAAGCGTTGCTTAACCTTGAAGATTGACCCGTGCGGCTGTTATTATTTAGCCACGAGCCTTCTCACATCAAACGAACTCATTAGTTTTTGTAGTACGATCAAAAATACATTTCAGTTTGCATTAATTTGCATAGAGCTAAAAATCCTTAAGAACTCTACCGATTTTGAGCTCTGTAGATATTAATGCAAACCTATCTTTAATTTAGTTTTTTTTTATCGGTTTCAATCGACCTCTAACAGAGGTTGTTTTCCAGCATTTTCCTCATAGCATATGCATAAAGTAGCTATACAACAGATAGTCTGAGACAGTAGTAACTTTTTATCTAAATCTGTTTCTACAACAAGCAGTATGATAAGCAAATCGCATGTTAGGGCGGCTTGGTTCGCTATTGCACGATAACTACGACCGGAACCAAAGCCACTCCTTCGTTTTATTGTATAAAGCTGTCTGTGCCGCCATATGAATGTCAAAGTATTTTGATTTCTATTTAAATGGCTTTATTTATTTTAATTTAATATGTTCTATATTTTTTACCAATATTAATTATTTTTAATTAACTATATTTGAGAAACTAACTTATACATTTACTTACAAATTTACTTGTATAATTTATCAAATAATTATCTTGTAGAAATTATGTTAAATGAATACTAGATTTGTTATTACTGGGCGGCAATGTTATCACAAGTGCTATGTACGCTGTACTTGTCATTAGCATTGGTCCTAAAGTTGTCTATATTGTTCTGTCGATGTTTAATGCATGTGATGTGGCTGTACTGTTTTAAATAAATAAATAAAAGTTGGACCTTTTACACTATTCTATTGTTATTTCCTTTTTAATATCGTTGCACATGCTGAGATAGGAGCCTTTTTGGTCTCGCACGGGTTTATTTTTTTTTATTATTGTTTGTGTTTTTTTATCTCGTGTCTCCTGTGCGGGTCACAAATAAAAATGTTTTCTTTCTTTCTTCTTTCTACTATGTCCTCTAGAGTTTTTAGATGCCAACACTGCCAACCTATCCTCTGTAGGACTTAGGTAGAAAAAAAGGGGTGCTAATTAAACAGGCTTCTTTTTAATATCATTATTCGCCCCCAAAAATGTATGTTGCCTTCTAAATTACTAAGTCAGCCACAATTAACGAGCATCTAAATAATACTATGTTAGCCACTAGTTATCTTCTATGTAAACCACTCTAAATACAACTCAGCATGATGGTTATTTTTTAGCATCATAATTTTAACATGCATTCTAACAGTAAATTTCTAAAATACTATTAAATGACATCAAAAAATATATTTATTTAGCTTCTAATTTTTTAACTCGGTACGTTTAAAATGTAACTCATCCCATATTAATTGATCGTAAAAAAATTGCAAAAACATTTCATCAAATAGTATATTGGCCACTAATATTACCAGAAGCTATTGAGGAGAGACAAAATAAAAGACTTTATTTTTTGGTTTTAATATAGAATAGGTGCAAGTTGGATTAGTATTTATGCGACAGAGTCGACGGAGCCCCGCTGCGCGGGGCTCCTATTTCTGTATGCAGGGTTTAAAGTAACCTAACACGAAGGAGATGACGGGAGCTGAGTTCGCTCGCTTTGCTCGCTCACTTCAGCTCCCGTCATCTCCTTCGAACCTAACCTGTCCGTGTCGGGGTGCCCTAAGCTCCCGAGCTCGCTACGCTCGCTCTTGGACTTATTCATTGACCGTCATTTATTATTTTAAATATAATATATTATTTAAAATTCCTCGTCAGAACAGTACAGTGGTACTTCATTTTCACTTTTAAACGTCATAACTAATTATTACTCATCGAAAACTTTAATTTAATTACAGCGAAAACAATTGCAATACGAACGCACGAACGACAATAAACAATTACATGTGATCAACTCAACTCGTCGTCACATGAATCGAATGGCGCTCTCTGATTGGTGCAAATGGCCGGTCGCTGTCGTCTCGCGTACTCGCGCCAGATCATGCAGTGGCTATTTTCACGATAAAAGAATATGATGTATTGTTTTACATGCTAAGTTATAATAAATTATGCTTTCTTTCTTTCTTCGATAGAAGCTTGAATTATATTTTTTGAGGATATTGCGTTGAAGCTGTAAAACGTAAAATGGTGACAAGATATAAAATCCGTGGCCGAGTTAGTAAATTACGTGGCAATGTATAAAAAAAAATTTAATAAAAAAAAACAAAATACCCGACTGCTTAAAAAGCGAACTAAAAAGACGTAAACAAGAAGAAAATCATGCTGTGCAGTCGGAGGATACATATTCGCGAGCTGGCTGACCAAAACCAGATGTATCCTCCGACTGCACAGCATGATTTTCTTCTTGTTTACGTCTTTTTAGTTCGCTTTTTAAGCAGTCGGGTATTTTGTTTTTTTTTATTAAATTTTTTATTTATAACTTTTTAGTTAACATTTTTTTCGAATTAGGTACATTTAAATATATAAGTGTTATATATTTTTGAAATCACCTCTTAAAATCCTTTATTTTGATACCCCACACGATGGGTTTGGAAGAAAAAATAAAATTGGCCCCCCACAATATGGCGCCCAAAAGCTGTCATTTTTCTATTTTTCAATTTTAATGTACCCTATGACACTCGCAAGGTTAAGACGAATCGATTGACGTATGAATCATCAAAATCGGTCAACGCGTTTGGTCTCTGGAACGCCACATAGGAACAAACATACATACATACATACATACATACATACATACATACATACATACATACATACATACATACATACATACATACATACATACATACATACATAGACTGATAAACACATTACCCTCCTTCGGCAGTCGGGTAATAAGAAGGACAAGTCACAATAATTGATGATCTTTACTTGACGCTTTCTGTAGAATATTTAGTTGGCGTTGCAAAAAAGACGAATTAGTTTATTAGAGGCTATGTCATTTTCCCGTTGCTTAGTTATAAAATTAGAAGTTTAATCACGTGTCCAATAAATAATTTTGTGGCTAGACTTATAATTTCCCGAAAAAAAGTTATTATTGCCTAACTATTTAGTTATTCCCTTTATAACAAAGTCTCAAGATTATTTCGAAAGAAATCTATACTACTAATATTATAAAGAGGAAAGAATTAATTGTTTGTCTTTGTAAGTTTGTTTCTAATGGAGAAACTCAAAAATTACTTAACGGATTTAAAAAATTCTTTCAACTAAGGAAAAGCTAGCATTATTCCGGCCTGACATAGGCAATTCTTTTTTATCCCGACAACGGGTCCTGTGGGGTGGGCCACGGGAGCGAAGTCGCGGGGAAAAGCTAGTATTAAATAATTGCCTCGTTGGTTTAGTGTTTACAAGCGTAATTGCTGAACACCCAGCCCCATCGTACCCAGGGCCTCGTGTTCTGGATCGGTAATTCGGTTCACGAGTCTAAAAGTGTTATTCGGGTTTTCCATCTGGAATTTCTCGCCTAGGGGGCGACTTACCTACCTTACCTACCTTTTGGTCAAGCGCGAGCCAATAGACAAAAAAAAATGTTTGTGGTTGTTGTTAAAAATAATGAACAAAATATTATTAAAAAGATATCAAGCATCGACACTGTGAATCTTTTTTCCTTCCAAAAATATTCAGTGAATTACAATTACAATTACAATTTATTCATCAACAAACTTTGAGTACATAATTATCCTTAATACTACCACATAACTATAGCAGGTGAATGAGGCGCGCTGCAGCAGAGGGCAAGCAAGACCCAGCCCTGCGCTAGGAACTAACCTGTGTTACAGGCACTGGGCACCTACTCCACCGTCATACTTGCAGCACACTTACAAACATCGAGGTAGCATACAGGGATTAAGACTCGCTGATGTCCCAGCTTAGGCAAGCCTGTACATAGGGAATCAGTATATTAATATTAATGTAATTTAAACTCACACGATCAGCTCCACCAACATTAAAGTAATTTAAATCTAGCCGAACCATATCCAAATGAATTCAAATAAACAAAATTCAACACAATGCAATACAATTCAATACTATATAAATCAATCCAATTCAATACAATTCAAGACAATTCAAAACAAAACAAAACAATTCAATAAAATTCTATACAATTCAATACAAATCAATAAGATTCAATACATTTTAATCCAACTCAATAGTAACTGATATTAAAATAATAATTGAGTACAATAATATTATGTGCCACATTTACATTGTGTAGGGGTGTGTGGGTGCGTGTGATGTGTGAATGTGAGAGGACGTGAGTGCAGATGGGTTAATGGGATTACTTAGGTACTGATGTGGACACTATAGGATTTAAATTTGGCCTTTAACCAGCCTTGCCACATTTTTTTTTTTTTTTTTTTTTTTTTTTTTTTTTTTTTTTTTGTTATTCCGATTATTGCATTCAATGACTCACAAATAATATTACTTATAAAATAATAAAAAAAATAATGTTACTTATTATTTTTTTCATTTATTACTCTTGTAGAAATCTCACAAATAATATTAATTTACCAGGTTTTCAGTTTCTGTGTAATCTAATTGTAAAAGCCATGACTTTAGAATATTTTTAATTTCCTTCTGTTTTAATGGGTAAAGTTTTAATATTTTGTTAACTTTGTTGTATAGGATACCGCTAACAACCGTGTAATGCCGTTTAGCCATTGTCGTTCTGTGTCTTACTGAGGGACAGACTATATCCGATCGACGTTTGTTTTGGTATATCGAAGGGTCGTAATTTAAACTTGTGTGTTTCTTGGTTATAGTCTGCTGTACAAATAGTTGTCTCACCGTCAAGACAGCTGTATCATTGTAAATGATTGTTTCGGCATCAAAGAGTAATAAAATTTTACTCAATTCCAATCCAACGGCCGGTCTGCCAATTAGTCTCCGAATGATATTTCGAATTTTAAAAGTAACTTTTAAAATAACTGTGAAAGAATATTGATATTTGATGAATTATTTACAGTAGTGCTATTCTGTAAAAAAAATCACCGTGAAAACTTGGGTGTAGTTAGCTGTTAATCGGTCCAATCAACTTGGAATGACTAAGTTCACTTGAAGCTCACTCCACCTAAATTTTCACGATTAGTTGTTTGCAGAATAGACCGGCACTGTAATACAGTTTGCACTTTTTATTAGGCTTTGTCCCTCTTGTGGGTCCTCCAGTAGGTCCTATCAAGTTGAAATAACAATTCACTTCGAGCTCACTTCACCTAAGTTTTCACGATTAGTTGTTTGCAGAATAGACCGCCACTGCAATACAGTTTGCACTTTTTACTAAGCTTTTTCCCTCTCGTGGGTCCTCCAGTAGGTCCAATCAGTGTGGCATAACAATTCTCTTGAAGCTCACTCCTTCTAAGTTTTCACGATTAGTTGTTTGCAGAATAGACCAGCACTGTAATACAGTTTGCACCTTTTGTTAGGCTTTGACCCTCTCGTGGGTCCTCCAGTAGGTCCAATTAAGGTGGAATAACAATTCACTTCAAGCTTATTCCACCTAAGTTTTCACGATTAGTAGTTTGTAGAATAGACTGGCTTTGTAATACAGTTTGCACTTTTTATTAGGCTTTGTCCCTCTCATGGGTCCTCCAGTAGGTCCAATCAAGGTGGAATAACAATTCTCTTCAAGCTCACTCCACCTAAGTTTTTACGGTAAGTTGTTTGCAGAATAGACCGGCAGATAGAGACTATAACAAGCTTTGCACCTTTTGTAAGGCTTTGTCCCGTTCATGGTATGTTCGCACGTGTCTTGTTATAGATTATGTATTCAGAATTTTCGAAACTAAAGTATAAACACAACTGAATTTAATAATGCAAAAGGAAAGTATATTGAAGACTCTCGCACTCGTAACCTCACCTCACTTCAGTTTTACAACTCCCCTTTATAGGGGTTAAAGGGGGTGCTAGTACTAAACCCGGTTACTGAGGCTGAACGAGTGACACGGGCCTTAAAATTGGTTAGACATCACGTACATAGGGCTGAGCAGATAAATCAATCTACCTAGACTTTTCCAAACTATGTATATTTAGTAGCCTTATTGCGTAAGTGAATTCGGCAAGACAAAGGGCGAAGATAATGAACAAAGACAGAAATCCACAACGCGTCTTTCATCTCGCATGTGATTGGTCGATTGTTAATACTCTTTGCCTTGCTGAGTACCAGTATTATACTAGGAACGACTGCCTATCTAATGATCTTCACAACTCAGTAGGTAACTGTGTCATCGTCTTCAGCTTTATAATGTTCCCACTGCTGGGACACAGGCATCCTCTCTGTGAGAAAGGTAATGGGCCTTAATCCAGCACGCGGGCCCAGTACGGGTTGGGAATGTCACATGTCTTCGAATTTTTGGTTCTAGGACATGCCGGTTTCCTCACGATGTTTTCCTTCACCGTTTTAAGAGCAGTGGTGACGAAATAATTTACACAAAGTAAAAGCCTGCTTGGGTTCGAACTCACGACCTACGACACGTCAGTCGGGACCGTTACCACTGCTCTCTGGGTAACTGAGTAATTAACGACATCTCTTTGCAAAACTGTCATCACAATTTCTGCCATCTGACTATCGTATCGACGGTCACAGTCATACTTTCTGAGGTACAAAAGAGTCTCGATGTGTAAAGGATACTCACCCATCCATGGACATCCCACCCATACGCACTAAACGTTTTGAGAATACTTTTATTATGCGTACAGCTAAGGAGTGGAATTCCCTGCCGGAGTCTGTGTTTCCCGATAGCTACAATCTAGGGGTCTTTAAGTCAAGAGTGAATAGGTTACTACTAGGCAAGCGTGCTCCATCGTAGACCACATCTTCGCTTACCATCAGGTGAGATAGTGGTCAAGCGCGAGCCTATAATTGATAAAAAAAAAAAAAAAAAAGGAAGCATTGCTTTAGTTATTACTCTTAAGCCACGAGCTTAAAGGGCTGTGCAGATAGGGAGCCGATATTATCTATCTACGTTTTACATTTGCGTTTACCTCCATCAACCTTCGTCCAACCCTAAGGCTCCCCTATGCTTATCGGCCGGCAATTTGACTGCACCCTTGTGTTACAAAAATTGAGGAGCCGATATCTTGCGGCCGCGTTAGGGTTTACACTTTGTAATGGAGTACTCCCGTAAATTCGATCCCAAAAGCGTTCCATTTGGGGAAGGCGTGATAGATAGGTATTAGGGTGGTTTAGATTCCCGCGTTTGAGGTATTGGACAGTATGTGTAAGTGGCTTGAGTAAACAAATGTTTGGGAGGGATGGGTGAATAACAAATAGGCTGGTAATTGTTTTGTTACGTTTTGTGGGGAAAACTCCATTAAAATAATGTGCGTGTGTCTGTGATCCGTTTAGGGAAATAGGGATTAGATTAATACTGCTTCAAAAGAGGTATTGTTTAGTTAAACTAAACGCTACCTCTTTTCAAACAGTTCCCGTCGAAACTCACTAGTTTCAACGGGAACTGTTTCCGCAACTCCACGTCCAGCGCGTATTTTGCGTACTACAAAAGAGGTAAAGCTTTTTTGGTTTTGATCCACATTTGTAGGTACTGTGTTGTTTGCCTCTGAGAGCTGTAATAATGTACCAGACTCATGAAAACCGCGATTTAAAATACTCTCAGACTGTTAGACACGCAATCACTCTTTCGTGCCTGTGGATCTCACATAGGTAGTTACGCTGGATAAGTACCCATCCTGAAAATACCTACCTAGATTTCAAAATAAGTACTGATAGGTAGGTAACATAATAAGTACCTAACTACTTATAGGTATATAGGAAAGTAGGTAAGTATATTGAAAACTGTCGCACTCGTAACCTCACCTCACTTCAGTTTACCTTTCGACTATCCACTTACGTTTTTTATTTTGAATATATACCGTCAAACAGTGATCGCTAGGCTACGTTTGTATGGAAGAGTGATCGAATAGGGCAACCTTAAGCTTTAAATTCACTAATTAACCAGTTGCACCTATTTCTACTTTCACTCCACATCACCTTCAAAAGTAGATAGATATAGACCCATCTTATGGTGTCTACAGACCAAAGCCGGCGGCTCAACCCGCCGGCGCCGGGCGGCCTCATTTGAAACAAACGCAAAACCAAAGTTTTAGAATGAGGCCGCCCGGCGGGTTGAGCCGATGGTTTTAGTGTGGAGACACCTTTAAACATACAGTATTTTTTCATTTCAATGTTAAATATTCAACAGACTTATTTTAGGTAGGTAGGCATGTTCCAGCCTAAGCAAAGAAGACCGTAGAAAGGTTTTTCTTTTTCTTAGATATTTTCGCCTCTATTTTCCGTATAGTTTTCTACAGTGTTTTGTCATGAAAATATTGTCTCGTAAATAACTTTATGTATGCGCATATTAAGTAAATGATGTTAATATATCCGAGTCACACGAAATCTGAGGGAAGACGACCGAGCTGCAAAATGTAGGTATATTATGTGCTTAGCAATAAGCGCTTAAGGGTACACTAGTCGACGGCACGAACTATTTTGTGCGCGGGGTTAAAATGTGTGCTATATCAACCGACAACACGTGTGGAACAGATAGATGCTGTTATGAGCAGTAAGAAGCTAGTTCGCGTACACACTTTTGCAAATTTGTAGCTAAATGGATGATGATTTAGAACGAAAACGAGCGCGTGAAATTTTATAAACAGACCTTTGGGAGTCTGGATTTCATGAAAAAACGACTAAATGTATCTGTTCAAAATAAAATTATTTGCATTGTTGAACTACTAATTTATCCCTGTATGGAGGCCGTTTTTCAATTTTTCTTCTTCTTATGGTACTTATTTGCGCCCAAAGATGCGTAAAAATTAGTGTTAAAATAAGGAACTTTCGAAGCTCATAACTTTCAAGTAAATTTAATTTTTACTTTTTTGCTTCCATACAGGGCTAGATAATGATGAGACAAATTGAAATCATTTTTTATTTTGAACGTACATCGTCAAACAGTGGAGTAAAAGCCAGACTACGTTTGTATGGAAGAATTTTCGACTAGTGTACCCTTAATATATTAGTCCGGACGTGGTTAGGTATTTTGGAAAATTAACCTTATTTTGGTTACTTGCACACAGATACCCATTCTACCTCTAAATTTATTAGAGTACCTACCTACTAACTTCCGGCAGCAGTTTCGCAAGCGTGAAAGTCAAAAATTATTCCACGGGAACGTACTAATGACTTATTCTCACGTAATCTAGGTCATCCGTATGCAAGTTTCATTTAAATCTGTTCAGCCGTTGAGGCGTCATTATTAATTTAACAAAGATCTTAATATACCATACAGACTTTTCAACATTTTCCTATTTACCCGACTGCCGAAGGAGGGTAATGTGTTTATCAGTCTATGTATGTATGTATGTATGTTAGTTCCTATGTGGCGTTCCAGAGACCAAACGCGTTGACCGATTTTGATGATTCATACGTCAATCGATTTGTGTTAACCTTGCGAGTGTCATAGGCTACATTAAAATTGGAAAATAGAAAAATGGCGGCTTTTGGGCGCCATATTGTGGGAGGCCAATTTTATTTTTTCTTCCAAACCCATCGTGTGGGGTATCAAAATAAAGGGTTTCAAGAGGTGATTTCGAAAATATATAACACTTATATATTTAAATGTACCTAATTCGAAAAAAAATATTAACTAAAAAGTTATAAATAAAAAAGTTAATTAAAAAAATCAAAATACCCGACTGCTTAAAAGCGAACTAAAAAGACGTAAACAAGAAGAAAATCATGCTGTGCAGTCGGAGAATACATCTGGTTTTGGTCAGCCAGCTCGCGAATATGTATCCTCCGACTGCACAGCATGATTTTCTTCTTGTTTACGTCTTTTTAGTTCGCTTTTAAGCAGTCGGGTATTTTGATTTTTTTAATTAACTTTTTACCGATGACCTGGTGAAGGTTGCGGGGATCCGCTAGTTGCGGGACGCACAGGACCGGTCAATGTGGCGACGCTTGGGGGAGGCCTATGTCCAGCAGTGGACGTCTTTCGGCTGATATGATGATGATGATGATGATGAATTAACTTTTTTACCTAAGCAGCACTGGCTGGCTAGGCCATACCACTTACTTGATGATACTTTTGCTTTGAATTGATTTGTCGTAGCACATGACATTGCGAAGCATGCCTCGCAATGTCTGTATCCGCCTTTAGGGATTTAAGTCTAAGCTGCACTGACCAAACGTAGGTAAGTAGGTATACTTTTATAGATCAAGTCTCCACGGCTTGACCTTTGACAAGGGGTCAAACAAAGGCTTTGACCCCTAAGCCAGCCAACAAATAAAAGATCAATAAATTTACAAAAAAAAAGCGATGGTTAAATAAGGTATAAGTCATACGAGGTCGCGGGTAAATATGCGCATATATCTAGTAGTATCGCACGACGGCACATTACCCTCCCGGGGGATAATGATGCTTGAACTATGGAGATTCTTCGCATTTTTCAGTTACGAGACTGGTGTCTTAGGAACAGAACACGAGTGGGTGGGTGTATGAACTTTATGAATAAAATAGTATTTTAGAAAATCTGCGGGGTAATGGTGATAACAAAATCAAAGACGAAAGTGGCAGTGGGCAGGGCTCATTGCTCGCAGAACGGATGGCCGATGGTGCAGAAAAGTTCTAGAGTGGCGACCGCCAACCGGAAGACGTGGCGTTGGAAGGCCTCCCATCAGGTGGACCGATGACCTGGTGAAGGTTGCGGGGATCCGCTGGTTGCGAGACGCACGGGACCGGTCAATGTGGCGACGCTTGCGGGAGGCCTATGTCCAGCAGTGGACGTCTTTCGGCTGATATGATGATGATGATGAATCAAATACGATGCCTATCCTTTTTTATTTTAGCAATTTAACATCATTCATAGCGTTATTTACGTTGTCGAGCAGACGGATTTTTCAAAAATAATTATGGAGCAACGGATTCAGTGGCGTAACACTGTCTAAGACCCGTGGCAAATTCATCGGATTATTCGGATGGGGTGTACCTTAATGTAAAAAGGCATGACGTTTTGTTTCTTTTTTAAGGTTCCGTAGTCAACAAGGAATCCTTACAGTTTCGCCATGTACGTCTGTCCGTCCTTTCGCAGCTTAGCTCAGACTCTTGGTACTAGAAAGCTATAATGTGGCATGGATACACATACTAATCACGCTGACAAAGTGGTAAAATAAAACCATGAAACATATTTTTTTAGCCTTCCTCCTGTACAACTAAAGTGGAGATGTTTCTTTTTTTCTCGTCTATCCAATGGCGTGGGGTATCGTTGTTAGGCCATTCAAAATTCAAAAAAACGTTTTTCGATTCAGGGATCCGTTTGCATAAAATTAAGCTTTAAATGGCTATTTTTTGTTACAATCAAGTGTCCACCCCTGCCAGCTAACTAAATGGTTGCTTTTGCATACGTGAAAAAATTCACGGCGGCATAGTTATTTAACGAAATTAAAAGGAAAACTTTCACAGCTAATTAGGCTTTACAAGTTTACGAGTAATTAGTCGACCAACTTGTAGTTGAAAGAGTAAAAATTTAGTATAGGTATTCTTAAATGGGGACAATAGTTTTCGAACGGCAAAGTTAATTTTGTTTATCCTTTCGTTAGAGCAATGTAATGAACATTGCTCTTTGTTTATGAAGGTTAGTAATGTTACCTATTTATTTTGTTGAATAGTTTTTTTTTTTTATCTATTATAGGCCCGCGCTTGACCACTATCTCACCTGATGGTAAGTAAATGTAGCTGTTTATGCAGAACCCTCTGTGCTCGAATCAGACTGCCACTTGGCCGGTTTTTTTTATAAATCACAATTATACATAACAGGTAGGTCCGATAAAATGGAAACTACGAAGATAGTGAAAAAAACCGGCCAAGTGCGAGTCGGACTCGCACACGAAGGGTTCCGTACCATTATCGCAAAACACTGCAAAAAAATCACGTTTGTTGTATGGGAGCCCCCCTTAATTTATTTTATTTTAATTTAATAATTATTATTTTTTGAAGAGAATATACAACTAAATATTCTGTGAATATTTCAAGCGTCTACCTGTTGCCGTTATTAATATCGAGCAAAAAACGGCAAAAATATCACGTTTGTTGTATGGGAGCCCCCCTTAAATATTAATTATATACTGTTTTTAGTATTTGTTGTTATAGCGGCAACAGGAATACATCATCTGTGAAAATTTCAACTGTCTAACTATCACGGTTCATGGGATATAGCCTGGTGACAGACAGACAGACAGACAGACAGACAGACAGACAGACAGACAGACGGACAGCGAAGTCTCAGTAATAGGGTCCCGTTTTTACCCTTTGGGTACGGAACCCTAAAAAGAATGTCTCAAACAAATCATCCTCATATCGATCAAACTATGTCTGCGTAGTGGACCTTTCTTACTTAGGTACATAAAAACAGAAACCGAGAATCCTCCGACATCTTTTTCTTACGAATATGTTTAAACCTTAATCATTTATTCATATAATAGTAGTTACTTAACCTAACTTAGATTGATTAGATACAAAATAATAATAGATTTTTCTTAAAAAGAAATGTTCTTTCGTGGGCTTTGTCCGATCTGTCACCCTATTGTTACGTCACTGAATGGATTAGCAATATCCTTTAAATGCGATAGAAAGTCTGATAAACTGTTACGCAATATGATATGAGTGCTGATTTTAATTAGGTAGATTATTATAATCGCCAACCCGTTAAAATTCAATCAATCTTCCTAGCCTTTTCCCAACTATATTGGGGTCGGCTTCCAGTCTAACCGGATTCAGCTGAGTACCAGTGTTTTACATGGAGCGACTGCCTGTCTGACCTCCACAACCCAGTAATTGGGTAACACGGTACCCCTTGGCAAGACTAGTGCCCTTTAAAATTCTGACACATTTTTTATTGTTTGCAGCAGCTTCTTTGCAGAGGCGACCGTCTTGAATTGTGACGTGGGATGCGTTATCTTTTTTCAGAAAGCTTACAGTCACTCAAAGGGCAATGGAGAGGGCTATGCTCGGAGTTTCCTAGCGTGATCGAATCAGAAATGTAGATATCCGCAAGACAACGCAGTGTTACCGACATAGCCCGAAGAATTGCTAAACTTAAGTGGCAGGGGGCAGGGCATATTGCTCGCAGGATGGATGGCCGATGGGGCAGAAAGGTTCTGGAGTGGCGACCGCGAACCGAAAGACATTGCGACGTTGGAAAGCCTCCCACCAGGTGGACCGGTGACCTGGTGAAGGTTGCGGGGATCCGCTGGTTGCGAGACGCACGGGACCGGTCAATGTGGCAACGCTTGGGGGAGGCCTATGTCCAGCAGTGGACGTCTTTCGGCTGATATGATGATGCGCTATACCAATGGGTACCTACTCGTAGTAAACGCTTAGTTAACGCAATAGCCATTTTCCTCAAGTATCTTGGCCCGTGCTACAATTATTATCTACAATCGTTCACTCTAGGTACGCATTGACAAAACTCTTAAAAAATCTTAAAATAAATGTGTTTTCATAGCAAGTAGCAAGAACAGTGAAAAGTAGCGAAAACAACAAAATTTATGCCAAAACTTCGTAGATCAGGGGGTGACCATAAGCTCTTAGAGCAAGGTTAATTTGAGTGTGCGTAAGTGACAGATGTATATGACTTGTATACATCTGTCACTTGAACTACGATAGTTTTGACGCGTCAGGGTACGGGGGCCGAACAGAACAATTAGTCAGGTCGCTTCAGATTTTGAAATCTTGTTTCTAGGGAATTTTGGCTACGTTTTTGTACAAGGCCTACCTACCTACCAGTAGGTATTATTTTATTTGTAGGTAACTGACTGATGTTGTTTTTGATCGGGCCACCATTAAGTAGGTAAGAAAATATGCCCGACGCTTTCTGAAATTGCCTTTTAGGTACCTACACATATTACATCCTCATTTCGCCAAGTATGTTTACAATCCCATGGTACAGAGAGCGACCCCATGTCAACGACCTTGAGGGATCTAAACGCGCACTTGTTTCACACCCGCGCGACCCAAAATTTAGTAGTTTTTTGTACTTTCCTTGTTATTCTATAACTTAAAAAAAGGCTCAGATCAAAATGTAGATAATTAAATTCTCTTTGAGATGGTGTCGATATCATTAAAATGCGCCCAGCGGTTTTGGTGCGATTGTCGTGTTTTTGTCCGTTTTAGACACAACTTTACAAATAAAAGTTTTATGAAGAGTTTCTGGAGGAACTTGGGGAAATCTCTCAGCTGTGAGACAGTAAAGGCTAAACAAAAAAGGGCTATAGTAATAACCAGTTTCCGATTAAGTATGCTTTCAATCTACGGTGATATGAACAAGGTAACAAGACTTGCAGTTCAAGATAGTGCAATAAAATAAACTTCTCTTGCATAGTAAATTTTCTGCAGCTAAGTCTAGATTCTTAAGGACTAAGTTGTTTTCGTTGTGCCATGATCCGGTTGTAATAACAAGTTAAATTGGGCGCACGGTTGGCGCAGTGGTTGAGCAATTGACTGCTGCGCTGCATGTCGCGGGTTCGATTTCCGCACGGAACAAATATTTGTATGATCTACATATAGTTGTTTCGGCTCTGGGTGTTTGTGTATGTGAGTTTATATGTTTGTAAACGCACCCACGATACAGGAAGAAATTCCTAGTGAGGGGCAACGTTTTTAAAAAAAAAAAAAATTGAAAATGGTCCTAGGTAACATATATTTTTTTTCCAAAAAATTACGTTTAGACGTGATTCTCATTTTAAAATCAGCTACTCAAGGGTATCTGCGCCTTAATTGTGCACAAATCGGGGGTCCGAGCTGGTACTGATAAATTTTATTGGAGAAACCCAACAACACTGCACAACGTGGGCATCAAACTGAGGTCCCCATGGTGGGTAGATAAGTGTCTCTGTGGTGGGTAGTCACTTTTGCGACCACTAGACCGACAATAAAATCACAATAAGCGGAACAACGATTTTCCTTGCGATTTCATGGTTGACATTATTGCGGTTTTTCAAAATGATTAGTGCATTGACTCCATGACTCCTATTCACATTTTCAGTTATTTAAATAACTGCTTGCTTTTAATAACTAATAACGCCTGGGGGAGGCCTATGTCCAGCAGTGGACGTCTTTCGGCTGAAATGATGATGATGATGAGGTTGAAATAACTGCTTGTAGGAAATGCCAAGAGCCGATGCTGTGATTCGTGATATTGTTGCAAAATAATTATACCGTCACCAATTACTCTGCAATGCTGTACAATGGTAGGTATTATAATACAAACACAAGGGCGTCGCCAAGGGGGGCAGGTATGGACAGCTGCCCCCCCCCTAGAGTTTAAAAATAAGTAGGCAAATGGATAGAAATCATGGTCCTACGTCAACATAAACCCAACCCAACAAATCTAGCCATTTTTTGATGTCCTAAAAGAGTATTAAAAGTGTTGAAATATTTAGTCGGTCTACTAAAATCAATCGTTAAGCAGCCTCAGGAGACTAAAAACCTGGTTAAGAAGTTCTATGGGGGAAAGTCTGGCCATGATGAATGTGCACAGAAAACTTATTAATCAAAACTCAAGTTTACCCTCCGATGATTGAGCTCGTGGAACGTTGGACTTTATTCCGTTCTTATAACAATCGCCGTATGGGTAAGACTCGTACCAGTTTAAAGCTTCATAATAATAGGCTTTTGACTGTACCGTATTTAAAATTCATACTTTTTCCCATCCTCCATATATGACCTGTCCCCCCTGGTCCATCGGCTGGTGATGCCCTTGCCCAAACATATAAATTCCTGGAACAGGTATTTGAGATCTGCAGACTATTTTCTAAGTGTGCGTTTGTACGCGTCATAGTAATTCAAATTAAGAAAGGAATTGAACCAAATAGGTATCCATAGCGCAGGAAGCTAAAATAGTTGCTCCAAAACCAAGGTCAACGATCACGTTACCCATAGAATTCTTACAGCTTTCAAGAGCTCACCACCCTTGGTAGTTGGTTGACTGGTAGAGAATGCCTAAGGCATTAAGTCCACCGACCTTTGAGCATGAAAATTAAATAAATATAGTTGAATGAAACCTAGCAAGAAAACGAAAACGTTACGAATCATTTTCAATTTTTATTATAATAGATACACATTTGCTTTATAAAAATTGTCTAGAGAGACTATCTAACAATTAAAGTCTCCGCTAGATGCCAAAAAAAAAAGTCATGGACCCAAGTTATACCAAAAAGTATAATTACGTATTTTGAAAACATGATTTTTTTGTTTATGGAGATATTTTGTTAATTTTGGTAATTAATCGTTTATATCATGTAAATCGGTCCACGCATTTAGGAGATTAACTCATTACTAAAAATAATTTCATGCTTAGTGAAAGGGTCAAGGGCGCCTCTTACCACGATACGTTTGTTTTGATCGTGTTAGCGACACTGCCTTTACATTATTTACGTATCGTTTTGTAATATTGGAATACATTGGTAGACAGGTGTTAACGACTTTTATTTTTGTTTTCTGGCGGTGACTTTAAAACTAAGCAAATTCAAATATTTACATTGCTTTATGAAGTTCCCATGGAGAGTAAAAGTTCGTAAATATTATCTAGATAGTTCTAATATTGGGGAATTCGCTAAACAGTCGAAAATCGAGGTTTGATTTAGGTTTTATCCAATGTAAATTTCATAAAGCAACTGTTTTACGGTGGAATTCAAAATAACTATGTTGACATCGTACGTACCCTTCAATATTACATATTTAATTATAAGTTATACATATACATATATTTATAATTTACATATCCATTAATCAGTTTTACGACATTTCATAGCGAAATTATTTCAATATTGCTGTTAAATAATCAGATGGAATTAAAACACTGGTGGAATTAAGTAATAATTATGGCATATACATGTCGCGATGTCTTCATAAATGTCTACATTTGGGTGGCATGCAAAGGAATAATGAACATAGCCATAGAATTATTCTTAACGCACGTCCAATCCCTGGCAGGTCTTTGTCAATAAAACACTACAGTTATTGCACCTGATGCAGAGTTATTACCTTTATTTAGAATGTAGACATTTATAAATCAATATATAATAATATCATTAAAATTAATGCTGCTCACATCTTGTAAAATATAACATTTAATTTACCTAGATATTATATAAAAACAACAAGACTATAATGAACATTCACCACATTGGAGTAACACACTTGATTTTCAGTTTGCAAATTTTATTACTTTTGACTGAGATTTTGAGGACCAGCCCACTTTGATGAACAAAGCCGTCGGGATTGTCAAATGAAGAAACAATAAGATTTCACACAATTATAAGTATGTCACAGCTAGGGAAGCTTCACAAAATCAGAGATGTAGAATTATATTATGCATTAAACATGAACGAACAATTCCGTATGCAAAAATTTGTATATGTAAAAAAAACACAATATTCAATAAGGGTGTGATTCGGAAAGCCACCTAGCTTGAGATTATGAGCATGCGGAACAGCGAAACGGCACGTCGTCAGCTCGATAGTCTACCTGGAATTACGAAAACAACTTGTCAGTATACAACAAAGATTTAATTATTGCTTGTCGAAAATTATTTTCATACTTATTTAGAATTATTCTATGAAAGAGATTTAAGGTCTATCCACACATATCAGGGGCGGGCCCGGGCACGTCCCGTGCACGGACGTGTGTGAACGAGTTCATATAAAATGTTCCCACCGATATTTTTTTGAGCCCCTGACGGGACACGGTCTGTCCACGTCCCGGTCACGGCCCTGATATGTGTGGATAGACCTTTAGATTGCACAAAACAAAAAAAAAGTTTTTTTTGTTGCTGCAATAAACATGATTTTGAGGTACAAACTTGAGTCTGAGCTCTACTCGACTAGGTCTTAGGCATGCTCCTAACTGGCTAACGATCACACGAGTTAACGATGCAACACTATACTCCATTTGAAATAACATTAGACATGTTTCCAAATCTTTTTACAGTCCGTTCAATCGATTTTGAGTTCTATCCCGTAAACTTAAGGAGGACATAAAAAGCATAAACCTGTTACCAAAACCAACTGTTTACTACAGCTACCATATGTAGTATCACCAACGCAATAGAAGTCAAAATCGGTTGAACGGGCTGTAAAATGGGCTAATTTAAACGTCTAATGTTATAGCAAATGGAATTAGTCCTATTTGGCGCAGCCGTGGGACACAGAATGTCATATGTCGCGCTATCAAAATGTGTTCATGTGGTCGCGCGATGACTTGCAAAGAAATGTGTGTGTTTAATCCCGCCGTGCGACGAAATCCCAGTTTGCTCATAAGATCGTAGCCAATTAGGACGTCGCCTTAGATGACGAAGGTAGTAGCAGATTGTGCACGAACGTAATCGATCCATATAGATCGCGATAATACCGACCATCTAAGCCTATCTACCGGTCGACCGACAAACGTTATCTGGGTATAGTTCTCGCCAAACTTCTTGGCCGACCAATAACATTCGAGATAAATGACGCTATGTGGATTTCCGTCTGTGTGATTGGTCGATTGGATAGCGGTCAAACTCTTTGCGTTGCCGTATTCACTTACGCAATACGGCTGCTGAAGTTGGCTTTCCGATTCGCAAGGCACGGCGCGGTGCTGTTTTTGTATGATATGATACTACTGCGCAGCCATTGTGGTCAACTTCAGGGCAACACGCGATGCATCTAAACATTTGAAGTCCTAATGACTGTACTTACATAAATAACTAGCTGACCCGGCAAACTTTGTTTTGCCATAAAAACACCAAACATTCATCTCCCCCCCTACCCTACCTACCCTACTCTACCTACCCTACCTACCCACCCTACCTACATACCTACCCTACCCTAAACGGGATAAAAAGACTACATCCTTCCTCTGCATTTGATGGTTGAACTCGAGGCAAGGAAGGCATTACATCGTCTTACTGTTACTGGACTATGAGATGCCTCTAAGCCAAAGACTAACCATACAAAATTCGATGGAAATGAGGACCTGCATCGGTAAAAAGCATGATATCTGATAAAATGCAAACTATGTTTGTATTTGAAAGGTCTTTCAAGGTCCAAATCCCAACAATAAAGGACTGGACGAAGAGACTTGATACACTAGAACAAGATAGTCTGATGTGGTACACTGATGGATCCAAAAGTGAGTCAGGCTGCAATCAAAGCCATCCTACAAAGTGGACTCCAAACTTGTTCTGTATGCTATTTAAACCCTAAACAGGCTTGGGAAGCATAACAGAATAAGAGTTTTTTTTTTAATCTAATATAGGCTCGCGCTTGACCACTATCTCACCTGATGGTAAGCAATGATGCGGTCGACGGTGAAGCACGCTTGCCTAGAAAAAACCCATTCACTCTTGACTTAAAGACCCCTAGATTGTAGCTATCGGGAAACACAGACTCCGGGAGGCAATTCCACTCCTTAGCCGTACGCACAATAAAAGTATTCTCAAAACGTTTAGTGCGTACAGACGCGTGCGCGCGTGCGGACCTATATGAGCAGGGGGCAAATCCGTTACCTGCTTGGGGCCTTCACTAGCCAATTTAGAACCAACAACATGCTCATGAAGATGGGTCTAACCGCGACACCCATGTGCAGGTTGTGTGGGGAACATACGGAACGCATGGAGCACCTTTTGTGCACATGCGATGCACTGGCTAGTAAGCAAAATAATGGGTAACCTAGGGGCGGGATATCCAACACCAAAAGACTATAGGCTCATATCTCCTAATCTCGTTGTAAAACTCATGAAAAAGGTTTTCAACGAGATTGGGGAGGAGTAAGTTATCTAGGGGACCACAAAAGATCCCAATGGGTAGAAATGTCAGAGTTATTTCTCGGCCTCTCCGCAAGCTATCACACCGATCGTTCGATAATAGAAAGAAAGGATCATGCGTTGCCGAACTGCCAATCGACATTTCCTACTACACCAAAAGCTACCCTAAACTACCACAAATCGACCGACTTCCATCAATTTCATCGATCGATTGATGTTGTAACACCCTTATTAAACGAATGACGTAACTTAGGATATCCTTACACACTTTGACATAGTCATCGACCACACAGCCCATAGACGCCTAATAACAGGCGAGCGATGTCTGTCAACACATATGACTAAAAGATCATATCCAGGTAATAAAGGTCGCCACTCGACAATTTCGAATTAGTAGCGACCACTTCAGTGAGCCGTAAATACTTCCGCGTCCGTCAACAAAAAAAATATTTCATAAATATTATAATGGCCTCTTGAACAATACGTTGGTATGGTAACAACATCCAGACTTCAAGTTCCCGAAAAAATGGCTTATCATTTCATTGTTATGTTAATAGTTACATAAACATAATTAGATTTATTTTCTGATATTATTTGTCGGAGTTCATATTATACTGGTCAATTTGTAGGTGAAAACGCCCACCGCATGTTTGCGTCTCTTTCTTTTTAAAGTAATTTTTTCGCTATCTCTTCTCCTCTATAATTTCGTAAATAGAACTAGTGATGCACTATATCCTATGACCAAATCTGTTATCGATAAAACTAGAAACCTTACAAATAAAGACATTAATTTAAAAAGTTTATTAATTGTGAAACGATGTTTTGATTACGTTTTTTACTAATATTTTATTGATTACGTTTATAACTATATTTAAGAACCAACAACCGAAAAAAGTATGTTTCCTTAAGAATTTTGATATTTCTTTTTTTAGTTTTAACATTTTATTTTATTACTAAAATGTTAAAACGCCGTATAATTAATAATAAAGAAGGTAATTTTAATAAAATAAAAATAAGTACAAATACTATTTATAAAATATCGATACCTGCCTGGTTTTATTTAAACCTGTCCCACCCTTAATGAGGCGCATGACCTTGGTAAGGGACCAATCAGAGCGCAGTACCCCCGTGCCTCATACCTCAGCTAGTTGACAGAATTGTTTTGATGTATTAGATCAAGCATTAGGCGTCTAGTGGCTATGTGGTCGATGGACATAGTTGACGCGTTTTCTAAATGAACAAAAGTTGGATAAGTGATTGGTTTTACCTTTTCTTAGGTGTTTCATCCTTGGCTTTCTTGTCAGCCTCCCTACGCTTGGCGGCCTCCTCCCGCTGCTGGCGGATGATGGCGAGCCTGGCGAGGTCGGCTCGCGCCTGGTCGGTCTTACCCTCCGCGTGCAGCTTCTGGTACGCCGCCGCCGCGCGTTGTTTCTCTATCTCTTCCCGTTCACGCCTGTAACATAAATGGAATTTATCATGAATACAACTTGAACTTCAGCCTCGATAAAGTGGAACCAACGGGCTAGGATCACGCGTCATAACTGAGGTAGGCCTAAGGGCGGTTACGCACTACATCCGATTCTTGTACGTGAAATTTCGGTTCCGAAGTAGTTGTAGAACTTCTTGTAGGGAAGCTTACACATTCCATCCGATCCGTCCGAACTTTCAGTCATAATTCAGAACATTTTGAACTCGGAACTCAAATCACGGGGCACGGACGTGAAGTGCGTTGCCGCCCTGAAACACTGTCGTGACGATTTTGAGTCGTCTTTGACAGAATGGCTGAAACAGGCAATATTCAAAAAACTTTTGCGCAGCAGTGGGACATTATTGGTTCATGAAAAAAAAAGAAACTTGAACTAATTTAATGGAGCAATCATCAAAGTATGGGATGTTATGTAGGTAACACCTGCAACATGGGTTGTTCCCCAGATTGATCGAGTAAATTAAATGGCATTTGAGTATTTAATCAAATTGAATTAAGATATTGTAGAGCAAATAGGCTTAGGCCTAACAGTGGAATGCTAAAAATGCATAGTTAAATTTATTGGCGTAATAAAATGTTTTTAAACTTTGAAACTCAGAAGAGCAAATAAAAAATAAATAAACCCAGCATAGACTATTACTATTGAAAATAATAGTCCTCTTTTTTAAACAATACAGAAATTAAAATTACCTTGATAGCTGAGGTTTTTCTCCTTCGCCTAAATTGTCCAAGTTGGTCAATTTCTTGTTTTTCTTTACTACACGGTTGGGATTTTCTACTTCAATGAGGCCTGATACACCCTTGGCTTTGGATGGTCTCTGAAATATTATAATTTAGTTTCAGATTAACATTTTCATTAGAATTTGGGTGCCATTTAAAAGCACAACCGAAACATTTTCAAGTTATTTTAACACACCTTCAAGCCTGTATTTTCGTCTGTATTTTTGAAGGCTTAGGAAGAGATGCACCTACAGTACACCCACATGCGCTGAACTCCATTTCAAATAACATTAGACATGTTTCCAAATCTTTTTACAGTCCGTTCAACCGATTTTGAGTTCTATTCCGTAAACATAAGGATGACATAAAAAGCATAAACCTGTTACCAAAACCAACTGCTTACTACAGCTACCATTTGTCGTATCACTAACGCAATAGAAGTCAAAATCGGTTGAAAGGGCTGCAAATAGTTATGTTTAAGTCCCATAAATTTAATTTATTTATCACAAATAAAAAAATCAAAATAAAGAAACTAGGTATCTAATGCATTTCTAAGCCTTGCATTTTTATATTCAAGATGAAAACTCAAATTTCTAAAGAGAGACGCGCGCTGGTGATGCGACATCAGAGTATGAGAATGTATGGGTCTGCGGTTAACGCACGCTTCTGCCGCAGACCTCGGAAACGGCGCCATACATTCTCATACACTCGACTATTGTCGCAACAGCCGCGCGTGGCCACGATCGGCCGCAATTGTATCTTAAGGGTACACTAGTCGAATATTCTTCCATACAAACGTAGTCTGGCTTTTACTCCACTGTTTGACGATGTACGTTCAAAATAAAAAATTATATCAATTTGTCTCATCATTATCTAGCCCTGTATGGAAGCAAAAAAGTAAAACAAATATTTACTTGAAAGTTATGAGCTTCGAAAGTTCCATATTTCAACACAAATTTGAACGCGTCTTTGGGCGTAAATAGGTACCATAAGAAGACGGAAAATTGAAAAACGGCCTCCATACAGGGATAGATTAGTAGTTCAACAATGCAAATAATTTTATTTTGAACAGATTCATTCAGTCGTTTTTTCATGATATCCAGACTCCCAAAGGTCTGTTTATAAAATTTCGCGCGCTCGTTTTCGTTCGAAATCATCATACATTTCGCTACAAATTTGCAAAAGTGTGTATTCGTACGCGAACTAGCTTCTTACTGCTCATAACAGCTTCTATCTGTGCCGCACGTGTTGTCGGTTGATATAGCATGCAATTTAACCCCGCGCACAAAATATTTCGTGCCGTCGACTAGTGTACCCTTAAATAAACAAACCCACTTAAAAATTACAAAATACCAAATTGCAGCATTGGGTATCAGAGTACTCCCATAGGATAGAAATTGTAATAAGTAGTAATAACTATTAATTCAATACAATATTTCTGTAACATTTCTTAATCATGAACACTACAAAGCCAGACAAGACAAGAACAGAACGAGATTCAAGTCAAAACTAAGAACATCCTACTAATATTATAAATGCGAAAGTTTGTGAGGATGTATGTTTGTTACTCTTTCACGCAAAAACTACTGAACGGATCTGGATGAAATTTGGCACAGAGATAGATTACAGTCAGGAATAGCACAAAGGATACTTTTTATCTCGGGAATATGTTCCCTCGGGAAAATTTTCGACATTTACGCGGGTGAAGCCGCTGGAAGAAGCTAGTATAAAATATAATTACATCATCATCCGAGTCACTATCCGAATCACTGCCGGAGCCAGATTTCTCTTCTTCTGATTCCTCCTCACTGGAGCTCTCTTTTCCATGCTCTTTTCTCCACCTGGAAAATTTAATAAAACATATAAGATTGAAAGATGTTTGACAAGTGTTATTAGTGGCTGTTTATAAACTGAAAATTGTTAATGCAATAAATATTATTTCTAAGTCAAATCCTTTATTTCAATTAAGTCAAAAATTTAATGTTATAATTGTAATTTAAACAGGTTTTCGTGAAGAGTCAAGTAAATTTTATGAACACTCAACTGATTGTAAGATCAAACTCTTCTTAAAATAGCTTCCTCCAAATACTGAGTCATTTAGTAAAAAGTGACTAAAAGTTTGCTATTAGAATTACAGTCGTCACAATCTAAGAAGCCCGTTGACGTTTCTCATTTAACATGCCATGATAACTTTAAACGTAAGCAATATTTTTTTTTTTTAAATTGAATAATTAAATTCATAATCCTAATTAAATATTATGTTACGGATACACTATGACAACGAATATCATTCGCAAGCATCAAGTTTAATTATTATTAAGTATTTTCATAGCTGTCAAAACAGGCCTTTTATTTTTTGACAACTTTAGCGAGACACATGGATAATTTTGGTGTTTGTAACATACATACATAACATATACTGTACATACATATGTCACATACAATATGTACATACTCCTTTTGCTTAATTTTATTCATACACGCACGCCAGTTACAAACATCACCAATAAGATCTGTGTATGTCCTTCTCGAGCATCCTTTCCTGGTATTAGCACTCATGTCTTCCTTGTGAATACCTTTTGTTAGTCGCCTTTCATTCATTCTCTCAACATGGCCAAACCATATAAGCATGTACTCTTTTCAATGTTTTTAGGGTTCCGTACCCAAAGCGTCAAAACAAGATCCTATTACTAAGACTCTGCGGTCCATCTGTCTGTCTGTCCGTCTGACACCGGTTCATGAAATACAGCCTTGTATTTCATGAACCGTGATAGCTAGACAGTTGAAATTTTCACAGATGATGTATTTCTGTTGCCGCTACAACAACAAATACTAAAAATAGAATAAAATTAATATTTAAGTGGGTCTCCCATACAACAAACGTGAATTGTTTGCAGTTTTTAGCGATAATGGTATGGAACCCTTCGTTGGCGAGTCCAACTTGCACTTGGCCGGTTTTAGTATTTTTAATTTGTACAGAATATTGTTTCCCCAGTATTCAAAAAACTCATCTCACTTAAGACTATCATGGAAACCTGATAGCACTGTTTACAATACAGTTTGTTAATAAATTAGAAACAGTCTTCTTATTCTCAATTCAAGTGAATTATATACAACAAATAATAACATCTTATCAGACCATTGAAATGATTATTAATAATTTATTGCATAGTAAAGTTTACTTATTAACATTGTTATGTTAATTATCATTTGATTACTAAACGCTTAGGTGTCGAATCTGAGGCGTTAATTACAAATCATAGACAATATCGTAAATAGTTAATGAATTACTCACTTCTGTTTCAGTTCTTCTTGTTTCCGCTGCTCTTCCAGCTCTTCTGGGCTGGTGAACTTGCGGTTACGGCCCTTGTGGTTCGTGAACTTACCTGTAACGTTACACAAACAAAATATTAGTCACAAAGGTTAGGCCAACTAAACAATCAATAGTAATAAACAAGACAAAATAGTTGTAGACTTCCTCCAAGATTTCATACAAGAATAACTTATTATAACAATTCAAATTGCTTTTTTAACCGAGCAGCTAGAAATCATTGAGCATTTTCGATGAAAGCACATTCCCATAACATTGGACGACATTGAGAAAAAAACAACACGTATACGATAGACTTACCGCGTGGCATGATTGAATTTATGTACTAGCGACTTTTTTAAATTACTGTAGAGTAAGTTTTTGATTGTACTATTAATCTTTGAGGGAAACTAATAAGCAAAATACTAAAAATTGGATAAATTTAGCGTTGACGTCTAGTCGGAACCGGAATTCGAAATCGAAATGTTGTATTGTAGCCTAGATAATAAATAAAATGTGGCCAGATGAAAAATAGCTTTAGTCGATTTTATAAAAACCACGCCCCGCTATTAACTATAAGGCTTAGCACGCATTGCGACGTTTATTTTGCAATGCGTGTGTGAAATCGAGCGAATTTTATTCGCGCGATTTTTTGAACGCGTACTGAATTTAACTAACACGCACTGCGGATAAAATTCTGCGCGATTTTTGGCTCCTTCTACCTGTTCATAATCCGCGCCGTGGTGCGGTTGATTCTGTGGCAAAACATGGCTTTCTTACGGTATTCTTTCCGTGCGATTTTTTTTCCACAATGCGTGTAGCTTCATACAATTCCATAGGTCGCAGAATGGACAGAAAAAAATCGCGCGAATAAAAATCGCAGTGCGTGCTAAGCCTAAAGGGTGACTCCCCTTATAGTAAATAACGGCCGTGGTTTTTGAAAAAAAAAGAAGATCTAGGAATCCTCCCAATAGTCTAAAGTCCGACCGTAGTCACTGTTTTGCCTGTCACTCTCTGGGCTGCCAATGCTAAGGCACGGGGTCTCATTGCTAAGAAAGAAAATTTGGTTCAAATAAATCTCACTAGATGGCGTGATATGCACCTACATCTGTTATTGAATGTGTGTAAAATTAAAATTTTCTGGAACTGAACATAAAAATTGTATGTTCTTGTTTAATCAACTCTCTTAAGTATACAAATATTGGGAATATTGGGTTCTTAATTCACATTTCAAAGATTATTTGAACGGATCATTTAAAATTGATGCCAATAGATGGCGCATTTTTTAATTTCTTAGGCATTCACTCGATTGTTGAAATTTGCATTGTAACACATTTTGGTGCAAAAAAAACTGTAAAAACGTGCAAAAAAAATACTATAAAACGAACCTTTTCTGTATTTAAAGAAAACAATGATACAAACACAAACCTAGTAAACCCTTTTACTTGCAAGTCGCTGCTAACACCATCTATCTATCACCGTGAAACAGAACCGAACGCGTTTGATGTACAAAAAATTGCCAAATTAAGCAGATGAAAAACGCGAGTTACGTCGGCACGGTTTCTTTGTATGGGATGAGGTATCTTTATGCTAGTATTATATTGTCTGTGGCCAAGGTGTCGAAGATGGAGGTACCTACTTCTAAACTAATTGCATCTATAAACTTATAGGCAAGCTGTGCATACACGCAGCCCGCTAGCCACCACCTGTAGTCCAATTTGGTAATCCAAAGCCGTATCCAGATGTACGGGCAAATAAATAGCCTCGTGGGATTCTAGGCAGAGATTAAAACCCGCCAGCACGGAATCACAAACAGTAACCACCCAGGGCATCTCGGTGCATCAACTCAATCGGTAAATAAATTGTGAACTTTTTTGATCCCTAATTAATGCAACCAATGGTTAAATATTTATGGTAAGTTTTACATTTCAGTAAAATGCGTTTTATCCACCAATTGTTAATTTGTTAGCCCCATGGATAGTCAAATAAGTTGGAGAGTTAATAATTGACGATACCATATTTTAATCATTGGTTGAGTTAACTACGGATAAAAAGACTTAATCTAAGATGCTCAAAAGGCCTGCAAAAGGTTAATAAAAATATAACAATTTATCTTTAATGTATTACGTTTTTATTGACAGAAAATTTATTTACTTAAATGAGTAATATTTAATTGAGAAGTCATGTCACAACAAATCGATGGGTACAGTGACTGATTAAGACTACTTGATGCCCTAAACAATCCACGCCTGTGGGCCCCCCTATCCGTATGTCAACTAGAATTGGTCTTTAAACCTTTACCGCCTAAAAACTAAAGCATGCAGTTTCGAACATTTTCAATTTCGAAATTAACTTACGAAATTGGCCACCTCAGTTTCGAAATTTCGAAACTGAGGTGCCTAATATAATGAAAAATCTGAGTAATACTTACAACTAAACTCAAAATGCAAAATTTGTAGTCTAGAGAGGTGCCTTAGTACAATTTATATTCAAACAAAGTGAATTTTCTTTTTCTCAAGACTTCTACTACAAATACTCCAATGCTGGGGACTCCTTCGACGATACTATCCAGCATTCCGAGCTCTGAGTGGCATGAGACGTTCGGTTAAATATAGTTACAGATAGCGCTTCATAAAATTGAGGCGCTGCCGAAGAGCAGAGAGCCACCCAGCTCAGTACTCTAGTGACAATAGGAGATGCGCTAGTCAACCATCTTGGTTTAACCATGTACGGTGGGGCTTCAAAGAGCATTTCTAGCGCCTTTTCCCCCGCATTGGTAGGCCTGTAGGTGCTTTGCATAGACCGCTGCCCAATCTCGGAGGCAGAAATAGAATAGACGATATCCGACGCTGCAGGACTAAAATTAATAGCTATATGGTTATTTGAATAGCACGTGGCTGGCTGAAAAGAGCGGAACGCATCTCCTACAGGCACATTCAGGTACAGATCGGGCATGGTTCCTTCCGTGAGTACCTGATTAGGATTGGGTGAGAGGCTACGGTAAATTGCCTGCCATCATTGTAGAGGCAACTTGGATTCTGCACAGCACACGCTCGAGGAGTGCTTTCTTGGGCCTTTGAGCGCTGGGTCTTAGCCGCCAGGATTGGGCGAGACCTGTCTCTGCCAGTATTAGTGAGGAATATGGTGGCGGAGACAGAAAACTACAAGGTGGAGGCAACCACCTCTATGTAGACACGCTGAAACCCAGCCTCATTTAAGGCAGGTGGAACTTCGGGGTTTCGGGCGCTCAGAGTGGGGACTCTGTCCGTCCACCGAGTGACCTCAGGCAAGATAGAGGCAAATCGATCACGTGCTACCGTACACAGTGAGGCTCAAGGGAGACTACTTTATAGGCATTTTCTTTCTTCGTCTTTGTATTCCACATCAGGTAGCTTTTCTTTTGCGCGGGCTTCTAAAGAATCAAAGTCGAACCGCATTTTTTCAAAAAAATCCACGAGTGATCTGTAGAGATTAGCGCAAATCTCTAGAGTAACTTCTGGGTCTTGTTATACCTTGCTGACTTTTGGGAAGGTTTGCAAAATTTCGTCCCACATGACCAACACGAGTACGAACTCCAATTCTTGTAGTTTATTTGACAAATTAGCTACTTCTCTTCTGGTTTCTC
The DNA here is from genome assembly GCA_945859665.1 of Anorthoa munda. Lineage (NCBI taxonomy): Eukaryota > Metazoa > Arthropoda > Insecta > Lepidoptera > Noctuidae > Anorthoa > Anorthoa munda. Next base: position 8,581,051 of record OX243913.1, on the reverse strand, counting down.
CTTTTTGCATGTCATCCACAGAAATTACGTATAATCTTAGATAAAGTAGGTATAGATTAAGCCTTAAAATGACCTTGATTGATAGAGCGAGATGGCTAATTGGCAGCTCCATGTAAATGATAAGGACAAAAGATTATTTTTTGTCTTTGTCACCGTGGCCGGTTTCTGTCGTTTGTCAAACTCTAATACAATGGCAGGTTTGACAAACAAACTCGGTTTTGTTTGATTTTCTATGATTTCGTGGTATTATGTGTTAATTGAGACAAGGAATTTGGGTTATTTATAGATAATAAGTGTCAGTGCGATGGTGGGTTGTAGTGTTCTTGTTCTTGTTGTAACACCAGAACTAACTATTGCTGTCTCGTGTGCGGCCACGCCAGTGCTTAATCTATACCTACTTTATCTAAGCGTATAATGCACCAATAATTTTATTATTTGTCTGTGAAATAGCTGATGTCGCTTTAGCGTGTGCTTCCCATCTTGTTTAAGATAAAAAAAATCAAAACACTTTCATTATCCAAATGATCTTATAATATGCGCCACCATATGGTTGAACCAGTAAAAAAATTGTACAGATTTTGAACTAATGAAAAAAAACAAAATACAGCTGCTAGGCAACAATCCACGGCGCTTCGACCTACTAAATTGAGAGAACGCGAATTTTCAAATTAGTCCTAGAAACTTTTTTGGTGTGGTTTTTTGGTGACGTGAGAGAGAGACGTGATGCCCTAAGGACGGATTTTTTTTGTGCTTCTTCTGGTGCCCCTCCAGACGTGATGCCCTAGGCAATTGCTTAATTTGATTAAGGGTTAATCCGTCACTGGATGGGTATGTGCCATACTACCGCACTATGCTCCACGCTTGCAACATTTAAAAATGTAAGGTCATTCCCACCAGCTGTCATTTTGGTCTAGAAAACTAAAAGTCATAGATAATAAACATAATCGATCATTGTAATAATGAAATCAACAATAAAATAAATGCGATCGATAGATTGTAGTTTGACATAAATGAGTACAAATTAATTATTGGGTGCAAATTTCATAACAAATGATTTCTTTTGCCGTGAAATATTTACATTTTTGACCTTCTTCGATTTTCGATCACAGGATACAATACTATTTATTATATTGGTAATCCAGCAAATGTCATTAAAATCCAGATAATATTCACAAATCAGGTTTTAGTTGATTTCTTTTAGTATTCGATTTTTATTAGCGATGGGCGTTGAATGAACGAACTAGTTAATTCGACCGTCGACGTACAATGAACGATTCGACGGTTACAACGAACTAGTTGAATTCGTAGACGGCTAAACTGAGACTCAACTATGTTCATGTCGACTTGTAACGCGACGTCCGAAAAAATAACAACAACGGACGAACATCGAGTAAATTAATTTGAGCTCTAACTCTAGAATCAAAGAGTTGATATTTCTATGGGCCGAATGCCATTTTGGAGTAAAAATGCATTGTGTTAAGAAGAAAAGGACGCCAATAGTTTCACGTGTGCAAAAGAATAAAGCGATTGACCGATCGACCGATGTAAGATAAACCGGTTTGTACTTGTTTACGTTAAATCGGATAGTTGAAAGTTGTTGTCGAGCTGTCCGTAGACGCCGCGCGTTGCGTCGACACAAAGTTTATAAAGAACGTCTACTTAACAAAGTTTACGTTATGAACTAGTCCATAAATTCAACTAGTATATCGACTCGTCGATCAACGGAAATGGACGGTCTTGTTTCGCTAACGAAAAATACGTCGACGACCCATCTCTAATTTTTTGTGTATACCGAAGTTGCATCGACTAAAATAACTACAATATTATTTGGAATTGGCAACATTGTTTATAAGCTAGGAACACACTGAACACAGACTACACAAAGTGTTAAACTACTAGTATATAGTTATCTGTGGTTAAACTCGTCCTGGCATGGTCCTGGCCTTAGATAAAGTACCTATAGATTAAGCCTTAAAATGAGCAAGGTCCTGGCTCATGGCACAGATAAACATATATACGGGCTCATGGTAACGTCGCTCACTATGGGCATCAAACGAGCAAAATCATGATATTAATTAGATTATTGATGATGATATTACGTGAGAAGTTACAGACTATACAGTTAACTGCACATTAGAGCTATAGGCCCACCGTTTAACTGAGACCGTCCTAAGGTAGCAAGATAGATGTTGATACCCATCAACGACCAATTGTGACAGGTCAATACATCCACGGCGACACTAAGTCCTCATATGTACCTATAAGTTTTAATTAATAAATAAATACACCCAATTCCGTACCGCGCAGCTACTTCAGAATGGTCTCAGATAAGCGGTCGGTCTATAACATTAGAGACATCGACAGCGCCTTTACATCACAGCGGCAGCGGTAAGGGCGGTATTCGTAGTGCAAGAAACTTTGTCATACAATTGCATTGCTGTACATGACTGTACTTAAATAGGGCACATCGAGCTTTAGAACTGCTTTGTAGAGTTTCATCTCATGTACATATGAGATGAAAGACGCTTTGTGGATTTCCGTCTATGTGATTGGTCGATTCCTTCACCTTGCCGAATTCACTTAAGCAATTAGGCTGCAGGCGTCTTTGAGTAATCGGGGTAACATACCTACATTAAAAAAACCGACCAAGTGCGAGTCGGACTCGCACACGAAGGGTTCCGTACCATTATCGCAAAACACTGCAAAAAATCACGTTTGTTGTATGGGAGCCCCCTTAATTTATTTTATTTTAATTTAATAATTATTATTTTTTGAAGTAAATATACAACTAAACATTCTGTGAATATTTCAAGCGTCTACCTGTAGCCGTTATTAATATCGAGCAAAAAACGGCAAAAATATCACGTTTGTTGTATGGGAGCCCCCCTTAAATATTTATTGTATACTGTTTTTAGTATTTGTTGTTATAGCGGCAACAGAAATACATCATCTGTGAAAATTTCAACTGTCTAGCTATCACGGTTCATGAGATACAGCCTGGTGACAGACGGACCGACAGACGGATCGCGAAGTCTTAATAATAGAGTCCCCTAAAAAACCCTAAAAAATATTCTGACGTATTGCGAACCTTCTCCTTTTCCTGAAGTCGGTTAAAAATGTGTTTAAATTAAGTATAGTTAGGTACCTACATATAATACAAATATATAAAATCACAATGGCTAAGTTCACCATAAAAAATCTTGAACTTGGGAAACTACCTTTTTAACCGACTACGGCGAAGGCAACAGGAAGGGTTATGATTTTAGCAGTCTATCTATGTATGTGTGTATTTATGTATGATCCTCCGTAGAGCCTATTCATCTGATTTTGATGAATAAGGTGTCAATCGATACGGTATTATGGCCGGATAAAATAGGCAAAAAAAAACCGTACCTAGTCGGGTTACAGTTTTTATTAAACTTTATAATTTACAACTTTAACAACTTTCTTTACATTTAGTACGGAACGGCTTTAACGAAACTTGAACGAAAAATATTAGTTAAGTACTGTAAAAAAAAAACAAACATTTAATATGTACTAAGTATTAAAACAAATTATGCTTATCAATAAATATAGTGATTATAACATAATTATCAGTATTATTTTAGATGCCACAATGTTCCAAAATCTGTCAAATGTAGAATCTGTCATAAGTAGAATCGGTCATACCTATGTAGAATCTGTCAAAAGTAGACTATGATGCCATACATAAAGTACCTATTAGGATGTCAAATGTAGATTATGTATAATGTGATTTTTTATTTCGTGGACTTAACTGACATTTGGGGGGTTGTCATTTTATCGTTACATTAAAATAGTGTCGTACCCTAACTACCCTGAGTGATCGAAAGTTAATCGAAAATCGAAGTAGATCGAAAATGAAACTATTTCACGGCATAAAAAAATAATTTGTTTAGAAACTAGCGGCCCATATTTAGTTTCTACTCATTTATGTCAGACTTAATGTTATCGATTGCATTTATTTTATTGTTGATTTCATATTTAACACAATAAAAGTTCATGTACTATATTATGAATACTGTTATATTTAAATATATTATGATTATATTCATAAAACATTTATTTACACCAATTAGTAAAAATAAATTCAGGAGTTATGTCACATCGATTCGATGAATCACTTAAGATTGAGCCTTACCTACAACACTATGCTCCGCGCTTGCAACATTTAAAAAAAATAAGGTCAATAGCAGCTGTCAGTTTAGTCCACGAAATTAAAAATTACAGTATAGACTAAACGGTTGTGAAAAATAATAATTTGAAGTCACAATACATACATTAAAAATAATCTATTTGTTTTCTTTCCTTTACCCAGTTACGTCATGAGTTTTGCAGTCTTAAATGTGAATATGGATGTTCGTCTGTGTCTTCGAAGCGCCTAAACTGCTCATTCGATCTAAGCAAGATTTATATGAGTGAATGAGTGCTCCATTACCGTAACTTAACTCATCTCCGGCGTGAATGAACCAGGGTTTTTAACACCCATCAGTGTGTAAAAACGCACACAACTGTTACAAAACGGGATCCTTAGAACAACAACTCTAAGACGGCCTCAGTAGCTGACAACTAGGAAATAGTGCGTTGATTGCCTAATTCCAATAAGTGTTAAACGCGACGTACGTTTGTAGCTGGTGATAGGTGAGATCAGAGTGCGCTCGGGTGTATTTTACCCGGGTTCATAGCTTATGTACCTACTTATAAAAAAATAAAAACCGGCCAAGTGCGTTTCGGGCCACGCGCGGTAATAGGGTTCCGAAGTTGCATATTAATGCGGACTAAGAAGAGGGTTTTGTTGTTGTTACATGAACATTAAAACGGTTTCAGCGGCACACAACGTCTAAAACGGCCCTCATAGGATTATGTTTTATTTTATCTATATGCTCGCGTTTGACCACTATCTCGCCTGATGGTAAGCGATGATGTGGTCTACGGTGAAGCACGCTTGCCTATAAGTAACCTATTCACTCTTGACTTAAACTAAAGAAGGACTAACTGGTAACTGAAGAAGGAGGTATAAAATCCAACTTCGCAACTGAAGTTAGAAAAATATTATCTATTTGAGTACCACCGCGGGTGCGAATTGAGCCGATACGAGCGCGCGTTAGAGCCACGGGGAATGGTATGGTTCGTTCCTGGATCCTTGCGCGCACGCTCCTTGTTTATTTCTCTTTCGGAATTTGTGAAATTTCGTATGTATTCACATCGTCGAATATTGACTTTATAGATGGGTATCGACAAAAGAAAATAAGTAATTTTCTTGGAAATCGAATCTAATTTGACTTTAGATTACAAAACTGGACCACGCATTTATCAAAAATATAGTTTCATTAGATTTTTGTAGACGGAAAGTAACACGATTTTTTTCTCTGTTACTTTTAATTCATAATATTTAAAGTGTGGCCATAAATAAATACCTAGCTTAGTAAAATATAAAAAAAATATTTTTAATACTTTTTATAAGATAAAATAGCCTATTAAGTAATTTATCTAAACTAAAAACAAAACGCCCTTTAAAAATAAATATATATTGGAAGCAATAACCGGCAGGCTTTTTACGTATCTTTTGCAAGAGCAAAACGATAGCCATCAAACGATTTATGTCATAAAAGTCGGCATTACATGCAGTGTATGTATGGTAGGTCCTACACAATCGTTTGCTAATCGCTCGCTGTTTGTCAAATGCACTTATTTAAAAAAAAACCGCCAACAACTTTAAAACTTCTGTATGGACGAGCAATTATTGCGGAAAAATCGCTATCGTTTTGCTCTTGCAAAAGATACGTAATAAGCCTGCGGAGTGCGGGTAAAATCCACCCTGGTTCATTGATGATGTGATTATGAGATTGAAAAGAGGTTCATTTACGCCGTTAATCTAATAGGTATGGACTTATGAAAATAAAATATCGTGTAGGTATCATGATTCAGGTGAATTTCATCGAGTTTAGTACCTATCGAATAGAAGGTTTGAATAGATACCTACTTACGCACATATTTTTTGGTACTTGATCGTGTTTTACTTGAATAGTATTAAAGTGTGGATAATTATGTGTGTGTGTGTGTTAGTTGTATGTGTGTGTGGTGTGTGTGTTGTGTGTGTGGTGTGTTAGTGTGGTTGTGTTTATTATTATTATTCCTTTATTGATTTATTTTCTTATTTACTACATTTTTAAATATTTTTATAAAATAAATTACAAAAAACATTTAAAAATATAGAGGTCAACCGGTATCGGGAACAGGGTCCAAGCTACCGGTGCGGTGGTTAGGGTTCCAGAGACAGGAACCTCCTCTCAATGCGAGCCGTATCGAGGAGTACTGCCTTCTGTATCAGACCCTTGATCCAACCGCCCAATGACAGCCTCGACAGATGGTCGTCGAGGCTCTTGGCCATCAGGCCGTTGGCCGTAACGACAATCGGCACAATGATCGCTGAGTCCACATTCCACATGTCGACAACCTTATTATTATTATTATTAAAGCAGATAAGTTTTTTCAAGATAAGTCTTTATCCTATCCACTTCTAAGTTAGGTCAATAGGTGTTTAGGTAAATTCATAGACAAATGCTGTTGCATACATCATCCTAATATACAATACAATCTGTTATAAGAAATTCCTGAGAAATTCACACGAATGGTAAGTCTAGTTCTAGCTTCTTAACTGTGACCGCACCCTAAACGTTTTGCGAGGTCATCGACACGCGTTTAAGGCGATATATACGACCCAATATTAAGGCGTTATATACGCCCCAATGTTAACGCAGTACTAGCCGTGCGCCCGCTCGAACCCAAAATATGAGTATTGAACCTCCTTTTGAACAGTTTTGTTTGCAAAATATTATTTGATTTACTTAAGCTATGTTAGTTATGAAGTAATTCTAGCCATAAATGTTTTCTGTGTAAAAATATTTTTAAACATTCAAGTAGTTTTGGAGGAGTTTCCAAAAATTGCGAAAAAATATCGTGTTGGTAATTATTTTTTTTAAAGCAAAACTATTAGTTACACGAAAAAACCTTGTGTTCAAAATTATGTACATGAATCAATATATACATTTTTTTTTTCAAACCTTTTAACCTAGCCGTTACTAAGGAGTATGCTTTAAAAAGTTACCGTTTTACGGCACTAAAGCGTATGTAGGCCTTTAAGTGGACACACTCGCGGCAAAACCTTATCAAGTTGATAAATGTGCTCCATTTACCATCAACCGTTAAAACTGCCATTAATAAATATAAAGAAGCTTAAATGGGTCAAGCGTTACATGGAGAAAAACATGTTATTTTATCTTCAGTTGCATTTTTTGGTGTAAAGTTTATTGGGTCACACACCCACATGTGACATTTATGTAGATCCTAAATACAGTTTACGTGAACGTTCGATCACTTATAAAGAACTTTATTAGTGTTCGACGACATGAACTGAAGGAAACAATATTATGGTGCCCTAAGCTACTCTATTTACCCGACTGCCGAAGGGGGGTAATGTGTTTATCAGTCTATGTATGTAAGTATGTATGTATGTATGTATGTAATGTACGTATGTAAGTATGTATGTAAGTATGTATGTAAGTATGTATGTAAGTATGTATGTAAGTATGAATGTAAGTATGAATGTAAGTATGTATGTAAGTATGTATGTATGTTTGTTCCTATGTGGCGTTCTAGAGACCATACGCGTTTGCCGATTTTGAAGGTTCTTACGTCAATCGATTCGTCTTAATTCCGCGAGTGTCACTGACTACATAAAAATTGGCAAATAGGAAAATAGCGGTTCTTGGGCGCCATATTGTGGGGGCCCAAAATTTTTTTTTCCTCCAAACCTATCGTGTGGGGTATCAAAATAAAGGATTTTAAGAGGTGATTTTAAAAATATACAACACTTATATATTTAAATGTACCTTATTCGAAAAAAAAATAACTAAAATGTTATAAATAATAAAGTTAATTAAAAAAATCAAAAAACCTGACTGCTTGAAAAGCGAACTAAAAAGACGTAAACAAGGAGAAAATCATGCTGTGCAGTCGAAGGATACATCTGGTTTTGGTCAGCCAGCTCGCGAAGATGTATCCTCCGACGACAGCACAGCATTATTTTCTCCTTGTTTACGTCTTTTTATTTCGCTTTTCAAGCAGTCGGGTTTTTTTATTTTATTTTGTACCTTAATGAACTTATTTTATGTAGGCACCTACCAGCAGGCTTATTACGTAATAAACACATTATCCTCCTTCGGCAATCGGGTAAAAACAGCAATTCAGCAATCATCATGTGATCGAACGCTTTATGTCATAAAAGTCAGAATTACCTGCAGTATAGGTATGGTAGGTCCTACACAATCGTTTGCTAACCGCTCGCTGTTTGTCAAATACATTTATTTCTAAAAAAAAAACACCTAATCCCCTAAAATTTCTGTATTGAAGAGCAATTATTGCGCAAAAGTCGCGATCGTTTTGTTCTTGCAAGATACGTAATAAGCCTGCGGGACTTCAAAAATATAGTTCTCGCCAAACTTCTGGGCCGCCCGATGCGCAAGGCACGAAACGATGTTGTTTTTGTATGAGATTTACTACTGCGCAGCCATTGTATCCAACTTCAGGGCGGCCAAGAAGTTTGGCGAGAACTATAACTAGAGTAAAGTAATGTGGGTGTATCCAGAGCCGGATTTCTTCCTAGGCCTACAAGGCCCCGGCTTAGGGGCCCAAGTCCCAGTGACGGCGGGACCTGCATAAAACCTATTCAAAAGCCTGGCTTGCCTTATCAATAAACTTTATCGTAAATATTTTTCACTTCTCATGCAATATTTCTTCTTCATCGTTTACCGTTGTCGCAGAATACTGTTTTTAGATGGATGTAGTTTAGGTTAAAAGATTTAACTCACAAAAAATATTCATTTGAAAATGAGACTTAAGTTCTAAGTAGAAGGTTCTGTATTTCAAAAGCGAATTTTTGAGGTTGGTTCTTTATCCCTTAACTAGAATTAGGTAGGGGGTTAGGTTTTTTCTGCAGTCTACATCCAGCAAAAGGACAAACTTTTCGAGCCCGCACGGAACAAATATTTGTATGACCTACAGATAGTTGTTTCGGCTCTGGGTGTTTGTGTATGTGAGTTTATATGTTTGTAAACGCACCCACGATACAGGAAGAAATTCCTAGTGTGGGGCAACGTTTTTTATTAAAAAAAAAAAAAAAGCATGAGATGAGAAAAATCAATTTTGAATCAATCTTTTATAATCCACTTTATTATTATAAATAAAACATCAGAAATAATGCGTCAAACTGCGCAGCAGAACGGTCGTTTTCGGCGCTAAAGAGAGCACTTAGGATCTACAATAGAAGAGAACAGGCTAAATTCGCTCTCTGTAATGTACATAGAGTCAGAAATACTGCAGTCTATTGATAATGATGACGTCATTAGTTTTTTTTGCACAGCATAAATCTCGCCGTATGATTCTATAAAATGGATTAACTTAACTATAGTAACTTCTGATGTTTATTAAAGTATGTAAAGTCGATTAAAAATTATTTGTTTTGTAGCAGTGCATTTACAGTAATTTTCTAAACCAAAATGGAATTATCTCGAGATGGAGGGGCGGGCCCCAAATCCCAAACTGCCTTGGGGCCCTGGCCCTCTAAGTCCGGGCCTGAGTGTATCTAAAACATAGGTAGGTACAGGTACACGTCTGAAAAACCTTTCGGGGAATATAAACGGGATGTTATGTTTTATGAACAGTAGCCATTAATCCAATAGGTGGGTACGTACCTATTGGATTAATTGATTCACAGATAAACATGTAATTATAAAACATGTTATTAACAACTTACCGATACACTATTTAAAATACCTACTAAACTACTTACTGGTAAAATTTGCATAGATCATATTTATGTTCCTTTACTTATATTTCTGTATAAAATCTAGGCCACTTATGCAAAAAAATATATATGCCACTGCATACGACCACGGTAAATGTACGGGAATATTTTCTTGTTTCAAACTTTTTAGAGCGTTATTTTTCAGTAGACGGGTTTTAGTTTTGAACTTATTTTTTATTTAAAGTATTTTGGGGTTTTTGCAGAGTCTGAGGGAACACATGATTATAAATGCTTATATAATGCTTATCAACAAACACTTTGTGACGCAGTAGTCGGGTAAAAAAATTGTTTTCATGACTTTGACGGGACATTTTTCGCAAACGGTAGGTACGCTTGACAAAAATATGATGACGGAAACCTTCATTTTAAAACCCCTATTCAATGATATCACACATGATGGGGTGGTGTTTATTTTTTTTTGTTCTTTTCTTGCCCCCTAGAGGGCACCATATTCAATTTAATGACGTTACATAAACAAGACGCTTCCAACAACACCTCATTTGTCAAATTATGATAAGTTGTTTAGAAGTTATGAGGGAACAGATGAACATAATACATATACACGCATACCAGTCAAAAACATAACCCTCCCTTTTGCAGTTAAAAACAACCTATTGATCGTAGGCGCTGCTGTACCAAATTTCGTCATCCATCTATGGGTGAAGTGTAACACAGCACTCGCCCAGTTAGGAGGAGAGAAGATTTGAAGAAGGCAATTCGGACCTTCGGCCTTCACAAATGGGGGTCGAGGCCTCCCTTAACCTGAACGTGCATTAATAAAACTGAGGAGCAACTCGTAAAGAGGATCAGCGAATAGTGGACTGTTTTTCAAATAGTAGCGGCGTTCTTTTGAAAATAAGGCCATGATTTGTCTTTGTCTTATGAATTGTAGCATAATCAGCAATCTAACGATGCTAGCTCGTATTATTATATGGTGGTAAAAGCTTACTCAGGTATCAATTAAGTTGAGGGGGCAACTGTCAAGGTCACTGAACTGGTGGCGGCTCTTTTAGATATGTCTACACTGAACAGTAGTAGACTGTAGTAGGCTGATTAGATTAATTTAAACTGTTCTAACTTTACCTATCCACGTGGGTCGGTTGTCCGTCTCGGTCCTTGGATGAGACGTCAAGGTCCCAAAACAAAAGAATGCCTACCTTAGAAGTAATTATCCTATAATATCCTGTTATAGAAACTAAACACGAATCATTCACCTCGATTGAGAGGTTATTGCCGAGTCAAGGTTGATCAGCACCTTACTATGTACGACACATATCTATACCGACATACAAATCTAATGTTTTTGACGAATTGTCAACTGTGAGTCACTGTGGACACACTTTTGATGTAAACTTACTTTACCTTTCGACAACTGACCCGGTACAACAAACGAGAAATTAAGATTCTTGGTTCATTTATATTCCGCAAATATCTGTTACCTACTTGAAGACAATGGCTACTATTACGGATTTACAAAGTCAATATCCTCATAAGTTTTGACAATTACTTTTTGTGGTTGCGTCCTGTAGGGACACTGGTAGACCATAGCCTGGATTATGACCTTGGATACAATATTATCTCGGGTGTATGTACCCACGGATTTTTTTTTTACTTTCCCGTGAACGAAGACGCTGGCTCTAGAAATAGATACCATTTAAATATTCGTCAGAATAAAACCTTTTTATCTTACAAATCACACTTCACTCTATATATATAACATATATATATATATAATCACACACTAATATTATAAAGACGAAAGTCTGTGAGTGTGTATGTTTGTTACTTCTTCACGTTCAAACAGCTGGACGGATCTGGATAAAATTTGGCAGAGATAGATTATAGTCAGGAATAGCACATAGGATATCATCCTTCTTTTATTTATTAGGAGATCATGCCGGGATAATGTTCCTTCGGGATAATATTCGACATTCACGCGGGCGAAGCCGCTGGCAGAAGTTAGTTAATTATAAAGGCGAATGTTTGTGAGTGTGTGTGTGTTTGTATGTTTGTTACTTCTTCACTCTCAAACGGCTGGACGGATCTGAATGAAATTTGGCACAGACATAGATTATAGTCTAGCATAGCACTTTTTATCCCGGAAATATGTTCCCTTAAGATAATTTTCGACATTCACGCGGGCAAAGAAGCTAGTCTTACAATAAAAGCCAAATTCATTTATTCAACCATTCTAGTCTGCGGTTTATGGTTCTCCTACCAAGCCGGAGCTTCAATCATTATAATATTTTAATAATTACTGCTTCAAAATGGCTTGTTTTCGCTGTAAGTCATTAACTACACTACACCATCATGGAACGTTACATTTTATAGTCACTTCGGTCCTTATTCGGGAGAAGTTTTTGCATTCTCCTTGACAATCATTTTTGCTTGTTCAGTTTTATGTTTAAAGCTGTGTATTTACATCTTGGTTGAAAGGAACAAAAAGTCTTCAATTATTTCGTTGAATAGTATAATAAATCGAGAATCCGCTGCGAGCGAGATCCGAGATGCACGGGTCGACACTATGGCCGGCAGGCTTATTACGTATCTTTTGCAAGAGCAAAACGATAGCGATTTTTGCGCAATAATAGCTCTTGAATACAAAAGTTTTAGAGTTGTTGGCGGTTTTTTTTTTGAATAAGTGCATTTGACAAACAGGGAGCGATTAGCAAACGATTGTGTAGGACCTAAAATACCTACACTGCAGTTAATTCCGACTTTTATGACAAAAAGCGTTTGATCGCTATCGTTTTGCTCTTGCAAAAGATACGTAATAAGCCTACGGGTTTCTCAACGCTAAATTATCGTAAATATAATGTGGCAAATTATCAAGCACGCGTTATCTGCTGTGATTGGTTGAATTAATTTTCAAGTGACAATCACAGCAGATAACCGACGCGGCGATTACGTTAATAGCCCGATAATCGAGAGTTGAGAAACTGGGGGTAAGCGGAGGCATGTGCTCAGCAGTGGACATATTTCGGCTGATATGATTATGATGATGATGAGTTTAATAACACATCTCTAAGATTTATACACATACATACACCACACACATTACACACATACATACCTACATTTAAACTATCAGCATCGATCATCAAACAGGCCTATTTTAAAAACACTCTAATTTTAGCGGATCTTTTTCTCAAGTTTCTCGGTGTTAGTCATAAGTTAGCCGAGGAAAAAGACACCAATTATTAGATGTTAGCACTCGCTTAATATTAACTTAAGCCATTGAGCGTAAAGTAAGCAAACATGCTCTTAGAGATGCGTTATTGCGTTTAAAAAATATACAAAAGGTCCCTTGTGGTCAGGACATTAGTGGCGGCTAAGTATGTGCGTCAGATGTAAGAATTTTTAAAAATATTCTGCAATAATAACGTGCACTGGAATGTTTTATGGACATAAAGATGCATCAAGGGCTATTTTCAGGTATAATTTTAGAAAATTAATCTTCATGTTCTAAAAAAAAAAAAGAGATCCTTATGAAATTATGTGATCTAGAACCGTGAGATAAACCTTCATGTTACAAAAATCAATCTGCCTAGCCTTTTCCCAACTATATCACCTTTCTATTAATTTATATATGTATATAAAGTAAAGGGTCTTTCAACAAGGACGGGTCGATGTTAAAATTGAATAAAACAAGAGTCATTAAAAATTGGACCTCTCGGATTCGTGCCACCATACGAAGCCGCGGCGGGCATTTCAACGATGTCATATTCCATCCATAATTGGCATAAATGGGCCTTTTAAATAAAAAATAAATTTCGTTAATATCTCACACACATCTTGTTTTATTCAATTTTAACATCGACCCGTTCTTGTTGAAAGACCCTTTAGTATAATAAAGGTATTTATTATAGTAAATATATATGTATGTTTATTTTAACTACACTATATTTATTTTTATTCAATTTTACTTCAGTAATTTTTCAATTTTTATGCACCTGACATGTTATTACTCCACCACCCTTGGTTGACTCGTAGAGAATGCCTCAGGCATTAAGTCCGCCTATGTATCTGTATGTTGCATGAAGTTTTAAATAAATAAATCGGGGTCGGCTTCCAGTCTTACCGGATTCAGCTGAGTACTAGTGTTTAAGATGGAGCGACTGCCTATCTGACCTCTGACCTCCACAACCCAGTAACTGGGTAACACGGTACCCCTTGGCAAGAATGGTATCAGATCTCAAGCTTCTGACTACCCGTAACGACTGTCAAAGATCTTCAAATGACAGCCGAGACCAACGGCTTAACGTGCTTGCCGAGGCGGAAACTCGGTATGTTGAAATGGTCACCCATCCACGGACCGACCTCGTTAAGCATTGCTTAACCTTGATGAGCGACCAGTGCGGCTGTTATTATTTAGCCACGAGCTCCTCATGTTTCAAACCTTTCGTTACAAAACCAACACCAATTAACAGAGGAAATATCTGTGTTTTGTAAAGAGCACATGCCATTACATTTCTTCAATCAGATCGTGGGGTAATCAATAACGAAAGCGATACCTTCATTAGATTAATTTAGGTTTGTGATTTTTGGGCTCCCATGGAAGCAGGTTTGTGTAGCGACAGTCAATAACTACTGGGTCCTAAATGGTCGACATGAATTATTTCCATCTTATCTTATCTTGTGGAGGGGCCCAGAAGAGAAATAACTCGGGCACTTCGACCCATTGGGATCTATTGTGGTCCCCTAGATAACCTACTCCTCCCCAATCTCGTTGAAAACTCTTTTCTTGAGTTTTACAACGAGACCAGGAGATATGAGCCTATAGTCTTCTAGATATCCAACCCCTAGGAGATTCATTCGCTTACCAGCCAGTGCATCCCATGTGCACAGAAGATGCTCCATGCGTTCCGTATTTTCCCCACACAGCCTGCACATGGTTTAGCGGTTAGACTGATCTTCAAGAGCATGTCGTTGGTTCCAAAGTGCCCAGTAAAGGCCCCAAGCAGGTAGCGGATTTGCCCCCTGCTCATATTCCAAATGCATTCCCTTGCTTTGAACGTAGAGCCCAGGAATTTCTTGGAGTGTTGCAGACCGGTATAAGACAGTCTCACACTCTCTTGCCATTTCGCCCGCCACTCCGTTACCATGGATTCCTTTGTGCCCAGGGACTCAAATCAGTCTTACCCTGTTATGCTTCCCAAGCCTGTTTAGGGTTTGCATAGCATCCAGAATAAGTGGAGTCCACTTTATTGGATGCCATGGCTTTGATTGCAGCCTGACTGTCACTAAGAATATATATGGATTATTTACATAGTTGAAAACCCCTAAATCGTGTAATATGCAAAACAAAATCATTGATTTTGTCTCTCTATATCCGGTTTAGCTCAGATAATAAATAGCTTTGGGGACATTTAATTGGCACATCTGGCGTGAAAAATTGATCACATTTTACAAATATTCAATATTTATCATAATAAATATTTGTTTGACAAATCGTCTGACCCTTAAAAAGGTAACTGCACACCACGATATCATGTTCAGATAACGTTTAATAACAACTATATGAAAAATAGCTGGCAATTATGAGAACATAATAACGCGTTTTGTGTACCAGCTATGTTGTTTTTTTTTTGCATGTGCGACTCGCGAAAATGCAGATTATGCGAACGTGATCACATAACGGTTTGCGGTATAAAACTTCCATCTTTTTTATTTAGTAAATGTCGCGGGAGTTCCTCGCGACAATCTGTATCCGATGTTTTTAAGTGATTTTTAATCTTACAGCATGACAGATCGTGCCTCTGAGGTTACGTATCTTGGTGGCCTATGGGTGTCAAAACAGCTTTTTATAGCATTGCGATGTTTTTTTTTAATTAGGTAAAATAAAGTATGAGGTCCAATTTGTCAAATGCTGGTCGCGTCGATGTCGCATTGTAACGGGAATTATTAACATTGTCACTTGTCTTGTCATCAATTAAGCCGTTAGCCTAATTTCGAGACTTATTTTTGTCTTAATTTTAAATGTTTTTTTGATCCTGATTTTTAAAGCCGTGAATTATAGACCAATAAAGCAGTCAACACTAAATTCTCGGTGACTTATGGGCTGGTATGTGTGAACATTTAACACGATGCATATAAATAAACATGTTTTGTAACGTAATGTTTTAATTTATATTAATAGGTTTTAAACACCGTATTTAAATAACAAGATAACAACCGTAATGTGGTGCATTCCAAAAAATACGGAAAAATAAAGCGTCCATCACTTTAGCGACAACAAGAAACAATCTATCAACCTTGTTCCGGTTATTTTATGTTCAAATTAATTATTTAAAATTATTTATTTATTTAGGTCTTCCAAAAAATACGTTTGTCATCTTTTCAATCGAAAGTCGTTCACTACTAGACATAGGCCTCCCCAAGAGTCGCCACATCTCTCCTGTGCGTCCTAGGTCAGTAGGTACCACGCAAAAATAAAAATCAATCTGCCTAGCCTTTTCCCAATTGTTGTTGGGGTCGGCTTCCAGTCTAACCGGATTCACCTGAGTACCAGTGTTTTACATGGAGCGACTGCCTATCTGACCTCCACAACCCAGTAACAGGGTAACAGCGGTACCCCTTGGCAAGACTGGTGTCAGATCTCAGGCTTCTGACTACCCGTAACGACTGTCAAAGATCTTTAAATGACAGCCGGTACCAATGGCTTAACGTGCTTTCCGAGGCACGGAGGAAACTCACTGTGTTGAAATGGTCACCCATCCACGGACCGACCTCGTCAAGCGTTGCTTAACCTTAAAGATCGAACCGTGCGGCTGTTATTATTTAGCCATGAGCACTCACCTCGCAAAAATAACAGTAGGTAATTATAGGTAATAATAAAATTATATTGGTATCATCGTAGGTTTCCATGGATGGGCGTCCCTCGTCCTTTTACGAGTACACACAACACAACCGGTGCTACGTTGGCCGCATTCCTCCATTGATTCCTCATATACTATAATATCAACAAATTATTTTGTTTATACATTTTATATACTTATTATTACACTAGCTGTTACAATATGCTAATTGGAACATTTCCCACTGGAAAAAAATTGTAATAAATTAAAGTTGTACACTGAAACAACACCAACATAACACACGTCTGCTTATGCAGCAGAATATCAGCGTCAGGTATATTTGCTTGACACGTGCTGAGCTGGACTCCCATTTGGTGCAACCTTGAGACGCACACCGCACTGTGTTTTAACAGTTATACCTACTATTTGAGGTATGTTACTATGTCACTTTTCGCGCAAGCAAAGTTTTCGGCGCGATTTGAACACATGATACAACAGTCCGACATCAACCGTTGGGCAGTTGCCCGGACCAGACACAACACCCGTCTGGTCGGAGGATCCTCCCTTTTCTATGGAGGTTTGTGGGACTTTACACCCTTTTCCACATACCTCCAAAGCACCTTGTTTTATATACCTCTTTTTAGTTGAAAATTTAATTGTGGTGTTGTGTGTTGTGCTGTGTCTTTTGCGTGCACTAAATAAATGTTGTATCTATCTATCTACTCTACCCTATCTACCTAACCTACCCTACTAATCTTGCTACCTACCCTACCTACCTACCAATTTATTTTCTAGTGTCTTTCTTCCGCGGCAAATCTTCCTCCCTGCCATTCAGAAAATGACGTCAAATGCACAACGCCATCTATCGAATATGGAGTTCAACTATCCGAGTATCTGAAGTGCGAGTGTTGTGATATTATGTTTTTACTTCTTGAACACTTTAAATTCACCTAACTTTTGATAGAGTGAACCGATTGCAATGAAACAAAAACTACGTACAGTTTATATGTATAAAATTTAAATACATTGTATTCATATATTTTACGTGATGCGTGCACAACTAAAGAGACAATCAGACAAAAATTCCAAAAATGCTGGCATTGGGTTCTGTTGTTTATCCTTTAACACACTCGACTTTTCTATAGTTTTATTATATGTATTGGTTGTTAGCTGATGATATTAATTATTGAAATTGATGATAAAAAAAAATATTACATTAAAACATATAAAAAATTGTTCAGCGGTATCGGGAACAGCTGAGCCAATCCAAAATACAAGTCAAGGTCAAGTCTCCAGAAAGAAGAACCTCCTAACAATACGTGCCGTGTCCAGAAGCACCGTTTTCGGAATCACGCCTTTGATCCAGCATCCTAACGAGAGCCTCCTAAGATGTATATTAACATATTCATCATCTGCCTTTTATGATGTTCCCACTGCTGGTTCACAGACCTCCTCTCTGTGAGAGAGGGAATGGGCCTTAATCCACCACGCGGGCCCAGTGCGCTGTGGTGGATGTCACATGACTTCGAAATTTTTGGTTCGAGGACATGACGGTTTCCTCGTGAAATTTTGTTCACCATTTTTAGAGCAGTGTTGATGAAATAACAACAACACATAAAATAAAGCGCCTGCCTGGGTTCGAACCACTGGGCCACCACTGCTCTCTGCGATCGACATATTATAGCTTCAGGTTTGTCGTTGTTATTAGGTATTTCTTAAAGAACTAAGTACTGTGAAAGGGGTAGCTCAGATAATCAATAAAAATACTTGGAGATTACTTTATATCATGTATTCTAGTAATAACGTGTCTGCCTTCTAGGCTGCTTCAGCAGAATTCACAATCAAAGTTAAAGAAAAACATATTCTATATATGACAAGTGTTCCTAATTTAATTACCTTGCAAAACTATGTATAACATGCCAGCCTTATTATATGTAAGGAGTTTGCTTATCAAAGCATAGTCCTCACATGAGCTACGCCCCAATGAATAGTCGCGCAGAATCACATGAGGTGCTACTATTCTAAGTTTTGAAAGGTAATCAATCCTACCTTATCCTAACCCGAACATTTACCTAACGGAGGGATCAATTTTCAATTGAGGTACGGCCCTTAAAAGGGGTAGGATTAAGTCATGACAAACGATTTACTGTATATGTACTTTCATTCAATTTATGTGCATATAATTGCACTGACAAGTTAACGCCGTCATGCTTAAACCTCCTTGAACAAAACCACCGAAAAAGTAACAAGGCGTCCTCCCGACACAAACAGGACTGATGCGTCAACTCACATCGACCCGGATGGGGCTTAAATTTCAAAAATTCAGACATGATACAATTTTTCGATCTCGTGCATTTATCAGGCCAGAGAAGGAAAGGCTGGATCGCATCGAATTTCTAATCCTATTCATAGAACTTGCACCAGGGTTTAAATTTATAAATGCTTTTACTTTTTAATTAAACAACAGCCACTAACTGGACCAATGATGTCAACTCGACATCCTTTGCAAAGGCTATGCCCCGTTAGCAAAGTCGGTTTCAGTCGTAACTATTACCTTAATAAACCAACTGGGTTTATACTAATACCCTGGTTTTAGCCTATGCCTTAATTCGTATAAATAAACATTATCTTCGATGCGTAGCCAACGTTGCCAGCCTCTTCTTCGCCCAGCAGCTTACAACTCATCAGCACATCAGAACATGCAAAAGATAACATTCGTTAATATCGATACTATTTTAAAAAGGTCGACATTAAAACTATCGATACATTTTTTCCTACTTCCCCATCCCTACTAACTTCAATGTGTCATATTGACAGTTGACATTCCTATTTATTTTTAAATTTGGCATCGGGCCGTTTCCTGGATAATAATAAAGGGGACCTAAGACACTAAATAACCTTAACCTATTTACATATATCTAATCTAAGCCTAACTCACCTATTCTACTCTAACATTAAAAGGTTTTAATCTATTTACATGTACTATATCCCTAAATCGTCTATTATTATTTTTTTTTATTACATAATTTACATCAGATAATCTCCTAACTATTCGGTACGGGCCTTTATATAACCTGCATAGTTTTAGACTTTTATTTGTGGTCCGTCTAGGTGTATAGAGTAACACTAATTGATTCGGTGTAAATATTTTCCGTTTAGCTTTTCTATCGTATCGCATTTTCTGTTTAACCTGTGCCTTTTTTATATTATCTATGGCACAACGTGTCAAACTATTCCCTAGCTCATGACGTCTTACATAATCAATCATGTTAACATTGCTACTATTTACAACCATGTCGGTTTGAAATAATGGTTCCCTAGCGTATAATAACATATGAGGCGAAAATCTAGTGCTAGACTGTTTGCTGGCATTATAAGCAAAACACACTAGTGGGACATAACTACACCAATTTCGCTGATCGTTGGACACATACATGGATAGCATCTGACACATTGTTCGATTAAATCACTCAACTAAACCGTTCGTTGCGGGGTGGAACGCAGTGGTGAAGCGTGACTTGGCTCCGAAATAACTTACCGTTTCTTTTACCAACAGAGATGTAAAAACCGAACCCCTATCCGACACAATCTCCTTAACCCCACCAAATCGACAGAAAATCTCTTCGATCAGGAACTCGCTGATCCTTTGCGCCGTCACCCTGGGTACTGCTCTACAAACTGCATACTTCGTTGCATATTCCAAACTTACAATAATATACCTATTACCCTTCAGTGACTTCCTAAAAGGACCTAACACATCTATCCCAACCTTTTCCATCAAACGGTTCACAACAACAGGTTGTAACTGAGCCACCTGGTCATCCTTCTTCCGCTCTTGGCATAACACGCAGCTTCTTACATATTTGTCTATCACTCTCTCTGCATCTTTAACAAAGTACCTCGCTCTAAACTTAGCTAAAGTTTTCGCTAGCCCTAAATGCCCTCCTGACCATGGATCATCATGAAGTTCTTTCAACACCTCCTGTACCAAGTTTTTAGGAATGACTACTAGCATTCGATCATCATTCAGAATCCTGGTTTTCTTACACAAAATACCATCCATCACACTAAATCCCTTCACCACATTATTCCCGCTAGCTGCTATCCTATCCAACCAATGCCTACAAAACTCATCTCGAAGTTGATCATCTCTTATCCTGACCACCTCGATCCTATATAACTGCATGCCGTCGTCAGGGCCCTCCTCCGTCCTCTTCTGGTCCTCCTCGACTTGCATTAATGGATTCCTACTCAAAAAATCAGCAATAACGTTATCTCTGCCTGAACAATGTACAATATCGAAGTCATACGCCTGGATACACAGCGACCACCTAGCTAACCTTCCATTCATGTCCTTTCTACCTCGTAGCCAGCACAAAGCCTTATGATCAGTGACAACTTGGAACCTCAGCCCCCAAAGAAAATGTTTAAAATAATTTAACGCCCAGACTAAAGCAAGACACTCCTTCTCTGTTGTAGAATATTTCTTCTCTCCCTCACTCAGCTTCCTGGACGCGTATGCTATAGGGAACAACACAACATCACCTTGCATGAGACAGCAGCCAAGGGCCTCCCCACTAGCGTCCACATGTAACCTAGTTGATAACTGCTTATTACTAGAATAAAAATGCAATATTGGGGGTGATTCCATAATCTTTATTATCTTCTGGAAGGCTTCTTCTTCATTTCTTCCCCATATAAATTTGGCGTTTTTTTTTAATAATCTTGTAAGAGGCAATACTATTTCAGCAAAACTACTAATGAACTTTCTATAATAAGAAAACAAACCCAATACAGACTTAACCTGTTTTGCATTTGTTGGGGTCTTTAGTGTTTTTAGGGATTGCAATTTTTTATTATCAGGTTTAACTCCTTCACCGGAGATCTCATGCCCCAACACTGAAATTTTGTTGTAACCGAAACTGCATTTATTCGGTTTTAGTGTAAGGTTTGCTTTCTTTAATCTACGCATGACTTCATCTAACGATTCCATAAACTCTGTGAAATTATTACCCCACACTAAGATATTATCTACATAACAAATAGCCTTTTTATATTTGATACCAGCTAAGACCTTGTCCATTATCCTTTGGAAAACAGCCTGACTTGTTTTAAGTCCAAAAGGTAAAACATTAAACTCATATAATCCGGAAGCAGTAATAAACGCAGTTTTATGCTTATCTTTTTCGCTTAAACGATGCTGCCAGTAGCCTGAATTTAAGTCTAAGTCCGCAAAGTATCGCGCCCCTGATAAGTAAATCATTAAGTCTTCTATGATCGGTAATGGGTAACTATCGGTAATGACTTTTTTATTTAATTTCCGATAATCAACACAGAATCTCCAGGACTGATCTGGCTTCTGTACTAGTACTACCGGTGAGGCGTACGCACTCCTTGATTCACGAATAACCCCATTCTTTAGCATTTCTTCTATTTGGGTGTTTATTATGTCAAGCTGCTTAGGAGATACTCTATAAGGAGGATGATGGACTGGTATTTCATCTACAGTTCTAATACTAATTTCCTCTACACTACAGCTGCCTAACTCCGATGACGAAAATGCAAAATTCTCTCTATATGATGAAAGAAGATTCTTAAGCGATTCCATTTTACAAAGACTTAAGTTCGGGTTTATATCAAGTTCCCTTCTTACATTGCATTCTTTGGGTACAGTTGATATATAACTCCCATCATTATTATTCACCAATCTCGAAAAATATAAATGGTCACTCTTAGATACTGTATTTACACTTCTTTCTTCCATAGATTCACCATAGCCGCTCAAGACGTTATTAATTTTATTTGACCCGTCTTGACAGCTCCTACACACCGTTGGTTGTGAAATCGACGTAACGTTTTGCTCAGAGTATTTACAAAACTTAGCACAAAATTTGCCTTTTAAAAATACACATTTCTTACTAAAGTCAATGATAGCCTCATTATTGTTTAGAAAATCTTGGCCAAGTATCAGACTTTGGTTAATGTCTTTTATCACAACAAAGTCACTTGTTAAAAGACACGAATCCACAATGAAGTTGATCCTGGTTTTTCCTATAACTTTTAGGTGTGTACCCGAAATGGATTTCACAAAATGTTTCGTCTCATCACTAGTTTGTCTCAGACCTAGCAGCACAACTAATTCTTCCGTGATGCAAGAGATGGAAGCACCTGTGTCAACTAATGCTTTGTAAAATTTATCAGCTATACAAATGTTAATAAATGGAGAAAGATCACCGTGTTTATTGTCTTCGCTTGGGAGCTGCACTTTCATGGACACAGTACGCAACTCCTCATCCATCTTTATTGACTGTGTCCTGGTTCGTTTGGGTGATCGGTGGGTAGTGGGCTTCTAAATCTAGGGGCAATATGAGAGCGGTTATTTCTGTCCTCGAAGCGCGGCCTCGGGCGCAAATTGTATCTCGGTGTGTGAAAGGTTTCGCCGTCACCCGCCCGATGCGGAGTCGTGCTAGACGTAGCCGTACCTGGGCTTGGTGGTCTTCGAGAGGCAGGAAACCCTTGGTTAGACGATGACGTCTCGAAACGCACGCGTGGGGGTTGCACTGGCAAATTTATGCGCTCATTTTGCACCCCCTCCAAAATTTCCCTCATTTGTACTATTGTGGCAAGAAGCTCTGCCCTGGATCCGTATAGTTTCGTGCCTAACTTAAATTTATAATAATTTGTCACCCCTTTTAAGAAAATTCTTATGAAAACTTGGTCATCGGCTATGCCTGCTTGCTCAGCATATTCCGCCAGTCTATAGAAAAAAGCATTTACATCCTCCTGTCTATCTTGCCGTGCATTATAAAATTTCTCAATAAAATCTAATCTCGCTGGGAATTCTTTTTTTAAGTTATTACAAATGTCTTTGAACGACAGATCGTCCTTGTAAACGAACTTATAATAGGCAAGCGCGGGGCCGTCCAAGTATGCGCCTAAAATGAGTCCCAAGTTTTGTTCCTGCCATTTATTTATAGCTGCAACTTGGCGGAACTGCATGAGAAAATCCTCAAAACTGGACTTTGTTCCCGTCCCCGTGAACACAGGCTGTGCCATTTTTACTTTAGTTAGAAAATACCACTTATCTTTGATAATCCACGTGCTGGTGCTCGTCGGCTAGGGTTCTCGCCAACAGTATTTTCAATCTTCAAAAACTCTACACCCGTAGCTAGGGCTTCGCGCACTGTTTTCGCCGTGCACACGCGAAATAACAATTTTATTTTCGTACCGGAATTTTACTGTACCCGGCGCAACTCCGCCAAAATGTGAAAGGGGTAGCTCAGATAATCAATAAAAATACTTGGAGATTACTTTATATCATGTATTCTAGTAATAACGTGTCTGCCTTCTAGGCTGCTTCAGCAGAATTCACAATCAAAGTTAAAGAAAAACATATTCTATATATGACAAGTGTTCCTAATTTAATTACCTTGCAAAACTATGTATAACATGCCAGCCTTATTATATGTAAGGAGTTTGCTTATCAAAGCATAGTCCTCACAGTACCTACATCTGCATCTTCCAATCCCTCAATAATCATATTCATAGACATGCCAGTTATGATAAGTTTGATTTTACAATCTCGTGACTATTCACTTGTCTTACCAAAGGATGATTACAAATTACTGTTGCATGACTGATAATCGTGTTTTACTATGCACGTTAGGTCAATTTTATGTGACGTCATAAGCCTAGGTACCTACCAACAAAAGTAGGTTTCAAAAAAACACATGCGTTTGCTATAAACAAACGATACCGATCCTTAAGGGTACACTAGTCGAAAATTCTTCCATACAAACGTAGTCTGGCTTTTACTCCACTGTTTGACGATGTACGTTCAAAATAAAAAATTATATCAATTTGCCTCATCATTATCTAGCCCTGTATGGAAGCAAATAAGTAAAAAAAAAAAATACTTGAAAGTAATGAGCTTCGAAAGTTCCATATTTTAACACTAATTTTAACGCATCTTTGGGCGCAAATAAGTACCGTAAGGAGAAGGAAAATTGAAAAACGGCCTCCATACAGAGATAGATTAGTAGTTCAACAATGCAAATAATTTTATTTTGAACAGATACATTCAGTCGTTTTTTCATGATATCCAGACTCCCAAAGGTCTGTTTATAAAGTTTGCGCGCTCGTTTTCGTTTCTAAATCATCATCCATTTCGCTACAAATTTGCAAAATGTGTATTCGTACGCGTACTAGCTTCTTACTGCTCATAATAGCATCTATCTGTTCCGCACGTGTTGTCGGTTGATATAGCACGCATCTTAACCCCGCGCACAAAATAGTTCGTGCCGTCGACTATTGTAACCTTAAACTGCTTCGTTGATACATATGCAATTCTGAGTTCATGAGTTTCTAGGTTCGATTCCCGATTCTCAGAAGTAACCCGCAGCCTAATTGCGCAAGTGACTGAAGTGGAGTCTAGATTTGTGCTTATGACAATACACACAACTGGCGAAATGTGGGTATGCTGTAGGTATAGGTAACTCTACCTAACTCTTCTGGGCACACAGGCGTGATGTTGTGTACCGATTCAAGTGTGAAGTCAACGATGCGCATCGAACGGGCCTTATTTGTTATTTACCGAATTGTACCTTCGTTTCACCTATAAAAAACACGTGGTTGAGTGATCTCTCATAAATAATAATTATATTTAAGTGTCAATCAGCTTGGTTTTTGGTTGATTGCTCATACCCTTTGCCTTGCTTTATTCACTTACGCAATTAGGCTGCAGGATTCCTTTAAAAGTGAGTAATAGCGTTTTTACTAAACCAATACAATTTCTGCAACGGAATTGTTTTTTTTATTTTATTATTATTTATAGGCTCGCGCTTGACCACTATCTCACCTGATGGTAAGTGATGATGTGGTCGACGATGTAGTACGCTTACCTAGAAGAAACCTATTCACTCTTGACTTAAAGACTCCCAGGTTGTAGCTATCAGGAAATACAGGCTCCGGCAGGGAATTCCACTCCTTAGCTGTACGCATAATAAAAGTATTCCCAATACGTTTGGTGCGTACGGGTGGGATGTCCACCATGTACCGATGACGCATTGCCGTACGTCTTGTAGTCCGATGATGGAACGGGCTAGGAGGAATTAGTTCATGCAATTCCATCGCACACTCCCCGAAATGTAACCGATAAAAAACCGACAGACTGGCAACTTGGCGCCGATGTTCAAGGCTCTGGAGCCTAGACTCGACCAGTATCTCATTGCCGATGAGCCTCTTGGCCCGTTTTTAGATTGACTCTAGTGCATCCAGCTGGTACTTGGCAGATCCGTCCCAGAGATGAGAGCAGTACTCCATGCATGACTGAACTTGCGCTTGGTACAAGTTGAGCAACTGTTCTGGCGTGAAGTATCGTCTCACCTTTACAAGAATCCCCAACTTTTTGGCAGCCAGTTGAGCTTTTGCCTCAATGAATGGACCAAAATTGAGGGTCGATGTCAATGTAACGCCAAGAAGTTCAAGATGGTCCGTCGGCACGGCACTTCGATATGGGGCGACGACATCGTTTGACACGAAAATTGATATTGAGCGCCATCGCAATGTTGCAAGCAGGTTCCAGGCAACGTACTGTGGCTCTTGGCACTACACAGAGCGTCATAAGCCACCTCTGGACATGCTATCGCATCACAGGCAGCGTCGCCGAGCGACATGGAGGACGATCTCGCATCACCACTCGCAGACAGGACCGGTACATCCAAAATACTGCGCGACGGAATCGTACCATGACCGCCATGATGTTGGCAACGAAGCTCCACAGGCTTGCTGTTAAGTTACCAAATCATCCGAAATCGTTAACGTGAAGTGGGTCTGAGTTCGCGAAGGCCGCTGAGAGTTACACATAGCGCACCCCGCAATCGTAGGGCCCGTTTACAATAGGCTCGCGAATACAGAAATTGGGAGGAAGAAGACTGGCGTTGTGTTTGCTTTTCCGATGAATCTCGTTTTGGTATGAGTATACAATAGACCGATAGCGCTGGCCTATTTTGATGTCATAAGTATAAAAAATTCTAAAGTTGCTTATTTCTTGCCTGTGGATACAGTAGTACCTATGTAGCTTATTATTGCGTTTTGTGTCACATCTGTTACTTGCATTTTCAGTAAGCTCGAGTTTGGAGGACCTCTGGACGTCAAGAACGTTTGAAATTTTGTCGGGAAGTTCGTTCATATGGAGGGGGAACAATAATGGTTTGGGTCGGTATTTGGATTGGTGGAAGATCCGATATCATTTGGATCAGAGCCCATGGCCAACCTCAATGCTTAAAGGACATGGCTAAATAAAGTATGGACGACTGCCCTAGCAATGAATAAACATTTTAACTAGTAATATGTAATTCTGAATAGCTGAATATTAGTATTTCATATGAAAAAAGTTACAGTCACTTTTTATATCGTCACAATCCTGAAAATAAAATCGTAGAAACGCCTACATTAATAGGTATACAAACTTGTAAAAGAATAAGATTTTGCTATGATACTTTATTAAGGCGTTTAGAGGAGCTCACGGCTTAATAATAACAGACGCACAGGTCGATCTTCAAGGTTAAGCAACGCTAGCCGAGGTCATTCCGTGGTTCCATCGTGTACCATCTTTACACAGCGAGTTTCCTTCGTGTCTTGGAAAGCTAGTTAAGCCGTTGGTCCCGGCTGTCATTTGAAGATCTTTCATTTGTTGCAACACCACAGTTTATGCATCTCATGATGAATCAATACGCAATGGAAACTCAAGACCATTCTAGTTG
Source organism: Anorthoa munda (assembly GCA_945859665.1). Taxonomy (NCBI): domain Eukaryota; kingdom Metazoa; phylum Arthropoda; class Insecta; order Lepidoptera; family Noctuidae; genus Anorthoa; species Anorthoa munda. The sequence continues at coordinate 8,553,608 of OX243913.1, read as the reverse complement.
GCTTTGTATTAATACATAATACCCGGCGAAAGGTACTTCGTTCAAAGTGAGTTCCCATGACACCCCCAACATGTTTTTTTTATTTGGTTCTAATCGAATCGAACTTTATAGCACTATTTAAGCGCCGTTGCTTTCCAGATTTTGCCAATAATTTCTAGAAATCAGATAATCTCTAAGGTTTTGAGATGTATTGCGAAAGGTACAAAAATAAATAATAATGAATACTGTTCGTTTCGATTTACGCAAATGTCTTTAAAAGTAGGTTTATTGACTACAATTTTTCGTAGAACGGAATCTTATGTTCTTCTTGTCAAACAAAAACATGAAAAATCTTTTAATTATTTGATTAATTCACGAAAGTTCTAGAAGAATAATAAAACTGTTATAATTCATTAATGAATATTTGAGATGTATTGCGATATGTACAATATTAAATAATAATGAATACTGTTCGTTTCGACTTACGCAAATGTATTTAAAAGTAGGTTTATTGACTACAATTTTTCGTAGAACGGAATCTTATGTTCTTCTTGTCAAACAAAAACATGAAAAAACTTTTAATTATTTGATTAATTCACGATAGTTCTAGAAGAATAATAAAACTGTAATAATTCATTAATGAATATTTGAATGTTACTAGCTAGTGAGAAATTTCTAGACGTGCTTAGGGCAGTTGTTTAGCCATGTCCTTTATGGGGAGAGGATTGTTTCAGACGTGATCATCCCTTTGCGACGCCGATTGGGTGATTCGATTCGACTAATGCACGGCAATGCATGTCCACACACGGCTAGAGTTGTAACACACACACTTGTCTATGCTCGCATCAATTTTCTGCCGAGGCCTGCTCAATTGCCTGACCTCAAACCAATTGAGCACGCATGGGATATGCTCCAAAGAAGAGCTCTGCTGTGTATGGATGCCGTGCATACCCCTCAACAACTTTTTGACTTCTTAGAAAGAACGTGGGCGGCCATTCCTCAAATTGATTTTGATGAACTGCTTTTAGGCATGTCAAGTCGCTGTGATTCGGTCAATGGTGGAAACACAGATAATTACTTATTTATCTCTACAATACTACTACTACTACTGATAAACAGAGGTATGACGATTCCGACTTGCCAATTGGACATTTATGATTTGATTTATTGATAAAGTATAATTGTGTTTATTAATCTATAATTATAATAACCTGTTTAACTATTGACATATTTTAAATTGATTTATTTTTAATGTAATCTGACATGTAAATTGACATGCTACCTTAATTGTATTATTTTATTTATTATTTATTTTTGTTGACATATTTTAAATTGATTTATTTTTAATGTAATCTGACATGTAAATTGACATGTTACCTTAATTGTATTATTTTATTTATTATTTATTGTTGCTTGCTAATTTTAATTTGCATGCTATTGTCAATTTTGTACGCCAGATATTGGCAAAACATAGTGCACATATTATAACAATACTATCTGTAACCATACCTATGTTTTACAAAATAAATGATTGATTGATTGAAAAATTAAATATCCTCATGTTTGCCTTTTTTTCCATTTCATTGACGACATTAACTTAGGTTTAATTGCTCACAATTTGTAAAAATTGCATTTTTTCTTAATTTTTATAAAATATAGGGATAAGTTCTTAAATAAAGGAATTAAAGTAAGAAGCCATTCTGGAAGACTAGATTTGGTAAATATTAATTCGATATTTTTAGGGTTCCGTACCCAAAGGGCCGTTTTTACCCTATTACTAAGGCTCCACGATCCGTCTGTCTGTCTGTCCGTCTGTCACCAGGCTGTTTCTCATGAACCGTAAAAGCTAGACAGTTGACATTTTCACAGATGATGTATTTCTGTTGCCGCTATAACAACAAATACTAAAAACAGAATGAAATAAATATTTAAGTGGGGCTCACATACAAAGTGATTATTTTGCCGTTTTTTGCGATAGCGGTACGGACCCCTTCGTGCGCGAGTCCGACTCGCACTTTGCCAGTTTTTTTATAGTTAAAAATGTACTTGATCCCTAGACACATTTGATATGTGTAATTGACAACTAACAAGTGAACTTTTACAAAGATAAATTGGTAAAAAAAACACTTTATTACGGCTTGCATAATTTTTACTTAGCGTCGCAATCCCCGCTGAGTTGACAATGTACAATCGTTTATCAATTAAATTGTGAGTTTATCACATTTAAATGGTAATACGCTGGGAAGGTCAGTGATCATCCCGTTTGAAATACCTTTATAACCGTAATCCTTAAGGGGTCAGACAGAAATGTTTATGTTTTTCATTGATGACGTTATTACTCGTATATAGGTACTACCGATTCGATGGCATATCAATTTCTGGGTCAGTATTATTTGCCTCGCGATTTTGGGTTACGACTTCAAAGCACTTATTTTTTTACAGAGACATGGAATGCAGTTTTTTTTTTTTTTCTATATTATTAAAAACTACGGTTCTTAATAATAAATTACAATCTAGCCTTAATAGACTAATAAGCAATTTAACTCTAACTTATTATTATATTGTATAATGTTATGACTAAGAATAGTGTCAATTTGCACTTTTATACAGTTCGGTAGCACTTTCTTAGAGTCTGATACGTTAAAAACACTTAGTTCACTAGTACTGTTACATGTATAGCACAATATTGTTTTCTATATTTTTTTCACTTATAACACACTTTTACTACACTAACTCAAATGGTTTAGTTCTCTTTAGCCTACGCACTATGTCCGTGTTATCTAGCAGCTGGATTGCTTCCACATTCACATATCGTTGAAGTCTGTGTTCGTGGGCTTCAGCAAAGTTTTGAAAAACGGTGGTGACGAGTTTCATTTTAAGGTCGCGGTGCATGGAATGCAGTGACAATACATCCAGACGAGGAGAGGATGTAAAAATGGGTCAGTCCAATCTAATAATTTGATCTTTTCAAAGAAGACGATGATGATCACTTTGTGATCATTATCATAATCTCAGTCGAGAGAGTTCCACTGCAGAACACAGACCTCTCCTAAGTGTCACCACATCAATCGGTCCTGTCCATCTCGTTTTCAGAAAAGTGATCACGATAACGATCTAAAATTTACAATAGAATACCTGTGGACATTTTAAACACCAAGGAACTCCCACTATTCAAATATAAATTGCGTAATTAGGGTTCCGTACCCAAAGGGTTAAAACGGGGCCCTATTACTAAGACTCCGCGGTCCGTCTTTCTGTCTGTCTGTCCGTCTGTCACTAGGCTGTATCTCATAAACCGTGATACCTAGACAGTTGAAATTTTCACAGATGATGTATTTCTGTTGCCGCTATAACAACAGAATAAAATAACCACTCAACAAGATGGTAGTCTGTCTGGAGCTCGGGGTTCGTCAGACGTATAATTATGGCAATTATGTTTCGCTAGTACATTGAGACAGGTTATTATGAAACATATCTGAATAATTGCAAAAAGAACTTAAAACAAACGAAGAACGACAGCTTAAACCCTCTACAAGCATAGCATAACCTAGCATCATGTAAGTACCTCAGCTTTACTAACTGATCAAATATATAAAAAGTTTTTATAAACACTTCTACAAAAGAACTATTAGGCATCCACTTGCACTGAAACAAACTTGCATCTTGTCCCTCTAATACATCTGCCATGCCAGTAATTATCATTTAATTATTTTATACGTAGTACTTGTCTAATGAATACACTGTATTGTGATACAGAATACCCACATTGTTCTTCAAGCAATTACCTTCAGGAAAATCCCTTGAAGTTCAATAAAAAAAAAACGCTGAAAATACCAACTTACCTTACTACCTTACCGTAGTTTATAACGTACTAGTTATAAATAAAAATAACCACACAATTAAGTACATATCCTATAATACTTTCCATCTTACGAGCAAAAAGCCCTTTTCACAAAAAAAACTACCTACTAGTTATTCAAACTCATTATAATCCCATACTGGCGATGACTGTGCACACTAACCGAATTGGTAATCATTATTTAATCGCGATCGCTTCAGATGGTACACACTTACATTACACAGGCAGTAATCGGTAAAAAACAAAACACTAACGAAGCCCCCACGGCGGATGATCATGACGCGTTTAATAGTATCGATAAGAGTGCCAAAGTGTATCATGTGTTGCCCATACGCACGGTATAAGAGGCTGGGGAGTTGCGCCGCGCATCCACACACAGCCTTATACAGCCTTGCTGAGACCTTGCCCGCAAGCAAGGACGATTGCAGCCCCTACGGACACTAGCCATTTTCACTACGACACCTCAGCGAGAAGCTCACTCCGACAACGATCTTTATTTATTTAATTCTTGTTTTGATTATTCTGCACCAGAATAAGACTGAACGTTACAGTGTCTGTGATATAACTGAATAGTGCTGAAGGATTTTTTGGGTGAGTACCAGTGAAAATACTTTTCTTGAAATATTCTGCAGGTGTTTGAAATTCGGTTTTAATTTAAACGAAGATGTGAAAATTCCTTAAGGGTAGATAAATTGGTTTTTTAATATACATACAAATAATAAATACAAACAACAAGAAATCTTCACAATAAACAATTGAAATAATATTTAAACAATAAAATAATATTAAAAAAAACATTCGAGTCTAAAAAGTCTAATTAAGGAACAATCTCAGCTCACTGAAAGTTATTCGGACTACCGAATAAGGATACAATAAATTTTATTTTAATTGACATATCTTTAACATCGATCCTTATCGCAAATTAAAAGCTTTAAATCCCGTTATCAAGTGATTGAAGACATGCAGGATATTTGAAAATTGTTCGAAGGAGTAGACTGTGTTCCATTATGCATGCAAGCATCGGTCGTGACGAAGGGTTTTGTAGCAAAGGCGATTTATCGCAGAACACAATGTTACTGGTTGGAAACACTTTGGGCAAAGACTACAGACGTTTCACAACGGGAGTTCCTAAATTGAATTTATGAAATTTATGGGTTCAAATCCAGTGGCAAAAAGATTTTTTAAATTGAAAATTAAATACTATTCTGTGTACTTGAACAAGGCTGGACCGATTCGGTTAAATATTTTTTAGTTTCTAAATAGTCCGCATAAGGTTTTAATGCATAGGAAAATTTAAAAAGTTGTCACAAACATTGTAAATGTCTGGAAAAATTGAAAATATAATTTTTCTATAAGATATTTATATTAGAACAGGACTTACGTCTTTCGGGACAAATATTTTTATTTATTTTTGACACCTAGTAATTACATGCACAGCTTTCTAATTCAGTGTTTTCCTTACATATTAGTCGCTGTCAAAATATTTTTTAAACAATCCACTATTGTATTTAAACATTACTCATGTTTCAAAAGTTGAGTAAGGTCAAGAATGCTATTGACACTTTCCCGTTTGAGGACTTTCCTAAACCAAAACAACAATCTCAAAAAAAAAAACAGTGAACCTCACTGACGTATATTTTACGATATTTTACAACAGAAAAAAAAAACAATTATTTGACGATAGTTCATCAGGCAACACTACCACAAATAAAATAAAAGAAAAAGTAAATAAAAAAAAAACGCTTTATCAAAAATATTATCTACACGAGCGACGCTTCAGCGATTTGAAGACAAAATGTGATAATATAAAAAATAAGCCTTTGTTTTATAAACTGCTTAGATCCAACATAAAAATCTTTTAGCTAGATCTATTGTAACTGATGTTAGTCCAACATTGTTATTTGTTTATGTAGCGCAGAGGCCGTATAACATTTTAAAGCCACCATGGTTCCAGCGTCAGACTGAGACAAAGCTACACAAGACGTATGGCACCATCCCTTTTTCACATCAGTATCATGATGGCTTTGGCACTTTGTAGTACGTCCCCTGGGCTTGTAAAGAGATGCCCCGATAGGCTGCGCGGGCGCACGGCTCATGCTAATTCGATCGATGCCTCGATAGAGAACGTTGGTGTTCTAGCTAGATAAGTAAACTGCTTGTAATGAATGCCTTTAACTACTTACTGTTTTGTTTATTGGAATTACGCAACTAGGGATATGCATACTATAGATATTTCTCTGAGTACTTCAAACCTCCATTCCACTGATGTTGTGCATGACATATATATTTACCGACTTCAGAAAAAGGAGGTTATCAATTCGATACGTACCTATGTATGTAATATTATTGGAATTGAAAATTTATATGTGGGCTTCTAAACATGTGTGCCAAATATCAAAGGCGTATGTATGTTTGTCCACGCATTTCTCCGAAACTAGTACCTAACCCGTGGTGATTAAAGAATAATTTAAAAAAATAGACAGTGTCTAGATAAATGAAAATAACTAAATACAAAGAAAACTTCTACAAAGAAACTTGCATTGCAGGGATAAAGAGTCATACAAAGTTATGTAATTACTTATTTACGATTCCTAATTACAACAGATTGGATAAACAATGAATGCTGACAATGGCGTAAAATTATTTATTTCCATTAGTTTTTCTTCTATACTTACTTAATGCGTTACCTCTTTTTCAACCGACTTACAGAAGGAGGTACTCAATTCGACTGTATGTTTTTTGTACCCGACTGCTGAAGGAGGGTAATGTGTTTATCAGTCTATGTATGTATGTATTTATGTATGTATGTATGTTTGTTCCTATGTGGCGTTCTAGAGACCAAACGCGTGGGCCGATTTTGATGGTTCTTACGTCAATCGATTCGTCTTAACCCCGCGAGTGTCACTGGCTACATTAAAATTGTAAAATAGGAAAATGGCGGTTCTTGGGCGCCATATTGTGGGGGCCCAAATATTTGTTTTCTTCCAAATCTATCGTGTGGGATATCAAAATAAAGGGTTTTAAGAGGTGATTTCAAAAATGTACAACACTTATATGTTTAAATGTTCCTAATTCGAAAAAAAAATACTAAAAAGTTATAATAAAAAAAGTTAATTAAGAATATCAAAAAACCCGACTGGTTGAAAAGCGAACTAAAAAGACGTAAACAAGGAGAAAATCATGCTGTGCAGTCGGAGGATACATCTGGTTTTGGTCAGCCAGCTCGCGAATATGTATCCTCCGACTGCACAGCATGATTTTCTCCTTGTTTACGTCTTTTTAGTTCACTTTTCAAGCAGTCGGGTTTTTTGATATTTTTAATTAACTTTTTTTTTTTATATTTGTTACGCTAATACTTCGCCAGTTGTGATAATTCTTTTGTGTTAGAAAGGGTACACTCCCGGAGTGGTCCCATTGTAACCAAGTCAGAATCCGATGATGGCATTCCATGGAAATCGAGAGAACTCAAATATTATAGGCATACATATAGCAATTTTGGTATTTTATCAACAATACAATCATTTGCACTCAGAAAGTATCATTTCGTGAAATGGATCTGATGAAGATGGCCACTGGAACTTCTTAATGATTAGTATGTCACGGGTATAAGCCAACTTGCATAGTTAAGGTCTATCCACACATATCAGGGCCGTGCCCAGGACGTGACAGGGTAGGCCCCAGCACAGATCATATAATACTACAGGCCCCAGGTATTGAAGCTCGCTCACTGGCACGTGCATGGCCCGTGCACGGACGTGTGTGAACGAGTTCATATAAAATGTACCCACCGATATTTTTTTGAACCCCTGACGGGGCACGGTCCGTCCACGTCCCGGGCACGACCCTGATATGTGTAAATAGACCTTTAGCCGACTATAATAAAGCAAATAACGCGTAGATATAATGAGTAGCAATTATGCTTAGAGTGTAAAACAAATTAGGTAAGGTATTAAGCTTAGAGTATCTTGTACCAAGAGGAAAACCTTGTCGTCTGTCATAATCTCTTCTCCTTTGTTTTCCTCCCCACTCTTCAAGTCGCTACGGTGGATCTTTTACTGTTCGCGCTGTCCGCCTCTGGAATGCTCTTCCACACTCTATACGGGATAGCCCTTCGTTGGAGGTTTTCAGGAGAAGAATTAGGGAATATTTCCTATCAACATGACATATTAATTTATGTATTTACAATTGTAAAATTTTAGTTGTGTAATTATAGTATGCTGTATTTATTATGTTTATACATTGTATATTGCACACGTATTTGTTTAGTTTATTAGTGAGTAAGTATTTAAAATTGTTTTATATTTTTAATAAGTTTTGTTGTGCACATGGATGTACTATCCTCATATTATGCATATTTCTTTACGCAACTGAGGTTTGCTGTTAGAGAACCCAACTATGGGTTAAGCTCGCCTTTGTACATAAACTTTATTTTGTGTGTATTGTATGTTTTTATGTTTTGTGTACAAAAAAGAATAAGAATAAGAGTGTAAAACTTAGTAAGGGAATGAGCATTGGCATATGTATCTATTGAGTTTACAAGATGTTCAAATGCTGGCACAGTTTACACTTTATTAAAGGCGAACTGAAAAATTATATCCGTCATAATTTTTACATAGGTCTATTTTAGACAGCTGGGGGTGACCATCAGCTTTTAGAATAGGTTATTTTGAGTGTGTGTAAGGGACAGATGTATATGACTTATCTAAATCTGTCCCTTACGCACACTCAAAATAACCATACTCTAAGAGCTTATGGTCACCCCCTTGGCCTATTGTCAGATTTAAAACCGATTAAAGAAGCTAACAATACTCAATATATTTGTTGCTTTTTTCTAACTGTCACCTATTTTAAAAATACACATAAATTTAGTTTGCGGTCACATTTAGTGTCTCTAAGTATTCTCTGGTCTAAAGTATCATAATCCGAATTGATCTGAAAATCTTCCGCTATCTTCTGCTAATGAAAATTTCTTGAATATCTTCTAAATGCTACAGTAAGCCTCATCTAATGATTATCATCCGGCGAGGGCGAGGTCGAGGTCAAGAACAGATCCATTCTGTAATCATAAAAATAGTGATGATAGCACTTATTTCCTTACTCCTCCTGGGTCCGTAGTTTATAATTATGGTACGGTAACTGATTTCTTCTTGTTAGAACAATGCATATACAGAATTGAAAAAAACGCCCGCAAAAACCCGCAGCAGCCATAAAATAGTGTAGCATCCTGTAATACCTGCACTAATAGATTAACACAATGGTAAAGTTCGCGAACAAAAACATCGATTAGTTAAGCAAAAAGTAAAGTAACAAATGCAAAAAATGCTGAATCTAGTAGAGTTAAAAATACAACAGTAACTGTTGTATTTTTAACACTACTATATGATAGAAAAGTATTTAGTCGTAAAAATAAAATTAATACTTTATGTTGGTAGTTGGTACCTAATCAGCTAATCAGGAGTTCATGGTTAAATAATAACAGCCGCACGGGTCGATCTTCAAGGTTAAGCAACGCTTGACGAGGTCGGTCCGTGGATGGGTGACCATTTCAACATACCGAGTTTCCTCCGTGCCTCGGAAAGCACGTTAAGCCGTTGGTCCCGGCTGTCATTTGAAGATCTTTGACAGTCGTTACGGGTAGTCAGAAGCCTGAGATCTGACAACAGTCTAGCCAAGAGGTATCATGTTATCTAACAACTGGGTTGTAGAGGTCAGATAGGCAGTCGCTCCATATAAAACACTGGTACTCAGCTGAATCCGGTTAGACTGGAAACCGACCCCTACAATAATTGGGAAAAAGGCTAGGCAGATGACGAATGGTACCTAATCAACATAGCCTGGAGCACATTCTAGGGCCCTGTCAACATTCCTAGATTCGAATTCTGGAATCGCAACCTCTCCTATTCCATATTTTTTTATCCAGGAATATTAGGGCTTCGTATTTGGTACACTAGAATTATCTATGCTTTTGACCAATCATTGTTTTCAAAAAAGTCAGATAAAGCAAAGAACATATGTGCTTATGGGTCACGTTAATCAAATAACATATTAAAAGTCCTCGAATGTGTCCTCTCAATCTTGACTGAATCGTATTCAAACCTCTTCTATGAAGCCCGCTCTATAATCGTGTGACTATTACGAAGGCTCGTGATAAGCGCCATCGATTGTCCTCATTTGCACCCTCGTCATGGCTCTAAGATCATCACGTATGCCACCTTGATGACAGATCTGCAAGTAACAATTGACAATCAGTACTTAGACGAAGATGCCAAACGAAAGAGAACAACTTTGCAACAAGGATATGACGTGTTTGGTAAAAATAAAAAGTATGTGTGTTGTGACAAGAATGGCTAACAAAAAAATCATTGTATATATAAAAGAAAGTTTGAAAGTAGTTTCGGTGACAGGAAAAATGCTTTAAGGAAGATTGAACTGGATGAATAATGAGCAAAAAAAAAAAAATTCTTTTTTAGATAATTTTCAAGTTTTAATGAGGATAAATATATGAAGACTAGCTTTCCGCCCGCAGCTTCGCCTGCGTGGACTACACGATTTTGGCTGTTTCGTTTTTTGCAGTTCTGGCGGGATATTGCAAATTATTATCCAAACATAGATTTCCGCCCGCGTCTTTGTTCTCGTAGAGTACAAAATTTGCTCAAATTCTTATTTTATCGAATTATAAAAATTACATTACCCGTTAAGGGATGAAATACAAAAAATGCTCATGTACGTTTTTTATAATTGTATTGAAGAGCAGAAATACTAAGTTTCAAGTAATTTTGATGATAAACAATTTATATTTCTTACAAACTTTAACATCCCTTTTTACCCCTTTAAGGAATGAAATACAAAAAATCCTTAAAAAGAAATAATATATTTTATATGTAGAGGCTAAATGCCATATTTCATTTATTTCAAATTAAAAATGACAGAGTTTCATACAAACTTTCATCCCCAATTTAACTCCCTTAGGGGTTGAATTTAGAAAAATCCTTCCTTATTCCTTGTCTACATTATAAAGGAAACCTTTGTGCAAAATTTCAGCTTTCTAGGTCTAAGAGTTTGTGCTGGGCGTTGATGAGTCAGTCAGTCAGTCAGGACTTTTCTTTTTATTTATATAGAAGATAAAATAGGGTTCAGAATTATGAAAAGCCGTTATATCAGTGTGCCCTACACTAATATAATGATGACTGTGAGACTAGCAGGTCAGGGCAGGACAAAACGGTAGGATTTTAAATACCAATAAAACATATAATTACAAATTTGCTCTTTAAGGGCTTCTACCACCTTAATTACAAATGACATTAAAATATCGTACGGTCGTATCAAATTGCAGTCATATATCCTCCGGATCCCTTGCCGGATAGACCGTCTAATGGTTTTGGCGGGCTCTTAGTGACATAATAACATGGCATTTCGGCTTATTAATGCCCTAGCTATCTCTAGATCTTAGCACGTGTTCTAATTACCCATAGGTCTGTCAGCCATTTTATTGTCCGACAATTTCTAATGTTACTGCACAGAGATCCCTGTTCCTGATTTAACTAAAGTATATTTTACAGCATCTATTTTTCTTACATACTGCAATCAACATAGCAAACACTCGCTGGATTGTAGGGACCAGATAACCAGCTGCCCACTTGATAATGTTAGGGACGTGCATTTATTTAACTTGTTATTACAACCGGATCATGGCACAACGAAAACAACTTAGTGCTTAAGAATCTAGACTTAGCTGCAGAAAATTTACTATGCAAGAGAAGTTTATTTTATTGCGCTATCTTGAACTGCAAGTCTTGTTATCTTTTTTTTTTTTTTTTTACTATGTATAGGCCTGTGTTTGACCACAATCTCACCGTGGTCAGTGATGATGTGGCCGATGGTGGTAAGCACACAAAGCCTAGAAGGGAACTGGCTCTCAAGTCCTGCTGTCGGAACACACCGGAAGGTGCTTGGCGACAGATTTTCAACTTGAGGGTGGTTGCCAGCCAGGCGGGTACTACAAAGTACCCTACCACCGTGCTATGGTTTCCTCACGATGTTTTCCTTCACCGAAAGCTCAAGCTCATTGTAGGATTCGAACCCGCGACCTTCGTCTCGGTATCCGACGTCACTACCACTGAGCTATCATCGCCTTAAAATATTGTTCATATCACCGTAGATTGAAAACATACTTAATCCGAAACTGGTTACAGTACGTTTTTTATATTTAGCCTGTGCTGTCTCACAGCTGGGCAAAGGAGGAAATCCGTTGCCCAAGTTCCTCCAGAAATACTTACTCTTGTACTGACCGAAAGAAACGTTTTCATTCATAAAAAGCTACGGAAGTTGCATCTCTAATTACTCGATAAAAACATTTTATATATAGTGTTGTAGTTATTCATTTTACCATCGCATTCTTCTCTGACAGGAATGAATCACACCTCTGTGGTTTGTTATTCGATATTCATAAATAAGTAACATGAAACCTACATAGTTGCTTACAGATTCATAAATAAGTCATAGATATACCTAGGTAAGTACTCAAATCAGAAAAAAAAACGAAACTTGTAACAAGAACACTTACATTAATATATTAAATAGAATACCTCGTCGAAAAAACCCTTTACAAACAGGACTTATCTACAGTCTATATTTGTTTACATCTTTTATTTTTATCCGGGATATTCTTGAGCATTTTATCTTTTCTTATCGTTTAAAAAGAGACATTGTAGAAATTTACTGACAGAGTTCTAAAGATAATGTTTATCAATTTATGTAGCAAGGTGTCGAAAGCCTTTCTTAAATCCAATGGTAAAATTCAAATTACACCCATCTTTAGATGAATGGATTGTAATTCTTAAACAATATACACTGTTACGTGACTTCAATGCAGTTAGTACAAAATTAATCGTACATAAACAACAATACTAATGCAAAACAAACTCAATAAACAGTAATACAGCAAATCACCTGTTATTAAAGTATCAAGTTGTAATCAATATGCGATCTAAGTACCTATTGAATTATTCTACGAATCAAAATATCAAGTATCAAAGATGATTAATAGTTTCTTGGCTCGGCCTACCGATGTTACTTGCTTATATTTTTATCATTTTATTTTAAAACAGGTGCAATTCCGTACGATGCATAAATATGTACAGCAGTTTACGTATTTTTTAATCGATGGTACGAGTAAGTACAATGTTTTCGTTGGAACGTACAATAAGAGCTACAAGAAGTTATAGGACCTCGTCAATAGTGGGAACCAGTTCGATCCTGATTTACTGAACCACATTGAACTTGCAACTAGGCTGTTTATTTATTGCATTAAGCGCCAATGCTTGTTTTATGACTCTTGAATGTTGCAAGAATAATCTGAAAAAAGTGAGGGTCATTAACAGCTAACATATTTATATTATAGTTCCATTCTAGAGTTTCGTAAAAAAAACCTGCCGTGTAGTCCCCATTTCAAATAAATTCAACATAATATAAAATCGAACACAAGTTAATGTACCGTAAAATGTTCGCATTTGTCCAATTATCACATTTTTCATTGGAGCATTATCTTCATAAAAATGTAACTAGGTAACAGTTGACATGACCGTAAGTCTGTTGTACCTAACTGTTCCTAGGCAAACAATAAATTCAGACGTGCGATATTTTTCAGAAACAAGTTTAGTGGCTTTAGACAAATTAAATAAATAGTGACGTATGTGTTTACATTCATATGGATATATTGTTGACCACTTTTAATTTCTGTACGCTTCTAGTACTGTATGATATATTTGCATTAACAGTCTTGACAAGCTAGCCAGCGCTCACGGAATTTACTCACAAAACGACTGACTGATTCCTGATAGTTATATCATATCTTATTTTTTATTAAAATATTATTGTACTCAATCACGCCAGAACGGGTGAACTGATCTAAACGAAATTTGGCATAGAGATAAATTATAGTCTGGAATAGTATATAGGCTACTTTTCACGCGAGTGATGCCGCTGGCTGAAGCTACCAATTAATATGGGTGCTGATACTTCGTAAATCAACTATTAAAATCGATAAACGATCAACAAATCGACTCTAATAATAAACAATACTTACATTAACGTTTAGCCTGTATCAGATCTGTGAAATCATCACATGAATAGATTGTACGCTCGATCTGGATCCAATCCATTTTTTGCTCCTTATGCAAATTATTTCTCTGACGAGATGATCTAAATAAGTGAAGTTGTAATGTCGGGCCATTGTGTAGGCGTCATTGGACGAGACTTGGACCCGTTTGAACAAAAAGATGCCTTTGAAGGTGTATTTGATGGTTCAATCCCATAAAATAGGCAGGGTAATATTTAAAGTCAAAAGTGAAGTCAGAAGGATGGGGCAACAGCAATGACCGATTTGATAATAAAAATAAAAAAATCGCAAAAGATCCATTTTTTTTATTTTTTTTAACTTTATAAACTACATAATTAATGTATTAGTAGACACGCTTCGATCAACAATCTATCGAACACGTAATTATGATACGACATCTTGCGACAGCTAAGAACACTCTCGATAAAGTCATCTTTCAAAAATCGGTTCATCGGTTTAGGAGTTATGATGCCACAGACAGATACACAAATATACAAAGACATAAACACACAGCTATACATATCATCATCATCATCATATCAGCCGAAAGACTTCCACTGCTCGATATAGACCTCCCTCAAGCGTCGCGTCGCCACATTGATTGGTCCCGTGCGTCTCGCATCCAAATATGTGTATTTCTATTTTCGTCAAGCTTATAATACCCTTCTTTTTCCGTCGGGGGTTAAAAATAAACTACGATAACAATTCACTTTTCAATTTCGTTGACAAAGTAAGCATGGTGATCATTTTCCTCTTAGAAAATAATGTAGCAGTAACCTATTCCTCGATCAAATCGAAGCGGCTCAAAAACTTGCAAAAGGAAAAATTATACTAATGGGAGATTTTAATTCAAAAATAGGACAAAGAAAACCATTAGAAAACACAATTATGGGGCCATACTGCTACGGAATAAGAAACACTAGAGGAGATAAACTACTCAAATACGCATTGGCTAACAAATTCACCATAATAAATACAACATTTAAGAAAAACCTTAAAAACCTATGGACTTGGACCACACCAGACAAGCAATATAAAAACCAAATTGATTACATAATGAGCAATTGTCCTAAATTATTCTCAAACATGGAGATTTTAAAAAATGATATTTTTCCCACGGATCACAGACTACTCAGAGGCACAGTTCGATTGGGAAAACCGAGGCGAAGCAGAACAAACTTTAGTGAAACTTATACGGATCTAACTTGCGAGAAAAATCAACAAGCATATCTAAGGACTCTACAAGAAAAAACACATCAAATCCAGTGGGAAAATAGCGACAACATAGAGACATTCTATCTCAAACTAGAGTCGGCCATAAAACAGAGCCTAAGCTCTGCCACCTCAAAGAAAACCAAGAAAGATATTCTAACGGAAGAAACCAAACAACAACTGAAAAGACGCTCTGAATTGCAATCGAAACCATGCAAAAACAAGGAGGAAAAGAAGGAACTTACAGGTCTCTATAAAAGAACAAACAAAATGTTAAGAAAAGACTACGAAAAATATAGGATGGGAATTATTGAAAAGAACCTGCTTACTACTGGAAGCCAGAAGAAAGCATACAAACAACTAAACACAGAAAAAAGATGGATACCAACCCTGAAAACACAAAATACAACAGATAAACCGCAAACACGAGAAGAGATAATAAACATTGCTTCAAACTTTTACCAAAATCTCTACGAGGACGAACACAGCAAAAAAAATACGTACGAAAAAACAGAAAACAAAGCAGAGCCACCCGTAACACCTTTTGATGGTAGAGAAATCCTGAAAAATATAGAAAAATTAAAGACAGAGAAGAGCGCAGGATCCGATAACATCCCAAATGAAGCCCTGAAAATAGGAAAATATATTCTAATAGGACCTGTCACAACCTTGTTTAATAAAATAATAGAAATGCAAGAAATTCCAGAGAAATGGGGAGAGTCAAGAATAATTCTGCTCTACAAAAAAGGAGATCCCTCCGATATTAACAACTATCGCCCTATCAGCCTGCTACCGACATTATATAAATTATTTGCCATGTGTCTAGAAAAAAGAATAGCGATAAGCATAGAGAAGCACCAACCAGTGGAACAGGCCGGCTTTCGCCCGGGTTACTCTACCATGGACCACATCCACACATTAGACCAAATAGTGGAAAAACATCAAGAGTTCAACCAACCTATATACATCGCGTATATAGATTACGCGAAGGCTTTCGATTCAATCGCACACGAGAGCATATGGCAAGCACTCTCAAACCAAGGCGTTTCAAATACTTACATTAACATCATCAGAAACATATACAAGAACAGCACAAGCAGGGTAAAGCTAGATAAAATTGGGCCGAAAATATATATAAGGCGAGGAGTGAAACAAGGAGATCCTTTATCACCGAAAATATTCATAGCCGTGCTACAAGATATAATGCAAAACTTAGATTGGAGAAACAAAGGAATAAAAATAGATCTAGAGTTCATAAGCAACCTACGTTTTGCAGATGACATCATTCTCTTTGCAAAAACATCAAAACAATTGGAAGAAATGATTTGCGAACTAAACAACGCCAGCGAAAAAATAGGTTTGCATTTAAATACATCCAAAACAAAAGTCTCTACAAATAGTACACAAAAGGCTATAATAGTAAATGGAACACCGATAGAGTATGTGGACAGTTATGTGTACCTTGGGAAACAGGTCTCATTCAGGAAATCGCGACATGAAGATGAAATAGAGCGTCGAATCAACATAACTTGGAGGAAATACTGGAGCTTCAAAGAAATCCTAAAAGCAAAACTTCCTTTAAAACTTAAAAAGAACGTTGTGGATTCCTGTCTGTTACCATGTCTGTCATATGGAGCACAAACTTGGATTTTTCAAGAGAGAACTAAACATAAAATTCGTTCGTGCCAGCGTGCTATAGAAAGAAGTATGCTAGGAATTAGGCTTAGCGATAAAATCAAGAGCGAAGATATTCGCAAAAAAACAAAATTAATAGACGCAGAACGTCACGCACAACAGCTAAAATGGAGATGGGCTGGTCACGTCGCCCGCAGTACAGACAAGAGATGGACTAAACGAGTCACTAAATGGAAGGGACCCAGTGGAAAAAGGCACAGAGGAAGACCTAAAGATCGATGGGTCGATGAAATTAAAAACACAGCCGGCGAAGACTGGATGACGAAGGCGGCAAATCGAAAACTATGGAAACAGTTGGAGGAGGCCTATATCCGGAGAGGAGCCATGCCCTAAACACACCTTTTTTTTTTATATATTTAGTAGTAGTTTTTTTAAACTCAATGTAATGTGCATGGAAAATAAAAGGCTTTATTATTATTATTAACCTATTCCTATAGGTTAAGTTTTTTTTTTTTTTTTATTGTATTCCTATACAATTAGCTTGGTCACCCGTAAACGTTTCTTAAATAAGGTTAATTACGAAGCCAAGATTTGTAAGGGTGTGCCATGATTTAGTCAAAAAGTCGGCCAACGAATATTTACAGATTCAAAGCGGTATCAACGACAATCGAAGATTACAATGTATTCGGCACATTTGGCAGGCCCGCCAACTGGGTTCCCTCTCAAGTTCAATGCCAAGAATCCGTTTGATCTTCGTCAATAACAATATATTATGCTACTATTCCGAACGCGAAGTTTGTTGTCCTTTGGCATCAATGAATGAAACCGTCACACCTACATTCTTGTTGCTTCGAACATTCCGACAGATTCTGACGGGGATTTATCGATTCTGGCCTGCCCGTCGACAATGGATCGTTTGCGAAATGTATCGTGTGGCTCATCATGTACATTTCATCTAAAAGAGACTTCATGATTATGTTTGCCACACCCTGGGCAGTGAACACCACACCCCGCCTTGCTAACTGGTATAAATCTATACTAATATTATAAAGCTGAAGCTGAATCTCAGGAACTACTGGTTGGAATTGAAAAACTCTTAATGTGTTGGATAGTCCATTTATCGAGGAAGGTTATAGGTTGTATAAACATCAAGCTACGACCAATAGGAGCGGAGCGTAAATGAAAAATGTTGCAAAAACGGGCAAAAATATTCCTTTTTGAGAGCTTCCGTTGCGTTCGCTGCGTAAACGGTATAAGTTACGCAACAATCACGTATGTAGGGTAGGTAGGGTAGGGTATGTAGGGTAGGTAGGGGGAGCGAAGCCGCGGGGTATAGCTAGTACATAATATAATAAACATATTAACATCGTGAGGAAACCGGCATGTCTTAGAACCAAAAAATCGAAGATATGTGACATCCACCAACCCACACTGGGCCCGCGTGGTGGATTCTTATTCTCTCTGACACAGGCCTCCTCTCTAGGAGGCCTGTGTCCCAGCAGTGGGAAAATTAATAGGCAGTTGATTATGATGATGATTAAACATATTAATTATAATTATCTTACCAAGGTATGGGCTCAACACACTTAAAATTTATACAGATTGGATATGGGGTGGATTTCAAGCTGGCGAAAACCTTCATGAAAATTATTCATTTCCAAAACGGGACTTGCAAAGTTTATAGTTAAAGCGAAATATTTCTGAGAAGATACTTTCATCTACTAAAAAAATACTTTTAACCTGTAGATCGCAACAAACCATCGCGAAATAGTTATTTTTGTCACCTGTTTGTTTTTTTTTATAAAATATGTATACCTATTAATCGTTGAACATCAATTAATCAGAATGTTGGATTTGTAGATAAAAAACAATCTAGAATTTATCTCATGTCAAAGGACAATGCGTAACAGTAAAAGAATGAACGGGACATCGAGCACAGGTGACAGGGTACTGAACTACTGACTAACGATACGAGATAAAGGTTGATGGTGGACTAATGTACAGACTGCATTAAAAGCTGAATGATAAATCGGAAATGGACAGTATTTAAACGAGCGAAAATAAATTCAAATTAAAGGTGTACAAAATACTGAATGGCTTACTGAAATACTAAGTGGGCGACAAACAGTGGGCGAATACAAATGTTTAAAACAGCGATTTGAAAATAAAAGTTTGTCGACGGAGCCCTTTTTTTGTCTTCAGGGTCTAAAGTAACCTAACATGAAGGAGATGCCGGGAGCTAAGTTCGCTCGCTTAGCTCGCTCACTTCAGCTCATGTCACCCACCCCATTCGAACCTAACCTATCCGTCGGGGTTCTCTTAGCTCCTCTGCATACATACTAGAAAAAAACACTGTAGTATCTACAACAAGGCTCGAGAAAATAGGTGGCTCGTTTAGATGTCATTGTAAACGCTTTTATAATAAGCTTCCAAGCCACGTACAAGATCTAAGCCTTAATAAATTCAAATCATTCATTAAACGTCAGTTGTACCAGAAAGCGTTTTATACCGTTAAAGATTACTTTAAGGACAAAATGAATGAGATGGATTGAGCTGCTCCATTTAATTTAATTTTTTGAATACTGATTTTTTTTTGTTTTCTTTCAATGACAAGAATATTTACTGTTTTAAAAAATAAAATATTTTATTTTAATTATTGTGAAGGTGAAGACTGTGGATCATTCTATTTATTTTAGTTTGTATTTATCTCAGTTAGTTTTTAATCATGGGTTGGCAGTTTGAGTAGTTTATGCGGCCTACCCGAATGTACTTTCTTTGGTATTGTTCGTCGAATCGTTGAGCTCCTTAAATTCTGAGTTGAGCTGCACGGTTATTGACAAATGGGTGCACTGACTGGACAGGTCCACTCAATCTGGCTGGTTCTTTCCTCAAAAGACCATTTCAGACATCAATCTACATGGTCTTTACATAATCTAACCAAGATTTTGTCTGGACTTTTTGAAAGAGTTGCGGCCTTTCTTCATAGAATAGTCAGATAGGAAACGCCGGCCTCATCTAGTTTAAACAAATTTGATCGACATGTAAAAGTGTTTCTAGAAACCAACTTACAGAAATAAAATCATTTGTAATTTATTTACCTCCCGAGCCCGCTTCGCTCGCTCTTGTACTAATTCGTTGAGAACACGAATACACCCGAACTCCCGCACTTCACAGCGAAATCGCCTCGTGTCGGTTGTTCTGTTATTTTCAAATGAATAGAACCCCAAGTACAATTAGATTATGTATCAATATTATTACCGCAGCTCACAATTACCTCCTAAAAGGTATTACTCAAACTGGAAAAATAGTTACTTACTTAGTATAATAGTCGCCCATTCAGTATATTTTTCACCCGGTTAATAATTTCCTCATCATCATCATTTCAGCCGAAAGACGTCCACTGCTGGACATAGGCCTACCCCAGGCGTCGCCACACCGACCGTGTGTTGTGATTGTGATGTGTTATTGAACTGGATGCACCCGATTACTAGTATTCTTTACAATGTAGCCGTGGATGGTAACATTTAAACTTTGTGTAAAAAGGTCAGTCTTTCGTGCTTCTGACTACACTTAATGTCTGCCAAAGATATTTTAATGACAGCCGGGACCAACAGCACAGCAACGGTTCAACCGTATGCGAAATAAATGTTTAAAATGTATTAGTAGTTTTAGTTTAGTGTTTCTGTCAATCAGAATTTGTTTTTAAAACCACTAAGTTTTCCTTCAAGATTTGAGAAACTCCTAGTGAGAAAGAAGACTGTCAAACTTGACTTGCAACTCGGGAAGACTACATAATGTCCATCAGTAAGCTGGGTTAACACTTTATGAAACCTTTAAACATACATCATTTACTTTTGGTGCTGACTGTACGCATGTCTGAATGTGTACGTCATCAATAGATAGGTATCAGTTATCAGTATTGAGGCTCTTATTAACAACAATGGTAAGAGATGATTTGGCGAAATATTGACGAGATAATTTTATCGATCTCTATACTTTTGAATATCTTTCTTTTCTTTCGTCTGGTTCATGACCTTTAAAAGAAAACCATATTAATATTACTACCGAAAATTTTAGAGTTTAGAAAGTACATATTCTTCCTTATTCTTTTTCTTTTCGGGTCGATGGAAAACTCTTTAAATATTTGGGCCCAGTAGGTGGCCACATTAATTATATCTAAGTAATTGAACTGTAAAATTTTCGATCTAGTCGGTATTCTACGAACAAGTAAGAAAATCAGTTGTTTAATTTTTTTCGAGATACGAAAACAATGTACACCAATATTATAAAGAGGAAAGATTTTTTTGTTTGTTTGTACCGAATATGCTCCGAAACTACTGGACCGATTTTAAAAATTCTTTCACCTATGGAAAACATTCATTACCTACATTATTCCCGAGTAACATAGGCTATAATTTTGACGGGAGCGAAGCCGCGGGGGTCAGCTAGTTAAATATAAATGTATGAGGCTTTTTTTTTTTTTTTGAGATATTGTGGTTTCACCCGAAATTCTTCATAATGACAAGAACCATCCGAATTCGGAGTCTGTGTTGCCCGATAGCTACAACCTCGGGGTGTTTAAGTCAAGAGTGAATAGGATACTTCTGTGCAAGCGTGCTACACCGCACATCATCGCTTACCATCAGGTACCGTGTGATAGTGGTCAAGCGCGAGTTTAACTATAATAAAAAAGTTAATTAAAAAAATCAAAAAACCCGACTGCTTGAAAAGCGAACTAAAAAGACGTAAACAAGGAGAAAATCATGCTGTGCAGTCGGAGGATACATCTTCGCGAGCTGGCTGACCAAAACCAGACGTATCCTCCGCCATTTTCATATTTTACAATTTTCATGTAGCCAGGGACACTTGCGGGGTTAAGACGAATCGATTGACGTAAGAACCATCAAAATCGGCCCACGCGTTTGGTCTCTAGAACGCCACATAGGAACAAACATACATACTTACATACATACATACATACATAGACTGATAAACACATTACCCTCCTTCGGCAGTCGGGTAAAAAACAAGGTAACGCGTTTATTCTGGTACACTTTGTATATCCTCCTAAAGATAGCAAACGAAACATTACAATTTAAGGCATAAGAAGTTTTAAGATGATTTAATGCATTTATTTATATGAAGATTTATTATTGTAAGAAAAAATGCATCACGGAAATCGTCTATCATTCGTACCTATCTCTACGTCTTGAGGTAATTAAAACAGTGTGAATTAACAAAACTAGACTATGCATTATAATTCTATGAGCTTATTAGCATTTTACTCTAAAAACAATTACGGAATTCGGTCACTTAATTCAACATCTAATCTATTCATAAAAACTACATTACTGACTGTTGTTAAGTAATAAAATATTATTCAGAACTGTAAAAAATGTGGTTTCCTTACAAATTATATAATTTACTGTTGAAGGTTGTGTAGAACGGTCGATAGCTCTTCAGTTAGAGAACTTTAATTACATAACGATTAACAATATACAAAACTAAACCACAGTAATACAAACATAGACTTACGCCTTTTTCTCATGGGTCAGGCAGAAACTACAGAACGCCGGTTGTATGCCGTTACAATATTTATTCGAAAGGCTTAAAAATAGTAGACAGTTCTCGAATCTGTTACAAAATTACTGGTAGCTAATTGTCAAACACATAAAATTTTATATTTTCACTACCCTCGGTTGACAGGTAGAGAATACCTTAAGTTCGCCTATACCTCAGTGCATGAAGTCTCAATAAAAAAATAATAAATTAAGACTACTATACTTCATAAAAAAGATAGCTTGATCTCTGCAACATATTTCAAACTGACGTATACGTTATTGTTAGCCTGTCAAGCGCTATTGTTACTGTATTGATACTGACAGCTGTCACAGAGATCAAGCTATCTCTTATGAAGTAGAGTGTTAAGATACCTATTCTGTGCCAATTACATCAGGGATTTAGGGTCTTTACCGTGATACTGGTGTTTCGAAGAATCCCAGAAGGAGGGTATCAAAAATAATCTTAATGTCCACTTCATTTAACCCTTATAATGACATCTAAGGACAAACTTAAAAGCTCACATCTAATGACTATTATTATCTCCGATGTACGCACCTCAAAAGGGTCAATTAGCAACGAAAAGCTTATTTTTTTCCATATTATAATTTAAGCACCCACCCGGACCCGTATTACCCATGTAACACGGGTAACTAAATTCTAAAATACCAGCATAAATGGGCCAAGATTATGATTTCCATAATTTTAGTTTCAAAGGTAATCTGGGTTCAAAATTGTCCTTCTTCTTCGTCGTATCGATGATTCCAAATTTGAATATGTTTTGACCAGTATTCAGCCACGCCAGCAGCGTTGTCATTTGCCTCACAAAGGTCTTTTAAGGTGCAGGTGTTGTCCTTGATTTATGATCAGAAGCCTTCGTCAGATATTTTCTTTGTTATGCCTGTGACACGGCCATTGAACTGCTTTATAATCCACAGATATAATTACACCAAGATCTCTATCAGACATCGTACTAAATGAGGATGTTTTGTTTCTTATGAGGAGAGCGAACAACGAATTTTTTTTGTCCTACCAAATTTAGCTGCGTATTAACGCTTTGTTTTATAATTGTTACCAACGGATGTTACAAATATGTATGGTTTTATTACGTCTAAGTGTTACAGTTAAGGTGGTAACAGACAATTTAATTGTCAGCCATGTGTGAGATGTTTCTTACTATCCGCTGTAGCACAAGGCTGTGAGCTTTTGTTTTTAATTTATTAAAAAAAACTATTGTTGAGTAACGTTCGAGAACCTTTTCCTCCGCTTCTTCTAGGTACCTTGATCATTGTAGAACACACCTACGAAGGTGTGTTCGAAGATGACCAAAGCTGAAAGCATTGAAGAATATGTTAATTAGAAATCGTTTTATACTTAAATATATCAGAAAATTTAGCTTGTTAGGTACATTTAATAGTTTTATTAGTGTCAGTAAATTATAGCGAAATTAATAAGCATAGTACTTGTCTTTTCTTGGTGAGTTTGAAACGCTTCGAAATAATTTAAAACCCACTAAAATCGGTTCCATTACAAGACAAGATCCATTACAAGCATACTTAAAAACTAACAAATAAAAAAAACTAACAAACAATCAAATCTTTCTTGTTTAAAATATTAGTGTAGATGTAGATATCGAAGTATTATAAATCTTTTTAAAATATGTAATTGAAACGGTACTTAGTAATAAAATTGCGGCAATTAATTTTAATCTCCATAAATCAATATTCTTTTAATAGAATCTGAAAAAGTTAATAGCAGTGCACGGAATACCCACATACAATTTCTTAGAGATTCAGAGTTACATAATTTTGCATTTTTTACAGTATCGAAGAATTCGAAGTAACAAAAAATAATGTTTTAATTTGTGCTATGATTGCATGTTATTAGATCTAATGGACCGAAATATTCTGCAGGTCAATGACTTTGGTAGGATATTATTATTTTCGCAGTTTATGTGGAAATTATACTATATAATAAATAAGGCTTGTTGGCCATCTTACCCATTGATGAGGCATAATGACTGAGTGAACGGTCCATGATTAATTTTTATTGTTTGTGGACTATTTTACGACATTTTTTCTAATAAACCATTGACGAATATACCGTTTTTCGTAAACTATGACACAAGTCTGACACAGTTTGAATTTAACCTGATTAGCAGAAACAATAGTGTGACGTATTTTATTTTTATATCTTTCGCGTAAATTATGTTTTTGATTATAGGTTTGTTAGTTTAATTAGTATATTTTTATGAGTTTTAGTGTAACGGTTACTGTTTATTAGTAAAAAATGTAGTAAAAGCGAAAAATCAAGCTTTATGTAGCTTGTCAGTGGCTCCAGACAAAGAATCTTTCTATCAGAGATAGCGGTTGTTGAAATTCCATATTTTGTCATTTTACCAAATGATATATTGACACTTTCCTTGGTAGAACTTCAGTTGTCTAGAGGATCAGAGCACTGGTATCTACTGAGAGACATTTTTTCAGCACCGAATCTCTTCAAAGTTAGAGTGAACAGGCTTCTTCTGGGTAAGCTCACTCCATCTTCGATTTTGTCTCTGTCACCTCTGACCTAGACTAGAGTCAAGAGCAAACCAAAATTAATAAGAAAAAAAAACGTTTGTAGCTGGCTGATGTTACTGAAACTCTTTAAATGGTGTCACTTAAGTTTACATCTTAAGGCGCAGATACCCCTCAGTAGCTGATTTTAAAATGAGAATCACGGCTAAACAGTTAGTCGTTTTTTTTTTTTTTAAATATTTTTTTCATTAGACCAAATTATATTCTTAATAACTTGATTTAAGAAAATTTTGAGTTTTATTTGTATGACATAGTGTAATGAATTTGTAAAGTTACGTCTAACACGGACAATCGCACCAAAACCGCTTTGCGTATTTTAATGAAATTGTCATCATTTCAAAGACAATTTAATTTTCTATATTTTGATCGGCACCTTTTTTTTAAAGTCTAAGAATAATAAGGAAAGGACAAAAGACTACTGATTTTAGGGTCGCGCGGATGTGAAACGTGTGCGCGTTTTGTTCCCTCAAGGTCGTTGGCGACTGTCGTCGTCTTAATGCGAAAGAAACTTTGATATCTGTTTATCACGGCTAAGCCTTAAGATGAATTTTGGTATATAAATATGTACATATAGGTATGTAGATTGCACCTTGGCGAAGGACTTAAGATACATCCTCGGAGTACCTTTCTTTGGGATAAATTCCAACATTCATGCGAGTAGAGCCGCTGGCAGAAGCTAGTACAATATTTTTTTTAATGCTGTAGGTATTACAATCATTTCATCCTGCAATACGTCCTGAGATGGTTAAGTAAGTACGTCATCCTTGCAATTTAAAGGTGAACGACATTGTTGAAAAAACCAAAGAAAATCAAGTTCTTGGTGCAATTAGCGGTAATAAACTTTATGGTCTATTATTAAAAATTGGATATCAATGAACTCATATCGTATTAATTATTTATTGATGTTTTTCTACTATATCATAAACTTGGGTTTGGTATATATAAAGTGATAAATAAACAAAATATGTGTGACTTTATGTTTAATTTACGTTTTTATAGGTGTAGGTCGGGTGTGTTTGTATATTAATTTTTATCTTACATGCGGCTCGACTCGTGTGAGTGTCGAAATTATCCCAAAGGAACCTACTAACTGAATAAAAAGTACTATAAATGTGCTAATCCAGCACACTAATTGCGTATATGTTTTAACAGCACAAAGCATAACCTTTCATTTTGGTGGTTTATCTCTATTGCGTCGCGTGTTTTGTGGTAGTAAACGGATTTTTGAACATATGAAGCAATGAATGCAAGGTAAACAATCCGTACCCTACTCTTTGAACTTTTTAGGTTGCAAACTATCGGTGTACAAAATTGCATCCAAATCCTTTCGACCGTTTTTACGTGAAAACAATAAACATAACTACAAATTTTCTTATTTATAATATTAGTAGGATTTATTTTTGATTGAGTTAATATTCTTTTAGAATATACATTCGTAAATAAGGCGGTGGTTGCAGAAATAAATTTAAATAATAAATAAAAAACAAGATATATTTTTTAAATAAGGCGGTGGTTGCAGAAATAAATTTAAATAATAAATAAAAAACAAGATATATTTTTATTCAATTGGTTTTACTGTCAGGTATATTCTAAAATTTGGTCACATTAAGCAGATATTCTGGCATATGAGTCGGGTATAATTTATTTTTTATTTTTTAAAAGAAACATTGCCCCACACTAGGAATTTCTCCTGTATCGTGGGTGCGTTTACAAACATATAAACTCACATACACAAACATCCAGAGCCGGAACAACTAACTGTAGGTTATACAAATATTTGTTCCGTACGGGAATCGAACCCGCGACACGCAGCGCAGCAGTCAATCGCTCAACCACTACGCCAACTGTGCGCCCACCCGCCGCCCAACGCCTATGTGGGTATAAATTCCTATACAACAAATCTATGTGTAAAAACATTTCAGTTAGTTGTCAGCTTTTCTGGATGAGATGATTGCAAATATTTAAATTTGGACGAGATGACAGCAAGTGTGAATTTTAAACAGATTTAATTCAACCCATTACTGTGGTACAAATGAAGTCAACTTGACCTTACACTTACACCTCGTTCTATTTACCTCTCTTGCCATTGAACGTCCGCAGTCCATATAATTAAGACAAAACAATAAGAAAGTGAATAGATTCCAGTAGATACCGTTGTGCAACGATAAAGGTTCAGAATCGCCGGATGGTTGATACCATCTTAAACTCGTAGGCCGTAACGTTGCCAAACTAAATGATTTTGTGCTGGATTGATTTATTGTGATTTAACTCCTGTATTGTTTAGGAGAATGGTGTGATTATGGCTAGAAATTATCGGTATAGGCTAAGGCTGCTTAAGGCCGTGTGATGTCGGTTTATGGAGGGACTAGTTGAGAGGGCTTTGCCCTTACTCTCCAGTCTAGTGGGCTTACGCAAACATAAATACTTTGAGAGAAATAGGCAGTCCGGAACATAGACTATAGACTTGATACAGATAATCAGTTGGAATTGGTCATAACTTAGCTGCCTCGGTTTGTTTTTAATTGCCTATGTATTGATATTTTTTTTAATTTGTTGTTTTACTCTATACGCTTTTACGTGCACGTCTTTTTACATCGTTCTCACATATATGTATTTTTTTTCCAACAAGAAATGATGTATCCAAATACTTGTAAAACACTTTTTATTTTAAAAGAGTAAGTGTGGAGCTTCTTGTCCATTCTTCTCCATAACAAGCTACATTTCCGAATGGACGGTAGAATCAATTATTGTTACTTATAAAATATATTTTTTTTACGTTCAAAAGTGCCGCTTAATGGCTTTATTGAATAAAGAAATTTTGATTTTGATAGTCCGGAACTCTCGGGAATTACAGGCATCACCGGGAAATGAAGTCAAATATAATTTATTTCGATTAGGTTAAACATTGATTAGCACGTAAATGTAAAGGGCTTATGTTTAACAAACCACCAAATCTAGTAATATACTGACAAAAATAGTAAATGATCACCAAAATTAAATTTAGAATCGCAACAGAGTCGACGGAGCCCCGCTGGGCGGGGCTCCTATTTCTGAATACAGGGTCTAAAGTAAACTAACACGAAGGTGATGACGGGAGCTGAGTTCGCTCGCTTTGCTCGCTCACTTCAGCTCCCGTCATCTCCTTCGAACCTAACCTGTCCGTGTCGGGGTGCCCTTAGCTCCCGAGCTCGCTTCGCTCGCTCTTGGACTGATTCATTGACCAAATCACTAGATTTGATATCTTACGGTTTTAGCACTTATGAAATTTGGTGATCAATTTACTAAATTTGGTTTAGGTTTATTTTTTTTGCTGATTAGTATATATTTTAGGTGATAGGGGTTATCGTCACAAAGTTTTTTTTGGTGGTCATTATATTTATTCCCAATGTAAAGAACCGTTATATTTTTTGCAAAGTTTTTTAAAGGTCTATCCACACATATCAGGGCCGTGCCCGGGACGTGACAGGGCCGGGCATAGGCATTGAAGATTCATCACTGACCCGTGCACGGACGTGTGTGAACGAGTTCATATAAAATGTACACACCGATATTTGTTTGAGCCCCTGACGGGGCACGGTCCGTCCACGTCCCTAGTACGGCCCTGATATCTGTGGATAGACCTTAAGGCGCCGATTCCCTTGAGTAGCTGATTTTAAAATGAGAATCACGTCTAAACGGCTAGCCGTAATTTTTTGGAAAAAATATATGAACATAGGTCAAATGTAATGACTATTTTCTTAAAATTGTGATAAATGATTTTTTTTTGTTTTATTTGTATAATATGGTGTAATTAATTTGTAAAGTTATGTCTAAAACGGACAAAAACACGACAAACGCGCCAAAACCGCTGGGCGTATTTTAATGAAATCGATACCATCTCAAAGACAATTTATTTATCTACATTTTGACCTGAGGCTTTTTTTTTTAAAGTCACAGAATAATAAGAAAAGTACAAAAAGCTACTAAATTTTGGGTCGCACGAGTGTCAAACGAGTGCGCGTTTTATTCCCTCAAGGTCGTTGGCGTTCGTCGTCGTCTTAAATATTGTCTTATTATGCCACCAACCATAGTAGATTGCAGGCCAATATTCAATCCATATTATAATCTAGCCAAAATACTCTTAATAAAATGCCTTCCATCAAACTATGTGTATTATCTACTAAATATTAATCGAAAATATTCATCTTGGTTCTTTAAAAAATAATATCCGGGCCAGTACAGATGTAAAGTATGACAGTAGTTACGTATCCAAGATAATTGCCAACAGGATTCCGTCGGTAATGACGCTGTGAAGTCATCATAATGATCGCTCATCGCCGACCCGCATGAAAATCGTGATTGCGAGGGAAAATTTACTTGTCTATCAGTTATGGTATCCTAGTACCGAATAAAGTCAAGGTTTTGTGAAGTTTTTGCAAATATACACGCGAATAATCTTATTAAAATCCTACCTGTTATATAATGGATAGTAATTACATTAAAAGTTGGATAACACAAAAAAACCGGCCATGTGCGAGTCGAACTCGCGCACGAAGGGTTCCATACCATTATCGCAAAAATCGGCACAAAAATCACGTTTGTTGTATGGGAACTTAAATATTTATTTTATTCTGTTTTTAGTATTTGTTGTTATAGCGGCAACAGAAATACATCATCTGTGAAAATTTCAACTGTCTATCTATCACGGTTCATGAGATACAGCCTGGTGACAGACAGACAGACGGACCGCAGAGTCTCAGTATTAGGGTCCCGTTTTTACCCTTTGGGTACGGAACCCAAAAAAAGAAAATTTTAAAAGTTGCTGGAATGCTAGAGCGCAGCATTAAATTTTTTTGTTATCACAATTGAATTACAAGGTAACAAAATATCCAACAGAAATTCAACGATTTCAAAGCAAAAAATAGGTAGTCATATTAATAAAAATCTAGGTATATATAAAGAGCATAAACAACTTATTTTCCATCCACTGCCGAAGTGTCGATCACTTTTAAGCTTCACGTTAAATATTGACAACAGTTGCGTAAAGAATATTGACTCATTTTAATGTTACAAAAATTTCGTCTCAAGCATGCACAAATACAGAAACATTACCGTCTAGTACGATGCTATTAATAAATCTGAAAAAAAAAATAAAACCTCCGTGGTATCACAGTCAGTACAAAAACATTACAGGAAGTTTTTCATGCATAATATTCTCGTTACGGCCACGTCTTCCTCACTTATAAAATAATTGTTTACAGTGATCCAGTTAAGATGAAAAAGAATCCGTCAAGTTCGAGTTGAATCTGTGCATTGCGTGTTCCGTATTACGGTTATCCTCCTAGTATTTAAGACTAGCTGACCCTTGCGGCTTTGCTTCCGTCAAAATTATAGCCAATTATTGGGAATAATTTCCATAGGTGAAATAATTTTTAGAGTCTGGCAAACGAAAGTAGAGACTGAAAAAGCGCGGCAAATTTAAAAATATCAGCATAGCAACCCTAAAAACTAGTATGAAATACCTGGAATAACCTAATTTGATACTTTAGAATTATTTATTTTACTTCGGCTGAATAAAAATACTATAGGTCCTTTATTTATATAGGTAATACTTTAGATATTATGTAACCAGATGAATAAAACAAAAAAACCGTATTCTATAATAATTTTGGTTTATTCACACCACACGTAAACTATCTTGTTTTTGTTTGAATTCGGCGTCTTTCACCTGTTGTATTTCTTGATATTTAGACATCATGCGAAACAACATCTCCCGTAATCCACTTTTAATTGTTTTATTCATTTTTCACATAATAAATGCTATTATCAAGACTATAACAAATCAGGTTGTCATTAGTATAGTATTGCCATATAAAAAGTTTGCAAATAATTCGAGGGTCTACTTTCGTTTGCCAGACTCTAAAATCATTCCAGTAGTTTCGGTACAAACAAACAAAAAATTCTTTCCTCTTTATTGCATTCCTTATTGCATTGTGCAAGCGTGTGCCTTTGGCCTGCAGTGGGGCAGGCTGGTATATAATATTTGCTAGGATAGCCGTAGCAATACGTCTTTAATTTTCTGTATCCCTTACTTGGTTGCCTATAGCGTTTAAAAATATGCGATCCTATACTGAGATACAGGGACGCGGTGGTCTAATTAGACTTAGTTTAGAACTAGCTTCTTCCAGCGGCATTACCCCCGTCAATTTTTTTTCTTATATCAAGGAAACATTATACCGGGATGAATAGAAGCCTATGTGTTTCACACTATAATCTATGTGAGTGCCAAATTTCATCCAGATGGATGATGGCTGAATCCGAGCGATGGCCTGCGTTATGTTGGCTTTCAGGGCAACGGTCGAATGTGGTTTATTGGCGACTTCAGAAAACCCCACAAGAAAAAGTCTAGCGGAACTCTAACTCTACACTCAAACCGTTCATGCAGAATGTCGATTGTGTCGTTCGCTGTGTGGCAAGTAGCGCCATCTTGCTGGAACCACATGTCGTTCACGTCTATATTGTTCAATTCAAGCCAAAAGAATTTGTTTATCATTGATCTGTAGCGCTCGCTCGATCTATGCAGCAGCCACCATACGAAGCCGCGGCGGACATTTGAACGATGTCATATTCCATCCATAATTGGCATAAATGGGCCTTTTAAATAAAAAATAAGATTCGTTAATATCTCACACACATCTTGTTTTATTCAATTTTAACATCGAACCGTCCTTGTTAAAAGACCCTTTATTAGTAAGAGATAGATTAGATAAAATAGATAGTAGGATTACGGTCCCGTAAGCATCAATAGTGCACGGAACCCTAAAAATCAAGACAGTGATACGTTATCTTAATTTTAATGTGCTGCGTATATCATTGTATGTTGGTCAGTAGTGTGATATATTTAATTATAATAATTGATGTACATAATTAATTCTTCTATGAACTCATTTTTCTTGAATATGTATCAGTTAGTCATGTTGTGGTCGCAGAAGACTTTTAATTGGACAAAATTGGTTATTCAAAGTATAATTGTAGTGGAGAATTACGACTGTAATGGTTTACACGTGTATATATATATTGGTGTATTTATGTAATTTCATACTGATTGTAGCTTTATGAATTTACAAATTAGTTAGTTATGAATTAATTGGACGTACGAGTACCTATGTGTCTTATGTACCTATTTCAGTTGAGATAATTATAGGGTCAAAACGGTGAAGGAAAACATCGTGAGGAAACCGGCATGTCCTAGGACCAAAAATTCGAAGACTTGTGACATCCACCAACCCGCACTGGGCCCGCGTGGTGGATAACGGCCCATTCCCTCTCACAGAGGGAGGCCTGTGTCCCAGCAGTGGGAACATTAATAAGCTGATGATGTGATGTGTGATGTGAATTATAGGGTTAATTTTCTCAATCCGTAATCAACTTTTCAAAATAAAGAAATATCATCTTTTGAATGAGCAGCAAAATTACTGTATGCTCCCTGAACATGAACGGTTATGACCTAGGGTCAAGTGGAACGCTATACAAACAATTTAGCCAGATAGAGTATCATACACACATTCCAAATACATTTCCAGAGAGGAGGCTGTGCCACCTCCAGTTACCAAAGGAATAAAAAAAAAGTTAATTAAAAAAATCAAAAAACCCGACTGCTTAAAAACCGAACTAAAAAGCCGTAAACAAGAAGAAAATCATGCTGTGCAGTCAGAGGATACGTATTCGCGAGCTGGCTGACCAAAACCACTGGCTGACGTATCCTCCGACTGCACAGCATGATTTCCTTCTTGTTTACGGCTTTTTAGTTCGGTTTTTAAGCAGTCGGGTTTTTTGATTTTTTTAATTAACTTTTTTTATTTATAACTATTTAGTTATTTTTTTTTAGATTTCGGTACATTTAAACATATAAGTGTTATATATTTTTGAAATCACCTCTTAAAACCCTTTATTTTGATACCCCACACGATGTTTTGAAAATTTTTTTGTCCCCCATAATATGGCGCCCAAAATCCGCCATTATTCTATTTTCCAATTTTAATGTCAGCCAGTGACACTCGCAGGGTTAAGACGAATCGATTGACGTATGAATCATCAAAATCGGCCAACGCGTTTGGTCGCTGGAACGCCACATAGGAACAAACATACATACATACATACTTACATACTTACATACATACATACATACATACATACATACATACATAGACTGATAAACACATTACCCTCCTTCGGCAGTCGGGTAAAAATAAAATGAATATACACATCTTAGTGTGATCTCTTGGCGTTGTTCCTACATACCAGATAAGGAAGCTTTCAGGCTTCACCATCAGCTTCAATCATTAACAACGGAGAGCCTTTTAAATGGAATCTAAAAATACAAATCTGACATCACCTGTCGCCACGGAGGAAGTAGTTCAGAGATAAAAACTAAGGAAGGAAAAATTGCAATAGTTACGTTGTTGATCTGATCAATTAATTGCGCAAGTGCATACATAATTATCATTGACAGACGTCGAGTTATGTCGCAAGTGCAACGATCTAATTGTTCGCGCAGAAATGAGATACATCCGGTGGAACGGAACGGTCTCGGTTGAATTATGAAGATGAGGAATTTTTTCTACTTCCACCTTATTCTGGAACCTCAGTTGTATACTTAATACTGCTGGTTTGGTCCCTGGGGTGGTCACGGCACACAGTGTGTTCTGGTGTGCCGGTGTCCGTCACCGGACCCTCCTCTGGGGAGTGGGGGGTACTCCCCAGAGGAGGGTCCGGTGACGGACAGCCGCGGCGGGTTCGCGGTGAGTGCTAACGCGTGCCCGTGTTCCAGCCATAAGTGGCACAGGAGGACACCGTGGAGTTTTAGTGGGTTGGAGCCCCACATAACTAATAAAAAACCGGCCAAGTGCGAGTCGGACTCGCACACGAAGGGTTCCGTACCATTATCGCAAAACACTGCATGAAAATCACGTTTATTGTATGGGAGCCCCCCTTAATTTATTTTATTTTAATTTATTAATTATTATTTTTTGAAGTAAATATACAACTAAACATTCTGTGAATATTTCAAGCGTCTACCTGTTGCCGTTATTAATATAGAGCAAAAAATAGCAAAAATATCACGTTTGTTGTATGGGAGCCCCCCTTTAATATTTATTTTATACTGTTTTTAGTATTTGTTGTTATAGCGGCAACAGAAATACATCATCTGTGAAAATTTCAACTGTCCAGCTATCATGGTTCATGAGATACAGCCTGGAGACAGACGGACAGACAGACAGACAGACAGACAGACAGACGGATCGCGAAGTCTTAGTAATAGGGTCCCGTTTTTACCCTTTGGGTACGGAACCCTAAAAAGGTACGTCAAACAATCTACTAGGTATATTGGGGTCCGCTTCCACTCCAACTGGACTCAGTTGATAACTAGTATTACATGAAGCGTCTGACTTTCTGAGCGGCACAACCCAGTAACCAGGTAATATCAAACCCAGAAAGGAAGAGCCAGGAAGCCTGACTATCCGTAACGACTGTCAAAGAATTAAAAATGACAGACGGGATCAACAGCTTAACGAGATTTGCGAGGCACGGAATAAAAATGGTTTGAAGATCACCCATCCAGCCCGGAATAACCTGAGCAAATGTTGCTTAACATTGAAGATCATCGATTATTTAGCAACGAGCTTCTCGTATAGAGAAAATACTGGTTGTTGACAACAAAAATTGTGAAGATCTAGCGCAGTCAGTGTTTTTACCTTCCAAGGGTGCTGACATGGTCATTTAGATCATGACACCAAACTCATTACCGCGCTTGGCATTCATTGTGGCGGCAGTGAATAAGCAAAGTTGCCAAAAGCAGTTCTGTGCCAAAGCCTAAGTAGGTATATGGGACATCTATGGCCTTTTTATGGCCTTTCTTTTTTTGCTTGGTGAAATGCTCGTGCATACTGCACTTTCACGGGGAGATAGTGCAGTTATGTGGGACTCTAAAACACTAAAACTCCACGGTGTCCTCCAGTGCCGCCTATGGCGGGAACACGGGCACGCGTTAGCACTCACCACGAACCCGCCGCGGCTGTCTGTCACCCGACTCTCCTCGGGGAAGTACCCCCCATCACCGGCGCACCAGAACACATTGTACGCCATGAACACCCCAGGGACCAAATCAGCACATGGGTGCCAGACGACCCCGTGTATGGCACCCTTGGTCCCCCTGTGACGGGTCAAGGTCAATGGCCCCGCCACCTACCATTTTGCGGCCGCAGGGGAT
The DNA here is from genome assembly GCA_945859665.1 of Anorthoa munda. Lineage (NCBI taxonomy): Eukaryota > Metazoa > Arthropoda > Insecta > Lepidoptera > Noctuidae > Anorthoa > Anorthoa munda. The sequence continues at coordinate 8,518,419 of OX243913.1, read as the reverse complement.
AGGGAGAGTGGCTAACGCTATACCGACACTCCTCCTCCCCTGCGGCCCCACCGCGTCCGCCATCAGGCGGTATGGCCTTGTTATGGCCTAGGATTAGTAGTTAATCTTCTAGAAAACATCATGTAGGTAATGCTTAAGAATTCAACTATTAATTGATAAGGGTGCTTCAGTTCTTAAGCTTTATAATCCATACGAACACAAAAGCTCACAGTAAAGTCTCAGCCACCCACCCTTCAATAATTTAACCCTATAATATATAATCTTCTGTCATACAGCTATCATAGCCAGTTACAGCGATAAGTGGCGAAACCAGCCGTAATTGCTACTTCGGCAGTTAGTGAGTAAACACGATACTCGCCGCGCGTACTCGACGTAACCTTGACAATGAACTAGTAGCAAGTTGCTGGTGCGAGTCAAGTTGCATCAGCCAGAAAATTCATAACGTTAGCAAAACTACAACTACTTAAAGTTGTGTAAAGGTTCGTTTATTTGGATGAGTATTTGTTGGTTGGAAAAATGTATTCTGATCCTGAAAGAGGGACTCATAGGATCCTTGGTCTAGGTAAAAATCCCACAATCCCGTCTTTTCCCCATTAGCCCAGGTGTATTTTGAAGGTTTCACCCCGAAACCAGAAAGAGGCAATTAATGGGCCTTTTCGACTCGAAATCTTCCATTATATTTCAGCTTTGTCTCTGGGATGACGATGCAACTGCAATGATTTGATGTCTCTAGTATTACAAATCCATAGATGATGGTGACCACTTGATAGAAACGGTCGCGTGTTAAAATTTTTACATTTTCTTCCAAACTGCTTCAACCATAGTTACTATTTCTATGGCTTCAACCCTCATACCTAAGTCCGTTAAGAAGGACTTGTTAGATTCTTTTCTATATCCCTCCGTAGCTTTACAGTTACTCTCTTAAGTATGTAGACAGTATAACTCGTTGTATATATTTTTAGCTTAGGCTTGTCTTATTGGGAAAGTAAGTCGGCCGACTTGGCATCAGCGCGTGCACCTGCAACCGCAAGTTCAAGGTCGTTGCTTTGTAATCTTTACGCATTCATAAGCACTTACATAAATATCCCACACACATTTTTATTATAGTATTTTTTATCTATTTTAAGGCTGGACTGGGTGGACTGATGACCTGTGTAAGGTTGCGGGAATCCGCTGTATACGAGGCGCACGGGATAGGTCTATGTGGCGACGCTTGGGGGCCTCCCTATGTTCAGCAGTGGACGTCATTCGGCTGAAATGATAATGATGATGACACTGAAAGCCGACCCTAACACCAGTACTTATTTGGGAAAAGGCTAGGCAAATTATTATGATTCCTTCATAAGAGCCCTTCATATACTCAAAGACGGAAAGGCAAACATAAGGATACGCTCACGACCAAAAAATAGACCTCCCACAACTCTAACAACAAAGAGATATTATTTATGAAATGTGTGTAATAATTTCTATAAGGACATCGGCTTTTTCAATCAATTAGTATCTTGACAATTTTCAATATGGGAAGTTGTCGATACGGCATGTAACCAACAAGTAAAGCTACAAAGTAATTAATTAAGTTCGTAATTCGGCACGCCTTTGTACCTTACATGTTACCAGATAATGATGATGACTATTGAGGATCCATAGCTCGGGTATTAAGGAAATAATAAAGGAAACCGATGAGGCACGCTCCCTTTTTGCCTTAAACCACAAAATGCTGATAGCATGGTCTTCGACCGCAAAGCTGGCGTTAATCTTGTATCCCACGAAGTACGTACGCTCTTTTGTTTATCTGGAATATAAGGGTTTGCCAGCACTATAGCGAAACATGTGCTGCTACTTATTTTGGTACAAAAGAAATGCGGATGCTCGTATAATGCTATCATCCGATCAAATTCAGTGATCAGATCATGGCAATATCTGGACCCACGGTCACTACCGCCTTGAGAAGAACTGAAGACAGAATGGTTTGGAAGCAGGACGTTACTGAATCCATCAAAGCTTTCTAAGATATGCACGACCTTCAGCAATGAAGAAAGCGAATAAAAGGAAAATCCAGCCCACAATCTTGAAAAATTGTTCACTACAATCGCGGGTGGCGATGGCGCCCGCTAGTAAAGATTTATAAGATAAAAAGTACCACGATAGGTTGCGTGAGTCGTTAGAAATTACTTTAAATGCATGGAGACAGCACTCCTTCATTTTCCCTACATCGGATGACAAAGCAGCAACCTAAAACAAAGCGTAAAACAGCATAACACTTCACAATCTCGACAAAAAATAACAGTTGCATCCAGAATTTTGTTGTACTCTTAAAGCCCGATAAACGCACATAGTTTACACTGGCTATCCAATTTATTTCTAGACGTTAATATCAGGACTCAATCGAGATAAAGCCACAAGAATGCAGACTTACCACAACTGCTGGAAAGGGAATCTTCAAGAAACAAGTTTTATATTGCGCCCTTCAATGCGTTGTAATAAACTATTGGTACCGGTTGTTTAAAGTCGCCTATGCGACTTATTCAAATAATTGAAAGGAAAAGTTTATTAGCGTCTGTTAATAGGTATTCTTATGTGAAAGGTGTTTATTAGGTCAGTGTGTTGTGTTTGTTGCATTATTAATTTCACCTGCCGAGTTACAATATATCTATATTGATATGACATTATCCATACTACCATACTAATATCTTGAACTTATAATATCGTAAATGCGAAAGTAACTCTGTCTGTCTGTCTGTTACATTTTCACGCTTTAACCGCTGAACCGATTTAGATTAAATTTGGTGTGCATATAGTTTGATACCTGGGGAAAGACATAGAATAGTTTTTATCACGAAAATCATCCTTTAGGGAGTGGAAATACGGCTGGAAGTTTGTATGGAAAACCTACAATATTATTGCGCGATATAAAAAAATATGCTTTTCGAAGTACTATTGCTACGCAGACGAAGTCGCGGGTGATAGCTAGTCTTTTTATAAATCAGGTAGATATTATAAGATTTTGACTGATTAGTACAAGAACCTATAGCAAATAAGTAATAAATAACTATTAAGAGGAAGGGGACGTAAATTAACCTCATCTATAAGATGAAGAGGACGCCAAAGAGGAGCTCGTGGCTAAATAATAACAGCCGCACTGGTCGATCATTAAGGTTAAGCAACGCTTGACGAGGTCGGTCCGTGGATGGGTGATCATTTCAACATACCGAGTTTCCTCCGTGCCTCGGAAAGCACGTTAAGCCGTTGGTCCCGGCTGTCATTTGAAGATCTTTGACAGTCGTTACGGGAACTCAGAAGCTTGAGATCTGACACCAGTCTTGCCAAGGGGTACCCAGTTACTGGGTTGTGGAGGTCAGATAGGCAGTCGCTCCATGTAAAAAACACTGGTAGCTGAATCCGGTAAGACTGGAAGCCGACCCCAATATAGTTGGGAAAAGGCTAGGCAGATTGATTATGACGCCAATGTTTTCCAAATAGTTACTATATAAACAACAAAGATTACACATACTTATACCAATCCAATTAAATATACGTGTATATATACCTACTTTTTTTTGCTGCCGCTACTGATTATTCAGCTCATTTGCTTTGCATAACTCGCGTCATACGGCCGCGTAATGACAGTATCCAACTCGGTGTAAAAAGAAACTTGCCCTCAACATAGTCAACATATTTATATACGTTTTGCCTTATTTTTAACTTCGGAGTAGTAATTATTAGTGGCAACGAACTTCAGTCCAACGATCAATTTGTTCTTATGAAGGCTACTTGGTTATTCACTTGTGACCTTTAGAAAATCGCCCGAGGAATTGTTGGGAATTCTTTGCGAATGAGTACTAGCAAGCGTGCTACTTTTACGATTTTTTTTGTTAGGTCTTCTCATAAAAAATGGTTGGTAAATATTACTGAGATTAGCTGGTATTAAGTTCTTTAATAGTATGGTTGCGTTCATGAATGCCCGCCTTGAAATTAAAGTTACATAGGTGGTAGGTACTTATTATTTCTTTTAGCTGTTGTTTTTAATAAACGGTAATACGAGTTAGATCGAATTATCTAATAATACGGTATCTTTTTCGGTTGCTGGTCAGATATAATCAGGTAAGGTAGCTGATTCGTTTTATTTAGATAGGAATGATTTCTGCCAACTGGAAATTATTCAGTTAGGTTTATTTTCCAAAAGACTTTGATTGACAACGGCTATTTGTATGTAAAGATGTAAAAATTGTCTGCCATCATAGGTAACAAATTCAAATTAAAACCGGGTTCTGCTTAATTTTTCAACAGGATTGAAGTCACGACCTTTGGGAAGCCTAGGCTAGAAAATTCTCTCTGTTGTGATATATGTCTCTTTCTTTGAAAGTCGTGCCCTATAAAATACTACATAAAACCAAACCCCAGAATGCTATTGACAAATTCCGTATGGCAAAACACAATAACACTTTGACCGATCCGGGAACCAAACCCAGAATTCCGTACTCAACAGTAGCTCTTAAAACTTCTAGACCACCGAGGTAGGCAATCTAAAAAGAACGGTGCCTGCGTAGTTGTTAATCCACTTACCAAAAAGGAGGAGGTTCTATGTTCGACTTGTGTGTGTGTTTTTTTTTTTGTTATTGTGTTTGCATTATTATCTCGGTCAATTGTGTCCCGATTAAAAAAAATCGTTTTTTGTTTGAAAGAGTATGTTTCGTTAAAATTACGCAAGCAGTTTCTCGATTCATCACGTGACCAGTCCTTAGAATTACTTATAAACCAAAGAATCAGCATTGTAATTCAACGTGGTAATGCTGCCAGCCTTTTGGATACTTTTGCCATTGATAGAGTTTTTTGATGCCGGTTCCGTACTCAAAGGCTAAACACGGGAGTCGGGACCCTATTACTAAGACTCCGCGGCCCGTCTGTCTGTCTGTCATCAGGCTGTATCTCATGAACTGTGAAAGCTAGACAGTTGGAATTTTCATATACATACATAAAGTATTTCTGTTGCTGCTATAACAACAAATACTAAAAACAGAATAAAATAAATATTTAAGTGGGGCTCCCATACAACAAACGTGATTTGTTTGCCGTTTTTTGCGATAATCGTACGGAGACCTTTGTGCGCGAGTCTGACTCGCACTTGGCCGGTTTTTTATTATCTTACTAATCTTACTTTTTTTTACTAATATTATAAATGTGAAAGTTTGTAAGGATGGACGGATGGTTTATCTTTATTTATTATAGATAGGATCGCGCTTGACCACTATCTAACCTGATGGTAAGCGATGATGAGGCCGGCAGTGTAGCACGCTTGCCTAGAAGTAACCTATTCACATTTGGTTGTAGCTATCGGTATCCAAAAAATCAAAAAACCCTAATGCTTAGAAAGCGAACTAAAAAGCCGTAAACAAGAAGAAAATCATGCTGTGCAGTCGGAGGAAACGAGAATTCCACACCTTAGCTGTACGCATAATGGAAGTATTGCCAAAACATTAGTGCGTATGGGTGGAATGTCCACCATGTACCGATGGTGCATCGTCGTCTTGTATGGAACGGTGTACTTGTACTGATGATGAAACGGGCTAGGCGGAATTAGATCATGTAATTTCATCGCACGCCCCCCGAAATGCAACCGATAAAAAACCGACAAGCTGGCAACTCGGCGACGATGTTCCAGGTTCTGGAGCTTTGACTCAACCAGTGCCTCATTGCCGATGAGCCTCTTAGCCCGTTTTTCGATCGACTCTAGATGTATGTTTGTTATTTAATCACGCCAGAACGGCTGAACGGATCCGGATAAAATTTGGCACAGTTATAGATTATGGTCTGGAATAGCACATAGGCTACTTTTTATCCCGGTATAAAGTTCTCTTGGGATGATAAAACTCTTTTCATGCAGACGATGCCGCTGGTAGAAAATAGTTTTAAGATAAATTCAAGTAGAACAAAATTACTCTCTGGTTATCGCCTACGACAGTAGTAGCAAATGTGGTAACTTTGGGGACCAGACCTACTATCACGTGCCAAAGTCATCATGATTTCATTGTGAGAAAGATACTGAACTATACAGGACGAATATCACGATTTACACAACAGATTCATGACGGCAATTAAATACACGTCATAGTATGAGAGCTATTTCACTCAGTAGTATCGACGTAGTTAGACCAGTCATATAATATTTGTATGGACCTTATCATGTGTAGATACATGACTGCAGCCAATTTTTAAACAACAATGCACCATCGAGTACTTGTCCCTGATCACACAATCACGCGATTGTGTGATTTTGATGCAATGTCGAAGATAGGTTAGGAAATTATGCAATCCTTTTATGTTTTTCTGAAACCACCGTTAGGCAGCTTAAATCTCTCATTTTTCAGTCAGTTGTACTAGGTTGACGACCACACAAACATAGTCATCATCATCATCAGTCTATTACTTGTTCCCACTGCTGGGACACAGGCCTCCTCTCTGTGAGAGGGAATGGGGCGTAATGCACCACGCGGGCCCAGTGCGGGTTTGTGGATGTCACATGTCATTTGTCATTTTTGGTTCTAAGACATGCCGGTTTCCTCACGATGTTTTCCTTAACCGTTTTGAGAGCAGTGGTGATGAAATAATTTTCACAAAGTAAATTGCCTGCCTGGGTTTGAATACACGACCCACAACTTGTAAGTCGCGGCCGATACCACTGGGCCACCACTGCTCCACAAACATAGTGAGAATACTAAAACAAACAAAACCGTGCAAGTTAGTGTTAGTGAAGTACAAAAATGCAACCAAACAAACACAAGAACGAAGTGTATTCGCCTTAATAGAGACAATAATAAAACAATATGCAAAAAAAAAATGGATGGATGGTATTATGTGCAATGTGGAAAAAAACTTTTTTACAAAAAAATACTACCGACTTCCAAATAAGAAAACTAGAAAGTGAAAAATAACTTTATTTTTGGAAGTCGGTGTCTTTGATAGGTACCAATTTTTTAAGTTATGGACACCGACTTCCAAAAATATAGTTATTTTTCACTTTCTAGTTTTCTTATTTGGAAGTCGGTAGTATTTTTTGTAAAAAAGGTTTTTTATTTTTCACTTTTTAGTTGTACCTATCTAATAGAAAAGAGAAAGACAAGAAGATAAGTAAGTACCTATAACGACAGAATAGATTACCCGAATAACATGAAACTTGAATATAACCGGTGAAATGGGAGATCTGTGGGCTTAGTGTGAGTTTTTACTCACGCTCACTCGCGTTAACGTAAACGATCTCTTATGTCAAAATGTATCCAAAAAAAGAGGTTTCGCCTTACCGTCACCAGACGGCGCTTATCCAGTTTCAATACAAATTGATGTTTACGTTAACGCAATTCAGCGTGAGACAAAACTCGCACTAAGCCCTCTGTATACCCCTTTCGAGCGTACTGACGTGATGTTATGTTATGAAATGGTATAAACAATAAACTGACATGCGATTGCAGCAATCCCGAGAGATTTGCCGTTATTTATTGAAGAGTTCTGTTGTATATCTCCGAAGTTCTTCATCATATCTTCACCAAATTAAAATGGGACCAATTTCGGAATATACTCTTTTAAACAAAAAAAGAATTTTTAAAATCGGTCCACAATTGACGGAGATATCGGTGAACAAACATAAAAAAAAAAAAAAACATACATAATGTCGAACATAGAACCTCCTCCTTTTTTGGTAAGTCCGTTATTAAAATATCGCTCTTGTTATATTTAAAGGCCTCGCTTTGCAATTTCAAATGACATAAAAGATAAATGCGTAACTAACTTTTTTAAGATAAATAACTTTTTTAAAAGCATTTTTTATTGAAGGTGTTAGTCAGCCTCTTGGGTTGCATTATGTCACAAGTGTATCGTGGGAATATATGCATGATCGTGGAAACAATCATATGATTGCAATTTACACGTGATGGACACTTACACTTACCCAGAAAGCCGCTATTGTGTAGGATAGAGCTGGTTATGTCTGCCACATGTAAGGTGAAAAACCGGCCAAGTGCGAGTCGGACCCGCGCACGAAGGGATCCGTACCATTATCGCAAAAAACGGCACAAAAATCAAGCCCCACTTAAATGTTTATTTTATTCTGTTTTTAGTATTTGTTGTTATAGCGGCAACAGAAATACATCAACTGTGAAAATTTCAACAGTCTAGCTATTACGGTTCATGAGATACAGCCTGGTGACAGACGGACAGACAGACAGACGGATCGCGGAGTCTTAGTAATAGGGTCCCGTTTATACCCTTTGGATACGGAACCATAATAAAACCGGCCAAGTGCGAGTCGGACTCGCACACGAAGGGTTCCGTACCATTATCGCAAAACACTGCAAAAAAATCACGTTTGTTGTATGGGAGCCCCCCTTAATTTATTTTATTTTAATTTATTAATTATTATTTTTTGAAGTAAATATACAACTAAACATTCTGTGAATATTTCAAGCGTCTACCTGTTGCCGTTATTAATACCGAGCAAAAAACGGCAAAAATATCACGTTTGTTGTATGGGAGCCCCCCTTTAATATTTATTTTATACTGTTTTTAGTATTTGTTGTTATAGCGGCAACAGAAATACATCATCTGTGAAAATTTCAACTGTCTAGCTATCACGGTTCATGAGATACAGCCTGGAGACAGACGGACAGACAGACAGACAGACAGACAGACAGACAGACAGACAGACAGACAGACAGACGGATCGCGAAGTCTTAGTAATAGGGTCCCGTTTTTACCCTTTGGGTACGGAACCCTAAAAATGGGCTAAAAAATCACCTAATACACCGGCCTTCAAAACTTAGTACCACAGTTTTAGTACCACACTTTTAAAATTGCTATTTCTCCTATATATGCTAGAATTTTGAAATAAAAAAGTTTCATAGAAAATTTCATCAACTTCCTTTGAAATTATAGTTTTTTTATACATTAATAACGTTTTTAACTTAAACCTAAGCCTACGTTGACTCTTCAGACATATTGTCGGAAATGTTTAAAATGATTATATCTATACTATTACTATAATATATCTATACTAATACTAATATGTAACATTATTATAAAGAGGAAATATTTTTTGTTTGTTTGTTTGTACCGAATAGGCTCCGTAACTACTGGACCGATTTGAAAAATTCTTTCACCAATAGAAAGCTACATTATTCCTGAGTGACATAGGCTATATTTTTATCACGAAAACGGGTCCTGTGGTGTGGCCCACGGGAGCGAAACCGCGGGGAACAGCTAGTAATCTATACTTAATACTTAATAATATAATATTATAAAGAGGAAAGATTTTTTGTTTGTTTGTACCGAATAGGCTCCGAAACTACTAGACCGATTTATAACATTCTTTCACCATTAGAAAGGTACATTATTCCTGAGTGACATAGGCTATATTTTTATCCCGAAAACGGGTCCTGTGGTGTGGCCCACGGAAGCGAAGCCGCGGGGAACAGCTAGTAATCTATACTAATATTATAAAGAGGAAAGATTTTTTTGTTTGTTTATTTGTTTGTACCGAATAGGCTCCGATACTACTGGACCGATTTGAAAAATTCTTTCACCAATAGAAAACTACATTATTCCTGAGTGACATAGGCTATATTTTTATCTCGAAAACGGGTCCTGTGGGGTGGTCCACGGGAGCGAAGCCGCGGGCAACAGCTAGTAATATTAATCTATATATATAAAATGCTTTGTCCTGAATGACTGACTGACGGATCAACGCACAGCCCAAACCGCTGAACGTAGAGACCTGAAACTTGAAAGGTATATTCTTTGTATGATGTAGGCATCCGATAAGAAGGGATTTTCCGAAATTCTACCCCTAAGGGGGTTAAAAAGGGGGGCAAAGTTTGTATGAAAAATCTAATTCCTTCGACTAATATTTTTGAAACTTGGCACAATTAGTAATCTAAGAACATGATAAAGATTGACATTATTAGTTTTTTTAAACTACCCCCTCAAGTCGATTTAGGGGGTGATGAAATTTGTATGGCAGAATCTTATTACTTGGTTAATAAACTTGAATCTTGGCATAAATACCAAACTAAGTAAGCAACAAAAGGTTGCAATTATTAATTTTTGAAAAATACCCCCAAAATTCGATTTAGGGGGTGTTAAAGTTTTTTTGAGGAATCTTATTTATATCTATATAAAAGCGAAAGGTCACTCATTCACTTATCACGAAATATCGAAAACTGCTTGACGTATAAAGATGAAATTTGGCAGATAGGTGGTTTATAGTTAGTAGACGTCCGCTAAGAACGGATTTTACGACAGGGCCGGATTTAGAGGGTCTAAGGGCTATCACAAGTTAGTATGAAAGTCCTTCATTTTTTGAGCTACTAACATAAAATATGGGCAGGGATGTAGTTTATAGATAGTAGACGTCCACTAAGAACGGATTTTGCGACAGGGCCGGCTTTAGGGCGTCTAAGGGCTCTCGCAAGTTTGAATGAAAGCCCTTCATTTTTTGAGCTACAAATTTAAAATTTGGCAGGGAGGTAGTTTATAGTTAGTAGACGACGCTCAGGTAGTAGACGTCCACTAAGAACGGATTTTGCGACAAGGCCGGATTCAGGGGGTCTAAGGGCTATCGCAAATTAGTATGAAAGTCCTTTATTTTGTTGAGCTACTTACTTAAAATATGGGCAGGGATGTAGTTTATACATATTAGACGTCCACTAAGAACGGATTTTGCGACAGAGCCGGATTTAGGGGGTCTAAGGGCTCTCGCAAGTTTATATGAAAATCCTTAATATTTTGAACTACAAACTTAAAAGGCAGGGAGGTAGTTTATAGTTAGTAGACGACGCTCAGAACGGATTTTGCAACAGGGCCGGGTTTATGGGGTCTCTCGCAAGTTTATATGAAAGTCCTTCATTTTTTGAGTTACTAACTTAAAATTTGGCAGGGAGGTAGATTATAGTTAGTAGACGTCTGCAAAGAACGGATTTTTCGACAGGGCCGGATTCAGGGGGTCTAAGGGCTATCGAAAATTAGTATGAAAGTACTTCTTTTTTTGAGCTACTTACTTAAAATATGGGCAGGGATGTAGTTTATAGATATTAGACGTCCACTAAGAACGGATTTTGCGACAGAGCCAGATTTAGGGGGTCTAAGAGCTCTCGCAAGTTTATATGAAAATCCTTAATATTTTGAACTACAAACTTAAAAGGCAGGGAGGTAGTTTATAGTTAGTAGACGACGCTCAGGTAGTAGACGTCCACTAAGAACGGATTTTGCGACAGGGCCGGATTTAGGGGGTCTAAGGGCTCTCGCAAGTTTATATGAAAATCCTTAATATTTTGAACTACAAACTTAAAAGGCAGGGAGGTAGTTTATAGTTAGTAGACGACGCTCAGAACGGATTTTGCAACAGGGCCGGGTTTATGGGGTCTCTCGCAAGTTTATATGAAAGTCCTTCATTTTTTGAGTTACTAACTTAAAATTTGGCAGGGAGGTAGATTATAGTTAGTAGACGTCAGCAAAGAACGGATTTTTCGACAAAGCCGGATTCAGGGGGTCTAAGGGCTATCGAAAATTAGTATGAAAGTACTTCTTTTTTTGAGCTACTTACTTAAAATATGGGCAGGGATGTAGTTTATAGATATTAGACGTCCACTAAGAACGGATTTTGCGACAGAGCCGGATTTAGGGGGTCTAAGGGCTCTCGCAAGTTTATATGAAAATCCTTAATATTTTGAACTACAAACTTAAAAGGCAGGGAGGTAGTTTATAGTTAGTAGACGACGCTCAGAACGGATTTTGCAACAGGGCCGGGTTTATGGGGTCTCTCGCAAGTTTATATGAAAGTCCTTCATTTTTTGAGTTACTAACTTAAAATTTGGCAGGGAGGTAGATTATAGTTAGTAGACGTCTGCAAAGAACGGATTTTTCGACAGGGCCGGACTTCGGGGGTCTAAGGGCTCGCGCAAGTTTATATGAAAGTGCTTCATTATTTGAACCATAATCTTGAAATTTGGCATGGAGGTAGTTTATAGTTAGTAAACGTCCGCTAAGAACGGATTTTGCGACAGGGCCGGATTTAGGGGTCTAAGGGCTCTCGCAAGTTTATATGAAAATCCTTAATATTTTGAACTACAAACTTAAAAGGCAGGGAGGTAGTTTATAGTTAGTAAACGACGCTCAGAACGGATTTTGCAACAGGGCCGGGTTTATGGGGTCTCTCGCAAGTTTATATGAAAGTCCTTCATTTTTTGAGTTACTAACTTAAAATTTGGCAGGGAGGTAGATTATAGTTAGTAAACGTCCACTAAGAACGGATTTTTCGACAGGGCCGGATTCAGGGGGTCTAAGGGCTATCGAAAATTAGTATGAAAGTACTTCTTTTTTTGAGCTACTTACTTAAAATATGGGCAGGGATGTAGTTTATAGATATTAGACGTCCACTAAGAACGGATTTTGCGACAGAGCCAGATTTAGGGGGTCTAAGAGCTCTCGCAAGTTTATATGAAAATCCTTAATATTTTGAACTACAAACTTAAAAGGCAGGGAGGTAGTTTATAGTTAGTAGACGACGCTCAGGTAGTAGACGTCCACTAAGAACGGATTTTGCGACAGGGCCGGATTTAGGGGGTCTAAGGGCTCTCGCAAGTTTATATGAAAATCCTTAATATTTTGAACTACAAACTTAAAAGGCAGGGAGGTAGTTTATAGTTAGTAGACGACGCTCAGAACGGATTTTGCAACAGGGCCGGGTTTATGGGGTCTCTCGCAAGTTTATATGAAAGTCCTTCATTTTTTGAGTTACTAACTTAAAATTTGGCAGGGAGGTAGATTATAGTTAGTAGACGTCAGCAAAGAACGGATTTTTCGACAAAGCCGGATTCAGGGGGTCTAAGGGCTATCGAAAATTAGTATGAAAGTACTTCTTTTTTTGAGCTACTTACTTAAAATATGGGCAGGGATGTAGTTTATAGATATTAGACGTCCACTAAGAACGGATTTTGCGACAGAGCCGGATTTAGGGGGTCTAAGGGCTCTCGCAAGTTTATATGAAAATCCTTAATATTTTGAACTACAAACTTAAAAGGCAGGGAGGTAGTTTATAGTTAGTAGACGACGCTCAGAACGGATTTTGCAACAGGGCCGGGTTTATGGGGTCTCTCGCAAGTTTATATGAAAGTCCTTCATTTTTTGAGTTACTAACTTAAAATTTGGCAGGGAGGTAGATTATAGTTAGTAGACGTCTGCAAAGAACGGATTTTTCGACAGGGCCGGACTTCGGGGGTCTAAGGGCTCGCGCAAGTTTATATGAAAGTGCTTCATTATTTGAACCATAATCTTGAAATTTGGCATGGAGGTAGTTTATAGTTAGTAAACGTCCGCTAAGAACGGATTTTGCGACAGGGCCGGATTTAGGGGTCTAAGGGCTCTCGCAAGTTTATATGAAAATCCTTAATATTTTGAACTACAAACTTAAAAGGCAGGGAGGTAGTTTATAGTTAGTAAACGACGCTCAGAACGGATTTTGCAACAGGGCCGGGTTTATGGGGTCTCTCGCAAGTTTATATGAAAGTCCTTCATTTTTTGAGTTACTAACTTAAAATTTGGCAGGGAGGTAGATTATAGTTAGTAAACGTCCACTAAGAACGGATTTTGCGACAGGGCCGGATTTAGGGGTCTAAGGGCTCCCGCAAGTTTGCATGAAAGTCCTTAATTTTTCATGCTACAAACTTGAAATTTGTCATGAAAGTGGTTTATAGTTAGTAGATGTCAGCTAAGAACGGATTTTGCGACAGGGCCGGATAAAAGAGGTCAAAGCACACATTTCTTGCCGGTTCTTTTCCATAGGAAACGACCAACCCGAACCGTGCGCCTTTTGTCGACGTTGTATAAGTGCCCATGTAGGCCTATGTAAAATAAAAAAAAATGATTTTGATTTTGAAAGGGCTCTCGCAAGTTTATATGAAAGTGCTTCATTTTTTTAACTACAATCTTGAAATTTGGCATGGAGGTAGTTCATAGTTAGTAAACGTCCGCTAAGAACGGATTTTGCGACAGGGCCGGATTAAGGGGTCTAAGGGCTCTCGCAAGTTTGCATGAAAGTCCTTAATTTTTTGTGCTACAAACTTGAAATTTGTCATGAAAGTAGTTTATAGTTAATTATTTAGTAGATGTCAGCTAAGAACGAATTTTGTGACAGGGCCGGATAAAGGAGGTCACTTTCATATAAACTTGCGAGAGCCCATTCTCGCAAGTTTAAATCAAAGTGCTTAATTTTTGAACTACAATCTTGAAATTTGGCCTGGACGTAGTTCATAGTTAGTAAACGCCCGCTAAGAACGGATTTTGCGACAGGGCCGGATTTAGGGGTCTAAGGGCTCGCGCAAGTTTGTATGAAAGTCCTTCATTTTTTGTGCTACAATCTTGAAATTTGTCATGAAGTTAGTTTATAGTTTGTAGATGTCAGCTAAGAACGGCTTTTGCGACAGGGCCGCATAAAGGAGGTCTAAGGGCACTCGAAAGTTTATATGAAAGTGCTTCATTTTTTGAACTACTATCTTGAAATTTGGCATGGAGGTAGTTAATAGTTAGTAAACGTCCGCTAAGAACGGATTTTGCGACAGGGCCGGATTAAGGTGGTTTAAGGGCTCTCGCATGTTTGTATGAAAGTCCGGATGTCTTTTTGTACTACTGTCCTGAAATTTAGCAAGTCTAGAGTTTATGAGTAGGCTAAGAAAGAATTTTGTGATACTCTATTTTTTTTCTAATTTGGCTTTAAAAAATGATGCTTAGTGTGATAGGCATGTTCTGTTGACTGAAATATAAAAATAGTTTGCGTTAAACATCATTAAACTTTATATCTTCTTAACCACGCGGACGAAGTCGCGGGCAACAGCTAGTCTATATATATAAAATGCTTTGTCCTGAATGACTGACTGACGGATCAACGCACAGCCCAAACCGCTAAACGTAGAGACCTGAAACTTGAAAGGTGTATTCTTTGTATGATGTAGGCATCCGATAAGAAAGGATTTTCCGAAATTCTACCCCTAAGGGGGTTAAAAAGGGGGGCAAAGTTCGTATGAAAAATCTAATTCCTTCGGCTAATATTTTTGAAACTTGGCACAAATAGTAATCTAAGTACATGATAAATATTGACATTATTAGTTTTTTGAAACTACCCCCTCAAGTCGATTTAGGGGATGTTGAAATTTGTATGGCAGAATCTTATTTCATGGGTAACTAAACTTGAAACATTACACAAATACTAAAATAAATAAACAATAAAGTTCGTTATTATTAGTTTTTAGAAACTACCCCTAAAAGACGATTTAGGGGGGTTAAAGTTTTTTTGAAAAATCTTATATTAGGTTAATAAACTTGAAACTTGGGATAAATACCCAACTAAGTAAGCAACAAAAGGTTGCAATTTATTTATTTAAAACTTCATGCAACATACAAGTACATAGGCGGACTTAATGCCTAAGGCATTCTCTACCAGTCAACCAAGGGTGGTGGAGAGATAACATGGCAGGTGCATAAAAATTGAAATAATTATTGAAGTAAAATTGAATAACAATATATATAGTGTAGCTAAAATAAACATACATATATATTTACTATAATAAATACCTTTATATATATAAATACATAAATTAATAGAAAGGTGATTGAGACGACTCTGCTAATGGTGTAGAAAATAATGACGCAACTTCCGCTTAAACGCATATTGACTGGTGGCCGTCCTGATATCGAGAGGAAGCGCATTCCAGAGAAGAATGGATTGAACATGAAAGGAAGAATGAATAAAATCAAAAGTATGAGAAGGACAAAGCAAGAGAAGATTATTAGACGAACGCAGACTCCTAGCGTGTGAAGTACATAGATATTGAAAGTGAGGGATGAGATAAGAAGGAGGAGTGAGAGAGTTGAGTAGAGAGAAAAGCGTGGTCAACGCGCGTAAATTTCGCCTCTGCCGAATGGGCATCCATTTGAGCTGAGTTCTACAGCTCGACACATGGTCATATTTCCTCAGGTTGAATATGAACCGGATACAATTGTTCAGGAGCCTATCAAGCTTATCCAGGAATACCGCGTTCAGGTCAAAGTAGCACACGTCACCATAGTCGATTATAGGGAAGATTAAAGTCTGCACAAGCAAAGCCTTCGTTTTTGCTGGCAGAAAGTTTCTCAGACGATACAGGCAACGCAAAGTCCCGTTTACTCTTTGACTTACACTTGAAACCTGATTTTGCCAGCTAAGCGTCGAGTCAAGTTGCAGACCGAGATCTTTTACACTAGGGCTGATGGGGATAACGGTACCATTAAAAATAATAGGAGAAAGAGAGCTAATCCCCACCCGAAACATCATGCGCGAGCTCCCGATCACAATGACCTGACATTTTGAGGGGTTTACAGATACCCCAAATCTATCAGACCAGTTCTTGACAGCGACTAAGTCGCGGTTCACATCGCCTATAGCGTCCGACAAACTCTCTACCCGCGCAGATGCATACAGCTGAAGGTCATCGGCATAAAGGTGATACGAACACCGAAGACAGTGAGCTATAAAATTTATGAAGATAGAGACTAACAAAGGAGAAAGAATACCGCCTTGTGGAACACCAGCAGCAAGGTCACACCAACTCGACGAACTCTCGTCAACGCGTACCGACTGCTGACGTCCCCGAAGATAGGAAGAGAACCATTCCAGTGCCTCGGAAGAAACCATAAGATGTGAAAGGATAGAAAGGAGAATATCGTGACTGACGGCATTAAAGGCATTGGAGAAATCAATTAAAACCAAAACAGTAACTTTGGTATCTTCCATCGCTTCTCTAATGTCGCCAGTCACTTTGAGGAGAGCAGAGGCAGTACTGTGCCCCGGCCTGAATCCAGACTGGAAAGAGCTAACAAGGTTATTCCGATGAACAAACCCTGAAAGCTGCTTGTGGACACAGGCCTCCAGCACTTTAGATAGAAAAGGAAGGATAGAAATTGGTCGAAAATGGTTAGGTAGGGAGGGATTAGAGATTTTAGGAAGTGGACGAACATAGGCCATACGCCACAAGGATGGGAATTGTCCGGAATCAAGAGAAAAATTAATTATATGGGTAATTGGGGGAAGAAGAAAGTCGAGGACTAGGGTGACCATGTAACGACTGATGCCATCAAAACCCACGGCCTTGGATTTAATGGATAGGATAATCTTTCTGATTTCATCCAAGGTGACCGGAGAAAAGTGGAACTGTTCTATAATAGGACCGGATAGGCCAGTAATATAATCAACCGTCTGAGATAACATTTGGGAGCCCAAATGGCAGGTTGTAGTAAAGTGACGGTTGATATCGTCCAAATCAATTGTCTTAGGAAAATCCTCATGACGTGACCTACCGATACCAAGAGTTCCAAGGAATTTCCAGATATCAGCCGGAGAGGAAGAAGATATGTTTTCGAGAATATGGCGGCGTCTAAATAATTGCTTAAACCGCTCAACCGATTTAGATGAAATTTGGTAAGAAGATAGTTTGAGACCTTGGAACGGACATAGGCTACTTTTTTTTGCTAAAAATGCGAAGGGAGAGAAATGGGAGGGGGGTTAATTTTGAATGAAACTTCTTATTATGGCTTAAGCCGCTGAATCGATTAAGATGAAATTTCGTGTGAAGATAGTTTGAGACCCTGGGCAGGACTTAGGCTACTTTTTTTTGCATAAAACATAAAGGGGAAGAAATAGGGGGGTGGGTTAGATTTGTATGAAACTTCTTATTATGGCTTAAACCACTGAACCGATTTAGATGAAGTTTGGTATGCAGATAGTATGAGACCCTGGGATAGACAATGGCTACTTTTTTGTATAAAACAAGGTGCGGCAGAAATGGGGTGGAGTAGTTATAAAATATGAAAATAATATGTACTATATAAACTTCTTTTTATGGCGTCCTTCTTATTCGGCTGTAGGCATGATATAATTGTTTATGAAAGATTTGAGTGTCAATTTGAAAAAGTCAACTTAATGTCAGTGTCTATGAAAGTGGTAATTTAAGCAAAACTTTATAATATTCTACTGCTTATTTTTATTAGGGGGATATTTTTATGCTGTGGATATAGAGCAGAGTTCGAACAGCAAGAATAGCTAGAAGCCAAGAAACATAGTAGCAGACTCAGTCCGTCTAATTTTAGATGCTGAGCGTCACCCAACCCAAAGAGCTGCTGAGACTTTAGACCAGATACAGGTTCGCCAACACGCAGATGCTAAGCGTCACGCAGCTCAAATAGCTGCTGAGAGTTCCAACCAGACTCGGGCTCGCCAACTCGCAGATGCTGAGCGTCACGAAACTCAAAGATCTGCTGAGACTTTCGACTAGACTCAGGCTCGCTAACTCGCAGATGCTGAGCGTCACGCAACTGAAAGGGCCGCTGCGACTTTTGACCAGACTCAGGCTCACCAACTGGCAGATGCTGAGCGTCACGCAACTTAAAGGGCTGGTGAGACTTTTGAGCAAACACAGGCCCGTCGGATTTTAGATGCCGAACGTCACGCGTCATCGATAGCTGCTGAGACGCCTGAACAATCCCAAATACGGCGTATTTTACGAGCTAAACGGCAGTCTGAAAGGAGACGTACGTTTGCAAGAAATACATGGGAGTCGTTCCACAACGCTGCGTCTGATTATGACCCATTCATTGATTACACTAACCATCGATTAGTTCTCATAGGGAACATGGATAAAAAAGTTAGATATTGTGAAGCACTCAAGTGGAATGATGAGACACCGGGTATGTGTTGCTCTGGTGGAAAAGTTTCAGTTCCAACGCTTGGTGAGCCAGAAGAACCACTCAAGTCTTTGCTTTTGTATGACAGTGATTAATCTCGTCGTTTTTTAAGCAGAATAAGAAAATATAATACATGCTTCCAAGCAAGCTTGAAACAAGTGGCAGCAGAGTGACTCACTCTTAAACTCTTCAAGGTGAGAAACTCTACCCTATAGAGTTTCTTAACTCTTTAGAATTATCAGGGGTACCGTCCCATACGTTGAGGCTGAAAGTTGGTGTCCCAGTCCTGTTAATGAGAAATCTGGACGCATTCGCGATTACCATAAATAAAGCTCAAGGGCAAACACTGAAAGTTGCAGGATTGCATTTAGAAAAAAACTGTTTTTCCCATGGGCAACTGTATGTAGCGTGTTCACGAGTATCAAGTCCACATAATCAATATGTTTTAGCAAAAGATGGTAAAGCTAAAAATATTGTTTAAACGACTGTGTTAAAGTAAGTTATTAAAAATTACGATTCTGTGCTTAGAACCCATTTCCACATTCGTATAAACAATATTTATAAGAATCAAAAATCAAATTAGTACCTACTGCATTTTATATAACGCAAAATACACTATTTTTGTACTACTACTCTGTGTTTCCTTTTCTACGTTTTACGCGAGCGAAGCCGCGGGTAAAAGCTAGTTATAATATTATAAAGAGGAAAGATTTTTTTGATTGTTTGTTTGTTTGTACCGAATAGGCTCCGAAACTACTGGACCGATTTGAAAAATTCTTTCACCAATAGAAAGCTACATTATTCCTGAGTGACATAGGCTATATTTTTATCTCGAAAACGGGTCCTGTGGGGTGGTCCACGGGAGCGAAGCCGCGGGCAACAGCTAGTAATATTAATTATAATATTATAAAGAGGAAAGATTTTTTTGTTTGTTTGTTTGTTTGTACCGAATAGGCTCCGAAACTACTGGACCGATTTGAAAAATTCTTTCACCAATAGAAAGCTACATTATTCCTGAGTGACATAGGCTATTTTTATCCCGATAACCGGTCCTGTGGGGTGGTCCACGGGAGCGAAGCCGCGGGAAACAGCTAGTCCTGTATAAGGTTTATAAATCATCCTTTTTATTGCCTACACACTCGTACCTAATACTGTAATCCTGAATTTTGTTTCATCATCAATACTAAAACTTACTACTCTAATCCAACCACGTAATACCCATGGAACAAAAACAATTCCAGCACGATATCACGTATTTTATGAACGTTCAATTGGTTCCGTACTGAATAATATTCGATTTCTTCCTTAACATAACATTGAAATAAAAGAAACACTGCGCCGAGTATGTAGTCAGAGGATTTGTTGGATAACGATCATGGCTCGGATTGCATAGTAAAATGTATGAAGCAATTGATGTGTGTGTGTGTGATGTATGTATGATGTGTGTGTGTGTGTAATGTTTTCTATTATTTCTTACTTATTCTTTTTATCCCTTCGCGGTTGATGAATAGATACATTTGTCCATACTTGGTTGATGTTAAAGGCACTTAGGGTAGCGTCAATTAAAATCAGTTTATGAGCAAAAGCATTTTCTTGTTTGCTAGTATTATAGCATTTGGAGAAACAGAAGTGTATTTTTAAACGGCTTCCCAAAAAGAAAGAGGTCCTTTGTGCGACTGTATTTTTTTTGTGTATTATTATTATGTTCACCGATTTCTCCGTTGTGGTTGTGGACTGATAGTAAAAAACGTTTTGTTCGAAAGAGTATGTTCCTAAATTTTGTGATGATCTGATGTAGAACTTCGGAGATATTATCAATGGAACCATTCAATAAATGACGGCAATTCACCTGAAATTGCTGGAATCGCATTTCTGTATACATTTTACACCATTGCACACCTAGATTCGATTGGACTTGTACTACGAAGGTACACACATAACTACTTATGTTCCATTGAGTTATTATGGGTATTATATCATTCCTGCAGGTACTTTACTACAGAACTTGCCCACTATCGAGTTTAAGTTACCATAACTAAAAAGTGGTAAATAAATGTATTTTTTCGTAATATATTGATTTTTTATAGCAGTATATAATAAAAAACCGGTCAAGTGCGAGTCGGACTTCGCATATTAAGGGTTCCGCACCAAACCGCAAAAACAAGTTTAGGAAATTTAAAGAAAAATCAGACGAACAGACAGACGGTGAGTGACAGCAATAGGGCTCCGTTTGGACTCTTCGGGTACGGAACCCTATTGTAACCAATATTCGTTTTCGTATTCCTTTGTTAGATAGATTACATTTTGTTAATTTAATAAAGGGGAAGGTGGCCCATCCCACCCCTTTTGATTTTAAGGTGCCGTAGTCAACAAGGAACCCTTACCTTCTTACAAATAAACGCGGAATAAAGTTATACCAGGTATAACTAAAGAATAACCATACATTTTCATAGGTTTATACTTGGTATAACTTTAATCCGCGTTTATTTGTAAGAGGGTTATAGTTTTGCCATGTCCGTCTGTCCGCAGCTTAGCTCAGAGACTCTTAGTACTAGAAAGCAATAATTATTATAATTCTGCATAGCGCGTAACGCAGTTACGCACTACATCATCGGATTCGTGTCCGTGAAATTTCCGAATTAGCCATAGTACTTGACCGAACTCTATCCGTCATATTATTCGATCATAATTCAGAACGTTTTTGAACTAAGAACTTAAATCACGGACACGGACGTGTAGTGCGTAACCGGGCTATCGACTGTCAAAGATCTAAAACTGACAGCCGGGACCAACGGCTTAACTTTGTATAGCTGTCACCTCTGACCTAGACTAGAGTCAAGAGTAAAACCATAAAAATAAATAAAAGGAGTATGTAAACGGCGGCGCGCCGGCTTAACGCACTTTCCGAGACACTGAGGACTCTCGGTACGCAAAAAATAAAAATACAAAATTACAAAAAAATACTACCGACCTCCAAATAAAAACACTACAATATGAAAAATAACATTATTTTTGGAAGTCGGTGTCTTTGGTAGGTACCAATTTTTTTCATTATGGACACCGACTTCCAAAAAGAAAGTTATTTTTCACTTTGTTGTGTTTTTATTTTGAAGTCGGTAGTATTTTTTTGTAAAAACTTTTTTTAAATTTTCACTTTTTAGTTGTACCTAATAAGTAAGGGATATTATTTAAATGGTTAGCATAGTATTTGTATTTTTGTGAGCACAAAAATATAATCTGTGAGCAGAAATAGCTAATTGATCAGCAACTCATGGCCAGCAAACATTCCAAAATCATTCAGCAATTTATGTCATTCTGGATCGCTGTAATTATTTTTGTACAGCATATTAATTATATAAGCTGCAATGAGCTGCTCCTGTTTAATAAAATTTTGGTAAGCACTCAGAGGGTAAGCAAAAAAAAAAATTTTCAGCTGCATATAAAAATAGCAAAAAGACTTTACTTGTCTATGATTATATGGTTTTTTTTTCTGGCTTTTCGCTGCGCTCGTCGTGCTCGCGCTCGCTTCGATCGCATTTTTAATTGTCTCTCGTTTTCTGGCAAAAATGTCGTCTCTCGCGCTATACTGCGCTCGCTCTTTTCTGTCAGCTAGGTTCTTGATACCCTGGGAGCCAGGATATTTTTTTATCAGGTAAACAATGCAACGGTTTTTCATTGTCAATGCAGCATTCCGCATCGTAACGCAATCCAATTAGTTATTTTGCTCACCATGTTTTAAATATGCATACCAATCAAATACACAGATTTGTTTTCTCTGCTGATTAATCATGAAATCTTGCTGATGAAGTAGTTATGTTGCGGACTGAATGTTTATTATGCAAACTCATATTATTGTAAGCTTCCTATTTATGATTAAATTTTTGACCATTATCAAAATTATTTGCGGAACAAGGATTGCTGCCTGATTTTTTAAATAGCAAACAAAATCTTTGTATGCCGACCAAATTATTTAAATGCTGTTTTTTGTGGCTCACCAAATTTTATAATTGCTAAACATAATAATTACTTCTCATAAGTAAGTAGGCAAGTTATTTAGTAAGGTACCTAAAATGCCTGAATAGATTACCCGAATATCATGAAACTTGAACATAACCGGTGAAATGAGATTATATCAAGGTGAACTGTACACATCTGCGTACCCCTTTAGAGTATACTGGCGTGATGTTATATTATAAAATGGTATAAACAATACACAGACATGCGTTTGCAGCAATCCCGAGAGATTTGCCGTCAATTATTGAAGAGTTCTATTGTATATCTCCGAGGTTCTTCATCAGATCTTCACCAAATTAAAATGGGATCAATTTGGGAACATAGTCTATCAAACAAAAAAATAATTTTCTAAATCGGTTCACAATTGACGTAGACATCGGTGAAAATAAACAAATAAATAAAAATAGAAAAAAACTTTTTTTTTTTTTAACTATTATAGGCTACTATCTCACCTGATGGTAAGCGATTATGTGGTCCACGATGGAGCACGCTTGCCTAGAAGTAACCTATTCACTCTTGATTTAAAGACCCCTAGATTGAAGCTATCGGGAAACACAGACTCCGGCAGGGAATTCCACTCCTTAGCTGTACGCACAATAAAAGTATTCTCAAAACGCTTACCCTCTTACAAATAAACGCGGTATAAAGTTATACCAGGTATAACAAAGGTATACCCATACATTTTCATAGGTTTATACTTGGTATAACTTTATACCGCGTTTATTTGTAAGAGGGTTAGTGCGTATGGGTGAGATGTCCACCATGTACCGATGGCGCATCGCCGTACGTCTGGTAGTCCGATGATGAAACGGGCTGGGTGGGATTAAAAATGGTCACATGGTCACCCATACACAGCAATCAATGCTTAACCTCCAAGAGCAACCCGTGCGGCTGTTAATATTAATTGAATAATGAATCAAAATGTGTCTTTTTATTAAAGCGAAATTCCTTTTTAATACGTGTGTAATCTCTCCACTACGGTAAATGACTCATAGTGTTTGATGAGTTGATGACATACTCACAACCGGAAAACTTGAAATGAGATTATGACCGAACAGTGTTTCTATAGAAATATTTTATAAATTATCTAAACAAATGTCTCTTTTGTTCCAGGTAGAACCAAAAATGTTCTGTAAGTTATAACCAGCACCAAATTAAAAACATGATGGACAACACATTACGAAGATTTATTAAATTATATATAATCATTTTTCTTACCTTCATAGTTGAGGCAACGAGCAGTAACAGCAATGGTGGGTATTTTTAAAGGAGGAGGTTCTCAATTCGGATGCATCAATTTTTTTATGTTTCTTCAGGCATAACTCCGTCATATACAGGGTGATTAGAAGTTGGTTTTTCCTGACCTAATGAAAAATAGTAAAATAATACCTTTGTTTAAATCAGGTAGTACTTCAGACCCTACAAATTATAGACCTATTTCAGTACTACCTACGTTTAGTAAAATATTTGAGAAATTAATTTTAGAGCAATTGCAAAGATTTTTTAATAAACATAAATTATTACATAGCAAACAGTTCGGTTTTACAAGGGGTCGTTCAACTACTGATGCCGGTGTTGAGCTTTTAGGACATATTTATAATGCATGGGAAGATAAGTGCGATGCCTTGGGAATATTTTGTGATTTGTCCAAGGCATTTGATTGTGTTCTTCATGAAACGCTAATCAGGAAACTCCGCCACTACGGGATCCGGAACAGCGCTCTGGCTCTTCTTACTTCATACTTGAGTAATAGGATTCAGAGCGTTGACGTTAATGGAAAAAGATCTCCCGGATCTATAGTAACAATGGGAGTCCCGCAGGGTTCAATTCTTGGCCCTTTCTTGTTTCTTATTTATATTAATGACTTGCCTTACCTCATAAAGGATAACCATGATATAGTGTTGTTTGCGGATGATACTTCACTTTTGTTTAAACTTAAACGTCAGCAGCTGGTTACTGACGATGTAAATAGCGCGATCTCAAAAGTAGTTCACTGGTTCAATGTTAACAATTTACTTTTAAATGGAAAAAAAACCAAATGCATTAAGTTTACCCTACCTCACGTTAGGCAGGTGAAAACTGATGTGATGTTAAAGGGCGAAGAATTGAATCCTGAAAATAGCACAGTATTCTTAGGCCTAACTTTGGATGCTAAGCTTCAGTGGGGCCCACATATAGATAGATTGTCAAAGAAGCTAAGCTCCGCAGCATATGCTGTTAGAAAGATTCGTAATTTAACTGACATAGAGACAGCCCGTTTAGTATACTTTAGCTATTTTCATAGTGTAATGTCGTATGGTATTCTGTTGTGGGGAAATGCCGCCGACATCCAGACTATCTTTGTTTTGCAGAAAAGAGCTGTTCGATCAATTTATAAATTAAGCCCGAGACACTCTCTCAGAGAGAAATTTAAGGAGATTAATGTAATGACTGTGCCTTCTCAGTATATTTATGAAAATCTTTTATATGCCCATAAAAATATAAAATTGTTTAAAAAATACAGTGATATCCATAACATAAATACTAGGAACAAACACAAATTTGTAGTACCTACAACAAGGCTCAAGAAAATAGGTGGCTCGTTTAGATGTCAATGTGTACGCTTTTATAATAAGCTTCCAAGCGACGTACAAGGTTTAAGTGTTAATAAATTCAAATCATTCATTAAACGTAAGTTGTGCCAGAAAGCGTTTTATAACATTAAAGATTACGTTGAGGACAAAAAGGCTTGGGATTGAGCTGCTCCAATTAATTTCGTTTTTTATTTTTTTTTATTTTGCTTCGTGGATTTAGTTTTTAATTATATTTTAATTTTTTTAATTTTTCTTGCAATGACAAGAATATTTACTTTTTAAAGTATTATATTATTTTATTTTAATTATTGTGAATGTGAAGACTATGTGGATTATTCTTTTTTTTTAATTTTAATTTATCTTAGTTAGTTTTTAATCATGGTCTGGCAGTTTGAGTATTTATGCGGCCTACCCGAATGTCCTTTCTTTGGTATTGTTCGTCAATTCGTTGAGCTCCTTAAATTCTAAGTTGAGCTGCACGGTTATTGACAAATGCGTGCACTGACTGGACAGGTCCACTCAATCTGGCTGGTTCTTTTCTCAAAAGACCATTTCAGACATCAGTCTACATGGTCTTCACATGATCTAACCAAGTTTTTGTCTGGACTTTAAAAGAGACTGTGACCTCTGAGTTTGTTTCGGCCTTTCTTCTCAGAGTAGTCAGACAGGAAACGCCGACCTCATCTAGTTTTAAAAAATATGATCGACATGTGAAAGTGTTTGTACAAACCAACTTACAGAAAATAAATCATTTATCATTTATCATTTATCATTATGGGTGCAAAGCTTTAAGGCGAAGATAGTACAGACAATTTAGAACCATTTAAGCCATGGTTGTCTTAGACGAAGTCTTACTATTTTTTTTTACCAAATTTTTATGATTATTTTCGATAGTTCCCAAAATTTTAACTAAACTGCTTATTTATGGTCAAATTGAATGATAAATGAATGAATGAATGAATGAATGATGAATGAATTAAAAGTTATGTGTAAGCTATATAGCAAAACATGTTTTACGCTTCTGTGTCGTTAGAATATTTTTTTACATACAAATACAAAATCTAAAATTTCTCCCTCAAATTTGTTTGTAGGTCCTTATTTCAATAATTTGTAAGATATCCCCGTAAATGATACCTCAAAAGAAAGAGCGATTATCAGTCATATTTTCAAATGGTTTGAACAAAACAACACGCCCCGTCTTTATTTCAAATAAGTTTTACAAAATGTATTTATGATTTTGAATTCTTTTTATGAACTTTAAATGCCTGTAAAAAAAATGTCTAATGACACAGAGGCCTAAAACATGTTTTGTTAGATTGCTTACACATTACTTTTATTAAATAAAATAAAAATGAATTCATTTATCATTCAATTTGACCATAAATAAGCAGTTAAGTTAAAATTTTGGGATTTTACAAAAATAATCATAAAAATTTGGTAAAAACAAAATGTTAAGACTTCGTCTAAGACAACCATGACTTAAATGGTTCTAAATTGTCTGTACTATCTTTCCCTTTAAGTTTTGCACCCAACTTCCAATCACCCTGTATATACGGATTTGTAAAATTCTTTTTTTGTTCGAAAGAAGTTTATTCCAAATTCAATTCATTTATTGCATCAAATATGGTAGGTATATAAAGTTCTTATATAAAATATTTAGCAACACACATTTGGCCAATATACAGCATGCAATAGTACATGTTTTTAATTAGGATTAAGATATTAATTAGGTAACTACATAATGCATAATATTAATTAGTTAAAAACATATATCTGTGCATAACATTTACAGGGACAGTTTTGAAAGAACTCATCTATCGAATAAAAACACTCTTGTAACAACCAATTCCGCAACGCAACACAAAACTTATTGAAGTAATTGACCCAGGCAAAGCATTGTAAAATCCGAAATGGTACCATTTAAATTTGGTAAAGATCTGATGAAGAATCAGAAAAAAGTTCTGAGGTAACAAACATAAAAAAATACAGTCGAATTGAGAACCTCCTCCTATTTAAAGTCGGTTAATAAAACAAAAAATATCATTATATCATGGTAGATCAACATTTATCTTTTTGTTACTTACGGCTGAAACATAAATTTCCAGATACATTACATGAGCATCGGCAGTCTCGAGTCACCGGTAGAATAGTAAAACTTTACTCGGGCTCACGACCCGAACCCATCTTGTGTGCCGGTGAGGGATTTCAAGCGGATCCTCACGACTGCGCAGTATTCTATCGCTGCATGAAGTCAGGAAGTGGCAAATATACAGTATTCAGGGTAAGGAGTTTTAAAAATGAGTCTGCCGTAATGTCTAATCTCTCTAAAGAGGCATATTTTTTGTTTTGTCCAAATTAAACTTACAAATTTCATCTTATTACAGTTTCAATGTGGGCCTGGTACAGTTTATGATCCTGAAACCGAAGTGTGTAATCATCCTCGTAGTACAAAACGCTCAGAATGTGGAGGTCTATCGCCACCGCCAGCTGCAGCTGTTGATCGACTCAATAATAATGAAATTGAAGGAACGCTGGATGAGATACCATCTCCAATAACAAACAGACCCATTCGTATAGAAAGCATAACCGGCGCTAAGGGTACATTCACTACTTTGAATCCTTGGACAGCGTCTAGTTCAACAATTCTTGCCCACACTTCCAGCAAACGTCATACACCAGCAGTTTCAACGGGATTCACAAGTCCATTTCCATGGGGATCTACGTTGGGCCATACTAACGTAGACTATACAGTTAACCCGTTGAATTTAGATCAAAATACAGTAACTAAGAATCAACAATATACCATGGTATCCAAAGGAATTTCTTTGCCAACCACGTCTGCTAAACCTCAATCGAACTCCCGAGATAATATTTGTTCCTCAGACGGTTTCATGGGCGACAGCGAGAATTGTCGAAAGTTTTATAGATGCGTGGCTAATCAAAGAGGAACATACACGAGGTTTGAGTTTTCATGTAGTGAGACAACGGTATGGGATGATGACACTCAAAGCTGTAATCATGCATGGGCAGTAAAAAGAACTAGATGTGGTAGAAGTAACCAAGACAACCTATTTACAACAAATGCAGAAAGCCCCCAAAACGACACCTCAACAGACAAAACTATCCAACAACAGCTGCAAATAAGTTTTGGGTCAAAAGTTACTCAGACCCAAACACAAATAAGTAATGGATCATCAATATTACAAAACCAAACTCAAATCAATTACGGTGATCGCTTAAATCAAAACAAAGACACGCAAGCTAATCAAACTCAAATCAGCCATGGATCAGCGGTAAGCCAGACACAGACTCAAATTGATTATAGTGATAAAGGCGTTCAAACACAGTTACAAATTGATCATTCCCAGCAGGCAAGTCAAACACAGATACAGATTCATGAGTCGACTACTTCGGGGTCTTCAACATCTACAGTTTCTTCTACAAGCCATACCAATACACAGAACGGTAACAGATGTGGAAGGTCAGGTTTTATGGGAGATCCAAATGACTGTAAGAAGTTCTATCGATGTATTGACAATGGAAGAGGTGGGTACACTAAGTTTGAATTTTCATGTGGAGAAGGAACCGTTTGGGATCAAAGTATTGAAGCCTGTAACCATGCCTGGGCTGTCAAAGATTGTGGAGGAAAAGGTTCTGCACATACAACAAGTACTACGCAAGGTACTATAAGTACTTCTCAATCTACACAAAATTATTACACTACAACATCAAATGAAAACCATCATACGACATCAGAACTTATTGATACGGCAGATAACGAAGACAGTGGTTACGGTCAACAAAATCAAAACCCTACTACATCTTCATCAACAACTTTAAGCTCAACAACTAGGAGTTCAACAACAGCTAAATCACCTTCCAATGGGCATTGCCAAACTAGTGGGTTTATAGGTGATGCAAATGACTGCAAAATATTTTACAGGTGTGTCGAAAACGGCAAAGGTAGCTTTACGAAGTACGAGTTCAAGTGCGGTGAAGGGACTGTTTGGGATCCCGATCTAGAAGCATGTAATCACGCTTGGGCCGTAAAAAGATGTGGCGGCACCGCATCTCCAGATATTAATAATGTAGAAACTACGACAGAACAACAGAATACGCTTTCCACTGCTCATACGCAAAGTACTAAAGTCACACAGGCACAACCTACTGAATCGGTTGCTACACAAAATGATGACTATGATATTGGTTATGGATCTGAAGACAATGATGTCACTTCATCGACGACGACTACGACTAAGAAACCACAGGATGAAAAACCCAGTGTTGGTACTGTTTGCAAATTTAGCGGCTTTATGGGAGATGAAAATGACTGTAAAAAGTTTTACAGATGCGTGGATAACGGTAACGGAGGTTATACTCGTTACGAATTTACATGCGGTGAGGGAACAGTATGGGATTCTAAGATCGATGCTTGTAATCACGCTTGGGCTGTGGAAAAATGTGGTGGATCAACAGTTGACCATCAGGAATCTACGACTCAAGCTAAGCCCACAACAACTCATGAAATTATTGACAGTAGTTCAACAGAAGATGACACAAATACCGGCTCATCTACAATTCTGCCAAGCACCGCATCCAGTACCTCAACTGTAACTGAATCAGTATCAGTTAGTAGTAATAACTGCACAAAGAGTGGTTTTATGGGTGATCAAAAGGACTGTAAAAAATTCTATAGATGTGTAGATAATGGACAAGGATCATTCACAAAGTATGAATTTTCTTGTGGCGAAGGAACTGTTTGGGATCAAGAAATCGAAGCTTGTAATCATGCATGGGCGGTAAAAAAGTGTGGTGGCACAGCCGATTCTTCCACCGATCATCAAGAAACTACTACGCAATTTCATCCTACCATGAGTGACGAAATTGATAATGGTTATCCTTCAAACATAGGTTCAGTTTCCGAGAGTCCAACAACTCAATCTATATCTGAAAGTTCAAAAGAACCAAGTGAAGGCAACAATTGTATAAGCAGTGGTTTTATTGGGGACAAAAATGACTGCAAGAAATTCTATCGATGCGTTGATGATGGCAATGGTAAATATATTCGTTATGAATTTAGTTGCGGTGAAGGTACATTGTGGGATCAAAGTATTGAAGCATGTAATCATGCTTGGGCGGTCAAAGATTGTGGTAAAACTGGAAACACTACAGCGCACCCTTCAAGTGAAAGTCCTACACAAGGTACTTTAGCAACTGAAACAGAGGATCAAGGATATCCTCAAAGTACTGAAAAAACTAGCACTTCGATGGTCAGCAGCTATCCAGACAGTGAACAAGGGGAAGCGTGTTCCCAAGAAGGCTTCATTGGTGATAAAAGGAATTGTAAAAAGTTTTACAGATGTGTCGACAATGGTCGTGGTGGATTCACTAAATATGAATTTACTTGTGGTGAAGGTACTTATTGGAATCCAGAAATACTAGCATGTGATCATGCCACATCTGATAAAACTTGTGGAGAAAAGGAAAGCAGTTCTAGTACACAAACCTCTCAACCAGAACATGACGAGATTTATACGGAAGCAACAAGTATGTCTAGTGCGTCAACGGGAGGAAACGTAAATGAACAAACCCAACAACCACCTGCTTCCTCTGGAATATGCACATCAGAAGGATTTTATGGCGATCAGAATGATTGTAAAAAGTTTTATAGATGTGTAGATAATGGAAAAGGAGGATACAATAAATATGACTTCTCATGTGGAGATGGTACTGTTTGGGATCAAGAAATACAAGCATGTAATCATGAATCGAGCAACAAAAAATGTGCCGCTGGTTCCCCGCCAACTGCTCAAACGACTGAAAAACAGCCAGATACGGGCAATAATATTTCTATGACCACAGCTTCACAGATTCAACATTCAACAGAAAAAACGGATACATCATCGACCTCTACTTCAATCAGTTTTCAATGTTCATCCGAGGGATTCTTTGCAGATCCCAATAGTTGCAAGAATTTTATTAGATGTGTAAATAACGAAAAGGGAGGCTTTACAAAGTACGAATTTACTTGTGGTGATGGCACAATTTGGGTTCAAGATATACAAACCTGTGATCACGATACCGGTGATACAGTTTGCATTATTCAATCAACGAGTAGACCTTCAGCTACAGAAGCACATCATCAAACAACTGCAAATAACGAGGTAGTTACTTCCACATCGGAACCACAAACGATAGATAAACAAGAAGATGAATATGATAACGGAAATGCCAACAAACCATCCCATTCCGGAAGCGGTGATTGCTCATCAGAAGGATTTTACACAAATGAGAATGATTGCAGACAATTCTATAGATGTGTAGATAACGGTCAAGGAGGCTATACAAAATATGAGTTTACATGTGGTGATGGTACGGCATGGGACTCTGAAATTCAATCTTGTAATCATATAGATCAAGTCAAAACTTGTCAAGCAGTTAATGAGATACAACCTGTAATGCATGATGAAGACAATAGTCCATCAACAGAATCTTCTAGCACAACATCTTCTGGTTCAACGTCTTATAGTACAACATCTTCTAGTTCGACGTCTTATAGTACAACATCTTCTAGTTCGACGTCTTCTGGAACAACGACTTCTGGTGAAACGTCATCTAGTACAACTTCTTCTAGTACAACAACTTCTGGATCTAATAATCAAGACACGACTACAGTCAATAAAGATACATGTGATAGTGAAGGTTACTTCGGGAATACGCAAGACTGCAAAAAGTTTTATAGATGTGTGGACAATGGAAAAGCAGGTTACACAAAGTATGACTTTGATTGTGGCGATGGTACTATATGGGATCAGGATATTACTACTTGTAATCATCCACAAGATGTTGTCAATCCTTCTTGTAATCAAAATCAAGATAGCAGTAACGGATTGGACGGAAGCACAACGTCAACGGCTATGGCTAGTTCATCATCCAGTGGTGAGCCTTCATCGACCAGC
Source organism: Anorthoa munda (assembly GCA_945859665.1). Taxonomy (NCBI): domain Eukaryota; kingdom Metazoa; phylum Arthropoda; class Insecta; order Lepidoptera; family Noctuidae; genus Anorthoa; species Anorthoa munda. The sequence continues at coordinate 8,486,120 of OX243913.1, read as the reverse complement.
GAGTCTCCGACCTCCAGTGATTCTTCATTAACAACATCATCATCTCATTCCACAACAGAAAGCATACAAGGTTCATCAAATTGCTCTCAAGAAGATACGTCCAAAAAGCCTACAAATCAAAACATTACTTGTGATAAAGCAGGTTATTTTGCTAATCCAAACGACTGTAAGAAATTTTATAGATGCGTAGACTGGGACGGCGATGGTAAACGATTCTCTGTTTATCACTTTGATTGTGGTGAAGGTACGATATGGGATCCAGCTGTTGAAACTTGTAATCACGAAGAGTCAGTATATCCACCACGAGATTGTAGTGGCTCCCAATCGCAAAGTGAAAGTCAACCGGCAACAGAAGGGACTACTACAACATTGCAAGAAACAATAAGCACTCAAGAAAGTACTTCCACGACTAAAACGAGTACCGAACAAACAACAGAGTCGACCACATCTGTACCAACAACTAGTCAACAGTCGACCAGTTCTGAGAAAACTACTACACAGCTATCAACAACTTCTGAACAAACAACTACACAATCTACTACTATAGAGCAGACCACTCAACAGTCAACCACCTCTGAAATAACCACCCAACAGTCAACCACCCCAGAACAAACCACTCAACAATCAACTACTTCTGAACAAACATCACAACTACCTACTTCTGACCAAACGTCGACACAACAATCTACAAGTTCAGAAAAAACAACAACACAATTGTCTACAACTTCAGAGCAAACCACCACACAACAATCAACGACATCTGAAATAACAACTACGGAACAGGCGACTACATCAGAACAAACTACGACACAACAATCAACCAGTTCGGAACAAACCACTCAAGAGCCAAACACTTCTGAACAAACTACTCAAGAGTCCACCACATCTGAACAAACGACTCAAGCGTCTACGACCACCGATCAGTCTACAACCTCAGAGAAAACTACTACAGAACAATCTACTACTAGTGAATCTACGACAGAACAATCTAATTCAACCAGTGAGTCTTCCACCACCGAGCAAAGCACCACTCAACAATCAACTACCACTGAACAATCCGAACAAAGTACTACTGAAGAATCAACAACAAGCGAAGGAGCAACCACTGAACAATCAACTACCGAGCAGTCGACTACAGAACAAATAAATGGAAGCTCGTCAACAGAAAGTAGCACTGATGAAAGTACATCAGAAAAGAAATGTCCAGAGACCGATGAAAACCAATCATTGTTTGTATGCCCTACGTCATTTAAAAGACATCCCAAATACTGCAACTTGTTCTATCAATGTGATGAAGATGATGACACACATGACGTAAAAATAGCCGTATTTACTTGCCCCAACAATACTATTTACGATGAAAGTCAAACTCGTTGTGTGGAAGCAGGCAAAGCCGACAAAAAGTGTGATGGGAAAATAGCACAAAAAAGGAGATTTAAAAGATTAGAGAAACACTACAAAGAACCAGTATGTATTGGTTTATATTTTCTGCGTATAACTTCTAAATAAAATAAATGTTCTTATGAAAATATTATTTGCTAATGATCTATTTTTCTTTCAGATTGTGGCCACCAGAGACAGCCACGCATGTCCAAGCGCCGGCTACTTTTCGTTTGAAAAAGACAGTGAATGTTCAACAGCTTTCCTTAAATGTAAAACAGATAAAACAAATAAGCTAAGAGGCCTTGTATATCAGTGTCCATCGGGCTTCCTTTATTGGTCAATTAGTAAACGATGTGAGCCAATAAATAGAGTTAGAGACTGTAAACGTTCACAAAACAACTGGTCTGGAAGATGGGAGATCCCAGTGGAGAGAAGAAATGTAGCGCCTTCGTAGAAGTAACAGTGTTGTTAAATTAGGTTCAATGAAATAAGCCCTGGCATTTTTTTGTGATATAAAATACTGTGCATTTTGTGCAATATGTATTAAAAACTAGCTAGAGTAAAAATGTAGTAAATATCTAGATAAAGTAAAATAAGTCTTAAGTAAGTATAATTATGAACATTTTAATGAGCAAGGCATTAAATAACGATATTTGGTGAAGAATTTTTTTACAACGATAATGTACAAATAGTTTGTAACACGTGAGCAATTCTACCCTAGGTACCCTAGGTATTGCGAAAATAACATTTTCATATAGTTTTAATATTAATGTTCTTTTCTGAAAGCTATATTGAATTTGAATCTTATTTCCTGAAAAATTACATCTATCATACTTTCTCCATATCTCGATTATATGATTTACGAAATATCTAGTCTATTATAATATTTTTTCTAAAACAATACTTGCTGCCATAATATTAAGATGAATAAAAACTTGTGAACCAAATATTGTGAACTATTAAAACAATATTTGAATCACGACTTTATTATTGTGTAAGTGATGTAACTAAATGAGCAAGAAAATAAATTATTTGCTAATGAAACTGTTTTTCTATACAACCATGAACCATCTCGACTAGAATACAACATTAAAAAAATAAAATTAAACTAACATATTTACACATCATCGTTTTTCAAAATCTAGTTCTAAAAAAATATTTTGTCAGAGTAGCACGTTTTTAAAAAAAAACTATAGATGAAATAAATTTAAATAATTTAATATACATTCCTAAAATAACAATAACTAAAGTTTATACATTTTATAGTAAAATCAAATCAATACCCATACACGAAGATAAAAGTCCCTTACAAAAAATTGTCAGTTCAGCAATTATAAAATCTGTTACACTTTCTTCCTCACTGTGATGCACCGCATTGCTGAATATTGTTCCGAGGAAGGCATGACATGGTGTATCGGTTGCTATTATATTCCCTCTTAAGTCAATTGTTAGACGATTTTTCTCCAAAATGTTATCAGTGTCTTTACTGGGGTTTACTGTGAGAGACATATCATAATCAGACTTATTATAAATGCCTGCTGCTGAAATAATGACTGGTTTGAAGTCAGCTATTTTCCTATCAACGTTAGCCAGGGACGTAGTTGACAAAGTACTTTTAACATCTTCAGATTTAGGTACTTCTATTGTACGTCTGCGTGTTCTGTTTATTGTCACTGCTTCTGTTGAACTTTGTTTAGCTTTAAGTTTATTGTGAAAAATAAACTCTATAAATAAAGGTAGTAGACTCAACTTGGTGATATTCTGACTAGCATCTGATATAATAGCTGATTCCGTACTATTAATCATTCCAAACTGACTTCTTGTTTCTGTTGTGTTGCCTTCACTTGAGGAATTTATTTGAGGGCGAATTTGTATGTCTAATGCCTTAGTATTCTTTTCAATCTCTTTTTTGACTTTGGTATCTGTTGTAGTAGTTAAGTGGCGTGGACTTCTTGTTACAATCGGAGATTGTATGTTTTCTGCTTCAGTAAGAGTTTGCTGGGATAAAGCGTTAATAGAGTCGTCTTCGGTTTCCAAAGCATTAATTATGTCTCGAATGTTGTTTAATTTTCTTTCTTTCTTTAAAGTCTTCTTGGGTTTGATCAAAATTTTAGGGTCACTGCTAGTTTTAATATCCGCATACTTGTTAAGTAGTTTGTGTAGTTTCTCTTTGTAAACAGTATGCTGAGTTCTAGGTGTCAAAATAGTAGGATCAAAAGCTACCCCTCCTTTATCCCAAATAGACACAGAACGTGCTAAGAATTCAATAAGATGATGAGGCAACGTCCGCCAATACTTTCTTAAAGGAGAATTTTCCATGTAGGCCGATAGACTCACATATTCAATCACAATGTTAGATTTTGATGGTTCTTTTTTAAGGACTTTATTCCAAAGCGAATTCAAAGCTATTTCATTATTTTCTTCAGCGCTCAGCCAACTTAAGTTCGTATCATTAGCCACTACGATAAAATGATATTTTATGTTATCATACTTACTTGATATTTCTTTAATGTAAGGCATGTATTCATTAAAGTCTATATCTTCATATTGTTTGACAAAAACATGCATAAATACGTCAGGTAAAGTTTTGGGAAACGATTTGTCGTTTGTATTAGTTAATATTGAACTCGCAGGTTTCAGATTAGCAGTCGGTAACATAGCAAATGCAAACACGCTGTTATATATTATGAACGTCGTGAGACTAATCATTCCGAGTCCTATCCACCAGTATGCAAGAAAAGATGACCAGTGATCTGTAAAGACAAACAAATATGTATAGTCGATTGGTTGCGGAACAAATAGAAAACTGGTAGAGAAACTGTGTCTTGAGCATAAACAAAATTTATTTTCCCTGATCAAGGGCAAACTGGTACATTTGGTGTCCTCCAATAGGGTATCAAAATGTCTAAATAAATACCTTAAATATGAAATGCTTACCAGGCCAGCGCGTTAAAATTGATGCTGCTCCCTTCAGGTTAGGTCTAGCTCGCCCCCTGTAGCTCGATGGTCGAAACCTCCGATGGTATCGAGGGCTGAAGTGATCGTCTTCCGAAATCTCCTCACATAGCAATGGGTGCTGCTCCTTGTAGTATTCACTCATCACTTGCCATTGGTTCTACTATTAACAAAAACAAAATTGAATTCGTACTGTTCTAATACGAAATCGACGAGCTATTCGCAGCTTATCTAAAAGTTATGTCTGGGCGTTTAATAATATTTTTTTTTGTTTGATTTGATAAATTCACAAATGACGTTTGGTGTGATTTTGTCACTTGAAAATTTTAATGGCGCTTATAGTTTTTCTTTTCACAAAAGAGGTTTAACTATTTTATAAGGAGAATATTATTTAAAAATAAAATACTAACGACTATGGGATTTCGAACGTAGCTAATTAAAATTTATAGTCTTATCCATACATATAATATTATTTTCTTTTACTAAACACAAAGTTACACATTATAGCCAACTAGTGCACTAGGTAGGTAAATAAGTAAAAAAAAGTAGTTGAGGTAGAGGCGTTCATATTAAACACAGCACGCCCATTTCTACTACAGTTGACTTGGACCAGACTATTGTAAAAGAAAACCTACATAATCTTAGAAAATTGGTACTGATCGAGATATCACCTTGCTCATCAAATCATGAAAAAATCCAATTTCATTCAACAACATCGACTGGATTGGCAAATAAATCATGGTCAACTGCTGCAAAAAATAACTTTTTAGTCGAAATTTTGGGATCACTTTGCAGACAACATTTTGATTACTTTTCACCTGAGTAGCCTTCTAGAATTATCAATGTTTTTATCAAAAATATAATTTGTAAACACCTACCGTCATTTATGTGTCCTGAAAAAATCACTTGTTTGAAATAGTTTTCAAAATATATGATGCTGTTTTAATCACTGATACGCGTGTTCTGTCCTGGGACTCAATGAATTAAATCTAGCTGCATATGCATATACTATATGACGTGCCGGTGGCACGTTTACATTTTCCGCCATAATTTTGTTGATTCAACATCGGATTCGTCTCACGTACATTCATCCCGCAGTTATGATTGTAACTGAATTTTGCCGATTTTGCACTTGTGAAGGTTATTATAACATTGTTATGCATAATTTTCTGTTTTGTTCATTGCAATCTGGTTCGGCGCTAATACAAATGTTCGTCATAGTGTTGGAATACTATCTAATATCTAGGATCAAATATATATGATCTTTTATCCTCCGTTAAATGTTGAAAATATTATTTTCTACCGAATAGGCTTATAATATACTTTCATACCTACATCTATGCATCATAAATGATAGTATACTAGTTATGTATATGGAGAAAGAACTATATAGTCTATGTATATGGAAACAGTTAGGGGCACCTTTGATTTTCTGCGCTTGTACTTTTGGGGAAAAGACCAGGGAGTGTGGGATTATTACCTCACTAAAACCGCCCCGGTCATCACCATCAGCACATGGAAGCCTCGTGCCCTCTTAAAAGTCACTCCCGGAACCCCCTCTGTGCAACGCCTGTTAGGGCACATCCCTGGGGAGACTGAATATCGTCGCCTCTGACCCTCACTGTGCACGGCAGCAGGTGACTACTGTCTTACCTAGATTCACGTACTGGGTGGACAGAATCCCTAATCTGAATGTTCATGACCCCGAAATCCCGCTTGCCTATGATGCTAACGGGGTTTCGAAGTTGTAGGCGCCAAGGCGGTTGTCTCCACGAAGCTTTTTTCGCCGAACAGGATCGGCCCTCTCACGATCTCACTCAGAGGCCTCCTTCTGGACCACCACGGTCTCACAGAAGGAGGCTATTTCTTTCCAGTTTTGTTTGCCACCATAGCCCTTACTACTGCTGGCAGAGACAGGTCTCGCCCGATCCTGGCGAACAAGACCTGCCGCTCAAAGGCCCACGCAGGGCACTCCTCAATCATGTGCTGTGCAGAATTAAGGTCGCCTCCGCAATGGTGTCAATTTGCCGTGGCCTCTCGCCCAATCCTATTCAGGTACTCTCCGAAGCAACCGTGCCCGGTAAGTACCTGAGTGAGCCTGTAGGAGTTACGCTCCCTTCTTTTCATCCAGGCTTCGAAGGGCGGCAAAACGGCTTCAACAAACACGTTTGCGCGAAAATTGCTGTTGTAGCTATTCGCGCCACCGCTCAAGCGCGTGTCGCCGCTCCTGCCGCCTCAGCCTTACTGTAGCAATTCCTGGCACGCTATTGCCACGCTACTTTGGCTGATTGCGCAAATCCAGTCATAGACCCTCGTGGCCATATCCGCCAGGATGTCCATCGGTGGAAAGCGTGCCAAGAGTGTTGCCGCCTCAAAAGATACCGTACGGTATCCTCGTGAGTTCTCACGTCGTGTCGGCACCGAAGACACAGCAGGCAGCTCCACCACCGGAGCCACCGCATTGCCTTTTCCCTTCCCCATTCCCTTCATCTTCTTCGTTGTAGGATTAGGATCCGGCGTTTGGGCAACTGGTGCTGAAGCTTTCCTCCTGTCAGCAGCGAGTAGTGGACGCAAGGACTTCTCGCGAGGCAACCGCGTCTCCGGAGCTGCCAGTTTGGTATCCAACATGCCCCCAATCTCCAGGGCAATAGAACGCCGAAACTGGGCCTCCGACTCGTCAGACCGCGGTGCATCACTCAGCGGTTTGATGCTAAGGCTAAGTACTTTAGCAGCGATCTTCTTTGTTCCAGTCTACTCATCACTTCGCCTACCGCGGATCAGCAAGTATGAAGGGTACCTGCTGCTCCGCAGTGAGGTAGTTTTTTCTTTTGATTCGCTTCAATAGTTGTTGCTGAACACAGCTTTGCCTTTTTTATGGCGATGTTTTGGACTCCGCCCTGTCTCTCTTAGTCTGGTCTCTCACTTGGGATCTTTCGGCATGAATGGCAACGTGGAGACACCCACGGTGGGGAAGTTAGAAGTAGGTACTTTGCAAAAAGTATTGATTTGACGAAGAAATATTATATCAAAAATAAAAATAAATAATGACGTTTATTTCAAAATTGGAATGTCTACAAAATTTGTTGCGAATGTCGATCTCCCGTTTTTATTTTTTCACATTCGTTGATAAATCAGAGTTTTAAAGTAAAAAAAATACAAGCTAATATTCTATTGCAGAGGGTAACGTAAGTATTTTGTTTTTTTTTTAAATTATGTACTAATAATATTATCACTCAAAAAATAAAAGGTGAGTACGGCAAGTGAGCGAGCATTTCTATAGTCTTCAGGCGAAAGATTTGGACATGGATTGAATGGGCAGTGCTTGGGATTAAATCACACTAATATTATAAAGGGAATGTTTTGTGAGTGTGTTTGTTACTTCTTCACGCCAGAACTACTGAACGGATCTGGATGAAATTTGTCAGGAATAGCACATAGGATACTTTATGTCCCGGAAATATGTTCCCTCGGGATAATTTTCGACACTTACGAGGGCGAAGCCGCTGACGGAAGTTAGTACTAATATAAAACTAACGCCTCCTCGAGTTAGGGACCCTGAGATGACACCCTAAAGTGCGCATTACTTAGTTTCATAATTGGAGCCTTTTTTTAAACGATATTGATACCTTAATGAGGGTACTTTAAGCACAGCATTTGCTTTCGGCAGTTATTCTTGTTAGTTATCCTTTTGCCTTCAGTTGTCACTGACCTGTCAATAAAAAAATAACACATCATTTACAGGACAACATGGTGGAGCGTGCTCCACTGCCAATACGCGATGAACAGTATCCATTGCTGAAGGTTGCCGGAGGAGGCGGTGACGGCGGTGCCTATCAACAACCATCGCCGGCACTCCCCGCTCCAGTCTGGGGCGTGACTACCTCCCCTAAGAACACCTGGAGTTTCCGATGGCCCGGTAAATATTGTCATGATTAATTCTCATCCATTCCATGACTTTAGAAATTATTCCCTTTGAAATTGTGCCAACCTACTAATTATGGGCAAGACTGCAATGCACAAATGCTACTTCATCATATCCCATAAATTTTGTATGAAACATCGCATGATACAGGCGGGCCGCACTGGACTTTTTTGCATTGGAATATTTGTAATGCGATATGCTGGGGTCCACTGTTGGGCCCAGTTATTTTTAATACACACATACCTTAGAGAGAGGCAGTTAACACTTTCAATGCCAGTGACACGTTCCTCTTGCTGTAAATTCTTTCATGGGTGCCGCATACACGCCGCGCCTGTATTATTTTTGAACATTAACTTTAGTTATTTTTATACTAATCTGTATTTCCCATTCAAAATCCTAGCTCAAAATAATTAGGATACATGAATTGATGTGGGCCCGTATTAAAATACAATTTAGAATACACACGAAAATTGCCTTTTTTTACATTGCTTTATAGGTTCATGACGCAATCCATGTTTTTAGCATATTTCGCACTAGTGATGATCGAAGTTAAAACGGATTTTAGTTTATTTATGAATTCCTCCATTTATTTTCTAAACTAGAGTGAATATGATTCTACTAGTATGAAGATGTATCCACTGAAGATGAAATTTAAAAAAAAACCGGCCAAGTGCGAGTCGGACTCGCACACGAAGGGTTCCGTACCATTATCGCAAAACACTGCAAAAAAATCACGTTTGTTGTATGGGAGCCCCTCTTAAATATTTATTTTATACTGTTTTTAGTATTTGTTGTTATAGCGGCAACAGAAATACATCATCTGTGAAAATTTTAACTGTCTAGCAATCACAGTTCATGAGATACAGCCTGGTGACAGACGGACAGACAGACAGACAGACAGACAGACGGATCGTGAAGTCTTAGTAATAGGGTCCCGTTTTTACCCTTTGGGTACGAAAATAAAGAATGCATTTATCCACATTATCATTTTCTTCTAAATACAATTATTAATTACCTACTGATTGTAATAAATACAATATAATATATACATATATATATATAAATACAGGATACCTATATAAAGAAGAAAATGACAATGTGGACAAAATACAAGTAAAAATAAAAATTTAAAGATTTTTGTTCCCAACCGGTGAGATTAATGAAATTCCTCCACATAATGGTCAGATTATGGGTCAGTAAGACAAGTTCAATAATAAGTGTGAAAACGATTATAAAAAAACCGCCCAAGTGCGAGTCGGACTCGCACACTAAGGGTTCCGTACCATTATCGCAAAACACTGCATAAAAATCACGTTTGTTGTATGGAAACTGACTAAAATGTTTCCACCGATATTTTTTTGAGCCCCTAACGGGGCACGGTCTGTCCACGTCCCGGGCACGTAGTAGTAGTAGTAGGGACTCCCTTTTCCGCACTTAGACTCCCATTTGGTCCGTTGTGCGTGGGGGTGCTGGCTAACATAGCCAGCCCAACTCCGCCCAGAAGCACAGAAGCTTCCTGGGAGCTTCACAGGCTTCACGGAGCGAGTCCCGGCACGGGCACGGCCCTGATATGTGTGGATAGACCTTAAATGGTACGAGTACCTAAGTCATAAAATAGTTATTTGTGGACATTTCTTTTATGCCATTCGAATCTGGCAAATTCAATTTGTTAAGAAAATAGAAATATATAATCAATATATTCAATTGTCTGTCTTCCGAATGAAGAACTCCCTTGTTCGCATTAGGACAGATTCGCTTTAAGACAGATTCGGTTTACGACAGATTCGCTTTATGACAGATTCGCTTTACGGCAGAAGTACAGTGAACTTGACATATCTAAATCTGTAAAACATATTAATAAAACAAGTAACAAAATAGCTTTTTATTACTTATCTTACGATACTTAGGTACCTTACTTAGGTTTCTTATATTCAGCCTGCACAAGCGTTCTACACATACCAGAACTGAAATTTAGTTTCATGACAATTTGTAAATATTTCTCTGGGTTATTCGTTCCTAATACTTCTTTGTAGCAACTAAATGTATCAGTAGTAATTAATCTCATCCATTGCTTTGAAAAAATAATAGTCCCTGAACACTGAATATTTTTCAGAATCATTCACTGATTCTTGAATAACTAAGATACCTTCAGGGATCAAAATTTGTGGTAACAATGCCAATTACATATACATTTGTGTAATACGTTCCCCACCGTCGACTTTCTTCAGAGATTTTGGCTTTTTTTGAAAGCGCTTTCCAATAGTGGTAGAAGAAACTGGTAACTTTATCATTGGGTTTTGGCACAGATGATATAATGTTTTGGGATATAACTCTAATTCTTTAATCAAATCTATACTGCTCTTTATTTAATGAAAACTGAGCCCGCCACATAGTAAACAGTCTTTCGTAAGTAGTTTGTGTTTTGTTAGGTAAGAGTATATAAATAAAGGGTACAAAATTTACGGTAACATCGTTTCGTGAAGCATTATTATGTAACGTGTATTATTTGATAAAAAGAGCCTGGGAAAAACTTTGAAGGTACCGTCACCGTAATAGCATTTCTAGTTTTGAAATTTGGTCTTCACTAATGGTGTTCTAAAAAGCAAAATTTTCTTCTTTCTCCCATAGTCAAATCAGAAAAAAAAATATCCACAAGACTGAGGTTCATCTCTACAAGTTGAAAAATAAAGGAGTTTTCTATGCTTGACAACATACATATATATCCAGGCAAATTACGTGGAGTCTATTTGAACACGAATGTACTATTTCTGCCGTAAAGAGAATCTGCCGTAAAGCGAATCTGTCGTAAAGCGAATCTGTCTTAAAGCGAATCTGTCCTAAAGCGACCAAGGGGAAGAACTAACATTAAAACACATGGTGGCAATATACCGCGTAGACCGTCCAACAGCGGGGTTCGTGAGCAACTGACCGCTCGAGGCGCTCGAACGCAAAACTGACCTCTTAAACGCTTGACCGCTTGACCACCCTCTTGTCAGATAGAATCCTTAGATATTTTTGTAAACTTTTACAAACGAAATAATTTTTTATTGCGTTAGGCTCCAAAGGCATCAACGGTGCTGAGAATATTTGTTTTTATCGTACCTTTTTAACCGACTTACCAAAAAGGAGGAGGTTCGATTTTGAAAATTCTTTTTTTGTTTGAAAGAGTATGTTCCAAAATTGGTCTCATTTTAATTTGGCGAAGATCTGATGAAGAATTTTGGAGATATAGAACAGAACTCTTCAATAAATAACGGCAAATCTCTCGGGATTGCTGCAATCGCATGTTAGTTTATTGTTTCAATTCAATTCAAATTCAAATTCAATTTATTGCCATACCACCATTACCATTACCATTACCATTATTATTTATTTTTTACCATTTATTGTTTATTACCATTTCATAACATAACATCAAGCCAGTACGCTCTAAAGGGGTACGCAGATGTGTACAGTTCACCTTGGTACACTACCATTTCACCGGTTATGTTAAGTTTCAGGATATTCGGGTAATCTATTCTGGCATTATAGGTACCTAGGTAGGTACAACTAAAAAGTGAATAATAAAATAACTTTTTCCAAAAAAATACTACCGACTTCCAAATAAGAAAACTACAAAGTGAAAAATAACTATCTTTTGGAAGTCGGTGTCCATAACGCAAAAAAAAGTTATTTAAAAAAATCAAAATACCCGACTGCTTAAAAAGCGAACTAAAAAGACGTAAACAAGAAGAAAATCATGGCTGTGCAGTCGGAGGATACATATTCGCGAGCTGGCTGATCAAAACCAGATGTATCCTCCGACTGCACAGCATGATTTTCTTCTTGTTTACGTCTTTTTAGTTCGCTTTTTAAGCAGTCTGGTATTTTGATTTTTTTAAATAACTTTTTTATTTATAACTTTTTAGTTAACATTTTTTTCGAATTAGGTACATTTAAATATATAAGTGTAATATATTTTTGAAAACACCTCTTGAAACCCTTTATTTTGATACCCCACACGATGGGTTTGGAAGAAAAAATAAAATTGGCCCCCCACAATATGGCGCCCAAAAGCCGCCATTTTTCTATTTTCCAATTTTAATGTAGCCTATGACACTCGCAAGGTTAAGACGAATCGATTGACGTATGAATCATCAAAATCGGTCAACGCGTTTGGTCTCTGGAACGCCACATAGGAACAAACATACATACATACATACATACATACATACATACATACATACATACATACATAGACTGATAAACACATTACCCTCCTTCGGCAGTCGGGTAAAAAATGGTACCTACCAAAGACTTCCAAAATTAAAGTTATTTTTCACTTTGTAGTTTTCTTATTTGGAAGTCGGTAGTATTTTTTTGCAAAAAGGTTTTATATTGAAATCTGTAAACACTCACGTCCCACTTACTACTAGGTATACCTTTCAAGTTTTCTTGCTAAAAAAAAGCCTTGCTGAAAAAACTCCCGAGTTTGATTTTGTTAACATTTTTTCTCAATAAAAGTCACTCTTAAACAATAATTAAATCATTGGTTTATGTTCGATTGAAATAAAAACCATTCATTTATTTATATTGTTATTCTTATAATTATACAAAACAATATTTTTTATAACAAAACTTGCCTTGTTTTTTTTAAAACAAAAAGTTAGTTGGTAAGTTAGTATGTATGGATCAAATCTTGCAACTGCATTTTAAAACGGTTATCCCCAACCGATTGAGGTGATATTTTGCCTACACGTTGTTTTGGACGACAATGCACGGTAAGCGAAAAACATTTTTTTTTTTTGGAAAACTTTTTCTTATATAACACCATTTTTTATACCGCGATAAAAAAAATGACCACTATTCAGTGTGACATAAAGTGTGTTTTTTCTTTTCGGTGATGGCGCCACTTGCATGCACGGCGTGTTTTCGCGATATGTATGCACTCTCGATAAAAGAAAATAGAGGTGGCAATGAAAGTGTTAAAGCGAGAGTTAATTGAAAGCAGAGCTTTAATGCATCGGTGAAACTCTTTATTAGTAGGTACTGTCGGTACCTACTAGATCATGCTTGATATCAGCACTCTAATTGCGTAACTTCATAGAGCGCGCGCGCGTGCTTTGCTTGCATTCATTGCTCCATATGTTTAAAAACCTGTTACATTGTCAAAATTGACGCCCAGCTAAGTTTGGAAACCTTTCGGAATTAGCCCGCTTAGCGCATTTCTTTTACTATTTTTAGTTGTTTTATGATTTTGCTGTTGCATTGTGCTTGAGTCGATTAAATGTTTTCACTCTATTCTAAAATGAAACAGTTTGCGATCGATTTCATGATTTTTATATTATGTAAATTAATAACCGAGCGAAAAATATACTGAATGGGCGACTATTATACTAAGTGACAATTTATCCGGTTTGAACAATACCTTTTAGAAGGTTTTTGTGAGCTGCGGTAATAATATTGTTAGATACCGTAATTGTATTTGGGGTTCTATTTTTCTATGTTAGCATTTTATTCTTTTGAAAATAGCATAAAAACCGACATCTTAGTGCAGCGTGCGACTTCCGATGTATTCGTGTTTTCAAAGAGTTAGTCCAAGAGCGAGCAAAGCGAGCTCGGGAACTTAGGGCACCCCGACACGGATAGGTTAGGTTCGAGCGAACTTAGTAAGTCAGTCTTACTAGACAATAATGATGTGGTAAATGATTAAATTACACGTTACTTTCTTTTTCAGAATACATCTCAACATGCTGGATGACTTTTATCTTGGTGGGGATATCCTTCCTTGTGTTTTATGCATTGGGAATGGAGGTATATCGAAGACAGGCTGTTTTGATCATAAAATGCAACACGACTAAACCAGCAAGCGACGTCTACTATCATCACATCGTTCGACGAGGCAGTGCTTGTCCTTTCATGCTATATGCTGATTATCTCTCGACCGTAGCCCAACAGTATCCTTCACTCCGTTTCCACGTATTATTTCTTGTGGATGAGTCGCCGTCTGCAATTGCATACCGGGGCCAACGCCTTAAATCATTCAAAAATCTGCTTCCACGTAACCCAAACTATCCTTTCGCCAAAATTGGTGGTACTGATGGTAAGCGAGAAATTGCAGACTTTGAAAAAAGATATCAAAATGTTAACGTTACAATTATGACCATTAACAAGTTCATGGCGAGGTCCCCATCAATGTACAATTGGAGGATCATACCACTTTCATATTTAACGTTTTATGCGAGAGTTTTATCAGTATGGGAAAACGGTGGAGTGGCCATGGACTTGAATCATTTCAATAACAATTATAACAATCGTAAATGCGTTGATCGTAGAATATCCGCTATATTGAAACAGCATAATGATGGTATTAAAGTTGAAGAATACACAAACGCTCTCAACAAAATTGACCGTGAGGAGGAAAATGAGTTTTTCACTATATTCTATGGTTTAGTACATCAAATTCTGAACGAAACAAGATCATTTTTCACGAAAGGCTTTCCTTTTACTCAAATTACTTCTGAGAATGGTGTGTCTCAAAACGGGCCTTTGGTCCGTACGAACAGAAACAAACGGGACGTTTCTACGCCGATAAATGATACAAATAACAAATCTGAAAACGTTTCTAATTTTTATGTAGAAACTATAAATTCGACAAAAGAAACAGATTTAAATAAGGACGAATATAAATTATTGCCCAATCCTGACGTAAATCTAGAGAAACTGAAACTTACTATAAATGACGCTTTCAAAGCTTTACAAGTTAATACCTCGAGTGTAGTTAACGGTGTCAATAAAACTGAGGGATTAAATAAATCTGCAATACAGACTGAGATGATTAAGAAATCTGATTCTCCTCAAGTAGTTTTGTATTACGACTTTTCAGTATTTTCTGATGGTAGTCCACCTTCGTACGTTTTGCCTAAAGCGTTAGTTCACACCGATTTTAGACAGAACAAGAAAATCTATGAGTTTGGAAAATCCGGAAATGATGAAGTGTACCTTCTCTCTATTGATTCTGATGGAATGTTTGTGGCAGCTTCTTCTAGACTGCATCCATTTTTAGAACACTTGATCACCACTGGACCCGGTTGTCAACGTATGCACCCTAAATACACCATTCAAGATACACTTTTAACGCAATGTTCAGGATTATTTACGGAAGATACCTACTGCAACAATATTTATTTACTTTAGTTTTAATTTGTTGTTTACGTCAATGTTTGTGAATTTTCTTCTATTTCTTGTTTTTCAATTGTTTCACTGAGCAAGCATAGAAAAATGTACTTCCATTTAGACAAATTTAGTATTAAATGTTCTTATTTTAACAAGTTATTGTTTTTATTTACAGTTTTTCGGGGTAAAAAGACGCATCGCAGTGCTGCATCTTGCCGCAACTAGATTGTTCTTTTTTTAACTGCTCTACGCTAGGAACTTCTCCTGTACTGGGTACGAAAGCCACATCAACTAGCTCTCAGTTAGTTGCCCTGTATGGGTTACCAAGTTTTGGAGATAAACTGGGAACCCACAGCTGCGGCTAACTGAGAGCTAGTAAACTTATTTTTTCGTATTTTCTACACCAGTTTCTTTCATATGACGTTGGATTCACTTGCAAATTTTATATTATCAAACATAAATTTCAATTGATTTATTGTGCGGGTAGCCAGGCAACCCTACAGCAATCTGGGGAAGGGGGAGCAAGGATATATTTTGGTGGGAATCGCTGTTGGTGAGAGCAGCATTACCTATAAAGTGCCAAAAGAACCCTATGCTGTACTCGTGGCGGAGACTGAATAAAGCAGAGTCCTAGCCAGTCCGAGTCATCTACGTCCCCGTCGTCCTCCCTGGGACCTGCTGCAACCACGCCGCCGCACTTCTGCCACAATTTTTTTTTGTTTCTTGTTGGAAAATACTTATTGATTGTCCTCTCCGCCCTGGGCAGGGCGGAGGGTTCTGTTAGATTCGGACCGACTAAAAATCACCCCGGTGTTCCATCTCACAACTATGCTGGGGGTCGCGGGAACAACGCACTGCAAATTTCTGCAGTAACCTAAAAAATGTTCGTCGTTTATTGTAGCGGTGCGGCGTTTAAGCTCTGGTTGCCTACAAAATCGGTGTCGTCACATAGCGGCCGTAATGTCACGGACGCAAAAAGACGGCCGTCTTTACGGTGGCGACATGTGGAAAGTTCGTGTGGGTCAGAATGACGGATGTATTGTTGCAGAAATGAATATGTTTTATATGAAAGGAATGTACCAGCAATGTACTTGAATGTACCTTTAATGAAATTCCATGTACTTCCATGAAATAAGAATGTGCCGCAGTCCTGACAGTCAGAATGGCGGGTGAATACTGATTTGTATGTAATAGATATCTTATGGTTACCTAATATTTACCAACCATCATTCTGACTATGAGAACTGCGGCTTAATTTTCTTGTTTCATAGAGGTACATTGAATTTATTTAAAGGTACATTCAAGTACACTGCTGGTAAATTCCTTTCATATTATTATATTATTTATTCATTTCTGCAGAACGCTAAAATGTGTACGTCCTAGCTCCTAATTTTCAAGAGCAAATACAACTATATTCATATTGCTATGAAAAAAGTAGCAGGCGTCAAAATTTGTGTTCTTGATTTTCTCGTTAATTACTCTTCGTATTGTATTTTCAGATTATATTTTTATAAGGTACGTTAAGGTACATTCCTCTGATAAATATTAGGTAACCATAAGATATCTATTACATACATATCAGTATTCACCCGCCATTCTGACTGTCAGGACTGCGGCTCATTTTTATTATTGTAATTATTCTTATTTCATGGAAGTACATTGGATCTCATTAAAGGTGCATTCAAGTACATTGCTGGTACATTCCTTTCATATATAACATATTCATTTCTGCAACAATACACACGTCATTCTGACCCACACGATAGTTCCACGGCTGTTATATAGCGTCGGCAACCTTTTTTAAAAAACAAACCTCAAACGAAACTTATCTAGGAAAGAAAATGGACGACCTTGATTTAGCATTAATAATTTACTTGGAGGATGAACTTATCAGACGAGGAAAATAGTCCAAAGAAATGTTTTTTTTAAAGCTCGTGGTACAGAAGCTGCATTTGAGATTTTAATACGTCGCAGTCTAAAGAGCCATGAAGAGAAATACAGAGAATACTTACGTGACCACGTTTATTTGATTACGTACTTAACCAATTAAGAGATGATTTGAGTTACAAACCATACAACAGACACTCGAAACTAATAAGCCCAGAAGGAAAACTGTGTATGCTTGCTAGGAAAGTCAATTTTTTTTTATTTAGTGGATATCATATTCGTTTAACTTTTTTTTTATTTATATGTTTTTTTTTGCCGATCTTTGTTTCAATTGGGTTTTCCTGTATTCTTTACTTTTTAAATTAGAAATAGCTTCATGTTTACGTACGAAATCTATTAATATTTCGTCGTCCTCGCTGCTCCAGTTGGAGTTGGAACTCATATTGTAGGTCGCCCAGTCAAAGAAATACAGTATTGTAGCTTCACCGCTTTATAAAAAACGTTCACAAACCATCCGACACCGACAAAACGGCCAGAGGCGGCCTTAACCGCTGCGAGGCTCCGGGCGGGCGGCAGATATTTGCGAGGCCCTTGTCCTTTTTACAATGTATGAGATATAAGAGAAATAGAAAACATGGCACCTACTGTTTTTATTATTAACTAGATTCTGCCAGTGGCTTCGCCCGCGGGATGTCGAAAATTAGCCCAAGGGAACATATTTTCGGGATATATTATCTGAATCTGGGATTTTGCTATTCCGGGATTTTACTTATCTGTCCTTCTGCTGCAGAGGGGCAGGGTACAGTCAAAAGGTTATGTGACATAAATATAGGCCTATACGAATCAGACCTATTAAAAATTGCGCGGATACACTTTTTTCGATCTATTTCTAAGGAGTTCCCCTCACAACACGGCATAAAGAATAACTAAGACAGAAAAGGTATTTGCCGAAAGAATCACTATTAATCAAAATACACGCTTGCCAATATTCCGGGTACTGCACACCAATTAAACAATATTAATATAGGACTCAGATCTGATCTGATCTGTAGGATTCTGTACAACATTTTAAACGCATTTTATCTGGTCGCTAGTTTTACAAAGTTAGAAACTTATAATGTGAATATAAAGTCATAAAATAATAGTCATAATTATATATATATATATAATATATATATATAAGGCGTCATTCTAAAGGGTGCCAAAGGTGGAAAACAATGTCTATACCCGACAAAACTGCTAGATCGGGCTCTATGGGTCAGCACAGACAGTAGAAACTGCTTGGTATATTATCATTATAGCCGAATGACGTATAATGACAGACCTACGTTTACTCCAAGCATTAAGATAATAGATAATCTAAAAAATATTCAACTAATACACAAAAGGAACTATATTTTTATCGAGCTACAAATGTCAATCCTTAAACATAATTTCACACATATTTTTAGCATTTTCAAAAATTTTGCAAAATTTTTAGGGATTAACACATATATTTTATGGACTCTTTTATTAGTGTACTACTTTTACTAGTCATAATTGTTGCCTTAAAATAACCCATGCCTTATATTTTGTGCAGAATTTTAGGAAATGCAATAAAACGTGTGGGTTTTAAATCTTTTATGTGGGGTGTTTTTATGGATAAATTGAGTGTATATATGGCGGTCTTACAGTTGTATTATTTAGTATGGCAATTTGGGCACTATATCCTCACAAAGTTTCAACAAAATCGGAGATTAATGGCGTAAGTGACGTGTGACGCTGTCCGACATGGCCTGAATGGAAATATACATCATATTTTTATTATTTGACAGTGAACGTGGTAAACGAGAAGCGCGTTGATTTTCTATTCAAAATAAGGTTACATCACATCACACATCATCAGCTTATTAATGTTCCCACTGCTGGGACACAGGCCTCCTCTCTGTGAGAGGGAATGGGCCGTAATCCACCACGCGGGCCCAGTGCGGGTTGGTGTATGTCACATGTCTTCGAATTTTTGGTTCTAGGACATGTCGGTTTCCTCACGATGTTTTCCTTCACCGGTTTGAGAGCAGTGGTGATGAAATAATTTACACAAATTAAAGCGCCTGCCTGGGCTCGAACCCACGACCTACAACTTGTAAATCGCGGCCGATACCACTGGGCCACCACTGCTCTCAAAATAAGGTTAACTGCAGCGTAATTGCGCAAGTGAATTCGGCAAGGCACAGGGTTTGACCGCCATCAATCACATCATCACATGTGAGACGTAAGATGCGATGTGGATTTCCGTCTATGTGATTGGTCGATTGATGGCGGTCAAACCCCCCTGTACCTTGCCGAATTCACTTGCGCAATTAGGCTGCTGGATGGATGAAGTATGAATGAAAGGCGACTAACAAAATGTATTTACAAGACAGACGTGAGTGGAAACACAGGAAGGGGACGCCCTAGATTCACTTACAAGGATCTTATTTGTAATGTTCTTCAGAAAGGCCAGCTGCTCAGTACTTATCACCGGCGTGCGTGTATGACTAGATGTATGAACGTAAATGAAGCAAAAAGAGTACGTATGGAACGTGGCGTTCAAAACGTTGGTTGCTTGTACTATGCCAAACAGTGGAGTAATCATCCTCAAACCTTTTCGGCATTATCAGCCAACAGAAGTCCGCTGATGGAAATAAGCCTTCAATCGCACGCCATTTATCTCGGCAACTCCTATTCAGCAGCCACCCTGCGAAAACCGTCGCTCCACCTTGCCTGAGAGGGCGTTCTACCTTACGTTTATGCGAGAAACTTCTTTTTTTTTTTCAGAAAACTTCTCAGCATTGAAGACTATTATTTGGTTGGGAATATTATGCTTTCTATTTTATTCGTGGGGCCAGGACATATTTGGAAAAAGGGCAGCTTTGATCTCAAAATGCAAAACGTCGAAGCCCGCAAGCGATGTCTACTACCATCTCATTGTGCCACGAGGCAGCCTTTGTCCTTTCATGCTTTATGCTGATTATCTCTCGAACGTAGCCACACAGTACCCATCACTCTGTTTCCACGTACTCTTACTCGAGGATGACTCGCTGAAACTGAAAAAACGATGCCCGAGAAATACAATACTATTCGATTCATATGATCACTTTCCTTTCACTAGCTCTTATGGTATAGAAGATATTCTAGAAATTTCAGACTTTGAAAGAAGGTATGAAAATATAAACGTTACAGTTATGGCCTTAAGTAAATACATGGAAAAGGTACCATTGCACCACAACTGGAGGAACATACCACATTCACGCTTAACATTTTATGCAAGAATTTTCTCAGTTTGGCAAAACGGAGGAGTAGCCATGGACTTGAATTATATCAATGACAACTATAATGATTTTAAACGTGTAACTCGTAGAATTTCCGCTATATTGAAACAACATAATGATGGTATTAAAGTTGAAGAATACACGAAGGCTCTCAACAAAATTGACCGTGAGGAAGAAAATGAGTTTTTCACTATATTCTATGGTTTATTAAATCAAATTTTGAATGAAACAAAAACATTTTTCACGAAAAGCTTTCCTTTTACTCAAATTACTACTGAGAATGGTGTGTCTCAAAACGGACCTTTGGTTGGTACGAACAGAAGCAAACGGGACGTTTCTACTCCCTTAAATGATAATAATAACAAATTTAAAACCATTCCTAATGTTTATGTCGAAACTATAAATTTGACAAAAGAAACAGATTTGAAGAAGAACGAATTTCAAATTTTACCCAAACCTGATGTCAATCGAGAGAAGTTAAAATTTACTATAAATGACGCATTCAAAGCTTTGCAATTGAACACTTCCATTAAAGGAAACGGCAAAAATAAAACAGAGGAATTAAATAAATCTGAAATACAAACTGAGATGAAGAATAAAACTGATATTCCTCGGGTTGTTTTGTTTTACGATTTTTCAGTGTTTTCTAACGCCATCGCCCCTTTACAGGTTATACCAGCACCTGAGATTAGAAAAGCTAGAAAATCTGGGCATGATAAACCACTTATTCTCTCTATTGAATCTAATGGAATGTTTGTGGCAGCTTCCTCCAAACTGCATCCATTTTTAAGAAATTTGATCTCCTTCCGTTGTCCACGTATTCATCCTAAATTCGCTATTCAAGACTTACTTCTATTGCAATGTTCAGGATTATATAAAGAAGACTCTTACTGCAACAATATTTATTTACTTTAGTTTTAATTTGTTGTTTACGTTAATGTTTGTTAAAGTTTCTGCTTTTTCTTGTTTTTTTCAATAATTTATTTCACTTAGCAAGCGTCGAAAAACATTCTGCATTTTGACAACTTTAATATTAAATGTTCTTTTTTCACCAAATTATTGTTTCAATTGTATATTAATAATAATATTATACGAAGATAAGATGCTTTTTAATAGTCCAGGAGTACACGTAGGTAAGTTATTTCAGTAAAAAGAAAATTACAGCATTATCAGTTTTCCCAAATGCCAAAGTCGCCCAAAAAAAGTATTGAGTAGTTTCATACTGCAGCAAAATTTGTAAGATTTCAGATCATATTGTACTAAAAAAAAATAGCTGCATTGAAGTCGGAGTATTATACATCAGTCAAAATCGATATTTCTTTAGTTGCTAATCTTTTAGGTTTATAATAGCAATTTATTTTAGTAAAACGATATTTTGCACAATTTGTCAAGCTTTTACATATTCAAGCTTCATTATCTGCGTATTTCTTAAAAACCGGCCAAGCGCGAGTCGGTCTCGCGCACGAATTGTTCCGTACCATTATCGCAAAAATATCACGTTTGCTGTATGGGATGCCCCACTTCAATATTTATTTTATTCTGTTTTTAGTATTTGTTGTTATAGTGGCAACAGAAATACTGATGTATTTCTGAAAATTCTATCTGTGAAAATTTCAACTGTCTGGCTATAATGGTTCTTGATATACAGCCTGGTGACAGACGGACAGACCGACAGACAGACAGATAGACAGACGGATCGTGGAGTCTTAGTAATAGGATCCCGTTTTTACCCTTTGGGTACGGAACCCTAATACTGATTTTTTTTTATTGTTGATTCTTGACGGTAAAATAGATTACTGCAGGGTAGCCTGGCCGCATCTTGTCTCAATTAAATTTTCGAGGTATTTTTTTTAATCTGCCCTACTCGAGGAACTTCTCCTGTATCGTGGGAACGTATGTCTCATCAACTAAGCTCTCATTTAGCCACCCTTTATGGGTTGCCAGAATTTTCAGATAAACTGCCAACCCGCAGCTTGCGTCTGACTGAGAGCTGGCAACCTTATTATTTTCTATTTTTACACCAGCTTAATTCAAATGACGTTGCATTCACTTGAAAACTTTTTATATTTGTGGTTAGTTATCAAACGTAAATTTAAATTTATTGAATTAAGGATGTGCATCTGGACCGAGGGCCCATTTTTTAAATCCTTGCGAAATGAAATAAGACTTAAAGTGAAATTAGTTAAAAATAGTAAAAACATAAAGCAATGGGCCTAGAATTTCTTAAACGTGAATTAAAACAGTTATGATTAAATATGTCCGTAAGGATTGAGGAGCCATTTTTTGTATCTTAATGAAATTAATAAACTTATTTAGTAGTAAGTTTAAAAATTTTGTAGGTTCATTCCTTGATTTTGTAGTATAATACTTCAAAAGTTATATGAACATCAAGGTGGCTCCTCAATCTAAATGTTTGAATTGAGGAGCCACGTCAGAACTAGGAACATCATGGATTAATATTTATCATAATTTGGTATGATTTTGTAGCATTTGAGTAGTAGTAGACAAAATCTGAGCTCGGTTGCATTAAAATTAAAAAAGTTATCGTACATTATAAGTGGCTCCTCAGACCATACATACGACTCGTCATTTTTCAAAGAAGCAGTAGGTCAAATAATGCGCAATTTCTTCGTCATTTAGTAGTAAGTATATTAGATTTGTAGGGCAAGAATCAGTAATTAAAAATGAGTGCATTGGGAGATAAGGCACATTTTAACTGGCTCCTCAATTGAGATGCTTCGGTAAATAGATTTGCCTCTAATCTACTGATACTTGTGACGAAATTTGGAAAAAAAAACATCTTATTTTGTATAAATTTATACTAAATGTACGTATAATCCTACCATAAAAAAGTAAATATCTACGAAGTTATTAGCAATCCTTTAATTTCCTATCAAATTCTTTTGTAGGGTGTCCATGAATAAACTATTTTTTTTCCGTTTCCTGGCTTTTAAAAACACAAATAGAAATCTTTTTGTGTTTTTTAATTTTATTTCAACTCGTTATTGAAATCCTTGACGGTCCAACAGATTGAATATCATTTATTTTCCTGTCTATTCCATTTACAAATAAGGGTCTCCATTCTCACTAAACTCCATTTGCGATAACATTAGACGTTTAAATTAGCCCATTTTACAGCCCGTTCAACCGATTTTGACTTCTATTGCGTTAGTAATACGACATATGGTAGCTGTAGTAAACAGTTGGTTTTGGTAACAGGTTTATGCTTTTTATGTCCTCCTTATGTTTACGGGATAGAACTCAAAATCGGTTGAACGGACTGTAAAAAGATTTGGAAACATGTCTAATGTTATTTCAAATGGAGTTTAGATATAAAATATTAAAAAAAAATACGGTCACCAATTCTATTTGTAATAAGAAAAAAAAAGATTAATAAAAGGTTCTAAAGATTTCATGCCAATGCCTTTTTAGGGTTCTGTAGCCAACACGGAACCCTTATAGTCGCTCGCTCGTCCCTCGCTTTGTGCGTCTGTCCGTCCGTAGTTTAGCTCAGAGACTCTTAGTACTAAAAAGCTATAATTTGGCATGGTTAAACATATTAATCACTCCTACAAAATGATTTTTTTTTCTCGTCTTTTCCTTAAGTGGATCCGTTTACCTAAAGTTAAGCTTTTAATTGCTAATTTTTGTTAGAGTCAAGTGTATGGATATGTGAAAAAAATCATATAGATATATCTTATATCATATATATCATAGAGTATAACGGAATTAAAAGGGAAACTATCACAGCTAAGTAAGCTTTATAACTTTACGAATAATAGTCGACCAACTTATAAAATGAACTTGGAAAAGTAAATATTTTCTAAAGCCATTGAAATTACTTAATAAGTTTATGAACCATGTAAAAATATACATTAATAAAATCATAACATCCATAGTATTTTTTTTTCTAATGTTTACGCTCGAATGACGCATTGGAGTGGGTGGATGGTTTGCAGTACCGGCGCGTACGGCGCATACGCGGGGGTGTCTATTTTGTTCTTAGTGCAGTAAGTATTGATATTTTCGATGTTTTGTAATCTAAAGTCAAAGTAGATTCGATTGCCAAGCAAATTCCGCTACCCGACCATAGATAGTGGTATTCTCAGTGGTCGCAATTATAGACTTAATTGCGTTTGCCGTAAAGTTGACATTCGCCTCATAGGTCGAAATATCCCAAGCCACATCAGTGCAGTATAACACATTGCATTTTTAATTACATTATCGATATCGATAGATACCCGAGTACGTTACCCCAACAGGAAAGTGGCTCCTACAGTGATAAGAGCGGAACGTATAATTAGTGCGTAATCTGTTGTGAATGTGCGCCACATAAAAAAATAGTGCGTGCCGTCGTTTTAGAAAAAAATAGAAAAAAACGTTTCCTGCTGGAGTAAAGCTGTTCCAGCAGGAAAATTCTAAACGAATGATCAGAGTGAGAAATATTGTGCATGGGCAGAGAGCTTATAGTTGTGCAAGAATGTGCGCCGAAAACATAATTCGTACGTCATCAGGTTTTCGAGATATTGCATTTCCTGCTGGAGTAACGTTTTACATAATCGTTTATCTCTAAAACCATTGTATGTGCGCCTGTAGGATAAACATACGCGAGTAGCTCTGATATGTGCGTATTTGTGCCGGAATTATATTTAAGGAAATATTTATAATTTGCATATAATCGCGCTTTTTTTAAATCGCGAAATAAATTCGCGGTGATTAAATGAGAAAACGTATAAACTCGCTGAAAACTGTATTCAGTCCATCTTGACGCTTGTATTGACCATAAAAAGTTTCAAAAGTATACATGCTTGCGTTATCGAATAATATTGGCTAAAAGTCAAAACGACGGTGTCATACATAACTTTGACAGCAAAATACAAGAAACCGGCCCAACCCAAGATAGGTAGGTGTATAGCACAAATAAGAACGTTTAGTCAAAAATATATAGTGAAAATAATCAACTTGGATGTTTCGCATTAAGTAGATTTAAACGAAAAACTAAACATGTAAACAACGGCTGTTATCCGACCAAATTCAAATGACTACAAAAAAGCGACGGATAAATTTTATTTAAAATTATATTATTATTTTACTATTATTTAATTTATATTTTCTAAATATAATTTATGTTTTTGGCATCCAAAGTTTAGATGATGCAATTTGTATTGCAGAAGAAAAAAACGTTTGTACGGTTTTTAACCACAAAACAATGTGCAAATATACTCCATCAAACCCAGTTTAATTTGAACTAAATGTTTGTACCAAGTTTGGAGTAAACGAGGTACCAGAATCTATAATGATTACAAGTAGATCATATACATTAATAGGCGTTATAGAATTTATACCTGGAATTAGCGACGCTGGCATGGGCCACTATAAATGTCACTACCCAATGAAGGATGAGATGTTTTGTTACGACGACTATGATTCTCACTGTAAAATTCGTAAAAGCACCAACCAACCAATATTAATTAATTCTTTAACTTATGTAGAAATTGATTTAAATACCTAAAACATATCTGTACACACCTACCTATATTAAAAATTAAATTTCAAAAACTTGTCATCCTGGTTTCATTCATATAACATGGTCACCCTTAATAGCGAATTCTTAAGGATTATCAAAAGTAATTTGTTTTTCAGATACCGAATGTATACAATGTTGATCTCTACTTAAGTATTTAATAGACATTCATACTAAATGTTAGTGTCTCTGGTTTTTGATTCCGTTGTAATCTCAGGTAGGTACAGTAACGTTGTGATCTACAGTACCGGGTAAAACGGGGTGAATAGAACCTCAGGGGTGAATAGGAACAAAACTTTGAAGAGCTTTTTCACGTTATTAAAAAAAATGTTTACAACATCTTAATAGGTACTCCAATATATTAAATAATTACTTAAAAAAAAGATGCTTTGTTTGAAACCAATAAAGTGGTATCACAGTTAAAATTCTAATCAAAGTTTTGTTCCCATTCACCTCTGCGGTTCTATTCACCCCGTTTTACGGTAACGTCAGGATTGAGGAGCCAAATAAAATTGGGTTTGTTTCTAAATTCACTCAGTTTTACTACTTTGTCCATATGCTACAAATTCGAACACACTTACTACTAAATTATGAAGAAATTTCGCATTTATTGAATTACTGCTTCTTTGAAAAATGACGAGTCCTATGTATGGTCTGAGGAGCCACATGTAATGTATGGTAACTTTTTTAATTTTAATGCTACCGAGCGCAGATTTTGTCTACTAAATACTCTCAAGTGCTACTAAATCATACCAAATTATGATAAATATTGATCCTAGTTCTGACGTGGCTCCTCAATCCAAACATTTAGATTGAGGAGCCACCTTTATGTCCATATAACTTTTGAAGTATTATACTACAAAATCGAGGATCGAACCTACAAAATTTTTAAACTTACTACTAAATAAGTATATTAATTTCATTAAGATACAAAAAGTGGCTCCTCAATCCTTACGGACATGATTAAATAACTTGGGCCCTCAATCCAGACGCGTGAATAAACTGGCATAGACTAAATCTCAGAAAGTACCATCCCTGGGTTTATAATTTTTATTTAGGAATTTAGTTAAGAATTTCTTAAATATTTTAAGAAATTCCCAAATCTGAAGAATATGACATTATAGATTTATGGCGGTATATCTAGGGCCCTCAATCCTTTAATGTCTCTACTGAGGAATCTGCAAAACATGAATTTATCTGAATATATATATTAATAGAACTTTAATATATTTTGCTTAGATACCTCTGTAAATTAGTTAGAAAGAAATAATGATACAAAAGTGAATTGTTAAAAAGTAAATGAGAATCGAATTTTACTAAAACGTCTGAACTGAGAGCCCAATATTTTCGACTTTATTGACTAGGTTCAACCTCATAGATTAAGTCAAATTAAAATAAGTTTTTACTTTTTTAAATTAAAATGTCACATATCGTCCGTTCTTCTAAATGCAATACTTTAAGAGAAAATTGATTTTAAAAGACCATGGGCACTTTTGTATGAACACTGGGCCCAATTTTCAAAATTGTGCAACAGTGATGAAACCTATGACAAATGAAAGCTCTTGGCGCGTACTTAATTTCATTCTATGGCAGCTAAGTTCAAATCCAACGCGAAAATGGCGTTTTGGTATGTTCAAAAAAATATTGTAAATGAAAAATGCACATGACTTATTGGTAGGTAGGGTAGATAAGGAAGGTAGGGTACCTCCGTCTCCATCGTAGGGGCTTATTGGGGGCCAGAGGTGTGTCACCTTCGTGGGACTTGATGGCGTCGTAAATCAGCACCGCATGTCGTGCTGGTGTTCCAAAGGGCTCGGTCTTGGGCCGGCCTCTGTGGAACATCGGGTACGACTGGGTGCTGAGGGGTGAACTCCAATCGGGCGTAGACCTGACGTGTTACGCGGACTATACGCTGGTCACCGCCCGGGGGAGATCGTACAGGGAGTCAGCGTTGCTGGCGACAGCTGCGGTCTCACAGGTGGCGAGCCGCATACGGTGCCTGGAGATGGCCCTCAACAAGTCAGAGGCCATGGTTTTTAATGGTACCCGGTGGGCACCACCGCCCGATGCCCACTTCGTCGTCAGGCGGGGCTCGAATCGCTGTTCAACCTTGAAGCACCTGGGATTGATGCTCGACAGCTGGTGGGACTTCGGCCCCCACTTCCGGCGACTGGCGCCCAAGTTGTTGGGCGCGGCTGGTGCGCTGTCAACGCTGCTTCCAAATCTGTGGAGCCCTAGCGCCACCTGTAGGTGGCTCTACGTGGGGATCATGCGATCGATAGCCCTATATGGGGCCCCGATCTGGGCAGCAGATCTGACGGCCGGCATTATCGCTGTTCTACGAAAGCCGCAGAGAGCGAAGGCAATCAGGGTCATCAGGGGGTATCGCACGATCTCCTATAAGGCGTATTGTGTACTGGCCGGATCCCCGCCCTGGGACCTGGAGGCGAAGGTACTCGCGTCACTGTATCGGTGGCGCGAGGAAAAGCAGGCGTGGGGTGACGCGACGGGCCGATGCAGCGACATATGGAGTTGCGTCGGTCTCAGCTCCGCGAGGTCCTGGTGGTGGAATGGAGAGACAGGCTTTCACACCCTTCTGCCATTCGGCACCATCGAGGCAGTCCGGCCAGTGCTTGAGCGCTGGCTCCCTATCGTTTCGGGTGAGGCAGGCGCTCTCAGGGCATGCTTGCTTCGGGAAGTACCTGTGTCGCATAAACAGGATGCCGGACGCCCGGTGTCACCACTGCGTCGACTGCCGGGAGGACATGCCGCGGTATACGCTGGCAGAGTGTGCCGCTTGGGAGGAGCCGCGTCGTGCCCTCATCTCTGACATAGGCAGAGACCTGTCGCGTATGTATCTGTTAGCATTTTCACTAATATAAAGTTTAGATAGTACTAATAAAGAAACAGTAAATTATTCAAATTTAAATTTTATATTATTGTTATAACACGAAATAATAGGAAATACCTACTTTATGCCTATTGCATCACTCTAAACTGTTAGCATTTTTGTCCATAGCGTTGAATTCACATAAAGTATCCACCCAGCGAAAATAAAAAACTTTTGAATTATCAAAGGGCATATTCTTCTGGCTACTGGACTATAACCCAGAAATCTGAAAGAAAACAGCTGTTTATTATGTTTCATTATTCAACAAAATTAATGAAATATTTGATTTCTTTTTCGCAATTTCTGGGTTGGTCTCTATGTACCAGTTGTTGTACAATGATATCTCTTTCTCGCGCCCGCACATATTTTAGTCATTTATTGCCGTGGGAACTAAACCTTTGTCCTGGTCATGATCTATTTCCGCGAAAAATTCTGTCCATGTCGACCCAGCACTTTCTGCGTGATTAGATAAATGACAAACAGCCAAATTTACAAACTCTGATACATCCAAACTTTCACACTTAAACAATCAGCTTTTTTCGTAATTTATTATACGCATGCTTAATTATCATCATCATCATTATCATCATTTTTGTCATTAGGGGCTCGGTCTTAGTATTAATGAGATTTAGATATATAAATATCATTGTAAGTAAACCACTAAATGGACTGCAACAATTGTAGTGATGTCGTGGGAAAAATAAAATGAAGGATACCCTACTTAGACAGAGAGGGTCTGCCCACAGAGAGCGTGATAGTGATA
This sequence comes from Anorthoa munda, assembly GCA_945859665.1. Lineage (NCBI taxonomy): Eukaryota > Metazoa > Arthropoda > Insecta > Lepidoptera > Noctuidae > Anorthoa > Anorthoa munda. The sequence continues at coordinate 8,456,351 of OX243913.1, read as the reverse complement.
CATTGGTTTTGCTTCAAGTAGGTATTCGAAGTGTGGTCTCCATATTTATCTATACCTTCATGGTGGCGACGAAGTCACGACACTCTGTTTAGTGGTGTAGATACCACCGCGTCCCAGGACTCCTCACTGCCGACCATAGACTCGACTACGGCCGGCAGCGACAGGTCTCTGCCTATGTCAGAGATGAGGGCACGACGCGGCTCCTCCCAAGCGGCACACTCTGCCAGCGTATACCGCGGCATGTCCTCCCGGCAGTCGACGCAGTGGTGACACCGGGCGTCCGGCATCCTGTTTATGCGACACAGGTACTTCCCGAAGCAAGCATGCCCTGAGAGCGCCTGCCTCACCCGAAACGATAGGGAGCCAGCGCTCAAGCACTGGCCGGACTGCCTCGATGGTGCCGAATGGCAGAAGGGTGTGAAAGCCTGTCTCTCCATTCCACCACCAGGACCTCGCGGAGCTGAGACCGACGCAACTCCATATGTCGCTGCATCGGCCCGTCGCGTCACCCCACGCCTGCTTTTCCTCGCGCCACCGATACAGTGACGCGAGTACCTTCGCCTCCAGGTCCCAGGGCGGGGATCCGGCCAGTACACAATACGCCTTATAGGAGATCGTGCGATACCCCCTGATGACCCTGATTGCCTTCGCTCTCTGCGGCTTTCGTAGAACAGCGATAATGCCGGCCGTCAGATCTGCTGCCCAGATCGGGGCCCCATATAGGGCTATCGATCGCATGATCCCCACGTAGAGCCACCTACAGGTGGCGCTAGGGCTCCACAGATTTGGAAGCAGCGTTGACAGCGCACCAGCCGCGCCCAACAACTTGGGCGCCAGTCGCCGGAAGTGGGGGCCGAAGTCCCACCAGCTGTCGAGCATCAATCCCAGGTGCTTCAAGGTTGAACAGCGATTCGAGCCCCGCCTGACGACGAAGTGGGCATCGGGCGGTGGTGCCCACCGGGTACCATTAAAAACCATGGCCTCTGACTTGTTGAGGGCCATCTCCAGGCACCGTATGCGGCTCGCCACCTGTGAGACCGCAGCTGTCGCCAGCAACGCTGACTCCCTGTACGATCTCCCCCGGGCGGTGACCAGCGTATAGTCCGCGTAACACGTCAGGTCTACGCCCGATTGGAGTTCACCCCTCAGCACCCAGTCGTACCCGATGTTCCACAGAGGCCGGCCCAAGACCGAGCCCTTTGGAACACCAGCACGACATGCGGTGCTGATTTACGACGCCATCAAGTCCCACGAAGGTGACACACCTCTGGCCCCCAATAAGCCCCTACGATGGAGACGGAGGTACCCTACCTTCCTTATCTACCCTACCTACCAATAAGTCATGTGCATTTTTCTGTGTGTGTATGTGCATTTTAATGTGATAAAATGGCTGGAGTACAATAATCTTCATGTTAACATTGAAAAAACCAAAATAATTAAATTTCAAACATGTAACGTGTCAGTAATACCAACAGCAATTAGGCATAATAATTCAATTCTACTACCAGAGCCATCAGCTTTATTTTTGGGTATAGTAATCGACAACAGATTGAACTGGAAGGAACATGTAGAAAGAGTATGCAGTAAGCTTGATAAGTTTGTGTATGCTCTTCGCAAGTTAAGACTGGTGTCCAGTAGAGAAGCAGTCCTAAGTGCTTATCATGGGTATGTTTCATCGGTATTGCGTTACGGCCTAGTCATATGGGGAAATTCAGTGGATGTGGAAAGAGCATTCCTAGTGCAAAAGAAATGTATCAGAGCCATGAGTGGGGCAGAGTATTTGGACCATTGCAGGCCATTATTTAAGGACTTAAAAATTCTCCCACTCCCATGTCTGTATATTTTTGAAGTTTGTCTATTTGTAAAAAAATACCGTCATTTATTTCCATTAAATGAACAAGTCTCCGAAAGACTGAACAAAAAACATGCCGGGAAATTACAAATGCCTGCTCAGAGATTACAGTTATACAGTAGAAATGCCAGTTGCATGACAATAAAAATTTATAATAAATTACCACCTGCCCTGAGAATGCTACCAATTAATAAATTTAAATGTAAAATGTTTGCTTGGCTCTTAGACATGTGTTTTTATTCCATCAATGAATTTTTAAATCATTCATTTTGATAGTGTAATTAAAATCTTAATAATGATAATTAGTACTTTGACATTATTATGAATTCTTTAACATTGTAATTTTTTAAATTTTTTTTTGACGTTTTTGATTTATATTTTGACATGATGATTTTTTTTTTTTTTTTTGTAATTTTTAATTAATTTTTTGACATTATGATTACTTTTATTGACATTATGATTTATTTTTGGATATTATGATTTATATTTCGACATTATACGAAATTTTATAAATTTATTTAATGATCATAATCTAAGTTTTGATTTGCATGCTAGCTTATTATTGAATATTTCTACACCAGCAAATGGTAGTATGTGTGAAACAATGTTAAATGTAAGACCTCAATGTACCATATACTGAGAAATAAATATTTACTTACTTACTTTACTTACTTATACCAAGACAGGATAAATTGAGCAACAGAGGCAGAGCAACAAGAATGGTTGGATATGGAGTAGTAGGTTACAGATTGTGGAATACAGAAGACAATTCCATTATAAAATCCAGAGATGTGAGATTTGATGAGACTGATATACAATATAAAGAAGAAAGAGAAGATAAAAGTAGTGAAATTAAATATATTGAAGAAGAAGAGGAAAATAAAGAAAGAAAACATACTGAGATGGAAAAAGTAACAGAACCGAACATAGAAAATGAAAATGAAGAAGAAGAAACAGAGAGACATAATTGCGAAATTCAAGCCACTGAAGATATATTAGAACAAGGAAATCGTACTAGATCAGGAAGAAACGTCAAACGTCCCATATATCTCGATGAATATGAAACTTATAACACAGTTGTTTGCTTGAGTGCAAATGAACCAAGCTCATTTGAAGAAGCTGCAAGTCAAACAGATTGGAAGGAAGCTATTGATAAAGAACTACAAGCACTAGAAAAATTAGAGACATGGAAAGAAGAAGAATTACCAAAAGGGAAAAAAGCAATAGACACTAAATGGATTTTCAAAGTAAAAGAGGAAGGAACAAAAAAGGCGAGATTAGTAGCTAGAGGATTCCAACAAAAGAAGGATGATTTCTTTGACAACAATTATTCACCGGTTGCTAGACATTCAACAGTAAGAATGTTCTTATCAAAGGCAATTAACGAAGATATGAAAATTGCACAACTTGACATACCAACAGCATTTTTAAATGGCAAACTGAAATCTGAAGTATACATTAATGTACCTAAAGGATATAAGACAAAGAATCCAAACACAGTTTTAAAGTTAAGAAGAGCACTATACGGATTAACAGAATCCCCTAGATGCTGGAATGAAACTATTGATATGTTTATTAAAAGTAAAGGATTTCAAAGATCGGAATATGATTTTTGCATGTATCACAAGCAAGATACTTGGATACTGGTATATGTCGATGACATTCTGATTATTGGTAATGGAGCAGATGATACTATCAAAGCACTTAAAAAGCAGTTTAATGCAAAGGACCTAGGAGAAATACAAAGATTTTTAGGTATGGAGATAGAAAGAAACGAAAATGGTTTTATAATGAAACAAACTACATTGATAGAGAAAATACTGAAGAAATTTAACATGACTGAATGTAAAGGAACGAAAACGCCTATGGAAATTAACTATAATATACAGATGAATGATGAGCAAATACTAGACGTGCCTTATCGAGAGTTAGTTGGAAGTTTGATTTATCTAACAATGACTTCAAGACCTGATTTGACGTTTGTTGTGTCTTACCTTAGTCGATATTTGGATAAGCCAAACGAACAACTCTGGAAAGCTGGTAAGAGGGTGATTCGCTATCTCAAAGAAACAAAAGATAAGGGACTTGTATTTAGAAAAAACAATGACTCTAACTTATATGGATATTCTGACGCAGATTGGGCTGGAGATAAAAACGATAGAAAAAGTGTGAGTGGTGGTATTATAACAGGCTAGGCAGGCAGCTAGTAAATATAACAGGGTTATGCGAAAATCTAAGAATTAACAGTGATACAATATTATTTGTTGATAATGTAAGTGCTATCTCCATGTCAAAGAGTTACAAAAATTCAAAATGAACTAAGCATATTGACATTAGAGCTCATTATTTAAAAGATCTTGTTGAAAAGAACATTATCAGCATTGAGTATGTAAACTCAAATGATAATTTGGCAGATTTGATGACAAAGAGTTTATGTAAAGAGAAATTTAATAATTTTGTTAATCAATTCTTGTGATAACGTGAATACCATTATAGTGATTCATGAGGAGTTTTATTAATGTTATTTGTTTTTATTTTTATTGTGTACTAAGGAATAATGTTATTTGATAATCATTTTTATTTCAGTAAACATTGTCTTTATTTATGCTACTATTAATGAGAAGTTATAAGTAGCAAATTTCAATTTTAAGTTTGTTTCGTAAAGTTAAATTTGAGGAGGAGTGTTGAGGTTTTATTTACTCTGAGGGATTGTTTGTGGCAGAAAGAAGAATAAATTATGTCACTGTGTGAAAATTTTACTTGTCATAATGTATATTGAAAAATGATTTAAATAAATAACTACGTTTATTGAAGAATACAAGCCTTGTTATTGAAAACCAAACTTCAAGAACCCAGATATGCATACGTGACCTACAATTTAGGGATTTTCAATTGAACTAATCATAGTTCAAGTATTTATTTATAGGGACATTATTTGACGGTGCAGTTTGCGGATCGCCTTATATACGCTTGTCGACTTGCGGAGGCGCCAAGCTCGCAGTGCGGCAGGTGATGAACACTTTAGAACTAAAAAACAATTTTATAGTTACTTGATTATTTGAAATTGGTTTCTTCCTAAAGAACCTTCCAAACGACTTCTACAGCGATGTAAAAAAATGTGCTACACCCACTCCCCCGATGACTGACTTAGGTGGACTTACTAGAGTGCGCGCAAGATAAAGGTCTAACCACACATATCAGGGCCGTGCCCGGGACGTGGACGGACCGTGCCCCGTCAGGATTCAAAAAATATCGGTGTGTAAATTTTTTATGAACTCGTTCACACACGTCCGTGCACGGGTCGTGCACGGGCCAGTGACGGAGCTTCAATGCCTGGGCCCGGCCCTGGTATGTATGGATAGACCATTAGTCTGTGCGCGGCCAAAATCGGAACTAATCGTTTGCCGCCATCTTGTCATTTATGTCAGGTGTCAATAGTGTGTTGTATTCATAGATTTAGAATTTTTTTGCTACGCCACTATATCTATGATTGTATTCAGAGTTTTTATTCGTATTATATCTATGGTTGTATTCAGAGTTTTTATTCGTATCCGAAGTAAATAATCGCCATCATTATGCCAAAAGTAATTTAAAGTGCTGGCAGGGATGTTTGCCTGAAGTGAACAAGACAATAACGGGCCTACGGTACTTACCAATTTAGAATGTTAGAGCCCGCGTTGCTTATTTGACAGGTAACTTTTAGGGATACCATTATACTAAAATTTCCCTACATTTTCGTACTACCGGTGCCTGACAGTATTGGTTTTGGGTGGTACATTAATATACCAGCGGGACAGGACCGGCATCATGTAATATAATGCATCATTGTTATTTTGATTTAGGCGTTTCTGAACGCACCGTCACCCTAATAACTCAAGAGGCATAACCCTCTTGAGTTATTTGGGTGACGGTGCGTTGGCAGCAGCTTCTTCAAAATTTTTTGAAGAAGAAATTAAAAAAGAATTGAAATTGACGAATGGACGGTATTAACCAGTGCAGGACCATTGTTAGACCAAATTTAACAGTAGGTACTACAAAGTATTCAATAAAAGATTTACAATAATTTCATGAAGTTTTTTTCATCATATTCTATGCAAGTAGAAAAACCTAGTTATTAATTATGCTTAACTTAAATTACTTTAAATTTTGAGTAATAAAAAATTACTATTGATTAAATGAAGGAAAAAAGATCAGTTATGCTGGCAACATTAAGCACGCCACCAGTCGCGCGCAGACTTATCTTACGCGCACTGCAAAATGTGACATGTTTCCAGGCTAAGGGCGGTTACGCACTACATGCAATCCGTGTCAGTGATTTAAGTTCAGAGTTCAAAATGTTCTGAATTAAGGCGGCATTTGACGGATAGAGTTCGGATGTAGTGCTTAGCTTCCCTACAAGAAGTACTACGGCTATTTTGGACCGAAATTTCACAGATACGGATCAGATGTAGTGCGTAACCGCCCTAAAATTATTAATTATTGCCCGATTCAGAAATCGGGCAATAATTAATAATAAATCGGCTATGATGACCTGTGGCAAAAGCTAACAGAGCGTGAATTTCCCAGTCAGGTGCTATGCTCACTGAAAAGATGGTACCAGGCAGCAATCACTTCAAGGCAGTGCAAATTTTTTAACTTACTTGATCGCGTAAACGTAAACGTTTTCATATGTCAATTTGTATACAAAAAAGAGTTTCCCTTTACTATGACAGAGCGCGTTTATCCATTTTCAATACACATTGACGATTACGTTCCCTCACACAGAGAGCAGGCCTGTGTCCCAGCAGTGGGAACATTAATAGGCTGATGATGTGATTTGTGATGTGACGATTACGTTAACTCGAATGAGCACGAGTCCCACTGATGATTGAACGAGCTATCGGCGCTCGCCCTCAAGCCTTAGATAAAGTACCTATAGATTAAGCACTGGCGTGGCCGCACATGAGACAACAATAGTTAGTTCTGGTGTTACAACAAGAACAAGAACACTACAACCTACCATCGCACTGACACTTATTATCTATAAATAACCCAAATTCCTTGTCTCAATTAACACATAATACCACGAAATCATAGAAAATCAAACAAAACCGAGTTTGTTTGTCAAACCTGCCATTGTATTAGAGTTTGACAAACAACAGAAACCGGCCACGGTGACAAAGACAGAAAATAATCTTTTGTCCTTATTATTTACATGGAGCTGCCAATTAGCCATCTCGCTCTATCAATCAAGCTCATTTTAAGGCTTAATCTATAGGTACTTTATCTAAGCCTCGAGCGATAAGTGCGGTGACATGAAAGAAGCAATCGGTGAGCTATCGGCACAGATTGTAGGTATAATCTTTGGCTATCGGTGGCTGTATCGGTCAACGGGTATATACTCGTAAATACTGGTGTGGTTTATTAATGGAAGCCTAATACATAATATATCGTAGACCTGCCGTAGCTTGAATAAATTTGTCTCGAGGTTGGAAGCACGACTGCCGAGCGTTCGGCAATTCGAATTCAAATTGAACCCAGAAGGTTCAATTTTCAGATCGGTCAAAAAGTGTTATCGGGTATTAGTATTACGTAATTTTCAGTAGTAGCTTGGAGTTTGGAAGTTGGACACCCCCGTGCCTCAGAAAATAAAGTCCGTAAGTCGTTCGTCCTGCACCTTATCTCTCCTCGTTCGTGTCGGATTGCCGTTCCATAGGACTGCGCACATGTATTTGTGCACACTCTTGTGCTTGTGCTATAATATCTCTTGCGTATTTGGCTCATCTCGGTTGTGATTGGCCACCGTGACGGGTTCCGTCAAGATTTTTAGGAAAAGAAACAAAAAGTTCTGATCTAGGTCGGATTAAAATATAATACCAAAGAGAAAATAGCAGATGACATACTCTTTGCATACCTGATAATTAAGTTGTCAGTTGCATTGTTGAATATACAATGTTATAAAAATTACAGTTCATTATGTTAATAATACAAATAAATCCACTGCTAGACTATAGATATTAACAATGAAGCTGCCGTTTAACTTAGTTTTGGCTCCTATATTAAAGCCATATCTCGGACGCACAAGAATATTTTGCCATCACTCAGCGTTTAGCATGAGCATATACTATACATACATTTATGGCGTCCTTGGTTTGGTAAGGTTTTACGCTTTATACTATCATCGTAACTGTATTTTATTCTCTGTTTGTGGGCCTAAACATATACTATAACAGACTTCAAACAACCTATTGTTATGGCAATTGACCTCGCCGGAATTAAACTATATTTGACACGATGGCTGAAAGAAGGTATCGTTCGGTAGGAAGGTTTTAGTTTTGTAATTATAGTATGCTGTATGTATTATGTTTATACATTGTGTATTGCACACGTATTTGTTTAGTTTATTAGTGAGTAAGTATTTAAAATTGTTTTATATTTTTAATAAGTTTTTGTTGTGCACATGGATGTACTATCCTCATATTATGCATATTTCTTTACGCAACTGAGGTTTGCTCTCAGAGAACCCAACTATGGGTTAAGCTCGCCTTTGTACATGAACTTTCTTTTGTATGTTTTTATGTTTTGTGTACAATAAAGAATAAGAATAAGAATAAGGTATCCTCACGCTCCTTGAAAACAGTCTTATTCGATGGTATCGTTGCAGTTTATAAGCGCAAATCATTTGAGGAAACACCTGGGAGAGACACCTCCCGAACGATATGTGCATTCAGACGCCGAAGTCCGAAATGATGACAACTACATGTTGGTTCACGATTTGAAGATCATCGCCACGTCGATGGGATTGGTGCAATACGCTTGTCTGTTAATTGGTTGCTTGACGGTAGGTACATCATTTTAAAATTTAGTGTTACATATGTCGCAGGATATTAGGAAAACTAAATTTTTTATCCGACTGCCGAAAGAGGGTAATGTGTTTATCAGTTTCGGGCGTTCTCAGTAGTTCGGTTATTTAGTCCGGTCCCGGACTTTTCATCTCGACAGTTCGGTGATACAATACGACCGGACTACAGAGCCTGATAGTTCGGTATCGATATCGGACCTGCACTACAAAAGAAAGACTGAAAGATCGAAATACAGTGTGAGTCTTTATAGTGCACATATTGAAATGAGGGAAACTACGCTTAATTTCATCGACAGAAAAATATTTAAAAATTACTAAAAAAGTATTTAAACTTTTTATAGAACTTTTTAAATTCTTGTTCGCTATTGTGACTCTCGTTTAAACTAAACGACCTATCACGATGAACGATGAATAAAAAATAAAAAAACGCCTTCAATAAATTGAGATATAAGGTGTTCTTTTTAACAAAAATCAGGTATTTTTATATTAATTTTTGAACATTTAAACATTCACATAAAATCATGAAACAATGTCTGGTTTCTAGAACATAATTTGAAAGATACCAGAGATTGTTTCATGTTTTTATGTTAATTTTTCGCCAGAGCAAACGCACGGTAGGTAAGTATGTAAATAGTTTTATGTGATCTGTTTTGCTATTAAAACTTCATTGACCACTCATAATTATTATGACTGACGTTTGTGAGGCTTTCCACATTCTTATTCTTCTTTTCATCCGAGCTCTGATTCTCGGAGAATGCTGAATTGCTTGCACGGACGATTGATTATGAAATACTGAAACGTGGGCGAGGCAGAGTTTTATTATATAACGGTTACCAATTTTATAGGAATACGTTTTACAAAGCTGGGAGTTATTGGAGGTGCAGAACATATAAGAATGATACCAAATGTAAAAGATACCTCGTTTTATCCAAACTAAATCGGATTTTTCTACTAAAAGACTGCCTCAAGTTTCAGTGCTTAAATATAACATTTGCCAAGCATTTATACTATACTAACCCCGGTTTCTCTCGTCTCGATTATCGGGTCGTTAACGTAATCGACGAATAATCGCCGGTTATCTGCTATGATTGGATGTTAAAAATTCGTTCAACCAATCACAGCAGATAATGCGTGCTTGACAATTTGTCACATTAATTTATTAAATTAATTCAATCGTGCTTCACCGTAGATCATATCATCGCTTAACATCAGGCGAGATAGTGTTCAAACGCGGGCCGATGGATTATAAAAACCGGCCAAGTGCAAGTCGGACTCGCGCAAGTAGGTTTCCGTACCATTATCGTCAAGAACGGCAAAAAATCACGTTTGTTGTATGGGAGCCCCACTTAAATATTCATTTTATTATGTTTTTAGTATTTTTTGTTATAGCGGCAACAGAAATACATCATCTGTGAAAATTTCAACTGTCTAGCTATTACGGTTCTTGAGATACAGCCTGGTGACAGACAGACGGACCGCGGAGTCTTAGTAATAGGGTCCCGTTTTTACCCTTTGGGTAACCCTAAAAAGAAAATAAGAATTGCAATAATAATCTAGACGTGAGAAACCGGGGGTATAACTAACGTCAAGTAGTTCTCATGATAATGATGATAATATTTCATAATATTTTTTCTAGGAAGTAGACGTCATTACAAAGAATAGTACTGACCATTCTTGTGAACAGGACAAAACACAAAATTATATAGATATTTTACTCAATTGATGAGCAGACAAGGACAAGAAGCTGCTCCAAAATAATGCCGGAAATTCACTCTTACAATTAAAACAAAGGGATAAGATTTTGCTTCAAAACAACCTATTCCTAATTTTAATAATAACAAAATTACAACATATCGAAAAATTCATTCGCTTACGGAGGTCACTAAAATACATACTAATAATTATGAAGACGTTGAGGTGCCAAATCAATTTCAAGATTTTTTATTAGCAGATTTCTATGACGGCACAATTAAACGAAAAAAAATAATATTCTGTTGTGAAGAAGCACGATCACTTTTGACATCCCTGAAATAATTTTTCATGGATGGTACCTTTCAGGCATCAGCAGATCCTTTTCCGCAGCTATATAGCAATCATGGAGACATGGGAAGTGGCATTGAAAGCACGAATGTTATTCTATTAGCACACATCTTCATCTCACACAAGAGTGTAAAAGCTTACGATATTGCATTTTATTTCATTCTTTTTTTATCAATTATACAAAAGAGTACAGGTTTATTCGCATTAAGTAGCAACCAAAAACCACTAAGGTTTAGACATGTACATAACTCCAGCTTCCTCATAAGTTGTAGAATAATTCTTTCTATGCTAATATTTAAGGTATAATAGCAGCAATCAAAGTTCCGAGTTTTAATTTAGCTGCCACAAAAACTTCGTTATTATGAGTCGTTTAGTATGTGTTAGCTGGTAACATGGTTTAGACTTGTGCTATCATGAGTCTTATCAATATATTTATATATGTGCTATGTATAAAAACGCTAAAAGCAAAATAATACTATCGTTACAGCATTCCCTAAGCAAGAAAGATAACGAAAACTATAAAATAATCAATTAATACAATCACAGGTTCCAGGTTGGGTACCGGAACAACTTACTGTCGAATTTGAGAGCGTCGCCATAAAAGCATTGTTGGAAACTTAAAAAAATGTGACCATTAATGGTTGCTTTTACACTAGCCTGCACTAGTGTAAAAGCAACCATACCGATATCGATACCGAACTATCAGGTTCAATAGTCCGGTCACGAACTGCTGAGACAATAAATCTCACCAGTCCGGTGACCGGACAAAATAAACCGAACTATTGAGAGAAAAATACAATGGACAACATCCACTATTACACTATCACATAAGAAAGGCGACATAGGTGAAATTACATACAACAAATACAGACCAATTAGTTTGGCATCAAACTTGTACAACTTAGATAAAGTACCTATAGATTAAGCCTTAAAATGAGCTTGATTGATAGAGCGAGATGGCTAATTGGCAGCTCCATGTAAATAATAAGGACAAAAGATTATTTTTTGTCTTTGTCACCGTGGCCGGTTTCTGTTGTTTGTCAAACCCTAATACAATGGCAGGTTTGACAAACAAACTCGGTTTTGTTTGATTTTCTATGATTTCGTGGTATTATGTGTTAATTGAGACAAGGAATTTGGGTTATTTATAGATAATAAGTGTCAGTGCGATGTTGGGTTGTAGTGTTCTTGTTCTTGTAGTAACACCAGAACTAACTATTGCTGTCTCATGTGCGGCCACGCCAGTGCTTAATCTATAGGTACTTTATCTAAGTTGTACAAGATATTCTCCAAAATCACAATTATTGAGTCGAATTAGCAAAGAATTGGATGAAAATCAGCCGAAAAAACAAGCTGGATTCCGAAAGAATTTCTCAACAATGGATCATATCCATACCATAAAACAAGTCAAAGGAAAATGCAATGAATATGGAAGGAAGTATTATCGACTCTCTTAGACATATACACAATAACACATAATTGAAGTTGCGGGTATACTTACGTGACATACTCGCCGGTCGCCGCATACCTAACACTGTTACAACACCAACATATCACGTCTGCTTAGCGACCATATGTCACTGCAGGGATCCAGCAGAATATCAGCGTCAGGTATATTTGCCTGACACGTGCTGAGCTGGACTCCCATTTGGTACAACCTTGAGACGCACACCGCACTGTGTTTTGATTGTCATACCTAAAGTTTTTTCTTTTTATGTTGGCACCTTGTTTTTAAACATACATGTAAATTGTATTAATTTAATTAAGATTTTGTGTGTTATACTGTGTCTTTTGTGTGCACTAAATAAATCATTTATCTATCTATCTATCTATCTCATTTGGGAAGTTCTAGAAGATCAAGGCATACATAATAAAAACTTCCGAATAATTCAAAAAATATATGAGGATTCAACATCAAAGATACAAACCGAGACAATAGGAGAAACATTTCGAATTAAGAAAGGAGTGAAGCAAGGAGATCCTCTATCTCCTAAGCTATTCTCGGCGGTTTTGGAACATATATTTAGGATGGATTGAAGCTTCTTTGGGATCACTATAAACGGAGAAAATTTTAATCATCCAAGATGTGCAGACGATTTAATTTTGATAAGTGAAACACCAAGCGAACAACAAGAAATGTTACTCCAACTAGAAAGAGCAAGCAAAATCGTGGGCTTGACTATGAACACAGATAAAACAAAACTGATGTCCAATCACATAAAAGCACCTGTCTCACTAAACAATAGTAGTATAGAATATGTTGATCAGTACACAAACTTGAATCAAATTATATTACCAGAGGACCAAATTCAAATAGAAATACATATAAGATTATGCAATTCATAGAAAAGATATTGGTCCCTCAAGAGATCATGTAAAACCCACACGTGAAAATGAAAGAGAAGACAAAAATATTCAACTCATGCATATTACCATGTATGAAGTACGGATCACAAACCTGGAACCTCACTGATCAGTTCAGTTCAGAATAAAATGGAGAGGAGTATTTTGAGTATCAGATTATAAGATAAGGTTAATCTTCGGAATAAATATTATTTTTACTTCACGCCATTTCAAGGGGATGACAGGCCATATGATCAGAAATAAGACAGAAAAATGGTCTAGGAGTAACACCATGTGGTACCCTCGCGAAGGGAAAAGGAAAAAGGTGCGACAGAAGAAAAGATGAGAAGAAGACATTAGAAAAATAGCAGGACCATTATGGACAAGAACAAACAGAAAAGTATGGCAAAGTCTGCGGGAGGCCTTTGCCAAAGGGCAATCTGATACAAACGTTGATGATGATACAAATGTTACTGATGTCACAATGAGAAACGAATAGAAGTAATGACTGAGAATATAATTAAATATTTAAAATTTGAATAAAAATAATAATAATATTTGTGTAAAATTAAATGATTAATTCATGAATTTAATTACTAAATTAACAGTAAATTTATATATTTTGCAATTTATTTTATTTTTAAGTTATTATTTTTTTAAGTCGGTGTCTTTCGTAGGTCAATTTTCTGCGTTATGGACACCGACTGCCAAAAATAAAGTTATTTTTCACTTTGTAGTTTTATATTTGGAAGTCGGTAGTATTTTTTTGCAAAAAAGTTTTTTTATTTTTCACCTTTTAGTTGTACCTACCTAATAGGCAAGTTGTTTAGTAAGGTACATATAACGCCAGAATAGATTACCCGAATATCATGAAACTTGAACATAACCGGTGAAATGATAGATCTGCATACCCCTTAAGAGCGTACTGGCGTGATGTTTTGTTATGAAATGGAATAAACAATGAACAGACAAGCGATTGCAGCAATCCCGAGAGATTTGCCGTTATTTATTGAGGAGTTCTGTTGTAGATCTCCGAAGTTCTTCGTCAGATCTTCACCAAATTAAAATTGGACCAATTTCGAATCATACTTTTTCAAACAAAAAAAGAATTTTCAAAATCGGTCTTATACTGACGGAGATATGCGAGAGAAATAAAAAAAATATTATACATAATGTCGAACATAGAACCTCCTCCTTTTTGGTAAGTCGGTTAAAAATGTAAAAAAATAAACTTTAATGTAATAAAATTTGCGCCACACTAGGAATTTCTTCCTGTATCGTGGGTGCGTTTACAAACATGTAAAGTCTTTACACAAACACCCAGAGCCGGAACAACTATCTGTAGGTCATACAAATATTTGTTCCGTGCAGGAATCGAACCCGCGACACGCAGCGCAGCAGTCAATCGCTCAACCACTGCGCCAACCGTGCGCCCTAAATAGCCAAGAGAAAGAGAGAGACGAGCTAATATAAGAACTATTGCAAAAAAAAAATGTTTTGATGCGGACGATTGAAACTATAGCTACTGTAATTCTTAGAGTAGCATTTCTAAAAGTCAATTCATAAGCAGGATTTTCGTTAAAAAACAGGTTTTATAATTTATCCTGTGACATTTTTATAAGACTTAACTTCTGCTCGCGGCTTTGCCCACCTTTGCCCACATGAAAAATGTTTTATTATTCCAAAGGCAACATTATACCGGGATAAAAGTACATATTCTACAAAAGTATGATAAGTCCCAAACCAGGTTCTGGTCTATTCATTTGCCAAGTTGCATCCAAATCCGTTAAACCTTTAAGGCGTAAAAGTGTAACAAATAAGTTTTTCCCCAAAACGTCTAGCAGCCTTATTGCGTAATGAATTTGACAAGGCAAACGGCAAAGAGTGTGAATAATCGATCACATAGACGGAAATACACATCGCGTCTTTCATCTCGCATGTGATTGACCCATTGTTCATACTCTTTGCCCTTTGCCTTGCCGAATTCATTACGCAATAAGGCTGCAGGGCTCTTTTGAAACTTGCCCGGCCTATAACAAAAAAAAGGTGTATGGTGCCCAGATGGTGCATTTTCCCAGCAATGATTTGACAAAAAAAAGTTGCAGATAATAAACAGTATTCTATCGTTGCAGGAAAATCCATCTCTATTTATTCCACATCTTACTGGTCAGTTGCTCGTCGTATTTGTGAAGATTCTCAATGCTTTGTTGCTTCTGGTTCCCGTCAACATGAAGTCCATTAGCAGGCTGAGCCACAAAGTGCCTGCAATCGTCCTGATGACCTTCAATTGGCTTCAAGAATTCTGTGTGTTTCGGCAATACCTATGTATATGTGACTTATGATTAGTTTTTTGTATACCTATAAATTGTTTGTACGGTATTTAAATCTTGTTTTCTTCATCGACTGTCCTGCACCTGTAGCCAAGTTGACAATCTACAATCGATTCAATTTCGGAAGTCGGTTCCTGTTGACTTCCGAAATTGAAGTTATTTTTCACTTTGTAGTGTTTTTGTTTGGAAGTCGGTTGTAATTTTTGTAAAAAATATTTTTATTTTTCACATTTTAGTTGTGGTACATAATGGACCAGTTCTGTAGGCTAGGTACCAATAAAGCCCAAAGTGAAGCCAGAATAGATTAACTCAATAACATGAAACTTAAATAAACAAAACCGGTTACACCTGCGTACCCCTTTAGAGCGTACCAGTGTGATGTTATGTTATGAAATATTGTAAGCAATAAACAGACATGCGATTGCAGCTATCCCGAGTGATTTGCCGTCAATTATTGGAGAGTTATGATGTATATCTCCGAAGTTTTTCATCAGATCTTCTTATCAAAATCGGTTCACCCAATAAAAAGTTCTGAGGTAACACACACAAAAAAAAAAAAAACGAATTGAAAACCTCCTCCTTTTTGCGAAGTCGGTTAAAAATTTGACCGTAAGTGTCGATTCTTTAATCTATATTTTGCCACGACGTGAAACCACAGATTATCCGTGCGCGCCGTAATCCACAGCCTAAAGCCGTTTGGCATCAGCCCTTTACTATGCAAACTGAAATACCTATGATAGGTTGTGAATATAAGTAAGACAAACAGACTACATTATGCTATACTGGTGTGACACCTGTCTTACCACCGACGATTGGCGAAAAGTGAGTAGAGATATCAAATAAGTAACGAGCAGCGAATATTCTCCCGCCAAGCGAGGGTCCCCGAGCGAGTATTGTCATTAATAAAATTATTTACGTAGCCCTCATCGCTGCGACACTAAGGTTAATACAAGACTGTTCATATACAGAGAACGTGCGAGTTTTAAGTACCTAATCACCATGCTTGCTCGAGGAGAGAAAGTTCTCGTCGGCAGTGTGAAAGAACAGTCAGCGACCAACGATTTATATATACTCGGGCAGGGCGGGCATCCAGTATTCATTTCTTTGCACAAGACTAAGAAAACTAATGAGTAGCCATCCGCCTATGTACTTGGGTCTAGTGGTCGCACAGTAAAGCTTTCAATGTCAGGCTATCATACTTGGGAGCCCCCATAGTTTGAGAAAGCTCGATAGCTTAACTGTTGCACCCATAATCTTCGAAAACGTACCAATTCCGTTTAGCTCTGAGGTTAAGGATCTTGATTTGCTCGTCGACACTTGCCTTGACTGGCGCAAACAGATAACGAGTGTGAGCCAAAAGGTCACCGGAACGTTGCGTTTACTGTATCGGCTAAAAAATCTTCTCCCAGCTCACATAAAGGCCATGCTTGTACAGTCCCTAATCTTTCCCATAATTGACTATGGTGATGTGTGCTACTATGACCTGAATGCAGACCTACTCAATAAACTTGACCGCCTTCTAAATAACTGCATTCGAATTGTCTTCAACCTCCGTAAGTATGATCATGTATCCACTCATCGATCACTTTTAAAATGGTTACTCATTCGTCAGCGTAGAGCGCTGAGGGCCTTGACTACCCTGTTTTCTTTTATTGATAAACCTCCTCCTTCTTATCTGACTTCTCATTTTCAATTCCTTTGCTCTGCTCACAGTAAAAATCTTCGTTCCACCAATAATCGTCTTATTCAATGTCCCTCTCACCACTCTGGGTTTATCCACCCCTCCTTCTTTGTCCAGGCTATCTCTCTTTGGAATGCGCTCCCTCAGAATATCAGGATGGCAACCAGTCGGTTCTCTTTTAAATTTAAGGCACGTGAGCACATTCGCAAGAAGTTTGCAGAATCATCACAGAATTGATTTGTTGGTTTCGGTTTCTCTATAACATTGTTTATGTATGTATGAATCTAAGTATATATTTATATATATTGTTTTTATGTATATTTTTCTCTATTTATCCTTTCATTTAGTTGCACCTGCCTTTTTTTATCTCTGCACCACCCTAAGGTCGACTGGTAGAAAATGCCTAAGGCATTAAGTCCGCCTTTGTACTTGTGCATAAAGTTATAATAAATAAATAAATAAAGCTGACTGCTGATCTCCTGGGTCAGGTCGGGCCAAGTGTAATTGGGTTTATCCATCTGGAATTTCTGAGTAGCAGCCTGGACTCTGGACTTGTGCCTGGTAAATAAATGGCAATGGGCTCGGATCCTATTGTATGGGACTTAAACATATATGGCGGGATGCGAGTATGTAGGTGCACCTCTGCTTAACACTTCGGGGAATACAGGCATCTTTTATGTAATGTCTGTGACAACATTCAATCTCAATCTATGAACAACATCAGTCAGTGCTGATCTTACTTACTTTTGATAATATCATATCTGCCTGCCTAGCCTTTTCCCAACTTTAGTTCTCGCTAAACTTCTTGGCTGCCCTGAAGTTGGCTACAATGGCTGCGCAGTAGTAAATCTCATACAAAAACAGCACCGTTTCGTGCCTCGCGCATGCGGTAAACCAACTTCAGGGCGGCCAAGAAGTTTGACGAGGACTATATATTGGGGTCGGCTTCCAGTCTTATCGGATTCATACAAATAAATATATGTCATAAAATACTTTTTTGATCAGCAGTTTTTGTTAAAAATATTTTATTTTGACATTGACAATGTCAATACAATGAACCTTATTATTATTTTACTCTTTGCAATGAACATTTCAGCCGTCCGGCTGTCATTAACCAATTCATGCTTCCAAATGTACTGCATTATGTAATAACGTTTAATAAACTATTTGGCGTGGAAATTCATGTGGGTTACTGATGGAATCTACATTAGAATAGTTTTTCCGTGACCGCTGCCAGGATGATATACAGTGTTTGAAATGAACCAACATGGAAACTGAGAGTAATGCTATCTTGAATCAGCTTCGGCTCAAGCATGAGAATCACTCGACTGTTGTAAGTTTACTAACCTTGGTACAGTTATTGCTTTTGTCGTCTGGTTACTAGTAGAATTTTATTTATTTATTTATTATATGCTTTATTGTACACCTTAAAATACAATTATAAAAAGAAACTTAAAATTAATACAAATACAATGGGCGGCCTTATCGCATTCCTCGATCTCTTCCAGGCAACCTGGAACAACCTAGAATAAGTATGGGACTAAACTACTCTTGGATGTTTATTCGTGCCTGGTTTCTGTAGTTCCATGTTGAGCTTTGTGAGGTGAAAATATCAGAAAAGTGAGGGCAGCAAGCCAACTAATGTTGGGGCAAGACCAAAATTTGATGTGGGGAAGGTACATTTAGCGAGACCCTCTGATGTCGCACAAAGCAATGATATAAATAAAAATAAACAGTTTATAAATAGCATTTTAATACTTCATTTAAAGACAATGCAATCTAAACTATTTTCTTAGACTAACATTAAATAAACAGAAATTTCCTGCTTTTAGCGGAGGCTGTACTTACCGGTATCGTAAGCAAAATTCGATACACAATGTACCTAAATATTTGGACAAATTAAGTTATTTTCTATTATGTTTTGAAGCAGTTCCTTCACATCTTTGATGAAGGATAAGATAATATAGGATCTTACTTTGTTGTTCTTCATATGATTCGTAAGGATGGAAGTAACTATTTTCACCCACTCGCAGGACTGTGTGTAAATCTTGACAGATTTTTAATATTTGTTCTTGTGGTATATTTTTTAATTTTCTCAGATCATAGAGAAAACCAAAATTTTCGAACTGTTCATTTAGTGACATAAATCACGAATCCATATTGCTTATGATAGAATCAAGCATTGTTATTTTTTTTTTTTTTTTGTTTTATTTTATTATTTATTGTTTAAAAAAAGTTAATAAAAAAATCAAAAAAAAGAAAAAGCGAACTAAAAAGACGTAAACAAGGAGAAAATCATGCTGTGCAGTCGGAGGATACGTCTGGTTTTGGTCAGCCAGCTCGCGAAGATGTATCCTCCGACAGCACAGCTTGATTTTCTCCTTGTTTACGTCTTTTTAGTTCGCTTTTCATGCAGTCGGGTTTTTTGATTTTTTAATTAACTTTTTTTATTTATAACTTTTTGGTTATTTTTTTTTCGAATTAGGTACATTTAAACATATAAGTGTTATATATTTTTGAAATCACCTCTTAAAATCCTTTATTTTGATACCCCACACAATAGGTTCGGCAGAAAAAAAAAATTTGGGCCCCCACAATATGGCGCCCAAAAACCGCCATTTTCCAATTTTCATGTAGCCAGTGACACTCGCGGGGTTAAGACGAATCGATTGACGTAAGAACCATCAAAATCGGCCCACGCGTTTGGTCTCTAGAACGCCACATAGGAACAAACATACATACATACATACTTACATACATACATAGACTGATAAACACATTACCCTCCTTCGGCAGTCGGGTAACAAAACATGACTCGTATCGACTTTTATGAGACTGTATAGGCAAATAGACTCTGCCTTCATAATCAAACATCCTTTTCATATTGGCTACCCTTTTATTTTTAAAGTCTTCTGGCAGATCATATCTGCTTTTCTTAATAAATTTACGAGAGTCAGACAAACATTTTTTTTAATCCAGTATGTCAATATTCTTTGATCCAGTCACAAAATGTACGCAAATGTTCAAGGGAAATGCTTAAATGAACTTGTACAGGTTGCCATAATTAACTTACGCGATGCCCTTCGTACCGTAAGGCCGTAGGCGGTGGCCAACGTCGCCTACGCCTTGTGCCGCCTCTGTATAGCCAGCAATAACCGTATCTACCACAACTTTTAATAAAGATACCTACTGTGTTTGCCTACACTGACGATGACGGTAGTTTTCCTTGCGCTAATAAAATTGATGTAAAATAATACTGTTTAGTAGTAATTCGTCCTAACCTATGGTGCACAAAATTGGTCACTTACTGAACAACAGAACTCAAAATTCATGATTTGTCAAAAAGCAAAAGATCGAAATATAGGTGTTAAGCAAATTTTCGATCACTTTAGAAAACAGCTATGCTGAAGTGAGAATAGGCTGGCCTCGTCGCATGAATGTACAGAGAGATGGGCAAAGATCGTCACTAACTACACGCCTGAGGGAAGATAAAATGTCGCCGTCGAGCTCGACCGCAACGAAGGTGGTGTGGTGTCATAATTTGGTTACATTTTCGGATCAAACTTGTCCAAAGATCGCTCAGGACAGAGAAGACTCAAAACAGGCAATAAAAAATCTCTCAGGGTTTGTTTTTGGGCTATGGCAATGAGTTCCAGGCACGTTATCAGGTGTGGTCACGGTGTATAGTTAATGTAAAAAAAACCCCGGCCAAGTGCGACTCGGACTCGCACACGAAGGGTTCCGTACCATTATCGCAAAACACTGCATAAAAATTACGTTTGTTGTATGGGAGCCCCCCTTAATTTATTTTATTTTAATTTATTAATTATTATTTTTTGAAGTAAATATACAACTAAACATTCTGTGAATATTTCAAGCGTCTACCTGTTGCCGTTATTAATATTAATATCGAGCAAAAAACGGCAAAAATATCACGTTTGTTGTATGGGAGCCCCCCTTTAATATTTATTTTATACTGTTTTTAGTATTTGTTGTTATAGCGGCAACAGAAATACATCATCTGTGAAAATTTCCACTGTCTAGCTATCACGGTTCATGAGATACAGCCTGGAGACAGACGGACAGACATACAGACAGACAGACAGACAGACAGATAGACAGACAGACAGACGGATCGCGAAGTCTTAGTAATAGGGTCCCGTTTTTACCAAATCTGTGGACAATCGAGCGTATCGCGAAATCGATGTTACCTTTTCGTGATCCTGGGCCGTAACATGACGTTTCATAGTACGACTATAAAAAGGGACAGAGGGAAAGGGACAGTCCTGAATAGCTCCGTCCCTCTATCACAGTGGAACCATGACAGTTTTGATACGTCATGGTAGGGCTTCTGATGTCTTCTGCACTGGAGGCAGGGATAGTGAATCGCAAGAGCGGGTGAACACTCCCGTTGCCAAGCTAAGGGATCGTTCTTAAATGCACTTGTTAAGGGCATGCATACTACAATAATAATTTCTCTAGCCTAAAATATTTTGCAGTTAAACCACATCAGCGCCGAGAGTTCGGAAGGCCTCAAAATAAAGTTGCGAGCATTGTTGGTCGCGCTTCTAGGCGTATCCATGTCGGCATGCGCCTTTGCGTCCCAGCCGGTGGAGCTAGAGTTGGACGACGATGAAGTCGCACAAAAACTTAACAACGTCAGCTTCGCTAGAAGGTACACGCATACTTGTACTTCGCATGAATTTGCTTAGAACGATATAAAAGTTTATTCGATTAGTAAATAATGGCCGAAATATCAAACCACCTAACCTAAACTTATTAGCCAATGCACTGGTTCAGTTTATCAGATTTCAGGTTTCTGATTACCCACAATGACAGTCAAAATCGACCAATCACATGCGAGATGAATGACGCAATGTGGATTTCCGTCTTTGTGATTGGTCGATTTGATAGCGGTCAAACCCTTCGCCTTGCCGAATTCACTTGCGCAATTTATTCAGACTATAGTCTCGCGCTTGACCACTATCTCACTTGCAGCCATGCACCTGGGCCTGGGCCTGGGCCTGTGAACCTGGTTAACATACTTTGGATTAATCGAACTAGGCAAGCGTTGCTTAACCTTGAAGATCCGCTATTTAGCCGCAAGTCTAATAAAATGTAGGGTCGAAATTAATGAACAAATAATTTTAATCAGTCGATATTGCCAGCAACTAATAAACGAATTGCTGGTCGCGTTTCTGCGATCTTGCTATAGCTAATCTTTTAATTTTAGGTAACGGGTTCCCAGCGCTAACAAAGAAAATTTGGTTCAAATAGATGTCACTAGATGGCGAGATATGCATCGATTTGTTATTGAATTGTGTGTAAAATTAACATTTTCTAGAATTGATCATAAAAATTGTGTTGTGTTTTGTGTTCTGTCATGTTCTTGTTTAATCAACAAAATTATGGAATATTGGGCTCTTAATTCACATTTAAAAGATTACTTGAACGGATCATTTAAAATTGATTCCAATAGATGGCGCGGTTTGAAATATCTGAGGCATGCAATTCGATCTTTTAAATTTGTTATGTAACACATTTTGGTACAATGAAACTGTAAAAACGTGCAAAAAAATACTATTAAAAAAATCGTCACTGTATTTAAGGAAAAAAATTGTCACGAACCAAGAAAACCCTTTTACTAGCAATTAGCTGCTAACACCATCTATAGCCGTGGAACGGAACTGAACGCAATTGATGTACCTGCTTATAAAAATAATCAGCCTAATCAGACGAAAAACGCTAGTTACGTCGGCACGGTTTCTTTGTATGGTATGAGGCATCTGTATGCTAGTATTATATTATCTGTGCCACTTACAACAGAAAATCAACGCTGGATGTTTGACGCCCAGAAAATGTTGAGTTAGTAGGTAACCCTTTCGGTATGGGCACGATCAGCGCAATTTTTGATTGTACTACTTTTTTGTTATACCATTCTTGTTGTTGTGTTTAGATATTTCAAATAAATGCTTTCTATTCTATTTTATTCACTTTACCTTTTCTCATTTTGCAGAATTACTAAACCAACAATTCGACTTATGATGGGATACGGGAAACTCAGTGCCTTTGTCACCGCAACAACTTCATTGCTTTTATTAGTGGCTGTTATGTCTAGGGTACGAATGCTGTCTTAATCTTAACTTATATTATAAATCCTCTAAGTATCGTCTTTGTCCTTCCCAAAGAATACTTTGTAGAAGTTGTCGTAACAATAGTTAAGTATCCTGTACAAAATTACATACCTGCGTTGAATCCCGCAGCCGTATTCCGTAGGCCGGTCGATGCCGATGCCGGTCGGTTGGATAGAGTTTAACTTCTTTGCGCACTTACGCAATACGGCTGCTGGAATTCATTTGTCAAATTGGCCGAACAGATAGTTATAATAATCATAAGCAGTTGATGATTAGGTACCTAACTACTGGTAAGGTCGATGGCAGAAGGCCGCGGGGTTGCAGCCCGATCTGACCAAATCCGTTCAACCCTCCATCCGTCCATCGAAATTGTGTAAAATTAAGGTTTTCTAGAATTCATTTAAAATTCATGCTCTTGTTCAATCAACATCACCTGAGCACAAAATTATAGATTAATGGGCTTATAATTAACATTTACAAAATTATTTGTACGGGTCATTTAATACATAATTATGTCCTTTTTTAACCTCTAGTAAAGATGGACTAATTTACGTGTATTTTGGGCCCCCAATTCATGGCAGGGATAGGAACATAGGGGTTTTAGTCAGTAGTGGTCCGAAATACCTCTCCATTCCCCCTGACGGGAGGAAGGGTTGAGGAAATCCATTGAAGTCATGAGGAATTTCCCAAAAAAAATGCCTTATGTTTAAATGCTAATGATTCCAGTGCGATAGAAATAGAGCTGTAATCGCACATGAATAAAAATTAAAAAGTATTATATAAATAAATGACCAATTAGCCATTCAATTTTCGGACAGGCAATAATACTGCATAATTCAGCCCCAGGCAATTTATTTGACCGCGTCTTTCTATCTAAGCAATCCTGGTGGCGTCGAGGAGCTCGTTGGTTGGCCGCCCCAGCATTGCTGGTGGCCGCTTTGGAGACGGCTTCGGATGCCAGCGATGCCATGCTTGCTGCCGTGTTGCGCGGCTCGGCCGAGCCGGGCCGAGTCGTCGCGCAGACCACCGCGGCTGCTCTGCTCATCACTGTTGAGATACTTGTCTGGTAGGTTATCTTACCCCTTATATACCCTTTCGGGAATTGCGTGATACAAACAGGTATTTGCTTATAATACAAAATGTCATTCAGTTTCAACAGTATTCATTGCGTGTTTTGTAGAGCACACTATAGATAAAAGAACAGACGAATTTTTAAACATTGAAGAATTGGATTAGTAATTTCATTCGATTGTGATGAAAACTGTGATTTAGTGTGTTGCGTAATTAGAATGCAGGTCCTATATTTATTTATTTATTATATGCTTTATTGTACACCTTAAAATACAATTATAAAAAGAAACTTAAAATTAATACAAATACAATGGGCGGCCTTATCGCATTCCGCGATCTCTTCCAGGCAACCTGGTATGGACAGTAATTGTCTGGACATGAAATGGGGTTGTCATTGGTGTGACAATAACATTGTTAAAATACTATATTATAATAGATACACAGATAAATACATACATAAATACATACATACTAAATATAAAGGCAATAAAAATAAATGATGAATGACTCTGATAATCGCAATCACAATGTCTGTTTAAAATCAACACGCTAAGACGAAGACAGCGACAGGTAATGTTCCTTTACGAGTCTTTTGAACACAGCCAATGATTGAGCACGTTTGATTGGATCTGGCAATGCATTCCACAGACGAGTAGCCTGGACAGTAAAGGATTTATGTTTTTTTGTCCTATAGTCCTGGCCCTGACCTGTAAAGTTAGTTATAAATAGTTTTTAATTAGTCAATAATCTGAAATGCATGTTGTAGCCTCCTATAATTGAGGGAGTGCACTTTTTGTGTACATCTCTCGTTGGAGGTCCTGAATAAATAAAAAAAGGATTTTCTGAACATTTCCCGTGAACGTGGTTGCGATGCTTATATATATTATTATGCCTATGCTGTCCCACTACTGGACAAAGGCTTTCCCCATATCTTTCCAGACAACTTTATCACCTGCCTTATCTTTTACGGAATAATGCCAAGATTATTTTGATATCATTTCCTGTTCTCAATTAACTGAATATTTTTTATAGAACATCGATTACGTGTCCTTTAAGGTGAATGAAAGGTATGAATTAATAACATTATTCACTACAGGTACTTCATAGCGAAATTTTTCGAGTACAATCCACCTCTAACGGCCGAGGAACGTGAAAAAGAAAACCGAATAGGATCAATGCCGGAATGAAATAATAATGTTACCTCTTCCATACAAATATGTTTATTTTGTAAAAATAAATCGCTTATCCAAACTATTTCTTCTTTTATTTAAAAAATACGAAACTTGTATATGAAATATAAGGATTTTAGTATCATTTAAACAATTGCTTATAAAGAGAATATAATTTGTGGACGTAAGTTATTTGCTCTAAGCAAATTATGACCACTATTAAGAAAATAACTACATAAGAACTTACAACTATCAATTAAATTTATAGATATACTTATGTATTGTGACGACAATTATGTATTATTGTTGTAATAGGCAAATGGCCATTCATGTTAAAAATATAAATATCTTGAAACGCCGCCACTACAGGCGAAACATAAAAAAAAAACATCTGAATACATAATGATTTACGAATTTTTAATAATAAATAAACACAAACATCACGAAATTTTAATAAGAATAAAATTGTAAAACATAAACGCACTTAAATGTATAAAAATAATACTGCCAATTATTTTAGTAGGTAGGTATTCATCAGTAGGCGCGCGCGCTAATATCACTCTTTGTTGAAGTCGTTTCCAAAAAAGTCCCGCGGTATCTGAATTATTATCGTGAAACTTAAGGCTGACACTCCACTGAGGAAGGACGGAGAAACTAATGGCTCATCCCCACTTAGCATTCATAAGGGAGGCACGACCTTGAAATGTCCGTTTCATGGTGACCACCGGGGTGGTTTTAGTGACGTAAGATACATACCCTGTTCTTATCACCAAAGTATGGGCGCGGTTCAAAGTTTCCCCTCGAAAACAAAAAAGATATGATCCAGCATGATCCTTTTTTTTTTGTGTCCCCATTGTCCTTCAAGAATTCTGAGCGCAGAAGATCAATTTCGTGGAGTGACAGCCTAAAGTTTGACAATCTCAGTCACTATACTACCATCGTATCGACCTCTAAGAAAAGTAGGTACCTTTATTTTATATCAGTGTTTTATATCTAAAATACATACTTATAACTAAATTAAGGCACTTAAATGATATTTATTTAGATAAATTACCTATAGATTAAGCCTTAAAATGAGCTTGATTGATAGAGCGAGATGGCTAATTGGCAGCTCCATGTAAATAATAAAGACAAAAGATTATTTTTTGTCTTTGTCACTATGGCCGGTTTCTGTTGTTTGTCAAACTCTCATATAATGGCAGGTTTGACAAACAAACTCGGTTTCGTTTGATTTTCTGTGATTTCGTTGTATTATGTGTTAATTGAGACTAGGAATTTGGGTTATTTATAGATAATAAGTGTCAGTGCGATGGTGGGTTGTAGTGTTCTTGTTCTTGTTGTAACACCAGAACTAACTATTGTTGTCTCATGTGTGGCCACGCCAGGGCTTCATCTATAGGTACTTTATCTAAGGATATTTATGTTTATTCTCACCCTCCATCCTGGTCTTTAAATTTGATTTGAGCTACAATAAATAAATCAGTTCATCAGAATTATAGACTGGACTCTTTTCTCTCGTTTAAGTAAATAATACTTAAGACTATTTTATACGTATTATGTGCCATAATACTTTATCATTATTAGCAGCCTTTTGTGTCCCACGGAATCAAGTATACGGCCTGAATATTTCATTACATTGGTCGTTGGCAAACCACGAGTGCGGTCTTTTGACGCTGCCAGGCCCAGCGCACACCGCTGGAGGCGTGGCGGAGAGCAATTGAAGACAACAATTTAATATAAACCTTAACTACCTTAACATACGGTCAATATAAGATCACTGTGTCGTGCGCCGCTCGGCTCGTTCTTATTTGTCTTTGCCATGACATTTTCAACATTATACCATAAGAATTAGAGTCTAATTTAAATTGTTATCTTCTCAGTATCTTCGCCGCGCCTCTCCAGGAGTGCGCTGGGCCTATGGCTGGACGGACGGCACGGCGGCGGCATGGCAAAGGCATTTTTTCGTGGATGATGATGAAATGATTTACGACGGTATTTAAAAAAAAATTGCTCAGAAGTTCTTTTATTAAGGTTCCGTAGCCGAAGGATCCAAACGGAGCCCTATTGCTTGCACTCACGTGTCCGTCTGTCTGTCCGTTGTCTATCACACGGGATTTACAGCCAAACGGTTAGAGCTCTTTAAATTTTCTCAATATAAGCATTCTGTTGACCCAAAGCCGTACAAATTGACAATTTTATTTTGTTTTATTTTTAAGATTTTTTTGGACTTACCCTATCAAGTGGGGTATCGTTGTTTACAGCTCGTTGAGTAAATAAATATTTAATTTTTGTTTTAAAAAATATTGGAAAACAAAGGAGAGAACAGATCAGAGCCACCAAAGTCAGGTTTTTTTACAAAATTTTGTTCCGAAGAATTTTTTAACTTTCCACCTATGAACTTGAAATTTGGTGATAATGTTTATTACTACTTATATTTTACTAACAAATACCAATATATTGATAAATTTGATTTTTTCTTTGAAATTCCCTATTTTTTCCTATTACAACCAAATTAATTTAGCGGTTTGGTACGGAACTCTAAATGTGTGAAGTCCGACACGCACTTGACCGTTTTTTAGGGTTCCGTACCCAAAGGGTAAAAACGGGACCCTATTACTACAACGGGACCCTATTGCTTGTCTGTCTGTCTGTCTGTCCGTCTGTCACCAGGCTGTATCTCATGAACCGTGATAGCTAGGCAGTTGAAATTTCACAGATGATGTATTTCTGTTGCCGCTATAACAACAAATACTAAAAACAGAATAAAATTAATATATAAGTGAGGCTGTTTTGCCGTTTTTTGCGATAATTGTACGGAACCGATGACGCGATTTTCCGCGGCAAATCTCGTTATATCCAGAGATACTGGGACATTCCCGTAGATACTGGTGCACGTCGTGACGTGTTACTTCATGTTGTTAAAGGAATGTGAGTACTAAGTAATTTAAATGAGGTTGAATACTGAAGTGAATAAGTGAGCGCCAGATTGCGCTTGATTTCGTCACGTCGTGGAATGCCACAAGATCGTGCGGTATGCTGCAGTATCCTTCAGTATGCCGCAGGATGCCACAGAATGATTTCGTATGCCGCAGCGTACCGTGCCGCGCCGTGCCAGTGAGTTCGTCAATGTCAGTGTCAGTATTTTACTTATTCGCGCAATATCTTATGCCCTTGCATGTTACACAAGGATATTGTTCCCTAAGGCTCAAGCTGCTGTAGAATTTAACAATTTCGGTTCTAAATGTAAGAACCATATCTTTGTCATCCAATGACATTAACGCAGCATACGTGTCAATGTCAAATCTATCCAGTAAAAAAACAGAAACCCTCATCAGTATATCTTCATCAGGGTTAACAGCATTTAAACGTCGAACTTCATCTTTACTCAAAGTTTCTATAATTTTAAAGCATAGGTCCATGAACAAATCACACTTTTCTTGCGGGTAGTTTTCAACCCACTTTTGAAAGTTATCCACCGTGATCAGTTTCACAAGGATTTTATGGTTCCCAACAACAAGTTCTTGACCTACTCGAAGCGTGTTAAAACCGCAGAGGTAATTGCTTATGTACTCGTCCGTCTCGTCCCAATTTTTGTTACGAGATTCTTTGTCTTTCTTCAGTTTGGAAAAGTGCTCCATTACTGCCGCCTTCAGTCTCAACAATGTTTCTCTGTTAATTCTACCGTCACGTATGTAAGATTTTAAGGCAGCCATGAAAACACTGTCATTTTCATCGTCAGTAATGTTTGACCTCAAATACTGAAAGACAAAGAACACTAACCGCCTCTTCCAGTTAGGGGCAATAGAATTTAAGAACTCTAATTCTTTGGGTATTAATGATATTATGAGCTCAGTACAGACTAACAAAAACCCATCATGTAACATCTCGCTTAAGGTTGATAGTAAATCTATTATGAAATCTTGATCAGCCACGCTTAAATTTATGAAAAATGCCGAAATTTTGATTATTTCTTCAGGGCGTATTGTGCATAATATTAGCTCCTTTACTGGTACTTTTGAGGAGCCGGGCACTTGGTCGGATGCATATATTCTTGTAGGAGCATTTTTCGAGGTCACCTTTGCAGGTCCATATCTTGCAAGTAGTTTATCGCGAGCCGCCGGCCCCATCCGATGCATTTTGTTAACATTAGCTCTGTGACTATTGTTTATCAACACTTTGCCATCTGAAGATAAAGATATCCTTACTTTGTTTTTGTTGAATGCTTTATTCATATATTTAATTTTGCCGAAAAACTCATCTTTATTTTCAATAGTTCTAAGAGCTCTTATAACGTCAGTGTTGCCATCTATGGTGCCCTTAACTCTTCGAGTTTCAGCTGTCACTTTATCGAATATTTTCCTGAAAGTGAAGTTAAAAACATTATAAATATAAGGTTTAGTAGTTATTAAAATGAAATATAACAGCTTCATTTTTAGGGTACGAAGTACCCAAAGGGTGATAACGGGACCCTATTACTAAGACTCCGCGGTCCGTCTGTCTGTCCGTCTATCACCAGGCTGTATCCCATGAACCGTGATAGCTACGCAGTTGAAATATTCACAGATGATGTATTTCTGCTGCCACTATAACAACGAATACTAAAACTCGAATAAAAAAATAATAATGGGGCCCCCTTACAACAAACGTGTTCTTTTTTTTTGCGATAATGGTACAGAACCCTTCGTGCGTGAGTCCGACTCGCAATTGACCGGTTTTTTTTAATATTAATTTGAATTCTTGATAACGCAGGACAGTAAATCAATAAATTCATTCATAATGTCAGGCATAATATCTATATCCTAAATCATGATATAAATTATAATAAACGATACGGTTTCTTACCTTTTATTGTTACTGGACAATGAATCTCTGATTTCATTTATTTTGTTGGCTTGCGCATCCTGAACGATTTCTTGTGCGGTCTGGTTAGACATCACACCGATTCCAAGGAACAGAGCGGATGTGGTGAACTGGAATACCTCCACGGTTGTTGGTGTCTCACCAAACTTTACGAACTAAAAATTAAAAAAAAGAATAGCAATTATTTGGGATGGAAAGTTTTTTTTTTATGTCTGTATACCTAACACTTTTCTTGACTGTACTACGAACCTTGTAAATCATGTCGCCCAAGCCGTTTGCAACTCCTATGAATCCAGTTGCAAGATTCGTAAATTTCAAGAAGTCCAATGCGCTCATTAGGATCTGTGAATAATAAGTTGTTATTGGTGTTAAGTACATCATTTAAAAAGCGTTAAGAAGTCACTTATATTGTGAAACCCAAAGTACTTTGATGTATTTTTTATGCCATATAGTGGCAAAACAGCAGGCAACTTACTGATGACCATCAGGGCTTTTGCCGATAAGCCGACGACGTAGCGGCCAACTAGTAAGTTGCGGTACTGCTTGATAACAGAAGCGACATCGCAACTGCGGCGGGCCGCGATGTCATATGGGGCGGCCTTCTATACGATATTGCGGCTGAGGGTTGAAGGCCGCGGCGGGAGAGAAGTGCCGGTATTGCGGTGCGCCGCTCTGCCTACCATCCGCGGCCTGGACGGGGCCGCCACCGTCTGATGGCGGACGGGGTGGGGCCGCATGGGGGTCCTTATCCGCTACGGCCGAAAAGTGGTAGGTTGCGGGGCCATTGACCTGACCCGTCATAGGGAGACCAAGAGTGCCATACACGGGGTCTTCTGGCGGCCATGTGCTTGTTTGGTCCCTGGGGTGGTCACGGCGTGCAATGTGTTCTGGTGCGCCGGTGATAAGGGGTTATCCCCATTGGAGGGTCCGGTGACGGCCAGCCGCGGCGGGTACATCGAGTGCTAACGCGTGCCCGTGTTCTCAACATAAGCGGCACCAAGACATAACACATAATAGCGCTATGTCCCCGTAGTAGCGCAGTATGCATGAGCATGACACCAGGATTAAAAAAATGGTTTGGATTTCCAAAGAGAACTCTCTTTAATATTTGTTTGAAGCAGGCTAAGTTATAGCTCCACAAAAATAACATAAGGAGGACCCATTCTACATTTTGCAAGTACTTAGAAATAAACAATAGTTGGAAACGGGGTGTGGGGGGGATGGGCACGTATCTGCAAAGTGTGGGTGAACTTTATCGCGATGGCAGGACAATCTGTGGCAGAGGCGCGAAAGTGCGACGAAGTTGAACACTTCTTCAGAGTCTTCCTTATTGTAGCACCAATAATACCTATATATTCATCATCATCATCAAGATTTCAGCCGAAAGACGTCCTCGGCTAGCCATAGGCGTCCCCCAAGCGTCACCACACTGATCAGTCCTTGCACCTCGCATCCCCCAGTCTTAAACAGGTCATCGGTGTAATTAAATTATAATTCTTACCTTGACATTTCTACCAGACGTTGCAGCCCAAGTTAGTAGTTTCCCCGCTGTTGTGAAGGACAAACCTACGGTGGATACCATAATATTGATCCAGCAGGAGCGAGCGTCCATGTTGTCCAAACGGATACTCTGAAACGAAAGTTAAAACTTATTGAAGAGTTAAGGTCCATTGTTACCGAGTTGTGATGAAGTAGAAAAACCAGCCAAGGCCGTTTTGAAGACCCAATATTAAATAGCTTTGGTGTCTTGACCGGAATGCACAACGCTATGATATGCGGTGCAGGACTCATAACAGTGAAAAACGACTAGAACGGTCTTATACAGGGAGTCTCAAAATATAGTTTATATTTATTTAGCTTACTGCGTGAACGCAACGAATCCGAGGGGAGCGGGGTTTATGTCAATCGGTAACCTGGCTCTTGCGAATTCAGTCGCTATGGAGCGTTTCTCGGGAGCAGACCGCGCGTTGTGCGTGCAAGAGTTTTACAAAAACGGTGATTCGGCGACGTAGCCACTTAAATGATGCGCCAAGCATTCCTCTTATTGGAAAATGGGACAAAAAGTTTGAAGAGACCGGTACAACGCTGGAAAATGCAAAATCCGGGCGACCAAGATCACCAAGAACGGTAGAAAATGTGGAGAGTGTTAATCATTAGGTTCGTGACGACCCGAACATTTCAATTCCGAGCCGTCATAAGTAATTTTAATGTTTAATTAAATGCGAAATATTTTCCCAAATTGTGTACTTTAATAATTAATAAACATTTTTTCGATACACGGCTTACTTTTTTTAAAATCGATACTAAATATAAACTTTCTTTTGAGACACCTTGTATTACTCGGCGAATGTATATACTTCTATTTCTCATTTTCATCGTTATTTGTGTGAAAATCCTAGCATGCATACCAAATAACTAGACAAAATACGCCCTGTCGACAGACCTGTGGCGTGCAGACAAAACAAAATTTAGTAAAAAAGCTGACTTTGGTGGCTTCTCATTCCTTTGTTTCCCAATATTTTTAAAACAAAAAAAATAGAACTTTTATCTATTCAATGAGCTCTAAGCAACGATACTCCACTCGATGGGTTAGATCAAAATATTTTTTGGCAATTTGTATGGCTTTGGGTCAACAAGATGAAAATTAAAATACTGAGAAAAATTGAAGACTGTACTCTCTAACCGTTTCGCTGTAAAACCTGTGTGACAGACGAGAGACAGAGACACTTGAGTGACAGTAATAGGGCTCCGATTGGAACGGAACCTTAAAAATTAGTACCTGCTCATACCTGTTCATGTTGAGCTCTATCAACGAGGGTCCCGATGGAGCGTCCGATGCTGTATACGCCGGAGACCGTCGCCACGCCAACGGCTGTGCCAACCATTAAAGGCGCCACGACGGGAGTCGCGAATAACGATCCCACGACAGCTACAAGAGCGCCCACATTGGCCGCTGTAAACAACCAAATTCTAATATAAACTGAAGTGTCTGTTTGTTATGTATAATGCGTATGAAAGTACTAACTTCTGCCAGCGGCTTCGCTTTCGTGAAAAGTGGTTTATCATCCCAAGGAACATTATACCGGGATAAAATGTAGCCTATGTGCTATTCCAGATCTAATCTAATATATCGCTGTGACAAAATACACAAACAAAAACACAGACTTCATCGACACGTGAAAGGCTATCCAGCTGCTAGACAATACAGACTTAGTGCGTAGGCTAAAAAGAACTAAACCTTTTGAATTAGTGTAGTGTGCAAAGTGAATGAATAATAGTGACGACGCTGTGCTATACATATAACACATGAACATAGTGTTTTTATAAATTATATCAGACTCTAAGAAAGTGCTGCGGACTTGTGTAAAAGTGCAAATGGACACTATTCTTAGTTTTAACATAATCTATAACGTAACATATTAAGTTAGAGTTAAATTGCTTATTAGTCTTTTAGGGTATATCGTAATTAATTATTAAGAATTTTGTTCTTACAAAAAAAGGACAAGAAAAAAATAAAATAAAAAACTGTGACGAAATTTCATCCAGATCCGTTCTGGCGTAATTGCGTTAGAAACATACATCCATCCATCTATCTATAATTATGGATAAGATTTTTTTATTTTCCGTCTATCTGGTTGTACCGGCTGATCTCCAAAACGGCTAGACCGATTTTGACAGATCCCCAACTTTTTGGCAGCTGTCGTGTTTTACCCATTAAGAAGAATTTGTGAAACAAAGACGTAAAGCAAAACAAAAGCAGAATGGTTCTGGAGTGGCGACCGCGAACCGGAAGGCGATGCTTTGGAAGGCCATAATGGACCGATGACCTGGTAAAGGTTGCGGGGATCCGCTGGTTGCGAGACGCATGGGACCGGTCAATGTGGCGACGCTTGGGGGAGGCCTATGTCCAGCAGTGGACGTCTTTCAGCTGATATGATGATGATGAAAGTAAAACAAAAAGAAAAATGTTTATTCAGTATCTCGTATTTCTTCCCCGGGCTCTAATGACTGCTTCCATGCGGTTCCTCATGGAAAGGATTAGAGTCACAATCTTGTTTAGTGGGATGTTATCCCACTCTTCTTGTATAGATGTTTTAAGCTGACCAAGCGTCTCCGGAGCAGTCTCGTCCCTTCAAGTAATCCCATAGGTGTTCTATGGGATTCATATCCGAACTTCTTGCTGGCCAGCCCATAACCGTAATATCGACAACGCTCAGGTATTCATTTACAATGCCTTCGATAAGAGCCCTGACATTGTCCTGCCGAAAATTCTTTGCCAATGAAATGTGCATAGGGTACCACATGAGGCTCCAGACACTCTTCGATGTAACGTGACCCATTTAATGACGGTAAGCAAGGTCCAGATACAAAAGCAAGTTCGGTTTTTCCATCGGCACTTACCTATGCCTCTTTGGGGAGCCCGGCCATGAACCGCCACCGTAATTGACTTTTTCTTGAATGCAGCACTGTCGTTTTGCACAGTGCTACATTTTAGAAAGAGTCAGCTCTCCGTCTCTTCGATACACCTTCTTTCTTCCGTCGGTACCATACAACTCACGTACGAAGTTAAGACGCGCTCTTCAGTGGTCTACCGTCAATTTTGGGCTATTAGCTGGTTTATGAGGTTTCTGGCCACGCTCCGAAAATCTTCTAATGGTGGAATCGCTCACAGTCAATCCTCGAACCTCACGGAGCCGCTGCTGCAGTTGAATAGAGTTAAAGTACGATTTCTTAGAGAAACTGACGCAATATACCGGTCATCTTGCTTAGACGTGACTCGATATCTACCAGATCTTGGACGGCGAGTAAACATACCAGTCTCCCGATAACGCTGATACACTCTATTTAAAGCAGAGAGGGTAAGATGCAATCGTGCAGCCACAACACGTTGACTATGCCCTGAATCCAGCAACACTTGGGCGGCTTCCGTGGGCGAGGTATCCATATTTGTTGGAAAAAAATCTCTTTGGTAGGATGTCACAGAGCTTAGTTTATAATCACTATTAGAAAAACGATTTAAAAAAAAAAAAACTGTTTAAATGCAAATGTAACTCCGACGGAATACACATGATTTGCCCCCGTAGCCTGACGTTTCAAAACTATAATGGTTTGACTGTGAAAAAGGGACAGATGTATACAAGTCATATACATCTGTCTCTTACGCACACTTACTTACTTATGACATTGCAATAAGGTACTTATATTAGAATGATTGACGGGCGTTCGTGAGCGTCTTTCTGTAAAATGTACTTTTGGTAAATAGAAACGTGACTGTACGCATAGTACAGTTGGCTACTCGTCAGTATTTAAAAAAAAACAGAATAGGTTATCTGACCTCTTGTTTTATTGAAATTACGTACTAGGCCAGCTCAATGTTAAATTGTTATGTGTATCGCCGTAGCCGTACGGTCACCTGTAGGTACTACGATCAAAGGGGTCATACCTGTACTTATGTTGTCAACGGCTTTGATCACCTTCGCGCCAGTGCCTAGCTCTGGTGAACCTATTATGGTCAGATTCACTTGCGGCATTTCTCCGTTCTGCAAATTTGAAACAAATTGCCAAATTATACGATTATTTCGGCTAAGCGTGGATTCTTGGGTTGGATTTCCACTTGGAAATCCCTAAGTACCTAATTAGGATAAAGTTTTATTGAGTTCTTTATTAGGAATTCTCAGTATCAGCTCTGAGTTTGGAAGTTGAGACTACCTTGAGCCTCGTAAAGCGCGTAAAGCTGTTGATCGACGACTGATGTCTTACCGAACGTGTCAGAATGTTCTCCCATCAGACTTTGGGATTCTCTTCAAGCTATGCAAAGAAATAAACATCCCTATCTCCTTACGTGATAACCTACTGATATAATTTACTTGTTTACCCCTAACGTTCCTGAATATTCTCCATTTTGGGGAGCAACCATCACACATTTAGGAAGTTTGTTTTCAGTCAGATAGTCGATCCAGGTTTCATAGACTCTCGCATCATGGTCTATGAACAATTTGCATCCCTTCACTGTAATTTGAAAAGGATACAATGTAAATATATTTAAAATTAAATTAAAATAATAATGATAATTTAACTAATATTTTATTTTTACAAGCAATCTAAACTCACCTTTAGGATTCATAGAAATACATTTCCTTATACTGA
Organism: Anorthoa munda; assembly: GCA_945859665.1. NCBI lineage: Eukaryota > Metazoa > Arthropoda > Insecta > Lepidoptera > Noctuidae > Anorthoa > Anorthoa munda. The sequence goes on along the minus strand of OX243913.1, from coordinate 8,419,883 downwards.
ACACATGAAATACCAAAATATGGACAGAATCTCCTCTTTTTGTGTGAAGATCTAACCAATAATCTTTTGGAGTTTTTTTGAAAAATCCTATTTCTCGCTTTGGAATTACACAGGCTACTCGGAGGACGGATATTATTAGATTTTCGCCGTTGTGTGAAAATTTCGCTGAAAAAAAAAAACAGAAAGTTCGAAGAGAAGTTTCTATTTATAGTTCGAATTCAGGTTCCATAAGTAAGTACCTACTTATTAAATAGGACGAGAATTCAGAATGAAGTAGTGTAATGTAAGTGAAAATATGAATGAGAAAAGTGGAAGAAGTGGAGGGAGGCCTTTACCCAGGAATGGGACAGAAAAGGATTACAAAAAATAATGATTCATAATATGAATCATTTTATTTATTTATTTATTTATTTAATAGGAGCACCAACAACACGTTTACAGAAAAACTTACATAAAATTATACATAAAACATCGTTCCGTGCAAACATGTCACTTATAGGTGAACACAACAAATTAGATTTTCGGTAATTCATAAAGTAGTATGTAAGACTGATAAATTAATAGTAACAAACTTTATAACTTATTTAATTATGGATTATATATAGAATTAATAAAAAGCATTTGATAAAAATTGATATTTAAATTGAAAAACATTTGATTATAAAATATTACATATTCAGCGCTTTGTGACGTATTAATTAGGGAGATTTTTGAACTTTTGGAGTGTACCACTAATGTGCGGTTGACTGTACGACGTCATCGCGCATATTAATTTGGTCAGGATGGTATGTAGATAATTATGTGGTATATAGGTTGCCATAGGTACCTTGTTCTAGAATCTTGTTGAACACTTTCATGCAAGTATCTACATCGCGAGCTTCATACCCTTGCAGCTTCAGCTCAGCATCATTGCCTTTTACGCAGTCTATCAAATTGCCCTCGTTGCTAGGCGCTCCACAAAGCGCTACTGCAATCTTTTGAAGGAGAAATCGTCTGTCTTTTTTTTCATACCTGAAAAATACAGGAAACTGTGAATTGAACTGGTATTAGTTCCGATTACCTGGTGAGAGCCGCGGTATGCGAAATGCTAAGGTCTGGTTAATTTGGAGCAGAGAGCCGCCCAGCTCGTCAGTGACAGTTGAAGATACACAAGTCCAGATGGGTCGATACATTAAGTATCTTGGTTTAACCCTGGACGGTCGATGGGGCTTCGAAGAGCACTTCGAGCGCCGGGTCCCCTGCGCTGAAAATGCAGTGGGTTCTTTGCATAGACTGCTACCCAACCTCGAGGGACCTCGGGAAGAAGTTTGCCGTCTCTACGCGGGTGTTGTCTGTTTGGTCAAGCAGACTATCAGGCGTCCGACACTGCAGGACAAAAATATTAGCCTATAGCGGAAAATGGCAATTCGTATCGCACGAGGATACCGGACGGTATCCTTTGAGGCAGCTACTCTCCTGGCACGCTTTCCTCCGCTAGACATTGGTGGACATGGACGCGAGGTTTTATAACCGAATTCGCGCCATCCGCCAAAATAGTGATAGCGTGCCAGGAATCGCTTTAGTAAGGCTGAGGCGGCAGGAACGGCGACACGCGTTGGAGCGGTGGCGCAAGCGGCTACAGCAGCCGCAATTTTTGCGCGTGTTGTCAAAGCCGTCCTGCAGCACTTCCAAGCCTAGCTGATGAGAGAGGGGCGCATCTCCTACAGGCTCACTTAGGTACTAACCGGGCACGGTTGCTTCGGTGATTACCTACATAGGATTGGGCGAGATACTACGGCAAATTACCACCACTGCGGAGGCAACCTTGACTCTGCCAAGCACACGCTTGAGGAGTGCCTTGCGTGGGCCTCTGAGCGGCAGGTTTAGGTCACTAGGATTGGGCGAGACCTGTCTTTTGACTCCAGTTTTCTGTCTCTGCCAGCATGGCACTCACCACTGCTGGCAGAGACAGAAAACTGGAGTGAAATGGTCTCCTGTGAGACCGTGATGGTCCAGAAGCAGGCCGCCGAGCGGGATCGTGAGAGGGCCGATCCAACTCGCCGAAGAAGACATTGGGGAGGCAACCGTCCCGATACCTAAAGTGCCGAAACTCCGCGAGCATTATTAGCAAGTGGGGCTCTGGGGTCACGGGCGCTCAGATTGGGGACTCTGTCCGCCCACCAAATGCCTCCAGGAAAGACGGTGGCAGTGATCACGTGCGGCCGTGCACAGTGAGGCTCAGGGGGACGCTTTTTCAGTCTCCCTAGGGCTGTGCCCTAAAAGGCGTTACACAGAGGGGGTCCCGGCCGGGGTAGCCTTTTAAGAGGTTACGGGGCCCCTTCTACGTTCTGATGGTGATCACCAGTGTGGTTTTAGCGAGGAAAAAATCCCACAATCATTCACTCCTTGGTCTTTTCTCTAAAAGTCCAGGCACCTTTTGAAGGTTTCCCCCCGTCAACAAAAATAAGGATTGTTTGATTTGCCGACGAGTGGTGAAGGCCTGTATGTCCAGCAGTGGTTATTTTTCGGCTGACATGATAATGATGACTCGTTACAACGGATCAGCGCGGCGAAAACAGCAAAATGTTCAAGCAGTTTTAGAGTCTGGCAAACGAAAGTAGACACTCGAATTATTTGCAAACTTTTTATATGGCAATGTTATACCTACCAATGACAACTTCAATTTTTGGTGATTTGTTGTGGTCTTGATAATAGCATTTATTATGTGAAAAATGAATAAAACAATTAAAAGTGGATTACGGGAGATTTCGTTTCGCATGATGTCTTAATATTAACAAAAACCTCAGGAGAGAGTCTTCGAATTCAAACAAAAACAAGATTGTTTTCGTGTGGTGTTAGATTTCATCAGTTATTATGACGCTAATAAGTTGAATAAACCTGTCTATGCATGGCCTGCCTGCGATTGGTTGGAGGCGCGCGGGGTATGAGAGGGCGCGCGGGAGGCGCGGGCGGCGCTGGCACGTCTCCCGCTCCGAGCATCGGGCACTCAAATTCTTACCACGACGAAGACACTACATTTTAATTCGGATATTGTATTTTTGTAATTACACCAGGTTATTATAGTTCACGCTTTTTATTTATTCGCTCCTGTAACTGAGCAATCGACGTAGCATCGTCAACATATGGTCCTTCGCAAGTAGAACATTACAGCAGGAAGATTTGGCGTTTGCAAGAATACAAGACCTAGACGTTGGTGGACATTGAACCCGCGTCGCTTCGTTCGAATAAAGCAAGTCATCGTCGCCTACGGTTGAAGATTTGAAGTCGCATAGAAGATTGTGGATAAGGACTCGGATAACCGTGAGATCGTTCCAATTATTCCTTTTATCTGTCTATTTCCTAATCCATATTTTCAGTTTTTGTTTTTATAACGCTATTCTTTCTATTTCTTCCCAATTCATTGCCCTATTGAGTTAGTTAATAGCGATTTTCACTCTCTAAGTAGTTTTACTACGTCTTTCATCTTTATATGCAAAATATTTGCTCGCTTATAAGTAGCTTTTTTATAACGGTTGTGCGAGTTAGTGCAACGCATAGCGTGACCTTGACATATTTACAAGGCAACAGCTGTTCATTTTGTGCGTTGCTTAGTGCGCTGTATTCTGTATAGTTATCTTCGAGCTTATTTCATTGCATTTTTTTTTACCGTTATTTTTTTAACCGTTATTTTAAATTTGAATCTTTTTTGCCGAGTCATTTTCACTTAACGGAAAAATGGCCGACAAATTAGTGAAAAAACGCAGTTCTATGAAGGCCAAGCTTACAAACTTTACGGCTCATTTAAATGTGCTTAAAAGCTGCGACAATCTTTCCAAGTTGCAAATAATCGAGCTAGAAACCCGCTTAGAAAAATTTGAAGCTATGTACACCGAATTTGACGAATTGCAGACAGAAATCGAGGTGTCGTCGGACAAGCCGGACGAGGCCTACGCGGCGAGAAGCCAGTTTGAGCAGCAGTACTACGCGCTGGCAGCGTTGGGGCGTAGTTTGCTATCCGGATCGGATGGCAAGCATCGCCGTAGTAACTCTGAAGGTACCGTGGCAGGGTCTGAGGAAATGTCAGGTGGGACTAAACATAATTTTGTTAGATTACCTAAAATAGATTTACCACGCTTTGATGGCAGTTATCAGTGTTGGCTAGAGTTTAGGGACACTTTTATTTCTTTAATACACGATAGCCCTTGTATCGACAGCATAAATAAGTTCCATTATTTACGCGCTTCCTTAAAAGGTCAGGCAGCCGAAGTTATTAAAAATATTGATTTTAAGGCGGCGCATTATCAATTAGCATGGGACTTATTGTGTGAAAGATACAATAACAGCCGTCTACTCATAGACAAACACATGCAGGCTTTATTTGATGTCGAACCAGTCGCGACTGAATCTAGTGTTGCTTTGCGTCGTCTTATAGATGAAACGAATAAAAATATAAGAGCGCTCAAGTCAATGGATGAACCTACTCAGCATTGGAATACTATCATCATATACATGATGTCAATTAAATTAGATTCCAATACGAGTAGATATTGGGAAGAGTATCGAAATACTTTATCTGGTACTCCCACACTTGCTCAATTTACTACATTTATTAACAACAAGGCTGACTTACTGGAAACATTGGAAGATAACAACAAGCATAGTAACAAAACAAACAATAATAACAATAAATCAAAAAGTTTTGCTATAGTTTCACAGAATTTAACAAATAAAGGTAATAATAACGCTAATTCTAGTTTAGAGAAAAATAAATTCAAATGTCCTATGTGTTCCGGCGATCATTTTCTATATGTTTGTGAGTCTTTTAAAAGGTTAACAATAGAAGAACGTAATAAAAAGGCCAAGGACCTCAAGGTTTGCCTTAACTGCCTAAGATTAGGTCATAATGAAAAAAGGTGCAGAATGGCCCACTGCAGGTACTGTGCAGCTAGGCATAACACCCTATTACACATGGAATGCCCAGAAACCCCTCCCTCACAAAACCCAAGTATTGCTCTGTCTGCTAACGATTCCATCAATGTGCAACCAGATACTCGCTCGTATGTTTTGCTTTCCACAGCGATGGTGAAGGCGGTGAGCGCCAACGGTGAAAGGAGCGACGCAAGAATCCTACTGGATTGCGGTAGTACAGCCAATTTTATTACCGAGAACTTATGTGATAAGCTGCGTTTGTCCCGAAACGGCACGTGCTCCACGATAACAGGTATTGGCAACCAAACTAGTACTAGTGCACAATCTTGCAGTCTAACAATTGAGTCTAATTGCGGTGACTATTCGATTAACATTGACTGTCTAATTTTACCAAAAATCACACACCTTTTGCCGTCAACTCCAATTAGTTTAAAGCGGATAACCATACCGGTGGGTCTACAGCTGGCGGATCCGACATTTAATACACCATCAGCTATAGATATATTGGTCGGTGTAGATGTTTTTTGGAGCATTATATCAGCCAACCACATAAAGCTAGGCAAGAACCAACCAAGGTTATGTGAGAGTAAACTGGGATGGTTAGTTTCAGGCTCAGTAAGCTGTCACTCACGTACGTCCCATTCACATTTCTGTAATCTAGCTAAAACTAAGCCCAGTACAGATTTATCAAAATTCTGGGAACTAGACACAGTATCTGAAAAGCACTCCCTCTCTTTGGAAGAAAGGGTTTGCGAAGATAGTTTTTATAAAAATACAAAACATAAGGCCGACGGTCGTTTTGTGGTCACAATACCCTTTAAGTCTGATCCTTCTGCATTAGGCGATTCATACGGTATCGCAAAACGACGTTTTTTGTCGTTAGAGAAACGATTTGAACGTGAGCCTAAGTTCAAGTCAATGTACTTAGACTTCATGTCAGAGTACGAAAGTTTAGGTCATATGACAGAAAATGATTCTAGTTTGAAGCTAGCAGGTGAGGTCAAATATTTTTTGCCTCACCATGGGGTCATGCGGGAGTCTAGTACTACTACTAAGTTACGCACCGTGTTTGATGCATCTGCAAAAACAACTACAGGTATATCACTAAATGACTTGCAGTTTGTAGGTCCAACCGTTCAGGATGATTTACTTGCTATTTTATTGCGGTTTCGACAGCATAAATTTGTGATCTCGGCAGATATCGAAAAAATGTATCGGGCTATTGAAGTGAATCCTATCCAAAGGTCACTACAACAGATAGTTTTTCGTAAAAATCCTACGGAACCGCTAAAAACTTATACATTAAACACGGTGACGTACGGTACAGCGTCGGCTCCATATTTGGCCACTAAGTGTTTAGTGAGCTTAGCTGATAAAGCATCGGATCTTTTAGTCAAGCGTTCTATTCAGCATGATTTTTATGTAGACGATTATCTTAGCGGTTCAGACACAATTTCAGGTGCACTAGATTTGTGTAAGAACACGCGGGCTATTCTGGCGTCCGCTAAATTTAATTTAAGAAAGTGGCAGTCAAATAGCCCAGAAATTTTAAAAGAATTAGATAGTTCATATAACTCGAGTAGTTTGATATTAGATCTTTCAGACAACAATACTCCTTCTAAAACGTTAGGTGTACATTGGTTATGCGATTCTGATAAATTAGGGTTCTCAATTCATATCGAATCCAATAGCAAAATAACCAAACGATACATTTTATCAGTAATTAGTCAGATATTCGACCCACTAGGACTAGTGAGTCCCTGCATTGTCGAAGCAAAAATATTAATGCAGAAACTCTGGACGCACAAATGTGAGTGGGATGACGAAGTGTCGCAGGAGGTTGCAGATTCATGGCTAGTATTTGCGAGTACCTTGCCTTGTTTAAACTACATCAAAATTCCGCGATGGATTTCATGTAATAATTCCATAACCCATGAAATTCACGTATTCACAGACGCATCAGAAAGGGCTTATGGCGCATGTCTATACATTCGTTCTGTAACCAGTTCAGGTGCAGTCACTGTTCACCTGTTAACTTCCAAAAGCCGTGTGGCACCAATCAGGCCTACGACTACTCCACGGTTAGAACTGTGTGGGGCTCTGTTGGGTTCCAGGTTGTGCACAAAAGTAAGAGATTCTCTCACGTTACATATCCACCGATTTCACTATTGGTGTGATTCCACAATAGTGCTGGGATGGTTGTCTACACCTGCCCAGCAGCTAAAGCCTTTCGTTAGAAATCGTGTCAACGAGATACAAGAAAGTAGCTCGGGTACTAAGTGGAGATACGTGCCGTCTAAGGACAATCCGGCGGATCTTGTCTCTCGTGGGCTGAAGGCTGATCTCATCAGCGATTCTGCACTTTGGTGGTCAGGCCCTCGGTTTTTATTGAATAATGAAAATGCTTGGCCACAACAGCCAAATAAATACGTGAAACAAGATCTACCAGAAGTAATTTGTAACTTAGTAGATAGTCATAATAGTAGTAATACTAGTTCGAATCTAACTTGTAGTTCAATCATACAACAGTTAACTCACAAACATTCTAACTTCAATGATTTACAACGCGTCGTAGCTTACATTCTAAGATTTATTTACAACTTACAAAATAATAATTCTAAAATAATAGGTTCCCTTTCTGCTGATGAACTTAGAAAGGCCTTGTTTCTTATGTTACGTGTAGCTCAATCTGAAATGTTCCCAAATGAGTACGCTGTCCTCAAATCCGGGAAGCCATTGTCACTTAAAAACAGGTTAACTTCTTTGACTCCCTTTTTAGACTGTGACAATATTATTCGTGTAGGGGGCAGACTAGATAACTCCCCGTATGAATACGACGTAAAACATCCAATTTTACTCTGTAGTAAGCATCATTTAACGAGATTATTATTTCAAATGCAACATCAAAAACTACTACATGCAGGTCCACAATTGCTTTTGTCGACTATTCGCCAAACTTATTGGCCTCTGGGGGGCAGAAATCTTGCTAAGGTAACTGTGAACAAATGCTTAAAATGCTTTAGATTTAAAGCTCAAAATGTGCAGCCAATCATGGGACAGTTACCTAACACTAGAAGCACCTTGGAGTTTCCTTTTCTTAATAGTAGCGTCGACTATGCTGGGCCCATACTGATATCTGACCGGAAAGGTCGGGGATCTAGATTAATAAAGTCCTACCTGTGCATTTTTATATGCATGGCTACCAAAGCTGTGCATCTCGAGCTTGTCACGGACCTATCTAAAGAAGCTTACAGAGCTGCTTTAAATCGTTTTGTCGCACGTCGCGGCAGGCCACGTACTATCTTGTCCGATAATGGTACAAATTTTGTCGGAGCAAGTAATGAACTATATAAATTTTTGCAGGGTTCTGATGTTGCACATGAAATGGCTCAGGAAAGCATAGAATTCAGGTTTGCACCGGCTTATTCTCCACACTTTAACGGCCTCGCTGAGGCTGCGGTTCGTTCAACGAAACATCATTTAAAAAGAATCTTGCAGCTTACTCATTTTACTTACGAGGAAATGGCTACGTGCCTAACTCAAATAGAGGCAATTCTAAATTCAAGGCCCCTTACTCCTCTTTCCACTAATCCTCTCGACTTCTCTGCCCTTACTCCTTCTCATTTCCTTATTGGACGCTCACTAATGTCGGTTCCAAATCCACAGATCACCGACGCCAACATCAATCGTTTGGAGCGCTACCAGCGTGTGGAATGCATCAAGCAACACTTTTGGAAAAGGTTTAATCTCGAATACATTTCAAATCTACAGCAGAAAACGAGATGGCCTGCTTCTACCAACGGTGACATAGCGTTGGGATCGCTTGTTCTTGTGAAGGACAAGGCGCTTCCGCCACTCTGCTGGTTGCTGGGACGCGTCGTGCAGGTGTACCCCGGCAGCGATGGCGTCACGAGGGTCGCGGATCTGAAGACGAAGAGAGGGACGATTCGGCGCGGCTTCAACAACATCTGTCCACTTCCTCTTTGAAGTCCACTTCAACCCGGGGAGCATGTCTATGCATGGCCTGCCTGCGATTGGTTGGAGGCGCGCGGGGTATGAGAGGGCGCGCGGGAGGCGCGGGCGGCGCTGGCACGTCTCCCGCTCCGAGCATCGGGCACTCAAATTCTTACCACGACGAAGACACTACATTTTAATTCGGATATTGTATTTTTGTAATTACACCAGGTTATTATAGTTCACGCTTTTTATTTATTCGCTCCTGTAACTGAGCAATCGACGTAGCATCGTCAACAAACCAAAATTATTATAGAATACTGTTGTTTTTAGGGTTCCGTACCCAAAGGGTAAAAACGGGACCCTATTACTGAGACTTCGCTGTCTGTCTGTCTGTCTGTCACCAGGCTGTATCTCATGAACCGTGATAGTTAGACAGTTGAAATTTTCACAGATGATGTATTCCTGTTGCCGCTATAACAACAAATACTAAAAACAGTATCAAATTAATATTTAAGGGGGGCTCTCATACAACAGACGTGATATTTTTGCCGTTTTTTGCTCGATATTAATAACGGCAACAGGTAGACGCTTGAAATATTCACAGAATATTTAGTTGTATATTCTCTTCAAAAAATAATAATGATTAAATTAAAATAAAATAAATTAAGGGGGGCTCCCATACAACAAACGTGATTTTTTTTGCAGTGTTTTGCGATAATGGTACGGAACCCTTCGTGTGCGAGTCCGACTCGCACTTGGCCGGTTTTTTATTGAGATTGATACATAATGTCTAAAATATTACCTACCTCAATTAGCTATAGTATTTTTATTCAGATAAAATAGAATAAATAATGCTAAAGTATCAAATTAGGTTATTCCAGGTATTTCATACTAATTTTGGGGTTGCTATGCTGATATTTTTTAAATTTGCCGCGCTTTTTCAGTCTCTACTTTCGTTTGCCAGACTCTAATTGATAAACAAAAAGAAACACATAACCTACCCGAATGGAGTTCAAGATAGACTGTGCCCAGTACTCAAAATTTGACAAAGAACATAGATAATTAGATACTCTTGCTACTTTGTCTGTCGTGACGCTTTTATCGAGGTTTCGGTCTGGAGCTAGTTTAAAAGGCCATCAATTCTTTGGTAGATTTTGCAATAGGTAGGTACATCTACATGAAATGATAACCATGAACGGACAGTTCCACCGATAACAAAAACAGTGAAATTGTTGTCTGCAGTTTTTGTGTGAGATTAAGTACAGATAATAATATAGGTAAGTAGGTGCCTACGTAAATACCTACTTATTGAATAGAAAGACTAAGTGCAGAATATAACCGCGAACAGCTCTGTTTGCATTATGATGACTATTTTATCTGAAGCACTATTATACCTATATCTTGTCTTGTTTAAGGTAACATTTTAAGGTATCGAACTACTCAAGTATTACCTAAGAACTGTAAGTAGATTTTATAATAATGTAGTTTGGTTGTATGCCAGATATCCGGCCATTCACCAAGTATATCATAAACCGGAGCGAGCCAGTAGGGAAGGTTTGAAATTCGATTTACAATGAATATAAGAGAGGTATAGGTCGATTCAAACTTAATGACGGCTGTGAAATTCGCTTTATTTTCTGTAGTACCTACCCCACCCCTCACCAAGCGACGACTCCGAGCCACCGTTAAGTTTGATTCCTTCTGTACTTAAGTAATTATGCATATGTGTAAATAGTTAATGACTTACAACTCCCAATCAGCATCACCTATTGTTTCATAGTACTCCTGTTGGATTTCGACCGCAGTCATGTCACGACGTCTGTTTGGCTCTTCCATCTTGATTTAGACTAAAAAAGAACAGACAAATTATTGAAGTAAAATGGCAGATTCTAAACGAGCAAATATAAATAATAATTATTCATAAGAATAATTATTATTAATAATTATTATATGACGAGAACCTCGTGAAGGCTGAAAGAGATAAGAAAAGTAAGTATCTTGATCTGGCACGCGAGGTTGTCGACATGTGGGATGTGAATACAGCGATCATTGTGCCGATAGTCGCTACGGCCAATGGCATAAGAGCCAAGAGCCTCAACGAATATCTGAGGAGGCCCTCGTTGGGCAGCTGGATCAAGGGCTTGATCCAGAAAGCGGTACTCCTGCGCGTATCGTTAGGAGGTTCCTCTCTCTGGAGCCCTGACCACCGATAGCTTGGACCCTGTTCCCGATACCGGTGGGCTACTATTTTTTTATATCTTTTAATGTTTTTTCTTTTTGTATGTGTTTTATAAAAATATAAAAATGTAATTAACAAGAAAATAGTTATTTAAAGGAAATAATTACCTACCTATTAAATTAAATCATTCCTAAAATCTATGAGATTACAAAACATATTTTCTTAATAATTTGTATTTCACATTCAGCGGCTAAAATTAGCTCTAAGCTATTACAAAATAAGATGTTTAAAGAAACAATGACGCAGGCGCAGCCTCTGTATTAAGTGTATAGTCTATGGGCGCAGCCGTCTGCGCCCGATTCTCAAAGTGAAACTATTCAGTATTCAATTCATGAATTGATCAAAGGTGCTTCAAAGATCGATCGTAACGTGCAATAACTTCTAATAAGATATTAATAAATGGTACCTATTAAAGTAATAAAATAGTAGGTACTTAGAAGACACAAAGAACGCACAAAATTAGTAGGTAATCGCAGACACAAATGAGTTCACGTGACTCGTTTCAACTCAATGAGCGGTTTATTTATGTTTCGCCCAGCCAGATATTGTCTACACTCGCACCAACCAATCACATTAGAACAACATAAAAATAGGTACGTACTTCAGTTTTAACACAGTAAAATAATATTGATTATTATTATTATTGAAATAATACATACTTAGGATTTTAAGAAAAGTCACTCTTTGTAGAATACGGACTCACAACCTGTCATGTAGACGCACAACTGGAGAATACAAATTGCAATGAATGAATGAACTCACCTCGCTTCGCCGGTCTTTTTATGGCCACGCTTGACGCTATGCCGTAAGAAAATCACCGACCATAGATAAGTTTTGCGATTAAAGAGTTGCCAGTGTTCAAAAAAATCTTTGCTCGTCGTTTTACTTGTTCGTCTTTGCGATAATAACTTAGATAAAGTACCTATAGATTAAGCACTGGCGTGGCCGCACATGAGACAGCAATAGTTAGTTCTGGTGTTACAACAAGAACACTACAACCCACCATCGCACTGACACTTATTATCTATAAATAACCCAAATTCCTTGTCTCAATTAACACAAAATACCACGAAATCATAGAAAATCAAACAAAACCGAGTTTGTTTCTCAAACCTACCATTGTATTAGAGTTTGACAAACAACAAAAACCGGCCACGGTGACAAAGACAAAAAAACATCTTTTGTCCTTATTATTTACATGGAGCTGCCAATTAGCCATCTCGCTCTATCAATCAAGGTCATTTTAAGGCTTAATCTATAGGTACTTTATCTAAGGATAATAAGAATAAGTTTATGATCTTTACACACTCCCACAGCGAGTGATTAAGGGATTCCCCTGTACGGTCTGACATTGTTTTAACTCCTGTTTTAGGGTTCCGTAGCCAAATGGGATGCGTTTTCCTTTTACAGCTATACTCGGAGTCTCGGTATTGGAACTATATCGATGGAATTTGGTACCTATTCAATCTGGTCGTTACGGCCACTGGTCGTGATCGTTGCCGCGTAGTGGGCGAGGTCCCTTAAGTATATTACTTAGGTACACTGCTAAGAATAGTGCAGTGACATCGACCCTCAATTTCGGTCCATTCATTAAGGCGAAAGCTCAGTTAGCTGCAAAAAAGTTGGGGATTCTTGCAAAGGTGAGACGGTACTTCACGGCTGAACAGCTGCTCAACTTGTATAAAGCGCAAGTTCGGTCTTGCATGGAGTACTGCTCTCACCTTTGGGATGGATCAGCCAAATACCAGCTTGATGCACTTGAGTCGATTGACAGACGGGCCAAAAGGCTTATTGGCAACGATTCACTGGTCGCCTCAAAGCTCCAGAGCCTCGAACATCGACGCCGAGTTGTCAGCCTGTCGGTTTTTTATCGGTTACATTTCGGGGAGTGTGCGACGGAACTGCACAATTTGATTCCACCTAGCCCTTTCCATCATCGGACTACAAGACATACGGCCATGCGCCATCGGTACATGGTGGACATCCCTCCCATACGCACAAAGCGTTTTGCTAATACTTTCATTGTACGCACAGCTAAGGAGTGGAACTCCCTTCCGGAGTCTTTGTTCCCTGATAGCTACAACCTTGGGGTCTTTAAGTCAAGAGTAAATAGGTTTCTTCTAGGTAAGCGTGCTTCACCGTAGACCGCATCATCACTTAACATCAGGCGAGATAGTGGTCAAACGCGAGCCTATAGATTATTAAAAAAAAAAAGTGAAATTGCGCAAAAATTAAAGGGATGCCTCATACATGAAATCAAAGGATGAATTAAAAAAAAAATGCAGCATGTGTGTGTGAGTTATCAATAGATAATCATGTTTTTGAGGGTTTTTTACTTAAATAATATTGAGTGAGAGATCCGCTTCTGAGGATAAAGCCTCATTCAAACTTTGTTTTCCAAGGTTTCTTTGCTAAAATTATTTTTGTAATCAATACAATTAAAATCGCGAGTGTGTACGTACTTATTCGACTATGGAACCTTGAGTGTATGTCGGTCCGACACGCACTTTCTGCCGATTTTCATAACTATTGTATGACTAGCTGACCCGGCAGACTTTGTTTTGCCATAAAACACCAAAAATTTATCTACCCTACCTGCTCTACCCTACCCTACACTACCTACTTACCCTACCCTACCTACCCAACCCTACCTACCCTACCCTACCTACCCAACCCTACCTATGCAGGTGAGATACATTTTTTTTTTTCATAAGAAGCTTCTCCTAACAATAACAAACACAACAAAAAAAGAATAAGCTAAATCGGTCCTTCCGTTCACGCGTGATGCCGTGACCAAGGGAAATAGCTTAGATAAAGTACCTATAGATTAACCCTCAAATGAGCTTGAATGATAGAGCGAGATGGCTAATTGGCAGCTCCATGTAAATAATAAGGACAAAAGATTATTTTTTGTCTTTGTCACCGTGGCCGGTTTCTGTTGTTTGTCAAACTCTAATACAATGGCAGGTTTGACAAACAAACTCGGTTTTGTTTGATTTTCTATGATTTCGTGGTATTATGTGTTAATTGAGACAAGGAATTTGGGTTATTTATAGATAATAAGTGTCAGTGCGATGGTGGGTTGTAGTGTTCTTGTTCTTGTTGTAACACCAGAACTAACTATTGCTGTATCAAGTGCGGCCACGCCAGTGCTTAATCTATAGGTACTTTATCTAAGGGAAATAGCGATTCATTTTTATATATATAGATTGTATGCATTCTTTTGAAGCTTCTTATTTTTTCATCTTTCAGAACTCAGAAGTACACTACTTCTGAGTGATGATGATTTTGACTTACAATTAATGAATCTATTTATCAGATGCTTAATTATTTTGAGATAAAAATGTAGAATATATTTTTAATGTACTAGTTTATCTACCATAGATTAGTAGAAAATAAATAAAATATTATCTAATCGCACGGTAGTGCACACTGAACAGGACTAACAAATTTAATAATGAAATCATGCTGACGGCACTGGAATCGAGGTCAAAACAATTACACGGACGAGAGATAAGACATTTTATTATTATATAACAATATTTAACATTTATACATAATTCAATAAGTAGCTTACTCTAAGTAAATTGTTAATATCTACTTTTTGCGTGTAAATACATAATATTATGCAATATTATCTATAATGTGATTTTAAACAATCTAAAAGGCACTATTTTGTGCAATATTAATTGTTACAATAATCTAATGTATTCGCTATCAGTGGTGTGTTATCATTATCACAGTGCAAAATCTATCAGACGTTAATACGAATATCTCTATAATATAAATTGGAACTGCAATTTGATAAAATCTGATTTACAAAATTAGCCTTAATCTCTTAACTTTTACAAAATTTTTGGACATTTTTGATATGCATTCGTTTTTTTGAAATTACGTACTTCAGAGTCTGAATCATAATTGAATTGTCATTGAAATATGCATGACTGCTGAAGCCAAACTCTCTATAAACTTACTATTTGTGATAACCGTCAAAAGTAAAGGACTAATGTTATTTGTACAACATTCTCTTTTATAAATATAATTATATTCAGTCTAATCATTGATGTATTAAAAAGGGAAGATACGGTACTGAACACAGCGCGTGGTCCTACTAGACTAAGTGAATGCCCGTAGCGGGCACACAGGCGATTTTGCTCGCACTACAGCGCCGTCTCCTATCTCTGTCCTTGTCTATCGGTAACTGTAGGTTGCCGATAACTGGTGCGCCGAGCCCAGGTTTTTTGATCGCGATGTTAGCGCGTAACGTATCTTCCCCTTTTTAATACATCAATGAGTCTAATACATTAATTTTCCTCATGATAAGCCCTATAATTAGTGTTTACAATTACGAGTCAGAAGGAAGCTAATTATCGAACAATGGTTCGTATACCTACATCACAGCGGTTTACCAAAGCATCTTGTGTTTAAAATAACTCTATTAATCTAATTAGACATGATTCCAGTGAATCGAATGCCAGGCATATTATATAAAAAATCCGATCTATATAAAACTATTGGTCTCAAAAATATGAAATTCTTAAGCATACCTAATACCTCTACAAGTTTCACAAACAATAGACTTCTTGTTTGGGAACTCTAGGCTCCTACGATCCATTTCACCATCGACCCAACCAAGCAAACGATCTTTTAAATATAGAATCGTTTCTTGACGAACTACACCTTCTTGGAAGAATTCTTTTAACACGATCGTGATGCCATTGTCGTTCTCTCTGCTGGCGTCACCGAGCGGTCTTTGATGTTTCATGTAATTGAAGACGAACTTTACTATTTGGACTATTAGATCTTCTTCAGGACTCAACAGCCTCAGTCTAGCGATGTCTTCCGGGACGAGTTTCGATAACACGTTGAAGGATATTGTCATTAAGTTGGCGTAGACATCTTGACTTAAGTTTTCTAGCATCAGAGCGACATTCTCGGCACCAGACGCGCTGACTCGTACAAGCAGGGAGCCGATTCTTAGTATTTCTCCCGGATGAATACCTACTAACGTATTAGTTTCTTCCTCTTCGATAAAGCCACCGACTGCGTTCGTGGAGGGAACTACGCGTGTTGGCACGTTGGTAGTATTAACTGTAGCAGGACCAAGGTTACTGAACAGTTGTGCTCTGCCGTCCTTGCCGAGGTTGTACAGCTCTGCAGGGTTGAACTTGTGTTGGGAGTTCAGATTGACCTGTCCGTCGGATGTCATGGATATTCTGAGCTTGTGTTGGTTGACATCTTTGTTGATTCGGAGTACGTCGGCGAAGTATTGGTCTTTGTCTAATATGTTCTGTATGCCCCGGATGACTTCAGTGTTGCCTTGCACTGCGCCTTGTACCCTCCTTGATTCAGCGCTGATTTTGTCAAACATTTTTCTAGAAAAACAGAAGTAC
The DNA here is from genome assembly GCA_945859665.1 of Anorthoa munda. Classification (NCBI taxonomy): domain Eukaryota; kingdom Metazoa; phylum Arthropoda; class Insecta; order Lepidoptera; family Noctuidae; genus Anorthoa; species Anorthoa munda. The sequence goes on along the minus strand of OX243913.1, from coordinate 8,403,386 downwards.
AATAAAAAATATGTCTTTTTTTAAGTAATTTTCGTTTACTGGTTTGGTTTTTTGAAAATATTAAAATTATATTTAGGATCATTACATTTTCAGTTATGAACGGAAATACGTCTTTATGACTGCATCAGCGGATGGCAGATGCTTTAGCAGTTTAGCTGAATACTGGGCCAAAAAAGTAACAAAAATGTATGTGTTAAGGGCGCGGCGAAGCATGAATTGTCCATACAAACGTAATACCTAAATCATTTGTAAGTTGAGCATATTTCCACCAAATTATGCTAATATTCGGATTCAGACAGTATTTATCTAGGTTCCTACGTCTTTTTTTTTTCAAAATACTTACCTAAAATGAAGTTTAAGCGAATTCCATTTCGTACATTTTTACAGCGTAAATGACATGTTTTCTTATTGATTTTTCTATCTTAAAAAAAACAATATCTATAAAATTTTCAACGCTATAACATAGCTCATATTATCAAGAAACAAATTATCGAAAAAAAAATAAAAATACATTAAGTTTTCATTCATCATTTTTGGTATTACGGAACACATAAAAATAATCATACATTTTCAATAGCTAGTATTGCTGTCGCGTCGAGCACGTCATGTCAATGTGTGTGTAGTCGTGCTTCATACGGTTGAGTAGGTATCGCTCGTACGGGTTTTGTTCGGGGCACTTCGGGGTTGTTTACTGTTTGTTGTATTGTATAGTTTTTACCCGACTGCCGAAGGAGGGTAATGTGTTTATCAGTCTATTTATGTATGTATGTAAGTATGTATGTAAGTATGTATGTATGTATGTATGTAAGTATGTATGTATGTAAGTATGTATGTATGTATGTATGTTTGTTCCTATGTGGAGTTCTAGAAACCAAACGCGTGGGCCGATTTTGATGGTTCTTACGTCAATCGATTCGCCTTAACCCCGCGAGTGTCACTGGCTACATAAAAATTGGCAAATAGGAAAATAGCTGTTCTTGGGCGCCATATTGTGGGGGCCCAGATTTTTTTTTTCTTCCACACCTATCGTGTGGGGTATCAAAATAAAGGATTTTAAGAGGTGATTTCAAAAATATATAACATTTATATGTTTAAATGTACCTGATTTGAAAAAAAAAATAACCAAAAAGTTATAAATAAAAAAAGTTAATTAAAAAAATCAAAAAACCCAACTGCTTGAAAAGCGAACTAAAAAGACGTAAACAAGGAGGAAATCATGCTGTGCAGTCGGAGAATACGTCTGGTTTTGGTCAGCGAGCTCGCGAAGATGTATCCTCCGACAGCACAGCTTGATTTTCTCCTTGTTTACGTCTTTTTTTAGTTCGCTTTTCAAGCAGTCGGGTTTTTTGATTTTTTTAATTAACTTTTTTTTTTGTGGTTTGTTGTCAGTGTTAGACGATTACTTTACTGTGCTGCTCGTGCGTATTTATTTATTTTCTAAGTACTTACTGCCGCACTCAGAGACGTTAACGGTTACTTAAGGCGATCCTTAGTAATGATTTTTAGTACAAAATCTATACTAAGGAGCGGTTTAAGTAATCGTTAAATGTTTCTGAGTGCGGCAGTTATTGTAATATTTCTGACACTATTGACCTAAGCTATGAACTTGGATTTAGATTTGCCTTGTGATTTGAACTTTGATATTGAGTAATCTACTTTCTTACGAACTTTGCGTTGTTTACGGACTTTATTATTTACGATTTGGTTTGGTTGCCGACATGGACTCCGAGCGTTGGGATGTTTCTCACAGTAAGTACCTATATCCCAATGATATAATACAATAAGTTACTATTTTTACCAGATACAAGGACAATTGCAAATAACAAACCGCAAATACTGTATTTTTATAATATGGACGCCTAAAGGACTGGCATATGAAAAAATTGAAAAAGCCAACGAATTTTGGAATTCAATAGTCTTAAAATTAGAAGAGTTTTATTTTAAATGTATATTGCCTGAATTAATAGATCCCCGTTTACCTAGAAATATATAAACTAAAAAGCGTGCGTAAAAATGTTTTCTGATTATCATTATTGTATTTTTGTATTTCGTTCAGTCGATAATATTTATGGTCACCCTACACGACTTTATCACGTTTTGATTTATATTTTTTAAATAGATGAATGATGATCTATAAAGTAAAACATAACTAAATAAATGTTTATACGAAATTCTTGTTTTTATTTTGAATATTCTTAGATCAGAGCGCTGTTATTTGTCTGTACCTACTTATGCGTAAATAGGCATAAATTATTGGAATATTTGTCTTGTACTTATACTTTTCCTAAGTAACATTTGTATTATTTTATTTGCATTCATTATTTATTATAACAATACATATTTGAGGTTTCGTAAAAGGCATAGTTACCTACATAAATAAGACAAAAGAACGCCGGCGCAGTTCGCGTTGGCCGGCTTGCCGGCTTTCGAGTCGTTATGAATGGAAGCCTATCTACTCGCACACACACGGCTGCGCACGGCGCAGCGCGTGTGTGTGCAAAGCGAGATAGCAATACTCTGAACGAATTCTTCACTCGTCTCGAATTGCATTTGCGAGCTCCGTTCGCCGCGCTCTTAAGAAGGAATTGTGCCCAAAGTTCACAAAATATTTAAGAAAATATATATATTTAGTGTCTCAAGTTTGACCACTATCTGACCTGATAGTAATCGATGAAGAGGTTGATTATATTTTTATACAATAAGCATGAGTTTGAATAAAAAAAAAACATTATGTCACTGACCTGTGTCTATTGCTCCTGAGTGTGGAACGATACTCGTTGATAGTTTTAGCCTGAGCGTCCTCAATAATGCTCTGCGCCGTTCTGTTCGACACCACAGCATGACAGAAGAACAGAGTCGCCGACGCGAATTGGAACAGTTCCAACTTCGTCGGTTTCTCTCCATGCTTGCGATACTAAAGAGAAATATATATTGTTAAAAGAAGGATCTGAGAAACATGACTGGTACTGGAATTCGCCGGTGTTTGGAGATCTTTCAGTTTATTTTCGTGTTAGTTCTCTTCGGTTCCTGCCATTTAGACGTGTACCGTAGCGGAGGAATACTTTAATGAACTTCAAGTAAGGAGTTGCCTTAAATCGTCTTTGTATTTGGGGGAAAGAGCATACTGCTCGATACAGGGTTCCCATAAGCATCGCTACCTCGACCGGTCTACTTTTCCGCATACATCGGATTCTCGCGGCCTTTACTAGACCATCAGTCCACCCTGGCGGATAACTTCCAAAGTTAAGCCTATCGGTACGTGGTAACCACTCCGGAAATCAGACATCTGTTTGCTGATATTTACAGCCGCTTCAGTTCCCGGGCAACCATTTTTAGCCCTTACGCCTTTAGTAATAAGGTTATCTTTCTCCTACATACCTTCAGTATGATGTGCAGCAAGCTGTTGATCATGCCCGCTCCGCCGGTGACCATGTTCGCGTGACGAAGCACCTCCACCGACACCGCTAGAGCCTGTCCTGTCTACAAGGATACAACTTGATTATTAAAGAATTCAATGAACTGATAAGTATGGCAAAGATAATCAAAATAAACTCTTCCGATGTTCCGCAATGCCTGTGAATCTGTGTGACAGCATTTCCTAGTGCCAGGGATGTTTTAAATAATATATCAATTTAAGTATACATAGTTTATAGGATACTGGTATTACCAATATGATAGTTACTAGGCTAGGGGATGATGGTCTGGAATTGAGTTTTTAAACATCGTAACAAATAAGTACCTATTTTTACCCGACTGCCGAAGGAGGGTAATGTGTTTATCAGTCTATGTATGTATGTTTGTTCCTATGTGGCGTTCTAGAGACCAAACGCGTTGGCAGATTTTGATGATTCTTACGTCAATCGATTCGTCTTAATCCTGCGAGTGTCACTGGCTACATTAAAATACAAAAATGGCGGCTTTTGGGCTCCATTTTGTGGAGAAAAAAAATTTTTTTTTCTTCCAAACACATCGTGTGGGGTATCAAAATAAAGGATTTTAAGAGGCAATTTCAAAAATACATAACACTTATATGTTTAAATGTACCTAATTCTAAAAAAAAAATAACTAAAAAGTTGTAAATAAAAAAGTTAATTAAAAAAATCAAAAAACCCGACTGCTTAAAAAGCAAACTAAAAAGACGTAAACAAGAAGAAATTCATGCTGTGCAGTCGAAGGATACACCTGGTTTTGGTCCGCCAACTCGCGAATATGTATCCTCCGACTGCACAGCATGAATTTCTTCTTGTTTACGTCTTTTTAGTTTGCTTTTTAAGCAGTCGGGTTTTTTGATTTTTTTAATTAACTTTTTTTTTGGAACTGGTGTACCCGCTCTTGATGTCGATCACGCCTGATGGTAAGTATTAGTACCTACACTCTTTGTGCTGTAGCATGGTGCGGGTGACAGACGTGACAGTGGTGTTTTATTTGTAGACTAGAACATTCTGGTTGGGTTTAATTTAATTTACTACAGTTATTGACGATTTATTATATTACGAATGTGCGTTACGTAAATCGCGGCAACTTTCAAGAGTGAAACGAAATGTCACACACCATGCTACAGCGCAAAGAGTGTAATAGTAATTTTTAAATTATTTTATTAAAACAACTTTATATTTTTGGTAAATTATTTATTTATATATAGATAAAAAATATGTACATACTTAACAACCAAACTAAACTACACTAACTTATACTAAACCGAACTACTTACATAATTATACAGGATGGGCAAAAAATCGGGGATCAAACGAAACTTGATTTCTCATGTTCTATTATAAATTTGCGGTAACTTTTTAGTAATATCTATACTCGATATTTCAAAATAATGACATTCACTTAATCATCATTAGGTACATAGATTGAATGCGACATAGAAGGATTAAAAAAAAACAAACTTATTACAATAGAGTAGATATTTATTTTACTATTACAAGAAATATGCGTAAAGTAATACTTATTCTAAAAATTTGATTAAAAAAATAACGATAGGTACTAGAGAATGCGCTGTTTCTTAAAAGATTTTTATGATAATGATAATATTACGTTACTAAGTTAGTTTACTTTGTTGTTTATTTTATTTCTAGGTTTTGAGAAATTCAATTTAAAAGAGCCCTTCTAATACCGACCCGTATTATTTTTCAACATCGAGACCCGCTGATCGGCTATCAGCAGCCTCACGAATGCCTCTTTCATTCATAGTAATGTCTCGACCCCCATGCCTTGCTAAAAACGACCGACCATTTAATTTACGTTTATAAAATTCGTACCACGCTTCCCTATTACTCGTTCTAACTACCAAAAAAGCATTCAATACTAGCCCACAAGTGTAAAATAATAGACCAGACAGTAAAATAGCTGGATAGTTTGCATGGATACGGCCTACGAAATCAATAAGTCCAGACAACAAGAATATACTGCTCAGTATAAAAATCAAAGTTGCGATGCTGAAGCGACGACATTTGTTTATATCTGTATGTGCACTCGCGTTCGAACCACAAACAAGTAAACGTACAACAATTACCAAGTAAAGTACACAGTTTACTATCACAGGTACAATCAAAATCTTCACAGAGATAAATACAAATCCGTCAAACGTTACTACAGCTCGGGCAACAGTATAAATTAAGGAAGGCATAAAAGCCACACCCCAACCAAAGATACTGATTATCAAAAACCTCCTTTGGATATTGACCTTGGAAACTTCGACAAATTCCACGTAAAACATATGACACACAATTATCAACCAGAGGTTTTTCACCATATAAAAGTATATAAAGAAAAATTCACTCGTATAGTAAACAAATAAATTATAATGCCCCCAAAGGCTCTCTGCGATCGGTTTCATTAAAGAGTGGAAGAACTGTGCTAAAATTGCGCTGAGGCACACATAGTTTCTGTAATTGCGAAATTTCTCCATGATGCACCACGATGTCACTCCGTAAATCAACGTACCGATGGTCAGGACAATATGAATAATATGTAATATAAAGAAAATATCTTCGTAATACATGATGAACGTCACTTGCACTTGATATATTCACTTTTTAGTTCAGAAAATGAATTCAACAGCGTCACTTAAAGCGCTACTATGCCCTTAGCAACAGTCGCGAATCTGCCTTGAGCAAACTTGGAGATTAATGCTCGTCCCTTCACTGTATGCGAAGAGGTATTTTGCCTTGTAGTGGAACAGTTAAAGACAGGGATTATTTATTTATTCTATACCCAAATATACGTGTCCCTTCCGAAACTGTCGATGGAATGGTTCTAAAATAACAGCGAAACTATGACACAATAGTTTTAATCTGAATTTCCTGTTTGTTACATTGAAATCGGAGGTTTTTGACAGACAATTTGTCAACGACAGCGCCTTTAATTCAAAGCATTAAGAGCGATTATCATAGGTCGTGTTCAACTCCAGTGACATACTTTATCTATATCACTTCCCTATAAATATGTAGCTTGTCCTAACCGCATGTTGACATAGAAACATATTTAATATAATATAATTAATATATATTAGTATTATATAAAAAATAATAATTAAAAAAATCAAAAACCCGACTGCTTAAGAAGCGAACTAAAAAGACGTAAACAAGAAGAAAATCATGCTTTGCAGTCGGAGGAAACATATGGCGTTGGTCAGTCAGCTCGCGTTCATGTATCCTCTGACAGCACAGCATGATTTTCTTCTTGTTTCATCATCATCATCACCATTCTTACCTTCAAGAGCGTCAGCAGTCGGTTCACGTTGGAGATTCTTTATCTCATTGGTGTAACCTGGAAACTGGCGTTCCTCAAGACGGCATTCTTACCTTCAAGAGCGTCAGCAGTCGGGTCACGTTGGAGATTCTTTATTTCATTGGTGTAACTTGGAAACTGGCGTACCTCAAGACGGCATTCTTTGCCCTCTTCTGTTTTCTATTTTTATTAGTCTAATTACTTCCAAACTGCAGTGTGCGTATCAACTGTCATGCAGTTGGCCTACAGTTATATTGTCAACGGAGATGATGTACCTGACGTTATAGACGGAGACTTAATAGCTATAAAAGCCCGGTCTGATAGGTTTGGCGTTGCGGTAATCCTTAATAAGTGCCAGTCTTTCATCATTGGGAGTCGACGTAGCATGGCTAAAGTGGATGGTGCAACTTTGCCTCCTGTTCTGTTCCACGGTACGATTGTTCCTTTTAGCACTGATGTAAAGCAGGCTTGCGCAGCGATAGTACCCTTAACTGGTGTACTCAAGTCGCCAGTGTCAGTCAAAAGATCACTGGAACGCTGCGGGCTCTGTATCGTTTAAAAAATGCATTATCTTCGAACACGAAGACATTGCTTGTGCAGACCCAATTTTTTTACTATCATCGATTATGGTGACGTGTGCTATAATGACCTGAATGCAGATCTCCTCAACACACTTGACCGTCTTCTAGATTACTGCATTCGATTTTTTTTCAACATAAGTAAATATGATCATGTCTCTGCAATCTTTGCGCATGGGTCATTTCTAATGTATTTGATCATAAGGGCGTATGCCAGCGCAGAGAGCAAAGGGCACTAACTACCTTGCTTCCATTTCTTGACTTTTTCAATTCACCTAGTTATCTGGCCCCTAACTTCCAATACATTTGCACCAACCACAACAATCTTCGCTCTACACATAACCATCTTATTCAATGTCCCACTCACCAAACTGACTTCATTTACCTCTTTTTCTTCGTTCAATCTATTTCTCTGTGGAATTTGCTTTCCCAAGAAATCAGTATGGCAACCAACCGATTAGCATTTAAAGTAAAGTTCGCGAGCAAATTCGTAAGAAGTTGGCAGCAGTGTAGTCACACACAGCGCTAATGTTTTCCAATTATCTGTTACCACAAACTATTTAATTAGTATTTAAACTATGATTTTTAATTTCGTAGACTAAACTGACAGCTGCCAATGACGTTATTTTTTTTAAATGTTGCAAGCGCGGAGCATAGTGTTGTAGGTAAGGCTCAATCATAAGTGATTCATCGAATCGATGTGACATGAGTCCTCAATTTAATTTTACTAATTGGTGTAAATAAATGTGTTTTGAATATAAACGTAACATATTTAAATATAACAGTATACACACACACATACATACAAAATACATAAACTTTTATTGTGTTAAATATGAAATCAACAATAAAATAAATGCGATCGATAAAATGAAGCCTGACATAAATGAGAAGAAACTAAATAAGGTTCTTAACAAATGCATTTTATTTTACCGTGAAATAGTTCCATTTTCGATCAACTATTGATCACACAGGATAGTCAGGGTACGAAACTATTTTTATGTAACGATAAAGTGACACCAGTGACCCACCAAATGTCAGTTTAGTCTACGAAATTAAAAATCACAGTATAGTTTATTTGTTTGAGTATATATTGTATATAATATCTTTAGTTTGTATGTATATCTTTTTATTTGAATAAATATTACCTAATCGTGGTTTATTCTCAATATTAGCTACTACTATTTTCCTCTGTATCACCTAAAGATCGACTGGTAGAAAATGCCTAAGGCATTAAGTCCGCTTCTGTACGTTTGTGTGCATGAAGTATTAAATCAAAATCCTACTAATATTATAAAGGAGAAAGTTTGTGTGTGTGTTGTTGAGTTTATATGTTTGTTACTCTTTCATGCAGAAACTACAGAACGGATCTGGTTGAAATTTAACACACTAGCACAAAGATAGATTCAAGTCAGGAATAGCACATAGGATACTTTTTATCCCGGGAATAGTCAGTAAATAAATACTAATTAGTGACCCACCTCGGCTTTGCCTGGGTCGTAATAATTTATAGTCATCAGGAATAATGTTATATAAAGATTTTTAGGTGTGTTCCAGAGGTTACCAGACACTTCTGAACAAACTTACAAAATTACTTAAGACTGGTCATTTAGAGCAGTGGTGGCCCAGTGGTATCGGCCGCGACTTATAAGTTGTTGGTCGTAGGTTCGAGCCCAGGCAGGCGCTTTACTTTGTGTAAATTATTTCATCACCACTGCTCTCAAAACGGTGAAGGAAAACATCGTGAGGAAACCGGCATGTCCTAGAACCAAAAATTCGGAGACATGTGACATCCACCAACCCGCACTGGGCCCGCGTGGTGGATTACGGCCCATTCCCTCTCACAGAGAGGAGGCCTGTGTCCCAGCAGTGGGAACATTAATAGGCTGATGATGTGATGTGATGTGTGGTCATTGAGAAACCAACTTTATTATTTGAAACATAAAGTTGATATTTGCTTAGGTAGATTCCGTGTTATACAGTCGGTTACAGAATGAGAAGTTCTGCAGTAGCTTATGCTAATGTAAACCTAATTTACACTAGCATATTTGAGCAAGTTATACATACTTTGGACATGTTGGTCCCGGCGGCGGCGGAGCGCGACAGCAGCGAGCTGGCGGCGCCGGCGGCCAGGCCCACGCTTGAAGCCGCTATGTTAACATATTTGAGCAAGTCATACATACTTTGGACATGTTGGTCCCGGCGGCGGCGGAGCGCGACAGCAGCGAGCTGGCGGCGCCGGCGGCCAGGCCCACGCTTGAAGCCGCTATGTTAACATATTTGAGCAAGTCATACATACTTTGGACATGTTGGTCCCGGCGGCGGCGGAGCGCGACAGCAGCGAGCTGGCGGCGCCGGCGGCCAGGCCCACGCTTGAAGCCGCTATGTTAACATATTTGAGCAAGTCATACATACTTTGGACATGTTGGTCCCGGCGGCGGCGGAGCGCGACAGCAGCGAGCTGGCGGCGCCGGCGGCCAGGCCCACGCTTGAAGCCGCTATGTTAACATATTTGAGCAAGTCATACATACTTTGGACATGTTGGTCCCGGCGGCGGCGGAGCGCGACAGCAGCGAGCTGGCGGCGCCGGCGGCCAGGCCCACGCTTGAAGCCGCTATGTTAACATATTTGAGCAAGTCATACATACTTTGGACATGTTGGTCCCGGCGGCGGCGGAGCGCGACAGCAGCGAGCTGGCGGCGCCGGCGGCCAGGCCCACGCTTGAAGCCGCTATGTTAACATATTTGAGCAAGTCATACATACTTTGGACATGTTGGTCCCGGCGGCGGCGGAGCGCGACAGCAGCGAGCTGGCGGCGCCGGCGGCCAGGCCCACGCTTGAAGCCGCTATGTTAACATATTTGAGCAAGTCATACATACTTTGGACATGTTGGTCCCGGCGGCGGCGGAGCGCGACAGCAGCGAGCTGGCGGCGCCGGCGGCCAGGCCCACGCTTGAAGCCGCTATGTTAACATATTTGAGCAAGTCATACATACTTTGGACATGTTGGTCCCGGCGGCGGCGGAGCGCGACAGCAGCGAGCTGGCGGCGCCGGCGGCCAGGCCCACGCTTGAAGCCGCTATGTTAACATATTTGAGCAAGTCATACATACTTTGGACATGTTGGTCCCGGCGGCGGCGGAGCGCGACAGCAGCGAGCTGGCGGCGCCGGCGGCCAGGCCCACGCTTGAAGCCGCTATGTTAACATATTTGAGCAAGTCATACATACTTTGGACATGTTGGTCCCGGCGGCGGCGGAGCGCGACAGCAGCGAGCTGGCGGCGCCGGCGGCCAGGCCCACGCTTGAAGCCGCTATGTTAACATATTTGAGCAAGTCATACATACTTTGGACATGTTGGTCCCGGCGGCGGCGGAGCGCGACAGCAGCGAGCTGGCGGCGCCGGCGGCCAGGCCCACGCTTGAAGCCGCTATGTTAACATATTTGAGCAAGTCATACATACTTTGGACATGTTGGTCCCGGCGGCGGCGGAGCGCGACAGCAGCGAGCTGGCGGCGCCGGCGGCCAGGCCCACGCTTGAAGCCGCTATGTTAACATATTTGAGCAAGTCATACATACTTTGGACATGTTGGTCCCGGCGGCGGCGGAGCGCGACAGCAGCGAGCTGGCGGCGCCGGCGGCCAGGCCCACGCTTGAAGCCGCTATGTTAACATATTTGAGCAAGTCATACATACTTTGGACATGTTGGTCCCGGCGGCGGCGGAGCGCGACAGCAGCGAGCTGGCGGCGCCGGCGGCCAGGCCCACGCTTGAAGCCGCTATGTTTAGCCAACTGCCGCGGGCTTCGGCATCCGTCGGACTAATAGTCTGGAATGGAAATAGATTTATACAGTGTTTTTAACTCTCACACCGGATTCATTGCAGAAAGTACATACGTAGATGAAAGTTACCGGTAAATAAATATTTCAACGAACTTTTGCGCTTGCAGTACCTAGTCATTAAACACACAAGAGACTTGATACAAACCCTTTGAACCCGTACGTAAATATGACACACTAGCTGTCCCCCGCGGCTTCGCTCCCGTCAACTGACTATCTACCTACCCTACCTTATATACCTACCTACCCATCTACCCTACCAATTCGTTTTTTAGGGTTTCGTACCCAAAGGGTAAAAACGGGACCCTATTACTAAGACTCCGCGATCCGTCTGTCTGTCTGTCTGTCTATCCGTCTGTCACCAGGCTGTATCTCATGTACCGTGATAGCTAGACAGCTGAAATTTTCACAGATGATATATTTTTGTTGCTGCTATAACAACAAATACTAAAAACAGAATGAAATAAATATTTAAATGGGGCTCCCATACAACAAACGTGATTTTTTTGCTATTTTTAGCGATAATGGTACGGAACCCTTCGTACGTGAATCCGACTCGCACTTGGCCGGTTATTTTTTTTAAATCTATAATCATCTTCGCATTATTTGCCTTTCTAATGAAACCGGTTTGGGCCACATCGGTTGGATGGTTTTAAAGTCTATAATGGACATACTTAGGTAGAAACATTTATTGTTTTTTATATATTACTAGCTCTCCCACGCGGCTTCACTCCCGTCAACTGGCTACCTACCTACCCATCTACCCTACCTACCCTACCCTACCTACTCTACATACATAATTGTTGCGTAACATAAAGCGTTTACGCAGCGCACGCTCCCGTTGCTCTCAATAAGGAATATTTTTGCCCGTTTTTGCAACATTTGTCATTTATGCTCCGCTCATATTTGTCGTAGCATGATGTTATATAGCCTATAACTTTCCTCGATAAATAGACTATCCAACACAAAAAGAGTTTTTAAATTCCAACCAGTAGTTCCTGAGATTAGCGCGTTCAAACAAACTCTTCAGCTTTATAATATTAGTATAGATTAGGATAATTTATTTGACCCAAAATGCCTTAATGTGGCATATTTATAAGAGATCGATATATCGTGGACTTTTTTTTAGATTTACTTAAAACCAATACCGGGTAAAGCAGTTCGATAGCGCTTTTTCTTCCGACTTATTTTACAAATATCAATATTTAAGTGTAACCAACAACCTCATGAATGTGGCTGTCATAAACAAAAATATTTTACAATGCATGTCCTCGAAAAGAGCGTTTTCCAAGCAGCCAAACTGTGCGGAAAGTGTCACTTTTTTCACTAGTGCTTTTTACTTTTCAGTATTTTTTAAATTTTTATCTCCAACGTCAGCCCGTCGCATAGAGTTTTTATTATTTGAGAAAAGTTTTAAAAATTAGTTAAGTACAGATTATCATTCATATAAAAGGTAAAATAAAACTAATACTTAATTAAAAGCGTTTATAATTACTCTAGATTTAGATTTTGATCAATAAATTATTAATTTTAAATATTCATTTAATATGTTTGGCAGAACATATATTTTACTCGTGCCTTTTTGCGTTACGACGTGATAGCTATTTGCATATGCGCAGTAGATATGCCCGAGGAACTTTTAGTTTAATCTGTGGTTATGCTGAGCGCGCTTGAATAAGCCCGCCATATTTTTTATTTTTTTTTCATGGTTCCGATATATTTTTTTATTTTCTCGCACAATGCGTAGTAAAATGTTGTATGATACACGTACGTAAGATGATTTCCGACTCGTGTCGGTTTATACACTCACTCGCTTCGCTCGCTCGTGAATAAAAATGCCACTCATCGGAAATCACCTACCTTCCGCACTTGTAGCATAAATGACTATTTCCAAAGCCGACTGGTAGTGCCAGAGATTAGCGTGTTCAAACAAACAAACACTTTCACTTTATTATATTAGTAAAGATTATGGGACCAGCTCTCCTAGTACTTCTGCGCCACACCATAAGGTATTGGATTGTCTCTTTTGTTGTATTTCTCGCTATCATAACATTTTTTATTGTTAGTAGCCAGTTCATTGTTTCGTTCGTATTTCATATACTGCCACCGTCAGCTTACCTGTTCATGAGCGCTTCTATCATGCAAATGTAGCGAAGACCGCACAAGGCCGTAAACTCCGGTGGCCACTGTAGCGGCCGCCGCACCCGCAAGCACGACCGGCGCCACGGGCGTGAAGGCCGCCACGCCGATTACGCCTATGGCGCCAATAGACGCTATTGTGGTCGCTGAGTCCACTGAACTTAAGACTCGAGCCTTTATGCCCAGCGTTGGTGATGGTGCCACTGTCAGTTTTACGGCGAAAGATTCTTCGCCCTGGAATACATCAAGATATTTTTTTAAATCTTACTAGTAGTATTATAAATATGAAAGTTTGGATGGATGTGTGTGTGGATGTATGTTTGTTACACAATCACGCCAGAACGGCTGAACGAATCTGGATGAAATTTGGCAAATAGATAGATTATAGTCTGGAATAGCACATAGGCTATTTCATCCCGGTATAATGGTCCCTTGGGATGATAAAACATTTTTCACGCGCCAGAAGCCGCTGGCAGAAGCTATACTTAATTATGTTTTTGTTTGTTAGATCAGATAAATTTTATTTAGAGAATAAATCGCAGTTTGAAATTTTGTATGAAAATATGTAAAACCGCCACATATTCTTCGGGCAAAAAATACCTAACTTTTGAAAACTCAACAAATAGTTGAAAAAAAAATAGCCTCGTTTTTAAGTATGCGGTTTCCAGGCAGCATGGTTGATACCGACAACATATCAGCTAAGCTGAACTGCGAGAAACTTAAAATGCTGCTTTTTGTGATTCTTCTCTAAAGTCCCATCTAAAATTATCCTTGTATTGTGTTATTTTTATTTACCTCAAGTAGAGTTCCAGTGTATTCTCCGTTTTCAGGCACAATAATAACACATTTCGGCAGAGTGTTGTCTGTTAAATACGAATCCCAGTTTTGATAAACGCGAGCGTTTTCATCTATGTAGACGCGGCAGGATTTCACTAAGAACAATAAAATATGTTTTGAAAGTTAACGAACATTATTAAGTAAACATTTTTCTATGACTTATTTGACCGTTAAGCACAAAAAGTACAATTAAGGTAAGCACACATTACAGCCTCGTTAGTCCGTAAGCTCGCAGCGCAAAGCCTTTCGAAACAAAAAGCGCGAAGCGGTCTGCCTTAACGAGTTCGAGCGACGGCTCATACAAAATATAAAAAATATGTGATGTAAGATGAATTGTATATTTTGTTATGGGGTCCTGCCAAATGTGCATAGACCTTTACAAGTATCCTTAGGCTGCCCAGTGATCGTTGGGTACAGGACAAAGTACCTACTTCGGAAACACAGATATCCACCTTGAGATAGTAACACCCTAATCGCCGAGAAGCTGGATCAAACTGGCCCAATTATCTCATCCACATTCAAAATGCACCCGCTTGGACATTGATTGCGGACACCAACCTGTTATAAATATAAATATAAGTAGCTTTATTCATACTTACTGCCAACTGTAGTAGGTATACACTTCCTAACTCTGAATACAGCAGTACACCACATGTCACTGTCAGTTCTCTCGTGAAGGTCTAACCAGTAGTTTGAAGGCTGCATCTGATAGAACTTCAGCGGTTTCGGTTTAGCGCACACAATAAGAAGTATTGACATTACTATGTCGTCATCGTTGTGTGAATATTTACCTAGAAAAAAGTTTTTTTAAAGTTTTGCTTTTTCGTTTCATCAAATTTCAAATCACAACGGGACTTTAGAAGTTTACACTTTAATAAAAATAAAAGCCTAATTACCAAAATCTGACTATGAAAACACAATCCTATCAAGATAAAATTTAACCCTGCCAGTGATTCCATGCCAATGTACCAAATCAACCTGCCTTAGTTACCTTACCTACTAATACCTACCAACATAATTGGAAAAATTGTATCATCTAAAATATCATCTTAGAAACTGAGCTTCATGTAATTAAGAAATTTTTTTCATTTGGGATTATTTTTGGTATCAGCAATGAAATTTATTTTTACCCGACTACCGATGGAGGTTTATGAGGAATATGAGGTGCTGCAGGTGGGACAAACAAAAATTATAGAAATACCTACCAAAACTTTCATTTATCACCGCAGACAGCGCCTCATAATTTAAATTTCTAATTTAATATATTTCTTTATATCCTTGAATAAATTTATCACAAAACAATATAGTACTATGGTGCTTTCTAGATTATTTTACAGAAATTAATAAATTATACCAAATTATTTTTAGCAGTCAAGTTTTTTGTTTTTACAATAATTTGTTTTTTTTATGTAACATGCTTACTTTGTTCACACAGTTTTTCATACACCTTCATGACTTGTTCCTTCTGTCTGGTTGTGTAACCTTCAAGGTGTGCATTCTGATCACCAACAACTTCTGATAATTCCCCTTCAACACTTGGACCACCAAATAGCGCAAATGCTACATTTTGAAGCAAATAGTTCCTATTGCTTTTTTCATACCTGAAAAAGAAAAATTATTTTTGGACATAAATAGAAAAATATTTAAAAAAAAAAATAGCTTGCTTTATATGACTTCACAAAATATTAACATTTCATTATTATGTAAGTTTAATTGTAATAATTCAAGGTAAATGTTCCGGAATCATTTATTTAAATTATGGTAAATGTGTTTTTTTATTAAAATTATGGCTGCATAAATGGGATTTAAATTAGCGTTACAAGGTAAAGCATTCTAAAAATACCTACTTCAATATAAAGTATCTACATTTCCTGTAGTGTCAGATAAACAACATTCAAGTATTTATTTAAGTACTGATAGAGTACAAAATGTTTTAATACCAATTATTATTTTTTTTATCAATGAGTACCGTCATGGACGAGATCAAGAACATCACAAAAAGATACCAGGAAAGACTGGAAAGGCACCCTAAGGATCTGGCTGCCGCACTGAACACAAGAAGTTACAGAAAAATACTCAAAAGGAAATACATTGTGTAGTCTACCGACACCTGTGTGGACGTAAACACGAATAAGAAGTAGATGGCTCGCTGGAGTCATGCTTTTCCGCAAATGTTTACCTTCAACTAATCCGCTAAAAGTTTAAAATTGATTGCGGATCAAAAAGGAAAAATAATAAAACAAATAATAATTTAATCATTTTCATTTGCATGGCAGGAAAATTTGTTATCAAATCAATGAAAATTAGTACCTAGATGACTTGTTTCTATTGACACATTCATATATTTATTTTATTTATCTACATGCTTGGCAGTCTAGCACTGCAACGCTTGTTCTAATAATGAATATTACCTACAATATGTTTTAAGTAGAAACAACAAGTAAACAGAAACATTAAAAAAAAATGTAATTACCTTGTCAGCTTCTAAAACACAAATTTTTTGATTGAAATTAAAGGTGACACAGTAATTATAGTTATCGGCACGTAACTTGGCAAGAGTCGTTAGATGCGCAGAAATCATTTTTTAGGTCTCTTTGGTTACCTAGCGGGACGCGGGGAGCGTTTAGCACCGTTCCGAGCGCGCAATTGGTTAGTCAGTTGACATATGGATCAACTGACCAATCGTGTTGCTTCCACGTTCCGTTCATACTATACGGTGGTTGGTCAGTTCGCTCACTATGCGCGAACTTACCCCCACTATGCCAAAACCTTGCCAAGTTACATGCCGGGGACTATAATACATTGTATACTTTAGCCAGTACTGAAAAATTTATTCTATTTTACAGTTTTATGCTCCAGAGACTCAAACCATACTTACTTGACCCAGTCACAGTCACCTAAGTTTTCATAATACTCCTGCTGTACCTGTACTGGAGATACCTTCATCATAGCCTCCACAGCTTTTTCAACATTCGGATCATTCTCGTTTTGTAACATAACTGATTCGGGAAGTGTTTCAAAACTTTCCACTTGTTGTATTAAGCCCAAACGTTCTGAAGCCATTTTACTCTGAAATACATAGATATTGCATCATCATTTCAAATTAGAATAGATCTTAATCATGCAGACAAGTAATTATGTAAATTAGTGATAAGAAAACAAAGTCTTGAGCATATGATTAACAGATTCTGTAGGTACGAACAGTGAACATTCTCATTATTTCATGATCACGGTCATGGTTTTTTAAATAAATAATAATATTTATTTATTGTCTTCTTTGTTGACAATAAATTTATCTCTAGCTAATTATCCCAGCTGTATGGCTAGTTTAACTTGATGACTGATTGTACATAAACATTACGCATAATAATGTTAAATTGAATTATTACCTACTGTAAGTATGTAATTTTATTGCATTATGATGATTATATTGAAGTACAACATCCTACTTGCGTCCGTAAATAATAAAATAAAAAAGATCACTTACGACACTGGTTTGTTTTTTTATCACCAAGAAAGACCATTCACAATAATTTTATGATAAATTCCGAGCTATAAACAACCCTGCAACATATTCTTGTTCTAATTCGTCGTAAAAAGTATACAATATACTTCCCTCTTGACGTTTCTGACGTTTAAGTTTGTTTTGACGTAGCAGTTTTGACATTCCAGTAATTTTCCAGAGTAAAAAATGGATAATTTACGCAATGTGTCAAAGCTCGTCAAAGACTACAGATAATTAAGGTCTGATCTCACTGTTTGCTTGTTATAATAATTCATTCTAGACTAGATGTTTTACTTTTGTGTGATCATTTTAGCAAAACTATGTCATTAAGTCGATACATACGAAATACAGTTATATTTATATTGTACCGATTTACAACACACACAAAAATATAAAAAAACTGATTCAAGACTATAAAATAGATGTCTTGGAATCACACCTTGTAGACCAAGTAAAAATGTTCTGTGTTGTAGACCATAAAGGTATAGATAAATATGTAGACTAGAAACTTAGATAAAGTACCTATAGATTAAGTCTTGGCGTGGCCGCACATGAGACAGCAATAGTTAGTTCTGGTGTTACAACAAGAACAAGAACACTACAACCCACCATCGCACTGACACGTATTATCTATAAATAACCCAAATTCCTTGTCTCAATTAACACATAATGCCACGAAATCACAGAAAATCAAACAAAACCGAGTTTGTTTGTCAAACCTGCCATTATATTAGAGTTTGACAAACAACAGAAACCGGCCACGGTGACAAAGATAAAAAATAATCTTTTGTCCTTATTATTTACATGGAGCTGCCAATTAGCCATCTCGCTCTATCAATCAAGCTCATTTTAAGGCTTAATCTATCTATCTTTATCTAAGACTAGAAACTCCCTACCATAGATTACTGATATTAGTGGACAGTGTCGGCAGTGTTACCAACTTAGTGGATTTTCCACTTAAACTGGTGGTTTCAACCTCTTAATTAGTGACAAAATATTTATTTTAGTGGATGGTGGATTTTTCTAGCGATATTAAAATTCTATTTACACTTTAAATTACACAAAATGCGTTTTACTTGCTATTTTATGGATACGCTGTGCTTTGAGATTGGAAGGAAAATGCTGCTTTTTACCCGACTGCCGAAGGAGGGTAATGTGTTTATCAGTCTATGTATGTATGTTTGTTCCTATGTGGCGTTCTAGAGACCAAACGCGCAGGCCGATTTAGATGATTCTTACGTCAATCGAATCGTCTTAATCATGCGAGTGTCACTGACTACAAATACTACTACTAAATGGCAGATTTAGTTTTTGTTTTTATTTCGCCATTTTGTGGGCAAAAAATATTTTTTTTTCTTGCAAACCCATCGTGTGGGGTATCAAAATAAAGGGTTTTAAGAGGCAATTTCAAAAATATATAACACTTATATGTTTAAATGTACCGAATTCTAAAAAAAAATAACTAAAAAGTTGTAAATAAAAAAAAAAAAACAAAAATCCGCCTGCTTAAGAAGCGAACTAAAAAGCTGTAAACAAGAAAATATCATGCTGTGCAGTCGGAGGATACATATTCGCAAACTGGCTGACCACCTGATCCTCCGACTGCACAGCATGATTTCTTCTTGTTTACAGCTTTTTAGTTTGCTTCCTAAGCAGGTGGGTTTTTATTTTTTTTATTTTTAGTACACCATCACTAAAACAAAAGAGAATTGACAAAATACCTATACTTCATAAAATATAGCTTAATCTCTGCGACAGCTGTTAGTATCAATACAGTAACAATAGCGCTTGACAGGCTAACAATAACGTATACGTCAGTTTGGCATAATAATAATAGATCAAGCTTTGGAGGTGTAGCGCCCCTGCTGTCGTGATAAGTTTGTTTATTTACATTAACGCAGGCATTACATTAATTACGACGGCGGCACAGGACACCAGTCGTTCGTCAGCACTCATACTGTTAAGTTAGGTCGTAGAATAGTTTAGAGTAAAAATTAATTAGTATTTGTTGTAAGTGTTATGTGAGAACAATATAATACGGTTTTATTTTATCGTGAATTGTTATTTGATTTGACCACCATAACACACGCATCATAGTATCCTAAATTAGTAACCCCGACGTGATTGTTTTTTGGGCCACAGTGTACTAACTTTTGTGACTATTTGTGTGCGATCAGTGAGTTTTAAATTCGGAGATAATGACCACTGGTGTTACGGACGTACCCCATATTCCATCTACGGACATTATGGCAGATATCGTGCAGTTGACAGCTGAGATTGCAAAGGTCAATGCAACGTTGACAAACATGCGGCGTGGTAGCTCAAGATCAAGAAGTAACAACCGTTATCCGAGGCGCTATTCAAAAGGTCGTCATCAAGAAATCGTACACCGGATTCCCCAGACTGGCTATGCAGTTATCACTTTCGGTACCGCCATAGTGCCAATCACTGCGTATCTCCTTGTGCGTGGAAGCAAAGGGATTACAGCAAAAAGGGAAATGCCAGATCTTCACAGTCGGAAAACTAATAAGCGCGGTGCAGTCGTCGGCGGAGCTCTGCGCTGTGGTGCCCTGCAGCCGCCTATCAGTAATGGACTACAACTCAGGTTTGCGTTTTCTCGTCGATACAGGCGCGAACGTATCTATCTTACCGGTAACGAAGAGAATTTTCCTAAGCCCGAGAATGTATCCGAATTGAGACGGTTTTTAGGCATGCTAAATTTTTATAGGCCACATTAATCAAATTTGGCTTCGTATCAGTGTGAGCTTAATAAGTATTTAGTTAACGCGAAGAAGAATGATAAGACTAAAATTAATTTGACAGATGTTGCTGAGAACGCGTTTGTGCAAAGTAAGACGGATCTGCAGAAGGCCGTTACACTGTCACATCCTCGTCAAGATGTTCCACTTGCGTTAATGGCCGATGCTTCTAATATATCTATAGGTTCAGTTTTGAAACAAAAGGTAGACGGTGTTTGGAAACCGTTAGGCTATTTTTCAAAGAAATTAACCCCTACGGAACAAAAATATTCAACCTATGATAGGGAGCTGCTAGCCATTTACAGATCGATTAAATATTTTCGCAAATTATTCGAAGGTTGCCCTCTGACTGTGTATACAGACCACAAAGCTTTATGTACTGCTTTTTCAAAATTAAGTAAAGATGACAATGAAATACCAAGAAGGACGCGTCAACTACTTTTTATTAGTGAGTTCACGGACGATATTCGCCACATTAAGGGTACTGATAATATAGTAGCGGATACATTGTCGCGAGTAGAAACAATTCTCTGTCCGACTGTACTCGACTACAGTGCACTCGCTGACGCGCAAATGAAAGACGAGTATTTATTGCGCATACTTGATATTACTGAATGCAATGCCAGATCTTCACAGTCGGAAAACTAATAAGCGCGGTGCAGTCGTCGGCGGAGCTCTGCGCTGTGGTGCCCTGCAGCCGCCTATCAGTAATGGACTACAACTCAGGTTTGCGTTTTCTCGTCGATACAGGCGCGAACGTATCTATCTTACCGGTAACGAAGAGAATTTTTAAAAACTTAAGGTGTTCTGACTACAAATTATATGCTGCCAACGGTACCGAAATTGCTACTTATGGCGTAAAGTTGCTTGTACTAAACCTAAAGTTACGTAGACCATACCGTTGGGAGTTTATTATAGCTGATGTTAAGCAGCCTATTCTGGGCGCAGATTTCTTGTCCTATCATAAAATATTAGTTGATATGAGTCAGCGAAAACTTATAGATCAGACTACAAACTTAAATTTATCAGCCGCAATTGTAAAGCTATTTATTTCAGCAAATTAACCTGCTCTAACAGCGTACTATGCCTACGCATACTCCTGGCTAAATTATGGAATCGTGGTATGGGGCAATGGTGTAGACAGGGATAGACTTTTTATTCTACAAAAGAGATGCATACGAATTCTTGCCAATATAGATAACGCAGAAAGCTGCAGGCCATTCTTTGTAAGATACAAAGTCCTTACACTAACTGGTATCTATATTTTAGAACTTAGCAAATTTATAAGAAAACACCCGGCACTATTCCCACTCACTAAGGACCTTCGCCCGCAACATCGCAGTATTAGACGCCAAAACAAGAATGAATTAGCCTTACCAAGCTCAAAATTAAGTATATTCCATTCAGGACCTTTAGCCATGTGCTTTAAAATATATAATAAGCTTCCAAATTCAATGGACATAGAATACGAACATAAATTTAAAAACAGTCTCCAAAAATACCTTATATTAAAATCGTATTACAATCTAAAGGAATTCTTTGACGATAAGTAAATTTTGACATTGAAATTCATACCTGAACACAATACACACAACACTTACTACAATTTTGAATTATGACCTACCTATGTTGTTTTATGATTATTATTGTTATCGGTGTATGTTTTAGTTTAATTTCTATCTTATTTTAATTTATGAATGGAAATGATGACCAAATTGTTTGTTTTTTAATTTTATTTTATCTTATTTTAATTTATGAATGGACATGATGACCTAATTGTTTGTTTTTAATTGAATTTTTATCTTATTTTAATTTATGAATGGAAATGATGACCAAATTGTTCTCACCTATCCTATATTTTAACATACAGTTACTTGTTTAAAAAACAAATGTTGGACACTTGATAAGCATGTAATAATTAGTGTTTGTTTAAGCACAGTAGTTTGTTTATTTGTGACACTGTAGCATTTTTAACAATTTATATTGCTGTGCCCTAGCACGGTTCATGTATGAAATCTTTATATTTGTAACAACTTTGTAAACTACATGAATGCAATAAATGATTATGATTAAAGATGCAACAGTCTTCCGTTAATTCTATTATTGAGAGTTGTCCATATTATCATTTATTGTGTATGTATCCCGAAATCACAAAACCAGCGTCATTCAGGGAATCTCCTCCGCATATTGTGTTGCATTATATCGAGACGACGGGACCACCCGTTCATGCTCGCGCTCGTCCTTTAGCGACAGACAGATATAACAAAGTTAAGGAAGAGTTTAGAATTATGCAGGAATTAGGTATCTGTAGGCCATCTAAAAGTGCTTGGGCCAGTCCACTTCACGTTGTTCCGAAAAAAAACGGTGAATTAAGACCATGTGGCGACTATCGTCGCTTAAACGCGATGACAAAGCCTGACAGGTACCCAATTCCTCGTTTGCATGATTTCACATACGTATTGGCGAATAAAATAATATTTTCTAAATTAGACATAAATAGAGCCTACCATTGCATAAATATAGCACCGGAATATAGAGAAGACAGCCATAATAACCCCATTTGATCTATATGAATTGCCCCGCATGACGTTCGGTTTGCGAAACGCAGCACAGACATTTCAGCGTTTCATGAATAATACTGTTTTACAGGGTTTGGATTTTTTATATAATTATTTGAATGACGTCATCATTGCTAGTGAAAATAACTCCATAAGGAACATTTAAGGTTGGTTTTTGAACGCTTCAATACTTACGGCATCACAATAAACTTAAGCAAGTGTTGTTTTGGACAGTTGCGCATAGTTTTTAGGGCATGAAGTTAGTGTAGATGGTATCAGACCACTCGATGAGAAAGTTCAGGCAATTGTGAATTTTCCTAAGCCCGAGAATGTATCCGAATTGAGACGGTTTTTAGGCATGCTAAATTTTTATAGGCCACATTAATCAAATTTGGCTTCGTATCAGTGTGAGCTTAATAAGTATTTAGTTAACGCGAAGAAGAATGATAAGACTAAAATTAATTTGACAGATGTTGCTGAGAACGCGTTTGTGCAAAGTAAGACGGATCTGCAGAAGGCCGTTACACTGTCACATCCTCGTCAAGATGTTCCACTTGCGTTAATGGCCGATGCTTCTAATATATCTATAGGTTCAGTTTTGAAACAAAAGGTAGACGGTGTTTGGAAACCGTTAGGCTATTTTTCAAAGAAATTAACCCCTACGGAACAAAAATATTCAACCTATGATAGGGAGCTGCTAGCCATTTACAGATCGATTAAATATTTTCGCAAATTATTCGAAGGTTGCCCTCTGACTGTGTATACAGACCACAAAGCTTTATGTACTGCTTTTTCAAAATTAAGTAAAGATGACAATGAAATACCAAGAAGGACGCGTCAACTACTTTTTATTAGTGAGTTCACGGACGATATTCGCCACATTAAGGGTACTGATAATATAGTAGCGGATACATTGTCGCGAGTAGAAACAATTCTCTGTCCGACTGTACTCGACTACAGTGCACTCGCTGACGCGCAAATGAAAGACGAGTATTTATTGCGCATACTTGATATTACTGTCGCTGTCCGCATTCTTTATGCGGACAGGGACAGTTATATCAAGTATAAACAAATGTTATTACCAGAATGAAATAAGCCAATTTATTGTGAAACTTCTGGAAACTCTGGAACTTCTGGAACTTCTGGTTAGTCTGGCCAACGAAAGCGTGATCTGGAGTATTTTCAAAGTTGGGGTATGGCAACATTATTAATCTGTGTATTGTCTGTGATTGCGATTGTTAGTATGACTTGGTAATCTTGATCCATGTTGGCTGATTGTTATATATTTACGATATGATGATACCTTTTCTTATGTTTATGTTTCAATATTCCTCATTTGGCCGAATAACTGCAGAAGACTGAAAAAATTGACGGACCATGTAATAAATGGGGCAAATAAATATAAACAAAGAGATAACATAACATAAGAAGTATTGGAAAAATTTATATAAGTGTAGATGATGATTCAGATACAGATGAATACTTAGAGGTTGAATTTTTGGAGTATGATTTTGAGTATGATGATTAAGTAATTAATAAATTAAATGTTAAGTGGGTTAATATTATGTAATTACTAATAAATAAATCTACACGCTCTTTTTTAACTCACATCCATGACAGTCACGGCTCCGTCACACTTCACCAAACGGAGCCAATAAATCAAAAAATAAATTATAATAAATACAAATAATACAAGTATCAAAACTTTTAACTAGAGGTATAGTTGGTGATACCACATGAGGATTTTTTGAATTTGCCGCGTTTTTCAGATCACACTTTCGTTGGCCAGACTCTAGACCATATTTAACAGAACATTTTAGAAAAATTGCTTTTGATAGTGCGCATAGTTTGAGCCATCCCGGTATTAGAACAACGAGAAAGATGGTTTCTGAGTATTCTGTTTGGCCTGGTATGAATAGAGATGTTGGTTTGTGGGCTAAAACCTGTCTGCAATGTCAGAGTTCGAAGGTCAGTCGTCACGTAATGTCAGGCATAGGAGAATTCACACTGTCTGGTCCTTTTGAGCATATCCACGCGGATATTGTTGGTCCCTTATCAACATATTTTTACAAGGATTTAGATATTTAGTCACTATTATAGATAGGTGTACGCGTTGGCCAGAGGCTTTCCCCTTCAGGAAATAACTGCAAAGGTAGTTGCGAAATGTATATACGAGGGATGGATAGTTAGATACGGTTGCCCGATTAGGATAACGACCGATCAGGGTCGCCAATTTGAATCGTAGCTTTAAAAAAACATAATGATTTTTCTAGGAATTCATAAAATTAGAACCACGCCATACCATACCCAGAGCAACGGCGCCGTGGAAAGGTGGCATCTTTCATTGAAAGCCGCCCTCATGGCACGTTTGCACGAAAATACCAATTAGTTTGAGCAACTGCCCAGTGTGTTGTTCGGCATGCGGGCTGCCATTCGCACGGGTAGCATTGTCAGTGCCGCGCAGTTAGCATTCGGTAGATCTTTACGTTTACCTGGCGAGTTTTATGAACGATCCAATGATAGTCATAACAACGACCCATATAGTTTAATTAAAAATATTCAGGAAACTATTATTTCTTATAGTCCTACTAGAAATAAGCTTAGTTCTAAGAAGATATTCATACATCCCGATTTACAAAATACAGAATTGGTATTTGTTCGGGACGATGCTGTTCACAAATCCCTTAAACCACCTTATGACGGTCCCTTTAAGGTTCTTGAATGTGATTCTAATGTTTTTAAAATTCAATTGCCCGATCGCGAAGCTCGTATCTCAATCGATCGATTGAAACCAGCTTTCGCGATTAACGAACAAAATTCTCTTGTCTATGACAAATTGGAAATTAAGGATGACAATATTCCCACAACGCAATTGCCCGATTCTACGCAGAAAAGTACGCAAGTTTTGCGGAGTGGTAGGGTAATACGACGACCTGTAAGGTTTGCGGACCAGGTATTCGCACACCGTAGGAGTGTAAAATAAGTTAGGTAGATTTATGACGTAGTTAGTTTACGTTTTGAATATCGTGGGATAATAAGAACAATATGCAATTGTTATTCTGTTAGTAAAGAAATTACTTATTAGATTATAATTATTAATCCTATTACATATGGTATAAGATTTGATATTGTATAACTCCAGTTGAATATACAACTCATGACATGCTGTAATGTAGGTGCGTTTTTGATTTCGTTTTTAATTACGGGGAGGATGGTGAAGGTACATACATACATGCATACTATGTAAGCGCACGTGCATAGGTATATATGTGTAAAGTGTCATCTTCACAATTCTCATCCATTTTATTAATTGTTTAAGTAGTCCAGTTTAACATCTTGAACCGTAAAAAAGCCTAAATTTGTCTATCCAGAGTATCTAGTAATAGTGAAATATTGTCACCCTGAAATACAGCAGTACGAATAGCTTTTCGAATAAGCGTCGTATTAAGTGCAACAGTTTATAAGTAGTAAAGGGAAATATAAATTATGTGTAATAAATATTACGAGCTGAGTGCTCTATAAATAATACAGTCTAACTTATTGAAACACAGAGTTTTAATATTGTGTGATGTCGTCATTGTGTAAACAAATAATTCGAAAGTGTTAAGAATATTGTTTACTTACTTAGAAGTATATTTCTAAGTACTACTTGAGCACACAATGCGCTAGCCATATTATGAAGTATCGAGATAAGAGAATGTTTATGTTTTGAATGTTTATGATTGTTTATCATTGATCTGTAGCGCTCGCTCGATCTATGCAGCAGAGTCATAAAAAATTGGACCTCTCGGATTCGTGCCAGCATACGAAGCCGCGGTGGACATTTGAACGATGTCATATTCCATCCATAATTGGCATAAATGGGCCTTTTAAATAAAAAATAAATTTCGTTAATATCTCACACACATCTTGTTTTATTCAATTTTAACATCGACCGGTCCTTGTTGAAAGACCCTTTATTACTGACATTTAATAATAAACAGATACTGTACTGGTGGTCTAAAACCCAAGTATCTAATACTGTTTATATCTGTCAAGTTCAAGTTGAAAACGCGCGAACATCGAATTAACGATGTCAGTTTAATATGGATCAGTATTCCCGCGAAGTTCAAAATGGTTAATATTTTATAAAATTTAAAATATCGATCGAAATAGATAGGCTAATTACATAAGTAGTTGCTAAAGTCTGGCAAACGAAAGTAGACACTCGAATTATTTGCAAACTTTTTATATGGCAATGCTATACTAATGTCAACCTCAATTGTTGTGGTCTTGATAGTAGCATTTATTCAGTGAAAAATTAAAAAAAAAAACAATTAAAAGTGGATTACGGGAGATGTTGTTTCGCATGATGTCTAAATATCAAGGAAACAACAGGAGGAAGAAGATTCCAGTGACCAATGAATCTTTTCACATGGAAGTCTTAGATTCATATTTTGATTATGGTAGTGAATAATCAAAAATTATTATAGAATACTGTTGTTTTCTTTTTATTCAGATTGATAGATACATAATTTATCTAAAGTATTACCTACCTAAAGTACTTATAGTATTTTTATTCAGATGAAATAAAATAAATAATGCTAGAGTATCAAATTAGGTTATTCCAGGTATTTCATACTAGTTTTGGGGATGCTATGCTGATATTTTTTAAATTTGCCGCGCTTTTTCAGTCTCTACTTTCGTTTGCCAGACTATCTTTTTCGATCCCACTACCGGAAATGGGAAACATGCATTCTCTCTGTGAGAGGGAATGGGTCGTAATTGGTACGGGTTGATGCGTGTCACAAAATGTCTTATAATATTTGCTTCTAAATTTTCGATGTTTTTCTTCAGCGCTAAGTAGATGTAGAGCACCCTACTGGTTCTGAAGTTGAACTGGACAGGTAAGTTGGAGCCGTATTACCACTGCGTACTGCGTAGGTACGTATTTTAGATATAGTTAAACTAATTGAAGCTGGGGTGGAATTAATAAGGTTGAAATTGTACTACGTAGGTATCTCGGTTTACAGTAGACATCTAACTCTTGATATATTTTTTTATGGGAAATAATAAGTCTAGCCACAAAATTATTTATTGGACACGTGATTAAACTTCTAATTTTATAACTAAGCAACGGGAAAATGACATAGCCTCTAATAAACTAATTCGTCTTTTTTGCAACGCCAACTAAATATTCTACAGAAAGCGTCAAGTAAAGATCATCAATTATTGTGACTTGTCCTTCTTATTTATACATTGCCACGTAATTTACTAACTCGGCCACGGATTTTATATCTTGTCACCATTTTACGTTTTACAGCTTCAACGCAATATCCTCAAAAAAATATAATTCAAGCTTCTATCGAAGAAAGAAAGAAAGCATAATTTATTATAACTTAGCATGTAAAACAATACATCATATTCTTTTATCGTGAAAATAGCCACTGCATGATTTGGCGCGAGTACGCGAGACGACAGCGACCGGCCATTTGCACCAATCAGAGAGCGCCATTCGATTCATGTGACGACGAGTTGAGTTGATCACATCTCGATTCGACGAGTTGATTATATTTAAAATAATAAATGACGGTCAATGAATAAGTCCAAGAGCGAGCGTAGCGAGCTCGGGAGCTTAGGGCACCCCGACACGGACAGGTTAGGTTCGAAGGAGATGACGGGAGCTGAAGTGAGCGAGCAAAGCGAGCGAACTCAGCTCCCGTCATCTCCTTCGTGTTAGGTTACTTTAAACCCTGCATACAGAAATAGGAGCCCCGCGCAGCGGGGCTCCGTCGATTCTGTCGCATAAATACTAATCCAACTTGCACCTATTCTATATTAAAACCAAAAAATATAGTCTTTTATTTTGTCTCTCCTCAATAGCTTCTGGTAATATTAGTGGCCAATATACTATTTGATGAAATGTTTTTGCAATTTTTTTACGATCAATTAATATGGGATGAGTTACATTTTAAACGTACTGAGTTAAAAAATTAGAAGCTAAATAAATATATTTTTTGATGTCATTTAATAGTATTTTAGAAATTTACTGTTAGAATGCATGTTAAAAATTTTACACGTAAGTTACATTTTAAACGTACTGAGTTAAAAAATTAGAAGCTAAATAAATATATTTTTTGATGTCATTTAATAGTATTTTAGAAATTTACTGTTAGAATGCATGTTAAAAATTTTGATGCTAAAAAATAACCATCATGCTGAGTTGTATTTAGAGTGGTTTACATAGAAGATAACTAGTGGCTAACATAGTATTATTTAGATGCTCGTTAATTGTGGCTGACTTAGTAATTTAGAAGGCAACATACATTTTTGGGGGCGAATAATGATATTAAAAAGAAGCCTGTTTAATTAGCACCCTTTTTTTATTGGGACAATCTCAGCGCACTATTCCCAAACGACTGCAACTCCAGAAAGCCAGAATCAACAGTGGCGACCACCAGAAAGAGCCGAGGCAATGAAGCTCGACGAAGTCTTGTAGAATGAATTTTACTGTCTTGGATCCCGGAACGAAATTAATCAGAAAATAATAAAGCTGGAGTAGGAAAACAAGTAACTCTTGATATTATTAAATCGACTTGTATTATTCATTGGATTGGTTCGAATTATCGTTACAGTCGTTAGTATATGGTAGTATTATATTATCTGTGGCATAAGTAATTGTGTAAATACTTTTAGCCCCACTGTATCTAATGACAGTGTCCTTACGTCATACGTAGGTTTTGTAATCATCAATAAGGCACCCATTTTCCATACCGGTGATTAAAGCGTCACCACAAACCTATAATTATTTTAACGCGTTGGTTTGTTAGACCCATGCGGGCTGATAATTATAATGAGAAACAGGAACCTAGTCTCGTGTTGGTACCAACCTATTCTTAACCCCGACCTTAACTTGACACACGTTTTTTTATCAGGTTTCTGGCCTTCGGGGTAGACTGTAAAGCTGAGAGTAAAACGATAGCGATTTTTGGCGGGTATTTGTAGAAATAAGTGCATTTTATAAACAGCGAGCGATTAGCAAACGATTGTGTAGGACCTACCATACCTAACCTACACTGTAGGTAATTCCGAATTTTAAGACAAAGCGTTTGATCGCGCGATGATTGCTAATTGCTGTTTCTTACGTAATGCTTAAAAAAAAAAGTTAATTAAAAAAATCAAAAAACCCGACTGCTTGAAAAGCGAACTAAAAAGACATAAACAAGGAGAAAATCATGAAAGAAAGAAAGAAAGAAAGAAAAATATTTATTTGTGATACATCTTCGCGAGCTGGCTGACCAAAACCAGACGTATCCTCCGACTGCACAGCATGATTTTCTCCTTGTTTACGTCTTTTTAGTTCGCTTTTCAAGCAGTCGGGTTTTTTGATTTTTTTAATTAACTTTTTTTATTTATAACTTTTTAGTTATTTTTTTTTCGTATTAGGTACATTTAAACATATAAGTGTTATATATTTCTGAAATCACCTCTTAAAATCCTTTATTTTGATACCCCACACGATAGGTTCGGAAGAAAAACAATATTTGGGCCCCCACAATATGGCGCCCAAAAACCGCCATATTCCTATTTTCCCATTTGCATGTAGCCAGTGACACTCGCGGGGTTAAGACGAATCGATTGACGTAAGAACCATCAAAATCGGACCACGCGTTTGGTCTCTAGAACGCTACATAGGAACAAACATACATACATACATACATACTTACATACATACATACATACATACATACATACTTACATACATACATACATACATACATACTTACATACATACATACATAGACTGATAAACACATTACCCTCCTTCGGCAGTCGGGTAAAAAGCCTGCGGGTGAGTGGCATTCTCAGTCTCACCTCGCTCCCGATAGTTTCTTTAGGTACATGAAGGATCTGACCGCCAGACCATCCAATGTGCAACGTCTGTAACGACGCAATCCTGACTAAGGAACCTTCATTAAGTTCCTAAGTGCTTTCATACGTGTTTTAATCTATGAAAAGTTAGGACGTTTTAATTACTATGAAATAAACCTGTAGCATAAAACGACACTAACTTTAATACTCAATTATAGTTGCCCGGGTCGAAGTACTTAACTATGTTGATTGTTACCACATTTTCTACCTACCTACATATACATCATATCTAATCTATGTTTCCATTTCCACGTAACCTAATAATCTATTATTGTACAAGAATAGATACGTTTTTTAGGGTTCCGTACCCAAAGGGTAAAAACGGGACTATTACTGAGACTTCGCTGTCCGTCTGTCTGTCTGTCTGTCTGTCACCAGGCTGTATCTCATGAACCGTGATAGTTAGACAGTTGAAATTTTCACAGATGATGTATTCCTGTTGCCGCTATAACAACAAATACTAAAAACAGTATAAAATTAATATTTAAGGGGGGCTCCCATACAACAAACGTGAAATTTTTGCCGTTTTTTGCTCGATATTAATAACGGCAACAGGTAGACGCTTGAAATATTCACAGAATATTTAGTTGTATATTCTCTTCAAAAAATAATTATTATAAAAAAAAAAAAAAAAATAAGGGGGGCTCCCATACAACAAACGTGATTTTTTTGCAGTGTTTTGCGATAATGGTACGGAACCCTTCGTGTGCGAGTCCGACTCGCACTTGGCCGGTTTTTTTTTTAAATAGATAAATAATCTCTATCAACGAAAAGGTCGTTCTTGTTCAATTTTGACTGGTTTCAAACCCATTGTTCGACCACTGTAAGTTTACATTTTGTTAACAATGTACGTCGACTATGTTTATCAGCGGCGCGTAATATTTCGTGTCATCCACGTATATGATACCTTGCAGTATGTTTGCAACTCATGTAAAGCCAGTCAATACGTTCGACTAAGGCGTTAGTGATAAACGTATGCGTATTTGTGACTTATAGTGTTGTGTGATAAGCAGTGGCTTACAGTTCGTACTTATTAACCAATAATAAAGTATGTACTTAACTAGGCACTTAAAGTTTTAATGTTCAAGTCAAGTTTTACCATTAAAACAGATTAGCGAATTAAAGTCCTTTTCGTGGAAAAACTATTTACAGGCATCTTGTAATCGTGGTGTGTTCTGTAACGAAAACGAATAAAGGGCATTTAATTTACAATTAATGCAATTTAACTCTCTCTCTCTCTAGAAGTGTTTCTGAATGGCTTAAAAAAAGGCAGTTATACTAAGAAGTGAGTGACTATATTGAAAAATAAATGTTAAAGACTAAGAAAATCACCATGGCTTATCTCACTCTGGCAGCAATACGAAGAAAACTAGCTTCACCCAAAGCTTTAATTTTTTTAATACTAAGTGTATGCATGTTCATTCCTCTTGGATCTTATTTGCACGACATGCATACTTTATCGAACCGGCTTCGGGCCCAGGATCGACACATTTTAATGAACAGATATCATAGACAATACGTGAATGAATTTTTCGCAAATCGTGAGGTAAGTGTACCTATTTACGAGTGCTGCAAAAAACTCTGCGAAAATTAATAAGTATTTCTTGCTAGCATGATTTCTTGAGCGGTTTATTTCGACTATACCTGACCAAACTAAATACTCATGCTAATAATATTTTTTTAGTAGGTATTGGTATACAAATTTAAATCATCACAGTGGATATTAGTGCTCATACAATCCATATCGTCCCCAGCATGACCGTCCTATTAGGTTGATAGAAGGTGTTTATGACTAACCATAACTAATCTCATCCTAAAAAAAAACAGTTCTGGCACTTGACACTCAAAAATGAAAAGCCCTAATATTGTATTTACTACAACCCGAAACAAAGCTAGTCCGTGATCGGATATGATAGATGGATCCACAGAGAAAAATAATATATAGGATGGATCATAGGGCGCGCGTCGGCAATAAGTATCCTTTAATCTCTTTCTTTCTTTCTTTTTTTTTTTCTTTTTTTCGTTATTTTTTTTTTAATGTTTTGGTTCCGGGACCAGTGTCCATTATTAGTTTAAAAATGGAAATAAAACATGCAGGTGCAATTTTGATAGGCTCTAAAGAATTCGTGTCCGGGTGTCCTAAATTTATTGTTATGAGCTTCAGTCGGCACAGTGTTGGCCCAGTGGTCCGGCCCCGAATTATGTGTCATAAATTCGAAGATATGTGACATCCAACAACCCGCACTGGGCCCGCGTGTTGGATTATGGTCCATTCTCTCTCTAACAGAGAGGAGCCCTGTGTCCCAGCAGTCGTAACATTAAAAAGCTGATGATGAGCTTCAGTATAAAGACTAGCGATCATTAGGAAAACGTCAGGTGGTTCGGAATGTTTGCCTGTATCTAAAGAATTCATATCCGGGTACCCTAACTAAATTCATTGTTCTGAGCTTCAGTTTAAGGACTATATAGCGATCATTAGGAACACGTCAGGCAGGTGGTTCAGGCTTTATGGTTTTTGATTGTGAGAACCCTCAATCGTGTGACAAATTTTGCGGAAGAGTCACTCAATAAAGTCATCGTAAACATTAATATCTTTGTGTTGTAATAAAAATCAGTATCATTCGCGGCCATTGAAGTAGTTTATCGATAAGGAAAACATTGAACAGTGTAGTTAATGGACCTATCAGCTAGTATACAATATTCATGACTGTTATGAATATAGTGATGTATTCTTTAAAGTGATGATTTCATATCTGCAGATCTAAAGCAAAAAGTAAGTAACGTCATGGTAACATCCCATCACGACCCAGTAGTAAATATATTAGTATTTATAACCAAATCAACCTTCATCACGAGGCTATAAAACTAATGTAGGCACACTTAATGTTTATGATTGGCTCCGACAAATGTTTCATAAATTGTTTCCTACATAACGGCATTACTTACTTATTTCTCGTGGATCGTTGCTGCATTTACAAATCCGGAACTAACATTATTTGTTAACTTTTTTTACCATTATAAGTTTATTTACAGATTATAAAATACTTACGTTACTTTAACTACATATATATTGAAACTCTTAAATAAAAACAAATACGAACTAGCTAAGCCTAAAAATAAACAAGTCTAAAATATAGCGTCGAAAAAATCCTCCACAACGTTGTCCACTGGTATTGTGTCCAAAACAATGGCAGCATTGCCACGTTGTATGGCACTGCTTATTCTCTGACGGAAGTACCTTTGTTTAACAGACCGTTCAAATATGTTTTGTATGTGTTGTGCTAATCAAACACGTAAACCAGGAGAGCGGAAGCCCAAGATTAATTTGGCATATTTCATATTCTGAGGAGAGGACGCTCGCTAATTAACTTCGGCATCTCTTTCTAGTTTCTGGCTAATAATTACACATCACATCATCAGCCTATTAATGTTCCCACTGCTGGGACACAGGCCTCCTCTCTGTGAGAGGGAATGGGCCGTTATCCACCACGCGGGCCCAGTGCGGGTTGGTGGATGTCACATGTCTTCGAATTTTTGGTTCTAGGACATGCCGGTTTCCTCACGATGTTTTCCTTCACCGTTTTGAGAGCAGTGGTGATGAAATAATTTACACAAAGTAAAGCGCCTGCCTGGGCTCGAACCCATGACCTACAACTTGTAAGTCACGGCAGATACCACTGGGCCACCACTGCTCTGGTAATAATTACCTACGCTAATAAACCTAGATAATTAATCTAAAACACGGTCAAAATAACTGTGCACTTCGACTGTCATCGACCCCACTCCCGACGACCAGCGCGGCGCCTCGGGCGCCAATAGCGAGAGTCTAAAGTCAGAGTGACGTGACAGCGCAAAGTGCACAGTTATTTTAAAACCATGGGGGAGAACTGCCAAGCCCAAGCTTGCCATTTCACGGACTTCAGCCAAGACTACATGAACTCGATCCACTTAAAGTTGGGTCCGCTGGTTCTCATATATCTTCCTGAAAATTACGGCACACAAGATCAATATCGACTGAGACTTGGGTCTGACAATGCTTTTTACACGACTGCCGAAGGAGGGTAATGTGTTTATCAGTCTAAATATGTGTGTTTAAAATGGCGGATTTTGGGCGCCATATTGTGGGGACCAAACTTTTTTCCTTCCAAACCCATCGTGTGGGGTATCAAAATAAAGGGTTTTAATAGGTGATTTCAAAAATATATAACACTTATATGTTTAAATGTACCTAATTCTAAAAAAAAAAATACAAAAAAGTTGTAAATAAAAAACGTTAATTAAAAAAAACAAAAACCCAACTGCTTAAAAAGCGAAAAAAGAAATAGAAGCTTTTTTTAGTTAGCTTTTTTTATAGGCGTTTTTTGTGAAACATTTACGGTACCATCTGTAAACTCGTTTAATGGGAGTAAGGACAGGCATATTATACACTATGAATACCATCGCCTTATGATTAAATATTAATTAGTGATATAGGAGGAAAGCAATTTTATTTTCCAAAAATACTAAGATCCTAAAACATTTTACCACATCGATGCGGGCCAATGAGTTTTGCAACTATACCAAACGTGTTGATAACAATTAGGTAGTCAAACGGCCTTGATGTTCTGAAACTTTGTTTTTAGGGTTCCGTATCCAAAGGTGCCATCTATGGTGCCCTTCGAGTTTCAGCTGTCACTTTATCAAATATTTTCCTGAAAGTTAAGTTTAAAACATTATAAATATGTATAAGGTTTAGTAGTTATTAAAATTAAATATAACAGCTTCATTTTTAGGGTTTCGTACCCAAAGGGTAAAAACGGGACCCTATTACTAAGACTCCGCGATCCGTCTGTCTGTCTGTCCGTCTGTCACCAGGCTGTATCTCATGAACCGTGATAGCTAGACAGTTGAAATTTTCACAGATGATGTATTTCTGTTGCCGCAATAACAACAAATACTAAAAACAGAATAAAATAAATATTTAAGTGGGGCTCCCATACAACAAACGTGTTTTATTTACCGTTTTTTGCGATAATGGTACGGAACCTTTCGTGCGAGAGTCCGACTCCCACTTGGACGGTATTTTTCTTTCTGCTTTAGGTACCCTAAAAATTATTAGAACTGGTTTCTGCTGTATGGCTCTACTAGTTCAACGCTCTAGATCCAATTTAAAATATTCATCCAGACTAACTATAGTAGCTACTGTTTTACTTTTTGTGGAGCTTATTTACATAATCTTTTTTGTACTTACTGATATAGTGTGAAATTATATGCATGGCTCAAGTGTTGTACAAACAATGACCCAACACACAACTATATTGTGTTGACAGCCACCAATAGATGAAGCATAGAAAAGTAATGTAGGTTTATCTACTCGTTCCTAATGATAAGGCACGATAGTAGTTTTATAAGGTACTAGCGACCCGCCCCGGCCTCGCACACTAAACTCCATTTGAAATAACATTAGACATGTTTCCAAATCTTTTTACAGTCCGTTCAACCGATTTTGAGTTCTATCCAGTAAAAATAAGGATGACATAAAAAGCATAAACATGTTACCAAAACGAACTGTTTACTACAGCTACCATTTGTCTTATTACCAACGCAATAGAAGTCAAAATCGGTTGAACGGGCTGTAAAATGGGCTGATTTAAATGTCTAATGTTATCGTTAATGGAGTATAGTAGCTTATATTATTACGACTAGACCTTTTGTCGCATCAAGCGAGTCCAGTCATCGGTGTGATACCCGTGTTTGAATTTGTTTTCGAACGCGTTAATTTTTCTTTTGCGTTAACTCCTAAGATATTCATTTAAATTATATGGTGTAAAAGATTATCATAATGTGCATGAAATGCTTAATTTAGCTAACTGTTTAAATAACAAACTGTTACTGTGTTGTTGTTGTGTTGTTGTTGTTACTGTTACTGTTTACTGGTTAAATAATAATTTTGACCCACTGCCCGCAGCCTAATTGCGAAAGTGAATTCGGCAAGGCACAGTTTGACCGCCATCAATCGACGAATCACTTAGACGGAAATCCACATCGTGTCTTTCATCTCGCATGTGATTGGTCGATTAACGGCGGTCAAACCCTGTGCCTTGCCGAATTCACTTGCGGAATTAAGCTGTTGGACCTATAGTGAGTTTATTATAAGACTGTGCTCCATTGATGTAATTTCCAGTGCGAGAATAAACTAATAAATACAAATAAATAAGTAGAATTGTTAGTTAATATCTTATCCGCTCAAAATTCAGTAAAATAGCAGTCGAATTCAATCTTTAGTTGCACCATAATGTACAAATGATAGGTACCTATGAAATGTGTCTATCTACATTATTGTAGTTATTAGTTCGCAAGTTAGAGCGTGATATTAAATTGCATTGATTGTTATTGTATATGCCTTTCATGTATCGCTGAATACAATCAAGATAATGTTTATGTGAATTTCAGCGCGTATTTTGTGTGTGGAAAAATCTCACGCTTGCGTCTGCTTGTAGGTAATTGAGAACCTCCCCTCTTGCGATATTGTATCCTTGTACCATCAGACGTTTGTCGCGAAACAGCCAGCCGTATTGAGAAGGGGAAACTGGAACGGGAAAATCGTGACCTCTTATACGGACGGACACCAACTCAGACCTGCGCGCTGTGCTTAAATAGTCGTAAAAGTTTCCTCTCTATATCTAGATTTAGGACCTCCTGCGCGTCAGACTAGAGATACGAACTGTGAAAGGACAGATATCCCACTCTTCACACTTTATCACCTACCGCGACACGAATTGCTGTGGTCGGTTCAGAAATCTCTGAACCAGGTCTCTACCCAGGTTGGTCAGTGCAGGGCCAACTTGGTAAAATGGGGAATGCTTGACCTATCACAAAATACGGTGCCTTCACAGGATATGTACCAAATCCTTTCATATCCAGCATGCACTACCACCTGCAGTGTGTGTTGCAGTGGTTTGGGAATAGTGAGGTTCCTATCTCACTATTCCCAAAAAAAACCTGCACCCACCCGAGTTTGCGGAGAGGGAGAGGGAGATTTTATCCGCTCACCCGATCCGCAGCAGACGCGCCGGGTGTCGGCGGAGGGCGGACAATGCCCTCTTCCAGCCCCCATAAATAAGTCCAGGGGCGGTGGACTCGGGGACGTCCGTCGCCCCCCACACATCAGGAACCGACGTGGCGGCGCGTAATGTTCCACGCGCGCCCCTCTTACGCGTCGCGGGGGTAGTCTTAAAACCTCACTCCCCGCCCAACCCGAGATCGAGGCCCGCAGTGGTGGGCCGGCACTAGCCGGGGGTTGCGGAAGTATCGTTGTTCCCGCGACCCCCAGCGTAGGTGTGAGATGGAACACCGGGGTGGTTTTTATTCAGTACGAGTCTGACAGACCCCTCCGCCCTCCCCAAGGCGGAGGACATCCAATGAGGACATTCCAACACGGAAAAAAAATGCGAACGATAGAGCTATCCAGGTTGCCAGGATAGCTCTATTGTTCACATGTTGGTCTAACAAAGTTTAAATCAAATCGACACATAAAGAAGAAGAC
This sequence comes from Anorthoa munda, assembly GCA_945859665.1. Lineage (NCBI taxonomy): Eukaryota > Metazoa > Arthropoda > Insecta > Lepidoptera > Noctuidae > Anorthoa > Anorthoa munda. The sequence goes on along the minus strand of OX243913.1, from coordinate 8,365,002 downwards.
ATATGCATATGCAAGCGTGACATTTTTCTTCACACCAAAAAAAGGAACGAGTTGTTGTAGGGAGTGCTCTAATCATAGTATTCTTGTATTGTAAGGAGCCTAATATCACATGTTACTGGACAGTAAAACACTTTGTCGGTACAGTAACCTCACAACACAGTACACTACAACTATTTTCTTAATGCCCCTCGGCAAAGTTCGTGTTTCGTCAGTCGTCGGACTTCTATCAGTTGCCCTTTGCAATTAGTGCAGACCCGACGCTCTAAATCAACTTGGAAGTATATAGAGTTTTAATACTCTTCCAACTTAATGTAATTTATTTAAAAAATGGGAGGCAAGCTGCTAAAGGAAAGTAGGAAAATAGTTTAACAGCTCTATATAGTTCACACGGAAATCAAAACAAAACAACAATAATGTACTAAATTCAAATGATTATACTCGATAAATCTAATAATTGATGGACATGGAAATTAGCATTCGTACACTGCGGACATTAAGAAAATAGTTGTTCTGTACAAACCGAATAAGATTTTATTCAGAATTACTTCAAGTTCAAAGGGCTTTTTCCATTTTTCAGACGTATCAACTCATCACATCACTATCATAGTCACTATCATAGTCACTATCATAGTCACTATCATAGTCATTATCATAGTCACTATCATAGTCACTATCATAGTCACTATCATAGTCACTATCATAGTCACTATCATAGTCACTATCATAGTCACTATCATAGTCACTATCATAGTCACTATCATAGTCACTATCATAGTCACTATCATAGTCACTATCATAGTCACTATCATAGTCACTATCATAGTCACTATCATAGTCACTATCATAGTCACTATCATAGTCACTATCATAGTCACTATCATAGTCACTATCATAGTCACTATCATAGTCACTATCATAGTCACTATCATAGTCACTATCATAGTCACTATCATAGTCACTATCATAGTCACTATCATAGTCACTATCATAGTCACTATCATAGTCACTATCATAGTCACTATCATAGTCACTATCATAGTCACTATCATAGTCACTATCATAGTCACTATCATAGTCACTATCATAGTCACTATCATAGTCACTATCATAGTCACTATCATAGTCACTATCATAGTCACTATCATAGTCACTATCATAGTCACTATCATAGTCACTATCATAGTCACTATCATAGTCACTATCATAGTCACTATCATAGTCACTATCATAGTCACTATCATAGTCACTATCATAGTCACTATCATAGTCACTATCATAGTCACTATCATAGTCACTATCATAGTCACTATCATAGTCACTATCATAGTCACTATCATAGTCACTATCATAGTCACTATCATAGTCACTATCATAGTCACTATCATAGTTACACTGTACTATAATTATTTAGTTTTAATACGTAAGGCCCCTGAAGTGGTGTGTTATGTTTTAAAAACGCCTTTTATAACTTTTTTGAATACAAGTAAATATGTATAGTGTACATGTAATTTGGTACGATTGTATAACTGTGACTTATTTGGATTACAAGTTGATGGTTAAAGTTATTATAGAATTGTAGATAAGAATGATGATTGGATCATTGATAGTCATGGTTACATTTGGTATTTTTAGATCAGTTGACGTGATTATGAAATAATACATTATATTTATCTACAAGCCTATGCTTCAGAAACAGATCAAATTTTGTTGCAATGGAACTGAAAAACATGGACCGACTGAAAATTATATTGTCACTAAGTGATTAAAAAAAAATTGTTTCTGCAATAACGCTAGAAAATTCCTATAAGTTTCTTAGGTTGGACATGGACCTATTAGTAACAAAATTAAAATACTAATTTTATATTTTTCAGGCATGGCACTACTCGAAATTAGGAAGAATATTATTTGATCGGAAACCAATCCCAGATCCTAATCCCAACGCAAACAGAAGATTTGTGGTCCTCGTATGGAAACACTGGAATTGGCTCAAGAACCGTCATGTTTATAACTTTGGGAAGTCAGGGTGAGTGTAACTCTGTGGAAGGGAGATCGTTACATAAACTTACCTTTTACCTTCTTTGATCGTGTAGGTAACATTTTGACTCTGTGAGTACCTACCATTTTGCATTTTAGTCCCCACATGGAGTAATTGTAAAACAATTTAGGACACTATGTCTCTTCCACCATATACAGGGTGGGCAAAAAATCGTGGATCGTGGTCGTCGAAACAGGGCGAAAGTTGGGTTTATAATGAGTAAAAAAAGTAGACAGTTATTTTAGGGGTGATTTTTATTTTCACGTTTAAACCACTGAATCCTTGCCAAATCTGAATGAAACTTGGCAAGGATATAGATGGCATCCTGGGAAGGACATAGGCTAATTTTTGTATAAAAAAAATAAAAAAGTATGTTGGTAAGTAGGTAGGTAGGTGAGGGTAGGGTAGGTAGGGTAGAGTAGTTAGGGTAGAGTAGGTAGTGTAGGTTAGGTATGGTAGCGTAGGCGTAGGGTAGGTCGGATAGGTAGGCTAGGGTAGTGCAAGTAGCGTAGGTAGGGTAGGTATGATAGGGAAGTTAGGTAGAGCAGGGTAGGTAGGTAGGAAGAATAGGGTAGGGTATGTAGGTAGCCAATTGACAGGCGCGAAGCTGCGGGGAACAGCCTAGTATCGATATAATAATCGAGACCACATGCGTAAAGTTGCCCCAGATAAATTTGAATTTGTATTGCTCAAGCATAAAAAAGGTGTGGGATACCTGCCACGCACGCTCATATTTTCAATAGTTTAGGTATGTAGGGGTAAGCTTGCCGAAGTAAGTCGGTGGATGGATAGGAAACCATCAATTAAATACTGAGACTCCTCCGTGCCTCTGTAAGCACCTTAGGTCTTTGGTGCCGGCCGTCAATTGAAGATCTTTGCCAGTCGTTACGCTCAGATGCCTTAAAATCTGACATCAGTCTTGCCAAGAGGCATCTCGTTGCCCAGTTACTGGGTTGTGGTGATCAAATACACCGTCGCTCATTGGAAATTACTACTCAGCTGCATCTGGGAACCATCGGGAAAAAGGCTAGACAGATTGATTTCTATGTAGGTACAATCCACCATCAATTTGCTGATGTTAACTTCAAAACCAAGATGCTTCTGTGATGAAACCTGCGTAGAACGAATCTTCATTTTGAAACGCCGCTCACGTTTTTATGTGGCATCGTATACTCTACTTGCGTGAAATGTGTGTATCATACATGCGGCCATGCATAACGAGATTATGCAAAACGAATGTAATGTAAACCATGTAATTTAACAAGTGACAATAGAATTTTTGTTTAGTGCGTTACATATGAAAGTGTTTTTTTTTTGTTTTTAATCAGATTGTTTTGGTAACCTTGGATTATAGTTTGTTGCTCGTATTGATAAAGCATGCCTAATATTGTGTAAGGTTCAGCTCTTTCGCCACATCTGCCCCCGACGCAAGTGTACCGGGAAACACCGGACTGGTTTTGGTTGAATACCACCCTCCGCAGTGCGTCCATGAGGACATCCAAATTCAAATTAATTTATTGCCCAACACAGTACACAAAAATACACTTCCAGATGTCAGGTGAATGCGCAGTCAACCGTGTTCCACCAATTAAGTCATGCAAAATTATAATTATTATTATACCTAATTAAAATAATACAATGTTATAAATGTAAATTAAACTTACCTACAATTTGAACGTATGTGTCATTAATTAAAACGTATACAATATTGTAAATAAAAAATAAAAAAACTGTAACGTATCCAATGTTATCTCAAATGAAATTAAATACGATATTAAAGACAATAAATTAAAAAATGTCACAACTTAAAACGCATACAATGTCAAAAATTAAAATTAAAATCTAATACAATGAACATTAACGTTAACAATGTCATAAATTAAAATTGACATGTTATGTCAGATTATACAATGTCTTATTATTAAATTATTAAGTGAATAAATTGGACTCAAGTATTCACCCCAATCATACCCTTATTATACAATTAAATTTCTGTCTGACAGGTACTCATGTATTGTGTAGTATGTCTTGTTTAACAGTAAATTATTTAATTGCAATTTAAATAATTATATTGGTGTCGTTAATATTTAACAAAAAAATTGGTAGTTTATTATAAATCCTATGAAGTTATTCAACCCGAAATGTTATATTGGTTGACTAGTTATTGTGATATTTCGTTTATTAGCAAATCAAAATCATATTCAATACTATTATTTGTTAATTTACATCAACTATACAGCCTCTGGATAGATTAAATTTCAAGATTATATGGTATGAGGAACCGGGTTACAGTATTTTGATTGGCCCTGCTGCAACTACTTTGTTGCATCTCTGTCATTAGTTCAGACCAATTCATCATGTACACGACAAGAATTTTGTCGGATCTAGGCACAAATCTTGTGTAGCGCAGACCAGATTTTTTGAGTTAAGGGTACACTAGTCGACGCACTAAGGAGCATTTTGACTTCAAACCCGGTCAAAATTAATAAGCACTTTTATTTTATTGGAAATGAATAAAAATACGTATATGAATAAAGAAAATCATATATTTTTACAAAATAAAGGTAAAAAAAAAAATGGGTTCGTCTGAGTGCGCAAGTCTCGATGATTGGCCTTCTTCTGTATCCAGTTCTTCTGGCTCAAAAAACTCTAAGGCTTAACTAATAAAGGGCTGGCTTTTGCTAGGTTTACGTTTCCGTACACAACTTGCAAAAGGATCTGATGTGAGAAGCAGCCTGTTGAGGACATCTTGATTACATTCAGTCCTCGAAAATTTTCGAAAATAATTTTGCCGGTGTCAGCAGTAGTGCTTATTACGGGCTTGTGCGGCCTCTTCGGATAGTTGTCCGATAGGGATGACGTATTTTATTACAGTTGTACCGTGCACTAGGATTTTGTGAAGAGTTGGCGTCATTGGATGCTTAACCGTACAGTTCGACGTTCGTACGATCTTCTAGCTGGGCTCTTTTTAAAAAGCATGTACAACGATTTTCGAGACATCTCAATCATATGTCATGTCGAATCTGTATAAAAAACAACAGTTTAAAAATCTTCTAAACGATTTTAAAATTGACACTTTCACTAACACTTTAAAGTACTTTTTTTTGAAGTGGTAGAAAGATGTGGAAAAGGTTTTTACTGTTTTGATATGGTGAAACTCTATATTTTACCACACAAGTATATTTATAACCCGATCTAACTCGGTACTATTTCAAAAGTACTAATTAGTAAAAAATAACTTACAAGATTTTCAATCTTTTTCCCCTCTATTGATGCTGGTTCTAAAAATACATAATAGTCAATCGTACTAAAGATAATATACATTAAAATTAAGTACATACCTTGTTCTTCAGATTCCATAGTTAAAATTTTCCATAATCCACTTCAAACTCCTTTTAACACTTACTGCAAGTTTGAAAACAATACAACGTATCGTGAAAGTAGACGTGCGTACTAAACTAAGGCTAGTTTCCAACTACCCTACTGAGGCGAGGAAGAGGGTAGTTACCCTACGGAGGGGAAGGGTCCGAGGTAGGACCAGGTTATGATAGTAACATTACTTGTGTGCAATAAAACGCCAACAAGGGTGACATTTGCAGAAATTTGTAATTGTCACTTTTGTCCGGTTTTAAAGTCAAAATGTTCCTTAGTGCGACGGCACGAACTATTTTGTGCGCGGGGTTAAAATGCATGCTATATCAACCGACAACACGTCCGGAACAGATAAATGTTGTTATAAGCAATAAGAAGTTAGTTCGCGTACGAATACACACTTTTGCAAATTTGTAGCGAAATGGATGATAATTTAGAATGAAAACGAGCGCGCGAAATTGTATATACAGACCTTTGGGAGTTTGGATATCATGAAAAAACGACTGAATGTATTTGTTCAAAATAAAATTATGGCCGTTTTTAAATTTTCCTTCTTCTTATGGTACTTATTTGCGCCCAAAGAAGCGTTTAAATTAGTGTTGAAATATGGAACTTTCGAAGCTCATAACTTTCAAGTATTTTTTTTTTAATTTTTTGCTTCCATACAAGGCTAGATAATGATGAGGCAAATTGATATCATTTTTTATTTTGAACGTACATCGTCAAAAAGTGGAGTAAAAGCCAGACTACGTTTGTATGGAAGAATTTTCGACTAGTGTACCCTTAAGTACCGTTGCAGTGTACATAGTTCGTGTGTAGAAACGACACAAATTATTATATAGGCCCGGTGTTTTTACATTACTTGTATAAGCGGCCTATAGCTACATGTTGCATCTCTATGCAAATACTTTTATTCGCATCTCGTTGAGCCACGTAGAAATTCGTTGCTACTACACTTACTGATGCGGCCAAGGCCACGACCATGACTCGGCTGTTCAAATAATGTCAATAAAAAACATGAATATAGAAACGCAGGCCAGTCAGTGCGCGCATAACTCATTAAAAATAATGTATTTAGATTCGACTTCCAAGGTTACTTTTCTCACTAAATTTAACAATAAAAATATTTAATCTTGTTTGATTTATGTTGTGTTAACAGATGCTTTCAAAAAATGTGCTAAAACTATTTAAATAATTAAATTGACCGGGCTTTCTAAATAATGCCCATCACTTATTGAGCCGGGTAATAAACAGATGTGCTCTTTTTAAATTATTTTAATGTTGACATTGATTATATTTTAGAACAGGTAAGTACGATTACTATTTAAGTACGATTACTATTTAAGTATAGTAATCTCGGCTCCTATTTCTGTCTGCAGGGTCTAAAATAACCTAACATGAAGGAAGGCTGAGTTCGCTCGCTTTGCTCGCGCACTTCATCTTCCGTCATCCCCTTCGAACTTAATCTGACCGTAATAATTATCGAATTGCTCAACCGTTACGTCGCAGTATTCATAATGATCAGAACAAATAAAAAAAAAAAAAAAAAAAGTCAAATATGAAAGTCTAAATCAGCATTCATTACATTGCCGATTTGACTTGACTTGATTTACAATGCCCGGGCATTATACATAGTGCACTGATTAATCACTTGGTCCATGGAATTCATATTTCTAATCACGTTCTCGAAAACGGCTGTAACAATTTCGATATTGTCCTCACATATATGAACTAATAACTATATATGTACCTATGTTCCTAAATATTGTAAAAAAACAATAATTTTTTAAAAGAGTAAGTATGGAGTTTCTTGTGCATTCTTCTCCATAACAAGCTACTTTCCGAATGCACGGTAGAATCATTTTTATGTACGTTAAAAAGTGCCGCTTGGTGTCCTAGTTGAAATAAAATATCTTTGTCTTTGATAAAATTTGGAATTTAGAAATTTTACGGGGGCGAAAAAGCGATCTAGCTAGGTCACATAACAGAAAAAAAAAAAACAATTTTTACCAGAACAGAGCTCGGTCGCCCAGGTACTGGTATGAAAAATATTGAAATCATTTATACTTACGGATGTCTTTTTCATTTTACAGAATCAAAGAAAACAATTTACTTGAAGGATGCAGTGTGACCAACTGTATCTTTTCTGGATATGAGAGCCTGATAGATACAGCGGATGCTGTCCTCGTTCATTTGCAAAAAGGCGATATACCAAAAATCCAAAATAGAAATCGGACACAGAGATGGATATTTTTAAACGACGAATCTCCAAAAAATGCATTTTCATTGGCGGCAAAAAAACCGACCTTGGACAGTCTTTATGATGTATTCAATTGGTCTATGACTTACCGGTAAGTTTATTTTTAGGTCCTTATTTTGTTTAAGATGTTTTTATCGGTATTTGTCATTATTGGTTCTTGTATCTTAGTCATCATAATTCTGATAGTTTGACGACCAAGCACTAAAGCTTGCTGTTTTTTATTGAAGCAAACAAAAAGTAATTCGAATTAATAACACACTATGATTATCTTTCGAAGTTCTGAAACGTTTGGACAAAACCAAAGGAAATCAAAAGTCAATTTATTGTTAAAATTACGCTGAGAATCAACACTTTAGAAAAACAAAAATTACAAAAAACCACACATCCGCCTGCTGTCACCACTTCCTACTGTTTTAACTAGGAAGAGAAACCTGTGGGCGCAACCATCTCCCCAGCGGAGTGATTTCATAATATTATGACATTTAAAATAAAAGTAAAAAAAACAAAACCCGATTGAAAAAAAACTAAAAAGCAGTACACAAGAAAAATCATGCTGTGCAGTCGGTGCAGAGGGTCAGCCAGCTCGCGAATATGTAGATATCCTCCGACTGAAAATCATGATATTTTCTTGTTTAAAGCTTTATAGTTGGTTTCTTAAGCAGTCGGGTTTTTACCCGGCTGCAAGGAAAGGGTTATGTTTTCCGCGCGTATCTTGTATGTTTGTATGTATGTAATATTCTTTATTACCTCGTATCTTCCAAACCACTTGACGATTTTTTATAATTAAGACATCGTTAGATAAGTCTTGACCACGCTAGTGTTCTTATATAGGTGAAGTTTAAAAAAAACAAACATGGCGGATTTTGGGCGCCATATTGTGCGGGTCCCAATTTTTTTTTTCTTCCAAACCCATCGAGTGGGGTATCAAAATGAAGGGTTTTAAGAGCTGATTACAAAAATACATACCACTTATATGTTTAAAAGTAATACGAAAAAATAATTATAACTAAAAAGTTGTAAATAAAAAATAATAATTTAAAAATCAAAAACCCGACTGCTTATGAAGCCAAATAAAAAGCTGTAAACAAGAAAAAATTATGCTGTGCAGTCTTCTGATTTTAAATTATTTTATTAGATTTTTTATTTTATACTGTTTTATTTTTAGTTATATATTTTTTTTTCGAAGTAAGGAACGAGCATTAATCAACACGCTTGCAATTTAAAATATATTTTTTTAGGACCGATTCCGATGTGCCAGTCCCATACGGTAGAGTGATACCACTAGAAATACCTCTAAATCCAGAGTATAAGGCCTTAGACGATATTGCTGCACTCGTACCTAACTGGAGTAAAAAGAAAAAAGTTGCTGCACTGCTAATGTCGAATTGTGGTGATAAAGCCAGAAACCACTTCTTAAAGGAGTTTAGGAAACATGTTCAGGTTGATGTTTTTGGAGGTTGTTCAGATAATGAAAAATTAAAACACGGGTAAGTTATTGTCGGTATCGGTAACCCTTTAACGAAGACATAATGCCAAAGTTTCAAGCAGTATTTACTATTTAAAAAGTGTACCCATTTTAAAACAGGTAATGTGTGTGTCTAATATATGTGCTTAAAAAGTGGCACCGGTGACTAAAAAGTTATATGGAAATCGGTTATCATGGGATGGGCAAATTATACATTTTGTACTGCAAAAGTGCACTAATTTAAATGAATATTTTTGAAAACCAGTTAGCAATAACTGCAAGCTATGAATATAAATGTCTTCTAATCATAATTTTATTATATTTCAGTTGCCCTGGACACTTTAGAGCGGACTGCGAGCCATTAGGAGATTATCTATTTTATTTAGTTTTAGAAAATACAAGTTGTTATCAATACTTGACCGAGAAAGTATTCTACAATGCTTACTCGAAAGGATCTGTACCTATCATATTTGGTCCTAAACTTGAAGACGTCGACAGCCTACTGCCACCAGATTCCTATCTATATGTTGACGGGGATACAAATATAGAGACGTTCGCTAAAGGCATCAACAAAATAGCGGGCAGTAAAGAAATCATTCTTTCGATGCATATGTGGAGAAATCATTTCAAAATAGTCAATGAGCATGGATACTTTGGAACTAAATCGTATCATTTGTGTCGTTTATGTGAAGCACTGAATTATAATGAAGCCACAGAGAATGTTTACACCAAAGAGCTTCTCGACTCTTTCCTAGATCCGGCTGTAGCCTGTTCCAACTAATATCTAAGTATTAGGTTATTACATATGAAATTGGCGTTTTGTAAGGGAGGAACATAAAGTCGTTTTTAGGGTACCGAAGTCATCAATGAACCCTTATAGTTTCGCTCTGTCCGTCTGTCCGTCCGCAGCTTAGGTCAGAGAATCTAAGCACTAGAAATCTATAATTTGGCATAGATATACATATTAATAATTCCAACAAAGTGGTAACACAAAACCATGAATTTTTCTTTTGCCTCCCATAGACGTAAAGTGGGGATGTATTTAGAGTAAATTTATGTTAGAGTCGGGGGACACTTGACACCCCCTGCCAAAGAAATGGTTGCTTTTGGCTATGTGAAAAAAATCACGGCAGCAGTAAATATAACGAATTTAAAAGGAAAACTATCACGGATAAGTAGGCTTTGCAAGTTTATGAGTAATAGTCGACCAACTCAAAGTCAAGAGTGAATAGGTTACTTCTAGGCAAGCGTGTTACACCGTCGACAACATCATCGCTTACCATCAGGTAAGATAGTGGTCAAGCGCGAGCCTATATATAATTAAAAAAAAACTTATAAAATGCACTTGGACCAGTAAAAATTTTGTACAAATGCCATTGAAAACTTACTTAAATAACGTTGATAGCTGTGTAAAACAAAGTAAATATATGCTTACAAACCATGTAAAAATAAACAAGAATAAAATCATAACATCCTTAATAATAATGATTTCTAAATTAATAATGTTTAAGCTCGAATAACGCATTGGAGTGGCCGGAGTCCAAGGATAAACAAGGAGCGTGCGTGCAAGGATCCAGGAACGAACCATACCATTCCCCGTGGCTTTAACGCGCGCTCGTATCGGCTCCTTTCGCTATTCGCACCCGCGGTGGTACTCAAATAGATAATATTTTTCTAACTTGAGTTGCGAAGTTAGATTTTATAACTCCTTCTTCAGTTACTAGTTAGTCCTTCTTTAGTTTAAGTCAAGAGTGAATAGGTTACATCTAGGCAAGCGTGCTTCACCACATCACGCTTACCATCAGGCGAGATAGTGGTCAAACGCGAGAATATAGATTCTATTCTATTCTAAAAAACATCATCCTATGTGGGCCCGTTTTTAGACGTTGTGTGCCGCTGAAACCGTTTTAATGTTCATGTAACAACAACAAAACCCTCTTCTTAGTCCGCATTATTATGCAACTTCGGAACCCTATTAATGCGCGTGGCCCGACATGCACTTGGCCGGTTTTTTTTTAATATAAAATATTTATTTAATCAAAGTATAGTAGTAGTTCATCAAGTAGTTAGTAGTTGTAGTAGTTCATTGATCCCTTTACTAAAAAAATGATTCGGACGGGAATCAATAAAATTTTTGAAGGCGCTTTAGCAATCTAAAGCGCCTTTTTTTTTTGTTTTCCGGACAATCCCCATCAGAGTTGAATTTTTTCCCTTGCAATGGGTTATCCAAATTTCGAAAAAAATGGTTATCTGTTAGACATTCCAATTGAAGCTCCTCTAATTTGGTAGCCGTCTGTTGTGCAGTGTGTGGTCTAGCGTTGTCCTGAAACAGCAGTGGCCTAGAGCGATTGACCAACCTCGGCTGTTTAGGAGCTAGCTTTTCCATTATGGTTTGCAGTTGCTGACCATAGACATCCGCCGTAATCGTATGGCCAGATTTTAAGAAAGCTGTAGTGAACGACACCGGCACTAGTCCACCAAACGCTCACAAGTAATTTTTTTGAGTAAATTTACGCTTGGGGCAGGATTTGGCTGGTTCTCCAGTGTTCAGCCATTGCGATGAGCGTTTCCGATTATTGTACAGGATCCACAGGTAATTAAAAAAAAACTATTTATAATCCCTTCATTATTGTGCCGGTTGAGTAATGTAACGCAGCAGTCAACGCGTTTTTGTCGGTTTGCTGCACTCAATTCATGAGGTACCCACCTTTCAAGGTTTTTCACCTTCCCAATTTGCTTCAAGTGGATTAAAACAGTTTTATCACTAACACCGCAGTCTGCAGCTAACTCGGACGTGGTTTGCGATGGATCCGCTTCCACAATAGCCTTAAATTCTTCATTATCAACTTTGGTCTCCGGCCGTCCACGGGGCATGTTCTGCAGGTTGAAATTGCCAGAACGAAAACGTTGGATAGCGTTCGCTATACACATCATTAAGGGCTTATTACACTACACGGTATTCAGGGCCCTGAATACCGGGTCACTTCATCCACCACAGAACAAAAAAAAAATCCTTCTACATGGTGCCACGATGGAACTTGTACTCGTAAATAACGCGATATTTAAATTTTTCTATTTTGTAAACTGACTGGCGCAAAGAAAAAACCAAAAGAGGGAAAAACAAATGAATTACGGTTTTCCAAACACAAAAGCATGAGTAAATAGCTGTATAAATATAAAATTGGAATTCCAAACCAAAGACGCGATATTTGAGATCAAAGTGGCCAGTACGACAAAACGCCAATTTCATAGGTAAGGACCTAATTTAATGTAGTGAAAATATATTGTACGCGCCTGCTTATATTTAGAGAGCAAATCATCATTTGTGTGTTTTGCGTCTACAGCCATTTTTTTATATTCGCTATTGTGATGGTAGATTCTTGACTTAAAGCTAAGAAAATTTTGCACATTTTATTTCGGCTCCGCTAAAGAAAGTTGTAATTAATTCAAATTATACGGATTTCAAGTTATCTATGAGTTTTCTTAAAGCAATTCCAATCTTGTGCGTAAACAAGATATTTGGTGGCCGTGACGGGACTATTATTTCAAAAATTCACTACACAGTACACGAGTTGCGTCATACTCGGCGATACAAGATGAATGAAAATTGGAGGTTACTACAATAACAGCAGCCATGCTGGTTTTCCGTGCCAAAGAATCAGCTAAAGATCGTACTGGAATTCCAAAATCAAGTCAAAATTATCAAGAAGTTAATTGCCTTCCTTTGTTCCGTTTTACCCACCAAAGTACCTACAACCAATTTCCAAATTCCACACATAATCCGTTCTAAAACACTTCTATTCCAATTGTTTGGCGTCTATTTGTGCTATATCCTTAATAACAGGAGAAAGTTCTCTTTCTCTTGTTATTGATAAAAATACATTAACAATTTCATCATCATCATTTCAGCCAAAAGCCGTCCACTGCTGGACATAGGCATCCCCCAGGCGTCGCCACATTGACCGATCCCGTGCGTCTCGCATCCAGCGCCTTCCCGCAACCTTAACCAGGTCATCGGTCCACCTAGTGGGAGGCCTTCCAACATATCGTCTTCCGGTTCACGGTCACCATTCCAGAACTTTTCGGCCCCATCGGCCATCCGTTCTACGAGCAATGTGCCCTGCCCACTGCCACTTAAGTTTGGCAATTCCTCGGGCTATGTCGGTAACTTTGGTTCTCCTGCGGATATCATCATTTCTGAGGTGATCACGCAAGGAAATTCCGAGCATAGCCCTCTCCTTTCCCGACTTTAAGCTTCCTGATAAGGCCCATTGTGAGCGACCACGTCTTTGTCCATTGGTGATCACTGGAAACACACTGGTCATAGACTTAACAATTTAAGTTAAATTAAACAAATAACAGACTCAATTAATAATTAAGGGCAATGTACATTAAATTATTATAGCTTAATTTTAATTCATTTTAGGTGACAATCATTGTCAGTTTTCAGTCTGATTTCAGGTCATTATCACTGTCATTTACACAGTCTGTTGTGATGCTCAGTCATCTATGCGATGTCAATTGCTTGACACCATTCACTTTCTGCATTGACTACTCACAACCCATGCATCACGGTCATAGTCATCGTCATTTGCACAGTCAGTTGTGATCTACAGTCATCTATGCGATGTCAATTGCTTGACACCATTCACTTTCTGCATTGACTGCTCACAACCCATGCATCACGGTCATAATCATCGTCATTGGCACAGTCTATTGTGATCTACAGTCATCTATGCGATGCCAATTGCTTGACATCGTTCACTATCTACACTGACTGCTCACAACACATGCATCATCATCATCTAGTCGCATAGTCTGCTATGATCTGCTACTATCTGTGCGGTGATTAGCATAGCCTAAGCATAGCATCGTCGAATCTCCTGTCAAATCCATTTAGGTCTACAACTTAGCAAATCAGATCATCCTTTAGCATCCAAAATATCTATTTTCATTCACAGTAAACCTAATTTAATTCTCAATACTTTTTTTTTACCTTTTATACTTTCAAATCCTTTTAATCACAATAATTCTTAAACCACAATATCATACTAAATTTTGATCCGAGTCCGAACTTATAATTCTTTATTCGTCATCACCACAGAACAAAAAAAACGCCTTCTACAATAGAAGTCGCAAGTAGGCGGGGCCCGCGTACCCCGGGATTTGCACTACTCCGCATATGTCTGCTGCCCCGCCCACACAAAATTAAAAGTTGATTTTATAATGTTAAATTTAAGGTCTATTTTCTTTTAAATTCAAACATATTGTTCTCGAAGATTCCAACTATGCACATGTCACAGTCAGCTACTCAATTAGAGATTGCCGTTATCGATAATGAGTTATCGATATTTTAAACCTACAATGTTCTCTGTGTTCTATGATATACCTTTCTGAAAAAATTTAAACCAGTGTGCGGTTTTTTTTGGTGATTCAGTATTAGTAATCAAATACATGTCATTTCCATGTTCAAACCCTTTTTTTTCGAATTCTGCCTTAACCAAGTTTAAAATGAATAAAGCATGGATATGGGTAATCTATTGGTAGTATTCTAATCAAAATAAGGTTAATCGATAATTAATATTTTAATTAATTATTGTTTAATTAATATTTTAATGTAACGATAAAGTGGCAACCTCCAAATGTCAGTTTAGTGTACGAAATTAAAAATCAGACTATAGTTTAATATCTATCGCGTAAACGCCACAGGGTGTATTTTTCTATCAATTGATTTGTTTTTTCTTCAAAAATGATTTTCAAAAACGGATTAGTAATCTAACATGACAATTCTTAATTATATTTTCTATAAATTGTAAGTATTAGAATAAATTTATATAAACACTATTTTGAATTCTTTATTTTTAAATATGACTTACAAGTACAGTGGTTGCTACTTTAGAAAATGGAACCGCTCTTGAGTTTCTGGTAAGGAAAGGCTCGCGCTTCTTAAACTGGGCGGCGCGCGAGATGGGCTGCAGACGTCGCCGCAGACGGCGCAGCTGCGGGCGCCGGTGCCGTCATTAATGACATCATACGTCGAGCTCTTGTCACCGCCGGGGTGTTTGTTTTAGAACCCAATGGCTTGGCACGCGACGGTGGGAAGAGACCGGATGGGATGGCCATAATGCCTTGGCAGTTGGGTAGGCCTTTGGTGTGGGATGCAAAATGTGTCGATACCCTTGCGCCATCGCTTAGCACGGCGGGCTGTGCTGGGGCAGCTGCTGCTGGTGCAAAAAACCTCAAACGGCGCAAATATTACCACCTTATTGGCAGTTTTATGTATGACCCGTTTGGGGTTGAGACATTAGGTCCATGGGGTCCGAGTGCTCATCGAGTGCTTCGAGACATAAGTAAACGGTTAGTTGACAGTTCGCGTGACCAGAGGGCTGGCCTTTTCTTCAGCCAGAGAATCAGCATTGCCATTCAACGTAGCAATGCTGCCAGCGTTCTGGGCACGTTTCCCATTGACATCGATGTGGGCGAATTTTTTGATGCACTATGAGCCTTTTTCCCTCTCCCCTTTGTATGTAAGTTTGTTTTGTTATTAGTCATAAGATTAGAAATATTCAGTTGTATATAAACACTTGATTTCAAGCATAATAATATTTATCAAATCTAGCTGTTGATTTTGTTTTGTTTCAAAATAAAACGGATTTTCGATAAATAAGTCAACGACGGTGGTCCATCTCTAGAGGAAAACGAATTGTAATGACCTCATTAAGCAAATATAAATCTTATTGCTAACGAAATACAGCTTTAAATTGAATGCATTTAGTATAGTGACATCTAGCGGCGGGTAGCGTAACTTGGTTATTAAATTATTCCATGTGCGATTTTAACGGAAAATGTAATAAATACTTAAAAAGAGTAGTCAATTAACAACTCTATGATCATTAAAATGTGGTTTATTTTCAAATAAGCGACGACTGACATATTTCCTACTTTCAAACTACCAATCACATCAAATATTTCTTAGTGTTACGAAATACAATTAACCTGTATATGTATGAGTTTGGGTACGCTGCTTCCGATACTAATGAAGCGATATACGATTTCTACTGTCTTCTCTGTTCTGTGGTCATCACTATTCTCGTTTTCGCTACCGTCACTAGCAATATTTTTATAATTTAATCAGGGATGTATCTTAACCACGGTTCTCTATCCATTTGCATAAAAACTTGAGACGTAATTTAACATGGCATACTTTTGTTTATCCTAATTATATTTACGCATAACAATCAAAACTCCACCCCCGTATTACATAGTCCGTACATAGCCAGTGATAATAGAGGTTCACCCTGGAACAATGAATACACACACATTTTCCTCAAGTAAGTGGTAAGAAAACTCGTTATAAGCGATTTAGCGCTTCTAGGTAACCTAGACTACTGCATCATCTGCCTAGCCTTTTTCCCAATTATTGTTGGGGTCAGCTTCCAGTCTTACCGGATTCAGCTGAGTACCAGTGTTTTACATGGAGCGACTGCCTATCTGACCTCCACAACCCACTAACTGAGTAACACGATACCCCTTGGTAAGACTGGTGTCAGATCTCAGGCTTCTGACTACCTGTAACGACTGTCAAAGATCTTCAAATGACAGCCGGGACCAACGGCTTAACGTGCTTCACGGAGGAAACTCGGTATGTTGAAATGGTCACCCATCCACGGACCGACCTCGTCAAGCGTTGCTTAACCTTGAAGATAGACCCGTGCGGCTGTTATTATTTAGCCACAAGCTCCCTCAACCTAGACTACTGCCTAGGCCCTAATTTTTTCTAAGCGGACTACGACAAGATTCGTAAGCTTTTAAATGAAATAGTTTGGGCGTCATTACTGAATTACACAGAGGATGTTAATGAAATGCTTGCGATTTTTTACGATAGACTATTGGGTATTATAAAGACACACGTCCCTATCAGAGGAACTCAGAAAAGGAATTATCCACCTTGGTTTGGCAAAACTTAATCATAACGTTAAAAGAGAAGGAAAAAATCAGAAAGCGTTTTAAAACTTACAAAAATCCTATGGATGAAGTGGAATTTAAATTGTTGTATAAAAGATGCTCGCACTTAGCGACCATTAGTTATAATAGGTATATTTCAAATATTGAAACTGATATCTCTGAAAACCCAAATCAATTCTGGACATATATTAAAGATAAACGGGGTGGTTCCAGCTCATTTCCCATCACAATGACTGATGGAAGCATAGCAACTTCAGACGGACTCCAAATTTGTGAAATGTTTGCTGAGCAATTCTCTTCTGTTTTTGCTAGTGGGAAATCCGCTCAGCGTTCTTCTAACTCAGACTACCTACGAAATCTGAATAATAACAGCCTGTCCCTCACAGCACCTGCAATAGACCACGACTGTTTAGTTGACAAATTAAAGTCCTTGGATTGCCATAAAGGTGCTGGCCCTGATGGGTTATCACCTGTATTTATCCCCAAATGCGCTTCTTCATCGGCTGCTGATGATGAATCGATCGCTGAGTACTGGAATCTTTCCGGATATTTGGAAAACTACAAAGATTGTGCCTGTTTACAAGAGCGGTGATAGCGATAATGTGGTTAATTATAGGCCTATCTCTCTCCTGTCTACTATGGCGAAAGTGTTTGGATCTTTGATTCGTCCAGTCACACTTAAAACTGTATCTTAGTGTCTCCCAGCATGGTTTTGTGGGCGTCAGGTCTACTTGTACAAATTTGGTGACTTTCACCGAATCCTTGGTCGATGCTGTTGACTCTGGCAGGCAGGTTGACGATATCTATACAGATTTTAGTAAAGCTTTTGACCGTGTGTCACACGATATCCTAATGGATAAGTTAAAGGCATACGGCATTACTGGTAACTTACTAGCTTGGTTTAAATCTTACTTAGAGAACCGTTTCTACTTTGTTGCAGTTAATGGGTACCACTCTGGTAATTGTGCGATTAGTTCGGGTGTTCCACAGGGCTCTCATATCGGCCCAATACTATTCATTGTCTTTGTCAATGATATACCTGCATGCTTTCGTTTCTGCAAAAGTTTCATGTACGCCGATGACATCAAATTTAGTAAAATAATTGAGTCAAACAATGTTTCTGAGCTGTTACAGAATGATCTGGATAAGCTAACCGAGTGGTGTGTTAACAATGACAAGGACTTAAACATTAATAAATGTGAAAACATTTATGAATGTTTATGTTTATGAACATTAAGTTTTCTAGGAAGAAGCTTTCGGTGCCGTCTGTGTCACATTGACGTGGGTACCCACGTCATCCAGGAAGTAGAACAAATCAAAGATCTGGGTGTAGTATTTGATACCTATATCCTTCGACATCTCTCAAGTTAACGACCTAAAAACTGAACTCCAGGGAGTGCAACGTGAGAATACTGAACTACGTTCTCAGAACTCCGTTATGCAAAAGACTTTGGCGCAGCTTAAAACACAAATAAACTCCCTTGATCATAATATGCGTGAGGCGAATCTTGAAATTCACGGTTTGCCTGAGAATAAGAATGGAATATTACCGACTATTGTAACACAATTGGCTAATGTTGTGTCATATGCCCTAAAGGACTGAAATATTATGAAGTGCGTTAGAGTGGCCAGTATGAACAACAACAAGTCTTGCCCGCGCTCTGTAATAGTGAAGCTGCGTAGTCCTAGATGTCGCGACGAATTTTTCTCTGCGATAACTAGAAACAATAAATCTCACTCTGAGGATAAATTTAACACAAGTCTTTTGGGTTATGGCGGTGGCAAGGACCCAGTTTATGTATCCAAGCACCTTTCTCCGACATATAAATCTTTACATGCTGCTGTACCTCTTAAGGCTAAAGAAAAATCATATAAGTTTGTCTGGGTTCGCTACGGTAAAATTTTTGTATGTAAAAAGGAAAATTCGGGTACTATTCTGATTAAGGATAAGCAGAGTTTAGAAAAAATTGTTTAATTATTTGAATTAAGTATTATTTTAGTTCCTACTTGTCATGTTTACTTTTTATTTAGTTCAATGGATAGTATTTCCATTTTCCATCAGAATGTGAGAGGCATGAAAACGAAGTCACATGAAATTCTTATGGCAATTTTAAGTTCTGACTATGACATTATATGACTGACAGAAACGTGGTTAGATGACTCGTTCTTGTCCTCTGAATACTTTGATCAAAGATATGCTGTTGTACGCCGTGACCGTAGTGCACAGTTTAAAGATTTGTATTCTAAAAGTTATGGTGGTGGGTTATTAGTAGCTATTAATAATAAATATAATTTTGTTAATAAAACTGAGTGCCAAACCTCCGTTGAGGAGATGTGGTTATGTATTGGTGCTGGTGGCGTCTGTATGAATATTTGTGTTGTGTATTTACCGTCTTATATACCTTGCCATATCTTTGAGCAGTTCTTGGCCAGGGCTGAAGAAATCTGTTTGCCTTATACAGATTGCACTACTTTGATTCTTGGCGATTTTAATTTACCTAATCTGAAATGGCTTCAATCGAATGATCCCTTTCTAGGAATTAGTGACTCTAAGTATTTAGCATTAAGAGACTTTCTTAATATTACTGGGTTTGCTCAAATTAATAATATCGCCAATGAAAATAATAACATCTTAGACCTCATCTTAGTGGATGAGAACGCCAGTCTTTCTGTTTCTTGTGCAACCCTCATCAGTAAACCAGATGTGCATCACCCGCCGCTAGAATTATGTCCGTAAGGATTGTGGAGCCATTTTATTTATCATAATGAAATTAATATACTTATTTAGTAGTAAGTTTAAAAATTTTGTAGGATCGTTCCTCGATTTTGTAGTATAATACTTCAAAAGTTATATGGACATAAAGGTGGCTCCTCAATATAAATGTATGGATTGAGGAGCCACCTCAGAACTAAAAACATCATGGATCAATATTTGCTATGATTTTGTAGCATTTGAGAGTATTTAGTAGACAAAATCTGAGCTCGGTTGCATTAAAATTAAAAAGTTATCATACATTATATGTGGCTCCTCAGACCATACATACGACTCGTCATTTTTCAAAGAAGCAGTAGTTCAATTAATGCGCAATTTCTTCGTCATTTAGTAGTAAGTATATTAGATTTATTGGACAAGAATCAGTCATTAAAAATGAGTGCATTGGGAGATATGGCACATTTTAACTGGCTCCTCAATTGAGAGGCTTCGGTAAATAGATTTTCTTCTAATCTACTGATACTTGTGACGAAATTTGGAAAAAAAAACCATCTTATTTTGTATAAATTTATACTAAATGTACCTATAATCCTGCCATAAAAAAGTAAATATCTACGAAGTTATTAGCAATCCTTTAATTTCCTATCAAATTCTTTTGTAGGGTGTCCATGAATAAACTAAATATTTATTTTTCTCGTTTCCTGGCTTGTAAAAAAACAAATAGTAATCTATTTTTTTGGGGCCGAGTCACCCACGTCCGTAGGAGTGTACCCCTTGATTCCCTACACGTGGTCCCCGGGTGGTGCAAATCAGGTGACAATAACTGGTGGTAGGTTTCGGCCGAAGGCTTGCGACCACCCACCGGGCAAAGACGTACCGCCAAGCGGCCTAGCCGTGTTCCGGTTACGATGCTCGGTGTAGCCAACTAGAGGAGTTGGGTCGAGACAGCTGTTCTACTGCTGGCAGACCAGCCTGACGCGCGCTGTTATAGACGTATCGGGAGACTAGTCGCGGAGGGTAGCGGGATCCGAGGCACGGTGCGCCGCTGGCCGACCGCAGGTAGTTGGGGGCCCAAGTAGTGTGCCAGCCACACATGAAAGGCTGCCCCGCCAACTGTCGAAAAATCCCGGAATGCACCATCGTGCTGGTTGGCGACCAGATGGGGAGGGCCCGATGGACATTCCGGGGGGGCTCGGGCGTCCCCGCAGTCTCCGGACTAGTGCCCCAATGATGTCGTCTTTTCAGTGCGTGTATGTAGGTTAGCAGCGTAGAACCTCGTCTCACTTCCTTCTCCTCACCTCCATTCACTCTACTATACTATCATGTCAAAGAAAATGAATATCAGACTAAAACAGCGGCTGCACCCCCTCCCCCACAAAGTGCACCTTACCAACATTCGAGGTCTGCACTCAAATCTCTCTGCAGTCCACTATCACCTGGAGGCTGAGAAACCAGCGCTGTTTTTCCTTACGGAGACGCAGATGGCGAGTCCGTCGGACGCGTCATACTTATCTTACCCGGGGTTTACCCTGGAGCACAATTTTAAACCGCGCGCGGGTGTGTGTATGTACGCCCGTGACGATACTTGCTATCGGCGTCTCCGTAACCTTGAGGACTCCAGATTCTCAACGCTGTGGGCTTTAGTGGACACAGGTCTGGATAAAATTATCTACGCCTGTGTCTACCGTTCGCACAGCGGAGATCAGGAGACAACCAGGCTCACAGAGCACATCAGTGAGGCGGCTGATACGGCACAGCAGCGGTACCCTTCCGCCCAATTAGTGTTACTGGGGGACTTTAATGCCCACCACCAGGAGTGGCTCTTCCCATACCAGTACACTGATTATGCTGGACGGGAGATGCGTAAGCTTTCGCTAGCGCTAAACCTCACCCAGCTGGTCCAGGGGGCAACGAGGGTACCGGATGTTGATTCACACACCGCCAATTGCTTGGACCTTCTGCTGACAACAGATCCAGACAGATACTCCGTGTCAATAGCTTCACCATTGGGAAGTTCCGACCACTGTCTGGTGAAGTCTGTGTCCGTCTATTCCCCGCCCGATCCCAGCCCAAGAGGCATCCGGCGGGTTTGGCGGTACAAGTCAGCAGATTGGGATGGTATGCGATCTTTCTTCGCATGCTATCCTTGGCAGCCTACTTGCTTTTCTTCGACTGATCCATCGTCGTGCGCGGACGCCGTGACGGATGTGTTGCGTCAGGGAATGGAGTACTACATTCCGTTCTCTGACGTACCAATGTCTAGCGAAGACCGGCCATGGTTTGGCGCCGAATGTAAGCGCGCCGATGCGCTTAAACATGGGGCGTACCTGGCTTGGGTCGACGCTCGATCGCGTAAGGCGAGTGACGTGGGTCAGAAGAAGAGAGCCTTCAACAGGGCTGCCAAGTCCTGCAAGATGGTGTTGCGAAGGGCTCGGTTCGACCACATCGGCCGAATAGGGACCAAACTTGCTTCATACCCAGCAGGTAGTAAAGCGTTTTGGTCTCTGGCTAAGTCGGTCGAATCGAACTTCTGCCGTCCCTCACTACCACCACTGCTGAAACCCGACGGGTCGCTGGCCCACTCCGCTGAGGAGAAGGCAAATTTATTTGCCTCTCTTTTTGCGGAATCTTCACGTCTGAATCCTGGTAACGCGCGGCCCCCTCCTTCTCCTGATGGATGCGAGACGAGTATGTCTGACATTCGTATCCATCAAAAGGACGTCCGTAGAGTGATACCAGCTATAGTTCTAAGAACCTGTGCGCCTGAACTGTCTCCGATCTTGACACGCCTATTCCGCCTTTCATATGAGACTGGAAAAGTGCCGAATGCTTGGAAGCAAGCCAACGTACAGCCCGTGCCCAAGAAGGGCAGTCGAGCTGACCCGGCTAACTACAGACCCATCTCTGTAACGTCCATACTCTGTAAGAGTATGGAGCGTGTACTAAACACTAAGCTCCTGGCATACCTAGAAGCAAACGAAATCCTAAGTGACCGCCAATACGGCTTCCGCCGAAATCGGTCTACTGGGGATCTTCTAGCGTATGCCATTCACATCTGGAGTGAGGCCATCGAGAGGCACGGGGAAGCGCTTGCCGTCTCCCTAGACATCTCGAAGGCATTTGATAGGGTCTGGCACGAAAGCCTTATTGGTAAGCTTCCTTCATTCGGTTTGCCCGGTGGTCTGTGTGATTGGATTGCAGATTTCCTGAGAGATCGGTCCATTCGAGTGGTTATCGATGGCTGCTCGTCGGACCACTTGGATATTAATGCCGGGGTCCCTCAGGGGTCGGTTCTCTCAGCAACTTTATTCTTGCTGCACATTAACGATCTGCTAAAACCCGGCACCTTTGGGTATGCAGACGACAGCACTGTTGCTGAGAGATACATGTCCAACGCTCGTGCTACCGGGCCTCAGATCCAGTCTCTCCGGGAGGCCATGGTGGAGCGCTTGAACCTGTCCTTGCAGGCAGTCACCGAATGGGGCGATGCCAATCTGGTCAAGTTTAATGCTGCTAAAACCCAGGCGTGTCTTTTTTCCGCTAAAAAGAGCCAATTTCACCCGGCTCCAACTTTCCGCGATGTGACCGTGCCAATAACTGACCATCTTGAACTTCTTGGCGTTACGTTGACATCGACTCTCAATTTTGGCCCATACATTGAGGCAAAGGCTCAGCTGGCTGCCAAAAAGTTGGGGATCCTTGCGAAGGTGAGAAGGTACTTCACGCCAGAACAGCTGCTCAGCTTGTATCAAGCGCAAGTTCGATCATGCATAGAGTACTGTTCTCATCTCTGGGACGGATCTGCCAAATACCAGCTAGATGCACTAGAGTCGATCGAAAAGCGGGCCAAGAGGCTCATCGGCGATGAGGCACTGGTTAAGTCAAAGCTCCAGAGCCTTGAACATCGTCACCGAGTTGCCAGCTTGTCGGTTTTTTATCGGTTACATTTCGGGGAGTGTGCGAAGGAATTGCATGATCTAATCCCACCCAGCCCGTTTCATCATCGGACTACCAGACGTACGGCGATGCGCCATCGGTACATGGTGGACATCCCACCCATACGCACTAAGCGTTTTGAGAATACTTTTATTGTGCGTACAGCTAAGGAGTGGAATTCCCTGCCGGAGTCTGTGTTTCCCGATAGCTACAATCTAGGGGTCTTTAAATCAAGAGTGAATAGGTTACTTCTAGGCAAGCGTGCTCCATCGTGGACCACATCATCGCTTACCATCAGGTGAGATAGTGGTCAAGCGCAAGCCTATAATAGATAAAAAAAAAAAAAAAATATATTTGTTTTTTTAAATTTTATTTCAACACATATTGAAATCTTTGACGGTCCAACAGAACAGATTGAATATTATTTATTTTCCTGTCTATTCCATTTACAAATTAGGGTCTCCATTCTCACTAGATATTAAATATTAAAAATAAATTACGGTCACCAATTCTATTTGTAATAAGAAAAAAAAAGATTAATAAAAGATTCTAAAGATTTCGCGCCAATGCCTTTTTAGGGTTCCGTAGCCAACTAGGAACTCTTGAAGTTTCACTTTGTCCAAATTTTTTTAGTACTGAGAGTCTCTGAGCTAAGCTGCGGACGGACAGACCCGTCCGCAGCTTAGCTCAGAGACTCTTAGTTCTTAAAAAAAAAAAATTCTCTTTCTATTTTTATTTTTGGAACATATGAAAAATATCTGTACATACCTACCTATATTTCTATATTGACGATTTGTTAAAAATTTCATTTCAAAAACTTGTCATTCTGGTTTCATTCATATAAAATGGTCACCCTTAATAGCGAATTCTTAAGGAATATCGAAAAGTTATTTGTTTTTCAGATACCGAATATATACAATGTTGATCTCTACTTAATTATTTAGTAGACATTCATACTAAATGTTAGTGTCTCTGGTTTTTGATTCCGTTGTAATCTCAGGTAGGTACAGTAACCTTGTGATCTTAGGTAGTTACACTAACGTCAGGATTGAGGAGCCAAATAAAATGCGTTTATTTACTTAATTCACTCAGTTTTACTACTTTGTCCATATGCTACAAATTCGAACACACTTACTATTAAATGATGAAGAAATTTCGCATTTATTGAATCACTGCTTCTTTGAAAAATTACGAGTCTTATGTATGGTCTGAGGAGCCACATATAATGTATGGTAACTTTTTAATTTTAGTGCAACCGAGCTCAGATTTTGTCTACTAAATACTCTCAAATGCTACAAAATCATACCAAATTATGATAAATATTGATCCATGATGTTCTTAGTTCTGACGTGGCTCCACAATCCAAACATTTAGATTGAGGAGCCACCTTTATGTCCATATAACTTTTGAAGTATTATACTACAAAATCGAGGATAGAACCTACAAATTTTTTAAACTTACTATTAAATAAGTATATTAATTTCATTAAGATACGAAAAGTGGCTCCTCAATCCTTACGGACATCTAGAATTAGCCCTTACTAAAACTTCAATTTCTAATTTAAATTATAATAGTTTACAGTTGAAATATATTTTCATTAAAACAGACTATGAAGACATGCCTCATAGTCTGTTTTAATGAAAATATATCAGCAGAGTCATTAAAAATTGGACATCTCGGATTCGTGCCACCATACCATACGAAGCCGCGGCGGACATTTGAACGATGTCATATTCCATCCATAATTGGCATAAATGGGCCTTTTAAATAAAAAATAAATTTCGTTAATATCTCACACACATCTTATTCAATTTTAACATCGACCCGTCCTTGTTGAAAGACCCTTTATATAATAAATCCCTTAAGGAAGGTACATTGCCCGATTTATGGAAAATCTCACATGTTATCCCCGTGCATAAATCTGGGAGTATGAATGACGTAACTAACTATAGACCAATCTCTATTATATCACAATTTGCAAAGATGTTTGAGGGTCTTATATACAATGCAGTTTATTCTCACCTCCGTCATATAATTAGTTCGAAGCAACATGGGTTTGTGTCTAACCGTTCTACTATATCTAACTTACTTATTTACACTACTTTCATTGGCAACACCTTTGAAGCTAGGGGTCAGGTTGATGCTGTTTACACAGATTTTGCAAAAGCCTTTGATCGTGTTGATCACTCAATTCTTTCTATGAAATTGAATGGCGCTGGCATTCATGGCTCTCTGTTGCGGTGGTTCGAGAGTTATTTAGTTAATCGTTCTCAAATAGTTGCCGTGGCGGGATATGAATCTGTACCTTTTTCTCCTGGCTCTGGTGTTCCACAGGGCTCTAGGTAAGGCCTTTTTCCTTTTTTTGGTATTCTTGAATGATCTTTTAGATCTAATAAATTGCAATTGTTTAGCCTACGCTGATGATTTAAAAATATCTGACTTGAGTGATTGTATGAAGCTTCAAAGAGATCTTGATATCCTTCAACAATGGTGTTTCAAAAACAGAATGACGCTCAATGTTAGAAATTACATTAAATTTGATTATCATATAGATGGATCAATACTGAGCAGAGTATCAGTCATCCGTGACCTTGGTGTACTCTTTGATACATCCCTGTCCTTCCGTGATCATGTAGATACCATATTTGCTAAGGCTAAAAGAATGCTTGGCTTTATAATCCGCATGTCAAAACCTTTCCGTAATTATAGTAGCATCATTCTACTCTATAACGCACTGGTAAGGAGCAACTTGGAGTATTGTTCCTCTATTTGGTCTCCCTATTACTCAAGTTAAATTAATAATGTTGAATCAGTTCAGTCCCGTTTTTTTAGGTATCTATGTGTGGAAAGGATGGGATCCGAAAAGCTATACCTGATTACAGTGATAGGTTAGGGCACTATAAGATGATTAGCTTGAAAGAAAGACGGAACAATTCTGACTTACTTTTACTGCACAAAATTATAAATGGTTCCATAGATGCGCAATTGATTAACTATTTAAGCTTTAGGACTAGCCAACGTAGCAAGCGACATCATCGCTTTTTTCAATTGCCTACATCTACCTTAAATACAACCTTTAATAGCCCCCTGACACGTAGGGCAAGGCTTTATAATGAAAGGTCCAACTTGGCGGATCCTATCGATGTTTTCTCTATGAGCTTCGCTTCATACATCCGTTCCCTTTATAAACAGTGCGAACAATGTACGCCTATATAGCTCAATTTGTTTTGTTTTTGTAGTGTTCTAGATTTAGGTCTACTGGGCACACTTTATATCTTACTTTGTCTCTAATATTCATTGTATCAATGTCATGCATACCTGTTATTTGCATGGTTACTGAAATTGCCGATTTTGGATGTTATTTTATTTGAATTGTAAGTGACAGTGCTGTTGGTGTGCTTATTATATAAATAAATAAAAAGCTTACGTTTATACCTCACTTGGAGAGCATTATCAAGCGAGCCTCCAGAATGTTGGGATTTGTTATTAGAAACGTGGTTGGCTTTCGACGAAATAAAACTAAGATTTTATTGTATAACTTTTATGTCCGTAGTATTTTGGAGTACTGTATCACTGTTTGGAGGCCGCATTACGCTACACATAAGTTGAGACTGGAGCGTATTCAGAAGAGGTTCCTCTGGCATTTGGCATATTCCTGCGGAATTGTAAAAATATCATAGATTCAAGTTTCTTAATTAAAATCTTGCGTAACAAATTAGACTGTCCTCAGTTATTAGGCAGGATCAGGCTCCAGCTAGACAGCCCCATGCTCCTATCATCCCTTTTTACTCTCCACCACGTAAAACTGTCCTCGGTGACAATTCGGCCATTCCTCGGTTGTGTAAACTATTAAATAATTGCAGCAATTTAGTAGACGTACATGTGGACTAACTTACCAAGTTTCGAAAATTGACACACGATGTTATATAGTCTAATAATTATAAATTTTAATTTTATAGTGTAAGATGTTTTCGATATCATTTTAAATCATTTTTTAGGGTTCCGTACCCAAAAGGTAAAAACGGGACCCTATTACTAAGACAGCTCTCGCACAGCTGTGCAAGTACAGTGAGCGGTTGCATATAATTAATTTTGTTATGGCATGATAATGTGACTGCTGTCACCTCTGTGTGTTTACAAGATCAATAGTTGAACCAGTTCAAATGTTGTCGGGCACAGCAATGTTATACATAGTAGTTTAATAAGACTTCGCGATCCGTCTGTCTCTCTGTCTGTCTGTCTGTCCGTCTGTCACCAGGCTATATCTCATGATCCGTGATAGCTAGACAGTTGAAAATTTCACAGATGATGTATTTCTATTGTCGCTATAAGAATAAATACTAAAAACAGCATAAAATAAATATTTAACGGGGGCTCCCATACAACAAACGTGATATTTTTGCCGTATTTTGCTCGATATTAAAAAAGGGAACAGGTAGATGCTTGAAATATTCACAGAATGTTTAGTTGTATATTCACTTCAAAATATAATAATTAATTAATTAAAATAAAATAAATTAAGGTGGGCTCCCATACAACAAACGTGATTTTTTTGCAGTGTTTTGCAATAATGGTACGGAACCCTTCGTGTGCGAGTCCGACTCGCACTTGGCCGGTATTTTTTTTTATATTATGTTATTAAGTTGTTTCTAAATGTTAGTTCAATACTTTTGCATATGTGGTGCTTAGCTGTAAAAAATTGTGACACTCAACTATAGTTTTAAGTAAATAATAACTGTAATATTCTTAGTGTTACACCAACAATCATCACCAACAATTGTTGGTGAGCCTAATAAAAAAAAAAAAATAAGCTATGTGACGCCTCGTCGCGAACAATACCCATTACATACATTGAGGCAAAGGCCCAGCTGGCTGCCAACAAGTTGAGATCCTTGCGAAGATGAGACGGTGCTTCACGCCAGACAGCTGCTCAACATTATATCAACCGCAAGTTCGATCATGCATGGAGTACTGTTTTCATCTCTGGGCCTGATCGGACGGATCTGTAATAAGGCACTGGTCGAGTCAAAGCTCCAGAGCCGCCGAGTTGCCAGCTTGTCGGTTTTTTATCGGTTACATTTCGGGGATTGTGCACATCGCTATTATATGTGCGCATCGTAATTGCATAATCTAATTCTGCCTAGCCCGTTTCATCATGGATTACAAGACGTACGGTTATGTGCCATCGGTACGTGGTGGACATCCCATATGCACTAAACGTTTTGGAAATACTTTCATTATGCGTACATCTAAGGTGTGGAATTTCCTTATGACATAAATTATGATACAATATCTTACGAAAACACGCCGATTTAAACAGTAAAATGCCAATAACTATTGAACGAGATGTTATCGAGAGTCTTCTTAGCTATTTGTGATGAAAGTCGTGTTTCACTGGACTCTGGTTTTAAGTTTTATCTAGATAAAATAAATCATGACGATTCCACTAAGCCCAAACACGACTAGAATCCATTGTTTTATTACGGAGTTCCAGTGCCTACCTTCGGACTTCATCATCATATCAGTTCGATGTTAAAATTTTCATCAGTACCATTTATTTATAAGTATTTGCTTCATCATTGAATACCTTTTCAAAGATACCCCACTTGATTTTGATGGCCGTTTTTTTATCATTTGGCAATATAGCGTCAGGCGGTCGCTGTGGTGAACTTAGATTTCTGTCATGTCTTATGTGACACTCGCAAGGTTAAGAAGAATCGATTGACGTAAGAATCATCAAAATTGACCCTCGTGTTTGATCTCTAGAACGCCACATGAACAAATATACATACCTTCATAGATTGATAAACACATTACCCTCCTTCGGCAGTCAGTTAAGAAACCTAAGTCGTCACGGATCCCTGGCTCACAGCTGTGCAACTACAGTGAGTGGTTACATATAATTAATTTTGTTATGGCATGATAATGTGACTGCTGTCACCTCTGCGTGTTTACAAGATCAATAGTTGAACCAGTTCAAATGTTTCTTTTCTACCTAAGTCGTCACGAATCCCTGGCTCTCGCACAGCTGTGCAAGTACAGTGAGCGGCTGCATATAATTAATTTTGTTATGGCATGATAATGTGACTGCTGTCACCTCCACCTCTGTTGAACCAGTTCAAATGTTGTCGGGCACAGCAAGGTTATACATAGTAGTTTAATGCACACCCTGCCCCATCACACTTGCACTGCAGTGGCCAACCTAGAAATCCCTAAAGCGATCAACCTAAACAGTTAGGCCGCTGTAAAACAAACAACAACTGTGTAGAAAAAACTGCCTAAATTAAATTTAATAGACCCATCTTAGGGCCTTATCATACTAGCGGATTGCGAGCGTCTTCAAAGCGGAGCGGGCGCGCAGCGAATGCGTCGCGAACACGCCGCGGCTGCTCAGCGAAGACGTCGCAGACGTGCGGCAACTTTGCAACGTGTTCGTCGCGTGTTTGTAGCAAGTTAACGACGCACAATACACTCAGTAACAAAATGGATTCTGACGACAAGACACTGCTGTTGGCTTTGTTACTTCGAAGACGCCGGAGACGAAAACGGAAGCATCGACGAATTTGGGCCACGCTGCTATTCGCGGCGAATTCGTTGCGCGTCCGCAATGAATTCGCTGCGCATGCGCGGCGTGTTCGCAACGCATTGGCTGCGCGCCCGCTCCGCTTTGAAGACGCTCGCAATCCGCTAGTATGATAAGGCCCTAAAACACAGTGCCAATGTGGGGTCCCTTCGCAGGGGACCTCCTTCTCTGTTCCTCGTGCCGATCCACCGTTCGGGATCTGAGCGCGGTTAAGGACACAGCTGGCAAAAAATTAGTTAATTGTTAAGAAAAGAAAAAGAAGTAGCCTAACCAATTATTATAAATAAACTAGCTGACCCGGCAAACTTTGTTTTGCCATAAAAACACCAAACATTCATCTACCCTACCTAACCTACCCTAACTACCTACCCTACCCTACCCTACCTACCCTACCCTACCCTACCTACCCTACCTACCCTACCTACCCTACCTACCCTACCTACCCTACCTACCCTACCTACCCTACCTACCCTACCTACCCTACCTACCCTACCTACCCTACCTACCCTACCTACCCTACCTACCCTACCTACCCTACCTACCCTACCTACCCTACCTACCCTACCTACCCTACCTACCCTACCTACCCTACCTACCCTACCTACCCTACCTACCCTACCTACCCTACCTACCCTACCTACCCTACCTACCCTACCTACCCTACCTACCCTACCTACCCTACCTACCCTACCTACCCTACCTACCCTACCTACCCTACCTACCCTACCTACCCTACCTACCCTACCTACCCTACCTACCCTACCTACCCTACCTACCCTACCTACCCTACCTACCCTACCTACCCTACCTACCCTACCTACCCTACCTACCCTACCTACCCTACCTACCCTACCTACCCTACCTACCCTACCTACCCTACCTACCCTACCTACCCTACCTACCCTACCTACCCTACCTACCCTACCTACCCTACCTACCCTACCTACCCTACCTACCCTACCTACCCTACCTACCCTACCTACCCTACCTACCCTACCTACCCTACCTACCCTACCTACCCTACCTACCCTACCTACCCTACCTACCCTACCTACCCTACCTACCCTACCTACCCTACCTACCCTACCTACCCTACCTACCCTACCTACCCTACCTACCCTACCTACCCTACCTACCCTACCTACCCTACCTACCCTACCTACCCTACCTACCCTACCTACCCTACCTACCCTACCTACCCTACCTACCCTACCTACCCTACCTACCCTACCTACCCTACCTACCCTACCTACCCTACCTACCCTACCTACCCTACCTACCCTACCTACCCTACCTACCCTACCTACCCTACCTACCCTACCTACCCTACCTACCCTACCTACCCTACCTACCCTACCTACCCTACCTACCCTACCTACCCTACCTACCCTACCTACCCTACCTACCCTACCTACCCTACCTACCCTACCTACCCTACCTACCCTACCTACCCTACCTACCCTACCTACCCTACCTACCCTACCTACCCTACCTACCCTACCTACCCTACCTACCCTACCTACCCTACCTACCCTACCTACCCTACCTACCCTACCTACCCTACCTACCCTACCTACCCTACCTACCCTACCTACCCTACCTACCCTACCTACCCTACCTACCCTACCTACCCTACCTACCCTACCTACCCTACCTACCCTACCTACCCTACCTACCCTACCTACCCTACCTACCCTACCTACCCTACCTACCCTACCTACCCTACCTACCCTACCTACCCTACCTACCCTACCTACCCTACCTACCCTACCTACCCTACCTACCCTACCTACCCTACCTACCCTACCTACCCTACCTACCCTACCTACCCTACCTACCCTACCTACCCTACCTACCCTACCTACCCTACCTACCCTACCTACCCTACCTACCCTACCTACCCTACCTACCCTACCTACCCTACCTACCCTATCTACCCTACCTACCCTATCTACCCTACCTACCCTACCTACCCTACCTACCCTACCTACCCTACCTACCCTACCTACCCTACCTACCCTACCTACCCTACCTACCCTACCTACCCTACCTACCCTACCTACCCTACCTACCCTACCTACCCTACCTACCCTACCTACCCTACCTACCCTACTAGTTTCCTACTATCAATACAAAAACGCCAAGAGCCATCTTTTTTAAGAGTAATTAAAACAGGACTCAACCATGGGCTCTCGCAAGGTTCGATTACATCTAGTTTAAGCATCATATCAACCTCGTGTGAAAGTGCTCTTAGCTTTTCAGGTGATAAGCGGTAAGTACGTTGCCTAATAGGAGCGTGATCACCAGTATCAATGCGGTGTACCGCTAAATGCGTCCTATCTAAAGGTCGTGTTTCCGTAGAATTTATTTTAAATTGTTCTATAATATGATCCGCTGCCATTTTTTGTACAGGGGTCAAGGTGTCGTAATGTGAAACTTTAGAAGCTTCAACAGTAGCAAGAAAGTTTGACGGGTTAGTATTTTTAGAAAAAGATATAAGTTCTAGAATATCAGTAGCTAGGTTAAAAGATTTCCAAAAATCCATTCCAAAAATAAGGGGTTGAGTAATAGAAGGAATCACGTGAGCAGTAATAATCTTAAATTGTTTTTTAAAAATAATAGGTAATTCAATCGTACCTATAGAGTTAATAGGTTGGCCGTTAGCTACCGAGCCACTTATTTTATATTTTGTATTAATAATAAAATCATGTTTGAGAAGTTCTTTATAAGCATTATTGCCAATAATAGTAATCGGACTACCACTGTCGAGTAGTCCACAAAGAGTAAGGTGTTTAAGCTGAACATTGCAGTACGGTCTCAAAGTATCAGTATCATTTTTAAACAGGACTGTAGAGGTCTTATAAGAATTCATGAATACCTTAATGTAATTAAGCCATTGTTGCCACTCTCCACAATCCTGACTTATGCGTTTTTTGAACTTGGTTCAGTTTTACTAGTAACGCAATTAGGACAGTTGGTGGCTTTAAAATCCTTTAAACCACACTTAAAACAAACTATGTCCTTCTTCGGACATGATCTCAAAGAGTGTTGATTGTTCCTGCATCTGGGGCAGAACTGATTGTTAGAATTATTGACCACGTGAATAGAGTGAGTACCAGAGTAGCTTGGAGTAGATTGTACCCAGACTTGGCCTAAAGTCATTGATTCGTACCACTTGCACGCTTTGAATAGGTTAGAGACCGAAGAAATATTTTCCGGTAATAAACGAGATTTAAGAGACGGGTAGAGATTACGAACCAAAGTATCAATTTTCTTTTGTTCGGAAAGCGGCTCCTTAAGTTTACTAAATAAAGTTTCAATCTCAGTAAAAAAACAGGCGACACGTTCGCCAGGCTTTTGCTTCCGTTCATCGATTTGTTTGAGCACTTTATAGTCGTAGTCATCGATTTCAAAATCATTAAGTAATTGATTTTTAAAAGATTCCCAAGTAGTAAGGGTGTTGACCCTACAACGGTACCATTCGAGTGCCGTGCCTGCGAGGATATCATAAATGTACTTATGTAGTTTGTCGTATTTAATTTCCCTAGCAGTAGCGAATTCCTCAACTTGACGAATAAAATCCCTAGGGCAGGTATCACCTTTAAACGTAAATCGTTTTATTTCGTTAACACGAGGTCTGTCTTGCAGAGAGGCAAACGTCTCTACAAGTTTATCAACAACAGAAGTAGTATGATCTTTGTCCTGTGCCGACACAAAAGTAGCCTGAGAGGACGAAGAAGAAGGAAATATGGTCAAAGAATTAAAAGTTTTATGCAGTAGTGAAAGAGATTTGCAAGCTTCGTTTAATATGGTTAACACTTCAGTAGTAGCTTCAGAAGTGTCGATCCTGTTAAGCCGGTCTTGTAGGTGAGAAAGGTAAGTTAAAATTTTATTTTTCGAACTTTCTGTTGGTTTGTTTTCAAAGAGTAAGATTTTTGCGTTTAAATCCACCAAACATTTGTTTATTTGTAACAAGTCCTGGTCTAAATCGAGAGGACTTGCATCAGATACTACAGAATTGGTAGAAACGAGATCTGATAATTGTTGACGGAGTAAGTTCGCAGTAATCGCCGGAATAGCACCCCTTAACAAAACTTCGTAAGTTAGTTCATTTTTATTGAGTAAGTTTAAGTCCATATTTAAAAATTGGGTAATATTTTAAAGTTGTTAAAAATTACGTTAAGTAACGTTAGGGTGTAAGTAAGAAAGGGTGTAATTAAGTAATTCTATTTGTATATAGCTAATAGCTAAATAAGACTTTTATCGTTTCTTACTTACACCCTAACGTTACTTAACGTAATTTTTAACAACTTTAAAATATTACCCAATTTTTAAATATGGACTTAAACTTACTCAATAAAAATGAACTAACTTACGAAGTTTTGTTAAGGGGTGCTATTCCGGCGATTACTGCGAACTTACTCCGTCAACAATTATCAGATCTCGTTTCTACCAATTCTGTAGTATCTGATGCAAGTCCTCTCGATTTAGACCAGGACTTGTTACAAATAAACAAATGTTTGGTGGATTTAAACGCAAAAATCTTACTCTTTGAAAACAAACCAACAGAAAGTTCGAAAAATAAAATTTTAACTTACCTTTCTCACCTACAAGACCGGCTTAACAGGATCGACACTTCTGAAGCTACTACTGAAGTGTTAACCATATTTAACGAAGCTTGCAAATCTCTTTCACTACTGCATAAAACTTTTAATTCTTTGACCATATTTCCTTCTTCTTCGTCCTCTCAGGCTACTTTTGTGTCGGCACAGGACAAAGATCATACTACTTCTGTTGTTGATAAACTTGTAGAGACGTTTGCCTCTCTGCAAGACAGACCTCGTGTTAACGAAATAAAACGATTTACGTTTAAAGGTGATACCTGCCCTAGGGATTTTATTCGTCAAGTTGAGGAATTCGCTACTGCTAGGGAAATTAAATACGACAAACTACATAAGTACATTTATGATATCCTCGCAGGCACGGCACTCGAATGGTACCGTTGTAGGGTCAACACCCTTACTACTTGGGAATCTTTTAAAAATCAATTACTTAATGATTTTGAAATCGATGACTACGACTATAAAGTGCTCAAACAAATCGATGAACGGAAGCAAAAGCCTGGCGAACGTGTCGCCTGTTTTTTTACTGAGATTGAAACTTTATTTAGTAAACTTAAGGAGCCGCTTTCCGAACAAAAGAAAATTGATACTTTGGTTCGTAATCTCTACCCGTCTCTTAAATCTCGTTTATTACCGGAAAATATTTCTTCGGTCTCTAACCTATTCAAAGCGTGCAAGTGGTACGAATCAATGACTTTAGGCCAAGTCTGGGTACAATCTACTCCAAGCTACTCTGGTACTCACTCTATTCACGTGGTCAATAATTCTAACAATCAGTTCTGCCCCAGATGCAGGAACAATCAACACTCTTTGAGATCATGTCCGAAGAAGGACATAGTTTGTTTTAAGTGTGGTTTAAAGGATTTTAAAGCCACCAACTGTCCTAATTGCGTTACTAGTAAAACTGAACCAAGTTCAAAAAACGCATAAGTCAGGATTGTGGAGAGTGGCAACAATGGCTTAATTACATTAAGGTATTCATGAATTCTTATAAGACCTCTACAGTCCTGTTTAAAAATGATACTGATACTTTGAGACCGTACTGCAATGTTCAGCTTAAACACCTTACTCTTTGTGGACTACTCGACAGTGGTAGTCCGATTACTATTATTGGCAATAATGCTTATAAAGAACTTCTCAAACATGATTTTATTATTAATACAAAATATAAAATAAGTGGCTCGGTAGCTAACGGCCAACCTATTAACTCTATAGGTACGATTGAATTACCTATTATTTTTAAAAAACAATTTAAGATTATTACTGCTCACGTGATTCCTTCTATTACTCAACCCCTTATTTTTGGAATGGATTTTTGGAAATCTTTTAACCTAGCTACTGATATTCTAGAACTTATATCTTTTTCTAAAAATACTAACCCGTCAAACTTTCTTGCTACTGTTGAAGCTTCTAAAGTTTCACATTACGACACCTTGACCCCTGTACAAAAAATGGCAGCGGATCATATTATAGAACAATTTAAAATAAATTCTACGGAAACACGACCTTTAGATAGGACGCATTTAGCGGTACACCGCATTGATACTGGTGATCACGCTCCTATTAGGCAACGTACTTACCGCTTATCACCTGAAAAGCTAAGAGCACTTTCACACGAGGTTGATATGATGCTTAAACTAGATGTAATCGAACCTTGCGAGAGCCCATGGTTGAGTCCTGTTTTAATTACTCTTAAAAAAGATGGCTCTTGGCGTTTTTGTATTGATAGTAGGAAACTAAATTCAATTACTATGAAAGACGCATATAAACTGCCTTTTATTGCTGATATATTAGATAATTTAAGAGATGCAAAATATTTGTCTTCTATTGACATCGCTAAAGCTTTTTGGGAGATTCCCTTACATAAGGATGATAGGTTGAAAACCGCATTTCACGTTCCCGGTCGTGGGATGTTTTGTTTCAAAGTTATGCCTTTTGGTTTAACTAATGCACCTGCAACACAACAGAGGTTTATAGATAACTTACTTTCTGATGAATTTGATAACAAAGTCTTTTGTTATCTCGACGATATTGTAATCGTTTCTAATACTTTTGAGGAACATATATCTCTTCTTCAGAAGGTTTTAAACAAACTTATTCAGGCGAACATTACCGTCAATTTTAATAAGTGTTCATTCTTTAAGAAAGAACTAAAATACCTAGGATTTATCGTTGACGAGTACGGATTACGCACAGACCCAGATAAAGTCAAAGCTATTCTTGACATACCTGCCCCCACTTCTCGAAGAGAAGTTAAGAAATTTTTAGGCACTGCAAGTTGGTACCGTAGGTTTTTACCAAACTTCAGTACTTTAACTGCACCACTTAACGCGTTAACCTCTACCAGTAAAAAAGCTCCTCCTTTCAAATGGACGGTTGAACATAATAATGCTTTTATTAAGCTAAAACAAGCGTTGACTACTACCCCGGTATTGTCACGTCCTAATTTTAATGATCCTTTTGCGGTACATTGTGACGCGTCTAGCTTTGGTATTGGAGCTATGCTTACGCAGGACACGCAGGACATCGATGGCGTTGAAAAACCTATTGCTTACATGAGCAAATCATTAACTGGTGCTCAAAAGAATTACTCTATTACTGAGCGCGAATTACTTAGCGTTATTACAGCCCTTGAACACTGGCGTTGTTATTTAGACAACGGCCAGAAATTTACAATTTACACTGATCACTCTTCTCTACAGTGGTTTCTTAATTTAAATAACCCTACCGGTCGTTTAGCTCGCTGGAGTATTCGATTATCTGCTTTTAATTTTGAAATGAAACACAAAAAAGGTAAAGACCATCTGGTTCCTGATGTTCTTTCACGTTCTGTTCCTATTTCTTTAATAAATTATGACCCTAGTCAATCAGCTGATGCTTGGTATAATGAAATCAGGGCTAAATGTATAAACAATCCTGCTGCTTGTCCTGAGTATATAGTTAGGAATAACAAATTATACAGGTATACTCGCACTAGCACTATTCTTACTTCCGAGTACAATTGGAAAGAAGTGATACCGGCTGAGCATACGACGGCTCATATAGTCGAAAATCACTCTACACCTACCACTGCTCATTTTGGTCTTCTTAAAACGTATAACAGACTGAAACTTAGATACTTCTGGAAAGGTATGTATAGGGACGTTGCAAATTTTGTTGCCAAGTGTGAGACATGCCTTGCTTACAAACATCAAACACAAGCTACTATCGGTCTAATGGGAAAACCTAAGGTTTGTTCAAGACCTTTTCAAGCTATATCTATTGACTTGATTGGTCCTCTTCCTATGTCCAGGAAGTTAAATCGTTATATTTTCGTTGTTACTTGTTGCTTTAGTAAATATTGCCTTTTGTTTCCAATTAAGCGGGCAACTTCTGCTATTATTGCACACATTTTAGAAAATCTAGTCTTCATGAGCCACGGTATTCCCGAAACGGTTATCCTTGATAACGGGCCCCAATTCGCTAGCAATGAACTTGCCGACATGCTTAGACGTTACAACATTCCAAAAATTAGCTTTACACCGCTATATTGCCCACAAGTCAATACAGTCGAACGTTACAATAAAACCATAATTACAGCCGTAGCATCCTTTGTCGATCAAGACCATAGGACTTGGGACTTACAATTACATAAAATACAATTTGCAATAAATACCGCAGTAAATGAAGTCACTAAATTCACACCAGCCTTCCTTGTTTATGGTCGTGAACTCGTTTCGTGTGGTTCAATTTACCCAAATCATGACACCTTTATTTTCGCTCCTCGTGACGTTTTCGCTGATAACGTAGGTTCTCTTAGCCCTATTCTTGCTGAAGTTCAGAATAGGCTCTGGCTTTCTCATCAAAATAATGCTGCTCGGTACGATGAGAAACGCCAACATATAGTTTTCAATGCAGGCGACATAGTGTGGAAACGTAATTACGCACTAAGTGCGGCCGGCAGATATTATTCAGCTAAATTAGCTCCCAAATTTATTAAATGCAAAATCATACAAAAAATCTCTCCTCTTGTTTATGATTTAGCATACTTAACAGGTCGTCCTATAGGTCGATGGCATGTTAAAGATATCAAACCTAGACCTAGTGTTTTACAATAGTTGTTCTTTTATTCATTTATTTTCTTTCGGTTTCATTAACATTGTCTCAAATTTTTCTTAATTTATACATATTTCTTTTAATTAATTAATATTACGCGAGTTTCTCAAGTTTAATTTAATTATATTTATATGATGTAAACCTAAAACATCACCCTCTTATTACTTTTCTTCTATAATAATAAAAGAAGAAATGATTCTAAAGACCTTTTGCGCATTTGGGCACACATTTTGTAAATACTTTACATCATTCACCATTATAGAGCGGATGGTGACTCTTTAAATAAGCCTACACTGATTGCAGAGTTGCGTCGGAGTAGCCTGTACACAGTTTTCAGCTACTTCATTTGCGTGATGTTTTAGGGCAATATTTTATACCTAAGACTAATATTGATAGGTTGTATGATTGTATGATTGAGTGCTTGTAGGACTCAGACTCTGTTGTAATATTCACATTGTAAATATCACCCCCATCTCTAAATTTAGCATTTTGTAATTTTTTTGTTTTTTTTTTTTTTTTTTTTTTCCTCTCCTCATCAAATTTCTCGGCCTACCTCCAAATTTTTTCAAGGGGTGGCGGGGTATTGTGACCATGTCGACCTTTTTTTTGGTTCAAATCATTTTGGCGATCTCTTAAAAATAAAAATTCAAAATTCATTGATGGAATGTCTGTCAAAAAGCCTCGTTTTTTTCAAGGGAGCTGTCAAGAAAAATAGCTCTGGCCTGCTGACACTCAAGGCATTAATTTAAATTTTATATTGGAAAAATTATTATATTATATTAATATATTCGGTTTATGAACTGTGTGTATTGCGTTATATTGTGATTTCTAGTACCTACTTCAAGGTGCCCTTTGGGTAAGTTATTTTGTAATTGTGTCTATGTATTGAGGCTTGAACGAGTATCCATTTTGTAATCATTTATAATTTTTATTGTTTTAGGCACTTTTATAAACCTTTAATAAACGAGGAGATTTGGACGCAGTTTTGTTATTTCGAACCCGACTTCCCCTGCCCATCAATTCCGCTGGCTGGCCGTGGCAACCCTACCTACCCTACCTACCCTACCTACCCTACCTACCCTACCTACCCTACCTACCCTACCTACCCTACCTACCCTACCTACCCTACCTACCCTACCTACCCTACCTACCCTACCTACCCTACCTACCCTACCTACCCTACCTACCCTACCTACCCTACCTACCCTACCTACCCTACCTACCCTACCTACCCTACCTACCCTACCTACCCTACCTACCCTACCTACCCTACCTACCCTACCTACCCTACCTACCCTACCTACCCTACCTACCCTACCTACCCTACCTACCCTACCTACCCTACCTACCCTACCTACCCTACCTACCCTACCTACCCTACCTACCCTACCTACCCTACCTACCCTACCTACCCTACCTACCCTACCTACCCTACCTACCCTACCTACCCTACCTACCCTACCTACCCTACCTACCCTACCTACCCTACCTACCCTACCTACCCTACCTACCCTACCTACCCTACCTACCCTACCTACCCTACCTACCCTACCTACCCTACCTACCCTACCTACCCTACCTACCCTACCTACCCTACCTACCCTACCTACCCTACCTACCCTACCTACCCTACCTACCCTACCTACCCTACCTACCCTACCTACCCTACCTACCCTACCTACCCTACCTACCCTACCTACCCTACCTACCCTACCTACCCTACCTACCCTACCTACCCTACCTACCCTACCTACCCTACCTACCCTACCTACCCTACCTACCCTACCTACCCTACCTACCCTACCTACCCTACCTACCCTACCTACCCTACCTACCCTACCTACCCTACCTACCCTACCTACCCTACCTACCCTACCTACCCTACCTACCCTACCTACCCTACCTACCCTACCTACCCTACCTACCCTACCTACCCTACCTACCCTACCTACCCTACCTACCCTACCTACCCTACCTACCCTACCTACCCTACCTACCCTACCTACCCTACCTACCCTACCTACCCTACCTACCCTACCTACCCTACCTACCCTACCTACCCTACCTACCCTACCTACCCTACCTACCCTACCTACCCTACCTACCCTACCTACCCTACCTACCCTACCTACCCTACCTACCCTACCTACCCTACCTACCCTACCTACCCTACCTACCCTACCTACCCTACCTACCCTACCTACCCTACCTACCCTACCTACCCTACCTACCCTACCTACCCTACCTACCCTACCTACCCTACCTACCCTACCTACCCTACCTACCCTACCTACCCTACCTACCCTACCTACCCTACCTACCCTACCTACCCTACCTACCCTACCTACCCTACCTACCCTACCTACCCTACCTACCCTACCTACCCTACCTACCCTACCTACCCTACCTACCCTACCTACCCTACCTACCCTACCTACCCTACCTACCCTACCTACCCTACCTACCCTACCTACCCTACCTACCCTACCTACCCTACCTACCCTACCTACCCTACCTACCCTACCTACCCTACCTACCCTACCTACCCTACCTACCCTACCTACCCTACCTACCCTACCTACCCTACCTACCCTACCTACCCTACCTACCCTACCTACCCTACCTACCCTACCTACCCTACCTACCCTACCTACCCTACCTACCCTACCTACCCTACCTACCCTACCTACCCTACCTACCCTACCTACCCTACCTACCCTACCTACCCTACCTACCCTACCTACCCTACCTACCCTACCTACCCTACCTACCC
This sequence comes from Anorthoa munda, assembly GCA_945859665.1. NCBI lineage: Eukaryota > Metazoa > Arthropoda > Insecta > Lepidoptera > Noctuidae > Anorthoa > Anorthoa munda. Next base: position 8,323,183 of record OX243913.1, on the reverse strand, counting down.
TACCTACCCTACCTACCCTACCTACCCTACCTACCCTACCTACCCTACCTACCCTACCTACCCTACCTACCCTACCTACCCTACCTACCCTACCTACCCTACCTACCCTACCTACCCTACCTACCCTACCTACCCTACCTACCCTACCTACCCTACCTACCCTACCTACCCTACCTACCCTACCTACCCTACCTACCCTACCTACCCTACCTACCCTACCTACCCTACCTACCCTACCTACCCTACCTACCCTACCTACCCTACCTACCCTACCTACCCTACCTACCCTACCTACCCTACCTACCCTACCTACCCTACCTACCCTACCTACCCTACCTACCCTACCTACCCTACCTACCCTACCTACCCTACCTACCCTACCTACCCTACCTACCCTACCTACCCTACCTACCCTACCTACCCTACCTACCCTACCTACCCTACCTACCCTACCTACCCTACCTACCCTACCTACCCTACCTACCCTACCTACCCTACCTACCCTACCTACCCTACCTACCCTACCTACCCTACCTACCCTACCTACCCTACCTACCCTACCTACCCTACCTACCCTACCTACCCTACCTACCCTACCTACCCTACCTACCCTACCTACCCTACCTACCCTACCTACCCTACCTACCCTACCTACCCTACCTACCCTACCTACCCTACCTACCCTACCTACCCTACCTACCCTACCTACCCTACCTACCCTACCTACCCTACCTACCCTACCTACCCTACCTACCCTACCTACCCTACCTACCCTACCTACCCTACCTACCCTACCTACCCTACCTACCCTACCTACCCTACCTACCCTACCTACCCTACCTACCCTACCTACCCTACCTACCCTACCTACCCTACCTACCCTACCTACCCTACCTACCCTACCTACCCTACCTACCCTACCTACCCTACCTACCCTACCTACCCTACCTACCCTACCTACCCTACCTACCCTACCTACCCTACCTACCCTACCTACCCTACCTACCCTACCTACCCTACCTACCCTACCTACCCTACCTACCCTACCTACCCTACCTACCCTACCTACCCTACCTACCCTACCTACCCTACCTACCCTACCTACCCTACCTACCTGCTCACGAGCCACTAGTCCGAACGGCTGCGTTTTTGTGAGCTCCGCATCTAAAAATCTGAGTTTGAGGTGTTTTAAGCGTAAAGAACCTTTAAAGTATATCAAAAGTTGCGGGCAAGCGCGGCCGTCTTAATAGTGGTTTTGGATTAAAAATCAAGTGATAAACATACAAGCTGTGACAAGAAACGTTGAATTTTGGTGCAAAAGTGAAAAGTAAATTACAAAAGTGCGTGCGGTGCGCGATCAGTCACCACGACGCCCCAATTTTATCTGACCCCAGGAAGTGTCGTCCTAGTGCCTACACCCCCTGAAAATTTAAAAATCTTCCAACGTCCCAAAGGGGGACTTCCACCCAGTTTCCGTAACATAAAGCGAAAAAAGCGGCAAAAAAACACAATTCTGCGGGCAAGTGATTGCGGCGTGCGATTGGTCGCGTGTACCCCCCTTTTTTGTTGACTGACTATCACCACCAACAAAGTGACTACAGTGTCCCAAAAACCTGTTTTTTTTTGGCCTGATTTTGGAATTTTCGCGTGGCTTTTTCCGATTTCGGATAGGAAGTGACGCGAACTGTACCACAAACTATTCATCCTGTGCAAGGTCGAGGAGAAATTGGCTTCTCCAGGTGTTCCATAGTTTGCGTCCCAGTGCCCTCGACGACCCTGGTGATTTTGGGATTTTCCCCATTGAATCCCAGGAAGTTGACTGCGGTTTCGGCCGTCCGGAGAAATTCCCACGAGATTTCAACTCCCGGAAGTCCTGCTGGAGGCTGAAATCGCCAAAACTGAAGACCTGGGCAGCTCCCTGGAGTAGCCAGCAACCACCACAGAAAATTAATATTAGTTACCAGTACGGCAAATACCAAACAAAGGTATTTGCTGTTATAATTTTCGTCTTCCCCCCTTTCAAGATTTTTAAATGCTTATTTGTTTCTTTTACTATCATTATTAAATTATATCTGTATTGAGCGTCTAATAACATATTGCTTATAAATTTTTCGTTTAAGTCTGAGTCAATTCTCCATAGTAAATTATAAATAGTCTAAAATTCCATTTAATTCCCACGCTTTCAGATAAGTTTGTTTTTCTATGTTTATACTTTTTAAAACTAAGTTGGCTAGAACTCGGCCTAGGACCGATCTAGCCAAAAATAGAGTCTAGATTTAGCGTTTTTAGCAACTAGGCTACACTTCTAAAAAATTAGATTTTTGAAAGGGGTTGAAACGGAAAAGTCCGTTTTCAAACCTGTATCGTAAGTGTCGAAATTTTATATTATAAGTAGGTATCACCGAGTGACGCGTTGTTGACAAGTTCAACCTCGGGCCTTCTAGAAACTTGGCGGCCGGTTATTCTTTTTAACCGACTACCAAAAAAGGAGGAGGTTCTATGTTCGACATTATGTATGTTTTTTTTTTTTTTTTTTTTTTTTTTTTTTTATGTATGTTCACCGATATCTCCGTCAATTGTGGGCCGATTTTGAAAATTCTTTTTTTGTTTGAAAGATTATATTCCGAAATTGGTCCCATTTTAATTTGGTGAAGATCTGTTAAAGAACTTCGGAGATATACAACAGAACTCTTCAATAAATAACGGCAAATCTCTCGGGGTTGCTGCAATCGCATGTCTGTTTATTGTTTATACTATTTCATAACATAACATCACGCCAGTACGCTCGAAAGGGGTATGCAGATTACTCATTTCACCGGTTATATTCATTTTTCATGTTATTCGGGTAATCTATTCTGTCGTTATAGGTACTTACTTAACTACTTCCCTATTAGGTAGGTACAACTAAAAAGTGAAAAATAAAAAGCTTTTTTATAAAAAAATATTACCGACTTCCAAATAAGAAAACTAGAAAGTGAAAAATAACTTTATTTTTGGAAGTCGGTGTCCATAACTTAAAAATTTGGTACCTACCAAAGACACCGACTTCCAAAAATAAAGTTATTTTTCACTTTCTAGTTTTCTTATTTGGAAGTCGGTAATATTTTTTTATAAAAAAGCTTTTTATAAATGAAAATTTTCCACATATTTCAGCTTGGAATCTTCCATTCGCTTACCATACTTGGTATTATTATTTTAGTATAATACATTCAGAACGGAACGAAAGATTTCAAAGTCCCGAAATTTTAAGATTTTATTAAATATAAGACATTTTTCTCCTTTTTGGTAACCCCTGTTAGATTATTTTATATACTTATATATATTTTAATACACCCCCCCTTAGGACCCAAACCCCCCCTCCCCCCGTATCTCCCCAAGACCCCTAGGGACCCACTCGGGACCCTCCCCCCCCCCAACCAATAAATCTCTTCACCCCCCCGGACCCTAATTTTGGAACCAGAAGTCATAGACCCACCAAGTTTGGGGTCCTTGAAACCGGGAGGAAGAGGTCTATAACTTGGCCCCGGCAAAATTGCCGAAAAACGCCCCCACTCCTGGATAGTAGTTAAAAAAAAAAAAAAAAAAATTATAATTTTTTTGAATATTTTATCAAATTTTTAATTTGTTAATTATTGACCATTTTGCACCGCACTTCGATACAGGTTTAAGGACCACAGTTTGTGTTTAATTTTAAGGATATATAGCAGCATTTTTGTGTTGCTATATATTTAGGCTAAGATAAAATAAGCTTTTTACTGCTTATTTATTGTGTAAATTTTAAACTGTGGACATATAGTAGTACTTTTGTGCTACTATATTTTAGAATAATTTTAGATTAGATTTTAACTTGGGACATTCTCGCAAGAGAATTATTTTAATATTCTGACATCTGACACACAAAAGGGAGTACCCTTTACAGTACCCCCTTTTTACAATTTTACTTTTACACATAATAGAGGTGCTTTTTACAACACCTCTATTTTGACACATACTAATCCCAGCCACCCCTCACTTTCCAAAATGTCCGGTATGCCTGGTGTACGCACGCCGGTTCCACACTCGGCGACAAACAAACCCCCGACTAAAAGCCCCCAGAGGGCAATGGAGGAAGCAGGGCCTTCGGCGCAGAGCGTCAGAAGGAGCGTGGGTGAATGGGAGGCGGGCAAAACCGTCACTAAGAGGACTCCCCCCAAAAAACTGGACCGACCAACACCAGTAATGTCGATCTCCTTCGAGGTCGGCAGCCCGCCTACCCAAAGGAGTAAAGTCGCCGAGGCGAGGATGTGCTCGAATAAAATAAAATCCCTAATGACCACATCTAAAACGACCAAGAACGAGATTAAAGCGGAGGTCAAGGCACAGGCAGACCGGCTCTACCGGCTTGTAAAAGAGCTTGAGCAGGGGAATGCCCCCCCAACCGTTAAGACCATGGCAACGACAGGGACCCAAGTCCAGGAGGAGCCAAGGGCGCTGAAAGTCCCTCTCCCGTGCTCAGAGGCTATTCGTGAGGTCGAGACAAACTCCCTCATGCGTGCTCTAGAGGAGCATAGCCGAAACCTGGCCGAGAACAGCCTGAAAATGGATAGGCTGAAAGAGGCACTACAGACTAGCCGAGACCAGATGGTCTCGTATGCTAGTGTAGCGGCAAGTCGGCCTTCCAATCAGGCTCCGAAACAGACCACACTGCACTCCATCGTAGTGTCGGCCAGGGATGAGAAGGAAACGGGGGAGCAAGTCCTGGACCGACTTAGGAAGGTCGTAAACGCCAAGGAAGGGGGTATAGCGGTAGAGAAAGTGAGGAAAGCGAAAGATAGGAGAGTTATACTAGGCTGTAGGTCAGAAGAAGAGAGGGAAAAGTTGAGGGAAAAGATCAGGAAGGCGCCCGAGCTGGAGGCGCAAAATATTACAAATAAAAATCCGCAGGTTGTGTTGCGCGACGTGATGCAATACAACCCAAATGAGGAAGTACTCAAGGCCCTTAAGAACCAAAATGCCGCCATCTTTCAAGATCTCAAAGATGAGCAGGCCAAAATAGAAATTATATACAGAAAGCGAGCCAGGAACCCGCTAATGTGTCACGTAGTGATGAGGGTCGCCACAGAGGTTTGGCGACGCATGCTCGAGGTTGGGTCGGTGCACGTGGAGTTCCAGCGGGTGAGGGTCGAGGATCAATCCCCGCTGGTCCAATGCTCGCTCTGCCTCGGGTATGGGCATAGCCGACGCCTTTGCACAGATTCTGTGCCAAAGTGCAGCCACTGTGGCGGCCCCCACATGAGGACGGAGTGCGCGGACTGGGCCGCAGGCCTACCTCCAAAGTGTTGTAATTGCACGCGCGCGAGGATTGACAGCACCAGCCACCACGCTTTCAGCTCGGAGTGTCAAGTCAGAAAAAGGTGGGATGCAATAGCCCGTTCTGTTATAGCGTACTGCTAAGGGCGCCCCGGAGACTTCTGCCCAACAAAACGCAAGACCATACCGTGTGGCCCAAGCAAACCTACAACGAAAGGACCTGGCAACGACCGAACTCTTTTTAGAGGCCAGTAAGAGGAAGATCGCATGGGCACTTATCCAAGAGCCGTACGTGGGAGGGGCTCGAGGTATGAAGAACTACCGAGGTTCGCGAATCTACCAGTGCGAGGTTGATGGAAGTGGGAGGGTAAAGGCGGCAATTGCCGTCTTTGATGATGACCTGGATGTCATTCCATACCCGAAACTCACCACAAACAACATCGTTGTGGTGGGGATCCGGACCAAAGCTTGGGAGATCGCAGTAGTATCTTACTACTTCGAGCCAGACCAACCCATAGGGCCATACCTGGAACAGTTGACCCAGATCAAATCGGAAGTGGCCACCGGTAGATTGCTTATAGGCGGCGACGCGAACGCCAAGAGTCCTTGGTGGGGTAGCATCATCGAAGACTCCAAGGGCGAGGAAATGTCCGGAACCCTGGAAGACTTAGAGCTTCAGGTACTGAACACTGGTGACGCTCCCACATTTGACACAGTCAGAGGTGGTCGAGTGTATAAAAGCCATGTGGACGTCACGGCATGCTCGCTCGACCTTTTTGACCTGGTGGACGGCTGGCGGGTCGACACAGGAGCAACATCCTCGGACCATAACACAATATTTTTCGAAATTAAAGTTAAAAGGGATAAAGGGGTAAATATCACCAGGACGACCAGGAAATTTAACACAAGAAAGGCGGACTGGGATACATTTAAAGATAAATTAGGGGATATCAAAATTGAAAATAATATAAATTTGAATAGTATAAGGGGAATAAATAGTAAAGTAGATTTAGAAAAATTGATTGTAAATTACAGAGATAGTATTTTAAAAGCATGCGAAGATTCAATCACTTGTCCGTGGTGGTCCGAGGAGCTCACTGTGAAGAAGAAGGAGTTTACCAGACTGAAGAACCGCATCCGCAATGCCGCGCCCGTCAGGCGAGCGATGGTCGTAGACGAGTACCTGAAGGCCAAAGAAGAGTACGAGATGCTAGCGAAGAGCGCCCAATTCGCAAGTTGGAAGGAGTTCTGCCGGAAACAGGATCGGGAAGGGGTCTGGGAGGGAATCTTCAGGGTGATTGGTAGGACCGCCAGAAGACAGGAGGAACTGACCCTACGCAGCGATGGTGTATTCCTCAACCCAAGTGAATCGGCCGCCCTACTCGCAGATACGTTCTACCCCGAAGACAGAGTAGACCAGGACAACGCTGACCACAGGCGAATTAGAGAAGCAGCCAGTCGAGTAAATGAGTGGGTTCATGATGAATATCATGACCCACCATTTACCTCGCTGGAGCTGAAGACCGCCGTGGCAGGTTTCAATCCAAAAAAGGCACCAGGAGGGGATGGACTGACGTCTGATATCTGCAGTCGAGCGATCCACCAGGACCTGGAGGCGTTCCTTGCCCTTTACAATAAGTGCCTTGAATTGGCACACTTCCCGAACATCTGGAAGGAGGCCACAGTCGTGGTCCTCAGAAAGCTGGGCAAGGACGATTACCTAAACCCCAAGGCATACAGACCAATAGGTCTACTGCCGGTTTTGGGGAAGGTCCTGGAGAGGATGGTAGTAGCGCGTTTAAAATGGCAGCTTGTACCGCGGTTTAGTACTCGCCAGTTTGGATTTATGCCCCAGAGAAGCACTGAGGACGCTCTCTATACGCTAGTGAAGCACGTACAGGACAAGTTGAGGCTGAAGAAGCTAATTGTCCTGGTGTCACTGGATATAGAGGGGGCCTTTGATAGTGCTTGGTGGCCAGCCATCAAGGTCAGACTGGCTGAGGAAAAGTGCCCGGTGAACATAAGAAGGCTGCTAGACAGCTACCTCGACAGTAGGAAAGTCAAGGTTCGTTACGCTGGGGAGGAATGCACGCGAGTGACTAGCAAGGGCTGTGTTCAAGGGTCAATAGGAGGTCCCATCCTGTGGAATCTCATTCTAGACCCACTATTGCAGGAATTGGAGCGGCGCGGAATCTTCGGGCAGGCGTTCGCTGATGATATCGTCTTGGTTCTGGATGGGGACTCAGCGACCGAAGTTTCAACATCTGCCAATGCAGCCCTCGCCCATGTTCAGAGTTGGGGCGTCAGAAACAAGCTGAGGTTCGCACCGCACAAAACCTGTGCGATGGTCGTAACCAACAAGCGCAAGTATGATACCCCAAGGTTGAGCATGGCCGGGGTCGACATTGGTATGGTTAAGAAGATGAAGTTGTTGGGTCTAACCATAGACGAGAAGCTCACCTTCAACGAGCACACCGCGAACGTCTGCAGGAGGGCAGTTAACATTTATAAGCAACTGTCCCGCGCCGCTAAAGTGAGTTGGGGATTGGACGCACAGATCATACACACAATCTACACTGCTATGATTGAGCCCATAATAACGTACGCGGCCGCAGCCTGGGCTCCCGCTACGAAGAAGCTGGGAATACGGAAGAAGCTAGGCTCGGTCCAACGAGGATTCGTCCAGAAGATCTGTAAATCTTACCGTACCGTCTCCCTGAACTCGGCACTGGTACTGTCCGGAATACTACCTCTAGATCTGCGCATACAGGAGGCAGCCGCCCTGTATGAAGCGAGGAGAGGGCCATCCCGGTTTATACCAGGAGATAGGGAGATCGAAAGTGCGGTAAGGTTTGCAGAGGCTCCTCATCCAGCTACACAGATGCCCCTGGAGTTCATGTGCCTGACAGACCAACAGTTGCTAGACAGCAACAATGTGCAGGCGGTGCGAATTTTCACCGACGGCAGCAAGATTGAGGGAAAGGTCGGAGCCGCATTATCCATTTGGGATAATGAAGGCGAAGTCCGGAACCTCAAACTTAGCTTAGCCGCGTACTGCACAGTCTACCAGGCGGAACTCCTGGCCATCTGCAAAGCGACGGACGTGATCCTTACGCGGCAAGAGACGAGCTATGGTTTGTACAGTGACTCAATGTCAGCATTGCAGACGCTTGCAAGCCATGGCTCTCTCCATCCCCTGGCAGTTCGCGCGCGCGCCAATTTGGCTCAAGCCCTGGGCCAGAGCAAAGCTGTGTCTTTGTTCTGGATCAAGGCCCACGCGGGCCTGCCGGGGAATGAGCGAGCGGACGAGTTGGCAAAGGAGGCAGCATTGTCGTTACGGAGGAAGCCGGACTACGACCAGTGTCCGGTATCATTTATCAAGCGACAGATCCGTTTGGAATCGCTTGATGAATGGAACCGAAGATATGTGTCGGGCGAGACAGCCTCTGTGACGAAAATGTTTCTTCCGGATGCCATAGCGGCTTTCCGTATTATAAAACAGGTGCGGCCCACAGGCGTTCTCACGCAGGTTTTGACGGGGCACGGCGGGTTCTCTGAATACTTGAATCGTTTCAAGTGTAAGGATAACCCATCGTGTGTCTGCGATCCAGGCGTGGCAGAGACTGTCCAGCACATACTTGTAGATTGCCCGTTATTTATCAGGGAACGCTACCAACTCGAATGTGAGCTGGACAGGAGACTGACGAAGGAGAGCCTGCATGGGCTCATGAGTAAGCAACACAGGGAAAAGTTCCTGGTGTACTGTGTTAATGTGGCTTCCACCGTCATTGCACGAAACCGAAGTTGAAGCGGCACTATGCTTCACTAGTATTATAAGAATATATGTAAGAAGCATAGAATAGCACGCACAAAACTGCAGTGACGAACGGTGCACTGGGGTAGTACCTAGCAACAACAGATTGTCTGTGTGATGAAAAGCACTGTAGTGCTTCTCATCCCTAATTGTAAGGCACTAATTATAAAATTTTGATCTTTTTCCCTGTGATATTTAGTTATATTCTGACTGTGATAAATAGCACTTTTGCACATTGTATTTATTAACAGCACTTCTTGCACATTTGTAATTTTCTGTAACCTTGTATATTAGCACTTTTTGTCTTATACCCAAATTTTAAATAAATAAAGCTGCCTTTTACGTATTTAAAGAAAGTGGGATTCCCACCCACCGTATACAAGAGATGTAAGCAAGAAGAACAATTAGTATGAAGAATGAAAGTACGAGAGGCATGAAAGAGGAATGGAATGAAAGAATTTGCACAGAATAGGCGCCAACTTTGTTGAGCGGGATTAGTATTAAAAAAAAAAAAAAAAAAAAAAAAAAAAATACCTACCCTACCTACCCTACCTACCCTACCTACCCTACCTACCCTACCTACCCTACCTACCCTACCTACCCTACCTACCCTACCTACCCTACCTACCCTACCTACCCTACCTACCCTACCTACCCTACCTACCCTACCTACCCTACCTACCCTACCTACCCTACCTACCCTACCTACCCTACCTACCCTACCTACCCTACCTACCCTACCTACCCTACCTACCCTACCTACCCTACCTACCCTACCTACCCTACCTACCCTACCTACCCTACCTACCCTACCTACCCTACCTACCCTACCTACCCTACCTACCCTACCTACCCTACCTACCCTACCTACCCTACCTACCCTACCTACCCTACCTACCCTACCTACCCTACCTACCCTACCTACCCTACCTACCCTACCTACCCTACCTACCCTACCTACCCTACCTACCCTACCTACCCTACCTACCCTACCTACCCTACCTACCCTACCTACCCTACCTACCCTACCTACCCTACCTACCCTACCTACCCTACCTACCCTACCTACCCTACCTACCCTACCTACCCTACCTACCCTACCTACCCTACCTACCCTACCTACCCTACCTACCCTACCTACCCTACCTACCCTACCTACCCTACCTACCCTACCTACCCTACCTACCCTACCTACCCTACCTACCCTACCTACCCTACCTACCCTACCTACCCTACCTACCCTACCTACCCTACCTACCCTACCTACCCTACCTACCCTACCTACCCTACCTACCCTACCTACCCTACCTACCCTACCTACCCTACCTACCCTACCTACCCTACCTACCCTACCTACCCTACCTACCCTACCTACCCTACCTACCCTACCTACCCTACCTACCCTACCTACCCTACCTACCCTACCTACCCTACCTACCCTACCTACCCTACCTACCCTACCTACCCTACCTACCCTACCTACCCTACCTACCCTACCTACCCTACCTACCCTACCTACCCTACCTACCCTACCTACCCTACCTACCCTACCTACCCTACCTACCCTACCTACCCTACCTACCCTACCTACCCTACCTACCCTACCTACCCTACCTACCCTACCTACCCTACCTACCCTACCTACCCTACCTACCCTACCTACCCTACCTACCCTACCTACCCTACCTACCCTACCTACCCTACCTACCCTACCTACCCTACCTACCCTACCTACCCTACCTACCCTACCTACCCTACCTACCCTACCTACCCTACCTACCCTACCTACCCTACCTACCCTACCTACCCTACCTACCCTACCTACCCTACCTACCCTACCTACCCTACCTACCCTACCTACCCTACCTACCCTACCTACCCTACCTACCCTACCTACCCTACCTACCCTACCTACCCTACCTACCCTACCTACCCTACCTACCCTACCTACCCTACCTACCCTACCTACCCTACCTACCCTACCTACCCTACCTACCCTACCTACCCTACCTACCCTACCTACCCTACCTACCCTACCTACCCTACCTACCCTACCTACCCTACCTACCCTACCTACCCTACCTACCCTACCTACCCTACCTACCCTACCTACCCTACCTACCCTACCTACCCTACCTACCCTACCTACCCTACCTACCCTACCTACCCTACCTACCCTACCTACCCTACCTACCCTACCTACCCTACCTACCCTACCTACCCTACCTACCCTACCTACCCTACCTACCCTACCTACCCTACCTTTAACATTTATAACCCTACAGTTAACATTTATAAGCAACTGTCCCGCGCCGCTAAAGTGAGTTGGGGATTGGACGCACAGATCATACACACAATCTACACTGCTATGATTGAGCCCATAATAACGTACGCGGCCGCAGCCTGGGCTCCCGCTACGAAGAAGCTGGGAATACGGAAGAAGCTAGGCTCGGTCCAACGAGGATTCGTCCAGAAGATCTGTAAATCTTACCGTACTGTCTCCCTGAACTCGGCACTGGTACTGTCCGGAATACTACCTCTAGATCTGCGCATACAGGAGGCAGCCGCCCTGTATGAAGCGAGGAGAGGGCCATCCCGGTATGTGCCAGGAGATAGGGAGATCGAGGGTGCGGTAAGGTTTGCAGAGGCTCCTCATCCAGCTACGCAAATGCCCCTGGAGTTCATGTGCCTGGCAGACCAACATTTGCTAGACAGCAACAACGTGCAGGCGGTGCGAATTTTCACCGACGGCAGCAAGATTGAGGGGAAGGTCGGAGCAGCATTATCCATATGGGATAATGAAGGCGAAGTCCGGAAGCTCAAACTTAGCTTAGCCGCGTACTGCACTGTCTACCAGGCGGAACTCCTGGCCATCTGCAAAGCGACGGACGTGATCCTTACGCGGCAAGAGACGAGCTATGGTTTGTACAGCGACTCAATGTCAGCATTGCAGACGCTTGCAAGCCATGGCTCTCTCCATCCCCTGGCGGTTCGTGCGCGCGCAAATTTGGCTCAAGCCCTGGGCCAGAGCAAAGCTGTGTCTTTGTTCTGGATCAAGGCCCACGCGGGCCTGCCGGGGAATGAGCGAGCGGACGAGTTAGCGAAGGAGGCAGCATTGTCGTTACGGAGGAAGCCGGACTACGACCAGTGTCCGGTTTCATTTATCAAGCGACAGATCCGTTTGGAATCGCTTGATGAATGGAATCGAAGATATGTGTCGGGCGAGACGGCCTCTGTGACGAAAATGTTTCTTCCGGATGCAATAGCGGCTTTCCATATTATAAAACAGGTGCGGCCCACAGGCGTACTCACGCAAGTTTTGACGGGGCACGGCGGGTTCTCTGAATACTTGAATCGCTTCAAGTGTAAGGAGAGCCCCTCGTGCGACTGCGACCCAGGCGTGGCAGAGACCGTCCAGCACATACTCGTAGATTGCCCGTTATTTATCAGGGAACGCTACCAACTCGAATGTGAGCTGGACAGGACATTGACGAAGGAGAGCCTGCATGGGCTCATGAGTAAGCAACACAGGGAAAAGTTCCTAGAGTACTGTGTAAATGTGGCCTCCACAGTCATTGCACGAAACCGAAGTTGAAGCGGCTCTATGATTCACTAGTATTATGAGAATATTTTGTAAGAAGCATAGAAATAGCACGCACAAAACTGCAATGACAAACGGTGCACTGGGGTAGTACCTAAGAGAAACAGATTGTCTGTGTGGTGAAAAGCACTGTTGTGCTTCTTATCCTTAAATAAAGTAAGGCAAATTTATATTTAATTTCCTATCCTCCGTGATAAATTGCTCTCTTGTATTCTGATGTGATAAACTGCACTTCTTGCACATTTTAGAGAAAAACCGCACTTTTTGTAATTATTGCATTTTTGTATTATTTAAACCTACATGTTTTGATCGATAAATAAAGATGCCCATAAATATTTGAGTTTGCACAAAATGGGCACCAGCTTCGTTGGCGGGATTATGTAAGGCAGGAGGGGTTTTTAGTCAGTTGGAGTCTGACACTATCCAGACTGGCTCACTTTAGAGGCACTTTGGGTGTAAGTCCGACCGGATTTCCCCTCCTGCCAATATAAAAAAAAAAAAAAAAAAAAAAAAAAAAATACCTACCCTACCTACCCTACCTACCCTACCTACCCTACCTACCCTACCTACCCTACCTACCCTACCTACCCTACCTACCCTACCTACCCTACCTACCCTACCTACCCTACCTACCCTACCTACCCTACCTACCCTACCTACCCTACCTACCCTACCTACCCTACCTACCCTACCTACCCTACCTACCCTACCTACCCTACCTACCCTACCTACCCTACCTACCCTACCTACCCTACCTACCCTACCTACCCTACCTACCCTACCTACCCTACCTACCCTACCTACCCTACCTACCCTACCTACCCTACCTACCCTACCTACCCTACCTACCCTACCTACCCTACCTACCCTACCTACCCTACCTACCCTACCTACCCTACCTACCCTACCTACCCTACCTACCCTACCTACCCTACCTACCCTACCTACCCTACCTACCCTACCTACCCTACCTACCCTACCTACCCTACCTACCCTACCTACCCTACCTACCCTACCTACCCTACCTACCCTACCTACCCTACCTACCCTACCTACCCTACCTACCCTACCTACCCTACCTACCCTACCTACCCTACCTACCCTACCTACCCTACCTACCCTACCTACCCTACCTACCCTACCTACCCTACCTACCCTACCTACCCTACCTACCCTACCTACCCTACCTACCCTACCTACCCTACCTACCCTACCTACCCTACCTACCCTACCTACCCTACCTACCCTACCTACCCTACCTACCCTACCTACCCTACCTACCCTACCTACCCTACCTACCCTACCTACCCTACCTACCCTACCTACCCTACCTACCCTACCTACCCTACCTACCCTACCTACCCTACCTACCCTACCTACCCTACCTACCCTACCTACCCTACCTACCCTACCTACCCTACCTACCCTACCTACCCTACCTACCCTACCTACCCTACCTACCCTACCTACCCTACCTACCCTACCTACCCTACCTACCCTACCTACCCTACCTACCCTACCTACCCTACCTACCCTACCTACCCTACCTACCCTACCTACCCTACCTACCCTACCTACCCTACCTACCCTACCTACCCTACCTACCCTACCTACCCTACCTACCCTACCTACCCTACCTACCCTACCTACCCTACCTACCCTACCTACCCTACCTACCCTACCTACCCTACCTACCCTACCTACCCTACCTACCCTACCTACCCTACCTACCCTACCTACCCTACCTACCCTACCTACCCTACCTACCCTACCTACCCTACCTACCCTACCTACCCTACCTACCCTACCTACCCTACCTACCCTACCTACCCTACCTACCCTACCTACCCTACCTACCCTACCTACCCTACCTACCCTACCTACCCTACCTACCCTACCTACCCTACCTACCCTACCTACCCTACCTACCCTACCTACCCTACCTACCCTACCTACCCTACCTACCCTACCTACCCTACCTACCCTACCTACCCTACCTACCCTACCTACCCTACCTACCCTACCTACCCTACCTACCCTACCTACCCTACCTACCCTACCTACCCTACCTACCCTACCTACCCTACCTACCCTACCTACCCTACCTACCCTACCTACCCTACCTACCCTACCTACCCTACCTACCCTACCTACCCTACCTACCCTACCTACCCTACCTACCCTACCTACCCTACCTACCCTACCTACCCTACCTACCCTACTTACCCTACCTACCCTACCTACCCTACCTACCCTACCTACCCTACCTACCCTACCTACCCTACCTACCCTACCTACCCTACCTACCCTACCTACCCTACCTACCCTACCCTAACTACCTACCCTACCCTACCTACCCTACCCTACCCTACCTACCCTTTTTTTTTTTTTTTTTTTTTTTTTTTTAATAGTATTTATTAAAAAAAAAAAAAAAAAAAAAAAAAAAAAAAAAAAAACCCTACCTACCCTACATACCCTACCTACCCTACCTACCCTACCTACCCTACCTACCTACCCTACCCTACCCCACCCTACCCTACCCTACCCTACCCTACCCTACCCTATCTCTCAAGTTGGATCGAACTGCACATGGTGTGCGAATTTTATTATAATCGGTTAAGTGGTTTAGGAGTCCATTGAGGACAAACATTGTGACACGAGATTTATATATATTAAGATAGGAATTCTATAACGTCACAAAATATAAGTCAGTCTAATTCTTCAGCCAAGGAACGGGCCAGCCAGATTATTCAGTATCGATCAGGCAGCGAGAGGTATCCCTGAAAGGGACACAAGCACTCGGGTCCCAGAACCCAAGTATTTCGTTCCTAAACGGGTCAAAACTGTAATTAAACTACCTATAAGGTCACATTATTTGTGCCGCTTGAGGGCCTCGCCCGCAGCGGCAGCGCCGGCACAGCCCGTACTGGGTACATGAAAGGGCGTTGCGTTGCGGTTTAAATATTTTGCAATTACTTTCGATACTGAACGTAAATACTTAACGGATTTTTTGTCTTTATTTAGTAACATAATTTAAGTACAACTATGATCGCTATTATTTATAGTTATAAATAATTAAGCATTCTGTGGCAATGCGATGAGTGCGATTTCTGTGGCAATAAATTCTTTTTTAGGGTTCCGTACCTGAAGGGTCCAAACGGAGCCTTATTGCTGTCACTCACGTGTCTGTCTGTCCGTCTGTCTGTCTATTGCCTTTTCATGCTAAAACCCCTGAACAGATTTGGATGAAATTTGGTATGAAGATAGTTTGAGACCCTGGGTAGGTTATAGGATAGTTTTTATCGGAAATTATTCGTAAGGGGGTGGAAGTTTGTTTGGTGAACTCATAATTTCTAAAGTAAGGCGGCACACATACCTAAAGGCGAAATCTTAGATGACTTAAACTTAAGCATCTGAAAGTGATTTATATACGAAAGAAATTCCATTAAATGTCTACGTTTTTCAAAGTATGACATTAACTGGTCCTCCACAAATAAAAAAAAAACTGACAAGCGCGAGTCAGATTCGGGCACGAAGTGTTCCGTACCATTATCGCAAAAAAACGGCAAAAAATCACGTTTGTTGTATGGGAGCCCCACTTAAATATTCTGAGCAAACACGAGGTCGGCTGATCGATTGGCTTTAAACTCATAATACAAAGGAGACCACGGACCTTCTTAATCTATTTTTCTACTATTTTACGTATACTACCCTTAGATTATTCCACCGATGCTCTGTAGCGGGACCTGCCATCTCTAAACGTATTTAACGCAGTCGAAAGAGGTTCACTGGTGACACCGGTGGTTTTTTAAGCTTGTTAAGATGTTTACGCGCTCGGCGATAACTTTTATGCTGTTCAGTTAGGTAGTCACACTACCAATCACATTTACCTATATTGGTCATAGATCCACGACCAATGGCAATGTTAGCACAGTAAGTGAAGGTCTGACTTAATTTCAGCACTTTCTTCAGCTGACAGTCCATCACGAGTAAAGTCTTTGGCGTGAGACGCAAGAAGCGAGCTAAAGAATTCCCAGTTCGCACTCTTAAATTTTTACCTAAAGTTACCAATGACATGTGACTTATCCTGAGTAAAAACCGGAACTAATTCGTACCCGATAAAGCGATGATCACTACAAGACGCGTCCGGTAGGACACGCCACCTATCCAAGCGCACGTCAGGACTAGAAAGTGCGACGTCAATACAAGATTCGCTCATTTGGCTGCAAAAAGTTGGTGGTGCGAATAGTCAGATTCATTTCAGCAATAAAATCTTCAACAGCGCAGCGTCGTTCGTAATCCGTAGACCGAACTTTGCCATACCAGATTAATGATAACGGATTAAAATTAGCGCCAACGATAACTTTGCAGCCCGCGAGCGACTGCAAGACGTGGCGGAAGTTATGTATATGAGGAGCAACAGGGTCTGAATATTGAAAGTAGCAGCTCACAACGTAAACTTTAAAAGAAGGCGATGAGACCTACGCAACGGCACAATGGGGTGTCATAAGGTTACGCAAAGAATGCGCCACGTAAATTCTGGCTCGTGCTTTGCCATCCAACAGTACTACTTTGTGACGTAAACGCGCGTTTTGATATTGTTCTTGAACAAGCACTATATCTAAGTTATAATCGATAGTTAGTTTGTCTAGTTCAGAAGACACCACACTATCGTTGTGGAGATTTAATTGTCCTATGGTTAATCTATCCATTATCTTATTAATAGGTGTTGCGGATAAGTTTATAAGTGGTACACTCCTGTGACCCACAGCGATGGTTAAACGGTTTCTTATAACGTTTACACGCCACGCAAGATGGTGCATATTTTACCTTATGCGGGCAGTCTTTGGTTTCATGTGCCTCAGAGCAATTAGCGGAGCGCAGGTAGGTGATTTAATAGTGCAGTATTTCTTAACATGACCAAACTGTTGACAGTTTGCGCAACGTACTACGTCGACATCATCAATGAAACGGCAATCAATTAATAATTTATCTTTAGTCGAGACCAAATGTTTCCGAACCGCGCGGCCTCGAATTTAATGCCTATACATTTCGGACCGTTGTCTAGCGAACGCCTATGTAAAATTTTTCTTGATTTAATAAAGTCTTCTTCATTTAATGGCAACTCCTATTTCATGTTCTGACAGAACAACGCATGCAAAAATGCAGTGTCCTCCATTGAGGATGGGACGTCTTTAATTAAAATACGAGGCCTAGGGCCTTTTGGTGGTTGGTTTTGGTTAGGGGCTCAGTAACCGTGGCTTGGTCACCCACGGTGAAGCGAAGAGGAACCCGAGAAGGGGCCGCTCGTCAGGGCTTTTGCCGATAAGCCGACGACGTAGCGGCCAACATGTAGGTTGCGGTGCTGCCTGGGCAACATCGCAACTGAGGCGGGCCGTGATGTCGTATGGGGTCTCCCAAACCCATACGATATCACGGCTGAGGGTTGGAGGCCGCGGCGGGAGAGGAGTGCCGGTATTGCGGTGCGCCGCTCTCCCTACCTTCCGCGGCCTGGACGGGGTCGCCACCGTCTGATGGCGGACGCGGTGGGGCCGCAGGGGAAGAGGAGTGTCGGTATAGCGTTGGCCGCTCTCCCTATCCCCTGCGGCCGAAACATGGTAGGTGGCGGGGCCATTGACCTTGACCCGTCACAAGGGGACCAAGGGTGCCATACACGGGGTCGTCTGGCACCCATGTACTGGTTTGGTCCCTGGGGTGGTCACGGCGCACAGTGTGTTCTGGTGCGCCGGTGATGGGGAGTTATCCCCAGAGGAGGGTCCGGTGACGGACAGCCGCGGCGGGTTCGCGGTGAGTGCTAACGCGTACCCGTGTTCCCGCCATAAGCGGCACAGGAGGACACCGTGGAGTTTTAGTGGGTTAGAGTCCCACATAACTGCGCTATCTCCCCGTGGTAGCGCAGTATGCATGAGCATTTCTCCACGCAAAAAAAAAAAAAAAAAAAAAAAGGGCCTTTTGGTTTCTCAAGTTGCAAGCCAGCGGACCTAATGACATCGACCGATTGCAACTTTTTGATTTGAAAATCGTTAGCGACAACACGACGCCAGACTTCGCTGTTTTCTTGACACTTACAATTTAGAGCCGTCACTATACTTCATAAAAGATAGCTTAATCTCTGCGACATATGTCAAACTGATGACTGACATTATTGTTACGTTATTGTTAGCCTGTCAAGCTCTATTGTTACTGTATTGATACTGACAGCTGTCGCAGAGATCAAGCTATATTTTATGAAGTATAGGATTTATAGCTTTCATGAGCGCTTGTTTAGTCGCGGAAGAAGTTGTGTAATCAGTTGATCGCTCATCAGTGGGGTAGGCCACAAGACGTGGCAGTTTGGCACGAGAATCCACCACTGGAGCAACTTTAGGTAAACTAAGTTTTAATTTACCAGCATATGAAATATAGAAAGAAAAGAAAGAAAGAACGAGCATATGAAATATTATTGACATCAGATTTGGCAATATCGACACCGGCATTACGAGTATGTTTCATTTTATCTAATTCGCGTTCCGTATTGGCCACCTTAGTCTCGTTGGCGGATGATTTTATGGCTAGTAATGAGGCAATAACCGTTATGCGCTGAGTCATGTCCATAATATATTTTTAGGAACCAGGACTGGATTTTAAATAAAAAGACAACTACTACTACAGACTAGCCTACTTTACATTTTATTTACAAACTCACTAATTACAGAAATAATGACGCACAATTTTATTGTAAACAATCGACTACGACAACACACAATAATCAAAGGAAAATAAACCTAATAATTTAGCTGTGATCCGAGACGAAATCCAACGACCTTAATGTGCGAGCGCTGATTGGTGAAAAAGGGCCGCGGACCGATTGACAACCGCTTTTATAGGTCTTGGATGAAACGTTAGGAATGACAGCTGTACAATCAATTGAAATATCGATCATGTCCTAATAATATCGATCATATCCTAATAATATGATCAAACAAACTTCCAAGTGAAGTTCGATCATTATTATTAGGCCATTACATATTAAATTGGCGTTTTGTAAGGGAGGAATATAAAGTCGTTTTTTTTTAATATAATATATTTATTTAATTTGATAAAGGCACCACTTTTATTGGGGCAAACCGGCAGTTACCTGATTTTTTTTGCGACGTTGTGCAAGATTTTATTGCCAATAATCAAATTGTATGGAGCTTCATTCCACCTGCGTCGCCTTTTATGGGTGGCTGTTGGGAGAGACTCATAGGCTCCTTGAAGACAGCCCTTCAGGTGACTTTAAGAGAAAAAGCCCCACAAAAAGAGCTGTTACATACGCTTCTATTAGAAGCCGAAGCAATTGTTAATTCGAGGCCTTTGACATATGTTGCAGCTAATAATGACTCTAGTACTAGTACTCTTCGGTCTTCTGTATAACCTGCCGCAGCGTATGTATGTGGTCTACGGTGTTGAAGCCTTTACGGATTCCGGCTTGTTCGGGAGGCTGGAAATCGTCAAACCTGTGCGCGAGACGATTTGTGATGACTCTTGAAAACAGCTTGTAGACATGGCTAAGAAGTGTGATGGGCCTATAGTTCTTCAGTAAGGCATTGTCACCCTACTTGAAGAAGAGTACCACGGTGGCCACAGGCATGGTGAAGGGGTGTGGTGGTACTACCACCACACCCCTTCACCATGCCTGTGGCGTTTTCCCTTCGAGTATGACGGAATAAAACAGCTTCTGAAGGGCCTTAAGTATTGGTTTTCCACCCGCCTTCAGGAGTTCGGCCGTAATTCCGTCGTCACCCGGTGCCTTTTTGTTCTTAAGCTGTTTCAGAGCCATCCTAATCTCATACAGGCTGACGTCCGGAATGGCTTCGGTATAGTATCGGGTCAATCTAGCTCTAGGGTCATTCGCTAGATTCGTGACGGGTTTACTGGTTGACGTGTACAGCTGCCCATAGAATATCTCGATCTCCCTCCGAAGCTCTGGTTTGGTGGAAACGATCCTGCCATCATCGGTCTTCAGTTTCGTGAGCTGGCTCTGCCCAATAGACAAATCTCTTGCAAAGTTCTTAGAGCCCTTATTCCGCTCAATCGCGTCTTTTATACGCTCAGTATTAAAGCGGCGGAGATCACTTTTCAATGACTTTGAGATCCGTCTATTTAGCTGCCGGTATTTCAACGCATCGTCTGAAGACTGCAAGATCATCTCACGCCTCTTCTTCATTAGCTTGAGAGTAGGATCAGAGAGCTTTTTGTTCCTATCAGTACGGTGGGTCTTAAAAAACTAAGACCCGACCGTATGGACAGCTTCCACGAACCCATCGCTGTAATTGTCCACGGAGCTTCCTAGGCACTCGAAACGATTCTGGAGTTCGAGCTGAAAGTTCTCGGGGTTTTGGACCTGGATCTGTGCTGGGCGGAGCGTGGACTTCACCAGTCGAGATCTTTCAAGCTTAACATTAATGTTCAATGTGCCTCTTACCATGCGGTGATCGCTCCCGGTTTTCACCGAATTGATCACAGAGACATCATTGAACATTTGCTTCTTGGTTGACATGTTTTTTTATTTTTTTTATCTCTCTTTTATTGCGATCTATCAGTCTTGTAGATATTCAGCAATATGTGTAATATAACAACTATAGGTCTTGCACGGAAGCTGTCCAGTGACTGCTCCGTTTATTCATATTGCCTCTTATATAAGGTCTTGAGGAATCTTTCTTTTTAGTCTTCGTGTGACTGTTTGGGAGTTCATTAGGCTAGCCGCCAGTATGTTTGGATGATTCATGATCCGCTTTTTGTACGCTTTTGTCCTTTCTGTAACTGTTTTGATGCAGAGGTCGTGATGGACTCTATTGTTTGAGACATACCAAGGTGCGCTTGTTATCATTCTCAGTATCTTTGACTGGAACCTTTGTAGTATCTCTATGTTTGACACTGCAGATGTTGATGAGGTTGACATGATGAAGTCGATCTCGTTTTTAGTTGCACCATCGGGGCTTTGCCAGGTCCACTTCCTGTGCTCACGCTTTCTGAAGAAGAAGTTCATCATGTAGAGGCCCTCCTTCTCCATAAAACTAGCTAGTAGGTGGCCCCGGTGGTTCCGGCGCCCAACTCCAAATTGTCCCACTTGCAGCTCATCCAAGTCTCGTTTGCCCAGTTTTGCGTTGAAGTCCATGACAACGGTGAAGTGAGTTTTGAAACCATGCATGGCTCCAGAGATATCCTCATACATGGTCTCTACCACGTCGTCGGGGTGTGCCGAGGTCGGGGCGTAGACCTGTATGACCTTCAGCAAATATCTTGGGGATATTCTGAGTATAAGGTAAGCTACCCTGGTCGACACACTCTCGATCTTCACCACGTTGTTCACAAGGGACTTGTGGACGATAAACCCGACACCACCCTGGGACTGTCGGTCACCCTCTCGGAAATATAGCAGGTTACCAGATTTGAGGATTATCGTGTCCTTCCCGTCTCTTCGGACTTCAGATAACCCTATAATACTCCATCGCAACCTGCGCAATTCTTCCTCGAGTTCGGCTATCTTCTCGTCGGTCCGGAGTGTTCGCGTGTTATATGTTAGCAGGTCCAGTCGTCGGTGTTTATTGGGGTAGCCGGGTCCACTCCGGGGATTCTTAGCACCCCTTGCCACGCCATCGCCTCGACCGGTACCGTAGCCGAGGGTAGACGGGCTGCCGGGCACTCGGGGCCGTTTTTTCTGTGTGCTGATCATTAGGATTAGGGGGATTTGCCATAATCGCCACGCTTGGCAGGCGGGTTGGCGATCGCAGTTTGTTCTTAAAGTGCTCAGAGAACGCTGCTGCCCATTCTC
Organism: Anorthoa munda; assembly: GCA_945859665.1. NCBI lineage: Eukaryota > Metazoa > Arthropoda > Insecta > Lepidoptera > Noctuidae > Anorthoa > Anorthoa munda. Next base: position 8,300,662 of record OX243913.1, on the reverse strand, counting down.
TGGTGTGTCCCTTAGTCGCCTCTTACGACACCCACGGGAAGATATGGGATGGTGAAATAATTCTTTACGTCCGTCACCATACGGAATGGTCGTAAAATGTATTCTAATATTTACTTCTAAATTTTCTCACGATGTTTTTCTTCAGCGCTAACTAGAAGTACAGCGCCCTACAAGGGGCTGATTATAAGTTCTTAGAGTAAGGTTATTATGAGTGTGCGTGAGGGATTGATGTATACAAGTCATGCATGTAGCGGCACCGACACCGCCACTTACAAAGTAATGACATGACGTCACAAAAATCCTACATCGCGCAAGCAAAGTTTGCGGCGCGATTTCAACGTATACAACAGTCCGACGATAACCGTTGGGCAGTTGCCCGGACCAGACACAACACCAGTCTGGTCGGAGGATCCTCCCTTTTCTATAGAGGTTCGTGGGACTTTACACCCTGTTCCACATACCTCCAAACTAGTGACCCTCGAACATGAACATCAGCGCAGCCTTCGTGCAGAGCTACTTCATCGTGACGTCATCATCACTTCCTCAAGCTTTCGAGCAGCGAGTCACACAGCCAGCCAGTACCTACGGCATCTACGGGGGTATCCTGACCACCAGCATGCAGCGGACGCGCATACCTGGTCATCACCCTCAGCTTCTTTCATCACCGCTCCGACCCACTGGAGCCAGCAGCACTGCCCCGACTCACTGGGACACATCATCACCGCTCCGAACTACTGGAGCCAGCAACACTATCCCGACTCACTGGGATATCATCACCCCGACTCACTGGGGCACAACCGCATACAGTTCCGACTCACCGCGAACTCTGCGACTTTCGGTTCCGACTCACGGGAACCAATCTTCCACTGGCCAGGCACGCATCACAAGATGTACGGACGACTCAACCTGCTATCGGCCTCCGGTCTCCGGAGGGGAGTGATGTAGCGGCACCGACACCGCCACTTACAAAGTAATGACATGACGTCACACAAATCCTGCATCGCGCAAGCAAAGTTTTCGGCGCGATTTGAACGTATACAACAGTCCGACGATAACCGTTGGGCAGTTGCGCGGACCAGACACAACACCCGTCTGGTCGGAGTATCCTCCCTTTTCTATGGAGGTTTGTGGGACTTTACACCCTGTTCCACATACTTCCAAATGCACATCTGTCCCTTACTCACACTCAAAATAACCTTACTCTGCCACAAGGTCACGCCCCTGGGATTGAAGTTAAACGCGACAGGTAAGGTGGGGCCATATTACCAATGCTGGCTCATGGCTGCTAAAGCTACAACTAATGTGGTAAGTAGGTACGTATTTTAGAGGTAAACTAATTGAACCTGGGGTGGAATTATTAAGGTTGAATTATTGTACTGCGTAAATATATCGGTTTTAATAAGTAGGCATCTAACTCTTGATATTTTTTTATTGGGACAAGCCCACCACACTATTCCCAAACCACTGCAACTCCTGAAAGCCAAAATCAACAGTGGTGACCACCAGAAAAGCGCTGAGGCCATGTAGCTCGACAAAGTCCCGGAGAATGAATTTAACTGTCTTGGATCCCGCAACGAAATTAATCAGAAAATAATAAAGGAGGAGTAGGCAAATAAGCAACTCTTGATATTATTAAATCGACTGGTATTATTCATTGGATTGGTGCGAATTGTTGTTACAGTTGTTAGCATAAGCAATTGTGTAAATATTTTTCGCCCTACTGTAATGACAACTCTTGATATTATTAAATCAACTGGTATTATTAATTGGATTGGTGCGAATTGTTGTTACAGTTGTTAGCCTAAGAAATTGTGTAAATATTGTTCACCCCACTGTATTGACAATGTGCTTATGTCATAAGTAAGTTTTGTAATCATCAATAAGACACCCATTTTCCATACCAGTGATGAAAGCGTCACCACAAACCTATAATTATTTTATCAACACACTAGCTCGTAAAGTGAGCCTTAATACATCGCTTTTAAGGCCATAAACCGAGCTACAACACACACGTGTGTAATAACATTACTCACTAGTGCGTAATAGAATTATCCCTACAAAGTTAAATAAGTACCTTACTGCAAGTTATGGGAACCGATCACGTTTCCGATTTTGTTTTTGGTCGAATTTAATTTTACCGATATCTATTGACCGACGTCTTTTTTGCTATATGCATTATTTGACATATTTTCAGTTCATCGAAGTATCATGTGGCATATGTATTATTTTACCGAACTAAATTTCGCCGAATTACAAAATAACTTTTTGCTTTTGGCCGAAGCCTCTTTTGAACTTTTTTGTATTTGCCATATTTTCACCACACCGACATAACATTTTACGGAATATTATTTGGTCACAAATATATTAGCCGGTTACTTGGTAGCATTTTCAATTTCAAATTTAACAAGTGCGAGTCGGACTCGCGCACGAAGGGCTCCGTAATTGGTAAATTGCGGATCACGATTTATGACGTATTAAAAAAAACTACTTACTAGATCTCGTTCAAACCAATTTTTGGTGGAAGTTTACATGGTAATGTACATCATATTTTATTTTCAGTTTTATCATTCTCTTATTTTAGAAGTTACAGGGGGGGGGGACACATTTTACCACTTTGGAAGTGTCTCTCGCGCAAACTATTCAGTTAAGAAAAAAATTAAATTAGAAACCTCAATATTATTTTTGAAGACCTATCCATAGATATCCCACAGGTATGGGTCGCATGAAAAAAAAAATTGAGTTTCATTTCTAAGTATGGGGAAGCCCCAAAATTTATTGCTTTTTTTTCTATTTTTGTGTGAAAATCTTAATACGGTTCACAGAATACATCTACTTACCAAGTTTCAACAGCATAGTTCTTATAGTTCCAGAAAAAAGTGGCTATGACATACGGACGGACGGACAGACAGACAGACAGACAATTATAACGAATCTATAAGGGTTCCGTTTTTTGCCATTTGGCTACGGAACCCTAAAAAGTGTCATAAAACAAACATTTATTAATATCAAATTATTCATGATTCAAAACAATTTCTTATACAATATTTGCATTTTATCACTTAAAATTATAATTTTGAAGTAGGTTGTATATATTCACTCACCTTGCATTTGGAGCGTGAAAAAAAATCTCGCCCGCCAAGCTTCTCTGAAAAAAGGCGGAAAACGGTTGAAGTGGAAAGGCGCGCTTTTTTAAATAATTATTTTAAAATTCTACTTCTTCGGTTTATTGTAATATAATTCTGTAAATGGCATACAAAAACGTGAAGTGTCTGGTGTGATGCACTTGCGCACAATCAATAAACATAAGGTCGGTGTCACATTGGACTTACCAAATATCGCCAATAATACACACACACACACACACACAGGCACACAGGTAACACACACAGGCGGGAGGTGGGGTGGGGTGGTTATACAGGTGAGGCGTTTCATGCCCAGGGTCACAGGTGATGAAGGTAGAATATCTTTTGCCCCTACCCAGACTGTTGCTGTGTCATTAACTTTAAAACTTTCATAATTGAAAAACAATATATCACGGGAATTTAAAGCGATGATTTCGATTATTTATTTACCTATTTCACCCGACGTTTCGGCCGTGTTGCAACGACCGTGGTCCTGGGTAGACTGTCAGTCTACCCGGGACCAAGTACTGTATGGTGACGGACGTAAAGAATTTCACCATCCCATATCTTTCCGTGGGTGTCGTAAGAGGCGACTAAGGGAAACACCAGAGAATGGGCAGCAGCGTTCTCTGTGCACATTAAGAACAAACTGCGATCGCCAACCCGCCTGCCAAGCGTGGCGATTACGGCAAACCAATACCGAAATGAATAGCACAAGAAAACAACGGTTCCGAGTGCCCGGCAGTCTACCCTAGACTACGGTAGCGGCCGAGGCGATGGCGTGGCAAGGGGTGCGAATAATCCCCGGAGTGGACACGGCTACCCCAACAAACACCGAGGACTGGACCTGGCAACGTATAACACGCTAACACTCTGGACCGACGAGAAAATGGCCGAACTTGAGGAAGAATTGAGCAGGTTACGATGGAGTATTATAGGGTTATCAGAAGTCTGAAGAGACGGGGAGGACACCATAAGCCTCAAATCTGGTAACCTGCTCTATTTCCGAGAGGGTGACCGGCAGTCTCAGAGTGGTGTCGGATTTATCGTCCACAAGTCCCTTGTGAACAACGAGGTGAAGATCGAGAGTGTGTCGATCAGGGTGGCGTACCTTATACTCAGAATATCCTCAAGATATTTGCTGAAGGTCATACAGGTCTTCGCCCCAACCTCGGTACATCCCGACGGCGAGGTAGAGACCATGTATGGGGATATCTCTAGAGCCATGCATGGTTTCAAAACTCACTTCACCGTTGTCATGGGGGACTTCAATGTGAAACTGGGAAAACGAGACGTGGATGAGCTGCAAGTGGGGCAATTTGGAGTTGGACGCCGGAACCACCGGGGTCACATACTGGCCAGTTTTATGGAGAAGGAGGGCTTTCATATGATCCTTCTTCAAAAAGCGTAAGCACAGGAAGTGGACATGGCAAAGCCCCGATGATGCAACTAAAAACGAGATCGACTTCATCATACCAACCAAGAATCAAATGTTCAATGATGTCTCTGTGATCAATTCGCTGAAAACCTGGAGCGATCACCGCATGGTAAAAACATTAATATCAAGCTTGAAAGGTCTCTACTGATAAAATCCACGCTCCATCCAGCACAGATCCAGATCCAAAACCTCGAGACCTTTCAGCTCGAACTCCAGAATCGTTTCAAGTGCCTAGGGAGCTCCGTGGACGAATACAGCGATGGGTTAGTGGAAGCTGTCCATACGGTCGGGTGTAAGTTTTCCAAGACCCGCCGTAACGATAGAAATAAAAAGCTCTCTGATCCTACTCTCAAGCTCATGAAGAAGAGGCGTGAGATGATCCTGCAATCTTGACGATGCGTTGAAATACCGGCTGCTAAAAAGACGGATCTCAAAGTCCTTGAAAAGTGACCTCCGCCGCTTTAATACCGAATTTATTAAAGACGCGATTGAGCGGAATAAGGACACCAAGGTCTTTGCAAGAGGTCTGTCTATTAGGCAGAGCCAGCTCACGAAACTGAAGACCGATGATGGCAGGATCGTATCCGGCAAACCGGAGCTTCTGCGGGAGATCGAGAGATTATATGGTCAGTTGTACACGTCAGTCAACCAGTAAACCCGTCAAAAATCTAGCGAATGATCCTGGAGCTAGATTGATTCGACACTATACCAAATGCATTCCGGACGTCAGCCTGTAAGAGATTAGGGTGGCTCTGAAACAGCTTAAGTACAAGGCACCGGGTAATGATGGAATTACGGCCGAACTCCTGAAGCGGGTGGAAAACCAGTACTTAAGGCCCTTCAGAAGTTTTTTGATTTCGTCTTAGGTACTTGAGGGGAAAACGGGACAGGCATGGTGCGGAGGTGTGGTGGTACTCTTCTTCAAGAAGGGTGACAATGTCCTACTGAAGAATTATAGGCCCATCTCACTTCTTAGCCATGTCTACAAGCTGTTTTCACGAATCGTCTCGCGCGCAGGTTTGACGACTTCCCGCCTCAAGAACAAGCTGGATTCCGTAAAGGCTTCAGCATCGTAGACCACATACATACGCTGCGGAAGGTTATACAGGCCGCAGACTGAAGAGTATAACCTGCCCCTTTGTTTAGAGTTTGTGGCGTAGTCCTTCGATTCGATCGAGACTTGGGCTGTACTGCAGTCTCTCCAACGGTGCTAAATCGACTGCCGGTACATCGAAGTATTGAAGTGTTTGTACAAAAAAGCTACCATGTTAGTTCGACTTCAGGATCAGACCTCGAAACTCGTCCTTCTGCAGCGAGGTGTGAGACAGGGAGACGTCATATCTCCGAAACTGTTCACCACTGCACTGGAGGATATTTTCAAGGTTTGGGACTGGAGAAGGCTAAGCATCAACGTTAATGGCGATTACATCACTCACCTTCGGTTTGCCGACGATATAGTGGTTACACTCCTATCAAGATCGGAGACTCTACATTCGAAGTTGTGGGCGACTATGTCTACCTGGGACAAACGGTCCAATTGGGTAGGGCCAACTTCGAGAAAGAGGTCAACAATCGCGGCTGGGCAGCGTTCGGATGAGAAGATACCGCGCAACTTCGCGCGGTATCTTCTCATCCAACTTACCACAGTGTCTCAAGACGAAAGTCTATGACCAGTGTGTGTTGCCAGTAATGACATATGCCTCTGAGACGTGGTCGCTTACAATGGGCCTCATCAGAAAACTTTCAGTCACTCAAATTGCAATGGAGAGCGCTATCCGCTGGTTGCGAGACGCACAGGACGGTCAATGTGGCGACGCTTGGGGGAGGCCTATGTCCAGCGGTGGACGTCTTTCGGCTGATATGATGATATAATGTTTCCTGGACCATTTATATTTGCTGGTGACTTTAACGCTCATAACACGTCTTGGGGCTGTGGCTTGGACCTGTACGAGGTCAATACATTTTGGACTTAATAGATGATAATGATTTGGTTCTGCTCAATAATGGTCATGCAACAACAGATGGTTCTTTAACTTGGCGTCCTAACGCGCTGAATTTGACGTTGATCTTTAGCACTCAATTGTGAATGGAACGTACATTATTGTCCTCTTGGTAGTAGTTATAACATTCCTATAATCATTAAAGTAGTAATATTAACAATAGTAATACATACAGCAATTGTTCTAATGCTGAACATTTGCGCCTTTATCCAAATTATAAATTGGTGGATTGGCAAAGGTATAGCAGTCTTATTGATGAATTGTTGCTTGATTTTGAAGTCGATAATTTAAGTCTTTCTGGTACATATTCTCAATTTTGCAGCATTTTACACACAGCAGCTGTAAATTCTATTGAACATAATAATCATTTGACTGGTAGGACAAATTTTTTCAATCACTCATGTCTTGTAAATAATTATAAAAGACCTTTACTTCCTTGGTGGAATCAAAAATGCACAGAAGCTTATTACATTAAAAAAATGCAGATACATATTTTAAAAATTATCCATCAGAAGAAAGTTATCTGCAATTCAAAAGGCTTCAAGCGGTTAAAAAACTTGTTCTAAAATTGGAAAGACAAAAAAGTTGGTTTGCTCTTTGTGAAACATTCAAAAGGACTTCGCCATTATGTGTCATATAGAAATTTGTGCGGAAGTATAATAAAACATTAAATTTTTAAAGATGATGGATGGGTTATATATTTAAGAAAAACCAGATTTCGCATCACAAGACTCAAAATCTTCATTCACAACCAGTACTAATCCCAGCAATAGTTTTCTTCTTAGTCTTTTTTCATTGCAAGAATTAATATCGGCCATATCTTCCAAAAGAGATACCACTTATGGTTTTGATTGAATGCCATATATACTTTAAAAAAAACTTAATATTACTATTTTAAAAATAATTTTACAACTTTTGAACTTATTATGGGAAAATGATATTATACCTCATAACTGGAAAGTGGATTGCCTTGTACCTGTTTTAAAACCAGATAAGCCTAAAATGTGTCCTGATTCTTACCGCCCTATAGCTCTTACTTCTTGGGTTGGTAAATTATTTGAACAATTGTTCGTGTGTGAGTTTTATATTGAAAAAATAATATCTTACCATCAAACCAATTAGGTTTTCGTAGGAATCGTTCTGCTAGGGAAAGATATTCTTAAATCTTTATTGGCGAATGAAAATTTGGTTGGAGGGCTTTTTGATATTGCGCGGGTGTATTTAATAGTGTGAATATAGATATTCTATGTACTGAGTTATCACAGATAGGAATCCCTACAAAAATAATTAATTGCTAATCAATTTCTTAGCAATATATAATTTAACTTACACTTGTGTGGTCCTAGACTATCGTCTAAAGGAGTTTGTCGAGGGGGCATTTTAACACCTTTAATATTTATGTTGTATATACGCAGATTAAATTTAATTTTAGGGTCTCAGGTTAAAAACTTAAAGTTTTCAGATGATTTAGTGGTTTATGCATCTGGGAAAAATGTATCACAAGTAGTTTAAATAGTGAATGTTGCATTAATGTAAATATTTCCCTTACTTGATCGTAGTGTCAACCCATTGAAGTCCAAAGTTGTTTTATTTGGTAAACATAATCATATAATATGCCTGCTAAAATTTGTGGGAGTTATTTTTTACATAATTTGTCCTGGACTAATTATATGAAACATATTATTAGCAAAGCAAATAAATCTTATAATATTTTGAGATCCTTAAGTGGTACATATTGGGGTTCAGACCCTAAAATTTTGTTATTATTGTGCAAATCTTTAGTTCGTAGTCACTTTGAATATGGTTTCTTTTGCTTTGCTGCAGACTCTAAACATGTAATAATTTGCAAAAAAAGTGTTGCCTGTTATAACTGGGGCATTCAGAAGCAATCCTGTAAATGAAATGCAGATTGAATGTAATGTTCCACCGTTAGCCATTCGTTTTGATTATTTGTTTCTAACAGTGTTACTAACGGTGTTCTTTTTGAAGCTTTATAGTGTTTTGGGTAATAGTCTTTTAGTCAATATGTTGCATGTAGCTATGCCAACTGCTACAGAATCTTTTTATATATCTTTATTGAACATATTAAAATTTGCCGATCTAAGCATATCTTGCCTTGCTACAAGGGCAATTACAGCAGTAAATTTCCAGCTATTAGTGTTATTATAAATAAGAAAAAGGATTTGCCTTCAAAAGAGGAAGTATATACAATGTTGTCAGGGTGGTCAGATCATAAATTTGTGTATACTGATGGTTCCAAGAATGATATAGCTGTGTCTTTTGCCATCTATGAGCCGTCTTCAAACTTATGTATTGGTAGGAGAATTGACAGAAATGCTAGTATTTTTACAGTTTCTGTTGCAATTTTGAGTGCTTTGAAACATATTAAAAATAGCAACTCCGAACATAGCAAATGGGTTGTAATAAGTGACAGTATGAGTGTTCTGAAAAATTTGGCAAATAATAAACTGCATGCCAACACTAAATTACATTATTCATTTTATCAATCAACTGTGGGTTGAATTAGCCCAGACAAATATTGAAGTTCGTTTTGTGTGGGTACCGTCACATATTGGTGTTAGAGGTAATGGCAAAGCAGATTTTCTTGCAAAAAAAAAATTGAGTTGGAAGAATTAATAACTAGCACTGATATGAGTTCTGTCTGGGCCACATTAAAAATAGAAATTAAATATTATAAACTTACGCATTCAAAATTATTACAATAGCAACACTTCATTCTTTTCACATCATTCAATCTAACACGCGAGGACCAATCCTTTAACTCCCGCGCACTCCCATTCCTACTTCCTAGTTCCAGTCATCCGGTCATTCCGCTCATCAGTTGCAAAAAAGGCGCAACTCCGGAAACGCGTATGCACGCCCGTTGCTCCCGCTCTCAAAGAAAACTCAAGTAAAAGGGTTGTGTGTGAAAAACAGACTCTGTGGGTGGCTTACCAGCATTCAACTATAGTGAAAACTCCACTGCTAAAACTATCGAAGGACACTCTTAACCAAAGCTCCATTCCTGCATCTGTAAGTACCTACCTATCTGCCTTTTTTCCGCTGCGCCCACAAGTTCCAAAATTTTATAGGCATACATATTATAGCGATTTTGGCATTTTCATCAAAAATGCAATCATTTGCACTGAAAAAGTAACATTTGGTGAAGTGGAACTGGTGAAGAAGACCACAGATGGCCAATGGAACTCCTTAATGCTAAGTATGTCATGGGTCTACGATATCTCGAATAGTTAAACGACTATGATGAAGCAAATACTTATAAATAAATAGTACTGATGAAAATGGTACCATCGAACTGATGTGATGGTGAAGCCGGCAGGTAGGCACTGGAACTCCGAAATAAAACAATGTATCCTAGTCGTGTTTGGGCATACTGGAATCTTCATGAGATATACTTTGGCTATATAGTATATATGGCAATTGGAGGTACCTATCAAAACTAAAAAGAGAAAATAAATAAACTTTTTAACAAAAAAAAAAAGAATATATCACGGAAATTTAACGCGATGATTTAGAACATGATGATTTTTGTTTAGTTTTTCGTGGTCGTTGCAACACGGCCGAAACGTCGGGTCAAATAGGTAAATCAATAATCTGAATCATCGCGTTAAATTCCCGTGATATATTGTTTTCCATTATAAAACGCGAAAGTTTTAAAGTTACTAAAAAAAACAAACCGACTTCCAAAAAAAAACACTACAAAGTGAAAAATAACATTCTTTTCCTATTTCGGTGTCGGTCGAAACACGGAAAACAATAGGTATGAAAGATACCGACTTCGGAAAAGAAAGTTATTTTTCACTTTGTAGTGTTTTTTTTGGCAGTTGGTTTTTTTTTTGTTAAAAAGTTTTTAATACTCAATTATAGTTTCCCGGGTCGTAGTAGTTACCTACGTTGATTGTTACCACATTTTCTACCTACCTATAGCATAACATATCTAATCTATGTTTCCATCTCCACGTTGCCTAATAATCTAATAATGTACAAGAATAGATACGTTTTTTTTAAATAGATAAATAATCTCTATCAACGAAAAGCTCGTTCTCAGTCAATTATGACTGGTATCAAACCCATTGTTCGATCGCTGTAAGTTTACATTTTGTAAACAATATACGTCAACTATGTTTATCAGCGGCGCGTAATATTTCATGTCATCCACGCATATGATACCTTGCAGTTTACTTGCAACTCATGTAAGCCAGTCAATACGTTCGACTAAGGCGTTAGTGATAAACGTATGCAAATTTGTGACTTACAATGTTGTGTGATAAGCAGTGTCTTACAGTTCATACCTATTAACCAAAAATAAAGTATGTAATTAAAGTTTTAATGTTAAATTCAAGTTTTACCATTAAAACAGATTAGCGTATCGATTTAAATTCATTTCGAGGGAAAACTATTTAAAGGCCTCTTGTGATCATGGTGTGTTCTATAATGAAAAGGAATAAGGATTATTAATTTACAATTAATGCAATTTAACTCTCCAATTGATCGCTCTATGTTAAGAAGTGGTTTAAGTGAAAATACGGCAGTTATACTAAAAACTAAAGAGTGAGTGACTATAATAAAAAAAATAACTATTAAAAACTAAGAAAATCACCATGGCATATCTCACCCTGACAGCAATACGAAGAAAACTAGCTTCAACGAAATCTTTCATTTTCTTAATACTGTGTGGATACATGTTCATTCATCTTGGATTTTCTTATTTGAATCAGGATCGATATATTTTGATGAACAGATATCATAGACAATACGTGAATGGATTTTTTGAAAATCGTGAGGTAAGTGTTACAATTTACGAGTGCTGCAAAAAACGCGGCATAATTATATTTCTTGCTAGCATGATTTCTTGAGCGATATTTTTCGACTAAATCTTAACAAACGAAATAATCATGAGAATAATATTTTTTATTATTGGCATACAAATTTAAATTATCACTAGTGGATATTAGTGTTCTTATAATCCATATCGTCCCCATCAGGACCGTCCTTTTAGGTTGACAGAAATATAACTTTTTAATACAGTTGCTCAAAAAGTGGCATATTGCAGGGACGTATAGCGTTCGGGATGTGGGCTATTACATACTCGAGCTTTTTCTTTACCTTTTCCGAACTCGTGCGTTCTCTTTCCCAACTGTCAAAATAATGTCTATTAAAAAGAAAAAAACAACCATGAAGTATTTACAAAAAAAAAATCATAGAATTTTTTATGATTCATGCAAATATTTCTAAAAAGATGCTACTAATTGGTTTCAATATCAGATTTAATGATTTGATTCAATGAGTTGGGTAAGGTTTCATTTCATTTCATCTCATTAAATTTCGTTTTCATTTCATATCAATAAAAAAATTCTACTGAAGACTTGGCTGTATGGGCATAGTTCCCTTTGCCTACCCGGAATGGGTGAAGAAAACAAAATTGTCTCTGCTTATATTCTTTTACGGTTGGCGCCATTTTCCAAAAATGTTCTTTGCGAGTTTAGTTGTTTGTTGCACAAAATTAGTAATTTCGACGATATTTTATTTGAATTAACACCACCGGAACTCAGTATAATTGCACAAAATGCTTCGGAGAACATTTTACCGGAAAAGTCAAAAAGTAGCTACATATCTACATACGACGAATTTATTGCGTGGAGAGAAGAGAAAAAAGCAAATAGTTTTTCAGAAAATGTTATGTTGGCATACTTCTCTGAACTCTCAGCAAAATTAAAACCTTCTACGTTATGGTCGAGGTTTTCAATGATAAAAAGTATGCTGAAAATAAGGAACAACGTGGATATAAGTGAATACCCAAAACTAAATGCTTTCTTAAAACAACAATCAGACGGTTTTACAACTAAAAAGTCGAAAATGTGGAAAGGTTTTGAACGAAGCTCCCGATGATCGTTATTTAACCACAAAGGTAATTTATTAATAAATACTTATATTTTTCTTTAGTATTCAGTTTACGAAATCGCAAAATGCAGTCAATATATTATTTAAAAAAATATTAACCCTGCCTTATTAAAATCCCTTTTTTTTGTAGGTTGCGCTGATTTTTGGCGATGTTGGAGCTTGCCGCAGAGAAGAGTTAGCCAATATTACTTTAAAAGATATTGAAACCCATGGAAAAATGCTACTAATCAAGATTCCGAATACAAAAATAAGATACCGAGAAGCTTTGTTGTTGAAGGAGATTTTCTTAGAATAGTGCAAAAATATATGAATCAGCTGTCCCATAAAGCAAAAACCGACCGTTTTTTCCAAAATTATCAAAAAGGGAAAATGTACAGCTCAAGCAATCGGGAATAACAAATTTGGTAATATGCCAAAAGAAATAGCTACGTTTCTTGGTCTGCCGGATGCTGAGTATTATACTGGGCACAGCTTCAGGAGGACCTCTGCTACATTATTGGCAGATTCAGGAGCCAATTTGACGTCCTTAAAGCGACTAGGAGGTTGGAAGTCAGACAAAGTTGCAGAAGGCTATATTGCTAATTCATTAAACAACAAACTAGAAACTGGGAAAAAAACACACAATCCATTAATTTAAAGTCCAGTCCGTCTCCTTCACATGACAATACTGAATAATATAAATAATGATAATTCATCAGATCCAATTCCATCAACTAGTAAACGCCATTGTATAACACCTTTGACAAATTTACATGAACAATCATGCGAAATTAATAATAGTTTGTCTCAAACAGTAAATATGCAACCTAAAACTTCCCCAGTTAGTATAAAAAATCTGTACCAATTTTAATGTATATGTGAATTATAACTTTTATAAGAAATTAATGATTAGTTAGTTGAGTTTATTGTGTTTTTATTATTTTATTAAATTGCTTCATTTTTTCGTAACTTTATTAAAAATAGTTGTTCAGTACACGTGCGGAACCGTCATTGCAACTTGTTCCGACTGTCAACCCTCACCTTCGGCTGCGCCTCGGCTCGGGTAGACATTTGTCGGAACTCTTTGCAATGACAGGCTTTCCGCACTCGTAATGAAATATACTATTTTAACCTAATTATAACTCATGCTAAAAAAAACAATTTTGGCACTGGACCTATGCTCTAGACACTAAAAATCAAAATCCCTAATATTGTATTGGCTACAAACCGAAACAACGCTAGTCCGTGTGATTGGATATGGTAGATTGATCATACGGCGTCGGCAATAAGTATCCATTAATGTTTTGGTTTCGTGACCAATATCAGTTTGAAAGTAGAAAGAAAACGTGAAGGTGCAATTTTGACAGGCTCCGGCTCTAAAGAATTCGTGTCCGGGTGTCCCAAATTTATTATTATGAGCTTCAGTCGGCACAGTGGTGGCTCAGTGGTCCAGCCCCGAATTATGTGTCGTAGGTTCGATTCTAGGCAGACGCTTTACTTTTTGTAAATTATTTCATCACCACTGCTCTAAAAACGGTGAAAGAAAAACTCGTGTGGAAACCGGCATGTCCTAGAACCAAAAATTCAAATGTTGTAACATGAGCCTTTTCATCAAATTCGCTTTCTTTGCAGGTCCTCTTGATGCAAACAAGCTCTCTAATTTTAACCATACCTCTCGTGCAGTCTCCATCCTTTTTACATGACGAACCACACTTGGATCTAATGCTAATATCAACTCAGACTTCGCTTTTCTGACAGCCTTCTCCCATGCCAATATAGCAGCACCCGTAGTAGGTTTTGGCTTTTCGCCACTCACATACTCCCAGTGAAAGAAAAACTCGTGTGGAAACCGGCATGTCCTAGAATCAAAAATTCAAATGTCCCTGTGTTATCGTAAACATTACAATCAACAATATCATTCGCGGCCATTGACGTAATTTGCCGATAAGGAAAAGGTTGAACTGTGTAGTTACTGGACCTATCAGCCATTATAAAATAACCATGACAATTATGAATATAGTGATGTATTTTTTGAAGTGATGTTCTCATTTATCTGCACATCTAACGCAAAAAGTAAGTAGCGTCATGGTAACGTCCCGTCCCGACTCTGAAGTAAATGTATTAGTATTTATAATCAAACCAACCTTCATTAAAACGTTCAGACGCAAGGAGTTTTTATTATTTGAGTGAAGTTTTACAAATTACTTAAGTACAGATTATCATTCATATAAAGGTAAAATATAACTAATACTTCATTAAAGGCGATTTTAATTACTCCAGATTTAGATTTGATCAATAAATTAATTTTAAATATTCATTAAATATGTTTGGAAGAACGTATACTCAATACTCAATATTTTTATTGCTTCCACATGTGAACTTAGATAGTAGGTTACAAATTTAGACCTTTATGGACCTTGTCGGGCACTGCAAAAGTAGGAGAAATGAAATGAAATTTATTTAATTGTAATTAGTTTAATTCAAAATTTGTCATTTAAGTATTCATTTACATTATAATAGCATTTAGTTAATAGAACTTGTTTTAATTTATTAATGAATGGATTAAATTTTTGTTGTTCCTTAATTATTTCTGGTCATTTATTATATATTTTCATTGACATTACTAATGTACTTGTTGAGTGCATTTATAACTTAGAGCTTAGTATATTTTGCTCATGCTTTTTTGCGTTACGGCGTGACAGCTGTTTACCCATGCGCAGTACCCACGTGCCCGAGGAACTATTAGTTAATCTGTGGCTATGCTGAGTGATGATTCCCAACTCGTCGGGAATCACCTACGTTCCGCACTTGTAGCATATATAACTATTATGTACTCATTCCTAATGATAAGGCAAAATAGTAGGGATGCAATATTTTATAAAGTATTAGCGACCCGCCCCGGCCTCACACACTAGTATGGCATATATTATTACGACCACATGTTTTAACGATCAAGCAAGTCCCGTCATCGGTGTGAGACCCGTGTTTGAATTTGTTTTCGCGCGCGTTTATTTTATTTTGCGTTAACTCCTAAGATATTCATTTAAATTATATGGTGAAAAGGATTATCATAATGTGCATGGAATGCTTATCTAACTACCGCATTGTACGTGACCATTTTTTTTTGAAATTAGAATGGGTATAGTAAGCTATCCTTATAAGATAAGATATATGACATCGCGGACTTTTCTGTAAGGAAAACATTTTATCGGTATAGTAAGTAACCCCACAACATAGGACAGATCATCGATATACATGTTTACTACTCACTAGATTTGACGATCCGAACACTCACTAAGTTCAACTGAACGGCTGGACTGTACTGCAACCCGTACACCTTACTTTAAACTATGTTGAACGAAACTTGAATTTCATTTCGCTAACGATGTTTTGATCGCGAGTAAATTAAACTCTAAGCAATATACTGCTGCATGATTTAATAGTTTGATTAGACTACATAAATATGTTAACGCTGCAGCGGACATATGTTCTAACTCACCAACATTTGAACTGGATGTTCTTGTCTACCGTTAAAATAATACAAACCGAACAATTTTTTTATTCAGAATTGCTTAAAGTTCAAAGGCCTTTTTCCAGTTTACAGACGTGTCAATACTATCATAGTTACACTGTACCATAATTATTTAATTTTAGCACGTAAGGCCCCTGAAGTGGTATCTATATTTTTGAAGGCCTTTCAAAACTTTTCTGAATTAAAGGTTTATAGATTACGTGTAATCTGGTACGATTCTATAACTGAAGTTGAGCGATAGAGAACGGTTATTATAAATGATAAATGATTTATTTCTGTAAGATTTTACATGTCGATCATATTTTTAAAAACTAGATGAGGTCGGCGTTTCCTGTCTGACTACTCTGAGAAGAAAGGCCGAAACAAACTCAGAGGTCAGAGGTCTCTTTCAAAGTCCAGACAAAATCTTGGTTAGATTATGTGAAGACCATGTAGACTGATGTCTGAAATGGTCTTTTAAAGAAAGAACCAGCCAGATGTGAGTGGACCTGTCCAGTCAGTGCACGCATTTGTCAATAACCGTGCAGCTCAACTCAGAATTTAAGGAGCTCAACGAATTGACGAACAATACCAAAGAAAGGACATTCGGGTAGGCCGCTTATACTAATCATACAGCCAGAGCATGATTAAAAATAACTAAGACAAATTAAAATTTAAAAAAAAAGAATGATCCACATAGTCTTCACATTCACAATAATTAAAATAAAATAATATAATACTTTAAAAAGTGAATATTCTTGTCATTGCAAGAAAACCAAAAAAAATATATTAAAAAAAAACTAAATTCACGGTGCAAAATATAAAAATAAACAAAATTAATTGGAGCAGCTCAATCCCAAGCATTTTTGTCCTCAACGTAATCTTTAATAGTATAAAACCCTTTCTGGCACAAATTACGTTTAATGAATGATTTGAATTTATTAACAGTTAGATCTTGTACGTGGCTTGGAAGCTTAAAATAAAAGCGCACACATTGACATCTAAACGAGCCACCTATTTTCTGGAGCCTTGTTGTAGGTACTACAAATTTGTGTTTGTTCATAGTATTTATGTTATGGATATCACTGTATTTTTTAAACAATTTTATATTTTTATGGGCATATAAAAGATTTTCATAAATATACTGAGAAGGCATATTACATCATTACATTAATCTCCTTAAATTTCTCTCTGAGAAATTGTGTCGGGCTTAATTTACAAATTGATCGAACAGCTCTTTTCTGCAAAACAAAGATAGTCTGGATGTCGGTGGCATTTCTCCACAACAGAATACTATACGACATTACACTATGACATTAGCTAAAGTATACTAAACGGGCTGTCTCTATGTCAGTTAAATTACGAATTTTCCTAACAGCATATGCTGCGAAGCTTAGCTTTTTTGACAATTTATCTATATGTGGGACCCCACTAAAGCTTAGCATCCATAGTTACGCCTAAGAATACTGTGCTATTATCAGGATTTAATTCTTAGCCCTTTATCATCACATCAGTTTTCACCTGCCTAACGTGAGGTAGGGTAAACTTAATGTATTTGGTTTTTTTTTCATTAAGAAGTAAATTGTTAACATTGAACCAGTGAACTTTTGAGATCGCGCTATTTACATTGTCAGTAACCAGCTGCTGACGTTTAAGTTTAAAAAAAGTGAAGTATCATCCGCAAAAAACACTACATCATGGTTATCCTTTATGAGGTAAGGCAAGTCATCAATATAAATAAGAAACAAGAAAGGGCCAATAATTGAGCCACGCGGGACTCTCATTGTTACTATAGATCCGAGAGATCTTTTTACATTAACGTCAACGCTCTGAATCCTATTACTCAAGTAAGAAGAGCCAGAGCGCTGTTCCGGATCCCGTAGTGGCGGAGTTTCCTGATTACCGTTTCATGAAGAACACAATCAAATGCCTTGGACCAATCACAAAATATTCCCAAGGCATCGCACTTATCTTCCCATGCATTATAAATATGTCCTAAAAGCTCAACACCAGCATCAGTAGTTGAACGACCCCTTGTAAAACTGAACTGTTTGCTATTTAATAATTTATGTTTATTAAAAAATCTTTGCAATTGGTCTAAAATTAATTTCCAAAATATTTTACTAAACGTAGGTAATACTGAAATAGGTCTATAATTTGTAGGGTCTGAAGTACTACCTGATTTAAACAAAGGTATTAATTTACTATTTTTCATTAGGTCAGGAAATTCCCCACTGTCGATACAATTATTAAAGATAATAGCTAAACTAGGTGCGACAATATCAATAATAGACTTAGCAACTTCTACAGAATGTCCCCACAGATCTGCAGTCTTTTTAACATTTAAAGTGTGAAAGGTTTTAATTATATCTCTACTAGTAATATGTTCAATAAGAAATTCCGAATCGCAAAAATTAATATTTTCTTAAAATATAGACTCAGCAACAGAAGGTGATGAGTTTAGGGATTTAGTAGTTGAAATGGGAATATCTGAAATACATTTTCAAAGGCCACTGTGACTTGTGAGTCTGATATTATGATGGTGTCATTAATAGACAGGCTGTAGTCAATATTTCGGTTACCAGATCTTCCCGTTTCACTGTTAATAATATACCAAATCGTTTTAATAATATTACTACTGCTTTTAAACTTCGAACTCAAATAACGTGACTTGGATAAACAAAAACTTTTTAAAATTATTTTGAATAATTTCTAATATATAAATTAAATTCAGCAGTGTTTACATAATTCCTTTCATTGTACAGCTCATAAAGCCGTGTTCTACTTTTATGAATACCTTTGGTGGCCCAATCACCGAATGAATCATTACTATTAACCGAGATAGTCTTGGCAATAAAAGTGGAATTAAATTGTTTACAGTATATATTAAAAAAAAAACATCATATAAATGATTAGGTTTAGCATGAATTGACAAAATTAGTAATTTATTAATAAGTTTAACTTTAAAAGCTGCCAAGCTACTTGCAGTTTTCGGGTTAACAGTGATATCCTTTTTAGCCACTTTGTTGTTTTGGTTTGGTATAGTAATCCTCTATCCGCAATGATCAGAATCTAGTAAATTTATAATTTCTTTGTGAACTGGTATAACATTAGTATAAATATTATATAAGCATGTAGCACTAGTAGGGGTTATTCTTGTGGGCTCCTAAAATAGGTTTACAAGATTGTAGGACTGAAACAGATTTATTATTATACTAGAAGAACCTGAGTTTTCTAATAAATCAACATTAAAATCACCACAAGTAATAATGGATTTATTCGAGTTACAAATTTTGTGTAACATTTCATCCATTACCTTTTCAAAGCAGTCATACAATCTTGAATCACTTAATACAATAAACTGCTTCAATTCTATACAAGCTATTTCAACTGTCCGCTCAACAGATAGGCTCACAATATCCTTACGGTCTTTAAATTCAAGCTAGTTACTTACTAAAATCAATGAGCCACCATGAGCATTAACTCTGCTGAATGAACTACCAAGCTGGTGATTATTAAAATTTATTTTATTTTATTTATTTGGCTCACCAACAATTGAACACACTGATACAAAGATATGGGATACTTCCAATTTACTTATAGACTAGTGTACCAAATTCTTACAGGTAAGCACATCAAAATTGTTATTGTTCAAAATTAAACAATAACTGGTGGCTTTTAAGCCAATGTTCTGTTATACAAAGAATATCAATACTGTTAAAATTCATAAATAATTCTACTACTCAATCTTTGTTCATAAATCCCTGAATATTTTGATTTTACTTATTTTAAACTTTTATTTTGCAATTTTCGTCCTGTACACTTTTGCAACAGGTTGTAAAGATCATTGATAGTCTTGGTTACATTTGGTGCTTTTCGATCGGTTGACGCGTTCATAGAATAATACATTATATTATAGTCTATACTTCAGAAATCGTTATTTTTTTTTTGCATTTCAACTGAAAAACATGGCCCAACTTATAAAAGTATTGTCAATAAGCATGAAAAATTGTTTCGGCAATACTGCTAGAAAATTCCTATAAATTTCTTAGGTTAGACATGGATCTATCGGTAACAAAATTATAAATATTTATTTTACTTTTTCAGGCATGGCACTACTCGAAATTAGGTAGTATATTATTTGATCGGCAACCAATCCCAGATCCTAATCCCAACGCAAACAGAAGATTTGTGGTCCTCGTGTGGAAACACTGGAGTTGGCTCAAGAACCGACATGTTTATAACTTTGGGAAGTCAGGGTGAGTGTAACTCGGTGGAAGTGAAATCGTGACATAGACACCTTTTACCTATTTTTGATCGTGTGAGTAACATTTTGACTATGTGGGTAACTACCATTTCACATATTTTTTTTACAATTAGCCCCACAGGGGTTACTTAAGTGTGTGCGTTGTGTGTGTGTTTGTTGTGTTGTGTATGTTTTGTGTTGTATTGTTTTGTGTGTTGTGTGTGTGTTATTTTTGTAATGGCCGATTAAGTAACTTTAATTTGATACCCATCATCATCATCCTAATAATGTTCCCACTGCTGGGACACAGGCCTCTTTTCTATGAGGAGGGTTGGGTCGTAATCCACCTCGCGGCATGGATATCATTTGATACCCATATTGTAAGGATAACGAAAAAAAAATCCCTTTTATTAGGGGACGCTATTTAAAAAAATTATATATCCTATGTCACTTCCATAATTGAGACGTCTCCAACGACACCTTATATGTCATAATCCGTCAAGCCGTTTGGGCTGTAGAGCTTGCTAAAGAAATGGACATACATTCATACATACATACATATGCTTAAAAAACATTACCGTCCCGCATTCAGGTAGAAAGTTAACTCATGATTTGAAATAACTTTTATAATATAATATAATATAATATCTACCGACAAGGTCGGCTATCAAATCAGCTGATTCAATTAACGTAACCAGACTTAATCAATAAACGCAGACGGACAAATATGTATGACTTCACCAATGACGTTACAAGAGTACCTAGGTATCATAATTATCAACTATCGAGGCCTCGCTGAGTTATGAGGGGTGGTCGATTGGAAGAGTTGCTGGCAGCCGGAAGACTCATTGTTCGGGGTTGGGGTGAGATAAATATAAACTAGGATTAAAGATTATAAAGATAGGTATAATTCAGTAACTTAACTGGGATAACTATTAAAACTAATGAGGTGAATGAGATGAGGTTGAGTCGCGCCCGATATGCTGGCCGAAAGCGTACTGACTATTTTACTTAGGTAATACATAAAATATTCAGGGCATAGCGCGCGATGTCGCAATTATGCTGACATGTTTATTATTGTTCGGTGATTATCCCGAACATGCTCCCGAGGGAGAAAAGGATGAGGTTAGTAGGTAGGTATAGTTACATGGGTAATGAAATTAATACTAACAAGGTGAAAACAATGTTCAACTAATACTAAAATAGTTATGTAGGGTGAGTTATGTTAGTAGGTGAGATTAAGGTAACCTTACAAATTAAACAGAGTCGCTACAGTGTAAATCAGGAAGAGAGAACACGCGAAAGATCGGTGAAGAACCTCTATCTTCCTTTTTTTGTAAGCACTCACTAGATAGCGCTAGTCGCTTAGGATCACTTTTCACTGGTTTACTACTAGATTGCCCATTTTCCCTAATTTCACTACACTCAATCACAACACTATCAGCAACGGTGTGTGGAGATGGCACCGCAGTTGCCGCAGGGGCTGTAGACCGCTCTGCTGCAGAAGTGGAGCGATTTCCTTTACGTTGCCTTTGACGCCAACGTTTAAAACAGTAAGCTGCCACCAATAACAAGATGCCCAATATGATGAGATATATAGCGGTATACTGGTGGACGTCGTGGTAGGAGATATTAGTGCTCAAAGGTTCACTCTGCTTCATGATCTCAAGACTTCTCTTAATGGCTTCAAATTGCCTGAGGTCATCTGAGTTATTGGGATTATGCTCATATGAGATTTCTGGCATAGTGATATTTATTATGTGATTAATTGGTGATATTTCAGGTGAGATAATATTTCTCGTCGTACTAATTTTACTAGACAATCTTTTGTTTGAGTACACCATAAAATTTTCTGTTTTTACTAGACAGCCTTCCCCAACACGCAACAGACCAGCATCTGATAACCTAACTGCCTCAACTTGATTTTCACATAGAAGTTTGACGTTACATTCATTGCAGCATAAATAATAATACTTGTTTTCTGATGTTAACTCTCTCCAGTCATCCTTGCACGGGGTAGTTTTAGTTTTACAAGTTCTTGTGCCTGGGATCGTCTCGCATAGACTATGATCATCTTTCATGTGGTGAATAGGCTTTCTGATATGACACAGAATAGTCACAGGGTTTTGTAATACGCATGACTGCAGATCCGTGTCTGTGATAGTTAAATAAGAATCCTTTCTCATGTTGATGGCTGCTAATTCAGAGATAGTTTCGACCTTCATCATCCTGTTATCTTTCACAATGCGTGGAACCGGGATAAGATTAAATACCTCGTAAATATCTCTTTCAATCAGGGGTATTTTTATTTCTATTATTAGGTATTTGCCAGAGTATTTGGCTCTTACTTTGAGCAAGCTGTACAGATCTTTAAGATTAAAGTTGTCGACAGGAACTACCAAGTCTCCAGATATTTGTGCTGATATTATGTTTAGCTCAGATCTGAGTTGTTTCGGCGATATCAAGTGAAAATCTAATTTTCCACTATAAATATCAGTTACTGTATCTAAAATTGAGTCCTGGATTCGTCGAAGGGTATACAACAAGTTGTTGGCAGTGAAAGTCGAGGTTATGAAGTCAGTGACGATGGTTATGTTTTGCACTTGCTGAGCGAGATTTTTATAAGAATCTTGGAGAGAATTAAGCCTTTGATTTATTATTTTGTGATGTTTGTTTATAGTATTCTCAATCCTTTTCATTAAATTAAATTCAGCTTCTACGACCGACGTTTGGTTTTTCCAGAGGTTGTATAAGTGGTTTTCATTATGCTTTAAAAGGTCAATATCCTTCTCATATTTTTCTGCAAATCGTTGGTCCAACACTCCGAATAAACTATTTGCAACGTAGCCTACCCCGTCTAGCAAGCCGCGTCGCCGACGTTTCTTATTAGTCATAAGCGAGTCATTTATCATGACAATATTATCATAATGTTTGATTTCTTCGAACTCGTGCTCGAGTTGTAACATGACGCCGTCGCAAGGTGTTTGTGTTCTAATCGTTGAGCATAAGGTTTCAAGGTACTTGATATACTTTGTTAGTGCCGCCATTCCTTCTTGATATGGATTTGTGTCATAATAGACTATTAAATGCCAATCATCTCTAATTAAGTGCATATTAGATACTTTGTCAAAGTATACACTATTGTTTGTCAGCGGGGTGAAGTTATAGGATGCTTGAGTGGTGTTTATTAGTGTCAGCATAAATAATGTCAAAGATAAAACCATTGCTGAAAATGAGATAGGACGTTTTTTCTTCGCCGCTGGCAGTTTATTATCAACCTTTGGGCCATTTGGATCTTGATCATTTTTATTTGTTGGCAGTAAGGACAGTTTTACAACTGGGCGTTTTAAGACCCCATTTTTGGTTTTAAGTGTGACGACCCTTATGTGTCCGTCACTTCCAGGATGCAGCGCTATTACGCGACCTAGACTCCATTTTCCTGGTGGAAGGTTGTCGTCCTTTATAATGACGATGTCATTAAGATTGAGATTCCTTTGTTGCTGTCGCCATTTGACTCTCGTAGAAAGCTGCGAGAGGTAGTCAGTCTTCCACTTATCCCATATATCTTGATAGATTTTTTGCGTCAAGTGCCACCGTGTTCTGAGGTCATGCTCTGTTTCGAAAATCGTTAAGTTGGGGCCACTTGCTAAGAAGTGCGCCGGGGTCAAAAAATCCAAATCCTCAGGGTCTTCTGTCAGAGGGCACAGTGGTCTGGAGTTCAAACAAGCCTCGAGTTGGGTTAGTAGGGTAATATATTCCTCGTAGGTTAATTTTTGCTCACCCACGACCCGCTTGAGATGATGTTTTAGGCTCTTCACTGCAGCTTCCCAGAGTCCGCCAGCAGATGGCCATGATGGAGCGTTAAAGTGCCACTCAATATTCATTTCAGCGATTGTCGAGGTTACTTCTTGGTCCGACAAGATATAGGAGATTTCGGCAAGCTCTTGTTTTAAAATTTTGTTGGCTCCTATGAAGTTGGTTCCTTGATCACTATAGATGTGCCCTGGAACTCCCCTTCTAGCCGACATTCGACGAAGCGCGGCAATAAATGCTGACGCTGTGAGATCTGAGACAATTTCTAAATGTATGGCTTTGGTCACCATACAAACAAAAACTGCGACATATCCTTTACTGGTTTTAATGCCACGGCCTTTGTTGGCCTTAATAAGGATGTGTCCGGTGTAATCTATTCCTGTGTGGTAAAAAGGTCTGTTAGGAATCAATCGTGCTGGAGGTAGGTCACCCATGATTTGATGTTGTAGTATTGGATTGTTTCTTTTACATTTGACACACATTCTTATTCGTTTCTTTGTGGCTCTATTTCCACCAAGAATCCAGTATTTGTGTCTTATAAATCCAGTAGTCATTTTTACTCCACCATGAAATACAAGTTCGTGGGATTCATCTATGATTAGATCTGCTAGTTTCGATTGATTCGGGATTATGATAGGATGCTTCATTTCTGGATCAAGATTCGAATGTTTAAGTCTGCCACCGACACGGAGCATTTGATTATTGTCTAGTATGGGATTGAGATTAAGAATCTGGCTTTTCTTATTTAGTGGTTCATTCCTTTTCAGCCGTGATATTTCTTCGTAGAAATATTCGTTTTGGACGTGCTTAATTACCATTTCTCTTGCTGTCTTTATATTTTGCAGAGTAAGAAAACTTGTGCGTTTTTTCTTGTAAGCAACAATGTCGATGAACTTGTTGATGTAAGCTAATACTCGGGTAACTTTCCTTAAAGTGCTATATTTTGGTAATAGTTGATTGATTATTGAATTTTCGGGGTTAAAAATGACCGTATTTACTGCCTCTTTCTTTCTGAGTTCTGCGTTTGTAATGCTCGTATAAATCGGCATATTATGAGATTCTGTAGGCTTATATTGTGGTAACCAGTCGGGCCCTTGCCACCACAGTGAATAGTAGGCTAATTGAGCAGCAGGTAAACCGCGGCTTGCGCAATCTGCGGGGTTTTCTTTGGATTTTACGTAACTCCAGTTATCTTTAGGGATTATTTCAGTAATTAGCCTCACTCGATTCGCAACAAAGGGTTTCCATTTCTCCGGTTCACCACTTAACCAACCTAGAACAGCCGTTGAATCAATCCAACCATAAACATGCACCTTGTAGCTCGATAGGGATGAGATGATTTTTCTCATAAGTTTTGACAACAAGAGAGCGCCGCTGAGTTCCAGACGCGGTATCGATTGTGGTTTTTTCAGCGGTATTACTTTTGATTTCCCTGCAATAAGGGTCACATGAGTTTCATTTTCTCTCTGTATTTTGCAATACACGACGCATGCGTATGCTTTTGTGCTAGCGTCGCAAAAGCCATGGAGTTCGATGATATCCTTTGCCTGGGTTTGAATCCAACGTGGTATTTTAAATCGAGATATATGAGATAGATCGGCTTTAATAGTATTCCACTCTGACGCGATTTCTTGAGGGACAGGGTTGTCCCAACCCAGGTCAGATTTCCATAATTCTTGGAACAAGATCTTAAGTTTTATTGTGACTGGTACTACCCAGCCCAAGGGGTCAAAAATTTTAGATATTTGAGATAGGAATTGTCTTTTTGTAAGGATGTTTCTGGAGATAAATTCTATAGGATGAAAAATGAATTGATCATTTTTGGGTTCCCACCGAAGACCTAATGTTTTGGTTGATTCCGGTTGCTTAAAGTCAAAGTCTTCCTTTTGAAGTGCATCTGAACTATCTATTAATTCCGGCAAGTTTGATCGCCATTTTCTGAGATTAAATCCGCCTGATTTGAGGAGGCTGATCATCTCTGCTTTGAGCTGTTTAGCTGCTGTCGCTGAGTGTTCACCATGCATGAGATCATCCATGTAAAACGAGTGTTCTAAGATGTCAGGAGCGCAACTTTGTGGATAGTTTGGCCTTTCATCGATGGCCAGTTGCTTCAGTGTCATCATGGCCAAAAATGGTGCGGCTTTAGTGCCATAGGTAACTGTCGCTAACTGGTATTCTTTTAAAGGTTGAGATTGATGGTTTCGCCAGATAATTTTCTGATATTTCTGGTCATCGGGATGTAGCCAGATTTTGCGAAACATTTTTTCTATATCTGCTGTAAAAGCGTATCTAAATTGTCTCCATTTTAAGATAAGGCTCTGAAGGTCTTGTTGTAAATTGGGTCCTCGGCACATGAGATCATTGAGGCTGTATCCGCTCGAGGTTTTTGCCGAGGCATTAAAGACAACACGCAATTTGGTAGTTGATGACTCAGATCGTTGGACGCAATGGTGCGACAAGTAGCAGTCCGGCTGTACGTGTGGCGCAACGGGTGTCATATGTCCGAGCTCTAAGTATTCAGAAATAAACATTTTATAGTCACATGCCAGAGCTGGTTGCTTACTTAATTTCCGCTCTATTTGGAAAAATTGAGCAATCGATTTTGTTTTCGACTCGCCTAAATTGTTCTCAAAATCTTCTTTGAAGGGTATTTTAACGACGTAGCTTCCATCTGCCCGTCTGGAGGTCGAAGTTTGGTAAAATTCGATGCAATTTTGATCTTCTTCTGATATTGCTAGAGGTTCATGTATGTCCTCCACTTCCCAAAATTGCTGCATATCTTCGATATTATTTAGGGTCACATTGCAATGGTACGTTTTGTAGTTGCCGCTTAAGATCCATCCCAACTGGGTTTGTTGGGCAATGGGCAACACACCTTCTGATCGACAGATACCGTCCATAAGGATAGTGGAATAGATATCTGCCCCAAATAAGATATCAATAGGCCTACTTTTGTAAAATTCGGGATCTGCAAGAGTTATTTGGTTCAGAGTAGGCCAGTCTGGCTTAGGCAAGGTACAGCTGGGTAAGTTATTTATGAGTCTATTCATTATATAAACGTCCGTTTCAAAGGTGAAATCGCTAACCAGCGACGAACATTTGATGGTAATCATGCCCTTGCAGTTGTTTTCCTTATTGCCTATTCCAGAGATATAGCCGTTACATTTCCGTCGCGGTAGTCTTAACAACTGAGCTGCGCTTTCCCTAATAATGGATGTCTGTGACCCTTGATCTAAAAGAACTCTCATTTTATGGTAAGATCCGTCCACTGCTTGTACGTTAATTATTGCTGTGGCAAGCAATATTTCTGAGGGTTCTCTACGAAGCGATGCAACTGTGTTAGTTTCTTGCTGCTGAGAAGGCGATTTCGTAATCGTGGCTGCATTTGACCCTGATCGATGTGACGTAAAAGATTCATGCAAAATGGTATTGTGTTCCTTATTGCATTCTTTGCACCTTATTTCGGAAAGGCATTTTTTGCCTTCGTGATAATGTAAACAATTGATGCAAAGTTTCAAGTTATCAATAGCATTTTTTCGTTCATTAGGTTGCAATTCCAATAACTTTAGACATGCATGAATTCGATGATCATTGGAGTCGCAAATAGGGCATTGCTTGCGATAGTTAATTTTGCGTTTGGACTTTGACGATTGCGAAACTTGGTTTGTTGAGTAATTCTTTATAGGATTATTATAATTTCGTTTGTAATTGGACCCCTTTGAAAATGATGGTTTATTATTGTTGTTGGATTGCGATGGGGGTGATTTCTGCGTGGAATTCTCAATCTTCTTACGTGAAGTTTCCAGCATCATAAATTTAGTTTCCAAAAAATTAAGGAAATCTTCCAAGACGGGCAACTCTCGCGGGGCTTTTAAGGCTTGTAGGTAATCCTCGTATGTATCTGCATCCAATTTTTGAGACAATAAACATACCAGGAATGGGTCCCAGGAAGACACATCGACTCCCAGATTCCTGATAGCATTCACGCTCTCATATGTAGTGTCGTGAATGCGTTTTATATGATTTGATGATTGATGCTGGTTTGCGGGGATATTCATGAGATTGTTAAGATAAGATGTAAAGATCAGTCGTTTATTATTATAACGATGATTGAGGATATTCCAGCATACGGGATAATTGTTGGAGCTTATTTGGAGATGTTGGATCAATTTTTCGGGCTCACCTTTGATCTTACTCTTTAGAAACTGCATCTTTTGTGCATTTGACAAAGAGGGGTTGTTGTGCACTGCTTCGGTAAAAAGGTCTTTGAACGAAATCCACTTATTGTAGTTTCCATCAAAGGTGACTATCTCCATTTTGGGAGTAGATTTTTCAATATGCGCAACGGACCACATTTTCTTATTGATGTCTTTCTTTATTTTGTTATAATACTCCTCGTAATGGGTGAATTGCTCTTCGTATTTGGGGTTTGATCCGCCATACTCGTTGTCCAGCTCCCAATGAAGCGAGTCAATAGCCGCCCAACGGGATTGTATAGTCTTCAGGATATCTTCAAATTCCCATTTTTCCGTGACGAGATCAAGGTTGATATTGGAAGAAGTTCTCAAGAAAGCCTTAAAATTGGTAGCTTGCTTTTTGAAGAGAGTTTCAGCTTTACTCTCTTCAAGAGCAGGGGTTTTAGAAGCAGCGTGGGATGCGAGGTTCGAGGTTTGAGATTCCGCAGTAGGTTGGAACGAAGGAGGTTTCAATTCCGGGGTTTGCGGTCTGTTTGCGAGAGGGTTATAGCTTTGTATAATAGTCTTAATGTTGTTATATTTCTCCTTCATTTGATCGTATTGGTCAGTACTGAAATATGTATGAGATTGAT
Source organism: Anorthoa munda (assembly GCA_945859665.1). NCBI lineage: Eukaryota > Metazoa > Arthropoda > Insecta > Lepidoptera > Noctuidae > Anorthoa > Anorthoa munda. The sequence continues at coordinate 8,271,803 of OX243913.1, read as the reverse complement.
CACCAAAAGATATCAAAGTCATGTGATTATTATGGAACTCTGTAAAGGATTGTTCCAATACAGCTAATCGACGACGTAAGTATTCTGCGGTCTTGCGCTCTGCACCATCCTTCTTGAAATTGGTGAAGAGCTTATCTACGGCTTCGATTAGTTGTTGTTGGGTTGCTAAAATGTCATCCATTTCCGACATTTTAAAGATATAAAAGAGACCTTACTTGTGCTGATGGCTTCTTTGGAGATCAAATGTCCTTGCGATGGCTGCAAGAACAAACCTGGAGTAGCAGCGCAATGAGATGACGCGATGCTTTCGTATAAACCAGGTTCAATCAGGATCAGCAGGATGATGAACTTTTCGGAAAGTAAATCCGATCAGTTCTGTTTACCAGGGTCTGGTAATAAATTCCAAGCGAGACACTCACACAGCACAGTTAGTAGATGCGCGCGTAATGATCCCGCTCCGACGGCTCGAAGGACCAATGTTCGGGGTTGGGGTGAGATAAATATAAACTAGGATTAAAGATTATAAAGATAGGTATAATTCAGTAACTTAACTGGGATAACTATTAAAACTAATGAGGTGAATGAGATGAGGTTGAGTCGCGCCCGATATGCTGGCCGAAAGCGTACTGACTATTTTACTTAGGTAATACATAAAATATTCAGGGCATAGCGCGCGATGTCGCAATTATGCTGACATGTTTATTATTGTTCGGTGATTATCCCGAACACTCATCATAAGTTAAATAATACGGAAAAATAGGTCAAGCTACATACTTAAAAAGTTTTAAATTTGGTTGTCTTGTTTATAATAGAAACCAATACAACATTCTTAAAAACATAATTTATTTACAGCAGGTCATAAAGTAAAATTTTTTTTTTACTTCTATCCTTTTTTTTCTCCCTATAACCCCAACTATTGCACTGTTCGCTTGATCCACGATTTTTGCCCACTCTGTATATTGCGTTGTGAATATTCGGAGATTGCCAAAGGCAGCAACCACTTGCTACTGAATTATGTTTATACCACTCCCCCTCTAAAAAGCTTATTTTATTCACTGAAAACAGTGAATAAAAAGCACTTTTAATCACTGTTTTGGTGTTTGAATTTAGAACACACCAATATATATTCGACGTCCATCTCAATGCTATACAACCTCTTTGCGCATAAAATGCTCGATAGAAACTCCTTGTGCATAGAATATTCGACTTTCAAACTCCTTCATCGATTTAATTTTCAGTTTGTTAATATTTAGGATTTTAATAATGATTTTAGTCTGGGATGTTTAGAATCCTTCACTTGTTCGAGATTCATCTATGGCCCTCGCTTTAAATCCGTCCTTTATTCACTAGTTCCTTTATATACTATTGAACAATAAAAATAAAGAATAATGTTTGATTTAGACTTGTTGTGTTAACAGATGTTTTCAAAAATGACTGGGTACAAACTGGCCATAACTGGTATTTCAGTGAAGAGTAAATACTTTAAAATCTTAGTGTCTTCTTATAACAGTGGTTACAGCCTATTCGGTTTTGTATTCTTTTTTACCCGACTGCTGAAGGAGGGTAATGTGTTTATCAGTCTATGTATGTATGTATGTAAGTATGTATGTATGTATGAATGTATGAATGTATGAATGTATGTATGTATGTATGTATGTATGTTTGTTCCTATGTGGCGTTCTAGAGACCAAACGCGTTGGCCGATTTTGATGGTTTTTACGTCAAACGATTCGTCTTAACCCTGCGAGTGTCACTGGCTACATTAAAATTGGAAAATATAAAATTGGCGGATTTTGGGCGTCATATTATGGGGGCCCAAATTTTTTTTTCTTCAAAACCTATCGTATGGGGTATCAAAATAAAGGGCTTTAAGAGGTGATTTCAAAACTATAAAATACTTATATGTTTAAATGTACCTAATTCTAAAAAAAAATAACTAAACAGTTATAAATAAAAAAAAAAAATTTCAAAAATCAAAAGACCCGACTGCTTCAAAAGCGAACTAAAAAGATGTAAACAAGAAGAAAATCATGCTGTGCAGTCGGAGGATACATCTGGTTTTGGTCAGCCAGCTCGCGAATATGTATGATGATATGATTTTTGAAATTAACTAATTAACTTTTTTTTTATTCTTTGTGGTCATTATTGAAGGTCCTTCCCGTCTTGGAAAGCTTTGACGAACCGCTTTCAAGTCACTCTGCCTTCGGCTCTTCTTAGGGCAGTGGTCACCGTGAGTCCTGTAATCGCCCCGATCTAGTCTGACTATCGGTTGGGTGAGCGTCCGCGTGGCGAGAATGGACTTATTAATGCGTTAAAATGTCGGTTTTGTATAGTTACGTATTTATACATGTATGTATGTATGTAGTAAATCATGATATTAGCAATCCTATACTATTAAACGAGCAACATTTGTATACGCACTCGGTCAATTATGGACCAAGTGATTAATACGGCATTATTCATAATGCCCAGACAATTTGAAATATGCCCAATAGGAGTAGGCAATATGCTAAAATCTATTTAAATAATTAAATTGACCGGGCTTTCTGAACAAGCCCATCACTTATTGGGCCGGGTAATAATAAAATGGGTTCTTTTTCTAAAAAAATTAATGGTGAGATTGATTTTATTATAGAATAGGTAAGTACGATTACTACTTAAAGAACTAGACAAATTTGTTAATCTATACTAATAATAATATTATAAAGAGGAAAGATTTTTTTGTTTGTTTGTTTGTTTGTTTGTTTGTACCGAATAGGCTCCGAAACTACTGGACCGATTTAAAAAATTATTTCACCAATAGAAAGCTACAATACTCCTGAGTGACATAGGCTATTTTTTTATCCCGAAAGCGGGTCCTGTGGGGTGGCCCACGGGAGCGAAGCCGCGTGGAACAGCTAGTACAATATAAATCTCGGCTTCTATTTCTATCTGCAGGGTCTAAAGTAATCTAACATGAAGGAGATGACGGGGGTCCCTGAGTTCGCTCGCTTTTCTCGCGCACTTTAGCTTCTGTCATCCCCTTCGAACTTAACCTATCCGTGTCGGGGTGCCCTAAGCTCCCGAGCTCGCTTCGCTTGCTCTTGGACTAATTCATTGACCATAATTATCACTCAACTGTTACGTAGCAATAATCATAATGACCAGACAATGTGATAAATATAAAAGTTTAAATCAGTATTCATTACATTTCCCAATTTAACTTGACTTGATTCATAATGCCCGGCACTATACATAGTGCACTGATTAATCACTTGGTCCATAGTATATATTTGTAATCACATTCTTGAAAACGGTTCTAACAATTTCGATACTCACGGTGAGACAGTTGTATATTCTTCATCTGATAACTTAGCAACATGAATGTACCCCATATGATCAACAAAACTTCAAAATAAACGAAAAATACCAAATGTCATTGAATCGGAAGGATGTCGCACGGCTTTGCAAGACGCCAAAATGCCTATCTTTCTGGTTATGTCTACAACAAAATTAATAAGCTCCTAAACTTTTATCCGATGTCTTTACGTGACTGTAAATTAAAGGTGAAGAGCTGGCTCTTCACTCTTGATTACGATAGTGTGGAGAAAATACTTAATAGCAATTAATTAATATTTAAATCAATCTAGTTTATTTTTTACAGAAACTTATTCAATCATAATTTCAGTCATCTGCCCATACCACCATACACAAACACGCACACACATACACGTACATAAATACACACACAGCACGACTTAGACTTAGTTTTAGTTATTTTCGTTGAATTTTACGTTACGCTAAAATTTTATATTATTATTATTACTTTTTAATTTTCTTTCAAAATGTTATATCTATTTTAATTTTTAATTTGATTTGACATTCGATATTATAATAACAATTAGTATTATTAATATGTTCCTAATTCATTTTCCTCAAAATGTAATATTGATTTTAGTTTGATTTGACATTAGATATTAAGATGAAATAAAATGGGGAGGGCGCTGACTCCTGTCATACAGGTCCGCCTAGTTCGGGAGTCAGAGGCTTCAAAATTATTGTAACCAAATATTATGTCAATAAAAATTATTTGATTTGATTTGATAAAATTTGCAATTTAGGTGTTTTCGGGGGCGGGCAATCGATCTAGCTAGGTCTCATAGCTGGGAAAACTCTGTTTCTCGAAAGAAATTGTTTTCTCTATTTTCACCAGAGCACAACTCGGCCGCCCTGTTGTATGTAAAATATCGAAATCATTTATAATTTCGGATGACTTTTTCTTTTTACAGACTCAACGAAAACAATATACTTGAAGGTTGCAGTGTGACCAACTGTATCTTTTCTGGCAATGACAGTCTGATAGATACAGCGGATGCTGTCCTCGTTCATTTGCAAAAAGGCGATATACCAAAAGTCCAAAATAGAAATCGGACACAGAGATGGATTTTTTTAAGCGATGAGTGTCCTAAAAATGCATTTACATTGGCGAAAAAAAAACCGACCTTGGACAGTCTTTATGATGTATTCAATTGGTCAATGACTTACCGGTAAGCTTATTTTTATTAGTTTCTTAGTTTTGTTTAAGATGTTTTTATTATCGATATTAGTGATTATTGGTTGTTGTACTATCTTAGTCATCATAATACTGATATTATGTTTTTCATTGAAGCAAACAAAAAGAAGTTATTGACTCGGATGATATCTTTTATAACACGATCTGAAAAGTTCTGAAGTTTTGAAAAGTTTGGACAAAACCAAACGATTTCAAAAATTAACATTTTATTCAAATTACGCTGAGAATCAGCACATTTGAAAAGGCAAAAAATACGAAAGACCATAATTCAACCACCTGCCACCACTTCCTAGTGTTTTAACTGGGAAGAAAAAATGGCGCAAAAACATCCCCAGCAGATATTGATCTTATAATATTATGCCATCTTAATTAATATTATAAATGTGAAGATTTGCAAGGATTGATGGATGGATGTATGTTTGTTACTCAATCACACCCAAACTGCTAAACGGATCTGGATGAAATTTGGCACAGAGATAGATAATAGTCTGGAATAGAACATAGGGTTCTTTTCATCCCTGTAAAATGTTCTCTTGAGATAAGAAAATACTTATCACGCGGGCAGGAGCTAGTTTAAAATGAAACTAAAATAATACCTTCCTGTTACTGTCCCACTGTAGGGCAAAAGGCCTATTGTTATACAGAGAAGGCACGAGCATTAATCACCACGCTTGCAATTTATAATATTTTTTTTAGGTCCGATGCCGATGTGCCTGTCCCACACGGTAGAGTGATACCACTAGAAATACCTCTAAATTCTTATAAGGCCTTAGAAGATATTGCTGCAGTCGTACCTAACTGGGAAAAAAAGAAAAAAATTGCTGCACTGCTAATGTCGAATTGTGGTGTTAAAGCCAGAAACAACTTCTTAAAGGAGCTTAGGAAATATGTTCAGGTTGATGTTTTTGGACGTTGTTCAGATAATGAAGAATTAAAACACGGGTAAGTTATTGTCGGTAACACTTTAATGAAGACACAATGACGAGGTTTCAAGCAGTATTTACTATTCAGAAGTGTATCCATTTTAAAATAGGTGATATGTGCAAAAGTTGTAAAAAGTGGCACCGGTGACTGAAAAGTTATATGGAAATCGGTTATCATGATATGAGCAAATATTACATTTTGTGCAAAAATGTGCACTAATTTGAACGAATATGTTTGAATAACAGTTCGCAACTGCAAGCTATAAATATTTAGTAGTCTTCTAATCATCGTTTTATTTTATTTCAGTTGCCCTGGCCACTTCAGAGCGGACTGCGAGCCATTAGGACATTATCTATTTTATTTAGTTTTAGAAAATACAAGTTGTTATCAATACTTGACCGAGAAACTATTCTACAATGCTTACTCGAAAGGATCTATACCTATAATTTTTGGTCCTAAACTTGAAGACGTCGAGAGCCTACTGCCACCAAATTCCTATCTACATGTTGACGGTGATACAAATATAGAGACGTTCGCTAAAAAAATTAAAGACATAGCGGCCAGTAGAGAAATGATTCTTTCGATGCATATGTGGAGAAATCATTTCAAAATAGTCAATGAGCACGGATACTTTGGATCTAAATCGTATCATTTGTGTCGTGTATGTGAGGCGCTGAATTATAATGAAGCCACAGAGAAAGTTTACTCCAAAAAGCTTCTAGACTCTTTCCTAGATCCGGCTGTAGTCTGTTCCAACTAATAAGAATAATGTAGTAAAAACATTTAAGTAAGTAGGGATGTTTTAATTGATTGTTGTTTCTTAAAATAAAACCTATGTTTTGTAAATAAACGGAGAAAAACTCAAGACAAAAGGATATTTCTTTGGCCCAACATTCGTCTGAGTCCGCAAATCATTTCGGAGAGTTTTGAAAGTTCTCTCCCGGGATCTTCCAGGAGAAATAATATAAATCCACTGTTCATTGAGTAATAAATTTCATCGCATTGTTATTCAGGGGGAGACTGGTCGCTTTGAATTATGATACAAGTTTGTTTTTATTACTTGTATTGTTGAAGGTGCTAAAAAGGATCTGACGGGATTTAAACTGAATTTTCTTACTTTCCAATTTTGAAATTCTTCAAAAATAGAATAAGGTGGCTTTTCATAGTCATTGTGGTATTAGCCAGCTAGTGAGTCTCATCTTACCTTGGGTCTGCTTGTTCGAGAACCTTAGATGAGTGTTTGCATTTCTTTTTGAGCTATTTAACTGTTGGCATCACGACATGGCCAAGTTTGAATTTACGAATATAAATGCTGAATTAAAACAACAGTAACTAAGGCTAATCCTCCATCCTTTTATCAATTAAGCAACAAAGTTGTGCCGACAAATATCAGCGTCGAGCAAGAGTAACAAAGTAGTTTGGCTAATCCTAAGAGGAAACGACAGTCATGTTAAGCCTTCGAGATAACTTCTTCACCTATGGAACAACATTAATTGTTTTAAGAAATACATCATAAATGGTTTAGAGACAGCTTTACTTTAGAGCTCGGCTTAAGCAAAGATTTTAATGCAAGGCTCAGTTCGTCGGGACTATCTTAGCTAATTTAATTTGCGGACATTTTTACTTGAATTTAAAAAACCTTGAATATTATAATAAATCATGAAATAATAAAATTTGTTTATTTTCCCTCATAAAGGTTGACATTGTTACTTATTAAAAAAAATATTTATACAATTTTGCCTTACGTTATAACCTTTGTGAGAGCTAGAGTCTGAACTAGGTTCGGGACCTGTATGACAGATCGCCAGGCTCACACCCTTTTAAATTAATCATATATTTGACGGCAACACAATTCAGATTATTTAAAAACATTATTTTAAACAATTTTGAAAGAAAATCTATGTTAAAGGTGATTATATTTGTGGAGTGTAATGTAAAGTGATAGTATGGCACGATTGTTTTATAGTGTGTGAGTGTATGGGGGTGATTTGAGTATGTGAGTGTAAATCAGCAAATTCGGAGGGACGTATGTAACAATTATTTAATTATTTGGATGATATTTTCTGTACCTTCATAGTCCAACCCCATCAGCCATTCCCTTACAGTAGTTTTTCATTTACATTTAACCATTGAGTAGATATGTAAGGTTTTATTGACACTGTTGTATAAATAAGGACCAAGGAAATAAAAGAATCGCTGGGCTAGCCCTGAATTTACGGAAATAGACGGACACACTGTATGCTTTCGTCTCACGGTTTTGTACTTTTCGGGATTATATGAATTGTGGGAGTGGACTGTTAGAATTAAATTTAGAACGAACAATTTTCGAATAGAGAGGACCTTACATATTTTATAAAGTTCGGTGGTAGGAAATTAATAAGGAAGAGACCAACCTACTTTAAGGATGGCTCTTTGGGCACGTTCCAATTTTAACAAATGTGTTTTTGTTGCCCCACCCCAGACAACAATACAGTACTGAGCAACTGACTGACAGAGAGCTAGATATACTTGTCTAAGGACCTGCATGTCGGCCACATGGCGGAGATTCTTAAAAATAAATATCAATTTACGCAGATGGGAGGTAAGTAAGTCTATATGATTATAAAATGTTAATGAGTCATCTATCTGAACACCTAAATACCTTACATTGTCTATGCGACTTAGATGAGGCAGCTGCATGGTGATGCATTACAAGAATGTGCAGTCAATGTAAAATGGGATGATGAAAGTCTACCAGCTTTTGAGAGAGAAAAAATTAAATATTTGGATATTAATTTTTCACATTTAGAGTGAGTAGGTTTTGCGACAAACAGTCGGTAACTTTGTACAGTCCTAGTTGCGCGTATTGAAATGCGGACTCCCAGGAATACCCGTGGAATATTAAGGCAGTATCATCGGCGTATGTAAAGATGGATTCATTCGGCAGTTCAAGACTACAGAGGTCATTAATATAGATGAGAAACAAAATTGGCCCAATGATACTACCCTGTTGCACACCGTAAGTTATAGGGAGTTCGTCGCTCATCCAGTCACCTATCTTGACACATTGGCGTCTTCCCGTAAGATAACTAGTGAGGAGTGACAGCTGATCGCCCCTGACACCAATCTTCTCAAGCTTAGCAATGAGAGTGGGAATTGAGATCGTGTCAAAGGCTTTTGCAAGATCTAAGAAGACGCCAATAACACACTGTTTATTATCTAGATGAGACACAATATCATTCGTGAGATCTAAAACCGCATTACTGGTGGACACTCCTGAACGAAAACCATATTGGCTGGACGATAAAAGATGATTTTGCTCAAGGTATTTGACAAGCCTATTATTCATAAGCCTTTCTAGCAGTTTGGATAGTGTAGGCAAGATTGATATGGGTCTATAATTATGAGGTGTATCTCTGTCACCGCATTTGTGCATCGGGTGAACGATAGCCAGCTTGAAAGCGTCGGGAAAGACTCCTGTACTGAAAGCCAGGTTATATAAATAAGTGAGGTGGGGAATAAGTATGTGCTTAATTATTTTTTTAAATATTCCTGAGATGTTATCGGAGCCCAGCGCACAATCAGTCCTAAGCGCGTTAATTAAACTTTCCAACTCAAGATTGTCAGTATTTAAGAGGACAAATGTTTTGTGATTCTGTATATTATCCTGTTGAAAGGATGTAGTTGGTACGGATATTTTTTCAGCTAGTGTGCGCCCTATACTCGCGAAATAAGTGTTGACTTCATTAACAGAACGTTTGGGATCAGATGACGACAGAAGATCGGTTGCAAGTGTTTTTTTGTTTTGTTGTGTTGGTAATTGTTTTTATTGCTTCCCATAACTTTATATTATTGCTTTGTGCGTTATTAATAAGATCTTTATCGTAGTTACGTTTAGAAGTTTTGAGCAACATGGAACAGTAATTTCTGTACCTTTTAAATGTTAATTTTAGGACCTCGTTTTCAGGAGATTTCTTTAATTTTAGATGCAGTTTATCACGGTTTCGGAAACATCTTAAGAGCCCTGGAGTCATCCATGACTTTCTCAGCCGTTTTCGACATGGCCCAACTTTCAGGATCATGTTTTGAAGTATAATTACATTTAGTGTATTGATAAAGAAGTTGGTAGCCTCATTTACATTATGGAGACTGTATAGCGGACTGAAATCGAATTGATCTAGCATTAGTTAAATTTTAGCGTAGTCGAGAACTTTTGATGTTTTACTATTTAATGAGTGATTAAAGGGTTTAGAAAGTTGAATGAAAAACAGAACAGTATCATGGTCAGTGACTGAGGTGTTTGCGACATCCGAATAAGCTGGTAGTTTTGATTTTAACATAACATGATCAAGGCACGAGCTGTTGAAGCGAGTGGGAAGCGTATGTGCCGGCAACATACCGTGAAATGCAAACATAGTGAGATACTCAGTAGATCGAGAATCACTACTACAATCGGAAATATCAATATTGATGTCACCCGTGACAATAATATTACTATAGGAGGAAACAGATGTAATAAGTTCGTTTAAAGATGGAATAAATGGGGCGACATTTCGGTTTGCTGGAGGGCGATATATAGCTATATTTACTGTGTCTTTATTAAGTACCACCACGAGACAGTTTGCATCCTGAAGTATGTGTTCCGTGACGGAAATAGGGTGGTGGTTCCTATAGTATACCACCACTCCCTCATTTTGCGTGCTGTGTTCGCTAGTAGCCACTGAAGTATAGTCGTCAAGTATAGGCAGTGGAGGAGCCTTAAGTAACCAACATTCAGTGAGTTTTATTATATACCAGGATGTTTCGCTTCTTTCAAGTAAGGCAGCAAAGTCAGTGAAATTCCTATTGATACTTCTTATATTTTGAGATAGAAGCTTTAGTGCATTTCCATGTGATCTGGCAATTTTGTTGCAATCTTCTATGTTACAGGATGCAGACTCGGCAACTGAGATGTTATCCAGCTCATCTTGCATATTAGTTAGTTTATCAAGTGATAACGGTAAGTATAGCAGTGGTTGGAACCTAGGTAGTGCGCAGAGATGAAGGAACGATGCCGTATATTATGTCTTGTATTACAGTGTGAAATTTTAATAAAAATGTGACCGAAAATAGCTAACAAGGACAAGAAAGTAGCGTGTCGTATGCAAGTATATAAGCATTCTGGGTGCAATGTAGGTTGTAATTTGCTGGTGGCTAAAAAGTTAGTGTCTGTATAGATGTGTATTTGTTGCTTTGTGTTTATTGGTGAGTGCACACATGTAATCGTTGTCACATAAAATATAATTAAATTGGGTAGTAAAATAGAAACAGAAAAATGCATGCAAAAGTTGATAACATATTTGTGAGCACACATTACAGTGCAAATGTCTACACAGCAATCCAGGGAAGACATGTATCGGTTCTCTAGTCATTTCTCAACAACAACAATCTTATTTAAATCCCCTTCAGAGTTAATGCAATACCGTTTCGTCCCGTCCTCTCTGCGAATGTACACTTTGCCATGAGCTGACCAACAGTGTCTGAGATGATGGAGAGCAGCAAATTCTCTGGCCAGAAAAAATAATTTCCTTGTTTTCTGAGGAAGATTATCGGATATTACATTTTTATATCAGTGTGAAAATACAGCACAGAAAATAACAAGTGTTTTGTTCTGTGTTCTGGGATTAGCGGTTAATTCAGTGTAAAAACAATCATGCATTAACTTATTTTTTAATCATCGTTTAATCTGGATTGCGTTTTAGTATTCGCCAAAAAAAATTGTTTGATAATCTCGAGTTTTTACTGGGACTTACGTAAACAAAAACGTCTATGTTGCTTATTCCTTCGAATAAAGCAATCCCTCGAATAACGTGAAAAAACATTTTCACAATTTAATTATCCTTTTAGCCCCTGGGTTATTTTTATAATGGTGGATTTGGCCGTCGTATCACATTAAAGTTAAAACGCAAAAAGGGACTGCCTGGAAAAAGGCTAGGCCAGCAGCGCATGCCGCCGTTAAATGATATTACCGGGCTTTTATTCGGATTTAATTTCTATGGCCGGCTCTCACAATATGCAATAATGTTGTTTAAATATATCATTTTTACGGTAAATGTATGCAAATGTTTGTTACGAGTACAGTTTTCAGTTTGCTGAGTTCTCACTTAACTGTTGTGCATTCACTTTTCTAGGCTTACCCTTTGAAATGATCAAGGGATTTCTTGGTTCTGAGAGGACTAGGATATTTCTTTACCTATAAGTCGAATGCACATGCTTTGCAGTTCATCCCTGCAAGTTATTTAAACAAATTTTAAAGGCGAAGGTAATGGGTCGATAATATTGACACCTACAAACATTTAAATTATGTGGATTATGTATTTTCGTCTGCCCGAACACGACTTCAGTTGATCGATTTAAATACTGATTAATGTTTAGATAAAAAATAATTAAAATACCCACATTCAACTGAATTTCCATTTCCAATAATAGATTACAGATCAACATAGATATCAGTACATTACATCGGCATAATCCAATTCTGATTTATTGTTTGTTGTGAAAGATAAAATTGGAACATTTAATTTTTATAATACATTTGTGGCTATTAACGATAACACAAGATAGGTCAAATTTCAAAGACTAGGTACATTAAAGTTTCTGCTACGCTATCATAAGAATCTTCTTCAAAATGGCTGCTAAGTTTGTTCGATCAGTTAATTTCGCGAATTTAGCTAGTTAGCGCAAAGATCAAGATTTGCGAACTTGTTAATAAATCTTTCTTAATTTCAATGTATTACGTGAGAAGTATTTTATTGGAAGAAGACACCTCATACATGCTCGGTATTTATAAAAGCTTAGATTAGTATGGGCATTCATGGGTTTACCCGTCACTTCTGAAAGAATTGAGAGTCTCATTTTAATGAAGCCATATTGTCCACTCAGCGCTCTGGAATTTATGGTGACAGGTTCACCCCCTATCACATATAGGGGGTGAACCTGTCACCATAAATTCCAATAACAATGGTTGATAATCAAACCAGATTCTCATGATACAGAGCCAGGCTTGTGATTACATATTTCAGGATCGGAAAGAAGAAACTTTAGAAGTTTAGATTATTTACGCCTAGTCGTCAAAATCACGCTGAAAGATTAATTCATGAATTTTGTACCTATGTATTCTTTCTACACTAGGGATGATGACTAATAAAGTATTTTTAGTCCGTTAGTTAGATTTCCAAAAAATATTGGACACGTATTTTTTCTTTTGTCACGTAAACAAAAAATGATGACGATACAGTGCGTTAAAATATCGCATGACGTCATGCCTTGGAATACTTTTTACATAAGAGTTACGTCACAAGCCCCCATTCCCGAACTTTGATGCGTTGTATCTTGGTGATTTTTTTATTGATTTGAATAAGTTAAAAATACGTGTCCAATATTTTCTGATAATTTAACCGGCGGACTAAATAGAATTTGCTGTTTCGTACCCCGTCATCATCCCTATTCTTCGTCGTGACTAGTGTGTTCTGATCCTCAGACTATACAATTTGCAGTTCCTAATACCCTAATAAAGATAGTAACGACATGATTTTACTGGTTACAGCCGGATAGGATGGTCATGAAATGTATTTTTATTCAAATGGTCCTCGTCATTGCACCATAAACGCTTGGATCCCCTTTATTGACCTCGGGGCCGATCTTGTTACCACTTTTTAAGGCGTAATGGATTTTCTTTCACAGCAACTTGCATTAGGCCTCTTATTGGAATCTCAGCTCCTCAACACGAACGTGAGCGATCAATTTCTCGCTAAATGGGCATTAAAGCAAAAGAAAAACGAACGAACGCAACGACGAACGACGGCAAGGGGTCGAGGGCTGGATCCCTTGCCTACTGCTACACGCTAGCTTCCTGCACGCTATACACGCACGCTGCCCAGGTCTTGACCTGCCTACCTCCGGCCTACCGCCACGCGAGCCGGTGCCTGCGCAGCCTACCCTGCGCATCCTAGCCGCTACAGTTCCGGCGGCCGGCCGCGGAGCCTGTGCTGACAGCTCCCCCAGCGTCGGCCACGTGCTGCCAAGGGACGGTACCCCCTTCCTACCTTTATACTGTGATAGTGCTCGGAACAGAACAAAGTGACTTTCGTACCCGCGACCTAGCTGTGGACCTTTAGTTCTATAAATATATGTATTAACTTGTCCAGCTGTTTCATTACTATCTACCTAACGACCTACTATCCATTAGCGGCCTGCGCAGCCTACTCTGCCCAGACCTAGCCGTTACAGTGGCAGTAATTTAACGATGCTGTCGCTGTCTAAAGCTGACATTATAATATGGCGATATAGCATCCAAATTTATTACATGTTTTTATACCGCTCGCATTGCACATCTGAACAAAATAAAAATAAAAACTTGTTATTGGAATCCGACCCAACGATACGCCGAAACTTTTAACGAATTGCCGCCTAAACTAACAACGCGCTGCCGCTCGAATGTGAAAGCACGGACGGACTTAGGACACGGTTGCAGCGCGCGTATATCGCGCTTTAATGTTTTTCGTTTCGTGCAAACTTCTGGCTAAGTAACGATCCATGCGTATTCGTTGAAGCGATTTACAAAATTCCTCTTATATCCAAGTTTCAAGTTCTTGCGGGATACCTGGCATAACTTCACTTGTTATGCCCAAGAATAATGCTCAATATTGGGAGAAGATCAAAACATTTGAACGATCGCGAAAATCTTGTTTGTTGTTCGAATGGCTAACGGCTCATTTTTCAGTCTAGAAGTTCGAGAGCTCTTTTGTTCGCTTTATTATGAGCGGGCAGTAAAAAAGCACTTATCGTACGAAAGTATACACAATGTTTGTTATGCCCGTATAATATTATTGTCAAACAGTAAACACAAGATGGAAGTCGGTTCTCTGGTATAAATTCAATACTTTATTGCCATTTCTCGAACAGTGGCAATTTGCGGCTGGTTGTTTTTCTTTACTGATCACAATAAAAAGTGGTTGTATCTTGGTTATAGTTTCCCCGAAACAGAGACACCGAGTTACCAGTGAAGGTTGATATACGAGTGTCATTGGGGTTTATGTTCTGACGGAGGATTACTAAGGTTCAATTTATGTTGGCCGCATGCACGACTGAATTACAGGACCTACACTTATATCGCGCAGGGTAAATGATTAGGTGCGTACTTGTAGCGTGCGTGATGTACTCTCAAAAGTCTTCCCTTATCTTGAGGCCTTATTCTTCCAACAATAAAGAAGATTAGGTTTTCTTGTAACTTATCCTTCGTGAGACATTACCAAACAAAGAATTATATTAGGGTTTGTTTTGGTGAAAGTAAGATTAAGTTTTGTATGAACGCGATCTTCGGAATTAGAATAACCTACCACCCTAGAGGAGTCTCTAAAGTGTGATATTATTCATTAGGTATAAGTTATACCATATAAAAGTTTATCAAAAATCGTAGTTATCTGGAATTTACTTGCGTTTAAATTAAAACAAATACACGTGATCTGGACATATTTTCTCAAACCAAATTATTACGTGCACCAATCGTAAGTAAGTGCCCTTTCCAAGCGACGATACTTAATAAATAAGTCACGGTGGCAACAGATGGCGCCACCAGACAGTTCCTACAGTTTATTCCTGTTTCTCGATAGACGATCAAACTTCGCCATGGTAATATATAGCTGACCCGCTCCCCTTGCCGTTTTCAGCTTTTTAATCCCGTGATTTATATCACGTACGGAGAACGATTTTTGAATACAATAAATTTTATTCTTGACGATAAATTTCTTGTCCTGTCCAGTGATCGAGCTACGGTAGTGTTTGGTATTGCCTTGTTCATGAGATTTTTATGTTTGAGAAAAGGAGGATGAGGAAATGATACTGTGTTTTAAAAATGGTCCGATATAATATGTTTACAAAATACACATTTGGTACCGAGCTGTGTTGTTAGAGACTACTGATATAAAATTTCTAAATGTTATCGTAACTTATAGCAACTTTATAAAAGACAAACCAGGTATCTAGTATCAATAATAAGACGTTTTTCAAGAGCGCTATCTTTTCAGCTGTAACCTCAAATCGCACTCTAGACAATTTTTCGACTATCGAACAACCAAGAAACTAAATAAGTTCAGTATATAATACTTTAACACTTCGTTGGTAATCTCCTTACAAATACTTAACTACTTAAAATTGCCGCAGTAGATAAAGGTCTGGAGAAACCAAAGAAATGGTAAACAAGGCTTCTTGTCGGGAGCAAATAATCAGTTTATCGTGAAAGAAGGTGAGTTTTGGTATGAACGTAGGCACTGTCTGTGGTATGGACATCTGAAGATTCACACCTCAGTAAAGATGCTTCATGGAGTTGTGGAAACCACAGATAATGTTTGCAGACAGTGTTTTGTTTAGAATCTACTTAATTTATGCACTCTTCCTAATTCCTGCAATATAAATAAATGTGAAAGTTTGGATGGATTCATGTTTGTTACTCAATCTAACTGATGAAATTTGGCACAGAGATAGTTTAATAGCAGATAGACATTTTTTTGTTTTTTGGTTTTTCCACGCGAATGAAGTCGCGGGTAACAGCTAGTATTAATAAAGTAATTCATTTATACAATGGCGCCGTGAAATAAGGATACGCGACCCCACCTAAAGTGGGAAAATGCTAGGAAGAAGAAGAAGATTATCATAATGACAGACGACGCACAGCATAAACTGCTGGATCCAGAAACAAACTTTGACTGGGTCCCTTTTGTAATGAAGGTCAACCATAGACATATTTAGAAATAATATTTGTTTCGGGCTCGATATTAAAAACAGCTAAAAAACAGCTTAAAAACTTACATAGACATATTTTTTGATATTTCTATGAGGTCAACACTAAGGTAGGATTTTTGGATAATTCCTCTTCATAGAAAATGGAAGTTTGTATTTTGGTTAATTTTGCTGAAGGAAATCATAAGTCATATGACCTTTTACGGGATAATTTAATAGTCGCTTAGTACATTGTTATGGTTAGCAAAACAATGTTATTAATATGCTAAAAGCTTTATAAGATAAATATTTAAAGAGAAAGCTAAATATTTTCTATAAATATTGATAATTGTCCTTTTGCATAACATTCCAAATTACTTTATTATCAACTATTTATTTGGTAAATCTTAATTTTTTAAAGTCCATGGTCATATTGATCAGATAAGTAGAAACATGCGCCTGTATTGCAATACCTACCATTTAGAAATCCCTGTAAGAACTCTACAGAACTCACAACCACAAGTAGCGGAAAATACATAATGCAAACGTTCGTCGTTCCAATGAAGCGATAGAAATCGCTTCCATGGAATTCGGTCCAGTTATTTTGAGGCTCCCAGGGATGTTCGATTCCACGCATATGCATATAGTCCCACATGTACTTTCAAAAACGTTTGCTCGCTACGTCTAGTTATTTGGGTGACCATTAAAATGGGTTACCTAAACCTTACACATGCCTTAGTCCATCTGTGGGATGATATAGTCTGACCAAACCATAACCGACCGACCATAGCTGACAGAACCAAAGCATACAATAGCTGACCCCAACGAATGCTTGAAAAAGGGGAAGTCATTTCCTAATTTTTTATTTTGTCTAAGATCCCATCTGATGTTGATGCAAAGTAGGTATATTTACTACGTTTGATACCGTAACATTTTTGTTTTGAAAAAAAAACCTGCTAAATATATCATTATTTGAACCAAGTGCGCACTAGCGACTTTTTGTTGACCAATAGTTTGATCGTTCAGAGTATCAGTATGGAGCAATAACCGCCAAATGCGTGCACTTCAATATTACAATATTACAAACTATCGATCAACAAAAAGTCGCTAGTGCGCGCTGGCTCTTATAAACAGGAATCAATCATGACTATGTTATGAAAACTTAATAATAATAACAGGCTCACGATACTCAATTATGCAAATAGTTTTAAGCCATTTTACGGTAACGACGCAGCTTATTTAGGCTTCATGCTAATGTGCTACTATAATCTGTGAGTGCTAAATCCTGTCGTGTGTGCGGAACCCGACTAGATAGCGTTGTTCCTACGTATCTGCAATGCAAATGTTCGCATCAGAATTCCATGCATACGACTCTGCCCAATGACGGTCTAACAACATTTTTTGAATAAAACTGACATTAATAAACGCTGGGGCGTTATGTTTTCGGCATTTTCAGAAGGTATTATAATGTTGGATTTTGTTGCTGCGGTGATCATGAATTAGTATCAGAAGGTGAATAATATGCAGTGTAGTACCCATCAGCTTTATTTTTATGCATTACTAGCTGCTGTCCGCAGCTTCGCCCACGTAGAATAAGTATTTACTATCTTTATTAATTGTAGCTAATATATTAAATTAACATGATGTTTAATTAACATTACCGTAAATTTTCATCAATATTCATTCAGTAGTTTTTGCGTGAAAGAGTAATATAATTAAAGCGCTTTACACTTCAATAAAAATACTATTTAGAAAAAAACAATGAAAAAAAAGCCAAACAAAAAACTCTTCAGCCATTTCCTTGAAAATCTGTTTCAGGCTAACTTTTATATAATTAAAACTCCGGATTGGCGAACTCTACCGCTGCAAGAGCGAATAATTCATAAGAAGGTTAATTAACTTCGTGCTTCCTCGGCAGTTCGTACGTACTCGGGCACGTTATAAAATTGAATTTTTCCCATTCATCTAATAGCACACATTGGCTTTCGATCGACCCGGGTTGCAAGAATACCGCTAAATGCGATAATACACGAACAGGTGTTCAAATTCGTGCTCAGTTTTTGGTGCCAGATCGCGTTGATACCAGTCTCCGATATTGACATATGTAGATGGACGATTTGATTGAAAACCGTTCGTTATATTAATATAAGTTTTTAAACTATCATGGTCACTAACACTAACATTAACATTAGAAACGGGATATTTACCATGTTTACTGTTTAATGTGAGTTCCCCATATTTCGGTGCTGTTGCAAGCACCATGATCACGGATAAACTGAAAAGTCATTGCGGGTGGATGTTTATGAGGAGACATATCGGTCTACCCTCTTTCTTGTTCGTTTTTTGCACTCAGTACCGCTACCACTGTCACTCACAACTCGATTCTGTTCTCGACACACGAAACTCACCGTATCCACTCGCGAACTTTTTTCGGCACTTTTTCGGGTTTTACACAGCTGAACCACTGGATTCCAAGCTCTCGACAGTTGAAACCCATCCTCCCGGTTGAAGTTCTTATATTTGGTAATCTCGATAGCTTCCCTCACCAGTCTAGGGATATAGTGGCGTTCTGTCGAAATGACCTGAGGTTTATGTAACTCAATCCAGTGGTTCAATCCGGATTCCAAAAGATGTTGAGCTATGGCCGATTCTAATGTTAATGTTAGTGTTAGTGACCATGATAGTTTAAAAACTTATATCGCGAACCGGTACGGGCCGGATGGTGTAAAACTAGTGAAACATCTGGAACGCGCGCGGAAAAGATGTGGTTGTTTGGAGGAGTCCTTGACTTTTCTGATAAAATGCAGGGATGCGAACGTCATCCCTGTATGTGTGAGACTAAAACCTCGTCAGGACATCCACGGCTCCGCGAGCATTCTACGTAACGCGAGTGTTAAATTGTTGCGCAAGGTTATCCGCAATACCAGATACCATTTGGATGTGATCCGCCGTGAGTTATATTGTTTACACCTTGAATGCAGTGCTTTGTTGACAGCTAGTGATTTCGATCTTTGTGATCGTATTACCTACTTACAAGCAGAACGTTCACGAGAGATTGCTGCATTGACAAAGAAACAAAAATATGAATCACTAAATCAAAAACAAAAACCGGTGAGCCCCTACAATGATAACTCACAAGATACTCGAACGGTTATCAATTTATCTGGCAAGGAATTGTCCCAGAGTGCTTTTAGGGTCCTTGAGAGAGGATTGAATTTTGCTCCTACTCCGAAACGCATACCTTACGAACAGGTGATCGGGGGTGTAGAGGAAGCGATAAGACGTAATATGATACCCGCGAATGATGCCGATGTGCTGAGACAGGACACCGCCGTAGCGTTACGTCACGCTAAACCTCCAACATCTAATATCACTTCTGAAGAGTTGGCCGCACTACGTGACCTCCGCAAGGATGAGGACGTACTTGTACTTAAAGCGGACAAAGGTAATGCTACTGTGGTTATGAACGTTACAGAATATGATAATAAGATCCGGAACTTATTGAGTGATGTGAACACCTACAAGGAAGTGAATTACAACCCGACGGCACGAGTGAACCGTAGTACACGCAAAATAATAAAGGACTATCAACATATTATCACGGATGATACAGCTAAGTACTTGCTCCGTCCAAGAAATATACAGCCCCCAAAACTATATGGCTTACCAAAAGTGCACAAGCAAAATGTTCCGCTACGACCCATAGTCAGTCAGATTGACTCGCCCACATACTACCTAGCGAAACACGTAGCTTCTGTTCTTCAGCCATTGGTTGGACATTCAACATCTTATGTAAGAGACTCTCGACATTTCATTGACATCTTGCAATCCATCAATCTCCATCCTAATGACGTAATGGTTAGCTTCGATGTTGAGTCCTTATTTACCAATGTACCAGTGGCGGACTGCATGGAGGTAATTGAGGTGAAATTACAAGAAAATAACATCCCTGTGGAATACGTGAAGTTACTTCATCACTGTTTATCTACCAGTTACTTCATATACCAAGGTCAATACTACCTGCAGATTGATGGTGTAGCCATGGGTAGTCCGGTGGCTCCAGTGGTGGCTAACATTTGGATGGAACATTTTGAAAAGTTGGCGGTCTCCACTGCATCTACACCTATTAAATTATGGAAAAGGTATGTTGATAACGTTTTTGGAATCATTGAAGGAGACCAACATGAGGTGGAATTATGCTTGGCACACCTTAATAGCATACATGGTAAAATAAAATTTACCTACGAGATGGAAAATGAGAGGCAGATTCCTTTCTTGGACGTGAAAGTGGGGGTCCGTGATGACGGTTCTTTGAGTCACACAGTGTACAGAAAATTGACTCACACGGATCGCTATCTACACGCTGATTCTCACCACCATCCTCGACAACTGAACTCTGTAGTGACTTCACTTACCAACCGCGCATATGATCTATGCGACGAGGAACATTTGCGTGCTGAGCTAACACATGTTCAGAGGGTCCTACAGAGTAACGGATATACGGGGAGGACTGCACAGCCTATTCGAAAAACTGGTTTTAAGCACCGGAAGTGCGAGGTTGAGAGACAGCCAGCATTTTTGCCGTACGTGAGGGGAGCGACAGATAAGGTTGCTAACATTCTTCGGAAATACGCCGTAAAGACTGTCTTCACTCCTTTCAGAAAAGTGTCACAGATGCTGCGCTCGCCGAAGGACAACTTTCCACTGCAAAAGCCCGGTGTTTATAAAGTCGATTGTAGTTGTGGCAAGTCATACATCGGTCAGACGAAGCGTACTGTTGCTTGTCGAATTTCAGAGCATATCAGGGCGGTAAAGAACAATGACACCCAAAAATCGGCCATAGCTCAACATCTTTTGGAATCCGGATTGAACCACTGGATTGAGTTACATAACCCTCAGGTCATTTCGACAGAACGCCACTATATCCCTAGACTGGTGAGGGAAGCTATCGAAATTACCAAATATAAGAACTTCAACCGGGAGGATGGGTTTCAACTGTCGAGAGCTTGGAATCCAGTGGTTCAGCTGTGTAAAACCCGAAAAAGTGCCGAAAAAAGTTCGCGAGTGGATACGGTGAGTTTCGTGTGTCGAGAACAGAATCGAGTTGTGAGTGACAGTGGTAGCGGTACTGAGTGCAAAAAACGAACAAGAAAGAGGGTAGACCGATATGTCTCCTCATAAACATCCACCCGCAATGACTTTTCAGTTTATCCGTGATCATGGTGCTTGCAACAGCACCGAAATATCGGGAACTCACATTAAACAGTAAACATGGTAAATATCCCGTTTCTAATGTTAATGTTAGCGTTATATTAATGTAACCGATGATGGGGATAATGATGAGTGTTTTTACAATACATACGTTCTGATAGATAGGTACTTTTTAGGGTTCCGTACCCAAAGGGTAAAAACGGGACCCTATTACTAACACTCTGCGGTCCGTCTGTCTGTCTGTCTGTCCGTCTGTCACCAGGCTGTCTCATGAACCGTGATAGCTAGACAGTTGAAATTTTCACCGATGATGTATTTCTGTTGCCGCTACAACAACAAATACTAAAAACAAAATAATATAAATATTTAAGTGGGGCTATTCTTGTTGTAACGTGACAAGACATTTTTTTGAGAGAGGAGAGTGTTGGCTTCAAATTGAGCAGAAGCAAAACTGAATACTTGTTTTGCAATTTTGGCGGTCTCTCCAGTTCCGTGCCCATAGCTCTCGCTGGAACCCTCATAACAATCTGCTCCGACTGCCGGTACCTAGGGTCACTTGTCCAAGGGGATGGTGAGGTAGACCGAGAAGTAACGCACTGGATCAACTCAGGATGGATGAAATGGCGACTCACGTATGCCCCTCAAGTTAAAGGGGAATATCTACAAGTCCGTGATTAGACCTGTCATACTGTATGAATCTGGATGTTGGGCTGTGAAAATAATTGATGAAAAGAGATTGCATGTAGTAAAAATGGTCCCCCTAAAATGTTCACATTTAAGGGGGACCTAAAATATGATAATTTTTAAACAAAAATTTATCAAAGCTATTCTCAATTGATGCGTTTACTAACAACCAGTATTCCATTTTGATTTATGTAGAAGACTACCAATTTCGCAAGTACTCTTAGTGCACTAATATTAAGATTTTATAATTAAAGAGGATATTTAAACTCACCACAAAGTCTCGCTAGGCATTTCGTTTTAATTAAATTTTCACATTGAGGGCTACTGGATTATCTCTAATAACGTTTTAGACCGACGCCACGAATAATAAGAAAGGTTCTCTTGATATTTTCTGAGCAAACTCTGAAATAGCTTAGTTTATAAGTGCTCTGCCTCCATTGTTCCAGTGTTCGTAAGCACGACAGCCGGCTGAAGGTTTAGGCTTGGCTTGGCTTTAGAAGAATGAGATTTCTTTGGTTCTTTTGATATTTTTTTAAAACCTTTTTTGCATTATTACGAATATATTTAACATAAATTGGTCAGATCAGTCCATCTGTGCTCAATTGCGCTTACTAAACACCAGCATTTCATTTTTATTTATAAAGAAGAAGGGTTCTCTTGATATTTTCTGAGCACGCTCCTGAAATAGCTTAGTTACTAAGTGCTCCTCCTGCCGGTAAGTACTAATTTAATGCGGGCGGCAGATAGTGTACTATGGTCGACTACCTTATTTAAGAATCAAGCAATTCCTCAAACTTACAACTCGTTGTACAAGAAAGAGCGACAATAGAAGTCTGGTAAGTGTACATAATAATATGCATAAAAATTATTCTATTATTGTAAACACGAACCTTTGAGTGATTACTTTTTGACTTTAGGCTTCAATTAAAATGAAATGCATGTGTCCGGATCTTAGTTTTTAATATCTATATCGTTTTTCCTAGTTTTAATTTATAATTGCTTTTATTTTTATTAACGTGGCTTACGTGGCTGTCTGTGCTAAACGTAGCATTACAAAGACCAATGGGTGATATCGCTGCACATACAAAAAGTATCAACTGCAATAGCGCATCTAGCCCATAGGGATATCTCTGTGAGTATTCAAAAAATCCCACAAGGTTTCCAACTGTTCGTAAGTAACAGTTTTTGAAGCAATAGTCACAAAAGTCACACTTTATTAAATGCACTTGCCTACCACTCACAGACATGGGCTCAAAACAAATGTCTACTTTCAGTTAATACTCTAAGGCTAATCTTTAAATTTTACAAAAACTAATCCACTTGGAAAACAATATATCACGGGAATTTAACGCGATGATTTAGATAATTAATTTACTTATTGCACTCGACGTTATATATTATAAAACGCGTCAATTGATTTTCAATTAAGAAACGCGAAAGTTTTAAAGTTAATAATCCACTTGGATTTCAAAATTACCTCGTAAATCATCGTGAATTATACTTTTTAACTTTTGACAGGTACGTAGTGCGTTCGAAAATAAATGTGATATGTCAAAGGACAATGGCAGAAGCCCATTACATTGTTTTAGCTGAGATTAAATTCCTGCGTCATTAAATGAAAAATATCTGGTTTAATTCAAGATCATGTCCTGAATTAATTTGTGCAAGAATTTTTGTTCAAGAACGCCGAGAATAATAGATATTCAGTTATGAACTTTTGTAGGTTATGTCTGGGTAACTTTTAATAATGTGTTTAATCATCGATACATAAATTAATTCAATAGAAAAGTCTTTTTTGTACATCGAATATATTTCCAAAAAAAATAGCCACGGTGTTAAAGGAGAACTAACAGAACCCATTTCCAGCATTTTTGGAATTTTGGTCTGTTTATCTGATAATCTGTTTTTCTGTTTGTAAAATGTACGAAACCAATGTAGATAACTTTAATATATAAAAATTGTGCGTAACTTGAAGTATTATTTAGTTTCATCGCAATTGGTTAACTGTATCAAAAGTTAGATGAATTTAAAGTGTTAAGGAGTAAAATATCGCAACATACGCAATTCAGATACTCGGACTGTTGAATTGAACTGAACTGACTGTTGAACACGCGATAGATGGTTGTGCATTTCGCACCATTTTCTGAATGGCGGTGTTAAGATTTTCCGTGGAAGAATGATCATAGAAAAAAAATTGGTAGGTAGTTAGGGTCCCTAAAACCCGCCCGCCGCGGCGAACCAGGGGGTCAACTCTCTATGTCGAATCTACGATATACCTTCAAGGGCTAGAGAAAAAATAATAATGTGGGACCTAATGCACGAGACTTAAAAAAATGCGTATTATGAGATATTAGGTATTTTTAACCGTCTTTCCAAAAAGGAGGCGGTTTTTTGTATATGTTCATCAATATCTCCGTCAATTGTGGACCAATTTTATTTGAAAGAGTATGTTCCCAAATTGGTCCCATTTTAATTTGGTGAAGATTTGATGTAGAACTTCGGAGATAAACAATAGAACTCTTCAATAAATGACGGCAAATCTCTCGGGATTGCTGCAATCGCATGTCTGTTTATTGTTTATACCATTTCATAAAACAATATCACGGCAGTAATCTCTAAAGGGGTACGCGGATGTGTACAGTTCACCTTGGAACACCCTCATTTCACTGGTTATGTTCAAGTTTTATGATATTCGGGTAATCTATTCTGGCATTATAGGTACCTTACTGAAAAACTTGCCTATTAGGTACAACTAAAAAGTGAAAAATAAAAAAAACTTTAAAAATTATTACCAACTTCCAAATAAAAACGGTAGTCGGGTTATGGACACCGACTTTTAAAAAGAAAGTTATTTTTCACTTTGTAGTGTTTTTATTTGGAAGTCGGTAGTATTTTTTTGAAAAAAGGTTTTTTATGTTTTCGTTTCGGTGTGGTGTTCTGGAGTGCTACTAGATGGCGCGCAGCAAATCTATCCTAACTTTTTTAAATGAAGTCGATATTCGTCTCCCTAAAGTAAATAGTATTCTGTGCAAGCGTTCGCTGATCTAGGTAGGTAGGTCTTGGTAAGTAGGGTAGGTAAAGGTAGGTAGGTAATTAGGGTGGAATACGCAGTTAATAGGAGCGAAGCTGCGGGCACAGCTAGTAGATAATATTTTTCATTTTCGTATAAGTAAAAGGATTGCCCGCATTAGTATTTCCCTTGCCTAGTTATTTCAGCATGATTTATAAAATATACTATATGGAAAGAGTATATTTATTTAAGCGACTTTGACGTGAATCATAAGGTCGCTGTCTACAACCAAACTATTTTTTTTTACACTTGGATACTAGTCTTTTTGCCTATCATTAATTGAAAATTGGGCATTTAAGATGGCTGCCTTTCGTAGGGTTGTAACTGCGCGAAACATGAGCAGCTGATATCGATATAAACATCGACCTTCATGAATTTGATTAAATTTTTAGAGTTAGCCTCGTAAATGTAATGCAGCTGAAGTGACACGAATTTTAGCAGTTGTGAGTCTGTTTTATCATAGCCTGTTCTTACACTGGCTCTCTTTCTCTTCAAACCAAAAGACTATAGTGGATGCACTGCTGCTTTGCGGCAGAAATAGGAAAGACAGACGAGTTTCTAGGCAGAAAAGAAGATTTCTTAGAGTAAAATCTATCTAAAATTAAACATTTACTAAAGTAGCCATTACAGTAAACTTCTTTCTGTGAAAAAATAACTACATTTTAAAATAAATAAATTATACCTTAAAATATAAATTGTCTGGTATGTTCAATACAAACCAAGTTTCGCTTCGCATTTACACAGCCTTCTGTTACGATACAATAAAGTAATAACAATATAATATGATCAAACCAGGCCCAAAGAAACAGAAGTAGCTATGGGTGTAGAGTATTAGATGATACTTACCAGGAGACGTATGAGGCGACTGGCAATAAATATACAGAGTAGGTAAAAAACTTGGATCAAACAAAACAGGGCGATATTTGGGGTTATAGGAAATTTATTTTTATTTTTTACTTTATGTCCTACTGGAAATAGCCCCAAATATCGCCCTGTTTTGTTTGATGTATGATTTTCGGCCTACCCTGTATAATATATATTATCTATATAATATATATATTATATAACTATTATTATACTATAATGGATTAGGTATATATATATTATACCTAATCCATTAATAACTAAAATGTATTTTTTGTATCAAATCAGCCTATCGCAGTCCACTGGACATAGGCCAGCGGGGTAGAGATAATAAATTTTTCTCAAACATGCTTGGAAATGTGATCATTATTTTGACAACCTTCTTCGAGATAAATCGAAATTGCTGTACTGGTCAAATACATGCGCGCAGCGGCCGGCAAAAGTTGTATGAAAATCCATATCTGTCGTGTCTAGCGGCCAAATAAATTCCATAGTAAACTCATATCTGTCGTGTAGTTTAAAAATGGAACGATGTTTTACTCCGAAACATGGCAACCAAGGAGGTAACTTATCAAAGGTTTTGTTTAAATTTCGAACTGGCTTGCAAATAGAACGCTGTTTATTAAAAAACAAACAAAGGAACACTTTAACGCGGGAACAATTATTGTTGTTCGTCATTGATTTTGACAAAATGAGTTCTAGGTACTACTTAGTTTTAATTTCCGCGCATTATTTGAGAAAAGTACTATACAAGCCTTGGCCACAACTAGGCATTGATGGACTTACGTATGTGTGCCTCGGCTTCGCCTCGGCCCACATTTACACGTTCGTCCATCAATGCCTATTTTGCTGGCCGCTGCAGTAATGTACTATTTCTCAAACATGCTTGGAAATGTGAGCATTATTCTGACAACCTTCTTCGAGATAAATCGAAATTGCTGTACTGCCCAAATACATGCGCGCAGCGGCCGGCAAAAGTTGTATGAAAATCCATATCTGTCGTGTCCAGCGGCCAAATAAATTACATAGTAAACTCATATCTGTCGTGTAATTTAAAAATGGAACGATCTCTTACTCCGAAACATGACAACCAAGGAGGTAACTTATAAAGGTTGTATTTAAATTTCGAACTGGCATGCAAATAGAACGCTGTTTATCGAAAAAAAAAAAAGAACACTTTAACGCGGGCACAATTATTGTTGTTCGTCATTGATTTTGACAAAATGAGTTCTAGATACTACTTAGTTTTAATTTCCGCGCATTATTTGAGAAAAGTACTATACAAGCCTTGGCCACAACTAGGCATTGATGGACTTACGTATGTGTGCCTCGGCTTCGCCTCGGCCCACATTTACACGTTCGTCCATCAATGCCTCTTTTGCTGGCCGCTGCAGTAATGTACTAATACCAGCCTGTAAATGTCCCACTGCAGGACAAATGACTCTTTTCATAGTAAATGAATAATAATATTATGTTTTCTTCCTACTTTTCGAACAACTTAATTCGTAAGAATTAATATTAGTTTCGGGATATTTACCATGTATATTTAGATAGAAAAAAAAAACCCGAAACAAATATTAATTCTAATGATTGTGACCATGTCAGCTTAAAAACATATATAACTTAATTTGTGTAAAATAATAACAATTTTATGAAATAAAGACATTTATTAATTCAGAACCAATTGCTTCTATCCATTTTTTCTATAAAATTTCATTTGTAGGAAATCTGTGCATTAAAATAGCACTGCAATGTATTTTATAACACTTTAACAATATTATCGATACTTATCATAAGCGAACTTCGAACATCACTAACCTTACATACCAATATTATTGTAGATAAACAATGCAAGGAAATATAAAAATAATAACATTTTATGCCATACAAACATGACACAGGTTTCAATAATATTCATAAAGATCATCTTGTAACAATACATAACACAGAATTCTACAAAATTCGACCGGATTAGTGAAAACAAGTTACTAATCTGTGCAGAGTCAAATTAGGCTGATTTTTGTTTTTTCTCGCACCTCACTGTTTTATACAACACGAGGGCATGAATTTCCTATTAATATCTAAACTCAGAACACCAAAATACCTAGTTTCTAGACGTATTTCTCTTTAAAACAACAAAAATATTTTAAGCAATCAATTGTTTGACAGCACAACTACTCGTACCACAAAACCGCAGAGTACTTGCGGCAATCATCACGGCTAGCGATGGGCGTTGAATGAACGAACTAGTTAATTCGACCGTCGACGTACAATGAACGATTCGACGGTTCACCCATAATCAACGAACTAGTTGAATTCGCAGACGGCTAAACTGAGACTCGACTACGTTGATGTCGACTTGTAACGCGACGTCGCGACGACCGACGCGAGAACTTAGTTGAGTAGTACAAGTTCATACGTCCGAAAAAATAACAACAACGGACGAACATCGAGCTAATTAATTTGAATTCTAACTCTAGAATTAAAGAGTTGATATTTCTATAGGCCGAATGCTATTTTGGAGTTAAAATGCATTGTGTGTGTTAAGAAGAAAAGGACGCCAATAGTTACACGTGAGAAAGCGATGGACCGATTGAACGATGCGACGTAAACCGGTTTGTACTTGTTTACGTTCAATCGGCAAGTTGAAAGTTATCGTCGAACCGTCCGTCCGTAGACGCCGCGCGTCGCGTCGTCGCAAAGTTTATAAAGAACGTCTACTTAACAAAGTTTACGTTATGAACTAGTCCATAAATTCAACTAGTTGATCGACTCGTCGATCAACGAAAATGGACGGTCTAGTTTCGTTGACGAAAATTACGTCGACGACCCATCTCTAATCACGGCGACCGGTCACGCATTGACATGATATTGACGTCACACAAAAGTGTTGCCAAGTTTAGTTCTTGACAAACATTTAGATGTCTCTCTTTTCATATGTAGTTCTTGGTTAGTTAAAAAGAAACAAAACGCTTTTTGACATGCATGTGTCGATTTGATAGATACATGTATAACTATTCTTCATATAGTAGAATATGCCGTCTCCATAGTTTTTTCCTACCTCATTGCTTTTATTATACAAATACAATAATGATATACTTACTACAGTCACTACTTGTCACTTGGCAGAATAACTGAAAAATGGCAACACTAAGCTAATGAAAGTGAACGGAGTTTTTAGCGGGATTTTTTCGAGTGAAGTTCAGCGGCTGATATTATTATTTGCAAATTGATTCCTAGTGGATCCTGTTTAAACAACTGGATAATATGTAAAATCATTGACAGAAGCGATCTCGCAATAGTGGAGAGTCAAACTGTAGTATTGACTACCCCCTAATCAACTGCCATATACTGGTGTCCCCACCACGCAATTGAGTAGAAAAAGCGCCCCGAACCGTAGTAGTTCTTGAATCGCCACTAGGTGGCTTGCACCTGTTTTGTTTTGACGTCCGTACTATTGACTAAACCCGACATAATATAGATAAAATTACCAGTTTAGCAGTTGACGTAATATTTTTGTTTTAGAGAAATATTTTCCTTGTTACTAGTTTTTAGTGTGCTATCTCCAAACTCCGTGTTAATTAACTTTGTTACCAACCCACCACATAGCTTATCTATATTTTTAGTAGGTACCTAAAAACGAGTTAGAAATAAATAAGAAATATGGCGTAATTGGCTACATTATCTGGATTAAAAGTAACTAGTGGTTCATAGAAAACAGGAATGAGAACAATTTACAATAAAATAAAAATAGGTTATTGCAGACTCTTCGAAAACATTATAATACAAATTAAACTAATGCTATAAAGTTAAGAATTGTATGTTTATAATTCTTTCTTTAATATAAAGTTACACTGATACTAAGGATAACATCGCGGCAAATATTTTCGGAAGTCGGTGTCTTTGGTACCCCTTGTTTTTATAACTTTTCGACACCGACTTCTAAAACGAAAGTTATTTTGCACGTTTTAGTGTTTTGTTTATGAAGTCGGTTTATTTTTTGTGTAAATGTTTTTATTTCTCTAAAAATCGAGTTATCACATAGACGGAAATCTACATCACGTCTTTCATCTCGCATGTAATTGGTCGATTTTTCATACTCTTTGCCCTTTGCTTTGCCGAATTAATTACGCAATAAGGCTGCGGGAGCGTAGAATTCTCAGTCTCACCTCGTTCCCGGTAGTTACAATCAATAGGTACATGAAAGATAACACCCATACAACCCAATGTGCAACGTCTGTAATGACACAGTCCTGCCTGACTAAGAAACCTTTATTAAGTTCCCAAGTGCTCTTATGCGTGTTTTAATCTACTAATAGTTAGTAGGTTTTAATTACTATTAAAATAAACCTTTAGCATAGAACTATGACAATCTTAATACAAATTTTTAACCGACTTACCAAAAAGGAGGAGGTTCTATGTTCGACTTCACGTATGTTTTTTTTTTATGTACGTTCACCGATATCTCCGTCAATTGTGGACCGATTTTGAAAATTCTTTTTTTGTTTGTAAGAGTATGTTTCGAAATTGGTCCCACTTTAATTTGGTGAAGATCTGATGAAGAACTTCGGAGATATACAACATAACTCTTTAATAAATATCGGAAAATCTCTCGGGATTGCTGCAATCGCATATTTGTTTATTGTTTATACCATTTCATAATATAACATCACGCCAGTACGCGTACAGTATTCTG
This sequence comes from Anorthoa munda, assembly GCA_945859665.1. Classification (NCBI taxonomy): domain Eukaryota; kingdom Metazoa; phylum Arthropoda; class Insecta; order Lepidoptera; family Noctuidae; genus Anorthoa; species Anorthoa munda. The sequence continues at coordinate 8,241,068 of OX243913.1, read as the reverse complement.
GCGTTACAGGTTGTTACTAAACAACTTGCTTATTAAGTAGATAAACTGAAAAGGGAAAAATAAAATAACTTTTTTGCAAAAAAATACTACCGACTTCCAAATAAAAACCTACAAAGTGAAAAATAACTTTATTTTTGGAAGTCGGTGTTCATATGGCAAAAAAATTGGCATCTACGAAACACACCGACTTCCAAAAATAAAGTTATTTGTCACTGTGTAGTTTTTAGGGTTCCGTACCCAAAGGGTAAAAACGGGACCCTATTACTGAGACTCCGCGGTCCATCTGTCTGTCTGTCTGTCACCAGGCTGTATCTCATGAACCGTGATAGCTAGACAGTGACGTTTTCACAAATGATGTATTTCTGTTGCCACTATAACAAATACTAAAAACAGAATATAATAAATATTTAAGTGGGGCTCCCATACGACAAACGTGTTTTTTTTGCCATTTTTTGCGATAATAGTACAGAACCCTACGTGCGCGAGTCCGATTCGCACTTGGCCGGTTTTTTTATTTGGAAGTCGGTAGATAATTTTTGGCAATTTTTTTTTTAATTAATTCTCAATTATAGTTTCCCAACGTAGATTGTTATCACATTTTTTACTAAACTATAGCAAAACATATCTAATCTATGTTTCTGTTTCCACGTTACCTAATAGTTTGTTATTGTACACGAATAGATAAGTTTTTTTAAATATATAAATAATCTCTATCAACGGTCGTTCTCGGTCAATTATGACCGGTTTCAAACCCATTGTTCGACCACTGTAAGTTTACATTTTGATAACAATGTACGTGGACTATGTTTATCAGCGGCGCGTAATATTTCGTGTCATCCACTCTATACGTTTGGTTTGACTAAGGCGTTAGTGATAAACGTATGCGTATTTGTGACTTACAGTGCTGTGTGATATGCAGTGGCTTACAGTTCGTACCTGTTAAACAAAAATAAAGTATGTACTTAACTATGCACTTGAAGTTTTAATGTTCAATTCAAGTTTTACCGTTAAAACAGATTAGCGTATCGAATTTCGAGGGAAACTTTTTACAAGCCTCTTGTGATCGTGGTGTGATCTGTAATGAAAACGAATAAAGGTTTTTAATTTACAATAAATATAATTTAACTCTTCAATTAATCACGTAATAAAACTTTAGAAGTGTTTCGGAATGGCTTAAGTGAAAATGCGGCAGTTATACTAAGAAGTGAGTGACTATAATAAAGAAATAAATATTAAAGACTAAGAAAATCACCATGGTTTATCTCACCCTGGCAGCAATACGGAGAAAACTAGCTTCAAGGAAAGTTTTAATATTTTTAATAATAATTATATGCATGTTAATTCCTCTTGGATCTCATTTGCACGACATGAAAACTTTTTCGAACCGGCTTCAGGCCCAGGATCGATACATTTTGATGAACAGATATCATAGACAATTTGTGAATGGATTTTTCGCAAATCGTGAGGTAAGTGTACCTATTTACGAGAGCTGCGAGTTATTTGGTAAATTTTCATTTCAATAACGTTCACAAGATATAAAAAACGTAAGTTATACCAAGATATAGTTTTTTTAGATATAACATTTATATACTCTAAAGCTTATTTCGTATAACGTTATTGGATATAAGATTTATTTAATCGAAAATCATTAGGCCTATCGTTTAAAATATATAAAATTGATACCATCTTTATGGTTAACACCCCGATTCAAAGCAATCCGACTAAGATGGTTATATTAGGTTAGAAGGTTAAGGCGGGAGCGGAGCGGTTTCTCCTTACCGTCACCAGACGGTACCTATTCTGTTTCAATACAAATTGACGTTTAGGTTAAAGCAATCCAGCGAGATCCAAGGAGAAACCTCATCTTTTGTATACATTTTGACATAAGAGATCGTTTATTTCGGAATAAGCACACAGGTCCCCTCTATGTTGGTGAATCATCTGGGTTAGGTTTGTTTAGAAAATTGTCAATTAAAGTGCGAAGGCGAACGAGTGAAGCTAGCGTGCTGTGGGAGCGGCGTGACAGAAACGAATCGCTGCAAAACCGACTCCACGTAGTCTTGTCTGCCCTACCCCTAGATTGTAATTTAAAATCGCGTAGGCGCGGAGGGGCGAGGCGGCCCGCGAGCTGATGAGCAGGTGGTTTTAACACTCGCCGCCGCGGCAGAGGCTGGCCGGCCAAGCCAGCCAGCCTCCGTAGTGCTTTGATAGATCTGATGACGAGTGTATCCCTCATACTAATGTTAGTAAAATACCTAAGTATTAAACACATCTCCTTCATGCCAATTCGTGATATAGTGTTTCCTGTCTAGTACAATATATTTATATTAAACTAAAAATTTTCATCATCAAATCACAACGAACAAAATGTCAATCAAAAATAATAAATGTAGTCGCCATGGATACACTCTTAATCCAACCATAATCCGACCTTAAACTAGTAAGCACCATGGAATAACTTTTAGTCCAATAAGACTCTGATTAGTATAATCTCTCCTTATTCCGTGTTTATAAATACAAACAAATTTTTGTATATGAATACCGGTAAAATCATAGATTTAAAATTTTTTTGCTACGCCAAAAGATACACGAAGCGTGCGAGCGAGAAACCCTAATCAAGTACAAACCGCCCAAGAGAAAAAGAGAGAGTGAATAAAGTCCGGTCATGTCATTATTTTCGCGAGGAAGAGTCCATAGCGTCCCGTCTATTTTACGCGGTGAAATTCTTGCATTTAAATAATAATCTTAAGATTTCAATTGATAATATTAAATACGCAGCTATGGTAGCTTGTTCTGTGAGTAAATGTGACGTTACAAGACAAAATAACCCCCAACCAAATTTTGACAAATTTCTGCTAGTAATCGGCTCAGAAAAAGATTTTAACAGTAGCATATTAATTTACATTGCTTTATATAAGTATATTTCGTATATTTTAGCAGAATTTGCAAAAATATTATGTAAAAGAGTAAATTGTTTCTTTACGCTAGGGCTTGACAAAGCGGTGACGTCATGAGTATCGATAAAAACTTAATCGTTTTTAATGACATCATGACATGAATACAAACTTATTTAGTCAAGTTTTGTTAAAATTGATTTAAGTTAGGATTGAGAAAATGTGTTTATCTAAACTGTACTTTAATTTGCATGTTTATTATATTAGCCTTAATTTTCAAAATGTTTCTGCGAGTCTTGATGTGTTGTTACTTTGAATAAATTTAGGCATGTTCTGCTAGTTTATCGCAACTATCTATGATGATCGTTACGTATGCGTCTGGGTATGTAGTAAAAAAGATTATAAAAAGAGTTAAATGTGAGGACTGTGTACAAACCCAACAGCATACCAATACAATCCCTTGCTATCTGTAGCATACCAATATTTGTTCCGTGCGGGTGTCAAACCAGCGACACGCAGCGCAGCACTACGCCGATCGCTCAACCACTATGCCAACCGTGTCATCAATTTCAAATATCTGACGCTGCGGTATTTTGTAGTTAGTATTTCAAATACTTTTGCTGGCTTCAAAATACATTTAACGATTTTATTAATAGGTGCGTTCTGCAGGAAATAGCGCTCGATAGCAAAATGGAGACCGCGTAGTACGTCAAGTACTTGTCAATTGTCATTTTCATTTGAAACGGTTCATTTTCACGAAACTTCTGTGTATTGATTAAGTTTATTAGTACGAATGTCACGATGGATGATCGCCTGTATTTAGAAATTTGTATTTCGAATAAATATACTGTATTTTGTATTTCAAATACACGACATTCAAATATTTAGTATTTCATATTTTAAATACATGCGATATAGTATTTTATAATTTGTTTTCCTTAGCAAAGCATGTATTTTGCCCAGCTCTTATTGTAGTTCAATATGACCAGTAACCCTTTAATCGTGTTTCATATTGTGTTCATCAAGTATCGATATCGATACTGAACATGAACTTTTTGACAACACTTTTTTAACTAACACATGGACAATTCCCTAACACATAGATTTTATATTTTTGGGTTCGCTTTTCATCTGACTCTGTTTATCTTGTACATACTATATCTATGGGTAAAATAGTACAAACCGAACAAAAATTTTATTCAGAATTACATCATCATTACTTCATAATTCATCATCATTTAAGTTCAAAGGCCTTTTTTCATTTTTAGGGTACCGTACCCTAAGGGTAAAAACGGGACCCTATTACTAAGACTCCGCGGTCCGTCTGTCTGTCTGTCTGTCACCAGGCTGTTTCTCATGAACAGTGATAGCTAGACAGTTGAAATTTTCACAGATGATGTATTTCTGTTGCCGCTATAACAATAAACACAAAACCAGAATAAAATAAATATTTAAGTGGGGCTCCCATACAACCAACGGCAAAAAAATTGCCGTTTTTTGCGGTAATGGTACGGAACCCTTCGTGCGCGAGTCCAAGTCGCACTTGGCCGGTTTTTTAGACGTGTCAAAACTATCATAGTTACACTGTACCATAATTATTTAATTTTAACACGTAAGGCCCCCAAAGTGGTATCTATATTTTAAAAGGCCTTTTATAACTTTTTTGAATGCAACTAATGGATTATAGATTACATGTAATCTGATACGATTGCATAACTATGACTTCTTTGGATTACAAGTTGAGCGATAGAGAACGGCAGGCTTATTACGTATCATTTGCAAGAGCAAAACGATAGCGATTTTTGCGCAATAATTGGTCTACCATACAGAAGTTTTAAAGTTGTTGGCGGTTTTTTTTTTAAATAAGTATAGAATAGAATAGAATAGAAAGAATAGAATAGAAAACATTTATTCGACATAGACACAACACAACAACAACAATCACAAAGAAACAGAGAAGAACAGTAAAAATAGTACAAACAAGTTTAAAAAATTATTGCGCCGGGCGTGCCCATACCGAAAGGGTTACCAACTCAGCATTTGCTGGGCGTCAGACACCCAGCGCTGATTTTCAGTTGGCACCCCGCTAGTGACACACGGACGTGGGTAAATAAAATAGATACTTAAAATAATTTCATAATGTGAATATGTGCTTTAACTTATAAATTAAAAAATAAAGATATATATGTAAAATAGATAATATAAAGTAATAACAAATATATATATAATGTATTATAATATAAAGTATATAAAGTGCTACAATATGATGGTTAAAATTGTCACAAAAATCTCCAAATGACAGTGTGGCATAGACGCAAACGGCTTATCACATCCAGCCAATCTCTTCCCGACTTTTCGATACGATGGATTCATATTAATGATGATTTATAAGTGCATTAGCAAATGATTTTGTAGGACCTACCATACCTACACTGCAGGTAATTCCGAATTTTTAGACATAAAGCGTATGATCGCTATCGTTTTGCTCTTGCAAAAGATACGTAATATGCCTGCCATTATTATAGAATTGCAGATAGGAATGATGAATAGATCATTGATAGTCTTGGTTACATTTGGTGTTATTCTATCGGTTGACGCGTTTATAAAATAATACATCATAATAGTCTATGCTTCAGAAACAGTTAAAATTTTGTTGCACTGGAACTGAAAAACATGGCTTAACTTTTAAAAGTATATTGTCAATAAGCCATTTAAAAAAAAAAACGTTTCCGAAATAACGCTAGAAAATTCCTATAAATTTCTTAGGTTAGACATGGATCTATCAGTAACAAAATTATAAATATTTTTTTACTTTTTTAGGCATGGCACTACTCGAAATTAGGTAGTATATTATTTGATCGGAAACCAATCCCAGATCCTAATCCCAACGAAAACAGAAGATTTGTGGTCCTCGTGTGGAAATACTGGAATTGGCTCAAGAACCGACATGTTTATAACTTTGGGAAGTCAGGGTAAGTGTAACTCTGTGGAAGTGACATCGTGACATAGACTTACCTATTTTTGATCGTGTAGGTTTTAGGATACCATGTCTTTTCCACCAAATACAGGTTGAGCTAAACATCGTGGATCAAGCGATACAGGGCGATAGTTGGGGTTACAAGGAGGAAAAAAAAGAAAAGCAGATCATAGTTATTTATGCTACAAGTGCGGAAGGTAGGTGATTTCCGATGAGTGACATTTTTATTCACGAGCAAAATCGACATGATCACACGAGTCGGAAATCATCTTACGTACGTGTATCATACAACATTTTACTAAGCATTGTGCGAGGAAATAAAAAAATATATCTGAACCAAGCAAAAAATAATAAAATGACGGGCATATTCAAGCGCGCTCAGCATAACCACATATTAACTAAAAGTTCCTCGGGCATATCTACTGTGCATGTGCAAATAGCTGTCACGTCGTAACGCAAACAGGCACGAGTAAAATTTACGTTCTGCCAAACATCATCATCATCATCATCTGCCTAGCCTTTTCCGTTCTGCCAAACGTATTTAAAGAATATTTAAAATTAATAATTTATTGATCAAAATCTAGAGTAATTGAAAACACTTTTAATGAAGTATTAGTTTTATTTTACCTTCAATATAATAAAAAAAAACTGTATTTTTTAGATTTACGGAATCCATAGAATGTTAGTACAGTAACAGTATAAAACAAACAAATAGGGTTAGTAACTAAAATAAACTAAAAATAGAAAGACATTTATTTCAACATGTGGGCCCTGACCCAGTGTTGGACGTAACGCGTGTCCAGCCTATCCGCTATAACGGTCAGGATGCTGTTAGTGCTGGCGCGCAGTCTGCAGAGCGCCGCGGCGTATCGTTTGCGGAGCACGGCATGAAAGCCGTCTACGTGCGCGTCCGCGAACATGCCCGACGCACTGCACCAGCGCGGCAGCCCCAACAATACCCTGAACGCGTTGTTGTACTGGACGCGCAGAGCGCTGAACGATCGTTGCGTATAACGAGCCCACAGGCTGCACGTGTAAAGCGATGTACAGTGCGCTCTAAAAAGTGTTATTTTAACACTCGCAGCACAACGCTTGAACCTGTGAGCTATCATATTTGCTCTGATCGATAGCGCCCCACGCTCCCTGTCCATGTCCTAATATGAATGATAATCTGTACTTAACTAATTTTTTAAACTTTTTTCAAATATTAAAAGCTCTATGTGTCGGGCTGACGTTGGAGTTAAAAATTAAAAAAATACAGAAAAGTAAAAAGCACTAGTGAAAAAAAGTGACACTTTCCGCATAGGTTAGCTGCTTGGAAAACGCTCTTTTCGAGGACATACATTGTAATAGTATATTTCATTACGAGTGCGGAAAGCCTGTCATTGCAAAGAGTTCCGAAAAAGGTGAGGGTTGACAGTCGGAACAAGTTGCAATGGCGGTTCCGCACGTGTACTGAACAACTATTTTAAATACAGTTGCGAAAAAATTAAGCAATTTAATAAAATAATAAAAACACAATAAACTCAACTAACTAATCATTTATTTCTTATAAAAGTTATAATTCACATATACATTGAAATTGGTACAGTTTTTTATACTAACTGGGGAAGTTTTAGGTTGCATATTTACTGTTTGAGACAAACTATTATTAATTTCGTATGATTGTTCATGTATATTTGTCAAAGGTGTTATACAATGGCGTTTGCTAGTTGAAGGAATTAGATCTGATAAATTATCATTATCAACGAAGGTAGATGGACGAACGTTCTCTTCAGTATTGTCATGTGAAGGAGACGGACTGGACTTTAAATTAATGGATTGTGTGATTTTTTTTCCAGTTTCTAGTTTGTTGTTGAATGAATGAGCAATATAGCCTTCTGCAACTTTGTCTGACTTCCAACCTCCTAGTCGCTTAGACGTCAAACTGGCTCCTGAATCTGCCAATAATGTAGCAGGGGTCCTCCTGAAGCTGTGCCCAGTATAATACTCAGCATCCGGCAGACCAAGAAACGTAGCTATTTCTTTTGGCATATTACCAAATTTGTTATTCCCGATTGCTTGAGCTGTACACTTCCCTTTTTGATAATTTTGGAAAAAGGTCCGGTTTTTGCTCTTTGGGACCGCTGATCCATATATTTTTGCACTATTCTAAGAAAATCTCCTTCAACAACAAAGCTTCTCGGTATCATATTTTTTTGTATTCGGAATCTTGATTAGTAGCATTTTTCCATGGGCTTCAATATCTTTTAAAGTAATATTGGCAAACTCCTTTCTGCGGCAAGCTCCAACAACGCTAAAAATCAGCGCAATCTACAAAAAAGGGATTTGGTAATATTTTTTAAAATAATATATTAAGAATTGCCAAACTTAAGTGGCAGTGGGCAGGGCACATTGCTCGCAGAACGGATGGCCGATGGGGCAGAAAGGTTCTGGAGTGGCGACCGCGAACCGGAAGACGTTGCGTTGGAAGGCCTCCCACCAGGTGGACCGATGACCTGGTGAAGGTTGCGGGGATCCGCTGGTTGCGAGACGCACGGGACCGGTCAATGTGTTTGCTCGCGCAGTTTAGCTCCCGTCATCCCCTTCGAACTTCTTCGAACTAAGCACCCGAGCTCGCTTCGCTTACTCTTAGAATAATTCATTGACCATAATTATTGAATTACCCAACTGTTACGTAGCAATATTCATAATGACCAGACAATGTGATAAATATAAAATTTAAATCAGTATTCATTACATTTCCCAATTTAACTTGACTTGATTCATAATGCCCGGCACTAAACATAGTACACTGATTAATCACTTGGTCCATGGCATATAAATTTGTAATTACTTTCTCGAAAACGGCTCTAACGATTTCGATAAAATTTGCAATTTAGGAGTTTTCGGGGGCGAAAAATCGGGCGAAAAGTCTCACATCTAGGAAAATTCTGTTTCTCGAAAGAAATTGCTTTCTCTATTCGAAATCATTTATAATTACGGATGTCTTTTTCTTTTTACAGAATCAAAGAAAACAATTTACTTGAAGGATGCAGTGTGACCAACTGTATCTTTTCTGGCAATGAGAGCCTGATAGACACAGCGGATGCTGTCCTCGTTCATTTGCAAAAAGGCAATATACCAAAAATCCAAAATAGAAATCGGACACAGAGATGGATTTTTTTAAACGATGAGTCTCCAAAAAATGCATTTTCATTGGCGGCAAAAAAACCGACTTTAAACAGTCTTTATGATGTATTCAATTGGTCTATGACTTACCGGTTAGCATATTTTTATTAGTTTCTTATTTTAAGATGTTTTATCATCGGTATTAGTAATTATTGGTAGTTGTACTATCTTAGTCATCATAATACTGATACTATGTTTTTTGTTGAACAAAAAGTAGTTCTTGACTCAGATGATATCGTATATAACACGATATCTTTCGAAGTTCTGAAAAGTTTGGACAAAACCCAACGACATCAAAAGTTAATATTTTATTCAAATTACACTGAGAATCAGCACATTTGAATAACAAAAAATACGAAAGACTACAATACAACCACCTGTAACCACTTCCTAGTGTTTTAACTGGGAAGAAAAAATGGCGCAAAAACATCCCCAGCAGATATTGATCTTATAATATTATGCCATCTTACTTAATATTATAAATGTGAAGATTTGCAAGGATTGATGGATGGATGTATGTTTTTTACTCAATCACACCCAAACTGCTAAACGGATCTGGATGAAATTTGGCACAGAGTTAGATAATAGTCTGGAATAGAACATAGGGTTCTTTTCATCCCTGTAAAATGTTCTCTTGAGATAAGAAAATACTTATCACGCGGGCAGGAGCTAGTTTAAAATGAAACTAAAATAATACCTTCCAGTTACTGTCCCACTGTAGGGCAAAAGGCCTATTGTTATACAGAGAAGGCACGAGCATTAATCACCACGCTTGCAATTTATAATATTTTTTCTAGGTCCGATGCCGATGTGCCTGTCCCGCACGGTAGAGTGATACCACTAGAAATACCTCTAAATTCTTATAAGGCCTTAGAAGATATTGCTGCAGTCGTACCTAACTGGGAAAAAAAGAAAAAAATTGCTGCACTGCTAATGTCGAATTGTGGTGTTAAAGCCAGAAACAACTTCTTAAAGGAGCTTAGGAAATATGTTCAGGTTGATGTTTTTGGACGTTGTTCAGATAATGAAGAATTAAAACACGGGTAAGTTATTGTCGGTAACCCTTTAATGAAGACACAATGACGAGGTTTCAAGCAGTATTTACTATTCAGAAGTGTATCCATTTTAAAATAGGTGATATGGTCAAAAGTTGTAAAAAGTGGCACCGGTGACTGAAAAGTTATATGGAAATCGGTTATCATGATATGAGCAAATATTACATTTTGTGCAAAAACGTGCACTAATTTGAACGAATATGTTTGAATAACAGTTCGCAACTGCAAGCTGTAAATATTCAGTAGTCTTCTAATCATCGTTTTATTTTATTTCAGTTGCCCTGGCCACTTCAGAGCGGACTGCGAGCCATTAGGACATTATCTATTTTATTTAGTTTTAGAAAATACAAGTTGTTATCAATACTTGACCGAGAAACTATTCTACAATGCTTACTCGAAAGGATCTATACCTATAATTTTTGGTCCTAAACTTGAAGACGTCGAGAGCCTCCTGCCACCAAATTCCTATCTACATGTTGACGGTGATACAAATATAGAGACGTTCGCTAAAAAAATTAAAGACATAGCGGCCAGTAGAGAAATGATTCTTTCGATGCATATGTGGAGAAATCATTTCAAAATAGTCAATGAGCACGGATACTTTGGATCTAAATCGTATCATTTGTGTCGTGTATGTGAGGCGCTGAATTATAATGAAGCCACAGAGAAAGTTTACTCCAAAAAGCTTCTAGACTCTTTCCTAGATCCGGCTGTAGTCTGTTCCAACTAATAAAAATAATGTAGTAAAAACATTTAAGTAAGTAGGGATATTTAAATTGATTGTTGTTTCTTAAAATAAAACCTATGTTTTATAAATAAACAAAGAATACTTAAGATAAAAGGATATTTCTTTGGCCCAACATTCGTCTGAGTCCGCAAATCATTTCGGAGAGTTTTGAAAGTTCTCTCCCGGGATCTTCCAGGAGAAATAATATAAATCCACTGTTCATTGAGTAATAAATTTCATCGCATTGTTATTCAGGGGGAGACTGGTCGCTTTGAATTATGATACAAGTTTGTTTTTATTACTTGTATTGTTGAAGGTGCTAAAAAGGATCTGACGGGATTTAAACTGAATTTTCTTACTTTCCAAATTTGAAATTCTTCAAAAATAGAATAAGGTGGCTTTTCATAGTCATTGTGGTATTAGCCAGCTAGTGAGTATCTTACCTTGGGTCTGCTTGTTCGAGAACCTTAGATGAGTGTTTGCATTTCTTTTTGAGCTATTTAACTGTTGGCATCACGACATGGCCAAGTTTGAATTTACGAATATAAATGCTGAATTAAAACAACAGTAACTAAGGCTAATCCTCCATCCTTTTATCAATTAAGCAACAAAGTTGTGCCGACAAATATCAGCGTCGAGCAAGAGTAACAAAGTAGTTTGGCTAATCCTAAGAGGAAACGACAGCCATGTTAAGCCTTCGAGATAACTTCTTCACCTATGGAACAACATTAATTGTTTTAAGAAATACATCATAAATGGTTTAGAGACAGCTTTACTTTAGAGCTCGGCTTAAGCAAAGATTTTAATGCAAGGCTCACTTCGTCGGGACTATCTTAGCTAATTTAATTTGCGGACATTTTTACTTGAATTTAAAAAACCTTGAATATTATAATAAATCATGAAATAATAAAATTTGTTTATTTTCCCTCATAAAGGTTGACATTGTTACTTATTAAAAAAATATTTATACAATTTTGCCTTACGTTATAACCTTTGTGAGAGCTGGAGTCTGAACTAGGTTCGGGACCTGTATGACAGATCGCCAGGCTCACACCCTTTTAAAATAATCATATATTTGACGGCAACACAATTCAGATTATTTAAAAACATTATTTTAAACAATTTTGAAAGAAAATCTATGTTAAAGGTGATTATATTTGTGGAGTGTAATGTAAAGTGATAGTATGGCACGATTGTTTTGTAGTGTGTGAGTGTATGGGGGTGATTTGAGTATGTGAGTGTAAATCAGCAAATTCGGAGGGACGTATGTAACAATTATTTAATTATTTGGATGATATTTTCTGTACCTTCATAGTCCAAACCCATCAGCCATTCCCTTACAGTAGTTTTTCATTTACATTTAACCATTGAGTAGATATGTAAGGTTTTATTGACACTGTTGTATAAATAAGGACCAAGGAAATAAAAGAATCGCTGGGCTAGCCCTGAATTTACGGAAATAGACGGACACACTGTATGCTTTCGTCTCACGGTTTTGTACTTTTCGGGATTATATGAATTGCGGGAGTGGACTGTTAGAATTAAATTTAGAACGAACAATTTTCGAATAGAGAACATACATATTACATATTTTATAAAGTTCGGTGGTAGGAAATTAATAAGGAAGAGACCAACCTACTTTAAGGATGGCTCTTTGGGCACGTTCCAATTTTAACAAATGTGTTTTTGTTGCCCCACCCCAGACAACAATACAGTACTGAGCAACTGACTGACAGAGAGCTAGATATACTTGTCTAAGGATCTGCATGTCGGCCACATGGCGGAGATTCTTAAAAATAAATATCAATTTACGCAGATGGGAGGTAAGTAAGTCTATATGATTATAAAATGTTAATGAGTCATCTATCTGAACACCTAAATACCTTACATTTTCTATGCGACTTAGATGAGGACAGCTGCATGGTGATGCATTACAAGAATGTGCAGTCAATGTAAAATGGGATGATGAAAGTCTACCAGCTTTTGAGAGAGAAAAAATTAAATATTTGGATATTAATTTTTCACATTTAGAGTGAGTAGGTTTTGCGACAAACAGTCGGTAACTTTGTACAGTCCTAGTTGCGCGTATTGAAATGCGGACTCCCAGGAATACCCGTGGAATATTAAAGCAGTATCATCGGCGTATGTAAAGATGGATTCATTCGGCAGTTCAAGACTACAGAGGTCCTTAATATAGATGAGAAACAAAGTTGGCCCAATGATACTACCCTGTTGCACACCGTAAGTTATAGGGAGTTCGTCGCTCATCCAGTCACCTATCTTGACACATTGGCGTCTTCCCGTAAGATAACTAGTGAGGAGTGACAGCTGATCGCCCCTGACACCAATCTTCTCAAGCTTAGCAATGAGAGCGGGAATTGAGATCGTGTCAAAGGCTTTTGCAAGATCTAGGAAGACGCCAATAACACACTGTTTATTATCTAGGTGAGACACAATATCATTCGTGAGATCTAAAACCGCATTACTGGTGGACACTCCTGAACGAAAACCATATTGGCTGGACGATAAAAGATGATTTTGCTCAAGGTATTTGACAAGCCTATTATTCATGAGCCTTTCTAGCAGTTTGGATAGTGTAGGCAAGATTGATATGGGTCTATAATTATGAGGTGTATCTCTGTCACCGCATTTGTGCATCGGGTGAACGATAGCCAGCTTGAAAGCGTCGGGAAAGACTCCTGTACTGAAAGCCAGGTTATATAAATAAGTGAGGTGGGGAATAAGTATGTGCTTAATTTTTTTTTTAAATGTTCCTGAGATGTTATCGGAGCCCAGCGCACAATCAGTCCTAAGCGCGTTAATTAAACTTTCCAACTCAAGATTGTCAGTATTTAAGAGGACAAATGTTTTGTGATTCTGTATATTATCCTGTTGAAAGGATGTAGTTGGTACGGATATTTTTTCAGCTAGTGTGCGCCCTATACTCGCGAAATAAGTGTTGACTTCATTAACAGAACGTTTGGGATCAGATGACGACAGAAGATCGGTTGCAAGTGTTTTTTGTTTTGTTGTGTTGGTAATTGTTTTTATTGCTTCCCATAACTTTATATTATTGCTTTGTGCGTTATTAATAAGATTTTTATCGTAGTTACGTTTAGAAGTTTTGAGCAACATGGAACAGTAATTTCTGTACCTTTTAAATGTTAATTTTAGGACCTCGTTTTCAGGAGATTTCTTTAATTTTAGATGCAGTTTATCACGGTTTCGGAAACATCTTAAGAGCCCTGGAGTCATCCATGACTTTCTCAGCCGTTTTCGACATGGCCCAACTTTCAGGATCATGTTTTGAAGTATAATTACATTTAGTGTATTGATAAAGAAGTTGGTAGCCTCATTTACATTATGGAGACTGTATAGCGGACTGAAATCGAATTGATCTAGCATTAGTTAAATTTTAGCGTAGTCGATAACTTTTGATGTTTTACTATTTAATGAGTGATTAAAGGGTTTAGAAAGTTAAATGAAAAACAGAACAGTATCATGGTCAGTGACTGAGGTGTTTGCGACATCCGAATAAGCTGGTAGTTTTGATTTTAACATAACATGATCAAGGCACGAGCTGTTGAAGCGAGTGGGAAGCGTATGTGCCGGCAACATACCGTGAAATGCAAACATAGTGAGATACTCAGTAGATCGAGAATCACTACTACAATCGGAAATATCAATATTGATGTCACCCGTGACAATAATATTACTATAGGAGGAAACAGATGTAATAAGTTCGTTTAAAGATTGAATAAATGGGGCGACATTTCGGTTTGCTGGAGGGCGATATATAGCTATATTTACTGTGTCTTTATTAAGTACCACCACGAGACAGTTTGCATACTGAAGTATGTGTTCCGTGACGGAAATAGGGTGGTGGTTCCTATAGTATACTACCACTTCCTCATTTTGCGTGCTGTGTTCGCTAGTAGCCACTGAAGTATAGTCGTCAAGTATAGGCAGTGGAGGAGCCTTAAGTAACCAACATTCAGTGAGTTTTATTATATCCCAGGATGTTTCGCTTCTTTCAAGTAAGGTAGCAAAGTCAGTGAAATTCCTATTGATACTCCTTATATTTTGACATAGAAGCTTTAGTGCATTTCCATGTGATCTGGCAATTTTGTTGCAATCTTCTATGTTACAGGATGCAGACTCGGCAACTGAGATGTTATCCAGCTCATCTTGAATATTAGTTAGTTTATCGAATGATAACGGTAAGTATATCAGTGGTTGGAACCTAGGTAGTGCGCAGAGCTGAAGGAACGATGCCGTATATTATGTCTTGTATTACAGTGTGAAATTTTAATAAAAATGTGACGGAAAATAGCTAACAAGAACAAGAAAGTAGCGTGGCGTATGCAAGTATATATTTATAAGCATTCTGGGTGCAATGTAGGGTGTAATTTGCTGGTGGCTAAAAAGGTAGTGTTTGTATAGATGTGTATTTGTTGCTTTGTGTTTATTGGTGAGTGAACAGATGTAATCGTTGTCACATAAAATATAATTAAATTGGGTAGTAAAATAGAAATAGAAAAATGCATGCAAAAGTTGATAACATATTTGTGAGCACACATTACAGTGCAAATGTCTACACAGCAATCCAGGGAAGACATGTATCGGTTACCTAGTCATTTCTCAACAACAACAATCTTATTTAAATCCCCTTCAGAGTTAATGCAATACCGTTTCGCCCCGTCCTCTCTGCGAATGTACACTTTGCCATGAGCTGACCAACAGTGTCTGAGATGATGGAGAGCAGCAAATTCTCTGGCCAGAAAAAATAATTTCCTGGTTTTCTGAGGAAGATTATCGGATATTACATTTTTATATCAGTGTGCAAATACAGCATAGAAAATAACAAGTATTTTGTTCTGTGTTCTGGGATTAGCGGTTAATTCAGTGTAAAAACAATCATGCATTAACTTATTTTTTAATCATCGTTTAATCTGGATTGCGTTTTAGTATTCGCCAAAAAAAATTGTTTGGAAATCTCGAGTTTTTACTGGGACTTACGTAAACAAAAACGTCTATGTTGCTTATTCCTTCGAATAAAGCAATCCCTCGAATAACGTGAAAAAACATTTTCACAATTTAATTATCCTTTTAGCCCCTGGGTTATTTTTATAATGGTGGACTTGGCCGTCGTATCACATTAAAGTTAAAACGCAAAAAGGGACTGCCTGGAAAAAGGCTAGGCCAGCAGCGCATGCCGCCGTTTAATGATATTACCGGGCTTTTATTCGGATTTAATTTCTATAGCCGGCTCTCGCAAAATGCTAATATAATGTTTAAATATATCATTTTTAGGGTAAATGTATGCAAATGTTTGTTACGATGACTCGTGTAATTAGGTTGAGTACAGTTTTCAGTTTGCTGAGTTCTCACTTAACTGTTGTGCATTCACTTTTCTAGGCTTACCCTTTGAAATTATCAAGGGATTTCTTGGTTCTGAGAGGGCTAGGATAGATCTTTACCTATAAGTCGAATGCACATGCTTTGCAGTTCATCCCTGCAAGTTATTTAAACAAATTTTAAAGGCGAAGGTAATGTGTCGATAATATTGACACCTACAAACACTTAAATTATGTGGATTATGTAATTTTCGTCTGCCCGAACACGACTTCAGTTGATCGATTTAAATACTGATTCATGTTTAGATAAAAAATAATTAAAATACCCACATTCAACTGAATTTCCATTTCCAATAATAGATTACAGATCAACATAGATATCAGTACATTATATCGGAATAATCCAATTCTGATTTATTGTTTGTTGTGAAAGATAAAATCGGAACATTAAATTTTAATAATACATTGTGGTGTTCATTCCACATGTTTTAGTTTACTTACGTTTTATAATATATTTTACAAATTTCATCACCGTTACTTTTGAAATTGTATCATCTCATGTTTTCCTTTTTTATGTATTCTTTACATTGGTATAAACCTGAAAATCATAGGATTTGTTGATTCATCCAAAACTATTATATTATTTTTAACTCTTGACATTTTTACCTGACATGACATTGTCATTATTTTATTTTCTTAAACCATAGACATAAGATACCATTCTCTATAGCTTATTAAGCTCGTTGTACATTATATTTTTAATTATAAGGGCAGCGGCAGACTGCGCCTCTGTAAACCGTTTTTATTCGTTCATGATTTCTTAATTCATATTTGAATTTAAAATTGAGAAGACATGTCGGAACGAAGAAAAACGGGTGTCACTTTTTTAGTCTTGAATCTGCTCTGAACTCTGAAAGTCGTTTGACTACTTAGTACTACGTGTTGTACTATTGAATCTGGAATGTCTCTTTAAATCTATTATATATAAGGCCTGTGAATCTACCAATTCTGTGAAAAGCAATAAATATTATTTATTGAGTGTGGAACTTAAATCTGAGCATTTTACTGGTTCTTTAACTTCTACGGTCACCGCTTCATACCAAAAGGGCTTCCTGCCCATCCAGCTGCATTGATCAGCATACTAAGCCACAGCCCGACCGCCACACTCCTAGCTGCCTGTTCCTGCACCAGTGCTACTGCTACTGCTACCTGCCTGTTAGCCTGACAATTAGTTCAGCTGCCTTGATCTCTAGAACTATCTGTGAGCCTACCTATCTGATTGCCTGTTCATCTGCCTACCTCGGGCATTCCAAGCCTTCCTGCCCGTCAAGCTGCCTAGCTGTGAGATAACTACCCACAACGTGAGAAGCCGGACTACCCACGACGTGAGAATCCGGACTACCCACGACGTGAGAAGTCGGACCTTCCTAGTTGCCCACGTCGTGCGAAGCCGGACCTTAAATTGTTAATTATATTCTTTTCTTAGTTTTTTAATTTATAGTTACCTTTAATTTTATTAACGTGGCTTACGTATGGTTCATTTGAACCATACGTAACGCTACAACATTTGTGGCTATTAACGATAACACAAACTAGGTACTATTTCAAAGACTAGGTACATTAAAGTTTCTGCTACGCTATCATAAGAATCTTCTTCAAAATGGCTGCTAAGTTTGTTCGATCAGTTAATTTCGCGAATTTCAGCTATCCCTAGTTAGCGCAAAGATCAAGATTTGCGAACTTGTTAATAAATCTTTCTTAATTTCAATGTATTACGTGAGAAGTATTTTGTTGTAAGAAGACACCTCATACATGCTCGGTATTTATAAAAGCTCAGATTAGTATGGGCATTCATGGGTTTACCCAACACTACTGAAAGAATTGAGAATCTCATTTTAATCAAGCCATATTGTCCACTCAGCGCTCTGATGTGATAGGGGGTGAACCTGTCAGCATAAATTCCAATAACAATGGTTGATAATAAAACCAGATTCTCATGATACAGAGCCAGGCTTGTGATTACATATTTCAGGATCGGCAAGAATAAGAAACTTTAGAAGTTTAGATTATTTGGGCGCACGGTTGGCGCAGTGGTTGAGCGATTGACTGCTGCGCTGCGTGTCGCGGGTTCGATGCCCGCACGGAACAAATATTTGTATGACCTACAGATAGTTGTTACGGCTCTGGGTGTTTGTGTATGTGAGTTTATATGTTTGTAAACGCACCCACGATACAGGAAGAAATTCCTAGTGTGGGGCAAGGATTAAAAAAAAAAAAAAAATTACGCCTAGTCGTCAAAATCAAGTTGAAAGATTAATTCATGAATTTGGTACCTATGTTTTCTTTCTACAATAGGGATGATGACTAATAAAGTATTTTTAGCCCGTCAGTTAGATTTCCAAAAAATATTGGTCACGTATTTTTTCTTTTGTCACGTAAAAGAAAAAATACGTGTCCAATATTTTCTGATAATTTAACTGGCGGACTAAATAGAATTTGCTGTTTCGTACCCCGTCATCATCCCTATTCTTCGTCGTGACTAGTGTGTTCTGAACCTCAGACTATACAATTTGCAGTTCCTAAGTATCCTAATTAAGATAGTAACGACATGATTTTACTGCTTACAGCCGGATAGGATGGTCATGAAACGTTTTTATTCAAATGGTCCACGTCATTGCACCATAAACGCTTGGATCCCCTTTATTTATTTATTTAAACTTCATGCACAAAAGTACAATGGCGGACTTATTGCTTTTTATTGTCCTCGGGGCCGATCTTGTTACCACTTCTTAAGGCGTAATGGATTTTCTTTCACAGCAACTTGCATTAGGCCTTTTATTGGAATCTCAGCTCCTCAACACGAACGTGAGCAATCAATTTCTCGCTAAATGGGCATTAAAGCAAAAGAAAAACGAACGAACGTAACGACCAACGACGGCAAGGGGTCGAGGGCTGGACCCCTTGCCTACTGCTGCACGCTAGCTTCCTGCACGCTATCCACGCACGCTGCCCAGGTCTTGACCTGCCTACCTCCGGCCTACCGCCACGCGAGCCGGTGCCTGCGCAACCTACCCTGCGCATCCTAGCCGCTACAGTTCCGGCGGCCGGCCGCGGAGCCTGTGCTGACAGCTCCCCCAGCGTCGGCCACGTGCTGCCAAGGGACGGTACCCCCTTCCTACCTTTATACTGTGCTGTGATAGTGCTCGGAACAGAACAAAGTGACTTTCGTACCCGCGACCTAGCTGTGGACCTTTAGTTCTATAAATATATGTATTAACTTGTCCAGCTGTTTCATTACTATCTACCTAACGACCTACTATCCATTAGCGGCCTGCGCAGCCTACTCTGCCCAGACCTAGCCGTTACAGTGGCAGTAATTTAACGATGCTGTCGCTGTCTAAAGCTGACATTATAATATGGCGATATAGCATCCAAATTTATTACATGTTTTTATACCGCTCGCATTGCACATCTGAACAAAATAAAAATAAAAACTTGTTATTGGAATCCGACCCAACGATACGCCGAAACTTTTAACGAATTGCCGCCTAAACTAACAACGCGCTGCCGCTCGAATGTGAAAGCACGGACGGACTTAGGACACGGTTGCAGCGCGCTTTAGTGCTTTTCATTTCGTGTAAACTTCTGGCTAAGTTACGATCCATGCGTATTCGTTGATGCGATTTACAAATTGCTCTTATATCCAAGTTTCAAGTTCTTGCGGGATACCTGGCATAACTTCACTTGTTATGCCCAAGAATAATGCTCAATATTTGGAGAAGTTCATAACATTTGAACGATCGCGAAAAACTTGTTTGTTGTTCGAATGGCTAACGGCTCATTTTTCAGTCTAGAAGTTAGAGAGCTCTTTTGTTCGCTTTATTATGAGCGGGCAGTAAAAAAGCACTTATCGTACGAAAGTATACACAATATTTTTTATGCCCGTATAATATTATTGTCAAACAGTAAACACAAGATGGAAGTCGGTTCTCTGGTATAAATTCAATACTTTATTGCCATTTCTCGAACAGTGGTAATTTGCGGCTGGTTGTTTTTCTTTACTGATCACAATAAAAACTGGTTGTATCTTGGATATAGTTTCCCCAAAACAGAGACACCGAGTTACTAGTGAAGGTTGATATACGAGTGTCATTGGGGTTTATGTTCTGACGGAGGATTAGTAAGGTTCAATTTATGTTGGGCGCATGCACGACTGAATTACAGGACCTACACTTATATCGCGGAGGGTAAATGATTAGTTGCGTACTTGTAGCGTGCGTGATGTACTCTCAAAAGTCTTCCCTTATCTTGGGCCTTATTCTTCCAACAATAAAGAAGATTAGGTTTTCTTGTAAGTTTTTCAAAAAGGAATTATATTAGGGTTTGTTTTGGTGAAAGTAAGATTAAGTTTTGTATGAACGCGATCTTCGGAATTAGAATGACCTACCACCCTAGAGGAGTCTCAAAAGTGTGATATTATTCATTAGGTATAAGTCACACCATATAAAAGTTTATCAAAAATCGTAGTTATCTGGAATTTACTTGCGTTTAAATTAAAACAAATATCTAGCCTCTGCAAGTTGAAATCTGAAGTAAATACACGTAAACTGGACATATTTTCTCAAACCAAATTATTACGTGCACCAATCGTAAGAAAGTGCCCTTTCCAAGCGACGATACTTAATAAATAAGTCACGGTGGCAACAGATGGCGCCACCAGACAGTTCCTACAGTTTATTCCTGTTTCTCGATAGACGATCAAACTTCGCCATGGTAATATATAGCTGACCCGCTCCCCTTGCCGTTTTCAGCTTTTTAATCCCGTGATTTATATCACGTACGGAGAACGATTTTTGAATACAATAAATTTTATTCTTGACGATAAATTTCTTGTCCAGTGATCGAGCTACGGTAGTGTTTGGTACCTTGTTCGTGAGATTTTTATGTTTGAGAAAAGGAGGATGAGGAAATGATACTGTGTTTTAAAAATGGTTCGATATAATATGTTTACAAAATACACATTTAGTACCGAGCTGTGTTGTTAGAGACTACTGATATAAAATTTCCAAATGTTATCGTAACTTATAACAATTGTACAAAAAACAAACTAGGTACCTAGTATCAAGAATAAGACGTTTTTCAAGAGCTCCATCGTTCCAGGCGTAACCTCATATCGTTTCCTAGACAATTTCTCGACTATCAAACAACCAAGACACTAAATAAGTTCAGTATAGAAAACTTTAACACTTCGTTGGTAATCTCCTTACAAAAACTTAACTACTTAAAATTGCCGCAGTAGATAAAGGTCTGAAGAAACCAAAGCAATGGTAAACAGGGCTTTTTGTTGGGAGCAAATAATCAGCATATCGTGAAAGTAGGTGAGTTTTGATATGAACGTAAGCACTGTCTGTGGTATGGACATCTGAAGATTCCCACCTCAGTAAAGATGCTTCATGGAGTTGTGGAAACCACAGATAATGTTTGCAGACAGTGTTTTGTTCAAGAATCTACTTAATTTATGCACTCTTCCTAATTCCTGCTATATAAATAAATGTGAAAGTTTGGATGGATTCATGTTTGTTACTCAATCTGACTGATGAAATTTGGCATAGAGATAGTTTAATAGCATATAGATTTTTTTGTTTGTTTTTTCCACGCGAACGAAGTCGCGGGTAACAGCTAGTATTAATAAAGTAATTCATTTATACAATGGCGCCGTGAAATAAGGATACGCGACCCCACCTAAAGTGGGAAAAGGCTAGGAAGAAGAAGAAGAATAACATAATGACAGACAACGCACAGCATAAACTGCTGGCTCCAGAAACAAACTTTGTCTGGGTCCCTTTTGTAATGAAGGTCAACCATAGACATATTTAGAAATAATATTTGTTTCGAGCCATGTGTATTTTGTTTTTGGTTGAGAGGTCGATATTAAAAACAGCTTAAAAACTTACATAGATTTATTTTTTGATATATCTATGAGGTCAACACTCAGGTAGGATTTTTGGCTAATTCTTCTTCATAGAAAATGGAAGTTTGTATTTTGGTTAGTTTTGCTGAAGGAAATCATCAGTCATATGACCTTTTACGGGATAATTTAGTAGTCGCTTAGTACATTATTATGGTTAGCTTAACATTTTTATTATTATGCTAAAAGCTTTATAAGATAGATATTTAAAGAAAAAGCTAAATATTTTCTATAAATATTGATAATTGTCCTTTTGCATAACATTCCAAATTACTTGATTATCAACTATTTATTTGGTAAATCTTATTTTTTTAAAGTCCATGGTCATATTGATCAGATAAGTAGAAAAATTTGTCTGTATTGCAATACCTACCATTTAGAAATCTTCGTAAGAACTCTACAGAACTCACAACCACAAGTATCGGAAAATACATAATGCAAACGTTCGTCGTTCCAATGAAGCGATAGAAATCGCTTCCATGGAATTCGGTCCAGTTATTTTGAGGCTCCCAGGAATGTTCGATTCCATGCATATGCATATAGTCCCACATGTACTTTCAAAAACGTTTGCTCGCTACGTCTAGTTATTTGGGTGACCATTAAAATGGGTTACCTAAACCTTACACATGCCTTAGTCCATCTGTGGGATGATCTAGTCTGACCAAACCATAACCGACCGACCATAGCTGACAGAACCAAAGCATACAATTGCTGACCCCAACGAATTCTTGAAAAAGGGGAAGTCATTTCCTAATTTTTATTGGCTTATGTTTAACTTACCACCAGATATAGTAACATATAACAGACAAAAATAGTAAATGATCACCAAAATTAAACCCGCATCTTATTGTAAAATTATAACCAAAGTTTTAACATCTCGCTATCCTGTTTAGGCAAAATGACTCCAAATAAATCATTGTTAACCCAAAAGAAGTAAATGATCACCAAAAGTAGTAAATGATCACCAAAATTAAACCAATGACCAAAAAGATTATAAAATTTCTGGGAGCAACTTGGAAGTAGCGCTCGCCGGCCGCTGCCGCGGCACCGCTCGCTTTGCTCGCTCGGCTCGCGCGCGGTTGGTCACAGTTCTAACCTTTTTTTTTTTTTTTTTTTTTCCGGGGTGGAAAATCCTCATTGGATGTCCCCCACCCTGGGGGGGGCAGAGGGGTCTGTCAGACTCGTACTGACTAAAAACCACCCCGGTGTTCCATCTCACACCTACGCTGGGGGTCGCGGGAACAATGATACTTCCGCAACCCCCGGCTAGTGCCGGCCCGCATCCGCGGGCCTCGATCTCTGGTTAGGGGGGAGTGAGGTGTTAGACTCCCCCCGCAACATCTAAGAGGGGCGCGCGTGGAACACTTCGCGCCACCACCTCGGGTCCTGGTGTGTGTGGGGGTGACGGACGTCCCCGAGTCCGTCGCCCCTGGACCCATTTAGGGGGGCTGGAAGAGGGCGTTGTCTGCCCTCCGCCGACGCCCGGGGCGTCTGCTGCGGATCGGGTGAGCGGATGAAATCTCCCTCTCCCTCTCCGCAGCCTCCTTCTGTGAGACGACTGTTTCGCAGAAGGATACCACCGCGTCCCAGGACTCTTCGCTGCAGACCATAGACTCGACTACGGCCGGCAGCGATAGGTCACTGCCTACTTCTGAGATGAGGTCACGGCGTGGCTCCTCCCAAGCGGCGCACTCTGCCAGCGTATGCCACGCCGTGTCCTCCCGGCAGTCGACGCAGTGGTGACACCGGGCGTCCGGCTCCCTGTTTATGCGACACAGGTACTTCCCGAAGCAACCATGCCCCGAGAGCACCTGCGTCACACGAAACGACAGGGAGCCGTGCCTCCTCCCGAGCCAGCGCTCGAGCACCGGCCGGACCGCCTCGATGGTGACGAGGCCGGCGGTAGGGCGTAAAAGCCTGTCCCGCCATTCCGCCACTAGGACCTCGCGGAGCTGAGACCGACGCAACTCCATATGTCGCTGCATCAGCCCTTCGCCCCGCGCCCGCGCTTCCTCGCGCCAGCGATACAGTGACGCAAGTACTTTCGCCTCTAGGTCCCAGGGCGGGGATCCGGCCAGTACGCAAGCCACCTCGTAGGAGATCGTGCGATACCCCCTGATGACTCTGACGGCCATCGCTCTCTGCGGCTTCCGCAGAACTGCGATGCTACCGGCCGTCAGGTCAGCCGCCCAGATCGGGGCCCCATACAGGGCCATCGATCGCACGATCCCCACGTAGAGCCGCCTACAAGCGGCGCTCGGGCCCCCCAGATTGGGAAGCAGCGTTGAAAGCGCCCCAGCCGCGCCCAACAACTTGGGCGCCAGCCGCCGGAAGTGGGGGCCGAAATCCCACCGGCTGTCGAGCACCAATCCCAGGTACTTCATGGTAGACTCGACAGCGATTCGAGCCCCCCCGACCACGATGTGGGCATCGGGCGGTGGCGCCCGCCGGGGACCATGAAAGACCATGGCCTCCGACTTGTTGAGGGCCACCTCCAGGCCAAGGCGCCGTATGCGGCTCACCACTTGTGAGACCGCAGCCGTTGCCAGCAACGCTGCCTCCCTGTACGAGCTCCCCCGGGCGGTGACCAGCGTATCGTCCGCGTAACACGTCAGGTCCACGCCCGGTTGGAGTTCGCCCCTCAGCACCCAGTCGTAACCGATGTTCCACAGAGGCGGGCCCAAGACCGAGCCCTGTGGAACACCGCACGACATGCGGTGCGGATTTTCGACGCCATCACGTCCCACGTAGGTGACACACCTATCCGCCAAATAAGCCCCGACGATGCGGCGGAGGTAGGGAGGCACTCGATGATATCGCAGTGCCTCCCGAACACAACTCCAGGGCAGGGTGTTGAAGGCGTTGGAAATGTCCAAGGACACTGCCAACATCACCCCACCCCGGGACACCGCTTCCTCCGCCAGGACTCTCACCTGCGATATCGCGTGGATGGTGGAGCGCCCATGCCGAAAGCCGAACTGGCTTTCATCCAAGTCCGGCCCCTCTCTGTACAAGTGGCTGACGAGGCGGGCAGCGATTATCCGCTCGAACAACTTACCCACCTCGTCTAGCAGCACTATGGGCCGGTACGCGGACGGCGAGTCCGCAGGGCGCCCCGCCTTCCTGAGCAGGACCAGACGACCAGATTTCCACAAAGTGGGAAACTGGCCCCGCTCAAGGCACGCAGTGAAGAGTCCTCTCAACCAGGGCTCTAGCTCCTTCAGAGCGAGGGCTAATACTTGGCCGTGGATCCCATCGGGCCCCGGAGCCACGTTCTTGGCCCGGAGCCGCATCACGGCCGCCCCCATCTCAGCCTGTGTCACCTCTGGGACGCTGATGGCGTCCTCCTCTGTAGACTCTGCGGCTGTGGGCAAAGCCATCAGCGGTGGGATGTAATCCGCTCTCGCCGGGAAGAGGGCTGCGACTACCTCCTCCAGCAGCTCAGGTTGGAGACTCTCCGTAAGCGGAGGCGCAGCGGCTCGAAGTTTCCCTCGAACCGCTCGATAAGGACGCCCCCAAGGATCCCGGTCTAGAGTCTCCAACATCTCCTCCCTGGCTCGCTTCTTCGCCTCGCCGATGGCCAGCCGCAGAGTCTCCGTCGCCGCGCGGTACACCTCATACCGCGCGGCTTCTTCGTCAGAGACCCGACGACGTCTCCTCCGGTATCGGGTGTACTGGCGTCTGGCCGCTACGCACGCGACACGCAACTGTGCGATCTCGGCGGACCACCAGTACACCTGGCGCCTCACTGACTGTGCGTGGACCCGGGGCATGGACGCGTCGCTGATTTGCGTCATCGCCCCGCGGAACCACAGCGCCTCCTGTTCGACGTCGACGGGTCCGGTCGTTGCCGACTCCCGGATCCAGGCCTGGACAACGGTGGCTTCCTCGAGAAGTTCCCTGTCGATGCGCTTGCGCGCCCAGCGCGGAGCATTCGTTCGCGGGGCTGGCAAACTGCGGCCGCCGGCGGTCTGGGTGGAGACGTCGAAACGGATATATCTGTGATCCGATAACGTCTCCACCTCCACGGCGACACGCCAGTCGTGGACACGGCTCGCGACAGCAGGGCTAGCGAACGAGATGTCCACTATTGACCCGCCCCGCTGCCGCACGCAAGTGTGGACCGAGCCCCGGTTTAGGACGACCAGGCCAGTGGTGATTGCCCACTCTTCCAGCACCTCACCCCTAGCATCGGTTACCGGAGATCCCCACGCCGAAGACTTGGCGTTGAGATCCCCTAGCAACAGCACAGGGCGAGGGTGGAGTCGGCCTACGACGGCGCCCAACTCGACAAGGAAACTCTCGAAGTCGGCGAGACTCTTGTTAGGCGAAAAATAAACACCAACTATGCCAACGCCGTCCGCGAGGGCGGCCACCCAGCCGTGACCTCGGGACGGGCTGACAAGAGCCCCGCCAATGATGGCCACCAAACCGTCGAGGTCTCCAACCCAGTTGTCTCTGGGTGGGACGTAATACGGCTCGGCGACCACAGCCACGTGAATCGACCACTCTGCCATGCTCTGGAGCAAGAGATCCTGAGCTCTGGCAGAGTGGTTGATATTGCCCTGGAGGAAATGGTAGAGCGTCATTATGCGCAATCCATTCCCTCCACTCCATTCCTAGGCCGGGTGTCGGCCAAAAAGCAGCCAGGTTGACGAGGGGGTAAAGAGCCCCCGGCAACCTTGGCCCTCCTTCTCTTCTTCTGCTGCGTGGGTGCGCCACAGGCCTTTCCACCCGCTCTGTGCCCAGCGGGCCTCCCTGCAGCTGTACAGAGGCTGCAGTTTGGCGCCGCGGAGCAATGGGCTGCCTTGTGGCCGGGCTGACCGCAGCGATAGCATTGTTCACTGCGGTCCGTTTCGGCGGTGCATCGTGCCCTGACATGCCCAATGTCCAGACAACGATAGCACCGCAATGCCCTGGGTTGCAGCAGCTTGACCCTCGCTGCAACCCACCCCACCAACAGTCGTCCACCGTCAGCGACTTTTTTCGCCGCCGCCACCGGGCACCGCACCCAAATCATGCCGAGCCCGGAAGCGTCGGCGCGGATCTCGCCCGTACGAATGTCCTCGGACGGACATCCGCCGGCTTGGGCGATGGCCGCCGCGACCTCAGCTACGGTCGTCGAGTCGTCCAAGCCGTCAACACGCAACTCAGCGGTCTTCATCGGCCTGGACACCCGAACGTCCTCCGGATTGAGGACCTCCCGCAGCTTGGCGGCCAACATATCCGCCTTTTCGGCGCTTGAGGCACCTGACACCTCGAGCAGCCGCGCCCCCGTAATCGCCGACCTCATTCGGAAGCCGGACGGTGTGCCAAGGTCGGGGAACGCGACTTTGGACTTCGCCTCTGACAAGACTGCCTTGTATGTGACGCCCCTTTCGACGGCTCCGGGCAGCAGCGTGATCGCTACAGCCGCGGAGCGTGGGGCTCTGACTTTAGGCGGTCCCGCGGCCTTCCTGATTTCCGGTGCGGGTGCTCCAGCAGGTGCCGGCGGCGCCGTCTTCTTCTTTCGACGGCGGCCCCTCTTCACCACCGTCGTCCAGGCCTCCGTGAGGGTGCCAGGCGGGGTCACCAGGGTCGCAGCCGTCGACCGGGTAGTAGGTGTGGACCTGCCCTCCGCGGGCTTGCTGGGCCCTTTCCCAACATTTCTCGGCTCAGCCGCTGCCGGCTGGGCCGCTGGCCCAGTTTTAGCGGGCCCCTCCTGTCTCCGCTTGTCCGCAGCGAGCGGTGGGCGGGAGGTTTCAGCCGGAAGCAATCTCGACTCCATCGCCTCTATACGAGCACCCACCATCCGCCCGCACTGCATCATGCAGATGCGCGCGATCTTTTCGATCTCCGCATCCGCAAGTGCAGAGACCGATGATGGGGCCGGAGATGGAGCCGACGACGGCGCCATCGGTGGGCTCTTGAAGGTAGAAGCTGACGTCTGGGCGGCGAACTGCCGCTTGAGCTCCTCTAGCTCGGATCGGAGACGGCCGTTTTCCTCCCACAACTTCTCCGTCTCGTCCGTGGTTGTGCGGTTTACGAGGACCTCAACCGCCTCCCGTATGTCGCTCACCGCCTGCTTCAGGGCATTTGTAAATGTGCCCTTCAGGTTGCCTGACTTGGTCGCAACCTTCAGGACAACCTCAAGCCCGTCCGTCACTTGGCGACTGAGCGCCACCGCTGACATGTCCCCACCGGCAGCCGTCCGAGCCAAGCGCCGCTCTCGGGCCTGTCGGGCCAACTCGCTGACCTCGTCAGCTGCGACAGCCCGTCGCTGCGCCCGCTTTGCGGCGTTTGCCTCCGCCTTATTTTCACCTAGCAGGGACGTGGTGGAGCCACCACTCTGGTCCGCACTCATGTGCCCAGGGTCACTCTGCACGCACTCTGCAGGGGCAGGCGTGTCGGGCCGAGGCAAGAAACGTCCCCGCGTGTCGCGTCCCGGCACCCGAGCGGTGGCAACACCCGCCACTCCGCGACCCCTTCCTCTCCGTCCTGTTGACACCTTCGGGGCCGACAGGTTCTCCTCACTTGAGGAAAGACCCAGCGACCCCGAGTCCCTGCCGCGCGGACGCTTCCTCCAAGCTTTGGAAGTGCCACGCGAGTCCTGGTCGGACAAATTGTCTCCATGACCTGAGCCTCCTCGGCTCTTGTTGCCGTCGGCGACGGCAAGAGGTACGTCCACATGGGGACTTGAGCCACCTCGGCTCTTGTTGCCGTCGGCGACGGCAAGCGGCGCATCCTCGTCGCGCAGTCGCTCCTGGTGAACCTGGAGCTCCTTTTCTCGCTCGTGGCGCAGGTCGGCGGTGGTCTGCCGGCCTGCGAGACTATTGGTGCCCCCCTCAGATACGATGGGGCTGCCCTCTAGGAGATCCCTAGAGGGGCGGGACTGGCCCTTGCGTTGCGCAAGGGTACCCGCCTGAGGATTTTTTTTTCTTTCTTATTTTATGTTTAGGGTGATTTTCACCCATTGCGATAGACGATCATAATTATAGTGAACCATAGACGTGCTACTCGCTGCCAATGTACTTGACAGTTTAAAAAAGGCTTATGTTTAACTTACCACCAGATATAGTAACATATAACAGACAAAAATAGTAAATGATCACCAAAATTAAACCCGCATCTTATTGTAAAATTATAACCAAAGTTTTAACATCTCGCTATCCTGTTTAGGCAAAATGACTCCAAATAAATCATTGTTAACCCAAAAGTAGTAAATGATCACCAAAAGTAGTAAATGATCACCAAAATTAAACCAATGACCAAAAAGATTATAAAATTTCTGGGAGCAACTTGGAAGTAGCGCTCGCCGGCCGCTGCCGCGGCACCGCTCGCTTTGCTCGCTCGGCTCGCGCGCGGTTGGTCACAGTTCTAACCTAACCTAACCTATTTTACAACATTAAATAGCGCAATAATTTGCTATTAAAATTTGGTGATCAATTTACTAAATTTGGTGATCATTTACTATTTTTGTCAGTATATTACTAGATTTGGTGGTTAGGGGTTATCGTCACAAAGTTTTTTTTGGTGGTCATTATATTTATTCCCATTTTTATTTTGTCTACGATCCCATCTGATGTTGATGCAAAGTAGGTATATTTACTACGTTTGATACAGTAACATTTTTGTTTTGAAAGAAAAACCTGCTAAATATATCATTATTAGAGCCAAGTACGCACTAGCGACTTTTTGTTGACCAATAGTTTGATCGTTCAGGGAATCAGTATGGAGCAATATTGAAGTGCACGCATTTGGCGGTTATTGCTCCATACTTATACACTGAACGATAAAACTATCGATCAACAAAAAGTCGCTAGTGCGCGCTGGCTCTTATAAACAGGAATCAATCATGACTATGTTATAAAAACTTAATAATAATAACAGGCTCACGATACTCAATTATGCAAATAGGTTTAAGCCATTTTACGGTAACGACGCAGCTTATTTAGGCTTCATGCTAATTTGCTACTATAATCTGTGAGTGCTAAATCCTGTCATGTGTGCGGAACCCGACTAGATAGCGTTGTTCCTACGTATCTGCAATGCAAATGTTCGCATCAGAATTCCATGCATACGACTCTGCCCAATGACGGTCTAACAACATTTTCAGAATAAAACTGACATTAATAAACGCTGGGTACCTCGTGCGTTATGTTTTCGGCATTTTCAGAAGGTATTATAATGTTGGTTTTTGTTGCTGCGGTAATCATGAATTAGTATCAGAAGGTGAATAATATGCAGTGTAGTACCCATCAGCTTTATTTTTATGCATTACTAGCTGCTGTCCGCAGCTTCGCCCACGTAGAATAAGTATTTACTATCTTTATTAACTGTAGCTAATATATTAAATTAACATGATGTTTAATTATCATTATCGTAAATTTTCATCAATATTCATTCAGTAGTTTTTGCGTGAAAGAGTAATATAATTAAAGCGCTTTACACTTCAATAAAAATACTATTTAGAAAAAAACAATGAAAAAAAAACCAAACAAAAAACTCTTCAGCCATTTCCTTGAAAATCTGTATCAGGCTAACTTTTATATAATTAAAACTCCGGATTGGCGAACTCCACCGCTGCAAGAGCGAATAATTCATAAGAAGGTTAATTAACTTCGTGCTTCCTCGGCAGTTCGTACGTACTCGGGCACGTTATAAAATTGAATTATTCCCATTCATCTAATAGCACACATTGACTTTCGATCGACCCGGGTTGCGGGAATACCGCTAAATGCGATAATACACGAACAGGTGTTCAAATTCGTACTCAGTTTTTGGTGCCAGATCGCGTTGATACCAATCTCCGATAATGTCGTATGTAGATGGACGATTTGATTGAAAACCGTTCGTTATATTAATGTATCCGATGATGGGGATGACGATGATTTTAAAATACATACGTTTTGATAGATAGGTACTTTTTAGGGTTCCGTACCCAAAGGGTAAAAACGGGACCCTAAGACTCCGCGGTCCATCTATCTGTCTGTCCGTATATCACCAGGCTGTATCTCTTAAACCGTGATAGCTAGACAGTTGAAATTTTCACCGATGATGTATTTCTGTTGCCGCTACAACAACAAATCCTTCCTAATGCGCACAGCAAAAGAGTGGAACTCATTGCCTGCGTCTGTGTTTCCGAACGCATACAACCCGAATCTCTTCAAAGTTAGAGTGAACAGGCTTCTTCTGGGTAAGCTCACTCCATCGTCGACTCTGTCTCTGTCACCGACCTAGACCAGAGTCAAGAGCAAACCCATCATAAATAAAAAAAAAAAAAAAAAAAAATAACATAAATATTTAAGTGGGGCTCCCATACAACAAACATGTTTTTTTATGCCGTTTTTTGCGATGGTGGTACGGAACCCTTCGTGCGCGAGTCCGACTCACACTTGGCCGGGTTTTTTTACATTTGGAGGATTGACACTCAAACAAAAGATTGATTTCATTGCAAAGCAAGGTGATTAGGCATCATCAAAAAGGTTCTTGACCCAAAAAGACTCCCATAAAGTCGTCGGCACCTGAAGTTATCCTTTCAAAATAATCCAGCAATAAATGTAAAATTGAAGAAACGTTGATGTCATTGCAAAGGAAGGAAATAGGCATCATTAAAAAAAGTTGCTTCACCCAAAAATACTCTCTCAAAGTCGTCGGCCTCTGAAGTTATCCTTTTCAAAATAATCCAGCAATAAATATAAAATTGAAGAAACGTATAAAATAATCATAATATTGTTTCTAGAACAGTGCACGTTATCTTCAATGAAAACTGAACGGAGACAGTTTAATGAAAAATTTCTTGTCACGTCAGAATAGAATATGTCCCCTTAGAGGCACCTTAATAAGATTCCTCCCATTTTGAACTGCATTTTGCCGTATCTTCATTGTGAATTAAATTTTTGAGTCATATTGTAAAGGACATCGTAGAATTTCTAACAATTATTTTTAAGTATAAAATGTTTTTTTTTTGTTTATGTTATTGAAGTCATGCTTATTTTTTACTTAACGGTGGGGTACATGAATTAAGCTAATGTCAAATAGTATGAAAGCTTGGGAGAAAGTTATTGAAAGGCGGCTGATATATCGCAGAACCAATTTGGTTTTATGCCTGGTCGGGGTACAACGGTTGCCATTTTTGCAATCCGCCAGTTGTGCGAGAAAACTTGATACAGAGGTGCACATAAAAACTTGCACAATGTGTTTTTGACCTCGAAAAGGCATACGACCGGGTTCCTCTGAAGGTTTTGTAGTGGGCTCTTAAGAAGAAAGGTGTGCCTGGAAAGTATGTAGAGTTGTTTCGAGCGATGTACAGTCGATTCAGTACCCAAGTTAGGTCTACAGTGGGCATTACTGGCAGCTTGATCAGTGTGGCAGTCGGCGTTCACCAAGGCTAGGCCTTCAGTCCTTACTTCTTCCTGTTGATAATGGACGCTCTGACGTCGGACATACAGGAAGAGGCACATGTTGTATGCTGTTTGCCGATGACATTGTGCTGGTTGCCGGGAGTGGCCTAGAGGTCCAAATTGGAGGTGTGGTGGCACAGACTGGAGAGTGTTGGCTTCAAATTGAGCAGAAGCAAAACTGAATTCTTGTTTTGCGATTTTGGCGGTATCTCCAGTTCAAAGCCCTCGCTGGAACGCCCATACCAATCTGCTCCGACTGCCGGTACCTAGGGTCGCTTGTCCAAGGGGATGGTGAGGTAGACCGAGAAGTAACGCACTGGATCAACTTAGGATGGACGAAATGGCGACAGATCACTGGAACAACTTGCAACCCACGGATGCCCCTTAAGTAAAGGGGAAAATCTACAAATCCGTGATAAGACCTGTCATACTGTATGGATCAGAATGTTGAGCTGTGAAAAAAATTGATGAAAATGTGATAATTTTAAAACAAAAATTTATCAAAGCTATTCTCAATTGATGCGTTTACTAACAACCAGCATTCCATATTGATTTATATAGAAGACTACTTATTTCGCAAGTACTCTTAGTGCACTAATATTAAAATTTTATAATTAAAGAGGATATTTAAACTCACCACAAAGTCTCGGGCTTTCACATTGAGGGCTACTGGATTATCTCTTATAATGTTTTAGACCGACGCCACGAATAATAAGAAGGGTTCTCTTGATATTTTCTGAGCAAACTCTGAAATAGCTTAGTTTCTAAGTGATCTGCCTCCATTGTTCCAGTGTTCGTAAGCACGACAGCCGGCTGAAGGTTTAGGCTCAATCTTTAGAAGAATAACATTTCTTTGGTTCTTTTGGTATTTTTTTAAAACCTTTTTTTGCATTATTACGAATACATTTAACATAAATTGGTCAGATCAGTCCAGTTGTGCTCAATTGCGCTTACTAAACACCAACATTTCATTTTTATTTATAAAGAAGAAGGTTTCTCTTGATATTTTCTAAGCAAGCGCCTGAAATAGCTTAGTTACTAAGTGCTCCTCCTGCCGGTAAGTACTAATTTAATGCGGGCGGCAGCTAGTGTACTATGGGCATTAGGTCGACTACATTATTTTAGGGTACACTAGTCGAAAATTCTTCCATACAAACGTAGTCTGGCTTTTACTCCACTGTTTGACAATGTACGTTCAAAATAAAAATGATATCAATTTGTCTCATCATTATCTAGCCCTGTATGGAAGCAAAAGGGTAAAAAAAATATTTACTTGAAAGTTATGAGCTCCGAAAGTTCCATATTTCAACACAAATTTTAACGCATATTTAGGCGCAAATAAGTACCATATGAAGAAGGAAAATTGAACAACGGCCTCCATACAGGGATATATTAGTAGTTTAACAATGCAAATAATTTTATTTTGAAAAGATACATTCAGTCGTTTTTTCATGATATCCTATATGTCTATCCAAAGGTCTGTTTATAAAATTTCGCGCGTTCGTTTTCGTTCTAAATCATCATTCATTTCGCTACAAATTTGCAAAAGTGTGTATTCGTACGCGAACTACCATCTTACTGCTCATAACAGCATCTATCTGTTCGGCACGTGTTGTCGTTTGATATAGCATGAATTTTAACCCCGCGCACAAAATAGTTCGTGCCGTCGACTAGTGTACCCTTAAGAAGCAAGCAATTCCAAAAACTTACAACTCGTTGTACAAGAAAGAGCGACACTAGAAGTCTGGTAAATGTACATAATAATATGCATCAAATTTATTATATTATTGTAAACACGAACCTTTGAGTGATTACTGATTGACTTTAGGCTTCAATTAAAATGAAATGCATGTGTCTGGACCTTAGTTTTTAATATCTATATCCTTTTTCCTAGTTTTAATTTATAATTACTTTTATTTTTATTAACGTGGCTTACGTGGCTGTCTGTGCTAAACGTAACGTTACAAAGACCAATGGGTGATATCGCTGCACATACTATTTACATTATATATTTTTGAAGCAATAGTCATAAAAGTCACACTTTATTAAATGCACTTGCCTACCACTCACAGACATGGGCTCAAAACAAATGTCTACTTTCAGTTAATACTCTAAGGCACTTGGAAAACAATATATCACGGGAATTTAACGCGATGATTTAGATTATTTATTTACCTATTTCACCCGACGTTATATATTATAAAACGTGTATATTGATTTTCAATTATGAAACGCGAAAGTTTTACAGTTAATAATCCACTAGGATTTCAAAATTACCTCGTAAATCATCGTGAATTATACTTTTTAACTTTTGACAGGTACGTAGTGCGTTCGAAAATAAATGTAATATGTCAAAGGACAATGGCAGAAGCCCATTACATTGTTTTAGTTGAGATTAAATTCCTGCGTAATGACGCACGAATTTAATGAAATGAAAAATATCTGGTTTAATTCAAGGTCACGTCCTGAATAAATTTGTGCAAGAATTTTTGTTCAAGGACGCCGGGAATAATAGATATTAACTTTTGTAGTATGTTATGAACTTGTGTAGGTTATGTCTGGGTAACTTTTAATCTTCTTCTTTTCGTGTGAGGTGTGGCCACCTCTGATGTCAGAGTTAATTAAGCCGCCTCTGAGAAACCCCACAGGCCTCTGACTTGGCTATTTCAGACTTACATTAACTATATAAGTCCAGGTTTCCTCACGATGTTTTCCTTCACCGTTGCCTGTGATGTCCAAGATAAACTTAGAAAGTACATATGAATTTGAAAAAGTCACATTGGTACTTGCCCGGATTTGAACCCACGACCTCAAGCACGACAGGCGAGGACTTAATCACTGGGCCACCACGACATATATAACTTTTAATAATGTGTTAAATCATCGATACATATAATAAGTCAGTAGAAAAGTCGTTTTTGTACATCGAATATATTTCCAAAAAAAATAGCCACGGTGTTAAAGGAGAACAAACAGAACCCATTTCCAGCATTTTTGGAATTTTGGTCTGTTTGTCTGTTTATCTGATAATCTGTTTATCTGTTTGTAAAATGTACGAAATCAATGTAGATAACTTATATCTATAAAAATTGTGCGTATTTTGAAGTATTATTTTGTTTCATCGCAATTGGTTAACTCTATCAAAAGTTAGATGAATTTAAAGTGTTAAGAAGTAAAATATCGCAACATACGCAATTCAGATACTCGGACTGTTGAATTGAACTGAACTGACTGTTGAACACTCGATAGATGGTTGTGCATTCCGCGCCATTTTCTGAATGGCGGTGTTAAGATTTTCCGTGGAAGAATGACCATAGAAAAAAAATTAGTAGGTAGTTAGGGTCCCTAAAACCCGCCCGCCGCGGCGAACCAGGGGGTCAACTCTCTATGTCGAATCTACGATATACCTTCAAGGGCTATTTCATGTGTGGCTAGAGAAAAAATAATAATGTGGGACCTAATGCACGAGACTTATAAAAATGCGTTTTATGAGATATTAGGTATTTTTTACCGTCTTTCCAAAAAGGAGGTGGTCTTTTGTATATGTTCATCAATATCTCCGTCAATTGTGGACCAATTTTATTTGAAAGAGTATGTTCCCAAATTGGTCCCATTTTAATTTGGTGAAGATTTGATGTAGAACTTCGGAGGTATACAATAGAACTCTTCAATAAATGACGGCAAATCTCTCGGGATTGCTGCAATCGCATGTCTGTTTATTGTTTATACCATTTCATAAAACAACATTACGGCATTAATCTCTAAAGGGGTACGCGGATGTGTACAGTTCACCTTGGAACACCCTCATTTCACCGGTTATGTTCAAGTTTTATGATATTCGGGTAATCTATTCTGGCATTATAGGTACCTTACTGAAAAACTTGCCTATTAGGTACAACTAAAAAGTGAAAAATAAAAATAAACATTAAAAATGACTACCAACTTCCAAATAAAAACGGTAGTCGGTGTCTTTGGTAGGTACCAATTTTTTTCGTTATGGACACCGACTTTTAAAAAGAAAGTTATTTTTCACTTTGTAGTGTTTTTATTTGGAAGTCGGTAGTATTTTTTTGAAAAAAGGTTTTTTATGTTTTCGTTTCGGTGTGGTGTTCTGGAGTGCTACTAGATGGCGCGCAGCAAATCTATCCTTACTTTTTTTAAATGAAGTCGATATTCGTCTCCCTAAAGTAAATAGTATTCTGTGCAAGCGTTCGCTGATCTAGGTAGGTAGGTCTTGGTAAGTAATAGGAATAGGCAGTTAATAGGAGCGAAGCTGCGGGCACAGCTAGTAGATAATATTTTTCATTTTCGTGGAAGTAAAAGGATTGCCCGCATTAGTATTTCCCTTGCCTAGTTATTTCAGCATGATATATAAAATCTAATATATATAAATCTCCTGTCACGATGTTTGTCCGCGATGGATTCCTAAACTACATAACCGATTTTAAATTAAATTGGCACACCGTGAGCAGTCTGGTCCAACTTGAGAGATAGGGTAGGGTAGGGTAGGGTAGGGTAGGTAGGATAGGTAGGGTAGGGTAGGTAGGGTTTGGGTAGGGTAGGTAGGGTAGGGTAGGGTAGGGTAGGGTAGGGTAGGGTAGGTAGGGTAGGTAGGGTAGGTAGGGTAGGGTAGGTAGGGTAGGTAGAGTAGGTAGGGTAGGGTAGGGTAGGGTAGGTAGGGTAGATGAATGTTTGGAGTTTTTATGGCAAAACAAAGTTTGCCGGGTCAGCTAGTATACTATATGGAAAGAGTATATTTATTTAAGCGCCTTTGACGTGAATTATAAGGTCGTTGTCTACAACCAAACTATTTTTTTTACACTTGGATACTAGTCTTTTTGCCTATCATTAATTGAAAGTAAGTAATTTATTCATTTCTACTACATAACAGTATTTTTACCTACCTGCAAGAAACACCTTCATTTAGACATAAACTGTATTTATATTTCATATACTCCGTTTTATTCACTGACTTAGAAACCTATGGACTTGCCATACCTACGAAATTAGCGTGACTACCTACAAAAATCGGGCATTTAAGATGGCTGCCTTTCGTAGGGTTGTAACTGCGCGAAACATGCGCAGCTGATATCGATATAAACATCGACCTTCATGAATTTGATTAAATTTTTAGAGTTAGCCTCGTAAATGTAATGCAGCTGACACGAATTTTAGCAGTTGTGAGTCTGTTTTATCATAGCCTGTTCTTACACTGGCTCTCTTTCTCTTCAAACCAAAAGACGATAGTGGATGCACTGCTGCTTTGCGGCAGAAATAGGAAAGACAGACGGGCTTCTAGGCAGAAAAGAAGATTTCTTAGAGTATAATCTATCTAAAATTGAACATTTACTAAAGTAGCCATTACAATAAACTTCTTTCTGTGAAAA
Organism: Anorthoa munda; assembly: GCA_945859665.1. Taxonomy (NCBI): domain Eukaryota; kingdom Metazoa; phylum Arthropoda; class Insecta; order Lepidoptera; family Noctuidae; genus Anorthoa; species Anorthoa munda. The sequence continues at coordinate 8,203,150 of OX243913.1, read as the reverse complement.
AATAACTACATTTTAAAATAAAGAAATTATACCTTAAAATATAAATTGTCTGGTATGTTCAATACAAACCAAGTTTCGCTTCGCATTTACACAGCCTTCTGTTACGATACAATAAAGTAATAACAATATAATATGATCAAACCAGGCCCAAAGAAACAGAAGTAGCTATCTATGGGTGTAGAGCATTAGATGATACTTACCAGGAGACGTATGAGGCGACTGGCAATAAATATACAGAGTAGGTAAAAAACTTGGATCAAACAAAACAGGGCGATATTTGGGGTTATAGGAAGTTTTTTTTTTTTTTTACTTTATGTCCTACTGGAAATAGCCCCAAATATCGCCCTGTTTTGTTTGATCTATGATTTTCGGCCTACCCTGTATATACCTAATCCATTAATAACTAAAATGTATTTTTTGTTTCAAATCAGCCTATCGCAGTCCACTGGACAAAGGGCAGCGGGGTAGAGATAATAAATTATACCAGCCTGTAAATGTCCCACTGCAGGACAAATGACTCTTTTCATAGTAAATGAATAATAATATTTTGTTTTCTTCCTACTTTTCGAACAACTTAATTTGTAAGAATTAATATTAGTTTCGGGATATTTACCATGTATATTTAGATAGAAAAAAAAAAACCCGAAACAAATATTAATTCTAATGATTGTGACCATGTCAGCTTAAAAACATATATAACTTAATTTGTGTAAAATAATAACAATTTTATGAAATAAAGACATTTATTAATTCAGAACCAATTGCTTCTATCCATTTCTTCTTTAAAATTTCATTTGTAGGAAATCTGTGCATTAAAATAGCACTGCAATGTATTTTATAACACTTTAACAATATTATCGATACTTATCATAAGCGAACTTCGAACATCACTAACCTTACATACCAATATTATTGTAGATAAACAATGCAAGGAAATATAAAAATAATAACATTTTATGCCATACAAACATGACACAGGTTTCAATAATATTCATAAAGATCATCTTGTAACAATACATAACACAGAATTCTACAAAATTCGACCGGATTAGTGAAAACAAGTTACTAATCTGTGCAGAGTCAAATTAGGCTGATTTTTGTTTTTTCTCGCACCTCACTGTTTTATACAACACGAGGGCATGAATTTCCTATTAATATCTAAACTCAGAACACCAAAATACCTAGTTTCTAGACGTATTTCTCTTTAAAACAACAAAAATATTTTAAGCAAGCAATTGTTTGACAGCACAACTACTCGTACCACAAAACCGCAGAGTACTTGCGGCAATCATCACGGCGACCGGTCACGCATTGACATGATATTGACGTCACACAAAAGTGTTGCCAAGTTTAGTTCTTGACAAACATTTAGATGTCTCTCTTTTCATATGTAGTTCTTGGTTAGTTAAAAAGAAACAAAACGCTTTTTGACATGCGTGTGTCGATTTGATAGATACATGTATAACTATTCTTCATATAGTAGAATATGCCGTCTCCATAGTTTTTTCCTACCTCATTGCTTTTATTATACAAATACAATAATGATTTACTTGTCACTTGGCAGAATAACTGAAAAATGGCAAATGGCAATGAAAGTGAACGGAGTTTTTGGCGGGATTTTTTCGAGTGAAGTTCAGCGGCTGATATTATTATTTGCAAATTGATTCCTAGTGGATCCTGTTTAAACAACTGGATAATATGTAAAATCATTGACAGAAGCGATCTCGCAATAGTGGAGAGTCAAACTGTAGTATTGACTACCCCCTAATCAACTGCCATATACTGGTGTCCCCACCACGCAATTGAGTAGAAAAAGCGCGCCGAACCGTAGTAGTTCTTGAATCGCCACTAGGTGGCTTGCACCTGATTTGTTTTGACGTCCGTACTATTGACTAAACCCGACATAATATAGATAAAATTACCAGTTTAGCAGTTGACGTAATATTTATGTTTTAGAGAAATATTTTCCTTGTTACTAGTTTTTAGTGTGCTATTTCCAAACTCCGTGTTAATTAACTTTGTTACCAACCCACCACATAGCTTATCTATATTTTTAGTAGGTACCTAAATACAAGTTAGAAATAAATAAGAAATATGGCGTAATTGGCTACATTATCTGGATTAAAAGTAATTAGTGGTTCATAGAAAACAGGAATGGGGACAATTTACAAAAAAATAAAAATAGGTTATTGCAGACTCTTCGAAAACATTATAATACAAATTAAACTAATGCTATAAAGTTAAGAATTGTATGTTTATAATTCTTTCTTTAATATAAAGTTACACTGATACTAAGGATAACATCGCGGCAAATATTTTCGGAAGTCGGTGTCTTTGGTACCCCTTGTTTTTATAACTTTTCGAGACCGACTTCTAAAACGAAATTAATTTTGCACGTTTTAGTGTTTTGTTTATGCAGTTGTTTATTTTTTGTGTAAATGTTTTTATATCTCTAAAAATCGACTTATCACATAGACGGAAATCCACATCACGTCTTTCATCTCGCATGTAATTGGTCGATTTTTCATACTCTTTGCCCTTTGCTTTGCCGAATTCATTACGCAATAAGGCTGCGGGAGCGTAAAATTCTCAGTCTCACCTCGTTCCCGGTAGTTACAATCAATAGGTACATGAAAGATAACACCCATACAACCCAATGTGCAACGTCTGTAATGACACAGTCCTGCCTGACTAAGAAACCTTTATTAAGTTCCCAAGTGCTCTTATGCGTGTTTTAATCTACTAATAGTTAGTAGGTTTTAATTTCTATTAAAATAAACCTTTAGCATAGAACTATGACAATCTTAATACTAATTTTTAACCGACTTACCAAAAAGGAGGAGGTTCTATGTTCGACTTCACGTATGTTTTATTTTTATGTACGTTCACCGATATCTCCGTCAATTGTGGACCGATTTTGAAAATTCTTTTTTTGTTTGAAAGAGTATGTTTCGAAATTGGTCCCACTTTAATTTGGTGAAGATCTGATGAAGAACTTCGGAGATATACAACATAACTCTTTAATAAATATCGGCAAATCTCTCGGGATTGCTGCAATCGCATATTTGTTTATTGTTTATACCATTTCATAATATAACATCACGCCAGTACGCTCGAAATGGGTACGCAAATCTCTCATTTCACTGGTTATGTTCAAGTTTCATGTTATTCGGGTAATCTATTCTGGCGTTACAGGTTGTTACTAAACAACTTGCTTATTAAGTAGATAAACTGAAAAGGGAAAAATAAAATAACTTTTTTGCAAAAAAATACTACCGACTTCCAAATAAAAACCTACAAAGTGAAAAATAACTTTATTTTTGGAAGTCGGTGTTCATATGGCAATAAAATTGGCATCTACGAAACACACCGACTTCCAAAAATAAAGTTATTTTTCACTTTGTAGTTTTTAGGGTTCCGTACCCAAAGGGTAAAAACGGGACCCTATTACTGAGACTCCGCGGTCCATCTCTCTGTCTGTCTGTCACCAGGCTGTATCTCATGAACCGTGATAGCTAGACAGTGAAGTTTTCACAAGTGATGTATTTCTGTTGCCACTATAACAAATACTAAAAACAGAATAAAATAAATATTTAAGTGGGGCTCCCATACGAAAAACGTGTTTTTTTTGCCATTTTTTGCGATAATAGTACAGAACCCTGCGTGCGCGAGTCCGATTCGCACTTGGCTGGTTTTTTTATTTGGAAGTCGGTAGATAATTTTTGGCATTTTTTTTTTAAATTAATTCTCAATTATAGTTTCCCAACGTAGATTGTTATCACATTTTGTACTTAACTATAGCAAAACATATCTAATCTATGTTTCTGTTTCCACGTTACCTAATAGTTTGTTATTGTACACGAATAGATACGTTTTTTTTAATATATAAATAATCTCTATCAACGGTCGTTCTCGGTCAATTATGACTGGTTTCAAACCCATTGTTCGACCACTGTAAGTTTACATTTTGATAACAATGTACGTGGACTATGTTTATCAGCGGCGCGTAATATTTCGTGTCATCCACTCAATACGTTTGGTTTTACTAAAGCGTTAGTGATAAACGTATGCGCATTTGTGACTTACAGTGTTGTGTGATATGCAGTGGCTTACAGGTCGTACCTGTTAACCAAAAATAAAGTTTGTACTTAACTATGCACTTGAAGTTTTAATGTTCAATTCAAGTTTTACCGTTAAAACAGATTAGCGTATCGAATTTCGAGGGAAACTTTTTACAAGCCTCTTGTGATCGTGGTGTGATCTGTAATGAAAACGAATAAAGGTTTTTAATTTACAATAAATATAATTTAACTCTTCAATTAATCGCGTAATAAAACTTTAGAAGTGTTTCGGAATGGCTTAAGTGAAAATGCGGCAGTTATACTAAGAAGTGAGTGACCATAATAATTAAATAAATATTTAAGACTAAGAAAATCACCATGGTTTATCTCACCGTGGCAGCAATACGAAGAAAACTAGCTACAAGGAAAGTTTTAATATTTTTAATAATAATTATATGCATGTTAATTCCTCTTGGATCTCATTTGCACGACATGAAAACTTTTTCGAACCGGCTTCGGGCCCAGGATCGACACATTTTGATGAACAGATATCATAGACAATTTGTGAATGGATTTTTCGCAAATCGTGAGGTAAGTGTACCTATTTACGAGAGCTGCGAGTTATTTGGTATATTTTCATTTCAATAACGTTCACAAGATATAAAAAACGTAAGTTATACCAAGATATAGTTTTTTTAGATATAACATTTATATACTCTAAAGCTTATTTCGTATAACGTTATTGGATATAAGATTTATTTAATCGAAAATCATTAGGCCTATCGTTTAAAATATATAATATTGATACCATCTTTATGGTTAACACCCCGATTCAAAGCAATCCGACTAAGATGGTTATATTAGATTAGAAGGTTAAGGCGGGAGCGGAGTGGTTTCTCATTACCGTCACCAGACGGTACCTATTCTGTTTCAATACAAATTGACGTTTAGGTTAAAGCAATCCAGCGTGATCCAAGGAGAAACCTCATCTTTTGTATACATTTTGACATAAGAGATCGTTTAGGTTATCACAAGTGAGTGGGTTATTGGACGACTCGCCCGAATTTAACTCGCCCGAATCGGGCGAATTGTCCACTATTAAAAATATTCATTTTTCTGTGTCGATTCGCCCGAAGTTATTTTATCGGTGGGCGAATCGACCACTCCAATATTATTTAGTGGACGACTCGCCCGAATTTTATTTTAGAGAACAAACAATATAAAAGTACAGTCGTGCTCACCCGTATCGGTAATAATATGAATAATTAATCGAAGTTAATAGATATTGTACTAGAAACTAGGAAAGCAATTCAAACTACCAGGAAGCCAGAATCATGAAAAAGTATTTGCAGAGCTAGAATCATTAGCGGTAGAGACTAACGGAGTACTAGGGCTTCAGAATCGAAAATCGCCCGGTACTCTTTTTACCGCCCATGATTCGATGAAGCGAATATTGCTATCTCCCTCTTAGTGTTTATAAAAACAATAAGAGGGAGACAGCAATATTCACTACAAAAAAAATGAAAGATAAAGCTCTATACGCTATCTGGTAATTTCGGTACCGGTAAAGACTAACTTAAGTACCAGGAGATTATAATCATGAGGAAGCTAGGCTGGAATCACGAGCGGTAAAAGGAGTACCGGGCGATTTTCGATTCAGAAGCCCGAGTACTCCGATAGTCTCTACCGCTAATGATTCTAGCCCTGCAAATAGTTCTTCATAATTCTGGCTTCCTGGTAGTTTGAATTGCTTTCCTAGTTTCTAGTACAATATCTATTAACTTCGATTAATTCTTCATATTATTACCGAGACGGGTGAGCACGACTGTACTTTTATATTATTTGATCTCTAAAATAAAATTCGGGCGAATCGTCCACTAAATAATATTGGAGTGGTCAATTCGCCCACCAATAAAATAACTTCGGGCGAATCGACACAGAAAAATTAATATTTTTAATAGTGGACAATTCGCCCGATTCGGGCGAGTCGTCCAATAACCCGAGTGAGTACGTTAAAAATCTCGGAATAAGTACACAGGTCCCCTCTATGTTGATGAATCATCTGGGTTAGGTTTGTTTAGAAAAATTACAATTAAAGTGCGAAGGCGAACGAGTGAAGCTAGCGTGCTGCGGGAGCGGCGTGACAGAAACGAATCGCTGCAAAACCGACTTCACGTAGTCTTGTCTGCCCTACCCATAGAGTGTAATTTAAAATCGCGTAGGCACGAAGGGGCAAGGAGGCCCGCAAGCTGAAGAGCAGGTGGTTTTAACACAAGCCTCCTCCGCGGCTGAGGCTGGCCGGTCAAGCCAGCCAGCCTCCGTAGTGCTTTGATAGATCTGATGACGAGTGTTTCCCTCATAATAATGTTAGTAAAATACCTAAGTATTAAACACATCTCCTTCAAGCCAATTCCTGAAATAGTGTTTCCTGTCTAGTACAATATATTTATATTAAACTAAAAATGTTCATCATCAAATCACAACGAACAAAATGTCAATCAAAAATAATAAATGTAGTCGCCATGGATACACTCTTAATCCAACCTTAATCCGACCTTAAACTAGTTAGCACCATGAAATCACTTTTAGTCCAATAAGACTCTAATTAGTATAATCTCTCCTTATTCCGTGTTTATAAATACGGAAATTTGATAGTACCAACCTAATGCTTGGAATAAAGTTAATCTTACCTTAGTCGACGTTTATTAATAAGACGGTAAGCGATCTAGTGCTGCATGTTTTAATAGTTTGATTAGACAACATAAACATGTTAACGCTGCAACGAACATATGTTCTAACTCATCAGCATTTGAACAAATTTTTGTATATGAATACCGGTAAAATAGTACAAACAGAACAAAAATTTTATTCAGAATTACTTCATCATTACTTCACAATTCATCATCATTTAAGTTCAAAGGCCTTTTTTCATTTTTAGGGTACCGTACCCTAACGGTAAAAACGGGACCCTATTACTAAGACTCCGCGGTCTGTCTGTCACCAGGCTGTATCTCATGAACCGTAATAGCTACAGTTGAAATTTTCACAGATGATGTATTTCTGTTGCCGCTATAACAACAAACACAAAAACAAAATAAAATCAATATTTTAGGGTACACTAGTCGACGGCACCAACTATTTTGTGCGCGGGGTTAAAATGCGTGCTATATCAACCGACAACACCTGCGGAACAGATAGATGCTGTTATGAGCAGTAAGAACCTAGTATGCGTATGAATTAGCACTTTTGCAAATTTGTAGCAAAATGGATGATGATTTAGAATGAAAACGAGCGCGCGAAATTTTATTAACAGACCTTTGGGAGTCTGGATATCATAAAAAAAACGACTGAATGTATCTGTTCAAAATAAAATTATTTGCATTTTTGAACTACTAATCTATCCCTGTATGGAGGCCGTTTTTCAATTTTCCTTCTTCTTATGGTATTTATTTGCGCCCAAAGATGCGTTAAAATTAGTGTTTAAATATGGAACTTTCGAAGATTATAACTTTCAAGTAATTTTTTTTTTTACTTTTGTTCTTTTATACAGGGCAGATAGTGATGAGACAAATTGATATCATTTTTTATTCTGGACGTACATCATCAAACAGTGGAGTAAAAGCCAGACTACGTTTGTATGGAAGAATTTTCGACTAGTGTACCCTTAAGTGGGGCTTCCATACAACAAACGTGATTTTTTCGTGCGCCAGTCCAACTCGCACTTGGCCGGTTTTTTAGACGTGTCAAAACTATCAAAGTTACACTGTACTATAATTATTTAATTTAAACACGTAAGGCCCCCAAATTGGTATCTTTATTTTAAAAGGCCTTTTATAACTTTTTTGAATGCAACTAAAGGATTATAGATTACATGTAATCTGGTACGATTGTTTAACTGTGACTTCTTTGGATTACAAGTTGAGCGATAGAGAACGGCAGGCTTATTACGTATCATTTGCAAGAGCAAAACGATAGCGATTTTTGCGCAATAATTGGTCTACCATACAGAAGTTTTAAAGTTGTTGGCGGTTTTTTTTTAAATAAGTGCATTAGCAAATGATTTTGTAGGACCTACCATACCTACACTGCAGGTAATGCCGAATTTTTAGACATAAAGCGTTTGATCGCTATCGTTTTGCTCTTGCAAAAGATACGTAATAAGCCTGCCATTATTATAGAATGGCAGATAGGAATGATGAATAGATCATTGATAGTCTTGGTTACATTTGGTGTTTTTCTATCGGTTGACGCGTTTATAAAATAATACATCATAATAGTCTATGCTTCAGAAACAGTTAAAATTTTGTTGTACTGTAACTGAAAAACATGGCTCAACTTTTAAAAGTATATTGTAAATAAGCCATTTAAAAAAAAACGTTTCCGAAATACCGCTAGAAAATGCCTATAAATTTCTTAGGTTAGACATGGATCTATCAGTAACAAAATTATAAATATTTTTTTACTTTTTCAGGCATGGCACTACTCGAAATTAGGTAGTATATTATTTGATCGGAAACCAATCCCAGATCCTAATCCCAACAAAAACAGAAGATTTGTGGTCCTCGTGTGGAAATACTGGAATTGGCTCAAGAACCGTCATGTTTATAACTTTGGGAAGTCAGGGTAAGTGTTACTCTGTGGAAGTGACATCGTGACATAGACTTACCTATTTTTGATCGTGTAGATTTTAGGATACCATGTCTTTTCCACCAAATACAGGTTGAGCTAAACATCGTGGATCAAGCGAAATAGGGCGATAGTTGTGGTTATAAGGAGGAAAAAAAAAGAAAAGCAGATCATAGTTATTTATGCTACAAGTGCGGAAGGCAGGTGATTTCCGATGAGCGGCATTTTTTTTTTTATATCGACACGAGTCGGAAATCATCTTACGTAAGTGTATCATACAACATTTTACTATGCATTGTGCGAGGAAATAAAAAAAAATATCTGAACCAAGCAAAAAATAATAAAATGGCGGGCATATTCAAGCGCGCTCAGCATAACCACATATTAACTAAAAGTTTCTCGGACATATCTACTGCGCATGTGCAAATAGCTGTCACGTCGTAACGCAAACAGGCACGAGTAAAATATACGTTCTGCCAAACATATTTAATGAATATTTAAAATTAATAATTTATTGATCAAAATCTAAATCTAGAGTAATTGAAAACGCCTTTAATGAAGTATTAGTTTTATTTTACCTTTAATACGAATGATAATCTGTACATAAATAATTTTTTAAACTTTTCTCAAATATTAAAAGCTCTATGTGTCGGGCTGACGTTGGAGTTAAAAATAAAAAAATACAGAAAAGTAAAAAGCACTAGTGAAAAAAAGTGACACTTTCCGCGCAGGTTAGCTGCTTGGAAAACGCTCTTTTCGAGGACATACATTGTAATAGTATATTTCATTACGAGTGCGGAAAGCCTGTCATTGCAAAGAATTCCGACAAATTTCTACCTGAGCCGAGGCACAGCCGAAAGTGAGGGTTGACAGTCGGAACAAGTTGCAATGGCGGTTCCGCACGTGTAACAACGATTTTTAATACAGTTGCGAAAAAATTAAGCAATTTAATAAAATAATAAAAGCACAATAAACTCAACTAACTAATCAATTATTTCTTAGAAAAGTTATAATTCACATATACATTAAAATTGTTATAGTTTTTTGTACTAACTGGGAAGTTTTAGGTTGCATATTTACTGTTTGAGACAAACTATTATTAATTTCGTATGATTGTTCATGTATATTTGTCAAAGGTGTTATACAATGGCGTTTGCTAGTTGAAGGAATTGGATCTGATAAATTATCATTATCAACGAAGGTAGATGGACGAACGTTCTCTTCAGTATTGTCATGTGAAGGAGACGGACTGGACTTTAAATTAATGGATTGTGTGATTTTTTTTCCAGTTTCTAGTTTGTTGTTTAATGAATCAGCGATATAGCCTTCTGCAACTTTGTCTGACTTCCAACCTCCTAGTCGCTTAGACGTCAAACTGGCTCCTGAATCTGCCAATAATGTAGCAGGGGTCCTCCTGAAGCTGTGCCCAGTATAATACTTAGCATCCGGCAGACCAAGAAACGTAGCTATTTCTTTTGGCATATTACCAAATTTGTTATTCCCGATTGCTTGAGCTGTACACTTCCCTTTTTGATAATTTTGGAAAAAGGTCCGGATTTTGCTCTTTGGGACCGCTGATCCATATATTTTTGCACTATTCTAAGAAAATCTCCTTCAACAACAAAGCTTCTCGGTATCATATTTTTTTGTATTCGGAATCTTGATTAGTAGCATTTTTCCATGGGCTTCAATATCTTTTAAAGTAATATTGGTAAACTCCTTTCTGCGGCAAGCTCCAACAACGCCAAAAATCAGCGTAACCTACAAAAAAGGGATTTGGTAATATTTTTTAAAATAATATATTAAGAATTGCCAAACTTAAGTGGCAGTGGGCAGGGCACATTGCTCGCAGAACGGATGGTCGATGGGGCAGAAAGGTTCTGGAGTGGCGACCGCGAACCGGAAGACGTTGCGTTGGAAGGCCTCCCACCAGGTGGACCGATGACCTGGTGAAGGTTGCGGGGATCCGCTGGTTGCGAGACGCACGGGACCGGTCAATGAGTTTGCTCGCGCAGTTTAGCTCCCGTCATCCCCTTCGAACTTCTTCGAACTAAGCACCCGAGCTCGCTTCGCTTACTCTTAGAATAATTCATTGACCATAACTATTGAATTACCCAACTGTTACGTAGCAATATTCAAAATGACCAGACAATGTGATAAATATAAAATTTAAATCAGTATTAATTACATTTCCCAATTTAACTTGACTTGATTCATAATGCCCGGGCCCAATGCATTATATATAGTGCACTGATTAATCTCTTGGTCCATGGCATCTATATTTGTAATTACTTTCTCGAAAACGACTCTAACGATTTCGATAAAAATTGCAATTTAAGAGTTTTCGGGGGCGAAAAATCGGGCGAAAAGTCTCACATCTAGGAAAATTCTGTTTCTCGAAAGAAATTGCTTTCTCTATTCGAAATCATTTATAATTACGGATGTCTTTTTTCTTTTTACAGAATCAAAGAAACCAATTTACTTGAAGGGTGCAGTGTGACCAACTGTATCTTTTCTGGCAATGAGAGCCTGATAGATACAGCGGATGCTGTCCTCGTTCATTTGCAAAAAGGTAATATACCAAAAATCCAAAATAGAAATCGGACACAGAGATGGATTTTTTTAAATGATGAGTCTCCAAAAAATGCATTTTCATTGGCGGCAAAAAAACCGACTTTGAACAGTCTTTATGGTATATTCAATTGGTCTATGACTTACCGGTAAGCATATTTTTATTAGTTTCTTATTTTAAGATATTTTATCATCGGTAGTAATTATTGGTTGTTGTATGTATCTTAGTCATCATAATACTGATATTATGTTTTTCATTGAAGCATACAAAAAGTAGTTCTTGACTCAGATGATATCGTATATAACACGATATCTTTCGAAGTTCTGAAAAGTTTGGACAAAACCCAACGACATCAAAAGTTAATATTTTATTCAAATCACGCTGAGAATCAGCACATTTGAAAAACTAATAATACGAAAGACCACAATATAACCACCTGTCACCACTTCCTAATGTTTTAACTAAGAAGAAAAAGTGGTGCAAAAAAATCCCCAGTGGATGAAGTGATCTTATTATATTATGCCATCTTACTTAATATTATAAATGTAAAAGTTTGCAAGGATTGATGGATGGATGTATGTTTGATACTCAATCGATGAAAATTGGCACAGAGATAGATAATAGTCTGGAATAGAACATAGGGTTCTTTTCATCCCTGTAAAAGGTTCTCTTGGGATAAGAAAATACTACACACGCGGGCGGCACCGCTAGCAGAAGCTAGTTTAAAATAAAAGTAAAATAATACCAGCCTTTTACAGTCTCACTGTAGGGCAAAAAGCCTCTTGTCATACAGAGAAGGCACGAGCATTAAACATCACGCTTGCAATTTATAATGTATTTTTTTAGGTCCGATTCCGATGTGCCTGTCCCATACGGTAGAGTGATACCACTAGAAATACCTCTAAATCCAGAGTATAAGGCCTTAGAAGATATTGCTGCACTCGTACCTAACTGGGGAAAAAAGAAAAAAAATGCTGCAGTGCTAATGTCGAATTGTGGTGTTAAAGCCAGAAACAACTTCTTAAAGGAGTTTAGGAAATATGTTCAGGTTGATGTTTTTGGAGGTTGTTCAGATAATGAAGAATTAAAACACGGGTAAGTTATTGTTGGTAAATTGGTAGTTTCTCAGCGGTCTTCATTCATCAGAACGATGTATTTGCATAAACTGTGTTTAGTTAAACTAATTGCGATTAGTTTCATTGGTGAAATCGGCTCTCAGTGTACCCATTTTTAAATAATATAAATGTGCTAAAAAGTGGCACCAGTGACTGAAAAGTTGTGTGGAAATCAGTTATCATGGGCATATAGTACATTTTGTACAGCAAAAGTGCAATAAATTGAATGAATATTTTTGAATAACCGTTCGCAACTGCAAGCTATAAATATGCCTTCTTAGCATAATTTTATTCTATTTCAGTTGCCCTGGACACTTTAGAGCGGACTGCGAGCAATTAGGAAATTATCTATTTTATTTAGTTTTAGAAAATACAAGCTGTTATCAATACTTGACCGAGAAAGTATTCTACAATGCTTACTCGAAAGGAGCTATACCTATAATTTTTGGTCCTACACTTGAAGACGTCGAGAGCCTACTGCCACCAAATTCCTATCTACATGTTGAAGGGGATACAAATATAGACACGTTCGCTAAAAAAATCAAAAACATAGCGGGCAGTAGAGAAATCATTCTTTCGATGCATATGTGGAGAAATCATTTCAAAGTAGTCAATGAGCACGGATACTTTGGAACTAAATCGTATCATTTGTGTCGTGTATGTGAAGCACTGAATTATAATGAAGCCACAGAGAAAGTTTACTCCAAAAAGCTACTAGATTCTTTCCTAGATCCGGCTGTAGCCTGTTCCAACTAATAAGAATAATGTAGTAAAAACATTTAAGTAAGTAGGGATGTTTTAATTTATTGTTGTTTCTTAAAATAAAACCTATGTTTTGTAAATAAACGGAGAAAAACTCAAGACAAAAGGATATTTCTTTAGCCCAACATTCGTCTGAGTCCGCAAATCATTTCGGGGAGTTTTGAAAGTTCTCTCCCGGGATCTTCCAGGAGAAATAATATAAATCCACTGTTCATTGAGTAATAAATTTCATCGCATTGTTATTCAGGGGGAGACTGGTCGCTTTGAATTATGATACAAGTTTGTTTTTATTACTTGTATTGTTGAAGGTGCTAAAAAGGATCTGACGGGATTTAAACTGAATTTTCTTAGTTTCCAAATTTGAAATTCTTCAAAAATAGAATAAGGTGGCTTTTCAAAGTCATTGTGGTACTAGCCAGCTGGTGAGTATCTTACCTTGGGTCTGCTTGTTCGAGAACCTTAGATGAGTGTTTGCATTTCCTTTTGAGCTATTTAACTGTTGGTATCACGACATGGCCAAGTTTGAATTTACGAATATAAATGCTGAATTAAAATAACAGTAACTAAGGCTAATCCTCCATCCTTTTATTAATTAAGCAACAAAGTTGTGCCGACAAATATCACCGTCGAGCAAGAGTAACAAAGTAGTTTGGCTAATCCTATGAGGAAACGACAGACATGTTAAGCCTTTGAGAAAACTTCTCCTGCTATGGAACAACATTAATTGTTTTAAGAAATACATGGCTGCTCATAAAAGGCTTAGAGAGAGCTTTACTTTAGAGCTCGGCTTAAGCAAAGATTTTAATGCAAGGCACAGTTTGTCGGGACTATTTTAGCTAATTTAATTTGCGGACATTTTAAATTGGCTTTAAAAAATTTTGAATATTACATTTTTATATCAGTGTGCAATAAACAGCATAGGTAATAACAAGTGTTTTGTTCTGTATTCTGGGATAAGTAGTTAATTCAGTGTAAAAAAATCAAGCATTAACTTTGATTTTAAATATCGTTTAATCATGATTGCGTTTTAGTATTCGCAAAAAAAAAAGGTTTGAAAATCTCGGGTTTTTACTGGGACTTACGTAAACAAAAACAGACGTTTTTGTTTACGTAAGTCCCAGTAAAAATGGTCTATGTTGCTTATTCCTTCGAATACAACAATCCTTTAAATAAAGTGAAAACATTTTCACAATTTAATTATCCCTTTAGCCCCTGGGTTATTTTTATAATGGTGGACTTGGCCGTCGTATCACATTAAAGTTAAAACGTAAAAAGGGACTGCCTGGAAAAAGGCTAGGCCAGCAGCGCATGTCGTTAAATGATATTACCGGGCTTTCATTCGGATTTAATTTCTATAGCCGGCTCTCGCAATATGGTAATATAATGTTGTTTAAATATATCATTTTGACGGTAAATGTATGCAAATGTTTGTTACGATGGCTCGTGTAATGAGGTTGAGTACAGTTTTCAGTTTGCTGAGTTCTCACTTAACTGTTGTGCAGTCACTTTTCTAGGCTTATCCCTTGAAATGTTCAAAGGATTTCTTGGTTCTAAGAGGGTTAGGATAGACCTTTACCTATAAGTCGAATACATATACAGTTTATACCTATTTGTAATCGACATAAGTACATGCTGAGGAGTTTTGGCTGCATTGTAATAGTTCAGTAGCTCTTGAGTTCGCATAATTAATTCATTCCATAAAAACTACGATTCATGCATGTGTAATCCCTGCAAGTTATTTAAACAAATTTTAAAGGCGAAGGTAATGTGTTGATAATATTGACACCTACAATCATTTGAATTGTGTGAATTATGTATTTGCGTCTTCCCGAACACGAGTTCAGTTGATTGATTTAAATACTGATTCATGTTTAGATAAAATACATATTAAAATGCCCTCATTAAATTGAATTTCCATTTCCAATAAATGATTACAGATAATCAGCACATTATATCGAAATAATCCAATTCTGATTTATTGTTTGTTGTGAAAGATAAAATCGGAACATTAATTTTTATTATTTCTTTTGTGACTATATTAACGATATCACAAGATAGGTACTATTTCAAAGACTACGTTAAAGTTTCTGCTACGCTATCATAAGAATCTACTTCAAAATAGCTGCTAAGTTTGCTCGATCAGTAAATTTCGCGAATTTCAGCTATCCCTAGTTAGCGCAAAGATCAAGATTTGCGAACTTGTTAATAAATCTTTCTTAATTTCAATTTATTACGTGAGAAGTATTTTATTGGTAGAAGATACCTCATAGATGCTAGGTTTTTCTTTACGGCTTAAGTTAGTAATGCTTGGTTTGCCCATCACTTCACAAAAAATTCTCATTTTATTCCAGCCATATTGTCCATCCAACGGACGCCGTGGAACCTGTAACAGCTCCCATGTGTTAGGGGGTGAACCTGTCGCCATAAATTCCAATAACAATGGTTGGAAATAAAACTAGACTCTCATGATACATGGCTAAGCTTGTGATTTAAAAATAGGAAAGAAGGCTTATACTTTAGAAGTTTAGATTATTTCCGCCTAGTCGTCAAAATCACGCTGAAAGATTAATTCATGAATTTGGTACCTAATTTTATCTACCATTCTTCGTCCTGACTAGTGTGTTCTGAACCTCAGACTATACAATTTGCAGTTCCTAAGTACCCTAATAAAGTAAAGTAAAGTAAAGTAAAGTAAATATTTATTTCTCAGTATATGGTACATTGAGGTCTTACATTTAACATTGTTTCACACATACTACCATAACGATAGTAACGATAGACGATAACATATTAAAGATAGTAACGACATGATTTTACTGCTTACAGCCGGATAGGATGGTCATGAAATGTATTTTTATTCAAATGGTCCACGTCATTGCACCATAAACGCTTGGATCCCCTTTATTGACCTCGGGGCCGATCTTGTTACCACTTCTTAGGGCGTAATGGATTTTCTTTCACAGCAACTTGCATTAGGCCTCTTATTGGAATCTCAGCTCCTCAACACGAACGTGAGCGATCAATTTCTTGCTAAATGGGCATTAAAGCACCATTCGTGCAAACTTCTGGCTAAGTTACGATCCATACGTATTCGTTGAAGCGATTTACAAAATTGCTCTTTTATCCAAGTTTCAAGTTCTTGCGGGATACCTGGCAAAACTTCACTTGTTATGCCCAAGAATAATGCTCAATATTTGGAGAAGTTCATAACATTTGAACGATCGCGAAAAACTTGTTTGTTGTTCGAATGGCTAACTGCTCATTTTTCAGTCTAGAAGTTCGAGAGCTCTTTTGTTCGCTTTATTATGAGAGGGCAGTAAAAAAGCACTTATCGTACGAAAGTATACACAATATTTTTTATGCCCGTATAATATTATTGTCAAACAGTAAACACAAGATGGCAGTCGGTTCTCTGGTATAAATTCAATACTTTATTGCCATTTCTCGAACAGTGGCAATTTGTGGCTGGTTGTTTTTCTTTACTGATCACAATAAAAAGTGGTTGTAACTTGGTTATAGTTTCCCCGAAACAGAGGCACCGAGTTACCAGTGAAGGTTGATATACGAGTGTCATTGCGGTTTATGTTCTGACGGAGGATTAGAAAGGTTCAATTTGTGTTGGGCGCATGCACGACTGAATTACAGGACCTACACTTATATCGCGCAGGGTAAATGATTAGTTGCGTACTTGTAGCGTGCGTGATGTACTCTCAAAAGTCTTCCTTTATCTTGGGCCTTATTCTTCCAACAATAAAGAAGATTAGGTTTTCTTGTAAGTTTTCCTTCGTGAGACATTACCAAACAAGGAATTATATTAGGGTTTGTTTTGATGAAAGTAAGATTAAGTTTTGTATGAACGCGATCTTCGGAATTAGAATGACCTACCACCCTAGAGGAGTCTCTAAAGTGTGATATTATTCATTAGGTATAAGTTATACCACATAAAAGTTTATCAAAAATCGTAGTTATCTGGAATTTACTTGCGTTTAAATTAAAACAAATATCTAGCCTCTGCAAGTTGAAAACTGAAGTAAATACACGTGATCTGGACATATTATAGGACAAGCGACGATACTTAATAAATAAGTCACGGTGGCAACAGATGGCGCCACCAGACAGTTCCTACAGTTTATTCCTGTTTCTCGATAGACGATCAAACTTCGCCATGGTAATATATAGCTGACCCGCTCCCCTTGCCGTTTTCAGCTTTTTAATCCCGTGATTTATATCACGTACGGAGAACGATTTTTGAATACAATAAATTTTATTCTTGACGATAAATTTCTTGTCCTGTCCAGTGATCGAGCTACGGTAGTATTTGGTATTGCCTTGTTCATGAGATTTTTATGTTTGAGAAAAGGAGGATGAGGAAATGATACTGTGTTTTGAAAATGGTCCGATATAATATGTTTACAAAATACACATTTGGTACCGAGCTGTGTTGTTAGAGACTACTGAGATAAAATTTCTAAATGTTATCGTAACTTATAGCAACTTTATAAAAGACAAACCAGGTATCTAGTATCAATAATAAGACGTTTTTCAAGAGCGCCATCTTTTCAGCTGTAACCTCAAATCGCACTCTAGACAATTTTTCGACTATCGAACAACCAAGAAACTAAATAATAAGTTCAGTATAGAAAACTTTAACACTCCGTTGGTAATCTCCTTACAAATACTTAACTACTTAAAATTGCCGCTGTAGATAAAGGTCTGGAGAAACCAAAGCAATGGTAAACAAGGATTTTTGTTGGGAGCAAATAATCAGCATATCGTGAAAGAAGGTGAGTTTTGGTATGAAAGTAGGCACTGTCTGTGGTATGGACAAAATCAAAATCAAAATCAAAATCAAGGTATTTATTTCAATTAAACTTTAGAAGTACTTTTGAATTGTCAAACAAAAAATTAATAAAAAGATGACTCTAGTTGCAAATTCGCAAGCGTCTGTAGGTCTCAATGGAGAAGAATTTGCAAGAAACTCCCCGGACACTCTTTTCCATCAGTTTTAATTACAAGTTTTTGGTTACATCATTCTTGTTGAAAAAATACATATATGTGAGAACGATGTAAAAAGACGTGTACGTAAAAGCGTCTAGAGTAACAAATAATTAAAAAAAAGCACTTTAACAGGCCGAGACAGCTAAGTTATGACCAATCCCAACTGATGGCGCCCGTTCACGAACATGACGCATGGATCGGCACCACTCAGCTCAACCATCATGAAGGGAACCGAATGATCCAACACATGTGCCACCATCAGAGAGAAATTAGAGAGAGCATGACACACTCAACTGCCAGGGCACACAGAAGTCAACGAACGACATATAGGTACAGTGAATGGTAGATTTATCTACAGTCGGAACATAGTACTCACACATGTGCTGTGCAATTATATAATACTAAAAGAAATTGAGTTTATACAATACAAAAATTTGCATACAGTCTTCAGCATGTCCAACAATACTTCGATACTTTTCTGCCCATCACTAATTGTTCTTGCGCCCTAGTGGCTGCGGAGCAGGACCAGCATTGAGCCAAGCATTTTTATCAGCGATGTAATCCCCCAACTTATAATATGCTTGCCTACATAGTGTGCGTTTTATACAAGTCTTAAATTTCGTCTCATTTAGTTGTAGAATGTGGGGAGGAATTTTATTGTAACATTTTATACAGTACCCCATAAAAGATGATGCTACTTTAGCCAGCCTGAAACCTGGTTGAATTAGTTGATCCCTATTTCTAGTAACATAATTATGTCTGTCACCGTTTTTACTAAAAAGATGTAAATTCTTTCTAACATACATGATGTTTTCATAAATATATTGACAAGGTACCGTCATGATGTTAATGTTCTTAAACAGTTCCCTTAGAGAATCGCGCCGGCGAAGATTGTATATCGCTCTGATGGCTCGTTTTTGCAGAATAAAAATTGACTCAATGTCTGCAGCCCTTCCCCATAGTAAGATACCGTAAGACATTATACTATGAAAATAACTAAAATAGACTAATCTTGCGGTATCGACATCAGTAAACTGACGTATTTTTCTAACAGCATAAGCTGCCGAGCTTAGCCGCCCCGCAAGTGATATTAAATGAGGCCCCCATTGCAACCTCGAGTCTAGCGTGATCCCCAGAAAAACCGTTTTATCGACGAATTCTAGCTTCTCCTTGTTTAATAAAATGTCACAATCATTACTTTTGACATTCGGCAAGACAAATTTTATGCACTTAGTCTTTTTAGCATTTAAAACTAGATTATTAGCTGTGAACCAATTTTGAACCTGTCGCAAGACGGTATTCACATCGTCAACGTTACTCGTACGTCTATTTATCTTAAAAATCAACGAAGTGTCATCAGCAAATAACACCATGTTTAGATTGTTTTTCAATAGATGAGGTAAATCGTTAATGTAGACTAGAAACAAGAAAGGACCCAAAATTGAACCCTGGGGTACCCCCATTTTCACGGTTAACCCGGACGAATTGACACCGTTTATTTGAACTAATTGCTGTCTATCATTTAAATAAGATTTAACTAAACTCAACGCTGATTGGCCTAGCCCGTAATGCTCAAGTTTCAAAAGTAATGTTTCATGATCAACGCAATCAAATGCTTTCGACAGGTCGCAGAAAACCCCTATGGCATCTTGTGCCTCTTCCCACGCTTCAAAGATATGTTTTAATAAGGTGACACAAGCGTCAGTCGTACAACGTCCTTTGGTAAAACCATACTGTTTATCGTGTAGGATGTTATTCGTATTAAAATGAATGAGCATCTGATTTAGCATTATCTTTTCAAATATCTTGCTGAAAACCGGCAGCACCGATACTGGTCTATAATTATTTGTGTCTTTACTGTTCCCGGATTTAAAAAGTGGTATAACCTTACTATGTTTCATTAGATCCGGAAAGACTCCTTGATCTACACACAAATTAAAAATTAAAGCTAAGTACGGCGCTATAGTCTGAATAATGGAGGTACAAACTTTGATGGACATTCCCCATAGATCTTCGGTCAATTTGATCTTGATTTGCTTAAAAGCTTTTATTACTGTTATTGGGTTTACATGTGAAAAGTTAAATTCTGTCGGGCAGGCTGAAACGTTTGCGTTTAATAAACCAGAAGCAAGTGAGGGCGAAGAATTTATGGTTTCAGTAGTTTTAATTGGGATGCTGGTAAAGAAATCCACAAATTCTTGAGCAACTTTTTTGTTATCTCTAATAAGTCCATGTGTAGTTTCAAGCGTGTAATCAGTATTATTTCTTTTGTTTCTGTTCGTTTCATTGTTTATAATTTTCCAAACAGTCTTGATTTTATTTTCTGCGGTTTTAACTTTATTACCAATGTATAAAGCCTTAGCTACTTTACACGTATTTCTAAAAATTTTTGAATAAGTAGCAACATACTTGTTAAAAGTTTCAGTGTTAATATAAGGCTTAAGGCCATAGAGCTCGTAAAGTCTTTCCCTACTTTTCCTGAGTCCTTCAGTCGCCCAGTCACTGAATAAAAACTTAGGGCATACAGTTTTAGTTTTTTTCCTAAAAGAATTATTGAACTCCTTTTGGATTACTGAGAAAACTTTTTTATATAGAATATTACCATCATTCACTGTAAGGTCTTGATCACTTAGCTTACTAATTAAACTGCTGTTAAACTGATTTAATTTACCGGATGTTATTGGTCTGGATTGAATCTGCACTTGTTGAATTGGTATGTTGGACTCAAAGGTTACCAATAGCCCACTATGATCCGAAGGCAGACAATTTATAATGGCTTTGTCTAAGTAGTTGCAGCAACAAAATACATTATCAATACATGTAGCAGAAGTTACAGTTTTTCGTGTTGGTTCCATAAACACATGTGACAAATTAAATGATTTGAAGAGATTTAATAATCTACTGCTATCTGAATTACTCTCTAAAATATTTATATTAAAATCACCACAGATTATGATTAGTTTATTTCCAATTGCAAGTTTTGCCAAAACATCTTCCATCACTGACTCAAATATAGAGTAGTTACCATAATTGGGGGGTCTGTAAACGCACACTATGACATGCTTATCCAGCTCAACGCATGACAGTTCAACACTATGTTCAACTGATAGATCTACAATATCTTTACGAGGTTTTGATTTAATACCATTTTTAATTAATATAAGTGAACCTCCACGTAACATAATATTTCTATTAAAACAACTACCCACGGTATAATTTTCATAATTAATTAGCATTGTATGATCTTTCAGCCAATGCTCAGTAAAACAAACAATTTCAAACATTGTTTTTTCCAAAAACAGTTCTATTTCCAATTGCTTCGCAGAAAAACCTTGAATATTTTGATGGAATAATTTCAAGGAATTCTGCTTAGCCCCTTTTTTTAAATTAACTAAGTGAGAGCAAGAAGGTACCTTCTTGATGGTGGATGTACTAGTAACTATTTCGTTGTTGGTACCCTCCCTTGTCCTACAAACTAGTTTAAACTATAAATATTAATAGCAGAAGTGCTAACGTTATTAAACTTATTGACTACCTGTATATTAGTATTACTACTAATATCAACTACAGTACATGCCTTCGACATACTATTTATGTCTGAGTTTATAGTAAAAGATAATAGCCTCGCTATTTGACGTCTTACCCTAATAGGCAGATACACTGTATTGCCTGTCGTTTTTAATTTATCAACAAAAATGTTGATGTCCAAAAAAACTAATTTGTCGCTGTAATGGCTGACAAGGAAATGAACATGCTTATTCAGCATGTGTATATAATTATTTTGTCTACTAGACAATTTTTCCAAATATGGAAAAGCACACAATACGATTTTATTACAATTTAACTTTAATAACTCCGTTACACACTCAGTGATGTCATCTTTTTTTACATCCAAACTGTTACCTATAAAGACAGTTACATTGGTATCTGGTTTGTATACATTATTTGTTACAGATTCCATGATATGCTTGTAAGATGACCCAGGCATACAATAATTCAAAGTTGAATAACTCTGATTGCTATTTAATAATTTACCTAAACCTCTTCCAATACCATCTGCAAACATAACCGAATTAAAACCATGATGACAATTATTTGTTGGAAAGGATGCAGTCTCAGGCCGGTCAACTTGAGACACTTCCTGTGAAATATCAGGAATGTCTAGGTCAAAGACACTGTCCTGAGACACCCTCTCAGCACGAGGCTGGACCTCCATTGTCTTTGGCTGAACAGCCTTCAGGTTTGAGTCTATCTGACAATTACATTGACACATCAGCAATTCGTTTGCGGCCAGAATGTGTTCCTTAATTTGTAACTGGGAGCTAACATATTTACTGTAAAGGGAGCCCAGTTTATCCTCAAGTACCTGAATATCATTTTGTAAGCGCTGTGTGTCAATTTCATAGATTTTTATGCTGTCTTCTAATTTGATCTGGTAATTATTTAATTTTTTAAGCAGGTCAACACGTTCTTTTCTGAGTGGAATATTTTTTAAGAAAACTTTGTGTTGTTTCCTGTACTGGGTATAATTTTTAATTATTTTATTAAATTTTGCATACTTTTTCAATTTTTTATGACTAACTTTATACCTATTTGTCTCATTTAATAAGGAATCTTCAGTCAGGTCAATAGTGGTTATGGAATGAGGTTTACAATTTGATTTTATTAATTCACTATATAAATGGCATGTTTCCTGTACCTGAGTACATGATTGTTCTTTTTGCAGATTTTGGATTAGAGAATTAGCATGAGCCAATTCATCTTCTAGGTCCCTAACTTTACCTAAAGCCTCCTCATACAAATCACTGCAATTATGGAAACCATCCGTGACTACCCGCAGTTGGTCACGTTCATCAACAACATTCTGATATTGTTGACTCAGCACCACTAGCTCCCGCTTAAGGCTTGTGTTTTTAGAGATGACATTTTGCACTTCTACTTCACATTCATCTCTCTCCTGCAACATTGCCTGACATTGATGTTGCGATTCTTTGAGCTCTTGGAGTGCAGTTCTTAGTTTAAATTCCAAGTCCTGAGCAGTAGCTTTACGTGTCATCATAGGCATGGTTTCGGGATAGTTACTGAAAGTAGAATTAGAGAAACGGTGAGAACCAAAAGAATAGACAAAAGACAGAAAAGCTGAAAATGGAGAAAAGTAACAAAAAATAAAAAGAAAAGTACAAGTAGGTAATAATACAATGAAGAAAGGGAGTTTAATTCTTAGGTAGGCTGCTGAATTGGCTTTTTTTACTTTTGATTGCCTTTCAGTTTACTTTTATTTAATGTGGGTAGGGTACCTAAAATATATATGTGTGATTAAATGCAGTTTAATAGTTTAACTATGCAAAAATCATAAGCGTTTGGTATAAGTGAAGGATAAGAATCAATTAATAGAACTAATTAAATGGGCCTAATGTTGATTTTGTTTCGTTTTTACGCTGTCAACGAAACGATTTATAAACACTAGAGTGCGAAATTAGCAAAATTGTTACGTTAAAACTAAAGGAGAGTGTATTACAAAGTTAAGTAATATTGTATGCTATAATTATAAAACGTAAGTAAACAATACTCCCCGTATAATGCCGTCGTCAGCTGTTCGATAGGTTACCGGTCGACAACCGGGGCAAAAACTCTTATTTAACTTGTTACTTCGCCAGGAAAACAATAATCCTAAGTATTTATGCCGTTTTATTGTGTTTTCACTTGTAATTACACACTAATTTTACGTATGTAATAATTAAATCTAATTTTAAAATACGGAGCACAAATTTGACATGTCACTTGGGCAGTGTTGCCACTTTTTTTTTTTTTAACACCTGACACCGGACATCTGAAGATTCCCACCTCAGTAAAGATGCTTCATGGAGTTGTGGAAACCACAGATAATGTTTGCAGACAATGTTTTGTTTAAGAATCTACTTAATTTGTGCACTCTTCCTAATTCCTGCTATATAAATAAATGTGAAAGTTTGGATGGATTCATGTTTGTTACTCAATCTGACTGATGAAATTTGGCACAGAGATAGTTTAATAGCAGATAGATGTTTTTTTGTTTGTTTATTCCACGCGAACGAAGTCGCGGGTAACAGCTAGTATTAATAAAGTAATTCATTTATACAATGGCGCCGTGAAATAAGGATACCCGACCCCACCTAAAGTGGGAAAAAGCTAGGAAGAAGAAGAAGATTAACATAATGACAGACGACGCACAGCATAAACTGCTGGATCCAGAAACAAACTTTGTCTGGGTCCCTTTTGTAATGAAGGTCAATCATAGACATATTTAGAAATAATATTTGTTTCGGGATATTTACCATGTGTATTTTGTTTTGGTTGAGAGGTCGATATTAAAAACAGCTTAAAAACTTACATAGACATATTTTTGATATTTCTATGAGGTCAACACTCAGGTAGGATTTTTGGATAATTCTTCTTCATAGAAAATGCAAGTTTGTATTTTGGTTAGTTTTGCTGAAGAAAATCATCAGTCATATGACCTTTTACGGGATAATTTAGTAGTCGCTTAGTACATTATTATGGTTAGCTTAACATTTTTATTATTATGCTAAAAGCTTTATAAGATAGATATTTAAAGAAAAAGCTAAATATTTTCTATAAATATTGATAATTGTCCTTTTGCATAACATTCCAAATTACTTGATTATCAACTATTTATTTGGTAAATCTTATTTTTTTAAAGTCCATGGTCATATTGATCAGATAAGTAGAAAAATTTGTCTGTATTGCAATACCTACCATTTAGAAATCTTCGTAAGAACTCTACAGAACTCACAACCACAAGTATCGGAAAATACATAATGCAAACGTTCGTCGTTCCAATGAAGCGATAGAAATCGCTTCCATGGAATTCGGTCCAGTTATTTTGAGGCTCCCAGGAATGTTCGATTCCATGCATATGCATATAGTCCCACATGTACTTTCAAAAACGTTTGCTCGCTACGTCTAGTTATTTGGGTGACCATTAAAATGGGTTACCTAAACCTTACACATGCCTTAGTCCATCTGTGGGATGATCTAGTCTGACCAAACCATAACCGACCGACCATAGCTGACAGAACCAAAGCATACAATTGCTGACCCCAACGAATTCTTGAAAAAGGGGAAGTCATTTCCTAATTTTTATTGGCTTATGTTTAACTTACCACCAGATATAGTAACATATAACAGACAAAAATAGTAAATGATCACCAAAATTAAACCCGCATCTTATTGTAAAATTATAACCAAAGTTTTAACATCTCGCTATCCTGTTTAGGCAAAATGACTCCAAATAAATCATTGTTAACCCAAAAGTAGTAAATGATCACCAAAAGTAGTAAATGATCACCAAAATTAAACCAATGACCAAAAAGATTATAAAATTTCTGGGAGCAACTTGGAAGTAGCGCTCGCCGGCCGCTGCCGCGGCACCGCTCGCTTTGCTCGCTCGGCTCGCGCGCGGTTGGTCACAGTTCTAACCTAACCTAACCTATTTTACAACATTAAATAGCGCAATAATTTGCTATTAAAATTTGGTGATCAATTTACTAAATTTGGTGATCATTTACTATTTTTGTCAGTATATTACTAGATTTGGTGGTTAGGGGTTATCGTCACAAAGTTTTTTTTGGTGGTCATTATATTTATTCCCATTTTTATTTTGTCTACGATCCCATCTGATGTTGATGCAAAGTAGGTATATTTACTACGTTTGATACAGTAACATTTTTGTTTTGAAAGAAAAACCTGCTAAATATATCATTATTAGAGCCAAGTACGCACTAGCGACTTTTTGTTGACCAATAGTTTGATCGTTCAGGGAATCAGTATGGAGCAATATTGAAGTGCACGCATTTGGCGGTTATTGCTCCATACTTATACACTGAACGATAAAACTATCGATCAACAAAAAGTCTCTAGTGCGCGCTGGCTCTTATAAACAGGAATCAATCATGACTATGTTATAAAAACTTAATAATAATAACAGGCTCACGATACTCAATTATGCAAATAGGTTTAAGCCATTTTACGGTAACGACGCAGCTTATTTAGGCTTCATGCTAATTTGCTACTATAATCTGTGAGTGCTAAATCCTGTCATGTGTGCGGAACCCGACTAGATAGCGTTGTTCCTACGTATCTGCAATGCAAATGTTCGCATCAGAATTCCATGCATACGACTCTGCCCAATGACGGTCTAACAACATTTTCAGAATAAAACTGACATTAATAAACGCTGGGTACCTCGTGCGTTATGTTTTCGGCATTTTCAGAAGGTATTATAATGTTGGTTTTTGTTGCTGCGGTAATCATGAATTAGTATCAGAAGGTGAATAATATGCAGTGTAGTACCCATCAGCTTTATTTTTATGCATTACTAGCTGCTGTCCGCAGCTTCGCCCACGTAGAATAAGTATTTACTATCTTTATTAACTGTAGCTAATATATTAAATTAACATGATGTTTAATTATCATTATCGTAAATTTTCATCAATATTCATTCAGTAGTTTTTGCGTGAAAGAGTAATATAATTAAAGCGCTTTACACTTCAATAAAAATACTATTTAGAAAAAAACAATGAAAAAAAAACCAAACAAAAAACTCTTCAGCCATTTCCTTGAAAATCTGTATCAGGCTAACTTTTATATAATTAAAACTCCGGATTGGCGAACTCCACCGCTGCAAGAGCGAATAATTCATAAGAAGGTTAATTAACTTCGTGCTTCCTCGGCAGTTCGTACGTACTCGGGCACGTTATAAAATTGAATTATTCCCATTCATCTAATAGCACACATTGACTTTCGATCGACCCGGGTTGCGGGAATACCGCTAAATGCGATAATACACGAACAGGTGTTCAAATTCGTACTCAGTTTTTGGTGCCAGATCGCGTTGATACCAATCTCCGATAATGTCGTATGTAGATGGACGATTTGATTGAAAACCGTTCGTTATATTAATGTATCCGATGATGGGGATGACGATGATTTTAAAATACATACGTTTTGATAGATAGGTACTTTTTAGGGTTCCGTACCCAAAGGGTAAAAACGGGACCCTAAGACTCCGCGGTCCATCTATCTGTCTGTCCGTATATCACCAGGCTGTATCTCTTAAACCGTGATAGCTAGACAGTTGAAATTTTCACCGATGATGTATTTCTGTTGCCGCTACAACAACAAATCCTTCCTAATGCGCACAGCAAAAGAGTGGAACTCATTGCCTGCGTCTGTGTTTCCGAACGCATACAACCCGAATCTCTTCAAAGTTAGAGTGAACAGGCTTCTTCTGGGTAAGCTCACTCCATCGTCGACTCTGTCTCTGTCACCGACCTAGACCAGAGTCAAGAGCAAACCCATCATAAATAAAAAAAAAAAAAAAAAAAATAACATAAATATTTAAGTGGGGCTCCCATACAACAAACATGTTTTTTTATGCCGTTTTTTGCGATGGTGGTACGGAACCCTTCGTGCGCGAGTCCGACTCACACTTGGCCGGGTTTTTTTACATTTGGAGGATTGACACTCAAACAAAAGATTGATTTCATTGCAAAGCAAGGTGATTAGGCATCATCAAAAAGGTTCTTGACCCAAAAAGACTCCCATAAAGTCGTCGGCACCTGAAGTTATCCTTTCAAAATAATCCAGCAATAAATGTAAAATTGAAGAAACGTTGATGTCATTGCAAAGGAAGGAAATAGGCATCATTAAAAAAAGTTGCTTCACCCAAAAATACTCTCTCAAAGTCGTCGGCCTAGTCCTTGTGATTGGATATGGTAGATTGGTCATACGGCGTCGGCAATAATTATACATTAATGTTTTGGTTCCGTGACCAGTGTCCAATATCAGTTTGAAAGTAGAAAGAAAACGTGAAGGTGCAATTTTGACAGGCTCTAAAGAATTCGTGTCCGGGTGTCCTAAATTTATTATTAAGAGCTTCAGTCGGCACAGTGGTGGCTCAGTGGTCCAGCCCCGAATTATGTGTCGTAGGTTCGATTCTAGGCAGACGCATTATTTTTTGTAAATTATTTCATCACCATTGCTCTAAAAACGGTAAAAGAAAAACTCGTGAGGAAACCGGCATGTCCTAGAACCAAAAATTCAAATGTCCCTGTGTTATCGTAAACATTAATATCTTTGTGTTGTTATCAACAATCAACAATATCATTCGCGCCCATTGAAGTAGTTTACCGATAAGGAAAAGGTTGAACTGTGTAGTTACTGGACCTATCAGCCATTATAAAATAACCATGAAAATTATGAATATAGTGATGTATTCTTTGAAGTGATGTTCTCATTTATCTGCACATCTAACGCAAAGTAGCGTCATGGTAATGTCCCGTCCCGACTCTGAA
This sequence comes from Anorthoa munda, assembly GCA_945859665.1. Classification (NCBI taxonomy): domain Eukaryota; kingdom Metazoa; phylum Arthropoda; class Insecta; order Lepidoptera; family Noctuidae; genus Anorthoa; species Anorthoa munda. The sequence continues at coordinate 8,174,661 of OX243913.1, read as the reverse complement.
GTAAATATATTAGTATTTATAATCAAACCAACCTTCATTAAAACGTTCAGGCGCATGGAGTTTTATTCATATAAAATTCTTGTCATTTATTATATATTTTCATTGAAATTACTAATGTACTTGTTGAGTGCATTTATAGCTTAGAGCTTAGTATATTTTGCTCATGCTTTTTTGCGTTACGGCGTGACAGCTGTTTACCCATGCGCAGTACCCACGTGCCCGAGGAACTATTAGTTAATCTGTGGCGATGCTGAGTGATGATTCCCGACTCGTCGGGAATCACCTACGTTCCGCACTTGTAGCATATATAACTATTATGTACTCATTCCTAATGATAAGGCAAAATAGTAGGGATGCAATATTTTATAAAGTACTAGCGACCCGCCCCGGCCTCACACACTAGTATGGCATATATTATTACGACCACATGTTTTAACGATCAAGCAAGTCCCGTCATCGGTGTGAGACCCGTGTTTGAATTTGTTTTCGCGCGCGTTAATTTTATTTTGCGTTAACTCCTAAGATATTCATTTAAATTATACGGTGAAAAGGATTATCATAATGTGCATGAAATGCTAATCTAACTACCGCATTGTACGTGACCATTTTTTTGAAGTTAGAATGGGTATAGTAAGCTATCCTTATAAGATAAGATATATGACATCGCGGACTTTTCTGTAAGCAAAACATTTTATCGGTATAGTAAGTAACCCCACAACACAGGACAGATCATCGATATACATGTTTACTACTTGACGATTTGACGATCCGAACACACACTAAGTTCAACTGAACGGCTGGACTGTACTGCAATCCGTACACCTTACTTAAAATTATGGTGAACGAAACTTGAATTTCATATCGCTAACGATGTTTTGATCGCGAATAAATTAAACTCTAAGCGATCTACTGCTGCATGTTTTAATAGTTTGATTAGACTACATAAATATGTTAACGCTGCAGCGAACCAATGTTCTAACTCACCAACATTTGAACTGAATGTTCTTGTCTACCGTTAAAATAATACAAACCGAACAATTTTTTTATTCAGAATTGCTTAAAGTTCAAAGGCCTTTTTCCAGTTTACAGACGTGTCAATACTATCATAGTTACACAGTACCATAATTATTTAATTTTAGCACGTAAGGCCCCTGAAGTGGTATGTATATGTTTGAAGGCCTTTTAAATCTTTTCTGAATGAAAGGTTTATAGATTACATGTAATCTGGTACGATTCTATAACTGAAGTTGAGCGATAGAGAACGGTTATTATAAATGATAAATGATTTATTTCTATAAGTTGGTTTGTACAAACACTTTTACATGTCGATCATAATTTTAAAAACTAGATGAGGTCGGCGTTTCCTGTCTGACTACTCTGAGAAGAAAGGCCGAAACAAACTCAGAGGTCAGAGGTCTCTTTTAAAGTCCAGACAAAATCTTGGTTAGATCATGTGAAGACCATGTAGACTGATGTCTGAAATGGTCTTTTGAGGAAAGAACCAGCCAGAGCAGCTCAATCCCAAGCCTTTTTGTCCTCAACGTAATCTTTAATGGTATAAAACGCTTTCTGGCACAACTTACGTTTAATGAATGATTTGAATTTATTAACACTTAGATCTTGTACATGGCTTGGAAGCTTATTATAAAAGCGCACACATTGACATCTAAACGAGCCACCTATTTTCTGGAGCCTTGTTGTAGGTACTACAAATTTGTGTTTGTTCATAGTATTTATGTTATGGATATCACTGTATTTTTTAAACAATTTTATATTTTTATGGGCATATAAAAGATTTTCATAAATATACTGAGAAGGCACAGTCATTACATTAATCTCCTTAAATTTCTCTCTGAGAGAGTGTCTCGGGCTTAATTTATAAATTGATCGAACAGCTCTTTTCTGCAAAACAAAGATAGTCTGCGGCATTTCCCCACAACAGAATACCATACGACATTACACTATGAAAATAGCTAAAGTATACTAAACGGGCTGTCTCTATCTCAGTTAAATTACGAATTTCCTAACAGCATATGCTGCGGAACTTAGCTTTTTTGACAATTTATCTATATGTGGGGCCCAACTGAAGCTTAGCATCCAAAGTTAGGCCTAAGAATACTGTGCTATTTTCAGGATTCAATTCTTCGCCCTTTATCATCACATCAGTTTTCACCTGCCTAACGTGAGGTAGGGTAGGGTTTTTTTTTATTAAGAAATAAATTGTTAACATTGAACTAGTGAACTACTGTTGAGATCGCGCTATTTACATCGTCAGTAACCAGCTGCTGACGTTTAAGTTTAAACAAAAGTGAAGTATCATCCGCAAAAAACACTACATCATGGTTATCCTTTATGAGGTAAAGCAAGTCATTAATATAAATAAGAAACAAGAAAGGGCCAACAATTGAGCCCCACGGGACTCTCATCTTACTTTTCAGTACTTACTTTACATCGTTACTATAGATCCGGAAGATCTTTTTACATTAACGTCAACGCTCTGAATCCTATTACTCAAGTAAGAAGAGCCAGAGCGCTGTTCCGGATCCCGTAGTGGCGGCATTTCCTGATTAGCGTTTCATGTAGAACACAATCAAATGCCTTCGACAAATCACAAAATATTCCCAAGGCAACGCATCTTCCCATGCATTATAAATATGTCCTACAAGCTCAACACCTGCATCAGTAGTTGAACGACCCCTTGTAAAACTGAACTGTTTGCTATGTAATAATTTATGTTTTTTAAAAAATCTTTGCAATTGCTCTAAAATTAATTTCCCAAATATTTTACTAAACGTAGTTAATACTGAAATAGGTCTATAATTTGTAGGGTCTGAAGTACTACCTGATTTAAACAAAGGTATTATTTTACTATTTTTCATAAGGTCAGGAAACTCCCCACTGTCGATACAATTATTAAAGATAATAGTTAAACTAGGTGCGACAATATCAATAATAGACTTGGCAACTTCTTTATATTCAATAAGAAATACCGAATCGCAAACATTAACATTTTCTTTTAGTATAGACTCAGCAACAGAAGGTGATGAGTTTAGGGATTTAGTAGTCGAAATGGGAATATCTGAAATAAATTTTCAAAGGCCACTGCGACTTGTGAGTCTGATTTTATGATGTTGTCAGTAATAGACAGGATGTAGTCAATATTTCAGTTACCAGATCTGTCCGTTTCACTATTAATAATATTCCAAGTCGTTTTAATAATATTACTACTGCTTTTAAACTTCGAACTCAAATAACGCGACTTGGCCAAACAACAAACTTTTAAAAATAATTATGAATAATTTCTAACATATAAATTTAATTCAGCAGTGTTTACATAATTCCTTTCATTGTACAGCTCATAAAGCCGTGTTCTACTTTTATGAATACCAATTGCACAATAGCCCAATCACCGAATGAAGTATTACTATTAACCGAGATAGTCTTGGGAATAAAAGTGGAATTAAATTGTTACAGTATATATTTAAAAAATCATCATATAGATGATTAGGATTAGCATGAATTGTCAAAATTAGTAATATATTAATAAGTTTAACTTTAAAAGCTGCTAAGCGACTTGCAGTTTTCGGGTTAACAGTGATATCCTTTTTAGCCACTTTGTTGTTGTGGTTTGGTATAGTAATCCTCTGCCCGCAATGATCAGAATCTATTAAATTTATAATTTCTTTGTGGACTGGTATAACATTAGTATAAATATTATATAAGCATGTAGCACTAGTAGGGTTTATTCTTGTGGGCTCCTAAAATAAGTTAACAAGATTGTAGGCCTGAAACAGTTTTATTATTTTACTAGAAGAACCTGAGTTTTCTAATAAATCAACATTAAATTCACCACAAGTGATAATGGATTTATTCGAGTTACAAATTTTGTGTAACACTTCATCCATTACTTTTTCAAAGCAGTCATACAATCCTGAAGGGGGTCTGTATACACTTAATACAATAAACTGCTCCAACTCTATACAAGCTATTTCAACTGTCCGCTCAACAGATAGGCTCACAATATCCTTACGGTCTTTAAATTCAAGCTAGTTACTTACTAAAATCAATGATCCACCATGAGCATTAACTCTGCTGAATGAACTACCAAGCTGGTGATTATTAAAATTTATTTTATTTTATTATTTGGCTCACCAACAATTGAACACACTGATACAAAGATATGGGATACATCCAATTTACTTATAGGCTAGTGTACCAATTTCTTACAGGTAAGCACTTCAAAATTGTTAATGTTCAAAATTGAACAATAACTGGTGGCTTTTAAGCCAATATTCTGTTATACAAAGAATATCAGTACTGTAATGTGCAATTTTCATCCTGTACAGTTTTGCAACAGGTTGTCCCTATTGTCTTAATTTCTAATTTAAATGATTATCAATATCAATTTCTGATATCAAATTATTGGCAAATAGAATTGTAGATAGGAATGATGAATAGATAGTCTTGGTTACTAATATAAATTTGGTGCTTTTCGACCGGTTGACGCGTTTATAAAATACATTATTAATACATTAATACATTATTATAGTCTATACTTCAGAAAACGTTAATTTTTTTTTTTGCACTTCAACTGTAAAACATGGCCCAACTTATAAAAGTATTGTCAACAAGCCATTTAAAAAAATAGTTTCGGCTATACTGCTATAAAATTCCTATAAATTTCTTAGGTTAGACATGGATCTATCACTAACAAAATTATAAATATTTATTTTACTTTTTCAGGCATGGCACTACTCGAAATTAGGTAGTATATTATTTGATCGGCAACCAATCCCAGATCCTAATCCCAACGCAAACAGAAGATTTGTGGTCCTCGTGTGGAAACACTGGAGTTGGCTCAAGAACCGACATGTTTATAACTTTGGGAAGTCAGGGTGAGTGTAACTCGGTGGAAGTGAAATCGTGACATAGACACCTTTTACCTATTTTTGATCGTGTTAGTAACATTTTCACTATGTGGGTAACTACCATTTCACATATTTTTTTTACAATTAGCCCCACAGGTGTTAATGAAGTGTGTGCGTTGTGTGTGTGTTTGTTGTGTTGTGTTTGTTTTGTTTTGTGTGTTAGTGTGTGTTGTGTGTGTGTGTTATTTTTGTAATGGCCGATTAAGTAACTTTAATTTGATACCCATCATCATCATCCTAATAATGTTCCCACTGCTGGGACACAGGCCTCTTTTCTGTGAGGAGGGTTGGGTCGTAATTCACCTCGCGGCATGGATATCATTTGATACCCATATTGTAAGGATAACGAAAAAAGAAATCCCTTTTATTAGGGGGCGCTATTTAAAAAAAATATATATCCTATGTCACTTCCATAATTGAGACGTCTCCAACGACACCTTATATGTCATAATCCGTCAAGCCGTTTGGGCTGTAGAGCTTGCTAAAGAAATGGACATAAATTCATACATACATACTTACGTACATACATACATACATACATATGCTCAAAAAACATTACCGTCCCGCATTCAGGTAGAAAGTTAACTCATGATTTGAAATAACTTTTAAATATAATATCTATCGACAAGGTCGGCTATCAAATCAGCTGATTCAATTAACGTTACCAGTCTTAATCAATAAACGCAGACGGACAAATATGTATGACCTCACCAATGACGTTACAAGAGTACCTAGGTATCATAATTATCAACTATCGAGGCCTCGCTGAGTTATGAGGGGTGGTCGATTGGAAGAGTTGCTGGCAGCCGGAAGACTCATCATAAGTTAAATAATACGGAAAAAATAGGTCAAGCTACATACTTAAAAAGTTTTAAATTTGGTTGTCTTGTTTATAATAGAAACCAATACAACATTCTTAAAAACATAATTTATTTGCAGCAGGTCATAAAGTATCATTGTCATTTTTTTTTTCTCCTTATAGGGGTTATAACTATCGCCCTGTTCGCTTGATCCACGATTTTTTGCCCACTCTGTATATTGCGTTGTGAATATTCGGAGATTGCCAAAGGCAGCAACCACTTGCTACTGAATTATGTTTATACCACTCCCCCTCTAAAAAGCTTGTTTTATTCACTGAAAACAGTGAATAAAAAGCACTTTTAATCACTGTTTTGGTGTTTGAATTTAGAACACACCAATTCGACGTCCATCTCAATTCTATACAACCTCTTTGAGCATAAAATGCTCGATAGAAACTCCTTGTGCATAGAATATTCGACTTTCAAACTCCTTCATCGATTTAATTTTCAGTTTGTTAATATTTAGGATTTTAATAATGATTTTAGTCTGGGATGTTTAGAATCCTTCACTTGTTCGAGATTCATCTATGGCCCTCGCTTTAAATCCGTCCTTTATTCACTAGTTCCTTTATATACTATTGAACAATAAAAATAAAGAATAATGTTTGATTTAGACTTATGTTGTGTTAACAGATGTTTTCAAAAATGACTGGGTACAAACTGGCCATAACTGGTATTTCAGTGAAGAGTAAATACTTTAAAATCTTAGTGTCTTCTTGTAACAGTGGTTACAGCCTATTCGGTTTTGTATTCTTTTTTACCCGACTGCCGAAGGAGGGTAATGTGTTTATCAGTCTATGTATGTATGTATGTAAGTATGTATGTATATATGAATGTATGTATGTATGTATGTATGTATGTATGTATGTAAGTTTGTATGTATGTATGTATGTTTGTTCCTATGTGGCGTTCTAGAGACCAAACGCGTTGGCCGATTTTGATGGTTCTTACGTCAAACGATTCGTCTTAACACTGCAAGTGTCACTGGCTACATTAAAATTGGAAAATATAAAATTGGCGGATTTTGGGCGCCATATTATGGGGTCCCAATTTTTTTTTTCTTCAAAACCTATCGTTTGGGGTATCAAAATAAAGGGCTTTAAGAGGTGATATCAAAAATATATAACACTTATATGTTTAAATGTACCTAATTCTAAAAAAAGATAACTAAAAAGTTCTAAATAAAAAAAGTTAATTTCAAAAATCAAAAGACCCGACTGCTTCAAAAGCGAACTAAAAAGATGTAAACAAGAAGAAAATCATGCTGTGCAGTCGGAGGATACATCTGGTTTTGGTCGGCCAGCTCGCGAATATGTATCCTCCGACTGCACAGCACGATTTTCTTTTTGTTTACGTCTTTTTAGTTCGCTTTTGAAGCAGTCGGGTCTTTTGATTTTTGAAATTAACTTTTTTTTATTCTTTGTGTTCATTATTGAAGGTCCTTCCCGTCTTGGAAAGCTTTGACGAACCGCTTTCAAGACACTCTGCCTTCAGCTCTTCTTAGGGCAGTGGTCACCGTGAGTCCTGTAATCGCCCCGATCTAGTCTGACTATCGGTTGGGTGAGCGTCCGCGTGGCGAGAATGGACTTATTAATGCGTTAAAATGTCGGTTTTGTATAGTTACGTATTTATACATGTATGTATGTATGTAGTAAATCATGATATTAGCAATCCTATACTATTAAACGAGCAATATTTGTATATGGGCTAAGTGATTAATACGGCATTATTTATAATGCCCAGACAATTTGAAATATGCCCAATAGGAGTAGGCAATATGCTAAAATCTATTTAAATAATTAAATTGACCGGGCTTTCTGAACAAGCCCATCACTTATTGGGCCGGGTAATAATAAAATGGGTTCTTTTAAAAAAAAATTAATGGTGAGATTGATTTTATTATAGAATAGGTAAGTACGATTACTACTTAAAGAACTAGACAAATTTGTTAATCTATACTAATATTATAAAGAGGAAAGATTTTTTTGTTTGTTTGTACCGAATAGGCTCCGAAACTACTGGACCGATTTAAAAAATTATTTCACCAATAGAAAGCTACATTATTCCTGAGTGACATAGGCTATTTTTTTTATCCCGAAAGCGGGTCCTGTGGGGTGGCCCACGGGAGCGAATCCGCGTGGAACAGCTAGTGCAATATAAATCTCGGCTTCTATTTCTATCTGCAGGGTCTAAAGTAATCTAACATGAAGGAGATGACGGGGACTGAGTTCGCTCACTTTTCTCGCGCACTTTAGCTTCTGTCATCCCCTTCGAACTTAACCTATCCGTGTCGGGGTGCCCTAAGCTCCCGAGCTCGCTTCGCTTGCTCTTGGACTAATTCATTTACCATAATTATCACTCAACTGTTACGTAGCATTATTCATAATGACCAGACAATGTGATAAATATAAAAGTTTAAATCAGTATTCATTACATTTATTTATTTATTAATAGTTAATTAAAACGGTACAGATACCAATTACATTAATTAACATAGAAATTGTGAAACAACAATAATGACAACTGTGTTACATAAGATAATTAAATAATTCACATATACAATTAAAATGGCACAGTAGAGCGGCAATGTATCAAAATTGTATTAAAATAATAATTCATAATTTAAAAAATAAAATAAAATATTACAAAGGGTACAATTTAACATGAAACATTACAATGCCCAATTTAACTTGACTTGATTCATAATGCCCGGCACTATACATAGTGCACTGATTAATCACTTGGTCCATGGCATATATATTTGTAATCACGTTCTTGAAAACGGTTCCAACAATTTCGATAAAATTTGCAATTTTGGAATTTTCGGGGGTGGGAAATCGATGTAGCTAGGTCTCATTTCTGAGAAAATTCTGTATCTCGAAAGAAATTGTTTTCTCTATTTTCACCAGAGCAACACTCGGCCGCCCTGTTGCTGGTATGTAAAATATCGAAATCATTTATAATTTCGGATGACTTTTTCTTTTTACAGACTCAACGAAAACAATATACTTGAAGGTTGCAGTGTGACCAACTGTATCTTTTCTGGCAATGATAGTCTGATAGACACAGCAGATGCTGTCCTCGTTCATTTGCAAAAAGGCGATATACCAAAAGTCCAAAATAGAAATCGGACACAGAGATGGATTTTTTTAAGCGATGAGTGTCCAAAAAATGCATTTTCATTGGCGAAAAAAAAACCGACCTTGGACAGTCTTTATGATGTATTTAATTGGTCAATGACTTACCGGTAAGCTTATTTTTATGAGTTTCTTAGTTTTGTATAAGATGTTTTTATTATCGATATTAGTGATTATTGGTTGTTGTACTATCTTAGTCATCATAATACTGATATTATGTTTTTCATTGAAGCAAACAAAAAGAAGTTATTGACTCGGATGATATCTTTTATAACACGATCTGAAAAGTTCTGAAGTTTTGAAAAGTTTGGACAAAACCAAACGATATCAAAAATTAACATTTTATTCAAATTACGCTGAGAATCAGCACATTTGAAAAGCAAAAAATACGAAAGACCATAATTCAACCACCTGCCACCACTTCCTAGTGTTTTAACTGGGAAGAAAAAATGGCGCAAAAACATCCCCAGCAGATATTGATCTTATAATATTATGCCATCTTACTTAATATTATAAATGTGAAGATTTACAAGGATTGATGGATGGATGTATGTTTGTTACTCAATCACACCCTAACTGCTAAACGGATCTGGATGATATTTGGCACAGAGATAGATAATAGTCTGGAATAGAACATAGGGTTCTTTTCATCCCTGTAAAATGTTCTCTTGAGATAAGAAAATACTTATCACGCGGGCAGGAGCTAGTTTAAAATGAAAGTAAAATAATACCTTCCTGTTACTGTCCCACTGTAGGGCAAAAGGCCTATTGTTATACAGAGAAGGCACGAGCATTAATCACCACGCTTGCAATTTATATTATTTTTTTTAGGTCCGATGCCGATGTGCCTGTCCCGCACGGTAGAGTGATACCACTAGAAATACCTCTAAATTCTTATAAGGCCTTAGAAGATATTGCTGCAGTCGTACCTAACTGGGAAAAAAAGAAAAAAATTGCTGCACTGCTAATGTCGAATTGTGGTGTTAAAGCCAGAAACAACTTCTTAAAGGAGCTTAGGAAATATGTTCAGGTTGATGTTTTTGGACGTTGTTCAGATAATGAAGAATTAAAACACGGGTAAGTTATTGTCGGTAACACTTTAATGAAGACACAATGACGAGGTTTCAAGCAGTATTTACTATTCAGAAGTGTATCCATTTTAAAATAGGTGATATGTGCAAAAGTTGTAAAAAGTGGCACCGGTGACTGAAAAGTTATATGGAAATCGGTTATCATGATATGAGCAAATATTACATTTTGTGCAAAAACGTGCACTAATTTGAACGAATATGTTTAAATAACAGTTCGCAACTGCAAACTATAAATATTCACTAGTCTTCTAATCATCGTTTTATTTTATTTCAGTTGCCCTGGCCACTTCAGAGCGGACTGCGAGCCATTAGGACATTATCTATTTTATTTAGTTTTAGAAAATACAAGTTGTTATCAATACTTGACCGAGAAACTATTCTACAATGCTTACTCGAAAGGATCTATACCTATAATTTTTGGTCCTAAACTTGAAGACGTCGAGAGCCTACTGCCACCAAATTCCTATCTACGTGTTGACGGTGATACAAATATAGAGACGTTCGCTAAAAAAATTAAAGACATAGCGGCCAGTAGAGAAATGATTCTTTCGATGCATATGTGGAGAAATCATTTCAAAATAGTCAATGAGCACGGATACTTTGGATCTAAATCGTATCATTTGTGTCGTGTATGTGAGGCGCTGAATTATAATGAAGCCACAGAGAAAGTTTACTCTAAAAAGCTTCTAGACTCTTTTCTAGATCCGGCTGTAGTCTGTTCCAACTAATAAGAATAATGTAGTAAAAACATTTAAGTAAGTAGGGATGTTTTAATTGATTGTTGTTTCTTAAAATAAAACCTATGTTTTGTAAATAAACGGAGAAAAACTCAAGACAAAAGGATATTTCTTTGGCCCAACATTCGTCTGAGTCCGCAAATCATTTCGGAGAGTTTTGAAAGTTCTCTCCCGGGATCTTCCAGGAGAAATAATATAAATCCACTGTTCATTGAGTAATAAATTTCATCGCATTGTTATTCAGGGGGAGACTGGTCGCTTTGAATTATGATACAAGTTTGTTTTTATTACTTGTATTGTTGAAGGTGCTAAAAAGGATCTGACGGGATTTAAACTGAATTTTCTTACTTTCCAAATTTGAAATTCTTCAAAAATAGAATAAGGTGGCTTTTCATAGTCATTGTGGTATTAGCCAGCTAGTGAGTATCTTACCTTGGGTCTGCTTGTTCGAGAACCTTAGATGAGTGTTTGCATTTCTTTTTGAGCTATTTAACTGTTGGCATCACGACATGGCCAAGTTTGAATTTACGAATATAAATGCTGTATTAAAACAAGCGTAACTAAGGCTAATCCTCCATCCTTTTATCAATTAAGCAACAAAGTTGTGCCGACAAATATCAGCGTCGAGCAAGAGTAACAAAGTAGTTTGGCTAATCCTAAGAGGAAACGACAGCCATGTTAAGCCTTCGAGATAACTTCTTCACCTATGGAACAACATTAATTGTTTTAAGAAATACATCATAAATGGTTTAGAGACAGCTTTACTTTAGAGCTCGGCTTAAGCAAAGATTTTAATGCAAGGCTCAGTTCGTCGGGACTATCTTAGCTAATTTAATTTGCGGACATTTTTACTTGAATTTAAAAAACCTTGAATATTATAATAAATCATGAAATAATAAAATTTGTTTATTTTCCCTCATAAAGGTTGACATTGTTACTTATTAAAAAAAATATTTATACAATTTTGCCTTACGTTATAACCTTTGTGAGAGCTGGAGTCTGAACTAGGTTCGGGACCTGTATGACAGATCGCCAGGCTCACACCCTTTTAAAATAATCATATATTTGACGGCAATACAATTCAGATTATATAAAAAAATTATTTTAAACAATTTTAAAAGAAAATCTATGTTAAAGGTGATTAAATTTGTGGAGTGTAATGTAAAGTGATAGTATGGCACGATTGTTGTGTAGTGTGTGAGTGTATGGGGGTGATTTGAGTATGTGAGTGTAAATCAGCAAATTCGGAGGGACGTATGTAACAATTATTTAATTGTTTGGATGATATTTTCTGTACCTTCATAGTCCAAACCCATCAGCCATTCCCTTACAGTAGTTTTGCATTTACATTTAACCATTGAGTAGATATGTAAGGTTTTATTGACAGTGTTGTATACATAAGGACCAAGGAAATAAAAGAATCGCTGGGCTAGCCCTGAATTTACGAAAATAGACGGACACACTGTATGCTTTCGTCTCACAGTTTTGTACTTTTCGGGATTATATGAATTGCGGGAGTGGACTGTTAGAATTAAATTTAGAACGAACAATTTTCGAATAGAGAGGACCTTACATGTTTTATAAAGTTCAATGGTAGGAAATTGATAAGGAAGAGACCAACTTACTTTAAGGATGGCTCTTTGGGCACGTTCCAATTTTAACAAATGTGTTTTTGTTGCCCCACCCCAGACAACAATACAGTACTGAGCAACTGACTGACAGAGAGCTAGATATACTTGTCTAAGGACCTACATGTCGGCCACATGGCGGAGATTCTTAAAAATAAATATCAATTTACGCAGATGGGAGGTAAGTAAGTCTATATGATTATATTAAATGTTAATGAGTCATCTATCTGAACACCTAAATACCTTACATTTTCTATGCGACTTAGATGAGGACAGCTGCATGGTGATGCATTACAAGAATGTGCAGTCAATGTAAAATGGAATGATGAAAGTCTACCAGCTTTTGAGAGAGAAAATGTTAAATATTTGGATTTGTCCACATTTAGAGTGAGTAGGTTTTGCGACAACCAGTAGGTAACAGTGTCGAGTCTTAGTTGCGCGTATTGAAATGCGGACACCCAGGAATACTCGTGGAATATTAAGGCAGTATCATCGGCGTATGTAAAGATGGATCCATTCGGCAGTTCAAGACTACAGAGGTCATTGATATAGATGAGAAACAAAGTTGGCCCAATGAGTTGGCCAATGATGTACCCTGGGGCACACCGTAAGTTATAGGGAGTTCGTCGCTCATCCAGTCACCTATCTTGACACATTGGCGTCTTCCCGTAAGATAACTAGTGAGTAGTGACAGCTGAGCCCCTGACACCAATCTTCTCAAGCTTAGCAATGAGAGCGGGAATTGAGATCGTGTCAAAGGCTTTTGCAAGATCTAGGAAGACGCCAATAACACACTGTTTATTATCTAGATGAGACGCAATATCATTCGTGAGATCTAAAACCGCATTACTGGTGGACACTCCTGAACGAAAACCATATTGGCTGGACGATAAAAGATGATTTTGCTCAAGGTATTTGACAAGCCTATTATTCATGAGCCTTTCTAGCAGTTTGGATAGTGTAGGCAAGATTGATATGGGTCTATAATTATGAGGTGTATCTCTGTCACCGCATTTGTGCACCGGGTGAACGATAGCCAGCTCGAAAGCGTCGGGTAAGACTCCTGTACTGAAAGCCAGGTTATATAAATAAGTGAGGTGGGGAATAAGTATGTGCTTAATTTTTTTTTTAAATATTCCTGAGATGTTATCGGAGCCCACCGCACAATCAGTCCTAAGCGCGTTAATTAAACCTTCTAACTCAAGGTTGTCAGTATTTAAGAGGACAAATGTTTTGTGATTCTGTATATTATCCTGTTGAAAGCATGTAGTTCGTACGGATATTTTTTCAGCTAGTGTGCGCCCTATACTCGCGAAATAAGTGGTGACTTCATTAACAGAACGTTTGGGATCAGATGACGACAGAAGATCGGTTGCAAGTGTTTTTTGTTTTGTTGTATTGGTAATTGTTTTTATTGCTTCCCATAACTTTTTATTATTGCTTTGTGCGTTATTAATAAGATCTTTATCGTAGTTACGTTTAGCAGTTTTGAGCAACATGGAACAGTAATTTCTGTACCTTTTAAATGTTAATTTTAGGACATCGTTTTCAGGAGATTTCTTTAATTTTAAATGCAGTTTATCGCGGTTTCGGAGACATCTTAAGAGCCCTGGAGTCATCCATGACTTCCTCAGCCATTTTCGATATGGCCCAACTTTCAGGATCATGTTTTGAAGTATAATTACATTTAGTGTATTGATAAAGAAGTTGGTAGCCTCATTTACATTATGGAGACTGTATAGCGGACTGAAATCGAATTGATCTAGCATTAGTTCAATTTTAGCGTAGTCGAGAACTTTTGATGTTTTACTATTTAATGAGTGATTAAAGGGTTTAGAAAGTTGAATGAAAAACAGAACAGTATCATGGTCAGTGACTGAGGTGTTTGCGACATACGAATAAGCTGGTAGTTTTGATTTTAACATAACATGATCAAGGCACGAGCTGTTGAAGCGAGTGGGAAGCGTATGTGCCGGCAACATTCCGTGAAATGCAAACATAGTGAGATACTCAGTAGATCGAGAATCACTACTACAATCGGAAATATCAATATTGATGTCACCCGTGACAATAATATTACTATAGGAGGAAACAGATGTAATAAGTTCGTTTAAAGATTGAATAAATGGGGCGACATTTCGGTTTGCTGGAGGGCGATATATAGCTATATTTACTGTGTCTTTATTAAGTACCACCACGAGACAGTTTGCATACTGAAGTATGTGTTCCGTGACGGAAATAGGGTGGTGGTTCCTATAGTATACCACCACTTCCTCATTTTGCGTGCTGTGTTCGCTAGTAGCCACTGAAGTATAGTCGTCAAGTATAGGCAGTGGAGGAGCCTTAAGTAACCAACATTCAGTGAGTTTTATTATATCCCAGGATGTTTCGCTTCTTTCAAGTAAGGCAGCAAAGTCAGTGAAATTCTTTTTTTTTTTTTTTTTTTTTTTTTTTTTTTTATTGTCTATAGGCTTGCGCTTGACCACTATCTCACCTGATGTTAAGCGATGATGAGGTCGACGATGAAGCACGCTTGCCTAGAAGAAACCCATTCACTCTTGACTTAAAGACCCCTAGATTGTAGCTATCGGGAAATACAGACTCCGGCAGGGAATTCCACTCCTTAGCTGTACGCATAATGAAAGTGTCCCCAAAACGTTTTGTGCGTATGGGTGGGATGTCCACCATGTACCGATGACGCAACGCCGTACGTCTGGTAGTCCGATGATGGAACGGGCTGGGCGGAATTAAATCATGCAATTCCATCGCACACTCTCCGAAATGTAACCGATAAAAAACCGACAAGCTGGCAACTCGGCGACGATGTTCCAGGCTCTGGAGCTTCGACTTGACCAGTGCCTCATTGCCGATGAGTTTCTTAGCCCGCTTTTCAATCGACTCTAGAGCATTAAGCTGGTGTTTGGCAGATCCATCCCAGAGATGAGAACAGTACTCCATGCACGATCGAACTTGCGCTTGATACAAGTTGAGCAGCTGTTCCGGCGTGAAGTACCTTCTCACCTTCGCAAGAATCCCCAACTTTTTGGCAGCCAGCTGAGCCTTTGCCTCAATATATGGCCCAAAGTTGAGAGTCGATGTCAACGTAACGCCAAGAAGCTCAATATGGTCCGTTATTGGCACGGTTACATCACGGAATGTTGGAGCCGGGTGAAATTGGCTCTTTTTAGCGGAAAAAAGACACGCCTGGGTTTTAGCAGCATTAAACCTGACCAGATTGGCATCGCCCCATTCGGAGACTGCCTGCAAGGACAGGTTCAAACGCTCCACCATGGACTGACGGAGAGAGCGGATCTGCGGCCCGGTAGCCCGTGCGTTGGACAGGTATCTCTCAGCAACAGTGCTGTCGTCTGCATACCCAAAGGTGCCGGGTTTTAGCAGATCGTTAATGTGCAACAAGAATAATGTTGCTGAGAGTACCGACCCCTGAGGGACCCCGGCATTAATATCCATTTGGTTCGACGAGCAGCCATCGATAACCACTCGAATGGACCGATCTCTCAGGAAGTCTGCAATCCAATCACATAGACCACCGGGCAGACCGAATGAAGGAAGCTTACCGATAAGGCTTTCGTGCCAGACCCTATCGAAAGCCTTCGAGATGTCGAGGGAGACGGCAAGCGCTTCCCCGTGCCTCTCGATGGCCTCACTCCATATGTGAATGGCATACGCTAGAAGATCCCCAGTAGACCGATTTCGGCGGAAGCCGTATTGGCGGTCGCTAAGGATATCGTTAGTTTCTAGGTATGCCAGGAGCTTAGTGTTAAGTACACGCTCCATACTCTTACAGAGTATGGACGTTACAGAGATGGGTCTGTAGTTGGCCGGGTCAGCTCGACTGCCCTTCTTGGGCACGGGCTGTACGTTGGCTTGCTTCCAAGCATTCGGCACTTTTCCAGTCTCATATGAAAGGCGGAATAGCCGTGTCAAGATCGGAGACAGTTCAGGCGCACAGGTTCTAAGAACTATAGCTGGTATGCCATCAGGGCCACTAGCCTTGTTCACGTCGAGGTTGCGCAGCACCCTACGGACGTCCTTTTGATGGATGCGAATGTCCGACATACTCGTCTCGCATCCATCAGGAGAAGGAGGGGGCCGCGAATCACCAGGATTCAGACGCGAAGATTCCGCAAAAAGAGAGGCAAATAAATTTGCCTTCTCCTCAGCGGTGTGGGCCAACGAACCATCGGGTTTCAGCAGTGGTGGTAGTGAGGGACGGCAGAAGTTCGACTCGACTGACTTAGCCAGGGACCAAAACGCTTTACTACCTGCTGGGTAAGAAGCTAGTTTGGCCCCTATTCGGCCAATGTGGTCAAACCGAGCCCTTCGCAACACCTTCTTGCAGGACTTGGCAGCCCTGTTGAAGGCTTTCTTCTTCAGACCCACGTCACTCGCTTTGCGCGATCGAGCGTCGACCCATGCCAGGTACGCTTCGTGTTTAAGCGCGTCGGCGCGACGACATTTGGCGCCAAACCATGGCCGGTCAACGCTGGACATTGTTACGTCAGAGAACGGAATGTAGTACTCCATTCCCTGACGCAACACACCCGTCACGGCGTCCGCGCACGACGAAGGATCAGCCGAAGAAAAGCAAGTAGGCTGCCAAGGATAACAAGCGAAGAAAGATCGCATGCCATCCCAATCTGCTGACCTGTACCGCCAAACCCGCCGGGTGCCTCTTGGGCTGGGATCGGGCGGGGAGTAGACGGACACAGACTTCACCAGACAATGGTCGGAACTACCCAAAGGTGAAGCTATCGACACAGAGTATCGGTCTGGATCTGTTGTCAGCAGAAGGTCCAAGCAATTGGCTGTGTGCGAATCAACATCAGGCACCCTCGTTGCCCCATGGACCAGCTGGGTAAGGTTAAGCGCAAGCGAAAGTTTACGCATCTCCCGTCCAGCATGGTCAGTGCACTGGTATGGGAAGAGCCACTCCTGGTGGTGGGCATTGAAATCCCCCAGTAACACTAATTGGGCGGAAGGGTACCGCTGCTGTGCCGCATCAGCCGCCTCACTGAGGTACTCTGTGAGCCTGGTTGTCTCCTGATCTCCGCTGTGCGATCGGTAGACACAGGCGTAGATAATTTTATCCAGACCTGTGTCCACCAGAGCCCAAAGCGTAGAGAATCTGGAGTCCTCAAGGTTACGGAGACGCCGATAGCAAGTGTCGTCACGGGCGTACATACACACACCCGCGCGTGTTTTATAATTGTGCTCCAAGGTAAACCCTGGGTAAGATAAGTACGATACGTCTGAAGGACTCGCTATCTGCGTCTCCGTAAGAAAAAACAGCGCTGGTTTCTCAGCCTCCAGGTGGTAGTGGACTGCAGAGAGATTTGAGTGCAGACCTCTAATGTTGGTGAGGTGCACTTTGAGGGGGAGGGAGTGCAGCCGCTGTTTAGATCCAGTATTCTTTTTTCTTGTCATGATCATGTGTTGAAGAGTGAATGGATGAGAGGAGAAGGAAGTGAGACGAGGTTCCACGCTGCTAACCTACAGACACGCACTGAAAGGACGCCATCATTGGGGCACTAGTCCGGAGACTGCGGGGACGCCCGAGCCCCCCCGGAATGTCCATCGGGCCCTCCCCATCTGGTCGCCAACCAGCACGATGGGGCATGCCGGGATTTTTCGACAGTTGGCGGGGCAGCCTTTCGTGTGTGGCTGGCACACTACTTGGGCCCCCAACTACCTGCGGTCGGCCAGCGGCGCACCGTGCCTCGGATCCCGCTACCCTCCGCGACTAGTCTCCCGATACGTCCATAACAGCGCGCGCTAGGCTGGTCAGCCTGCAGTGGAACAACTATCTCGACCCAACTCCTCTGGTGGCTACACCGAGCATCGTACCGGAACACGGCTAGGCCGTTTGGCGGTACGTCTTTGCCCGGTGGGTGGTCACAAGCCTTCGGCCGAAGCCTACCACCAGTAGTGTCACCTGATTAGCACCACCCGGGGACCACGTGTAGGGTAACAGTAATAAGGGTAACTCTCCTACGGACGCGGGTGACTCAGTCCCCAAAATTCCTATTGATACTTCTTATATTTTGACATAGAAGCTTTAGTGCATTTCCATGTGATCTGGCAATTTTGTTGCAATCTTCTATGTTACAGGATGCAGACTCGGCAACTGAGATGTTATCCAGCTCATCTTGCATATTAGTTAGTTTATCAAGTGATAACGGTAAGTATAGCAGTGGTTGGAACCTAGGTAGTGCGCAGAGATAAAGGAACGATGCCGTATATTATGTCTTGTATTACAGTGTGAAATTTTAATAAAAATGTGTCCGAAAATAGCTAACAAGGACAAGAAAGTAGCGTGTCGTATGCAAGTATATAAGCATTCTGGGTGCAATGTAGGTTGTAATTTGCTGGTGGCTAAAAAGGTAGTGTTTGTATAGATGTGTATTTGTTGCCTTGTGTTTATTGAGTGAACAGATGTAATCGTTGTCACATAAAATATAATTAAATTGGGTAGTAAAATAGAAACAGAAAAATGCATGCAAAAGTTGATAACATATTTGTGAGCACACATTACAGTGCAAATGTCTACACAGCAATCCAGGGAAGACATGTATCGGTTACCTAGTCATTTCTCAACGATAACAATCTTATTTAAATCCCCTTCAGAGTTAATGCAAAACCGTTTCGCCCCGTTCTCTCTGCGAATGTACACTTTGCCATGAGCTGACCAACAGTGTCTGAGATGATGGAGAGCAGCAAATTCTCTGGCCAGAAAAAATAATTTCCTGGTTTTCTGAGGAAGATTATCGGATATTACATTTTTATATCAGTGTGCAAATACAGCATAGAAAATAACAAGTGTTTTTTTCTGTGTTCTGGGATTAGCGGTTAATTCAGTGTAAAAACAATCATGCATTAACTTATTTTTTTATCATCGTTTAATCTGGATTACGTTTTAGTATTCGCCAAAAAAAATTGTTTGAAAATAACGTGAAAAAACATTTTCACAATTTAATTATCCTTTTAGCCCCTGGGTTATTTTTATAATGGTGGAATTGGCCGTCGTATCACATTAAAGTTAAAACGCAAAAAGGGACTGCCTGGAAAAAGGCTAGGCCAGCAGCGCATGCCGCCGTTTAATGATATTACCGGGCTTTTATTCGGATTTAATTTCTATAGCCGGCTCTCGCAATATGCTAATATAATGTTTAAATATATCATTTTTACGGTAAATGTATGCAAATGTTTGTTACGATGACTCGTGTAATTAGGTTGAGTACAGTTTTCAGTTTGCTGAGTTCTCACTTAACTGTTGTGCATTCACTTTTCTAGGCTTACCCTTTGAAATTATCAAAGGATTTCTTGGTTCTGAGAGGGCTAGGATAGATCTTTACCTATAAGTCGAATGCACTGTATGTATGTCAATATTGCATTCGCACATGCTTTGCAGTTCATCCCTGCAAGTTATTTAAACAAATTTTAAAGGCGAAGGTAACGTGTCGATAATATTGACACCTACAAAAATTTAAATTATGTGGATTATGTATTTTCGTCTGCCCGAACACGAGTTCAGTTGATCGATTTAAATACTGATTCATGTTTAGATAAAAAATATTAAAATACCCACATTAAACTGAATTTCCATTTCCAATAAAAGATTACAGATCAACATAGATATCAGCACATTAAATCGAAATAATCCAATTCTGATTTATTGTTTGTTGTGAAAGATAAAATCGGAACATCAAATTTTAATAATACATTTGTGGCTATTAACGATAACACAAAGACTAGGTACATTAAAGTTTCTGCTACGCTATCATAAGAATCTTCTTCAAAATGGCTGCTAAGTTTGTTCGATCAGTTAATTTCGCGAATTTCAGCTATCCCTAGTTAGCGCAAAGATCAAGATTTGCGAACTTGTTAATAAATCTTTCTTAATTTCAACGTATTACGTGAGAAGTATTTTGTTGTAAGAAGACACCTCATACATGCTCGGTATTTATAAAAGCTAAGATTAGTATGGGCATTCATGGGTTCAGTTTGCCCATCACTTCACAAAGAATTAAGGATCTCATTTTATTCCAGCCATATTGTCCACAGCGCTCGGATGTGATAGGGGGTGAACCTGTCACCATAAATTCCAATAACAATGGTTGATAATCAAAACAGATTCTCATGATAAAGGGTCACTGACTTGACTTAAGATCCTATGGCCCCTAGCTGGGGCAGAGGGCTTCCACAGTAGTCCTCCATCGAGACCGGTCTTGAGCTTCGCGCTTCACCTCGCTCCACGTCATTCCGATACTCGTCGTTTCAGCCAATACGGTGCGTCGCCATGTTTGACGGGGACGGCCTCGCTTCCTTTTTCCTTGAGGATTCCAATCCAAGGCCTGTTTAGGAATGTGATCGGAATCCCTCCGGAGCGTTTGACCAATCCAACACCATTTACGCCGCTTGATCTGGCGGTCGATCGGGGTCTCGTGGCATCTCTCCAACAGCTCTACATTAGAGATGATCTCGGGCCAGTAAATTCCGAGGATGCGACGAAGACATCGGTTGACGAAGACCTGGATTTGGTGCGAGATGTCCTTTGTTACCTTCCACATTACTCGCTGTACGCATCTCCTGGATCTTAATCTCCGGATGTTAATTTTGAGTCCAGTTTTTTCCACCTCCTGGCGCAGGTCGTTCAGTTTCGACTGCATGTCGGCGTGTGTATGACTCAGCAGGCAAAGATCATCAGCATAGTCCAGGTTTTCCAAGACGTTGGTCAATCCCCACTCAATCCCATGACGCCTGCTATCGTAAATGCGCAACATGATTCCGTCGAGGACGATTATAAAAAGGAGGGTTGAAAGAAGACAGCCCTGGCGGACTCCAGCGTGCACTGCGATGTCCTCCGAAATTAGGCCTTCATGAGTCACCTTGCAGGAATATTTCCTATAAATGCTCTCCAATAGGCGGACTATTTTTGGCGGCACTCCAATGTCCAACAGGCGGGACCAGATGCTGGACCACTTCAACGTATCAAAGGCCTTTTCGAAGTCGACAAAGGTAAGATAAATTTCCCTTTGCCATTCTGTTGCCTGCTCGAGAATGATACGAAGAGTGTTGATCTGGTCCGTGCATGAGCGGCTCGAACGGAAACGGCGTCCCCGCGCAGAAGAGTTTCAACGGCCTTCGACAGCCTATCAAGTAATATCTTACAGAAGATCTTAGATGGAGTCGACAGTAACGTGATGCCTCTCCAGTTGTCGCAACTACTGAGATCACCTTTCTAGGGCATGGTAATTAAAAGTCCCTTGTTCCAGTCGTCCGGGAGTTCTTCAGCGGTCCATATCCTTTCAATTAAAGGCGTCAGCACATCGATGGCGGAGGCTAAGTTGGCTTGTAATATTTGTTTTGCATTTGCTTTGCCTGCCTTCAAATAGAGAATCGCTTCAGTCACTTCAGAGGCTGATGGTGGTTCCGTATCGATGTCGAGAGGTCGAGGTGGTGTAGGACCTACCTGCAGTGCGTCAGGCGTCAGAGATGACAATCGGAAGACCTCCTCAAAGTGCTGGCGCCATCGCTGCAGCCGCCCTTCCGACGTCACAATAAGCTGTCCGTCTTTGGATTTAAGCGGCTTCTTCTCTCTTCTTGTGCTTACTGTTACCTGCCAAGGTCTTCGTGGCTTTATAAAGCTCTTTAAAGTTGCCGATGTTCGCAGCGGGTTGAGCACGATCAGCAATATCATCAGCCCAACGCCTTCTGTCTGCACGCGTACTGCGATAAATCGCCTTGCGTTTCTGGCGGTATTGAGCATTGAGGTCGGCTCGTTCGGCATCATCACGCGTCTCAAGCAGTTTAAGTTGTAACTTCCTTCTATCCTCAATGAGGCTCCACGTGTGAAGTGACATCCAGTCCTCGCGTGCATGTGTTGGCTTATGCCCAAGCACCACGGAGCTGGTCTCTGTATATGCCTTTCTAATGCGGCTCCACTCCTCGTCCACCGAGTCCGCAGCTTCCTTCAGTCCAGAGAACCGATTGCGTAGCTCAAGCCGAAACGCCTTACGTGTATCCAAGTTAGAAAGTTTACTCACATCGTAACTTCGCCCCACTTTTCTGGGTTCTCCTGTTGCATGGGTTACCGCAACCTTAAGCCGAACTTCAGCAACTACCAAATGATGGTCACTATCCAAATCGGCGCCCCTACGGTTGCGGACATCAGCAATGAAGAACGCCATTTGGAGCTAATAGCAATATGGTCGATCTGGTTCTTAGTGACTCCGATACAGATTCAGGCTTGTGATTACTTATTTCAAGATCGGAAAGAAGAAACTTTATAAGTTTAGATTATTTACGCCTAGTCGTCAAAATCACGCTGAAAAATTAATTCATGAAGTTGGTACCTATGTATTCTTTCTACAATAGGGATGATGACTAAAAAAGTATTTTTAGTTCGTCAGTTAGATTTCCAAAAAATATTGGACAAGTATTTTTTCTTTTGTCACGTAAACAAAAAATGATGACGATACAGTGCGTTAAAATATCGCATGACGTCATGCCTTGGTATACTTTTTACATAAGAGTTACGTCACAAGCCCACTCCCGAACTTTGATGCGTTGTATCTTGGTGATTTTTTATTGATTTGAACAAGTTAAAAATCGTGGTCAATATTTTCTGATAATTTAACCGGCGGACGAAATAGAATTTGCAGTTCCTAGGTACCCTAATAAAGATAGTAACGACATGATTTTACTGCTTACAGCCGGATAGGATGGTAATGAAATGTATTTTTATTTAAATGATCCTCGTCATTGCACCATAAACGCTTGTATCCCCTTTATTGTCTTGGGGGCCGATCTTGTTACCACTTCTTAGGGCGTAATGGATATTCTTTCACAGCAACATGCATTAGGCCTTTTATTGGAATCTCAGCTCCTCACACGAACGTGAGCGATCAATTTCTCGCTAAATGGGCATTAAAGCAAACGAAAAACGAACGAACGCAACGACGAACGACGGCAAGGGGTCGAGGGCTGGACCCCTTGCCTACTGCTGCACGCTAGCTTCCTGCACGCTATCCACGCACGCTGCCCAGGTCTTGACCTGCCTACCTGCGGCCTACCGCCACGCGAGCCGGTGCCTGCGCAGCCTACCCTGCGCAGCCTAGCCGCTACAGTTCCGGCGGCCGGCCGCGGAGCATTTGGGCTGGACCCCTTGCCTACTGCTGCACGCTAGCTTCCTGCACGCTATCCACGCACGCTGCCCAGGTCTTGACCTGCCTACCTGCGGCCTACCGCCACGCGAGCCGGTGCCTGCGCAGCCTACCCTGCGCAGCCTAGCCGCTACAGTTCCGGCGGCCGGCCGCGGAGCATTTTTTTTTTTATTGTTGATAGGCTTGAGCTTGACCACTACTCACCTGATGGTAAGCGATGATGTGGTCGACGATGAAACACGCTTGCCTAGAAGAAACCTATTCATTCTTGACTTGAAGACTCCCAGGTTGTAGCTATAAGGAAATACAGACTCCGGCATGGAATTCCACTCCTTTGCTGTATGCATAATAAAAGTATTGCCTATGCTGACAGCTCCCCCAGCGTCTGCCACGTGCTGCCAAGAGACGGTACCCCCTTCCTAACTTTATACTGTGATAGTGCTCGGAACAGAACAAAGTGACTTTCATACCCGCGACCTAGCTGTGGACCTTTAGTTCTATAAATATATGTATTAACTTGTCCAGCTGTTTCATTACTATCTACCTAACGACCTACTATCCGTTAGCGGCCTGCGCAGCCTACCCTGCCCAGACCTAGCCGTTACAGTGGCAGTAATTTAACGATGCTGTCGCTGTCTAAAGCTGACATTATAATATGGCGATATAGCATCCAAATTTATTACATGTATTTATACCGCTTGCATTGCACATCTGAACAAAATAAAAATAAAAACTTGTTATTGAAATCCGCCCCAACGATACGCCGAAACTTTTAACGAATTGCCGCCTAAACTAACGACGCGCTGCCACTCGAATATGAAAGCACGGACGGACTTAGGACACGGTTGCAGCGCGCTTTCGTGCTTTTCCTTTTTTGCAAACTTCTGGCTAAGTTACGATCCATGCGTATTCGTTGAAGCGATTTACAAAATTGCTCTTATATCCAAGTTTCAAGTTCTTGCGGGATACCTGGCAAAACTTCACTTGTTATGCCCAAGAATAATGCTCAATATTTGGAAAAGTTCATAACATTTGAACGATCGCGAAAAACTTGTTTGTTGTTCAAATGGCTAACGGCTCATTTTTCAGTCTAGAAGTTCCAGAGCTCTTTTGTTCGCTTTATTATGAGAAGGCAGTAAAAAAGCACTTATCGTACGAAAGTATACACAATGTTTTTTATGCCCGTATAATATTATTGTCAAACAGTAAACACAAGATGGAAGTCGGTTCTCTGGTATAAATTCAATACTTTATTGCCATTTCTCGAACAGTGGCAATTTGCGGCTGGTTGTTTTTCTTTACTGATCACAATAAAAAGTGGTTGTAACTTGGTTATAGTTTCCCCGAAACAGAGACACCGAGTTACCAGTGAAGGTTGATATACGAGTGTCATTGGGGTTTATGTTCTGACGGAGGATTACTAAGGTTCAATTTATGTTGGCCGCATGCACGACTGAATTACAGGACCTACACTTATATCGCGGAGGGTAAATGATTAGTTGCGTACTTGTAGCGTGCGTGATGTACTCTCAAAACTCTTCCCTTATCTTGAGGCCTTATTCTTCCAACAATAAAGAAGATTAGGTTTTCTTGTAAGTTTTCCTTCGTGAGACATTAGCAAACAAGGAATTATATTAGGGTTTGTTTTGGTGAAAGTAAGATTAAGTTTTGTATGAACGCGATCTTCGGTATTAGAATGACCTACCACCCTAGAGGAGTCTCTAAAGTGTGATATTATTCATTAGGTATAAGTTATACCATATAAAAGTTTATCAAAAATCGTAGTTATGTGGAAATTGCTTGCGTTTAAATTAAAATAAATGTCTAGCCTCTGCAAGTCGAAAACTTAAATAAATACACGTGATCTGGACATATTTTCTCAAACCAAATTATTACGTGCACCAATCGTAAGGAAGTGCCCTTTACAGGCGACGATACTTAATAAATAAGTCACGGTGGCAACAGATGGCACCACCAGACAGTTTCTACAGTTTATTCCTGTTTCTCGATAAACGATCAACCTTCGCCATGGTAATATATAGCTGACCCGCTTCCCTTGCCATTTTCAGATTTTTAATCCCGTGATTTATATCACGTACGGAGAACGATTTTTGAATACAATTTTTTTTATTCTTGACGATAAATTTCTTGTCCAGTGATCGAGCTACGGTAGTGCTTGGTATTGCCTAGTTCGTGAGATTTTTATGTTTGAGAAAAGGAGGATGAGGAAATGATACTGTCTTTTAAAAATGGTCCGATATAATATGTTTACAAAATACACATTTGGTACCGAGCTGTTTTGTTAGAGACTACTGATATAAAATTTCTAAATGTTATCGTAACTTATAGCAACTTTATAAAAGACAAACCAGGTATCTAGTATCAATAATAAGACGTTTTTCAAGAGCGCCATCTTTTCAGCTGTAACCTCAAATCGCACTCTAGACAATTTTTCGACTATCGAACAACCAAGAAACTAAATAAGTTCATAATAGAAAACTTTAACACTCCGTTGGTAATCTCCTTACAAATACTTAACTACTTAAAATTGCCGCAGTAGATAAAGGTCTGGAGAAACCAAAGCAATGGTAAACAAGGATTTTTGTTGGGAGCAAATAATCAGCATATCGTGAAAGAAGGTGAGTTTTGGTATGAAAGTAGGCACTGTCTGTGGTATGGACATCTGAAGATTCCCACCTCAGTAAAGATGCTTCATGGAGTTGTGGAAACCACAGATAATGTTTGCAGACAATGTTTTGTTTAAGAATCTACTTAATTTATGCACTCTTCCTAATTCCTGCGACTGCGAAACATGAATCCATCCAAACTTTCACATTTATTTATATAATAAATGTGAAAGTTTGGATGGATTCATGTTTGTTACTCAATCTGACTGATGAAACTTGGCACAGAGATAGTTTAATAGCAGATAGACATTTTTTTGTTTGTTTTTTCCACGCGAACGAAGTTGCGGGTAACAGCTAGTATTAATAAAGTAATTCATTTATACAATGGCGCCGTGAAATAAGGATACCCGACCCCACCTAAAGTGGGAAAAAGCTAGGAAGAAGAAGAAGATTAACATAATGACAGACGACGCACAGCATAAACTGCTGGATCCAGAAACAAACTTTGTCTGGGTCCCTTTTGTAATGAAGGTCAATCATAGACATATTTAGAAATAATATTTGTTTCGGGATATTTACCATGTGTATTTTGTTTTGGTTGAGAGGTCGATATTAAAAACAGCTTAAAAACTTACATAGACATATTTTTGATATTTCTATGAGGTCAACACTCAGGTAGGATTTTTGGATAATTCTTCTTCATAGAAAATGCAAGTTTGTATTTTGGTTAGTTTTGCTGAAGAAAATCATCAGTCATATGACCTTTTACGGGATAATTTAGTAGTCGCTTAGTACATTATTATGGTTAGCTTAACATTTTTATTATTATGCTAAAAGCTTTATAAGATAGATATTTAAAGAAAAAGCTAAATATTTTCTATAAATATTGATAATTGTCCTTTTGCATAACATTCCAAATTACTTGATTATCAACTATTTATTTGGTAAATCTTATTTTTTTAAAGTCCATGGTCATATTGATCAGATAAGTAGAAAAATTTGTCTGTATTGCAATACCTACCATTTAGAAATCTTCGTAAGAACTCTACAGAACTCACAACCACAAGTATCGGAAAATACATAATGCAAACGTTCGTCGTTCCAATGAAGCGATAGAAATCGCTTCCATGGAATTCGGTCCAGTTATTTTGAGGCTCCCAGGAATGTTCGATTCCATGCATATGCATATAGTCCCACATGTACTTTCAAAAACGTTTGCTCGCTACGTCTAGTTATTTGGGTGACCATTAAAATGGGTTACCTAAACCTTACACATGCCTTAGTCCATCTGTGGGATGATCTAGTCTGACCAAACCATAACCGACCGACCATAGCTGACAGAACCAAAGCATACAATTGCTGACCCCAACGAATTCTTGAAAAAGGGGAAGTCATTTCCTAATTTTTATTGGCTTATGTTTAACTTACCACCAGATATAGTAACATATAACAGACAAAAATAGTAAATGATCACCAAAATTAAACCCGCATCTTATTGTAAAATTATAACCAAAGTTTTAACATCTCGCTATCCTGTTTAGGCAAAATGACTCCAAATAAATCATTGTTAACCCAAAAGTAGTAAATGATCACCAAAAGTAGTAAATGATCACCAAAATTAAACCAATGACCAAAAAGATTATAAAATTTCTGGGAGCAACTTGGAAGTAGCGCTCGCCGGCCGCTGCCGCGGCACCGCTCGCTTTGCTCGCTCGGCTCGCGCGCGGTTGGTCACAGTTCTAACCTAACCTAACCTATTTTACAACATTAAATAGCGCAATAATTTGCTATTAAAATTTGGTGATCAATTTACTAAATTTGGTGATCATTTACTATTTTTGTCAGTATATTACTAGATTTGGTGGTTAGGGGTTATCGTCACAAAGTTTTTTTTGGTGGTCATTATATTTATTCCCATTTTTATTTTGTCTACGATCCCATCTGATGTTGATGCAAAGTAGGTATATTTACTACGTTTGATACAGTAACATTTTTGTTTTGAAAGAAAAACCTGCTAAATATATCATTATTAGAGCCAAGTACGCACTAGCGACTTTTTGTTGACCAATAGTTTGATCGTTCAGGGAATCAGTATGGAGCAATATTGAAGTGCACGCATTTGGCGGTTATTGCTCCATACTTATACACTGAACGATAAAACTATCGATCAACAAAAAGTCGCTAGTGCGCGCTGGCTCTTATAAACAGGAATCAATCATGACTATGTTATAAAAACTTAATAATAATAACAGGCTCACGATACTCAATTATGCAAATAGGTTTAAGCCATTTTACGGTAACGACGCAGCTTATTTAGGCTTCATGCTAATTTGCTACTATAATCTGTGAGTGCTAAATCCTGTCATGTGTGCGGAACCCGACTAGATAGCGTTGTTCCTACGTATCTGCAATGCAAATGTTCGCATCAGAATTCCATGCATACGACTCTGCCCAATGACGGTCTAACAACATTTTCAGAATAAAACTGACATTAATAAACGCTGGGTACCTCGTGCGTTATGTTTTCGGCATTTTCAGAAGGTATTATAATGTTGGTTTTTGTTGCTGCGGTAATCATGAATTAGTATCAGAAGGTGAATAATATGCAGTGTAGTACCCATCAGCTTTATTTTTATGCATTACTAGCTGCTGTCCGCAGCTTCGCCCACGTAGAATAAGTATTTACTATCTTTATTAACTGTAGCTAATATATTAAATTAACATGATGTTTAATTATCATTATCGTAAATTTTCATCAATATTCATTCAGTAGTTTTTGCGTGAAAGAGTAATATAATTAAAGCGCTTTACACTTCAATAAAAATACTATTTAGAAAAAAACAATGAAAAAAAAACCAAACAAAAAACTCTTCAGCCATTTCCTTGAAAATCTGTATCAGGCTAACTTTTATATAATTAAAACTCCGGATTGGCGAACTCCACCGCTGCAAGAGCGAATAATTCATAAGAAGGTTAATTAACTTCGTGCTTCCTCGGCAGTTCGTACGTACTCGGGCACGTTATAAAATTGAATTATTCCCATTCATCTAATAGCACACATTGACTTTCGATCGACCCGGGTTGCGGGAATACCGCTAAATGCGATAATACACGAACAGGTGTTCAAATTCGTACTCAGTTTTTGGTGCCAGATCGCGTTGATACCAATCTCCGATAATGTCGTATGTAGATGGACGATTTGATTGAAAACCGTTCGTTATATTAATGTATCCGATGATGGGGATGACGATGATTTTAAAATACATACGTTTTGATAGATAGGTACTTTTTAGGGTTCCGTACCCAAAGGGTAAAAACGGGACCCTAAGACTCCGCGGTCCATCTATCTGTCTGTCCGTATATCACCAGGCTGTATCTCTTAAACCGTGATAGCTAGACAGTTGAAATTTTCACCGATGATGTATTTCTGTTGCCGCTACAACAACAAATCCTTCCTAATGCGCACAGCAAAAGAGTGGAACTCATTGCCTGCGTCTGTGTTTCCGAACGCATACAACCCGAATCTCTTCAAAGTTAGAGTGAACAGGCTTCTTCTGGGTAAGCTCACTCCATCGTCGACTCTGTCTCTGTCACCGACCTAGACCAGAGTCAAGAGCAAACCCATCATAAATAAAAAAAAAAAAAAAAAAAATAACATAAATATTTAAGTGGGGCTCCCATACAACAAACATGTTTTTTTATGCCGTTTTTTGCGATGGTGGTACGGAACCCTTCGTGCGCGAGTCCGACTCACACTTGGCCGGGTTTTTTTACATTTGGAGGATTGACACTCAAACAAAAGATTGATTTCATTGCAAAGCAAGGTGATTAGGCATCATCAAAAAGGTTCTTGACCCAAAAAGACTCCCATAAAGTCGTCGGCACCTGAAGTTATCCTTTCAAAATAATCCAGCAATAAATGTAAAATTGAAGAAACGTTGATGTCATTGCAAAGGAAGGAAATAGGCATCATTAAAAAAAGTTGCTTCACCCAAAAATACTCTCTCAAAGTCGTCGGCCTCTGAAGTTATCCTTTTCAAAATAATCCAGCAATAAATATAAAATTGAAGAAACGTATAAAATAATCATAATATTGTTTCTAGAACAGTGCACGTTATCTTCAATGAAAACTGAACGGAGACAGTTTAATGAAAAATTTCTTGTCACGTCAGAATAGAATATGTCCCCTTAGAGGCACCTTAATAAGATTCTTCCCATTTTGAACTGCATTTTGCCGTATCTTCATTGTGAATTAAATTTTTGAGTCATATTGTAAAGGACATCGTAGAATTTCTAACAATTATTTTTAAGTATAAAATGTTTTTTTTTTGTTTATGTTATTGAAGTCATGCTTATTTTTTACTTAACGGTGGGGTACATGAATTAAGCTAATGTCAAATAGTATGAAAGCTTGGGAGAAAGTTATTGAAAGGCGGCTGATATATCGCAGAACCAATTTGGTTTTATGCCTGGTCGGGGTACAACGGTTGCCATTTTTGCAATCCGCCAGTTGTGCGAGAAAACTTGAAACAGAGGTGCACATAAAAACTTGCACAATGTGTTTTTGACCTCGAAAAGGCATACGACCGGGTTCCTCTGAAGGTTTTGTAGTGGGCTCTTAAGAAGAAAGGTGTGCCTGGAAAGTATGTAGAGTTGTTTCGAGCGATGTACAGTCGATTCAGTACCCAAGTTAGGTCTACAGTGGGCATTACTGGCAGCTTGATCAGTGTGGCAGTCGGCGTTCACCAAGGCTAGGCCTTCAGTCCTTACTTCTTCCTGTTGATAATGGACGCTCTGACGTCGGACATACAGGAAGAGGCACATGTTGTATGCTGTTTGCCGATGACATTGTGCTGGTTGCCGGGAGTGGCCTAGAGGTCCAAATTGGAGGTGTGGTGGCACAGACTGGAGAGTGTTGGCTTCAAATTGAGCAGAAGCAAAACTGAATTCTTGTTTTGCGATTTTGGCGGTATCTCCAGTTCAAAGCCCTCGCTGGAACGCCCATACCAATCTGCTCCGACTGCCGGTACCTAGGGTCGCTTGTCCAAGGGGATGGTGAGGTAGACCGAGAAGTAACGCACTGGATCAACTTAGGATGGACGAAATGGCGACAGATCACTGGAACAACTTGCAACCCACGGATGCCCCTTAAGTAAAGGGGAAAATCTACAAATCCGTGATAAGACCTGTCATACTGTATGGATCAGAATGTTGAGCTGTGAAAAAAATTGATGAAAATGTGATAATTTTAAAACAAAAATTTATCAAAGCTATTCTCAATTGATGCGTTTACTAACAACCAGCATTCCATATTGATTTATATAGAAGACTACTTATTTCGCAAGTACTCTTAGTGCACTAATATTAAAATTTTATAATTAAAGAGGATATTTAAACTCACCACAAAGTCTCGCTAGGCATTTCGTTTTAATTAAATTTTCACATTGAGGGCTACTGGATTATCTCTTATAATGTTTTAGACCGACGCCACGAATAATAAGAAGGGTTCTCTTGATATTTTCTGAGCAAACTCTGAAATAGCTTAGTTTCTAAGTGATCTGCCTCCATTGTTCCAGTGTTCGTAAGCACGACAGCCGGCTGAAGGTTTAGGCTCAATCTTTAGAAGAATAACATTTCTTTGGTTCTTTTGGTATTTTTTTAAAACCTTTTTTTGCATTATTACGAATACATTTAACATAAATTGGTCAGATCAGTCCAGTTGTGCTCAATTGCGCTTACTAAACACCAACATTTCATTTTTATTTATAAAGAAGAAGGTTTCTCTTGATATTTTCTAAGCAAGCGCCTGAAATAGCTTAGTTACTAAGTGCTCCTCCTGCCGGTAAGTACTAATTTAATGCGGGCGGCAGCTAGTGTACTATGGGCATTAGGTCGACTACATTATTTTAGGGTACACTAGTCGAAAATTCTTCCATACAAACGTAGTCTGGCTTTTACTCCACTGTTTGACAATGTACGTTCAAAATAAAAATGATATCAATTTGTCTCATCATTATCTAGCCCTGTATGGAAGCAAAAGGGTAAAAAAAATATTTACTTGAAAGTTATGAGCTTCGAAAGTTCCATATTTCAACACAAATTTTAACGCATATTTAGGCGCAAATTAGTACCATAAGAAGAAGGAAAATTGAAAAACGGCCTCCATACAGGGATAGATTAGTAGTTTAACAATGCAAATAATTTTATTTTAAAAAGATACATTCAGTCGTTTTTTCATGATATCCAGACTCCCAAAGGTCTGTTTATAAAATTTCGCGCGTTCGTTTTCGTTCTAAATCATCATCCATTTCGCTACAAATTTGCAAAAGTGTGTATTCGTACGCGAACTACCATCCTACTGCTCAAAACAGCATCTATCTGTTCCGCACGTGTTGTCGTTTGATATAGCATGAATTTTAACCCCGCGCACAAAATAGTTCGTGCCGTCGACTAGTGTTCAAACTTACAACTCGTTGTACAAGAAAGAGCGACAATAGAAGTCTGGTAAATGTACATAATAATATGCATAAAAATTATTATATTATTGTAAACACGAACCTTTGAGTGATTACTGATTGACTTTAGGCTTCAATTAAAATGAAATGCATGTGTCCGGACCTTAGTTTTTAATATCTATATCCTTTTTCCTACTTTTAATTTATAATTACTTTTATTTTTATTAACGTGGCTTACGTGGCTGTCTGTGCTAAACGTAGCATTACAAAGACCAATGGGTGATATCGCTGCACATACAAAAAGTATCAACTGCAATAGCGCATCTAGCCCATAGGGATATCTCTGTGAGTATTCAAAAAATCCCACAAGGTTTCCAACTGTTCGTAAGTAACAGTTTTTGAAGCAATAGTCACAAAAGTCACACTTTATTAAATGCACTTGCCTACCACTCACAGACATGGCCTCAAAACAAATGTCTACTTTCAATTAATAGGCTAATCTTTAAATTTTACAAAAACTAATCCACTTGGAAAACAATATATCACGGGAATTTAACGCGATGATTTAGATAATTTATTTACTTATTGCACTCGACGTTATATATTATAAAACGCGTCAATTGATTTTCAATTAAGAAACGCGAAAGTTTTAAAGTTAATAATCCACTTGGATTTCAAAATTACCTCGTAAATCATCGTGAATTATACTTTTTAACTTTTGACAGGTACGTAGTGCGTTCGAAAATAAATGTGATATGTCAAAGGACAATGGCAGAAGCCCATTACATTGTTTTAGCTGAGATTAAATTCCTGCGTCATTAAATGAAAAATATCTGGTTTAATTCAAGATCAAGTCCTGAATTAATTTGTGCAAGAATTTTTGTTCAAGAACGCCGAGAATAATATAAAAATTTTACCTTAAAATAAAATTTGTATTATGTTTCCTAAGACGTCCGAAGTCCATTTATGAGAGAGTACATCGTCTTTTTCCCCGCCAAATCGTTAGGTGATGCTACTTCCGTCACGTGAGTCAACCACAGCGCCGCCTGTGGCCACTCCTGGAACTAACTAAACAGCACACAGCAAGCCGCCATTCCTTTGTCATTGTTCGGCTCATAAAGTTTAATGATGATGGTATACACCAGGAAGAAGTTGTATGGACTTCGGACGTCTTAGGAAACATAATACAAATTTTATTTTAAGGTAAAATTTTTATATTATGTGTTCCGTTTGACGTCCGAAGTCCATTTATGAGAGATCTGTTTGTTATCTCTTGGTGGCTTGCTTAATAAAACGCAACAATGTGATCAATTATTTTAATAATTGTGTAAGATAGTATCATAGAAACAAAATCACAATAAGTAAGTTAGATTCCAATAAACAATCAACCTTGTTTGATTAATTACTCTGTCTGTAAAATTTATAATATCAATTTGTAACTGTAAAGAACTGAGAAAGGGACTTATCTGATCCAGTTCTGTTACTGAGACCGGTATTTATTACCTCTCTGAAGTAATATTTTCTAAAAGTATGTTCATGGCACCAGTTAGCTTTAGCTAGAATATCATTAATTGGGTACTTTTCTAAGTTGTTAAGAGATGAAACAGCTGATCTACAACTACCAGGAGAAGCGTCTATGCCGGCTTCCAAAAGAACACATTTTATCCATCCACCGATAATTACGGCACTAGCTGGTTTACGAGGCTCCCTTGTGGTGATAAATAAATTTGTCAGAGAACCTCTGACATTTTTCGAAATATCTATTAATGTTCGTAACCAAAATAGAGCATTTGTATTTTTGTCCGGTGAAACTAACAACGTCCAGTTTGACTGTTGGTATGTCGCCGAATCAGTTTTTGACCCAAATACCGGATGCAAGGTTATTGAATCCCCATTATCCTTAAAATGTTTTGAATCCAAATGTAAGAGAGTCAAATCGTGAACTCTACGACCCGAGGTCAACAACAATAAAGTGGCAACACGCCTAGAAACATCAAATAAACTTTGCAAATTTACGTTAGTGTTTTTTAAATATTGAATTACTATCCTTGCGTCCCATATTGGCAATTTTGGTGGAATTGATCTAGCTAAAGAAACAGCTTTTAAAATATGTTTAACCAAATGATTTGACGAAATCTTAATATCAGAGAGCGTTTCACAAACTGATGCTATAGCTGATTTGTGAACAAGAATAGTACGGTAAGCTAGTCGATCCTCCAGAAAAAGTTTTGCTAAATATCGAGCTACATCGGTAGGTTTCGGACAGCGACAATTTAGGTTATTTTGATTACACCACATTACCCATTTGCTCCATATAGGCGTATAAGTCTTGAGTGTTGAAGCTCTCCAACATGTTGACAAAAGTTGCTGTTCTTCCTTAGACCAACTTTGTGTCAGAGAGTCCCACCCGAAATGAGCCAGGCTTCCAGCTTTAGGTTGTGAACTTGAGCTGGGGCACGCCCGGTCATTGTGTCCATCAGTGACGTTTTGAGGTCCCTGATTTTCATGGGACGAGCTAGGGCGCGGTTCTTCAGATCTGGACGCCAAAAGGGTTTCTTCCACCTGGGTGCTACTATTATATACCTTCCTTTTGCAGAGTTGAGGTGGCGTAACACCCGTGGAAGCAAGGCTGGTGGAGGGAATATCCATGCAAGGTCGTAACTCCAGTATCTGCTGAATGCGTCGTGAAAGCAAGCGCTCGAGTCTGACAAGTCTAGAGTAACATAATTGCTCACTACTCGAGCGCCTTGTGAGGCGAACAGGTCTATGGTTGGTGTTCCCCATTTGGCGAATATTTTGATGGTTGCCTCGCTTAGCAGATGCCATTCGGAGCCAGTTCGATTTCGAGACAGACGATCGGCTTCCACGTTGTACTGTCCCGGAAGGTGGTGAGGGACTAGTACAACATTGAGGCCGTCCGTCAGTGCCAGCAACTGTTTCGTCAGATTTAAGAGGTTTTGTGATTTCGTTCCGCCCTGGTTTTTTATGTACGACACAACGGTTCTGTTGTCGCTTTGTAGGATCACGGTAGAATTTTTTAGAGCGTTTGCCTCTAAAGATATTGCGGCTATCACTGCATACATCTCCTTTAAGTTGCAGTGCCACTTCATTTGATGGTGATTCCAAGGCCCTTTTAGCGTCTTGCTGTTCACTACGGCCCCCCATTGAATATCTGAGGCGTCTGTGACCAGGTAATTCACATGTGAGCTTTTGGGATGAATGCAAGATTTCCGGCTGACATTTTCTACCCACCAATGTAGTTCCAGTCGCACCTCGTCTGTGAACAGAGCCGAATGGCTCGAACTTTGTTGAAGACGATTGCTCTGGCGCTGCAACGTACGGCAATGCAACCTTCCCCGGGGGGTGATGAAGGTCGCAAAGTTGAGATACCCTAAGAGGCGTTGCGCCTGCTTGAGGGTCCAACTGCCGGTTGCTAATCGAGTCAATAGGCACTGACGGATTTTGGAAACTTTGTCTGGCGGCAAACTCTTGGAGTTGGATTGTGTGTCCCAGACAATTCCCAGGAATTCTATACACCTTGTCGATATCAGTATAGACTTTTCCATATTGATATTCCAACCTAGGGTCGTGAGGAATTCTACTGCTAACTGGACATGATCTATTAAAGTCTCTCTGCTTTGGTGGACTATCAAATAATCGTCTAAATAAAGGACCAGGCGAAGACCTTTGCTGCGTAAGACTTCGGCAGTCCAATTCGTGACTGATGCAAACATTTTTGGCGCCGCGGCCAGGCCAAAAGGTAGACATGTCATTTGTAGTAGTCGACCTTCGTAGCTCAAGCGAAGAAAACAACGGTGTTTTTGAGATATTCGCAAATGATAATAGGCTTGGGTTAGATCGAGCTTGACCATCCAGTCGCCCGCTTGCAAAAAATTGGGCATTTGCTGATGATGGAAAAGGTGAAAACTTTTTGGTTGCAAAAATCGATTTAGTGCTTTGAGGTTGAAAATAACCCGATGTTTTCCACTGCTTTTCGTTAAAATGAAAAGTGGGGATATGAAGGACGAAGTTAAAGGTGCGGGCTCGAGGATCCGACTTTGTATCATGGCTTGGATTTCCAACGACATCGCAGCCGAGCGTGGAGTTTGAAATTTCTCCATGACCTCCAACGTCGGAAAAACAAGCGGAGGTGTCTGAGTGAATGGAATGCGAGCTGCAGAAATTAATTTGAGAATCATTTTGGGTGGCCCGAATTGGGCCCACACTTTTCGGTAATGCATCAGACAACCTCCCGTGAACCTCGAGTCATTTGCGCCCGCTCCTGTTAACCCCACCCTTTCGCCCCCCTCCTTTCTTTTGAGCATCAAAATTTCGTCTTTTGTTCTTCCCGTGGTGCGATTTGTTTTGTTGAAAACGAAAGGGTTTTTCACGGGAAGTTGAAGCGACCGGTGACTTAGGTCGTATCGGCGATTTGGAACGAACGAAATTTTTTGAACTAGGCTGAGGCACTGTATCCTTAACCAATTTATCGATCCCGCCTATTTTCTGTATATAAGCCGATAAACTTTGAGGGTTGAACATGTATTCCGCTGAAGGCGGTATTTTTGCAATATCGTCGCGTATATATTTCCCTTTAAAATCTTTAAGGATTGCCTTGCGCCGTAGTTCTATAACCTCTGCGCGTTTTCCGCAGATAATTTGTAAAATGTCTTCAGAAATAGTTTTATACTCAGACTCGTTTCCGAATAACTCTTTTAGTTTATTGTAAATCGTAGTTGATGTAAGCTGTGCATCAGGCTTTGCAGACCAATCAATTATATTTCGCAAGGCTACATTCACAAACTCATTTTGAGCTAGAAAAGCATTTGACAAGGCAGCAAAGCCACGTTCCATCTGACACCATCGAAATGGCGCAGAAAGATCTTCAAAACGTCTCATTTCCTCGTTAACTTTCAGCTCAGAAAACGCCGGAATAGCAACATATTTCTTTTGAACCTCATTGTATCGCACAGAGTTCCAGTCTGAAGAGTCAAATCTTTGCATCGAAGCTAACTTAGCGACACGATCGGGATTAGCTTTAGGTACGGAAGGTTCTCTAACGGATACGTTTAGTTCGGCAATGTCATTTATTTCGACTAACGGTCGTAAGAACGGATCGTCTGACGGTACATTGACTGGCACCAATGCAGGCTCCGCAGTCAAACAAGAAGCAGTCGGCTGCATTGCAGCGTAATTAGCATAAAATAAATTATTAACATGACTCACCAACTGCTGCGACAATATTTCAAACCTTTGCTCCATCTCCCGCGATGACTCGTGTGATCTGGTTCGGCGCCGTCGTTTTGGAGGCGGTTCATCTTCGCTCGAACTTGAGCTCGATGCTGATGACCCTGGCTCCCTGGACGGCCCACGTGCGTTATCACTTTTACGTAACCGAGCGGAATCGCGATCGCTAAAAACGTCCGCGAGATTATCAACGCTCGGTTCGGTAGTTTTATCGTTATTGTTCATTTTTCGTAACGGAAGAATTAATATTTGTAACTTTCTACTTTATTCTCGAAAGTTAAACCGAATTTTACAGATACTAAAACAAATGGGGGTATGTTAAGTTTTCTGTATTTAAACTCTAACGACTCGTGCGCGGTACGAAGAACAACGCAACAATGACAAAGGAATGGCGGCTTGCTGTGTGCTGTTTAGTTAGTTCCAGGAGTGGCCACAGGCGGCGCTGTGGTTGACTCACGTGACGGAAGTAGCATCACCTAACGATTTGGCGGGGAAAAAGACGTTGTACTCTCTCATAAATGGACTTCGGACGTCAAACGGAACACATAATAGATATTCAGTTATGAACTTTTGTAGGTTATGTCTGGGTAACTTTTAATAATGTGTTTAATCATCGATACATATAATAATTCAATAGAAAAGTCGTTTTTGTACATCGAATATATTTCCAAAAAAAATAGCCACGGTGTTAAAGGAAAACTAACAGTACCCCCGAGTCTCGATACGGCGTTCGTGCGAGGTGGTCGTATGCTAACAACTCAAGTCGCGCGCGCACCTATTACGTTGTTGTTATTACCTGCGCGCAGCCGCAGTAGCTATCCCCATCGTGTATGTATATACCGTTGGGTTGACTCGCTGCGCGCAATCGCTAACGATGTATGGTTTTTATTCTACGCGATGAATGAAACTAAGGAAGATCATGTATATGCGTCTTGTGAGGCGACTATTATGCCGAGCAGTAGTCCGTGGAGTGATATAGTAGTACGAGATTTAGAAGGGACACAATGCCCGGAGGAAGATATTATTCAAATGGAAGGAGAAACTAGGTCGGAGAAGAGAAAAGGAGATGATGATGATAGCGAATGGACAGAGGTGAAACCAAAGGATAAAAAGAAGTACAAGCTTGATATAGATAAAATAGAGATATACATATCATATAGTGAACAATTGCCTAAACAATTTGCTTTGGCCAGATTGTTGAAAGATAACGGCATTACGGATATTCTTAGGGTGAAATATATAAATCCATTCAAAGTCCGCCTCGATATGCAGAATGAAATCAGCGCCGAGAGATTAGAAAGTTGTAAACAATTTCTTGAGAAGGGCTGGCGTATACAACGGGCTATGGAAAAGAGTCTATCATATGGTGTTATCAGAGATGTGGATTTAGATTTAACCGACGAGGAGATACAAAATACAATCGCATGCCCTAAACCAGCCAATTTAGTGTCAATATTCCGACTAAACCGACGTAATTCAAAAGAAGGCTGGACACGAAGTGAAGCCGTTCGTTTATGCTTTAAGGGTTCCTTTTTACCACCATATATATATGTGGATAGTTTGAGAATTAAGGTGGATCCATACATCTTTCCGGTATCACAGTGCACGCAGTGCTGGAAGTTGGGTCATCCGACTAAGAGGTGTCCATCAAATAAAGTGGTATGTCCGAAGTGCGGAGAAAACCATAATAACTGCGATACTACGTCATTTAAATGTGTCAATTGTGATGGTGCACACATGGCTTTGTACAAAGGTTGCCCAGCATTCCTCAAGGAAAAAAGATTAAGAGACATTATGGCGGAATTTAATTGCACGTATAGAAAGGCTCTTACAATTTATGTAGCACCAAGTTCACCAGTAGATGTTGCCCCTAAGGTATCGTCGATCAAACCGTTCTCTGCGTTAGTGTCTAAACCTCCACTTGTAGAAGATACGACATCGTCGCACCGTGAATTTGCACCTTATGTTGAAACCATATCGACAAAAGCACAAATACACAAAAGGGAACAGATCAAACAAGCGCCTCAATCAGCGTCCAAAAAACAAGGGAAACGTAAGGAAACTAATCGATCTGAATATGACTTCTTTTTAAATCCAGAGCCACAGAACACCAATAAATCGGAGGTGTTTAACGAGGAAGTTGAAGAAAAAAGAGAAAGAGAAGTGAAGTTTGGAGAATTAATTAAAAGACTGAAAGAAATAATGTTCTTGAAAAATACATCTATTTTAACTAAGGTTACAAGTACTATAAAGTGTTGCGTCGAATGGATAATTTTAGTTGTGGTAGATAACATTTCAGATTGGCCTATAATTAAACAGACGTTAGAATTTTTTTTCGTAAATCATGAATAATAACAGGAAAAATGTAAAATTGACTATACTACAATGGAATGCGCAGAGTTTAAGGCCGAAGTTAGTTACATTTGAAAATATTTTGTCACAGGAGAAAGTCCACATTGCCACCGTTAGTGAAACCTGGTTGCAGCCTGATAGCCATCTCAATTTGACAAATTATAATATTTACCGCAAAGATAGGGACGATGGTTATGGTGGGGTTGCTATTTTTGTACATAGGTCGATTAATTCATGTATCTGTGACGTTCAAACCACAAACCAGGGTATTGAACTTTTGTGTGTTAAAGTAGTCAATTGTAGTGAAATCGAACATATTATTGCTGTCTATTGCGCACCTTCTGTGCGTACCAGCCAGCAAGATTGGGATTCAGTTTTTTCTTTAGTTAACAAAAAAAGTCTTGTTTTAGGAGATTTTAACGGGCACCACACCAATTGGTCTTATAAGACCGATTTAAGAGGATCTCAAATCTGCGACGCTATTTTAGATAACGGTTTTGTAACCCTGAATGACGGCAAATCCACCCGTGTTAGGTTTACTAATAACCAACTTCAACAGTCCGCGCCCGATATAACGTTAGTCTCCTCTGATTTAACTTTGACATTTAACTGGAACATTATGAATGAAACCCTTGGAAGTGACCACTTAATGATTAATATAACGACCAATTTCAAGGTTGTACCTAGAAATACTTATCGCCGGAATTTTAAAAATGCGGATTGGGATAGTTACAAAAGCTTACTTGAAAAATTATTTATTAAGTTTGAGCAGTCAGGCAATTTTCAAGCCGACTATGATAATTTTATTGAGTGTTTAAATTTAGCTGCAGACGTTCATATTCCTTTTATCAAATTTAACAAAGACCCTGATAACGTCTTTTTTCCCAAACCCTACTGGAATGCGGACCTATCTAAATCAGTTGCAAATTGTAGATTGGCCCTCTCAACCTTTAGACGTAATCCTTCACCGAATAACCTATCGCTTCTCAATAAAAAGATATGTGAGTCACAAAAGTTAATACGCAAAGCAAGGGATAAAGGTTGGAAGGATCTCTGCAGTTCAGTAGACGGAACAACTTCTCAAAGTCATATGTGGCATAAAATGAGATGGTTTAAAGGACGTAGAAGCGCTAGACAGCATGTTGAGGGCGAGCGAGCCACTAATCTACTTCGTAGCCTTACTCCCGATTATGCACTTCCTTACGACCCGTCATTTGTTTCTCATAACTCAAAATTAGAGACGCCAATCACGAAACAGGAACTTAATTGTTGTATTCGCTCTAAGGACACATCTCCCGGTTGTGATAATATTTCGTACTCGATGATTAAATACCTACCTGAGAACGGCAAATCTATTTTGTTATCGTTGTATAATGGTTCGCTTTCAACCGGTTTTGTACCCAATCAGTGGCGTGATATCTCAGTCATCCCAATACCTAAGCCTGGGCGCGATCCACAGTCTCAGTCGGCACTCAGACCGATATCAATGTTGTCGTGTTTGTGTAAAATATTCCATAGTATTTTAAATAATCGAATAGAATGGTTCATCGAAAAAAATAACATCTTATCTTCATATACTACGGGTTTTAGAAAAAGTCGATCTACAATGGACAATTTAGTTAATTTAGTTTCTCATATTCAAACTGGTTTTACTGAAAATAAGACGACAATAGGATGTTTTTTAGATATAGATAATGCATATAATAACGTAAATATCATTTCATTAATGCAAATGATGGACCGTATTGGGGTGGGAGCTAAAATATGTCAATATTTATGGTATTTTTTAAAAGAAAGAAGATTGAAGGTATTAGTAGATAACGTTTACATGTGTCGAACTACTGGCTGTGGATTAGCCCAAGGTGACCCGTTATCACCGTTGCTTTTTAATATAGTAACTTCAAACATCTGTGAAAGTATTATAAGTAGTGGAGTTTTGATATCTCAGTACGCGGACGATTTTGTGCTTTATTCAGTAAATAAGAACATACAAGAAGTTGTTAATCTTGTACAAAATTCATTAAATATTTTAGTTAAATTGCTTTCAGACATTGGCTTAGAAATTTCATCTTCAAAGAGTAAAGTATGCGTTTTTAAGAGAGGATATAAAAGAGAATGTATTAATCTGTTAGTAAATGGCACATCACTTCAAGTAGTAGATAATATAAAGTACTTAGGGTTGTGGCTGGACCGCTCGCTTAGGTGGAAAAAACATATTGGGGAATTAGCCGGCAAATGTTTAAAATCTTTAAGAATATTTCAAGTTCTTGCTGGGTCTGGGTGGGGCGTACATCCATATCACTTGAGGCTATTATATGTTTCTATTATTCGTTCGAGATTGGACTATGGCAACTTTTTATATGATAGCGGGTACAAGAGTAACTTAGTTAAATTGGACAGAATACAGAATCAGTGTATGCGCGTTATTGGAGGTTTTATAAGGACCACTGCGATACACGTGATGGAGTGTGAACTGCACCTGCAACCTTTATATGTACGCAGGTACTTCCTTGCCGGCAAATATTGGTTGAAGGTGAATTCGTTCCGGGATAGTAAAATATTTATCTTGATAAGCAGTCTTGCCGAGTCATGTCTGAGTTTATATTGGAGACGAAAAAAAAAGCCACTATTAGTGACGGTACATGAATTTCTTAGTGACTACCCTATGCTTTCATCGCAGCAATTGGAAAGATTTTCTTTGAACACATGGGTTAGCAGTGTGGACCTATCCAATATAGTTAAACCTTGTATAGATGTCATAGACAAGCCGAAGCATCAGTATAGATGTAGCAACATCAATGAAATTTGTGATCAGTATCTCAATGCTAATTATTTACATTTTTACTCAGTCTATACTGATGGGTCACGGGAAGGTAACGAGTCGGGATGGGCTGTGTTTGATCCGCAAACGAAAGCATCGATGAAGTTTAGATCATCTGCTAAAATATCAATAATGCATGTCGAACTACTAGCGATCTCAGAAGCTATTTCATACATTGAGTCATTCGAATCAGGAAATTATGTTATACTGACTGATTCTAGAAGTGCTCTGCAACACCTGGCTCGGTGCACCTCGAATTGTCGAGGTGCACCGATAGCCTATAAAATTTTGGACTCTATTAGTAAGATACAAGACAAAATAATTGTTCTTCAATGGGTACCATCCCATATTGGATTGTATGGAAACGAGGAGGTAGATCGTTTAGCAAAAGAGGCTATCACAGATGGAGTATCTGTGGAATGTTTT
Source organism: Anorthoa munda (assembly GCA_945859665.1). Taxonomy (NCBI): domain Eukaryota; kingdom Metazoa; phylum Arthropoda; class Insecta; order Lepidoptera; family Noctuidae; genus Anorthoa; species Anorthoa munda. The sequence continues at coordinate 8,131,166 of OX243913.1, read as the reverse complement.
CCCTTATTTGGTGACCTCTTGTATCAAGTTCGCTACCAATTTTTTAGAATTATGGAAAGAATACTTTGATGAGAGGTCACTAAGTAAGGGAATTTGGTATAGAACCATTCAAAACAGTCTTGCCCGCCATCCTTGGTTTGTGAGTACAGATATGCATCGAAATGAGATTGTTACTGCTTTCAGACTACGCTCGGGACATGTTCCATTGAATAGCTTCTCCTTTTTAATGAGAAAGAGTGATTCTCCCAATTGTTCTGAATGTGATAAGGTAGAGGATACCACTCATATTTTGGCGGAATGTGTCCGGAACGAGGTTGAAAGGAGTAACTATCTCATAGAAAACGGTTTTTACTCTATAAATGTTGGTATGTATAACAGTATCTTAGCTGCTCCCTTGTCCAGGACAGCCAAAAAATTATACAAAATTGTAAACTTAGGTATTAAGCGTAGATAGTTGTAAAATGCCCCTATGAGGGTGACGTGGTCATATTGATCAAACCCTCTATAAACCAATAAAGATTAAAAAAAAAAAAAAAAAAAAAACAGTACCCATTTCCAGCATTTTTGGAATTTTGGTCTGTTTATCTGATAATCTGTTTATCTGTTTGTAAAATGTACGAAACCAATGTAGATAACTTTTATATATAAAAATTGTGCGTAACTTGAAGTATTATTTTGTTTCATCGCAATTGGTTAACTCCACAGAACAGAAAAAACGCCTTCTACAATAGAAGTCGCAAGTAGGCGGGGCCCGCGTACCCCGGGATTTGCACTATTCCGCATATGTCTGCTGCCCCGCCCACACAAAAGTAAAAGTTGATTGTATGTTGTTAAATTTAAGGTCTACTTTCTTTTAAATTCAAACATATTGTTCTCGAAGATTCCAACTATGCACATGTCACAGTCAGCTACTCAATTAGAGATTGCCGTTATCGATAATGAGTTATCGATATTTTAAACTTACAATGTTCTCTGTGTTCTATGGTATACCTTTCTGAAAAAATTTAAACCAGTGTGCGGTTTTTTTTGGTGATTCAGTATTAGTAATCAAATCTTTTTTTTCGAATTCTGCCTTAACCAAGTTTAAAATGAATGAAGCATTGATATGAGTAATCTATTGGTAGTATTCTAATCGAAAAAAGGTTAATCGAATAATTAATATTTTAATTAATTATTGTTTAATTAATATTTTAATGTAACGATAAAGTGGCAACCTCGAAATGTCAGTTTAGTGTACGAAATTAAAAATCAGACTATAGTTTAATATCTATCGCGTAAACGCCACAGGGTGTATTTTTCTATCAATATAATGATTTTCAAAAACGGATTAGTAGTCTAACATGACAATTCTTAATTATATTTTCTATAAATCGTAAGTATTAGAATAAATTTATATAAACACTATTTAGAATTCTTTATTTTTAAATATGACTTACAAGTACAGTGGTTGCTACTTTAGAAAACGGAACCGCTCTTGAGTTTCTGGTAAGGAAAGGCTCGCGCTTCTTAAACTGGGCGGCGCGCGAGGTGGGCTGCAGACGTCGCCGCAGACGGCGCAGCTGCGGGCGCCGGTGCCGTCATTAATGACATCATACGTCGAGCTCTTGTCACCGCCGGGGTGTCAGCTGTTTTAGAACCCAATGGCTTGGCACGCGACGGTGGGAAGAGACCGGATGGGATGGCCATAATGCCTTGGAAGTTGGGTAGGCCTTTGGTGTGGGATGCAAAATGTGTCGATACCCTTGCGCCATCCCTTAGCACGGCGGGCTGTGCTGGAGCAGCTGCTGCTGGTGCAGAAAACCTCAAACGGCGCAAATATAACAACCTTATTGGCAGTTATATGTATGACCCGTTTGGGGTTGAGACATTAGGTCAAGTGACGGGGTGAGTGGGTTGAGTGCTCATCGAGTGCTTCGAGACATAAGTAAACGGTTAGTTGACTGTTCGCGTGACCAGAGGGCTGGCCTTTTCTTCAGCCAGAGAATCAGCATTGCCATTCAACGTAGCAATGCTGCCAGCGTTCTGGGCACGTTTCCCATTGACATCGATGTGGGCGAATTTTTTGATGCAATATGAGCCCTTTTCCCTCTCCCCTTTGTATGTAAGTTTGTTTTGTTATTAGTCATAAGATTAGAAATATTCAGTTGTATATAAACACTGGATTTCAAGCATAATAATATTTATCGAATCTAGCTGTTGATTTTGTTTTGTTTCAAAATAAAACGGATTTTCGATAAATAAGTCAACGACGGTGGTACATCTCTAGAGGAAAACGAATTGTAATGACCTCATTACGCAAATATAAATCTTATTAATAACGAAATACAGCTTTAAATTGAATGCATTTACTATAGTGACATCTAGCGGCGGGTAGCGTAACTTGGTTATTAAATTATTCCATGTGCGTTTTTAACGGAAAATGTAATAAATACTTAAAAAGAGTAGTCAATTAACAACTCTATGATCATTAAAATGTGGTTTTTTTTCAAATAAGCGACGACTGACATATTTCCTACTTTCAAACTACCAATCACATCAAAGATTTCTTAGTGTTACGAAATACAATTAACCTGTATATGTGTGAGTTTGGGTACGCTGCTTCCGATACTAATGAAGCGATATACGATTTCTACTGTCTTCTCTGTTCTGTGGTTAACTCTATCAAAAGTTAGATGAATTTAAAGTGTTAAGGAGTAAAATATCGCAACATACGCAATTCAGATACTCGGACTGTTGAATTGAACTGAACTGACTGTTGAACACGCGATAGATGGTTGTGCATTTCGCGCCATTTTCTGAATGGCGGTGTTAAGATTTTCCGTGGAAGAATGACCATAGAAAAAAAATTGGTAGGTAGTTAGGGTCCCTAAAACCCGCCCGCCGCGGCGAACCAACTCAGTCAACTCTCTATGTCGAATCTACGATATACCTTCAAGGGCTAGAGAAAAATAATAATGTGGGACCTAATGCACGAGACTTAAAAAAATGCGCATTATGAGATATTAGGTATTTTTAACCGTCTATCCAATAAAAATAGTTAATTAAAAAAATCAAAGAACCCGACTGCTTAAAAAGCAAACTAAAAAGACGTAAACAAGAAGAAAATCATGCTGTGCAGTCGGAGGATACTTATTCGCGAGCTGGCGGACCAAAGCCAGATGTATCCTCCGACTGCACAGCATGATTTTCTTCTTGTTTACGTCTTTTTAGTTTGCTTTTTAAGCAGTCGGGTTCTTTGATTTTTTTAATTAACTATTTTTATTAACAACTTTTTAGTATTTTTTTTTTAGTATTAGGTACATTTAAACATATAAGTGTTATATATTTTTGAAATTGCCTTTTAAAACGCTTTATTTTGATACCCCACACGATGGGTTTGGAAGAAAAAAATTTTTATTCTCCCCTCAAAATGGCGCCCAAAAGCCGCCATTTTTGTTTTTTCCAATTTTAATGTAGCCAGTGACACTCGCAGGATTAAGACGAATCGATTGACGTAAGAATCATCAAAATCGGCCAACGCGTTTGGTCTCTGGAACGCCACATAGGAACAAACATACATACATACATACATACATACATACATACATACATACATACATACATACATACATACATACATACATAGACTGATAAACACATTACCCTCCTTCGGCAGTCGGGTAAAAAGGAGGCGGTTTTTTGTATATGTTCATCAATATCTCCGTCAATTGTGGGCCAATTTTATTTGAAAGAGTATGTTTCCAAATTGGTTCCATTTTAATTTGGTAAAGATTTGATGTAGAACTTCGGAGATATACAATAGAACTCTTCAATAAATGACGGCAAATCTCTCGGGATTGTTATGTTCAAGTTTTATGACATTCGGGTAATCTATTCTGGCATTATAGGTACCTTACTGAAAAACTTGCCTATCAGGTACAACTAAAAAGTGAAAAATAAAAAAAACTTTAAAAATTACTACCGACTTCCGAATAAAAACGGTACTCGGTGTCTTTGGTAGGTACCATTTTTTTTGTTATGGACACCGACTTTTAAAAAGAAAGTTATTTTTTACTTTGTAGTGTTTTTATTTGGAAGTCGGTAGTATTTTTTTGAAAAAAGGTTTTTTATGTTTTTGTTTCGGTGTGGTGTTCTGGAGTGCTACTAGATGGCGCGCAGCAAATCTATCCTTACTTTTTTATATGAAGTCGATATTCGTCTCCTTAGAGTAAATAGTATTCTGTGCAGCGAACGTTCGATCTAGGTAGGTAGGTCTTGGTAAGTAGGGTAGGTAAAGGTAGGTAGGTAATTAAGGTAGAATAGGCAGTTAATAGGAGCGAAGCTGCGGGCACAGCTAGTAGATAATATTTTTCATTTTCGTGGAAGTAAAGGGATCGCCCGCATTAGTATTTCCCTTGCCTAGTTATTTCAGCATGATATATAAAATATACTATATGGAAAGAGTATATTTATTTAAGCGACTTTGACGTGGATCAAAAGGTCGTTATCTACAACCAAACTATTTTTTTACACTTGGATACTAGTCTTTTTGCCTATCATTAATTGAAAGTAAGTAATTTATTAAGTTCTACTACATTACAGTATTCTTACCTACATGCAAGAAACACCTTCATTTAGATATAAACTGTATTTTTATTTCATTCGATCCGTTTTATTATACAAATACAATAATGATATACTTACTACAGTCACTACTTGTCACTTGGCAGAATAAGTGAAAAATGGCAACACTAAGCTAATGAAAGTTAACGGAGTTTTAGCGGGATTTTTATCGAGTGAAGTTCAGCGGCTGTTATTATTATTTGCAAATTGATTCCTAGTGGATCCTGTTTAAACACCTGGATAATATGTAAAATCATTGACAGAAGTGATCTCGCAATAGTGGAGAATCAAATTGTACTATTGACTACCTCCGCGAAGCTTACTGGAAAGGCTGACTCGATACAGTTGGCTGCCAAATACTCCAAAAAACATTAGAATCTGTTGCATCCGCATTTTAATGTATCCGACTGAAAGACATGTAAAATGTAATGTATGTGTGTATGTGTAATGTGGTTATGAAATAATAATAAAAAGTTTTATTTATAATGATTATTTTTTAATCCGTGGTGAACCAGTTTATGTTATACTTTGAAAATACATAGACAATTAATGGAATTTCTTTCGTATGAAACTCACTTTCAGATGCTGAAATTTAAGTCAGCTAAGATTTCACCATTGTTCTTTGTGAAAAAAAATTGTTTCAAGTTTTTTAAGCGGTTAGACCACTTTGATAAATTTCAAATGATGTCAAATTTCAAATTTCAAAAATGTCATATTTCTTTTTTGCCACGGAACAATGTTTTCTTCATCACTCTTTTTAAATTTTATTTGTTATCATAAAAACATATTTCATTTGTATAAAAACCGTAAAACCGCTAAAGTATTTTAGAATGTCAGTTTTTATCATATTTCATATTCAATCTGCGCTGCCAACCAGAGACAATTTAGCAAAGATTTAGCAGGTCAAAAGTTGACAATATAATTCAGGTCAGCGAGAAATGCTCATTGTACAAACACAAATCCTGTCACGTTAAAATGCTAAGTTAAACTGCCCTACACTTGGCAAGTATTTTATCACGGAACAGAAAAAACAGTGGAACTGCAATGTAGCAAAATTATTATGGGAACCGGTGTCGCTAAACTCACACAAATAAACTGATAATCATTTATAATGCACTAAAAATAAACCGATCGTGTGATTTGTTGTTTTAATTTTAGTCAAAACAAGCATAAGTCACAGATCCTACATCTGGAAAGAAATCTTCACATTCTTTAAATAGGATTTGTTTTGCGTTAGTGCAGAAAGTATTTACGACGTTTTGTAATCTAAAGTCAAACTAAATTGCAAAGTAAATTCCGCTACCCGACCATAGATGGCGGTATTATCAGTGGTTGCAATTTTAAACTTTATTGCGTTTAGTGTAAGGTTGACATTCGTGTCATAGGTTTTCTTAATACGAAAAATAAACCTTGTTTGGAGTTCAGTAAGACTGCAGAATGAATGGCGTAGTATTATTTAAACATAAAATATTATATGTACAAAAATATATTACTGTTCGTTAGTCTCGCTAAACTCAAAAACGGCTTAATAAATCAACTTCTAAAAAATGTTCAGAGCATGTCGTGCTTAATTTGGATGACATCCAATTAAATCTACCCGTTGCATCTTTCTATTTCTCTTTGACGCTAGCGTCTTTGGGAAATCTAAAAATCAGAAGGATTTTTCATTTAGTGATTTCAAGAAATTGCAGCACAAACAATCATTGTAATAATTATTATGCATGCAATACAGCAGATTTCCATTTTTTTCGGAAATATTTGATCCACCTAATATAATAGAAAATATAGGTCCCTATTTTCTTTTATCGATATCTATCATTAAAATCAATACCCGACCCGACTACATCCCTAATAGAGTAGCGAAGAACTTTCGAGAACGAAATAGTGAATACATTCAATCCAAAATAAACTTTATTTTAATCGCGTAAGGTTGATTTTAACCAGACGTTTTATTAAATTATTAGTAAATTGAAATTTACTAAGATTTTATTAGAAAACAAATAAAATCGTTGTTACCGATGATAGGAAACACCTCCATTTTTAAGATTCTTTCTCCTACTATAATTTTTGCACTCCAAAATGGAACAAAACGGCATAGTTAAGTAAAAATAAATTTGTCGCGAGACTAGCAACTCGATGCGATGTTAGAACGTGACTGGAATCAGACTTGCGTGCAAGCGCTTATTAGTGACACGCGTGCCACGCCTACTTTGCATTTCCACTGTTTTTTCTGTTCCGAGTATTTTATAAGTTTATGGTAGGCCCCTACTCAACTGCCATATTCTGCTGTCCCCACCACGCAATTGAGTAGACTAGGCGCGCCAAACCGTAGTAATTCTTGAATCACCACTAGGTGGCGTGCTCGTGATTTGTTTTGACGTCCGTACTATTGACTAAACCCGACATAATATAGATAAAATTACCAGTTTAGCAGTTGACGTAATATTTTTGTTTTAGAGAAATATTTTCCTTGTTACAAGTTTTTCAGTGTGCTATCTCCAAACTCCGTGTTAATTAACTTTGTTACCAACACACCACATAGCTTATCTATATTTTTAGTAGGTACCTAAATACAAGTTAGAAATAAATAAGAAATATTGGCGTAATTGGCTACATTATCTGGATTAAAAGTAATTAGTGGTTCATATAAAACAGGAATGAGGAAAAAAAATTGTTTATTGCAGACTCTTCGAAAACATTATAATACAAATTAAACTAATGCTATGAAGATAAGAATTGTATGTTTATAATTCTTTCTTTAATATAAAGTTACACTGATATTAAGGATAACATCGCGGCAAATATTTTCGGAAGTCGGTGTCTTTGGTACCCCTTGTTTTTATAATTTTTCGACACCGACTTCCGAAACGAAAGTTATTTTGCACGTTTTAGTGTTTTGTTTATGAAGTCGGTTTATTTTTTGTGTATATGTTTTATTTTCTAAAAATCGAGTTATCACATAGACGGAAATCCACATCGCGTATTTCATCTCGCATGTAATTGGTCGATTTTTCATACTCTTTGCCCTTTGCTTTGCCGAATTCATTACGCAATAAGGCTGCGGGAGCGTAGAATTCTCAGTGTCATCTAGCTCCCGGTAGTTACAATTAGTAGGTACATGAAGGATAACCCCCAGACCACCCAATGTTAGGGATGGGCGTTTTCGGGTTTTTTGCGCAAACGGTTACGTAACCGATATACAGTTTTCATATCGATATCAAAAACGGTTTTCAGATATCGATATCAGTAGTACAGTTTGCAAACGTTAACATGAGAAAACTAACGACGAACGCGAACTAAAGCAAACGCAAACTCACACTACTGGTATTTAAAGTTATTTATCAGTTTAGCTACTTGTAACTGCGGCGATTTCACTTCATGCTTTACTAGGCTTAGGACTAGCAGTAAAGTTTTTGAATAGTAAATGTCATTTGAGATAACATTGTACATTTAAATAATCCCATTTTACAGCCCGTTCAACCAATTTTGACTTCTATTGCGTTGGTAATATGGTTCAGGTACGTTCAACAGGTTTATGCTTTTTATGCCATCCTTATACTTACGGGATAGAACTCAAAATCGGTTGAACGGACTATAACAAGGGGTTGTAAGAGAGGTAGCGATATGGTTCCTATCGGTTTGAAGTTTGCGTTTTGTTCGAACGTTTTTGCATTGTTACGGTTTTAGGTTTTGAGTTATTCGTTCTCGAACGCAAGTAGTTTTGATTCGATACATACAGTTTTTGTGATATCGGTTATTTTGATATGGATATTGATATGATATGATAACCCATAACCGATATAAGTTACGTTTTGATATATCGGTCACATCCCTACCCAATGTGCAACGTCTGTAACGACACAGTCCTGACTAAGAAACCTTTATTAAGTTCGCAAGTGCTCTCATGCGTGTTTTAATCTACAAATAGTTAGTAGGTTTTAATTGCTATAAAATAAACTTTTAGCATAGAACTATGACAATCTTAATACTCATTTTTTACCGACTTACCAAAAAGAAGGAGGTTCTATGTTCGACTTTTTTTTATGTACGTTCACCGATATCTCCGTCAATTGTGGACCGATTTTGAAAATTCTTTGAAAGAGTATCTTTTTTTTGTTTGAAAGAGTGTCTTTCGAAATTGGTTCCACTTTAATTTGGTGAAGATCTGATGAAGAACTTCGGAGATATACAACATAACTTTTCAATAAATAACTGAAAATCTCTCGGGATTGCTGCAATTGCATGTTTGTTTATTGTTTATAACATTTCATAACATAAAATCACGCCAACCGAGCGTACGAAAGGGGTACGCAGATCTCTCATTTCACCGGTTATGTTCAAGTTTCATGTTATTCGGGTAATCTATTCTGGCGTTATAGGTAGTTACTAAACAACTTGCTTATTAGGTAGGTAAAACTGAAAAGGGATAAATAAAAAAGCTTTTTTGCAAAAAAATACTACCGAGTTCCAAATAAAAAACTATAAAGTGTATTTTTGGAAGTCGGTGTCCATATCGCAAAAAAAATGGCATCTACGAAAGACACCGACTTCCAAAAATAAAGTTATTTTTCACTTTGTAGTTTTTTATGGGTGCTAATTAAACAGGCTTCTTTTTAATATCATTATTCGCCCCCAAAAATGTATGTTGCCTTCTAAATTACTAAGTCAGCCACAATTAACGAGCATCTAAATAATACTATGTTAGCCACTAGTTATCTTCTATGTAAACCACTCTAAATACAACTCAGCATGATGGTTATTTTTTAGCATCAAAATTTTTAACATGCATTCTAACAGTAAATTTCTAAAATACTATTAAATGACATCAAAAAATATATTTATTTAGCTTCTAATTTTTTAACTCAGTACGTTTAAAATGTAACTTACGTGTAAAATTTTTAACATGCATTCTAACAGTAAATTTCTAAAATACTATTAAATGACATCAAAAAATATATTTATTTAGCTTCTAATTTTTTAACTCAGTACGTTTAAAATGTAACTCATCCCATATTAATTGATCGTAAAAAAATTGCAAAAACATTTCATCAAATAGTATATTGGCCACTAATATTACCAGAAGCTATTGAGGAGAGACAAAATAAAAGACTATATTTTTTGGTTTTAATATAGAATAGGTGCAAGTTGGATTAGTATTTATGCGACAGAGTCGACGGAGCCCCGCTGCGCGGGGCTCCTATTTCTGTATGCAGGGTTTAAAGTAACCTAACACGAAGGAGATGACGGGAGCTGAGTTCGCTCGCTTTGCTCGCTCACTTCAGCTCCCGTCATCTCCTTCGAACCTAACCTGTCCGTGTCGGGGTGCCCTAAGCTCCCGAGCTCGCTACGCTCGCTCTTGGACTTATTCATTGACCGTCATTTATTATTTTAAATATAATCAACTCGTCGAATCGAGATGTGATCAACTCAACTCGTCGTCACATGAATCGAATGGCGCTCTCTGATTGGTGCAAATGGCCGGTCGCTGTCGTCTCGCGTACTCGCGCCAAATCATGCAGTGGCTATTTTCACGATAAAAGAATATGATGTATTGTTTTACATGCTAAGTTATAATAAATTATGCTTTCTTTCTTTCTTCGATAGAAGCTTGAATTATATTTTTTTGAGGATATTGCGTTGAAGCTGTAAAACGTAAAATGGTGACAAGATATAAAATCCGTGGCCGAGTTAGTAAATTACGTGGCAATGTATAAATAAGAAGGACAAGTCACAATAATTGATGATCTTTACTTGACGCTTTCTGTAGAATATTTAGTTGGCGTTGCAAAAAAGACGAATTAGTTTATTAGAGGCTATGTCATTTTCCCGTTGCTTAGTTATAAAATTAGAAGTTTAATCACGTGTCCAATAAATAATTTTGTGGCTAGACTTATTATTTCCCGTTTTTTATTTGGAAGTCGGTAGTATTATTTTGCAATTTTTTTTTAAATTAGTACTTATTATAGTTTCCCTACGTTGATTGTTATCACATTTTATACTTAACTATAGCATATCATATAAAAAATATCTAATCTATGTTTCCGTTTCCACGTTACCTAATAGTTTGTTATTGTACACGAATAGATAAGTTTTTTTAAATAGATAAATAATCTCTATCAACGGTCGTTCTCGGTCAATTATGACTAGTTTCAAACCCATTGTTCGACCACTGTAAGTTTACATTTTGATAACAATGTACGTGGACTATGTTTATCAGCGGCGCGTAATATTTCGTGTCATCCACTCTATACGTTTGGTTTGACTAAGGCGTTAGTGATAAACGTATGCGTATTTGTGACTTACAGTGCTGTGTGATATGCAGTGGCTTACAGTTCGTACCTGTTAAACAAAAATAAAGTATGTACTTAACTATGCACTTGAAGTTTTAATGTTCAATTCAAGTTTTACCGTTAAAACAGATTAGCGTATCGAATTTCGAGGGAAACTTTTTACAAGCCTCTTGTGATCGTGGTGTGATCTGTAATGAAAACGAATAAAGGTTTTTAATTTACAATAAATATAATTTAACTCTTCAATTAATCGCGTAATAAAACTTTAGAAGTGTTTCGGAATGGCTTAAGTGAAAATGCGGAAGTTATACTAAGAAGTGAGTGACCATAATAATTAAATAAATATTTAAGACTAAGAAAATCACCATGGTTTATCTCACCGTGGCAGCAATACGAAGAAAACTAGCTACAAGGAAAGTTTTAATATTTTTAATAGTAATTATATGCATGTTAATTCCTCTTGGATCTCATTTGCACGACATGAAAACTTTTTCGAACCGGCTTCGGGCCCAGGATCGACACATTTTGATGAACAGATATCATAGACAATTCGTGAATGGATTTTTCGCAAATCGTGAGGTAAGTGTACCTATTTACGAGAGCTGCGAGTTATTTGGTATATTTATATTTCAATAACGTTCACAAGATATAAAAAACGTGAGTTATACCAAGATATAGTTTTTTTAGATATAACATTTATATACTCTAAAGCTTATTTCGTATAACGTTATTGGATATAAGATTTATTTAATCGAAAATCATTAGGCTTATCGTTTAGAATATATAATATTGATACCATCTATAAGGTTAACACCCCGATTCAAAGCAATCCAACTAAGATGGTTATATTAGGTTAGAAGGTTAAGGCGGGAGCGGAGCGGTTTCTCCTTACCGTCACCAGACGGTACCTATTCTGTTTCAATACAAATTGACGTTTAGGTTAAAGCAATCCAGCGAGATCCAAGGAGAAACCTCATCTTTTGTATACATTTTGACATAAGAGATCGTTTAGGTTATCACGAGTGAGTACGTTAAAAATCTCGGAATAAGCACAAAGGTCCCCTCTATGTTGGTGAATCATCTGGGTTAGGTTTGTTTAGAAAATTGACAATTAAAGTGCGAAGGCGAACGAGTGAAGCTAGCGTGCTGTGGGAGCATCGTGACAGAAACGAATCGCTGCAAAACCGACTCCACGTAGTCTTGTCTGCACTACCCCTAGAGTGTAATTTAAAAACGTGTAGGCGCGGAGGGGCGAGGCGGCCCGCGAGCTGATGAGCACCGGTTTTAACACTCGCCGCCGCGGCTGAGGCTGGCCGGCCAAGCCAGCCAGCCTCCGTAGTGCTTTGATAGATCTGATGACGAGTGTATCCCTCATACTAATGTTAGTAAAATACCTAAGTATTAAACACATCTCCTTCATGCCAATTCGTGAAATAGTGTTTCCTGTCTAGTACAATATATTTATATTAAACTAAACATTATCATCATCAAATCACAACGAACAAAATGTCAATCAAAAATAATAAATGTAGTCGCCATGGATACACTCTTAATCCAACCTTAATCCGACTTTAAACTAGTTAGCACGATGGAATAACTTTTAGTCCATTAAGACTCTGATTATTATAATCTCTCCTTATTCCGTGTTTATTAATACGGAAATTTGTTAGTACCAACCTATTGCTTGGAATAAAGTTAATCTTACCTTAGTCCACGTTTATTAATAAGACGGTAAGCGATCTAGTGCTGCATGTTTTAATAGTTTGATTAGACAACATAAACATGTTAATGCTGCAACGAACATATGTTCTAACTCATCAGCATTTGAACAAATTTTTGTATATGAATACCGGTAAAATAGTAAAAACCGAACAAAAATTTTATTCAGAATTACTTCATCATTACTTCACAATTCATCACCATTTAAGTTCAAAGGCCTTTTTTCATTTTTAGGGTACCGTACCCTAAGGGTAAAAACGGGACCCTATTACTAAGACTCCGCGATCCGTCTGTCTGTCTGTCTCTCTGTCCGTCTGTCACCAGGCTGTATCTCATGAACCGTGATAGCTAGACAGTTGAAATTTTCACAGATGATGTATTTCTGTTGCCGCTATAATAATAAACACAAAACCAGAATAAAATAAATATTTAAGCGGGGCTCCCATACAACCAACGGCAAAAAAAATGCCGTTTTTTGCGGTAATGGTACGGAACCCTTCATGCGCGAGTCCAAATCGCACTTGGCCCGTTTTTTAGACGTGTCAAAACTATCATAGTTACACTGTACCATAATTATTTAATTTTAACACGTAAGGCCCCCAAAGTGGTATCTTTATTTTAAAAGGCCTTTTATAACTTTTTTGAATGCAACTAATGGATTATAGATTACATGTAATCTGATACGATTGTATAACTATGACTTCTTTGGATTACAAGTTGAGCGATAGAGAACGGCAGGCTTATTACGTATCATTTGCAAGAGCAAAACGATAGCGATTTTTGCGCAATAATTAGTCTACCATACAGAAGTTTTAAAGTTGTTGGCGGTTTTTTTTTAAATAAGTGCATTAGCAAATGATTTTGTAGGACCTACCATACCTACACTGCAGGTAATTCCGAATTTTTAGACATAAAGCGTATGATCGCTATCGTTTTGCTCTTGCAAAAGATACGTAATATGCCTGCCATTATTATAGAATTGCAGATAGGAATGATGAATAGATCATTGATAGTCTTGGTTACATTTGGTGTTATTCTATCGGTTGACGCGTTTATAAAATAATACATCATAATAGTCTATGCTTCAGAAACAGTTAAAATTTTGTTGCACTGGAACTGAAAAACATGGCTTAACTTTTAAAAGTATATTGTCAATAAGCCATTTAAAAAAAAAAACGTTTCCGAAATAACGCTAGAAAATTCCTATAAATTTCTTAGGTTAGACATGGATCTATCAGTAACAAAATTATAAATATTTTTTTTACTTTTTTAGGCATGGCACTACTCGAAATTAGGTAGTATATTATTTGATCGGAAACCAATCCCAGATCCTAATCCCAACGAAAACAGAAGATTTGTGGTCCTCGTGTGGAAATACTGGAATTGGCTCAAGAACCGACATGTTTATAACTTTGGGAAGTCAGGGTAAGTGTAACTCTGTGGAAGTGACATCGTGACATAGACTTACCTATTTACCCGACTGCCGAAGGAGGATAATGTGTTTATTTAGACCGTGTAGGTTTTAGGATACCATGTCTCTTCCACCAAATAAGGTACTGAAGGTGGTGACTGTATTTTGCGATTTCGTAAACTGAATACTAAAGAAAAATATAAGTATTTATTAATAAATTACCTTTGTGGCTTCATTCGATGTTAATATTTTCGAGTTTTTAGTTGTAAAACCGTCTGATTGTCGTTTTAAGAAAGCATTTAGTTTTGGGTATTCACTTATATCCACGTTGTTCCTTATTTTCAGAATACTTTTTATCATCGAAAACCTAGACCATTCAACGTAGATTGTTTTAATTTTGCTGAGAGTTCGGAGAAGTATGCCATCATAACATTTTCTGAAAAACTATTTGCTTCTTTCTCTTCTCTCCACGCAATAAATTCGTCGTAAGTAGATATGTAGCGACTTTTTGACTTTTCCGGTAAAATGTCCTCCGAAGCATTTTGTGAAATTATACTGAGTTCCGGTGGTGTTAATTCAAATAAAATATCGTTGAAATTACTCATTATGTGCAACAAACAACTAAACTCGCAAAAAACTTTTTTTGGAAAATGACGCAAACCGTAAAAGAATATAAGCAGAGATTTTTTTTTGTTTTCTTCACCCATTATGGGTAGGCAAAGGGAACTATAGAATATTTTTTGAGCAACTGTATTGAAATATATATTTTTTAATACAGTTGCTCAAAAAGTGGCGTATTGCAGGGACGTATAGCGTTCGGGATGTGGGCTATTACATGGTTACCTATCATAAGATCGAAAAACATTTGACCGAATTTCATTTCACCTAAAACTTTTCAACTATTATCATTTCGTTTTTTTTTACTTCATCGAAGTCACATCTGCCACTGTCTCAGTTGATCTATTATCAATTCGTTTTTTTTCGTTTCTCCGACGTTTCACTTGGTCGTAAACTTTTTACCGAAGTTACACTAAGCCAAAATAACATTTGTTCGAAATATTTATTTTTAAACGCATATACATATTTATTTTTATACTAAGTTAGAGAGAAACAGTGGGTGAATACAAATTTTTAAAACAGCTACTTGAAAAATAAAATTGCTGACGGAGCCCCGCCCCGCGGGGCTCCTATTTCTGTCTGCAGGGTCTAAAGTAACCTAACACGAAGGAGATGACGGGAGCTGAGTTTGCTGGCTTTGCTCGCTCACTTCAGCTCCCGTCATCCCCTTCGAACCTAACCTTGCCACACACTACCAGTTTCTCCAGGTTATCAGTTTCTCCAGGCGATGTGACCAACGTTATATAGAACTTGTTGGTATCAGATCGTAGTGTCTCAAAGACAAAGACAAAGACAAAGATATTTTATTTCAACTAGGCTCCAAGCGGCACTTTTGAACGTTACATTAAAATGATTCTACCGTGCATTCGGAAAGTAGCTTGTTATGGAGAAGAATGCACAAGAAACTCCATACTTACTCTTTTAAAAAAAAATTGTTTTTTACAATATTTAGGAACATACATTATTAAATTCATACATGTGAGGACAATGCACCCAGAATAGCACTACCCACTATACCACCTACAGACAAAGTATTAGAAGTACTCACACATGTACTGCGCAGTTATATAATAGATACTAGAAAAAAATTAACATCCGAAGCAGTCAAGTTATGACCAATCCCAACTGACGGCGTCCGTTCACGAACATGACGCATGAATTGGCACCACCCAGCTCAACCATCATGAAGGGAACCGGATGATCCAACACACGCGCCACCATCAGAGAGACATTTGAGAGAGCATGACACACTCAACGGCCAGGGCACACACAAGTCAACGAACGACGCATAGGTACAGTAAATGGTAGATTTACAGTTGGGTACATAGTACTCACACACGTGCTGTGCAGTTATACAATACTAAGGAAATTGAGTTTATACAATGCAAATATTAATAATTCATACAGTCTTCAGCAGGTCCAACAATACCTCAAAACAATAATGTTCTGCATAACACTTGTTATTGCGCCCTAGTGGTTGTGGATTGTGGAGCAGGACTAGCATTGAGCCAAGCATTTTTATCAGTGATGTAATCCCCCAACTTATAATATGCCAGCCTACATAGTGTGCGTTTTATACAGTTTTTAAACTTCGTTTCATTCAGTTCAAGAATGTGGGGAGGAATTTTATTGTAACATTTTGTACAGTACCCCATGAAAGATGAGGCTACTTTAGCCAGTCTGAAACCTGGTTGAACTAATTGGTCCCTATTTCTAGTAACGTAATTATGTCTGTCGCCGTTTTTACTAAAAAGATGTAAATTTTTTCTCACGTACATGATGTTTTCATAAATATATTGACAAGGAACCGTCATAATGTTAATGTCCTTAAACAGTTCCCTTAGAGAATCGCGCCGGCGAAGATTATATATTGCTCTGACGGCTCGTTTTTGCAGAATAAAAATTGACTCAATGTCTGCAGCCCTTCCCCATAGTAGGATACCGTAAGACATTATACTATGAAAATAACTAAAATAGACTAGTCTCGCGGTATCCACATCGGTTAACCTACGAATCTTTGCAACAGCATACGCTGCCGAACTCAGCCGCCCTGCAAGGGATACCAAATGAGGACCCCATTGCAACCCTGAGTCCAGCGTGATCCCCAGGAAAACCGTTTTATCGACGAATTCTAGCTTCTCCTTGTTTAATATAATGTCACAATCAGTACTTTTGACATTCGGCAAGGAAAATTTTACGCACTTGGTTTTATTACCATTTAAAACTAAATTATTGGCAGTGAACCAATCCTGAACCTGCCGAAGCGCGTTATTTACGTCGTCAACCCGACAAGTACGTCTATTTATTTTAAAAATTAAAGATGTGTCATCAGCAAATAACACCATGTTTAGTTTGTTTTCCAATAAACGGGGTAAATCGTTTATGTATATTAAAAATAAGAAAGGACCTAAAATTGAGCCCTGGGGTACCCCCATTCTTACGTTTAACCCCGACGAATTCACACCGTTTATCTGAACTAATTGCTGTCTATCATTCAAATAAGATTTAACCAAACTTAACGCTGCTTGACCTAGCCCGTAATGCTCAAGTTTCAGAAGTAATGTTTCATGATTAACGCAATCAAACGCCTTCGACAGGTCGCAGAAGATACCTATGGCATCTTGCGACTCTTCCCACGCATTAAAGATGTGTTTCAATAGGGTGACACCAGCGTCAGTTGTACAACGTCCTCTGGTGAAACCATACTGTTTATCATGCAAGATGTTATTCGTATTAAAATGAATGAGCATTTGATTTAGCATTATCTTCTCAAATACCTTGCTGAAAACCGGCAACACGGATACTGGTCTATAATTATTTGTGTCTTTACTGTCCCCAGATTTAAAAAGTGGTATAACTTTACTATATTTCATTAGATCCGGAAAAACTCCTTGATCCACACACAAGTTGAAAATCAAAGCCAAGTATGGCGCTATAGTCTGAATAATGGAGGTACAAGCTTTGATGGACATTCCCCACAGATCTTCAGTCGGTTTAACCTTGATTTGCTTAAAAGTTTTTATTACTGTTATGGGATTTATATGTGAAAAGTTAAATACATTTGGGCAGGCTGAAACGTTCGCGTTTAATAATCCAAAAGCAATCGAGGGCGAAGAATTTAAGGTTTCAGTCGTTTTAATTGGGATGTTGGTAAAGAAATTTACAAATTCTTGCGCAACTTTTTTGTTATCTCTAATAAGTCCGTGTGTGGTCTCAAGCGTGTAATCAGTATTATTTCTTTTATTCCTATTCGTTTCATTATTTATAATTTTCCAAACCGTCTTGATTTTATTTTCTGCTAATTTAACCTTATTGCTAATGTACAAGGCCTTAGCTGCCTTGCACGTATTTTTAAAAATTCTTGAGTAAGTAGCAACATACCGATTAAAAGTTTCAGTGTTAATACAAGGCTTAAGGCCATATAGCTCGTAAAGTCTTTCTCTACTTTTCCTAAGTCCTGTAGTCGCCCAGTCACTGAATAAAAACTTAGGGCATATAGTTTTAGTTTTCTTCTTAAAAGTGTTATTGAACTCTTTTTGAACCACTGAGAAAACTTTATCATACAAAATATTACCATTATTCACTGTGAGGTCCTGATCGCTTAACTTACAGATTAAAGTACTGTTAAATTTATTTAATTTACCGGCTGTTATTGGTCTGGATTGAATCTGCACTTGTTTTATTCGCATAATGTACTCAAATGTCACCAGTAGCCCACTATGATCCGAAGGCAGATAATTTATAATGGCCTTGTCCAAGTAGTTGCAGCAACAAAAAACATTATCAATACATGTAGCAGAAGTCAGTGTAGTTCGGGTTGGTCCCATAAACACGTGTGACAAATTAAATGATTTAAAGAGATTTAATAACCTACTGCTATCTGAATTATCTTCTAAAATATTAATATTAAAGTCACCACAGACAATTACTAGTTTATTACCCATTGCAAGTTTTGCCAAAACATCTTCCATCACTGACTCGAATATAGAGTAGTTCTTATAATTAGGGGGTCTGTAGACGCACACTATGACATGCTTATCCAGCTCAACACAGGACAGTTCAACACTTTGTTCAACTGATAGGTCTACTATATCTTTACGAGGTTTTGATTTAATACCCTTTTTAATTAATATAAGTGAACCCCCACGCAACATAATCTTTCTGTTAAAACAACTGCCCACAGTATAATTTTCATAATTGATTAGCATTGCATAATCTTTCAGCCAATGCTCCGTAAAACAAATAATTTCGAACATTGATTTTTCTAAAAACAGTTCGATTTCCAATTCCTTCGAAGAAAAACCCTGAATATTCTGGTGGAATAATTTCAGAGAATTCTGCTCAGACATTTTTTTAAAATTATATTTTTGTGAGCAAGAAGGTACCTTTTTGATGGTGGATATACTCTTATCTATTCCGTTATTGGTACCCTCCCTTGTCCTATCAACTAGTTTAAAGAATAAATATTAATAGCGTTTTTGCTAACGTTACTCAAGGTATACACCCCCTTTAAATTAGTACTATTACTAATATCAATAATAACTGGATACTTCGACATACTACTTATGTCTGAGTTTATTATATATGATAATAGCCGAGCTATTTTCTGTCTTACCCTAAGAGGCAGATACAAAGTATCGCCTGTCGACTTTAATTTATCAACAAAAATGTTGATGTCAAAAAAATCTCTCGTCTGGTTTTGATGTTCAACTAGTAGAGTTAATAATGCGTTAAAATGTCGGTTTTGTATAGTTACGTATTTATATATGTATGAATGTAATAAATCATAATATTGGCAATCCTATACTATGAAACGAGCAACATTTGTATATACACTCGGTCAATTATGGACCAAGTGATTAATACGGCATTATTCATAATGCCCAGACAATTTGAAAAATGTCCAATAGGAGTAGGCAATATGCTAAAATCTATTTAAATAATTAAATTGACCGGGCTTTCTGAACAAGTCCATCACTTATTGGGCCGGGTAGTAAAAAAACCGGCCAAGTGCGAGTCGGACTCGCGCACCGAGGGTTCTGTACAAACCTGTAGGTAACCTGTAGGTTCCATTTTTTCCTTTCGTTGTACGGAACTCTAAAAATATGTGATGTTACTAAAAATTTAAGTTTTTCGGAATTTTGCCTTTATATGTGCTATAAAACATCGCTTCATGCCAAATTTCAAGATTCTAGGTCGACTGGAAGTACCCTTTAGGTTTTGATTCCCTTGCGAGTAGTTGCTAGTTTGAAAATTTTCGGCTTAAATTGCTGTTTCTTTTGATTTCGTTGACATAGAAGTTTAATTTTTTACAGCTTAAAGGTGTTATAGACTTGAGTATTTGATATGAATTTCAATTTAATACCTCTACGCGTTCACGAGGAAAGGGGTAGAAGTTTAAAATTATTAAAAATGATGTAACTAAAAATTTACAGATTTCGTAATTTTTTCTTTATCTGTGCTATAAGAAGTTGCTTCGTACCAAATTTCAAGATTCTGAGTTCACGGAAAGTACCCTGTAGGTTTTGATTCCCATGCGAGTGTCGAAAATTTGAGGCATAAACGGCTGTATCTTTTGATTGCGTTGGCTTAGAAGTTTGATTTTTTCACAGTTTTAAGGGACAGTAGACTTGAGTACTTGATATAAATTTCAGCTTGATAGCTCCATGCGTTCCTGAGAAAAAGGTTCTTGAAAGACAGACGGACGGACGGACAACAAAGTGATCCTATAAGGGTTCCGTTTTTTCTTTTCGAGGTACGGAACCCTAAAAATGCGTCTTTTTGAATAATTTTAATATTGACATTGATTTTAATATAGAACTAGCGGACGCCCCCATTTCCGTGGGAATACAGAGTTAAAAATTAGCCTATGCCACCCGGACATAATGTAGCTTCCCAAAGAAGAAAAAAATTTTGAAGTCGGTCCAGTAGTTTTTAAGTTTATTCGTTAGATACAAAAATACAAATCTTTCATCTTTACACGAGTAATATTAGTATAGATATACTATCTATATCTATACTAATATTACTCGTGTAAAGATGAAAGAACCTATCGTAAGTACGATTAAAGCAACGAGACGAATTTGTTGAAACGTTTCATAGTAATCTCGGCTTATATTTCTGTCTGCAGGGTCTAAAGTAACCGAACATGAAGGAGATGACGGGGGCTGAGTTGGCTCGCTTTGCGCACGCACTTTAGCTCCCGTCATCCGCTTCGAACTTTACCTATCCGTGTCGGGTTACCTTAAGCACCCGAGCTCGCTTCGCTTACTCTTAAACTAATTCATTGACCATAATTTTTGAATTACCCAACTGTTACGTAACAATATTCATAATGACCAGACAATGTGATAAATATAAAATTTAAATCAGTATTCATTACATTTCCCAATTTAACTTGACTTGATTCATAATGCCCGGCACTATACATAGTGCACTGATTAATCACTTGGTCCATGGCATTTATATTTGTAATTACGTTCTCGAAAACGGCTTTAACGATTTCGATAAAATTTGCAATTTGTGACGAGATTGGATAAAGTGAGAAATAAGTATATTAGAGGCAGTTTGAAAGTGGCGCCAGTGGCAGAAAAGTTGAAAGGAAACCGTTTGTCCTGATATGGTCATGTGATGAGGAGGGATAAAACGCATGTTACTAAAAGAGTTATGAATATAAATGTGGATGGATGGAGAGGGAGAGGAAGGCCAAAGAAAAGATGGATGGACTGTGTGAGGAGTGATATGAAAGAAAAGGGAGTCAGTAATGACGTGACGGGGGACAAGACGGAATGGAAGAAGCAAACGTGTTGCGCCGACCCCAAGTAACATGGGATAAGGGCAGGAAGATGATTGCAATTTAGGAGTTTTTGGAGCGAAAAATCGGGCGAATAGTCTCATATCTAGGAAAATTCTGTTTCTCGAAAGAAATTGTTTTCTCTATTTTCACCAGAGCACAACTCGGCCGCCCTGTTACTGGTATGTAAAATATCGAAATCATTTATAATTTCGGATGTCTTTTTCTTTTTACAGAATCAAAGAAAACAATTTACTTGAAGGTTGCAGTGTGACCAACTGTATCTTTTCTGGCAATGAGAGCCTGATAGACACAGCGGATGCTGTCCTCGTTCATTTGCAAAAAGGCAATATACCAAAAACCCAAAATAGAAATCGGACACAGAGATGGATTTTTTTAAACGATGAGTCTCCAAAAAATGCATTTTCATTGGCGGCAAAAAAACCGACTTTGAACAGTCTCTATGATGTATTCAATTGGTCTATGACTTACCGGTAAGCATATTTTTATTAGTTTCTTATTTTAAGATGTTTTATCATCGGTATTAGTGATTATTGGTAGTTGTACTATCTTAGTCATCATAATACTGATACTATGTTTTTTGTTGAACAAAAAGTAGTTCTTGACTCAGATGATATCGTATATAACACGATATCTTTCGAAGTTCTGAAAAGTTTGGACAAAACCCAACGACATCAAAAGTTAATATTTTATTAAAATTACACTGAGAATCAGCACATTTGAATAGCAAAAAATACGAAAGACTACAATACAACCACCTGTCACCACTTCCTAGTGTTTTAACTAAGAAGAAAAAGTGGCGCAAAAATCTCCCCAGCGGATGATGTGATCTTGTAATATTATGCAGTCTTACTTAATATTAAAAATGTGAAGATTTGCAAGGATTGACAGATGGATGTATGTTTGTTACTCAATCACACCCAAACTGCTAAACGGATCTGGATGAAATTTGGCACAGATATAGATAATAGTATGGAATAGAACATAGGGTTTTATTCATCCCTGTAAAATGTTCTCTTGGGTTAAGAAAATACTTTACACGCGTGTGGAACCACCGGCAGAAGCTAGTTTAAAATAAAAGTAAAATAATACCAGCCTTTTACTGTCCCACTGTTGGGCAAAAGGCTTCTTTTTATACAGAGAAGGCACGAGCATTAATCATGCAATTAATGGTATATTTTTTTAGGACCGATTCCGATGTGCCTGTCCCATACGGTAGAGTGATACCACTAGAAATACCTCTAAATCCAGAGTATAAGGCCTTAGAAGATATTGCTGCAGTCGTACCTAACTGGGGAAAAAAGAAAAAAATTGCTGCAGTGCTAATGTCAAATTGTGGTGTTAAAGCCAGAAACAACTTCTTAAAGGAGTTTAGGAAATATGTTCAGGTTGATGTTTTTGGAGGTTGTTCAGATAAGGAAGAATTAAAACACGGGTAAGTTATTGTTGGTAAATTGGTAGTTTCTCAGCGGTCTTCATTCATCAGAACAATGTATTTGCATAAACTGTGTTTAGTTAAACTAATTGCGATTAGTTTCATTGGTGAAATCGGCTCTCAGTGTACCCATTTTTAAATAATATAAATGTGCTAAAAAGTGGCACCAGTGACTGAAAAGTTGTGTGGAAATCAGTTATCATGGGCATATAGTACATTTTGTACAGCAAAAGTGCAATAAATTGAATGAATATTTTTGAATAACCGTTCGCAACTGCAAGCTATAAATATGCGTTCTTAGCATAATTTTATTCTATTTCAGTTGCCCTGGACACTTTAGAGCGGACTGCGAGCAATTAGGAAATTATCTATTTTATTTAGTTTTAGAAAATACAAGCTGTTATCAATACTTGACCGAGAAAGTATTCTACAATGCTTACTCGAAAGGAGCTATACCTATAATTTTTGGTCCTACACTTGAAGACGTCGAGAGCCTACTGCCACCAAATTCCTATCTACATGTTGACGGGGATACAAATATAGACACGTTCGCAAAAAAAATCAACAACATAGCGGGCAGTAGAGAAATGATTCTTTCGATGCATATGTGGAGAAATCATTTAAAAATAGTCAATGAGCACGGATACTTTGGAACTAAATCGTATCATTTGTGTCGTGTATGTGAAGCACTGAATTATAATGAAGCCACAGAGAAAGTTTACTCCAAAAAGCTTCTAGACTCTTTCCTTGATCCGGCTGTAGCCTGTTCCAACTAATAAGAATAATGTAGTAAACACATTTAAGTAAGTAGGGATATTTAAATTGATTGTTGTTTCTTAAAATAAAACCTATGTTTTGTAAATAAACGAAGAAAAACTCAAGACAAAAGGATATTTCTTTGGCCCAACATTCGTCTGAGTCCGCAAATCATTTCGGAGAGTTTTGAAAGTTCTCTCCCGGGATCTTCCAGGAGAAATAATATAAATCCACTGTTCATTGAGTAATAAATTTCATCGCATTGTTATTCAGGGGGAGACTGGCCGCTTTGAATTATGATACAAGTTTGTTTTTATTACTTGTATTGTTGAAGGTGCTAAAAAGGATCTGACGGGATTTAAACTGAATTTTCTTACTTTCCAAATTTGAAATTCTTCAAAAATAGAATAAGGTGGATTTTCATAGTCATTGTGGTACTAGCAAGCTAGTGAGTATCTTACCTTGGGTCTGCTTGTTCGAGAACCTTAGATGAGTGTTTGCATTTCCTTTTGATCTATTTAAATGTTGGCATCACGACATGGCCAAGTTTGAATTTACGAATATAAATGTTGAATTAAAACAACAGTAACTAAGGCTAATCCTCCATCCTTTTATTAATTAAGCAACAAAGTTGTGCCGACAAATATCACCGTCGAGCAAGAGTAACAAAGTAGTTTGGCTAATCCTATGAGGAAACGACAGACATGTTAAGCCTTTGAGAAAACTTCTCCAGCTATGGAACAACATTAATTGTTTTAAGAAATACATGGCTGCTCATAAAAGGCTTAGAGAGAGCTTTACTTTAGAGCTCGGCTTAAGTAAAGATTTTAATGCAAGGTACAGTTCGTCGGGACTATTTTAGCTAATTTAATTTGCGGACATTTCAACTTGGCTTTAAAAAATCTTGAATATTACATTTTTATATCAGTGTGCAAAAAACAGCATAGGAAATAACAATTGTTTTGTTTTGTATTCTGGGATAAGTAGTTAATTCAGTGTAAAAAAATCAAGCATTAACTTTGATTTTAAATATCGTTTAATCATGATTGCGTTTTAGTATTCGCAAAAAAAAAGGTTTGAAAATCTCGGGTTTTTACTGGGACTTACGTAAACAAAAACGTCTATGTTGCTTATTCCTTCGAATACAACAATCCCTTAAATAATGTGAAAACATTTTCACAATTTAATTATCCCTTTAGCCCCTGGGTTATTTTTATAATGGTGGACTTGGCCGTCGTATCACATTAAAGTTAAAACGCAAAAAGGGACTGCCTGAGAAAAGGCTAGGCCAGCAGCGCATGCCGCCGTTTAATGATATTACCGGGCTTTTATTCGGATTTAATTTCTATAGCCGGCTCTCGCAATATGCTAATATAATGTTGTTTAAATATATCATTTTGACGGTAAATGTATGCAAATGTTTGTTTCGATGGCTCGTGTAATGAGGTTGAGTACAGTTTTCAGTTTGCTGAATTCTCACTTAATTGTTGTGCAGTCACTTTTCTAGGCTTATCCCTTGAAATGTTCAAAGAATTTCTTGGTTCTAAGAGTGTTAGGATAGACCTTTACCTATAAGTCGAATGCATATGCTCTGCAGTTTATACCTATTTGTAATCGACTTAAGTACATGCTAAGGAGTTTTGGCTGCATTGTAATAGTTCGGTAGCTCTTGAGTTCGCATAATTAATTCATTCCATAAAAACTACGATTCATGCATGTGTCATCCCTTCCTTCCCTTTAAACAAATTTTAAAGGCGAAGGTAATGTGTTGATAATATTGACACCTAAAATCATTTGAATTGTGTGAATTATGTATTTGCGTCTTCCCGAACACGAGTTCAGTTGATTGATTTAAATACTGATTCATGTTTAGATAAAATACATATTAAAATGCCCTCATTAAATTGAATTTCCATTTCCAATAAATGATTACAGATCAACATAGATATCAGCACATTATATCGAAATAATCCAATTCTGATTTATTGTTTGTTGTGAAAGATAAAATCGGAACATTATTTATTATTATTTCTTTTGTGACTGTTAACGATATCACAAGATAGGTACTATTTCAAAGACTACGTTAAAGTTTCTGCTACGCTATCATAAGAATCTACTTCAAAATGGCTGCTAAGTTTGTTCGATCAGTTAATTTCGCGAATTTCAGCTATCCCTAGTTAGCGCAAAGATCAAGATTTGCGAACTTGTTAATAAATCTTTCTTAATTTCAATGTATTACGTGAGAAGTATTTTATTGGAAGAAGATACCTCATACAAGCTAGTTTTTTTTTAAAGCTTAAGTTAGTAAAGGCATGCTTCGTTTGCTCATCACTTCACAAAAAATTTAGAATCTCATTTTAATCGAGCCATATTGTCCACCCAACGCTCGGCGAAGGACGCCGTGGAACCTGTAACAGCTCCCATGTGATAGGGGGTGAACCTGTCGCCATAAATTCCAATAACAATGGTTGGTAATAAAACTAGACTCTCATGATACATGGCCAAGCTTGTGATTTCAAAATCGGAAAGAAGACTTATACTTTAGAAGTTTAGATTATTTCCGCCTAGTCGTCAAAATCACGCTGAAATATTAATTCATGAATTTGGTACCTAATTTTATCTACCATTCTTTGTCCTGACGAGTGTGTTCTGAACCTCAGACTATACAATTTGCAGTTCCTAAGTACCCTAATAAAGATAGTAACGACATGATTTTACTGCTTACAGCCGGATAGGATGGTCATGAAATGTATTTTTATTCAAATGGTCCACGTCATTGCACCATAAACGCTTGGATCCCCTTTATTGACCTCGGGGCCGATCTTGTTACCACTTCTTAAGGCGTAATGGATTTTCTTTCACAGCAACTTGCATTAGGCCTTTTATTGGAATCTCAGCTCCTCAACACGAACGTGAGCGATCAATTTCTCGCTAAATGGGCATTAAAGCACCATTCGTGCAAACTTCTGGCTAAGTTACGATCCATACGTATTCGTTGAAGCGATTTACAAAATTGCTCTTATATCCAAGTTTCAAGTTCTTGCGGGATACCTGGCAAAACTTCACTTGTTATGCCCAAGAATAATGCTCAATATTTGGAGAAGTTCATAACATTTGAACGATCGCGAAAAACTTGTTTGTTGTTCGAATGGCTAACTGCTCATTTTTCAGTCTAGAAGTTCAAGAGCTCTTTTGTTCGCTTTATTATGAGCGGGCAGTAAAAAAGCACTTATCGTATGAAAGCTTATACAATATTTTTTATGCCCGTATAATATTATTGTCAAACAGTAAACACAAGATGGAAGTCGGTTCTCTGGTAAAAATTCAATACTTTATTGCCATTTCTCGAACAGTGGCAATTTGTGGCTGGTTGTTTTTCTTTACTGATCACAATAAAAAGTGGTTGTAACTTGGTTATAGTTTCCCCGAAACAGAGGCACCGAGTTACCAGTGAAGGTTGATATACGAGTGTCATTGGGGTTTATGTTCTGACGGAGGATTACTAAGGTTCAATTTATGTTGGGCGCATGCACGACTGAATTACAGGACCTACACTTATATCGCGCAGGGTAAATGATTAGTTGCGTACTTGTAGCGTGCGTGATGTACTCTCAAAAGTCTTCCCTTATCTTGGGCCTTATTCTTCCAACAATAAAGAAGATTAGGTTTTCTTGTAACTTATCCTTCGTGAGAAATTACTAAACAAAGAATTATATTAGGGTTTGTTTTTGGTGAAAGTAAGATTAAGTTTTGTATGAACGCGATCTTCGGAATTAAAATGACCTACCACCCTGTAGGAGTCTCTAAAGTGAGATATTATTCATTAGGTATAAGTTATACCATATAAAAGTTTATCAAAAATCGTAGTTATGTGGAATTTACTTGCGTTTAAATTAAAACAAATATCTAGCTTCTGCAAGTTGAAAACTTAAATAAATACACGTGATCTGGACACATTTTCTCATACCAAATTATTATGTGCACCAATTGTAAGAAAGTGCCCTTTCCAAGCGACGATCCTTAATAAATAAGTCACGGTGGCAACAGATGGCGCCACCAGACAGTTCCTACAGTTTATTCCTGTTTCTCGATAGACGATCAAACTTCGCCATGGTAATATATAGCTGACCCGCTCCCCTTGCCGTTTTCAGCTTTTTAATCCCGTGATTTATATCACGTACGGAGAACGATTTTTGAATACAATAAATTTTATTCTTGACGATAAATTTCTTGTCCAGTGATCGAGCTACGGTAGTGTTTGGTACCTTGTTCGTGAGATTTTTATGTTTGAGAAAAGGAGAATGAGGAAATGATACTGTGTTTTAAAAATGGTTCGATATAATATGTTTACAAAATACACATTTAGTACCGAGCTGTGTTGTTAGAGACTACTGATATAAAATTTCCAAATGTTATCGTAACTTATAACAATTGTACAAAAAACAAACTAGGTACCTAGTATCAAGAATAAGACGTTTTTCAAGAGCTCCATCGTTCCAGGCGTAACCTCATATCGTATCCTAGACAATTTCTCGACTATCGAACAACCAAGACACTAAATAAGTTCAGTATAGAAAACTTTAACACTTCGTTGGTAATCTCCTTACAAAAACTTATCTACTTAAAATTGCCGCAGTAGATAAAGGTCTGGAGAAACCAAAGCAATGGTAAACAGGGCTTTTTGTTGGGAGCAAATAATCAGCATATCGTGAAAGTAGGTGAGTTTTGGTATGAACGTAAGCACTGTCTGTGGTATGGACATCTGAAGATTCCCACCTCAGTAAATATGCTTCATGGAGTTGTGGAAACCACAGATAATGTTTGCAGACAGTGTTTTGTTTAAGAATCTACTTAATTTATGCACTCTTCCTAATTCCTGCAATATAAATAAATGTGAAAGTTTGGATGGATTCATGTTTGTTACTCAATCTGACTGATGAAATTTGGCATAGAGATAGTTTAATAGCAGATAGACATTTTTTTGTTTGTTTTTTCCACGCGAACGAAGTCGCGGGTAACAGCTAGTATTAATAAAGTAATTCATTTATACAATGGCGCCGTGAAATAAGGATACGCGACCCCACCTAAAGTGGGAAAATGCTAGGAAGAAGAAGAAGATTATCATAATGACAGACGACGCACAGCATAAACTGCTGGATCCAGAAACAAACTTTGACTGGGTCCCTTTTGTAATGAAGGTCAACCATAGACATATTTAGAAATAATATTTGTTTCGGGCTCGATATTAAAAACAGCTAAAAAACAGCTTAAAAACTTACATAGACATATTTTTTGATATTTCTATGAGGTCAACACTAAGGTAGGATTTTTGGATAATTCCTCTTCATAGAAAATGGAAGTTTGTATTTTGGTTAATTTTGCTGAAGGAAATCATAAGTCATATGACCTTTTACGGGATAATTTAATAGTCGCTTAGTACATTGTTATGGTTAGCAAAACAATGTTATTAATATGCTAAAAGCTTTATAAGATAAATATTTAAAGAGAAAGCTAAATATTTTCTATAAATATTGATAATTGTCCTTTTGCATAACATTCCAAATTACTTTATTATCAACTATTTATTTGGTAAATCTTAATTTTTTAAAGTCCATGGTCATATTGATCAGATAAGTAGAAACATGCGCCTGTATTGCAATACCTACCATTTAGAAATCCCTGTAAGAACTCTACAGAACTCACAACCACAAGTAGCGGAAAATACATAATGCAAACGTTCGTCGTTCCAATGAAGCGATAGAAATCGCTTCCATGGAATTCGGTCCAGTTAATTTGAGGCTCCCAGGGATGATCGATTCCACGCATATGCATATAGTCCCACATGTACTTTCAAAAACGTTTGCTCGCTACGTCTAGTTATTTGGGTGACCATTAAAATGGGTTACCTAAACCTTACACATGCCTTAGTCCATCTGTGGGATGATATAGTCTGACCAAACCATAACCGACCGACCATAGCTGACAGAACCAAAGCATACAATAGCTGACCCCAACGAATGCTTGAAAAAGGGGAAGTCATTTCCTAATTTTTTATTTTGTCTAAGATCCCATCTGATGTTGATGCAAAGTAGGTATATTTACTACGTTTGATACCGTAACATTTTTGTTTTGAAAAAAAAACCTGCTAAATATATCATTATTTGAACCAAGTGCGCACTAGCGACTTTTTGTTGACCAATAGTTTGATCGTTCAGAGTATCAGTATGGAGCAATAACCGCCAAATGCGTGCACTTCAATATTACAATATTACAAACTATCGATCAACAAAAAGTCGCTAGTGCGCGCTGGCTCTTATAAACAGGAATCAATCATGACTATGTTATGAAAACTTAATAATAATAACAGGCTCACGATACTCAATTATGCAAATAGTTTTAAGCCATTTTACGGTAACGACGCAGCTTATTTAGGCTTCATGCTAATGTGCTACTATAATCTGTGAGTGCTAAATCCTGTCGTGTGTGCGGAACCCGACTAGATAGCGTTGTTCCTACGTATCTGCAATGCAAATGTTCGCATCAGAATTCCATGCATACGACTCTGCCCAATGACGGTCTAACAACATTTTTTGAATAAAACTGACATTAATAAACGCTGGGGCGTTATGTTTTCGGCATTTTCAGAAGGTATTATAATGTTGGATTTTGTTGCTGCGGTGATCATGAATTAGTATCAGAAGGTGAATAATATGCAGTGTAGTACCCATCAGCTTTATTTTTATGCATTACTAGCTGCTGTCCGCAGCTTCGCCCACGTAGAATAAGTATTTACTATCTTTATTAATTGTAGCTAATATATTAAATTAACATGATGTTTAATTAACATTACCGTAAATTTTCATCAATATTCATTCAGTAGTTTTTGCGTGAAAGAGTAATATAATTAAAGCGCTTTACACTTCAATAAAAATACTATTTAGAAAAAAACAATGAAAAAAAAGCCAAACAAAAAACTCTTCAGCCATTTCCTTGAAAATCTGTTTCAGGCTAACTTTTATATAATTAAAACTCCGGATTGGCGAACTCTACCGCTGCAAGAGCGAATAATTCATAAGAAGGTTAATTAACTTCGTGCTTCCTCGGCAGTTCGTACGTACTCGGGCACGTTATAAAATTGAATTATCACAATTCATCTAATAGCACACATTGGCTTTCGATCGACCCGGGTTGCAAGAATACCGCTAAATGCGATAATACACGAACAGGTGTTCAAATTCGTGCTCAGTTTTTGGTGCCAGATCGCGTTGATACCAGTCTCCGATATTGACATATGTAGATGGACGATTTGATTGAAAACCGTTCGTTATATTAATATAAGTTTTTAAACTATCATGGTCACTAACACTAACATTAACATTAGAAACGGGATATTTACCATGTTTACTGTTTAATGTGAGTTCCCCATATTTCGGTGCTGTTGCAAGCACCATGATCACGGATAAACTGAAAAGTCATTGCGGGTGGATGTTTATGAGGAGACATATCGGTCTACCCTCTTTCTTGTTCGTTTTTTGCACTCAGTACCGCTACCACTGTCACTCACAACTCGATTCTGTTCTCGACACACGAAACTCACCGTATCCACTCGCGAACTTTTTTCGGCACTTTTTCGGGTTTTACACAGCTGAACCACTGGATTCCAAGCTCTCGACAGTTGAAACCCATCCTCCCGGTTGAAGTTCTTATATTTGGTAATCTCGATAGCTTCCCTCACCAGTCTAGGGATATAGTGGCGTTCTGTCGAAATGACCTGAGGTTTATGTAACTCAATCCAGTGGTTCAATCCGGATTCCAAAAGATGTTGAGCTATGGCCGATTCTAATGTTAATGTTAGTGTTAGTGACCATGATAGTTTAAAAACTTATATCGCGAACCGGTACGGGCCGGATGGTGTAAAACTAGTGAAACATCTGGAACGCGCGCGGAAAAGATGTGGTTGTTTGGAGGAGTCCTTGACTTTTCTGATAAAATGCAGGGATGCGAACGTCATCCCTGTATGTGTGAGACTAAAACCTCGTCAGGACATCCACGGCTCCGCGAGCATTCTACGTAACGCGAGTGTTAAATTGTTGCGCAAGGTTATCCGCAATACCAGATACCATTTGGATGTGATCCGCCGTGAGTTATATTGTTTACACCTTGAATGCAGTGCTTTGTTGACAGCTAGTGATTTCGATCTTTGTGATCGTATTACCTACTTACAAGCAGAACGTTCACGAGAGATTGCTGCATTGACAAAGAAACAAAAATATGAATCACTAAATCAAAAACAAAAACCGGTGAGCCCCTACAATGATAACTCACAAGATACTCGAACGGTTATCAATTTATCTGGCAAGGAATTGTCCCAGAGTGCTTTTAGGGTCCTTGAGAGAGGATTGAATTTTGCTCCTACTCCGAAACGCATACCTTACGAACAGGTGATCGGGGGTGTAGAGGAAGCGATAAGACGTAATATGATACCCGCGAATGATGCCGATGTGCTGAGACAGGACACCGCCGTAGCGTTACGTCACGCTAAACCTCCAACATCTAATATCACTTCTGAAGAGTTGGCCGCACTACGTGACCTCCGCAAGGATGAGGACGTACTTGTACTTAAAGCGGACAAAGGTAATGCTACTGTGGTTATGAACGTTACAGAATATGATAATAAGATCCGGAACTTATTGAGTGATGTGAACACCTACAAGGAAGTGAATTACAACCCGACGGCACGAGTGAACCGTAGTACACGCAAAATAATAAAGGACTATCAACATATTATCACGGATGATACAGCTAAGTAATATACAGCCCCCAAAACTATATGGCTTACCAAAAGTGCACAAGCAAAATGTTCCGCTACGACCCATAGTCAGTCAGATTGACTCGCCCACATACTACCTAGCGAAACACGTAGCTTCTGTTCTTCAGCCATTGGTTGGACATTCAACATCTTATGTAAGAGACTCTCGACATTTCATTGACATCTTGCAATCCATCAATCTCCATCCTAATGACGTAATGGTTAGCTTCGATGTTGAGTCCTTATTTACCAATGTACCAGTGGCGGACTGCATGGAGGTAATTGAGGTGAAATTACAAGAAAATAACATCCCTGTGGAATACGTGAAGTTACTTCATCACTGTTTATCTACCAGTTACTTCATATACCAAGGTCAATACTACCTGCAGATTGATGGTGTAGCCATGGGTAGTCCGGTGGCTCCAGTGGTGGCTAACATTTGGATGGAACATTTTGAAAAGTTGGCGGTCTCCACTGCATCTACACCTATTAAATTATGGAAAAGGTATGTTGATAACGTTTTTGGAATCATTGAAGGAGACCAACATGAGGTGGAATTATGCTTGGCACACCTTAATAGCATACATGGTAAAATAAAATTTACCTACGAGATGGAAAATGAGAGGCAGATTCCTTTCTTGGACGTGAAAGTGGGGGTCCGTGATGACGGTTCTTTGAGTCACACAGTGTACAGAAAATTGACTCACACGGATCGCTATCTACACGCTGATTCTCACCACCATCCTCGACAACTGAACTCTGTAGTGACTTCACTTACCAACCGCGCATATGATCTATGCGACGAGGAACATTTGCGTGCTGAGCTAACACATGTTCAGAGGGTCCTACAGAGTAACGGATATACGGGGAGGACTGCACAGCCTATTCGAAAAACTGGTTTTAAGCACCGGAAGTGCGAGGTTGAGAGACAGCCAGCATTTTTGCCGTACGTGAGGGGAGCGACAGATAAGGTTGCTAACATTCTTCGGAAATACGCCGTAAAGACTGTCTTCACTCCTTTCAGAAAAGTGTCACAGATGCTGCGCTCGCCGAAGGACAACTTTCCACTGCAAAAGCCCGGTGTTTATAAAGTCGATTGTAGTTGTGGCAAGTCATACATCGGTCAGACGAAGCGTACTGTTGCTTGTCGAATTTCAGAGCATATCAGGGCGGTAAAGAACAATGACACCCAAAAATCGGCCATAGCTCAACATCTTTTGGAATCCGGATTGAACCACTGGATTGAGTTACATAACCCTCAGGTCATTTCGACAGAACGCCACTATATCCCTAGACTGGTGAGGGAAGCTATCGAGATTACCAAATATAAGAACTTCAACCGGGAGGATGGGTTTCAACTGTCGAGAGCTTGGAATCCAGTGGTTCAGCTGTGTAAAACCCGAAAAAGTGCCGAAAAAAGTTCGCGAGTGGATACGGTGAGTTTCGTGTGTCGAGAACAGAATCGAGTTGTGAGTGACAGTGGTAGCGGTACTGAGTGCAAAAAACGAACAAGAAAGAGGGTAGACCGATATGTCTCCTCATAAACATCCACCCGCAATGACTTTTCAGTTTATCCGTGATCATGGTGCTTGCAACAGCACCGAAATATCGGGAACTCACATTAAACAGTAAACATGGTAAATATCCCGTTTCTAATGTTAATGTTAGCGTTATATTAATGTAACCGATGATGGGGATAATGATGAGTGTTTTACAATACATACGTTCTGATAGATAGGTACTTTTTAGGGTTCCGTACCCAAAGGGTAAAAACGGGACCCTATTACTAACACTCTGCGGTCCGTCTGTCTGTCTGTCTGTCCGTCTGTCACCAGGCTGTCTCATGAACCGTGATAGCTAGACAGTTGAAATTTTCACCGATGATGTATTTCTGTTGCCGCTACAACAACAAATACTAAAAACAAAATAATATAAATATTTAAGTGGGGCTATTCTTGTTGTAACGTGACAAGACATTTTTTTGAGAGAGGAGAGTGTTGGCTTCAAATTGAGCAGAAGCAAAACTGAATACTTGTTTTGCAATTTTGGCGGTCTCTCCAGTTCCGTGCCCATAGCTCTCGCTGGAACCCTCATAACAATCTGCTCCGACTGCCGGTACCTAGGGTCACTTGTCCAAGGGGATGGTGAGGTAGACCGAGAAGTAACGCACTGGATCAACTCAGGATGGATGAAATGGCGACAGGTCACTGAAACAACTTGCGACTCACGTATGCCCCTCAAGTTAAAGGGGAATATCTACAAGTCCGTGATTAGACCTGTCATACTGTATGAATCTGGATGTTGGGCTGTGAAAATAATTGATGAAAAGAGATTGCATGTAGTAAAAATGGTCCCCCTAAAATGTTCACAT
This sequence comes from Anorthoa munda, assembly GCA_945859665.1. NCBI lineage: Eukaryota > Metazoa > Arthropoda > Insecta > Lepidoptera > Noctuidae > Anorthoa > Anorthoa munda. The sequence goes on along the minus strand of OX243913.1, from coordinate 8,096,341 downwards.
TTAAGGGGGACCTAAAATATGATAATTTTTAAACAAAAATTTATCAAAGCTATTCTCAATTGATGCGTTTACTAACAACCAGTATTCCATTTTGATTTATGTAGAAGACTACCAATTTCGCAAGTACTCTTAGTGCACTAATATTAAGATTTTATAATTAAAGAGGATATTTAAACTCACCACAAAGTCTCGCTAGGCATTTCGTTTTAATTAAATTTTCACATTGAGGGCTACTGGATTATCTCTAATAACGTTTTAGACCGACGCCACGAATAATAAGAAGGGTTCTCTTGATATTTTCTGAGCAAACTCTGAAATAGCTTAGTTTATAAGTGCTCTGCCTCCATTGTTCCAGTGTTCGTAAGCACGACAGCCGGCTGAAGGTTTAGGCTTGGCTTGGCTTTAGAAGAATGAGATTTCTTTGGTTCTTTTGATATTTTTTTAAAACCTTTTTTGCATTATTACGAATATATTTAACATAAATTGGTCAGATCAGTCCATCTGTGCTCAATTGCGCTTACTAAACACCAGCATTTCATTTTTATTTATAAAGAAGAAGGGTTCTCTTGATATTTTCTGAGCACGCTCCTGAAATAGCTTAGTTACTAAGTGCTCCTCCTGCCGGTAAGTACTAATTTAATGCGGGCGGCAGATAGTGTACTATGGTCGACTACCTTATTTAAGAATCAAGCAATTCCTCAAACTTACAACTCGTTGTACAAGAAAGAGCGACAATAGAAGTCTGGTAAGTGTACATAATAATATGCATAAAAATTATTCTATTATTGTAAACACGAACCTTTGAGTGATTACTTTTTGACTTTAGGCTTCAATTAAAATGAAATGCATGTGTCCGGATCTTAGTTTTTAATATCTATATCGTTTTTCCTAGTTTTAATTTATAATTGCTTTTATTTTTATTAACGTGGCTTACGTGGCTGTCTGTGCTAAACGTAGCATTACAAAGACCAATGGGTGATATCGCTGCACATACAAAAAGTATCAACTGCAATAGCGCATCTAGCCCATAGGGATATCTCTGTGAGTATTCAAAAAATCCCACAAGGTTTCCAACTGTTCGTAAGTAACAGTTTTTGAAGCAATAGTCACAAAAGTCACACTTTATTAAATGCACTTGCCTACCACTCACAGACATGGGCTCAAAACAAATGTCTACTTTCAGTTAATACTCTAAGGCTAATCTTTAAATTTTACAAAAACTAATCCACTTGGAAAACAATATATCACGGGAATTTAACGCGATGATTTAGATAATTAATTTACTTATTGCACTCGACGTTATATATTATAAAACGCGTCAATTGATTTTCAATTAAGAAACGCGAAAGTTTTAAAGTTAATAATCCACTTGGATTTCAAAATTACCTCGTAAATCATCGTGAATTATACTTTTTAACTTTTGACAGGTACGTAGTGCGTTCGAAAATAAATGTGATATGTCAAAGGACAATGGCAGAAGCCCATTACATTGTTTTAGCTGAGATTAAATTCCTGCGTCATTAAATGAAAAATATCTGGTTTAATTCAAGATCATGTCCTGAATTAATTTGTGCAAGAATTTTTGTTCAAGAACGCCGAGAATAATAGATATTCAGTTATGAACTTTTGTAGGTTATGTCTGGGTAACTTTTAATAATGTGTTTAATCATCGATACATAAATTAATTCAATAGAAAAGTCTTTTTTGTACATCGAATATATTTCCAAAAAAAATAGCCACGGTGTTAAAGGAGAACTAACAGAACCCATTTCCAGCATTTTTGGAATTTTGGTCTGTTTATCTGATAATCTGTTTTTCTGTTTGTAAAATGTACGAAACCAATGTAGATAACTTTAATATATAAAAATTGTGCGTAACTTGAAGTATTATTTAGTTTCATCGCAATTGGTTAACTGTATCAAAAGTTAGATGAATTTAAAGTGTTAAGGAGTAAAATATCGCAACATACGCAATTCAGATACTCGGACTGTTGAATTGAACTGAACTGACTGTTGAACACGCGATAGATGGTTGTGCATTTCGCACCATTTTCTGAATGGCGGTGTTAAGATTTTCCGTGGAAGAATGATCATAGAAAAAAAATTGGTAGGTAGTTAGGGTCCCTAAAACCCGCCCGCCGCGGCGAACCAGGGGGTCAACTCTCTATGTCGAATCTACGATATACCTTCAAGGGCTAGAGAAAAAATAATAATGTGGGACCTAATGCACGAGACTTAAAAAAATGCGTATTATGAGATATTAGGTATTTTTAACCGTCTTTCCAAAAAGGAGGCGGTTTTTTGTATATGTTCATCAATATCTCCGTCAATTGTGGACCAATTTTATTTGAAAGAGTATGTTCCCAAATTGGTCCCATTTTAATTTGGTGAAGATTTGATGTAGAACTTCGGAGATAAACAATAGAACTCTTCAATAAATGACGGCAAATCTCTCGGGATTGCTGCAATCGCATGTCTGTTTATTGTTTATACCATTTCATAAAACAATATCACGGCAGTAATCTCTAAAGGGGTACGCGGATGTGTACAGTTCACCTTGGAACACCCTCATTTCACTGGTTATGTTCAAGTTTTATGATATTCGGGTAATCTATTCTGGCATTATAGGTACCTTACTGAAAAACTTGCCTATTAGGTACAACTAAAAAGTGAAAAATAAAAAAAACTTTAAAAATTATTACCAACTTCCAAATAAAAACGGTAGTCGGGTTATGGACACCGACTTTTAAAAAGAAAGTTATTTTTCACTTTGTAGTGTTTTTATTTGGAAGTCGGTAGTATTTTTTTGAAAAAAGGTTTTTTATGTTTTCGTTTCGGTGTGGTGTTCTGGAGTGCTACTAGATGGCGCGCAGCAAATCTATCCTAACTTTTTTAAATGAAGTCGATATTCGTCTCCCTAAAGTAAATAGTATTCTGTGCAAGCGTTCGCTGATCTAGGTAGGTAGGTCTTGGTAAGTAGGGTAGGTAAAGGTAGGTAGGTAATTAGGGTGGAATACGCAGTTAATAGGAGCGAAGCTGCGGGCACAGCTAGTAGATAATATTTTTCATTTTCGTATAAGTAAAAGGATTGCCCGCATTAGTATTTCCCTTGCCTAGTTATTTCAGCATGATATATAAAATATACTATATGGAAAGAGTATATTTATTTAAGCGACTTTGACGTGAATCATAAGGTCGCTGTCTACAACCAAACTATTTTTTTTTACACTTGGATACTAGTCTTTTTGCCTATCATTAATTGAAAATTGGGCATTTAAGATGGCTGCCTTTCGTAGGGTTGTAACTGCGCGAAACATGAGCAGCTGATATCGATATAAACATCGACCTTCATGAATTTGATTAAATTTTTAGAGTTAGCCTCGTAAATGTAATGCAGCTGAAGTGACACGAATTTTAGCAGTTGTGAGTCTGTTTTATCATAGCCTGTTCTTACACTGGCTCTCTTTCTCTTCAAACCAAAAGACTATAGTGGATGCACTGCTGCTTTGCGGCAGAAATAGGAAAGACAGACGAGTTTCTAGGCAGAAAAGAAGATTTCTTAGAGTAAAATCTATCTAAAATTAAACATTTACTAAAGTAGCCATTACAGTAAACTTCTTTCTGTGAAAAAATAACTACATTTTAAAATAAATAAATTATACCTTAAAATATAAATTGTCTGGTATGTTCAATACAAACCAAGTTTCGCTTCGCATTTACACAGCCTTCTGTTACGATACAATAAAGTAATAACAATATAATATGATCAAACCAGGCCCAAAGAAACAGAAGTAGCTATGGGTGTAGAGTATTAGATGATACTTACCAGGAGACGTATGAGGCGACTGGCAATAAATATACAGAGTAGGTAAAAAACTTGGATCAAACAAAACAGGGCGATATTTGGGGTTATAGGAAATTTATTTTTATTTTTTACTTTATGTCCTACTGGAAATAGCCCCAAATATCGCCCTGTTTTGTTTGATGTATGATTTTCGGCCTACCCTGTATAATATATATTATCTATATAATATATATATTATATAACTATTATTATACTATAATGGATTAGGTATATATATATTATACCTAATCCATTAATAACTAAAATGTATTTTTTGTATCAAATCAGCCTATCGCAGTCCACTGGACATAGGCCAGCGGGGTAGAGATAATAAATTTTTCTCAAACATGCTTGGAAATGTGAGCATTATTCTGACAACCTTCTTCGAGATAAATCGAAATTGCTGTACTGCCCAAATACATGCGCGCAGCGGCCGGCAAAAGTTGTATGAAAATCCATATCTGTCGTGTCCAGCGGCCAAATAAATTACATAGTAAACTCATATCTGTCGTGTAATTTAAAAATGGAACGATCTCTTACTCCGAAACATGACAACCAAGGAGGTAACTTATAAAGGTTGTATTTAAATTTCGAACTGGCATGCAAATAGAACGCTGTTTATCGAAATTGACTTGATTCGGGGGGGTAGATGTACATCACCTCGTCAACATCAGTTCTGTGTTTGATAAATGTTTATAAATATAAAACTCGCATTTCAATTCACAAATAACCGAAAAGTGTTCTTAATATATACCAATAGACCAGTACAAGTGTTATCTCAGAGTTATATTCAAAATCAGTGAAAATATAATAAAAACTAGCGAACAGTGTACTAAAATTTCTTAAGTGAAAAAACAACAACTTCAGTGATACAACAACAACTTAGAAACAACTATACCTCACAAAACTCAGTACCTAGTTACCAGTGCAAATAAAATATAATAGTGAATAATAACAACAACAACAATTCAATCAACTAGTAAAATTGTATAACAAAAAATATCAATTTTATTTGTGAGGGTTGCAGCAAAACTTTACAAAACACATTGCAACGGCGACATATCAACGTTCGAGTAACCGGACTATGAGGTAACAAATTTCAACGTTACACACATAGTTGACTTGGTCAAGCGGTATCAACACTGGTTTGTTGTGACTAGAGTCGCAAGTTCAAACCCAAGCGCATCAGAGTTCTTTTTGAGAATACAAATAATTTGAAAAATGTCATCCGGTTCAAATAAGGGAGTAAGCAGTGACCGCAAGACGTCTGCACAACAAGTCACTTGTAATATATGCAAAAAGAATGTCAACATAAAAAAAACTGCTCTATGTTCAATCTGCAAAAAGCGATACGAATTTGATTGTGTGGGTTATCCGGAATCCACGTATCGTCTAAAGGACATCGAAGCAAGAAAAAAATGGAGATGCAAAATATGCATTAAAAACAAAACAGACACTGATGAGGTGGCTCCTTCTAATATCACACTTCGGAAAAAAATGCATACTACTACAAAACCTTCTTCGCCTCAACAACTTATGAATCCCGTGCAACATTTTGTTTTAAGTGAGACTACATCTCAAATATTGGCCACACCAGAACAATTTGAGGCCAATATATCAACTGAAAACTCTTTCGATTCATTACCGGTGGATGAAGATGTCGATGTTTTGTCGCATACGTTAAAAAGAAATCCTGAGATATTTAGAAGCTGCCCAAATATTAGATCTAACAATTTTGATTTAATAGAAGAACTGGAAAGGAAAGTTTCTGTACTGGCGAAAAATTTAGAAATTGCAGAAAATGAAATAGCTAACTTACTATCGGAAAACTGTTACCTTAAAAAACAAATGTCGATGTATGGCACACAAATAAACCAGCTTAAAGATATTTGTAAGTCGACGCCAAAAAGAGCATCACAGAAGAAAAGGAGTATTGGTCCCATGCAAACTAAATTAGACTTTTCCGAGAAACTAATAACTCCAAACGTACAATGCCCACAAACAAAGGACGACGGGCAGAGTCTGCAAAGCCAATGTTTAAATCAGGAAATTAGCAACGGAAATAATTTATCAGTGGTCTCCCCTAAAGACGAACATAATTGCAACTCTACCCAAATAAGTCACAATGCAATAAGAAATATCTACATAATTGGAGACGAAAAAGTGAGAGGTCTATCAGCACGTTTAATTCACGCTAAGACTGGTAAATGGATTGACAGTTGTAAAATCGAGGGTAAAGTTCAACCATATGCTTCATCATGCGAGATCCTACGAAATTTAGATAATATATCACGCACCCTATCGGACAATGATATTGTTATAATCTCTGTTGGTAAACATGATAAAAATCCCTACATGTTGTTAACAAATCTGTGTGGTGCTTTGTGTAGTTTAAGCAATTGTACAATATTGATGTTGAATGTCTCAGAAAATAGGTATCTTAATGTTAAAAAACTTAATAATGAACTAAAATTGTTTACCAAAAACTTTAAGAATTGTAAGTTTATTGAAGTTAATAAGTTAGATGTAAATTATCAAAAGAGGCTCTCAGAATTAGATTTAATTGCGTATAAACTTAACATAGAAATTGATTTTATGCAACATGAAATTAGTTCTAAAAGACTGAGTCTAAGTGAACGAAATTCACTTCATGGTGCTAGTACTAGTAAAAATAGCAATACATTTTTTCGTTACTAAGTACCCCACGCATAAAACTGCCATTAATTATGACAAAGCAAAACAAGATTGCCGACATAGTAATTTGCGAATCTTACACCAAAATATAGCCGGCGTCTGTAACAAACTTGACATGTTAGAGATAACTTTATCCGAATTAGTAGACAAACACATGGAGGTAGATATATTATGTTTGAGTGAGACTTTTGTTAAGCAAGGTACGGAGTCTAACATTAAACTTAATAATTTTAAATTAGCTGCATCATTTAATCGAGATAAATGTAGGGGGGGCTCTTGTATTCTAACAAATAAGGAATTCGACACCAAAACTCTAAGTATTCCTTCAAATCTAGCGACAAAATTTAATTTTGAATGTTGTGGTACAGAGATTACTGGTCTGAGCCTGATAGTTGTCAATATATACAGAATACCCGATCAGAGAAAGACGCAAGTAGGTTTATTTCTTCATAAATTAGACAATTTGTTGAATTACTTGACTGACAATTACAAGAAAAAGAAAATTATAATTTGTGGTGATTGGAATATTGATATTTTAAAGAATAACTCTTCAACAAAAGAACTTTTAAGCATACTAGAAAATTACAATTTTGAAGCACATATAAGGTCACCAACTCGGGCAAAATCTTGCATTGATCAAATCGCCACTAACATTAAGGGTGTTCAGTCAGAAATTCATCACCTCGGCTTGTCAGATCACGAAACAGCTCAAACTGTCACTATAAAAATGAATAAACGCAAAATAATAACTCATTGGTTTGAGTTAAAACGTGACTACTGTTCAGATAACCTCAAAAAATTTTGCGATTGCGTATCCTCTCTTTCGTTTTCGGAAATATTTAAATCAGATACTCTAACGGAAGCCTTTAACTTATTTTATGAAATATTTACATTGTTTTACGATTTGTGCTTTCCGGTGATTAAGGTTAAAGTTAACAATAAACCAGTTAGACAAAACTGGATAACGAAAGGCATTAAAAAGTCTAGCAAAACAAAACGTCAGCTTTATCTGAAATATAAAACTAGTAAAACTAATAAAAAATATTTTGAGAAAAACTACAAACTTTATAAACATATGTTTAAACGATGTGCACAGAGAGCACAAAAACTTATGAACACAAGACGTATACAACACCATAAAAATAAATGTAAAGCAACTTGGAATGCAATCTCCTCAACAATAACTAATAACAATTTGTATAAAAATGATATCGACGAAATAAATTTTAATAATGTGACATATAATAATCCCTCTGACATCTGTAATATATTTAATGAATACTTTATTAATTTGACATCCAATCAATCATTAAATTCTAATAATTCCAATAATTCTAATAATTCCAATAATTCCAATAATTCCAATAATTCTAATAATTCCAATAATTCTAACAATCATAATAAATCTTACTTTAATAAAAAAAACAAAAATCTAAACACTATATTCTTGAATCCTGTAGATGCAATGGAAGTCTATAAAATTATAATGTCCCTAAATAATAGTAAAACTAGTGGATATGACGGCATCGCCACGCAAGTTTTGAAAGCTTGTGCTAGTTGGATATGTCATCCACTAGCGCATATAATAAACTTATCTTTTTTGGAAGGTGTTTTTCCTGACCAGCTTAAAATGTCTATCGTGAAACCACTTTTTAAGAAGGGAAATAAGACGGACCCTAATAACTATCGGCCTATCACGATAGTACCTATTTTATCGAAAATTTTTGAGAGGGCAATGTTTTGTAGGTTAAATAGTTTTCTCGGTACACATAACATATTATGCAAGGAGCAGTTTGGCTTTCGTAAAGGTAGTTCAACTGCTCTTGCAATCTTTAACTTCATTAAACTGGCAACAGAAAGCATAAACAATGGCAATCCAGCGTTATCTCTATTTTTAGACATGAGTAAGGCCTTTGACTTTGTAAATCATTCTAAGCTACTACACAAACTAGAATTCTACGGCATAAGAGGGAAAGCTTATGAATGGATATCTTGCTATTTAAGAAACAGGAAGCAATGTACAGAGATAACTAAAGTTATAAAGAAAAGTGACAAGATATACTCCAAAGAAAAATTTAAATCTGTTGCTGTAATAAATATGTGTGGTGTGCCTCAGGGTAGCATTCTCGGTCCTTTACTATTCTTGCTTTATATAAATGATCTTCCGGAGGCCACTTTGCAAAAATGTATTCTTTTCGCAGATGATACCTCAGTTATTATAAAATGTCGGGATAAAATGGACTACAAATCTGTTACTGAAAAGGCCCTATCAGATATTATAAGTTGGATGAAAAATAATGGCTTAAATGTAAATGTTAACAAGACAAAATTAATAGAAATCAACTCCTACAATACAAAACAATTAGCCTTAGATATTATGTATGAAGGCGAAAAAGTACAACAAGTAGAGGAGTTAAATTTTTTAGGTCTTATCGTAGATAAAAATCTAAATTGGAAAGGCCATATTGAACATATTTGTCAAAAACTTGATAAGTTTGTGTTTGCCTTGAAAAAGTTAAGACAAAACGTTTCTGTCGAAGCTGCTCTTTCTGCTTACCATGGTTACGTGTCATCTGTCCTAAGCTATGGAGTAATCATGTGGGGCAACTCGACCGACACAGACAGAGTTTTCAAGCTCCAGAAACGTTGCGTCAGGGTTATGAACAAGGCATGGTTCTTGGATAGTTGCAAACCTCTCTTTCAAAAATGTAGAATTCTTCCACTGCCCTGTATTTATATAAGAGATATCTGTATTTTTACAAAGAAGCACATGCATTACTTTAAGCAATATACAGAGGTTATAACAAGACAGAAGAGGGCAAAGTTTCGTAACCTACTGTATCATCCACCTTGTTATAAAGACATTTATAAGAAAAATGTTTTTAACATGTGTATATTAATATATAATAACTTACCAAATGAAGTTAAATTGTTACAGGGTAATTTATTTAAAGCAAAATTGACAGAGTGGCTACTAAAGTGTTGTTTTTATAGTGTTGGTGAATTTATAGAACATCGAAATAATGGTTTAATGAATAAATAATAATGTCAGTATTTTATACAAATATAAAAATTTTAGTTTTGACATTTTAACTTATTTTATGGTTTTTTTTTTTGGATTTTGACATTTTTTTTTTTATGATATTTTTGTTATTTTGTATTTTTATTTTTTTTTATTTTTACATTTTTGACATATTAATTTATTCTATGGATTTTTTTTTTACTTTTGACATTTGTTTTTTAATATTATTTCTTAAATATTATTTTGATTTTTTTGGTAACTGTACTTATATAATTGTAATTTATTTTAATGAACTGCATGAATGTTGTTATGGTTTTAATTTTTAATTTAATTTAATGATTAATTTTTTTTTTATAAATAATTTGCACGCTTGCTTGCAGGCAGAATACGACTTCACTTTTAGGCTTTAACATCTTCCCTTCAAAACTTTGTATTTCTAGCAAATAAACATTTTGATTTGATTTGATTTGATTTGATTTGAAAAAAAAAAAGAACACTTTAACGCGGGCACAATTATTGTTGTTCGTCATTGATTTTGACAAAATGAGTTCTAGATACTACTTAGTTTTAATTTCCGCGCATTATTTGAGAAAAGTACTATACAAGCCTTGGCCACAACTAGGCATTGATGGACTTACGTATGTGTGCCTCGGCTTCGCCTCGGCCCACATTTACACGTTCGTCCATCAATGCCTCTTTTGCTGGCCGCTGCAGTAATGTACTAATACCAGCCTGTAAATGTCCCACTGCAGGACAAATGACTCTTTTGAAAATGAATAATAATATTATGTTTTCTTCCTACTTTTCGAACAACTTAATTTGTAAGAATTAATATTAGTTTCGGGATATTTACCATGTATATTTAGATAGAAAAAAAAAACCCGAAACAAATATTAATTCTAATGATTGTGACCATGTCAGCTTAAAAACATATATAACTTAATTTGTGTAACATAATAACAATTTTATGAAATAAAGACATTTATTAATTCAGAACCAATTGCTTCTATCCATTTCTTCTTTAAAATTTCATTTGTAGGAAATCTGTGGATTAAAATAGCACTGCAATGTATTTTATAACACTTTAACAATATTATCGATACTTATCATAAGCGAACTTCGAACATCACTAACCTTACATACCAATATTATTGTAGATAAACAATGCAAGGAAATATAAAAATAATAACATTTTATGTCATACAAACATGACACGGGTTTCAATAATATTCATAAAGATCATCTTGTAACAATACATAACACAGAATTCTACAAAATTCGACCGGATTAGTGAAAACAAGTTACCAATCTGTGCAGAGTCAAATTAGGCTGATTTTTGTTTTTTCTCGCACCTCACTGTTTTATACAACACGAGGGCATGAATTTCCTATTAATATCTAAACTCAGAACACCAAAATACCTAGTTTCTAGACGTATTTCTCTTTAAAACAACAAAAATATTTTAAGCAATCAATTGTTTGACAGCACAACTACTCGTACCACAAAACCGCAGAGTACTTGCGGCAATCATCACGGCGACCGGTCACGCATTGACATGATATTGACGTCACACAAAAGTGTTGCCAAGTTTAGTTCTTGACAAACATTTAGATGTCTCTCTTTTCATATGTAGTTCTTGGTTAGTTAAAAAGAAACAAAACGCTTTTTGACATGCGTGTGTCGATTTGATAGATACATGTATAACTATTCTTCATATAGTAGAATATGCCGTCTCCATAGTTTTTTCCTACCTCATTGCTTTTATTATACAAATACAATAATGATATACTTACTACAGTCACTACTTGTCACTTGGCAGAATAACTGAAAAATGGCAAATGGCAATGAAAGTGAACGGAGTTTTTGGCGGGATTTTTTCGAGTGAAGTTCAGCGGCTGATATTCTTATTTGCAAATTGATTCCTAGTGGATCCTGTTTAAACAACTGGATAATATGTAAAATCATTGACAGAAGTGATCTCGCAATAGTGGAGAGTCAAACTGTAGTATTGACTACCCCCTAATCAACTGCCATATACTGGTGTACCCACCACGCAATTGAGTAGAAAAAGCGCGCCGAACCGTAGTAGTTCTTGAATCGCCACTAGGTGGCTTGCACCTGATTTGTTTTGACGTCCGTACTATTGACTAAACCCGACATAATATAGATAAAATTACCAGTTTAGCAGTTGACGTAATATTTATGTTTTAGAGAAATATTTTCCTTGTTACTAGTTTTTAGTGTGCTATTTCCAAACTCCGTGTTAATTAACTTTGTTACCAACCCACCACATAGCTTATCTATATTTTTAGTAGGTACCTAAATACAAGTTAGAAATAAATAAGAAATATGGCGTAATTGGCTACATTATCTGGATTAAAAGTAATTAGTGGTTCATAGAAAACAGGAATGAGGACAATTTACAAAAAAAAAAAAATAGGTTGTTGTAGACTTTTCGAAAACATTATAATACAAATTAAACTAATGCTATAAATATAAGAATTGTATGTTTATAATTCTTTCTTTAATATTAAGTTACACTGATACTAAGGATAACATCGCGGCAAATATTTTCGGAAGTCGGTGTCTTTGGTACCCCTTGTTCTTATAACTTTTCGACACCGACTTCGAAAACGAAAGTTATTTTGCACGTTTTAGTGTTTTGTTTATGAAGTCGGTTTATTTTTTGTGTAAATGTTTTTATTTCTCTAAAAATCGAGTTAAAACATAGACGGAAATCCACATCGCGTCTTTCATCTCGCATGTAATTGGTCGATTTTTCATACTCTTTGCCCTTTGCTTTGCCGAATTCATTACGCAATAAGGCTGCGGGAGCGTAGAATTCTCAGTCTCACCTCGTTCCCGGTAGTTACAATCAATAGGTACATGAAAGATAACACCCATACAACCCAATGTGCAACGTCTGTAATGACACAGGTCCTGCCTGACTAAGAAACCTTTATTAAGTTCCCAAGTGCTCTTATGCGTGTTTTAATCTACTAATAGTTAGTAGGTTTTAATTACTATTAAAATAAACCTTTAGCATAGAACTATGACAATCTTAATACTAATTTTTAACCGACTTACCAAAAAGGAGGAGGTTCTATGTTCGACTTCACGTATGTTTTTTTTTATGTACGTTCACCGATATCTCCGTCAATTGTGGACCGATTTTGAAAATTCTTTTTTTGTTTGAAAGAGTATGTTTCGAAATTGGTCCCACTTTAATTTGGTGAAGATCTGATGAAGAACTTCGGAGATATACAACATAACTCTTTAATAAATATCGGCAAATCTCTCGGGATTGCTGCAATCGCATATTTGTTTATTGTTTATACCATTTCATAATATAACATCACGCCAGTACGCTCGAAATGGGTACGCAAATCTCTCATTTCACTGGTTATGTTCAAGTTTCATGTTATTCGGGTAATCTATTCTGGCGTTACAGGTTGTTACTAAACAACTTGCTTATTAAGTAGATAAACTGAAAAGGGAAAAATAAAATAACTTTTTTGCAAAAAAATACTACCGACTTCCAAATAAAAACCTACAAAGTGAAAAATAACTTTATTTTTGGAAGTCGGTGTTCATATGGCAAAAAAATTGGCATCTACGAAACACACCGACTTCCAAAAATAAAGTTATTTTTCACTTTGTAGATTTTAGGGTTCCGTACCCAAAGGGTAAAAACGGGACCCTATTACTGAGACTCCGCGGTCCATCTGTCTGTCTGTCTGTCACCAGGCTGTATCTCATGAACCGTGATAGCTTGACAGTGAAGTTTTCACAAATGATGTATTTCTGTTGCCACTATAACAAATACTAAAAACAGAATAAAATAAATATTTAATTGGGGCTCCCATACAACAAACGTGTTTTTTTTGCCATTTTTTGCGATAATAGTACGGAACCCTTCGTGCGCGAGTCCGATTCGCACTTGGCCGGTTTTTTTATTTGGAAGTCGGTAGATAATTTTTGGCAATTTTTTTTTAATTAATTCTCAATTATAGTTTCCCTACGTTGATTGTTATCACATTTTGTACTTAACTATAGCAAAACATATCTAATCTATGTTTCTGTTTCCACGTTACCTAATAGTTTGTTATTGTACACGAATAGATAAGTTTTTTTAAATATATAAATAATCTCTATCAACGGTCGTTCTCGGTCAATTATGACTGGTTTCAAACCCATTGTTCGACCACTGTAAGTTTACATTTTGATAACAATGTACGTGGACTATGTTTATCAGCGGCGCGTAATATTTCGTGTCATCCACTCAATACGTTTGGTTTTACTAAAGCGTTAGTGATAAACGTATGCGCATTTGTGACTTACAGTGTTGTGTGATATGCAGTGGCTTACAGGTCGTACCTGTTAACCAAAAATAAAGTATGTACTTAACTATGCACTTGAAGTTTTAATGTTCAATTCAAGTTTTACCGTTAAAACAGATTAGCGTATCGAATTTCGAGGGAAACTTTTTACAAGCCTCTTGTGATCGTGGTGTGATCTGTAATGAAAACGAATAAAGGTTTTTAATTTACAATAAATATAATTTAACTCTTCAATTAATCGCGTAATAAAACTTTAGAAGTGTTTCGGAATGGCTTAAGTGAAAATGCGGAAGTTATACTAAGAAGTGAGTGACCATAATAATTAAATAAATATTTAAGACTAAGAAAATCACCATGGTTTATCTCACCGTGGCAGCAATACGAAGAAAACTAGCTACAAGGAAAGTTTTAATATTTTTAATAATAATTATATGCATGTTAATTCCTCTTGGATCTCATTTGCACGACATGAAAACTTTTTCGAACCGGCTTCGGGCCCAGGATCGACACATTTTGATGAACAGATATCATAGACAATTTGTGAATGGATTTTTCGCAAATCGTGAGGTAAGTGTACCTATTTACGAGAGCTGCGAGTTATTTGGTATATTTTCATTTCAATAACGTTCACAAGATATAAAAAACGTAAGTTATACCAAGATATAGTTTTTTTAGATATAACATTTATATACTCTAAAGCTTATTTCGTATAACGTTATTGGATATAAGATTTATTTAATCGAAAATCATTAGGCCTATCGTTTAAAATATATAATATTGATACCATCTTTATGGTTAACACCCCGATTCAAAGCAATGCGACTATGATGGTTATATTAGGTTAGAAGGTTAAGGCGGGAGCGGAGCGGTTTCTCCTTACCGTCACCAGACGGTACCTATTCTGTTTCAAGACAAATTGACGTTTAGGTTAAAGCAATCCAGCGAGATCCAAGGAGAAACCTCATCTTTTGTATACATTTTGACATAAGAGATCGTTTAGGTTATCACGAGTGAGTACGTTAAAAATCTCGGAAAAAGCACACAGGTCCCCTCTATGTTGGTGAATCATCTGGGTTAGGTTTGTTTAGAAAATTGACAATTAAAGTGCGAAGGCGAACGAGTGAAGCTAGCGTGCTGCGGGAGCGGCGTGACAGAAACGAATCGCTGCAAAACCGACTCCACGTAGTCTTGTCTGCCCTACCCATAGAGTGTAATTTAAAATCGCGTAGGCGCGGAAGGGTGAGGCGGCCCTCGAGCTGATGAGCAGGTTATTTTAACATTTGCCGCCGCGGCTGAGGCTGGCCGGCGAAACCGAAAAAAAAAGCCGGCCAGCCTCCGAAGTGCTTTGATAGATCTGACGAGTGTTTCCCTCATACTAATGTTAGTAAAATACCTAAGCATTAAACACATCTCCTTCATGCCAATTCCTGAAATAGTGTTTACGGTCTAGTACAATATATTTATATTAAACTAAAAATCATCAAATCACAACGAACAAAATGTCAATCAAAAATAATAAATGTAGTCGCCATGGATACACTCTTAATCCAACCTTAATCCGACCTTAAACTAGTTAGCACGATGGAATAACTTTTAGTCCATTAAGACTCTGATTAGTATAATCTCTCCTTATTCCGTATTTAATACGGAAATTTGTTAGTACCAACCTATTGCTTGGAATAAAGTTAATCTTACCTTAGTCCACGTTTATTAATAAGACGGTAAGCGATCTAGTGCTGCATGTTTTAATAGTTTGATTAGACAACATAAACATGTTAACGCTGCAACGAACATATGTTCTAACTCATCAGCATTTGAACAAATTTTTGTATATGAATATCGGTAAAATAGTACAAACCGAACAAAAATTTTATTCAGAATTACTTCATCATTACTTCACAATTCATCATCATTTAAGTTCAAAGGCCTTTTTTCATTTTTAGGGTACCGTACCCTAAGGGTAAAAACGGGACCCTATTACTAAGACTCCGCGATCCGTCTGTCTGTCTGTCTCTCTGTCCGTCTGTCACCAGGCTGTATCTCATGAACCGTGATAGCTAGACAGTTGAAATTTTCACAGATGATGTATTTCTGTTGCCGCTATAACAATAAACACAAAACCAGAATAAAATAAATATTTAAGTGGGGCTCCCATACAACCAACGGCAAAAAAATTGCCGTTTTTTGCGGTAATGGTACGGAACCCTTCGTGCGCGAGTCCAAATCGCACTTGGCCGGTTTTTTAGACGTGTAAAAATTATCATCATTAAATTATCACTGTACCATAATTATTTAATTTTAATACGTAAGGCCCCCAAAGTGGTATCTATATTTTAAAAGGCATTTTATAACTTTTTTGAATGCAACTAATGGATTATAGATTACATGTAATCTGGTACGATTGTATAACTGTGACTTCTTTGGATTACAAGTTGAGCGATAGAGAACGGCAGGCTTATTACGTATCATTTGCAAGAGCAAAACGTCTAGCGATTTTTGCGCAATAATTGGTCTACCATACAGAAGTTTTAAAGTTGTTGGCGGTTTTTTTTTTAAATAAGTGCATTAGCAAATGATTTTGTAGGACCTACCATACCTACACTGCAGGTAATTCCGAATTTTTAGACATAAAGCGTTTGATCGCTATCGTTTTGCTCTTGCAAAAGATACGTAATAAGCCTGCCATTATTATAGAATGGCAGATAGGAATGATGAATAGATCATTGATAGTCTTGGTTACATTTGGTGTTTTTCTATCGGTTGACGCGTTTATAAAATAATACATCATAATAGTCTATGCTTCAGAAACAATTAAAATTTTGTTGCACTGTAACTGAAAAACATGGCTCAACTTTTAAAAGTATATTGTCAATAAGCCATTTAAAAAAAAAACGTTTCCGAAATACCGCTAGAAAATTCCTATAAATTTCTTAGGTTAAACAAAATTATAAATATTTTTTTACTTTTTCAGGCATGGCACTACTCGAAATTAGGTAGTATATTATTTGATCGGAAACCAATCCCAGATCCTAATCCCAACGAAAACAGAACATTTGTGGTCCTCGTGTGGAAATACTGGAATTGGCTCAAGAACCGACATGTTTATAATTTTGGGAAGTCAGGGTAAGTGTAACTCTGTGGAAGTGACATCGTGACATAGACTTACCTATTTTTGATCGTGTAGGTTTTAGGATACCATCTCTTTTCCACCAAATACAGGTTGAGCTAAACATCGTGGATCAAGCTAAACAGGGCGATAGTTGGGGTTATAAGGAGGAAAAAAAAAGAAAAGCAGATCATAGTTATTTATGCTACAAGTGCGGAAGGTAGGTGATTTCCGATGAGTGACATTTTTATTCACGAGCAAAATCGACATGATCACACGAGTCGGAAATCATCTTACGTACGTGTATCATACAACATTTTACTATGCATTGTGCGAGGAAATAAAAAATATATCTGAACCAAGCAAAAAATAATAAAATGACGGGCATATTTAAGCGCGCTCAGCATAACCACATATTAACTAAAAGTTCCTCGGGCATATCTACTGTGCATGTGCAAATAGCTGTCACGTCGTAACGCAAACAGGCACGAGTAAAATTTACGTTCTGCCAAACAACATCATCATCATCATCATCATCTGCCTAGCCTTTTCCGTTCTGCCAAACATATTTAAAGAATATTTAAAATTAATAATTTATTGATCAAAATCTAGAGTAATTGAAAACACTTTTAATGAAGTATTAGTTTTATTTTACCTTCAATATAATAAAAAAAAAACTGTATTTTTCAGATTTACGGAATCCATAGAATGTTAGTACAGTAACAGTACAAAACAAACAAATAGGGTTAGTAACTAAAATAAACTAAAAATAGAAAGACATCTATTTCAACATGTGGGCCCTGACCCAGTGTTGGACGTAACGCGTGTCCAGCCTATCCGCTATAACGGCCAGGATGCTGTTAGTGCTGGCGCGCAGTCTGCAGAGCGCCGCGGCGTATCGTTTGCGGAGCACGGCATGAAAGCCGTCTACGTGCGCGTCCGCGAACATGCCCGACGCACTGCACCAGCGCGGCAGCCCCAACAACACCCTGAACGCGTTGTTGTACTGGACGCGCAGAGCGCTGAACGATCGTTGCGTATAACGAGCCCACAGGCTGCACGTGTAAAGCGATGTACAGTGCGCTCTAAAAAGTGTTATTTTAACACTCGCAGCACAACGCTTGAACCTGTGAGCTATCATATTTGCTCTGATCGATAGCGCCCTACGCTCCCTGTCCATGTCCTAATATGAATGATAATCTGTACTTAACTAATTTTTTAAACTTTTTTCAAATATTAAAAGCTCTATGTGTCGGGCTGACGTTGGAGTTAAAAATTAAAAAAATACAGAAAAGTAAAAAGCACTAGTGAAAAAAAGTGACACTTTCCGCATAGGTTAGCTGCTTGGAAAACGCTCTTTTCGAGGACATACATTGTAATAGTATATTTCATTACGAGTGCGGAAAGCCTGTCATTGCAAAGAGTTCCGAAAAAGGTGAGGGTTGACAGTCGGAACAAGTTGCAATGGCGGTTCCGCACGTGTACTGAACAACTATTTTTAATACAGTTGCGAAAAAATTAAGCAATTTAATAAAATAATAAAAACACAATAAACTCAACTAACTAATCATTTATTTCTTATAAAAGTTATAATTCACATATATATTGAAATTGGTACAGTTTTTTATACTAACTGGGGAAGTTTTAGGTTGCATATTTACTGTTTGAGACAAACTATTATTAATTTCGTATGATTGTTCATGTATATTTGTCAAAGGTGTTATACAATGGCGTTTGCTAGTTGATGGAATTGGATCTGATGAATTATCATTATCAACGAAGGTAGATGGACGAACGTTCTCTTCAGTATTGTCATGTGAAGGAGACGGACTGGACTTTAAATTAATGGATTGTGTGATTTTTTTCCAGTTTCTAGTTTGTTGTTTAATGAATCAGCAATATAGCCTTCTGCAACTTTGTCTGACTTCCAACATCCTAGTCGCTTTAAGGACGTCAAACTGGCTCCTGAATCTGCCAATAATGTAGCAGAGGTCCTCCTGAAGCTGTGCCCAGGATAATACTCAGCATCCGGCAGACCAAGAAACGTAGCTATTTCTTTTGGCATATTACCAAATATGTTATTCCCGATTGCTTGAGCTGTACACTTCCCTTTTTGATAATTTTGGAAAAAACGGTCGGTTTTTGCTCTTTGGGACCGCTGATTCATATATTTTTGCACTATTCTAAGAAAATCTCCTTCAACAACAAAGCTTCTCGGTATCTTATTTTTTGCATTCGGAATCTTGATTAGTAGCATTTTTAAAATAATATATTGACTGTAT
Organism: Anorthoa munda; assembly: GCA_945859665.1. NCBI lineage: Eukaryota > Metazoa > Arthropoda > Insecta > Lepidoptera > Noctuidae > Anorthoa > Anorthoa munda. Next base: position 8,077,054 of record OX243913.1, on the reverse strand, counting down.
TTTGCGATTTCGTAAACTGAATACTAAAGAAAAATATAAGTATTTATTAATAAATTACCTTTGTGGCTAAATAACGCTCATCGGGAGCTTCGTTCAAAAACCTTTCCACTTCATTCGATGTTAATATTTTCGACTTTTTAGTTGTAAAATCGTCTGATTGTAGTTTTAAGAAAGCATTTAGTTTTGGGTATTCACTTATATCCACGTTGTTCCTTATTTTCAGCATACTTTTTATCATCGAAAACCTCGACCATTCAACGTAGATGGTTTTAATTTTGCTGAGAGTTCGGAGCCATCATAACATTTTCTGGAAAACTATTTGCTTTTTTCTCTTCTCTCCATGCACTAAATTCGTCTTAAGTAGATATGTAGCGACTTTTTGACTTTTCCGGTAAAATGTCCTCCGAAGCATTTTGTGAAATTATACTGAGTTCTGATGGTGTTAAATATATATAAAATATCGTTGAAATTACCTGTAGGTTCCATTTTTTCCTTTCGTTGTACGGAACTCTAAAAATATGTGATGTTACTAAAAATTTAAGGTTTTCGGCATTTTGCCTTTATATGTGCTATAAAACATCGCTTCAAGCCAAATTTCAAGATTCTAGGTCGACTGGAAGTACCCTTTAGGTTTGATTCCCTTGCGAGTAGTTGCTAGTTTGAAAATTTTCGGCTTAAATTGCTGTTTCTTTTGATTTCGTTGACATAGAAGTTTGATTTTGTTACAGCTTAAAGGTGTTATGGACTTGAGTATTTGATATGAATTTCAATTTAATACCTCTACGCGTTCACGAGGAAAGGGGTAGAAGTTTAAAATTATTAAAAATATTTTTATTAAATGATGTAACAAAAAATTTACAGATTTCGTAATTTTACCTTTATCTGTGCTATAAGAAGTTGCTTCGTACCAAATTTCAAGATTCTGAGTTCACGTAAAGTACCCTGTAGGTTTTGATTCCCATGCGAGTGTCGAAAATTTGCGGCATAAACGGCTGTATCTTTTGATTGCGTTGGCTTAGAAGTTTGATTTTTTCACAGTTTTAAGGAACAGTAGATTTGAGTACTTGATATAAATTTCAGCTTGATAGCTCCATGCATTCCTGAGAAAAAGGGTCTTAAAAGACAGACGGACGGACGGACAACAAAGTGATCCTATAAGGGTTCCGTTTTTTCTTTTCGAGGTACGGAACCCTAAAAATGCGTCTTTTTGAATAATTTTAATATTGACATTGATTTTAATATAGAACTAGCGGACGCCCCCATTTCCGTGGGAATACAGGGTTAAAAAGTAGCCTATACCACCCGGACATAATGTAGCTTCCCAAAGGTGAAATAAATTTTGAAGTCGGTCCAGTAGTTGTTAAGTTTATTCGTTACATACAAAAATACAAATCTTTCATCTTTACACGAGTAATATTAGTATAGATATAGATAGGTAAGTACGATTAATGCAACGAGACAAATTTGTTGAAACGTTTCATAGTAATCTCGGCTTCTATTTCTGTCTGCAGGGTCTAAAGTAACCGAACATGAAGGAGATGACGGGGGCTGAGTTGGCTCGCTTTGCTCACGCACTTTAGCTCCCGTCATCCGCTTCGAACTTTACCTATCCGTGTCGGGTTACCCTAAGCACCCGAGCTCGCTTCGCTTACTCTTAATCTAATTCATTGACCATAATTTTTGAATTACCCAACTGTTACGTAGCAATATTCATAATGACCAGACAATGTGATATATATAAAATTTAAATCAGTATTCATTACATTTCCCAATTTAACTTGACTTGATTCATAATGCCCGGCACTATACATAGTGCACTGATTAATCACTTGGTCCATGGCATATATATTTGTAATTACGTTCTCGAAAACGGCTTTAACGATTTCGATAAAATTTGCAATTTGTGACGAGATTGGATAAAGTGAGAAATAAGTATATTAGAGGCAGTTTGAAAGTGGCGCCAGTGGCAGAAAAGTTGAAAGGATACCGTTTGTCCTGATATGGTCATGTGATGAGGAGGGATGAAACGCATGTTACTAAAAGAGTTATGAATATAAATGTGGATGGATGGAGAGGGAGAGGAAGGCCAAAGAAAAGATGGATGGACTGTGTGAGGAGTGATATGAAAGAAAAGCGAGTAAGTAATGACGTGACGGGGGACAAGACGGTATGGAAGAAGCAAACGTGTTGCGCCGACCCCAAGTAAAATGGGATAAGGGCAGGAAGATTATTGCAATTTAGGAGTTTTTGGAGCGAAAAATCGGGCGAATAGTCTCATATCTAGGAAAATTCTGTTTCTCGAAAGAAATTGTTTTCTCTATTTTCACCAGAGCACAACTCGGCCGCCCTGTTACTGGTATGTAAAATATCGAAATCATTTATAATTTCGGATGTCTTTTTCTTTTTACAGAATCAAAGAAAACAATTTACTTGAAGGTTGCAGTGTGACCAACTGTATCTTTTCTGGCAATGAGAGCCTGATAGACACAGCGGATGCTGTCCTCGTTCATTTGCAAAAAGGCAATATACCAAAAACCCAAAATAGAAATCGGACACAGAGATGGATTTTTTTAAACGATGAGTCTCCAAAAAATGCATTTTCATTGGCGGCAAAAAAACCGACTTTGAACAGTCTCTATGATGTATTCAATTGGTCTATGACTTACCGGTAAGCATATTTTTATTAGTTTCTTATTTTAAGATGTTTTATCATCGGTATTAGTGATTATTGGTAGTTGTACTATCTTAGTCATCATAATACTGATATTATGTTTTTTGTTGAATCAAACAAAAAGTAGTTCTTGACTCAGATGATATCGAAAAGTTTGGACAAAACCCAACGACATCAAAAGTTAATATTTTATTCAAATCACGCTGAGAATCAGCACATTTGAAAAACAAAAATACCTAATACCCTAGCACCCTAGAACCCTAGTACCCTATTTTAACTAAGAAGAAAAAGTGGCCCAAAAACTCCCCAGCGGTTGATGTGATCTTGTAATATTATGCCGTCTTACTTAATATTATAAATGTGAAAGTTTTCAAGGATTGATGGATGGATGTATGTTTGTTACTTAATCACACCCAAACTGCTAAACGGATCAGCATGAAATATGGCACAGAGATAGATAATAGTCTGGAATAGAACATAGGGTTCTTTTCATCCCTGTAAAATGTTCTCTTGGGATAAGCAAATACTTTACACGCGGGCGGAACCGCTTGCAGAAGATAGTTTAAAATATAAGTAAAATAATACCAGCCTTTTACTGTCCCACTGTAGGGCAAAAAGCCCCTTGTCATAAAGAGAAGGCACGGGCATTAATCACCACGCTTGCAATTTAAAATGCATTTTTTTAGGTCCGATTCCGATGTGCCTGTCCCATACGGTAGAGTGATACCACTAGAAATACCTCTAAATCCAGAGTATAAGGCCTTAGAAGATATTGCTGCAGTCGTACCTAACTGGGGAAAAAAGAAAAAAATTGCTGCAGTGCTAATGTCGAATTGTGGTGTTAAAGCAAGAAACAACTTCTTAAAGGAGTTTAGGAAATATGTTCAGGTTGATGTTTTTGGAGGTTGTTCAGATAATGAAGAATTAAAACACGGGTAAGTTATTGTTGGTAAATTGGTAGTTTCTCAGCGGTCTTCATTCATCAGAACGATGTATTTGCATAAACTGTGTTTAGTTAAACTAATTGCGATTAGTTTCATTGGTGAAATCGGCTCTCAGTGTACCCATTTTAAAATAATATAAATGTGCTTAAAAAGTGGCACCAGTGACTGAAAAGTTGTGTGGAAATCAATTATCATGGGCATATAGTACATTATGTACAGCAAAAGTGCAATAAATTGAATGAATATTTTTGTATAACCGTTCGCAACTGCAAGCTATAAATATGTGTTCTTAGCATAATTTTATTCTATTTCAGTTGCCCTGGACACTTTAGAGCGAACTGCGAGCAATTAGGAGATTATCTATTTTATTTAGTTTTAGAAAATACAAGTTGTTATCAATACTTGACCGAGAAAGTATTCTACAATGCCTACTCGAAAGGAGCTGTACCTATCATTTTTGGTCCTACACTTGAAGACGTCGAGAGCCTACTGCCACCAAATTCCTATCTACATGTTGACGGGGATACAAATGTAGACACGTTCGCAAAAAAAATTAACAACATAGCGGGCAGTAGAGAAATGATTCTTTCGATGCATATGTGGAGAAATCATTTCAAAATAGTCAATGAGCACGGATACTTTGGAACTAAATCGTATCATTTGTGTCGTGTATGTGAAGCACTGAATTATAATGAAGCCACAGAGAAAGTTTACTCCAAAAAGCTACTAGACTCTTTCCTAGATCCGGCTGTAGCCTGTTCCAACTAATAAGAATAATGTAGTAAAAACATTTAAGTAAGTAGGGATATTTAAATTGATTGTTGTTTCTTAAAATAAAACCTATGTTTTGTAAATAAACGGAGAGAAACTCAAGACAAAAGGATATTTCTTTGGCCCAACATTCGTCTGAGTCCGCAAATCGTTTCGGAGAGTTTTGAAAGTTCTCTCCCGGGATCTTCCAGGAGAAATAATATAAATCCACTGTTCATTGAGTAATAAATTTCATCGCATTGTTATTCAGGGGGAGACTGGTCGCTTTGAATTATGATACAAGTTTGTTTTTATTACTTGTATTGTTGAAGGTGCTAAAAAGGATCTGACGGGATTTAAACTGAATTTTCTTACTTTCCAAATTTGGAATTCTTCAAAAATAGAATAAGGTGGCTTTTCATAGTCATTGTGGTATTAGCCAGCTAGTGAGTATCTTACCTTGGGTCTGCTTGTTCGAGAACCTTAGATGAGTGTTTGCATTTCCTTTTGAGCTATTTAAATGTTGGCATCACGACATGGCCAAGTTTGAATTTACGAATATAAATGTTGAATTAAAACAACAGTAACTAAGGCTAATCCTCCATCCTTTTATTAATTAAGCAACAAAGTTGTGCCGACAAATATCACCGTCGAGCAAGAGTAACAAAGTAGTTTGGCTAATCCTATGAGGAAACGACAGACATGTTAAGCCTTTGAGAAAACTTCTCCTGCTATGGAACAACATTAATTGTTTTAAGAAATACATGGCTGCTCATAAAAGGCTTAGAGAGAGCTTTACTTTAGAGCTCGGCTTAAGCAAAGATTTTAATGCAAGGCACAGTTTGTCGGGACTATTTTAGCTAATTTAATTTGCGGACATTTTAACTTGGCTTTAAAAAATCTTGAATATTACATTTTTATATCAGTGTGCAATAAACAGCATAGGTAATAACAAGTGTTTTGTTTTGTATTCTGGGATAAGTAGTTAATTTAGTGTAAAAAAATCAAGCATTAACTTTGATTTTAAATATCGTTTAATCTGGATTGCGTTTTAGAATTCGCAAAAAAAAAGGTTTGAAAATCTCGGGTTTTTACTGGGACTTACGTAAACAAAAACGTCTATGTTGCTTATTCCTTCGAATACAACAATCCCTTAAATAACGTGAAAACATTTTCACAATTTAATTATCCCTTTAGCCCCTGGGTTATTTTTATAATGGTGGACTTGGCCGTCGTATCACATTAAAGTTAAAACGTAAAAAGGCTAGGCCAGCAGCGCATGTCGTTAAATGATATTACCGGACTTTCATTCGGATTTAATTTCTATAGCCGGCTCTCGCAATATGGTAATATAATGTTGTTTAAATATATCATTTTGACGGTAAATGTATGCAAATGTTTGTTACGATGGCTCGTGTAATGAGGTTGGGTACAGTTTTCAGTTTGCTGAGTTCTCACTTAACTGTTGTGCAGTCACTTTTCTAGGCTTATCCCTTGAAATGTTCAAAGGATTTCTTGGTTCTAAGAGGGTTAGGATAGACCTTTACCTATAAGTCGAATGCATATGCTCTGCAGTTTATACCTATTTGTAATCGACTTAAGTACATGCTAAGGAGTTTTGGCTGCATTGTAATAGTTCGGTAGCTCTTGAGTTCGCATAATTAATTCATTCCATAAAAACTACGATTCATGCATGTGTTGCAAGTTATTTAAACAAATTTTAAAGGCGAAGGTAATGTGTCGATAATATTGACACCTACAATCATTTGAATTGTGTGAATTATGTATTTGCGTCTTCCCGAACACGAGTTCAGTTGATTAATTTAAATACTGATTCATGTTTAGATAAAATACATATTAAAATGCCCTCATTAAATTGAATTTCCATTTCCAATAAATGATTACAGATCAACATAGATATCAGCACATTATATCGAAATAATCCAATTCTGATTTATTGTTTGTTGTGAAAGATAAAATCGGAACATTAATTTTTATTATTTCTTTTGTGACTATATTAACGATATCACAAGATAGGGGGTTATTCCCAGAGGTCCGCGATTCTATTGTTCCTCTTTTCCCACCGGGTCCATGAAAAATTATAATAATGTTTTATATGTTTCTTACATGAATTCCCAACGGGTCCATGGGATATATCCAAAGTACAGTCAGTAAAAACAATTTATTGTAAGAAAGAGCAGCTTGTTGAAAACATAACAAAATAAAATGCGTTTTGCTTTTTTAGTTAGATGTTGAACATTATAAGCATTTATAGCCAAACTACCAGGAGGCCAGAATCATGAAGAAGTCTTAATATTTGCGGGTCCAGCCCCGCACAAATTAAGACTTCTTCATGATTTTTACCGGTAAAGACTAATTTAAGTAAGTACCAGGAGATTATAATCACGAGGAAGTATTTCCGAAGCTGGAACCATGAGATATAAAAAGAGTACCGAGAGATTTTAGATTCTGACCTCCTGGTACTCCGTTAGTCTCTACCGCTTATGATTCCAGGCCCGCAAATACTTTTTCATTATTCTGTTCTCCTGGTAGTTTGTGTATAAATGTTCAACATGTAACTAAAAAAGCAAAAGAGGAAGTTATAATTTTAATCAAATTTTTTATTTTGACGTTCTAAAAAAATAAACGTCTCATCACTAGTACCTACTGATCCGTAGGTGCATGAAATAAAATTTTAAATAATAAATTATTCCACTTATGGCACCTGCGAAAAATATCGATAGGTATGTGGAATACCTCAGGTGCCATTATGTACACTTTTTAATTGATATATAAGACTGATTTATTTATCATGTTTACTGTTGATTGTTGTAATGGTATATTAAGCTTTATGTTTTTTCGAAAAATTGCCTAATTGTACTTAAATAATAAAACACACGGTTTTCTTTCTAACTGTACAAAATTTGCTTATAAATTATTAATACTAATAAATAAATAATAATAAAATTTAATAATTCCTGTTTCGACCGGATCGGGCGAAACTCATCGGCCGAAACGCCTAATAAGCCTGATTTTTTAATGGTCATGACCATTCAAGGGACACAGAAAAAAGAAAAAATGTGAAAAATAGTAAACATTTATCCCTTAGCCAAGCTTCTATCGCTGACTGTACCAAACATTCTCATGGACCCGTTGGGAAAGACAATATTTCATATTTTAAAATGTCGTGGACCCGTTGGGAAGTAAAGTATGAATTTAAATTTTTCGAGAACAATAGAATCGTGGACCTCTGGGAATAACCCAAGATAGGTACTATTTCAAAGACTACGTTAAAGTTTCTGCTACGCTATCAAGAATCTACTTCAAAATGGCTGCTAAGTTTGTTCGATCAGTTAATTTTGCGAATTTCAGCTATCCCTAGTTAGCGCAAAGATCAAGATTTGCGAACTTGTTAATAAATCTTTCTTAATTTCAATGTATTACGTGAGAAGTATTTTGTTGGAAGTAGACACCTCATACATGCTAGTTTTTTTTTTAATGCTTAAGTTAGTAATGCTTGGTTTGCCCATCACTTCAAAAAAAAAAACTCATTTTAATCGAGCCATATTGTCCACCCAACGCTCGGCGAAGGACGCCGTGGAACCTGTAACAGCTCCCATGTGATAGGCGGTGAACCTGTCGCCATAAATGCCAATAACAATGGTTGGAAATAAAACTAGACTCTCATGATACATGACCAAGCTTGTGATTTCAAAATCGGAAAGAAGACTTATACTTTAGAAGTTTAGTTTATTTCCGCCTAGTCGTCAAAATCACGCTGAAATATTAATTCATGAATTTGGTACCTAATTTTATCTACCATTCTTTGTCCTGACGAGTGTGTTCTGAACCTCAGACTATACAATTTGCAGTTCCTAAGTACCCTAATAAAGATAGTAACGACATGATTTTACTGCTTACAGCCGGATAGGATGGTCATGAAATGTATTTTTATTCAAATGGTCCACGTCATTGCACCATAAACGCTTGGATCCCCTTTATTGACCTCAGGGCCGATCTTGTTACCACTTCTTAAGGCGTAATGGATTTTCTTTCACAGCAACTTGCATTAGGCCCTTTATTGGAATCTCAGCTCCTCAGCACGAACGTGAGCGATCAATTTCTCGCTAAATGGGCATTAAAGCTCCATTCGTGCAAACTTCTGGCTAAGTTACGATCCATGCGTATTCGTTGAAGCGATTTACAAAATTGCTCTTATATCCAAGTTTCAAGTTCTTGCGGGATACCTGGCAAAACTTCACTTGTTATGCCCAAGAATAATGCTCAATATTTGGAGAAGTTTATAACATTTGAACGATCGCGAAAAACTTGTTTGTTGTTCGAATGGCTAACTGCTCATTTTTCAGTCTAGAAGTTCAAGAGCTCTTTTGTTCGCTTTATTATGAGCGGGCAGTAAAAAAGCACTTATCGTATGAAAGCTTATACAATATTTTTTATGCCCGTAAATATTATTGTCAAACAGTAAACACAAGATGGAAGTCGGTTCTCTGGTATAAATTCAATACTTTATTGCCATTTCTCGAACAGTGGCAATTTGTGGCTGGTTGTTTTTCTTTACTGATCACAATAAAAAGTGGTTGTAACTTGGTTATAGTTTCCCCGAAACAGAGACACCGAGTTACCAGTGAAGGTTGAAATACGAGTGTCATTGGGGTTTATGTTCTGACGGAGGATTACTAAGGTTCAATTTATGTTGGGCGCATGCACGACTAAATTACAGGACCTACACTTATATCGCGCAGGGTAAATGATTAGGTGCGTACTTGTAGCGTGCGTGATGTACTCTCAAAAGTCTTCCCGTATCTTGGGCCTTATTCTTCCAACAATAAAGAAGATTAGGTTTTCTTGTAACTTTTCTTTCGTGAGAAATTACCAAACAAAGAATTATATTAGGGTTTGTTTTGGTGAAAGTAAGATTAAGTTTTGTATGAACGCGATCTTCGGAATTAAAATAACCTACCACCCTGTAAGAGTCTCTAAAGTGAGATATTATTCTTTAGGTATAAGTTATACCATATAAAAGTTTATCAAAAATCGTAGTTATGTGGCATTTAATTGCGTTTAAATGAAAACAAATATCTAGCTTCTGCAAGTTGAAAACTTAAATAAATACACGTGATCTGGACATATTTTCTCAAACCAAATTATTATGTGCACCAATTGTAAGAAAGTGCCCTTTCCAAGCGACGATACTTAATAAATAAGTCACGGTGGCAACAGATGGCGCCACCAGACAGTTTATTCCTGTTTCTCGATAGACGATCAACCTTCGCCATGGTAATATATAGCTGACCCGCTCCCCTTGCCATTTTTAGCTTTTTAATCCCGTGATTTATATCACGTACGGAGAACGATTTTTGAATACAATAAATTTTATTCTTGACGATAAATTTCTTGTCCAGTGATCGAGCTACGGTAGTGTTTGGTATTACCTTTTTCGTGAGATTTTTATGTTTGAGAAAAGGAGGATCAGGAAATGATACTGTTTTTTAAAAATGGTCCGATATAATATGTTTACAAAATACACATTAGGTACCGAGCTGTATTGTTAGAGACTACTGATATAAAATTTCCAAATGTTATCGTATCGTAACTTATAACAACTGTACAAAAAACAAACTCGGTATCTAGTATCAAGAATAAGACGTTTTTCAAAAGCTCTATATTTTTAGGCGTAACCTCAAATCATACCCTAGACAATTTCTCGACTATCGAACAACCAAGACACTAAATAAGTTCAGTATAGAAAACTTTAACACTTCGTTGGTAATCTCCTTACAAAAACTTAACTACTTAAAATTGCCGCAGTAGATAAAGGTCTGGAGCAACCAAAGGAATGGTAAACAAGGCTTTTTGTCGGGAGCAAATAATCAGCTTATCGTGAAAGAAGGTAAGATTTTGGTATGAACGTAGGTACAGTCTGTAGTATGCACAGTATCTGAAGATTCCCTCCTACTTCCTGCTATATAAATAAATGTGAAACTTTAGATGGATTCCTGTTTGTTACTCAATCTGACTATTGAAATTTGGCACAGAGATAATGTGTAATAGCAGATAGATTTTTATTTTTATTTTGTATTTTCCAGGCGAACGAATTTGCGCGTAACAGCTAGTATTAATAAACTAATTCATTTATCCAATGACAGACAACGCACAGCATAAACTGCTGGATCCAGAAACATAAACTTTGACTGGGTCCCTTTTGTAATGAAGGTCAACCATAAACATATATTTTGATATTTTTATGTGGTCAACAATAAGGTTGGATTTTTGGACAATTCTTCTTCATAGAAAATTGAAGTTTGTATTTTGGTTTGTTTTGCTGAAGGTAATCATCAATCATATCACCTGTTACAGGATAATTTTAAAGTCGCTTAGTACATTATTATGGTTAGCTAAACAATTTAATGATAATGCTAAATCTTTATAAGATAAATATTTTAAGAGAAAGCTAAATATTTTCTATAAAAAATGATACTCGTAATTGTCTGTTTGCATAATACTCAAAATTACTTGATTATCAACTATTTATTTGGTAAATCTTAATTTTAAACGAGTCCATGGTCATATTGATCAGATAAGTAGAAACATGTGCCTGTATTGCCATAGCTACCATTTATAAATCCTAGAAAGAACTCTACAGAATTCAGAACCACAGGTAAAGGAAAATACATAATGCAAACGTTCGTCGTTCCTATGAAGCGATAGATATCTCTTCCACCGAATTCAGTCGAGTTATTTTGAGGCTCCCAGGGATGTTCCATTCCATGCATATACATATAGTCACACATGGACTTTCGAAAACGTTTGCTTGCTACGTCTACTTATTTGGGTGACCATTAAAATGGGTTACCTAAACCTTACGCATGCCTTAGCCCAGCTATGGGATGATATAGTGTGGTTTATTCATTCCAAATCTCTCACTCTACTTACTTTTTATAATACACTTTACAAATTTCATCTTCATAACTTTTGAAATTGTATCAACTTGTGTTACTAATTTTTATGTATTATTTGATAATGTAAACACCTGAAAAGCATACGATTTGTTTTAACATCCAAAACTATTATATTATTTTATACACTGGTATTTTTATCTGACATGACATATGTCTATTTTATTTTCTTAAGCCATAGACATATCATACCATGGACTATACCTTCTTTAAGCTCGTTGTACATTATAATTTTCGTAATAAGGGCAGCGGCAGACTATCCCCTCTGTAAACCGTTTTATTTTGTTCGTCATGATTTCTTAAGGGTACACTAGTCAAAAATTCTTCCATACAAACGTAGTCTGGCTTTTACTCGACTGGTTGACGATGTACGTTCAAAATAAAAAATGATAACAATTTGTCTCTTCATTATCTAGCCCTGTATGGAAGCAAAAAATAAAAAATAAAATTTCTTGAAAAGCTACGAAAGTACGAGACATATCGGGATATAGGAACGACGGTTTTCAATTGTCGAGAGCCTGGAATCCAGTGGTTCAACTATGTAAAGGTCGTAAAACTACTGAACGAGTGTCAAAAGTGGATACAGTGAGCATCGTCTGTCGTGAACAGTGTCGAGTAACTGGTGAGAAAAGTTCTGGTAGTAGCGGCATCGTGCGTGAAAAACGAGTGAGGAAGAGGGTAGACAGATATGTCAGCTCGTAAATATCACCCACCCGCAAAGACTTTAGTTCTCGTGATCATGGCGCTTGTAACGGTGCCGAAATATCGAGCTCTCAATCAAAATCAAAATATACATGGTAAATATCCCGAAACAAATATTAATTCCATAAGACATGACAGAGAACGAAGAAAAACGGGAGTCACTTTTTTAGTTTGGAATCTGGACTGAACGGTGAAAGCCGGTTTTTCTACTTAATACTACCAGGCGTACTATTGTATCTAAAAAATTTTGAAAACTATAATATATACAGCCTGTGAATGTTAACAAATCATTGAAGTGCAATAAATATAATTAATTGAGTGTGGAACTTAAATGTGAGCATTTTTACTGGTTCATTAACCTCCTCCGTCACCGCTTCATATTAAAGGGCTCTTTTAATCGGCGTATGAAGCCACAGCCCGGCCTCCACACTCCTTGCTGCCTGTGCCTCCACCTGTGCTACTGCCTACCTGCCCGTTAGCCTGACTATTCGTTCAGCTGCCTTGACCATCCATCTGTGTGCCTGCCTATCCGTCCTGCTGCCTACTCTACAGCCTATCTATCGAATTGCCTGCTCATCTGCCTACCTAGGGCTCACCACGTCTTCCTGCCCGACCTGCTGTCTTCCTAGCTGCCCACGTCGTGCGAAGCCGGCCCATAGTTTTATTATCTATATCCTTTTTCTTAGTTTTAATTTTTAATTACTTTTACTTTTATTAACGTGTCTACAATAGGCTGACTAAACCATAACCGACCGACCATAGCTGACAGAACCAAAGAACCCCAACGAATGCTTGAAAAAGGGGAAGTCATTTCCTAGGGGTCGACCCAAAGGGTCAAAACGGGACCCTATTACTAAGACTCCACGATCCGTTTGTCCGTCTGTCTGTCTTTCTGTCTGTCCGTCTATTACCAGGCTGTATCTCATGAACCGTGATAAACATTTGAAATTTTCACAGATGATGTATTTCTAAAAACAGAATTAAATAGATATTTAAGTGTTTTTTTTGCCGTTTTTTGCGATAATGGTACGGCACCCTTCGTGCACGAGTCCGACTTGCACTTGGCCGGTTTTTATTTTATCTCTGTCATCTAATGTTGATGCAAAGTAGGTATATTTACTAAGTTTGATACCATAACATATCAGCTTTAAAAGAAAACTCTGCCAAACTTGTCATTATTATAAACAGGAAACATCACATGAAAGCCAATAACGACCAATCATGACTATGTTATTAAAACTTAATAATAATAACAGGCTCACGATACTCAATTATGCAAATAGTTTTAAGCTATTTTACGGTAACGACGCAGCTTATTTAGGCTTCATGCTAATTTGCTACTATAATCTGTGAGTGCTAAATCCTGTCGTGTGTGCGGAACCCGACTAGATAGCGTTGTTCCTACGTATCTGCAATGCAAATTTTCGCATCAGAATTCCGTGCATACGACTCTGCCCTCTGACGGACTAACAACATTTTCAGAATTAAAACCGACATTGATAAACGCTGGGTACCTACGTGCGTTATGTTTTCGGTTTTTTCAGTAGGTACTGGTACTATAATGTTGGCTTTTGTTGCTGAGGTGATCAAGTATTAGTATCAGAAGGATCTCTGACAAAATTTTAATGGGACATACATACTGACTGCAATATTTCTCAATCTACCCGAGTATAAAAACAACTTTTTCAATACAGTTGTTAAACATGGCGTACTTTCAGAGGCTATATAATTATGATCCTAAAATTAAATCTTTTTCATCACACTTGCACGTAAACAGTATCTACAGGTTTACTTGGCCATAATGCCCCATATAAACCCCTCCAGATTTCTTTTTGTCATGAAACCCGTGAAACCCAAGGTCGGTAAGTATTTTTTTAAATTTATAGCACAGCACACAGGTCATGCAAGTTCAAGCAAGGAGTTTACACGTAATTGCAAAATTGTCTCAAATGTTATCTAAACAGGAATTTCATTGCAATTTCACTACATGTTACTTAAATACTCAACATTAGGTTCTTAATAACCGATTTTAATAGTTTTTTGTATCAAAACGTCGAAATGATTTTATTTTTTTATAACAATGTGGTCTGTCATGGCTGTATAAATACGTAAGTATTTACCCTTAACGTTTCTGAACGAAACATTTGTATAATCTGTGGTGTGGACAAAAAGCCCGCCATCCGCTTAAAAAAATGTTCACGTATTTCGTAATAATAGTTGTGCTGACTTGTGTATTAAAGCTATTATTCATAATTATTTACATTTTGTATTTGAAGACAAGTAAAAAAGTTATAAAAAATGTCGTCGTTGTCGTCGGATGAGTGTGATTTAAATGCAACACCGCCAGATATTATCCATGCAGCAAAAACAATTAATGAATATCTTTTACCGGAGAAGCCTCAGGAGCGGTGTATAGCTGCATACGATCAATTTATAAAATGGAAAAACGATAAGAAAACAAGTTCGTGTTCTGAAAATGTTTTGCTGGCGTATTTTGGAGAATTGGCGAATAAATACAAACCGTCTTCAATGTGGTCCACTTACTCTATGCTGAAAACCACTCTCCAATGTAAGGATTGTATCAACATTAAGGAATAAACAAAGTTGATGGCATTTTTAAAAAGATAATCAGATTGATATGTGTGTAAAAGACTCCTTAAGCAGCAAGAAAAAAATTGGTGATGAAATAGCAATATTGATCATGATGTCGTGCGACCCAAAACCGAGCACATCGTTTGCAGACTTTGAACCAGAGCCGTGTGCGTCCACGTCGTCTGCTACTGGTGAGTAACAATTAGGTGCCTCGATAGCAATATTTAAGTTAGTACCAGCAGACCCGTGTTCGTCAGATACATCGAAAAATATCACAATTTCTAACAATGAAGAAAATATTACTAATAATTTGTCTCAAACAATAAGACTCCCCGAAAAAAACGTTTGTCTTAATTTTACTAATTGTACAGTGACTATAAATTTTAATAAATAAGTTTTTCCTATAATTTTATTTATTTACTCGCAAATTTGATGAAAAACATGTTTCACGGGCGGTACGGGAATTACGAACCTCGACTCAGAAAGCCCTCAGACTTCGACTTCGGGCTTCTACTAGAGCCTCGATCTTAATTCCTTACTTCGTGACTTTTTTTACGAGCTCAATCATTATTTTTGCAGTTGAGTTTTAAATGTATAAATCATTTAAAAAAGTTTAGTAGGAGTTTACATACATAGAATAAAATGGGATAGATTTTATAAGAGGAAAAATGAATGGGTCCGTACGTCCTTAGCATTGAATTCTCTAAAGTCTTTTAAATGGTTGTTTAATATATTTTTCTTTCAACTACGTAGTAATGTTATCATTAATCATTACAAAACCGTATCGTACCCACAAAGGGTGTATTTTTTGCTTAGAACCAAAACAGTGCAGAAATGTTATGTGAAATCTCATTGTTGCACAGTTTTTCATTATTGCTCTGTTTTTTATTTTTTATTTAGATATAAGTTTACCACAGAGGTTTAATTTCGCCCATTAAGTTTAATATAAAATTTATGCATAAGTTCAAAAAGATACTGGCTGAAAATAAAAATCGGCTGAATAAAACTGACTTGGTGAAAAAAAAAAACAAATGACGGAACACATTTTGTACCTTTGTAAAACTTTGATACTTCATATTTAGCAAGAAAATATTAAAAAAAATGGAAATAGACAGTGAAAGCGATATGAATTCAACTCCAGAAAGTATAAAAGCAGCTGCAAATGAAATAGTTGATAACCTTTTGCCGCAAAAGTCGCGGGATAAATATTTAAAAGCTTATGAAAATTTTCTTGAATGGAGAAATGAAAGACGTGTAAAATCACTGTCCGAAAATAAGTTTTTAACGTACTTTAGTGAGATCTCCAAAAAATTAGACGATCTTCATTGTGGTATATTTATTCAATGTTAAAAAGCACAGTTAATACCAAGCACAACGCGGATATAAAAGAATATTATCATGATGTATAAATTACATTACTGTAAACTTTCATCAATATTCATTTAGTAGTTTTTGGTTGAATGAGTAACATACATACATCCATCCATCCTCACTTTTACTTCACTTTTATAATATAAGTGGGATTATTAATAAAGCACTTTACACTTCAATAAAAACATTATTTAGAAAAACATACAATGGAAAAAAAGACTTGTGGCACTCGGGGACTGCCGCGGTAAAGCTATTGCATAGCATTTTGTATCAACTTATGCAATTATAATATTTTTTTTATTTATTTATTTTATTCATGCAGTATTGCTTTTTCTTTGATATTAATTCAAGTTACACTTTTTGAGCGTGGTGACCGATAAGAAAACAAATTTTTCAGCAATGGAAGCGACTGATTTATACAAATATTTAGGGTATACACAACTAAAGGGATTAGATCATGTTAGAATTAAAGGTACACTTACGACAGAGTTTAAAAAGAGACTTAACGCTCTATGTAAAACACAACTTTCGGGTAAACATCTCATCAAGGCACTAAATACATTTGCGATCCCCATATTAACGTATTCGTTCGGTGTTATTAAATGGACAAAAACAGATACAGAACAATTAGGGCGAACCATTCGGACCACACTTACAAAACATAACAACTTACACCCTAAATCTGCAATAGAAAGACTTACGATCAAAAGACAAAACGGAGGGAGAGGTCTAATAGATATCCAGCATCTGTGGAGAAAACAAATCTGTAGACTTAAAACATTCTTTCACTCAAAATCTCGTACCAGCAATATTCATAAAACTATAGCCCTAAATGATTTCAACTACACTCCACTTAACTTAGTTGAACAGTCAGATCCACTAGATAGCACCAACATTAACCCACAGATACAAAAAATGGAAGACTGGAAGAAAAAAGTACTTCATGGCCGACATCCTCACGACTTGGAACAATCCCATATAAATAAAGTCGCGTCAAACAAATGGCTTAAGATAGGTAGTTTGTTCCCTGAAACTGAAGGATTTATAATTGCAATACAAGACCAAATAATTAACACTAAAAATTACCGAAAATATATTATCAAGGATCCTTCAGTTACAAACGATAAATGTCGTAGGTGCCACTTACAGCCAGAAACGATCCAGCACATAACTGGGGCGTGCACAACTCTTACGCAGACAGACTACACACACAGACACAATCAAGTGGCAAACGTAATTCATCAAAAACTAGCCGTTAAATACACACTTATACAGGACGCAAACACTACTTATTATAATTATACACCACAAACCATATTAGAAAATGACACACATAAACTCTACTATGACCGCGCCATTCTCACTGACAGGACAATTCATTACAATAGACCGGATATCACTCTGCAGGATAAAATAAATAAAGTTACCTACCTAATAGATATCGCTGTTCCCAACACACATAACATACAGAAAACAATAACTGAAAAAATCAGTAAATACGCAGACTTGAAGGATGAGGTAACTAGAATATGGCGTCAAGAAAAAGTTTATGTTGTGCCTATAGTCCTCTCCACAACAGGCGTTATCCCAAATCACCTTCTTCAAAGTTTAAAATTGCTAAGTCTAAAAGAAACCCTCTATATCACTTTACAAAAAGCTGCCATCTTAAATACATGTCGTATAGTTAGAAAGTTCTTGCAAATAGAAGAAAACGAAGTAGGTCCACATCAAAACACACCCTCCTCATAACACACAACACGCTGCATTTACTTGGTTTCGGCTTGTAAATGTAGTTTAAACCAGCCTAAGAGCTGAGTAGTTAAAAAACTTTACAAAAAATAATAATAATAATAATAGAGAGAGTTCGTACAATACGTCTAATCGCACACAACGCCGTGTCGAAGACTGCCGAACTGAAACGACGTTAGACGATGCACGGCCTTCAAGCCACACCTCCTTGCCCGTCGGAGTGGGGAGCGTGAGGTTTTTTTTCGTTACGGAATTTCTGGATTCTGTCCCCGCGCTCAAGGCCCGCGATAGAAGCTATGCAATAGCTTAAAAATGCGAACAATAAACTCTTCAGCCATTTCCTTGAAAATCTGTTTCAGGCTAACTTTTGTTTAATTAAAACTCCGGATTGGCGAACTCCACCGCTGCAAGAGCGAATAATTCATAAGAAGGTTAATTAACTTCGTTCTTCCTCGGCAGTTCGTACGTACTCGGGCACGTTATTAAATTGAATTATCCCCATTCTAATAGCACACATTGGCTTTCAATCGACCCGGGTTGCGAGAATACCGCTAAATGCGATAATACACGAACAGGTGTTTAAAATCGTGCTCAGTTTTTGGTGCCAGATCTCGTTGATACCAACCTCTGATATTAACGTATGTAGATGGACGATTTTATTGAAAACCGTTCGTTATCCGATAATGGGGATGATGATGAGTGTTTTTTACAATACATACAAACAAAAGATTGATTTTATTTCAAATAAATCACCTTGGTCATCATATTATCGCCATCAAACTTAAAAGTTTGGTGAGTTTAGAATTAAGTAACACCTCTGTATTAAAATTAAACAAAATAATAAAAAAAATATATATCATCATCATCATATCAGCCGAAAGACGTCCACTGCTGAACATAGGCCTCCCCCAAGCGTCGCCACATTGACCGGTCCCGTGCGTCTCGCAACCAGCGGATCCCCGCAACCTTCACCAGGTCATCGGTCCACCTGGTGGGAGGCCTTCCAACGCAACTTCTTCCGGTTCGCGGTCGCCACTCCAAAACCTTTCTGCCCCATCGTCCATCTGTTCTGCGAGCAATGTGCTCTGCCCACTGCCACTTAAGGTTTACAATTCTTCGGGTTATATCGGTAACCCTGGTTCTCTTGCGGATCTCAACATTTCTTATTCGATGACGCAAGGAAACTCCGAGCATAGCCCTCTCCATTGCCCTTTGAGTAACTGTTAGCTTTCTGATGAGGCCCATTGTAAGCGACCACGTCACAAAGCCATATGTCATCACTGGCAACACACACTGGTCATAGACTTTCGTCTTGAGACACTGTGGTAAGTTGGACGAGAAGATACCGCGTAACTTCCCGAACGCTGCCCAGCCGAGTAGGATTCAACGATTGACCTCTTTCTCGATCGAATCACCTTGGTGATTAGGCATAATCAAAAAAGGTGGTTGACCCAAATATACTCCCATAAACTCGTCGGCTCCTAAAGTTATCCTTTTCAAAAGAATCCAGCAATAAATATAAAATTGAAGGAACGTAGAAAATAATAATAATTTTGTTTCTAGGACAGTGCTCGTTGTCTTCAATGAAAACTGAACGGTGACAGTTTAATGAAAAATTTCTTGTCATATTGTAAAGGACATCGTAGAATTTCTAACAACCATTTTTTTATGTATAAAATGTATATTTTTTTTGTTTTTTTTTATTTATGTCATGCTTATTTTTTACGAAACGGTTTTACGTGAATTTCTATTACTATTTTAAGAATAATTTTCCAAGATTATATTCCACATTAAAAAAAGAAAGAAGAACATTCTGATGAATCCGTTGAAAAAAAGCACTTCCAATTTCTTCAAAATTTTCGAAATTTTCGAAACATGTTTTATTATTTCCCCCTAAAATGCGAATATTATTAAACAAAAATTTATCAATGCTCTCAATTGATGAGCATACCAACGGCCAGCATTTTGATTTATGTAGAAGACTACCAACTTTGCAAGCACTCTTAGTGCACTAATATTAAGATTTTATAATTAAAGAGGATATTTAAACTCACCACAGACTCGCTAGGCATTTCGTTTTAATTAAATTTTCACATTGACGGCTACTGGATTATCTCGAATAATGTTTTAGACCAACGCCACGAATAATAAGAAGGGTTCTCTTGATATTTTCTGACCAAACTCTGAAATAGCTTAGTTTCTAAGTGCTCTACCTCCATTGTTCCAGTATCGTAAGCACGGCAGCCGGGTGAGGGTTTGGGTTCTATCCTTAGGTAAAGGAGATTTTTTTGGTTCCTTTGGTATTTTTTTAAAACCTATTTGCATTATTACGAATATATTAAACATAAATTGATCAAATCAGTCCAGCTATTCTCACTTGCGCTTACCAACAACCAGCATTTCATTTTTATTTATAAAAAAGAAGGGTTCTCTTGATATTTTCTGAGCAAGCGCCAGAAATAGCTCAGTTGCTAAGTGCTCTGCCCCCATTGTTCCAGTGTACGGCAGCAAGGTTAAGGTTTGGGTTCTATCCTTAGGTGAAAGGAGATATTTTCATTGGTTCTTGTGGTTTTTTTTTGTTTCTACCTGCAACACTACTAATATTATAAATGTGTAAGTTTTTGAGGATGTTTCTTTCACGCAAAAACTATTACATGGATTTTGATGTAACTTAATGTAATGTAGCAACATTAGAATAACATATAGCTTCTGCCAGCGGCTTCACCCGCGTGAAAGTCAAAAATTATCCCGAGGGAACATATTCCCGGGATAAAAAGTATCCGTTATGCTATTCCAGACTAAAATCTATCTCTGAGTCATATTTCATCCAGATCCGTTCAGCCGTGAAGAAGCAAGCAGTGTCTCAAACCGTCTTACAACTTTTTGTCCAAGAAAGAGCGGCAATAGAAGTCTGGTAAACGTACATAATAATATGCATAAGAAACATTCTGTTATTGTGAGCACGAACATTTGAGTGATACTGATTGACTTTAAACTTCAATCAAGTTGAAATCCATGTCATTATCGTTATCTTGATATTGTTTGGAGAGCGTTCTACGATATGACATTGTATTCTTACTAGCACTTCGCTCGCGACTTCGTTCGCGTGATCCGTATTTTATCCTATAGGATCCCTTAAAGGTTGAATTGCCAAAAATACCTTGTTAGTGCTCCCTTATTTATTATTATTTATTATATTCTTTATGGTACACCACAAAAATATAAATACAGGACAAAAAATCTTAAAAGCGTACAATGGGCGGTTGGCGGTGTACCTCATAAAAAGAAGCCCTGTACAGTAAAATTCTTCAAAAATCTATAATACTCCCTAAATCGTCTTTTTGGAGTAGTTTTGAAAAACTACTATACCTATACCTTTACTATTACTCAGGTTAATATTATTGCCAAGTTTCAAATATATAAAACAAACAAATTTCCACATTTTCTCCTCCTTAGGGGTAGAATTTCCAAAAACCAATAAATACATAAATTCTTTATATCAACCAAAAGCGTAAATCTAAAATTTCACTTGTCCAACTTACAATCTGTAGAAATTTCATACAAACTTTCAACCCCGTTTTCAACCCCTTACGGGTGGCCCAAAATCCAATAAATAAATAATATTTTTTTATCAAGAAACAGCGTTAATCTATAATTTCACGTGTCCTACATCTAACTGTAAATGATTATGATGATGATATTATGATGTTTATTTCTGTAAGTTGGTTTGTACAAACACTTTTACATGTCGATCATATTTTTTTAAACTAGATGAGGTCGGCGTTTCCTGTCTGACTACTCTGAGAAGAAAAGCCGAAACAAACTTAGAGGTCACAGTCTCTTTTAAAATCCAGACAATATCTTGGTTAGATCATGTGAAGACCATGTGACTGATGTTTGAAATGGTCTTTTGAGGAAAGAACCAGCCAGATTGAGTGGACCTGTCTAGTCAGTGCACGCATTTGTCAATAACCGTGCAGCTCAACTAGCAGAATTTAAGGAGCTCAATGAATTGACGAACAATACCAAAGAAAGGATATTCGGGTAGGCCGCATAAACTACTTAAACTGCCAGACCATGATTAAAAACTAACTAAGATAAATTTAGATAAATAAAAAAAAAGAATGATCCACATAGTCTCAATAATTATAATAAAATAATAAAATATTTTAAAAAGTAAATATTCTTGTCATTGCAAGAAAAATAAATAATAAATTAAATTGTAGAATTTACATACAAATTTTCAAACCCCTTTTTTCCCTCTTACGGGTGGAATTTCCAAAAACCAAAAAATGCATCTATTCTTTTTATCAATCAAGGGCGTAAATGTAAAATTTCACTTGTCCAATTAACAAACTGTAGAAATCACATACAAAATATTAACCCCCTTTTTTAACCCCTTACGGGTGGCATTTACAAAAACAAATAAATACATGAATATTTTTTATCAACCAAGAGAGTAAATCTATAATTTCACGTGTCCAACTGCCAAACTGTATAAATTTCGTACAAAATTTCAACTCCCTTTTTACCCCCCCTTACAGGTGGAATTTCCAAAAACCAATATATACATAAAATCTTTTTATCAACCAACAGCATAAATCTAAAATTTCACGTGTCCAACTTACAAACTGTAGAAATTCCATACAATCTTTCAACCCTTTTTTAACCTCTTTAGGGGTGGAATTTCCAAAAATCCTTTCTTAGTGGGCACTTATGTCACCTGAGAAACCTCCCTGCCAAATTTTATCTTTATATGTCAAGCGGTTTTCGATATTTCGGGATAGGTGAGTGAGTGACCTTTCGCTTTTATATATGTAGATAGATACAGGTGCAATTCATGAGAGAATAGTCACGTACCTAATGTGTACCTTTATTTCTTTAGAACGTGAGTAAACTAAAATCAAAATTAAATGCGAATGGTTTTGGAGTATCATTGTGTAATTCAATTTACAAATTAATAAGAACGAAACTCGAATAAAGCTTTCAATATCACACAATAAATTCTATTACGTAAATTGATAAAATCCACCCCACTGCCAATCTTCAACATCCAATAATAAATTACAGCCAATTTTCTTGAGAGCTTCGTTATACAAATTGTCAATAGCACTCGTTAATCCGGCAAAGTACCCACAAACAAAGGGGTTATCATCGAAATTTATGAGCTATAAAATTGGCACGGACCACCTTTATAGGCGGGTAGCTCGCCAGCCGTCGCTCCGTGCGGACGTCTCGCTGCTCGTCGCCCCACCGCGCTCTCCGGCGCCCCCACTCTCCGCCTCGTCGCGCCCCTCTGCGTGACGTCACTGCGGCCGTCGCGTCTCCGCACGCCGCTCCAAAGGTGTCGCTACTAGTAACTTTGGTTACCAGTAGTGACAGCTATTTTGGCCCTTCCGGGCAAATCCACTCTTTGTGGTCCCTGGCGGGAAACCTAGCGGTGTTAACAAGCCAGTGGGGTGTGCCCCAAGCACCCGCCAAGTCCCTTAAGGACACGGCAGTCATTGGAGTCGGGAGCGGGATCAGTTGGCCTTGGTAGATAGCCTAGTCAACCCCCGCTTCGTCCCCCAGCATTCACCTGGCACGGTCGGGTGTGTTTACCCCGACGTGCCAGACTTCTTCGGTACACATTGGTGGGTGGCCCACCTTCGGTGGGTTTACCGGTACCTTAGGGCCCTGTCACCCAATAAGACTGGTGGCAGGTTGACAAGCTTAGGGCTCACCAGGAACTCACCTCCCAGTCTAACCCGACTGGGAGGGTAGGATTGCACACATCCCCGGGCCAATCCACCCGGGGAAGACACCCCTTACCGGCCTCACCGGCAATAGTCCCCCTCTCCCGTCAACAATGTCGTTCGCGGCAGTTGTTGACCTCCTTCAGGAGATCCTCCTGACGGACCCTAAGTTAAAAAAGAGATACGCAGCCGCATTCAAAGCGGCTACAACCCCCACCCCGCCCGCCCCAGCCCCTCTCGTGGCTTTTACCGACTCACCAAGGTCGCCTTCCCCCGTCCCTCAGCCTAGCCAAGAGCTTAGCTCGCCCGCCCCTACCCAGGCAAATGAGCCCAACTCCCGCCCAGACTCCCCTATGGAGGAAGCCCCCGAATCCCAGGACTCCTCTTCTCCCTCCACCTCCTCGGAGGAAGACGACTTTCAAGTCGTAGGAGGCAAGAGGAAGAAACATAAAGCCCCTGCCCAGGCCTCTAAGGCCAAAAAGACCTTTGTCGCAACCCCGTTTGCGTCACCCGTCGCCTCCCCCTGCCCCTCTCCCGTACCGTCTTCCCAGGCGGACACTCAAACCGCCCCCACTACCGCTTCCCAGCGGTCAAGTCGCCCCCCCAGCCCCATGAAAACAGCTTCCGCTAGGAAGATCCCTCCCCCTCCACCGATTTATCTTCAAGATAAAGCGAAGTGGAGCGATGTTTCGAACGCTTGCACTGAGCGTAAAATCAGTTACTCAAAAGCCACTGCTTGCCAGCAGGGCATTAAAATCCTAGTCCCCACCTCTCGTGATTTCCGAGAGTTAACTCGCCTTCTCAAAGGTAGGAACATTTCGTTCCACACCTACACCCTCCCGGAGGAACGGTCCACCCGAGTGGTGATCCGCCGTATCCCCAAGGAAATCCCGACTGATGAGATCCGAAAGGATCTAATCAACCAAAATATCCCCGTCTTAGAGGTCCACCGCTTGCATAAAGCAAGAGGTGGACAACTATATGATATTGTTCTGGTTGTGTGTAGCCCTACTGAGGGCTACCACCCAATCTTCAATGTAAAAACAGTGTGCTCCCTGTCGGGCATATCTATAGAAAAGCCCTACCGCCCCCATCTCGTTGGTCAGTGTCACAACTGCCAACTATACGGTCACTCTCAGACCAACTGCTTCGCCACCCCCAGGTGCGTAAAATGCACAGGCGACCACAGTACAAAGGACTGTCCCCGTCCCAAAGACCGCGCAGAATGCACGGAGCCTCCCAGCTGCGTGCTCTGTGGCCAAGTAGGGCACCCGGCTAACTACCGAGGCTGTCCAAAAGCCCCTAAGCTTGCGCCTAAAATGGCCAAGAATTTCACTTCTCGCCAACAGCGCGAAAACCCTCACGCGAGCATTCCCTCCTCGCAAGCCCCCCCCCAGAGACTCGCTCCTCAAAGAGTCTCACCATGGGGTAAGCTCAATCACCAAAAGGCCTTCCCGGCCCTGGTGCCCTCTCAATCCCAAACCATTCCGGCGCTGATGGAACTTAGCATCCCAGTGCCTAGCTCCCCCCCGGCCACTACGGGCCCAGCGCATACCAACAAGGTGGCTTCCACCACCCGAGTTGACGCGCGCCCCCCCTCAATAACTCAACCCGCCCAAATTTCTTCCTATCGCAGTGTAGCCCAGACTATTCTCGGCGCATATGCGATCTGGATGACTCCAGAAGCCCGTGCCCTTCATGCTGAATTAACAGATCCAGCAAATTCCGTAGACCCCATAGCCTGCCTCGAAATATTCGAGAGGTATCCTTCTATCACGAAGGAATTAGACAGCCTAATCTATAGGAACGGAAAATGGTGTCGCAATTAAAAGCTAATTGCCATAAACCACGATCCCTTAGGTTAGGTTTCTTCAATGCCAATGGCATTAATACACAGCGTGATGAGATTGCCACGTTCCTTCGCGATCATCAGCTGGACATCTTCCTTATCCAAGAGACCCTCTTGAAACCTCACAGACGCGATCCCAAAATTCCCAACTTCCGCATAGTTCGGAATGATAGGACGCGCTGCCACGGCGGTGGCACTCTCATTTACTATAAAAATGAGCTCCACTGTAGCGTAGTCACTCCACCCGCCCCCACTTCGTACCTTGAGTACTCAGCCTGTCGGCTAGGAATGACTGGTCATCAAACGATAACCATCATCTCCGCCTATTGCCCTCCTCACATGGCGTCATCGGGGAATTCCAACCCTGATGCTTTTAAAAACGACCTCACTACCCTCTTCAGCTTGAGTGACTCCGTTATCCTAGCGGGAGATCTCAACGCTAAACATCCAGCCTGGAACAGTACCGTTACTAACTCTAGGGGAAAGTTGGTGCTGGACCTAGGCTCCTCCCTCCATTACGATGTTATTGCCCCAATGAGCTTCACTCACTTCCCTAATAACACCGCCCATAGACCAGACATCCTCGATGTAGCGTTATTTAAGAACGTTAACCTTCGGTTACGTTCGATAGATGCGCTAGACGAGCTCCACTCAGATCACTGTCCAGTGGTCATGGACCTAGGCAGTCGCTTAGGCCTCCCTGATCTAGGACAGCCTCCCCCTACTAAAAAGATCACAGACTGGAGGAAAGTAAGTGAGAAACTGAAATCCACCAAGTCCCCCCAGTTAGACTCAATCCCCAATCTCATAGACTCAGTCGCAGACGCGACGGCGGCGATCGACTCGCTTACAACTCACGTACAATCGGTCCTGAACGAATGTTCGAGGGAGGTTCCAGTGCTGGACATCCAGCAAGGGAAACTTCCGGACGATATACGGAAGTTGATAACCGAGAAGAACGCAGCTGTCCGTGCCCGCAGGAACTTTCCCTGTCCCGCGAATGTTGCTCACATGCGTAGATTACAGCTTGCTGTAAAGAAACGTACTGATGAGCACCGTTCGTCGGGATGGAATAAGTTGCTGAGCGAACTTGAGCCCAACCACCATGCCTTCTGGCACCTTCAGAGGAAATTACGCTCCACTGAAGAGAATGCCTTTCCCCCGCTCATTCGCCCTGATAAGAGTGTAGCATTTGAAAACTCTGAAAAAGCCGAATGCCTGGCTGACAGTCTCGAACTTCAATGCTCACCCAGCTCCCAACCAGTAGACCAAGCTCACCTAGACATGGTAGACGCTGAAGTCGAACGTAGGACCTCCCTTCCCCCCGTCGAAGACCCTGATGACCCGCTACCTCCCGTCACCCCTGACGAAGTAGAGGAGGTCATTAAAAATCTTCACCCCCACAAAGCCCCGGGCTTAGATGGCATCACCAATAAGGTGTTGAAACTCCTCCCCTGCCATTTAATATTGCTAATGACGGCCATTTTCAACGCTGCATTGAGCAAAAACATCTTCCCACAAGCCTGGAAACAGGCCGCTGTGATAGGCATCCCTAAACCGGGTAAACCGAAATCGGAGCCTACCAGTTACCGCCCTATCAGTCTGGTTAACTCTCTCGGAAAAGTCTATGAGCGACTTATTTATAAGCGGCTCAAAGACTTTGCCGAGCGAAAGAACCTCATCCCCCAAGAACAATTCGGCTTTCGAGCCAAACATTCTTGCATCCAACAAGTGCACCGTATCGTTGAACACACTAGTGCTGGGTTCCAGCGTGGTCTGTCAACGGGTGCCTTGTTCTTCGACATAGCGAAAGCTTTCGACAAAGTCTGGCACAATGGCTTAATTTATAAGCTATACAAACTTGGTGTGCCAGATCGTCTCGTGCTCATCTTACGAGACTGGTTGTCGAACAGAACTTTCCGCTACCGTGTCGAGGGAGAACTCTCCTCCCCTCACCCCATACGAGCCGGAGTCCCTCAAGGCTGCGTATTGTCCCCTCTATCGTTCACGCTGTACACCAGCGATATCCCAAAAACTAAAGGGACCCAGTTGGCACTCTTCGCTGACGATACGGCTCTCTATTACACGGGCTTAGTACCCAATGCCATTGCCCTAAATCTCCAGAGAGCAGCCAACGCTATGGCGAAATGGTTCAGCCTCTGGAGAATTGAAGTCAATCCCGACAAAAGTCAGGCTGTCCTGTTCACGAGGTATAGGCATCTTTTCAAAAAACACCGTCCCCCCAAACCCATCACCATGTACGGTAAGCCGATCCCCTGGGAAAGGCAAGCCAAGTACCTGGGCGTCACATTAGACGATCACCTCACTTTCGCCAAGCACATAAAGGCGGCACGTTCGCGGGCCGCCTTCGCTATGGGCAGACTTCATGGGATGATAAACGCAAGCAGCAGTTTGTCACTTAAGTGCAAACTGCGCACTTTCACTGCGGTTATTCGTCCCATCATGACCTATGCCTGTGCAGTCTTCGCACACGCATGTCCCACCCACATTCACAAACTTCAGGTTATACAAAACCGATTTCTTAGAAAGATCACGGGAGCCCCCTGGTACGTTCGTAACCAGGAACTCCATGTCGATCTCAGAATCCCCACAGTCCAACAATTCATGAAGCGCATTACCAAGCGCTTCTTCGACTCGGCTGTCAATCACAGCAACCCCCTAATTCTAGCGGCCTCCCGCTATGAAGTCTCTAAAATCTCTACAGTTCGCCGACCAAGGCTCACTCTCTCCACCCCCGATGACGCCACTACCCTGCTCCAAGAGAGCAAAAAAGAGACCAGCACAATTCGCTTACACAGACCGCCTTCGTTCCGTCCTCGCCGCCGAGGCCCGTCGCGACGTCCCAGTAAAGATCGACAAGCCAGTCCGCTTAACGCGCTGTGCAATAGTTAAATTCTAGTTAGTAAATTGGAGTTTCTTGTCCGTTCTTCTCCACGTAGGCTTATTCCGAACGGATGGTAGAATCACTTTATTAAGATCCAGCCTTAGTTGTCCCCCCAGCGACGCCCTGAGCCGAGGTTCGACCCCAACTGGGGTAGCCCTCAGCGTTGTCGCTTAGGTTTAGAAATTTTTGCCTAGCTGGAGGCTATTTAGCTTAGTCTCCGTAGGAAAGCCCGGTTAAGCAGTTACCGGTCACTTTGACTGAACTGCGAGACGACACACAGAAAAAAAAAAAAAAAAAAAAAAAAAAAAAAAAAAAAAAAAAAAAACTTTATAGGCGAAAATATGAAAATATTGAAGTTCGCACGGAATAAATTATTCTAAATTGCTCCAGTTTGGATTGTGGTGAACCCTTTAGGATCGGGAATTGAGAAGATTAGGGGTGTCACATTGGGGATTGCGGTCATCTATCAGAGAAGATGGCGGCCGGCGACAATGAGAGCCGCTTAAAGTAATTGGGCGGGACGGAGCTACTTACATTCAGAATTTGATCATACTTCTGACAAAGAGTTAGGGGTAAAAAATGTACATTGACATAGCGGTTTTGTTCTGAAAGACTGTGAAAGCAAACGTTACCATTCAAATGAAACATGAATAAGGTCGCGTTTGGTTTAAAAACCATCCATTTTTCATTTTTGTTCATCAGATTCTGCTCATTTTTATTTCTTTATGTTACGTGTCGGGTTGCCGAGAAAAGCCCGGTTTATTCTATATCTATCCAGGAATACCTCTATTGACATTGTAGCGGACTGTACCTTTTTTAAAGCCTTTGGTACGAGTAGCATTTTGATTCTGTATCTATTTGTGGCCGACCAATATTGGTTTAACCAACTCGTCGCAAAAATAAACATATTACTAAAAACATAGCAATGCATAGCATTGCGTCGTACTATGTAGCACTGTATAATTGTTCGTAGCACATCGTAGCACTTTGTAGCATTTCGCAGAACTCTTCGTAACACTGTTCAGCCCTGCGTAACACTGCGTAGCACAGCATAGCCCTACGTAGACTAACATAGCCCTACGTTGACTTATATAGCCCTGCGTAGGACTACGTAGCACTGCGTAGCGCTGCGTCGCACCACGTAGCGCTGCGTAGCACTGCGTGTCATTTCATAGCACGGCGTAGCACTGCGAAACCCTGCGTAGCACTGCGATGCCCTGCGTAGTCCTACATAGCCTTTCGTAGCACAGTATAGCACTGAGTAATTCTGCGTAAAACCGCGGAGCAAAGCTTGACAGATACTACTAATGACTACATACAAAACGTGTCTTTTGGATACTTTCAATTTTAAAGCAATTGTCATAAAATACGAGGCCATTCGTTCAAATAAAGATCTTCTTGATCTATCTTTGCACAAGGCTACGCTCATTTTCAGCCTATCTCGTGCAGCAACACAAATCAAGCCGACAAGATCTTTTTAAACGCAATAATACTAAAGTAATGTATGGCAATTTACTCGCAAGAAAGCGAGGACGCTTTATCGCGCTTCCCTTTACTTTGGAAATGGCGTGTGATTTACGATAGGCTGGTAATGATCTTGTTAACAAGTTGCTATAAAGTTATATTATTATAATATTATCCGGTTGAAGCATTGCGTTTTGAATTTTCTTCTGTTTAATTTTGGTAGCTTGGGCTTTGTAGTTTTATGTCTAAAGAATGTTTCGGTTTTTTTTGCGCCGGGTGAATGTGATATTAATTAGGATAGAGATATGTGTAATTAATGAATGATTTGAATTTTATATGCCTACATATATAATTTGGAAGAGCTGTTCTCACTTAATTGGCAAAACAACGTTCTACTACCTATTACACGTCTCAACAACAATATCGAGTAAGAGAGAAAGAAGGCAATATATCTGCAAAAATGTATCCTTATAAGAGTAGGATAGGTAGTTAGGTAGTGCCTATCTATTTTTAAGTAGGCAGACAAAGGACACAATGCCTGTTAAGCTATGTAAATTAAAGTGTTGAACACTTGCCCTAACACACACTATCTCAACTTCCCCCGTATAATTAAAGATTTATACCTAAGTGCCTGAGCAACAAATTTCCTGTGTGCAAACTAACTTCTTAATTAACTGCCTCACTAAGAAACGGGAATAGACGCCTCTTTAAAGATCTCGTTACAGATTAACGACTGATTTGTTTTAATTAACATCCCGCCTTTTATTAAACTCAATACGTTTTTTACAAAGCCTTTGTTCGAATCAAATCCGGGAAAAATCTGATTAAAATATAATGAAATCGCTCCCTCAAAGACGATCCGATTCTCATTTTGCTAAATGCTCTCTTGCAGATTAACGTCCACCAATTGAAATTTGAAATGAATGAAACATTATTGCTTCTTCAATGAATTAGATAATTGACTGAGATCCTTCAGTTCCGAAGTGAGCCGGCCATTAAAAAGAGCCCAGTTAAAACTTTTCCCTTTGCAGTTCTCCGCAGTTTATTTAAACAAACTACTTGTTTAATTGAATATTTAAACGAGATTCTTCACGGTAAGTATAAAAAGCTCTTGGGCTGGTAGAAAAAGCCAGACTTCGGTTTTTATTCATAAATTTCAGCGCTGAGATGTTGCGGCACTAAGGATATTAGCGTCTATTAATTATGTTTTTTTTTTGTTTCTTTATATTTCCCACACCCTAACTGGCAAGTTTCTGAGCATACAGCCCGAAGCTTCTAAAATAATTCAGTTATTTTATTTTTAAATAAAATGTTTTACAAGTTTAGTAGTGGTTCTTTTATCAGAGGAGCACGAGCTCCTCTGATAAAAGAACTTCTACTAAACTTACGGCTAAATAATAATAGCCGCACGGGTCGATCATCAAGGTTAAGCAACGCTTGACGAGGTCGGTCCGCGGATGGGTGACCATTTTCAACATACCAAGTTTCCTCCGTGTCTCGGAAAGCACGCTAAGCCGTTGGTCTCGGCTGTCATTTAAAGATCTTTGACAGTCGTTACGGGTAGTCAGAAGCTTGAGATCTGATACCAGTCTTGCCAAGGGGTACCGTGTTACTCAGCAGTTAAAACACTGGTACTCAGCTGAATCCGGTAAGACTGGAAGCCGACCCCAAAATAGTTGGGAAAAGGCTAGGCAGATGATGAGTAGAGGTTCTTTTATCGATTTTCTTTTACCAACATTTAGATTTGTTACAACGCAATTACACTTACTTGACGCACGGGACCGGTCACTTCAGTGACACTTGGGGGAGGCATATGTTCGGCAGCGAACGTCTTTCGGCTGAAATGATGTTGATGATGAATTTCACTTGAGTATAACTAAATAGTTTTAATATTGACTTTAGATATTCCATCTTCTATGTACTACTTGCGGTTTCTGACGTCCCCTTCGTAGGTCGTCAATTGTGCTGACCATAATGTGAATTGTATAGTTCCTGGTAGCGCAATGATTGGCGTTTCAATTTGGGACGGTTGATATCAGACCGTCTAGGGAACGCGTCAATTTGCTCTCTCTGATCGGAGATTGCATACTTTTGTTTTAATGCTATGAATAAGCATTTTATTCTACAGACTACTAGTAGCGCTTATCGTATTAAAAGCTCGAGATAAGGTAAACAACATGTCCATAAAACAAGTTTGTCCTTTTCGAATTAAATACTGACGAGTAACTTCGTATTCTGCCTACTTGTACTGTACAGACATAATTGTATAAAAATCGTTTCGGACACAAAATTGCTTGGGACATGTCATAAAACCCATTTGACCACCAAACGCACTTGTTGTTTACTAGCTTCAAGTAACCAAATATCTAGAATTTAGTTAAGACATCCCATAAAAAATGTCATCGAAGATACCGTTGTTAATTATTTGGCTATCTATAAATTACGGTCAGACAATGTTTTTCTCGACAACCACTAATAAAGTGGCTATAAAGGCTATATCTCTGTGACGAATTACCCACAACTCTTGTCTTACGATCAGATAGCCAGTGAAGGATGACTGTTGTGACGTAATTTGCTCACTATTTTAGGGATGACTGTTTTACCCAGTAGCTGTGTACCAGGCATCATTCGCGCTAACTTTTTCTATAACTTGTCTGGAGAACAACCTGTGATTTATAAGTGTTATAAACGTAATCACACACAAATTGACAAAAAGAATTTGCGCTGTTGAATATTATGTGAGGGTGACTGAGTTTTAGTAGGATATGCGGAGTGACTGTCGTTAGGCCATTTTTTATTCTTTATTTCCACAATCAGGCTGCTTGCATCCATACTTGATTGGTACTCAGGTGTTGCTACATTTTTTCAAACCGTGACGAATGAAAGAGTGCTCTTGAGTTTTAGATTGTCAGTAGGAACGGATATAAAATATGACAGGCCTTGTTTTATAAAAAAATATCATCACAATTTGACACCTCCAAGTTGTTAAAACCCTGATCGATCTGCGCAGAAACCAAGCACGAAGCCTCGTAAATTATAGATTGTATCCGAAGATATTGCCTGACACCTATACAAACAATTATAAGCACGAACCTACCGCAGACTTATTACAAACATTTGTTTCTCCGAAAAACGGGGGCACGTAAATTACTTCAGTATCTTTGGAAGCAAAAACATAATTAATGTTTCGTTGTTTGTAATCAGAGAGTTAAGTGGTAGTATCGCCAGATGCTTGCCTGTTATTACGCTACGCATTTTATCCTGCGCTGCCTCTTAATGAAACCATCATTCTTACACACGTTCTGTTATCTCATTAGGGGTGGGTAATATGCCTGTTAGATGTTTTTGTACGACGTTATTGTGGAACTGTAAATTGGCTGGATGGATATTTTATTTACTACTGAAAACGGAGCTTCAACCATGATGACCTCCAGTATTGGCGAACCGATGCAAGGAGAGAGGTGAAAACTTCCTAGAAAACTGATAACTGTAAAGCGACGTATTTTGGGAATCATTTCTATAGATACAGATATATAATAAAATATCGAAATTGTTCCAAATACTGCAATTTGGAAGATTATCTAGATCTGAAGATGTAAAGTCAAGCTAAATATATTTTTTCTTATTCAAGAGTTTAAAGTACAAAAGGGTTTGATGCAGGCCAAGTCGCGGGCACCAGCTAGTATTTCAACTAAGCTCACAACCACCCTTTCCTCAAGACATCTGAAGGTCTCGTAGGCCGTCATTAATCAAGCACAGATTATGTTTCCTGGCGTGACGCCGTTTTAAATTTATTTATTCTCTGTACTTAATTGCGGTTTTCAGTTACCGGCTCTTTGGAGCAAAAACCTTTCTGTTTTGATAATTAATGGATTCAACGCTCGTTAGGAATACTGAGCGCCGTTTCTGAACAGCTGTTTCACTTTTTAGTAGCGAAAACGCTATTTTTATTGACGGTTATTCGGATACTGTGCTGCTGTAGCATTTTGTGCATCGGATGTGTTTATTTTGCTGTCTGCCTGCCCAGCCTTTTCCAAACTATATTGGGGGCTTTTAGTCTAACCCGATTCAGCTGAGTACCAGTCTTTTACACAAACCAATTGCCTTTCTGACCTCCAAAACCTAGTAACTGAAGAACATGATACCCGGTCTTGCCCCTTGGTAAGATTTTTTCATTGTTTATCAATTGTTATTGGCAGGACGAGCTAGACTAAATTAATGGTCCGTTCAATCTAGCTTTGGACTAAAAAAGCTGAAACTCATGTGCGGAGGCCTTTGCCAGCAGTGAAATGGTAGAGGCTGACAGTAACCAGTATTAATTATTATTTTAAGTCAAGTTAATAATCGTCTTACATAATCAGATATAGTACATTACTGCAGCGGCCAGCAAAATAGGCATTGATGGAAGAACGTGTAAATGTGGGCCGAGGCGAAGCCGAGGCGCACATACGTAAGTCCATCAATGCCTAGTTGTGGCCAAGGCTTGTATAGTACTTTTCTCAAATAATGCGTGGAAATTAAAACTAAGTAGTGCCTAGAACTCATTTTGTCAAAATCAATGATGAATAACAATAATTGTTCCCGCGTTAAAGTGTTCCTTTGTCTTTTTTTCAATAAACAGCGTTCTATTTGCAAGCCAGTTCGAAATTTACCTCTTTGGTTGCCATGTTTTGGAGTAAAACATCGTTCCATTTTTAAACTACACGACAGATATGAGTTTACTATGGAATTTATTTGGCCGCTAGACACGACAGATATGGATTTTCATACAACTTTTGCCGGCCGCTGCGCGCTTGTATTTGACCAGTACAGCAATTTCGATTTATCTCGAAGAAGGTTTTTAAAATAATGATCACATTTCCAAGCATGTTTGAGAAAATAATATTATGTATTTTTTACCTAAACATTGCCATTGAACTTCTGAATATTTGTAAACAAATTATAGAAATCAATAAAGCAAATCAATTTTTTACATGCACAAGTTATGTTAAATTCTGGCATCAACGACCATCCAATATAACTGTTAAGTGGGTTGAACTGATAAAACAGCTGATGATATTATCAATAGATTACAAATGGCGGGCTTATCAAAGTGGTTGTAGCACTAAAGCTAATCTAATCTGATAATAGTACTATGCATAGTGCTAGGTATTCAAATATCCATTATCCCTGTAGTTGTCACAGCAGGCCTTGCCTTTATGCACATTTATCTGTTTTATTGACTGTACCTATACGCAGATCCAAGGAGCTCCCCTTCCCCAGATGGCCCAGACGGGACTGAGAGACCTATGTACTATATCGCTTTGAAAACCCTTGTTGCGTACATGAATAAGGCCTATAAGTTTGTAATTATACTTTTATTACAAATAACTAATATTAGTAGTTATTACATAGCGTTGATCAGGGTCAGATAAACTACGTAGCAGGAATGGGCACACCCAAACTCTCCGAAATATTTTATTCCGAAGTTCGATGCTTCGATTTTAAAAAGTCCGAATTTCATAATACCTAAGAATTATAATGTCGATTATTTTACCGAACTGTGACCATTAGCGCCAGATGGGTGAGTAACGTTTAAAATAATAACAATAGTTCTAATGATCACATGCCCTAATTTCATTTAATATTCTTATTTTAAATATAACGATTAAATGATATACTGAGTTAGAGAGATAATTTCCTAATTTTATAAGGTATAATGAATATTTTCTGTAATGCACATTTGAATTAATGTTTAATTAGTATAATATTCAGTTACTATAATATTCAAAATCTATAAGTAACAATTAATATAATTTAAAAATAGGTCGAATCTGTTCCAAAACCGAATCAGGGCAACTCGACTTCACGTAGTCTCTTTGGCCCTTGAGTGTATATAAAAACCGGAGGCGCGAAGGGAGAGCAACCCCCGCCTGCTGTAACAAATGAGGTTAGGTTACAATAATTTGTTTTTGCGTCGCGTCTGTCATTAATTTTTTAATTTTAACTCCTCATACTTGAGTTGTGTTTATTTGTCTTGCTATTTAGTTTAACAAGGCGTTTATTATTTCGAAATTCTAATTAATTTGTACTTCTTTTGTTACATCACTACTTTATATAATAATGAGCTTTCGTATTATTTATGTTTCAAATTATTATTAAGTCGGAGTTTTTGTTATTCGATTAATTGAAACTCGGTATTTTGAGAAAAATAATTATAAACGTTAGAAATATTGAAATATTGGAATTATAAAAATATGATGATAGATCGGAGTTGTTATTTTGGAATTTTGAACCATTCGGCATTATGAAAATCGGTATTTTGAAATTCGTATTTGTGACTGAGGGAATAAAGTTTTTCCTATTTATGTAGTGTACCAGGTATAGCAAATGCAAAAGGCCCCGCGCTCTGGGTGCTCCTAGCTTGGACACAGCTAGCTTCACGGGTAGGTTTATGATATGTCTTAATTTTTTTGAGCCCGCTTCGCTCGCTCTTGCAACCACTTTCTGTTATTTCTATATTTCTGTCTGAATTGTTAAAAGAAAATTAACGTGTCCAAGGCAGAGTTCTAAATCTTTTTCTTCTGCTTCTTAGTAGTTCTTGGTTGTTCCAATTTTTTGGCAAAAAATTCGTATTTTGTTCAGAATGGTGTCAAAGAAACCGCTCCGAAGTGCAAAAAACTATGAGCTCGCTTCGCCCGTACTTGCCTCTAAGGTTCCAAGGGAAACCACTTCCATTCTGGGACCAGCTATTCAATCAATAATGTAGGTTTTACAAAAGTGCTACTCTATAATTAATACCTCTTGTGAAGTAATTTAGGTCAAGTAACTATACAGTTTTGTCCATGTTAATTTTAAGACCCACTCTTTCGGAAGCTCCACTGAGGACTCATGTAGCATTATACTGAGGCCATCCATGGTCTCAGCCATGACCACTATGTCGTCGGCAAACCGAAGGTGAATGGTGAATGCCCAAGTAACACCCATTCCTATCAAGGTCGGAGACTCTACACTCGAAGTTGTGGACGATTATCTCTACCTGGGACAAATGGTCCAGTTGGGTAGGTCTAACTTCGAGAAAGAGGTCAACCGTCGAATCCGACTCTGCTGGGCGGCGATCGGGTATTGCGCGGAATCTTCTCGTTAACTGCAGTGTCTATAAACAAAAGTCTATGACCAGTGTGTGTTACCAGTGATCACCTATGGGACCCAGACGTGGTCACTTACACACATGGGCTACCGAGACATGGGCCTTATCAGAAAGATTAAAGTCACCTAAAGGGCAATGGAGAGGGCTATGCTCGGAGATTCCTTGCGTAATCGCATCAGAAATGAGGATATCTGCAGGAAAACCAAAGTTACCGACATAGCCCGAAGAATTGCGAAACTTAAGTGGCAGTGGGCAGGGCACATTGCTCGCAGAACAGATGGCCGATGGGGCAGAAAAGGTCTGGAATGGCGACCGATGACCTAGTTAAGGTTGCGGGAATGCGCTGGATGCGAGACGCACGGGATCGCTTAATTTGGCGACGCCTGGGGGAGGCCTAGTAGCAAGTACCTAATTAGTGTCCTAGTCGATATAATCCTTAAATAAAGTCCGGCGCTATCATTGATTCAAGTCGAGAAAGAGTCCCTCGTGGTGCCCCCCCCCCCTTCCCCGCGCACTCCCTCAGAAATTAATCCTGGATCTGCCCCTGATTGTACCCACACTAGAATTGTGAATTTATATCCAGAATTGAGAATCCCTTATAAATAACGTCTACATTTTCAATTGAACTATAGTTTCAACAAACCATAATAAGTTAATTATTGTGTTCTCTGATTAGACTCGGAACAATTTAGTTCTTTTCTGTAACAAAAAGTAATATTGTATGTCTCTAGAATAATCCTTAGTACCTACTAGGTATGACTTTAATTGTTTATTATTTGTTAAAAATTTATATGGTTTTGAACATTAAAAAAATACACCGACATAACTGCTGTGGATCATGATTCCAGGAATCCATTAGGCTACGCTTCCTAGATAGGCTGACTGGTTTTTCCGGCGTTTCATTTGCGTTGCCTATCCAATAGAAACCGTGTGTTTTTTTCGATGAAAAAAGTAGCCAGCCACTATGGCACTCAGCGATCAGCTTTCTATGGGTGAGAAAAAGGAAAAAAAAATCGTTATCGATAAAATAAGAATTACCCTAGTCTTGAGTCTGTCGCCCGCGATAAGCAGCAGCGACAGGTGACAGAAGACAGCGACAAACGACACTACTCTTGCCTAGAAACTTTTTTTGAGATGGTATGCAGATACCTAATCTAAGAATTCTGATAATGTCGCTATCGCCTGTCGCTGCTGCCTGTCGCCGTTGATGGACTCAAGCCTTTAAGGTTCCCCTAGTCGACGGCACGAACTATTTTGTGCGCGGGGTTAAAATGCCTGCTATCTCATACGAAAACACGTGCGAAAGAAATAGATGTTGTGATGAGCAGTAAGAAGCTAGTTCGCGTAAGAATTAGCACGTTTGCAAGTTTGTTGCGAAATGGATGATGATTTAGGACGAAAACGAGCGTGCGAAATTTTATAAACAGTCCTTTTGGAGTCTATATATCATGACAAAACTACTAAATTTATATTTTCAAAATAAAATTATTTGCATTGTTGAACTACCAATCTATCCCGCAATTTTCCTTCTTCTTATGGTTTTTATTTCCAACCAAAGACGCGTTAAAGTAAGTGTTGAAATATGGAACTTTCAACGCTCATAACTTTCAAATATATCTTTTTTTTAACTTTTTTGTTTTCATACAGGGCAAGATAATGATGAGACAAATTGATATTTTTTTTTATTTCGAACGTACATCGTCAAACAGTGGAGTAATCGTCAGACTAGTGTAACCTTAAGCTCTTGTCCTTTTTCCATGGGGTTAGGCAGAAACTTCAAAACGCTACCCTGCATAGAGACTTCTTTGTTATATAAGCTTAGATGATGGTAATCAGTTCAACTCTTAGTTATTCTATATTTTCTGTGAACGCCTTTTTTGGCTTTGTTTCTAAGTAACTACTTAGAACTACGGAAATAACTACTATAAATAATATAGTAATAGTCACTAGTCGTCACGAAATTTAGCCTTCAAACATCTTAAAATGCAAAAGAGATATCTGATAAAATATTTCTGGTTCACATTGTTTCAATAAAACTGTCACATTCAATATGGCGCGGAGTGACAATCCGGATGACGACATGACATTATTGAAGAGGAAATATTGGATCCTAGGCTCTTATATTGTAAAAATCTAGACAAACTGTTTCTAGCACCGAAGTTAGTGAACATTTTTGTGCTTTCGTTTTGCATTTATAAGCCTGATGAATTTTAAGTTTGAGTTACTTCGGTAAGTGTATGAGTAGTATTTTCTCCGCTATCACTTTTCAAAACATTCCTTTGTCAGTTGCTGAAATCCGCTCTAAAATCGCCTTCATTAAAACGATTTATTCCGTTCTAATACCAGCAACTAATACCACTGGTATTTGTTTCAATTCATATTTATTTTCTATTCTGAATGTATACCATTGTTTAAACGAATGCCAAAATAAGTTTAAAGATATAAGGTACAGTCAATAAAAAATACTTGATATTATAGATTATTATTTTTTTTCTTTTATATTCTATTTTTAATGTATTTTGAAGAACAGATAAGAATGACAATCGTGCAGTAGCGTTTTTGTTATGATTTAAAGAATGTATGGTAAATCAAGTAGAAATTCACTGTTATCATATATGTATCATAATAATTATAAAAAAAAACGAATAATATTGGCATTAAACTTTTTTTTTAGGAGCAGTTGTGGCCCAGTGGTATCGGCCGCGACTTACAAGTTGTAGGTCGTGGATTCGAGCCCAGCCAGGCGCTTTTCTTTGTGTAATTTATTTCATCACCACTGCTCTCAAAACGGTGAAGGAAAACATCGTGAGGAAACCGGCATGTCCTAGAACCAAAAATTCGAAGACATGTGACATCCACCAACCCGCACTGGGCCCGCGTAGTGGATTACGGCCCATTCCCTCTCACAGAGAGGAGGCCTGTGTCCCAGCAGTGGGAACATTAATAGGCTTCAAAAGAGTAACCGTGGAGTTTCTTGCCGGTTCTTCTCCACAGGAAAAGACCAACCCGAACCGTGCACCTTTTGTCGACGTTTTATAAGTGTCCATGTAGGCCTATGTGAAATAATAAACATTTGATTTGATTTGCTGATGATGTGATGTGATGTGATTTAAATTTTGAACGAAATTAGTAATTACAACACTTATTATTTCCGGATTAACTTATTTCATTTTATCTTTTCGGTACTTTTTATGTGCATAAATGTTGTAATCTTGTTTGGATAAATGAATACCGCAATTATCTATATATATAAAAGAAGAAACTGACTGACTGATCGATCAACGCACAGCCAAAACCACTAGGCCTAGAAGCATGAAATTTGGCAGAAAGATTCCTCGAGTGACGTAAGTGAGCACTAAGAAAGGATTTTTGGAAATTCCCCCCCTAAGAGGGTAAAAAGGGGGTTGAAAGTTTGTATGTAATTTCTATAGTTTGTAAGTTGGACACGTGAAATTTTAGATTTACACTCTTGGTTGATAAAAAAAACTAATGTGTTTATTGGTTTTTGGAAATTCGACCCCTAAGGGGGTAAAAAGGGGGTTGAAAGTTTGTTTGAAATATTTACAGTTTGTAAGTTGGACACGTGAAATTTTAGATTTATGCTCATGGTTGAAAAAAGAGTTAATGTATTTATTGGTTTTTGAAAATTCCACCCCTAAGGGGGTAAAAAGGGGGTTGAAAGTTTGTATGTAATTTCTACCGTTTGTAAGTTGGACACTTGAAATTTTAGATTTATGCTCTTGGTTGATAAAAAGAATTCATATATTTTTTAGTTTTTGGAAATTCTACCCCTAAGGGGATAAAATAGTGGTTGAAACTACATATGAAATTTCTTCGGTTTGGAAGGTAAAACATCTGAAATTGTAGGTTTACGCTCTTGATTAATAAAAAAAACAATGAGTTTAATTATTTCCGGCAATTCTACCCCTAAGGGGGTTAAAGGTGGCAATTTGTTGGGCTTATATATTTGAAACTTGGCATAAATACTATCAGCAAATAGTAAAGGTTGTCAGTACAAGTTTTTCAAAACTACTCCTAAAATACGATTTAGAGGGTGTTAAAGTTTGTATGGAAAATTTTATTTCTTGGGTTAATAAACTTGAAACTTGGCACAAATATTAATCTAAGTAAATAATTAAGGATCTCATTATTAGTTTTTTGAAACTACCCCTAAAAAAATATTTAGAGGGTGTTGAAGATCTTGGGTTAATAAACTTGAAATTTGGCACAAATACTAAAATTAATAAATAATGTAGGTTGTTATTAGTTTTTCGGAAATATCCCCAAAATACTATTAAGGTGGTGATCAAGGTTTTTGAAGTATTTTACTGCAAATAGCTTCTTTTTATAATGTGGGGGAGCACAAAGGAGGGATTTTCGGCAATTCAACCTTAAAAAGGACACATTTATTTGTATACTAATCTTATTCCTTGGTCAGAAATAAATTACTATCATTAGTTTTTCAATATTACTTCCAGAAGATGATTTAAGGGTGTCAACACTTTTTGAAGAATCTTACGGTACTAAGACGACCTCGATTTGGAACTACTGAACTGGACCGTTTGTCTCGGGCCAAACAAACAAAAACAAAACACAACAAAAAGTGGAAGACCAAAGAAACGTAGGTAATTTTATGTGTTGTGGGTTACGTTTTAGTGTCGCGTAATTTACGCAGCATTCGTTTTCATACTAAAGAAATTTTAGCTCCACCCGAAATTATGCGACTCAAAAATCGCGACCGGTCTTCGGATTCAGCAGACTCACGGCTCTCGCCAGGACATCAGTTAAAATTGTGCGAGGCCTTGCAATGTTGCATCTTCCAGTAACGACCTCGCCACTCCAGAACCTTTCAGTCCCTTAGGACATCTGTTCAGCAATCAATCTGGTCTGCTAAATGCAACCAAAGTTTGGTCATTCTTGGGGCTATGTCGGTTACGTCAGTTTTCCTGTCCGTGTTTCCGAGTCGGATTCAATGAATACCTTCTGTAAAGTCACCGATTTTTATGAGAATGCGTAATACATGGGTATTTAAAATGTCCTTAGTTTATCCATATTTATCGTAAGTCTCGTGCGGAAGCTCCACGACACTGTCTTCTTCATATAATTAGATGGGGAGTGGTGTACTCGCTATGGATCTTATTGTAAAGCCTCATGACTGAGGTTTTGATCGAATCACCAGTGTGACTGTTATTTACCCACGAGCCCTTTATTTAGCTAAAACTTATCGGATACGTCATTAATGTTTCGTAAATCCTAACTTAAACAATAGCTTATTTTTAGTCGCCTTCACTAACTGCACATAAAAAAATACGAAATCATGCGAACGAAGTCGCGGGCGGAGTGCTAGTTAAACATAAAACAAGATGTTTTTTGTAACAAAAGCTAATAATTGGGCGTTTCATGGCCAAAAAATGGGCATTTGCCTTTAATTTGATTAGGTTTGACTTAGCTGTCTTTACCAAATTTAAGTTGTTAGTATTCGCTCGCACATTAAATTTAATTATTGAAAGAGTGGAGTTATCCGTTCGGAATAAAAAATAAATATGAGTTGAAACAAATACCAGTGGTATTAGAAGTTGGTATTAGAACGGAATAAATCATTAAAACTCAAGTGGTTTTTTTTGGCAGTAATTACGTCATACTCATACATACATAAACTCGCGACTATTCCCATGGGGGTAGGCACAACAACAGAATGCTACATGCTACGATCCTTAGATACTTTTGCTTAATTTTGTTCATACATCAAGCAGTAATTAGGTAAATGATTTTAAACAAATAACTAAAGTATTTTGTTTCTAAATTGGCTTAGTATGCCAAACCCCGTTTAGAGTGGAGAACTATTACACTAGTAGTTAAATGTCCTTATAGTCGTAATAATGATTAATCTCCTTTGTACAACAGTACTTATTCTCGTACAGGATACTTAGAACATAATTAATGTATGGTATACGGTTTAATTAAGATATATTTATTTATACATGAATAGAAGGCGCTTCGCCTTGAGAGGATAATTATATTTTGTTATATAATTTTGCATTAGCTCATCTCTAAGATTTAAATACTTAACAGATTAACAATAATATTATTATGTTTGCTTCTTTAGAATAGTTTAGAACAGAATATACTTTATTGTACACCAAAAGAAAGATATTCCACATATATCTTACAGCAACTTAATAAGGCGGTCTTATCGCCGACAGCAATATCTACCAGACAGCCTTTGGATGGATTAAAAAACTTAAGATAAAGACAGGGGGTAGCCTACGATGTACTGCTCCATAAAAAAAATATTAATACATAAAATTATATAGCTATATAAAATAGTGTACACAAACTTACAAACAAACTTTAGTTCTCAATGTCGATGTGTATTGGAGATATTTATGCAAGAAAATACTGACTTTATTTATATTATATACCAGCTGTAGTTAGTTACTCTTTATGTCATTAGAAATCTGCCTATCAGTGTGAAAGTCCCGTCAAATTCGGTTCAGCCACTTCGGAACAAATAGAAACAAACATAAAAACAAAGTGGTGTGGCAGATATTCGCCCCCTATTAGCCTATAGCATAATATTTATTAGTAATAGTCTATGTGATGGCTTGGGAGACCTTTGACATCTGCCTTGCGAGATTTTGCTATCGTAAACCGAAAACTCACAGAGGGCACCACCCTAGCAAAATCGAATATGTGCTTGCGACGCCATATTCCCACCACTAGTTCAGTCTAAAAAACTCACCGCGTCGCGCGCACGCTAATTAGAGCGTCGAATTTTGGTTTTCTTCCTAATTTGAAAATCATCTCCAATTCTGGAGCACATTGTAACCCCAACAGCCTAGATATCAGCAGTGTATGTTTGACTGGATATTTGGAACACTGGTGGCCACCAAGAAGATAAGAACAACGGGAATCTTCTAGCATCTGGAGCGACCGACCCTGAAGGAGCATCGGTAAGCGATTTGCAATTTTCTCGTTGGCTTTCACGTCGAATGGTCCCCAATGTCTTTCCTATAGGCTAAATATAGACGAAATTGGACTTCTACGCATCCACGTGTGAAGTCGTAATAAGTTCTCATCCCGCACATAGGTGCACGGCTATTTACACGCCTGCCCCTCCATTTGTTGGTCCTTACGAGCCTAGGATAGGTTTCAGCTACATAATTTAATAAAATACTCATCCCGCTTTAATATTTTGGCGTTTGAAAAAACTTACGCATTCGTAAGAAAACCGCCATCTTGTTTTCCTATAATAATTATCTTACATCGTATTCTTCAAATCTTCACAATGGCTGCTAATAAGCTTGAAATGAAACTAACTCAGCTTACAGCCAAAAAAGAAGCTATTTTCGAAAGAATTAACCGCTTATATACTTCATCCAAAAATATTTCAAATTATGATTTACGCTCAAATGAGTTATTTTTGGCGCAATCTGAATCCATTACTGAATTGTATAATAAGTTTGAAACAATAATTGAACAAGTTAATGAGTTACGGTTTGAAATTGATAGTACTCCGCCGGACTATTCGTCCTTGAATTCCATTGAGGATTTATATTCATGCATAAAATACAAACGTAACCTCATACTTGGAAACAACAAAACATTCACGCCAGAACAGAAAAAAGGAATCGTAAAATTGCCACCTATACAGCTACCCTCCTTCGATGGAAAAACTGAGAACTGGCCAATATTTTACGAAATATTTCGTAGTAATGTTCATTCGAATACCGACCTGACGGACCCGCAACGTGTGCAGTATTTAATCAGTAATTTGACTCATGATGCCTTAAAAATAACTGCAGGTATTGTTCCCACAGGGAATACCTATAATATAATTTGGGACAGTCTTGTCAAAAAGTACCAAGACAAACGTAGTTTAGGTATTCATTATCTGAATAACATTCTGGACATTAAAAGTTGCGCCGGTACAGCCGTTGGTTTAAATACATACATAGAAAATTATTCCGCGTCTGTCGCTGCATTGAAACAGTTAGAAATTCCCGACCTATTAGATTTTGTATTACTGCATTGCGGTTTGAGGAAACTTGATTCCCAA
This sequence comes from Anorthoa munda, assembly GCA_945859665.1. NCBI lineage: Eukaryota > Metazoa > Arthropoda > Insecta > Lepidoptera > Noctuidae > Anorthoa > Anorthoa munda. The sequence goes on along the minus strand of OX243913.1, from coordinate 8,032,157 downwards.
ACACTACAGCAATTTGAGAATAGCGTTAGTGGGAAAGAATTACCTTCTTATAAGGAATTTATCTCTTTTATTCAAGATTATGTCAAAGTACTCGAAAGGTCGCATAATAATAATTCACAGGCCGAGCCGCGCGCAAAGTGTAGTATATTAAATTCACGTAAACAAAACACGCCAGGTACTTCAAAGACATTCTTCTTATCTAGTAATGAACCGGAAACAAACTGCCCGCTTTGTAAGAAAAATAAACATCAGCTGTTTCATTGTCAACAATTTAATAATATGGATTCACCGCAAGTTCGTTTCGAATTTATTAAATCGAAACGTGGCTGTGTAAATTGTTTAAGTTTGTCCCACTCATTAACTAAATGCAAATCACGTAATGTTTGTAAAACTTGTAAAAAACAACACCACTCTTTACTGCACTTTTCCGACTATAAAAATGATAATACGACTGAGCAGTCGCCGACTCAAGCCTCGGCCACCGCCGTCCGCGTTGGGCCGACAGCGATCGCTGCGGCGACGGAACCCGAGCGCTCTGTCTCGCTTAGCGCGGGCGCTCGTTCGACCGGCTCAAGTTCAACGATTTTATTGTCTACCGCACAAATCTACGCGCATTGTAACGGAAAGGACAAGCTAGTGGTGAGATGTTTGATAGATAACGGGTCACAAAATAATTTAATTACGATGGATTGTTGTAAACGTTTAAACATACCCATAACAAAATTACGTAATTCATCTTTACAAGGTGTTGGTATGACCTCGCGTCCCGTACATGGTTTTATTTATTTTACGATAGAATCACGTATTAATCCTAATAATAAGTATTATATTCACGCATTAGTAGTCGATTGCATTACGGATAGACTTCCCGCGAATCTTATTGAATTAAATGACAATATGTCATACCTAAATAATTTACCGCTTGCCGATTTAACCTGGAATATACCGGGAGGGATTGACGTTGTTCTTGGTGTTCAACTATTTCCGTACATATATTTGGGAAATAGGGTCGATTCATATTCTCGCGCACCGCCCGCTATTTTGACTACCTTTGGGTACGTACTTATGGGAGATGTTTCATGTCATTGTGACACAATACCTACTACTTCTTCATTCACCGCTCTTGCCAACATTGACATTGAGTCAAGTTTGCAGAGGTTTTTCGAGCTAGAGGAAATTCCATCTCAACGTTTTATAAGTCCGGACGAGTTAGATTGTGAAAATAATTTTAATTCTTCAGTTTTATTTAAAGATGGTAGATATTTTGTCGATTTGCCTTTTTCTCGAAACCCCTCTGAGTTAGGCAATTCTCGCGGAGTGGCTCATCGTAGACTGCTTTCACTTGAACGTAAATTTGAGCACGCGCCAACCCTACGCGAGAGCTATAACAAAACCATCACTGATTATATATCAGAAGGTTATTTATCAGAGGTACCAGACTCTGAATTGTCAGAAGAAGGTTACTATATACCGCACCACGCCGTTATCAGACCGGACAAAGATAGCCTTCGAATTGTTTTGGACGCTAGTGCCAAAACTCACTCAGGATTGTCACTTAACGACATTTTGCACGTCGGACCTAACTTACAGGCCGACTTGTTTTTGTTATTGCTTGATTTCCGTACGTTTCCTGTAGCTATTACCGCAGATATAAAACAGATGTTTTTACGAATCGGTGTAAATGAGCACCACCGCAAATATTTAAGAATTTTATATCGTTTCAACAAAAATGAACCTATACGCACTTTTAATTTTAACCGCGTTCCTTTTGGACTAAAGCCTAGTCCTTTCTTAGCCATGCGCACACTGCGCCATCTAGCGCGTGAGCATAGTGACCGCTTTCCTGAGGCTTCTAAATTGGTAGAAACTCAATTTTATATGGACGATTATGTCTACTCTGTCCCTGACGAACAAGTCGCAATGAGATTAGCTCGCGAATTAATAGATCTATTTAAATTAGGTTCTTTTGATCTCGTCAAATGGGCCAGTAGTTCACCCGCATTATTAGAGATTCTTCCAGAGTCTCACCGCTCGCCAGTGAATTTTTCTGGTACAGATAATAATAATTTTAAAATCCTTGGCTTATCCTGGGAACCCGCTAACGATAATTTTTCCTTGACGACTATTGCATTAGGCAGCAGGTGCACGAAACGAATGATTCTGTCGCTAGTTGCCCGCTTGTTTGACGTACTTGGCCTTGTGGCTCCTGTCGTGTTGTACGCTAAAATCCTTATCAAGGAACTTTGGCTAGCTAAAATAGACTGGGACGAAGTTCCTCCTGAATCTATCACCAGTCGTTTTACTATCTTTGTACGCGATTTTCCCGCACTCTCTTCTCTAAATATTCCGCGTCATATTGGCGTTTTTAGAGAAGCTGTAGTGAATATCGTAGCCTTCTGCGACGCCAGCTTCAATGGTTATGGATGCTGTATTTATTTACACATCACTGATGCTGAAGGTGTCATCACCGTTCGGCTTTTATGTGCAAAGTCCAAGGTTTCGCCCGCAAAAATAACAACGCTAGCGCGATTAGAACTCGTCGCCGCTTTGCTTTTGTCCAAGCTTGTCCGCGTGGTCAGAGATAAACTTTCCGCTCGTGTACCTATTGCAGGTGTTTATGCTTTCTCGGATTCCTCTATTGCCCTCTCATGGATTCACTCGTCTCCTCACAGATGGTCTATATTTGTCAGCAATCGTATTGCTAAAATTCATGAAAACTTACCTGCCGCGTGTTTCAATCATGTGTCAGGAAAAGAGAATCCGAGTGACTGTCTTTCGCGTGGCATGTTGCCTTCAGTTTTAATAGCTCATTCATTGTGGTGGCAGGGGCCCGCTTGGCTTCGTCAGCCTGTAGAAGAATGGCCTTTAAAATTCACTCCGATTGAATGTGCAGCATTGCCGGAGCTGAAAGCAACGGCTTTAGTTACTAAAACTTTAAATGATGAACCGCATATTTTGGACACTATTGTCAACCGCGTTTGTTCATGGAATAAGCTATTGCGCATATTCATGTACATACTTAAGTTTACAAACAGACTACGTAGCCAGAGTTCTGTTAAAAATATTCAATCCGCTGAAAATTTCGTTATACGAATTCTTCAAAATATTCATTTTAATAATGACTTAAATTTATTAAAAACTGGTGAACTTCCATCGAAGAAGCTTCGCAGTTTATCAGTTTTTGTGGACGACCACGGTATTCTACGTGTTGGAGGCAGAATTTCCAAGTCTGACCTACCATACGAAGCGAAGCATCCCGCGCTTTTACCTAAACGCGATCGCATAGTTGATTTAATTATTGATCACTATCATAATACTTATTGCCATACCGGTCCTGGACTATTGATGTCCATCATAAGACAGCGGTTCTGGATATTGGATGGCAGGACTGTTATTCGTTCTCGCTGCCGCAAATGCAATACTTGCTTTCGTTTAAGTCCTACGCATCCAACTCCAAAAATGGCTGATCTGCCTGGATACCGTGTTCGCGATGCCAAGGCCTTTGTACATACTGGGGTAGATTTGGCTGGCCCCATTTCTTACATACCTATTCGTCGCAGAGGTCAGCATTCGCACAAGGTATATATATGCCTGTTCATATGTTTAGTTACTAAGGCTATACATATTGAGCTTGTATCGGATCTCACATCAGAGGCTTTTCTTTCTGCCTTTAAAAGGTTTATAGCCCGCCGCGGTCCAGTGTCTGTTCTGTATTCAGACAATGGTACCAATTTTGTCGGTGCTAAGGCACAGCTCAACGACATTTATTCATTTTTACTAAACTCGACCGTGCAATCCGATATCAAGCAAGAGCTTCTTAAAACCCGCATTGAATGGAACATGATCCCACCCCGCGCTCCGCACTTTGGAGGTCTTTGGGAGTCTAATATTAAAAGCGTCAAGACTCATTTGTACCGAGTCATAGGGAAACAACTTCTCACTTATGAGGAACTTTCGACCGTTTTGGTACAAATAGAAGGTCTGCTAAACTCTCGACCGCTTAGTGTTTTATCGACGGATCCGCATCCAGACGTGCTCACGCCGGCACATTTTTTAATGTCCAGTCCGCTTACATATCTGCCTTCTTCTGAACTAACAGAAGAAAGCACTAATTTAAAAAATCGCAAAAGGCTGTTAGACCAGCTTGTATTATCATACTGGAAAAAATGGCGAATTGAGTACTTGCACACGTTGCAGGTTCGTCAGAAGTGGTGCACACCTGATCACCCTGTAGAGATCGGTACTGTCGTTCTCTTGGGTCAAGATAGTGTACCGCCTTTAAATTGGCCACTAGGCATTATAACACAGGTGTTTCCTGGTTCGGATGGCATAGTTCGAGTAGCTTCAGTCAAAGTCGCGTCAGGTACATATAAACGTCCTGTCACGAAGCTTTACCCTTTGCCAACCCAATAGAATAGTTAACACAAATATATTAGTTCTTGATTAAAGTTAAGACAAATCTAGCTTATAATTCTATCATAAATTAACTTAGATTATCAATATTAAACCGCTTACTTAATTAATAATCTTATCATAATTAAACCGCTTACTTAATTAATAATCTTATCATAATTAAACCGCTTACTTCTGAGTGCTATTAAATGCATTGAAAAATCGTTTCAGACTACTATTGTCAGCTTCTGTAATGTATTCAGACCGCCATATTTTTTATTTTACCGCTTATCGCATCTTCACCCCGTTAGGTTACTACTGATAGGGTATACATTTTTCTTTTGAAAGTCTTGGACCTTTCAAGGCGGGGAGTATGGTGTGGCAGATATTCGCCCCCTATTAGCCTATAGCATAATATTTATTAGTAATAGTCTATGTGATGGCTTGGGAGACCTTTGACATCTGCCTTGCGAGATTTTGCTATCGTAAACCGAAAACTCACAGAGGGCACCACCCTAGCAAAATCGAATATGTGCTTGCGACGCCATATTCCCACCACTAGTTCAGTCTAAAAAACTCACCGCGTCGCGCGCACGCTAATTAGAGCGTCGAATTTTGGTTTTCTTCCTAATTTGAAAATCATCTCCAATTCTGGAGCACATTGTAACCCCAACAGCCTAGATATCAGCAGTGTATGTTTGACTGGATATTTGGAACACTGGTGGCCACCAAGAAGATAAGAACAACGGGAATCTTTTAGCATCTGGAGCGACCGACCCTGAAGGAGCATCGGTAAGCGATTTGCAATTTTCTCGTTGGCTTTCACGTCGAATGGTCCCCAATGTCTTTCCTATAGGCTAAATATAGACGAAATTGGACTTCTACGCATCCACGTGTGAAGTCGTAATAAGTTCTCATCCCGCACATAGGTGCACGGCTATTTACACGCCTGCCCCTCCACAAAGTATTTTTGGTAAAGTTGTCAAAAAATAAAAGACCCGTTTTGACAGCTATCAAAATACTTAATAATAATTAAATTTGATGCTTGCGAATAATACTCGTTGTCATAGTGTATCGGTAACATTGTAATTAATTAGTATTATGAATCAGATTTTTCAATTTCTTACGTAGAAAGTTATCGTGGCATGTAAAATGAGAAACGTCAACGGACTTCTTTGATTGTGACGGCTATAAAGGTACCGTATTTAGTAAAATCTTTATTATTTTGACATTAAAAACATACACTTCAAATTTATTTATTTGTATAGATGTACCTATGGTATAGACAACAACAATTACTTTTGAATTATAGGTATCAAAAGGCGTACAAAGGAAGAGCTTTAGTGCGTACCACCGGAGATGCCTCGTGTTCTGCGAATTGCGAACGTATGGTTTGGTCGATAAAGTGTCCTTTGTCGTCTTCGACACTGGGTATAAAATCACTTGCCCGTACATAACATCACGCCTGTATTCTCCGAACGGTCATGCAGAGGTGCACATATATAATACACCCATATTTTGCCAATACAGGAGCTACAGTGAGAATAGGGATGTTTCCTGGGTAGAAAAAATGATAATTCTATTTAGTTCGTCAGTGAGATTATCAAATAATATTGGACACGTATTTTTTGCTTTACTAAATCAATAAAAATTTACAAATATAAAGCGCATCAAAGTTCAGTAGTGGGGGCTTGTGGCGTCACTAGGCAGTATAAAGTTGCGATATCACGCGTTGAAATATCGTAAAACGTCACGCCGCTAGTACACTTTATACTAGCGGCGTGACGTTTCACGATATTTCAACGCAAGATATCGTCTTCACTTTATGTATACACGTGTCAAAAGAAAATATTCCAAATTGTGAAGTGAAAATTTGTACGTCAACACCACCAACTCTGCACGAGATTCCATTATGTATGAGCTATACTACATCGACGACGACTCTTTATTTCAATCCTTGAATTGGATCTCAGAAATTGCCGTAGTTTGGAGGGATAAGTACCGCCATATGTCACATGAGTTGGATCCACTCGGGTTAAAAAAACAAGCCTTCGAAAACTATCTCTCGAGTCTCGCCTCCCAGCTGTGGCCGGCCTAGTTTACAACTTTACTAATTCATGATCCAATAAATAGCCGATGCCTCGCAACATGTTGGAGACACACTTAATGCTATTGCGTCCCGAATATTTTTTGCCCGTTTTTCTTTGGATTACTGTTTCGCTTGATCGAAAAGAAAAATGGTTGTTCTTATGAACGTAATGTACGTGATGGAAATATGATATCGTTTCGTTAGCTTCAATTTTGGAATCTAGGCATTTTAGCTATTTGTCGCGAATTGTTAATACAAACAAAGAAGATGATTTTAGAAAACCGCTTGAGGTTTATGAACAGTATTTTTTTATGTATCTCTTATTTACAAATCTTTTATTATGTAGCCCATAACAAGCAGATTTTTCAAGCTTTCAGACATGTGTAGGACAGCAGGCTTTTCTTACTTTTCAATCTACAAAGTAGTTAATGTTCAAAAACTGTATACCACTCTCAGAACAGCCTGAAGCACTTTCTTCTTTAAAAATTCATTCTTGCTCACTTTACCGGCCTGCCAAAAGATGGCTACCCTCACTTTATTATATAAAGGACCCTCTTTAAAATACACCATGATTGCTGTTTTTTCCTGCTGTTCGTGTATCACCATAACGAAGATAAACTGCTTATCTACGTGACTTTAACTCCAATGTATATTGCATGAACGTGGGGTTGTATTTTGTTGAAATATTAAATAGGTTGTGCCCCTTATTAATCTTAGAAAGAAATCTCTTGCGTTTTGGGTTGGTGAATCAAAATGTGCATACATTTATATTTGGTTGAAGGATTGCTTAGGAGGAATTAGCAAAATAAGGTTCAAGAAATTAATTTGTAAAGACGGCAACGTATTGTGGCGTGGCGCGGGATCTACCAATCAAACGACTCTTTTCTAGCTCTTTTTCATAGCACAACGAGTTTCGTAGCCAATCAACTGCGTCAGAAGGCACGGCGCCACGTCACGATAAGGAATTGTTAGCTTTGAAGTAAAAATAAAAACAAAATAAAAAATAATTATTAATAATATTTAATTAATTCATTGAAACAACAGACATGGGCAAAGTTTTAATACATTTAGCAAACTCATATTGCATCAACGTTGTGGACCACTTGGTCTGCGGATATTATTTACGATGCTTCATTATTTATGTCATGCGAAGCATGTCGGTACACCTGGACCCGGGAGAATTCCCTGAACGCCTTATTTGGTCGATACCTCGGGCTACGGAGTACACACGACAACATAATTATAGTATAAACCAGTATATGCTGACCTCTTTTTTGTATTAAACTTCAGTTTAGTGAGAGGTCAGAATATATTAGAATTTATAGCTTGATATGCTGTCGTGAGTACCATGTGAGACGAGATAATCAAGCTACAAACTAGTATAAGCTGACCTCTTTTTTATATAGACTTTCAGTATATTGAGCGGTCAGCGTATATTGGAATTTATAGCTTCATATTTTACCGTCTGTACCATGTAAGACCGTGACCGATCTGTGAGTGGAATTTTGCAGGTAATAAATCATTATGACGTAGCACACGATACTTAGGTTATTTATTGACGATTCGGTATACGTTACAGGGGTATTTGGATGTAAGCTGGAGGTCTTATCTTGTGTTTTTTAATGATACCTATACCTTCATGTCTCGTGTATTTTTTTGGATCTTAATATTTTTTGGGTTCTGTACCTCACTCTCTTGTCCGTCTGTCCGTGTGTCACAGCCAATTTTCTCAGGAACGGGTGGACCTAGCAAGTTGAATTTATACAAGATACTGAAGTCTATAGTCCCTATTAGGTGTATAAAATCAATTTCCGATAAAAGATGTGGCCAAATTTAGATTTTTGCGAAAACGTGTATGTACCTAAATTTACCTTAATTTTCACATTTGAGATTTTTTGGAATTTTCCCTTTTACTTGAGCTGTAATACCTTGCTTTTAACCAAAATTGATGACTCTAGATCAAATGGAAGTACTTCCATAGGTTTTGGGTCGAAAACCTTTATCCCCCGTTCCCGTTGACATATAATCAAAAATGATACCAATTTTTTAAAGTAACATCACAAATCAAATCAAATCATTTATTTGCGAAATATGGGTAGTTTTCAGGGTGACATTTTTATATAAGTTCTTTAGACCATATCCTACCATGACAGGTGTGCAAAATATTATAATAAAATTAATAAAAATTACAATATCAATTAACAATTTCATCATCAATTTCATCATCAATCTATACATTATATAATCATATTATTGAAACAATTAATCAACTTAATTATTACATTATTTTCTCATTTAAATAATCATTCACAGAATAATAAGCCTTTTGAATTAAGTACTTTTTCAATTGGTTTTTAAATAAATTGAAATTATTAGATTCTTTTATGTACTTAGGTAGTTTATTATATATTCTAGGGCCCATACAAAATGCACTCTTATGAAACATAGCCGTTCTATGTCTTATTCCACTGAGTGAACTGGCAAGTCTTGCACTTTTTAAGGTTTCATAATTACTTAGGTTTGTTCTTATGTCCAATGCTTGTTCATAAATGTACAATGATGGGAAAGTCAATATTTTTAAATTAATAAATTGCGGTTTACATGTTTCAGTCGATTTTAATGCACAAATCGCTCGGATACATTTCTTTTGAGCTTTAAAGATAGTTTCTCTCTCAGTGCCATTTCCCCAGAACATTATACCATGCCTAAGTGTCGAACCAACATATGCATGATAAGCGGACTGAAGAGCACTTTGATGAACAACTTTTCGAAGCATATAAATGGCATATGAATAACGACTGAGTTTTGTGCATACTTGTTCAATATGTGTCCTCCATTTCATGTCTGAGTCTATGTGTAGTCCTAGAAATTTTGTAGTGTTGATATTATGTATTTTTGTTCTTTCGTAATTTATATTTAAAGTGCTATGTTTTGAATTTCTATTTTTAAATGTCATTATATATGTTTTAGTTAAATATATTTTGAGATCATTTAGTTTTAACCAGTTAACAATAGATGATAGCGTACAGTTTATTTCATGTTCATGTGTCTTAGGGTCTTTAGATACAAATATAGCAGTACTATCATCAGCATACAGAACCATGGGGGATTTGATTGATTTAGGGAGATCGTTAATGTATATAATAAATAGCAAAGGGCCCAGAATGCTCCCTTGTGGTACGCCTTTACAGACTCTTATTGGTGTTGACAAATGTTTCTTTTCTATTTTTGAGATATGTGAAATGCTAGAAATTTCAGTTTGTTGTTCTCTGTCACTTAAGTATGATTTTATGAGATCTCTAGCATTGCCTCGTATTCCGTACGTTTTCAATTTATTCAACAACACATCATGATTGACGCAGTCGAAGGCTTTTGTCATATCCATATAGAGTGCAGTGACTTCTTTTTTATTATCAATACCTTTTAGTACCATTTTAAGAAAAGTGTATAATGCATTGTTAATCGACTTATTTTTCCTGAAACCCATTTGTTCTTCCGACAGAATGTTGTGTTTTTCGAAGTAATTATATAGATTGCCATAAATTATTTTTTCAAAATCCTTCGATAAGACAGGTATCATCACAATCACAATATTAGTGATGTTAATAAATCTGTGGTTGAATCTTGGTCCATAACTATAATCCCCCCTATTACTTAGTTCTCACCATTACCTTCACATCGCTACCTGTTATACAAAAACAACTTGGTCTAAACTTCGTCATAACACACAAAGGCTCCAAAATGGCCCATTTTCTATCCACTGAAAAATAATAATTATAGAAGCGACACAAAGTCTCGTAACAATGTCGCAAAATTTTATACTCTCGCTTGTACAGTCTACAGCATAAATACGAGTACGTCACAATTACGCAAAGTTCAAAACCATTTTACTCGAGAAATAGCGATCATAGCTTTGAGAAAAGACCTATTATTAAATAGAAGTTTCGTTACAAAAATACTGTGTTCGTAATACCGTTTAAAGTTTTCAATAGCAGAGAAAATTGGCTTTAAATTTTGCGTAATAAAGTTTTTCGGGCAAATTTTCGCCACCAGAGGCACTAGACGAGTTTCATTCGATGTCAGCGACGGCGAAGACCAAAATTCCAAAATTTAAGCGATTGATTGATTGATTAATTCCATAGTGCTTGACAATTCCATACATATTTACAATCGTTATCGCGACGCTTACGATAGTTGATAGAATGTCACTTGTCGAGACACGTGTATGGTGTGTGTGTGGTAGGCTCTAGAGCCTCAGTTGGCGCCACTTTGGCATGGCCATAACTTGGAAAACTTGTGACATCAACATGACGTTGACGTCAAATTAACTATAATTGTCGAAAAACATAAGCGCTTTAACAGGTACATGTACCTATCGTCTCAGTGTTGCCACCTAGTGCGCATCATTTGAAAAAACCTTAATTGTTTCATATTTATGCTCGTGACTGTACATTGTGCTTGTATCTTTTGTAAATTCGCACCAATTTGTGCTATCTGTACACCGCAGTGAACATTCACGTTATTATCGCTATTGTTACACTCGTTATGTTATGTTACCTTTTCCGTATCGTGCATGTTACGTGTCGTGTAAGTTATTATTGCTCTTGCTTTTGATATGAGGGAAAAACTCGAGGAGATAAGTGTTCGTTTGAAGAACACGGAAAACTGTGCCAAGATGACGGAGGTAACCCAAAGACAGCTTTATCAATAAGAAACTTTTTGCAGAAAAATTGGGCGATATACGGTTTACAATCATCTATGAAAGTAGGTTCACAAATAGGCTGTAATTTGGTGTTTTGATTGATTTCCTCCAACTCTTCCACGTAGTTATAGTGGCCTAATTCTTCGTCATATCTACGGCATTACAATTATATATTGTTAGTCAAAATACCTCCAAACAGTCCAGTTTAAAGTGTACTGCTGGCCTCCTCTCTGTGAGAAAGGGAATGGGCCATAATCCACTAAGCGGGCCCAGTGCGGATTAGTGGATGTCACATGTCACATGTCTTAGAATATTTATTTTGTACCCATTTTTTTGTATCCTTTCACAATGTTGTCCTTTATAACTCAAAGGTTGACTGGTAGAAAATGCCTTGTTGCATTAAGTCCGCCTATGTTCCACTATTGTACATGAAGTTTAAATAAATAAATAAATATTTGGTTCTAGCACATGCCGTGTTCGTGTAGCACGGTTTCCTCACGATGTTTTTCTTCACCGTTTTAGAGCAGTGTCATGATGAAATAATTTACACAAAGTAATGCGCTTGTCTGGGTTTGAACCCAGCTCTAATTCTAGCTTTCGTCTCTAGTAAACCAAGACACCTACTTACTCTAGTTTCAGCTGACGAGTCACACTACACTTGCGCTATAAAACATCCAAACTTTAAGTAATACATCTCCAAAAAGCTACTTACGAAACTGAAGGTTAGTGAAGAGTTCTTCACTCTTCAGTGGAATTACTTGAGAGTCTGCATAGACTACGGAACGTAGCATTGGCAACAACTAGAGTCACCATTGCTCATTTAAATAATATTCTGGGCCGTGAAACTGTCCTGAGCACATGTTTCTGTAGTCATAACTATAGTCCGAATTGTCCGATGACTAAACGGTGATACTAACTGACCCGCTTTTTAGGGTTCCGTACCCAAAGGGTAAAAACGGGACCCTATTACTAAGACTTCGCGATCCGTCTGTCTGTCTGTCTGTCTGTCTGTCCGTCTGTCTCCAGGCTGTATCTCATGAACCGTGATAGCTAGACAGTTGAAATTTTCACAGATGATGTATTTCTGTTGCCGCTAATACAACAAATACTAAAAACAGTATAAAGTAAATATTAAAGGGGGGCTCCCATACAATAAACGTGATATTTTTGCCGTTTTTTGCTTGATATTAATAACGGCAACAGGTAGACGCTTGAAATATTCACAGAATGTTTAGTTGTATATTTACTTCAAAAATAATAATTAATAAATTAAAATAAAATAAATTAAGGGGGGCTCCCATACAACAAACGTGATTTTTATGCAGTATTTTGCGATAATGGTACGGAACCCTGAGTGTGCGAGTCCGACTCGCACTTGGCCGGTTTTTTGTATGGACAGTTTTGACAATGCCGTTTCTAGCATCGCACGCCAAGGCGTACACTTTAATAGAATTATATAATGCAAGTCCCTCCATCACATCACATTTTCACGAACAAATTTACTTGCCGATGAATGAAAATATTTCCATTGCCTTGACCAACGTTTTCTGTACTGTTTTTACAGCTCAATATGGCACAATTAGGTATTTTTCTAGATTTTGGTGGATGTCCGGTGGCGATAATGCTAAATGAAACAGATCAAAGTACGATTATTTTGATCGTACTTTTACTGCATCATATAATCGCGTCATCTAGTTAGATTTATATCTGTGGTTCTGACGCATTAAGAAGACGAGCCTTCTCGAAACTATCTTGGTGGCACCATCTGTCTCACTATCCTGAACCCACAAACGATCCAAGTTTGTTTCGACGTTCGGGCTTTTACTTGCTATTTTCTAGTAAAAGTTGTTGAACTTCATATTTTATAGCCCTTTCGACACCAGTTCTTGTAGGTACGAGATTTAGTAGAAATGTATGTGTAGGTAGGTAGTTATGTATGAATAGCTTAGAAAAATAGGTCTTGTGTTGGTGATCTTTTTAATAGCTCGACGCGATTCGATTTATTTTAATACCGATACGCGATTTTTACTAAACAAAATTGAAAATACGTTACATACACATAGATGAAATGCGATCGATTTGCAGTTGAACTTTTCATAAAAATAGCGAGCGCAATATCGCCTATGAACGCAATTAAATTGCGTCGCGCCTATCACAAAGTCCCTAGAAGTAACTTAGCATTGCCAACTAATTTTGATCTTATGAAGTCGATTCAAAATTACCAATGTCTGAATTGATTAAAATAATAAAAAAGTAAATTCAATAATAAAAAACCCGACTGTTTAAGAAGCGAACTAAAAAGACGTAAACAAGAAGAAATTCATGCTATTCAGTCGGAGGATAAATATTCGCGAGCTGCCTGACCAAAACCAGATGTATTCGGTAAGTATTATATATATATATATAATCTTGAAACCCTTTATTTTGATAACCCACACGAAAGATTAGCATAAAAAGAAAATTTTGCGTTTGATCTCTAGTACGCCACAAAGGAATAAACATACATACATAGTCTAGACTGATAAACACATTACGCTCCTTCGGTAGTCGGGTAAAAATAGACTCTCTATTTATTCAATCGAGCCTATGTTTTGTGAACACAGCAAAATTCTCCACTAAAGTCTGAAGTATGACACCCGTACATAATTTACCATAATTCGATCGTTAACAGAAGCTGCCAGGTAATATCTACTTTACTTGGCACCAAGAAGGCCTATCAATTAGCCGGGCCATTGACGCGGAAAAACTGCCTCCCTCTTATAAAGGTCCTCCTCACAAAATTTCGTGAACATTTATTTACGTAATTTTCATTATTTTAATGACGACATTTCATTTTATGCTTTATACCGAATTCAAATTAACAAGATAAATTTATTTTTTAGGGACACCGTGGAAAATTGTTTTTTGAAACGTTTTTCCGTGTAATAATTGGGATCTACCTATGGCCAAAAATAGCTGTTTTGTTAACTTTTTGCAGTAATTAAAAATTGGGAGGAATTCGTTTTTATACTGGCAAATAAACGATATCTAAATACACAGATAACGCATACTTTCCCTATTTGTTTTTATCGTCTACTATGTTTGTAACTGACGTAAATAAAAATAAAATCTTTTTCTTTATTACACATGTAAGTACGAAATACTCTTTATTGCGAGCCTAACAGCGCAAGCCATACTGACTTAACAGAATGCAAGTTCCCAAAGTACCCTGAAAGGGCTTGACTTGAGATTTCGATACTATTCAATAAGATTATTAGATTAGGAGCGCTCTTACAAAATACGCTTAGCTACGAGGCCTGTTGTCTTAGTAACAAGGTTGCCACTTCAAAGTTCTAGGGATGGGAGTAATTCGATTAAAATGATGCGTATCGATCTTTGGTAAAGTGTAGTTTTACATCACAAATGATGTAAAATCTTACAATATTATTTTGATCCATTTTAATTTGCCAGGATGTCATATCAGGAATAGATACTCTTAAAAGAGTCCAATAAAAGCACTGAAAAATTAAAATAATATAGGAGATTTTTTTGCTTTTATCAACCCTAGAAGCGCCTTAAATAATTACAAAAGCAGATAATCGATAAATTACTTGACTTAAGAATAAAGCATAATAAATGAATCAATTTACAGAAAGTTTCCTCAGCCTCGGTTAACAAAGGGTTCGGTGTTCGCTGCCTTGAATAGCTTATTTTGCGCTAATCACCTAACTTTTAATTAATGACATCGTTTAAGTGTATAAAAGTAAACGAACTACAGTCATCATTCTAGAAGAAAACCCACGCAATTAGTTTTGGGAGCACGTCAGCATCTCGTGACTGATGATCTTCATATTTTCTTAGAGAGTGCTGATTTTGCGAAATATTTTTGCTTGCTTGTCAAAAAATACGTGGCTTTATATCTAGAGGCCAATAGACCGATTATTTTAACTTGGTTAGCTAGCCTACGTCACTATTAGCTACTCTTATTCATAAAAATCTTCTGATTTTTTTAGCTTGGTATGTTTGTATCTATGTAACGGAATTTTTGCACGTGATTTTCATCCCCTTCAATACGTCGGATTTATTTAAAACTTTGCACACTTATCAAGGACCGATGACAATGCAATAATTTAGATAGTTTGTCCCATTATCCTTACCAAGATGTTCAGGATTAGCAAATTTTAAATATCCGATACCCGGTACTGTCTTTGTGCCAAGTACCAAGGCGTGTGCCAAGACATGCGCATGGCTTAATTTTTAGTTATTTCATCACAGAAGAAGTAAGGTACCTATGACGATGGTCGCGGATAAATTTGAAATAAGAGTTACCGCGGCACTGGCTCAAGCAACTGAAGGAACACGGGTGAGTTTTAGGCAGTAAAGACACTTCACCCAGAGCGGGAGAAGTCATTGGATGATATACCACACAAAAAAAATCTTACCTATGACGATTAACAACAACAGAATATGTCGCTTGAGATTTGAATACACTGAAAGTAAGAGTAAATAATCTCATGATAAATACCGCTAAAGCATTTTTTCTTTAGCTCGCTCTTTGACTAAAAACAACTTTGATTTTTTTACTATAAAATACCGATAATTTAATATCCTTACCTTCAGAAGGTCCACATAATGATTCAGGCAGACCCTAAATCAATACCTAATGTTAAACCGACCTTCATACGTAATGACGACCACTTTTCACTCAACCCGTGCTGATCCACAATAAATTCAAATTACAGTGATATGACACCATTAGTGCCTAACGACTATAATCACGTACTATCGTATTAAAGTCACATTACATCACATGTGGTTTTAACTTACGCATTAGCAGTAGTTTTGAGGACTTGGGATCAGGAAATGATGGATGATTCTGTGTGTTTAGGCCCAGTTTGTGTTTGTAGAGGCTCAACAATCACGCATTTGGAGATACTAACTTTGACAGCCACTTCGTCGTACAGTACAACAATTTTCTTAATGTCTCTCGGCAAACTTCGTGTTTCGTGAGTCGTCGGATTTCTATCAGTTGCCCTTTACACTTGGTGCAGACCGGACGCTCTCAATTAACTTGGAAGTATATAGAGTTGTTAATATTCTTTTAACTTAGTGTAATTTATTTAAAAAATGAGAGGAAAGCTGCCAAAGTCGCAGGCAAAAAATAGTTTTACAACTCTATATAGTTCACACGGCAATCAAAACGAAACAACAATAAAGTTTAGTTCAGAATTCAAATGATTATACTCGATAAACCTAATAATTTATGGACATGGAAATCAGCATATGTTTTTAGTTCTGTAGTTTCTGCCTGCCCCATTGGAAAATAGGCGCGGGTTTATGTATGTATTTGTTCGTTAGCATATATGTGGGAGAAATATCTAATTACTATTTTTTTATAATATTTGAGTATCTTTTTGAGTTACTTCCTGTTTAATAAGTTTATCTATTGACCACGCACTTGACTGACAAGCAAGCCGCACTATAAAAGATTGTGCAAGAGGTTGTTCAGGGTAGACTTAATCATGTTCCAGCCCTAGTTGTCCCCCCAGCGACGCCCTGAGCCGAGGTTCGACCCCATAGGAGATAGTCCTCAGCGTGGACGCTTAGGTTTACCTTTTTTTGGCTGGCTGAAGGCTCTAGTTTAGTCTCCACAGTATCGCCCGGTTTGGCAGTAGCCAATCATCTGATTGAACTGCAAGAGGCCAATAAAAAAAAATCGTTCAGGGCAGTTTTACGTCGGACTCTGAACGGTCAGGTATGTGTTGGTTGTTCTTGATTTATTATTAACTAGCTTCTGCCAGCAGCTTTGCCCATGTGAATGTCTAAAATAATCACAAGAGAACATGTTCCCTTCCCAGTTGAAATAAAACAAAAGTGGATGATGAGTGAGTGATGTGGTATAGTGGGCAATTTAGATTCTCATTGCGCATGACTGCGCAGCACGCGCATCCATAGACAATGACACTACTTTGAGCCCATACGCGCCAGTAAATTAAAAAGAAAAAGTATGCTAAAAAAATTAAAAAGTTATTTTATGATGCAGTTGTTAGAAACTTGAAGGAAAATGTTGCACAGTAAAGATTTATTTTTTAAATTTTACCTTTCAACGAATATAGAGTACGTGTATTTACAATATTTTTTTAGTTCATATTTTTTTAGGAGCATTACGTTTTGAGTGTAGATAAATATGATTATTTTGTGCCCAGATGATTTACATTTTTAATGTGCTGTGTCATCTTTATGTAATAAGATTATGGTAAGTATTATATTGAAGTTATTATGCTGTTTTGATTAAAATGGTCTAAATTATGCATTGATTTTTACCCTCACTTTCTGCCTATAATCTCACATTTTTCTTTACCACCCTTTCATATGTTTCGAATTTGCCATGTTTCTCTAGTTATCTACAAATAAATATAAGCAAGCTGAAATGGCAATAGGCCGACCATAAATATAAGCCGTAGAACTCATGATTACTGTGTAGAGGTGTTTTTAACCTGTGATCGCGAATCGGTAAAAGTGAGAATATAGAATGCAATCGTGTTCTACCTCACTTTTGAAGACTTATGTTTGGCTAGATGGACCGATCCAAAGTTGTCGAGTATGGTGATGATTGGCGAGCGATTGAAGAAACCTATGTCCAGCAGTGGACAACTGCAGGCTTATGGTAATGATGACGCAAATGCTTTTTTTTTTCTAATCCAATTTTAATACAGAGGTGTTACTTAATTCTAAACTCGCCAAACTTTTACGATTGATGGCGAGAGGCGCTCTTTCACATCACAATGCACCACCTTACTTACAAATCAACTACTTATAATATTATATACTGTTAAGGTTTAATCTTATGCACATATATAGTTCTGTTTGCTATTCTGTATAATGTTTTTTTAATTTTGTTTTAATTGCTCCTTTACAAATTTTTACATTTTCTCTTAATAAATCTATTTTGTTAAACACTAGGTACCAAATACTTAGATGTTCTCTTACCATAATAATTTGTAATCTGTGGTTGAGCCAGTTTGTTCTCTCTAGCCCTACGTGTGTTGTACTTGTTTTTAACATTAAACTTATAATCATCATTATAATAATATTCTAGACCTACCAAATATTCTAATTCTTAATTCTTTATTGTACACAAAAAATTACATATACAACATGAGTGATTATACATATAGTTGACGTACAAAGGCGAACTTAACTCAAAGAAGAGTTTTCTACCAGCAAACCTTAGAGTGATGGAGAGAGTTTACAAAAGGAAGAAGAAAAGTAGTCCAGTACAATTTTAGAATAATATAAAATAAATCATAAATATACATACATACATAAGTACAATATATATATATATATATACACTACTCCTACTTTACTACTACTTTTACTACTACAACTTCTACTTTTTTATCTATGGGTATAATTTTACAGATGGGAAATAAATTATCATACTCTTTGCTCGCAGAACGGATGGCCGATGGGGCAGAAAGGTTCTGGAGTGGCGACCGCGAACCGGAAGACGTTGCGTTGGAAGGCCTCCCACTAGGTGGACTGATGACCTGAATCTCCAATTATCATTATCATCGTTATCAAAGTTGTTACAAGAATATTTGTATATAATAGGTACTTACATACAAAATCGTATATTTTTAAATAGTAATTTGGTAAAATCAATTTCGAGCGTTCGATGAGCGAAAGAAGACTTGCCATGATGAACGGTCATAATTAATCAGATATTTTCAATTTTTATTTTTCTGAGACATCTTTTCCACGGCAGACCATAGTTCACCGCTATTTCGCTATATAATTAGTCCCCTAATGATGAGGAGCTACATTATACAACCGAGCATCATTTTTGTTGACCTTTCGCGTTATCGCTGTCTTCTTGTGCCATTATATTTCTCTCTCGGTCTTGTGTTAGTTTAGCAGCTTAAGCCAAGTTGGGTTTCAATCATGAAAGCAAATATATATAATGGATAAAATAGTATGGTCCCATAATGTTGTCTATACCTATTATCCTAGATTCGATATTATCACACTTATATATAAAGGCGTGTTTGTATGTTTATTACTTCTTCATACCCTAACGTCTGCACGGATCTAAATAAAATTTGGCACAGAGATAGATTATAGTCTGGAATAGAACAGAAGATAATTTTTGTCCCGAGAATATGTTCCCTTATAACCGCTGGCAGAAGCTAGTATATATATATATTAGATAATGCCTTTTTCCTATTGAATAGGCAGAAATTAGAGAACGAACCCTGCTAACATCATTACATACCTACTGCTTATGCTTCATTCTTACAAGTATCGGTCTATAGGTCGGGGGTTCGAGCCCAGGCAGGCGCTTTACTTTGCGTAAATTATTTCATCACCACTGCTCTCAAAACGGTGAAGGAAAACATCGCGAGGAAACCGGCATGTCCTAGAACCAAAAATTCGAAGACATGTGACATCCACTTTAATTTAATTTAATTTAATTAACGCTCATACATTTAGTCATACACGCACGCCGCGACTTATTGGTTAATAATGTTCGATATTATGAATAGTTAGTTATATCGAATGGTAAATGGTTTATGTACGTAGGTACCTAAATGAAGCTTTCGTACTTCTAGTGTTGAAGACACATACTTTTCAATAACATTTTTTTCTTAAACATTGACAGAAGAACTACAAAGTCAATAAACACAGTGACAAAAATCGAAAACAATAAGTGGCTTCACGATTGCAGAGGTAATTGAATTTCGTCCGGAGTGGTCTGATGTTTCTCGTTAGCCCCCGTCGCTTCGAATCATTTCAACGGAACCACAAACCGAATGTCAATCTATATTCAAACTTCGTTTTCACACCGAAAATACAAAGCGGATTTTTGTTTCACCCGTTCGAATGGATTCTTTTTTTAAAACGACACGAGTATGCAATTACCAATAGGTATTGAGAGAGCCGTGTTACAGAACTATATTTGAACAGTTCAATATGCGAACTACGCTTTAAATTGTAACAAAGTTACTAGTATTAATAGGGACGTTGAAAAGCTTTTAGCTCTAAGGCGATGATAGCTCAGTGGTAGTGACGTCGGATACCGAGACGAATGTCGCGGGTTCGAATCCTACAATGAGCTTGAGCTTTCGGTGAAGGAAAACATCGTGAGGAAACCATAGCACGGTGGTAGGGTACTTTGTAGTACCCGCCTGGCTGGCAACCACCCTCAAGTTGAAAATCTGTCGCCAAGCACCTTCCGGTGTGTTCCGACAGCAGCACTTGAGAGCCAGTTCCCTTCTAGGCTTTGTGTGCTTACCACCATCGGCCACATCATCACTGACCACGGTGAGATTGTGGTCAAACACAGGCCTATAAATAGTAAAAAAAAAAAAACCATTCTCATCAGTTTAGTTATTTTGTTACTTTCAATTTGTTTTATTTGTCAGGGAAATTATTTTCTTTTGTTATCTTTGCTAATTTTCCATTACTTCCAAAAATAATTGATGTTGGTTATTATTTTATTACTATACTATATTTTTACCCGTTTTTGGCTTTGTGCCCGTTCGTGGTTTATCTCCCAAAAACCTTGCAATTTTTCGGCATATTTTTATTAATTAATTTATTATTCGGCTCAACGATACTGTATGTAGCTTTATAACAGTGAATATTTTTCTGAAATCTCAGAGATTACCATTTACGAACATATAAATAACAATTTTACCTCTAAAAATAGTTAGCATTAAGATTAAGTACTTTTTTTAAGAGACATTAATATACAAAATACACGAACAACCCATTTCTGCATTCAAAATAAATAGTTATATTTCCACCACAATCACTTACTTCCGCGGCTTCCATTTTGGCGGTACGGCAACAAAATCCGTAAACAAACGCTCTCGCAACGGAAATACGGGGCTTACGTATTCTCAAAGGACTGAGCATCTGGTTTGTAGCAAATTTAATACAACACGTTACTTAAGCCGCGGTCTCCTCTCTAGGGGAGAGCGAGGAACGCTTCCGGCCGCATTGTAAGACTAATTCACGCTTCTTTCGCTTGTAATCGGATTAGAAAGGTGCAGAGGAGAGTAGGCACCTTTTTCACCTTAGTTAAGTGCGTGAAACAGAGCAGTCGTTTCAGGTAAAATACTGGTATTCTGCTGAATCCGGTTCGACTGGAAGCCGACCCCGATGAAATGTAAATGTATGTGAAATGTCTTATATTGATGTCAAAGCATCTGTGGACTTCTGCCCCGTACCATGATGTGCCAAAACTATCATGGTGCGATTGGGAAAAAGGGACAGATGTATACAAGTCATATACATCTATATTCCTTACGCAACTCTTGAAATAACCTTGCTCTAAGAGCTTATGGTGTTCACGCCGCGGACCAGGGAGGGGCCTGAGAGGGCGCGCGGGGGGAGCGCACACGCGACGCGCGGCTTGCGCCCGCGCCCGCGACACACCGCTACAGTATAGCTCCATGACACCACGTCGTCCTTTATTATTATTAAATATATAATATAGTAGTACCTAAGAATTTAATATCTATGCAGAAAACAATAAATAAGTAGTATACATAAAGGAAGCATTTAAATGAAGAAAACCCTACCATCTCATCAAGAGCTGTGCTTGAATAACCGCTCCGACAACTGGCGACCGTGACAGGACCTCGCAAGAATTTTGGATTAAAAAGTGCACGGCGCCGCCATTTTTTGTTGAAGCTTGGGTGAGCTATCCGCTGGTGCCGCGCTGCATGCATGGCTTACAAAACACGCTATAAGAAGGACGTTACCCAGGGGAGTGTGGCTTATTATTCCTTTCTATCCACCTATTTCCTTTCCTAGGTATCAATATTGTGTGAAGAGTGTGTGATTTTCGTCGTGCGCCGGCTAGTGCCCAGGGCCCATGCTTTTTTTTTACATGTGCATTTTTTTCCTTTGTTCCACGAGGTCAGTGGTTTTTTTTCTCAACGTTAAAAGTGTTTCTCATTCTTATGTATTTTGCGTAAATTGCGTTGCAAGCTAATTGCTTTTCTTCATGAAATAAATACCATCATAAAGTAAATGGTAAATTCATTAGACTATCGCAAATTAAAGCTTTAAAATCATTAACCTAACCGCAATCCGCAAAAATACCTACTTGTAATAGTTTCTTACATATTCTTAATAAACATTTTCAGTGATCAGTTACCGCGTAGGCGCACGTGCTCGGGCCTGAGCTGTGCCGTGTGCTGGCGAGCTCGGCGTGGTTGGCGTGCCCGCGGTGACTATTCAGACTTGGTGTAGCGTGTGTCATCTTTAAATCTGCGTGTTGGACGGACCATCGAGCCTCTTTATACCGGTTTGATTGCACAAGTTACTTTGCCTAACTTCTTTATTTGTCCCAACGTCTTACTTTCTTCAAAATGCCTGATTCTAAGGCCGAGCAGAGCTCTGAGAGGAAAGAAGAGAGACGCGTAGATATGAAAGAGTTAATAAAGCAGCGAGGTACATATAAAATGCGTTTAACAAAATTTAAAGATTATATTGCCATTTTAAATCAAATTAGTTCAAGTGAGATTACAAAACAACAAATTAAAGAATTAGGTTTACGATTATGTAGAATTCAATCTCTTTTATCAGAGTTTGATGCAATTCAAACGCAAATTGAAATGCTGTCAACAAAGATAGATGAACAAATTGATGAAAGAGATAACGTAGAATCTCAATTTTATTCTCTCATCTCAGCAGCTCAAGAAATTATTGATTCTCATTCTAGTACTGAAGAATTTAGAAGCGTAGGTGCTAAAACAATTTGTTCAAGTCATGATAGTTGTAATAATTTAAATAACATTAAATTACCAACAATAAAACTTCCATCATTTGACGGCAACTACCTCAAATGGTTGGAGTTTAGAGACACCTTCGAGTCTATTATCCATTCGAATGAGTCTATAGCTGATATCAACAAGTTTCATTATTTACGGTCCTCCTTAGAGGGGGCTGCTGTTGTCGTAATAAGGTCTATAGAGTTTACCTCTCAGAATTACAAGGTTGCTTGGGACCTACTATGTGAACGTTACGATAACAAAAAGATCTTGGTTAATAACCATTTGAAGGCATTATTTTCTATAGAGAGTTTAACGCGGGAATCTCCTCGAGCCCTTCGCTTTATTATTGATCACATTAATAAAAACTTAAGAGCCCTTAATTCATTAGGCTTGCCAACTGAACATTGGGATATTTTAATCACTTATTGGGTTACCAGTAAATTAGATTCTACCACTTTCAGAAAGTGGGAAGAACTTAAAAAGATAACAGATTTCCCGCCTTTATCAGATTTTATTCAATTTTTACGTGACCGCGCAGTCATACTTGAAACGATGCAAGTTACTAAAAATGATAAATATGATTCTAATAATAAGCCCAATAATCCTAAAACAACAAAGGCCTGTGCTACTTCAGCTGGCCGCAAACCTTTCAAAGAATCTGCTTGTCCGGTATGTCATGAAGTTCATCGGATAACAGAGTGCATTAAATTCCAAGAAATGAGTCTAGATAGTAGATTGAGTGAAGTCTTAAAGTTACACCTTTGCTCAAATTGTTTACGTAGGGGTCATAATGCTGAGAAATGTCGCCTCGGCACCTGTCAAATCTGTAAACAAAAACATAATACACTATTACATAAAAACTCTGAAATAACTAATGCGTTAGTTACACAGTCTGAGAATAACAATACCTCTAGTGTGTCGGCAATCGCTAGTGCTGTATCCTCTTGCTCTGTCTTTATGAGTAAACAAGTCCTTCTCTGTACTGCTTTAGTAAAACTAACCAATAGAAAAAATAATAAGACTTACCTTGCCCGGGCTCTCCTGGATGCCGGTAGTCAATCCTGCTTCATATCTGAAAACATTAAAAATAAATTAGGGTTAACTCCTATTAATTCACAACCAATGTGTATTAGTGGGGTTAATAACATGCAATTTAATATAACAGATTGTTGTGAACTTACCTTTAATTCCTTAATAAGTTCTTACAGCACGAATATTAAGTGTTTAGTTATACCTGAAATTATAGGTAACTTACCTAATAGTGACATAAATCCATTAGAATTAAACATACCGGGTTATATTCAGCTGGCTGATCCCGAATTTCATTGTTCTTCTCAAGTTGATCTGCTGCTTGGTGCTGATATTTTCTTTGATATCATTACTGCAAAGAAAATAAGCCTAGGTACTAATAAACCTATACTCCAGAGTTCTAAATTAGGATGGTTAGTAGCTGGGCCATTATGTAGCTTAGATTATAATGAACAAAAGAACTTACATTGTAATTTTACTAAGGAAATAAATAAAAACCTTACCAAGTTCTGGGAACTTGAAGAATTTCCTTCTTCAAGTACTTCTTACTCTGAAAATGATCATGTTTGTGAAAAACATTTTATAGAAAATACTTCACGTTTAGAAAACGGGAGATTTAATGTAAAAATGCCATTTTGTGAATCACCAGAAACAGCACTGGGCGATTCTTATAACATGGCCTTAAAACGCTTTCAGAGTCTGGAAAGAAAATTTATTAAAAATCCTACACTCAAAAAACAATATTGTGAGTTTATTGATGAATACGAAAAATTAGGACATCTAAGTAAGGTTGATAAACCATTATTTGGATATTTTATGCCACATCACGCTATATTTCGCGAAAATAGCGAAACGACCAAAGTCAGAGTGGTATTTGATTGTAGTGCAAAATCTAGGTCAGGAAAATCGCTGAACGACATCCAGTTTATAGGTCCGGTAATTCAGGATGAATTAATAAATATTTTAATTAGATTCCGTCAACATAAATTTGTTTTGTCTGGGGACATAACAAAAATGTACCGACAAATTATAATCGATCCCTCGCAGCGCCACCTACAATTAATAGTTTGGCGTGATGATGTAAACAAGCCACTAAAAATATTACAATTAAATACCGTTACGTATGGGACAGCATCGGCCCCATTCTTGAGTACGCGATGCTTACTACAGTTAGCAAAAGAATGTGACGATAAAATCATATCTAAAATAATACAACACGATTTTTATTACGATGATTTTTTGAGCGGTGCTGATACGGAAAAGGAACTTTCCCATATCTATAATTCAGTTAAAAAGGTACTAGCATCTGCTTGTTTTCCTATTCATAAATTTAGAACAAACTGTTCACAAATATTTGATGCTGACTGTACCTTGTCACAGTCATTGGACTTGAATAAACAATCAAGTGTATTAGGATTGTGGTGGTTTCCTGAGAATGACCATTTACAGTTTTCGGTTAATTTGGACCAAACAGTCAAGAACATCACAAAACGTTCTATTTTGTCTAACACATGTAAAATTTTTGATCCCTTAGGCATGCTAAGTGCGTGTACTATACAACTTAAAATCTTATTACAAAAGCTTTGGGTTTTAAAATTAAGTTGGGATGAGTTAGTTCCACAGAATATTAAGAAAGTTTGGGAAAGGTTTGTTTCCAATGCCCATATACTAGCTAACATTAAGGTACCTAGACATGCTTTATGTACTTTTCCATTGTTAATAGAACTTCATTGTTTTGTAGACGCATCCCAAGAAGCTTACGGGGCTTGTGTTTATTTACGTTCGGTAGACCGTCATAATAACGTACAAGTTATCTTGTTATGTGCAAAGACACGCGTCGCGCCGCTGAAACCAACTACGATCCCGCGTCTTGAGTTGTGCGGAGCGTTGCTGGGCGCGCGACTAGCCACTAAGGTGTGTCATTCACTTCGTTGTACTATTGACCGTAAGATCTTTTGGGCCGACTCAACCGTCGTTTTGGGTTGGATTCGAACACAACCTAAACTACTTAAGGCATTTGTTTGCAACAGAGTCAACGAGATTCATGAATTGACAACAAGGGAATCTTGGAGACATGTACCTACCACTTTAAATCCCGCTGATCTCGCTTCTCGAGGAGTCGATCCAGGTCAACTTCAGGGCTCATCTGTATGGTGGAATGGTCCAGATTTTCTGTTGCAAAATGAAACAAACTGGCCACATAATATAAATTCTATAGATTCTTACAATTTACCTGAAACTAAAACGCCTACTAGTGATTGTATAACTATGACTAATGTTGAACATTCACCATTAATTAAGTTTAATAATTATTCTAAATTAAATAGATTAAAAGGAATTATTGCTTATGTTTTACGTTTTGTAAACAATGGTAGAAAACCTAAAAATAAAATAATAGGTAATTTAAAACTAGAAGAATTAGAAAATTCATTTACTTACCTGATAAAACTTGCTCAAGGTCAAACTTACCTTTCAGAAATATCCTTACTTAAACAAAATAAAAATCTTAAACCTAAATCTTACCTGTTACAGTTGTCACCTTTCCTCGACGTCAATGGAGTGCTCGTCGTGAGTAGGTGGTCGTCTGCAGAATGCTGCTTGTAAATTTGATAAAAAGCACCCGATCCTCCTGGACGGTAAGCACTATTTCACACGGCTCCTGATGGAAGACGAACACCTACGTCTGCTGCATGCCGGTCCTCAGCTGCTCCTTAGTTCTTTTCGCGAACAATTCTGGCCTGTAGGAGGCAGAACTTTGGCTCGAAGCATTGTGAGAAAGTGTGTTATTTGCACACGACTGCGAGGAAAAACTATGGAGCCGCTGATGGGCAATTTACCAGTAGATAGGGTCACACCTTGCTATCCATTTCAAGTGTGTGGCGTTGATTTCGCTGGACCTTTCCTTATTTCTAGTAAAAAAGGAAAAGGTAACAGAATAACTAAATGTTACCTTAACGTCATAGTTTGTTTTTCAACTAAAAGTATTCACTTAGAAATCGTTAGCGACCTTAGCACTAACGCATTTATCCTTAGCTTACGTCGTTTTATTGCTAGGAGAGGTAGACCTCATACAATTTATTGCGACAATGGCACAAATTTCGTTGGGGCAAATAATGAGTTAGGTAGATTGCTATTGGCTAGTGTAAATTCTATTTATAACTACACCAATTCTGAAGGTATAAAATTCGTTTTCAATCCTCCATATTCCCCGACTTTTGGTGGAATTTGGGAGGCGGGCGTTAAGTCTGCCAAGTTCCACCTCAAGCGGATTATGGGCAACGCTAGCCTCACGTACGAGGAATTGAGCACATTATTCACACAAATTGAAGCCATCCTCAATTCCCGTCCCCTTTCCCCTCTATCATCCGATCCTACTGACTGTTCTCCATTGACTCCTGGCCACTTCCTTGTGGGGCGGCCCCTAACATCGCTGCCGTCTCCACCTGTCACATTAAAGGCTCCAGACCGCTACAAGATGATAGAACAGCTGAGGCAACATTTTTGGCAGCGCTGGCACCGAGAGTACCTAGCTGAACTGCAGCAGCGGACAAAATGGCGCTTGAAGGATAGAGCTTTGAAGTTGGGCGATCTGGTCATCCTAAAGGAGGAGAACGTGCCACCCTTGAAGTGGAGACTCGGGCGAGTTCTGCAACTTTTTCCTGGGACGGATGGAGTCTGCAGAGTCGCCGACTTCTACACGGTGAGAGGCACTGTCCGACGTGCGATAAACAGAGCCTGTCTTCTTCCACTTACTGAAGAGCTTGAAAGCAGCAGCTTTCAAAGGGGGGAGGATGTTCACGCCGCGGACCAGGGAGGGGCCTGAGAGGGCGCGCGGGGGGAGCGCACACGCGACGCGCGGCTTGCGCCCGCGCCCGCGACACACCGCTACAGTATAGCTCCATGACACCACGTCGTCCTTTATTATTATTAAATATATAATATAGTAGTACCTAAGAATTTAATATCTATGCAGAAAACAATAAATAAGTAGTATACATAAAGGAAGCATTTAAATGAAGAAAACCCTACCATCTCATCAAGAGCTGTGCTTGAATAACCGCTCCGACATATGGTTACCCCCTGTTCGCTTTATATTCTTGAAAGGACTTACAAAACATTCCATAGAAATATTTACGTATTTTTTTATATATCCCTTCATGTTCATATGTAAATAGACGAATAAAAGTAACAGAAAATCAAACACAAAGGTGACGCTTATTTCCATTGAAATCTCTTTTATAGAAAGTTTCGCTAAAAAGGTGCGAGGTAATTTGTGAGGGTTTGTGTGTGTGTTAAGTTTGTCAAAGGTTCTCGGAATTCGTGTTGTCAATGTATTACAGAACTAGTATTAGTATTTTAATTATGGTTTGAGTAATTTATTCTATAAGTGTTGTGTCTAAAATATGTAGTTATTTTGGTGTACAATAAAAAGATATAGCTCCAATTTACGTGAGAATTTCTCTTCTCCCAAATTGTGATATAGCACTAATGCTCGTTTTCACTACTAGTATGAGACACCTAAATAAATGCCTATTACTATTGCATTGAGGCGAGTATTGAAAACCAATAGTACGCGTTAATTTAGGAGTCACCTAGTGTTATTGAAAACGGGCGCAAATTGTACACACTTAAAGTTCTTCGTGTCATTAATCTACCGAACTGAAGCGCGTCCCACAATTATTTTACCGTTACGTGCAGATGTTGTCCTTTATTTACTTTACCGAAGTAAAGGCCGTAGGTACCCAATCAAAGTGGCAATAAAAACTTTTACCTTCAAAATATCACGTTTAATAACTTCATACTTTATTTACGACTTAATTAACTTATAAAGCGCTGTTCATAAATATAACTTACCGAACGATTGTTTAGTAGTTTCCACTTTTTCTTTGAATGTATATTTCTTGTAACACAAGTTATGGTGAGACTGCAGACTTATAAAACTGTAGAAAAGTAGTTTGCAATTTCTTCCGGCGAAACACTCCATTCTAGTACTTTGTGACTATTTTCATTAAACTTTTCCGTCGACATTACAATGCATGGACTATACGTCAAGATATTTATAAGAAAACTTCTCTGTCTTCAATTTGTTCTGGGTTTTTGACGTAGAATAAATTATGCACTGGTCGCCTCAAAGCTCCAGAGCCTTGAACATCGACGCCGAGTGACCAATCTGTCGGTTAAATTTCGGGGAGTGTGCGATGGAACTGCACAATTTGATTCCGCCTAGCCCTTTCCATCATCGGACAACAAGACGTACGGCAATGCGCCACCAGTACATGGTGGACATCCGACCCATACGTACAAAGCGTTTTGCGAATACTTTTTATGCATAGCTAAGGAGTGGAATTTACTGCCGGAGTCTTTGTTTCCCGATACACAACCCACAACCTTGGGGTCTTTAAGTCAAGAACGAATACTGTTAATGTTACTTCTAGGCAAGCGTGCTTCACCGTCGGCCACATCATCCCTTACCATCAGGCGAGATAGTGGTTAAACGCGAGGATACGGTAAAAAAAAAGTATCATAAAAATGGAGATCAGAAAAAAAGATTCGTTGGTCTAGTCACCAGTAGTTTTAAACTACTGCTAGCATGAAGGTTGCAAAGTGTTATTGGATATTTCAATCTGAGATTTCTCAGTTGCAGCTCGGAATCTGAATTCGTGCCCAATTAGTGGCAAAAGGATCGTCTCTATAACATGGCACTCAAACATAAATATCTGTGATTTCCCAGTAGCAGCTCGGCATCTGGATTCGTAACTGGTTGGTTGCAATAAGCTCGCCCCTATTACATGCAATCAAACATATTTTTGTAGTACTATTATTAAAAATATATATGTTGATTAGGCTGATGCCAGCTTTCTTGACCTCACTGAAGTACAACTTAATAAACTTGAGCGTCTTCAAAATTTTTGTATAAGGTTCATATTTGAGCAAATATGAAAGCAAATGTGTAAGGCAAGTTGAAGAGTTTCTCGAAACTATATTTAGAAATTACCTACAGCTGTGGAACATCGTAGGTACGAGTAGGTAGATCATCCACCCACCTTTATCTCAATTTATTTGGAGCAGGCGTAGCAAGGTTTCTCCTGTCAAACATCTCAATTTTGGCGCCTTATAATTTTTTGTGAGAGAGAGCAGTGTGGCCCAGTGGTATCGGCCGCGACTTACAAGTTTAGGCAGGCGCTTTACTTTGTGTAAGTTATTTCATCACCACTGCTCTCAAAAACGGTGAAGGAAAACATCGTGAGGAAACGAACCAAGAACCAAAAATTCGTAGACATGTGACATCCACCAATCCGCACTGGGCCCGCGTGGTGGATTATGGCCCATCCCCTCTAACAGAGAGAAGGCCTGTGTCTCAGCAGTGGGAACATTAATAGGCTGATGATGTGATGTGTGATGTGATGTGATAAATTTTTGGCCATGTCATCTGTGACTTAATTCATCTATCGTTACTTTTGTCTCCAATTACAAATTACAATTTAAACATACACAATTACAACGGATGCGAGACGCACAGGAGGTCTATGTCTCCAGTAGTGGACAACTTTTCTGCTGAAATGATAATGATAATACTCAATGAAACAACTCCATACATATTTCCATTAATTTCAAAACATTATTACAATTGTATATTTGAGTAACAAAATTGTGAGAAAAATAATGAAAATGAACTGGGCAATTTCATGAGTCCCTACTTAATTGACAAGACGAAAATAGAAATTTATTATTGAAATAATCTTCAATAGACCAGTACCAAGGAATTGCTCACGTACATGACAACCGTCATGACCGTGAAGTCCTATTTTGTTTGAGTTTCTAGGAAAACGACTGGAATGGGCATCTATTTTAACGCGCCAATCCTTTGTTTATTTTTTTTACAGTTATTAGTTTTCATGCTTTATATGAAATCACCAACCCGCCATATGCAAGCGTAGTGATTATTGCTCGTGCCTTCTCTGTATGAGAAGATTCCTTTGCTCCGCAGTGGGACCGTAACAGGCTGGTGTTATAATTATTTTACATAACCAAAATTCATTTCTATTCATTCTCCGTGACTTCGTCTCGAGCTTCATTGCCTTGCCATTTACTTTCTGGTGGTCGCCACTGTTGATTCTGGCTTAAAGGAGTTGCAGTGATTTGGGAATAGTGCGGGTTATCCCAACCAAAATTATTCTAACTAACTAACTAGTAATTTTAAGAATATCATTTCGGGAAGTTGTAGTTACGTAGAGAAATTATTATATATTTTGGGGGGAGGAGAGCCTATGTTCAGCAGTGGATGTCTTTCAGCTGAAATAATGATAATGATGAGAGATATTAAGTTGTATCGCTTCATCGTCACTTGATATCAATAACACGTCTGGTGTTGGTTATCGATATCAAGTGACGTTGTAATATAGTAATTCCAATTGACTCTGTTTGAGTATTTCATTCGAAACTCACATGAAAGAGGAACGGCAGATTTCGTACCTTTTTTGTTGTTCGGTTATAGAATTTATGCCACTTATTAAGGCAACTAAGCCATTTATTTTTATGAAAGTTTAATATCGTTAGAACTTCGGATTAATTAATAATATCAATAAAAAGATTTTAATAAATAACCGTAACGAAATCGTACAATAAACGCAGTTATGTTTTAGAAGTTGCCTTATGTAAAATAACACATATATTGAAATGATAATTAACAAGCTCATCAATATCAAACTGTTGCAATCCGCTGCTGAATATAGGTATCTCCTAATGTCCTGAGACGATCCTCTCCTCAATCTACCTACTTAATGGTAAGTAAAACACTACAAAGATGGCACAAACAATTTACTTTACACATTATGTAACAATATGTAACATTTACCTATATGTATCAATCTACATTAATGGTACACTAGTACATAACCTTAAAAAATAAAACTGGTTATAACTTTTACATCCCAAGTTCTAAAAATCTAAGAATTGAAAAAGGGATTATCTATCGTACTAACTACCAATTATAACAAAAAATATCCCAAAACACGACATTTTATTAGCGGTACGAAATTCCCGTACAAGCCTGCCGTTCGCCTTTGTTTTTGATTAAAAACCCTTTTTTAAACAAGCTTTTTAGCTTGTGTTTGTAAAATTATAGTACCATCGTTTGGTAATGACGGTTTTAAAATTCAGTTGCAAAATTAAACCCACACCATGGTACCTATGTTTCGGTCAAATTACTATACTAACCAACTAACAAGGCAAGTTTAAGAAGCTTGTAAAAAAAATTGTTTCTCCTATAAATACATATCCTGGACACAGGCCTCCCCAAAGAGTCGCCACACTGATCGGTCCTGTGCATTTCACATCCACCGGACTCCTGCAGCCAGGTCAGCTGACCAGGTCGTCACTCCACCTAAAGAGAGACCTTCCAACGCATCTTTCGGTATGCGATTGCCTCTCCAGAACTAAAGTCCCCTAAGTAGAAGTAAGTTTTCCTATAAAGTAGGTAGGTATTTTTATTTTGCGTCATGTAAAAGAATTTCTTTGTGTTTGCAAGAACCTTTTATTTAAAGTTGCAACAAAACATGGCATCTCCTTGGAACTGGTGTTATGATGGATTACGGACATCTGTACCCGCAAACGAGGTTTGTAGAGATAAGGTGGAACCATCATTCATGTTTTTTTGGCCTTCTTCGCTTAGCTCTATTATATTTCTCGGATATCCGAATGTTTGCGGATACTTTGTGAAGATTTGTTTTCTTTTGCTGCCAGATGTTTTATGCTGATTTGATTCGTTGTTTATTTATGAAATAAATTGATTAAATCTTTAATAAAAGAAATAATCAAAGATTGTTTATTCGGATAAAATGTCTTAAATCTTTACTTTGTGTAAAGTACAAATATCAAAATTCCACCAAAAACTGTTGTGTTTTGATTTTGTTGTGTTGTTGCGTTCACATATCATGTGTAAGGCGGGTTATATTAAATACTTGTTGACATCAAAGCAACTTACAAAATTTATTTTAACACGACGATCTAGTTATCATTGATTGAAATACATCCCAAATTCAAGAAGAAAATATTTGCATTTCATTACTTTCTTGAATCTCTGTTTTTTGCTTTCCTACGCTGTCTATTCTTTGGCAAACGGGAGGCGTTTGCCAAAGATTAGTACATCCATCCATTTCTTCCAGTACCACACTACCGCGAGCCCGTGCGTCTTCCTGGTAGGGTCCTAAAACTATTTAAATAAAAAATACTCACCTATGAATAACACTTACTTAGGCATAGCACTTACGTTTCTTATTATTCTATCTTAGGACTCATAAAGGTTATCTTGAAAATGATTACGAAATTTGAATACAGATAGCTATTTAACTTTAATGTAGGTACAATCAATCAGCAACATTTTCCTATATCACCCGCCCAAAGCAATCAGATCCACTGGTAGTTTGGGTCCGCAAACACATTACTAACATTAGTCACTAAACAATCAGTCAAGTAGAACCCACTAAACGTAATTGATACCTAACTCTCGCCATGTTTCAGATTGACAGCTATTATAGCTTGTACCTAGTTATCGGGAGCGGTCCCATTGATAATTATTTACAGTAGTTATTTTGTAGCTAAAATGCAATCATTTAAGATTTTATTTACTAAATAAAACTACTTTTATTAAACAAAGTTCCCTAGTTTTTTGGTTACATTCTGAACAACTGAAACTCATGTTAGCTACAGCGACTATTTTAGTATCTAATAGATTGCAGATTGATACCTACTTCGAGATGTCTAACGAGGGCGTGGCCGGTAGTTAAAAGCTTTTAATGTGAATTAAGAGCATACTAGCCAATTGCTTGCCATTATAACCGCCTTAGTAGCTCAGATTTATTTATTTATTTTATTTATTAGGTCTACCAACAATTGTTTACACTAATCTACAAACAAACATAAAACATGCGTATAAACTCTACACAGTGCAACAATTATGTATAGGTAAATACCACATGAACAAAAAACAATAATAAGTAATTATGTTAGCTGTAAGCTACATATTCCACAAGCAAACTCTATTATTGTTACATATGCAAAATATTAAAAGCGTAATTTCCTCAAAAAGTTACGTACACACAGTCTAAAAACATTTACAACTAATCTGTTAAACAGTTCAGAAAATTAAATAGAGATGAGTGACCTGCGTACGTACCCCTTAAGAGCGTACTGGCGTGATGGTATAATCAATAAACAAACATGCGATTGCAGCAATCCCGAGAGATTTACCGTTATTTATTGAAGAGTTCTGATGTATATCTCCAAAGTTCTTCATCAGATCTTCACCAAATTAAAATGGGACCAATTTCGGCACATACTATTTTAAACAAAAATAGAATTTTCAATATCGGTCAAAAATTGACGGAGATATGCGTGAACATACACAAAAAAATACAAATAAAATAAAAAACATAATGTTGAACATAGAACCTCCTCCTTTTTGGTAAGTCGGTTAAAAATCTATTAAGCATATTACCAAATCGAACGCACTATGCATTTAGAATGCATAAAGTTAAAGTAAGGATAGTATTTACTACCTTTAATTGCCGGGGTCCAGGAAAAGTATGCACTTAAATTATTACATCAATGAATTAGGATATACTACTCTAGTTTCAATATTGGTCAGAATTTACCGTAACTACAACATCCAGGTATCCATAACCGTAAAATTTGATACCTAAATTTTGTGAATCCGGTTAATTTTATCGGTTCTCCGTATGGGTAAATGGTTTTATAACATTAACTTACGAACCAGATAGCTACTTATTGGTGTAATGCTATCATTTTCGCACCAAGGCTAACGACAAAATTCTATTTAGCCAGGATCCAGCCACCTTGATATAATATTTTAGAGGGTGCGAAATGTTTAAGGTTATTATATTATCGTGTAGACACCCTACGGCCTTACCCTGTACAAACATGGCCTATTAAGTAATCGCGATTGATTATATTTATACCTGAATGCCGCTATTTATATTATAATGACCATGATGTTAACCGATATAAGAGGCTCTATACAAAGTTTTGTTCTACCAGCGAAAACAATGGTCGATAAGCCAAGATATAAGGGCTTTTTCAATTTAGAAGTTTGGTGTCGTATTGCTGCGGCAGCGGCACGGGCACAATTTATGCAAACACATATTCGTCCTGCTGTCGTGCGTGAGGAACCAGCGCCGCACTGCGCTTTTGATGTATAAATTTTATGAAAAAATATCAACTGATCGTGCGCAGTACGACACCCGCGCCGCTGCGATGCCGCAGCAGACCGACACCAAACGTCTATATTGAAAAAGCCCTTATATTTTTGCATATCGACCATTGTCTTCGCTGGTAGAACAACACTTTGTATAGAGCCTCTTATATCGGTTAACATCATGGTCATTATAATCTAAATAGCGGCTCTGACGTGACGTTTCGATATACTCGTACTTTGACAAATACTCAACTCGTTCTTAACCTCAAATACTCAATTCAAAAATCGGCCCTAAAGTAGGATTGTCACGTTCTTAACTGCCAATTCTCAATTCACAAACCGGCCAGTGGTAGAAAAATCTTAAACATTTTTGACAATTTACCAATCGTTTCACAACGCTTCCTTTGATAGGATGTCGTCGTACGAGCGGTCTTTGAATTTAGAATTGAATGTTTTTCAAATTCTACTTTGTGTCTGTAACCTGTCAAACTTAGTTATTAACGGTCGATTTCTGAATTGAGTATTTGAGTGTCTAAACCCTACTTTAGTGCCAAATTTTCACAGGTTATCAAGCTAATGTATAGTATGATAAATACTCAACTCGTTCCTTACTTCAAATTTGACAAATACTCAACTCGTTCTTTAATCCCGTTTTCGGAATACTCAATACCGAAATCGGCCCTAAATTAGGATTGTCACGTTCTTAACTGCCAATTCTCAATTCACAAACCGGCCAATGGTAGGATTGTAAGATAGATACGAAGAAGCATCTATACGAAGACTTGAAGATAAGTTGATCATCACTATCATTTTAGCAGAAAGATAAAAGAAGACTGCTTTACATTAACTGATTCATCAGACTTTTAACGTTCCCACTGCTGAGACACAAGCCTTCTATCTGTGATAGAGGGAATGGGAAATAATATACCAAGCGGACACAGTGCGCGTTTGTGGATGTCACATGTCTTCGAAGGTTGGAAGAAAAAGAAGGAAGGATGGTTCTAGGACATGCCGGTTTCCTCACGATATTTTCCTTTACCGTTTTTAGAGCAGTGGTGATGAAATAAATTACACAAAGTACTGTGCCAGCTCGGGTCAGAACAACTGCGCCACCACTTAAAATCAGTTAGATTAGCTTAGTATAATTTATGGTTAAAGTTATTTACTTTGAAATCAAGATAATCAACACCAAGCAAGATCTTAAAATTTTACGGTGCAAAATAGATTAGTCAGCGCGAGCAAACATCTTGCTTATTACTTTTTAATGACTACCATTTACCAAAAGTTTTGTACAAAAGTCTACAATATCTAGACCATTGTTTGCGACAGTTAAGAGTAAGTCTGTATTGTGCGCCGTTTACACCTAATCTGTTCAATATTTGCAATAATTTCGTATCGCTGATGTGTTACAAACCTCTTTTTTAATACCCATCAATATTTACATAGACATCAGTCAGAGGCACAATTTTGTGCCCAGATAATAACAGATTTGATCACTGTTTCCTTTGTTGTTCACTAAGGTAGGTAGTCTTAAACTAGGGAGAGAAAGCGTTGATCTGATTTGGAACACAATAGGTTCAAAATATTAGTGACAGCGACGTCCTTGTCAAAACAAAGCCAACCCCCAAAAGTGTCTTTGTTTTATAAAATACACAACACTGTTCATTGTAAGTTAATTAGTGCCGAAACAGACTTTTATCCTCCGGGTGACGTAAGATTAGCATAAGTAAATTCGATACTTTCGGCCCAAAATCCTTTTGGGACTCGTTCTAATTCAGATCGCGTCGGAATATTTACAGAATCGTGTTACATTTTTATCCTTTTAGAATTGCAGACGCCCATTTGAATAATTGGCAAATAGAACCCCTTTTTATTCCATTCGAACCCATGGAAAGTGTAAAACACTCATTCCAATTGATTCGAGAACTGAGTTTCAATAAGTTGGAAGCGAGTTTCCGAACAGTCGTTTCTTAACGGCCGATTTAGCGATGCCTTTATTGCAAACCTAATGAATTGTACTTGTTTTAAAGTTTCTTGTATCACAGCCTGATATCGGATTCAGATCGGAATGAGGGCGGCTCTAATGACGGCGAAGCAAGGAGCCGCTTCAGACTTTTTCATTTCGACTTTGGTTTTAATTAAAACCAGCACGTTCATTGGAACTGAGAAGAGGAACGGTAAAGTTGGACTGTACTATTACTGCTTTTATGGCTTAGCGAAGAGGTACTTGTGGTCACGGTTTATAGGGAACTTACTTTTGAATGGTTGGACCATAATACCCAAGTAGTGGTTTTATTGCTGCCAATGGCTTAGCGAGTT
Source organism: Anorthoa munda (assembly GCA_945859665.1). NCBI lineage: Eukaryota > Metazoa > Arthropoda > Insecta > Lepidoptera > Noctuidae > Anorthoa > Anorthoa munda. The sequence goes on along the minus strand of OX243913.1, from coordinate 7,994,643 downwards.
ACAAATGCTTGTTTTTGTTATAGATGCAGAGCGAAATTATTACGAGAATAAATTACAAAGTAAATGACGTTTGATTAATTGTGATATTTTTTCTGCCTTTCAATTAATTTGCTCATTTTTCCCTCTGTATCTGTCTTCAAATTTTGCTGAGCACATCTAACGTCTTACGAGATATAAAAAATAACTCACGTATTTTCTTTTACTCTCGGATCAGACACATTAATCATATATTCTGTGTATTGCTCAGAAAGGGCGATTGGTAGCGTTACCTGTCACAAAGGACATAAACTACAGTCCCTCTGGGAATATATCGAGCACCGCGCTTTAGACTGACATTCTAATAAATATCTCTTACATATATGGGCGTTCTGTACTTTATTTTTATCGTGCTAACTAAAATATTTGTAGGCGTTATTCAATATTTCTTGCGGTTATTATTAATGGTCTGGAATGGTAGAAATAAATAATGTATTTTCGAGGATTCAGCAATAATCATCAGCATTCTTGTCTATGTTGTATCTTTAATGTATGTATATATGTATCGATATGTTTTTTTACCCGACTGCCGAAGGAGGGTAATGTGTTTATCAGTCTATGTATGTATGTTTGTCCCTATGTGGTGTTCCAGAGGCCAAACGCATTGGCCGATTTTGATGATTCGTACGTCAATCTATTCATCTTAATCTTGCGAGTGTCACTGGCTTCATTACAATTGGAAATAGAAAAATGGCGGCTCTTGGGCGCCATATTGCGCCCCAATTTTTTTTCTTCCTGTCCCATCGTGTGGGTTATCAAAATAAAGGATTTGAAGAGGCGATTTAAAAAATATATAAAACTTATATGTTTAAATATACCTAAATCGAAAAAAATTATAACTAAAAAGTGTTAAAAAAAAAAAACAAAAAAAAAACTTTTTTTTCTTGTTTACGTCTTTTTAGTTCACTTTTTTACCCGACTGCCGAAGGAGGGTAATGTGTTTATCAGTCTATGTATGTATGTATGTATGTATGTATGTATGTATGTATGTATGTATGTATGTATGTATGTTTGTTCCTATGTGGCGTTCCAGAGACCAAACGCGTTGACCGATTTTGATGATTCATACGTCAATCGATTCGTCTTAACCTTGCGAGTGTCATAGGCTACATTAAAATTGGAAAATAGAAAAATGGCGGCTTTCGGGCGCCATATTGTGGGGGGCCAATTTTATTTTTTCTTCCAAACCCATCGTGTGGGGTATCAAAATAAAGGGTTTTTAGAGGCGATTTCAAAAATATATAACACTTATATATTTAAATGTACCTAATTCGAAAAAAATGTTAACTAAAAAGTTATAAATAAAAAAGTTAATTAAAAAAATCAAAATACCCGACTGCTTAAAAAGCGAACTAAAAAGACGTAAACAAGAAGAAAATCATGCTGTGCAGTCGGAGGATACATCTGGTTTTGGTCAGCCAGCTCGCGAATATGTATCCTCCGACTGCACAGCATGATTTTCTTCTTGTTTACGTCTTTTTAGTTCGCTTTTTAAGCAGTCGGGTATTTTGATTTTTTTAATTAACTTTTTTTTAACAGTCGGGTTTTTAATTTTCTGTTTTTTTTTTAGGTATATATAGTAGGTATCATTATATTTTCCACTATGAGTAAGAGTGGGATATCAGGCCCAGTGCGTGGTGGTAGATGTCACATCAAAATTCCTTCAAGTTTTTGTTTGGGCAAATTGTTGGTACGAAAGGAGAAGCAAGCTGGTTGGTGCTCTTATGATTTTTTCTTTCGCCATTTTAAGAGTAAAACAAGAACTTGCTAATTACTATCCTCCTACGAGATACAAAAGTAGCTCTGATTAGGATATCATGCATTCAAATCCCCATCCACAGTGTGGTTTCACTGTGGGACTCCGACATGTACTTACAAATAAAAATCAATATTACAGACATTTACTTTATTCCATCAACTTAGATTTATACAGTTTCATAAGACATAGGCCTCTCCCAGGCAGTGTTTCATCACCCGTTCCTCCGCGTTTCACATCCACTCTGTCCTTATTAAAAAAAAAGCATCGGCGAGTGTGCTATGGAATTGCATGATCTAATGCCGCCTAGCCCGTTTCGTCATTGGACTTCCAGAAATACGGCGATGCGTCATCTGTACATGGTGGACATCCCACCCATACGCACAAAACGTTTTGGGAACACTTTTAGTATGCGTACAGCTAAGGAGTGGCATTCCTTGCCGGAGTATGTTTCCCGACAGTTACTATCTAAGGGTTTTTTAGACAAGAATAAATAGTTTTTAAACTATTGCATAGCTTTTATCGCGGGCTTTGAGCGCGGCGACCGAATCAAGAAATTCCGTAACGAAAAAAGACCCGACACCCCGAGCTGCTCCGAAATCGAACGATGGATTCCGAGTGTGTGAGCGGGTGAGGGGTGAGGGAGGAGGAGAGAGGGGCAGGTGGGGTAGAATTGAGGTAGCTATATATGATTTTGTCGCCGGTTCCTTCTTGGTGGCGGCTCGAGGTCGGTTCTAGAAAAGTGTCAGCTCGGGTCGTCCTGTGATGGAGGATTTTGTACGTCTGGCGTTTAATAATATTGGTATTCAAAGAAAACGACCTTATGCCCCTAAGAATACGGGTCACTTTTACGTGGCAATTAAAAGTGAACTTATGCCAGTGGTAATAAGGGTCACTCAGAATTTGGTGCCGCGTTTTCCAGTTCTTAGGTTCAGTTCCGCTTGACAAAGAAGTTTTTATTCTTGCAGACTGTATGAAAATGTATATTTATGCTTGAATTAAAATTAAATGGGGGGATCTGTAGGAGGTGACCTGGAGCCTCGGCACATACACTAGTAAACTACTACACTAAACTAGTAAACTATAGTGTATGTAGGTCGGCCTCAAAATCGGGCTATCTCGCCCCGTTTCCGAGATATTTGTGTTTTTGTAATTTGGAGGTTGAATTTCGCTTGGCAAAAGAAGTTTTTACAGCTGACGGATGCACATTTTTTAATTGATATTTAGCATAAATAAAAATAAATTAATAATTATAATTGCATAAGTTGATATAAAATGCTATGCAATGCTTTATCGCGGCAGTCCCCGAGTGCCATACGTCTTTTTTTTTCTAGGCAAGCGCCGACCATAGCATCGCTTACCATCAGCTGAGATAGTGGGTCAAGCGCGAGCCTATAGACTATACAAAAGCGTCAGCTAATCATAGTAAGGTTAGGTACGTAGGTAAAATCTCACCTTACATAACAGTTGATCAAATTTTTTAAGCCCCAGATAATAAACCTGTAATTTATGATGAACTTGATGAGGGTCACAAATGGACATTTTTATTGCCACGTCAGACCCTTTTAGAGGTGAACACGATGCTAATAAGGACTTATTTCCAACGGAAAACTTGACTTGAGTAATTGAGACCAGAAAATGAAATGTTGTTTGCCTTTAATAATGTGTTCCTTTTGACTGGGCACAGGTTATTGATCCTTCGTTTCTAGAAAATGTGATGTTCTAGATAAGTGACATTCTATTATCGAAACCGTGGCGATTGCGATTGGCAAGATGTCAAAAATATAAAATATGTATGGGAATGTCAAACGCTATCGAAATGACGCTACGATCAATCCCTTACATTTTGGAATTTTGACGATCGAATGACACTTATCTAAACCTTTTTTTTTTTTAGTTTGGTTGTCATCCAATGACTTCTCCCACTCTGGGTTAAGCGGGAGGGCGTTTTAGACTTTTACTGACTAAAACCCACCCGTGTTCCTTCAGTTGCTTGAGCCAAGGCCGCGGTAAAACTTTTTTAAATTTATCCGCGACCCAGACAGGCATCGGCCCTAGCGGACCCCGTCAATTTGCTGATATCTAGATAAATTTATCTAAATAAAATAAAAATAAAATCTCTTTGAGGCGCGCGTGGTACACTACGCGCCGTTGACTCGGGCCTGGTCCTTATCGGACGGCGAGCTGCCCATTACTCGCCGTCCGCAAGCCCGCGCCTACGGTGGCCGGGAATCTGCTTGCGACTCCCGATTTATATAGTTAATGTAAGATGCCTGTATGCAGAGGCGGGTCTGACACCAGACCACGCTCACGCTATAGGTGGCCACGTTCTCACACGTAAAGAAGAATAAGACCGGGTTCTGTGGAGGTCAGATAGGCAGTGGTTCCATGTAAATTACTGGTATTCAGCTACATCCGGTTAGACTGGAAGCCAATTCCATAAGGCTAGGTAGAATTGGATTGAATTTGAAGCCTCTCTTCTACTCGTGATGTCTGAATTATATTGCTTACATAACTCGAGCTTACCCGGTTATTCCAAAACATTCAGATTTGTTTCCATAATACGTATGAAAATAAACCTATTTGATAATTATAGCATTAAACTGCTCAATTAACTAAACGGCCTATATTTGCTCTAAAACACTGACCGTAGCAATAAATGGCAATTCTCTCAAATCATTTAACTGTATCGTGTTCAAACACTGTGTTGATTTTGTTCCATGACAAAAGGCCGTTAGGTTTAGCAAATTCAATCAATGTAATATCGGGCTTGGCGACACATGCGCTCTTTTAGACCTCGTTACATAAACTAGCCATTTGTGTCAAGGTTGAAAAAGAATCACCATTAAGTTAATTGGCGAAAGGTCTGCCTTATCAGTTTTCCGCACGGCCGGCTGATTAACGATGAACGAAAATAGCTCTTGGTAAGACGATCGGACAATATTTTCTGGGAGAAATATCCGATTCCAATGACTTTGATAATGGTTATCTTTGTTGATCAATGAGCGTTGTTGGCCCGTTTTTTGGGAAGATTTAGAAATGCTTTTCTTTTATAGTGATATCTCAATCTTTAAGGCCAGACAAAATCACCTTTGAGCGTAAGCACCGTTTGACTCGATAACGCGTAGCACATCGCTACGCGCTACGCGCCTCTACGAGCGGCGTAGCGCGATAAGTTAAGAATATATTCTCGTAGCAAGCCGATGTCGTTTTATACATCTCAACTTGAATCGTAGTAACTCGTATAAATTATATATATAAAATAAAATATTCTTATGTTATTTTTTATATTTTTCCAGAATTTGACTCAAATTCTTTGAAATAGGTATTTTACCTATGTTTGCAATATTTGTAAGTATGTGAGAACCATGTTCCTATTTATCAAATTAATGAATTCACCCGTTAGTGCTTTTATTACTTTATACCTATACGTAGTATAGTGCTATTTTTGGGTGCATCGTCCTCACATATATGAATTTATTAATGTATGTACATAAGTAAACACCTATTTTTTTTAAAAGAGTAAGTATGGAGTTTCTTGTGCGTTCTTCTCCATAACAAGCTACTTTCCGAATGCAAGGTAGAGTAAAATTTTATTACTTGTACATTTTTTATTTAGATTTAATAATGTTTGACGTTCAAAAGTGCCGCTTATTGGCCTAGTTGAAATAAACATATTTGACTTTGACTTTGAATTAAGGCCCTTCCACCGCTTTAGTACCGTAAAACGGTTACTTTCTAAAGAATACCCCGTAGTAACAGTTAGGTTAAAAAATTGAAAAAATAAAAATATTGATTCATGTACATTATTTGTGAAACATGGTCTTTTCGAGTCACTAATAGTTTTGCTTGAAAAAAATAATTAACAACACGATATCTTTTCGTTACTTTTGGATACTCCTCTAAAACGACTTGGATGTTTAAAAATATTTTTACACAGAATCTTTTTGACTAGTTTTTCTTGATAACTAAAATAGCTTAATTATGTAAATCAAAGAATATTTTGCAAACAAAACTGTCCTAAAGGAGGTTCAATATTGATGTTCTGGCTCCAAGCGGGCGCACGGCCAGTACTGCGTTAAAATTGGGGAATATATACGCCTTAAGTACTTTTTTATACCTTTAACGAAGTCTGCAAAGTTAATGCTGTCTGGGCTATGTTTAGAAATTAAAATTGCTAGCCATTTCCTAGATGGCTGCAATGAAAAAGATAAACCACAATAAGAGTAAAAATACGAGAAGCCGCGGATTACATGTTTTTGCATTTTTATTCCATTCCCGAATCAGCATGCAAACATTTTTCAATGCCGGGGATTTGGTTTATTTACTACGAGTCTGGTTACACGTTGCTATGTAGGAATGTGAAATTATACACATAATGCATTTAATTACTTTGCATACAATATGTTTTATTTTCATATTATTAATGTTAAATGAGGCAACATATTTGGGTGCCAATTATTTAATTGAAATGTAGCTTTTAGTGATAAAACTATGCTGTTATTCAAATAAATTGCCTGTTTTGAATGTGTACATGAGTATGTAGGTAACTAAAATAAGTATATAAGTTTTTAAACTGTCATGGTAATATTAACATTAGAAACGGGCTATTTACCATGTTTACTGTTTGTTGCAAGTTTCCGATATTTCGATGCTGTTGCAAGCAGCAGTTTATCTGTGATCATGGTGCTTGCAACAGCACCGAAATATCGGAAACTCGCAACAAACAGTAAACATGGTAAATATCCCGTTTCTAATGTTAATGTTAGTAAAATAGGTATGTTAAAAATAAATCTTACTAAATAAGGGTCTTTCAACAAGGACGGGTCGATGTTAAAATTGAATAAAACAAGATGTGTGTGAGATATTAACGAAATTTATTTTTTATTTAAAAGGCCCATTTATGCCATTATGGATGGAATATGACATCGTTCAAATGTCCGCCGCGGCTTCGTATGGTGGCACGAATCCGAGAGGTCCAATTTTTAATGACTCTGCTGCATAGATCGAGCGAGCGCTACAGATCAATGATAAACAATTTCTTTTGGCTTGAATTGAACAATATGGACGTGAACGACATGTGGTTCCAGCAAGATGGCGCTACTTGCCACACAGCGAACGACACAATCGACATTCTGCATGAACGGTTTGAGGGTAGAGTTATCTCTTGAGTTCTCTTTTTCTTGTGGGTTTTTCTGAAATCGCAGTTCTATGCCAATAAACCACATTCGACCGTTGCCCTGAAAGCAGCAGCCTCATTAAAAATTGGACCTCTCGGATTTGTGCCACCATACGAAGCCGCGGCGGACATTTGAACGATGTCATATTCCATCCATAGTGGCATAAATGGGCCTTTTAAATAAAAAATAAATTTCGTTAATATCTCACACACATCTTGTTTTATTCAATTTTAACATCGACCCGTCCTTGTTGAAAGACCCTTTATTATAAATGTGAAAATTTGGATGGATGGATGGATGTATGTTTGTTACTCAATCAAGCCAGAACGGGTGAACGGATCTGTATTAAATTTGGCACAGAGGTATATAATAGTCTGGAATAGCACATAGGCTACTTTTCATCCCGTATAATGTTCCTTTGGGATAAGACAATACTTTTCACACGGGTGAAGTCGCCGGCAGAAGCTAGTAATAATTCTACGGCATCATTACACTCTTGTTCACGGGATCGGTCAATGTGCCGACGCCTGGGGGAGGCCTATGTTTTTTTTTTTTGTTGATAGGCTTGCGCTTGACCACTATCTCACCTGATGGTAAGCGATGATGTGGTCGACGATGAAGCACGCTTGCCTAGAAGAAACCTATTCACTCTTGACTTGAAGACTCCCAGGTTGTAGCTATCAGGAAATACAGACTCTGGCAGGGAATTCCACTCTTTAGCTGTACGCATAATGAAAGTACTCCCGAAACGTTTGGTGCGTATGGGTGGGATGTCCACCATGTACCGATGACGCATCGCCGTACGTCTTGTAGTCCGATGATGGAACGGGCTATGTCCAGCCTATGTCCAGCAGTGGACGTCTTTCGGCTGAAATGATGACGATGATGATGATCATTATTCTCTTACCTATTCCATTTAATTTGTCGGCGCACCGGCTCGTTCTTCTTCGTTAATATTTCCGCAGCAGTCTTAAAAGCTCTTGAAACCAACGTCCAAAAATAACATCCTTCAATAAAATGTCTACAAAAATAGCTTCAAATGTCAATCTGTATAATGCTTACGAAACCGGAACATCTTGTCTAGAAGAGTATTGCCGTGCACGCATGAAGGTCTTCAATCAAGAGAGGGGACATGGCACATAAGCCGACGACCCGAGAGAAAGGGCTGAGACACATAGACGCGATATATTTAAGCGCCCGGTGCGACGTGATATTGCGACAATATTGTTTATGATCTATCTATACTAATATTATAAAGAAGAAAGATTTTTTTGTTTGTTTGTTTGTACCGAATAGGTTCCGAAACTACTGGACCGATTAAATAAATTCTTCCACCAATAGGAAGCTACATTATTCTTGAGTGACAGGTTATTTTTTTATCCCGAAAACGGGTCCTGTGGGGTGGCCCACGGGAGCAGAGCCGCGGGGAACAGCTACCTCACAGTACCCGTTTTAGGGATTAAAAAATAGCCTATGTCACTCAGGAATAATGTAGCTTTCTATTGGTGAAATAATTTTTTAAATCAGTCCTGTAGTTTCGGAGCCTATTTGGTACAAACAAACAAACAAAAAAATCTTTTCTCTTTATAATATTATTATAAGTATGAATACAGGAGAAATACCAAGTTTGGGGCAATGTTTAAAATAAAAGGGAATAATATATTTTCTTCTTCTAGTAATCATTTAGATGTCTTTGAATTATAAAGATAAAAATGTTTGCACTTACTTAATTAAATAAGTTAACTTGAATTTCTACTTCAGACAATACCGTCAGTCTAACTTGAATAATTATGAAGACCCTAATTTTGCAAGCCTGAAGGCCGCTAAGTGAAAAGTGCCTACTGTGATAATTTTAAGACCTACTTTTGTACACTTTATTCTTACTAAAAAGTCCAAGTTGACCTTCCACAGGGAGACTACCTGTCCTTATATTTTCACTTCGCTTTAATTACAATTTTATAAACAATTTTATCAGTCTCGGTTTGTAAACGAATTGAAACAGATTTTATGTAGTTTGAGTCATCTTCTTACTATTTTGCCATTAAGTTAACGTTCCTTCGTACAACGCGTTTTCTTATCCCAATCTCCCCTGTCAACCGCAACTCTATCTTATTTTAAAATAGATTAGAATATAATAAAATAGAATAGAATGGAATGGAGAAAAAATGTAAGAGAAGAGAAGAGGAGAGAAGAGAGGAGAAGAGAAGAGAAGAGAAGAGAAGAGAAGAGAAGAGAAGAGAAGAGAAGAGAAGAGAAGAGAAGAGAAGAGAAGAGAAGAGAAGAGAAGAGAAGAGAAGAGAAGAGAAGAGAAGAGAAGAGAAGAGAAGAGAAGAGAAGAGAAGAGAAGAGAAGAGAAGAGAAGAGAAGAGAAGAGAAGAGAATTTTTATTTTGCAAATATGGGTAATATACTATAGTTGCTACGTTATATCAAAGTCCAGCCATATTTAACCATTCGGCATACCAACATTAACAGTATTTATGCAACATGAACTTACATTTTAAAACCAGATCCTCTTTTCTTTCATGAATGACATCCATTACATAATGATCCATACATAAGTCATTTTGTAACTGTTATAATGTGTAATTTTGTTATTTTCCTTTCTTTTATAATTCTGGTTAATCTTCATATTTCGAAACGAATCTCTTAGGAAATGTGTTACATAATAGACAATGTAGTAGAAAAAGCCTTTTTATAGTGATAAGGGCTGTAGTAACCTGACTGAAATGAAGATTGAAATTAATCAAATCCATCGGCATATCTTTGTGATACCAAAACAAAAACCAGTATTTTCATTTCAGGTGCACCTTGACAACTAATTTGATGCCCACGCTAACTACAACCAAGCCTGGTCTACAATCTTGGCTGAGAAACGTGCCAGGAGGCTACTTTCTCCCATTAGGCCACCACATTTTACTGGCACACAGCTTCATTGCAAAGCATGAGGCAATTTATTTTGCTCTAGCATTGTACAGTCAGCATCAAAAGTACTTAAGCAAGGGGATGGTGGATATGCCAAAACGTAAGTTAGCGTGAAATCTCGATAGCTTTTGCCATTCCTATATATTTTTTTACTTTTTTCAATGCGGACTATTTTTTTATTGTTCGCCAGTTGGCGCCACTGAGTTCCATAAATATAGCTTAAAAGTTTGAATTAAAATTCATTTCCAATGCCGTATAAGTGCGATTAAATATAAAATCGAGTATGCCATAGTTTTGTGCTGCCAAAGAAGTTTTTTTCCCTATAAGAAATGGAGTATAAAATTTTCTGAAACATAAAGCTCTATTAAAGGTGGCTGGTAAATCCCGTACTTATGTTAATCTTCTTTATTTGGAAAAAATCACAACGGTAAAAAAGTAGTAAATAAACTAACGCTAAAAACAGAAATCTATGAAATTTGACAATCTACAGCAGCGCCCCTAGCGGAAAATTTAAACGCGGTAGCACCCAGTGCAATGGTGACACATTTGTTGATAGAATGTCACTAGTCTAGATCCATACGCACAGATTTTTTTTACTCTAGCGAGGTCCACATAGTGCAAAATATTCAATATGACCACAATCGATGGCATTAAAATTATTTAAATACATAGCGAGCTCATATCATAACATCATAATATGTGCTGTCGATAATACTGTATAGAAATACAAATCTAACAAACGTATAAAAATCGGAGCCTAGCGGAAACCTAAATATGCGGAGGAGCCTAACAACCGCAAATGTAACTAAAAGGACAAAGCCTTAGAATTTGAGGAGGGTTCTTCTAACAGACAGTTTTGTAAACGAGAACCATTTTAATGATTTTTTCAGCGCAATCTGAGCACGGACCTAATAAAGGCCAGACGATAAAATAAAAGAACAGATTAACTACGTCAGAACAATGGTCCTAATGAATGTTTATTCAATGCTTTTAATACTTACTCGACTCGTGAAATGAGCAGTTTCGAGCGTTTGTTTTAGCGAACGAACACTTTCTTTTAGCTTTATTTCAGTTGGAATGAAGTAATAAATCCTTTAGTAATTTTGCTTCAAATTACGAAGTCTTTTTGACAGTAACGTCAGAAATTGTTTCTCTAACATTTTAACGATTTATAAATCAAGTATTCCATCTAAACGGACAAAAGCTTTAAATCTAAAACACTCATTCAATTATGTGAAATAAACTGCAGTGCAGTGTTGTGGCTGTCGAGCGAGCGAGGGGGAGTTAATTAAGTCTCTGAATAGAAATTGATTACCAAGAAAAACTAACAAAAACAACCAATACAATTTTAATTCAAAGGGCAACGTGTCTGATTGAAAAGCCTACCTTACAGACATGCAATACAAGTTTAAGTACGGTGCCGAGGGGGCGTGGGGTGGTGAGAAAACCGACCCTCATCTTTACTATAAAAACCGTTCAAAGTCAGGAAATATGATGTTGGGATACATACATTACTGGTTTTTTACGTTTGTACTCGACAGTCCGCTTTAGTTAACGGTCAGTGTAACAGATATGAGGATGAATCACGAGGGGTTGGTGGAAAGCCTATGGTAAATGAAGTTCGCGAACGAACAGCCGCGGAGTCAGTCGGGTTCGAGCCTTTAGCGAGAGAGCACGCGTCTCGTTTGCGTCGGAAACGTTCGTTACGGAGAAGAACAAAGTTTTGTGACTGAAAATTAAAGTTCGGTTTATTTTGAGTTCGCAATCTAACCGGGAAGAGTTTGTTTGAAATTCACATTTGGAAGTGCGTGTAAATAAAGGTTTGTAGGTTCATTTTGAATTTGCATACGTTTCAGAAGGGTTTTTGTTTTGTTTGGAATTTAACTTTTATGCAGAACCTACTCAATTATTATTGGGAGCCCTATAAATACAGTTCAGAATTGTTTCAATTACGGCATTTGTTTTGTGATTCAAGCAGAAACAAATATTTATTTCAAACAAAACGTATCATTTACTGATAAAAGATATAAAGTCTAGAAAGAAAAAACACAGGGCTGCCAATGCCATATTTGATAGCTAGATTTGCTGATAGACCCGCGTAATTTAGGTACATGGTAGGTTAATGAGAATTATTTAAAAAAATAGCAGTACCTTGAGGATGGGAAGCTGTACGTATCTATAATGTGATTTTTTATTTCGTGGACTAAACTGACATTTGGGGGGTTGTCACTTTATCGTTACATTAAAATAGTGTCGTACCCTAACTATCCTGAGTGATCGAAAGTTAATCGAAAATCGAAGTAGATCGAAAATGAAACTATTTCACGGCATAAAAAAAAATATTTGTTTAGAAACTAGCGGCCCATATTTAGTTTCTACTCATTTATGTCAGACTTAATTTTATCGATTGCATTTATTTTATTGTTGATTTCATATTTAACACAATAAAAGTCCATGTACTATGTGTTTGAATACTGTTATATTTAAATATATTACATTTATATTCATAAAACATTTATTTACACAAATTAGTAAAAATAAATGCAGGAGTCATGTCACATCGATTCGATGAATCACTTATGATTGAGCCTTACCTATAACACTATGCTCCGCGCTTGCAACATTAAAAAAATAAGGTTAATAGCAGCTGTCAGTTCACGAAATTAAAAATCACAGTATAACTCCTTTTATGCTAATTACTTAAGGACTGTTATTTTATTATGTACTGTCGCGTATTATTTTATGTGGCTAATGTCCCTAAAAATGACATAATGATGATTACCAAGTGAAAACATAGACATAATGTTATGCCATTCGTCTAAATACATCTAACTAAAAACGTAGATATATAAATGTAAATATTTGTGATGTTTTTTTTGTTTCACATACAATCAGAGATAATCGGCTAAAAGAATTTGTATAAAAGTCACAGCGAGACCATTGTTGTTTTAGTACAATCGAGGATAAAGAATATAATAATTTTATCCGGGTTTGAGTGAGTGGAACCGCGGGTCAACACATAGTACTTTAAATAAAGGTCGTTTTTTGTTGTTTCTTGTTTTTTGGCCACCGTATTATAAAACTAACCCAATTGTTGCGGTACCCAAAAATGTAAATTATTACTTAATTACCCTTCCGACAAGCAAAAAATGAGCAGTAAGTAGTAAACAGTGTAGGCACTATTTAGTAATTACTGCATATTTTAATGCTTGTAATAACTCTTGTGTACTAAACAGAGTGCGGACCTATGATGTCATTAGCCGCGCACAGGCAGGAATGTACTAATTGAAAAACTCAGAATTACTTTCCTCGACCTGAAAATGGAAACCATGATCTCACGCTCAGCCATCGTCGTTTCCACTACTACACGCCTAAAGATTTGAAAGTTTTAATGTTTATTAAATTAATCACGGCTCAATGGTAGAACGGATTTGGATGAGACATATGAGTACTTAAACCATGTCCCGAGAAAAACATAGGATACTTCTTACCCGACAGTACATTCCCTTGATATAATTTCCTAAATCCACGCGTTGACAAAATTCTAAAATAATTCAAAATCCTATTTATTTTTTATAACTCTGTATTTTCCTATTACAGTAACGACCTTTGTACTAGCAGGTATTATCGACACGGATATCGAACGTCAGTAAACGTCAACGAACGTCATTGTAAATGTTAAGTGTTAACAACATACAATTTGCAGTAAAAGCAGACTTCCAAAAAATATTCAGGTCGGTTACAAACTTATGTTTTACATTATAGTTGGAAAAGCTAGTCTAAGTAAAAAAAAATACCTGCGATAAAAACATTTTTACAAAAAAATACAACCGACTAACTTTTGTTTTATATGTATAATACAAAAATAATTAAAAAAATTTTCGTGTACTGAATTTTGTAAACATAATAGGACCTTTACGCTCGTTACCCGGTATATACGAAAATATTTACCCTTTCCATAAATCGTTTTGATAATGTACGCTGATAAGGGTATAATTTAACTTTATCGTTGAACCTGATTGTTGTTAAAAACAATGTTGGAATGTTTTCCCCCAGATAGTTTGCGTTCAGAGTTAGTTCGAGTGTTTTTGGTTTGGTACATTGTTAATGTTATAAATTTTAAGTAACCGTCAGGTATTTATAAGTTTCGTTATTTTGAAGTTCGGTTTCGAGTTTATACTTGAACTAGGTACTTAAAATTTTTGTAACTAGGTTCACAAGACTAAAAAGAGGACATTATAATGTTTTATCATTGCACCACCTAAGGTTGATTGGTAGATAATGCCTAAGGCATTAAGACCGCCTCTGTACTTTTTTAGGGTTCCGTACCCAAAGGGTAAAAATGGGACCCTATTACTGAGACTTCGCGGTCCGTCTGTCTGTCTGTCTGTCACCAGGCTGTATCTCATGAACCGTGATAGTTAGACAGTTGAAATTTTCACAGATGATGTATTTCTGTTGCCGCTATAACAACAAATACTAAGAACAGAATAAAATAAATATTTAAGTGGGGTTCCCATACAACAAACGTGATTTTTTTGCCGTTTTTTGCGATAATGGTACGGAACCCTTCGTGTGCGAGTCCGACTCGCACTTGGCCGGTTTTTTAATTTAATATAAAGATCCCTAGTTTGTAGCTATCAGGAAATAAAGACTCCGGCAGGGAATTTCACTCCTTAGCTGAACGCACATTGTAAGTATAGTGCATACATATTTAATAAATAAATAGTTTAGCTACGTAAAGTTTGGACTATATACCAAGACTTTGAAGGACTTCCACTCGACTAAATCGCCATGACAACGGAAAAATACCTTTGATTAATGTAAATAAATACTGAGCTATGACTGTTAATTTAATTATTCGCGGTGGAGTCAAGTTGGAGGATATAACTTGGAATGAGATAGCAGTGGTAATAAAGATTAATAACATATCCAAGCCTTCAGTTGGTGTTGGTGTATCCTTAATTCACAAACGTTTTACTCGCTGGACAAAAAAACATCAATGCCATCTACCGGTATCAAATCCAGACTAGGGGTTATTACTGAGTAATTACAGATGGAAAAACCTAATTTACAACATTTGTCTTATATGATTTGACTTAATATGTAGTAGTATAATGTTACCGTGAAAATATGTGATGTGCCGGTCGCGATGCGTAAAGAACGTCCTTTGTAAATGATAAATGATTTTACTTCTGTAAGTTGGTTTGTACAAACACTTTTAAATGTCGATCATATTTTTTAAAACTAAATGTGGTTGCCGTTTCCTGTCTGACTACTCTGAGAAGAAAGGCCGAAACAAACTCACAGGTCACAGTCTCTTTTAAAGTCCAGACAAAATCTTGGTTGGATCATGTGAAGACCATGTAGACTGATGTCTGAAATGGTCTTTTGACGAAAGAACCAGCCAGATTGAGTGGACCTGTCCAGTCAGTGCACGCATTTGTCAATAACCGTGCAGCTCAACTCAGAATTTGAGGAGCTCAACGAATTGACGAACAATACCAAAGAAAGGACAGTTATATGTTATGTCAGTGTATATGTTACTGATGCCATGCAGTAGCAGTAACTAGAAGTTGCATTTGATAGATGTCCCTGCTGTTCTTGCCCTTCTTGTTATGTTTGCCTAAAACTCAATGAAATCCAAATAAACAGTATCTAAAATAAAAACTTTTCACTAAAGGATTTTTATAAAGAAATTTATTTAAAAACTGCTTTACGCAAGGGCTTTAGCGTATTAGCCTTCCTACTACGAAAACAAGTAGGTAATAAAGATAATATCTTTGCTGCCGAAAATTCCCAGATCTGTTCGTTTTTGGAAAGGATCTATCCCACGATTCTATCATACCCCACTAATTCCGTTTGTTCCCACTAGTTCTACTGAACAGTTCTACGGTAGAACTAATGGGAATTTTTCCCACTTGTATTATAAAAATTTGAAAGTCTGGTTCTTTGGATATTTGTTCATCAATCATACCTCAACAGTTTTGAATAAAACTTGATTTTACCTGGGTTAGGATATGAATACATTTAGCCCTAAAGTTCATTCCCTCAACAAAAGCAAGTACCTACTCAATTATATTTTGTATTGTCCCGGAATCAATGTGGTTAAACATATTCTGTTTTATGCCTAATACGAGTAGCTCAACCACAGCACAAAATTCGTGCGTTGAAACAAATCCACGAAACAAATTTATATTTAAAGTCCTTTGCTCACTAAACTTCCTATCTTTTTATCTAAATTACGCACAAGTCTAGACGTTTGAGTTCGGTCTAGACGCCTCCTTTGCTAACTCACCCACGTGCCGGCGGTAATCCACAACTAACGACCGTTTGCATTTTAGCACGAACTTTTTACTTGCCGGACGGACTAATGTGACTTTTTTTACGAGTTTATAAAAGGTGGTAACGTTTTCAGCGTCAGTGTAAACTGTCGTTTCGCGCTTTTTAGTAATGTTACATTCTGCCTTATATCAGAGTGGTAACACTTGAACTAAATTATCATCATTTCAGCCGATGCCATTGTTGCATTATTCTTTCGATTGAAATGATAAGCCTCTTCCAAGAATCGGATCATCGACCAGGCTTTATTCTTCTTGCATCCAACGGACTCGCATGGCTCCACCCAGGTAATCAGTCCTCCTTGTTGAAAACCTTCCAAAACGTGGTCGCTACTCCAGAACCTTTGGCTCCATTGGGGATCCATTCTAAAACTAATGTACGCTGCCCAATGCTACTTAAGTTTTTGGCATCTCTTCCGGCTAAATTTAAATCGCCTTTATTTATTATACTAGCTGTTGCCCACGGCTTCGCTCGCGTAGGCCACCCCACAGGTTCCGTTTTCGGGATTAAAAAATAGCCTATGTCACTCAGGAATAATGTAGCTTTCTATTGGTGAAAGAATTTTTGAAATCGGTTCAGTAGTTTCGGAGCCTATTCGGTACAAACAAACATACAAAAAATTGTATTGTGTACTAGATGTTGCCTGCGACTTCGTCCGCGTCAAACTCGTAAAAAAATTATTTTTATTTTTTTGTTTCCCGCCGGAACTATGAATTTTATCGTGATCAAACGTAGACTATGTTACTCGTTATTACATCAGCTATCTACCAGTGAAAGTCCCGTCAAAATCGGTCCAGCCGTTTCCGGGATTACCCGGAACAAACAGACAGATAGACAGACAGACAAAAATCTTAAAAATTGCTTATTTGTTGTTAGTGCCGTATATACTTTCACGTGCATTCAATAAAACGTTGTTATTATGATATTACATACAGACACTTCAATTTTATTTATTTGTATATGTATAGATTAGTATAGATATAGACTACGGCTATATTTTGACATATATACTACGACCTATATTTTCGCTGTCCATGGGTAAGAAATTGTTACGATAGACGTGCGTCTGACTCTCAGGTTTGACTGTATCTACTTATGTAAATTCAACCCACACTTGTAGCTTGTTCGGAACGTAAATAGAAACACGTACTTACGTAAGCACGTACGAGTATTCTATACTCATGCAACATGATTCTCGTTTTAAAAGTGGATTTGAGTTGAGATCTAATTTCGACGTGAGCGATTAAGAACATTATTCTAGAACTAGCTATCCCACGCGGCTTCGCTTCCATCAACTGGCTACCTACCTACCCTACCCTACCTACCTACCCTACCTACCTACCCTACATACATGAATGTTGCGTAACTTTTACCGCTTACACAGGCACGCAACGGAAGCTTTTAAAAAAGGAATAATTTTTACCCGTTTTTGCAGCATTTTTCATTTATTCTTCGCTCCAATTGGTCTTAGCGTGATGTTATATATAACCTTCCTCGATAAATGGACTAACCAACAAAAAAGAAATCAATTCCAACCAGTAGTTCCTGAGATTAGCGCGTTCAAACAAACAAACAAACTCTTCAGCTTTATAATATTAGTATAGATAAGGCAAAAATAATATTTTTTCTTTCACACGAATTTCAGAAATAGAAGTATTGACTCCAGGAGGATCATTCCTGTATTTTAAAGCGAATTTGAATTCGTCAAAAACACCACTAAGTTTGACATTGGTATTGCGACTTGAATGTGAACGTAATGTGAAATAAGAGCTGACTTTAAAGAGAAAAGATAAATTTATAAAGAAATATCATCATTACTTGACCTAAGTTTATGCTCTATTTAGTTTTTGATGAAAACTATAGTTAATGATTTAAAAACTCTACATACAATACGAAATCAAAAAATTTTTTTTTTTTTTTCTTGGTTGGGTAATCATCCAATGACTTCTCCCGCTCTGGGTGAAGCGTAAGGGCGTGTCAGACTTTTACTGACTAAAACCCACCCGTGTTCCTTCAGTTGCTTGTGCCAGGGCCGCGGTAACTCTCTTTCAAATTTATCCGCGACCCAGACAGGACCACGTACTCACTGCCTGCGTCTGTGTTTCCGAACGCGTTCAACCTGAATCTATGTAAAGTATGAGTGAATAGGCTTCTTCTAGGTAAGCTCACTCCATCGTCGACTTTGACTCTGTCACCACTGACCTAGACTAAAGTCAAGAGAAACCAATCTAAAATAAAAAAGATGATAGACACTACGTAGCAGTATTCTCCAATAACAACAAACTGCGATCATTAACTTGGACTTAATTGTGTAGCGGCTTGTTGGCCTGTGTTCAGTTAAAGACATTTACGAGCTGACATTGTTTTGATGTTTTCATTGAAAAAGGTTAAGTAAGTTAAACATCATGTTTTTTTAAGAAATGAAAAATCATTTATTAGATTACCAACCTTGAACGTCCAATCTGCAATCCACCAATCATAATATTAATAACTTAAAGATTTATTGTAAGTAATCAGCGTAATGTAACTAAGAATCACAAACTAAGATACTCATAATGATCGTTGTCAGAGTAAAAAGTAATTAAACACAAAAATATCAAAATGTATTTTTTATTATAACAAAGGCCAAAATATGCCCGGAATATTTCAACAGGAGACAGACACAGCATAAAAATCTAAATATGCAAATAATAAAGGTAGCAGGTGCAGATAATAACGCCGTATATTAGACGAAACGTATTTTAATAAGAGCTGAGAGAAAAAGCCTTGAACAAATTAAAAAGTCACCACATCGTTCAAGTTTGCCCCTGGCGCAGGAGAATTCCATAAATTTCATTTTAGCGGGCAATGTCGCCGAGAAACCTGGAAAAAATAAGTTATATTTTTTCTTGAAAATTTCGACAATGCTAGGATTTGAAAGGCTTCTTCACAACGCACAATTTAGGTTCTAGAGGTTGTTTATTTCTATAGACTTTCGCAACCTTATTTCAGTGTAAGGCAATTACTTAACCATATATTTTTTCGTTAACGTTTCTCTTTGAAAGATTACATGGTCGTATCTTTAAATAGAACAGTAAAATATTGTATCTCGCAATAACGCCGATCAATAACAGCCTAAAATCTGTTTTTTTTTTTATCACAAATATGTTCTGTTAGAAATTAAGGATCTATCAAGATGGAACCTATCAATATTTCATAGGTTCCCTTTACTTATTATGCCTTCATTTCGTTCAGAATAAAACCGTGAAAATATTATTAAGAAAGGAGTCTAGTTTGATAAGGGTTGACGTGGAACGACTTGATCAAAACTAAGGGTCCAACAGTGGATTCTGTTGAAAAAAAGGAGAAGTTCAATGTGCTTGGCAACAATTTTTGGTATAAAAACGACGCAGTCTATATAGCATTCATTTTGCTAGTATTTTATTCAATATAGTAATGTGCCTATTAGTCATCATCTGCCTAGCCTTTTTCCCAATTATTGTTGGGGTCGGCTTCCAGTCTTACCGGATTCAGCTGAGTATCAGTGTTTTACATGGAGCGACTGCCTATCTGACCTCCACAACCCAGTAACTGGGTAACACAATACCTCTTGGCAAGACTGGTGTCAGATCTCAGGCTTCTGACTACCCGTAACGACTGTCAAAGATCTTCAAATGACAGCCGGGACCAACTGCTTAACGTGCTTTCCGAGGCACGGAGGAAACTCGGTATGTTGAAATGGTCACCCATCCACGGACCGACCTCGTCAAGCGTTGCTTGACGAGGTCGGAAGGGTGCAACCTTGAAGATCGACCCGTGCGGCTGTTATTATTTAGCCACGAGCTCCTCATGATGACTAATGTGC
Source organism: Anorthoa munda (assembly GCA_945859665.1). Classification (NCBI taxonomy): domain Eukaryota; kingdom Metazoa; phylum Arthropoda; class Insecta; order Lepidoptera; family Noctuidae; genus Anorthoa; species Anorthoa munda. Next base: position 7,974,561 of record OX243913.1, on the reverse strand, counting down.
CTATTAGTTATTTGCTATATAACATTAAAAGCTTTCAAGATAACTTCTAGGTACTATATAAATATATTTCATGGATATAAATCCGGAGTTGAACAACTCGGTTACTGACATCATGTTTGCAATGACTTGACAGGTTGACGGTCATCTGATACATCTTAGATTTGGATGGTCTTCAGATGATCTGTCAAGGTTAAAGACCTCTGTATCTGTTTCGGGATTCTCATAATACTCGGATAGGAAATCTTAACCTCATCTAGTTCAAACCACGAGAGTCAGATAGAATAAAAAAAATTAAAACAAAAAAACATTAAACCGACTTCAAACACAACTTTTCGGAAGTCGGTGTCTTTGGTACTTACCTATTTTTTTCGATTTTTTACCGAATGCCGAAGATAAAGTTATTTTTTTTAGTTTTGGTACTTTATTTATACCATAAAAATACGCATTAATAACAAAAAAACGAAACTACTTGTTTGACCAAATAATCAAATTTAAATGGGACCACATGAGAAGCATCGGTTTTGAAATACAAAATCGGTTCAGCTAGAGAAAAGTTTTCAGGTAACACATATAAAAAAAAATATAGTCAAATTTAGAAACTCCACCTTTTTGAAGTCGGTTATAAAAATTAAATCATTAACAACTTTCCTGTATTTCATTTCATCATAATTTTTTCTTATTTTCTTTTACTTCATAGTAGGTACCTAAAAACACACGAACTCATTCTTATACCAGCTATCACATCTCTCCGGGACATGGTTGAGTAAGGTTCACGGTATAAAATGGTGCCTTTACTCTTGACCTAATCCCCGAGTCCCTGTTTACGACGCACACATACAAATTAAAGGAGAACCTTGCCTTTTGGTCCATAAATAACCTGTACCCCTTTTATATTTACTACCTACATAATATCGTTCGTTATCAACATGTTTACGATTAGTTGATATCGTAATACTTTTGAGTTATCCAATATGTGGTAAGTGAAAATGGGAAATTATTAACCGGGTGAAAAATATACTGAATGGGCGACAATTATACTAAGTAACTTATAATTTATCCGGTTTAAGTAATATCTTTTAAAAGGTTTTTGTGAGCTGCGGTAATAATATTGATAATTTAATTGTGTTTCGTGTCTATTTTAGAATTCTTTCAAAAATAGCAGTATGATGGACGAGGCGACATCGCTGTGCAGCGTGGGAGTTCGGGTGTATTCGTATTTTAACGAATTAGTCCAAGAGCGAGCGAAGCGAGCTCGGGAACTTAGGGCATCCCGACACAAATAGGTTAGGTTCGAAGGGGACGACGGGAGCTAAAGTGAACTAGCAATGCGAGCGAACTTAGCTCCCGTCATCTCCTTCATGTTAGGTTACTTTAGACCCTGCAGACAGAAAAAAAAGGAGCGCAGCAGGACTCCGTCGACAAACTTTTACTTTCAAGTCGCAGCGACTTTACCTGCGTAAAAACTGTCCTTACAGAATGTACCTATTAGCGGGACACCAAAGTATCAAAATTATGCCCTAATCCAGGCTAATAGCCTACCCCTACCGTACTTATGCAAGTATTTCATACAAATTCGTTAAGCCATTGTGGCTAAACATCTAAACATAAGTCATCTTTATCATATTAGTAGGAAAGAATTTGTCTACTTTACAACATTATGACATCGAAACCTACCTAAAGCAGTTTAAACACAAAGCATCAACTTTTTCTATATAAAATTGTCGATAGCGAAACGATAACAGCGATAACTCTTTTGGTAGAAATTGTTTGCACACAAAAGCATAACTCAGCCTAACTCCTGGGGGATACCGGGGCAACATTGTAACTCAACTATTCTTTTTGCATACATTTTACGGAGTTGACAAAAAGTCTGCGCATACTTTTCTAATTTTTTCACCGGAATCTCGGCATGCTTTTGTGCAAAATGCAACTGAAACTTTTCAAATACCCAGTAGGAAGTTGCGCGTAGTTTATAACATTTTTCTGCTTAAATATTTTTAAGCAGAAATGCTAAGGCTAATTTTGTTTTGTTATTTTAGATTTTTGATGTTTTACTTTCTGCCAGCTTAGAAGAAAACTCAAATAACTTTATATTATATTTCATTCGTCATTATCATTTCCCTATTTATTTAGGGCTTGACCAGACGACACTCGCCCGCTAAGCGCACGCCACGCGCGTCATCACTAGCATCTAACTCGCTTTGTAGTTGTGAGTCTTATGACACATAAATAAATCTCAAATTGCATTTAACGAAGTCCAACCGCACACGCCACGCACTACACCGACCACGCATACGCAATTTGAGATCTATTGATGTGTCATAAGACTCAAATAATATACAACAAATTTCAAAGCCAGTAACACGCGGGTGCCGATTGATCACAAATAGTGTGAACATAGATTTCCGCCCAATTTAGCTTATGTTAGTTTGTATTGTTTCAGGTCTGAAGGCATTACTAGAAGGCTGATGTATAGGCATATAATGGACTACACAACGTTTGTCTTTATCTTCATAGTTTGCATTGGTAAGTTAATCTTATGTAATTTTTGTAAATAAAGAACCATTGATCACGAATTTTTAAGTAAGACAAAATGAGGCAGTATTTTCACTTTTTTTTAAGATATTACTAAGATATTCAATATAATCATACCAGAATTCATCTATAACAAGTTTTCTAGCATCACAATCACGCAAACCTACTCAATAGCTCCCAGATTCATTATTTACTACAACACCGAAATACAAAGAAAAGGGAAAATCAGAAAATATATCACTGCTGCCGGGCAAAACATCAATCGAAATTTCTATCAATACAATAAAAATGAGATCATTCCGATCCAACCTTTGAGAGTTTTCTATTCATCCCGAAATTACTATCAGAGTAGAAATATACGTTTAATTTATTTCGTACAGATCAAGGTGATGGACATTGGAAAGAAAGGGACAAAGAAAAGCTTCGACATGATATTGAACTGTACAAAACGATGGCAGGTAAGGATTTTTATGAAATAATAATGAAAGACCTGAGGTTGAGTTTAATAATGAAAGGAACAGTTCAGTGACTTTTTTTTTTGTTGAATGATAGCTATTGTTTCAAAAAGTTCGGCTCTGTTTAATACAAATCTTTCATATTTTTAATATTAGTGTAGAAAACTGACAATGCGACTTATACAATACATTTGACAAAGAATTGCATCGATTTGTGATTTTCTTTTTTCGCGACCGGTGTTTTTTAATGTCTAATAAAAAGTAAATTTAAAGAAATTTTGAAAATATCAGATGGCAATATTATAATTATATTATGTCGCCTGTAGGTTTTGTTTAATAGGCCCCTGGGTCCTAAGTTCCTAACTAAAATATTGTTGTTAATATATCGCAGACTACAATGACTTTACCGTGATGTGAATGTAACCTTAATGCAACCAGATCCATTTAAATATAAAATTCAGACTACTTTGCACAGAATGACTATTTGTCGTCACGACCCAGTGAGAGCTCTCGCTAAAATATTGATACCGCCGCTCTCCTTTCGATAAGTAATCGTTCGATAAACTTTTGCGAGCGATATCGGAGTTTTGTCATTATTGGAAATGGTGTCGCTACTGTAAACTGAAATACCTATTATAGTATCGATACATATATAAGTATTAATATCTAGGGTATGGATAAAGGTCAAAGTGACCGTCTTGTGCCTACTCAACACTATAAATTATTAACAAAACGTTGAACAGAATTGCTGTACTGTTTTATTTTAACGAATGCAAATAGCAATTACTACATACTACACACAACTATTCTAGTTTAAAAAAGCAAGTCTGGGTTGAAGCCATATTTGCATATAAATTGTTATTCTTGCAGCATATTTTCGTTGTGCTACGGCATGATTCACTATTAAATATTTCTTTATTATCCTTTAGAGAGAGTATTTTATAGAAAATGTTGTCTTTATTTAAAAACAGCCCTTCTAAAGTAAACAATCATCGTCATTTTGCTCTTCAATTCGTTAAAAGTTCATTTTATTCACGACTGGAGCATCAAGAAAACAAAACTGTTTACAAACGATGTCATGAAAATTTGTTCCTTTTAAAACTTCTCCCCTTTCCCTAACAATAGCTTGCAAAAAGTGTGTCTGACATATTTCAATTTCCTTTGCAGAAAAAATTGAGCGCGAGATAGAAAGCTTTTACGATGAATATCCAGAGGAGCGATACAAGGGGGATAATGTTGATAGAATACACTACAAACATGTAACAAATATACTGGATCGTAAAAAAGAAATGGCGAATGACGAACACGTCGATAAAGTAGAAAGAAATTTTTTATACGCCAACACTAGTGATATAACTAATGAAATGCCTTCGAAACATGCAATCAATGAACACAATACTATTAAATATGAAGCCTTAAACAATGATAAGCCTAATAAACCTAGTTCCATAAATTCACGATGGCCTAAATTTGAAGACATCCTCTTAGCTATGGGGAGGAAGTACGACTGGAAAAACGACAGATGGATAAAAGTGAAAGGGAAATTAAAGATAGCTGACACAAAAGAAGATATAAATGCAAGAGGAGATAATAATAGTATTGAATACCATGAGAAACATAAATTCAGTTATAGAATTGTTAAATTAAATAAAAGTAAGAGTAGAAGAAACGTGGTGGTCGCCGTGTCGGCTGTGAGATAGTGCGTAACGAAATAGTAAAATAAACCAATGAACTGTAAAGGACATAGTTTTTGTAGATAAAAACGGGACCAACAAGGGTGGCGCCGGCATTCGATCGTTTTATGAAGACAACTAGGCTAGAACGTTGCGTCGATGTGTAAGCCCCAGTGATGACTGCAGCTGATTGAACATTTAATTGTGCTAAGAAATATAAAGGCGCTTCATTGTTTATGCCTATGCCCGAAAAAAATATTGTTATCGCCTATAGAATTCTTAACAAGTATGCATGTAATTAAATCTCCATATTATTGTCTGTTATCGCATATTAAGTAGTGCTCTCAATAAATTTCTGTTTTCGCCATATAAAAAGCTAGATGTGTAACTTTTGAACGGGTAAAGATAACTTTACGAGTCTCAGAAATCTCAATATATGAACAAACGTTAAAAATAAAATTCTCCAGTAAAACTTTTTGTTTTATTCTCTACCTTTACGAACTATTTAGGGAAGTTTTTTGGAAGTTTTCTTTAAGTGCTCCCTCGTGAGCTCTCTATACAAATTTCACCGTACATTAATCTTGTTAAATAGTTCAACATGTTCTCATATTTGGAACTACTAAAATTCTGAAGTCATCATATCAGCTGAAAAACGTCCACTGCTGGACATAGGTTTCCCTCAAGTGTCAAAACATCTGAAGTGCATATATTTAAATCTTCAATCTGTACTACAGGTAAAGAAATAAATAACAGAATGTCAAGTGTTTTCATTCTAAATAAATTCTAAATACTAATACCTCTAAATAATAATACCTATGTTATTTCTCAGAACTTAAAACAAATTATTCTAGAAAACCGCAATGTGAGCGTGGTTTGAGGAGAAGCTCTATCATTTTTCATTCCCCAGAGCCGGTTGGCAACACTATGAACGAGTTACCAGATAATTTGTCGGGAGCATATTGTGTTTTCCCACGTCGACATATGCATACGAGATATGACTGTCATTTGTTACAGCGGAAGTAAAAACTTCACGAAAATAAAGTGCCTCATTCTTTTCCTCCCTCAAAAAGGGAAACTTCTAAAATGAAACACGTCCTACTACACGATTAATGACTTTACTTAGTAACAATGATCCCTTACGTAATGTAAATATAACCTCAATATGGCTGTTTGTAAATATACATATTTTAATGCTCATTTACATAATAAATCTTAAATTCAAATTTTATACTAAGGTGGTCGGGACGGAACATTACGCCGCCACCGCTCCGTGCCATTTTGCAAAGTGTGCTTACAGATGATAAATTATCATTATGCCTAACTGACATCATGATCGATTGAGTCGTTAAGCTAAGGTTGACGATGTTTTGTTTGAAATTTTACAAAGAAAACAGATTTGATTCGTCGATTTTCTGAGATGAGCCTACGAAGAGATCTTGTCTTCTTTATAAAGTCAAATTAGAAAAATGTGCAGGCAAGGAAAGAAACGGATTAAAATTAATTAAAGCTCTCAAGTCTGTCACAATGCAATTTTAAATGAGAATAAATTCTCATACTTTTTGTCGGTCGTCCTTGAGTTAGAGTGGACAAACAATTTTAATTAATTCAATAACAAAGAAATGTCGTTCCATTGTTTTGCTTTTCTGGCTACATCTTATCTGCGATTTTTCATCTTCATTTTTTGGTTGACCTAAAATGTTTGTTTATCTTGTAGGTCGTTTCACAATGTTTCTATACAATCTCGTTTATACAGTTTTAGGGCTGAAAGGATTGTTTGTACTGAAGGTGCAAAATATTTGAAAAAACCGGCCAAGTGCGAGTCGGACTCGCGCACGAAGGATTGTCGGATTGTCGCAAAACGGCAAAAATAAACACGTTTGTTGTATGGGAGCCCCACTTAAATATTTATTTTATTCTGTTTTTAGTATTTTTTGTTATAGCGGCAACAGAAATACATCAACTGTAAAAATGTCAACTGCCTAGATATCACGGTTCATGAGATACAGCCTGGTGACAGACGGATAGACAGACAGACAGACGGACCGCGGAGTCTTAGTAATAGGGTCCCGTTTTCTTTAATCTTATTTATTTGGTCTGAGAATGTAACTAAGACAAGCAAGTGGGACGGTAGTTATGAAAAAAGTATTGAATTAAATATTTTTAACGATGATAAAAAGTCAGTCAATAGTACCTAACGTACTGAATATTTATTTGAATCAAACGGAGTTTGCTATCTTTCACCGTATAATGCATCTGTAAGTAAAACCTGTTCGAAGTGAATAGAGGTTTACGAGGCAGTAATCTTTGCGGAAGGTAATGAGTAAAGGGGAATTATAAATAGATCTAATTAAAAAAAAACTTAGCGACTGATGATAGGATACTGTTTTAATAACTTGAGCGGTATGAATTTGAGTAAGTGAAAAATTAACTAAACTAACGACGAATATAGATTACTAATTAAACCAAGAACGAGCATACAAAAAGTAAAAAAAAAAAATGAATCCATTTCAGATATTAAAATTCTAGCCGTGCGACTAAATTACTAAGTGAGCGACGAAGTATTTCTAAATATAGAGAGGGCAACATCAATATTAAGATAGAGACGACATTTCCAAAAGCGAGCGAAGCGAGCTCGAGAACTTAGGGCACACTGACAAGTATAGGTTAGGTTCGAAGGGGATGACGGGACCTGAAGTGACCGAGCAAAGCGAGCGAACTTAGCTCCCGTCATCTCCTCATGTCAGGTTACTTTACTATTAGACCCTGCAGACAAAAAAGGAGTTCCGCACAGCGGGGCTCCGTCAACAAACTATTATTTTCAAGTCACCAAATATTTTAAAAAATGCAGGACGTAACGTTGACACTCAAACAAATATTAGGTCGCTCAAATGTTATGAAGCTTCTCATTTTGTATTTTAACTAACTCAGATGTTTGTAAGTAGCTGTTCTGTTGATTTCTCGTCACTCGCAGTCAGTCGCTCACTTAGTAATAATATAACGTAAATTAATTATTTTTGTCACTTAAAACTTTAATTTACAGTCACTCGTTTAAATACTACCCATGTGTACGTATCATTTCAGCCAAAATACCTCCACTGCTGAACATAGGCCCAAGTATCACTACATCGATTGGCCTTGTGCGTCACGCATCGATCGGATCAGCTGAGGCTGAGGGCAGCCTCAACCAGGTCATCGATCCACTTCGTTTGAAGACTTCCCTTCCGGTATGCAGTTAAATTGTCACTTCAATTCGTCAACTTTTCGTCTCCATCAAACATTCTTTCTACTCACTGCCACTTAAGTTTGGAATTTCTTCTGAGTCAGTATAAAATAAAAATATTAACAGAACAGTGTTTAAAAAACAGTTTTAATTTATTATGGAAATCCATTCAATCTTGATTCAACTAGCGGTCAAGAGAGCCTGTGTTGTTATTAGTAGCAAAGTTTTAGCAGGTGGGCTATTAATAACAAACCCACAATTTCCAAATATGATAGGTAAACTGCTTTGTATCATTAGTCCCGTTGATAATCTAAGTACAATCTTTCCTCATTGCAACCCAAAATAAATTCCGAAGAATGTGTTTCTTGATATCTTAACCGGGAGGTCTAAATGTCTATCCACACATATCAGGTATCGGTGGGAACATTTTATATGAACTCGTTCACACACGTGTGTGAACGATGTCATATAAAATGTTCTCACCAATATTTTTTTGAGCCCCTGACGGGGCACGGTCTGTCCACGTCCCGTGCACGTCCCGGGCACGGCCCTGATACGTGTGGATAGGCCTTTAAGCGTGCCTCATAGTCGACCACACCATCGCTGTAGTGCTATATTATATGTGCCATTGCTTACCATCAGGTAAGATAGAGGTCAAAAGTGAAAAAAATACTGAAAAGGTTACAAATGAGATATTTATCTATTACCTGCCCTGATTACTGCGTGGTCATCATCATTATCATTATAATAGTCGGTGAAAGAAATACTCATTATATTCACTTTCCTGGGAAGGTAGGTATTATGTTTGTTATGAATAACATTGGCGTGTAGTCATTATTGTTTGGTTTCGTTTTCCTGTTGACATTTCATACGCTAAATATAGGTTAGGTACTTTGAATAAGGGTTGGGTTACTTTCATTGATTTATTAATGACACTTGACTTTTCATCAATGGTTTTGATCATAATATAAAATGAAAATTCCATATCCTGGTTATTCTGTTTTTATGTAGGTACATGGTTAGCTATGAAGACTATACCACAGATAATATAATACTAGCATACAGATACCTCATCCCATACAAAGAAACCGTGCCGACGTAACTAGCGTTTTTCGTCTGCTTAATCTGGCAATATTTTGTACATCGAACGCATTCGGTTCTGTTTCACGGTGATAGATAGATGGTGTTAGCGGCGACTTGCAAGTAAAAGGGTTTACTAGGTTCGTGAATATTTTTTTCTTTAAATACAGTGAAGGTTTATTTTCTAGTATTTATTTGCACGTGTTTACAGTTTTTTTTGCACCAAAATGTGTTAAAATGCAAACTTTAACAATCGAGTGGAATGCCTCAGAAATTTAAAATGCGCCATCTATTGACATCAATTTTAAATGATCCGTCTAATAATCTTTGAAATGTGAATTAAGAGCCCAATATTCCATATTTTTGTACTTACTAGTGAGATTTATTTGAACCAAATTTTCTTTCTTAGCAATGAGACCCCGTGACTATACCATTAGCAATAAGAAGAAAAATGATTTTTAGTATGAGGGGTTAAGGTATGAAATTGCAAATTGTAAAGATTTTTTTTTTAATATTTAACATATTTGTTTAATCAAATCGATTCGACAAACTTTGTGAAAGCATTTTGTACTGAGAAGAAAACTTTTTATCACGTAGAAAATTGTCCAAATCACGAAAATAATGGTAGTTCGTTGGAGCAAAGTCTGGCGATACGGAGGGTGACGAATGGTTTCTAATTGCAGTTCCTGTAGATTTAAAACGGTTTCTCGTGCTGTATGATGTCTCGCGTTATCATGGAGCAATAATGGTGAAGATCGATTCATGAGTCGGGGCTGTTTCACTGCTAGTTTTGCTATCATTGTTCGGAGTTCGGCATAGTAGACATCTGCCATTATTGCTTGACCAGATCGGAGAAAGCTATAGTGAATAACACCATTCTGAGACCACCAAACAGTTACCATTACCTTTTTATTGGTAAACTTTGCTTTAGGACACTGGTGCGGCGTTTGACTGGGGTCAGCCATTGCATTTTTCGTAAAGCATGTAAAGAATAAAGAATCCACTTTTCATCAGATGTCACAATTCGATCCAATATTCTTTCATTTCTGTATCGATTCAACAAGTCAACACAAGTTTCAACACGCGTTTCTTTCTGCAGACCAGTCAAATCATGAGGCACCCATTTTTCATTTTTTTTTTTTATTGGTTTGACGCAAATGAGTCAATATTGTTGGTAAGGTAACATTAAACCATGCCGATAATTCCTGGGTAGTTTGACTCGGATCGGCTTCCACCATCTCTTTCAATTCATTGTTATTCACCTGTGTGGGCGGTCTTCCACGTGGTTCGTTCTTCAAATCAAAGTTTCCATCACGAAAGCATTTAAACCAAAATCGCTCGATGCGTTCATTAGCAGTCCCCTCTCCGAACGCAACATTGATATTGCGAGCTGTTTCTCGCGTCGGAACTCGTATTCAAAAATCACTCGAATTTTCGAAGTAGGTATCCATCTTTCTTGTCTAAGCTGAATAACAAAAACAACTGAGAGTCAATAATTAAATGTTGTTGTTGTTGTTGTTGTAGAAGAACTTCATAGGTACCATTTGAAAAAAGTTTGTTCCAAAAATCTCAAACCATGAAGGTTCTATGTCAATTCAAAGAACCTATTAAAACAAAACGGCAATTTCATATTTAACCCCTATTATTAAATATTCCAAATAAATAAAAAAACTCTAACTTGGATTTTCTCGAAACCCATGGGTTTCCGCCTAGGTTTTCTCGGGAGTTTAATTGCTGCAAATGGGTCATACTATCACGACCTTCTGAGAATACTACGAGTTACCAGTAACCGTATCTATATTAAGAATAGAGAAAGCCCTCTATTTACAATCTACGAGCATAGTACAAGTATAAAATACAAGAAGAAAAACATTTGAAAAATTAATTTATTTATACCATCTCTAAAAATGTCAATTTAAACACAATTCTGAGCCTAAACCATCAGTACCACGGTTGCCGACCAATTTCCCCCATCTTACTCCGAAAGCCTTTGCAATGATTTGTAATTATTCGTGACGGACAAACATCCCGTGTAAAGAAGCCTCTCGGAAAGGTCGGAGGGCTCTTAGCTTGACGGTCGTAAGACTGATCTCTCCGCAAACCTTGCCACCTTCTGTAAACAACGCTATTTGCTCTACCTCGTCCACCGAGACCCGAACAAACACCAATATTCTCAGCACTCTGGCGCGGTTTGAAAAAAACAAGTTTCAATACCTCCTTTTGAACGATTTATGAAATACTAATTGGGTACAAAAAGGGTGAATTTTGAATGGCTGTCCTTTTTTCCGTATTAAAGTTGTACGAATTCTGATCGCGTTATGAAAGGTGGCTCGGGAAATGGGTTTTTCTGATACCTGGTCCCGACAAACGTGGCTCTATTGTGTCCTTATTGTAGGTTTTTATCGGCCAGATGTTGGGTAGCTTACAAACTGTGTAGGTATGAGGTCCAATAATACTTTAATCAAAAAGAAATTCACAGTATTTACGACTTACTACGGTCGCAGAAAATCGAACATAAACCTAAGTCACCTCCATACATCAATTTCTCATAGTTATTTATTATTACGGCCTCACTCAAGAACTAGTAATTTATCAAGAACATGTGTTGCGGGTATACAGAACGAAAATCACAGATTAGGTCTTCACAAAAAAAAAAACAAAAGCCGAACGTGATCTCGTTGAAATACGTGACTGGAATGGTGTAAAGAAAAAATGTCAGTTTTATGATTTTTATACGAACACGTACCCTTTTTCCTACTTCTGAATGGAGCCAGCACACAGCCTGGTAAAGTGGTTTTAATTTTGGAGTAAAACTCGCTGCTTGTCAATCTTGGTACACTGCACTCGTTCAACCAGTTTTTTCTATTTTCCAACCGAATTATGTCCAACGATGTTGTTTGAGAAGGACTGTTTACTGAGCAAAGAAGTTGTGGAGCTATGTGGCTTTCTTGCTAAACCTAACAGTTTATTTCAGTGCTAATGGGAGATGGAATCTAACAAATATACTTTACCAAATAGGTCTAGCAAATAGACCTCAGAACTAAATTTAGACTGTGTGACTTCTCATTTTTTGGACAAAATTATAGTATCTTTCTACAGAAAAAACTGAACTAATTAAGTGTGCCGTTGACGGATTTTTACTCAGCTTAGCTAGGGTAAAGGGATTATTTAAAGCATGACGATCAATAAATACAGGGCCAGTCATCTTGCTCGGGTAAAACAATTACCGGTCTCCAACACTACGCCGCTAGAACGTGAACGTCGACAGCAAAGAACTAAATATACAAAAACAATATATCTTAGACAAAGGGCAGAATGCAGTAACATGCTTTGCTATGAATAGTTACAGCACTGATAACAACATTTGTGCCACATGTTAAATTTAGTCTTGTTATATATTTTTATTTATTTTTTCCTTTGTATAGATTCTTTTACTGATTGTTTTGTGAATGTGTGAACATTGTAGGCCTTCTAGATTTCTAGACGCTTGTTAACATTTGTTAACTCTCTCGTTTATACAATTTTTTTTAGTTTCTTACGACTTATTGTCGGGCCTACGTTGTCCCCCCATATCTAAGCACTAATACTGTAACGTGGAAATATTGTAAAAACAAACCAATTTTTTTTAAAAGAGTAACCGTGGAGTTTCATGCCGGTTCTTCTCCACAGGAAACGACTAACCCGAACCGTGCACCTTTTGTCGACTTTTTATAAGTGCCCATGTAGGCCTATGTGAAATAAAAAACATTTGATTTGATTTGATTTGACATGATGATCTTGTATCATGTGTGTCAGTGGACGTCTTTCGGCTGAATTAAATTCTTTTACTTATCGTATGATAAAAATGAAAGTCTGTATGTTGGATAAATCACCTCAACAAATTTAGATAGAACTTGGCTTGAATCTTGTCCTGGATTAATAGGTGCATAAAGACTTTTATACTAGTACCCGGTGGTACATTTTCTTGAAACAATCTCCAATTACCACGCTTGTGAAGGTGTTTTTAGAAGCTAGTGATAACCTACATCTTTTGCCTGTAATGATGCTCTAGTACTTAGCTTCAGCGAGCTGTCGCAAGAATCTATTTCGGTCCAAGTTAACAGTACCTAAGTAAGTATTAAATAACTTATTCTCAATATCTTTGCATAATAATGATTACCCACCACTACTACTACGCTACCCTCTACCTAACGTCAACCTCTTCAGCAGAGAGCTAACCCAATTAGGAACCTATGACAAACAGCAGTAGGTATGAAGTGACAGTCATTAACCTACATATTAAGGTGCTCCCTCACTTGGAGTATTCGCCTGAAATGTAACGTTACAGAGTCGAGCATTACATCAGTGAGGGAGAAGAATCGAGCTTTACATTGGTGAGGGAAGAGAACCGAGCACTACAAAATTAAAATCATTTTAAAATCAAATCTGAAATTTTATATTACAGGCGAACGCGCAGGTGAGGGAGCGCCTTTATTATGTATGTGAGACGAACTATGTGATAACATCTCCTATCTGTTATGGTTCCCTAGTACTTGGCCTCGGAGCGCTTGTAGTTAAAAACTTATTTCGATCCAAGTTAGCAGATCCTAAGTAAGTATCAACTAACTTCAACTTCTCAATATCTTTACATAATCACTTGGAAGTTTCTTTACCTAGCCTCAAAATCTTTCACAAAATCGACAAATTAGTAAACTCGAGTCTTAACACCAACTTCAGAGTCTAAAAGTGATTTTATAGGTGCTTACATTATTATGGAGCCTCTTGAAGAAAACTCCGTTTTTCAGTACGTACCTAAATAAATCCCAAATAGTCGATAACAGTTTTAAGGCGTAACATTTAATTCAGCGACAAACCCGAGCATTTTGCATGTAATGTCGACGCCTGAGAAAAGTAGAAATAAACGTTTGCAGAGTTCTGTTACTTTGAGGGCGTTAGTTGGTTTTAAACTTTCAAAAAACATGTATCAAGCGAAACGTAAAAAGGCAATTAAAATGAATAGGAATCAAAATGATGAAATGATATATGATTAAATGACTGCTCATTATCCTTACGCAAGAGTTAGTGCTGAGCAAGAGGCCCGGCTCGGACTATGGGTAACTGTGTTTTTCCATCTGGAATTGCCCAGTAAAAGCCTAGATTCTGGATTATTAGTTCACTTTCGATAGCGATAGGCTCTCCCCTTTCTGTACTTAAAAATATAACTGGTGAAAAGTGGGTTAAGCTCTTCAGAGAATACAAGTTGTTACCTCTAGATAAGCGTCAAATAAACTTTACACTTACGTTCCAAAAGTATGGGTAGAAAGACAAAAGGTTTCTACAACAACAATTTTGTTAGTATCGGTAACTTGTGTCTTGTTATAGCCATCCAGTTCAATCCAATATTATAGGTAGAAATGTTTGTATGTTGATCGAGAAGTAACAATACTTATTGTATCAGTCAAATTACGAAAATTATTTCACTGACTGAAAGCTATATTACCGCTGATTTTCATAGAATATCATAAATGTTTCCCGATTTACATGAAAAAGGTCTCGTCAGCGAAGTCATTGGATAAAGCCAGAAAAGATGTCCATACAATTTATGCACATACATAGTCGTCCTGCTGACGTGCGTGCGCGGCACTGACGCCGCTCTGTACTCTTGGTGCATAAATTGTATGGAAAAATCAACTGGTCATGCGCAGTACGACACCCGCACCGCTGCGGTGCCGCAGCAGTCCGAAACCAAACGTCTAAATTGAAAAAATTCGACGTTCGAGTTGTATCGACGCATTTAGTTGTCATCTTGTATCGTACTCACGCGAAGTAGTGTTTGTGTATATTCGTTTCAGTTCATGTTTAATCTAAACTAATTTTATAAAAAGGCAAAAATATTTCTCTAGAAGTCTTGATCTAATGAGAATTTCCGTTTTTGTGATCACCAGTTGGCGCCACTGGCGATTAACGTTCTTAAACATAGCTATTAAACGTTGTTAGTACGCGCATGGAAGCAAAGTTTGAATTAATGCCGCATAAGTGCGATTAAATATAAAATCGAGTATGTCGCAGTTTTGCGCAACAGGGCCTTTTTTATAAAAAAAGCAGGATAACATGTTCCGAACCATAAAACTCTATTAAAGCACTGGTTGGTAAAACCCGTACCTATTTAAATCTGCCGTATTCATACAAACATTCACAACAATAAAAAAGTAGTAAATAAACTCGCGCTAAAAGCCAAAAATCTATGCAATTTGACATTTTGAAGACCTCATTCTACACCAGTGCCCCCAGCGGCAAATTCAATAGCGATAGCACTCATTACGAAAATTCTTCCACAGCCTAACTCAAAAGATTCAAATTATCGTTGAGTGTCCCAAGTTACAATAAGATTTTCCCAACAAAAAAAACAAGGCCTCGTGAGCGAAGTCGCAAGAAATAGGTATTAATGAGAATATACGTTGAGAAAAAATTTACAAAAATATAATTCACTATAGGAAAAAATCGAAGCAAAGAAGGGCAAGAATCAAATTTTACATTTCTTGCATTTTAAAAGTTTTACAGGAAAACAGAAGATTTCTACAGTTACTTTGGTGTATTCTCTCTTGTTGTATCGAGCCATCTAGTTGTCATCCTATATCGTACTCACGCGAAGCTGTGTTTGTGTACATTCGATTTCAATCTCAGGACACCCGCAGATTGCATTCCTCGGATAGATAAGAACGTTTTCAGTGGACATGTCAAATGTATTTTTGTTTGGCATTAATTTGTTTACTGGATATTTTATTAGAAATGTGGAAAGGATTTCTGCATTTCCGCTAAAAAGGATACATGATGGTGGTATCTTGTCTGGATCCTTTTACCAAACTGAAGGTAATATAAGTATTAAATACAGGCTCTGAAATATGTGGTGGAGAGGTAATGGCTTATGCATTTGCCGTTACAAAGTCTCACAAAACAACTTATCTATCGAAATTTTAAGGCAGAACTTTTTATTGTTAAGGAATAGTACTAGTTTGTAAGAAAATAAAATATTGTAATCTACTGTTTTAGACCACGTTTTCTTTTTACCTCTTATTGTGGCGCTCATTTTTCCGAACCTCAACAATTCCTATCTTCCGTTCGACCTAAGTATCAAGAAAATAAACACCTCAAAACATATTTGTTCCTTGACAATCTCATACATTAGATAGCTAATATATTTTGCCAATATGCCACAAGTATCGTTTACAAGCAGGCCCCCATGAGCGATGGCAAAATATTTAGCTTCCCGCCGAGCAATAACATATTTGCGAGCCACGAATATTAGGAAAAGCTTTTACCTGAAATGGAACGAGAAAACATACTAACATTCAGTATTGACACACATACCTACTAATAAATTTGGTCCAAAGTACTGTGGCAATAACGTCGGTTATTCTCTGCATGTTCACAAATTATAATGCCGGAAAAAAATATAATTATTTCTTCTCCCGGTCTGTTGCGTCACGATTTTAATTAATTGATGTTGATTATACAGAGTATTTTAAAGTAAAGTTGTGTTTTGAGGTTTGCTTAGTTTTTAATTGGTAACGATAAATTAGTTGGAACCTTTTGAGATTTATGGTCGTTATCTAAGGATACTTTTTGTGTTAATAACTGGATATTCTTAATTACTAGCATTTGGAATTGTGCCGGATTGCCAATAATCTTGACCTATATTTCTTCCAAGCAACTTGAGACTGAACCAACTGACTGGTTATGCCTGTGAACTAATCCAATGATGATAGTGCATACCACGGGGTCTCATTACTAAGAAAGAAAATTTGGTTCAAATAAATCTCACTAGATGGCGCGATATGCACCTCGGTATCCACCTATCTGTTATTGAATGTGCGTAAAATTAATATTTTCTGGAATTGAACACAAAAATTGTATGTTCTTGTTTAATCAACTCTCCTAAGTACAAAATTATGGAATATTGGGCTCTTAATTCACATTTCAAAGATTATTAGACGGATCATTTAAAATTAATGCCAATAGATGGCGCATTTTTTAATTTCTGAGGCATTCCATTCGATTGTTAAAGTTTGCATTTTAACACATTTTGGTGCAAAAAAAAACTGTAAAAACGTGCAAATAAATACTAGAAAACAAACCTTCATTGTATGTAAAGAAAAAAACATTCACGAACCTAGTAAACCCTTTTACTTGCAAGTCGCTGCTAACACCATCTATCTATCACCGTGAAACAGAACCGAATGCGTTCGATGTACAAAAAATGCCAGAATAAGCAGTCGAAAAACGCTAGTTACGTCGGCACGGTTTCTTTGTATGGGATGAGGTATCTGTATGCTAGTATTATATTATCTGTGGTGCATACTAACATAGTTCTTCTATGATTTAACCATTACACGTAATTATACGAACTTCAAAATAGACCTATCTGTTGACACCAAATAGGTAGTTATTTATACTCTATGTAAATTATAGACCAATAAGGATCACAATGACGTAAGTTCCAAGACGTGATCAGAAAGATAGAGAGCTAACCAGCATAAATATTCAGTTTCTGAAAGCCTGGTTCAAGCGATTACTGTTCTTGAGTATACTATAGTATGCTGTAATAATGGTAACTAAGTAAATAGCAAAACCTTTGCACTTACACAAGATAATATGTAAAACTTTGGTATCTTGATCGGATCGCACAACGCTGCGGTATGCGGTAAGTCTAGAGTGGTCTTTTCTTTCTTCGCAGTTTGCGTCAGCAGTGAGAAGGATTATGCGATATGAGTTCAGATCAAACGATCAATTATTACTTAGAAAAGTGGTTTATTGTCATTATAAATATTTTCGCATGGTTCCGAATTACCTAAAAAATGAGGAAGACTCCTCCAGTAAGATAAATATGTGACAGTTACACAAAATTCAAAGGCATTTTCTCCTAAATAATGTATGTTAACTATGGTGTTACGAACAAGGTATTTTCAAAACCACGCTATCGCGAGATAAGTTCTGATTCTAACATAAAATCGGTATTTCACGAGAAAATCACTTGTGTTTTATGGTTTTATTCATGCAGGTTGTACTACATATATAAGAAAGTTTGTAGCCCTACCCTTACTTTGACGTTTTACTGAGATGGGTAGAAAATGTGTTCGATATGGGATGTTACATATCCGCACTTATCGAAATAATATTTGTATGGTCTATCACTGATGACTTTTCCTGAAAGGTGGTGAGATCTATTATGTGTTTGTATACACTAATAATCTTACAATAAGAAGAACTTCCTAGTGTGAGACTATTACATATAATATCACAGTGCTGCCTTTTAAACACAAAAGATGACTAGTAGAGAATATCTTGTACCATAAGTAAGCTGCACCTGTACCAAACCTCCACAAACCACCTTGTATAAAGGTGTAATAGGACATTTACAACTACATTGTTACCAACTCTATATTATTGACATTTTTTAAATTAATTTTTTTCACTTTTGCCTTATAATGGAATTTGAATATTTAATTGTTGTATTTTTGTTTGACATATCTGGATACTAATAAAAATTTATTTGACATATTTGCATACTTTTTTGACATTGTTAAAGAGTGAATTAGCAGTATTGTTTAATGGATAATTCTTGCTGATTGTCTGTAAAGCATTCATTTTTATTTTCCCAGTCCTTTTGACGACATTATATTTTACGATTGACATCTCTAATGGAATCTGAATTTATTTGTTTTATATTTGGGTTTGACATTTTTATTGACATAATAACTGTATTTTTGAATATCGATTTGACATCATTTAATAATTGTTTGACTAATTGAAGGTTGAAATAGAAGTGTTTTATTGTTTAATGTAAAATTTTGGCTCATTGTCTTGTAATTCTTTCAAAGTTAGTTTGTATCGTGTAGTGGTGCTTGTTGCCAATTATGATTTTTCGACACAATATTAAAATAGTTTGGAATAAATAAATACAAATACAAAAATTTCATATACTAAACATGAAGTTTAACTTCGTACCCTGGTTTTTTATAGTATAACTAGCACTTCGCCTGCGACTTCGTTCGCGTGATCCTTGTTTTATCCTACAGATGACTTTTTATTTTACTCCCTTAAAGGTTGAATTTCCAAAAATCCCTTCTTAGTGCTTTATGATGTAGGGGACATCATAAAAAGAAGCCCTGTAAAGTAAAATTCTTCAAAAATCTTTAACACCCCCTAAATCGTCTTTTAGGAGTAGTTTTGAAAAACTAATATCTTTTGAAAAAATAAGATCACAATAGATGGCCTACTATATATTTATTCACACACAAATTAAATAATGACAGGAAGAGATTCCCCACAAATACACATTCCTCTACTGACTCGAATCCGTTTTAACAACCTTACACAGAGAACAAAACTGTTGGGAAACAGCTGTCTTGAAAATTAATTAATTAAGAAAACTGCAAGAAGATACCATTAAGGAATCGCTCTTTTGGACAATGATAAAAGGTACAAGAACAATTCTGACAGCGTTTTTTTTAATGATTGATATTTAACGGATGATGTTATAAGGGTGTTAAGAAAATACATGTCTTAATACTCTTGAACTATATATCTCTTAGTAGCCAATTAAATCATTGTGGTGAGGATTAAGATTAAAGAAACAGAGTAATAGGCAGCTTTATGAAATGCAGCTATACGCGATTGACTCTTAAGTCGTAGTGGTGAGGATTAAGAGTAAAACAACAGAATAATAGGCAGCTTTATGAAAATGCAGCTATACGCGGCTAATTCTTAAGTCGTAGTGGTGAGGATTAAGAGTAAAACAACAGAGTTATAGGCAGCTTTATGAAAATGCAACTATACGCGACTGACACTTAAGTCGTAGTGGTGAGGATTAAGAGTAAAACAACAGAGTTAGGCAGCTTTAAGAAAATGCGCGACTGACTCTTTAAGTAAAATATTTAATAGTAATTACTATTCTAATCTCTTCACTAAATTTACTAGTTATGTATTTTACAATGATTCATTTAAAGAGCCCGTCTAAGAACCGAACCTAAGAACCGACCCTTGAAATCATCCAACGGCTTGTGCCGTTCTGGGTGGAGCGGGAGGGCGTGTCGGACTTTTACTGACCAAAACCCATCCCTGTCCCTTCAGTTTCGTGTGCCAGGGCCGCGGTAACTTTCTTTCAAATTTATCCGCGAACCAGACAAGTATTGGCCCAAGCGGACCCCGTCAGTTTCTGCTAACATGTCTGAGGCATGCGTGGAACATTACGTGCCGTCGACTCGGGCCTGGTTCTTATCAGATGGCGAGACACCCATTACTAGCCATCCGCAAGACCAAGCCTACGGGGACCGAAGAACCGGCCCTAAGGTGTAAAGCTTAGTTTAACTCTGAATCTGCAACCAGGTGTTTGCAGAATACGAAGTTAGTTTAAACTGAAATATTTTTTAATACACAGTTTAGTTTACTTAGCATACTTAACTTAATTTGTGGTCTGCACACAAGCATGAACAAAATCTCAGCTTTGAAAACTAAACTTTACTGGATTAGCTAACTTCGTGTTTTGAAACCGACTAAATAATAAAATAAGACTAGGAAAAGAGAAAGTTTCACTTAAAGATCACAAAAGAAAATACTATTACGCTACGGCTAAATAACTTCTACCCAGATATAATAAACCGTGGAGGCCCAAAGGCTAAGACCTCGCCTCTCATGCTTAAGATGGCGATGGCTCAAATCGGGGCAAGTACCAATGTAACTTGTTAACATTCATAATGTACTTTCTAAGTTTATCTTGGACATCATAGGCAACAGTGAAGGAAAACATCGCGACGAAACTTGGACTTATATACTATACGTAATGTAAGTCTGAAATAGCCAAGCCACTGGGATTCCCAGAGGTGACTTAATTAACTCTGACACCAGAGGTTGCCACACCCTCACACGATAAGAAAGAAATATATATGTACACTCCCCGGAATATGATAGGTTAAATGGATAGCTACTAGGATTACAGTGTCAACAAAACTAGTGGAACAAAGAACATTAGCTCGTCAGCAATCAGCCAGCCGAGCAGGTCAGCACAGACTAAAGTAATAATTTCATTACCCTCGTTCGCCAAACATGTTACCGAGTCTTTTACAATATTCTGCATATTTTAGGTTTTTGTATAGTTTAAATGTACCAATTAAATGCAACAAATTGTGTTTGTGGAATTGTTAAAATTTTGAAGTAGGTATACTGTAAGGACCCAAAGGAATCTCTATATATAATACGCGTTACTTGCAATATAGGATTTATATCTAATTATTATATTTTACATTATTATAAAAAAAAACCTTTTTTTACAATGCACAATGACAGTACCTACTGGCGTGATGTTATGTTATGAAATGGTGTAAACAATAAACAGACATGCGATTGCAGCAATCCCGAGAGATTTACCATCTATTGTTCTTCATCTATCATTTATTGAAGAGGTTTGTTGTATATCGCCGAAGTTATTCATCAGATCTTCACCAAATTTAAATGGAACTTACTAATTCAAACAAAACATATTTATATAATATATATTTTATTTATAATAGTTTTCAAATTCTGTCCACAACTGATGGCGAAATCAGTAAACATAGTCGATAAAAAACATTAATACAGTCGAACATAGAGCCGCCTCCTTTTTGGCAAATCGGTTAAAATCACTTGCATCTGTGCGCTCGTACGCCCTTAGAATTATTGTCAATCTTTCTATTCTAAATATGAATACTCAGGCAACAAAAAACGATACCGTTACCTATTGTGATCTCATTGAAGGAAGAGATAAATCATGTTTAAAATAACGTAATCATATTATTTTATCGTTGATAATAATCAAGGTAGATTGTTTTATAGAAACAAAATAGATTCTTATAACCTTACCATTAACAATATGTAATTTACACAAAAATGATACACCTTACGACATCACATACATTACTGGTGTACAATTATGAAACACTTCCGACTTAATACTTAAAATAACACGGAAAATGATTCCTACCTTAACGACTAGACATCGAAATGTACCCAAAACTTCGTTACTACAAAATAGTCTGAATCACTTCGAATAACTCATCACTTTGAATAATACTAAGTATGCTAAGACCAGTAAGCACAAAGAAAATATCAGTGACAATCAAACAAAAGTATTTTTTTTATAAAGAAAAATACAAAGGCTCCACTTCTAGTTTAATGTCCGCGTAATGTCCCACAATTATTGCCGACCAAAAGATTGTTAAGATAATAAAAACCTTGTTTAACAAACTCAAGAAAAATTTAGTTAACATGAAATACAGTGTCGGCGTCGCATTGTCTGCCAAATAAATTCTATCAAGGAATAGTTTGTTACGCAAAGTTATGTCGCTTTGTCCCAAAATTGTATCACATGAGGGCTTCGTCCACAATGTATGTAAACCTCGTTGGCAAATTGAATTACTGGTATCAAGTGAACTTCAAGCCTTTACGGTTTAGCCCGGGGTCCAGCTTTTGGTTCACAATGTCAAGGTGACTAGATAATTTGTGGAAACTTCCAGTCCAACCCCTCTTAAACTCGGTTTTTGTGTTTTGTTTTCAAGTAAAATTTCCCTCAGGGCGAATCCACAAAAGATTTTCGCGTTTTTTCAGCCTTTGTTGCAAAAGTTTTATCTTATTTTATACTATGAATGTTTTAATCACAACCTTGAAAAAGATAACATACAGTAACTCTTTTTAAAGTTAATTTTTGTTATGTAAATCCGTATTTACATATCTTTTCCATCAAACAGTTGCTCAACTTGTATCAAGCGCAAGTTCGATCATGCATGGAGTACTGCTCTCATCTCTGGGACGGATCTGCCAAGTACCAGCTGGATGCACTTGAGTCGATCGAAAGACGGGCCAAGAGGCTTATCGGCAATGAAGTACTGGTCGAATCTAGACTCCAGAACCTCGAACATATCGGCGCCGAGTTGCCAGCCTGTCGGTTTTTTATCGGTTACATTTCGGGGAGTGTGCGTTGGAATTGCATGAACTATTCCTCCTAGCCCGTTCCATCATCGGACTACAAGACGTATGGCGATGCGTCATCGGTACATGGTGGACATCCCACCCATACGCACCAAACGTTTTGGGAATACTTTTATTATGCGTACAGCAAAGGAGTGGAATTCTCTGCCGGAGTCTGTATTTCCTGATAGCTACAACCTGGGAGTCTTCAAGTCAAGAGTGAATAGGTTTCTTCTAGGAAAGCGTGCTCCAACGTCGACCACATCATCGCTTACCATCAGGTGAGATAGTGGTCAAGCGCAAGCCTATCAACAATAAAAAATTAAAAATAAACAATTTGGCTTTTTATAATAAACAATTATCTGATTTTCGTAGCCTTTTTGCTTCATGTCCTCGTTTCACACGTCAGTCACCTGACTGACCTGGTACCTGTCCTTATGTACCTACATAAGGACAGGTACCCCCCTTTCCTTATGTTCAGTTCCATGAACAGTACGTCCTCATTACACCCCAATTAAGAAACCAAGAATGCGGTCACCACAGTCGGAATTACATTTATTTGAAGAGCACCGGCGCATCTCCAGCCTATTGGAATTCCACTCAGCTGTAGATGTGGTCAACATGATTAATCAAGTAAAAAGGGGACGCCGATCCATCCATTAATATGTGTTCCCTTAAGACACTGACAAGACCTAAGGTGCAGTCACTGTAGGGCTAAAAAAAGATATGAACAATTATACGAGGCTTGTAATTTATTGCAAATCATGAAAGAATCAAGTATTTATTTACTCAAAATTGAGTTGAACTAATCGAAATACATTTTTTAAGTCAAAAAAAGAAATACATATTAAGTTTATCGTTCATTTTGTAACGAGATTTCTTTTCAAATACTTGTTTAGGAAATAATCAAGTTTTCAGAAAAATCTAATTTAACATAATGGGAATTTAAAAAAAAATCAGAATAAACTACAAACAGCACTATTTTGAGAACATAATTATGTCTATTCTCATCGCCTTAACAAAGTGCCTCAGCACACTTCTAAGCATTGTGTCCGGGTCAGTAGTTTGATATTAATATAATTACTGAACGGCTGTTACACTGTGATGGAACGTTCCAATACGAACAGTATGTAGACACTCGGTACCCCCATTTGGCTCCTTTGATCGTGTACCCGCGCTAATTTATGCAATTATAGCTTACTCAGCAACTTGGCTTGATATCAAGAAATTGATGATGGTGGGGCGCCTGACTTTCTGATGATAATTTTATTCAAGACTCGCTTCACACCGCAAATACGCAAATGTTTCATTAGAATTTGTAGGCGAGTGTATTACTCTATTAGATTTGATGGCCTTTTTTTGCTTAGGATTAGATATTATACCTACATGGTGTGTCCTTTGGTAACGGATTTTTTTTTTCGTCCAAAATCAGTAGGCAGTGATAATATCAGAACTGTATCCACAGTGAAGTGATTTGTCAATCTCTAGCATCGGTTGGTATCACAGCTCACTTTCACTAAGTCATCATGGTGACACACATCACATCATAAGCCTATTAATGTTCCTACTGCTGGGACACAGGCCTCCTCTCTGTGACCACCTCACACACACGACACGGTGACATGTCTACAGAATCGACCAGCAGCTGTCCTACCTCGGCGAATTTATATAGTCAGCCATAAAAATAGTATGCTTTTAGGTTAAACAGCCGCTGTTTAAGTTATCTGTTACGTCTGGGAAAATGAGGTATTACAAAAATATCTAATTAAATCCTAGTGTTTCTTCAATTAAAACGAACAAATTATTTCACAGTTAACTCAGTATATACGTAGTTATCAAACGAAATTATATTACAAATAAAATTATGTTATTAGTATGAGAGAACTGAGGGGATACAAATAATAATCCTGCCCAATATTATTTCTACCAACTAGTAGATTGTTGATAAATTTGTTCTGCATGGGATGTCAAAAAACATCTTATGAATAATATTAGTTGTTGTTTGCGTGGGATGTCACTAACCTCACATAACTAGCATTATATATAATAAGAAGACTATATTTTTTTTTGGGTGTATTAATGTTATTAATGTTAAAGCAAAGTTCCCTAAAAATAGTTTGTAATATATTGCATTATTAGTTAAAATCAATACTGTCGCAGAGACTGACCTCACTTCATTTTCAAGTATGTATCTAAGGCATTGCTTAAGCAAATCCGATCACTCGAGTTACATCCCACAGTTCTTTGCCTAGATGTATTTCCCAATCTTTCTGTCTCTTCTCTATACAGCCCAGTTCGCGCGAAATAGATAGCAATCCGAAAGGGAACGATTGCTATCAGTGCATAGTGTAGCTTCCATAGCTCCATAGTTAACTCCATGCAACATACTGCTTCGGAACACATTATTTCGCAAACAAGTCATAAAACCTTCGTAAGTAACTTGGTATAAACAGACACCTACCTACACATTACACTCATACTTGCTGCAACGCTGTACGTTGCCAAACTTTGGTAAGGAAACTTATCTTTTATCCAACTAAAGCGCTCGAAGCGCAGCTCAGGTAGGATCCGTTACAGATTAAAACATTCCGAGACACTGTTACCCTATGGAACTTTGATGTTCAAAATATACATAGTAAACAAGTACCTGCTTTGTTTTGAAGGACCACGTTCACAGTTCCATATCGTATGCATCTGGGAAATGGTATTAAGGTTTCCGCAGAGAGGCCTGACGCAAAGATGTGACAACCAGTTTTTGTATGGATACATTAATACAAAAACGAACAACTGTACAACAAGAACTTGAACTTGTTAGTAGAACAATTTTTAATATATATTTAATGTTCCACGTCGTGTTGCACGTCGAGCCAGTCTGTGGGAGCTTTAAAATGAATCAGTTAACGGTAATGCGTTCACTTTATTGCTGACACTACGCTTGGCAATCCGATACGCGCCAGTTAGGTATCGGATTGCCAAGCGTGAATCAAATCATGGCACTTGTATAGCTTCCTCTACATAGAAAATTTTAACCAGATTGATACGATCCGAACGAACCGTGAACGCGACGACGTGTTTTCATCGTCTTCAATGTTTAAAAACGTTAATCACTTCTACAAAGTCGCTTTTTCGTGTCGCTCCTGTCTAAGTAAGCCTTTAGATTTCAAGCAAGCCTCAAGCGTCCGACCGATGGGTCCCCTTTCACGCTGGACCGGACAAATGCTCGCTATTTAGCCTAGCCCCTTTAGACTACGCTGTCTTTACTTAGGTACACTTAAAAGGGTTGTAAGGTTATTAGAAACCTTATCTGGGACGGAAAGCAACAAGGACTTATTTTGTAGGCTTAATTGTATAATGTTATTTTGTTTTAAAATAAATAGAAGAGTTAAAAGAATAATCATTTTCTAACGTTTTTTGTTGCCTAAAGTTTTGAAAGGGTGTAACTGTAGTATTCAACAAAAAACTGTTAAACTGTAGGTATCCTACGTAGGTTTTCGTTCGATTGTTAAAGACAGTCCAGTTCAGTCTCGAGGTAAATTTAGATAAATATCCAAATGTAAAATAATAATGTTGCTGAGAACGCTGAGCTGTTCTCAACTTAAATACCTGTAACCTTATATTTTATAGTATGAGATCCTAATACACAGTTATTGCAGGGTTGCCCGACCGCATCTGGCCGCAAACAGTTTTTTTGTTTTATTTTTGCCTTACACTAGGAATTTATTCTGTATCGTGGATACGTATGCAATCAAACATAAATTTAAATTTATTTAATTTAGTTTATTACGGCTGCTAAATATTTCCAGGCAACGTCGCAGCAATCTTTTTTACTATCAAGTATCATTCATAAAAATTAAGTTTATGCAAAAACAAATATACCTGCATATTTTTGTAGTTTACGTTTAAAGAGTCGATTTCCTTAAGATGATTCAAAAAATGTTCTCTAAATGGCTTCTTATCAATTCTCAGTATTCCATGGGAGTCCCCTCGCCTTAAGCACTTAATAAATCTGCAAAGCAATATCAGTTTGAATTTACCAGTGTGATAAATTGATATCGAAATTGCTCATAACTCAATAGATAACGGCGCGGGAAAACGGTGAAATTAATCGCGCGGCCTAATTGGCATCTTTTTTATTTTATTTTATTTTCACCCGTTGATGTATTTGAAACTGAGCCTTTTTAGAAGTCACCTGCTGGGTTATTAATATTAGATTATTCTTGTGGAAACCTTGCCTTGAAGTTGGAAATTGCCAACCAGTATTGGTTAAGCGTGGTGAATAATGCTCGTGCCTTCTCTGCATCAGAAGAGGCCTTTGCCCTGCAGTGGAACAGTAACAGAGTGGTATTTTTTTTGTTATCTTCTGGTTAAAGGTATGGAGTATTAGTATATAGTATGACTATTTTCTCGTAATTTTATATGAATTTGATTGTTTTTTACTTTGACTCGTGCCATATGTAATTATTAAATAATTCGCGGTATTTCCAAGAATCATGCAAGTGTAGGTTCTGTTCCTTGGCCACCTCGAATCAGCCTACGTATCTAGGTCATTTCGTCAGTCATATTCTCTATGTCTCTTCCTGATAAATGTTTCAGTTTGAAATAAAAGCTCTAAAGCAAATACTTTATCAGGTACCTATAGTTTTACAACCAATGTCAGTTTGAAAGTCACATATCATTGTTCATATTAACCTACAAAAGTACTAAGTAAATTCTGCACACCGTCAATATCTGGAGAATCTTTCACAAAACCTAATGTAACGAAGTAAACAAAATACAAACTCAAAATTGATCCCAAATTCGAAGACGATTGTTTATCTCACAACAAACGGCAAACAATATCCAGGTGTGTTCTGTCCTGAAAAGTTACCATATTGTGGAAATATATACGTGACAAAATACTTCGAAATGGGAAATACGTTATCGTTGCGGTAGGCTAGAGACACATTAATGTGAGTGAGAGTATACGAATAGCCTAAGAGCCTACTGCAAAAATCTGCAAGTATATTAAATTTCATTATTAAAGTAATTTTTTATGAATTATACGTGGTAGTCGAATAAATAGGGTGTGTCTGACACCTGATATGCCTATGAATATATTGTAATAACAAATCGACCAAGCGCATGCGAGATGAATGACGCGATGTTGATTTCCGCCTGTGTAATCGGTCGATTGATAGCGGTCAAACCCTTTGCGTTGCCGTATTTACTTACGCAATAAGGCTGCCGGTAGTGCTACTGTTTATTGCCTTTCTACTTATCAGTTTGAACGAAAACCAATAAATTGTTCAAAATCTTTTTTTATTATTCTCGTGTCGATGAAATTTTGAACTATTTATTTGTATAACAAAATCCACTCATGATTGTTATGAAGGATTCTCTAGCGATTTTCACAGATAAATCGCGATATAACGGATCAGATCAGCTTAGCAATAAAGGTCACCGGTATATTATTATTGCGTCAAGTTTATTTAGGTTCCGGTGTCGTTAAAAAAGCTGGAACCTTTGAACTTAAATTTTCATTCAGCGTAGGTATAGGTCAAAGTTGAGGTAGGGTGAATATGGTTCGTTAACTACTCCTTTGACATTCTTCACGGATAGGTAAAACTTCGCTTCCACAATCATTCTAGTTTATGTGACAAGATAATTGGGTTGTTGAATTTAAAAAAAAGTCCTATTTTTAAAATTTATTTTGAATCTTTACATATTATAAATTATATTGTCGTTGCAAAAATCTCTTAAATATTTTTTTTCAATTTATTATAAGCAATTGAAAATCGATAAAATTTTAAAAAGAACCACCTGTCTACGAACGGGCCATGATTGGTCGCCATGTTGGTGACGTCATAACGTTCAAGGAATTTCACCATAGTACAGTGTCACGTAAATTGACTAAAAATATCCGAAAATTAGTGCAAAAATATTATTTACTAGCTGTGCCCGCGACTTCGTTCGCGTGGTTGTCGAGAGCAAAACAACGTCGTTTAGATAAGAGTATATCACCTTTTTGATGATTTAGATAAGAGTCCCTTTGAAGGTTGGCATGAACGGTCCTTCCGTTATTTGTTTTGCCCCAAAGGAAGTCATTTGGAAAGCACTGTTATATAAACGAATATTATCCAAAAAACGGTTCGACTGGGGATGATCGCCATTCAGGAGACTTATAAGTAAGTGTGGTGGATCTTGGAAATTTGGAAGAACAATTTTTCCATTTGAGCAGCACATTCCATCTGTCTCTTTCCTCCATTTCAAAGCATGACAAAAATTACAAATTTCTCTCATGTCACCCACGAAAGTAAAGCCAGCATAATTAATTCTAGACGAATATGTGAACCCTGATTTTTCCCTATTGTCCCAAGGTAATAAAATATTTGCATCGTCATTTTCCATGGACTCATCAGCTCCGCTATTTGTTTCTCTATTCATATGGTATCGAGCTCGTTCTATTTCTAGGCGAGATTGACGTTGTTCTGCTGTTTCTGCTCGTCTTAGTTCATCTATTCTTTCCCTTTCAGATGCAAGATAACTTTCATTGTTTCTTTGTACACCTACATAGTTATGTCTAGCTATTTCTAATCGTTCTTCTCTTTGGGAGAGAGATTCAGACTCGCGCGAGAGAGCGTGTCGCTCTCGGTCAGATGACAGACGTGCTTGGCGTTCCTCGATACTCTCTTGAGAACGCAAAGTCGCGGTCCGAGTTCTTTGCGAACTTAAGCGCGACTCCCTTTCTGTGAAAGTCTCTGACTCGCGTGAGAGAGACTGGCGCTCCCGATCAGCAGACAGCCGAACTTCGCGTTCCTGGATATTCTCTTGAGAACGCAAAGTCGCGGTCCGAGTTCTTTGCGAACTTAAGCGCGACTCCCTTTCTGTGAATGTCTCTGACTCACGTGAGAGAGAGTGGCGCTCCCGATCAGCAGACAGCCGAACTTCGCGTTCCTGGATATTCTCTTGAGAACGCAAAGTCGCGGTCCGAGTTCTTTGCGAACTTAAGCGCGACTCCCTTTCTGTGAATGTCTCTGACTCACGTGAGAGAGAGTGGCGCTCCCGATCAGCAGACAGCCGGTCTTCGCGTTCCTGGATACTCTCTTGAGACCGCAAAGTCGCGGTCCGTGTTCTTTGTGAACTTAAACGTGACTCCCTTTCGGTGAACGTTTCCGATTCACGTGAAAGAGCGATGTGCTCTCGGTTAGCAGATAACCGTGCTTCACGATCTTCTTCCGATTCCTGAGACCTACAAAGTCTCATCCTTTTCGCATTTCGGCTACGCAGCGAAAGGTTAGTTTTTTTTCTTTGAGGCATTTTCAAGGAAAATTAAAGCAATAAACAAAACTAACAACACTTATGACTGAATAGCCTACAAACTTAAAAGAACGGTGCGTCGAACAGTCTAGTGTGACAACGTATCGTCTGTTCGTGGTCGTGACTCAACGAATTGGCAACACTAACTTACTGTATAACGATTGGCACTATTGGATTCAAACTACGAAGTAAATCAAATACAATCTTAACTTCGTACTTCAAACCAATGACCAAAGTTGACCAAACGAAACCAATAAGATAAGCAAATACTTTTTTTTCGACCAATTTAGAAAATCGATAAACCAAGCAACCAAAGAACTTTTACGACACACGCAAGAACTTTTAAGACACCTAACGAAACCCAATTTGCCTAGTAAACACGGTGGACGTCATCCTCGCGCGGAAAATCTTAACACCGCGATTCAGAAAATGACGTCATTTGCACAACGCCATCTATCGGATTTAGATTTCAACTATCAACATTAGTTCTCGTAACGTAATATTTTACTTCTTGAACTCACTAAATTAATCATATCTTTTGATAGAGTGAACCGATTTCGATGAAACAAAAACTAAGTTAAACCTCAAGTTGCGTATAATTTTTGTATATAAACATTGTCAGCATTGAATTCGTAGATTTTACGTGATGTGCGCACAAACAAACAGACAAACAGACAAACAGACAAACAGACAAAAATTTCAAAAATGATGGAAATGGGTTCTGTTACTTATCTTTTCACACGCTGGCTATTTTTTGTTTCAATTTCTTCAATGTACAAAAATGACTTTTCTACAGATTTATTATATGTATAGATAACAGCAAATTTTATTTAGACATGTGTGATAAAGGATTCATAGAGGCTATTTTCGAAAAGATATCCATCTGTTGGACGATTTGGAAAAATTGAGCATAAGTAAAATAGTCGTAATGAATATTACGTGATAGTGGACCGCGACCGGTGTTTGTCATTGTTGTTCATTGTACACATTACATTTAGAAACATAATTGTCATAATGTAATTGTTGTTACATATGGGTAGGTGATATTCGTGTAAAATAAAAAGCTAACAAACACGATTGGCGCGCAACTTCGACTTTAGATATCAAAAAACTTCATAGGTACGATTTATTTTCGATGGATCCCACTTTTGAATCCCATTTTAATATTTTTGGCGTTGGATCCCACAAAACATCGATTCACTAAATATTATACAACCCGAAATCTGTGGAGCCTTTATTTTTATTTATTTTTTGCATAACATTCTTAAAATTGTCGGTATTTTTAATAATTTGCATATCCCTTTATAATATTAAACACAAATATCTATATAATATAATTACAAACAGTAAAAATCTTTGTAGAACAAAAACGTGAAAATATTAATTCGGTACATTTTCAAATATCTCTTAAATGCGTCGACCGATTTTCACAATTCAAACAGAAATATTAGTTTTACGCCTATATCCGTCATTTAAAATTAAAATAATGAATATATCTCCATAAACAAAAAATCATGTTTTCAAGTTACGTAATTATACAAAAATGTCAACTTTGCTCGAAAGTTCCCTTAAAAATTTACTTTTCTCAATCTTTAATGATCAAATTAAGAAATTAATCAGAATCTAATACTAAATTAGAACAAGATAACAACATAATTAACATATTCTAATTGGCATCTAGTTAGACATAGAACATTTCTCAAAACTTTAGTACAGTTTTCTAGGTTGGGCATTGCGCGAATCACATAATAATGGGGAGTTATTTGTAATATTCGTACATAATGATGCGAAGCAAGCACGATAACTTTTAAGGTTCGATATTCATCAATATATTGACAATAATAACAAGATGGAATTGGTTATAAGTCAAAACACTGTATAAGCTATGTGCCATAATGAGTAGAAATGAACGTTGTGACGTCACACGGGCTCGGCTTTGTTCGGAAAACTGTCGGGGTGTTTTCGGTACTGGATTCAAAAAAATATTTTCGTTTGGATTTTACTTTGTAATTACAATGAAAAAAAAAATACTAAAAATAGTTTTGTATGAAAACTTATATATGATCTTTTCATTTATTACAAAAAAAAAGTTGATTCAACAAACCAATTGTTAGTTTGTCTTGCAAACCAAGTAAGAGAGAGGAATGAAGGCAGTTTTGGACACAAGCCAAAGCTTGCACGAATCTTGACTCTAAAAGTTTGCATAACATTAACTACAGGAAAATAAGGTTCAAATAGCTATTCTATTCATTGTGTTCCAAGATTCTTAAGCAAGAAAGATTCTTTATAAAACTCAAGAAAATATTTTTCTTTTATTTGCTTGCAGTAATAGAGAGCGTAAAATAAACTTGACTTTAAATAAGGTTACAAAGTGATGTTACTGACCTGTACTAAAATTTTTCTCATGATATATGGACAATGGTTGAAGAAATTTTTTAAAAACATGATTGAAATGCAATCATGTCTACGCAGACGTGTGTAACATACGCATGTAAAATAATATTTTATTGGACAAACTAAATTTTCTTTCAATAACGAAGTAACTTTGTGGTAAAAATTCGCTGAGTTGTAATATTAAATTATTTTAAAATTTTTGAAGTGCAAAAATTCTCCGTCATTAAATTTGGTCTACTTTATATTCGAATACGATTTTATCAAACTTCAGAAGTAAAGATAAGGCTGCGCTAAGATATGGAATTCAATAAAACGGACAAAGATTTTTGATGTATTGAGTAGGAATATAAATAAAAATGTATCTTAGTACATACTTCTTTGAAGAGGCAGGTAAGTTTATTATTTACGTAGGATAACATAAATAAGTGTGTGGCTTGCGTGAGGTTCGGTTTCCACCCAAGCGCTCATTATGCTACATCTATCACGGTCTGACGGTCAGAAGGGTGCGTCCTAATCAACCATCTCCATCTTCCACCTCACCATGCTTTCTCTGGTGAATTCAGAACTTAAAAAGGTTTTCTCTCCGCTTAAAAAGGAAACTTGGCAAACGTTCGGTTTTACTGTAAACTTTAATGATAGTATTGCAATTTATTTTTTGAAACCACTTACAACTTTACCTGGGTATACTTCTTCATGTTTATCGTCCAAATGAATCGTTTACGTAATTTCAGATTTCTAATTGCTTGGAAATGGTTTTAGGTTTAATTCTAAATGCAAACGTTACGTTACTTCACATTATATCGTTATTTAAATATGAAATAAATATAATTAATTATTCTGTTACGATCTCAGAGTATCTTTCTTTGGGCTTCAACGCAGAACACAAAATAACTTTCATTAGCGTCTGCTTTCCCGAAACTGGGGCACTAGAATGTAATTATTATTATACGAATTCATAACCAAATGCCTTTAAATAGATTAGATAGTATTGTGAAATATATTTAATGGATTATATTTATTTGCGAAAACCAACTTTGGGATGACACAGTATTAACCAATTAGTTTGCAATTGAATTGCCGACCTGAGGCAATAAGTGAAATGTAATCAATAAATGCATCGCGATAGCTAATAGAGAATGACAAAAATGTATAATGTTTGTCAAGCGCTATCCAAATGTCACATGTTGAATCCCTGACCATATGGCATCTCGACTATCGAAATTGCTGACAGCGATAACGATTCGACGATCAGAATGTCCTTGGGATTGACCACATGTTGGAAGCTCAAACAATCCTATGGGTATGCATTTTGGCCTTTTTACCCGACTGCCGAAGGAGGGTAATGTGTTTATCAGTCTATGTATGTATGTAAGTATGTATGTATGTATGTATGTATGTATGTATGTATGTATGTATGTATGTAAGTATGTATGTATGTATGTATGTATGTATGTATGTATGTATGTATGTTTGTTCCTATGTGGCGTTCTAGAGACCAAACGCGTGGGCCGATTTTGATGGTTCTTACGTCAATCGATTCGTCTTAACCCCGCGAGTGTCACTGGCTACATGAAAGTTGGAAAATAGGCAAATGGCGGTTCTTGGGCGCCATATTGTGGGGGCCCAATTTTTTTTTTTCTTCCAAACCTATCGTGTGGGGTATCAAAATAAAGGATTTTAAGAGGTGATTTCAAAAATATACAACACTTATATGTATAAATGTACCTAATTCGAAAAAAAATAACTAAAAAGTTATAAATAAAAAAAGTTAATTAAAAAAATCAAAAACCCGACTGCTTGAAAAGCGAACTAAAAAGACGTAAACAAGGAGAAAATAGTGCTGTGCAGTCGGAGGATACGTCTGGTTTTGGTCAGCCAGCTCGCGAAGATGTATCCTCCGACAGCACAGCACTATTTTCTCCTTGTTTACGTCTTTTTAGTTCGCTTTTCAAGCAGTCGGGTTTTTGATTTTTTTAATTAACTTTTTTTATTGAAAATCACTATCGCAGAACTATCGCTGATAAAATTCGTTTTGATTAAAGCCTCTAAATAGCACGTTCCTGTACTTTAACTTAAATACATAATACCTTTCAAACCAGAACAGAATTATTAACAAGTTATGTTTTGCGTTAATTATAACTATCTTACGTAGTAGTGTTTCTCAGACAAGGGGTTTTACACGGAGGTCTACTGTTTCCCTGAAAACAATTATAATTACTGAACTGAACACTAAATTACACAAGATTTTCTTATTATAGCGACGTAGCAACATAAATTGGGGCGTTTCGCTTGAAGCTAGCAACATTATAATTTCCGCTATCATCGAAAATGTGTTGGTTAAATACATTAATATGGAGGGCGAAGCTCTTCTTGTGTAACTTAGTTGCATTCAGCTAGTGCTTAATAACTTATATACGGGTATGTAGCTAGTTATAGCAAGGCTAGCAGTATAGTTGGGAACTCAGCATTATCATGTCCGTAGTAGAGGCTGTATCAACTCCATTGTTCTAACTATACACCGATAAATTGTATCGCGTCGATCCGATAAATGAAACAGTATCAATTTGTATAGATAAAATCAAAAATAAAAAAC
The DNA here is from genome assembly GCA_945859665.1 of Anorthoa munda. Taxonomy (NCBI): domain Eukaryota; kingdom Metazoa; phylum Arthropoda; class Insecta; order Lepidoptera; family Noctuidae; genus Anorthoa; species Anorthoa munda. Next base: position 7,939,338 of record OX243913.1, on the reverse strand, counting down.
CGATGACTTTTTGTGATTTTTCTTTATTTTTTAATTTTATCTGTACAAATCGATAGATATTCAATCTTTTTTATATTTATCGATCAATATTCTTACTGTTTCATGTAACGGATCGTCCCTCCGCGGGATTTAAACGACCAAAATTTAAAGATGTATGTCTGACAACCAATCTAACTAAGGAGTATCGTGTTACCCAGGTTGTCGTAACGACTTGTGGGTTGAGATCAGACAGGCAGTCCTTCAATGTAAAATTCCGGTTCACCTGCTGTATCCATTTTGATTGGAAGCTACCGTAATAGGCCTTGGTGATGATGATTGTTTAGACATTGCATTGATCAAATATCAACTGCATGGAAGTTGAAATAAATCCTTTTTTTTTTTCAATCTGTGATGAGCTAGCTCTTGTCCTCGTTCTCACCTGATGGAAAGGAATGTGTTATGTATGTAGTTATAGGTAGGTGTGGCTGCGCCACACAGTAAGCGCTAGCGACGAATAAACCAGTGTGAATCATTCCGTCTTTGTGTTAACACCTACGTAAGCTTCCTACACAACATTGGCGACGAGTACCCACAATAAAAATAAAGATGTTCGGTGTAAATTCATTATTGGGAGCTATATCCAATTTTGATCACCTTAGTCAAGACTGGAAGGTTTACAAGGGGCGGCTTCAGCAATGGTTCATAGCCAACAACATTGGCGAGGACAACGACAAAGCTGGAGTAAAGAGGAAAGCGGTACTGTTAAGCGCACTCACGGAGAACACGTATCAACTGGCGTGTAACCTCGCTTTGCCAGAAGATTTGGATACAAAGAACTATGAGGATATTCTGAAAATCTTGGACAACCACTTAGTGCCGAAACGCTGCGGGTTTGCGGAGAGGCATAAGTTTTATACAGCTGTGCAACAACCGGGTGAGACGCACTCGCAGTGGGCTGCAAGGTTACGAGGCCTAGCTACTTACTGTGCGTTCAAGAATTTAGAAGATTATCTTCTAGACAAGTTCGTCATGGGCATGCTACCGGGTCATGAACGAGATAAGCTCTTTGCTAAAAATATCGACGAATTAACGCTGAGTAAGGCGGTAGATTTAGCAGAAAGTACCCGCTGTGCACGCGCAGGCGCCGCGATGGCACCAACTGGAAACACCGATGCAAATCATGATGCTGTGTTCAAGATTGATCAAGGAACCAAAGTATCGATCGGTTCGCGTAAGGATCGTCATAGTGAAAAATGTTGCGTATGTGGTTACAAGAATCACAAATCGTCGGAGTGTCGGTTCGTTAACTACACGTGTAAATCGTGCAATCGAAAAGGACATTTGCGTAAAATGTGTACAAAAAGTAAAGTGAATCGTATTGGGCAAGGTAATTCCGAGGACGAGGGAGATGATGGTGAGTTACTTTTAAACATTAACTGTTCGAATGAAGTACCACTGACAGAAACTGTAAGTCTGGAGGGTCAAAGTATTAAGTGCGAAATAGATAGCGGCTCACCAGTTTGTGTAATTTCAGAAAATTTATATAATAGTACTTTCTCTGAAATTCCGTTATCAAAACCTATTAAGACCTTGTTAACATACACTAGCACTAAAATGGTAGTTACAGGGAGTATGGTATTAAACGTTTCATACTTAGGTCGTACGGTCAGATTGCCTGTTTATGTCATTCGCGATGGCGGCCCTCCACTCCTGGGGCGTGATTTTATACGTGCTTTTGGATTACGTCTTATATCCACGATCGGCAATTGTAATAATATAACCGATGCCGATAATTTATTGCAAGATCTAGTTAAAGCATACCCGAGAGTATTTTCAGATAACCTAGGGTGTTTTAATAAATTTGAAATTACGTTACCCCTTAAGTCAGATGCAAAACCTGTGTTTTTCAAGTCACGCCCAGTGCCTTTTGCCTTAAGAGACAAGGTAAACAAAGAGTTGGACAGATTGGTCGCTTTAGGTATTTTGAAACCGGTTTCTTATTCAGAGTATGCGTCGCCGATAGTGCCCGTTCTTAAGCGTGATGGTAGTATTCGCATTTGTGCTGATTACTCGGTATCAATAAATAAACAACTGTTAGTCGAAAAATATCCTTTTCCAACCACGCAAGAACTGTTTACTAAACTTCATGGTGGCCAAGAATTTAGTAAATTGGACCTTTCAATGGCATATACACAGTTAAGAATACACGAAAACTCACAAAACATCACTTGCATAAATACTCCCCGGGGTTTGTTTAATCACACTCGCCTTATTTTTGGTTTAGCTAGCGCTCCTTCAATTTTTCAAAGGGTTATTGAAACAATAGTGGGAAATATGGAAGGGGTTTTAGTTTTTCAAGATGATATCTGCATTACTGGTTCAAATAGGTTTGAGCACTTAAAACGCCTTAAGGAAGTTTTAAAACGCTTGCAAGAATGCGGGTTTACTCTAAAAAAGGAAAAATGCGTTTTTTTTCAAAAAGAAATATCGTATTTAGGATACATTATAGATAAAAATGGTATTAGAAAGAACCCACTAAAAGTAGATGCAATCATGCAAGCAAACATACCCAAAAATGTAAGCGAACTACAATCATTTTTGGGTCTAATCAATTATTATCGGAATTTTACTCCAAACGCATCCTCTATATTGAGTCCATTGCATGAGTTATTAAAAAAAGGCACTAAATGGTGCTGGGAACCTAAGCACAGTTCTGCTTTCAACAACATTAAAAAGATAATGTCTTCAGATAGGGTTCTCGCACACTTCGATAACAATGCTAAGATTATTTTAACAGTCGATGCGTCACCAGTCGGTTTGGGTGCAATTTTATCACAAATAGGAAGCAATGGCATAGAACAACCGGTTTCATACGCGTCGCGCTCGCTAACTGTAGCCGAGAAAAAATATTCACAAATACAAAAGGAAGCTACAGCAATAATATTTGGCGTTAGAAAATATCACCAATATCTTTATGGTAGACCTATACCATTCACCTTACGGACAGATCATAAGCCTTTAACGATTATATTTAAGCAAAACCATGGCATTCCCGAAGTATCGGCAAACCGATTACAACGTTATGCTATATTCTTAAGTGCTTATAATTATGAAATTGAGTTCGTTAGCAGCGGTCAAAACACAGCTGATTTTTTGTCGCGAGCCGTATCGGTAAACAACTCTGACTCAGAGCGCCGCCAGGCGTGCGCGCTTAGTGCGACGGAGACAGCTGCGTATGTGAACTTTGCCATCGATGGTTGCTTACCTGTTACTGCGCGGGAATTAAAGATTGAGACTGGAAAGGATTCGGTATTAAAATTAGTTATCAACTTCGTTCAAAATGGTTGGCCTCGAAAAGTGACAGATAATTCACTCAAACCATATTTTCTTTGTCGTATGCAAATATCTTTTGAAAATGGAATTTTATTGCGAGGTCATAAAGTTATTATTCCACAAGTTTTGCGTAGTAAAATATTGAAGGAGCTTCATAGTTCACATTTCGGAATAGTCAAAATGAAAGCTGAAGCTAGGGCTCGTTTTTGGTTTCCGGGCATTGATGGAGCTTTAGAAAAATTAGCACATACGTGCGAAACTTGTGCACAGTTACGGCCTTCTCCACCACGCGCGCCACTTGCACCTTGGCCTCACCCGCCACATGCATTTCACAGGATTCATATGGATTTTTTAGGCCCCATGTGCAATAAAATGTATTTAATAATAGTGGATGCGTATTCCAAGTGGGTTGAGTGCTACGTAATGAACAACAATATAACGACTAAGGCGGTCATAACAAAGCTTAGTGATTTCATATCAAGGTTTGGAATACCAAATGTTATAGTAACTGATAACGGAACTTCATTCGCGTCTCAGGAATTTGCTAAGTTTTGTAAGTTGAACGATATAACACATTTATTTTCACCTGTTTACCATGCAATGAGCAATGGTCAAGCAGAATCATTTGTGAAAATAATTAAAAAGGGTATAAAGTCCATTTTAGTGTCTAGTTGTAATGATGACTTTCAAAATCGATTATCACAGTACCTGTTCGACTACCGTAATTCGGTTAACTGCACTACCGAGACCTCTCCAGCACAGTTAGTTTTTGGCCGCAAGTTACGCTCACGTTTGGATTTAATCTCAAAATCGGGATTTAATCCTTCCTTGTCATCGGAATTACCAGCCTTAATCAAGCGTAAACAGTGCTCACAGGTTGAGAATTACGGTGGCAAACCACAGAAAAATTATATGATTGGTGAAAATGTGTGGTACAAACAATTTTTAAATAAAAATAAATTCAGATGGGCAAAAGGAACAATTATTAATAGAATTGGAAGAGTAATGTACAAAATAAAAGTGTTTAGTGATAATAAATACATAATGAGGCACAGAAATCAGCTCCGTTCCTATAAGGCAAACGGGATCACTGATGAGTGGGATGTAACTTTACCCCAAGAAGAGGAGAATCCAGAGAGCAGCTTATTAGATACAAGTAGTATGTCATCAGCAGTGGAAAAATCACCCATACCGTCCACTGACACTAGTACCAGTGTCACCTTAAGTCAGGATGTTACAAGTAGCGACAACACAACAGAGATCACAACAACATCGCCAGGCATCTCTGAGGCACCTAAAACACCCGTAACGCCTGATACGCCGTCAAGTTTCTCCGCAGCGGATAAAAGCCTTGAGTTCAGTACTCCACAGCCTTCACCAGCTGGCAATGATAACGCCCAATTGCCTTTGCCAGACCGAGTTCGTAGGATTAGACCAAACGTAGATTATAAGAGGTTCTTTTAGGTATTTTATTTTTTTTTGTTAATAAATTGTTTAATATTTAGCTTCCTTGCTTTAAGAAGGGGGAAAAGTGTTATGTATGTAGTTATAGGTAAGTGTGGCTGCGCCACACAGTAAGCGCTAGCGACGAATAAACCAGTGAGAATCATTCCGTCTTTGTGTTAACACCTACGTAAGCTTCCTACACAACAGAATGGTTGAGGTCTTCGGTGGAATGGGTGAACCCCGAAGTTAAATTTCGATTTGTATAATATTTGTATCAAGTTATACGAAGACTACTTATCAAAGTACCTACACCACATACATGACACTTTATCAAGGCTACCGAGAATCACACATGACATAAAACTTAAAATGTTAGATCTCAATATCACAAGTCCATTTATCCGTTCTATTTACGTCACTGTTTCCACAAGAACGACTTTCGCATAGAAAATAGTTCGGCGTCTCTTGCTTGATTCACCAAATTCTATTTGAATCAGTGAATGTTAAGTCGGTCTGAAGTAATGCGCTGTGCGGTGGTCATCCATCAAACAGTGGTTTGTAGTGTTTTGTTCCTTGTGTTGTAGGTGTATTGGAAATGAATGTTGAGAGTATCTGTTTCTTAGTAATGTTCTATGTTAGTCCTGATATGGGAGCGTTTTTTTTTATTTTCTTTTTTGTTTCGAGTTAATCAATGTTGGTGTTATTTAGTTTCTTATAAGTATTTTGCTTAGGGTAAAATTTGATATAGCTATGTAGTTAAGAGTAGGATTTAAGGCTTCCATAGACAGGTGTAGTTTTTATTTAAAGGATATTACTGCCGTGGAAAAATTTCTATAAAAATGGTCTTTCCATCATCCTTGTAGCGTGATGTGTCACGCCTGTCTGCGAGAGTCTTAACGTATGTCATGTATTGTCTTCGTTTATGGGCAAAGCAACGGTAGGTAGCTTTACAAAGTCCTACGAGCTTTTAAATTGATAGATAGAGTCTTAGTTAATACTCTCTTAAAGAACTTTCAGGCCTAGAAAATTTAAATCGGCTTTATTGAAAAAACGACGTTCTTACTTCGGCAAAAATCTTTTTAGTATTCATCTGGGATAATCCTTTAAAATAAAGAACTGAGACAAAGTATCGAAGTTTTCTGAGTCCTAGCTTAGGTTGCCATTGAGTTAATACAATTTCAAATACAATCATTTATTTAAGGAATTTCGACGTAGAATACTACATTTTGATAGTGCGTATTTTGATGAACGTGATGTTTTCTTAAAATTAGCATAATATTTCTGAATAGAGTTGTATTGATGATACTATATTCTACTTTAGAGGTTGGTTATCCAATCACACATAAACGGTTCAACGGATTTGGTACACGTGTTGACCGTGGTCTACCCGTGACATAAAATTTTAAGTCATAATGGTAAGTTCCCGTGGGATACATTTCGACGTTTACGGGGGCGCGGGATGGTAAGTTATAAATGCACATTCGTTACACTCACGAATCACATTTTCATCATAGCTAGTGATGGGTTTAAATCTAATTTAGAACAGTGCTAGTTGTGAGATTCTTACTTATCTTACTAATATTATAAATGAGAAAGTTTGGATGGGTGAATGTGTGTGTGGATGTATGTTTGTTACACAACTACGTCAGAACGGCTGAGCGGATCTGGATGTTTGGCACAGTGATAGATTATAGTCTGTAGTAGCACAAAGCCTTATGTTTATCCCGGTATAATGTTTCCTTGGGATGATAAAACAATTTTCGCGCGGGCGAAGCCACTGGCAGAAGCTAGTGAACATTGCGAAGTTGACTGATTTCATTAAATTTTGAAGCATAAAGTTGAAGTATGCAGTATATTTCTTTCTCCACGCTGCATGAATCATGAAAATAAAGCATCATAACATATTTCAACTTGCGTGTGTAATAAAAACACAACATACACATGTCTACATCGAGTCTAAGTACAGCGGAACTTATACAGAGCGAGTTTTCATGTTTCGCAATTTCATAGCAGGGAGTGTGACGTATGTATCAACAACTTTAGAGGACGAAGATCACTTCGTGTTCTGACTTTTCTACATGATTATAGAATCTTTTAGTATGGTAGGTATTAGAAGTATGCCCATTCATCGATCGAAATAGTTTGGTGTATTTAATTGAAAAAATAATTATGCCTTTGTATCATACTTACAAAAAAAAAGTTTACCCCCAATTTCTAAATTAAAATTGAGAATTTGAGGTTAAGAAAGTGACAAACTCTTCTTTTTCAAATTTTGAGTTTTCATAAAGTTGACCAGCAGTGTAATGGGTACAGACTAATAGTAACCAGTACCCAAAGAAAACAAAATTTAGCAAAAAGGTACATTGTTTAGTCCGTAAGCTTTCAGCTACGATATCGTAGCAATTCGGCTACGCCGTAGCAACCGCGTAGCTCCTACCATATTTTTAACCGACTTATTTCTTAGAATCTTTTCTTTATCATGTAGACCTTCGTTTGTATTTCAAAAGAGTCACGGACCGCTATTCAGTCAAATCCTATACTGTGGCCGCGTTCGGATCCCATAAGTACATACATCATCTCCCATATGTTTTTAGTTCTTTTCAATATTATTCTTGGTAAACGATGGGCATTGTATGCGGCTCATGGAGCATCAAATTGCCCAAGACATATATTGTTAAATTTTGTGACGCGTTGCCAATATTATAAAGATGGGCTTTTGATTTGACGAAAGTTATGGTCTTGAACAAAATAAAATTCAAGTTAGGAGGGACCAGATGATGAGGGACTGATTTTTGATGTTCATGTTATAGCGGCACTGAAAGAAAACAAGCAGTGCTTTTTTATAGCCAAATAGTGACAACAGAAAGTTATAGGCAATTTATCATTATATGATTATGAATCGTAACAGCTTGTTTTGTAGATTCTCCCTACTCAAATGACGTGCGTTTTTGTATGTATGTATGAAAGATAAAGTCCATTACATAAAGTAACCATGTAAGACATTGTGCCTAGACAAAACAAGACCAAGAAATGATTACTTAAAGTTAAAGTTACCTGCACAGACAAAGTTGCATAATGATGTGATTGACTCAGCATAAACCTAACTGAAAATCATGCCTGTTGTCCCCGAAGGGTTAGACCGACAGTACACTCAAACTTCGCCAATGATATATTATCCTAGTATGATCATTTCAAGCTTTGCAACTACGATTAAAATAAAAGCTTGACATACATGCAAACCAGCCAAAGAGATATTTCATAAAAGCATACAAATAACTACATGTTTGCGAAAAATAACTCCAGCTTTTCAAACATTAAAATCTTCTCGTAAACGAAGTTCTGCATTCAAAGTTGCAAGTTTAAAGTTCTTAGCGAAAGACTTTTAATACTTCCCTTACTTTTCGTCTTCAAAGACAAGTAAATGTCCGCCATAGATATTTTACGTCTAGGATGAATAACAATAAAACTTTACATTTGTCTGTGGACCGTTCATTTTCAGGAAATCCGTTCAGACTGATGTTTGTACATTTACCAGTGTTGCTGGCACTTTCTTATCTGTACCTTTTTGTGTTAAATTGAGAACTTCCTAAAAAAACATGATTCTATTTTTTTGAAGATTCTTGCAAAGTTTTGATTACAAAGAGTTTCATTGAGATTTGAAGACCATTCAATTTATTTTGCGGTCAAAACTACAGTTAAATATAATTGACTGGCAGTTCTTTGGGCAGTCAGTTATTAAGCTGACATAAGGTATCAGCAAATTTATTGACTCGAGCATTAATTAAGCTTATAAGAACCGTGGGTAACTAGATCATCCCGGCATTTAAATAATCCCGAGTTATTGCTATCCGAAAGTGCAGTTTCATTTGAAGTATTCACAATTAATATTTTACTCTGATTCGGCTTCTAGGAACCATTCGGTTTTCGGATTAACGTCATTTTTATCCCTCGTAAATTCTGTCGTAAAGATAATAACAGATAATAAATTTTAATTCCATGAATATCATAATTCGAGATCGTCGTCGCCAATCCCAAATTTGATATACTTGAGAGAATCGAGGTCACCTAGATTTATTCGTGAATTTTTAACGTTGCCACGAAAAACAGTGTAGTAATGACTTGCGAGTGTATGTGAAGAGAGACAAAGGAGAATCTAAGAAGAATGAAGACAAAATCAGAGCCGGAAGAGAGACCCATATGTAACGCGGTGAACGTGTTCCGAGAAAGAGGGTATGTTAAACAAACAAAGCTAAAGTTTCGCACTTTGAAATGTAGTGACAAATTGTCTATTCGGGACTGTTACTTATTTTCGTGATTTACTTCACCCTCTGCCTATGCGAAGCGATGCTTTAATATTAATAGCAACAGGCTGTTTGTGATAAAATACCTTATTGTTACTGAGGGTGCCTAGAACTCACCAGAAATCTCCCGTCGTACTCCCGCGCTCCGATGAGGATAGCCGGCCGGCTGGATTCCAGTGGATCAGGCAAGGGCCCCAGAGAACTCAATCCACAGGCACTGATTTCGCTTATGTAGCTGGAGGATGGATTGTCCACAAGCACTTGGATTAGCACACCGTAACGTCCAGAGGTCTTCGGGAAGAAAAGCCTCTGTTTCTTTATTTTCACAAACGTTGCACACACGACGGATCGCTCGCGGTGGGTTTCATAAGGGTTATGACGTAAAAACGCGCGTTGAGAACGCGCCAATCAGATTGCGATATGTACTTCGTTTGAAAACTAATTTGTTCTAGGCACATATATGAAGAAAACAATTTTGAAATAATTGTGTTGTCATTTTCCTAAATAACGCTAGATAAAATACACCAATTCCAAATAAAAAAAAAAGGAATTGATTTTATTGAAATGGACTGTAGCGCCATCTATCCTATGGATTAATAAACTAATTCGTATTCATACATAATAAATGATACATTGACAGTTCCTTAATTCGATAGATGTCGGTTATTTAATGCACATGTTGATTTTATATATTAAGAAAATAATTGCGGTACGCAACACTTATATATATAATTTATTATATGAGATCGTACAACATAGAGGAGTTTAGAAAGAGAGAGCGAAGGCGAAGGCCCTTGTCCAGAAGTGGGACTCAAAATAGGGTAGAATAAATATTATAGCATCATTGAAAGTCATTCTGTGACGTATTCATTCACAAAAGAAAGGTTACAAGATACGTAACACATATGTATTTCGTTTAGTCGTATAGAAACAGGGGCTCAACTTGAACGGCCCACGATAGAGTGAACAGGATCCCTTATAAAATGAAGTCATAGAGTGTCATTGACCGGCCCCATTATCTGTCCCGTCCCGTATAACGGTAGGCCACTAGAGCCTTCCTGCCAATTCATGTTATATTGCGCAAACAATGATTGATTACTTCATTTAGTATCGAGTTAATTAAAAAAAGTTCTGACGGTATATTCTTTCAATTTATTTCATCAAAACTTCATTCACAGCATTTACTGGTATATGTATCAGTACATAGGCTGTGAATGAAGAGCATGCGGTTTAATAATAACAGTCTCTCGGATTGATCTTTACAGTTAAGCAAAGTTTGCCTAGGTCGGTTCGTGGATGGGTGAACATCCATTAAATACCGAGACTCGTCCGTTTTTCAGAAAGCACGTGAAGCTGTAGATCCCGCCTATCATTTTTGAAACTATGACAGTAGTTACGGATAGACAGATCATCTGACACTGATAGATAGTCGCTCCATTTAAAATACTGGTGTTCTGCTGCATCTGGTAGGCTGCAAGCTGAACTTAACATAATTAGGAGAAGGCTAGTTTGATTTGGCACAGATAGTGGATGACCTAAACAGATTTGTGGGTATACTGTTCATCCTGTAAATGCAGTGTCTAAATAATATGGCCTGTACACAACACTGACCTCATCCTCATACGTTAATGCCCTGTGGTTTTGAGCAGAATGGACACAGGTACTTATTCCGTTTATAGCCATACGTATAATCTCTATTAGCATCAACAGAGTTAGAATTAGTGCCAAATCACTGTTTCAGCTGGAATTTGGCGTAAAATATGGTCTGTTGAAAGTTTATAAAACCACAGCTCGGCTGTAATGAGCTAATTTCATAGTTGTATATTAAACTAATAGCTACGTAATCACATGTTCTTGATTTGGGATAATAGTATGTAATGAGAAACTAGTTATTAATTTCAAATAACTCACCTTGAAACTTTGTGGTTTCAACCTGTATATGGGTTTCAATGCATATCTTGTATTATTTGCGAAGCCTGAAGTATAGTTCTGATTGTATCTCTGGACATAGGTATCGGTGCATATTTTCTCGTGTCGTTGATTTCATTAAGAAGGTAAGTTAAATGCGCTTTTACCAGCAGAGGGTGCATGATAAGTAACTTATGACAGCATCAGCTCTTACAACCCAGAACAAATACGAAATGTGCGACAATCACTCTGCCTAGCATTTTCTCAACTATGTTGGATTAAGCTTTCAGTCTTAGGGCGGTTACGCACTACATGTCCGTGCCCGTGATCCGTGTCCGTGAAATTTCGGTTCCGAAGTATCCGTAGTTCTTCTTGTAGGAAAGCTTACGCATCTCTATCCGTCATAATCTGTCATAATTCAGAACATTTTGAACTCGGAACTCAAATCACGGACACGGATCACGGACACGGACGTGTAGTGCATAACCGCCCAAACCGGATGCAACTGGGTACCAGAACTTAACATGTTATCCACAAGTAACTGGGTAACAAGGTACACCTTGGCAATAGAGGTGTCAGATTTTCTGACTTTAGATTATCAAAAATCTACAAATGCCCGAGACCAACTGCTTAATTTACTTTCTGAAGCACGGACGAGTCCCCGTATGTAATAGATGGTCACCCATCCACGGACCAACCTCGGTAAGCTTTGCTTTGCTTTGCTTACCTTGAAGATCGATCAGTGCGACTGTTATTATTTACCCACGAACTCCTCAGGAACGGTGACGTGGGATAATATTATGACCCTAATCAACATACTTGTAAACTTGCCCACGCATATTCACTAATTTACTATAGGATTATCAAAACATTTACTACTCTATTTTAACAGTTTTAACCGACTCGTTTTTCCAGTAATTACTTACAACGCTTGGAACTCTTCGAGAAATCCACGCCAATACAATGAAGCTCTCCGGTGGAATGTGAGTTAAAAACAAACAACTTGGGATTCTATTTCCAGCCAGTAAACATGCAATTAGACGCACAAAACCGTTGATAATGTTTGCTTAGAAAACTTAAAGTTCTAATTCAAACTTTGGATTCGCGTTTCTATCGGCTATAATATTTTACTTCTGCGTGAGTAGATAGCGATTTTGTGCAGATAAAGTGGTAGTCGCTAAACTGTTGTAAAGAAGTTTCTATAAGGATCTTCTATATATCTTTAGAACCTATCCAATATTTAGGTTATTACTAGTGTTTAGTGTCAAATATTCCGAACTATAAGACAAACAAAATGTTATGACTTGCAAGCGCCTTCTGTCGTTTGAAACAAGTCAGTGGTGACCATTTTTTTCGATTGTTTTCAAGTTCATTGTTTAAATGAGTGTGCTATGTGTGCGCCTCTGCCTTGCCTTTTGTTGAATACAGGTTTGATATTGTGTTCTAGTTGATCATAGATATAATGTTGCTTATTTTGACGTGACAACGTCTTATAAATTGGTTTGCCGGGTGACACTTCAAGAAACTGCGTTACGCTCCGCTCACGTTATGCGCTCACAATGAGAGCGAGTGAGAGGCACGCGTCCCTTCCACTCGGGCATGGTTAGCCCGCCTAAGAGCGAGAGAGACAGACATAATCCTTCTTCCTACTATACGAATGAATATTCACATTAAAATTATTTTACCACTCAAAGTCGTTGTCACGTAAAACTTTCGCCCGTATACCGACTTTACAGGCAACCAATTTTTTATTGAAAATCCTGGTAACCTTCTTACTGTTGTAATATTCTAAGTAGAACGTATTTCTCTGATAGGGTCACAAAAAGGAAGCGGATATATAATCACAACTTCAAATAATGTATTCAAATCAACAATTACCTTGTCAAAAATACAATTACTGCAATAAAAGGGGTCGTTGGTGGAATTAACAAAGCCGGTTAATGGCTGTCAAATAGTACGAAGCAATCAGGCTTGTTGATTGTTTAACACTCAATGTGCTGCGTCTATTGTGTTTGCAACTGCTGCCGCCACCTATCTACTTCCCATGGCGCAACTAATGGAAAGGATAATTCTTTGAAGTCTGAAACAACAAATGAAAATAGAATTAGTTTAAAGTTTCAGTGACTTCAAGTGCATTTATTTAAACAAAAGAGGTACTTTGTGACATATCTTGTGCGAAGCAATCAGACTCGTTGATTCGTGCTGCCTCTATTGTGTTTGCCACCTATTTGCTTCCCATCCATGGCGTCACTAATGGTGGAGGTTATTCTTTGAAAAGACAAATCTTAAAGAATAATAAATATATTATTTTTAATAGATTATAATCTTATATATAAAATTCTCGTGTCACAATGTTCGTTCCCGTACTCCTCCGAAACGGCTTGACCGATTCTCATGAAATTTTGTGAGCATATTGAGTAGGTCTGAGAATCGGCTAACATCTATTTTTCATACCCCTAAGTGGGTAGGGTAGGGTAAGTAGGTAGGGTAGGGTAGGTAGGGTAGGGTAGGTAGGGTAGGGTAGGTAGGGTAGGGTAGGTAGGGTAGGGTAGGTAGGGTAGGGTAGGTAGGGTAGGGTAGGTAGGGTAGGTAGGGTAGGGTAGGGTAGGGTAGGTAGGGTAGGTAGGGTAGGGTAGGGTAGGGTAGGTAGGGTAGGTAGGGTAGGGTAGGGTAGGGTAGGTAGGGTAGGTAGGGTAGGGTAGGTAGGGTAGGTAGTGTAGGGTTGTTAGGGTAGGGTAGGTAGGGTAGAAGAATGTTTGGTGTTTTTATGGCAAAACAAAGTTTGCCGGGTCAGCTAGTTTAATATAAAATCATATACATAAATAAGTTAATATTGTTGACTTATCGACTCAAAAAAGCTTCCACAAAAGTCAGAAAAGTGGAAGACTTAAGCCCCCTATATATTTGTCATTTTATTCGGTTATCCGCATATTGAACATATCTACATATTTAAGTATGTTTTGCCTATAAAATTGTACCCACTCCGGTAGCAGCTAAAAGATGAACATTTATATTTTATTTACAGCCTTCTGATGTTCGGTCGATGCTCGGGCGAAATTTGGTCCGAGCGAAATCAACACATTACACCGGTGCTTTGGCGGACGCGGCACAAGCAGCTGGTACATTACACATTAACTATGCACCTGTTTTAGCTACCAGCTAGTTAGTCAATATAAGTTTATGGGAATTTCGCACTTAAAAGTTCCGAGACAAAGATTTTTTTCGATGTAGGTCATGAAATTTTCATATTGCTTGAAAGGTTTAAAAGTGCGTCAAGAAGTCAATTAATATGGTAGAGCTACTTACAAACCTTTATTGTTCAAAGAATGTAGTTACCTATTTTTTATGTAGCTTTTATCAAATATGGACATAGATACTTATGTACTATGATTCTTTTAACTATTGTGGATAGTAAGATCATAAATTGTAGCTGACATGACTACCTGTAAATTAATTTGACTATATATTTAACGGACTAAACCCTTTTTCATCAAAAGTTTTAAATATAATAATAATTAGATTTGCTGCATGCATCGTTCAAAGACTGACTTTATTTTGAGGACATACGATTTAGTTAAATGAATTTATTTCTCACTTAAAAATTACTTTTTTTTTGTTCCGTGTTGGAAAATCCTCATTGGATGTCCTTCGCCTACTAGGAATGCCGCATACCCCGGCCTTCCATCTCAAACCTACGCCAGGGGTCGTGGTAACGTACGATCCTTAGTAACACTAGCACTTACCTACGTTAACTAAATAAATGTAATCCTAACCAATTTATTATCACACAGACATATAGTCTCAGCAGTGTGAGCGATTATTCGTAAAGACTGATTACGTGATATGTAGGGGTAACAGCTCCAAATTATAATATTCAATTTTCTCCCCAGCATTGGAACCTAAAAATTCGAGGGCTTTACAAATTCGCGCGCAGACGGAATACGAAAAATGTGCGTTCGAACGTTCCTTGGTACTGGCGCACCGAGGACAGCGTTTTGAAGGTTCCCACCGGATTTTGCTGAATGTGCAAGATGTGCTGAAGAAACGGTAAAATGTTTACAAAGCTATTGAAAACTTATAAAGCAAGTGTGGGGTACTTAAAATTTGAACATGGTCTATTTCATTTTTGGTGATTAATTCGTTTCACCTAAAAGGTATATTCTACAGATACAATGGAGTTAATTAATTATTTTTAGCAATGATTCGAATCTTAATCTTCAGCCATGTAGAGAACTGCATGTCATAGGTAATCACTTACTATATGACTTGTTGTGTTTTCGAATCTTGTTACATTCATAAGTAACACAAGTTAAGCATAGAACCAGTAATCTTAATTAAATTCAAATCTGCTGACCATTTATTTAAAACATTTCAAAAACTAATTTTAAATCATCTGATAAAATAATCTAGAGGTGTCCCGCAGTTTGTTTTCAGTAAAATGTCCGAGACAGTCGCTTAGTATCCACCTTTTGAAGCTATTCAGCTATCTTCTAATGGAATGTTTTCTCACACCGTGGCAACGCAAATTTTTATGGCAGAAAAATAAGTTTACTGCTTTGCCTACTCTTTTGAGTGAACCAAAACTTTTTGTAACGTTATGATGTTATTATATTTATTCAAAAGTGCTGGTAATGATCTACCTTAATGTAGATAAGTATATTTGAAGATAGTGCCTAATATAGAAGACTGTTGTTTAGTTTAATGTGATAAAAGTTCTTGAGGGTATGTCCAAACTTTACTGGAATACAGACATGTTGATATATATACCTACATGAATGATTATTAAAGAGAAAAAAGTTTGTGTATAGGACTATTTCCCCTCTCACTCCTCTTGATCTTATATCCTTTGCCATTGAAAGTCTGCCGCGGATTCCAGCTAGCATAGCGAATACCTACTCAACATTTACCACTCAGTCCATCTGTCAACTTAACAAACTTAACACGTAACATCTGTATCATTTAGGAGGACACGACACTATTTAAGATGAAGCTACAGCGTCTCACTAATTTACTGCAAATGTTGTTAGGTACGAGAATGTGCCGGCGAGACGGCGAGCAAAGTGTTGCAAACAACTGTGAAGTTGCTTAGCAATGTGGAGATTAAGAGAGAATCCAAAAGACAAAGACAAAGACAAAGATATTTTATTTCAACTAGGCCACCAAGCGGCACTTTTGAACGTTACATTAAAATGATTCTACCATGCATTCGGAAAGTAGCTTGTTATGGAGAAGAATGCACAAGAAACTCCACAAAGACGGCGATGCTCCTAAAGTCCCACTGCATCGTAGACGTATGCAACCGCAGAAGGAACAAGAGGTTCGGAACATTACTCATATTTTATACCAGCTGCCAGTTTAAAGACCAAAGTACGACAAATTACTATGTTGTTTTTGATGCTAGTTAATATTTAGTATGATAAATTAGATCGGTTATTGTTATTGAGCGTGAAGTCGAGCGTTTAAAAGTAAATATTTAAAAAGTTGAAGACGTACTTTAGCATCTGCTTACATAATGTTTAAGTTTCTCTAGAATACAGCAGCAGTAGTTGGAATACTTATGAAGAGGAATTTTATTGTAAACCACGCTTGCAGCTACCAACAATACGCTTTATTGTCAAAATACATTTTGATGTGGACAATACATTTCTTTAAGATTTATTTTAATAATTCTATGAAAATAACGTACCTATATTGCTAACCGTTTACTAAAGTGCAGAAACGTCTTTGTTTACAAAGAGAAATAAAAAATATATTGGCAATAACCGTTATTCTAGGTCCAAGAAATATCCCACGCGGCAAAACAGAGAGCCGAACAAATCTCCCGTTTAATGGCTTCGAAATATTTGGAGCGAATGGCACATGACAAATATTTCTTAACTGCCTTATGTAAGGACGAACGATTGGTCTCTGCCAATAAACAAGGATCTCAAAAGCTGCAAGAACTGGCAAATAAAGCTCTAGCCGATGTGGAGAAACGACAAGTACGCTCTATATCAAACTTAATAAAATTAACCTCTGACCCGTTGACCCTTAAAATATAATACGTTGCACGCCGCCATTCTATAAAAATGGCCGCTAAATTGAAATTTATAGCACTTGTTTAGATTGAAATCTAACCCTGTAGTTGAATCGGTGTTCACAAAATTCACGGCATAGCTGTGAGTTTAATTGAATACAACGGTATTTTTGGAACAAAATATGACACGACAGCAGAGTATTATATTCCAGTATTATTTTGATGATTTTTCGCGTTTTCTGTGTTTTTGTCTAGTCCATTTTTTCAGACAGATATTATTATTAAAATTGCGTGAGCTTGTCATGTCGTCAGAAAAGCTGAAACATGATTCAACTTATTACAATGTGAGCTTTGAAAGTCTTGATCGTTTATTTTATATAAATCAGGCTGTTCTACGTGAGCGTAGGCCGCTGTACGCTGCTCGCGCGCTAGAGGCTGCCGCGCGTGCTCGCCTTTCACGAGCACGGAAGGAGCAATTGACGCGCACGCAATCGCAACACGCTACCGACGCACGTCGCCTCATACAGACAACTGAATCCATCTACGAAGAACGAGACACCGCCAAGTGTCTGGAACAAGCCGAGTTCGCAATGGAACAAATAACAAGAAAACCAGCTAGCTTATTACCGGGAAAAGATAAATATCTGCAAAAGCTGCACGATATAGTTGGCAACGCTTTCCTGGACCAGGTAGGTTCATTTCTGTATTTTATTATAAATTGAGTAGCCATGGGCATTACGAAGTTTGGGAACTTTAATAGAGCTTGTTTGTCAAGTTACGTAGATCGTGAAAATATCTCTTATTTTATGCTCAGAAACGTGTTCGAGAAAGTATGAGCGAGTCGGATCGGGAACGAAGAGCGTTTATTCTCTTGGGCATGTCGGTGTCCCGGGAGCCGAGCCGTGACTCCGTGCTGCGAGTGCGACCGCCCGCTCCGCCTCGAGACGCTAAGTATTTCTAATATTTGATTAATATCTTCAGTTGTCTTAATATTCCCCGGTGAGAAATTTTGTGTTGTTGGACGTTGTTAGAAGCCGGAATGAATCCTTACGAAAATGTGTTGAATATATTCCTAGAAACCAATTTGATAAAGGGATCTTCACCAATGTGCCTAATCGTTCATTAATCGTTTAAAAAAAATCTCGTCTTTCAAATCTAGTACCTACTTGCATAAATTAAAGCACACTAGGTCCCTCGTACATGGAACTAGACTGACTAAGTATTACGTAACTTTGCCTTGACCTAAATTTCTTTAATTAAATCGACCTTTTATCTGCGACGTAGCTTAGCCAGCAGTATACTCACCCTTACGTTTATGTAATTTAATGTACGTGGTAGCTTAACTCTTCCATTATATGCCATTAGATAACCTGTCATCAAAAATAATATGGGGTTTTCCGAATGTGGGACTTTACGTATTTTTATTATACCCCTTTATTATTCAGATTTAATATCCATATCTTTGATCTGGTTAAGTCTGCGGGAATCAGGTGAATGCAAGACGCATAGGACTCGTCGATGTGGTGACAATTGGGGGAGGCCTATGTTCAGCAGTGGACGTCTTTCGGCTGAAGTTATGATGATGATCAATATTTTTTTATTTTCAGTGATGAGGCAGGTTAATTAGTTGCTTTTTAAACTGGTACAATCTTTATAAATACCATTTAGTAGATTTTTGTAAGTGTCTCTAAGCTAATTTTTTTATCTCTCTGTGTAAATGTCCATCAAATCTCTTGAATAAATTAGTTTTTTACATAGAATTCAACTCAACTTGCATTATACTATGTAATTATAATCCATAAGACACTCTGTGATTATAATATTTAGTAATACGTGTAATAAAAACAATCATAACAAAGACAAAGTGAAAAAAGTGATTTAAACTTAAACCGATACTAATAAAAAGTTAATTTGAGCTTTAAACTGCCACAAAAACTAATTGTGAACTTTGGCGCAACCAGTCCAAAAATTCAACATATAAAAGTATTACATAGTTGGCCTAGTGCACAAGTGGTCGCGTATTCTACATAATTGAAATAACGACAGGAGTAAATTTAATACTCAGGCGCAAGAGGGCAGTAACTACAACAATAATAATTACAAAATCATACGAAGCAAATACCGTTAAACAAACATGGACCGAAATGATGGAAATTTTAAAACAAATACAAAATGATATTGTAGATCAAAAACAAGCCATGAGAAACGATCTTGTAGATCAAAAACAAGAGATGAAAAACATGGAGACGGGTATAAAAATTCAATTAATAGCAACATAAATGAAAAGTTTGGGCAAATCGAACTAAAAACCATAGAATTAGAGAACCAAATAGACCACCAACAAGTTATAATAGATCAACTAGAAAAGCAAATAAGAAAGAAAAATCTAGTGTTCTTTGGTGTTGAAGAGTCGGAACGCAACAATGACGGGTTACTGAACAAAATATTCGTCATCATAACCAAAAACCTTGGAATACCTTGCCAAAGAGGAGAAATAGAAGAAGTGAGGAGTTTGGGTAAGATGAAGAACACCAGAAAACTAAACCAGACCTGTTGTCGTCGTGTTAAGTACCATGGGACGCAAACTAGATATATTAAAAAATAAATAGAAGCTTGAAGACTCACCAATATATGTGAATGAAGACTATTCTATTCATGTACTAGAAAAACGGAAACAACTACTAGAAGAACTAAAAAGTGAACGTGAAGCTGGAAAAAAGGTTGCTCTCCATTACGATAAAATAATAATTCTGGAAAAGAAGTCAGCAGAAACGAAAAATAAACGTCTACAAAAGAGAAACCTATCACAATCACCTAAAGTAAATGTAGTCATGAACAAAAAAGATGGTAATGTCAAACAGATCCAGAAGAAAAGCAAGACAGCAGATATCTCTTCATATTTGCGAATGTCGAACACAAACAAACAATCACCAAACCGAACTAAAACAAACAAAGAACGAAAAAACGCCTAAGCAGAGCCTCTCTTCCTGGTTGGTCACCGTGGGAGAGTATGACCACTGCCCCCCCAAGAGTTAACACTCTACCAAAAAATCCACCAAATAACCATATGAAAAAATCACTGTTAAACCGATAAAACAAACTCAATACCTCTTATACAGCATGTCTAAACGTTAGGACGCTCTTACAAGATAAAAGGATTTCAGAACTGGAACATGCTATCGCTAACTTTAAGTGGGATATTATAGGCCTCAGTGAGGTTCGGAGACCTGACAAAAAAATAGAGGAATATGAAGATTTTCTGCTGTACCAATCGCATGCAACAAATGGATGAAACGGAGTAGGCTTTCTGATAAAAAAGCCATGGAAAATACAAAATTTTGAGCTTCAAGACATTCTCAGACAGTAGCAGCCATGGGAATTCAAATTTTAGAAGAAACCGTTTGGTCTTTTGTCCAAACTTATGTGCCTACAGAGAGCTACAAGTCAGAAGACGTAGAAATCTTCTACCAAATTGTTGAAAATGCCTTAGACTTTGTAAACACAAAAAAACTGATACTTATGGGTGATTTTAACGCACAGATAGGAAAGGTCAGATTAGGTGAAGAAACAGTAATTGGTAAATTCTTTGATGGGAAAAGAAGCAACAATGGCCAAAAGTTGTTAGAATTTGCTCTGGAAAAGAATCTTATGCTTGTTAATATTATGTTTTAAATAAAAACTATGTAAAAATAAAATAAGATAAAAATAATAAAATAAAACCTAAAATAGATGGACATGGAGATCACCAAATGGAAAGCACTTTACTGAAATTGATTACATTCTAACAAACCAACCAACTAATATCCAGAGTTTTAATGTATTGAACAACCTCAACTTTGAAACGGATCATCGTATGTTAAGATGCAAAATAGAAATTAATGCACAAAGGAAAAAAAATTTTTCAAAATATCAATCATAAGCATACAAAGAACCTACCAATTTTATCTATGGCTGACGGTTTGCATTAGGAAAATAGCTTTATAAAATCTGTAAACACATCAACTAAAGTCCAGGACCAATATAACGATTTCGAATTGAAAATGGATGGGATCTACTAAAGCAGTTACCAAAAATGGACGAAAACAAAAAACAATTTAAGGCACTCATCAAAACATTTTTCGAAAATAGGAAACAATTATATAGAAAAATACGAACAAAATCAGTAAAAGAAAAAATTACTGAAATAAGTAAAGAAATAAACAAAAACATATCCAGAGAGAGAAAAATGCGAAGACAAGAAGTCTTAGAAAGACATTTAGAAAAATCAGGTGCTATAAAAAAGCGTACAAGGAGTTCAGAAAAAAAAGTGGACGGAGAGCCTAAAGAATACAGCAGGGAATATAATAAGCAAGAGACCAGGGATAATCAAAGAAGCTACTAATTATTTCAGGGACCTCAATGCATCTGGGGAAAGTCAAGACTCGCCAAGGCACACGCTATTCGGACCACATGGTGGGAAGACATATTTTGGGAGAAACGTGGACCTGGTTGGATGACTAGGGACAGGAATCAGTGGAAGAAAATGGGGGAGGCCTACGCCAAAGAGGCGACTACTGCTTAAAGGCGTGATATACACTCTTGTACGAGTGCATACATTTAAATTAATTTAGAAAAAAACAAAATTTAGCAAATAGAATCTAGTGTAAGTAGTTATAGGAAATATTTATGTAATGTAGTAGAATAAAGGGTTTTTTATTTTATTTTATTTATATAGAATTCAATAATAAAATGGCTTAGCGTGGCAATGCACTGTAGTTATGAACCGTTCAGAGTAGGTCGCTTTGCCGTTTTTTTTTTAGCACTAAAGTAGAAAATTAATTGACTTGCGTAGCGTGGTTGGCCCTGACTTTGGTCGGCCCCAATCCCATACGAAATACGTTGTTACTAAGTGGCTAACAGCCTCAACCCCATTCTAAATGTGTTGTTACAAAAAGGCTATGAAATATAAAATTATAGTTTGTCCTCAGGGTTCGCCTGCGCACACTGGAACGTTCACTAACGATGAGCACACGAGCTTCAGAACGCTGTTACTTGTTGCACGAGCTGGCTCGTCTCAATGTTGACACTAAGCAACCTTTAAAAGCCAGAGTCTATGCCTCCAAATGTCAAACCGGTAAGACGCTTTCAGTAGAACGGAACTTATCACTTTGTTAGCACTAAAATACTCGTGCCACATGAATTTATAGCCCAGTGAACGGGTCGTTGATTCGAGGAAATAAATTAGCCTCCCTCCAACGAATGAATGTCTTTTTATTCTTAAATTGTTTGATTTCCTTCGAAAATATTGACTCAAAGACCTTTCCGTACGTGTCAAGTGCACTCTCTTAAGGTAATTCACTTTCAAGTATAGATTCTAAATTCGTGTTAGCTTAGACGAGAGTTCGAGAGCAAGGCAAGTGTGGTAACATAGGTACGTCAAGCGCATTCGTATACAGTTAGTAGATTGAAACGCAGCTCAAACCCCAAATCACAGGTCTACACTGAAGGCATTTTAAAGTAATGAGTAAACTTCGCAACGTCATACACACAAGAATATTATTTTTAATACGTTTTACGAGTTTTATTCATAACTGGTACACATGCACAAAGAGCACAAAGAGTATGTGGTCTGTTTAATTAATAATGGCAGACAACAAAAGGATGAATCAGTTAAACAATTAATTATTCGATCCAAAGATTCGCTGTATTCTGAGCTTTCAAACAACATCGTGAACAGTATTGCTTATTCTAACTACGAGTGACCTGTCACAACTTTGTCTCTTTGATTCGATACTGACTGCAGTGGGTAGTACAAATTTAGAGGACGCTCCGTGACTTTGTATTGATTCGTGAGCTTTGATTTCGAGATACACCTCTTTAGATAGTATTAGGTTTGGCCTAAGTTCGTCGGAGTAGATGAATGCTTGGCTTCTATAGATCTGTTATACCATTTACAGTAGTGAATATGGTTCTCCAAGCGTACCATAGACAGCTCATATATGTCTTATTCATGTCGGTAGGAAGATTCTTGTGTGAACATAAACACATTAACAATACCAAGGTATTGTACTGCACTGCCTCTCGTCTCTTCTTTATGCATTATTAAATCAAGTTTTCATTTGGCTTCTATGTTTATAGTAATTAATAACTAGCTGTGCCCGCGGCTTCGCTACCATCAACTGCCTACCCTACATACCTTCCTACCTACCTTACTTACCTTCCTGCCTACCCTACCTACCTACCATTTTTTAGGGTTCCGTACCTCAAAAGATAAAAAAGAAACCCTTATAAGATCACTTTCTTGTCCGTCCAGCGGATCCCCGCAACCTTTACCAGGTAATCGGTCCACCTGGTGGAAGGCATTCCAACGCAACGTCTTCCGGATCGCGGTCGCCACTCCAGAAACTTTCTGCCCCATCGACCATCCGTTCTGCGAGCAATATGCCCGGGCCACTGCCATTTAAGTTTGGCAATTCTTCGGGCTATGTCGGTAACGCTAATTTCTTGCGGATCTCTACATTTCTGTTTCGATCACTTTGTATGAAACTTTTTATTGCTTCCGATTTGGCTGAAACTTTGCAGGCAAGTTTTTGATAACAAATAATTAAGATCTACATATTTATTTAGATTATCTAATCGGATGAGTTTTCGTAACTCACAATATGGGCAAAATATAATAAATAAAATGCGTGTTCACACGTCGAATCCCAATAACCTCCACTGAGCTATCATTTCAATTTCAAAAGACTCTGATCAAACTTAATGTTGCTATTACTATTAACAAAACTCAAGGGTAGCAGTGGTGCATTTGGAAAAGCCATGCTTTACCCACGGCCAGCTACATGTAGCTGCTGATGTTCCCGTATATCCAGGGTCCAGAATGTGTATGTATTAGCATCAAATGGAAACAGTATATAGCAGAAGCTGCAGGTAACAGCAGAAGTATACAATTCCGACTCCGAGCTGCTGCTGAATAATTCCAGATAGAAAAACACAATAGACAGACAGAAATCTAACTTAGGGCTTCACGGTCAACAGTAGCGTTTACGACCAACAAGGCAGTATTAGCTTATTAACAAGTTCTAAATTCAACAGAGGCTCGCTCATCAAACCAGCGTCCATGGCTCCTAAACACTCTATTCCTCATGGCTCGCTGTCACCTCCTGCAAAACAATCGCCCTGAAACTCGTGCGGTCCTGTTAGAAGCAGCTGGCCTCGCTCGTTCCTACGGCTACCATGAAGTTGCCGAGTTCTATGACACAGTAAGCTCCTTAAAACTTTGAGCACATTGCTTTAATTTGAAATTTCATAGAGTAGAGAATATTGTTGGACGTTTAAGCCAGTTAGACGGCTGTTTAGCTATAGTTTCTAAGCGGATCTGTATTGCCTTGTGGCTCTTGAAGCGTACATTAATCTTTGTATGTTTTAAAGGATTATTTGACGTTGCTTTGTTTTAAATAATCTATGAAACCTTTTATTATAATGGCCCAGACTTTTTGAAGTTAAAATCTGTCGTACTCATCCAATTAGACTCTAAAAGAAATTCAATACAAACAAGCCTGATAGACAACAAAAAGCACAAAAAATCTTTGACTAAATTCCTCTCGTAATTTGCTTTTAATAAGCTAAGTGCTACATGGCGGACCTAAGCCGGGCAAGTCGGAAAGTATCAGCCAAATACCGGCCAAATACAGGTTTAAAATAAATAAGGGTATTGCAGGATTTAAATTATTTTGGAGACTGTTTTAATCGCCAATAAACATTCATACAGATTGATATAAGTATAGAATTTTTAAAGAGTATAAATGCCACGGATAAACAAGACAAATAAGATATTTAGCTTCAGCGCCTTTTACGCCGGCTATGGTGAAAAATTTAGATATATTTTACAAAATGCCACCAGTCTTACCATCACTTAGTACTTAGCTAATCAACAACCTAAATGTTTTACTATTAGAAAAATAATAAACAAAATCAAATAACCAAACATTTATTTACCAGTGTGTGAACGTATCATTGGAAGGTGAAGTTTTTTTTTTTTTTTTTTTTTACTATGTATAGGCCTGTGTTTGACCACAATCTCACCGTAGTCAGTGATGATGTGGCCGATGGTGGTAAGCACACAAAGCCTAGAAGGGAACTGGCTCTCAAGTGCTGCTGTCGGAACACACCGGAAGGTGTTTGGCGACAGATTTTCAACTTGAGGGTGGTTGCCAGCCAGGCGGGTACTACAAAGTACCCTACCACCGTGCTATGGTTTCCTCACGATGTTTTCCTTCACCGAAAGCTCAAGCTCATTGTAGGATTCGAACCCGCGACCTTCGTCTCGGTATCCGACGTCACTACCACTGAGCTATCATCGCCTTAAAAGTTCTTGCTGCAGCTGCGCCTTTGGAGAAACGTGAGAAGGAGCTGGTCAGCTTGATGCAAGACGATGATCTACGATCAGCTGCCCAACATCTCTTCAAACGGATGTCTCTCATACCAGCGTCCAGGTCAATATTCTTTATTTATTGCTGCGAAAGGGAGTCATTTGTAAACTTTTAAAATGAAAGAATCAATCAAATTTGTGAAAAACAGTCCGGTTCCTATAAACCTAGGCTTTCCCCAAGGTCTGTTATACAGATAAAGTTGAAATAGTAATTTTTTCGAACGATATTTATAGCTGCGTAAAATTACGATAGTTTATAGGTACAATGTGATTTTATTTATATTTCTAACTGAACACACTAAACACACAGAAATACCAGTACTATTTGTAACACACGCGCTACTCTGTACCTTTTTTTTTTTTTTTTTTTTTTTTTTTCTATATTAATAAAAACTACGGTTCTTAATAATAAATTACAATCTAGCCTTAATAGACTAATAAGCAATTTATCTCTAACTTATTATTATATTGTATAATGTTATGACTAAGAATAGTGTCAATTTGCACTTTTATACAGTTCGGTAGCACTTTCTTAGAGTCTGATACATTAAAAACACTTAGTTCACGTGTTACATGTATAGCACAATATTGTTTGCTATTATTTTTTTCACTTATAACACACTTTTACTACACTAACTCAAATGGTTTAGTTCTCTTTAGCCTACGCACTATGTCCGTGTTATCTAGCAGCTGGATTGCTTCCACATTCACATGTCGATGAAGTCTGTGTTCGTGGGCTTCAGCAAAGTTTTGAATAACGGTGGTGACGAGTTTCATTTTAAGGTCGCGGTGAAAGTCGTCATTTCTGATGTACCATGGTGCATTAACAGCATCTCTGAGTACTTTATTTTGGAATAGTTGTATAATTTTAACATTACTTTGTTTAGTACATCCCCATAGTTGGATACCATACGTCCAAATTGGCATAAGAATATGCTTGTATACTATCATTTTGTTGTGTATTGATAGACAGGATTTCCTTCCGAGTAACCAATACATATGTTTGTACCGTATATCGAGTTCCTGTCTTTTCTTTTTGACGTGGGATTTCCAACGCAACTTGGCGTCAAGAGTTATGCCAAGGTATTTGGCTGTATTCGCATAAGGCACTTGCATGCCGTTTATATAGACTGGGTGGTAATCGCGGTGTTTATTAGTGAAGTCAATGTGAATCGATTTTGACTCATTCAGTTTGATCTTCCACTTTTGTGTCCAGTCGTAAACTTTGTTCACAGCTAGTTGAACTTTTTCTACTGCTTCTTTGTGGTTTGAACCAATAGCCATAATAGCAGTATCATCAGCAAAGGTCGCTATGGTGTTGTTTTCCAGCTCTGGGATATCACATGTGTATACCAAGTACAGGATTGGGCCTAACACACTTCCTTGTGGTACTCCGGCCTTAATAGTTTTTAGGTCAGAATATGCGTCCTCTTGGCTTATCCTGAACATTCTGTTGCTTATATATGACTCTAGAATATCTGAAAATTCGGGGAGCATGCGTCTGAGTTTGTATATCAGACCCTCATGCCAAACTTTGTCGAAAGCTTGTGCGACATCTAGAAATACGGTGGCGCAGACTTGCTTGTTTTCGAGCGTTTTTTCGATGATGTTTGTTATTCTATGTACCTGGTCGATGGTAGAATGTTTTTCCCTGAAGCCAAATTGATGGTTCGGAATAAGGTCTTTTTCTTCTATAATTGGTTTTAGCCGTTTTAATAGGCGCTTTTCAAAGAATTTTGATAATACTGGCAGCAGGGAAATGGGTCTATAAGATGATGCTTCATGGGGTGGTTTCCCAGGCTTCGCAATCATAATGACTTCAGCAACTTTCCATGGCTCAGGTACATGTTTTAGCATAAATGCAGCATTAATAAGTCTGGTCAGCTTAACTATGGCTTTGCGCGGGAGGTGTTTTAGAATTTCTCCTGTTATGAGGTCATAACCCGGGGATTTCTTCGAGCTTATGTTGTTTTTAATTTCTCTCACAACTTCTTTAGGAGTTACAAGCCGAATTCTTTGGTTTTGTGATACATTTTCACTCTCAGATAATTCTATGCAACTTTCATTGGGTTGAAAAGTATCTTCTAAGTATTGGGCAAACCTTACCGCTTTTTGTTCATTGCTTATGGCCCATTTTCCATCGCTGTTTCTGATGGGAGGAATTTGCATAATCGGCCTTTTTAGTTTTCTTGTAGCTTTCCAAAGAGAGTAATCCGTTGATTGGTCGTTGGTTAGCTGCACAAGGTTGGAGTTCAGAGTTTCATCCTCAAATTGTATAATTTTCCTCTTTAATTGTTTGGTTAGGTTATTTAATAGTGTTTTATCCGGCGGGCACCTTGTTTGCTGCCAGCGCTTTCTTTGTTTTCTTTTCTCTGATAGTAAGTTAACAATATCCTTGGGATAGATATGCCCCTTATATTTCCGTTTTAATTGTGGAGTGTTGTTCCAAGCACATTGTTGAATGTTAACAACATATTTGTTCACTTCTGAGTCAAGCTGATCCTGATTTTGTAATGGAGTTTTTAGGTCGATTATTTTATCTAGATCAAGCGCAAAGCTGTCCCAGTCTGTACACTTGTTAACCAGAGTTAGATGGTATTCTCTTAATTGAATTTTTTGACTAAGTCTTAGTATTATCGGGGAGTGATCCGAATTCATCAGAAACTCTTCCTCCAAACTAACATAATTGGTGGATATGTTTTTACATATGAAAAAGTCTATGAGATCCGGTATTTTCTGATGGTCAGTTGGCCAGTATGTTGGTTTGCCAGTGCTCATAACTTCACAATGTGTGTCTCTAACTGCGTTTAAGAGCTGTCTTCCCTTTGTTGTAGTCAATCGTGACCCCCAATGCGTATGTTTGGCATTAAAATCACCGCCTAGGATGAATCTTTGACCCAAAACTTCAAAGAATTGCAAATATCGCTCTTTTCTTATCATATGCCTTGGAGGACAGTAAACAGCTGCTATGGAAACGTGACAAAATTTAGTTTTGACTGATACTGCCACAGCTTGAATATCTGGTTCCTCAAATTTACTGCGCTCGTAATGGTTAAGGTTTTCTTTAATTATAACCGCGCTACCTCCTCTGGCAGAGTTGTCAGGGTGAAGCGAATTATATATCTTGTATCCATTAAATTTAACAAAAGATTGTTTAGTGAAGTGCGTTTCAGAGATTAAACACACGTCTATATTTTCTGTGTCTAGGACTGCCTGTAACTCATTCTGATGTTTGAGGAGCCCATTGGAGTTCCACGCCATTATTTTTAGTGTATTAGTCATTTATGATTATTAAGAGCAGCTGTTTTGGTGCTGGATTCTAACTTCTCTAGCCGTTTGTCAAATGTAGTAATATATTTTAAAATCTGATTTATCTTATCTTCTAGATTTGAGGGTTGTGTGCCTTGTTTTGCAGCCTGAGCATAGGATATACTTTTGGTGGCTTGAACAGGTTTAACAGTTGACTGGACACCTTCTTTCCGTGTGTGTTGGTCAGGATTCCCTATTGTAGAAAACTGTTGGACTGTTGGCACAACAAGTTTATTTTTTATTTTTTTATTTTTCATCATTTGCATCTCTTTGGCTACTTCACACCCTCTGTAGTTGGCTGGGTGGGGTAAGCCACAGTGGACGCATTTCGGTTTCTCTTGCGGAGATTTAATACATTCGGCTGTAAGGTGCTTGCCAGTGCATTTTACACACCTTGGCTCTTTTTTATAGTATTTATGAGTATGCCCATATGCCTGGCATCTCTTACACTGTGGAATGAGTTTCGGATTTTTGAGAGGGTGAATTTCAATTTTACACCCTAAAATGTGCTTTGTTGCATAGATTTTATTGACATCTTCGTCATTATGAAAAGAAAGAACGAACATATTGAGCGGTTCTTTACTCCTCCAGCTCAACTTGTGGTCAACTTTTTCTATTTTAAGACCTTGCGATATTAAATCATCTTTGATTCGTTCTGGCTGGCAAGAAGAATGTAACTTTTTCACTACAACTCTTATTGGCCTAGCCTGTTTGTTTTCGTAAGTGTGCCAATGATAGTCTTTCTCTGTCAAAAACCTAGCAATCGCTCTATAAGAGTCATCAGTTTTAGCGTTGATCTTCACACAGTCTCCATTCATCATTTTGGCGGTAAATGATTCAGTTGGTTGGGTTTCAGTCAGTGAGTCGTAAAACATTTGGTAGCTTTTGACTCCGTCTATAATGGTTGGCGGTGGTGCACGCACTTTTTTGACTAATGTCTGTTCTTTCTCCAATGATTTTTGTTTTTGGGCGTTCGTTCCGGGTTGTTGTGGGGGAGAAAGGGAAATGTTTAACTTCCTTTTTTTCCTACTTTTGGCCCTTATCCACTCAGTCTCTTTAGCGAGTTCTTCCTCGTCTGTGTAATACTCGACGTTTCCTTTTTCAGACTGAGCAAATCGTATGTTGCTCTTAGCTTCCAACTCCTCGGGGCTATTATTTCCTTGTTCCTTGCTTGAGCTGGGATTTTCATTTTGGCGGCTTTGTAGTTGATACTGAAGGCTTTGTATTTGGACCTGCAAATCATTAACAAGAAGTGCCAGCTTTTCTCTTTCTGATTTTTCTTGGATGTAACTGTCATACAACAGCTTTTCCAGATCAGTTTTAATTTTTATTTTAGTTGGCGACATTGTAGGGTAAATAGGCACTACACCTTCACAATTAACTGATTGCACTGTTTACACTATAATAAATAAATAACTGGGTCATCGCGGCGACCTTGACCAGCCGATTTCGCAACGCAGCGACGACGGCGTTATTCTGATGCGCCAGCGAATTACGCTTACGTAGCTCACTCGCGCGAATTATAGGTATACGACCGTTCTTGATAGAAATCAAACGATAACTGAACAGAAATAAACTTTATTTGATTTTGTTTGATTTGATTATTTCCTAAACTAGGTACAAAAATAACATCTTCTCATCTCATGTATCCCAACCTATAATATGTTGTTGTAATAATCCTTTGATTTCATTTTAACTACGCTCATTCATCATTACCAAAACAGATACAACGACTACATAAAACGCGTGAAAACGTGGGTGCATTTCACGATTGCAAGCGAACTTGTGAGTGTCTTGCGAACATGTATAGTACGCTCCACCGGAGCAGCTTATGTGCAGACGTACTTGCGCATGTATGTATGGGTTCCTATCAGAGCGTGATTGTATAGACCTGTGCAGTTCCTGAAATTTGCGGTTCGTAGTCGAGCTACGTTGTGCGTTGCGTTTACTACGGCACTCATCGCTCCCTCCTCAATGTTTCGGTGCTTTTCTGATGGATCATAGTGATGATAAGTGTGGAGAGATTGTTTCAAAAACCAAAAGACAAGTTGTTATTCGCATAGGTGAGAACCTACACTCACTAGTGAACCTCACTAGGCACCTCTGCGGAAGACCAAAGAGTCTATAGCTTACATTTGGGGTACCTTAAGATTTCTATAGTACGTCTAAGTACGACGCGTCTTTGTGACCTTCTGTTATGTTCCATTCTGTGCCCTCGACCAATTAATCTTATCTGGTGTTGATTACAGGCGTTTCTCGATAATGCCCGGTGCTCGGGTTGAAGACAGTGCACAGAGCTCGGCCCGAGGTGCCAATAGAAGGATATCTATCATGCCGAGAGCTGTAGTGCCATCTATGATGGCCAGGAGGACGCAACATCCTTTGGGCTTCCAGGATTTTGATTTTTGATTCATGTTTACAAACGACTCACCAATATGACAGTTTATTCATATTCATAAGACACGTATTAAATGTTATTGAAGGTGATTAACTATGCAAAATATCACAGTTTTATAGGAACTTACACGAATATTTTATAGATAAATATTTAAAACCTGTGGACTAGTGAAACTTTTATTTTAAACTGCTCAACAGAAAGCGATTATTATAACCACTAGTGATAGATAAGACAAACAAGCCTCTCAATTATATCTTTTGAAATTGTTACTTAAGTCTTCCAAAGATACTCTCCATAATATTTCAACTAAAGTATGTTAAAAATGGTATAACAAAATCCTTAAAATTATGCGAGTATGAAGAGAGTGGGATACATTAAACATTTGAAAAGAAAAGGGCACGAGGATTTCCACTTGGAAACTTTTACATCCATTATAATCTTAATGAACCTGTCGCGAATAATAAGGCTTTAATTTTGTATTTAAATATTTTTTGTTTCACTTTTTGCCTTGCAATGAAATCTAAATTGGTGATGACGTTACTTTGTAATTAGCTTGGAACTTTTATATATTATTCGGTTTGTTATTCTCGTATTAAATTTAATTAATTTCAAGGGACTGTCATTATTTTCTTGATATTTACTAACTCCATTTATTTAAAACGGAACATTTTATTTGAAGTTATTTGTGCAAAAAATTTTCAACATATTCATAGGTAGGTGTATCTTAAAATGATAGGTCCTTGTAGGAAGAGTCAGTATAGTTTAAAGTATAGCGCAGTGATGGCCCAGTCGTAACGGCCGTGATTTACAAGTTGTAGTTCGTGGGTTCGAATCCAGGCAGGCTTTTTACTTTGTATAGGGTATTGCATCAACACTGCTCTCAAAACGATGAAGGAAAAACCGGAATGTCCTAGAACCAAAAATTTTAAGACACTTGACATCCACCAACCCGCATTGGGCCCGCGTGGTGGATCACGGCCTATTCCCTCTTACAGAAAGGAGGCCTGTGGGAACATTAAAAGGCTGATGAAGATAGTTTTCTTTTATTAAAATTAGCGTTTGTGGTAAGTTTACGAGTTTCTCCTGCATGTGTGTTTACAAACACATATCTCATATAAGTTACTACTTTTAGTTCAGATATTCTTTTAAAACTAAACCTCTTTGCTAGACCGTAACGTGTTCGACTTGCTTCATCACTTTCAGAAAACACCTTTGCTGTCCGGAATACACATGACTGGGCACTGTTTTTGAAAAACTGTTCTTATATCTTATGTGTTGTATTTTTTTATTTAACTTCATTTACAAAGTGAGTATGTACCCTCATAATGCTAAAAAGCATTCTCTGCCAATAATTAAACAACACACAATTTTTTATTTAAAGTACCGCATTGATTGCTATTTTATTTTTGGCTAACCAATAACCGCAGTTACATAACATTTAAAAGGATATTTATTACATTGATCCGTCTTTTAGAAACCAGGGGTCTTATCATGACGTGTCAAAACTACATGGCGTGACTACGAAAAAAGGACAGAGCTATTTATTTTGTATGGCTACGTCTCTCTCTCTTACAGTGGGACCATGATAGTTTTGATAGATCGTGGTAAGGCTCCTGGTCCTATAAACAGGTATTATATTTTGAAATGCGACTTCACCTTGATTTAGAGCGCTTGGATTAGGTAGCGAGAATGCAGTTAAAAGTAGGTGTGGGTGCAGATTCATTTAAAGTCTTCTTTAAGTATTTGTCTCTTCGATGGGAACGCTGCAGTAAACGGTGTCGCACATAATCGTAGGTCTAGAAAACCTTTCTAGACGTCAAAAACGTCGCGACAGCGATTGGAAAAAAGTGAAAAAATTACAGGAATACCAATATCGAAATATCATGTTACCAACCTCATTTTGGCATTACGACCATCGCAATTGCTGATGGAATAAAACTTTGACTAGAGCATCTGATTGTATTTACGTCTATTTTGTTCCGTTATATTATGCGTCAGCGGTGAAATATTAAATGTATCCGGGACCGCAAACTGCATCTTTTCTTATTCGTTGACTTCATTTCTGAAGGTCGTGCCCGTCTTGTAACGCTTTAACGGAGTTACTGACGAGCTGCTTCCACGCCACTCTGTCTCTGCTCTTCTCAGGGCAGTGGTCACCGTGAGTCCTGTAATCGCTCTTATCTGCAGCCTTATTGCGTAATGAATTCGGCAAGGCAAAGGGCAAAGAGTATGAAAAATCGACCAATCACTAGACGGAAATCCACATCGCGTCTTTCATCTCGCATGTGATTGGTCTATCAGAGTAAGTGCGGCGTGGTCTTTTACCATACCGCCTTTCCCACCACAACCAGTTTTTCGAGGTTGTCTGGCTGTCTCCGAGCGATATGACCAAAGTAACTCTCTGGTATGCTACCATTCTATCTTCATATCGTCTCTGTCTCGTATCTTGATATTCAGCTGACTACACACAAACACACCGCTGATTACACTTTCGATAAGGGTTTAGTTTATGCAAAACATACTTTTACTGTTTTTGTACTTGTAATCTGCTAAAGTATTATTTTTTTATAAAATACGTTGCCCTACACTAGGAATTTCTTCCTGTACCGTGGGTGCGTTTATAAACATATAAACTCACATCAAAACACCCAGAGCCGGAACAACTATCTGTAGATCACACAAATAATTGTTCTGTGCGGGAATCGAACTCGCTCAACCACTGCGCCAACCGTGCGCCCAATGTGTATGTTGTTATGTGGTAATTAAATATTTTAGATTTTTTTGTTTTCTTCTTTTTAGCTGGTTGAGGATGGACTTGCAAACTTCACACTGCAGCGTTTTGTGTCCCGATCATGAGACCAAACTTTTACTATAACTAAGTTTAGCAACTCTTTGTGTATACCTACTCCTTATTTATTAATATTTGTTTTTTGGTGGCACCATAATGTTTACCTACATAACATTCGTCAAATCGAGACATAATTGATTACTTCAGCGTTTATCAGAAACTCATGTAACAACCCAAGAGCTTGATATGACTACATTGCTTTCAGTTAAAATAAGAGTATTCCGATTTCTTTGCTAACTGCAGCCAACTAAGTATATGACTACTTGGAACAATACACTTAAACCTAAAGTAAGTTAAATTTGAATAACAACTTTTCATCTGGAAGATGAAAAGTTGCATGCAAACATGGGACATAGAGTAACTTGGTATGTAAATATTAATAGATTGAATTACTAAGTGCCTATATGCCAACTTGCGTTCTATGTAGAATGCATATGTTTTGAACTAAGGGGATAGAAAATGGAGATGTGCATTGTGTAAGTTTTTGAAACATTACTTTGGGTAAAAACATCCAACTGAAAGAAAAAAGTACTATTGTCGTTCTATGAATAGCAAGGGGCATATAAGGCACATAATAACTGACGAAATTTTAATCATGCTTAGATATCTTTATGTACCTACACTAAAATATTATTCTTCCCAACAAGATTAAACGCAAGTCAAGACATATTATGCGATTGGTTATTGAAAATTCATTCAATAAATCAGCAACTAACGCGCGATTGATCATTAGGCACATTTATTTTGCGTTAGTTTTGTTTCAGAAACTGAGACTTGGTAAAAAAATCTTAAAAAAATACATACTACAGT
The DNA here is from genome assembly GCA_945859665.1 of Anorthoa munda. Classification (NCBI taxonomy): domain Eukaryota; kingdom Metazoa; phylum Arthropoda; class Insecta; order Lepidoptera; family Noctuidae; genus Anorthoa; species Anorthoa munda. The sequence continues at coordinate 7,904,580 of OX243913.1, read as the reverse complement.
ACCCATTTCCTTTCTATAAAAGTTAAAGAAATCGTATGTAAGTCCCTAGAATAATATTATACTCACTGTGCCAAACTTTGTCATTTCAGCGGTTTCAGCGAAGCGATCGTGATTGTAACCGACAATACATTTTTATCTCATCCCGCAAGCATCGGTGGTACATAATTACAGATGTATGTAAAGCCTCCGCGTCTTATCTCCCTTATTTCTATGATCCGATTGAATCATCCCCAACCCGTTTCTTGACAACGAACACGCTATTAACTTCCGGGTACAATCACAATTATGTCGCGAGCTTTCGTTTCGCATGAAGAACTTACATATACAACCCCTATGACCCTTAAGACATGGTAACTAAGATCAAAATCCAAAGTTATCCAACATAATTAGCTGTTGTGAACTTTGAAACATTGTGAAGGGTTTCAATATTCTACCGGCGGTAGGTATGTCTTATCTGATGACGTAATGCGTAATTCGTGTTTAGAGGATTTATATTTTCCAATAATGTGACGTTTCACATACAGGTTGAGATGATATTTCAGTGTAGAATTGTTTTGTTATGTAATATTTGTAAATCATGAACGAGTTTTATTATTTAATTAAAATAAGAATTTTACTCGCATTTTGACGATAGGCGAGTTGCTTCTGTAGATAAATAAAATATCCGCCTTTAGAACAAGGTAGGTTCTTGAGTATACTTCATTATTACCCCTCCTGATCAGAAGGTCTAAGTAGCTAAATGTCCAACAGCGCGAAACGTCTAATGAGCATTCAGTCTAATTAGCAAAATGACCATGTAGCAAAACGTCCAACTATCAGCGTTATCAGCTTTTTTGGGCAGGTACTTGGCAACTTGTTTGGAGAGTCCGTAAAAGGTTCTACATATATTTGGATGCGACCCATAGCGACAGAGTACGTGTGTACTAGTACAAGTAACATAGCCGATAGCTCCTGCAATCGGCCTGGTTATTACTGCTCAGTGACATGACAATATCATATAATTTTTCAAACAAACAACCGATTTTTGAATTTGAGTTTTTATCAATTTCTACTTTAGCCTGAAAACCTGGCAACATTTGGCAAACACTACAAATCGCTATCCTTTAGAAGTCAGTTTTTTTTTTTTTTAGTTTTTTGTGGTATATAATGGATAAGTTCTATAGTAAAATACCTATAATGCCCACAGTGATGCCAGAATAGATTACCCAAACGAAAACTCCTAAAAACGCCGTACAAAAACTAACATTACATCGTCCTCGTAAACAAAAATGTTCTAAAATAAGAACTTAAAATGAAAACTACTGGGCCAAAATTTGTTAAATTTTTATCTGACCAAATGGCAACTATTTCGCACCAAAATAAAGAAAAATCATGTAAATCGCATCATAAATCTCAGCGTAATCGGTGTACATACATTAAAAAAAATACCAATCAAATTGAGAACCTCCTCCTTTTTGGGCAGATGGTTAAAAATGATTTCTTATTCAAATGTACATAAATGCGTTTGCGTCACAATGCTTACAAATGTGAATGTTGATAGGTTGCTCTGCCTGGCGCGCGTCTTTAATCCTTCTGTCAGCTTATACACTAAGCGCAGGGATGCTGGAGAGACGCCTTCATCAGACGCGGCGTTATAGTAAAACCTGGCTTTGGCAATTTGTACACCTTGTCTTATACGAGAGTATGAGTAATTGTTCCTTTATTTATGAGGAAATAATCCTATGTTTATTGGATTTGAAATGGAATACATTGAGAATAAAGTAACACCTTACTCGAATTTGGGGAAAAAATAAAAAGTGCGGAATGGGAACATAAAATAACTCAGTCTGCAGATAGTTGCATCAGGTGTGCCTGTTTGTGTATGTCAATTTATACATATGTTTGTAAAAACACCGACGAGAAATGCCTTGAGTAGGTGTTTAAAAAATAAACTCTTATGTTTCATAAAATTGACTGCCAACATTGATATATTATCAATGATTGCCAAGTACGTAATATAAATAAAGAAGAGCTCATATTTTTTGCCACATTCTACAAAGTAAAACCTTGATATTTGGCGATAAAAGCATATTCTAGTCATCTTTAATTTCGTTTATGAAGTATTGAGAAATTATTCACAATTTATCCTCTCATCTCTAATTACGATAAACGACTTTCGTTGACCGATCAAATGGAGCATAGTGATTATAACGAAAAAAAGAGCATTTCCTCGTTCAATATTCATTAAATTTAAATGAAGTAATAACAAAAAGTTGGTTTTATTCGCGTAACGTGTAGAGTTAACGTTCTCGACGCTAATTGGATATCAGCATGACATATGACCCTAAACCCAGAGTCACTCAATAATTAAAACACCCACCGGAGATATTTATTGGAAAATGAACAAACCCCATTAACTTTTCGTAATAACGTGTCAACTATCATTCAATTCACTGACGCGCTTGTAATTTTGTATTTATTAGGTTATTTAATTTAACTATTTTAATCTGCATTCGTAGATTACATCAGTTTCGATTAGTGCTAAATGGATATTTAAATAAACAACGATTTACAAAGCACAATCCTAAATTGAATGCCGTCAATGAAGTGGTAGATAAATAAAATAACATATTTAATCCAATGCTATTAAAACAATTTACATGATCAATGTGTCATATTTTGTAGAGTAGTCTTATTAGGTATAATATTCGCAACGTTTCAACTAATACCAAGAATATTCTGGCGCGCAGACAGCGAAAAATTATGACAATGAGTTTTCATGAGAGCGTCTTTTGTTATTCTGATTGTATGTTTATGTAAATGAACGCTTCGTGGACAAGATGCGGCAACATTGGCAGCCATATTGCAGAGATAGACAAAGGCGTGATAAACATGACGATAAAAAATTACCCCACTCCATAATTACTTGTTTCTGGATGGGATTATTCATTATTGCCCGCGCCGCACCGCCAACTGTGGCATGACAAATTTGTAACGTTACACCGTATGATTAATGTACAATTTGAAATTTCCTTTATTGTTGTCATATAATATAGGACCCTTCCGGGGACGAATTAATCTGTCCTCTGTTCATTTAGAATAAAGAGATGTGTATTTGCAAACGAACATTAATCATTGTTCAAATTAATGCGGCGGATTAAGAAACATGACAAAGTCTTCCCTTATTAGTTCTCTTGGGAAGTGGAAGCTTCTTCATTAGAAAGCGCAGGACCAACAGGGATTAAGAGATTACATTAACTTGTCGCTGTCGTCCAACCGACTACTTATCTAAACCCCTTAGTTGCTTCTTGCGACACCCTTAGAAAGGGGCCACCTATTCTTAGCTAGGGTCTCCCTGTTCTTAATAATATTAGTACACGTACATATGTGCCTACCATACTTTTAAAGTATTTCTCCAATAGTCGACTCAATTAAACGTGTGTTAGCCAAAAATTGTGGCAACAATTAAAGAAAAAGTGCTTCATATAAGAGCACTTACCTATCCCGTAGCTATTATGTTTAAAATGGGTCACAAGTTTTATACTCTCCCGTTTAGAGCAGCCCAAAATATTCATGATTAAACCTATACGCAAACAAAACAAAAATCTGCCGTAACTTTTTTTAGAACATCGACTTACTGAATAATAAAAAAAAGTTGATATTCAGTTCAGGATTTCAACCAAACGCGGCAGTTTGGTTGAAATCCTGAACTTTAATTTCCTGTCGACAAACTCTGACGCGAGATTTGCTGTTTACCCACCCTTGATTCGGAACGCGGTATTATGCGGCAAACACGTGTACAATGTAGCGCTTAAGTACGTGTCGTCACGTGACGTAACGAAATTGCCAATGAAATTATGTCTCTGTAGTAAATATAAAAATGACATACGTTTACACGCTAGCGAAGAAAGTTTTTTTAATGTAAACCATGTTCGCGAATGTTTGCATTAATCATACTAATCTTATAAATGCAAAAGTATCTCTGTCTGTCTGTTTGTTTGTTACGTTTTCACGCCTAAACAGCTGAATCAATTTTGAATGAATTTTGTCATAATTTTTATCCCGGGGGTACTTACCCCCAGGATACTACTGGTACTTACTGGGGATAATTCTGACTTTCAGGCGGGCGAAAGCTGATTACGAGAGCTGAAAAAAATACCTAAATATCCCATTTATGTCCTCAAAAACCATTTCATGTAGAAAAGGATTGATCTAGATAGCATAAGTGCGCAAAAAGTTTCGAAAGAAGAAAATACATTTTGTTGTTTAAATTTTCACTACGACCTACCCTCTAATGGATATGAATAATGTTGTATTTCCCTCAAGTGCGTAATAAATGCTCGTAGAAAGGCATAAGGTCTTAGCCCTTGAGTGGGATGGGAATAAAAGCTTTTGGACAAAGAAAATTGACAAAGCAAAAAACGTAATTCTAGAAACGTCTAATCCACATTCTTATTTTATGTTGTATTTGAGGTTGTATTGGTGCTTTTTGAGAAGCACGAGACTTAGTAACAAAATCCGTTCGGGTCGGGTCGGGTCTTGCTGTTGTCGTTCCGTAACCAGGAGTTCGGATGGGTATCCATCTTAGCATACCGTGCATGCAGGCCGTGCCATGGAAAGCAATTAAAACTGTAATCCCATCTGTGTATCATTTGTATATCTTGGATTGTTGTTACGGGTAGTAAAAAGCTAGGAAGGGGGTTGCCTAGGGCTGTCTTGTTACCCAGTTATTGGGTTGTGGAGGTCAGATAGGTAGGCGGTTCATGTAAAATACCGGTATCCAACTAAATCCGGTTAAACCGGAAACCAACCCTAACATACTCGTAGTTGGGTAAATGCTAGGCCGATTGATTGGTACTTCGTACTCTTTTATTTGAGTATTTTGTTACTTTCCCCTCTTATCTTCATCGCTATAATAATTCTTGAGGTGGGTTTATGACATTTTTATTTAAACTTTATGCACATAGGCACAAGGATGGACTCAGGGGGATCCTTTACTTAAATATCCTTATTTCACCTATATCTTAAACTTTAAAGTGACCAATTATTAAAAAAAAACCAATTAATTGTCCCTAGATCAACAGAAAACATTTAACACAAAAAACCTCACTTAAAACACCAAAAACCTTATTAATTTTTATCAGCACCTAAGTCAGTGTATTTTAAAATATCATCATCATCATCATCATCATATCAGCCGAAAGACTTCCACTGCTGGACATAGGCCTACCCCAAGCGTCGCCACATTGACCGGTCCCGTGCATCTCGCAACCAGCGGATTCCCGCAACCTTCACCAGGTCATCGGTCCACCTGGTGGGAGGCCTTCCAACGCAACGTCTTCCGGTTCGCGGTCGCCACTCCAGAACCTTTCTACCCCATCGGCCATCCGTTCTGCGAGCAATGTGCCCTGCCCACTGCCACTTAAGTCTGGCAATTCTTCGGGCTATGTCGGTAACCTTGGTTCTCTTGCGGATCTCTACATTTCTGATTCGATCAAGCAAGGAAATGCCGAGCATTGCCCTCTCCATTGCCCTTTGAGTGACTGTAAGTTTTCTGATGAGGCCCATTGTAAGCGACCACGTCTCAGAGCCATATGTCATCACTGGCAACACACACTGGTCATAGACTTTCGTCTTGAGACACTGTGGTAAGTTGGACGTGAAGATACCGCGCAACTTCCCGAACGCTGCCTAGCCGAGTCGGATTCGACGGTTGAGGTCGTAAAAGATGTACCCCCACATTCGCTGAGTCCACAAAGTGTTTTTTGCGGATGTCAAGTCGTCCACTCTTAAAGGTCGAGGGGCTGACTTTGCACTCTTAATTGCCAAAACGACCACGCGTGGTAATAAATTCTAACAAAAAAAAAAATACTGCGTTGATGATTAAACCTTCTCAGCTTACTATACCCTAAAAATCATAATATATGTTTTAGGAAGGTTCAGCAACACTGCAGAGTTATATGTTTAGGTTTTTAGGCTTTGTACAAAATTATTGGGACACGAAAATATTTTATAGAACAAGTGTTTTGGTTAACCTGAAGGCCCATGTTCAAGAATGCTTAAGGAAGAAACTAATTTATTTTCTAAATTCTCAAAAAAAGTGTCACCAGTATCTTAACAAAGTGACGTTCTAGGCACGATAACTATTGCCAAATAGTCCAAAACAAAATAGTGAGTTTTGATATGTGATTTGAATTTATGTCGTGACTCAAATGAGGTTCCAAATAAACTGTACAGAATTCAACTTAACATATTTCTACCATAGATACAAACCATATACTCACTAGCAATATACGGTAGCAACACTACATTCACAAGTTCTCCTAAATCATACTATAAGCTAGTCGTAACTGACAATTAATTACACGACAAGACAAAGCAAATGGCACACTACGCTACTAGCATAAAACAAAGCCCTTACCGCACGTGTGAAAGCGTTACAAACAGTACTAGTTGTAAAGTAATTTGGTTAATTGTAGTTTGTAACGGAGTTCATTAATTGACTCCGACATAATTGTTACTTTCTGTGTTCAGTTTACAGGGAGAGGTTGGCGTGATCGTAAATAACATAGAATTATTTACTTGAAGCAATAAGATCTTCCCTGAAGGACTTCAAGCAAGTAAACTCTTTTTTTGAAAACCTGATTGTTGCTACTATAAGGTATATCTTTGAATTAAAACTAGGTTCATTAGTATCGTTAAAACATCTTTAATTGCGACTTTACCAACAAAAAATATACTATTCCTGAACGCTTCTCAGCTTTTGCAAATCGTTTCTTTTTTGAGCAGAGTATGTTCTTTTTTTGTTGATAAACAAATAATAATAGAACTATTCTCGTTACGAAACCCAGACCGATTACTCTTTTGTCCGACGAGCAAGTCATCACCTGAGGCTTCATACAAAGATACTTCTGTCAGTGATAATGATTATCGAAAAAAGCTTTTTTACAAAAAAATACTACCGACTTCCAAATAAAAAAATGTACAAAGTGAAAAATAACTTTATTTTTGGAAGTCGGTGTCTTTGGTAGGTACCATTTTATGCGTTATGGACACCGACTTCCAAAAATAAAGTTATTTTTCACTTTGTACATTTTTTTATTTGGAAGTCGGTAGTATTTTTTTGTAAAAAAGCTTTTTATTTTTCACTTTTTAGTTGTACCTACCTAATAGGCAAGTTGGTTAAGGTACCAATAACGCCAGAATATATTACCCGAATATCATGAAACTTGAACAAAACCGGTGAAATGAGAGATCTGCGTACCCCTTAAGAGCGTACTGGCGTGATGTTATGTTATGAAATGGTATGAACAATAAACAGACATGCGATTGCAGCAATCCCGAGAGATTTGCCGTAATTTATTGAAGAGTTCTGTTGCATATCTGTGAAGTTCTTCATCAGATCTTCACCAAATTAAAATGGGACCAATTTCAAAACATACTTTTTCAAACAAAAAAAGAATTTTCAAAATCGGACCAAAATTGACGGAGATATGAGTGAACATACACAAAAAAAAAAAAAAAAAAATAAACATAATGTCGAACATAGAACCTCCTCCTTTTTGGTAAGTCGGTTAAAAAGAAAAAATGTTTGGGATTGATCGCGTGACATTTCCGTAGTGCATGTCAGTCCATAAATTTATGGATTTTGGACTTATTGACAGTTTGTCACATTTTAGATAGCTCTGTTATTCCTTTCAGGCGAGTCCCGGAATGAGCTCGTGGTTGTGGGATGTCTTCGGATCGGCACTGTTTCCTGTGTAGGGTCGATGAAACTCTATTTCGCTAGATCCTTGTAACTACGGCCTACCTAGGTCCACAATCGGTTAAGAGAAATCCAACTCGTTTAATTTACGAATATTTTTACATTATGTATGCAATTTTATTTCAAACTGACTACAAGACGCTTTCAAGTTATTAGAATTAGCTAACCTAGACCATTAATGAATTCAATAGCCACGATTTTCTTTCACTCTCATACATCCAATCTGCGAGATTGAATGAAACAAGCTAAGCTCAAGTTCTGTCCGACCGGCGACGTATTCATCTTTCTAAACGGGTTCTCCATAATACCTGCCCTAATTAAAACGTCTCCTCGCATCCGTAATCCCAGCGTAGAACCACCGTTAGTGAGACATTTAAAACCTTTTCGTAATTAAAGTGGCAATACATAAGTGCTTTTGGACTTTTCCTATAGGAATCTTTGGTATCTTGTCTACTGGCATCATAAGTAAACTCTTTGTTTTAAATAATTATGGTGATTATTACTGTAAGAACGTACTAGCAGTTGTTTAAGTATAATATTATTTTGTGAAACGAAAAAATAAGTCTTTAATCGTAATACCGTCTAATAATTTTCAGCATCTAAAAATATTGACAGTTATATTGACATGAATCTAAATGCCTCTCCTCCATAACTGTTGTCAACTCTTGCTTTAGATTTCAGCCCGCTTTACATAACAGCTGTGCTAACAGGCTAGCATTTATCCAATAATAGTAAACCGAACAATAATGTCCGCAGCTCTAAACTGCAAACATTTTAAAAATCTATTCGAACATAATCCTTTTCAGTACAGTCGTGCACAGTACCGGCTTTGCGTTGCCATTCGAAATATTTTTGCGCATACGGTGTCGCGTTTCGATATATATATTTATGGAATGCACTCGGAAAGCAGATATAAATTTATATTGAATATTATTGAATGCCCATTGTAGTGTTGTGAACCTCAAAGATTTGTGCGAATCGCGCCAGTGGACTACAATGGGAGATTTGAAATCCTCAAAATACTGGATACTTTTGTAAACCCGATGAAAATGTATTAGAATGTAGTGAAAATATGAAGCATCAAACCCGGCTCCTGGATACTCGTGGATCCTCTTCTACGCAAGGAGCAGGCTGGTTTCCGTTCGTGCCGCTCCTGTACGGACCAGATCATCACTCTCCGTATCATACTGGAACAGGCATCAGAATGGCAGAGGGAGGTTTATCTAACCTTTGTAGACTTCTAAAAGGCCTTTGATACGTTGAAGTGGTCTAGTATCTGGTCCCGCCCGGACATTGGAGTACCACCAAAAATAGTCCGTCTGTTGACTTACTTGACTTAAGATCCTATGGCCCCTAGCTGGGGCAGAGGGCTTCCACAGTAGTCCTCCATCGAGACCGGTCTTGAGCTTCGCGCTTCACCTCGCTCCACGTCATTCCGATACTCGTCGCTTCAGCCAATACGGTGCGTCGCTATGTTTGACGGGGACGGCCTCGCTTCCTTTTTCCTTGAGGATTCCAATCCAAGGCCTGTTTAGGAATGTGATCGGAATCCCTCCGGAGCGTGTGACCAATCCAACACCATTTACGCCGCTTGATCTGGCGGTCGATCGGGGTCTCGTGGCATCTCTCCAACAGCTCTACATTAAAGATGATCCCGGGCCAGTAAATTCCGAGGATGCGACGAAGACATCGGTTGACGAAGACCTGGATTTGGCGCGAGATGTCCTTTGTTACCTTCTACGTTTCGCACCCGTAGAGCAGCACGGATTTGACATTGGACCCGAAGATTTTTAGTTTAACCCTTCGGGTCAGTTTCCGTGATTGCCACACAGGTCTCAGCAGTGCGAAAGTAGCTCGCGCTTTGGCAATCCGTAAAGTGATATCCTCTTCAGTTCCTCCAGTCTCTGACACGACGCTCCCGAGGTACGAGAATTTGTGGACGCGTTCCACAACCTCTGTGCCGATTAATATCGTAGAAGGATTCATCACACCTGTACGCATCTCCTGGGTCTTACGGATGTTAATTTTGAGTCCAGTTTTTTTCGCCTCCTGGCGCAGGTCGTTCAGTTTCGACTGCATGTCGGCGTGTGTATGACTCAGCAGGCAAAGATCATCAGCATAGTCCAGGTCTTTCAAGACGTTGGTCAATCCCCACTCAATCCCACGACGCCTGTTATCGTAAATGCGCAACATGATTCCGTCGAGGACGATTATAAAAAGGAGAGGCGAAAGAAGACAGCCCTGGCGGACTCCAGCATGCACTGCGATGTCCTCCGAAATTAGGCCTTCATGAGTCACCTTGCAGGAATATTTCCTATAAATGCTCTCCAATAGGCGGACTATTTTTGGCGGCACTCCAATGTCCAACAGGCGGGTCCAGATGCTGGACCACTTCAACGTATCAAAGGCCTTTTCGAAGTCGACAAAGGTAAGATAAATTTCCCTTTGCCATTCTGTTGCCTGCTCGAGAATGATACGAAGAGTGTTGATCTGGTCCGTGCATGAGCGGCTCGAACGGAAACCCGCCTGCTCCTCGCGCAGAAGAGGTTCAATGGCCGTCTGTTGCAGAGTATTTATAAGAAATATTCCTGTAAGGTTACTCATAACGGCCTCATATCGGATGACGTAACAGTGCACGCGGGCGTCCGCCAAGGCTGCCTCCTGTCGCCGCTCCTCTTCCTAGTCGTTCTTGATGGAATTATGCTTCGCGTCCATGATAACAGGCGCCGCGGTATAGAGTGGGGATTATCCAACGTCTTGGAAGACTTGGATTACGCCGATGACCTATGCCTGCTGAGTCATACCCACGCCGATATGCAAGCAAAGCTAAACGATCTACGTCAGGAAGCGGCAAGAACGGGGCTCAAAATAAACATCCGGAAGACCCAGGAAATGAGAACTGGTGTGAAGAACCATTCACCGTTGCTGATTGGCACAGAGGCAGTGGAACGCGTTCACAAATTTACATACCTCGGGAGTGTCGTGTCAGAGACCGGGGGTAGTTAAGAGGACACCGCTTCACGCCGAAGCCCGAGGGCTTTAGCGATCCGATCCGAAACTGCGCTAAAGTAGCTCGCTACTTTCGCGCAGTTGAGACCTGTTTGACAATCGCGGAAACTGACCCGAAGGATTAAACTTAAAATCTTCGGGTCCAATGTCAAATCCGTGCTATTCTACGGGTGCGAAACGTGGAAGGACATCTCACGCCAAATACAAGTCTTCGTCAACCGCTGTCTTCGTCGCATTCTCGGAATTTACTGGCCCGAGACCATCTCCAATGTAGAGCTGTTGGAGAAATGCCACAAGAGCCCGATCGACCGCCAGATCAAGCGTCGCAAGTGGAGATGGATTGGCCACACGCTCCGAAGGGGCTCCGATCACATACCCAAGCAAGCTTTGGACTGGAATCCCCAAGGGAAAAGAAAGGATGGCCGTCCCCGTCAAACCTGGCGTCGCACCGTGTTGGCAGAAGCGACGAGCATCGGAATGACATGGAGCGAGGGGAAGCGTGAAGCTCAAGATAGATCACGATGGAGGACATCTGTGGACGCCCTCTGCCTCATCTAGGGGAGGACATTAAGTCAAGTAAGTCAAACCCGACTTTTCAGTGGCTATACATAATTATAATTTAAAAGATGTTGATACTAAATTAATAATTGCGCAATAGACAAGAGTAATCTATTACAAAATCAAACAGACTGAAATGATTACGAATCGACAAACAAAAACCACGAAATATTACAATTAATTGTTTAAACATTAAATTATATAATCTTCCAAAAGACAATAACCAGTTAAAGGAAAGATTTAAACTTCTAAACAAAAGGGGCGTTCTATTTCGTCGTTCAAATACAAAACGTTTCGGCACTCATAAAATACTTAGGAATTATAATATGAGCACTTCTCTTTGTCACAGAGCAAGACAAATGAGATGTCTAAATAACAAACAACGGTTTCGAATGGAATTATGCCAAATTGCGTTGAGATTATTGTAGAAGACGGATAACTCGGTCTTAGCTTTAATTATGTTATGGTGGTCCAGTGGCTAAGACCTCGCCTCTCGTGCTTGAGGTCATGAGTTCAATATACTCGCACTAAATGACAAAAAGCTATGACATTTGTCATTTTGAAGACCTCACGCAACACCAGCGCACCTAACGGCTATTTCAAAAGCGGTAGCCCTTATTACAGGGGACTTAAATATATCTAGCGAAGTGTGGGTGCACGATACTGTGCCTAACCTTTCTGCGAATACACCCTTATGTTATGTTTATAAAGAGTGTGCAAACCAAGTCAAGACTGAGAGTTGACTATATTAAACCTGCATAAGACGGAGAGCTTCTAACTTTTGAACACTTGTTTTAACACCTTTTAAGTCGGATCGCTATCGCCACGCTTTTTATGATAGAATTTCACTTGTCTAGCGCAAGGACAAGTTCCATTCAATAATCGCAAACGTGGCGATTGTCAAAAAGGCAAAATTGTATGGGATTGACAAGTGATATCGAAAAATCACGCTATCAATCCCTTAGAATTAGACTAATGCCGCTTGTCTAAAGCCTCTGTCCACACATCATAGCTTGTAGGAAATCTAGCTCTGTTAACGCACTACTATTCTATGAAAACTTGGAAAAATTATTCCACGCACTCATTGTCGAAAAGTAAAAAAATAGGGTATTGACAAGCGCTATGGTAATATCACGTGATTCCTTACATTTTGGTATTTCGACTATCACTATTGCTACATTTTGTCTGGCGCCTATTGTCTGAGATGTGAAAATGTACCAAAAAAAACCTGTTTTATTTAGAAAGAAAGAAAGAAAGAAAGAAAGAAAAAGTGTTTATTTGTCACAAAACGACATACAATATAGGAACATACTTAAACTAAACCCTTAAAATAGTATTAGTAGTACTTAAATTAAGTTAGTAAAAACGAGAAATAAACAAATAATAATAACATATACTACACACATTTTGATTATAACAAAAAAGAAATAGGGTGAAAAATATGTAGGCAGATGCACGTCGTGATTGTGACAATAAGGCTTCCACTCAGCATAATGCTGTACCGTGGGGGACCCACAGCACGGCGCTGATTTTCAGTGGTCGCCTAGGCCGTGACGTACGGAAACCAAATCTGTTGTGTATGTTAAAATAGATACAAAGAACATAAAATAAATACAGTAAAAAATAAATAAAAATAAACTACCCAAAATTCTAATGTGACCAAAACCAAAAGCATAATTATCTAGAATTCCTGACGCAAACGTAAAAAGTAATAGGTGTGCGGTCATGCGTGTGTGTGTGGTCTGCGTGGTACGACCCTCGATGCCTGACAGCAACAACAATGGAAGAAGAAAAAGTGAAAGTTTGATGCCTAATGAAAGAATGCCCCACATCGCTGCCCGCTAAAGGACCTCATGTCGCCGCCTCGAACCGCCTGGATACGCTGCCAATGTATCATGAACCTTAAGTGAGTAATTTTAAAGCCTAAAAAGATTCTATTTATAAAATATACGTTGCTCAACCTTCTGTTCTTCTAATAGTTTTTTTTTTAAATTAAATTTAAAACTTTGTTTTGTTTTCAGCGATCTTATGGGAGGCGGCAAATCATTCCAGCAGCGAGTGGCGGCATACTTAAAGCATCCTCTGAAGGCTGCGGTCCCACGACGAGGCAACGAGAGTGGTTTGGAGGTGGAACGGGCGGAGTAGCTGTAGTGCTCGTGTCTCCAGCTAAGCTTTTTATACAGGTATTCCGGTTTGTGTGTTTGAATAACGCCGAACATTAAGACGGCTAAATGTAATTTCCGTCGAGCAGCCATTTTCAACATGTTATGCTCATTTAAATGCGGTGTTATATGATGCCTCCGGGGTATACTGAAGCAGTAACGCGCACACGCATTTTGTACCCGCTGTATTAGACGCTCTGTGCGAGAAAGGAGACACGGTCCGTACACAGTGTCACAATAATTCAGTTTGGACAGTACCAGGCTGTCCACCAATCTCTTCCTCATTGCAACACTAAGGAAGTCTTTCACCCGGTACAGAACCTTTAGCCTATAAAAACAGTTTTTCACAACACCATTGATATGCGCCTCAAAACGAAGTTCTGGGTCAGTGACTAGACCCAGGTTGCAAGCGGTTTCTACCCTTTCAATGTTTTCTCCATTGATTTTAACTTCGGGCTTCGCAGAAAGAATTGATTTTATTTGATTTCTGCTGCCCATGACCATAAACTTAGATTTTTTGGGGTTCAGCACAAGTGAGTTGCCTGTAGACCACGACGCAATTCTGTCTAGTTCATCATTTAGGGCATGCACGCCGGCTGTTGTGTTACCAGTGTTGAACGAGGTATACAACTGAGTATCATCCGCGTATACGTGGTACTTACAGTTTTTAATACACGCAGTTAGGTCGGCACTATAAAGTATATAGAGTAACGGCCCGAGCAACGATCCCTGGGGAACACCCCTTGTGATTGTCTTTGGGGAAGAAGATACCGTGGAACCGTCTTTCTTGCGCAACTCGACCCGCTGCGACCTACCCGTTAAATAACTCTCAAACCAACCCGTTGTCTGGCTGTCAAAACCGTAATATCTCAATTTGGACAATAATAGACGAATATTAATTGAGTCAAATGCCCGCGAGTAGTCCAGCAGTACCATTATGGAACCCTCACCACGGTCCCGCGCCTCAAGGAGGTTACCAATGACGTCGGCTAAAGCAGTCGCGGTTCCGCGTCCCTTCCTGAAACCTGACTGCAGTTCAGGCAGCATATCATTCTCCTCGAGAAACTCTGTAACCTGCAGATACACCACTCTCTCCAACACCTTGGACAAACATGGCAAAATACTTATGGGCCGAAGATCTTTGTAGCTTTGTGGGTTATTATTTTTCGGAATAGGCCGTACTATTGCATTACGCCACAGTTCAGGAAATACTTTGCTAGTAATAGATCTGTTAACTATCTCGGTTATCGTAGTCAATGATTGTGGTAGCGTAAGAATTAACATGTCTTTCGATATACCGTCAATCCCTTGCGCATTTGTAGATATGCCTTGTAATATTTTTAAAACTGTTTTAGCGTCTGTTGGCATCAAAGTGAATTTTGCGGCACCGAATTTGTTATTTTGAAAGAAGCTTAGCTGGGAAGTGTTTACATTAGAGTCACCCGGAACATCTAGAAAGGCTGAATTTATCCCATCTGGGTCGTCAAAAAGTTCAGTAAGCACACCATCGTCCTTAGTCACTGGCAGCACATGTTTTTTTAAATTATACCATAGTGATTTAGAGTCGCTAATATTGTCGTTTATATATTTAGTAAAAAATGCTTTTTTCTCATTTAGTAAACCAACTACTGCTTGGTGCTTAAGATCTAAATAGTAACGTTTGTGTGCTTCCAGTTTTGTTTGACGATATTTAAGGCGCGCATCATTTCTCAGTTTGAACATTAATTTTATAATGTCTGTTATCCAAGGCGTCGGTTGAGCATTAAGTGTTCTGGTTTTCATAGGTGCGTGAGCGTCAAAAAGGCTTATGACGTGAGAATTAAAGGAATGTATCATGTCATTTACATCCTCTAGTTCGCGGATTGAGTCCCACGGGATCGCCTCCAGATCTCTCCTAAAATCATCAGCCTTTATGTCCCTAAATGCGCGATACACTACCCGTTTGCGTAATGATTTTTCTTTTTTAAAAACTATTTCACATGAGACAAACGAGTGATGACCGAGCTCCGCGACGTGGTCCACAGTAGCATTCCGATACTGTGCATCCGTACAGATCACGTCAATTAATCAATTACACACTTGTGTGCGAAATGACGAATATCTCGACGCGAGGCCGACCTTTAATATACCTCTCATAACTTTATTAATTCACTTTATTTAGAAGGCTGGATTTACAAGATTAACATAACTCGTAGGTACGCAATTGTGTTAGGTTTAAAATATTAAATTCATGAATCAGGGTCGCTTAGCAGCGAACTTATTACAAGAAGAGAAGGAAAATGTATTAATTTAATCATATTATTTAGTTACGGTTCGGTGAGCCAGCCGCCTTAAATAGGGCTCTTTAATTATCTGGATTTAAACGAACTTAGCATAAGTATTTAGTAAAGAATATTTGGATAAGAAAAACATTTCTGTACATATTTAATTAAAAGATCTATGTTCTGTGTAAACGTTGGTACCTTCTTGTTTTCAAGGATCTTATTATATAAAGAAGAATTATTATTCATTGAATTGTCTTAAAAAGACGTATACAAGTTTACTTCTATCGTAGGATAGCACGTGGATCCATTTCCAATACCTCGATTGAAAAACGAACACTTACTATGTATATCTTAACACACTTTCGCATCACACTTACGCCCGCAGCTTGGCACGCGTGAAAAGTCTTTTATTATCCGAAGGGAATATACTATCGCAGCAATAAAAAGAATTCTAAGTCCTAATCCAGGTTTGCCTATGTGGCAGGTGTCATCTAAATCTGCTCGGTTGTTAAGTTTGTGCTTGATGGGTTATCAAACCTCCAGACTTTCACATTTATAATATTACTATCTGCATTTCCTAGTCTATGGGTTATTCTGATGTACACGCTATATTACTGTAAATTTTCATCAAAATCAGTTCTGTAGTTTTTGCTTAAAATAATAAAAAACATCCTTACAAACTTTTATATTTCTAATTTTAAGTAGAATGGTAGGAAGTAGGATTGGTTGACGCATTTGTTTTCTATTATCCTATATCAAGCTGGCAGGTTCTCAAAATTAATATATTATAGTGTAGTACACGATTATCGTCAGAAAACAGCTAAACACAGCTATTGGACTGGTTTGAGCTCAAAGTACGTAAGGTATATAATGTAGGATCTACCTTCATTATACCAGCTTGTGACCAGCTGTAGATAGAGACCGTTTAAGGCTGAGACAAAGACAATTATGTTGAGTAATCTTCTTTATCCTTCTTTTTGAGGCGATGGAAAACTCTTTATAAATTTGGTGGATCGCGGAGTCAGTGGCAATCAGTAATCTTCCTGCATTAGGGTCTATAAAACTTTCACAAGAACATTTCTTTTGTTTCTACATTCATACATAAACTCACGCCTTTTTGTCCATGGGGACAGGCAGAAACTACAAAACGTCACCTGTTACGGTCCCTTTATACTCCTTTGGTTTCTGACCGTACTAAAGTACATACGATTTAAAGTCAGCCACTTTACTAACCTTGATGAGTACTTAATCAATGTAACGAATCAATGTAACGAGATTTCTTCTTGGGAACAATAAAGCACCAAATACTGGGATATATGTTTATTTAGTGAAACCCTCGAACACGTCACAAAAAAGTAAATATGTTAAGAGGGTCGCTGGTTGCAGTTGGCTGGTCAAACTTTTCTTCGATCAATATTTATCAACAATTTTAAGTTGAGGGTGGAAGAACAAAATAAAAAAATAAAAAAACAGAAGGATCAGAAAGCCTGTCACTCATAGACCGTCGCGTAGCCAGCCAACTCCACTCTACGACGACCTGCCACGAGCGGATAGCCTCAGTCCCAGCCAGGCAACCAGCCCCAACCAGACAATCAGCCCCAACCAGATATCAGTCAATATCATTTATTGCCATTAGACTAACCCATTGAGCGACTAATCACAGACACAATAGCTTACGCACACATGGTGTGCAAACGACATGACACGGGAAGGCATTTTAAACCAAATTCTAGTTGTCCATTTACAAAGGTGAAATTCTTATGGTGAAGAACGGACAAGAAACTCCAAAAAAGATTTACAATGTTTTGACCATGATATGAAACAGGTAAACTAAATAAAAATACACACAGCCTCTTGAAAAGCTAATAACAAATTAATAAACACTTTCATTCATTCATTACCGCAAATAGAAAAGATTGCAATATAAAAATCTCAATAATCAATCGGACATTTCATCCAGCGCTGTCGAACCCATTTCACTCGTAGGTATCGGCTTATTTGCCGAAGGGTTACTCTGTATTAATGCCACTATGATACGAAGTGCATCGGATTTGCAGGAAACTTAGTCGGAAGCAAATTTACGAGTACCTAGCTCTTGGTCGGAAAAAAGCCGGATGAAAATGTGAATCTCTATCTGGCATAAAGGCGGAAGCAGACGGGTACGAAGCGACATTGCGATGCGACAACCATTAGCTTTTTTTTTCTACGGGTATATAATAATATCAGTTGACTGATTTCTTTAAAAAGTGGTTGTCGCATACTCGCGTCGCATCGAGTCGCGCATGTATTCGGTAGGCTTATTGCTAAAGTTGTGGTCACCACTCCGCTTGATTAAAGAATAAACTGTTTCTTTTTTGTAGTAATTTATGGAAGACCTTTTCACGGGTTGAATGTAAGTAGCTAATGCTTGAAGCGTGACAGTGTTTTGTTGTTTTTTCTTTCAACCTAAACATTTTGTGAATTAATGACAGAGTACACCGAAACTGTTGGTTCAAAGATAGGTCTACAAACACAAAAAAAAAAAAAAAATTGTCTTGTTGGGATATTTTCGAATTTAATCACCTAATAAATCTGGCTGCACAGATTGCCTCTACGATATAATTGGAAAACTTATTTTTGAAGCCGAATCAAAAATAAAACCAGACTTTCCTCTCGCCGAAAAAAATATAATTTAGAATGGCATAATCTATTTAAAAATGTTTAGCAATTTCCGAAAACGGGGACGCAAAATGCATAAAAAACAAAAGCTATGCGCCAATACAAATATTACAAACGAGGCATCTGGTGAATCCCTACAATTTTATTATAGAAAGAAAAACTGCCTTATCGCCGAGTTCTGTAATTTAAAACCCCTTGTTTTAGGCCAAAACAGCGGAATAATAATGAATGAAATATATTTTACATTTTACTCTTCCTAATAATTTTTTCGGCTTCCTGTCCAAAATGATATTTGAATGTTTTTACTAAGCGAAAATAAATGTCCACATATTTCAACTAAATGATATAAGAGAATTTGTAATTCGCTTACTTGTACTGCGCTAGAAATAAACGGAAATATATTGTATTTCATGTGGATTATTATTGGTTTATTTTGCCTAGAAACAAATGGGCCGATTTTACCACCTAATTACGTACCATGTAGTTTACATTGTTTACGAAATAATATATATGTTTGCCGCGTATTAAATAAAAGAAGCATTTAATTTAGATTTCAATTTTTTCATATACAGGGAATCAATTGGCTTTTCTTTTTTATGAATCGGCCTCTCAATATACATAGAAAATATTTCACAAAAGAAATGGACTTTAAAGATGAAATAAGCAACAATTAATTTTGGGAGCTAAACTTCCATGTTTGATTTAATAAAAAATACGGTCAATCCGATCACTCGTCCTAGGGTGCGTCTTGCGTACACCACGTCACATATTCTCATGGAAACATAAAAAAGGGAACGTCATGCGTCATCCTCATTGGCGCTCCCTGAGCCTTTTTCTACGCAATCCGACGTATATTGTGTACAAATAACGAAGAATATCAAATGACCACAACCATACATACTAACTAAGTAACAAGGCAAGTTAAATACAACTTAAAAAAAACAGAGATTCTATAAAAAAAAATCTTTCAGCAAGCCGCTGCTATCAACTTTTCTCCCTAAAATAGCTTGCTCAAAAACACTTGCTAGCTCCTCCTCTACTAGCCTAGAAACTCTTGTGAATACGGTCTGAAGTTTTTAAAAACACCCTTTGTCTTATAGCCAGTCAGCGGTGAATTGGGAAGATGGAAAACAGCGCAGCGGCGTAGTCAGCACGTTCGGGGATGTTTTACGAGAAAGACATGAAACAAATAGTGATGTGCGAAAAATTGTCTAACCGTTTACTTTTATGTTGGAGAAGTAGGTAAGTTCATGTAAGGCCTAGTCAGTAGACCGTTTTGTCATGTGACATGTTCTTTGTCGAGGTTATGGATTATTGCTGGATTGGGTAAGTTTCTATGATAAATTACCTCAGCACAGAAAAGGTTTGAATTATTTTTGTAAAGTTTGCAACTACATAGATTAAAGTTGCCCATGTATTAGAGGAAATTATCAAATAAATAACAATAAATTACCCAAAATGCTGTTTATTAACTCGGTTCTACGAAATATGATTCAATAATTTTTATTCCTTCATTATCATTATTCTTTTTTTAAGAATGTTATAATGTAATGTAATGTATTTGTAATAGGTACACGGAACCATTCAAACTTAAAACGGACTGCAAAAAATACTTCTTCTTAGAACAAGCGATTTTTTATACCGTAGCTTTGATAATTATAAAGCCATTTAAAAGAAAATGATATAAAGAAATGCGTAACTCATGCATAACGTTTCCTATTAATGAGGCACTCTGTAATAATGCCAGGCCATAACACCGTTTACAGTAGGCTCTTAAGCTTATTGGAAAACTTTGATCCTCTCCAAATGACTTTATTAAAAATATTATTCCAAGAAGAAAGGTACCAGGAAATCATGACGAAGAAGAGTAACGTTAAATTACCTGGTATTGAAACATGAATAAAATATTTCACTGTTTGCAAAACATTTCTTTTCACTCTTTGTGTATTTTGATTAGCATTGTTTCAATTTGTTCGACGACGCTCAATTACGCACTGTCCTGTGTGCTTTTTTATTGCCGGTTCATTGGCTTTATTTGTTCAAAATATTGTACCAAGCCCTTCAGATGTGATCTTTGATGGCTTGATTGATAATTCCTGATGGAAATTCGAAGATATTTAAATTAGAAATTGGAATTCCTTTGGAGCAGATACCCTTAAGTTGCTGTGTTATATTGTTGTGTACATAGCAAAGGATTGACTTTACAAACTTTAAACCCACTAAAAGTAAAAAATTAAGATTGTAGCAAAAACGGAACAGCAACTTATAAAAAAAAACATAAAAGTCTCTACCAAGAAGGGGATGACCTCATTTTTAAAACTCAAAATAAAACTGCCCGCAGTAATTGGCTTAAAATTTTCTCAAAACATAAACTGCCCTACAAGAGACACGTTCTTCCACCAAAATAATGAAAAACAACATAAACAAACAACCATTCTCGTAAGCAAAGCCCCATTGAGAATGTCTGTAACGTCAATCAGTAAAGATACATCACCGTAGTTGCCTATTTATCTAGCTCCATAATAAAGCAAGCCAGCATAATAGTGTAGTGACTCCATTCACATTGAGTGTGCATTTTATCATGCTTACAGTCCGGCGGAGGCAAATTTGCAGAGCCATTGAATGCACACTTGACTAACAATGGGGAAGGCAAATGATATTGGACCAAGTTCCGGCCGCTACGCTGTCCAAGTCATATTAATTTTCTTGTCAGAATATTGGCCGCTTAAATAATACTGTTATAGAAGTTTTTAGTGCTTTCTGAGAACTTGTTCTCAGGTTTTTTTGCGTGTAATAGAGCGAGAATATAATGGCTGGATTTATGCTGACGTATTTTTGATATTGATTGATACATTTATCGATGTGGACCCTAGTGTTGGAGCGAGCATTTATTATTATTATTTATTTATTATATACTTTATTGTACACCACAAAAAATATACAGGACATATGTTCAAATATACAAGTGTACAATGGGCGGTCTTATCGCACTAGGCAATCTCTTACAGACAACCTTTGGATGGACTGAAAGATAGGAGAAGAATTTAGGGCTGTCAGTGTACAAAATATAAAAATAATATTAATTAGACTTAATAACATACAATACATATAAACAAATACACTTACATATATACTTATAATACTTGGGGGATTGGCTAGGCTTAGTATAGGTTACCTTTATTTTATTCTGGTTTTGTTGACTACAATTAATTTAGTTTCGGGAAGTACGGCCTTAGAGTACAAGATACGTCTTTAACATTACGTAATAACATAAGGTACATGTGTGTTCAAGATTGTTTCCTATTAAAGATTATGAAATGAGTCATTTCCTCTAGTCATTCATCGCTAAGAGGCAAAGAATGCAGATACAGTTCAATGTCATCAATTGACTTTGCCTACCAAAACAAATTGTAATTAGTACGTCCGAAATAACCAAGCGAAGGACGAAAATAATGTCAAATTCTGTTGAACATTGGCCATTTTACAAAAGGGCTCTTAAATAAAGCGGTTACATTTTAATTAAATGCTTTATTTGTGTTGTGGCCAAATAAAATCTAAATGCTGTACAAAACTATCAGCGCTCGATATCCACATACCTATTTATTTCGTAATTTTAATCAACGCTATTTTGAATTGGAAGATTTATTGGAATACTTAATTCTTAATAATGTTACAATATTTCACTGAGTACTCTTCCTGTTAGTAACCATGACGTGAATCTAAATTGTGTCGATTGTCAATATTGCATATGTATATTCTTTGAGAATTTTAAGTGCAAAATGGCTGGATTGCGTCCATATAACCGTACTTGTATTAGTAAAAATCGTTTATCGTTGTGATATAAATCAAATCGCGTCGCAAGAAGGTTGCTCAAGATAATTGCCGATATTTTAGTTCCGACTGGCAATATAACCAAATATAATCGTTATTTATTTAGTAAAACATGGGTAATAATAAGGCTTAAAATAACATACAATTATACCTAGGCATCAATTGAGTTGTCCAAAATCTGTGTTTTGATAGTAACATTTTCCTGTATATTGCAATGTATAACACAGCTAATGCCCAGATTTAATTAATTAACGCATTCAGTGGAATTGGGCTGCATACAAATAATTAGTAGGAATATGTTGAAATGTTCACATTTGCATTAATACATATTCGCAGGCTATAGGACGAGTGTGATACACTGTAGGATTATAGAGTAGGTAAGTATATGGGTACTTTGATACCCATACAATGTATAAATATTTTTTTGCGAAAATACTAGTAGGTATATTTATTTGTAAAGGGAAGGATTAAAAAAAAAAAAACAAATACGATTTTCGTAATAATATACGATTGTCGGAATTTTTCATAAAATCAGTCCTTTATCTTAACATTAATTGTTCCTTTTTTTTCAGATAAATATGAATATATACATATATATTAATATATATATATATATATTGTTTTTTTTTAATATATTTATTTAAACACAAAAAATCAGTAGAATTTTTGCTTGTCTATATCAAGTTCACACGTGTTATGTGCCTGAACTAGGTAATCCCGTGTTTCAGGCGAGATGAGGAGCATTTCTTTTTTTTTTGTAATAAAGCTACACTAGTTGTTATGGAATAGGCATCGGACATATGATGCGAAGGAATATGAAAAATGTCATGCGGAATGTTGCGAGTACGAATGTAAATGGCTATAACAGTAAGGGAAGTTTATATGGCTAGAAAAGGGATGAATATTGAGGTGACGTCTAAAAAGAAGTAGTAAGTCGAAAAATATATGAAAAAAAGACATGTTGTTCGACGCAATTAAAATAGGAATAAGAGCAAGAGAATGATGACACAACATTTTCTGTACTATCAAACACACAAGACAAAACACAAAAGTGTAGAATTGAAAATTCATATTTATATTGCGGGAACAACGAAATCTCTTCGGTGAACCTATAATAATTCCTTTGTTGTATTGACGGAACAATTGAGTTGAGTGTATTACCGGCGGGAACCCATTCAAAATTCCAATAGATCAGATGGCGCCGCTACAAATTGCTATCTGATCGTACCCAAATCGTATTCTTATTTCTGCGGATCGAGACCCTCTTTGTTCCACGCAAATCAATTTGGAATCAAGCCCACAGAGTTTATAGGATTTTTGAATGGAATATCATTTTGCAAGTATAGGATTACGTGAGTCAGGCTGTCGTTTACTTGTGCTAGTTTTGATGTGTCAGTGATTGTTTTGAGTGTGGTAATATTTTATAATGTATGTTCCTAATAATCGAGATGTTTTTAGTTAGTAGCAGAAAGAGTCCACTTTTATATTTTTTTATTAGCCTATCCGTTCCACCTGCTGGGCAAAGGCCTCCCAAGTCCTTCAAAGATATTTTTCCCACACCCCGTCGTATCAGCCCACACGGTACACGTCTTTGCCTAGGGCCTCAGAGGCTCTGGGATAACAGATTCTATCAGCAATGGTGATTTATCAAATGCTAAAATGTAAGGGATTGATCACGAGGCATTTTGATACCGCTTGGCAATCTCATACGTTTTTGTCATTTTACCCATCGCTATCAGGGTCCTAGTATTCCTTGTAGCGTGACCACCACAAGATTTTATAAACGAAACCTTTTTTATTTATTTAACAATCTGGTCGATTATAGCTTTTCGAATTTTCAAATTTCGACTGGTAAAAAATCGTAATTGAAATTTCTGTTCGACAAGACGTCAATTTCACAAGAGCAACCGTTGAGGAATGATCCATTAACTTTTCTTTCAGGAATTTTATAAGTAAATCTTAAATTGTTGACGTGCATTGTCTCTATGAGTGCAATCATGTCGTCCCACGAATATTGTGGCTGATAAAAGTGTCGATACTATATATTAGAAATGGCAAGCAAGATCGTTTGACAGGCCCGTGACATGACACCGGTTTCCCTGGGCTGGTTTTAGCCTGTCGTTTAAAGGAAACTGGGGACGGCTGAGGAATATTATAAATATAAATTGGTATGTATTGTCGTTTCTGCCGAATTTTTCTTTTGAATGTCGCTTTCGTTGGTATTTGCCAGACCCTTATGTTTCATAATTTTGATTGTCCGTTTCCCTTGTCTGTAGATATCAGTTGATAGTAGCCGATAATCAGCCAAAATATGGGCAAGGTGCTAGGACCTACGTGAGCTTCTTGGTCCCGTACTTACATTGTGTGAACTAAGGGCGTGAACCTCTCTGTGACTGTGGAGTCCGAAGATTCGGAACAACGCGTCTGTCTGGATTTTGCTTCGAGTTTAGCTGGTCCATTTCTACCCGTGATCCAGCATTAGAGCGAAGCCACCGACAGCGGATCGTTTCGTCTGGTATGGTGATAGATAGTCTGGAATAGCACATAAGCTACTTCTAATCCTGGTATAATATTCCCTTGGGATGAGAAAACACTTTTCACTTTTTGAAACCGCTGCCAGAAACAAATTTTAGTTTTTATAATAAGAATAACGTTGCGTTTATATTAAAGTAGATACTATCCGATTACAAAAAACTGTCACTAATAGAAAGCTTATGCACAGAATATCCTGCCCCCCTAGCCAAGTTACAAACGTTTCGTATGGAATCTCTTTCTACCCTCGTTAACGCCTTCTATATGTGTGGTCTAACCACGTGACTTAACGTTCAGATGTGTAACCACCACCCTGTATTAATTAATTTATCATCACTGGCCGCCTGAGAGCGACAAGACAAACAATAAATAAACAAAACCTCCAACATAAATAATATATTACCAGCAACGATAATTATTAAAATCAATTAGCACTTGGCGTAATACGCGATTAATATTTATAAACGAACATACACGCGTTCGTATAAGCTAGAACTATGCGTGTGTGACACAGAATTACTGATATATTTTCCTATTGAAAGTACCTCTATTCATGCTGGATGCTTTGAGCGCCAGTTAATTAGCTGTTTCGTACTGCGTTTGATATCAAACCAACAGTACATTTCTGTGCAGTATTGAATGATTATATGAGGGTTACTGGTTGATGTTGTTAAGGATTATTATCACTGTCATAGCGTACTCCATTTATCGTCGATCGCTACTGCGTTCGACGATAAATGGAGTGGAATTTTGATATTTATTTTGTCGAATTGTGTGTTATATTAATTTGCAGGGGTATTTTGCGAAGTGGACAAAGGTCCACTGCTCTTACTGCGCCACTGTTCAATTATTATCTGTACCAAACTTGTGATAATCTTAATATATATAAATCTCGTGTCACAATGTTTGTCCTCAATTGACTCCTAAACCACTTAACCGATTATAATAAAATTCTCACACCATGTGCAGTTCGATCCAACTTGAGAGATAGGGTAGTGTAGGGTAGGGTAGGGTAGGGTAGGGTAGGGTAGGGTAGGTAGGGTAGGTAGGGTAGGGTAGGTAGGGTAGGTAGGGTAGGTAGGGTAGGTAGGGTAGGGTAAGTAGGGTAGGTAGGGTAGGGTAGGTAGGGTAGGTAGGGTAGGTAGGGTAGGTAGGGTAGGTAGGGTAGGTAGGGTAGGTAGGGTAGGTAGGGTAGGTAGGGTAGGTAGGGTAGGTAGGGTAGGTAGGGTAGGTAGGGTAGGTAGGGTAGGTAGGGTAGGTAGGGTAGGTAGGGTAGGTAGGGTAGGTAGGGTAGGTAGGGTAGGTAGGGTAGGTAGGGTAGGTAGGGTAGGTAGGGTAGGTAGGGTAGGTAGGGTAGGTAGGGTAGGTAGGGTAGGTAGGGTAGGTAGGGTAGGTAGGGTAGGTAGGGTAGGTAGGGTAGGTAGGGTAGGTAGGGTAGGTAGGGTAGGTAGGGTAGGTAGGGTAGGTAGGGTAGGTAGGGTAGGTAGGGTAGGTAGGGTAGGTAGGGTAGGTAGGGTAGGTAGGGTAGGTAGGGTAGGTAGGGTAGGTAGGGTAGGTAGGGTAGGTAGGGTAGGTAGGGTAGGTAGGGTAGGTAGGGTAGGTAGGGTAGGTAGGGTAGGTAGGGTAGGTAGGGTAGGTAGGGTAGGTAGGGTAGGTAGGGTAGGTAGGGTAGGTAGGGTAGGTAGGGTAGGTAGGGTAGGTAGGGTAGGTAGGGTAGGTAGGGTAGGTAGGGTAGGTAGGGTAGGTAGGGTAGGTAGGGTAGGTAGGGTAGGTAGGGTAGGTAGGGTAGGTAGGGTAGGTAGGGTAGGTAGGGTAGGTAGGGTAGGTAGGGTAGGTAGGGTAGGTAGGGTAGGTAGGGTAGGTAGGGTAGGTAGGGTAGGTAGGGTAGGTAGGGTAGGTAGGGTAGGTAGGGTAGGTAGGGTAGGTAGGGTAGGTAGGGTAGGTAGGGTAGGTAGGGTAGGTAGGGTAGGTAGGGTAGGTAGGGTAGGTAGGGTAGGTAGGGTAGGTAGGGTAGGTAGGGTAGGTAGGGTAGGTAGGGTAGGTAGGGTAGGTAGGGTAGGTAGGGTAGGTAGGGTAGGTAGGGTAGGTAGGGTAGGTAGGGTAGGTAGGGTAGGTAGGGTAGGTAGGGTAGGTAGGGTAGGTAGGGTAGGTAGGGTAGGTAGGGTAGGTAGGGTAGGTAGGGTAGGTAGGGTAGGTAGGGTAGGTAGGGTAGGTAGGGTAGGTAGGGTAGGTAGGGTAGGTAGGGTAGGTAGGGTAGGTAGGGTAGGTAGGGTAGGTAGGGTAGGTAGGGTAGGTAGGGTAGGTAGGGTAGGTAGGGTAGGTAGGGTAGGTAGGGTAGGTAGGGTAGGTAGGGTAGGTAGGGTAGGTAGGGTAGGTAGGGTAGGTAGGGTAGGTAGGGTAGGTAGGGTAGGTAGGGTAGGTAGGGTAGGTAGGGTAGGTAGGGTAGGTAGGGTAGGTAGGGTAGGTAGGGTAGGTAGGGTAGGTAGGGTAGGTAGGGTAGGTAGGGTAGGTAGGGTAGGTAGGGTAGGTAGGGTAGGTAGGGTAGGTAGGGTAGGTAGGGTAGGTAGGGTAGGTAGGGTAGGTAGGGTAGGTAGGGTAGGTAGGGTAGGTAGGGTAGGTAGGGTAGGTAGGGTAGGTAGGGTAGGTAGGGTAGGTAGGGTAGGTAGGGTAGGTAGGGTAGGTAGGGTAGGTAGGGTAGGTAGGGTAGGTAGGGTAGGTAGGGTAGGTAGGGTAGGTAGGGTAGGGTAGGGTAGGGTAGGGTAGGGTAGGGTAGGGTAGGGTAGGGTAGGGTAGGGTAGGGTAGGTAGTTAGGGTAGGTTAGGTAGGGTAGATGAATGTTTGGTGTTTTTATGGCAAAACAAAGTTTGCCGGGTCAGCTAGTTATATACTATCTTATACTAATATTATAAAGAGAGCGCGCGAATTTCGTGAGTTTGTTTATTATATGTAGGGGTCACCCTCCGGAACCTCTGCCGGTCTGCACCTATTTGAGAAAAAAAATCGATCTGAAAGGTTCATTTGTCGTGATATGCATTCGCTATATAACCTGGGCAAAGCCATGTCCCGCCCCTAGTACACTACAACTATTGTGTTGTTCGATGACTTCATGAGTATTGACGACGCAACGTACGGTAACAAAAAAACAAACCAAAGTCAAAAAACTAGCGTGGGATGGACGGAATTATTTTTGAGAGTCGAAAGACTCTTCTCAGAAAAGATGCTAATCTAACGAAAATTCATCCGTCTACCAATTAAGTCTTATATTAACACTACTTAAGACCGTCGAAGCTTTGTATAAGATCGACATCAGAATCAGATGTCAAAGTTAGTCGCGTCCCGAACTTAGCCTTAGTCATACGAGTATTAAGATTGAAGTATCTGGTGTACAGTGCCGTAACTTTACCATCTGAGGCCTGTGGCATATTCATCGGATGGGGACTTTCAATATTGCAAAAAACTAGTTAGTTAAAAAAATCAAAAAAACCTGACTGCTTAAAAAGCGAACTAAAAAGATGTAAACAAGAAGAAAATCATGCTGTATAGTCGGAGGATACATATTCGCGAGCTGAAAAAAATAATTTGGGATCCCACAATAGCCCAAAATCCGCCATTTTAAAATTGTTATGTAGCCAGTGACACTCGCAAGATTAAGACAAATCGACAGACGTAAGAATCATCAAAATCGGCCGACGCGTTTGGTCTCTGGAATGCCACATAGGACCAAACATACATACATAGTACATAGACTGATAAACACATACCTTTCTTCGGCAGTCGGGTAAAAACCTTGACGTTGCAGATTTATATTTATGAATCATATTGCAAAAAGCTTGACGTTGGGGATTTATTTTTAGTAAAATAGGTGTGTATACCAACACTATTATAATTTGTTGTGTGCATTTCAGTTAAATATATTCTATTTTGTTATTATTATTAACGTTAGCAAAAATAAATACCTTCTTTGCTCAAGGGCCCTCGTGTTGGGCGCCCGTGGCATTTTGTCCTCTCTGCCACCATATTGTTACGCCACTGCCGGTGTAGGTAAGTGCTTAAACTAATATAGTATATTAGATTTGCCTGTATAAGATTTGTACGGTAATACTTCTGAATACGTGCGTTTCTCTAAGTATAACTCAAAGTTAAATATAGCAAACTCTCGGTACTAAGATTGATTTACGTATTTTGAAATTTAGTTCCTTGAAAATTTCGTGGGTTTTCTGCAATAGGATATACTATAAGTAGCCAAATGGCGCAGAAACGGAACAAATTTCTAAAAATGTACTTTACACCAATATATCTTGAGTTTGCTATGTCTAGCTTCGCATTCATGATCGAAACGCACGATGCTGTGGTAAACGATGCCAGACACTGCCGTCGTAATATGCGTCAGCGGGAGGAGGATTGTGTGTCCGGCACTGCATACCATACCGCATACCGCAACGTTGTGAAGTCCGATCAAGACACCAAAGCTGCACCGTTGACACTTACTAGGATGGTTTTAGGATTTTCAAGTTTTAATTTGAATAATGAGCATTCGTATTTCTATGAACCATTGAAAATCACTCCATAAATTGTACAACAACTAAGTAGGTACCATTTAGATAAAAAGCTGCTCAAAAGGCTCCAGAAAAAAATGTAAAAAGGTTTTCTCTCAGTCCGTTTTCTTTTACTTAAATAAATGAAAAGACGCATTTGTTCCTATTAGCGTTGTCCACGTCATAACCAACAGTCTCCCGTCTGACCCCGTACGATCCGTACAAAAGAATCGCTCGAACGAAAACGGCAAAAGTTTTACCGTCACACGGCTCAGAGGATTCTAGAAAGACTAGAAAACTAATGAATTCACTCAGCCTGTTGGTCCAGCATAAACGTTAACTTTCATGTGTAGCAATGTTCTCGTTAGATAGAATAAACGATGGCCTTTATATTATCTTGTATTTATTGTTTCTTAGAACTAGCCTTTTTGCTGATGGTTACTTTGTGAACTAGTCATAGAAAATCATTTGATTGTATTGTTTGTTTTATCTATACGTTGTTGAATATTAATACAAATGGTTCGAGTATCTCCTACCCATATTTTAATATTATAAATGCGAAAGTAATTACGTCTGTTTGTCTGTTACCTTATCACTCTTAAAATTTGGTATGGAGATAGTTTGATGCCATAGGAAGGCCAAAGGATAGTTTTTATCCCAGAAATCATCCTTAAGGGGGAGGAAAGGGGGTGGCAGTGTGTATGGAAAACTTACAATATTATGGCGGGGTATAAAAAATAGACTATTCGAAGAACTAGTGCTACGCAGACGAAGTCACGGGCAAAAGCTAGTTTCTAATACATATTAAACTGCTAGTTGACTACTAGTCTTAGTTTAAATCAGTAAAACATGAATTTTCTAAATTACTTATGGGCCAGCTCTTGAACTTAATCTGGAATCATGACAATTATTTTGAAAACTTGCGGTTAGAGATAACTACACTAGAGATAGAAGAGTGGAACAGGTTGCTATAGTTTGTATTCGAAAAACCATACATTCATCAGATACTGTTTAATATCCTACTAAAACTATCCCTGACTAAACACCCTTTGACAATACGAACTACTTAAACATTAAATCAATATCCGTTTCCTCGACCACCGGTCTACATGCGTCATAATTACTTAGTAAGCCTTAATCACTTGAGTATTGGATTGAGTGCTAATCTCAGATTTTAGGGATTAAGCCATACATACATAAGTTGAGCTACCGCCCATCTTCTGGTGAATTACTGAGACACCTTGCAGGTGTGGCATGTCCCATGTGGACTGTGCTAGGTAATGATGGTTGATTATGGTGGAAAATTGGTTTTTGAAGTGAAAGCTTCTTTAGCCGCGTTGAGCAATTTATAGCAGGGACAAAACTTACTTACGGATTTGCGTCAACAATTTGACGTTAGTTTTAATTTCCGTCGCCAGTCCACATGGACTTTTTTATTTTAGTAGGATGAGTGTGGTCATAGTGGTCTGAAAACTGATATAAAACTGCGCTTTGATAACAAATCACCAAAATTGGCCGACCGACTTGAAGACGACAAGACGGAGGTCAGAGGTCGGTGGCGCTCCTGTCTTATGAACTGCGATAGGCTTAGTAAAATAAATAAATTAAACATTTATTTTTTTCTCTTTTTTCAAAGATAGGCTTAACATCTGCTTACTTAAAATTATGTTACAACACGTGTTAGAAGCGTTTTTGCGGGAGACTTGAGTCCATATTATAGAAACCCTGGGTTGCGGAGTTGGTTGATTGATTACTATTAATTAGTTACAGAAGCCGGCAAACGCCCGTTTATAGCATGATGACACTCACACAAATATGACCAAAATAAAGTCGATCCTGAAAATACGTCAGTGATTTCGGAATATCATTTCAAATAGGAACACTTATTTAGCGACTAATTTCAGATTGCCTGACATAGCATTGTGAAACATTTTATTGCCTTTCACAAGCGATTTTAACTTCCAAAGGAAGTAGAATATGCACCTGGGTTAGGTGCTTATGTCTCATGTCCGTTTACAGTGTCAGTGTAAGACCCTTGCCGTTTTACTGTTACATGCTAAAGCAAAGTTACATCAGACATGCATCGTCGTGTACGCTCAAAGAGTCTTTTAAGAGTTTAAAGAGGTATAAAAGCTGTTTAAGAGGTGTGCTTCACGCCTTGTACAATGTTAGGGTTCTCCTAACTGTGTGTACATGGAGTGACAAAATGTTTACTAGATTGAAGCTTCAACTGACTAGTCTAATCTTTTTCTTTAAATAGAACCAGTCACCGTCTGCCTTAGTCTGTTTGTCCACTTATTTCTTCAAAACCACGCAAAGTCAAGAGTGAATAGGTTTCTTCTAGGCAAGCGTGCTTCATCGTCGGCCACATTATGGCTTACCATCAGGTGAGACAGTGCTCAAGCGCAAACCTAACAATAAAAAAAAAAAAAAAAAAGTATTTTAATGAGCGATAAACAAGGAAGGTTTGTATATTATTTAATTTTGTCCCGTGCAAAGCCAGCGCGAGTCGTTGAAATTGAATTACATTACAAAGTACAGTAGTAGTAAGTTGAAATTAAATTACAAAGAAACATACAAAATTATCTAAAAACTGTGATCACTTAAACATTACCTACAAAAAAAAAACAGCATTTTTGTTTGACCTTTTTGATTTCAAAATTGACTTCAGGCAATAAGTGTTATTTTAATCATGTTATGGACACAAGTACTTCAGGATTTGCCTTTATTTTAACTGCAATATTAATTTAAAGCTAATGGACGAAGGTAGGGCAATAAAGAACAGTAAACACTTTGGGAGAAGCCTTTGTAAC
This sequence comes from Anorthoa munda, assembly GCA_945859665.1. Taxonomy (NCBI): domain Eukaryota; kingdom Metazoa; phylum Arthropoda; class Insecta; order Lepidoptera; family Noctuidae; genus Anorthoa; species Anorthoa munda. The sequence continues at coordinate 7,872,474 of OX243913.1, read as the reverse complement.
TCGATTCAATCAATATATTGCTTATTGGTTACCTTACGTCAGTCCGTAAGTCCTGTATTGTTTACAAAGGTATAGCATATTAGTATAAAATGATACAACTGCTGGGACGCAAGCCTTCTCTTTGTGATAGAAACTAAGCCGTAGCTAAGCCAACAGGTGGACTCAGTACTGGATGTCACATGCCTTCGAATTTTTGGTTCTAAGTTACGCGGGGTTCCTTTAAATGTCTCACTGTTTTGAGAGCCGTGATAACGAAAAATTCACAAAGTAAAACCCCAAGCTGTGTTCGACCCACGACTCACGGTACGACAGTCGAGGTCGATACCACTGGGCCATCATGCATACAAAGTTATACAGTAGATATTTTTTACACCAACATAATTATGTTCAGAAGCAGGAAGAAAAACATAATTTTCCGCCTGATACCTATATATTTGTTTTTACAAGATGTAATTAGTCTTTCTAGACACGCCTTCTCTCCGACTCACACCGACACCTCGACAGCCAAGAGAGCCATGAACAATAGGTAATTAATTGCGGTTCTTTAGTCGGGACCTGATAGAGGACTCGTGACTAAATAATAACAGCCGCACTGGTCGATCATCAAGGTTAAGTAACGAAATGTCAGATGAATGAAATGTGTGTGTGTGCTGCCCCTGCTGTGCAGAACACTTTTTCGGTTGTTTTGTGAGTGTATGACGTATCTGTTTACTAAAATATCATTGCATATAGCAGACTTTCATGTACCCCCAAAAAAACATAACAGAAATAGTTTCACAAACGCTACTTTAAAAACATATGGAAAGAAGTTTCCACACCTTTAAACTTGAAGACGATACGTGGAGTGAAGTCGTTATCTTTCGGAAAAGATAGTTTGTTTTGCATAATGTGTACGAATACGTGTTGCCTATATGTGGCCAATGCCGAACCGATGGCAGTTGTACCTATAATGCTGAATATAAAACCGACTATAGTGAAGCCAAATGGGCTTGGTATTCTTCCGAGTTCTTTTTAGCATCTACATTGAGAGATAGCCTGTCCGTTTAGTGTTTTCTGTGTGTTACAATTGTTCTTATTTGTGTTGTTTGGGCGAAATTATGCGCGTAGTTAGCAGAAATGTTTGGTGAGTCTTGACTATGATGTGGGAAAATTAATGAGCCCTAGGGAATCAAATGTGGCCGCGACGATCGACGACTATCATTAAAGTCATGTCAATATAGCTAATATCTCATTGGAATAGTTATTCCCACAGAGGTTCATATAATCAAGTATGTTTTGTAAGTAATCAAAGAGATTGAGAATGATTTCTTTTCCAAATATTATCATCTAGAATTCAAACTTGAGTATGGAAATTGACTTGAATGAATTCCTTATTGAATTTTGATTCTACGCAAACAGTTCTCAGACAAAACCTGCAAGCAAGAGCTTTAGAGAAGACGTTTTGTCAATTTCCATAATACATCTGAATATTTGAATATGAAAATATACGGCTTAAACTCGCACAAATATCATCTTTAAACGAATTTCCAATAGAATTTTCCAATAAAATTTTGTATTGGAAAACGAGTGGAAGGTACAGAATCCCATATAAAATGGCTAGCTTACGCGGGTAACGACAAAAAAGTTACTCTAATAAATTTCAGTTAGGACCTACAGTAACTACGATATTTTGTTAAAGTTCGGCTAGTTATTGAATTTTCGAGCATCTGGTGTAAGTTGTAATATGTAAATATTTCAAACGAACGGGAAATTAATCCCAGAGCAATCGGTTGCTACAGACATATAAACCTAAACGATAAATATCTACTTGGGACTACACAAACTCTAAATGTTTGAAATTCACGAATAGAGTTTCTGAAAGTATTTTACGTGTTCCCAATAACATCACGACTGTATTCCCCAAAGGGTTAGGTAAACGTGTATCTATCTTAGTATGGCTTCAATTTTCCAGTTATGATTAAGTAACCCTATTACCTAAGCATTTGATGGTGATGGTGATTGGTGATGACGGCTATGGAACTAGTGGTTCAAATAAATATTTACACCCAGTTCCTGAATTGAGAATCTAAGGTTGAGAACTTGTCAAACTGTATTTTAGCATTAAAACCGATCAAACTGCATTAAAGTAAAGTTTGACTAGTTACATTTCATTTTAAATATTACAATTCTCAATTCTGAAAAGCACTTACGCAAAGGCTAAACTTTATATCTCATAAATAAGTAGTATAAAAATAACCAATGATTGGTAACGGCCGCGTCATGTTCTAAGTCTTAAAGCTTTTCCCAAAAATCCCGTAATTTTCTTTCAGTCGATAAAATAATAAGTATATAAGAAACACATATTTCATTTTAGGAATTACAGGTCGATTACAGACCGTGGGCATAGGATATTATTTGAACGAACGAAAATGTGGGCGATACCTAAATAAATGCTGCGAAAAGATATTTTTCTTCAAATACTCTTGTCCTAAAAATAAAATATCAGTTCAGAAAGATAAATGTCAGTTCGAAAGAAAACTGGAAACCGGAATATATTCGTTACATAGTTTCAAGTTTGCGTGTTATGGCTGTTTGATCGTGGGGTGTGAAGTTAAGGGGGCCTCAAAGGCGCATGTCATCCCTTTGAAAAGGGTGACGGGTATGGAAACTCGTTGACTCGATCTTCAATTGCACTCGTCTTGAACTTAAGTGATCCTCAAGACTATTTGTTAGTGTAAATCAGGAAGAGGAACTTTGGCGTAGGTGAACTTGTACCTCTGAATAGTAGACGGAACAAGCGTATCGTTTCATTGTGCATTGCCACAGCAGAATGGTTTCAAGTCGTATGTCTAGGTCTACTTTCTAATGATAAAGATTAAGAAAGATTAGAAATACCTAGATTAGGAAACCAAAAAAAAATACGACACGTGAAATTGCAATATTTTTTTTAATTTTCAACTGTAGGGAATGCTTGACTCATATAATTCTATAATTCTACTCATATAAACCCAACAAATGCCACAACATGTAATTGCCCTTGTCTGACCAGGCAATCGGAGGTTAAATATTTGGGTGTCATACTGGACTCATCGCTGAACTTCAGTGCACATCTATCATTACTCCAATCCAGACTGAGAAAACTCATCTATGTGTTTAAGAATTTACGGTGTGTGGCAGATATTTTTATTTTGAAAAAGGTTTACAGGGCACTTTGTCAATCGCTTCTAACTTACTGCATTTCATGTTGGGGCGGAGCTGCCAAAACCACTCTGCTTCCACTTGAAATAGCACAACGGGAAATTCTAAAAGTTAGCTCCTTCCGACCCATAGATTACCCCACACATCTTTTATACCAGTCATGGAACCTACCGACCGTACGCCAACTCTACATCATAACTACAATCCTAAAGCAACACTCCCTTACCCTTCTTGACAGGAATATTCTTCATAAGCGACGTCGAAATGCTGTAGTTCCCCAGTCCTTTCAATTTAAACATTCATTTACAAATAGGTTTTTCTGCTTTAGTGGTCCTTTTCTATATAATAAATTAAATACTAATCTTAATATCTATAACTTAAGTAAACGTGAATGCAAAACCAAACTGATGAACTTTCTAATTACCTGTGATTATGAAACTACAGAAGAACTTCTTAAAACGTTAAGATGAAGTTTAACTATTAAACACACCAAACAAAAGCACACAACACTCACTCAAACACATTCAACACAAGCACACCACACACAACACTCACTCTTTTTTGTTGTAAAATGTTATTTTGCTTTGAAATTATATAATATTATGTAAACGTAACCACTGTTGTATTGTTCATATTGTCGGGCAGGTGAACTGCGTCCAGAAATACAGGCTCGGCCTAGCTCAGGCGCAGTTGCTCATTTTTTTTTTGACATATATGTAATGACCTTAAAAAATTAAACATAATGTTCAAAATTGTACAATTTTATGGAGAAATAAATATAATTTAATTTAATTTAATTTAATTTATGGATATAGGGTGGGGCCAGACTGCGTGATATAACTCAAGTTCAGTTCAATCCGATTGCCAAGACAGACAGATTATATTCAGTTGATTAAAACTTCGTTTGCGTTTTCGTTATCATATGATTAGTTTAAACACGAGAGAGTAGCTTTTAGCTAAGTAACAACAGTAACACGGATCGATATTAAAAAAAAAGCAACGCTCGCTGAGGTGGTGATGGGTGACCATCCATTATCCATCTCGTGCCTCGGGAAGCACGAAATACCGATGGTCCCGGCTGTCTTTTAGAGATCTTTGGCAGTCGTTAAGGAAATCAGAAGCCATAAAATCTGACACCACTCTTGACTTGCTATCGTAATACCCAGTTACTGGGTTGTGGAGGTCAGATAGGTAGTCGCTCCATGTAAAATATTGTACTTAGTTGAATCCGGTTTGACTGGAAACCGACACCGGGCTGTAGTTGGGAAAAGGCTACGCAGAATAGTTTTTGTTTGTGAATACGTATTACGTTGAGTACGGGTGAAGTGTACGTGCTTAGTGTCATTAAAAGGAAAGTGGCAAAGGCATAATTTTGCATCGTAATGTGGTGCGAAATGCAATAGTAAATGAAACCGTTGGTCAAATGGCGTAACATCATCAGTGAAACTTTAGTTTGACGGCTCTTTTAACATTCACAAACATAAACATTATTCGTTCATACAAGGCCGATAAAATTAGAAAAAGCTAAAAACTGTTTCCGGCAAGATTCGGCCAGGCAACTCTGCAGTAATCTATTCTACCATCAAGAACCGGGGCGCACCATTGGCGCAGTGGTTAAGCGATTGACTGCTGCGCTGCGTGTCGCGGGTTCGAAGCCCGCACGGAACAAATATTTGTATGACCTACAGATAATTGTTCCGACTCTGGGTGTTGTGTATGTGAGTTTATATGTTTGTAAACCTACCCACGGTACAGATAAAAAATCCTAGAGCGGGGCACAGTTTAAAAAAATAAAATAAAGAAACTTCGTAACAATCAAGTTTCATCAAAAACAAATTTACCTGCAGATATTTTCAGAGGGATCTCATACTATAAAAACGAGGTACATACAGCAGCAGAGAAACCTCACCTCCTAGAAATGTATAAAACAATAAAACTGCTAAGATATTCTAACAAGAAATAAAAAAAATTGACGGCACTCATGCAAGCGACCGCTGGGTAATATCCATCGCACCCTACCTATTATTCTTTTTAAACGTGTTCCACAAACATTATACATTTTTAAAAATTTCTAAAAACTCACAACAGAATTTTAAAATTTAACAAATTTGTTAAGTCGATCGAAGAATCGAACCTGGACCCTATAACTCACGAGATAAGCTGTTGAACCGCTGCGCCATTCTGACACTATTCCTAGCTGTGAAATTCATCGATATGCTTATGAATCATCCATCATATCATGCATATCGGCATGCAATATTATAATTAATAAAAAAAAAAACTCGTGCTTATAAGGCGGTTTCAAAATAAAGGGGATTCACTTATATACGTAGTACGCGACTTTAGTCACTTGCAATTTTCATACACAGATTTTTACGTCACTAGCAACGAATCAAATGTAATTAACAGAGCGTGGAAGTGAAATTTTTAAATCACCAATAAGTCACAGCGTGTGTGTTTCGTTTTGTGTCCAATCAGAAATGTTTATATCCCAAGCACCAATATTTTTTTTTAAATTAAATTGCTGTCATAGTCTATTCGCTAGAGACTAACGTTGCTACGTGTGTACCTGTACCTAGCATAAATCAATCATCTGCATGTAGTATTGAATGTGGAAGCGTGCCTGTCCTATCACTGACTGTCGAAACTTCGGTTACCGATGTAATCCAATAATGGATTCAGTCTGCAGAACTTAGATCTGGCTACAACTAATAGGCTTATAGATGTTGTAATATTAACTACAATTGAAATCAATTTGATTTAGAACTTCGCCTAACGAAAATTCAAATTAGCATGTTTGCTTGTTAATTATCTGATTCCTTAATTAAACCAGCGTGTTTATTCGGTCAACGTCATTGTCCTTCTTCGTTGGGGTGGCTCCTATGCCCGGATATTCGTGCCTGCCAAAATCCATCACTCGCATCACCGAACCTCATTTTATATCATCGGTAACGTAATACTGTATATGTACATATATCATTCTTTGTATTCTCTATAATCCGATTTAAAGGGAAATGAAGCCATTTTCAAAGCCCCTCTTCATTTTGTCAGGACCGCCATTTTCAATGTTCCGGATTTTGCAGTCAATATTATACCTATGAATACCATCGCGCATGTTTATGTTAATTCTTTAGAATTATAATTGCCTGTTGTTTGTACTGTGAAGATAAATTTTGTGTTGTTTTTTATTTTGCTTGTTTGGTTATATATGAATCATAAATTTAAGGGCCGTTGTATGACCAATCTGCGTAGCTTTTTCTCAACGTTATAGGGGTCGACTTCTAGTCTAACCAGATTTATCTGGATACCAGTAATTTGCATGGAGCGACTGCCTATCTGAGCTTCACTACCCATTAATTGGGTAATACGGTACCACTTTCGCAATATTGGTCAGATTTCAGGCTTCTGACTAGTACCTACAGTTGCAGGACCGTTAGTGTAAATTGTCAAGCCAATGGACCTAGTTATTAAAGTACTCATCACAATCGTCCTGAGGCAGATCCTCTGCTAGAGACATGTGCATACCTATAGTTAATATCACTATATTTATTTTACCAAAGACCGACTGACTTGGGCACTCCAGATATCCCTAAAATGTACCGATTAATCAATATAGCAAGTCTCAGGGGTAACCAACTAATCCACTTAGATACCTTGAGTCAAAAGGGCGCGTGGCGTGTGTGTGGTCACAAAAACAATTAAGAAAAAGTAAAATACTCACAAACGTAGGTATAGCGACAAAGTAGCAATTACGTGAACAGGAAAACTGGAAAACTCAGCTTGTTTGTTCCAAAATTATAAGGTAAGGTAAGGTAAGGTAAAGCCAAGGTATTTATAGATTGTGTTTTTCATATTATTTTTTTTTGCTTTAAGGTGTAGTGTTTGTGGGTTTATAGGTTTTCACTATAATGTCTAAGATAAAATGTGAATTACCTATATATGGTGTATATTCATTAATACGCACAAAAGCACAACTACGTTTACAGAATATCATAAAAACTGCTAGCTTTTAAAAGTTTGTCGCACGAGTCTCTCTTGTCGTAAAACGTGACATATGTGCCGCATGTGTCACAAGTGTCGCACTTGTCGCATGTGGTGCATGATCGCACTTGTTGCATGTGCTGCAATGTGTCGCATTTGTCGTATGTATCGTACATAATCCCCTTCGATTTCGGCAGATTCCTGTGCTACAAACATTGAATTGATCCTGTCGTAACAGTATAAAACATTTACAATTTACCACAACCCGCAAACACAACCTAAGATAACATACAAGGTACACCATTAACAAAATCCGACTAAACCACACAACTAAAACTAACCTCGAATAATTCCCAAGATAAACTGAAAGAGGCCTTTGAAAGGCTTCAAAATGTTAGTTTTAAAGTATCGTAACAGTATAATCTCATTTGAGATAGCAAAACCTCGAAACAAAGTAATTTTAAAACGTTGAGTACTGTATGTATGAATATATATCTTCATTATGTCGTGTTGTTCGGATGGTGATAAAACTGGACTTGTTGTTACAATGTTGGTAACCTTGCTTGTATTCAAGATTATGGGACGCACTTAAAACTAGAGGTTTCGGCATAAAACGACTAATCCCTGCAAAATTGTACACTTACTATTTCAAAGTATGGTTACTTTATTATGTGTTCCTGTATTTTAATAAGAATATATTCCTCATTTTATGTACCTCATAATCTTTTCACTATTTAAATTGCCACGAAATAAAAAAGAATTGCATTTTATAAAAGGTTACTAAAAGAGATTATAATTTAAAATCTCATCAGATGCAATAATGTATGGCCACATAAAACTCGAGCAATTGACGTTCTTACTGGGATAGAGTGTAATGTCAATATAAAAATTTAATTCAAGTAAAAATCCGTGTAGGTATTTCATTTGCCTGCATATGATGAAAAATGCTGTCAAGAGCCATTAAAAGATTAAAAATCCTGATGCGTAAAATGAACCGATATTAAAACCATTCCAACGTTCCAAGGCCATTACTCTACCTTTACTTTAAAAGTTAACTATAAACCTTGTTTATTAATATTTCTGAGTTGTTTAGCGACAGATTAGTATATTCTAAATAAAAAAAATCTATAAAGAATTTGATTAAAGAATCTGCTAATTAGAAACGTTGCTAAATAGTCCGGTCAAATTAGACTAAAAAATACTTCCAGTTTTTACATAATTTTGAATAGTATTGAATTCAACAGGATCACAATAGATTGTGAAATAGGACTATCGAGGAAACCACGTTAAAAAAACGCGCGAAGTACACTACCTCCCAGATGGCGTGGAAACGTGTGCATGTTATGAAGAATACAATTTTTTCAACTTTTTAAACCATTATATCTCAGAAACGGTAAAGTTCAGGAGAAAAATTGTAATGACAATTTTTATAGATAATTGCATAATCTACAATTTTGTCTGAATTATTTTATCATAAAACTTACTGTTCGGCTAAAAAGCGCAAAAAACCCATATTTGTGACCTTTGACCTTGAATTTGCAAGTGTGGGATCGATGGGGACTTTTTACATTTCATTTATTAATGTGTTTCGAACATTCGCACCAATTTTCAGCTCTATGCGAATTAATGCAATTTGATATGTCTAATTTGACCGGACTAAAATAGCTCAGAGATTTTTATAAATAAAGCCTAAATTCTTTAAAGAAATTTTGAATACATAATATGCTGAGCAGTCGCTAAATATTGAAGAGTTTTTTTTTATAAATATGGCCCTGTATATCAAACTTTTGTGTATCAAACCCTACTTTTAATGTAGGTACTATATGTAGCATAAATATCCGGGCGAATATGAAGGGTTATGTTGCCCTTAAATTCGACAACAACCACAGACATGGTTTCTGTTCATACCATAATTATTATTTCGTAGGGCTTCAAGATCTTTCAAGGGAACCTATCAGTTAGTAGTTCCTTTGTTATGCCTTAGGCATGCCCTGGAGAATGTCACCATGACAAGACGTCAACTAAAATTTTGACATTGTCAGTGGATTTTCTAGTTCTTGAAATACACGAATGAAAACGTTCAGTGAAATTATACTTTTTAGGGTTCCGTAGCCGAAGAGTCCGAAAGAAGCCCTATTGCTGACACTCACTTGTCCTTCTGAGTGTCTGTCTGTCCTTCTGTCTGTCCATCTGTCTGTTCGTCGGCTGTCACACAGGTTTTACAGCCAAACAGTTGTAGCTACAATCCTAAAATTTTCAGTGTATAAGCATCTTGTTGATCCAAAGCCAAATAAATTGTCAAAAATGTTTTAAATGTTTTTAAGGGGGGCTCCAATACAGCTAAAGGGAGGGGGGATAAAAATATTTGACCTATCCCATCGAATTTATCGTTGTTTAGAACTTGTTGAGTAGATAAATGCTGTACTTTTTGTTTTAAAAAATATTGGCAAATTTTAACTTCCCTTTGACCTATGAACTTCAAATTTGGTGATAATGTCTCATTTTTCCTAGTACAACCAACTGAATTTTGCGGTTTGGTACGTAACCCTAAATGTGCGAAGTCCGACACGCGCTTGGCCGCTTTTTTTATTACAGAGCTTTTATATGAATATAGAGCTGTTAAATGATGTCTGGGTATTCGTTTAGCGAGACTAGGCAGTAGCGTTTCTAGACTGATAATAATTTAATATTGAAAGGCGTAACATTGGAAGACCAACAGACCGCAGGAATACGCTAGGTGCGAAAAAGACAGGACCGTTCGATGTAGCGAGGCTTGGTTGGGAGATGAGACCTATGTATACCCTCGGTCGTCTTGCGTCCCATTTGATGATGAATTATGTTATATCCACAGACTGACAATGTCACGACGAAATTATTATAAATATAAAATCAAAACATCCTAATTAATTTGAAGCTAAAAGAAAATTTAATAAAGAAAACTCAAAGCTAACAACGATATTTACTTTAATTCTCCGTCTTACAATAGCTGGTGCTCTTATTACGGCGTGGGAGTCATCTAATGACCACCAGTAAATGACTGTGCCGATTCTATAAGAATCGGTGGTCCTATTAGTCTGCTTAATGAGCATGTAATTTAGTTGGCGCATGATAGTTTTATTTGATTAGATTTACGTCCTTGTCTTGGGAGCTTTTAATGTAGTTTTGTGTAAGACAAGTTAATATAGATAACAGATACTAATTGTTTGGTTTTTTTGAGAAAATGTTGGATATAAGAAATTCACAAAATGGTGGCAAACCTAGTCATGTCTTACAATTTTAGGAAGGAAAGGCGCCTGTTAATGTGTTGGCACACGAACTATGGACTATGCAAGTCGACATCAATCGGCAGTTTCTACTTGAAGATTCAATCGACCTACGTAGATCTATGCTAGTCGAGGGGATGTGCTTATACCTCGGGTTCTAGTTACAATAATACTCTATCTGCGGGAACGGCTATCAAAGGCCCGAAATGTTTGGGATGATTACGTGACATTTCGGTAGTACATTTCAATCCTATACAATTTAGACTTTTAGACTAAACTTAGTGCTGACAGAATGTCATTTTATCTATGCTCTTTTAAGCCTTTATTCATGCCAAACCACAGAAATCTCAAGTGTCAATCACTGCTAAAGTTCCTCTGTCTCTATGTAAAGTCTACAATGAAAACTTGAACAACAATTCCTTGAGAACTTTCTCACAAAACAATAGAAAACTTCGTTCTAACTTCACAATGATTAAACAAATGTTAGTGTAAGAAGTAATTTAACCAAATCCGGCAACATTGAAGCAAGTTAGGAAACGCATTAAGCCATTGAGGCTTGAAATCATTAGTTCTGGAATTGCGGCGCCATCATCTCAACGTTTTCCATTATCTTGCACGTCGTGAACAGTAGGTACCTACTCTTACTACTGTAGTATTAATTAGTAAAGATGTTTCGTACATTCCTCTAGGCTGTGAACGAGGGTAGGATCGTGTACTGAGTTCTATTTATTCAGGGTGACTTCAGAGGGTGAAATTAGATACTCATGAATACGAACAACTTCCAATCTAGAACCAACTCTAAATTATGAAAAAAAAGACATTTATACCGTGCGTTTATGTTCGCATCGCATAATTCAACAAAGTACCTAACAAATTGTTTTTAAAGTGAAACTTATTAGATGGAGATTCGATAAAGTTGGATGAGAATTGAGAGTGAAATTTCAAAGACGCGTCACGTTTAGGCACGTTTCGTTACATGAGAGCTCCATTCGCTACCCTACTCTCATACTATATCTCTCCTGTTTATTTTTTAAAAGCGTAACTTCTATTTCGTGAACGTTCGTGCAAGCGCAATTATATAAATTTAATTTAATAATTTTAATTAGCAAATAAAATAATTTTTAACAATATTTTATGTAATAGTTAGTCTTTGGAACTAACTATTACATAAAATATTATTAAAAAATTGCGCAAAGTGCTCATGTTCATGATAAATTTCACCAACTGAAAGATTTCCAGCAGATAAACACCCTGACATCCCAATAGTTCTGTTTCTAAGGAAAAAAAGTGAGCGTGCGTTTTCAGACACAGATCTCTCAAGCAAAATAAATACTCTGACCTCGACCTGCAATTTGTTCCGTGCGTGGATCGAACCTGCGATCCGTAATGTAGAAGAGCCAATCACTCAACTGCTTTGCACAGTGAAATGTTGGATCGTGGTAGGTATGACGTAAATTTTCCCTGTAAGAAAAATCTTTAAACTGCTAAGTACCTACCTGCTTAGCGGCTTATTCAAATTCGTGACAGAGGATTTACTAATAAGTTGCTTTTTATAACAAGTGTTAAACAGTTCAGAGATTTTAATGAATTATTTCTCAATTAAGAATTTGTAGTTGAGTATTTGTCAAACTCATCTTTAGCCTAAAAAACTGTCAAACTTTAAAGTACGCGTAACGTAACGTGCTTAAAGCAAAATGCCAAATTCAGAAACCAGCCCTAAAACTGCAAATGAGTAATTTTCGGTGATAGTAAACATCGTTCTCAAGCTCTAATTAAAAACCGTTGCGAAGAAAAGAGCACAATTGGTCCCTCTTAAAACTTATAACCCTCATCAAAAAACTATATTACAAATCTAATACACCCACCACTCCAACATTTTAACACAGTAACAAAATAACAATTACTCTACAAATTAAAAAGCCAAATAATTCGTTTCACACGTTTTCTTGATTACCGTGTAACCCAGATTTAATTACTTCTTAGCAAGCGTGCTCCATCGTTATAGTTTAATAACTGATGAGATAGTGATCGTTTGATTACTAGCCAAAGAAATGAAAAAAAAAAATGTTTCTTTGAAGGCAGATCTTTGAGAGAAGTTACCTGGAAAAAAACTGGCTTACAGAATTAACATCATCGCTTTCCATCTGGCGAGATAGTGGTCAAACGCGAGCCTATCGTTAAATAAAAAATAATGATGTCCCCAGCGTACAAATGCTATCGTAACAGAGGGAAAGATTCTAAACTGTTGAAATGTAAAATAAATTGTGAGCAGCATCTATGCCCAGCTAAAATCTGTTTTTGATTTGTTTACATAATTTATCAGATCAACACCATATTCTAGTTGAATGAATTATAATTCAAGAATACATACAGAACCTACAACAATTTTTTTTATGTTTGAAAAATACATACATTTTAGAAGAGCTCTAAAATTTCAGTCTGCATGTATATTAAATTCGATCACAGCGATGCAAATCACGATTTGTTCCAAACATTGATTTCCATTTTATTCCTCGTCAGCGAAATTTTTTGTACGTCTTTAATCCGCCATGTTAAAGTTAATCCGCGGCATATTCTATCTGCGTTTGAATGCGAAAATACAAAAGTTTAGAGGATTTAAAGATTGTAGTTCCGTTAAAAAATGTTTTAACATTGTACCCCGTCCACAGTATGACAAAATTCGCGTGTTTTAAGACGAAGTTTTCCTTTTCCATTCTTAATTATTTATTGTTTACAAACATAATATAACATACTCGTTCAATAAGTTTAAGTACAAAATAAATTCAAATAAATGGATATTGTATTACTTCTTATACAACAATGATGTAACTACACGTAGCAATGCTTTGAAATACGTAGCAACATGTATCAATGGCGTAGCAACACATAGCCAAGGTGTAGCAACAGCGTAGTAGCTTCATAGCATGTGTACCGTAGCGGTCTCTATGCCGTAGCTTCGTAGCTATCATGACTCATGATGTATTTTTGATAACATCACTTTGACGATAAGTAGAAACATTAAATATCGAAGCACTAAAATTAATAACAACCATTCAACTATCCAATTTACTGTTGCAAACTCTCAACTCATTACAACTTTAGAACTCGCGCAACATGATAAATCCAGTGGTATTCTATCGTCGGATTAGCGCTGCAGGACTAACTTGGTATGAAAAGCAAGCTTTAGCACGAACATCCGAGCGTTATCTCTGTCGTTGTATTGTTAATCGCAACTCCTGAACTATTCGTGCGGGAACTGCAAACAAATGAACTTAATTTTGGCAGTTAAATTCAATTGAAACAAAACTAGCAAGAAATTGTGCCGTGGCAGTTGGTGTATGTAGTTGGCTAGGTTTTCTGGCTGCGACCATTCTATTACGTGGTTAGAGCCGCACAGAGAGAAATTGGGCAGCCATTTTGTATACGTTTGTTTCATTTTTTGGGCACCGACTACTAATAGTTTTGAAAAATTCTAGGAACGCTTACAACAGATGGTTTGAATGCTGAAATTATTCTAGTAATACCATTACGTTAGACTGCATTTTTTACAGAGGACAATTTCTAGCAGTTCAACGATTATTCAACTAGCTGAAAAAGTAGTGAGTTCTAATGTAAAAGATACCTGATCGGTTTTTATATCTAGGTATTTGTTTACTGTCTAAGTCGTGCAGTGGCTAAGACCTCTCGTGCTTGAGGTCATGGTTTCAAGACCAAACAAGTACTAATGTGACTTTTTCAATTCATGTTAATTTTAGTTTATCTAGGACAATACTGATATCGGTGAAGGAACAGCATCGTAAGGAAAACTGGACTTATAGTTAATAAAAGTTCGAACAATCTACAACCCACCTTGAGCAAGCGCGGTGTTTACTGCTCGTGCCTTCTCTGTATAAGAATTTCCTTTGCCCTGAAGAGGAAGATTTATTTTCGTTGGATCCCACTTTTAGATCCCATTTTTTAGGTATTGGCGATGGGTCCCATTTACTATTCCCATTGAATCCCATGTTATAACAATATGTGTACTTTTTAGAAGAAAAGTGATTTACCTTTATCAAACATTTAAAAAGCAGCGTATTTTCGGCACACCGAATATTAAATGATTGAATGAATGAAAGACAAAACAATGAAACATAAATTAATTCATGCTTTATTTGCACACATAAAAGGTAACCACAGACCACATACATACGCTGCGGCAGGTTATACAGAAGACCGAAAAGTACAACCTGCCTCTCTGTTTAGCGTTTGTGGACTACGAGAAAGCCTTCGATTCTATCGAGACTTGGGCTGTATTGCAGTCTCTCCAACGGTGCCAAATTGACTACCGGTACATCTACCGGTTCTGGACTGGAAAGGGCTAGGCATCAACGTTAATGGCGAGTACATCACTCACTTTCGGTTTGCCGACGATATAGTGGTTATGGCTGAGACCGTGGAGGAACAATTCTCGATGATCTTAGTAGAGCTTCCGAAAGAAGGTGAAAAAAAACCAAGGTGATGTTGAATGCCCATGTTACACCCACTCCTATCAAGGTCGGAGACTCTACACTCAAAGTTGTGGGCAACTATGTCTACCTGGGACAAACGATCCAATTGGGTCGGTCCAACTTCTAGAAAGAAGTCAACCGTCGAATCCGACTCGCGTTCGCGTTCGGAAAGTTGCGCGATATCTTCTCGTCCAACTTACCACAGTATCTCAAGACGAAAGTCTATGACCAGTGTGTGTTGCCAGTGATGACATATGGCCCTGAAACGTGGTCACTTACAATGGGCCTTATCAGAAAGCTTACAGTCACTCAAAGGGCAATGGAGAGGGCTATGCTCGGCGTTTCCTTGCGGGTTACCGACATAGCCCGAAGAATTGCTAAACTTAAGTGGCAGTGGGCAGAGCAAATTGCTCCCAGAACGGATGGCCGATGGGGCAGAAAGGTTCTGGAGTGGCGACCGCGAACCGGAAGACGTTGCGTTGGAAGGCCTCCCACCAGGTGGACCGACGACCTGGTGCGGGGATCCGCTGGTTGCGAGACGCACGGGACTGGTCAATATGGCGACGCTTGGGGTAGGCCTATGTCCAGCAGTGGACGTCTTTCGGCTGATAAGATGGTGATAAAAGGTAAAAAAAGTAATAATAAAAAACTAAATAGAGAATACGACTTTTTCTAAATATGAAACCTAGCTAGAACGATTTATCCGTTGAGGGGTCCTGGTCCAACTATAATGTCTAACTAGTTGGACTACGGGACTTCGGTAGGGGCAGTTGTCTAACTAAAAATAATGATTGGACAACTGCCCCTACCGAAGACCCGTGGTCCAATTGATTTATTTTATTAATTATATTAATATTCATCATCAGCCTTTTAATGTTTCCACTGCTGGAACATAGACCTCCTCTCTGTGAGAGAGAAATTCCCAGTGCGAGTTGGTTGGTGGATGTTACAATGTCTTCGAATTTCGGTTCTAGGACATGCCGGTTTCCTCACGATATCTACTCCTTTTTCTTTTTTTTATATTAGAGTATTGTCTTGTTGTTGATAGTGATTTTGATAATGAGTTTTCTTAAATGTATAATTATAATTCAATAACATTAAGATTTTCATTAACATTATATTTTATGTTTTATTTATCTGTTAATGTCCCACTGCAGGGCAAAGGCCTCCCCCATATCTTTTCAAGTGCTCTTTTCGAACGCCACTTCAATTTTAGTTATTTATATAATAATATTAATTAATATTTATTTTATTATTTATCGGTCCAGGCGTCTTTGAGTAATCGGGTAAAATACATTTAAAAAAAGTTTCCGACGAATTGAGAACCTCCTCCTTTTTTGAAGTCTGTTAATAAAATATAATCTCATTTTATTTAAACAAATTAGTTGATGAAAGTACCCACATTCAGATGTTTTTAAGCATTTGGGATCCAACGGAAATAGTTTTTGGGATTCAACGACAATAAAACGTATGTCTCTTGCATTTTTAAAATTTGGGATCCAACGGAAATACATAATAATGTTTTGTGGGATCCAACGCCAAAAATATTAAAATGGGATTCAAAAGTGGGATCCTTCATTCGAAAATAAATCAAGAGGAACGGTAACAGGCTGGTATTATTATTATATATAATCTATTTGAAAATAAATACATATTTTAATAAAATAACTTATTAGCATGAAACACAGAGTTATGACTAAAATCGCGAGGTCTCCAGTCCAGTGTGTTTCTATTTACTCCTAACTAGATAGACTACATTCAGCCAAAATAATTCTTAAATCTCAAACTCCCGTATATTCTAGTCAATATTTACCTGCGAGACTATTGTTCTCTAAAACAGAAACTATATTACGTATGCAATCCTATTTGGGAGGCATATTGCAGACTGAATATTGTCACAATTGGGTAGTGACGGGAGCACTAGGATGGAGTAGATAGTTTCAGAAGAAGGATTCCATACAACTAGCGACATACACTCTTAGGCCTAAGTAGAAGAAAGAATAATAAAGCAAGCGATCGTCTCTTGTTAAATCCTGAGGAATTTCGTCTCTATTACCCATTGCAATAAGTCGCGATGCCCTGTGATCTTTTTGGACAAGGCCATAAACGCGTACTTAGGACAATCTCAAACAAATGCCAATCGCGACTCACAGTTCGTAAAAGCGTGTCTGTGTGTGTGTGTGTGTGACTGAGCGCTTTCGCTATTTATGTTTAGCCGGCCTTCTGGTCTTATCTATTCTGTGGCACTAGATAGTTGGTTCTGTATACAGCTTGTTTCCAATACAGCCGAGTGCTTCGAAGCGAATGGAGTCTATGTAGTGTAAACCTATTTGTAGGTAAGGTGCGGGTCAATTGTGGACGTAGTTTTGGCATTAGAAGCTTTGTTCTATTGTTATTGGATAATTGGTTAAATGTTTTGTTTAATCTACTAGTTTACTACTAAAATTAAATAAGCAATAATAATATCCAAAGATTTAATGTAGGTTATGGGTACTAAAGATAAAAAAAAATTATAAATGGTAATAGATCCTTTTTTAAACAATATTAAAATACTTATAGAAAAAGGCGCCAAACGAAAATAAATTGAGAATAGGGTAAGAGGATGAGGATTAGGTTTCTAAGGGCTCGTTTAGGTTACCTGCTGTCGTGCGTTTGCGTAAATTGCATAGAAATAATCAACTGGCCGTTAGCAGTACGACACCTACACCGCTGCGGCAACACAGCAGTCCGACTCCAAACGTCTAAATTGAAAGAGCCCTAATGGAGTATTTGAAGTGTATTTGAAGTATTAAGTTTTTTGTTTGAAGTTAAGAACGTGTCAAACCTATAATGCCATGTTTTCAAGCTAAACAAATACTCAACTGCAATTGCTCAATCCATAAATCGGGGGTAAAAAAGTTTTAAAACATTTCATGTAACAATTATTGTGTATATATGCTACGTTTCAAATGCCTTTGCAGCTCACTTTCTTGAGTTAAGAAGCCCATCGTTTGTTCTGTGCACATTGTGAAAGCAGTTACAAACACATCTCGCGCGCTCAAATACCCGCTCAAATATCTGTAGGCCATACAAATATTTGATTCGTGAGAGGACGGAATATGCAACCTTGTGCAAGAAGACAGTGCCCCAAACTGGTTTCATAGAAAAACCTCTTTAAAATAATTTACCAACCATCTTTTTTAGATGCTACCGACATTTTAAAATGGTAGAAAAATATTGGATAGAGACCGTGCATTTACAGAATAGAAGGCCTCCCTCTAGATGGAGCGACGATCTAGTCAGGGCTGCGGGAGTCGGTGGATCTGAGACGCACAGGTCCGATCAGTGTGGCGACGCTTGGGGGAGGTCTAAGTCCAGCAGTGACCGTCTTTTGGCTGAAATGGTGATGATTTACAGGATAAATAGCCAATGACACTCAGCGACAATATAGCTTTCTATCAATGAATTTATTTTGTATTCGGATAAGTGCTATTTCCAAGGATCCCAATCCCTCTTACAAACATACAGTTTTATCCATACTAATAACTACTACTAGTACTAATACTGTCTGTAACCTTTTCACGTTTAAACCACTGAATTGATTGAGATGAAAGACAAAGACAAAGACAAAGATATTTTATTTCAACTAGGCCACCAAGCGGCACTTTTGAACGTACATAAAAATGATTCTACCGTGCATTTGGAAAGTAGCTTGTTATGGAGAAGAATGCACAAGAAACTCCATACTTACTCTTTTAAAAAATTATTGTTTTTTTACAATATTTAGGAACATAGGTACATATATAGTTATTAGTTCATATATGTGAGGACAATGCACCCAGAATAGCACTACACACCACCATACCACCTACAGACATAAAGCATTAGAAGTACTCACACATGTACTGTGCAGTTATATAATAGATACTAGAAAAACATTAACATCCGAAGCAGTCAAGTTATGACCAATCCCAACTGACGGCGTCCTTTCACGAACATGACGCATGAATTGGCACCACCCAGCTCAACCATCATGAAGGGAACCGGATGATCCAACACACGCGCCACCATCAGAGAGACATTTGAGAGAGCATGACACACTCAACGGCCAGGGCACACACAAGTCAACGAACGCCGCATAGGTACAGTAAATGGTAGATTTACAGTTGGGTACACAGTACTCACACATGTGCTGTGCAGTTATACAATACTAAGGAAATTGAGTTTATACAATACAAATATATTCATACAGTCTTCAGCAGGTCCAACAATACCTCAAAACAATAATGTTCTGCATATCACTTGTTATTGCGCCCTAGTGGATGTGGATTGTGGAGCAGGACTAGCATTGAGCCAAGCATTTTTATCAGAGATGTAATCCCCCAACTTATAATATGCTAGCCTACATAGTGTGCGTTTTATACAGGTTTTAAACTTCGTCTC
Source organism: Anorthoa munda (assembly GCA_945859665.1). Taxonomy (NCBI): domain Eukaryota; kingdom Metazoa; phylum Arthropoda; class Insecta; order Lepidoptera; family Noctuidae; genus Anorthoa; species Anorthoa munda. The sequence continues at coordinate 7,853,144 of OX243913.1, read as the reverse complement.
ATTCAGTTTAAGAATTTGGGGAGGAATTTTATTGTAACATTTTGTACAGTACCCCATGAAAGATGAGGCTACTTTAGCCAGTCTGAAACCTGGTTGAACTAATTGGTCCCTAATTAGTTCAACCAGGTTTCCCCATTTCTAGTAACGTAATTATGTCTGTCGCCGTTTTTACTAAAAAGATGTAAATTCTTTCTCACGTACATGATGTTTTCATAAATATATTGACAAGGAACCGTCATGATGTTAATGTCCTTAAACAGTTCCCTTAGAGAATCGCGCCGGCGAAGATTATATATTGCTCTGATGGCTCGTTTTTGCAGAATAAAAATTGACTCAATGTCTGCAGCCCTTCCCCATAGTAGGATACCGTAAGACATTATACTATGAAAATAACTAAAATAGACTAGTCTCGCGGTATCCACATCGGTTAACCTACGAATCGTTGCAACAGCATACGCTGCCGAACTCAGCCGCCCTGCAAGGGATACCAAATGAGGTCCCCATTGCAGCCCCGAGTCCAGCGTGATCCCCAGGAAAACCGTTTTATCGACGAATTCTAGCTTCTCCTTGTTTAATATAATGTCACAATCAGTACTTTTGACATTCGGCAAGGAAAATTTTATGCACTTGGTTTTTTTACCATTTAAAACTAAATTATTGGCAGTGAATCAATCCTGAACCTGCCGTAGCGCGTTATTTACGTCGTCAACCCGACAAGTACGTCTATTTATTTTAAAAATTAAAGATCATCAGCAAATAACACCATGTTTAGTTTGTTTTCCAATAAACGGGGTAAATCGTTTATGTATATTAAAAATAAGAAAGGACCTAAAATTGAGCCCTGGGGTACCCCCATTTTTACGTTTAACCCCGACGAATTCACACCGTTTATTTGAACTAATTGCTGTCTATCATTCAAATAAGATTTAACCAAACTTAACGCTGATTGACCTAGCCCGTAATGCTCAAGTTTCAGAAGTAATGTTTCATGATTAACGCAATCAAACGCCTTCGACAGGTCGCAGAAGATACCTATGGCATCCTGCGAATCTTCCCACGCATTAAAGATGTGTTTCAATAGGGTGACACCAGCGTCAGTTGTACAACGTCCTCTGGTGAAACCTTACTGTTTATCATGCAAGATGTTATTCGTATTAAAATGAATGAGCATTTGATTTAGCATTATCTTCTCAAATACCTTGCTGAAAACCGGCAACACGGATACTGGTCTATAATTATTTGTGTTTTTACTATCCCCAGATTTAAAAAGTGGTATAACTTTACTATATTTCATTAGATCCGGAAAGACTCCTTGATCCACACACAAATTGAAAATCAAAGCCAAGTATGGCGCTATAGTCTGAATAACGGAAGTACAAGCTTTGATGGACATTCCCCACAGATCTTCAGTCGGTTTGATCTTGATTTGCTTAAAAGCTTTTATTACAGTTATGGGATTTATATGTGAAAAGTTAAATACATTCGTGCAGGCTGAAACGTTCGCGTTTAATAATCCAAAAGCAATCGAGGGCGATGAATTTAAGGTTTCAGTTGTTTTAATTGGGATGTTGGTAAAGAAATTTACAAATTCTTGCGCAACTTTTTTGTTATCTTTAATAAGTCCGTGTGTGGTCCCAAGCGTGTAATCAGTATTATTTCTTTTATTCCTGTTCGTTTCATTATTTATAATTTTCCAAACCGTCTTGATTTTATTTTCTGCTAATTTAACCTTATTGCTAATGTACAAGGCCTTAGCTGCCTTGCATGTATTTTTAAAAATTCTTGAGTAAGTAGCAACATACTTATTAAAAGTTTCAGTGTTAATACAAGGCTTAAGGCCATATAGCTCGTAAAGTCTTTCCCTACTTTTTCTAAGTCCTGTAGTCGCCCAGTCACTGAATAAAAACTTAGGGCAAATAGTTTTAGTTTTCTTCTTAAAAGTGTTATTGAACTCTTTTTGAACCACTGAGAAAAATTCATCATACAAAATATTACCATCATTCACTGTGAGGTCCTGATCGCTTAACTTAAAGATTAAAGTGCTGTTAAATTTATTTAATTTACCGGCTGTTATTGGTCTGGATTGAATCTGCACTTGTTTTATTCGCATAATGTACTCAAATGTCACCAGTAGCCCACTATGATCCGAAGGCAGATAATTTATAATGGCCTTGTCCAAGTAGTTGCAGCAACAAAAAACATTATCAATACATGTAGCAGAAGTCAGTGTAGTTCGGGTTGGTTCCATAAACACATGTGACAAATTAAATGATTTAAAGAGATTTAGTAACCTACTGCTATCTGAATTATCTTCTAAAATATTAATATTAAAGTCACCACAGACAATGACTAGTTTATTACCCATTGCAAGTTTTGCCAAAACATCTTCCATCACTGACCTGAATATAGAGTAGTTCTTATAATTAGGGGGTCTGTAGACGCACACTATGACATGCTTATCCAGCTCAACACAGGACAGTTCAACACTTTGTTCAACCGATCATCATCATCATCATCATCATCATATCAGCTGAAAGACGTCCACTGCTGGACATAGGCCTCCCCCAAGCGTCGCCACATTGACCGGTCCCGTGCGTCTCGCAACCAGCGGATTCCCGCAACCTTCACCAGGTCATCAGTCCACCTGGTAGGAGGCCTTCCAACGCAACGTCTTCCGGTTCGCGGTCGCCACTCCAGAACCTTTCTGCCCCATCGGCCATCCGTTCTGCGAGCAATGTGCCCTGCCCACTGCCACTTAAGTTTGGCAATTCTTCGGGCTATGTCGGTAACCTTGGTTCTCCTGCGGATCTCTACATTTCTGATTCGATCACGCAAGGAAATTCCGAGCATAGCCCTCTCCATTGCCCTTTGAGTGACTGTAAGTTTTCTGATGAGGCCCATTGTAAGCGACCACGTCTCAGAGCCATATGTCATCACTGGCAACACACACTGGTCATAGACTTTCGTCTTGAGACACTGTGGTAAGTTGGACGAGAAGATACCGCGCAACTTCCCGAACGCCGCCCAGCCGAGTCGGATTCGACGGTTGACCTCTTTCTCGAAGTTGGCCCTACCCAACTGGATCGTTTGTCCCAGGTAGACATAGTCGCCCACAACTTCGAGTGTAGAGTCTCCTACCTTGATAGGAGTGGGTGTAACATGGGCATTCAGCATCACCTTGGTTTTGTCCATGTTCATTCTAAGACCCACTCTTCCGGAAGCTCTACTGAGGTCATCGAGCATTGTACTGAGGTCCTCCATGGTCTCAGCCATAACCACTATATCGTCAGCAAACCGAAGGTGAGTGATGTACTCGCCATTGACGTTGATGCCTAGCCCTCTCCAGTCCAGAACCTTGAAGACATCCTCCAGTGCAGCGGTAAACAGCTTCGGAGATATGACGTCTCCCTGTCTCACACCTCGCTGCAGAAGGACTGGTTCCGAGGTCTGATCCTGAAGTCGAACTGACATGGTGGCGTTTTTGTATAAACACTTCAACATTTCGATGTACCGGTAGTCAATTTGGCACCGTTGGAGAGACTGCAGTACAGCCCAAGTCTCGATCGAATCGAAGGCTTTCTCGTAGTCCACAAACGCTAAACAGAGAGGCAGGTTGTACTCTTCGGTCTTCTGTATAACCTGCCGCAGCGTATGTATGTGGTCTACGGTGCTGAAGCCTTTACGGAATCCGGCTTGTTCGGGAGGCTGGAAATCGTCAAACCGGCGCGCGAGACGATTCGTGATGACTCTTGAAAACAGCTTGTAGACATGGCTAAGAAGTGTGATGGGCCTATAGTTCTTCAGTAAGGCATTGTCACCCTTCTTGAAGAAGAGTACCACCACACCCCTGCACCATGCCTGTGGCGTTTTCCCTTCGAGTATGACGGAATCAAACAGCTTCTGAAGGGCCTTAAGGATTGGTTTTCCACCCACCTTCAGGAGTTCGGCCGTAATTCCGTCGTCACCCGGTGCCTTGTTGTTCTTAAGCTGTTTCAGAGCCATCCTAATCTCATACAAGCTGACGTCCGGAATGTCTTCGGTATAGTGTCGGGTCAATCTAGCTCTAGGGTCATTCGCTAGATTCGCGACGGGTTTACTGGTTGACATGTACAGCTGCCCATAGAATCTCTCGATCTCCCTCAGAAGCTCTGGTTTGGCGGAAACGATCCTGCCATCATCGGTCTTCAGTTTCGTGAGCTGGCTCTGCCCTATAGACAGATCTCTTGCAAAGACCTTGGAGCCCTTATTCCGCTCAATCGCGTCTTTTATACGCTCAGTATTAAAGCGGCGGAGGTCGCTTTTCAAGGACTTTGAGATCCGTCTATTTAGCTGCCGGTATTGCACCGCATCGTCTGAAGACTGCAGGATCATCTCACGCCTCTCCTTCATTAGCTTGAGAGTAGGATCAGAGAGTTTTTTGTTCCTATCTGTACGGCGGGTCTTAAAAAACGTAGACCCGACCGTATGGACAGCTTCCACGAACCCATCGCTGTAATCGTCCACGGAGCTTCCTAGGCACTCGAAACGATTCTGGAGTTCGAGCTGAAAGTTCTCGGGGTTTTGGACCTGGATCTGTGCTAGGCGGAGCGTGGACTTCACCAGTCGAGACCTTTCAAGTTTAACATTAATGTTCAATGTGCCTCTTACCATGCGGTGATCGCTCCCGGTTTTCACCGAATTGATCACAGAGACATCATTGAACACTTGCTTCTTAGTTGACATGATGTAGTCGATCTCGTTTTTAGTTGCACCATCGGGGCTTTGCCAGTTCCACTTCCCGTGCTCACGCTTTCTGAAGAAGGAGTTCATCATGTAGAGGCCCTTCTTCTCCATAAAGCTGGCCAGTAGGTGACCCCGGTGGTTCCGGCGTCCAACTCCAAATTGCCCCACTTGCAGCTCATCCACGTCTCGTTTACCCAGTTTTGCGTTGAAGTCCCCCATGACAACGGCGAAGTGAGTTTTGAAACCATGCATGGCTCTAGAGATATCCTCATACATGGTCTCTACCTCGTCGTCGGGGTGTGCCGAGGTCGGGGCGTAGACCTGTATGACCTTCAGCGAATATCTTGCGGATATTCTGAGTATAAGGTACGCCACCCTGGTCGACACACTCTCGATCTTCACAACGTTGTTCACAAGGGACCTGTGGACGATAAACCCGACACCACCCTGGGACTGTCGGTCACCCTCTCGGAAATAGAGCAGGTTGCCGGATTTGAGGATTATCGAGTCCTCCCCCTCTCTTCGGACTTCAGATAACCCTATAATACTCCATCGCAACCTACTCAATTCTTCCTCCAGTTCGGCTATCTTCTCGTCGGTCCGGAGTGTTCGCGTGTTATATGTTCCCAGGTCCAGTCGTCGGTGTTTATTGGGGTAGCCGGGTCCACTCCGGGGATTCTTAGCACCCCTTGCCACGCCATCGCCTCGACCGCTACCGTAGCCGAGGGTAGACGGGCTGCCGGGCACTCGGGGCCGTTTTTTCTTTGTGCTGATCATTAGGATTGGGGGGTTTTGCCATAATCGCCACGCTTGGCAGGCGGGTTGGCGATCGCAGTTTGTTGATAAAGTGCACAGAGAACGCTGCTGCCCATTCTCTGGTGTGTCCCTTAGTCGCCTCTTACTACACCCACGGGAAGATATGGGATGGTGAAATTCTTTACGTCCGTCACCATACGGAACAACCGATAGGTCAACCGATAGGTCTACTATATCTTTACGAGGTTTTGATTTAATACCCTTTTTAATTAATATAAGTGAACCCCCACGCAACATAATCTTTCTATTAAAACAACTGCCCACAGTATAATTTTCATAATTTATTAGCATTGCATAATCTTTCAGCCAATGCTCCGTGAAGCAAATAATTTCGAACATTGATTTTTCTAAAAACAGTTCGATTTGCAATTCCTTCGAAGAAAAACCCTGAATATTCTGGTGGAATAATTTCAGAGAATTCTGCTCAGACATTTTTTTGAAATTATATTTTTGTGAGCAAGAAGGTACCTTTATGATGGTGGATATACTCGTATCTATTCCGTTATTGGTACCCTCCCTTGTCCTATCAACTAGTTTAAAGAATAAATATTAATAGCATTTTTGCTAACGTTACTCAAGGTATTGACCCTCTTTAAATTAGTACTATTACTAATATTAATAATAACTGGATACTTCGACATACTACTTATGTCTGAGTTTATTGTATATGATAATAGCCGAGCTATTTGATGTCTTACCCTAAGAGGCAGATACAAAGTATCACCTGTCGACTTTAATTTACCAACAAAAATGTTGATGTCAAAAGAAACTAGTTGATCACTATAGTGACTCACAAGAAAGTGCAGATGCTTATTAAGCATGTGAATGTGATTATTTTGTCTATTTGACAATTTATCCAAGTAAGGGAAGGCACACAAAATAATTTTATTGCAATTTAACTTTAACATCTCTTTTACACACTCAGTGATGTCATCTTTTTTTACTTTTATACTATTACCTACAAATACAGTTATATTGGTATCTGGTTTATATATACTCTTTGTCACAGATTCCATTATTTGCTTGTACGATGACCCGGGCATGCAATAATTAAAAGTGGAATGACTCTGATTGCCATTTATTAATTTACCTAAACCTTTTCCAATACCATCTGAAAACATAACCGAATGAAAACCTTTATTACTATGACTAAATGCAAAGCCAGTACTTTCAGGCCGGTCTACTTGAGGCAAATCCTGTGCTACATTAGATCTGTCTTGTACGAAGACACTGTCTTGAGACACCCTCTCAGCTTGGACCGGGTCCTCCGTAGCATCAGACTGGACTGCAATTAGATTTGAGACTGTCTGGCAGTTACACTGACACATCACTGACTCATTTGCAGCCAAAATGTGTTCTTTAATTTGTAATTTTGCATTTATATATTTATTGTAAAGAGAACTAAGTCTGTTCTCAAGAACCTGGATTTCTGTCTGCAAGCGGTGTGTGTCAATCTCATATATACTTTTGCTGTCTTCTAATTTGATTTGGTAATTATTTAATTTATTTATTAGGTCAACACGTTCTTTCCTGTGTGGAATATTTTTTATAAATAACTTGTGATGCTTCCTACCTGAAATTTCGTGTGGAGGTAGTTTAAGATCCTAGGAAGGACATAGGATAACTTTTATCCCGGTAGTGTGTTCCTTTTGGGATGATAAAACACTTTTTATACGGGCGAAGCCATGGGCAGAAGCTAGTATCTTATAATATTCGTTCAGAAGTTATCATACAATTTTAAATTTTTTCCCCGTTTTCTGAATAGGTTAATCCGATTACTTAATGCTCTCCATTATTAATTAGCTTCAGCGTTATCCTGTATAATAAATTACCTGCCTTTATGCTACAAAAATAATAAATGTAGCTGTATTTCTTTGCCTAAGAATAAATAAACACAGAATAAGCGATAAAGAGAAACAACACTACAAAATGGAAGGCACTTACATACTTACATTAAAGTAATTAGCGATCCCCAACATTCAGTAAATTAATAGGCACTCGTAGGGCTTTCTGAATTGGATCGCTTCATGGATCGGATTAGTAGCGAAATAATTAAATAACGATACTAAGCCCGACTTCCTTTAAAAAGATGCGGCAGAAGGTCAAGCAATATCAATCAGGGATTCAATAAGGAATAAACTTACATCAATAACAAATTGCAGTTAAATCAATACTTTTCAGGCAGCATAGGATTTTGTCGCAGATTTGCCTCTTATTACAGTTCTTTTCCTGGGATAAGTAAACTAAAAGCTTATACTAAGTATTTTTTTTTATCCCATTAAGAAGTCTGTGTTTGTTTATTTGTAATAGGTTACTTTCTATTGTTTTGGAAAAAGCCCTGCAAGATAAGTTTTAGAACATGACATAAAACATACAGAGTACTTTACTTCATGTGGTATTTGAATTTTCGTTGGTAACCGCACAACGAGTGAATCTTCTGCCTTCTTCAATCTTCTGTCTTTCGTAACCTTGAGCAGAAAGCAACGTAGTTTTGTTATTTATTATTCTAGTTATATATGTACTAGTTTTTAAGGGTGTATTCACCCTGAATACGGTTAATGGTTTGAGTCCATTTAATAAACAGATTCTGTTCTAGTACTCTCCGGTTGTAAGATAATGCTGTAGTACTTGATGGAATATTAAATATTAAGCCTTGCCGCAGTACGCACCGGTAGGAAAACAGCGCTTTTATCGCTGGAAAATATTTATGTAGATATTGTTTTTCCATTTATTAAAGCCAGACTTAATTTTCTAAAGTTCGTTTTATTATTCATATCCAATTTCAAAATCGGAATGCCCATTCTAAATATCCAACAACCACACTAAAGTCAGTTTTTATCCAAAATCAGACTCCTCAATTACGAAATAACAAAAAAAATTAGCAAAAACAATCTCCACAGACCCGCAACATTATCTACAACACTTTAATAAAGAAAACAAAAAAGGTAGAATCAAAGAAATCGCCCACTCGAGGCTAATCACAAGCCTATTTTTTAGCGTCTCCAACAAAGGAAAGAACATGCTACCGTCAAAGATATCACAATAAAAACAAAGGTAAATTGGCCTGGAATAAATAGGGTGTGCAAGGTCAACGTCAGGTCAGTACCTGCCATCCGTCTCAGTCAGGTAGGTGAGGCCATTAATAAGGCGTAGAGACATCTAGTCGCGATACCCATTCGGGATTTACCTTCTGAATAATGGTTTGCAATGATGTGTAAGGACGTTTATGTAAGGTAAGTTTTGGCGTTTTTCGTGCATGTATTTTTATTTTATTAAAGATGACAATTTTCTATTTTGTTGTTGACGCTCTTTTGGATTTAACGAAAGGTTGTGTGTGTGATCATTGTTTTTAATATATATATTTTTATATCAACCCTATATTTCTCTTCGTCCAGCCTGTTATTTTACATTTGATAGATGTACGCTTATGAAGTTTCATAATTATTAACAGGCGATAATAGACAAAAACATGCAAAACTTTACGGACGCTTACAGTAGTGAAGCGACGTGCTTATTTGCTATGTTATTCCCATAAATTAAAATACACAATTAAATCAAATTTACGTAACACAGTAAATATTGCAGTGTAAAGGTTGAATTTTGAAAGATGTATTATTGGACGTATAAATAAAGAAAACAGCAAATAAAATAACTAAAATACATGTTGATGTTGCTTTATAATAAATACATTGTTACTTTTAGTAATATTTATTACCTGTATGTGGATTATGGATGCAATAAATTTGATTTGATTTCAAACAACACAAAATGTTAAATAAAGTAACAATGTGTGTAATCGATAAAAATTTCTTCATTGATAAAGTCGACTGTTATAAGAATCGATTTAGTACCACTTTGGTTTACCAATAAATGATTAGTTTTTGAGCTGTCATATGTAAAATTACAGACTGAATGGAGAGAATTACACATATTATGCTTCATAGGAAATAAGTTCAAGAGGAGTGACAAGATATGAAAATATCAATTAAAATAGATTCGACCTGAAAAAAAATTTTTTACTTCTGTGCTCATTAATCTCTTTTTTACTTCTATTAGTTGAAGGAACAAAACTTAACCACTACACTCAACAAATTCGTTTGCCTAACTTATTAAAATTCCAACATACACAACTAAACTCACGGAAAACAAACCAACTTCTACGAGTCGTACGAGGCTATAAAGTCGACAAATATAATGAAAGTGATCGCAGATTCGACGGAGATTGCGATCGTAATTTGCGGGTAGTCGCTAATGCGTCGCGCGCATGCAATTTCCATGTAAACTGCATGCGGCCGTAAACACCATCTGCGGTATTCCAGATTGAAATCGTCGTAGATAACGATCTTCATACGTGTGTTGAATTTGCATCAACTGTCTATATTAACGCATTTCTCATGATGACATTTGCTTACCTATCTGCTTTGTTTCGTGTTTTGTTTGTTTTTTTTTTGTTTTTAGCTTTTTTCGTTGACATTAGCAAGTTCTATAATTTCATCGCTGTTTATCGTTGTGGATAACGACCTACGACACGTAAGTTATGGCCGTTACGATTGGGCCGCAACCAATTTGCATCAACTGTCTATATTAACACGTTCTACAAGCCTTTGTTTCTTTTCTATTGTTTCGTGTTTTAAATCGAACAAACAAATTTTTTTTTCTTTCTTATAAAAACGTTGCCCCACACTAGGAATTTCTTCCTGTATCGTGGGTGCGTTTACAAACATATAAACTCACATACACAAACACCCAGAGCCGGATCAACTATCTGTAGGTTATACAAATATTTGTTCCGTGCGGGAATCAAACCCGCGACACGCAGCGCAGCAGTCAATCGCTCAACCACTGCGCCAACCGTGCGCCCAAATTGTGTCTTTTTTGGTTTGATTTGTCTTTGATATAAGGAAATTCTATAATGTCATCGATCGTTATCGATGTTTAATTTACTAGAACTTTACGCACAAGTAGAAAGGCGGACTTATTGCTTTAGCCACTATATTTTTATTGGATTTATCACACATTATGTTTTTTGTTTTGTTCTAAAATTAATCGAATCGTTCTTCGTATTAGCTACTATTTACTTTATTATAAAATGAATGAAAAACATTTCAATAGCTTTGTTTTTGTTTCAATTCTGTAATAAGTTGGCTCCTTAGGCTACTTTTATACCTGGAGGACCTTATACCATTGCCTTTGAATTATTTAATTTGTTCAAGATGAATCGTGTTTGCCTTATTAATTCTTTCTTCTGAGTAGCTTATGAAATTCAATGAGACAGTTGAGCGTACTTACAGTACTTACGAGAACCGCCTCCAATCATCTTTTCCCTTTAAATCCTACCTTACATTGAAAAGCAATATTCTTACGTTATTTAGATGTATAAACATGGCTTTGAGAGTGGCAGTTTCAAAATAATTCTCAAACCTTTTATTGAAATCAACTTTTTCCATTTATTGGTAGATTAAACCGCGGAAAATATATTCTAAGCTCTTCAAACGATTTATACCTATTCCATGCGGGATGAATGAATACATTAAATTTCATTACTGATTCGCTTTATTATTATACTATATTCGTTTTGGTGTGGAAATATGTTTATTTTCTTTTTGAAACTGCGATAACATCAGAAAGTACTATTGCTGCAAATATTTAGTACCTAGATGATTATTTCTGTAAAAAATATAAATTAAATATAATATTCAGCTTCATCTTATGGACGAGGATCGAAACATTAAAAATGTTGAAATTAGAGTAGAAAAAAATTATAATTAAAGAAATATCATCAATTCTGCCAATGATATTTAGACTCAAGAAAAACTAGAATTAATTTCTGTACGTCAAAATAAATTTATTCTCATGTATTACAAAACAGATGATCTTAATTACCTGTCTGACGTAGTGTATCTAAGAAAAGCTTTAATTTGTAAGTTAGATTAATTGACATCGTTTATTTTAAATAAATTTGCACACCATGTGCAGTGAGCAGGATATGCTGAAACAAATTTAGTGTACACCTTATGTACCATATCGCTTCGCTTTCGATAATAGAATGTTACCTGCTGGAGCCTAAATTTCTTGCTTCTCAACGTGATTTAGTTTCACAGACTTCAACTTCGCTGCAACGAGTTAAACAATACCTTTGCCCTATTTGAGTGAAATATTGTTGCGTAATATGTTTCACGTCTTTCCGACTTTAATTAATATTGTATGTACGTTGCATGTCTAACACATGTTTTTTGGTTTGTTTGGTACAGTTCTAAGTAATGAATATAATATTGTGCTAACGTTTTTGCTTGCTTTTATTTTGTGTTTGCGTAGTTTATTAGATGTATGTATGTTTTATTAGTAAAGGCAGAAAATACTTTACAATAAACATAGATAGGTTCAAATCCGGGCAAATGTGAACTTTGCAATTCATATTATGTACTTACTTACTAAGGTTATCCTATCTAGACCTCGCGAACTTAGAAGTTTATTACAAGTTTGAAATCGCCAAGCCACCTTGCGTGATATGCTCGTGCCTACTCTGTATGAGAAAAGGCTTGCACTGCAGTGGGTTTTTGGTGCACGGGTGGCGCAGTGGTTGAGCGATTGACTGCTGCGCTGCGTGTCGCGGGTTCGATTGCCGCACGGAACGAATATTTGTATGACCTACAGATAGTTGTTCCGGCTCTGGGTGTTGTGTATGTGAGTTAATATGTTTGTAAACGCACCCACGATACAGGAACAAATTCCTAGTATGGGACAAAGATGTTTTTTTTTTTTTTTAATCTGAAACTGTAACAGGCTGGATAACAATATATCACGGTAATTTAACGCAAAGATTTAGATTATTTATTTACCTATTTAACCCGACGTTTCGACCGTGTTGCAACGTTTCGTTCGGTGTTATGAAACGCGAAAGTTTTAAAGTTAATATTGTAACAGGCTGGTATTTATTTTAATGATAAAAAAATATCTTATGACAAAAGATTGTAAAAACTTACTACACGACACACACGTTATGGGACATCATAGGGCGCACAGAACGTTGCGGCGAAGTGCAATGCAGTGTGGTCGCCTTGCCTTGCTGTCTTGCATGCACTCCCTTCCCTCCGGACCTCTGAGCAGTTTAGTCGGTTAAGGTGTCCATATTACCGCTTTACTTTGAATTGTTTAATATAAAACGCATTTTTTTTTATCAGAGAACAGAAATAGGAGTTCATAAACCTGCAATAGATCGCCGCACTTGACTGCTGTCTACGTACGCACACCAACACTACGTGTGAGTCACAATTATTATAGAATTCTGCTTAATGACCCCGCCCCCGTGGTTAATGACCGGGCCCACCGGTATCGGGAACAGGGCCCAAGCTACCGGCGGTCAGGGTTCCACAGGGAAGAATCTCCTAACAATACGAGCTGTGTCCAACAGTACTGCTTTCTGGATCAGGCCCTTGGCGCCCTCCCTTATTATTCCGCGTGCTATGCTGCAAGCCTACATAAGACTCTTTTAGGTTGTTTTTCTAGACTTGTGGATCGACTAGTCATGAATCTAACTGTATACATATATTTTTTATCATAATATTATGGCTGTTCTCAAAAGTCCTGCTCCCCAAAGATTAAGCAGAGGTGTACCTACATACACCCACATTTTGTCAGCTAAGTTTTAGTCCCATATAATAGCAGGCTTGCTATTAACCGTGCACAAGGCCAGACTCTGGGTCGCTACTGACACGTTTCAGGTTGAAAAATTCTTACTTATTTTCTTTGAATTTTTATCATGACCATGTCCACCAGATTGAATATAAAGTAGGTATATAAATTATAGAAAAATACAGGATTAATTTCAGCCCGGGTATAATGCGAAGGCTCCTGGATTATCCTGACACAGAAATCGGGATATCAATCGGTCCTTCTAGGAAAACAATGAAAACATTCCACGGCTAATGGATAGAAACTGAAGAAAATCCAACATTATTGGCAAGTAGAATTTGTTTTCTATTTTGGAAATTCATAGGCTCAATTTCAATTCTTAAGTTCTTTTTTTGTTTTATAAAATCAGCACTTCACTAGAACTATTATTGGCTATAATAAAATACAGGTAGAAGATTGTTCACCTTTGTATTTCCCATGTTATGTACGTAATTTTTTTGCTGAACATTTAAATACGATGCAATCATACGCCCAAATAGAGCAACAAAATAAAACGATGAGTAAAAGCATCAAACATTCCCTTTACATCGTTTTAAATTAAATACATGTTGCGGACCTGTCAAATTCATTTGTACTGTCAATATTGATGCAAGGGGTGTTCCGTAATTCGATTGCGTTGCAAATAGTTTGTTATGACGATGTTTATTAATATTCAGTGGCTGCAATCTCGATAGAACATAGCCTGTGGCGTGCCACGTATCGCTCTCTTTGACGCCAAGTATATTGGTCTAACGATAATTAATCCTGCGTAGTAAATGACAAGGGCGCGATATACTAATTCTCGGTACAAGCAATCTGAAATTGATTTCTAAAGAATTTTAATACACAAAACTACTTCAAAGATTTACCAGTTCAAAGCTCAAGCAAAAAGAAAAATGTGAAAAGTTCGTAACGATTTAAATAGTGAAAAAGCTTTAGTGAAAAAAGAGGAGTTGCAGAGCCCTTTCATGCGAAGCGCTCCGGTTCGTTTTAGAAGTAAAACGATGAAGATGTGTAAGGATTAGTTAGATAAACAACTTTCTTTATATAAAGGAAAATAAAGACAAGTAGGCCGTAGGAGAAAATAAGAGGGGAGCGTTCCAAACATCTTGCGTCTGTGTGTACCTACGAATTTCTACGTGGCGTGAGGTGTGATAAATGGAGCTAAGTCTGTGCGCCTCAATTGTGCCTAATATCCAAAGTGCGTTTATGATGAAAATTCACGTTTATGCGAAGGTAACCGTTATTCAGGAAGTTTCATTATTATTATACGAGATAGACGACTGCTCACGAGTATGTAAATGTTGTACTTTTGTATGTTTTATAAGATTTGTTTGATGTTTGAGTATGTAATTAGAGAGTAGAAAGTACTATTTTATAATAATCATTTATTTTCAAGTTACAAAGACTAATTAAATTAAAACAATCATACACACATAGTCACATTAAATAATCAAATTCAAATTTCATTACAATATAAATTAAGAAATAATTAAAACTGCAAATTATTTATATAAAGCAATCAATAATGTAATAGTAGTAATGTCCTAGTATTAGTATTGCCCAATTACCTGCGCCCAATGTGTAGCCTACAGCAGTAATTAATATAGGCACAATCGACCCTTTCCGCGAGCGCGGCCAACATGCTGTTGGAGCTGCCCCGCACTCGCGCACCAGCGAGGTGCCTCTCTTGCGCATTGTTGTATAAAAACAATCTACGCGAGCCTCCGCAAACATTGTCGAAGCGCTGCAGTAACGGGGGAGACCCAACAACATCCTGAACGCATTGTTAAACTGGACCCGAAGGGCGCTGTACGACCTTTGCGTGTAGTTAGTCCATAAGCTGCATGTGTATAATGTAGTGCAGTAGGCTCTAAAGAGAGTAATTTTAACATCTATTGCCATGATCCATCACCATCTATTACTATGATAATCGGATAGCAGTTGCGATTTTTACCTCAGATTATAAAAAAATTATGGTACCCAAGCAAATAAGGAGCTATGCTATCAACAGATACTACGGCAACACGATTTTCAAACCATAGGTTTATTTAACTACCATGCAATTACAGTGACAGGACAGTTGACAGTTAAATAACAACAAAATAATCACGCAATACTTCGTAACCCTTAAATAAGTCGACAGAAAAACCGCATGCAAACTGTGCATTTTGGAACAACAAACATACATTTCAATTTTATTTATTTCTCTTTGTATTCGCTGCACGTATTTCTGGGAGATTTTACTGCTTCATTTCTACATCGGTTTTGTAAATAAATATTCGCCGTTGCATATGACGTTACACTTTTGCCCAAAGGCAACAGAACAAGTGACTGGACTTGTCCTATAATTTTTTGCAGACCGTAATCAGAAACGCTGGGCTTTTTTTTCACGTTCGCAATTAATGAATCTGAATGATTTTTCAGGTAACATTTTGTGTTTGATTTTTAACGGCCACATCAGATTTTAAAAATATGATTCAAATAATTTATTTAAATTTTATTAAACCATTTAAAAGGTACTTTTGAATTGTCAAACAAAATACAAAATTATTAGATGATCAAAATTAACCTTACACATATAGCATAGACGAAAATAACACATGTCACGACTGGTATATTGAATGAAATAGTTTTTACAAACTTTTTACGATTTTTATTTGTGAGTAATCTGTATGATGTACATACGTAATAAAGACTAGGCATATCTATGATAGCTATCTATGTTAAAATTTGCGGGACCGATACTCTGTCAAAGAGACAACGTTTACTAATCTGTGCATAGCCTAACCGTAATCATTAACTACCAAAATCGCCCCAATCTTTATTTCAAAATAAGCTCCAGTATCAACAAAGGCTGAAGCTCTCAGGGCTACATGAAACAGTACTAAAACTGTTCGTATTTCCTCGTCACAAATCGCGCCCGCATTCACGCACTGTCGTATCAGTCACAACTTATCTGTGACCGTTTGTGCCAGCGCTGTGAGCTAGTTCTAATGTCTGTTGTCTTCCTGACTTCCAATAGCAGTGGAAATAGGGAATTATAATGTAGTTTCAAATGAGAAAATCTACTTCACGTAAGTATTTGATATTGCATTAAATTCAATCAATAATATGAATGACGACAAGCTCGTCAGTTTGGGTAAAAATAACACGAAGAAAACTCGTTGCGCCAAATCCCCAACATTACAAACATTTCAAACGTGACTTAGAACTTTGGTCGCATGTACGTCACCAATAAAATCTGTCAAGAAGCAAACTTTATGATAAGTACAGACGTATGGCACACGAGGTTGGAATAAGAATTACACATTACTACTCGTACCTATATATCGAACGAATGAAGTTTAACATACTTAAGTAAATATGTCGCAGGGAGCGGGACCCAGGGATTTTATTACAAGAATTTCCCCGTTCGTAACTGATGTAAATTTTAAACTTACAAGACGCGACACGGATGTTAAGAGTTTTAACATTCAAGAGAAGAGTTAAAAATGCCTGTGGTGTTGTTGAGGCGTGTGTTGTACAGGATTTTGTTTGATAATAGAGTTTTGTGAGTCGGTAGATACTACGTGAATGTGAATTTGAATGTTGCATTTTGTGGGATTGCTGCTTGGGGTTTTGAAGATATCTAATGTAAGTCATGAATAATGAGTGAATGACTTTTGCTCAATTAAATTTGATTTGTATTATGTATTTTATAAGCCCGGATCTATAATACACAGGGTCAAATACGCTACCAGCAAGTCAACCTTTCACCAAGGTAGCTGTAGTTATTTGAAATTAAAATTTTAGATCTAATCTCCGTTTATCTTTATTAGATATCTATACTCATTACGCTTGCGGAGTTTCGTTACGTTAACCTTTTGGTCTGTCTATGAGATTGTGCGCACAGCTGTTTTACTTAACTTCCGTAAGATAGGATAGGATAGGATAGGATAGGAGGACCCGTTTACCGCACCTAGATTCGCATTTGGTCCGTTGTGCGTTCAGGCCTCATTACTGTGAGAGGGAATGGGCCATAATCCACCACGCGGGTCCAGTGCATGTTGGTGGATGTCACATATCCTCGATTTTTTGGTTCTGAGACATGACGGTTTCCTCACGATATCTTCCTTTACCGTTTTGAAAGCAGTGGTTATGAAATAATTTACAAAAAGTAAAGCGCTTGTCTGGGTTCGAATCGACGACATAAACTTGTAAGTCGCGGCCGTTACCACTGGGCCACCACTGCTCTCCTTTACTTCCGTTTTACTTGAGGGGTTAAGTTTGTTATTTTCGAAACTTGTGTGTCAATTTGCCAAAATGGTGTTTTATCCAAGCTACATTTGACACAGACAATTGCAAATAGAAGCCATTTAATTCGAGCCCTAATTACAAAGTCAATCAAGACAACGTGACCGAGGTATTCCGGGAGTAGTCTATTGATCCTCACTATTTATACTCAGCTGCAGGGCTTGTGTGTTGACAGGTCTGTTGTTACCATAATGCAAACAAATTGCAGCATTGCCCATAGAGTGCAATTTGCAATCATTGACTTTATTATAGTTAACATTTTATTTCGGACAAAATGTAAGTAAGCGTATGTTACTGAAATATTTTCAATTCATAAATTTTCCTAGTATATAATTATGTTAACAGTTATAGCACAGTAGGTAGCTATCTCCGCCGCGAAAAAATAAGTGTTGTAAAAATTACTATAAATTTCTCGCAGCTTCAATACTGTAGCCTTCCCCATTCATTAGAATCGGTTCATTTTTCCGGAATAAAAATTAGTCCTTGGTACTACTTTGTTGTCAATAGTGCAGATTTCTATTAATACAAGAACTTTCGTAATCGGATCAGAACTTTAAGGGATTACCAATAAACAATCCTAGGATGCTCTTTTGATATTATTTTAGGTTTTTAAATATACTAATAACGTCTGTCTTCCATAGTGTCTAAATGCGGCAGTGAATACAGCATGCAAATTAGTTCGTTCCGAGAGACAACATTCTTGTACTTCTTTGAATTTTTTTGAGGCTAAATTAAAACACATGCATGGTGCAATGTGAGCATCAACCTATGATGATTGATCAAGGAGGCTCTAGCTAAATAGAAGTCCATACAACGAGACAGGTATCAGAGTAAATAGTAAAAGGAGTTAAATATAATGATCATGTATCACTTGCTAACAAATTAGTCCATTATTTGGCATTAATTAATTTATTGACACGAGTATTGAAATTTAAATGTTTAATGAAAAGCCGATATCTGTCGTGTTCAGTGGGCAAACTCATTATTGATGCAAATTCGAAATGATTCGCTACGCCAAATTAATAAAGCTATGAATGGAAATAGAAATATTCACCAACTGCCTGTTATGTGTCAATTTGTCAAGTTTATTGAGAACAAATGGTGGACTGGTAATTGTTTTTGTTTTTATAACTATTTAAAATCATCGTCATGTTCGGCTACGAAGTCAAAGCCTGTAAAGTTCTTACAGTAGCTATACACATACATAAACTCACGCCTTTTTCCATGGGGGTAGACATAAACTACAGACCGCCACCTTCAACGACCATTACGTACTTCTTTTGCTTCGTTTATGTTCATATATCTGATCATACACGCACGCCGGTTATGCTCGCCGTACCTGGCCTTGCTTACATCAATAAAACAGATAAAAATCGGTGTCTTAAAGTAAAAATCAGATCATTAATTCAAATGAAGCCGAGATGAAATGAAATGGATAACGTACTGTATAGATTCTGATCTGTATAGTACGTTATCCGTTTCATTTCATGTTGGGCTGTGAAAACAAAGGATGAAAAGAGATGAGAATGTTGAGATGGATGAGCGGAGTAACGAGAATGGATAAAGTGAGAAATGAGTATATTAGAGGAAACCGTTTGTCCTGTATGATCATGTGATGAGGAGGGATGAAACGCATGTTACTAAAGAGTTATGACTGAGTTGTGACTTCCCTACGTAAGAACATTATTTGCTAACTGAAAAAATTATAACAAACACTCTAGGAATGTTTCCTATAGTTTGTCATCTCGAATAAACTTATGGATATATCAGGAAGTTCTTAATCGCGGCAATAATTGCAATCTTAAGGATTGATCCCTATTCCTAATTGAGACGAAGCTCACTCATTATTACTTTGTTATCGTTTCATTCAACGAAGCCATATCTACCTGATATATTTTCACTCGGAACACGCCACGGGCGAAATAATTACCTAAATGATCTGACCATAGAGTATTAACCCAAAAAAAATATTGTTCAACGAAAATCTCATCAAATGTTTATCTCATAAACCCTTGCGTTGCCGAGAGCTCTGTAAAATTACTTCGTTACTATATGTACGTTTTATTATTCTATTAGATAATACTGATTAGCTTTGAAATAATTTACTCCTAGGTATCATTTTCCGAAATACAATCTGGTCCCTGGACGGGTTTATTATCAAAGTCCACGTTTATTTGGAACTATAGAATTGATCCCTTAACCCCTTGCAACTGTAGGTCCTTTCGTGCGGTAGAAATTATTTGTGTGTTTGTAAATTAACTAATTCATGACGGACTGGACTTGCATTATTTTCGTTCGGTCATAGTGGCATAAATATAATTAATGTGAGAAATGTAGTTGGAAAGGAAGATGAACGATTGTTCTTTTTATTTGTGTGGCATAATATTAAGGTTAACGTGTGACGTCATGCATACGCGACGACATTTTTTCGTTACCTAGGTGCGCCGGATATAGGAACTGAAAAATGCTGTCAACCCCACTACCAACTTAAATGACCGAGTAGTAAATATTTTTACCCGAACATGTGACCATATTATTCAGTGTTATTCCGTAAAAATCTCACTGTAAAAACTTAGGTGAAGAGAATAAACGGTTTGTACAGGCTGATTTAATTCACAGACAATTTTTCAGCACGTGAAGTACTCGCGGGTATTAACAACTTTTTATATATTATCGGAATCAAACTTGAACTTTCAAAAATTCTTTGTTCTTATTTAGTCGATGGTCAGGCCATTTTCAATCTAAATCCGTTCAACCGTTAACGTTTATTTTATTAAAATAATATCCAAATAAACGTACAGATGATCACAATTATAATATTAGTAGGATTATTGCCATACAACTTTCATCTAGAAAAGTACAGACAGTACGAACGACCGTTCCCTAATAACACTTGACAAGGCTGAAATGTGTTTTTCGGCTCCTTTTTCTCCGTTGATTACCTCGAGAAGACTAGGCATAGAGTAAACAGATCTTTTTAGTTCTGAAGATTAGTGTCACGCCCAGTGTATTTAGGTTAGGTTAGGTTAGGTTAAAACTGTCCGACCTCGATGACACCGTCACCAAGGAGGAGGTCGTGGCGGCGGTCGCAGCATTGGGGGGCTGTGGCGTCGCAGCGGTGCGAAGCCGGGACATCAGGTCCGGGCGCGGCGGCATGGGCACCATTCGCATGGAGTGCCCAGTCGCCGCTGCCAAAGCCGTCCTTGATAAAGGGCGGCTAAATGTCGGCTTCAGCTCGGGTGCGGTCCGGGCACTAGAAGCACAGCCCTTACGGTGCTACAGGTGCTGTGGAGTTGGCCACACCCGGGCCCTCTGTCCGTCCACGGTGGACCGGACAGAGAGCTGCTACCGCTGCGGCAAAGAGGGCCACAAATCCGCCGACTGTAAGGCCGCCGCGCCACACTGCGCTGTGTGTGCCGCCAGTGGCCGCCCGGCAGGCCACATAATGAAGGGGAGG
Organism: Anorthoa munda; assembly: GCA_945859665.1. Taxonomy (NCBI): domain Eukaryota; kingdom Metazoa; phylum Arthropoda; class Insecta; order Lepidoptera; family Noctuidae; genus Anorthoa; species Anorthoa munda. The sequence goes on along the minus strand of OX243913.1, from coordinate 7,832,182 downwards.
ATGTGCAATCCTCCCCCAAAGAGGGGAAAAGCTCAGGCGCCGAGTCAGCCTGCCGCTACCGCCGCCGTCCCTGGGGTTGGGGTATCGGCTTCTGCTGGCCCGGCTGAGGTTGGGGTTTCGGCCACCGCTGGCCTGGCTGAGGAGGAGGGGGGTGCGATGTCCGATGGATAGAGCCGAACATCGCATCCTCCAGGCGAACACCAACCACTGCGGGGCGGCCCAGGATCTGCTGATGCAGATCATGGCCGAGTGGTTGGTGGACGTGGCGGTGGTCGCCGAGCCTTACTCGGTCCCCAGTACCTGGCTGGGCGACCGGGACGGCTTGGTGGCGTTGGTGGCGCGGCCCTCCGCGGACTCCCCTCCCCTCTCGCTTTTAGAGAGGGGACCGGGATACGTGGCCGCCGCGTGGGGGGGAGATATGGCCCTGGTGGGAGTCTATTTCTCCCCAAACCGCCCTCTAAGGGATTTCGAGGATTTTCTCGAAATCCTAACGGCAGTCGCCGGGAGGGCGGCACCACGCCAGGTCGCCGTGATAGGCGACCTCAACGCCAAGTCGGAGGCTTGGGGAAACCCGGCTGCCTCCTGCAACGTCCGGGGACGCGCCGCCGAATTTTGGGCGGCCTCGTGCGGCGTGTCCCTCCTCAACAGGGGGGCGGTCCACACGTGTGTGCGGCAACGGGGAGGATCGGTAGTAGACGTCTCCTTTGCCGCCCCCGCCCTGGCCGCCCGCGTCGTGAACTGGCGGGTGGAGACGGTGGAGACTTTGTCGGACCACCGATATGTGCGGTTCGACATCTCCACCGGCCCCCGGGGAGGGACGGCCCGTTCAGGCCAATCTCCCTTCCCGCGGTGGGCTCTCACCCGTCTGGACCGGGAGGCAGCCAAGGAGGCGGCCTTTTTCCAGGACTGGCTCTCGCCCCCTGTCGAGCCTGTCCTGGACGTGGACGCCGCAGCGGTCCGGCTCAGAGGGTCCCTGACCGAGGTGTGCAACGCCAGCATGCCTCGGTCACGCCGTCCGCCTCCCCGTCGCGCCGTGTATTGGTGGTCGGAGGAGCTGGCGGGGCTGCGGGCCACGTGCGTGGAGGCCAGGAGGGCCTACACGCGGAGTCGGCGGCGCACTACCCGATCTCAGGCCGGGGAGGACCGCCTCTACGCCTCATACCTAGAGGCAAAGACGGTCCTCAAGTCGGCGATGTGCGCCGCCAAGGACTCGGCGAGGGCCGAGATGCTGGAGGGCCTCGACAGGGATCCGTTTGGGAGGCCATATAAGGCGGCGCGAAACCAACTGCGCCCCTATGGTCCCCCACTAACGGAGACCCTGGAGCCGGCGTTGCTGGATGGGGTGGTCCGGTCCCTGTTTCCGCGCAGGGCCGACTTCACCCCACCAACGATGAACCCCCCACAGGGGGTGGTGGCTTCGCCGGAGGAGGAGGTCCCTCCGGTATCGGCGGAAGAACTTCGCGCGGGGGTTCTGTGCCTCCGCGCGAAGAAGACGGCCCCTGGACCGGATGGCATCCCCGCACGGGTGGTGGCCATCGCAGCGTCCCTCATGGAGGAGAGGTTTCGGGACCTCTTCAGCGCGTGCCTGACGGCTGGGAGGTTCCCGAAGCTCTGGAAGGAGGGGCAGTTGTGCCTCCTCCGGAAAGAGGGACGCCCGGTGGATTCCCCCTCGGCATACCGGCCCATCGTTCTGCTCGATGAGGTCGGTAAATTGTTCGAGGGGATTATCGCCACCCGGCTAAATAGCCTGTTGCGGGAGGTAGGGCCAGACCTGTCGGACGCCCAGTTCGGTTTTCGACGGGGGCGTTCGACGGTCGACGCGTTGGCCCTACTCAGGGGCCAAGTGCAGGAGGCGGTGGAGTCGGGGGGCGGAGTGTTGGCGGTGTCGTTTGACATAGCCAACGCCTTCAACTCCGTCCCCCACTCGACCATATTGGAGGCACTCCGGTACCACGGAGTGCCCCAATATCTACGGGCGATCCTGGCCAGCTACCTGGAGGACCGAGAGGTCCTCCTCGTGGACAAGACGGCCAGGATCAGGCGCTATGGCGCTGAGTCCGGTGTTCCGCAGGGGTCGGTGCTAGGGCCCCCCTTGTGGAACATCGGCTTCGACTGGCTCCTGCGGGGAGCCCTCCTCCCGGGCACGAGTGTCATCTGTTACGCGGATGACACTCTCCTCGTTGCCCGGGGGAGGAATTATGGGGAGGCGGCCTGTTTGGCCTCGGCTGGCGGATCCTTGGTCGCAGGGAGGATCCGCCGGCTAGGATTGAGGGTGGCGCTGAACAAGACCGAGGCCGTGTTCTTCCACGGGCCTCGGCAGCGCCGCCCTCCAGACGCCCACATCGTCGTGGAGGGCGTCCGGATAGAGGTCGGGGCCCAGATGAAGTATCTGGGCCTCGTGCTAGACAGCAGGTGGCGCTTTGGCCCGCACTTCAGCGGGCTGTCGACGCGCCTGCTGAAAGCCGCGGACGCCCTCTCATGGCTCCTCCCAAACCTGGGAGGGCCCAAGGACAGATGCCGGCGCCTCTATGCCGGCATCTTGAAGAGTATGGCGCTCTACGGGGCACCCATCTGGGCGGACTCCCTCCAAAGGAGGGAGAATGCAACCGCCATCCGCAGGCCTCAAAGGGCCATTGCACAGCGGGTGGCGAGAGCCTACCGCTCAGTGGGCTACTCGGCGGCGTGCGCTCTGGCGGGCACCCCTCCCTGGGAGTTGGAGGCATGGGTGCTCGCCAGAGTGTACGAGTGGACGGCGCGGCGGAAGGCGCTGGGTGAGCGTCCCGCCGCGGAAGAGCGGGAGGCCGTGCGGCGAGAGGCGAGGGACGCCATCGTCCTCCATTGGACGGAGGACCTCGCCTCCGCCACTTTTGGCCGCCGGACGCTGGACGCGCTCGGTCCAGTCCTGAAGGGCTGGCTCGAGCGGCCACATGGTTTCCTCTCGTTCCGTTTGGTGCAGGTGTTGTCCGGACATGGTTGTTTCGGAACGCACCTGCACCGGATCCGGAGGGAGGAAACCCCGGCGTGCCACGACTGCGGCGCGTTAGAGGACACGGCGCAGCACACCCTCGAGGTGTGCCCAGCCTGGGCTGAGCTGCGCCGTGCCCTAACAAGTGAAATCGGGCAGGACCTCTCGCTCCCCGGCGTGGTCAACTCCATGCTGGGGAGTGAGGAGGCCTGGGCGGCGGTTGCCTCCTTTTGCGAGGACGTGATGTCGCAAAAGGAGGCGGCGGAGCGTGCGCGGGAGGACGATCCTCTCGCGCCGCCGCTCCGCAGGCGGAGAAGGGGAGGGAGAAGGCGGTTGTATAATCGTCTCCTCCCTCCTCCTGGTGGTGATTAGCGGACGGATGGTGCGGGGGCACCTTCGTCCGCATTGCACCAATCACCACCCTCGTTGGGCGGGAACGGCCGGGCACTCGCGGTCGTTCCCGGGCCCCTCCACTAAGGGAGGGGCGTGAAGGCCCCGCTGTAAAGGCGGGCGGTCGTCGGCGGAGGACTGGAAGTAAAGGCTGTGCCGGTTTCCCAGTCCTCCTCCACTCAGACGATGCGGGAGTGCCGCTGGGTTATTTTAGTGGGTATACCGGGCCAGTCAGCCCGGGGAGTCCCACATAGCCCCCCATCCCCCGATGGGCGGGTATGCGTAATGCATTTTTTCCCAGCGAAACAAAAAAAAAAAAAAAAAAAAAAAAAAAAAAAAAAAGGTTAGGTTAAAACGGGCTGGTTTCCGCAACTCCACGACTAAGCGCGTATTTTGCGTGCCCAGTGTATTTATCTAGATATATTAGAAAGATTTTTTTTAAATCTGAATAAATTTCTGTACTTATTAGTTTTAATTTATTTGAGGTTCGTGTTCTGTAGATTGTTGACAACAAATAGGATTAAATATTTTATATTCTACATACTCAACTTAAAAAGCGTAAAATGTTTTTTTATTCCAACGTAATCCACTTGCTATGTATAGTGTTAGGTTTTTTTGATAAATAAATCTTTTATTTGTTAAGAATAAATTATATATTTTTAACATCAAATAGTACTTATGAGTTGTTAAATTGAATATAATAGAAAATATTCGAATGTCAATTGTCGTCACATCTAATGACAGTTGTCGATTGGAGAGGGATTGTTCGGACACGAGACGCGTTGAGTCGACAGTCTAGTCTGGGCGGGCTTGAAAGATTTGACGGTGGACCAAAGTGGATATATTGTATGGAAAATAATTAATAGTTCAAAGTCCAAACTATGTGTTCTTGCTGAATTACCAACTACACGTGAGTATTATTTATTTTGGAGTATTTTTCTACCCACTGACCTACCAGATTTGTACTAGCTCTGTTGTCTGTCTAGTCACGGGGTCTCATTGCTAAGAAAGAAAATTTGGTTCAAATAAATCTCACTAGATGGCGCGATATGCACCTCCATCTGTTATTGAATTTGTGTAAAATTATCATTTTCTGGAATTGAACACAAAACTTTTATGTTCTTGTTTAATCAACTCTCCTAAGTACAAAATTATGGAATATTGGGCTCTTAATTCACATTTCAAAGATTATTAGACGGATCATTTAAAATTGATGCCAATAGATGGCGCATTTTAAATTTTCTGAGGCATTCCACTCGATTGTTAAAGTTTGCATTTTAACACATTTTGGTGCAAAAAAAACTGTAAAAACGTGCAAATAAATACTAGAAAATAAACCTTCACTGTATTTAAAGAAAACAATATTCACGAACCTAGTAAACCCTTTTACTTGCAAGTTACTGCTAACACCATCTATCTATCACCGTGAAACAGAACCGAATGCGTTCGATGTACAAAAAATTGCCAGATTAAGCAGTCGAAAAACGCTAGTTACGTCGGCACGGTTTCTTTGTATGGGATGAGGTATCTGTATGCTAGTATTATATTATCTGAGGTCCAGTGATCTATTACAATAGCTAAAATGTGTAAATGGATGATAATTTATTAAGCTAGGTAGGTACCTTCTAAAATTTTCACTTACAGGAATAAATGAAACTTCAAATTGAGTCTTTTGAAATTGAAAATGTTCTTGCGAAAGTAAAACTAAGTTAAGATCAACTTTTTTGCTGTTTACAGATTATATTTGTCACAGGTTACAGAAGATTTTTAACCTGCATCATCCTCTCACTGGGTAAATGCAACTTCCAACGATGTCCAGCTTTCCCAATCAAGAGTAAATGTGGACCGCGTCCTTCATTTTTCTCCAGCTTGTCCCGCTATCACTTTACTCTTCTACGGGGTTTGCCGCATTTTACTTACTCGTGTTTCAAATAAACATTTGCTACAAACTGGTATAAGTAACATGCCAGTAACTACATATCGGCTTATCCACTGACCGCGAAACACTTCGCCACTTATAGCACCCAAAGGCACTATTACTTTGTGTTTAAACATCAGAAACTAGGTTAGTATCGGCAACAAACCGTTCCTGTTCTAACCCGGAAAACAAACTTAATTATGTCAATACGAAATAACTATACAATAATAATTTAAGAAGATAGTCCCAAAATTTTCAGTTTTCGTTATTACCGTAAGTTTTAAACGAGTTAATGAAATTTTCAGTACATTTGCGTAAATGATTTAAATAAGTTTTAATTAATTCAAATAATTTGTACCCTAACCGGTAGACACCTAGATCCATACCTACTATATTATTATAAATGCGAAAGTAACTCTGTCTGTCTGTCCGTTATCTTTTCACGCTTAAACCGCTAATCTGATTTGGGTAAAATTTGGTATGGAGATAGTTTGAGATCCCGGGAAGGATGTAGGATAATTTATCCCAGATATCATCCTTAAGGGGGTGGAAAGGGGGTGAAAGTTTGTATGGTGAACTAATAATATCCCAAGTAATACGCCCATACGCCTATAATATTTTGCGTGATATAAAATAATAGGCTATTCGAAGTACTAATGCTACGCAGACGAAGTTGTAGGCAACAGCTAGTAGATATATAATTATTAGCGTTATATGAAGTTAATACATAGTTTGATATGTACTCCAATTGTAGCATAATACCTAACGCCGCACAATAGGCTCACTAATGGATTATCATGTTAATATTCTATATTCACAAATAGCCAACGTTCCAATAACCAGGTTTCATTATCAGACTACCAGTTTTGGTTTCATTTGTTGCACTTACTGCTTGAATTGGGCAGAAATTAAGGCTGATATATCAAAAAATTGGAGAAAAATATTAATATAATGAACACACAGCATGGTTAACGTCTAACTACATCAAACTAGACGTCTGAGCCCATTAAACGGATCCAGCGCAAATTAAGTAAACTTAAATAAAAAACTTACCTTACTTTAAACTACTACGCAATTAAACATTACTGGTTAGCAGGCAACTTTATTGGTTAACCAGCTTTTATCACTGAATCTGTTTGTGCTGCTTCTAAATTGTATTGGGAAGATATTAATTAATTTAAAGGCTTTCTCTACGTCTGTTCGTGTTACAAAGTTTCGTGATATCAAAATACATGACTAGCTTAATTAAATCCTACTCTTAATAATATTAGAAATGTGAAAGTTTGTGCCTATGTTTGGATGTTTGTTATTTCAAACTCAAAACATGTAATTCAATTAAACCATTAACTTGTACAAGCACTTTCAACTTGTCAAAAAGCTATATTAATAATATTATCCCGTACGTTCTCGTGGGACATTTTTTGACTTAAATAGCATAAGCTAGTTCAAATTGAGAGTTAATATTTCGATCAAAAATGTAGGTACTATACTTCATAAACGATAGCTTGATCTCTGCGACAGCTTTCAGTATCAATACAGTAAGAATAACGTAACAATAACGCATATGTCAGTTTGACATATGTCGCAGAGATCAAGCTATATTTTTTGAAGTATAGGAATTCTGCACGTGTTAGTACTTGTAAGCAAATAGGATCATGTCCTGGGAAATGCTACACAGTTTCAATATTAATACTTTAAAAAAAAAACACTTTTGTACATTTTCTAACGTGACAAAAATCCCTAGAACGGGACGGGCCCTAGGGATTTTTTCGAAAATACTATATTTCTGTAATGCTCGTTTCGTACAACTGTTAGTTTAGTTAGTTGTACACCAATATTATTTAAACTATAATATTATAATTATTTTTCTTGGTGGTCTATGTTCAGCAGTGGACGTCTTTCGGCTGAAATGATGATGATGAATAATTATAAAGAGGTTTTTTCTTATTTATTTATTTAATCGTAAAAGGTCATATGTCCTACTGATCCGATTAAAAAATCTTTTACAGATAGAAAGCTAGACTATTGCCGAGTCCCAAAGGCTACTTTTATCCCGAAAAAAAACCAAGGTTCCTATGAAATGGGCCATGCCAGCAAAGCCGCGGGAAAGTTCTTTTGATTACCTACATTTTAAACATTAACATTTTACTTCTTCGAAATTAAATCAGCTATTGAATATAAATAATACATCATGATACACTATCCATTGTCCAGTTTAGATATTATGACAATTCGCCCGATGACCGTTGATTACAACCATTATTTATTGCAAGCCGATATGATTTAAAACCTCCAATGAATGTGTAAAGTTCAATTTAAAATAGTTGTTTTCACTCTTAAAATGGACGAGTAGAAAATTTAATTACATCGATGTTATTTATTCACCCACTTAACTCCTTGAAGTTCACAATCAGATTCAAATCTATTTGTATGTTTTGTTTTAAATAGAGTTTCATAGGGATTATTTTCAGCCTATTCTGTCCCACTGCAGGGCAATTGTACAATTTTTTTTTTATATATTGCACCACACTAGGAATTTCTCCTGTATCGTGGGTGCATTCACAAACATATAAACTCACATACACAAACACCCAGAGCCGGAACAACTATCTGTAGGTCATACAAATATTTGTTCCGTGCGGGAATCAATCCTTGACAAAAAAGAAAAGAGGTATCTTTTACAACTCTCCGAAAAAACTTGCGGATGCGGAAGTATGATTTCTTGCGATCATTCCGCATTAGCGAAGGTGGGTGCCAACCCTACAACCCTAGCCGTATTTTATTTTACGTAGAACGAGGTAAAAGGCAATTACAGGCTATTCGAAACAGTAAAAGAAGACCTGAATAAAAAAAACAGTGCTTCAATAACGTTGAATCAAACCGACAAAGTGTCAGGCACTCTGAAACCCGCGACATAAACCAACAAGGATTAATTCAGGCTTTTTTTGTTGAACTGCCTTTTATGTTAAACTAGCTTCTGCTGGCGGCTTCGCCCGTTTGGAAGAATTGTATGTATCATGAAGTTTTCATAAATAAGTAAATATAATCGAAAATCTACAGTATCTTTTTTAATACCTGAAAATAGTATATTGAAAAGGTCACACTGGTACTTGCCCGGATTTGAACCCACGACATCAAATACGAGAGGCTAGGTCTTAGCTAATGGGCCACCACGACATTGGCATTTTTTAGCATTCAAGAAATGTCGTGGCAATTTAAACTTAAATACAGGGACAACATTGTACATATGGTTAAAGAAATGTATTTCTCAATAAGAAATTACAAATATTTCACTTACTTGAGAACATTTTTTCAACTTATATTATAAGAACTTTGACACACAAACTAAGCAGCTATTGATTTTCTTTATAACAATATCATTTACGCAATAACATACATTCAACCACTAACACACCATCGTCATAGAAGTGACGTGTTCAGATCCATGTTCACCTAAAAGCCTTGTCAATTGTAACATGCCTGGAGCCTTTTATCCCGTCACAGATAGAAAATTTACTTCAAACGATTGCTTTTATTTGTCAATGTTATTCTTTGTACGTTATACTAACATCAACCATCGTTGAAAAAAGAGAATTGGCTCAGTAATCTGAAAAGTAAATGTCTTCGAAATCAATTCGTATAAAGTAGGTGTGTCATATTTTATGATTGGTGTTTGTATTAGAACAGCCTTAATTTATTGTAGTCTCTATTTCTACAAAAAACAACTTTTTGTTTCTAGGCTCATTTGGCAATAAATGGAGTACCTACTTATATAAAAATAGATTATTGTATTGCTGTACCACCTACAATTAATTGACTAGTATCTTTGGTCATGACAATAACTGTTACCTATTTATTTATTATTTTTATATTATTTGTTTTCTTAATTAAATTTGTAATAAATCTTCTAAAGTATACAGAAACTGCTTTATCGCATATTTAAATTATCCACTCTTTGTATTACAGTTTATTACACATCTCTCGCGTCGTATATTTTTTCGTCTTGATACATGTTAAATCACGGAACACTCCGGTTCAAGATAAAACAATGTTTTATAGGACTTTTCGATAATCGAATGAGTTACAGTCATCCCCAGGTTGAAAACAAACGAACGCGTGTGCCTGAAACGTTCGTAACATCACGACATTTTAATGATATTATGATATTTCAGTCGCAATTGAATTGTTAAGGTATTTTTTAATGAATGAATTGATGAAAAAAGTTTTCAGTTTTATATAGTCCCACTGCAGGGCAGAGGCCTCGTCCTCCATTACAGTACCTAACATAGTTGGCTATAGTTGGCTAAGGCTGGGCAGATAAGAATGGCAGATATGATTATAATATGTTATACATAAATATAACATCACGCATGTATTCGCCGAATAACAACCAGCAGCCTAATTGCGCAAGTGAATTTGGCAAGGCAAAGAGTTTGACCGCTATCAATCGACCAATCACATGCGAGATGAAAGACGCGATATAGATTTCCGTCTATGTGGAATGCGCGGAATGCGATAAGGCCACCCGTTGTATATTTTTTAGTTTTAAGTTTCTTTTGTTCCTGTATATTCTGGTGTACAATAAAGTATATATAAATAAATAAATAAACCAAACGCCAGCTAATATCTATCAAAATAAAAGGGGCTAGACAAAATGTGATTCTATCAACGACGATGATGATTTAAAGTAAGGGACGGACACGCACTACCGAAATATATTTTGGACTTTTGACCTAACTGTACGGCCAGAGTGCACGGCGTCGAGCGGGGCGGGGCGTGCAGCGTTCATGTTAAACACGTGCTACGCGTAGTGACCGTCTTGAGTGCCGGCCGAGCGGTAGCATGTGTTTAACTTGAACGCTGCACGCCCCGCCCCGCCCGAAGACAAATAGACCGTGCACTCTGGCCGTACACTAAGAGATTGCATGGCGCAGAAATGAGAATGTTGAGAAGTATGTGCGGAGTGACGAGAATGGATAAAGTGAGAATTTAATATAGATGAAGCTTAAAAGTAGCGCCAGTGACAGAAAAGTTGAAAGGAAACCGTTTGTCCTGTGGTATGGTTATGTCATGAGGAGGGATGAAACGTATGTTACTAAAAGAGTTATGAATATAAATGTGGATGGATGGAGAGGGCTGGAAGGCCAAAGAAAAGCTGGACGGACTGTGTGAGAACTGATAGGAAAGAAAAAGGATTTAGTGATAGCGTGACAGGAGACAGGACGGTATGGAAGAAGAAAACGTGTTGCGCCGACCCCAAGTAACATGCGACAAAGGCAGAAAGATGATGAGATGATGATTTTGGACTTTGACTATCTATAATCCTTGTGGTATATGCCCAGCTGTGGGACAAGTTCAAAAGCATAGACTTGCCACAAGAGCTTATTAGTGTGTTCCAGTACTGGTATGCGCACCAGTCCAACAGTGTGAGGTGGGCGGGGGCAATGTCGGATCTGTATCCGCTCGAGTTAGACAGGTTGGCTTAACATTACCTTGTTTAATTTGTATTTGAACGGTCTGATCGTAGAGCTCAGCAGTCGGCATGTCGGATGCCACTTTGACGGTGTGTGTCAACAATTTGAGTTATGCTGATGACATGGAGCTTTTGAGCGCGTTGGTTTGTGGCCTGAGGAAGTTGTTGCAGACTTGCGAGGAATATGCCTGTGGCCATGGATTGCTATAAAATGTATAAAAGAGCCAATGGATGGTTTTTTGGATCGCCAGTGCAAAATATCCAGAAAACTTACCTCCAGTTAGATTGAATGGTGCTCCTCTGGAAAGAGTTGAGCAGTTTAAATATCCTGGGCATGTATTGACTGGCGACCTCAAGGACCATGCAGATATGTAACCGGAGCGAAGGGCGTTATCTGCAAGAGCCAATATGGTTGCTCGCAGATTCACCCGAAGCTCGAACGAAGTGAAGGTAACTATTTAGAGCCTTTCGCACATCACTGTACTAGTGTAGTCTATGGGCTCACTAAACCAAAAGAAACCTATATACCATACGGGTGCAGTATAACAACACGTTTAGGGCGGTGATGGGGCTGCCCCTATACTGTAGCGCCTCAGGTATGTTCGCAGAGGCACACACCGATGGTAATCACGTGGTTATGCGCAAGCGCGCTGCTTCTATGGGGTGCAGGGTACGGGCCAGTTTCAATACCGTCCTGGCGATGATCGCGGAAAGGTTGGATTACCCTTTCCTCTGGCATTGTTCTGACAGACATGTCACTGTGCCAGTGCCGGAGTCGGTATTCATAACTTCGTAGTTTATGAACCGATTTTGATGAAAAGGAAAGAAGATATCCCAAGGGTATAATATTAAATGGATATGTTTAAAAAAAATATAAAAAAAATATGTCTTTTTAGTTTTGGTAGGTATCTCCAAATACCATTTTATTCATTTATAGCCAAACAAAAATCTCATGACGATTCCAATAAGCCCAAACACGACTAGGATCCATTGTTTTATTTCGGAGTTAAAGTGCTTACCTTCCGGTTTCATCATCAGATCAGTTCGATGTTCCATTTTCATCAGAACCATTTATTTATAAGTATTTGCTTCATCATAGTCGGTAAGCTATTCGATATTACTTATACCCGTGACATACTTAGCATTAAGGAGTTCCAGTGGCCATCTGTGGTCTTCTTCATCAGTTCCATTTCATCAAATGACACTTTCTGATTGTAAATGATTGATAACAATACCAAAATCGCTATATGTATCCCTATAATATTTGAGGAGTTCCCTCGATTTCTCTGGGATTCCATAGGTATCCTGATAAGGATACAAGGATCTGATGATGGAAACCCAAAAAAAAATATTTTTTCCGGTCTGATCCCCTCGATCTGATCCCCTGGGGGATCAGTTTTTTTTTATAATATTTTCTATTCCGGTCTGATCCACCGTGCAGGGTATCACAAATAAATTTCAATATTTTATACCGATCGGATCCCCTAGTTATCTATTAACAGATTTTTGGACAATCAGCCACAAAATATAAGTATAGGATTTAAAATTGTTAAATAAATAAATAAATAATTATGTTCGTAATTCTTATTGTAATGAAAACGTGTATTGAGGAACAACGACTCTACATTTTCGTCTTAGCCAAGTCACCGCAGCCGGTTTGAACCCTTTCTAATAATGTTTACTGTTTTATGCAAGCAGCAAAATTATGATTTTTCCTAAATAATTGAATAATGTTTACCTGCAAAAATATAGGTGTGCATTGTGCTACATTGGTAAGGGATTGGAGAAAAAAAAAAAATCTCCGGACCTACACAATATATGGCAAATAATGTGAAATTGTGAAGAAATACATAGGTCTGACGTTGTGATGATATTCAACGCATAACAAATTTAAACAAATATTATTTACATAAATAACTGTTTTCTCTTGACTGTACTTACCTGTCAAAAAGAGTAAGGGGATCAGACCGGAATGTCAAAGTTTATAGTGGATCAGAACGGAAATAATAAAAAAAAACCAGCTGGGGATCAGATCGAGGGGATCCGACCGGAACAAATCAAAAAAATAAACCGACTTCCAAAACAAAACACTACAAAGCGAAAAATAACTTTCTTTTTTCGAAATCGGTGTCAAAAAACGGAAAACAATAGGTACCAAAGACTGGCTTCGGAAAACAAAGTTATTTTACGCTTTATAGTCTTTTGTTTTTTGAATTTATTTAGTATAGCTGTTCCCCGCGGCGTCGCTCCCGTGGGCCACCCCACAGGACCCGTTATCGGGATAAAAAAAATAGCCTATGTCACTCAGGAATAATGTAGCTTTCTATTGGTGAAAGAATTTTTTAAATCGGTCCAGTAGTTTCGGAGCCTATTCGGTACAAACAAACAAACAAACAACAAAAAAATCTTTCCTCTTTATAATATTAAGTATAGACTAGCTGGCACCCGCGGCTCCGTCCGTGTGATGTAAGTATTTAATCCTTATAATACTAATAAGATTATAGATGCGAAAGTAACGTAGAGTTGTCTGTCTGTCTTTCTATTACCTTTTTTCACGTTTAAATCGCTAAACCGATTTAGAAGAAATTTGGTATGAAGATAGTTTAAGATACTTGATAGGACATAGGATAGTTTTTATCCTGGACATCATCCTTAAGGGGGTGGAATGGGGGGTGGAAGTTCGTAAGATGAGCTAATAATTTGTCAAGTAATGCAGCTCATACACCTTCACTATTATTGCGCGATATAAAATGGCTAAATGGTACTCGCGTGGTGGCTGACCACCTAATCCTCCGACTGCACAGCATAATTTTTTCTTGTTTACAGCTTTTTAGTTCCCTTCTTAAGCAGCCGGGTTTTTGATTTAAAAATTAACTTTTTTTATTTACAACTTTATAGTTATAATTTTTATTTCGTATTACTTTTAAACATATAAGTGGTATGTATTTTTGTAATCAGCTCTTAAAACCCTTCATTTTGATACCCCACTTGATGGGTTTGGAAGAAAAAAAATTGGGACCCGCACAATATGGCGCCCAAAATCCGCCATGTTTGTTTTTTTAAAACTTCACCTGTCTAAGAACACTTGGGCGGTCAAGACTTATCTAACGATGTCTTAATTATAAAAATCCGTCAAGTGGTTTGGAAGATACGAAATAATAAAGAATATTACATACATACAAACATACAAGATACGCGCAAAAAACATAACCCTTTCATTGCAGCCGGGTAAAAAGAAAACACTTTTTATGCACGAGTTCACATTTAATCTCACACTTTTTATACCAGGGCCATAGGCTCGAACATACCAGGGAAATTGTTTTCTGATTGGACGAGATTCTTTTACGACGAACTCAGCATTAATGGATTTTTATCATGAAATTTTTCTTCACATAACTGTAACGCCATAATAATCATGTTTTTGGTACTGAGGAATGAAGCCCAGCACTGAATCCCGCCGTCGTTCAGGCGGTAGGAGATGTGGTGTTCGGGATGTTCCGCCCAGTGTTCTTGACAGTCAGATAGCTCATTTATAGGGAGCTGGTTTGGCTGTAGCGAGAAACGTTCACAGGTGTGTAAGGATTCGAGATGTAGTAAAAAACGACGATCTGAGAAACATTTGGGATCTTTAGACCAACATTACCGTAGGCTTATGGCAGATAAAAACGTATTAATATCGCTTTGCGGTCCCTTGCCCGAGTTCCGAACTTAAGAACTATCGTTTTGAAGAAGATTTGGGTAATGTCCGTCTTTATTTCTACACGTTATTAAATATTTCTTCGTACATTTATTTATGGAAAGTTTTTATTACGCACATTGTTTGGCTTTCTTAAATAAGTACGGTTAGTAATGTTTGTTGTTAAGAGTAAATCTATTTATTGAGTAATTTGTTGTCTAGTAAAAGTTAGGAAGAATTATCCTTATTTTGAAGCTTAAAATGAAAAAAAAAGTTAATTAAAAAATCAAAAAAACCGACTGCTTGAAAAGCGAACTAAAAAGACGTAAACAAGGAGAAAATCATGCTGTGCTGTCGGAGGATACATCTTCGCGAGCTGGCTGACCAAAACCAGACGTATCCTCCGACTGCACAGCATGATTTTCCCCTTGTTTACGTCTTTTTAGTTCGCTTTTCAAGCAGTCGGGTTTTTTGATTTTTTAATTAACTTTTTTTATTTATAACTTTTTAGTTAATTTTTTTTTCGAATTGGGTACATTTATACATATAAGTGTTATATATTTTTGAAATCACCTCTTCATTTCATTCATTTTCAAAGATCTTTATTTAGCATAATAAAAATAACAAAAATGCACTTACCCTAAAAGACACATTAACACATATAACAGGACACTTTATGAGGCTACAAAACATTCGCCTTTCAAAGTTTATTTAATACATTTACTTTAAACTGATTTCAACTTATAATTTTAAACATTAATAATATTAACTTAATATTTTTGCAAATTATTTAGAAGCATTATAATTTTGCTATTTGCATGTAGGTAGGACAAAACAAAAATAAATAAGTAGATATCAGCTGATCGCACGGCAAACTAAAATATATTAGTAGCCGTGCGACCAGCTAACGATCAGCGGACGAAGCCTCCCTGCCGCCCGCGCTCCCGTACTATAGCAGCCGGGGCCGGGGCGGCAACGAGCCTCTCAGGGGTCAAGCCGCTGGTCGCTCGCACCTCAGTTGGTGGGAACAAAAGATAGTGATGCGGTAGGCGGTAAGTGCCGTAACTATCGACATATGGTAATTTGTCTAATGTTGATGAACATAAATTTGAGATCAAGGGGTTAGAGGTATTAATTTTATTCTTTTTATAAAATCTTGATGACACTTTAACTATGTGATTAAATAATAAAGGAAGTTTAATATGTTTGTGTAGTTTTTTAAGATTTGTTTTAAATTTAGTGTTGTAGGATATTTTTACGGCTTTATTCTGGATTACTTGCAATAATTGATGGTTAGAGAGACATGTGCTACTCCAGACGGGACAAGCGTATGTTATACACGGGCGGACAAGTGTAGTGTAAATCCTCAGTTTGGTACTGCTACTTAATTTGCTTTTACGATTAAGTACAGGGTTTAAGGCACCAAGTGCTTGGGCGCCCTTCACACGTAGATTAGAAATATGCTTGGACCAGTTTAGTCGATTATCCATTATGATTCCAAGATAACGCACACAAGTCCTCCAAGGTACTATACAGCCTGCAACTTTTAAACATCTTGAAGGGGGTTGCCTAGCTCTAGAGAAGAAAATAGCTTCCGTCTTATCCTCATTTATTTTCAGTTTCCATTTCTTAAAATAGTCTAGTAGTAAGTCAATAGAATATTGAAGACGACCTATGATAAGATCGGTGTCATCCGAAGAGGTGTATGAAGCAGTATCATCAGCGAAGCAAGCTAGTTTGGTTCTAGGTTGGATAGGGATATCATTCAAGAACAGTAGAAATAAAAAAGGCCCGACGATCGAGCCTTGCGGAACACCAGCTGGTACTTTTTGGGGTGATGATGCAGTTTCCCCAATGAAAACTAGGAATTTGCGATTCGTAAGGTAAGATTGAATAAGTTTAATGAGAGGCATGGGCACCTTCAGAGTAAGTAATTTGTGTAGCAGGCCCTCGTGCCACACGGTATCAAATGCCTTTTCGATATCGAGCAGGAACATACCCGTGGATTGACTGAGATTTAAGTGATGAGATACGTGTTCAGTCACCCTGGCCAGCTGTTGAGTAGTTGAATGAGTAGCACGAAAACCAAACTGCTCCTGGATCAATGACTGCTCAGTGGCACCTAATAGTCTGGTGTAAATTAAAGACTCAAAAAGTTTGCCAACAGAAGGTAACAGGCTTATCGGACGGTAATTTACCGGAAATGCACTGTCTTTGCCGGGTTTTTTAAGTGGTATGATCTTAGCTTTTTTCCAGATGCTTGGGAAATAGCCCAGACCAAGACAACCGTTGAAAATTTTCGTTATATATACTATCGCCTTCTGTGGCAAGTTTTTCAGGAGCAAGTTATGGATTTCGTCATGACTAGCAGATTTACGCGATTTAAGCTTTGTCAGCGCTTTACGAATTTCAAATGGCCTTATGTGCTTTATATAGTCAGAGGTGCATTTATAGGTGTCTATGACTGACATGGAGTTCGAAACCTTATCCTGAAGCTCCGAGTCACAAGGCCAGTTTGTGGTAAGGCTCATATTTTCGCAAAAAGCATTTGCTAAAGCGTTACATTTTTCAGCCGTGCTAGCCGTAAGGGACCCATCCGCAAGTTTAAGGGGGGGTATATCGGTAGATCTAGGCTTGAGAGATTTAGTTAGACGCCAAATATCTTGACTGGGATTATCAACTTTTGCCAGTTTAGCATTCCATACGTTGTCGTAGTAACTTTGGATATTCGTATTTATATATTTTTGAAGGATGTTTATATTACTACGATTAATTCTTTTAAGGTAACCGCTAGGAAGATTCTGCTCATTACGACGCAGATAGTTTTTATAGCGGATTAAACTTTTAATGTACCGAGGAAGTTTTGTGGTAGTATCACCTCACACCTAGAAATCACCTCTTAAAATCCTTTATTTTGATACCCCACAAAATAGGTTAGGAGGAAAAAAAAATTTTGGGTCCCCACAATATGGCGCCCAAAAACCACCATTTTCCTATTTTCTAATTTTCATGTATCCAGTGACACTCGCGGGGTTAAGACGAATCGATTGACGTAAGAACCATCAAAATCGGCCAACGCGTTTGGTCTCTAGAACGCCACATAGGAACAAACATACATACATACATACATACATACATACATACATACATACTTACATACATACATACATAGACTGATAAACACATTACCCTCCTTCGGCAGTCGGGTAATAAGGAAAATATCAGGTAAGGTAAGTCAATCAGACTTAAACCGTAACTTCGGTGTTTGTTTACTTATTACGTGTAGGTAAGTAGCGGTCCTAACATAAAATAAAGAAACGAAACAAGAAAAAAACTTGCTTCGTTATAAACTAAACAGGTATTCAATATTTTTTTTTCTCATGGATGCTAATCAATACATATTATTAATCTGTTGAAAATTCGTTTTTGTACATCGAAAATATTAAAAAAAAAACATTTTTCGTGCATGTGATACTTCTGTCTTCATCTTCAACCGATCCATCAATAAAAGCGACGCCATAGCGATTGGAAGAACGTCGTAAATGTATGGGATTGTCAAGCGCTATCAAAATGTCACGTGAACAATCCCTTACATTTTGGCATTTCGACTATCGCTATCCTTGATAGAATTACACTTAGAATTGTCTTGAAGCTCACTACTCTTACTACACAATATAGCAAGTTACAGTCAGAAATTTCATCTGTGTGACATAGCTACATGATTAGCTCCACACGCTGGGCTAACGTGGTGGACCGTGAATAATAAATCCTTTTTTTAAGGTAATTAAGTTCAGCAGATGTCTGCAATTTGTGGCAGTTGACAGATTGCGTGTTAAAACTGTGCTAATGTTAGCTAAAGTTTCTGTAGTCTTCCTATATTTCCACGCATAGATTAACTGATGCTGATGGATGATGATAACACTGAACTTAATTAAAAATCAATCTGCCTAGCATTTTCCAAACTATATTGGGGTCGGCTTCCTGTCGAACCGGATGCAGGTAACTACAAGTAATTTACATGGGACGATTGCCTATCTGAACTCCACAACCCAGTAGCTGGGTAAAACTATAACTCTTGGCAAGACTGGTGCTTTTGACTATATCCTTAATGACTGTCAAAAATCTACAAATAAAGAGCCGGGGTCAACGTGCTTTCGAGGCATGAAGGAATCTCGCTATGTGAAGGTAGTCACCCATCGACGGAACGACCTATGTAATCGTTGCTTAACCTTGAAGATTGATCCGTGCGGCTTTTATTTTTTAGCTAGACTATGTGGGTATAATATACTTTTCTCGTGGGAATTTACGACCTTAATTTTAAAGAGGAATACTCACGTATGCTCCTTGGATTAAATATCTTACTCTACTAAAATATTTTGCCATCAAAAATCACTTTAAACTTCAGACCGCACAACATTTATTTTTTCTCAGAACACACGACTTTTATAAGAAAACGAGCTCTCCCTCAATACAAGGTTGGAAAATAAATATGCCAAAGACAAATATTATATTTGAGTGCACGAAGTATGCCTCAGAGATTTTGCGATATCCGACGGTGAGGAGGCAAAGGAAATATATACATCATGCATTATTGTAAATGTGAGGCAAGTTGAGTTTGTGCGTTCAAGAATTCATGTGCAACTGGCTTTATTTCAGTACAAGCAATATAATTGTGGAGTCTCTTTTGATACTTTATAACCGACTTTATTAGATTGTCCTAATTGCCTGCTAATATTATAATTCTAAAAGTTTGTAAGTATATGGCTGTTTGTTACTCTTTCACGCAAACACTACTAGTAGACGGATTTTGTTAAAACTTTCTAATACCTATTAGTAACATAAGCATCAGGATAACATATAGGCTATAATTTATGTAGATATTTGAGGGTAGTGCTAATATCACGCGTGCGGCGCCGCGGGCTATAGCGTATAATCTTATAAATGCGAATGCGAATTGGTTTGTAATGCTATCACGCCTTAACAGCACAACGGATTTGGATGAAACTTGGCATATGGATAGACGATAACCTTTTGACAAAGAATACTGAGACTTTTTGTTTCGGCATAATGTTCACTCAGAATAATAAAACACTTTTCACAGGGGCGAAGCCGAGGGCAGAAGCTTGTTTTGAAACAAAAGCTTAATATCTCTTGTTTGAATCAATAATATCATTATTTTGGTACGAAGAAGTGTCAGGGCTCAAAATAGAATTTTATCCTCCCAATAATATTCGAATAAATAGGTCAACCAATCAAGCTTAGATTAATGAGACACAATTAATAATTTATTATTGTGAGATCCCTGATAACCAACGCGCACCAACGGATTATACAGGGTGTATTTTAGGGCTTAGACCAAATTCAGGACTAGTTTCAAATTTGCATGATGCTCTACTTGTGAGTCCTAAATAAAACAGATGCGAAAATTTTCATTAGTATGACGAAAGTACGAGACGCACGGGACCGGTCAATGTGGCGACGCTTGGAGGAGGCCTATGTCCAGCAGTCAACGTCTTTCGGCTGATATGATGATGATGACGAAAGTTAATTGAAAACTTTTTATTTCTACGTCTAGACAGCAAAACACAGAGAGGTAGACAGACTAAGAGATAGGTGGATTAAATTAGGAAAAAGAAAGATGATTAAGGAATCCTACAGCATAAAATGTAGATCTTTAGAGTTGGGCTTGGTTGAAAGACAAGCTGTGTGAGAATAACGACCGTATGCCAATATTCTTCACGATACACTTCATAGTTTATCATTCATAAAGCATGTTTGATAAGAACTGCAATAAAGGCTTTTATTATTTTTATTGTTTCTACATGTAAGCGGATACTGTAACTGGCTTGAACGCAGAAATAAATAATTTTATTCATATAATGCCGTTGCTCTGCACGGTAAAGCTAAGTTAATTTAACTTAACTCACATAACTAAGGTAATTTTTCCAACTACCTACTTACTTACAATCGTCGAATTTGACTCGGCTGGGCAGCGCTCGGGCAGTTGCACGGTATCTTCTCATCCAACTTACCGCAGTGTCTCAAGGCGAAAGTCTATGACCGGGTTGTGTTGCCAGTGACAAAATACTAGACTCAAACGTGGTCACTCACAATGGGCCTAATCAGAAGGCTTCTAGTCACCTAGGAGGCAATGGAGATGGTTGTGCTCGGAGTTTCCTAGCGTGATCGAATCAAAAATAAGTAATCTTTATTCACAGTTGTACCTTTAATCACAAGTAATGCTTAAACTAAAGTTAAAATACACAAAATTATTAGCATTTGAGGCCGAACTAGGCATAGCCTGTATTTCAGCCTTCAACGCCGTTTCCCTTGAGTTGCAATTAATAGTATTTCGAATATGCTGATCCCATTCTTGAATCTAATACAAAGTTAATAAGTATAATATAGTAATAAAAAATGAAGAAATAACGTAATGCAAAAATGAAGACTTCTGGAGTGGCGATCGCGTCATGTTGGTAGGCCTCCCACTAGGTGGACCGATGAAGGTTGCGGAGATCCGATGGATATGAGACGCACGGGACCGGTCAATGTGGCGACACTTGTGGGACGCCTATGTCCAGCAGAGGACATCTCTCGGCTGAAATGATGATGACGCAGCTTAGTTTACTTTTGTCTCCGGTCAGCACAAAGTATGGAAAGTTTCTTCAGCTATGCGAACTAAACCATAACTAATTTAGCCTTCTCTTTGGTCTGCAACCATCCTAAATTACCTACATTATTCACCAATCCGTGGAGTTTAGGACAGGCTGTACTTTTACTCTCTAATACCTACTACTTTTAAGTGTACAACAAATATAGACTGACTACAAACGGAAAACTCTTGTAGAAGGAACAGCCAATAACACTGTCTGACCTCGTTAGATACTAAGATCTCGCTTGAAATTTATCTGCGACATTTTATCATGAAAGTTTCTACATTTATTGCAATAGCAACTGCTAGCAGATAGTAATAATTTCTTTTTACGTTGTGACTTTTAATTTGTTTACAATCTATTAGAGGTACTCGTATGAATTAACATCAAAGACTTTTACTGTAGGATCAACTCTGAAATATTAATCTCATTTATATACACTTAAATCGATAAAATGTAGCAACAGTCAATTACATTTATTTTTCATAAACCAATGGTAATCCCATAGTAAAATAAGGTTATTTATATTCATGAGGGGTGAAAGTATCACCCCCTGAAAGATTGCCAAATTACATGTCAAAAAATACATGCCGAAAAATGTTTTTTTTTTCTCAGTCTATTCAAAGGGAAAGCTGGCTAAATTATTCACACTACACTAGCATTAACAGTAGTAGGTAGTGTTAGAATCCATCAGGCCACCTCAATTACTAGGTGTTTAAAATGTTTTAGACCAGAATTAATAGCGTCGAAAAAAGTGTGGTAAATATAGCCTAATATCGGGGTAACCACCAAATTGCTATCGTGTTTACATAGACCACTGGCATACCAGTGTAAATAAGTAAAATTATCCAGTAAACTAATATTATAAAAAGGTAAAATTAATTGTTCATTTAAGGGGTTAATCTCTAGAAGTATCGATCCGATTACAAAAACTCTTTGACTGATGTAAAGCTTCACTGTTCCTGAGTGCCACAGGAAACTAATCATCCTGAAAAAATGCATCTTCCAATGGTATAAACCACGGGAGTGAGAAATAGCCAATAACCTCTAAAAAGTTTTATAAGCTTTGACAGAAACCATACTTGTATTAAGGTAACTGTTGCTGTATTTGCCTCGTTGGTCCAGTGATTGCAAGCACTACTGATGAGAATGAGGTTCTGGCTTCTGTTCCTAGATTGGGTGAAAGTAATAATAAAATAAATTTATTCATGAACTAAGGACTAGATACATTGCATGGTGAAGTGAGACAGTCATTAAAAGTTTTCATCTAGTTAGTGGGTGCAGTACTGTTCTTCTAGATAGGTGACGAAGTCACCTGTGTTTAAAAGAATCAGTTGCGATCCCCTGTAGTAAAAAATACGGGTTGACTTTTATCAAGAACATGTGGTCAAAATTACATTGTTAAAATCAAACACAAAAATAAACAAAAAAAAAATGCTTTAAAAACAATATAAAGTTAAATTAAAATTGTACTAAATCGAATGTCAAAATAGGATATAATATTTAATAATCAAATCAACAAAAAATTAAAATATATGTGTTAAGTGTGATTGTGAGTAGTGTACCTATTTGTGTTAGTGTAGTGTGTGTTAGTTTTCTATGTGGTGTGTGATGCATGTTTGTGTTGGCGTAATCACTTCCTTATGAGTTCTTCTGTTTCGTTGTAGTTTAGGTTCAGTAAGTAGGAGCGAACAGTCCTTTTGCAAATACGACATCTTAATCCGTAAATTGGAACTATTGCATTAATTTTATTGTAAACTGATGGGCCAAGATAGAGGGCGAACTTTTTAAAAAATGTTGTGCGTGGTGGTGGGATTGTGCAGACGAGGTCTTTTCGGCGTTTAGAAATGTTCTTAAAAGGTGTTCTTTTGTGTTGTAGTAGGGTTATTTGTAAGATGTATTGTTGTCTAACATTAAGTAGTTTACATGTTTTATAGAGTTCTGTGGTTGGGAAGATAATGGGTCTGAACGTAGCCACTTTTAGAATAGCTCTGTGAGCTATCTCCAGAGGCTTGAGTATGGTCTTTGCGGCACCACCCCAGCAAGAAATACAATAAATGAGGACTGACTGGCAAAGAGCAAAGTATACGTTTCTAATAATAAAAGGGTTGGCTACATGACGCAGAGTTTTAAAAACATAAATAAGCTTGCGTATGCGACCCGCAAGGATGTTAATATGTGACCCGAAATTAAGGTTTTTGTAAAAGTATTATGGAGAGTTTTTAATCTGGGATTTCTCAGTAGAAACTCGGAGTCTAGATTTGTATCCGGTGAAGAGAAGCTATGTTTAATACCTACATTATGTTGAGAGTTGATAATAACTTGTTAAATAGGGGTGTACTCTCCTCGGGGCATTCTGGAGTGTTTTGGTTACTGTAAGTACAATGGAGCCTTAGCAGTCAAATCCAAATACTCTCTGTTTGCTGATTTTTTACCTGAAATAAAATTATGATATTACTGAATATCTGAGACTACGTAATTTTTTAATAGATTAAACAAATAACAGTGTAGCTGAATTTCTAACAGAGAAAATATATTTGTTGATTAATTGATGTGTTGAATGATAATTGAATAGTTGGTCTGAATAATTTTTAAAATATTAGTTCACCTTGCATAAATAATGTAAATGTTTGCATGCCAATGGTAAAATATGGATGAGCTTTAATTAATCATAACAACTATGTGTATTACCCATATTTGCAAAAAATCTTTTCTATTCTTCGTGAGAAGAACTTAAATTTTAATTCTAATTTTAGTCCAAGATGGACATCAATATAGTCTTATATATGTCATCGACCAAGTGATTAATCACTGCACTATGTCTAATGCCCGGGAATTATGAATCAAGTCAAGTCATATCGGGCAATGTAATGAATACTGATTTACATTTCTATATTTATCACATTGTCTGGTCTATATGAATATTGCTACGTAACGGTTGGGCAATTCGATAATTATGGTCAATGAATTAGTGCAACAGCGAGCCAAGCAAGCTCGGGAGCTTAGGGCACCCCGACACGGATAGGTTGGGTTCGAAGGGGATGATCAATCTCCTTCATGTTTGGTTACTTTAGACCTTGCAGACAGAAATAAGAAGGTCGAAGGTCGAAGGAGCCCCGTGAAGCAGCTCCGTCTTTGTAGCTCAAATAGTAGCCGCACTTACCTATTCTATATTAAAATCAATTTCAACATAAAAATAATTTAAAAAAACATCTTTATATTACCCGGCCCATTAAGTGATAGGCATCATTCAGAAAACCCGGTAAAAATGATTATTTTAATAGTTTTTATCATATTGCCTACTCATATTAGGCATTTTAAAATTGTCTGGGCTTATAAATAATGCCGTATTAATCACTTGGTCCATATCCATATATGAACATTGAGCGAAATTCAATTATTCCATTACAAAATACGTCGTGTTTCCTCTCACTCCGTCGTATCATGTCTCAAATATTTATTCAATTTCAACTGATGTGGCTTACTAAATTGACTATCGCAAGGTCTCATTTTCCAAATAACCGAAATCCTTTGAAATTCACCTCATTTTACTGAAGACATACTCGTGAACCTTCAGTTACACCGAAATCAGTTACAAAGCTCATTTTGTACTGTTATATTGTTCCTTTGGTAAATTCTGAGTAATATACCATTATGTAGGTTCAGATACATCGATGTGATGCCGTTAGCTGCTTTAGGTAGGTAGTAGTCTAAAAAATAAATAAAACCAATAACTTTTTTGGCACGTAGGTATGATAATTTTACGTGATTGGGATTAAATTACTAAATTTAAATAATTTAATGTCTATTCCTGGCAGGATATAGACACTTATTTTTTCAGCACTTCTCGCTTCACTGGCATTTTTTTTGATATGACGGTAATTAAGTTTTTTCCGGCCCAAAACATAGTTACTTCCATGGCGTAGTGTGTGACACCGCGAAGGTCAGTTTGGCTGCATGTTTTGGGGCTCTGCATTCACACACTGCTTTTGTTCTGTCAATATCACTTTGCGAGGTTGGAGTTACACCTCGCTACTTGGCTTCCGAGGCGGTTCAAGGATTTCAAACTGAAGTTTTTTAAACGAATGAATTCGCAGGAAAAACTAGCACTGGGATAGAGGGAGCATATTCTGTGCAAGATCAACAAAACGTTTTACGCCAGTGCTTCTGCAATATTGAACGCCGGACGTCAATTTCCTGCCCCTTGTCCTGTTTTATTTTAGTATGGGATACTGTTTCCATTTTATTATTTTAACATTGTTGATAAGAATTATTAAAGCAAAAACCACAAAACGCGCTCGTTACCTGTATTTAAAAGACTCGTGAAAGAAAATAAGCTGTCGTTGTGATTGTTCTTTTTTTTTGACATAATTTGCGGTGATTGTCGTTAGTCATTTACTTTCATTGGTTATACATGTATTGAGTATGTATGTATCAAAGAGCAGTGGTGGCCCAGTGGTAACGGCCGCAACTTACAACTTACAAACTTACAAGTTGTAGGTCGTGGGTTCGAACCCAGGCAGGCGATTTACTTTGTGTAAATTATTACATCACCTCTGCTCTCAAAATGTTGACGGAAAACATCGTGAGGAAACCGGCATGTCTTAGAACCAAAAATTCGAAGACATGTGTCATCCACCAACATGCACTGGGCCCGCGTGGTGGATTACGGCCTATTCCCTCTCACAGAGAGGAGGCCTGCACGCACAACGGACCAAATGCGAGTCTAAGTGCGGACAATACATCCATCTATCCTATCCTATCCTATGTATGTATCTATTATATAGCATATGTATGTGTTTGTGTATCAATTATAATATTATTGTATATTTATAGTAAATATTCATGATATTATTTATTACACCAATGTCAACCCTACTTCATGTCCAGGCAATAACTGTCTATTCCAGGTTGCCTGGAAGAGATCGCAGTATGCGATAAGGCCACCCGTTGTTTGTATTTTAATTCTAAGTTTACTTTTCTTTGTTTTAACCTGGTGTACAATAAAGTATACATAAATACAAAAATAAATAAACATTTTTTTATTTTAAAAAGTAATGTAATATGTTAATGGTATTGGAGCAAACTGGCAACAAATAACAGACCAATCCAGTGATTGTTGAAATCATAGGCAAATATATTATGCATAAACTCAAGCCTTTTTTATACGCCTTTTCCTTCGAAGATAATTACTTAAATATTATTTAAAGACACAAAATTATTATTTAAAAAACATCCCGCTTTGATTAATAAAAACAGTTAACAGACTCAACAAATTCAATTTTAATAAAACAATTTATATAGTTCTCTCGAAATACTTTTTTATGATTATTTTTCATTTTACTTTGACCTTTTAAATGTTTCCGTTTTTTGCTTGGACACAAGAACCAATAGAAACGCCGGCCGAATCGGTGTTCTAGATGTCTTTCATAAAGGGTAGACACATAATAGGTACCTTCTCCTTTTGTTAATATACAGGAATTTGTAGAAGGCCCTCCGAAGGGACTGCTTAGACGGACATGCAACGATCGCATCGGTGATGTCATTCCTAAAGATCTGGTGTATATAATAAAATAAAATCCCAACAAGCACACAACGTGCATAATGATCGTGGTAGAAGCAAAAGGAAAAACTGCAAGTGTTTTTGGCTGCCGCTTACTCGTAACGATAGCTAATATTCCTGCAACGGCCATTGATCAATTACTGTCCACCTCGATACACCTTGTGTAAACAGCTATCGGCGCAAGCAACATAATGCCATCATGTCCACGAACCATATGCAGGTATTTGCATAAACTCTATTAGTTTATGATTACATCCAATCAATATTAAAATAAACATGGGCTTAACTTAAGTAAATTAATCGTGTAGCTTCCGTCGCCTAGTATGTCAAATGTGTAAACATACTAGTATGTTTGATATCGGGACAAAGACCGACAACTGAAGTTTTTAAGTCTGCTTGCTGTTAGGGAAATAAGTTTAGCGTTTTAAGCATTGTGTCAGGATTTTGTTTAATGATTAAATTTGGTGTTAATATCAGTATCTATCAGGGTGACTTTCTTTCAGGGAGAAAATAAGAATGAAAAAAGAAAAAGAGTTTTTGGTAAACTATGGTATTATATCTGAAATTCGACAAAACTTGAAAAAATATAAATTGAACAATGGATTAGTACATTTTTATATTCGCTTAACTCGACGAAATGTAAGGCACAGTATACTTATTTTTTTAGTTCAGTGCAAAAGTTAGTCGTCATCTTTAGTTTACTCATTACTCACACACACAAAGTACTCATTACTTACACCCCCTGAAACATTGCTAACGTATTAAAAAAAAACCGGGCAATTGCGAGTCGGACTCGCGCACGAAGGGTTCCGTACCATTATCGCAAAAAACGGCAAAAAAAATAGGTTTGTTGTATGGGAGCCCCACTTAAATATTTATTTTATTCTGTTTTTAGTATTTGTTGTTATAGCGGCAACAGAAATACATCATCTGTGAATCTCAATCAACTGTCTAGCTGTCACGGTTCATGAGATACAGCCTGGTGACAGACAGACAGACAGACAGATAGACAGACCGCGGAGTCTTAGTAATAGGGTCCCGTTTTTACCCTTTGGGTACGGAACCCTAAAATTCAACCTGTGTTGTTTGACACTATATTAAATTATTCAAGCTAGCTTAAACTAATAAGCGTTACGTTTGTTGTTATTCATTAGCAGTGATGTTTTACAATTTGTCAATCAATTTTTGTGCCCAATTTTTCCCAACTGTGTTAGGGTCGGCTTCCAATCAAACTGGATACAGCTAAATCCTCTAAACCCCCGACAGAAAAAGAGGGGTGTTATAAGTTTGACGTGTGTACCTATGTGTTTGTGTATTTGTATATATTTGTTTTCGTGTATATGTATGTGGCATCGTAGCTACTAAACGGATGAACCGATTTTGATTAAGTTTTTCTTTCCAAGCTGAAATTTTAGCTCTTATTTTAGAATCGGTTATTTTCGTAAGATATCGTGTCATAATTACATGTTCGACAGATTGTTAATCGAAGCGTGTCTATTACTGGATAAATTATGTAGATTGAAAAGAAGGAAATAAAAAAAAAATTGTCGGTGTATTTTTTTATTTTTACTTGTACATGAAGCGAATGTCTATCTGAGCTCCACAACTCTACTGAGTTCTCCCAGTTACTACTGGGTAACACAATATACTTTGACATCACTGGTATCAGATTTTCTGGCTCGGCCCCACAATAATATCAATATTGACATAAATTTCTGCCCACTCATGTACATCATTAATGTTAATAGTTCATTATCTGTGAAAGTGCGGGCGTTAAATTTCTTTCAACGCTTGATTGAGTCATTGTTTTCAATATCCACAAATAGCTTTCTCGCGTAAACATTTACTAATAGAATAATACGAGCAACAATACGCAGAAAACATAACAGAAAGGGATTAAGTTTCACAGCAAAGTAAACAAAACAGAGTTCAAAGAATCTGTTTTTTAACAACTTAAACCACAGAAGTAACAAGACAGGGAAAAAAGCTATTTATAAACTCGTTAATATTTTTACCCGCGTCATTCGCAATAGCTCGAAAGCTAACTCGACAAAAGCACTGTGGCTGAAATAACTTCCCGCTATAAATTCAAGCTGAATTGTGCAGGTTGAAATGCTGCTTGTGTATAACTTCAATTGAAATAAGCATACGCGAAGGCGACTCCATTTTCCTGGCGATAAACGAGTTTCCTGACAATCGATATGAACAACCATTGGTGTACGTTTTTAAAAGGTGCCGAGAATGGAAAACTAAACTGTTTCCGTATTTTTGGCCAATGGACTTTATAATGGAAGTTTTTTTTCATATACCAAATGGCTTTATATTTACTTGTTTTGTTTGTGACAGACTTTGTTATCAGATTAGGAAATAATTTCAGAGCTGAAAAACAAGTTTAAGTCTTTATAATATTTGTTTAAATTTATTTATCACACAAATACGAATCTCATTTCATCGTAACTAAATTTACAAAATGAACAGGACTTATAGCCACCAACACATCCTCTCGAAAGAATGCACGTAATCAGGCATATAAACGCCAACGATCCTTACCTCGCAAATGGAGCTTGAAAAGCAATTATGTACATGTAATTACCGAATATCAGCTCATTACTAAAGACCCAATTAGTACCACTTGCCTATCAGGAACGTTATGTCACGTGTTGTTTTCGGTGAAAATGGCTAGTGTAGGCACTATGAAAACAAAACTACAAAACAGTACAGAAAACTATCATCATCATCATCATCATATCAGCCGAAAGACGTCCACTGCTGGACATAGGCCTCCCCCAAGCGTCGCCACATTGACCGGTCCCGTGCGTCCCGCAACCAGCGGATCCCCGCAACCTTCACCAGGTCATCGGTCCACCTGGTGGGAGGCCTTCCAACGCAACGTCTTCCGGTTCGCGGTCGCCACTCCAGAACCTTTCTGCTCCATCGGCCATCCGTTCTGCGAGCAATGTGCTCTGCCCACTGCCACTTGAGTTTAGTTTAGTTTTTTCAGAAAACTATATGAAAGCAAAACTTAATGAAAAACACACAAAATATAAATAGTATTGAAAACTTGCAAAATGGCGCTGACATAATACTTTAAAAAAACTTATTACTATAATAGCTTTTTCCCACGTCATCGCTCCCGTGTCCCATCCCAGAGCAATTGTGCAGGCAGCTTATGGGATAAAAACTAGCCTAATAAGACTCGGTAACAAGAATATTCGTAATTGAATTAGTAGATTCTTATAGATATATACCTAGAAATAGACAGTTAAGTAAACGTTATAGCGAATACAACCCAATTAATGCCACTTACCCGTCAGTAGAGGTATCTGTTCGTTTCGGAGAAATATGGCTAGTTCAGGCACTATGAAAACAAACCTTTATAAATTTACTTATAAATGTCAAATATTGACATAATATAAACAGTAATAATCCCACTATCACACTAATATTATAAAGGCAAAGGTTTGTGAGTGAATTTGTGTTTGTATGCTTGGTAATTCTTCATTATCAAACGGGTATATACGGATCTGGATGAAATTTGGCACAAAGATAGATTATAGTCTGGAATAGCACATAAGATACTTTTTATCCCGGGAATATGTTCCTTAGCACTCATTTATTTTCGCCATTCACGCGGGCGAAGCCGCTGGCAGTAGCTAAAATAAATTGTAATAAAAAAATATTCTATGTAATCACAAGACCAAGTAATTATCTTTAAAAAAATATCTAATTTTCTAGTATATATAATAATTTCACAAAGGCAAATCGAACCATCTAATTTAGCTTATCCTAGGGGGCTCAAATTATTTTTTAAATTAGTTTTTATTTTCAAAGCAGGTCACTCCCAATTACAGCAAGCAGGTTACTGTCAGCCAGTATCACTAACAACTCCTATACCCCATAATATCCAGCTGTTTCTTCATAGGGCTACCATTGGTTGTTCATTTTGTCAAGCTCATCGTACCATTTTCCCCCCGGTGGGTTCCCGCATTGTCGAGGTGGGGATATGACCGTCTGATGGCGGACGCGGTAGGGCCGCAGGTGAGGTCCCTATCCCCCGCGGCTGATAAGTGGTAGGTGGTGGGGCCACTGATCTGACCCGTCACAGAGGGACCAAGGGTGCCATACACGGGGTCATCTGGCGCCCACGTGCTGGTTTAATCCCTGGGGTGGTCACGGCGTGCAATGTGTTCTGGTGCGCCGGGTTAATGGGGAGTACACCCCAGAGGAGGCTCCGGTGACAGACAACCGCGGCGGGTTCGCAGTGAGTGCTAACGCGAGCCCGTGCTCGCGCCATAAGCGGCACAGGAGGACACCGGATTGGTGTTCCACATAATTGCGCTATGTCCCCGTGGTAGCGCAGCATGCCTGAGCATTTCTTCAAGCAAAATACAAAAAAAAAACGTACCATCTTCTGTTTGTAAACAAACACACATTATTTCATACTTTCTACTATTGTTATAATTGCAAAAGTTTGTGAACATGGGTGTCAAAATCCACCAAACGGATTTCGAAAAAATTTGGCGCACAGATAGTATACATTCTTCTTTCTTTCTTTTGTTTTTTTTTTCTACAAAAAAAACGTTGCCCCGCACTTGGAATTTCTGCCTGTATCGTGGGTGCGTTTACAAACATTTAAACTCACATACACAAGACACACAGATTCGAAACAACTATCTGTAGGCCAAACAAATATTTGTTCCGTGCGGGAATCAAACCCGCGACACGTACCGCAGCAGCCGATCGCTCAACCACTACGCCAACCGTGTCGTCAAACATTGAAATTGTTATACTATAAGTGGGAATAACACAAAAACACATTTTATACAGGAAGTAGGTTTCTTTGGGGTATTTTATGACTTTCACACAAGCTAAAAGCTAAGTAAACATAAAATCCTGTTCAGTTCAGTGAAGAGACATTAACATACTGAAAGTTTCTACAAAACGTTACACAAAGGCATAATACATCAGTTGACGTGTAATATATCGCAGATGATTTACATGCAGCCACCTAATAACGTGGGAGAGACTTCATTTATCATTCACACAATACTTCACAAGTCCCCACTCCCGACGCTATGTTATTCTTTTGTGTTTACAAGTAGCTACTGTGAAAACTTCAAGGGGCCGGGTTTATTAAGAATTAATTTTGGTAGGTATATATTTCATCTTAAACCTATTCTACTAAATTTATTTGTCTAACACCTAGGAATAGTTTTATCCCTATACAAAAAGTAATTACCTCCACTAAACTCAATCAAATTGACAGGTACCCATAGCTTGATATTTACTGACATCCGTTATGGATTTTTCCGTTTTCATGGCAGCAACGGAACTGGCGGCTAGGTTTCTGAAGCATAATCAAAAAAGTTCTCCATTAAGAATTACTTAATTAACCCTCCACCCGTCCTTGCGCTAAAATAGCGACGCTCACCGTCGCATGGGGTCTTCTGAGACCCCAAGAATATTTATTAAATGAAATTATAATCTATATTTTATGTATTTGTAGCTGCATCAACGCCACCACCTAAGAACTATCTGTAAATAATCTTGCGTCGCGCAAGCCAAGTTTTCGGCGCGATTTGATCGTATACTACAGTCCAACATCAACCGTTGAGCTATTGCTCGGACCAGATATAACACCTCTGGTCGATGGATCCTCCCAATGGAGTTTGGCGGGACTTCCTGTTCCGCATCCCTTCAAATATTGTTTCGATGGATTCTATTTGGGTAGCTAGCTATTCTTTAAGGAAGATATTGCAAAGAAGTCATTTATTTATACTATCTTAAAATTAACAGAGATAAAAAAGAGTATATTTTTACTTTTTCAACTTAAAAATCACTTTTTAATAGGAAAAAGGGCTTTATTAAATGACTATTTGAAATAAAGAAACACTAAAGATTAAAGTAAAGATATAAATCAGCAAAAACAAAACAAAAAGTACTTAGTACTTATTAGTATCTTGTTTTATAAATTATTTATGTATTTTACTATCCGAAGTAGTTAGTTTTTTAATATCCGAATTTAATTATTGTTTTATTTTTTATTTTGTACACCTACCACTGTTGTGTCCTTTTTGAACCCGAAGGTTGACTGGTAGAGAATGCCATGCTGCATTAAGTCCGCCTATGTATAACCATTGTACATGAAGTTTTAATAAATAAATAAATACTTTCATTATTTATAAATGAATTGGTGCTATAACAAAACCGTCTCAGATTCTACAGCTAAAAACAATCACCAATTTACCTGATTATAGGACCAAACTGAAAACAACCATGTTATTTATTCTGGTACCTACTTTTATTTTACGGCATCTAATCAGTGTTTTGAAGGTGTACTTGCTTCGCACCTTTCGGGTAAAATTATAGCGTGGAATTACCCAAGCAGCATTATGACGCTTGTAAGCATTATTGTATCAGTATTTATAAGATTACGTCAGGTTTTGTTTACGTAGGCTCTTGGGTGTTGAGGTTCCAAGGAGGTGGGCGTTTCGTAATGAATTAAGTAGACTTTGTATATGAGTATGTAATGTCTATAAACTTATTTATACCTACCATGTCTGTGCTTACATAAATATAAACGCAGATAGAATCGATGCGACAACCCTCTTGTATAAAAATTACAGAGAATTAAAAGAACAAAATAAATGAAAATGTGATTCTTATTCTTTATTGCACACGAAACATAAATAAAGAAACAAATACAATGTACAGGTTATGTACAAAGGCGAATTTAACCCATAATTGGGTTCTCTAACAAAGAACCTCAGTTGTTTAAGGCAATTTGCTTATGAGGATAGTGCATCAAAATGCACACCAACATTCAAAGTTCAAAATCGTTTAATATTTATTTAAAAATATAACATACTAAATAAACTCAATAGATACGTGTACAGCACCTAATGTTATAAACATAATACATAACTAAAATCTTACATTTGTAAATACATTTTTATGTGTCATGTTCATAGGAAATGCTCCTTTATTCTTCTCTTGAAACCTCCAACGAAACGCTATCCCGTATAGAGTTTGGCAGAGTATTCTAGAGGTGGAAAGCACGAACAGTAAATGATCCACCGTAACGACTTGAGGAGTGGGGACGAAATCGACGGAGAAGAGATGATGAGCAACGCCAAGGTTTTCTCTCGGAACAAGATACTCAAGGCACTCTCGAAGATACGAAGGAGGGTTAGGATTGTGAAGAACAGAAAAGAGTAAAGAAAGAGAGTGGATGTCACGGCGCTGTCGAATAGGCAGCCACTTCAACCTCCTCCGAAATTCCGACACATGGCATGATACAGGACAATATGTGATGTCACATATTTGTCCTGTCCCACCCAGAGCCAACGTTTTTCATCATTATGGGCGATGAGACGATTATTTTAACTAAGATAATCTCGAATGTCAGCTGAAAGACGCCACCAATTCCATTCGTAATTAGACACTAAAGTTTTTGTAGGCAAAACTTTCCTGACTATTGTAATTGTTCATAAGTTTCATTGAAACAGTAATTTTTGGTAAACACTGGATAGCTCAGTGAATAACTTGAATAATTAAACTTATTTCTGTGAAAACTACTTTGAAACTAAATAATAAAATAAGAGATTTCTAAATTTACTTTGCTTGAATTTAAAATTAACTGTACTTTTTCTTCGTCGTATCGATAATTCTACAATTATACACGTTTTGAGCAGAATTCAGCCACATCAACAGCGTTTTCAATTTGCATTGCGTAAGTGAATTCGGCAAGGCAAAATCAATCAATCAATCTTTTATTCAACACAATCTTTTGGTCATAAAAAATATAACTTACAAAGTATTTATTCCAAATAAGTTAAGTTTCGCTAAGGGAGCTTTCTGATGGTACGGCGCCATTCAAATTACGTCGATAGGCGATATCGCTTACATATTTTCTAAGATAATTTCAAGAGCAAATCGGTCGAATTGCATCGCATTACGTCTATTTTAGCTTAGTAAAAATCGCTTTACAGTGATCTATACTAATATTATAAAGAGGAAACATTTTTTTGTTTGTTTGTTTATTTGTACCGAATAGGCTCCGAAACTACTGGACCGATTTGAAAAATTCTTTCACCAATTGAAAGCTACATTATTCCTGAGTGACATAGGCTATTTTTTAATCCCGAAAACGGGTCCTGTGGGGTGGCCCACGGGAGCGAAGCCGCGGGCAACAGCTAGTAATAAATAAATCGAATCGTGGCGGGCCATCAAGAAGGTCGCTAAATCTGATGCACTTGGTGGAAGTTATATTTGTTTAATCTCAGGTTTGATAGCACGAACATTATTCTTCGTCCGATGCAGTCGTTTAAAAAGTAACATCGGAGCGATGTCCTCATCCTAATAGATATCAATCAGTATTTACTTTACAATAAAGTGATATTCCACTATCGAAATAAGTAGCCTTCATCGTATAACTGTATCTATTTTGCAACTGGAAATACCAAACGAAAAGTTTAAAGTATATTGTAGATAGCAGTACACAAATAAATTAAAACCGAAGCAAACTCAAGCCTTTTTCAGCTTTTCCTACTACTTTTCCTTTTTACTACTTTTGAATTTAAATCTTTGTGTTTTAGTTTAGAGTTCAAAGTAAACAGAAAGTAGCAATTTATAGTGAAGGGCCGATCTAAACGTTGGTACATTAAATGCCGATGGAAAAGTTAAAGTTTATTTAGAAGAAAGTAGGTACCTACCACAAAATTAAATACAATATTAAAAATATATACTTTTTTTTTAAAATTATCTTTTCATTTACCAAGCCTAGATTCGAATCTAGATCACCAGAGTTCTATCGCAAGATGGCACCAATGTATAGATAATAATCGTAATTATTTTGATTAAATAAATATGTTAAATAAAAAAAATAAAAAACAATTTTTCAGTACAAATCGGCAGTTTCATACTTTAACCCTAATAATATATTTAACAGAGTTTTTGACTGTAGCTTAAATACGATTTGATAAAGTATATAAACTACCCAAAGTATATTATTAAGTCTATCATCATATAAGTAGGTTTGTATTTTTACCCTACTACGGCGAAGCTAAAAGGAGAGTTATGATTTTGTATCTTTACACCTATCGCTGCAAGGGTGCAACGGTACAACCGTATTGTTGGCCATGCTCGATCAAGCATAACATCTCACCTACACGCATAGATTATACTTCTGCACCCCAATTACGTAACAAAAACACACATAGACACACACACACGTCACAGAAACACACATAGTCAACGATTAAATTATATAAGCTTCTGCACTGCGTGTTACAGATTCAATCACAGCAAGGAATACCTATGTAGGTTTATACATAGGAGTTAGGTTTGAACGGATCTACAAATAATAGGTGTGAGTGTGCGTAAAAGATTAGTTTTTCTTTTAGTTTTAATTTTTTATGTGTCACATAGACGTATCTTGGCATACACACATACACACACACACATTTCATCTATATTTTTGTAAACGCAATCTGTATTCGGAGAGAGAGGTACAGGAGATATTCCTATAACACAGCATTGTGCGTTAAACTTAAATTTAATGTGTGTGTGTGTGTTGGAGTGGGGGGTGTACTATAGGTGCACCTCGCCGAGCCCTTCGGGGAATACAGTATTATGTGTGTTAGATTCAATGTAGTAATCACCTTATCGTAATACCATATTCTGATCGTACAAAAAACCTTATTATGCTAACAGAACATGTAAAACATACAGTATAGTTACAAATACCGTAGTCGGTGAATAAGCTTAGAAACAGAGTAACCTTTGAGTAAGAATTCTTATAAATTTACCAGCCTCACGAAAGTACCGTCCACAACTTATTGTTTTTCACACACAGCTTTTTAACACATGTTCCTAAGACTAGTAGTACAGTGCTCACTGTTCTAAGGAAGCAATAAATCCTGACCAACTTCCACGCTGTAGTTTAAGTGATTCTATTTGCTTTCTCACACGTTTTCCAACGATTTATTTTTAACATGTGTTACGTTTTTAAAAAGATACCTACTCTAGGGATTTTGAACCAATATTTGATTAATGTTCGGTAATCAGTTACATAAAATATTCACCGTTAAATTTTAGTCTTTTCAATCCCGTGGAGGGTCGATCGGATACATGAAATATATCGATTTGTAAAGAAGTTCATAATCATTTACAAAGTGGCGTCGTTCCCGTGGATCGTCTTACAGGAACTGCCCATTTTCAACCGACTTCAAAAAGGAGGACGTTCTCAATTCGACTATTATATTTTTTTGTGTTTGTTACGTGATTACGCCGCCAATTATGAACCAATTTTGATGATTCTTTTTTTGAAAGATGCTGGTTATTATTAAATGGTGTTTTTCTACTCATGTGACCCCAATTATGGTTTTAATTTTATTGAAGTCTGTTTTATTATTATGATAAATAATTTTATGCAGGATAAAAACAAGTGGATGTCACTAAGCAACAGTGTTGCTTTCTGTGGGTGATTAGATAAGTATGTCCAGAAATTACCTTTTACAGGTATATAAACAAGCACCTTTTTAGGGTTCCGAAGTCAACAAGGAACCCTTATAGTTTCGCTCTGTCCGTCTGTCCGTCCGCAGCTTAGCTCAGAGAATCTAAGTACTACAAAGTTATAATTTGGCATGTATATGTCGCAGGGATATGATGAAAACAGGGAATTGATCAAATCTCTAAGCAAAATTGGTTCAGTGAAATGACAAAAATAACTTTTCTGTAGTAATTTAAAGGTTTATTTTGTACGTTGAATTAGTATTTGTGTGGCAGAGCCGACGGTTGGACTATTTCTGTATGCAGGGTCTAAAGTAACCTAACACGAAGGAGATGACGGGAGCTGAGTTCGCTCGCTTTGCTCGCTCACTTCAGCTCC
Source organism: Anorthoa munda (assembly GCA_945859665.1). Taxonomy (NCBI): domain Eukaryota; kingdom Metazoa; phylum Arthropoda; class Insecta; order Lepidoptera; family Noctuidae; genus Anorthoa; species Anorthoa munda. The sequence continues at coordinate 7,794,653 of OX243913.1, read as the reverse complement.
CGTCATCCCCTTCGAACCTAACCTGTCCGTGTCGGGGTGCCCTAAGCTCCCGAGCTCGCTACGCTCGCTCTTAGAGAGATTTGATCAATTCCCTGTTTTCATCATATCCCTGCGATATATATACATGTTCATTATTCCGACAAAGTGGTAACATAAAATAATGAAAAAAAATTTTTTTCGGGTACCTCCCATAGACGTAAAGTGGGTTTTTTTTTTCTCATCTATCCCATGTTGTGTGGTATCGTTGGATAGGCCATTCAAAAATATTAAGGGTTTGTTTAAACCATTTTTCGATTCAGAGATTCATTTGCGTAAAATTAAGCTTTAAGTTGCAAATTTATGTTAGAGTCAAGTGTCCCCCCCCCCTGCCAGCCAAATGGTTGCTCTTGGCTATGTGAAAAAATGCAGGCAGTAGTAAATATAACGAAATTCAAAGGAAAATTATCACGGATAACAAGGCTTTACAAGTTTACGAGTAATAGTCGACCAACTTATAAAATGTACTTGGAACAGTAAAAATTTTGTACAAATGCCATTGAAAAATTACTTAAATAAAGTTGGTAGCTATGTAAAACAAAGTAAATATAATGCTTACGAACCATGTAAAAATATACAAAAATGAAATCATAACAGGCTTTACAAGTTTACGAGTAATAGTCGACCAACTTATTAAATGTACTTGGCACAGTAATTTTTTTTGTACAAATGACATTGAAAAATTACTTAAATAACGTTGTTAGCTGTGTAAAACAGATAGTAAATACATGCTTATGAACCATGTAAAAATATACAAAAATAAATTCATAACATCCATAATAATAATAATTTCTAAATTAATAATGTTTAAGCTCGAATAACGCATTGGAGTGGTCGGAGTCGTTGGCAGTACCAGTCCGTAGTCCATTCAGCGCATGCGCGCGGTAGAGTCTATTTTGTGTTAGTGCAGAAGTATTTTCGACGTTTTGTAATTAAAACGTAAAAGTAAAGTGAAATTAGATTCGATTTCCAAGCAAATTACTAATTTTCTTTTTTCGATATCTTCTATAAAGTCAATATTCGACCCGACTTCATCACTAATTGAGTAGCGTAAAACTTTGCATAGTGAAATAGTGAATACCGCAGATTAGAGGATTTACCTCTAATCTTCGGTATTAGAAGGAATTAGGTGAATACATACGATTTTTTTCTAATTCCGAAAGATAAATAAACAAGGAGCGTACACGCAAGGATCCAGAAACGAACTATACAATTCCCCGTGGCTCTAACGCGCGCTCGTATCGTCTCCTTTCGCAATTCGCCCCCGCGGTGGTACTCAAATAGATAATATTTTTCTAACTTCAGTTGCGAAGTTGGATTTTATAACTCCTTCTTTAGTTAACAGTTAGTCCTTATTTAGTTTAAGTCAAGAGAATAGATTACATCTAGGCAAGCTTGCTTCAACGTAGACCACATCATCGCTTACCATCAGGTGAGATAATGGTCAAACGTGAGAATATAGATAAAAAAAAAAACATAATCTTATGTGGGCCCGTTTTAAGACTTTGTGAGCCGCTGAAACCGTTCTAATGTTCATGTAACAACAACAAAACCCTCTTTTTAGTCCGCATTATTATGCAACTTCGGAACCCTATAACTGCGCGTGGCCCGACACGCACTTGGCCGGTTTTATTATGACATGTTATTTGATTAAAATTAGGTAGGTGCCTACCACAGTTTGTATCCACTATAGCATTATACAATTAAAAAACCGGCAAAGTGCGAGTCGGACTTGCGCACGATGGGTTCCGTACCATTATCGCAAAAAACGGAAAAAAATCACGTTTGTTGTATGGGAGCCCTACTTAAATATTTATTTTATTCTGTTTTTAGTATTTGTTGTTATAGTGACAACAGAAATACATCATCTGTGATTTCAACTGTGTAGCTATCACGGTTCATGAGATACAGCCTGGTGACAGACAGACAGACAGACAGACGGACCGTGAAGTCTCAGTAATAGGGTCCCGTTTTTACCTTTTGGGTACGGAACCCTAAAAACTGGTACTAAATATCTACTATGTACCTTCGTCTGTACGTAAGTGAAGTATTAAATATATAAATCAGAAATCCTATTCCCATATAGAATCTACATAGGTGTAAGGTTTAATATAATTATTAATTAAGGTTTATAACGTCAACGGCGTATCTACCGTGGGATTAAAATAATGCACTGTATTATGTTTTGAATTTGAAACGTCATGGTTTATTTTAATTTTATATTTACTCTACGAAAAAAACACTAACCTTATTTTTTATGTGTACATCACCTTGAATATCAGTGATTCGGTCCTCGGGAATTGTGCCGTCGCACAGCAAGAAATCTGTAGCTCTGTCTAACATCTACCAACTTACAACTACACCACACGATGGAAAGCGTATGAATTTCTGTACAGATTTCGATAAATCTATAGTCATTAACACTTTTAAGAGACGGGGATGGAAGCAAGTGATGCCTAAAGAAGACTGAAACGTCTACTGGTCTAACACAGTGAACAATAGAACTATATTCAGCATAGACAGTGGCCTACGACTTGGAGACAATTAACTGATCAACCATTTCCCAAATCACTACGAACTAGTACATAAAGATTTATTCGTAAAAAACATAAATAAACAAGAAAAGAATTGGAAAAAGATTGTAATTCCTTTGCGGAAAAAACTGAAGTGAAACTCCCGAGTGGGCAAGTCATCACTCGCTATTTGTATTTAGATTTCATTCCCGTAACGTTCGTGATACCTTCCGACTACAGCATGTTTGTCGAAGAGTACTGAAAATATCCTCAAACAAACTGGATTTTGAAGCCTTGTGGCAAATCCGAAGGCATGGGTATTTTCCTTATAAACAAATTGTCGAAACTGAAGAAATGGTCCCGAGAATCTAAGAAATACTTACAGCATCATCTCACGAGTAAAGATACTTATGTCATATCTCGTTATATAGATAATCCGCTTCTTATCGGAGGGAAAAAATCCATTTAAGGATTTACGTCCTCGTTACGTCGTTCCGCCCTTTAAAAGCTTACATGTTTCGGAATGGATTTTGTAGATTTTGCACAATGAAACGACACGAGCGTCGCTGAGCTCGATAACATGTATGTGCACCTAACGAACGTCAGTGTATAAAAACACGGCAGTGACTACAACAGTGAGCAAGGGGAGAAGCTGGGCATACATAATTTAAAGCTCTATTTGGAAGGGACCCGGGGTCAGGCAGTCATCAACCGATTATTTGAGAGCATACAATGGTTGATCGTGCACTCATTAAAGGCGGTGGCGCACGTTATGTCGAATGACCACCATTGCTTCGAGTGTTACGGTTACGACATAATCATAGACGATAACTTAAAGCCGTGGCTTATAGAGGTGAACGCCTCCCCATCGATGACGGCCACGACGGTTAACGACAGGATACTCAAGTACAAGTTCCTGGATAATCTTTTATCGGTAGTGCTGCCTCCAGGCGGGATCCCCGACTCACGCTGGAACAAAACGCCTACCGCTGGGGCTTTAGGAGATTTTAAAATTCTCATCGACGAAGACTCTACGTATAAGTGGGAGATGGATCAACGTGAAAGACTTGCCCGCAAAAACTGAAATATAAGTCATATACTTTATTTTATTTGTGTTATAGTCATTCTAATTGGATTATAAATGATATATAACATTTTAAATAGGTTTGATTTTTTATTTGAGTAATAATAAAACAAATAAAAAACTGGTTCTATCTGACACGATGGTACTTGTTATAGCGCGAATTGGCGTCTTCCTTTTCTATGAGTTCCTCATCAATGAGCCGTTCGAAGTTACCAAGCGCTTCAGTGGAGGGGATCTTGTTCCACCTCGCGTCAGGAATGCCATCAGGCGGTACAACCACAGACACAATATTATCTATTAATTTGAATTTCAATATTCTATCACTATGAGTCGTTGATTGTAGAGACGGTGACGCATTCACCTCTACAAGCCAAGGCTTGAGAGTGTTGTCTATTATTATATCGTATCCGTAACATTCAAAGGAGTGGCGATCGTTAGCCATAACAGGTGCGACAGCTTTCAAAGAGTGAACAATAAGCCACTGCATTTTTGCAAACAATCTATTGGTTACAGAGCGCCCCCTCGTACCTTCCAAATACAAGCGGAAATTCTGGATACTCATTTTCCCACCGTGCATACTATTGTAATCTCCGCCATGCTTCTGCACGCTGACGTTAGTCAGATGCACGTACATATTATCGAGTTCAGCAACGCTCCTATCATATTTCACTGTACAGAATCTACAGAAGCCATGTTGGAATAAATACGCTTTCAGAGGTCGGAATGACGTCACTAGTACATATAGTCGCAGGTCGAATTTCTTTCCGCCAATAAGTAGCGGGTTTTCGATGTAACGCGATATCACATAACATTCTTTACTGGTCAATTGGGCATGAAATGGAGAATTCGCTTCGCGGGACCATTTCTTAAGTTTCGATAGTTTATTTATAAGAAATATTCCTGCCCCCTGTGACTTGCCGCATGGTTTCATAATCCATGTGCTCTGAGGGGACTTTCTGTATTCTTCAACAAACATGTTGTAGTCGGCAGGCAGTACATACGTCACCGGTATAAAATCTAAGTGTACATAGCGATAAATCACTTGTCCGTTAGGTAAGGTTACTTCTGTTTTTTCAGCCAAAGGATTACCCTCTCTCTCTAGCTCCTTTCTATACCTCTTGATGTTTTTTACTAATAAATCTTTACGTGACAGTTCGTAATGGTTTGGAAAGTGATTTATCAATTGGTTGTCGTTCATTCGGTAGCCGCTCTCCGTGCTGAAAATGTTTCGGCAATTTGCTGTGAAGGACCAGTAGAAGTTCCAATCCTCGTCAGTCCCGACTTGCTTCCATCCGCGACGCGCAAAGTTGCTTATTATAACGGACTTCTCCAAGTCGGTACAATAAGTCACTTTCAATTTTTCCACAACTGGTGGTGTCATTTTTCCGTAAACTGCAGTAGATACTTTTTTCCCTTCTGACATTACTATTTTTTTGGATTTATAATTAAAGATATTAGTACAACTGTAAAAATATAGTCACAACAAAAATAAAATAAAATTTCCGGCAAAGGTTTGTCACCTGTGTATGTCACTGTCAATTTTGCTTTTAATTTTTTTAACGTAGCTTTTACTAGCACGTACATATTTTTAAAAAGAGTATGTACATAGGGCATACTGTTTTGTGGTTGGGGTAGAGTAATTAATTTTCAGCGTTGGTGTTAATAATCTGATGCAAAGTGGGCCATGCTGTACAACAAATGAAAAAAATATCAAAATTGATTGATGAGCCGTGAATCAAATATTTTTGTAGTGAGCTCGCGCGGTGCTCCCCTCACGACAAGGTAAAAAGAATAAAAGCCAGCATCCGATTTTAGAGGCGACTTCAATTACCCAAAAGAAATCTCTCTCAATATTTTCTCTTCTTTTTTTTGCTTGTATCATTTTCTAAACCATGCCGTGATAATCTACCTTTTAATCTCCTAGGTGTGAACTTTTTGTTACGTTACAAGGATAGCGGAATTATTTATGTTTGGGGGAACTAAAGCTGAAGGTTGTGTATATTTGGTACACATGATTTATTATTTAGATCCTATCTGAATCCAGAGTTGACGGTACGAAAATACCTGATTTTCTCCTTTTGCAGAATAAGCTTGGGTAAACAAAGGGAAACAGCGATATAGACCATATCGCTGTATGCTATTGTTAACGTCCTATTTGTTTATCTTGTTCTGAAATATTTTGCCGTGATAGGCCCCTGGTTGGGATATTGGGCGGCTATTCGATAGCGCTACGCAATATGCAAAGTTTTGGTCTGAGCGTGAACTAATGTTTTAGCTGGCCAACGTACGGGCAAGGCAAATATAAAAAAAATATTTGACAAGCTTTTTAGGGTGCCGAAGTCAACAAGGAACCCTTATAGTTTCGCTCTGTCCGTCTGTCCGTGCGCAGCTTAGCTCAGAGAATCTAAGTACTAGAAAGCTATAATTTGGCATGGATATACATATTAATAATTCCGACAAAGTAGTAAAATAAAATAAAGAAACATTTTTTTTTGGTTTTCCTCATAAAGACGTAAAGTGGGGATGTTTATTTTTTCTCCTCTATCCTATGATGAGGGTATCGTTGGATAGGCAATTCCAAAATATTAGGGGATTGTAAAAACTATTTTTCGATTCATAGATCCGTTTGCGTAAAATTAAGCTTTAAATTGCAAATTTATGTTAAAGTCAAGTGTCCCCCCCCTGCCAGCGAAACGGTTACTCTTGGCTATGTGGAAAAAAATCACGGCAGTAGTAAATATAACGAAATTCAAAGGAAAACTATCACAGTTAAGTAGGCTTTACAAGTTTACGAGTAATAGTCGACCAACTTATAAAATGTACTTGGAACAGTAAACATTTTGTACAAATGCCATTAAAAAATTACTTAAATAACGTTGTTAGCTGTGTAAAACAGAGTATATATATGCTTATTAACCATGTAAAAATATGCAAAAATAAAACATAACAAGATTTACAAGTTTACCAGTAATAGTCGACCAACTTATAAAATGTACTTGGCACAATAAATTTTTTGTAAAAATTCCATTGAAAAATTACCTAAATAACGTTGTTAGCTGTGTAAAACAGATAGTAAACAAATACTTAAGAACCATGTAAAAATATACAACAATAAAATCATAACATCCTTTATAATAATGATTTCTAAATTAATAATGTTTAAGCTCGAATAACGCATTAGAGTGGCCGGACTCGTTAGCAGTACCGGTACGTAGTCCATGCGGTGCATGCGCGCGGAGGAGTAAATTTTGTGTTAGTGCAGAAGTATTTTAGACGTTTTGTAATCTAAAGTCAAATAAGATTCGATTGTCAAGCAAATTACTTATTTTCTTTTGTCGATATCTATCTATAAAGTCAATATTCGACCCGACTACATCACTAATTGAGTAGCGTAAAACTTTCCAGAATGAAATAGTGAATACCGCAGATTAGAGGTGAATACATACGAAATTTTACAAATTCCGAAGAATAAATGCGTGCAAGGATCCAGGAAAGAACCATATCATTCCCTGTGGCACTAACGCGCGCTCGTATCGGCTCCTTTCGCAATTCGCACCAGCGGTGGTACTCAAATAAATAATACTTTTCTAACTTCAGTTGCGAAGTTTGATTTTATAACTTCTTCTTCAGTTACCAGTTAGTCCTTCTTTAGTTTAAGTCAAGAGTGAATAGGTTACTTTTAGGCAAGCATGCTTTACCGTAGACCACATCATCGCTTACCATCAGGCGAGATAGTGGTCAAACGCGAGCATATAGATTAAAAAAAACATCATCCTATGTGGGCCCGTTTTTAGACGTTGTGTGCCACTGGAACCGTTTTAATGTTCACGTAACAACAACAAAACCCTCTTCTTAGTCCACATTATTATGCAACTTTGAAACTCTATTACTGTGCGTGGCCCGACACGCACTTGGCCGGTTTTTATTTTATATGTTTACTCGTTTGAATACCTTTCTAAATTTTATACGGTGTGAACCAAATAGATCAAGATTTATTTGAGAATTACTGAGTTATAAAACTCTTCAGAAAAAGCGACACCTTTGTTGACATGTTAGTAGGTCATACAACTTTGTCCTTTTTTTTTTTTTTCTTTTATGGGTTTGTCTTTCACTAGTGTTTTTCATAACTCATGTTTGGAAATAGTTACAGAAATGGTGAGCTACCTTTGGGTCGACAAACGCTCTGTTCAAATTTATATATCTTTATTCAAATACCTATCATACATCATGGCAGCCTGCCGATACTCAATCTCTGCTCACGCCGCAATGGAGTAAACTTGATGATGCTTTTTTATTTCTTTGTTATGTTTTCCACCAAAATATGAAAAGGGAAACATAAGAAATGTGTCAAGAATCGCAGCTATGGGGATTGTTATATTTTACCTGTATGCTTGTATAGTTTAGGAAAATATCATATATATATATATGTACTATATATTTTCCTAAACTATATAAAGGTGTAACATACTTCGTATATACTAAGTATATTACATTGTTACACCTTTTCTAAAGCATAATAAATATACTCACGGAATTATAGGAGCTATAGAAGTAAGTATAATTATATTTTATATCTAAATGGTACTTATAATAAACTTTTTAACATTTTGTGTAAATTGGTACCATACTAATATTTATTCAGATAATATAATGCAAAGATTTCGTGTTATTGTTGGATATTATTGTTATCTAAATAGGAAATGAAAACAGGTGGGATCGAGTTCAAAGCAAACTTTAGAACTTCTTAGATCAGAACTAAGCTTATCGTTAGCATTACTATAATAGAACATTGTCGATACTTTGTAATCGATACTTTCTGTTAAGAACAGGATCAATCATCAACCTGCATACCTAAAATATTACCCTCCTTCTAAGGCAGTCGGATAAAAAAGTTAAGAAGCCATATAACATCACCATAATATTCAAACAAAAAAAACAATTGCCTTCGTTCCATTTTCAAATTATCTCGTATTCTCGTGGCGTGGCTATTATTTTTCTCACTTGCCACACTGTCCCCATGTCACACGAACGCAATCAAAAGATCAGCATCAGAGGGCCTGACAGTTCTGTAACGAAGGAGAACCTCCTTGTAAATCTTCCTTATGTAAATGTTTAGCCAATTTTAATAAAACTACTGGGAGACATGATAATGTGTGAATTTGTTTCGCGTATCGTGTGGAGTTTTCAATTTATTTTGTTGCCTTTTTACATAGTAATAGCGATGTTGATTTCCGTGGAATTTTATTTAAACTGTCAGAGTAAGATTAATTACTGGAATTACTAAGTACTTAGGTGTATTTTTAAGTTTAATGCACGATAATAGAGATAAACTGACCTAGTCAAGAGGGACCCTTGCGGCTATTACCTACCCGTTCTTATTATAATATGTATTTTATTCTAAACCTTATTTTAATTATTCCTTTTATAGTGATCGGTATTCAGCACCAATGTAATTATGATGGACACCTCTTTAATCTATTTCGAAGCCCGACTTCGTAAACAAAATGGACTTGGAAACTGTCTTCAAATGCAAATTTAAGTTTGAAGTGCTTCCTAAATGTTACCAAACTTTGATGGAAAAAAACATCTCAATAGTCCACTGACGACCCCTACTTTTTAAAAGTATTTATATATAAATTTAGCAAGGATTTATTTTCATACTTTTATTACTTTCCAAATCTTGTATAACGCTGATTTTTCGTTCTAATCTTTAGGTAAGTGAGGAAAAACCTGTCTTACAACTAAAACCAAATACTAAAATAAAATCGAAGGTGATAAACTGGCAACTCAATAATTTGTATAATGTAGGTACCTACTTGTTTTAAGAAACCCATATATTTTAAAATTCAAATTCAAATTAAATTTATTGCATCCATAATGTACATACAAGTGATAAATATAGGTTACAGAAACAATAAGACATAACATCACACCCATACTCCCCGAAGGGTTAGACAGAAGTGCAGCTATAGTATCTATAGTATCTAGGTACGCCCGCATTTTATAATATTAGTATAGACATAACATCACACCCATACTCCCCGAAGGGTTAGACAGAAGTGCACCTATAGTATCTATAGTATCTAGGTACGCCCGCATTTTATAATATTAGTATAGACATAACATCACACCCATACTCCCCGAAGGGTTAGACAGAAGTGCACCTATAGTATCTATAGTATCTAGGTACGCCCGCATTTTATAATATTAGTATAGACATAACATCACACCCATACTCCCCGAAGGGTTAGACAGAAGTGCAGCTATAGTATCTATAGTATCTAGGTACGCCCGCATTTTATAATATTAGTATAGACATAACATCACACCCATACTCCCCGAAGGGTTAGACAGAAGTGCACCTATAGTATCTATAGTATCTAGGTACGCCCGCATTTTATAATATTAGTATAGACATAACATCACACCCATACTCCCCGAAGGGTTAGACAGAAGTGCACCTATAGTATCTATAGTATCTAGGTACGCCCGCATTTTATAATATTAGTATAGACATAACATCACACCCATACTCCCCGAAGGGTTAGACAGAAGTGCACCTATAGTATCTATAGTATCTAGGTACGCCCGCATTTTATAATATTAGTATAGACATAACATCACACCCATACTCCCCGAAGGGTTAGACAGAAGTGCACCTATAGTATCTATAGTATCTAGGTACGCCCGCATTTTATAATATTAGTATAGACATAACATCACACCCATACTCCCCGAAGGGTTAGACAGAAGTGCACCTATAGTATCTAGGTACGCCCGCGTTTCGCCAGTTATGTTAAGTAATGTGTAATAGAGCCTTTTTACATCAATGAGGCACAAATCCAGTCTCCGAGCTGCTCTTGAGATATTTCAGATGAAAAAACCCAATAACACTTTGCCCGACACGGGCATCAACTCCAGGAGCTCATGCTCAGTAGTAGCCCTTGCGACCACCACCTAGTGTCTAACGAGGCAGTTCATACTAACTACATGGTACAAAGGCCTTTTGCAAAAAGGTACCATGGTGGACTCCTGAACTAGTCAAAATACGTCAGGAAACACGACAGGCCTTTAATGATGCAAAAGCCAGGAAGGATTTTTCTGGCTATCATAGCATGCTAACGAGGTATAATACGGCGGTACGCAAGGCCAAAAGAACCAATTGGCGACAGCATTGCACCTCCATCGAAACTCTGCTAAGTGGAATGAGGTTGTGCAAAGCAATGTCCATAACTAAGACAAACCCACTATCATCTGTAAAGGATGAGAATGGGTGTCTCACTGAAACTGGACAGGACACTCCAAAGGAAGTGGTAGATGAAAATAAACTGAAGCTGGCCATAGCGGGCTTCCAGCCTCTCAAATCCCCTGGTCCGGATGGCATCTACCCAATACTATTGCAGGAAAGGGCATCTGTTTTGATACCCCATCTAAGTAAGCTCTACAGAGCCTGCATAGCCTTTGGGTACGTACCCAAGGCATGGAGGGAGGTCAAAGTCACCTTTATACCGAAGGTGGGTAGACCGACTTATGAAGAAGCTAAGGCTTACAGGCCCATCAGTCTATCATCCTTTCTCTTAAAAACTCTGGAGAAACTGGTAGACAGGTATCTAAGAGAGGGACCACTGAAAGTATTCCCTCTACATAAACTACAGTGCGCCTACAGCCCTGGCAAATCTACTGAAACGGCATTGCACTATGTTGCGAGTCGAGCTGAGGTTGCGCTAGAGGGACAAGAGATCTGTGTCGGGGCTTTCCTCGACATAGAGGGAGCCTTTGACAAAACAACATTTGAGTCCATACGCATTGCTGCAAAGGAACATGGCATCAACGATGCCACGTGCAACTGGATCGACCATATGCTGAGAAGCAGAATAGTCAGATCGGAACTGATGGGAGACAGACTTAGTGCAAAAACAACAAGAGGTTGCCCGCAAGGCGGGGTGCTGTCACCATTATTGTGGTGCTTGGTAGTAGACTCGCTACTCACCAAACTCAATACCGGACCATTCTACACAGTAGGCTATGCAGATGACATAGCAATAATGGTCAATGGTAAATTCCCGAACATAGTGTCTGGATTATTACAACAGGCATTGAGGATGACAGAGGAATGGTGTACAAAGAACCACCTCTCTATCAACCCAAGCAAAGCAGTCATTATTCCATTCACGAGGAAGAGACAACTAGAAAACCTAGGAGAGCTCTCCCTCAATGGAATAAAGCTGCCCTGGTCCACCGAAGTTAAATATCTGGGTGTAACGCTTGATAAAGAACTCAGGTGGAAAACTCATGTGGAAAATATAACGACAAAGGCCTTACGAGTGTTCGGCATGTGTCGTTCCACCTACGGTAAAACTTGGGGGCTAAAGCCCAAAGTGATACGATGGCTGTACCGGACAATGATAATACCTATTATCACATACGGAAGCATAGTGTGGTGGCCTAGAACAAAGCTTGCTTCGTGCAAAGCGCCACTCACCAGGTTACAAAGAACAGTGTGTCTCGGCATCACGGGTGCTTTCAGGACAACACCTACGGCAGCGATTGAGAGATACCTCAATATCCCTCCTCTGCATATGATGGTTGAATTCGAGGCAAGGAAGGCATTACATCGTCTTGCTATTGCTGGACTATGGGATGCCTCCAAGCCAAAGACTAACCATACAAAGTTTGATGAGAATGAAGGCCTGGATCGGGTAACAAGCATGTTATCCGATAAAATGCAACCTATATTTGTGTTTCAAAGGTCTTTTAAGGTCCAAATCCCTACAATAGAGGACTGGAAGAAGGGACTCGATCCACCAGAACAAAACAGTCTGGTGTGGTACACTGATGGATCCAAAATGGAATCAGGTACAGGAGCGGGCATATACGCAAAAGGTTACAAATGTAGCAAAAGCTTAGGGAAGATGGCAACTGTATTCCAAGCGGAAACATTTGCCATAATAACCTGTGCTCAAGAGAATATAGATAGAAGAACCAGAGGTAAATCCATATATATTCTTAGTGACAGTCAGGCTGCAATTAAAGCCATGGCATCCTACAAAGTGGAATCCGGGCTTATTCTGGATGCTATACAGGCCCTAAACAGGCTTGGGAAGCACAACAGGGTAAGACTGATGTGGGTCCCTGGACACAAAGGAATCTATGGTAACGAAGTGGCTGATGAACTGGCAAGAGAGGGCTCAACAAATGACTTTGTGGGTCCAGAACCATATGTAGGCATTTCGACGTGTCTCGTAAAAGCCGCATTTAGGGAGTTTGCAGATCACAGACAACGAACTTATTGGCTGTCTAATACCGGTCTGCAACACTCCAAGAAATTCCTAGGCTCTACGTTCAGAGCCCGGGAATGCATTTGGAACATGAGCAGGGGGCAAATCCGCTACCTGCTAGGGGCCTTTACTGGGCACTTTGGAACCAACGACATGCTCATGAAGATGGGTCTAACCGCGACACCAATGTGCAGGTTGTGTGGGGAACATACGGAACGCATGGAGCACCTTCTGTGCACATGCGATGCACTGGCTGGTAAGCGAATGAGTCTACTAGGGGTTGGATATCTAAAACCAGAAGACTATAGGCTCATATCTCCTAGTCTCGTTGTAAAACTCATGAAAACAGTTTTCAACGAGATTGGGGATGAGTAAGTTATCTAGGGGACCACAATAGATCCCAATGGGTCGAAGTGTCCGAGATATTTCTCGGCCCCTCCATAAGATAAGATAAGATAACTACATGGTAGTTAGATGTGCGGAATATATTAAGAAAATGCTTCCTAGAAATGTTCCTGTGAAAAACATCGTTAGTCTTACAAATAAAATAGTTAACTTCAACATAATTACAACGCAAAAAGAATCTGAACCTCATGTAATACCTACGTTAACGAACCAAAACTTACATAAAAGGAGTTCTATTCAGTTTTCTCCCAGGTAAGCTTTCACGTCTCATTCATTACGAAATCTACGAAAAGTCTCGTATAATTTCAAATCCTTGACCTCAGCGAAATAATAAATATATTTCCACCTTTTTTTTCTTACATTTAGAGTTCCGTACCAAAGTGGTTAAAAGAAAAAATATGGTGAAAGATTGTCTATCTATCTGATAGAGCTGCTTATTTTAGGAACAGCTAATGCTTACAGCTGGAAATAAAGAATAGTTATTTATGAATAAATAAGCATTATTTATCCACTCCTCAGATCAAATAAAAAGTCAAAATGGAAGGTTGCAAACATCAAGGTGAAGCCGCTTAAAACTACTCCTCGCCGTATAAATACACAATTACACGCGCACACGTACAACAAAACTACCCCTTAGCTTGTTAGTCGAGCTTTATTATTTGATCTGGTAGCTCGAATGACGAGCTAAGGCGTAATTTCGTTGTACGTGAGTGCGTATAATAGTGTATTTGTACGGAAAGGCGTAGTTTGAAACGGCGTCACTTTGTTTTTTGCAACGTTCCATCTTGACTTTTTATTTGATTTGAGGTCCACTCACATTAAAAATAATAAACCACCAACCCCGCCTTTCGCAAATCGAGAAATTTTAACTGAATAATAAATTTGATGGAGGTTTCCGTCAGTACATATAAATTACAGGGCTAATAGATCGATGTCTCCAACTAGTACAGTTGTTTAGTATATAATCAACAAAACTTTGAACCTTAATTTTGCAGTCACGAAAAAAATTGTTTTTTTTATAAAGTATACTCTTATTAAGATGCGGATACCCACGGTGGCCGAGTCCGACTCGGTCTTTGCCGGGTATGTTATTTTTCTAAAGATGGAGTGGGATGAAAGTCTTTACAAATTGGGGCAATGTCTAATGGATCGTGGGAACAGTCGAGGGTCCTCATGATTGCGAGGCAGCGGATGGAGTGTTGTTTCATTCGCTTGTCTGCACTTTCACCCATGCAAATAAAAGGCACAAGACGCGTTTTTATGTTTAACATATATTTTTTATTAAGTCACGCTTTTTCCCTTTATGTGACAGTATTTTTGCTTCTGCCATATTTATGCACCGATATATAAATCGTTACGCATTATTTTGTTTTTATTATTCAAATGTATGCTTAGTTTCAATGAGAAATGTGTTTATTAATTGCTTGCTATACTGCTGTAGCTTAATCCACTAATTCCAGTGTCACAAACATTTCAGTGGTTTTTCGATTGTGTGTTTTTGGTAGACTCGTCATGCGAAATATGTGCCTGGATCGGGTAACAAGCATGTTATCCGATAAAATGCAACCTATATTTGTGTTTCAAAGGTCTTTTAAGGTCCAAATCCCTACAATAGAGGACTGGAAGAAGGGACTCGATCCACCAGAACAAAACAGTCTGGTGTGGTACACTGATGGATCCAAAATGGAATCAGGTACAGGAGCGGGCATATACGCAAAAGGTTACAAATGTAGCAAAAGCTTAGGGAAGATGGCAACTGTATTCCAAGCGGAAACATTTGCCATAATAACCTGTGCTCAAGAGAATATAGATAGAAGAACCAGAGGTAAATCCATATATATTCTTAGTGACAGTCAGGCTGCAATTAAAGCCATGGCATCCTACAAAGTGGAATCCGGGCTTATTCTGGATGCTATACAGGCCCTAAACAGGCTTGGGAAGCACAACAGGGTAAGACTGATGTGGGTCCCTGGACACAAAGGAATCTATGGTAACGAAGTGGCTGATGAACTGGCAAGAGAGGGCTCAACAAATGACTTTGTGGGTCCAGAACCATATGTAGGCATTTCGACGTGTCTCGTAAAAGCCGCATTTAGGGAGTTTGCAGATCACAGACAACGAACTTATTGGCTGTCTAATACCGGTCTGCAACACTCCAAGAAATTCCTAGGCTCTACGTTCAGAGCCCGGGAATGCATTTGGAACATGAGCAGGGGGCAAATCCGCTACCTGCTAGGGGCCTTTACTGGGCACTTTGGAACCAACGACATGCTCATGAAGATGGGTCTAACCGCGACACCAATGTGCAGGTTGTGTGGGGAACATACGGAACGCATGGAGCACCTTCTGTGCACATGCGATGCACTGGCTGGTAAGCGAATGAGTCTACTAGGGGTTGGATATCTAAAACCAGAAGACTATAGGCTCATATCTCCTAGTCTCGTTGTAAAACTCATGAAAACAGTTTTCAACGAGATTGGGGATGAGTAAGTTATCTAGGGGACCACAATAGATCCCAATGGGTCGAAGTGTCCGAGATATTTCTCGGCCCCTCCATAAGATAAGATAAGATAACTACATGGTAGTTAGATGTGCGGAATATATTAAGAAAATGCTTCCTAGAAATGTTCCTGTGAAAAACATCGTTAGTCTTACAAATAAAATAGTTAACTTCAACATAATTACAACGCAAAAAGAATCTGAACCTCATGTAATACCTACGTTAACGAACCAAAACTTACATAAAAGGAGTTCTATTCAGTTTTCTCCCAGGTAAGCTTTCACGTCTCATTCATTACGAAATCTACGAAAAGTCTCGTATAATTTCAAATCCTTGACCTCAGCGAAATAATAAATATATTTCCACCTTTTTTTTCTTACATTTAGAGTTCCGTACCAAAGTGGTTAAAAGAAAAAATATGGTGAAAGATTGTCTATCTATCTGATAGAGCTGCTTATTTTAGGAACAGCTAATGCTTACAGCTGGAAATAAAGAATAGTTATTTATGAATAAATAAGCATTATTTATCCACTCCTCAGATCAAATAAAAAGTCAAAATGGAAGGTTGCAAACATCAAGGTGAAGCCGCTTAAAACTACTCCTCGCCGTATAAATACACAATTACACGCGCACACGTACAACAAAACTACCCCTTAGCTTGTTAGTCGAGCTTTATTATTTGATCTGGTAGCTCGAATGACGAGCTAAGGCGTAATTTCGTTGTACGTGAGTGCGTATAATAGTGTATTTGTACGGAAAGGCGTAGTTTGAAACGGCGTCACTTTGTTTTTTGCAACGTTCCATCTTGACTTTTTATTTGATTTGAGGTCCACTCACATTAAAAATAATAAACCACCAACCCCGCCTTTCGCAAATCGAGAAATTTTAACTGAATAATAAATTTGATGGAGGTTTCCGTCAGTACATATAAATTACAGGGCTAATAGATCGATGTCTCCAACTAGTACAGTTGTTTAGTATATAATCAACAAAACTTTGAACCTTAATTTTGCAGTCACGAAAAAAATTGTTTTTTTTATAAAGTATACTCTTATTAAGATGCGGATACCCACGGTGGCCGAGTCCGACTCGGTCTTTGCCGGGTATGTTATTTTTCTAAAGATGGAGTGGGATGAAAGTCTTTACAAATTGGGGCAATGTCTAATGGATCGTGGGAACAGTCGAGGGTCCTCATGATTGCGAGGCAGCGGATGGAGTGTTGTTTCATTCGCTTGTCTGCACTTTCACCCATGCAAATAAAAGGCACAAGACGCGTTTTTATGTTTAACATATATTTTTTATTAAGTCACGCTTTTTCCCTTTATGTGACAGTATTTTTGCTTCTGCCATATTTATGCACCGATATATAAATCGTTACGCATTATTTTGTTTTTATTATTCAAATGTATGCTTAGTTTCAATGAGAAATGTGTTTATTAATTGCTTGCTATACTGCTGTAGCTTAATCCACTAATTCCAGTGTCACAAACATTTCAGTGGTTTTTCGATTGTGTGTTTTTGGTAGACTCGTCATACGAAATATGTGCAATACCACATAATCTGACACGTTTGCAAGTATTAAAGGAGCTTGGACCCTAAATTCATTCGTTATACGAATGGTTGTATCCAACATTGGAACACTGCCCAATAAATGCCGATAAGCTCTTCCCAGTATCGCACAACATACCCAAGACAGATAAGCTGTCCGTGACAAGTGTATTCTTCCCCTCGGTAGAAAATATCGCACATTTTATGTCGATACAGCCATATAAGTATGATAACTAAATTACATTCTGTACTCGTATATTAAATCAAAGAAAACCCCGTGATTAATGGGTGGAGGACAGAAACGTGACACTTATGCTAAGTAAAACGGCGATATACTGGGAATCCATTACACATTAAGACAATTTAAATCAACCCGTTTCAAAAGGAACTATTTTTGTCTCACTTTGTGTTCAGGAATATGCCGTACCCCCTTTGTGTTGATTGCAGTGTAAATTATAGATTTATACGTGATACAACGGAGTTGAATGACTTTATTAGTACGGCTTTATCGAGTCAGTTTTTGTTCTTAGGATGTCTTCGATAGCACGGATCAGGGCAGCGGTGATGATAATATTTTTAGGCATGGCAAAGTCTTTGACCATGAAAATAATAAAATCTAAAAATAAATTGAAAGTATAATTTGAGGAATGATTTAGCTTTTTTATGTTTTATAAAATATATTTCCACTCAGAAAATTATAAACTTCAAATTATGAAAATCGAGAACATTAGATGGATACAAATTACCAATCAAACTGAATCCCCGCCGTGGAAAATCCCAAAACTATCAAAACATTAACGCAAATGAAGATACCAATTAATTGAATCATGTAAATATTATAATATTAATACATACCCAAAGGCCAAAGCGATCACGGCAGGCAAACATCGGCAGACTTGCGGAAATAGATATCTACGACTCTATATTTGACAGCCTTCGAATACTGTGTTTTGGTTTATTTTTACGTCCCCTAATTGGTTTACGCGTATTGATTTCACATCACACATCACATCATCAGCCTATTAATGTTCCCACTGCTGGGACACAGGCCTCCTCTCTGTGAGAGGGAATGGGCCGTAATCCACCACGCGGGCCCAGTGCGTGTTGGTGGATGTCACATGTCTTCGAAGTTTTGGTTCGAGGACATGCCGGTTTCCTCACGATGTTTTCCTTCACCGTTTTGAGAGCAGTGGTGATGAAATAACTTACAAAAAGTAAAGCGCCTGCTTGGGCTCGAACCCACGACCTACAACTTGTAAGTCGCGGCCGATACCACTGGGCCACCACTGCTCTAATTCATTGATTGCATTGCATTGATTTCAGCCTATTTCCAATCGGATTTTCGCGTATTCTGAAATCTGAATTGTAATTTTATAACACTATTGTGACAACTAATTAAACTTGTTAAAATAAATGTCTATTAATTTCATGTAAGATTGTTAAATAAGGCTATATTTATTTTATCTGAATAAGAATCCATCTATTATGAATATACAGGAGCCTGATTTTTCACTGTTTCGGTCCCAAAATCACTCCATTCGTCTCTTTAAAATATGTCAATGGAACCTACACACATAATGTGGGGCGTCTAAGTAGCACCTTAAAGTTAAAAGCTTTTACGATGCTCTAAAAGAACAAGAAATCTGTCATTACTTTTACATTTCTGCATGCAGTTTCCAAAGGGGGGAAAGTAAGTAAGTACCTCAGTATGCATCATTTTAGCACCTCTCGCCTCACTGACGTAAAACAAAGACAAACCGGGTGCATATTCACGTATGTACATTATTCTAGTTTACGGGTTTTACGAAATGGCTGTTTTAGAACTCCACGTGATCTGAAATGGTTAACTGGCTCGTACGGTGGAATTGGATAGTTTAAATCGGTAACTATTAGAACATAAATTAGTTTTTCTCGACTTGAAGCTATCAAGCCAGATGGCTAGCATTCGATTTTTATTGCAAACTAATCTTATTTTTATAGAAAGACACATCAGCAGTTTTTTTCGAGATTTGGCATTTTTGTGTTATCTTTTGCAGCTTAATAAAATATATTTTCACGAAATTTTATTATGATGGGTGAAGTCAGTCATTTAAATAAGACATATACCTACCGAATGCCTTAAGAAAAACAGCGAAACATAAACGAATTCCAATTTTATTGATGTTGCGGACGGAAGAAAATAAAACAAAACCGAACCCCTCTTGTGTGTCCTTAGAAGGCTAACATATGATGGCCAAGAACGGCAATAGTGCAATCTATCACGTGAGGCATGAACTATTTAAGCGTAACGTAAAACCATCAAGTGTCGAGCGTCACTTCAGAATGATTGACGCTCAGTTAAATATCTGTGCCAGCCGCGCAGAGATACTCAACATTTTGTGTTCCCTTTTCAAGGCAGCAAAAATGTTTAAGGCCTCGCCAATTTGCTACCTTTTATCTATATCATCGTAAAGTCTAGACTTCATGCGTAACTGTGATAAGAACGCGCCCACAAAAGATTTTCATTAAGAAAATTCATCAACACAAACGTAAGCGCGGCCTCAGTCACACCCGCAATCAACATTTATGAAAACGCACGGAAGTGTAGTAAAAATAAAACTTTATGTCGCACCCGACGAGTTTTATGTCTGTTAACGGGGCATTTGGTAATACAGTGTATAGTGAGTAAATAAGGCCTGGATCGTGACGGGTAACTCTGTTTGTAAAGTTATTACTGAACACCAACGAACAGACTCCAGAGTTCGCTCGGGTGAACGATAAAAGCAATTTTTGCAGATAAATTCATGCTGTGTTTGAAATTGTTTCGTGAATTTACTCAAGCCGTGTTACTGTTATTGCTGTGGTGTTTTTATGATGTAAAGTCAAGTACTGTGTTAAAAAAAAAACAATTTGTTGTACTTAGCGTCTATATGACGCATCGAACTTTAGATAGAGACAAAAGTAAATAACAAAGTTGAGCAAACAACAATAACAAACTTTTTCATTTACTCCATGTGCAATATTTCTAGCTTCACAGTAATTCTGATATAAACCCTCGTGGATATTTACAGATTCAACGATATTTAGACACGCGGTAGCGTGTCAAGCCAAGTTCAAGTTAACAGAATGGCGAGCGATACCGTGTGTAATATTACACGAACCAGTTGGAGCCACTTTTGACCCCCTTATAACTAAAAAACTATTTCACATAAACTTGTCAAATTTGGCTCATATATTAAGACATGTGTGATACATATGTGGTCTAAATTTCATAAACATACCTCAAACAGTTACTTAGATATTAACGTCCAAAAATAATTTTTATCACTGACTGACCTATAGACCAAAACTCTAACCCAGTGCCAGACCTAGAAAATTCAAAATTGGCATCCAGATACGTATTTTATTATAATTTTTCAATTAATTAATTCTATTAGGAACTTATAGTGCCCGTAATGTAAGAATCAGCAATAAAAATTGATGACAGCCGGTCTTTATGTGGATTTTAAGGTCTTCTTGTGAATATATAACGAGTGGAATACCATCCTTAATTATTTTTTAAATCCAAACATATCAGTTTTAGTACTTATAACTACTTATAGCTAAAAGTATAGTCGACTTTCTTATTTATTATGTAATTAACTGGGATTTAGTATTAATTATTATTTCAATATTTAGCGCACATCAATAGTGTAAGATCATTACTTATAAATATTAATTATATTATGAATAAGTACCTACTAATAATTTCTGTACCATAAGTAATGATATCCCATCAAAAACATAAATGTGAAAAAGGGAGCCAAGTTCTAAGAATAAAGTTGTTGACTATGCCAACAAAATAATTCAGATCTAAATATCAAGTTATGTATCCTGAAATATATTAACAAGAACATAAGACATTCTAAAATAAATTTACTCTCTTATAACTCAATTTCTTGCTTTTTCTACTACAACAATATTTGCTATTTTAAAATATAACTTCTTAAATTTGAAAAGTCGAATTATTCACATAAAGCAGATAACTTAGGATAAATTAGAGAAACTACAAAGAGTGAATAGGTTTCTTCTAGGTAAGCGTGCATCATCGTCGACACCATCATCGCTTACCATCAGGTGAGATAGTGGTCAAGCGCAAGCCTATTACTAATAAATAATAACAAAATTAATTTTTGCTCAAGATATGATTACCTTTATTTTTTATTTTTTACACATTCTGTTTTGTTTTGGAAGTCGGTTTAATTTTTTTTTGTTAAAATGTTTTTTATTTTTTCTCTTTTTTGTTTTGGTACTTTATATTACCTATGAAAATATGCTAAATAATAAACTTAAAATCTACTCGTCAGATATTTATATGAGACCACATGAGAATTACCAGCTTTCAAATAGAAAAATAATCATCAAAATCGGTTCATCATCGGTGGAGTAATCGCGTATCAAACATACAAAAATATACAGTCGACTTGAGAACCTAGTCTCCTTTTTGAAGTCGGTTGAAAAAAAGGTGTAATGTCGTGACTCTTTTGTCGTGGTCTTCGCGGATAACTTTTAAAGAGAGTTACCGCGGCCCTGGCACAAGTAACTGAAGGAACACGGGTGGGTTTTAGTCAGTAAAAGCCTGACACGCCGTTCCGCTTCATCCAAAGCAGGAGAAGTCATTGGATGATTTCAAAACCAAAAAAAAAGATCGGTCGTGGTCTTCTGTCAAGAGATTGTCAGTGACTTTACCAAATCGAGAATAACTCATACCTACCTATCTTTGTAAAAAATATTGATGACAGGGCAAATTGGCCAAGCCACATCAGCCGTTCATAACGCCACTCTTAGTATTTAAATGCACCCCATTAACTGACTGATATTATTAAACAAAAGGTTGGAATATTTAAATTGCATTTATTATGCGTAGATACCCTCGCAAAGTCAATGATTACTTTGGCTAACTTCGTTATTTAAATAATTCAAAGAGTTGACGTTTTATCGGAACTTTTATTGAGTTACCTCAACTAAAGTGGTTGTCGTCATTTATCAGCCGACTCAATTCCAAAATGACGTTTATTTTTGAAAATTTCAAGTTGTTCTTAAGTTAAAGGAAAACATAAATTAGCATAACGATATGCCGTGAGTCGTAAATGATGACAATAGGAAACGGCTATTGTTAAAGTATTCACTAAAAGAAACAATGGCACAACTCCTTTGCCCTAATACAATAATTATTTTAAGCCCCTTATCTATGTCTGAGGAGATTTGGGTGGCTTTGGGTAGTTTTAATTCTGCTTACCCCTTTACGGATCATTAGCGTGATGTTATGTAAGCCCAAAATACCAGTAAAGGCAGAACGAAAGGCACCCACGGTATTACCAATATTTCACCGAAACGATTCGACTAGGCGGCGTAATGTAGCCGCGAAGCTCGTTGTTATGGCAACACTACATGTGCTACGAATGCCTACGGCGTAGCAGTTGCTACGCGGCAAATGTAGTAACATGACGTAATTGCCATGCGTTGTGTAGTGAACAACATTCATTATGAACATTTCGTTTTAACTTGATTCATTCAATTTTTTGTGTAGAGCTCGTAATATCATTGCTCGTAGCTCGTAAACGTATTTTCGTGGTATTTTAAATGGCCGTAATTAAATTGGGTGGGAAATTTATTGCACTAGCCATTAACCTCGGTTTTGCTCATGTGATCGCCTGGCTTGAACTGAAATATTTTTGCTCGTAGATTAAAATACGAGTAAATGGGCCTATTCGGTTTTTAGATTTGTTAATTTTTTAATGAATAAATTTTACTTTCCCTTTGGTTTCTTTCTTATATACTTTTGTACATGTAGTTTGCGAATCTTTTCCTTTTTATGAATTCTGTCAACCTTCTTGGGTATCATGTAACCTCTAGGGTGCAATGGATCAAGGTCTTCATTACCAATTCTTTCTCTGAATGTCCATGTAATAATAAGAGATGCGGTGGAGTAGATCATGAATTTGTTATTGAAACACTAGTTGGGAAAATACGTGAGTTCTAAATAAATTGTATTTAATAGTTTACTTATTTTCCCTAAGGCATAGCGGGACGCATATATATTAAAAAATAACACAATATAATTGACCAGTATAATACCCCATGTAACCAGATAACCTGTAAACAGCACAGCCGCAATTTATAGTTGCAGCCTACTCATAAATTTAACAATTTTCTGCTCCAAAAAGCTCATTAAACCCTCTCTCGGCTCGTGATACTAAGTAGTTCCTAGGGCATATTAAACGTGAACTTTGATAGCAGTTTGAAAGTTCGGAAATGCTATAAGTTAGCTTCAACGACTGGCTCTAAGATTAAGCTTAAGAATGTTCTGGAAAACTATTAAAAGATTTTGGTTATGACTACGAGGTTAACGGCTTGAATTATTATGGTATGCTGGGATGGAAATTCATTTGTTCAGTTTGAAGTGTTCAGCTTGCTAGCCGCAAGTGAGCCGAGACAAACCAGCGTTAATCTTTACCTAAAGTGCGGTAGTCCCGAGCGAGTGATCAAGTAATCTCCCGTCACACAAGAATACTCGCTTATAGCCGAGCGAAAAAACTATTGAAACTACACACTCACTATTCACTGCTCGCCAACTCGTTTTTAGATTTTGGCTTTACTCGCTGATCATCAGCGGTGGGACAAGTGCCTAATTTGCATAGTTACAAGAACTCGTAACTAAACAATAACAGTAACGCGGGCCGATCTTTATGATTAAGCAATCCTCGCCGAAGCCGATCAAAGCATGGGTTTCAGTGTCATCATGTAGTCGGTTACGCACTACATCCGAACCGTGTCCGTGAAATTTCGGTTCTGAAGTAGCCGTAGTACTTCTTATAAGGAAGCTTACAAAAATTTACGGAGTGCGATTGAACCATAATTGTTTTGCAATTTTTGTGATACGACGAGTAAAATGTAATCGGTTTATAATCAGGAGACTGGGACTCTTAGTCAATACTGTGGCATTCGCTGAATGGAGGAAGCACAGGTTCGGTAGATGTGACGACACTTGGGGAGATCTATGTGCAACAGTGGACCCTTTTCGGCTAAAATAATAATGCGCCTTGCTGTCATGATTTCTTCGATATCATAATCATCATCATATCAGCCGAAAGACGTCCACTGCTGGACATAGGCCTCCTCCAAGCGTCGCCACATTGACCGGTCCCGTGCGTCTCGTAACCAGCGAATCCCCGCAACCTTCACCAGGTCATCGGTCCACCTGGTGGGAGGCCTTCCAACGCAACGTCTTCGCGGTCGCCACTCCAGTACTTTTCGTAGATAAACGATATCTAAATTTTGCTTAGAAAAATAGGTGCCCCTTATTTAACCGACTTCAAAAAATGAGGAGGATTCTCAAATCTACCGTATTTTTTTATGTGTGCTCGCGGATAACATCCCACCGATCGAAAAAAGGCTCTGGCGTTTCCTGGCCACTGTAGCATCCCTAACTTTTTTCCTGTTTTTTATCGACCCCTCTCTAGTGTCTGAAAAGTTCTGGCCGGTTTTGTGGCGGTATGTTTTACTAATGTGATTCAGAGGCTTGGTTAAGCTGAGTTAATTTATTTTCGAGGCAAGCACATCTGAGTTGTAAAAGTTGATTAAGTTTTATATTTTTAATTCATTAATTTTACTTAATAGCCTTATTTTTTTTTTACCTTTTTGCACTAAATTCAGTATAAACAGAAGTTAACATAATATTCAACAGTACTATACACACACTGCACTTACTGATATATTTAATAAGTCTTTACAAAGAAAGGAACCTCTAAACAATATCAAACAACAGCCAAAACCTATCAAATATTAAAAAATACGGTACAAATCTCAAAGCATGGCAGCACTTGTTACAATTTACCTTGGGTTCCAACTAAGCGTTCCTTTAAGTCGTAGAGTGTACAACATAAGTAAGGTAAACATACCGTTAGCAAAAAATACATACATTAATTAACAGAAGGTTAACTCCAACAAGAAAGGTGAAGGAAGAAGGAAGAAGGAAGTGAAGGTTAATACAACGAGCAAAAACAGGAGCATGCACTCGAATACGTATATGTTGCAATGAATACAAGCAAAGCACTTCTTTACATTCTTTGAAGTTATGCAATTAGGGTGCAGGGCAGGTGCGGGTGCGATTATTGGGTGATCGTTTGTTGTTGTAGGAGGCTGTAGGAGCTATATTCTGGCCAAGATCAAGGTACATGCAATGTTAACTAACAAAGCACTGAAAGCTCCTGACAGCTCAATCGGCTGACAGCAGGGGTATCAAACATTTTAATTTTTAGTTTTGCTCGTATCTAATCTTCTAATAATATGAATCTGAAGCCCTAGACAAGTGAGATTCAATCATCGAAAGCGTGGCGATAGCAACTGGTATAATGTCAACAATATACGGCAATGTCAAACGGTATCGAACTGTCACGTGATCAGTCCCTTACATTTTGGCATTTCGACCGTCGCCATCGCTGACATCTAATGACACTTGTCTAGACTCTGGGATATTTTATGTTCTTAAACTATCTATCATTTGATGTAACTCGGTTATATCGATGTACAACAACAAACGCAACATTATATCACGGATTCGTTTTACTATTTCAAAATATTTGTTGTTGAGTAGAGTTTAATATATTCGGCCAGTTTACTGATAAGCAATATACAGCGTGAAGTGGAACGTAACACCCTATTCAATACAAAACATTTTAATTTAAATGATGCTTAATTACTATAAATAATGAATGGTTAATACTCTTCTAAATTTCTAGTTGTTGTCAAAAAACGACCAATTGTTTTCCATCTAATGTCAAGTCTAAAATTCGTTAGGGTTGGCAGAGACAAAAAGTTAAATATTCTCTGGTGATACTAATCTTTGTTTTTGATTAATTATTGACGATTTGTAAATTTATTTTATTGATTTCTCATAAACATGACAAATACAAATGAAAATTATGACAATTTGTTGGGATTTACAGGTAAAATCATAATAATATTGTAGGAACATTACAATTGCATGGTGATTACCCAAAAAAATCGGCTGTTTTCGTTTGTTAGTAAACATTGTATCTTGAGAATGGCTTATATATAGACGTGTTTCCTCAGGGTAAAACAATAGACAATCGCTTGCAAGTGAGGCCACTTCGTCACCTGACGCTAGGCGCCCGCCATAGTCACTTCTACACGCTACCTTGCCTAAGTAACCACGCAAGCTGTTTGGGGCTCCAATACGCGAACAATTGGCACGGCGTTTTCAAAGAAATGACTGTCACGAATGCGCTTGCACTCATTGTAAGTAGAAGCGTGTCTTTGTGTGTATGCGTTTTCCCTCGTTGTATGGAACAGACCTTTTGTACTTATGTATTCTGTGGCAGTACCTTGCGATATGTGACAAGGAAAAGTATGCAGCATGCATTATATATCGTCTTTAAAAACGACGGTAACATTTCAATCAAATATGCGTTGGTCTGAACGTCTTAAGGACTATTTAGTTTTTTGTAGCTTTTCTAGACCCAATTAAATGATCGGGTCATGTAATTGTGGGTGTCTTTGTAGATATAAATACCTATCTATTACATAACATTTGCCTAAGCCTATTCTCAGCTTTACTCCCATAAAAACATGCAATCTTTTAGGACATTTTAAAGCGAATAGCACTTAGCTATAGTCAGGGCCTGATCTAGGGAGAGAGGGCGAGCCGGGCACTTGCCCAGAGCGGCATAAATGACGGGCGGTCAAACTGCACTAACAGCCCTTTTCATTTCATCAGCAAACCTAACTTATTCGTGGTAGAAAACCTAACTTTTTAAGCTCGCTTCGCTGTGATGTAAACCCACCGTTTATTAACTTAACATTCATAAAGTTGCAAAAATTCTTAGGTGAAATTTTCGAGCACACTTCGTTCGATGTTGTCAAAAAAGCAGCTTTATCCGATCCGACTGTTAAAACTATTACCTTCATATATTCGTAATGTTTTCACTTTAAAGCTCTACTCCTGGACAACAAAACTGTAATCTTTAGAAATAAATGAATTCAAACCGTATTTTAAAGGGTGCCAAGGGTGGCAAATATTGTTTTTGACCGGAGCGACGAAATTCCTAGGTCGGCCCTGGCTAGGTGTAGTCTTCAGTGAAATAATTAACATAAACAGATCACTAGGTTCTCCTACAAACAATTTAAACTCATAATAAAAAGTACGAATAAAGAAGATTTAGAATTTCCTCTGATAAATTTAAAGAAAATGCCGTAAATGTAAAAAATAGGTTCCTTGTCACGCTATTGTTTATAACCGGCATTGTGTTGAGAACTTGTTATCTGAACTAAGTCTTAAGGTGAGAACACACTTATGACAGCATGCCACCGAACTTCGCAAAGTTTTCAGCAGTTTTTGCTCCGTGGTCTTCCATAATCTGATTTCCTACTATCCATTTCACCATTATTCATTCCTAGTATCTTTTTTTACTGAAGAAATTAGACTTAATATTTATTAAATTGTGTATTTCATATATTCATGTTCGTAGTAAAATAACTGAAAGCTTCAATAAAAATGTGACATATGTATAAAATATTTATTCATTGTAATATTGAATTTACGTTTACATCTCTCGTATTACTTTTGATCCCACATTATCCTCTTTGAGTAGCAGTTTTAATGTTTTCAACGTCACGTACTTGTCTTGTTTCTAGCAATCCATCATTTTACGCTATTTACTTTCTTTTGATGTGCTTTCATTTTCATTTCAGATATGTTTACTCTACTTGTGTAAATTTTTTGTGAAGGAATTTTCCGTTGCGGGAAGTATAAATAAAAGCTCGCTTGCTGTGATTTTTTTATGAACTTTAATCATTTTATACAATTTTAATTTACATTGATTGAGTTTGTTATTACAGTTTCCAGTATTCATAACATAATGAGTAACTTCAGCAATATTTTGAATTGCTATATATACTAGAATAAAATGCACTAACAAGATATATTGAACAACCTATAGTACAATGTAGGTTTAGGTTGTTCTATATATCTTGTTACAAATTATCTACTATTATAAATTTTAGCAACCTTCTTGAATTCTCCACGCGATTCGATTTATATCACACCGATAAGCGACTTTCTTCTAAGCAAAATTGCAAGTAAGTTTACATGGACGCAATGCGAAATTATTCGATCGATCGGCACTTAGTCTATCGACGCAATTTGCGTCGCGCCATCAGTAAGGTCCCTAAGTATTCACAAGGTCTCAAGGTCTTAATTATAATTTTTTTGTACCAATCACTTTTGCATATATAAATATTCCTACCAAATTGCGTAACAATTTTGTCAGCGGCCTGCGCACTCTTATTCAATCTTAGTTATATAAAATTTAAGAAACCGTATCTATCACATACCTTACAATATTAACTAAATATTGCACAAACTGCCCCACATAGTACACGTAATACCTATTATTTCCGTAATAAAACACAATTACAATTTACAGGGACACTATCACATAATTTACTTTTTACAAAATTGCCCCGCGCCCATGGATGTCATTTACCCATTCATTGCGGACCTCAAAATGGCGCTATTACGCACGATGTGGCCATTGTAGCTCGTGAACGCACATCATTATAAGCGCTGAGCGTAGTGATTCACTGCTCAATTTGAAATCATACCTGCTATATGCGATGCCGCATTTAATATGACAAGGATTAATAATGACTTTTGTTTCTTTATTGTCAGTTTATTAAATAAAAGTAAGTTTTTGGTTGCAGACACATTAAAAGATTCAAAATTCAAAATTTGTATAGAAAATTTGGATTAGGTAGTACTCGCAAATGCCAAACTACGTTGAGATTTTTATAAATAAGTCCCCAAGAGTTAAGCTCAAGCTTAGTTCGTGCAGTTGAGGTGGTCCGTGGTACTTATTTTATTCTTGTGTGCAGAAATCAAATTATGAACCTCAAAGTATGAAAAAAACTGATCTGGGTATCTTGTGAATGTGAGTTTAAATATTTGTAAACGCACCCACGATAGAGGAAGAAATTCCTAGTGTGGGGCAATTATTGTATTAATAAATTGACAGTGTAATGGAATGATGACATATTTTCCCTGTATACCGATTGGCTTTCAACAGTACATAAAGGTAAGTTAATCTGTTATTAATGTTTAGGTATAGCATACCTATATTAGTAGATAGTTATCATTGTCGGGCAGAACTATATTTTATCCGTAAGTGACTTTTATGTTCATTCAATACACTAGAAGTAACTAAATAAAGCACAAACTAAGGAAATAATTAATATTTACTGTTCTTGCGTTGCTGACAGTAGCCCGTAAAACAAACAATTTCCTCGAAAACGTGTTCATTTTTTGCTGTTTACAACTTCACGGTGGCACTAATTAATTGCATTATTTCAAATATTAAGTTAAATTTGTTTCAATAGATTAATAAAAGTCTATTTTGATTAATATATTTTACAATCCTGTAGGTATTGCATAATTATAAATATCATAATATTAACTGACAAACCCGCTTACTTCCAAACTTAACCCTGCCGTTAATAAAAAACTGCAGTTAAGTGTTACATTAATAAGCTCTTAGGCACTAAAACTGTAAAAAAGTACCAAGGCAACAGCAAGTATACGGCAGTAGCGTCGAGTGCCGTAGGCGGCGTAGGCTAAGAGCTCTCCCATATAAATTAATGAATGTGGACGAAACGAAGAGGCGTGCTTTCGGCATATAGGGCTCCATTCTCTTTGACTAAAATAGATACAGCTAGACGTATGTAGAGAAACGAGCGTAGGTTGCAGGGAAAATTCATGCCACGATAGAAAATATAAGATTTTCTTTAGGAAAACTTTAGTGAGTAGCGGCAGCAACGGCACCACGTACGAACTAATACGACTTTAAGGCCTCTGCCTCGAATCTTGCGGGCAGCGGGGCGGCGGCTGCGGCGGCGTGGGAGCGGCGCGGGCAACGCAGACCCGTTCTCGAATCCAGCGGGCAGATCGCGCGGCACTATAGCGGCGTAGTGTTGTATTCGTGGTTGTGTCGTCGAGATATTTGTTTTTATTCGCGAACGAAATGTCTGAACAACGGTGAACATTATTTTGATTCAAATTTATTCCTAACACTCGATTTATTGTGGGCAAAAGAAGAAGTGAATCCCTACTATAGGGCAAGGAAAAGAAAAGGCGAGTTTTATCGAAATTATGAAGAACAGAGACAATGTCCTGACTAATTCTACAACTACATCAGAATAAGTGTAGAAACTTTTTACTATATTCTTGAAACTATCAGGGCGATTAGTTCATTAAACTGGTTAATTACTCATCTATTTTTATAGTTCACATATTTGCTGTTCCATATCGGTGTCCTCTCATAAATTGCTGAAATAATTTGCTCTAGCACGTCCGAGGACATTTCGACACGTCACGAAAATAAATTGTACAACACTGCTATGCAGACGCGCGGGCGGTCACCGCTTGACTGGCGCGCACCGCTCGTTGCCCGCGCCCGCGCCGCTCCCGCGCCGCTGTTTTTGAGGGCCGGTCCATTTGATTGTATGCATTAGATCTTGCCGCACCCGCGCCGCCGCCGCCGCCGCCTCGCTGCCCGCAAGATTCGAGGCAGCGGCCTAAGTCACACAAATCCTGAATAGCGCAAGCAAAGTTTTCGGCGCGATTTAAACACATACAACACTCCGACAATAATTGTTGGGCAGTTGCCCGGACCAGACAAAACACCCGTCTGGTCGGAGGACCCTCCCATTTCGATGCAGGTTTGTGGGATCTTACACCCTGATATCCCAAAAGATAACTGATTTCGAAGGCTTTGAAAATTTGTTTCTTGTAACTTAAAATACAGTCAAACTTAACTGTATTTTAAGTTCCATTCACAACTGTGAATCGATCGAATGGTGATGATTGATTTTGTCTTATTTGCTGAATAGTTAATACCTTTCCATAAGCTGACTTAAAATACAAGATATTGATTCCCGGGCCGCCGAGATAGGAAACATATCTAAATTCTTTCGGCCTACAAGTAGTCTGTAAGATACTCATGCGATTGTGAAGCAGATTTATTCTTTTGAAAGAATTACTGGAATTGAATAAACTACTTACAGAGATAACTTACCTGCTACAAACAAGCAAACAAACAATTTTACTTCATTGTACGAGTAATACTAACGTTGGAAAACAATAATACTAACGTTCTTTCAACGTTAATACTAACGTTGAATTGAAAAATGTTCGACTTAGTTCGGATTAGTATTTTTCCAATGAATAACGTGACGCATTACCGTAACGTTTTGTTTTTCACATTCATGTTCTAATGCCGGCAATTAGCTAACAACCAGATTACAAGCAAGCACGTACGTTCGCAGCATTTACAAAAAATGCTGAAATTCCCTGAAATATCCAGAGTAACATTTCTGGGTTCACAACAAAAGTACCTATTATAGGCATTTTCCTGACCCCATTCGTGGGAAATGGTTTCCCTGATATAGACCATAGAAATAGCATGTGACCCGGTCGTCAGGTAAATAAATATTCCACCACCCACTCGGTTCCTTTCGCCACGTTTCGTGAAACTTCGGTAATGCTCGGCCATCATCGGCTGGTTCATCTTGGAGGAAATCATATTTTGCACAGATAAACCGCTTAACGTTCTATTTTTAAAACGGGATGCTTGGACGCGTTGCAGATTTTCTATTAGTTTTTAAAATGCACTCTGTAATAGCTTGGGCTGGCGTAATTTAATTTTGAAGGCTTGATGGAATATTCACTCTGGTATAATTAAGTAAGTAAGTATTATAAATATATATAAGTCCCTACCATTCTTTTTTCCTTGGAGATATGCTCATGCATACTGCGCTACCACGGGGAGATGGCGCAGTTATATGGGACTCAAACACATTACAACTCCACGGTGTCCTCCTGTGCCGCTAATGGCGGGAACACGGGCACACGGTAGCACTCACCGGGTTTTAATTGTTATAGATTGGATGTCATCGCTTATCAAAGAATAACTATCGGAATAAATGACAGCCTTTACAAATGAGTTATTTTTTTTACATTAATGGAATCTGATTATCAGATGCATATATAAATTAATGGCTACCATCAGTCTAGATTATTATTGGATATATAATTTCAATTCAATTCATCATTTTTGATGAATTGCTCGGCGTTACTTTACATTCATCCTTATTCAATTGTTTTAAAAATATTTTTATTTAAAGTTTTCATCTGAACTTTCTGGTTTTTTATACAGAATCATCCGTAAGAAAATATATCTAAATTCGTATACTGCACATACAAACATAAATCTAAACCTTTCCAGAATGTTGCCATAAAGAAAGATAATACAAATTCCATTTAATATGAAGAAAAACATAAATCTGGTGATAAATTCCTATAGTTGCATATAAAAGCTCGGTCGGGCACACTCGGAGTTCCAGGGCATTTCTGGGTAAATATAATTATGTGGGTCAATCCGGATGGTCGGAGCATACAACAAATGCGCATTTTGCCCAAAAGTATGTAACAAACAAAACATGACGGAGTAATGATATTATTTTTAATGATGAGCCCGTTTCTACGACTGCATGTGTTAAATGAGTGTTAATTCGTTTGTGGACGTATTTGTGAAAATGTGGTATCGTGACATGCAATGTAGTTTGTCAAAGTTAATTAGTGTACTCGTTACTGTTACAAGTTACAAGGTAATAATTTGAGAATTGCAAGAATAGAACACAATTAAATTATGAATTAACAGTAACAGTTAACAACTATAAGCGTTTCCTGCGGCTTCACTGCCGCAAATTATGCCACAGGAACCGGACACTTTCCGGGAGAAAAGTTGGCTATTACGCTAAGCGATATTCTAGCTTTCAATCAATAAATCAATTTCGTTATCGGACTAAGATTATGAAAACCTTTTATAAACAGATGAACAAACAATTCTACTTAATAATTTGTATTTATTAATTAGCAGCAATTACACCAATGGAGCTCAATCTTATAATAAACTCTATAACTTCAGCAGCCTACTTGCGTAAGTGAGTTTGGCAGGGCAAAAGGTATGACGCCATTACAGTTTGACAAATTTCCTTTAAATTTGTTCGGTATTGCCAAAGTTATGAAATTTTTATTAGGTATTCCAATTCCCAAATGTGCATTTCCCGAAATGTCCAATTCCCGAATAATCTTAAAGTGGTCAAGTGTTGACTGTCCAGTTTTTATGAAACTGGACAGTCAACCCTTGACTAAACAACCCGCCTTTTGAAGCAACGAAAAAGTCTTAATTAACATATTATTAATTTTCCACAATCTGATCCTTTTTCTCTATACTAGTCAACAAGAGAAAATTAATAAAGGAAGACATGCAAAGCAACGTTCATCATCAGAGCCGGTTTCTAAGGAAATTAACTTTAAGAATATTGCACAACTTTTAAAACTTGCTTTATAATTTTGTAACTAACATACATGTAGGTATACTGAGATATATCCAGGCCACATTCCTTTGCACAAGTTTAAGAGGGATGCGGACATCACCGCGGGAAGCCTCTAGCGAATATACAAAACTTTAATTAAACTGCAAAAGTTGGACTTTAATGAATCTAAACGCCGCACTGTGTTTATCTTCGACACTGATAACTAATGGAGTTTCTGATCAGTGAGCTGTTATAAGTCTTTTGTTGGAAAATGAACTTAGTATTGTTGTTTAATTAGCTATGTCTGAAAATATAGATACTGGGTGACTATTAATTCATTAGCAATCTTGCAGTAGATATAAGTAGACATGAATATTAACACCTTTTACTTCGGGATCAATTCTAAAATATGAAAAAAAAGCAACAAATCTTGTTTTCTCATTTGTCAAAATTCGCCTCCCTAAAGAATGCCATCGAATTTAAAAGCCATTTGCAAGGGTCCTTTTCCACCAGGTGTTAGATAGCTAAGCAGTGCGAGGCATGCAGCGGCGCTGTAAAAATGTGTGGTTGGTTCCACTAAAGCTGTGCGAGGAGTTTGTCCGTAGCGAAGACGGGTAGCGAAGCTATGAAACGGTGTGTAGCTGAGTGGTGCAAGAATGTGTACCGAACTCTTTTCAGTTGTGCGCGCTCACTTTCCTTTCATTCTCACTTTTGATACGACAACCTAGCTTCGCTAGCTCTTTTCGACCACAGCTGCGCCAAGCCAGGTAAGCTAGATAACTAACACGTCTCTGGCGTAAAAACACACTAATTGTGTTAAGTGGTAACATACCAAAATGCATGAAGCTATGCCACGTTTCACGGCCGGTATCCCAGCGGTAAGCGGTAGTGTACAAACACCGTAAATCCAAAACTAACAAATCCAACCTGGATCTACAATTACCTCGGCTTAACTCGACGGCTTTTCTGATCCAATACACGATTGTTGTAACTGGAACTGCTTTGTTGATCGAAACGGTTGATCGTAAATCGCAAACTTGCAACTCCGCTGATATGTGACCGTAAATAAACATTAAATTTGTGAATTCCACCCCGCTGCCGTACTATATAGCCAAAGAGCCGCTACCTGACAACCGGGTGATATTTTATATATGGTATGATATGGTATTTTGATTCCTTCAAAATCAGAAAAAAGTTCTCAATCGATTTGTCTAAGTAGTATTTTTCTACTATCAATAGATTCTGAATTGCAAATTGCTATGTTTACTAACTTATTTTTAGTAAGATTAAGTCATTGGTCTTGATTTAAACTAAAACAAACTAAACTATTCGTATGTAGGAAATTAGATCAATATTCGATTTTTATTATTCCGCGGTTTTTTTGTTTTTCGTCTTTAACTCAAAATAATTATTTTGTCAGATAGAGCCATTTTAACTACAGGACGGCAGCCCGGAACTGTACAACAGAGCTGTTTCATCAAAAATCGTCGGGAGACAATGTTATTGAATTTGTTGAAAACCACTTTTGTATGATTTTGTTGCGGGGCGGGGTTCAGTATTACAATGTTGTTATTTTATTGTAATACATTTTTAAAGCCAGTTGCAAATTTTCACGGTCGACTTTTCAGACCGCAGTTTTTATGAAAGTGTAATAACATAAATTGTTAGCTTAACAAATGGTCAAATAACTATCTCACCATCTTATTTTTAACCGTTAGTTGAGTAAACAACGAATAAAAAAACTGGGCTATAATCCGCTTTTTGGGATTGACTTGTTAAATGGGGCAATTACCTATAATGGATAAACAAGTACAAGAACATAGCAATATTTTTCTTAGCTATATTGAAACTAAATAATATCCTATAACACAACATTATTAGGTAAAATAATGGATCATGTTGTTTTGCTCATCATTACTGAGAAAATATGGAATATTTTAGTAATCAACTAGATAGACAACAACATCTTGTTATTATTATATTTCTGACACTTTCTGATTTTTCTCAGAAATCACTGTTGGCATTTTTGCTAGATAACTTTTTTTCAAGCAAAAAGGCCAACAGTCATTTCTGAGAAAAAGGTACAGGAAAATTCAGAAGTTTTTAAATAGGATTTCAGAATCTTTTACTTTGAATTTTAATTTATACCTTGAGTTAAATAAATTATAAGAATTTTCATTTGAATAGTCCGTAAATGAGTCTTTTACTTACTATTCAAAATTAAAGGAAAATCTTATTTTTTTTTTCCTTTAAGTTTACCTTTGCTATGTTAAAGAATAGTTAATGAGCAAATTGAATAAGTTGTACGCTTATATAATAATTAATATTTGGATAGTAATTATGGTGCTTGAAAAAGATGGCGTTCGGGAAACTAACTGCGTAGCACAACATACATACTTAACCTAAGTGAACATTTCTGCCATCCGCAATCAGCATGGCTTATTGTTCATGGTTCGAAAATTTTGTTTGCTGTGTATATGTATCTACATAAATAATAAACCAACAAATAACATTCAATAAAGCTGCATCATGTTTGGAAAACATAACGAACCTCTCACAATTAGTTGACCCTTTAACCAAAAAAATAATATTTCCATATAAACAGCAACACACCCGGTATAACAAAACAGAATGAAACGTTAAAATTTATACAGAAAGTTAATAGACCGCAACTTCTGGTGCCCGTCCACATACTGGCTACATTAATTTATTGGCGCACAGAGCAGGATATTTATAGCTCAGTCTTAGCCCAACTTTAGTTGGGAGGACGCCAGCTTCGCATCACGTAATAACTTTTTATAACGTCTTGTTGTTCTTACACTGACAAAAGGAATAAGTAACCGCACAAGTTTTATAACTAAGACTCAGATTTTTGATCCGTAGTTAACTCAACCAATGGTTAAATTTGCTAACTAATGACTTAAAATTTCGGTAACATGCGTTGTTTTATCAATTATAGTGTCACAAATAAGTTGGAGAGCTAATTATTTGAACATTTGAATAAACCATTGATTAGAATGTTTAATAAGCATTGGTTGAGTTAACTATGGATAAAAAAACTAGGCCTTAAACAAATAAACTTTAGTTATTAGAAAATAAAGTTAGAGAAATAATACAAAACTATTTAGCAAATAGCAAAACTCGATATTGTTGCTAGTAGGACATAGTTCGCAAGTCCCAATAATTTAGTAAGTAGCAACCAAACCTTTGGTAACTGGTAAAAAGGAGTTACCTTTTAATTATACCAAAACATATCACGCATAAAATTATATTCATGAGTTGGGATGTTTTCTTTTTGTTAGTTCTCTGTATAAAGGAATTTTAAATTAAATAGCTTAAGCCTGATAAAGGTACTTACTGTATTTAATTAATTGGTGCCCGTATAAATATTTTATTAAGAATTTTAATCATGAAATAATAAGACATCCATTAACTGTATTATTTTTATTCAGTTCGGAACACATTTTCTTATTATTGCTATAATAATTTGATAAGATTCATAATCTATACTAATATTATAAAGAGGAAAGATTTTTTTGTTTGTTTGTGTGTACCAAATAGGCTCAGAAACTACTAGACCGATTTAAAAAATTCTTTCAACAATAGAAAGCTACATTGTTCCTGAGTGACATAGGCTATTTTTTAATCCCGAAAACGGGTCCTGTGGGGTGTTCCACGGGAGCGAAGCCGCGCGGAACAGCTAGTTAATTATAAGATAAACTTTTAACGTTTAATTTCAGACTTAATTCGTTATCCAACCAAAAATACAACTATTATCTCAGAACAAACTTTTCTATGAATAATACGAACAAAGATAGAACTGGTTTCACTACACATGGCTTGATACAGAACATTAAAGACCATGTTAACTTCCTCTCCATGTATTCCGAGCATATTATAACACACATATTAATACGCTACGGCATTACGGTTGCTAGATCTTGGATCCCATAACTTGTGGGAGGCTGTAAAACGGGCGGCTATAAATTGGAACAACTATTCGAATAGTGTTTAAATTTTACTAAATTTACTTAATAATACAAAGTAAAAGAAAGAAAATCACACAACAAGAATAAAGCGAACAGAACAGATGAAGACCATAATAAGTTTAAATAAAGAACTATTCCAATTCTATCGTTTTTGCTATAGAGGGACGTCATGTCCTGGCAAACATCTGAATCGGAGAATATTTCGTCTTATGAACATCAGCGATTCCTTTGGTCTCACAGCTGTTCATAACTACCGGTAGCATTCATCAGTAGGCCAGCATATTATGTACTTTAATATTTAGATACTTTTTCACACAAAACAATACATGTAATCAAGAATCATTCAAACGGCAGGTGTTATTAACTTTGAGAGCATGAAAAAAAAATAACGAAAACAGATAATGGTTCTAAGTTACATTTAACTCCAAATTTCCCTCAGGAATAAAATCTTCACGGGTGAAACGTTTCATCTAAAAGCTGGTAAGGAAACATATTCGCGATACGATGACCTGCCAGAGTGCCAGCCTGCCACCGATCGTTCATTGTAGGTGGGCCAGCGATCCGTCAATGCCATCGCGTGCTGATTTTATTTACCGAGAAAAGTACCGTGATTTGTACTACGTGTATGAATGGCACGTTTCCCCCGAAATTAGATTTAAACGAAAATCGAAGGAAAAGTTCCGTTGTTTGCGAAGATTTGAGATAATAATAGAATGCTCGGCATTTCGATTTCAGTTCATTTCTTTAATATCTTTCGCTTACTCCTTTTGGAGACGTGTGTTCTGTTTAAATGTGAGGTGTGTGTTATATTTATATATCTTTGAATCAGATAGAGATTGGTATTTAATATTTTGAATCTTGTAGAGAGATTTTCCAAGAGCCACAGCAGGCACAGACACTGTTTGTATAAAATAATCCTTTCCAAGTCTATTAAAAATAAAAGATTAAAATGAAATGCATTTTTATTCAGAGTCGGAACGAAGAAAATCTTCAAAGAAAAAATAAAAGAACTTTTTTGCAAAAAACTTCCAAATAAGAAAACTAAAAAGTGAAAAATAACTTTATTTTTGGAAGTCGGTGTCCATAACTCAAAAAAATGGTACCTACCAAAGACACCGACTCCGGTACCGAAGTCGGTAGCATTTTTCTTCAAAATTTTTTTAAATATTTTTCACGTTTTAGTTTTACCTACCTAATAGGCAAGTAGTTAAGTAAGGTACCTATAATACCAGAATAGATTACCGGAATATTATGAAACTGAACATAACCGGTGAAATGAGAGTGTACAAAGGTGAACTGTACACATCTGATTACCCCTTTAGAGCGTACTGGCGTATTGTTATGTTATGAAATGGTATAAACAATATATAGACATGCGATTGCAGCAATCCCGAGAGATTTGCCGTTATTTATTGAAGAGTTCTGTTGTATATCTCCGAAGTTCTTCATCAGATATTCAAAAAATAAAAATGGGACCAATGTCGGCACATACTTTCTCAAAAAAAAAAGAATTCTCAAAATGGGTCGACAATTGACGGAGATATCGGTGAACATACCTAAAATAAAAGCGTACATAATGTCGAACATAGAACCTCCTACTTTTTGGTAAGTCGGTTAAAAATCCTTCCTTAATTCCTTTTGTTTCAAAACTCGCCATCTTCCGAGCCCAAACTTTGTATTATGAATGCGGGCACTAAGTTCAACTATCACGATTCCGAACCATTAAACACTCCGAAATACTGCTCACAACGTTAACATATACGTGTAATATTATTCGCCCACACATATTAGAAACGATATTAGAAACGTTTTATTGTGTTTAAACGCATTCATGTCAATTATTCACACCACATTAACTGGAATGTTGGCAACAATAAGTTGGCGGTAAAAAATTCAATGCGTTACTTAACGCCATGATATTTTTTGTGGCGTGATCTTTCGCTTCATAAATTTTGAGACATTATCAAAGAGCTGCGAAGGTGTCAAGGGACTTCGTTTTCCAGTCACTTTCGGATTAAACCAAGGTTACTTTTTAAGGCACGTTCGCCATTTTTAAGTACTTTTTTAGTATTATTTCGCGTTCTTCATCACTCCGGCAGAGAAACTGCCCGCTGGAAACGAACTGCAGTGGCCAATCTGGAAATCCCTCAACCGATTGCGGACCCAGGTTGGCCGAAGTAAAAGCAACCTGGCCAAATGGAATATCATAGACACATCCAAAACACAGTGTCAGTGTGGAGCCCCTTCGCAAGACATGGCCCACCTCCTTGTCTGCCCTTCATGCCCGACCACCTGCACCTTGCGGGATTTGAACGTAGCAAATGAAGGAGCTGTCCGAATAGCTACATACTGGTCGGACAAAATCTGAATGGTTGTATAGTTTGAGTTAATCGACACGAAAGAAGAAGAAGATCGTATGCTGCTTCTTATTCTTTCGTGTAACGTGACTTTTCTTGAAGAATAATAATAGAAAATAACACAATTAAAGAAAAGTTCGGCTTAACTCTTATGGAGAGCCTGGAAAGCTTGCAGCATAAACTGTGAGTGTGTAAGTGAATTTGGCTAAGAACACGTGTAGGTAACGATGACGACACCTCTAAAATAATGATTTTCGTATTGCATAA
The DNA here is from genome assembly GCA_945859665.1 of Anorthoa munda. NCBI lineage: Eukaryota > Metazoa > Arthropoda > Insecta > Lepidoptera > Noctuidae > Anorthoa > Anorthoa munda. The sequence continues at coordinate 7,754,266 of OX243913.1, read as the reverse complement.
TACAGTCAAAAGAGGATAGGTCATGAAAAGGATATATGAATTCAACTTATAAGGTGGAGAACGTACCCTTTCTAAATTACGCAATAAGTAAAACATTTAAAGGAAATGTATTATACTCTTTCATGGAATTGTTCCCTTTGCCCTGCCGAACTCACTTACGCAATTAGGCTGCTGAGATATAAATCCTTAACATTAAGTGAGCACGGCAGCCACTAGCTAGTGTTCTTATTAGATAGTTTCTAATACCTAGGTACACATGAACAGTATCTACTGTTTCAAGTTTCCCTACTTTTTACTACAATCTATCGCAATAAGGATCAATCTTACTAATATTATTAATGAGAAATTTGGATAGATGGGTGTATGTTTGTTACTTAATCACGCTAGAACGGCTAAAACGTACTGGATAAAATTTGGCACGGATATAAATTATAGTTTGGAATAGCACATATGCTACTTTTTATCCCGGAAAAATGTATAGTCTGTTCCTGTGGGACAAATTCCGACTTTAACGTGGGCGAAGCCGCTAGCAGAATCTAGTATTCCATAAATCACAATGAAACTGCCAATCACTTTCAATTCCCATTTCCCTAACAGCGCAAAAATAGTTTACCCGCAGATTTCCGTAAAAGTTAACAATTTATTTTCCCCGACCCGGACATTTTCCTTCTGCCTTTCACAGCTATACAAACCCTTGCATCGGCATCATACATAATAAATAATGACGTCATCTAATCGGGCCTTTCCAAATCATTTGCTGGATCGAATTAGGGAAAAGGAAAAAGTTCCATTGAAATATGACACCTGTTCGAGCGACCTGGAATCAAAGGGCAATGTGATAAAGACGGAGGTTTTCAATAAAGGTGAATCGTCCCTTTTCTTACGCATTTATATCTCTGTTTTTCTGTTCCGGAGCTTGGGCATTATCTCCCTCCTAATATATAGAACCTGTATGTTTGTACAGGTACCATCATTTGTTATGTCTTCCCACGAAAATATCGTTTGCTCTGCGAAACGAATATTATTTTCTGAATGAGTTATCCTTGTTTTGGTTCTGCTATGAAATATTTTTGCTAGCACCAATATTTATAGATAGTTTTGCTAATATCTGCGGCTTTATTTTCAAACTTCAATCCCCCGATGACTCACCAGGGGTTTGGATTTTTTTGTATTTCGTCTCTGCCAGTACCTACTAACATTTATAGGTTTTCGTACCCGAAGGATCCAAACGGAGCCCTGTTGCTGTCACTCACGTGTCTGTATTTCTGTCTGTCCGTCTGTCTGTCCGTCGTCTGTTTTACAGGTTTAATAGCCAAACGGTTGGAGCTACAAACTTAAAATTTTCACAGTATAGCATCTTGTTGACACAAAACCAAAAAAAAAATCAAATAATCTTTTTAAATGTTTTTAAAAATAGTGGGAAATAAAGGTATGAGGAGCCAACAAAGTCAGAAATTTTTACAAAATTTTGTTCCGAATAGTTTTTTTCTGCCCATTGTCCTATAAACTTGAAAATTGGTGATAAAGTTTCTTATTACGTATATTTTACTAAAAATACCAATATATTGATAAATCAGAATGTTTCTATGAAATACCCTCATTTTACTTATTACAACCAACTTGATTTTGCGTTTTGGTACAAAACCCTAAAGGTGCGAAGTCCGACATGCGCTTGGCCGGTTTTTCTTCTTATCGTATGTTTATCCTGCTAATATTATAAATGTGAAACTTTGCGAGGATTTTAATGAAATTTACGCTAACATACGTTCTAGAATAACACATAGGCTCTATTTTATAAAAATAATGGGGAAGTACAAATTCCATGCGATCGGACCCGCGGGCAATACCTAGTCTTTAATCATTTTGAACGTGCCTTGTCAGGCATATTATTCTGGTCTTCTGGTCTCTGAAACAATAAATAAATTCTTCAATACTACGAAATATGAACATTTATTGTTGTTCAAATACCTACTTAAAACTTAAAATTGGATTCAAGACAGTATCGGTTCTCTATTGCATTCGGTCTCACAATCGGTTCGCGTCGTCATTCCTACAATCTGAGTGACTATTTGCTTTTACTTTGCAGCTTAAAGTTGGCGTTTCCGAAAGAGCTAGAAGTGAAAATTCGAACCGCACAATTTCGGAAGTTAATCTTGTATTTTAAAAGGTCTGAACACGTTCGAAGATTTAAGGAACTGGGGGAGAATTTATAAAGGTTCAGTCAAACTCATAAACAGCTCATAAAATGAAAAGGATAACTGACAGTCCAGTTAACATAAATATAAACGCTCAATATCTACATACATATATAAACGGCTTTTTTCCCATGGGGGTAGGCAAAAACTACAGAAAGCTATCTGGTATGATCCTTACATAACTACTCATTTTGCAAACACTCATAATTAAGAGTTTTCACATTGGCTATTAATATAATCTGTGCTAAACTTTTGAAATAAGTATAAAAACCGTCTTGAAAAAGTAAATAATTTCGTCGTCTCATCGAATGGCGCCGAATACTTCGGACATGGCCAATTATTAGTCTAAAGCTCGAACACCCAGTACAAAATATACAGCGACCCAGTTCTGTATTGAAGGCGATCCAAATTCTCTTCAAAGCACCGTAAAACGTCCTCGGACCGTCGCTACAATTTATGCTCCATCCCGAATTTTGGAAAACGTAAATTTCGTTTAGGTTTTCCACACTTTACCCTCACAACCGAACCAAGCGACCAGCTTTAACAGTGTGGGAAGTTATGTGCAATTTGAAATATGAAAAATGGACGGCGGATTACGAGCGGTTTAAATGATAGGGTCGAGTGTTTTGTTCTTTTGTTTATTTATTTATCAAACACATGTTGGATATCTGTATGTAATATGAACTGAATATGACACAATAATAACATCCGTATGTATTATCTTTAATAAAAACTAACTTTATGATTACTGCTTTGCATTAGCTGAAGTAAAAACCTCTTTAAGTAAGGTAGAGACGTATAAATTGAGCATTCAATGTTTATGCCTACCTGTTCATAAGTCTGTCTCATCCTGAAATCCAGCGACGAACGTAAGTAGGTAAGCAACTGCAGGGTACCATCCACACTTGTTGGAACTTCTCCTCCACATTAATAGTGAGCAATGTGTGAAACTTTCTGCCAGCTCTGCCACCTGGCTCGCTCGTTGTTTCGTAGATCCCATAGCTTTTTATCAGGCGAGATCGAGGTGAGAATGGACCGTCACGAAAAAAAAATACTAAGTATATATTATAAAATCGTATTCCAGAGATACTGTTGACCATCGCTCTGTTAAACTGTAACAATTTCATAACTTCCTTAACATATTCAGCGTGATTTTAATTTGCAACTAAGATCACAAAGAAGTCGTATAAAATACGAGCGTCAGTAATTACTAACTGAATGGAACACTGAGTCACGAGGAGACAGCTCCAACGGCTGCGGATGAGAAACTGCATCACAGACTATGTTTCATCCAGTTTCCTGGGACCTACATCGCAGGCTACGGTTCATCCACTAGTTTCTTGCCGTCTGTACCCCAAAGCCTGAAGTCAAAGAAACCTTTGCGCTGCGACCAACGATGCCATAGAAGCGGCGAAGTTTTTATCCAACAAAATTTTACTATATATTATCGACACGAAACAGAAGAGTTGATACCTCGATACCTAAAGCAGAAAAACTTGATTAGGAAATCCACTAGGCGCCTAAAAAATCATATTTCATGCATAAGCAGTGCTACTATCGCTATAATTACTTCACTACCAAAAACAAATTTAGTTATGCGTCCTTAACAAATCCCCCGTGATGTTAACTCCTAACTGAGCACACAAAGAAGTCATCCATATAAAACTATGTCTCATCTAGTTTCCTGTCCTGTGTACTCCGAAACCAGTAGTCTGTAGTATTATATTAACTGTTCTGCAGTCGAAAGACCTTTGCACTGCTACTGATTAACTGCTCCGTCAACACGAAAAAGAATAGTCGATACCTAAAAGTCTTAGGAGAACATATTATCAGTACTTAAAACACCTAGGTCGGGTGGCTACCACTACTATTTAGTATTTCCTACAGTAAATAAAAAAAGAAGGTAAGCTTCCTTAACATATCGCCCACGATATTAACTCGCACACAAAGAAGTCATCCGCATAAAACACGGCCTCCAGTAATTACTAAGTGAATGGAACACTGAGTCATGAGGAGACAGCTCCGCGTCCCGTCGCGATTGGAACACTCCATTACCTCATTTATTTCCTCTTTGATTATGGTAGCTTAGCTGGTGCAATAAGCGGTTAACGTGTTTAAACGATATTTTGCTGAGCTTTCTATTATATTAGTCCGGAACTATCAATAACGATGGTGTTAAAACGATGATCGGTTCAACACTTGGTGATTTTTATAATTCTTGATGACCAAAAATATACTGTTTACCTACCGACTTTAATAACATTCTACTATAGGTAATATTCTAACTCAATATATGAAACTAATTCTTAAAATACGAAAGTCTTCAATAAAACTTTTGAAGTAATTACGTCTTACCTTCCTATTTACTTATCTAAGTAAAACAACTTATATTGTGGGCTACAATTTGTTTACTATGCGAAATGCTTGACTCTAGTTTTATGAATGAAATCATCACTGAGGCTCTACATGTGATATTCTATCAAAATGAAAAGCGTCGCGAAAGCGATTGGAAAAAATGTATAGGAATATCAAGTGCTATCAAAATATCACGTGATCAACTCTTAACATTTTGGCCATCGCCTTCGCTGATAGGATGACATTTTGTCTAAAGTATCTGGTGTATCCAGATACTTTAGACAAAATGTCAAGTGTACAAAAAGGGTTTCACAAGCAAAGCCAATAATTAAAAAACCATTTCATGCCTTCAAGGCCCGTAGGCCACACAAGTCAATAATCTCTATTGTTTTTGCGTTGGCAGCCCCAAGCCATCAGTCAACAGCTACAATTTATTTATCTAGAAGTATCCACGTTCAAGTGACACCACCCACAAGTTATCTACTTAAACGTAAGACATTTTTATTCAGGAATGTTGATCTATATGTTCATCAGAGATTGGTTAGTTTTAATGGGAGTTTAAGTCGGGCAATAATAATAGAGATGATTTCTTTTATACTTAAATAAACCAAAATATTGCAACCTTACATCCATTATGAATCAATTTTACCATTAATTATGGGTGTAACAATCTAGAAAATATTTAATTATTCCTTCCTTTTCCTTGATGATGATGATGATGCAATCTAGCCGATTTCGGCTACAGCAACCGCATTCCTTTGCTCCTCATTTGAGCTCAGATTTGATGCTCTGTTTTGTTTCCACACTAAGAAATCCAACCATATCCAACTTCGGCCGAAAAACTCCGAGCCCAGAGTGGACACGTCAGGAAACCATTGACGACGTGATAAATAAACCTTGATAAAACAAAAGTAGAACGATAAAAATAACTACATTTAAAAACATCATTACCTCAGTGCGAACCCTAGCCTAACACTACGCGATCAAAACTAAACAAAAAATATTATTTGTTTTACTAATAGTCGTCAGAATTCCCGGTAACAATTCAAATCGGTAAAACAGACTAAATCCAGATTAAACTTAACACAAACCTAGCCTAACCAAAATAAAAGTCAGCAAACGTTACTGTTTATTTTTTGTTAGCACTGCGCAATATGAATGTTATTGGTATGAATAAAGCTAAATAAACATTTTTATTGTAAACTGTGAACGTCCAATTAAGCTAGAATAGAGAAATACTTTATTTTGTGTTCAAAGGTTGTCATGAACATAACTCGAAATTTTGTTCAGAATAAAAAGCTTAGAACCTAATATTATATAAAATATTCATAGAGAGTTTGTTACTTTAGACTGCATGCTCTGTTTTTCTTAACAATAATATACTGCTCTTCAAATAAATTATTCATTTTTCCAATAAATAGGCGAATATTTTTACTGCCAAATACAGTGTTTCCCTAACTTATTTCAAATTAATTTAAATAATATAGAGATAAACTTTTGCCATTTCTGTAAAAACGACTCGATAAATATAGTAAATACATTATGTAACAATCCTTTAAAAAAACGGCCAAGTGCGAGTCGGACTCGCGCGCGAAGGGTTGTGACCATTATCGCAAAAAACGGAAAAAACGTCACGTTTGTTGTATGGGAGCCCCATTTCAATATTTATTTTAAACTGTTTTAGTATTTGTTGTTATAGCGGTAACAGAAATACATCATCTGTGAAAAATTAAACTGTCTAGCTATCACGATTCATGAGATACAGCCTGGTGACAGACGGACAGACAGACAGACATCAGACGGACCGCGGAGTCTTAGTAATAGTGTACCGTTTTTACCCTTTGGGTACGGAACCCTAAAAACAAGAACTCAATTCACAGTATGATCCAAACGATCACCCGGTCATAATAATATATCATCGCATTCCTCTCTGAGTAATAAACTAAATGATAATAAACCCGCTTGTCGCCGTCGCAATAAATTTCACTATAGGCTGGGAAAAAAAAAATTACATGAAATATTACCCAATATGGACTGGGAATAGGACACACAGACAGCACTGAACACAGTGACTGGTAAAGCCGAGTTACTAGGACACAGAAATCTACCATTCCATTTTTGAAACTAAATTTTTTGAAATTATAATCTGCAAACTTAAAAATATTATGGCCATGCTTTTCTAGCAAATTGTCAGTACTAAATATTCATACTTGGAGCGAACTGCAAGAAATTAAAAACTCATTGAGCTGTCTAGAAGTTCCACTTGTCTGACCCGATGTCGATTAAATGGCTCTAGAAACAAAAGTAAGTTGAATAAGATAAATGGATGGAGTACATACTCGCAGTTGATTGCAACTGCGAGTATTACTCTTTAAAACACATCAATATTGTGAGGCCAGCAAAATGGTGAAACGAAACGAAATTTGAACATGTGAAACAGTTGGGTGGTGGTCAGGTAGGTAGTTGCTCCATGTAAAATACTGGCATTCAGCTGCATCCGGTTGGGAAAAGAACCTAGTTTGGTAAAGGCTAGGTAAAATTAATTTGAATTTTGTCAGATGTGACCAGTTTTCTTATGGTGGGCAGAATATAAAAAAACATCGAAAACATCGTGAGGACATGCCGGTTTGGCATGTCCTAGAACCAAAAAATCGAAGACATGTGACATTCACCAACTTGCACTGGGCCCGCGCGGTGGATTACGGCCCATTCCCTCTCACAGAGAGGAGGCCTGTGTCCCAGCAGTGGGAACATTAATAGGCTAATGATGTGATGTGTGATATGGGCAGAATACTGCACTCAAGTAAGCCGCCAAAGTTAAGGAGTGTAGGACGCAGCTAATAAACGCTTTCTAGAACAGCATTCTGTTGCAACTTCTGGCACTTTATTTAATAAGGGACTGGTATGATACGACGAAAGTTTTGGAGCGGCAATTGTTCAACGATTAAGGCTCAGACTGGTGGAGAGGTTGGCTTTTTGATATTCTGTTTTGCATTGAACAGCCTGTTGATGTGAACTTACATGGCTTCTATCTCGTCGCAAGCCATATCTCGTTTTCACACAATATCTGTGTTGCTACGTAGAGGTAACGCAATGCTTACTACCGCGTAGCGGTTGTTACGCTTCGCTATTCGAAGGTAATAAATATTATATTTGATTATAGTTATATTTGATTTAGGTGTGCGTTTATATTTATAACAACTATAAATATAATAGTAAAAAACCATTCCACACAAAATGATGAATAAAAGTCGTCTTTTCCAGCTCTTGAAAAGAAAAGAAAGAAAAATAAAGTAACAAAAACGTTTATTCTCTTGTCTTTTTTTCATACATCACTCTTCATTTACGCGTCATAAACGCTGACAAAAAAGTATTTTACGTAATATCAAACCGAATGCTATTAATAAACATTTCAACTCATTTAATATTCGTCCTTCAAAATGTGACAATGTTATTTCGAATGTGCGACGTACCGTTCTACCTACATTTGCGAAGTGACGTCATAATTGCTCGGCTCTCGACGTCTACCTCCTACCTCCGCCCGTGGACGCTGTGACATTTATGTAGGACAACGAGCTATGTAAAATGTCCGGTCTAATTGCTTCCGCAAAACCCATCATACAGACCTTTCAAATAAGGCACGGGTTCTCAATCTGAGATTAGTGATAATATATTTATTTGTTTGTGTGACAAACTGGCGCTACTATTAGACATAACAATATTTATTTAGTAATCCAATAATTTTAACTTAAAACCATCATTCACTTTTTGCAGGGTCTACGCTGACCCACTCATGGGAAAAGTTTGCCCTCCACTTCTTCGATCACTTATAAGATACTTGATCAAAACTGATGTCTATGTCTTTAACAAATGTAGTTGGCCTTTGGCCATGTTTAGTTAAAGTACAAAAAAAGTTAATTAATATCCTCCGACTGCAGTCGGAGGATACATCTGGTTTTGGTTCGCCAGCTCGCAAATAAGTATCCTCCGACTGCACGGCATGATTTTCTTCTTGTTTATGTCTTTTTAGTTTGCTTTTAAGCAGTCGGGTTTTTAGATTTTTTTAATTAACTTTTTTTATTTACAACGTTTTAGTTATTTTTTTTTAGAATTAGGTACATTTAAACATATAAGTGTGATATATTTTTGAAATCGCCTTTTAAAACCCTTTATTTTGATACCCCACACGATGGGTTTGGAGGATAATTTTTTTTTCCCCCACAAAATGGCGCCCAAAATCCGCCATTTTTGTTTTTTCCAATTTTAATGTAGCCAGTGACACTCGCAGGATTAAGACGAATCGATTGACGTAAGAATCATCAAAATCGGTCAACGCGTTTGGTCTCTGGAACGCCACATAGGAACAAACATACATACATACATACATATATACATACATACATACATACATACATATATACATACATACATACATACATAGACTGATAAACACATTACCCTCCTTCGGCAGTCGGGTAATAAATAATTTAACAAATGTAGTTGGCCTTTGGCCAAAATTAATAAAAGTAAAGTAAATAAATAAATGATACATACTGTGACCCTGTCACAGTTCAAATAAGTTCCAACAAGTGTCGGACACGAACTGCAGCCCTAGGGTGTCTGACATTTACGACATGTTACCCTCACCTGTCAGACACTCAGGATCAGGGTACTATTTAATATTACTGACTATGCGACATAATTGACAAACAGTGACATAATTGTACATTTTCTTGACAGTTGCTGTTTAATAAAGAAGAAAAATCGTTTGACTTTGGCCGGTCGGTTATAGGCCGATGCTGATCTCATATGTCATACAATGGTGATTTTATACCCGGATGTATCAGATACTAACGCATCACCGTCTTACACAAGATAACAAGATTACGGAACCATAGTCTGAAGTTCCAAAGCCAACAAATCAGTAATTATACAGTAGGGTTATCAGTCGACACGACGACGGACTAATAAAGAAGGGCTAATAGTAATCGAATGAATTAACATGAGATTGTGTCTGGCTTTTTTGTTGATCGGTGACAATTAGGACAGGAGTTAGGGCAGAGATTAGTTACACTGTTGTGAGATAAATATATTGCGTAGATATTACTCAGGGGAGACGCCTCTGAAGTATGTATGTATCCTAACAGGCGATGCAAAGAGTAGATTCCGGTATGGCCTTTGAAAGTGATCACCAAGATGGTTTTAGTGAGGTAAAAACACATAACATATTTACTCTAGGTTAAAATATCAAACCCCTATTTTTTCACCATAAGGCAGGCACCTTTTAAATGTATCCAAACGAAAAAAAAAAGATATCACATCATGATACCCAATGACAAATTATACGTTTAGTAGGTATGTCATTGATGATACCCACCAAAATTATAGCGTTCTACTAAATCATGCGACGTAATAAAATTGATCTTAGAAAGGTAGTTACTTAGTCATAATAATATAAAAGGTACGCAGACAATTTGAGAACCACCCCTTTTAAAATCGTTCAAACCAACCAAAACACCAGCAACACAACATAAATAGTAAAAAGAAACCTAATTTAAATAGAATTAAGAGTGTACAAGAAAAATAATTGAACCAGCGATTGTACGACAACCTAGGTTAAACCTTTTTTGGTGAAATGGGACCCTCTTTAATACATTCCGCAAACAGGCGGGCTCTCATAATAGACCCCGTACAAAAGAGGGATGGAAGAAAAACAAGATGAGAATGTACCACATATCCGGCTTATATAGTTCTTGCCGTATTGTTTAGAAAATGTACTTTGAAGGACAGTTACATGTGTACAGGATACCGGGCCAAAGCTTGGAATAAGGGATTGTTTTATATTTTAGTGTGCGAAATTCAAGAGACGTTTTTTGCAGAAACTCAAACCTCCAGATTGCGATATTTTATGTTAACATGGTAGCCTGATCAATTCTAAAAACATTAAGTAAAACAAAACCAAGACTATACTTCTAAACACTGTCACAATAGCTTAAGCGAAAATCCAGCCCGCAATAGAAACAAGTTCCATTAGTGACGTAGGTTTATTAATAGTTTTAAAGGAAACATCGCAACGGTGCTGCGAACTGTGTGCTTCTCAGAAACTGTTATACGATTATTGTTACATACGGGCTATACGTGTCCACTGTTAATGCACTGTAATCACAGAGCAAGGAAAACGCCTCGCGCCGGCGGCGGTCGCTAGACCACCATATAATCAAAGTTGTCGACATACTCGTAGCTCACATAATCAGCAGGCTGAAGTGGGTATGGGCCGGCCATATTAGTCGTAGAACCAATGACCGTTGGGATAAACGTGTGCTTGAGCGGACACCGTGAATTAGTAAACGTAAGGTGGGACGCCCTCAGGCTTAGTGGAACGACGATCTTCACAGGGTGGCTGGTAGCAGATGGAGGAAAGTTGCGAAAACCGAGATAAATGGCGTGGGATTGGAGAGCCCTATGTCCAGCAGTAGACTGCTGTAGGCTGATGATGATTATAAAGTCACTGCTAGAGGTGGCAATGTCAAGGCTGTCACTGTCAGCAGTTTTTTTTTCCTCTTAGGCAATCGAGCCAATTACAACTTTTGCATTTTGTGGTAAATCTATGACGTACCTGATCGTAGTTGTTTTTCTAAAATTCAGATCAGATCCCACAGGATAACAGTATCACCGTCGTCACTATGACATACAAAAAACAGAAAGGTATTGAACACACAGTCGCATTGTTGCTTTTTACAAAGTATTCAGTTTTGAGAGGGAATTGTCGAGTCCATTCATCAGGTTTGGTTTTGATAACAGCAGACGGCCATGACGAAAAATGAACTCAACACACTTTCGGTGTTTCGAATTTTATTAGTATCTAGATACCTACCTAACTGCTCTTTCTACCGACATGCTGCCGGACGCGTCGATTCCATATTCTGTGACTGAATGTTCGGTGTTAATGTTGCTTCTAATGTGGCTAATGTGAAACTCCTTATGTAGCTAGCTACTTGCAGCATTTAATAAAAGAAGTAAACCTTGTAAATTCTGGAGTGTTTTCGTTCGAGCGACTGTAAGATTTTGTGGCTTACTGACTACTTGACTGTAAAATATTACCGATCAAAGAAAATTTAAGGCTGACTTACACCCAAAGGCTTGCACTTGGCGTGTGCATTATTGCGATTATGCTAATATAGGTAATTCAGTCTTTTATGAATATTAAATATTAGCTAGCAAGTATGATTTCGCAAAACTGGCACATACGGGAAAGTGTGTTTAAACACTGCTCATTTATACATTCTATGCATCGAGCCAATTTGATTGGCTCTCTGAGAATACTCCGATGATTGCAAATTTCAAATACAGCGAGGATTTATCTACCTACAATATCGGTGGCTAATAGCTTTGTGAGGTGACTTATCTCCGCGTCTCTCTTGTAGATTTTGTCGATAATATTCTTACGTTGTATCTTTCCTTACATGAAAACAAATACGGTGTGAGTGGTATCAAAAACTGCATCGAATTGAAACACGTCGTTTGTATCAGAGAATTACCTGAGTATACTTTTTATCTGTGGTATCGTCCACTAGGCTAAATTGTTTTCAATCTTATCTTATCTTATCTATATCTTTTTACTTGGTAGTTCTAAGCTTTACACAAAATCTGAACTGCGTTCGTCCCTGGGAGGAATTAATTCCTTATTACTTTTAGATTTTGCTTCCTTCCAGCTACGCATAAAACTGCAAATTCAGTCGAACAGCGATCATGAGACTATGGAAGTTCCCATCCAGATGGCGGTATGGAGACGGGCTTGTTTGATTCATACGTCTCGCAACTAAGAATAGGCGTTTAGCATACATTTCAGCGGGAATGTCTCATTCGAAAAACTGTTCAGTTCAATATTTCCCACGTGAATATACTTGCTGAGAGCAGTTAGCGAAGTAAGTACCTACTATTAGAGAAAACTTTAAAATAAATAGCAGTCTTTATTCCTCATCGCGATGATATTTTCACTGAAGTAACGAAGTTGACAGAACCCCAAAAGTTACTCATTATCTCCGACTACAAGGTTGGATTGTATGTAAACCTTATTATTTTTTTACAAAACTATTTCAAAAGGCAGAATGCAAACAGAAAAAAGGCAATCATACTTTGCTGTGCGACACAAATTCACTACGTCTGCTACGACGAGAAGCGCCCGGAACTCCTTAGTCCGTAAGCAAATGCCAGCTAGACAGAACAACACAATGAGTACGGAACCGTATTAAGACTCCACGATCCGTCTGTCTGTATGTCTCTCCGTCTGTCACCAGACTGTATCTCATGAACTGTAATAGCTACACAGTTGAAATTTTCACAGATGATGTACCTATTTCTGTTGTCGCTATAACAACAATAACTAAAAACATAATAAAATAAATATTTAAGTGGGGCTCCCATACAACAATTCCGATTTCGATTTCGGAAGCTCTCTATTTCCAATCTAAAGAGTACAAGTATAAAATACAAGATGAAAAAACATTTGAAAAATTAATTGATTTATACCATCTCTAAAAATGTTTATATTAACACAATTCTGAGCCTAAACTGTCAGTACCACGGTTTCCTTACCGACCAATTTCCCCCATCTTACTCCGAAAGCCTTTGCAATGATTTGTAATTATTCGTGAAGGAAAAACATCCTATGTAAAGAAGCCTCTCGGAAAGGTCGGAGGACTCTTAGCTTGACGATCGTAAGACTGATCTCTCCGCAAACCTTACCACCTTTTGTAAACAAAGCTATTTGCTCTACCTCGTCCACCGAGACCCGAACAAACACCAATATTCTCATCACTATGGCGCGATTTAAAAAAACAAGTTTCAATGCCTCCTTTTGAACGAATTATGAAATACTAATTGGGTACACAAAGGGTGAATTTTGAAGAGGCTGTCCTTTTTTCCATATTTAAGCTGTACGAATTCTGATCGCGTTATGAAAGGTGGCTCGGGAAATGGGGTTTTCTGATACCTGGTCCCGACAAACGTGGCTCTCTTGTGTCCTTATTGTAGGTTTTTATCGGCCTGAGGTTAGGTAGCTTACAAACTGTGTAGGCATGAGGTTCAATAATTATTTAATCGAAATAGAAATTTTCAGTATTTACGACTTACTACGGTCGCAGAAAATCGAACATAAACTTAAGTCACCTCCATACATCAATTTCTCATAGTTATATATTTATTACGGCCTCACTCAAGAACTAGCAATTTATCAAGAGCATGTGTTGCGGGTATACAGAACGAAAATCACAGATTAGGTCGTCACAAAAAATAAAAAAAACAAAAGACGAACGTGATCTCGTTGAAATACGTGACTGGAATGTTGTAAAGAAAAAATGAGAGTTTTATGATTTTTATACAAACACGAACCCTTTTTTCCTATTTCTGAATGGGGCCAGCATACAGCCTGGTAAAGTGGTTTTAATTTTGGAGTAAAACTCGCAGCTTGTCAATCTTGGTACACTGCACTCTTTCAACCAGTTTGTTCTATTTTCTAACCGAATTATGTCCAACGATGTTGTTTGAGAAGGACTGTTTACTAAACAAGTTGTGGAGCAATGTGGTTTTCTTGCTAAACCTAACAGTTTATTTCAGTGCTAATGAAAGATGATGAGATGATGATGATGATGATGATGATGATGTGGAGATGGAATCTAACAAATATACCTTACCAAATAGGTTTAGCAAATAGACCTCAGATCTAAATTTAGACTGTGTGACTTCTTATTTTTTGCACCAAATTATAGTATCTTTCTACAGGAAAAACTGAACTAATTAAGTATGCCGTTGACGGATTTGTACTCTAGCTTGGCTAGGGTAAAGGGATTATTTAAAGCATGACGATCAATAAATACAGGGCCAGTCATCTTGCTCGGGTAAAACAATTACCGGTCGCCAACACCGGACCTTATATTCACGAACTTTAATGACAATAATATTTATACAACCGTAGAAGAATTAGGTTTTTCAGACCACAGTGGAACTATCATACATATGATACAAAACCAACAATCTAAACAAACTGTTTTGTTTACCAATAAAAGAATTTTTAACAAAAGTAACATACTAAAATTCAAGTCTAAATTAAATGAACAAAACTGGAACAATATCATCCTGCCGAATAAAAATGTAGACGAGAACTATCAGTCTTTCCATAATACACTGACAGATATCTTAAATGAATGTATCCCTACACGTCGACTTAAATTGAAAACAAAACATAACAATTATTGGCTAACCGTTGGTATAAAACAATCCTGTAAAAATAAAAGACTATTGAAAATTTTAACATTAAAAATAAATAATCCAGTACTTACAAAATACTACAAAACATATGAAAAAATCCTGAAAAAAATTGTAACAACGGCAAAAAAACTATACTACATAAATAAAATGAGTAAATCAGCAAATAAAGTTAAAACCATGTGGGATATTGTAAAAGAACGAACACTTAAAAATATAAAAAGGTATAAGCAAAATATAACATTACAAACAACAAACTTAGTGAGTGAACCAAAACAAGTTGCAAACATATTCAACAATTTCTTTGCATCCATTGGGGAAAATACCACCCGAGCACTCGGCTGCGATTCGAGAGAAACATCTGTGATTAACCCCACAAAAAATACCATGTTTCTTAGCCCAGTCGACGGATGCGAAGTAAACCGGATCTTAAAAAACTTAAAAAATAAAAACAGTCACGGCATAGACGAACTCCCACCAACTCTTTTCAGACAGTGCGCTGACGAACTTACCATTCCATTTTATCAATTAGTTAATCAATCGTTTGAAGAAGGCATTTTCCCAAATCAACTAAAAACATCTTTAATAAAGCCGATTCATAAAAAAGATGCCAAAACAGACCCGAATAATTATAGACCTATTGCCCTTCTGCCCACAGCATCTAAAGTCTTTGAAAGAGCAATGTGCGATCGTGTATATTCGTTTTGTGAAAAATATAAGATTTTTGACGATTGTCAAAACGGATTTCGTAAACATAGATCCACAACGTTAGCAGTTTATAAATACATTCAAGAAGCTTTAAATATTCTAAATAATAAACAATACGCAATAGGAATACTACTCGACATGTCAAAAGCCTATGATAAAGTGCAATTTAAAATATTATTGAATAAGCTGTACGGAATAGGCGTACGCGGAAAAGCTCATGAATGGTTTGCATCATATTTACAAGGCAGAGAGTAATTTGTTGAGGTGGAGTACTATAATAAAGAAATAAAAGAAGTACAGCTCATTAGGTCAGATGTCAGATCAATATACGGTTCAATTCCCCAGGGAAGTGTAGTAGGCTGCCTATTATTCCTAATATACATAAATGACCTTCCCAAAACCATAGACGGGCCATGTGTTCTGTTTGCAGATGATATTTCTATCCTCACCTCATGCCAAACAAATGCTAATTTGAACGAAAAACTTACCACTATTCTTAATATAATAATAAACTGGATGAACGAGCACAACCTTGAAATCAACTTTACAAAGACCAAATTAATTACTTTTTACCCCCGGCAAAAAAACCAAATTGATTTAAACTTCACATACAACCAACAAAAAATAGAAGTAGTTAACGATTTCACTCTTCTAGGTTTGACAATAGACACACATATAAACTGGAAAACCCACATACAGAAAGTTAAATCGAAAATTTCAAAGTTTTCTTATGCCCTACGAGAAATAAAAAAAACTACCAATCTACAAACCGCACTAGTTACATACTACGCATATGCCCACTCTTGGTTAAGCTATGGCGTAATATTATGGGGAAATAGCACGGACGCTCCCTCCCTATTTATACTACAAAAAAAACTGATACGAATAATAACTAACATAGAACAAACAGATAGTTGCAAGCCTTGCTTTCAGAAACATAAAATCCTCACCTTAGTTAATATTTATATTTTAGAATTTTGTAAACTAGTCCGCAAATACCCAGAGTCTTACAACACACGGGAAGACATGCAAAATAATTATTCGTTGCGCCACAAAAACAGACTTGATCTACCCTCCTCCCGCCTCAAATTACACTCTTCTAGTCCGTATGCTATGTCGATAAAAATATATAACAAATTACCGGAATACATAAAACAAATAAATAAAACCAATATTTTTATTAATAAATTAAAACAATTCTTAATTAGTAAAAGCTATTACACAATTGACGAATATCTGACGGATAAATTCAATTAAAAATAATGACTACTGTTAACTTGATAAGTGAAATGACATTATTAAATAATTGACTCAAAATATAATATGGACATTTTAAATTTTATTATGTATTAATTTTATTAAGTATAAACTATCTAAATCAAATATGCTTATTGTAATATAAAAATTAAAACAAATAATTAATATTTAAGAATAATATTTAATTCGACATAAAATAAAAGGGATACGTATTAGTGCATTAAACCAAATAAAAACAGATAGATAGGGAATAGATAACTAAAATGTTAATAGATAAAAAAATATTGAGCGCTATTCCTCTCTCCTAGACACTGACTGTATCTAGAATGTTGCTGTGCCCGACAGGGTCCATAATTGTTTCTGTAACTTATATTTACCACCTGTATGTACATTATGGATGCAATAAATTTAATTTGAATTTGAATTTGAACACTACGCCGCTAGAATGTCAACGTCGACAGCAGAGAACTAAATATACAAAAACAATCTATCTTAGACTAAGGGCAGAATGCAGTAACATGATGATCATGTATCATGTGTGTCAGTGGACGCCTTTCGGCTGAATTAAATTCTTTTACTTATCCTATGATAAAAATGAAAGTCTGTATGTTGGATAAATCACCTCAACAAATTTAGATAAAACTTGGCACGCGAGGAGATCATGTCCTGGATTTATAGGTGCATAAAGACTTTTATACTAGTACCCGGTGGTACGTTTTCTTGAAACAATCTCCAATTGCCACGCTTGTGAAGGTGTTTTTAGAACATTAGCTTCTAATAACCTACATCTTCTGCCTGTAATGATGCTCTAGTACTTAACTTCAGCGAGCTCTCGCAAGAATCTATTTCGGTCCAAGTTAACAGTACCTAAGTAAGTATTAAATAACTTATTCTCAATATCTTTGCATAATAATGATTACCCACCACTACTACTACGCTACCCTCTACCTAACGTCAACCTCTTCAGCAGAGAGCTAACCCAATTAGGAACCTATGACAAACAGCAGTAGGTATGAAGTGACAGTCATTAACCTACATATTAAGGTGCTCCCTCACTTGGAGTATTCGCCTGGAATGTAACGTTACAGAGACGAGCATTACATCAGTGAGGGAGAAGAATCGAGCTTTACATTGGTGAGGGAAGAGAACCGAGCACTACAAAATTAAAATCATTTTAAAATCGAATCTGAAATTTTATATTACAGGCGAACGCGCAGGTGAGGGAGCGCCTTTATTATGTATGTGAGACGAACTACGTGATAACATCTCCTATCTGTTATGGTTCCCTAGTACTTGGCCTCGGAGCGCTTGCAGTTAAAAACTTATTTCGATCCAAGTTAGCAGATCCTAAGTAAGTATCAACTAACTTATTCTCAATATCTTTACATAATCCCTTGGAAGTTTCTTTACCTAGCCTCAAAATGTTTCACAAAATCGACAAATTAGTAAACTCGAGTCTTAACACCAACTTCAGAGTCTAAAAGTGATTTTATAGGTGCTTACATTATTATGGAGCCTCTTGAAGAAAACTCCGTTTTTCAGTACGTACCTAAATAAATCCCAAATAGTTGATAACAGTTTTAAGGCGTAACATTTTATTCAGCGACAAACCCGAGCATTTTGCATGTAATGTCGACGCCTGAGAAAAGTAGAAATAAACGTTTAAACGTTTGCAGAGTTCTGTTACTTCGAGGGCGTTAGTTGGTTTTAAACTTTCAAAAAACATGTATCAAGCGAAACGTAAAAAGGCAATTAAAATGAATAGGAATCAAAATGATGAAATGATATATGATTAAATGACTGCTCATTATCCTTACGCAAGAGTTAGTGCTGAGCAAGAGGCCCGGCTCGGACTATGGGTAACTGTGTTCTTCCATCTGGAATTGCCCAGTAAAAGCCTAGATTCTGGATTATTAGTTCAGTTTCGATAGCAATAGGCTCTCCCCTTTCTGTACTTAAAAAAATAACTGGTGAAAAGTGGGTTAAGCTCTTCAGAGAATACAAGTTGTTACCTCTAAGAAAAGCGTCAAATAAACTTTACGCATACGTTCCAAAAGTTTGGGTAGAAAGACAAAACGTTTCTACAACAACAATTTTGTTAGTATCGGTAACATGTGTCTTGTTATAGCCATCCAGTTCAATCCAATATTATAGGTAGAAATGTTTGTATGTTGATCGAGAAGTAACAATACTTATTGTATCAGTCAAATTACGAAAACTATTTCACTGACTGAAAGCTATATTACCGCTGATTTTCATAGGATATCATGAAATGTTTCCCGATTTACATGAAAAAGGTCTCGTCAGCGAAGTCATTGGAAAAAGCCAGAAAAGATGTTCATACAATTTATGCAAATACATACTCGTCCTGCTGACGTGCGTGCGCGGCAGTGACGCCGCTCTGTACTCTTGGTGCATAAATTGTATAGAAAAATCAACTGGTCATGCGCAGTACGACACCCGCACCGCTGCGGTGCCGCAGCAGTCCGAAACCAAACGTCTAAATTGAAAAAGTTCGACGTTCGAGTTGTTTCGACGCATTTAGTTGTCATCTTGTATCGTACTCACGCGAAGTAGTGTTTGTGTATATTCGTTTCAGTTCACGTTTTATCTAAAATAATTTTATAAAAAGGCAAAAATATTTCTCTAGAAGTCTTGATCTAATGAGAATTTCCGTTTTTGTGGTCACCAGTTGGCGCCACTGGCGATTAACGTTCTTAAACATAGCTATTAAACGTTGTTAGTACGCGCATGGAAGCAAAGTTTGAATTAATGCAGCATAAGTGCGATTAAATATAAAATCGAGTATGCCGCAGTTTTGCGCAACAGGGCCTTTTTAGGGTTCCGTACCCAAAGGGTAAAAACGGGACCCTATTACTAAGACTTCGCAATCCGTCTGTCCGTCTGTCTCCAGGCTGTATCTCATGAACCGTGATAGCTAGACAGTTGAAATTTTCACAGATGATGTATTTCTGTTGCCGCTATAACAACAAATACTAAAAACAGTATAAAGTAAATATTAAAGGGGGCTCCCATACAACAAACGTGATATTTTTGCCGTTTTTTGCTCGATATTAATAACGGCAACAGGTAGACGCTTGAAATATTCACAGAATGTTGAGTTGTATATTTACTTCAAAAAAGAATAATTAATAAATTAAAATAAAATAAATTAAGGAGCCCCCCGCTCCCATACAACAAAAGTGATTTTTATGCAGTGTTTTGCGATAATGGCACGGAACCCTTCGTGTGCGAGTCCGACTCGCACTTGGCCGGTTTTTTATAAAAAAAGCAGGATAACAAGTTCCGAACCATAAAACTCTATTAAAGCACTGGTTGGTAAAACCCGTACCTATTTAAATCTGCCGTATTTGGCAAACATTCACAACAATAAAAAAGTAGTAAATAAACTCGCGCTAAAAGCCAAAAATCTATGCAATTTGACATTTTGAAGACCTCATTCTACACCAGTGCCTCCAGCGGCAAATTCAATAGCGATAGCACTCATTACGAAAATTCTTCCACATTCTAACTCAAAAGATTCAAATTATCGTTGAGTGTCCCAAGTTACAATAAGATTTGCCCAACAAAAAAAAAACAAGACCTCGTGAGCGAAGTCGCAAGAAATAGGTATTAATGAGAATATACGTTGAGAAAAAATTTGCAAAAATATAATTCACTAAATCGGAGCAAAGAAGGGCAAGAATCAAATTTTACATTTCTTGCATTTTAAAAGTTTTACAGGAAAACTGAAGATTTCTACAGTTACAATTCTGATAGTATCGGTAACTCTTGTCTTGTTGTATCGAGCCATTTAGTTGTTATCCTATATCGTACTCACGCGAAGCTGTGTTTGTACATTCGATTTCAATCTCAGGACACCCGCAGATTGGATTCCTCGGATAGATAAGAACGTTTTCAGTGGACATGTCAAATGTATTTTTGTTTGGCATTAATTTGTTTACTGGATATTTTATTAGAAATGTGGAAAGGATTTCTGCATTTCCGCTGAAAAGGATACATGATGGTGCTATCTTTTCTGGATCCTTTTACCAAACTGAAGGTAATACTAGTATTATATACAGGCTCTGAAATATCTGGTGGAGAGGTAATGGCTTAGGCATTTGCCGTTATAAAGTCTAAGGAATAGTTTGTAGGAAAATAAAATAGTGTAATGTACTGTTTTAGACCACGTTTTCTTTTTACCTCTTATTGAAGCGCTCTTTTTTCCGAACCTCAACAATTGGTTTGTTGAACCAAGAAATGGAAAGATCATATATAAGTTTTCGTACAAAACTATTTTTAGTTTTTTTTTTTCATTGTAATTACAAAGTAAAATCCAATCGAAAATATATTTTTGAATCCAGTACCGAAAACACCCCGATAGTTTTCCGAACAAACCCGAGCCCGTGTGACGTCACAACGTTCATTTCTACTCATTGTGGCACATAGCTTATACAGTGTTTTGACTTTTAACCGATTCAATCTTGTTATTATCGTCAATATATTGATGAATATCGAATATATTGATCATAAATATCGAACCTTAAAAGTTATCGTGCTTGCTTCGAATCATTATGTACAAACACTACAATAAAAAAGTTAATTAAAAAAATCAAAAAACCCGACTGCTTAAAAATCAAACTAAAAAGACGTAAACAAGAAGAAAATTATGCTGTGCAGTCGGAGGATACATATTCGCGAGCTGGCGGACCAAAACTAGATGTATCCTCCGACTGCACAGCATGATTTTCTTCTTGTTTACGTCTTTTTAGTTTGCTTTTTAAGCAGTCGGGCTTTTTGATTTTTTTAATTAACTTTTTTTATTTACAACTTTTTAGTTATTTTTTTTTTGGACTTAGGTACATTTAAACATATAAGTGTTTTGATACCCCACACGATGGGTTTGGAAGAAAAAAAAATATTATTCCCCTCAAAATGGCGCCCAAAATCCGCCATTTTTGTTTATTCAAATTTTAATGTGGCCAGTGACACTCGCAGGATTAAGACGAATCGAATGACGTAAGAATCATCAAAATCGGCCAACGCGTTTGATCTCTAGAACGCCACATAGGAACATACATACATACATACATACATACATACATACATACATATATACATACATACATAGTCTGATAAACACATTACCCTCCTTCGGCAGTCTGGTAAAAAGATCCCCATTATATGTGTTTCGCGCAATAGCCAAGTACCTAGCAATCTGTACTAAATTTGAGAAATGTTCTATGTCTAACTAGATTCCAATTAAAATGTGTTAATTATGTTGTTGTCTTGTTTTAATTTAGTATTAGATCCGTATTAATTTCTTACTTTGATCATTAAAGACTGAGAAAAGTAAATTTTTATTAGAACTTTCGAGCAAAGTTGACATTGTTGTATAATTACGTAACTTGAAAACATGATTTTTTGAAAATCTTCGTGCAAAAGAGGTGTTTACGGCAGTCGACTCACATACCGCGTACTTCCTTCTACAGTTTGAGCTATACGCTTTCTTCTATCCTCTGTTACGTCACTCATCTTATGAAGTATGGATAGCAATATCTAAAGCTGGCGTACAGTGAGGACTTGCGCTTCTTCGTAAAGTTTAGAAGTAGGAAAAAGTCGAGGTTTTGATAGGCTTACTTTTAGTATCATTCTTTGAGCTCTTTCAAGGGTTATCATTTTTGATTTACAAGCTCCTCCCCAGGTAGTGATGCAATAGGATGAGGATGATATAATAGGATTGCGCCAAGGCCTCATATACTAACCTTACAGTCTGTTTGTCTGCTACGTCACGTAGTGTTTTAAAAATGTATGTTAATTTTTGAATTCTATTGGATATGGTTTGTATATGATTTTCAAAATTTAGATTAGCGTCAATTTCGATTCCAAGATATTTAATACACTTTGTGGGGGTAATTTTGGGACATGTGCAGTTAGCAGTAGGAGGAAAATTACACTTATGCGCATATGTTATTTGTAAGGTTATCTATTTCTGTTCGATTTTGGATAGAGAACACAATGAACTTGGTCTTGTCGTCGTTTAAAGTGAGAGAGTGTGACGTTAGCCAATGACATATTTTGTTAAAGCCCTCCTGCGCAAGATTAAAAAGTTCATCCCACGAATCAGCATAAAAGGTTAAAGCTGTATCATCTGCATAAGCTGAGATGCGGCAGTTCTTACTACTAAGAGTGCAGAACTCATTTATGTAGCAAAGAAAGAGTGTTGGGCCGAGTATACTGCCTTGTGGCACCCCGAATGTAATTGGTAACTCATCACTGATGTTGTCACCGACTTTAACACATTGTGTTCTATTGTGCAGACAATTTGATAACAATGCCAGTGGGATGCCTCTTATACCAAGGTCTTCCAGTGTCTCTACAAGGCAGGGGACAGAAACAGTGTCAAAAGCCTTAGCAAGGTCTAAGAATATAGTTAAGCATTTCTTTTTATTATCCAATTTATCAGCCAGAAAGTTAACAAGGTCAAGCACAGCATTACTAGTTGAGCGGCCAGATCTAAAACCATATTGCGAGTTTGAAAGTAGATTACCGTCTTCTAGGTATTTAGTAAGTCTGGTGTTAATTATGCGCTCAAATAATTTCGACAGTGAAGTTAAAATTGCAATCGGTCTGTAGTTACTGACACTGCCTCTATCCCCCGCCTTGTATATCGGGTGTACTACAGCTCTTTTTAATGAATCTGGAAAACCCCCAGCCTCAAAACAGCGATTTATCGAATCAGTAAGAACGGGTGTTACTGACTTGGATGCAATCTTAAGAATCTCGGCACCAATCTGATCCCAACCTGGAGCGCAGTCACTTTTTAGAAACTGTATTGTTCTCTCAACTTCTTCGTTGTCGGTTGGTAGGAGGACAAATGATTTCACGGGAGGCTCAATAACTTTCTGGAAGTTTGGAAAGTGAGTGGGCATAATCATATCAGATAGACATTTACCTATATTAGAGAAATATTCGTTAGTTTTGTTGACTGCCTCTTTGGGATTGTCAGCAATTTTTAAAAGTTGTAGTGGTTGTTGATTTTTATTATTGTTGTTAGTCATTGTTTTAATGGCGGTCCAAAGCTTTTTGAATTATTTTTAGTCATTATTAATTGATCTCTCTCATACTGTTTTTTAAGTTTCTTTAATAAATTGTTGCAACAATTTCAATATCTACAGTACGATATTTTTAATATTTCATTAGCTATATTTGATTTTAACTTTTTGTGCATCCTATCCCTAGTGCGTATGCAACGTAACATACCAACAGTTATCCATGGTTTTATTATAAATTTATTCCTAGGAGGTAATCGTTTTATCTCTATAAAACGATTAACTCCTAGGAATAAATTGCAAATAACTCGTGTTCACGTCGTTAACTCATGTAATGCAGCAATTAATTGCAAATAACTCTTTATTTGTAATTAATTGCTGCATTACATTAATGTACTTGCTCATTGCAACATTTAGATCAACTTCCTGATAAACTAACACAAAATCATAATTGTCACAGTCGGATTTTAGTTTTTCTTTGTCAATTATACACATAAGTTTTAGTTTAGTTGATTTATTTATAGACGTGTCAGTTTTTAAGCTGAAATATGTAATATAGATATTAGTGTTTAATATTATTAAGGGATATGTAAATAATGTGAATTAACGAAAATGTTATGTTTATGTGTACCATATTTAGTGGTATCTAATTAAATTTTTTGATATCCAAATTCGAAGTTTCGCGCCAATCGTCTTTGTTTACTTTTTATTTTACACCAATATCACCTACCCATATGTAAAAACGATTAAGTTATGACAATTATGTTTCTAAATGTACCTGGTAAACAACAATAACTAACACGGGTCCACTAAAACGTAATAATCATTACGACTACTTTATTTATGCTTAAAACTTCCAAATCGTCCATCAGGTGGGTATATTATCGACATTAGCCTTTATGAATCCTTTATCACACATGACTAAATAAAATTTGTTGTTTAATAATATTTTTGCACTAATTTTCGGATATTTTTAGTCAATTCACGCGCAGTTGACACTGTATTATCGTGAAATACCTTGAACGTTATGACGTCACCAACATGGCGACCAATCATGGGCCGTTCGTAGACAGGTGGTTCTTTTAAAATTTTATCGATTTTCAATTGCTTATAATAAATTGAAAAAAAATATTTAAGAGATTTCTGCAACAACAATATAATTTATGATATGTGAAGTTTGAAAATACATTTAAAAAATCGTACTTTTTTTTTAAATTCAGCAACTCAATTCCTATCTTCCGTTCGATCTAAGTATCAAGAAGATAAATACTTCAAAACATATTTGTCCCTTGACAATCTCATACATTAGGTAACTAATGTATTTTGCCAATATGCCACAAGTATCGTTTTCATGCAGGCCCCCATGAGCGATGGCAAAATATTTAGCTACCCGCCGAGCAATAACATATTTGCGAGCCACGAATATTAGGAAAACCTTTTACCTGAAATGGAACGAGAAAACATGCTTACATTCAGTATTGATACACATACGTACTAATAAATGTGGTCCAAAGTACTGTGGCAATATCGTCGGTTATTCTCTGCATGTTCATAAATTATAATGGCGGAAAAAATATAATTATTTCTTCTCCCGGTCTGTTGCGTCACGATTTTAATTAATTAATGTTGATTATACAGAGTATTGAAAGTAAAGTTGTGTTTTGAGATTTGCTTTATTTTTAATTGGGAACGATAAATTAGTTGGAACCTTTTGGGATTTATGATCGGTTTTCTAAGGATACTTTTTGTGTTAATAATGGATATTCTTAATTGCTAGCATTTGGAATTGTGCCGGGTTGCCAATAATCTTGACCTATATTTCTTCCAAGTAACTTGAGACTGAACCAACTGACTGGTTATGCCTGTGAACCAATCCAATGATGAGAGTGCTTGAACTTGTGCAAGTACATAGTCCTTCTATGATTTAACCATTACTCGTACGAACTTCAAAACAGACCTATCTGTTGACACGAAATAGGTAGTTATTTATACTCTATATAAATTATAGACCAATAAGGATCACAATGACGTAAGTTCCAAGACGTGATCAGAAAGGTAGAGTGCTAACCGGCATTAATATTCAGTTTCTGAAGGAACTTCTCTTCTAAGCTATTATCATTGCCTGGTTCAAGCGATTACTGTGCTGGAGTATACTATAGTATGCTGAAATAATGGTAACTAAGAAAATAGCGAAAGCTTTGCGCTTACACAAGATAATATGTAACACTTTGGTATCTAGATCGGATCGCACAACGCTGTGGTATGCGGTAAGTCTAGAGTGGTCTTTTCTTTCGTCGCAGTTTGCGTCAGCAGTGAGAAGGATTATGCGATATGAGTTCAAATCAAAAGATCAATTATTTACTTAGTCAATTGGTTTATTGTCATTATAAGTATTTTCAAATGGTTCCGACTTACCTAAAAAAATGAGGAAGACTCATCCAGTACGATAAATATGTGACAGTTACATAAAATTCTAAGGCATTTTCTCCTAAATAATGTATGTTAACTATGGTGTTACGAACAAGGTATTTTTCAAACCACGCTATCCCGAGATAAGTTCTGACTCTAACATAAAATCGGTATACTTAAACTTGCAACCAATTTATTGCCCCTTAAAGGGTTGAACTTCTAAAAACCAATAAATACATAAATTCTGTTTATGAACCAAAAGCGTAAATCTAAAATTTCATGTGTCCAATTTACAAACTATAAAAATTACATACAAACTTTCAACCCTTTAGGGGTGGAATTTCCAAAAACCAATAAATACATAGTATTTTTTTATCAATCAACAGCGTAAATCTAAAATTTCACTGTCCATTTACAAACTGTAAAAATTGTATACAAGCTTTCAAACACCTTTTTACTCCTTTAAGGTTAGAATTCCCGAAAAAAAAAAAAAAAACTCATTGTTTTTTATTAACCAAGAGCGTAACACAACAATATCAGATGTTTTACCTTCCAAACTAAAGCAATTCCACATAACTTTTCATTCCCTATTTTATCCCCTTAGGGGTAGAATTGCCAAAAAACAATAAATACATGAATTATTTTTATCAACCAAGAGCGTAAATCTAAAATTTCATGTGTCCAATTTACAAACTGTAAAAATTTCATTCAAACTTGCAACCCTTGTTTTACCCCTTTAGGGGTGGAAATTCCAAAAACCAATAAATAGATAAAAAAAAAATATCAACCAAAAGCGTAAATCTAAAATATCTTGTGTCCAACTTACAATCTGTAGAAATTTCATACAAACTTTCAAACCCCTTTTTACCCCCTTACGGGTGGAATTTCCAAAATCCTTTCTTAGTGCGCACTTACGTCACTTGAGAAACCTCACTGCCAAATTTCATTTTTAAATGTCAAGCGGTTTTCGATATTTCGTGACAGGTGAATGAGTGACCTTTCGCTTTTATATATATAGATAGCCTGTGAATTTTGTGTATGTTTATCTAATCATCACAACATTTTATAAAACAAAGTCCCCCGTCGCGTATGTACGCAATAAACTCAAAAACTACAGAACGGATTTTCATTCTTTACACACAACACAAACATTTAATACAGTTATAGACAGTCTGGTGTACAGAATAAAATAATGCACTGTGACTTTTCTCCTAGAAAACCGTTGATAGATTTTTAAACTAGAGACAGAGAGAGATCACAATAGATAGAATAGATAGAATATACTTTATTGTACACCATAAAATTATACACATTTACAAGAAAAACTTATTTATACGGGTACAAAGGCGGTCTTATCGCTGACAGCGATATCTACCAGACAACCTTTGGATGGACTGAAGAAACAGAATAAATAAAAAAACCGGCCAAGTGCGTGTCGGGCCACGCGCAGTAATAGGGTTCCGAAGTTGCATAATAATGCGGACTAAAAAGAGGGTTTTGTTGTTGTTACATGAACATTAGAACGGTATCAGCGGCTTAAAAAGTCTAAAAACGGGCCCACATAGGATTTTTTATCTATATTCTCGCGTTTGACCATTATCTCGCCTGATGGTAAGCGATGGTGTGGTCTACGGTGAAGCACGCTTGCCTAGATGTAATCTATTCACTCTTGACTTTAAACTAAATAAGGACTAACTGGTAACTGAAGAAGGAGTTATAAAATCCAACTTCGCAACTGAAGTTAGAAAAATATTATCTATTTGAGTACCACCGCGGGTGCGAATTGCGAAAGGAGCCGATACGAGCGCGCGTTAGAGCCATGAGGAATGGTATAGTTTGTTCCTGGATCCTTCCGTGCACGCTCCTTGTTTATTTCTCTTTCGGAATTAGAAAAAAATCGTATGTATTCACCTCTAATCTCCTCTAATACCGCAGATTAGAGGTGAATTGGGTTGTTGAATTTAAAAAAAAATACGATTTTTAAAATTTATTTTGAAACTTTACATATCATAAATTATATTTTCGTTGCAAAAATCTCTTAAATATTTTTTTTCAATTTATTATAAGCAATTGAAAATTGATAAAATTTTAAAAAGAACCACCTGTCTACGAACGGGCCATGATTGGTCGCCATGTTGGTGACGTCATAACGTTCAAGGAATTTCACCATAGTACAGTGTCAAGTAAATTGACTAAAAATATCCGAAAATTAGTGCAAAAATATTATTTATAACAGCAAATTTTATTTAGACATGTGTGATAAAGGATTCATAAAGGCAAATTTCGAAAAGATATCCATCTGATGGACGATTTGGAAAAATTGAGCATAAGTAAAGTAGTCGTAATGAATATTACGTGATAGAGGACCGCGAACGGTGTTTGTCATTGTTGTTCATTGTACACATTACATTTAGAAACATAATTGTCATAATGTAATTGTTGTTACATATGGGTAGGTGATATTCGTGTAAAATAAAAAGCTAACAAACACGATTGGTGCGCAACTTCGACTTTAGATATCAAAAAACTTCATAGGTACCACTAAATATTATACAACCCGAAATCTGTGGAGCCTTTATTTTTATTTATTTTTTGCATAACATCCTTAAAATTTTCGGTATTTTTAATTATTTGCATATCCCTTTATAATATTAAACACAAATATCTATATAATATAATTACAAACACTAAAAAACTTTGTAGAACAAAAACGTGAAAATATTAATTCGGTACATTTTCAAATATCTCTTAAATGCGTCGACCGATTTTCACAATTCAAACAGAAATTTTAGTTTTACGCCTATATCCGTCATTTAAAATTAAAATAATGAATATATCTCCATAAACAAACAATCATGTTTTCAAGTTACGTAATTATACAAAAATGTCAACTTTGCTCAAAAGTTCCCTTAAAAATTTACTTTTCTCAATCTTTAATGATAAAATTAAGAAATTAATCAGAATCTAATACTAAATTAGAACAAGATAACAACATAATTAACATATTTTAATTGGAATCTAGTTAGACATAGAACATTTCTCAAAACTTTAGTACAGTTTGCTAGGTTGGGTATTGCGCGAATCACACAGTATTGGGGAGATATTTGTAATATTCGTACATAATGATGCGAAGCAAGCACGATAACTTTTAAGGTTCGATATTTATGATCAATGTATTCGATATTCATCAATATATTGACGATAATAACAAGATGGAATTGGTTATAAGTCAAAACACAGTATAAGCTATGTGCCACAATGAGTAGAAATGAACGTTGTGACGTCACACGGGCTCGGCTTTGTTCGGAAAACTGTCGGGGTGTTTTCAGTACTGGATTCAAAAAAATATTTTCGATTGGATTTTACTTTGTAATTACAATGAAAAAAAAAAAACTAAAAATTGTTTTGTATGAAAACTTATATATGATCTTTCCATTTATTACAAAAAAAAAGTTGGTTCAACAAACCAATTGTCTAATCTCTGGTATTCACTATTTCATTCTGGGAAGTTTTACGCTACTCAATTAGTGATGAAGTCGGGTCGAATATTGACTCTATAGAAGGATTTCGACAAAAGAAAATAAGTAATTTGCTTGGAAATCGAATCTAATTTGACTTTACTTTTACGTTTTAATTACAAAACGTCGAAAATATTTCTGCACTAACACAAAATAGACTCCACCGCGCGCATGCGCCTTATGGACTACGTTCTGGTACTGCCAACGACTCCGGCCACTCCAATGCGTTATTCGAGCTTAAACATTGTTAATTTAGAAATCATTATTATTAAGGATGTTATGATTTTATTTTTGTATATTTTTACATGGTTCATAAGCATATATTTACTATCTGTTTTACACAGCTAACAAGGTTATTTAAGTAATTTTTCAATGGCATTTGTACAAAAATTTTACTGTGCCAAGTACATTTTATAAGTTGGTCGACTATTACTCGTAAACTTGTACAGCCTGTTATGATTTCATTTTTGTATATCTTTACATGGTTCGTAAGCATTATATTCACTCTGTTTTACACAGCTATTAACTTTATTTTAGTAATTTTTTAATGGCATTTGTACAAAATTTTTACTATTCCAAGTACATTTTATAAGTTGGTCGACTATTACTCGTAAACTAGTGAAGCCTTGTTATTCGTGATAATTTTCCTTTTATTTTCGTTATATTTACTACTTCCGTGAATTTTTTTACATAGCCAAGAGCAACCATTTCGCTGGCCTGGGGGGGGGACACTTGACTCTAACATAAATTTGTAACTTAAACCTTAATTTTACGCAAACGAATCTCTGAATCGAAAAATGGTCTTAACAAACCCATAATATTTTTGAATGGCCTATCCAACGGTACCCCACACCATGGGATAGATGAGAAAAAAAAAATACATCCCCACTTTACGTCTATGGTAGGTACCCGAAAAAAAAATATTTTTCATGATTTTATGTTACCACTTTGTCGGAATTATTAATATGTATATACATGCCAAATTATAGCTTTCTAGTACTTAGATTCTCTGAGCTAGGCTGCGGACGGAAAGACGGACAGAGCGAAACTATAAGGGTTCCTTGTTGACTTCGGAACCCTAAAAAGGGGGTAGTCTGCGGTGTACATAGTGCTATTAGATTAAAACATAAATATATACAAGATAATATTACTATAATAAATACTATACATAAACCTATATATAAACATACATACGCAATATGACATGAAATTTATAGAAAGAGAGAGAGAGGAAAAATAAAAAATAAAAAAAATATTGTCTAAATAATGATGACAGAGATTAGATCAGAATAGAAAAACGTTAGAGAGAAAGGAAATGGTTTTTAACCAGGTTTTTAAAAGAAACCAGTGACTGGGCTTGTCTAACTGACAACGGCAACTCATTCCACAATCGCACAGCCTGGACTGTAAACGATTTGTCGTAAAACTTAGTGGAATGAGCAGGCATCAAAAGTTTCAAATTCTCCGATGATCTCAATTGTCTAGAATGTGTGTCATGAAGGAACTTAAAGCGTTCTTTGAGATAAGTGGGGGTTGTAGGAATAAACAGAATAGAGTAATGATAAAATATGGGCATTCCGGCGAAGGCGGATTGGCAGCCACTTGAGCTTAATTCGAAATTCGGAAACATGGTCATATTTGCGTAAACCAAATATGAATCTAATACAAAAGTTCTGGAGTCGCTCAAGCTTATCTAGCTGCACTTCAGTTAGGTCTAAATAGCTGACATCGGCATAATCTAGGATTGGGAGAAGGAGGGATTGTGCAAGTGCAGTTTTGGTGGCAGTCGGAAGGAAACTGCGCAGTCTGCGCAAAGACCCCGCAGACGCAAACATCTTGCGGCTAACTTCCTGCAGCTGAGGACCCCACGAAAAGTCTTTGTCAACTAAAATACCCAGATCTATCACTGAGTCGCTGTATGGAATAGCTGAGCCATCAAAAACAATCCGGGGGAGCTGCGTCCAGTTAATTTTCAAGCGCAACCTAGGACTACCGACAACAATGACCTGAGTCTTCGTAGGATTTATCTTCAGACCATGAGCCAAACTCCACTCAGAAATACGAGCCAAGTCTTTATTGACCATATTAACTGCCTCAGACAATTCTTCTACCGGAGCTTGAGAATATATTTGCAGATCGTCAGCATAAAGGTGGTAGGACGAGAGAAGTGCATTGGAAATAGAATTAATAAAAATAGCGAAGAGAAGAGGAGATAGAACGCCCCCCTGTGGTACACCTGCAGAAGTATTGCACCATGACGAAGAAGAACCTTCAATGCAAATACGTTGTCGGCGGCCACACAGGTAACTACGAAACCAATCAATTGCCGTTGGAGATATGTTAAGAGAGCCAAGTATGCCGAGTAAGATATCGAAATCGACGGTGTTAAAAGCATTGCTAAAGTCTAGTAAGGAAAGAACCGTCAGATTTCCATTCTCCATACCGAGTCTAATATCGTCTGTAATGCTAACAAGAGCTGTCGTAGTACTATGTCCTGGACGAAACCCGGATTGGAAAAAATTAAGGAGGTGGTTCTTGCAAAGGAATGTACTAAGCTGGTTATGGATAAGGCGTTCGAGGACTTTGGACAGAAACGGTAATATGGAGATAGGTCGGAATTCAGAGAAGGAAACAGGATTATTCTTTTTAGGAAGAGGGATGATTTGGGCTTCTTTCCAAGAAGAAGGAAAAACACCGCTGGATAGGGATTGGTTAAGGATATGGCAGATGACAGGAAGGATTTCGTCAAGGATAGGGAGTATCATCTTGCGACTGATGCAGTCACTACCAACAGCATTAGACGAGATAGATTCTATGCTCTTCTTAACATCACAATCGGAGAACTGATTAAAGACGAATGGTGAATAATCGGGAGTAGGAAGAGATGAAAGATCATTTAACGTTTTTGCTTTGATAGTACCATTGAAGCTAGAGGAAGTAGAAAAATGTTGATTAAGTAATTCAAGATCTATATCTTTAGGAATAGAATCTTGGCGCGACTTTCCCACTCCCATTGATCTAAGAAATTTCCAGACTTTAGCTGGATCACCGTTTTCAACGGACTTATGAATGTGGCGGCGTTGAGCATCCCTACACACCACGTTGCTGCGATTGCGGATTGCAACATATTTCTCTCGAGTAAAAGAATTTGGTCTGCTTTTAAATCTTGTTTTAGCTGCTGCTTTCCTCTGCAGTAGGTCTTTTAGGTCGTCTGTCAGCCACGGCGCCGGCAAGCGCAATAGACGGCCTACTATATATTTATTCACACACAAATTAAATAATGACAGGAAGAGATTCCCCACAAACACACATTCCTCTACTGACTCGAATCCGTTTTAACAACCTTACACAGAGAACAAAAATGTCGGGAAACAGCTGTCTTGAAAATTAATTAATTAAGAAAACTGCAAGAAGATACCATTAAGGAATCGCTCTTTTGGACAATGATAAATGGTACAAGAACAATTCTGACAGCGTTTTTTTAAATGATTGATATTTAACGGATGATGTTATAAGGGTGTTAAGAAAATACATGTCTTAATACTCTTGAACTATATATCTTTGAGTAGCCAATTAAATCGTTGTGGTGAGGATTAAGATTAAAGAAACAGAGTAATAGGCAGCTTTATGTAATGCAGCTATAAGCGATTGACTCTTAAGTCGTAGTGGTGAGGATTAAGAGTAAAACAACAGAATAATAGGCAGCTTTATGAAAATGCAGCTATACGCGGCTAATTCTTAAGTCGTAGTGGTGAGGATTAAGAGTAAAACAACAGAGTTATAGGCAGCTTTATGAAAATGCAACTATACGCGACTGACACTTAAGTCGTAGTGGTGAGGATTAAGAGTAAAACAACAGAATAATAGGCAGCTTTATGAAAATGCAGCTATACGCGGCTAACTCTTAAGTCGTAGTGGTGAGGA
Organism: Anorthoa munda; assembly: GCA_945859665.1. Taxonomy (NCBI): domain Eukaryota; kingdom Metazoa; phylum Arthropoda; class Insecta; order Lepidoptera; family Noctuidae; genus Anorthoa; species Anorthoa munda. Next base: position 7,720,582 of record OX243913.1, on the reverse strand, counting down.
TTAAGAGTAAAACAACAGAGTTATAGGCAGCTTTATGAAAATGCAACTATACGCGACTGACACTTAAGTCGTAGTGGTGAGGATTAAGAGTAAAACAACAGAGTTAGGCAGCTTTAAGAAAATGCGCGACTGACTCTTTAAGTAAAATATTTAATAGTAATTACTATTCTAATCTCTTCACTAAATTTACTAGTTATGTATTTTACAATGATTCATTTAAAGAGCCCGTCTAAGAACCGAACCTAAGAACCGACCCTTGAAATCATCCAACGGCTTGTGCCGTTCTGGGTGGAGCGGGAGGGCGTGTCGGACTTTTACTGACCAAAACCCATCCCTGTCCCTTCAGTTTCGTGTGCCAGGGCCGCGGTAACTTTCTTTCAAATTTATCCGCGAACCAGACAAGTATTGGCCCAAGCGGACCCCGTCAGTTTCTGCTAACATGTCTGAGGCGTGCGTGGAACATTACGTGCCATCGAATCGGGCCTGGTCCTTATCAGATGGCGAGACACCCATTACTAGCCATCCGCAAGCCCAAGCCTACGGGGACCGAAGAACCGGCCCCAAGGTGTAAAGCTTAGTTTAACTCTGAATCTGCAACCAGGTGTTTGCAGAATACGAAGTTAGTTTAAACTGAGATATTTTTTAATACTTAAACAGTTTAGTTTACTTAGCATAATTAACTTAATTTGTGGTCTGCACACAAGCATGAAACAAATCTCAGCTTTGAAATCTAAACTTTACTGGATAAGTTAATTTCGTGTTTTGAAACCGACTAAATAATAGAATAAGACTAGGAAATGAGAAAGTTTCACTTAAAGATCACAAAAAAAGTACTATTACGCTACGGCTAAATAACGTCTAACCAGATATAATGTGTCGTGGGGGCCCTGAGGCTAAGACCTCGCCTCTCATGCTAAAGATAATGGGTTCAAATCGGGGCAAGTACCAATGTGACTTGCTAACATTCATATATTATGTACGAGTACTTTCTAAGTGTATCTTGGACATCATAGGCAACGTTGAAGGAAAACATCGTGACGAAACTTGGACTTATATACTATAGTTAATGTAAGTCTAAAATAGCCAAGCCTCTGGGATTCCCAGAGGTGACTTAATTAACTCTGACACCAGAGCTGGCCACACCCTCACACGTAAAGAAAGAAATACCAGATATATGTACACTCCCCGGAATATGATACGTTAAATGGATAGCTCTCAGTAAGCTACTAGGATTACAGTGCCAACAAAACTAGTAGAACAAAGAACATTAGCTCGTCAGCAATCAGCCAGCCGAGCAGGTCAGCACAGACTAATGTAATAATTTCATTACTCTCGTTCGCCAAACATGTTGCCGAGTCTTTTACAATATTCTGCATATTTTAGGTTTTTGTATAGTTTAAATGTACCAATTAATTAAATGCAACAAATTGTGTTTGTGGAATTGTTAAAATTTTGAAGTAGGTATACTGTAAGGACCCAAAGGAATCTCTATATATAATACGCGTTACTTGCAATATAGGATTTATATCTAATTACTATATTTTACATTATTATAAAAAAAAACCTTTTTTTACAATGCAACCGATTTCCAAATAAAAACAATACAAAGAGAAAAATAACTTCAATTTCGGAAGTCGGTGCTCCTGTTTTATTTCCTTCGTTATTGACAGTACCTACTGGCGTGATGTTATGTTATGAAATGGTGTAAACAATAAACAGACATGCGATTGCAGCAATCCCGAGAGATTTGCCATCTATTGTTCTTCATCTATCATTTATTGAAGAGTTTTGTTGTATATCGCCGAAGTTATTCATCAGATCTTCACCGAATTTAAATGGAACTTACTCATTCAAACAAAACATATTTATATAATATATATTTTATATATAATAGTTTTCAAATTATGTGCACAACTGATGGCGAAATCGGTAAACATAGTCGATAAAAAACATTAATACAGTCGATTATAGAACCTCCTCCTTTTTTGCAAATCGGGTAAAAAATCACTTACATCTGTGCGCTCGTGTACCCTTACAATTATTATCAATCTTTCTATTCTAAATACGAATGACCACTCAGGCAACAAAAAACGATACTGATGCAATAGTTACCTATTGTGGTCTCATTGAAGGAAGAGATAAATCATGTTTAAAATAACGTAATCATATCATTTAATCGTTGATAATAATCAAGGTAGATTGTTTTATAGTAACAAAATAGATTATTATAACCTTACCATTAACAATATGTAATTTACATAAAAATTATACACCTTACGACATCGTATACATTATTGGTGTACAATTATGAAACACTTCCGGCTAAATATTAAAATAACACGGAAAATTATTCCTACCATAACGACTAGACATCGAAATGTACCCAATCGTTCCTACAAAATAATCTGAATCACTTTGAATAATATTAAGTATGCTAAGACCAGTAAACACAAAGAAAATATCCGTGACAAACAAACAAAACCATTTTTTTTATTAAAAAGTAAAAAAACATAGGCTCCGTAGTTTCTACTTCTAGTTTAATCTCCCACAATTATTTCCAGCCAAAAGATTGTTAAGATAATAAAAACCTTGTTTAACAAACTCAAGAAAAATTGAGTTAACATGAAATACAGTGCCGGCGTCGCATTGTCTGCCAAATAAATTCTATCAAGGAATAGTGTGTTACGCAAAGTTATGTCAGTTTGTTCCAAAATTGTATGAGGGCTTCGTCCACATCGTATGTAAACCTCGTTCACAAATTGAATTACTGGTGTCAAGTGAACTTCAAGCCTTTACGGTGTAGCCCGGGGTCCAGCTTTGGTTCACGATGTTAAGGTGACTATATAATTAGTGGAATCTTCCATTCCAACCCCTAAAGCCCCTAAAGCTGGGAACAAATTATCGGACGCGGCTGACGGATGCGACTGTAATGTGTGCACGCACGTATCAGTCGCGGCTGTAATGTGTGCACAGTCGTTACGGACGCGTCCGAGCGCTTATTCCATAGATAATATAGCATATTCAACGAAGATTATGTTTACGTAGAAACATGTCGAGTAGTGGAAGTGAGGACGCAATTCTCTACTGCGAACACACTCGATAAGTTTTTCTTCCATTTTTATTTAAACCTCACACGCACGTACGAGATATCGCGTAGTCAAAGTTGTTCTGACGCCCGGACGCGTCCCGCACCCCGTGCACATCGTCCGCGGACGTTTTCGGCTGACACAAACATCCAGCGAGCCAGATCTCTATCGGACGTCCGAAAGCCCAAGGTCACGTCCGCGACCTACATCCAATAGTTTGCACAATGTAATGTACATTTATTATACAGATACTCTATAAGTCGCGGCTGTCAATCGTGTCCGTCAGCCGCGTCCGATAATTTGTTCCCAACTTAAAACTCGGTTTTTGTGTTTTGTTTCCAAGTAAATTCAATCAAGTAAATTATTATATACAATCATTTACCAAATAATACTCAAGATTTGCCATTGCCATTGTTTAAAAGGGTATTGTTCAGACTGTTATTGGAGAAAAATTATTACAGTGTTCAAGAATATTTAGAAGATAAGTCGTTACTAATATAATACAATATTTTAAATTTTTTATTCATTATTATTTCTGCAATACAATTCTTATCTTAATTAATTAATTATTACAGATTCAGATTTTATATTTTAATTCATAATTATTAATAAATATTTGTACGCCATATTATGGCAGGATATGCTGGAACCAATATTGTAACATCTATTTTACCATATTCGAACAAATAAACATATTTGATTTGATTTGATTAAAATTTCCCTTAGGGCGAAGCCACAAAATATATTTGCGTTTTTTTCCAGTTTATTTGCGAATATTTTATCATATTTTTACCCGACTGCCGAAGGAGTTTTTTGTTATTTTAAATATATTTTTTTATAGTATGAATGTTTTAATCGCAACGTTGAAAAAGATAACAAACAATAACTCTTTTCTTAGAGAAGCTCGTGGCTAAATAATAACAGCCGCAAGGGTCTATCAAAGGTTTAACAACTTTTGACGAGGTCGGTCCGTGGATGGGTGACCATTTCAACATACCGAGTTAGTACACGTCAGGTATATAAGGATAAGTACTCACCTTTCCTTACGTTCAGTTCCATGAGCAGCATGTCCTCAATACACACCAATTAAGAAGCCAAGAATGCGGTCACCACAGTCGGAATTACATTGATTTGAAGAGCACCGGCGCATCTCCAGCCTATTAAAAATCCACTCAGCCGTAGATGTGGTCACCAGGATTAATCAAGTAAAAAGGGGACGCCAATCCATACGTTAATACGTGTTCCCTTAAAACACTAACAAGACCTAAGGCGCATTCACTGTAGGTTTTGAGAACATAATTATGTGTATTCTCATCGCCTTAACAAATTGCCTCAGCGCACTTCTAAGCATTGTGTCCGGGTCAGTAGATTGATATCAATATAATTACTCAACGGCTGTTACACTGTTGGGGAACGTTCCAGTACGGAGAGTGTGTAAGGCTGTAGACACTCGGTGCCCCCATTTGGCTCCTTTGATCGTGTACCCGCGCTAATTTATGCAATTACAGCTTACTCAGCAACTTGGCTTGATATCAAGAAATTGACGAGGGTGGGGCGCCTGACTTTCTGATAATAATTTTATTCAAGACTCGCTTCACACCGCAAATAAGCAAACAAATGTTTTCATTAGAATTTGTAGGCGAGTGTATATTAGATTTGGTTGCCTTTGTTTGCTTAGTATGTAAGTAAATCATTTATATGCTCAAACATGAGTGCAGTACACACAACAAATAATTGTCAATATGTAAGGAATCTTAAAATTTAAAAAAATACAGCTCGTCATTTTTGCCTTAGAAAAAGAAACTTGTTAATATGATGCAAATCAAAAACAAATCAAAATAATTAAATGTAAATCAAAATAATAAATCTAAAATATCATGTTATATACTCAAATTATTTTAAAATGTCGTGTAAATGTTAAAATTATCATTCTAGATTGTCAAAAACAAAAAAAAAATTTTTTGTAGGGTAGGTCGGTGTGTTGACGTCACAGGTCCGAAGGAAACACGAAGATCGCTTGCAGGTGTTTATTCCACGTAGGAAAGATACAGACTTAGTTTACATTTATGTATTTAAATAGGGCGTAGTACACACAACCAAATCCGCTTGGACGAAGGCAGGGTACTTGGTCCTCTAATCCAAAAAGTCCAACTGACAGGGATGTCCCACGTGATCTTTCCAAGTAGGACGAGATCCGCAGATGCACCTTTCTGTCAGCTGGGATTTGCATTGACGAACGACAAATCATCTGTCGAAGTCATTAAACGGCGGTAATTCTTAACACCGCGATCTAGGATCGTCATATCAATAAACAGCGACATCTAGTGGTTATACTGCGAACCACTTACAATACTGTCAATGAAGTTGACTAAGTGAGTCCTCTACTACTTACGTTCCTCAAAGGAATCGTAATCGCTAACAGTTTAAAGCGTTATACGCAGATGACGCTAGTTGTCAGATATATTATACAATAATAATAACGTTCATAATAATGAGGTGAGTTACAATATCAAAATATTAAATTAAATCATAATAATAAAATAAAATATATGTCGACATTTCTAAGATATCGTTCTGAAGAGCGCTATGGTTTCAAATGACTTTGACAGATGGTAACTTGACGTTAACACTTGACATTGGTTTATGGCGCGAACAAGAGGTGATGACACAAGGAATCGAGAGAGAATATGGCGGGTTTGGTTTGAGTCGTGAATTCGTGATAAAAACCTAAGGTTCTAAATACAGTGAGATTTACCGATTGTTCGTGTTGATCAAACTACGTGTCATAGTGGAATGTCGTTTAAGTTATTCGCCAATACATAACGTGATCAGTTACATTGTGAGCCTACATACAAGCTAAGAAGTTGGTTTGTTTAACATCTAGCCCGAAAGAACCCATGCAATAATGGCTTTTCCTGACAATTACACTGTCTTCCCTACATCAGATCGTGGGATATAAGGACTTGATATTTAGGAGACTAGTGAAATAACAATCGAACAACTTGCGATCAGTGCAATTACCTACTGAAAGAAAGTTGGTACCTAGCGGGAAACTTCAAATACATGAAGACTTGTGTGACGGGTATTCGGTCAGAATATAATCTTATTTGCAGCACAAGGAGTGACTGAAAAACATTCCTCAACCATAAAGTTTGATCATGATGGTTTGAAAGCTTATTGAAAGGCCTACTTCTTGGTCAATTAAATTTGGAGAGTACAATAATAGTAACTAGTTTAAACTAATGAAGATAACTAAAGTCACATAATTATCATTTGCACTAAGACCGGTAAATGTTAGTTTAGTTGAAAAGTGCCTGAAAATGGTTTGTTTTAAATTAATCCTTCAGGCTTTTGAGCTCAGCTGTTCAGTTTAATTGAAAGAATACTGGAAAGATTCCAATTACTTGGTAGAAAAACCAGGAACTAAAATCAAGACTTGATTTTGCAAATCATGACCCGGAGAGAATCATGACTATTTTGGAAACATGGTTAACAAGTTTGAAAAGTACCTCAAGTGATGGGATTCTTAACGCTACCTGCCTGGTAGTATGTTGTGTTAAAGGTAATGGTAATTGAAGAATCTGCTGCGCATGAGAAAGTTCAGATTTTACAAACATCTGGTTATGGAAAGTATCTACAGTAGCTGGTAAGGTCACTTTATTTTTATTATTTTTTGATGTTCATGGAAAAAGAAACTTTACCACTCTTTTGAGGTTCCACTGCAGTTGGTTAAACAAAAATTACATTGTCAAGCCGTTGAACTTCTTGTACACTACAATATACAATGTTTTTGTCTGTTAAAAGAAAATAAGTGGAGAAAAAGAAAAAGCAATTGATTGCACATTACAGATTCAAGGTTGTTTCAAATTGTAGATTATTATGGTTTTCACAAAAGTCTAACTTTTGTGCCTTAGAAACATAGTATGATAATCTTTGCTGTTACTCATTGACGGTGTATTCATTTTACAATTTACGTGATGATTGATTTTTTTATTTGATGTGTGTTATTGTTACTTAATTGTTTGACTGCCTTGTCCACAATTATTACTTGGGGTCTAGGGTTGAATCTCTGGACAACATGTAGTGGTATCCTATTGCTTGAAGCTTAACTTGGTTGGTGAGTAAAGGGTGCGCTATACACCTTTGCTTGCAGACATCGATTGGTGAGTACAGACATGTTATTTTGTGTTGTAAAATTGTCTCTATGTAAAGATATTCGAATATGTCATAATATAGTGGTTAGTGCTTTAGTGACCGTAATTACCACAGAAATCTTGTAATTTCTTCATATTGGTAGTGTGTCTTCATGGGGTTATGCCGTTCATAAATTTTTACTACCGATGTGATGGCGCAGTGGCTGGGCCACTGGATGCTGCTCTGTGTGTTGCGGGTTCCGTTCTCATGTGGAGTAGATATTTGCGTGGCCTGCAGGTGGTTGTTCTGGATCTGACTGTTTGTGAGTTTGGAGTGTTTGTGAACGCACCCATAATACCTGTTAATTTGATGTCTGATGGAAGGTGGGAGCCTGGTGCCGCCGGTGCTTTGGTGACTTGTTGTTTGGAGTATGTGACATAGTATGATGTGTTAAGCATCTGGAAGGTATGGCACCCTTGGTGCTTCGAGACCGACCTGACGTTTGTTGCGAGCCAGGTTCGTTAGGTAGGTTGGTGGGTGGTCGAAGGGGCCCAGCACGCCCGGTCCACGCCACGCGTTGTCCAGGTGGATGGTCGAAGGGGCCCAGGACGCCCGGTCCATGCCGCGCTGTGAGTAAGTGGGTGGTCGAAGGGGCCCAGCACGCCCGGTCCACGCCACGCGTTGTCCAGGTGGATGGTTGAAGGGGCCCAGTACGCCCGGTCCATGCCGCGCTGTGAGTAAGTGGGTGGTCGAAGGGGCCCAGTACGCCCGGTCCACGCCACGCGTTGTACAGGTGGATGGTCGAAGGGGCCTAGCACGCCCGGTCCATGCCACGCTGTTAGTAGGTGGGTGGTTGAAGGGGCCCAGCACGCCCGGTCCACGCCACGCTTTTTCCAGCTGGATGGTCGAAGGGACCCAGTACGCCCGGTCTATGCCACGCTGTGTGGGTGGGTGGTCGAAGGGGCCTAGCACGCTCGGTCCACGCCACGCGTTGTCCAGGTGGATGGTCGAAGGGGCCCAGTACGCCCGGTCCATGCCGCGCTGTGAGTAGGTGGGTGGTCGGAGGGGCCTAGCACGCCCGGTCCACGCCACGCGTTGTCCAGGTGGATGGTCGAAGGGGCCCAGTACGCCTTGTCCATGCCGCGCTGTGAGTAGGTGGGTGGTCGAAGGGGCCCAGTACGCTCGGTCCACGCCACGCGTTGCGCAGGTGGATGGTCGAAGGGGCCCAGCACGCCCGGTCCATGCCACGCTGTGAATAGTTGGTTGGTCGAAAGGGCCCAGTGCGCCCGGTATACTCTGCGTGGTATGATGAGTCGTTGGTTGATTGAGAAGGGCCTTGTGCGCCCGTTCCACACATGATATGATGAATTGTTGGTTGATCTAAAGGATCTTGTGCGCCTGGTCTTCACCGTATGATATCGCAGAGTATGCATGTCAGGAATGGACGAGCGGATCCAAATGGAATGTTACTTTCTTTGGTGTGTGAGATTTGACGAGCCATTATAAGAATTGTTAAATGCTCGCGGCCTCTCAAAATGTCAGGAGGCCGTGTCAGCATTTCTAAGATATCGTTCTGAAGAGCGCTATGGTTTCAAATGACTTTGACAGATGGCAACTTGACGTTAACACTTGACATTGGTTTATAGCGCGAACAAGAGGTGATGACACAAGGAATCGAGAGAGAATATGGCGGGTTTGGTTTGAGTCGTGAATTCGTGATAAAAACCTAAGGAGAAATACAGTGAGAGTTACCGATTGTTTGTGTAGATCAAACTACGTGTCATAGTGGAATGTCGTTTAAGTTATTTGCCAATACATAACATGATCAGTTACATTGTGAGCCTACATACAAGCAAAGAAGTTGGTTTGTTTAACATCTAGCCCGAAAGAACCCATGCAATAATGGCTTTTCCTGACAATTACACTGTCTTCCCTACATATACAAGTTTGTCATCAAGTTTGTCGTTCTAGAATGTCATAATAAAAATATAAAAATGTCAACATATAAAATAACAAACCAAATTAAAAATTACAAGTCCAGCATTAAATTATTAAAAATTTCATAAATATAAGTTGGTATAAAAATTATTAATATTTTTCATTTAAAAACTCATTTATTTTATAATAAGCCTTATCTGCTAAGAAACCTTTAACTTTTTTTTTGAATGCTAGATCATTCAACTGCTGCCAGCTTTTAGGAAATATTTTGCTAATTTCTGGAGCCATGCAAAAGACACTTTTACGCAAAAGTGCCGTTTTGTGCTGATATTGACAAATATGAGTATTGTCACGTCTGTTTCTGGGAAATTGATCTGTCATGCGAGAAAATAAATGCGGATTAGATATTATACCTACATGGTGTGTCCTTAGGCAACAGATTTTTTTTCGTCCAAAAACAGTAGGTAGTGATGATATCAGTACTGTGTCCTCAGCTCACTTTCACTAAGTCATCACAGTGACATGTCTACAGAATCGACCAGCAGCTGTCGAGCCTCGGCGAAGTTATAGTCAGCCATAAAAGTAGTATGCTTTTAGGTTAAACAGCCTGCTCTGTTTAAGTTATCTGTTACGTCTGGGATAATGAGTTATTATCAAAAATATCTAAATTAAATCCTAGTGTTTCTCCAATTAAAACGAACAAATTATTTTACAGTTAACTCAGTATATACGTAGTTATCAAACGAAATTATATTACAAATTAAATTATGTTCAATATTAGTTGTTGTTTGCGTGGGATGTCAAAAAACATCTTATGAATAATATTAGTTGTTGTTTGCGTGGGATGTCACTAACCTCACATAATTAGCATTATATATAATAAGAAGCTAGTTTTTTAGCTATGAAAAACTATAATTGTTTAGTGGGTGTAATAATGTTATTAATGTTAAAGCAAAGTTCCCTAAAAATGGTTTGTAATATATTGCATTATTGGTTAAAATCAATACTGTCGCAGAGACTGACCCCACTTCATTTTCAAGTATGTATCTAAGGCATTGCCTATGCAAATCTGATCACTCGAGTTACATCCCACAGTTCTTTGCCTAGATGTATTTCCCAATCGCCCTGTATTATCTCTTATCTTTACAGCCCAGTTCGCGCGAAATAGATAGCAATCCGAAAGGGAACGATTGCTATCAGTATATAGTGAGCTTCCATAGCTCCATAGTTAACTCCATGCAGCATACTGTCGCAAACAAGGCATAAATCCTTCGTACGTAACTTGGTATAAACATATACCTACCTACACATTACACTCATACTTGCTGCAACGCTGTACGTTGCCAATCCTTGGTAAGGAGACTTATCGTCTATCTAAATAAAGCGCTCGAAGCGCAACTCAGGTGGGATCCGTTACAGATTAAAACATTCCGGGATACTCTTACCCTATTGAACTTTGATGTTCAAAAAATACATAGTAAACAAGTACCTGCTATGTTTTGAAGGATGGCGTTCACAGTTTCACATCATACGCATCAGGCATACGGTATTAAGGTTTCCGCAGAGAGGCCTGACGCAAAGATGCGACAACCAGTTTTTGTATAGATATATTAGTAGAACAATTTATAATATATATTTAATGTTCATCCTATCATTGTCGCGACGAGCCAATCTGTGGGAGCTTTAAAATGAATCAGTTAATGGTAATGCGATCACTGTATTGCTGACACTACGCTTGGCAATCCGATACGTGCCAGTTAGGTATCGGATTGCCAAGCGTGAATCAAATCATGGCACTTGTATAGCTTCCTATACATAGAAAATTTTAACATGATTGATACGATTCGAACAAACCGTGAACGCGCCTTGTTTTTATTGTCTTCAATGTTTAAAAACGTCAATCAGTTTCTACTAAATCGCTTTTTCGCGTCGCTCCTGTCTAAGCAAGTCTTTAGATTTCAAGCAAGCAACAAAAACGTCCGACCGTTGGGTCCCCTTTCACGCTGAACCGGACAAATGCTCGCTATTTAGCCTAGCCCTTTTATACTACGATGTCTTTACTTAGGTGCACTTAAAAGGGTTATAAGGTAAATTATTAGAAACCTATCTGGGACTGATAGACCAGGGTCGATAATTTTTAAAACCAAAAAAAATTATAGTAGGATGAAACCCATTAGAAAAGGAGGGGAATATTATAAAAATTAAAGGAAAAATAATTTACGGGCGATCTGAGGTCGGGAAGGGGATGGGGGTGAGTTCTTAAGGGTAAAAAACGGTTTTTCTCGATTTCCGGCAAAACTAAAAGTCCTATCGAAAAAAGTCAAATGGCAAAGTTGTAGGTAATAAAAAGATCTAAAACTTTTGCCTTTACACTTTTTTCACATAACCTCAAAATTTATGTGAAAAATTCAAAAAACCAAGTTTTTGGTTTTTTATTTTTATCTTTTACAAAAAAAAATATTTTTTTTACGAAATTTGGTGAAAACTTACCTTTTTATGTCCCAAATACGCTGTAATTTATTTGATTAAAAATATTTATTTTTTCACCTTATTTTGAATTAATATCGAAAAAACACCCTAATTTTCAATCGAAAATTCACCCGTCAAAATATCAGCTTTTTTTAAAAAGTTGGTATGTTTTCTGTTCGTTGAAATCTCTACTTTCCGATGGTGAAAAAAAAATATATGTTACCATAGTAAATCCTCTCAGAAAATGCAAAAAACCGAAAAAACTCGAATTCGACGTGTATTATTATAAACGATGTTGTATACTGTACTGTATTTCGAATACTGGTTAGGCTTACGGTTGTATCAGCTGCTACGAAATAGTAGGTATGTATGTAGGAAGACCCAGACCCGCCTAGCCCCTTCCCCACTTCTCCATGAAATATCTTTTGATGGGCTACAATTTTTCGTAGGTCACTTAGGTATATAATTTATCTTAAAATAGTTATAAATAGGCATCTACGCATATAATTTAAAGAAGATTCGACAACTTTCTCCAAATATTGTAGATGTCTTATTAAATATTAATTTTATTAAATTATTTGTTTGTTAATTATAGTAGCATATTTTTATTTGCAATTTTTTTTTTCTATGTAACATGTAATCTAACGTTTTTCGAGTAATTAAAGTGTTAATTTTAATAAATAGCTCAAAATTATTTATAATAATTAAAAAAAAATCGAATTCGAGTTTTTTCGGTTTTTTGCATTTTCTGAAAAGATTTACTATGGTAACATATTTTTTTTTTCACCATCGGAAAGTAGAGATTTCAACGGACAGAAAACATACCAATTTTTTATAAAAATCTGATATTTTGACGGGTGAATTTTCGATTGAAAATTAGGGTGATTTTTCGATATTAATTCAAAATAAGGTGAAAAAAATAAATATTTTTAATCAAATAAATTACAGCGTATTTGGGACATAAAAAGGTAAGTTTTCACCAAATTTCGTAAAAAAAGAAAATTTTTTGTAAAAGATAAAAATAAAAAACCAAAAGCTTGGTTTTTTGAATTTTTCACATACATTTTGAGGTTATGTGAAAAAAGTGTAAATACAAAAGTTTTAGATCTTTTTATTACCTACAACTTTGCCATTTGACTTTTTTCGATAGGACTTTTAGTTTTGCCGGAAATCGAGAAAAGCCGTTTTTTACCCTTAAAAACTCACCCCCATCCCCTTCCCGACCTCAGATCGCCCGTAAATTATTTTTCCTTTCATTTTTATAATATTCCCCTCCTTTTCTAATGGGTTTCATCCAACTATTATTTTTTTTCACTTTTTATTATTTTTAAAGGCTTCTACCCTGGTCTATGAAAACAACAAGCACTTATTTTGTAGACTTAATTATATAGGCATTTTACAAAATGTTCTTTTGTTTTAAAATAAATAGAAGAGTTGAAAGAATAATCATTTTCTAACGTTTTTTGTCGCCTTAAGGTTTGAAAGGGTATAATTGTAGTTTTCAACAAAAAACTCGTAGGGGTTCGTTAACTGCCCCTTTGTCATTCTACACGGATAGGTAATGACTTCGCTTACATAATCATTCTAGTTTATGTGACAAGTTAATTGTTAGTTTGTCTTGCAAACCAAGTACGAGAGAGGAATGAAGGCAGTTTTGGACACAAGCCAAAGCTTGAACGAATCTTGTCTCTAAAAGTTTGCATAACATTAACTACAGAAAAATAAACTCCAAATAGCTATTCTATGTGTTCCAAGATTCTTGAGCAAGAAAGATACTTTACAAAACTCAAGAAAAGTATTTTCTTTTATTTGCTTGCAGTAATAGAGAGCGTATAATAAACTTGACTTTAAATTAGGTTATAGAGTGATGTTTCTGGACTATTTCTAAAATTAGGAATGCACTTTAGCTAAAATATATGGAAATGGTTGAAGAAATATTTCATAGAGATGATTAAAATGCAGTCACGTCTACGCAGACGTGTGTAACATAAGCATGTAAAATAATATTTTATTGGATCAACACAATGTTTCAATAACGAAGTAACTTAGTAATAAAAGTTCGCTGCGTTGTAATATTAAATTCTTTTCAAAATTTCGAAGTGCAAAAATTCTCCGTCATTAAATTTGGTCTACTTTATATTCAAATATGATTTTATAAAACTTCAGAATTAAAGATAAGGCTACGCTGAGATACAGAATTCAATAAAACGGGCAAAGACTTTTAATGTATTGAGTAGAAATATAAATAAAAATGTATCTAAGTACAGACTTCTTTGGAAAGGCAGGTAAGTTCAATATTTACGTAGGATAACATAAATAAGTGTGTGGGTTGCGTGATGGTCGGTTTCTACCGAAGAGCTCATTATGCTGCCTCAATCACAGACCGACGGTCAGAAGCGTGCCTTCTAATCAACCATCTGCATCTTTTTTTTTACCTTTGTATCTTAGATGCTTTTACCGATTGTTTTGTAAATGTGTGAACATTGTAGGCCTTCTAGATTCCTAGATGCTTGATAACATTTGATAACTCTATATCTCGTTTTACTTTTTATTTTTAGTTTCTAAAGTTTTATTGTCGGGCCTACGTTGTCCTCCCATATTTAAGTAATGCTGTAACATGGAAATATTGTAAAAACAAACCATATTTTTAAAACAGTAACCATGGAGTTTCTTGCCGGTTCTTCTCCATAGGAAAAGACCAACCCGAACCGTGCGCCTTTTGTCGACGTTTTATAAGTGCCCATGTAGGCCTACGTAAAATAAAAAAAATTGATTTTGATTTTGATTTTTTCCACCTCACCATGCTTTCTCTGGGGAATTCAGAACTTAATTCTTTCCGCTTAACAAGGAAACTTGGCAAACTTTCGGTTTTACCGTAAAATTAAATGAAAGTATTGCAATTTATTTTTTTAAACCAATTACAACTTTACCTGGGTATACTTCTCCATGTGTATCGTCCAAATGAATTGTTTACGTAATTTTATGTTTCTAATTGCTTGGAAATGGTTTGATGTTTCATTCCAAATTCAAACATTATTTTACTTTACATTATTACGTTATTTAAATATCAAATAAATTGAATTAATTACTCTGTTACGATCGCAGTGTATCTTTCTTTGGGATTTAACGCAGAACACAAAATAACTTCCATTAGCGTCTGCTTGTCCGAAACTGGGGCACTAGAATGTAATTATTATTAAACGAATTCAAAACTAAGGGTCTTTAAATAGACTAGATAGTATAGATACTGTGCTTGAAATATTTTAATGGATTATATTTATTTGCAAAAACTAACGTCGGGATGACAGAGTGTCAACCAATTAGTATGCAATAGAATTGTCGACCTGAGGCTCTAGACAAGTGAAATGTAATCAATTAATGCATCGCGATAATGGAGAATGACAAGAATATATAATGTTTGTCAAGCGCTATCGAAATGTCACATGTTCAATCCCTGGCCATCTGTCATCTCGACCATCGAAATTAATGACAGCGATAACGATTCGACGATCAGAATGTCCTTAGGATAGACCACGTGTTGGAAGCTCTAACAATCCTATGGGTATGCATTTTAGCCTTTTTGACAATCACTATCGCAGAACTATCGCTGATAAAATACCTTTTGTTTAAAGCCTCTAAATAGCACGTTCCTGTACTTTAACTTAAATACATAATATCTTTCAAACCAGAACAGAATTATTAACAAGTAATATTTTGCGTTAATTATAACTATCGTACGTAGTAGTGATTCTCAGACAAGGGGTTTTACAAGGAGGTCTACTGTTTCCCTGAAAACAATTATAATTACTGAACCGAAAACTAAATTACACAAGATTTTCTTATTATAGCGACGTAGCAATATAAATTGGGGAGTTTCGCTTGAAGCTAGCAACATTATATTTTCGCTGTCGTAGAAAATGTGTAAGTTAAATACATTAATATGGACGCCGAAGCTCTTCTTGTGAAACTCAGTTGCATTCAGCTAGTGCATAATAATTAATATACGGGTATGTAGCTAATTATAGCAAGGCTAGCAGTATAGTCGGGCAGTCAGCATTATCATGTCCGTAGTAGAAGCTGTATTAACTCCATTGTTCCACACCGTAAAATTTTGGTCGTTTGAATCCCGCGGAGGGTCGATCCCTTACATGAAACAGTATTGAGATAACAGTATTTAGATTTGTAAAAGATAAATTTACAAAAATAATAAAAAATAATCACAAAATATAAACCGACTTCCAAAGCAAAACACTAAAAAGTGCAAAAATAACTTTCGTTTTGGAAGTCTATTGCAAAATGATAAAACAAGAGGTACCAAAGAAAAGCTGTCGAAGAGTCACATACGCCAACAAACTTAAAATGTTTGATCTCAATATCACAAGTCCATTTGTCCGTTCTATTTACATCACTGTTTCCACACGAACCACTTTCGCATAGAAAATAGATCGGCGTCTCTTGCTTGATTCACAAAATTCTATTTGAATCAGTGAATGTTAAGTTGGTCTAAAGTAATGCGGTGTGCTGTGGTCATCCATCAAACAGTGGTTTATAGTGTTTTGTTCCTTGTGTTGTAGGTATATTGGAAATGAATGTTGAGAGTATCTTTTTCTTAGTAATGTTCTATGTTAATCATTATTCGGTTTCGGTTAATCGGTTTATTTTATTTTCTTTTTTGTTCCAAGTTAGTTTGGTGTTATTCAGTTTCTTATAAGTATTTTGCTTAGTGTAAAATTTATGAAAAATGTAATCTATACTAATATAATGAAGAGGAAAGATTTTTTTGTTTTTTTGTTTGTACCGAATAGGCTCCGAAACTACTTGACCGATTTGAAAAATTCTTTCAACAATAGAAAGCTACATTATTCCTGAGTGACAAAGGCTATTTTTAATCTCGAAACCGAGTCCTGTGGGGTGGTCCACGGGAGCGAAGCCGCGGGCAACAGCTAGTTAAGTATAAGATCATAGAGAGGCTTCCATAGACAGGTGTAGTTTTTATTCCAAGGAGATTACTGCCGTGGAACAATTCTTATAAAAATGGTCTTTCAATCATCGTTGTAGCGTGATGTGTCATGCCCGTCTGCGAGAGTCTTAAGGTATGTCATGTATTGCCTTTCTTTATGGGCATAGCAACGGTAGGTATAGCTTTATAATGTCCTACGAGCTTTTAAATTGATAGATAGAGTAGTAGTAGTAGTATTCAATTGTCTCTCAAAGAAATTTTAGGCATAGCAAAATTAAATCGGCTTTATTGGAAAAACGACGTTCTTACTTCGGCAAAAATCTTTTTAGTGTTCATCAGGGATAATCCTTTAAAATAAAGAACTGAGACAAAGTATCGAAGTTTTCTGAGTCCTAGCTTAGGGTGCCATTGAGTTAATACAATTTCAAATTCAGTTATTTATTTAAGGAATTTCGACGCAGAATACTACATTTTGATGGTGCGTGTTTTGTAAACGTGATGTTTTCTTGAAATTAGCACAATATTTCTGAATAGAGTTGTGTTGATGATTCTATAGGTATCCTACTTTAGATGTTGGTTATCCAATCATACATAAACGGTACAACGGATTTGGTACACGTGTTGACCGTGGTCTACCCGTGGCAAAAAATTCTATGTCATAATGGTAACTTCCCGTGGGATAAATTTCGAAGTTTACGGGGGCGCGGGATAGTATGCTATAAATGCATATTCGTTACTCTCGCGAATCAAATTTTCGTCATAGCTAGTGATGGGTTCAAATCTTATTTAGAACAGTGCTAGTTGTGAGATTCTTAAATAACTTACTAATATTATAAATGTGAAAGTTTGGATGTATGAATGTTTGTGTGGATGTAAGTTTGTTACTCAATCATGTCAAACCGTCTGAGCGGATCTGGAAGAAATTTGGCACAGTGATAGATCATAGTTTGGAATAGTACATAGTCTTATATTTATCCCGGTATAATGTTGCTTTGGGATATCAAAACACTTTCCACGCGAGTGAAGCCACTGTGCAGAAGCTAGTATATGTATGAAATGGGAAGTTGACTGATTTCATTCAATTTTGAAGCATAAAGTTGATATATTTCTTTCTCTACGCTGCATGAATCATGAAAATAAAGTATCATAACATATTTCAACTTGCGTGGATAATAAAAACTCAACATACACACGTCTACATCGAGTCTAAGTGCAGCGGAACTTATACAGAGCTACTTTTCATGTTTCGCAATTTCATAGCAGGGAGTGTGACGTATGTTTGTACCAATAACTTTAGAGGACGAAGATCGCTTGTTCTGACTTTTCTATATGATTACAGAATCTTTTATTACGGTACCTAGCTATAAAAGTATGTCCATTCATCCATCGAAATACTTAGGTGTCTTATTTTGCAAAAATAGTTATGCCTTTGTGTCATACTTACAAAAGAAACGTTTACCCCCAATTTCTGAACAAAAATTGAGAATTTGAGGTTAAAAAAGTGTCCAACTCTACTTTGCCAAATGAGTTTTCATAAATTTTGACAAGTAATAAATACTTGTCAAACTTGCAATAGCTGTAAGTCATAGTGGACATTGCCCAGCAGTGCGATGACACAGGCTGATAGTAACAAGTAACCAACGAAAATAAAATTTAGTATAAACGATACATTGTTTAGTCCATAAGCTTTCAGCTACAATAGCGTAGCAATTCGGCTACGCCATAGCAACCGCGTAGCTACTACCATAAGGACCACACCAGCACATAGGCCCCAGACGACCCCGTTTATTGCACGCACCCTTGTTCATCCTGTGACGGTTCAAGGTCAATGGCCCCGCCACCTACCATTTTTCAGCCGCAGGGGATAGGGAGAGCGGCGCACCGCAATACCGGCACTCCTCTCCCACCGCGGCCTCCAGCCCTCAGCCGCGATATCGTATGTGACCCGGGACGCTCCATAAGACATCGCGGCCCGCCTCAATTGAGATGTCGCCTGTTACCAAGCAGCACCACAACGTACTTGTTGGCCGCTACGTCGTTGGTTAAATCGGTAAAAGCCCTTACCTCTCCGCTTCACCGCGGGTGACCAAGCCACGGTTACTGAGCCCCTCCCGCCTCGACAATGCGGGAACCTACTTGGGGGTACTTCGTTATTATTTCAAAGGAGTCACGTACCGCTATTGAGCCAAAGCCTAGAACCTTATACTGTGGCCGCATTTGAATACTATAAGAACTAAAAATATATAGGCATTTATACCCATATAATTTTAGTTCTTTTCAATATTATTCTTTATGTCCAATAAGTTATAAAAGGTAAACGATGGACATTGTATGCGGCTCATGGAGCATCAAATGGCCCAAGACATAATGTTGTTAAATTTTGTGACGCGTTGCCAATATTATAAAGATGGGCTTTTGATTTGACGAAAGTTATGGTCTTGAACAAAATAAAATTTAAGTTAGGAGGGACCAGATGATGAGGGACTGATTTTTGTTGTTCATGTTATAGCGGCACTGAATGAAAACAAGCAGTGTTTTTCTATAGCTAAAGAGTGACAACACAAAGTTTTAGGCAAACTATCATTAAATGAGTATGTATGGATCGTAACAGCTTGTTTTGTGGTTTCTCCCTACTCAAATGACGTGCGTTTTTGTATATACTCGTATGCATGAAACATAAAGTCCATCACATAAAGTAACCATGTTTGCAGTGTATGGTGCGTAGACAGAACAAGTCAAACAAGACATTTTGACTAGACAGAACAATACCAAAAAATTATTACATAAAGTTAACATTTACTGCACAGACAATGTAGCATAATGATGTGATTGACTAAGCATAGACCTAACTGAAAATCATGCCTGTTGTCCCCGAAGGGTTAGACCGACAGTACACTCAAACTTCGCCAATGATATATTATCCTAGTATGATCATTTCAAGCTTTGCAACTACGATTAAAATAAAAGTTTGACATACACGCAAACCAGCCAAAGAGATATTTCATAAAAGCTTATAAAACATGTTTGCGAAAAATAACTCCAGCTTTTCATACATTAAAATCTTCTCGTAGATGAAGGTCTGCATTCAGAGTTGCAAGTTTAAAGTTCTTAGCGAAAGACTTAATACTTCCTTTAGTATTCGTCTTCAAAGACAAGAAAATGTCCGCCATAGACAATTTACATCTAGGATGAATAACAATAAAACTTTACATTTGTCTGTGGACCGTTCGTTTTCAGAGAATCCATTCAGACTGATGTTTGTACGAGTATATTTACCAATGTTGCTGGTACTTTCTTATCTGTACCACTTTTGTGTTTAATTGATAAATTCCTAAAAAAATAAACAATTTTTTTTAAGATTCTTGCAAAGTTTTGTTTACAAAGAGTTTGATTGAGATTTGAAGACCATTCAATTTATTTTGCGGTCTAAACTACAGTTAAAAATATTTGACTGGCAGTTCTTTGGGCAGTCAGATGTCAGCAAATTCATTGACTAGAGCATTAATTAAGCTTATAAGAACCGTGGGTAACTAGATCATCCTGGCATTTAAATAATCCCGAGTTATTGCTATCCGAAAGTGCAGTTTCATTTAAAGTTCAGAATTAACATTTTATTCTGAATCGGCTCCTATTAACTATTCGGTTTTTGGCTTAAAATCTTAATTAAAAAAGTAAAGATAATAACAGATACTAATTAATGCCATGAATATCATAATTCGAGATCATCGTCGCCAACCCCAAATTTTATATACTTGAGGGAATCGAGGTCACCTAGATTTATTCATGAAATTGCGACGAAAAACAGTGTAGATATGACTTGCGAGTGTATGTGAAGAGAGACAAAGGAGAATCTAAGAAGAATGAAGACTAAATCAGAGCCGGAAGAGAGACCCATATGTAACGCGGTGAACGTGTTCCGGGAAAGAGGGTATGTTAAACAAACAAAGCTAAAGTTTCGTACTTTGGATTGTAGTAACACATTGTCTATTCGGGACTGTTATTTATTTTCGTGATTTACTTCACCCTCTGCCTCAGGTGAGCGACGATGCGAAGCGATGCTATAATATTAACAGCAGCAGGCTGTTTGTGATAAAATACCTTATTAGGGTTCCGTACCCAAAGGGTAAAAACGGGACCCTATTACTAAGACTTCGCGATCCGTCTGTCTGTCTGTCTGTCTGTCTGTCTGTCCGTCTGTCTCCAAGCTGTATCTCATGAACCGTGATAGCTAAACAGTTGAAATTTTCACAGATGATGTATTTTTGTTGCCGCTATAACAACAAATACTAAAAACAGTATAAAATTAATATTAAAGGGGGGCTCCCATACAACAAACGTGATATTTTTGCCGTTTTTTGCTCGATATTAATAACGGCAACAGGTAGACGCTTGAAATATTCACAGAATGTTTAGTTGTATATTTAATTCAAAAAATAATAAATTAAAATAAAATAAATTAAGGGGGCTCCCATACAACAAACGTGATTTTTATGCAGTGTTTTGCGATAATGGTACGGAACCCTTCGTGTGCGAGTCCGACTCGCACTTGGCCGGTTTTTATATAGAGTAGTCGCTCCATTTATACTGGTAGACTGAAAGCTGAACTTATCATAATTGGGAAAAGGCTAGTTTGATTTGACACAGATAATGGATGACCTATACAGATTTGTGGGTATTCTGGTCATCCTGTAAATGCAGTGCTCTAAATAATATGGCCTATACACAACACTGACCTCATGCTCATACGTTAGTGCCCTGTGGTTTTGAGCAGAATGGACACAGATACTTATTCCGTTTATAGCCATATGTATAATCTCTCTTAGCATCGACAGAGTTAGAATTAGTGCCCAATCACTGTTTCAGCTGGAATTTGGCGTAAAATATGGTCTGTTGAAAGTTTATAAAACCGCAGCTCGGCTGTAATGAGCTAAGTTCATAGTTGTATATTAAACTAATAGCTACGTAATCACATGTACTTGATTTGGGATAGTAATATGTAATGAGAAACTAGTTGTTAATTTCGAATAACTCACCTTGAAACCTTGTGGTTTCAACCTGTACATGGGTTTAAATGCATATCTTGTATTATTTGCGAAGCCTGAAATATAGATTCTGATTGTATCTCTGGACATAGGTATGGGTGCATATTTTCTCGTGTCGTTGATTTCATTAAGAAGGTATGTTAAATGCGCTTTTACCAGCAGAGGGTGCATGATAAGTGACTTATGACAGCATCAGGCCTCACAACCCAGAACAAATCCGAAATGTGCGACAATCACTCTGCCTAGCCTTTTTTCAATGTTGGAGTAAGCTTCCAGTCTTAGGACGGTTACGCACTACATGTCCGTGTCCGTGATTCATGGCCGTGAAATTTCGGTTCCGAAGTATCCGTAGTTCTTCTTGTAGGAAAGCTTACGCATCTCTATCCGTCATAATCTGTCATAATTTACTCATTAAATTAATTCATTCACCCAAACCGGATGCAACTGCGTACCAGAACTTAACATGTTATCCACAAGTAACTGGGTAACAAGGTACACGTTGGCAAAAGAAGTGTCAGATTTTCTGGCTTTTGATTATCAAAAATCTACAAATTTCCGAGACCAACTGCTTAATTTACTTTCTGAAGCACGGCCGAGTCTCCTTATGTAATAGATGGTCACCCATCCACATACCAACCTCGGTAAGCTTTGCTTAACCTTGTAGATCGATCAGTGTGGCTGTTATTATTTACCCACGAACTCCTCAGGAACGGTGACGTGGGATAATATTATGACCCTTATCTACATACTCGTAAACTTACCCACGCATATTCACTAATTTACTATAGGTACTTCAAAACATTTGCTACTCTATTCTAACAGTTTGAACCGACTCGTTTTTCCAGTAATTACTTACAACGCTTAGAACTCTTCGAGAAATCCACGCAAGCATACAATGAAGCTCTCCGGTGGAATGTGAGTTAAAAACAAACAACTTGGGATTCTATTTCCAGCCAGTAAACATGCAATTAGACGCACAAAACCGTTGATAATGTTTGCTTGGATACCTTAAAGTACAAAACTATGGATTCGTGATTCTATCGGCTATATTGGCGGCTACTTCTGCGTGATAGTTAGATTGCGGTTTTATGTGGTAAAAGCTACTTAGCAAGAAAGTTTTTTAAATCACAGTATTTTGCCATTATTATTTACTGAAAGAAATAACACGTGGCTATCCCTCTGTACTAGATAGTCACAAATGATTCAACAAACAAAAATGTGCCCCATGTTTTGTGGGCTTTCAAGTGCGCCCAAGTCTCGTTTAAAACTTATCTTTTAATCTAAGACTTCAAATAAATGGCTTATTTTATTTAGATATTTACCAGTAACGTAAGTAAGTTTACAGATACATATTTGTATACTGGCCCATGGTAGCTTTTTTGTGAAAACATATTTCTAATAGGACCACAAAAAAATCAGTTAAACAATTAAAACTTTCAACAATGTATTCAAATCAACAATGATCATATCAAAAATACAATTACTGCAATAAAAGGGGTCGTTGGTGGAATAAACAAAGCCAGTTAATGGCTGTCATATAGTGCGAAGCAATCTGGCTTGTTGATTGTTTAACACTCAATGTGCTGCGTCTATTGTGTTTGCGACAGGTGCCGCCACCTATCTACTTCCCATGTCACCACTAATGGAGGGGGTCAATCTTTGGAGTCTAAAACAATAAATGAAAAGTTAAATTAGTTGTTTTTTGGCTATTTAGAGTTTTATTATGCATATTTCTTTCGTATCTTTTAGAATGGCTTCACTCCAAAGCATGGCAGATATTTTTGTGTCAATAACATCATTATTAAGTAACCTATGTTTTTAATACTTTTTCATGATATCTTTCCTCACTAGGAAATATCTCACTAATTATCTTTCCTAAACTATTGAAAGGCCTTTATCTTGCATAAACGGTTATTTAATTTTAAAACATGAGTTTTAGCACTTCGAAAAGCTATAAGGTATCCTAATAAAATGCAACGCAACATCATAAATTACCATTCCGACGCCAAAGTTTATAAAATTAAATCCTTGAAAAAAACTGCCACAAAAGCTCAGAAAACGGAAGGCTAAAGCCACCTTATTTATATCCATCCGATTATACGTTCATCCGCATATAAAACAAACGTAATTATTTAACCATGTTTTTGACGATAAAGTCGTACTCAATCGGTAGCAGCTAAAACATATTTTATTACCCGACTGCCGAAGGAGGGTAATGTGTTTATCAGTCTATGTATATATGTATGTTTGTTCCTATGTGGCGTTCCAGAGACCAAGCGCGTTGACCGATTTTGATGATTCATACGTCAATCGATTCGTCTTAACCTTGCGAGTGTCATAGGCTACATTAAAATTGGAAAATAGAAAAATGGCGGCTTTTGTGCGCCATATTGTGGGGGGCCAATTTTATTTTTTCTTCCAAACCCATCGTGTGGGGTATCAAAATAAAGGGTTTCAAGAGGTTATTTCAAAAATATATAATACTTATATATTTAAATGTACCTAATTCGAAAAAAATGTTAACTAAAAAGTTATAAATAAATAAGTTATTTGAAAATATCTAAATACCCGACTGCTTAAAAAGCGAACTAAAAAGACGTAAACAAGAAGAAAATCATGCTGTGCAGTCGGAGGATACATCTGGTTTTGGTCAGCCAGCTCGCGAATATGTATCCTCCGACTGCACAGCATGATTTTCTTCTTGTTTACGTCTTTTTAGTTCGCTTTTTAAGCAGTCGGGTATTTTGATATTTTCAATTAACTTATTTTTTAGAGCCTTCTGATGTTCGGTCGATGCTCGGGCGAAGTTTGGTCCGAGCGAAATCAACACATTACACCGGTGTTTTGGCGGACGCGGCACAAGTAGCTGGTACTACCACTCACTAACTATACAGGTATGTATTAGCTACCAGCCAGTTAGCTACTATAACGGCCAATAAAAATTTATGTGAATTTCGCACTTAAAAATTCTAAGACAAAGATTTTTCTCGATGTAGGTCATGAAATTTTAATATCGCTTGAAAGTTTTAAAAGTGCGGCTAGAACAAAATTACTAAGGTAGAGGTACTTACCTATAAGCCTTTATTATTCATTATTTAAAGAATGTAGTTACCTATTTTAATGTAGGTATGAAGTTTTTATCAAATATGTACATATATATGTACTTCGATTCTTTTAACTATTGTGGATAGTAAGATCATAAATTGTAGCTGATGTTACCTATATATTAATTTGACTATATATAACAGACTAAACATCGATTTCATCTATTTTTTTGTCGCATGCTCAAAAGATTGAGATATAATAATTAGGTATACTCGCAGCGGTCAAAGACTGTCTTTATTTTGAGGACATACGATCATTCAGTGGAATATTTCCTTAGTTAAAAATGTTTGGTATATACTAGTGCGTACATTTTTTTTATTGTTACGGGTTGGAATATCTTTATTGGAGTTCCTCCGCCCAGACTTTGGGTTTGAGGGGTCTGTCAGACTTCTACTGACTAAAAACAACACCCCGGTGTTCCATCTTACACCTACGCCGTTTGTCGTGGTAACGTACGATCTTAAGTAACACTAGTACGTACCTACGTTAAGTAAATAAATGTAATCCTAACCAATTTATGAGTCTCAGCAGTGTGAGAGATTATTCATAAAGACTTATTACGTGATACGTAAATAATAATAATAATATTCGCTCCAAAATAATAATATTCAATATTCTCCCCAGCATTGGAACCTAAAAATTCAAGAGCTTTACAAATTCGAATCGGAAAATAAAAAGCGGAGATTCGAATCTTAATCTTCAGCCATGTAGAGAACTCCATACATATCATAAGAAATGACTTACTATGTCACTTGTTGTGTCATTGAATCTTGTTCCATTCATAAGTAATACAAGTTTATTAAACTAGTAATCTTAAATTCAAATCTGCCGACCATTTAGTTAAAACATTTCAAAAACCAATTTTAAATAATCTGATAAAATAATCTAGAGGCGTCCTGCTTTCAATTTGTTTTCAGTAAAAAGTCCAAAAGCCTCGTATAAAAAACTTAACCACCTTTTGATGCCATTCAGCTATCTTCTAATGGAATGTTTTCTCACAACGTGGCAACGCAAATTTTCGTAAAAAAATAAGTTTACCGCTTTGCCTACTCTATTGAGCGAACCAAAAACTTTTTGGGACCCTACGGTGTTATGATTATTCAAAAGTGATGGTAATGATCTACCTGTCTATATTACTATTACAGTACCTGTTGTTTAGTTTTAAATGACAAGAATTTTTGAGGATATGTTCAAACTTTATAGGAATACAGACATGTTTATATGTACACCTACATGAATGATTATTTTAGAGAAACAAAGTTCTTATAAGATCTTATTTCCTTTGCCATTGAAAGTCTGCCGCCCATTCCAGCTAGCATAGCCAATACCTACTCAACATTTGCCACTCAGTCCATCTGTCAACTTAACAAACTTAACACGTGCCATTTGTATCATTTAAGTCATGACACGACACAATTTAAGATGAAGCCACAGCGTTTCACTAATTTACTGCAAATGTTGTTAGGTGCGAGAATGTTCCGGCGAGACAGCGAGTAAAGTGTTGCAAACAGCTGTCAAGTTGCTTAGCAATGTGGAGATTAAGAGGGAGTCCAAAGACGAAAATGCTCCTAAAGTCCCACTGCATCGTGGACGTATGCAACCGCAGAAGGAACAAGAGGTATGGAACTTTACTTATATTTTAAACCAGCTGCGAGTTTAATGACCACGACAAACTACTATGATTGTTGTTTTTGATGCTAGATAATATTTAGTATAATAGACGATGCTCGGTTGTTGTTGTGTAGTTGCATGAAGTCGAGCGTTTAAAAGAAAATATTAAAGAGTTGAAGACGTACTTTAGTCTCTGCGAACATAATGTTTAAGTTTCTCTAGAATACTACAGCAGTTGATGAAATACTTACAAAGAGGTATTTCATTATAAACCACGCTTGCAGCTATGATCAATGCGTCTTATTGTCAAAAGAAATTATTATGTAAACAATAAATATTCTCAAAGATTTATTTTACTATTTCCCTGTAAATAATGTCTATGTCTCGTTTACTAAAGTGCGGATACGTCTTTGTTTACAAGGAGAAATAAAAAATATGTTGGCAATAACCGTTATTCTAGGTCCAAGAAATATCCCACGCGGAAAAACAGAGAGCCGAACAAATCTCCCGTTTAATGGCTTCGAAATATTTGCAGCGAATGGCACATGACAAATATTTCTAAGGCAGTTACCTTATGTAAGGACGAACGACTGCTCTCTGCCAATAAACAAGGATCACTAAAGCTGCAAGAACTGGCCAATAAAGTTCTAGCCGATGTGGAGAAACGATAAGTACGCTCACACTATCTAACTTAATAAAATTAACCTCTGACCCGTTGACCCATAAAATATAATACGTTGCACGCCGCCATTCTTTAAAAACTGCCGCTAAATTAAAATATAGCACTTGTTCAGATTGAAATCCAATCCTGATGTTAATTCGGTGTTCACAATATTCACGGCATAGCTGTAAGCTTAATTGAATACAACGGTATTTTTGGAACAAAATATGACACGACAACTGAGTATTATATTCCAGCATTATTTAGAAGATTTTTTGTGTTGTCTGTGTTTTCGTCTAGTCTAATGTTAGGGTTCCGTACCTAAAGGTTTAAATCGGAACCCTATTACTAAGACTCCACGATCCATCTGTTTGTCTGTCCATCTGTCACCAGGGTCGGTCTTATGAACCGTGATAGCTAGACAGTTGTTTTTTTTACGGATGATGTATTTCTGTTGCCGCTATAACAACAAATGCTAAAAACAGAATAAAATAAATATTTAAGTGGGGCTCACATACAACAAACGTGATTTTATTGCCGATTTTTGCGATAGTGGTACGGAACCCTTCGTTGGCCAGTATATTTTTCATACAGATATTATCATTTAAATTGCGTGAGCTTGTCACGTGCAAAAGCTGAAAGATATGATTCAGATTTTTCTTAAGTGAGCTTTGTAAATGATGGTTGTTTATTTCATCTAAATCAGGCTATTTTACGTGAGCGTAGGTCGCTGTACGCAGCTCGCGCGCTAGAGGCTGCCGCGCGTGCTCGCCTTTCACGAGCACGGAAGGAGCAATTGACGCGCACGCAATCGCAACACGCTACCGACGCACGTCGCCTTATACAAACAACTCAATCCATCTACGAAGAACGAGACACCGCCAAGTGTCTAGAACAAGCCGAGTTCGCAATGGAACAAATAACAAGAAAGCCTGCTAGTTTATTACCGGGAAAAGATAAATTCCTGAAAAAGCTATATGATTTAGTTGGAAACGCTTTCCTGGACCAGGTAGGTTAATTTCTATATATTATTATAAACTAGCTTTTGCCCGCGGCTTCGCCCGCGTGGATGTAGGAAAATATCCTACGGGAACGTACTACAGCGATTAAAGTACTATGTGTTAATCCAGGTGAACAATGTCTTCTCACACTGCTTATTATAGATTCCGAGGTGCGGCTCGCTGATTGATTTATGATTGCTGGAGGATAACAAATCCTAAAATCTAACAATAGTAACGGTATTCATAACGGAACAGAAAATTACCTACTTGAATGCCAAATTTGAAGGCAATTGTATAACGGAAATTTAAATAATACAAAAAAAAAGTTATGGTAAATAGTTACCTAATTAATTCAAATTACGCTTATACTTATATTGTTATTCACAGGGGATTAGGACTATTTTTTTTAATTTGTACTTAAAGTACCTCTTTATATACTACATTAGAGGTTCTGCTCTCAGGTGCTAATACAACCAGGCTGCTAGATGAGCTCACTCTCGAGCGAGATGGATTGAGATTTCGTAGTACTATTACTGGAGCACCCACTTTGAGAATAAGTTTGTGAGACGGATGAGAGCATTTAAGAACTCTACCGGATAGTGTACAGCATCATCCGTATGCACTACAGTGTCCACAGACTTGTATACTTCTTTATGGGATGAAATTATAAATATCCTTAAATATGTTTTTCTTTAATTGTATTATAGAGCAGAAATGAAATTCAAAAAACCTTAAACACGTATTTCTTCAATTGTATTGAAAAGCAAAAATACTAAGTTTCATGTAATTTTGATGATAAACAATGAATTTTTCTTATAAACCTTAACACCCCGTTTATCCCTTTTAGGGACGAAATTAAAAATTAACCTTAAACACGTGTTTCTTTAATTGTATTGAAGAGCAGACATACTAAGTTTCAAGTAATTTTGATGAAAAACTATTTATTTTTCTTACAAACTTTAACACCCCTTTTTACCCCTTTAAGGGATGAAATTCGAAAAATCCTTAAAACAGTATTTTTATTTTATATTTCGAGGCTAAATGCCATATATCATTTATTTCAAATGAAAAATGACAGAGTTTCATACAAACTTTCATCCTCTATTTAACTCCCTTAGGGGTTGAATTTCGACAAAACCTTCCTTCTTCCTTGTCTACATTACAAAGGGAACCTCTGTGCAAAATTTTAGCCTTCTAGGTCCAAGGATTTGGGCTGGGCGTTGATGAGTCAGTCAGTCAGTCAGGACTTTTCTTTTTATTAATATAGATTGTATTGAAGAGCAGACATACTAAGTTTCAAGTAACTTTGATGAAAAACTATTTATTTTTCTTACAAATTTTAACACCCCTTTTTACCCCTTTAAGGGATGAAATTCGAAAAATCCTTAAAACACTATTTTTTATTTTTTATTTCGAGGCTAAATGCCATATATCATTCATTTCAAATGAAAAATGACAGAGTTTTATACAAACTTTCATCCTCTATTTAACTCCCTTAGGGGTTGAATTTCGACAAAACCTTCATTATCCCTTGTCTACATTACAAAGGGAACCTCTGTGCAAAATTTCAGCTTTCTAGGCCCAAGCATTTGGGCTGGGCGTTGATGAGTCAGTCAGTCAGTCAGGACTTTTCTTTTTATTAATATAGATTGTATTGAAGAGCAGACATACTAAGTTTCAAGTAATTTTGATGAAAAACTATTTATTTTTCTTACAAACTTTAACACCCCTTTTTACCCCTTTAAGGGATGAAATTCGAAAAATCCTTAAAACACTATTTTTTATTTTTTATTTCGAGGCTAAATGCCATATCATTCATTTCAAATGAAAAATGACAGAGTTTCATACAAACTTTCATCCTCTATTTAACTCCCTTAGGGGTTGAATTTCGACAAATCCTTCCTTATTCCTTGTCTACATTACAAAGGGAACCTCTGTGCATAATCTCAGCTTTCTAGGTCTAAGGATTTGGGCTGGGTGTTGATGAGTCAGTCAGTCAGTCAGGACTTTTCTTTTTATTAATATAGATAGATTGTGTAGCGATGGGCATTACGAAGCTGGGAATTTTAATACAGCTTGTTTGCCAAGTCACGTAGATCGTGAAAAATCTCTCTTATTTTATGTTCAGAAACGTGTTCGAGAAAGTATGAGCGAGTCGGATAGGGAACGAAGAGCGTTTATTCTCCTGGGCATGTCGGTGTCCCGGGAGCCGAGCCGTGACTCCGTGCTGCGAGTGCGACCGCCCGCTCCGCCTCGAGACGCTAAGTAATTTTAGTATTCGACTTATACCTGCAGTTTTCTTAATAGCCTCCGGAGAGAAATTTGGTGTTGTTGGACGTTTTTATAAAGAAAGAGCTTCTTCGGTGTTGCTCCACAAATATATAATAAAATACCCGATGAAGTATGCCACTGCAGAAGTTTAAAAAGAAGCTTAACGGGTTACTGCTTCAAAGATGTTATTATATTCTAGACGAGTTTCTTAATGACGAATCTCTTTAAATGTATATTGCTGACATAAAATTGTAATTTTTCCTTTAATCTTATTTTTTTTTCGAATTGAATAGACTTTAAACTTTGACATGAAATAAAATTGATTATGAATAATAAAATTTAACTTGCATGCATCTGTTTAATACAATCATGTACTCAAATACGTTAATAATGATAATATTGTAGTAAATTTATATTTTAATTTAAAAGTACCCATTGATATAATCGCATTTCTTTTTTATTATTTGTATGTCAAATGGCAAAACATAGCGCATTACCTAATTTTTAAGATCTTGCATGTAATTATTACCTATGTTTTACAAATAAATGAATTTTTTTTTTTTTGATTTTAGAAGCCTGAATATTTTTTTTGTAAAATGTGTTGAATTAATTTTTTCAAACCAATTTGATAAAGGGATCTTCACTCAAGGGGTTCATTTATGGTTTCAAAATTTTTTCAATCTTCAAATCTAGTACCTACTTGAATAAATTAAAGCACACTAGGTCCCTCGTAATACTAGACCGATTAACTAGACTGATTAAGTATTACGTAAGTTTGCCTTGACCTAAATTTCTTTAATTAAATTGACCTTTTATCTGCGACGTTGCTTAGCCAGCAGTATTCCCACCCTAACGTTTAATGAATTAGTTTTTTTGTATATAGAATTCAATAATAAAGGTCGTTGCGAATTGGCTTAGCGTGGCAATGCACTATAGCAATGAACCGTAATACAGAGTAGGTCGCTATGTCGTATTTTTTTAGCACTAAAGTAGAGCATTAATAGACTTGCGGAACGTGGTTGGCCCTGACTTTGGTCGGCCCCAATCCCATACTAAATACGTTTCTGTGTGTTGTTACCAAATGGGTCAGGGTTCGCCTGCGCACCCTGGAACGTTCACTGACGATGAGCACACGAGCTTCAGAACGCTGTTACTTGTTGCATGAACTGGCTCGTCTCAATGTTGACACTAAGCAACCTTTAAAAGCCAGAGTCTACGCCTCCAAATGTCAAACCCGTAAGACACTTTCAGTAGAACGGAATTTATCACCTTGTTAGCACTAAAATACTCGTGCCACACAAATTTATAGCCCAGTAAACGGGTCGTTGATTCGAGGAAATAAATTAGCCTCCCTCCAACGAATGAATGTCTTTTTATTCTTAAATTGTTTGATTTCCGTCGAAAATATTGACTCAAAGTCCCCTCCGTACCTGCAGTCGTTTTCTCTTTTGCTCTCTTAAGATAATTCACTTTCAAGTATAGATTCTAAAGTCGTGTTAGCTTAGACGAGAGTTCGAGAGTACGGGAAGCGTGGTAACATAGGTACGTCAAGCCCATTAGTATAAAGTAAGTAGATTGAAACGCAGCTCAAGCCCGAAATCACAGGTCTACACTGAAGGCATTAAAGTAATTAATAAACTTCGCAACGTTATACACACAAGAATATGAGAATTTATATTTATTACGTTATACGAGTTTTATTCATAACTGATATGGTACACATGCACAAAGAGTATGTGGTCTGTTTAATTAATAATGGCAGACACACAAAAGGGTGAATCAATTAAACAAATAATTATTCGATTCAATGATTCGCTGTATTCTGAGGTTTCAGACAACATCTTGAACATTATTGCTTATTCTAACTACGAGTGACCTGTCACAACTTTGTCACTTTGATTTGATATTGACTGCAGTGGGTAGTACAAATTTAGAGGACGCTCCGTGACTTTGTATTGATTCGTGAGCTTTGATTTCGAGATACACCCCTTTAGATAGTATTAGTTTTGGTCTAAGTTCGTCGGAGGAGATGAATGCTTGGCTTCTATACATCTGTTATACCATTTACAGTAGTGAATCTGGTTCTCCAAGCGTACCATAGACAGCTCATACATGCCTTATTCATGTCGGTAGGAAGATTCTAGTGTGAATATAAACACATTAACAATACCTTGCACTGCACTGCCTCTCGATTCATCTCTATGTATTATTAAATCAAATTTTCCTTTGGCAGCGGCCTCTATGTTTATAATTATTAATAACTAGCTGTGCCCGCGGCTTCGCTACCATCAACTGCCTACCCTACTCTACTTACCTTCCTACCTACCCTACCTACCTTCCTGCCTACCATATTTTAGGGTTCCGTACCTCAAAAGGTAAAAAAGGAACCCTTATAAGATCACTTTCTTGTCCGTCTGTCCATCTGTCCGTGTGTCCGTCTGTCCATCTATCCGTCTATCTGTGTGTCATCACCGATTTTTTTCAAGGGTTATTCTTTCGCGGAGAAACTTAATACCGCTATTCAGAAAATCGAATAAGGAGTTCAACTGTAGGAGTATCTGAATTGCATGTGTTGTGATAGTTTTACTTCTTGAACACTTTAAATTCATCGAAATTTTGATAGAGAGAACCGATTGCGATGAAACAAAAACTAAGTAATATTTCAAGTTACGCACAATTTTATGTATAAAATTTATCTACATTGGTTTCGTACATTTTACGTGATGCGTGCACAAATAAACAGATAACAGTTAAACCGCCATACAGACAAACAATTTTTTTCCAAAAATGCTGGAAATGGGTTCGGTCGGTTATTCTTTTTGTCACCTTGGATATCATGTTTGGAAAAATTTCGTAAAAAAAAACAACTTTTCTACAGATTTATTATATGTATAGATCTTGTTCCGTTAATATGCAAGTCTGACTCGCGCACGGTGGGTTCCGTACCATTATCGCAAAAAACGGTAAAAAAAATCAAGTTTGTTGTATGGGAGAACCACTTAAATATTTATTTAATTCTGTTTTTAGTCTTTGTTTTATAGTGGCAACAGAAAAACATAATTTGTTAAAAATCTAGTTGCTTTATAATAACACGAATTTTTCCTTTCAAAACTTTAGTTTATTTTAAAAGAATAGTTTACATAAAAGGTGTAGTAAAACATAGGTAATAATTACATCATCTTAAAAATTAGATGTTTTACCATTTGACATGCAAAAATAACGAGTAAAAAAGAGATAAAAAAGAACGAAGAACGACAATAAATTTAAATTTATTGTAATATAATTATTTACGTATTTGAGTACCTGATCAAGTTAAATATTTATATTTTTAATCAATAAATAATCAAATTTACCTCAAAAACAGATGAACCAAGAAGTATACAATTGTGACTCCGAGCTGCCGCTGAATAATTCCAGATAGAAAAACACAATAATATTGCTTGACACGAGAATCGTAACCCAGGGCTTCACGCTCCCCCACCGAGAGTGTCTCCACGTTGTCGTCGTGGTGGGGCTTGCGCGTCTCAATGATCTTGGGGCTTCGCCGGTAGAGTTACACATGCCGGAAAGGCCCAAGTGAGAGACCTGACTAAGAGAGACACACGGAGGGGTCGCTCCTGATCGACCGACAGTCGTCGGTTGACAAAGGATGCGACCATGCCACAGCGGTGCAGGCGCACCAATGCGGCAGGTGTATCTCTCCTCGAGGGGATTCCTTCCGAGGAGAGAACTTTCGGCGGGTTCGCTGAGTCGGGTTGGCCGGACAGCGAACAGAGGCATGTTTAATGCCGCCGTCGGGGGCTTGGCTTAACCACCCGGCCCAGAGGAAGGACACCTCTAAGATAAAAAACTACCTAATCCTAAGCTTGAGGCGCGGCGAGAGGATGAATGGCTGGAGGGACTTCAGTCGTTAGCGCTTCACCTGTAGAGCACCTGCCGCACTCTGCAGTATGTAGGCTTACCTGGGTAAAAGGCTCTGCCCAGGTGGACATTAATTCCTATACTACTCGTGGGAACAAAAATGGAAACAACAAATAAAAATAAAAATAAAATCGACGAAGAGGTGAGGAGTGATGCAGGGTCGGAGTCCGACACTGCATCTGGCGCAAAGGGCTCACAGAGCTTGGAGCGTGAAGTTGAGGGGGCTGCTGCAAAGAACCGAAGGTTCTTCCGGAAGCACCCCAAATCGGGGAATGGCCAGGGGTCGGTCTCCGATGATGAGCTGGCCTCGGCCCGGAAGATCACTACCAGTATGCGTGGTGGGGGCCGAGACAGAGGAGTGGGGAGGGGGCTTGCCGCGGAGGGGCTCCACCCCGGATCGAACAGCCGCAGGGCTGTCCTTTCGGGGTCTTCTGGCGGTGAGCTAGATTTGGAGCTGGACCTGGATTCGGAGCGAACGGCCAAGTTCGCAGAGGTCGTGGGAGCCGCAATCCGAGATGTGGCCTTGAAGAGGAATAATTCCTCTAAAGACAAGGCCATATCGGCGGCCACGGCCTCCATTATGGCGGCAGCGGAGGCTAATCACGTCGGATCTCCGTCGGATGCAATGTCGGAGATGCGGGCGGAGGTCGCCCGCTTGAAAGCCGAAATGGAGCTTCTCCAAAAAGAGAATGAGAAGCTCCGAGCGGACCTAGCCGGGCTCCAAGGAGTCGGCCCCGGGGAGAAGCCGCAGGGGGGGACGCAGCATGGTCAAGGCCAGCCCCTGCCTGTAGAGGACCGGGTTTAGAATCTGGTGCGGCAGGAGCTGGTTGCCTTCCATAGTAGATTCTCTGTTTTGGAGGCCATCGTCCTGCGCCCCCCGCTAGCGGCGAGCCAGCAGAAGGCGGCTTCATTTGCTGCTGCCGTGGCCAAACCGGTTTCGTCGGGACAGGCCAATCGTGGGGTCATGGCAGAACCCGCTAGGTCGGCCCCGGCGAAATCGGTAAAATCAGCACCCAAAAAGGGCGGAGTGGCTGCACAGACAACGAGAGCCCCAGCCCGGGCGGCGGGTCAGCCGCCCCAATCTCGCGCCGACGCCGATTGGCAAGTGGCTGGGGAGAAGAGGAAGGCGAACAAGGCAGCAAGGGCGGCCAAAAGTAAGGCGAGGCGGCAGCGGCGCAAGAAGCAAAGCGTCGCGGCTAGGCTCCACGCCCCGAAATCCGCAGCTGTAGTGATTACACTACAGCCGGCAGCGGAAAAGAAGGGCGTGTCCTACCGCGACGTGCTCGCCAAAGCGAGGGCGGTCGTGAACCTGCAGGAGCTCGGCATCGCCGAGGGCATCCGGGTGAGGCCCAAAAAATAGCCGGGGAGGGTCGTAGGCTCTTGGCGGGGTGGGTTTCCGCGCAGGTGAAGCTACTGGAACCCAGACCTCTGAGGTGCTTCCACTGCCATGTGGGCAACCACGTGGGAGCTCAATGCACCTCGGAGGTTGACCGGAGCAATCACTGCTTCCGCTGTGGGCAGCCTGGTCACAAGGCCGGCTCTTGCAATGCCACGCCACACTGCTTCGTATGTGCGGCAGCTGGCAAGCCGGCGGATCACCGGGCTGGGAGCAGGAACTGCGCTCCTCCCGCCAAGGGCAGAGGTAGAGGCAAACCCTCCACCGTCGCCGTCACCACCGCAACCGCAGCCGCCGCCACTGCTGCTGCCGATGCCACCCCTAAAGCCGTCGTCGCCGCCGAAACCACCGCGGCAGGACTCAAACAGGGGGCTCAGGAGGAGGCGGAAATGGAGTGCCAATAATGGCCCCATTACGCCTCTTCCAGGCGAACATCAATCACTGCGCTGCTGCTCAGGATCTGCTGCTCCAGAGCATGGCGCAGTGGTCGATCAACATCGCCGTGGTCGCTGAGCCGTACTTCGTCCCGCCCAGGGATGACTGGGTGGAGGACCTGAGCGGCTCAGTGACCCTAATTTCGTCAGCCGCCGCCGGTACCCCGTCCCTCGAGGGTGTCAAGAGGGGACAGGGTTGCGTGGCAGCACGGTTCGGAGAGATTGCCGTGGTGGGGGTATACTTCTCTCCGAACCGAACTCTCGCCGAGTTCCACAACTCCCTTGCGGAGTTGAGAATCGTCGTCGTCGGGTTTCGCTCCCTCCCTGTGCTCGTTCTTGGGGACTTCAATGCCAAGAATGTGGCTTGGGGTTCCCGGTATACGGACACACGGGGCAGGATGGTGGAGGACTGGGCTCTGGAGACAGGCCTGGTCATCCTAAACCGGGGTTCTGTCCCCACGTGTGTGCGGATGCAGGGCGAATCGGTGGTGGACATTTCTTTCGCCAGCCCCGCTCTGTCACCGCGTGTCGTCGACTGGCGCGTCATGGAGGAGGTGGAGACCTATTCCGACCACCGGTATATCCGGTTCGACGTCTCCACCCAGACCTCGAGCGTGCCGGTCCGACAGACCCCGAGTGGTCCGCGGTGGGCGTTGAAGCAGCTGGACCGGGAGCTATTCCTGGAAGCCTCGATCGTGCAGGCCTGGGTGCCATCACCGGACAGGCCTGCTGATATCAACGACGAGGCGGAGTGGAGTGGCCCGGGGTGGAGTCGTCTTGGCGGTGTCTCTAGACATCGCCAATGCCTGCAACACCCTGCCATGGAGCAGCTGGCCTCGCTCGTTCCTACGGCTACCATGAAGTTGCCGACTTCTATGACACAGTAAGCTCCTTAAAACTTTGAGCACATTATTTTAATTTAAAATTTCAGAAGTTAGAGTAGAGAATATTGTTGGACGTTTAAGTCAGTTAGACGGCTGTTTTGCTGTGGTTTCTAAGCTAAACTATATTGCATTGTGGCTCTTGAAGCGTACCATAATCTTTGTATTTTATAAATGACTGTTTGACGTTGCTTGGTTTTAAAGATTCTAAGAAACCTTTTATTACAATGGTCCAGACTTTCTGAAGTTAAAATCTGTCGTACTCATCCAATTAGACTAAAAGAAATTCAATACAAACAAGCCTGATAGACAACAAAAAGGACAAAAACCATTGCCCTAAAGTCGTCTCGTAATTCGCTTTTGATAAGCTAATTGCTACATGGCGGACCGAAGCCGGGCAAGTCTGAAAGTATCAGAAAATAAAAGAAAACGGTAAACATTTTTAAAACTTCAAGCTAATTTCTGTCCAGTGAATTTTATGCTACTATTTTTGTATACGAAATACTTTTGCCGACGAAAATATAATGTGCTATTGTGAACTTAGTTTTGTTTAGACAGATTTTATCATCACAAATAGCCGCTTTATTATGAGGTTTTATTAATGACCAAATACAGGATTAAAATAAGGGTATCGCAGGAGTAAAATTATTCTGGGGTCTGTTAAATCGCCAATCAACATTCATACAGATTGAAATAGGAATAGCATTTGTAAGGAGTATAAGTGCCACGGAAAAACCGCGTCTTTTAGGCCGGGTATGGTCAAAATTGGAAGTATATTTTACAAAATGACTCCAGTCTAACCATCATTTTAGTCCTTAGCAAATCAACAACCTGAACGAAACCTTACTATTAGAAAATAAAACTCAAAATCAAATAACCAAACATTTATTTACCAGTGTGTGAACGTATCATTGGAAGGCGAAGTCCTTGCTGCAGCTGCTCCTCTGGAGAAACGTGAGAAGGAGCTGGTCAGCTTGATGCAAGACGATGACCTACGATCAGCTGCCCAACATCTCTTCAAACGGATGTCTCTCATACCAGCGCGCTGGCTGCTGCTGGTGGCTTTACTAATTGCTGCGAAAGGGAGTCATTCGTGAACTTTCAATTTAAAGAATCAATAACATGACTGAAAAACAGTCCGTTTCCTATAAATCTAAGCTTTCCCCAATGTCTGGTATACAGATAAAGTTGAAATAGTAATCTTTTCAAACGATATTTATAGCTGGATAAAATAACGATAATTAATAGGTATAACGTGATGTCATTTATATTTCTAACTGAACACACTAAAATACCAGTACTATTTGTAACACCGATGTACACAAATAAACTTTATTTGATTTTGTTTAATTGGATAGAAGGAAATTTGAACCTTTTATTTTTTTTATTTATTCTAAGCTTGGTACAAAAATATCATGTTCTCATATCTCCCAGCCTATAATATATTGTTGGAATAATGCTTTTATTTCATTGTAACAACGCTCATTCATCATTACTTCAAATCAAAAGATAAAGAATCAAATCTCCAAATCTACGCCCCTAAATCACCGATCAAGTCGTTACCACTAATTGACAATTATCGGCCTAATACACACGCGAACTGTCCTCAGTCACTATGAGACGGCCTCATACATGGCGCATGACAGCATTTCAAACCAAAATAGATTGATACAGATTGTCGGCTACATACAAAGTGTTAAAACGTAGGTGCATTTCACGATTGCAAGCGCGCTTGTGAGTGTCTTGCTACCATGTATGGTACGCTCCACCGGAGAGGTCTAATGTGCAGATGTACTTGCGCATGTATGGGTTCCTATCAGAGCGTGATTGAATGGACCTGAAATATGCGGTATGTAGTTGACCTGCGTTGTGCGTTGCATTTACTACGGCTCTCATCGCTCCCTCCTCAATGCGTCGGTGTTTTTTTGATGGATCATAGTGATTAAAAGTGTGGAGAGCTTGTTTCAAAAACCAAAAAACAAGTTGCTATTCGCATTCTCAACTAGACTCAATAGTGAACCTCACTAGTCACCTCTCCGGAAGACCAAAGGCTCTATAGCTTACATTTGGGGTACCTTAAGATTTCTGTAGTACGGCTAAGTACAAGGCGTCTTTGTGACCTTCTGTTATATTTCATTCTGTGCCCTCGACCAATTTATCTTATCTGGTGTTGATTACAGGCGTTTCTCGATAATGCCCGGTGCTCAAGTTGAAGACAGTGCACGGAGCTCGGCCCGAGGTGCCAATAGACGGATTTTTATCAGGCCGAGAGCTGCAATGCCATCTATGATGGCCAGGAGGACGCAACATCCTTTGGGCTTCCAGGATTTTGATTTTTGATTCATGTTTATAAACGACTCACCAATAAGAGACTTTATTCACCGGCGTATTAAACGTTATTGAAGGTGATTAACTATGCAAAATATCACAGTTTTATAGGAACTTACTCGAATATTTTATAGATAAATATTTGAAACTGGAGGACTAGTGAAACTTTTATTTTAAACTGCTCAACAGCAAGGGATTATTATAACCACTAGTTTTAATAAGACAAACAAGCCTCTCAATTATATCTTCTGAAATTGTTACTCAAGTCTTCCAAAGATACTCTACATAATATTTCAACTAAAGTATGATAAAAATGGTATAACAAAATCCCTAAAATTATACGAGTATGAGGAGAGTGGGATACATTAAACATTTGAAAAGAAAAAGTCACGAGGATTTCCACTTGGAAACTTTTACATCCATTATAATATTAATGAACCTGTCGCGAATAATAAGGCTTTAATTTTGTATTTAAATTTATTTATATTTTTGCCTTGCAATGAAATCTAAATTAATGATGGCATTATTTTGTAATTAGCTTGGATCTTTTATACATTATTCGGTTTGTTAATCTCGTATTAAATTTAATAAATTTCAAGGGATTTCCATTATTTTCTTGATATTTATTAACTTCACTTATTCAAAACGTAACATTTTAATTGAAATTAATTGGGTAAAAATTTTTCAACATATTCATAGGTAGGTGTATCTATATATATGTGATTGGTCCATGTAGTAAGTGTCAGTATAGTATTCTTGTATAGCGCAGTGGTGGCCCAATGGTAACTGCCGTGACTAACAAGTTGTAGTTCGTGGGTTCGAACCCAGGCAGGCCCTTTATTTTGTATAAATTATTTCATCACCACTGCTCTCAAAAAGGTTTAAAATTTTTGTAGACATGTGACATCCACCAACCCGCATTGGGCCCGCGTAGATTACGGCCTATTCTTTCTTACAAAGAGGAGGCCGGCTCATCTTGATAACTTTCTTTTATTGAAAAAAGCGTTGGTGGTAAGTCATACGAGTTTCTCCTGCATGTGTGTTTACAAACACAAATCTCATATAAGTTACTACTTTTAGTTCAGTTATTCTTCAAAGCTAAACCTCTCTGCTAGACCGTAACGTGTTTGACTTGCTTCATAGCAGAAAACACCTCTGCTGTCCGGAATACACATGACTGTTGAAAAACTGCTCTTATATCTTAGCCCTCTTACTAATAAACGCGGAATAAAGTTATACCAGGTATAACAAAGGAATAACCATACATTTTCATAGGTTTATACTTGGTATAACTTTATTCCGCGTTTATTAGTAAGAGGGTAAGTGTCTTGATCTTGTTGCTTAGTTGTTTTATTTATATATTTAAATTCATTTACAAAGTGAGTAAGTACCCACATAATGCAAAAAGGCATTTTCTGCCAATCATTGAACAACACACATTTTTTTTTATTTTTTATTACCACCTTTAAATTAAAGTACCGTATTGATTGCTGTTTTAATTTTGGCTAACCAATAACCGCAGTTACTTAACATTTGAAAGGATATTAATTATCTTTGCATTGATCCGACTTTTAGAAACCTTATCATGACGTGTCAAAACTACATGATGTGATTACGAAAAAAGGACAGAGCTTTTCGTTTTATATAGCTACGTCTCTCTCTCACAGTGGAACCATGATAGTTTTGATAGATCATGGTAAGGCTCCTGGTCCTTTAAACAGGTATTATATTTAGACATTATCTTTGGCTCGTGAATGCTTTTATTGCCTTAAGTAATCAACAAACAATTAAACTTTTAACGGCGTTCACAAAATCATGTGCGTATAATCAATGTTCTGCAATAAATAAACAACATACATTAGGCATACATACGCTAAATCGGATGTCAATCAATTAAAGTGTAATTGATTGACATCCGATTTAGCGTCGCGTCGATAGAGCCAGACGGCGGGAGTAGGGTACATTGAAAGTCTTATTTAAATCAGCTGGTACGCAACTCTCTCTCGTTGGTCTAGAATACCTATCTAGACGTCAAAAACGTCGCGACAGCGATTTGAAAAAAGTGAAAAAATGCACGGGAATACCAAACACTATAGAAATATCTTGTTACCAACCTCATTTTGGCATTTTGATCGCCATTGCTGATGGAATTAAACTTTGACTAGAGCATCTGGTTGTATTTACGTCTATTTTGTTCCGTTACAGTATGCGTCAGCGGTGAAATATTAAATGTATCCGGGACCGCATACTGCATATTTTTTATTCGTTGTCTTAATTTCTGAAGGTCGTGCCCGTCTTAGAACACCTTAACGGAGTCACTGACGAGCTGCTTCCACGCCACTCTGTCTCTTCTCTTCTCAGGGCAGTGGTCACCGTGAATCCTGTAATCGCTCTTATCAGTGTGCTTAATCCGAGTTTTTTAACGTACTCACTCGTGATAGCGTAAACGATCTCTTATGTCAAAATGTATACAAAAAAAGAGGTTTTTCTTACCGTCACCAGACGGTGTAAGTAACGATTAAGTAACTCAAAGTAACTCAGGACTCTCTGGTATGCTATCATCCTATCTTCATATCGTCTCTATCTCGTATCTGGATTTGATATTCGGCTGAATATACACACACTGACGACACACACACACACCTCTGATTACACTTTCGTTAGGGCTTTAGTTTAAGCAAAACATACTTCTACGAACTCAGTGGTGTCGGTAGCGACTTACAAGTTGTAGGTCGTGGGTTCGAACCCAAGCAGGCGCTTAACTTTGTGTAAATTATTAAGAAAAATATCGTGAGGAAACCGGCATGTCCTAGAACCACAAATTCAAAGACATGTGACATCCACCAATACGCACTGGACCCGCGTGGTGGATTACGGCACATCCCCTCTAACAGAGAGGAGGCCTGTGTCCCAGCAGTGGGAACATTAATAGGCTGATGATGATGATGATACTTTTACTGTTTTTAGTGTTCCGTACCCAAAGGGTAAAAACGGGACCCTATTACTGAGACTCCACGGTGCGTCTGTCTGTCTGTCACCAGGCTGTATCTCATGAACCGTGATAGCTAGACAGTTGAAATTTTCAAAGATGATGTATTTCTGTAGCCGCTATAACAACAAATACTAAAAACAGAATAAAATTAATATTTAAGTGGGGTTTCCATACAACAAACGTGTTTTTCCGCCTTTTTTGTGATAATGGTACGGAACCCTTCGTGCTAGAGTCCGACTCGCACTTGGCCGGATTTCGTACTTCTAATCTGCTAATGTTTGTATGTCGTTATGTAGCAATCAAATATTATTATTTTTTTCTTTTCTTCTTTTTAGCTGGTCGAAAATGGATTTGCATACTTCACCTACGCAAAAATATTATTCTTCACAGCAAGATTAACCGCAAGTCAAGATATATTATGCGATTGGTTATTGAAAATTCGTTCAATAAATCAGC
Organism: Anorthoa munda; assembly: GCA_945859665.1. Lineage (NCBI taxonomy): Eukaryota > Metazoa > Arthropoda > Insecta > Lepidoptera > Noctuidae > Anorthoa > Anorthoa munda. The sequence goes on along the minus strand of OX243913.1, from coordinate 7,677,896 downwards.
ATAACGCGCGATAGATCATTTGGCACATTTATTTTACGATAGTTTTCATTTCAGAAACTGGTACATGGTAAAAAATTCTTAAAAATACGTACTACAATACCCGTTTCCTTTCTATAAAAGCTAAAGAAATCGTATATAAGTCTCTAGAATAATATTATACTCATTATCGTACCAAACTTTGTCATTTCAGCGGTTTCAGCGAAGCGATCGTGGTTGTAACCGACAATACATTTTTATCTCATCCCGCAAGCATCGCTGCTACATAATTACGGATGTATGTAAAGCCTCCGCGTCTTATCTCCCTTATTTCTATGATCCGAGGCTTGAATCATCCCCAACCCGTGGCTTGACAACGAACACGCAATTAACTTCCGGGTACAGTCACAATTATGTCGCAAGCTTTCGTTTCGCATGAAAAACTTACATATACAATCCCTATGACCCTTACGAAATGGTAACAAAGATCAAAATCCAAAGTTATCCAACATAATTAGCTGTTGTGAGCTTTGAAACATTGTGAAGGGTTTTAATATTCAACCGGCGGTAGGTATGTCTTATCTGATGACGTAATACATAATTCGTGTTTAGAGGATTTATATTTTACAATAATGTGACGTTTCACATACAGGTTGAGATGATATTTCAGTGTGGGATTGTGTGGGGGATTATACTTCAGTCTTTTGTTATGTAATATTTGCAAATAGTGAACGAGTTTTATCAATAAATAAAAATAAAAATTTTACTCGCATTTTGACGATAGGCGAGTTGCTTCCGTAGATAATAATTCGAATGCTCAATTCAAAAACCTGCTCTCAAACTTTCTGGGTTTATCTTTGATATCAGTTATGATCGATCTGTACAGATTTACAGAAAAACACAATAACAAAGTGGGTATTAAAAATGATTTCCTCATTTCAAATGTACATAATTGCATTTTGGTCACAAAGCTTATAAATGTGAATGTTGGTAAGTTGCTCTAACATGCACGTCTTTAATCCTTTTGTCAGCTTATACACTAAGCGCAGGAAAGACGCATCCATCAGACGCGGCGTTACAGTAAAAACTGGCTTTGGCGCTAACGTATTTTGTAAACATTGTCTTATACGAGAATATGAGTAACTAGCTTTTACCCGCGGCTTCGCTCGCGTAAAACGTAGAAAAGGAAACACAGAGTAGTAGTACAAAAATAGTGTATTTTGCGTTACATAAAATGCAGTAGGTACTAATTTGATTTTTGATTCTTATAAATATTGTTTAGGTCGTCAAAAGTGTGGAAATGGGTTGTGTGTGAGCACAGAGTTGTAATTTTTAATAACTTACTTTAACAAATTCGTGTAAACAATATTTTTAGTTTTACCATCTTTTGCTAAAACATATTGATTATGTGGACTTGATACTTGTGAACACGCTACATACAGTTGCCCATGTGAAAAACAGTTTTTTTCTAAATGCACTCCTGCAACTTTCAGTGTTTGCCCTTGAGCTTTATTTATGGTAATCGCGAATGTCGCTTTAAGGGGAAATTGCAACCTTTTAAATTGGTATGGCATATCGGTTGGGATTATCGGAATACGTGAAGTTATTACATCTTCTCCCTTTGCTATTCCTGTCATAATTGTTGCCCTTACTATATTGCGTCCCAGGTGTGTTATTTGTAGTCGGGTGCGATTAAATAATTTTGGTGCGTCCAGATTTCTCATTAACAGGACTGGAACACCAACTTTCAGCCTCAACGTATGGGACGGTACCCCTGATAATTCTAAAGAGTTAAGAAACTCTACAGGGTAGAGTTTCTCACCCTGAAGAGTTTCAGGGTGAGTCATTCTGCTGCGACTTGCTTCAAGCTTGCTTGGAAGCATGTATTATATTTTCTTATTCTGCTTAAAAAACGGCGCGATTCATCACTGTCATACAAAAGCAAAGACTTGAGTGGTTCTTCTGGCTCACCAAGCGTTGGAACTGAAACTTTTCCACCAGAGCAACACATACCCGGTGTCTCATCATTCCACTTGAGTGCTTCACAATATCTACATTTTTTATCCATGTTCCCTATGAGAAATAATCGATGGTTAGTGTAATTAATCAATGGGTCATAATCTGACGCAGCGTTGTCAACGACTCCCATGTATTTCTTGCAAACGTACGTCTCCTTTCAGACTGCCTCAACGGCAGTAAAATACGCCGTATTTGGGATTGTTCAGGCGTGACGTTCGGCATCTAAAATCCGACGGGCCTGTGTTTGCTCAAAGGTCTCACCAGCCCTTTGAGTTGCGTGACGCTCAGCATCTGCCAGTTGGCGAGCCTGAGTCTGGTTGAAAATCGCAGAAGCTCTTTGAGCTGCGTGACGCTTAGCATCTGCGTGTTGGCGAACCTGAATCTGGTCTAAAGTCTCACCAGCTCTTTGGATTGCGTGACGCTCATCGCATCTAAAATTAGATGGATTGAGTCTGCACCTCTGTTTCTTGGCTTCTAGCTAGTCTTGCTGTTCGAGCTCTGCTAGAGCTACGGCTCAGTTGAGATTTATGCTTGTGAGGCATATCCACAGCATAAAAATATCCCCCTAATAAAAATAAGTAGTAGAATATTATAAAGTTTTGCTTAAATTACCACTTTCACGGACACTGACATTAGTTGACTTTTTCAAATTGACACTCAAATTTTTCATAAACAATTATATCATGCCTACAGCCGAATAAGAAGGACGCCATAAAAAGAAGTTTCAATTTATTTTCATATTTTATAACTACTCCACCCCATTTCTCCCGCTCCTTGTTTTATAAAAAAAGTAGCTTATGTCCATCCTAGGGTCTCATAATATCAGCATACCAAATTTCATCTAAATCGGTTCAGTTGTTTAAGCCATAATAAGAAGTTTCATAAAAATCTAACCCACCCCCCTATTTCTTCCCCTTTGTGTTTTATGCAAAAAAGAAGTAGCCTAAGTCCTGCCCAGGGTCTCAAATTATCTTAAAACCAAATTTCATCTTAATCGGTTCAGCGGCTTAAGCCATAATAAGAAGTTTCATTCAAAATTAACCCCCCTCCCATTTCTCCCCCTTCGCATTTTTTGCAAAAAAATGTAGCCTATGTCCGTTCCAAGGTCTCAAACTATCTTCTTACCAAATTTCATCTAAATCGGTTGAGCGGTTTAAGCGTGAAAAGGTAACAGACAGACAGACAGAGTTACTTTCACATTTGTAATATTAGTATGGATTAAGAATAAAGTAACACTTTACTCGAATTTAAGGAAAGAAAATGGGCTGATTGGGAACATAAAATAACTCGGTCTGCAGATAGTTGTAACGGGTGCGGGTGTTTTTACATGTGTGCTATAGATATGTGTGTAAAGACACCCACGAGAAATTCCTAGAGTAAATGTTTATAAAATCATCTCTTCATTTTTATAAAATTGACTGCCAACATTAAAATATTATCAATGATTGCCAAGTACGTAATAGAATTAAAGGAATAGCTCATAATTTTTTGGTACATTTTATAAAATAAAACCTTGATTTTTGGCAATAAAAGCATATTCTAGTCATTATTAATTTCGCTTAAGAAGTATTAAGAAATTTTTCTCAATTTATCCTCTCATCTCTAATTACGATAAACAACATTCGTTGACCAATCAAATGGAGCATAGCGATTATGACGAAAAAAAGAGCATTTCCTCGTTCTCTATTCATTAAATTTAAATGAAGTTATAACAAAAAGTGGGTTTTATTCGCGTAACGTGTAGGGTTAACGTTCTCGACGCTAATTCGATATCGGCATGACATATGACCCCAAACCCAGAGTCACTCAATAATTGATACACCCACCGGAGATATTTTATTGGAAAATGAACAAACCCCATTAACTTTTCGTAATAACATGTCAGCTATCATTCAATTCACTGACGCGCTTGTAATTTTGTATTTATTGGGTTATTTAATTTAACTATTTTAATCTGCATTCGTAGATTACATCGGTTTCGATTAGTGCTAAATGGATATTTAAAGCACAATCCTAAATACCGTCAATGAAGTGTATAGGAAATAAAATAACATATTTAATCCTATGCCATTAAAACAATTTACATGCTCGATGTATCAAATTATGCAGAGTATTCATATTTGGTATATTATTCACAACGTTTCAACTAGTATCAAGAATATTCTGGCGCGCAGACAGCGAAAAATTATGACAATGAGTTTTCATCAGAGCGTCTTTTGTTATTCTGATTGTATGTTTATGTAAATGAAGGCTTCGCAGACAAGATGCGGCAACATTGGCAGCCATATTGCAGGGGTAGACAAAGGCATGATAAACATGACGATAAAAAATTACCGCACTCCATAATTACTTGTTTCAGGATGGGATTATTCATTATGGCCCGCGCCGCACCGCCAACCGTGGCATGACAAATTTGTAACGTTACACCGTATGATTAATGTACAATTTGAAATTTCCTTTAATGTTGTCATATAATATTGGGCCCTTCCGGGGACGAATTAATCTGTCCTCTGTTCATTTGGAATAAAGAGATGTGTATTTGCAAACGAACATTAATCATTGTTCAAATTAATGCGGCGGATTGAGAAACATGACAAAGTCTTCCCTTATTAGTTCTCTTGGGAAGTGGACGCTTCCTCATTAGAAAGCGCAGGACCAACGGGGATTAAGAGATTACATTAACTTGTCGAGTCGTCCAACCAACTACTTATATAAATCCCTTAGTTGCTTCTTGCGACACTCTTATAAAGGGGCCACCTATTCTTAGCTAGGGTCACCTTGTTCTTAATAATATATGTGCCTACCTTACTTTTAAAGTATTTCTCCAATAGTCGCCTCAATTAAACGTGTGTTAGCCAAAAATTGTGGCAACAATTAAAGAAATAGTGATTCATAAAAGGAGCACATACCTACCCCGTAGCTATTATGTTTAAAACGGGTCACAAGTTTTATACTCTCCCGTTAAGAGCAGCCCAAAATATTCATGATAAAACCTATACGCAAACAAAACAAAAATCTGCCGTAACTTTTTTTAGAACACCGACTTACTGAATAATAAAAAAAAGTTGATATTCGGTGCCGCGTGCGGTTGAAATCCTGAACTTTAATTTCCTGTCGACAAACTCTGACGCGAGATTTGCTGTTTACCTACCCTTGATTCGGAACGCGGTATTATGCGAAAAAAAACACGTGTACAATGTACCGCTTAAGTACGTGTCGTCTCGTGACGAAACGAAATTGGCAATGAAATTGTGTCTCTGTAGTAAATATAAAAATTACATACGTTTGCACGATAGCCAAGAAAGATTTTTTAATGTAAACCATCTACGCGAATGTTTGCATTAATCATATTAATCTTATAAATGCAAAAGTATATCTGTCTGTCTGTTTGAATGTTACGTTTTCACGCCTAAACATATGAATCAATTTTGATGAATTTTGGTATCATTTTTATCCCGGTAGTAGGTACTAACCCCCAGGATACTACTGGTACTTACTGGGGATAATTCTGACTTTCAGGCGGGCGAAAGCTGATAACGAGAGTTGAAAAATGACCTAAATGAGCCGTTTATGTCTCAAAAAACCATTTCATGTAGAAAAGGATTGATCTAGATAGCATAAGTGCGCAAAATGGTTCGAAAGAAGAAAATACATTTTGTTGTTTAAATTTTTACTACGACCTACCCTCTAATGGATAGGAATAATGTAGAATTTCTCTCAAGTGCGTAATAAATGCTCGTAGAAAGGCCTAAGGTCTCAGCCCTTGAGTAGGATGGTAATAAAAGCTTTTGGACAAAGAAAATTGACAAAGCAAAAAATGTAATTCTAGAAACGTCTAATCCGCATTCTTATTTTATGTTGTACTAGCTTCTGCCCGCGGCTTTGCCCGCGTAAAAAGTGTTTTATCATCCCAAGAGATAACAAACGATCCTTTGTCCTTCCTAGGGACTCAAATTATTTCCATTCCAAATTCCATCTAAATCGGTTCAGTAGATCCAGACAACCCCCTACAACCTCACAAAATCACACATTTTACCTCTTTATAATATCAATCATAGTTATATAGTAAGTATAGATTGGTACTTTTTGAGAAACTCAAAACTTAGTAACAAAAGCCACACGTATCGAGTAACGCTTGTGGATGGGTAACCATCATAACATACCTAGATTCCACCGTGCCTTGGAAAGCACTGCCCAACTATCATCAGTGTTTCTTGGACTGTTGTTACGAGTAGTAAAAAGCCAGGAATATATGACACAGCTCTTGCCTAGAGCTATGGGAAAATGCTAAGCCGATTGATTGAATTGTAGAATAGAATAGTATAGAACACATTTATTCGACACATACACAACACAACAGCAACAGGGAAGAACAGTAACAAAAAGTACAAACAAGGTTCAAGAAGAACTGCGCTGGGCGAAATATAATATAAAATAAATAGAAAGCATATAATTTGAAATAATAAAAAGTATATAAAGTGCTGTATTATGACGGTACATGTTTCAAAATACCCCAAAGCATTCAAAACATATAAACTTCAATGTCATCCGGAGCACAGAAACAGTGACGAATGCCAGAGCATTCAAACCATCACTAGGCTGAGCTCAACTACTTCCCGACTATCTAGAATTAGGCACATCACTTAAATGATAACTTTCTACCCTAAATATGAAATTAAAGTAAAAAGGGTTGCATATTCAATAATAAATATTAAATAAATATATTATATAATTGAATTAAATAATCGATGTATCAATGCTAATGTCATCAAATTTAATTTGGGAAGTCAAAACGAATTGGTACTTCGTAATCTTTCATTTGAGTATTTTTGCTAGTTTTTACTGTAATCTTCATTGCTATAATAATTCTTATATTCTTCAATAATGTAGGTTTATGACATTTAAGTATATTTAAACTTCATGCACATAGGCACAAGGGCGGACTATATCTTCTACTTTCAAGTTACGAATTGTCTAAAAAAATACCCAATTAACTGTCCCTAGATCAACAGAAAAAATTTAACACACTAAACACCTTACTTACAACACCAAAAACCTTATTCAGTTTTGTCAGCACCCAAGTCAGTGTATTTTAAAATATGTACCCAAGCTTAAGTACCAAAAATACCAGTGGCAAACCGCCACATTCGCTGAGTCCACAAAGTGTTTTTTGCGGATGTCAAGTCGTCCACTCTTAAGGGTCGAGGGGCTGACTTCGCACTCTTAATTGCCAAAACGACCACGCGTGGTAATTTCCTACCAAAAAATACAGCGTTGGTGATTACACTTACTCAGCTTATTGTACCCTAAAAATCATATATTTTTAGGAAGTTTCAGCAATACTGTAGAGCTATATTTTTTGGGGTTGATAGGGATAGGGAAGTCCATTGTTTTAGTATCGGTGTCGGCCTTTTTCCGTCTACCAAAAGCTTTTAGATCTTGAAAGAAATGTTTTGGTTATACAAAATTATTTGTGCTCGAAATTATTTTATAGAACAAGTATTTTGGGCGACCTACGTTCAAGAGTGTTCAGTGAAGAAACTAATTTATTTTCTAAATTCTCATTGAAATGCGAAAAGTTTATCATAACAAACTGACATTCTAGGCGCGATAACAATTTGGGCACGCCACAATTGCGGCAATAAATAAAGAGAGGCCTCTTTAAGGCGTGGCTTGAGAGGCGCCACGGCGTCCTCACCATCCGCCTGACGCATTTCCTCAACGGATATGGTTGTTTCGGGAGGTTCCTGTTCTAGATAAGGCGGTAGGAAACGTCCGGATGTCACCATTATGTGGACCACCCGGAGGACACGGTGGAGCTTACGGTGGAGGTCTGCTCCGTTTGGCGGAGCACCGCCGTGTCCCCGTGGAGGCGATCAGCGGTGGCGAACTCTCGCGGCCGGCCCTGGTTCAGGCCATGGTACGGAGCGAGAGGGCATGGGAAGCTGTCACCTCCTTCTGCGAAGCAGTAATGCTCGCGAAGAAGGAGGCGGAACGCGTGAGGGAGACGCAACGGAGACTCCCTCGCGCCACCGCAGGAGACGCCTTGGGCGTCGGGAGTCACAAGCCGATTCCCGGCCACCATAGACGCGGGCTTGCGGACCGCAAGTATGGGTAGCTCACCGTCCGATAAGGACCAGGCCTGAGTCGACGGCGCGTAGTGTTCCAAGCGCGCCTCAAAGAGATGTCAGCAAAAATTGACGGGTCCCGCTAGGGCCGATGCCTGTCTGGGTCGCGGATAAATTTGAAAGAGTGTTACCGCGGTCCTGGCACAAACAACTGAAGGAACACGGGTCGGTTTTAGGCAGTAAAAGTCTGACACGCCCTCCCCCTTCACCCAGAGCGGGAGAAGTAAAGGCGCGATAACAATTACTAAATAGTCCAAAACGAAATAGCGAATTTTGACACGTGTTTCGAATTTTATGTCATCACTTAATTATTCTAGCATAAGAACAAACAAAAGCATGGTGGAATAAAGCCCATTCCCTCTCTTACAGAGAGGAGGCCTGTGTCCCAGTATTGGGAATATTAAAAGTCTGATGATGGTATGAAAAATTATAGCTTAGTAATGAATGTTTGTAATGAAGTTAATTAATCGACTCGAACAAAATTGTTACTTTCTCGTGCTCAGTTTGCAGGGAGAGGTTCTTGGGATCGTAGATAATATAGAATTATTTACTTGTAACAAAAGTTCTTCCTTGATAAGGGCTTGAAGCAAGCTCGTAATTTGAAAAACTGACTGTTCTGATCATTAGTATCATTACAAAAATAAATCCTCGACCTAACCTACTAAAAGATACAACTCCTGAAAGCTGCTTAGCTTTGCAAATCGTTTCTTTTTTGCAGAAAAAGTTCAGTTCTTTCTTACTTTTTAAACTAATAGAACAATACTTACTACGTAACCTTGAAAACTAAGCAGATACAAATAATCTTCTTTCGTGTAGTTTTGTTTTGCTAAAGCTTTTACACTTCGCCCGGTATTACTGAACGGATGGATTTAATATCCAATTTTTGATATTTTAAATAAAACCCAACTATCCGTGAGAAACGTAATTTTTTAATAACTTCAAGAATCAAAAAAAAAGCAAAACAATATCGAAAATAGACAATGTAAAAAAAGGAAAAATATAAAATACATAGACAAGTTATCAAAAAAGGTGCCAATCGGGCACATGCTCCCCTTTTTTACAAGAGAACTATCTTTTTTAATGGGCGCCGTAATGTGCCTGCTGGGGTCCGCACATCAACTACCCGCACAATCCCGTCACGCCCCGGGTGCAGAGCCGCAATCACGCCGCGTGGCCAGGTCCCCCTCGGCAAATCCCCATCGCCGATAAGGACCGGGTCGCCAACTCTGACGGTGACATCTACTCCCGGTACGCGGCGGGGTGCTAAGGCGGGCAGATATTCGGACACCCAACGACGCCAAAAGTGATCGCTCAGCCGGAGTGCCTTTCTCCACCCACTCCGACCAATCAAAGCTGCATCCGTCAAATCCTCGGCCGGAAAGGGGCGACCGGATGAATCCCCTAACAAAAAGTGATTAGGGGTCAGCGCCTCCGGGTAATTCCCGTCTGGAGAGACGTGTGTCAGTGGGCGCGTATTCACTACAGCCTCGGCTTCAGCCAGTAGAGTCGCCAGAACCTCTTCTTTCGGTGCCCGCTCTCTCAAGGTTACTCTCAGGGCGGATTTAACCGACCGAACCAGTCGCTCCCAAGCTCCGCCCATGAAGGGCGCTGATGGGGGGATAAAACGCCACTTAATTTTCTCATGTGCTGCAAAATCTGGTACCGCGGCATCGTACAAGGCTCTTAGTTCCCGATTTGCTCCCACAAACGACGTCCCGTTGTCTGAGAATATTTCTGTCGGTGTACCACGTCGAGCGATAAAGCGTCGTAGGCACATGATTGCGGAATCTGCGGACAAGCTGGCTACGATCTCGAGGTGGATCGCTCTGGTTACCAGGCACGTAAATAAGGCGACCCATCGCTTCTCACGCCGACGCCCAATGGAAATGGATACGGGCCCGAAGTAGTCCACGCCGGTAAACGTGAAGGCACGTCGATGATGAGCAAGTCTCGCCTCTGGCAAGTCTCCCATGGGTGGTTGTAGGGTTGGACTCTTCAACAACTTGCATAGCTGGCACCTATGTACCACTGCCCTCACGGCGTTCCTTAGTCCGATAATCCAATACTGTTGCCGCATCTCGTTTATCACCGTTTCAGTATTGGCGTGCGCAAACTTTTGGTGGTAGTGGGCGATTAAAAGACGAACGGCTGGTTCTCTTCCTTCTAAAATTATAGGCTGGCTGTTAGAGACGGTTGACGTTCTACCTGCGAGGCGGATCACTCCGTCCCTGAGTACCGGCGACAATTTGGCTAATCGGCCCTTCAATATGGGCTGCCCACGTGACAGATGAAGCAGTTCTTCCCCGAAGGCGCTAATCTGACTGCTAGCCAAAATGTGGAGCTCCGCTTGAACGATGTCTTCAGAGATCAAAGGTACTGGAGCGGTGGGAGGAGTGACATCCGGCTGTGAACCGCGGTTAGACATATCTCTAAAACAAATACCCCGAACCCAAAAATTTTGAAACACGCGACCCCGATGATTTTTAAAAATGGCAGCAATGAATTTATGGGTTCTAGCTGTTGCCCTTACCAGCCTTATCCAAGAGCTAAAATGGGTATTGTTTGCTACTACTGGTAAGGGCAACTGATGGGAATGAGTGACGTTAATGTGTTCTGTGCCACGTGATTGTGATTGATGCAATGATTTTGACTGACGGAGGGATGGCTTGAGCTCCTCTTCTCCAAAAGCTACTGGCGCTGCGACTTCGGGCTCTGAAGGCCACTCAGTAGTGGGAGCCAGGAGAAAGTTCGGGCCATATAGCCAACGTGGTTCAATCTTGGCCTTCCCCCTCGTCGCATCGTCAGCCACGTTTAGCTCGGTTGGAACCCAACGCCATTCATCTACACTAGTGATTTCCAAGATCTCTCCTACACGATGCGCCACAAAAGGTTTATAATTTCTCGCATCACTGCGCAACCACCCTAATACGGTCATGGAATCGCACCAAAATACACGTAGATTCGGCTTAAAACGGTGGGATTCGCAAATCCTAGTAGCAAGTCGAGCAGCTATCAAGGCGCCTTGGAGTTCCAGGCGCGGAATCGAAGCTGGTTTTAATGGGGACACACGTGCCTTGCTAGCTATCAGCGCCAGTTTCACGTCACCATTGGGAAGCACAAATCTCCAATAGGCAACGGCGGCGTGTGCCAGCTCGCTAGCGTCACAAAACACGTGCAACTCCAGCTCCGAGAACCCATACAAATTATAGCACCGTGGAACTATTAATTCTGAAATGGGTTTAAGGCGCTCAAACCATTCAAGCCAAGTTTCCTGGTCAGCCTGTGATAGCTTCTCGTCCCACCCAAGGTTTTTGCGCCACAAATTTTGAAATAAAATCCGTCCTCTTACTACAATGGGAACTAAAATGCCTAGTGGGTCGTAAATGCGCATGACGTGGGCTAACACTACACGTTTTGTGAAATGGTCAGGAGTATCCTTAATGCTGGAGTTAAAACTGATGATGTCCTGAGATGGTTTCCATATAAGACCTAGAGTACGTGTGGTGGTAACTGAACACGGTAAACTACCTAACTCTACACTACGACGATTGGCTAGTGAGACGTCAGACAACGACTCGCTTGGCAGCTGATTGAGTGCACCGGGCTCATTCGACACCCAACCGCGCATCTCGAATCCTCCGCGCTTATGAACCTCTACGATTTCGGCTGCCAATCGAGCGGCGTCCTCTGTAGAGATATCTACACTTCCGATATAGTCGTCCATGTAGGTATCAGAAGTGATAGCTTCCACAGCCTGAGGAAATTCGGCCATAAATTCCGATGCGTTTCGGTTGAGTATGTAAATCGCTGTAGTTGGACTAGAACACGCCCCAAAAATCATAGACGACATTCGAAAGGTTTTTATTGGACCCGCAGGATCATCGCGCCAGAGAAAACGCTGTGCGTCGCGGTCGCAGACTTGAATTTTAACCTGCGGGAACATCTCCTTAATATCGGCAGACAAGGCTACTCTCCCCTCTCTAAAACGCATCAAAATTCCTAATAGAGGTTGTAAAAGGTCAGGACCCGAAAGAAGCATAGAATTTAGTGACACACCCTGTACTTTAGCAGCTGCGTCATGAACAACACGAAGTTTCCCCGGTTTGTTGGGATTTATCACTCCGAAATGCGGCAAATACCAACAAACCGATGTGGGTGACTGTCCTGTACACTCCTCAGCAAACTCCTTAGCCCGCATGTCGTCGATATTAGCCCTATACCTTTTGGCAAAATCTAAATCCTTCGACATTTTTATCTCTAGGCTTTTGAAACGAGACAGCGCTAAAGGATAACTATCAGGGATAGGTCTTTTGTCTGCCTTCCACAGCAAGCCAACCTGAAAGTGCCCATCCTGTCGACGCTGGGTAGTTTGTTCAAGGATGTCTAAAGCCCGCTGGTCATCCGCGCTGCGCGGCTCCTGTTTAGTTATGCCAATTGCATCTAACCTATACTGATCCCTGATGAGCACTTCTAGATCACGCTCTGGACGCTCACGCAAGTGGCAAGAAGTTTCTACTACAGCCGTCCGACTGCTGGCACACCCGAATAACACCCACCCCAGTGGTGTTCGAATGGCGACAGGCTGGGTCTTTGTTCCCTTCCGAACCTCCGATGCTATGATAAGAGGCCAGTTGTCGATCCCTAACAAAATGGTGGGCTTTGCCTTGGCATAACACAGTTCCTCCATCACATCAGAGAGGTAGGGAAAAGAACGTAAGGACTCGCGTGTGATCGACTGACTTTGCAGCCCTAAGTTCTTAATTGCCCTAGCTTGCTGTATTGAAAACGTTTGTGGGGCAGATCGGCCTTTTATTTGAAAGTCAACAAACTGTACGCTACTGTCCCTGTATAACCCTCCCACACAATCCAAATGCAGACTACCCACTGGACCCTCGGCTCCAATTTCGGAGGCGATGTCGGCATCTACAAAAGTAGCCGTCGAGCCATCATCTAAAAGGGCAAAAGTATCTACACTCCCAGTTGGCCCAGAGACTGTGACGGGTACTACTTTCAATAGCGGACGAGGTGTGATTTCAATCTGAGAGTTGTTGACAGCTGCAAGAACCTGATAAATTTTTTCGGTCTCCGTTTTCATCGGTTCAGATGACATGACCTCCTGAACGTGAGCCGAAGTAACATATTTATCGTTGTGTAAAACAGTATGATGCCTTCTCTTACAGTCAGCTATTGTGCAACTAGCCTTATTTTTGTTACAAAACCTAAAATTGTGCGGAACTTTTTGAAGGCAACGATAACAGACTTTATTGTCTTTGACAAAACGCCATCGGTCATCGACTGTCAAAGATGTAAATGTCGTACAATTTGACAACTGATGTCCCCCTTTGCAAAATAAGCAAACATTTTCCTGATCTGATGTTTTTGCAGGTTTCGATTTAGAATTTGATATAGTTGAAGCCCCCGCGGCCAACTCAGAAACTGCATGTGCTCGCTGTTTCTGTGCAGTGCCGGCCGATGTTGTCTCAAACGTAGCGCTAAACTTCATGGCCAAATCCACTTCACGATCTAAGAACCTCGATAATAATTCGACCCTAGCTTGGCCTATATCCTCATATTTATCAGCAAAGTCTAACCAACGCGCGCGCAATAGTGGAGAAAATTTACTTAATATGGCTGCAAACAGCTCTGGAGAACGTAAATAGTCAGTATGCTGCAATAACTTAGCAATCTCGACACAATTGCGCACACGGGTGGTGAAAATGTGTAGGTCTCTTACCTCCGACCCCAGCTTGGGCAGCGCCTTGATCGCGCTCACCTCTTGTAGAACGATTTGCTCAGGTCTACCATAGCGACGATCCAGGGCCTGAATGACGTCGTTGGCGTGAGGTGCTAACACCAACAGCATGCTGACGGCTTCACGTGCTGCGCCTTTTAGGGCCTGGTTTAGGCGCGCAAGATTTTCTGCGACTGTAAATCCACCTACAGTATCCTGAAAAGCCCGCTTGAACATAAGCCAGTCAAGTGGAGAACTACCATCAAAACACGGAAGCCTTATAATTTTTGTATTTTTATTGGGGACGTTATTCTTCGTAAGTGCCTTTAGGGCCTCCACTAACTGCGCAACGCCATTTGTATCGCCGCCGTCTCCGTGAATATCAATGGCAGCGGTCCTGTCCGCCCCGCTCAAATTGTGCTGAGGCAAAGATCCTAGACTCTGTGCTGCGATATCATGAGAAACGGCATTTCGGACGTCACGTGAAGGCTGGGAACACACGAAAACGTTAGGAGCCCCTACCTCATATCCATTGGTAGATCGAATCCTACCATGAACAGGTAAATCGGCAGGAAGGGCAGTAGTGTCTAGCCATTGTTGGACACTGGCACGCCTGCAAGAACTGTGCGAACCGTGGTTACTGCCCTCCGCCTCAATTGCTGCGAGCTCAGCTTTATATTCAGCTTCAGCAGCTTCGCGCTCTAGTTCCATCTGCCTAGCCTCTACCTGTGCACGCATCTCTGTCTGCTTAGCCTCTAACTGTGCACGCATCTCTGCCTCCATTTGGGTAATTTTTAACTGAGCTACGCGACGAACATGTTGCGCTTCCGCTGCGGATTTTTTCGCCGCAACTACCACGGAAGAGCGACTAGTGCGACTCGCGACAGATCGTGCACTCGTTGTAGGATTAAACTGGTGTACCTGAATTTCCCCGGTCTGTGGTGCTGGGACGGCCTCACTACCTGATTGGGCAGGTACATTCTGCTCCTCTTGAGGCAGTTTAGTTTGTGATCTGGTGACCACCATTTATGCTCGCTGAAAGAAAGGCGCTGAGCAAAAAATACTTTTTTGGACTAGTTAGGTATAGTTCAAAACCCTCGAAGGACCACTTATTACTGAACGGATGGATTTAATATCCAATTTTTGATATTTTAAATAAAACCCAACTATCCGTGAGAAACGTAATTTTTTAATAACTTCAAGAATCAAAAAAAAAGCAAAACAATATCGAAAATAGACAATGTAAAAAAAGGAAAAATATAAAATACATAGACAAGTTATCAAAAAAGGTGCCAATCGGGCACACCCGGTGTTTCCCTAAATAAGGATACGAAATATTGCAGCCTAGGAATGTGTTAAAATAGCCTCTCGAGTAGTAATACAAACTTACTACTTTATGGATTTGAATAAATTTCGGAACATGGGTAGACCATGACCCGAGGAGTAATTTTTGAGTTTCCAAGGACAGAGCCGCTTCCAAAAACTCATCTGTCTTCAGTCTTACACAGATGTTATTGCAACATTAAACTGCTTCATTTGTGCTGTTCAGAAGGCACAATTTATAGCATATGAAACAGACGATGTAGGTACTAGGAACTCATGAAACAGAAGGCATCTTCATAGGTACGTATAAATACAGTGGAGTGGATCCAGTCGGTATTCTGTTTCATTGCAGAGCAATTCTGCATGCACTTGCAATATTCAATGACATTGAATATTCATTTGGAATTGCTGTGGTTTTTCATGAAAATAGAGGTATTGCAAAAAAAGTAAAAATTTCATTTATAAAATTAAATTTATTGCATCCATAATGTACATACAGGTAAATTTAAGTAACAGAAACAATAATTATGGACCCTGTCGGGCACAGCAATTCTAGATCTAGATCTATATAAATTGCTGAGCTTAGCTTTAATTAAGATTCATGCAGTGCTATATTTGATAAGTATTATGAATGCCCTTGTGTGTATTTAGTTGCAGTGTCTAGAAGAGCGAAACAGTGATTAGTATTTTCCTTACTAATAAAAATTTTAGTTATCCATTTCCTATCTGTATGCTTTTATTTGTTTTAATGTACTAATTAATGTGTGTGTGCTTTTCAATGTTCAAGTTAAATTATGAATTATTATTGCTTATTAATTTATTCGTTTAAATTTTTGTTTTACTGTGACTTTATCTGATGGTTTTTTTTTAAAGTTAAAGTAATTCAGTCGTGTTCTCTTGTGTAAGTAACAGCTACTCTTTTGTCCGAAAAACATGTCACCACCTGAGGCTTCAGACAAAGAGACATCTGTCAGTGATAACGATTATCGAAAACAAAAAATGTTTGGGATCGATCACGTGACATTTCGGTAATGCATATCAATCCATAAATTTATGCACTTACTTTTGACTTATTAACCGCTTTTCACATTTTAGATAGCTCTGTTATTCCTTTCAGGCGAGTCCCGGAATGAGCTCGTTGTTGTGGGATGTCTTCGGATCGGCACTGTTTCCTGGGTAGGGTCGATGAAACTCTATCTCGCTAGATCCTTGTAACTACGGCCAACCTAGGTCCACAATCGGTTAAGAGAAATCCAACTCGTTTAATTTACGAATATTTTTACATTCTGTATGCAATTTTATTTCAAACTGACTACAAGACGCTTTCAAGTTATTAGAATTAGCTAACCTAGACCATTAATGAATTCAATAGCCACAATTTTCTTTTATTCTCATACATCCAATCTGCGAGACTGAAACAAACAAGCTAAGCTCAAGTTCTGTCCGACCGGCGACGTATTCATCTTTCTAAACGGGTTCTCCATAATACCTGCCCTTATTAAAACGCCTCGTCGCATCCCTAATCTCAGCGTAGCACCACCGTTAGTGAGACATTTAAAACATTTTCGTAATTAAAGTGGCAATACATAAGTGCTTTTGGACTTTTCTTATATGGATCTTTGGGATCTTGTCTACTGGCATCATCAGTAAATTTTTTGTTTTAAATAATTATGGTGATTATTAATGTAAGAATGTACTAGCAGTTGTTTAAGTATCATGTTATTATCATGTTATTATTATGTTATGTTGTGAAACGAAAAAATAAGTCTTTATTCGTAATACCGTCTAATAAATGACAATATTGACAGTTATATTGACATGAATCTAAGTGCCTCTCCTCCATAACTGTATGTCAACTCTTGCTTTAGATTTCAGCCCGCTGTACATAACAGCTGTACTAACAGGCTAGCATTTATCCAATAAAAACAAACCGAACAATAATGTCCGCAGCTCTAAACTGCAAACATTTTAAAAATCTATTCGAACATAATCCTTTTCAGTACAATCGTGCACAGCACCGGCTTTGCGTTGCCATTCGAAATATTTTTCCGCATGCGGTGTCGCGTTTCGATATATAATAATATCTTTATGGAATGCACTCGGAATCAGATATAAATTTATATTGGAATGCCCATTGTAGTGTTTTGACCTCAAAGATTTGTGCGAATCGCGCCAGCCGGGAGATTTGAAATCCTCAATGCGATATTATTGGCACGTAAATCTAATAGATAAAATACTTCATACCTTTGTAAGCCCGATGAAAATGTATTAGAATGGAGAAAAAATATGAAGCATCAAACCCGACTCCTCAAAGAGCATTGCAAGGCTGTACATTTAATTTAAAAGATGTTGATACTCAATTAATAATTGCGCAACAGACAAGAGCGATCTATTACAAAATCAAACAGACTGAAATAATGACGAATCCAAAATGTCTGTTTTCCAACACGACAAACAAAAACAGGATCCACGAAATATTACATTTAATTGTTTAAACATTAAATTATATAATCTTCCAAAAAACAATAACCAGTTTAAGGAAAGATTTAAACTTCTAAACAAAAGGGGCGTTCTATTTCGTCATTCAAATACAAAACGTTTCGGCACTCATAAAATACTTAGGTATTATAATATAAATACTTCTCTTTGTCACAGAGCAAGATAAATGAGATGTCTAAATAACAAACAACGGTTTCGAATGGAATGATGCCAAATTACGTTGAGATTATTGTAGAAGACGGTTGGATATCTCGGTCTTAGCTTTAATTATGCCATGATGGTCCAGTGGTTAAGACCTCGCCTCTCGTGCTTGAGGTCGTGAGTTCAATATACTCGCACTGTAAGCCGAAAAGCCATGAAATTTGTCATTTTGAAGACCTTACGCAACACCAGCGCCCCTAACGGCTAATTCAAAAGCGGTAGCCCTTATTACAGGGGACTTAAATGTATCTGGCGAATTGTGGGTGCACTATACTGTGCCTATACCTTTCTGCGAATAAACCTTTATGTTATGTATATAAAGAGTGTTCAAACCAAGTCAAGACTGAGAGTAGACTATATTAAACCTGCACAAGTCGGGGAGCTTCTCACTTTTGAACACTTGTTTTAACACCTTTCAAGTCGGGTCGCTATCGCCACGCTTTTGATGATAGAATTTCACTTGTCTAGCGCAAGGACAAGTTCCATTCGATAATCGAAAACGTGGCGAAAGTCAAAAAGGCAAAATTGTATGGGATTGACAAGTGATATCGAAAAATCACGTGATCATTCCCTTAGATTTTGACTCATGCCACTTGTCTAAAGCCTCTGGCACATCATAGCTTTGTAGGAAATCTAGCTCTGTCAACAAACTACCATTCTATGAAAACATGAAAATATGATGTCGCGCATTTATTGTCGAAAAGTAAAAAAGGTATGAGATTGACAAGCACTATGGTAATATCTCGTGATCCTATCCATTTTGATATTTCGACTATCGCTGTCGCTACACTTCGTCTGGAGCCTATAGTCTGGGATGTGAAAAAGTAACGAAAAACCTGTTTTATTTACACACTTGTGTGCAAATAAAACAGGTTTTTCGAAAAAGAAGAGTATCTCGACGCGACGCCGACCTATAATATACCTCTCATAACTTTTAAATTCACTTTATTTAGAAGGCTGGATTAACAAGATTAACAAACTCGTAGGTACGCAATTGTGTTAGGTTTAGAATGTAAAATTCATGAATCGGAGTCACTTAGCAGCGAACTTATTATAAGACGAGAAGGAAAATATATTAATTTAATCATATTATTTAGTTACGGTTCGGTGAGCGGAATTAAATAAGGCTTTGGGTTATTCTGATGTACAAGCTATATAACTGTAAATTTTTATATAAATCAGTTCTGTAGCTTTTGCTTAAAAGAGTAAAAAACATCCATACAAACTTTCACGTTTCAAATTTAAGGTAGAATGGTAGGAAGTAGGATTGGTAGTTTTACGACACATTTGTTTTCTAGTATCCAATATCAAGCTGGCAGGTCCTCAACATAATCTATTATAGTGTAGTACACGATTAAGACCAGTTCATTATTGTCAGACAACAGCTAACCACAGCTATTGTACTGGTTTGAGCTCAAGTTACTTAAGGTATATAATGTAGTATCTACATTCATTATACATACTTGCGCTCAGTAGATAGAGACCGTTTAACGCTGAGACAATAATAATTCTGTTGAGTAATCTTCCTGTATTAGGTTCTATAAAACTATCACAAAAAAAATCTTTGTTGTTCCTACATTCATACATAAACTCACGCCTTTTTCTCCAACGGGACAGGCATCTAATTACAGACACGATAGCTTACGCACACCTGGTGTGCAAACGAAGCGACACGGAAAGCTATTTTAAACCAAATTCTAGTTGTCCATTTACAAAGGTAGATTTTCATGGAGAAGAACCGACAAGAAACACCATAGTTACTTACAATTATCAAAAAGTTTTACAATCTTTTGACCATGACATGAAACACAGGTAAACTAAATACAAGTACACAGCCTCTTTAAAAGCTAATAACAAAGTAATACACACTTTCATTCATTAATTACCGCAAATAGAAAATATTGCAATCTAAAAATCTCAATAATCAATCGGACATTTCATCCGGCGCTGTCGAACCCATATCACTCGTATCGGCTTATTTGCCGAAGGGTTACTCTGTGATACGTTGTTTTAATGCCAAGTTGAAACGAAGTACATCGGATTTGCAGGAAGCTTACTCAGAGGTTTAAAAAGTGGTTGTCGCATACTCACGTTGGGTCACGTTGCGTATGAATTCGGGAGGTATTTTGCAAAAATTGTGGTCGCCACCCCACTTGATTAAGGGGAAGAATAAACTGTTTATTTTTCTGTTGTAATTTACAGTAGACCTTTTTGCGGGTTGGATGTTAGTAGCAAATGCTTGAAGCGTGACAGTTTTATCGTTGTATTTCTTTCTAAACAAAACATTTTGTGAATTAATGACAGAGTACACCGAAGCTCTTGGTTCGGAGATAGGACTAATTTATACAAACAATTTTAAAATAATAAATCTGGCTGCAAAGATTGCCACTATGATGAAATTGGAAACTTTATTTTTAAGCCGACTCAAAAATAAAACAAGACTTTCTACTCGCCGAACAATATTCAATTTAGAACATCGTAATCTATTTTAAAATGTTTAGCAAAATCCGAAAACGGGGACGCAAAAATGAATAAAAAACAAAAGCTATGCGCCAATGCAAATATTACAAACGAGGCATCCGGTGAATCCCTACAATTTTATTATAGACAGAAAAACTGCCTTATCGCGGAGTTCCGTAATTTTAAAATCCCTTGTTTCAGCCCAAAACAGCGGCATAATAAAGAATGAAATATATTTTACTCTTTCTAATAATTTTTCCGGATTCCTGTCCAAAATTATATTTGAATGGTTTTACTAAGCGAAAATAAATGTCCACATATTTCAACTAAATGATAAAAGATAATTTGTAATTCGCTTACTTGTACTGCGCTAGAAATAAGCGGAAATATATTGTATTTCATTTGGCTTATTATTGGCTTATTTTGCCTAGAAACAAATAACCCGTTGTTACCACCTACATACGTACCACGTATTTTACATAGTTTACGAGATAATATTTATGTTTTACCCGTATTGATTAAACGAAGCGTTTTATTTAGATTTCCAAATTCAGGGAATCAATTTATTTTCTATGAAACGGCCTCTAATATACATAGAAAATATTTAACAAATTAAATGGACTTTAAAGACGAAATAAGCAAAAAATTATAATAGCAACAATTATTATAGTCAAACCGATCACTCGTCCTAGGGAACGTCAAGTGTCACTCCACGGAACAGATTATTTTTCTGTTCCGTGAGATCGTCATTGGCGCTCCCTGAGCTTTTTTTCTACGCGATCTGACGTCTATCGTGTACTAATTATGAAGAATATCAAATTAACGCAACACTCGATACCCCTTGTCAAGATTGATGTCAAATTGTCTGGCTTCTGACTACCCGTAATGGCTGTCAAAGATCTATAAATGACAGACGGGACCAACTGCTTCACGTGTTTTCCGAGGTTCATAGGTGTTTCCATATTACGGACAGACAGAATAAAATGCAGGTATTCCTTAAATGGAAACATGAAGACATGCACGTTACTGCCCTTATCTTTGCAAGTACATAAATCGTACAACCGCAAAATTTAACGAATCTGCCCCGGGATATTTAATATCTTGTACATATTGTTGTTACGGACAGACACTGAAGATATTGATTCGCCTTACTAACTCACTAACATGGGGTAGGTGCTGTATTTTAAGTTCGTATAGTTTCGAGTACAGTTAGCTAACCTATTGCATGTTTCTGATGGGTTCCTATAATAGTTAGCTTATTTGATGTTTTTAGCTTATGAAATGTATCTTTTGGACTATAAAACATAAAGCTGTATTAAATTCATAAGAAAAACGTGGAAGAATAGTACATTGTTCACCGAGAGGAGAAAGTGACCGATTACCGTCGAGGGTGTCGTTTGAAGCCCGAGCCGTAGGCGAGGGCTTTAAAACACCCGAGATCGGGAATCGCACTTTCTCTCGAGTGATACATAGTGCTTTATACTACACCTACGAGGAAAATAAAAAACTAAATCTTTACTAATTGAAATTTATATTGAAATTGTTGCAGTTAGTGAAGCTTAATGTAACACTTTTTCCATTAATGTTTGTTTGAGATGTTTGCGACAATGTAGGAGGAATAACTGGCTGTGCTGTTGGCACTGCGCTCGTAGAAAGCTGTGGTGCCAAAGGGGCAACTGGCTGCTGAGGGGCATCTGGCATCGCCGCGCTCGTTGATGGTTGAGGAGATGAGTTTGATGCACATTAATCGATCCCGATATTTGGTTATTTATTCGTGTTTTGTTTTCTACGGAATTCTCTATGTAGCTTTCTGCAACAGCGGACGATTTCCAACCACCGTGACGTTTTATTGTGGTTAAATCAGCACCAGTATCGGCAAGAATAGTCGCTGAAGTTCTCAATCAATCAATCAATCATCATTTATTTGTTAACATAGGTGTTTATAAATACAGATCTTAGCTTACATTAAATAGAGCGCCATGTTATGCCAGGAGGCGTACAAATATTTTGTTCAAATTTGATTTAGTAAAAATTAGTTAAAAATTTAAATCAAATAAAAATGTCAATATAAAAAAGGTATTTTTAGTCACACTTACAGTACTAACTTATTGAAAAAGATAAAATGAATATAATAATAATATAATGCCATGTTAAATTAATTTGTCATCTAAGTATTCGTCAACAGTATAATAACATTTATCAAAAAGTAATAATTTCATTTTTTTCTTAAAATGTATTAAATCTAAATTTTTTATGGCATCTGGAATTTTATTGTAAATACGTGGGGCCATACCCAGAACACTCTTTTTTATTAATGCAGTTTTACATTTGCGATTACACAAGGAATTTTTGTATTGACTACGAATTGGAACATCTCGTACAGTAGATATTTTTTCAAAAAGGTTTGGATTTGTTTTGACGAAAATACTAGTTTCTAATATGTATAACGCCGGCAATGTAAGTATTTTTAAGGATTTAAAGTAAGGTGCACAGCTATCATCTATTTTCAGACCACACATGGCTCTTATACATCTTTTTTGTGCCCTAAATATTAGTAATTTATCTGAAGAATTGCCCCAAAATATAATTCCAAATCTTAGAATCGAAGCTACTAGACCGTGATAGGCAACCAGTAACGCTTCTCTGTTTACTTTTTTCGATAGTTGAAAGAGTGCGTAGGCAGATTTATTTATTTTTTTACATAATTGTTCTATATGTGCTTTCCAATTAAGATGGTTGTCAATATGGATACCTAAAAACACAGTTTCTTTTACCTCTTCTATTTCGTTATCGTTATAGTTAACACATATTTTTGGTGTATTAATTTTTTGGTGAAAATGCATTACTTTAGTTTTTTTAAGGTTAATTAATAAATTATTCATATTTAGCCAATTAATAATGTCAGTAAGTGTATTGTTAATTTCAAATTGATAGGTATTTAAATTTTTGCATTTTACTATGGCAGTGCTATCATCTGCAAACAAAATCATTTGTTGTTGTGTCACTTGTGGCAAATCATTAATGTAAATGAGAAAGAGTGGTGGCCCAAGCACGCTTCCTTGCGGCACTCCATATTTTACAGTCCTGAATTTTGACAGATATGTTCGTTCTACTTTTGTCTTTGTGCACACTCTTGTGATTTCAGAACATTGCAATCTGTTGCATAGATATGATTCCAGTAATCTTAATATGTTACCTCTGATGCCATAACTGTTTAATTTATCTAATAGTATTTTGTGATCCACATAGTCAAAGGCTTTAGTCATGTCTGTGTAAATAGCGCAGATGGGAGTCTTTTCATCAACTGCAGACATAACATTATTTAAAAAGTCAAATATAGCCATGTTAATTGTCTTATTTTTTCGAAAACCATTTTGTTCTTTGCATAAGATGTTAAATTTGGTAAAATATTGGTATATTGAGTTATAAATGACTTTTTCATAAATTTTTGAAAAAACGGGTATTTTGGCTATTGGTCGGTAATTTTTTATATTTATTTTGTCTTCCTTTTTGTGAAGTGGCTTTATTATAACCTTTTTTAGGTCTTCTGGATACGTGCCTTCGGTAATACTTAAGTTAATGAGGTGTGCTAACACAGGTGCTATGATCTCAATAACAAATTTAATTACTTTTGTGGATATACCGTCAAACCCTACAGTACTAGTATTTCTAAGAGTTTTTGTGGCTGAAATAATATCTGAGTTTAGAACAGGCTGCATAAATAGTGATTGCGTTGTCAAGTTACTTGGCTTATTATTTAATTTAATGTCATTAATTATATTACTCTCAATGTCATCAATAAAATAATCATTAAATGCATTTACTATGTCATTCGGATTTGTATATGTCAAATTTTTGTTTTTAATAGTCATTATTTGTTCTTTAGGTAGATTATTTTTAGACCTATTAACTATTTGCCAAGTTGCTTTAGATTTGTTTTGTGAATTTGTAATGAAGTAATCATTTTGCGCTTTTTGCGTTAATTTAATAATTTTTTTGTACCGTTTATTGTAACTTTTAAAGTTATTTTTTGTTTTATTTGTGGGGTGTAGTCTGTAAGCCCATAACAAACGTCTTTGGTTTTTACTACAGGATTTAATGCCACGCGATATCCATTTGACCTGTTTATTACTGCTAATCGTAATTATTTTATCTGGAAAGCAAAGATTATAAAACAACGAGAAAAGGTTATAAAAACCTTTATAGGCTACATTAACATCATTGGTTTCATATACTTCTTTAAAGGATAACTTTTGTATGCAAGATTTGAATTTTTCAAGGTTCTCTTTGGAGTAGTCCTTTTTAATTGATTTCCAAGATTTTAGGCGACAAGATTTTAGTTTTATTTATTGGCACTTTAAGTATTTGTGATGTGTGATCTGACAGCATAAGATCAATAATTTTAGTTGTCCATCCTTTGCGAAGATTATGTGCAAAGTTATCAATGCACGTGTTACTATGAAGCCTAGTAGGCTGATTTAGAGCAAGTGTTAAGTTATAACTAAGTAGGAAATGTTCCAGTTCCAAAGTAAACTTATTTCTTAACAATACATTAATGTTCAGATCGCCACATAACACAATTTTTTTATTCGATAATAAACATACTTTTTTCAATACAATGTCAAGTTTTTCATAAAATGTCAAATAATTATATTTTGGTACTCTATAAACACATATAATAATAATTGAATAGGATGTCAATTCTACTGCACAAGTTTCAAACACGCCTGATACAGACTGTTTTGCTACGTCTGGTAATTCCCTGTACTGATGCCCAGCTCTTACGAGAATACAAGTACCGCCCCGATTAGTGCTTCGTGAAAAGCAAGCAGCTAGGTGGAAGTTTGGAATGTACAGCAATCTCTCATGTCCAGAGGATATGAAATGCTCAGTTAAACATAATACATCCAAAGTTGTGCCTTGTGTTTGCAAATTTTCTAATTGTATAGTCAGCAGGTCTGATTTATTCAACAATCCAGCAATGTTCTGATGCAATATGTTAACTTGACTAAAGAAAAAACTACTCGTTTCCCTCTGGTTCTGTTACTGAGTCAATTTGATTGTCAGGTTGAGAAAAGTCAGTGTTTGAGAATTGTATGTCTATAGTCATGTCCAAAATATCCTTTAAAATTGATTCCATTCCAGAGTAATTTCTGCGAAAGCAGTGGCCAGTGTATTCTAGTGGATTGAGTAAATTAAGGTAGGAAGCTATTTCTCTTGGCACAGTACTTATTTTGTTTTTCCTAATTACTTGTTTCGTACATTTTTTGTTTTTATATTGTAGTAAAAACCGATTGGTTTTGGGGTCACTGGGGCGAATTTCGTTATATTTCTTCACTATCTCATAAAATAAGCCCGATATAACAAATGATCGCTGAATTTTGGTTTTTGTGTTAGGAATATTGACGATTATTCCATTTTCGAGGATTTCGATATCGTCTGTTGTCATATCCACAAGTTCTTGCGAACGACAGGCTCCATTTACTCTTAAAATCAAAATAACCTGTAAACAAAAATATCAAACATGAAAACCTAGTAGATTTCTACACTTAAATAGGTACGTAATAAATCATAAACCAGTGCATTTTGTTCATAAACTTACCTTCATCAACAAATATTTGTCATCTGGAGCATTCTGCAAAAAGGAATAAACATCCTTTGTAGTAAGCACTTTTGATTTCTTACTACGGAATCCCTCCGACTTTCTTTTCAGAAATGCTGTAAGTTTTTTGTATTCTTGAATATTAATGTCGTTTCTTGTCAATATAGTACTTTTCAACATTGAGTACATAGACCATAACGTACTTGGTTTGTATTTTTGGGCTTTTTCACTGAAATAAGCTAGCAAAACAGTTTCAGAAAAAGATGCCGCATTTTTTTCACTTTTCCATTGCAAAAATCGTCATAAGTTTTATTATATTTTTTAATTGATTTCTGTGGTAAAAGGTTATCAATCAGTATTTTTGCTGTTTCCTTCAACTGCAGCGGAGTTAAAAAATCTTCATCATCACTATCACTACTTATCATTTTGATAGTTTTATTTTACTTTTCTACGAAAACTGAATCCTCAAACAACACACAAATTAAAAATGGCGCCAATGGCGTCTGCAATTTTCACATGTTCTTTTTTCAAATTGTTTGACACCATCCAACACACAGCTAGTGGCCAGTGTCATTTTGCGAACTTGGAGATAAAAACTCACTGTAAAAACAAAACTTTTTGGCTTTTGATATTTAGGTTACCAGCGCATAGTCTTACCCAAAATTAAAAAAGAAAAACCACGTAAGAAATGGATTTTCATACACTTTTCTCTCCCGCTCAGATGCGTTTTCTCGCCGCATATTTGTTCGATCTGCAATGACGTACTTTCTACCGTAAATTTGATAAAGTATCAAGGTACTTTCCGAGCAGGTGTAGTATAAAAACTTATACCCATGCATGCATAATTAGCGTTTCAGAGATGTTCTCTAAAAGATGAAAAATAATAGTTTTAACTAACAAACTAAAATGTTTACCGTTCAAACTTAACGTGTATACAAAATTTCAGCAGCTTCAAATCGGTCCGGGATAACCGTTTTAAAATTCATTTGCAAGATTTCACCCATACATACTAAGTAACAAGACAAGTTAAATACAACTTTCTTCATTACAAACCACCGTTGTAAGCCCAGCAACATTCTTTCTGAAACTAAAATTTAAGATGCATAGCTAACTCAGTATGCATGTAGATGCAGAGATAAAGTCCCATGAATCAAGCATACTTTTGTTTCCACCGGGTAACTCGGTCACACCACAACAAAAGTTGCGTTTTGTCCCTATAGAGGGAGAGCTGGCAAGGTTTTTGAGCATGCATATTCAGGGCAAAAAAGTTGATAACTGAGTAAGCGTGGCTTGCTGAGAGAACACCGAAAATATGTATATCTTTGGGACACTTAACGTGCCGTTCATTTCCATTTTTACCCCCGACGGAAAAAGAGGGGTGTTATTAGTTTGAGGTGTGTTGCTGTGTATCTGTGTACATGTGTGTCTGGTCTGTGGCATCGTAGCGTCCAAACGGGTGAACCGATTTTGATTTAGTTTTTTTTATTGAATGGTGATTTTGTCGAAAGTTTTCTTAGCTATGTTTGAATAAAATCGGTTCAGCCGTTCAAAAGTTATGGGCGTTTCACTGTTTGAATCGGGGTGTTTACGCAAGACACTCGTATCGTGTCATGATTACGTGTCCAATAGATTGCTGATCGAAGCGTATCTACACAAAATGACATAAATAGGCAGATCTGAAAAATGAATTGTGTGCTTGCCCTAAACCAGACAATAAATTACACTTTACTTCAAATCTGAAGATTTACCAAATCAAATGAAAATGAAAGATCTTGCACGTTAAGTGTAAATAAAAAAAATAAAAATAAAATCTTTCAGCAAGCCGCTGCTATCAACTTTTCTCCCTAAAATAGCTTGCTCAAAAACACTTGCCAGCTCCTCCTCTACTAGCCTAGAAACTCTTGTGAATACGGTCTGAAGATTTTAAAAACACCCTTTGTCTTATAGCCAGTCAGCGGTGAACTGGGAAGATGGAAAGCAGCGCAGTGGCGTAGTCAGCACGTTCGGGGATGTTTTACGAGAAAGAGATGAAACAAATAGTAATGTTCGAAAAATTGTCTAAGCGTTTGCTTTTATGTTGAAGAAGTAGGTTAGGTCATGTAAGGCCTAGCCAGTAGACTGTTTTGTCATGTGACATGTTCTTTGTCGAGGATATGGATTATTGCTGGATTGGGTAAGTTTCTATAAAAAATTACGTCAGCACAGAAAAGGTTTGAAATATTTTTGTAAAGTTTGCCAACTACATAGATTAAAGTTGCCCATATATTAGAGGCAATTATCAAATAAATAAACATGAATTACCCAAAATGCTGTTTATTAACTCGGTTCTACGAAAAATTATTCAATAATATTTATTCCTTCATTATCATTATTCTTTTAAAGAATGTCTTTGTAATAGGTACACAGAGCCATTCAAACTTAAAATGGACTGCAAAAAATATTTATGCCTAGAACAAGCGAATTTTTATACCGTAGCTTAGATACTTATAAAGCCATTTAAAAGAAAATGATATAAAGAAATGCGTAACTCATGCATAACGTTCCCTATTAATGAGGCACTCTGTAATAATGCCAAGCCATAACACCGTTTACAGTAGGCTCTTAAGCTTATTGGAAAACTTTGATCCACTCCAAATGACTTTTTACAAAATATTCCAAGAAGAAAGGTACCAGGAAATTATGACGAAGAAGAGTAACGTTAAATTGCCTGGTATTGAAACATGAATAAAATATTTCACTGTTTGCAAAACATTTCTTTTCACTCTTTGTGTATTTTGATTAGCATTGTTTCAATTTGTTCGACGACGCTCAATTAGGCACTGTCCTTTGTGCTTTTTTATTGGACCGGCCCTTTTGGTTTTATTTGTTCGAAATAATGTACGAAGCGCTTGAGATGTGATCTTTGATGGCTTGATTGCAATATCTTCGAAGCTAAAAAGAATTTCTGATCGAAGACTCGAAGACAATTAAATTAGGAATGGGAATTCCTTTGGACCAGATACCCTTAAGTTGTTGTGTACATAGTAGAGGATTGACTATACAAACATTTAACGATCTACAAGTAAAACATGAAGATTATGGCAAAAACGGAACCGCAACTGAGGAAAATAAACCTAAAATTCTATACCAAGGGATGACCTCATTTGTAAATCCCAAAATGAAACTGCCTTGAGTAATTGACTTAACATTTTCTCTAAACTAAAACTTCCCTACAAGAGATTCGTTCTCTTCCACCAAAAAGAATGAAGAAAAACATAATCAAACAACCATTCTCGTAATCAAAGCCCCATTGAGAATGTCTGTAACATCAAAAAGTAAAGATACATCACCGTTGTTGCCTATTTATCTAGCTCCCTAATAAAGCAATTCAGCATTATAGTATAGTGACTCCATTCGCCTTGAGTGTGCATTTTATCATGCTTACAGTCCGACGGAGGCAAATTTGCTGAGCCATTGAATGCACAGCCCATCTCTAGTTACTACACTTGACTAACAATGGGACAGGCAAATGATATTGGACCAAGCTCCGGCCGCTATGCTGTCCAAGTCATATTTCTTTTCTTGTCAGAATATTGGCCGCATCAATAATCCTGTTACAGAAGTTTTTAGTGCTTTCTGAGAACTTGTTCTTAGGTTTTTTGAACTTGTATAATGGAGCGAGAATATAATGGCTGGATTTATGCTGATGTATTTTTGATATTGATTGATAAATTTATCAGGAGCTCGTGGCTAAATAATAACAGCTGCACGGTGCGATCTTCAAGGTTAAGCAACGCTTGACGAGGTTGGTCCGTGGATGGGTGACCATTTCAACATACAGATAACATAGATCTTTGACAGTGGTTACGGGTAGTCAGAAGCCTGAGATCTGACACCAGTCTTGCAAAGGGGTATCGTTAATACGATACCCCTTTGCAAGACTGGTGTCAGATCCCAGGTAATCCCAGTTACTGGGTTGTGGAGGTCAGATAGGCAGTCGCTCCATGTAAAACACTGATACTCAGCTGAATCCAGTAAGACTGGAAGCCGACTCCAACAATAATTGGGAAAAAGGCTAGGCAGATGAGATTGATACATTTATCGATGTGGACCCTAGTGTTGCAGCGAGCATTTACTTGGGAGATTGGCTAGGCTAAGAATAGGTTACCTTATTTTATTCTATTTTTGTTGACTACAATTAATTTAATTTCGAGAAGTGCGGCCTTAGACTACAAGATACGTCTTAAACTAATGTTTAATGTTGTTGTCAATCTTGAAAACACATATGTTATTAAAATACATATGTTATTACGTAATCGCAATAAAATAAGATACATGTGTGTTCAAGATAGTTCCTATTAGAGATTATGAAATGAGTTATTTCCTCTAGTCATTTGTCGTTAAGAGGCAAAGAATGCAGATACAGTTTAATGTCATCAATTGACTTTGCCTACCAAAACAAATTGTAATTAGTACGTCCGAAATAACCAAGCGAAGGACGAAAATAATGTTAAATTCTGTTGAACATTGGCCATTTTACAAAAGGGCTCTTAAATAAAGAGGTTCAATTTTAATCAAAATGCTTTCTTTGTGTTGTTTCCAATTAAAATATAAAATCTGTACAAAACTATCAGCGCTCGAGTGGATAACTATTTATTTTGTAATTTTAATCAACGCTATTCTGAATTGGAAGATTTATTGGAATACCTACTTCTGAATAATCTTACAATATTTCACTGAGTACTCTTCATGTTAGTAACCATGATGTGAATCTAAATTGTGTCGATTGTCAATATTGCGCATGTATATTCTTTGAGAATTTTAAGTGCAAAACGGCCGGATTGCGTCCATATAACCGTACTCGTATTAGTAAAAATCGTTTATCATTGTGATATAAATCGAATCGAGTCGCAAAAAGGTTGCTCATGCTAATTGACGATAATATAAATATATATAATAAAATATAATCGTTATTTATTTAGTTAAACATAAGTAATAATAAGGCTTAAAATAACATACAATTATACCTAGGCATCAATTGAGTTGTCCAAAATCTGTGATTTGATAGTAACATTTTCCTGTATATTGAAATGTATAACAGCTAATGCCCAGATTTAATTAATTAACACATTCAGTGGAATTGGGCTGCATACAAATAATTAGTAGGAACATGTTTAAATGTTCACATTTGCATTAATACATAATCGCAGGCTATGGGACGAGTGTGATTATAGAGTAAGTTATATGGGTACTTTGATACCCATACAATGTATAAAAGTCGCTGAATGGAAAATATTTTTTTTGCGAAAATACTAGTAGGTATATTTATTTGTAAAGGGCAGGATTACAAAAAAAAACAAATACGATTTCCGTAAAAATATACGATTTTCAGAATTTTTCATACAATCAATCTTAACATTAATTGTTCCTTTTTTTCAGATAATTATTAATATATACATATCTATTAATATATATATATATATTGTTTTTTTAATATATTTATTTAAACACAAACAATCAGTAGAATTTTTGCTTGTCTATATCAAGTTCACACGTGTTATGTGCCTGAACTAGGTAATCCTGTGTTTCAGGCGAGAAGAGGAGCATTTCTTTTTTTTTGTAATAAAGCTACACTAGTTGTTATGGAATAGGCATTGGACATATGATGCGGAGGAATGTGAAAAATGTCATAAGGAATGTTTTGAGTACGAATGTAAATGGCTATAATAGTTACGGAAGTTTATGTGGCTAGAAAGAGGATGAATACTGAGGTGACGTCTAAAAAGAAGTAGTAAGTCGAAAAATATATAAAAAAAAGACATGTTGTTCGACGCAATTAAAATAGGATTAAGAGCAAGAGAATGATGACACAACATTTTCTGTACTATCTACACACAAGACAAAACACAAAAGTATAGAATTGAAAATTCGTATTTATATTGCGGGAACAACGAAATCTCTTCGGTGAACCTATAATAATTCCTTTGTTGTATTGACGGAACAATTGAGTTGAGTGTATTACCGGCGAGAACCCATTCAAAATTCCAATAGATCAGATGGCGCTGCTACAAATTGCTATCTGGTCGTACCCAAATCGTATTCTCATTTTTGCGGATCGAGACCCTCTTTGTTCCACGCAAATCAATTTGGAATCAAGCCTATAGAGTTTATGGGATTTTTGAATGGAATATCATTTTGCAAGTTAAGGATTACGTGAGTGAGGCTGTCGTTTACTTGTGCGAGTTTTGATGTGTCAGTGATTGTTTAATGAGTGTTAATAATTATAATGTATGTTCCTAACGATCGAGATGTTTTAATTACTGAAAGTGTCCACTTTTATATTTTTTTAATAGTCAATCCGTTCCACCTGCTGGGCAAAGGCCTCCCAAGTCCTTCAAGGATATTTTTTCCCACATCACGTCGTATCAGCCCACACGGTACAGGTCTTGGCCTAGAGCCTCTGAGGCTCTAGGATAAAGTGTTATTCTATCAGCAATAATGGTTAATCAAATGCAAAAATGATCCATTAACTTTTCTTTCGTGAATTTTATTAGCTAAATTTTAAATAGTTGACGAGCATTGTCTTCTTGAGTGCAATCATGTTGTCCCACGAATATTGTGGCTGATAAAAGTGTTGATACTTGATATTAGAAATGGCGAGCAAGATGGTTTGACAGGCCCGTGACATGACACCGGTTTCCCTGGGCTGGTTTTAGCCTGTCGTTTAAAGGAAACTGGGGACGGCTGAGGAATATTATAAATATAAATTGGTATGTATTGTCGTTTCTGCCGAATTTTTCTTTTGAATGTCGCTTTCGTTGGTATTTGCCAGACCCTTATGTTTCATAATTTTGATTGTCCGTTTCCCTTGTCTGTAGATATCAGTTGATAGTAGCCGATAATCAGCCAAAATATGGGCAAAGTTCTAGGACCTACGTGAGCTTCTTGGTCCCGTACTTACATTGTGCGAACTAAGGGCGTGAACCTGTCTGTGACTGTGGAGTCCGAAGATTACGAACAACGCGTCTGTCTGGATTTTGCTTCGAGTTTAGCTGGTCCATTTCTACCCGTGATCCAGCATTAGAGCGAAGCCACCGACAGCGGATCGTTTCGTCTGGTATGGTGATAGATAGTCTGGAATAGCACATAAGCTACTTCTAATCCTGGAATAATATTCCCTTGTTATAAGAAAACACTTTTCACGCGGGCGAAGCCGCTGCCTGAAACTAATGTTTTTCTAATAAGAATAACGTTGTGTTTATATTAAAGTAGATACTATCCGATTACAAAAAACTGTCACTAATAGAAAGCTTATGCACAGAATATCCTGCCTCCTAGCCAAGTTACAAACGTTTCGTATGGAATCTCTTTCTACCATCGTTAACGCCTTCTATATGTATGGTCTGACCACATGACTTAACGTTCAGATGTGTAACCACCACCCTGTATTAATTTATTTATCATCACTGGCCGCCTGAGAGCGACAAGACAAACAATAAATAAACAAAACCTCCATCATAAATAATACATTACCAGCAACGATAATTATTTTTCAATACAGTTGTTAAACATGGCGTACTTTCAGTGGCTATAATTATGATTCGAAAATTAAATCTTACGCATAGGCATCTTTCTGTTACGCGGTCGTGACTTTTGTTTACGAGCTCGATCATTAGTTTTGCAGTTTAGTTTTAAATTTATAAGTCAATTTAAAAAGTTTAGTAGCATAGAGTTTTCATACATAGAATAAAATGGGATAGATTTTATACGAGGAAAAATGAATGATTCCGTACGTTTTAGCATTGAACTCTCAAAAGTCTTTTTAATGGTTGTTTAATATATTTAATTATCAGTTTTAATTTAATTATTTTCACATCAATAGTTGTCTAAAATCGAATAGGCTGTATAGACTGTTTTCGTTGTAAAAAATGTCCAGTTGCAAAAACGCGCCTTTAGTTATAAGTCAATTTAAAAAAGTTTAGTAGCAAGGAGTTTTCATACATAGAATAAAATGGAATAGATTTTATACGAGGAAAAATGAATGATTCCGTACGTTTTAGCATTTAATTCTCAAAAGTCTTTTAAATGGTTGTTTAATATATTTAATTACCAGTTTCAATTTGATGAAATTAAAGGCAGAGTTTGTGCCACGTAATTATTATTTATTAAAATATTAATATCGAGAATCAAGTACAGTGCGCAATTATTATATTTAACCATAGAGACAAGAACCAAAGAGACTCGATACAGCCAGTTACTAAAAGTTAAGGAATACAGATTAAAAATAATATGCTACTATGGTTTGCGTTCACTAAATCCCAACATTCTCTCCTGGACGCAAACCCATTGCCTTTGTGAATGCTTCATGTTTTGGACGATGTAGCCCCTTCGTTAGAACATCAGCGACCATGTCGTCAGTCTTCCTGTATTTTACAAAGATTTGATTGTTTGCTATCTTCTCTCTGATGAAATGGTACCGAACATCTATATGTTTACTTCGGGCATGATAACTTTCATGACCTGAAAGACTAATACAGCTTTGGTTATCACAAAACATAATTAAAGGTTTACTTTTGAGTTCAGGCCAAAACTCTTCTTGTAACTGTTTGAGCCACATTGCCTCTTGTACAGATGCAGCCAGAGACATATATTCAGCTTCGGTGCTGGATAAGGCCACTGTTTGTTGTCTTTTAGAGCCCCAACTTATAGTAGCTCCCTGAAAAATAAAAACATATCCCGTGCAGGATCTTCTGTCATCAGACTGACTGGCCCAGTCAGCATCGCAATATCCAATAATATCGGAGTCATCTTTCTTAAATGTCAATTTGTAATTAATTGTGGCCTTCAAGTATCTTAAAACTCTTTTCAATGCACTCCAATGTTGAGCAGTTGGCTTGTCATTGTATCTACTTAAGGTATTTACTATATAGGTTATATCTGGTCTTGAGCCTTGCGATAAATACAATAAACATCCAACAGCCTCATGATATGGAATATTTCTGAGTATTTCCCCTTCATGTTCAGCTTTCTTTAACTGGGTGTTTGCTTCACATGGTGTATAAACAGGCTTACAATCATTCATGTTGAAACGATTTAGAATTTTCTGAATATAAATTGACTGGTCCAATGTAGTTTCATTTTCCTTTTGTATAATTCTAAAGCCAACACACTGCTTTACTCTGCCCATATCTTTCATATGAAATTTATTTTGTAATTTAGGTTTAATATTATTCATTGTAATCTTATTGTTAAAAAAACAAGCCAAATCGTCGACGTATACGGTAATGAATATGATATCTGCTTTGCTTAATATTCTGTAATAAATGCAAGGATCTACCTTTGATCGGGATAGTCCAATTTCCAACAGAACATTGTTGAGCTTTTTATTCCATTGTCGACTTGCTTGTTTGAGACCATATATTGATCTGTTTAATCGACATACTTTCTCTCCTTGCTCAAAAGATGGCGGTTGAGTCATAAAAATCTCTTCTTCGATGTCACCTTGCAGAAATGCTGAAACAGCATCCATTTGGTGTATCTCTAGGTTATATTTCGCAGCTAGTCCAACCAGGTATCTAATTGAAGAGTATCGGACTACTGGCGCATATATTTTATCATAATCTATTCCCTTCCTTTGTTGATAACCTTTAATAACAAGCCTTGCCTTGTGACGTATGATTTCTCCATTCTCATCTAATTTTGATTTATACACCCATTTGCACGGAATAACTTTCTTATCTACTGGTTTGTTTACTAGTGACCATGTATTATTTTTAAGCAACGAATCAAACTCTTCGTTCATCGCTTGTTTCCAGAGGTTATCTTTATCACTTTTAAGTGCTTCGACAAGACTCTGTGGATCACTATCAAGTAAACTTGGCATTAACTCAGAATTGCGCGCAGTGGAAGCGTGCTGGGCCCATAACCTGATGAAATTAAAGGCAGAGTTTGTGCCACGTAATTATTATTTATTAAAATATTAATATCGAGAATCAAGTACAGTGCGCAATTATTATATTTAACCATAGAGACAAGAACCAAAGAGACTCGATACAGCCAGTTACTAAAAGTTAAGGAATACAGATTAAAAATAATATGCTACTATGGTTTGCGTTCACTAAATCCCAACACAATTTAAATATTTTCACATCAACATTTGTCAAAAATCGAATAGGCTGTGTAGGCTGTTTTCGTTGTAAAAAAAATATGTCCAGTTGCAAAAACGTGTGAAAATTTTATTTTTTGTGAATAAAAAAATCTAATTCTTTGATTTGTTTTTACTATTGCCCACAACTGTATTGAAAAATATCGTGTGATACACGGGCGTGTAGGTTATTGCAAACTCGTGTCATTAAAAACCCTCACATTCGGCTCGGGCTTGTTAATGACAGCTCGTTTGCAATAACCTACTTTCCACCCTTGTATCACAATGTACTAAAAATCAATTAGCACTTGGCGTAATACGCGAATAATATTAATAAACGAACATACACGCGTTCGTATAAGCTAGAACTAAGCGTGTGTGACACAAAATTACAGATCTATCTTCCTATTGAAATTACCTCTATTCATGCCGGATGCTTTGAGCGCCAGTTAATTAGCTGTTTCGTACTGCGTTTGATATCAAACCAACAGTACATTTCTGTGCAGTATTCAATGATTATATGAGGGTTACTGGTTGATGTTGTTAAGGATTATTATCACTGTCATAGCGTACTCCATTTATCGTCGATCGCTACTGCGTTCGACGATAAATGGAGTGGAATTTTGATATTTATTTTGTCGAATTGTGTATGATATTAATTTGCAGGGGTATTTTGCGAAGTGGATAAAGGTCCACTGCTCTTACTGCGTCACTGTTCAATTATTATCTGTACCAAACTTGTGATAATTATATACTATCTTTTACTAATATTATAAAGAGAGCGCGCGAATTTCGTGAGTTTGTTTATTATATGTAGGGGTCACCCTCCGGAACCCCTGCCAGTCTGCACTTATTTGAGAAAAAAAAACGATCTGAAAGGTTCATTTGTCGTGATATGCATTCGCTATATAACCTGGGCAAAGCCATGTCCCGCCCCTAGTACACTACAACTATTGTGTTGTTCGATGACTTCATGAGTATTGACGACGCAACGTACGGAAGTAACAAAAAAACAAACCAAAGTCAAAAAACTAGCGTGGGATGGACGGTGTTATTTTCGAGAGTCGAAAGACTCTTCCCAGAAAAGATGCTAATCTAACGAAAATTCATCCGTCTACCAATTAAGTCTTATATTAACACTACTTAAGACCGTCGAAGCTTTGGATAAGATTGACATCAGAATCAGATGTCAAAGTTAGTCGCGTCCCGAACTTAGCCTTAGTCATACGAGTATTAAGATTGAAGTATCTGGTGTACAGTGCCGTAACTATACCATCTGAGGCCTGTGGCATATTCTTCGGATGGGGACTTTCAATATTGTAAAAAACTAGTTAGTAAAAAAAAACAAAAAAACCCGACTGCTTAAAAAGCGAACTAAAAAGATGTAAACAAGAAGAAAATCATGCTGTGTAGTCGGAGGATACATATTCGCGAGCTGGCTGATCAAAACCAGATGTACCCTCCGACTACACACCCCACATTATTTTGGTCCGAAATTATTTTTTTGTTCCAAACCCACGATGGGAAAAAAATAATTTGGGATCCCACAATAGCCCAAAATCCGCCATTTTTCTATTTTCAAATTTTTATGTAGCCAGTGACACTCGCAAGATTAAAACAACTCGACAGACGTAAGAATCATCAAAATCGGCCGACGCGTTTGGTCTCTGGAACGCCACATAGGAACAAACTTACATACATAGTACATAGACTGATAAACACATACCTTTCTTCGGCAGTCGGGTAAAAACCTTGACGTTGCAGATTTATTTTTATGAATTATATTGCAAAAAGCTTGACGTTGGGGATTTATTTTTAGTAAAATAGGTGTGTATACCAACACTATTATAATTTGTTGTGTGCATTTCAGTTAAATTCTATTTTGTCATTATTATTAACGTTAGCAAAAAGCGCCCCTGGCATTTTGTCCTCTCTTCCACCATATTGTTACGCCACTGCCGGTGTAGGTAAGCACTAACTTTAAACTAATATAGTATATTGGATTTGCCTGTATTAGATTTGTACGGTAATACTTCTGAATACGTGCGTTTCTCAATCTAAGTATAACTCAAATTTCTGAGTAATCTGTTAAATATAGCAAACTCTCGGTACTAAGATTGATTAACGTATTTTGAAATTTAGTTCCTTGAAAATTTCGTGGGTTTTCTGCAATAGGATATACTATAAGTAGCTAAATGGCGCAGAAACGGAACAAATTTCTAAAAATGTACTTTACATCAATATATCTTGAGTATGCTATGTCTAGCTTCGCCTTCATGATCGAAACGCACGATGCTGTGGTAAAAGATGCCAGACACTGCCGTCGTAATATGCGTCAGCGGGAGGAGGATTGTGTGTCCGGCACTGCATACCATACCGCATCGTTGTGAAGTCCGATCAAGACACCAAAGCTGCACCGCTGACACTCACTAGGATGGTTTTAGGATTTTCAAATTTTAATTTGAATAATGAGCATTAGTATTTCTATGAACCATTGAAAATCACTCCATAAATTGTACAACAACTAAGTAGGTACCATTTAGATAAAAAGCTGCTCAAACGACTCCAGAAAAAAAAGGATTTCTCTCAGTCCGTTTCCAATGTCCCCTTTTACTTAAATAAATGAAAAGACGCATTTGTTCCTATTAGCGTTGTCCACGTCATAACAAACAGTCTCCCGTCTGACCCCGGACGGTCCGGTCCGTGACTTGGATACAAAAGAATCGCTCGAACGAAAACGGCAATAGTTTTACCGTCACACGGCTCAGAGGATTCTAGAAAGACTAGAAAACTAATGAATTCACTCAGCCTGTTTGTCCAGCATAAACGTTGGCTTTCATGTTTAGCAATCTTCTCGTTAGATAGAATAAACGATGGCCTTTATATTATCTTGTATTTATTGTTTCTTAGAACTAGCCTTTTTGCTGATGGTTACTTTGTGAACTAGTCATAGAAAATCATTTGATTGTATTGTTTGTTTTGTCTATACGTTGTTGAATATCAATACAAATGGTACGAGTATCTCCTATCCATATTTTAATATTATAAATTTGAAAGTAACTATGTCTGTTTCTCTGTCTGTCTGTTACCTTATCACTCTTAAAATTTGGTATGGAGATAGTTTGAGGCCCTGGAAAGGCCAAAGGATAGTTTTTATCCCAGAAATCATCCTTAAGGGGATGGAAAGGGGGTGGCAGTTTGTATGGAAAACTTACAATATCATGGCGGGGTATAAAAAATAGACTATTCGAAGTACTAGTGCTACGCAGACGACGTCACGGGCAACAGCTAGTTTCTAATACATATTAAACTGCTAGTTGACTACTAGTTATAGTTTAAATCAGTAAAATATGAATTTTCTAAATTACTTATGGGCCAGCTCTTGAACTTAATCTGGAATCATGACAATTATTTTGAAAACTTGCGGTTAGAGATAACTACACTAGAGATAGAAGAGTGGAACAGGTTACTAAAGTATGTATTCGAAAAACCATACATTCCTCAGATACTGTTTAATATCCTACCAAAACTATCCCTGACTAAACACCCTTTGACAATACGAACTACTTAAACATTAAATCAATATCCGTTTACTCGACCTCTACAGGCGTCTTAATTACTTAGTAAGCTTTAATCACCTGAGTATTGGCTTTAGTGCTAATCTCAGTGTTTAGGGATTAAGCCATACATACATAAGTTGAGCTACCGTCCATCTTCTGGTGAATTACTGAGACACCTTGCAGGTGTGGCATGTCCCATGTGGACTGTATTAGGTAATGCTGGTTGATTATGGTGGAAAATTGGTTTTTGAAGTGAAAGCTTCTTTAGCCGCGTTGAGCGATTTATAGCAGGGGCAAAACTTACTTACGGATTTGCGTCAACAATTTGACGTTAATTTTAATTTCCGTCGCCAGTCCACATGGACTTTTTTATTTTAGTAGGATGAGTGTGGTCATAGAGGTCTGAAAACTGATATAAAACTTGAAAACAAATGACCGAAATTGGCCGACAGACTTGAGTAAGGTAGCTAGGATGGACTGGATGCGCAAGACGGAGGTCAGAGGTTTGTGGCGCTCCTGTCTTATGAACTGCGATAGGCTTAGTAAAATAAATAAATTAAACATTTATTGTTTTCTCTTTACAAAGATAGGCTTAACATCTGCTTACTTAAAATTATGTTACAACACGTGTTAGAAGCTTTTTTGCGGGAGACTTGAGTCCATATTATGGAAACCCTGGGTTGCAGAGTTGGTTGATTGATTACTATTAATTAGTTACAGAAGCTGAAAACGCCCGTTTATAGCATGATGACCCTCACACAAATATCACCAAAATAAAGTCGATCCTGAAAATACGTCAGTGATTTCGGAATATCATTTCAAATAGGAACACTTATTTAGTGACTAATTTCAGATTGCCTGACATAGCATTGTGAAACATTTTATTACCTTTCACAAGCAGTTTTAACTTCCAAAGGAAGTAGAATATGCACCTAACCCTCGTATATCTCATGTCCATTTACAGTGTCGGTGTAAGACCCTTGCCGTTT
Source organism: Anorthoa munda (assembly GCA_945859665.1). Classification (NCBI taxonomy): domain Eukaryota; kingdom Metazoa; phylum Arthropoda; class Insecta; order Lepidoptera; family Noctuidae; genus Anorthoa; species Anorthoa munda. The sequence goes on along the minus strand of OX243913.1, from coordinate 7,637,285 downwards.
TACTGTTACATGTTAAAGCAAAGTTACATCAGACATGCATCATCGTGTACGCTCAAAGAGTCTTTTAAGAGTTTAAAGAGGTATAAAAGATGTTTGAGCGGTGTGCTTCACGCCTAATACATTGTTAGGGTTTTCCTGACAGTGTGTACATGGAGTGACAAACAGTTTACTAGATTGAAGCTTCAACTGACTAGTCTAATCTTTTTCTTTAAATAGAACCAGTCGCTGTCTGCCTTAGTCTGTTTGTCCACTTATTTCTCCAAAACCACGCAAAGTCAAGAGTGAATAGGTTTTTTCTAGGCAAGCCTGCTTCATCGTCGACCACATCATGGCTTACCATCAGGTGAGATAGTGCTCAAGCATAAGCCTAACAATAAAAATAAAAAAAGTATTTTGATACGTTTTTCTTTAAAAGAAAGAGCGATAAGCAAGGAAGGTTTGTATATTATTTAATTATGTCCCGTGCAAAGCCAGCGCGAGTCGTTGAAATTAAATTACATTACAATGTACAGTAGAGGTAAGTTGAAATTAAATTACAAAGAAACATACAAAATTATCTTAAAACTGTGATCACTTAAACATTACCTACAAAAAACCGGCCAAGTGCGAGTCGGACTCGCACATGAAGGGCTCCGTACCATTATCGCAAAACACGAGCGTGTACCTGCTGCCGTTATTAATATCGAGCAAAAAACGGCCAAAAAATCACGTTTTTTGTATGGGAGCCCCCTATAATTTATTTTATTTTAATTTAAAAATTATTATGTTTTTAAAGTAAATATTCAACTAAACAATCTGTGAATATTTCAAGCGTCTACCTGTTGCCGTTATTAATATCGAGCAAAAAACGGCAAAAATATCACGTTTGTTGTATAGGAGCCCCTTTAAATATTTATTTTTTATTTCTTTTAGTATTTGTTGTTATAGCGGCAACAGAAATAAATCATTTGTGAAAATTTCAACTGTCTAGCTATCACGGTTCATGAGATACAGCCTGATGACAGACGGACAGACAGACAGACGTTTACCATCGCGAAGTACGTTGTCACGAAAGTTCTTTACTGCGATGTATGTTACTACGAAAGTTTACAATTGCGACGTACGCTGTCGCGAAAGTTCTTTACTGTGCACGATTGCAGTTTCCATAACACGCTATTGCAATTTAGGACACTGATACTGGTGGATACTGGTGATAGTGGAAATATTATATTGTTGGACATGACTAACAAATGAGCAAAAATTGTAAGCAAATTTTATTATAATTGAACCAAAAGTAATATTAATAAAATAAACATAAAACAAAATTCATGTATCTATCTAATTCTTATATTGAAGATTATAAGGAGGGACTTGCGTACCAATGTTACACAAAAAAACATAATTAGCCCTGATGAAGGTTTTAGGTGTTATTTATGTTAGTAGATTAGGTATCTAGTGTGTGATATCCTTAGATGGGCACCTATATTAATTTTGATTTAGTTGATTTTGAGACTGCAACCTATCTTGGAATGTTTACATTGCTGAAGTAAGCAGGAGGGTGTTTTGCTTGTTTCGATCTCTGAAGCGACTCCAGAAGTTATTGCCTTTCTCAACTAAAACTTAGAGTAGAGAAAGCCAGCTCTTGCTCAGTCTCTTCTTATTCCTCTTCTTGACTATGCTGATGTCTGCAGCCTTGATGTGACTAAGGAACTTCTTGATAAGCTCAAGCGTTTGCAGAATGTAAGAATCGCTTCATTGCATATTTTATTTGCTGTCAGATAACCCAATCATTGGTTATGCCTTTGTACATAAGTTGTCTTTCTGTATTTGTATATGTTTGTTTTGTGAATAATAAAATATATGAATATTATAAATCGAATTAGATAGATAGATACATGAATTTTCTTTATGTTTATTTTATTAATATTACTTTTGGTTCAATTATAATTAAATTTTGCTACAATTTTTGCTCATTTGTTAGTCATGTCCATCAATATAATATTTCCACTATCACCAGTATCCACCAGTATCAGTGTCCTAAATTGCAATAGCGTGTTATGGAAACTGCAATCGTGCACAGTAAAGAACTTTCGCGACAGCGTACGTCGCAATTGTAAACTTTCGTAGTAACATACATCGCAGTAAAGAACTTTCGTGACAACGTACTTCGCGATGGTAAACTTTCGCAGTAACGTACATCGCAGTAAAGAACTTTCATGACAACATACTTCGCGATGGTAAACTTTCGCAGAAACGTACATCGCAGTAAAGAACTTTCGTGACAACGTACTTCGCGATAGTAAACTTTCGCAGTAACGTACATCGCGGTAATGAACTTAGCAACAATGGGGTACACTCCGCAGATTGATTTTTGTTTACGTGTATGTATTGCATCAAGTATGGGCGAAGCCTACGTGCTTAGTGTAATTAAAAGGAAAGCGGCAAAGGCATCATTTTGCGTCGTAATGTGGTGCGAAATCCAATAGTAAATGAAACCGTTGGTAATAATAAATGGAGTAACGTCATCAGTAAACCTTTACGTGCTATCGAAATAAATTGTCTGGCGTTGCAAATACAAACGTCATTGTATGCCGGCTGATATTGATAACGATGGTTGATCATAATAATTATGAATATAAAAAACATTACTATTTCGAGAATGTAAAGGGATGCCAATGTTAATATTTTATGGTGTACAAGTTAATATAGATAACAGGTAATATTTGGTTTGTTTTTTTTTGAGAAAATGTAGGATTATATGAAATTCGAAAAATCGTGGCAAAACTAGTCATGTCTTACAGTTATAGTAAGGAAAGGCGCCTCTTAAGGTTTGGCACACGAACTATGGAGTATGCACAACGACATCAATCGGCAGTTTCAACTTGAAGATTTAATCGACCTACGTAGGTCTATGCTAGTCGAGGGGACACCTTGGGCTCTAGTTACAATAACATTCTATCAGCGGGAACGGCTATCAAAGACCCAAAATGTTTGGAATGATTACGTGACATTTCGGTAGTACATTTCAATCTTATACATTTTAGACTTATAAACTAAACTTATTGATGACAGAATGTCTTTTTATCTAGGCCCTTTTAAGCCTTTATTCATGCCAAACCACAGAAATCTCAAGTGCCAATCACTGCTAAAGTTCCTCCGTCTCTAAGTAAAGTCTACAATGAAAACTTGAACCACAATTCCTCGAGAACATTCTCACAAAACAATAGAAAACTTCGTTCTAACTTCACAATGATTAAACAAATGTTAGTGTAAGAAGTAATTTAACCAAATCCGGAAAAATTAAAGCAAGTTAGGAACCGCATTAAGTCAATGGCTTCAAATCATTAGTTCTGTAATTGCGGCGCCATCGTCTCAACGTTTTCCATTATCTTGCACGTCGTGAACAGTAGGCACCTACTCTTACTACTGTAGTGTTAATTAGTAAAGTTGTTTCGTACATTCCTCTAGGCTGTGAACGAGGGTAGGATCGTGTACAGAGTTCTATTTATTCAGGGTGTCTTCAGAGGGTGAAAGTAGGTACTCATGAATACGAACAACTTCCAATCTAGAACCAACTTCAAATTATAAAATCAACTTATAAAACTAAAACTATGTAATTACACATGTGAAAAAAAAATAGGGAAAAAAAAACAAAAACAAACAAATTATGAAAAAAAAACATCTATACCGTGCGTTTATGTTCGCATCGCATAATTCGACAAAGTACCTAACAAATTGTTTTTAAAGTGAAACTTCTTAGATGGAGATTCGATAAAGTTGGATGAGAATTGAGAGTGAAATTTCAAGGACGCGTCACGTTTCGTTACATGAGAGCTTCATTCGCTCCCCTACTCTCATACTATATCTCTGCTGTTTATTTTTTAAAAGCGTTACTTCTATTTCGAGAACGTTCGTGCAAGCGCAATTATATAAATTTAATTTAATAATTTTAACTCGCAAATAAAATAACTTTTAACAATATTATACGTAATAGTTAGTCTTTGGAACTATTACATAAAATATTATTAAAAAATTGCGCAAAGTGCTCATGTGCATGATAAATTTCACCAACTGAAAGATTTCCAGTAGATAAACACCCTGACATCCCAATAGTTCTGTTTCTAAGGAAAAAAAGAGAGCGTGCGTTTTCAGACACAGATCTCTCAAGCAAAATAAATACTCTACTCTGCGTGGATCGAACTTGTGATCCGTAATGTAGAAGAGTCAATCACTCAACCGCTTTGCACAGTGAAATGTTGGATCGTGGTAGGTATGGCGTAAATTTTCCCTGTAAGAAAAAACTTAGAACTGCTAAGTACCTACCTGTTTAGCGGCTTATTCAAATTCGTGATAGAAGATTTACTAATAAGTTGCTTTTTATACCAAGTGTTCAGAGATTTTAATGAATGATTTCTCAATTAAGAATTTGTAGTTGGGTATTTGTCAAACTCATCTTTAGCCTAAAAAACTGCCAAACTTTAAAGTACGCGTAACGTAACGTGCTTCAAGCAAAATGCCAAATTCAGAAACCAGCCCTAAAACTGCAAATGAGTAATTTTCGTTCTCAATCTCTAATTAAAAACCGTTGCGACGAAAAGAGCACAACTGGTCCATCTTAAAACTTATAACCCTCATCAAAAAACTATAGGACAAATCTAATACACCCACCACTCCAACATCTCTCACACACAACTCCACACAGGAACAAAATAACAATTACTCTACAAATTGAAAAGCCAAATAATTTGTTCCACACGTTTTCATAATTCCCGTGTAACCCAGATTTAATAACTTCTTAGCAAGCGTGCTCCATCGTTATAGTTTACTATCTGATGAGATAGTGATCGTTTAATCACTAGGCAAACAACTGAAAAAAATAACGTTTCTTTGAAGGATCCGGAGAGAAGTTACCAGGAAAAAAACTGGCTTAGAGAATTACCAAACTGAAGAGGCAGTGATCCAACACGACCAAGCATGTCTATTTTACCGTAAAAGCAGACAAGCCCGAGATAATTGAAGACTGCGAATTGGTCAATGTATAGTGGGATGTAGATTTTAAGTAAGCGTGCTTCACTGTCGACCACATCATCGCTTTCTATCTGGCAAGATAGTGGTCAAACGCGAGCCTATCGTTATATAAAAAATAAAGATGTCCCCAGCGTACGTAACAGTCGGAAAGATCGGCTGTTGAAATGTAAATTAAATTGGGCGAATCATAAAAACTGTTTTTGATTCGTTTCGATAATTTATCAGATCAACACCATATTCTAGTTGAAAGATTGATAATTCAAGAATGTTTTCGTATATGGAAATGTGGTGACGAGAACGCATTAAATACAAAACCTAAAACTATTTATATATCTTTTTTAATAGATGTGAAAAAAAACATTTTATTATACATTTTGGAAGAGCTCCAAAATTTCAATCACCATGTATATTCATTAAATTTGGTCACAGCGATGCAAATTACGACTTGTTACAAACATTGATTTCCATTTTATTCCTCGTCAGCGAAAGTTTTTATACGTTTTTAATCCGCCATGTTAAAGTTAATCCGCAGCATATTCTATCTACGTTTGAATGTGAAAATACAAAAGTTTAGAGGATTTAAATATTGTAGTATCGTTAAAAAATATTTTGAAATTGTACCCCGTCCACAGTATAACAACATTCGCGTGTTTTAAGACTCATCCCAAACACGTTATCCTTTTCCATTCTTAATTATTTATTGTTCACAAACATACACACACAAACTCGTTCAATAAGTTCAAGTACAAAATAAATTTAAATAAATGGATATTGTTTTACTTCTTAAACTACAATGGTATAACTACACGTAGCAATGCGTTGAAATAAGTACCAACATGTAGCAATTTCGTAGCAACAGCGCAGCGTAGCAGCTTCGTAGCATGAGTATCGTAGCGGGCTGGTGATGTATTTTTGATAACATCACTTTTACGATAAGTAGAAACATTAAATATCGATGCACTAAAATTAATAACAACCACTCAACGATCCAATTTACTGTTGTTAACTCTCAACTCATTCCAATTTTAGAACTCGCGCAGCGTTATAAATCCAGTGTTATTATTTCATCAGAGTAGCGTTGCAGGACTAAATTTGTATGAAAAGCAAGTTTTGGCACGAACATGCGAGCGTTATCTCCGTAGTGTTGTTAATCGCAACTCATGAACTATTCGTGCGGTAACTTAATGTTGGCAGTTAAATTCAATTGAAACAAAACTAGCAAGACATTGTGCCGTTGCAGTTGGTGTATGTAGTTGGCTAGGTTTTCTGGCCGCGACCATTCAATTACGTGGTTAGAGCCGCACAGAGAGAAATTGGGCAGCCATTTTGAATATGTTTGTTAATTTTTTTTGGGCACCGACTACACTAGTTTTGAAAAATTCTGGGAACGCGTACAACAGATAGATGATTGGTTGAGACAGATGGTATGAATGCAGAAATTTTGCATTTTTTACACAGGACAATTTCTAGCAGTTCACCGATTATTCAACTAACAGAAATACTAAAACTAGTGGTGCGTATAACCTCTAGAAGGTTTCTAGTAAAAATCACACGCGCTTGAACCTAAATTATTAGAGTAATCTAGGCTATAATTGCTGATTCAGCAGTGCTAATTTGAAGGACAATAATAGGTACGCAGATGAGACGAAAGGCAATGGATAAAGTTCAATTTACTAATTATGCCACATACCTTTGAAACAGCGATTCCCATGCAGATGCAGATGGATGTCACGTTCGGGAAGTTCAGCTCGCAGACTCCATACACTATGCTGGCCAGCGGTACACAACACAGTAGGTCTAGGTAATACGGATAACACTTTCATGTAGGTTCGATTAAGAGGGTTGGGCGAGATGATGAGTGATGACCGACGTGCGCGCACCCAACCGTGGTTAAAACGAGAAGACGACGACAAAAATGGCCGGCGGCCGGTCGTCAGGCGGCGGCGTGTTTACGGTGGCGCCACCGCGCGGGATATCACCAAAACAACGATATGTGACACTTAATTAGTAAGTGGAACCATTAAACCAATGCCTCTCAATCGTCCTTTGGTGATGTAATAAAATAAATTAGCAAGCGTAACCATTTTCCCCGGCTTGAAAGTTCCCACTTTCGAAACACAAAAGAAAAGTAAATAAAGTTGCAGATCATCACAACCCTACCAAAAGTTATGAGAACTCTAAAGTTGCGACTCTCTATTACAAATAAGAATATTTAACTAACTATTCTACGCGATAACTAAATCTAATACTGCACATTGGTGCACGTTAAAATTTAATATTAATGTAACGAAACCTATTGCGTTGGCAAAGGGCACAACTTTACTACCGGGCGACTCTGAAGGATCCCGCTTTTAGTCTTTACGGATGCGACTCTACAAACTCCGTTTTTATCTGGAAATATTTCTGTAATTACTCCTAACGGCCATTGCAGAGGCATCACATTGTCCTGCATGGAGACGACAACCATACCGACCCGTATTGGATTGGCAGGGGTGTTCCATTTCTGTTTGGATTGTAGGGTGTGCAAGTACTCTTGGCGCCACCGCTTCCAAAAAGATTGGACCATTTTGTCAGTTAATTCATAACGCGAAATAAGATGTAACCGCGTTTCATTGACTTCGCGGGCGGGGAAAAATAAAAGAGGTTTCGTATGCAAGAAGTGCGCCGGCGATAATGAAGTGGGCTCTGACGGATCCGAGCTGATCGCATACAGAGGCCTCGAGTTTAATAAAGCTTCTATTTGAGTTAGTATAGTGTTAAGCTCATCAAAACTAAGAATTTGCTGACCGATAACTTTGCAGAGATGCGTTTTGACACTCTTTACTTCACTTTCCCAACAACCACCAAAATGTGGAGCTCTACAGGGGATGTTTTTAAGTGTTATTCGATGCTCTGCAAGTTCTCTTTCCCATAAAGGGTGATACTCTTTAGCCAAGAATTGGTAGAGATCTCGTAGATAGGATTTGGCTCCAATAAAATTGGTAGCGTTATCTGTGTAAAGACACTGAACCGGCCCTCTACGCGCCAGGAAGCGTTTAAAAGCGGATAGAAAGCTCGCAGTGCTAAGATCTGAGGCAATCTCAAGATGCAGAGCACGAGTTGTCAGGCAGGTAAAAAGGCAGATATACGCTTTCCTCGATTTTTGACCTCTAGCACGTATCGACGTGATCAAGAAAGGTCCCGCGTAGTCGCAACCTGTTTGAGAGAAAGCCTTAGGAGCCGACTCAACGCGAAAACGTGGCAAATCCGCCATTATAGGAAAGGTAGGTCGCGGCTTTGCTCGAAAGCAAAGGTTACAATTAAAGGTAATGTGACGTGCAATACGTCGCGCGGACAGGATCCAATACTTCTGTCGTAAGAGAGATACGAGCAAGGTTGGTCCTGTGTGGAAATTTTTCACATGATAGTGGGAAACTAAAAGTTCCACTATATGATCTTGACGCGGAAGAAGGATCTGATGACGCGAGTCAAATTCTAGCTCAGAGTTTGCAAGGCGACCTCCAACGTGGATAAGTCCTTCGTGGAGGAAGGGACTTAGCCTTTGTACTGACTTAGAGCACAACTCATTGCGGGCTAAGCGATCGAGATCAGCTTCAAAATGAATCCTCTGCACAGATTGCCACACAATAAATTCAGCGAACTCTAGATCAGACGCGGTAACGGGCCCTCTAGGGAGTCGTTTGATAAACTTATAAACGAAGCAAATGGTTTTTAAGTATCTCAACCAGGACGAGAATCTAGTAGATCGAGCGTATAAAATGTTGTCGGAAGGAGGACTTCTGTCCGAGCATCCGTGCGATAGCGCAGGTAACGCCACTGGCTTCATTTCGGGAAGCTCTTGCGACTCGCTTGAAACGAATGGTTTGATCGGCCATTCAGCGCGCGGAAGTATAAGCCACGGCGGTCCATTTAGCCACAACGGATGATGTACTAATTGAACAGGCGTTAAACCGCGAGAGAGGCAATCACTAGGGTTTTCAGACCCTTTCACATGGAAGAAGTGATCTGCCGAAAGATTCTCATGAATCTTAGCGATACGATTGGCTACGAAGGTGTGCCATCGATGCGGTGCGGAATGAATCCAACTCAAGGTTACAGTTGAATCCGAGAAAGCTACGACTGCCTCAATGGCGTGCCGAGCTGCGAAAAGATTATATACTCGCTTTATCACAGTTGATAAGAGGAATGCGGCGCATAACTCGAGACGAGCTAGCGAAACTACTTTCAGTGGCGCGACTTTAGATTTTGCACACACCAGCGAAACGACGATCCTACCGTCGGGTCTGACAACATGGGCGTAAACCGAACCACCGTAAGCTTTCTCACTAGCGTCGGCAAAACCGACGAGTGAGAGCCTACAGCGTTCTACGACGCCGACATGTCGCAAAAATCTCAGTTCAGAGATAATTGGCAGTTCAGCGTGAAATTGTTCCCACAGACGAGCAATGCGAGGTGGGGGGACGTCATCCCATCCCAGTTTGACAAGCCAAAGCTCTTTGATAAGAAGCTTGGCGTATAAAATTATCGGTGCCACGAGTCCTAAAACGTCGAAAAGACGTGCAATGGAAGAAAGAATATTTCGTTTCGTGCAAGGGCGAACACTAGGGTTTACCTGGAATACGAAACAATCCTCATCCGGGAACCAACGAAGTCCCAGTATTTTCTGTGTCGGATCTTTACTTAGGTCCACGCTCTGTGAAAGTCGTAAGGACTCTGGAATATTCTGAAGAACATCGACACTATTGCTAGACCACTTCGTCAGCTGAAAATCTCCGAGAGAGAATATTTTTATCAGTTCACGAGCCGAGTCTATAGCCAGCGCAGTGCTAGGTATAGAACTAACTATGTCATCCATGTAAATATCTCGCTGCAAAATGTCCCTGGCGAGAGGTAACTGCGTTCCTTCATCCTGACATAACTGTTGGATAGTGCGAATAGCTATAAAAGGACTACACTTTAATCCAAAGGGAAGCACTGAAAACTGATAAATTTGAAGTTCTTCTTCCTCATTAAACCGATATAAGATACGTTGAAGCGAACGATCTTGTGGGCGTATACCTATACGTAGGTACATAGATTTTACATCTGCGGAAATAGCGACACTAAAAAGCCTAAAATTTAACAAGATGTTAAAAAGGTCAGCCTGAAGGACTGGACCTGCATACAGGATATCATTGAGCGAGGTACCGTTATCTGTACATGCACTGGCATCTAGGACCACGCGCAACTTAGTGGTCACTTTATCCTCTCGAATAACAGCATGATGAGGAATATAGTACTCCATTTCTCGCTCCTTACAATTTCGTTTGGCCAACCCACATTCAGGTACGATATTCTGCACCAAAGAAATATAACTGTTCCGTAGATAATCCCGTATGACGTCATCATAAAGAAGCTTGACGTTAGGAAGCGATTTAAGTTTACGTTCGAGGCTATGAAATCTCTTGCGAGCTATATCAAAAGATTTTCCTAACGCCGACGCGTCGGTTTTCAGTGGTAAAGCTGCAATATACTTGCCATTTGGAGCGCGGGTAATTGTGCTACAATAAAACTCTTCACAGTTTTTATCATCCACACTCCCAATGGACGAAGCAGTAACATCTTCAATCTCCCAAAACTTACGAAGATCGAAGTTATCGAAAGAACTCGCAAAGAAAGACAGAGTGTCAGTTGGAGGTTCGATAATAGGTGCTTCTCCTAGAAGTATGTAGCCAAGCGCAGTCTCCAATGCGTCGGGGCAACCGGGTGCGCTAGTCACGTGACCGGGTCGCAATAACTTAGCGAACAACGTGACCCCAAGTAACATGTCAATATTACCTGGCACACCCCAGCTGTCATCAGCGAGTAGTTTAGGATCAATATGCTTCAATTCGGCAGTATCTATAGCACCCAGAGGAAGCTGACCGGTTATCTGATCCAAGACTAAAGCATCAATTTCATACCTAGGCTGCGAGCAAAACCGTGAGCTGAACGTAAGATTCACCGAGCCGCGAACGGGCTGCGACGTGCCACCAATACCACGAACGGTAGTTATTGAGTCCGTATGTACAGTTAGACCGAGCATACGGCAGCAACGCGATGTCATATAATTCTTTTGCGACCCAGGGTCCAAAAGACATCTAACCACCACGCCCTTACCCTTCCTACCCGCCACTAACACCTTGGCAGTAGCCAGCACTTCGGTACTACGTGTGGCCTGGACTTGAGCAGAAGAATGCGTACACAACGACACACGATCAGAAGTAGCTGGGTCGGCCGCAGAAACGGAGGCTGGGTCGCTAGCGGGCGCCAGCGCAGGGGCTTGCGTCGATTGCTCAAAATGCAATAAGGAATGATGCTTACCGTTGCATTTCCTACATGTTGACTTAGATAGGCACTTAGAGACGGTATGTTGGCTACTTAGGCAGTTAACACATCTGTTATTGTCCTTTACAAACTTAAACCTATTATCCGCGCTCAACTTTTGAAACGCTTTGCACGTAAACAAGTTTTTATGCGTGGATTGACAAAGCGAACACTTAGATTCAGTAGCCACAAACACCTGCGAGACCTTAGATGAAGTGCTGGTGCTGGGTCTACCTGCGAGGGCGGGCTTAGTTGCCGCAGAAGAGGAGCGATATAAGATTTTTACTTGTTCACGAACAAACTTTACGAAATAATCATAATCCAACTCTTGTTGATTACGAAGTGACATTTCAAAATGTTTTGCTGTATCTGAGTCTATTAACTTAAGACCCCAATGAATAAATATAAAATCATCTAAGTTAGGTATTTTCAATTGTTTGAGTCCCGCAACCGTAGAAGTTAATTTATCGAAACCTTGTTCCATATTAGCGGGTGTCGGTCCGAACGACTTCAGTGAGAACAGCTGATTTAGATAATTAGTGGCGAGCGCGCGAGTATCGAGGTACTTTGCGACAAGCGCATCCCAGACAACGCGGTAGTTATCGCCAGAAGGTACAATACCTACTGCCACATTCCTAGCCTTTCCTTTTAAACAACTCAACAGATAATGAATGCGATCAGAATCTGATAAATCTGCGTTCGTATGTATAATACGTTTGAAAGTCTCATGAAAGAAAGGAAAGCTCTGAATATCACCGTCAAAGGTAGGCAGCTCAATTTTAGGTACCTTTATATGATAAGCATTAGAGCTCGCTGTCGGGCTAGGTTCCTTGGAAACATTTGATTCAGTTAATGAAGCTAAAGTAATTTTTATCTCACCGACCAACTCATCAAATGAATGGAAGGCATTATAGCTTACTTCGCACTTTGGATCAAATGTCAATTTTAACATATTTATCTCGTCCATTATTTCATTGAATTCGCTACGTAATCCGTCAATTTGTTTAGCCTGAGCAATAAAAGATTTACGTAATCTTTCGGTTGTTAAAGATTCTGTTGAATCCAAAATCTTTTGAACCCGCGCGAAATACGCGTCGCGTTTACCTTCCAACAATCTAAGTTTAACCTTGTCAGTCATGGTGAACAGAAGTTAAAAATAAGGGAACAAAAAAAACTCAACAAATCTTTATCTTATACGGAACCCGCGTAAGTGAAATTAGTGGTCCAACCAAACCGATAACTCAACGAAAGATTTTATAACTTAAGTAAATAATAGTACGGAACGATCCATCCGTACACGCGAACCCTAACAATAATAAATTGTAAGGTGAAAAAAAAGAATATAAATCGTGCAAAGTTTGAACCGCGTGCAAGTAACAAAGTCTAATACCAATAAAATAGTAAGCACGCAAAATACTTTAAGAACGTACCTATCTATAACATATTTAATGATTAGCTTAGAGATACCTACAACCCAATAATTAGCATTTATGTCGGATGAGACGCGATAATATATATATTTTTTTTCTTTTGTACTTCTATTTATATGAGATTAACTTACTCAATACATAGAATATGTACAGATTCTTAACTAACAATAAGTTAAGTGTGAAACTTAGAAACAAGTATGGTACTTATTTCCGTAAGCGATGCGATTGTGTTCGTAACGAAATACCTTCGTAAAAAACAATAAAGTTCCTAACAAGTAAATACGCAGATGACCGTTCGAAGTAAGTTATCTAGTAAGTACTACGTTTACAAAGTTAGGTGCGGGGGTGATATGTATAAATATACGGCTGTTTCCTATGAGGAGAACTAAACGCGTAAAGTTTATACAAATCTGTTATTTTACCTGAAGGTTCCTATCAAAAGATCAAGTTACCTTACAAAATAAAATAACAAGCGACGCAATGATAATTTGGTTAATTGCAATAATTAATCAAATGCGGTTGAGTCTCGAATTATAAAAAATACCTACTCGTACAATACGAGTATAGTAGGCATTTACTTAACGAACCAACAGTAGAAGTGTATCATACAATAACAATCAATGTCATTCATTCAGCCAATCTAGATTAGAATAAAAATATATAAAAGTTTCTAATACGTAAATAAAAATTAGCCGTAAGATAACAAAGAACTGGAATATTCCACAGTCAGTAGGCCAACTTGACGATTGTTATACCAGACTACCCACAATTTTCATACACGAACAAAAAAATATGTAACTACGCCGAAAATAACTGATTTATTAAATAAACTTATTTAGCGATATGAATCAACGTTGATATTCAATTAAATGTATTTTTCGGAGTTTAGTTTCAATTAGTGAAATTAAAGATTTAAGTTAACAATTAATTTGCCGGTAGAAACTACTACATGCAAGGCAGCCAGCCTTATTCCCAACGCAATAGAGGCGAGAGTTGTATGATGATCTGCAATTAATATGGAAATTTCCCAAACTTTTTGCTTAAAATTTGACTTTTAGAACTTAAAAATAGGCTGTAAATAGGCCCAAATTTAATGTATCCAGCACGAAGGACCAAAATGGTGCGTATAACCTCTAGAAGGTTTCTAGTAAAAATCACACGCGCTTGAACCTAAATTATTAGAGTAATCTAGGCTATAATTGCTGATTCAGCAGTGCTAATTTGAAGGACAATAATAGGTACGCAGATGAGACGAAAGGCAATGGATAAAGTTCAATTTACTAATTATGCCACATACCTTTGAAACAGCGATTCCCATGCAGATGCAGATGGATGTCACGTTCGGGAAGTTCAGCTCGCAGACTCCATACACTATGCTGGCCAGCGGTACACAACACAGTAGGTCTAGGTAATACGGATAACACTTTCATGTAGGTTCGATTAAGAGGGTTGGGCGAGATGATGAGTGATGACCGACGTGCGCGCACCCAACCGTGGTTAAAACGAGAAGACGACGACAAAAATGGCCGGCGGCCGGTCGTCAGGCGGCGGCGTGTTTACGGTGGCGCCACCGCGCGGGATATCACCAAAACAACGATATGTGACACTTAATTAGTAAGTGGAACCATTAAACCAATGCCTCTCAATCGTCCTTTGGTGATGTAATAAAATAAATTAGCAAGCGTAACCAACTAGCGAGTCCCAATACAAAAGCTACGTGATCGGTTTTTATATGTAGGTATTTTTTAAACTTTGCCCCACACTAGGAATTTGTTTACTGTCTTAGTGTTGCAGTGGCTAAGACTTCTCATCTCGTGCTTGAGGTCATGGGTTCAAGGCCAAACAAGTACTTATGAGACTTTTTCAATTAATAAGTAAATTTATCTAACCCGCCTTTAGCAAACGCGGTGTTTACTGCTCGTGTCTTCTCTGTATAAGAATTTCCTTTGCCCTGAAGAGGAACGGTAACAGGCTGCTATTATTATTATTTATAAGCTATTTGAAAATAAAAACTAAAATTTAATAAAATAACTTATTAGCATGAAACACAGAGTTATGACTAAAATTGCGAGGTCTCCAGTCCAGTATGTTTCTATTTACTCCTAACTAGATAGACTACATTCAGCCAAAATAATTCTTATTTTTTTTTTTTTTTTTTTTTTTTAAGTGACGTCTCGCAGTTTACAATCCAAATGATTGGTTACTGCTTAACCGGGCTATCCTGTGGAGACTAAACTAAGCCTCCAGCCAGGCACAAAGTTCTAAACCTAAGCGACTACGCTGAGGGCTACCCCAGGTGGGGTCGAACCTCGGCTCAGGGCGTCGCTGGAAGGGACAGCAAGGGGACAAGCTGGATCTTGATTATTATTGCTAATATTGATTCTACCATCAGTTCGTAAGGTACCTACTGTGGAGAAGAACTGACAAGAAACTCCACTATCACTATTTTGATTTTGTTCAGCAATTCGCGGGCTGCATTGAACTACATCGGGGCCAGTGTTACGGGGTTTTCGCGACGGTCCTCGGCGGCGAGGATGGAACGATTTTGTGTGATACGTTTTTATTGTACTAGTTTCCCTACGACTCTCTTGGAGTAGGGTAGTGGCGTCATCGGGAGTGGTGAGAGTGTGCCTTGGTCGGCGAACTCTAGAAATTTTTGAGGGTTCGTAGCGGGTGGCCTCTTTTATAAGGGGGTTTTTATGTTTAACAGCAGTTTCGAAGAATCGCTTGGTAAGGCGTTTCGTGAACTGCTGTATCGTGGGCATTTTCATGTCCACGTGGAGTTCTTGATTACGGACAAACCAGGGAGCACCCGTGATTTTCCGGAGAAATCGGTTTTGAATTACCTGTAGCCTGTGAATGTGGTGGGGTTTGGCATGTGCGAAGACAGCGCAGGCATAGGTCATGATGGGACGGATGACCGCTGTGAATGTGCGCAGTTTGCACCTAAGTGACAATCTGCTGCGCGCGTTCACCATCCCGTGGAGTCTGCCCATAGCGAAGGCGGCCCGCGAGCGTGCCGCCTGTATGTGCTTGGCGAAAGTGAGGTGGTTATCTAGTATGACACCTAGATATTTGGCTTGCTCCTCCCAAGGGATCGGCTTGCCATACATGGTGATAGGTTTTGGGGGAATGGGGTTTTTAAAATTAAAGTTGTATTTTCTGTCAGGTCTTGAGAAAAGGACAGCCTGACTTTTATCGGGGTTTACTTCTATCCTCCAGAGCCTGAACCACTTGCCCAGTGCGTTTACAGCTCTTTGGAGTTTTAGAGAGATGGACTTTGGTACACGGCCGGAGCAATAAAGGGCCGTGTCGTCGGCGAATAATGCCAACTGTGTTGTTTTATTTTTCGGGATATCACTGGTGTACAGTGTGAAGTTTAATGGGGATAATACTGAGCCTTGAGGGACTCCAGCTCGTATTGGATGAGGGGCGGAGAGTTCGCCCTCGACTCTATAGCGGAAAGTGCGGTTCGACATCCAGTCTCTTAGTATAAGCACTAGGCGGTCTGGAACGCCGAGTTTGTAAAGCTTGTATACTAAGCCATTGTGCCAAACTTTGTCGAACGCTTTCGCTATGTCGAAGAACACGGCACCCGTCATATGACCACGCTGGAACCCAGCACTGGTATGTTCTACGATGCGGTGGACTTGTTGGACACATGAATGTTCAGAACGGAAACCGAACTGTTCATCAGGAATGAGGCCCTTTCTTTCAGCAAAGTCTCTGAGACGCTTATAAATAATCCTCTCATAGACTTTACTGAAGGTACTGAGCAAACTTATGGGGCGATAGCTTGTAGGCTCCGCTTTTGGTTTACCCGGTTTAGGGATGCCTATTACGGCGGCTTGTTTCCACACTTGTGGGAAGATATTATTACTTAATGCAGCGTTAAAGATGGCTGTCATTAGAATAATGATTTGGGCGGGGAGTAGTTTAATCACCTTATTGGTGATGCCATCTAGGCCAGGGGCTTTACGATGGTGGAGCTTTTTGATGATTTCCTCTACTTCGTCTGTAGTGACGGGAGGTAGGGGGTCATCTGGGTCTTCCACTGGGGGGAGGGAGGTCCTACGTTCGACTTCTGCATCCACCATATCAATGTGGGCTTGGTCTACTGGTTGGGAGCTGGGTGAGCATTGAAGTTCGAGGCTGGCAGCCAGACATTCGGCTTTCTCAGAGTTTTCGAATGCTACACTCTTATCAGGGCGATTGAGAGGGGGGATATCTGTCACTTCAGTGGAGCGTAATTTCCTCTGAAGGTGCCAGTACGCATGTTGGTCGGGTTCAAATTCGCTTAGCATCTTTTCCCATGACTCAGAACGATGCTCAGCAATACGTTTCGATACAGCACGCTGCAGTCTACGCATGTGAGCCTTGTGTGCGACACAGGGAAAGGTACTATAGGCACGGACAGCCGCGTTCTTCTCGGTTATCAACCTCCGTACATCGTCCGGGAGTTTCCCTTGCTGGGTGTCCAGCACTGGAACCTCCCTTGAACATTCGTCCAGGACAGATTGTACGTGTGTTGTAAGCGAGTCGATCGCCGCTGTCGTGTCAGCGACTGTTTCTAGGTGGTCGGGGATTGCGTCTAATTGGGGTGACTTGGTGGATTTCAGTTTATCACTTACTTTCCTCCAGTCAATGACCTTTTTAGTAGGTATAGGCTGTCCTTGGTCTGGGAAGCCTGAGCGACTATTCAAATGCATAATCACGGGACGGTGATCGGAATCTAGTTCGTGAAGCGTTTCTATAGAGTTCAACCTAAGGTTTACATTCTTAAGTAACGCTATATCGAGAATGTCCGGATTATGCGAGGTTATTCCTGGGAAATGAGTAGGACTCATCGGGGCGATGACGTCATAATGAAGATGTGCACTTAGATCCAGTACCAACTTCCCTCTAGGGTTGGTAACGGTACTGTTCCAGGCTGGGTGTTTGGCATTGAGGTCACCCGCTAATATGATAGAATCACTTAAGCCAAAGAGGGCATTAAGGTCTTTTTTGAGGCCTACAGGGTTGTCATTTGATGACGCCGAGGGAGGGGGGCAGTATGCGGAGATGATGGTGATCGATTGATGACCAGTCATTCCTAGCCGACAGGCGGAGTACTCTAGGTACGAAGTGGGGTCGGGCAGAGTAATTGGAATGCAATGGAGCGCTTTCCTATAATAAATAAGGGTGCCACCACCATGTGAGCGTGTCCTATCGTTACGAACTAAACGATAGTTGGCAATTTTAGGGTCACGCCGGTGAGGTTTTAGGAATGTCTCTTGAACGAGGAAGATGTCCAGCTGATGGTCGCGAAGAAAAGTGGCAATCTCATCACGCTGGGTATTAATGCCATTGGCATTGAAGAAACCTATTCTAAGGGAACTGGGTTTTAGGCAATTGTTATTCAATTGCGTACCCATATTCCGTTTTTAAAGGTAAGGCAGTCGAGTTCCTTCGTAATCGAAGGATACCTCATGAAAATTTGAAGGCCAGACATGGGGTTAATGGCATTAGCCGGATTACTGAGTTCAGCGTAAAGAGCTCGGGCTTCTGGGGTCATCCAGATCGAGTATGCGTTGAGTATAGTCTCAGCGACACACCGATAGGATTCCTGGCCGGATTGGGCTATCGGGGGTGGGCGTGCATCAACTACTGTGGTGGGAGCCACTTGGTTGAATTGCACTGGCTTAAGGGCAACGGGAGTCGTTGGTCCCATTGGGATTGTGGTGATTGGCGCTGGGATTTTGAGGTCCATGAGCGCTGGAATTGCCTGGGGGGTGGCATGATTTTCCATCATAGCCGGGAAGGCTTTTTGATGGTTGAGCTTGTTCCAGGGGGAGGATCTCTGGGGGGCGAGTCTCTGCTGAGATTGCGAGGAAGACTCGGTAGTAAGGGGGGCGGCGCGCTGTTGTGTAGCGTCGAAACGCTTGGCCACTTTAGGCGCTAATTTGGGGGCCTTAGGGCAGCCTCTGTAGTTGGCTGGGTGGCCTACTTGCCCACAAAGTACGCAGCTCGGAGGCTCTGCACATTTGGATGGGTCCTTAGGTCTAGTACACTCTTTGGTACTGTGCTCCCCTAGGCATTTAACGCATCTAGGGGTGGCGAAGCAGTTGGCCTGGGAGTGGCCATAGAGTTGGCAGCGGTGGCACTGGCCAACTATGGAGGTCCGATAGGGTTTCTCTATCGAAATCCCTGACAGGGAGCAGATTGATTTAATCCCGAAGATGGGATTGTGACCTTCAGTGTGGCTACAAATAACCAGCACTATGTCGTATACTTGACCTCCTCTCGCTTTGTGAAGGCGATGGACTGAGATCACTGGGACTTTTTGGGCCAGAAGGTCGTCACGGATATCGTCCGTGGCGATCTCTTTGGGAACACGCTTAATGACCACGCGAGTGGGCGTGTCCTCCGGGAGAGCGTAAGTGTGGAATGAAAAGTTTTCACTTTTCAACATACGGGTCAATGACCTAAAGTCACTTGAGGTCGGGACAAGGATTTTGATGCCTTGTTGGCATGAAGTGGCAGAAGTGAAATTGATCTTACGATCAATGCATATGTTGGAAACCTTGTTCCACTTGGCCTTATCTTGCAAGAAGACAGGGGGAGGGCGCTTCTGTTTTTTCTCATTAGCTAGCACCATAGGGCTAGCTGAGCGGCTTGGCCGCTGAGAAGAGGGGGCAGAGGTGGGTTGGGGGGATTGGGTCGACGGCAGGGGCGAGGGGCAGGGGGAGGCAATGGGGGATGAGAAGGGTGTCGACGCCAGGGACCTCTTGGCCTTGGAGGCCTTAGCTTTTTTAGCTTTCCTCTTATTGCCTGGGACGGGTGTGAATCCGTCTTCAGAGGAGGAGGTGGAGGAGGTGTTCTCGTCCGAGTTGAGGTCTGAGCCTTCCTCGTCCGAGTTATCAGGGACCTCCATAGGAGAGAGTGACGAGATGGGACGCTCGTCAGGTTCGAAGGCCCTGGTCTTCGGGGACGACCTTGGGGCTGAAGCGGGCGGAGGAGAAGGGGAGCGGGGGGAGTCAAGCATGACAATAGGGGCAGTAGCCCTATTGTTGTCGGTATTTGGGTTTTGGCTCTTATCAGCCGGGATGTTGGAGAGAATCTTTTTGAAAGCATCTCCATGCTTCTTTTTAAATGCCTGGTCTTTTAGGCAGACTTCTTGGAAGAAGTCTAATAATAGAGATGGCCACTCCATCTCTATTAGAATTCTCTAATTATAAGAAAAACAAAAAGGAAAGGAAAACAATCGTTATCAGTTACTAACTGTAACTGATAAGAATGTAAACAAAACACAGTATGGAGTATTTATCACATACGATAAGAAATAACTAACTAACTATTATTAGAGTTGCGTACAACCCGGGTAGGTACGCCCGGGGGTGTGTGACCTTACCCTCCCAGTCGGGTTAGACTGGGAGGTGAGTGCCTAGGTGAGCCCTAAGCTATGATGTGCCTATCACCAATCTTAATGTGTGATAGGAGCCCTATGGTACTGGGTAGCCCACAGAAGGCGGGTACCCGTGCGTGTGTACCTTTGTCTGGCACGTAGGGGTGGAGACTCCCAGTCGTGCCAGGTGATGTTGTAGCGGAGTCAAGGGTTGACTAGGCAAGACACCAAGGCCAAACCCTCGCTCCCGAATCCAACTGACTGCCGTGCTCTGAAGGAGCTTGGCGGGTGCGTTGGGTCTGCACCCCCTCGGATTTCTGTTGACACCGTTAGGTTTCCACCAGAGGACCACTAAGACCGTGGCTTTTACCCAGACGGGGTCAATAATCGTGCCTAAATCTGTTAAAGAAACTATCTAGTCGTTTCCTATCCTTAAAAGGACCAGTCCGGACTACAAGGTACGCGGTGGTACCGATGACGGCGGTGTGCGAAGCACAAACCGCGGACGCGTCGCGTAGATCGCGACGACACAGGACAGCGGGGTGCGGGCGGCGGGGGGAGCGCAGAGCGAGACGTGCGTTCTCGAACACAGCCGGCGGCGGAATGAAATAATTCTTAAATCTCAAACTCGCTTATATTCTAGTCAATATTTACCTGCGAGACTATTGTTCTCTAAAACAGAAACTATATTACGTATGCAATCCTATTTGGGAGGCATATTGCAGACTGAATATTGTCACAATTGGGTAGTGACGGAAGCACTAGGATGGAGTAGATAGTTTCAGAAGGACGGCTCCATGCAACTAGCGACATACACTTTTAGGCCTCAGTAGAAGTGAGGAGTTTGAGCGGGTGATAAGACAGGTCTTAGCACCTGTCTTATCACCCGCGCAAACTCCTCACTTCTCACGGGCGCGAAGTACCCGTTCATCAAAAATACGAAACTGCCGTATACTTCCAGACGGAAGTGGCTATGGCGGGCACCTAGCGTGTCGTGAAAAATTGGCCTCGATAGCATCGTCTCTGATTAAATCCTGAGGAAACTTGTCTCTATTACCCATTGCAATAAGTCGCGACGCTCTGTGACTCCCTGGACAAGGCCATAGACACGTACTTACGGCGATCCAAACAAATGCCAGTCGCGAGTGCGCTTGCACTCACAGTTCGTAAATGCGTGTCTACGTGTGTGTGTGTGAATGAGCGTTTTCGCTATTTATTTTAAGCTGGCCTTCTGGTTTTATCTATTCTGTGGCACTAGATAGTTGGTACCGTATACGGCTTGTTTCCTATAAAGCCGGGTGCTTCGAAGCGAAGGGAGTCTATGTAGTGTGAACCTATTTGTAGGTAAGGTGCGGGTCGATTGTGGACGCAGTTTAAGCACTAGAAGCCATGTTCTATTGTTATTGGATGATTGGTTAAATGTTATGTTTAGGCTGGTTTCATGCTTATACTGAGAAAATTTGAAGACTATAGCTCCAACCGTTTGGCTGTAAAACCTGTGTGATAAACGACGGAAAGACAGACGGACACGTGAGCGACGGCAATAGGGCTCCATTTAGGCCCTTGGGGTACAGAACCCTAAAGAAAATTAAGCCTAAGAAAAAAACACATAGCAAATCTTTGCGCCAAACTCCCAACATCACAGACATTTCAAACTTGACGTAGAAGTTTGGTCCCACATACGTCGCCAATAAAGTCTGTCAAGAGCCAAACTGTATGATAAGTACAGACGTACGGCATACGTGATTGGAATAAGAATTACACATTACAACTCGTATATTGAACGATAAAGTTTAACATACTTATGTAAATATGTCGCAGAGAGCGGGACCCAGGGATTTTATTTCAAGAGTTTTCCGTTCGTAACTGTTGTAAATTTTAAACGGTCAAGACGCGAAACGGATGTTAAGAGTTTTAACATTCAAGGAAGTGAGTTAAAAATGCCTGTGGTGTTGTTGAGGCGTGTGTTGTACAGGATTTTGTTTGATAATAGAGTTTTGTGAGTCGGTAGATACATCGTGAAAGTGAATTTGAAAGTTTCATTTTGTGGGATTGCTGCTTGGGGCTTTGAAGGTATCTAATGTAAGTCATGAGTAATGAGTGAATGACTTTTGCTCAATTAAAATTTTATTTGTATTATGTATTTTATAAGCTCGGATCTATAATACACAGGGTGAAATACGCTACCAATAAGTCAACCATTCACCAAGGCAGCTGTAGTTATTTGAAATTAAAAGTTTAGATATAATCGCCGTTTATCTTTATTAGATATCTATACTCATCACGCTTGAGGAGTTTCGTTACTTTAACCTTTTGTTATGTCTATAAGATTGTGCGCACAGCTGATTTACTTTACTTTCGTGTTACTATTATGTTTGTTATTTTCGAAACGTGTGTGTCAATCTGCCAAAGTAATGTTTTATCCAGGCTTACACAATTGCAAATAGAAGGCATTCAATTCGAGCCCTAATTACAAAGTCAATCAAGACAACGTGACTGAGGTATTCCGGGTAGTCCTCACTCTCTATACTCGGCTGCAGAGCCTGAATGAGGTCTGTTGTTACCGTATTGCAAACAAATTTGCAACATTGCCCAAAGAGTGCAATTTGCCTTTGACCTTATTATAGTAAACATTTTATTTTGGGCAAATTGTATATAACCGTTAGTTACTGAAATATTTTCATTCAATAATTTCTTAGGATATAATAAAATGTTTTTAGAAAAAGGTAAATATTTCAGCCGCGAGACAAATATGTGTAGTAATAATTTCTACAAGTTTTTTGCAGCTTCGCTTCTGTAGCCTTCCCCATCCCATCATTTTTATCGCGGAAATACTATAATCGGTTCGTTTTTCCGGGATAAAAATTAGCCCACGGTACTACTTTGTTGTCAATAGTGCAAAATTCCAATGAAACAAAAATTTTCGTAATCGGATCAAAACTTCGAGAGATTACCTCCTACAAATCAACAATCTTATGATGTACATCTATTGATATTATTATATATTTATAATTTTCCAATAACGTCTGATTGATTCCGTTCTAATACCAACAACTAATACCATTGGTGTTTGTTTTACCTCATATTTATTTTCTATTATTTTATCCGAACGAACACAATTCAAAACCGTTGCGAATAAAAGAACACAATTGGTCCCTCTTAAAACTTATGACTCTCATCAAAAAACCATAGGACAAATCTAATACACCCACAACTCTAAATTTTTTTCACAGGTACAAAATAACAATTACTCTACAAATTGAAAAGTCAAATAGTTCGTTCCACACGTTGTCATAATTCCCGTGTAACCCAGATTTAATTACTTCTTAGCAAGCGTGCTCCATCGTTATAACTTACTATCTGATGAGAGAGAGTGATCGTTTGATTACTAGCCAAAGAAATGAAAAAAAAAATGTTTCTTTGAAGGATCCGGAGAGAAGTTAAACCGGCTTCAAACTGAAGAGGCATTGATCCAACCCGCCCAAGCATGTCTATTTTACCGTTAAAGCAAACATCTATTTTACCATTAAAGCAGACAAGCCCGAGATAATTGAAGACTGCGAATTGGCAAATGTATAGTGGGATGTAGATTTTAAGTAAGCGTGCTTCACTGTCGACCACATCATCATCGCTTTCCATCTGGCGAGATAGTGGTCAAACGCGAGCCTACCGTTAAATTAAAAAAAAAGTTGTCCCCAGGGTACAAACGCTACCGTAACAGACGGAAAGACCGCCTGTTGAAATGTAAAATAAATTGTGAGAAGCATCAATGCCCAGCTAAAAACTGTTTTTGATTTATTTACATAATTTATCAGATCAACGCCATATTCTAGTTGAATGAATGATAATTCAATAATTAAATACAAAACATAGAACATTTTTTTTATGTTTGAAAAAAACATACATTTTAGAAGAGCTCTAAAATTTCAATCCCTATGCAAAGCACGATTTTGTTCCAAACATTTATTTCCATTTTATTCCTTGTCAGCGACATTTTTTGTACGTTTTTAATCCGCCATGTTAAAGTTAATCCGCGGAACATTCTAACTGCGTTTGAATGTAAAAATACAAAAGTTTAAAGGATTTATAGGTTGAACTTGCAAGGAAAGGTTCTGAGATGATAGTGCTAGGCCCGTACCCACTTCTCCCCCTGCCTTTCTCACAAATTCGTGCATGGATCCGCCAAAGATCAACCGAACTGCATAACAACAGATGGTCACGGGCTACAGACTGTAGACAGTCAAGAACGGCCTTACCGGATGTAAACCCGCGATTAACCAAAAAACTTCTTAGCCTAAGTAGAAATAACCTCAGAATAATCATAGGGACAATTACGGGTCATAGCCCTCTTAACAAACATCTTTTTAACATAGGCGCCACAGACAGCCCACTTTGCAGGGGCTGTTTTGACGCCGAGGAATCAGCTGCCCACGTCATCCTGGACTGCGAGGCCGTGAATTCCCAACGTGAAGAAATCCTCGGAACGGTGAGGTCGCTCCGCGAAGCCTGTGAAGCCCCCAGGAAGCTTCTGCGCTTTTGGACGGAGCTAGGCTGGCTACTTTAGCCGGAAACCCCACGCACAACGGACCAAATGAGAGTCTAAGTGCGGAAAAGGGAGTCCCTCTTCTATTCTATTCTATTCTAGGTTGAAGTTCCGTTAAAAATATATTGAAATTGACAAACACGTTTTCCTATTCCCTGTTTGAAGTCATAATAGTAAGTTTTTAATTATTTATTGTTCACAAACATAATATTAAATACAATGATTTGAGAGTTCAAGTACAAAGTAAATTCAAACAAATGGATATTGTATTACTTCTTATACAACAATGATGTAACTACACGTAGCAATTCTTTGAAATACGTAGCAACATGTAGCAATGGCGTAGCAACACATAGCCAAGGTGTAGCAATAGCGTAGTAGCTTCATAGCATGTGTACCGTAGCGGTCTCTATGCCGTAGCTTCGTAGCTATCATGACTCATGATGTATTTTTCATAACATCACTTTTACGATAAGTAGAAACATTAAATATCGAAGCACTAAAATTAATAACAACCATTCAACCATCCAATTTACTGTTGCTAACTCTCAACTTATTCCAATTTTAGAACTCGCGCAGCATGATAAATCCAGTGTTATTCTTTCGTCGGATTACGTTGCAGGACTAACTTTGAATGAAAAGCAAGCGTGTTGTTAATCGCAACTCCTAAACTATTCGTGCGGTAACTGCAAACAAATGAACTTAATGATGGCAGTTGAATTCAATGGAAACAAAACTAGCAAGAAATTGTGCCGTTGCAGTTGGTTTATGTAGTTGCTAGGTTTTCTGGCCGCGACCATTCTATTACGTGGTTAGAGCCGCGCAGAGAGAAATTGAGCAGCCATTTTGAAAACGTTTGTTTAATTTTTTGGGCACCGACCACTAGTTTAAAAAAAATCTGAGAACGCGTACAACGCGTGGGTTTGAATGCCGAAATTGGTCAAGTAATAGCATTATGTTAGACTGCATTTTTTACAAAAGACAATTACTAGCAGTTTAACGATTATTGAACTAGCAGAAAAAGTAGTGAGTTCTAATGTAAAAGCCGCGTGATCGGTTTTTATACCTAGGTATTTGTTTACTTTCTAAGTAGTGCAGTGGCTAAGATCTCTCATATCGTGCTTGAGGTCATGGGTTCAAGGTCAAACAAGTACTAATATGATTTTTTCAACTCATATGAAATTTTTAGTTTATCTTGGACAATACTGATATCGTGAACTTATAGTTAATAAAAGTTCGAACAACCTATACCCCGCCTTGAGCAAGCGCGGTGTTTACTGCTCGTGCCTTCTCTGTATAAGTATAGTGAATATGTGTATGATTCAAGTAACGCTCAATTTCTTTTTTTATACGAACTGTGTTCTTTTAGATTTACGTACATATTAATATTTTTTAATATAATATCGTTTTGATTAAGAAAATAATTATTGTAAAGTGCACAAAATGAGAGGGCAATTCAATTTAGTTCCAATGCAACGCTTTTGGTCGGAACGAATTGTAACGTCAAAGTCTATAATAACAAAATGTCAGCTATACTTCTTTTCTGATAGCTTGATCTCTGCGACATATGTCAAACTGACGTATACGTTATTGCTAGCCTGTCAACCGCTATTGTTACTGTATTGATACTGACAGCTGTCGCAGAGATCAAGCTACCTTTTGTGAAGTATAGTGCATAGTTGTTGAATCCTTGCGATTAAGTTCAGTTTTATTGTGATTTTGAGCAGATATTGAAGTGGAATTACATTTGTTTTGTTAAAGAGTAGTAGAATGATTCACACGAAAATGACTGAAATATCTATACTTGAAGGAACAATCGGACAATCTGCCGAAAATTTATGTGTTTATGATGGCCACGTATTTCGCATCACATTCGGATTTGACGTCTACTGAAATAAAAGGCGTGAAAGCAGCAAGGTAATTACATAATAAATATTATGTTCATTTGATCTTCCACGCATTGGTAAATTTAGCGTCCTTGGTAAATATAGCTTTAACAAGTTATGTTGTAATGTAATAGAGGTTATAATGATGATACCTGTAAATAATAGCAGATAAACAAATAAATTATACTTAAAGTAAAATAAATACTTACGTCAAAATGGTCTTCACAACAGTATAAACAAGTTGATGGAGATATCATGTCTCTTTTCATGATTTTACACCACTTTCTTCTTACCTTCACACCTCTCGGTACAAGAAAAAACACTTTATTTGTTGCATCTATATTTGTGTTTTTACACAAAAGCACGATACAGTACTGAAAAGTCAGTTTATTGTCCTGTTGCATTATTTAATTGAAGTAAAACCCAAAATATTAACAGATTACAGCCCAAAACACTTCTGCAGCAATTCACTAGTTGTATGTTGTTATAGACTTTGACGTCACGACAAGTGCGCCATAATGGCGGTCGTTTAAAAAGCTGATATCAGCTTACTATTTTAAAACTTTATTTTTTGAACCAAATGTTATTTTTGTGGTGCAGTTTTTTTCACATTTATATAATGATATAAATTATCATGTAAAAATATTAAAAAAAATACATGAATATTCCCTATTCAGTTTGCTTAAAAGTGGGATGGTAACAGGCTGGTATTATTATCATTTATAAGCTATTTAAAAACAAACTAAAATGAAATAATAAACTAGTTAGAATGAAACACAGTTTCAATTATGACTGAAATTGCGAGGTCTCCAGTCCAGTAATTTTCTATTTACTCCTAACTAAATAGACTATATCCAGCCAAAACAATTCTCGAATCTCAAAATCCCGTATATTCTAATCAAAATATACTTGCGAGATAATTATTCTCTAAAACAGAAACTATATTATGTATGCAATCCTATTTGGGAGGCATATTGCAGACTGAATATTGTCACAATTGGGTAGTGACGGGAGCACTAGGATGGAGTAGATAGTTTCAGAAGAAGGACTCCATACAACTAGCGACATACACTCTTAGGCCTCAGTAGAAGAGATAATGAAAAAGCAAGCGATCGTCTTTTGTTAACTCCTAAGGAATATTGTCCTTATTACCCATTGCAATAAGTCGCGATGTTCTGTGATCTGTTTGGACAAGGCAATAAACGCGTACTTAGGACGACGATCTCAAACAAATGCCAGTTGCGACTCACAGTTTGTAAAAGCGTGTCTACGTGTGTGTGTGTGTGACTGAGCGTTTTCGCTATTTATGTTTAGTCGGCCTTCTGGTCTTATCTATTCTGTGGCACTAGATAGTTGGTTCCCTATACGGCTTGATTCCAATACAGCCGGGTGCTTCGAAGCGAATGGAGTCTATGTAGTGTGAACCTATTTGTAGGTAAGATGCGGGTCGATTGTGGACGCAGTTTTGGCACTAGAAGCTATGTTCTATTGTTATTGGATAATTGGTTAAATGTTTTATTTAATCTACTAGTTTACTACTAAAAATAAATAAGCAATAATAATATGCAAAGATTTAATGTAGGTTATGTGTACTAAAGATAAATAAATAATATAAATGGTAATAGATCCTTTTTTAAACAATATTAAAATGCTTATAGACGAAAATTAATTGAGAATAGGGTAAGAGGATGATGATTAGGTTTCTAAGGGCTCGTTTAGGTTACCTGCTGTCGTGCGTTTTGCGTAAATTGTATAGAAATAATCAACTGGCCGTTCGCAGTACGCCCCCTGCAGCACTGTGGCACCACAGCAGTCCGACACCAAACGTCTAAATTGAAAGAGCCCTAATGGAGTATTTGAAGTGTATTTGGAGTATTTAGTTTTTTGTTTGAAGTTAAGAACGTGTCAAACCTATAATGCCATGTTTTCAAGCTAAACAAATACTCAACTGCAATTGCTCAATTCATAAATCGGTAAAAATGTTTTAAAACTTTTCATGTAACAATTATTGTGTATATATGCTACGTTTCAAATGCCTTTGCAGCTCACTTTCTTGAGTTAAGAAGCCCATCGTTTGCTCTGTGTACATTGTGAAAGCAGTTACAAACACATCGCGCGCTAAAATATCCGCTCAAATATCTGTAGGCCATACAAATATTTGTTTCGTGAAGGACGGAAAATGCGACCTTGTGCAAGTAGACAGTGCCTCAAACTGGGTTCAAAGAAAAACCTCTTTAAAATAATTTATCCACCATCTTTATTAGATGCTACCGACATTTTAAAATGGTAGAAAAATATTGGATAGATACCGTGCTTTTACAGAATAGAAGGCCTCCCTCTAGGTGGAGCGACGAACTAGTCAAGGCTGCGGGAGTCCGGTGGATTCGAGACGCACAGGACCGATCAGTTTGGCGACGCTTGGGGGAGGCCTATGTCCAGCAGTGGACAGCTTTTGGCTGAAATGGTGATGATTTACAGGATAAATAGCCAATTACACTCAGCGACAATATAGCTTTCTATCAATGAATTTATTTTGTATTCGGTATAATATATCCCTCTTACAAACAAACTGTTTTATCCATACTAATAACTACTACTAGTACTAATACTGTCTGTAACCTTTTCATGTTTAAACCACTGAATTGATTGAAAGAAAGAAAGAAAAGAAAGAAAACATTTTTATTTTTGATTGAGATGAAATTTCGTGTGGAGGTAGTTTAAGATCCTAGGAAGGACATAGGATAACTTTTATCCGGGCCGGTAGTGTGTTCCTTTTGGGATGATAAAACACTTTTTATGCGGGCGAAGACACGGGCACAAGCTAGTATCTTATAATATTCGTTCAGAAGTTATCATACAATTTTAAATCTTTTCCCCGTTTTCTGAGTAGGTTAATCCGATTACTTAATGCTCTCCATTATTAATAAGCTTCAGCGTTATCCTGTATAATAAATTACCTGCCTTTATGCTACAAAAATAATAAATGTAGCTGTAGTTCTTTGCTTAAGAATAAATAAACACAGAATAAGCGATAAAGAGAAACAACACTACAAAATGGAAGGCAATTACATACTTACATTAAAGTAATTAGCGATCCCCAACATTCAGTAAATTAATAGGCACTCGTAGGGATTTCTAAATTAGATCGCTTCATGGATCGGATTAGTAGCGATATAATTAAATAACGAAACTAAGCCCGACATCCTTTAAAAAGGTGCGGCAGAAGGTCAACCAATATGAATCAGGAATTCAATAAGGTATAAACTTACCTTAAAAACAAATTGCAGTTAAATATGAATATGGATTTTTGTCGCAGATTTGCCTCTAATTACAGTTATTTTCCTGTGCTATAGTTAAACTAAAAACATATACTAAATATGTATATTATCACAAAATGTATCCCATTAAGAAGGCTGAACCTCATGATTAGACTTGGCTAGTTTTCACCTAAAAGTTATCTTATATTTGGCTAAAAAACTTATCTTCTTTATGTTACATGCAATTTATGTTTGGTAAAAACTTTATGACTCTACATACTACTACACTTCGGCTGCTACTAGCTTAAACATGGTGTACATGTTCTTGAGTCAAATTATTATCCAACCAATTGTCGAAAAACCATCATTGATCCTGTAAACTAATGTTTCTCTTTGTTGCCTTTTTTGAGAACTACATATTCGCCATTGGTTACTTTTTATTGTTTAACCCTGGAAGACAAATTGCAGAACATGCAACAAAATATACGGAGAACTTTAACTCATAATTATGTTATTTGAATTTTCGTTGGTAGCCGCACAACGAGTGAATCTTCTGCCGATCATTATTTCGTAACCTCGGGCAGAAAGCAACGTTGTTTTGTTGTTTTTTATTCTAGTTATTTATGTATTAATTTTTAAAGGTGTACGCACCCTGAATACGTCAATGGTTTGAGTTCATTTAATAAACAGATTCGGTTTTAGTACCCTCGGGTTGTAAGATAATGCTGTAGTACGTGATTGGATATTAAATATTAAAACCATGCCGCGGTACGCACCGGTAGGGAAACAGTGCTTTTATCGCTGGCCGATATTTTTATAAGATATTGTTTTTCCATTTTATTAAAGCCAGGCTTAATTTTCTAAAGGTTTTTGTGTTATTCAAATTCAATGCTGAAATCGATTTGCCTATTCTAAATATCTAAGAATCACATTTCGTTTATCCAATTAAGACTTCTCAATTACAAAAATTTAACTAAATAAATTTGCAAGATCAATCTGCGCAGACCCGCAACATTATCTACAACACTTTGATAAAGAAAACAAAAAAGGGAGAATCAAAGAAAGCGCCCACTCGACGCTAATCACAAGCCTATTTATTTTCTAAAAAGCCTCTCTAACAAAGGAAAGTCAAAGATATCACAATAAAAACCAAGGTAAATTGGCCTGGAATAAAATAACAATGTGTTTAATCGATTAAAATTTCTTCATTGATAAAGTCGATTATTATAAGAAATCGTATCGGTACCATATATAATTTCATCAGTAACTAATTAACTATAAGTGTCAAATGTATCATAGAGATATATCAGAGAGGAGGTACACATATTCGTTTTGGGAAATAAGTTCGAGATGAGTGTATATATATATGAGTGAATAAGATATGAAAAGCTTAATTATATTAGATCTGAAAAAGCAACATTTAATAGCTGTGCTCATTAATCGCTTTTATACTTCTTGTGTTGTGGAGTTTTCTTTTAGTTGAATGAACAAAACTTAATCAACTACACTCAACAAATTCTTTTGCCTAACTCATTAAAATTCCAGCCACGTTACACAACTAAACACATGCCAAACACAACAAACCAATTTCACCATTTAAAGTTTTCGCATAAAAATCCGTACGAGGCTATAAAGTCGACAAATATTATGAAATTGGTCGCAGATTTGTCGGAGATTGCGCTCGTAATTTGCGGGTAGATACTAATGCGTCGCGCGCATGCAATTTCCACGTAGACTGCATGCGGCCGTAAACACCATCTGCGGTATTCCAGATTGAAATCATCGTAGATAACGATCCTCGTTCGAGTGTTGAATTTAATGCATTCTACATGATGTCGTTTGCATAACTATTGTTTCGTGTTTTGTTTGTTTTTTATTTGTTTTGTTTTTGTCTTTGTCGTAGATGTTAGCAAGTTCTATAATTTCATCGCTGATTATCGTTGTGGAAGTTAAGTTAAGTTATCCTCGTACGTGTTTTGAGTTTGCATCATCATCATCAGCCTTCTAATGTTCCGACTGCTGGGACACAGGCCTCCTCTCTGTGAGAGGGAATGGGCCTTAATCTACCACGCGGGCGGGTTGGCGCGCGTTTGATTTGTTTTTCTAGGACATGCTGGTTTCCTCACGATATTTCCTTCACCGTTTTTTGAGCAGTGGTGGTGAAATAATTTACACAAAGTAATGCACCTACCTGGGTTCGAACCCACTACCAATTTGCATCAACTGTCTATATTAACACGTTCTACATGATTTTGTTTGTTTTTCTATTGTTTCGTGTTTTGTTTGTTTCTTTATTGGTTTGTTTTTAGATTTGTCGTAGATATAAGCAAAATCTATAATTTCATCGATGGCTTTCATTATTTTATTTATTAAAACTTTACGCACAAATACAGAGGCGGACTTATTGCCTTAGGCACTATATTTTTTTAATGGGCTTTATCACACATTATGTATTTTGTTGTGTTCTAAAATTAATCAAATCATTCTTCGTATTGGCAACTATTAACTCTATTATAAAATGAATTAAAAACATTTCAATACCTTTGGTTTCGTTTTAATTCTGGAATTAGTTGCACGTTAGGCTGCTTCTATACCTATTTCTCTGGAGAACCTTATACCATTACCTTTGAATTATTTAATTTGTTCAAGATGAATCGTGTTTGCCTTAGTAATTCTTTCTTCCGAGTAGCTTATGAAATTCAATGAGACAGATGAGCCTACTTACGTGAACCACCTCTAATTTTCTCTCCCTTTAAATCCAACCTTACGTTATTTAGAAGTATAAACATGGCTTTAAGAGTGGCAGTTTCAAATGATTCTCAAAATTCGTGTTGAAATCAGCATTTTCCATTTATTGGTTGATTAATCCACGTAAAATATATTCCCAGCTCTTCAAACGATTTATACTTATTCCGTGCGAGATGAATGAAGACATTAAATTTCATTACTGATTCGCTTTAGATTGCATTTTGGTGTGGAAATATGTTTATTTTCTTATTCAAACTGCGATAAGATCAGAAAGTGCTATTAATGCAAATATTTAGTACCTAGATGATTTTTTCTGTATTTTTTTAATTAAATATAATAATAGGCGTTAAAGTATGATATTGCCGTTTTATTGTAATAGGTACTTCAAATTGACATAGAACCTTCATGGTTTGAGATTTTTGAGTGAAACTTATTTCACATGGTATCTATGAATCGATTTTACCATTATTGCTCCATGATCGCGAAGCCGACCCCAACAATAATTAGGAAAAGGCTAGGCAGATGATGATAACGCGAGACCTCATAGAGCACGAGAAACCATTTTAACTCTACAGGAACTGCAATTAGAAACCATTCGTCACCCTCCGTATTTGCCAGATCTTACTCCAACGGACTACCATTTTTTTCTACGTGATAAAAAGTTTCATCTCAGGAGGCAGTACAAAATGCTTTCACACAGTTTGTCGATTCTAGATCACCAGAGTTCTATCGCAAAGGCATAAATGACATTCCTATTAGATGGCAGCAATGTATAGATAATAATGGTTATTTTTTGATTAAGTAAATATGTTCTATTTAAAAAAAGAAACAAATTTCAATTTTTCAGTACAAATCGGCAGTTTCATACTTTAAACCCTAATATTAAGCTTCACCTCATGGTAATCGAGACATTAAACATTTTTTAAGTAAGATAGATTAGATTAGAAAGTAGAGGAGAGTAGATTTAATTTCTGTACGTCAAAATAAGTTTATTCTCATAAATTACAAAACAGATGACCTTAATTACCTGTCTGACGTAGTGTATCTAAGAAAAGCTTTAATTTTTAAGTTAGATTAATTTACATCGCTGATAGTAAATACATTTGCACACCATGTGCAGTGAGCAGGATATGCTGAAACAAATTTAGTGTATTACCTTATGTACCATAATGCTTCGCTTTCGATGATAGAATGTCACCTGTCTGGAACCTAAATTTCTTGCTTCTCAACGTGATTTAGTTTCACAGAATTTAACTTCGCTACAGCAAGTTAAACAATACCTTTAGGAAATCTACTCGATATAAAAAATACGCTTTAAAGCAATTAAGAACTCGAACGTGCATCATCACATGCCTATCCTCTTTCCATCAATTGTGGCTACAGTAATTGAATGTCCACTCCACTAACAAACCCACACGAAAAAAAATACATTCGTCAAAAATCCCCCAATTTTTCCGTATCGGAACACATACATCACACGCCAAGCAATTTTTCAAACGGTTTGCAATCTTTTAAACGAAAATAATAATTTTGTCACATAAAAAATACACGATCAAAACGGCCACTTTATTCAGTCCAAGTAATCCAAAAATAAAATCATCTGACGTTTGTGTATGCCCGATCTGTTATGGGAAATGGGCACTGGAAAAAAGCCTTTTAGAAATACGCGTCTTACCAACCCATGCTGCCGTTGCCGTCCGTGCTGCTATTTGAGAAAATCATATTTTGTGTTATGGACGAAAAACAAAAAAACACGAAATAATAAAAAAATATGCTGTTTATCAACTATCTTACTAATATTATAACTGCGAAAGTTTGGATGTATTTGTTTGTGGATGTATGTTTGTTACTCAATCACGCCCGAACGGCTAAACGGATCTGGACGAAATTTGGCACAGATATAGATTATAGTCTGGAATAGCACATAAGCTTTTCATCCCGGTATAATGTTCCCTTGGGATAAGAATACACTTTTCACGCGGGTGAATCCGCTGGCAGAAGTTAGTAAATCGTAATTATGCGAGAGTGAGAATCAAAGACTTACCTAAACATATCAAAAATATGTTTGTAAGCAAATTAATTTGGGGCGTTTTTATTTTAAACCCGGAATTTGTTAGTAGTTGAAAAGTACTGCTTGAATAGATTGATAGAGATTTTTTTGCTGATTACGATGGCATCAAAAAACGAATATCGCCAAATTGACAAATATCGGCATTCTAGTTATTATATAGGACGGCAGCATGAGCGAGGTAGCGAGTTCTACGGAAAATGTACAAAAAACGGTTTTATATGAATCTGTTACAAGACGTGCCTTATTTCAGAGAAATATTGTTGCGTAATATGCTTCACGTCTTTCTGACTTTAATTAATATTGTATGTACGTTGGAGGTGGAGAGCGGCAAATTAGGGCTTGCAATAAATAGGCAGAAAGCCAAGCTTATGGTGATAGATCGTGCGGGAAAGCTTGCGGGCGCCAATGGCATCCAGAGTATCGATATCGTAGACAGTTTTATTTATCTGGGCTCTAGTATTAAGAATGAAGGCAGCTGCGTCCCGGAAATAAAGCAACGGATAGCCATGGCTAAAGATGCTATGACGCTTCTCCAGAACATCTGAAAAAATCGTGGTGTAAGTTTCAAAACCAAAGCGCGTTTGGTTAGAGCACTGGTTTTCCCGATTTTCCTCTATGGAGTTGAGACGTGGACAATCCGAGCAAGAGAAAGACAGAGGATAGACGCATTCGAAATGTGGTGGTGGAGGCGGATGCTCCGAATCCCATGGACAGCCAAACGCACGAATGTGACTGTCTTTTCACAACTCAATATCAAGACCCGATTGTCTACGGTTTGTTTACAGCGTATTTTGACTTACTTTGGCCACATAATGCGAAGAGGAGATAGCAGCCTTGAAAAGCTGGTCATTGTTGGCAATACCGAAGGAAAGAGAGCACAAGGCCGGTTGCCAACACGATGGTCTGACCAAGTGAAGGAAGCTACGTCCTCAAGCAAATTCCAGCAGGTGGTGATGGCAACTTTGGACCGGAGTCGATGGAGGCAGATAGTCCGCTTAAAGGGGTCCAGTGACCACGATCCTCAGTAATGAGGGACCGACTGAAGAGAGAGAGAGATGTACGTTGCATTTCAAAGAGATGTTTGTTGGTTTGTTTGGTACAGTACTAAGTAATGAATGTAAATATTGTGCTAACGTTTTTGCTTGCTTTTATTTTTTGTCGGCGTAGTTTATTAGATGTATGTATGTTTTATTAGTAAAGGCAGAAAATACTTTAATAGGCATGCCTCCCGTGCTATTAGCAACCAAACTGTACCTATTAATGCGCATCGACGCGTACTCGACAATCTCATGGTTAGAGAAAAATTACTTGCCACTGATTTTAACGCTTTGATGGCTATTGAATGTCCTATAGAATTGTATTTATTTATTTATTTATTATATACTTTATTGTACACCACTTAAATAATAACAGGACAATATTTTTAAAGATAAGTGTACAATGGGCGGTCTTATCGCACAGGGCAATCTCTTACAGACAACCTTTGGATGGACTGAACGAGAGGAGATAGACATAGGGCTGTCAGTGTACAAAAACTATCTTGATTATATTACTTAGATATTACATAAAATACATACATACCAATAAAATAATATACTAATAAATATAAAATATAGAACAGAGAAAGGAGAAGAATAGTTACAGAGAAAGGAAATGCTCCTTCACCATTTTTTTAAAGGTAGGTAATGTTTGCGCACGTCTTACCTCAATAGGTAATGCATTCCACAAACGAGCTGCTTGAACCGTGAAAGATTTGTCGAAGAAGGATGTGGAATGCATAGGAATGCTTAATTTTAGGTTTTCCGATGATCTCAAGGACCGAGAATGTGTGTCACAGAGGAACTGAAAGCGTTCTTTAAGATAAGAAGGACTAGCAGGATTAAAGAGCACATTATATAGCAATGAAAGTATGTGGGCATTCCGGCGAAGGCGAATAGGAAGCCATTTGAGCTTGGTTCGAAATTCAGAAACATGGTCATACTTGCGCAAGCCAAATATGAACCTGATACAGAGATTTTGAAGTCGCTCAAGCTTGTCTAACTGGTCTTGGGTGAGATCAAGATAACTGGCATCGGCATAGTCCAGGATAGGGAGAAGAAGAGATTGTGCTATCGCAATTTTAGTGGTGATGGGAAGAAAGTTACGAAGGCGTCTCAGGGAGCCCGCAGACGCAAACAGTTTGCGACTGACCTCCTGCAGTTGTTTGGTCCAGGAAAGGGTGCTGTCGATGTAAATCCCCAGGTTCTTCACAGTGTGAGCTATAGGAACAACGGTGTTGCTGAAAGAAACCTGGGGAAGTGTCGCCCAATCAATCCTAGATACCGTTCGGGAACTTCCCACAACAGCCACTTGAGTTTTCGTCGGATTGATCTTCAGCCCAAACTCAGCGCTCCAGTCACCAATTCGAGCCAAGTCCGTATTAATAAACTCAATAGCGTCTGATAACTCACCGAGAGGGGCTTGAGTATAAATTTGGAGATCATCTGCATAAATGTGGTAGAAAGAAGATAGCCGTTGAGTGATAGCATTAATAAAGAGTGCGAAAAGTAGAGGAGATAATACGCCACCCTGCGGCACACCGGCAGAGGTGTGACACCAAGAAGAGAAAGATTCCTCAATGCAAATACGCTGCCGGCGGCCAAACAGGTAACTATGAAACCAGTCAATTACCGAAGGAGATATGCCAAAAGAGCACAGGACGCCCAGCAAAATGTCAAAATCAACCGTATTGAAAGCATTGCTGAAGTCAAGTAGAGCAAGTACAGTTAACTTTCCCATTTCCATGCCAGACCTTATGTCATCCATAATATGCACAAGTGCTGAGGTAGTGCTGTGTCCCGGACGAAAACCAGATTGGAAGGGATTTAGCAGCTTGTGTTTGGAAAGGAACAAGCTGAGTTGATGGTGGACAAGTTTTTCAAGGACTTTGGATAGGAAAGGAAGAATAGAAATGGGACGATAGTCAGAGAAAGATGCAGGATGAGATTTTTTAGGTAGAGGAATAACATGGGCATCTTTCCAGGCTTGAGGAAAGACACCACTGGAAACAGAGAAGTTGAGGATGTGAAGGATAACAGGAAGAATCTCATCAAGGATGGGGACAATCATTTTACGGCTAACACAGTCACTACCAACAGCGTTGGACGAAATCGATAGAATACTCTTTTTAACATCACAAGCGGTGAATTGACTTATGACAAAAGGGGCAAAATCAGGTACCGGAATGTTTGAAAGATTACTTAGCGTAGTAGCTTTAGTGGCCCTATCCAATACAGGCGAAGTAGAAAAATGACTATTAAGTAAATTGAAATCCAAGTCTTTAGGAATCATATTGTGAGACTTTTTTCCGATACCTAATGATTTGAGAAATTGCCAGACCTTAGCTGGATCACCGTTCTGAACTGAACTATGGATATATTGGCGATTTGCGATTCTACACACCTTACTGCAGTGATTTCTAATCGTGACGTATTTTTCCCTGTTGACGTCGTTGGGCCGAATTTTAAACTTAAACTTCGCAGCTGCCTTTTTAGTTAGTAAAAGTATAATTTCGTCGGTCAGCCAAGGCGCTGGAAGATGCTTGACTCTCACGGCTTGAATAGGTGCATGTGTGTCGTAGAGATGAACCAGGGCAGAAGTCAAGACTTCAACTTGTACGTCGATGGATGAGGAAGTTACTAGTGGCGTCCAGTCAATATTACTGGCATCCTCTCGAAGTTGATCAATGTCCATACCATCAAAATTGCGAAGCAGAAGAGTCCTGAACTTATGCTTAGGTGGTCGAATTTTGTATGAAGTATAAATTAAGTCATGGTAGGAAAAGGCGTCAGCAGAACATTGACCATGTTTAGCGACGTGATCAAAAGATGAGACAACAATAAGATCGAGAAGTGAGGGAACAGAGTTAGGAAAATGGTGAGTGGCACCAAGATCGAGAATAGAGAGATTGACAGATTCAATAATATGACGAAAAGAAGAAGAGCGGGAGTCTTGTTTAAGTAGACACGTATTAAAGTCGCCCATTATGATACTATGACTGTAAGAGGGCATTAAATCTTCCAAAATACGTTCGAAAGAAGAGAAGAAATTAATTCTAAGAGAAGGGCAGTAGTAAACGCCAAGAAGAATCTTAGAATGATGCAATTCAACTTCCAAGAAAAGATGTTCACCAGCGTTCGGCGGTGGTGGCTGCGCGGACATGTTAACAATAGAAAAGTTAATTAAAAAAATCAAAAAACCCGACTGCTTAAAAAGCAAACTAAAAAGACGTAAACAAGAAGAAAATCATGCTGTGCAGTCGGAGGATACATATTCGCGAGCTGGCGGACCAACACCAGATGTATCCTCCGACTGCACAGCATGATTTTCTTCTTGTTTACGTCTTTTTAGTTTGCTTTTTAAGCAGTCGGGTTTTTTGATTTTTTTAATTAACTTTTTTTATTTACAACTTTTTAGTTATTTTTTTTTAGAATTAGGTACAATTAAACATATAAGTGTTATATATTTTTGAAATCACCTCTTAAAATCCTTTATTTTGATACCCCACACGATGGGTTTGGAAGAAAAAAACATTTTTTTTCCCCACAAAATGGCGCCCAAAATCCGCCGCATTTTTCCAATTTTAATGTAGCCAGTGACACTCGCAGGATTAAGACGAATCGATCGACGTAAGAACCATCAAAATCGGCCAACGCGTTTGGTCTCTGGAACGCCACATAGGAACAAACATACATACATACATACATACATACATACATACATATATACATACATACATACATACATACATACATACATACATACATAGACTGATAAACACATTACCCTCCTTCGGCAGTCGGGTAAAAAAGGAATATAATTACGAAGATAAATAGCCACACCGCCACCACCACCGACCGCGCGATCATTCCTGATAAGTTGAAAGCCGGGAAGATAGGAGGAAGAGGGAAGACAAGGTTTTAACCATGATTCTGAAACAAGAATCGCATGGATATTCTTACAGTCAAAGCTTGCCAGCAAATCGGGGAAGTGGGCCGGAATACTCTGGGCATTTATGTGGACTACATTAAAGTTCCTTGAGACATCGGCAAATAGTGAACCAAGGGTATCAGCTAAAGAAAGAACACTATCCAATGAATTAGATGAATCAGCATCACTGCTGTCAGGGCTGAGCATAAATATAAAAATATAAATAAATACTTATTAAAATATACTCATATAAAACAGTAAAGATTACTCGGTTCAAAAAGTCCCGTCCACCCGCCAGTGTTACAAAAGTTGAGAAAAGAAACAATACACAAAATAAAATCTGATTTTGTAGTCCAGGCAAAAAACAATTTAAAAAATATATAACAAAAGAAAATATAAATAAAAATAGGACCGTATAACAGAACGAAATTAAGAGTCTATGGGTGCCTTTTGTCAACGCATCGCAACATGAAGTGTCAAAGTCAAAAAGTGACAGTGACAGTTGACAACAAAGATAAATAAACAATAAATAAATTACAAACATAATACCTCCACAAGAAATTATAAGAATAGCTGCTAAATTATTGAAAAACATAACTATTTATAGAAATATACTGAACATAATACACTACTAATACCTGGACTACAACAAAAAGGATGAAACAAGGAAGAACCTCATCTTCTGGCTACAGTGCGCTTTGTTTTTGTTGCGGCTACTCTTCCCACTACAACCGGTTGAACAACGCCCGGCTCCGGCTGTCCAGACGTCTGCTCCGGCTGGGCGGCCATCAGCTCCGACCGCTGCGCGATCTTATTGAGATCGGCAGCGGAAGTGATTCGATGCCGAGATCCCTTTGAATCGATGACGAACACAGTTCCTGCCGAGGTCCAGCATTGGGTCACACCAAATTTGTCCCGAGCCGCCATGAAGACATTGTGCCTGGCTTTAGTGAGGAATTCCGACATAGTGATGCCGGACGCCTTCAGCTTGGTCTTACCGAACCAGATCTTATCACGGAGATCCACATCATGCAGCTTGATGAGGATTGGCCGGGGTTTGTGGGTTGTGCTGCGCCCCATCCTGTGACACCTCTTTATGCCAGTTATTGCCAAGTCAATATCTAGACGCTGTTTCACAACTTTAGCCACCACCTGTACAGTCTCCTCGTCTTGCTCCTCGGACACTCCGTGCAACAGCAGGATTTTACGCCGCCCACGCATCTCCATGTTGTCCTGGTTCTGCGCCAACAAAGCAACTTGCAGCTGTAGAGTATTGAGCGCTTGAACAATAAATGCCTGGAAAGTTGCAAATTCCGCTGCCAATCCTGAGGTGGTGATTGTTGTAGTGCTTGGGGTCTTCAACTCCTTTTCAAATTCCGACATTCTTTGGCTGAACATTTGTGTCAAATCTGTGATGGTGCGGTTGATAGCTTCCATGCTGATGTTAATAAAAATAAAATATATAATTTTGTGTCTTAGTGGTAGATAACACTTCACTGGCAGGTAGGGATAATTAACTACCAATATGTGTCATTAATTTATATAGTTGTTAACTTTTACTATTTTTAATTTTAAATAAAGAGAAAAAAAAATTGTTGTTCTACTTTGACTACCCACTTATTATTTGCAACACTTATTATTTGAATTGTATAATGCGCTTAGACAATTGTTCCTTAATATTTATAATGAATGTTATAAGACTCAAATAATAAGTAACAGTAAAAGAGGTAACAAAAGTTGGGTAACATATAACATAAGAAATATGATAACAGAAAGAGATTGTTTGATATATGGAGCAGTGATCCAAAAAATATGATAAAACGATTAAATTATACTAAATATAGGAATAAATGTTCTAAAATAATAAATAAATGTAGGAATGAGTACGACAGACAATGCATAATTAATTGTAATAAAAACATAAAGAAAATATGGGATAGAATAAATATATTGTTGGGAAAAGAAAAACAGTGTTTGGACAGTGCCATATTTTCTAACATGGAACATAAAAACACTACATACCTATCTAATCAGTTCGCGACTACCTTTGATGAGAAAATTCAGCGCATTAAACTTTCATGTAATGTTAATTTACTTAATAGGGATTAGTAGTTATGTACTATTTAATAGTTATGTACGTGCAGCAGATGTGAGTATGAGGTGGCAACCGATTACCGATAGCTATACAGAAAAGATAATTAAAAGTATGAATGTCAATAAATCTCCGGGCAGCGACCTCATGCGCATGTGCGACATAAAACTCGTCTGTGATAAAATCAGCCCGGTAGTCTCTAAGTTGGTCAATTTATCCGTTAAACAGCATAAATTTCCTGATAAGCTTTAAGAAGCAATAATTCGGCCAATTTATAAAAAAGGTTGTCGGAAAACCTATTCCAACTATAGGCCAATAGCTATCCTATCTAGTTTAGACAAAATTATAGAAAAGTGTGTAATTGACCAGCTTGGAGAATATCTGCAGACTAATAATATATTAAACAAGTCCCAACACGGATTTCAAAAAGGGAAAGGCACAAATACTCTTTGTCCACATTATTAAATGCAATAAAAGAGTGTGGAGTCGGAGAGCCTTTGAATGAATGGTTCAGAGACTATCTGACTACACGCTCATACCGAGTGAAGGTCGACGAGACGTACAGCAATGAGGTCGGAGTCAGATGCGGGGTGCCCCAGGGGTCGGGATGCGGACCTTTGTGCTACCTGATGCACGTAAATAGTTTGTGTGGAGTGCTTCAACACTGTTCAGCGCACATGTTCGCGGATGACCTGTGCATACTGCGTGCTGGCTCTGACTTGGCTGAGACGTGTCGCCTCGTGCAGCTAGATGTGGACGCTATCGTCAATGCGTCAATGGTCACACGATAACGGCATAGTAATAAATTCGGACAAAACTAAATTATTAATTATACATTCGCCATATTTGCCTCTGAATGATGTATCTTGCTCATTATTTGCCCATTCCTATAATTGCTTTCATAATAATGCTAATTGAAATTGTAAATCAATAGAAAGAGTTAACTGTGTGACATACGCTTTGTTGTGTCTTTCCAGTTTCTCTATTAATTATTTGCCACACAGTTTTTATTTTATTATTAGAAACACCAATTTTGTTAATTATTATTTGAGATTTTGCTTGAGCGCAGACTCTTTTGAATATTTTGGAATAGTTTCTAACATAAGTATGAAAAACTTGATCGGAAGTCAAAGATTTTTCGTAATATAAATTATATAAGATATCTCGGCTTTTTCTTATGCCCACAGTGGCCCATTCACTAAATTTCGATTTGGAATTGTTGACTTTAACTGTTTTTAAAGGACACGTTTTATTGAATTCATTGCAAACTGTAGAAAACAACGTGCCGTAATTTATATTGGGATCTTTTGAATTAAAACTGGCATTACAAAGGTTGCTAAAAACATTATTATTAAAAGAATTTAATTTATTTTTAGTGAGACGTCTTAACCGAATTGATTTAGCTAAGTAATTTTTTTTATCTGACTCAAAAGATACTAGTTGACCAGTATGATCTGACCTAACGCCACTAATTAAAAACGAATCTTTAACTTTACAATTAGTGAATACATTATCTATGCACGTAGCTGAAGTTGCAGTTATTCTTGTCGGTTCATTAAATACATATTTTAAGTTAAATGATTTAAACAATGAAATGAGCTTACATTTTTCAGGTGAATTGATTAACAGATCTATATTTAAGTCACCACAAACAAAAACTAATTTATTATCTCTGAAAAGTTTACTTAATAATTCTTCCATTGTAATTAAAAACAATGACAAGTTTGATGCTGGTGGTCTGTAAACACACAAGATAGTATGCCCCTCGACCTCTGCACATGCTACCTCACATAAGCGATCAACAGAGTAAGCAGTGATATCCTTTCTTTCCTTATATTTAAGATGACTATTACAAAGTATCAGGGTACCACCACCCACTGTGGTTCTGTTGTACGCGCTGGCAACTGAAAAATTATTTACATTAAACAACATCCTATCTGATTTTAACCAAGTTTCACAAAAACATAAGATATCCATGTGGTATTTATCTACTAACAATTCCACGTCTAAAATTTTGCCGGAGAAGCGATTTATATTTTGATGATATAGTAAAATAATACTATTCGTCTTCTCTTTTGTCGGCTCTAATAGTTTAAAGAATCTACAGTAGTATTATCAGAAAAACTAGATAATACTGTTAAATCACTAAACCTAGTCTCAGTTAAATCATCAATAACTGCGTGTACATTAAAAGCTAACAATGTAGCTAATAATGTGCTGCGCTGCGTGTCGCGGGTTCGATTTCCGCACGGAACATATATTTGTATGACCTACAGATATTGTTCCGGCTCTGGGTGTTATTTTATTGAGATTATATGTTTTTAAACGCACCCACGATACAGGAGGAAATTCCTAGTGAGGGACAACGATTAAAAAAAAAACTAAACTGTAACTGGCTGGTATTTATTTTAATGGTAAAAAAAATATATTTGACAAAAGATTGTAAAAACCTACTAAACAAAACACACACCATGGATCATATTAGGACCGCTTCACTAGCTCCCCAAAGCGCTCTCGTGAAGTACAGTGCGGAGCGATGCAATACGATAAGTTCCTGGTTTTTTATTTTTATTTTATTATCACGACTTTTCCCAAAAGTCCTACTCCCCAAAGGTTAAGCAGAGGTGTACCTTCATACACCCACAGTTTTGTCAGCTATGTTTCAGTCCCATGTAATAGCAGGCCTGCCATTAACCGTGCACAAGGCAAGACTCCGGGCTGACAAGTTTCAGGTGGAAAAATCCTTACTTATTATCTTTGAATTTTTATCATGACCATGTCTTCCCTCTTACAGAGAGGAGGCCTATGTCCCAGCAGTGGGAACATTAATAGGCTGATGATATGTCTTGTGTGCGA
The DNA here is from genome assembly GCA_945859665.1 of Anorthoa munda. Classification (NCBI taxonomy): domain Eukaryota; kingdom Metazoa; phylum Arthropoda; class Insecta; order Lepidoptera; family Noctuidae; genus Anorthoa; species Anorthoa munda. The sequence continues at coordinate 7,592,698 of OX243913.1, read as the reverse complement.
TGTCTACCCGTTTGAATATAAAGTAGGTATATAAATTATAGGAAAATACAGAATGAATTTCAGCCCGGGTATAATGCGAAGGCTCCTGGATTATCCTGACACAGACGTCGCGATATTAATCGGTCCTTCTAGGAAAACAATCAGAGATAACATTCGACGGCTAATGGATGGAAACTGAAGAAAAGCCTACATTATTGGCAAGCAGATTTTTTTTTCTATTTCGGATATTCATAGGCTCAATGTCCATTCATTAGATTTTTTTTTGTTTTATAAAAACAGGACTTAACTACAATTATTTTTGGCTATAATAAAATGCAGGTAGACGATTGTTCATGTTTTTATTTCCCATGTTGTGCACGAATTTTTTTAGTTGAACATTTAAATACGATGCAATCATATGCCCAAATAGAGCAATATAATAAACAATGACGAGTAAAAGCATCAAACTATCCCTTTATATCATTTTAAAATAAATACATGTTGCGCACCTATCAAATTCATTTTTATCAATATAGTGATACAAGGGGTGTCCCGTAATTTGATTGCGTTGCATATAGTTTGTTACAACGATGCGTATTAATATTCAGTGGCTGCAATGTCGATAGAAAACATCCTGTGGCGCGCCGCGTATCGCTCTTTTTGACGCCGAGGATATTGATCTTATGATAATATTGCGTGGTAGACGACCAGGGCGCGATGTGCTAATTCTTAGTACAAGCAATCTGTCTCGCCCGAAATTGATTTTTTCAAGAATTTTAATACACAAACTCCTTTAAAGATTTACCAGTTCAACTCTCTAAAAAATCTTTTAAATTGCTACAGCCCAAGCAAAAAGATAAATGTGAAAGTTCGTAACGATTTAAAATAGTGAAAAAGCCTCAATGAAAAAAGCGGAGTTGCATAGTCCTTTCACGCGACGGGCTCCGGTCCGTTTTAGAAGTAAAGCGATGAAGATTTGTAAGGATTAGTTAAATAAACAACTTTCTTTATATAAAGGAAAATAAAGACAAGTAGGCCGTAGGAGAAAATAAGAGGGGAGCGTTTTCGAATCTTGCGTCTGTGTGTACCTACGAATTTTTACGTGGCGTGAGGTGTGATAAATGGAGCTAAGTGTGTGCGCCTCAAGTGTGCCTAATATCCAACGTGCGTTTATGATGAAAATTCACGTTTATGCGAAGGTATCCGTTTTTTAGGAAGTTTCATTATTTTTATACGAGATAGACGACTGCTCACGAGTATGTAAATGTTGTACTTATGTATATTTTATAAGATTTGGCGTCCGTTATTGCTCTTTGTTTAAAGTTTTAGTAGGTCATTAGAGAGGAGAATTTACTATGATACTCGGATAGCAGATGTGATTTTTACCTCAGATTATATTTTTTTATGGTAGCCAACCAAATAAGGAGCTATGCTATCAACAGATACTACGGCAACACGATTTTAAAACCAAAGGTTTATTTAACTACCATGCAATTACAGTGACAGGACAGTTGACACAATACTTCGTTACCCCTAAATAAGTCCACAGAAAAACCGCATAAAAACTGTGCATTTTCGAACAACAAACATACATTTCAATTTTATTTATTTCTTTTGGTATTCGCTGCACGTATTTCTGGGAGATTTTGTTGCTTCATCTCTAAATTGGATTTGTAAATAAATATTCGCCGTTGCATATGACGTCATACTATTGCTCAAAGGCAACATAACGAGTGACTGGACTTGTCCTTTAATTTTTTGCAGACCGTAGTCTGAAACGCTGGGCTTTATTTTCACGTTCGCAATTAATGAATCTGAATGATTTTTCAGGTAGCATTTTGTGTTTGATTTTTAACGGCCAAATCAGATTTAAATAGTAGTTTATGCAATGGCCATATAATAGGGGTTATTAAAACACGAGCGTAGGTTTATCAAATGAGGCGAAGCCGAATTTGATAATAATATTACGCGAGTGTTTTAATACCTAATTATATGCCGTTGCATACACTACTTTATCTTCACTCATACAGTTGAAATAAAACAAAAGTGGAAAGGGAAAAATATTTGGCATGGCGGGCAATTTAGATTTTCATTGCGCAGCGCGCGCATCCACAGACAATGAAACTTCTTTACTACAGCCCATACAAGTTAGAAAATTAAAAAGTAAAAGTGTGCTATAAAAATTAAAAAGTTATTTTATGATGCAGTTGTTTGAAAATCGAAGGAAAATGTTGAACTGTAATGCCTTATTTTTTTAAATTTTACCTATCCACGAATATAAAGTACGTGTTTATACAATATTTTTTGAATTCGTATTTGGAACATTACGTTGTGAGTGTAGATAAAAATAATTGTGATTCAAATTCAAATAATTTATTTCAATTTTATTAAATCATTTAAAAGGTACTTTTGAATTTTCAAACAAAATACTAAATTATTAGATGATCAAAATTAACATTACACATATTATAGCATAGACGACAATAATACATGTCACGACTGGTATATTGAATGAAATAGTTTTTACAAACTTTTTACGATTTTTATTTTTGAGTAATCTGAATTATGTACATACGTAATAAATACTAGGCATATCTATGATAGCTATCTATGTTAATATTTACGGGACCGATACTCTGTCAAATAGACAACGTTAACTAATCTGTGCATAGTCTAACCGTAAACATAAACTACCAAAATCGCCCCAATCTTTCTTTCAAAGTAAGCTCCAGTATCAACAAAGGCTGAAGCTCTCAGGGCTACATGAAACAGTACTCAAACTGTTTGTGTTCCCTCGTGACAAATCGTGCCCGCATTCACGCACTGTCGTATCAGTCACAACTTATCTGTGACCGTTTGTGGCAGCGCTACGAGCTAACTCTAATGTCTGTTGACTTCCTGACTTCCAATAGCAGTGGAAATAGGGAATTATAATGTAGTTTCAAATGAGAAAATCTACTTCAAGTAAGTATTTGATATTACATTAAATTCAATCAATAATATGAATGACGACAAGCTCGTCAGTTTGGGTAAAAAAAAACACGAAGAAAATCGTTGCGCCAAATCCCCAACATCACAGACATTTCAAACGTGACTTACTCGTAGAACTTTGGTCCCATATACGTCACCAATAAAATCTGTCAAGAAGCAAACTGTATAATAAGTACAGACGTATGGCGCACGAGATTCGAATAAGAATTACAAATTACAACTCGTACCTACGAGTATATCGAACGAATGAAGTTTAACATACTTATGTAAATATGTCGCAGGGAGCGGGACCCAGGGATTTTATTACAAGAATTTCCCCGTTCGTAACTGATGTAAATTTTAAACGTACAAGATGCGATACGGATGTTAAGAGTTTTAACATTCAAGGAAGTGAGTTAAAAATGTATGTGGTGTTGTTGAGGCGTGTGTTGTACAGGATTTTGTTTGATAATAGAGTTTTGTGAGTCGGTAGATACTTCGTGGATGTGAATTTGAATATTGTATTATGTGGGATTGCTGCTTGGGATTTTGAAGGTATCTAATGTAAGTCATGAGTAATGGTGAATGACTTTTGCTTAATTAAAATTTGATAAGCCCGGATCTATAATACACAGGGTCAAATAAGCTAGCAGCAAGTCAACCTTTCACCAAGGTAGCTGTAGTTATTTGAAATTAAAAGTTTAGGTCTAATCTCCGTTTATCTTTATTAGATATCTATACTCATCACGCTAGCAGTGTTTCGCAGCTTCAACCTTTTGGTCTAACTATGCGATTGTGCGCACAGCTGTTTTACTTTATTTCCGTAGGCTAGGATAGGAGGACCCGTTTACCGCACTTAGATTCGCATTAGGTCCGTTGTGCGTGCAGGCCTCCTCTCTGTGAGAGGGAATGGGCCGTAATCCACCACGCTGGTCCAATGCATGTTGGTGGATGTCACATATCTTCGAATTTTTGGTTCTAAGACATACCGGTTTCCTCACGATATCTTCCTTCACCATTTTGAGAGCAGTGGTTATGAAATAATTTACAAAAAGTAAAGCGCTTGTCTGGGTTCGAACCGACGACATACAACTTGTAAGTCGCGGCCGTTACCACTGGGCCATCACTGCTCTCCATTACTTCCGTGTTACTATTAGGTTTGTTATTTTCGAAACTTGTGTGTCAATTTGCCAAAGTGGTGTTTTATCCAAGCTACATTTGGCATAGACAATTCCAAAAAGAAGCCATTCAATTTGAGCCCTAATTATAAAGTCAATCAAGACAACGTGACTGAGGTATTCCGGGAGTAGTCTATTGATCCTCACTATTTATACTCGGCTGCAGAGCTTGTGTGTTGAAATGTCTGTTGTTACCATAATGCAAACAAATTGCAGAATTGCCCATAGTGTGCAATTTGCAATCACTGACTTTATTATAGTAAACTTTTTATTTCGGACAAAATGTAAATAAGCGTATGTTACTGAAATATTTTCAATTCAAAAATTTTCCTAGGATATAATTATGTTAACAGCTATAGCACAGTAGGTAGCTATCTCTGCCGCGAAAAAATAAGTGTAGTAAAAATTACTATAAATTCCTCGCAGTTTCGCTTCTGTAACCTTCCCCATCCCATCCCATAGGATCGTTTTTCTGGGATAAACTTTAGTTTTTGGTACTACTTTGTTGTCAATAGTGCAGATTTAGATCATGTATCACTTGCTAACGAATTAGTCTATTATTTGGAATAAACTAATTTATTAACACGAGTATTGAAATTTAAATGTTTAATGAAAAGTCGATATCTGTCGTGCTCAGTGGGCAAACTCATTATCGATGCAAATTCGGAATGTTTCACTACACCAAATTAATAAGCTATGATTGAAAATATAAATATTCACCAACTGCCTGTTATGTGTCAATTTGTCAAATTTATTGAGAACAAATGGTGGACTGGTAATTGTTTTTGTTTATATAACTATTTAAAATCATCGTCATGTTCGGCTATGAAGTCAAAGCCTGTAAAATTCTTACAGTAGCTATATACATACATAAACTCACGCCTTTTTCCATGGGGGTAGACATAAACTACAGACCGCCACCTGGTACGACCATTACGTACTTCTTTTGCTTCGTTTATGTTCATATATCTGATCATACACGCACGCCGGTTATGCTCGCTGTACCTGGCCTTGCTTACATCAATAAAACAGATAAAAATCGGTGTCTTAAAGTAAAAATCAGATAATTAATTCAAATGAAGCCGAGATGAAATGAAATGGATAACGTACGGTATAGATTCTGATCTGTATAGTACATTATCCGTTTCATTTCATGTTGGGCTGTGAAAACGATGGATGAAAAGAGATGAGAATGTTGAGATGGATGTGCGGAGTAACGAGAATGGATAAAGTGAGAAATGAGTATATTAGAGGAAACCGTTTGTCCTGGCATGGTCATGTGATGAGGAGGGATGAAACGCATGTTACTAAAGAGTTATGATTCATAACTTATGAATTTTATACGTTGTCGTTGCGTTAAAAAGTGTTTATTTTTATTTTGCAACGCTACAGTTGGTATTATTTATTTTAATACCAACCCACAAAATTACTCCTGTTACTTGAACCTGTCGATGGATGGAGAGGGAGAGGGAGGGCAAAGAAGAATTGGAAAGGCCGTGTAAGGATGGGCAGTGAATGACATCGTGACGGATGATGGGGCAGAATTGAAGAAAAACACGTGTGGCATCGACCCAAAGTAATCCTATACTCTTATAAATTTTGCATCCCATAAATTACACTTTTAGACGCACTTAGATTACGAGTGTACTACATAATTTTACACAATAGGCTTACTAATAGATTACAAGCATTCTCATGTAAACATTCTATGTTCACAAACGGCCAACATTCCAATTACGAGGTTTCATTACCAGACTACCTGTTTTGGTTTCATTTGTTGCACTCACTGCTTGAATTGGTCAATTTGGTCGTAATAACCTGAGGCAATAACCGTGTTGGCCAGTGCTAGAGCTATCATTGGTCTATTATGAGTCCAAGTATTGTTGTGATACTAAGAGGTATACCGAGGTCGGAGAAATTTTAGGTAAGTATATTTAGCATAGTCTTGTCCTCTGCCATTTAGTGTTTAAAATGAGATTTCCGGGCGGTAAAATACTGGTACTCAGCTTTATCCAGTTGGACTGGAAGCCGACCCCAACATATTTGGGCAAATGCTTGGTATATTAATTTTTATTGTGGTAGTAAATGTTTTTGATTTGGGGACACTATAATGTAAGAATTAAGTATTCTTTCTTTATGAGTATGCGTAACAAATCTACCAGCAATTTAATAAACGATTTCTTAGCCCACTAGTTGCTAATAATATCGTTTCTGTGCAAGTGTGAAATGCAGCTGTTGTTCAATTAGAACTAACTGCAAAATCTGACAAAGGAGAACAAATATCGGCAACCAAGAGAAAAACAAATGAACGTTGGCTGGCAACTTATTAAGCAATTAACGCGAGCCAAACCACGAATTTCAAGAAAAAGAAACCAAACCGAGAACACAGCATTAACAAACGAATTAAATCGGATAATTTGGCCGAAGCAATTAGAAAACTTTTCGTGGCAGAAATAGAGGCTGATATAAAAAAAATTGGGAAATACTTTTATATAACGAACACACAGCGCGGTTAACGTCAGAACTACATCCAATTAGACGTCTGAGCCCATTAAACGGATCCAGCGCAAGTTAAGTTTTAAACTTTCACGCAAATATACAGTAATGGTTAGCAGGCAACTTTATTGGTTAACCAGCTTTTATCACTGGATCTGTTTGTGTTTCTAAATTGTAGTGGGTACACATTAATTAATTTAAAGGCTTTCTTTACGCCTGTTCGTGTTATAAAGTTTTGTGATATGAAAATACATGACTAGCTTAACGAAATCCTACTCTTAATAATATTAGAAAGGTGAAAGTTTGTTTGAAATAACAAACATTTAATTCAATTAAACCATTAACTTGTACAAGCACTTTCAATTTATTAAAAAGGTATATTAATAATATTATCCCGGTAGTATGTTCTCGTGGGACAATTCTTGACTTTAATAGCATAAGCTAGTTCAAATTCAGAATTAATATTTCGATCAAAAATGTGGGTACTATACTTCATAAACGATATCTCTGCGACAGCTGTCAGTATCAATACAGTAACAATAACGCTTGACAGGCTAACAATAACGCATACGTCTATTTGACATATGTCGCAGGGATCAAGCTTTATTTTATGAAATATAGGAATTCTGCACGTGTTACTACTTGCAAACAAATAGGATCATGTCCTGGGATATGCTACACAGTTTCAATATTAATACTTGAAAAGAAAATCACTTTTGTACATTTTCTTACGTGACAAAAATCCCTAGGACGGGACGGGCCCTAGGGATTTTTGTCGAAAATACTATATTTCTGTAATGCTCGTTTTGTACAACTGTACAGTTAGTTGTACATCAATATTATTTAAACTATAATATTATATATTTTCTCATGGGGTTCTATGTTCAGCAGTGGACGTCTTTCGGCTGAAATGACGATGCTAAATAATTATAAAGAGGTTTTTCTTTTTTATTTATGTAATCGTAAGAGGTAATATTTCCTACTGATACGATTAAAAAATCTTTTACAGATAGAAAGCTAGACTATTGCCGAGTGCCGAAGGCTACTTTTATCCAGACAAAATAAACAAAGTTTCTATGAAATTGGCCTTGCCAGCATAGCCGCGGGCAAGTTCTTTTGATTACCTACATTTTGAATATCAACATTTTACTTCTTCGAAATTAAATCAACTATTGAATATAAATAAAACATCATGATACACTATCCATTGTCCAGTGTAGATATTATGGCAATTCGCCCGATGACCGTCGACTACAACCATTATTTATTGTAAGCCGATGTGATTTAAAACCTCCAATTAATGTGTAAAGTTCAATTTAAAATAGTTGTTTTCACTCTTAAAATGGACGAGTAGAAAATTAAATTACATCGATGTTATTTATTCACCCACTTAACTCCTTGAAGTTCACAATCAGATTCAAATCTATTTGTATGTTTTGTTGTAAATAGAGTTTCATAGGGATTATTTTCAGCCTATTCTGTCCCTCTGCAGGGCAATTGTACAATTATATTTTTTATATATTGCACAACACTAGGAATTTCTCCTGTATCGTGGGTGCGTTCACAAACATATAAACTCACATACACAAACACACAGAGCCGGAAAAACTATCTGTAAGGCATACAAATATTTGTTCCGTGTGGGAATCGATCCTTGACAAAAAAGAAAAGAGGTATCTTTTACAACTCTCCGAAAAAACTTGCGGATGCGGAAGTATGATTTCTTGCGATCATTCCGCATTAGCGAAGGTGGGTGCAGACCCTACAACCCTAGCCGTATTTTATTTTACGTAGAACGAGGTAAAAGGCAATTACAGGCTATTCGAAACAGTAAAAGAAGACCTGAATAAAAAAAACAGTGCTTCAATAACGTTGAATCAAACCGACAAAGTGTCAGGCACTCTGAAACCCGCGACATAAACCAACAAGGATTAATTCAGGCTTTTTTTGTTGAATTGCCTTTTATGTTAAACTAGCTTCTGCTGGCGGCTTCGCCCGTTTGGAAGAATTGTATGTAGCATGAAGTTTTCATAAATAAGTAAATGTAATCGAAAATCTACAGTATCTTTTTTAATTCCTGAAAATAGTATATTGAAAAGGTCACACTGGTACTTGCCCGGATTTGAACCCACGACATCAAATACGAGAGGCTAGGTCTTAGCTAATGGGCCACCACGACATTGGCATTTTTTAGCATTCAAGAAATGTCGTGGCAATTTAAACTTAAATACAGGGACAACATTGTACATATGGTTAAAGAAATGTATTTCTCAATAAGAAATTACAAATATTTCACTTACTTGAGAACATTTTTTCAACTTATATTATAAGAACTTTGACACACAAACTAAGCAGCTATTGATTTTCTTTATAACAATATCATTTACGCAATAACATACATTCAACCATTAACACACCATCGTCATAGAAGTGACGTGTTCAGATCCATGTTCACCTAAAAGCGTTGTCAATTGTAACATGCCTGGAACCTTTTATCCCGTCACAGATAGAAAATTGACTTCAAACGATTGCTTTTATCTGTCAAAGTTATTCTTTTATTTGTCAAAGTTATTTTATACTAACATCAACGATCGTTGAAAAAAGAGAATTGGCTCAGTAATCTGAAATAGTCATAGTAAATGTCTTCGAAATCAATTCGTAAAAAATAAATGTATCATATTTTATGACTGATGTTTGTATTAGAACAGCCTTAATTTATTGTAGTCTCTATTTCTACAAAAACAACTTTTTGTTTCTAGGCTCATTTGGCGATAAATGGAGTACCTACTTATATCAAAATAGATTATTGTATTGCTGTACCACCTACAATTAATTGACTAGTATCTTTGGTCATGACAACAACTGTTACCTATTTATTTATTATTTTTATATTATTTGTTTTCTTAATTAAATTTGTAATCAATCTTCTAAAGTATACAGAAACTGCTTTATCGCATATTTAAATTATCCACTCTTTGTATTACAGTTTATTACATATCTCTCGCGTCGTATATTTTTTCGTCTTGATACATGTTAAATCACTGAACACGGTTCAAGATAAAACAATGTTTTAAAGGACTTTTTGATAATCGAATGAGTTACAGTTATACCCAGGATGAAGCAAATGAACGCGTGTGCCTGAAACGCTCGTAACATCACGAAATTGTAATATTATTATGATATTTCAGTCGCAATTCAATTGTTAAGGTATTTTTTAATGAATGAATTGATGAAAAAAGATTTCAGTTTTATATAGTCCCACTGCAGGGCAAAGGCCTTATCCTCCATTACAGTACCCGACATAGTTGGGTGAAGGTTAGGCAGATAAGATTATAATTCGTTATACATAAACATAACATCACGCATGTATTCGCCCAAGGGGTATAACAACCAGCAGCCTAATTGCGCAAGTGAATTCGGCAAGGCAAAGGTTTTGACCGCCATCATTCGACCAATCACATGCGAGATGAAAGACGCGATATAGATTTCCGTCTATGTGGAATGCGCGGAATGCGATAAGGCCGCCCGTTGTATATTTTTTAGTTTTAAGTTTCTTTTGTTCCTATATATTCTGGTGTACAATAAAGTATATATAAATAAACCAAACGCCAGCTAATATCCATAAAAATAAAAGGGGCTAGACAAAATGTGATTCTATCAACGACGATGATGATTTAAAGTAAGGGACGGACACGCACTACCGAAATATATTTTGGACTTTTGACCTAACTGTACGGCCAGAGTGCACGGCGTCGAGCGGGGCGGGGCGTGCAGCGTTCATGTTAAACACGTGCTACGCGTAGTGGCCGTCCTGAGTGCCGGCCGAGCGGTAGCACGTGTTTAACATGAACGCTGCACGCCCCGCCCCGCCCGAAGCTCAAATAGACCGTGAACTCTGGCCGTACACTAAAAGATTGCATGGCGCAGAAATGAGAATGTTGAGAAGTATGTGCGGAGTGACGAGAATGGATAAAGTGAGAATTTTAATATAGATGAAGCTTAAAAGTGGCGCCAGTGTCAGAAAAGTTGAAAGGAAACCGTTTGTCCTGTGGTATGGTTATGTGATGAGGAGGGATGAAACGTATTTTACTAAAATAGTTATGAATATAAATGTGGATGGATGGAGAGGGCTGGAAGGCCAAAGAAAAGATGGACGGACTGTGTGAAAACTGATAGGAAAGAAAAAGGAGTCAGTGATAGCGTGACAGGAGACAGGACGGTATGGAAGAAGAAAACGTGTTGCGCCGATACCAAGTAACATGCGACAAGGGCAGAAAGATGATGAGATGATGATTTTGGACTTTGACTATCTATAATCCTTGTGGTATATGCCCAACTGTGGGACAAGTTGAAAAGCATAGACTTGCCACAAGAACTCATTAGTGTGTTCCAATACTGGTATGCGCACCAGTCCAACAGTGTGAGGTGGGCGGGGGCAATGTCAGATCTGTATCCGCTCGAGTTAGACAGGTTGGCTTAACATTACCTTGTTTAATTTGTATTTGAACGGTCTGATCGTAGTGCTCAGCAGTCGGCATGTCGGATGCCACTTTGACGGTGTGTGTCAACAATTTGAGTTATGCTGATGACATGGAGCTTTTGAGCGCGTTGGTTTGTGGCCTGAGGAAGTTGTTGCAGACTCGCGAGGAATATGCCTGTGGCCATGGATTACTATAAAATGTAAAAAACAGCCAATCGATGGTTTTTGGAATCGCCAGCGCAAAATATCCAGAAAACTTACCCCCAGTTAGATTGAATGGTGCTCCTCTGGAAAGAGTTGAGCAGTTTAAATATCTTGGGCATGTACTGACTGGCGACCTCAAGGACCATGCAGATATGTAAATGGAGCGAAGGGCGTTATCTGTGAGAGTCAATATGGTTGCTCGCAGATTCGGCCGATGTTCGGACGAAGTAAAGGTAACGCTATTTAGAGCCTTTCGCACATCACTGTACTAGTGTAGTCTATGGGCTCACTAAACCAAAAGAAACCTATATACCATACGGGTGCAGTATAATAACACGTTTAGGGCGGTGATGGGGCTGCCCCTATACTGTAGCGCCTCAGGTATGTTCGCAGAGGCACACACCGATAATAATCACGTGGTTATGCGCAAGCGCGCTGCTTCTATGGGGTGCAGGGTACGGGCCAGTTTCAACACCGTCCTGGCGATGATCGCGGAAAGGTTGGATTACCCTTTCCTCCGGCATTGTTCTGACAGACATGTCACTGTGCCAGTGCCGGAGTCGGTATTCATAACTTCGTAGTTTATGAACCGATTTTGTTGAAAAGGAAAGAAGATATCCCAAGGGTATATGTTTTTTTTTTATGTTTTTATTTTATGTCTTTTTAGTTTTGGTAGGTATCTCCAAATACCATTTTATTCATTTATAGCCAAACTAAATCTCATGACAATTCCAATAAGCCCAAACACGACTAGGATCCATTGTTTTATTTCGGAGTTAAAGTGCTTACCTTCCGGTTTCATCGTCAGATCAGTTCGATGTTACCATTTTCAACAGTACCATTTATTTATAAGTATTTGCTTCATCATAGTCGGTAAGCTATTCGATATTACTTATACCCGTGACATACTTAGCATTAAGGAGTTCCAGTGGCCATCTGTGGTCTTCTTCATCAGTTCCATTTCACCAAATGACACTTTCTGATTGTAAATGATTGATAACAATACCAAAATCGCTATATGTATCCCTATAATATTTGAGGAGTTCCCTCGATTTCTCTGGGATTCCATAGGTATCCTGATAAGGATACAAGGATCTGATGATGGAAACCCAAAAAAAATAAACCGACTTCCGAAACAAAACACCACAAAGCGAAAAATTACTTTCTTTTTTCGAAATCGGTGTCAAAAAACGGAAAACAATAGGTACCAAAGACTGGCTTCGGAAAACAAAGTTAGTTTTCGCTTTGTAGTCTGTTGTTTTTTGAATTTATTTAGTACTAGCTGGCGCCCGCGGCTCCGTCCGTGTGATGTAAGTATTTAATCCTTATTATACTAATAAGATTATAGATGCGAAAGTAACTCTACCTGTGTGTCTTTCTATTACCTATTTTCATGCTTAAATCGCTAAACCGATTTAGAAGAAATTTGGTATGAAGATAGTTTGAGACACTGGATAGGTCATAGGATAGTTTTTATCCTGGACATCATCCTTAAGGGGGTGGAATGGGGGGTGGAAGTTCGTAAGATGAGCTAATAATTTGTCAAGTAAGGCAGCTCATACACCTTCACTATTATTGCGCGATATAAAAAAATGGCTTTTCAATGTATTCATGCTTCGCAGATGAATTCTTGTGAAACAGCTATTATTATCTTTATAAATTAGATGTGTATGCTATAATTATTACTGTTAAACTTCACTAAAATCCGTTCAGTAGAAAGCGGTAGCTTCAAATCTTCACAAATTTATATTATAAATAAATATTCGGCCATTTTGGGATTTATAACTAACTTTTTATACTTTACTTTATGAAACTAAACTAACATGCCAGTAACAATATATTAAACAAATAAAACCTCATTCGTATTGTAATTTTTACAGATAAGGAAAATCAACATCTTTAGTTTTTTTATAAAATTGTGTGAATATTGTAAATAAATTATAACTAAAAAGTTGTAAATAAAAAAAGTTAATTTAAAAATCAAAAACCCGGCTGCTTAAGAAGCGAACTAAAAAGCTGTAAACAAGAAAAAATTATGCTGTGCAGTCGGAGGATACATATTCGCGTAGCGGCTGACCACCTGACCCTTTCCTTGCAGCCGGGTAAAAAGAAAACACTTTTTATGCACGAGTTCACATTTAATCTCACACTTTTTGTACCAGGGCCATAGGCTCGAACATACCAGGGAAATTGTTTTCTGATTGGACGAGATTCTTTTACGATGACCTCAGCATTAATGGATTTTATCATGAAATTATTCTTCACATAACTGTAACGCCATAATAATCATGTTTTTGATACTGAGGAATGAAACCCAGCACTGAATCCAGCCGTCGTTCAGACGGTGGGAGATGTGATGTTCGGAAGGTTCCGCCCAGTGTTCTTGACAGTCAGATAGCTCATTTATAGGGAGCTGGTTTGGCTGTAGCGAGAGACGTTCACAGGTGTGTAAGGATTCAAGATGTAGTAAAAAACGACGATCTGAGAAACATTTGGGATCTTTAGACCAACATTACCGTAGGCTTATGGCAGATAAAAAACGTATTAATGTCGCTTTGCGGTCCCTTGCCCGAGTTCCGAACATAAGAACTATCGTTTTGAAGAAGATTTGGGTAATGTCCGTCTTTATTTCTACACGTTATTAAATATTTCTTCGTACATTTATTTATGGAAAGTTTTTATTACGCTCATTGTTTGGCTATCTTAAATAAGTACGGTTAGTAATGTTTGTTGTTAAGAGTAAATCTATTTATTGAGTAATTTGTTGTCTAGTAAAAGTTTGGAAGAATTATCCTTATTTTGAAGCTTAAAATGAAATAAGGAAAATATCAGGTAAGGTAAGTCAATCAGGCTTACACCGTAACTTGGGTGTTTACTTATTACGTGTCTGTAGTAGCGGTCCTAACATAAAATAAAGAAACGAAACAAGAAAAAAACTTGCTTCGTTATAAACTAAACAGGTATTCAACATTGTTGTTTCTCATGGATGCTAATCAATACATATTATCTGTTGAAAAGTCATTTTTGTACATAGAAAATATTAAAAAAAAAACATTTTTCGTGCATGTGATACTTCTGTCTTCATCTTCAACCGATCTATCAATAAAAGCGACGCCATAGCGATTGGAAGAACGTCGTAAATGTATGGGATTGTCAAGCGCTATCAAAATGTCACGTGAACAATCCTTTACATTTTGGCATTTCGACTATCGCTATCCTTGATAGAATTACACTTAGAATTGTCTTGAAGCTCAGCCTTACTACAAAATATAGCAAGTTACAGTCAGAAATTTCATCTGTGTGACATGGCTATATGATTAGCTCCACACGCTGGGCTAACGTGGTGGACCGTGAATAATAAATCCCTTTTTTAAGGTAATTAAGTTCAGCAGATGTCTGCAATTTGTGGCAGTTGACAGATTGCGTGTTAAAACTGTGCTAATGTTAGCTAAAGTTTCTGTAGTCTTCCTATATTTCCACGCATAGATTAACTGATGCTGATGGACGGTGATAACACTGAACTTAATTAAAAATCAATCTGCCTAGCATTTTCCAAACTATATTGGGGTTGGCTTCCTGTCGAACCGGATGCAGGTAAGTACAAGTAATTTACATGGGATGTTTGCCTATCTGAACTCCACTAGCCAGTACCTGGGTAAAACGATAACTCTTGGCAAGACTGGTGCTTGTGACTATATCCTTAACGACTTTAGTTAAAAGCACACTTTGTAAACAAGCATATTACAAATTGGATGATTATATTCAAGATAAGATTGCTTGGCAACATGTTGGTCCCGCTCCGTAGGGCAATCTTTGGTGTGGACATAATCAAATTTGCTAATTTGTATTCCTATTCGTAGTTAATGTATTCTTATGTTATTTTTTATAATTTTCCAGAATTTGACTCACACACGGTTCCGTTGTTGTTGAATTAGGTATTTTACCTATGTTTGGAATATTTGTAAGTATGTGAGAACCATGTTCCTATTTATCAAATTAATGAATTTACCTGTTAGTGCTTTTATTACTTTATACCTGTACGTAGTATAGTGTGTAGTGCTATTTTTGGGTGCATCGTCCTCACATATATGAATTTATTAATGTATGTACATAAGTAAACATTGTAAAATATTTTAAAAAGAGTAAGTATGGAGTTTCTTGTGCGTTCTTCACCATAACAAGCTACTTTCCGAATGCACGGTAGAGTCAATTTTTATTACTTGTACATTTTTAATTTAGATTTAATGTTTGACGTTCAAAAGTGCCGCTTATTGGCCTAGTTGAAATAAATATATTTGACTTTATTAGACTTTGACTTTGACTGTCAAAGATCTACAAATGAGAGCCGTGGTCAACGTGCTTTCGAGGCATGGAGGAATCTGGCTATGTAAAGATAGTCAGCCATCGACGGAACGACCTTCGTAACCGTTGCTTAACCTTGAAGATTGATCCGTGCGGCTCTTATTTTTTAGCTAGACTATGTGGGTATAGTATACTTGTCTCATGGGCATTTACTACCTTAATTTTTAAGACGTATACTCACGTATGCTCTTTGGATTAAATATCATACTCTACTAAAATATTTTGCTATCAAAAATCACTTTAAACTGCCGACCTCACGACATTTATTTTCTCCCAGAACACACGACTTTTATAAGAAAATGAGCTCTCCCTCAACATAAAGTTGGAAAATAAATATGCCAAAGACAAATATTATATTTGAGTGCACAAAGTATGCCTCAGAGATTTGCGATATCCGACGGTGAGGAGGCAAAGGAAATATATACATCATGCATTATTGTAAATGTGAGGCAAGTTGAGTTTGTGCGTTCAAGAATTCATATGAAACTGGCTTTATTTCAGTACAAGCAATACAATTATGGATTATCTTTTGATCCTTTGTTAGATTGTCCTAACTGCCTGCTAATATTATAATTCTGAAAGTTTGTGAGTATATGGCTGTTTGTTACTCTTTCACGCAAACACTACTAGTAGACGGATTTTGTTAAAACTTTCAAGTACCTATTAGTAGCATAAACATCAGGATAAAATATAGGCTATAATTTATGTAGATATTTGAGAGTAGTGCTAATACCACACGTACGGATCCGCGGGCTTTAGCTTACAATCTTATAAATGCGAATGTGAGTTTGTTTGTTATGCTTTCACGCTGTAACGGCAGAACGCATTTGGATGAAACTTAGCATATGGATAGACGATAACCTATATATACTGAAACTTTTCTTATCGGTATAATGTTCACACGGAATAACAAAACATTTTTAACAGGGGCGAAGCCGTAAGCTGAAGCTAGTTGCAATAAAGGGTTAATATCTCTTGTTTATTCATTATTTTCTCATGCACAGACAATGAAGGATGTTGAGAAGTCAATAATATCGATATTTTGTACGAAGAAGTGTCAGGGCTGACAAATAGAAATTTATCCTCCCAACAGTCCAATAATATTCCGATAACATACCAACCAATCAAGCTTAGATTAATGTGACACAATTCATAATTTATTATTGCGAGATCCCTACTAACCAACGCGCATCAACGGGTTATACGGGGGTGAAAGTAAAGATTAGAACTATATTTAAAAGTTTTATCATCTTTAAAAACTACTATGGGTCATCCCATTTTATTTTTTAAACACGAAATCGCGAAAGAAATTGACAGCATTTTCCTATTTCTTTTAAAGTGTGGCGAAGATTTTTCAAATTATTTTTGAATTTGATCGAATTCATAATTACCTACTTCACATGCTGAAAGACGAATGGCCGATCGCTGGCTTGAATCGGTTAAGCTGTTACGTTATTTCACAAAACTGACTATAAGTCAGACAATTTTTAATTGACTCGAGGTAATACACATTGCATGTTTTCTTAAGCTCCATGTCTTTTCTTAATGTCCATCTTCTAAAGAACTTTCTAGATCATGTGTTGTGTGAACTTCTGAAATACCTTTCAGCACCTTAATACGTAATGTAGTCCAATTTTTCTCAGCAACCAACGTACTCGTACTTTCACGAAGAGTATTCCTCAAGGGAGAAATTAATATTTGTCAAGATAAAAGTACGTCTTTTCTCTGTTATTCTGCGACAAATATGAGTGTGAGCAAAACCCTAATGTCTTAAGTGACTGTCTGTTATATTTGTAAGGTTATTTATTTTACTAGCTTTAGTAGGTGTAATAAAATAAATTTTATTCGCATATTTATTTGTGGGATGGCTGACTAATTTCAGATTCGTATGATGAGGTCTATTTGTGATAGAGTCCCAAATAAAACAGACGCGAAAAATTCAGTAGTATGACGAAAGTCATAATTGAAAACATTTATTTCTACGTCTAGACAGCAAAACACACAGAGACAAACCGACTAAGAGATAGGAGGATAAAATCAGGAAAACAGCAGGTCCATTTTGGACTCCTACAGCATAATAATAATATGTAGATATATAGAGTAGGCGTTTGTAGAAAGACAAGCTGTATTGAGAGTAACGACCGTATATTCTTCACGATGTACTTCATACTTTATCATTCATATTGCATGTACGATAAGAATAGCATACAGGCTTTTATTATTTCTACGTGTAAGTAGGTTCTGCAACAACTGGCTTGAACGCCATTGCTCTGCACCAAGGGTAAAGCTAAGTTAGTTTAGCTTAATTCACATAGATAAGATAAATTTTCAAACTTACGCAGTTTATTCAATCGTCAAATCTGACTCGGCTGGGCAGCGTTCGGGAAGTTGCGCAGTATGTTCTCGTCCAACCTACTGCAGTGTCTTAAGACGAAAGTATATGACCAGTGTGTATTGCCAGTGACAACATACGGGATGGAAACGTGGTCACTCACAATGGGCCTCATCAGAAGGCTTAAAGTCACACAAAGGGCAATAGAGAGAGCTAAGCTCGGAGTTTCCTTGCGTGATTGAATCAGAAATGAAGACTTGCTCGCAGAACGGATGGCCGTTTTTTTTTTTTTTTTTTTTTTTTTTTTAAACTTTGCCCCACACTAGGAATTTCTTCCTGTATCGTGGGTGCGTTTACAAACTTATAAACTCACATACACAAACACCCAGAGCCGAAACAACTACATATCTGTAGGTCATACAAATATTTGTTCCGTGATTTGGCCGAAAAGTTCTGGAGTGGCGACCGCGAACTGGAAGACGTTGAGTTGGAAGGTCTCCCATAAGGTGGACCGATGACCCGGTGAAGGTGTCGGGAATCCGTTGGATCGACCGATGGAACCGGTCAATGTGGCGACACTTGGGGGAAGCCTATGTCCAGCAGTGGACGTCTTTCAGCTGATACGATGATGATGATAACGCATCTTAGTTTACTTTAGTCTCCAGACTGCACAAAGTCTGAGAAGTCACTTCAGTTATGCGAACTAAATCATAACTAATTTAGCCTAGTTTTTGGTCTGCAGCCGTTTTAGAGTACCTACAGGCACCTACTTTATTCACAAATCCGTGGAGTTTAGGACAGACTGGCTTTTTACTCTCTAGTACCTACTACGTTTACGTGTACAACAAATACAAACTGACTACAAACGGAAAACTCTTGTAGAAGGAACAGCCAATAACACTGCCTGACCTTGTTAGATACTAAGATCTCGCTTGCAATTTCCCTGGAACATTTTATTATGAAAGTTTCAACATTTATTGCAATACAGTTGCTAGCAGGTAGTCGATTTGTTCACAAACTTTTAGAGGGTGAAAGTACAAATCCGCATCAACGACTTTTAGTGTGGGATCTACTCTGAAATATTAATCTCATTTATGTCCACTTGATGATCGATAAAAAGTAATACCGGACAATTATATTTTTTTCATATTTCAGTCGTGATCCCATAGTAAAAGAAGGTAATTTATATTAATGAGGGATGAAAGTATCACCCCCTGAAAATTTGCCAAATTATATGTCACCCATAAAATTTTTCGGTAGGTTATTTTTTTTCTCAGTTTATTCAAAGGGAATGTTGGTTAAATTAAGATTATCACACTAGCATTAGCTGTAGTAGGTAGTGTTAGATTCCATCAGGCCTCCTCAATTACTAAGAGTTTAAAATATTTTTGGTCAGAATAATAGCGTCGGATAAAGTGTGGTAAATGTAGCCTAATATCGGGCTAACCAGTAAATTGCTATGGTGTTGAGGTAGGCCACTGGCGTATCAGTCTCAATAAGAATCCAATAAGGCTTCAGATACATCGATGTAAGATGGTATGCCGTTAGCTGATTTAGGTAGGTACTAGTCTGGCAAATAGATAAAATCAAAAACTATTTTGGCACGTAGGTATGATAATGATTGGGATCCTATAATCTATACTTCAATACTATTATTATAAAGAGGAAAGATTTTTTTGTTTGTTTGTTTGTACCGAATAGGCTCCGAAACTACTGGACCGATTAAAAAAAATCTTTCACCTATGGAAAGCTACATTATTCCCGAGTAACATAGACTATAATTTTGACGGGAGTGAAGCCGCGGGGGTAAGCTAGTATGAACTAAATTTGAATAATATAATGTCAATTGTTGGCAGAATACAGACACTTACTTTTTTGGAACTTCTTCTCGTGTCACTGGCATTTTTTGTCATGACGATAAAAAATATTTTTCCGGCTCAAAACATAGCAACTTCCATGGCGTTGTCGGTGCCACCGCGAAAGTCACTTTGGCTGCATGTTTTGGGGCTCCGCATTCACACCCTGTTTTTGTTCTAGCCTAAGGTAGCCTCAATTTGCGAGGGTGGAGTTACACCGCCCTACTTGGTTTCTGAGGCGGTGGAAGGACTTGCAACTGAAGTTTTTTTTACGAATGAAGTCGCAAGAAAAACTAACACTGGGATAAAGAGAACGTATTTTGTGCAAGATCAACAAAACGTTTTTATCCCAGTGCTTCTGCAATATCGAACGCCGGACGTCAATTTCCTGCCCCTGTCCTGTTTGATATTATTATGGGACCGTTTCCATTTTATTATTATAAAAATCATTATTGATAGGCATTATTAAAGCAGAAACAATAAAACGTGCTCAGTCGTTACCTGCATTTAAAAGACATTCAGTCGTTGTGATTGCTCTTTTTTTTACATAATTTGCGGTGATTGTTGTTAGTAAACATTTACTTTCATTATGTGCATATATTGAGTATGTATGTATCTATTATATAGCATATGTATGTATTTTTGTATCTATTATAATTTTATTGTATCATTAAAGTAAAAATTCGTAATTTTATTTGTTACACCAATGTCAACTCTATTTCATGTCCGGGCAATCACTGTCCATTCCAGGTTGCCTGGAAAAGATCGCGGTATGCGATAAGGCTGCCCGTTGCATATATATTTTTTAAATTTTAGGTTTCCTTTTCTTTGTTTTTGCCTGGTGTACAATAAAGCATACATATATAAATAAATAAACATTATTTAATTATGAATGATCATGTAATATATTAATGGTTCACTCCAGAACTGGCAACAGATATCAGACCAATAGTGTATTTTTTTTTTAAATTTGTTTTGGATTATTTTATTGCCAGAAATGTTTTACAAACAATAACTCCAATACACTGTACACGCTACTTTAAATCTAATAATAAATGTACTTTCAATCAAAAATTATTATATAAATTGCAAGATACTATCTGAAAGAGTTAGTCACAATTTTAATACCGTATTATATCATAGTAAGAACACACAAGTGCTAATATACTCAACAATATTAATGAAGATTCGTTTCCACTGGGTTATCTTACATTCGAGGTCTGTTATTATCACATTATAAGAAAAATAAGATTAAGAATAAAGTCCGTAGAATTACAAACAAAAAAAATAGCACACAAAAGCTAGTTATGTCAATAAGAACTATCACCTTATTTGTCAACTTTGCACTTCAATTAAATTCCAAATTACTAAAATTAGTGTTACAATGTGAACATTTATTTTAAATAACGGGCCTCCCTAGCGTGCTGGTTGGAATTTACTAGCGTAAATGGTACGATCACATAATCTATTGAGTGTCAGGTCAAAGCAAACTCCACCCAACTCGTGAGCAATTTACTCGTTCACACTGCAAAACGTAACCAAAATGTCAAAGGAATGTTCAAATGGTTAAATAATAATGCCTATGAAATACAAAAATGTGCGTTATTTAACTGCTAACTTAAATTGGTGAAATAATAGGAAAATACATTATTATCATAAATTATACCTGTATCCCACTGCTGGGATACAAGCCTGTATCCCAGCAGTGGTAATATTAATATGCTGATTATGATGATGATTATACATAAACTCAAGACTTTTTTCCATGGGGGAAGATATGACAAACTACATAACGCCCTTCTACGACCCTTGCATACGCCTTTTCCTTCGCAATGTTGATTATCTTAAATATATTTTAAAGACTAAAAGAATTAGAATTAAGACAACATCCTGCTTTGATTTTTAAAAACTGTTACAAAAATAAATAAAAGGTCTACAGAACTCGGGCACGAGTAGAGGGTGGACTCAACAAATTTAATTTTAATAATGCAATTTATTTATCTAGGAGTACTCTTTTATTTATGATTATTTTTCAATCTACTTTGACCTTTTTTTTTTTTTTTTTTTTTTTTTTTTTTTTAATACGTGGCGTCTCGCAACTCGGTCATAGTGACTGGTTAGCTGCTTAACCGGGCTTTCCTACGGAGACTAGACTATATAGCCTCCAGCTAGGCAAAAATTTACTAAACCTAAGCGACAACGCTGAGGGCTACCCCAGTTGGGGTCGAACCTCGGCTCAGGGCGTCGCTGGGGGGACAACTAAGGCTGGATCTAATAAAGTGATTCTACCATCCGTTCGGAATAAGCCTACGTGGAGAAGAACGGACAAGAAACTCCAATTAACTAATTAGATTTAACTATGGCACAGCTATTCGCGGGCTGGCTACATAAATAATGACTGGGACTTCGCGGCGGGGCCTCGGCGGCGAGGGCGGACCAATCGGTATGTATGCTACGTTTGTACTATTTACGAACCCATTGACCGTCCTTGTAGACAAGGCTGTCAAGTTCCCTAGTAATGCACTCGTACCTCGAGAAGAGGGCACTGCATGAAGCGGGGGTGAGAGAGCCTGCATTCCGAATTTCTGCATCCAGAGCACGGGCCTGAGGGGTCATCCATATGGAATACGCGCTGATAATATTCTCAGCGACGCTCAGATATGGCTTGTGCCCGGAGGGGGCTACAGGAGGCGGGCACATGGCGGCGGTGGTGGTGGAAGCCACCTTCCGGTTTTGTGCGGGCATGGGGGCAGCTGGGGCCACTGGGTCGGGGACTGGATTTGGAGCTGCAATGGGGTGGGCCATCAGCGCTGGGATAGGCTGGGAGTAAGTCTGAGGAGCCACACTTTGGTGGTTCAGCTTACCCCATGGTGAAGTCCTCTGAGGGGCTAGACGGGGGGGTGGTTGGGAAGAGGGAGCCATGCGCATTATGTGCGCATTGTATCGCTTGGCCATTTTAGGCGCAAGCTTGGGGGCTTTTGGGCAACCCCGGTAATTAGCCGGGTGCCCGACTTGGCCACAGAGCAC
Source organism: Anorthoa munda (assembly GCA_945859665.1). NCBI lineage: Eukaryota > Metazoa > Arthropoda > Insecta > Lepidoptera > Noctuidae > Anorthoa > Anorthoa munda. Next base: position 7,569,814 of record OX243913.1, on the reverse strand, counting down.
GCAGCTGGGAGGCTCCGTGCACTGTGAGCGGTCTTTGGGACGGGGACAGTCCTTAGTGCCATGATCACCCACGCACTTAACGCACCTGGGTGTTGCATAGCAGTGGGCCTGAGAATGGCCTTAAAGTTGACAGTTGTGACACTGTCCTACAAGATGGGGGCGGTAGGGTTTCTCGATCGAAATGCCCGACAGGGAGCACACGGTCTTTATATTGAAAATCGGGTTGTAACCCTCAGTAGGGCTACAGACAACTAATACAATATCGTACTGTTGTCCGCCTCTCGCTTTATGCAAGCGGTGGACTTCAGTGACGGGGACATTCTGGTCAAGAAGGTCCTTACGGATTTCCTCCGTAGGGATCTCTTTTGGGATTCGCCTAATGACTACACGGACGGGCTTTTCCTCAGGGAGGGAGTAAGTATGGAACGAGATGTTCCTATCTTTGAGGTACCGGGTTAGATTCCGGAAATCAGTGGGAGAGGGGAGTTGGATTCTGATGCCTTGTTGGCATGCAGTGGCTTTCGTGTAGTTGATTTTCCGCTCAACACAAGCGTTTGAAACATCATTCCACTTGACTTTATCCTGAAGATAAACAGGTGGAGGGGGACGGAGCTTCTTATTGGTAACTATTACCATGGGACTGGGGCTGCGGTTGGACCGCTGAGAAGAAGCAATGTCAGGGGTGGGGGTGATTTGCCTTACGGGCGAGGCCGGTGGCAGAACTGATTGAGGAGAGGTTTTTGATACCGCCTTTTTGGCCTTGGTAGCATTTAAGGGACTATTCCTCTTTTTCCTCTTTCCTCCAGAGCAAACTACGGAGTCACCATCGGAGGAGACGGTGTCATAGTCGTCTGACCTATCGGGGTCATTTGAGTCTACTGGGTCGTCAGCGACTGAGTCAGCTTGGTCAGCCATAGCTTCCCATTCATCGTCAGTGCTGAGGGTTGCTCCCTCTTCCATGGGGGAGTCATCATCGTCCGCCCAGATGTTCTTGGACTTGGACTTGGGCTTGAATTTATGAAGGGCGGCTATGCGCTCCTTATAGCTTTTATAAGCTTTGACCTGAGAGGATATGGGAGAAGGAGGATCTCTCCATGATCGGGTTTTCTTAGGCTCGACGGCCGGTTGAGAAGAAGTTTTAGGAGAAGGAGGATCTCTCCATGAACGGACAGTAGCTTTAGGCTCGACGGCCGGTGCTGGGGGCTTAGGTAGGGATGGCTCACCAGTCCCAGAAGTGGGCCTGGCTGCCGGGGAGGGCGACCTGGGCGAGACCTGGGCTTCGCTCGGCACGGGTGCTTGGCTAGGTCCTGGGGCCCCGGTCGGGCCCGAAGCGGGCACATAAGTGGCTAAAGCCTGATTTATAGCATGGCTGTACTTTTTGGTGAGTTTCTCCTTCTCGAGAATCTCGTGAAGGAGTTCAATTACTGCCGCGAGCGATATAATTGAGAAATTATAAAACCGGTGAAGCCGGGAGAGGTATCTTCCCCGGGTGGAGGGGCCCGGGGATGTGTGCGACCTACCCTCCCAGTCGGGTTAGACTGGGAGGTGAGTATCTGGTGAGCCCTAAGCTTGTCTACCTGCCACCAATCTTATTGGGTGACAGGGCCCTAAGGTACCGTGGGCCACCCACCAATGTGTACCGAAGAAGTCTGGCACGTCGGGGTAGACACACCCGACCGTGCCAGGTGAATGCTGGGGGACGAAGCGGGGGTTGACTAGGCTATCTACCAAGGCCAACTGATCCCGCTCCCGACTCCAATGACTGCCGTGTCCTTAAGGGACTTGGCGGGTGCTTGGGGCACACCCCACTGGCTTGTTAACACCGCTAGGTTTCCCGCCAGGGACCACAAAGAGTGGATTTGCCCGGAAGGGCCAAAATAGCTGCCACTACTAGTAACCAAAGTTACTAGTAGCGACACCTTTGGAGCGGCGTGCGAAGACGCGACGACCGCAGTGACGTCACGCAGAGGGGCGCGACGAGACGGAGAGTGGGGGCGCCGGAGAGCGCGGTGGGGCGACGAGCAGCGAGACGTCCGCACGGAGCGACGGCTGGCGAGCTACCTCTACTTTGACCTATTCAAAATTTCCAATTATAAAGCCTGGACACTAGAACCAATAGAAACGCCGCCGCCGGCCGAAACCACATGAGTAGCCTGAAACGACGTTCTAGATGGCTTTCAAAAAGGGCAGGCACATTATAGGTACCTTCTCCTTTTGTTTATATACAGGCATTAGTAGAAGGCCCTCCGAAGGGACTGCCTAGATGGATATGCAAAGATCGCATCGGTGATGTTTTTCATAAAGTTCTGGGGTATAAAATACAATCGCTACCAGCACACGACGTGCATAATGATCGTGGTTGAAGCAAAAGGAAAAATTGCAAGAGTTCTTTGGCGTCCACTTACTCCCATAGGAAAGAACCATGACTTTATCTATGCATGTAACAATAGCTAATGTTTTGGCAAGATCATTGATCAATTACTGTCCACTTCGATACACCTTGTGTAAACAGCTATCGGCGCAAGCAACATAATGCCATCATGTCCACGAACCATATGCACGTATTTGCATAAACTCTATCCCTCATACTAATAAACGCGGCATAAAGTTATACCAAGTATAAACCTATGAAAATGTATGGTTATTCCTTTGTTATGCCTGGTATAACTTTATTCCGCGTTTATTAGTAAGAGGGTATTAGTTTATGATAACATCCAATTATTATTAAAATACACATAGGTTTAATGTAAATTAGTCATGTGGTTTCCGTTGCCTAGTATGTCATAATGTTTGAACATACTAGTATGTTTGATATCGGGCCAATGCCGACAACTGATGTTATTAAGTCTGCTTGCTGTTAGGGAACGATAAGTTTATCGTTTTAAGCATTGTTTCGGGATTTTGTTTAACGATTAAGTTTGGTGTTTATGTGAATTTCTTTCAGGGAGTAAAGTATATAAAAAATAAGAAAGTAAAGAGTTTTTGGTAAACTATGGTATTAAATCTGAAAATGAAAAAACGTGAAGAAAGATAAATGCTGTGTAAGCTGTTTGAAGGCTGTTTACTGTTTGAATCGTGGTATTTTCGCAAGATGTCGTGTCATAATTACGTGTTCGATAGATTGTTGATCGAAGCGTGTATACTACTAGATGAATTATGTAGTTTAAAAAGTATGAAATAAAAAAAAAAACTTGTCGGGGGTTTTGGAGATTTTCTGGATTGGATTGACAATAATATGTCAATATTGACATAAATTTGTGCCCACTTATGTACATCATTAATGTTAATAGTTCATTATCTGTGAGAGTGCGGGCGTTGAATTTCATTCAGCCCTTGATTGAGTCATTGTTTTCAATACCTGACAAATAGCTTTCTCGCGTAAACATTTACTAATAAAATAATATGAGTAACAATACGCAGACAACATAATAGAAAGCGATTAAGTTTTTCATTAAGTTTTACAAGTAAACAAAATACAGTTCAAAGAATCTGTTTATTAACAACATAAACCACAGAGGTAACAACACAGCGAAAAAAACTACTCGTTAATATTTTAAGCTCTTATAGCTAACTCGACAAAGGCACTGCGGCTGAAATAAGTTCCCGCTATAAATTCAAGCTGAATTGAGCAGCTTGAAATGCTGCTTGTGAATAACTTCAATTGAAATAAGAATACGCGAAGACGACTCCATTTTTCTTGCGATAAACGAGTTTACTGACAATCGATATGAACAACCATTGGTGTATGTTTTTTAAAAGGTGCCGAGATCGGAAAACTAAACTGTTTCCGTATTTTTGGCCAATGGACTTTGTAATGGAAGTAATTTTTCATAAACTAGGTATATACCAAATGGCTTTATATTTACTTGTTTTGTTTGACAGACTTTGTTATCAGGGCAGGAAATAATTTCAGGGCTGAAAAACAAGTTTAAGTCTTTATAATATTTGTTTAAATTTATCTTCTTCTTCTTAGCGTGTCGATGACAAACGGACTCTTTTTAGTTAAATGCCTTGCCTAGCCCAGAATTCAGCCACGGCAACGCCCTCCGCCGACGCAGTCATAAGGTCCTCACGTGAACAGACAACAGGACATGCGGCACAAGACGTAAGGTGGGCCATGGTCTGCGGGGAGACGCCGCACAAGCACCGAAGATCGGAACCATCAGAGAACCCCCACCTATGGAGATTGTCTTTGCTGCGGCCGACCTGAGTGCGGAGTCTGTTCAGAGTTTTCCAGGTCGGCCAAGGCAATGTGTGCCCAGGTGAAAGGGTCTCCGATGGCTCCAGAAAATGATCAGGGAGTTCAAATTTCTTTCGCCAAAGATCGCATCTTTCCGTGAAGGTGTTGCCGGTAGATGGACTCACGCAACCAAGAAAACTTTTTCGACTTTTAAGCCTCTGGGACACCGAGGTGTAGTTGTGCATTGGGTGGCGCGAGTCAGTTTTTTGCTTTGCCCTTTCTATATGGCTTCCCATAGTCCTGCGCACATCCGGGGGCGCGATGCCGATTAGTGGATACAGCAATCGTACCGGAGTCGGTTTAAGGCAGCCAGTGGATATTCGGCATGTCTCGTTTAGTGCTGTATCCACTAGGCCGGAGTGGGCGGAGCGGCTCCACACTGGACAGGCATATTCGCCAGCGGAGAAACAGAGCGCCATTCCAGTAGTTCGCAAGACTTGTGGAGATGCTCCCCATCTAGTGGATGTAAGGCGGCGTAGCAGGCTGTTCCTGGCATGCACCTTTCGCTTAGCTATCTCACAATTTTTCCTGTAGTTGAGGGACCTATCCAAAGTGACGCCAAGGTATTTTGGATGGGGACTGTGGATGATTGGTAGCCCCTGCCATGAGATGTTGAGTGTTCGACCCGGTTGTCTGTTACGGAGGTGGAAGGCGCACGACTGTGTTTTTGAGGGGTTTGGTTTTAATGCATTTTCTGCATAATAGTGGCTGAGGTCTGAAAGTGCGATGGAAAGGCTGGTTTCAATCTCCTCAAAATTTGCGGCTTGGCAAGTTAATGCCAGGTCGTCTGCATACAGAAAGCGGGTCGTGTTCGGACTCACCGGTTGGTCGTTGGTGTAAATATTAAACAGCAATGGAGCCAGTACACTGCCTTGGGGTAATCCATTCTTCTGAGTCCGCCACCTACTTTTATCATCGAGAAGGTTGACTTGAAATCGTCGGTTACTGAGGAGCTCTCTAAGAATTCGAACAAACTTTAGGTCCTCTGTTAGGTTTGTAACCTTCCATAACAAGCGCCTAATGTTAACAGTGTCGTAGGCTGCCGACAAATCCACAAATACTGCACCCGTCACTTTCCTGGTTTCGAACCCGTCCTCAATGTGTTGCGTGAGGTTAAGGACCTGCGCGCAGCAAGACTTCCCAGGTCTAAATCCTGATTGCTCTGGTATAAGTTTCGGGTCAACAAGCTTTGAGAGACGGGCTAACAGTAGTCTCTCGAAAAGTTTGTAAGTGTGGCAGAGGAGCGATATAGGGCGGAAGTTTTTGGGATCATCGTGTGGTTTCCCAGGTTTGGGGATAGCAATGACTTTAGACCTCCTCCAAAGACGAGGTATATTCGCAGACTCCAGACAGCGGTTAAAAAGTTTTAGCAACCATGACACCGATACTGGGCCGAGGTGCTTAATTTGCTCAACTGAGACCTCGTCCACACCAGAGGCCTTACCAAAACTCAGTCTTTGAATGGCTAGGACGATGTCTGATAGTTGGAATGGGTCACACTGATTCACTGGAAGATGCCAGGTTGCCAATTTTAGGAGTTCTGCCTAGGCGTTGTGGTGGTTTGCCACTAAGCAGGAGTTGGTGGGCAACTTGGTTAGCCGTTACTGCACTGGGTGTATGAGGAGGTGGTGACTCGCTCGTGAGTCTGCGGATAGTGGTCCATGCTTTTTTGCTATTATGTGTCAAGTCAATTTTAGTAACCGTGTCCATCCATTTTTCCTGGCGTTGTTCGCATATACGTGACAGCAGAGTTTCACCGGCTTCAACGGTTTCAGCTGAGAAGGGGTCATCGTCGTATAGTTCTTCGTACGTCTTTAGCAGTTCGCAAGATTCCTGGGAAATGCCGGGGATGTAAGATGTGCGACACCCTCGCGGGATATATTTTCGAGATGTTTCTGCGACTACGCTTACGAATTTGTCGTAATTTTGCGGGGTAGGCGGAATGTAAAGCAATTCGTCATCTACGGTCATCGAAAATTGTTCCCAGTCAGCTTTTAAATAATTAAAGCGGCGTTTGAAAGGCATAGTCACTGGGAGTACAGCGGACTGGATATTGCACATTATAGGTCTATGTTGGGTACGGGGGATTGGTGGACAAACGATCTTCTTGCTTTGGCTGCTGATATTTGAGCTGACAAATACGAGGTCAGGATTGTACCCACGCTTCCATCGTCCACTATCAAAAGACGCAGGTTGTTTTGGATCATGGATTAGGTTCAGATCGTTAGCCTCTGCCCATTCTTCAACAGTTTGACCGTCCGAGTTCGTCGAGCGATAGCCCCAGCTGGTGCTATGGCTATTGAAGTCACCAATCACAACTTTTGTCCGCAGTGTGTTGAAATTACCCGAGTTGAATTCAAACGGGGTGCCTGGGGGTTTATATACTGATGTTACAGTGCAGTTACCGAGGTCTACTGTGATAATTTCGATGTTATTATGGTTGGAACACTTTGTGGAAATAATTCTTACGCCGGGAGCAGCAAACACTGCGTTACCGTGCTTCGGATGACAGATCTCGGCGATAAGTGTCAGTCCAGGAATGGAAGGCCTGCCCTGCGTGGAGTCCCGATGGGTCTCTTGGACACATAGGATGTCACAGTGTACCTTGCGAGCTAATTCGGAAAGAATCTCTGCTTTGTCGCGAGAGAACCCTTCGATGTTGATTGAGACTACACACAAGGCTGGTTTTGTTAGTGGACTGCTTGGCCCCGATAAGGGCCGATTGGAGTTTAGGTTTGCCATCGTGGTGAAAGGATTGGCCAATCGACAATGTCGATTGCCCAGGGTGCGCCGGACGTGACAGATGGTTGGATGGTACGTCGCTCGGGGAGGCTCCTTTCATGCACCCCGCATTAACCCCCATTTCGTCGTAACTGCATTTATAAAATGAACAGGACTTATAGCAACCAACACATCCTCTCGAAAGAAGTGCCAAAGCCATCTTGATTCTGCTGTGGAAAAAAGTAAATAAAAATATCAAAATAATCGATTCTATTAATTTTTTTAGGGTTCCTTACTCCGAAGGAAAAAACCGAACCCTTATAAGATCACTTTGTTTTCCATCTGTCTGTAAAGATATTGTATCTCGAGAATGCGTGGAGGGGTATCTAGTTGAAATTAATATCGTGTACTCTAGTTTGGTTCCTCCTCCTTGCATCGTGTTCCTCATTATTGAGGGTCGTGATTCCCCGGTCTTCGTGGAAACAACTTCTCCTTCACTAACTTGCGCCATCTGCTTCTGTCTTTGGCGTCGTGGAGAGCATCGTGCAGCCTGGTATTTAGCGATGTGCGGACTTGGTCTGACCATCTGATTGGACTTCGACCTCTCGGACGTTTCCCTTCGATCTTGCCAGTAACCATCAGCTGTTCGAGGTTGTGTCCGTCCTTCCTGGCAATGTGACCAAAAAACTCCAGAATCCTACGAAGGCAGACCGTGGACAGTCTGATATTTAGGTTTAGTTCCCGGAGGATAGATTCATTGGTGCGATAGGCAGTCCAGGGGATTTGCAACATCTTCCTCCAGCACCACATCTCAAAAGCATCGATTCGGTCACGGTCGGCCTTCTTCAGAGTCCACGTCTCGGACCCGTAATTGAAGATGGAGAACACCAGGGAGTTGACCAGTTTCACCTTCGTCTTCCTTGAAATGTTACGGTCTCTCCATATTCTTTGCAGCTGGGTCATTGCATTTTTGGCCATTCCTATACGCCTCCTGATATCTTTCTCACATGATCCTGCGTTGCTGATACTTGCACCCAGATAGACAAAATCGCTTACGGTTTCCAGTGATAGGGCACCCGTATGTTGGAGATGGTTTGCACGATCCACTATCATGACTTTGGTTTTAGCATGATTAATTTTGACCCCAGTTCCATACTAATTCTTTCCATCCTTTCAAGGAGATTCACCATTTCGGTTTCATTTGCAGCTAGTAGTATAGTATCGTCTGCGTAGCGGAGGTTAGTAAGTTTGGTGCCACCTATTGTGACCCCACCGTCCCAGTCTTCACACGTACGTCTGATGATATACTCCCCGTAAATGTTAAAAAGGATGGGGGACAAAATGCAACCCTGTCTTACACCCTTGCCGAAGTTGAAAGGCCCAGACATTGATCTGTCAACCTTTACCTCACCCTGATTGGTCAAGTAAAGTGATTGAATAAGAGCCACCAGGTGTAAAGGTACTCCGAGTTCTTCCAGAATCTTCCACAATGCCGACCAAATCACGCAGTCAAAAGCTTTGCTGTAGTCTATAAAACACAGGATGACAGGGGTGTTAAATTCGTAAGACTTTTCAATTATTTGGCGAACGTTTAAAATTTGTTCGCGAGTCCCTTTGCCTTTGACGAAGCCTGCCTGCTCCTGCGGAATTTGCCAGTCTAAGAAATGACGGATTCTTTTGTTTATTATGTGTAGCAACACTTTACTGGCGTGGGATATAAGGGCTAGGGTTCTGTAGTTGTCGCATTTTGCCGTGGAACCTTTCTTGTGCAGCGGTAGAATTACAGATTTTGCCCAATCATCCGGCCACTTGCCCGTACGCCAAATGACATTGCAGATTTTGTGTAGGGTGTCCACGACCGATGAGCCCATCGCTTTTATAATTTCCGCTGTTAACTGATCCGGTCCAGGCGCCTTCCTGTCTTTGAGCGCTGCAATAGCGGCCTCAACTTCAGATGGTAATATGGGCGGTTCTTGGTCTATTGACTCCCACGCATATAATGAGTCCCCACTATCGTTGGAATTTTTGTATAGCTCTTCGCAGTATTGCCTCCACCGCTCCGCTATTGCAACCAGATCTTGAAGTGGTCTACCATCCTTGTCCTCAACCACCCACGTTTTCGGTTTGAACTGCTTCGACAGTATCCTTACTTTTTTAAACAGATCCGATGTTTGTATCTTAAGCGCATGGTCTTCTATCTCTTGGCAGATATTCGCCACAAAATTATTTTTATCTCGGCGGCAGATCTGTTGTATCTTTCGACTCAAGACAGCATATTTGTCTCGGTCCCCCTGTGTTCCCAGCCCCCGCATTTTGAGGTCTTTCCGTTCCTTCACCAAATTCCAGGTGTCAGTGGTTAGCCATGTTTGTTTGCAAGTGGCCTGAGTTTGTTGACTTGTGATACTATTCATGACTTTCCACGTCAAATCCTTGAAATGGTTCCAGTGTTCATTGGCCCCGTCGTCAATGGGGGGGGAGTGGTGGCTTTCTTTAAATCTTCTTGAAACATTTTCCTCTCTGACGGTGTCAATGTTCGTGGTCTCAAGGGAAGACCTTTTTTCACAGCTTTTAGACGCAGAGAAAATTTTGCTACAAGAAGGCCCGACCCGCAATCAAATGCACCAGGATATGTTTTACATGGGTATTGAAGTTCTCCAGCGACTGTTAATAATTAAGTAGTCTATTTGGTTACGGTACCTATCGCCAGGAGATCTCCATGTGTAAAGACGTCTTGGGTGGTGTTGGAAGCAGGTGTTCATTATTGTGAGCTTCCTTTCGATGCAGAACTCCAAAAGTCGTTGACCTCTCTCATCCCTGGTGCCAATGCCATATTTTCCGAACACGTTCCGGATGTGATCGTCTTGCTGCGTACTGCCTACTTTTGCATTCCAATCACCCAACAACAAAGTGATCTCTCGATTTGGTATTTTGGACAGAGTAGTTTCCAGGACAGCATAGAACGCGTCGATAGTCTCTTCTTTAGCGCAAGATGTGGGGGCATACACCACAACAATGTTGAGGGTGCAGGGCTTCGTGTTAAGTCTTAGAGTAAGTATTCTATCAGACACTGGGTTATAATCCAGTACATGCCTATTTAGATGGCGAGATATCCAGACAGCCACTCCGTTGGTGCTAGTATCTACAGAGCCTGAGAAGTATATGGTGTTTCCGTTGGAGGTTGTTTGGTGTCCTTGTCCTCTCTTGTGAGTTTCGGTCATTCCAAGCAAACTCAGTTTGTGTGATTCCGCCTCTTTCTCCACAATTTCCAGTTTCCCGGGGACAAGTAATCCACGGACGTGGCAATCCGTCGTTGTTCACGGATTGAGATTCTACTATGTGGCTCACCAGTAGCATATCTACTACCCAAGACCCGGTGGTCCGTCTTGGCAGCAGCTTCGGTAGCCAATTTCACACCCCTCGTCCCGGTAACCGAAAGGCGCCGAGTGTTAGTCGAGTCGTCCAACAAATCAGCTCTATAAGTTGTGCTTTCCATTGGGGTTTTCTTGGGTAAATACATCGTGGTGGCTACCCGATTCCTTCCACGGCAATATTTTTGAGGTAATTTAGGACCTCATGGTCATTGAATACCACTCCGTGTGCACGTATACGGAGGTGTCGGGATTGTTAACCGCCGCCCAATACTCGGCGTTGAACATTTTACAGCTGGGCAGTTCTTCTCCAGACAAACCCTCCTCATTTTTCATCCGGGCTTGGGACCGGCATAGGCTAGTTTGGTTGCAAATGTGTAAAACCTAACTTCTAGACGAACGCAATCAAGAGATACAGCCGTTAATGACGCATATTTTACACTCGCAAGGGAATCCAAATCTACAGGGTACTCTCCCCGTTGACCAAAAATAATGAAATTTTGCAAGAAGCCAATGTCTTATAAAAAATAAAAATTTGTACCTACATCAAAAAAAGAAGATTATTAACTTATTTGCAGTTGGTAAACTAACCGCGACTTATGTCGATGTATGGGGACTACAGTTTTCCAACGGTAAAGTTAATTTTGTCCCTCAATTCTGTTTATCTTATCGGTAGAGCAATGTTCGTTGTCCTCATAGTTTATGAACTTCAGTAATGTTGTTTAATTATTTTGGTGAATGTAGCTGTTTGTTCGGAATCCTCAGTGCGCGAGTCCGACTCGCACTTGGCCAGCTTTTAATTTCAACTTTTTGGTTATGTATGCTTTTTTTTCGAATTACTTTAAAAGATATAAGTGGTATTTATTTTTGTGATCATTTCTTAAAACCCTTCATTTTGGTACCCCACACTGATGGGTTTGGAAGAGAAGTAAAATTGGGGCCCTCACTATATGGCGCCATATCGAATTTAATAGCCAGTGACACTCACAAGGTTAAGACGAATCGAATGACGTAAAAATCATCAAAATCGGCCAACGCGTTTTGACTGTAGAATGCCACATAGGAACAAACATATATACTTAGACTGATAGACACATTACCCTCCTCCGAAGGACGTGTAAAAATACAAACAGTCGAACATAGAACTTTTTCCTTATTTGGAAATCGGTTAAAAATCAATCAATCTGTTTATCTTTTTTTCAAATCAGTTGGGGTAGCTTCTAGCCTAACTGGATGCAGCTGGGTAACAGTATTTTCCATGGAGCTGACTGCCTGTCTATCTATTTTTCTGAGTGGCTTTCTGACCTCGACAACCCAGTTTTTAGGTAACATGATATTCCTTGGTAAGAATATTTGTCAGACTTTCTGGCTTCTTCTTCGTAACGATCATCAAAGATCAACAAATGACTGGGAATGTGTTTACTCATCCACGGATCGAACTCAGCAAGCATTGCCTAACCTTGAACTTGTGCGACAAATATTACTTAGCCACGAGCCCTTAATAATAAAACACGAATGTTAAGTACAATAAGCAAATACCTAAGCTGGTTGTTCGTTCACTCATTATTATTTACTTACACTAAGAAATTCTTTAAGTATCAAAAGCAAGTGTTAGTTTTCGCTTTGTAGTGTTTTGTTTTGGAACGCAGTTAGTATTTTTGTTAAAAAGTTTTTTTCAATATTATGCTAACAGAACATGTAAAACATACAGTATTGTGACAAATACCGTAGTCGGTGAATAAGCTAAGAAACAGGTTAACCTTTGGGTAAGAATCCTTATAAATTTACTAGCCTCACGAAAGTACCGTCCGCAACTTATTGTTTTTCACACACAGCTTTTTAACACATGTTCCAAAGACTAGTAGTACAGTGCTCACTGTTCTAAGGAAGCAATAAATCCTGACCAACTTCCACGCTGTAGTTTAAGTGATTCTATTTGCTTTCTCACACGTTTTCCAACGATTTATTTTTAACATGTGTTACGTTTTTAAAAAGATACCTACTCTAGGGATTTTGAACCAATATTTGATTAATGTTCGGTAATCAGTTACATAAAATATTCACCGTTAAATTTTAGTCTTTTCTATCCCGTGGAGGGTCGATCGGATATATGAAATATATCGATTTGTAAAGAAGTTCATAATCATTTTCAAAGTGGCTTCGTTCCCGTGGATCATCTTACAGGAACTGCCCATTTTCAACCGACTTCAAAAAGAAGGACGTTCTCAATTAGACTATTATACTTTTTTATGTTTGTTACGTGATTACGCCGCCAATTATGAACCACTTTTGATGATTCTTTTTTTTTTGAAAGGTATTGCTTTTCTACTCATGTGACCCCAATTATAGTTTTAATTTTATTGAAGTCTGTTTTATTATTATGTTAAATAAATTTATGCAGGATAAAAACAAGCGGATGAGACTAAGCAACAGTGTTGCTTTCTGTGGGTGATTAGATAAGTATGTCCAGAAATTACCTTTTACAGGTATATAAACAAGCACTTCTACCTTTTTATGACATGATATTTGATTAAAATCCCACCACAGTTTGTATCCACTATAGCATTATACAATTAAAAACTGGTACAAAATATCTACTATGTACCTTCGTCTGTACGTAAGTGAAGTATTAAATATATAAATCAGAAATCCTATTCCCGTATAGAATCTACATAGGTGTTAATAACGTCAACGGCCTATCTACCGTGGGATTAAAATAATGCACTGTATAATGTTTTGAATTTGCAACGTCATGGTTTATTTTAATTTTATATTTACTCTACGAAAAAAACACAAATCTTATTTTTTATGCGTACATCACCTTGAATATCAGTGATTCGGTCCTCGGGAATTGTGCCGTCGCACAACAAGAAATCTGTAGCTCTGTCTAACATCTACCAACTTACAACTACACCACACGATGGAAAGCATATGAATTTCTGTACAGATTTCGATAAATCTATAGTCATTAACACTTTTAAGAGACGGGGATGGAAGCAAGTGATGCCTAAAGAAGACTGAAACGTCTACTGGTCTAACACAGTGAACAATAGAACTATATTTAACATAGACAGTGGCCTACGACTTGGAGACAATCAACTGATCAACCATTTCCCAAATCACTACGAACTAGTAAGTAAAGATTTAATCGTAAAAAACATAAATAAACACAGAAAAGAATTGGAAAAAGATTGTAATTCCCTTACGGAAAAAACTGAAGTGAAACTCTCGAGTGGGCAAGTCATCACTCGCTATTTGTATTTAGATTTCATTCCCGTAACGTTCGTGCTACTTTCCGACTACAGCATGTTTGTACCGAAAATATCCTCAAACAACCTGGATTTTGAAGCCTTGCGGCAAATCCCAAGGCATGGGTATTTTTCTTATAAACAAACTGTCGAAACTGAAAAAATGGTCCCGAGAATCTAAGAAATACTTACAGCATCATCTCACGAGTAAAGATACTTATGTCATATCTCGCTATATAGATAATCCGCTTCTTATCGGAGGGAAAAAAACCATTTAAGGATTTACGTCGTCGTTACGTCGTTCCGCCCTTTAAAAGCTTACATGTTTCGGAATGGATTTTGTAGATTTTGCACAATGAAATACGACACGAGCGTCGCTGAGATCGATAACATGTATGTGCACCTAACGAACGTCAGTGTACAAAAACACGGCAGCGACTACAACAGTGAGCACGGGGGGAAGCTGGGCATACATAATTTAAAGCTCTATTTGGAAGGGACCCGGGGTCAGGCAGTGACCAACCGACTATTTGAGAGCATACAATGGTTAGTCGTGCACTCGTTAAAGTCGGTGGCGCACGTTATGTCGAATGAACGCCATTGCTTCGAGTGTTACGGTTTCGACATAATCATAGACGATAACTTAAAGCCGTGGCTTAAAGAGGTGAACGCCTCCCCATCGATGATGGCCACGACGGTTAACGACAGGATACTCAAGTACAAGCTCCTGGATAATCGATAATCGTTGATTGTAGAGACGGTGACGCATTCACCTCTACAAGCCAAGGCTTGAGAGTGTTGTCTATTATTATATCGTATCCGTAACATTCAAAGGAGTGGCGATCGTTAGCCATAACAGGTGCGACAGCTTTCAAAGAGTGAACAATAAGCCACTGCATTTTTGCAAACAATCTATTGGTTACAGAGCGCCCCCTCGTACCTTCCAAATACAAGCGGAAATTCTGGATACTCATTTTTCCACCGTGCATACTATTGTAATCTCCGCCGTGCTTCTGCACGCTGACGTTAGTCAGATGTACGTACATATTATCGAGTTCCGCAACGCTCCTATCATATTTCACTGTACAGAATCTACAGAAGCCATGCTGAAATAAATACGCTTTCAGAGGTCGGAATGACGTCACTAGTACATATAGTCGCAGGTCGAATTTCTTTCCGCCAATAAGAAGCGGGTTTTCGATGTAACGCGATATCACGTAACATTCTTTACTGGTCAATTGGGCATGAAATGGAGAATTCGCTTCGCGGGACCATTTCTTAAGTTTCGATAGTCTATTTATAAGAAATATTCCTGCCCCCTGTGACTTGCCGCATGGTTTCATAATCCATGTGCTCTGTGGGGACTTTCTGTATTCTTCAACAAACATGTTGTAGTCGGCAGGCAGTACGTACGTCACAGGTATAAAATCTAAGTGTACATAGCGATAAATCATTTGTCCGTTAGGTAAGGTTACTTCTGTTTTTTCAGCCAAAGGATTACCCTCTCTCTCTAGCTCCTCCTCTTGATGTTTTTTACTAATAAATCTTTACGTGACAGTTCGTAATGGTTTGGAAAGTGATTTATCAATTGGTTGTCGTTCATTCGGAAGCCGCTCTCCGTGCTGAAAATGTTTCGACAATTTGCTGTGAAGGACCAGTAGAAGTTCCAATCCTCGTCGGTCCCGACTTGCGTCCATCCGCGACGCGCAAAGTTGCTCATTATAACGGACTTCTCCAAGTCGGTACAATAAGTCACTTTCGATTTTTCCACAACTGGTGGTGTCATTTTTCCGTAAACTGCAGTAGATAGTTTTTTCCCTTCTGACATTACTATTTTTTTGGATAATAAATTAAATATATTAGTACAACTGAAAAATATAGTCACAACAAAAATAAAATAAAATTTCCGGCAAAGGTTTGTCACCTGTGTATGTCACTGTCAATTTTGCTTTAAATTTTTTTAACGTAGCTTTTACTAGCACGTACATATTTTTAAAAAGAGTATGTACATAGGACATACTGTTTTGTGGTTGGGGTAGAGTAATTAATTTTCAGCGTTGGTGTTAATAATCTGATGCATAGTGGGCCATGCTTTACAACAAATGAAACAAATATCAAAATAGATTGATGAGCAGTCAATCAAATATTTTTGTAGTGAGCTCGCGCGGTGCTCCCCTCACGACAAGGTAAAAATAATAAAAGACAGCATCCAATTTTAGAGGCGACTTCAATTCCCCTAAAAGAAATCTCTCTCAATATTTTCTCTTCTTTTTTTTGTTTGTATCATTTTCTAAACCATGCCGTGATAATCTACCTTTTCATCTCCTAGGGGTGAACTTTTTGTTACGTTACAAGGATAGCGGTATTATTTATGTTTGGGGGAACTAAAACTGAAGGTTGTGTATATTTGGTACACATGATTTATTATTTAGATCCTATCTGAATCCAGAGTTGACGGTACGAAAATATCAGATTTTCTTCTTTTGCAGATTAAGCTTGGGTAAACAAAGGGAAACAGCGATATAAACCATATCGCTGTATGCTATTGTTAACGTCCTATTTGTTTATCTTGTTCTGAAATATTTTGCCGTGATAGGCCTCTGGTTGGGATATTGGGCGGCTATTCGATAGCGCTACGCAATATGCAAAGTCTGAGCGTGAACCAATGTTTTAGCTGAAAACGTACGGGCAAGGCAAATATAAAAAATATATTTGACAAGCTTTTTAGGGTGCCGAAGTCAACAAGGAACCCTTATAGTTTCGCTCTGTCCGTCTGTCCGTGCGCAGCTTAGCTCAGAGAATCTAAGTACTAGAAAGCTATAATTTGGCATGGATATACATATTAATAATGCCGACAAAGTGGTAAAACACAATAAAGAAAAAAAATTGTTTGGTGCTCCTCCTATAGACGTAAATTGGGGATATTTATTTTTTCTCGTCTATCCCATGATGGGGGTATCGTTGGATAGGCAATTCCAAAATATTAGGGGATTGTAAAAACTATTTTTCGATTCATAGATCCGTTTGCGTAAAATTAAGCTTTAAATTGCAAATTTATGTTAAAGTCAAGTGTGTCCCCCTGCCAGCGAAACGGTTACTCTTGGCTATGTGGAAAAATCACGGCAGTAGTAAATATAACGAAATTCAAAGAAAAACTATCACAGATAAGTAGGCTTTACAAGTTTACGAGTAATAGTCGACCAACTTATAAAATGTACTTGGAACAGTAAAAATGTTGTACAAATGCCATTAAAAAATTACTTAAATAACGTTGTTAGCTGTGTAAAACAGAGTAAATATATGCTTATGAACCATGTAAAAATACCAACCAGCTACAACCTTGGGGTCTTTAAGTCAAGAGTGAATAGGTTTCTTCTAGGCAAGCGTGCTTCACCGTAGACCACATCATCGCTTAACATCAGGCGAGATAGTGGTCAAACGCGAGCCTATAAATTATAAAAAAAAAAAAAAAAAAAAAAAAAAAATCATAACAGGATTTACAAGTTTACCAGTAATAGTCGACCAACTTATAAAATGTACTTAGCACAGTAAATTTTTTGTAAAAGTGCCATTGAAAAATTAACTAAATAACGTTGTTAGCTGTGTAAAACAGATACTAAACAAATACTTATGAACCATATAAAAATATACAAAAATAAAATCATAACATCCTTTATAATAATGATTTCTAAATTAATAATGTTTAAGCTCGAATAACGCATTAGAATGGCTGGACTCGTTAGCAGTACCGGTACGTAGTCCATGCGGTGCATGCGCGCGGGGGAGTCAATTTTGTGTTAGTGCAGAAGTATTTTAGACGTTTTGTAACCTAAAGTCAAATTAGATACGATTGTCAAGCAAATTACTTATTTTATTTTGTCGATATCTATCTATAAAGTCAATATTCGACCCGACTACATCACTAATTGAGTAGCGTAAAACTTTCCAGAACGAAATAGTGAATACCGCAGATTAGAGGTGAATACATACGAAATTTTTCAAGTTCCGAAGAATAAACAAGGAGCATGCGTGCAAGGATCCAGGAAAGAACCATACCATTCCCCGTGGCTCTAACGCTAACGCGCGCTCGTATCGGCTCCTTTAACAATTCGCACCAGCGGTGGTACTCAAATAGATAATACTTTTCTAACTTCAGTTGCGAAGTTTGATTTTATAACTTCTTCTTCAGTTACCAGTAAGTCCTTCTTTAGTTTAAGTCAAGAGTGAATAGGTTCCTTTTAGGCAAGCGTGCTTTACCGTAGACTACATCATCGCTTACCATCAGGCGAGATAATGGTCAAACGCGAGCATATAGATTAAAAAAAAACATCATCCTATGTGGGCCCGTTTTTAGACGTTGTGTGCCGCTGAAACCGTTTTAATGTTCACGTAACAACAACAAAACCCTCTTCTTAGTCCGCATTATTATGCAACTTCGAAACTCTATTACTGCGCGTGGCCCGACACGCACTTGGCCGGTTTTTATTATATGTTTACTCGTTTGAATACCTTTCTAAATTCTATACGGTGTGAACTAAATAGATCAAGATTTATTTGAGAATTACTGAGTTCTAAAACTCCTCAGAAAAAGGACACCTTTGTTGACATGTTAGTAGGTCATACAACTAAGTCCTTTTTTTTATGGCTTTGTCTTTCACAAGTGTTTTTCATAACTCATGTTTGGAAATAGTTACAGAAATGGTGAGCTACCTTTGGGTCGACAAACGCTCTGTATTCAAATACCTATCATCCATCATGGCAGCCTGCCGATACTCAATCTCTACTGACGCCGCAATGGAGCAAATTTGATGATGATTTTTTATTTCTTTGTTATGTTTTCCACCAAAATATGAAAAGGGAAACATAAGAAATGTGTCAAGAATCGCAGCTATGGGGATTGTATTATTTTACCTGTATGCTTGTATAGTTTAGGAAAATATCTAATACATATATGTACTAAATATTTTCCTAAACTATATAAAGGTGTAACAATGTAATATACTTTGTATGTACTAAGTATATTACATTGTTACACCTTTTCTAAAGCATAATAAATATACACACGGACCTATAGGAACTATAGAAGTAAGTATAATTATATTTTATATCTAAATGGTACTTATAATAAACTTTTTAACATTTTGTGTATATTGGTACCATACTAATATTTATTCAGATAATATAATGTAAAGATTTCGTGTTATTGTTGGATATTATTGTTATCTACATAGGAAATGAAAACAGGTGGGATCGAGTTCAAAGCAAACTTTAGAACTTCTTAGATCAGAACTAAGCTTATCGTTAGCATTACTATAATAGAACATTGTCGATACTTTGTAATCGATACTTTCTGTTAAGAACAGGATCAATCATCAACCTGCATTCCTAAAATATTACCCTCCTTCTAAAGCAGTCGGATAAAAAAGTTAAGAAGCCATATAACATCACCATACTATTCAAACAAAAAAAAACAATTGCCTTCGTTCCATTTTCAAATTATCTCGTATTCTCGTGGCGCGGCTATTATTTTTCTCACTTGCCACACTGTCCCCATGTCACACGAACGCAATCAAAAGATCAGCATCAGAGGGCCTGACAGTTCTGTAACCAAGGAGAACCTCCTTGTAAATCTTCCTTATGTAAAAATTCAGCCATATTCGTATATTTGTATTCACATTCAGTTTTTAGAAAACTACTGGGTGACATGAAAATGTGTGAATTTATTTCGCGTATCATATGGAGCTTTCAATTTATTTTGTTGCCTTTTAACATAGTAGTAACGTTGTTGATTTCCGTGGAATTTTATATAAACTGTCAGAGTAAGGTTACTGCATGGAATTACTAAGTACTTAGGTGTATTTTTAAGTTTTATGCGCGATAATAGAGATAAACTGACCTTGCGGCTATTACCTACCCGTTTTTATAATAATATGTGTTTTATTCTAAACCTTATTTTAATTATTCCTTTTATAGTGATCGGTATTCAGCAACAATTTAATTATGATGGACACCTATTTAATGTACTTCGAAGCCCGACTTCGTAAACAAAATGGACTTGGAAACTGTCTTTAAATGCCAATTTAAGTTTGTAGTGCTTCCTAAATGTTACAAAACTTTGATGAAAAAAAAAAACATCTCAATAGTCCACTGACGACCCCTACTTTTAAAAGTATTTTATATAAATTTAGCAAGGATTTATTTTCAAACTTTTATTACTTTCCAAATCTTGTCTAACACTGATTTTTCGTTCTAATCTTAAGGTAAGTGGGGATAAACCTGTCTTACAACTAAAACCAAAGACTAAAATAAATTCAAAGGTGATAAACAGGCAATTTAAATTAACCCACTATGTAGGTACTTGTTTTAAGAAACCCATTTTTTTGTTAGTATAGACATAACATCACACCCATACTCCCCGAAGGGTTAGACAGAAGTGCACCTATAGTATCTATAGTATCTAGGTACGCCCGCATTTTATAATATTAGTATAGACATAACATCACACCCATACTCCTTGAAGGGTTAGACAGAAGTGCACCTATAGTATCTATAGTATCTAGGTACGCCCGCATTTTATAATATTAGTATAGACATAACATCACACCCATACTCCTCGAAGGGTTAGACAGAAGTGCACCTATAGTATCTATAGTATCTAGGTACGCCCGCATTTTATAATATTAGTATAGACATAACATCACACCCATACTCCTCGAAGGGTTAGACAGAAGTGCACCTATAGTATCTATAGTATCTAGGTACGCCCGCATTTCGCCAGTTATGATAAGTTCTGTGTAATAGAGCCTTTTTCCATCAATAAGGCACAAATCCAGTCTCCGAGCTGCTCTTGAGAAATTTCTGATGAAAAAAACCAATAACACTTTGCCCGACACGGGCATCAACTCCAGGACCTCATGCTCAGTAGTAGCCCTTGGGACCACCACCTTGTGACTAACGAGGCAGTTAATACTAACTACATGGTAGTTAGATGTATGGAATATATTAAGAAAATGCTTCTTAGAAATGTTCCAGTGAAAAACTTCGTTAGTCTTACAAATAAAATAGTCAACATAATTACAACGCAAAAAGAATCTATTTCTATTTCTATTTTTTTTCTATTTTCTATTTTTTTTTAAAACGTTGCCCCACACTAGGAATTTCTTCCTGTATCGTGGGTGCGTTTACAAACATATAAACTCACATACACAAACACCCAGAGCCGAAACAACTATCTGTAGGTCATACAAATATTTGTTCCGTGCGGGAATCGAACCCGCGACACGCAGCGCAGCAGTCAATCGCTCAACCACTGCGCCAACCGTGCGCCCAACTTCATGAAATCGCTTCGCTTTCTGAACTTCATGAAATACCTACGTTAACGAACCAAAACTTACATAAAAGGAGTCCTATTCAGTTTTCTCTCAGGTAAGCTTTCACGTCTCATTCATTACGAAGTCTACAAAAAGTCTCGTATAATTTCAAATCCTTGACCTCACCGAAATAATAAATATATTACCTTTTTTTTCTTTCTTTTAGAGTTCCGTACCAAAGTGGTAAAAAGGAAAACATATGATGAGATTTATATTTTTCTATCTATCTGATAGAGCTGATTATTTTAGGAACCAATAATGCTAACAGATGGAAATAAATAATAGTTATTTATTAATAAATAATGCTTGTCCACTCACATTAAAAATAATAAACCACCAACCCCGCCTTTCGCAAAGCAAAAAATATTAACTGAATCATAAATATGATGGAGGTTCACGTTAGTACATATAAATTACAGGGCAAATAGATCGATGTCTCCTACTAGTACAGTTGTTTAGTATATAATCAGCAAAACTTAACAACCTTAATTTTGCTGTCACTAAAAAAATGTTTAATTTTAAAGTATAAATACCACGTTGCTACCTTTTATATTTATCGTCGTAAAGTATAAATACACTACTCTTTATCAAGATGCGGACACCCTCGGTAGCCGAGTCCGACTCGGTCTTTGCCTGGTATGTTTTTTTTTCTTTTTTCTAAAGATGGAGTGGCATGAAAGTCTTTACAAATTGGGGCAATGTCTAATGGACCGTGGGAACAGTCGAGGGTCCTCATGATTGCGAGGCAGTGGATGGAGTGTTGTTTCATTCGCTTGTCTGCACTTTCACCCACGCAAATAAAAGGCACGAGACGCGTTTTTATGTTTAACATATATTTTTTATTAAGTCACGCTTTTTCCCTTTATGTAATGTATGACGTTCTGACAGTCTGTTTACTTCTTCCAGATTCATGCACCGATACATACATCGTTACGCATTTTTTTTTTTAATTCATGCTTTGTTTCAATCAGAATTGTGTTTTTTAATTGCTTGCTATACTGCTGCTTCATCCACTAATTCCACTAATGTGTCTAAGCCACATAATTAACCAATGACACGTTTGTAAGTATTAAAGGAGCTTGGGCCCTAATTGTATCTAATATAGCACAGAAATGCTTCTGCCATCTTTTAATCGGCATTGGACAAGTTTATCCACTAAAAGAAAATTATACTACGTTCGTTATAAGAATGGTTGTATCCAACATTGGAACTCTGCCCAATTAATGCCGATAAGCTCTTCCCGGTATCGCACAACATACCCAATACAGATTAGCTTGCCGTGACGTGTGTGCTGTTTCAAAAGGAACTATTTTTGTCTCACTTTGTGTCCATGAATATTCCGTTCCCCCTTTGTGTTGATTGCAGTGTAAATTATAGATTTATACGTGATACAACGGAGTTGAATGACTTTATTTGTAATGCTCTATCGAGTCAGTTTTTGTTCTTAGGATTTCGTCGATAGGACTGATCAGGGCAGCAGACATGATAATATTTTTAGGCACGGCAGAGCTTTGACCATAAACATCTAAAAATAAATGGAAAGTATAATTTGAGGAATGATTTAGCTTTTTTATGTTTTATAAATATTTCCTTCCTAATTACACTCAGAAAATTATAAACTTCAAATTATGAAAATCGAGAACATTAGATGGATACAAATTACCAATCTAACTGAATCCCCGCCGTGGAAAATCCCATAACTATCAAAACATTAACGCAACACAAATTAAGATACCAATTAATTGAGTCATGTAAATATTATATTACATACCCAAAGGCCGAAAATATCACAGCAGGCAAGTTTCTGCAGACTTTGAGCGATACCAATTAGCGGTGTGACTCGATACGGAATCGAATCGATTAAAATATTGATCATTTACCAATCGAGTCCACGCGGAAATAGATATCCACGACTCTATAATTGACATCCTTCGAATACTGTGTTTTGGTTTATTTTTACGTCCCCTAATTGGTTTACGCGTATTGATTTCACATCACACATCACATCATCAGCCTATTAATGTTCCCACTGCTGGGACACAGGCCTCCTCTCTGTGAGAGGGAATGGGCCGTAATCCACCACGCGGGCCCAGTGCGTGTTGGTGGATGTCACATGTCTTCGAAGTTTTGATTCGAGGACATGCCGGTTTCCTCACGATGTTTTCCTTCACCGTTTTGAGAGCAGTGGTGATGAAATAACTTACAAAAAGTAAAGCGCCTGCTTGGGCTCGAACCCACGACCTACAACTTGTAAGTCGCGGCCGATACCACTGGACCACCACTGCTCTAATTCATTGATTGCATTGCATTGATTTCAGCCTATTTCCAATCGGATTTTCGCCTATTCTGAAATCTGAATTGTAATTTTATAACACTATTGTGACAACTAATTAAACTTGTTAAAATAAATGTCTATTAATTTCATGTAAGATTGTTAAATAAGGCTATATTTATTTTATCTGAATAAGAATCCATCTATTATGAATATACAGGAGCCTGATTTTTCAATGTTTCGGTCCCAAAATCACTCCATTCGTCTCTTTAAAATATGTCAATGGAACCTACACACATAATGTGGGGCGTCTAAGTAGCACCTTAAAGTTAAAAGCTTTTACGATGCTCTAAAAGAACAAGAAATCTGTCATTACTTATATATTTCTGCATTCAGTTTCCAAAGGGGGGAAGGTAAGTAAGTACCTAAGTATGCTTTATTTTAGCACATATTCACGTATGTACATTATTCTAGTTTACGGGTTTTACGAAATGGCTTATTTAGAACTTCACGTGATCTGAACTGGGTAACTGGCTCGTACGGTGGAATTGGATAGTTTAAATCAGTAACTATTAGAACATAAATTAGTTTTTCTCGACTTGAAGCTATCAAGCTAGATGGCTAGCGTTAGTTTTTTTGCAAACTAATCTTATTTTTATAGAAAGACACTTTCATCAGCAGTTTTTTTTTTTATTAACATTTTTTTGATATCTTTTGCAGCTGAATATATATTTTCACGTAATTTTATTATGATGGGGTTACTTTAAAATGTTGATGTTGATAATTTAGACGCTAGTCATTTCAATAAGGCATATACCTACCGGATACCTTAAGAAAAATAGCGAAACATAAACGAATTCCAATTTTATTGATGTTGCGTACGGAAGAAAATAAAACAAAACCGAACCTCTCTCATGTGTCCTTTGAATGCTTACATATGATGGCGAAGAACGGCAATAGTGCAATCTATCACGTGAGGTATGAATTATTCAAGCGTAACGTAAAACCATCAAGTGTCGAGCGTCACTTCAGAATGATTGACGCTAAGTTAAATATCTGTGCCAGCCGTGCAGAGATACTCAACATTTTGTATTCCCTTTTCAAGGAAGCAAAAATGTTTAAGGTCTCGCCAATTTGCTACCTTTTATCTTTATCGTCGTCTAGACTTCATGCGTAACTGTTATAAGAAAGCACCCACAAAAAAATTTCATTAAGAAAATTCATCAACACAAACGTAAGCGCGGCCTCAGTCAGACCCGCAATCAACATTTATGAAAACGCACGGAAGTGTAGTAAAAATAAAACTTTATGTCGCACCCGTCGAGTTTTATGTCTGTAAACGCGGAATTTGGTAATACAGTGTATAGTGAGTGAATAAGGCCTGGATCGCGACGGGTAACTCTGTTTGTAAACTTATTACTGAACGCCAACGAACAGACTCCGGAGCTCGCTCGGGTGAGCGATAAAAGCAATTTTTGCAGATAAATTCGTGCTGTGTTTGAAATTGTTTCGTGAATTTACTCAAGCCGTGTTACTGTTATTGCTGTGGTGTTTTTATGATGTAAAGTCAAGTAGTGAGTTAAAAACTTTTTTTCAATTTGTTGTACCTAGCATCTATATGCATACGCATCAAACTTTAGATACAGACAAAAGTAAATAACAAAGTTGAGCAAAACAACAATAACAAACTTTTTAATTTACTCCATGTGCAACATTTCTAGCCTCACTGTAATTCTGACTCCCGATTACGCGGGCTCAGTGCGGGTTGGTGGATGTCACATGTCTTCGAATTTTTGGTTCTAGGACAGGCTTGGTTAAGCTGATTAAATTTATTTTTGAGACAAGCACACCTGATCCGTGAAAGTTGAATAACTTTTTAAATGGCAGATAATATGGTAAAAATGTCAAAATGTATTTTGAGTCATTAATTTTACTTTATAGCTTTAGTTTTCTTTACCGTTTTGCAATAAAATCAGTATATTTACCACAGAAATTAACATAATATTCACCAACAGATCCCCTTATATATTTACTAAGTCCTTACAAAGAAAGGAACCCCTATACAATATCAAAAAACAGCCAAACCCTATCAAATATTAAAAAATACGGTACAAATTTCAAAGCTTGGCAGCACTTGTTATAATTTACTCTGGGTTCCAACTAAGCGTTCCTTTAAGTCGTTGAGTGTACTTCATAAGTAATGTGTACATACCATTAGCACAATACATACATATGTATTTTACAGAAGCTTAAATCTATACAACGAGCGAAAACAGGATCATGCACACTAATACGTATATGTTACAATGAATACAAGCAAAGTACTTCTCTACATTCTTCAAGCTATACAATTAGGGTGCAGGCCAGGTGTGGGTGCGATTAGGCGGCCACAGAACATTGTTAGTTGTTGTAGGAGGCTGTAGGAGCTATATTCTACCCCAGATCAAGGTACATGCAATGTTAACTAACAAAGCGCTGACAGCTCCTGACAGCTCAATCAGCTGACAGCAGGGGTCAAAAACATTTTAATTATTAGTTTTGCTCTAATCTAATCTTCTAATAATATGGACCTGAGGACCTAGACAAGTTAGATTCAATCATCGAAAGCGTGGCGATAGCAACTGGTAAAATGTCAAAAATGTACGGAAATGTCAAACGGTATCGAAATGTGACGTGATTGGTCCCTTACATTTTGGCATTTCGACCGTCGCATTCGCTGACATCTAATGACACTTGTCTAGACTCTGGGATATTTTATGTTCTCAAACTATCTATCAATTGTAGTAACTCGGTTATATCGATGTACAACAACAAACGCAAAACTAAATAAAGAATTTGTTTTACTATTTCAAAACATTTATTGTTGAGTAGAGGGAGAGTTTAATATATTCGCCAGGTTACTAACAAGCAATATACCGCGTGAAGTGGAACGTAACACCCTATTCATTAATAAAACTATATTATAATGATGCTCAATTCCTATAACTAATGTATGGTTACTACTCTTCTAAATTTCAAATTATTGTTGTCAAAAAACGACCAATTGTTTGCCATCCGATGTCAAGTCTGAAATTCGTTAGGGTTGGCAGTGATAAAAAGTTAAATATTCTCTGGGTTATTTGTTTTTGATTACTTGTTGACGATTTGTAAATTTTATTGTTTGATTTCTTATAATCATGACAAATACAAATAGAAATTATGACAATCTGATGCGATTTACGGGTAAAATCATAATAATTTTGTGAGAACTTAACAATTTCATGGCGATTACACAAAAAAAATCAGTTGTTTTCGTTTGTTAGTAAGCATTGTATTTTGAGAATAGCTTATTATTTAGATGTGCTTCCTCAGGGTAAAACAATAGATGATCGCTTGCAGGTGTGGCCACTCCGTCACATCACGCTAGACGCACACCATAGTCACTTCTACACACTACCTTGCCTTAGTAACCGCGCAAGCTGTTTGGGGTTCTAATACGCGAACATATAGCGCGGCGTTCTCAAAGGAATGACAGTCGCAAGTGCGCTTGCACTCACTGTAAGTACAAGCGTGTCTATGTATGCATGCGTAATCCCTTGTTGTATGGAACATACCTTCTGTACTTATGTATTCTATGGCAGTACCCTGCTATATGCGACAGGGAAAAGTATGCAGCATGCATTAGGAGGTGTGACGCGGTGTAAAGCGCTGTCGCGTATATATTAGTCGGTTAGTCTGAATTTGAATGACGAGCGCTTGATGTGCTTTAAAGACGACGGTAACATTTCAGTCATATATGCGTTGATTTGAACGTCTTAAGGACTATTTAATTTCTTGTAGCCTTTCTAGATCCAATTATATTATTGGCGGGTCATGTTATAGTGGATGTCTTTGTGGATCTAAATACCTATATTTTATTTGCCATTTGCCTAAGCCTATTCTCAGCTTCGCTCCAGTGAAAATATGCAACATTTTAGGACAATGTAGCGTATAGCACTAAGCTATAGTGTAGTTTTCAGTGAAAGTATTTACATAAACAGATCACTAGGTTCTCCTACAAACAATTTAAACTCATAATAAAAGGTACGAATATAGAAGATTTAGAATATCCCCTGATAAATTTAAAGAAAATGCCGTAAATGTAAAAAATAGGTTCCTTGTCACGCTATTTTTTATAACCGGCATTGTGTTGAGAACTTGTTATCTGAACTAAGTCTTAAGGTGAGAGCACACTTATGACAGCATGCCACCGTCCTTCGCAAAGTTTTCAGCAGGTTTTGCTCCGTGGTCTTCCATAATCTGATTTCCTACTATCCATTTCACCATTATTCATTCCTAGTATCTTTTTTTACTGAAGAAATAAGACAATATTTATTAAATTGTGTATTTCATATATTCATGTTCGTAGTAAAATAACTGAAAGCTTCAATAAAAATGTGACATAGGTATAAAATATTTATTCATTGTAATATTGAATTTGCGTTTACATCTCTCGTATTACTTTTGATCCCACATTATCTTCTTTGAGGGCCAATTTTAATGTTTTTTACGTCACGTACTTGTCGTGTTTCTAGCAATCCATCATTTTACGCTATTTACTTTCTTTCTTTCTTTGATATGTTATATCTGAAATGAAAATGAAAGCACATCAACTCTACTTGTGTACAATTTTTGTGAAGTACAATTGTTGTCAATCTTAATTATATACAATTTAAGAAACAGTATCTATCACATACCTTACAATATTAACTAAATATTGCACAATCTGCCCCACATTTTACACGTAACACCTATTATTTCCGTAATAAAACACAATTACAATTTACAGGGACACTATCACATAATTTACTTTTACAAAATCGCCCCGCGCCCATGGATGTCATTTACCCATTCATTGCGGACCTCAAAATGGCGCTTTTACGCACGACGTGGCCATTGTAGCTCGTGAACGCACATCATTATAAGCGCTGAGCGTAGTGATTCACTGGTCAATTTGAAATCATGCCTGCAATATGCGAAGCCGCATTTAATATGACAAGGATTAATAATGACTTTTGTTTCTTTATTGTCAGTTTATTAAATAAAAGCAAGTTTTTGGTTGCAGACATATTAAAAGATTCTAAATTCAAAATTTGTATAGAAAATTTGGATTAGGTAGTACTCCTAAGCAATTGTTAAACTACGTCTAGATTTTTATAAATAAGTCCCCAAGAGTTAAGCTCAAGCTTAGTCCGTTCCGCTCATAAAAAATATACCGGAAAACAGTATTATTCCTAGTTCGCACTGTTCTACATTTCAAGCACTGCCGGAAAACAAACAAACTCTTTTAACTCACATTAGATCTACTTAACAAAACCACAGACAAAGCCTTGACACGTGCCATATACTTAAAAAAACCGGCCAAGTGCGAGTCGGACTCGCACACGAAGGGTTCCGTACCATAATCGCAAAACACTGCATAAAAATCACGTTTGTTGTATGGGAGCCCCCCTTAATTTATTTTATTTTAATTTATTAATTATTATTTTTTGAAGTAAATATACAACTGAACATTCTGTGAATATTTCAAGCGTCTACCTGTTGCCGTTATTAATATCGAGCAAAAAACGGCTAAAATATCACGTTTGTTGTATGGGAGCCCCCCTTTTATATTTACTTTATACTGTTTTTAGTATTTGTTGTTATAGCGGCAACAGAAATACATCATCTGTGAAAATTTCAACTGTCTAGCTATCACGGTTCATGAGATACAGCCTGGAGACAGACGGACAGACAGACAGACAGACAGACGGATCGTGAAGTCTTAGTAATATAGCATGTTATCAATAGCATGTTATCTATAAATTTGTACTTCAATATCCTATCGTTCACCGTTGTCGATGTTAACGAAGGAGACGCGTTCACTTCCACTAACCACGGCTTTAGTTAATTGTCAATTATTATGTCGTAACCGTAACACTCTAAACAATTTCTGTCGTGTGCCATCACAGATGAAACAGCCTTCAAAGAATGCACTATCAACCAATGCATCGCTGCAAACAGCTTCTTAGTAACCACCCGAACTTGTGGTAAGGGATTGCCTATTTAACGCGAAATAACGTAACTTTCTTTAGTCAATTGTGGGTGAAAAGGCATTTTTGCTTTAAGCGACCATTTCTTCAGTTTAGATAGCTTGTTTATGAGGAAAATATCCGTTCCTTGAGATTTTCTGCACGGTTTCATGATCAAGGTGCTATTTGAAAAAGAGTTACCGCGGCCCTGGCTCAAGCAAGTGAAGGAACACGGGTGGGTTTTAGTCAATAAAAGTCTGACACGCCCTCCCGCCTCACCCAGAGCGGGCGAAGTCATTGGATGATTTCCCACCCAAAAAAAAAAGGAGCTTTGAGGTGATTTATGGTAGTCCTCGACAAACATGTTGTAATCGGCGGGTAACACAAACGTAACAGGTACTAAGTCTAGATGAACGTAGTGACTTACCACTTGACCTCCGTGTAAAGCGACCTCGGCTTTCTCCGCCAAAGGATTGCCTTCCCTTTCGAGCTCCTTTCTATAGCGCTTTATATTTTTTTACGAGCAAGTCCTTACGAGACAGTTCGTAGTGGTTCGGAAAGTGATTTATTATTTGGTTGTCATTCATCCGGTATCCACTCTCGACGCTGAATAAGTTCCGGCACGTCTGCGTGGAGGCCCAGTAGAAGTTCCATTCATCGTCGGGCCCAACTTTATTCCATGCCCGCCTCTCGATGCTGCTCATCAAAACTGATTTTTCTAAGTCCGTGCAACTTAACTTAACTCGGCATCTTTCGCCAGCCGGCGCGTTGATACGCTCGTAGAGGCTGTTCGAGATTCTCTTAGCGTCTTGACTCATGGTCAAATGCTTTCGCGTTTATTTTGAGTGCTTGTCGAACATATTTACCAAATATTCGGCGCACAGGTGCGCATCTACGGTTGTCATGGCTTTCGACAAATATCACTCGCTATTGGCTGTCATCCAATAAGGCTTGTTTCGATATGACTATGTGTAAACATTGCCACTAAGTATTGATTTTTAACGAGTTTGTCGATGTTGGCGCGCCGGCTTACGTGCAACTTTTTTATTACGAGAAAATGAAGGCGATTTCTGATACTAGTAAGATAATTCCTTAGCAAGTAATAATCAGACATTTTTTATGTTACGTAAAAGGTTTTTTCGTACAACAATACATACCTCTGTGATTAAATCGAATTTTATCTGGCATAGTTATAATTGCGTCGTTAGGGATTGTTAGCTGCTAAGTTGAGTGTAGATGTAGTTTATGGCCAAAAAACGACTTTATGTTTTTTGGCCATAAACCTACATCAATACGAAATCAGGCGACAAAAAAAATAGATTTTATGGTAAAACCAAGCTAATTATCGAGTGTACTGCCGGGTTCCCTGAACTTGGCTCACGTAAAAGATGACGTATAAGCACTTTCCGTGTTAATATTGTTTTGATGTTTTACGACAGCCGTCGCTCATAGTGCCATATTGAGCCAGGGAACAAGCGATGTTAGGAATAATATTTATATAAAAACTGAATATTTTTTCGGGTAGTCAGTAGCCAGGAAATCTGACTCCAATCTTGTCAAGCCTACCTAATTACTGGGTTGTGGAGCTCTGATAGGCAGTCGCTCCATGTACATAACTGGTACTCAGTTGCATTTAGTTTCACTAGAAGCCGACATCAATATAGTTAGGAAACACTAGACAGATTAAATTAAATTGAACATTTTTAATAATTCAGATTGAGTGTGAAAATCTTATGCATCTATAAAGGAAACTGTATTTTCAATTCAAACCCTAATTTATAAAGGTGAAAGGCATTGGAATGCATATTATGTCAAACATAGTACCTATAAAAAATACTGTTCAATATTATGTGTTCTTGTGTACCGCCAATTTATTAGAACCCAAACTGCGATCTAAGGCACACCGAAGTTTTGTTCTCGACTAGCTCCTTCAATCTGTAAATTACCTTAAAAGAAAGTACTCTCGCCAATCACCCCACAACAACAATACGTAAAATTCTACGATGGAAAACCAGCTTCCCAATTTTTCTGGCCTCAACTCGGGTCGGTAATAAAACACTCATTTCTAACTCTCACATGCGGCATGATTTAATAAATATTAATTCCTTTTCCGTACCGTTTTCCCTTTTCCCTCTTGGATTTCCGAGAAATGATCCTTGTTATGTAAACTAATACTTAAGGAATTATTCTAATAATAGCAACAGTATTGATGTTAAGTTAAATATAATGAGTATTGCATTGTTATTTTGGGAATCGATAGATGGAATGTGGTAAATTTTAATTTCCTTCCTATTTCGTAGCTTCTGCCAGCGGCTTCGCCCGCGTGAAAGTTGAAAATTATCGCGAGGTAACTACACCCGGGATAAAAAGTCTCCTGTATGCTATTCCTGACTATCTGTGTCAAATTTTATCCAGATCCGTTTAGCCGTACTGGCGGGTAGAAGTAACAAAGACATTCACAATCTTTCGCCTTTATAATATTAGTGTGATACTAGCTTCTGCCAGCGGCTTCGCCCACATCAAAGTAGAAAATTATCCCGAGGGACATATTCCCGGGATAAAAAGTATCCTATGTGCTATTCCTGACTAAAATATTTCTCTGTGCCGAATTACATCCAGATCATTTCGTCCAGCCGTTTGAGCGGGAAAAAGTAACAAACACACTTACAAACTTTCACCTTTATAATACTAGTGTGATGTGTTAAATAATTAAGAAATATATTCAATAAATTAACTACTTACCACTCCAGCCAGTCAATAATATTAGGTTAAACTGCCTCGTTGGTCTAGTGGTCGCAAGTGCTACTGTTGAGCAAGATATCCTGGGTTCAACTCCTGGGCGAGGTAAAGTGATAATGAGTTCTTCTATGTGGAATTGCTCAGTAGCAGCCAGGAGATTGTGTTTGTGACCATCTGATTTGTTGTGGCAATAAGCTCCTATTTTTATGAGGCTTAAACATAACAAGTACACTTCAGCATAACAGCACGCCAGTGTTTGAAGGATTAACCTTCAAATACTGGCGTGCTGTTATGTATTTTATGGTCAACATTCCATCTATCTAGAAAAAGTTTTAACATTCGTATTTTCACGAGTCGCAATCCAATCACTGCACAAATCAAATAAATACCTTCAGGTTATAAAACTCTTTTTTTTTCATTTCGCACCAGTCTCGCTCAGACGAGCTATGACAGACTTTCTCACATAGCACTCGCGTAACTGAGTTAATAAGTTTACAAAGATAACTGAATACTCGTTTCTTTTGCCGATTGTACTGTGTAGGTAGGTAGAGGTACAGCCGAAATGGCTATGAACAGGCACAAAACTTACAACTACGTACTTTGAGACCATGTACTGATCTGGGTATCTTGTGAATGTGAGTTTATATATTTGTAAACGCACCCACGATACAGGAAGAAATTCCTAGTATGGGGCAATTATTGTATTAATAAATTGACAGTGTAATGGAATGATGACATATTTTCCCTGTATACCGATTGGCTAGTTCGACTTTACATAAAGATAAGTTAATCTGTTATTAATGTTTAGGTATAGCATACCTATACGTAAGTACCTATATTAGTAGATAGTTATCATTGTCGGGCAGAACTATATTTTATCCGTAAGTGACTTTTGTTCATTCAATACACTAGAAGTAACTAAATAAAGCACAATCTAACAAAATAATTAATATTTATTGTTCTTGTTTTTTTGACGGTAGCCCGTAACATAAACAATTACCTCGGATACGTGTTCATTTTGTGCTTTTTGCAACTTCACGGTGGCACAAATTAATTGCGTTATTTCATATATTATTAAGGTACGCCGAAAGAATTAATTTTAATTAAGTTTGGTATTATTCGATCAATTACATTTAATACAAGAAACTAACCCAATAACACATACCTACTAGAAATTAAGTTAATATTATACGAATGCAAGAAATAAAAGGCATTTTTATTATTCGACCAATAAACAAGTTATTGCTATTTAGTTTTAGCATTATTTTTGGTTTGTGTAATGAAATTAATATACCAACACGATTTCTACTACAACATTATTACTATGAACAGTACATCATGTTAAATTTATTTCAATAGATTAATAAAAGTCTATTTCGATTAATATATTTTACTATCCTGTAGGTATTGTATGATCATAATTATAAATATCATAATATTTACCGAAAATTCTTCTGCAACAATTCGATTGACAAAACCACTAACTTCCAAACTTAACCCAGCCGTTAAATGTTATATTAATAAGCTCTTAGGCACTAAAACTGCAAAACTATACTTGCTGTTGCCTTGGTACTACCAAGGCAACAGCAAGTATACGGCAGTAGCGTCGAGTGCTGTAGGCGGTGTAGGATAAGAGCTCTCCGAAATAAATTAATGAATGTGGAAGAAACAAAAGAGGCGTGCTGCTCGGCAAATAGGACTCCATTTTCTTAGCCTAAAATAGATACAGCTAGATGTATGTATAGAAACGAGCGTAGGTTGAGGGGAAAATTCATGCCACGATAGAAAATGTAAGATATTCTTTAGGAAAACTTTAGTGAGTAGCGGCACCAACGGCGCCACTTACGAACTAATACGACTTTAAGTCACACTAATCCTGGATCGCGCAAGCAAAGTTTTCCGCGCGATTTGAACACATACAACACTCCGACAATAATCGTTGGGCAGTTGCCCGGACCAGACACAACACCCATCTGGTCGGAGGACCCTCACTTTTCGATGCAGGTTTGTGGGATCTTACACCCTGATATCCCAAAAGATAACTGATTTCGAAGGCTTTGAAAATTTGTTTCTTGTAACCTCAAATACAGTCAAATTTGACTGTATTTTAAGTTCCATTCACAACTGTGAATGGATCGAATGGTGATGATTGATTTTGTCTTATTTGCTGAAAAGTTAATACCTTTCCATAAGCTGACATAAAACACAAGATATTGATCCCCGGGCCGCCGAGATAGGAAACATATCTAAATTATTTCGGCCTACAAGTAGTCTGTAAGATACTCCTGCGATAGTGTAGCAGATTTACTCTATTGAAACAATTATTGGAATTGGATAAACTACTTACAGAGATTACTTACCTGCTACAAACAAGCAAACAAACAATTTTACTTCATTATACGAGTAATACTAACGTTCATTCAACGTTAATATTAACGTTGAATTGAAAAATGTTCGACTTAGTTCGGATTAGTATTTTTCCAATGAATAACGTGACGCATTACCTTCACGTTTTGTTTTTGTTTTTAGTATATCGTAATCAGCTAAAAAATAGATTACAAGCAAGCAAATACCTTCGCAGTAGTGGACTTTCATTTACAAAAAATGCTGAAATTACCTGAAATATCCAGAGTAACATTTTTGGGTTCACAACAGAAGTACCTATTACAGGCAGTTTCCTGAACCCACTCGTGGAAAATGGTTTCCCTGATATAGACCATAGAAATAGCATGTGACCCGGTCGTCAGGTAAAAAATATATATTCCACCACCCGCTCGGTTCCTTTCGCCACGTTTCGAGTAACTTCGGTAACGCTCGTCCATCATCGGCTGGTTCATCTTGGAGGAAATCATATTTTGCACGGATAAACCGCTTAACGTTCTATTTTTAAAACGGGATGCTTGGACGCGTTGCAGATTTTCTATTAGTTTTTAAAATGCACTCTGTAATAGCTTGGGCTGGAGTAATTTAATTTTGAAGTCTTGATGGAAAATTCACTCTGGTTTAATTAAGTAAGTAAGTATTTTATAAATATAATTATATAAGTCCCTACCATTCTTTTTTCCTTGGAGATACGGGGAGATAGCGCAGTACAAACCCACTAAAACTCCACGCTGTCCTCCTGTGCCGCTTATGGCGGGAACACGGGCACGCGGTAGCACTCACCGGGTTTTAATTGTTATAAATTGGATGTCATCGCTTATCAAAGGATAATTATCGGAATAAATGACAGCCTTTACAAATGAGTTATTTTTTTTAAATTAACGGAATCTGATTAACAGATGCATATATCAACAATACAGCATGGAGTGTGGTGTGCGGCAGGGGGGCATCACCTCTCCTCTGCTCTTCAACCTATATGTTAATGACCTTATCGGTGAGCTCAGCGGCACCCATACGGGTTGTTATGTAGATGGGGTTTGCGTAAATAACATCAGTTATGCAGATGACATGGTGCTGCTGGGCCCTT
The DNA here is from genome assembly GCA_945859665.1 of Anorthoa munda. Classification (NCBI taxonomy): domain Eukaryota; kingdom Metazoa; phylum Arthropoda; class Insecta; order Lepidoptera; family Noctuidae; genus Anorthoa; species Anorthoa munda. Next base: position 7,534,358 of record OX243913.1, on the reverse strand, counting down.
CGGTAGGGGCTGTTCGTAAACTGGTGGCGATTTGTGAGGCATACGCGGCGGATCATGGACTGAGATATAACTCTAAGAAGAGCGAAGTTCTTGTCTTCAAGAGTGGAAAGCGTGGTCCAGTCCATGTTCCGCCTATTATGCTTAATGGTGTGGCTCTGCGTGTCGTGACGAGCTTTAAATATCTGGGACACATTGTGACAGACGAGTTGCAGGATGATGCTGACATAGAGAGGGAACGCAGGACGCTGGCAGTCCGGGGGAATATGATTGCGCGTCGGTTTGCACGCTGCTCGAGGGAAGTTAAGATAACTCTTTTTAAGGCATATTGCCAATCCTTCTACTCGAGCAGCTTGTGGGTGAATTACACCCAACGGGCTGCTAGTGCTCTGCGTGTCCAATACAATAATATGTTCAGGGTGCTGATGCGGCTGCCTCGCTATTGTAGTGCATGTTTGCGGAAGCGCGGACGGACGGCTTCCATGCGGTTATACGCAAGAGGGTAGCGTCCTTGTGGCAGCGTGTGCGAGGCAGTAGCAACGGCATCTTGCAGATGATTGCGTCTCGAACGGATTGCCCAATCCAGAACAAATGGATGCGCATTGTTATGGGCGCTCACTAACATAGTTTATAAGCAATGTACTAACACCTTTTGACAGTATTTTAATCATTTTAATTTTAATATAATATAATATATATAAATTAATGGCTACCATCAGTCTAGATTATTATTGGATATATAATTTCAATTCAATTCATCATTTTTGATGAATTGCTCGGCGTTACTTTACATTCATCCTTATACATTTGTTTAAAAAAATATTTTTATTTAAAGTTTTCATCTGAACTTTGTGGCTTTTTATAAGTAATAATCCGTAAGAAAATATATCTAAATTCATATATTGCACATTCATACATAAATCTAAACTTTTCCAGAATGTTTCCATAAAGAAAGTTGGTACATATTCCATTTAATATGAAGAAAACCATAAATCTGGTGATTAACTCCTATGGTTGCATATAAATCCCCATGCTCTTTCGGGCACACCCGAAGTTCTTGGATTTCTGGGCAAATATAATTTTGTGGGACTCTCCGAATGGTCGGAGCATAGAACAAATGCGCATTTTGGCCAAATGTTTGTAACAAACACAACATGACGGAGTTATGTTATTATTTTAATGATGAGCACGTTTCTACGACTGCACGTGTGAATGAGTGTTTATTTGTTTGTGGCCGTATTTGTGAAAATATGGTATCGTGAAATGTAATGTGGTTTGTTAAATTAAATTAATATACTCGTTACTGTTACAAGTTACAAGGAAATAATTTGAGAATTGCAAGAATAGAACACAATTAAATTATGAATTAACACTAGTTAACAACTATAAGCGTTTCCTGCGGCTTCACTGCCGCAAATTATGCTACAGGAACCGGACAATTTCCGGGAGAAAAGTTAGCTATTACGCTAAGCGATATTCTAAAACAATTTCCTTATCAGACTAAGATTATGAAAACCTTTTATAAACAGATGAACAAATATTTCTACTTATTCATTTGTATTTATTAGTTTATCCTCGCACTGGAACACCTTCCAGAAATAACATCAATGAAGCACAATCTTATAATAAACTCTCTTTAAGTCCAGCAGCCTTATTGCGTAAGTGAGTTTGGCAGGGCAAAGTGTATGACGCCTTGAAAATGAGTACGACAAATAATCTTTGAATTTGTTCGGTATTGCCAAAAACCGGCCAAGTGCGAGTCGGACTCACGCACGAAGGTTTCCGTACCACTATCGCAAAAAACGGCAAAAAAAAACACGATTGTTGTATGGGAGCCCCACTTAAATATTATTTTTATTCTGTTTTTAGTATTTCTTGTTATAGCGGCAACAGAAATACATAATCTGTAAAAATGTCAACTGTCTAGCTATCACGGTTCATGAGATACAGCCTGGTGACAGACGGACAGACAGACAGACGGATAGACAGGAACAGGGTCCCGTTTTTACCCTTTGGGTACGGAACCCTAAAAATTATTAAATTATTATTAAGTATTCTAATTCCCAAAATGTCTAATTCCCGAATATTCTTACAGTCGTCAAGTGTTGATTGTTCAGTTTCATAAACTAAACAACCCGCCTTTTATGTAACGAAAAAGTGTTAGTTAAAATGTTTTTATTTTTCCACGACTCATCCTTTTGCTCAAAACTATTCAACAATAGAAAATTAATAAAGGAACACATGCAAAGTAACGTACATCAGCAGAGCCGGTCTCTAAGGCAATTAACTTTAAGGATATTGCACAACTTTTAAAACTTGCTTTAAAATTTTGTAACTAACATACATGTTAGTGTACTGAGATATATCCAGGCCACATTCCTTTGGACAAGTTTAAGAGGGATGCGGACATCACCGCGGGAAGCCTCTAGCGAATATACAAAACTTTAATTAAACTGCAAAAGTTGGACTTAAATGAATCTAAACGCCGCACTGTGTTTATCTTCGATACTGTTAACGAATGGAGTTTCTGTTCAGTGATCTGTTATAACTCTTTCGTTGGAAAATCAACTTAGTATTGTTGTTTAATTTATTTAATTTTAGTAAAGTAGAGCTAAAAGGAAAACCTCAAGTATCTGCTACCTCAAGTAGCTAGGTAACTAACACGTCTCTAGCGTAAAAACACACTAATTGTGTTAAGTGGTAACATACCAAAATGCATGAAGCTACGCCACGTTTCACGGCCGGTATCCCAGCGGTAAGCAGTGGTGTACAAACACTGTAAATCCAAAACTAACAAATCTATGTAAATCGAACCTGGATCTACAATTAACTCGGCTTAACTCGACGGCTTTTCTGATCCAATACACGATTGTTGTAACTGGAACTGCTTTGTTGATCGAAACGGTTGAACGTAAATCGCAAACTTGCAACTCCGTTGATGTGGTTATGTGACCGTAAATAAACATTAAATTTGTGAATTCCACCCCGCTCTCGTACTATATAGCCAAAGCCGCCGCTATCTGACAACCGGGCGAAATTTAATATATGGTATGATATGGTATTTTATGCCAACAAAATAACCATAAAATTCTCAATCTATCTGTCTAGTAGTATTTTTCTACTATCAATAGATTCCAAATTGCTAACTTATTTTTAATAAGATTAAGTCATTGGTTTTGATTTAAACTAAAATAAACTAAACTATTCGTATGTAGGAAATTAGATCAATATTCGATTTTTATTATTTCGCGGTTTTTTTATTTTTCGTCTTTAACTCAAAATAATTATTTTGCCAGATAGAGCCATTTTAACTACAGGACGGCAGCCCGGAACTGTACAACAGAGCTGTTTCATCAAAAATCGTCGGGAGACAATGTTATTGAATTTGTTGAAAACCACGTTTGTATGATTGTGTTGCGGGGTTCAGTATTACAATGTTGTTTTTTTATTGTATTGCATTTTTAAAGCCAGTTGCAAAGGACCATGGGCACTTTTGTATACGTGTGTGAAGTTAGCATCTCAAATGTTAGCATCTCACAAATTAACACCACATTTAATGGCATCCCACATAGTTCTATAGTTCTTGATAAGTTTTAACAATAGTTCCGTCGATTTTACTATCAAAATTGCATTTTGAAAAAATTAGATGCTAACTTCGCAATACATATCATAGCATCTCATCGAATTTCTCAAAAAAACACCACATATAAGGGCATTCCGCATAGTTCTATAGTTCTTGATGCGTTTTATCAATAGTTCCGTCGATTTTGCTATAAAAATTTTGCATATCAGCATTTTGAAAAAATGAGATGTTAACTTCTCAATACATAGCATCTCATCAAATTTCTCAAATAAACACGTTATTTAAGGGCATCCCGCATAGTTTGCTGAAAAGTTTTGCTCAACTAAATTTTCGACCAGGCTCAGTAGATACTTAAGTGAGAGTTCTGGCTTTCTGTATCATGTTTTTGTAAAACCTAGTTATAAGAGTACTAGAAACCGATGAGATGCCTGGCCTCAGTACCTGCTAACATTTTTTTTGAATTTTTTGTTGCGTACAATGTATATTTCCTTGATTTTAGCTAACCTAAATCTTCAACCAAGCTCTGTGGAATCTTCAGTGAGAGTTCTGGCTTTCTGTAGCATGTTTTTATAAAGTCTAGTTATAGTTGTTATAGAAACCGATGAGATGCCGGGCCTCAGTACCTGCTAACATTATTTTTCAAATTTTTGTAATGAGCTTTGAAAATTTTCTTGATTTTTGCTCAACAAAATTTTCGACCAGGCTCAGTAGATACTTATGTGAGAGTTCTGGCTTTATGTAGCATGTTCTCGTAAAGTCTATTTAAAATAGTACTAGAACCTGACAAGATGCCGGGACTCAGTAACTATAAACATTTTTTTTTGCATTTTTTATTGCGTAGAATGTACATTTCCTTGATTTTCGCTAAGCTAAATCTTCAACCAGGTTCTGTGGAATCTTCAGTGAGAGTTGTGGCTTTTTGTTGTATGTTTCCATTAAGACAGTTTATAGAAGTAATTTAATTCAATAAAATGCTGGGCCTCAGTACCTCTTAACATTTTTTTTAGTTTTTTTTTGCGTACCATGTATATTTCCTTGATTTTCGCTAACCTAAATCTTTAACCCGGCTCTGTGAAATCTTCGGTGAGAGTTCTGACTTTCTGTAGCATGTTTTTATAAAGTCTAGTTATAGTTGTAATAGAAACCGATGAGATGCCGGGCCTCAGTACCTGCCAACATTTTTTTTGAAATTTTTGTAATGAGCTCTGAAAATTTTCTTGATTTTTGCTCAACTAAATTTTCGACCAGGCTCAGTAGATACTTAAGTGAGAGTTCTGGCTTTCTGTAGCATGTTTTTGTAAAGCCTAGTTATAAGAGTACTAGAAAACGATGAGATGCCTGGCCTCAGTACCTCTTAACATTTTTTTTGAATTTTTTATTGCGTACATTGTATATTTCCTTGATTTTAGCTAACCTAAATCTTCAACCAAGCTCTGTGGAATCTTCAGTGAGAGTTCTGGCTTTCTGTAGCATGTTTTTATAAAGTCTAGGTATAGTTGTTATACAAACCGATGAGATGCCGGGCCTCAGTACCTGCTAACATTATTTTTCAAATTTTTGTAATGAGCTCTGAAAATTTTCTTGATTTTTGCTCAACAAAATTTTCGACCAGGCTCAGTAGATACTTATGTGAGAGTTCTGGCTTTATGTAGCATGTTCTTGTTAAGTCTATTTAAAATAGTAGTAGAACCTGACGAGATGCCGGGACTCAGTAACTATAAACATTTTTTTTTGCATTTTTTATTGCGTAGAATGTACATTTCCTTGATTTTCGCTAAGCTAAATCTTCAACCAGGTTCTGTGGAATCTTCAGTGAGAGTTGTGGCTTTCTGTTGTATGTTTCCATTAAGACAATTTATAGAAGTAATTTAATTCAATAAAATGCTGGGCCTCAGTACCTCTTAACATTTTTTTTAGTTTTTTTTTGCGTACCATGTATATTTCCTTGATTTTCGCTAACCTAAATCTTCAACCATGTTCTGCTTATACTTGAGTGAGAGTTCTCGCTTTCAGCAGCATACTTTTTAAAGTCCATTCATATTATTATTTGAAACGGAGGAGATCCTAGCCTAATAGTTCAAATGTTTTATACAAACCAGAACTCCCAGCTGTACCTTAGCATCTCACTCCTTTATGAATATTTTGTTTATAACAATGATTTATAATTATTGTGGATGTTTTAAACACTAAAACTCTTTCGGGACTTGTTTGAGAGACCTAGACTTATCGTTCGAATGTTAAAACCAGGTATAACTGGTACTTCTGGGCTGTATAAAGATACGACCTGGAACGACCAGTTATACCTCAGGATCTCACTACTGTTTGGATATTTCGTTTTTTTATTTTTTTAGGGATTTAAATTAGATTCAACCGACAGAACTATCAAAAGAATAGGTTTAGGATGCAGAACTCTTTTGCTTCCAACTACAACAAGGTCAATTTTGAGAAATTCGATGAGATGCTATGATAAGTATTGCGAAGTTAGCATCTCATTTTTTCATAATGCTGATATGCAAAATTTTTATAGCAAAATTTACAGAACTATTGGTAAAACGCATCAATAACTATAGAACTATGCGGGATGCCCTTAAATAACGTGTTTATTTGAGAAATTTGATGAGATGCTATGATATGTATTGAGAAGTTAGCATCTCATTTTTTCAAAATGCTGATATGCTAAATTTTTATAGCAAAATCGACGGAATTATTGATAAAACGCATCAAGAACTGTAGAACTATGCGGAATGCCCTTATATGTGGGTTTTTTTGAGAAATTTGATGAGATGCTATGATATGTATTGAGAAGTTAGCATCTCATTTTTTCAAAATGCTGATATTCAAAATTTTTATAGCAAAATCGACGGAACTATTGATAAAACGCATCAAGAACTGTAGAACTATGCGTAATGCCCTTATATGTGGTGTTTTTTTGAGAAATTCGATGAGATGCTATGATATGTATTGCGAAGTTAGCATCTCATTTTTTCAAAATGCAATTTTGATAGTAAAATCGACGGAACTATTGTTAAAACTTATCAAGAACTATGGAACTATGTGGGATGCCATTATATGTAGTGCTAATTTGTGAGATGCTAACATTTGAGATGCTAACTTCACACACGTCTTTTGTATGAACACTGGGCACACTTTTCAAAATTGTGTGACGTTGATGAAACCTATGACATCTGAAAGCTCTTGGCGCGTACTTTATTTCATTCTATGACAGCTAAGTTCAAATCCAGCGCGAAAAGTGCGTTTTGGCATGTTAAAAATATATTTTTAATGAAAAATGCACATGGTAGGGTAGATAAGGTACCCGTGGTAAGGGACCTCCTCTCCTCCGATGGGTTCCCGCATTGTCGGGCTCTGTTGCTATGGTTTTGACCTCCACAATGAAGTGAAGAGGCACAGAGGATAAGCCGACGACGGCAATGACGTAGCAGCCAACAGGTAGGTTGCGGTGCCGCTTTGGGGACATCGCAACTGAGGCTTGCCACGATGTGGTATTGAAGGCATTGCATCTGAGGATTGGTGGCCGCGGTGGAAGAGGAATGCCGGGATTACGGTGCGCCGCTGTCCCGGTCCTCGGCGGCCTACATTGGATCGCCACCATCTGATGGCGGATGCGGTGGCGCCGCAGGGGAGGAGGTGTGTCAGTATAGCATTGGTCGCTCTCCCTATCCCCTGCGGCCGAAAAGTGGAACGTGGCAGGGCCACTGTCCTGACCCGTCATAGGGGGTCACACGGGGTCGTCTGGATCCCGCGTGCTGGTTTGGTCCCTAAGGGTGGTCACGGCGGGCAACGTGTTCTGGTGCGCATGATGGTGGTGATCCCCGAAGGAGGGTCCGGCGACGGCGCAGTATGCATGAACATTACTACAAGCAAAATAAAAAAAAATAATTAAAGGTATGGTACCTCCGCCGCATCGTTGGGGCTTATTTTGCGGAGACGTGCGTCATCTACGTGGGGCCTGATGGCGTCGTAAACCAAGTCGTGCGGTGTTCCACAGGGCTCGGTCTTGGGCCCGCCTCTGTGGAATATCGGGTACGACTGGGTGCTGAGGGCCGAACTCCAACCGGGCGTATACCTGACATGTTAGGCGGACGAAACGCTGGTTACCGATCGGAGGAGTTCGTTCAGGGAGGCAGCGTTGCTGGCGAGGGCTGCGGTCTAACAGGTGAAGTCGGAGGCCATGGTTTTTGATGGCCCCCGGCGGGTGCCGCCCCCGATGCCCACATCGTCGTCAGGGGGCTCAAATCGCCGTCGAGTCAATCATGAAGTACCTGGGATTGATGCTTGACAGCTGGTGGGATTTCGGGCCACACTTCCGGTGGCTGGTGCCAAAGTTGTTGAGCGCGGCTGGTGCGCTCTCAACGCTGCTTCCAAATCTGGAGGGCCCAAGCGCCACCTGTAGGTGGCTCTACGTGGGGATCGTGCAATCGATGGCCCTGTATGGGGCCCTAATCTGGGCGGCTGACCTGACGGCCGGCAGTGTTGCTGGCCGAACGCCTGGCCTTACCTACCCTACTACCTACCTATTTACCATCATACCTACCCTACCGGGCACTGTAAGTCTATATATTGAATATTTAATTGTATTTATAGTCAAATAAGAGCTAATTTTAATCCGAGCTACTGAATGACAGCTAACTATAATGTAATATCAAAACAAAACAGATTTTCAAAAATGCACCATAGCTCCATTTACGCACTGGATTTGAACTTAGCTGCAATATGTTAAAATAAAGTACAGTTCAAGAGCTTTTATATGACATATAATTCATCACTGTTGAACAATGTTGGAAAGTGGGCCCAAAATGACGCATGGTCCTTTTCACGGTCGACTTTTCAGACCGCAGTTTTTATGAAAGTGTAATAACATCAATTGTTAGCTTAACAAATGGTCAAATAACTGTCTCACCATCTTATTTTTAACCGTTAGTTAAGTAAACAACTAGTAAAAAAGCTGGGCTATAATCCGCTTTTTGAGATTGACTTGTTAAATGGGGCCTTTAATGGATAAACAAGTACAAGAACATACCAATATTTTTCTTAGCTCTATTGAATCTAAATAATATCATATAACACAATATTATTAGGTAAAATAATGGATCATGTTTTTTTGCTCATTATTATTGAGAAAATATGGAATATCTAAGATAATATGGAGTAACCAACTAGATATACAACAACATCTTGTTATTATTATATTTCTGACTCTTTCTGTTTTTCTCAGAAATCACTGTTGGTACTTTTGCTTGATAACTTTTTTTCAAGCAAAAAGGCCAACAGTAATTTCTGAGAAAAAGGTACAGGAAAATTCAATAGATATTAAATAGGATTTCACAATATTTTACTTTGAATTTTAATTTACACCTTGAATAAATTAAATATTATAAATTATAAGAATTTTCATTTGAACAGTCCGTAAATTAGTCTTTTACTTACTATTCAAAATTAAAGGAAAATCTTGTAATTTTTTTCCTTTTAATTTTACCTTTGTTATGTTAAAGAATAATTAATTTGCCAATTGAATAAGTTATACGCCTATATAATAATTAATATTTAGATAGTAATTATGGTGCTTGAAAGAGATCTTGTTCGGGAAACTAACTGCTTACCACAACATACATACTTTACCTAAGTGAACATTTCTGCCGTCCGCAATCAGCATGGCTTATTGTTCGTGGTTCGAAAATTTTGTTTGCTGTGTATATGTATCTACATAAATAATAAACCAACAAATGACATTAAATAAAGCTGCATCATGTTTGGAAAACATAACGCACTTCTCACAGTTAGTTGACCCTTTAACCAAAAAAAAAAAATTCCATATAAACAGCAACACACCCGGTATAACAAAACAGAACAGAGAAGAAACGTTAAAGTTTATACAGAAAGTTAATAGACCGCAACTTCTGGTGCCAGTCCTCATACTGGCTACATTAATTTATTGGCGCACAGAGCAGGATATATATAGCTCAGTCTTAGCCCAACTTTAGTTGGGAGAACGCCAGCTTCGCATCACGTAATAACTTTTTATAACGTCTTGTTGTTCTTACACTGAAAAAAGGAATAAGTAACCGCACAAGTTTTATAACTAAGACTCAGATTTTTGATCCGTAGTTAACTCAACCAATGGTTAAATTTGCTAACTAATGGCTTAAAAAATCGGTAACATGCTTTGTTTTATCAATTATAGTGTCACAAATAAGTTGGAGAGCTAATTATTTGAAGATTTGAATAAACCATTGATTAGAATGTTTAAGCATTGGTTGAGTTAACTATGGATAAAAAAACTAGGCCTTAAATAAATAAACTTTAGTTATTAGAAAATAAAGTTAGAGAAATAATACAAAACTATTTAGCAAATAGCAAAACTCGGTATTATTGCTAGTAGGACATAGTTCGCAAGTCCCAATATTTTTGTAAGTAGCAACCAAATCTTTGGTAACTGGTAAAAAGGAGTTAACTTTTCATTATACCAAAACATTTCACGCAAAAAATTATATTCATGAGTTGGGATGTTTTCTTTTTGTTAGTTCTCTGTATGAAGGAATTTTAAATTAAATAGCTTAAGCCTGATAAAGGTACTTACTGTATTTAATTAATTGGTGCCCGTATAAATATTTTATTAAGAATTTTAATCATGAAATAATAAGACATCCATTAACTATATTATTTTTATTCAGTTCGGAACACATTTTCTTATTATTACTATAATAATTTGATATGATTCATAATCTATACTAATATTATAAAGAGGAAAGATTTTTTGTTTGTTTGTTTGTACCGAATAGGCTCCGAAACTACTGGACCGATTTAAAAAATTCTTTCAACAATAGAAAGCTACATTGTTCCTGAGTGACATAGGCTATTTTTTAATCCCGAAAACGGGTCCTGTGGGGTGGTCCACGGGAGCGAAGCCGCACGGAACAGCTAGTTAATTATAAGATAAACTTTTTTAAAGTCTAATTTCAGACTTAATTCGTTATCCAACCAAAAATACAACTATTATCTCAGAACAAACTTTTCTATGAATAATACGAACAAAGATAGAACTGGTTTCACTATCTAACTATATGTCCTGGCAATCATCTGAATCGGAGAATATTTCGTCTTCTGAACATCAGCGATTCGTTTGGTCTCACAGCTGTCCATAACTACCGGTAGCATTCATCAGTAGGCCAGCATATTATGTACTTTAATATTTAGATACTTTTTCACACAAAACAATACATGTAATCAAGAATCATCCAAACGGCAGGTGTTTATAACTTTTAGAGCATGAAAAAAAAATAACGAAAACAGATAATGGTTCTAAGTTACATTTAACTCCAAATTTCCCTCAGGAATAAAATCTTCACGGGTGAAACGTTTCATCTAAAAGCTGGTCAGGAAACATACTCGCGATACGATGACCTGCCAGAGTGCCAGCCTGCCACCGATCGTTCATTGTAGGTGGGCGAGCAATCCGTCAATGCCATCGCGCGCTGATTTTATTTACCGAGAAAAGTACCGTAATTTGTACTACGTGTGTGAATGGCACGTTTCCCCCGAAATCGGATTTAAACGAAGATCGAAGGAGAAGTTCCGTTGTTTGTGAAGATTTGAGATAATAATAGACTGCTCGGCATTTCGATTTCAGTTCATTTCTGTAATATCTTTCGCTTACTCCTTTTGGAGACGTGTGTTCTGTTTAAATGTGAGGTGTGTGTTAAATATACTCGTATATCTTTGAATCAGATAGAGATTGGTATTTATTATTTTGAATCTTGTAGAGAGATTTTCCAAGAGCCACAGCATGCACAGACACTGTATAAAATAATCCTTTCCAAGACTATTAAAAATAAAAGGTTAAAATGGAATGCATTTTTATTCAGAGTTGGAACGAAGAAAATCTTCAAAGAAAATCCTTCCTTAATTCCTTTTGTTTCAAAACTCGCCATCTTCCGAGCCCAAACCTTGTATTTTGAATGCGGGCACTAAGTTCAACTATCACGTTTTCGAACCATTAAACACTCCGAAATACTGCTCACAACGTTAACATGTACGTTTAATATTATTCTCCAACACATATTAGGTGTTTAATCGCATTCATGTCAATACTTCACACCACATTAACTTGAATGTTGGCAACAATAAGTTGGCGGTAAAAAATTCAATGCGTTCTTAACGCCATGATATTGTTTGTGGCGTCATCTTTGGCTTCCTAAATGTTGAGACATTATCAAAGTGCTGCGAAGGTGTAAAGCGATTTCGTTTGCCAGTCACTTTCGAATTAAACAGAGGTTACTTTCTAAGGCACGTTCGGCATTTTTAGGTACTTATTTAGTATTCTTTTCACGTTATTCATCTTATGCTTCTTCTTATCATTTTAAGCTACGACATTTGTTTTACGTCCATTTAGTTTAGCGTGACTGTTCTTGAACAATACTCGTAATAATAGTAAATAATACAATTAAAAAAGTTCGGCTTAATTCTTACGGAGAGCGTGGAAAACTTGCAGCCTAAACTGTGTATGTGTAAGTGAATTCGGCAAAGAAAACATATAGGTAACGGTGACGACACCTCTAAAATAACGATTTTCGTATTGCGTAATACAGTCAAAAGGGGGTAGGTCATGAAAAGGATATGTGAATTCAATTCATAGGGTGGAGGACGTACTTTTTCTAAATAATGCAATACCGAAAACATTTTAAGGAAATGAGTCATACCCTTTCATGGAATTGTTCCCTTTGCCCTACCGAACTCACTTACGCAATAAGGCTGCTGAGCTATAAATCCTTAAAATTAAATGAGCACGACAGTTACTGGCTAGTAAACTTATTAGTTAGTTGCTAATACCTAGGTACACATGAACAGTATCTAATGTTTCATGCTTCCCCACTTTTTACTCCAATCTATCAAAATATCTAAATAAGGATCAATCTTACTAATATTATTAATGAGACATTTGGATGGATGGGTGTATGTTTGTTACTCAATCACGCTAGAACGGGTAAACTGTACTGGATGAAATTTGGCACGGATATAAATTTTAGTTTGGAATAGCACATAGGCAATTTTTTATTCCGGAAAAATGTACAGTCTGTTCCCGTGGGACAATTTCCGACTATAATGCAGGCGAAGCCGCTAGCAGAAACTAGTATTCCATACATCACAATGAAACTGCCAATAGCCTACAATTTCCATTTCCCTAACAGCACAAAAATAGTTTACCTGCAGATTTTCGCAAAAGTTAACAATTTATTTTCCCCGACCCGGCCATTTTCCTTTCGCCTTTCACAGCTATACAAACCCGTGCATCGACATTATACATAATAAATAATGACGTCATCCAATCGGTCCTTTCCAAATCATTTGCTGGATCGAATTAGGGAAGAGGAAAAAGTTCCATTGAAATATGACACCTGTTCGGGCGAGCTGGAATCAAAGGGCGATGTGATAAAGACGAAGGTAAAGGGGAATCGTCCCTTTTCTTACTCATTTATATCTCTATGTTTTTCTGTTCCGGAACTTGGGCATTATCTCCCTCCTAATATATAGTACCTGTGTGTTTGTACAGGTACCATCATTTGTTATGTCATCCCAAGAAATTATCGTTTGCTCTGCGCAACGAATATTATTTTCTGAATGAGTTATCTTTGTTTTGGTTCTACTATGTTTTTTTTTTTGCTAGCACTGATATTTATAGATAGTTTTGCTGATGTCTGCGGCTTTGTTTGCAAACAAAACTTCAATCCCCCGTTGATTAACTCTGGGGATTTTTTATTTTTAGTCCGGCTCTGCCAGCACCTACTAACATTTTTAGGATACAGTACCCAAAGGATCCAAACGGAGCCCGGTTGCTGTCACTCAGGTGTCCGTACGTCTTCTGTCAATAATCTTCAAATTTTCACAGTATAGCATCTTGTTGACCCAAAGCCAAAAAAGTTGTCAAAAAATATTTTAAATGTTTTTAAAAATATTGGAAAACAAAAGCATGAGAAGCCACCAAAGTCAGCTATTTTATTTCGAAGATTTACACATAGGCCCTATTTTATAAAAATATTGGGGAAATACAAATTCCATGCGATCGGACCCGCGGGCAATACCTAGTCTTTAATCATTTTGAATGTGCCTTGTAAGGCATATTATTCTGGTCTTCTGGTTCCTGATTCAATAAATAAATTCTTCAATACTACGAAGTACGAACGTTTATTGTTGTTCAAATACCTACTTAAAACTTAATATTGGGTTCAAGACAGTATCGGTTCTCCATTGCATTCGGTCTCACAATCGGTCCGCGTCGTCAGTCCAACAATCTGAAAGGAGATAGTTCTTCAAACTTTCCTCATTTAATTTAATCTTCGTCAGCTGTGAGTGACTATTTGCTTTTAGTTAAAGTTGGCGTTTACGAAAGAGCTAGAAGTAAAAATTCCGCACAGTTTCGAAAGTTAATCTTGTATTTTAAATGGTCTGAAAACGTTCGAAATTTTAAGGAACTAGGGGGGAATTTATAAAGGTTCAGTCAAATTCATAAACAGCTCATAAAATGCAAAGGGCAACTGGACTGTTGCACAATCGCTCAATATTTACATACCTACATACATAAACTCATGGCTTTTTAACAAGGGGATAGGTCAAACTACAGAACGCCATCTGATAGGATCCTTACATAATTACTCATTTAGCAAACATTCAAAATTAAGAGTTTTTCGCATTAACTATTAATATAATTTGTGATAAAGTATTAAAACATATAAAAAACCGTCTTTCAAAATGATAAATAATTTAATTTCTGTAAGTTGGTTTGTACAAACACTTTTACATGTCGATCATATTTTTTAAAACTAGATTAGGTCGGCGTTTCCTCTCTGACTACTCTGAGAAGAAAGGCCGAAACAAACTCAGAGGTCACAGTCTCTTTTAAAGTCCGGACAAAATCTTGGTTAGATCATGTCAAGACCATGTAGACTGATGTCTGAAATGGTCTTTTGAGGAAAGAACCAGCCAGATTGAGTGGACCTGTCCAGTCAGTGCACGCATTTGTCAATAACCGTGCAGCTCAACTCAGAATTTAAGGAGCTCAACGAATTGACGAACAATACCAAAGAAATGACATTCGACAGGGTAGGCCGCATAAATACTCAAACTACCAGACCATGATTAAAAACTAAACTAACTAAGATAAATTAAAATAAAAATATAAAAAAGAATGATCCACACATTAAAATAAAATAATATAATACTTTAAAAAGTAAATATTCGTGTCATAGAAAGAAAAAAAAAAAAACTTAATTCACGGTGCAAAATAAAAATATAAAATCTAAATTAATTGGAGCAGCTCAATCCCAAGCCTTTTTGTCCTCAACGTAATCTTTAACGTTATAAAATGCTTTCTGGCACAACTTACGTTTAATGAATGATTTGAATTTATTAACACTTACTGCCGCACTCAGAGACGTTAACGGTTACTTAAAGCTCTCCTTAGTATAGATTTTTAGTACAAAATCTACACTAAGGAGCGCCTTAAGTAACCGTTAAATGTCTCTGAGTGCGGCAGTTAGACCTTGAACGTGGCTTGGAAGCTTAATAAGCTTCCAAGCCACGCTTATTAAGCTTATTATAAAAGCGTACACATTGACATATAAACGAGCCACCTATTTTCTTGAGCCTTGTTGTAGGTATTACAAATTTGTGTTTGTTCCTAGTATTTATGTTATGGATATCACTGTATTTTTTAAACAATTATACTAAAAAGTAGACTATTTTGTTGTCTCATTGAATGACACCGAATCTTTCGGACATGGCCAATTATTAGTCTATAGCTCGAACACCCAGTATAAAATATACAGCGACCCAGTTCGGTATTGAAGGCGATCCAAATCCCGTTGGGTCCCGTTGTTACCCTTTGGGTACGGAACCCTAAAAATAGGTAGTAAATAAAAAAGAAGTAAAGCTTCCTTAACATATGGCCCACGATATTAACTCGCACACAAAGATGTCGTCCGCATAAAACACGTGCTAAAGAAATTACTAAGTGAATGGAATACTGAGTCACGAGGAGACAGCTCCAATCACCTTCCGTCGGAACACTCCATTAACCCATTTCCTCTTTGACTATGGTAGCTTAGCTGGTGCAATAAGCGGGTAATGTGTTTAAACGATATTTTTCTGGGATGATTTAACAATAACGATGATGTTGAAACGATGATTGGTTCAAAACTTGGGGATTTGTATAGTTCTTGATGACCAAACATATACTGTTTACCTACCGACTTTAAACAAATTCTTCTATAGGTAATATTCTAACTCAGTATATGAAACTAATTTATAAATATACGAAACTCAACAATAAAACACAAATGTGAAGTCATTTTTACGAAAAAAAAAATATTTGGTCACTCAATTGACCACACTAGGAATTTCTTCCTGTATCGTGCGTGCTTTTACAAACGTATAAACTCACATACACAAACACCCAGAACCGAAACAACTATCTGTATGTCATACAAATATTTGTTCCGTGCGGGAATCGAACCCGCGATACGCAGCGCAGCAGTCAATTGCTCAACCACTGCGCCAACCGTGCGCCCATTACTTCTTGCCTTCCTATTTACGTATCTAAATAAAGCAACTTATATTGTGAGCTACAATTTGTTACCTTAGCGAAATGCCTGACTCTAATTGTATTAATGAAATCATCACTGAGGCTTTAGCTGAACTTGTGATATTCTATCGAAATGAAATCGTCGCGAAAGCGATTGGAAAAATGTATGGGAATGACAATTGATATCAAAATATCGTGATCAATCACTAACATTTTGTAAAAAAATGGTTTCACAAGAAAACCCAATAATAGAAGTTTAAGGCGGGAAATAACAATGATAATTGCTTTAACACTTAAATAAAAAAAATAAAAAAATTGCAACCTTCCGCCACCATAAGGAATTAATTTTACCATTAATTATGGGTACAACAGAAAATATTTATACCTTCCTTTTCCTTGATGATCATGCCAACTAGCCGATTTTGACTACAGCGGATACGGCAGCTGATTGTGGTTGCGAGCTCAGATTTCCTGCTCTGTTATGTTTTCACACCAGGAAATTCAACCATATCCAACATGAACACAAACAAAGAGTGAACACGTCAGAAAACCATTGACGACGTGATAAATAAACCTTGATAAAACAAAAATAGAACGATAACAATATCAACATTTAAAAACATTATTACCTCAGTGCCAACTGCGAACCCTAGCCAAGCACTACGCGATCAAAATCAAACTAAAAATATTATTCATTTGTATTACTAATTGACGTCATATAACGCTCAGTGTGCACGCCTACGGTTAGGAGAGCCGCAGGTACAGAGACCGCTCTAACGGATGGCCGCCAGATGTGCGGCATGAGCCCCGTCCAGGCGCCCGCGCTGGCCCCGGGCCCGCTGGCCGGCCAGTCAGTAGACATTCGAGTCGAGTCGCGCACGCTAGATAGATCGGGTATTTTACGGTTCTAGCTCGTTCCCGCCATAACTATTGTCGTAACTTTAAGTTTAGTTGTACGAGTAGTTAGTTATATACTGTTGTTAGCGCGTAAGAACATTAATATACAAAGTGTTGTGTGTATTAAAGTGTTTATCGTGGCATGAACTAAAATCCTTTCATTACGACACCTAGCCGCCCTTATAGTGACGCCCAACTTGCGGCCATATACTGTCAAATAACACGCGGTGTTGTAAATACCTACAGTTAAGTGTAACAGTGTGTGAACGAACCAACCCTAAAGGTTATCATGCCACGAACGACGCGAGCAACCAGAGCTATCAACAGCAAGGCGATGGAACAGAATAACGACAGTTATTCCGACGAGGACTGCGAATCGATGGTGGAGTCGCGCGCCCATGCGGGCGCCGCTACCACCCACGCATACGTGACCGAGGAGACGCGCGCCCAGGGGGGCGCCGCCCTCGACCACACGCTCGGCGGGGCCCACATTGGAGCTCCTGCTGCAGCGGACCACATGCTTGGCGGGGCCCGTACCGGCGCTCCTGCCTCAGCAGACTACACGCTCAGCGGGGCCCATATCGGCGCGCCTGCCGCAGCGTTCAACACAGAACGGCTTCTGTCCACCATGATGGAGTCGTTCGCTAGAATGCAGGCGGAGACCAACCGCAAATTAATGGAAGGCCTACGATCCCTACCACATGGCAACCACGTGGCGGCGGCATCGCCCACGGCGAACGCGCCCGCGACTTTCAGCGGCGGTAACTTCGCGAAATGTACCGCGAGATTCGACGGGCAGTCACGCGACACCGAGGTACTGGAGGCATTCATAGATGCAGTGGAGGTCTACAAGGAGTGTGCCGACGTGACCGATGAGCACGCGCTACGCGGCCTCTCCATGTTGCTGAGCGGCGACGCAGCGGTGTGGTGGCGTGGCGCGCGGACCGGCGTCGCCACGTGGATGGACGCGCTCGCGCGCCTTCGCGCCGCCTACGGCGTACAAAGGCCTGCATACCGGGTGCTGCGCGAGATATTCGCGCACGAACAAAGTGAAAGTGAACGTGCTGAAGTGTTTATATCTAAGGTACGCTCTTTATTAGTTAAATTACCCTATATTGTTCCTAGTGTTATGGTAGTAGATATAGTGTACGGCCTTTTACACCGTCGAATACGTAAACGTTTGTCGCGAGATAGTGTTAGTAATATTGATCATTTGTTAGAGCGAGCGAGAACCGTGGAAGATTCGATCGTAGAGCTAAGTAGCAACGCGATCGTTTCCGCGGATAATCCGAACCTATCTAGAGTCGTTGACCGCGGTACTTCTAGCCAGAGCGCAACCTTAGGTTCCATTTCCACCTCTAACTCTGATAAACGAAATCGCATTCGATGCTCGTACTGCAAAGCATTCGGTCACCCGACTAACGAATGTCGGAAGGCTACAAAAGTCACCCTTGATAGCACTGATAACGCGAATGTAAATGCAAGTGCGAGCAACGGTAAAAGTACATTACGTTGTTACGGATGCGGCCAGCCAGGGATCGTCAAGTCAAAGTGTAAGACTTGTTTAAATAAAGCCGCACCTGCCAAACCGTCCGACTTCAATGTCGTAAAAGGCGATTGTTGCACGATGACGTCATCGCACCCATTGATTACAATAGGAGTAGTAGGTAAAGAAGGGGTAGCGATTGTCGACACCGGGGCCACGCATTGTGTTGCTAGCCCATCACTACACGCGTTGTTAGTAGGCAACAACGTCCGGTTCAATGAAACGGAACGGTACATTGGACTCGCCGATGGCTCCTGTCATAGGAAACTGGTAAAGACGGCTACAGTACCTGTCACCCTAGGTGGTCGGAGAGTCGACACCGAGTTTATGGTGTTCTCCGGAGACGACACCAGGACACTTTTAGGTCGCGATTTCATCGCAAAAGCAGGTATCGTAATCGACATAGGCCAGGAGTCATGGCATTTTGCAGATAGTCCAGGAGACCGGTTCCCGTTTAAACACTCCTACACAATTAACAGTGCAGCCGTGATGCACACAAACGTCTGTAACGTGTCATTGCGGCAAGTAAAAGGTAAGACTCTATCGCCGGAGCACGGAGCCGCACTCAAGGAGTTACCACAACACAGAGTCGCTCAGTTTACTTCGGTCGTACCTTCTACAAACTTCGCCGTTCATGGAATGAAGGTAAGTGAGACACAGGAACCTCTGGTTTCTCCTCCTTCTAGATCATCCTCGCCTAAGAGAGAGGCACTCGAGAAGGAGCTGCTGGTATCAGCATCGATCCTGCACCAGACTGATGCGACGTTACCTTTCGTCCTCAGTACTGATATCGGTGGGTATGCTCTTGGGGCAGATTTACTCCAGGGGGAGAGGACCGATGAGCGCCCATTCAGATGTGCCAGCCGACTCTTGACGCCAGTTGATCTGCGCGAGAACCCAAACAAAGGCCTGGGGGTGAGTAAGATTATTGAAGCTCAAGAGCCCGACGATCCCTCTAGGGGGAGAGTATGGACAAGCAGAGGATACGGGCCCGCCGAAGGTGTCCCGTACTGCTACTGTCCTGAGAATGGGGACCACGACGCGGCCAGTCTAGTGGTCCCAAAACAAGAACGTGCCAAAGTATTGGCCGAGTACCATGATGCACCCACCGCTGGTCACATGGGCGCGGAACGTACGCTGCAACGTTTAGCTGGTAAGTATTACTGGCCAAGAAAGCGTTCCTACGTTACCCAAGATGTTAAAAATTGTGTACCTCACCAACGAGATAAAGCAGCCACAAGGGTTTCGTCAGTACCCCTAGGTGCCCGCGACGTCTATGAGAACGCCCAGGCAGCGCATAAAAGATATGCCGATGAATATCGTCGGCCTGCTCCTGATTATAAGGTTGGTGACCTGGTCTTGCTGAAAACGCAAGGGGCTAATGACACCGGAAAAGGGCAGACATCTAAGTTCATCCCTCGCCGCGACGGACCATACAAGGTCCAGGCCGTGGTCAGCCCCACCACTTACATACTAGAGCGCCTCAGCGATGGCACGGTGCTAGGCAAGTATCACGCTTCCGTGCTGACACCCTTCGTTGGTCGCATCCAAGCTCCAGTACAAGAGAAGCGTAAGAGGGGAAGGCCTCGTAGAAGCTAACCCAAACGCGAGGACGTTCGTTAGGGTTAGAGGGGGAGACTATAACGCTCAGTGTGCACGCCTACGGTTAGGAGAGCCGCAGGTACAGAGACCGCTCTAACGGATGGCCGCCAGATGTGCGGCATGAGCCCCGTCCAGGCGCCCGCGCTGGCCCCGGGCCCGCTGGCCGGCCAGTCAGTAGACATTCGAGTCGAGTCGCGCACGCTAGATAGATCGGGTATTTTACGGTTCTAGCTCGTTCCCGCCATAACTATTGTCGTAACTTTAAGTTTAGTTGTACGAGTAGTTAGTTATATACTGTTGTTAGCGCGTAAGAACATTAATATACAAAGTGTTGTGTGTATTAAAGTGTTTATCGTGGCATGAACTAAAATCCTTTCATTACGACATCTAGCCGCCCTTATAGTCATAAATTCCCGGTACCAATTCAAATCGGTAAAACAGAATAACTCCAGATAAAACTAACACAAACCATAAATTTAGTCAGCAAGCGTTAGCGTTTATTTTTTGTTAGCACTGCGCAATATGAATGTTATTTGAATGAATAAAGTTAAATAAACATTTTTATTGTAAACTGTGAACGTCCAATTAAGCTAGAATAGAGAAAAACTTTATTTTGAGTTCAAAGGTTGTCACGAACATAACCCGAAATTTTGTTCAGAATAAAAAGCTTAGAACCTAATATTGTAATAGACAATGGTCTAAAATATTCATAAAGAGTTTATTACTTTAGTCTGCATGCTTTGTTTTTCTGAACAACAACATACTGTCCTTTAAATAAATTATTTATTTTGGAAATAAATAGGCGAATATTTTTTACTGCAAAATACATTGTTTGACAAACTTATTTCAAATTAATTTACATTGTATACGAGTGGAGAGAAACTTTTGCCTTTTCTGTAAAAACGACTATATATCTACAGTAAATACATTATGTAAGCCTTTACAATAACTAGTCTCAATTGGCATATTGTTATTCACAGTACGATCCGAACGATCACCCGGCCATAATATATCATCGCATTTCTCGCTGAGCAATAAACTAAATGATAATAAACCCGCTTGTCGCCGTCACAATAAATTTCTCTATTTGCAAAGTATTACATGAAATATTATCCAATATGGGGACACACAGACATCACTGAACATAGTGACTCGTATAGCCGAGTTACTAGGACACAGGAATCTACCTTTTCATTTTTAATCAAAATTTTTCGAAATCCAAATCTGCAAACTCGAAAAATATGCCATACCTTTTCTAGTAAATTGTCAGTTCTAAATATTCTTACTTGGAGCAAACTGCAAGGAATTAAAAAGCCACTAAGTCTACAAGTTTGTCTTGACTGAACCGAAGTCGATTTAATGGCTCTAGAAATAAAAGTAAGTTGAATAAGATAAATCGATGGAGAACTAACATAGTCGTAGTTGCAATGATACTCCATAAAACACATCAATATTGTTAGGTCAGCCATGTAGCCGAGATAAAATGGTGAAACGTTCTTTCAAAGTTTCCAGAGATTCAGAATTAAAAGTTTGTTTAACAAAACCACGAAGTAAAGACATGGGAAATCGTTTCCTCAATAACTTGAAATCTATTGGTTAATCCACAGCGACAGCATGGGACGTATCCTTTATCAAGATAAGAGTCGAGGACAGCCCGGACCACAACTATTACATCCGAAACATTTTATGTAAGTACCATTCTATATCTATAGGATTCCGTAACATAAAGTTTTTAGTTTGTTTTTCCTCGACTGTTTTCGCATAGTTTGAACCCTAATAAAACATGCAATGCTAGTGCACTCGCGGGACAGAACCCAATATGCAGCGGAATCCCTATTAAAATCCCTCCGAGTTTTATGAAAATGGTGTGCGCATACAGACAGGTAAGAATGTTTAAGATTATTTTAATGTTTTTATCCTAAATTAGAAGTTTTCGTTATAGTATGAGCAGATTTCCTTTCTATATTCTGTGTATCGCGGCAGAAAACAATTTTTTTTTATATTTTTGGAGTAGTCTTAGTAGTGGAACTCCGTTTTCCTCACTTAGACTCCTTTTCGGTCCGTTGCTGGACAAATATTGTATGGCTCAGAGATTGGTCATCAAGTACCTGTACCTACCTAGTGGTTTTTGTCACCAGCTAATAATAAAAAAGAAATCACCGTTGCCAAGGCTCACTTTAACAAACATGGTACTTATTCGTACAAAATAGCTTTTATGAAAAAACCAAGTTTGACCAATAATTAGTGAATGACCGAAGGTTCGGTTTCGGTGTCAGTTTCGGCCAGATTCAGCTAAAAATTGGCTGAAACTTCCGGCTGCACCGAAACTCAGTGTTTGTGAATTGTCGTGCGTCGTTCGGCTAACTTTGCGCCTGAGTCGTGGTCCCCTCAAACTCTTATAGAATCGTCAGTAACAGTCGATTCCAAGTTATCCACCTGGATGATAAGAATAAGTGGCGAGTTCAAAAAAATGGGCTGCCTCAAGGTAGTGTACCTACTCGTTACATTACTGTTCAACATTTATCCAACCGGCAAATCCTAAATCGGCCCGCTTCCTGTATGCAGATGACCTGGCATTAACCTGCCAAGCCACTGATTTTAAGGAGATTGAAGTCAAGCTTCCCACAGCCCTTTTCGATCTAAGTCGTAATTTATGCTGAGAACACTCTCAAACCTAATCCTCCAAAAATGCAGTCGGGCGCCTTTGACTTTCGTAACAGGCAAGTGGGCCGAACACTCATTATCTCGTGGCAGGGGGTGCCAATCGTTCAGGTCCCTAAACTACAGGATGGACTGCGAGAAGTAAGAACAACCTACTGCGCCGCCTTATATCCGCGAACAACTGCAATGGCGCTTTGCTTCTCCGCTGGTGAATATGCATGTACAGTGTGGAGTCACTCCGCCCTATCCAACCTAGTAGATACAGCTCTTAATGTGGCGTGTCTGATTTCCACTGGCTGTCTGAGACCGACCTCGATACGAATGCTGTATCCACAAATCAGCTTCCCCAGAAATTCAGAGGACTATGGCAAGCCGCATAGAAAGCTGAAAATGACCCACGTCATCTAAAGCACGGCCGCGGCTCAGTGCCTCGGAGACTTAAAAGCGAAAACTACTGAGACCGAGGCCGAAAGTGCGGTTTCGGTTTCGAATGAAAACCATTTCGGTCGGACACTAGCAATAATAACAAATATATTTCAATTATAATAACAACAGTTCCTACAATCTACTTACCTATATGTCCAAAGTTAAACTTTTCTAATGAAAGGAATATCCTACGTGAAACTTTCCTCTTCCATGCATAGACAACTTGTGTAAGCCGAATGTAGATCAAACTAGTGGTTCTAAAAGTGAATACTAATTGCTAACTTGCAGTTAAAGCAGCGTTATCTAGATTGCTATGTGGTTGTGATACGTTGTGGAACCTAATCTGCTCTGAACTTACTGAAAACCGATAGCAGGTATAGTATGCGATGAGATTATATGTATTAATTTAGATATCGAATTCAAACGTCTTTAACAAAAGTAGATCATTCAGTGTCCATATAATTTTGGACCAAATGTGGTAAAACTGCCAAACAAAAAAAAAATATCCGAAATAATATTTTATTCTCTTAATTTTTCACTATGATACAAAATCTTTGAGGTTCGCTACGCCATTATACGAGATTGAAAAAATACTTTTTCAGCAAGTTTTAGATAAAAGAAATCCTTAAATCGGCTAAAGGTCCACGTGGTGGAGTGGCTGACAGAGACAAGACCTTTGTCCCAGTGGTGGGAACATTATTGGCTGATTGTGCAACAAAATTCAACCTACCACTTTCCAGCACTGCTGAGCAGAGCTAAACACGCCCTAATGCTCTGCTATCAACTTTTTATAGCCTTTACCAATTGTTTTACCTGGCCACTTCATACCCTGTTCAGAAACTTCATTTTCATCAAACAGAACATATTTTCATAATTTACCGATTCGGACAGAGTGAGACTGAATGTGAGGCCGAAGGCAGAGAAGCCGGTTTTATGAATTTATGACATTACTTGTGAGAAGTATTTGTCCAGCAGTAGATTGTGATAATTTTTTATCTATTGTTCTACTTCGTTTTCAAAATGAAACCACCGAATGGTTTTCGTACAGTGCCTTCAGGTACAGGCAGGTTCAGGTGCAATTTTAAAACCCAACCAATAAATATTTAATTCTTCATTCGAGTTTTACAACTGTCAAGAGAATTCATACCTGAAACCTCACGGCCGCAGTAAAGTTTGCAATACTAATAATGTATCAGGGAACCATTTCCCTGAAGAATTATACGACCGTGCGAAAAAGAATTCGACACGCTGATTTTTTTGCCTTTAATTGGAATTACGCAGTCAAAATGAAAATCAGGACCAAATCTGATGTTCCTTGCTGTTTTATATCTTTATTTATTTTTCTTCGTCATTTTGCGTTCCTACTCTCTCCAAACATTAGGGCTTCAAATAAGACATGTTCTGTGTAATTTAATTTAGACTACTTGCAGCTACTATTGGCTTGGCAGGCCTTGAAATCGCCACACCGCTTTCAGCAAACCTGGTGATAAATGCTCGTACCTTCCACTTTTATCTTCCTTCTACCGGTTTTTTCTTATTCGTATTGATTAGATAGCGGTCGACCACTATTTCACCTAATGCTAAGCGATGATGTGGTCTACATCGGACTTTATACTTTTTTAAAATCTTTTATTCATATATAGTATCTGTTAGTCTGTGCTAAATAAATGTATTTTGTTTCTTTCTTTTTCTTTACATTCTCTGTATTGGCCTATAGTAGAACTTACATTCTCAAGTTATAAACTATTATTTAGGTATCGCTCTGCAATGCGACAAAATTTTGATAATAAGCTTTGATGTAAATTACTTGGTGGTAAATAATTTATTGAAAAATGGTAATTAACGTAACTGTTTTTTTTTATTTTAAACCGCTAGCAAATGCAGCTGAAGCTTGTTTGATGTATTAATAACACACAGACTTGACACTGATCGATCAGGTTGTTTAAAAAACAGAGCACGCCTCATTATGCGGGCAGGATTCGATCATGAGTCGTTAGAATTTTTAAACCGGTTGGAAAATGCACCTATTTATGACTGATGAGAAAACATTATTGAGTTTATGTTTGATTGCGGATTGTATATTACCTTAGTCATCAATTTTACATAGTTCCCTGATTAAACACTTGGTCCATGATATATATGATACTCTACTGCATAGGTACAAAAGACAAAGAACAAAAAAAAAACATTTCAATTAGAAACATACAATTGGCGGTCTTATCGCATTCCGCGATCAGACCGCCAATTGAATTTGAATCACATGTAGGTCTGGTTATTGTCATGTCGTTATCCTGTAATATACCTGCCGGCGGCCATGAAATAATAGTCTTCTTGATCTAATTTCGGCCACAGTGCTGTGAAGGGCGCCCAATTGATTATTGACACGGGTTATTTATTTATTTATAAGTTGATCAAGTAATAAATTACAGAAGAGTTGGGACGGCTAAGTACCATCTAAAATCTTAGTGTCAACCATGGTTGCATTGTTTCTTTGCATGTTAAGGCATTGGTTCTCCTTCTCCGCCAGATATCTCTCCGGTCGTGCCAGATTGCCGTACATATTGGACAGTGAGAGTGTGGGGAGAAAGAGTGCACCTGTGTTTGCGCACATACTTGTGCAATAAGAAATCTGTGGAAATGGAGGTTATTTTCCAAAAAAACATTGTTCTCATCAGAAGGTTTGCATTTGCCAATACATCTGCTAGATACAATGATTTACAAGCTTTTTCAGTTTGATCACCACAGTTATATCAGTTTACATGGAGGGCGGGTTCAGTACAGAATATTTATCTTTGATGATTTATACAAACTGCTGCCGTGATATAAGGCACCATACTACGCCGCGCTAGTGGGTGACACGGACGATAGTGTCCGTAGGTTTATGCAACGTGTTGCTGTAACAACTGTTACGTAACGTTGCAACACCTGGATAACTGCAGCTTGCAAAAGTGTTAAAATAACGTTGCTTTGATTTAATATAAGTCCAGTGTGTCGAGATGCTGGGCTTCTGCCGAGTGTTTACGTCTCCATGTGTACCACTATTTATACTTCAAGAATTTGTGGCCGAACTTGTACTATTACTAGCACGAATACTTCCTGCCCTATTCCATGATACTTGGGGTTGCCGTTACGCATTTTACCCGTCCATTCTGCCCTGTCCACCGTACATTTTTTTTCACCTTTCACCATATTTAATTTAGCCTCCCAAAAGTACACAAAAGTTTAAGTTCAATTTTAAATTACATATTGATATTTAAGTAAAATTAGTCACAAACCAAATCTCGAAAAGCTATCACTAAAACAAAACCGATCACTGAAACTACAAAATCATGTTTAAAGTAAAATGACAACAGCCTTTGTAGATAAATGCCAAAACACACTTCAGCTGCACAAAGCTCGATTTCCAAACGATATTACCACAAAATAGAAAGTATACAGAAGGGCCACTCCCGCCGTTTCGAAAATTGACAGCTAAACTTGACAGAATCACTAGGGTTGCTACTATATTGATGCCGAATTAATCAAAAGGTAGGTTGCATAAGTTACAAACATAAATACAGCGATGCCTCTAAACATACGTCATATCATGCTTACATGCCTTAGAGGGTAGACAGAGCATCAAACATCCAAATATCCATTAAATATCTCGACGCCATATACGACAAAAGATTGATGGGTAACAAGACGTAACAATAGTGTTATATTGATCCTAATAAAAACATTAAATTGTGAAAAGCACCAAGCTCGACATAAATACAAATGAGAAAAAAAAAATACCCGACTGTTTAAAAGCGAACTAAAAAGATGTAAGAAAATTTTGCTGTGCAATCGGAGGAAACATATTTGTGAGCCGGATGACTTAAACCATATTATTATGACAAGTTCCATAGCCTTTCCATTTTCGTCCATGGACTAAAAATAATATATTATAATCCATGATATTGAATTTCTAACATGTCATCTAGAAAAATTTAATGACCTCTAAAACTTAAAAATTAAATATGGAAACCAATTTAAAAAAATAAACGTATATTTAATCTGTAACAATTAATCAAGGTAACCCAGCCAATGCAACCTTCTTACAGTACATAATGTATGAATGACATGACAAACGCCCGCACAAAGCACTCATGACAGATTGACAGCCGCGACTGAGCTCGGTCCAATATTGCCCAATATTCACTGTAAAATCGCAATGTCAATGTGTTCAAAATGACGCTTTGTTCGTAGTGGCCTCTCTGTCTGCGGCGCGCCGCCGCCTCTTACGTACTTTGTGATAAAACTGATTAATTCCATTCGTAATTTCGTATATCCGTATGCCAAAGCAGCTTTACAATTCTCCTGACTTTACACGATGATTCCCGAATATTGCCGAGTGCTTCAACTATTACGGACAAAAGTGAAGTACGCCCTTGGGCCTACATATTATGGCCGTTTCTATTTCCGAGATACTCATATAAAGGCCAGTTTGCTAACAATTAGTATGAATTTATGTATTCCGAGGATACAGGCATTTGGACGCAGGCGATCCATTGGCTAGATGAAATGTCGTGTTTCTAGTTCAAATGTTGTAGGTATGATAGTGTACGTCCTGATTATATTCAAAAATTTAAAAATGATTTCTAATAAATTTTGTGGGCTTGATGACGTAAGGAAATATTGAATGATGTTATAGAAGCAGAAAACTGTATAGGGACATCATACTTAATGTTGGCGAGTCTCTAACTATTTAAAATAAACAATTTAAGTTTATGAAGTTTCTTCGCCATCTCACTCAATATTTGTATGAACATGTCGGTAGGTACATGAAGTTTCATAGTTGCCCAAACATAAGTGTCAATTGAATAAGTATCAGTTAACATTTCAACCAATTTCGTTAAACTATAATCTAATGCTTTTTATAAACCATTTATGAGTCACAAACCACACTTCCTTTTCTCCAAACAACGCGATAATCGAAACCAAACTGACACAGAAACACAGAAATACGATAACAGCAGTTTAAAAACAGAACGCGAAAATAAATAACTGTTTACACTCACAGACTAAAGTATGAAAGTGGCTAGCGCGCCGCAAAACAAATGCTATCTACTCTAAAACTGGTGTAAATGCAACCGTACGCAATAATGTATCCACACTGCAATACTACTGTTCAATGAAAAAGCGGCGCATCTGCCATTTTAGTCAAAATTGAGATATTGAGATATAAATCAAGGCGCGTCTACTAACATCTTTGATATTTCATAATCCCTTAACTTGATAACACAAGTGAAAAGTAGAATTTCACCGAAATTTTTTCATAATTTCAGATCTATTTTTTTCTCCGTTTCGCGTTTCGCTTTGATCTTGTTAACCAGTTGGGTGGTGGTAAGGAAGGCAGTCACTCCATGAAAACTACTGGCATTCAGCTGCATCCGGTTGGGAAAAGACCCTAATTGGGTAAAGGCTAGGCAGATTGATTTTGTATTTTCGTCAGATGTTACCTGTTTTCTTATGGTGGGCAGAATACTGCGCTCAAGTTAGCCACCAAAAGTTACGGAGTGTGGGATGCAGCTAATAAACGCTTCTTAGTACAGCATTCTGTTGCTACTTCGGGCACTTTAATAAGGGTCTGGTATGGTACGAGGAAAGTTTTGAAGCAGCAATTGTTCAACGATTAAGGCACGGACTGGTGGAGAGGTTGGGTTTTTGAGTCATTTTTTTTTGCATTGAATAGCCTGTTGATGTAATTTTACATGGCTTCTATGCAAGCCATATCTCGTTTTCATACATATCTGTTGCTACAGCGCAGCGTAGAGGTAATGCAATGCATGCTACGGCGTAGAGGTGACGCAAAACTTGCTAGAACCTTCGCTATTCGTAGGTATATTTGATTTAGGTTTGCGTTTTTATTTATAACTATTAATAATAGTAAAAAACCATTCCACACAAAATTATGAATAAAAGTCATCGTTACCAGCTCTTGTCATTTTAGGGTTCCGTACCCAAAGGGTAAAAACGGGACCCTATTACTGAGACTCCGCGGTCCGTCTGTCTGTCTGTCTGTCTGTCACCAGGCTATATCTCATGAACTGTGATAGCTAGACTGTTGAAATTTTCACAGATGATGTATTTCTGTGGCCGCTATAACAAAAAATACTAAAAACAGAATAGAATAAATATTTAAGTGGGGCTCCCATACAACAAACATGACTTTTTGCCGTTTTTTTGCGATTATGGTACGGAACCATTCGTGCGCGAGTCCGACTTGCACTTGGCCGTTTTTTTTTCATACATCACTCTTTATTAACACGTCATAAACGCTGACATAAAGTATTTACGTAAAATAAAACTGAATTCTATTAATAAACATTTCAACTCATTAAATATAAGTCTTTCAAAATATGACAAAGTTATTTCGAATGTGTGACGTACCGTTCTACCTACATTTGCGAAGGAACGTGATTATCGCCCGGCTCTCGACGTCTGAAATGTCGTTCTGATTGCCTCCTGCCTTCGGCCGTGGACGCTTTGACTTTTATGAAAGACAAGGAGCTATGTAAAGTGTCCGCTCTAATAGCTTTCGCAAAACTCATCATACGGACCCATCAATTAAGGCACGGGTTCTCATACTGAGACTCGTAATAATATTTTTATTTGTCTGTGTGACAAACTGGCGCTACTATTAGACATAACAATATTTATTTTGTAAACCTAATATTACTGACTATGCGACATATATGACAAACAATGACATAATTGTACATTTTCGTGACAAGTGCTGTCTAATAAAGAAGAAAAATATAAATCGTTGGAATTTGGCCGGTCGGTTATAGGCCGATGCTGCTCTCAAAAATATCATACAATGGTGACTTTTTACCAATAGACAAGGTACCTTTTGGAGGTCTGCCTGGACAGTAAAAAAATAATATTAAAAAAAACCGGCCAAGTGCGAGTCGGACTCAGACGAAGGGTTCCGTACCATTATCGCAAAAAACTGCAAAAAAAACACGTTTGTTGTATGGGAGCCCCCCTTAATTTATTTTATTTTAATTTAATTATTATTATTTTTTGAAGTAAATATACAACTTAACATTCTGTGAATATTTCAAGCGTCTACCTGTAGCCGTTATTAATATCGAGCAAAAAACGGCAAAAATATCACGTTTGTTGTATGGGAGCCCCCCTTAAATATTTATTTTATACTGTTTTTAGTATTTTTTGTTATAGTGGCAACAGAAATACATCATCTGTGAAAATTTCATATGTCTAGCTATCACGGTTCATAAGATACAGCCTGGTGACAGACGGACAGACAGACAGACAGACGGATCGCGAAGTCTTAGTAATAGGGTCCCGTATTTACCCTTTGGGTACGGAACCCTAAAAAGGTACACGACATGATGCCTAATATTATGATATACGTATTGTTTATAAGTAGGTATGTAAATTAATGAAACCTTCATAAATATAGCGATATAGGAAATTATCAGACGATATAAATCCATTTAGAAATATGCTTGCGAAGAAAGGTATTTTGTCTAATAATATAATAGGTACGCAGCCGTTTTGAGAATGATCCCCTTTAAAAGTCGTTTAAATTAACCCGAGACACCCCAAATTGTAAAAATAGAATTAGGAGACTACAAAAAAAATAAGTAACGCAGCGATTGTACGACAACTCAGGATAAACCTTTTGTGGTGAGATGGGACCCGCTGTAATACATTCCGCAAACAGGGTGGCTCTCATAATAGACCCCGAACAAAAGAGGGATGGAAGAAAAACAAGATGAGAATGTACCACATATCCGGCTTATATAGTTCTTGCCGTATTGTTTAGAAAATTTACTCTAAAGGACAGTTAAATTTGTACAGGATACCGGGACAAAGCTTGGGATAAGTGGTTGTTTTCTATTTTATTTATTATGCAAAATTCAAGAGACGTTTTTTGAAACTTGCATGTTAGGAATTTTACATGATAAGCTGTTTGAAAAACTTGGTTTCGTTAAAAAATAAGCATTCACAAAACGAGCAATGTTAGTTCCATAAAATTTAAATAAAATTAAACGCAGGTTCTAATGTTGAAGTTAGTACACACACATAGACTGCCCAAAACACTGAATTTTATAATCAGTTCTTTGATCTCCAGCAGAAACTCAAACCTCCAAGATGGCGAAATTCTATGTTAGCGTGGTACGAGTAGTCTAATCAATTCTAAGGAATATTAATCAATACAAAACCAAGACTATAATTCTAAACAACAATAGCTTAAGCAAAAATCCAGCCCGCAATAGAAGCAAGTTCCATTAGTGACGTAGTTTTATTAATAGTTTTAAAGGAAACATCGCAACGATGCGGCAGACTGTGTGATTCCCAGAAACTGTTATACGGTTATTGTTACATACGGGCTATACGTGTCTACTGTTAATGCACTGTAATCATAGAGCAAGGGAAATGCCTCTGCAGTCGCTAGGACAGTACAGAATCAAAGTTGTCGACATAGTTCACAAAATTAGCAGGCTGAAGTGGCAATGGGCCGGCCATATTAGCCGTAGAACCGATGACCGATGGGACAAACGTGTTCTTGAGTGGACACGGCGAATTGGTAAACGTAAGGTGGGATGCCCTCAGGCTTGGTGGAGCTACGATCTGTCCAGCAGTAGACTCCTGTAGGCTGATGATGATTATAAAGTCACTGCTATAGGTTGCAATGTCAAGGCTGTCACTGCCAGCAATTTTTTTTCCTCTTAGGCAACCGCCAATTTAGACTTTTGCACTTTGTGATAAATCTATAACGTATCTGACAGTAGTTGCTTTTTTATTAATTCTGATTAGAATCTACGGGCTACAGTATCACCGTTGTCACTATGACATACAAAAAATAGAGAGGTATTGATCGCATAATCGCATTGCCGCTTTTTACAGAGTAGTCAGTTTTGTGAGGGAATTGCCCAGTCCATTCATCAGGATTAGTTCGATAACAGCGGACGGCCATGAAGAAAAATGAACATAACACACTTTTGGCGCTTCAAATTTTATTAGTATCATATATATTACTACCTACATGCTGCCGGACGCGACGACTCCGTACTCTGTGAGTGAATGTTCGGTGCTAATGTTCCTTCTAATGTGGCTAATGTGAAACTCCTTATGTACCTACTTGCAGTATTTAATACAAGAAGTGAACCTTTAGTGTTCGACCGACTGTGAGATTTTGTGGCTTCAGTTGAATAGAATGTAAGAAAAGCTTACAATATGTAATGGTTATCTGTGCTATGTTTATAGCCTAGCTTCTAAGCTGGTGAAGCGCTTAGATAAAATGTTATGGGTCCTATACGAAAAGAGTAATAGTTTCTTAGGTGTTGGTGCTAAGATACAAACAGCATTCTCGACTATATCAACCAAAGTCTTTACAGGTTTTACAATTTGAACTACTCAGTCTTTTTTATTTGATCAAATACATTGCGTTAAATTCCATTAGATTTGCATTAGCAGCCCAAAAGTGACCATTCAAGTGTCATGAAAACGGTTTAATACCATACCAAAACAATGCTGCAAATATTTAGACATTTACTAGAAATCACTATATAGGTATTATTGCTACGACGTATCTTTCCTTTAACACCGTATTCAACCGCCATTGTTCAGATGTATAACCAGTAAACCAGCTATCACTCGCTAAAGTTGCGATCAACATTATAAGCGCCCACTTAGCAATCCGCTTACAGTCCTCATACAGACTGCCGTCACAAGCTCGCTTTATAGAATGAACTTCGGTCTTGATAATTGCGAAATAGATTTTATTTTAGATTTGTTATTATTTTTTTATATATTTTTTTATATTTGTTTAAGTAAGAAAACCTTCTCCATTCTGAATACCTACATTGTGAGTTGATTCTCCCTGTTATGTGTAACGATAGTTGTATACTGCGTATAATTATTAACTATTTGTGGCTCTAAAGGCACCCACGACTACGATACAAACGATAATCCAACAATACCTACTCCTTTCAGAAATTCTCCAAACACAATTACTTATATTCCTTGCAATCCCTGTCCGCCCATTATTATTACTTACATCATACATGATAATACTTGTCATGAAAAGCCGTGGGTGGTTATATGAGATAGCTCCTACTTTTCGATAGGTAACCTTTCATTTATTACAGGTGTTTATAAGTGAAGATTTATATTATACATTTTGTTCGGAACGGCTCATAAGTAGGTGTGTGGATACTACCTATAGTCGAAGTAAATTTAATTAATAATCTAAACGTATATTTTAAGAATTTTTGTTAGCATGGCTCTGTAGCGGTACCGAACGTAGAACCACTTACATGAAAGGGCAATAGGCTTACCAAATAATACAGCAAAATTCATAAATAAAGTTAATAAAATTAAAACACCCGACTGCGTAAGCGAACTAAAAAGATGAGTACAAGTAAGAAATCAAGCAAGAATACAAGCTCACCTTACGTAAACACGCGTTGGGCTGCCCGCTTCTATCTACTTGAGTTTCTTTCTAGTTTTGTGATTGTAAATATCTCAGATTCATTTCTCTAATCTGAGGTAAATATTATATTTTTTGTTATACTTATTTTAAATCTTCTTAGGTAGGGTGCCTACCATTTCTACTCTCTAATGTTATCATTAAATAATGATATTTCGTCTAATAGGTTAGTAGCTAAGTACATAAGTACGATGCCTAGCCTAGAAAACTAGCTACTAGTTATTTTTAACGCGAGCGTAGGTAGGTTACTCGTGTGCCACTTTATCACCCTATCCACTTATTTATTTATTAATCCAGGTATTTTACTTGGTGGAAATAGCGAAATTCTATTCCATTAAAAAAAGAAACAAAATAACGTACTAGTAGGTTAGGTATATAAAATTACTTCTACTTATTTCAATCATATATTTACGAATCGCACGCTTACAAAACCATCACACCGTTCGTGACTGTTTGCGGCTGTAGTGTATCGAGTGTTGGCTGAACTCGATGCGCGAAGGTATGACTCGCCTTCTGACCGTTTGTATGAAGATAGAAAACTGTTAGATATCATTACCGTGCCCACGTCCCCCACAATATGGCACCCACAATCCGCCATGTTTTTCGTTTTTTTAACGTCACTTATCTAAGAATCCAGGCGCTTCCATTTAGAATCTAGATAGGTAATATTTTACACCCAAAGGCTTGCACTTGGCGTGGGCAATAATGTAATTATGATAATATAATTCAGTCTTTTATGAATATTCAAGCTAGCAAGTATGATTTCGCAAAATTGGCACCTACGGGTAAGTGTGTTTAAACCCTACTCATTTATATTCTATGCATGAAGCCAATTTGATTGGCTCTCTGTGAACACTCCGATGATTGAAATTTTCAAATACAGCGTGGATTTATCTATCTCCAATATCGATGGCTAATAGCTTTAAGAGGTGACATATCTCCGCGTCTCACTTGTAGACTTTGTCGATAAAATTCTTACTGTGTATTTTTAAAACAGCTTCAAATTGAAACACGTCGTTTGTATCTGAAAATTACCTGAGTATACTTTTTATCTGTGGTATCGTCCACTAGGCTAAAGTGTTTTCAACAGTCATTTATATTTTTGTACTTGGCAGTTTTAAGCTTTACACAACATTGTAACTGCGTTTTTCCCTAACAGGAACGAATTCCTTATTTCTTTTAGATTACCACAAAACCCACAGCCTTCCAGCTACCCACAAAACTGCAAATTCAGTCGAACAGCCACCATGAGACTATGGAGGTTCCCATCCAGATGGCGGTACGGAGACGGACTTGTTTTATGCATACGTTTCGCAACTATTGTTAACAACTAATGTTAGTCGTTTAGCATACATTTGAAGGGAAATGTGTCATCTGAAAAACTGTCCGTTTAGTACGTAACTTCCCATGTGAATATACTTGCTGATAGCAGTTAGTGTAGTAAGTACCTACTATTAGAGAAAGCTTTTAAATAAATCACATCACATCACATCAACAGCCTATTAATGTTCCCACTGCTGGGACACAGGCCTCCTCTTTGTGAGAGGGAATGGGCCGTAATCCACCACGCGGGCCCAGTGCGGGTTGGTGGATGTCACATGTCTTCGAATTTTTTGGTTCTAGGACATGCCGGTTTCCTCAAGATGTTTTCCTTCACCGTTTTGAGAGCAGTGGTGATGAAATAATTTACACAAAGTAAAGCGCCTGCCTGGGCTCGAACCCACGACCTACAACTTGTAAGTCGCGGTCGATACCACTGGGCCACCACTGCTTTAAATAAATATCAGCCTTTATTCCACATCGCGATGATATTTTCATTGAAGTAGACAGAACCCCAAGAGTTACTTACCCATTATTTCCAACTACAAGGTTGGGTTTTATGTAAACCAATATTTTTTTTAC
Organism: Anorthoa munda; assembly: GCA_945859665.1. Taxonomy (NCBI): domain Eukaryota; kingdom Metazoa; phylum Arthropoda; class Insecta; order Lepidoptera; family Noctuidae; genus Anorthoa; species Anorthoa munda. The sequence continues at coordinate 7,498,660 of OX243913.1, read as the reverse complement.
AGAACTATACGAAAAGGCATAATGCAAACAGAAAAAACCGGCCAAGTGCGAGTCGGACTCGCACACGAAGGGTTCCGTACCATTATCGCAAAACACTGCATAAAAATCTATTAATTATTATTTTTTGAAGTAATTATACAACTAAACATTCTGTGAATATTTCAAGCGTTATTAATATCGAGCAAAAAACGGCAAAAATATCACGTTTGTTGTATGGGAGCCCCCCTTTAATATTTACTTTTGTTAAGTAGGTGCGTAGGAACAAGTGAAACAACTGACAGCTAGAAGCACACTGGTTTATTGTCTGGTAAGAGCAGTGCAGGGACGCAACCCACGCACACATACACAATGTTGACATACACATATATAACATTTCCTCCCCTTATTTGACCAACAATGTACCAAACTTGTGCCCAAATAACTAAAAAGTAAAGACCACAGTTACAGGAAAGGTCTGTAATCTACCCTGGGAATGTTTCTCAAAAGTCTGTCTGGATTCCTTGACACTGGATCAGACACAATAGCTGCGTCTGCAGACGGTGGTGATTGCAGGTTTGCCTCATCAGTTTCCCTCCCCGCGGGACTCTGTCCCTGAAGGTTGACAGTCGATGGCTCGTTTTGACAGCTGGTGAAGTCGTCAAAGTCATGCTGGTGTTGTGGCTGTTGTGAAACATTCCCTTTGTTACCTTTATATAATATTATTTGGTTCTTGTGTTTTTTAGCATCACACGACGAACTCAAGTCTTGAATAAGGTAAAGTACTTTACCCAGTCTCCTTTTAATAATACCTCTGCACCAATGGTATTTAACATTGTTTATGAACTTTTTGTACATTATATTATCCCCTGGTTTAAACACTTGTTTATTATATCGTCCACTTGATTTAATTTGCGAACACTGTTGACGATGAACATTATTAGTAGGGGTTGTGAGTGAGGCCGCCGGCGTTTTCGGATTGACTAAGTCTAAGCGTGACCTCAACTTGCGGCCAAACACTAGCTCAGCTGGTGAGAACCCCGTGACAGAATGGACTGAATTCCTATAGTCAAATAAGAATTTTAATATTTTTAACTTGCAATCACTTTTATTGCGCGAAGAGATAACACATGATTTAATGCCCTTTTTCACGATTTTGACGAAACTTTCCGCTTGCCCGTTACTTTCTGGATTGTAGGCTGGTGACGTCAAATGGTCGATGCCGTTTCTTGTACAAAAATTCTTAAACTCAAATGACGTAAACGCGGTCCCGTTGTCACTTACTATTGTATGTGGTAGGCCGTACTTCGACATAAAGTCGTATAGCTTTGCTACGACGGTTGTGGAAGTTGTTGACATAGTAACGTCGTACAACTCCACCCATTTTGTATGCGCGTCTACTACCACGAGAAACATTTGATTATTCAACGGCCCTAGAAAATCAATATGTATCCTATAGAATGGCATTGGCGGGTACCGCCACAGAGCAATCGGTGTTCGCGGCGGGGAGGGGCGCAACTGTTGACAGATGTCACACGAGTTGATCATTGTCTCCAACGCCGCGTCAACCGCTGGGAACCAAAATCGTGACCTAGCCTCAGCTTTGGTTTTCACAATGCCCAAATGCGAATTATGTAACTCGTGTAAAAGTTTTGAGCGCAACGTTTCTGGAAGAACTACCTTATGTCCTCTCATAAGACAACCATTTTCGTGTGACAGTTGTGTCCTACACAAATAATAGGGCTTAATACTTAAATCCGACAATAAATGTCTAGGCCAACCTTGATGAATGTATTTAATTACTTTCGTTAATGTGATATCCTTGACAGTTTCATTTCGCAATTCGTCCAGCGTCACTGGCATACTGCCTTCAACCACGAAGTTAACGTAAGTGGCCCGGTCGATAGGCGCCGCGGCTGCTGCGGCGTGCGCGCCCGCGCCGCTGTCTCCCCGCTCCTCTGTCTGTGCCGGCTCGTGACGTAAACTCGCTCGTGACAAATAGTCTGCGTTGTTATCGGCACTCCGAACGTACTCGATCGTGTAATTATATGCGCTTAAAAACATTGCATATCTTTGAAGCCTGTTAGCCGTTACCTCTGGTATGCCCTTATAGGGACCAAAAATTGTAATCAAGGGTTTGTGGTCGGTACGTAATACAAGTGGTTCGGATCTGCCATACAAATATTGATGAAAACGCCTTACCCCAAATATAATCGCTGTGGCTTCTTTCTGTATTTGCGAGTATCGTTTTTCGGCTGACGCGAGCGTGCGGGACGCGAATGATATGGGACGTTCTAACATGTCATTACCTACTTGCGATAAAATAGCGCCTAACCCGTGTGGTGACGCATCTACTGTCAAAATGATTTTCGAATTTGGGTCAAAATGTGTTAACACTTGTGCTGACGTTAAGCATTGTTTTATTTCATTGAATGCATTCTGATGAATTGCTGTCCAATGCCACTTAACTCCTTTCTTTAATAGATCATACAAAGGACTGAGTATGCTTGATGCTTGAGGAACAAAATTCCGATAGTAGTTAACAAGTCCTAAAAATGATTGTAAAGTGTTAACATTAGTAGGTAGGGGAGCGTCAATAATTGCCTTTACTTTTGACGGATCTTTCTTTAGTCCGTTCTTGTTGATTACATATCCTAAATAACAAATTTCGTCTTTAAAAAATTCACATTTGTCCTTTCGCAATGTTAGTCCCGCGTCCTGAAGTCTTTTGAGAACTATGTGTAGTTTTTCCATATGCAAATCTTTTGTTTTTGCTGTTATCAATACGTCATCTAACAGGCATAACACACCGTCCAATCCGGACAAAACAGTTTCCATTGCGCGTTGGAAAATAGACGGTGCGCTCGATAAGCCGAATACAAGACGCGTGTATTTGAACAATCCCCGGTGAGTGTTAATACAGGTTATGTTTTGTGACTCATCATCGAGCAGAAATTGATTGTAGGCCATGGACAAATCAATTTTCGAGAACTGTTGACCACCGTGTAATATAGAAAATAATTCGTGAATGGTTGGCAAAGGATATTGTTCTATTATTAATTGCTTGTTAATGGTCACCGAATAATCCGCACATAATCTGACCGAACCATCTCGTTTGAGTACGGGCACTATAGGTGACGCATAGTCCGAATGTTTAACGGGTTTTAACACTCCTAGGTTTAGTAATCGTTCTATCTCCTTTTCGACTTTGTCGCGCAGGGCAAACGCAATGGGACGCGCTTTAAAAAATACCGGTATTGCATCATTTTTTAGTTTTAATTTTACGTTATAGTTTTTGAAAGCGCCCAACTTGTCTGAAAATACTTCAGGGAACTGTATTTGCAACCGCTCAATTATGCTTTGACTATCATTAAGGAAATTTATTTGAGCTAATTTTAATTTGAATACTGATATGAAATCGCGCCCTAGTAGCGGTGGGCCGCCGTGACGTATAACGAACACATCAAGTGTGTGTGTGCGCTGCATATATGTTATTGCTAAACGCACATAGCCTGCGCACTGCATTTGGTTACCCGTATAACTATAAAATCTCTTGTGTGACGTACGTAATGGTATACTTGCAAATAACTTTTTATAAGTACCCTCAGATATGACTGTCACAGCTGAACCACTATCAATTTGAAATTTTAAATTATGACCGTTTATTGTGACCGTTTCTGTCATAGGTTCCCCCCGAGCTGAACTAATGTTATAAAGCGGCTTACCATCGTCGTCCTCGCTCACATCCCCCGATGACACGTAGTTCATTTGGTTGCACATCCTACGCAAATGCCCTACTTTGTTGCACCTTTTACACTTATAAGTTGCGAACCGACATTGAGACGATTTGTGATTAGCCCGACCGCACACCGAACACTTTTCTTTCGCGGCACTATTGCTCGGGTTGGCACTATTTTGTCCTTTCGTGATCTTGAACACCTGTACTTGATCTGCTGATGTAGAAGCAGTAGCGGCAGCGCACGCGCCCGCGCGCGCGCATCTTGTGCTCTCTGCTAACTCCACCGCCTTCGCCAAGCTTAAGGTCTCCAAGTTCTGCGCAAACAGTTTCTCCCGTTCTGGACCCGCTACCATCCCCATCACAAATCGATCACGCAGCGCCTCCTCAACATTGCTGAATCCGCAATGTGCCGTCAGGCCTCGTAACCTTGCTGCCCATTGAGTATATGTCTCGCCTGGCTGCTGCGAAGCTGCATAAAAATTGTACCGCTCACTGAACCCGCAACGTTTTGGAGTGAAGTGATTATCTAATAACTGCACTAGATCCTCATATGGCACCTCTTGCACGTCTTTGGGTAAGGATAAGTCTGCTGCCAACTTGTAGGTTCCATCGTTGAGCGCGCTGAGTAGTATGGCTCGCCTCCTGGTTCCCGCCGCATCATTTTTCGCATCGATGTTATTAGCGATGAACCACTGCGTGATACGACCTTTGTAAGTCTTCCAATCATTAACATTATGATCGAAAGTCGTTAAAATTCCACAAAATGACTGTGCCATTTTTTCAACTAGGAATACTTTTTTTTTTGGATTGTGGGTAAACTCGTCGCCACTGTTAAGTAGGTGCGTAGGAACAAGTGAAACAACTGACAGCTAGAAGCACACTGGTTTATTGTCTGGTAAGAGCAGTGCAGGGACGCAACCCACGCACACATACACAATGTTGACATACACATATATAACAACTTTATACTGTTATTAGTATTTGTTGTTATAGCGGCAACAGAAATACATCATCTGTGAAAATTTCAACTGTCTAGCTATCACGGTTCATGAGATACAGGCTGGAGACAGACGGACAGACAGACAGACAGACAGACGGATCGCGAAGTCTTAGTAATAGGGTCCCGTTTTTACCCTTTGGGTACGGAACCCTAAAAAAGGCAATTATACTTTGTTGTGTAGCGCAAATTAACTACGTCTGCTACGACGAGAAGCGCCCGGAACTCCTAAGTCCATAAGCAAAAGCCAGCTAGACAAAACAACACAATGTGTTGGCAGTTCTATTTTTACGTTTTAAGCCCTCTTGCAGCACAAATTACCTAATTATTGGTAATTTATCTTTCCTATTTTTAATCATTGTAAAATCTATCAAATGTTCGAAGATAATAAAGACAGAAATTATGGTTTTGAGTGTGGCACGAGTGCAGTCTCGCGCTATTTTGAACGAGTTCCTAGTTTTTGCACTCATTATGATCCATATAGCTTCTGTGGGCAAAACTGTGACATAAGGATGTTAGTCCAAACTGAACAATAAATGCCTGGAACTTAATGCAGCCCGGTCGCGTCGGTATTAAAATGCCTTCACTCAACGTTGGCAATACAATCTATCGTAGGCGGCGAGGGTCTGATTCGGTCCATTGGAATTTGAACGACCACCCAATAAGCCAAGAGTTTTTCTTGCTTTGAAAAATTTGATAAATAATAAATTGTTATTGCATTTTTATTTACGTAGGTAGTATAGAGTGTAGGTATTCGGGATGGTCTTTTGAGAGGTCATGGAGGGGCGATCACCGGGATGATTTTAATGAGGTAAAATCCCACACCCGGTCTTTTACCCAAAAGTCCAGGCGCCTTTTGAAGGTTGCCCAGTTTATAAAAAAAAGGTAGTGCAGGTATTTTACGGAATTGGCAGTTGGTAACTTTACATAGGATATTTTTAAAGCATTAGCAGTCTCTCAGAATATAGCGAATGGGTCAAAGCACACTGATAGTGTGTGAAGCGATACGACGGCGACGCCGTATTGGCCAAACGGTATTTTTCGTCTCAAAAATGGTTAGGACAAAAGTCGTAATACTGAAACTGTTTTAATTGTTAATAGAGTTATCCGAAATAAAAGCAAAAAAAGCACCCAAACTTTATACTTTGATAATTTTATATTTACTAGATTACTCATTATGGAAGTTCAACTTAAGATATTTTCTATGTACTTCAAGGGTATATATCAGTATTATACCTTTTTGGATTGCTCAAGATCAGTGGTTTACAATTGCGCTATGTTTTTATGAGAAATATATTTATTTGATTTTTTATTTAATTTGAAGTGTCATTAAGAAATTTTCCCTCTTTTCAATTTTCAAGTTGAGGTTTCCTTGTTACCGATGGCTGCCGATGTCGAGTTAGTGACATTTTTGGATTCCTTAACTATTCAGTTATACAAAGAAATAAAAAATGCGTGATTACTGCGCTATTTCGAGCTAGAAGCAAAAATGTCGACCAAAATTAAATGCAAATAAGATTTTTTTTTGCGGTGAAAAATGATATTGCATAGTTCTTATCTGTTGTGATAATTATAATCAGCATTGGTTACAGCATTCCTGTGAGAACTGTTTTTATCAATTTACTCATTAGTTTTGCACAAATTACTGAAACTAGAGTCCTATAAATACTCGGGTTTTCAGCGTGTTCGTCAAAGTGTCCGTATACCTTCCTTCAGTTACTGTAAATTTGCTGAAAAAAGTTCACAATGAGTGAATTCTTTTTTTTTCGACGCGATATATTTGCTCAGATAATAAGCAGGCAAAGTACTTCAGATATTGAACAATATTTGTTTGATAATTTCCATTTATCAACAAGAAAATGTGAATATGGTTATGCAAAGTATTCAAAGAAATTTGATAACAATTTGTAATCAAAAATGGGTGAAAGATCAAAGAAAACAAGATCGTTTCGAGAGCCAAAACACAACTTGATTAAATGGCGAGTTTAACGTACCATTGAATTCGTGCAGTACCTCAACATCTGCAAATTCTGACTTGAATACATCTGGAGATCGTGGTAGATCAACAAAACCATATGACGCGTGTTTGGAGAGTACAAAAAAACGTAAAAACTTGGAATTACTCCAGGAGTATGAAATGGGGCATGTGCGCTTATGTACAAGGTTACGATCTATGGGTAAAAATTATGGTCCTATCTATCTAAGTATCAAGAAGATAAATACCTCAAAACATATTTGTTACTTGTCAATTTCATACAATGGGTAGGTATTGTATTTTGCCAATATGTCACAAGTATCGTTTACATGCAGGCCCGCATGAGTGATGGCTAAATATTTAGCCACCCGCCGAGCAATAACATATTTGCGAGCCACGAATATTAGGAAAAGCTTTTACCTGAAATGGAACAAGAAAACATAATTACATTCAGTATTGACACACATACCTACTAATAAATATGGTCCATAGTACTGTGGTAATAACGTCGGTTATTCTCTGCATGTTCACAAATTATAATGCTGGGAAAAAATATAAATATTTCTTACCCAGTTCTGTGGTGTCCCGATTTTAATTAATTAATGTTGATTATACAGAGTATTCAAAGTAGAGTTGTGTTTTGAGGTTTGCTTTATTTTTAATTGGGAACGATAAATTAGTTGGAACCTTTTGAGATTTATGGTCGGTTATCTAAGGATACTTTTTGTGTTTGGATTGCCAATAATCTTGACCTATATTTCTTCCAAGCAAACTTGAGACTGAACCAGCTGACTGGTTATGCCTGTGAACTAATCCAATGATGAGAGTGCTTGAACTTGTGCATGTACATAGTCCTTCTATGATTTAACCATTACACGTAATTATACGAACTTCAAACCATACCTATCTGTTGACACGAAATAGGTAGTTATTTATACTCTATGTAAATTATAGAGCAATAAAGATCACAATGACGTAAGTTCTAAGACGTGATCAGAAAGGTAGAGTGCTAACCGGCATAAATATTTAGTTTCTAAAGGAACTTCTCTTCTAAGCTATTATCATTGCCTGTTTCAAGCGATTACTGTGCTGGAGTATACTATAGTATGCTGGAATAATGGTAACTAAGTAAATAGCGAAAGCTTTGCGCTTACACAAGATAATAAATGTAACACTTTGGTATCTAGATCGGATCGCACAACGCTGCGGTATGCGGTAAGTCTAGAGTGGTCTTTTCTTTCGTTGCAGTTTGCGTCAGCAGTGAGAAGGATTATGCGATATGAGTTCAGATCAAAAGATCAATTATTTACTTAGAAAAGTGTTTTATTGTCATTATTTAGTATTTTCACGTGGTTCCGACTTACCTAAAAAAATGAGGAAGACTCATCCAGTAAGATAAATATGTGACAGTTACACAAAATTCAAAGGCATTTTCTCCTAAATGGTGTATGTTAACTATGGTGTTACGAACAAGGTATTTTCAAAACCATGCTATCCCCGAGATAAGTTCCGACTCTAACATAAAATCGGTATTTCACGAGAAAATCACTTGTGTTTTATGGTTTTATTCATGCAGGTTGTAATACATTATATAAGAAAGTTTGAAGCCCTACCCTTCCTTTGACGTCTTATTGAGATGGGTAGAAAATTTGTTCGATATGGGATGTTCCAATAACATTTGTATGGTTTATCACTGATGACTTTTCCTGAAAGGTGGTATTAAGTGGTGCTATTAAGTGTTTGTACCCCCTTAAAGGTTGAATTTCTAAAAATCGCTTGTTAGTGCTTTATGATGTAGGGGACATCATAAAAAGAAGGCCTGTAACAGAATAATAGGCAGCTTTATGAAAATGCAGCTATACGCGATTGACTCTTAAGTCGTAGTGGTGAGAATTAAGAGTAAAACAACAAAGTTATAGGCAGCGTTATGAAAATGAAGCTATACGCGGCTAAATCTTAAGTCGTTGTGGTGAGGATTGAGAGTAAAACAACAGAGTTACAGGCAGCTTTATGAAAATGCAGCTATACGCGGCTAACTCTTAAGTCATAGTGGTGAGGATTGAGAGTAAAACAACAGAGTAAAAGGCAGCGTTATGAAAATGAAGCTATACGCGACTGACTCTTAAGTCGTAATGGTGTGGATTAAGAGTGAAACTACAGAGTAATAGGAAGCTTTATGAAAATGCAGCTATACGCGACTGACATATAAGTCATAGTGGTGAGGATTGAGAGTAAAACAACAGAGTTAGGCAGCTTTAAGAAAATGCGCGACTGACTCTTAAGTAAAATATTTAATAGTAATAGTTATTACTATTCTAATCTCTTCACTAAATCTACTAGTTATGTATTTTACAATGATTTATTTAAATAGCCCGTCTAAGAACCGACCATTGAAATCATCCAACGGCTTCTGCCGTTCTGGGTGGAGCGGGAGGGCGTGTCTTTTTTTTTTTCGAATTTTTTTTTCTTCCATACCCATCGTGTGGGGCATCAAAATAAAGGGTTTTAAGAGGCGATTTCAAAAATATATAACACTTATATGTTTAAATGTATCAAATTCAAAAAAAAAATTACAAAAAAGTTGTAAATAAAAAAAGTTTATTAAAAAAATCATAAAACCCGACTGCTTAAAAAGCAAACTAAAAAGACGTAAACAAGAAGAAAATCATGCTGTGCAGTCGGAGGATACATCTGGTTTTGGTCCGCCAGCCTCCCACTGCACAGCATGATTTTCTTCTTGTTTACGTCTTTTTAGTTTGATTTTTAAGCAGTCGGGTTTTATGATTTTTTTAATAAGTTTTTTTTTATACTTAAACAGTTTAGTTTACTTAGCATACTTAACTTAATTTGTGGTCTGCACACAAGCATGAACAAAATCTCAGCTTTGAAAACTAAACTTTATTGGATAAGCTAACTTCGTGGTTTAAACCGACTAAATAATAGAATAAGACTAGGAAAAGTTTCACTTTTTTCCACTACAGCTAAATAACTTCTAACCAGATGTAATGTGTCGTTGAGGCCTAGAGGCTAAGACCTCGCCTCTCACGATTAAGGTCATGGGTTCAAATCCGGGCAAGTACCAATGTGACTTGTTCAAATTCATATGTACTTTCTAAGTTTATCTTGGACATCATGGGCAACGATGAAGAAAAACGTCGTGACAAAACTTGGACTTATATATTATATTTAATTTAATTCTGAAATAGCCAAGTCAGAGGCCTGTGGGGTTCCCAGAGGTGGCTTAATTAACTCTGACACCAGAGGTGGCCACACCCCGAAACGATAAAGAAAGAAATACCAGATATATGTACACTCCCCGGAATATGATAGGTTAAATGGATAGCTGTCAATAAGCTACTAGGATTACAGTGTCAACAAAACTAGTGGAACAAAGAACATTACCTCGTCAGCAGTCAGCCAGCCGAGCAGGTCAGCACAGACTAATGTAATAATTTCATTACCCTCGTTCGCCAAACATGTTGCCGAGTCTTTTACAGTATTCTGCATTTTCAGGTTTTTGTAAAGTTTAAATGTACCAATTAATTAAATGCAACAAATTGTATTTGTGGAATTGTTTAAATTTTGAAGTAGGTATACTGTAAGGACCCAACGGAATCTCTGTATATATCTACGCGTTACTCGCGGACGTGACCTTGGGCTTCAAAAAGATTTATATCTAATTACTATATTTATATAAATATTTTAAATTATTAAAACAACCTTTTTTACAATCAAATCAATCAATCAAATAATCTTTATTGACATAATATTTTAGGTTACAATAATTTTGAAGCCTCTGACTCCCGAACTAGGCGGACCTGTATGACAGGAGTCAGCGCCCTCCCCATTTTATTTCATCTTATTATCTAATGTCAAATCAAACTAAAATCAATATTACATTTTGAGGAAAATGAATTAGGTAGGTACATATTAATAATACTAATTGTTATTATAATATCGAATATCAAATCAAATTAAAAATTAAAATAGATATAACATTTTGAAAGAAAATTAATAAGTAATAATAATGATATAAAATTTTAGCATAACATAAAATTCCACGAAAATAACTAAAACTAAGTCTAAGTCGTGCTGTGTGTGTATTTATGTACGTGTATGTGTGTGCGTGTTTGTGTATGGTGGTATGGGCAGATGACTGAAATTATGATTGAATAAGTTTCTGTAAAAAATAAACTAGATTGATTTAAATATTAATTAATTGCTATTAAGTATTTTCTCCACACTATCGTAATCAAGAGTGAAGAGCCAGTTCTTCACCTTTAATTTACAGTCACGTAAAGACATCGGATAAAAGTTTAGGAGCTTATTAATTTTGTTGTAGACATAACCAGAAAGATAGGCATTTTGCCGTCTTGCAAAAGCCGTGCGACATCCTTCCGATTCAAAGACATTTGGTATTTTTCGTTTATTTTGAAGTTTTGTATGATCATATGGGGTACATTCATGTTGCTTAGTTATCAGATGAAGAATATACAACTGTCTCACCGTGAGCACCCGGCATAGATCATACAGAGATTTTGTGGGAAATCTGAATGGTTTAAATGTCATTGTCTTCAGCAAGGACCGTTGTGCTCTTTCTAGGCGTAAAAGGTACGTTTTGCAAGCACCTCCCCAAGCCCCTATACAGTAACCAATAACTGATTGAGCCAATGCTTGATAGACTGTACGAAGGAGATCACTGTCTGCCACATCCCTGAGATTTTTAAATACATGTAAGTTTCCTTACTCTTGACGAGACCATGTCGATATGTGGTTGCCAGGTTATCCTCTCATCCAAGAGAACCCCAAGATATCTTACAGTTTTAGACTTATTTAAAGTTGTACACGAGCACTGTTGGGTAAACGGTGGTTCACATGTGTGGATCCGAACAGTTACATTCGGCTGTTTTATGCGAGCATTAGTGAACTGTACATATGAGGTTTTAGATACGTTAAGGGTCAGCAAGTTATGGCTCAGCCACGAGCTGGCTTTATGGAGCCCTATCTCCGCATTTTGTTGGACAATACAACCGACTTCCAAATAAAAACACTACAAAGTGAAAAATAACTTCAATATCGGCAGTCGGTGCTCCTGTTTTAGTTTCTTCGTTTTTACAGTACTTATTGACGTGAGTTAAGTTATGAAATAGTTTAAGCAATAAACAGACATGCGATTGCAACAATGCCGAGAGATTTGCCATCATTTATTGAAGATATGTATATCTCCGAAGTTATTCATCAGTTCTTCACCAAATTTAAATGGAACTTACTCTTTCAAACAAAACATATCTAAATAATTTATTTACAAAGATACAAGTATATATAATGTATAAAATACTTAATTAACTAAGACTTACACTTAAACCAAAAACTACTCACTTACCTAATCTAAAATATGGCGTCAAAAAACTCCTCCACATCTTTGTCCACTGGTAATGTGCCCAAAAGACTGGCAGCATTGCCACGTTGTATGGCAATGCTTATTCTCTGACCGAGGTAAAAGCCAGCCCTTGGGTCACGCGAAGTGTCAACTAAGCGTTTGGAAAGGTCTTTAAACAAAGCGTGAGCACTCGGACCCCACGGACCAAGAGTTTCAACCCCAAACGGCTCGAAAATATAACTACCGATGAGGTTATTATATTTCCGCCGCTTGAGGTTCTCTGCAGCCGCAGCGGCAGCGGCAGCACAGCACGACGAGCTAGGAAGATGGGATGTCGCAAGAGTATCGACACAAGTAGCGTCCCACACCTACCCATCTTCCATGGAAACAAAGACATCCCGTCCGGTCTTTTGCCATCGTCACGTGCCAGGCCATGGGGAGATAAATAATATATTTATCATTTATTATAGTTTTCATAATCTGGCCAAAATGGACGGAAAAATCGGTAAACATACTCGAAAAAAACATTCATACAGTCGAACATAGAACCTCCTCCTTTTTGGCAAATCAGTTAAAAATCACTTGCATCTGTGCGCTCGTGCGCCCTTACAATTTTTGTTAATTTATCTATTCTAAATACGAATGACCATTCAGGCAACAAAAAACAATACCGTTGCAATAGGTACCTATAGTGATCTCATTGAAGGAAGAGATAAATCATGTTTAAAATAAATTAATTATTATTATTATTTCCTTTATTCTTCTTCATTCTTACTTACTACATTTTTAAATATTAAAAAAGAAAACTTAAAAACATTTAAAAATATAAAAGTAGAGACCAACCGGTATCGGGAACAGGGTCCAAGCTACCGGTGGTTAGGGCTCCAGAGACAGGAACCTCCTCACAATGCGAGCCGTATCGAGGAGTACTGCCTTCTGTATCAGACCCTTGATCCAACCGCCCAATGACAGCCTCGACAGATGGTCGTCGAGGCTCTTGGCCATCAGGCCGTTGGCCGTAACGACAATCGGCACAATGATCGCCGAGTCCACATTCCACATGTCGACAACCTCGTGTGCTAAGTCAAGATACTTGATTTGTTTCTCTTTCTCAGCTTTCACGAGGTTCTCGTCATGCGGGATGGTGACATCGATTATCATTGTGCGGCGCGCTAATCGGTCTATCACCACTATATCTGGCTTATTGGCAACAATAGTCCTATCAGTGATGATAGACCGATCCCAGTACAACGTGACATGGTCATTTTCGAGAACTGGGTCGGGCACATACTTGTAATACGGTACCTCAGAATCCACCAGATTGTATTTCAAAGCAAGCTGCTGGTGAATAATCCTGGCCACTTGGTTATGTCTGTGTAAGTACTCGCCGTTAGCCAGACGAGAACAACCAGAGATAATATGTCTGATGGATTCACCAGGACAGTGGCATGCCCGACACACGTCAACCGTCCCGTCCTTCATTATATATCTCCGGTAGTTATTCGTCAGGATGACTTCGTCCATAATTGCACAGACAAAACCTTCAGTTTCCCCGAAAAGGTCGCCGAAACGTAACCAGGATACGGACGCTGAATAATCTACATCGGGCCCATGGAGAGCCCGATAGAAGCGCCCGTGTAGCTCCTTGCCTTGCCATACCTCTTTGCGTTCATCAGTCGATAGTATTACAGGCTTGCGCCAGTTCTCTTTAGCCATGGATAACGGGGTGAGTCCCTTGTCCACTGCGACCACATCCCGGTGCATACCCACTTCAGCTTTTAAAAAGTATTCTCTGAGGCTGCACACCTCGCGGTTGTGAAGAGTCTTGGTGTTTAAAAAGCCTCGACCCCCACACTTCCGCGGGATGTACAGTCTCATCACCGATGATCGTGGGTGATGCATCCGGTTTGCGGTCAGCAGTGTCCGGACCCTCCTATCGAGGGCGTCGAGCTCGGTCTGAGTCCATTTGAGTATGCCGAAAGAGTACATCAAAACCGGCATGACCCAACTGTTGAAGGCGCGCACCTTATTTCCGCCCGACAAAAGGCTATTTAATACCTTTTTCAGGCGGCCAAAGAAACGCTCCTTCAGCAGTTGCTTCATGTCAGAACTGTTGATGCCCAACGCTTCCGACATACCCAAATACTTGTAAGTTTCGGTCGAGGAGAGGTGTCTAAGGTGTATGGAATCAGAGAGTTGAATTCCCTCGGATTCCATAATCTCTCCTTGCTTTACATGCATGACTGCACATTTGTCCACACCAAATTCCATCCTGATGGAGTTACTGAAGGTTTCAGTTACCTTCAGTAGCTCCGTCAGTTGGAATTTATTGGGGGTAAAGAGTTTCAGATCATCCATGTAAAGAAGGTGAGATATGACCTGACCACCTCTTCTCAACCGATAGCCTAGACCTGAATCCTCCAACAGTGTACTTAGAGGATTCAGGGCTAAGCAGAACCAAAGTGGACTCAAACTGTCGCCCTGAAATATCCCCCGCTTAATCCTTATAGGCTCATCATCCCCCTGAATCGGTCGACATCCCGGATATCGAAGGACAGTCTTCCACTGCCCCATACATGACTCAAGGAAGGTGCGCAAAGTTGCGTCTATTTTGTACAACTCCAGCACCCTCTTGAGCCATGTATGTGGCACAGAGTCGTATGCCTTCTTGTAGTCTATCCAGCATGTCGACAGATCCTTACGGGAACGACGAACCTGCTGGCTTATGGCCATGTCAATGAGGAGTAGCTCCTTAGTGCCACGGGACCCATTCCTACATCCATTCTGAGAGGCAGACATTATTATGTTACTTTCAATGTGCACATTAATTTTTCCTCTCAGGATGGATGTAAGAAGTTTATAAACCGTCGACAAACATGTTATTGGTCTATAATTCTTAGGTTCCGCGGGACTACCTGTCTTATGGAGCAGATGGGTAACACCAGTTGTTAAAAGCTGCGGCAGCGACCCAGACTCTAAGCATGACTGAAATTGAGATGCCAGTAGTGCGTGTGAGCTGCTATACCATTTTAGCCAAAAGTTATGCAGTCCGTCCGGACCCGGAGACTTCCAGTTCGGTAGCGGACGAACTGCTTTGGCTACATCAGATGGACTGATGACTACTTTTTCCATTTCTGGTATAGCTTCACACACGCGCTCGACATCACGCATCCAGCCACCCTCAGTATGACAGACGGGTACCGACCAGATGCTTCGCCAGAATGTACTCGTGGCGACATCATCCGGGCGGCACGCGTCTGTCACATTATGTTCAGGTCGCTCCCAAGCTCTATATACCCACCTCTCATAGCTCTGGAACATGCGATTCTGCGAGTACCGGTCAACCCGTCGCTTATACCGCCGAATACGGTTTGCCCATGCACAAACTTTTTGTTTCAGGAAGTCGATGCGCTCCGTGACACGGGATATGTATTCTCGGGGACTAACTCCAGTCCCCGAAAACGCCCGCCTCACGAAGCGCATCACACGTGGTCGTGTATTGCCCTCCCTGAAACAGTATAGTTTGCCGATGAGTACCCTGGCCCCATCGACACGCCGTTCGATCCTGCATTGCCAGGCTGGCACGGCAGGCTTTGGTCGAATAGCCTCGTTTGGAAACTTAACGTTGGCTAAACGACATGCCGCAACAGCCCCGCAATACAAGATTGAGTGCGTATCAACGAGGTTCTCACTGCTCTCGAAGATGTTCTTAAGCAGCGAGTCCAAAGCACACACCAGCGCCCTATTCTTTTTGTGCATAGGCAACCGTGGTAATCGGGGCCTAAGTTCAGATGGAGCGGACCTATACTCGCGAAGCGCATCCTCCAGTGCGCTCCTCAATCTATAATTGCACTGGCTACTTACTGTAACAACCCTATCATCTGCCTCTTCATCAACACGATTGGACCGCGGCGGGACACCAATAGTGGCTGGCGGTGCAGCGGTCTGTATCGGAGTTGAGACGATTTGGTTGCTCAGCACTTCTGAGCGCAGCCTATCAAGTACGGTGTCGTCCAACCTGTGGTTATGTTGGATGACCCGCACTTGATCCGACAATCGTTGGGCCGAGACGTTCACGGTTGGTTCAAGTTCCCGGAACAGAGACAGCATCCTAGCACGGTACGCAGTGAGGTTAGTTCCCCCCTCTGTAGACCCGTAATATGCGCGCATGACGTTCTCATTCATATTTTGAGTCCATCTCATGCGCTGCACACAACCACCGGCAGCGGGGACCCGGCGCGGAGCCGGTTGGCCCCTAGGTCCCAAGCTCCTCGGCGGCCGGCCTCTCCCCTGCCGACGTACAGGTGTTGGCGACGTTGGCGGGGAAAAATACTCGTCGCTCGAGCTCGACGCGGCTGCAGCCACCGATGACACAGGAGATCCGAGGTCCGGCGGCGGCGGGGCGGAGCTGAGCGACGAGTCCGGAGGTGGAAGTCGTGCGCGACTAGCTGCTGCTCTCGTCAACATTATGTTTTTTCCTTACACATTTTTTTCATTGCACTTGACGTCGTCACTGACAGACGTCAACCGGTTTCTTGTATATTTTTATAAATTGGATTGATTTTATTCTTGATTTGTTTGAATGGATAAAAGGTGAATAGGTTTTATTTTTTATTGGTTTTTTCTGTGTTGGGTACTTTGTCCGAATTTGATTATTGTAGTAATTTTAAACTTAATTAAACAGTGAAGGAAAAACGCAGACATGTTGACATTTTTGTTTATTATTATTATTATTAGTTGTTTTGTAGTAACAAAATAGATTCTTATAACAAAAAATCCCTTCTTTATTCTCATTGACAATATGTAATTTACACAAAAATGATACACCTTACGATATCATGTATATTACTGGTGTACTTCCAATTATGAAACACTTCCAGCTTAATTCTTAAAATAACACGGGAAATGTTTATTTCCTACGTTATCGAATCGACATCGAAATGTACCCAATCGTTCTGACAAAATAGACTAAATCACTTTGAATAATACTAAGTATGCTAAGACCAGTAAACACAAAGAAAATATGCGTGACAAACAAACAAAAGCAATTTTTGATTAAAAAGTAAAAATACAAGGGTTCCACTTCTAGTTTAATCTCCCACAATTATTTCCGGCCAAAAGATTGTTAAGATAATAAAAACCTTGTTTAACAAACTCAAGAAAAATTGAGTTTAACATGAAATACAGTGTCGGCGTCGCAGTGTCTGCCAAATAAATTCTATCAAGGAATATTTTGTTACGCAAAGTTATGTCGCTTTGTACCAAAATTGTATCACATGAGGGCGTCGTCCACAATGTGTGTAAAGTGTAAACCGAGTTGGCAAATTGAATTACTGGTGTCAAGTGAACTTAAACCTTTACGGTTTAGTCCGGGGTCCAGCTTTGGTTCACGATGACTAGATAATTTGTGGAAACATCCATTCCAACCCCTCTTAAATTCGGTTTTTGTGTTTTGTTTCCAAGTAAAATTTCCCTCGGGGCGAATCCACAAAAGTTACTCACGTTTTATTTTTCATTCTTATTTGCAAAAGTATTGTTATATTTTATCCTATGAATGTTTTAATCACAACCTTGAAAAAGATAAAATCCAATTTTTTTTTTAAGTTATTTTTTGTTATGTAAATCCGTATTAGCACATCGATTCCATCAAACAACTTGGCATGAAACCTATATGGAAATTATCCGATTTTCGTAGCCTTTTGCTTCATGTCCTCGTTTCACACGTGAGGTACATAAAGGCAGGTACTCACCTGTCCTTACGTTCTGATCCATGAGCAGCACAGCCTCAACACACCCCAATTAAGAAGCCAAGAATGCGGTCACCATAGTCGGATTTACATTGAAATGAAGAGCACCGGCGCATCTCCAGCCTATTGGAATTCCACTCAGCCGTAGATGTGGTCACCAGGATAAATCACTTAAAGAGGGATCGCCGATCCATATATTAAAACGTAGTCACATAAGACTCTAACAAGACTCTAAGGCGCGGGCCCTGTCGATGTCGTCGTGCGTAAAAGCGAAGACATTTGCGATGAACTAACGCTTGTTATATTTTTCAAAATGTGAAACTCCTTTCTGAATAGAAATTGTATCAAGATCTGCATTGAAATACTTATGAAACGTTACTACGAATATTATAAATACCAAAGTGTGTAAATACGTTGACTAGATAAAGTTTTTTTATGATCAGAGATAGAAAGTAAGTTTATCGTTCATTTTGTATCGTGATTTTTTTCGCAAAGTTATCGGTGAAAGCCAAGTTTTCAGAAAAAAATACACTTGACTTTGATTTGACTTGACTTGGACTTGTATACTTAATGTAAGTCTGAAAAAGCCAAATCAGAGGCCTGTGGGGTTTCCCAGAGGCGGCTTAATTAACTCTGACACCAGAGGTGGCCACACCTCACACGAAAAGAAGAAGAAGAAGAAAAAATCAATTTTAACATAAACAGTATTTTCCCCAGTCCTCATACTTATCTTAAAAGTAGGCCTATTATGAGTATTTTTTTAATATTATTGTTTCTAGGCTCACGCTTGACCAATACCTCACCTGATGTTAAGCGATGATTTGGTTGACGGTGAAGCACGCAACCTCCATTAACACTTGACTTAAAGACTCCTTGATTGTAGCTAACGGGAAACATAGACTCCTGCAGGGAATACCATTCTATCTCTCCTTTCTATTGTCATCTCCTTAATAAAGTGCCTCAGCACACTTCTAAGCATTGTGTCCGGATCAGTAATTTGATATCAATATAATTACTCAATGGCTGTTACACTGTGAAGTAACGTTACAGTACGGAAAGTGTGGGGGCTGTAGACACTCGGTACCCTCATTTGGCCCCTTTGATCGTGTACCCGCGTTAATTTATGCAATTACAACTTACTCAGCAACTTGGCCTGACTTTCTGATACTAATTTTATTCAAGACTCACTTCACACCACAAATAAACAAATGTTTCATTAGAATTTATAGGAGAGTGTATTACTCTATTAGATTTGGTGGCCTTTGTTTGCTTAGGATTAGATATTATACATGGTGTTGGCGTTGTGTTCTTAGGTACGGTACAATTTTTCGTTCAAAAACAGAGTTGTCGTGCCTCGGTGACGTTATAGAGTCAGACATAAATGTGGTACGCTTTTAGATTCAACAGCTAAGCCTACTTTGAAATTTTAGTATTGTACACTACTTTGGCTGTCTGTTAAAATGGAGCTATGTTACATTTACAGTGTCAGTCACATGGAGCAGTGGTGGCCCTGTGGTACCGGCCGCGACTTACAAGTTGTAGGTCGTGGTTCGAGCCCAGGCAGGCGCTTTACTTTGTGTAAATTATTTCATCACCACTGCTCTCAAAACGGTAAACATCGTGAGGAAACCGGCATGTCCTAGAACCAAACATTCGAAGACATGTGACATCCACCAACCCGAACTGGGCCCGCGAGGTGTATTACGACCCATTCGCTCTCACAGAGAGGAGGCCTGTGTCCCAGCAGTGGGAACATTAATTGGCTGATGATGTGATGTGATGTTTCATTTTAGCACCAAAACCAGTAGGTATCACTTTTGTACAAAATTTAAGTTATCAGTTACGTCTGGGAAAATGAGTTATTGCCAAAAATATCTAATTAAATCCTAGTGTTTCTTCAATTAAAACGAATTATTTATTACATAATTCTAGCTCGGTATCTACGTAGTTATCAAACGAAATTACATTACAAATTAAATTATGTTATTAGTATGAGAGAACTGAGGGAATACAAATAATAATCCTGCCCAATATGATTTCTACCAACTAATAGATTGTTGATAGAGGGTTTTAATTCATAAATGCGGTTCTGCGTGGGAGTAAAATATCTAACATAAGTAAGATTTTTGTCAGCAAACATTCTGATCATATAAATAATGCTAGTTGTGGTTTGCGTGGGATGTTACTAACCTCTAATAACTTACGAATAATGCTAGTTTTTTTTTAGCAAAGAATATCTATTTTCGTTGGTTTTGGTATTTTTTTCTTTCTGACCAATTCCATTTTCATGTATGTATCTAAGGCATTGCCTTTGTAAATCTCTGATCCAATCACTCGGGTTACAACCCACATTTCTTTGCCCGGATGTATTTCCCAATCTCCTTGTATTATCTCTTATCTTTACAGCCCAGTTCGTGCGAAATAGATAGCAATCTGAAACGGAACGATTGCTATCAGTACATAGTGTGGCTTCCATAGCTCCATAGTTAACTCCATGCGGCATAATGTTTTGGAACACATTATTACGCAAACAAGGCATAAATCCTTCGTACGTAACTTGGTATAAACAGATACCTACCTACACATTACACTCATACTTGCTGCAACGCTGTACGTTGCCAAACTTTGGTAAGGAGACTTATCGTCTATCCAACTAAAGCGCTCGAAGCGCCACTCAGGTAGGATCCGTTACAGATTAAAACATTCCGGGACACTGTTACCTTATTGAACTTCGATATTCAAAATATACATAGTAAACAAGTACCTGCTTTGTTTTGAAGGACCGCGTTCACAGTTCCACATCGTATGTATCTGGGAAATGGTATTAAGATCACAGAAGAGACAGGTCTGAACGAAAGATGCGACAACCAGCTTTTGAATGGATATATTACCAGTAGAACAATTTATAACGTAATAATATGTTTAATTGTTCATCCTACCGTAGTCACAGTGTCACGTCGAGCCAGTTTGCGGGACCTTTAAAATGAACCAGTTAACGATAATGCGTTCGCTGTATACGCAACAATCGAAATGTGTCAGTTAGGTATCGGATTGCCAAGCGTACAATCGGTTATATCGATGATCCGTGCGATGGAAATCATGGCACTTGTATAACTGCCAATACATAAAAAATTTAAACCAGATTGATACGATCCGAACGACCCATAGACGCGACGACCAGGTTTCATAGTCTTCAATTCTTGAAAACGTTAATACATTTTTTTATATATATATTATAGGCTCGCGCTTGACCACTATCTCTCTCATTTTTATTAAATCGTGTTTTTCATTGTTGCACATGTCTGAGCAATCCTTTGATTTCATTTTACGTTCGACTGATGGATCCCCTTTCACGCCGGACCGGACAAATGCTCGCTATGTAGCCTCACCCCTTTAGACTACGCTGTCTATACTTACGTACGCTTAAAGGGACTGTAAGGAAGATTATTAGAAACCTTATATCCGGCACTGAAAGCAACAAGCACTTATTTTGTAGGCTTAATTATATAGGCCTTTTACAAAATGTTCTTTTGTTTTAAAATAAATAGAAGAGTTAATTGAGAAATCATTTTCCAACATTTTTTGTTGCCTAAAGGTTTGAAAGGCTGTATAATTGTAGTAATCAACAAAAGTTTTTTGTTGATTACTACAATTATAGGATACCTATCCTACGTAGGTTTTCATTTGATTGTTAAAGACAGTCCAGTTCAGTCTCGAGGTGAATTTACATAACTACCCAAATGTAAAAAAGTAATATTGCTGAGAATGCTAAACTGTTCTCAACTTTGCTTAAATTATCTAATCATTTAGATATAAATACTGCCACCCTTATTTATATAGTATGCAAAAAGTATGTACTAGTGCAAAAAGTAGCACGTATTTTGTAAAGTTGATTTTTATGATTGATTTGAAAGATTCTTGATAGTAGAATAGATTACTGCAGAGTTGCCTGGCCGCATCTGGCCGCAAACAGATTTTTTTTTTTTTTTTTAACTTTGCCTCACACTAGGAATTTCTTCTATATCGTGGATGCGTATGCAACAGCATCTAGCGTCATCATCTTAGCGGATAAACTGGTGATCCACAGATTATGGTTAACTGAGAGCTGGCAACCTTATGTTTACCTATTTTTTAATACCAATTTCTTTCAAATGACGTTGGTTTCACTTGAATAATTTGTATGTTGGGGGTTAAATTTAAATTTTACCTTATTTAATTGTAATTTTTAGTTTATTTTATTTTGATCTAATTCCAGTTTGGGATTTATTTTGACTTTATTCTACTCTGATTTTATTATTATTTTACTTAATTTAATTATAAATTTAAATTTATTTAATAGTCAATTTGACCAAATTTTTATTTTAATCTTATTTTGAGCATGTTTTAAATGTTTATATTTGTTACCAAGTATTGTTATGTAAACAAGTGTCAACAAGGGGAGAAGACACTGACTTCTGTAACACAGATTTTTACGTAGCTCAGAAGTCAGGGTTTCAATTGTATTGGTGTAAATATTTATTTGCCAATAATCATTTATTTATTTATTCGAAATTATGAAAATAACACCTTAACAGCTATAACGCCAATGCAATTTTACTACAAAGATATTATGAATAACAGAATACTATTAAAAATGCAATCAAATTTTGCAATTAAAAAAGCAATTTAAATACAATCAAAATACAGTAATAAATACAATTAAAATCCAATTAAACAAAAGTTAAAATACAAACAATTAAAATAAAATTCAAATACCATTCATGTCAAATACTATTCAAATACCATTCAAATAATGTCATATTTGATTTGGTTTGAATTTGTTTAATTAAGTTAATTCCGGCTAGATATTTCTAGGTAACGTTGCAGAATTATATTCTATTATCAAGTATCATTAATAAAAATTAAGTTTAATCATACCTGCAGATTTTTGCAGTTTGCGTTCAAAGAGTCGATTTACATAAGAAGACTCAAAAAAATTTTTCTAAATGGTTTCTCATGAATTTCTAGTATTCCATGGGAGTCCCTTCGCGTTTAGCACTTAATAAATCTGCAAAGCGATATCAGTTTGAATTTACCGGTGTGATAAATTGATATCGAAATTGCTCGTAACTCAATAGATAACGGCGCGGGAAAACTGTGAAATTTATCGCGCGGCCTAATTGGCATCTTTCGTTATTTTATTTTATTTTTCAGCCTTTTGATGTATTTAAAACTGAGCCTTTTAGAAATCACCTGCTGGGTTATTAATATTAGATTATTCTTGTGGTTAACATCGTAGGAAACCTTGCCTTGAAGTTAGAAATTGCCAACCAGTATTGGTTAAGCGTGGTGAATAATGCTCGTGCCTTCTCTGCATCAGAAGAGGCCTTTGCCCTGCAGTGGAACAGTAACAGACTGGTATTCTTTTTTGTTTCCTTCTGGGTAAAGCTATAGAGTATTAATATATAGTATGACTGTTTTCTCTTAATTTTATATGAATTTGATTGTTTGCTACTTCGATTCGTGGCATATGTAATTATGAAATAAATTGCGGGATTTCCAAGAATCATGCAAGTTTCTGTTCCTTAGCCGCCTCGAATCAGCCTTCGCATCTAGGTCATTTCGTCAGTCATCCACTTCTTCCTGATAAATGTTTCAGTTTGAAATAAAAGCTCTAAAGCAAATACTTTATAAGGTATCTATAGTTTTGCAACCAATGTCAGTTCGAAAGTCAGATATCATTGTTCATATTAACCTACAAAAGTTCCAAGTAAATTCCGCACACCGTCAATATCTGGATAATCTTCCACAAAACCTAATGTAATGAAATAAACAAAACACAAAGTTGATCCCAAACTCGAAGACGATTGTTTATCTCACAACAAACGGCAAACAATACCCAGGTGCGTTCTGTCCTGAAAAGTTACCATGTGGAAATATATACGTAACAAAATACCTCGAAATGGGTAATACGTTATCGTTGCGGTAGGCTAGAGACACATTAATGTGAGTAAGAGTGTATGAATAAGAGCCCACTGCAAAAATCTGCAGGTATATTATATTTCATTATTAAAGTATTTTTTTATGAATTATACTTAGTAGTCGAATATACGGGGTGTGTCTGACATCGACGCGAAAAAAAAAACCATGGAATCAGGAAAAAAAAGATTTTTAATATTTTTTTTTTTTTTTGAGATTTTTGTATAAGTCATTAAATTCCCTTTTTCACCAAAAACATCAATGAAAATAAAATTTAAAAGCGCTACCTATCAGCTGATTTCGTAAACATCACGATGGAGGTCATCGCCGCCGGCTAGTACGTAAACGCGCCGCGCCGCCCGCTCGCAAATAGAAAAAGCGAGGATAGTTAAAAATCGAATTGAGCTAGATAGGAATAACGATTTTGAACTAATTACAGTAACAATAATGCAGATTCTCTTCAAAAGTTAGTATAAAACCAGAGGAAAATTCCAACATTCGGGGCTCCATGTACTGAATCCATGGTATTTTTTTCGCGTCAGTGACAGACATACCCTGTATGCCTATGAATATATTGCCAAGCAACCCTCCAACTGCAGGTTTTTATGAAAAATACTTGATAGTAGCATTGATTATATTCTGCTTTCAATTTAAGTATATTTATCAATTTAAGTTTCATCTCAAAAAAAATACCTGCGGATTTTTGCGATGGGATCTCTTACTATAAGGTGGATAGAAGTATTGTGTAATGTACCCAAATAGTACTCCAAATGCAAGTGAAGAACCATCTGCCTTTCCTGGACCTAAAGTTGTCTGAGTATTATGTACTGAAAATTAGACTCCAACAATTTTAGATGAGCAGTGATGAAACAAAAACTAGGTTTAAAAATAAGTTATCTTGCACACACACAGTTATCTTGTTCACACTTTTATTTTATCAACTATAAGCTACCTTCCTTATGGTTCGCGATGCGATTTGTATTATAACAAAAGCGAAATTACAAGTACGTTCATATGGACGCAGTGGGATGCAAACACACAAAGAATTTTATCTCCTTCAATAAATATTAGGTATACTTTCGCGATTTCATAGATGATCCTACAGTTAAATTTGTAAACTTACCCCATGAAAGATTTCAAAAGAATTAAAAGCCAACCGTAGCCGAATTGCGCAAGTGAATTCGGCAATGCGAAGGGTTAGACCGCTATTAAATCGACCAACCGCATGCGAGATGAATGACGTGATGTTGATTTCTGTCTGTGTGATTGGTCGATTGATAGCGGTCAAACCCTTTACGTTGCCGTATTTACTTACGCAATGCGGCTGTTGGTAGCTAATGTTTATTGCCTTTCTACTTATCATAATTTAAATTAAATTTAATAATTGGTAGTTTTTATTCTTGCAATGTTATCTACTCGTTTTCACACTATTTATGTACATATTCCCATATTCGTCACTATTTTAATGGATACAAATTTATTTTATTTAAGTATACATACACATGTCACTTTCCAGTATAAAACTGATTTACATTCGTCACCTCACACATCAGGTCCTGATGAAAACAGCATCAGGCACTAGTTGTCTGGCATTTTTGCTGAACTGGGCCTTTTTGGCGCAGCCGTGAGGCATACTTTCCTACTAATTTCTTACGTCAGACTTTATTATATTTTAATTTTATTTGTATTTTATCTGATGTATAATATTATGTTGTGTCTTTTAGTCTGTGCCAAATAAATATATTTTCTTTCTTCTTTCTTTCTTTCTATCAGTTTGAACGAAAACCAATAAATTGTTCAAAATCTTTTTTTTTTATTTTTCTCGTGTCGATGAAATTTTGAACTTTTTATTTGTATAACAAAATCCACTCGTGATTGCTACGAAGGATTCTCTAGCGATTTTCACAGATAAATCGCGATATAACGGATCAGATCAGCTTAGCAATAAAGGTCACCGGTATATTATTATTGCCTTGGCCTTAAATTTTCATTCAGCAGTCAAAGTTGAGGTAGGGTGAATATGGTGGGGTGCAAGTTGAAAGCCTCCACGCGGCGCACCCTGGGCAACGTCGGCTCCAACTGCCCACCTGCGTTGGGTGGACAGTTGGGGCGGGCGGCTAATTTCAACACACGAGGAAAGGTCACGGTTCCAAACACAGATCATCATCCATGATGGTCTGTGAAGGGAACCGGGCTAGAGGCGGGACGGGTAGTCCGTTGCTGCGGTGGCCATCTAACGCCTACTCCCCCCTCTGCTGTCAGAGGGTAGGTCGAGTGGGCGTGTAGTAGAGATGGAACCCAATCCCAAGGTCTAGCGTGCCGAGGGGATGAATGGCCGGAGGGTTTGTATCCGGTCCCTAGCGCAGAGAGAGGGACCGCACCCTTAAAAAGGAACAACAAAATGGATAGCAGACTAAAGGAAAAAAGTCCTCAGGCGGGTACCCTTGCGCAACGCAAGGGCGAGTCCCGCCCCTCTAGGAATCTCCTAGAGGGCAGCCCCATCGTATCTGAGGGGGGCACCAATAGTCTCGCGGGCCGGCAGACCACCGCCGACCTGCACCAAGAGAGCCACGAGCGACAAAAGGAGCTCCCGACTGACCTGGAGCAACTGCGCGATCTGGACGCACCGCTTGCCGTCGCCGACGGCAACAAGGGCCGAGGAGGCCCAAGTCCTGCGGACAATTTGTCCGACCAGGACTCGCGCGGGTGCACCTCCAAAGTTTGGAGGAAGCGTCCGCGCAGCAAAGAATCGGGGTCGCTAGGACTCTCCTCAAGCGAGGAGAACCTGTCGGCCCCAAAGGTGTCAACGGGGCGGAGAGGGCGGGGTCGCGCCGTTGCCACCGCTCGTGTGCCGGAACGCGACGTGCGGGGTCGCTTCGTGCCTCGGCCCGACACGCCTGCCCCTGCAGAGAGCGTGCAGAGCGACCCTGGGCACATGAGTGCGGACCAAAGCGATGGCTCCACCACGTCCTTGCTAGGGTCAAATAAGGCGGAAGCGAATGCCGCAAAACGGGCGCAGCGACGGGCTGTCGCAGCCGATGAGGTCGGTGAGTTGGCCCGACAGGCCAGAGAGCGGCGCTCGGCTCGGACGGCGGATGCATCGGCGGTGGCGCTAAGTCGCCAAGTGATGGACGGCCTGGATGTCGTCCTGAAGGTTGCCACCAAATCCGGCAACCTGAAGGGCACGTTCACGCGTGCTTTGAAGGACGCGGTGGACAGCATCAAGGAGGCGGTTGAGGTCCTCAGTAGCCGCACAACTACGGAAGAGACGGCGAAGTTGTGGGAGGAGAACAGCCGCCTTCGATCAGAGTTGGAGGACCTCAAGCGGCAGTTTGCCACCCAGAAGGCAGCCACCGTTGTCACGAGCCCACCGCTGGCACCATCATCGGCTCCATCTCCGACCCCGTCGTCGGCTCCATCTCCGGCCCCATCATCGGGCCCCAGCACTTGCAGATGCAGATATTGAGAAGATCGCGCGCATCTACATGATGCAGTGCGGTCAAATGGTGGGTGCCCGGTTGGAGGCCATAGAGGCGAGACTGCCGGCCGAAACCCTCCGCCCACCACTCGCTGGAGACAAGCGGAGAAAGGAAGCGCCCGCAAAACCGGGCCCGGCGGCAGCAGCGGTTGAGCCAAGAAGAGCCGGCCAGGAGGCTGGCAAGCCCGCGGAGGAAAGGTCCACGCCCACCTCCCAGTCAGTGGCTGCGACATCGGCTTCACCACCTGCCCCCTCTACGGAGGCCTGGACGACGGTGGTCAAGAGGGGCCGCCGTCGTAAGAAGAAGACAGCGCCGCAGGCACCCTCTGGAGCACTGGAACCGGTACCAAATAAGGCCGCGGGACCGCCGAGGGTCAGAGCCCCACGCTCCGCAGCTGTAGTAATCACGCTGCAGCCCAGAGCCGTCGAAAGGGGCGTTTCCTACAAGGCGGTCCTGACAGAAGCGAGGGCCAAAGTCGCGTTTCCCGACCTCGGTACACCGTCCGGCTTCAAAATGAGGCCGGCGATTACGGGCGCGCGGCTGCTCGAGGTGTCGGGTACCTCAAGCGCCGAAAAGGCGTACATTTTGGCCGCCAAGCTGCGGGAGGTCCTCAATCCGGAGGACGTCCGAGTGTCCAGGCCGATGAAGACGGCTGAGCTACGTATCGACAGTCTGGACGACTCGACAACCCCAGTAGAGGTCACAGCGGCCATCGCCCGAGCCGGCGGATGTCCATCCGAGGATGTGCGGACGGGTGAAATTCGCGCCGACGCTACCGGGCTCGGCATGATTTGGGTGCGGTGCCCGGTGGCGGCAGCGAACAAGGTCGCTAACGGTGGGCGACTGTTGGTGGGGTGGGTTTCAGCACGGGTGAAGCTGCTGCAACCCAGGGCATTGCGGTGCTATCGTTGCCTGGACATTGGGCATGTCAGAGCACGATGCACCGCCGAAACAGACCGCAGCGAGCAATGCTATCGCTGCGGTCAGCCTGGACACAAGGCGGCCCAGTGCTCTGCGGCGCCAAACTGCAGCCTCTGTACAGCTGCAGGGAGGCCCGCTGGGCACAGAGCGGGTGGAAAGGCCTGTGGCGCACCCGCGCAGCAGAAGAGGAGAAGGAGGGCCAAGGTTGCCGGGGGCTCTTTACCCCCCCGTCAATCTGGCTGCTCTTCGGCCGACTCCCGGCCTAGGAATGGAGTGGAGGGAATGGATTGCGCATAATGGCGCTCTACCATTTCCTCCAGGGCAATATCAACCACTCTGCCAGAGCTCAGGATGTCTTGCTCCAGAGCATGGCAGAGTGGTCGATTCACGTGGCTGTGGTCGCCGAGCCGTATTTCGTCCCACCCAGGGATAACTGGGTTGGAGACCTCGACGGTTTGGTGGCCATCATT
This sequence comes from Anorthoa munda, assembly GCA_945859665.1. Classification (NCBI taxonomy): domain Eukaryota; kingdom Metazoa; phylum Arthropoda; class Insecta; order Lepidoptera; family Noctuidae; genus Anorthoa; species Anorthoa munda. The sequence goes on along the minus strand of OX243913.1, from coordinate 7,470,018 downwards.
GGCGGGGCTCTAGTCAGCCCGTCCCGAGGTCACGGCTGGGTGGCCGCCCTCGCGGACGGCGTTGGCATAGTTGGCACGTATTTTTCGCCCAACAAGAGTCTCGCCGACTTCGAGAGTTTCCTTGTCGAGTTGGGCGCCGTCGTAGGCCGACTGCACCCTCGCCCTGTGCTGTTGCTAGGGGATCTCAACGCCAAGTCTTCGGCGTGGGGATCTCCGGTAACCGATGCTAGGGGCGAGGTGCTGGAAGAGTGGGCAGTCACCACTGGTCTGGTCGTCCTAAACCGGGGCTCGGTCCACACATGCGTGCGACAGCGGGGCGGTTCAATAGTGGACGTATCGTTCGCAACCCCTGCTGTCGCGAGCCGTGTCCGTGACTGGCGTGTCGCCGTGGAGGTGGAGACGTTATCGGATCACAGATATATCCGTTTCGACGTCTCCACCCAGACCGCCGGCGGCCGCGGTGCGCTGGCCCCGCGAACGGACGGTCCGCGCTGGGCGCGCAAGCGCATCGACAGGGAACTTCTCGAGGAGGCCACCATTGTCCAGGCCTGGATCCGGGAGTCGGCAACAACCGGACCCGTCGACGTCGAACAGGAGGCGCTGTGGTTCCGCGGGGCGATGACGCAAATCAGCGACGCGTCTATGCCCCGGGTCCACGCACAGTCAGCGAGGCGCCAGGTGTACTGGTGGTCCGCTGAGATCGCACAGATGCGTGTCACGTACGTAGCGGCCAGACGCCAGTACACCCGATACCGGAGGAGACGTCGTCGGGTCCCTGACGAAGAGGCCGCGCTGTATGAGGTGTACCGCACGGCGACGGAGACTCTGCGGCTGGCCATCGGCGAGGCGAAGAAGCGAGCCAGGGAGGAGATGTTGGAGACTCTAGACAGGGATCCTTGGGGGCGCCCTTATCGAGCGGTTCGTGGGAAGCTTCGAGCCGCCGCGCCTCCACTTACGGAGAGTCTCCAACCCGAGCTGCTGGAGGAGGTAGTCGCAGCCCTCTTCCCGGCGAGAGCGGAGCATATCCCGCCGCCAATGGCTTTGCCCACGGCCGCAGAGTCTACGGAGGAGGATGCCATCAACGTCCCAGAGGTGACACTGGCAGAGATGGGGGCGGCCGTGATGCGGCTCCGGGCCAAGAACGTGGCTCCGGGGCCCGACGGAATCCACGGCCACGTGTTAGCCCTCGCTCTGAAGGAGCTAGAGCCCTGGCTGAGAGGACTCTTCACAGCGTGCCTTGAGCGGGGCCAGTTTCCCACTCTGTGGAAATCTGGTCGTCTGGTCCTGCTCAGGAAGGCGGGGCGCCCTGCGGACTCACCGTCCGCGTACCGGCCCATAGTGCTGCTAGACGAGGTGGGTAAGCTGTTCGAGCGGATAATCGCTGCCCGCCTCGTCAGCCACTTGTACAGAGAGGGGCCGGACCTGGACGAAAGCCAGTTTGGTTTTCGGCATGGGCGCTCCACCATCCACGCGATATCGCACGTGAGAGTCCTGGCGGAGGAAGCGGTGTCCCGGGGTGGGGTGATGTTGGCGGTGTCCTTGGACATTTCCAACGCCTTCAACACCCTGCCCTGGAGTTGTGTTCGGGAGGCACTGCGGTATCATCGAGTGCCTCCCTACCTCCGCCGCATCGTCGGGGTCTATTTGGCGGAGAGGTGTATCACCTACGTGGGACGTGATGGCGTCGAAAACCAGCACCGCATGTCGTGCGGTGTTCCACAGGGCTCGGTCTTGGGCCCGCCCCTGTGGAACATCGGGTACGACTGGGTGCTGAGGGGCGAACTCCAACCGGGCGTAGACCTGACGTGTTACGCGGACGATACGCTGGTCACCGCCCGGGGGAGTTCGTACAGGGAGGCAGCGTTGCTGGCGACGGCTGCGGTCTCACAGGTGGTGAGCCGCATACGGCGCCTTGGCCTGGAGGTGGCCCTCAATAAGTCGGAGGCCATGGTCTTTCATGGCCCCCGGCGGGCGCCACCACCCGATGCCCACATCGTCGCCCAAGTTGTTGGGCGCGGCTGGGGCGCTGTCAACGCTGCTTCCCAATCTGGGGGGCCCGAGCGCTGCCTGTAGGCAGCTCTACGTGGGGATCGTGCGATCAATGGCCTTGTACGGGGCCCCGATCTGGGCGACTGACCTGACGGCCGGCAGCATCGCTGTCCTGCGAAAGCCGCAGAGAGCGATGGCCGTCAGAGTCATCAGGGGGTATCGCACGATCTCCTACGAGGCGGCTTGTGCACTGGCCGGATCCCCGCCCTGGGACCTGGAGGCGAAGGTACTCGCGTCACTGTATCGGTGGCGCGAAGAAGCGCGGGCGCGGGGTGAAGGGCTGATGCAGCGACATATGGAGTTGCGTCAGTCTCAGCTTCGCGAGGTCCTGGTGGCGGAATGGCGGGACAGGCTTTCACGCCCTACCGCCAGCCTCATTACCATTGAGGCGGTCCGGCCAGTGCTCGAGCGCTGGCTCGGGAGGAGGCACGGCTCCCTGTCGTTTAGGGTGACGCAGGTGCTCTCGGGGCATGGTTGCTTCGGGAAGTACCTGTGTCGCATAAACAGGGAGCCGGACGCCCGGTGTCACCACTGCGTCGACTGCCGGGAGGACACGGCGCGGCATACGTTGGCAGAGTGTGCCGCTTGGGAGGAGCCACGCCGTGTCCTCATCTCTGAAGTTGGCAGTGACCTGTCGCTGCCGGCCGTAGTCGAGTCTATGGTCGGCAGTGAGGAGTCCTGGGACGCGGTGGTATCCTTCTGCGAAACAGCAGTTTCGCAGAAGGAGGCTGCGGAGAGGGAGAGGGAGATCTCATCTGCTAACCCGATCCGCAGCAGACGCGCCGGGCGTCGGCGGAGGGCGGACAACGCCCTCTTCCAGCCCCCCTAAATGGGTCCAGGGGCGACGGACTCGGGGACGTCCGTCGCCCCCCAAACATCAGGACCCGAGGTGGTGGCGCGTAGTGTTCCACGCGCGCCCCTCTTAGACGTCGCGGGGGGAGTCCAACACCTCACTCCCCCCCCAACCCGAGGTCGTGGCCCGCAAAAGCGGGCCGGCACTAGCTGGGGGTTGCGGAAGTATCGTTGTTCCCGCGACCCCCAGCGTAGGTGTGAGATGGAACACCGGGGTGGTTTTTAGTCAGTACGAGTCTGACAGACCCCTCCGCCGTTTCCAGGGCGGAGGACATCCAATGAGGATTTTCCACCCCGCAAAAAAAAAAAAAAAAAGGGTAATATGGTTCGTTAACTACTCCTTTGACATTCTACACGGATAGGTAAAACTTCGCTTCCATAATCATTCTAGTTTATGTGACAAGTAAATTGTTAGTTTGTCTTGCAAATCAAGTAAGAGAGAGGAATGAAGGCAGTTTTGGACACAAGCCAAAGCTTGCACGAATCTTGACTCTAAAAGTTTGCATAACATTAACTACAGGAAAATAAGGTTCAAATAGCTATTCTATTCATTGTGTCCCAAAATTCTTGAGCAAGAAAAATTCTTTATATAACTCAAGAAAATTATTTTCTTTTATTTGCTTGCAGTAATAGAGAGCGTATAAAAGACTTTAAATTAGGTTACAAAGTGATTTTTCTGTCCTTTTTAAACACTAGCCCTCTTACAAATAAACGCGGAATAAAGTTATACCAAGTATAAACCTATGAAAATGTATGGTTATTCCTTTGTTATACCTGGTATAACTTTATACCGCGTTTATTTGTAAGAGGGTAGGAATGCACTTTAGCTAGACTTTTTCTCAAAATATATGGAAATGGTTGAAGAAATATTTCAAAAAGATAATTAAAATGCAATCACATCTACGCAGACGTGTGTAACATACGCACGTAAAATAATATTTTATTGGACCAACACAATGTTTCAATAACGAAGTAACTTAGTAATAAAAATTCGCTGCGTTATAATATTAAATTCTTTTAAAATTTTCGAAGTGCAAAAATTCTCCGTCATTAAATTTGGTAAAATTTGGGAAGTACAGATAAGGCTACGCTGAGATACAGAATTCAATAAAACGGGCAAAAACTTTTAATGTATTAGGTACGAATAAAAATAAAAATCTATCTAAGACAGACTTTTTTGGAAAGGCAGGTAAGTTTAATATTTACGTAGGATAACATAAATAACTGTGTGGCTTGCGTGAGGGTCGGTTTCCACCCAAGTGCTCATTATGCTACCTCTATCACGGTCTGACGGTCAGAAGGGTGCCATCTAATCAATCATCACCATCTTCCACCTCACCATGCTTTCTCTGATGAATTCAGAACTTAATTATTTCCGCTTAACAAGGAAACTTGGCAAACGTTCGGTTTCACCGTAAACTTAAATGAAAGTATTGCAATTTATTTTATGAAACCACTTACAACTTTACCTGGGTATATTTCTCCAAGTTTATCGTCCAAATGAATCGTTTACGTAATTTCATGTTTCTATTTGCTTGGAAATGGTTTAATGTCTCATTCCAAATTCAAACATTACTTTACTTCACATTATTTCGTTATTTAAATATCAAATAAATTGAATTAATTATTCTGTTACGATCGCAGTGTATCTTTCTTTGGGATTTAACGCAGAACACAAAATAACTTCCATTAACGTCTGCTTGTCCGAAACTGGGGCACTAGAATGTAATTATTATTATACGAATTCAAAACTAAGGGTCTTTAAATAGTCTAGATAGTACTGTGCTTGAAATATTTTAATGGATTATATTTATTTGCAAAAACTAACGTCGGGATGACAGAGTGTCAACCAATTAGTATGCTATGAAATTGCCGTCCTGAGGCTCAAAACAAGTGAAATGTAATCAATGAATGCATAGTGATAGGTAATGGAGAATGACAAAAATGTATAATGTTTGTCAAGCGCTATCCAAATGTTACATGTACAATCCCTAGCCATCTGGCTTCTCGACCATCGAAATTGCTGACAGCGATAACGATTCAACGACCAGAATGTCCTTGGGATCGACCACGTGATGGAAGCGATATCAATCCTATTGGTATGCATTTTGGCCTTTTTGACAATCACTATCTTAGAACTATGATAAAATAGCTTTTGTTTAAAGTTTATAAATAGCACGTTCTTGTACTTAACCTGAAATACATAATACATTTCAAACCAGAACAGAAGTATTAACAAGTAATGTTTTGCGTTAATTATAACTATCGTACGTAGTAGTGATTCTCAGACAAGGGGTTTTACAAGGAGGTCTACTGTTTCCTTGAAAACAATTATAATTACTGAACCGAACACTAAATTACACAAGATTTTCTTATTATAGCGACGTAGCAACATAAATTGGGCAGTTTAGCTTGAAGCGAGCAACATTATAATTTACGTTGTCATCGAAAATGTGTTGGTTAAATACATTAATGTGGGAATGTATGAATGTAAGGTGTTAGTTAAGTGGCAACACTTATTGAATAAGGGAATGTAAGATGATTGAGTGACAACACTGGGTGAAAGAGCGAGTACGTGAGAGGACGCGATTTTTAAGACGAAAGACGTTAAGTTGTAAAAGGGGAATTGTAAAGTAATTTTCTGAAGAATAAAATATAAGAAGTGAAGTTCGCTCAACAAGTTTTTATTTCGAAGATCCCATAATAAACACACTACATTTGGGGGCTCGTCCGGGATTTCGAAAATAAAAGTTTTACGAAGCGAAGCAAAGTGTGGCCGCGTGGCGGGTTTGAAGAAAGAAAACCAACCACAATGACGTCGGCCGAACAACGAGCGAAGACGGATGCAGTAACAGGTTCCACGCTTCAAATGAGCGCGGACCTGGTATCAAAATTTAACGGCCAGAACAAATCTTATCCGGCATCACGATGGGTTCAGGAGATGGAAGACAACGCCTTGATCTTCGAGTGGACCTCGATGCAACAACTGCTGGTGGCGAGGCGTGCTCTGGTAGGCACCGCGGCACTTTGGCTGAAGTCGGAAAGGCCATTCAAGACATGGAATGAGTTGAAGGAGGAATTACTCAAGGAATTCGCAGACACCACAGACCAAAAGACGATCCATGAGATGATGAGCGCCCGAAAGAAAAGGAAGGACGAAACGTGTAGGGATTATTTGCTCGTCATGAAAGAGATGGGCAAAAGAGGTAAGATGCCCGATTATGTAGCGATAAAATATATTGTGGACGGTATCGTCGATTCAGAATTACATAAAATGATGCTATACGGTGTGAAGACCTATCCCGAGCTGAAAGATAAACTGAAAATATACGAGACTATAAAAGAAAAAGTCGAAAACGTCAAAAAGGAGGTGGTCGTGAAAAATGATAAGCCGAGTTATAGTAGAAAGTCATCGCGTTGCTATAACTGCGGGGAACCCGATCACTTGTCATCCGAGTGCCCGAACAAGACTCAGGGACGAAAGTGCTTTAGGTGTAATAATTTTGGACATGTCGCATCAAACTGCAAAGCCGGTAAACATGAAGAAAAAGTTGTGTCATCATCAAAATGCAAGTCATCATCACCATCAAGGCAGGTACAGCAGGGCTCCCAACCGAAAGAAACTTATTTTAGTTCATCCGGTTCGCCGCTAGAAGTCGATGGCAGCACTGTGCAGGTGCTACAACAAAGTTCGAATTGCCGTGATGTTGGCACTAACGATTCTTTTAATAATGACAGTTATACTTGTAAACAAGCGCGTAATATTTCGGAAAAACCGTTGAAAACAGTGAAATTAGGTGACAATATTCTAATTACGGCATTGATAGACAGTGGCAGTGATATAAACTTAATGTCGAAGCAGTGTTACGATATATTAGGGTCGCCAACATGTGATACCAACAATAAAGTTACGATGTCAGGTTTAGGTTCAGCAAAAGTGTTCTCCACGGGATATTATAAAACGAATATTGAAATTGATGATTACAGGTACATGAATATAGGTTTCCACATTGTTCCGGAAACATGTATGCCCTTTCAGTTGATAATTGGTCAAGAGTTTTTGAAGAATGTGTTGTGTGTATTGAATGGAAGTTTGGTATGGATGAGACCAATAGATGAAGAATGGTTAGGTAGATTAAATTGTTTTCCCTGTGTTTCAGATAGTATAGGTTATAATGGCAGCGAACAACTGAAGAGCCAAGTGGTAACTTTGATCGAAAACTACCATCCAAATCAAACAAAGGATATTCCCATTCAACTGAAGATAGTTCTTAAGGACGATGTTCCCATTGCACAAAGACCACGTCGAATTTCATTTGTGGAACAAGAAGAGGTTGACAGACAGGTAGCGGAGTGGTTAAACCAAGGCATCGTTAGGGTAAGCTATTCAGAATATGCTAGTCCCCTGGTACTGGTGCGGAAGAAAGATGGCACCACCCGTATTTGTGTAGATTATAGACGGCTCAATGAGAAGATAGTGAAAGATGAATTCCCACTTCCGTTGATAGAAGACTATATTGATAAGCTGGCAGGTGCCAAGATTTTCAGTGTTTTAGACCTGAAAAATGCGTTTTTTCATCTTAAGGTTTATGAAGACAGTGTAAAATACACATCATTTGTTACACACAATGGTCAATACGAGTTCTTGAGAGCACCGTTTGGTCTGTCTGTGTGTCCTAAGTACTTCATGCGTTTTATCACCTATGTTTTCAGAGATCTAATAGCAGAAGGAAAAGTGATGATCTTCATCGATGACATCTTGATTCCGGCAAATGATGAGTATCAAGCTGTGGAAAGACTAAAGGAAGTTCTGGAAGTAGCATCCCAGTATGGATTGCAGTTCAGCTGGAAAAAGGCAGTCCTGGTATGTCGTAAAATCACTTACCTTGGTCATGTGATCGAAGATGGGAAGGTGAGGCCTTCCAGTGACAAGACTGATGCAGTGCTTAAGTTCCCAGAGCCAAAGACGGTAAAGCAGTTACATAGTTTTGTTGGTTTAGCCTCATACTTTAGAAAGTACATTCAGGATTTTGCATTAATAGTTAGTCCATTGACTAATTTACTGAAGAAAGATTCAAATTTTAAATTTAATGATGATGAGTATCGTGCCTTCAATACAATTAAAAATAAGTTGTCTAATGATCCGGTGTTAAAGATATTCAATCCAAAACTATACACAGAGTTACACACTGATGCATGCTGTGTCGGTTATGCAGCTATACTTATGCAGCGTAGTGTGGATGATCAGCAGTTACACCCTGTCTACTACATGAGCAGAAAGACAACAGATGCAGAGAGCAGGTATACAAGCTATGAACTTGAGGCATTAGCAGTCATTGAAGGTGTCAAAAAGTTTAGACATTATCTATTTGGTAAGCACTTTAAGATCATAACAGACTGTAGAGCTTTTCAAATGACTTTAAAGAAAAAGGAACTGGGTATGTCAACTAGAGTGGCCAGATGGATTTTGTTTCTTCAGGATTTCGACTTTACTGTAGAACACAGAGAAGGTTCTAGTATGCGACATGCTGATGCACTAAGCCGTAACCCTTATGTAGCAGTTATCAATGAGTTGTTTGATGGTATTAGAAAAGCTCAACAAGCAGATGAAGGTTTGAAAGCCATTACAAGTATTTTGCAGAGTGCACCATATGAAGATTATTTGTTAGACAATGGTCTTGTCTATAAAGGAGCTGACAAGAAGTTAGGGGTTCCACGAAGTATGGAGGATGAAATTATCAATAGAGTTCACCAAAATGGTCATTTTTCCAAAAAGAAGATGTTAGAATTGCTTGATAAGGATTATTTTATAAAAAACGTTTGTAAAAAAGTTGAAGATTTTCTATTAACATGTATTCCATGTTTGTTAGCGAGCAGAAAGGAAGGAAAACAAGAAGGATTCTTACATGTGATTGACAAAGAAGCTATACCTTTGCATACCCTGCATGTTGATCACATTGGACCGATGTCAGACACAAAGAAGCAGTACAATCACATCTTGACTGTAGTGGATGGATTCACTAAGTTTGTCTGGATTTTCCCAACAAAGAGCACTACGAGCAAAGAAACGTTAGATAAGCTACGTATTCATCAACAGCAATTTGGTAATCCAAGTAGACTTGTTACAGACAGAGGAACAGCTTTCACTAGTTCTGAGTTCCAGGATTACTGCAAAGAAGAAGGGATAATGCATGTGAAAATAACCACAGGAATGCCAAGAGGTAATGGACAAGTTGAGCGTATACATAGAATAATTATTTCAGTCCTGTCGAAGCTGTGTATAGAAAACCCTATATTGTGGTACCGGCATGTCAGTCGTATGCAACGAGCTATCAATAGCACTTATCAGAGGAGCACAGGCACAACACCACATGAGCTTCTAGTTGGAGTGAAAATGAAGACTAAAGAAGATGTCAACATTTATGAGTTGCTGCAGCAAGAAGAAAGGGACAGCTTTATTCTAGAAAGAGATGAGCTCAGGCAGAAGGCTAAGGAACAAATATTAAAAGTACAAGAAGAAAATATTAGAAACTACAATAAGAAGAGGAAGAAGAGTGTTGAATATAATGAAGGAGATAAAGTAGCAATAAGAAGAACACAATTTGGAACAGGTTTGAAAATCAAACCAAAGTATTTTGGCCCTTACAAAGTTACCAAAGTGAAGGGAAAGGATCGCTATGATGTAGAGAAGTGTGATAGTAGCAGTGAAGGTCCAAATAAGACATCAACTGCGGCTGACAGTATGAAGTTGTGGCCAACAAGTTATGAAAGGTGAGTGTTACTATGTTATGGTGTGTAGTGTAAGGAATGTATGCGTGATGATGAATGAATGAATGAATAGTTTTAAGGTGCAAAGTTTTATTGTAAACATTTTCTTTTTCTGGATAAAAAAAGGAGACACGTTTGCAACCAGGTTTTTTTTATTTTTTATATGTAAGCTGTTTATGTGCTGGTCTAATCTGTCTTATTTATGGAAAATAAATATGTACACGATGTAATGACGCTGTTAGACTGCTTATTGTTGTTTTGTAAGTAATGATGTAATAAAATAAAATAAAAAATCTTCTCTACTTAAATAAGTCTTATGATGTTAAAGTTAAGTTGCATTGGAACTACAAAATGTTGTATGGTATTTAATCATAAGTTAATTTTATTGTGTTATAAATTGTTAATGGTATGTATGTGTTTATCTGTTACAGTGGTGAGTGTATGTGGACGTAAGCAGAGCCAAGCATGACTGGGGACAGTCATGAAAGTCAGAATGGCCGAATGTGGGAATGTATGAATGTAAGGTGTTAGTTAAGTGGCAACACTTATTGAATAAGGGAATGTAAGATGATTGAGTGACAACACTGGGTGAAAGAGCGAGTACGTGAGAGGACGCGATTTTTAAGACGAAAGACGTTAAGTTGTAAAAGGGGAATTGTAAAGTAATTTTCTGAAGAATAAAATATAAGAAGTGAAGTTCGCTCAACAAGTTTTTATTTCGAAGATCCCATAATAAACACACTACATTAATATGGAGGGCGAAGCTCTTCTTGTGTAACTTAGTTGCATTCAGCTAGTGCATAATAACTTATATACGGGTATGTAGCTAGTTATAGCAAGGCTAGCAGTATAGTTGGGAACTCAACATTATCATGTCCGTAGTAGAGGCTGTATCTACTCCATTGTTCTAACTATACACCGATAAATTGTATCGCGTCGATCCGATAAATAAAACAGTATCAATTTGTATAGATAAGATTAAAAAAAAAACCGACGGCTTTTTGTGATTTTTCATTAATTTTTAATTTTATCTTTACAAATCGATAGATATTCAATCTTTTTTATATTTATCGATCAATATTCTTACTGTTTCATGTAACGGATCGACCCTCCGCGGGATTTAAACGACCAAAATTTAAATATTTATGTCTGACAACCAATCTTACTAAGGAGTATCGTGTTATTTATTTATTTATTTATTATATTCTTTATTGTACACCACAAAAATATATACACAGGACAAAAAACATAAAATCAAGTGTACAATGGGCGGTCTTATCGCAGAGGGCAATTTCTTACAGACAACCTTTGGATGGACTGAAAGAGAGGAGAGAGTGTTACCCAGGTTGTTGTAACGACCTTTGGGTTGAGATCAGACAGGCAGTCCTTTAGTGTAAAATTCCGGTTCACCTGCTGTATCTATTTTGATTGGAAGCTAACGTAATAGGCCTTTGTGATGATGATTGTTTAGACATTGCATTGATCAAATATCAACTACATGGAAGTTGAAATAAATCTTTTTTTTTTTCAATCTGTGAAGAGTTATTTGTATCAAGTTATACGAAGACTACTTATCAAAGAACACAGGTATTATTGATGTGTAGGTTTGTAAGTTCAAAATCTATAAAGACTTTGAGATACCGGAGTATTCAAAGTACCTACACCACATACAAGACACTTTATCAAAGCTACCAAGAATCACAAATGACATAAAACTTAAAATGGTTGATCTCAATATCACAAGTCCATTTGTCCGTTCTATTTACGTCACTGTTTCCACACGAACGACTTTCGCATAGAAAATAGACCGGCGCCTCTTGCTTGATTCACCAAATTCTATTTGAATCAGTGAATGTTACGTTGGTCTAAAGTAATGCGGTGTGCGGTGGTCATCCATCAAACAGCGGTTTGTCGTGTTTTGTTTCTTGTGTTGTAGGTGTATTGGAAATGAATGTTGAGAGTATCATTTACTTAGTAATGTTCTATGTTAATCCTGATATGGGATCGGTTTATTTTCTTTTCTTTTTTGTTTCAAAATATCGTATAGATATGTAGTTAAGAGTAAGATTAAAAGCTTCCATAGACAGGTGTAGTTTTTATTCCAATGAGATTACTGCCGTGGAACAATTCTTATAAAAATGGTCTTTCAATCATTGTTGTAGCGTGTTGCGGCACGCCTATCTGCGAGAGTCTTAAGGTATGTCATGTATTGCCTTTATTTATGGGCATAACAACGGTAGGTGGCTTTATAAAGTCCTGCGAGCTTTTAAATTGATAGATAGAGTATTAGTAGTAGTCAATTCTCTCTTAAAGCACTTTTAGGCATGGTAAAATTAAATCGGCTTCATTGGAAAAACGACGTTCTTACTTCGGCAAAAATCTTTTTAGTATTCATCAGGGATAATCCTTTAAAATAAAGAACTGAGACAAAGTGTCGAAGTTATCTGAGTCCTAGCTTAGGGTGTCATTGAGTTAATACAATTTCAAATTCAGTTATTTATTTAAGGAATTTCGACGCAAAATACTACATTTTGATGGTGCGTGTTTAGTAAACGTGATGTTTTCTTGAAATTAGCACATCTGAATAGAGTTGTGTTGATGATTCTATAGGTATCCTACTTTAGATGTTGGTTATCCAATCATACATAAACGGTACAACGGATTTGGTACACGTGTTGACTGTGGTCTACCCTAATCTGGAGGAATAGGGCTGGACGTAATCCTTCCGGTCATTTGCCACATCCTCAACTTTTCTGCGTCCAGTGGCGTCTTTCCATGTTCATGGAAAGATGCTCAAATTATTCCATTACGCAAAAAATCCAATCCCACATCCTTTTCTGAATACCGTCCAATATCCGTCCTACCATTCCTGTCCAAAGTCCTGGAACGATTAATCCATGACCAAATTAGCACTTTCCTATCTAAAAATAATCTCCTCAATCCCTTCCAGTCCGGCTTCCGTCCTGGTCACAGCACTACCACAGCCCTTCTCAACATTACGGATGATATAAGGTCAGCCATGGAAAACAGTAATCTGACGGTATTGGCATTACTAGACTTCAGTAATGCTTTTAATGCTGTCGATTTCGATGTGTTGCTTGGCATTCTCTGCTCTCTTAATATATCTCCATCGGTAATTGACTGGTTTCGTAGTTACCTGTTCGGTCGCCGGCAACGTATATGCATTGGAGAGACAATGTCTTCCTGGTGTAGTACTTCAGCTGGGGTACCACAGGGTGGCGTTTTATCCCCTTTACTTTTCGCAGTTTTTATAAACTCAATCTCCAGTGAACTAACATCTTCCTACCATCTTTATGCGGACGATCTACAAATTTATTCGCGAGCTCCTCTCGGACATCTGTCTGAGGCTATCGTAACAATAAATCGTGATCTGGCCCGCATATGCGAATGGAGCAAAAGATATGGACTTATGGTTAACCCTACAAGGACGCAGGTTATTGTGGTGGGCAGTTCTAGAATGGTTTCAAGAATCGACTGGACGACTCTTCCCCAGGTTATTTTCGATAACTCAGTTATTCCATTCTGCGAGAAAGTGAAAGACTTGGGGATATTCATTGATAGGAACTTTTCTTGGACTGCCCAACTGCAAGAGGTTAGCCGCAAGATATTTGCATCTGCTGCGTCTTTGAGGAGACTGCGTAATTTTCTTCCGACTGCCACCAGGATTGCGCTTGCACAATCTCTTCTTCTACCCATCCTTGATTATGCTGATGCCAGCTATCTTGACCTTACTCAAGAACAACTTGAAAAACTTGAGCGGCTTCAAAATGTTTGTATAAGGTTCATATTCGGTTTGCGAAAATATGATCATGTTTCCGAATTCCGTAAGAAGCTCAAGTGGTTGCCAATTCGCCTTCGCCGGAATGCTCATATTCTTTCACTTTTATATAATGTGCTCTTCACTCCTTCCACCCCTCTTTATCTTAAGAAACGTTTTCAGTTTCTCTGCGATTCCCACACAAAATTTCTTAGGTCATCGGATAACTTACGACTTCAAATGCCAATGCATTCCACGAGTTTTCTGGATAAATCCTTTACTGTCCAGGCTACTCGTCTGTGGAATGCGTTGCCAGACTCAATCAAACGCGCTCAATCGTTGCCTGTGTTCAAAAGACTCGTGAGGGAGCATTACCTGTCGCTGTGATTATGAATTAATTGTCATAATTTTATTTATTGCCTTTATATTTTAGTATGTATGTATTTATGTATATATTAAATAGCATATGTATTATGTATCTGCATATCTTTTATAATATAATTTTTGTAACACTAGTATTGTCACACCAATAACAGCCCCACTTCGTGTCCAGCAATTACTGTCCATACCTGGTTGCCTGGAAGAGATCGCGGAATGCGATAAGGCCGCCCATTGTATGTGTTTTTAGTTTTAAGTGTCCTTTATAAATGTAACTTATGGTGTACAATAAAGTATATAATAAATAAATAATAATAAATAAATAAATACCCGTGACAAAAAAATCTATGTCATAATGGTAACTTCCCGTGGGATAAATTTCGGAGTTACCGGGGGCGCGGGATGGTATCCTATAAATGCATATTCGTTACTCTCGCGAATCACATTTTCGTCATAGCTAGTGATGGGTTCAAATCTTATTTAAAACAATGCTAGTTGTGAGATTCTTAAGTAACTTACTAATATTATAAATGTGAAAGTTTGGATGTATGAATGTTTGTGTGGATGTAAGTTTGTTACTCAATCACGTCAAACCGTCTGAGCGGATCTGGATGAAATTTGGCACAGTGATAGATTATAGTCTGGAATAGTACATAGTCTTATATTTATCCCGGTATAATGTTGCCTTGGGATGATAAAACACTTTCCACGCGGGTGAAGCCACTGTGCAGAAGCAAGTATATGTATAAAATGCGAAGTTGACTGATTTCATTCAATTTTGAAGCATAAAGTTGATATAATTATTTCTCTACGCTGCATGAATCATGAAAATAAAGTATCATTACATATTTCAACTTGCGTGAGTAATAAAAACTCAACATACACACGTTTACATCGAGTCTAAGTGTAGCGGAACTTATACAGAGCAACTTTTCATGTTTCGCAATTTCATAGCAGGAGTGTTACGTATGTTTGTATCAACAACTTTAGAGGACGAAGATCGCTTCATGTTCTGACTTTTCTACATGATTATAGAATCTTCTAGTATGGTTGGTACTAGAAGTATGTCCATTCATTCATCGAAATACTTTGTTACCTTTAAAAATAATTATGCCTTTGGATTTTTTTTTATACTTACAAAAAAAAACGTTTACCCCTAATTTCTGAATTAAAATTGAGAATTTGAGATTAAGAAAGTGACCAACTGTACTTTTTAGGATTCCGTAGCCAAATGGCAAAAACGGAACCCTTATGGATTCGTCATGTCTGTCTGTCTGTCGGACTGTCTGTCTGTTTGTCTGTCCGTATGTCACAGCCACTTTTTTCCGGAACTATAAGAAATATGCTGTTGAAACTTGGTAAGTAGATGTATTCTGTAAACCGCATTAAGATTTTCATACAAAAATAGAAAAAAATACAATAAATTTTGGGATGCCCCATACTTAGAACTGCAACATAAAATTTTTTTTTCATCAACCCCATTCGTGTGGGGTATTTATGGATAGGTCTTCAAAAATGATATTGAGGTTCCTAACATAATTTTTTTCTAAGCTGAATACAGACACTTCCAAAGTGGTTAAATGTGTGTCCCCCCCCCCTGTAACTTCTAAAATAAGAGAATGATAAAACTAAAAAAAATATATAACGTACATTACCATGTAAACTTCCACCGAAAATTGGTTTGAACGAGATCTAGTAAGTAGTTTTTTTTTAATACGTCATAAATCGTAAACCGCAATTTACCAAGTACGGTTTACCAAGACCCTTCGTGCGCGAGTCCGACTCGCACTTGGCCGGTTTTCTAATTTTGGCTTTTCATAAAGTTTGACAAGTATTAGATACTTGTCAAACTATAAAAGCTTGAAAAACAGCTGGCAGTCATAGTGGACCTTGATCAGCAGTGTGATGGTACAGGCTGATTGTTGAAGCCATTTTAGAACGCGACTAGTTACGTCAACGTCATCGAGAGCAGCTGTCAAATAAAATAGCGTAGGTTTTTCCGTCTGGATTCTGTAAATTCACCACCGGCCATCAGCGTCATAATTTGGCAATTATAAAACTCTTTTCTTCTTACCTACCGATCAATCTCCTTCGTTTATCCTCTGTAACCCTGACATTGGCGGAATTGTGTAAATTATACACATCTGGTGCCATTCAAACAAGAAGTGAAGTGAAAATAGCGTAGCAATACTATAATATAGTAATTGCTATGCAACCGCGTAGCTCCTACCATATTTTTAACCGACTTATTTCTTAGAATCTTTTCTTTATCATGTAGACCTTCGTTGTTATTTCAAAGTCACGTACCTCTATTTAGTCAAAGCCTAGAACCCTATACTGTGGCCGCGTTCGGATCCCATAAATACCTATATACCCATACATTTTTATGGGTATATAGGTACATAAATACATCATCTTCCATGTATTTTTAGTTCTTTTCAATATTATTCTTGGTAAACGATGGGCATTGTATGCGGCTCATGGAGCATCAAATTGCCCAAGACATCTGTTGTTAAATTTTGTGACGCGTTGCCAATATTATAAAGATGGGCTTTTGATTTGACGAAAGTTATGGTCTTGAACAAAATAAAATTCAAGTTAGGAGGGACCAGATGTCTAGGAACTGTTTTTTGATGTTGAATGAAAACAAGCGGTATTTTTCTATAGCCAAAAAGTGACAACACAAAGTTTTAGGCAAACTATCATTAAATGATTATGAATCGTAACAGCTTGTTTTGTAGATTCTCCCTAATCAAATGACGTGCGTTTTTGTATGTATATATGACAGATAAAGTCCATCACATAAAGTAACCATGTAACCCATTGTGCCCAGACAGAACAAGACCAAGAAATGATTACATAAAGTTAAAGTTACCTGCACAGACAAAGTAGCAAAATGATGTGACTGACTTAGCATAAACGTAACTGAAAATCATGCCTGTTGTCCCCGAAGGGTTAGACCGACAGCACACAAAAACTTCGCCAGTTATATATTATCCTAGTATGAACATTTCAAGCTTTGCAACTACGATAAAAAAAAAAATATGACATACATGCAAACCAGCCAAAGACCTCTCTGATCTCAATGATCTCAATGATCTCTAAATTTCTGTTTCGATCACTTTGTATGAAACTTTTTATTGCTTCCGATTTGGCTGAAACTTTGCAGGCATGTTTTTGATAACAAATAATTAAGATCTACATATTTATTTAGATTATCTAATGGGATGAGTTTTCGTAACTCACAATATGGGCAAAATATAAAAGGTGCCAATATATTAACAGGTATGAGAAAAAGGGAAAGCGTGTTCACACGTCGAATCCCAATAACCTCCACTGAGCTATCATTTCAATTCAAAAGACTCTAATCAAACTTAATTTTGCTATTACTATTAACAAAACTCAAGGGTAGCAGTGGTGCATTTGGAAAAGCCATGCTTTACCCACGGCCAGCTACATGTAGCTGCTGATGTTCCCGTATATCCAGGGTCCAGAATGTGTATGTATTAGCCTCAAATGGAAACATAGTATATAGCAGAAGCTGCAGGTAATAGCAGAAGTATACAATTCCGACTCCGTATTGCAACTGAATAATTCCAGATAGAAAAACACAATAGACATATTGATATTGTTAGACACGGAAATCTAACTTAGGGCTTCACGGTCAACAGTAGCGTTTACGACCAACAAGGCAGTATTAGCTTATTAACAAGTTCTAAATTCAACAGAGGCTCGCTCATCAAACCAGCGTCCATGGCTTCTAAACGCTCTATTCCTCATGGCTCGCTGTCACCTCCTGCAAAACAATCGCCCTGAAACTCGTGCGGTCCTGTTAGAAGCAGCTGGCCTCGCTCGTTCCTACGGCTACCATGAAGTTGCCGACTTCTATGACACAGTAAGCTTCTTAAAACTTTGAGCACATTGTTTTAATTTGAAATTTCATAGCGTAGAGAATATTGTTGGACGTTTAAGCCAGTTAGACGGCTGTTTTGCTATAGTTTCTAAGCTAAACTATATTGCCTTGTGGCTCTTGAAGCGTACCTTAATCTTTATATGTTTTAAAAGATTATTTGTCGTTGCTTTGTTTTAAATAATCTATGAAACCTTTTATTATAATGGCCCAGACTTTTTGAAGTTAAAATCTGTCGTACTCATCCAATTAGACTCTAAAAGAAATTCAATACAAACAAGCCTGATAGACAGCAAAAAGGACAAAAATCTTTGCCTAAAATCCTCTCGTAATTCGCTTTTGATAAGCTAAGTGCTACATGGTGGACCTAAGCCGGGCAAGTCTGAAAGTATCAGAAAATAAAAGAAAACGGTTAACATTTTTAAAAATTAATTTCTGTCCAGTGAATTTTATGCTACTGTTTTTGTATAAAAAATACTTTTGCCAACGAAAATATATTGTGCGATTGTGGACTCAGTTTTTTTTTGACAGATTTTATTATCACAAATAGCCACTTTGTAAGGAGGTTTATTTACGGCGAAACACAGGTTTAAAATAAATAAGGCTATTGCAGGAGTTATATCATATTGAGGACTGTTTTAATCGACAATTTATACAGATTGAAATAGGTATAAAATTTTTAAAGAGTTATAAGTGCCACGAAAAAACAAGACAAATAAGACATCTTATAATAAGACATAGCTTCAGCGTCTTTTAGGCCGGCTATGGCAAAAATTTGAGATATATTTTACAAAATGACACCAGTCTAACGATCACTTTAGTACTTAGCTAATCAACAACCTAAATGTTTTATTAATAGAAAAATAATACACAAAATCAAATAACCAAACATTTATTTACCAGTGTGTGAACGTATCATTGGAAGGTGAAGTTCTTGCTGCAGCTGCGCCTTTGGAGAAACGTGAGAAGGAGCTGGTCAGCTTGATGCAAGACGATGACTTACGATCAGCTGCCCAACATCTCTTCAAACGGATGTCTCTCATACCAGCGTCCAGGTCAATATTCTTTACTTATTGCTGCGAAAGGGAGTCATTTGTAAACTTTCAAATGAAAGAATCAATAACATGTGTGAAAAACAGTCCGGTTCCTATAAACCTAGGCTTTCCCCAAGATCTGTTATACAGATAAAGTTGAAATAGTAATTTTTTCGAACGATATTTATAGCTGGGTAAAATTACGATAGTTTATAGGTATAATCTGATGTTATTTATATTTCTAACTGAACACACTAAACACACAGAAATACCAGTACTATTTGTAACACACGCGCTATACCTGTGTACTACTTTATTTGATTTTGTTTGATTTGATTATTTCCTAAACTAGGTACAAAAATAACATCTTCTCATCTCATGTATCCCAACCTATAATGTGTTGTTGTAATAATCCTTTGATTTCATTTTAACTACGCTCATTCATCATTACCAAAACAGATACAACCACTACATACAACGCGTGAAAACGTGGGTGCATTTCACGATTGCAAGCGAACTTGTGAGTGTCTTGCGAACATGTATGGTACGCTCCACCGGAGCAGCTAATATGCAGACGTACTTGCATATGTATGTATGGGTTCCTATCAGAACGTGATTGTATAGACCTGTGCAGTTCCTGAAATATGCGGTTCGTAGTCGAGCTACGTTGTGCGTTGCGTTTACTACGGCACTCATCGCTCCCTCCTCAATGCTTCGGTGCTTTTCTGATGGATCATAGTGATGATAAGTGTGGAGAGATTGTTTCATACCAAAAGACAAGTTGTTATTCGCATAGGTGAGAACCTACACTCACTAGTGAACCTCACTAGGCACCTCTGCGGAAGACCAAAGTGTCTATAGCTTACATTTGGGGTACCTTAAGATTTCTATAGTACGTCTAAGTACGACGCGTCTTTGTGACCTTCTGTTATGTTCCATTCTGTGCCTTAGACCAATTAATCTTATCTGGTGTTGATTACAGGCGTTTCTCGATAATGCCCGGTGCTCGGGTTGAAGACAGTGCACAGAGCTCGGCCCGAGGTGCCAATAGAAGGATATCTATCATGCCGAGAGCTGCAATGCCATCTATGATGGCCAGGAGGACGCAACATCCTTTGGGCTTCCAGGATTTTGATTTTTGATTCATGTTTACAAACGACTCACCAATATGACAGTTTATTCATATTCATAAGACACGTATTAAATGTTATTGAAGGTGATTAACTATAACACAGCAAAATATCACAGTTTTATAGGAACTTACACGAATATTTTATAGATAAATATTTGAAACCAGTGGACTAGTGAAACTTTTATTTTAAACTGCTCAACAGCAAGGGATTATTATAACCACAAGTGATAGATAAGACAAACAAGCCTCTCAATTATATCTTTTGAAATTGTTACTTAAGTCCTCCAAAGATACTCTCCATAATATTTCAACTAAAGTATGTTAAAAATGGTATAACAAAATCCTTAAAATTATGCGAGTATGAAGAGAGTGGGATACATTAAACATTTGAAAAGAAAAGGGCACGAGGATTTCCACTTGGAAACTTTTACATCCATTATAATATTAATGAACCTGTCACGAATAATAAGGCTTTTATTTTGTATTTAAATATTTTTTGTTTAACTTTTTGCCTTGCAATGAAATCTAAATTAGTGATGACGTTATTTTGTAATTAGCTTGGATCTTTTATACATTATTCGGTTTGTTATTCTCGTATTAAATTTAATTAATTTCAAGGGTTTTCATTATTTTCTTGATATTTACTAACCCCATTTATTTAAAACGTAACATTTTATTTGAAGTTATTTGCAAAAAAAAAACAACATATTCATAGGTAGGTGTATCTTAAAATGATAGGTCCTTGTAGTAAGTTTCAGTATAGTTGTCTTGTATAGCGCAGTGGTCGCCCAATGGTAACGGCCGTGACTTACAAGTTGTAGTTCGTGAGTTCGAACCCAGGCAGGCTCTTTACTTTGTATAGGTTATTTTATCACCACTGCTCTCAAAACGATGAAGGAAAAACCGGAATGTCCTAGAACCAAAAAAAAAGCCTATTAATGTTCCCACTGCTGGGACACAGGCCTCCTCTCTGTGAGAGGGGATGGGCCGTAATCCACCACGCGGGCCCAGTGCGGGTTGGTGGATGTCACATGTCTTCGATTTTTTTTAAACAACACACATTTTTTTATTTAAAGTACCGCATTGGTTGCTGTTTTATTTTGGCTACCAATAACCGCAGTTACATAACATTTAAAGGGATATTTATTAATATTTGCAATTATCCGTCTTTTAGAAACCAAGGGTCTTATCATGACGTGTCAATACTACATGGTGTGACCACGGAAAAAGGACAGAGCTATTTGTTTTGTATAGCTACGTCTCTCTCTCACAGTGGAACCATGATAGTTTTGATAGATCATGGTAAGGTTCCTGGTCCTATAAACAGGTATTATATTTAGACATTATCTTTGGCTCGTGAATGCTTTCATTGCCTTAACTAATCAACACACAATTAAACTTTTAACGGCGTTCACAAAATCATGTGCGTATAATCAGTTCTGCATTAAATAAACAACATACAGCAGCACTTTAATTGTTTGACATCCGATTTAGCGTCGCGTCGATAGAGCCAGACGGCGGGAGTAGGGAACATTGAAAGTCTTATTTAAATCGGCTGGTACGCAACGGGTTAGCTTTGAAATGCGACTTCACTTACGGTAGCGGGAATGCAGTTAGTTAAAAGTAGGTGTGGGTGCAGATTGATTTAAAGTCTTCTTTAAGTATTTGTCTCTTCGATGGGAACGCTGCAGTATAAGGTGTCGCACATACTCGTAATCGTAGGTAATACCTATCTAGACGTCAAAAACGTCGCGACAGCGATTGGAAAAAGTGAAAAAATGCACGGGAATACCAAACACTATCGAAATATCATGTTACCAACCTCATTTTGGCATTTTGACCATCGCCATTGCTTATGGAATAAAACATTGACTAGAGCATCTGGTTGTATTTACGTCTATTTTGTTCCGTTACATTATGCGTCAGCGGTGAAATATTAAATGTATCCGGGACCGCAAACTGCATCTTTTTTATTCGTTGTCTTCATTTCTGAAGGTCGTGCCCGTCTTGGAACGCCTTAACGGAGTCACTGACGAGCTGCTTCCACGCCACTCTGTCTCTTCTCTTCTCAGGCAGTGGTCACCGTGAATCCTGTAATCGCTCTTATCAGTGTGCTTAATCCGAGTTTTTTAACGTACTCACTCGTGATAGCGTAAACGATCTCTTATGTCAAAATGTATACAAAAAAATAGGTTTTTCCTTACCGTCACCAGACGGTGCTTATTCAATTTCAATACAAATTAACGTTTACGTTAACGCCATCCAGCGTGAGACAAAACTCGCACTAAGGCCTCTGGTCTAACCAGCGAGTAGGTGAACGTCCTCGCGGTCTTTTACCTTCCACCTTTCCCACCATAACCAGTTTTTCGAGATTGTCTGGCTGTCTCCGAGCGATATGGCCAAAGTAACTCAGGACTCTCTGGTATGCTATCATTCTATCTTCATATCGTCTCTATCTCGTATCTGGATTTGATATTCGGCTGAATATACACACACTGACGACACACACACACACCTCTGATTACACTTTCGTTAGGGCTTTAGTTTAAGCAAAACATATTTCTACGAACTCAGTGGTGTCGGTAGCGACTTACAAGTTGTAGGTCGTGGGTTCGAACCCAAGCAGGCGCTTAACTTTGTGTAAATTATTAAGGAAAACATCGTGAGGAAACCGGCATGTCCTAGAACCAAAAATTCAAAGACATGTGACATCCACCAATACGCACTGGGCCCGCGTGGTGGATTACGGCCCATCCCCTCTAACAGAGAGGAGGCCAGTGTCCCAGCAGTGGGAACATTAATAGGCTGATGATGATGATGATACTTTTACTGTTTTTAGTGTTCCGTACCCAAAGGGTAAAAACGGGACCCTATTACTGAGACTCCACGGTCCGTTTGTATGTCTGTCACCAGGCTGCATCTCATGAAACGTGATAGCTAGACAGTTGAAATTTTCAAAGATGATCATGTGTTGCCGCTATAACAACAATTACTAATAACAGTATAAAATAAATATTTAAGTGGGGTTTCCATACAAAAAACGTGATTTTTCGCCGTTTTTTGTGATAATGGTACGGAATCCTTCGTGCTAGAGTCCGACTCGCACTTGGCCGGTTTTCGTATTTCTAATCTGCTAATGTTTGTATGTCGTTATGTAGCAATTAAATATTTTTGCTTTTTTTCTTTCTTCTTTTTAGCTGGTAGAAAATGGATTTGCATACTTCACCTACGCAAAAATATTATTCTTCACTGCAAGATTAACCGCAAGTCAAGATATATTATGCTATTGGTTATTGAAAATGCATTCAATAAATCAGAAACTAACGCGCGATAGATCATTGGGCACATTTATTTTACGATAGTTTTCATTTCAGAAACTGAGACATGGTAAAAATTTCTTAAAAATACGGACTACAATACCCGTTTCCTTTCTATAAAGGCTAAAGAAATCGTTTATAAGTCCCTAGAATAATATTATACTCATTATAGTACCAAACTTTGTCATTTCAGCGGTTTCAGCGAAGCGATCGTGATTGTAACCGACAATACATTTTTATCTCATCCCGCAAGCATCGCTGGTACATAATTACGGATGTATGTAAAGCCTCCGCGTCTTATCTTCCTTATTTCTATGATCCGAGGCTTGAATCATCCCCAACCCGTGGCTTGACAACGAACACGCAATTAACTTCCGGGTACAGTCACAATTATGTCGCAAGCTTTCGTTTCGCATGAAAAACTTACATATACAATCCCTATGACCCTTATGACATGGTAACAAAGATCAAAATCCAAAGTTATCCAACATAATTAGCTGTTGTGAGCTTTGAAACATTGTGAAGGGTTTTAATATTCAACCGTTGGTAGGAATGTCTTATCTGATGACGTAATACATAATTCGTGTTTAGAGGATTTATATTTTACAATAATGTGACGTTTCACATACAGGTTGAGATGATATTTCAATGTGGGATTGTGTGGGGGATTATACTTCGGTCTTTTGTTTTGTAATAATCGTGAACGAGTTTTTATTAACTAATTAAAATAAAAAATGTTACTCGCATTTTGACGACAGGCGAGTTGCTTCCGTAGATAATAATCCGAATGCTCAATTCAAAAACCTGCCCTCAAACTTTCTGGGTTTATCTTGGATATCAGTTATGATCGATCTGCACAGATTTACAGAAAAACACAATAACAAAGTGGGTGTTAAAAATGATTACCTCATTGCAAATGTACATACTTGCGTTTTCGTCACAACGCTTATAAATGTGAATGTTGGTAAGTTGCTCTAAATTGCACGTCTTTAATCCTTCTGTCAGATTATACACTACGCGCAGGAGTGCTGCGAGGGATGACGGAGAGACGCCTTCATCAGAGGCCTTAGTGCGAGTTTTTACTCACGCTCAATCGCGTTAACGTTAACGCCAATTTGTATTGAAACTGGATAAGCGCCGTCTGGTGACGGCAAGGCAAAACCCGTTTTTTTGTATACATTTTGACATAAGAGATCGTTTACGTTAACACGATTGAGCGTGAGTAAAAACTCGCACTAAGGGCACAGACGCGGCGTTACACGTTAACGTAATGTGTATACCTTGTCTTATACGAGAGTATAAGTAATTGTTCCTTTATTTATGAGGAAATAATCCTAGGTTTATTGGATGAAATACATTAAGAATAAAGTAACACCTTACTCAAATTTGGGGCAAGAAAAAGGGATAAATGGGAAAATAAAATAACTCAGTCTGCAGATAGTTGTAACGGGTGTGGCTGTTTGTATATGTGAGTTTATATATATGTTTGTAAAAACACACACAAGAAATTTCTAGAGTAAATGTTTAAAAAATCATCTTTTCATTTTCATAAAATTGACTGCCAACATTGATATATTATCAATGATTGCCAAGTACGTAATAGAATTAAAGGAATAGCTCCTAATTTTTTGGTACATTTTATAAAATAAAAACTTGATTTTTGGCAATAAAAGGATATTTTAGTCATCATTAATTTCGCTTAAGAAGTATTAAGAAATTTTTGACAATTTATCCTCTTATCTCTAATTACGATAAACGGCTTTCGTTGACCAATCAAATGGAGCATAGCGATTATGGCGAAAAAAAGAGCATTTCCTTGTTCAATATTCATTAAATTTAAATGAAGTAATACCAAAAAGTGGGTTTTATTCGCGTAACGCTAATTGGATATCGATATGACATTTATGACCCCAAACCCAGAGTCACTCAATAATTAGTACACCCACCGGAGATATTTAATGGAAAATTTTGTATTTATTGGGTTATTTAATTTAATTATTTTAATCTGCATTCGTAGATTACATCGGTTTCGATTAGTGCTAAATGGATATTTAATTAAACAATGATTTACAAAGCACAATCCTAAATTGAATGCCGTCAATAAAATGATAGATAAACAAAATAGAGTATTTAATTTTTCCTATTAAAACAATTTACATGATCAATGTATCATATTCTTCTTCTTCTTAGCGTGTCGATGACAAACAGACTCTTTTTAGTTAAATGCCTTGCCTGGCTCATAATTCATATATATTCATCATATTATGCAGAATATTCTTATTAGGTGTATAATTTGCAACGTTTCAACTAATACCAAGAATATTCAGGCGCGCAGACAGCGAAAAATTATGACAATGAGTTTTCATCAGAGCGTCTTTTGTTATTCTGATTGTATGTTGATGTAAATGAACGCTTCGTAGACAAGATGCGGCAACATTGGCAGCCATATTGCAGGGGTAGACAAAGGCGTGATAAACATGACGATAAAAAAATGACCCCACTCTATAATTACTTGTTTCAGGATGGGTTCATTCATTATTGCCACATTCATAACCGCCAACCATGGCATGACAAATTCGTAACGTTACACCGTATGATTAATATACAATTTGTAATTTCCTTTATTGTTGTCATATAATGTTGGACCCTTCCGGGGACGAATTAATCTGTCCTCTGTTCATTTGGAATAAAGAGATGTGTATTTGCAAACGAACATAAATCATTGTTCAAATTAATGCGGTGGATTGAGAAACATGACAATTTCTTTTCTTATTAGTTCTCTTGGGAAGTGGACGCTTCCTCATTAGAAAGCGCAGGATCAACGGGGATTAAGAGATTACATTAACTTGTCGCTGTCGTCCAACCGACTAATTATATAAATCCCTTAGTTGCTTCTTGCGACACCCTTAGAAAGGTATTCCCTATTCTTAGCTAGGGTCTCCCTGTTCTTAATAATAGTCGTACATATATGCCTACCTTACTTTTAAAGTATTTCTCCAATAGTCGACTCAATTAAACGTGTTTTAGACAAAAATTGTGGCAACAATTAAAGAAAAAGTGATTCATAAAAGGAGCACTTACCTACTCCGTAGCTGTTCTGTTTAAAACGGGTCACAAGTTTTATACTCTCATAGGTATAAAACCTATACGCAAACAAAACAAAAATCTGCCGTAACTTTTTTTAGAACATCGACTTACTGAATAATAATAAAAAATTGATATTCGGAGCCGCGTGCGGTTGAAATCCTGAACTTTAATTTCCTGTTGACAAACTCTGACGCGAGATTTGCTGTTTACCCACCCTTGATTCGGAACGTGGTAATATGCGGAAAACACGTGTACAATGTACCGCTTAAGTACGTGTCGTCACGTGACGAAACGAAATTGCCAATGAAATTGTGTCTCTGTAGTAAATATAAAAATTACATACGTTTGCACGATAGCGAAGAAAGATTTTGTAATGTAAACCATCTTCGCAAATGTTTGTTAATCATACTAATCTTATAAATGCAAAAGTATCTCTGTCTGTCTGTTTGTTTGTTACGTTTTCACGCCTCAATTTTGATGAATTTTGGCATAATTTTTATCCCGGGGGTACTTACCCCCAGGATACTACTGGTACTTACTGGGGATAATTCTGATTACGAGAGCTGAAAAAATTACCCATTTATGTCCCCAAAAACCATTTCATGTAGAAAAGGATTGATCTAAATAGCATAAGTGCGCAAAAAGGTTCGAAAGAAGAAAATACATTTTGTTGTTTAAATTTTTACTAATTTTTACCCTCTAATGGATACGAATAATGTAGAATTTCCCTCAAGTGCGTAATAAATGCTCGTAGAAAGGTCTAAGGTCTTAACCCTTGAGTGGGATGGTAATAAAAGCTTTTGGACAAAGAAAATTGACAAAGCAAAAAACGTAATTCTAAAAACGTTTAATCCGCATTCTTATCTCTTCTTCTTTTTTCCTGGCTTCGTCCGCGTAAAAAGTGTTTTATCATCCCAAGAGAATACAAACTATCCTTTGTCCTTCCTAGGGTCTGAAACTATTTCCATGCCAAATTCCATCTAAATCGGTTCAGTAGATCCAGACAACCCCCTACAACCTCACAAAATCACACATTTTACCTCTTTATAATATCAATCATAGTTATATAGCTAGTATAGATTGGTACTTTTTGAGAAACTCGAGACTTAGTAACAAAAGCCACACGTATCGAGTAACGCTTGTGGATGGGTAACCATCATAACATACCGAGATTTCTCAGTAGGTACCTTGGAAAACACTTCCCAACTATCATCAGTGTATCTTGGACTGTTGTTACGGGTAGTAAAAAGCCAGGAATATATGACACAGCTCTTGCCTAGAGCTATGGGAAAATGCTAGGCCGATTGATTGAATTGTAGAATAGAATAGTATAGAACACATTTATTCGACACATACACAACACAACAGCAACAGGGAAGAACAGTAACAAAAAGTACAAACAAGGTTCAAGAAGAACTGCGCTGGGCGCAATATAATATAAAATAAATAGAAAGCATATAATTTGAAATAATAAAAAGTATATAAAGTGCTGTATTATGACGGTACATGTTTCAAAATACCCCAAAGCATTCAAAACATATAAACTTCAATGTCATCCGGAGCACAGAAACAGTGACGAATGCCAGAGCATTCAAACCATTTAGGCACATCACTTAAATGATAACTTTCTACCCTAAATATGAAATTAAAGTCAAAATGGTTGCATATTCAATAATAAATATTAAATAAATATATTATATAATTGAATTAAATAATCGATGTATCAATGCTGATGTCATCAAATTTAATTTGGGAAGTCAAAACGAATTGGTACTTCGTAATCTTTCATTTGAGTATTTTTGCTAGTTTTTACTGTAATCTTCATTGCTATAATAATTCTTGAGGTAGGTTTATGACATTTAAGTATATTTAAACTTCATGCACATAGGAACAAGGGCGGACTATATCTTCTACTTTCAAGTTACGAATTGTCTAAAAAAATACCCAATTAACTGTCCCTAGATCAACAGAAAAAATTTAACACACTAAACACCTTACTTACAACACCAAAAACCTTATTCAGTTTTGTCTGCACCCAAGTCAGTGTATTTTAAAATATGTACCCAAGCTTAAGTACCAAAAATACCAGTGGCAAACCGCCACATTCGCTGAGTCCACAAAGTGTTTTTTGCGGATGTCAAGTCGTCCACTCTTAAGGGTCGAGGGGCTGACTTCGCACTCTTAATTGCCAAAACGACCACGCGTGGTAATAATTTCCTACCAAAAAATACAGCGTTGGTGATTAAACTTACTCAGCTTATTGTACCCTAAAAATCATAAATTTTTAGGAAGGTTCAGCAATACTGTAGAGCTATATTTTTTGGGGTTGATAGGGATACGGAACTCCATTGTTTTGGTAACGGTGTCGGCCTTTTTCCGTCTATCAAAAGCTTTTAGATCTTGAAAGAAATGTTTTGGTTATACAAAATTATTTGTGCTCGAAATTATTTTATAGAACAAGTATTTTGGGCGACCTACGTTCAAGAGTGTTAAGTGAAGAAACTAATTTATTTTCTAAATTCTCATTGAAATGCGAAAAGTTTATCAAAACAAACTGACATTCTAGGCGCGATTACAATTTGGGCACGCCACAATTGCGGCAAAAAATAAAAAGAGGCCTCTTTAAGGCGTGGCTTGAGAGGCGCCACGGCGTCCTCACCATCCGCCTGACGCATTTCCTCAACGGATATGGTTGTTTCGGGAGTTTCCTGTTCCGGATAAGGCGGGAGGAAACGCCCGGATGTCACCATTATGTGGACCACCCGGAGGACACGGTGGAGCTTACGGTGGAGGTCTGCTCCGTTTGGCGGAGCACCGCCGTGTCCCCGTGGAGGCGATCAGCGGTGGCGAACTCTCGCGGCCGGCCCTGGTTCAGGCCATGGTACGGAGCGAGAGGGCATGGGAAGCTGTCACCTCCTTCTGCGAAGCAGTAATGCTCGCGAAGGAGGAGGCAGAACGCGTGAGGGAGACGCAACGGAGACTCCCTCGCGCCACCGCAGGAGACGCCTTGGGCGTCGGGAGTCACAAGCCGATTCCCGGCCACCATAGACGCGGGCTTGCGGACCGCAAGTATGGGTAGCTCACCGTCCGATAAGGACCAGGCCTGAGTCGACTGCGCGTAGTGTTCCACGCGCGCCTCAAAGAGATGTCAGCAAAAATTTACGGGTCCCGCTAGGGCCGATGCCTGTCTGTCAATCAATCAATCAATCAATAATTTTATTTGTGAAACATAGGTGTTTACATAGGTTTTTACATAAATAGGAGTACGCTATGTTTTGTCATAATCTGGGTCGCGGATAAATTTGAAAGAGTGTTACTGCGGTCCTGGCACAAACAACTGAAGGAACACGGGTGGGTTTTAGCCAGTAAAAGTCTGACACGCCCTCCCGCTTCACCCAGAGCGGGAGAAGTCAAGGCGCGATAACAATTACTAAATAGTCCAAAACGAAATAGCGAATTTTGACACGTGTTTCGAATTTTATGTCATCACATAATTATTCTAGCATAAGAACAAACAAAAGCATGGTGGAATAAAGCCCATTCCCTCTCTTACAGAGAGGAGGCCTGTGTCCCAGTATTGGGAATATCAAAAGTCTGATGATGGTATGAAAAATTACAGCTTAGTAATTAATCTTTGTAATGAAGTTCATTAATTGACTCGAACAAAATTGTTACTTTCTCGTGCTCAGTTTGCAGGGAGAGGTTCTTGGGATCGTAGATAATATATAATTATTTACTTGTAACAAAAGTTCTTCCTTGATAAGGGCTTGAAGCAAGCTCGTACTTTAAAAAACTGACTGTTCTGATCATTAGTATCTTTACAAAAATAAATCCTCGACCTAACCTACTAAAATATACAACTCCTGAAAGCTTCTTAGCTTTGCAAATCGTTTCTTTTTTGCAGAAAAAGTTCAGTTCTTTCTTACTTTATAAACTAATAGAACCATACTTACTACGAAACCTAGAAAACTAAGCAGATACAAATAATCTTCTTTCGTGGAGCTTTGTTTTGTTAAAGCTTTTACACTTCGCCCGGTGTTTCCCTTAATAAGGATACGAAAGATTACAGCTTAGGAATGTGTTAAAATAGCCTCTCGAGTGGTAATACAAACTTACTACTTTATGGATTTGGATAAATTTCGGAACATGGGTAAACCATGACCCGAGGAGTTATTTTTGAGTTTCCAAGGACAGAGCCGCTTCCGAAAACTCATCTGTCTTCAGTCTTACACAGATGTTATTGCAACATGAAACTGCTTCATTTGTGCTGTTCAGAAGGCACAATTTATAACATATGAAACAGAAGATGTAGATACTAGGAACTCATGAAACAGAAGGCATCTTCATAGGTACGTATAAATACAGTGGAGTGGATCCAGTCGGTATTCTGTTTCATTGCAGAGCAATTCTGCATGCACTTGCAATATTCAATGACATTGAATATTCATTTGGAATTGCTGTGGTTTTTCATGAAAATAGAGGTATTGCAAAAAAAGTAAAAATTTAATTTATAAAATTAAATTTATTGCATCCATAATGTACATACAGGTAAATTTAAGTGACAGAAACAATAATTATGGACCCTGTCGGGCACAGCAATTCTAGATCTAGATCTATATAAAATGCTGAGCTTAGCTTTAATTAAGATTCATGCAGTGCTATATTTGATAAGTATTATGAATGCCCTTGTGTGTATTTAGTTGCAGTGTCTAGAAGGGAGGAACAGTGATTAGTATTTTCCTTACTAATAAAAAATTTAGTTATCCATTTCCTATCTGTATGCTTTTTTTTTGTTTTAATGTACTAATTAATGTGTGTGTGCTTTTCTATGTTCAAGTTAAATTATGAATTATTATTGCTTATTAATTTATTCGTTTAAATTTTTGTTTTACTGTGACTTTATCTGATGGTTTTTTTTTAAAGTTAAAGTAATTCAGTCGTGTTCTCTTGTGTAAGTAACAGCTACTCTTTTGTCCGAAAAACATGTCACCACCTGAGCCACGGCCAACCTAGGTCCACAATCGGTTAAGAGAAATCCAACTCGTTTAATTTACGAATATTTTTACATTCTGTATGCAATTTTATTTCAAACTGACTACAAGATGCTTTCAAGTTATTAGAATTGGCTAACATAGACCATTAATGAATTCAATAGCCACGATTTTCTTTCATTCTCATACATCCAATCTGCGAGACTGAAAGAAACAAGCTAAGCTCAAGTTCTGTCCGGCCGACGACGTATTCATCTTTCTAAACGGGTTCTCCATAATACCTGCCCTAATAAAAATGTCCCACCGTTAGTGAGACATTAAAAAATCTTTTTGTAATTAAAGTGGCAATACATAAGTGCCTTTGGACTTTTCTTATAGGAATCTTTGGGATCTTGTCTACTGGCATCATCAGTAAATTTTTGTTTTTTATAATTATGGTGATTATTACTGTAAGAACGTACTAGCAGTTGTTTAAGTATAATATTATTTTGTGAAACGAAAAAATAAGTCTTTAATCGTAATACCGTTTAATAATTTTCAATATTGACATGAATCTAAGTGCCTCTCCTCCATAACTGTAGTCAACTCTTGCTTTAGATTTCAGCCCGCTGTACATAACAGCTGTACTAACAGGCTAGCATTTATCCAATAAAAGCAAACCGAACAATAATGTCCGCAGCTCTAAACTGCAACCATTTAAAAAATCTATTCGAACTATAATCCTTTTCAGTGCAGTCGTGCACAGCACCGGCTTTGCGTTGCCATTCAAAATATTTTTCCGCATACGGTGTCGCGTTTCGATATATATCTTTATGGAATGCACTCAGAAAGCAGATATAAATTTATATTGGAATGCCCATTGTAGTGTTGTGAACCTGGAAGATTTGTGCAAATCGCGCCAATGGACTACAATGGGAGTTTTCAAATCCTCAATGCGATATTATTGGCACGTAAATCTAATAGATAAAATACTGGATACCTATGTAAGCCCGATGAAAATGTATTAGAATGAAGAGAAAATAATGATGTATCAAACCCGACTCCTCAGAGAACATTGTAAGGCTAGACATATAACTTAAAAGATGTCGATACTCTATTATTAATTACGTAACAGACAAGAGCGATCTATTACAAAATAAAACAGACTGAAATGATGACTGATCCAAAATGTCTGTTTTCAAACACGACAAACAAAAACAGGAACCACGAAATATTACAATTAATTGTTTCAACATTAAATGATATAATCATCCGAAAAACAATGACAGTTAAAGGAAAGATTTAAACTTCTAAACAAAAGGGCCATTCTATTTCGTTATTCTAATACAAAACGTTTCGGCACTCATAAAATACTTAAGAATTATAATATGAATACCTAATTCTTTGTTTCACAGAGCAAGATAAATGAGATGTCTAAATAACAAACAACGGTTTCGAATGGAATGATGCCAAATTGCGTTGAGATTATTGTAGAAGACGGATAACTCAATTATGTCATTATGGCCCAGTGGCTAAGACCCCGCCCTTCGTGCTTGAGGTCGTGAGTTCAAATCCGGGCAAGTATCAATGTGACTTTTTCAAATTGGTATATACTTTATATATGAATTATATAGTACGTATATTCTCCATATAAAATTTCTCAGTAGAAGCCCGGAGTCTGGATTAGTGCTCGTTTGATGGCAATAGGCTCGCCCCTAATGGGGGCTACCGTTTTATTGCTCACTAGTTAGCACCACTGTTGAGTAAGGTCCAGAAGTATGGCTGTTAAATGTTGTTATTATGGCCATGGGAGCAAAGTTTGAATTAAAATAATTTCTAATGCCGTAGAAGTGCAATAAAATATAAAATTGAGTATGCTGCAGTTTCGCGCAGCCCCTTTTTTTCGAAAAATAAAAGCACAGAGCAGCGTAAGACACTATTACAGCAGTGGTTGGTAAATATTCACAGCAATAAAAATGTAGTAAATAAACTTACGTTTAAAGTCAAA
This sequence comes from Anorthoa munda, assembly GCA_945859665.1. Lineage (NCBI taxonomy): Eukaryota > Metazoa > Arthropoda > Insecta > Lepidoptera > Noctuidae > Anorthoa > Anorthoa munda. The sequence goes on along the minus strand of OX243913.1, from coordinate 7,436,735 downwards.
AAGCTATGAAAATTGAGATTTTGAAGACCTCATGCAACACCAGCGTCAAATTCAAACACGGTAGCCCTCATTACTGGGGACTTAAATATAACTGGCGAAGTGTGGGTGCACTATACTGTGCCTAACCTTTCGGAGAATACACCGTTATGTTATGTTTATAAAGAATGTGCAAACCAAGTCGAGACTGAGAGCAGACTTTATAAAACCAGCACAAGAAGAAGAGCTTCTTACTTTTGTGCACTTGTTTTAACACTTTTCAAGTCGGGTCGCTATCACCAAGCTTTTGATGATAGAATATCACTTATCTAGGGCAAGGACAAGTGACATTCGATCATCGAAAGCGTGGAAGTTAAAACAAAAACAAATATCAAAATATCACGTGATCAATCCCTTAATTTTTTTCATTTTGACTATAGCCTCCGCTGACATCGAATGCCACTTGTCTGCAGCCTCTGGCCGCACATCACAGCTTTGTAGGAAATTTAGTTCTATCGACAAACTAACATTCTATGAAATTTTGGTAACATGATGTCGTGTCGCGCACTCATTGTCGAAAAGTAAAAAAAGTATGGGATTGACAAGCGCCATGGAAATGTCTCATGATCCCTTACATTTTGATATTTCGACTATCACTGTCGCTACACTTTGGGTGTGAAAATGTACCGAAAAACCTGTTTTATTTACACACTTGAGGGCAAAAGACGAATATCTCGACGCGACGCCGACCTTAAATATACCTCTCATAACTTTATTAATTCACTTTATTTAGAAGGCTTTTTTTTTTTTTTTGGCTGGGAAATCATCCAATGACTTCTCCCACTCTGGGTTAAGCGGGAGGGCGTGTCAGACTTTTACTGACTAAAACCCACCCGTGTTCCTTCAGTTGCTTGAGCCAGGGCCGCGATAACTCTTTTTCAAATTTATCCGCGACCCAGGCAGGCATTGGCCCTAGCGGACCCCGTCAATTTGCTGACATCTCTTTGAGGCGCGCGTGGAACACTACGCGCCGTCGACTCGGGCCTGGTCCTTATCGGACGGTGAGCTACCCATTACTCGCCGCCCGCAAGCCCGCGCCTACGTTGGCCGGGAATCTGCTTGTGACTCCCGACGCCCAGGGCGTCTCCTGCGGTGGTTTGGGGCATGAGGGCGCCTCCATTGCCTCTCCCTCACGCGTTCTGCCTCCTCCTTCGCGAGCATTACTGCTTCGCAGAAGGAGGTGACAGCTTCCCATTCCCTCTCGCTCCGTACCATGGCCTGAACCAGGGCTGGACGCGAGAGGTCGCCACCGCCGATCGCCTCCACGAGGACACGGCGTTGCTCCACCCAAGCAGGACAGACCTCCACCGTATGTTCTACCGTGTCCTCCGGGCGATCCTCACAATGGTGACACCCGGGCGTTTCCTCCCGCCTTATCCTGAACAGGAACCTCCCGAAGCAGCCGTGTCCGGTGAGGACCTGCGTCAGGCGGAAGGTGAGGACGCCGTGACGCCTCTCAAGCCACTCCTCAAAGAGGGGCATTATCGCCACAATTGTGGCGTGCCCAGCGCTGGGTTGCGACAGTCGCCCTCTCCATGTCGCCATGAGATCCTGCCGGAGCTCTGTCCGCCAAGCCATGATTTGTCGCAGCAACGGAGTTTCGCCCCGGCATTTCGCCTCCTCGCGCCATTCCCATATCTGCGCGAGGATTATTGCCTCTAGATCCCATGGCGGCAATCCAGCAAGGAGGCTCGCCACCTCGCCGGAAACCGTGCGGTATCCCCGGACCAGCCGGATGGCCATGACTCTTTGGGACGCGTTCAACCGGCGTGCTGGTCGCCGCCTCAGGGAACGCGCCCATACCGGTGCCCCATAAAGGGCCATAGACCGCACGGCCCCCGCGTAAAGCCTCCGGCAGGAGGCATTTGGACCCCCTAGATTGGGCAGAAGCCGCTTGAGGGCAGCCCCGGCCCTCTCCAGTCTGGGAGCCAAACGTCGGAAATGCTCCTCGAAATTCCACCGGCTGTCGAGGACGAGTCCCAGGTACTTCATCGTCGACCCGACGCCGATGTGAACCCCTCCTACCTTTTTTTTTAATAATCTAATTTGTAATTCTATGTTTTAATTTGTGTTTTTATTATTCAATGTTTTAATTTGTGTGTTTGGTATTCAATGTTTTATTTTGTTGTATATGGATTTGACATCTGAAATAAATGTATTACCGGTTGGCCTCTATTTTTTATATTTTAAAAGTTTTTTTTTTTGTAATTTATTTAATAAAAATATTTAAAAATGTAATAAATAAGAAAAAAAAAGCAATAAAGGACATAATAATAAGTTATTTGGGAACCCGGCGGTGGCGCGTTCCGAGGACCGTGAAAACACATGGCCTCGGACTTGTGCAGGGCCACCTCGAGTCCCAATTGCTGGATCCTCTCGACGATTGTCGCAACCCCGCGTGTCGCGTTTTCAGCCGCCGCCTGGTGCGAACTCCCCTGTGCCAGGACCAGCGTGTCGTCAGCGTAGCAAACCACGCTGACGCCACTGGGGAGATCGGCGCGCAGCACCCAGTCGTACCCGATGTCCCACAGATGCGGCCCCAGGACTGATCCCTGTGGGACACCGCACGACATCTCTCGCCGATTCCATTCTCCCTGGTGACCGGGGTAGATGACGGCCCTGTTCGTCATATAGGCCTCGACCGCGCGACAGAGGTAGGGCGGCATCCGGTGATAACGAAGTGCCTCCCTTATGCAGCTCCATGGCAGGGTGTTGAATGCATTGGCGATATCTAGAGACACCGCCAAGACGACCCCACCCCGGGCCACTGCGTCCCCCGTCGTGAGGGCTCGCACGCGCATGATGGCGTCCACCGTAGAGCGCCCTCTGCGGAAACCAAACTGGCTCTCTGCCAGATCCGGCCCCACCCGCATCAGCTGCCCGACGAGGCGGTCTGCAATGGCTCTTTCAAAGAACTTGCCCACCTCATCGAGCAGCACGATGGGCCGGTAAGCGGATGGAGAGTCCGCAGGGCGCCCCGGCTTCTTAATGAGGACCAGTTTCCCCGTCTTCCAACGAAGTAGGTACTGGCCCCTCTCCAAACATGCGCTAAAGAGCCCCCTTAGTCGAGGCCCGAGAGCCTCCAAGGCCAGGACCCAGGCTTTTCCAGGTAAGCCATCTGGTCCTGGGGCGGTATTTTTAGCATTCAGCCTGCGTACCGCCACTCTCAGCTCTACCTCGGTCACCTCCGAAGCATCGTCGTCGTCGTCGGCAGTATGGTCCGCATTAGGCACCGCAGGAGGCGGAGCCATGGGCGGGGGAGTATGATCCCCTCGCGAAGGGAACAGAGTGCTCACCACGCCCTCTACGAGCTGCGGCCGGAGACTCTGCGTCAGCGGGGGAGCCCATGGGCGGAGTTTATCCCGCACCATTTTATAGGGGCGTCCCCACGGATCCCTGTTCAGAGTCTCCAGCGATTCCTCACGGGCCAGACCCTTGGCCCGCTTGATTTCCGCTCGGAGGGTGGTTCTCGCCGCTCTGTACCTCTCGTATAGCTCCGCCTCAATGGTTTCCGTATCCGGAGGGCGGTTACGGAGCCTGCGGTGCCTGGTGTACCGGCGTCGCGCAGCAACGCACGCCTGGCGCAGAGCCGTAAGCTCCGGCGACCACCAGTACACCTGGCGCCGGGCGCGTCCTGGCTGGACTCGGGGCATCGCCACGTCACATATGTCGGACATGGCCTCCCGGAACCACTCCGCCTCGTCATTAATGTTAGCAGGCCTATCCGGTGATGGCACCCAGGCCTGCACAATCGAGGCTTCCAGGAGGAGCTCCCGTTCCAGCTGCTTCAGCGCCCACCGCGGACCACTCGGGGTCTGTCGGACCGGCACGCTCGAGGTCTGGGCGGAGACGTCAAACCGGATATACCGGTGGTCGGAATAGGTCTCCACCTCCTCCATGACGCGCCAGTCGACGACACGTGGAAACAGTGCTGGGCTGGCGAACGAAATGTCTACCACCGATTCGCCCTGCATCCGTACACACGTGGGGACAGAACCCCGGTTTAGGACGACCAGGCCTGTCTCCAGAGCCCAGTCCTCCACCATCCTGCCCCGTGAGTCCGTATACCGGGAACCCCAGGCCACATTCTTGGCATTGAAGTCCCCGAGGACGAGCACAGGGAGGGAGCGGTACCCGACGACGACGATTTTCAACTCCGCAAGGGAGTTGTGGAACTCGGCGAGAGTTTGGTTCGGGGAGAAGTATACCCCCACAACGGCAATCTCCCCAAACCGTGCTGCTACACAACCCCGTCCCCTCTTGACATCCTCGAGGGAAGGGGTACCGGCGGCGGCCGAAGAAATTAAGGCCACTAGCCGCTCAGGTCCTCCACCCAGTCATCTCTGGGTGGGACAAAGTACGGCTCAGCTACCACGGCGATGTTAATCGACCACTGGGCCATGCTCTGGAGCAAAAGATCCTGAGCAGCGGCACAGTGGTTGATATTCGCCTGGAGGAGGCGTAATAGGGCCATTATTGGCACTCCATTACAACCTCCTCCCGAGCCCCCTGTGAGGGTCCTGCCGCGGTGATTTTAGCGGCGACGACGGCTGTGGGGGCAGCAGCAGTGGCGGAAGTGGCTGCGGCTGCGGCGGCGACGGCGGTGGTTTGCTTGCCCCTGCCCCTGGCCTTGGCAGGTGGAGCGCAGGTCTTGCTCCCAGCCCGGTGATCGGCCGGCTTGCCAGCTGCCGCACATACGACGCAGTGCGGTGTGGCATTGCACGAGCCGGCCTTGTGACCGGGCTGACCACAGCGGAAGCAGTGGTCGCTGCGGTCCACCTCCGATGTGCATTTAGCTCCCACGTGGTTGCCCACGAGACAGCGAAAGCACCTCAGAGGTCTGGGTTCCAGCAGTTTCACCTGTGTGGAAACCCAGCCTACCAAGAGCCTTTGGCCCTCTCCGGCAATTTTTAGGGCCGCCGGGACGGGGCAGCTCACCGTAATGGCTCGCATCCCCGTAAAGTCAGGGCGCATGGTGCCTGCCCTCACCTGCTCGACAGAGCACCCCCCGGTCCTGGCGACGGCGGCCACCACCTCTTCTTCCGTCACAGAGTCGTCCAGGCCCAGAATGCGCATGTCAGCGCACTTGGTGGGTCTGGACACTCGGGCCTCGTCCGCATTTAGGTACGCCTTGAGCCTTTCGGCTAGGGCGTCAGCGGTCGGGCCGCTGGCCGCACCGGGAACTTCCAGTATCCGGGCCCCTGTCGCGGTGACCCTCACCCGGATGCCCTCGGTGACGCCGAGCTCCTCTAGGTTCACCGCCGCCTTCGCTTTGGCGAGCACTTCGCGGTAGGACACGCCCTTTTTTTCCGCTTCCGGCTGTAGCGTAATCACTACAGCTCGACTTCGGGGCACGTAGCCTAGCCGCGAAGCTTCGCTCTTTGCGCCGCTTCCGCCTCTCCTTTCTTTTAGCCGCCCTTGCTGCCTTGCCCGCCTTCCTCTTCTCCCCGGCCACTTGCCATTCGGCGTCGGCCGCAGGAGAGTCAGGAGGTGGAAGAGATTGGGGCGGCCGACTCGCCACCTGGGCTGGGGCCCTCGCCACCTGTCCAGCCGCTCCGGCTTTTTTGGGTGCTGAATTTCCCGATCTCGCCGGGGCTGACCTCGTGGGTTCCAGCATGGCTCCATAATTGGGCTGTCTCGACGAGCCCGTGGCAGCTGCGGCGGCGGCAAAAGAGGCCTCCTTCCGTGTGCCCAAGGCCGACTGGGTTGCCCTTAGCGGGGGGCGAAGGACGATGGCCTCCAGTGCAGAGAACCTGCTGTGAAAGGCAGCCAGCTCCTGCCGCACCAAGTTCAGAATCTGGTTCTCCGCAGGCACGGGCCGGACTAGCCCATGCTGCGCTTCCTCCTGCAGCATTTCTTGAGGGCCGGCCCCTCGAAGCCCGGCCAGGTCCGCTCGGAGCTTCTCGTTTTCCTTTTGGAGAAGCTCCATGTCGGCTTTCAAGCGGGCGACCTCCGCCCGCATCTCGGACATGCTATCCGAAGGGGGCCCAGCGCGATTGGCCTCCGCCGCCGCCATAATGGAGGCCGTGGCCGCGGATATGGCCCTGTCTTTAGAGGATTTGTTCCTCTTCAAGGCCACATCCCGGATAGCGGCTCCCACGACCTCTGCGAACCTGGCCGCTCGCTCCAAATTGGAGCCACCAGCAGCGTCCAGCTCGTCGCCAGAAGACCCCGAGAGGACAGCCCTGCGGCTGTTTGATCCGGGGTGGCGCCCCTCCTCAGCAAGCCTCTCGGCTCGATGGGCAGCCTCCTGGGCGGTGAAACCCCTTCCCACTCCTCTGTCTCGGCCCCCACCCCGCCTACTGGTAGGGATCTTCCGAGCCGAGGCCAGCTCGTCATCGGAGAACGACCCCAGGCCATCCCCCGATTTGGGGCGCTTCCGGAAGAACCTTAGGTTCTCCGCAGCAGCCCCCTCCACTTCACGCTCAAGGCTCTGTGGGCCTTTTGCGCCAGATTCAGGGTCGGACTCCGACCCCGCATCACTTACCTCTTCATTTAAAAATATCGGTGTCCGTATTTCATGCATGTGGTTGTTGGTTTTGTCTGAGACAGACGGAAGACGTTTGTTGCCCACCCCAGAATACGGAGGGCAGCCCGCCGAAGAGGGGTGGGATTCCCCGACCACTGAGCAGTCGGGACCCACCTGGGGACGTTTTTCACAAAAGTCTTGTTCCATTATTATGTTTTTTTTTAGTTTTCCTTTAAAGGGTGAGGTCCCTATCTCCCTTCTTCTCTACGCCCACTCGACCTGCCTTCTGTAAGCAGAGGGGGGAGTATGCGTCCTGTCTCTAGCCCGGTTCCCTTCACAAACCATCATGGATGATCTGTGATTGGAACCGTGACCCTTCCTCGTGTGTTGAAAATTAGCCGCCAGCACCAACTGTCCACCCAAAGCGGGTGGGCAGCTGAAGCCGACGTTGCCCAGGGTGCGCCGCGTGGAGGCTTTCAACATGCACCCCATATTTAGAAGGCTGGATTTACAAGATTAACATAACTCGTAGGTACGCAATTGAGTTAGGTTTAAAATGTTAAATTCATGAATCAAGGTGGCTTAGCAGCGAACTTATTACGAGAAGAGAAGGAAAATGTATTATGTTAATCATATTATTTAGTTACGGATCGGTGAGCCAGCCGCCTTAAATAGGGCTCTTTAATTATCTGGATTTAAACGAACTTAGCATAAGTATTATAAAGAATATTTGGATAAGCAAAACATTTCTGTACATATTTAATTAAAAGATCTATGTTCTATGTAAACGTTGGTAGCTTCTTGTTTTCAAGGATCTTATTATTTAAAGAAGAATTATTATTAATTGAATTGACTTAAAAAGACGTATACAAGTTTACTTCTATCGTAGGATAGCGCGTGGATCCATATCCAATACCTCGATTGAATAACGAACACTTACTATGTATATCCTAACACACTTTCACATCTAGGAGATACTGACTTACGCCCGCGGCTTGGCACGCGTGAAAATTCTTTTATCATCCGAAGGGAATATACTATCGCAGTAATAAAAAGCATTCTAGTTGTCCATTCACAAAAGCAATCCTTATGGTGAGGAGCGGATAAGAAACTCCATAGTTACTTATTCTTTTCACAAAAGTTTTACAATCTTTTGACCATGATACTCGTATGAAACACAGGTAAAACGAAATACAAGGACATAGCCCCTTCAATAGCTTATAACAAGCTTATAAATCCTTTCATTAATTAATTACCGCAAATAAAAAAGATTTCAATCTCAATAATCAATCGGACATTTCATCCGGCGCTGTTGAACCGATATCATTCGTATCAGCTTATTTGCCGAAGGGTTACTCTGTGGTACGTTGTTTTAATGCCACATTGATACGGAGTGTATCGGATTTTCAGGCAGATTAGTCAGAGGCAAATTTACCTAGCTCTTGGTCGGAAAAAAGCCGGATGTAAATGTGAATCTCGATCTGGCATAAAGTCGGAAGCAGACGGGTGCGAAGCGAAATTGCAATGCGACAACCATTAAACTTTTTTTTTTCACGGATAGGTAATAATATCTCTAGACTGATTTATTTAAAAAGTGGTTGTCGCATACTCGTGTCGCGTCGCGTTGTTCATGTATTCGGCTTATTGCAAAAATCGTGGTCGTCACTCCAATTGACTAAGGGGCAGAATAAACTGCTTTTTTTTTTGTTGTAATTTACGAAAAACCTTTTCACGGAATACATCCCGACAGCGTGACAGTTTTTTTGTTGTTTTTTATTTCAAAGCAAAACATTTTGTGAATGAATGGCAGAGCAGTTGACGTTCAAAAGTGCCGCTTAATGGCCTAGTTGAAATAAATATATAAAAAAAAGAAAAGAAGAAGTACACCGAAGCTGTTAGTTCAAAAATAGATCTACTTATACAAAAATTTAAAAACCCTGTCTTGTTGGGATGTTTTGAATTTAATCACCTAATAATGTGGCTGCACAGAATGCCTCTACGACAAAATTGGAAAACTTATTTTTGAAAGCCGACTCAAAAATAAAACCAGGCTTTCCACTCGCCGAACAAAATTGAATTTAGAACGTCATAATTTCAAAATGCTTAGCAATTTCCGATACCAGGGACGCAAAAATGAATAATAAACAAAAGCTACGCGCCATTGCAAATATTACAAACGAGGTATCCGGCGAATCCCTACAATTTTATTATTGACGAAAAACTGCGTTATCGCCGAGTTCCGTAATTTTAAAACCCCTTGTTTTTGCCCAAAACAGCGGCATAATAAAGAATTAAATATCGATACCTTTGGGTAGAAAGGTCGTATAAACCATTTTATACGACCTTTCTACCCAAAGGTATCGATATATAATAAATGTGTTATATCGACACAAAATATTATTATCATTGTAACTCAATATAGCATGGTACAATTTTAGGTTTCTTGTTACTAATTTTAATTGCTCTTTCAGTTTTGATAAAACCACTGCAAGTATGATTTTTGCAATATCACAATGTACAGATTGTAAAGAATTTTTAATATGAAAAGCATTGTAACGACCGTTACACTGGGGTCATGATGGTATTTGAAGAAAGATTTTTTCTGTGAATATTATTGTATCTTATTTATTTATTATTTATTTATTATTATATACTTTATTGTACACCACAAAAAAAAATACAGGACAAATGTTCAAATACACAAGTGTACAATGGGCGGTCTTATCGCACTAGGCAATCTCTTACAGACAACCTTTTACCTTATTGTACGATTACCAATTATACCGACACAAAAATCATTGATAAATATTATTGTAAGCAACAATTACATGCGTGTCAATGTTACATTCGGATAAAAAGACATGTTAATTGCTATGGAAGAGCTAATAAATTCGCTTTTCGTTAATTGCTATGGAAGAGCAAATTTTTAAGCTATTGCATAGCTTCTATCGCGGGCCTTGAGCGCGGCGACCGAATCCAGAAATTCCGTAACGAAAAAATCCTCACGCTCCCCACTCCGACGGGCAAGGAGGTGTGGCTTGAAGGCCGTGCATCGTCTAACGTCGTTTCAGTTCGGCAGTCTTCGACACGGCGTTGTGTGCGATAAGACGTATTGTACGACTCTACGAAACTAAATATAAATATATGTCGCATCAAAGGCTGGCCGATAGATGTAAACCATCGGGAAGTCAGGATGTATTCCCTTAGGTTAAGACATCGTGTGTGGGCAGGTCGTTGGGTACAATCGTGAAAATGAAATCACACAATTTATTCGATACACTGAGTATATTCAAATAGACACAAGTTACATTCTTGCTTACTAATATTACGGATCGACACTGATTCTACGACGTGTTAGCTCTACGGCTGTCAGTACTCAACTGCTAGTACATTTTAGCTCAACCGCTACATTCTATTATCCCCACCACGCAAGTGGTTAGAGAAAGCGCGCCAAAGCGTAGTTGTTCTTGCTTTGCCGCCAGATGGCGTGCTTGCGATTTGTTTTGACGTCCGTACTATTGACTAAACCTGACACGGCCATCCTGCGAGACAGGCGTCCTCGTCTGTTCCTCATTGTCAGGTTTTAACAGTGTATCGAATCATGTGGAAATCCTCAATGGATGTCCTCAGCCCTTGGGGAAAGCTGAGGGGTCTGTCAGACTCCTACTGACTAAAACCACATGGTGTTCTCTAGGCCGTAGTTCCTTTTGAGAGGCGAGCGTGGAACACACACGTCGCCTTCTCGGGCCTCTCTCAGGTGACAGATCCCCAAATCTATCACCCGCAGGCTTCATCATCTTGTCTTCACTCCATGCCACCTCATGTCGTGTTGCGCCACACGTCCTCTTAGTCTACTCCGACCCGCCAGTCTCCCATCATACAAGGGATGTTTTTCTGAAACACAAAATTTCCAAACAGTATTCACTCGTCCAATCCTGACGCATACTCTATGTGAGTGAGGAAACACTTTGAATCAATCAAACATGATCATTTAAATGTCTCCTTTCACCTTTGCAAAGAAAGAGTAATTCTATTTCCAATATAAAGAAAATAGTAACTCAATCATCGATTTGGTACCTAAAAGCACCCAATCTTCGTGATCACAAAGTCCAAGTACCACTGACAGTCATTAATCTCAAATTAAATCCAGCAAAAGAAACCACCAGGTATCTTATTCACGATATTTAGCTATCTCATAGCTCTCTTAGCAATCACAATTGCTCTACTCGAACATCTCCACGATGTCAAGTCAACTCAACTCTCTGAACTCAGAAACTGTTCACACAGAGATTTAGTCTGTCCTATGTTACGTTAATTCATCATCTACTATCTCAATTGGTACCTGAGCTTCGTGTGTTTTACTAACACAATCTACGCAAAGTAATCAAAATTAGAAAACCAAAATTATTTCAATTTTGGTAATGAGGGCTTGACGATTCGAACGTCATCAAAATTATCATGGTGACCTCACCAAACGCATGACTGAGAGTTTAGTTTCTTTTAAACTCTAAACTCAAAAGGAACTTTCTGTCAGGTTCCTAACACAAACATGAATTTTCCCACCAGACATAGTGTCACACAGGCTTACCGCCAGCCATACAGGCCACACAGACCTACCGTTGCCATACAGGCCTACCGTTGCCACACAGGCCAACAGTTGCCACACAGGCCAATAGTTGCCACACAACGCTCGGCTATTCCTGACCAAACTAGATTATTGGGTTCGTGAAAATAAAGATTTTAGAACCCTACTCTTTAAACTAAACCGTTACCCTGGGCCATGTACCACAGTCATTCCAAACAAACTTTAAAACTTATTCTGCAGCAAAAACTGCCAAGCTTACAGAAACTCTCGAGTAAAACCTCTAACGCCACGGCTCTATAGCCGACTAGCAATTATATTGCTCTCACACAACGGTCTCTCTAGACCCCGACCTCCGCCAGAATCCACTGGTACGGTCAAACATAACACGGCTGATAGACTCAATTACTCGACACCTTAAGCTTGCTCATCATTATCAAAATCCTTCTGACATCAACATCGACTGGTACATAACCCGCTGGCATCTTTCTTAACCTACAGTGTGCATACTTGTAGGTCCTAAGCGTACCTATTTAAAGCTTTCGGTGTATAACGCTCACCATCCTGTCATAATCACCTATCGCGGACTTAATACATGGCTTATTTAGTTTTCGTACTAGAGTTTCCCACAAAAAAAAAATCTTCATTACAAAAGGTCCGACGATCAAAAAGTTCAACAACTAAACAAAGTAATTGTAACAATTCTGTTACTCTTTACCATAATTCAAAGGCAATGCATACCCAACTCATAAAACTTCTTCGTTGACCCATCGCCACATGTTACTCATGAGGTGCGGTCCAGAATTTGTCTAATGAGCAGAAATGTTAATCAGATTTGGTTTCACTACTGTCATCAACTATGACGTCGATTCTCAAGAAACTTGGTGATCGAGGATCCTTCTCGCAAGATCCGCGCCTTTTACTCAAAGATTTTGGAACATACCGACTGTTAATTAAGCCTGATAATATTTGCTTCTTAATAGCTCGTGTGAAGGGACTTCACGAATAACTCAGATCAATATCGTTAAAATCTGATTATCAACAGTAACCCTTTAATTTCGTTCACTAACTCAGTTTTCATGTAAGGAAAACAATCGCGAATTCTGCTACTATCAAAATATCACTTTAAAAGTAAGCAAGTGAATTCAGATCTGAGGACGGCTGTGTAAGTCGTAACGCAGCAAGATCTTTTCTGAGTACAGGTAAATGAACAGTACCGTTACTAACTCTATACAATTTCGTTACCCCACGTCATCACAGACTCGCTTTGCCACTGAAAATTACTAGTTATTCAGTCATATTGGATATCTCAACTCCTTCATATGGGATATCTCATTCTAAGGTTCGTACTAAACCTAATATTGAAACTAGGATAGTGCTTACTAGCCAAAAGGAAACTCATTAGCTACTTGCTTTTTACTAAGTGTGTCTCAATTACCTAGTGATAGTGCTAGATATAACCACGACCAACACAATGGTCAAAGATGAAAACTTAAAACTCGAACTAGCATCTCTTCACTAGAGAACCTTCGACCTCACTATCGAAATAACATGGAAGCAACTCACCGAGTATTCCATTCCAAACTTGCGCGCGCTCCCGACCTCACAGCTGTGGTCATAGCGTTCGACTACCACCTGCGAACTGCTACCCATGCCGTCGGTCTCAACCTCTCAGATGTTGACACGTCAACCTTCGCATTCAGCATTTGAACCGCTAGCCTGCGTCAGAGGTTTCAGGCTGCGACACAATATGGTATCTGAAACATGAAAAACATTACGAGAGTATATGTTCACACGGTTATCTTAACCATACACAGCTTTGATGGAAATTAATCGATGCATCGGTGTACTCGTAGTAACCTAAACTAATCAATCTGCCTAGCCTTTTCCCAACCATATTGGGGTCGGCTTCCAGTCCCACCGGATTCAGCCGAGTACCAGTGCTTTACATGGAGCGACTGCCTATCTGACCTCCACAACCCAGTAACTGGGTAAAACGGTACCCCTTGGCAAGACTGGTGTCAAATCTCAGGCCTCTGACTACCCGTAACGACTGTCAAAGATCTTCAAATGACAGCCGGGACCAACGGCTTAACGTGCTCTCCGAGGCACGGAGGAAACACGGTATGCTGAAATGGTCACCCATCCACGGACCGACCTCGTCAAGCGTTGCTTAACCTTGATGATCGACCAGTGCGGCTGTTATTATTTAGCCACGAGCTTCTACTCGTAGTAGGTTATTATGGACACCGAATGTGAGTGCAGAGCCTCCGTCCAAAACATGAACCACACATTGCAATGTCCCAAGTGTCCAGGAAGGTATATGGACTTTAGAGAATGCAACGAATACCATAGCGGCCACGGCATTTAAGCCTCAACGTGGTCTGGTAGGGTTTACTACGTTCCAGACAGTTTGCCTCTCCGACTCGAAAAGAAGAATACCATGCTTCTTCTCAAACTTAACTCTCACTGCATAAAACTGTCACATTATCAAAACTAATCAAAATATTTCATTTGATACTATCATTATTGCCGGAATGATGTCTTTGGTACGGCAATGCTACTATACATCGTTCTAAAATCCGAACAATAATAGCCAAATAAGGACTATTTACCAGTGATAGTAGAATAATAACTCTTCAGCAAAACTAAAACTTGACCAATGATAACTTAGATGAGATTATGACCTGCCACGGGCTACCAGAATTTTGAATAATGAACACTCTTGGCTATAGTCATAACAAAATGAAAACGACTCACCAGATTCGCATAAAGATCCGTGTGTATGGAATTCTCCACAAGTCCACACGCTCCTCCTTGACCTGTCCAGCTCCTCGGTTGTAGCTAGCTTCCTTGCTGCCCCGCTCCGTTATTGATTATTCAAGACTGAGGGTAGTCGCAACTGACACCGCGAATTTTTTGCAAGAACGTAACCGCCACTTTCACTAGCTTTGTTTTTACGTGTGATCTCATTAGCACGACCGAATCCCAGTTCTGATGTCGCATCAAGGCTGGCCGATAGATGTAAACCATCGGGAAGTCAGGATGTATTCCCTTAGGTTAAGACATCGTGTGTGGGCAGGTCGTTGGGTACAATCGTGAAAATGAAATCACACAATTTATTCGATACACTGAGTATATTCAAATAGACACAAGTTACATTCTTGCTTACTAATATTACGGATCGACACTGATTCTACGACGTGTTAGCTCTACGGCTGTCAGTACTCAACTGCTAGTACATTTTAGCTCAACCGCTACATTCTATTATCCCCACCACGCAAGTGGTTAGAGAAAGCGCGCCAAAGCGTAGTTGTTCTTGCTTTGCCGCCAGATGGCGTGCTTGCGATTTGTTTTGACGTCCGTACTATTGACTAAACCCGACATATATATGTATAATAATAATCATAAACTCCTGACAAGTCTCGCCGGAAGATTGCATCAATGGGTGAGCTTCAGTCATTAATCGCGCTATTTCCCACTGCAGCCAGTGCTGGTTCATCCAACGATCCTGGGCCTGCTGCCGCTGCCACTTTGCCTAAAACCGCTACGCCTAGAGCGAAGATTATGAGGAAGACCCGTCGCTGAGTCTACGGTTTCATTTGTTTGATCCCCGTACATATTTTAATTCGGCCACTTAGTAATGACGTAACAAGTCATGTCGGTACACTTTTGGACTTGTTTTTTCTTCTATTATTCTAACCTTACAATCTTTGCTGTAACATCTATTTTATTTACTTTTCACTCTGAATGTCTGCCGGTAGTTGTTTTATTTTTATTTGTTTACCTTTATATTTTACTTGACAGTTGAAAATCTTGACATGATGACATTTGACATCTGTCAATTTCATAATTCCTGTTTTACGTTTCGTTACACTGTGCGTTTATTTTAGTTTGTTGTGATGACTGATATTCTCGATTGCTTTATTTATCTTTAATATTTTGTAAATCTCTTCCAACAACAGCGTGCAGGTGGTTTTATTAGTTCAGTTTCACATTTTCAACAATGGCAGTTAGAGACCGAGCTAAAAGGAGGTTAAAGTGCCGTCCTTCCGAGCACAACCTGAGTTCGTGTAGAGAGATGCGTAATCGCTGTAGTCGTATGTGTAGAGATGCAAAGAGACGCTACTTCCATAATTCTCTTGACAACCGGAACTCCTCTGAAGTCTGGAAGTTTTTGAAAACTGTCGGCATTGGTAAGTCTCCTGCCGCTTCTAGCAAAGGCATTGACGTGTGTGCTCTAAACAAACATTTTTCACTTTCACCCGTGACGTTGGATCCACACGTCAAATTATCGACATTAAATAAACTTTCCGTTTTGCCAGTGCCGCGGTGTTCGTCTTTCGATTTCAGTCCTGTGAGTGAAAGTGATGTCAAAAAATCTATTTGTGCTATCTCCTCCTCCGCTGTTGGGAATGACGGGCTTTGCTCAAGAATGATTTCTCCTATCCTCTCCACATTACTTCCCGTTTTGACCCACATTTTTAACTTCTCCTTGTTTTCTTGCACTGTTCCCGATGCTTGGAAGCTAGCCCATATTATTCCACTACCCAAAATCCCTAACCCGGTCACACTGACCGATTTCAGACCCATTTCCATACTTCCTTATCTTTCCAAAGTTCTTGAGCACATTGTCCATCAGCAATTGTCTCTGTTTCTCTCTAATAATGATCTTCTTAGTCCTTTTCAATCTGGTTTCCGGCCCGGTCACAGCACTGTTACAGCTCTTTTAAAGGTTACTGACGATATCCGCCGGGCTATGGACCACAAATCTCTTACTTTACTTGTACTTCTCGATTTCAGCAGCGCTTTCAGCTCTGTTGACTTCGATATCCTTCTTGGGATCCTTAAAGTTTCAATTTCTCCTCTTCCACTATTGATTGGTTCAACTCCTATCTTGGAGGCCGCTCGCAGCGGGTACACCTCGACGAGAGTTCTTCGGATTGGTGCTCTCTTACTGCGGGTGTGCCACAGGGTGGCGTTCTCTCTCCTCTTCTCTTTTCTATATTTATTAACTCTGTCACTAGAGTAATCTCGTGTAACTTCCATATCTATGCTGACGACTTGCAGCTTTACCATCATTTTCCTATTCAAGATGCAGAAGCCGCAGTGACCGCCATTAACAGTGACCTGGAATTAATTGGGGAGTGGTCACGGTCCTTTGGGCTGCAAATCAACCCTAAGAAGTCTCAGGCCATGGTTATCGGCGGTAGGCATATGCGAAACAGGCTGGATGTTGCGGTGCTGTCTTCTCTCAGTTTGAATGGAGTACAAATTGAATACGCTAGGACAGCTAAAAACTTGGGGGTGATCATGGACTCTTATTTATCATGGACTGCCCACGTCGCTGAAGTCAGTCGCAAGGTGCACTACACTTTCCACTCGCTGAAGAGCCTCCAGAGCTTTTTGCCCTTGAACACCAAAATTTCCCTTGCCCAAACTCTTATTCAGCCCATCATTGACTACGCCGACGCCTGTTATTTGGATGCCACCGAGGAGCTTTTAAATAAACTTGAGCGTTTGCAAAATATATGTATTCGTTTTGTTTTCAATCTCAAAAAGTATGACCATGTTTCAGGCTTTCGCAAAATGCTCAAGTGGCTCCCTATTCGACTTCGCAGGAACTCTCGGATTTTGTGTTTTCTATTTAAAGTCCTTCACAACCCTAAAATGCCTTCTTACCTCCGCGAACGCTTCTCCTACTCTCGTCCTTCCGATGCACTTTGCAGGTCGCATCTTAAGCATCTCCTTGAAATACCTTCCCACACTACCGACTTTTATTCCTACTCCTTTACTGTGCACGCGGTGCGGTTGTGGAACTCGTTACCGCCTGATATTAGGAACTGCCAAACTCTTGCAGTTTTTAAAAAGAGAGTGAAAGAGCATTATCTTTCCATTCCGTCTTAGTTGCACATTAATATGTATTATTATTTAAGTATTTATGATATTAGTTAGTATTTATTATTGTAATATTTAATTTAATAATATGCATGTATATAAGAGTATATATTAATTATCTAAACAGACATATACATATATTATCTATCTATTCTTCTTTATTGTGAATTGTTTAATATATTTTTCTTTTTATCGTTCTACACACGGTGTCTACATATCTTTTTTTTTGCAACTCTCCTCTCGCAGGTATGCTGGAAGAGATTTCGTTAGAAATAAGCATACCTTTGTACCTATTTTCTGTTCCTTATTCTTGTCTATTTATTATGTGTGTGTACATTAATGGTTAAATAAAATAAATAAATAAATAATATAAATAATAACAATATTATTATTATAAATAATTATTATTAATAATTAATAATTATTAATATTAATAATAACTCCATCATGTCTGCTTCTCAGAATGGATGTAAGAATGGGTCCCGCGGTACTAAGGAGCTGCTCCTCATAGACATTGCTATTAGCCAACAGGTTCGCCGTTCCCGCAAGGATCTGGCGACATGTTGGATAGATTACAAGAAGGCCTATGACTTGGTGCCACATACATGGCTCATGAGGGTGCTGGAGTTGTATAAAATTGATGCAACACTGCGCGTCTTCCTGATGTCATGTATGGGGCAGTGGAGGACGGTCCTTCACTATCCAGGATGTCGGCAGATTCAGGAAAACAGCGAACCTATAAGGATTGAGCGCGGAATATTTCAGGGCGACAGCTTGAGTCCTCTGTGGTTTTGTTTAGCCCTGAACCCTCTCAGTACACTGCTGGAGAGTTCGGGCCTGGGCTATCGGTTGAGAAGAGGTGGTCAGGTTATGGATGATCTGAAGCTCTTTGCCCCCAACAACTTTCAACTGATGAAGCTACTGAAGGTGACAGAAACCTTCAGTGACGCCATCAGGATGGAATTTGGTGTGGACAAATGTGCAGTCATGCATGTAAAGCGAGGGGAGATTATGGAATCCGTGGGAATACAACTCTCGGATTCCATACACCTTCGATCCCTTTCCTCAACCGAAACTTACAAGTATTTGGGTATGTCGGAAGCATTAGGCATCAATGCTAGTGACGTGAAACAGTCGTTGAGGGAACGCTTCTTTGGCCGCCTGAATAAAGTACTAAATAGTCTTTTATTTATTATGCGCGCCTTCAACGGCTGGGTCATGCCGGTCTTGATGTATTCTTTCGGCATACTCAAATGGACTCAGACAGAACTTGACGCCCTGGATAGGAGAGTCCGCACGCTGCTTACCGCAAATCGTATGCATCACCCACGGTCATCGGTCATGAGACTGTATATCCCGCGGAAGTGTGGGGGTCGAGGCTTTTTAAATGCTAAGACCCTGCACAACCGCGAGGTATGCAGTCTTAGGGAATACTTCCAGGCCGCTGACGTGGGTATGCATCGAGATGTGGTAGCGGTGGACAAGGGCCTTACCCCGCTCTCCTTGGCTAACGAGAACTGGCGCAAACCTATAGTATTAGATACTAATGACCGCAGGGAGGTATGGCAGAGCAAGGAGCTTCACGGACGCTTCTACCGGGTCCTACATGGGTCCGATGTAGATCTTTTAGCGTCCGTGGCCTGGCTGCGATTTGGTGACCTTTTCGGGGAAACCGAAGGTTTTGTCTTTGCGATTATGGACGAAGTTATGATGACGAACAACTACCGGAAATACATTGTGAAGGATGGCACAGTTGACATCTGTCGGGCATATCACCGGCTGGGTGAATCTATCCGTCACATTATCTCCGGTTGTTCTAGTCTGGCTAACGGAGACTATTTGCATAGACACAACCTTGTAGCCAGGATTATCCATCAGCAACTTGCTCTTAAATACAATCTTGTGGAATCGGAAGTGCCTTACTATAAGTATGTGCCCGACCCAGTTCTCGAAAATGGCAATGTCACGTTGTATTGGGATCGGTCTATCATCACTGACAGGACTATTGTTGCCAATAAACCTGACATAGTGGTGATAGACCGACCAGAGCGTCGCGCAATGATAGTTGATATAGCGGTTCCCCATGACGAGAACCTCGTGAAGGCTGAGAGAGATAAGAAAAGCAAGTATCTTGATCTGGCTCGCGAGGTTGTCGACATGTGGGATGTGAATACAGCAGTCATTGTGCCGATAGTCGTGACGGCCAATGGTATAATAGCCAAGAGCCTCGACGAACATCTGAGGAGGCTCTCGTTGGGCAGCTGGATCAAGGGCTTGATCCAGAAGGCGGTACTCCTGGACACGGCGCGTATAGTCAGGAGGTTCCTCTCTCAGGAGCCCTGACCACCGGTAGCTTGGACCTTGTTCCCGATACCGGTGGGCTACTATTTTTGTATTTTTAAATGTTTTTTTTATATTTTTTTATATAGAATAATATTTAAAAATGTTAAAATATGTATAATAATAATTATTATTATCTCCTTTATTTATTTATCTTTCTTATTATCTACATTTTTAAATATTTTTATAAAATAAATTAAAAAACAAAAACATTTAAAAAAATAAAAAATAGAGGCCCACCGGTATCGGGAACAGGGTCCAAGCTACCGGCGGTCAGGGCTCCAGAGAGAGGAACCTCCTAACAATGTGAGCCGTGTCCAGCAGTACTGATTTCTGGATCAGGCCCTTGACCCAGCCGCCTAACGAGAGCCTCCTAAGGTGTTGGTCGAGGCTCGTGGCTATTAAGCCATTGGCCGACACGACTATCGGTACAATGATCGCTGTGTCCACATCCCACATGTCGACAACCTCGCGAGCCAAGTCAAGATACTTGATTTGCTTATCTTTCTCGGCTTTCACGAGGTTCCCGTCATGCGGGACGGTAATGTCAACAATCATTGTACGCCTCTCGATTCGGTCCACCACCACAATATCAGGCTTATTGGCTACAATAGTCCTGTCAGTGATGATGGACCGATCCCAGTACAATGTGATAAAGCCATTTTCGAGAACTATAATTGCATAAGTTGATACAAAATGCTATGCAATAGCTTTACCGCGGCAGTCCCCGAGTGCCACACGTCTTTTTTTTTTTATCTTTTTTCTTACACCAGTGCAGCGATCATGCTGGAGGGGAGATAAATAAGCTTTCGTTAGCGCTAATCAGCCAGCTGGTTCAGGGGGCAACGGCAACGGGGGATGTTGATTCGCACATGGCCAATTGCTTGGACATTCTGCTGACAACAGATACAGACCGATACTCTGTGTCGATAGTTTACCTTGGGTTGCGAGTCACGTATGTCAGAAAAGAAGACCTTCAACAGCGCTGCCAAGTCCTGCAAAAAGGTGTTGCAACGGCCGAATAGGGACATAAGTTGCTTCTTACCCAGCAAGTGTTTTGGTCCCTGGGTAAGTCGGTTAAGTCGAACTTCTGCCATCCTTCATTACCACCACTCTGCGGGTGACGGGTCCCTGGCCCGCTTCGCTGAGGAGAAGGCAAAATTATTTGCCTCTTTTTGCGGCATCTTTGCGTCTGCATTCTGGTGATGCGCGGCCCTTTCTTTCTCCTGGTAGGTGTGAGACATATGTCAGACATTCGCATCCATCAAAAGAACGTTCGTAGAGTGCTGGGCAACCTCGACTTGAATAAAGCTAGTGACCCCGACGGAATACTAACACTTGTCCTTAAAACTTGTGCGCTCGAACTGTCTCCCATCTTGACACGTCTATTTCGCCTTTCGTATGCAACTGGAAAAGTGCTGAATGCTTGGAAGGAAGCTAACGTACAGCCCGTGCCCAAGAAGAACAGTCGTGCTAATCTGGCCAATTACAGACCCATCTCTACGTGTGCTTAATATTAAGCTCCTGGCATACCTAGAAGCTAATGACATCCTAAGTGATTGCCACTATGGTTGCCGCTGAACTCGTTCTACAGGGGATCTTCTAGCGTATGCCATTCACATCTGGAGTGAGGCAATCGAGAGGCACAGGGAGGCGCTTGCCGTCTCCCTCGACATCTCGAAAGCTTTCGACAGGGTCTGGCACGGAAGCCTTATTAGTAAGCTTCCTTCATTCGGTTTGCCTGGTGATGGTATATGTGATTGGATTGCAGAATTTGAGTGGTTATCGATGGGTGCTCGTTGGACTAATTGGATATTAATACCGGAGTCCCTCAAGGGTTTGTACTCTCAGCTGTATATAATACCTTACTAAATAAATTAGAAATCTATGGCATAAGAGGTAACGTGCTCGAACTTATAAAATCTTATTTAGAAAATAGAACACAAATAACCGAAGTTAGCCGTATTAATGTAGTTAATAAACATGAAGAGATAACAAGATCACGAGAACGTAAAATCTCATACGGTGTACCACAAGGAACCGTTATGGGCCCGTTTTTGTTTATATTATATGTCAATGACATGCCCATGTCCATAGAACAACCTATAACAATGTTTGCAGACGATAGCACATTAACGATCCCTTGTAAAAACGTAATTACGTATGAAAATGACATTAATAGTTCTCTTGACTCACTAATTAAATGGCTAGACAAGAATAATTTAATTATAAATTTAAATAAGACAAAAATAATGCACTTTAGACAGCGTACTCCCGGCTTAACTAATCTTCATATACACTACAAAAATTACAATATTGAGGAAGCAGAAGATACGAAATTTTTAGGATTACAAATAGATTACAGCTTAAATTGGAAAGCACATATAGATATATTGTGTAAAAAACTGAGTTCATCTGCATATGTTTTATATAGATTATCCTCCTTAGTAGATACCAAAACATTTCTAACGGCTTACTACGGCATAGTTGAATCTCACTTACGCTACGGCATCATTTTCTGGGGGAACTCAACTGATAGAGACACGGCATTTAAGGCCCAAAAACGATGTCTCCGGTCAATGTTTAAACTTAAAACTACAGACAGTTGCAGGCCCTATTTTAAGCAATACAATATCTTGACACTTCCTTGTATTTATATTTTCGAGGTGGCTGTGTTTGTAAAGCAAAATCCAAGTCGTTTTGAACGCCTAGCTGATGTATTCCCAAGGAATAGGCGTGACAATAGCAAAATATGACAAGTATCATGTCAAACCGCTTTGATGCGCAACAGTGTTTATTGCATGGCCCCAATTGTTTACAATAAATTACCAAGTGGTTGGAAAGATTTAAATACAGTGCTGTTTAAGAGTAGACTACGTAATTTTTTAATAAATAAAACGTACTCCAGAGTGGGTGAATTTTTGGCAGAGAAAAATATGTTTGTTGATTGATTTATTGAATGATAATTGTAATGACATTGATAATTTATAAATTGATTTATTGTAAGATAATTCCAATGATAATGATAATTTAAATATGATCTATTGAGTGATCATTGTGATGATAATGATTGTTTATTGATTGATCTATTGATTTGTTATTGTGATAATAATGATAATTTATTAAGTGATCTATTGAATTGAAATTGTGAGCATAATGATAATTTATTAATTGATCTACTGAATGATAATTGTAATTATATTTTATTAATTTATCAATTGATTGATAATTATAATGATAATATATTAATTGATCCATTGAATGATAATTGTAATGATAATTTATTTATTAATCTGGTTTTTATATGTAAGTTCATGTTGCATAAATAATGTAAATGTTTGCATGCCGAATGGTAAAATATGGCTGAGCCTTGATATCTTAACAACTTTTGTATATTACCCATATTTGCAAAATAAAATTCTATTCTATTCTATTCTATTCAGCAGCATTATTTTTGCTGCATATAAACGATCTGCTAAAAACTTGGGTATGCAGACGACAGCACTGTTGCTGAGAGGTACTTGTCCATCCTTGTCCTTTGTGAGGCTATAGTGGAGCGTTTGAGCTTATCCTTGAAGCCAGTCTCCAAATGGGGCGATGCCAATTTGGTCAGGTTCTTTGCTGCTAAAACCCAGTCGTGTCTTTTCTCTGTTAAAATGACCCAATTCCACTGGGCTCCTTACTTCTGAGGTGTAAACGAGCTGATAATGGACCATCTTGAGCAACTTCGCGTAACGTTCAACACGATCCTCGATTTTGGTTCATACATTGAGGCAAAGGCTCAGCTGGCTGCTATAAAGTTGGGTATACTCGCAAAGGTGAGACGGTTCTTCACGCCAGAACAGTTGCTCAAATTGTATCAAGCGCAAGTTCGTTGATGTATGGAGTACTGTTCTTATTTCTGGGAAGGATCTGCCAAATACCAGCTTGATGCACTTAAGTTGATAATAAAACGGGCCAAGAAGCTCTTCGGCAATGAGGAACTGGTAGAGTAAAAGCTCCAGAGCCTTGAACATCGTCGCCGAGTTGCCAGCTTATCGGTTTTTTATCAGTTGCATTTCGGGGAGTGTGCAATGGAATCACATGATCTCATTCCACCTAGCCCGTTTCATCATAAGACTACAAGACGCACGGCGATGTGCCATCGGTACATGGTAGACATCCCACCCATACGCAATAAACGTTTTGGTAATACGTACAATATGCGTACAGCTAAAGAGTGGAATTCCATGCCGAAGTCTGTTTTGCCCGATAGCTACAACTTAGGAGTCTTTAAGTTAAGAGTGAATAAGTTACTTTTAGGCAAGCGTGCTTCATCATGAACCACGTCATCGCTTACCGTCAGGTGAGGTAGTGGTCAAGCGCAAGCCTACCTAATATAAAAAAATGAATTCCCCCTATTGCAAATTGTCCACCCAGTGGACAGTAGAACATAGAGCAGTGATAGCCCAGTGGTAACGGACGCGACTTACAAGTATGGTCGTGGCTTTACTTTGTGTAAATAATTTCATTTCATTCTACCAAATCAAATTAGAAGACAGCAAAAATATCTATGAGATTGACACACACCGCTTGCAGACAGAAATCCAGGTTCTTGAGAACAGACTTAGTTCTCTTTACAATAAATATGTAAATTCAAAATTACAAATTAAAGAACACATTTTGGCTGCAAATGAGTTAGTGATGTGTCAGTGTAACTGCCAGACAGTATCAAATCTAATTGCAGTCCAGCCTGATGCTACGGAGGACCCGGTCCAAGCTGAGAGGGTGTCTCAAGACAGTGTCTTCGTACAAGACAGATCTAATGTAGCACAGGATTTGCCTCAAGTAAACCGGCCTGAAAGTGCTGGCTTTGCATTTAGTCATAGTAATGAAGGTTTTCATTCGGTTATGTTTTCAGATGGTATTGGAAAGGGTTTAGGTAAATTAATAAATGGCAATCAGAGTCATTCCACTTTTAATTATTGCATGCCCGGGTCATCGTACAAGCAAATAATGGAATCTGTGACAAAGAATATATATAAACCAGATACCAATATAACTGTATTTGTAGGTAATAGTATTAAAGTAAAAAAAGATGACATCACTGAGTGTGTAACAGAGATGTTAAAGTTAAATTGCAATAAAATTATTTTGTGTGCATTCCCTTACTTGGATAAATTGTCAAATAGACAAAATAATCACATTCACATGCTTAATAAGCATCTGCACTTTCTTGTGAGTCACTATAGTGATAAACTAGTTTTTTTTGACGTCAACATTTTTGTTGATAAATTAAAGTCGACAGGCGATACTTTGTATCTGCCTCTTAGGGTAAGACAGAAAATAGCTTTGCTATTATCATATACAATAAACTCAGACATAAGTAGTATGTCGAAGTATCCAGTTATTATTGATATTAGTAATAGTACTAATTTAAAGGGGGTGTATACCTTGAGTAACGTTAGCAAAAACGCTATTAATATTTATTCTTTAAACTAGTTGATAGGACAAGGGAGGGTACCAATAACGGAATAGATACGAGTATATCCACCATCAAAAAGGTACCTTCTTGCTCACAAAAATATAATTTAAAAAAAATGTCTGAGCAGAATTCTCTGAAATTATTCCACCAGAATATTCAGGGTTTTTCTTCGAAGGAATTGGAAATCGAACTGTTTTTAGAAAAATCAATGTTCGAAATTATTTGTTTTACGGAGCATTGGCTGAAAGATTATGCAGTGCTAATCAATTATGAAAATTATACTGTGGGCAGTTGTTTTAACAGAAAGATTATGTTGCGTGGGGGTTCACTTATATTAATTAAAAAGGGTATTAAATCAAAACCTCGTAATGATATAGTAGACCTATCAGTTGAACAAAGTGTTGAACTGTCCTGTGTTGAGCTGGATAAGCATGTCATAGTGTGCGTCTACAGACCCCCTAATTATAAGAACTACTCTATATTCGAGTCAGTGATGGAAGATGTTTTGGCAAAACTTGCAATGGGTAATAAACTAGTAATTATCTGTGGTGACTTTAATATTAATATTTTAGAAGATAATTCGGATAGCAGTAGGTTATTAAATCTCTTTAAATCATTTAATTTGTCACATGTGTTTATGGAACCAACCCGAACTACACTGACTTCTGCTACATGTATTGATAATGTTTTTTGTTGCGGCAACTACTTGGACAAGGCCATTATAAATTATCTGCCTTCGGATCATAGTGGGCTACTGGTGACATTTGAGTACATTATGCGAATAAAACAAGTGCAGATTCAATCCAGACCAATAACAGCCGGTAAATTAAATAAATTTAACAGTACTTTAATCTGTAAGTTAAGCGATCAGGACCTCACAGTGAATAATGGTAATATTTTGTATGATAAAATTTTCTCAGTGGTTCAAAAACACTTTTAAGAAGAAAACTAAAACTATATGCCCTAAGTTTTTATTCAGTGACTGGGCGACTACAGGACTTAGGAAAAGTAGGGAAAGACTTTACGAGCTATATGGCCTTAAGCCTTGTATTAACACTGAAACTTTTAATAAGTATGTTGCTACTTACTCAAGAATTTTTAAAAATACATGCAAGGCAGCTAAGGCCTTGTACATTAGCAATAAGGTTAAATTAGCAGAAAATAAAATCAAGACGGTTTGGAAAATTATAAATAATGAAACGAATAGGAATAAAAGAAATAATACTGATTACACGCTTGAGACCACACACGGACTTATTAGAGATAACAAAAAAGTTGCGCAAGAATTTGTAAATTTCTTTACCAACATCCCAATTAAAACGACTGAAACCTTAAATTCTTCGCCCTCGATTGCTTTTGGATTATTAAACGCGAACGTTTCAGCCTGCCCGAATGTATTTAACTTTTCACATATAAATCCCATAACAGTAATAAAAACTTTTAAGCAAATCAAGGTTAAACCGACATAAGATCAGTGGGGAATGTCCATCAAAGCTTGTACCTCCATTATTCAGACTATAGCGCCATACTTGGCTTTGATTTTCAATTTGTGTGTGGATCAAGGAGTTTTTCCGGATCTAATGAAATATAGTAAAGTTATACCACTTTTTAAATCTGGGGACAGTAAAGACACAAATAATTATAGACCAGTATCCGTGTTGCCGGTTTTCAGCAAGGTATTTGAGAAGATAATGCTAAATCAAATGCTCATTCATTTTAATACGAATAACATCTTGCATGATAAACAGTATGGTTTCACCAGAGGACGTTGTACAACTGACGCTGGTGTCGGCCTATTGAAACACATCTTTAATGCGTGGGAAGAGTCGCAGGATGCCATAGGTATCTTCTGCGACCTGTCAAAGGCGTTTGATTGCGTTAATCATGAAACATTACTTCTGAAACTTGAGCATTACGGGCTAGGTCAAGCAGCGTTAAGTTTGGTTAAATCTTATTTGAATGATAGACAGCAATTAGTTCAGATAAACGGTGTGAATTCGTCGGGGTTAAACGTAAAAATGGGGGTACCCCAGGGCTCAATTTTAGGTCCTTTCTTATTTTTAATATACATAAACGATTTACCCCGTTTATTGGAAAACAAACTAAACATGGTGTTATTTGCTGATGACACATCTTTAATTTTTAAAATAAATAGACGTACTTGTCGGGTTGACGACGTAAATAACGCGCTTCGGCAGGTTCAGGATTGGTTCACTGCCAATAATTTAGTTTTAAATGGTAATAAAACCAAGTGCGTAAAATTTTCCTTGCCGAATGTCAAAAGTACTGATTGTGACATTATATTAAACAAGGAGAAGCTAGAATTCGTCGATAAAACGGTTTTCCTGGGGATCACGCTGGACTCAGGGTTGCAATGGGGTCCTCATTTGGTATCCCTTGCAGGGCGGCTGAGTTCGGCAGCGTATGCTGTTGCAAAGATTCGTAGGTTAACCGATGTGGATACCGCGAGACTAGTCTATTTTAGTTATTTTCATAGTATAATGTCTTACGGTATCCTACTATGGGGAAGGGCTGCAGACATTGAGTCAATTTTTATTCTGCAAAAACGAGCCGTCAGAGCAATATATAATCTTCGCCGGCGCGATTCTCTAAGGGAACTGTTTAAGGACATTAACATCATGACGGTTCCTTGTCAATATATTTATGAAAACATCATGTACGTGAGAAAAAATTTACATCTTTTTAGTAAAAACGGCGACAGACATAATTACGTTACTAGAAATAGGGACCAATTAGTTCAACCAGGTTTCAGACTGGCTAAAGTAGCCTCATCTTTCATGGGGTACTGTACAAAGTGTTACAATAAAATTCCTCCCCACATTCTTGAACTGAATGAGACGAAGTTTAAAACCTGTATAAAACGCACACTATGTAGGCTGGCATATTATAAGTTAGGGGATTACATCACTGATAAAAATGCTTGGCTCAATGCTAGTCCTGCTCCACAATCGACAACCACTAGGGCGCAATAACAAGTGATATGCAGAACATTATTGTTTTGAGGTATTGTTGGACCTGCTGAAGACTGTATGAATTATTAATATTTGCATTGTATAAACTCAATTTCCTTAGTATTGTATAACTGCACAGCACGTGTGTGAGTACTGTGTACCCAACTGTAAATCTACCATTTACTGTACCTATGCGTCGTTCGTTGACTTGTGTGTGCCCTGGCCGTTGAGTGTGTCATGCTCTCTCAAATGTCTCTCTGATGGTGGCGCGTGTGTTGGATCATCCGGTTCCCTTCATGATGGTTGAGCTGGGTGGTGCCAATTCATGCGTCATGTTCGTGAACGGACGCCGTCAGTTGGGATTGGTCATAACTTGACTGCTTCGGATGTTAATTTTTTTCTAGTATCTATTATATAACTGCGCAGTACATGTGTGAGTACTTCTAATACTTTATGTCTGTAGGTGGTATAGTGGGTAGTGCTATTCTGGGTGCATTGTCCTCACATGTATGAATTTAATAATGTATGTTCCTAAATATTGTAAAAAAACTTTTTTTTTTTTTAAAAGAGTAAGTAGGTATGGAGTTTCTTGTGCATTCTTCTCCATAACAAGCTACTTTCCGAATGCACGGTAGAATCATTTTAATGTAACGTTCAAAAGTGCCGCTTGGTGGCCTAGTTGAAATAAAATATCTTTGTCTTGTCATCACTGCTCTCAAAACACTAAAGTAAAAAAAAAACTGAGACATGTAACATCCATCAATCCACACTGGGCCTGCGTGGTGGATTACGGCCCATTCCCTCTCACAGAGAGGAGGCCTACACGCACAATGGACCAAATGGGAGTCTAAGTTCGGAAAAGAGGGTCCATCTATCCTATCCTTATGCTTATCACGCCTTTCGTTTGCAATTACTTCTTCACACTTTTTTTATTATTCTACTTACTCATATATCTGTAATATTGAATAAGTCTAAAAACATTTTTATTACATACCTACTCTTAGTTTTTCTCCAAGACTTTTATGCTGATACCATTAATGATGAACTAAAAACCTATTATCGACGTCAACACTGCATCTTTCTTTACAATGATAACATTTCAAATAAGTGTTTAGATTTAAGAAGAAAAACAATATATGGTTAGAATAGTAACTTAAAATTCCAATATGGTTAAAATATAAATAGTCCAAAATTTAAAATGTATTACATTGTATGTCAGTTTAAAATGACTTTATCACAAAGAAACCCTTGTTACCAAAACTTTTGTGTATTGGAATTTGATCTACAAGTATACTTCAATAGAAACATTGTTCATTTATAATTACAATGCAATTATTCATTTCACAAAAGGAGTTCTTACCTTACTCTTACTCATAAGCCGGTTAAGAGGCAGACGAAAAGGTCTGTTCTTGCTGATTTTATGATATAAAGTTGTAGCAATATAGTGTGTGTAGTGTAACTAAAGTTACAATGTTATTCATATTGGGAGTCGATATGTGGTTAATGAAAGGGGATTATTAAATTTCATAGAATCGAGTATTATAAGGGATGTCGGAAAAGCAGACTATTTTAGGGACCGTGATGAAATAAAACTATACATAATCACTATCACCACAAAACAAAAATATCTAGTATATTTTTATTTCGTGTACTATTTGTTTTGCTGACTGTACACTACCTACTCGAAGCGGGGCGCGGCATATTGAGAAGCAGTATAACGAAAAAAAAAGGTAGGTAGGTATCGGCATATCAATCTACCTACCGCTTTCAGGTTCAAATTCGAAGCGAATTAAAGCGTCAATCCAAAAAAAAATATTGACCGTCTTCTAAGCATGGACCATTGACAATCGTAGGTAATAAGATTGCAGACGCGTGCTTTGTACAAAATTCGCACGTCATTATGTTTATCTCTATAGGTTACACATTTGTTCATTACGTAGCGGAGATAAATGTCAATCAATATTCGATATAATAGGTATGTTATTTATCTATGAACGCTTCGCATCTAAGAAGAAATCGTACCGAACGAACGTGTGTGCGTGCGTATGCCGCCTGGCCGCCTCCGCCCGCTTCCACCTCAACCATTGTTTTTGTGTTTTATTCATTTAAGTACATATGCGTGCATTAAAATGACACAAATTTACAATGTCGATTATTCATGCATTTATGATATTGAATATGTGAACTCTAATGATTGTAATATTTTTTTGAAGCGTTTGTAGCTTGGTAAAACAAAATAAATTAAAATCTTAAAATTCCGTGCTCTAATTTGGCACAAATTTATTTAATAGGCATATGTAAGTGATCTAAGAAAGGAAATAGTTATTTCATAAATTGTAATTTTTTTTTGCACTATTTTTTACATAATGACTGTATGTCAGTTTGCACTGGGCAAATATGACACAAATTGGGTTTGCACACTCCACAAGCTATCCTAGTTAAGATACCATAATTATTTTAAACTTTATTTTTTTTTTGCCTGTTTTAAGCAGAATAAAAAGAATCAACCACAAAACATCGAATTACTGTAAATGCAAGTAACAGATGTGACACAAAATGCAAAAATAAGCTACATAGGTACGACTGTATCCACAGGCAAAAAATAAGCAACTTTAGAATTTTTTAAACTTATGGCATCAAAATAAGCCAGCGCTATCGGTCTATATTTCCATATTATGAACAGACAGACTACAATACAACCGCAAAATTGAAAGGATCTGCCCCCGGATATTTATTATCTTGTACAGTTTGTTCAAGTTCCTATAGTTTCGAGTACAGTAAGCTGGTTACCTTGCATGTTTCTGACGGGTTCGTATAATAGTTAGTTATTCATAAACCTTGTTAGGTAATATTTTGTAATATCAAAGTTATGTTTAGTCGCTCCATGTAAAACACTGGTACTCAGCTGAATCCGGTAAGACTGGAAGCCGA
This sequence comes from Anorthoa munda, assembly GCA_945859665.1. Lineage (NCBI taxonomy): Eukaryota > Metazoa > Arthropoda > Insecta > Lepidoptera > Noctuidae > Anorthoa > Anorthoa munda. The sequence goes on along the minus strand of OX243913.1, from coordinate 7,406,043 downwards.
CCCCTACATAATTGGGAAAAAGGCTAGGCAGATGATGATGATCAAAGTTATGTTTAGATTATGAAATGGATCTTTTGGACAATCAAACACAAAGCTGTATTAAATTCATAAGATTAATGTGGAAGAAAACATACATAGTTAACGTCCCAGTGAAGTTCTCTAAAAGAGGATTTTTTATTTTTTTATTTATTCTTTTTAATGTACTGTGCTTTGTCATTCAAACTTAACGTGTATACAAAATTTCAGCTCAATCGGTCGTGAACAACCGTTATAAAATTCGGTTACAAGATTTGATCCATACAAACTAATTAACTGACTAACAAGGCAAGTTAAATACGAGCTCATATAAAAAAAACAGAGATTCAATTCTTTAGAAACAAACTAAGATCTTTACTAACCACCGTTGTAATTACCAGCAACATTCTTTCTGAAACACAATTTTTAAATTCATAGCTTTCTCAGTATGTATGTAGATGCAGAGATAAAGTCCCATGAAGCAAGCATACTTTTGTTTCCACCGTGTAACTCGGTCACACCACAACAAATTTGCGTTTTGTCCCTACAGAGGGAGAGCTGGCAAGGTTTTTGAGCATGCATATTCAGGGCAAAATCGTTGATAACTGAGTAAGCGCGGCTTGCTGAGAGAACACCGAAAATATGTATAACTTAGGGACACTTAACATGTCGTTCATTTACATTTTTGACATAACACAAAATGGGAAAAAGAAATTGTGGGCTTTCCCTAAATCAATTACAGTTTACTTGAAATCTGATGATTTACCAAATCAAATGAAAATGAAAGATCTTGCACGTTAAGTATCTTTTTTGGAAATCTGAACCTGATAAAAGTGATTACATCTGAAACTTTTCAGATAAATTCTCTCAACAAACCGCTGCTATCAAGTTTTCTCCCTAAAATAGGTTATTCAAAGACCCTTGCCAGCTCCTCCTCTACTAGCCTAGAAACTCTTGTGAATACGGTCTGAAGTTTTTAAACACACTCTTTTTCTTATACCCAGTCAGCGGTGAATAGGGGAGATGGAAGGCGGCGCGGCGGCGTAGTCAGCACGTTCGGGGATGTTTTACGAGGAAGAGATGAATCAAATAGGGGTGTGCGAAAAATTGTCTAAGCGTTCGCTTTCATGTTGAAGAAATAGGTTAGGTTTTGGTATTTTTAGCAGTGGTGTCCCAGTGGTATCGGCCGCGACTTACAAGTTGTATGTCGTGGGTTCGAGCCCAGGAAGGCGCTTTACTTTGTGTGAATTATTTCATCACCACTGCTCTCAAAACGGTGAAAGAAAACATCGTGAGGAAACCGACATGTCCTAGTACCAAAAATAATTAATGAATTATCAAATAATTAAAAATGAATTACCCAAAATGCTGTTTTTTGACACGGTTCTACGAAAAATTATTCAAAAATTTTTAATCATACATTATCATTATTCTTTTTAAGAATGTCTTTGTAATAGGTATACAGAGCCATTCAAAGTTAATAGGACTGCAAAAAATATTTATACTTAGAACAAGCGATTTTTTATACCGTAGCTTAGATACTTATAAAGCCATTTGAAAGAAAATGATCGAAAGAAATGCGTAACTCAAGCGTTACGTTTACTATTAATAAGGCACTCTGTAATAACGCCAAGCCATAACACCGTTTACAGGAAGCTCTTAAGCTTATTGGAAAACTTTGATTCTCTCCAAATGACTTTTTACAAAATATTCGAAGCAGAAAGATACCAGGAAATTATGACGAAGAAGAGTAACGTTAAATTGCCTGGTATTGAAACATGAATAAAATATTTCACTGTTTGCAAAACATTTCTTTTCACTCTTTGTGTATTTTGATTAGCATTTTTCAATTTGTTCGAAGACGCTCAATTAGGCACTGTTCTTTATGCTTTTTTATTGCCAGTTTATTGGCTTTATTTGTTCGAAATATTGTACGAAGTGCTTGAAATGTGATCTTTGATGGCTTGATTGCAATATCTTCGAAGCACAAAATAATTCCTGGTCGAAGATTCGGAGACATTTAAATTAGGAATTGGACCCCTTAATTAGTTGTGTATATAGCGAAGGATTGACTATATAAACTTTTAACCACCTAAAAGTAAAACATTAAGATTGTGCCCAAAAACTGAACCGCAACTGAGGGAAAAAACCTAAAAGCCTCTACCAAGGGATAACCCCATTTTATATCCCAAAATGAAACTTCTCTCAGTAGTTACTCAGTAGGTACTTAAAATTTTATCAAAACAAAAACTTCCCTACAAGAGACACGTGCTATATATATTTACATAGATAAAAGTATATACAGTGTATAAAATACTTAAATAACTAAAACTATAAACCTATACAGTTTAACCAAAAACTACTCACTAACTAAAACAAAAAAATGACACGTGCTTGAACACACGTACAAGAATGAAAAACAACATGCAAATACAACCATTCTCGTAAACAAACCCCCATTGAGAATGTCTGTAACGTCAAAAGATACATCACCGTAGTTGCCTATTTATCTAGCTCCCTAATAAAGCAAACCAGAATAACAGTGTAGTGACTCCATTCGCCTTGAGTGTGCATTTTATCATGCTTACAGTCCGGCGGAGGCAAATTTGCAGAGCCATTGAGTGCACTCCCTATCTCTTGTTACTAAACTTGACTAACAATGGGGAAGGCAAATGATATTGGACCAAGCTCCGGCTGCTACGCTGACCACGTCATATTCATTTTCTTGTCAGAATATTGGCCGCGTCAATAATGCTATTATAGATGTTTTTAGTGCTTTCTGAGGACTTGTTCTTAGGTTTTTTGCGTTTGGATTATAAATTAATAGTTGTGGGTCCTAGTGTTGGATAGCATTTACTTGGGAGTTTGGCTAATAATAGGTTACCTTTATTTAATTCTAGTTTCGTTGAATATAAGTAATTTGGTTTCGGTAAGAGCTGCCTCAGATACAATAAGATACGTCTAAAACATTAAGTAATAACATAAAGTATTTGTGTGTTAGCGATACGTTCCTATTAGTGATTATGAAATGAGCTATTTCCTCAATAGTCCGGTCAAATTAGACGTGATATCAAATTGCATTAATTCGCATAGAGCTGATGGGAATTCTATGCGAATTACTGGAAACCTACCCCTATTTTTTGGTCTTATATGACCGAACTACAAGTCAGAGGCAAATAATGCAGACACAGTTTCATTGTCATCAACGTCCTAAGTAACTCAGGACGAAAATAATATTAAACTCTGTTGAACATTGGCCATTTTAAAGAGGTTCAATTTTAATTAAAATACTCTCTTCGTATTGTTTCCAATTAAAATTACAATCTGTACAAAACTATCAGCACTCGAGTGGATGAATAATTATTGTGTTATTTCAACGCTATGATTTGAGTTTACCATCGTGGTGAAAGGATTAGTCAGCTAGACTCTGCGTTACCGAGTGCTAGCTGTCCAGGGTGCGCCGGGCGTTTGGAATCGTGATGCGATTAAGATTAACGCCACTCGGGGAGGCTCCTTTCATGCACCCCGCTTGGCGGCGCTTGGCGCTTGGCGGCGCAATCATCTAGCTTCGCTGAGGTTGAATGTAATCTAACTTTAGCACTCGAGTCACTTGGAGGGTACTACGATAGTAATGCCCTTCGTCCAAATCCTTCCAAAACTCAATCTTGCGCTTTTCATCTTCGCAACAGATTTTCAAACAGGGAACTAAATATCACATGGCGAGGAACTAAAGTGGATCACTGCAAAAATCCTAGATACCTTGGTGTTGCATTGGATAGATCATTAACTTTTAACGTGCACTGCCACAACACGAAGCGGAAGGTCAGTTCGCGGAACAACCTGTTGCGTCGCCTTGTCTCTACCAACTGGGGAGCGGCACCCGATGTTCTTCGGACAACTGGCATGTCCCTCTGTCTCTCAGCTGGCGAATTCGCGTGTCCTGTGTGGCATCGATCCGCACATGCTAAGCAAGTTGACATTGCACTAAACGAGACGTGCCAAATAATATCGGGTTGCCTCAAACCGACTCCGCTCAACAAACTATACCCGCTGGCTGGCATTGCACCTCCAATAGTACGAAGGACTGTTGCATGCGCGCTTGAGAAAAAATACCAGGAATCCGATGCCCGACACCCTCTCTACGATCACACTATAACCCCGCGTAGACTAAAGAGTCGGAAGAGTTTTCTTCGATGCACGCGGGCTATCCAAGACCCATTGCCTTTAGTGAGATGCAGGTTGTGGAGAGAAACTCACCTACCACCACCCGACTTCTTGAAACCCCAGGAACACCTACCACCTGGACGAGAACTGCAGTGGCCTATATGGAAAGCACTCAATCGTTTGCGCACCCAAGTAGGCCGCTGCAAACACTATTTGGCAAAGTGGGGTTTTATAGACCCGTCTGATACCCAGTGTGAGTGCGGTGCCCCTTTGCAAAATATGGCACACATGCTGGTGTGTCCCAAGTGACCTTACACCTGCACTTTGGAAGACCTTATGCTCGCCACTGACGACGCAATTGGCGTGGCCACCTACTGGGCCCAAAATTTATAAAGAGTTGCCCATCGACTCGAAAAGAAGAAGAAGAACGCTATGATGAATTTGAAGATTTATAGGAATACCTACTTCTTAATAATCTTAAAATATTTCACTGTGGACTCTTCCTGTTAGGAACTATGACGTGACACAATCTAAATTGTGTCGATAGTCAATATCGCGCACGTATTTTCTTTAAAAATTTCAAGTGCAAAGCGGTCGAATTGCATCCATGTGAACGTATTTGCCTTTTCGCTTAGTATAAATCGTTTATTGTCCAACAATCGCGTTGCAAAAAGGTCGCTTAAGCCAATTGGCGATATTTCCACTCCGATTGGAAATACGACATAATAATGCAGAATATAACAGCTGTTATTTAGTTATTAAACATGAGTAATAATAAGGCTTAAAATAACATACAAATACACCTGGCCATCAATTAATTGAGCTATACAAAAGCTCAAAACACAGCTTATAATGCTAATGCCCAGATTTTTAATTATCGCATTCAGTGGAATCGGGCTGCATACAACTAATTAGTAGGAACATGTTCAAATGTTCACATTTGCATTAATACATATTTTCAGACTATGCGACGGGTGTGACTGTATGGATAGACTGGAATGTTATGGCTAAAGGTGTATGGCTACTTTGGCATCCATACAATGTATAAAAGTGGCTGAATGGAAAATATTTTTTGCGAAGATCCTAATAGGTGTAAAGGGCTACAAAAAAATTCAAAATCGATTTTCGTGATTCGAAATTTTCATTCAACTGATTGAATGAAAATTTTGAATTACGAAAATCGTTTTTGAACCCTAAAAAGGAACAAATTTTTTAGTTATTTTTAATTACCACTTTTTATTTTTGTTATAATTATTTTTTTCGGATTGCTTCGAAAGATGTAAGTGTTATATATTTTCCATCCCTTAAAATCGTTTATTTTGATACCCAACACGACGGGTTTGGAAAATAAAAATGGGCCCCCACAGCTTGGAAAATCCGCCATGTTTCTATTTTTCATTTTTAATATAGACCGTGATACTTGTAAGGTTAAGACAAATCGATTGACGTAAAAATCATCAAAATCGGCCTACGTGTTTGGTCTCTAGAACGCCATATAGAAACAAACATATATAAACTGATACACACACTGCCCTCCTTTGCGTCACGCAGTTGGGTAAAAAGAAGTAGAGAGACGAAGTCTACATGAAAAGAAGAAGAAGACATGTTGTTCGACGCAATTAAAATAGGAATAACAGCAAGAGAATTATGTGAAAACCAACCATAACATTTCCTGTACCATCAAACACACAAGATAAAATACAAACGTGTAGAATTGAAGATTCGTATTTATATTGCAGTATCAACGAAATCTCTTCGGTGAACCTATAATAATTCCTTTGTTGTATTGACGGAACAATTGAGTTGAGTGTATTACCGGCAAGAACCCATCCAAAATTCCAATAGATCACATGGCGCCGATAGAAATTGCTATCTGGTCGTACTCAAATCGTATTTTCATTTCTGCGGATCGAAACCCTCTTTTTTCCACGCAAATCAATTTGGAATCAAGCCTATGGAGTTTATAGGATTTTTGAATGGAATATCATTTTGCAAGTATAGGATTACGTGAGTCAGGCTGTCGTTTACTTGTGCGAGTTTTGATGTGTCAGTGATTGTTTTGAGTGTGGTAATATATTATAATGTATGTTCCTAATGATCGAGATGTTTTTAGTTAGTAGCAGAAAGAGTCCACATTTATATTTTTTTATTAGCCTATCCGTTCCACCTGCTGGGCAAAGGCCTCCCAAGTCCTTCAAAGATATTTTTCCCACACCCTGTCGTATCAGCCCACACGGTACACGTCTTTGCCTAGGGCCTCTGAGGCTCTGGGATAACATGTTATTCTATCAGCAATGGTGATTTATCAAATGCCAAAATGTAAGGGATTGATCACGAGACATTTTGATACCGCTTGGCAATCTCATACGTTTTTGTCATTTTACCCATCGATATCAGGGTCCTAGTATTCCTTGTAGCGTGACCACCACAAGATTTTATCAACGAAACCTTTTTTTTTATTTAACAATCTGGTCGATTATAGCTTTTCGAATTTTCAAATTTCGACTGGTAAAAAATCGTAATTGAAATTTCTGTTCGACAAGACGTCAATTTCACAAGAGCCACCGTTGAGGAATGATCCATTAACTTTTCTTTCGGGAATTTTATAAGTAAATCTTAAATTGCTGACGTGCATTGTGCAATCATGTCGTCCCACGAATATTGTGGCTGATAAAAGTGTCGATACTATATATTAGAAATGGTGAGCAAGATCGTTTGACAGGCCCGTGACATGACACCGGTTTCCCTGGGCTGGTTTTAGCCTGTCGTTTAAAGGAAGCTGGGGATGGCTAAGGAATATTATGAATATAAATTGGTATGTATTGTCATTTCTGCCGAATTTTTCATTTGAAAGTCGCTTTCGCTGATATTTGCAAGACCCTTATGTTTCATAATTTTGATTGTCCGTTTCCCTTGTCTGTAGATATCAGTTGATAATAGCCGATAATCAGCCAAAATATGGGCAAGGTGCTAGGACCTACGTGAGCTTCTTGGTCCCGTACTTACATTGTGCGAGCTAAGGGCGTGAACCTCTCTGTGACTGTGGAGTCCGTAGATTCGGCACAATGCGTCTGTCTGGATTTTGCTTCGAGTTTAGCTGGTCCATTTGTACCCGTGATCCAGCATTAGAGCGAAGCCACCGACAGCGGATCGTTTCGTCTGGTATGGTGATAGATAGTCTGGAATAGCACATAAGCTACTTCTAATCCTGGTATAATATTCCCTTGGGATGAGAAAACACTTTTCACTTTTTGAAGCCGCTGCCAGAAACTAATGTTTTTATAATAAGAATAACGTTGTGTTAATATTAAAGTAGATACTATCCGATTACAAAAAACTGTCACTAATAGAAAGCTTATGCACAGAATATCCTGCCCCCCTAGCCAAGTTACAAACGTTTCGTATGGAATCTCTTTCTACCATCGTTAACGCCTTCTATATGTATGGTCTGACCACATGACTTAACGTTCAGATGTGTAACCACCACCCTGTATTAATTTATTTATCATCACTGGCCGCCTGAGAGCGACAAGACAAACAATAAATAAACAAAACCTCCATCGTAAATAATACATTACCAGCAACGATAATTATTTTTCAATACAGTTGTTAAACATGGCGTACTTTCAGTGGCTATAATTATGATTCGAAAATTAAATCTTACGCATAGGCATCTTTCTGTTACGCGGTCGTGACTTTTGTTTACGAGCTCGATCATTAGTTTTGCAGTTTAGTTTTAAATTTATAAGTCAATTTAAAAAGTTTAGTAGCATAGAGTTTTCATACATAGAATAAAATGGGATAGATTTTATACGAGGAAAAATGAATGATTCCGTACGTTTTAGCATTGAACTCTCAAAAGTCTTTTTAATGGTTGTTTAATATATTTAATTATCAGTTTTAATTTAATTATTTTCACATCAATATTTGTCTAAAATCGAATAGGCTGTATAGACTGTTTTCGTTGTAAAAAATGTCCAGTTGCAAAAACGCGCCTTTAGTTATAAGTCAATTTAAAAAAGTTTAGTAGCAAGGAGTTTTCATACATAGAATAAAATGGAATAGATTTTATACGAGGAAAAATGAATGATTCCGTACGTTTTAGCATTTAATTCTCAAAAGTCTTTTAAATGGTTGTTTAATATATTTAATTACCAGTTTCAATTTAAATATTTTCACATCAACATTTGTCAAAAATCGAATAGGCTGTGTAGGCTGTTTTCGTTGTAAAAAAAATATGTCCAGTTGCAAAAACGTGTGAAAATTTTATTTTTTGTGAATTAAAAAATCTAATTCTTTGATTTGTTTTTATTATTGCCCACAACTGTATTGAAAAATATCGTGTGATACACGGGCGTGTAGGTTATTGCAAACTCGTGTCATTAAAAACCCTCACCTTCGGCTCGGGCTTGTTAATGACAGCTCGTTTGCAATAACCTACTTTCCACCCTTGTATCACAATGTACTAAAAATCAATTAGCACTTGGCGTAATACGCGATTAATATTAATAAACGAACATACACGCGTTCGTATAAGCTAGAACTAAGCGTGTGTGACACAGAATTACAGATCTATCTTCCTATTGAAATTAACTCTATTCATCCCGGATGCTTTGAGCGCCAGTTAATTAGCTGTTTCGTACTGCGTTTGATATCAAACCAACAGTACATTTCTATGCAGTATTGAATGATTATATGAGGGTTACTGGTTGATGTTGTTAAGGATTATTATCACTGTCTGTGGATCGCTACTGAGTTTGACGATAAATGGAGTGGAATTTTGATATATATTTTGTCGAATTGTGTGTGATATTAATTTGCAGGGGTATTTTGCGAAGTGGACAAAGGTCCACTGCTCTTACTGCGCCACTGTTCAATTATTATCTGTACCAAACTTGTGATAATTATATACTCTCTTATACTAATATTATAAAGAGAGCGCGCGAATTTCGTGAGTTTGTTTATTATATGTAGGGGTCACCCTCCGGAAACACTGCAAAAAAAAACAAAAAAAAAAAATAACAATTGAGAAAACAAATCGATCTGAAAGGTTCATTTGTCGTGATATGCATTCGCTATATAACCTGGGCAAAGCCATGTCCCACCCCTAGTACACTACAACTATTGTGTTGTTCGATGACTTCATGAGTATTGACGACACAACGTACGGAAGTAACAAAAAAACAAACCAAAGTAAAAAAACTAGCGTGGGATGGACGGTGTTATTTTCGAGAGTCGAAAGACTCTTCCCAGAAAAGATGCTAATCTAACGAAAATTCATCCGTCTACCAATTAAGTCTTATATTAACACTACTTAAGACCGTCGAAGCTTTGTATAAGATCGACATCAGAATCAGATGTCAAAGTTAGTCGCGTCCCGAACTTAGCCTTAGTCATACGGGTATTAAGATTGAAGTATCTGGTGTACAGTGCCGTAACTATACCATCTGAGGCCTGTGGCATATTCATCGGATGGGGACTTTCAATATTGCAAAAAACTAGTTAATTAAAAAAATAAAAAAAACCCGACTGCTTAAAAAGCGAACTAAAAAGAAGTAAACAAGAAGAAAATCATGCTGTGTAGTCGGAGGATACATATTCGCGAGCTGGCTGATCAAAACCAGATTTACCCTCCGACTACACACCCCACATTATTTTGGTCCCAAATTATTTTTTTCTTCCAAACCCACGATGGGAAAAAAATAATTTGGGATCCCACAATAGCCCAAAATCCGCCATTTTTCTATATTCAAATTTTTATGTAGCCAGTGACACTCGCAAGATTAAGACAAATCGACAGACGTAAGAATCATCAAAATCGGCCGACGCGTTTGGTCTCTGGAACGCCACATAGGAACAAACTTACATACATAGTACATAGACTGATAAACACATACCTTTCTTCGGCAGTCGGGTAAAAACCTTGACGTTGCAGATTTATTTTTATTAATTATATTGCAAAAAGATTGACGTTGGGGATTTATTTTTAGTAAAATAGGTGTGTATACCAACACTATTATAATTTGTTGTGTGCATTTCAGTTAAATATATTCTATTTTGTTATTATTATTAACGTTAGCAAAAAGAAATACCTTCTGTGCTCAAGGGCCCTCGGGTCGGGCGCCCGTGGCATTTTGTCCTCTCTGCCACCATATTGTTACGCCACTGCCGCTGTAGGTAAGCACTAACTTTAAACTAATCTAGTATATTAGATTTACCTGTATTAGATTTGTACGGTAATACTTCTGAATACGTGCGTTTCTCAATCTAAGTATAACTCAAATTTCTGAGTAATCTGTTAAATATAGCAAACTCTCGGTACTAAGATTGATTAACGTATTTTAAAATTTAGTTCCTTGAAAATTTCGTGGGTTTTATGCAATAGGATATACTATAAGTAGCCAAATGGCGCAGAAATGGAACAAATTTCTAAAAATGTACTTTACATCAATATATCTTGAGTTTCCTATGTCTAGCTTCGCATTCATGATCGAAACGCACGATGCTGTGGTAAACGATGCCAGACACACAGACAGACGTCGTAATATGCATCAGCGGGAGGAGGATTGTGTGTCCGGCACTGCATACCATAACGCATACCGCAACGTTGTGAAGTCCGATCAAGACACCAAAGCTGCACCGCTGACACTAGGATGGTTTTAGGATTTTCAAATTTTAATTTGAATAATGAGCATTAGTATTTCTATGAACCATTGAAAATCACTCCATAAGTTGTACAACAACTAAGTAGGTACCATTTAGATAAAAAGCTGCTCAAAAGGCTCCAGAAAAAAATGTAAAAAGGTTTTCTCTCAGTCCGTTTCCAATGTCCCCTTTTACTTAAATAAATGAAGAGACGCATTTGTTCGTATTAGCGTTGTCCACGTCATAACAAACAGTCTCCCGTCTGACCCCGTACGGTCCGGTCCGTGACTCGGATACAAAAGAATCGCTCGAACGAAAACGGCAAAAGTTTTACCGTCACACGGCTCAGAGGTTTCTAGAAAGACTAGAAAACTAATGAATTCACTCAGCCTGTTTGTCCACCATAAAGGTTGGCTTTCATGTTTAGCAATGTTCTCGTTAGATAGAATAAACGATGGCCTTTATATTATTGTATTTATTGTTTCTTAGAACTAGCCTTTTTGCTGATGGTTACTTTGTGAACTAGTGATATAAAATCATTTGATTGTATTGTTTGCTTTGTCTATATGTTGTTGAATATCAACACAAATGGTACGAGTATCTTCTATCCATATTTTAATATTATAAATGCGAAAGTAACTATGTCTGTGTCTCTGTCTTCCTGTTACTTTATAACTCTTAAAATTTGGTATGGAGATAGTTTGAGGCCCTCGGAAGGCTATAGGATAGTTTTAATTCCAGAAATCATCCTAAAGGGGGTGGAAGTTTGTATGGAAAACTTACAATATTATGGCGGGGTATAAAAAATAGACTATTCGAAGTACTAGTGCTACGCAGACGAAGTCACGGGCAACAGCTAGTTTCTAATAAATATCAAACTGCTAGTTGACTACTAGTCTTAGTTTAAATCAGTAAAGAATATTTTTTTAAATTACTTATGGGCCAGCTCTTGAACTTAAGCTGGAATCATGACAATTATTTTGAAAACTTGCGGTTTAAGATAACTACACTAGAGTTAGAAGGTTGGAGCAGGTTACTAAAGTTTGTATTCGAAGAACCATACATTCCTCAGATAATGTTTAATATATAACTAAAACTATCCCTGACTAAATACCCTTTGACATATACGAACTACTTAACATTAAGTCAATATCCGTTTCCTCGACCACCGGTCTACAGGCGTCTTAATTACTTAGTAAGCCTTAATCACCTGAGTATTGGATTGAGTGCTAATCTCAGATTTTAGAGATTAAGCCATACATACATAAGTTGAGCTACCATCCATCTTCTGGTGAATTACTGAGACGCCTTGCAGGTTTGGCATGTCCCATGTGGACTGTGTTAGGTAATGATGGTTGATTATAGTGGAAAATTGGTTTTTGAAGTAAAAACTACTTCAGCCGCGTTGAGCAATTTAGAGCAGGGGTGAAACTTATGGGTTCGCGTTACCAATTTGACTTTAGTTTTCACTTCTGTCTCCATGACTGCCTTTTTTGTTTTAGTAAGATGAGTGGATGTTTACTGGCCTGAAAACTGATATAAAACTGCGCTCCGATAAGAAATGAAGCATGGCATTTTATGGTCCACTGAAAAACGTAAATTGGCCGGGCAGACTTAAGAAGGTGGCTAGAACGGACTGGATGCGAAAGACGGAGGACAGGGGTGTGTGGCGCACCTGTCATAGGATGATGTCCAGTAGTGATCTGCGATAGGCTTATTGCAATAAATAAATTAATCATGTATTGTTTTCTCTCTACGAAGGTTGGCTTAACATCTATTTTCTTAAAATTATGTTCACAACATATGTTAGAAGCTCCTTTGCGAGAGACTGGAGTCCGTACTATAGAAACCCGGCGTTTCGGAGGTAGTTGATTGATAACTATTAATTAGTCACATGAGCCGGCAAACATCCATCCGTTCGTTTATAGCATGATGACACTCACACAAATATGACCAAAATAAAGTCGATCCTGAAAATACGTCAGTGATTTCGGAATATCATTTCAAATAGGAACACTTATTTAGCGACTAATTTCAGATTGCCTGACATAGCATTGTGAAACATTTTATTGCCTTTCACAAGCGATTTTAACTTCCAAAGGAAGTAGAATATGCACCTGGGTTAGGTGCTTATGTCTCATGTCCGTTTACAGTGTCAGTGTAAGACCCTTGCCGTTTTACTGTTACATGCTAAAGCAAAGTTACATCAGACATGCATCGTCGTGTACGCTCAAAGAGTCTTTTAAGAGTTTAAAGAGGTATAAAAGCTGTTTAAGAGGTGTGCTTCACGCCTTGTACAATGTTAGGGTTCTCCTAACTGTGTGTACATGGAGTGACAAAATGTTTACTAGATTGAAGCTTCAACTGACTAGTCTAATCTTTTTCTTTAAATAGAACCAGTCACCGTCTGCCTTAGTCTGTTTGTCCACTTATTTCTTCAAAACCACGCAAAGTCAAGAGTGAATAGGTTTCTTCTAGGCAAGCGTGCTTCATCGTCGGCCACATTATGGCTTACCATCAGGTGAGACAGTGCTCAAGCGCAAACCTAACAATAAAAAAAAAAAAAAAAAGTATTTTAATGAGCGATAAACAAGGAAGGTTTGTATATTATTTAATTTTGTCCCGTGCAAAGCCAGCGCGAGTCGTTGAAATTGAATTACATTACAAAGTACAGTAGTAGTAAGTTGAAATTAAATTACAAAGAAACATACAAAATTATCTAAAAACTGTGATCACTTAAACATTACCTACAAAAAAAAAACAGCATTTTTGTTTGACCTTTTTGATTTCAAAATTGACTTCAGGCAATAAGTGTTATTTTAATCATGTTATGGACACAAGTACTTCAGGATTTGCCTTTATTTTAACTGCAATATTAATTTAAAGCTAATGGACGAAGGTAGGGCAATAAAGAACAGTAAACACTTTGGGAGAAGCCTTTGTAACTCGATTCAATCAATATATTGCTTATTGGTTACCTTACGTCAGTCCGTAAGTCCTGTATTGTTTACAAAGGTATAGCATATTAGTATAAAATGATACAACTGCTGGGACGCAAGCCTTCTCTTTGTGATAGAAACTAAGCCGTAGCTAAGCCAACAGGTGGACTCAGTACTGGATGTCACATGCCTTCGAATTTTTGGTTCTAAGTTACGCGGGGTTCCTTTAAATGTCTCACTGTTTTGAGAGCCGTGATAACGAAAAATTCACAAAGTAAAACCCCAAGCTGTGTTCGACCCACGACTCACGGTACGACAGTCGAGGTCGATACCACTGGGCCATCATGCATACAAAGTTATACAGTAGATATTTTTTACACCAACATAATTATGTTCAGAAGCAGGAAGAAAAACATAATTTTCCGCCTGATACCTATATATTTGTTTTTACAAGATGTAATTAGTCTTTCTAGACACGCCTTCTCCCCGACCGACACCGACACCTCGACAGCCAAGAGAGCCATGAACAATAGATAATTCGTTTTGGCTAATTAGTCAGGACCTAATAGAGGACTCAGCTAAATAATAACAGCTGCACTGGTCGATCATCAAGGTTAAGTAACGAAATGTCAGATGAATGAAAAGTGTGTATGTGTGCTGCCGCTGCTGTGCGAAACACTTTTTTCGGTTGTTTTGTGAGTATATGACGTATCTGTTTACTAGAATATCATTGCATATAGCAGACTTTCATGTACCCCCAAGAAAACATTACAGAAATAGTTTCACAAACGATACTTTAAAAACATATGGAAAGAACTTTCCACACCTATATTCTTGAAGACGATACGTGGAGTGAAGTCGTTATCTTTCGGAAAAGATAGTTTGTTTTGCATAATGTGTACGAATACGTGTTGCCTATATGTGGCCAATGCCGAACCGATGGCAGTTGTACCTATAATGCTGAATATAAAACCGACTATAGTGAAGCCAAATGGGCTTGGTATTCTTCCGAGTTCTTTTTAGCATCTACATTGAGAGATAGCCTGTCCGTTTAGTGTTTTCTGTGTGTTACAATTGTTCTTATTTGTGTTGTTTGGGCGAAATTATGCGCGTAGTTAGCAAAAATGTTTGGTGAGTCTTGACTATGATGTGAGAAATTTAATGAGCCCGAGGGAATCAAATGTGGCCGCGACTATCTACGACTATCATTAAAGTCATGTCAATATAGCTAATATCTCATTGGAATAGTTATTCTCACAGAGGTTCATATAATCAAGTATGTTTTGTAAGTAATCAAAGAGATTGAGAATGATTTTTTTTCCAAATATTATCATCTAGAATTCAAACTTGAGTATGGAAATTGACTTGAATGAATCCCTTATTGATTCTACGCAAACAGTTCTCAGACAAAACCTGCAAGCAAGAGCTTTAGAGAAGACGTTTAGTCAATTTCCATAGTACATCTGAATATTTGAATATGAAAATATACGGCTCAAACTCGCACAAACATCATCTTTAAACGAATTTCCAATAGAATTTTCCAATAAAATTTTGTATTGGAAAACGAGTAGGTACAAAATCCCATATAAAACGGCTAGCTTACGCGGGTAACGACAAAAATGTTACTGTAATAAATTTCAGTTAGGACCTACAATAACTACGATATTTTGTTAAAGTTCGGCTAGTTATTGAATTTTCGAGCATCTGGTGTAAGTTTTAATGTGTAAATATTTCAAGTGAACGGAAAATTGGTCCCAGAGCAATCGGTTGCTACAGACATATAAACCTAAACGATAAATATCTACTTGGGACTACACAAACTCAAAATGTTTGAAATTCACGAACAGAGTTTCTGAAAGTATTTTACGTGTTCCCAATAACATCACGACTGTATTCCCCAAAGGGTTAGGTAAACGTGTATCTATCTTAGTATAGCTTCATTTCTCCAGTTATGATTAAGTAACCCTATTACCTAAGCCATTTTAAGCTTATTCCTAATTTAAATATATAATAGCAACTGCGGCGAATACAACATTACACTAGTGGATTACATTTTAGAGATAGGTACTGGTACGCACTTTTGCTCACATTGGATTTTTTGTCGCCTGCGCGTGGCGTCAGCGTCAGAGGAAAATCAACACCTGCACCCCGCGGGTTTGCCGGAATGTGCTAAATACTTCCGGGTTTTTTTATGTAGATAGTAGATACGGAATACTTTTTCGTTTAGAGTTTCGATAACGTTTTCCATTTGGTGATGACGGCTTTGGAACTAGTGGTTAACATAATTATTTACGCCCGGTTTTAAAATTAAGAATCGGAGGTTAAGTATTTGTCAAACTGTTCTTTAGCATGAAAACTTATCAAACTTTGGCAGTAAAGTAGAGTTTGACTCGTTCTTCGTTTTAAATTCTCAATTCTGAAAAGGTTCTGGGGTCTAATTTCAAATCAAATCAAAAAAAATATTTCACATAGGCCTACATGGGCACTTATAAAACGTCGACAAACGGTGGTTTTCAACTTACGCATAGGCCATGCGCACATATTCCACATAATATAGGTAGTACCAGGCGTGGGCGATAAGATCCAAAAGATGGTGTGTAGATAAATACCCATTCATAAGTAGCGGTCGCATCAAGTTCCTCCAATTCCTTTCAATGTCTTATAAAGATTTTTTTTTAAAAGGAAACATGTTTGAGTGACGTGATTTTCTTTCAGTCTATAAATTAATAAGTATAGGTATAAGAAAAACGTGTTTCATTTTAGGAATTACAAAAGTCGATTAACGATACCGTGGGCATAGATAAACAAAGGCGATTCTTAAATAAATGCTGCGAAAAGACATTTATCGTCTAATAAGTACACTCTTAAAATAAAATATCAATTCATTTATAAAATGTCAGGTCGAAAGAAAACCGGATATATTCGGACATAGTTTCAAGTTTTTGTGTTATAGCACTTTGATCGTGGTGTGTGAAGTTAAGGGGGCCTCAAGGGCGCATGTCATCTTTTGAAAAGGGTGACACGGGTATGGAAACTCGTTGACTCGATCTTCAATTGCACTCGTCTTGAACTTAAGTGATCCTCAAGACTATTTGTTAGTGTAAATCAGGAAGAGGCATTTAGTTGGAGGCGAACTTATACCTCTGAATAGTAGACGGAACAAGCGTATCGTTTCATTGTGCATTGCCACTGCAGAATGGTTTGAAGTCGTATTTCTAGGTCTACTTTCTAATGATTTAGATTGAGAGAGATTAGACATACCTAGATTGGGAATCCAAAAAAAAATACGACACGTGAAATTCCAATATCATTTTGTTACAAAATTTTCATCTGTAAGGATTGCTTGAAACAGACAATTTATGGATATAGGGTGAGGCCAAACTGCGTAATATAACTCAAGTTCAGTTTGATCCGATTGCCAAAACAGATAGATTTTATTCAGTTGATTGAAACTTCGTTTGCGTGTTCGTTATCATATGATTAACTTTAACACGAGAGAGGAGCTAGTAGCTAAGTAATAACAGTAACAGAGGTCGATATTCTAGGATAAGCAATGCTTGCTGAGGTGGTTCGTTGATGGGTGACCATCCATTACATCTCGTGCCTCGGATAGCACGAAAAACCGATTGTCCCGGCTGTCTTTTGAAGATCTTTGGCAGTCGTTAAGGAAATCAGAAGTCATAAAATCTGAAACCAGTCTTGACTTGCTAAGGGGTATCGTGATACCCAGTTACTGGGTTGTGGAGGTCAGATAGCTAGTCGCTCCATTTAAAATATTTTTCTTAGTTCAATCCGGTTTGACTGGAAGCCGACCCGGGCCGTAGTTGGGCAAAGGCTACGCAGATAGATTTTTGTTTACGTGTACGTATTACGTCGAGTGTGGACGAAACCTACGTGCTTAGTGTAATTAAAAGGAAAGCGGCAAAGGCATCAGTTTGCGTCATAATGTGGTGCGAAATACAATAGTAAATGAAACCATTGGTAATAATAAAAAAGAGTAACGTCATCAGTGAAGCTTTACGCGCTATCGAAATGACTAGTCTGGTGTTGCAAATACAAACGTCATTGTATGCCGGCTGATATTGATAACGATAGTTGTTCATAATAAATATGAATAATAAGCGAACCGACCGTCAGCTGCTCAAGTAGCGGTGGGTGTGGGAGGTTGCGAAAGGGGTATATTTTTTTAAAACGTAATGGTTTGCCGGCTGAAACTTCTTTCATAAATAGTTGATGTCATATTGAGCTGAAAAATATCGTCTGCTGCGTCGTGGATCGGGGATGATGCGTCAGCTGCTCGCATGAACATGTTGAACTTCAAAAAATTTTGAATGTTGGAAAATATTTGGTATTTCATTAAATTTGCCGTATGACATTATTTCACATAATTTGATCAGCGTATTTTTTTTTAAATAATGTGTTCGATTCCTGGCTAGAATAATGATTTTTCAAAAAGCCAATGATGCAGTTTTAGTTTTCATCAAACTCGGTTCCATGACACGGGTTCGTCGCTTGGATCACTTATTAGTTATTTGAGATCTATTGAATAATATGGCACTTACGTTACTTGATGCACTTTCCTGCCAAATGCCATCTTTATACGTCAAGTGGTTTTCTATATTGCGTGATGAGTGTGTGAGTGACCTTTCGCTTTCATATGTGTGAATCTAACGTCATTTAAAATATATTGTTGTAGAAAATATGAAAAAATAAGCTCTCAGTTAGCCGTAACCTGTGGGTTCCCAGTTTATCTGCTAAACCTGGTAACCCATGAATGGCAGCTAGCTGCGGGCTAGATGATTTACCATACGGCCCCACAATACAGGAGATATTCCTTGTGTAAAAAATGAAATACCAAAAGCTTTATGCGGCTAGATGCAGGCAGCACGCAGTAATCTATTATTCTACTATCAATAATGATGCATAAAAATCAAGTTTTATCAAAAACAAAGTACCTGCATATGTTTGCAGTGGGATCTCATACTTTATTTGATGAAAAATGAGATTAAATTGTTTGGGTTCCGAAGAGATAATGACTGGTCGATAACTGGTTTTCCATTTCTAAAATAAGCCTGTCCTGGGTCGAGGTGTCGGCACTTGACTTGTCTTTCGGTTAAAATAATGATAGTGATGATGAAGCAAGTGCAACATATCTATAGATAGTCATTAAAACCATCAAAGTTAAACAACCAAACTTTGCCACTATTGAGATTGTTTTTTCCTTCAGAAAAATCTGCTTTGTAACTGGCATACGTCGAATAATAAATGGCTATAAGTCAGTATTAAATAAATAAAGATAATGTGTTTTTAACATAATGGTCGATACCAACGACAATTTAAATTTCAACTGTAAATGCGAAACGGACTTTTATCAGTGAAATCCAATAGAAGAAAAAAGGTAAAAAGAAATTAAAACTAAAGGGGACACACACGCAGGTATCAGGTTATCTTTTCGAATATATTGCTGTATTCACACACGAAGCAACTTTAGTCGCTTGCAATAGTTGCAATTTTCAAAATATCACTATACACAGATTTACTTCACTAGCGACTAATTAACTCTATTTAAAAGTGTGTAGAGGTGAAATTTTTAAATCACCAATAAGTCGCAGCGTGTGTGTTTCGTTTTGTGTCCACATAGAAATGTTTAAATCCCAAGCGACCAATAAGCTGTCAGAATCTGTGTGTGATTATAGGACTTTTAAATTGCTGTCATAGTCTAGTCGCTAGAGACAAATATATCTAGTATGAATCATCTGCATGCAGTATAGAATGTCGCAGCGTGGCTGTCCTATCACTGACTGTCGAAATTTCGGTTACCGATTTAATCCAATAATTAATTCCGTCTATAGAACTTGGATCTGGCTAAAACTAATGCGCTCATAGCTGCTCGAATATTAACTACAATTGTCCAGAACTTCGCCCAACGAAAATTCAAATCAGCATGTTTGCTCATTATTTATGTGAGTCCATAATTAAACCAGCGTATTTATTGATTCGACGTCATTGTCCTGCTTCGTTGGGGAGGCTCCTATGCCCGGATATTCGGGCTTGCCAAAATCCGTCACTCGCATCACCGAACCACATTTTATATCATCGGTAACGTAATACAGTATATATACGTATATCATCCTTTGTATTCCGTATAATCCTATTTAAAGGGTAATGACGGGATTTTTAAAGCTCCTCTTCATTTTGTCAGGACCGCCATTTTCAATGTTCCGAATTTTGCAGTCAATATTATACCTATGAATACCATCGCGCATGTTTAGGTATGTTAATTTCTATAGAATTATTATGTGCCTGTTGTTTGTGCCGTGAATATAAATTTTGTTTTGTTTTTTATTTTGCTCGTTTGTTTATACATGAATCATTAATTTTAGGACCGTTGCATGAACAATCTGCGTAGCTGCGTAGCTTTTTCCCAACTTTGTTGGGGTTGGCTTCCAGTCTAACCAGATTTAGCTGGATACCAATAATTTGTATAGAACGACTGCCTATCTGACCTTCACCACATATTAACTGGGTAACACCGTGCCACTTCGAGAGACTGGTTAGTTTTCAGGCTTCTGCCTAGTACTGTTGGTGTAAATTGTCAAGCCAATGGACCTAGTTATAAAAGTACTCATCACAATCGTCCTGAGGCAGGTCTTCTGCTAGAGACATGTGCTTATCTATAGCTAATATCACTATATTTATTTTACCAAAGACCGACTGTCTTGGGCACACCAGATATCCTTAAAATGTACCAATTAATCAATATAGCAAGTCTCAGAGGTAACAAACTAATCCACTTAGATACCTTGAGTCAAAAGGGCGCGTAGCGTGTATGTAGTCACAAAAACAATTCAGAAAAAGTAAACTACCCAAAAACGTAGGTATAGCGGCAAAGTAGCAAATACGTGAACAGGAAATATAGAAAACCCAGCTTGTTTGTTCCAATATTGTTATATTTCTTGTGCAAATACATAGGTAGGTATTTATAGATAGAGTTTTTCTTTGCTTTAAGGTGTAGTGTGGGTTTATTAGTTTCCCCTACACACACACACAGTCCAAGATACAATGTGAATTACTTACTTATATTTAGTGTACATTCATTTATACGCACAAAAGCACAACTGCGTTTACAAAATATCATAACAAACTGCTAGGTTTTAGAAGTTTGTCGTATGTGTCACACTTGGCGCAAATATCGTACTTGTCGTATGTGCCGCAGGTGTCACAAGTTTTGCACTTGTCTTACTTGTCGCATATGGTTCATGTTCGTACTTGTTGCATGTGCTTCAAATATCGTATGTGTCGCATTTGCCGTATGTATCATACATAATACATATTCCCCTTCGATTTCGGCAGATGTGCTACAAACATTCAATTGCTTCTGTCGTAACAGTTAAAAACTTTTACAATTTAACACAACCCGCATACACAACCTAAGATACAAGGTATAACAGTAACAAAATCCGACTAAACCACACCAACTAAAACTAACCTCGAATAATTCACAAGATAAACCGAAAGCGGCTTTTGAAAGTCTTTAAAATCTTTGTTTTAGCGTATCTTAACAGCATTGTCACATTTGAGATAGCAAAACCACGTTACAAAGTAATTTTAATCCATTGAGTATTGTAATGTATGAATAGGAGCCCGTTTATGATCGTTGATATATCTTCATTATGTCGTGTTGTTCGGATGGCGATAAAACTGGACGTGATTGTTGTTACAATGTTGGTAACTTTGCTTGAATTCGAGATTGTGGAACACACTTAATACAAGGGGTTTCGGCATATAACGACTAATCTCTGCAAAATTGTACACTTTTATTATTTAAAAGTATCGTTACTTTAATACGTGTTCCTGAGTTTTAATAAGAATAATTATATTCCACATTTTATATTGCAGAAACAAATCCTGTACCTCATAATCTTTTCACTATTTAAATTGCCATACAATAAAAAAGAATTGCGTTTTATAAAAGGTTACGAAAACAGATTATAATAAAAAATCTCATCAAATGCAATAATTTATGGCCACATAAAACACGAGCAAATGACGTTCTTACAGGGATAGAGAGTAATTTCAATATAAAAATTTAATTAAAGTATAAATCCGTGTAGGTATTTCATTTGCCTACAAAGCCTATCATGATGAAAAATGCTGTCAAGAGCTATTAAAAGATTAAAAATCCTGATACGTGAAATGAACGGACATTAAAACCATTCCAACGTTCCATCACTCTATCACAACCCTGCCTTTACTTTAAAAGTTAACTATAAACCTTGTTTATAAATATTTCTGAGCTGTTTAGCGACTGATTAGAAGATTCTAAATTCAAATTTTATATAGAGAATTTGAATAAATAACCTGCTGATTAAATGTTGCTAAATTAAATAGCTCAGAGATTTTTAGAAATTAAGCCTAAATTCTATAAAGAAATTTTGAATACAGAATAAGCTGAGCAACCGCTAAACATTAAAGAGTTTTTTTTTATAAATAAGGCCCTGTATTTCAAACTTTTGCATTTCGAACCCTACTTTTTAATTTAGTTACTAGATGTAGCATAAATATCCGGGCGAATATGATGGGTTATGTTGGCGCTAATGTCGAAAACAACCACAGAGATGGTTGCTATTCATACCATAATTATTATTTGGATGGGCTTCAAGATCTCCCGAGGGAACCTTCAGTTAGTAGTTCCTTTGTTAACGTCACTTAAACGTCAATTAAACTTTGACATTGTAAGTGAATTTCCTAGTTCCTGAAATACACGAAAGAAAATGTTCAGTGAAATTACGCTTTTTAGTTCCCGAAGGGTCCAAACGCAGCCCTATTGCTGTCACGAACGTATGCGTTTGTCTGTCTGTCTGTCCGTCGTCTATCACAAAGGTTTTACAGCATCTTGTTGACCCTAAGCCAAATAAATTGTCCAAAAATATTTTAAAGGTTTTTATGGGTGGCTCCAATACAGCTAAAGGGGGGGGGGGCGATATCTAAAATTGACCTATTCCATCGAGTGGGGTCTTTTTGTTTAGAGATTGGTGAGTAGATAAATACTGTACCTTTTATTTAACAAAATATTGGTAAATAATACAAAGAGAAGCCACTAAAGTCAGCTTTTTTTTACAAAATTTTGTTCCGGGTAATTCAAATTTAGTGATATTTTTTTTATTACGTATATTTTAACAACAAATAAAATAAATTGATAAATTTGATTTTCTTTGAAATGCCCTCATTTTTCCTATTACAACCAACTTGATATTTTAATTTTTACGGCATCGTAAATGTGCGAAGTCCGACACGCACTTGGCCGCTTTTTTATTACAGAGCTTTTATATGAATATAGAGCTGTTAAATTATGCCTGGGTATTCATTTAGGAAGACTAGTGTGACTGTTCCTAAAAGACCCTAGGCTGATAAAAAATTCGTTTTTCCTAAACTGCCCTAGATTTAGAGTAAAAGGTCGGCTCTTTTGATAAAAGAGGACCAACGCCCCGCCATCCGCGTTGGACAATGAATCTCGTACCATCGACTGGGACAATTCTGATCCGACAATAGAGGATTCCAAATTATGTTTTGTTTTGTTTTGGAATACACAGTTATAATATTATAACTTGGAAGTGGTTAAGAAGGATAAAATATAACTAAAGGGATTTAAACTAAATTGTTATAATTAACTAAAGTTTGTGTGAGAAACTCTTTACACTAATGTATAGAGTATTAAACCAAAGACCGAATAGTGGTCGCTGATAGTGAATATACATTCAAGCATCAATACAAATACAAGTAACTAAATTGGCAGAGAGTTTTAACTCTAGAAGTGCCTGGAGTTGATTAGATTAACTCTCCTACAAACAGCCCCAAAAGCGCCCATCCCGCCATCATTTCCTAGGTGTAATAGCTGGTAAGAAGAAACGATGAAACAAACTTCCCAGCACACACACACACACTTTTTTTTTCACACTTTTCTGTCTGTTAGCCATAAGGACTATATTAGTAAAACAATAGTGATGTATGAAGTTAATTAGACAAAGGGGTTGCAAAGTGCATTATTTGCCTAACGGAAGGTAGGAACGCTACGCTTGCTTTTGAGAAATACATTACTTTGAATTACGTCAATGAGTTCCTTGACAATAGTCTAGATTCCCACCCAAATGACGTGAGACCAACTTTCAGCAGCAGGCACGTCGTATACGTGTACTCAGGTCCTCGATTGCGAATCCTAAGAAGGATTAGCAGCGGTCCATACAATACATGTTTCCCTAAACTTAAACATGTCTTACACAATCCTAAGACAGGGACAGTTTTGTGCCTAAGTGCCCTGCCATTGAGCGAGACATGCTTCCAGAATTACTGGACGCGCACTATAATAAATAGCTCACCCTCGACCTAACACCCTTACTAAGACAATACAAAACTAGCAAGCGCACCGTAGACTCAGTCTGATACAGAACACATTGCGATCGATTTGTTGTATGAGGAAATGGATTAAGTCGTCATTTCACACTTTCTTAAACTTCCCAATTTCGAGGTTGCTCCAGTGTAATTGACAACCGTATGACGTCAGCAGCGGGGTCTTCCACTGGGCTTCCATCGTGTCTCGCTAAATATTATTTTTTTATTCAGAGATTGGCCCGAAGACCTGGTGCGATTTAACGAGACACGACACTAACATTCATGAAATTGATCATATCCCAGTGTGTGATGTTTGGCGATGACTACCCCCTTTAGTTTATTAGTGTACACACAACAAACGCAATGCAATGAGACTCGTAATCAGACAGAAACACAAACAAAACAAACAACAAACAGTATTTAACAACTAACATTTGGTTATCCTACGTTCTTAATTGAGAGCGGCCTTATAGCCTATTTTATACAACGGTGAGTATTAGCGGTTCCGCCTTCAATGCATGTTATGTCAGTTAAAAGTCAATAATAGTCCATAATCAAATGAGTATTTGTGTAGTGTATAAATGGTGGATTAGATCATGTAACGTGTGACAAAAGGCTTCACCGCTTCCCTAGACCAAATGCTAGTGACAAATATCTGACAAGGTGTGGATTGGGAGATAAATACAAGGACTCGCCATGCTAGAAACAAAGGGTACATTAGTGATTTGTCCCTACCTATGTAATATAATGATTAAAACTTACCAAACATACCGGCACTCACTCACACCATATTAATACGAGTTTAGACTAAATTATAATTAACTTAATAGTTAATTTCGTTACCACGATAACTACCACAACACGACTTTTGATTATTGATTCCGTAGCCACTCTCCTCTATCCGTCTTACTACGTGATTCTCAACTATCAATCCTTCACCTTTCGCGCTTTCGTTCAACTCAGTTACAATCTTGCTTACTAATATTACGGATCGACAGTGATTCTACGACGTTTTAGCTCTAAGGCGGTCAGTACTCAACTGCCATGTTCTGCTGTCCCCACCACGCAAGTGGTTAGGAAAAGCGCGCCAATGCGTGGTTATTCTTGATGTGCCGCCAGAGGCGTGCTTGTGTTTTGTTTTGACGTCCGTACTATTGACTAAACCCGACATAATTATATATCAAACTAATATTATAAAAGCGAAAGTTTGTGAGAGTTTGTGTGAGTGTGTGTGTATGTATTTGTATGTTTATTACTTCTTCACGCTCAAACGGCTGGACAGGTCTGGATGAAATTTCACACAAGAGATATATTATAGTCAGGAATAGTACATAGGATACTGTTTATCCCGGGAATATGTTTCCTCGGGCTAATTTTGACTTTCACGAGGGTGAAGCCGCTGGCAGAAGCTAGTGTAATATAATAATAATAATCATTATAAAGGCGAAAGTCTCTGAGTGTGTTTGTATGTTTGTTACTTCTTCACGCTCAAACGGCTTGACGGATATGGCTGACATTTGGCACAGAGATAGATTATAGTCAGGAATAGCACATAGGATACTTTTTATCCCGGGAATATGTTTCTTCAGGATAATTTTTGAGCTTCACGCGGGCGAAGCCGCTGGCAGAAGCTAGTTTTAATATAATATCAAAATAACCTAGATAATTTGAAACTAAGGGAAAATTTAATAAAGAAATACTCAGAAGTAACTAACAACGATATTTACTTTGATTCTCTGTTTTACAAAAGCCAGTGCTCTTACTACGGCGTAGGGGTCATCTAATGACCACCAGTAAATGACAGTGCCGATTTTATTACAGACGGTGGTCCTATTACTCTGCTTAATGAGCATGTAATTTAGTTGGCGCCAAATAGTTTTATTTGAGCCGCTTTACGCCCTTGTCTTGGGAACTTTTAATGTAGTTTTGTGTAAGACAAGTTAATATAGATAACAGGTAATATTTGTTTTGTTTTTTTTTTGAGAAAAAGTAGGATTTATGAAATTCACAAAATGGTGGCAAAACTAGTCATGTCTTACAATTTTAGTAAGGAAAGGCGCCTCTTAAAGTGTTGGCGCACGAACCATGGACTAGTAGACTATCTTCAAGTAGAAACTGCCGATTGATGGCATGTCGCCATCAATCGGCAGTTTCTACTTGAAGATTTAATCGACCTACGTAGGTCTATGCTAGTCGATGGGATGTGCTTATACCTTGGGTTCTAGTTACAATAATATTCTATCTGCGGGAACGGCTATCAAAGGCCCGAAATGTTTGGGATGATTACGTGACATTTCGGTAGTGCATTTCAACCCTATACATTTTAGACTTTTAGACTAAACTTATTGCTGACAGAACGTCATTTTATCTATGCCCTTTTAAGCCTTTATTCATGCCAAACTACAGAAATCTAAAGTGTCAATCACTGCTAAAGTTCTTCCGTCTCTAAGTAAAGTCTACAATGAAAACTTGAACCACAATTCCTAAACAGAACATTCTCACAAAACAATAGAAAACTTCGTTCTAACTTCACAATTATTAAACAAATGTTAGTGTAAGAAGTAATAACCAAATCCGGAAAAATTCAAGCAAGTTAGGAACCGCATTAAGTCAATGGCTTCAAATCATCAGTTCTGTAATTGCGGCGCCATCATCTCAACGTTTTCCATTATCTTGCACGTCGTGAACAGTAGGTACCTACTATTACTACTGTAGTGTTAATTAGTAAAGTTGTTTCGTACATTCCTCTAGGCTGTGAACGAGGGTAAGATCGTGTATAAGTTCTATTTATTCAGGATGACTTCAGAGGGTGAAAGTAGGTACTCATGAATACGAACAACTTCCAATCTAAAACCAACACTAAATTATGAAAAAAAAAACATCTATACCGTGCGTTTATGTTCGCATCGCATAATTCGACAAAGCACCTAACAAATTGTTTATAAAGTGAAGCTTCTTAAAATTGGATGCGAATTTAGAGTGAAATTTCAAGGACTCTATGGAACTAACTATTACATAAAATTTTATTTAAAAAATTGCGCAAAGTGCTCATGTTCATGATTAATTTCACCAACTGAATTTCCAGCAGATAAACATCCTGACATCCCAATAGTTCTGTTTCTAAGGAAAAAAAGAGAGCGTGCGTTTTCAGACACAGATCTCCCAAGCAAAATAAATACTCTGACCTCGACCAGCAATTTGTTCGGTACGTGGATTGAACCTGTGATCCGTAATGAAGAAGAGCCAATCACTCAACCGCTTTGCACAGTGAAATGTTGGATCGTGGTAGGTATGGCGTAAATTTTCCCTGTAATAAAAAACTTTGAAATTCTAAGTACCTACCTGCTTAGCTACTTATTCAAATTCGTGACAGAGGATTTTACTAATAACTTGCTTTTTATAACAAGTGTCGAACAGTTCAGAGATTTTAATGAATGATTTATCAATTAAGAATTTGTAGTTGAGTATTTGTTAAACTCAACTTTAGCCTAAAACCAACCTTTAAACAACCAACTTTAGCCTAACGCTAAATACCAAATTCAGAAACCAGCCCTAAGACTGCAAATGAGTATCTTTCGGTGATAGTAAATATCGTTCTCAAGCTCTAATTCAAAACTGTTGCGAAGAAAAGAACACAACTGGTCCCTCTTAAATTTATAACCCCAGACCATAGGACAAATCTAATACACCCACCACTCTAATAATTTTTCACAGGAACAAAATAACAATTACTCTACAAATTGAAAAGCCAAATAATTCGTTACACACGTTGTCATAATTCCCGTGTAACCCAGATTTAATACTTTCTTAAGCGTGCTCCATCGTTATAGCTTACTATCTGATGAGATAGTGATTGTTTGATCACTAGCATAACAAATGAAAAAAATAATGTTTCTTTGAAGGATCCGTAGAGAAATTACCAGGAAAAGAACTGGCTTAGAGAATTACCAAACTGAAGAGGCAGTGATCCAACACGTCCAAGCATGTCTATTTTATCGTAAAAGCAAACAAGCCCGAGACAATTGAAGACTGCGAATTGACCAATGAATAGTGGGATGTAGATTTTGAGTAAGCGTGCTTCACTGCCTGAGAGAGCCTGTCGTTAAATAAAAAAATAATGATGTCCTAAGCGTACAAATGCTATCGTAACAGACGGAAAGATCCTAAACTGTTGAAATGTAAATTAAATTTAGAGAATCATAAAAACTGTTTTTGATTCGTTTAGATCATTTATCAGATCAACGCCATAGTCTAGTTAAAAGACTGATAATTGAAGAATGTACTCGTATGTGGAAATGTGGCGACGAGAACGCATTAAATACAAAACCTGAATCTATTTATATATCTTTTTTGTTTGTTGTAAACAAAAAACATAACATATACATTTCGGAAGAGCTCTAAAATTTCAATCCCCATGTATATTAATTCGGTCACAGCGATGCAAATTACGACTTGTTACAAACATTGATTTCCATTTTATTCAGCGAAAGTTTTCATACGTTTATAATCCGCCATGTTAAAGTTAATCCGCAGCATATTCTATCTGCGTTTGAATGTAAAAATACAAAAGTTTGGAGGATTTAAAGATACAATCTTTAAATCCTCTAAACTTTTTTTGTTCCGTTAAAAAATATTTTGAAATTGTACCCCGTCCACAGTATTACAAAATTTGCGTGTTTTAAGACTCATCCCAAACACGTTATCCTTTTCCATTCTTAATTATTTATTGTTCACAAACATAATATAACATACTCGTTTAATAAGTTCAAGTACAAAATAAATTCAAATAAATTGATATTGTTTTACTTCTTAAATTACAATGGCGTAACTACACGTAGCAATGCGTTGAAATACTTAGCAACGTGTACCAATTTCATAGCAACAGCGCAGCGTAGCAGCTTCGTAGCATGAGTACCGTAGCGGGCTATCGTACTCATGATGTATTTTTGATAACATCACTTTTACGATAAGTAGAAACATTAAATATTGAAGCCAAAAAATAATAACAACCACTCAACTTCCCATTTTACTGTTGCTAACTCTCAACTCATTCCAATTTTAGGACTCGCGCAGCGTTATAAATCAAGTGTTATTCTTTCATTAGATTAGCGTTGCAGGACTAACTTTGTATGAAAAGCAAGTTTTGGCACGAACATGCGAGCGTTATCTCCATAGTTGTATTGTTAATCGCAACTCCTGAACTATTCGTGCGGTAACTGCAAATAAATGTACATAATGTTGGCAGTTGAATTCAATCAAAACAAAACAAGCAAGATATGCCGTTGAAGTTGGTGTATGTAGTTGAGGCTAGTTTTTCTGGCTTCGATCATTTTAATACGGGGTGAGAGCTGCACAGAGAGAAATTAGGCAGCCATTTTGAATACTTTTGTTCCAATTTTTGGGCACCGAGCACTAGATTTGAACAAATCTGGGAACGCGTAAACAGATGGTTTGAATGCCGAAATTAGTCAAGTAGCATTATGTTAGACTGCATTGTTTTATGATGCATTGTCGGCCGCGACTTACAAGTTGTAGGTCGTGGGTTCCCCCCCGCGGTGGGTTCCCGCTTTGTCGATGCGGGGGGGCTCAGTAACCGTGGCTTGGTCACCCACGGTGAAGCGAAGAGGAACCCGAGGAGGGGCCGCTCGTCAGGGCTTTTGCCGATTAAGCCGACGACGTAGCGGCCAACTAGTAGGTTGCGGTGCCGCTTGGTAACAGGCGACATCGCAACTGAGGCGGGCCGCGATGTCTTATGGAGATTCCCAGGTCCCATACGATGTCGCGGCTGAGGGTTGGAGGCCGCGGTGGGAGAGGAGTGCCGGTGTTGCGGTGCGCCGCTCTCCCTACCTTCCGCGGCCCGGACGGGGTCGCCACCGTCTGATGGCGGACGCGGTGGGGCCGCAGGGGAGGAGGAGTGTCGGTATTGCGTTAGCCGCTCTCCCTATCCCCTGCGGCCGAACAATGGTAGGTGGCGGGGCCATTGACCTTGACCCGTCACAGGGGGACCAAGGGTGCCATACACGGGGTCGTTTGGCACCCATGTGCTGATTGGTCCCTAGGGTGGTCACGGCGTGCAGTGTGTTCTGGTGCGCCGGTGATGGTCCGGTGACGGACAGCCGCGGCGGGTTCGCGGTGAGTGCTAACGCGTACCCGTGCTCCCGCCATAAGCGGCACAGGAGGACACCGTGGAGTTTTAGTGGGTTAGAGTCCCACATAACTGCACTATCTCCCCGTGGTAGTGCAGTATGCATGAGCATTTATCCACGCAAAAAAAAAAAAAAAAAAAAAAAAGGTCGTGGGTTCCAGCCCAGGCCCAGGCGCTTTACTTTGTGTTAATTATATCATCACCACTGCTCTCAAAACGGTGAAGGAAAACATCGTGAGGAAACCGGCTTGTTCTAGAACAAAAAATTCGAGGTCATGTGACATCCACCAACCCGCACTGGGCCCGCGTGGTGGATTAGGGCCCATTCCCTCTCACAGAGAGGAGGCCTGTGTCCCAGCAGTGGGAACATTAATAGGCTGATGATGTGATGTGTGTGATGTGCATTGTTTTACAAAAGACAATTTCAAGCAGTTCAACGATTATTGAACTAGCAGAAAAGAGATCTAATTTAAGTTATCGGTTTTTATACCTAGGTATTTGTTTACTTTCTAAGTGGTGCAGTCGCTAAGATCTCTCATCTCGTGCTTGAGGTCATGGGTTCAAGGCCGAAAAAGTACTTAAGTGACTTTTTCAATGCATATGTAAATTTTAGTTTATTTTGGACAATATTAATATCCTGAAATTATAGTTAATAAAAGTTCGAGCAAGCGTGGTGTTTACTGCTCGTGCCTTCTCTGTATAAGTATAGTAAATATGCGTATGATTCAAGTAACGCTCCATTTCTTTTTTTAAGTGAACTGCTTTCTGTTAGATTTACGTACATAATAATATTTTTAATTTAATGTCGTTTTGATAAAGAAAATAATTATTGTAAATTGCACAAAATGAGAGGAAATTCAAATTAGTTCTTATGCAACGCTTTTGGTCGGAACGAATTGTAACGTCAAAGTCAGCAAAACAAATAACAAACAAACAACAACAAAACATAACATTACAAAGCCAGCATAACAAATGTGAGCTATACTTCATAAAAGATAGCTTGATCTCTGCGACATATGACAAACTGACGTATACGTTATTGCTAGCCTGTCAAGCGCTATTGTTACTGTATTGATACTGACAGCTGTCGCAGAGATCAAGCTATCTTTTATGAAGTACTAGCTTTTACCCGCGGCTTCGCTCGCGTAAAACGTAGAAAAGGAAACACAGAGTAGTAGTACAAAAATAGTGTATTTTGCGTTACATAAAATGCAGTAGGTACTAATTTGATTTTTGATTCTTATAAATATTGTTTAGGTCATTAAAAGTGTGGAAATGGGTTGTGAGCACAGAGTTGTAATTTTTAATAACTTACTTTAACAAAGTCGTGTAAACAATATTTTTAGTTTTACCATCTTTTGCTAAAACATATTGATTATGTGAACTTGATACTTGTGAACACGCTACATACAGTTGCCCATGTGAAAAACAGTTTTTTTCTAAATGCACTACTGCAACTTTCAGTGTTTGCCCTTGAGCTTTATTTATGGTAATCGCGAATGTCGCTTTAAGGGGAAATTGCAACCTTTTACATTGGTATGGCATATCGGTTGGGGTTATCGGAATACGTGAAGTTATTACATCTTCTCCCTTTGCTATTCCTGTCATAATTGTTGCCCTTACTATATTGCGTCCCAGGTGTGTTATTTGTAGTCGGGTGCCATTAAATAATTTTGGTGCGTCCATATTTCTCATTAACAGGACTGGAACACCAACTTTCAGCCTCAACGTATGGGACGGTACCCCTGATAATTCTAAAGAGTTAAGAAACTCTACAGGGTAGAGTTTCTCACCCTGAAGAGTTTCAGGGTGAGTCATTCTGCTGCCACTTGCTTCAAGCTTGCTTGGAAGCATGTATTATATTTTCTTATTCTGCTTAAAAAACGGCGCGATTCATCACTGTCATACAAAAGCAAAGACTTGAGTGGTTCTTCTGGCTCACCAAGCGTTGGAACTGAAACTTTTCCACCAGAGCAACACATACCCGGTGTCTCATCATTCCACTTGAGTGCTTCACAATATCTACATTTTTTATCCATGTTCCCTATGAGAAATAATCGATGGTTAGTGTAATCAATCAATGGGTCATAATCTGACGCAGCGTTGTCAACGACTCCTATGTATTTCTTGCAAACGTACGTCTCCTTTCAGACTGCCTCAACGGCAGTAAAATACGCCGTATTTGGGATTGTTCAGGCGTGACGTTCGGCATCTAAAATCCGACGGGCCTGTGTTTGCTCAAAGGTCTCACCAGCCCTTTGAGTTGCGTGACGCTCAGCATCTGCCAGTTGGCGAGCCTGAGTCTGGTTGAAAATCGCAGAAGCCCTTTCAATTGTGGTGACGCTTAGCATCTGCGAGTTAGCTAGCCTGAGTCTGGTCGAAAGTCTCAGCAGATCTTTGAGCCTCGTGACGCTCAGCATCTGCGAGTTGGCGAGCCCGAGTCTTGTCGAAACACTCAGCAGCTCTTTGAGCTGCATGACGCTTAGCATCTGCGTGTTGGCGAACCTGAATCTGGTCTAAAGTCTCACCAGCTCTTTGGATTGCGTGACGCTCATCGCATCTAAAATTAGATGGATTGAGTCTGCACCTCTGTTTCTTGGCTTCTAGCTACTCTTGCTGTTCGAGCTCTGCTAGAGCTACGGCTCAGATGAGATTTATGCTTGTGAGGCATATCCACAGCATAAAAATATCCCCCTAATAAAAATAAGTAGTAGAATATTATAAAGTTTTGCTTAAATTACCACTTTCACGGACACTGACATTAAGTTGACTTTTTCAAATTGACACTCAAATTTTTCATAAACAATTATATCATGCCTACAGCCGAATAAGAAGGACGCCATAAAAAGAAGTTTCAATTTATTTTCATATTTTATAACTACTCCACCCCATTTCTCCTGCTCCTTGTTTTATAAAAAAAGTAGCTTATGTCCATCCTAGGGTCTCATAATATCAGCATACCAAATTTCATCGAAATCGGTTCAGTGGTTTAAGCCATAATAAGAAGTTTCATAAAAATCTAACCCACCCCCCTATTTCTTCCCCTTTGTGTTTTATGCAAAAAAGAAGTAGCCTAAGTCCTGCCCAGGGTCTCAAATTATCTTCAAACCAAATTTCATCTTAATCGGTTCAGCGGCTTAAGCCATAATAAGAAGTTTTTTAATAGAAAATTAACCCCCCTCCCATTTCTCTCCTTCGCATTTTTTGCAAAAAAATGTAGCCTATGTCCGTTCCAAGGTCTCAAACTATCTTCTTACCAAATTTCATCTAAATCGGTTGAGCGGTTTAAGCGTGAAAAGGTAACAGACAGACAGACAGACAGACAGAGTTACTGTCACATTTATAATATTAGTATGGATGGTACAAAGTTGTTGAATCCTTGCGATTAAGTTCAATTTTATTATGATTTTGAGCAGATATTGAAGTGGAATTACATTTGTTTTGTAAAAGAGTAGTAGAATGATTCACACGAAAATGATTGAAATATCGGTTACTTCAAGGCACAATCGGACAATCTGCCGAAAATGTATGTGTTTATGATGGCCACGTATTTCGCCTCACATTCGGATTTGACGTCTACTGAAATAAACGGCGTGAAAGCAGCAAGGTAATTACACAATAAATATTATGTTTATTTGACCTGCCACGCATTGGTAAATATAACGTCCTTTGTAAATATAGCTTTTTCAAGCTATGTTGTAATGTAATAGAGGTTATAATGATGATACTTGTAAATATTAGCAGATAAACAAACAAATTGTACTTAAAGTGAAATAAATACTTACGTCAAAATGGTTTTGACAACAGTATAAACAAGTTGATGGAGATATCCTGTCTCTTTTCATTATTTTACACAACTTGTTCCTTATCTTCACACCTCTCGGTACAAGAAAGCACTTTATTTGGAGCATCTATATTTATGGCACGATACAGTACTGAAAAGTAGGTTTATTGTCCTGTGGCATTATTTAATTGAAGTAAAACCCAAAATATTAACAGATTACAGCCCAAAACACTTCTGCAGCAATTCACTAGTTGTATGTTGTTATAGACTTTGACGTCACGACAAGTGCGCCATAATGGCGGTCGTTTAAAAAGCTGATATCTGCCTACTTTTTAAAAACTTTTTTTTTGAACCAAATGTTATTTTTGTGGTGCAGGTTTTTCACATTTATAAAATGATATAAATTATCACGTAAAAATATTTAAAAAAATACATGCATATTCCCTATTCAGTTTGCTCTAAAGTGGGACGGTAACAGGCTGGTATTATTATAATTTATAAGCTATTTGAAAACATACTAAAATGTAATAATAAACTTGTTAGAATGAAACACAGAATTATGACTGAAATTGCGAGGTCTCCAGTCCAGTAATTTTCTATTTACTCCTAACTAAATAGACTAAACCCAGCCAAAACAATTCTCGAATCTCAAACTCCCGTCTCAAACTCTAGTCAAAATATACCTGCGAGATAATTATTCTCTAAAACAGAAACTATATTACGTATGCAATCCTATTCGGGAGGCATATTGCAGACTGAATATTGTCACAATTGGGTAGTTACGGGAGCACTAGGATGGAGTAGATAGTTTCAGAAGAAGGACTCCATACAACTAGCGACATACACTCTTAGGCCTCAGTAGAAGAGAGAATGATAAAGCAAGCGATCGTTTCTTGTTAAATCCTGAGGCATTTCATCCCTTTTACCCATTGCAATAAGTCGCGATGCTCTGTGATCTGTTTGGACAAGGCAATAAACGCGTAGGACGACGATCTCAAACAAATGCCAGTTGCGACTCACAGTTTGTAAAAGCGTGTCTGCGTGTGTGTGTGTGTGTGTGACGTAGCGTTTTCGCTATTTATGTTTAGCCGGCCTTCTGGTCTTATCTATTCTGTGGCACTAGATAGTTGGTTTCGTATACGGCTTGTTGCCAATACAGCCAGGTGCTTCGAAGCGAATGGAGTCTATGTAGTGTGAACCTATTTGTAGGTAAGGTGCGGGTCGATTGTGGACGCAGTTTTGGCACTAAAAGCCATGTTCTATTGTTATTGGATAATTGGTTAAATGTTTTGTTTAATCTACTAGTTTACTACTAAAATTAATAAAGCAATAATAATATCCAAAGAGTTAATGTAGGTTATGGGTACTAAAGATAAAAAAAAATATAAATATAAGTTTTTAAGCTGACATGGTCACAATCATTAGAATTAATATTTGTTTCGGGATATTTACCATGTATATTTTGATTTTGATTGAGAGCTCGATATTTCGGCACCGTTACAAGCGCCATGATCACGAGAACTAAAGTCTGCCTGCCTGGGGTTTATAAGGTTATCTGCAGTTGTGGGCAATCATATATTGGACAGACGAAGCGAACTGTTGCTTGCCGAATCAAAGAACACATTAGGGCAGTGAAAAATAACGATCCCCAAAAATCGGCCATAGCAGAACATCTTCTCGAATCAGGGCCAAACCACTGGATCGATTTACATGACCCACAGGTTATCTCGACTGAACGCCATTACATACCTAGAATGGTACGGGAAGCAATTGAAATAACCAAGTGCAGAAACTTCAATAGGGACGACGGTTTTCAATTGTCGAGAGCCTGGAATCCAGTGGTTCAACTATGTAAAGGTCGTAAAACTACTGAACGAGTGTCAAAAGTTGATACAGTGAGCATCGTCTGTCGTGAACAGTGTCGAGTAACTAGTGAGAAAAGTTCTGGTAGTAGCGGCATCGTGCGTGAAAAACGAGTGAGGAAGAGGGTAGACAGATATGTCAGCTCGTAAATATCACCCACCCGCAAAGACTTTAGTTCTCGTGATCATGGCGCTTGTAACGGTGCCGAAATATCGAGCTCTCAATCAAAATCAAAATATACATGGTAAATATCCCGAAACAAATATTAATTCTAAAAATATAAATGGTAATAGATCCTTTTTTAAACAATATTAAAATACTTATAGAAAAAGGCGTCAAACGAAAATAAATTGAGAATAGGGTAAGAGGATGATGATTAGGTTTCTAAGGGCTCGTTTAGGTTACCTGCTGTCGTGCGTTTGCGTAAATTGTATAGAAAGAATCAACTGGCCGTTCGCAGTACGACACCTGCACCGCTGCGGCACCACAGCAGTCCGACACCAAACGTCTAAATTGAAAGAGCCCTAATGGAGTATTTGAAGTTAAGAACGTGTCAAACCTATAATGCCATGTTTTCAAGCTAAACAAATACTCAACTGCAATTGCTCAATCCATAAATCGGGGGTTAAAATGTTTTAAAACATTTCATGTAACAATTATTGTGTATATGCTACGTTTCAAATGCCTTTGCTGCTCACTTTCTTGAGTTAAGAAGCCCATTCTGTGTACATTGTGAAAGCAGTTACAAACACATCTCACGCGCTCAAATATCTGTAGGCCATACAAATATTTGTTTCGTGAGAGGACGGAAAATGCGACCTTGTGCAAGTAGACAGTGCCTCAAACTGGTTTCAAAGAAAAACCTCTATAATAATTTATCCACCATCTTTATTAGAAGCTACCGACATTTTAAAATGGTAGAAAAGTATTGGATAGAGATTTAGAGACCGTGCATTTACAGAATAGAAGGCCTCCCTCTAGGTGGAGCGACGAACTAGTCAAGGTTGCGGGAGTCCGGTGGATTCGAGACGCACAGGTCCGATCAGTGTGGCGACGCTTGGGGGAGGCCTATGTCCAGCAATGGACGTCTTTTGGCTGAAATGATAATGATGATGATTTACAGGCTAAATAGCCAATGATACTCTGCGATAATGTAGCTTTCTATCAGTGAATTTATTTTGTATTCTGATAAGTTCTTCTTCCAAAGATAACCTCTAACAAACAAACAGTTTTATCCATAATAAAATAATAATGCGAAACTAACTCTGTCAGTAGCGTTTTCACGTTTAAACCGCTGAATCGATTGAGATGACATTTCGTATGGAGATTGTTTAAGACCCTAGGAAGGACATATGAGGATCCCGAATAATAAAAAACTTTTTATGCGGGTGAAGCCACGGGCAGAAGCTAGTATCTTTATAATGTTCGATCAAAAGTTATTATATAATTTTAAAAACATTTTTACCCCGTTTCCTGAGTAGGTTAATCCGATTACATAATGCTCTACAATTAGTAAGCTTCAGTATAATGAATAACCTGCCTTTATTCTACAAAAACAATTAATATAGCGGTAGTTCTTTGTCTAAGAATACATAAACACAGAATAAGCGATAAAGAGAAACAACACTACAAAATGGAAGGCAATTACATACTTACATTAAAGTAATTAGCGATCCCCAACATTCAGTAAATTAATAGGCACTCGTAGGGATTTCAGAATTAGATCGCTTCATGGATTGGATTAGTAGCGATATAATTAAATAACGAAACTAAGCCCGACATTCTTTAAAAAGGTGCTGCAGAAGGTCAACCAATATGAATCAGGAATTCAATAAGGTATAAACTTACCTTAAGAACAAATTGCAGTTAAATATGAACATAGGATTTTTCTCGCAGATTTGCAGTGCTCTAATTACAGATATTTTATTAAAAGCTTATACTAAGTATGTATATTATCACAAAATTTATTCCATTAAGAAGGCTGAACCTCAAGATTTGACTTGACTAGTTTTCACATACAAGTTATCGTAAGTAGTGTTACACGCAATTTATGTTTGGTAAAAACTTTATGACACTACACACTACTACACATCGGCTGCTACTAGCTTACACATGGTGTACATATTCTTGATCCAATCAATTGTCGAAAAACCATCATTGAACCTGTAAACTAATGTTGTTCTTTGTTGCCTTTTCTGGAAGCTACATATTCGTCATAGGTTACTTTCTAATGTTTTGGAAAAAACCCAGCAAGACAAGTTGCAGAACATGACATAAAACATACGGAGAACTTTAACTCATATGGTATTTGAATTTTCGTTGATAGCCGCACAACGAGTGAATCTTCTGCCGATCATTATTTCGTAACCTCGGGTAGAAAGCCACGTTGTTTTGTTGTTTATTATTCTAGTTATTTATGTATTCGTTTTTAAGGGTGTACGCACCCTGCACACGTCAATGGTTTGAGATCATTTAATAAACAGATTCGGTTTTAGTACCCTCGGGTTGTAAGATAATGCTGTAGT
Source organism: Anorthoa munda (assembly GCA_945859665.1). Classification (NCBI taxonomy): domain Eukaryota; kingdom Metazoa; phylum Arthropoda; class Insecta; order Lepidoptera; family Noctuidae; genus Anorthoa; species Anorthoa munda. The sequence goes on along the minus strand of OX243913.1, from coordinate 7,367,574 downwards.
ACGTGATTGAATATTAAATATTAAACCGTGCTGCGGTACGCACCAGAAGGGAAACAGCGATTTAACGCTGGAAAATATTTTTATTAGATATTGTTTTTCCATTTTATTGAATCCAAACTTAATTTTCCAATGCCGAAATCGATTTGCCTACTCTAAATATCTAAAAATCACGATTCGTTTATCCAAAATAAGACTTCCCAAATACGAAAATTTAACTAAAGATAGCAAGAACAATCTGCGCAGACCCGCAACATTATCTACAACACTTTAATAAAGAAAACAAAAAAGGGAGAATCAAAGAAAGCGCCCACTCGACGCTAATCACAAGCCTATTTGTTAGCCTCTCCAACAATGGAAAGAACATGCTACCGTCAAATATTACACAATAAAAACAAAGGTAAATTGGCCTGGAATAAAATAAACATGTGTTCAATTGATTAAAATTTCATCATTGATAAAGTCGATTATTATAAGTAATCGAATTGGTACCACATAAGTTCATTAATAAATCATTAGTTTTGAGCTGTCAAATGTAAAATCACAGGCTGGACGGCGAGAGTAGTTACACATATGCGTTATGGGAAATAAGTACGAGATGAGTGAATTAATAAGATATGAAAAGCTGAATTAAATTAGATAAGATCTGAAAAAAACAATATTTAATAGCTGTGCTCATTAATCGCTTTTAAACTTCTTGTGTTGTGGAGTTTTCTATTAGTTGAAGGAACAAAACTTAACAGCAAACACAACAAATCCATTTCACCATTAAAAGTTTTCGCATAAAACTCCGTACGAGCACAGTACGAGGCTATAAAGTCGACAAATATTATGAAAGTGGTTGCAGATTTGTCGGAGATTGCGCTCGTAATTTGCGGGTAGTCGCTAATGCGTCGCGCGCATGCAATTTCCACGTAAACTGCATGCGGCCGTAAACACCATCTGTGGTATTCCAGATTAAAATCGTCGTAGATAACGATACTCGTATGAGTGTTGAATTTTCATCAACTGTCTATAGTACCGCGTTCTACATGATGTCATTTGCTTATCTATTGTTTCGTGTTTTGTTTGTTTTTTTCTTTGTTTTGTTTTTGTCTTTGTCGTAGATATTAGCAAGTTCTATAATTTCATTGCTGGTTATCGTTGTGGATAACGGTCCTCGTACGTGTGTTGAGTTTGCATCATCATCATCAGCCTTCTAATGTTCCCACTGCCAATTTGCATCAACTGTCTATATTAACACCTTCTACATGATTTTGTTTGTTTTTCTATTGTTTCTTGTTTTGTTTGTATCTTTTTTGGTTTGTTTTTAGATTTGCCGTTGATGTAAGCAAATTCTATATTCGTATATCGTTACTTTACGCACAACTACAAAGGCGGACTTATTGCTTTAGCCACTATATTTTTATTGGGCTTTATTACACATTATGTTTTGTTCTAAAATTAATTAAGTCGTTCTTTGTATTAGCTACTATTTACTTTATTATAAAATGAATGAAAAACATTTCAATAGCTTTGTTTTTGTTTCAATTCTGTAATAAGTTGGCTCCTTAGGCTGCTTTTATACCTATTTCTTTGGAGAACCTTATACCATTGCCTTTGAATTATTTAATTTGTTCAAGATGAATCGTGTTTGCCTTATTAATTCTTTCTTCCGAGTAGCTTATGAAATTCAATGAGACGGTTGAGCGTACTAACAGTAGTTACGAGAACCGCCTCCAATTATCTTTTCCCTTTAAATCCTACCTTACATTGAAAAGCAATATTCTAACGTTATTTAGATCTATAAACATGGCTTTAAGAGTGGCAGTTTCAAAATGTTTCTCAAACCTCGTATTGAAATCAACTTTTTCCATTTATTGGTTGATTAAACCGCGGAAAATATATTCCAAGCTCTTCAAAAGATTTATACCTATTCCATGCGAGATGAATTAATATATTAAATTTCATTACTGATTCGCTTGAGATTGCATTTTGGTGTGGAAATATGTTTATTTTCTTTTTCAAACTGCGATAAGATCAGAAAGTGCTATTGCTGCAAATATTAATAGTACCTAGATGATTCTTTCTGTAAACAAAATAAATTAAATATAATATTCAGCTTCATCTCATGGACGAGGATCGAGACATTAAAAATGTTAAAGTTAGAGTAGAAAAAAAATATAATTAAATAAATATCAATTTTGCCAATGATATTTAGACTCAGAAAAACTAGATTTAATTCTGTACTTCATAATAAGTTTATTCTCATGAATTACAAAACAGATGATCTTAATTACCTGTCTGACGTAGTGCATCTAAGAAAAGCTTTAATTTGTAAGTTAGATTAATTGACATCGCTGATTGTTAATAAATTTGCACACCATGTGCAGTGAGCAGGACATGCTGAAACAAATTTAGTGTATCACCTTATGTAACATATCGCTTCGCTTTCGATGATAGAATGTCACCTGTCTGGAGCCAAATTTCTTGCTTCTCAACGTGATTTAGTTTCACAGAATTTAACTTCGCTGCAACAAGTTAAACAATACCTTTAGGCAATCTACTCGATATAAAATTACGCTATATAGCAATTAAGAACTCGAACGTGCATCATCACATGCCTATCCTCTTTCCATCAATTGTGGCTGCAGTAATTGAATGTCCACTCCACTAACAAACCCACACGAAAAAAAATACATTCGTCTCAAAATCTCCCAATTTTTCCGTATCGGAACACATACATCACGCGCCAAGCCATTTTTCAAACGGTTTGCAAACTTTTAAACGAAAAGAATTATTTTGTCACATAAAAAATACACGATCAAAACGGCCACGTTATTCAGTCCAAGTGATCCAAAAATAAAATCATCTGACGTTTGTGTCTGCCCGATCTGTTATGGGAAATGGGCACTGGAAAAAAGCCTTTTAGAAATACGCGTCTTACTAACCCATGCTGCCGTTGCCGTCCATGCTGCTATTTGAGAAAATCGTATTTTGTGTTATAAACGAAAAACAAAAAACTACGAAGTAATAAAAAATGATACTGTTTATCAACTATCTTACTAATATTATAACTGCGAATGTTTGGATGTATTTGTCTGTGGATGTATGTTTGTTACTCAATCACGCCCGAACGGCTAAACGGATCTGGATGAAATTTGGCACAGATATAGATTATAGTCTGGAATAGCACATCTATTTTTCATCCCGGTATAATGTTCCCTTGGGATAAGAATACACTTTTCACGCGGGTGAAGCCGCTGGCAGAAGTTAGTAAATCGTAATTATGCGAGAGTGAGAATCAAAGACTTACCTAATCTTATCAAAAATATATTTGTAAACAAATTAATTTGGGGCGTTTTTGTTTTAAACCTATTTGTTAATAGTTGAAAAATGCTGCTTAAACAAATTGATAGAGATTTTTTTGCTGATTGCAATGGCATCAAAAAACGAATATCGTCAAATTGACACATATCGGAATTCTAGCTATTATATAGGACGGCAGCATGAGCGAGGTAGTGAGTTCCATGGAAAATTAAAAAAAAAAGGTTTTATATGAATCTGTTACAAGACGTGCCTTATTTCAGTGAAATATTGTTGCGTAATATGCTTCACGTCTTTCCGACTTTAATTAATATTGCATGTACGTGGCATTTCAAACACATGTTTGTTTGGTGCAGCTCTAAGTAATGAATGTAAATATTGTGCTAACGTTTTTGCTTGCTTTTATTTTGTGTTGGCGTAGTTTATTAGATGTATGTATGTTTTATTAGTAAAGGCAGAAAATACTTTACAATAAACATAAATGGTTTCAAATCCAGGCAAATGTGAACTTTGCAATTCATATTATGTACCTACTTACTAAGGTTATCCTATCTAGACCTCGCTTACATTAGTAAAGGAAAACTATCGTGAGGAAACCTAAACTTAGAAGATTAATGCTCGTGCCTACCCTGTATGAGAAAAGGCCTGCACTGCAGTGGGATTGGGTGCACGGGTGGCGCAGTGGTTGAGCGATTGACTGCTGCGCTGCGTGTCGTGGGTTCGATGCCCGCACGGAACAAATATTTTTATGACCTACAGATAGTTGTTCCGGCTCAGGGTGTTATCTGTGTGAGTTTGTTTGTTTGTAAACGCACCCACGATACAGGAAGAAATTCCTAGGGTGGGGTAACGATTATTTTTTAAATCTAAATCTGTAACAGGCTAGTATTTAATGGTAAAAAAAAATATCTTTTGACAAAAGATAGTAAAAACTTACTGCACAACACACGCCATGGATCATCAAAGGGCTGCTTCACAAACTCCCCAAAGCGCTCGCGTGAAGTACAGTGCGGAGCGATGCGATACGTTAAGTTGCGGTGCTGAGCGGTGCGGTAGGTTGCAGAGCACAGCGTTGTGATTTTTTATTTTTATTATAACATCACGGCTGTTCCCAAAAGTCTTGCTCCCCAAAGGTTAAGCAGAGATACACCCACATTTTGTCAGCTATGTTTCAGTCCCATGCAAAAGGAGGCTTGCCGTTAACCGTGCACAAGGCCAGACTCCGGGCTGACAAGTTTCAGGTTGAAAAATCCTTACTTATTTTCTTTGAATTTTTATCATGACCATGTCTACCCGATTGAATATAAACTAGATATATACATTATAGGAAAATACAGAATTAATTTCAGACCGGGTATAATGCGAAGGCTTCTGGATTATCCTGACACAGACGTCGCGATATTAATCGGGCCTTCTAGGAAAACAATCAGAGAAAACATTCGACGGCTAATGGATGGAAACTGAAGAAAATCCTACATTATTGGCAAGCAGAAATTGTTTTCTATTTCGGACATTCTTAGGCTCAATTTCCATTCATCAGTTTTTTTTTTTTGTTTTATAAAAACAGGACTTAACTACAATTATTGTTGGCTATAATAAAATGCAGGTAGACGATTCTTCATGTTTGTATTTCCCATGTTGTGCACGAAAATTTTTAATTAAACATTTAAATACGATGCAAACATACGCCCAAATAGAGCAATATAATAAAACGACGAATAAAAGGATCATACAATTCCTTTACATCATTTTAAAATAAATGCATGTTGCGCACCTATCAAATTCATTTGTACCGATATATTGATACAAGGGGTGTCCCGTAATTTGTTTGCGTTGCATATATTTTGTTATAACGATGCGTATTAATATTCAGTGGCTGCAATGTCGATAGAAAATACCCTGTGGTGCGCCGCGTATTGCTCTTTTTGACGCCGAGGATATTGTTCTTATGATAATATTGCGTGGTAGACGACCGGGGCGCGATATGCTAATTCTTAGTACAAGCAATCTGTCTCGCCCGAAATTGATTATTCAAGAATGTTAATACACAAAACTCTTTCAAAGATTCACCAGTTCAACTCACTGGAAAATCTTATAAATTGCTACAGCTTAAGCAAAAAGAAAAATGTGAAAAGTTCGTAACGATTAAAAATAGTGAAAAAGCTTCAATGAAAAAAACGGAGTTGCAGATCACTTTCACGCGAAAGGCTCCGGTCCGTTTTAGAAGTAAAGCGATGAAGACTTGTAAGGATTAGTTAGATAAACAACTTTCTTTATATAAAGGAAAATAAAGACAAGTAGGCCGTAGGAGAAAATAAGAGTGGAACGTTCGAAACATCTTGCGTCTGTGTGTACCTACGATGTTTTTACGTAGCGTGCGATGAAAGTGTGATAAATGGAGCTAAGTGAGTGCGCCTCAAGTGTGTCTAATATCCAACGTGCGTTTATTACGAAAATTCACGTTTACGCGAAGGTATCCGTTACTCAGGAACTTTCATTATTTTTATACGAGATAGACGCTTACAAGTATGTAAATGTTGTACTTATGTATATTTTTCAAGATTTTGTTTCCGTTATATTGCTGCGTTATATTCCGTTATTTGTGCTTTGTTTGATGTTATAGTAAAATTGCATTAGAGAGGAGAATGAACAATGGATACTCGGCTTGCAGTTGTTATTTTTACCTAAGATGTTAACATCCAACTAAATAAGTGAGCTATGCTAACAACAGATTAGTATCTGTTGCTAGCAGCCACACGATTTTAAAACCATAGCTTTTTTTAACAATTATGCAGTTTTCTGTGACAAGACAGTTGCTGTTGACAGTTGGAGGCTGGAAAAATAAAATTATATAACCAAAAAATTCTCTGAAACTAGCCTGTTTTATATTTGGGCCTGATTCAATAATCCATAAATGTCGAAGTTACAAAAATAACAAACGCTTAATGAAAATTTTGGAACGGTTAAACGGACTATCCAGTTTTTAAACCGGTCACAATCAACATTTTTAGTAGCTCTAAAACCGTTGATTTTGTTTGCCATCCCCCTACCAACGTCGCTGCCTGGCTAATCCTGTCTCTTGTATTCTCGACTCAAGAAGAGAAAATTAAAAAAACAACAAAATATTACGCAGTACTTTATTACCCCTAAATAAGTCCACAAAAAACCGCAAAAAATCTGTGCATTTTCCAATAACAAACATACATTTCAATTTTATTTATTTCTCTTGGTATTCGCTGCACGTATCTCTGGGAGATTTTACTACTTCATCTCTAAATTGGATTCGTAAATAAATATTCGCCGTTGCATATGACGTCCAAACTTTTGCCCAAAGGCAACAGAACGAGTGACTAGGTTTGTCTTTTAATTTTTTGCAGAGCGTAGTTTGAAACGTTGGGCTTTATTTTCATGTTCGCATTTAAAGAATCTGAATGTTTTTTCAGATAGCTTTTTGTGTTTGTTTTTACTGTCAAATAAGATTTAAAAATATGTTTCAGGTTCAAATGATTTATTTCATTTAAAATATACTTTTGTATTGTTAAACAAAAGATGAATCCAAATGCACATTCGCAAGCGTCAGTAGGTCTCCGTAGAGAAGAACTTGCAATACTCCACGGACACCCTCACATATTTAAGTATTTATTTTAATTTTAATTGGACGGGTTTACAAAATGAATAGATGTTCAACATTAACCTTATACATACAGTAGCAAAAACGAAAATAATATGATAATACAACTGGTGTATTGAATGAAATAGTTTTTACAATTATACTTTTTACGTTTTTTTTTGTGAGTAATGTGTATGGTTTACATACGTAATATATTGATATCTATGTTGAAATTTGCAGTAGCGATATTCTGTCATATAGACAACCTTTACTAGTTAGCACTAGTTAGCCTAACCGTTAATTAACAATAACTAATAATATCGTCCCAATCTATCTTTCAAAGTAAGCTTTGGTATCAACAAAGGCTGAAACTATCAGGGCTACTAAAACTGTTCGTGTTCCCTCGTGACAAATCACGCCCGCATTCACGCACTGTCGTATCAGTCACAACTTATCTGCGAACGTTTGTGCCAGCGCTGTAAGCTAGTTCTAATGTCTGTTGTCTTCCTGACTTCAAATAACAGTGGAAATAGGAAATTATAATATCGTGTCAAATGAGAAAATCTAGTTCAAGTAAGTATGTGATCAATCAATCTGTCTAGCCTTTTCCCAACTATGTTGGGGTTGGCTTCCAGTCTCACCGGATTCAGCTGAGTACCAGTGTTTTACACGGAACGACTGCCTATCTGACATCCACAATACAGTAACTGAGTAACACGATATCCCTTGGCTAGACTGTTGCCAATTCTCAAGCTTCTGACTACTCGTAACGACTGTCAAAGATCTTTAAATGGCAGCCGGGACCAACAGCTTAAAGTGCTTTTCGAGGCACGGAGGCAACTCAGTATGCTGAAATGGTCACCCGTCCACGGACCGACCTCGTCAAGCGTTGTTTAACCTTGAAGATCGACCCGTGCAGCTTTTATTTTTGAGCCACGAGCTCCTTTGCAATTTGATATTAAATTAAATTCAATCAATAATATGAATGAAGTTTGCTGTCAATTCATACTCAACAAGCTCGTCAGTAATTTAATTTGGGTTAAATAAATAAATATCACATAACATGACCTCTGTTTTCTCCGGAAGGGTAAGGCACCTAGAAAGAGATGAGCGTGTCTACAAGAATATCGGTAAAAAGAACAAAATCCCACACAAACGATCACACTTATCTACTCTATTTTTGAAACTAAGCTGGTTTCAGCCGAATACATTACATAAAAGGCTATTCTCAGAGACTACCAGGGAATTACGTAATGCCCGGCTTTTTACCGATTGTACCGATGTTGGATTTCACAGGTACAAACACCAATACCAACTCGCGGCTGGATAATATGGGCTATTGGGATGCGCTGAAATTTGCCTTTCAATCCCTACCGCAGAATAATCGTGATATTTATACTCAATCCATCATTATCGACAGGAACCGTCAGTATATTTGGTTTTGTCAGTCCAAACATGCAGATTAAGCGTAAACATTTTCGATAAATATTAGTGGAGGCCGAATAAGGTGAGCGCGAATACCAGATACTCCGCAGTCGGTATTTCATAGAACGTTTCAGGAAGCTTGCGTAACCTGCCAAATGTAATAAACATCTGATTCAATCTGTTTCGAAATATTCTAATTAAATTAGAGATTTGCTGCTAAGCTGTCAAGATTAATGCAGCCTATTGTTTCATTCGTCATTATCGAATAAAACGTCAATCATCCTTTGTATCTGGACACGTTTTAATTTTTGGCCACTATGTATTAAACTAGCTTTCTAGTTTACCTGTATTTTTCCCATACCATATTGTTTATAGGTATAAGATAGGTTCCTTATGATATCGGACGTAAAGAATTTCACTATCCCATATTAATATGGAAGTGAAGATCGAGAGTGTGTTGACCAGGGTTACGTACCTTATACTCCGGATATCCTCAAGGTATTCGCTGTAGGTCATACGGGTCTACGCGCCGACCTCAGCACATCCCGACTGCGAAGTAGTCGATGTATAAGGATATTTCCAAAGCTATGCATGGTCATAAAACTCAATTCACCGTGGTCATGGGGGACTTCAACGCGAAACAGAGCAAACGAGACGATAATGAGCTGCGATTGGGGCAATTTGGATTTGGGGACAGTTTTTAGAGAAGAAAAGCCTCTTTGATGAACTCTTCTTTCAAAAAGCATAAGCAGAGGCAGTAGACCTGGTAGAGCCCAGATGATGCAACAAAAAAAAGATTGACTTTATCATGCCAATGAAGAAGCATAATTATATTCAATGATATCTCTGTGATCAATACGGTAAATACCGGCAGTGTCACCGTTAATCACCGTATGGTAAGAGACACATTGAACTTAAAAATTAAGCTGGAAAGTTCCCGAATGATGAAGTCTACGCTCCGTCCAGATAGTACAGATCCAGATCCAAAACCCCGAAAGCTTTCAGCTCGAACACTAGAATTGTCTCGAGTGCCTAGTGAGCACCGTAGACGATTACAACGGTGGATTCGTGGAATCTGTCCATACGGTCGGGTCTAAGATTTTTAAGACCCGTCGTACAAATAGGAACATGAAACTAGCCGATCCTAATCTCAAGCTCGTGAAGGAGTGGCGTGAAACAGTCCTGTAGTCTTGAGACAAAGTGTGGAACTACCAGTCAGCTCAATAGATGGATCTCTAAGTCTTTGAAAAGTGACCTCCGCCGCTTTAATACCTACCGTAATAAAGATGCGATTGAGCGAAATAAAGGCTCCAAGGTGATTTCAAGGGATCTGGCTATTGTGCAGAGCCAGTTCTCGAAACTGTAGACCGACGATGGAAGGATTGTATACGCTAAACCGAAGCTTCTGAGAGAGATCGAGAGGTTCTATGAGCAGTTGTACACATCAATCAGTAAACCGTTGTGAATCTAGCAAAAGACCCAAGCACTAGATTGACCCGACACTATACTGAAAGCATCCCTACGTCATCATCCGGACGACAGCCTTTACGAGATTAGGATAGCTCTGAAACAACTTAAGGACAACAAGGCGCCAGGTGATGACGGAATTAAGGCCGAACTCCTGAAAGTGGGTGGAAAACCGGTACGTGCCGGTACGAAAGGCCCTTCAGAAGCTGTTTGATTTCATCATACTCGAAGGAAAACGCCACAGGTATGGTGCAGCATTTTCTATAATTGCTGCTTGGAGCTTTGAAGGCATCTAATGTAAACCATGACTACTGCGACATACATGAGTAATGAGTTAAAAACTTTGGCTCAATTAACACAAATATTATATTGTATTAAGTCCAAACTAATATCATAAAGATGTATGATTGTTTGTAAATGGTAGGTAATCTTTAGAAATCTAATCTTAAAGAATCTAATTAGCTACTCGTAAATAATACCCTTCTATCTGTGTATATTTTTTTATTAATGGAAGGGTAACACTATCGCTGAGTGCCATAGGCACTTTTATCCCAGAAAATGTACGGTTCCTGTGGGTTAGACCACGGGAGCTAAAACGCGGGAAAAGCCTAGCTATTTTAGTAGCCCGAACCAAAACTATTTACAATTCTTAACTTGAGCTAAAGAATTTACGCTTTAACATTAGTATTGCCACAGTGTTTGTTATTTTCTGAAGCGTGGTATCAATTTGCCAAAGTGTTGTTTTATCGACCAGCTACATTGGCCATAGACAATTGCAAATAGAAGCCATTCAATTCAAGCCCTAATTACAAAATCAATCAAGACAACGTGACCGAGGTATTCCGGGAGTAGTCTATTGATCCTCAGTATTTATACTCGGCTGCAGGGCTTGTGTGTTGACAGGTCTGTTGTTACCATAATGCAAACAAATTGCAGCATTGCCCATAAAGTGCAATTTGCAATTATTGATTTTATTATAGTAACCATTTTATTACGGACAAAATGTATACAGGGTGGTCAAAAAGTCGTAGTTCAAACGCAACTAGGGGTAAGATAGGGCCATTAGCTGCAAAAAATTGTTCTACGGGAGGTCCTTAAGGTCAAGCTCTACATAGTTATAATTCATTTTATGTTTTTATGAGAAAATTTACGTTTTTTACTAATTCTTAATAAAATTCGAAAAAATCTACATATATATGTATAACAGAAATAGGTAGCTATCTCTGCCGCGAGAAAATAAGTATAGTAAAAACTACTATAAATTCCTTGCAGCTTCACTACTGTAGCCTTCCCCATCCCTTAGGATCGGTTCGTTTTTGCGGGATAAAAATTAGTCCTTGGTACTACTTTGTTGTCAATAGTGCAAATTTCTATTACTACAAGAATTTTCGTAATCGGATCAGAACTTTAGGGGTTTCCTCCTACAAATAAACAATCTTAGGGTGTACATCTTTTGATATTATTTTAGATTTTTAATTTTCTAATAACGTCTGTCTTCCATGGTGTCTTAATGCGGCAGTGAATACGGCATGCAAATCAGTTCGTTCCGAGTGACAACATTCTTGTACTTCTTTGATTTTTTTTGAAGCAAAGTGAAAATACATGCATGGTGCAATGCATCAACCTATGATGATTGATCAAGGAGGCTCTTGCTAAATAGAAGTCCATACAACGAGACAGGTATCAGAGTAGAAAACTAAAAAAAATAGTAAAAAGGAGTGTTAAATATAATGACTGACATGTATCACTTGCTAACGAATTAGTCCATTATTTGGAATAAATTAACTTAATTTATTGACATTTATTGTATTGAAATTTAAATGTTCAATAAAAAGTCGATATGTGTCGTGTTCAGTGGGCAAACTCATTATTGATGCAAATTCGGAATGTTTCACTACGCCAAATTAATTAAGCTATTATTGGAAATAGAAATATTCACTAACTGCCTGTTATGTGTCAATTTGTCAAATTTATTGAGAACAAATGGTGGACTGGTAATTGTTTTTGTTTATAAAACTATTTAAAATCATCGTCATGTTCGGCTACGAAGTCAAAGCCTGTAAAGTTCTTACAGCTACAATCTAGGGGTCTTTAAGTCAAGAGTGAATAGGTTACTTCTAGGCAAGCGTGCTCCATCGTCGACCACATCATCGCTTACCATCAGGTGAGATGGTGGTCAAGCGCGAGCCTATACTAAAATAAAAAAGCAGCTATATACATACTTAAACTCACGCCTTTTTCCATGGGGGTAGACATAAACTACAGACCGCCACCTGCAACGACCCTTACGTACTTTTTTTGATTCGTGTATGTTCATATATCTGATCATACACGCACGCCGGTTATGCTCGCCGCACCTGGCCTTGCTTGCTTTCATCAATAAAACAGATAAAAAAACGGTGTCTTAGAGCAAAAATCAGATCGTTAATTCAAATGAAGCCGAGATGAAATGAAATGGTTAACGTACTGTATAGATTCTGATCTGTACAGTACGTTATCCATTTCATTTCATGTTGGGCTTTGAAAACAATGTATGAAAAGAGATGAGAATGTTGAGATGGACGTGCGGAGTAACGAGAATGGATAAAGTGATAAATGAGTATAATTAGAGGAAACCGTTTGTCCTGGTATGGTCATGTGATGAGGAGGGATGAAACGCATGTTACTAAAGAGTTATGATTCATAACTTATGAATATAAATGTAAATGGCTAGAGAGTGCTGGAGGTGCGGCCAAAGAAAAGATTAATGGACTGTGTGAGGAGTGATATGAAATAAAAGTATCAAACCCCAGCAAAACATCAGTCTGCTCTTGGGATTCATATATCTCACTTAGACTTTACTTTGCTAAGTAAAGTTAGTTCATATATTAGAACTTTATTTTTAATAGTTTTTAAGATTTATTTTGGAACATATTCGTAGAAAATGTTTACACACACTCACTTATACAAATACCTATAAGAGAGGTCCTAAACTTAGTGGCATATTTAAAATAGAGTATTTATTTTAAACAAACTTTTTTAGGAAAATATACCTTTGGACTTCCCTATGTAAGAACATTATTTGATAACTGAAAAATTTATAACTGAAACACTCTAAGAATGTTTCCTACAGTTTTTCATCTCGAATAAAACTTATGGATAGAACAGGAAGTTCTTAATTGCGGCAATAATTACAATCTTAGGGATTGATCCCTCTTCCTAATTGAGACGGAGCTCACTCATTATTACTTTGTTATCGTTTCATTCAACGAAGCCATATCTACCTGATATATTTTCACTCGGAACACGCCACGGGCGAAAAAATTACCTAAATGGTCTGACCATAGAGTATTAACCCAAAAAAAATATTGTTTAACGAAAATCTCATCAAATGTTTATCTCATAAACCCTAGCGTTGCCGAGAGCTTTGTAAAATTACTTCGTTACTATATGTACGTTTTATTATTCTATTAGATAATACTGATTAGCTTTGAAATAATTTACTCCGAGGTATAATTTTCCGAAATACAATCTGGTTCCTGGACGGGTCTATTATCCAAGTCCACGTTTATTTGGAACAAAAGCGTTGATCCGTTAACCCCTTGCAACTGTAGGTCCTTTCGTGCGGTAGAAATTATCTGTGTGTTTGTACGTTAAGGGCCTACATGCGCTTTTAGTGCCGTAAAACGGTTACTTTTTAAAGCATACTCCTTAGTAACGGCTAGGTTAAAAGGTTTGAAAAAAATATATATTTATTATCGATTCATGTACATTATTTGGAACACAAGGTTTTTTCGTGTAACTTATAGTATTGCTTTAAAAAAATAATTAACAACACGATATTTTTTCGCAACTTTTTGAAACTCCTCCGAAACGACTTGTATGTTTAAAAATATTTTTAGATAGACAGATTGGTATTTAGAGTTTCTTTAGATGGTACTTTGCTTATTTAAATCAATCAATATTTTGCAAAGAAAGTCTTGCAAATTAAGGTCTAATGTATATATTCTGGCTCTCTACGGGGGCGAAGCCAGTAGCGCATTAGCATTGGCACGGGAAGGCTGTGTCGCTCGCTGCTCCGCCGCGCTTTCGTCCGACTAAGCGCATTCGCACGTGTTAGTGCAAATATTTACTTAGATTGTGTATTAGTGTGCGTTCACAGACTAGCTCGCTCGCCGCAGAGGACCCTACGTAATCGTGCGCGTGGACGCTTTATTTTTATTTATTTGTGGACTACTTTTTTATGCGAATTTGTAAATACTTTTTATTTATATTGTGCATTGTGTAAATAAATCATAATGCTAACTTCTAAACCACGCAACGGATTATAATATATATAACGGATATTTTTTACATGTAGTACTCTCCTGTAAAACACTTTCACAAAGTTTCATATTGCATAACCTCAGTTTTCGAGATTTGAGAGAGAGAGAGAACAAAACTGTACAAGAGTATTAAAATTTACAGATTTTTAGAATAACAGTGTTTTATTTGTAACCTTATATAGAGAGTATTGAGTAATAAACTGTTACCACTAACGTTGCTAAAACTGGGTAAAGTACGACACAACTTATATGTCACTTATGTGCGCTAAAAACTCACTTAGAAATATGGAAACATTATAGGTAATCATTTTAATTATGGGATCCAAAAAAAATCACACATGATGAATCCAAGAAAAATGCACATAAGCATGTGGGGTATTTATCATTAGAACCCATTATTTAATATTTTATATTAATATGTTTATACGGAACCCACAGTGCGTGAGTCCGGCCCGCACTGTGCCGGTTTTTATGTAAGTCAGTAATTACAGTCTATGCAAATGATTAAAATGAAATAATTTCTAAAATTGTGAGTACGGGGTAAGAATGTTACTCTGAAAAGCTGAATCGATCTTGGTTAAATTTGAAAGAGGCTAGGGCCGAGTTTCTCACCGCATGGATGAATTCAACAGCGAATCACAGCAGGTAACGCGTGCTTGACTATTTGTCATATAAATTTTGCGATAATTTAGAGATGAGAAACTCGGCCTAAGTAACTGGAAATTATGACTTTATGCTGTATTATTATTTATAGTTATATATCATTCCAGATTGAGTTTTTTTAACGTAATTATTTTAAATTACCTACTTATTATTTTTAAAGTAAAAAAAAAAGTTAATTAAAAAAATCAAAAACCCGACTGCTTAAGAAGCAAACTAAAAAGACGTAAACAAGAAGAAAATCATGCTGTGCAGTCGGAGGATACATATTCGCAAGCTGGTTGACCAAAACCAGATGTATCCTCCGACAGCACAGCATAATTTTCTTCTTGTTTAGGTCTTTTTAGTTCGCTTCTTAAGCAGTCGGGTTTTTGATATTTTTAATTAACTTTTTTTTATTTATAACTTTTTAGTTACTTTTTATCAAATTTGGTACATAGAAATATATAAGTATTATATATTTTTGAAATCCTTTATTTTGATACCTCACACGATGAGATAGGAAGAAAAAAAAATAATTTGGGACCCCACATTAGGGCGCCTAAAATCGGCCATTTTTCTATCTTACAATTTTAATATAGCCAGTGACACTCGCAGGGTTCAGACGAATCGTTTGATGTAAGAATCATTGAAATCGGCCAACGCGTTTGGTCTCTGGAACTCCACATAAGAACAAACATACATACATACATAGACTGATAAACACTTTACCCTCCTTCGGCAGTCGGGTAAAAAGGGAAAATTTACAAGTCCGCGATTAGACCTGTCACACTGTCAGTGGCGTAGCTAGCATGGGTGGCACCCGGTGCGCATAATTGTGGTGTCACCCAATAATGAAATCTGTTAAAATGAATAAACGTATAGTATGTTTTTATTTAATTATTACAAATAAGTCTTTCATAATTACAATAGAAATTATGATAATAATAGTTACTAATTACTTATACCTACATTTGTTTATACTAATCTAAGTAAAAGCACTAAAATCTCTTTTTTCTTTTTTTTTTTCTCTTTTTTCTGTTAACAGCTGTAAACTCGGCAATCATATCATCAAAATTTATATTTTGTGTTACCTCATGTTCTATTGTTAATATGCCAAGATTGTTAAGTCTGTTTTCGGTCATTGTTGCCCGCAAGTATTTTTAATTAATTTTAGTTTGCTGAAACTCCTCTCAGTGATACGCAAATTGTCATAAATAACTTTAGTGCGACCATAAGATTCAGAAGAGATTCTGTAAAGTCCCATTCCACGATGAATTTCAAGAAGTCTAGAGTCACCCAGCTAGAAACTGCCAATGTTTTTGGCCGCTTTTAAATGTCTTCTCAACCTCGGTATCTCTAAAAGGAGACTGTTTCTGATATCTCATCATAAAAACCAGTAAATTTCGATACAGCTAATTTCAACTCTTCAGTATTTGCCAAAAGCAATGTATTTGTCTGCACAACCCCACTACACTGGAAAAAAGTCATGGTCTAATGTGTGGTCAGAGTAAATAATTTCTTGTTAATATTTATTTCAAATAATACGTGCATTTTTATATAATCTCAATTGATAAATTAAATTATTTTGTTGGGATAACTTGATTAAAATAACTTCAAACCTAAATTATTTATCATTAAAAAACGTGTCACCCCGGAACCCCCCTAGCTACGCCACTCCAGAACCATGCATCTGTATGGATCAGAATGTTGGGCTGTGAAAAAGATGAATGAAAAGAGATTGCATGTAGCAGAGATGAGAATGTTGGGATGGAAGTGCTGAGTGACGAGAAGGGATAAAGTGAGAAATGAGTAGGTATAATATTAGAGGCAGTTTGAAAGTGGCGCCAGTGACAGAACAGTTGAAAGGAAATCGTTTGTCCTGGTATGGTAATCTAATGAGGAGGGATGAAACGCATGTTACTAAAAGAGTTATGAATATAAATGTGGATGGATGGAGAGGAAGGGGACGGCCAAAGAAAAGATGGATGGACTAGGTGTGAGGAGTGATATGAAAGAAAAGGGAGTCAGTGATAGCGTGACGGGGGACAGGACGGTGTGAAAGAAGAAAACGTGTTGCGCCGACCCCAAGTAACATAGGACAAGGGCAGGAAGATGATGACCTACTTAGTATTTTAAAACGAAAATTATAACTTAAAACATCAGGAGCCGACCGTAAGCTCAGAGCCAGTTTATTTTGACTGTGCTAACTCAGCCGGCA
The DNA here is from genome assembly GCA_945859665.1 of Anorthoa munda. NCBI lineage: Eukaryota > Metazoa > Arthropoda > Insecta > Lepidoptera > Noctuidae > Anorthoa > Anorthoa munda. Next base: position 7,350,605 of record OX243913.1, on the reverse strand, counting down.
TAATTACAGACACAATAGAAAAACATGTTCGCTTGCCGGTCGAGGGACACTCAAAATAAACTGTCGAACCATGATAGTTTTGACACGTCATGGTACGGGGGCTGTAGGTACGTAAGTAGAGTTTTAATGTAACCTATTTTGTTTTACTTGTTCGACCTACATTATAAAACTTAATATTTATTTACGGAATCGTAGGCAAGAATGCAACCTGTTAGTCGCATCTCTGCGTCCACGCTTACTCTTTGATCGCAGTCCGCGCTCGCTATGTATGCGTGAGCCGTGCCGGTGTGTGAGTTTAGCTTCGCCGGGATGCTCAAGGCCATTGGGGCATACTAGCGCCTTAACTAATTCATGGCGGAGTGGACTTGCATTATTTTCGTTCGGTCATAGTCGTACGTAAATATAATTAATGTGAGAAATTTAGTTGGAAAGGAAGGTGAATGAATGTTGTTTTAATTTGTGTGGCATAATATTAAGGTTAACGTGTGAGGTTATCCACACGCGATGACATTTTTCCGATCCTTAGGTGCGCAGAATATAGGCATTGAAAAATGCTGTCAATTCCACTACCAACTTAAATGACCGAGTAGTAAATCTTTCCACCTCAACATGTGGCCGTATATGCGAAAGTATTATTCCGTAAAAATCTCAGTGTGAAAACTTAGGTGAAGTGAATAAAATATTTGTACAGGGTGATTTAATTCATAGACAATTTTTCAGCACGTGAAAGTACTCGTGAGTATTAACAACTTTTTATATATTTTCGAAATCAAACTTGAACTCGCAAAAATTCTTTATTCTTATTCAGTCGATGGTCTGCCTGTTTTCTTTCCATATCCGTTCAACCCTTAACGATTATTTGAATAAAATAATATCCAAACAAACGTACAGATGATCACAATTATAATATTAGTAGGATTATTTCCATACAACTTTCATCTAGAAAAGTACACGGAACGTACGACCGTTCCCTAATAACACATGACAAGGCTGAAATATATGTTTTCTGCTCCTTTTTTCTGCGGTAATTATCTCGAGAAGACTAGGCATAGAGTAAACAAGTTATTTTTTTGTTCTGAAGATTAGAGTCACGCCCAGTGTATTTATCTTTTATGTTATTACGTAGCAGAGAATAAAGTTGGGATAAGGGCAGAAGTTTTTATGAAGAATTTTGACTAGCTCCTGAATACATTTTTGTACTTATGATTTATTTTAGGTACGTGTTCTGTTTCTGTAGATTGTACAACAAATAGGATTAAATATTTTATATTCTACATACTCTACTTGAGAAGCGGCAACAAACATTTTCTTATTCCAATGAAATCCACTTGCTATATATAGCTAAAATGTTTGCATGGATGAACATTTATTTAGCTAGTTAGGTACCTACTTAAATTTTCACTCACAAGAATAAATGAATCTTCAAATTGAGTCTTTTGAAATAAAAAATGTTCTAGCTAAAGTAAAACAGTACGTTGAGATCAACTTTTTTGCTATTTACGTATATCTTCGTCACAAGTTACAGGTAACTTTTAACCTGCATCATCCCACCGCTTTTTTATACGTTGGCCTTTGATACGTTGAAGTGGTCCAGCATCTGGACCCGCCTGTTGGAAATTGGAGTGCCGCCAAAAATAGTCCGCCTATTGGAGAGCATTTATAGGAAATATTCCTGCAAGGTGACTCATGAAGGCCTAATTTCGGAGGACATCGCAGTGCATGCTGGAGTCCGCCAGGGCTGTCTTCTTTCGCCCCTCCTTTTTATAATCGTCCTCGACGGAATCATGTTGCGCATTTACGATAACAGGCGTCGTGGGATTGAGTGGGGATTGACCAACGTCTTAGAAGACCTGGACTATGCTGATGATCTTTGCCTGCTGAGTCATACACACGCCGACATGCAGTCGAAACTGAACGACCTGCGCCAGGAGGCGGCAAAAACTGGACTCAAAATTAACATCCGTAAGACCCAGGAGATGCGTACAGGTGTGATGAATCCTTCTCCGATATTAATCGGCACAGAGGTTGTGGAACGCGTCCACAAATTCACGTACCTCGGGAGCGTCGTGTCAGAGACTGGAGGAACTGAAGAGGATATCACTTCACGGATTGCCAAAGCGCGAGCTACTTTCGCACAGCTGAGACCTGTGTGGCAATCACGGAAACTGACCCGAAGGGTTAAACTAAAAATCTTCGGGTCCAATGTCAAATCCGTGCTGCTCTACGGGTGCGAAACGTGGAAGGTAACAAAGGACATCTCGCGCCAAATTCAGGTCTTAGTCAACCGATGTCTTCGTCGCATCCTCGGAATTTACTGGCCCGAGATCATCTCTAATGTAGAGCTGTTGGAGAGATGCCACGAGACCCCGATCGACCGCCAGATCAAGTGGCGTAAATGGTGTTGGATTGGTCACACGCTCCGGAGGAATTCCGATCACATTCCTAAACAGGCCTTGGATTGGAATCCTCAAGGAAAAGGAAGCGAGGCCGTCCCCGTCAAACATGGCGACGCACCGTATTGGCTGAAGCGACGGGTATCGGAATGACGTGGAGCGAGGTGAAGCGCGAAGCTCAAGACCGGTCTCGATGGAGGACTACTGTGGAAGCCCTCTGCCCCAGCTAGGGGCCATAGGATCTTAAGTCATCCCACCGCTGGGTAAAGGCCACTTGTGAATGACGTCCAGCTTTCTCAATCTAGAGAAAATGTGGACCGCGTCCTTTATTTTTCTCCAGCTCATCCTGCTACACTCTTTACTCTTCAACGGGGTTAGCTGAATTTTACTTACTCGTATTTTCAAATAAACATTTGCTACAAACTGGTAGAAGTACCATGCCAGTAACTACATATCGGCTTATCCACTGACCGTGAAACACTTCGCCATTTATAGCACCCAAAGGCACTATTACTTTGTTTTTCCACATCAGAAACTAGACTAGTATCGGCAACAAACCGTTCCTGTTCTAGCCCAGAAAATAAACTTTATTATGTCAATACGAAATCATGTTACAATAATAATAAAAGTAGGTAGTCACGCCTGTCCCCGAAGTGCTAGGCAGCGGTGTACCTAATAGTACACCCACATTTCGCATTTATTTATACCTAAGTCCCATACAATAGAGTGAGTCTATTGTCACCGACTTTGCACAAATCCAGACTGGGTAGATTCGGAGGAATTGTAGATGGAAAACACAATAATACCGGACACTGGACCCCGGATTAAATGTGCGGCATTTCATATTTACCCTATTCCCAGCGAAAGTTGCATATTAAATCTAACTAGCTTTTCCCCGCGGCTTCTCTCCCGTGGACCACCCCCCAGAACCCGTTTCCGGGACAAAAAATAGCCTATGTCACTCAGGAGTAATGTAGCATTCTACTGGTGAATGATTTTTTTAAATCGGTCCAGTAGTTTCGGAGCCTATTCGGTACAAACAAACTAAACAATCTTTTCACTTTTTAATATTAAGTATAGATATCTATTGTATTGATGATGCATATTTTTGCTACTATATTTTTCGGTAGGTTACCTTATTGATAAATGAACTCTATAACCAAAATTTCACCCATACATACTAACAATTTACATTTATAATAGTACATTGTGATACAAGGGTGAAAAGTAGGTTATTGCAAACGAGTTTATTTAATAACACGAGTTTGTATTAACCTACACACCCGTGTATCACACGACGTTTTTCAATACAGTTGTGGGAAATAGTAAAAACAAATTAAATAATTAAATATGTTTGTTTCAACATACATACATAGGGAAAATAGAAAAATAACAGATCCAGTGACAAAAGCTGGTTAACCAATAAAGTTGCCTGCTTTCCATTACTGTATATTTGCGTGAACGTTTTGAAACACGAGAGGCGAGGTTTTAGCCATTGGCCCCCACGATATTGGCAATTTAAAATAAAATACAGAGACAACATTATAAATTCAACCACTAACACACCATCGTCATAGAAGTGACGTGTTCAGATCCATGTTCACCTAAAAACCTAGTCAATCGGAACATGACACAACTTGCTTGGAGCCTTTTATCCCGTCACAGATGGAAAATTGACTTCAAACGATTGCTTTTATTTGTCAAAGTTATTCTTTGTACGTTTCGCTTACGTCAACGATCGTTGAAAAAAGAGAATTGGCTCAGTAATCTGAAAAGTAAATGTCTTCGAAATCAATTCCTATAAAGTAAGTGTGTCAGTTTGTATGATTGGTGTTTGAATAAAAACAGCCTTAATTTATTGTAGTCTTTATGCCTACAAAAAATATTTTTGCTTCTAGGCCCATTTGGCAATAAATGGAGTATCTACTTATATCAAAGGAGATTCTTGCCTTGCGTGGTACCGTAATAAATTAGATGGTATCTGTGGTCATGACAACAACTGTTATTTATTTATTAATATTATTTGTTATCTTAATTAAATTAGTCAATATTCTTCTAAAGTATACAGACACTGCTTTATCGCATATTCAAATTATCTACACGTTGTATTACAGTTTATTACACATCTCTCGCGTCATATATTTTCTCGTCTTGATACATGTTTGATCACGGAACACTCTTATCCAAGATAAAACAATGTTTTAAAGGACTTTTCCATAATCGAATGAGTTACAGTCATCCTCAGGTTGAAAGCAAACGGACGCGTGTGCCTGTAACATCACAACATTTTAATGATATCATGATATTTCAGTCGCAATTGAATTGCTAAGGCATTTTTTAAAAGAATACGAGTACGAGTATGAGTACGAGTTTAATCTTGTGAATTGTGATAAACGTATAATACACCTAATGTATGAACATTATCATTGATAATTAATAAATTAATATAAAATGATTTCAAAGGCCAAGGCCTTCTTTTATAAACAATTTTGTCATCTGCTAATGCAGGCCAGTACTTTCGTAGGAGTCACGCTCGTCCCGCCTATTACTCTTCATCTCGCATTGATTGGCGGCCTTTTAGCGGTTCTGTTAGCCTATGTCTCATCTGACTTGCGGCAGACATACCGATAACAAACATGTGAATTCATGAGTTTGTATAAATAACCACTGATTCATTTTGTCTAGGGCCTTTTATTATTATGGATATTAGCTGGCGTTTGGTTTATTTATTTATTTATATAATAATAAATAAATAAATTATTTATTAGCATCAAAATTAACAAAAAAAGAGTGAAACCCTGACCCCTGAGCTAGGTAACAGCACCTGTGTTTCAGGGGCCAGTGACCTCTTCCGTTACGTTACAGAATTATAATCAACTAGACACCAATGCAATTAATATTGAAATAACCAATTGAAATAATTATTTAATAAAAATCCTTGACTAAAATCAAAATCAAAATGAAAATAAAATCATTAATAAAATTAAAATCGAAGTCAACAATAAAATTAAAATTAAAATCAAATAAAAATTTACACTCAGAATTATAATTACAATGAGCATTAAAATTGCAACCAAACACAAAGTTAAAATTAAAATCATGATCAGTTTTGATTTTCTCAAAATTAAATCAAAATTCAAACTTAAATTAAAATACGTCAAAAAAAATATCCAAAATAATAAAATTAAATGAAAATTAAATCTTCGAAACAAAGTCCAATTCAATTATTTATAAATACCAATATGGATGCTGGTATGTATGTATGTGATTGTGTGTGTATGTGTGTGGAGAATACCAGTAGCTGCCTGTTTATGTTAATTTGAATACAAAACGTTTTCGGTTTCGAAGTAGTCCCGAGACAGTAGCCATTTCTTAACCCTGCTCTTTGTTTCCCGAGTCTTGAGAGGATAAATAGTGAGGATCCTGTTTAATTTGCCATAAAGAAAGGTAGCAAGATATACCTGTTGTCCCCTAGCAGACGCCGTGTGGCAGCGCACAGGTAAGAAAACGTTTGGAACGGTGCGTTTCCTTTATAACTAAGCATTATAAGGCGCACGGGACCGGTCAATGTGGCGACGCTTGGGGGAGGCCTATGTCCAGCAGTGGACGTCTTTCGGCTGATATGATGATGATGATGATTATAAAGCGTAACAATATGCTGCTTGGTGACAACCTGCAGGATAAAATTCTGTCTCACCGTAAGTACTTCGCACTTCTCGTATAAGACCTTGGTGGGAAATCTAAACGGTCTGAAAGTCATGACTTTAAGTAGGGATCTTTGGGCCCACTCTAGGTGTATCATAAAAGTCTTGCTTCCACCATCCCATACAGCAATACAGTATCCCAGGACTGACTGCACGAGTGCTTAGTACACTGTGCGAAGGAGTTCAAATTTGGCCACGTGCCTCAGTTTTTTAAATGCCCGAATAAGTTTCCTTACATGCGTTGTGGTGACATCAATGTGCTGCTGCCAGATAAGCTTATCGTCTACAATCACACCAAGGTATCTAACATGCGTAGACTTAGAGATTGTTGTGCATGAGCATTCCACAGTAGATGAAAAGTTGCAGACATGCAGTTTAATATCAAAGCTTATTGGTTTAATTTTAGAGAAAGAGAATTGGAGAAATGTTGATTTAATAAAGTTCAAGGTGAGACGGTTAGATCTTAGCCAATGGCCCACTCTATGCAGTCCCAACTCAGCACTTTTTTTTAACTTCGTCCCAGGTCTCTCCATGACAAACCAATGCCGTATCGTCAGCGTACCTAAATATGTTTCCGTTTGTTAGTTGCAGCTGGCATAGGTCATTAATGTAAATCAAGAAGAGACTCGGGCCAAGTATACGCCGTAGGTGACCCAGGCTTCGGAACTAATATATTCTCGGATTTTTACTCTTTGGGTGCGATCGGTAAGAAAAGCCTTAAAAATACCAAGAGCAGTACCGCGTATTTAAATTTTCTCTAACTTGCTCAAAAGGAAGGGAATTATGACCGTGTCGAAAGCCTTGGCCAGGTCGAGAAATATGCCTACACATTTCTCTTTTTGATCTAACTTAAGTGTGATGTGATCTATCAGTTTACTTACAGCATCTTCAGTGCTTTTGCCCAACCTAAAGCCAAACTAAGCATCAGCCAGTATCTTATTGTGCTGCAAAGAGTTTGTAAGTAATTATATATATTTATTGTACACCAGAATATACAAGAACAAAAGAAAATTACCCGTGCAGTCATTCCGACTCCACAACATGATTTTCTTCTTGTTTACGTCTTTTTAGTTCGCTTCTTAAGCAGTCGGGTTTTTGATTTTATGAATTAACTTTTTTTATTTATAACTTTTTAGTATTTTTTTTTCAAATTAGGTACGTTTAAACATTTAAGTGTTTTATATTTTTCTTTAGCTGAAATCACCTCTTAAAACCCTTTATTTTGATAGCCCACACGATTGGTTTGGAAGAAAACTAAAAATTGGACCCCCACAATATATGGCCCAAAAGCCGCCATTTTTCTATTTTCCTATTTTAATTTAGCCAGTGACACTCGCAAGGTTAAGAAAAATCGATTGACGTAAGAATCATCAATATCGGCCAATGCGTTTGGTCTCTAGAACGCTACATAGGAACAAACATACATACATACATATATAGACTGATAAACACATTAATCTCCTTCGGCAGTCGGGTAAAAATAGGCTATTCGAAGTACTCATGCTACGCAGACGAATTCTCGGACAACAGCTATTATTTATTTATTTATTTATTTTAGTACATGGAGGACTTACAGCTGATAAATACAGACAAAAAAAAGAAACCATAGTCAACGTAAAATTACAAATCCTCTCGTATCCTCATTATCTCTTTAAATTAGTTGTGTACGCTATACTACTGTTAAGCTTCACTAAAATACGTACATTAGAAAGCGGTTGCCTCAAAATGTTCACAAATTTATAGTATCAATAAAAATTCGATATTTTTTTGGATTTTAAATTAACTTTTCATACTCTTATCTTAAAATACTAAACTAACATGCCAGTAACATATTAACCAAATAAAACCTCATTCGTGCTGTAATTTTTACAGATAAGGAAAATCAAAACCTTTTTGTCTTTTTTAATAAAATTGTGTGTTCCTATATTGTAAAAAAAAAAAATCTTTTTACGCACGAGTTCACATATAATCTTAGAAATGGTTTTCTGATTGGCCGAGATTCCTTTACGATGATCTGGGAAACATTTGGGATCTTTAGACCAACATTACCGTAGGCTTATGGCGGATAAAAAACGTATTAATATCGCTTTGCGGTCCCTTGCCCGAGTTTCGAACATAAGAACTACCGTTACGAAGAAGGTTTGGATAATATCTCTTCTTATTTTCTAAAAGTTATTAAATATTTCTTCGCATATTTATTTAAGGAGATTTTGTATTAAGCAAATTGTTTGGATTTCTTAAATAAGTACGGTAAGTAATGTGATAGGCAATTTTTTTTTGTTAAGATAAAAGTTATGGATAAGCTTGTTGTCAAGTAAAAGTTAATAATATCCTTATTTTTAGCTTTAAATGAAATAAGGTAAATATCAGGTAAGGTTAGTCAATCAAGGTTACACCGTAACTTGAGTGATTACTTAATACGTGTAGGTAATAAGTAACAGTTTTAACATAAAATAAAGATACGAAACAAGAAAAAACCTTTCTTCGTTATAAACTAAACAGGTACTCCTTATTGGTTTTTCTCATGAATGCTAATCTATACTATCTATACTAATATTACAAAGAGGAAAGATTTTTTTGTTTGTTTATTTGTTTGTACCGAATAGGCTCCGAAACTACTGGACCGATTTAAAAAATTCTTTCACCAATAGAAAGCTACATTATTCCTGAGTGACATAGGCTATTTTTTAATCCCGAAAACGGGTCCTGTGGGGTGGTCCACGGGAGCGAAGCCGCGGGCAACAGCTAGTGTGAAAATAAAAACAGAACTATGGATTTACAGTCTTGGCTCTAAAAATTTAATTGTAATTGAGTGTTTCTTTTCTAGAAATTGATTTCTTGCTAACTTGAAAAAGGGGATTTAGAATAAAATTGGGGCAAATTAACAAATAACATTAAAACAAAAACACTTTTCATGCATGTGCTACTTCTGTCTTCATCTTCAACCGATCTATCAATGAAAGCTACACCATAGCGATTGGAAAAACGTCGTAAATGTATGGGATTGCCAAGTGCTATTGAAATGTCACGTGAACAATCCCTAACATTTCGGCATTTCGACTATAGCTATCCTTGATAGAATTAGCGCTGTATATTAGCAATAAAATAAAATCAGCAGACGATAAAATAAAAACTACCTGGAAAATAATAAATAATGAAACAGGTAGGAAAAAACAGCGTAATATTGAATTTAATTTAGCGACTGCACATGGCCCCATATCCTCAGATATAGAGGTAGCTCAGGAATTTGAAAACTTTTTTGTTAATATTCCTCTTAAAACTACAGCAGCCTTAAACTCCTCACCCACACTCTCTGCTGCTTTACTAAGAAAGAACGTAAATGCGTGCCCATCGGAGTTCAAGTTTCAACATACAAATCCCCAGGCTATTTTAAAAGCTTTTAAAGATCTTAAAATTAAATCAACAGAAGATCTTTGGGGACTATCTGTAAAAGTGTGTAAACCAATCATTGAAACTGTTGCACCCTATTTAGCTTTCATATTTAATACTAGTGTCGATCAAGGAGTTTTTCCGGACCTCATGAAACACAGTAAAGTAGTTCCATTGTTTAAATCCGGGGATAGCAAAGAAGCCAATAATTATAGGCCAGTGTCAATACTGCCGGTTCTCAGTAAGGTCTTCGAAAAGTTAATGCTCAACCAATTGTTGCGTCATTTTAACAAACATTCTATCTTTTATGATCAACAGTACGGTTTTACCAAAGGGCGTTGCACAACTGACGCCGGTGGCACCCTAATAAAGAACATCTTTAACGCCTGGGAGGAAGCACAAGACGCCATTGGAATCTTTTGCGACCTCTCGAAGGCGTTCGATTGCGTTAACCATGAGACACTATTGTTGAAGCTCGAGCACTATGGAATTAGACATACAGCCCTTGGGTTACTTAGATCATATTTAAAAGCCAGACAAGTTAAAGTTCAGGTAAACGGCGTAAACTCATTAGGGTCTGAAATGACGATGGGTGTTCCTCAAGGTTCGATATTGGGTCCATTCCTCTTTTTAGTTTATATTAACGATTTACCCCAATTAATACAAAATCAACCGAACATGGTGTTGTTTGCTGATGACACATCGTTGATATTTAAAATAGATCGGCGGTCACAAAATCTTGATGATGTGAATAACTCGATTCATCAGGTCCAAAAATGGTTCACGGCAAACAATTTGGTACTAAATGAAAAAAAAACCAAATGTATTAGATTCACATTGCCGAATGTTAGAAGTAGCGAATGCGACATCATATTGAATGGCGAAAAGTTGGACTTTGTAAATCAAACGGTTTTCCTGGGAATCACTCTAGACGACAAATTGCAATGGAGTTCTCACATATCATCTCTTGCGGGTCGGCTGAGCTCGGCCGCTTATGCTGTTAGAAAGATAAGACAGTTGACGGATGTGGAGACCGCGCGTTTGGTCTATTTTAGTTACTTTCACAGCATTATGTCATACGGTATTTTATTGTGGGGCCGAGCGGCTGACATTGAATCCATATTTATATTGCAAAAGAGATCTATCAGAGCCATATATAATTTAAGTCACCGAGAATCTCTTAGGGAGCTATTTAAAAATATTAATATTATGACAGTTTCTTGCCAATTCATTTATGAAAATATTATGTATGTAAGGAAAAATATACATCTCTTTAGTAAGGTCAGTGATAGACACAATTGTAATACGAGAAATAAAGATAAGTTAGATCAACCATCTTATAGACTAGCAAAAGTACACTCATCTTTCATGGGGTACTGTGTTAAATTCTATAACAAAATACCTTGTGATATATTAAAACTAAATGAAAGTAAATTTAAAACTTTAGTTAAAAGCACACTTTGTAAACAAGCATATTACAAATTAGATGATTATATTCGAGATAAGAATGCTTGGCAACATGTTGGTACCGCTCCGTAGGGCAATCTTTGGTGTGGACATAATCAAATTTGCTAATTTGTATTCCTATTCGTAGTTATTGTATTCTTATGTTATTTTTTTATATTTTTCCAGAATTTGACTCACACACGGTTCCGTTGTTGTTGAATTAGGTATTTTACCTATGTTTGGAATATTTGTAAGTATGTGAGAACCATGTTCCTATTTATCAAATTAATGAATTTACCTGTTAGTGCTTTTATTACTTTATACCTGTACGTAGTATAGTGTGTAGTGCTATTTTTGGGTGCATCGTCCTCACATATATGAATTTATTAATGTATGTACATAAGTAAACATTGTAAAACATTAACATTAGAAACGGGATATTTACCATTTATTTTTTGTTTTTTTAAACAGTAAACATGGTAAATATCCCGTTTCTAATGTTAGTGTTAGTGACCATGACAGTTTAAAAACTTATATTGTAAAACATTTTAAAAAGAGTAAGTATGGAGTTTCTTGTGCGTTCTTCTCCATAACAAGCTACTTTCCGAATGCACGGTAGAGTCAATTTTTATTACTTGTACATTTTTAATTTAGATTTAATGTTTGACGTTCAAAAGTGCCGCTTATTGGCCTAGTTGAAATAAATATATTTGACTTTGACTTTGATTACACTATGTATAAATAAATAAAAATAACATTGGAAATTTCTACAACCCTTTTTTACGGTCCGTTCAACTGATTTTGAGTTATATACCGTAAATATAAGGATAGCATAAAAAGCATAAACCTGTTATCAAAACTAATTGTTTACTACTGATGCCATTTATCATGTCACCAACGCAATAGAAGTCAAAATCGGTTGCACGAGCTATAAAATGGGATTATTTAAATGTCTAATCATAGCTGAAATAGAGTAAAGAATTTCAGCCTTACTACAAAATATAAATAGCAAGTTACAGTCAGAAATTTCATCCTTATGATGGCTGACTACATGATTACCTTGTCATGTAGAATAGAATAGAATAGAAAACATTTATTCGACATAAACAACACAACAACAACAATCACAAAGTAACCGAGAAGAATAGTAAAAAAAAGTACAAACATGGTTTAAGAATTATTGCGCTGGGCGTGCCCATAACGAAAGGGTTAACCACTTAGCATGTCGTTCTCCACACGCTGGACTAACGTGGTGGACCACGAATAATTATTTATTACACGAAGGTAATTAAGTACAGCAGGTGACTGCAATTTGTGGCAGTTGAAAGATTGCGGGTTAAAACTGTGCTAGTGTTAGCTAAAGTTTTTGTAGTCTTCCTATATTTCCACGCACAGATTAAATGATGCTTTCTTTCTTTTTTAAAAAACGTTGCCCCGCACTAGGAATTTCTTCCTGTATCGTGGGTGCGTTTACAAACATATAAACTCACATACACAAACACCCAGAGCCGGAACAACTATCTGTAGGTCATACAAATATTTGATCCGTGCGGGAATCGAACCCGCGACACGCAGCGCAGCAGTCAATCGCTCAACCACTGCGCCAACCGTGCTCCATAAATCGTGCTTATGGACGATGATAACACTGAACTTAAGTAAAAATGAATCCGCCTAGCGTTTTTCAAACTATATTGGGGTCGGCTTCCTGTCGAAAACGATGCAGTACCAATGGAACGTACCAGTAATTAACAGGGAACGATTGCCTATCTGGCCTCAATAACCCAGTAACTGGGTAAAACGATATCTCGGTGCTAAGTACCAGTAATTAACATGGAACGATTGCTTATCTGACCTCAACAACCCAGTAACTGGATAAAACGATATCTTGGTGCTTTTGACTATATCATAGACCGACAAATGACAGCCGGGATCACCGTGCTTTCGAGGAGTGGAGGAATCTCGCTATGTGAAGATGGTCACCCATCGACGGACCGACTTATGTAAGCGTTGCACCCAAACGTTTTACCTTGAAGATTGATCCGTGCGGCTCTTATGTTTTTAGCTAGATGTGGATATAATATATTCTTTTTTCATGAGAATTTACGACTTTCATTTTTAAGACGAAAAGCTCACGTATGCTGTTTGGATTACATATCATACTCTACTAAAATATTTTGCTATCAAAAATCACTTTAAACTTCCGACCTCACGACATTTGTTTTCTCTCAGAACACATGACTTTTATAAGAAAGGTAGCTCACCCTCAATATAAAGTTGGAAAATAAATATATTCCAATGACAAATATTATATTTGAGTGCACGAAGTATGCTTCTGAGATATTGCGATATCCGACGGTGAGGAGGCAAAGGAGTTGCGCTAGTTATGCTATAACTTCGTGCAGTCTTGTGACTGCCGCCGCCGCCGCTGACGTTGTCGTCACGAAGTTATAGCATAGCCAACCAGTAGCACTTACGACTTTCTACGAGCCATGTAAACTAGAAAAATATCAGCGGTAAAAAATCTCCTGACCAAAACTATTACATAGGTACAAAATCCATGCTATTGCCTCGGGGTTAACTGACAGTTCTCCAGTTATTCGAGATATTTACGACGAGGAGGGATCGAAAAGTAGTGAGAATGAGATAGAATATAATGACTATTGACAACTTAATAATTTAATTTTCTATATAGTTTCCGAGTCTCTCTACACACCGAGTCCAGCGCTTTTCCAAGGCTTCAATCCCTTTCAGAAAAAAAGTTTTGTCTTGGTCCTGCAAAAAGTTGTCCACGGCATCCATCACCTCGTTATCGTCTTCGTACCTGTTTCCCCTTAAGTATTTTTTCAATTTGGGGAACAGATAAAAATCGCTAGCCGCCAGATCTGGTGAATAAGGGGGTTGGTCATCCAATTCGAAGCCAGCTTGCTGAATGGCAGCCATCGCAACTGCCGACCTGTGCGCGGGTGAAAATGTAACTAAAAAGTTTAATATAAAACAAGTTAATTCAAAAAATCAAAAAACCCGACTGCTTCTCAGAGCTAAAAAGACGTAAACAAGAATAAAATCATGCTGTGCAGTCGGAGGATAAATATTCGTGAGCTGGCTGACCAAAACCAGATGTATCGTTCGATTGGAGTTCACTTTTAGCAGTCGAGTTTTTTGTTTAATTTTTTTAATTAACTTCTGAATCAACTTGTTTTATTTAAAGACGAAATCGTGAAAAAAAATGTCAGCATTTCCCTATTTCTTTTAAAGTGGTGCGGAGATTTTTCATATTTTTGAGTTTGATTCAAGTCGTAATTACCTACTTCTCTTGCTGAAAGACGAATGGCCGATGTGATGATTTAAAAGGCTCGAATCGGTGAGGTTATTACGTTATTTCACAAAACTGACTGTAAGTCTGACAATTTTCAATTTACTCCATATAATACACATTGCATGTTTTCAGCTCCCCGTTGTTCGATCCATCTAATAAAGAACTTTCTAGAACATGTTTATTACTCACTAGAGACATACACTATCATCTGAAATACTTGTCACCATCTTAATACGTAATGTAGTCCAATTTTTCTCAGAAACCAACGTACTTTCACGAAGAGTATTCCTCAAGGGTGAAATTAATATTTGTCAGGATAAAAGCACATTTTTCTATTTTATTCTGGTACAAATATGAGTGTGAACAAAAACCTTAATATCATTAGTGACTGTTTGTTATAGTTATGAAGTTATTTATTTTTAAAGATTTTTAAGCATTTTTCTTTACGGTTGACTCGCTTATTTATTTCAGGGATGGCTGACTAGTTTAAAATTTGCATGATGATGATAGAGTCCTAAATAAAACAGACGCGAAAAATTCAGTAGTATGACGAAAGTTATAATTGAAAACATTTATTTCCACGTCTAGACAGCAAAACACACAGAGATAAACCGACTAAGATATAGGAGGATAAAATCAGGAAAACAGCAGGTCCAATATGGACTTAGGAGTCCATACTCCTACTCTGTGGAGGCCTACTCTTAATATCTGCATATTATTATTATGCTGTAGGCAGCATAATAATAATATGCAGATATTAAGAGTAGGCCTTTGTAGAAAGACAAGCTGTATTGAGAGTAACGATACGATATACTTCATAGTTTATCATTCATATAGCATGTACGATAAGAATAGCATAAAGGCTTTTATTAGTTCTACATCTAAGTCGGTTCTGCAACAACTAGCTTGAACGCAGAAATAAATAATTGTATTCCTTTAATGCCATTGCTCTGTACTAAGGGTAAAGCTAAGTTACTTTAGCTTAATTCGCATAGATAAGGCAAATTTTCAGTCTTCGTCGAATCCGACTCGGCTGGGCAGCGTTCAGGCAGTTGCGCAGTATGTTCATGTCCAACCTACCGCAATGTCTCAAGACGAAAGTCTATGACCAGTATGTGTGGCACTGGCATGATTACATACGGGATCGAAACGTGGTCACTCACAATGGGCTTCATCAGAAGGCTTAAAGTCATACAAAGGGCAATGGAGAGGGCTAAGCTTGGAGTTTCCTTGCGTGATTGAATCAGATATGAAGACTTGCTCGCAGAACGGATGGCCGATGGGGCCGAAAAATTCTGGAGTGTCGACCGCGAACTGGAAGACGTTGCGTTGGAAGGTCTCCCATAAGGTGGACCGATGACCTGGTGAAGGTGTCGGGGATCCGTTGGATGCGACTGATGGGGCCGGTCAATGTGGCGCCACTTGGGGGAAGCCTATGTCCAGCAGTGGACGTCTTTCAGCTGAAACGATCATGATGATAACGCAGTTTAGTTTATTTTAGTCTCCGGACTGCACAATGTATGGAAAGTTACTTCAGTTATGCGAACTAAATCATAACTAATTTAGCTTTAATTTAGCCTAGTCTTTGGTCTGCAGCCATCTTAGAGTAGGTACTCTAAGATGACTGGATACGTTAGCTGCTTTAGGTAGGTACTAATCTATAGGTACAGGCACCAGCCTACTTTATTCACAAATCTGTGGCGTTTAGGACAGACTGGCTTTTTACTATCTAGTACCTACTAATTTTACGTGTACAACAAATACAAACTGACAACAAACGGAAAACTCTTGTAGAAGGAACAGCCAATAACACTGCCTGGCCTCGTTAGATACTAAGATCTCGCTTGCAATTTCCCTGGAACATTTTATCATGAAAGTTTAAGCATTTATTGCAATACAGTTGCTAGCAGGCAGTCGATATGTTCACAAACTTTTAGAGGGTGAAAGTACTAATGTGTATCAACGACTTCTAGTGTGGGATCAACTCTGAAATATTAATCTCATTTATGTCCACTTGATGATCGATAAAAAATATTAACGGACAATTATATTTTTTTTCATATTTCAGTGGTGATCCCATAGTAAAATAAGGTAATTTATATTAATGAGGGATGAAAGTATCACCCCCTGAAAAATTGCCAAATTATATGTCACCCATTAAATTTTTCAGTAGTTAATTTTTTTTCTCAGTCTATTCAAAGGGAATGCTGGTTAAATTAAGATTATCACACTAGCATTAGCTGTGTAGATTAGGTAGTGTTAGATTCCATCAGGCCTCCTCAATTACTAGAAGTTTAAAATATTTTGGACAGAATTAATAGCGTCGAATAAAGTGTGGTGAATGTAGCCTAATATCGGGCTAACCAGTAAATTGCTATGGTGTTGTGGTAGGCCACTGGCGTATCAGTGTCAAAAAGAAAATAAACATCCAGTAAACTAATATTGTAAAGAGTTGAATTTAGTTGTTCGTTTAAAGGGATAATCTGTAGAAGTAGCGATTCGGATAAAAATCTCTTTGACTGATGTAAAGCGTCACTATGCCTGAGTGCCACAGGAAACTAATCATCCCGACAAAATGCATCTTCCAATGGTATAAACCACGGGAGTGAGAAATAGCCAATAACATCTAAAAACTTCTATAAGCTTTGACAGAAACCATATTTGTATTAAGGTAAATGTAACTTTATTTGACTTGTAATACTCTCCTACACAATATGTTTATTTTCTGAAACCTTACCAGTGAAAGTAAGTAACACAGCCAAATAACCTTCACATTCCCATTCAAACGGTAAAGTTATCAAAGAGAAAATTAATAATACATAGATTATTTCTTGGTAAAAGAATCTACACACTTGTTACTTACTATATTGACTATTGCAAGGTCTCATTTTCCAAATAACCAAAATCCTTTGAAATTCACCTCATTTTACTTAAGACTTACTCGTGGAGCGTCGGTAACATCGAAATCAGTTATAAAGCTCATTTTGTACTGTTATAAGGTTCCTTTGGTGTATTCTGAGTAAAATTTCATTATGTAGGTATTATAGGTTTCAGATACATCGATGTAAGATGGTATGCCGTTAGCTGCTTTAGGTAGGTACTAGTCTGGAAAATAGATAAAATCAATAACTCTTTTGGCACGTAGGTATGATAATGATTGAGATTTTTTGTTTGATTGTTTGTACCGAATATACTCCAAAACTACTGGACCGATTTAAAAAATTCTTTCACCTATGGAAAGGTACATTATTCCCGAGTATTTTTTTTGTATTTTGACGGTAGTGAAGCCGCGGCAAACGGCAGGTGTTAATAACTTGTAGAGCAAGAAAAAAAATTAACGAAAACAGATAATGGTTCTAAGTTACATTTTACTCCAAATTTCCCTCAGGAATAAAATCTTCACGGGTGAAACGTTTCATCTAAAAGCTGGTAAGGAAATATACTCGCGATACGATGACCTGCCAGAGTGCCAGCCTGCCACCGATCGTTCATTGTAGGTGGGCGAGCGATCCGTCAATGCCATCGCGCGCTGATTTTATTTACCGAGAAAAGTACCGTGATTTGTACTACGTGTATGAATGGCACGTTTCTCCCGAAATTGGATTTAAACGAAGATCGAAGGAAAAGTTCCGTTGTTTGCGAAGATTTGAGATAATAATAGAATGCTCGGCATTTCGATTTCAGTTCATTTCTGTAATATCTTTCGCTTACTCCTTTTGGAGACGTGTGTTCTGTTTAAATATAAGGTGTGTTATATCTTTGGATCAGATAGAGATAGGTATTAATTGTAGAGAGTTTTTCCAATAGCCACAGCAGGCACAGACAATGTTCGAATAAATTAATCCTTTTCAAGTCTATTAAAAATAAAATAAGATACAAGATTAAAATGGACTGCATTTTTCATTCAGAGTCGGAACAAAGAAAATCTCTACAGAAAAACCTCCTTAATTCCTTTTGTTTCAAAACTCGCCATCTTCCGAGCCCAAACCTTGTATTATGAATGCGGGCACTAAGTTCAACTATCACGATTTCGAACTATAAAACACTCTGAAATACTTCTCACAACGTTAACATATACGTGTGATATTATTCTTCAACACATTTTAGGTGTTTAAACGCATTAATGTCAATTATTCACACCACATTAACTTGAATGTTGGCAACAATAAGTTGGCGGTAAAAAATTCAATGCGTTACTTATCACCGTGATATTTTTTGTGGCGTCATCTCTCGATTCATAAATTTGAGACATTATCAAAGTGCTGCGAAGGTGTCAAGGGACTCCGCATTGCCAGTCACTTTCGGATTAAACCAAAGTTACTTTTTAAGGCACGTTCGACAGATTTTTGTATTTTTTTCGCGTTACTCATCGTATGCTGCTTCTTATTATTTTAAGCACCGACATTTGTTTTAAATCTATTTAGTGTAACGTGAATTTTCTTGAAGAATAATAATACAATTAAAGAAAAGTTCGGAGAAAAAACTCTTATGGAGAGCCTGGAAAACTTGCAGCCTAAACTGTGTGTGTGTAAGTGAATTCGGCAAAGAACACGTATAGGTAACGGTGACGACACCTCTAAAATAACGATTTTCGTATTGCGTAATACAGTCAAAAGGGGATAGGTCATGAAAAGGATATGTGAATTCAACTCATAGGGTGGAGGACGTACCCTTTCTAAATTACGCAATAAATAAAACATTTAAAGGAAATGTGTTATACTCTTTCATGGTATTGTTCCCTTTGCCCAGCCGAACTCACTTACGCAATTCAGCTGCTGAGATATAAATCCTTAACATTAAGTGAGCACGGCAGTTACTGGCTAGTGTTCTTATTAGATGGTTGATAATACCTAGGTTCACATGAACAGTATCTACTGTTTCAAGCTTCCCCACTTTTTACTACAATCTATCGCAATAAGTATCAATCTTACTAATTACTAATATTATAAATGGGAAATTTGCATGGATGGGTATGTTTGTTACTCAATCACGCTAGAACGGCTAAAGCGTACTGGATAAAATTTGGCACGGATATAAATTATAGTTTAGAATAGCACATAGGCTACTTTTTATCCCGGCAAAATCTATAGTCTGTTCCCGTGGGATAATTTCCGACTTTCACGCATGCAAATCCGCTGGCAGAAACTTGTATTCCATAAATCACAATGAAACTGCCAATCGCCTTCAATTCCCATTTTCCTAACAGCGCAAAAATAGTTTACCCGCAGATTTCCGTAAAAAATTACAATTTATTTTCCCCGACCCGGCCATTTTCCTTCCGCCTTTCACAGCTATACAAACCCGTGCATCGGCATTATACATAATAAATAATGACGTCATCCAATCGGGCCTTTCCAAATCATTTTCTGGATCGAATTAGGACAGAGGAAAAAGTTCCATTGAAATATGACACCTGTTCGAGCGACCTGGAATCAAAGGGCAATGTGATAAAGACGGAGGAAAAAAATCAAAATCGGAAATCGGAGGAAAGGGGAATCGTCCTTTTTCTTACGCATTTATATGTATATGTTTTTCTGTTTCGGTGTATGGGCATTATCTCCCTCCTAATATATAGTACCTGTGTGTTTGTACATCATTTGTTATGTCATCCCAAGAAATTATCGTTTGCTCTGCGAAACGAATATTATTTTCTGAATGAGTTATCTTTGTTTTGGTTCTGCTATGAAATGTTTTTGCTAGCATCAATATTTATAGATAGTTTTGCTGATGTCTGCGATTTTGCTTGCAAACAAAACTTCAAGCTCCCGTTGACTAACTCGGGGATGATTTATATTTTTTTTTTTTAGTTTAGCTCTACCAGCACCTACTAACATTATTAGGATTCTGTACCCGAAGGATTCAAAAGGAACCCTGTTGCTGTCACTCACGTGTCTGTCTGTCCGTCGTCTGTCACACAGTTTTTACAGCCAAACGGTTTGAGGTACAATCTTCAAATTTTCACAGTATACCTAAGCATCTTGTTGACCCAAAGAAAAAAAGAAACTCAAGTTTCATACAGAAAAAGTGGGGCGTGACAAAAAATGTTGACCTATCCCTTCGAATGGGATATCATTGTTTAGAACTCTTTGATTGGAAAATACCGTAATTTTTGTTTTAAAAAATATTGGAAAACAAAGGAATGAGAAGCCACCAAATTCAGCTATTTTTTACAGTAATTTGTACCGAAGAATTTTTTTACTGTCTATTGACCTATGAACATGAAATTTGGTGATAAAGTTTCTTATTACGTTTATTTTACTAACAAATACAAATATATTGATAAATCGGCATGTTTCTATCAAATTCCCTCATTTTACCTATTACAACCAACTTGGTTTTGCGTTTTTCACAGAACCCTAAATGTGTGACGACCGACACACGCTTGGCCGGTTTTTCTTCTTATCGTATGTTTCTCCTAATAATATTATAAATGTGAAACTTTGTGAGGATAGATGTTTACTTTTTCATGCAAAAAGTACTAAAAGGATATTGATGAAACTTGACATACCTTATAGGTCAGAATAACATATAGGCTCTATTTTATAAAAATATTGGGGAAGTACAAATTCCATGCAATCGGAGCCGCGGGCAATACCTAGTCTTTAATCATGTAGATTATTTCGTCGTCTCATCGAATGGCACCGAATCTTTCGGACATTGCCAATTATTAGTCTAAAGCTCGAATACCCATATAGAACATACATCGACCCAGTTCAGTATTAAAGGCGAACCATATCCTCTTCAAAGCACCGTAAAATGTCCTCGGACCGTCGCTACAATTTATGCGTCATCCCGGATTTTGTATGGGAACGTTCGATAAAGGGTGACATTCTGGAAAACATAAATTTCGTTTTGGTTTTCCACATTTTACCCTTTCAAGCGAACCAAGCGACACCACACGAGTTTCCCACACTGTTAAAGCTGGTCGCTTGGTTCGCTTGAGAGGGTAAAATCCATTTTTTATATTTCGCATTACACATAGTTATGTGTAATGCGAAATATAAAAAATGGACGGCGGATTACGAGCGGTTTACATGATATGGTCGAGTGTTTTGTTCTTTCGTTTATTTCTTTATCGAACAAATGTTGTATTATTATGAACTGAACATGACACAATAATAATATCCGTAAGAATTTATCTTAAAAAATAAATTTTATAATTACTGCTTTGCATTAGCTGAAGTAAATGTCAATGCAACAGAAAAAAAGAAAAAGATTGAATATCGTACTTTTTTCAATGAATTATACTGTCTTGTAACGTCTGGAAAAATTCACTACACCCAGCCACAGCAGAGCAGAAATATAAACTTTAGGAAGTACCGTAGTATGATGTGATGTTGTAATCATTTTATATCATAGTTATAATGTAATTTTCACTAAGCCTCACAAATAATAAGTCTATTAACATAAGCCTATTTAACATTTAGTTAATCTTCAAGCTTGATTCATTCCGTACCTTCAAAAGCGAATCAAATAAAATGAACCTCAGCCATTCTGCTTCATACAATTACGTTTAGACCCTTTAAGCTTATTCTAATACCAGCAGAAGCCGGTTAAGGGAATTTGAAAATAACTTCTGGCGTCAGCTGACATAAAACTTCCTGATTTTATCTTGCCCTGGTATCATTAAGTTACTAAATTATTATGAAAAGAGAGGCATTCGAAACGGGTTTAGATTTTCCTGTTTTCATTGGAGCTTTAAGTAAGATGGTTGCTTATATCAAAAACTCTCTAAGGTAGAGACGTATAAATTGAACACTCGAGGTTAACGGTTAGGTTAACACCTACCTGTTCTTACATGTGTAATCCTGAAATCCAGAGACGAGCGTAGGTAGGAAATCAACTTCAGGTTACCATAAACACTTGGTTGATGCTTCTCCTCTACGTTAATTGTGAGCAATGTATGCCAATCTCTGCCACCATCTGTGTTCGCTACCACCTGTTACCTGACTCGTTCGTTGTCTCATAGACCACATAGCTTATTATCAAGCGAGATCGGGGTGACAATGGACCGTCATGAAAAAATAATAAGTATATATTATAAAATCGTATTCCAAAGATAATGTTGACCATCTCTTTGCTAAACTATAACAATTGCTAAACTATATCCCCCGTGTTATTAACTCATAACTGAGCACACAAAGAAGTCATCCATACAAAACCATGTCTCATCTAGTTTCCTGCCCTGTGTACCCCGAAACCTGCAGTCTGTAGTATTATATTAACTGTTCTGCAGTCGAAAGACATTTGCGCTGCCATTGATTAACTGCTCCGTCAACACGAAAAAGATTAGTCGATACCTAAAAGTCTTAGGAGAACATATCTAGTATCTAGTATCTTAGTACTGATAATATTATTATTATACCACAAACTAGTAAGTAGTTTGTGGCAGCGAAATGCCTGTCTCTAGTTTTATGAATGAAATCATCACTGAGACTCTAACTCTGCATGTGTTATTCTATAAAAACGAAAGCTTCGAGAAAGCAATTGAAAAAAATATATGGGAATATCAAGTGCTATCAAAATATCACGTGATCACTCCCTAAAGTTAACGTAACGGCCATCGCCAACGCTGATAGGAAGACATATCTGGATACAGTATAAAAATGGTTTCACAAGAAAAGAAAATTAATAAACCATTTCATGCCTTCAAGGCCCGTAGGCCACGCACCTCTATTTTTTTGCGCTGGCAACCTCGAGCCATCAGTTAACGTCCACAATTTATCTATCTAGAAGTTTCCACGTTCAAGTGACGCCACCCACGAGTTATCTACTTTAACGTAAGCCACTTTTTATTCAGGAATGTTGATCGATCTGTTCTTCAGTGATTGGTTAGTTTTAATGGGAGTTGACTCAATAATCACACCTTAAAAGGCGTGAAATAATATTAGTGATGATTGCTATTGCTATTCAATACTTAAATAAACTAAAATATTGCACCCTTGCGCCACCATTAGGAATTAATTTAATTGAGTCTCATTATTTTCAGGATGTAGTAGGTACAAAAATCTATAAAATAATTATTCCTTACTTTTCCATGATTATGATGATGGCATTTAGCCGATTTCGGCTACAGCAACCGCATTCCTTGGCTCCTCATTGTGGTTGCGAGCTCAGATTTGCTGCTCTGTTATGTTTCCACACGAGGACATTCAACCATACCCAACTTGGGCCGAATAACTCCGAGCCCAGAGCGGACACGTCAACACACCATTGACGAGATGATAAATAAACCTTGATAAAACAAATGTAGAACGATTACAATACCTACATTTAAAAACTTCATTTTACCTCAGTGCGAACCCTAACCACACGGTCAAAGCACTACGTGATCAAAATAAAACTAAAAATATTATTCATTTGTTTTAATGATAGGCGTCATAAATTCTTGGTAATAAGTCCAATCGGTAAAACAGCCTAACAAACCATAAAATTCACGTTTATTTTTTATTAGAACTGTGTAATATGAATGTTATTTGTATGAATAAAGCTAAATAATTTAATGCCATTGTAAAATTTGTAGTGTATTGTGTATAAACATTGAAAACTGTGAACCTCTAATTAAGCGCCGAAAAAACTTTATATTGAGTTCAAAGGTTGTCACGAACATAACTCTAAATTTTGTTCAGAATAAAAAGCTTAGAACCTAATATTATAATAATAATAATAATAAGTTTTTGCATCCATTCTGAGAGCTAAAATTAATCAACATATTGATACGAATTCAATCATGTCTGCTTCTCAGAATGGATGTAGGAACGGGTCCCGCGGTACTAAGGAGCTGCTCCTTATAGACATTGCTATTAGCCAGCAGGTTCGCCGTTCCCGAAGGGATCTGGTGACATGTTGGATAGACTACAAGAAGGCCTATGACTCAGTGCCACATACATGGCTCATGAGGGTGCTGGAGTTGTATAAAATTGATGCAACTCTGCGCACCTTCCTGATGTCGTGTATGGGGCAGTGGAGGACGGTCCTTCGCTATCCAGGATGTCGACAGATTCAAGAGGACAGCGAACCTATAAGGATCGAGCGTGGAACATTTCAGGGCGATAGTCTGAGTCCACTGTGGTTTTGTTTAGCCCTGAACCCTCTTAGTACACTGCTGGAGGGTTCGGGCCTGGGCTATCGGTTGAGAAGAGGAGGTCAGGTCATATCTCACCTCCTTTACATGGATGATCTCAAGCTCTTTGCCCCCAACAACTTGCAACTGATGAAGCTACTGAAGGTTACAGAAACCTTTAGTGACGCCATCAGGATGGAATTTGGTGTGGACAAATGTGCTGTCATGCATGTAAAGCGTGGGGAGATTATGGAATCCGTGGGAATACAACTCTCGGATTCCATACACCTTCGATCCCTTTCCTCAACCGAAACTTACAAGTATTTGGGTATGTCGGAAGCATTAGGCATCAATGTAACTGACGTGAAACAGTCGTTGAAGGAACGCTTCTTTGGCCGCCTGAAAAAAGTACTAAATAGTCTTTTATCAGGCGGGAACAAGGTGCGCGCCTTCAACGGCTGGGTCATGCCGGTCTTGATGTATTCTTTCGGCATACTCAAATGGACTCAGACAGAACTTGATGCCCTGGATAGGAGAGTCCGCACATTGCTTACCGCAAATCGTATGCATCACCCACGGTCATCGGTTATGAGACTGTATATCCCTCGGAAGTGCGGGGGTCGTGGCTTTTTAAATGCTAAGACCCTGCACAACCGCGAGGTATGTAGTCTTAGGGAATATTTCCAGGCAGCTGACGTGGGTATGCATCGAGATGTGGTAGCGGTAGATAAGGGCCTTACCCCGCTCTCCTTGGCTAACGAGAACTGGCGCAAACCTATAGTATTAGATACTAATGACCGCAGGGAGGTATGGCAGAGCAAGGAGCTTCACGGACGCTTCTACCGGGTCCTACATGGGCCTGATGTAGATCTTTTAGCGTCCGTGGCCTGGCTGCGATTTGGTGACCTTTTCGGGGAAACCGAAGGTTTTGTCTTTGCGATTATGGACGAAGTTATGATGACGAACAACTACCGGAAATATATTGTGAAAGACGGCACGGTTGACATCTGTCGGGCATGTCACCGGCCGGGGGAATCCATCCGTCACATTATCTCCGGTTGTTCTAGTCTAGCTAACGGAGACTATTTGCATAGACACAACCTTGTAGCCAGGATTATCCATCAGCAACTTGCTCTGAAATACAATCTTGTTGAATCGGAAGTGCCTTACTATAAGTATGAGCCCGACCCAGTTCTCGAAAATGGCAATGTCACGTTGTATTGGGATCGGTCTATCATCACTGACAGGACTATTGTTGCCAATAAGCCTGACATAGTGGTGATAGACCGACTAGAGCGTCGCGCAATGATTGTTGATATAGCGGTTCCCCATGACGAGAACCTCGTGAAGGCTGAGAGAGATAAGAAAAGCAAATATCTTGATCTGGCTCGCGAGGTTGTCGACATGTGGGATGTGAATACAGCAGTCATTGTGCCGATAGTCGTTACGGCCAATGGCATAATAGCCAAGAGCCTCGACGAACATCTGAGGAGGCTCTCGTTGGGCAGCTGGATCAAGGGCTTGATCCAGAAAGCGGTACTCCTGGACACGGCGCGTATCGTTAGGAGGTTCCTCTCTCAGGAGCCCTGACCACCGGTAGCTTGGACCCTGTTCCCGATACCGGTGGGC
This sequence comes from Anorthoa munda, assembly GCA_945859665.1. Taxonomy (NCBI): domain Eukaryota; kingdom Metazoa; phylum Arthropoda; class Insecta; order Lepidoptera; family Noctuidae; genus Anorthoa; species Anorthoa munda. Next base: position 7,324,664 of record OX243913.1, on the reverse strand, counting down.
TACTATTTTTGTATTTTTAAATGTTTTTTTATTTAATTTTTTTATAGAATAATATTTAAAAATGTAAAGATATGTAAATAAAATAAATAAATGGAATAATAATAATAAATCATTTATTTGCAATAAGTATTGGTACAGTGTAGGTGTTTAAGTAAGTTATAAATAGTTTCCTAATACATAGTCAAACATTTGACATGCAAAACAATACAATATACTTAATGCTATACTTTAGTGTTTATGTCCAATGGCATGCATGATTTTTTCTATTATTTTACAATTATACGTTTATTTATTAATTGACATCACATTAAACATTATGTATTTATAAATTCATTTATGGAATAAAATTGTTTTTCTAGTAGCCATAATTTTAACCTTGTAAAAAATAAATTGTTAGGTAACTCTTTAAAGTTCTTTGGTATTTTGTTATATATAAATCCACACATATAATAACAGTTCTTTTTATAGAGAGAGGTCTTTGGTGCCCTAGGCAGAACTATTCTATCTGGATCTCTTACTATTCTAGGGCAACGGTCCTGTGCCTTCTTAAACAGGTCAAAGTGCTGTCGGACAAATTTAGCACATTCTAAGATATACATGCTGGGCAAAGTAAGGATTTTCAACCTTTGAAACAACGGTTTACAAGATTCCCATGGTGGAATGCCATATATGGCTCGAACGCATTTTTTTTGTACTCTAAAGATTTTATCAGCGTCTGTTGAGTTACCCCATAGTATAAGGCCGTATTGTAAAGTCGATGAGACGCAGCCGTGATATGCGGTTAACATAGTACTCTGTGACGAGGTCTTTCGCAGTGTGTAGAGAACATAAACTAAATATATTGTAATAGACAATTGTCTTAAATATTCATAGAGAGTTTATTACTTTAGTCTGCATGCTTTGTTTTTCTGAACAATAATATACTGTTCTTTTAATAAATTATTCATTTTGGTAATAAATAGGCGAATATTTTTTACTGCCAAGTACAGTGTTTGCCTAACTTATTTCATATTAATTTGTATAATATAGAGATAAATTTCTGCCAATTTTGTAAAAACGACTCTATATCTACAGTAAATACATAATGTAACAAGCCTTTACAATAACAAGTCTCAATTGGCACATTGTTAATCTTATTCACAGTACGATCCGAACGATCACCCGGTCATAATATATCACCGTATTCCTCGCTGAGCAATAAACTAAATGATTATAAGCCCGCTTGTCACGGTCGCAATAAATTTCACTATTTGCTGGGAACAAAACACAGTATTACATGAAATATTACCCAATATGGGGAATCACAGACATCACTGAACACAGTGACTCGTAACGCCGAGTTACTAGGACACAGGAACCTCCCTTTCCATTTTTGAAACTTTTCGAAATCATAATTTGCAAACATAAAAAATAAAGCCATGCCTTTTCATGCAAATTGTCAGTTCTAAATATTCTTACTTTGAGCAAACTGCAAGAAATTAAATAAAGTCATTTAGCCGTCTAGATGTTTCTCTTGTCTGACCCGAAGTCGATTTAATAGCTCTAGAAATAAAAGTATGTTGAATAAGATAAATCGATGGAGAACTTACATAGTCGTAGTTGCAATGTTACTCCTTAAAACACATTCCAGAGATTCAGAATTATTATTTTTGCCACAAAACTACGAAGTAAAGACATGGGAAATCCTTTCCCAAATAACTTGAAATCTATGGGTTAATAAAATAAAATAAATCTAAATCTATCCACAGCGACAGCATGGGATTTATCCTTTATCAAGATAAGAGTCGAGGACAACCCGGACCACAACGATTACATCCGAAATATTTTATGTAAGTACCATTCTATATTTATAGGATCCCGTAATATAACGTTTTTAGTTTGTTTTTCCTCGACTGTTTTCGCATAGTTTGAACCCTAATAAAACATGCCATGCTAGTGCTCTCGCGGAACAGAACCCAATATGCAGCGGAATCTATTAAAACACGTTGCTTTTCCGTAATAGACTAACTTTATTTTTTAAGAGTGATACAATAAAGCATAGACAAGCGTTACTTGACACATTTTTTAAAATTTGTTATCTGTATTCTAATAGAATCCCTTATTAAATCCCTCCGAGATTTACGAGAATGGTGTGCGCAGATAGAATGTTTAAGTTTACTTTAATGTTTTATCTTAAATTAGTAGTTTTCGTTATAGTATGAGCAGACTTCCTGTCTATATTCTGTGTTTCACGGCTGAAAACAGTATTTTTTTAAATATTTTTTGAAGTAGTCTTAGAAGTGGAACTCCGTTTTTCTCACTTAGACTCCTTTTCGGTCCATTGCTGGTCAAAATTTGTCTGGCTCAGAGATTGGTCATCAAGTGCCTGTACCTACCTAGTGGTTTTTGTCACCAGCTAATAACCTGCTCCTTTTTTTGAAGTCGGTTAAAAAGAAATCACCATTGCCACGGCCCACTTTGACAAACATGGTACTTATTCTCATGGTGCTTTTTTGAAAAAACCAAGTTTGAGCAATAATTAGTGAATGACTGAAGGTTCGGTTTCGGTGTTGGTTTCGGCCAGATTCGGCTAAAAATTGGCCGAATCTTTCGGCTGCACTGAAACTCATTGTTCGTGAATTGGCTGCCTCAAGGTAGTGTATCTACTGGTTACAATTACTGTTCAACTGTATACAAATGACTAACCGGCAAATCCTAAATCGGCGCGCTTCCTGTATGCAGACAACCTGGCATTAACCTGCCAAGCCACTGATTTTGAGGTGATTGAAGTCAAGCCTCCCAAAGCTCTTTTCGATCTCAGTCGTAATTTATGCTGAGAACAGCTCTCAAACCTAATCCTCCAAAAATGCAGTCGTGCGCCTTTGACTTTCGTAACAGACAAGCGGGCCAAACACTCAATATCTCGTGGCAGGGGGTACCAATTACTCACAGCTCCCATCCGAAATATCTAAGTATTACATTTGATAGGTCCCTAAACTACAGGACGGACTGCGAGAAGTAAGAACAACCTACTGCGCCGCCTCATATCCGCGAACAACTGCAATGGCGCTTTTCTTCTCCGCTGGTGAATATGCATGTCCAGTGTGGAGTCGCTCCACCCACTCCAACCTAGTAGATACAGCTCTTAATGTGGCGTGTCTGATTTCCACTGGCTGTCTGAGACCGACCTCGGTACGAATGCTGTATCCACAAATCGGCTTCCCCGCATAGAAAAGTCGAAAGCTGAAAATTACCCACGTCATCTAAAGCACGGCAGCGGCTCAGTGCCTCGGAGACGAAAAAGTCTAAAACTACTGAGACCGAGGCCGAAACTTCGGTTTCTAGTTGGGTAAAGGCTACACAGATTGATTTTGTATTTTCGTCAAATGTGACTTGTTTTTTTATGGTGGGCAGAATACTGCACTCAAGTTAGCCGCCAAAGGTTAGGGAGTGTGGGTCGTAGCTAATAAACGCTTCCTAGTACAGCATTCTGTTGCAACTTCGGGCACTTTAATAAGGGACTGGTATGGTACGAGTAATGTTTTGTAGCAGCAATTGTTCATCGATTAAGGCACGGACCGGTGGAGAGGTTGGGTTTTTGAGTAACTATTATCGTTTCGTTTTTTTTTTACTTCATCGAAGTCACGGCTGCCACTGTCTCAGTTGACCTATAATCAACTCTATTATTTTCGTTATTCCGACGATTCACTTGATCAAAAAACTTTTTACCGAAGTTACACTTAGCCGAAATAACATTTGTTCGCAATATTTATTTTTAAACGCATATCAAAATACTAAGTGAGAGAGAAACAGTGGGCAAATACAAATGTTTAAAACAGCGAATTGAAAAAAAATATTTCCTCCCATTTCTGTCTGCAGGGTCTAAAGTAAACTAACACGAAACATTCCCTTCGAACCTAACCTATCCGGGGTCGGGGTGCCCTAAATTCCCGAGCTCGCTTCGCTCGCTCTTGAACAAATTCTTTGAAATAATTAAATAATAAAAATGTCTAATGCATGACAGCTATTAATAAATAATTTACATGAAAATTCGAAATTAATTCGTAAACACAGACAAGACTGCGTAAAGTCGATTTTGCAGCGAATCGTTTCTGTCACTAAATTTTGTACCACAACATATTGACTTTTTATGACACTATTTCAATTTTAAATTGAAAATGCTACCAAGTTACCGGCTATATATTTGAGACTAAATAATGTGCCCTAAAATGTTGTTTCGGTTTGGTGAAAATAAAGCAAATGAAAAAAGTTCAAAAGAGGCTTCGGCCAAAAGAAAAAAAAAAATATATAAAACGGTGAAATGTAGTTCGATAAAATAATACCTTTGGCAATTGATATTTCGATGATCTGAAATTATGTCAAATAATGCATATAGCAAAAAAGACGTCGGTCAATAGTTTGGGTCAGTGCCCACTCAACCCGATTAGGCTCAACCCGAAGAATAATACCAGATGTTTTACTACCAATTCAGTGCTATTTGTACAGTCAGGCAAAGTGATATTTAATTCTAAATAACTTATTAATTTGCTATACATTGAATATTTAATATTTTATTATGATACATAATTTATCCTGGTAATCAGTGATTTCGTATCAAAAACGTAGCTTTATAAAGATAGCCTCTACCTCACTTTAACCAGTTTTCTGGTTCTTACTTTCTTATATTTTAGAAGTTAGAACCTACTTGTTAACCTAATAATTATAATCACGTATAAAGACTATCCAGTAAATACCACCGTGCCACTAGCTATAAGATTGTAATGATAATTAACAATAATCGGTGATTTTTACTACAAAGTACAAAGCTTATACTATATTAAAAAGGATTAGTACTTACTTGTTTAATTATTGATTTATTTATCCAAACAGTATTTTAAATGTTACATGCTCTGTGGTGCAAGCGTTAAATCAACACTTTTCTGCCTGATTATGCATCGACGTTTTTACGCCTATCAAAACAGAAAGGACATGGCTAAATAAAATATGGACGACTGCCCTAGCAATGAATAAACATTTTAACTAGTAATATGTAATTCTGAATAGCTGAATATGAGTATTTCGTATGAAAAAAGTTACATACACTTTTTATATCGTCACAATCCTGAAAATAAAATCGTAGAAACGCCTACATTAATAGGTATACAAACTTGTAAAAGAATAAGATTTTGCTATGATACTTTATAAAGGCGATCAGAGGAGCTCGTGGCTTAATAATAACAGACGCACAGGTCGATCTTCAAGGTTAAGCAACGCTAGTCGATGTCATTCCGTGGTTCCATCGTGCACCATCTTTACATAGCGAGTTTCCTTCGTGTCTTGGAAAGCTAGTTAAGCCGTTGGTCCCGGCTGTCATTTGAAGATCTTTCGTTTGTTGCTACACCACAGTTTATGCATCTCATGATTAATCAATACGCAATTGAAACTTAAGACCATATTAGTTGGCTCTTTATTTATACATAATACCCGGCGAAAGGTACTTCGTTCAAAGTGAGTTCCCACGACACCCCCAACATGTTTCTTTTTTATTTGGTTATAATCGAATCGAACTTTTTAGTGTCAGCACTTTTTAAGCGCCGTTGCTTTCCAGATTTTGCCAATGATTTCTAGAAATCAGATAATAGAGATTATCTAGGTTCTGAGATGTATTGCGAAAGGTACAAAAATAAATAATAATGAATACTGTTCGTTTCGATTTACGCAAATGTCTTTAAAAGTAGGTTTATTGACTACAATTTATCGTAGAACGGAATCTTATGTTCTTCTTGTCAAACAAAAACATGAAAAATCTTTTAATTATTTGATTAATTCACGAAAGTCTAGAAGAATAATACAACTGTAATAATTCATTAATGAATATTTGAGATGTATTGCGATAGGTACAATATTAAATAATAATGAATACTGTTCGTTTCGACTTACGCAAATGTATTTAAAAGTAGGTTTATTGACTACAATTTTTCGTAGAACCGAATCTTATGTTCTAGTTGTCAAACAAAAACATGAAAAAACTTTTAATTATTTGATTAATTCACGAAAGTTCTAGAAGAATAATAAAACTGTAATAATTCATTAATGAATATTTGAATGTTACAAGCTAGTGAGAAATTTCTAGACGTGCTAAGGGCAGTTGTTTAGCCATGTCCTTTGCAGGTATTATTCTTCGGGTTGAGTCTAATCGGGTTGAGTGGGCACTAACCCGACGCTGTGACATTTATGAAGGACAAGGAGCTATCTAAAGTGTCCACTCTAATATCGTTCGAAAAACCCATCATAAGGACCGATCAAATAAGACAACGGTTCTCAAACTGAGACTCGTAATAATATTTTTATTTGTTTGTGTGACAAACTGCGCTACTATTACAAATAACAATATTTATTTTGTTAACCAATCATTTAGACTTAAACCATCAATCACTTTTTTGCAAGTCTGCGCTGATCCACTCCTAGGAAAAGGCCGCCATCCACTTCTTCAATCACATAGAACTTAAAAAAAATCAAAATCATCTTTATGTTTCATCCACAAAAAACACTTAGCAACTAAAAACGGAAAAATAATAATAACGATAAGCCACATAGTTATTTGCGGGAGACTGGTGCCTGAGCTAAGCCCTAACCTATATTTCAGGACACCAGAGACTCCCCCGTACAGGAAAAAAATAAAAAATATACATAGCATCAAAAGTTACTACTATAGATACTCTAGCAAAAGTTAAATTTTTATGTTACAAGTGCAAACACTTAATTGTAAGGTTTTATTTTTTTATTATGTAAATTAAGAGTGTCAGTGTGTGTGTATTTGTGAGTTTGTGTTTGTGTGTGTGTTTTTGTATGTGTAGTGTTGAGAGTGTGAGAAGTTATATGAGTGGGTTCAAAAAGTATGGTGTTGGTAGGATAAATTATTTAATTCCTATTACGTTTTAATGACGCGCAGCTCTTTTGTTTTTGTGTAGTCCAATTTTAGTAGCCAGTTAGTCAATATTAGTTTACATTTAGATTTATTTTAATTGAAAATACCTAATTCTTTATTTAATTTATTATAGAGTTCCGGCCCTCGGAAAGTATAATTTTTTTGGGCAAAGCCAGTTTTACAATAAATGGTGCTACATACGTCGTACTGCCTCTCAGTAGTTAAATTGGAAAGAATAAAAAAGGGTGGATCTGAATGTTTATGTTGGCGGAGCATAGTAAAAAGAATGTAAAGCTGCCTGAAAATGTGTGGCAGTGGGGTATGGTCGTGGTTTGGAAAGGCCAACTTTTAGAATTCCCGTGAAAGTAAGAGTTGTGTCATCTGCATAAGATATTATTTCGCAGTTTTCAAGATAAAGCTGACATAGCTCATTTAAATAGCAAAGAAACAAAGTGGGGCCAAGAATACTTCCTTGAGGAACTCCATACTTGATAGCAAGTTCATTACTTAAAGTGCCTAAAAGTGTCGGACACGAACTGCAGACCTAAAGTGCATTTACGACTTGTTACCCTCACCTGTCAGGCACTCAGGATCAGGGTACTATTTAATATTACTGATTATACGACATATTTGACAATCAATGACATAATTGTACATTTTCGTGACAGGTGCTATTTAATAAAGAAGAAAATATAAAATCGTTGGATTTTGGCCGGTCGGTTATAGGCCCATGCTGCTCTCAAATATCACACAATGATGACTTTTTACCCGGATGTATCATATACTAACGCCACACATACCCGTCTAACACAGGATAACAAGATTGAGGAACCGTAGTCTGAAGTTCCAAAGCCAACAAATCAGTGATTATAGAGTAGGGTTATCAGTCGACACGACGACGGACTAATATAGAAGGGCCGAAAGTAATCGAATTAATTCATTCACTCACATGAGATTGTGTCTGGATTTTTGGTTGATCGGCGGCAAGTAGGACAGGAGTTAAGGCAGAGTTTAGCCATAGTATAGTTTTGTAAAGCAAAAAATATTATTTTGTGTAGGTATCACTTAGGGGAGACTCCTTTACAGTATCCCCAGGGATAAACCATAACGGGCGTTGCACAGAGGGGTTCAGGGGTGGTCTTTTAAGAGAGAACGGGGCCCTTCTATGTATGTGCTGATGGTGAACACACTCTAGGGTCTTTTTTACCAAGAGACCAGGCGCCTTTTGATGGTCTCCCCGGACAGCAAAAAAATAATAGTTATGGAAAAAGGTATCACGTCATGATGCCTAATATTATGATATACGTATTATACGTTTATAAGTAGGTATGTAAATTAATAAAACCTTCATAAATATAGCGTTCTAGGAAATCATCAGACGATATAAATGATGAATGATGCTTAGAAAGATAGGTATTTATCCTAATAATGTAACAGGTACGCAGCCGTTTTGAGAATGATCCCCTTTAAAAGTCGTTTAAATTAACCCGACACACCCCAAAAAGTAAAAATAGAATTAAGAGACTACAAAAAAAAATAAGTGAAGCAGCGATTGTACGACAACTCAGGATAAACCTTTTGTGGTGAGATGGGACCCGCTGTAATACATTCCGCAAACAGGGGGACTCTCATAATAGACCCCGTACAAAAGAGGGATGGAAGAAAAACAAGATGAGAATGTGCCACATATCCGGCTTATATAGTTCTTGCCGTATTGTATAGAAAATTTACTCTAAAGGACAGTTAAATTTGTACAGGATACCGGGACAAATTATTTTATTGTGAAAATTCAAGAAACGTTTTTTGCAACTTGCATGTTAGGAATTTTACATGATAAGCTGTTTGAAAAACTTGGTTTCGTTAAATAATAAGCATTCACAAAACGAGCAATGTTAGTTCCATAAAATTTAAATAAAATTAAACGCAGGTTCTAATGTTGAATATAGTACTTACAAATTTCCCAAAACACTGAATTTTATAAGCAGTTCTTAGATCTCCAGCAGAAACTCAAACCTCCAAGATGGCGAAATTCTATGTTGGCGTGGTACGAGTAGTCTAATCAATTCTAAGAAATACTAAGCAATACAAAACCAAGACTATAATTCTAAATAACAAAAGCTGCAGCGAAAATCCAGCACGCAATAGAAGCAAGTTCCATTAGTGACGTAGTTTTATTAATAGTTTTAAAGGAAACATCACAACGATGCGGCAGAATGTGTGCTTCCCAGAAACTGTTATACGGTTATTGTTAAATATGGTCTATACGTGTCCACTGTTAATGCACTGTAATTATAGAGCAAGGAAAACGCCTCTGTGGTCGCTAGGACAGTACGAATCAAAGTTGTCGACAAAGCTCACAGAATTAGCAGGCTGAAGTTGCAATGGGCAGGCCATATTAGCCGTAGAACCGATGACCGATGGGATAAACGTGTTCTTGAGTGGATACCGCGAATTGGTAAACGTAAGGTGGGATGCCCTGCTTGGTGGCGCGACGATCTGTCCATCAGTAGACTGCTGTAGGCTGACGATGATTCCAAAGTCACTGCTAGAGGTGGCAACGTCAAGGATGTCACTGTCAGCCATTTTTTTTTCCTCTTAGGCAACCGCTAATTTAGACTTTTGCTCTTTGTGGTAAATCTATAACGTACCTGACAGTAGTTTTTTTTTATTTAATTCTGATTATTAAACCCCACGGGCTACAGTATCACCGTCGTCACTATGACATACATAAAACAGAGGTATTGATCGCATAATCGCATTTTCGCTTTTTACAGAGTAGTCAGTTTTGTGAGAGAATTGCCCAGACCATTCATCAGGTTTGGTTTATTAATATCATCTATATCACCACACCTACATGCTGCCGGACGCGACGACTCCGTATTCTGTCAGTGAATGTTCGGTGCTAATGTTCCTTCTAATGTGGCTAATGTGAAACTCCTTATGTAGCTACTTGCAGCATTTAATACAAGAAGTAAAACTTGTAAATTCTGGAGAGTTCGACCGACTGTGAGATTTTGTGGCTTCAGTTGAATAGAATGTAAGAAAAGCTTACAAAATGTAATGGGTATCTGTGCTATGTTTATAGCCTAGCTTCTAAGCTGGTGAAGCGCTTAGATAAAAATTTATGGGTCCTATACGAAAAGAGTAATAGTTTCTTAGGCGTTAATGCTAAGATACAAACAGCATTCTCGACAATATCAACCAAAGTCTTTACTACAGGTTTGAACTACTCAGTATTTTTATTTGATCTAATACATTGCATCAAATTCCATTGGATTTGCATTAGCAGCCCAAAAGTGACCATTCGAGGGTCATGAGAACGGTTTAATACTATACCAAAACAAAAATCTTTAATTTGCCTGCAAATATATAGACTTTTACCAGACATCACTGAATAGGTCTTACAGCTACTACGTATCTGCCCTTTAACACCGTATTCAACAGCCATTGTTCAGATGTATAACCACTAAACCAGCTTTCGCTCGCTAAAGTTGCGATCAACATTATAAGCGCAAGCTTATCAATCCGCATACAGACTGCCGTCACAAGCTCGCTTTATAGAATGTACTTGGTAGCTTGGTCTTGACAATTGCGAAACAGATTTTATTTTAGCTTTGTTACTCAAATTTTCTGTAAACTAACATAAGTAAACCATTATTTTGTCTTGAGAAATACAAAAGGTGAGTTGATTCTCCCTGTTATGTAAAACGATAGTTTTACACTGCGTATAATTATTAACTATTTGTGGCTCTAAAGGCACACACGACTACGATACAAGCGATTATCCAACAATACCTACCTAGTCCTTTCAGAAATTCTCCAAACACAATTACTTATATTCCTTGCATTCCCTGTCCGCTCACTATTGTTACTTATATCATACATGATAATACTTGCCTTAAAAAGCCGTGGGTTACATGAGATAGCTCCTACTTTTCGTTAGGTAACCTTTTTAAGTGAAGATTTATATTATACATTATGTTCGGAACAGATCGTAAGTAGGTGTGTGGATACTACCTATAGTCGAAGTAAATTTAATTAATTATCTGATCGTATATTTTTAGAATTTTTGGTAGCATGGCTATGTAGCGGTACCGAACATCAAAGGGCAATAGGTTTACCAAATAATACAGCAAAATTCATAAAAATAGTTAAGAAAATCAAAACACCCGACTGCGTAAGCGAACTAAAAAGATGAGTACAAGTAAGACATCATGCTCTTTAGTTCGCTTAAGCATTCGGGTTTTTGATTTCGAAAACTTTTTTTATTTACAACTTTTTGGCTATAATTTTTTTTCGAATGTATTTTAAACATATACTTAAGTGGTATATATTTTTGTAATCACCTCTAAAAACCCTTCAATTTGATAACCCACTTGATGGGTATGGAAGAAAAATATGGAACCCCCACGTCACGGTAATGATATCTAACAATATTGTGACTCGGCCCTGTCCTTGAAATAAATGCCTACAAGCTCCCGTCATGTAAAAACGCGTTGGGCTGTCCGCCTCTATCTTCTTAAGTTTCTTTCTAGTTTTGTGATTGTAAATATCTCAGATTAATTTCTCTAATCTAAGGTAAATATTATATTTTTTATTATACATATTTAAAATCTTTCTAGGTAGGTATCATTTTATAATGATATTTCGTCTTATTCAATAATATATGTAAGTAGCTAAGTACTTGCACTTATTTCAATCACATATTCACAAATCGCACGCTTACAAAACCATCACACCGTTCGTGACTGTTTGCGACTGTAGTTTATCGAGTGTTGGCTGAAATCGAGGCGGGTAGGTTTGACTCGCGTTCCGACCATTTGTATGAAGATAGAATACTGTTAGATATCATTACCGTTCTCACTTCCTCTACAATATGACACGCACAATCCGCCATGTTTTTCGTTTATTTAACGTCATTTATCTAAGAACGCTTAGGCGGTCAATACTTATCAAACGATGTCTTCATTATAACAATCCTTCTAGCGGGTTGAAAGATATGAGATTATAAATAATATTATATTCATAAATACAAGATATGCGCGATAAACATAACCCTTTCCTTGCAGCCGGGTAAAAAAACATAACCCTTTCTTTACAGCCGGGTAAAAATGCTGCTCTCAATTTATGTATATAGGTATACGGTTAAATGCTTAAAAAACTTACCGCTCAAAGAAAATATAAGGTTGACTTACAACCAAAGGCTTACACTTGGCGTGTGCATTATTTATTTATTTTAGTACATGGAAGACTTATTACAGCTAATAAATACAGACAAAAATGGAAAACATAGTCAACAGAAAGCCAATTACAAATCCTTACGTATAGACTTATAATAATAATTTATGGCGCGAGCACAAAAACAAAAATCTCACCGCTTTAATTAAAGTAATAAGCAATATAAATACTTAATTTGCAATTATATAATATAATTAGCTTAGTTAGCTTTGTTTATAATTATATATCTGATGAGAAAGAAAATAATAAATTAATAAAAACAGAAACAAACAACGTAACCTACCGCTACTTGAAAAATTTGAGGCTTAAGTTAAATTCAGCCAGAATGTGCTGGCTGAATTTACACTGATTGTGAATGGATCTAAATCATATTCTTTGCATATAACCGGCTATAATTCGAAGAAGTATGAGGTACACGTATGGGTGGATTAAACAGAAATGTTTTACATGGCACATTGAAATAAAATTTTGACAATTACTCGGGGTTATCAATGTTATTATTGAGGATTTTTAACAAGAATAAACAGTCAGCAATCTTACGTCGATCTACCAGTGGTAGCAGATGATACTTCTTACAGAGTCCAAGATAATTGGTTGACTGATACGGAATCTTTAGATGAAAGCAAAGATATTTTATGAAACGTCTTTTAATGTTTTCAATGCGGTCAATGAATTTATGATAACGTGGATTCCATATCTGAAACGGATTCTCTAGCTGACTTCTTACAAAAGTGTAATACAATATTTTAAGCGTTTTAGCATCTGTATAACACAGAGAGACGCAATACAAACCCAAGAAGTTTAGAAGCTCTTTTGACTGTCTTGATGGACGCCCAAGTCATCACCTTGAATAGTATTACACCTTGGCAAGATCTGGCCCGCCAAAGTATAAGTAGTGGCTAGGACTGCACGTTTTATAGTGTATGTGATCACCAAACACTTGGATGGGTTCAGATCAGGTTTATTAGCCCGACATTACTCTTCAAGCCGACTTACAAATCAGCCTGAAGTGCTAGTCTATCTTCGAGTATTGAAATAGTGGCAAAAAAATTAATGTCATCGGCAAAGCAAAGTAGTTTGGATGAATGGAGGCACTGATAGACGTCGTTCACACAGACTACAAACAAAAAAGGACCGAGCAACGAACCCTGATGCACTCCACTGGGCACTGGCAATAAAGTTATTGAGTACTACTGTTTGTGATCTGTTATCAACGTAAGAAGAGAACCACCTCAAGAGGTTCCCACGGATACCCATGTAGCTTAGCTTCTTTATCAGGGTATCGCGATCGATCCGATCAAATGCCTTGCTATAATCTGTGTATATCACATGGACCTGCTTACCGTTATCCACAGCATCCGTAATGAAATCATTAAACAAAATCAAGTTAGAAGTGGTAGACCGTCCTTTTAAAATCCGTGCTGAAAGGAGCTTAACGAGCTAACAAGGGCGGGATATAACTGGTTATAGACAATCCTTGCAAATAATTTAGCCATGATGCACAGCTTGGATATAGGCCTATAATTAGTAATCTATGTTTAGCCCCCTTTTTATGTACGGGTGTAATAAAAGCAGATTTCCATACTTTGGGGACAACACTCCGAGTCAAAGACTTGGAAAACAAAATTGAGATAGGTAGGGCAATGGAAGGCGCGCATTTAGACATTTAGATGATAATATGTTATAAGAGCCAGCACCTTTAGTTGGATCCAAGTTACGAAGTAAACCGGTCACAGCATCAACATTCACTTCTATGTGACAAATGTCAGATGACGTTCTGTTTGTATGGAAAGGGAAAGCAGGAGTTGGACTGGGACTTATTAGATGAAGTGGGGTTTAAGAAAGTCGACATGAAATAAGACGAAAATGCCTCACAAATAGAATCTCCAGTGTATAATGATTCATCGTTATAATTTAATGAATTAGGTATAGTATTATTGCAGTTATGCTAATATAGGTAATTCAGTCTTTTATGAACATTAAATATTAGCTAGCAAGTATGACTTCGCAAAATTGGCACCGGAAAAGTGTGTTTAAACACTGCTCATTTATATATTCTATGCATCGATCCAATTTGATTGGCTCTCTTTGAATACTCCGATGATTGTTTAGTGATGTTGGCAGGGTGATGGAAATAATAATGACTCCAGATTGTGGTAAATAATAAGGGCTTTATTTTTGGTTGCACACTCTTAAATACTATTTTACACTTATACTCTAACCAATGAAAATACAGAAACAAGTTTACAATTATAAAAATAAAATCTAAACCAATAGGGTTGCTTAATTCTTTGTCACCAATCGTGTTGTAGCATAGATTGGTGTTTGTTCCGTTGGTGTCGCCACAATCGACGCACGCGGTCGATTTGGCGCGCGTTCGTTCGCACTGAAGTTATAAATATAGGTGGCGCGTAGATTCGGCCTTGCGGACGTCTCGCTGCTCGTCGCCCCACCGCGCTCTCCGGCGCCCCCACTCTCCGTCTCGTCGCGCCCCTCTGCGTGACGTCACTGCGGTCGTCGCGTCTTCGCACGCCGCTCCAAAGGTGTCGCAGCTATTTTGGCCCTTCCGGGCAAATCCACTCTTTGTGGTCCCTGGCGGGAAACCTAGCGGTGTTAACAAGCCAGTGGGGTGTGCCCCAAGCACCCGCCAAGTCCCTTAAGGACACGGCAGTCATTGGAGTCGGGAGCGGGATCAGTTGGCCTTGGTAGATAGCCTAGTCAACCCCCGCTTCGTCCCCCAGCATTCACCTGGCACGGTCGGGTGTATCTACCCCGACGTGCCAGACTTCTTCGGTACACATTGGTGGGTGGCCCACCTTCGGTGGGTTTACCGGTACCTTAGGGCCCTGTCACCCAATAAGATTGGTGGCAGGTAGACAAGCTTAGGGCTCACCAGATACTCACCTCCCAGTCTAACCCGACTGGGAGGGTAGGTCGCACACATCCCCGGGCCCCTCCACCCGTGGAAAATACCTCTCCCGGCTTCACCGGTTTTATAATTTCTCAATTATGTCACTCGCGGCAGTAATTGAACTCCTTCACGAGATTCTCGAGAAGGAGAAACTCACCAAAAAGTACAGCCATGCTGTAAATCAGGCTTTAGCCACTTATGTGCCCGCTTCGGGCCCGACCGGGGCCCCTGGACCTAGCCAGGCACCCGTGCCGAGCGAAGCCCAGGTCTCGCCCAGGTCGCCCTCCCCGGCAGCCAGGCCCACTTCTGGGACTGGTGAGCCATCCCTACCTAAGCCCCCAGCACCGGCCGTCGAGCCTAAAGCTACTGTCCGTTCATGGAGAGATCCTCCTTCTCCTAAAACTTCTTCTCAACCGGCCGTCGCGCCTAAGAAAACCCGATCATGGAGAGATCCTCCTTCTCCCATATCCTCTCAGGTCAAAGCTTATAAAAGCTATAAGGAGCGCATAGCCGCCCTTCATAAATCTAAGCCCAAGTCCAAGAACATCTGGGCGGACGATGATGACTCCCCCATGGAAGAGGGAGCAACCCTCAGCACTGACGATGAATGGGAAGCTATGGCTGACCAAGCTGACTCAGTCGCTGACGACCCAGTAGACTCAAATGTCCCCGATAGGTCAGACGACTATGACACCGTCTCCTCCGATGGTGACTCCGTAGTTTGCTCTGGAGGAAAGAGGAAAAAGAGGAATAGTCCCTTAAATGCTACCAAGGCCAAAAAGGCGGTAGCAAAAACCTCTCCTCAATCAGTTCTGCCACCGGCCTCGCCCGTAAGGCAAATCACCCCCACCCCTGACATTGCTTCTTCTCAGCGGTCCAACCGCAGCCCCAGTCCCATGGTAATAGTTACCAACAAGAAGCTCCGTCCCCCTCCACCTGTTTATCTTCAGGATAAAGTCAAGTGGAACGATGTTTCAAACGCTTGTGTTGAGCGGAAAATCAACTACACGAAAGCCACTGCATGCCAACAAGGCATCAGAATCCAACTCCCCTCTCCCACTGATTTCCGGAATCTAACCCGGTACCTCAAAGATAGGAACATCTCGTTCCATACTTACTCCCTCCCTGAGGAAAAGCCCGTCCGTGTAGTCATTAGGCGAATCCCAAAAGAGATCCCTACGGAGGAAATCCGTAAGGACCTTCTTGACCAGAATGTCCCCGTCACTGAAGTCCACCGCTTGCATAAAGCGAGAGGCGGACAACAGTACGATATTGTATTAGTTGTCTGTAGCCCTACTGAGGGTTACAACCCGATCTTCAATATAAAGACCGTGTGCTCCCTGTCGGGCATTTCGATCGAGAAACCCTACCGCCCCCATCTTGTAGGACAGTGTCACAACTGTCAACTTTATGGCCATTCTCAGGCCCATTGCTATGCAACACCCAGGTGCGTTAAGTGCATGGGTGATCATGGCACTAAGGACTGTCCCCGTCCCAAAGACCGCTCACAGTGCACGGAGCCTCCCAGCTGCGTGCTCTGTGGCCAAGTCGGGCACCCGGCTAATTACCGGGGTTGCCCAAAAGCCCCCAAGCTTGCGCCTAAAATGGCCAAGCGATACAATGCGCACATAATGCGCATGGCTCCCTCTTCCCAACCACCCCCCGTCTAGCCCCTCAGAGGACTTCACCATGGGGTAAGCTGAACCACCAAAGTGTGGCTCCTCAGACTTACTCCCAGCCTATCCCAGCGCTGATGGCCCACCCCATTGCAGCTCCAAATCCAGTCCCCGACCCAGTGGCCCCAGCTGCCCCCATGCCCGCACAAAACCGGAAGGTGGCTTCCACCACCACCGCCGCCATGTGCCCGCCCCCTGTAGCCCCCTCCGGGCACAAGCCATATTTGAGCGTCGCTGAGAATATAATCAGCGCGTATTCCATATGGATGACCCCTCAGGCCCGTGCTCTGGATGCAGAAATCCGGAATGCAGGCCCTCTCACCCCCGCTTCATGCAGTGCCCTCTTCTCGAGGTACGAGTGCATTACTAGGGAACTTGACAGCCTTGTCTACAAGGACGGTCAATGGGTTCGTAAATAGTACGAACACCTATTCAAACGTAGCATACATACCGATTGGTCCGCCCTCGCCGCCGAGGCCCCGCCGCGAAGTCACAGTCATTATTTATGTAGCCAGCCCGCGAATAGCTGTGCCATAGTTAATTCTAATTAGTTAATTGGAGTTTCTTGTCCGTTCTTCTCCACGTAGGCTTATTCCGAACGGTTGGTAGAATCACTTTATTAGATCCAGCCTTAGTTGCCCTGAGCCGAGGTTCGACCCCAACTGGGGTAGCCCTCAGCGTTGTCGCTTAGGTTTAGTAAATTTTTGTCTAGCTGGAGGCTAATAGTTTAGTCTCCGAAGGAAAGCCCGGTTAAGCAGCTAACCAGTCACTTTGACTGAGTTGCGAGACGCCACGTATTAAAAAAAAAAAAAAAAAAAAAAGATTCTGCCTTTTCTTCGGGCGATCGTGGCGCAAGACAGACGTGTCCGGCGCGACGGTTGTTCGTGTCCTGTTTCTTTACAAATGAGTTCCTTCGGGTTCTCAGATGAGTTCTTTTCAGAACTGGTGATAGTCAAAACGTAATATACAAAGGTTCTTTTGAGGACTGCTTGCTTCAATATTTCTGGTAAACAGTGTCAAAACGTACTGCGATCAAAAGTTCTTTTCAGAGCTACTTGTTTCAATGTTTCTAATAAACAGAGTGTCAAAAACGTGGATTGATGAGTTGTGGCTACAATTGCAAATTTCAAATGCAGCGAGGATGTATCTACCTCCAATATCGGTGGCTAATAGCTTTGCAAGGTGACTTATCTCCGCGTCTTTCTTATAGATTTTGTCGATAATATTCTTACGGTGTATCTTTTCTTACATGTCTTTTTAGTAAACAAATACGGTGTGAGTAGTATCAAAAAGTGCTTCGAATTAAAACACGTCGTTTGTATCAGAGAATTACCTGAGTATACTTTTTATCTGTGGTATCGTCCACTAGGCTAAAGTGTTTTCAACAGTCATATATATCTTTTTACTGGTAGTTTTATGCTTTACACAACATCTGAACTGCGTTTGTTACTGGCAGGAATGAATTCCTTATTCCTTTTATATTACGCTCCCTTCCAGCTACTCACAAAACTGCAAATTCAGTCGAACAGCCACCATGACACTTTGGAGGTTTACATCCAGATGGCGGTACGGAGACGGACTTGTTTTATTCATACGTCTCGCAACTAAGGTTAGGCGTTTAGCATACATTTGAACGGGAATGTCTCATTCGAAAAACTGTTCCGTTTAATACTTCCCACGTGAATATACTTGCTGAGAGCAGTCAGTGTAGTAAGTACCTACTATTAGTGAAAGCTTTTAAATAAGTAGCAGCCTTTATTCCTCATTGCAATGATATTTTCATTGAAGTAGACAGAACCCGAAAAGTTACTAGGTTGGATTGTATGTAAACCAATATTCTTTTTTTACAAAACTATTCCAAAAGGCAGAATGCAAACAGAAAAAAGGCAATCAAACTTTGCTGTGCGGCACAAATTCACTACGTCTGCTACAACAATCAGCACCCGGAACTCTTTAGTCCGTAAGTAAAAGCCAGCTAGACAGAACAACACAATGGGTTCGCAGTTCTTTTTTAGGGTTCCGTACTCAAAGGATAAAAACGGGACCCTATTACTGAGACTTCGCGGTCCGTCTGTCTGTCTGTCTGTCCGTCTGTCTGTATGTCTCTCCGTCTGTCACCAGACTGTATGTCATGAACTGTGATAGCTAGACAGTTGAAATTTTCACAGATGATGTATTTCTGTTGTCGCTATAACAACAATTACTAAAAAGATAATAAAATAAATATTGAAGTGGGGCTACCATACAACAATTTCGATTTCGAAGCTCTCTATTTCTAATCTAGATTACAAGTATTAAAAACATTTGAAAAATTGATTGATTTATACCATCTCTAAAAATGTCTATATTAACACAATTCTGAGTCTAAACTATCAGTACCACGGTTTCCTTGCTGACCAATTTCCCCCATCTTACTCCGAAAGCCTTTGCTATGATTTGTAATTATTCGTGACGGAAAAACATCCTATGTAGAGAAGCCTCTCGGAAAGGTCGGAGGACTCTTAGTTTGACGGTCGAAAGACTGATCTTTCCGCAAACCTGCCACCTTCAGTAAACAACGCTTTTGCTTCACCTCATCCACCGAGACCCGAACAAACACCAATATTCTCATCACTCTGACGCAGTTTGAAAAAATAAGTTTCACCTCCTTTTGAACGATTTATGAAATACTAATTGGGTACAAAAAGGGTGAATTTTGAAAGGCTGTCCTTTTTTCCGTATTAAAGTTGTACGAATTCTGATCGTGTTATGAATGGTGGCTCGGGAAATGGGTTTTTCTGATACTTGTTCTCGACAAACTTGGCTATAATGTATCCTCATTGTAGGTTTTTATTGGCCTGAGGTTTGGTAGCTTACAAACTGTGTAGCTATGAAGTTCAATAATACTTTAATCAAAAAATAAATGCGCTGTATTAACGACTTACTATGGTCGCAGAAAATCGAACATAAACCTAAGTCACCTCCATACATCAATTTCTTATAGTGATATATTTTTTACGGCCTCACTCAAGAACTAGCAATTTATCAAGAGCATGTGTTGAGGGTATGCAGAACGAAAATCACAGATTAGGTCGTCACAAAAAAACCAAAAGACGAACGTGATCTCGTTGGAATACGTGACTGGAATGGTGTAAAGAATAATGTGATTTTTATGATTTTTATACAAACATGCACCCTTTTTTCCTACTTCTGAATGGGGCCAGCACAGAGCCTAGTAAAGTGATTTTAATTTTGGAGTAAAACTCGCTGCTTGTCAATGTTGGAACACTGCACTCGTTCAACCAGTTAGTTATATTTTGCAACCGTTTTATTTCTAACGACGTTGTTTGAGAAGGATTGCTCCACAACTTGAACTTGAAGAATGTGGTTTTCTTGCTAAACCTAACAGTTTAATTCAGTGCTAATGGGAGACTATCTAACTATGAGGATCTAACAAATATACCCAACCAAATTGGTCTAGCAAATAGACCTAAGATCTAAATCTAGTCTGCGTTGAGACATAATTAGCAAATCGAATATTTAGCTTCGTTCTCAATTTTCGCACCATATTATTGTATCTTTCTACAGGAAAAACTGAACAACTTAAGTATGCCGTTGCCGGATTCTCATCTGCAGAAAGTATTTTTACTCAGCTTAGCAAGGCTAAAGGGATTATTCAAGGCATGCCGATCAATAAATATAGGGGCAGTCATCTTGCTCGGGTTAAACAATTATCGGTCGCCAACAGTACGCCGCGCCGCTAGAACGCCAACGTCGACAGCAGAGAACTAAATATACAATAACAACCTATCTTAGACAAAAGGCAAAAAGCAGTAACATATTATTAATATTTTGTTATTAGATCCTAATATCTTACTAATTACTCGTATGATAAAATTGAAGGTCTGCATGTTAGATAAATCACCTCAACAGATTTAGATAAAATTTGGCACGCGGGGAGACCATGTCTTGGATTAGTAGGTGCATAGAGACTTTTATAGTAGTACCCGGTGGAACGTTTTCTTGAAACAATCTCCAATTGCCACGCTACATCTTCTGCCTGCAATGATGCTCTAACACTTAGCTTCAGCGAGTTTTCGTAAGAATATAATTATTTTGGTCCAAGTTAACTTTTTAGTTCAAGTTTAATAGTTACTTAGGTACTCTAAGTAAGTATTAAATAACTTATTCTCAATATCTTTGCGTAATAGTGATTACCAGTCACCACTACTACGCCACTAGAACGTCAACTTCTTCAGCAGAGAGCTAACACAATTAGGAACTTAAGATAAACAGCAGTAGGTATGAAGTGACCTGAAATATTACATTACAGGCGAACGCTTCAGGTGAGGGAGCGCCTTTATTATGTATGTGAGATGGATTATGTGATAACATTGCCTATCTGCTTTGGTTCCCTAGTACTTGGCTTCGGCGTGCTTGTAGTTAAAAACTTATTTCAATCCAAGTTAGCAGAACTTAGGTAATTATCAACTAACTTATTCTCAATATCTTTGCATAATCATTTGGATGTTACAAAACCAAAATCCAAGCCTCAAAATGTTACACAAAATCGACAAATTCGTACACTCGAATCTTAATACCAACTTCAGAGTCTAAAAGTGATTTTATAGTTGCTTACATTTTTATGGAGCCTCTTGAAGAAAGATCCGTTTTTCAGTACGTAACTAAACAAATCTCAAATAGTCGATAACAGTTTTCAGGCTTAACATTTTATTCAGCGATAAACCCGAGCATTTCGCATGTAAAGTCGACGCCTGAGAAAAAGAAGAAATAAACGTTTAAACGTTTGTAGAGTTCTGTTAGTTCTTGGGCATTAGTTGGTTTTAAACTTTCAAAAAACATGAAACAAGCGAAAAGTAAAAGGCAATTAAAATTAATAGGAATCAAAATGATGAAGTGATTGATGATTAAATTACTACTCATTATCTTTACGCAAGAGTTAGTGCTGAGAAGGAGGCACGGCTCGGGTTATAGGTAACTGAGTTTTTCCATCTGGTATTGCCCAGTGAAAGCCTGGAGTCTGGATTATTAGTTCACGGTTGATAGCAATAGGCTCTCCCCTTACTGTACTTAAAAACACAACTGGTGAAATGTGGGTTAAGCCCTTCAGAGAATACATGTTGTTATCTCTAAGAAAAGCTTCCAGTAAACTTTACACTTACTTTACAAAAGTTTGAGTAAAAAGACAAAAGGTTTCTACAGGAACAAATTTGTTGGTATTGGTGTGTCTTGTTGTAGCCATCCAGTTCAATATACTATTATATGTAGAAATGTTTGTATGTTGCTCGAGTAGTTGTATCAGTCTTAATTACGAAAATTCATGCACTGACTCAAAGCTACATTACCGCTGATTTTCATAGGTCATTTCATTTCTTTCCGAAAAAAATCACGATTTACATGCAAAAGGCCTCGTGTGCGAAGTCATTTGAAAAGCTATAAAACATGTCCATACAATGTATGCACACACATACTCGTCCTGTTGTCGTGCGTGCGCGGCACCGGCGCCGCAATGCACTCTTGGTGCATAAATTGTATGGAAAAACCAACTGGTGGTGCGCAGTACGACACCTGCACCGCGGCGGCGCCGCATCAGTCCGACTTTAAACGTCTAAATTGAAAGAGCTCTCTCTTGTGTTGTATCGACGCATTTAGTTGTCATCCTATATGGTACTTACGCAAAGCAATGTTTGTGTACATTCGTTTCAATTCATGTTTAGTCTAACCTAATTTTATAAAGAGGCAAAAATGTTTCTCTAGAAGTACTGATCAAATGAGAATTTCCGTTTTGTGCTCACCAGTTGGCGCCACTGGCAAGTAAGGTTCTTAAATATAGCTATTAAACGCATGGAAACAAAGTTTGAATTAAAATAATTTTTAATACCGTATAAGTGCGATTAAATATAAAATCGAGTACGCCGCAGTATTGCGAAGTCATTTAAAAAAAAAAATGAGTATAAAAGTTTTAAGTTTCGGGTTTTCCGAAACTTAAAACTCTATTAAAGCAGTGGTTGGGGTAAAACCCGTACCTATTTCAATCTGCCATATTGGGCAAAAAAAAAGTAGTAAATAATCTCGCGCAAAAATCTATGCAGTTTGAAATTTTGAAGAACCAAATTCAAACGCGATGACTCAAAAGTTAGTCAAATTTTTTAATTGTTACATTCCAAAAGTTTTACAGGAAAACAGAAGATTTCTACAGTTACAACTCGGATAGTATCGGTTACTCTCGTCTTGTTGTATCGAGCCATTTATTTGACATCCTTTCTGTACATTTGTTTCAATTTATGTTTACACGATTTCAATCTCAGGATACCCGCAGATTGGTTTCCTCGGATAGATAAGAATGTTTTCACTGAACATGTCAAATGTATTTTTGTTTGCCATGAATTTGTTTTCTGGATATTTTATTAGATATGTATTATATATATATATATATTTTATTTAATGTAATTTTAATACAGAGGTGTTACTTAATTCTAAACTCGCCAAACTTTTACGTTTGATGGTGAGAGGCGCTCTTTTACAAAGTTTGTGGAAAGGGTTTCTGCATTTTCGCTAAAAAGGATACATGATGGTAGTGTCTTTTCTGGATACTATTACCAATCTTAAGGTAATATTACATACAGGCTCTGAAATATCTGGTGAAGAGGTAATGGCATATGCATTTGTCGTTACAAAGTCTCACAGAACATCTATCGAACCTTTATGGCAAAGCTTTTTATTGTTAAATAATAGTTTGGAAGATAATAAAATAATGTAATCTACTGTTTCAGACCACGTTTTCTTTTTACGTCTTATTGAAGCTATCTATTTTCCGAACCTCAACAATTCCTATCTTCCGTCCTACCTATCTAAGTGATACTTAAACATTTTAAAACATATTTGTTCCTTGACCATTTCATACATTAGGTAGCTAATGAATTTTGCCAATATACCACAAGTATCGTTTACATGCAGGCCCGCATGAGCGATGGCTAAACATTTACGTACCCGCCGAGCAATAATATATTTGCGAGCCACGAATATTAGGAAAAGCTTTTACTTGAAATGCAACGAGAAAACATACTTACATTCAGTATTGACACACATACGTACTAATGAATGTGGTTCGAAGTGTTATAGCAAAAAAGTCGGTTATTCTCTGCATGTTTACAAATTATAATGCAGGAAAAAATATTATTATTTCTTCTCCCGGTCTGTGGCGTCCCAATCTTAATTAATTAATGTCGATTATACAGATAATTCTTCACAGAGTAGTCAGATAGGAAAGGCACTTATCTAGATTGAAAACAAAAATTGACGTGTAAAAGTGCTTGTTTAACCTATTTACTGAATAAACATAATTATCTATCATTTAAGTACCAGCTGGGCATACACCACGGTCTATCAGCGGCTATACAACATTCAAGTAAATCTATTTTAGATATTTTTCGTCCGCAGCAAATGCTTCACCTCCCGTCCTGTCCTCTGTGCCTGAGAACATGCAACCAGGGTGACTTATGCGTTGGCCCGACAATATGAATGGCTTTCGTGTCAGTGACACGAAGAAGAAGAAGCAAATAATAACTAATAACTATTTATACTCAACGTAAACTATAAACCAATAGGGATCACAATAACGTCAGTTCCAAGACCTGATCAGAATGGTACTAACCGGTGTTAATATTCAGTTTCAGAACGGAAGTTAATTGATCATCGTAGCCTCTATGGTACAGTCTATCTAGGCTATTATTATAGCCTGGTAAGCGATTACTATGCTGGAGTATACTATAGTATGCTGGAATAATGGTAACTAGGTTGGTAAAGGCACAAGATAATATGTAAAACTTTGGTATCTTGATCGGATCGTACAACGCAGCGGTATGCGGTACGCTTAGAGTGGTCTTTTCTTTCGTCGCAGTTTGTGTCAGCGGTGAGAAGTATTATGCGATACGCGTTTAGATTAAGAGATATTTTTTTTACTTAGTACTCGTTTATCGTCATTATAAATACTTTGACTTGGTTCCGACTTACCTGAAATCATAAATGTCTATGAAGATTCACCTAGTAAGATAAATATGTGTCAGTTACACAAAATTCGAAGGAATTTTCTCCTTAATAATTAATGTTAATACTATGGTGTTACGAACAAAGTATTTTTTAAAACCTCACTATTCCGAGATAAGTATTTACTCAAACATAAAATCGGTATTTCACGAGAAAATCACTTGTGTTTTATGGTTTTATACATGCAAGTTGTACTACATGGAAGAAAGTTTGAGGTCCTAACCTTCCTTTGACGTCTTACTGATGTGGGTAGAAAATGTGTTCGATATGGGATGTTCCATATCCGCACTTATCGAAATAATATTTGTATGGCCTATTATTGATGACTTTTCCTGAAAGGTGGTGAGATCTATTATGTATTTGTATACACATCTTACGATACGACGAACTTCCTAGTGTGAGACTATTACATTTATCACAGTCATCATCATCATCATCATTTCAGCCGAAAGACGTCCACTGCTGGACATAGGCCTCCCCCAGGCGTCGCCACATTGACCGATCCCGTGCGTCTCGCATCCAGCGCGTTCCCGCAACCTTAACCAGGTCATCGGTCCACCTAGTCGGTCTTTATCACA
The DNA here is from genome assembly GCA_945859665.1 of Anorthoa munda. Lineage (NCBI taxonomy): Eukaryota > Metazoa > Arthropoda > Insecta > Lepidoptera > Noctuidae > Anorthoa > Anorthoa munda. Next base: position 7,299,308 of record OX243913.1, on the reverse strand, counting down.
GTGCTGCCTTTTTAACACAAAGATGATTGGTAGAGAAAATCTTGTAGCATGTAGTACACTGCACCTACTTAGTACATGAAGTTTAAATAAATTAACTTCATGCCCTGGTTATTTGTAGAATGGTAGTCTGTGACTGTGATTTGTATTTTGTGTATGTTTAACTAATCATCACTACATATTATAAAACAAAGACCCCCGTCGCGTCTGTACGCAAGAAACTCAAAAACAAACTACTGAACGGATTTTCATGCGGTTTTCAATAGAATGGGCAAGAAACAAGGAAGGTTTTGTAAATAATTTATCACGAGCGAAGCGAGGACCTGGCCTCGCTTCGCTCGTGTAACAATAGATAAATAATAAGTATTCTCCATTCTTTACACAATACAAACATTTTATACAGTTATAGACAGTCAGATGTACAGAATAAAATAATGCACTGTGACTTTTCTCCTAGAAAACCGTTGATAGATTTTTAAACTATTGTCAGAGAGATTTACCTACATTGTGTGTATCTGTGTGTGCCAAATAAACTAGTTTTCTTTCTTACTTTTTTCTATAGATCAAAGGCTATTTTTTTACAAATTAAATAAATACAGGAAGAGATTACCCACAAATACACATTCCACTACATACACGATTCCGTTTTAACAACCTCACAAAGAGAACCAAACTGTCGAGAAACAGCTGTCTTGAAAATTAATTAATTGAGAAAACTGCAAGAAGATACCATTAAGGAATCGCTCTTTTGGACAATGATTAATGCTACAAGAACAATTCTGACAGCGTTTTTTTAAATGATTTATATTTAACGGATGATGTTATAAGGGTGTTATGAAATTATATGTTTTAATACTCTGATAATCTGTTCTCGTTTTTGATAATCTGTTAGTAGCAGATTAAGTCGTAGTTGTGAGGATTAAAGGCAAGGTATTTACATGGCAGACGTGAATGGAAACGCCGGGAGGGGACGCCCTAAAAAGACATACATAGACCTTATAGGTGATGTTCTTCAGAAAGGCCAGGTGCGCAGTACCCAACCGGCGTGTGTGTATGACTAGATGTATGAATGTGAGTGAAGCAAAAGAAGTATGTAAGGATCGTAGCAGGTGGCGTTCTGTAGTTTCTGCCTACCCCCATGGGAAAAAGGCTTGAGTTTATGTATGTATGTATGTTGTGAGGATTAAAAGTAAAAAAACAGAGCAATAGGCAGTTTTATGAAAATTCGGTTATAAGTGACTGGTTTTATAAATATTTTTGTAAAACACACACAGTATGCCCAACTACACAAGTACACATACCTACTGGAATCAAAATAAAATACTTTTAAAGGTTCACTACTATATTTTGCCTTATTTAGGCGAGTTTGAAAAAATACATAAGAAGCCTCTAAAGCCTAGGGTGCCTATTTAGTATTAAATTATTTATTTATTAATTATAAAAAAAGAAATAAACGAAACACTACAAAGTGAAAAATAACTTCAATATTGCAAGTCGGTGATCCAGTTTTAGTTTCTTCGTTTTTGACAACACTGGCGTGACGTTATGATAGGAAATGGTGTAAAAAATAAACAGACATGCGATTGCAGCAATCCCGAGAGATTTGCTATCAGTTATTGTAGAGTTTTGTTGTATATCTATTAAGTTATTCATCAGATCTTCACCATATTAATAATCTTAGACCAGTAGGTAAACATAAAGAAAATATCCGTAACAAACAAACAAAACCAATTTTTTATTCAAAAGTAAAAATACAAAGGCTCCAACTTTAATCGCCCGCAATTGTTTCCGGCCAAAAGATTGTTAAGATAATAAAAACCTTATTTAACAAACTCAAGAAAAATTGAGTTAACATGAAATACAGTGTCGGCGTCGCATTGTCTGCCAAATAAATTCTATCAAAGAATGGTTTGTTACGCAAAGTTATGTCGCTTTGTCCCAAAATTGTATCACATGAGGGCTTCGTCCACAATGTAAACCTCGTTGTCAAATTGAATTACTGGTGTCAAGTGAACTTCAAGCCTTTACGGTTTAGCCCGGGGTCCAGCTTTGGTTCACGATGTCAAGTTAAATAAAAATATTTGGAAACTTCCATTCCAACCCCTCTTAAGAGTTTTTGTGTTTTGTTTCCAAGTAAAATTTCCCTCAGGGCGAATCCACAAAAGTTTTTCGCGTTCGTTTCAGTCTTATTTGTGAAAGTTTTATCATATTTTTATACTATGAATGTTTTAATCATAACCTTGAAAAATATAACATACAATAACTCTTTTTAAATTTAATTTTTGTTATGTAAATCCGTATTAACATATCGTTTCCATTTAAACAATTTGGCATGAAACCTATATGGAAATTATCCGATTTTCATAGCCTTTTTGCTTCATATCCTCGTTTCACACGTCAGGTACATAAGGACAGGTACCCACCTGTCCTTACGTTCCACTCCATGAGCAGCACGTCCTCAATACACCCCAATTAAGAAGCCAAGAATGCAGTCACCATAGTTGGCATTTCATTGATTTGAAGAGCACCGGCGCAACTCCACCCTATTGGAATTCCACTCAGCTGTAAATGTGGTCACTAGAATTTATCAAGAAAAAGGGATCGCCGATCGAAGACTCTGACAAGGCTCTAAGGCGCGGGCACTGTTGTCCTGCGTAATAGCGAAGAGATTTGCGATGAACCAACGCTTTTTATTTGTTGCAAAATTCACACTTATCTAAAAAGCAGGCCTATTATGAGTTGGGGTGGTCACGGCGTGTAGTGTGTTGTGGTGCGCCGGTGATGGGGGTACTCCCCCGAGGAGGGTCCGGTGACGGACAGTCGCGGCGGGTTCGCGGTGAGTGCTAACGCGTACCCATGCTCCCGCCATAAGCGGCACAGGAGGACACCGTGGAGTTTTAGTGGGTTAGAGTCCCACATAACTGCACTATCTCCCCGTGGTAGTGCAGTATGCATGAGCATTTCTCCACGCATAAAAAAAAAGGCCTATTATGAGTATTTTTTTATTGTGGTCACACTTGACCAATACCTCACCTGATGTTAAGCGATGATGTGGTTGACGGTGTAGCACGCTTGCGTAGTAGTAACTTATTCGCTCTTGACTTAGATACCCTAGAGTTTAGCTAACGGGAAACATAGACTCCGGCAGGGAATTCCATCCCTTCTCTCCTTTCTATTCTCATCTCCATAACAAAGTGCCTCAGTACACTTCTAAGCATTGTGTCCGGGTCAGTAGTTTGATATCAATATAATTACTCAACGGCTGTTACACTGTTGGGGAACGTTCCAGTACGGAGAGTGTGTACGGCTGTAGACACTCGGTGCCCCCATTTGGCCCCTTTGATCGTATACTCGCGCTAATTTATGCAATTACAGCTTACTCAGCAACTTGGCTTGATATCAAGAAATTGACGATGGGGGCGCCTGACTTTCTGATAATAATTTTATTCAAGACTCGCTTCACACCACAAATAAGCAAATGTTTTTATTAGAATTTGTAGGCGAGTGTATTACTCTATTAGATTTTACGGGCTTTGTTTGCTAAGTATTAGATATTAAACATGGAGTTGGCGTTGTGACAATCTTTTTGTCCAAAAACAGAGTTGTTGAGCCTCAGTGAAGAGTCAGACATAAAAGTGGTACGCTTTTAGGTTCAACAGCTAAGCCTAGTCTGAAACTTTAGTTTTGTACACTGCTTAGGCCGTCTGTTAAAATTGGACTGTTTAATTTTAGCACTAAAACCAGCATCACTTTTGTACAAAATTTTAGTTATCCTATTTTAAAATATCTATGTTATGTTTCTTCTATTAAAACGAACTAGTTATTTCACAGTTTAGCTCAGTATCTACGTAGTTATCAAACGAAATTACATTACAATTTAAATTATGTTATTAGTATGAGAGAACTGAGGGGATACAAATAATAATCCTGCCCAATATTATTTCTACTAACTAATAGATTCTTGATAGAGGGTTTTCATTCATAAATGCTGTTCTGCGTGGGAGTAAAATCTCTAACGCAAATATTCTGATCTTATAGATAATATTAGATGTTGTTTGCGTGGGATGTTACTAACCTCTAATATCTAACTAATAATGCTAGTTTTTAAGCAATGAAAACTATTTTCAATGGGTGTGTTTATGATGTTCAAACAATGTTCTCTAAAAAAGGCATATTATTCATCGAATTATTTGTTAAAATAAATACTAATACAGAGACTGACCCCACTCCATTTTCATGTATATATCTAAGGCATTGCCTATGCAAATCTCTGATCCGATCACTCGGGTTACATCCCACATTTCTTTGCCCGGATGTATTTCCCAATCTCCTTGTATTATCTCTTATCTTTACAGCCCAGTTCGCGCGAAATAGATAGCTATCCGAAAGGGAAAGATTGCTATCAGTGCATAGTATAGCTTCCATAGCTCCATAGTTAATTCCATGCAGCATACTGTTTTGGAACACACTATTACGCAAACAAGCCATAAATCCTTCGTACGTAACTTGGTATAAACAGACACCTACCTACACATTACACTCATACTTGCTGCAACGCTGTACGTTGCCAAACTTTGGTAAGGAGACTTATCGTCTATCCAACTAAAGCGCTCGAAGTGCAGCTCAGGTGGGATCCGTTACAGATTAAAACATTCCGGGACACTGTTACTCTATTGAACTTCGATGTTCAAAATATACATAGTAAATAAGTACCTGCTTTGTTTTGAAGCATCACGTTCACAGTTCCATATCGTATGCATCTGGGAAATGGTATTAAGGTTTCCGTAGAGAGGCCTGACGCAAAGATGTGACAACCAGTTTTTGTATGGTTATATTAGTACAACAACGAACAACAGTACAACAAGCACTTGAACCTGTTAGTAGAACAATTTATAATATATATTTAATGTTCATCCTATCGTTGTCGCAATGTCACGTCGAGCCAGTCTGTGGGAGCTTTAAAATTAATCAGTTAACGGTAATGCGTTCACTGTATTGCTGACACTACGCTTGGCAATCCGATACGCGCCAGTTAGATATCGGATTGCCAAGCGTGAATCTAATCATGGCACTTGTATAACTTCCTCTACATAGAAAATTTTAACCAGATTGATACGATCCGAACGACCTGTGAACGCGACGACGTGTTTTCATCGTCTTCAATGTTTAAAAACGTGAATCACTTCTACAAAGTCGCTTTTTCGCGTCACTCCTGTCTTAGTAAGCCTTTAGATTTCAAGTAAGCCTTTACGTCCGACCGATGGGTCCCCTTTCACGCTGGACCGGACAAATGCTCGCTATTTAGCCTCGCCCCTTTAGACTACACTGTCTTTGCTTAGGTACACTTAAAAGGGTTGTAAGGAAGATTATTAGAAACCTTACATCCGGCACTGAAAGCAACAAGCACTTATTTTGTAGGCTTAATTATATAATGTTTTTTGTTTTAATATAAATACAAGAGTTAAAAGAATAATCATTGTAAGTATTAAGTCTTTCGGTAAGAACTTTAAACTTGCAACTCTGAATGCAGAACTTCGTTTACGAGAAGTTTTTAATGTATAAAAAGCTAGAGTTATTTTTCGCAAACATGTTTGTATGCTTTTATGAAATATCTCTTTGGCTGGTTTGCATGTATGTCAAACTTTTATTTTTATCGTAGTTGCAAATTTTGAAATGATAATACTCGGATAATATAACTGGCGAAGTTTGAGTGTACTGTCGGTCTAACCCTTCGGGGACAACAGACATGATTTTCAGTTAGATTTATGCTAAGTCAATCACATCATTATGCAACTTTGTCTGTGCAGTAAATTTTAACTTTATTTAATAATTTCTTAGTATTTTTCTGTCTAGTCAAAATGTCTTGTTTGACTTGTTCTGTCTACACACAATACACTGCAAACATGGTTACTTTATGTGATGGACTTTATGTTTCATACATACTATAAGTACCAGTACTGCTACTATATACTAATAAGTACCAGTACTGCTGGATTAAGAATGGCAAAATTTTTATCCGAGAAAAAGATGGAACCCAACATATCATGATCAGGGATGAGTCTGACCTTCCGAAGAAATGACTAGGTATCTATCAATTAATTATAGTATATCGTAGTAAGGTCGTTTTGCTTAACTCTTATATTGTTACCATAACTTACTACGTAGAATTCATTTGCCAAAGATTTAAGAATGTAAAAATTCTAATAATAGTTATTATGCATGCTCTAAAATTAGTAAATACTTCACTTATGTCATATTATCATCGTAACACTACTTTATACACACACAACTACTTACATTCACTATACTCACAACGGAAGATTTTATTCTGTTCAAATTCTACTGCAATTCTTTGGTACTTCAAGTGCAATCTTCAGTCATTTCGGACTATGCTATGTTACGTACAAAAAATCAAATCCCTTGTTTGTTGTTAGCCTTGATTATGAATGACAATGTTAACATAATAGATGATATAGAACACATTTCAGCTTCAGCATCACACCAATGTTCACCGGAACAAGTTGACTCATACCTACATAACACTAATCACGGCTTGAAAATTTTTCACGTTAACATCAGAAGCATCGGCAGCACTGCAAATTTTAACAACCTCTTGATATTACTGCATCGAATAAAGACACAATTTGACGTCGTGGTTTTATCGGAATGCTGGTTACGTAAATGCCCTCATCTTCCCTCCATACCTGGTTTTGTATCTAATTACTCTGATCACTCAAATCAAAATGACGGAATTGTGGTGTACACTAGGGTGGAGTTGCAGTTCCTTTTGGAAAAGCCTATTCTCGCTGATGCAAATTGTCTTGTATATAAATTTAAAAATGAGGTGGCGCTTATCGCTGTATATAGGTCACCTTCAAACAGAAATATTCAGCACTTTATTACCAGTCTAGATGTGATCCTCAATTCACTAAATACTTTCAGAACCGTTATTTTGGTTGGAGATATCAATATAAATATAGCCCCAAATTGGGTTGATTCGAACTCAGACATGTACCTTAATGCTGTTGCGTCACATGCCATGTTGCCTGCTCATGTTTTCCCAACACGCAACGATAGTTGCATTGACCACGTTATGCTTAAATCTAATAAACCAGCTATTACCCTGGTTCTTGACTCTCTAATCACTGATCATGCTCCTGTTGTGGTGTTTTGTGTTCTGAAGTTAGATATCCCAAAATCACCTTCCCGACAGCATCGCGTAGACGTCAGTGCTTGCGTAGTGGATCTTGAGAAGGTTGATTTTACTCCCGTTATGAGCTGTCAAGACGCTGAAACTGCTGCTTCCATCATGGTCAAACTTGTTTCATCAGTTGTTGACAAAAATAGTCGTGATTCTGTTGTACCGAACCGAAAACGCATTATCAAGCCATGGATCACACCTGGGCTCCTTAGATGTATTCGAAACCGGGACAACATGTATCGCAAAATGCGGCGGGATGCTGATAATAATACTCTTAAAATCACCTATAATCGATATAAAAATTTTTGCAACAATCTATTAAAGAAATTGAAACGAGAATATGAACAACATGAATTTGAAAAACATCGCAAGAACCCGAAAGCTACCTGGAACCTTATTAGAACTATCTCCAATCTTCAAAGGAGTAAAGCCTCTGCCAGTGAGTTGTTATCTATAACTCCAGATCCAACTAAATCACTTGATTCTGTCAACGACTTTTTCGCAAACGTTGGTACAGATCTGGCATCTAAAATCTACAATTCCCCAAAGTATAATTCTGCCAACACATCCGAGTCTGGCACTTTGGATGTCCATCCTAACTCGATGGCTATCTTTGGCACGGATAACGAAGAGATAGATTATCTTATTCGCGGCCTACGACTAACTAGTGCTACGGGTTGGGATGGTATCCCCGCAACTGTTATCTACAGTGCTAGAAGCACTCTTGTCCCAGTCATCTGCCACGTTTTCAACCTTGCCCTTACATCTGGATTATTCCCAACGGTGTTCAAAAAGGCCGTTGTGCATCCTATTCACAAGAGTGGGGACAGAAACAGTGTCAACAACTACAGACCCATATCTGTATTATCAATTCTGTCTAAGCTCCTCGAAAAAATATTAAACAGACGTCTGCTGGATTACCTTAGCTCACAAAACATACTCGCAAATAACCAATACGGATTCAGATCAGGCAAAAACACAGAGGATGCCATATTAGAATTGATAGGTTCAGTAGCTGAAAATCTAAACAACAAGGATAAATCACTAGCTATCTTCCTTGATCTTTCCAAAGCTTTTGACACTGTCTCTGTCCCCCTCCTACTCAGTAAACTAGAAAGGATTGGTATAAGAGGCCTACCGCTTAGTTTGTTTAGGAGTTACCTTAGTGGTCGGTCGCAAATAATCAGGATAGGCCACCACACCAGTAAGGAAGCATTCCTCACCTACGGAGTTCCACAAGGTAGTGTCTTAGGACCTACCCTTTTCCTGATCTACATAAACGAGCTATGTAAACTTGATCTTGGAAACTCTAAAGTAATTGCTTACGCCGATGACACGGTTGTTCTGGTTCGTGGCAGTGACTGGAACGAAGCTAGGCTTCAGGCAGAGTCAGCCTTGCGAGTCACTATGAGTTGGCTCACACAGAATTTGCTCACCCTCAACCTAGATAAAACCAGATTCATAACTTTTAGTCCAAGGAAAGCGTCACAACCAGCCCCACCCTTCCGTCTGACAGCTCATGCGTGCCATACAATGAGGACAGCCACCTGTGACTGTCCTGAAATTATGCGCACGGACTCAATAAAATATCTTGGAGTCTGGGTCGATGGCACGTTGACATGGAGTGAGCAAATAAATTCACTGGTCTCTAGGGTAAGAAAATTAATTTATGTTTTTAAGAATCTAAGGACCTCCGCCAATCACTCTACCCTGAGAACTGTGTACTTTGCTCTCGCCCATTCCGTGTTAACGTATTGTATTTCGGCCTGGGGTGGTGCTGGTAAATGTCTTCTGCTGCGCTTGGAGAGGGCGCAGAGGGCAGTTCTTAAGGTAATGGCCTTTAAACCCTATCGCTTCCCTACCACCGAACTGTACACGCTATGGAACCTACCTACAGTAAGGCACTCTTATGTCCTAAGTACACTGTTGCGGCAACATTCAAAATTGTCTTTTGAACCTGAGTTTAGAAGACAAAGACGTAGAACTGACAGAGTCTGCCCGACATCAGTTGTTAAATTGGAAATTGCCCGCCGGCAGTTCATTTTCTTCAGTCCCGTGCTTTATAATAAAGTAAATAAGGTGCTTACTATTTATCCTTGTACTCTGCGAAATTGCAAAAGTATTATTGACAAATGGCTTCATACTCTCACATACGAAGAACTGGAGAATTTAATCAAAAACTAAAGATCTATCTTCCGTTGACATTCACACCAAATACACGTAGCGTGGAGTGTGCTCGTAAGGAGTTTCCGCAAGCACACTCTACTCTTACACCCCACAGACACACACTACCTCACATACAATACTCCCACATGCACAACATCAAGCACTCACCAATTTAATTGTTAGTACTTAAATTTTATACTATTTTAAATTTTTTGCTATTTTATTTTATTTCTTTTTACTATTTTAATTTTGTAATATTTGTTATTGCTCTCTTTTTCACCCACACTGTATTCTGGAACGCTGTCGTCTCCCTCTTGGAGGAGGGCGTTAATAGCTGCGACGCAGTTTTATAACTAATGTAGCTATTTACGTACGAAAAAAATTTGTTAAATGTGTATTTGTTTCAATAAAGATAATAATAATAATAAATAATTCAATACATATATACAAAAACGCACGTCATTTGAGTAGAGAGAAACCACAAAACAAGCTGTTACGATCCATACATACTCAATTAAGGGTACACTAGTCGAAAATTCTTCCATACAAACGTAGTCTGGCTTTTACTCCACTGTTTGACGATGTACGTTCAAAATAAAAAAATATATCAATTTGTCTCATCATTATCTAGCCCTGTATGGAAGCAAAAAAAAAAAAAAAAATTACTTGAAAGTTATGTGCTTCGAAAGTTCCATATTTCAACACTAATTTTAACGCATCTTTGGGCGCAAATAAGTACCATATGAAGAAGGAAAATTGAAAAACAAGAGCGCGCGAGATTTTATAAACAGACCTTTGGATATCATGAAAAAACGACTGAATGTATCTGTTCAAAATAAAATTATTTGCATTGTTGAACTACTAATCTATCCCTGTATGGAGGTTTTTCAATTTTCCTTCTTCTTATGGTACTTATTTGCGCCCAAAGAAGCGTTAAAATTAGTGTTGAAATATGGAACTTTCGAAGCTCATAACTTTCAAGATTTTTTTTTTTTTACTTTTTTGCTTTCATACAGGGCTAGATAATGATGAGACAAATTGATATCATTTTTTATTTTGAACATACATCGTCAAACAGTGGAAAAAAAGCCAGACTACGTTTGTATGGAAGAATTTTCGACTAGTGTACCCTTAAAGTACAAAACTTTGGATTCGTGATTCTATTGGCTATATTGGCGGCTACTTCTGCATGATAGTTAGATTGTGGTTTTATGTGGTAAAAGCTACTTAGCAAGAAAGTTTTTTGAATCACAGTATTTTTCCTTTATTATGTACTGAAAGAAATAATACTAGCTATCCCTCTGTACTGGATAGTCACAAATGGTTCAACAAACAAAAATGTGCCCCATGTTTTGTGGGCTTTCAATTGCGCCCAAGTCTCGTTTAAAACTTATCGTTTTTAACCGACTTCAAAAAAAGGAGGAGGTTCTCAATTCGTCGGAATCTTTTTTTTTTTATGTATGTTCCCTGATTACTGTAAGACGCCTGGACCGATTTGGAAAATTCTTCTTTTGTTTGAAAGGGTATACTTCCCAGTTGGTCCCATAGTCATCAGGTCAGGATCTGATGATGGGATCTTGGAGAAATCGAGGGAACTCTGATGGGATCTTGGAGAAATCGAGGGAACTCCTCAAATATTATAAGCATACATATAGCGATTTTGGTATTTTTATCAACAATGCAATCATCTGCACTCAGAAAGTAACATTTGGTGAAGTGGAACTGGTGAAGAAGACCACAGATGATCAATAGAATTCCTTAATGCTAAGTATGTCATGGGTTATAAGATATCTCGAATAGTTTAACGACTATGATGAAGCAAATACTTATAAATACATAGTGCTGATGAAACTGATCTGATGATGAAGCCGGCAGGTAGGCACTGGTACTCCGAAATAAAACAATATATCCTAGTCGTGTATGGGCTTATTGGAGTCGTCATGAGATGTACTTTGGCCATATATGAATTTTATGGCAATTGGAAGTACCTATCAAAACTAAAAATAGATAAATAAAAAACTTTTTAACAAAAAATCAAACCGACTTCCAAAAAAACACTGCAAAACGAAAAATTACTTTCTTTTCCGAAGTCGGTGTCGAAACACGGAAAAGAATAGGTACCAAAGACACCGACTTCGGAAAAGAAAGTTATTTTTCGTTATGCAGTGTTTTTTAATTTAAGACTTCAAATAGATGGCTTATTTTATTTAGATATTTATCAGTAACGTAAGTAAGATTACAAATATCCATCTGTTAACAGATACTTATTTGTATACTGCCCCATGGGCGCTTTTTTGTGAAAACTTATATTTCTAATAGGACCACAAAAAAATCAGTTAAACAATTAAAACTTCCAACAATGTATTCAAATCAACAATGATCATATCAAAAATACAATTACTGCAATAAAAGGTGTCGTTGGTGGAATAAACAAAGCCAGTTAGTGGCTGTCAAATAGTGCGAAGCAATCAGGCTTGTTGATTGTTTAACACTCAATGTGCTGCGTCTATTGTGTTTGCGACAGGTGTTTTATTATGCATATTTCTTTCGTACCTGTTAGAATGGTTTCAAAGCATAGCAGATATTTTTGTGTCAATAACATAATTATTAAGTAACCTATGTTTTTAATACTTTTTCACATCTTGCCTCACTAGGAAATATCTCACTAATTATCTTTCCTAAACTAAATAACCGCTAATGCAAGATAAAGGCCTTTGAAAAGCCTTTATCTTGCATAAACGGTTATTTAATTTTAAAACATGAGTTTCAGCACTAAACTATAAGGTATCCTAATAAAATGCAACGCAACATCATAAATCCTGTAATAAGGACATGGTGTTCAAATCGCAAAAAAGATGCATTAGAGCTATTACCGGCATAAAAGTAACTGATAGCTGCAAACCTTATTTTGTATTGTTAAAAATAATGACTTTACCTTGCTTGTACATACTTGAGACTGCTTTATTTGTAAAAAAGAACATGCATCTATTCAGAAAAGCATCTGAACATCGCTATAAAATGATTAGACAAGTATATAGACATGAATTATGCGTTCGACCATCAAAGACCGCCTTGATGCACAAAAGCATACTTTGCATGGCCCCAAAAATATATAATAAATTACCAAATGGAATTAAGGACTTAAATATTATTCAATTTAAAAACAAATTAAGACATCTATTATTGGAAAAATGTTACTATATTATTGACAATTTTCTTATTGATAAATTTTAAGTTATTTGACATTGATATTTATTTAATTCTGACATCTTTATTTCCATTATTTGTTTATATGTTTACTCAATTGTTAATATTTTGCTTGTTTTTTTTTTGCTCTGTCTTGATTTATGTTGTGTTTCGTGGTAATTATTTTATTTTAATATGTTATTCTTTTTTATGCTAATTACTAATGATGTGAATGAGTGTACACCTTTAAGGTAGATTTTTGAGGAACTAATTATTTATTAATAACATCTCATGTAAAATGTACCAAAAATCACACTAATAAATGAATTTTGAATTTTAAATTACCATTCCGACGCCAAAGTTTATAAAATTAAATCCTTGAAAAAAACTGTCACAAAAGCTCAGAAAACCGAAGGCTGAAGCCACCTTATTTATATCCATCCGGTTATACGTTCATCCGCATATAAAACAAACATAATTATTTAACCATGTTTTTGACGATAAAGTCGTACCGAATCGGTAGCAGCTAAAACATATTTTATTTAGAGCCTTCTGATGTTCGGTCGATGGTCGGGCGAAGTTTGGTGCGAGCGAAATCAACACATTACACCGGTGCTTTGGCGGACGCGGCACAAGCAGCTGGTACTACCACACACTAACTATTTACCTGTAGTAGCTACCAGCCAGTTAGCTACTATAACGGCCAATAAAAGTTTATGTGAATTTCGCACTTAAAAGTTCTAAGACAAAGATTTTTCTCGATGTAGGTCATGAAATTTTAATATCGCTTGAAAGTTTTAAAAGTGCGGCTAGAACAAAATTACTAAGGTAGAGGTACTTACCTACAAGCCTTTATTATTCATTATTTAAAGAATGTAGTTACCTATTTTAATGTAGGTATGAAGTTTTTATCAAATATGTACATATATATGTACTTCGATTCTTTTATCTATTGTGGATAGTAAGATCATAAATTGTAGCTGATGTTACCTATATATTAATTTGACTGTATATATAACAGACTAAACATCGATTTCATCTATTTTTTTGTCGCATGCTCAAAAGATTGAGATATAATAATTAGGTATACTCGCAGCAGTCAAAGACTGTCTTTATTTTTACCCGACTGCCGAAGGAGGGTAATGTGTTTATCAGTCTATGTATATGTATGTATGTAGGTATGTATGTATGTAAGTATGTATGTTTGTTCCTATGTGGCGTTCTAGAGACCAAACGCGTTGGCCGATTTTGATGATTCTTACGTCCATCGATTCGTCTTAATCCTGCGAGTGTCACTTGGCTACATAAAATTGGAAAAAATAAAAATGGCGGATTTTGGGCGCCATTTTGTGGGGAATAATTTTTTTTTCTTCCAAACCCATCTTGTGGGGTATCAAAATAAAGGATTTTAAGAGGCAATTTCAAAAATATATAACACTTATATGTATAAATGTACCTATTTCCAAAAAAAAATAACTAAAAAGATGTAAATAAAAAAAGTTAATTAAAAAAATCAAAAAACCCGACTGCTTAAAAAGGAAACTAAAAAGACGTAAACAAGAAGAAAATCATGCTGTGCAGTCGGAGGATACATATTCGCGAGCTGGCGGACCAAAACCAGATGTATCCTCCGACTGCAAAGCATGATTTTCTTCTTGTTTACGTCTTTTTAGTTTCCTTTTTAAGCAGTCGGGTTTTTTGATTTTTTTAATTAACTTTTTTTGAGGACATACGATCATTCAGTGGAATATTTCCTTAGTTAAAAATGTTTGGTATATACTAGTGCGTACATTTTTTTTATTGTTACGGGTTGGAATATCTTTATTGGAGTTCCTCCGCCCAGACTTTGGGTTTGAGGGGTCTGTCAGACTTCTACTGACTAAAAACAACACCCCGGTGTTCCATCTTACACCTACGCCGTTTGTCGCGGTAACGTACGATCTTAAGTAACACTAGTTCGTACCTACGTTAAGTAAATAAATGTAATCCTAACCAATTTATGAGTCTCAGCAGTGTGAGAGATTATTCATAAAGACTTATTACGTGATACGTAAATAATAATAATAACATTCGCTCCAAAATAATAATATTCAATATTCTCCCCAGCATTGGAACCTAAAAATTCAAGAGCTTTACAAATTCGTGCGCAGACGGAATACGAAAAATGTGCTTTTGAACGTTCCTTGGTACTGTCGCACCGAGGACAGCGCATGAGAAGGTTCCCATCGGATTTTGCTGAATGTGCAAGATGTGCTGAAGGAACGGTAAAATGTTTATAATAGCTGTTGAGTACTTATAAAGCAGATCTGGGGAACTTAAAAAGTTGAACATACTCCATTATATTTTTTGGTGATTAATTCATTTCACCTTAAAGGTATATTCTGCAGATAAAATGGAGATAATTTAATTATTTTGAGCGAAGATTCGAATCTTAATCTTCAGCTATGTAGAGAACTCCATACTTATAATAAGAAATCACTTACTATGTCACTTGTTGTGTTACTGAATCTTTTTCCATTCATAAGTAATACAAGTTTATTGAACTAGTAATCTTAAATTCAAATCTGCCGACCATTTAGTTAAAACATTTCAAAAACCAATATTAAATCATCTGATAAAATAATCTAGAGGCGTCCTGCTTTCAATTTGTTTTCAGTAAAAAGTCCGAGAGAGTCGCTTAGAGCTGTATAAAAAACTTAACCACCTTTTGATGCCATTCAGCTATATTCTAATGGAATATTTTCTCATAACGTGGCAACGCAAATTTTCTCAAAAAAATTAGTTTACCGCTTTGCCTACTCTTTTGAGCGATCCAAAACTTTTTGGGTCGGTACGGTGTTATGACTATTCAAAAGTGCTGGTATTTATCTACCTTAATGTAGATAAGTAGGTTTGAAGGTAGTATTAAAAATGAAACTATTGTTTTGTTGAAGAAGTTTTTGAGTGTATATATCGCAGGGATATGATGAAAACAGGGAATTGATCAAATCTCTCTAAGAGCGAGCGTAGCGAGCTCGGGAGCTTAGGGCACCCCGACACGGACAGGTTAGGTTCGAAGGGGATGACGGGAGCTGAAGTGAGCGAGCAAAGCGAGCGAACTCAGCTCCCGTCATCTCCTTCGTGTTAGGTTACTTTAGACCCTGCATACAGAAATAGGAGCCCCGCGCAGCGGGGCTCCGTCGGCTCTGCCACACAAATACTAATTCAACGTACAAAATAAACCTTTAAATTACTACAGAAAAGTTATTTTTGTCATTTCACTGAACCAATTTTGCTTAGAGATTTGATCAATTCCCTGTTTTCATCATATCCCTGCGACATATATACAAACTTTACAGTAATACAGACATTTTGATATGATTATTTTATAGAAACAAAATTTGTGTACAGGACTATTTCCCCTCTCACTCCTCATGATCTTATATCCTTTCCCATTGAAAGTCTGCCGCCTATTTCAGCTAGCATAGCCAATACCTACTCAACATTTGCCACTCAGTCCATCTGGCAACTTAACAAACTTAACACGTGCCATCTGTATCATTTAGGTTTACACAACACAATTTAAGATGAAGCCACAGCGTCTCACTAATTTACTGCAAATGTTGTTAGGTGCGAGAATGTGCCGGCGAGACAGCGAGCAAAGTGCTAAACAAACTAGCTAGCAAACAGCTGTCAAGTTGCTTAGCAATGTGGAGATTAAGAGAGAGTCCAAAGACGAAGATACTCCTAAAGTCCCACTGCATCGTGGACGTATGCAACCGCAGACGGAACAAGAGGTTCGGAACTTTGCTCATATTTTAAACCAGCCGCGAGTTTAATGACCAAAGTACGACAAACTACTATGATTGTTGTTTTTGATGCTAGATAATAGTATGATAAACGGTGCTCGATTTTTTATTGTTGTGTAGTTGCGTGAAGTCGAGCGTTTAAAAATAATTTAAAAAAGTTAAAGACGTACTTTAGCATCAGCTAAAAAATTATGTTTAAGTTTCTCTAGAATATAGCAGCAATAGTTGGAATACTTATGAAGAGGCATTTTATTGTAAACCACGCTTGCAGCTACCAACAATACGAATTATTGTCAAAATACATTATGATGTTGACAATAAGTATTCTCAAAGATTTATTTTAATTCTTCCCTGTAAATAACGTATATGTCTCGTTTACTAAAGTGTAGATACGTCTTTGTTTACAACAAGAAATAAAAAATATTTTGGCAATAACCGTTATTCTAGGTGCAAGAAATATGCCACGCAGAAAAACAGAGAGCCGAACAAATCTCCCGTTTAAAGGCTTCGAAATATTTGGAGCGAATGGCACATGACAAATATTTCTTAACTGCCTTATTTAAGGACGAACGACTGCTCTCTGCCAATAAACAAGGATCACTAAATCTGCAAGAACTGGCCAATAACGCTCTAGCCGATGTGGAGAAACGACAAGTACGCTCACACTATCTAACTTAATAAAATTAACCTCTGACCCGTTGACCCATAAAATATAATACGTTGCACGCCGCCATTCTTTAAAAACGGCCGCTATATTGAAATATAGCACTTGTTCAGATTGAAATCCAATCCTGTAGTTAATTCGGTGTTCACAAAATTCACGGCATAGCTGTAAGCTTAATTGAATACAACGGTATTTTTGGAACAAAATATGACACGACAACTGAGTATTATATGCCAGCATTATTTAGAAGATTTTTTGTGTTGTCTGTGTTTTCATCTAGTCTAATTTTAGGGTTCCGTACCCAAAGGGTAAAATCGGAACCCTATTACTAAGACTCCACGATCCATCTGTCTGTCTGTCCATCTGTCACCAGGCTGTAACTTAAGAACCGTGATAGCTAGACAGTTGTTATTTTTTACGGATGATGTATTTCTGTTGCCGCTATAACAACAAATGCTAAAACATAATAAAATAAATATTTAAGTGGGGCTCACATACAACAAACGTGATTTTATTGCCGATTTTTGCGATAGTGGTACGGAACCCTTCGTTGGCCAGTATTTTTTTCATACAGATATTATCATTTAAATTGCATGAGCTTGTCACGTGCCGTCAGAAAAGCTGAAAGACATGATTCAGATTTTTCTTAAGTGAGCTTTGTAAATGATGGTTGTTTATTTCATCTAAATCAGGCTGTTTTACGTGAACGTAGGTCGCTGTACGCAGCTCGCGCTCTAGAGGCTGCCGCGCGTGCTCGCCTGTCACGAGCACGGAAGGAGCAATTGACGCGCACGCAATCGCAACACGCTACCGATGCATGTCACCTCACACAGACAACTCAATCCATCTACGAAGATCGAGACACCGTCAAGTGTCTAGAACAAGCCGAGTTCGCAATGGAACAAATAACAAGCAAGCCAGCTAGTTTATTACCGGGAAAAGATAAATTCCTGCAAAAGCTATACGATATAGTTGGAAACGCTTTCCTGGACTAGGTAGGTTCATTTCTGTATATTATTATAAATTGTGTAGCCATGGGAAGTTTAATAGAGCTTGTTTGCCAAGTTACGTAGATCGTGAAAATATTCTCTTATTTTATGTTCAGAAACATTTTCGAGAAAGTATTCTCCTGGGCATGTCGGTGTCCCGGGAGCCGAGCCGCGACTCCGTGCTGCGAGTGCGACCGCCCGCTCCGCCCCGAAACGCTAAGTAATTTTAGTATTCGACTTATTCCTGCAGTTTTCTTAATAGCCTCCGGAAAGAAATTTGGTGTTGTTGGACGTTTTTAGAAGCCGGAATAATTTTTTATGAAAATGTGTTGAATTTATTCTTTCAAACCAATTTCATAAAGGAATCTTCATTCAAGGGGTTCATTTATACGCGACGCATTTATGGTTTAATTTTTTTTTTTTTTTATCTAATCCTACTTGAATAAATTAAAGCACACTGGTCCCTCGTAATACATCCATGTATAAGTACTAGACTGATTAAATATTACGTAAGTTTACCTTGACCTAAATTTCTTTAATTCAATCGACCTTTTATCTGCGACGTAGCTTAGCCAGCAGTATTCTCACCCTAACGTTTATGTAATTTAATGTCCGTGGTGGCTTATCTCTTCCTTTATATGCTTTTATATAACCTGTCACCTAAAATAATATGGGGTTTTCGGAATGTGGGTCTTTACGTATTTTTATTATACCACTTTATTATTCAGATTAAATAACCATTTTTTGACCTGGTTAAGGCTGTGAGAATCCGGTGAATGCAAGACGCACAGGACTGGTCGATGTGGCGACGCTTGGGGGAGGCCTATGTTCAGCAGTGGACGTCTTTCGGCTGAAATGATGATGATGATCAATATTTTTTATTTTCAGTGATGAGGTAGGTCAATTAGTTAGTTTTTAAACTGGTACAATCTTAAAAAAAAACCATTTAGTAAATTTTTGTAAGTGTCTCAAAGCTTTTTTTAGCTATATGTGAAAATGTCTATCAAATCTCTTGAATGAATTAGTTTTTTTAAATAGAATTCAATAACAAAGATCTTTGGATAATGGCTTAGCGTGGCAATGAACTATAGCTATGAACCGTACAGAGAAGGTCACTATGTCGTTATTTTTTAGCACTAAAGTAGGAAATTAATTGACTTGCTGAGTGTGGTTGGCCGTGACTTTGGTCGGCCCTAATCCCATACTAAATACGTTGTTACCAAGTGGCTAACAGCCTCAACCCCATTCTAAATGTGTTGTTACCATCATCATCATCATCATCATATCAGCCGAAAGACGTCCACTGCTGGACATAGGCCTCCCCCAAGCGTCGCCACATTGACCGGTCCCGTGCGTCTCGCAACCAGCGGATCCCCGCAACCTTCACCAGGTCATCGGTCCACCTAGTGGGAGGCCTTCCAACGCAACGTCTTCCGGTTCGCGGTCGCCACTCCAGAACCTTTCTGCCCCATCGGCCATCCGTTCTGCGAGCAATGTGCCCTGCCCACTGCCACTTGAGTTTGGCAATTCTTCGGGCTATGTCGGTAACCCTGGTTCTCTTGCGGATCTCTACATTTCTGATTCGATCACGCAAGGAAACTCCGAGCATAGCCCTCTCCATTGCCCTTTGAGTGACTGTAAGCTTTCTGATGAGGCCCATTGTAAGCGACCACGTCTCAGAGCCATATGTCATCACTGGCAACACACACTGGTCATAGACTTTCGTCTTGAGACACTGTGGTAAGTTGGACGAGAAGATACCGCGCAACTTCCCGAACGCTGCCCAGCCGAGTCGGATTCGACGGTTGACCTCTTTCTCGAAGTTGGCCCTACCCAATTGGATCGTTTGTCCAAGGTAGACATAGTCGCCCACAACTTCGAGTGTAGAGTCTCCGACCTTGATAGGAGTGGGTGTAACATGGGCATTCAACATCACCTTGGTTTTGTCCATGTTCATCCTAAGACCCACTCTTTCGGAAGATCTACTGAGATCATCGAGCATTGTACTGAGGTCCTCCATGGTCTCAGCCATAACCACTATATCGTCGGCAAACCGAAGGTGAGTGATGTACTCGCCATTGACGTTGATGCCTAGCCCTCTCCAGTCCAGAACCTTGAAGACATCCTCCAGTGCAGCAGTAAACAGTTTCGGAGATATGACGTCTCCTTGTCTCACACCTCGCTGCAGAAGGACTGGTTCCGAAGTCTGATCCTGAAGTCGAACTGGCATGGTGGCGTTTTTGTATAAACACTTCAACACTTCGATGTACCGGTAGTCAATTTGGCACCGTTGGAGAGACTGCAATACAGCCCAAGTCTCGATTGAATCGAAGGCTTTCTCGTAGTCCACAAACGCTAAGCAGAGAGGCAGGTTGTACTCTTCGGTCTTCTGTATAACCTGGCGCAGCGTATGTATGTGGTCTACGGTGCTGAAGCCCTTACGGAATCCGGCTTGTTCGGGAGGCTGGAAATCGTCAAACCTGCGCGCGAGACGATTCGTGATGACTCTTGAAAACAGCTTGTAGACATGGCTAAGAAGTGTGATGGGCCTATAGTTCTTCAGCCGGGCATTGTCGCCCTTCTTGAAGAAGAGTACCACCACACCCCTGCACCATGCCTGTGGCGTTTTGCCCTCGAATATGACGGAATCAAACAGCTTCTGAAGGGTCTTAAGAACCGGTTTTCCACCCGCCTTCAGGAGTTCAGCCGTAATTCCGTCGTCACCCGGTGCCTTGTTGTTCTTAAGCTGTTTCAGAGCCATCCTAATCTCATACAGGCTGACGTCCGGAATGTCTTCGGTATAGTGTCGGGTCAATCTAGCTCTAGGGTCATTCGCTAGATTCGCGACGGGTTTACTGGTTGATGTGTACAGCTGCCCATAGAATCTCTCGATCTCCCTCAGAAGCTCTGGTTTGGCGGAAACGATCCTGCCATCATCGGTCTTCAGTTTCATGAGCTGGCTTTGCCCAATAGACAGATCTCTTGCAAAGACCTTGGAGCCCTTATTCCGCTCAATCGCGTCTTTAATACGCTCAGTATTAAAGCGGCGGAGGTCGCTTTTCAAGGATTTTGAGATCCGTCTATTTAGCTGCCGGTATTTCAACGCATCGTCTGAAGACTGCAGGATCATCTCACGCCTCTCCTTCATTAGCTTGAGAGTAGGATCAGAGAGCTTTTTGTTCCTTTTTGTACGGCGGGTCTTGAAAAACTTAGACCCAACCGTATGGACAGCTTCCACGAACCCGTCATTGTATTCGTCCACTGAGCTTCCTAAGCACTCGAAACGATTCTGGAGTTTGATCTGAAAGCTCTCGGGGTTTTGGACCTGGATCTGTGCTGGACGGAGCGTGGACTTCATCAGTCGAGACCTTTCAAGCTTGACATTAATGTCCAATGTGCCTCTTACCATGCGGTGATCGCTCCCGGTTTTCACCGAATTGATCACAGAGACATCATTGAACATTTGCTTCTTGGTTGACATGATGAAGTCGATCTCGTTTTTAGTTGCACCATCGGGGCTTTGCCAGGTCCACTTCCTGTGCTCACGCTTTTTGAAGAAGGAGTTCATCATGTAGAGGCCCTCCTTCTCCATAAAACTGGCTAGTAGGTGACCCCGGTGGTTCCGACGTCCAACTCCAAATTGCTCCACTTGCAGCTCATCCTCGTCTCGTTTGCCCAGTTTCGCGTTGAAGTCCCCCATGACAACGGTGAAGTGAGTTTTGAAACCATGCATGGCTGTAGAGATATCCTCATACATGGCCTCTACCTCGTCGTCGGAGTGTGCCGAGGTTGGGGCGTAGACCTGTATGACCTTCAGCGAATATCTTGCGGATATTCTGAGTATAAGGTACGCCACCCTGGTCGACACACTCTCGATCTTCACCACGTTGTTCACAAAGGACTTGTGGACGATAAACCCGACACCACCTTGCGACTGCCGGTCACCCTCTCGGAAATAGAGCAGGTTACCGGATTTGAGGATTATCGAGTCCTCTCCCTCTCTTCGGACTTCAGATAACCCTATAATACTCCATCGTAACCTGCTCAATTCCGCCTCGAGTTCGGTTATCTTCTCGTCGGTCCGGAATGTTCGCGTGTTATAAGTTGCCAGGTCCAGTCGTCGGTGTTTATTGGGGTAGCCGGGTCCACTCCGGGGATTCTTCGCACCTCTTGCCACGCCATCGCCTCGACCGCTACCGTAGCCGAGGGTAGACGGGCTGCCGGGCACTCGGGGCCGTTTTTTATGTGTGCTATTCATTTGGTTTGGGGGGGTTTGCCATAATCGCCACGCTTGGCAGGCGGGTTGGCGATCGCAGTTAGTTGTTAAAGTGCACAGAGAACGCTGCTGCCCATTCTCTGGTATGTCCCTTAGTCGCCTCTTACGACACCCACGGGAAGATATGGGATGGTGAAATTCTTTACGTCCGTCACCACACGGTACAAAGTTGTTACCAAATGGCTGTGAAATCTAAAACTATAGTTTGTTCTCAGGGTTCGCCTGCGTACCCTGGAACGTTCACTGACGATGAGTACACGAGCTTCAGAACGCTGTTACTTGTTACAGGAGCTGGCTCGTCTCAATGTTGACACTAAGCAACCTTTAAAAACCAGAGTCTACGCCTCCAAATGTCAAACCGGTAAGACACTTTCAGTAGAACGGAATTTATCACCTTGTTAGCACTAAAATACTCGTGCCACACAAATTTATAGCCCAGTGAACGGGTTGTTGATTCGAGGAAATAAATTAGCCTCCCTCCAACGAATGAATGTCTTTTTATTCTTAAATTGTTTGATTTCCGTCGAAAATATTGACTCAAAGTCCCCTCCGTACCTGCAGTCGTTTTCTCTTTGCTCTCTTAAGATAATTCACTTTCAAGTATAGATTCTAAAGTCGTGTTAGCTTAGACGAGAGTTCGAGAGTACGGGAAGCGTGGTAACATAGGTACGTCAAGCCCATTCGTATACGGTAAGTAGATTGAAACGCAGCTCAAGCCCGAAATCACAGGTCTACACTGAAGGCATTAAAGTAATGAATAAACTTCACAACGTTATACACACAAGAACATGAGAATTTATTTTTATTACGTTATACGAGTTTTATTCATAACTGTTATAGTACACATGCATAAAGAGTATGTGGTCTGTTTAATTAATAATGGCAGACACACAAAAGAGTGAATCAATTAAACAAGTAATTATTCGATTCAATGATTCGCTGTATTCTGAGCTTTCAGATAACATCTTGAACATTATTGCTTATTCTAATTACGAGTGACCTGTCACAACTTTGTCACTTTGATTTATACTGACTGCAGTGGGTAGTACAAATTTAGAGGACGCTCCGTGACTTTGAATTGATTCGTGAGCTTTGATTTCGAGATACACCCCTTTAGATAGTATTAGGTTTGGTCTAAGTTCGTCGGAGGAGATGAATGCTTGGCTTCTATACATCTGTTATACCATTTACAGTAGTGAATATGGTTCTCCAAGCGTACCATAGACAGCTCATAGATGCCTTTTTCATGTCGGTAGGAAGATTCTAGTGTGAATATAACACATTAACAATACCTTGCACTGCACTGCCTCTCGATTCATCTCTATGTATTATTAAATCAAATTTTCCTTTGGCACCGGCCTCTATGTTTATAATTATTAATAACTAGCTAAGCCCGCGGCTTCGCTACCATCAACTGCCTACCCTACCCTACTTACCTTCCTGCCTACCATTTTTTAGGGTTCCGTACCTCAAAAGGTAAAAAAGGAACCCTTATAAGATCACTTTCTTGTCCGTCTGTCCATCTGTCCGTGTGTCCGTCTGTCCATCTATCCGTCTATTTGTGTGTCATCACCGAATTTTTTCAAGGGATATTCTTTCGCGGAGAATCTTAACACCGCTATTCAGAAAATCGAATATGGAGCTCAACTGTCGGAGTATCTGAATTGCGTGTGTTGTGATAATTTTACTTCTTGAACCCTTTAAATTCATCGAAATTTTGAAAGATAGACTCGATTGCGATGATATAAAAACTAAGTAATATTTCAAGTTACGCACAATTTTATGTATAAAAGTTATCTACATTGGTTACGTACATTTTACGTGATGCGTGCAAAAATAAACAGATAACAGTTAAACCGCCATACAGACAAACAAATGTTTTTCCAAAAATGCTGGAAATCGGTTCTGTTGGTTATTCTTTAACATCCTGGATATTATTTTTGGAAAAAATTCGTAAAAAATGCTACTTTTCTACATATTTATTATATGTATAGATCTTGTTCCGTTAATATGCAAGTCGGACCCGCGCACGGTGGGTTCCGTACCATTATCGCAAAAAACGGTAAAAAAATCACGTTTGTTGTATGGGAGAACCATTTAAATATTTATTTAATACTGTTTTTAGTCTTTGTTTTATAGTGGCAACAGAAATACATCATCTGTAAAAAATTTAACTGTCTAGCTATCAAGGTTCATGAGATACAGTCTGGAGAAAGACAGACAGACGGACAGTGGAGTCTTAGTAATAGGGTCCCGTTTTTACCCTTTGCGTACGGAACCTTAAAAATCTTGTTGCTTAATAATAACAAGAAACTTAAGTTTATTTTAAAAGAATAGTTTACATAAAAGTTATTAAAACATAATATAACATCACGTGATCACGCTCATATTTCCTGATTTGTGTATTTGTGTATGCCAATAACGATTAAAAAAGAGATAAAAAAGAACAAAGAACGACAATAAATTAAAATGTAATTTTATTGTAATATAATTATTTACGTATTTGAGTACCTGATCAAGTTAAATGTTTTTATTCTTAATCAATAAATAATCAAATTTAACTCAAAAACAGATGAACCAAGGTGTATACAAATGTGACTCCGAGCTGCTGCTGAATAATTCCAGATAGAAAAACACAATAACATTGTTTGACACGAGAATCGAAACCCAGGGCTTCACGCTCAACAGTGGCGTTCACGACCAACGAGGCAGTATTAGGTTATTAATAAGTTCTAAATTCAACAGAGGCTCGCTCATCCAACCAGCATCCATGGCTCCTAAACGCTCTATTCCTCATGGCTCGCTGTCACCTCCTGCAAAACAATCGCCCTGAAACTCGTGCGGTCCTGTTAGAAGCAGCTGGCCTCGCTCGTTCCTACGGCTACCATGAAGTTGCCGACTTCTATGACACAGTAAGCTCCTTAAAACTTTGAGCACATTGTTTTAATTAGAAATTTCATAGCGTAGAGAATATTGTTGGACGTTTAAGCCAGTTAGACGGCTGTTGTGCTATAGTTTCTAAGCTAAACTATATTGCCTTGTGGCTCTTGAAGCGTACCTTAATCTTTGTATTTTTAAAGGATTGTTTGACTTTGCTTTGTTTTAAATATTCTATGAAACCTTTTATTATAATGGCCCAGACATTTTGAAGTTAAAATCTGTCGTACTTATTCAAATAGACTCTAAAAGAAATTCAATACAAACAAGTCTGATATACAACAAAAAGGACAAAAATCCATTGCCCTAAAGTCGTCTCGTAATTCGCTTTTGATAAGCTAATTGCTACATGGCGGACCGAAGCCGGACAAGTCTGAAAGTATCAGAAAATAAAAGAAAACGGTAAACATTTTTAAAACTTCAAGCTAATTTCTGTCCAGTGAATTTTATGCTACTATTTTTGTATACGAAATACTTTTGCCGACGAAAATATAATGTGCGATTGTGACCTTAGTTTTGTTTAGACAGATTTTATCATCACAAATAGCCGCTTTATTATGAGGTTTTATTAACGACCAAATACAGGATTAAAATAAGGGTATCGCAGGAGTAAAATTATTCTGGGGTCTGTTAAATCGCCAATCAACATTCATACAGATTGAAATAGGAATAGCATTTGTAAGGAGTATAAGTGCCACGGAAAAACCGCGTCGTTTAGGCCGGGCATGGTCAAAATTGGAAGTATATTTTACAAAATGACTCCAGTCTAACCATCATTTTAGTGCTTAGCAAATCAACAACCTGAACGAAACCTTACTATTAAAAAAATAAAACACAAAACCAAATAACCAAACATTTATTTACCAGTGTGTGAACGTATCATTGGAAGGCGAAGTCCTTGCTGCAGCTGCTCCTCTGGAGAAACGCGAGAAGGAGCTGGTCAGCTTGATGCAAGACGATGACCTACGATCAGCTGCCCAAGATCTCTTCAAACGGATGTCTCTCATACTAGCGTCCAGGTCAATATTATTTACTTATTGCTGCGAAAAGGAGTCATTTGTGAACTTTCAATTTAAAGAATCAATATAAATAAATAAATAAATTTATTCATAAACTTAGGACTAGATACATTAACACGACAAGCGGTTAAGTGAGACAAGCATTAAAGTTCTTTATCTAGTTAGTGGGTGCAGTACTGTCCTTCTAGATAGGAGATGAAATCACCTGTGTTTAGAAGAAACAGATTGCGATCCCCTGTCGATAAAATAAGGTTTGACTTAAATCATGAACATGCTTTCATTATTAAAATCAATCAACAAAATAAAAAGCAATATAATTGTAATTAAATTAAAAATTTAGGTACTTAATCGAATGTCAGTTATGAATTAATAATTAATAAAATAAATTACAATAATCAAACAACAAAAATAAAAAATTATATAAAAATTATGTTCAGAGTGATTGTGAGTATTGTATTTGTATTAGTATAGTGTGTGTATGTTTTCTATGTTGTGTGTGGTGCGTGTTTGTGTTAGCTTGATCATTTCTTTAAGAGTTCTTCTGTTTCAATGTAATTAAGGTTCAGTAAATAGGAGCGAACAGTCTTTTTGCAGATACTATATTTCAATCCGTAAATCTTGAGGTCTTTTCGGCGTTTAAAGAGTTTCTTAAAAGGTGTACTCTTGTGTTGTAGTAGGACTATTTGTATAATAAATTGTTGTCTTACATTGAGTAGCTTGCATGATTTATAGAGTTTGGTCGTTGGGAAGAAAATTGGTCTGAACGTAGCCACTTTTAGAATAGCTCTGTGTGCTATCTCCAGAGGTTTGAGTATGGTCTTTGCAGCACCACCCCAGCAAGAAATACAGTAAATAAGGATTGACTGGCAAAGAGCAAAGTAAACGTTTCGGATAATTGAAGGGTTGGCTACATGACGCAGAGTTTTAAAAATATAAATAAGCTTGCGTATGCGACCAGTAAGGGCATTAATGTGTGACCCGAAATTAAGGTTTTTGTCCAGAACTACTTCAAGATATTTAACTTGTTCCACTGAGGTTATGGTAGGACATTGACAATTAATTTGAGATTGTGTGAAACAAGAATGGGCTTTTATACAGATTGGCGTTTTTGGTTGGAAAGTATTATTGATAGAAAAAGTAATAAAGTTAGTTTTATTGGCATTGAGAGTTAAAGAGTGAGATGAAAGCCATTTAAGGGCAGAATTAAAGCCGTCTTGTGCAGTTACTTGGAGGTCCGACCAAGAGTTTGCGGTGAAAGTAATGGCAGTATCATCTGCAAATGAAACTATTGACGCTTTTGTAATTTGAAGATTGCAGAGGTCGTTAATAAAAACAAGAAAGAGGGTGGGTCCCAAAATGCTTCCCTGAGGCACGCCGTATTGAATGGGTAGCTCGATACTTTTGTGATTGTCTAAAGTAACAAATTGTGAGCGGTTGGTAAGATAGCTCTCGAACAGATCCAATGGGGCTCCCCTGACACCCAAACCTTGAAGCTTGAGTAGAAGAGCAAGATCCAGAAAGACGGTAAGAACTCTTTTGTTAGCATTCAAGTTTTCCACTATGTTATTGACTAACAAGTGGACAGCATCACAGGTGGATTTATTCCTACGGAAGCCAAATTGTTGCGGTGATAAGAGTTTGAAGTGCTCGAGGTAGTAAACTAGCCGCTTGTTTATGAGGCGTTCAAGCACCTTAGAGAAGGCATTAAGAACAGCAATCAGGCGGTAGTTGTTTGGCAAGCTCCCGTCACCACCCTTGAAGATAGGATGGATAATTGCCTTTTTCAAAAGAAGAAGGGGAGGTAAAAAAGGAAACCGAAGTACACAAATAAACTTTATTTGATTTTGTTTGATTGGATAGAAGGAAATTTGAACCTTTTATTTTTTTTATTTATTCTAAGCTTGGTACAAAAATATCATGTTCTCATATCTCCCAGCCTATAATATATTGTTGGAATAATCCTTTCATTTCATTGTAACAACGCTCATTCATCATTACTTAAATCAAAAGACAAACGAATCAAATCTCCAAATCTACGCCCCTAAATCACCGATCAAGTCGTTACCACTAATTGACAATTATCGGCCTAATACACACGCGAACTGTTCTCAGTCACTATGAGACGGCCTCATACATGGCGCATGACAGCATTTCAAACCAAAATAGATTGATACAGATGGTCGGCTACATACAAAGTGTTAAAACGTAGGTGCATTTCACGATTGCAAGCGCGCTTGTGAGTGTCTTGCTACCATGTATGGTACGCTCCACCGGAGAGGTCTAATGTGCAGATGTACTTGCGCATATATGGGTTCCTATCAGAGCGTGATTGAATGGACCTGTGCAGTTCTTGAAATATGCGGTATGTAGTTGACCTGCGCTGCGTTTACTAAGGCACTCATCGCTCCCTCCTCAATGCGTCGGTGCTTTTTTGATGGATCATAGAGATTAAAAGTGTGGAGAGCTTGTTTCAAAAACCAAAAAACAAGTTGCTATTCGCATTCTCAACTAGACTCAATAGTGAACCTCACTAGTCACCTCTCCGAAAGACCAAAGGCTCTATAGCTTACATTTGGGGTACCTTAAGATTTCTGTAGTACGGCTAAGTACAAGGCGTCTTTGTGACCTTCTGTTATATTTCATTCTGTGCCCTCGACCAATTAATCTTATCTGGTGTTGATTACAGGCGTTTCTCGATAATGCCCGGTGCTCGGGTTGAAGACAGTGCACAGAGCTCGGCCCGAGGTGCCAATAGAAGGATATCTATCATGCCGAGAGCTGCAATGCCATCTATGATGGCCAGAAGGACGCAACATCCTTTGGGCTTCCAGGATTTTGATTTCTGATTCATGTTTATAAATAGAGATTCACCAATAAGGCACCGGCGTATTAAACGTTATAGAAGATGATTAACTATGCAAAATATCACAGTTTTATAGGAACTTACACAAATATTTTATAGATAAATATTTGAAACCTGTGGTCTAGTGAAACTTTTATTTTAAACTGCTCAACAGCAAGGGATTATTATAACCACTAGTAATAGATAAGACAAACAAGCCTCTCAATTATATCTTCTGAAATTGTTACTCAAGTCTTCCAAAGATACTCTCCATAATATTTCAACAAAAGTATGTTAAAAATGGTAAATCCAAATCCTTAAAATTATGCGAGTATGAAGAGAGTGGGATACATTAAACATTTGAAAAAAAAAGGGCACGAGGATTTCCACTTGGAAACTTTTACATCCAATATAATATTAATGAACCTGTCGCGAATAATAAGGCTTTAATTTTGTATTTAAATATTTTATGATACACTTTTTTGCCTTGCAATGAAATCTAACTTGATGATGGCATTATTTTGTAATTAGCCTGGATCTTTTATACATTATTCGGTTTGATATTCTCGTATTAAATTTAATTAATTTCAAGGGACTTTCATTATTTTCTTGATATTTACTAATTCCATTTATTTAAAACGGAACATTTTACTTGAAGTTATTTGTGCAAAAATGTTTCAACATATTCATAGGTAGGTGTATCTTAAAATGATAGGTCCTTGTAGTAAGTGATAGTATAATTTTCTTGAATAGCGCAGTGGTGGCCCAGTCGTAACGGCCGTGACTCACAAGTTGTATTTCGTGGGTTCGAGCACAGGCAGGCTCTTTACTTTGTATACGTTATTTCATCACCACTGCTCTCAAAACGATGAAGGAAAACATCGTGAGGAAACCAGAATGGAACCAAAAATTTGAAGACACTTGATATCCACCAACCCGCATTGGGCCCGCGTGGTGGATCACGGCCTATTCCCTCTTACAGAGAGGAGGCCTGTGGGAACATTAAAAGGCTGATGAAGACAGTTTTCTTTTATTACAAAATGCGCTGGTGGTAAGCTTACGAGTTTGTCCTGCATGTGTGTTTACAAACACAAATCTCATATAAGTTACTACTTTTATAGCAGTTATTCTTTTAAAGCTAAACCTCTCTGTTAGACCGTAACGTGTTCGACTTGCTTCATCGCTTTCAGAAAACACCTTTGCTGTCCGGAATACACATGATTGGGCACTGTTTTTGAAAAACTGTTCTTATATCTTATGTGTTATATTTTTTATTTAACTTCATTTACAAAGTTAGTATGTACCCTCATAATCCTAAAATAAAATCATTGAACAACACACTTTTTTATTTGTAGTACCACCTTTGAATTAAAATACCGCATTGATTGCTGTTTTAATTTTGGCTAACCAATAACCCTAGTTACATAACATTTGAAGGGATATTAATTAATCTTTGCATTGATCCGTCTTTTAGAAACCTTGACATGTCAAAACTACATAGTGTGATTACGAAAAAAGGACAGGGCTATTTGTTTTTTATAGCTACCTCTCTCTCTCACAGTGGAACCATGATAGTTTTGACAGATCATGGTAAGGCTCCTATAAACTGTATGTATTATATTTAGACATTATCTTTGGCTCGTGAATGCTGTCATTGCATTATGAGTTAATGCAATCATTAACTAATCAACACGCAATCAAACTTTTAACAGCGATCACAAAATCATGTGACACTGATTATACATCAGTTCCGTTCAGTTAAATAAACAACATACATTAGTCATCACTTTAATTGATTGACATTCGATTTAGCGTCGCGTCGCGTTATCAGCTCTATCTCGTATCTAGATTGTATATTCAGCTGACACACACACACACACTGCTGATTACACTTTCGTTAAGGGTTTAGTTTCAGCAAAACATACTTCTACTGTTTTTGTACTTGTAATCTGTTAATGTTTGTATGTCGTTATGTGGCAAATAATATTTAATTTGCTTTTTTTATTTTCTTCTTTTGAGCTGGTCGAGGATAGACTTGCATACTTCATACCGCAGCGTTTTGCGTCTAGATAATTTGACCAAACTTTTACTAAAACTAATTTTAGCAACTCTAAAGTAGTATATATATACCAACTTGCAACAGTTAACTTATTTTAGATTTTTATACATTGATGATGAAGATAATTAAACATTATTGTACCACCGTACAATAATGTTTAATTATCCAAATAATATTTGTCAAATCAAGACAAAGTTGATTCTTAATTCTTTATTGTACACCAAAAAACAATATTTAATACAATGTGATAATAAAGTACATGTACAAAGGCGAGTTCAAGTCAATGTTGAGTTCTCTTACAACAAATCCTAGAGAGTGATAGAGAATGATGACAAATGAGGGTAGGATCCAGTGTACAATTTTAAAATAACATATTTATGATCATAAATAAAAACATACGTACATGTCGTTATGGTGTTTGGGGCTGCTGGAAAATATCCAGAAACGGTGCCTCATGTTAAAATGAATGGTGTACCTTTGTCGATGGTACAGACCTTTAAGTACCTTGGGCACGTATTGACCACTAGCCTCAGGGACGATGACGACATTGAGAGAGAGCGGAGAGCGCTGTCGGTCAGAGCGAATATGATTGCCCGCAGGTTTTCACGTGCTTCTGCGGAGGTTAAGAAGACTCTGTTTAGGGCCTTCTGTACCTCGTTTTACGCCTGTAGCCTGTGGGTTCATTTTACGCAAAAATCGTACAGCGCCCTTCGCGTCCAGTATAATAATGCCTTCAGGGTGCTGATGGGGCTGCCTCGCTTCTGTAGCGCATCAGGGATGTTTGCAGAAATGCGCGTCGATTGCTTTTATGCATTGATGCGTAAAAGATGTGCATCCTTGGTGCGCAAGGTGCGGGCCAGCTCCAACGGCATCCTGGCCATGATTGCTGACAGGCTGGACTGTGTTCACATGAATCGTTGCTCCAGTATTTCATCTGGAATGCTGAAGCAATGATGATGAAGATGATTTAATATGTGTGAATTTTAAATGTTGTTCAAATCTTTTGTTATTGTGCTACTAACATAGGTATAAATTTGTATTGTTACTAACTCCATGATAATATATGTTTAGGTTTAAGTTATTTTATATGGGCCCTGTCGCCTTAAATAAATGGATTAATAATAATAAATACGAATATATATATCTAATAACACAATTGATTACTTCAGAAACTCATTTAACAACCCAAAGCTTGATATGACTACATTGCTTCCAGTTAAAATAAGAGTTTTCTGATTTCTTTGCTAACTGCAGCCAACTAAGTGTATGACTACTCGGATCAATCCTCTTAAACCTAAAGCAAGTTATATTTTAATAACAATTTTTCATCTTGCAGCAAACTTGGGACATAGAGTAACTTGGAGTTGTAAATATTAATAGATTGAATCACTACGTGCCTATCTGCCAATTTGCGTTCTATGTAGAAAGCATATGTTTTGAACTAAGGAGATAGAAAATGGAGATGTGCATTGTGCAAGTTTTTGAAACATTACTGTGGGTAAAAACATCCAACTGAAAGAAAAAAGTACTATTGTCGTTCTGTGAATAGCAAGGGGCATATAAGGCACATAATAACTGACGAAATTTTAATCATGCTTAGATATCTTTATGTACCTGTAGTGACCGGTTCTATAGAGCAATTCACAGGCTCGTACACGCACTAAATGACCACACTTCAACACGTCTGCTCTAGCCAGCGGCTCTCGCATTACTAACGTGGTGCGCACGAGATTGTGTATGTCTGTGTGGGGGAAAGTGGGGATGGCAAAGCGAACGTGCGAGTGAGACAGATACACTACATCCCTTCCTCATTAATGATTTTATTAAGAATCTATTTAATATCAATTCATTTCGTAATAATGTACTTTTGTTATTCTTATTCTTATTTGATCATATATAGTGTGTTCTTCACGTGACAGATCCTTGTCTTTTTTTTCACGTTCTCAATATCCCTTCACTCTCCTATTTTTCTTCAATTTAATGACAGTAACCACCCACCAATTTAATGGCAGTAGCCACCCACCACTTTAATGGTAGCAAAACCCACCAATTTAATGGCAGCAAAACCCACCAATTTAATGGCAGCAAAACCCACCAATTGAATGGTAGCAAAACCCACCAATTTAATGGTAGCAAAACCCACCAATTAAATGGCAGCAAAACCCGCCAATTTAATGGTAGCAAAACCCACCAATTTAATGGCAGCAAAACCCACCAATTTAATGGTAGCAATACCCACCAATTTAATGGTAGCAAAACCCACCAATTTAATGGTAGCAAAACCCACCAATTTAATGGTAGCAAAACCCACCAATTTAATGGTAGCAATACCCACCAATTTAATGGTAGCAAAACCCACCAATTGAATGGTAGCAATACCCACCAATTTAATGGCAGCAAAACCCGCCAATTGAATGGCAGCAAAATCCACCAATTGAATGGCAGAACAACCAATCAAGTAAATGGCAGAACAACCAACCAAGTAAATGGCTGCGTCTTTTCACTCCACCTATTCCTATAAGCATAATCAGCCTATAATGTACCATTTGCTAGAAAGCAAACTTCCCCTCTGCGACAGGGACAAGGCCTCAATGCACCACACGAGCTAAACGTTGCCCCGCGGACGTCAGTCGGCTCCAGGACATACGGTTTCCTCAACATTAGTATGTTTATTTATAACTGAGCACTATTTCGTGATTTTGGAAATCTGACAATCCTCCACACCAGTCGACCTACGAAACTGTTTAGGTAGGTACCTTTGTAGTTTTACAAAATCAGTTCAGTGTTAACGTTAACATTGCATATCTGCACAGCTAGCTAACTTCAAGGCTATCGATGTGGCACCTTGTTAAACTGACATTTCGATAGTTGTCTGGTCCCGGAGGTATCTTTTTACAACAGCAGTGCCCTTGGTAGTTTTAATAGATTTGCACCCATATGGCTATTCAGTATTTATATTAAGCGGTATCTATTTTGTTATTACTTTAGCCTTCATTCACTCATTCCACAAGAAATAGGCACTATTACACAACATCTGACCCGCCTTGAATCTAACCTAAATTGTCATAACTCGCCTAGGATCTATGGCATCGCCATATCTTATGGCATCAACCACCTTGGATCTAGCCTCCTAACCGGGCATCACCCGCTTATGATGCAGCCAACCATATGCCATACGTTATTTTGTTTCGCGTGAAATACGCTTAATGATTAGGCAAACTTTAGATATTTTAATGACGAGTACTGATTGTTTACGTTTGACCATAAACTAACTTTTTTGTCCTTTTGAAGTTAATGAAGCACTCATACTCAAACCATATATTTGTAAAACATACATACATAGGTGTAAAGGAAAGTACAGAGATCGCTATTTCTCATCGTGTCTTCTCTAATAGATTCAGGCGTCCTGCTTTAAAAACCTAGAAAACTAAGTGTAAATCCTGTGTTGTATTATTGTATAGTGGCGCGAGTCTCAGTGTCACGACACTTCCATTTAAATGTTCAACTAAAGATAATTAATTTTGCAATGGCACAATATAATTTATATGTACAATCAACAAGATTGAAACCTGGCCCACCATATACTAATTCTTCTACGGGCATTCTAACCCAATTAGGTCAAGTCTTGCTTAAATAAATATTTTCTCAGCAACAACTTGCCATCGATTTAATAAGACAGTCATAGACTAATATATTATAGAGTGAAAGTCAGTGACAATCAGTTTACCCATCTCGCTGTCATTCCAATTATATTTGCAGATTGAATATTTACTCGACGTACTTTACTTGTTATTAAGCATTTTTCTTTGAATTCAGAATAAACTCATGTAAACTAAATAGTTGTTTTTTTTTTATCAAATATAATTCTGAGCTTCCTTCTATAAGTAAACAATGCGGGTCGACAGTTAATTCCAATTTCTGCTTTATCCCTTTTTTCAATTAATAATCTACCTATTGCAATGAACAAAATGGTAATGGTAGTTGCGCGACCAGATGTCTGTATTGACACAGTTTATTATATTTTTGAAAAGTCTTAAATCCACCATGAGATGAGTGGTTTGTAGTAAGAAAACTAATGTTTTGAAGTTTTAAAACGGATGGGTCAAGTATCAAACAGCTTAACCGTACATATTGGGTATATGTTATGTACGTAGTATATTTTTGATGTGTTTTATTCATTTTGTGTTAGTTTGACTTTATACACCTGACTACCTCTACCCTCTTTTACAAACTCTTTCCATCACTCAAAAGTTTGATAGTAGAAAATCGAATCCAGAGTTACCCGGTTTTGTACAAATATTTAGTTTATTTTTTATGTCCTGTGTACAAAAATAATGAAGAATGTTTAAATGGTGTAAATCTGTTTTCACGACCACTACACTCTCAAGAATGTACATACCTGATAGGGACAGCAGCTCAAACCCTTTTAAAGATTTGTTGGCAACTGTCAGTTGATTTAGCTCGAAAACCGATCGTAAATCTTACTAACATTATAAATGCGAAAGCACGGACGGACGGATGCACGCCCGGCATCCAACCACGCCAGAACCGCTGAACAGATCCGGACGAAACCCGGCACAGAGACCGATCACAGTCCGGAACAGCACACAGGCCACTTATTTTGGTGTAACGTTCACTAGGGATCATTTTCGAACTACGCGCGGGCTAAACCGCTGGAAGAAGCTAGTTCATAAATATTTTTTCGTGCCCACAATGTTATAAGTTTACTAATATACTAAAAAGTTCCAAAGCGTACTGTATATGATACGTAGGCAATGAAAAAACAACAAGGTATTAACTTTAAAACTTTCTTTCTTTTTCATAATGGAAAACAATATTACACGAGAATTTAACGCGATGATTTAGATTATTTATTTACCTATTTAACCCGACGTTTTGACGTTGCAACGATCGTGAAACTACTAGATTACACTAGACTAGACTGGTGTCTCGGTGTACTGGCTCCGTTGGGGCAGAAAATTCTTCCTCTACCCTCACATTTCAAAAAACAAGGTCTTAAAAAGATTATTTCTTAAATTAACACGAATATGTTAACTAATATTGCAAGTTAACTAACTTTATCTTTTTATAAATAATAGTTTAATTAGCCCTAAAACCACGTAACTAAAACCCGTATTTTATATAACACTGTCGTTGCATGAGTCACTGCTGATTACAGCAGGAATTTGGGCTCATATGCTTGGCTTATGTAACCAAAACATGACTGCTTGTCCTTAGGATGTTTTCAAATTTTTACGTGCCCTTTACGAGCTTTTTTGAATCTGCGTGGACCTTGGCTTGATGTAATTCAATTTAATCTTGAGACCTTCGTTTGAGTAGTTGCGGCTATATGGATATTTAATTAAATATTGTATTATGATGTACACAAAATTTTTGCCAAAACCACCTTTGGTGATATTAAAAGTTACTGTTTATTATTATAAAAAAGTTACTGTTTATTATTATAAAAAAGTTACTGTTTATTATTATTAAAAGTTACTGTTTATTATCATTAACGTTTCCATCGGTAGACGATTCAATTTTAACCTCTAAATTTGAGGGGTCAGGCTCGATAATCAATGAATAGATACGTAGGCATTTAGGCCTATATGTAACTACAATGTATATATTCACATAAACACTCAGTGCGTATATACCTACGTTTTAAGGTCTTTTAGGATACATTTAGATTTCTACATATATATATATATATTTTTTTTCGGTTTCGAATGTCATATGCCCGGTGGCTACCCCGAAGTCAAATCAAACTTCCGAATTGCTGAAAATCCATGCATCGATGTACCACAATTTCGAATAGCTTTATGTGTCCGAATGAAATGAAATCACAATATGTTGCCATAAAACTTAAGTATTCAATCAAAACGTATTTCCCGATCATTGGAAACCCCTATATGAATTTTGAACGGTAACCAGAAAATGATTCCATTAAATAGGGTAGACTCTCGATTGTCTGTGGAAAGATTTCAACGATATCCGCGTTGCAGGCGCAGTAGTTCTGTTTCAAAATAACAATGTATCGATTTTATTATTTTGATCAGATGTTATGATTTGAATTAGTAAACTAAATTTTGTTATTTACCTACCCACCAATATAATTTTGCAATCGTTTTAGAACAGCTGTTTGGTGTATGTTTAATGACAAAGTTTTTTGTAATCAGACACTTCTTAGTCATGGCCCTTGGCTCTTTGATTAGAATAATACGAATTTCTTTACCTTCGTAATGCAAAATTTCCTTTATTATTAAAATTTGGGACAGTTATTTACTCAATACTTCGGCAGTATTTATTTTCCGCTACATAGTTATATTTAAGCAGTCATATGGTGTTTACACAATAAATAGGTATTTACCATGTAATTTTTCATTTTATCACGTAGGACCTGCTTTATTGTCTTATTTTCATAACGGAATGTGGGCGCCTAAACGATAAAAAATAACCGTGTGTCATGTCATGCATTATCTACTTACCCCAATCCTTCTTCTTTTTATTTACACCAATATTTTTTCATACTTTATCCTCGTCGCCATTTGTAGTGACCGGTTCTATAGAGCAATTCACAGGCTCGTACACGCACTAAATGACCACACTTCAACACGTCTGCTCTAGCCAGCGGCTCTCGCATTACTAACGTGGTGCGCACGAGATTGTGTATGTCTGTGTGGGGGAAAGTGGGGATGGCAAAGCGAACGTGCGAGTGAGACAGATACACTACAGTACCTACACTAAAATATTATTCTTCCCAACAAGATTAAACGCAAGTCAAGATATATTATGCGATTGGTTATTGAAAATTCATTCAATAAATCAGCCATTAACGCGCGATTGATCATTAGGCACATTTATTTTGCGTTAGTTTTGTTTCAGAAACTGAGACTTGGTAAAAAAATCTTAAAAAAATACATACTACAGTACCCATTTCCTTTCTATAAAAGTTAAAGAAATCGTATGTAAGTCCCTAGAATAATATTATACTCACTGTGCCAAACTTTGTCATTTCAACGGTTTCAGCGAAGCGATCGTGATTGTAACCGACAATACATTTTTATCTCATCCCGCAAGCATCGGTGGTACATAATTACAGATGTATGTAAAGCTTCCGCGTCTTATCTCCCTTATTTCTATGATCCGAGGCTTGAATCATCCCCAACCCGTGGCTTGACAACGAACACGCTATTAACTTCCGGGTACAATCACAATTATGTTGCGAGCTTTCGTTTCGCATGAAGAACTTACATATACAACCCCTATGACCCTTAAGACATGGTAACTAAGATCAAAATCCAAAGATATCCAACATAATTAGCTGTTGTGAACTTTGAAACATTGTGAAGGGTTTTAATATTCAACCGGCGGTAGGTATGTCTTATCTGATGACGTAATGCGTAATTCGTGTTTAGAGGATTTATATTTTCCAATAATGTGACGTTTCACATACAGGTTGAGATGATATTTCAATGTAGAATTGTTTTGTTATGTAATATTTGTAAATCATGAACGAGTTTTATTATTTAATTAAAATAAGAATTTTACTCGCATTTTGACGATAGGCGAGTTGCTTCTGTAGATAAATAAAATATCCGCCTTTAGAACAAGGTAGGTTCTTGAGTATACTTCATTGTTACCCCTCCTGATCAGAAGGTCTAAGTAGCTAAATGTCCAACAGCACGAAACGTCTAATGAGCATTAAGTCTAATTAGCAAAATGACCATGTAGCAAAACGTCCAACTATCAGCGTTATCAGCTTTTTTGGGCAGGTACTTGGCAACTTTTCTGGAGAGTCCGTAAAAGGTTCTACATATAATTGGATGCGACCCATAGCAGCAGAATAAGTATGTACTAGTACAAGTACCATAGCCGATAGCTCCTGCAATCGGCCTGATTATTACTGCTCAGTGACATGACAATACCATAATTTTTCAAACAAACCACCGATTTTTTAATTTGAGTTTTTCAATTTCTACTTTAGC
Source organism: Anorthoa munda (assembly GCA_945859665.1). NCBI lineage: Eukaryota > Metazoa > Arthropoda > Insecta > Lepidoptera > Noctuidae > Anorthoa > Anorthoa munda. The sequence continues at coordinate 7,260,196 of OX243913.1, read as the reverse complement.
CTAAAAACCTGGCAATATTTGGCAAACACTACAAACCGAAAAATTACTTTTTTTTCCGAAGTTGGTGTCTGTAGTACCCACCGATTTCGGAAAAAAAGTAATTTTTCGATTTGTAGTGTTTGCCTTTAGAAGTCGGTTTTATTTTTATGTTAAAATGTTTTATATTTTACTCTTTTAAGTGGTACATAATGGATAAGTTCTATAGTAAAGTTCCTATAATGACCTCAGTGATGTCAGAATATATTACCCAAATGAAAACTCCTAAAAACGCCGTACACAAACTAAAATTGATGTAATTTTAGTTTGTGTACGGAGTTTTTAGGAGTCCATGTAAACAAAAAAGTACATTAAAAAAAAAACATAAAATGAAAACTATTGGACCAAACTTTGTTAAATTTTTATCTGACTAAATGGTAACTATTCCACATCAAACTAAAGAAAAATCACGTAAATCGCACCAGAAATCTCAGCGTAATCGGTGTACATACATTAAAAAAAATACCAATCGAATTGAGAACCTCCTCCTTTTTGGAAAGTTGGTTAAAAATGATTTCCTTATTCAAATGTACATAAATGCGTTTGCGTCACAATGCTTACAAATATGAATGTTGGTAGGTAGCTCTGCCTGGCGCGCGTCTTTAATCCTTCTTTCAGCTTATATACTAAGCGCAGGGATGCTGGAGAGACGCCTTCATCAGACGCGGCGTTATAGTAAAACCTGGCTCTGGCGCTAACGTAATTTGTACACCTTGTCTTATACGAGAGTATGAGTAATTGTTCCTTTATTTATTAGGAAATAATCCTATGTTTATTGGGTTTGAAATGGAATACATTGAGAATAAAGTAACATCTTACTCAAATTTGGGGAAAAAATAAAAAGGGCTGAATGGGAACATAAAATAACTCAGTCTGCAGATAGTTGTATCCGGTGTGCCTGTTTGAGTATGTGGGTTTATACATATGTTTGTATAAATACCGACGGGAAATGCCTAGAGTAAATGTTTAAAAAATAAACTCTTATGTTTCATAAAATTCACTGCCAACATTGATTGCCAAGTACGTCATATAATTGAATGAAGAGATCATAATTTTTTGTACATTTACAATGTAAAACCTTGATTTTTGGCAAAAAAAGCATATTCTAGTCATCATTAATTTCGTAGTTCGAAGTATTAAGAAATTATTCACGATTTATCCTCTCATCTCTAATTACGATAAACGACATTCGTTGACCAATCAAATGGAGCATAGCGATTATGGCGAAAAAAAGAGCAATTCCTCGTTCAATATTCATTAAATTTAAATGAAGTAATAACAAAAAGTGGGTTTTATTCACGTAACGTGTAGAGTTAACGTTCTCGACGCTAATGCACCACTTTAATGCAAGTATATACAATGTATAAAATACTTAATTAACTAAGACTACAAACATAAACACTTAAACCAAAAACTACTCACTTACCTAATCTAAAATATGGCGTCGAAAAACTCCTCCACATCGTTGTCCACTGGTAATGTGCCCAAAAGACTGGCAGCATTGCCACGTTGTATGGCAATGCTTATTCTCTGACCGAGGTAAAAGCCAGCCCTTGGGTCACGCGAAGTGTCAACTAAGCGTTTGGAAAGATCTTTAAACAAAGCGTGAGCACTCGGACCCCACGGACCAAGAGTTTCAACCCCAAACGGCTCGAAAATATAACTACCGATGAGGTTATTATATTTCCGCCGCTTGAGGTTCTCTGCAGCCGCAGCGGCAGCGCCAGCACAGCACGACGAGCTAGGAAGATGGGATGGCGCAAGAGTATCGACACAAGTAGCGTCCCACACTAAAGGCCTACCCATCTTCCATGGAAACAAAGACATCCCGTCCGGTCTTTTGCCATCGTCACGTGCCAGGCCATGGGGTTCCAATACGGCCGGAACGCCGACGGTGACGAGAGCACGTCGGATGATATCGTTTAAGTTTCCGTGACGCGCTATGCGACCCGCACTTCGGCTGCAAGATAGACCGTGGTGACCGAGGCTGTTGACAGTTTAAAATTTTCATTATAACGTGTCAGCTATCATTCAATGCACTGACGCGCTTGTAATTATTATTTATTGAGTAATTTAATATAACTGTATTAAACTGCATTTTTGTTGATTACATTGGTTTAGATTAGTGCTAGATGGATATTAAGCTAAACAACGATTTACAAAGCACAATCCTAAATTGAATGTCGTCAATGAAGTGGTAGATAAATAAAATAAAATATTTAATCCAATGCTATTAAAACAATTTACATGCTCAATGTATCATATTATGCAGAGTATTCATATTAGATATATTACTTGCAACCTTTCAACTAATACCAAGAATATTCTGGCGCGCAGACAGCGAAAAATTATGACAATGAGTTTTCATCAGAGCGTCTTTTGTTATTCTGATTGTATGTTTATGTATATGAACGCTTTGTAGACAAGATGCGGCAACATTGGCAGCCATATTGCAGGGGTAGACAAACGCGTGATAAACATGACGATAAAAAAATTACCCCACTCCATAATTACTTGTTTCAGGATGGAATTATTCATTATTGCCCCCGCCGCACCGCCAACCGTGGCATGACAAATTTGTAACTTTACACCGTATGATTAATGTACAAAATGAAATATCCTTTATTGTTGTCATATAATATTGGACCCTTCCGGGGACGAATTAATCTGTCCTCTGTTCATTTGGAATAAAGAGATGTGTATTTGCAAACGAACATTAATCATTGTTCAAAGTAATGCGGTGGTTTAAGAAACATGACAAATTCTTCCCTAATTAGTTCTTGGGAAGTGGACGCTTCCTCATTAGAAAGCGCAGGACCAACGGGGATTAAGAGATTACATTAACTTGTTGCTGTCGTCCAACCAACTACTTATATAAATCCCTTAGTTGCTTCTTGCAACACCCTTAGAAAGGGGCCACCTATTCTTAGCTAGTGTCACCCTGGTCTTAATAATACTCGTATATATGTGCCTACCTTACTTTTAAAGTTTTAATTAATTAAATTATCTTAATTCCTTAATTACCTTAATTTCTCCAATAGTCGATTCAATTAAACGTGTGTTAGACAAAAATTGTGCCAACAATTGAAGAAACAGTTCATCATAAAAAGATCACTTACCTACCCCGTAGCTATTCTGTTTAAAACGGGTCACAAGTTTTATACTCTCCCGTTTAGAGTAGCCCAAAATATTCATGATAAAACCTGTATGCAAACAAAACAAAAATCTGCCGTAACTTTTTTTTGAACGCCGACTTACCGAATATTATAAAAAAAAAGTTGATATTCGGTGCCGCGTGCGGTTGAAATCCAGAACTTTAATTTCCTGTCGACAAACTCTGACGCGAGATTTGCTGTTCACCTACCCATGATTCGGAACGTGGTATTATGCGGAAAACACGTGTACAATGTACCGCTTAAGTACGTGTCGTCAAATGACGAAACGAAATTGCCAATGAAATTGTGTCTCCGTAGTAAATATAAAAATTACATACATTTACACGCTAGCGAAGAAAGATTCATCGGACTACCAGACGCACGGCGATGCGCCATCGGTACATGGTGGACATCCCACCCATACGCACTAAACGTTTTGAGAATACTTTTATTATGCGTACAGCTAAGGAGTGGAATTCTCTGCCGGAGTCTGTGTTTCCCGATAGCTACAATCTAGGGGTCTTTAAGTCAAGAGTGAATAGGTTACTACTAGGCAAGCGTGCTCCATCGTAGACCACATCATCGCTTACCATCAGGTGAGATAGTGGTCAAGCGCGGGCCTATAATAGACAAAAAAAAAAAAATTTTTTTTAATGTAAACCAATCTTCGCGAATGTTTGCATTAATCATACTAATCTTAAAAATTCAAAATTGTCTCTGTCTGTCTGTTTGTTTGTTACGTTTTCATGCCTAAACAGCTGAATCAATTTTGATGAATTTTAGCATCATTTTTATCCCGTTGGTACTTACCCCCTGGATAATACTGGTACTTACTGGGGATTATTCTAACTTTCAGGCGGGCGAATCCGTTGGCTAAAGCTGATTACGACAGCTGAAGAAAAAACTACCTAAATGTCCCATTTTTGTCTCCAAAAATGGGAAAACCATTTCATGTAAAAAAGGATTGATTTCATAGCATAAGTGCGCAAAAAGGTTCGAATGAAGAATAAATACATTTTGTTGTTAAAATTTTTACTACGACCTACCTTCTAATGGACCTCAAGTGCATAATAAAAGCTCGTAGAAAGGCCTAAGGTCTCGGCGCTTGGGTGGGATAGTAATAAAAGCTTTAGGACAAAAAAAATTGACAAAGCAAAAAACGTAATTCTAGAAACGTCTAATCCGCATTTTTATTTTATGTTGTATTTTAGGTTGTATTGGTACTTTTTGAGGAGCTCGAGACTAAGGCCCAGTTTTTTGATCCGTAGTTAAGTCAACCAATGGTTAAATATGTTAACCAATGGTGCCAAATATCGGTAAATGCCTTTTTATCAATTGTTAGCCTCACAAATGGTCAAATAAATCTAAGAGTTAGATATTTAACCATTTCTGATGCCAACAATCACACTAATATTATAAAAGCGAAAGTTTGTGAGTGTGTGTGTGTGCACACTTTGTATGTTTGTTACTAATTCACGCTCAAACGGCTGAACGGATCTAGATGAAATTTTCAGAGACAGAGATAGCTTATAGTCTGGAATAGCACATAGGATACTTTGTATTCTGGGTATATGTTCCCTTACGGTTGATTTTCGACATTAACGCGGGCGAAGCTGCTGACAGAAGCTAGTTGAGAAATCAACGCATTTGCCGAAATTTGAAACCATTGGTTAGGATATTTATTCATTGGTTGGGTTAACTAGGGATCAAAAAACTGGGACTCAGTAACAAAAGCCGCACGGATCGAGTAACGTTTGCTGTTGTCGGTCCGCGGATGGGTGACCATCTTAGCATACCGACATTCCTCTGTGCCTTGGAAAGCACTTAAAACTGAGATCCCGACTATCATTTGTATATCTAGAACCGTTATTACGGATAGTAAAAAGCCAGGAAATATGAAACAGCTCTTGCCTAGCTGTCTTGTTACCCAGTTATTGGGTTGTGGAGGTCAGATAGGTAGGCATTAACGTAAAATACCGGTATCCAGCTAGATCCGGTTAAACTGGAACCCTACCATAATCGTAGTTGCGTAAATGCTAGGCCGATTGATTTGTACTTCGTACTCTTTTATTTGAGTATTTTGTTACTTTCCCCTCTTATCTTCATCGCTATAATAATTCTTGAGGTGGGTTTATGACATGTTTATTTAAACTAAATGCACATAGGCACAAGGATGGACTCTGGGGATCCTTTACTTAAATATCCTTATTTCACCTATATCTTCTACTTTAAAGTGACCAATTATTAAAAAAGATAACCAATTCCCTAGACCTACAGAAAACATTTAATATACAAAACCTCACTTACAACACCAAAAACCTTATTCATTTTTATCAGCACCTAAGTCAGTATATTTTAAAATATGTAACCCCACATTCGCTGAGTCCATAAAGTGTTTTTTGCGGATGTCAAGTCGTCCACTCTTAAGGGTCGAGGGGCTGACTTCGCACTCTTAATTGCCAAAACGACCACGCGTGGTTATAATTTCTAACAAAAAAAAATACTGCGTTGATGATTAAACCTTCTCAGCTTACTATACCCTAAAAATCATTATATATGTTTCACGAAGGTTCAGCAACACTGTAGAGTTATATGTTTAGGTTTTTAGGCTTTGTACAAAATTATTGGGCCTCGAAAATATTTTATAGAACAAGTGTTTTCGTTAACCTGAAGTCCCATGTTCAAGAATGCTCAATGAAGAAACTAGTTTATTTTCTAAATTCTCAAAAAAAGTGTCACCAGTATCTTAACAAAGTGACGTTCTAGGCACGATAACGATTGCCAAATATTCCAAAACAAAATAGCCAGTTTTGATATGTGATTTGAATTTAATGGGTTGACTCAAATGAGGTTCCAAGTAAACTGTACAGAATACAACTTAACATATTTCTAGCATAGGTACAAACAACATCACATCACATCACATCATCAGCCTATTAATGTTCCCACTGCTGGGACACAGGCCTCCTCTCTGCGAGAGGGAATGGGGCGTAATCCACCACGTGGGCCCAGTGCGGGTTGGTGGATGTCACATGTCTTCGAATTTTTGGTTCTAGGACATGCACCGTTTTGAGAGCAGTGGTGATGAAATAATTTACACAAAGTAAAGCGCCTGCCTGAGCTCGAACCCACGACCTACAACTTGTAAGTCGCGCCGATACAACTGGGCCACCACTGCTCCAACAAACCATATACTCACTAGCAATATACGGTATCAACACTACATTCACAAGTTTTCCTAAATCATACTATAAGCTAGTCATAACTGACAATCAATTACACGACAAGACAAAGCAAATGGCACACTACGAGAAGCATAAAACAAAGCCCTTACCGCACGTGTGAAAGCGTTTCCAACAGTACTAGTTGTAAAGTAATTCGGTTAATTGTAGTTTGTAACGGAGTTCATTAATTGACTCCGACATAATCGTTACGTGCTTGTTGGGATCGTAAATATTATAGAATAAATTTACTTGTAACAAAAGTTCTTCCTTGATAAGGGCTTGAAGTAAGCTCGTACTTAAACTAACTGTTATCAGGCAACTTTTTGAATAAAATTTAGACTCGTTAGTATCGTTACAAAAATTACATATACGATTTAACCTACAAAAATATACAATTCCTGAAAGCTTTTTAGCTCTTGCAAATCATTTCTTTTTTTGCAGAGTATGTTCAGTTTTTTCTTAGTTCATAAACTAATAGAACGGTACTTACTACGAAACCTAGAAAACTAAGCTGATACAAATAAACTTCTTTCGTGTAGCTTTGTTTTGCTAAAACTTTCACACTTCGCTCGGTTACCTTAAATAAGGATACGAAAGATTACAGCTTGGGAATGTGTTAAAATAGCCTCTATGAGTGGTGGTACAAACCTACTATTTTATGGATTTGGATGCATTTCGGGACATGGGTAGACAATGACCCGTGGAGAAATTTTTGACTTTCCAAGGACAGAGCCGCTTGTAAAAACTGATCTGTCTTCAGTCTTTCACAGATAAGCAATTACATGAAACTGCTTCATTACGAGTAGTGCCGTTCAGAAGGCACATTTATAGTATTTGAAACAGGCGATGTCGGTACTAGGAAATCATGAAACAGAAAGCACCTTCATATGTACGTATAAACACAGTGGAGTGGATTCGGTCGGTATTCAGTTTCATTACAGAGCAACCCAGCATGCACTTGCAATATTCAATTACATCATGTTAAACTGTGTACCTATAGAGAACAGAGCTATATTTGAGTAAAAGAAAATTATGACGAATATTCGTTTGGAATATCTGTGGTTTTCCATGAAAATAAATATATTGCATAAAAAGTTCAAATTCAAATTAAATTTATTACATCCATAATGTACATACAGGAAGTAATTATAAGTAACAGAAACCATTATGGACCCTGTCGGGCACAGCAATATTCTAGATCTAGATCTAAATAAAATGCTGTGCTTACCTTTAATTTAGATGCATGCAGTAAGTATTATAGCCGATGGGGCAGAAAGGTTCTGGATTGGCGACCGCGAACCGGAAGACGTTGCGTTGGAAGGCCTCCCACCAGGTGGACCGATGACCTGGTGAAGGTTGCGGGGATCCGCTGGTTGCGGGACGCATGGGACCGGTCAATGTGGCGACACTTGGGGATGGCCTATGTCCAGCAGTGGACGTCTTTCGGCTGATATGATGATGATGAGTAAGTATTATGATTGATGCTTGTGTGTATTTGGTTTGCCTAAATAAATAGATACAGTCAGTGTCTAGGAGAGAGGAACAGCGCTTAATATTTTCTTTAATGATTAAAATTTCAGTTTTCCATTTCCTGTCTACTTTTTTTGGTATAATATACTAATATGTGTGTGCTTTTCTATGTTTAGGTTAAATGATGAATTATTATTGCTTATTAATTTATTCGTTTAAATTTTTGTATTACAGTTACTTTATCTGATAGTTTTTTTAGGGTTCCGTACCCAAAGGGTAAAAACGGGACCCTATTACTAAGACTTCGCGATCCGTCTGTCCGTCTGTCTCCAGGCTGTATCTCATGAACCGTGATAGCTAGACAGTTGAAATTTTCACATATGATGTATTTCTGTTGCCGCTATAACAACAAATACTAAAAACAGTATAAAGTAAATATGAAAGGGGGGCTCCCATACAACAAACGTGATATTGTTGCCGTTTTTTGCTCGATATTAATAACGGCAACAGGTAGACGCTTGAAATATTCACAGAATGTTTAGTTGTATATTTACTTCAAAAAATATTAATTAATAAATTAAAATAAAATAAATTAAGGGGGGCTCCCATACAACAAACGTGATTTTTATGCAGTGTTTTGCGATAATGGTACGGAACCCTTCGTGTGCGAGTCCGACTCGCACTTGGCCGGTTTTTTATTGAAGTTAAAGTAATCGAGTCGTGATCTCTTGTGTAAGTAACTGCTACTCTTTTGTCCGACGAGCATGTCACCACCTGAAGCTTCAGACAAAGAGACTTCTGTCAGTGATAACGATTATCGAAAATAAAAATGTTTGGGATTTTCCGCGTGACATTTCGGTAGTACATGTCAATCCATTAACTTATGCATTTTGGACTTATTGACACATTTAAGATAGCTCTGTTATTCCTTTCAGACAAGTCCCGGAATGAGCTAGTGGTTGTGGTAGTCTTCGGATCGGCACTGTTTCCTGGGTAGGGTCGATGAAACTCTATTTCGCTAGATCCTTTAAACTACGGCCAACCTAGGTCCACAATCGATTAAGAGAAATCCAACTCGTTTAATTTACGAATATTTTTACATTATGTATGCAATTTTATTTTAAACTGACTACAAGATGCTTTCAAGTTATTAGAATTAGCTAACCTAGACTAATGAATTCAATAGCCACGATTTTCTTTCATTCTCATACATCCAATCTGCGAGACTGAAAGAAACAAGCTAAGCTCAAGTTCTGTCCGACCGGCAACGTATTCATCTTTCTAAACGGGTTCTCCATAATACCTGCCCTAATTAAAACGTCTCCTCGCATCCCTAATCCCAGCGTAGAACCACCGTTAGTGAGACATTTAAAACCTTTTCGTAATTAAAGTGGCAATACATAAGTGCTTTTGGACTTTTCCTATAGGAATCTTTGGTATCTTGTCTACTGGCATCATAAGTAAACTTTTTGTTTTAAATAATTATGGTGATTATTACTGTAAGAACGTACTAGCAGTTGTTTAAGTATACGAAATAATAAGTCTTTAATCGTAATACCGTCTAATAATTTTCAATATTGACAGTTATATTGACATGAATCTAAGTGCCTCTCCTCCATAACTGTTGTCACCTCTTGCTTCAGATTTCAGCTCGCTTTACATAACAGCTGTACTAACAGGCTAGCATTTATCCAATAAAAGTAAACCGAACAATAATGTCCGCAGCTCTAAACTGCAAACATTTTAAAAATCTTTTCGAACATAATCCTTTTCAGTACAGTCGTGCACAGCACCGGCTTTGCGTTGCCATTCGAAATATTTTTCCGCATACGGTGTCTCGTTTCGATATATATCTTTATGGAATGCACTCAGAAAGCAGATATAAATTTATATTGGAATGCCCATTGTAGTGTTGTGAACCTCAAAGATTTGTGCGAATCGCGCCAGTGGACTACAATGGGAGTTTTGAAATCCTCAATGCGATATTATTGGCACGTAAATCTAATAGATAAAATACTGGATACCTTTGTAAGCCCGATGAAGATGTATTAGAACGAAGAGAAAATATGAAGCATCAAACCCGACTCCTCAGAGAGCATTGCAAGGCTGTACATATAATTTAAAAAATGTTGATACTCAATTAATAATTGCGCAACAGACAAGAGTGATCTATTACAAAATCAAACAGACTGAAATGATGACGAATCCAAAATGTCTGTCTTCATATTTTCATACACGACAAACAAAAACAGGAACCGCGAAATATTACAATTAATTGTTTAGACATTAAATGATATAATCTTCCAACAAACAATAACCAGTTAAAGGAAAGATTTAAATTTCTAAACAAAAGGGGCATTCTATTTTATTATTCAAATTGTTTCGGTACTCATAAAATACTTAGGAATTATAATATGAGCACTTTTCTTTGTCACAGAGCAAGATAAATGCTATGTCTAAACAACAAACAACGGTTTCGAATGGAATGATGCCAAATTGCGTTGAGATTATTGTAGAAGACGGATAACTCGGTCTTAGCTTTAATTATGTCATGGTACTCCAGTGGCTAAGACCTCGTCTCTCGTGCTTGAGGTCGTTAGTTCAATATACTCGCACTAAAAGCAAAAAAGCTATGAAATTTGTCATTTTGAAGACCTCACGCAATACCAGCGCACCTAACGGCTAATTCAAAAGCGGTAGCCCTTATTACAGGGGACTTAAATATATCTGGCGAAGTGTGGGTGCACTATACTGTGCCTATACCTTTCTGCGAATACACCCTTATGTTATGTTTATAAAGAGTGTGCAAACCGACTGAGAGTAGACTGTTTAAAACCTGCACAAGACGGAGAGCTTCTAACTTTTGAACACTTGTTTTAACACCTTTCAAGTCGGGTCGCTATCGCCACGCTTTTGATGATAGAATCTCTCTTGTCTAGCGCAAAAAGTCAAAATTGTTTGGGATTGTCAAGTGATATCGAAAAATCACGTGATCAATTCCTTAGATTTTGACTAATGCCGCTTGTCTTTAGCCTCTGGCACATCATTGCATTCTAAAAATCTCAATAATCAATCGGACATTTCATCCGTCTCTGTCGAACCCATATAACTCGTATCGGCTTATTTGCCGAAGGGTTACTCTGGTTGTTTTAATGCCAAGTTGAAACAAAGTGCATTGGATTTACAGGAAGCTTAGACAGAGGTTTAAAAAGTGGTTGTCGCATACTCACGTCGCGTCACGTCGCGTATGTATTCGGGAGGTTTATTGCAAAAATTGTGGTCGCCACTCCACTTGATTAAGGGGAAGAATAAACAGTTTTTTTTTTTTCTGTTGTAATTTACAGTAGACCTTTTCACGGGTTTGAAGTAGCAAATGCTTGAAGCGTGACAATTCTTTGTTGTTTTTCTTTCTAAACAAAACATTTTGTGAATTAATGACAGAGTACACCGAAGCTGTTGGTTCGGCGATAGGTCTACTTAAACAAAAATTTTAAGGGATATTTTCGAATTTAATCACCTTATAAATCTGGCTGCACAGATTGCCTGACTTTCCACTCACCGCCCAAAATTGAATTTAAAACGTCGTAATCTATTTAAAAATGCTTAGCAATTTCCGAAAACGGGGACGCAAAAATGAATAAAAAACAAAAGCTATGCGCCAATGCAAATATTACAAACGAGGCATCCGTTGAATCCCTACAATTTTGTTATAGAAAAAAAACTGCCTTACCGCCGAGGTCTGTAATTTAAAAACCCCTTGTTTTAGCCCAAAACAGCGGAATAATAAAGAATACAATATATTTTACTCTTCCTAATAATTTTTCCGACTGCCTGTCCAAAATGATATTTGAATGTTTTTACTAAGCGAAAATACTTGTACTGTGCTAGAAACAAGCGGAAATATATTGTATTTTATGTGGCTTATTATTGGTTTATTTTGTCTAGAAACAAATAACCCTATGTTAGCACCTAATTACGTACCACGTGTTTTATATTGTTTACGAGATAATATTTATGTTTTCCGCGTATTAATTAAACGAAGCGTTTTATTGAGATTTCCAAAATCAGGAAATCAATCGTCTTTTATTTTCTATGAACCGACCTCTAATATACATAGAAAATATTTCACAAAATAAATGGACTTTAAAGATGAAATAAGCAAAAAATAATAATAGCAGCAATTATTATAGTCAAACCGATCACTCGTCCTAGGGAACGTCAAGTGTCACTCCACGGAACAGATTTTTTTTCTGTTCCGTGAGATCCTCATTGGCCCTCCCTGAGCCTTTTTCCTACGTGATCTGACGTCTATTGTGTACTAATAATGAAGAATATCAAATGACCACAACACTCGATACTCCTTGTCAAGATTAATGTCAAATTGTCTGGCTTCTGACTACCCGTAATGGCTGTCAAAGATCTATAAATGACAGACGGGACCAACTGCTTAACGTGTTTTCCGAGGTTCAAAGGCGTTCCCACATTACGGACAGACAGACTACAATGCAGTTATTCCTCAACTGGAAACATGAAGACATGGACGTTTCTGCCGCTATCTTTGCAAGTGTATACATAGTACTACCGCAAAATTTAAAGAATCTGCCCTGGGATATTTTTAATATCTTGTACATTTTGTAGTTACGAACAGACACTGAATAAAAATATTGATTCGCCTTACTAACTCACTAACATGGGGTAGGTGCTGTACTTCCAGTTCGTATAGTTTCGAGTACAGTTAGCTAACTTACTTGCATGTGTCTGACAGGTTCCTAGAATAGTTTTTACAAAGTGCAAGTCCGATCCTGCATGGAGTATTGCAGCCACCTTTGGGATGGCTCAGCTAAGTATCAGCTTGCCGCGCTTGACTCAGTGGAACGCAGAGCCAAGAGGCTCATCGGCGACGTTGAACTGGCGGATGCCAAGCTACAAGCTACATTCCACCAATTCGCACCAAGCGCTTCCAGACATCCTTCATAATGCGCACAGCGAATGAATGGAACTCACTACCTGCGTCCGTGTTTCCGAACGCCTTCAACCCGAATCTCTTCAAAGTTAGAGTGAACAGGCTTCTTCTGGGTAAACTCACTCCATCGTCGACTCTGTCTCTGTCACCTCTGACCTAGACTAGAGTCAAGAGCAAACCCATCTCAAATAAAAAAAAAAAAAAAAAAAAAATAGTTAGTTACACATAAACCTTGATAGGTAATATTTTGTGATATCAAAATTATGTTTAATTTAAGCAATGTATCTTTTGGACAAAACATTAAGCTGTATTAAATTCATAAGATTAACGTGGAAGAAAAATGTATACCTATGCATGCATAATTAGCGTTCTAGAGAAGTTCTCTAAAAGATGAAAAATAATATTTTTAACTAAAATAAATTTTTAGCTTTTATGACAATGCACGATAGACTACTATCGTGCATTGTCATTCAAACTTAACGTATATACAAAATTTCAGCTCAATCGGTCGGGGATAACCGTTTTAAAATTCAGTTTCAAGATATGACCCATACATACTAACTAACTTATAACAAGGCAAGTTAAATACAACCTTATAAAAAACAGAGATTCAATTCTTTAGAAACAAACTAAAGATCTTCATTACAAACCACCGTTGTAATTCCCAGTAACATTCTTTGAACTAAAATTTGAATGCAAAGCTGTCTCAGTATGCATGTAGATGTAGGGATAAATTCCCATGAAGCAAGCATACTTTTATTTCCACCGGGTAACACGGTCACACCACAACAGAAGTTGCGTTTTGTCGCTATTGAGAGAGAGCTGGCAAGGTTTTTAAGCATGCATATTCAGGGCATAAAAGTTGATAACTAAGTAAGTGCGGCTTGCTGAGAGAACACCGAAAATATGTATATCTTAGGGACACTTAACGTGCCGTTCATTTACATTTTTGCGGGTGCAGTTCAACATAAAATGACATAAATAGGCAGATCTGAAAAATGAATTGTGTGCTTTCCCTAAATCAGACGATAAATTACACTTTACTTCAAATCTGAAGATTTACCAAATCGAATGAAAATGGAAGATCTTGCACGTTAAGTGTAAATAAAAAAAATAAAAAAGTAATCTTTCAGCAAGCCGCTGCTATCAACTTTCCTCCCTAAAATAGCTTGCTTAAAAAAACTTGCCAGGTCCTCCTCTACTAGCCTAGAAACTCTTGTGAATACGGTCTGAAGTTTTTAAAAACACCCTTTGTCTTATAGCCAGTCAGCGGTGAACTGGGAAAATGGAAAGCAGTGCAGTGGTGTAGTCAGCACGTTCGGGGATGTTTTACGAGAAAGAGATGAAACAAATAGTGATGTTCGAAAAATTGTCTAAGCGTTTGCTTTTATGTTGAAGAAGTAAGTTAGGTCATGTAAGGCCTAGCCAGTAGACCGTTTTGTCATGTGACATGTTCTTTGTCGAGGTTATGGATTATTGCTGGATTGGGTAAGTTTCTATAAAAAATTACGTCAGCACAGAAAAGGTTTGAAATATTTTTGTAAAGTTTGCCAACTACATAGATTAAAGTTGCCCATATATTAGAGGCAATTATCAAATAAATAAACATGAATTACCCAAAATGCTGTTTATTAACTCGGTTCTACGAAAAATGATTCAATATTTTTTTTTTCCTTCATTATCATTATTCTTTTTAAAAATGTCTTTGTAATAGGTACACAGAGCCATTCAAACTTAAAATGGACTGCAAAAAATATTTATTCTTAGAACAAGCAAATTTGTATACCGTAGCTTAGATATTTATAAAGCCATTTAAAAGAAAATGATATAAAGAAATGCGTAACTTATGCATAACGTTTCCTATTAATGAGGCACTCTGTAATAATGCCAAGCCATAACACCGTTTACAGTAGGCTCTTAAGCTTATTGGAAAACTTTGATCCTCTCCAAATGACTTTTTACAAAATATTCCAAGAAGGAAGGTACCAGGAAATTATGACGAAGAAGAGTAACGTTAAATTGCTAGGTACTGAAACATGAATAAAATATTTCACTGTTTGCAAAACATTTTTTTTCACTTTTTGTGTATTTTGATTAACATTGTTTCAATTTGTTCGAAGACGCTCAATTAGGCACTGTCCTTTATGCTTTTTTATTGCCAGTTCATTGGCTTTATTTGTTCGAAATATTGTACGAAGCGCTTTGATGAAGTCATTATATGATGATTGCAATATCTTCGAAGCAAAAAATAATTCCTGATCAAAGATTCGGAGACATTTAGATTAGGAATTGGAACCCTTAATTTGTTGTGTATATAGCGAAGGATTGACTTTATAAACTTTTAACCACCTAAAAGTAAAACATTAAGATTGTGCCCAAAAACTGAACCGCAACTGAGGGAAAAAAACCTAAAAGCCTCTACCAAGGGATAACCACATTTTTATATTCCAAAATGAAACTTCTCTCAATAGTTACTCAGTAGGTAATTAAAATTTTATCAAAACAAAAACTTTCCTACAAGAGACACGTACTTGAACCCACGTACAAGAATGAAAAACAACATGAACAAACAACCATTCTCGTAAACAAACCCCCATTGAGAATGTCTGTAACGTCAAACAGTAAAGATACATCACCGTAGTTGCCTATTTATCTAGCTCCCTAATAAAGCAAACCACCATAACAGTGTAGTGACTCCATTCGCCTTGAGTGTGCATTTTATCATGATTACAGACGGCGTCAGCGGAGGCAAATTTGCAGAGCCATTGAGTGCACTCCCCATCTCTAGTTACTACACTTGACTAACAATGGGGAAGGCAAATGATATTGGACCAAGCTCCGGCCGCTACGCTGACCACGTCATATTAATTTTCTTGTCAGAATATTGGCCGCGTCAATAATGCTGTTATAGATGTTTTTAGTGCTTTCTGAGGACTTGTTCTTAGGTTTTTTGCGTTTGAATTATAAATTAATAGTTGTGGGTCCTAGTGTTGGATTGCAATTACTTGGGAGTTTAGCTAATAATAGGTTACCTTTATTTTATTCTAGTTTCGTTGAATATAAGTAATTTGGTTTCGGTAAGAGCTGCCTTTGATACAATAAGATACGTCTAAAACATTAAGTAATAACATGAAGTATTTGTGTGTTAGCGATACGTTCCTATTAGTGATTATGAAATGAGCTATTTCCTCAATAGTCCGGACAAATTAGACGTGATATCAAATTGCATTAATTCGCATAGAGCTGATGGGAATTCTATGCGAATTACTGGAAACCTACCCCTATTTTTGGTCTAATTTGACCGAACTACAAGTCAGAGGCAAAGAATGCAGACACAGTTTCATTGTCATCAACGTCCTAAGTAACTCAGGACTAAAATAATATTAAACTCTGTTGAACATTAGCCATTTTAAAAAGGTACAATTTTAATTAAAATACTCTCTTTGTATTGTTTCCAATTAAAATTACAATCTGTACAAAACTATCAGCACTCGAGTGGATAAATAATTATTTTGTTATTTCAACGCTATGATGAATTTGAAGATTTATAGGAATACCTACTTCTGAATAATCTTAAAATATTTCACTGTGGACTCTTTCTGTTAGGAACTATGACGTGACACAATCTAAATTGTGTCGATAGTCAATATCGCGCATGTATTTTCTTGAAAAATTTCAAGTTCAAAACGGTCGAATTGCATCCATGTGAACGTATTTGCCTTTTCGCTTAGTATAAATCGTTTATCGTCCAACAATCGCGTTGCAAAAAGGTCGCTTAAGCCAATTGGCGATATTTCCACTCCGATTGGAAATACGACATAATAATGCAGAATATAACAGCTGTTATTTAATTATTAAACATGAGTAACAATAAGGCTTAAAATAACATACAAATACACCTGGCCATCAATAAATTGAGCTATACAAAAGCTCAAAACACAGCTTATAATGCTAATGCCCAGATTTTTAATTAACGCATTTAGTGGAATCGGGCTGCATACAACTAATTAGTAGGAACATGTTCAAATGGTCACATTTGCATTAATACATATTTGCAGACTATGCGACGGGTGTGACTGTATGGATAGACTGGAATGTTATGGCTAAAGGTGTATGGCTACTTTGGCATCCATACAATGTATAAAAGTGGCTGAATGGAAAATATTATTTGCGAAGATCCTAGTAGGTGTATTTGTAAAGGGCTGGACTACAAAAAAATTCAAAATCGATTTTCGTGATTCGAAATTTTCATTCAACTGATTGAATGAAAATTTTGAATTACGAAAATCGTTTTTGAACCCTAAAAAGGAACAAATTTTTTAGATATTTTTAATTACCACTTTTTATTTTTGTTATAATTATTTTTTTCGGATTGCTTTGAAACATATAAGTGTTATATATTTTCCATCCCTTAAAATCGTTTATTTTGATACTCAACACGACGGGTTTGGAAAATAAAAATGGGCCCCCACAGCTTGGAAAATCCGCCATTTTTCTATTTTTTATTTTTAATATAGACCGTGATACTTGTAAGGTTAAGACAAATCAATTGACGTAAAAATCATCAAAATCGGCCTACGTGTTTGGTCTCTAGAACGCCACATAGAAACAAACACATACAAACTGATACACACACTGCCCTCCTTTGCGTCACGCAGTTGGGTAAAAAGAAGTAGAGAGACGAAGTCTACATGAAAAGAAGAAGAAGACATGTTGTTTGACGCAATTAAAATAGGTATAACAGCAAGAGAATTATGTGAAAACCAACCATAACATTTCCTGTACCATCAAACACACAAGATAAAATACAAACGTGAAGATTCGTATTTATATTGCAGTATCAACGAAATCTCTTTGGTGAACCTATAATAATTCCTTTGTTGTACTGACGGAATAATTGAGTTGAGTGTATTACCGGCAGGAACCCATCCAAAATTCCAATAGATCACATGGCGCCGATAGAAATTGCTATCTGGTCGTACTCAAATCGTATTTTCATTTCTGCGGATCGAAACCCTCTTTGTTCCACGCAAATCAATTTGGAATCAAGCCTATGGAGTTTATAGGATTTTTGAATGGAATATCATTTTGCAACTATAGGATTACGTGAGTCAGGCTGTCGTTTACTAGTGCGAGTTTTGATGTGTCAGTGATTGTTTTGAGTGTGGTAATATATTATAATGTATGTTCCTAATAATCGAGATGTTTTTAGTTAGTAGCAGAAAGAGTCCACTTTTATATTTTTTTATTAGCCTATCCGTTCCACCTGCTGGGCAAAGGCCTCCCAAGTCCTTGAAAGATATTTTTCCCACACCCCGTTGTATCAGCCCGCACGGTACACGTCTTTGCCTAGGGCGTCTAAGGCTCTGGGATAACATGTTATTCTATCAGCAATGGTGATTTATCAAATGCCAAAATGTAAGGGATTGATCACGAGACATTTTGATACCGCTTGGCAATCTCGTACGTTTTTGTCATTTTACCCATCGCTATCAGGGTCCTAGTATTCCTTGTAGCGTCGGTGGCAACCTCTCGCGTCCGGCTCTGGTTCAGGCCATGTTACGGAGCGAGAGGGCATGGGAAGCTGTCTCCTCCTTCTGCGAAGCAGTAATGCTCGCAAAGGAGGAGGCGGAACGCGTGAGGGAGATGCAACGGAGACGCCCTCACGCCCCTCGCCACCGCAGGAGACGCCCTGGGCGTCGGGAGTCGCAAGCCGATTCCCGGCCACCGTAGGCGCGGGCCTGCGGACGGCGAGTAATGGGTAGCTCGCCGTCCGATAAGGACCAGGCCCGAGTCGACGGCGCGTTGTGTTCCACGCGCGCCTCAAAGAGATGTCAGCAGAACTGACGGGGTCCGCGAGGGCCGATGCCTGTCTGGGTCGCGGATAAATTTGAAAAAGAGTTACCGCGGCCCAGGCTCAAGCAACTGAAGGAACACGGGTGGGTTTTAGTCAGTAAAAGTCTGACACGCCCTCCCGCCTCACCCAGAGCGGGAGAAGTCATTGGATGATTTCCAAACCAAAAAAAAAAAAAAAAAAAAAATAAGTATTCCTTGTAGCGTGACCACCACAAGATTTTATCAACGAAACCTTTTTTTTAATTTAACAATCTGGTCGATTATAGCTTTTCGAATTTTCAAATTTCGACTGGTAAAAAATCGTAATTGAAATTTCTGTTCGACAAGACGTCAATTTCACAAGAGCCACCGTTGAGGAATGATCCATTAACTTTTCTTTCGGGAATTTTATAAGTAAATCTTAAATTGTTGACGTGCATTGTCTCTATGAGTGCAATCATGTCGTCCCACGAATATTGTGGCTGATAAAAGTGTCGATACTATATATTAGAAATGGCGAGCAAGATCGTTTGACAGGCCCGTGACATGACACCGGTTTCCCTGGGCTGGTTTTAGCCTGTCGTTTAAAGGAAGCTGGGGATGGCTAAGGAATATTATGAATATAAATTGGTATGTATTGTCATTTCTGCCGAATTTTTCATTTGAATATCGCTTTCGCTGATATTTGCCAGACCCTTATGTTTCATAATTTTGATTGTCCGTTTCCCTTGTCTGTAGATATCAGTTGATAGTAGCCGATAATCAGCCAAAATATGGGCATGGTGCTAGGACCTACGTGAGCTTCTTGGTCCCGTACTTACATTGTGCGAGCTAAGGGCGTGAACCTCTCTGTGACTGTGGAGTCCGAAGATTCCGAACAACGCGTCTGTCTGGATTTTGCTTCGAGTTTAGCTGGTTCATTTCTACCCGTGATCCAGCATTAGAGCGAAGCCACCGACAGCGGATCGTTTCGTCTGGTATGGTGATAGATAGTCTGGAATAGCACATAAGCTACTTCTAATCCTGGTATAATATTCCCTTGGGATAAGAAAACACTTTTCACGCGGGCGAAGCCGCTGCCAGAAACTAATGTTTTTATAATAAGAATAACGTTGTGTTTATATTAAAGTAGATACTATCCGATTACAAAAAACTGTCACTAATAGAAAGCTTATGCAAAGAATATCCCGCCCCCCTAGCCAAGTTACAAACGTTTCGTATGGAATCTCTTTCTACAATCGTTAACGCCTTCTATATGTATGGTCTGACCACGTGACTTAACGTTCAGATGTGTAACCACCACCCTGTATTAATTTATTTATCATCACTGGCCGCCTGAGAGCGACAAGACAAACAATAAATAAACAAAACCTCCAACATAAATAATACATTACCAGCAACGATAATTATTAAAATCAATTAGCACTTGGCGTAATACGCGATTAATATTAATAAACGAACAGACACGCGTTCGTATAAGCTAGAACTATGCGTGTGTCACACAGAATTACTGATATATTTTCCTATTGAAAGTACCTCCATTCATGCTGGATGCTTTGAGCGCCTGTTAATTAGCTGTTTCGTACTGCGTTTGATATCAAACCAACAGTACATTTCTGTGCAGTATTTAATGATTTTATGAGGGTTACTGGTTGATGTTGTTAAGGATTATTATCACTGTCATAGCGTACTCCATTTATCGTGGATCGCTACTGCGTTCGACGATAAATGGAGTGGAATTTTGATATTTATTTTGTCGAATTGTGTGTGATATTAATTTGCAGGGGTATTTTGCGAAGTGGACAAAGGTCCACTGCTCTTACTGCGCCACTGTTCAATTATTATCTGTACCAAACTTGTGATAATTATATACTCTCTTATACTAATATTATAAAGAGAGCGCGCGAATTTCGTGAGTTTGTTTATTATATGTAGGGGTCACCCTCCGGAACCTCTGCCAGTCTGCACCTAATTGAGAAAAAAAATCGATCTGAAAGGTTCATTTGTCGTGATATGCATTCGCTATATAACCTGGGCAAAGCCATGTCCCGCCCCTAGTACACTACAACTATTGTGTTGTTCGATGACTTCATGAGTATTGACGACGCAACGTACGGTAACAAAATAACAAACCAAAGTCAAAAAACTAGCGTGGGATGGACGGTGTTATTTTCGAGAGTCAAAAGACTCTTCCCAGAAAAGATGCTAATCTAACGAAAATTCATCCGTCTACCAATTAAGTCTTATATTAACACTACTTAAGACCGTCGAAGCTTTGTATAAGATCGACATCAGAATCAGATGTCAAAGTTAGTCGCGTCCCGAACTTAGCCTTAGTCATACGAGTATTAAGATTGAAGTATCTGGTGTACAGTGCCGTAACTATACCATCTGAGGCCTGTGGCATATTCATCGGATGGGGACTATCAATATTGCAAAAAACTAGTTAGTTAAAAAAAGTCAAAAAAACCCGACTGCTTAAAAAGCGAACTAAAAAGATGTAAACAAGAAGAAAATCATGCTGTATAGTCGGAGGATACATATTCGCGAGCTGGCTGATCAAAACCAGATGTACCCTCCGACTACTCACCCCACATTATTTTGGTCCCAAATTATTTTTTTCTTCCAAACCCACGATGGGAAAAAATAATTTGGGATCCCACAATAGCCCAAAATCCGCCATCTTTCTATTTTAAAATTTTTATGTAGCCAGTGACAATCGCAAGATTAAGACAAATCGACAGACGTAAGAATCATCAAAATCGGCCGACGCGTTTGGTCTCTGGAACGCCACATAGGAACAAACTTACATACATAGTACATTTTTTATTTTTTATTTTGATATAGGCTCGCGCTTGACCACCATCTCACCTGATGGTAAGCGATGATGTGGTCGACGATGGAGCACGCTTGCCTAGAAGTAACCTATTCACTCTTGACTTAAAGACCCCTAGATTATAGCTATCGGGAAACACAGACTCCGGCAGAGAATTCCACTCCTTAGCTGTACGCATAATAAAAGTATTCTCAAAACGTTTAGTGCGTATGGGTGGGATGTCCACCATGTACCTGTGGCGCATCGCCGTACGTCTGGTGGTCCGATGATGAAACGGGCTGGGCGGAATTAGATCATGCAATTCCATCGCACACTCCCCGAAATGTAATCGATAAAAAACCGATAAGCTAGCAACTCGGCGACGATGTTCAAGGCTCTGGAGCTTTGACTTAACCAGTGCCTCATCGCCGATGAGCCTCTTGGCCCACTTTTCGATCGACTCTAGTGCATCGAGCTGGTATTTGGCAGATCCGTCCCAGAGATGAGAACAGTACTCCATGCATGATCGAACTTCATGGGCGGAAGGGTACCGCTGCTGTGCCGCATCAGCCGCCTCACTGAGGTACTCTGTGAGCCTGGATGTCTCCTGATCTCCGCTGTGCGAACGGTAGACACAGGCGTAGATAATTTTATCCAGACCTGTGTCCACCAGAGCCCACAGGGTTGTGAATCGGGAGTCCTCAAGGTTACGGAGACGCCGATAGCAAGTGTCGTCACGGGCGTACATACACACACCCGCGCGCGGTTTAAAATTGTGCTCCAGGGTAAACCCTGGGTAAGATAAGTACGACACGTCTGACGGACTCGCTATCTGCGTCTCCGTAAGGAAAAGCAGCGCTGGTTTCTCAGTCTCTAGGTGGAAGTGGACTGCAGAGAGATTTGAGTGCAGACCTCGAATGTTGGTGAGGTGCACTTTGTGGGGGAGGGAGTGCAGCCGCTGTTTAAATCTCTTATTCCTTTTCCTTGGCATTAATATTTTATAAGAGTGAATGGAGGAGAGGAGTTGGAAGTGAGACGAGGTTCCACGCTGCTAACCTTCAGACACGCACTGAAAGGACAGCATCATTGGGGCACTAGTCCGGAGACTGCGGGGACGCCCGAGCCCCCCCGGAATGTCCATCGGGCCCTCCCCATCTGGTCGCCAACCAGCACGATGGCGCATTCCGGGATTTTTCGACAGTTGGCGGGGCAGCCTTTCGTGTGTGGCTGGCACACTACTTGGGCCCCCAACTACCTGCGGTCAGCCAGCGGCGCACCGTGCCTCGGATCCCGCTACCCTCCGCGACCAGTCTCCCGATACGTCCATAACAGCGCGCGTCAGGCTGGTCAGCCTGCCGTGGAACAGCTATCTCGACCCAACTCCTCTTGTGGCTACACCGAGCATCGTACCGGAACACGGCTAAGCCGCTTGGCGGTACGTCTTTGCCCGGTGGGTGGTCGCAAGCCTTCGGCCGAAGCCTACCACCAGTTGGTGTCACCTGATTTGCACCACCCGGGGACCACGTGTAGGGTATCAGAAAGGGGTACACTCCTACGGACGTGGGTGACTCAGCCCCCAAAAAGAACATAGACTGATAAACACATACCTTTCTTCGGCAGTCGGGTAAAAACCTTGACGTTGCAAATTTATATTTATGAATTATATTGCAAAAAGCTTGACGTTGGGGATTTATTTTTATAAATCCCCAACGTCAAAATAGGTGTGTATACCAACACTATTATAATTTGTTGTGTGCATTTCAGTTAAATATATTCTATTTTGTTATTATTATTAACGTTAGCAAAAAGAAATACCTTCTGTGCTCAAGGGCCCTCGGGTCGGGCGCCCGTGGCATTTTGTCCTCTCTGCCACCATATTGTTACGCCTCTGCCGGTGTAGGAAAGCACTAACTTTAAACTAATATAGTATACTAGCTGTTCCGCGCGGCTTCGCTCCCGTGGACCACCCCACATGACCCGTTTTCGGGATAAAAAAATAGCCTATGTCACTCAGGAATAATGTAGCTTTCTATTGGTGAAAGAATTTTTCAAATCGGTCCAGTAGTTTCGGAGCCTATTCGGTACAAACAAACAAACAAACAAAAAAATCTTTCCTCTTTATAATATTAGTATAGATTAGATTAAACAGGAGAACCAAAGTTACCGACATAGCCCGAAGAATTGCCAAACTTAAGTGGCAGTGGGCAGGGCACATTGCTCGTAGAACGGATGGCCGTTGGGGCCGAAAAGTTCTGGAATGGCGACCGCGAACCGGAAGACGATATGTTGGAAGGCCTCCCACTAGGTGGACCGATGACCTAGTTAAGGTTGCGGGAAGGCGCTGGATGCGAGACGCACGGGATCGGTCAATGTGGCGACGCCTGGGGGAGGCCTATGTCCAGCAGTGGACGTCTTTCGGCTGAAATGATGATGATGATGATGATGAGTATATTAGATTTGCCTGTATTAGATTTGTACGGTAATACTTCTGAATACGTGCGTTTCTCAATCTAAGTATAACTCAAAGTTAAATATAGCAAACTCTCGGTACTAAGATTGATTAATGTATTTTGAAATTTAGTTCCTTGAAAATTTCGTGGGTTTTCTGCAATAGGATATACTATAAGTAGCCAAATAGCGCAGAAACGGAACAAATTTCTAAAAATGTACTTTACACCAATATATCTTGAATTTGCTATGTCTAGCTTCGCATTCATGATCGAAACGCACGATGCTGTGGTATACGATGCCAGACACTGCCGTCGTAATATGCGTCAGCGGGAGGAGGATTGTGTGTCCGGCACTGCATACCATACCGCATACCGCAACATTGTGAAGTCTGATCAAGATACCAAAGCTGCACCGCTGACACTTACTAGGATGGTTTTAGGATTTTCAAGTTTTAATTTGAATAATGAGCATTCGTATTTCTATGAACCATTGAAAATCACTCCATAAATTGTACAACAACTAAGTAGGTACCATTTAGATAAAAAGCTGCTCAAAAGGCTCCAGAAAAAAATGTAAAAAGGTTTTCTCTCAGTCCGTTTCCAATGTCCCCTTTTACTTAAATAAATGAAAAGACGCATTTGTTCCTATTAGCGTTGTCCACGTCATAACAAACAGTCTCCCGTCTGACCCTGTACGGTCCGATCCGTGACTCGGATACAAAAGAATCGCTCGAACGAAAACGGCAAAAGTTTTACCGTCACACGGCTCAGAGGATTCCAGAAAGACTAGAAAACTAATGAATTCACTCAGCCTGTTTGTCCAGCATAAACGTTGGCTTTCATGTTTAGCAATCTTCTCGTTAGATAGAATAAACGATGGCCTTTATATTATCTTGTATTTATTGTTTCTTAGAACTAGCCTTTTTGCTGATGGTTACTTTGTGAACTAGTCATAGAAAATCATTTGATTGTATTGTTTTATCTATACGTTGTTGAATATCAATACAAATGGTACGAGTATCTCCTATCCATATTTTAATATTATAAATGCAAAAGTAATTATGTCTGTTTCTCTGTCTGTCTGTAACCTTATCACTCTTAAAATTTGGTATGGAGATAGTTTGAGGCCCTGGGAAGGCCAAAGGATAGTTTTTATCCCAGAAATCATCCTTAAGGGGGAGGAAAGGGGGTGGCAGTGTGTATGGAAAACTTACAATATTATGGCGGGTTATAAAAAATAAGACTATTCGAAGAACTAGTGCTACGCAGACGAAGTCACGGGCAACAGCTAGTTTCTAATACATATTAAACTGCTTCTTTTTTTTTTTTTTTTTTTTTTTTTTTTTTTTTTTTTTTACATAGGCCTACATGGGCACTTATAAAACGTCGACAAAAGGTGCACGGTTCGGGTTAGTCGTTTCCTGTGGAGAAGAACCGGCAAGAAACTCCACGGTTACTCTTTTAAAAAAAATGGTTTGTTTTTACAATATTTCCACGTTACAGTATTAGTGCTTAGATATGGGGGGACAACGTAGGCCCGACAATAAGACGTAAGAAACTAAAAAAAAAAAAAATTGTATAAACGAGAGAGTTAACAAATGTTAACAAGCGTCTAGAAATCTAGAAGGCCTACAATGTTCACACATTCACAAAACAATCAGTAAAAGAATCTATACAAAGGAAAAAATAAATAAAAATATATAACAAGACTAAATTTAACATGTGGCACAAATTTTGTTATCAGTGCTGTAACTATTCATAGCAAAGGGCTATAAAGATCATTGAAATCATTGTAAAAAGTCTAATTAAAAGAAAGAAAAAAAGTAAAAATGAGATTGAGAATAGTTAGAGACATCCACATATTTGTGCCGTTTATGAGTTACCAGGGAAGCCGCATGCGCAGAAGGAGCTAAAATTTTTATCTTCAACGTAGTCCTTGATTTTGTAATATGCTTTTTTAATAAGGACACGTTTGATGTAGTTTTTGAACTTTCCATCGGTTAATTCTATAACTGGCTTTGGCAACTTATTATAAAAGCGTATACTGTTTATAAGAAAAGACTTGCTAGTTTTCGTTAATCTGAATTTGGGTATTACAATTTCAGGCTTACTGCGTGTATTTAAATTATGGAAATCGCTTCTAGTTTTGAAAAGCCCTCGATTTTTGCGGACATACAAAATACATTCCAATATATAAAGAGAAGGTAGAGTCAGTATATCGATCTCTTTAAATTTTTCTCTGAGGGACTCTCGTGGACTCATTTTATAGATTGCGCGGACTGCCCTCTTTTGTAAGATGAAAATTGAGTCAACGTCTGCAGCTGATCCCCACAGCAGAATGCCATAAGACATAATACTGTGGAAATAAGCATAGTATACTAACCTTGCTGTGGCTACATCGGTTAACTGCCTTATTTTCCTTACTGCATATGCAGCCGAACTTAACCGACCCGAAAGAGTTCTAATGTGCGCGCCCCACTGCAATTTTGAATCGATAGTAATCCCTAAGAATACAGTTTCCTTTATAACTTCAAGATTTTTACCATCAAGATTTAAATTTAGGTCACGTTGTGGTACATTTGGTAAGGAAAACTTCAGACATTTTGTTTTTTTCGCATTTAGTAAAAGATTGTTAGCTGCGAACCATTTAGAGAGAACAATCAGACTTTCGTTGACATGTAAGACATCCGTATCTTTCCTATCTATTTTAAAAATTAGCGAAGTATCATCAGCAAATAGAATTATATCCGATAATTTGGCCATCATAAAAGGGAGATCATTAATGTAAACAAGAAAAAGGAAAGGGCCGAGAATTGAACCTTGGGGCACGCCCATCTTGACTAGAGACCCGGAGGACGTCGCCCCATTAACATTTACTTTTTGCTGTTTGTTTGATAAATAGGAAAGCACAAGATCAGCAGATTTTCCTCGAATTCCGTAGTGGTGTAATTTACAGATCAGTGTGTTGTGGTCGACGCAGTCGAACGCTTTCGAGAGATCACAGAAAATGCCAATGGCATCCTGGGACTTCTCCCAAGATTCCAAGATGTGGCTGATGAGTTTTACTCCCGCGTCCGTTGTCGACCTACCTTTCGTGAAACCAAACTGTTGACTATGCAGGATCTTATTTGAATTGAAGTGAGACAACATCTGTTCCAGCATGATTTTTTCATAGATTTTACTCAATGCTGGAAGCACGGATATAGGCCTATAATTTGAGGGATCACTCTTACAGCCTGATTTGAAAATTGGTACTACTTTACTGTGTTTCATTAAGTCAGGAAAAGTGCCGCTGTCCAAACATTGATTGAATATGCCTGTTAGGACAGGAGCAATTGAGTCAATAATATCTCCAAGAACCCTAACGGATATCCCCCACAAGTCTTCAGTATTTTTTACGTTGAGACTTTTGAACGCGTTTTTAATTGTATCAATACATATTGATTTAAATTTAAAGGTTGGTATGTCTTTAGTAAAGTTTTCTTTAAGAAGAGCTTCAGCTAATTTAGATGAGGAGGGAAGAGACTTCGTAACCTCTAACGGAATGTTGGTAAAGAAATTTTCTAATGTCTCAGCGACTTCTTGCTTACCAGAAATGGTTTGATTAGATATTTTCAAAGACAACTCATTCTTATCGCTTTGTTGTGTCTTTCCAGTTTCTCTATTAATTATTTGCCACACAGTTTTTATTTTATTATTAGAAACACCAATTTTGTTAATTATTATTTGAGATTTTGCTTGAGCGCAGACTCTTTTGAATATTTTGGAATAGTTTCTAACATAAGTATGAAAAACTTGATCGGAAGTCAAAGATTTTTCGTAATATAAATTATATAAGATATCTCGGCTTTTTCTTATGCCCACAGTGGCCCATTCACTAAATTTCGATTTGGAATGTTGACTTTAACTGTTTTTAAAGGACACGTTTTATTGAATTCTTGGCAAACTGTAGAAAACAACGTGCCGTAATTTATATTGGGGTCTTTTGAATTAAAACTGGCATTACAAAGGTTGCTAAAAACATTATTATTAAAAGAATTTAATTTATTTTTAGTGAGACGTCTTAACCGAATTGATTTAGCTACTTTAATTTTTTTATCTGACTCAAAAGATACTAGTTGACCAGTATGGTCTGACCTAACGCCACTAATTAAAAACGAATCTTTAACTTTACAATTAGTGAATACATTATCTATGCACGTAGCTGAAGTTGCAGTTATTCTTGTCGGTTCATTAAATAAATATTTTAAGTTAAATGATTTAAACAATGAAATGAGCTTACATTTTTCAGGTGAATTGACTAACAGATCTATATTTAAGTCACCACAAACAAAAACTAATTTATTATCTCTGAAAAGTTTACTTAATAATTCTTCCATTGTAATTAAAAACAATGACAAGTTTGATGCTGGTGGTCTGTAAACACACAAGATAGTAAGTAGTAGTGCTAGTTGACTACTAGTCTTAGTTTAAATCAGTAAAACATGAATTTTCTAAATTACTTATGGGCCAGCTCTTGAACTTAATTTGGAATCATGACAATTATTTTGAAAACTTGCGGTTAGAGATAACTACACTAGAGATAGAAGAGTGGAACAGGTTGCTAAAGTTTGTATTCGAAAAACCATATATTCCTCAGATACTGTTTAATATCCTACTAAAACTATCCCTGACTAAACACCCTTTGACAATACGAACTACTTAAACATTAAATCAATATCCGTTTCCTCGACCACCGGTCTACATGCGTCTTAATTACTTAGTAAGCCTTAATCACTTATATATTGGATATAGTGCTAATCTCAGATTTTAGGGATTAAGCCATACATACATAAGTTGAGCTACCGTCCATCTTCTGGTGAATTACTGAGACACCATGCAGGTGTGGCATGTCCCATGTGGACTGTGTTAGGTAATGCTGGTTGATTATGGTGGAAAATTGGTTTTTGAAGTGAAAGCTTCTTTAGCCGCGTTGAGCGATTTATAGCAGGGGCAAAACTTACTTACGGATTTGTGTCAACAATTTGACGTTAGTTTTCATTTCTGTCGCCAGACCACATGACAGCCATTTTTATTGTAGTAGGATGAGTGTGGTCATACAAGTGGTAATAGTGATCTGAAAACGATATAAAACTGCGCTTCGAAAACAAATGACCAAAATTGGCCGACAGACTTAAGTAAGGTGGCTAGGATAGACTGTATGCGCAAGACGGAGGACAGGGGTTTGTGGCGCTTCTGTCTTATGAACTGCGATAGGCTTAGTTAAATAAATAAATTAAACATTTACGCTCTTACAAATAAACGCGGCATAAAGTTATACCAGGTATAACAAAGGAATAGCCATACATTTTCATAGGTTTATACTTGGTATAACTTTATGCCGCGTTTATTTGTAAGAGGGTTATTGTTTTCTCTTTACAAAGATAGGCTTAACATCTACTTACTTAAAATTATGTTACAAAACGTGTTAGAAGCTTTTTTGCGGCAGATTTGAGTCCGTATTATGGAAACCCTGGGTTGCGGAGTTGGTTGATTGATTACTATTAATTAGTTACAGAAGCCGGCAAACGCCCGTTTATAGCATGATGATACTCACACAAATATCACCGAAAATAAGTAAAGTCGAACCTGAAAATACGTCAGTGATTTCGGTATATCATTTCAAATAAAAACACTTATTTAGCGACTAATTTCAGATTGCCTGGCATAGCATTGTGAAACATTTTATTGCCTTTTAACAAGCGATTTTAACTTCCAAAGGAAGTAGAATATGTACCTAACCCTCTTATGTCTCATGTCCGTTTACGGTGTCGGTGTAAGACCCTTGCCGTTTTACTATTACATGCTAAAGCAAAGTTACATCAGACATGCATCGTCGTGTACGCTCAAAGAGTCTTTTAAGAGTTTAAAGAGGTATAAAAGCTGTTTGAGAGGTGTGCTTTACGCCTAGTACAATGTTAGGGTTGCCCTAACTGTGTGTACATGGAGTGACAAACAGTTTACTAGATTGAAGCTTCAACTGACTAGTCTAATCTTTTTCTTTAAATAGAACCAGTCGCTGTCTGCCTTAGTCTGTTTGTCCACTTATTTCTTCAAAACCACGCAAAGTCAAGAGTGAATAGGTTTTTTCTGGGCAAGCCTGCTTCATCTTCGACCACATCATGGCTTACCACCAGGTGAGATAGTGCTCAAGCACAAGCCTAACAATAAAAATAAAAAAAAGTATTTTGATACGTTTTTCTTTAAAAGAAAGAGCGATAAGCAAGGAAGGTTTGTATATTATTTAATTATGTCCCGTGCAAAGCCAGCGCGAGTCGTTGAAATTAAATTACATTACGAAGTACAGTAGTATTAAGTTGAAATTAAATTACAAAGAAACATACAAAATTATCTTAAAACTGTGATCACTTAAACATTAGCTACAAAAAAAAAACAGCATTTTTGTTTGACCTTTTTGATTTCAAAATTGGCTTCAGGCAATAAGCGTTATTTAAATAATGTTATGGATATAATACAAGTAAGTACTTCAATATTTGACTTTATTTTATCTGCAATATTCATTTAAAGCGAATGGACGAAGGTAGGGCAATAAAGGATAGTAAACACTTTGGGAGAAGCCTTTGTGACTCGATTCAATCAATATATTGAGTATTGGTTACCTTTACGTCAGTCAGTAGTACCTGTATTGTTTACAAAGGTATTGCATATTAGTGTAAAATGATACAACTGCTGGGAAGCAAGCCTCCTCTTTGTGATAGAAACTAAGCCGTAGCTAAGCCACCAGGTGGACTCAGTACTGGATGTCACATGCCTTCGAATTTTTGGTTCTAAGTTACGCGGGGTTCCTTTAAATGTCTCACTGTTTTGAGAGCCGTGATAACGAAAAATTTACAAAGTAAAACCCCAAGCTGTGTTCGACCCACGACTCACGGTACGACAGTCGAGGTCGATACCACTGGGCCATCATGCATACAAAGTTATACAGTAGATATTTTTTACACCAACATAATTATGTTCAGAAGCCGGAGGGAAAACATAATTTTCCGCCTGATACCTATCTTTTTGTTTTTACAAGATGTAATTAGTCTTTCTAGACACGCCTTCTCTCCGACTGACAGTCTGACACCGACACCTCGACAGCCAAGAGAGCCATGAACAATAGGTAATTAGTTGCGGCTCATTAGTCGGGACCTGATAGAAGACTCATGGCTAAATAATAACAGCCGCACTGGTCGATCATCAAGGTTAAGTAACGAAATGTCAGATGAATGAAAAGTGTGTATGTGTGCTGTCGCTACTGTGCGGAACGCTTTTTTCGGTTGTTTTGTGAGTATATGACGTATCTGTTTACTAAAATATTGCATATGCAGACTTTCATGTAACCCCAAGGAAACATTTCACAAATAGTTTCACAAACGATACTTTAAAAACATGGAAAGAAGTTTCCACACCTATAAACTTGAAGACGATACGTCGAGTGAAGTCGTTATCTTTCGGAAAAGATAGTTTGTTTTGCATAATGTGTACGAATACGTGTTGCCTATAAGTGGCCAATGCCGAAACGATGGCAATTGTACCTACAATGCGGAATATAAAACCGACTATAGTGAAGCCAAATGGGCTTGGTATTCTTCCGAGTTCTTTTAGCATCTACATTGAGAGATAGCCTGTCCGTTTAGTGTTTTCTGTGTGTTACAATTGTGCTTATTTGTGTTGTTTGGGCGAAATTATGCGCGTAGTTAGAACAAAAATGTTTGGTGAGTCTTGACTATGATGTGGGAAAAGTGCCCGTGGAAATCAAATGTGGCCGCGATGATCTACGACTATCATTAAAGTCATGTCAATATACTTAATATCTCATTGGAATAGTTATTCCCACAGAGGTTCATATAATCAAGTATGTTTTGTATGTAATCAAAGAGATTGAGAATGATTTCTTTGCCAAATATTATCATCTAGAATTCAAACTTGAGTATGGAAATTGACTTGAATGAATTCCTTATTGAATTTTGATTCTACGCAAACAGTTCTCCGACAAAACCTGCAAGCAAGAGCTTTAGAGAAGACGTTTAGTCAATTTCCATAGTACATCTGAATATTTGAATATGAAAATATACGGCTCAAACTCGCACACACATCATCTTTAAACGAATTTCCAATAGAATTTTCCAATAAAATTTTGTATTGGAAAACGAGTAGGTACAGAATCCCATATAAAACGGCTAGCTTACGCGGGTAGCGACAAAAATGTTACTCTAATAAATTTCAGTTAGGACCTACAGTAACTACGATATTTTGTTAAAGTTCGGCTAGTTATTGAATTTTCGAGCATCTGGTGTAAGTTTTAATGTGTAAATATTTCAAGTGAGCGGAAAATTGTTCCCAGAGCAATCGGTTGCTACAGACATATTAACCTAAACGATAAATATCTATTTGGGACTACACAAACTCTAAATGTTTGAAATTCACGAATAGTGTTTCTGAAAGTATTTTACGTGTTCCCAATAACATCACGACTGTATTCCCCAAACGGTTAGGTAAACGTGTATATATCTTAGTATGGCTTCAATTCTCCAGTTATGATTAAGTAACCCTATTACCTAAGCATTTGATGGTGATGGTGATTGGTGATGACGGCTTTGGAACTAGTGGTTCAAATAAATATTTACACCCAGTTCCTGAATTGAGAATCTAAATCTAAATCGAACTTGTCAAACTGTATTTTAGCATTAAAACTGATCAAACTGCATTAAAGTAGAGTTTGACTAGTTACATTTCATTTTAAATATTAAAATTCTCAATTCTGAAAAGGGTCTGGGGCCTTCCTCCACTTACGCACAGGCTAAACTTTATATCTCATAAATAATTAGTATAAAAATAACCATTGATTGGTAACGGCCGCGTCATGTTCTAAGTCTTAAAGCTTTTCCCAAAAATCCCGTAATTTTCTTTCAGTCGATAAAATAATAAGTACATAAGAAACACATATTTCATTTTAGTAATTACAGGTCGATTAGAGACCGTGGGCATAGGATATTATTTGAACGAACGAAAATGTAGGCGATTCCTAAATAAATGCTGCGAAAAGATATTTTTCTTCAAATACTCTTGTCCTAAAAATAAAATATGAGTTCAGAAAGATAAATGTCAGTTCGAAAGAAAACTGAAAACCGGAATATATATTCGTTACATAGTTTCAAGTTTGCGTGTTATGGCTGTTTGATTGTGGGGTGTGAAGTTAAGGGGGCATCAAAGGCGCATGTCATCCCTTTGAAACGGGTGACATGGGTATGGAAACTCGTTGACTCGATCTTCAATTGCACTCGTCTTGAACTTAAGTGATCCTCAAGACTATTTGTTAGTGTAAATCAGGAAGAGAAACTTTGGCGTAGGTGAACTTGTACCTCTGAATAGTAGACGGAACAAGCGTATCGGTTCATTGTGCATTGCCACAGCAGAATAGTTACAAGTCGTATGTCTTGGTCTACTTTCTAATGATAAAGATTGAGAAAGATTAGAAATACCTAGATTGGGAAACCAAAAAAAATTACGACACGTGAAATTGCAATATTATATTTTTTCAAAAATTTTCATTTATAGGGAATACTTGACTCAGATAATTTATGGATATAAGGTGAGGCCAGACAGCGTAATATAACTCAAGTTCAGTTCAATCCGATTGCCAAGAAACACAGATTATATTCAGTTGATTAAAACTTCGTTTGCGTGTTCGTTATCATATGATTAGTTTAAACACGAGAGAGTAGCTTTTAGCTAAGTAACAACAGTAACACGGATCGATATTCAAAAAAAAGCAACGCTTGCTGAGGTGGTGATGGGTGACCATCCATTATCCATCTCGTGCCTCGGAAAGCACGAAATACTGATGGTCTTTTAGAGATCTTTGGCAGTCGTTAAGGAAATCAGAAGCCATAAAATCTGACACCACTCTTGACTTGCTATCGTGATACCCAGTTACTGGGTTGTGGAGGTCAGATAGGTATTCGCTCCATGTAAAATATTGTACTTAGTTGAATCCGGTTTGACTGGAAACCGACCCCGGGCTGTAGTTGGGAAAAGGCTACGCAGAATAGTTTTTGTTTGTGAGTACGTATTACGTCGAGTACGGGCGAAGTGTACGTGCTTAGTGTCATTAAAAGGAAAGCGGCAAAGGCAGAATTAAGCGTAATGTGGTGCGAAATGCAATAGTAAATGAAACCGTTGATAATAATTACCGACGTATCATCATCAGTGAAGCTTTAGTTTTACGGCGCTTTTAACATTCGCAAACAAATATTATTCGCTCATACAAGGCCAATCAAATCGTGTGAAACGCCGCTAACTTTACTAGGAAAAGTAATGTCTATGAATCTTGCCATAAGGGAAACTGTCAGACATGCCTAGCGCACTCTTGGCTTAGACAAGTGTCATTCATCAACGAAATTGTCACGAAAGCGCTTGAAAAAAAATGTCAATTTATTTTTGTATTACAAAGCGCTATCGAAATTATTAGTCTGGATGTTGCGTTGCAAATACAATTTTTTTCCGGCTGATATTGATAACGATAGTTGATCATAATATATTATGACTAATAAGCAACCAACCTACAGCTGCTCAATTAGCGGTGGGTAGGTAGTGAAAGAGGTAAAAAAAAATTGAGCCAGAGCTTAAATATTCCGGCTGAAACTTCTTTCATAAATAGTTGACATCATATTGAGCTCAAAAAAAATCGTCAACTGCATCGTGGAGCGGGGAATATGCGTCAGCTGCTCGCATGAACATCATCTTCATCATAGCCGAAAGACGTCCACTGCTGGACGGAGGCCTTTCCCAAGCGTCGCCACATTAACCGGTCCCGTGCGTCCCATGAACATGTAGAACTTGTTGTTTTTTTGTATTTTGTAACAAATTAGGTATTTCCTTAAATTTGCTGTATGACATTATTTCTCATATTTGATCCTTATTAGTGACACTTTTGAATGGTGTAATAATACAGTGTGCTTTTTTTTCCAAAAATATGGGTTCAATTACTGGCTAGGAATAATGATTTTTCAAAAATCCAATGATGCAGTTTTAGTTTCCATCAAAATGGGTTCCATGACGCGGGTGCGTCAGCTGGCGCTTGGTTCACTTGTTAGTTATTTTAGATCTATTTAATAACATATATGGCATTCGATTGGCATAAAAACACTACCTAAAATGCAACGCTACCGCCTGGACCATACGTGATTGATCCCTTGGATTTCAACCTTTCGAACATCGCCATCGCTAATAGAATGACACTTTGTCTAGAGACTGGTCAGCCTAGCCCAGTGACTCCTTGCTGACCTGGCTAATATTTCCAACACTTGATTTAAGGTAATGTTATAATTCCTTCTGACCTACGAGACCTTACGTAAGAAGCTTGTCTCTAGTTTTAATAATATAAATCCAATTCCTTCAAGCAGCAGTGCAGAGCAGTGGTGGCCCAGTGGTATCGGCCGCGACTTACAAGTTGTAGGTCGTGGGTTCGAGCCCAGGCAGGCGCTTTACTTTGTGTAAATTATTTCATCACCACTGCTCTCAAAACAGTGAAGGAAAACATCGTGAGGAAACCGACATGTCCTAGAACCAAAAATTCGAAGACATGTGACATCGACCAACCCGCACGGGGCCCGCGTGGTGGATTACGGCCCATTCCTTCTCACAGAGAGGAGGCCTGTGTCCCAGCAGTGGGAACATTAATAGGCTGATGATGTGATGTGATGTGAATTCCTTCAACTTACACTTACCTGTGAGAAAAGCTGTCGAACTGAAACACTTTCTGTTTTTCTTTTACCCCCAACTGGGCAACGAGGCACTGGCTGAATAAGCCAAAGTTAGTTCTGAACAGTCTATAGGTGCTGGGCAAACTTAGCTAACGACTGGTAGAGTACTTGCTGAGATAGTTTTGTTAGGATTACCAACAATATAGCACCTAACAGTTTGACTTGCACGGAATCGATATTTGCAGTCTAAGGCAAGTTGGTAAGGTGTTTGAAGACTTAGTTTGGGTAATTATTCAGGAACATTTTTTTTTTAAACTTTGCCCCACTCTAGGAATTTCTTCCTGTATCGTGGGTGCGTTTACAAACATTTAAATCACATACACAAGACACCCAGAACTGAAACAACTATCTGTAGGCCGTAAAAATATTTGTTCCATGCGGGAATACTGATACTTGTTTGTCCTATATTTTACACATACATACTTAAATAAACTCACGCCTTGAGTGAAGCAAAAGTATGTAAGGATCGTAGCAGGTGGCGTTCTGTGGTTTCTGCCTACCCCCATGGGTAAAAGGCTAAATTTTAAAGGGTTGAATTAATTTAACCAGTGAAAACACGCGGGCGTCATAAAGGTATAATATGAACTTTTATGTCGATAAGATGATAAAAATAAGTAGATATCTACAACGGGCGTTGACTCCGTAGTCGCTACCTAAAAAAATTAAATTGATCTCGATACACATCTCGTCTGCAGAAATTTTGCATTTAAATAGCATATGCACTGTATAACATAGGGAATAATATGTCTATTCATAATTTGAATGGTGCTTTTTTGTTAAGGTAGTAAGTTAGTAAAATTTTAGGAAATTCCCGAGCGACCTGCCTGAAGGCTCGACGCGATTCGATTAATATCACACTGAAGGGTGATTTAAAATGAAATTTTGACGTTAGTGATAAATAATAACTAAGTCATAGTACTAATTTACACGCCGAAATTACAGGCACAATAAGAGATCTGTATTTATTGCCTAAGAACTTTCTGTACCTTATTGAAGCAAATAAATGATTTTGATTTTGATTTAAATTGTAAGTACGTTCACATGGACGCAATGCGATGCCATAATGCCATTAAAGAGATTTGCACTTGAAATCGTAGAAAATACCTGTACGGGATATCCGACCGATACCGCCTATCGCGCCATTAGAAAATGTCCTGAGTTGATTGAAATCAACATTTTACCGATTCATAATTGCCGGTTGGTCAGATTCCACGAATTGTTAATATCATTTCTTGGAAAATTACATTTACTCTATTAAATTTTAAATTGTGTTTTACAGTCAAATAAAATATTTATTTTAAATGAACATACCATAACAACAATGTATTGAAAGTATGTTTAAAAATGTTCTATTTGTGTTCGTTTTATTTCACGTGTTGTTGACAATGTCAGCAATTTAATTAATTATAATGCTCGCTTTGTAGGTGCCTAATCCACATTTAAATACAAAGTCAACCCTCTTCCCAGTTTAGCTGGGGTCGGGTCTTCTTTTACAACTGCGCCAGAGAGAGAGAGTTATTGGCACTAAATTAAATTAAAACTTACAAATACAAAAAAAAATACTTTGTTGTGTAAAAAGGGCCTTACCTCAGCATAATATCCACGAAGATTTTCAGCTGCAGCCCACCATTATAGAATACCAATTCAAGTTTAGCATAGCGATAGCGGCCATTGAACCATCTATACTTTTGCATTCTTAGTACCAGAAACCTACCTGTCGTCTACATCTATATACTCAATGTTCTAATAGCCTAAGATCCGACTGCAGAAATCAGGGTTTTTGATTAAACTTAATTTTCATGAATCATTATTGATAGTAGAATAAATTGCTGTAGGGTTGCCTGGCAATATCTTGCCGCAATTACCTAATTAAATAAATTTAAATTTATATTTGATATCAAAACATATAACTTTTTCAAGTGAATCTTTTTTTTCTTTCAAAGCTTCATTTGAACGAATATTGTGTAGAAATTAGGAAAAAGTAAGGCTAAAGCTTTCAGTTAGCTGAAACCTGTGGGTTGCCAATTTACCTGCTAAACCTGGTAACCATGAATGGCGGCTAGCTGAGAGCTAGATGATGTTCCATACGGCCCCACGATACGGCAGAAGTTCTAAATGTAGGACAAAGTTATAAAACATACAAAACTAAAAAAAAAATGCTGTTTGCGGCAAGTTTCGGCGAGGCAACCTCGCAGTAATCTTTTATTCTTTTATCAAGAATGATTCATAAAAATCTAGTTTTATCAAAAACAAAGTACCTGTAGCAGTGGGATCTCATACTATATCTGATGAAAAACAAGAATCAGTTGTTTGGCTTCCGAAGAGACAATGACTGGTCAATGACTGGTTTTCCATTTCTTTGCTAAGCCGGTCCTGGTCGATGTGGCGGCACTTGAGGAGGCCTATGTTCAGCAGTGGACGTCTTCCGGCTAAAATGATGATAGTGATGATGAAGCTAGAACAAAGTATCTACTGGTAGTCATTGAATGATATTCATCAGTGTTTTACAACCAAACTTTGTAACTATTGAGATTATTTTTTCCTACAGCAATGTACTTTGTAACTGGCTGTCATCATACACTATATGGCCACAAGTCCGCTTTAAATAAACAAAAATAAAATATAGGTCGATTCCAACGACAATTTAAATTTCAGCTGTAAATGCGAAACGCACTTTTATCAGTCAAATCCAATAGAAGATAAAAGGAAAAAAAACTTAAGGGGAGGACACACTTATACCTAGCATGAATCATCTGCATGCGGTATAGAATGTCGAAGCGTGCCTGTCCTGTCACTAACCGTTGAAACTTCGGTTACCGATTTAATCCAATAATGAATTCCGTCTGTAGAACTTGGATTTAGCTACAACTAATGCGCTTATAGCTGCTCGAATATTAACTACAATTGAAATCAATTGGATTCAGAATTACGCCTAACGAAAAGTCAAATCAGCATGTTTGCTCATTAATTTTATATGAGTCCCTCATTAAACCAGCGTGTTTATTGTTCCTAAGCCCGGATATTCGGGCCTGCCAAAATTCGTCACTCGTATCACCGAACCTTATTTTATATCATCGGTAACGTAATACTGTATATATACGTATATCATTATTTGTATTCCCTATAATCCTATTTAAAGGGAAATGACGGGCTTTTTAAAGCCCACCTTCATTTTGTCAGGACCGCCATTTTCAATGTTCCACATTTTGCAGTCAATATAATACCTATGAATACCATCGCACATCTTTGTGTTATCTTCTTTAGAATTATAATGTACCTGTGAATTGTAATGTGTGTGCTGTGAAGATTAATTTTGTTTTGTTTTTTATTTTTCTCTCTCTTTTTTGTTTATTTATGAATCTAAATGTGGTCACAAAAGCAATTCAGAAAAAGTAAAATACAAACGTAGGTATAGCTACGATAAAGTAGCAATTACATGAACAGAAAAAGTGGAAAACCCAGCTTGTTTGTTCCAGTATTGTTGTTTTTATTGTGTAAATACATAGGTAGGTATTTATAGATAGTGTCTTTCATATTACATTATTCTTTTCTAGGTGTAGTGTTTGTGGGTTTATTGGTTTTCCCTATAAAGTCCAAGATAATGTGTGATTTATTACTTACCTATATATAGTGTACATTCATTTATACGCACAAAAGTACGACTGCGTTTACAGAATATCATAATTAACTGCTAGGTTTTAGAAGTTTGTTGCACGTGTCACACTTGTCGCAAATGTCACACGTGTCGTTTGTGCCGCATGTGTCACAAGTGTCGCACTTATCACATGTGTCTTACTTGTCACATGTGGATAATGATTGTACTTGTTGAATGTGCTTCAAATATCGTATGTGTCGCATTTGTCGTATGTATCGTACATAATCCCCTTCGACTTCGGCAGATGCCTGTGCTACAAACATTCAATTGATCCTGTCGTAACTGTTTAAAACTTTTACAATTTACCACAACCCGTATACACCCGTATACAACCTAAGATAACATACAAGGTACACCATTAACAAAATCCGACTAAACCACACAACTAAAACTAACCTCGAATAATTCACAAGATAAACCGAAAGAGGCTTTTGAAAGGCTTCAAAATGTTTGTTTTAGCGTATTGTAACAGTGTAATCTCATTTAAGATAGCAAAACCACGATACAAAGTAATTTTAATCCGTTGAGTACTGTAATGTATGAATAGGAGCCCGTTTATAATCGTTGATATATCTTCATTATGTCGTGTTGTTCGGATGGCGATAAAACTGGACGTGATTGTTGTTACAATGTTGGTAACTTTGCTTGTATTCGAGATTGTGGGACGCACTTAAAACTAGGGGTTTCGGCATAAAACGACTAATCTCTGCAAAATTGTACACTTATATTATTAATTTAAAAGTATCGTTACTTAATACGTGTTCCTGAGTTTTAATAAGAATATATTCCACATTTTACATTGCAATAACAAATCCTGTACCTCATAATCTTTTCACTATTTAAATTGCCACGCAATAAAAAAGAATTGCATTTTATAACAGGTTACTAAAAGAGATTATAATAAAAAATCTCATCAAATGCGTAAATTTATGGCCACATAAAACTCGAGCAAATGACGTTCTTACAGGGATAGAGAGTAATTTTAATATAATCATTTAATTAAAGTGTAAATCCGTGTAGGTATTTCATTTGCCTACAAAGCCTAACATGATGAAAAATGCTGTCAAGAGCCATTAAAAGATTTAAAATCCTGATGCGTGAAATTAACGGACATTAAAACCATTCCAACGTTCCAAGGCCATTACTCTACAATACTTTGAAATATTTATAAACCTTGTTTATAAATATTTTTGAGCTGTTTAGCGACTGATTAGCAGATTTTAAATGCAAATTTTCTATAGAGAATTTGAATAAAGAACCTGCTAATTAGAAATGTTGCTGAATTAAATAGCTCAGAGATTTTTAGAAATTAAGCCTGCACTGAATACAGAGTATGCTGAGCAATCGCTAAACATTGAAGAGTTTTTTTTTTATAAATAAGGCTTTGTATTTCAAACTTTTGTATTTCGAACCCTACTTTTTTAATGAAGTTACTAGGTGAAGCATAAATATCCGGGCGAACATGATAGGTTATGTTGGCGTTAATGTCGACAACAACCAGAGACATGGTTGCTGTTCATACCATCGGAAGGGCTTCAAGATCTCCCGAGGGAACCTATCAGTTAGTAGTTCCTTTGTTAACGTCACTTAAACGTCAATTAAACTTTGACATTGTAAGTGAATTTACTAGTTCCTGAAATACACGAAAGAAAATGTTCAGTAAAATTACGCTTTTTAGTACCCGAAGGGTCCAAACGGAGCCCTATTGCTGTCACTAATATATCCGTTTGTCTGTCTGTCTGTCCGTCGTCTGTCTCACAGGTTTTACAGCATCTTGATGACCCTAAACCAAATAAATTGTCCAAAAATATTTAAAAGGTTTTAAGGGTGGCTCCAATACAGCTAAAGGGGGGGCGCGATATCTAAAATTGACCTATTCCATCGAGTGGGGTCTTGTTGTTTAGAGATTGGTGAGATAAATACTGTACCTTTTATTTAACAAAATATTGGCAAACAATACAAAGAGAAGCCACTAAAGTCATCTTTTTTTACAAAATTTTGTTCCGGGGTATTCAAATTTAATGATAATTTTTATTATTAAGTATATTTTAACAACAAATAAAATAAATTGATAAATTTGATTTACTTTGAAATGCCCTCATTTTTTCTATTACAACCAACTTGTTTTTTTAATATTTACGGCATCGTAGCTTTTATATGAATATAGAGCTGTTAAATTATGTCTTTTTTTTTGTGTCGGAAGTCATCCAATGACTTCTCCCGCTCTGAGTGAGGTGGGAGGGCGTGTCAGACTTTTACTGACTAAAACCCACCCATGTTCCTTCAGTTGCTTGAGCCAGGGCCGCAGTAACTCTTCTTCAAATTTATCCGCGACCGTTAAATTATGTCTGGATATTCGTTCGTTGGTGTTTATTTGTTTATGAAGACTAGGCAGTAGCGTTTCTAGACTGATAATACTTTAATGTTGAAAGGCGTAACGTTGGTAGACCAACATGCCGCAGGAATACGCTAGATGCGAAAAGGACAGGACCGTTTGATGTAAAGTTGGGAGAGGCCTATGTATAGCCTCGATCATCTTGCGTCCCATGTAGTGATGAATTATGTAATATCCACAGACTGACAATGTCACGGCGAAATTAATCACACTATATATATATATCTATGTCGCATCAAGGGTGGCCGATAAATGTAAACCATCGGGCAGTAAGTGTGGACAGGTCAGTGGGTAAAATCATGAAAATTACACAAGTTATTCGATTCACTGGGTTTATTTAAATAGTCACAACTCAGTTACAATCTTACTTACTAATATTACGGATCGACAGTGATTCTACGACGTCTTAGCTCTAAGGCAATCAGTTATAATAGTAATCTTTGTATTCAACTGCCATGTTCTGCTGAATTGACGCGCTTTTTCTAACCACTTGCGTGGTGGGGGTTAGAAAAAGCGCGCCAATGTGTGGTTGTTCTAGATGATCCGCCAGGGGCGTGCTTGTGTTTTGTTTTGACGTCCGTACTATTGACTAAACCCTACATATATATCACACTAATATTATAAAAGCGAAAGTTTGTGAGAGTTTGTGTCAGTGTGTGTGTGTGTTTGTATGTTTGTTTCTTCTTCTCAAACGGCTGGAAAGGTCCGGATGAAATTTGGCACAGAGATATATTATAGTCAGGAATAGCACATGATACTTTTTTACTTTTTCCCGGGAATATGTTCCTTCGGGATAATTTTCGACCTTCACGCGGGCGAAGCCGCTGGCAGAAGCTAGTTTTAATATAATATCAAAATAACCTAGATAATTTGAACCTAAGAGAAATTTTAACAAAGAAATACTCATAAGTAACTAACAACGATATTTACTTTGATTCTCCGTTTTACAATAGCCGGTGCTCTTATTACGGCGTAGGAGTCATCTAATGACCACCAGTAAATGACAGTGCCGATTCTATTAGAAACGGTGGTCCTATTACTCCGCTTAATGCGCATGTAACTTAGTTGGCGCAAGATAGTTTTATTTGATTAGATTTACATCCTTGTCTTGGGAGCTTTTAATGTAGTTTTGTGTAAGACAAGTTAATAAAGATAACAGGTACTAATTGTTTTGTTTTTTTGAGAAAATGTTGGATATACGAAATTCACAAAATTGTGGCAAACCTAGTCATGTCTTATAATTTTAGGAAGGAAAGGCGCCTGTTAAGGTGTTGGCACACGAACCATGGACTATGCACGTCGACATCAATCGGCAGTTTCTACTAGAAAATTCAATCGACCTATGTAGATCTATGCTAGTCGAGGGGATGTGCTTATCCAGTTTGGCTTTCGGCATGGGCGCTCCACCATCCACGCGATATCGCAGGTGAGAGTCCTGGCGGAGGAAGCGGTGTCCCGGGGTGGGGTGATGTTGGCGGTGTCCTTGGACATTTCTAACGCCTTCAACACCCTGCCCTGGAGTTGTGTTCGGGAGGCACTGCGGTATCATAGAGTGCCTCCCTACCTCCGCCGCATCGTCGGGGCCTATTTGGCGGAGAGGTGTGTCACCTACGTGGCACGTGATGGCGTCGAAAATCAGCACCGCATATCGTGCGGTGTTCCGCAGGGCTCGGTCTTGGGACCGCCCTTGTGGAACATCGGGTACGACTGGGTGCTGAGGGGCGAACTCCAACCGGGCGTAGACCTGACGTGTTACGCGGACGATACGCTGGTCACCGCCCGGGGGAGTTCGTACAGGGAGGCAGCGTTGCTGGCGACGGCTGCGGTCTCACAGGTGGTGAGCCGCATACGGCGCCTTGGCCTGGAGGTGGCCCTCAACAAGTCGGAGGCCATGGTCTTTCATGGCCCCCGGCGGGCGCCACCTCCCGATGCCCACATCGTGGTCGGGGGGGCTCGAATCGCTGTCGAGTCTACCATGAAGTACCTAGGATTGGTGCTCGACAGCCGGTGGGATTTCGGCACCCACTTCCGGCGGCTGGCGCCCAAGTTGTTGGGCGCGGCTGAGGGTTGGGGTGACACAGGTGCTCTCGGGGCATGGTTGCTTCGGGAAGTACCTGTGTCGCATAAACAGGGAGCCGGACGGCCGGTGTCACCACTGCCTCGACTGCCGGGAGGACACGGCGCGGCATACGCTGGCAGAGTGTGCCGCTTGGGAGGAGCCACGCCGTACCCTCATCTCTGAAGTTGGCAGTGACCTGTCGCTGCCCGCCGTAGTCGAGTCTATGGTCGGCAGCGAGGAGTCCTGGGACGCGGTGGTATCCTTCTGCGAAACAGTTGTCTCGCAGAAGGAGGCTGCGGAGAGGGAGAGGGAGATTTCATCCTTTAACCCGATCCGCAGCGGACGCGCCGGGCGTCGGCGGAGGGCGGATAACGCCCTCTTCCAGCCCCCCTAAATGGGTCCAGGGGCGACAGACTCGGGGACGTCCGTCGCCCCCCACACATCAGGACCCGAGGTGGTGGCGCGTAGTGTTTCACGCGCGCCCCTCTTAGGCGCCGCGGGGGGAGTCCAACACCTCACTCCCCCCCAACCCGAGGTCGTGGCCCGCAGAGGCGGGCCGGCACTAGCCGGGGGTTGCGGAAGTATCGCTGTTCCCGCGACCCCCAGCGTAGGTGTGGGATGGAACACCGGGGTGGTTTTTAGTCAGTACGAGTCTGACAGACCCCTCCGCCCTCCCCAAGGCGGAGGACATCCAATGAGGA
The DNA here is from genome assembly GCA_945859665.1 of Anorthoa munda. Lineage (NCBI taxonomy): Eukaryota > Metazoa > Arthropoda > Insecta > Lepidoptera > Noctuidae > Anorthoa > Anorthoa munda. Next base: position 7,215,631 of record OX243913.1, on the reverse strand, counting down.
TTTTCCAACCCAGAAAAAAAAAATAAAAAAAAGGGGATGTGCTTATACCTTGGGTTCTAGTTACAATAATATTCTATCTGCGGGAACGGCTATCAGAGGCCCGAAATGTTTGGGATGATTACGTGACATTTCGGTAGTACATTTCAATCCTATACATTTTAGACTTTTAGACTAAACTTATTGCTGACAGAATATCATTTTATGTATGCCCTTTTAAGCCTTTATTCATGCCAAACCACATAAATCTCAAGTGCCAATCACTGCTAAAGTTCCTCCGTCTCTAAGTAAAGTCTACAATGAAAACTTGAACCACAATTCCTCGAGAACATTCTCACAAAACAATAGAAAACTTCGTTCTAACTTCACAATGATTAAACAAATGTTAGTGTAAGAAGTAATTTAACTAAATCCGGAAAAATTAAAGCAAGTTAGGAAACGCATTAAGTCAATGGCTTCAAATCATCTGTTCTATAATTGCGGCGCCATCATCTCAGCATTTTCCATTATCTTGCACGTCGTGAACAGTAGGTACTGTAATGTTAATTAGTAAAGTTGTTTCGTACATTCCTCTAGGCTGTGAACGAGGGTAGGATCGTGTACTGAGTTCTATTTATTCAGGATGACTTCAGAGGGTGAAAGTAGATACTCATGAATACGAACAACTTCCAATCTAGAACCAACGCTAAGTTATGAAAAAAAAAAGACATCTATACCGTGCGTTTATGTTCGCATCGCATAATTCAACAAAGCACCTAACAAATTGTTTTTAAAGTGAAACTTATTAGATGGAGATTCGATAAAGTTGGATGAGAATTGAGAGTGAAATTTCAAGGGCGCGTCACGTTTAGGCACGTTTCGTTACATGAGAGCTCCATTCGCTCCCCTACTCTCATACTATATCTCTCCTGTTTATTTTTTAAAAGCGTTACTTCTATTTCGTGAACGTTCGTGCAAGCGCAATTATATAAATTTAATTTAATAATTTTAATTAGCAAATAAAATAATTTTTAACAATATTTTACGTAATAGTTAGTATTTGGAACTTACATACTTACATAAAATATTATTGAAAAAATTGTGAAAAGTTCTCATGTACATAATTACTTTCACAAATTGAATGATTTCCAGCAGATAAAAACCCTGACATCCCAATAGTTCTGTTTCTAGGGAAAAAAGAGAGAGTGCGTTTTCAGACACCAATGTCTTATGCAAAATAAATACTCTGACCTCGACCAGCAATTTGTTTCATGCGTGGATCGAACCTGTGATCTGTAATGTAGAAGAGACAATCACTCAACCGCTTTGCACAGTGAAATGTTCGATCGTGGTAGGTACGGCGTAAATTTTCCCTGTAATACAAATCTTTGAAAGTTTAAGTACCTACCTGCTTAGGAGCTTTTTAATTTAAATTCGTGGCAGAGGATTTCACTAATAAGTTGCTTTTTATAACATGTGTTAAACAGTTCAGAGAATTATGGGCGCACGGTTGGCGCAGTGGTTGAGCGATTGACTGCTGCGCTGCGTGTCGCGGGTTCGATTCCCGCACGGAACAAATATTTGTATGACCTACATATAGTTGTTTCGGCTCTGGGTGTTTGTGTATGTGAGTTTATATGTTTGTAAACGCACCCACGATACAGGAAGAAATTCCTAGTGTGGGGCAACGTTATTTTTAAGAAAAAAAAAAAAAAAAAAGAATTTAATGTAATGATTTCTCAATTAAGAATTTGAAGTTGAATATTTGTCAAACTCAACTTTAGCCTAAAAAACTGTTATACTTTGGACTTTTTTTAACGCCAAATACCAAATTCAGAAACCAGCCCTAAGACTGAAAATGAGTAATTTTCGGTGATAGTAAATATAGTTCTCAAGCTCTAATTCAAAACCGTTGCGAAGAAAAGAACACGACTGGTCCATCTTAAAACTTATAACCCTCATCAAAAAACTATAGTACAAATATAATACACCCACCACTCTAACATTTTAACACAGTGACAAAATAACAATTACTCTACAAATTGAAAAGCCAAATAATTCGTTCCACACGTTTTCATAATTCACGTGTAACCCAGATTTAATTACTTCTTAGTAAGCGTTCTCCATCGTTATAGCTTACTATCTGATGAGACAGTCAGTGATCGTTTGATCACTAGCCTAACAAATGAAAACAATAATGTTTATTTGAAGGATTCGGAGAAAAGTTACCAGGAAAAAAACTGACTTACAGAATTACGAAACTGAAGAGGCAGTGATCCAACCCACCCAAGCATGTCTATTTTACCGTTAAAGCAAACATCTATTTTACCGTTAAAGCAGACAAGCCCGAGATAATTGAAGACTGCGAATTGGCAAATGTATAGTGGGATGTAGATTTTAAGTAAGCGAGCTTCACTGTCGACCACATCATCATCGCTTTCCATCTGGCGAGATAGTGGTCAAACGCGAGCCTATCGTTAAATAAAAACATAATTTATCAGATCAACGCCATATTCTAGTTGAATGAATGATAATTCAGTAATTAGATACAAAACATACAACAATTTTTTTATGTTTGAAAATAACATACATTTTAGAAGAGCTCTAAAATTCGATCACAGCGATGCAAATTACGATTTGTTCCAAACATTGATTTCCATTTTATTCCTCGTCAGCGAAATTTTTTGTACCTTTTTAATCCGCCATGTTAAAGTTAATCTGCGGAATATTCTAACTACGTTTGAATGTGAAATTACAAAAGTTTAAAGGATTTAAAGTTTGAAGATCCGTTAAAAATATATTTGAATTGCATCGCGTCTACAATATGACAGTTTTAAGACTCATCCCAAACACGTTTTCCTTTTCCCTGTTTGAAGTCATAATAGTAAGTTTTTAATTATTTATTGTTCACAAACATAATATTAAATACAATGATTTGAGAGTTCAAGGACAAAGTAAATTCAAACAAATGGATATTGTATTACTTCTTAAACTACAATGATGTAACTACACGTAGCAATGCTTTGAAATACGTAGCAACTTGTAGCAATGGCGTAGCAACACATAGCCAAGGTGTAGCAACAGCGTAATAACTTCATACACAGAACAGAGAAGACAGCGTTTTTTCAGTTCTGTGGCTTCATAGCATGTGTACCGTAGCGGTTTCTATGCCGTAGCTTCGTTGCTATCATGACTCATGATGTATTTTTGATAACATCACTTTTACGATAAGTAGAAACATTAAATATCGAAGCACTAAAATTAATTACAACCATTCAACCATCCAATTTACTGTTGCTAATTCTCGACTCATAATTTTAGAACTCGCGCAGTATGATAAATCCAGTGTTATTCTATCGTCGGATTAGCGTTGCAGGACTAACTTGGTATGAAAAGCAAGGTTTGGCACGAACATGCGAGCGTTATTTCTGTCGTTGTATTGTTAATCGCAACTCCTAAACTATTCTTGCGGGAACTGAAAACAAATGAACTAAATGTCGGCAGTTGAAATCAATTGAAACAAAACAAGCAAGAATTTTTGCCGTTGCAGTTGGGGCTAGGTACTCTGGCTACGATCATTCTACGTGGTTAGAGCCGCACAGAGAGACATTGGGCAGCCATTTTGAATAGGTTTATTTGTTCCATTTTTTGGGCTCCGACCAATAGTTTTGAAAAATTCTGGGAACGCGTACAACAGATGGTTTGAATGCAGAAATTGGTCTAGTTCAGTTAGACTGTATTTTTTACAGAGCACAATTTATAGCAGTTCAACGATTATCCAAATAGCAGAAAAACTAAAACTAGTGAATCCTAATATAAAAGCTACGTGATTGGTTTTTATATATAGGTATTTGTTTTCTGTCTAAGTGGTGCAGTCGCTAAGACCTTTCATCTCGTGCTTGAGGTTATGGGTTCAAGGCCAAACAAGTACTAATGAGACTTTTCAATTCATATGTTAGTTTATCTTGGATAATACTGATATCAGTGAAGGAAAGCATCGTGAAATCTGGACTTATAGTTCATAAATGTTCGAACAATCTACAACCCGCCTTGTGCAAGCGCGGTGTTTACTGCACGTGCCTATTTGAAAATAAATACTAAAATTTAATAAAATAACTTATTAGCATGAAACACACGAGTTATGACTAAAATTGCGAGGTCTCCAGTCCAGTATGTTTCTATTTACTCCTAACTAGATAGACTACATTTAGCCAAAATAATTCTTAAATCTCAAACTCCCGTATATTCTAGTCAATATTTACCTGCGAGACTATTGTTCTCTAAAACAGAAACTATATTACGTATGCAATCCTATTTGGGAGGCATATTGCAGACTGAATATTGTCACAATTGGGTAGTGACGGAAGCACTAGGATGGAGTAGATAGTTTCAGAAGGACGGCTCCATGCAACTAGCGACATACACTTTTAGGCCTCAGTAGAAGTGAGGAGTTTGCGCGGGTGATAAGACAGGTGCTAAGACGGGCGCGAAGTACCCGTTCATCAAAAATACGAAACTGCCGTATACTTCCACACGGCAGTGGCTATGGCGGGCACCTAGCGTGTCGTGATAAATTGGCCTCGCAAGCATCGTCTCTTATTAAATCCTGAGGAAACTCGTCTCTATTACCCATTGCAATAAGTCGCGATGCTCTGTGACTCTCTGGACAAGGCCATAGACACGTACTTACGGCGATCTCAAACAAATGCCAGTCGCGAGTGCGCTTGCACTCACAGTTCGTAAAAGCGTGTCTGCGTGTGTGTGTGTGTGTGTGTGAATGAGCGTTTTCGCTATTTATTTTAAGCCGGCCTTCTGGTTTTATCTATTTTGTGGCACTAGATAGTTGGTTCCGTATACGGCTTGTTTCCTATAAAGCCGGGTGCTTCGAAGCGAATGGAGTCTATGTAGTGTGAACCTATTTGTAGGTAAGGTGCGGGTCGATTGTGGATGCAGTTTCAGCACTAGAAGCCATGTTCTATTGTTATTGGATGATTGGTTACATGTTATGTTTAGGCTGGGTTTCTCACCGCTAAATTATCGCAAAATTAATGTGACAAATTGTCAAGCACGCGTTCTCTGCTGTAATTGGTTGAATGAATTTTCAACAGCGATTGGCTGTTGAAAATTCATTCAATCAATTACAGCAGATAACCGGCGATTATTCGTCGATTACGTTAACAGCCCGATAATCGAGTGTTGAGAAACCGGGAGTAAATCTACAAGTGTAGGTAATAGGTATTAAATAAAAAGAAAATAGTAATAGACCTTTTTAAAACATTATTAAAATATTTATAGTAAAAGGCGCCAATTGAAAATAAATTTAGAATAGGGTAAAAGGACGATGATTGGGTTTCTAAGGACTCTTTTAAGGTGCCCTTCTGTCGTGCGTGCATGGCACCGGCGCAACACTGCCCACTTGGTGCATATATTATATGGACATAATGAACTGGCCGTGCGCAGTACTACACCTGCACCATTGCGGCACCAAAGCAGTCCGACACCAAATTGAAAAAGCCCTAATGGAGTATTTGAAGTTAAGACCGTGTCAAACCGTGAATACCAAATTTTTACAGGTTTTCAAGCTAAAGTAGAGAGCAATTAAGTAAGAACTGCAAATGCTCAATTCATAAAACGGGGGTAAAATAAAAAAAAAATGTGACTATTATTGTGTATATACGCTACGTTTCAAAATGCCTTCGCACCTCATTTTCTTAAGTTAAGAAGCCCACTATTTGCTCCATGTACATTGTGAGAGCAGTTACAAACACATCTCGCGCGCTCAATCACCCGCTCATTTATCTGTAGGCCATTCGAATATTTGTTTCATGAGAGGACGGAAAATGCGATCTTGTGCATGCAGACAGTGCCTCAATCAGGTTTCAAAGAAAAACCGCCATAAAATAATTTATCCACCATCTTTATTAGATGCTACCGATATTTTAAAATGGTAGAAAAATATTGGATGGAGACCGTGCATTTACAGAATAGAAGGCCTCCCGCTAGGTGGAGCGACGACCTAGTCAAGGTTGCGGGAGACCGGTGGATCCGAGACGCACAGGACCGATCAGAGTTGCGATGCTTGGGGGAGGCCTATGTCCAGCAGTGGACGTCTTTTGGCTGAAATGATGATGATGATGATGATTTACAGGATAAATAGCCAATGACACTCGGCGATAATGTAGCTTTCTATCAGTGAATTTATTTTGTATTCGGATAAGTTCTATTTGTGATTTGTGATTCGTGTGGAGGTAGTTTAAGATCCTAGGAAGGATATAGAAAGGAACTTTTGTGTGTTCCTTTTGGGATGACAAAACTCTTTTTATGCGGGCGAAGCCACGGGCAGAAGCTAGTATCTTATAATATTCGTTCAGAAGTTATCATACAATTTTTAATTTTTTCCCTGTTTTCTGAGTAGGTTAATCCGATTACTTAATGCTCTCCATTATTCTACAAAAATAATAAATGTAGCTGTAGTTCTTTGCCTAAGAATAAATAAACACAGAATAAGCGATAAAGAGAAACAACACTACAAAATGGAAGGCAATTACATACTTACATCAAAGCGATCCCTAACATTCAGTAAATTAATAGGCACTCGTAGGGATTTCTAAATTAGATCGCTTCATAGATCGGATTAGTAGCGAAATAATTAAATAACGATACTAAGCCCGACTTCCTTTAAAAAGGTGCGGTAGAAGGTCAAGCAATATCAATCAGGGATTCAATAAGGAATAAACTTACATCAATAACAAATTGCAGTTAAATCAAAACTATTCAGGCAACATAGGATTTTGTCACAGATTTGCCTCTTATTACAGTTCTTTTCCAGGGATAAGTAAACTAAAAGCTTATACTAAGTATTTTTTTTGATTTTTTTTATCCCATTAAGAAGTCTGTGTTTATTTGTGTTCTAGAGTCATTACCACCTGTAAACTAATGTTGGTCTATGTTGCCTATTCTGGAAGCTACATATTTGTCATAGGTTACTTTCTATTGTTTTAGAAAAAGCCCTGCAAGATAAGTTTCAGAACATGACCTAAAATATACAGAGTACTTTAACTCATGTGGTATTTGAATTTTCGTTGGTAACCATACAACGAGTGAATCTTCTGCCGATCATTATTTCGTAACCTCGGGCAGAAAGCAACGTAGTTTTGTTATTTATTATTCTAGTTATATATGTATTCGTTTTTAAGGGTGTATTCACCCTGACTACGTTAATGGTTTGAGTTCGTTTAATAAAAAGATTCTGTTTTAGTACTCTCCGGTTATAAGATAATGCTGTAGTACTTGATTGGATATTAAATATTAAACCCTGCCGCAGTACGCATCGGTAGGAAAACAGCGCTTTTATCGCTGGAAAATATTTATGTAGATATTGTTTTTCCATTTATTAAAGCCAGACTTAATTTTCTAAAGTTCGTTTTATTATTCATATCCAATTTCAAAATCGGAATGCCCATTCTAAATATCCAACAACCACACTAAAGTCAGTTTCGTTTATCGAAAATCAGACTCCTCAATTACGAAATAACAATAGAAATTAGCAAAAACAATAGCCACAGACCCGCAACATTATCTACAACACTTTAATAAAGAAAACAAAAAAGAGAGAATCAAAGAAAGCGTCCACTCGACGCTAATCACAATCCTATTTGTTAGCTTCTCCAACAAAGGAAAGAACATGCTACCGTCAAGATAACACAATAAAAACAAAGGTAAATTGGTCTGGAATAATTAGGGTGTACAAGGTCAACGTCAGGTCAGTACCTGCCATCCGTCTCAGTCAGGTAGGTGAGGACATTAATAAGGCGTAGAGACATCTAGTCGCGATACCCATTCGGGATTTACCTTCTGAATAACGGTTTGCAATGATGTGTAAGGACGTTTATGTAAGGTAAGTTTTGGCGTTTTTCGTGCATGTATTTTTATTTTATTAAAGATGACAATTTTCTGTTTCGTTGTTGACGTTCTTTCGGATTTTGCGAAAGGTTGTGTGTATGATAATTTTCCATGATAATTTTCCATGTAAACTGCATGCGGCCGTTAACAACATCTGCAGTATTCCAGATTGGAATCGTCGTAGATAACAATCTTCATATGTGTGTTGAATTTGCATCAACTGTCTATATTAACGCGTTCCTCATGATGTCGTTTGCTTATCTATCTGCTTTGTTTCGTGTTTATTTGTATTTATTTTTTATTTTAGCTTTGTCGTTGACATTAGCAAGTTCTATAATTTCATAGCTGGTTATCGTTGTGGATAACGACCTACGACTCGTAAGTTCTGGCCGTTACCATTGGGCCGCAACCAATTTGCATCAACTGTCTATATTAACACGTTCTACAGGCTTTTTTTTTCTATTGTTTCTTGTTTTAAATCGAACAAACAAATTGTGTCTTTTTTGGTTTGATTTTAGATTTGTCTTTGATATAAGCAAATTCTATAATGTCATCGATGCTTATCGTTATTTAATTTACTAGAACTTTACGCACAAGTACAAAGGCGGACTTATTGCTTTAGCCACTATATTTTATTGGATTTATCACACATTATGTTTTTTGTTTTGTTCTAAAATTAATCAAATCGTTCTTTGTATTAGCTACTATTTACTTTATTATAAAATGAATGAAAAACATTTCAATACCTTTGGTTTTGTTTCAATTCTGTAATTAGTTGGCTCCTTAGGCTGTTTTTATACCTAGTTCTTTGGAGAACCTTATACCATTGCCTTTGAATTATTTAATTTATTCAAGATGAATCGTGTTTGCCTTATTAATTCTTTCTTTTGAGTAGCTTATGAAATTCAATGAGACAGATGAGCCTACTTACGAAAACCGCCTCCAAATTTCTTTTCCCTTTAAATCCTACCTTACATTGAAAAGCAATATTCTAACGTTATTTAGATGTATAAACATGGCTTTAAGAGTGGCAGATTAAAATTGATTCTCAAACCTCGTATTGAAATCAACATTTTCCATTTATTTGTTGATTAAACCGCGGAAAATATATTCCAAGCTCTTTAAACGATTCGCTTTAGATTGCATTTTGGTGTGGCAATATGTTTATTTTCTTTTTCAAACTGCGATAAGATCAGAAAGTGCTATTGATGCAATTATAGTACCTAGACGATTATTTCTGTAAAAAAAAATAAACATAATATTCAGCTTCATCTCATGGACGAGGATCGAGACATTAAAAATGTTGAAGTTAGAGTAGAAAAAAAATATAATTAAAGAAATAACAATTTAGCCAATGATAGAAAAACTAGATTTAATTTCTGTACGTCAAAATAAATTTATTCGCATATCTCTAAAGACTTACCTTAACATATCAAAATACAAAACAAATTAATTTGGGCCGTTTTTATTTTAAACCGGGAATTTGTTAGTTGTGGAAAATGAATACATTTCTAGTTTAAATAACTTGATGCATATTTTATCTTGTCGTCATAGTGACCGTTTATTGTTTTTTGACACCAACAATTTTGTTAGTGATTTTGTTTTGATTGGGAACCATATGTTTCTTCCCAAAAATAGTCGACATTTATTAGCTACATTGTTAGCTTTTAATATACACGCAGTTATTGATGATTTAACTGAGACTAGGTTTAGTGATTTAACAGTATTATCTAGTTTTTCTGATAATACTACTGTAGATTCTTTAAACTATTAGAGCCGACAAAAGAGAAGACGAATAGTATTATTTTACTATATCATCAAAATATAAATCGCTTCTCCGGCAAAATTTTAGACGTGGAATTGTTAGTAGATAAATACCACATGGATATCTTATGTTTTTGTGAAACCTGGTTAAAATCAGATATGATGTTGTTTAATGTAAATAATTTTTCAGTTGCCAGCGCGTACAACAGATCCACAGTGGGTGGTGGTACCCTGATACTTTGTAATAGTCATCTTAAATATAAGGAAAGAAAGGATATCACTGCTTACTCTGTTGATCGCTTATGTGAGGTAGCATGTGCAGAGGTCGAGGGGCATACTATCTTGTGTGTTTACAGACCACCAGCATCAAACTTGTCATTGTTTTTAATTACAATGGAAGAATTATTAAGTAAACTTTTCAGAGATAATAAATTAGTTTTTGTTTGTGGTGACTTAAATATAGATCTGTTAGTCAATTCACCTGAAAAATGTAAGCTCATTTCATTGTTTAAATCATTTAACTTAAAATATTTATTTAATGAACCGACAAGAATAACTGCAACTTCAGCTACGTGCATAGATAATGTATTCACTAATTGTAAAGTTAAAGATTCGTTTTTAATTAGTGGCGTTAGGTCAGACCATACTGGTCAACTAGTATCTTTTGAGTCAAATAAAAAAATTAACCTAGCTAAATCAATTCGGTTAAGACGTCTCACTAAAAATAAATTAAATTCTTTTAATAATAATGTTTTTAGCAACCTTTGTAATGCCAGTTTTAATTCAAAAGACCCCAATATAAATTACGGCACGTTGTTTTCTACAGTTTGCCAAGAATTCAATAAAACGTGTCCCTTAAAAACAGTTAAAGTCAACAATTCCAAATCGAAATTTAGTGAATGGGCCACTGTGGGCATAAGAAAAAGCCGAGATATCTTATATAATTTATATTACGAAAAATCTTTGACTTCCGATCAAGTTTTTCATACTTATGTTAGAAACTATTCCAAAATATTCAAAAGAGTCTGCGCTCAAGCAAAATCTCAAATAATAATTAACAAAATTGGTGTTTCTAATAATAAAATAAAAACTGTGTGGCAAATAATTAATAGAGAAACTGGAAAGACACAACAAAGCGATCAGAATGAGTTGTCTTTGAAAATATCTAATCAAACCATTTCTGGTAAGCAAGAAGTCGCTGAGACATTAGAAAATTTCTTTACCAACATTCCGTTAGAGGTTACGAAGTCTCTTCCCTCCTCATCTAAATTAGCTGAAGCTCTTCTTAAAGAAAACTTTACTAAAGACATACCAACCTTTAAATTTAAATCAATATGTATTGATACAATTAAAAACGCGTTCAAAAGTCTCAACGTAAAAAATACTGAAGACTTGTGGGGGATATCCGTTAGGGTTCTTGGAGATATTATTGACTCAATTGCTCCTGTCCTAACAGGCATATTCAATCAATGTTTGGACAGCGGCACTTTTCCTGACTTAATGAAACACAGTAAAGTAGTACCAATTTTCAAATCAGGCTGTAAGAGTGATCCCTCAAATTATAGGCCTATATCCGTGCTTCCAGCATTGAGTAAAATCTATGAAAAAATCATGCTGGAACAGATGTTGTCTCACTTCAATTCAAATAAGATCCTGCATAGTCAACAGTTTGGTTTCACGAAAGGTAGGTCGACAACGGACGCGGGAGTGAAACTCATCAACCACATCTTGGAATCTTGGGAGAAGTCCCAGTATGCCATTGGCATTTTCTGTGATCTCTCGAAAGCGTTCGACTGCGTCGACCACAACACACTGATCTGTAAATTACAACACTACGGAATTCGAGGAAAATCTGCTGATCTTGTGCTTTCCTATTTATCAAACAGACAGCAAAAAGTAAATGTTAATGGGGCGACGTCCTCCGGGTCTCTAGTCAAGATGGGCGTGCCCCAAGGTTCAATTCTCGGCCCTTTCCTTTTTCTTATTTACATTAATGATCTCCCTTTTATGATGGCCAAATTATCGGATATAATTCTATTTGCTGATGATACTTCGCTAATTTTTAAAATAGATAGGAAAGATACGGATGTCTTACATGTCAACGAAAGTCTGATTGTTCTCTCTAAATGGTTCGCAGCTAACAATCTTTTACTGAATGCGAAAAAAACAAAATGTCTGAAGTTTTCCTTACCAAATGTACCACAACGTGACCTAAATTTAAATCTTGACGGCAAAAATCTTGAAGTTATAAAGGAAACTGTATTCTTAGGGATTACTATCGATTCAAAATTGCAGTGGGGCGCGCACATTAGAACTCTTTCAGGTCGATTAAGTTCAGTTAGTAAGGAAAATAAGGCAGTTAACCGATGTAGCCACAGCAAGGTTAGTATACTATGCTTATTTCCACAGTATTATGGCTTATGGCATTCTGCTGTGGGGATCAGCTGCAGACGTTGACTCAATTTTCATCTTACAAAAGAGGGCAGTCCGCGCAATCTATAAAATGAGTCCACGAGAGTCCCTCAGAGAAAAATTTAAAGAGATCGATATACTGACCCTACCTTCTCTTTATATATTGGAATGTATTTTGTATGTCCGCAAAAATCGAGGGCTTTTCAAAACTAGAAGCGATTTCCATAATTTAAATACACGCAGTAAGCATGAAATTGTAATACCCAAATTCAGATTAACGAAAACTAGCAAGTCTTTTCTTATAAACAGTATACGCTTTTATAATAAGTTGCCAAAGCCAGTTATAGAATTGACCGATGGAAAGTTCAAAAACTACATCAAACGTGTCCTTATTAAAAAAGCATATTACAAAATCAAGGACTACGTTGAAGATAAAAATTTTAGCTCTTTCTGCGCATGCGGCTTCCCTGGTAACTCATAAACGGCACAAATATGTGGATGTCTCTAACTATTCTCAATCTCATTTTTACTTTTTTTCTTTCTTTTAATTAGACTTTTTACAATGATTTCAATAATCTTTATAGCCCTTTGCTATGAATAGTTACAGCACTGATAACAACATTTGTGCCACATGTTAAATTTAGTCTTGTTATATATTTTTATTTATTTTTTCCTTTGTATAGATTCTTTTACTGATTGTTTTGTGAATGTGTGAACATTGTAGGCCTTTTAGATTTCTAGACGCTTGTTAACATTTGTTAACTCTCTCGTTTATACAATTATTTTTTTTAGTTTCTTACGACTTATTGTCGGGCCTACGTTGTCCCCCCATATCTAAGCACTAATACTGTAACGTGGAAATATTGTAAAAACAAACCAATTTTTTTTAAAAGAGTAACCGTGGAGTTTCTTGCCGGTTCTTCTCCACAGAAAACGACTAACCCGAACCGTGCACCTTTTGTCGACGTTTTATAAGTGCCCATGTAGGCCTATGTGAAATAAAAAACATTTGATTTGATTTGATTGATTTGTTAAAAAATACTGCTTAAACAAATTGATAGAGATTTTATTGCTGATTACGATGGCATCAAAAAACTAATATCGCCAAATTGTCACATATCGGCATTCTAGCTATTTACAGGACGGTAGCATGAGCGAGGTAGCGAGTTCCACGGAAAATTTACAAAAAACGGTTTTATATGAATCTGTTACAAGACGTGTCTTATTTCAGTGAAATATTGTAGCGTAATATGCTGCACGTCTTTCCGACTTTAATTAATATTGCATGTACGTTGCATTTCAAACACATGTTTGTTTGGTACAGTTCTAAGTAATGAATATAAATATTGTGCTAACGTTTTTGCTTGCTTTTATTTTGTGTTGGCGTAGTTTATTAGATGTATGTATGTTTTATTAGTAAAGGCAAGATATACTTTACAATAAATATAGACGGGTTCAAATCCGGGCAAATGTAAACTTTGCAATTCATATTATGTGCCTACTTACTAAGGTTATCCTACCTAGACCTTGCTTACATTAGTGAAGGAAAACTATCGTGAGGAAACCTCAACTTAGAAGATGAATGCTCGTGCCTACTCTGTATGAGAAAAGGCCTGCACTGCAGTGGGTTTAGGCGCACGGGTGACTCAGTTGTTCAGCGATTGACGGCTGCGCTTCGTGTCGCGGGTTCGATTCCCGCACGGAGCAAATATTTGTGTGACCTACAGATAGTTGTTCCGGCTCTGGGTGTTATGTATGTGAGTTTATATGTTTGTAAACGCACTCACGATACAGGAAGAAATTCCTAGTGTGCGGCAACGATTTTTTTTTAAATCTATATCTGTAACAGGCTGGTATTTATATTAATGGTAAAAAAAATATCTTTTGTCAAATGTTTGTAAAAAAATTCTACACAACACACACACCATGGATCATATTAGGGCCGATTCACTAGCTCCCTAAAGCGCTCTAGTGAAGTACAGTGCGGAGCGGTGCGATACGATAAGATGCTTGTTTTTTTATTTTATTTTATCATCACGACTTTTCCCAAAAGTCTTGCTCCCCAAAGGTTAAACAGAGGTGTACCTACATATACCCACAGTTTTGTCAGCTATGTTTCAGTCCCATGTAATAGCAGGCTTGCCATTAACCGTGCACAAGGCAAGACTCCGGGCTGACAAGTTTCAGGTGGTAAAATCCTTACTTATTTTCTTTGAATTTTTATCATGACCATGTCTACCCGATTGAATATAAACTAAGTATATAAATTATAGGAAAATATACTCGGGGGAGGCTGGGTCGACCCAACGCGAATGTATACGTACATCCGTGGTGGGGCGACCCGGACTGCCAGGCACTTCTTCTCATGCAACCGAGCGGGTGGGCAGGTTGCGGATAGCCCAACCCCGGCTGCGGTACTAGCCGATGGCGGCTTCGCTCGCTGTTGGTTTTCCGGCGGTCGGGGCATCTGATAAAGATCCCGGACAAGAGAAGTTCCCGAAAGCCAAACCCCAGGCCTAGGGTAACCCAGACACCACTCTCCCATGAGCCTATCACCCAAATATTCCATCCTTTCCCTATCCGCACACATCCCGTCGATCCCTAAATCCCGAGGTTAACTCCCAAGCCTAGGGTGACCCCCCAAGACCACTCCCCTATCCATCAAATTCCTTCCTTCCTTCTCCTTAAATCCCGTCGATCCTAGAGGAAGGGTAACCTCGATTCCAAAAAAGCCCACCCCCCACATCATGAACAATGCAGGAAGAGAAACTAACTACCCAGGTGGGTCCCGGCCAAGCCGGGGAATCCCACACCGCTTCGGCGGTCAGCTCCCATCGTAATATGGGGGGAGCATCTAACTGCAGTAATGATGTACTGATGCCGCGCTTTTCTGCGCGGCTGGCTGCTGAGCTAGCGCCCAAACCACTGGCTGCGATAAACGCGCCCACAAACCCGACCCTGGCTGCGACTAACGCGCCTTTAGACCCGACTCCGGCTGCGACCCACGCGCCAGCACCCACTACACGGGGCATGCCCCCCGCGAACCTCTGGCAACAGAGCATCGTGCGGAACAGCTCCACCTACTCAGACCGACACGACAACACAGACACGGGGAAGGTCGACAAGCCTGGCAGCTCTATCACTCGCCCGGCTGATGTCGATGAAGTACGCCTGGAAAAGCGCGGAAAAATCCCAGCCGGGGAGAAGGAAGTAGGCGACCGAAAGCGCAGCACGCGCGAAGGCAATAGCCAGCGCGAAGCGCGATCGGACGCTGAAGGGAGGGTACGCGACCAGCCACGAGTACGCGCAGGGGCAACCCAGCGCGGAAAGGGGCCGGACGCGGGGCCACGCGATCGGCCGCTTGCACGCGAAGGGGAAACCCAGCGCGACGAGCGACCGGACGCGGGGCCACGCGACCAGACGCAAGTACGTGCGGGGGAAACCCAGTGCGAAAAGCGGCCGGACGCGGACCTAAGCGAGCGGGGGAAGGTACGCGAAGGGGCAACCCAGCGCGAAGAGCCTCCGCAAGCGAGAGCATCTGCCGGGGCCGCCGCCCGACCCCAAGACACCGACAAAACCCACAACCAGACACGACCGAAACGCACTAGGGGAAAGCGCTCTCATGCCTCACGCCGGGCGTTGCTGACATCCGACGCCCTGCCAGGCACCTCAAACCCGAAGCCTGTACCAGGTGGGACGGGGCCGGGGAAGAGGACGCGCCCTGACGACACGGCCTCACCCAGTACGCTCCAGGGGGATGCCAAGCGCGTGAGAATTCACTCCGCGCAGGGAGGGCAGAGAACCTACGCGCGGGCCACAAAGGACATTCCTGCGCGGCTGGCGGTAGCAATCTGCCTTCCCCACCCCAGTAGAGAGCTAACTGGGGATGAGGCCGAACTCATTAAGACTGCCCTAGAAGACAGACTCATGGACTCGGATCCGTCCACACCACTCCCGGCCTTCCGCGGATACCCACGGGTAGCGGAAGGCACGGTGCAGATATGGTGTGAGGACGAAAACGCCCTGACCTGGCTGACCCAAAACGTCCCACTCATAAAACTCCCCGACAACGACCAGACGCTGACGGTACTGCGACAGACTGACGTGCCCACCCGGGTCCGAGCCTCGCTCTTCGTCCCTCGCTATAGAGGTGATGTGGGCAGGCTCCACGGTATTCTGATTCGTCAGAATACCTGGTACAACATTGCCCGGTGGTCACTATACAGGGCGACTGCCGTCGGTGGCGACCGCTACGGGACGTATCTAACCCTGGGGCTGCCACCGGAGGAAGCCGAAAAGGTCCTGGGGCGGGAGCGACGTATATCGTACCTGCTAGGGTCGATATACGTGCGCTTCTGGCCCAAGACCCGCCCCTCTGACATCCAGACCGACGACACAGGCACTAACGCGACAGAACCGACGACGACACAGACGGGCGACACGGACATTGTCCAACTCGAGGAGTACATGGCCCAAACGACAATGGCCGAGGTCGCCGAACCCATACTGCCCGCATCACCCGGCTGGAATGCGCAACTTCTTGCCTCCTCACCGGGGGACACGCACGACGACGAGCTTTACCGGGAGGTGGAGACGGAGGGACTATCCGATGGATCTGTCTCCGATTAACCCCGCTCCCCCTCCACCAGCCCCCCTCAACATCATCCAAACAAACCTCCAACATAGCCAGACTGCCACGGCTAGCTTACGCAGGGCACTGGAGGTTAAACACCGAACCATCGCACTGATCCAAGAGCCGTGGATCAGGAACAATAGAATATGTGGCCTCGGTAACATCGGAGGTAAGATAATTCTCGACACACATGGCTCAGGAAAGCCAAGAACCTGCATCTATATACCCAAAGAAATTCCCTTTACGACACTAACTCAATTCTGTTCCAGAGACCTGACAACTGTCAGGCTCCATACCGAAGTTAGCGCTCCGGATGTTGTACTGGCCTCGGCATACATGCCAGGTGAGGACACAGATTGCCCTCCAAAGGAGCTGGCTGACCTGGTGCAGCACTGTGAGCGCGCCGGTTTGGACCTGATCATCTGTACTGACTCGAACGCACACCACCCGCTCTGGGGCAGTGTCACACCGAACTCCAGAGGAGAGGTACTATCCACCTTTTTATTCTCTACTAATCTTAACATTGTTAACCGCGGCACAGAACCCACTTGGGTCACGGCCCGGGGACAAACAATCATAGATTTAACACTCGCCACAGAAAACGCGACAAACCTTATCACAAACTGGCACGTATCGGACGAGCCTTCTTGCTCAGACCATAGAAGGATACGCTTTACACTTACCACAAACACCAAAAAACCCGCACCAAGGCGAAACCCGAGGCGTACCAACGTTCCAAGGTTCAAAAGCCTTCTGGCCTCACTTTTAGCTGAGCATCTAGCACTGGCAACCGTAAGGGACCAAGCACAATTAGAACACACTGTAACGGAATTATCCAAACACATAACAGAAGCTTACCACGCATGCTGTAAATCAAGAGCGCCACAAAGCAGGAACGAGAGGAACCCCTGGTGGAACGCTGAACTTGGTAAACTCAGAGATACGCTGCGTAAGCAATTTAACAGAGCAAAAAACACGAGACTCCCGGAAGACTGGGAGATATACAAAGAGACCCAATATGCATACAAAAAACAGACTAGAACCGCCAGGAGGATGGCGTGGCGGAAATTCTGTGAATCCATTGAAACAAATAATGAGGCCGCAAGGGTACGGAAGATCCTATCAACTGATCAGGACCGATCCCTCGGCGCGCTGAAAAAACCCGACAACTCATACACACAAACCGACTATGAAACCAGCAAGGTCCTCCTCGAAACTCACTTCCCAGACTGTCAAGTCCTGGAGGACAGGATGTGGGAGGCTGAACCCGAATGGACCCCGACGGAACAAGACTGGTCAAGAGCCCACAATATAATAACAGTAGACCGGATAAAATGGGCTATCAATACCTTTCAGCCATACAAGTCAGCGGGGCTGGACGGCATCTTCCCAGCCCTGCTACAGTGGGGGGTAGATTATCTAACGCCATGGCTGTTAGAGATCTATCGGGCCTGCATAGCACTAAGATACATACCTCTCGGATGGCGCGAGGTGAAAGTCATCTTCATACCCAAACCTGGAAAAACTGATTACACACAACCCAAGGCATATAGACCTATAAGCCTCACATCCTTTTTGCTGAAAACCCTCGAAAGACTCTGCGATAGGCACATCCGTGATGGGCCTCTGCGAGAAAAACCATTGCACAAACAGCAGCATGCGTACTCCACAGGCAAATCAACCGAATCCGCGTTGCACAACGTGGTTTCAAAAATTGAATGCGCAGTGGACCACAAATGCTCTTCATTGGCTGTCTTCATTGACATTGAGGGCGCTTTCGATAAGACCATGTTCAACAGCATAAACACGGCCCTCGACAGACATGGCATAGACCCGACCCTAGGGGGCTGGATCACCAATATGCTAAAACTGAGAGCGGTCCAAGTCACGGTTAACGACACTACAAGGGCTATCGTCGCGAAGGGCTGTCCACAGGGGGGCGTTCTTTCGCCACTTCTGTGGAACCTGGTAGCTGATAGCCTCATCAAAGCACTCAACGATAAAGGTTATTTCACCGTTGGCTACGCGGATGACATAACAATAATAATAAACGGATCCCACGAAAACACTCTATGCAATCTCATGCGTCAAGCCCTGAAAATAGTAGAGGAATGGTGTAGCGAGCACCAACTCTCAGTGAACCCCGCAAAAACTGAACTTATTCTCTTTACTAAAAAGAGAAAACCGATGACACTGCAATTACCGCGTTTCTTCGGAACAACACTAAGCCTTTCAACTGGAACCAAGTACCTGGGCATTTATTTGGACAAACAGTTGAATTGGGCAAATCACATGAACCATATCATCACAAAAGCCAGCATATCCCTGTGGCAGTGCAAACGCCTGCTAGGCAGGAATTGGGGTATTAGCCCCATGGTCACCTACTGGCTATACACTACAGTCATCCGACCAATCATCACATATGGCTCGCTGGTCTGGTGGCCCAGGACAGACCTCAGCACAGCCCAAAGAGATCTCGAAAAACTACAGAGGTTCGCCTGCGTTGCAATCACCAGTAGTATGAGAACCACACCCACTGCCGCCCTACAGGCAATGCTGGGACTCCCACCTCTGCACTTAATTGTGAGGGAGGAGGCAGCCCTAGCCACCTTTAGACTCTACCTATCAGGTTCCCTAAATAAAGACTCCAGAATTAAGCACACACGCATAAAGGAGGATGCGATTAAGCGTAAACCGATGCTAGCATCCCCATGTGACAAAGCCCCAAAATCACACCACTTCCACAGGCACTACAACATAACACTCACAGAGGAAAGATGTGACTACTCTGGCCCGAAAGAGATGAGAATATACACCGACGGATCGAAAACTGACTTAGGTACCGGAGTCGGAGTCTTCTCATACGATTTCAACATAAACATATCCAGACCGCTAGGAGGGTTCAACACCGTCTATCAGGCGGAGTGTGTGGGCATCATACAAGCGGTCCGTGCCCTAGAAGCCAGGAGGGTCACGGACACCCACATACGGATACTCTCCGACAGCGCATCAGTCCTCCAATCCTTACGGAAAAATTACATTACATCTAAACTAATACTAGAATGTCACAACGCACTGGAACAGATAACTGTATCTAGCCGTAACACGGTGACACTACAATGGATAAAGGGACACAGTGGATCGCTGGGCAACGACGCGGCTGACGAGCTTGCGAGGCGCGGATCCAGCTCGACGGTCTATGGACCCGAACCTGTTGTACCCATCCCCTTCAACCAAATACGCAGGTGGCTACAGGAATTCACCCAGACACAGGCGGAGAACTGGTGGGCCTCGGCACCAGGCTGTAGGCAATCCAAAGAAGCTCTGCCATTCTTGGACAGTAGGCTTACCAGGCGTCTTTTACGCCTGGACAGGAATGGCCTCCGCCTGGTGACGGGGACCATCACGGGACACTGCTCACTCAATAAACACTTCCACACAATAGGCATAACGGACAGTCCTCTGTGCAGGGCATGCATGGAGGCTGAGGAAACCGTTGCGCACGTTCTCTTTGAATGCACAGGTGTCACACAGATAAGAGCACTAACCCTCGGGTCACCCAGATCTTACACGGATGTTCTGAGGAAACCAGGAGCTCTAATTGACTTCTGGAGGGAGGTGGGCTAGTTGGAATGACCACCCAACGGCCGCCATGGCCCACGTACAAAGGTCCATTTGAAGGACTAAGTGCGGAAACCAAACCCCCCTAACATAACATAACATATAGGAAAATACAGAATTAATTTCAGCCCGGGTATAATGCGAAGGCTCCTGGATTATCCTGACACAGACGTCGTGATATTAATCGGTCCTTCTAGGAAAACAATCAGAGAAAACATTCGACGGCTAATGGATGGAAATATTGTATGTATGTATTGTATGTTATTAAGTCTAATTAATATTATTTTTATATTTTGTACACTGACAGCCCTAAATTCTTCTCCTATCTTTCAGTCCATCCAAAGGTTGCCTGTAAGAGATTGCCTAGTGCGATAAGACCGCCCATTGTACACTTGTATATTTGAACATTTGTCCTGTATATTTTTTGTGGTGTACAATAAAGTATATAAAAATAATAATAATAATCCTACATTATTGGAAAGCAGAATTTGTTTTCTATTTCGGACATACATAGGCTCAATTTACATTCATCAGTGTTTTTTTTGTTTAATAAAATCAGCACTACACTAGAATTATTGTTGGCTATAATAAAATACAGGTAAAAGATGGTTCACCTTTGTATTTCCCATATTGTGTACGTAATTTGTTAGTTGAACATTTAAATACGATGCAATCATACGTCCAAATAGAGCAACAAAATAAAACGACGAGTAAAATCATCAAACATTCCCTTTACATCGTTTTAAATTAAATACATGTTGCGGACCTGTCAAATTCATTTGTACTATCAATATTGATGCAAGGGGTGTTCCGTAATTCGATTGCGTTGCAAATAGTTTGTTATGACAATGGTTATTAATATTCAGTGGCTGCAATCTCGATAGAACACACCCTGCAGTGTGCCACGTATCGCTCTCTTTGACTAACTATTATATTGGTCTAACGATAATCAATCCTGCGTAGTAAATGACAAGGGCGCGATATAATAATTATCGGTACAAGCAATCTGAAATTGATTTCTAAAGAATTTTAATACACAAAACTCCTTCAAAGATTTACCAGTTCAAATCACTAGAAAATCTTATAAATTGCTACAGCTCAAGCAAAAAGAAAAATGTGAAAAGTTCGTAACGATTTAAAATAGTGAAAAAGCTTTAGTGAAAAAAGCGGAGTTGCAGAGCCCTTTCATGCGAAGGGCTCCGGTTCGTTTTAGTTCGTCTAGAAGTAAAACGATGAAGATTTGTAAGGATTAGTTAGATAAACAACTTTCTTTATATAAAGGAAAATAAAGACAAGTAGGCCGTAGGAGAAAATAAGAGGGGAGCGTTCCAAACATCTTGCGTCTGTGTGTACCTACGAATTTTTACGTGGCGTGAGGTGTGATAAATGGAGCTAAGTGTGTGCGCCTCAATTGTGCCTAATATCCAACGTGCGTTTATGATGAAAATTCACGTGTATGCGAAGGTAACCGTTACTCAGAAACTTTCATTATTTTTATACGAGATAGACGACTGCTCACGAGTATCAAAATGTTGTACATATGTATATTTTATAAGATTTGGCGTCCGATATAGCTCTTTGTTTGATGTTTTAGTAGGTCATTAGAGAGGAGAATGTACTATGATACTCGGATAGCAGTTGTTATTTTCACCTCAGATTATATCTTTTTGTATGGTACCCAACCAAATAAGAGAGCTATGCTATCAACAGATACTACGGCCACACGATTTTAAAACCAAAGGTTTATTTAATTACCATGCAATTACAGTGAAAGGACAGTTGACAGTTGGTGGCTGCAAAAATAAAATTAAATAACTAATAAAAAAAACACAAAAATATTTACCGACTTCAAAAGCAAAACACTAAAAAGTACAAATTAACTTTAGTTTTGGAAGAAATCATAAAAATTTATAAGTAACAAAGTAGTAAATTTATGTAAATATTGTGCAATTCCAACAATATTACATACATACGTATCGAATTGATTACCTCCTTTTTTTTGAAGTCGGTAAAACTACTCTGAACCTAGCCTGTTTTATATTCAACCTGATTCCATAAATGTCGAAGTTACAAAAATAACGAACGCTAAATAAAAAGTTTGGAACAGTTGAACGGACTATCCAGTTTTTAAACTTGTCACAATCAACATTTTTAGTAACTCTGTAATCGTTATTATTTGTTTGCTCCTCTCTCCCTCTACCAATCTCGCTGTTCGACTTATCCTGTCCCTTGTAATTTCGACCCGATAAATAAAATTAAAAAAACAACAACATAATCACACAATACTTCGTTACACCTAAATAAGTCCACAGAAAAACCGCATGAAAACTGTGCATTTTCGAACAAACATACATTTCAATTTTATTTTCTTCACTTGGTATTCGCTGCACGTATTTCTGGGAGATTATGTTTGTATGCTTCATCTTTACATTAGATTTGTAAATAAATATTCGCCGTTGCATATGACGTCACTTTTGCCCAAAGTCAACAGAACGAGTGACTGGACTTGTCCTT
The DNA here is from genome assembly GCA_945859665.1 of Anorthoa munda. Taxonomy (NCBI): domain Eukaryota; kingdom Metazoa; phylum Arthropoda; class Insecta; order Lepidoptera; family Noctuidae; genus Anorthoa; species Anorthoa munda. The sequence continues at coordinate 7,192,809 of OX243913.1, read as the reverse complement.
TAAATTTTTGCAGACCGTAGTCTGAAACGCTTGGCTTTAGTTCACGTTCGCAATTAACGAATCTGAATGATTTTTCAGGTAGCATTTTTTGTTTGATTTATAACGGCCAAATCATATTTAAAAAATATGATTCAAATTCAAATAATTTATTTCAATTTTATTAAACCATTTAAAAAATACTTTTGAATTATCAAACAAAATACAAAATTATTAGATGATCAAAATTAACCTTACACATATAGCATAGACGAAAATAACAACATGTCACGACTGGTATATTGAATGAAATAGTTTTTACAAATATACTTTTTAGTGTTTAGTGAGTAATCTGTATGGTGTACATACTGAAACGGTTAGTGTTCCTACCTTCTTTCAACGTTCCTAGGGATAAGGCGTGAAATAAGAAGAAGGCGGAAACCATTTAACAAAAATATTTATTTAAGAGAACCAGTCAAGCCGGAGGGGCAACAAGGTGGTGTTCGGGCCGTTCTACAAGTAAGTGCTGAATTCTATTATCCCTCAGTGGTCCAGTACTGTCCTGAGTCAAGCCGCAGGTGGAAGCAGGTACTCGACGAGTAGTCTGGAGTAGAACGTAGGCTGGTCGCTGGAGAATCCAGTTGGAAGCGCCACGGGGTATTCCTCTAACCCGGACCTTGAACCCTGGAACGCGTCAACAAATAAGTGTGTTACGGGCGTTCCAGAAACTCCTGTGAACATCCACGACTACGGCATGATGGAAGCACTAGGCCCGTAGTAGTGATGCCGTGGATGGTCACAATCAGACACGGAGATTACAATTAAAAATAACGGAATAAAATATAAAATTATTTTAAAATGATGTGGGTAGAAGTGAAAAATAAAATTGAAAATAATTTTTAGCCATTTCACAGTAAGCTAATAGATCAAGGCTAGATGACAATGAAATGCGAAGATATTTAAATGTAGCTACTATGAAAATGAAACTAAATTACATGTTTAATGAATGAAAACACCCAAGCTCTAAAAGTCAGTAAGTGACGATGATACTATATAATAATATGCACCACTTACCCAATCTGGGGTTGGAAAAACACTTAATAGCTTTCACCACTTCACAATATATTGCGAGGCGAACAATATTTTTAATGTGACGGTTACGCGCAAAAAATGAAAACTTTAGCTAGCGTAGCAGAGACCGTCATATACGAGCGTTCGCCTTAGCAGCCGGGTGGCGTATGTCTCTCTCGCTCGGTGGGGAAATGCGGGTGCGGCGCGGTGCGCCTGCGACCGTTATCTATAGTGATGACCGTAAGTGATTAGTCGAGTGCAGACAAAAGAACGTCGAGTTTGCGAATATGATCAATATGCGTCGTATTGATGAATTTATTCTTACTCTGATGATTTGATATATTTATTTATTTTTGTGAAGTGGTAAAATATGAGTAATTATATAAAATAATGTACGTATAACGTTACATTACCCCCCTCGTCACGGAAAGGGTTTTATTCCTTAAGAAAACCCGACCGCTTACCTCAATTTGCAATTAACACTACTTATTCATATTTCCTCTTTCTCTCAACCTAACAAACCGTCATCTAGTTAATAAATAAACGGCAACAACATAATAAGAGTGTTGTTAACGTGACCTTTCATGCAAAAAAAAAGATCATCTGTGATAATTGCACAGGTGACTAAAATGTTAAAATGTTAATTACAATTTGAAGAAGTAAAGATAATATTTTATGATTCCACGTATATATTTGAATTAATTTTACTTGTTTTTATTATTAACTAACTTTAAATCCTTGATATGCCAGACGCCTATATTTTTACCGGACATATCTTCTAAAACATACACGAGAGGTGATCGCTTTTCGATGACACGACATTTTAAAAATTTCGGTGCAAGTTTTTTACTAAAGTATTTATCTTTGTCGCTTAGAATGAAGGTACGTTTAAAAACAATATCACCAACGTTAAATTCTGCGGGTTTCCTACGTAGATTGTAATGTGCAGTATTCATTACATGTGCTTGCCACAATGAAGCTTGCACATCATTAAATACTGATGAAAGACAACCTAGGTTTTCGGCATACAAATCGCGCGGTAAGAAAAACACTTCATCGCCTAGATCACTATCCGTGTAATGCGATCCACACAGGACGAGTTCTCTACCGTACACAAGGAAAGAAGGTGTGTAACCGGTGGCTTCATTGACTGAGTTGTTGATTGCGAACTGTACTTTGGGAATAAAAGTGTCCCAAGTTCTATGGTCGTTTTCAACAAATGTCGCCAAACTAGTTACGATCGTCTTATTGTATCGCTCAACGGTGTTTATTTGCGGAGTATATTTAGGTGTGAAGTACACGTTTGGGATTTTATATTTTTTGAATAAGGCATCAGTCGCAGAACTGATGAACTGACTACCGTTGTCCAAAAAAATGGTTTGTGGAATACCATGAACTAGAAATATCAAATCCTCTAGTATTTTAATCACCGCATCCGAAGTTGCGCGACGTAGAGGAAAGATATGGCAAAATTTCGAGAAACAGCATGTGATCACGAGCATATAACTGTTCTGCTTGCGAGTAACTGGAAGGGGACCAACAAAATCAATTGAGATCATCTGGAAAGGCCTTGAACATTGTTTAGGGCGACCCATTTCACCCAATGTAGTGTGATTTTGTGCCTTGTAGGTTAAACAAACAGAACAGGAACCAACAAACTTGGTGACGGATTGGTGCATTCCAGGCCAATAGTAGTTAAGTGATAAACGCCTATAAGTTTTAAAAATGCCAAGATGTCCAGCTGTTGGCTCTGAGTGATTCTCAGCAATTACTTGTTCTCGAAATTCACTTGGGACAACCTCCTTCCATGTGAATTCAGCTGTAAGCGGCGATTTATTTTTAGAAATCCGAAACAAAGAATTATTTTTAATTAGAAAATTTGGGAAATGGCTAGGATCATTAAGACAACCATTATATATATTTTTATACCATGTGTCGTCTGTGTTTACAACAGCGTTGGCAAGACAGACGGCGGCATTAGGGAAAGCACGAGAAAGTGCGTCTGGAATGACATTGTCAACTCCGCGGCGGTGTTTGATTTCAAAGTTGAATGATGACAAACGCACACCCCAACGAGCCAATCGGCCGGTCGGATTATCGAGCGAAAGGAACCATTTTAACGCGGAGTGGTCGGTATACACCTTAAACGTCTGTCCGTTTTCGAGATAGCAACGCCAGTGCTCGAGAGCAGTCAACACAGCGAGAGTCTCCCTTTCGGTGATGCTGTAGTTTTTCTCGGCACTGGTTAAAGATCTGCTCATGTAGGCGATGGGGTGTTCCCTTCCATTTAGAGTCTGCGTTAACATGGCACCAACTCCATAATTGGTTTGTTGAATCAATTTTTTTTTTGTAAAAAATGGAAAGATCATATATAAGTTTTCGTACAAAACTATTTTTAGTTTTATTTTTTTCATTGTAATTACAAAGTAAAATCCAAACGAAAATATTTTTTTGAATCCAGTACCGAAAACACCCCGACAGTTTTCCGAACAAACCCGAGCCCGTGTGACGTCACAACGTTCATTTCTACTCATTGTGGCACATAGCTTATACAGTGTTTTGACTATTAACCGATTCAATCTTGTTATTATCGTCAATATATTGATGAATATCGAATATATTGATCATAGATATCGAACCTTAAAAATTATCGTGCTTGCTTCGAATCATTATGTACAAACACTACAAAAAGATCACCATTATGTGTATCGCGCAATAGCCAAATACCTAGCAATCTGTACTAAATTTGAGAAATGTTCTATGTCTAACTAGATTCCAATTATAATGTGTTAATTATGTTGTTATCTTGTTTTAATTTAGTATTAGATCCGAATTAATTTCTTACTTTGATCATGAAAGACTGAGAAAAGTAAATTTTTAAGGGAACTTTCGAGCAAAGTTGACATTGTTGTATAATTACGTAACTTGAAAACATGATTTTTGTTTATGGAGATATATCCATTATTTTATTCTTAAATGACAGATATAGGCGTAAAACTAATATTTCTGTTTGAATTATGAAAACCGGTCGACGCATTTAAGAGATATTTACTGACGAATTAGTGTAAGAAAAATCTACCAAGTTAATATTTTCACATTAGTACATTAATACCTCAATGTATTTTCACGTTTCTGTTCTACAAATTTATTAGTGTTTGTAAATATATAATATAGATATTAGTGTTTAATATTATTAAGGGATATGTAAATAATGTGAATTAACGAAAATGTTATGTTTATGTGTATCATATTTAGTGGTATCTATTGAATTTTTTTGATATCCAAAGTCGAAGTTTCGCGCCAAACGTGTTTGTTTACTTTTTAGGGTTCCGTACCCGATGGGTGAAAACGGGACCCTATTACTAAGACTCCGCGGTCCATCTGTCTGTCTGTCTGTCTGTCTGTCCGTCTGTCACCAGGCTGTATCTCATGAATCGTGATAGATAGACAGTTGAAATTTTCACAGATGATGAATTTCTGTTGCCGCTATAATTACAAATACTAAAAACAGAATAAAATAAATATTTAAGTGGGGCTCCCATACAACAAGCGTGATTTTTCGTTTTTTTGCGATAATAATGGTACGGAACCCTTCGTGCGCGAGTCCGACTCACACTTGGTCGGTTTTATTATTTTACACCAATATCACCTACCCATATGTAAAAACGATTAAGTTATGACAATTATGTTTCTAAATGTACCTGGTAAACAACAATAACTAACACGGGTTCACTAACCCGTAATAATCATTACGACTACTTTATTTATGCTCAAAACTTCCAAATCGTCCATCAGGTGGGTATATTATCGACATTAGCCTTTATGAATCCTTTATCACACATGATTAAATAAAATTTGTTGTTTAATAATATTTTTGCACTAATTTTCGGATATTTTTAATCAATTCACGTGCAGTTGACACTGTACTATCGTGAAATTCCTTGAACGTTATGACGTCACCAACATGGCGACCAATCATGGCCAGTTTGTAGACAGGTGGTTCTTTTTAAAATTTTATCGATTTTCAATTGCTTATAATAAATTGAAAAAAAATATTTAAGAGATTTCTGCAACGACAATATAATTTATGATATGAAAAGTTTCAAAATAAATTTAAAAAATCGTATTTTTTTTTAAATTCAACAACCCAATTGCTAGCGTCGGTGTGTACTTCAAAGGGCATGTCGTAAACTGGACATGAAAGTACTGGTGCGGTAACAAGACATTCCTTTAAAGCATTGAAGGCCGCGTCAGCTTCTGGAGACCACAGAAAAGGTGGTGCTTTTTTTCCATTAGCTGTTAGTTTATTTAATGGTCCAGCGACGGTACTGAAATTAGGAACGAAACGTCGGTACCAGGTAGCTGTACCGAGAAAGCGTTTTAGTTCCTTTCTACTGGTAGGGGTAGGGAAGTTAATGATAGCTTCTACCTTTTCCGGGTCTGTTCGCAAACCACGTGCATCAACGACGTATCCCAGATATTTAAGTTCACTTCGAAAGAATTTGCACTTTTCGAAATTTACTGTAAGGTTTGCCTGTCTTAATTTATCCAAAACACGTAAGAGACGAGAAACGTGTTCTTCAAATGTGGAACTGATGATAATAATGTCATCTAAGTAAGCAAAGGTTTTAAATTCCATATCATTGAAGAGCATATCTACTAAACGCTGTTGTGTAGCAGGCGCGTTAGTCAGTCCAAAAGCGGTGGTCTTAAAACGCAGAGTTCCTCTACCGGGTACGTAAAATGCGGTCTTGTCGCGATCCTCTTCTGCAATAGGAATTTGCCAAAAAGCCTTAGAGAGGTCTACGCTCGAGAGGTACTTAGAGTCACGAAGGCTGTCAAGAATTTCAGCGACATATGGCAAACTGTAAGCGTCGCGCTTCGTGACTGCATTGAGCTTTCTACTATCAAGGCAGAACCTAGGTTGACCGTTCTTTTTATTTACTATAAGGACAGGGGAGGACCAGGCACTTTCGCAAGGCTCAACCACATCAAGAGACAGCATTTCGTCTACTTGCTCCGATAGAACGCGCTGTTTCTCGGGCGACATTCTGTAATATCTCTGTTTTATCGGTTGGGCGTCGCCAGTATCAATTCGGTGAGTAATCATATTTGTTCTACCTAAACCCTTGTCTTCAGTTGATATTGACTTGAACTGTGATATTATGTTGTCTGCTATTGCTTTTTGTGATTCTAATAAATTGTCATAAGAATGTATGAACGTTTCATTATTGTTCGTTTTAATCTCTGCCAAAGAGATATTGGACAATTGAATACAGCCTAAATATTTAGGGCAAATCTGAAATGCGCGCCAAAAATCTACACCTAAAATAATCGAGGTGTCTACTTCTGGAACGACATAAGCCTTTATAATGTGAAACTGGCCTTCAAATGTAATTGGCAAATTTATATAACCAATATCTTTCAATAATTGGCCGCCAGCCGCTATCATTTCAATGTGGTGATCCTGGTGCAAAGTGCAATGCCGTAAATTTAAATGGGAATTATTGCCCAAAATTGTAACTGCAGCTCCAGAATCTAGCAAGGCACAAGCGTTTATGTCGTTAATTTTAATTTTGACATAAGGTCTAGGATCATTTATAGGTTTAGTTTGCAGAATTGTAGATACTTTGTAGGTAGAAGAAAAAGTTCTAACAAAATCAAGCCAATTCTTCCAATCTTGCTTGTCAGAAGAAACATTTCTACAATTCTGCTCATTTAGTTTTTTGAATTTTCAGTCTTATTGCAGTTAGGACATTCAGGTGTTTTCACATCTTTCCTACCGCACTTGAAACAAACAATATCACGTTTAGCTTGACACTGACGGATGTGATGTGAGTTACTACGACATCTAGGACAGTAAGGCTGGTTTTTATTTACTTCCACGGCATGTACATAGTTTTGATTTTTATTGTTATTATTATTATTATCTTGGTTGTTATTTTGATTCCTCGAGTTGTTTCCCTTATTATAGTTATTATTGTTGTAATTATTATAATTATTAGTAGTTCTATTACTTGCCCTACTTAAATCTTTAGAGTAAGCAAATTCAGGAGCTAGAGTGTCTGAAGTAACCTTAGGAGGTTCTTGGAATTGTGACAGGCGTGCCTGAATGGTCTCATAATTACGACAAAGAGAACGCAAGGTATCTATCGTCGAGATTTGAGCCGCAGATGCTAACGTGCTGGCATAGCATGGCCTAATATTGTGGAGAAGGATTTCTAGCTGATCCGCTTCGGAAAGAGACCTGGATAAACGCGAGAACATCCCATTCATAATCGAGAGATAAACGGTAATGTTTTCGCGTTCTCCCTGAGTACGAGAGCGAATTTCGGAAATAAGGCGATAGTCGTAGTCATACTGATCAAAATCCTCCTTCAATAGGACAACGAGCTCTGACCAAGAAGAAACTCTGTCTTTCACTGCACGGAACCAATGAAGAGCATCGCCTTGAAAAATTTCGGTAGCGAAACTTATTATTTTATTTGACGTTATATTTCGAGCTTCGATAAATTCATCAACACGCTGTATAAAAGAACGCACACAAGTTGTACCGTTAAATTTTAATTTACTTAAATCAGATAAGCTCCGATCACATGTTACTGAAATCGCGTTCTGTACATCCGAAGCTGGAGGTACGGATTCATTACTAGAACTGGTACTCGTGCTGGAAGATGCACCAGTTACTGGTCTTTTAGCTTGAAGAGCGGAAAATCTTTGAGAAAGCAACTTGTAACCTTTGACTGTGTCGTCATATTCCTTTTTGCATTCGTCACCAATTGTTATCCTCGCAATACGGTTGTGCAAATGGTTCAGCATATTCTGAATCCGCATCATAGTAGGTACACTAGGGTCAGGTGTATCAAGATTACCTTGTATTTTAGTGAGGACCTCTAAACAACCCTTAAGATCCTGTCTTACATCAAGTGGAGACTCTAATATGTGATCGGATGGGAAATCTGGAGCTAATTTTACGATTTGTTTTCGTAGCTCTTCAACAGTAGTCGCAGCAGTAACACCCCTAATCCGAACCTCATAATCTAGCTCAGATTTTTGCAAGGACAGAAACTCAACTGGCAACATGATGAAAATTTGTTATACAATTTACCAGATGGATAAGTGGTGCAACGCAAAGAAAATGAATTAGTTAAAAAAAAACAATAACGTTCTCCGTGCTGTTACAATACAATTAAAGAACGTCTGGTTTTCCTTTAATGAAATTAGCAAAAATGTTTATAAAATCTAAATTAAGAAAAAAGCAAAAATGTGCTACTAGTGTGTACTATCTGTAGCAAAAACTATAACTTTGAAGCAATAGAAATTTTTAAAAACAAAATATTATTATTAAATTTTACAAAAGCGCCAGAATAGGCAACCCGATGCAATATTTTCTTTATGACTAGATACGCTTCAAAGTAATAACAAATGATGATTTAACAATAAAATATGGTATAAAGACCAAAATTTACTAGTAATTTATATTTACCTACAATACAGTTACTGTACACCTTAGTAGCATTGAAAACCAAAAGCAAACAACTACGTTTTACAAAAAAAACAACCACAACATACACTAACTACAACCAAGAAGAAAAATAGAATCAGCAATGTATTTTTACCACGTTAGAGGGCGCCAGTGAAACGGTTAGTGTTCCTACCTTCTTTCAACGTTCCTAGGGATAAGGCGTGAAATAAGAAGAAGGCGGAAACCATTTAACAAAAATATTTATTTAAGAGAACCAGTCAAGCCGGAGGGGCAACAAGGTGGTGTTCGGGCCGTTCTACAAGTAAGTGCTGAATTCTATTATCCCTCAGTGGTCCAGTACTGTCCTGAGTCAAGCCGCAGGTGGAAGCAGGTACTCGACGAGTAGTCTGGAGTAGAACGTAGGCTGGTCGCTGGAGAATCCAGTTGGAAGCGCCACGGGGTATTCCTCTAACCCGGACCTTGAACCCTGGAACGCGTCAACAAATAAGTGTGTTACGGGCGTTCCAGAAACTCCTGTGAACATCCACGACTACGGCATGATGGAAGCACTAGGCCCGTAGTAGTGATGCCGTGGATGGTCACAATCAGACACGGAGATTACAATTAAAAATAACGGAATAAAATATAAAATTATTTTAAAATGATGTGGGTAGAAGTGAAAAATAAAATTGAAAATAATTTTTAGCCATTTCACAGTAAGCTAATAGATCAAGGCTAGATGACAATGAAATGCGAAGATATTTAAATGTAGCTACTATGAAAATGAAACTAAATTACATGTTTAATGAATGAAAACACCCAAGCTCTAAAAGTCAGTAAGTGACGATGATACTATATAATAATATGCACCACTTACCCAATCTGGGGTTGGAAAAACACTTAATAGCTTTCACCACTTCACAATATATTGCGAGGCGAACAATATTTTTAATGTGACGGTTACGCGCAAAAAATGAAAACTTTAGCTAGCGTAGCAGAGACCGTCATATACGAGCGTTCGCCTTAGCAGCCGGGTGGCGTATGTCTCTCTCGCTCGGTGGGGAAATGCGGGTGCGGCGCGGTGCGCCTGCGACCGTTATCTATAGTGATGACCGTAAGTGATTAGTCGAGTGCAGACAAAAGAACGTCGAGTTTGCGAATATGATCAATATGCGTCGTATTGATGAATTTATTCTTACTCTGATGATTTGATATATTTATTTATTTTTGTGAAGTGGTAAAATATGAGTAATTATATAAAATAATGTACGTATAACGTTACAATACGTAATAAAGACTAGGCATATCTATGATAGCTATCTATGTTAAAATTTGCGGGACCGATACTCTGTCAAATAGACAACGTTTATTAATCTGTGCATAGCCTAACCGTAAACATTAACTACCAAAATCACCCCCATTTTTTTTTCAAAAAAAGTTCCAGTATCAACAAATGCTGAAGCTCTCAGGGCTACACAATACTAAAACTGTTCGTGTTCCCTCGTGACAAATAGCGCCCGCATTCACGCACTGTCGTATCAGTCACAACTTATCTGTGACCGTTTGTGGCAGCGCTATGAGCTAGTGCTAATGTCTGTTGACTTCCTGACTTCCAATAGCAGTGGGAATAGGGAATCATAATGTAGTTTCAAATGAGAAAATCTACTTCAAGTAAGTATTTGATATTACATTAAATTCAATCAATAATATGAATGACGACAAGCTCGTCAGTTTGGGTAAAAAAACACGAAGAAAATCGTTGCGCCAAATCCAACATCACAGACATTTCGAACGTGACTTAGAACTTTGGTCCCATATACGTCACCAATAAAATCTGTCAAAAAGCAAACTTTATGATAAGTACAGACTTAAGGCACACGAGGTTGGAATAAGAATTACACATTACAAATCGTACCTATATCGAACGAATGAAGTTTAACATACTTAAGTAAATATGTCGTAGGGAGCGGGGCCCAGGGATTTTATTACATGAATTACCCCGTTCGTAACTGATGTAAATTTTAAACGTACAAGACGCAATACGGATGTTAAGAATTTTAACATTCAAGGAAGTGAGTTAAAAATGTCTGTGGCGTGTGTTGTACAGGATTTTGTTTTATAATAGAGTTTTGTGAGTCGGCAGATACTTCGTGGATGTGAATTTGAATGTTGTATTATGTGGGTTTGCTGCTTGGGACTTTGAAGGTATCTAATGTAAGTCATGAGTAATGAGTGAATGACTTTTGCTCAATTAAAATTTGATTATAAGCCTATATATCTCTATCGTCTATAATACACAGGGTCTTGGGCTACAAATACGCTACCAGCAAGACAACCTTTCACCAAAGTAGCTGTAGTTATTTGAAATTAAAAGTTTAGGTCTAATCTCCGTTTATCTTTACTAGATATCTATACTCATCACGCTTGCAGCGTTTCGCTACTTCAACTTTTTGGTCTGTCTATGAGATTGTGCGCACCGCTGTTTTACTTTACTTCCGTAGGATAGGATAGGAGGACCCGTTTACCTCACATAGATTCGCTTTTGGTCCGTTGTGCGTGCAGGCCTCCTCTCTATGAGAGGGAATGGGCCGTAATCCACCACACGGGTCCAGTGCATGTCATACATCCACCAGGATGTTACATGTCTTCGAATTTAAGGTTCTAAGATAAGCCGGTTTCCTCACGATATCTTCCTTCACCGTTTTGAGAGCAGTGGTGATGAAATAATTTACAAAAAGTAAAGCGCACGCCTGGGTTCGAACCGACGACATACCACTTGTAAGTCGCGGCCGTTACCACTGGGCCACCACTGCTCTCCTTTACTTCCGTTTTACTATTAGGTTTGTTATTTTCGAAACTAGTGCGTCATCTTGCCAAAGTGGTGTTTTATCCAAGCTACATTTGGCATAGACAATTGCAAATAGAAGCCATTCAATTCAAGCCCTAATTACAAAGTCAATCAAGACAACGTGACCGAGGTATTCCGGGAGTAGTCTATTGATCCTTACTATATATTTTTTTTTTTTTTTTATTGAAAGGAACAGCAAACAGTTACATTATAAGAACTTATAACTAAATTAACAATGACAATGCTATAGTAATAACATAACCCACAACGCTGTCCACAGGTAGACATAAAAGTTAATATATACTCGGCTGCAGAGCCTGTGTGTTGACAGGTCTGTTGTTACCATAATGCAAACAAATTTCAGAATTGCCCATAGAGTGCAGTTTGCAATCATTGACTTTATTATTGTAAACTTTTTATTTCGGATAAAATGTAAATAAGCGTATGTTACTGAAATATTTTCAATTCAAAAATTTTGCTAGGATATAATTATGTTTACAGCTATAGCTAGCTATAGTAGGTAGCTATCTCAGCCGCAAGAAAATAAGTGTAGTAAAAATTACTATAAATTCCTCGCAGTTTCGCTTCTGTAGCCTTCCCCATCCCTTAGGATCGTTTTTCTGGGATAAAATTTAGTATTTGAGGGATTACCTCATACAAATAAATTATCCTAGGATGTACCTCTTTTGATATTATTTAGATTTTTAATATTCTAATAATGCCTGTCTCCCATTGTGTCTAAATGCGGCAGTGAATATGGCATGCAAATTAGTACGTTCCGAGTGACAACATTCTTGTACTTCGTTGACTTTTTTTTGAGGCTAAATGAAAACACATGCATGGTGCAATGTGAGCATCAACCTATGATGATTGATCAAAGAGGCTCTTGCTAAATAGAAGTCCATACAACGAGACAAGTATCAGAGTAGAAACCAAAAAAAAATTGTAAATTGAGTTAAATATAATGATCTTGCTAACGAATTAGTCCATTATTTGGCATTAATTAATTTATTGACACGAGTATTGAAATTTAAATGTTTAATGAAAAGCCGATATCTGTCGTGTTCAGTGGGCAAACACATTATTGATGCAAATTCGGAATGTTTCACTACGCCAAATTAATAAAGCTAGGATTGGAAATAGAAATATTCACCAACTGCCTGTTATGTGTCAATTTGTATTTAAAATCCCCTTCCCTCCGGACCTCTGAGCAGTTCAGACGTGTTTTAAGGTGCCAATATTATTGTTTTATTTTAAATTGTTTAATTGAAAAACAAATAAAATATCAGATAACAGAAATAGGAGTGCATAAACCTGCAAGAGATCGCCGCGCTTGACTGCTGTCTACGTGCGCGCACCAACACTTCGCGTGAGTCACAACTATCATAGAATTCTGCTTAATGACCCCGCCCCCGTGCGTAAAACATTACGCTAACTTACTATAACTTATTAATGAACTCTGCAGTTATAAGGGTGTGTGCGCTCCATATTGATAACCGCTGACAGAGACGGACATATCTCTAAGACAAGGATAGACTGAGGTCAAGTTACACTGGACGGAAAGCTCTTTTCTACCGATCTGTCGATAACCACCATTCTAACTTGAGCTGTGCGCAACCAACCAGAAGCTCGGCGTGTATTTACCTCCTAGCAAAGCTAGGCTCCTGGTACTTTGCAGATATATACCATTTCCAAACTTGCAATGCCCCGAGAACGCTCGTCACCACCACCAGCTCCAAAAGCTCAGGTGCCGACGACGCCACTTTTTAGCACTCCGCAGGCAGGTGGTCTCCACACACCTCATAGCTCTTCTGAACCAAGCCTAAATTTAAATATGGACTCGCCGTCCAACAACATCTCTCCTGCCATAACCTTCCGTAATGTCAAGCGCAAACGCTTAGACGAAGATGAGGAAAATAGACTAACCACTTTTATGTCAGACTTAAAAGAAATGTTTCGCGAGTTCAAGCAGCAGCAAGAGGAAAAATTTGGAAAGCTTTGTTCTATGGTTGACCAGATCCGCGACACTGTTGACCAAATGGCTGCCAACTTCAGCGAGCTATCCTCTCGAGTGGAGTTTTTGGAAACCGAGCGAAAGGAAATCATATCTTACACTCATAAGTTGGAAGCAAAACTGGAACACTTTGAGCAGAGCTCGAGATCAACTTGCGTAGAGATACGCAACATTCCAGTCGTAGGATCGGAGACTAAGACTTCCTTGTTGAAAACTGTGTTGGATACGGGCAGTTTGATCAACGCGCAAATCCAACCTAGCGAAGTTAAAGACATTTTCCGCATACAAACGAAAGATCCGGCCAAGAAAACCATCATAGTTGACTTCACAACGGTCCTACGCAAAGATGACTTCTTAGAAAAGTTCCGAAAACACAACAGGGACAGTTTCAAATTAACAACAGAGCATTTGAAAATTAGTGGCGCTGCCAAACCAATCTTCGTCTCGGAAAATTTAATATCTCGTAAAAAGAGACTATATTTCTTGGCCCGAGATGCGGCGCAGTCTTACAATTACAAATTCTGTTGGATTAAAAACGGCAAGATCTTCGTGCGCGAAAGAGAGGGCTGCAAGCATTTCGAGATAAATAGCGAGGCTGACCTTTCTACCATGTCGAGATCTGCATGACTAAATCGTAAACAATTTCACCAAATCAAACTACTTTATCTAACGATTACTGTATCTACTTCTTGCTTACTGTTCCAAGTGCTTTTTTGTTTTTGTTTAACGTGTTTAATAGCATTTTTACACTTTTCATAGTACTTACTAACCACCCCATACACACATTTACATTACCTCACTCACAAAAATACATCCTTACACAACACATTACACTTCACCTCAAGTTGTCCATCCACAGGACATGTACGTTTAAGATTTCTGATTACAGACAACCTCTTGTTATCGTAGCTCAATATTATATCATTACGCGGAAGCTTAAAAAGTCTAATTTCAGGCAGCGCTCAAATATAAGCCTCGAGATGATTCATAAAATTGTTTCCCTTTTTGTTAAACCATTTATAAATGAATGACTTAAACATAATTAATACAGATATCGAGAAAATTACTGTTTCTGATTGTTTCGTTTGCTCACCGGAGAGCAGTAGCAATTATCTGAGAAGTCGAGAGGGTAACCTTAAAATTTTGCATGTTAATATTCGGAGCATCAGCTGCAACTTTGATAGCCTGTTGATATTGTTGGCCAGATTGAATTTCACACTAGATGTCATCTTGCTGTCTGAATGTTGGCTCAGTAAATGTCCGAATATTCCCGCCTTAACAGGTTATAAAGCTCAGGTTTCCTCCTTCAAAAATCAGAATGATGGCATCGTTGCTTATGTTAGAAATAACTTGCAGTGCACTTTCGAAACTCCCACTTTCAATGACGCAAATTGCTTATTAATTAAATTCTCTGATAAGGTGGCAATTATCGCTTTATATCAATCTCCCTCGTTTAAAAATCTCACTCCATTTTTCAGCAGCCTAGATACTTTATTACATCAGTTAGCACAATATAGGACTATCGCTCTTATCGGAGACATTAACATCAATATCGCACCCACTAGCGTAGATCCAAACTCTGATGAATATTTAAATATTTCCGCGTCACACGAAATGCTGCCCGCACATTCGTTTCCCACCAGGCTAGCAAATTGTCTAGACCATATCATGTTAAAATCGACAAACACTGCCACCTCCTTGGTACTTGACTGCATTTTAACAGATCACGCACCGGTTATCTTATTTTGCTATCCTAACTTGACAATTAATGCACCTAAACATTCTATCACAAAAATAGACATCCCAAAGGTTATATCTGATATCGAAAGAACAGATTTTTCTCGGATCCTCCAATCAACGGATCCGAACCTTGCTACTGAAACCCTCGTATCTTGCTTGTCTTCTTCCGTTATCTCACACACGCATTCTTTAGTCATTCCTAGTAGAAGACGCATCATCAAACCTTGGATTACACCTGGCCTTCTGAGATGTATCCGTCATAGAGATAAGCTGTATAAAATTTTCAAGAAACATCCAGAAATTGAAACCCATAAACTTGTTTATTATCGCTATCGAAATTACTGTAATAATTTGTTAAAAAAACTTAAAAATGACTATGAAAGTTCAGAATTTCAGAAGGCCAGGAAAAGTCCTAAGGCAACCTGGAACCTTATCAAGAAAATATCTTGCCTGGGTAAGGGTAAAACATCTTCTTCCGAACTAATAAATTGTGATGATAATCCTCTTCATTCTGTCAACAGGATAAACCACTACTTTGCTAACGTGGGCCGTAATCTTGCATCTAAATTTACTCAACCTGTACCTCAAACTAACTGTTCAGACATTAGTTCTATACCAGTAAATCCGGGGTTTTCTAAGCGGCTGGAACCTTTAGGATCGATGGTCCTGTATGATGTGGACGATGCCGAAATTGCAAGCATCATACTTAACCTCAAAGACAAATGTGCTGTTGGATGTGACGGTATCCCAACCACAGTAATTAAGGCAACCAGGAACACTATTATCCCGCTCCTTGTTCACATATTTAACTTGTGCCTATCTTCGGGCACTTTTCCGACCGCTTTCAAAACTGCTATAGTCCATCCTATATACAAGGGGGGTGAAAGGAAACTTCCTTCTAATTACAGGCCCATCTCCGTCCTCACAACTCTTTCAAAAATATTTGAAAAAGTTATTAACGTGAGACTTGTGAAATTTCTTGAAAAATTCAAAATCCTGGCCAACAATCAATTTGGCTTTAGAGCTGGAAAATCCACAGAAGATGCTACCTTGGAACTGTCAAAAACAATAATCGAACACTTTAATAACAAGCAAAATCTGAAGCAAATCTGTGGGAGTTTTCCTGGACTTATCGAAGGCGTTCGACACAGTTTCTGTCCCCAAACTCATAGTTAAATTGGAACAAATTGGCATACGTGGCAATGCCCTTCATCTCTTCCGCAGCTATTTGACGGATCGGAAACAAATTGTTAAATTAGAAACCTATACAAGTGGAGCGGAAAACGTGACATTTGGTGTACCCCAGGGTAGTGTCCTTGGACCGACCCTCTTCCTAATCTATGTCAATGAGCTGTGTCAGCTATCTCTTGCAAACACTAAAATCATTACATATGCGGATGACACAGCTCTTATAACCCATGGCAAGGACTGGACTGAGACACGTGAAAGGACGGAACAGGCACTACGGTTGGTAATGAACTGGTTAACCTCAAACCTGCTCACCCTTAATATCTCTAAGACCAAATTTATCCCCTTTACCCCAGGAATTCTTAGTCAACCACCAACATCATTTGAGATCAGATCCCACGTTTGCGCTGATGCAGTCGGTAATGCCATCTTGTGTGACTGTGCACTGATAGAACGCTCTAACAGTATAAAATATCTTGGAGTTATAGTAGACAATCTCCTAACGTGGAAAAAACAGGTTGACTCTATTGTGGTTCGGGTTAGAAGATTGATTTATGTGTTTAAGAAACTTAGAGCAGCCGCTGATTTCTCGTGTCTGATAATGGCTTACTTTGCTCTCGCACAGTCAGTTATCAGTTACTGCGTAACTACGTGGGGGGGAACCCACAAGACATCCATGTTGAGGTTAGAGAGGGCCCAGAGAGCAGTCCTAAAAGTACTAGCTAAGAAACCAATCAGATTCCCAACCTCTGAACTATATCTACTCTGTAGGGTTCTCACAGTAAGACAACTGTTCATACTTCAGACTGTTCTTAAGAAACACAAGCTCCTATACTACGATCCACAGTACCTTGCTAAGAAGCGACGCTCTGACATAATCTGCAAGACTAAGTTCAGCAGACTAGCGGTGGTAAGTCGTCACTTCGATTATATCAGCCCCAAACTTTATAATAAAATAAATAGCATTTTAAAAATCTACCCTATGACTGAAAATTTATTAAAGAAGAGTTTGACAGAGTGGTTAAAATCCATATCCTACGATGCAACTGAACAACTTGTGGTAACGTAACTAAACATAACAACTAACAACTCATATATGCAAACACACCCACAAGCATTATATACACATACACTCACACACACAGCCACATACACCTTCAACACACCCCTACACTTCAACATACACTTTCCTTGATCTTGATTTTTTATTATATAAGTTCATTCAATATTATTTCTGTCTAGTAACAAAAGTAGTCTGGAACAAATTGTATTTTACTCTGTGTTGTTATTCGGGCGCTGATAGCTGCGCCACAGTTTGTACTTCTGTAGCTATCATCGTTCCATTGTACTTTGTGTAATTCCGAAATGGTTCCAAATAAACGTTTATTATTATTATTATTATTATTATTAAAATCATCGTCATGTTCGGCTACGAAGACAAAGCCTGTAAAGTTCTTACAGTAGCCATACACATACATAAACTCACGCCTTTTTCCATGGGGGTAGACCTAAACTACAGAACGCCACCTGCAACGACCGTTACGTACTTATTTTGCTTCGTTTATGTTCATATATCTGATCATACTTGCACGCCGGTTATGCTCGCCGTACCTGGCCTTGCTTACATCAATAAAACAGATAAAAATCGGTGTCTTAAAGTAAAAATCAGATCATTAATTCAAATGAAGCCGAGATGAAATGAAATGGATAACGTACTGTATAGATTCTGATCTGTATAGTACGTTATCCGTTTCATTTCATGTTGGGCTGTGAAAACAAAGGATGAAAAGAGATGAGAATGTTGAGATGGATGAGCGGAGTAACGAGAATGGATAAAGTGAGAAATGAGTATATTAGAGGAAACCGTTTGTCCTGTATGATCATGTGATGAGGAGGGATGAAACGCATGTTACTAAAGAGTTATGACTGAGTTGTGACTTCCCTACGTAAGAACATTATTTGCTAACTGAAAAAATTATAACAAACACTCTAGGAATGTTTCCTATAGTTTGTCATCTCGAATAAACTTATGGATATATCAGGAAGTTCTTAATCGCGGCAATAATTGCAATCTTAAGGATTGATCCCTATTCCTAATTGAGACGAAGCTCACTCATTATTACTTTGTTATCGTTTCATTCAACGAAGCCATATCTACCTGATATATTTTCACTCGGAACACGCCACGGGTGAAATAATTACCTAAATGATCTGACCATAGAGTATTAACCCAAAAAAAATATTGTTCAACGAAAATCTCATCAAATGTTTATCTCATAAACCCTTGCGTTGCCGAGAGCTCTGTAAAATTACTTCGTTACTATATGTACGTTTTATTATTCTATTAGATAATACTGATTAGCTTTGAAATAATTTACTCCTAGGTATCATTTTCCGAAATACAATCTGGTCCCTGGACGGGTTTATTATCAAAGTCCACGTTTATTTGGAACTATAGAATTGATCCCTTAACCCCTTGCAACTGTAGGTCCTTTCGTGCGGTAGAAATATAATTAATGTGAGAAATGTAGTTGGAAAGGAAGATGAACGATTGTTCTTTTTATTTGTGTGGCATAATATTAAGGTTAACGTGTGACGTCATGCATACGCGACGACATTTTTTCGTTACCTAGGTGCGCCGGATATAGGAACTGAAAAATGCTGTCAACCCCACTACCAACTTAAATGACCGAGTAGTAAATATTTTTACCCGAACATGTGACCATATTATTCAGTGTTATTCCGTAAAAATCTCACTGTAAAAACTTAGGTGAAGAGAATAAACGGTTTGTACAGGCTGATTTAATTCACAGACAATTTTTCAGCACGTGAAGTACTCGCGGGTATTAACAACTTTTTATATATTATCGGAATCAAACTTGAACTTTCAAAAATTCTTTGTTCTTATTTAGTCGATGGTCAGGCCATTTTCAATCTAAATCCGTTCAACCGTTAACGATTATTTTATTAAAATAATATCCAAATAAACGTACAGATGATCAAAATTATAATATTAGTAGGATTATTGCCATACAACTTTCATCTAGAAAAGTACAGACAGTACGAACGACCGTTCCCTAATAACACTTGACAAGGCTGAAATGTGTTTTTCGGCTCCTTTTTCTCCGTTGATTACCTCGAGAAGACTAGGCATAGAGTAAACAGATCTTTTTAGTTCTGAAGATTAGTGTCACGCCCAGTGTATTTATCTAGATATATTAGAAAGATTTTTTTTAAATCTGAATAAATTTCTGTACTTATTAGTTTTAATTTATTTGAGGTTCGTGTTCTGTAGATTGTTGACAACAAATAGGATTAAATATTTTATATTCTACATACTCAACTTAAAATGCGTAAAATGTTTTTTTATTCCAACGTAATCCACTTGCTATGTATAGTGTTAGTTTTTTTTGATAAATAAATCTTTTATTTGTTAAGAATAAATTATATATTTTTAACATCGAATAGTACTTATGAGTTGTTAAATTGAATATAATAGAAAATATTCGAATGTCAATTGTCGTCACATCTAATGACAGTTGTCGATTGGAGAGGGATTGTTCGGACACGAGACGCGTTGAGTCGACAGTCTAGTCTGGGCGGGCTTGAAAGATTTGACGGTGGACCAAAGTGGATATATTGTATGGAAAATAATTAATAGTTCAAAGTCCAAACTATGTGTTCTTGCTGAATTACCAACTACACGTGAGTATTATTTATTTTGGAGTATTTTTCTACCCACTGACCTACCAGATTTGTACTAGCTCTGTTGTCTGTCTAGTCACGGGGTCTCATTGCTAAGAAAGAAAATTTGGTTCAAATAAATCTCACTAGATGGCGCGATATGCAACTCCATCTGTTATTGAATTTGTGTAAAATTATCATTTACTGGAATTGAACACAAAAATTTTATGTTCTTGTTTAATTAAATCTCCTAAGTACAAAATTATGGAATATTGGGCTCTTAATTCACATTTCAAAGATTATTAGACGGATCATTTAAAATTGATGCCAATAGATGGCGCATTTTTAATTTTCTGAGGCATTCCACTCGATTGTTAAAGTTTGCATTTTAACACATTTTGGTGCAAAAAAAACTGTAAAAACGTGCAAATAAATACTAGAAAACAAACCTTCACTGTATTTAAAGAAAAAATATTCACGAACCTAGTAAACCCTTTTACTTGCAAGTGACTGCTAACACCATGTATCTATCACCGTGAAACAGAACCGAATGCGTTCGATGTACAAAAAATTGCCAGATTAAGCAGTCGAAAAACGCTAGTTACGTCGGCACGGTTTCTTTGTATGGGATGAGGTATCTGTATGCTAGTATTATATTATCTGAGGTCCAGTGATCTATTACAATAGCTAAAATGTGTAAATGGATGATAATTTATTAAGCTAGGTAGGTACCTTCTAAAATTTTTACTTACAGGAATAATTGAAACTTCAAATTGAGTCTTTTGAAATTGAAAATGTTCTTGCGAAAGTAAAACTAAGTTAAGATCAACTTTTTTGCTGTTTACAGATTATATTTGTCACAGGTTACAGAAGATTTTTAACCTGCATCATCCTCTCACTGGGTAAATGCAACTTCCAACGATGTCCAGCTTTCCCAATCAAGAGTAAATGTGGACCGCGTCCTTCATTTTTCTCCAGCTTGTCCCGCTATACACTTTACTCTTCTACGGGGTTTGCCGCATTTTACTTACTCGTATTTCAAATAAACATTTGCTACAAACTGGTATAAGTAACATGCCAGTAACTACATATCGGCTTATCCACTGACCGCGAAACACTTCGCCACTTATAGCACCCAAAGGCACTATTACTTTGTGTTTAAACATCAGAAACTAGGTTAGTATCGGCAACAAACCGTTCCTGTTCTAACCCGGAAAACAAACTTAATTATGTCAATACGAAATAACTATACAATAATAATTAAAGAAGATAGTCCCAAAATTTTCAGTTTTCGTTATTGCCGTAAGTTTTAAACGAGTTAATGAAATTTTCAGTACATTTGCGTAAATGATTTAAATAAGTTTTAATTAATTCAAATAATTTGTACCCTAACCGGTAGACACCTAGATCCATACCTACTATATTATTATAAATGCGAAAGTAACTCTGTCTGTCTGTCCGTTATCTTTTCACGCTTAAACCGCTAATCTGATTTGGGTAAAATTTGGAATGGAGATAGTTTGAGATCCCGGGAAGGATGTAGGATAATTTATCCCAGAACCTTAAGGGGGTGGAAAGGGGGTGAAAGTTTGTATGGTGAACTAATAATATCCTAAGTAAGGCGGCCCATACGCCTATAATATTATTGCGTGATATAAAATAATAAGCTATTCGAAGTACTAATGCTACGCAGATGAAGTTGTGGGCAACAGCTAGTAGATATATAGATATTATCGTTATATGAAGTTAATACATAGTTGTATATGTACTCCAATTGTAGCATAATACCTAATGCCGCACAATAGGCTCACTAATGGATTATCATGTTAATATTCTATGTTCACAAACGGCCAACGTTCCAATTACGAGATTTCATTATCAGACTACCAGTTTTGGGTTTCATTTGTTGCACTTACTGCTTGAATTGGGCAGAAATTAAGGCTGATATAACAAAAAATTGGAGAAAAATATTAGTATAACGAACACACAGCGCGGTTAACGTCTGAACTACATTAAATTAGACGTCTGATCCCATTAAACGGATCCAGCGCAAATTAAGTAAACTTAAGTAAAAAACCTTACTTACCTTACTTTAAACTTTCACGCAATTAAACAGTACTGGTTAGTAGGCAACTTTATTGGTTAACCAGACTTTATCACTGAATCTGTTTGTGCTGTTTCTAAATTGTATTGGTTAGATATTAATTAATATAAAGGCTATATAAAGACGTCTGTTCGTTGTACAAAGTTTCGTGGTATGAAAATACATGACTAGCTTAATGAAATCCTACTCTTAATAATATTAGAAATGTGAAAGTTTGTGCCTTTATTTGTATGTTTGTTATTTCAAATTCAAAACATGTAATTCAATTAAACCATTAACTTGTACAAGCACTCTCAACTTATCATAAAGCTATATTAATAATATTATCCCGGTAATACGTTCTCGTGGGACATTTTTTGACTTTAATAGCATAAGCTAGTTCAAATTGAGAGTTATTATTTCGATCAAAAACGTGGGTACTATACTTTATAAAATATAGCTTGTTCTCTGCGACAGCTGTCAGTATCAATACAGTAACAATAGTGCTTGACAGGCTAACAATAACGTAACAATAACGCATACGTCAGTGTGACATATGTCGCTGAGATCAAGCTATATTTTATGAAGTATAGGAATTCTGCACGTTTTAGTACTTGCATGCAAATAAGATCATGTCCTGGGATATGCTACACAGTTTCAATATTGATACTTTAAAAGAAAATCGGTTTTGTACATTTTCTTACGTGACAAAAATCCCTAAGACGTGACGGACCATTTTTTTTTTTTGTTTTTTTTTTTTTTTTTTGGTTGGTAAATCATCCAATGACTTCTCCCGCTCTGGGTGAAGCGGGAGGGCGTGTCAGACTTTTACTGACTAAAACCCACCCGTGTTCCTTCAGTTGTTTGTGCCAGGGCCGCGGTAACACTCTTTCAAATTTATCCACGACCCAGACAGACATCGGCCCTCTCGGGCCCCGTCAATTTTGCTGACATCTCTTTGAGGCGCGCGTGGAACACTACGCGCCGTCGACTCGGGCCTGGTCCTTATCGGACGGCGAGCTACCCATTACTTGCCGTCCGCAAGCCCGCGCCTACGGTGGCCGGGAATCGGCTTGCGACTCCCGACGCCCAGGGCGTCTCCTGCGGTGACTAGGGGCGCGAGGGAGTCTCCGTTGCGTCTCCCTCACGCGTTCCGCCTCCTCCTTCGCGAGCATTACTGCTTCGCAGAAGGAGGTGACAGCTTCCCATGCCCTCTCGCTCCGTACCATGGCCTGAACCAGGGCCGGCCGCGAGAGGTCGCCACCGCTGATCGCCTCCACGAGGACACGGCGGTGCTCCGCCCAAGCGGGGCAGACCTCCACCGTATGCTCCACCGTGTCCTCCGGGCGATCCACACAATGGTGACACCCGGGCGTTTGCTCCCGCCTTATCCGGAACAGGAACCTCCCGAAACAGCACGGTAGAATCATTTTAATGTAACGTTCAAAAGTGCCGCTTGGTAGCCTAGTTGAAATAAAATATCTTTGTCTTGTCTTTGTCTTTGTCAGCCATGTCCGGTGAGGACCTGCAAGACGTGACGGACCCTAGGAAGTTTTGTCGAAAATACTATATTTCTGTAATGCTCGTTTTGTACAACTGTACAGTTAGTTGTACACCAATATTATTTAAACTATAATATTATAATTTTTTTTCTTGGGGATCTATGTTCAGCATTGGACGTCTTTCGGCTGAAATGATGATGATGAATAAATATAAAGAGGTTTTTTATTTATATGATCGTAAAAAGTAACATCCTACTGATCTGATAAAAAAATCATTTACAGATAGAAAGCTAGACTATAGCCGAGTGCCGAAGGCTACTTTTATCCCGAAATAAAAACCAAGGTTTCTATGAAATTGTCCATGCGAGCAAAGCCGCGGGAAAGTTCTTTTGATTACCTACATTTTGAACATTAACATGTATTGAATATAAATAATACATCATGATACACTATCCATTGTCCAGTGTAGATATTATGGCAATTCGCTCGATGACCGTCGACTACAACCATCATTTATTGCAAGCCGATATGATTTAAAACCTCCAATGAATGTGTAAAGTTCAATTTAAAATAGTTGTTTTCACTCTTAAAATGGACGAGTAGAAAATTAAATTACATCGATGTTATTTATTCACCCACTTAACTCCTTGAAGTTCACAATCAGATTCAAATCTATTTGTATGTTTTGTTTTAAATAGAGTTTCATAGGGATTATTTTCAGCCTATTCTGTCCCTCTGCAGGGCAATTGTACAATTATATTTTTTTATATATTGCACCACACTAGGAATTTCTCCTGTATCGTGGGTGCGTTCACAAACATATAAACTCACATACACAAACACACAGAGCCGGAAAAACTATCTGTAGGTCATACAAATATTTGTTCCGTGTGGGAATCGATCCTTGACAAAAAAGAAAAGAGGTATCTTTTACAACTCTCCGAAAAAACTTGCGGATGCGGAAGTATGATTTTTTGCGATTATTCCGCATTAGCGAAGGCGGGTGCCAACCCTACAGCCCTAGCCGTATTTTATTTTACGTAGAACGAGGTAAAAGGCAATTACAGGCTATTCGAAACAGTAAAAGAAGACTTGAATAAAAAAAAGAACAGTCTTTCAATAACGTTGAATCAAACCGACAAAGTGTCAGGCACTCTGAAACCCGCGACATAAACCAACAAGGATTAATTCAGGCTTTTTTTTTAACTGTCTTTTATGTTAAACTAGCTTCTGCTGGCGGCTTCGCCCGTTTGGAAGAATTGTATGTAGCATGAAGTTTTCATAAATAAGTAAATATAATCGAAAATCTACAGTATCTTTTTTATTTCCTGAAAATAGTATATTGAAAAGGTCACACTGGTACTTGCTCGGATTTGAACCCACGACATCAAATACGAGAGGCTAAGTCTTAGCTAATGGGCCACCACGACATTGGCATTTTTTAGCATTCAAGAAATGTCGTGGCAATTTAAACTTAAATACAGGGACAACATTGTACATATGGTTAAAGAAATGTATTTCTCAATAAGAAATTACAAATATTTCACTTACTTGAGAACATTTTTTCAACTTATATTATAAGAACTTTGACACACAAAGTAAGCAGCTATTGATTTTATTTATAACAATATCATTTACGCAATAACATACATTCAACCATTAACACACCATCGTCATAGAAGTGACGTGTTCAGATCCATGTTCACCTAAAAGCCTAGTCAATTGTAACATGCCTGGAGCCTTTTATCCCGTCACAGATAGAAAATTGACTTCAAACGATTGCTTTTATCTGTCAAAGTTATTCTTTTATTTGTCAAAGTTATTTTATACTAACATCAACGATCGTTGAAAAAAGAGAATTGGCTCAGTAATCTGAAAAGTAAATGTCTTCGAAATCAATTCGTAAAAAGTAAGTGTATCATATTTTATGACTGATGTTTGTATTAGAACAGCCTTAATTTATTGTAGTCTCTATTTCTACAAAAACAACTTTTTGTTTCTAGGCTCATTTGGCGATAAATGGAGTACCTACTTATATCAAAATAGATTATTGTATTGCTGTACCACCTACAATTAATTGACTAGTATCTTTGGTCATGACAACAACTGTTACCTATTTATTTATTATTTTTATATTATTTGTTTTCTTAATTAAATTTGTAATCAATCTTCTAAAGTATACAGAAACTGCTTAATCGCATGTTTAAATTATCCACTCTTTGTATTACAGTTTATTACATATCTCTCGCGTCGTATATTTTTTCGTCTTGTTACATGTTAAATCACGGAACACTCCGGTTCAGGATAAAACAATGTTTTAAAGGACTTTTTGATAATCGAATGAGTTACAGTCATCCCCAGGATGAAGCAAATGAACGCGTGTGCCTGAAACGCTCGTAACATCACGAAATTTTAATAATATTATGATATTTCAGTCGCAATTCAATTGTTAAGGTATTTTTTAATGAAGGAATTGATGAAAAAAGATTTCAGTCTTATATAGTCCCACTGCAGGGCAAATATATATACTTATAAATTAACAGAAAAGAAGAAGGTGAGATGACTCTGCTTAGTTTAGTTTAGTTAGCAGATAAGATTATAATTCATTATACATAAACATAACATCACGCATGTATTCGCCGAAGGGGTATAACAACCAGCAGCCTAATTGCGCAAGTGAATTCGGCAAGGCAAAGACCGCCATCATTCGACCAATCACATGCGAGATGAAAGACGCGATATAGATTTCCGTCTATGTGGAATGCGCGGAATGCGATAAGGCCGCCCGTTGTATATTTTTTAGTTTTAAGTTTCTTTTGTTCCTATATATTCTGGTGTACAATAAAGTATATATAAATAAACCAAACGCCAGCTAATATCCATAAAAATAAAAGGGGCTAGACAAAATGTGATTCTATCAACGACGATGATGATTTAAAGTAAGGGACGGACACGCACTACTGAAATATATTTTGGACTTTTGACCTAAGTGTACGGCCAGAGTGCACGGCGTCGAGCGGGGCGGGGCGTGCAGCGTTCATGTTAAACACGTGCTACGCGTAGTGGCCGTCCTGAGTGCCGGCCGAGCGGTAGCACGTGTTTAACATGAACGCTGCACGCCCCGCCCCGCCCGAAGCTCAAATAGACCGTGAACTCTGGCCGTACACTATGAGATTGCATGGCGCAGAAATGAGAATGTTGAGAAGTATGTGCGGAGTGACGAGAATGGATAAAGTGAGAATTTAATATAGATGAAGCTTAAAAGTGGTGCCAGTGTCAGAAAAGTTGAAAGGAAACCGTTTGTCCTGTGGTATGGTTATGTGATGAGGAGGGATGAAACGTATTTTACTAAAAGAGTTATGAATATAAATGTGGATGGATGGAGAGGGCTGGAAGGCCAAAGAAAAGATGGACGGACTGTGTGAGAACTGATAGGAAAGAAAAAGGAGTCAGTGATAGCGTGACAGGAGACAGGACGGTATGGAAGAAGAAAACGTGTTGCGCCGACCCCAAGTAACATGCGACAAGGGCAGAAAGATGATGAGATGCTGATTTTGGACTTTGACTATCTATATCCTTGTGGTATATGCCCAGCTGTGGGACAAGTTGAAAAGCATAGACTTGCCACAAGAACTCATTAGTGTGTTCCAATACTGGTATGCGCACCAGTCCAACAGTGTGAGGTGGGCGGGGGCAATGTCGGATCTGTATCCGCTCGAGTTAGACAGGTTGGCTTAACATTACCTTGTTTAATTTGTTTTTGAACGGTCTGATAGTAGTGCTCAGCAGTCGGCATGTCGGATGCCACTTTGACGGTGTGTGTCAACAATTTGAGTTATGCTGATGACATGGAGCTTTTGAGCGCGTTGGTTTGTGGCCTGAGGAAGTTGTTGCAGACTTGCGAGGAATATGCCTGTGGCCATGGATTGCTATAAAATGTATAAAAGAGCCAATGGATGGTTTTTGGGATCGCCAGTGCAAAATATCCAGAAAACTTACCTCCAGTTAGATTGAATGGTGCTCCTCTGGAAAGAGTTGAGCAGTTTAAATATCTTGGGCATGTATTGACTGGCGACCTCAAGACCGTGCAGATATGTAAACGGAGCGAAGGGCGTTATCTGTGAGAGTCAATATGGTTGCTCGCAGATTCGGCCGATGCTCGGACGAAGTAAAGGTAACGCTATTTAGAGCCTTTCGCACATCACTGTACTGGTGTAGTCTATGGGCTCACTAAACCAAAAGAAACCTATATAACATACGGGTGCAGTATAATGGGCGTTGATGGGGCTGCCCCGATAATGCGCCTCAGGTATGTTCGCAGAGGCACACACCGATGGTAATCACGTGGTTATGCGCAAGCGCGCTGCTTCTATGGGGTGCAGGGTACGGGCCAGTTTCAACACCGTCCTGGCGATGATCGCGGAAAGATTGGATTCCCCTTTCCTCTGGCATTGTTCTGACAGACATGTCACTGTGCCAGTGCCGGAAAGAAGGTACTCATAACTTCGTAGTTTATGAACCGATTTTGATGAAAAGGAAAGGGCATATCCCAAGGGTATATGTTTTTTTGTAAAAATGTTTTTAATTTATCTCTTTTTAGTTTTGTTAGGTAGCTCCAAATACCACGATATACATTTATAGCCAAACTAAATCTCATGACGATTCAAATAAGCCCAAACACGACTAGGATCCATTGTTTTATTTTGGAGTTAAAGTGCTTAGCTTCCGGTTTCATCATCAGATCAGTTTGATGTTACCATTTTCAACAGTACCATTTATTTATAAGTATTTGCTTCATCATAGTCGGTTAGCTATTCGATATTACTTATACCCGTGACATACTTAGCATTAAGGAGTTCCAGTGGCCATCTGTGGTCTTTTTCATCAGTTCCATTTCACCAAATGACACTTTCTGATTGTAAATGATTGATAACAATACCAAAATCGCTATAATATGTATCCCTATAATATTTGAGGAGTTCCCTCGATTTCTCTGGGATTCCATAGGTATCCTGATAAGGATACAAGGATCTGATGATGGAAACCCAAAAAAAATAAACCGACTTCCAAAACAAAACACTACAAAGCGAAAAATAACTTTCTTTTTTCGAAATCGGTGTCAAAAAACGGAAAACAATAGGTACCAAAGACTGGCTTCGGAAAACAAAGTTATTTTACGCTTTGTAGTCTTTTGTTTTTTGAATTTATTTAGTACTAGCTGGCACCCGCGGCTCCGTCCGTGTGATGTAAGTATTTAATCCTTATAATACTAATAAGATTATAGATGCGAAAGTAACTCTACCTGTCTGTCTTTCTATTAACTTTTTTCACGTTTAAATCGCTAAACCGATTTAGAAGAAATTTGGTATGAAGATAGTTTGAGACACTTGATAGGACATAGGATAGTTTTTATCCTGGACATCATCCTTAAGGGGGTGGAATGGGGGGTGGAAGTTCGTAAGATGAGCTAATAATTTGTCAAGTAATGCAGCTCATACACCTTCACTATTATTGCGCGATATAAAATGGCTAAATGGTACTCGCGTGGTGGCTGACCACCTGATCCTCCGACTGCACAGCATAATTTTTTCTTGTTTACAGCTTTTTAGTTCCCTTCTTAAGCAGCCGGGTTCTTGATTTTAAAATTAACTTTTTTTATTTACAACTTTATAGTTATAATTTTTATTTCGTATTACTTTTAAACATATAAGTGGTATGTATTTTTGTAATCAGCTCTTAAAACCCTTCATTTTGATACCCCACTTGATGGGTTTGGAAGAAAAAAATTTGGGACCCGCACAATATGGCGCCCAAAATCCGCCATGTTTGTTTTTTTAAAACTTCACCTGTCTAAGAACACTTGGGCGGTCAAGACTTATCTAACGATGTCTTAATTATAAAAAATCCGTCAAGTGGTTTGGAAGATACGAAGTAATAAAGAATATTACATACATACAAACATACAAGATACGCGCAAAAAACATAACCCTTTCATTGCAGCCGGGTAAAAAGAAAACACTTTTTATGCACGAGTTCACATTTAATCTCACACTTTTTATACCAGGGCCATAGGCTCGAACATACCAGGGAAATTGTTTTCTGATTGGACGAGATTCTTTTACGACGAACTCAGCATTAATGGATTTTTATCATGAAATTTTTCTTCACATAACTGTAACGCCATAATAATCATGTTATTGGTACTGAGGAATGAAGCCCAGCACTGAATCCCGCCGTCGTTCAGGCGGTGGGAGATGTGGTGTTCGGGATGTTCCGCCCAGTGTTCTTGACAGTCAGATAGCTCATTTATAGGGAGCTGGTTTCGCTGTAGCGAGAAACGTTCACAGGTGTGTAAGGATTCGAGATGTAGTAAAAAACGACGATCTGAGAAACATTTGGGATCTTTAGACCAACATTACCGTAGGCTTAAGGCAGATAAAAACGTATTAATATCGCTTTGCGGTCCCTTGCCCGAGTTCCGAACATAAGAACTATCGTTTTGAAGAAGATTTGGGTAATGTCCGTCTTTATTTCTACACGTTATTAAATATTTCTTCGTACATTTATTTATGGAAAGTTTTTATTACGCACATTCTTTGGCTTTCTTAAATAAGTACGGTTAGTAATGTTTGTTGTTAAGAGTAAATCTATTTATAGAGTAATTTGTTGTCTAGTAAAAGTTTGGAAGAATTATCCTTATTTTGAAGCCTTAAATGAAAAAAAAAGTTAATTAAAAAATCAAAAAACCCGACTGCTTGAAAAGCGAACTAAAAAGACGTAAACAAGGAGAAAATCATGCAGTGCTGTCGGAGGATACATCTTCGCGAGCTGGCTGACCAAAACCAGACGTATCCTCCGACTGCGCAGCATGATTTTCTCCTTGTTTACGTCTTTTTAGTTCGCTTTTCAAGCAGTCGGGTTTTTTGATTTTTTAATTAACTTTTTTTATTTATAACTTTTTAGTTAATTTTTTTTTCGAATTGGGTACATTTATACATATAAGTGTTATATATTTTTGAAATCACCTCTTAAAATCCTTTATTATGATATCCCACAAAATAGGTTAGGAGGAAAAAAATTGGTTGCCTGTAAAGTCGGTATACGGGCGAAAGTTTTACGTGACAACGACTTTGAGTGGTAAAATCTGTCTCTCTCGCTCTTAGGCGGGCTAACCATGCCCGAGTGGAAGGGACGCGTGCCTCTCACTCGCTCTCATTGTGAGCGCATAACGTGAGCGGAGCGTAACGCAGTTTCTTGAAGTGTCACCCGGCAAACCAATTTATAAGACGTTGTCACGTCAAAATTTGGGCCCCCACAATATGGCGCCCAAAAACCACCATTTTCCTATTTTCTAATTTTCATGTATCCAGTGACACTCGCGGGGTTAAGACGAATCGATTGACGTAAGAACCATCAAAATCGGCCCACGCGTTTGGTCTCTAGAACGCCACATAGGAACAAACATACATACATACATACATACATACATACATACATACATAGACTGATAAACACATTACCCTCCTTCGGCAGTCGGGTAATAAGGAAAATATCAGGTAAGGTAAGTCAATCAGACTTAAACCGTAACTTCGGTGTTTGTTTATTTATTACGTGTAGGTAAGTAGCGGTCCTAACATAAAGAAACGAAACAAGAAAAAAACTTGCTTCGTTATAAACTAAACAGGTATTCAATATTTTTTTTTCTCATGGATGCTAATCAATACATATTATTAATCTGTTGAAAATTCGTTTTTGTACATCGAAAATATAAAAAAAAAAAACATTTTTCGTGCATGTGATACTTCTGTCTTCATCTTCAACCGATCTATCAATAAAAGCGACGCCATAGCGATTGGAAGAACGTCGTAAATGTATGGGATTGTCAAGCGCTATCAAAATGTCACGTGAACAATCCCTTATATTTTGGCATTTCGACTATCGCTATCCTTGATAGAATTACACTTAGAATTGTCTTGTAGCTCACTACTCTTACTACAAAATATAGCAAGTTACAGTCAGAAATTTCATCTGTGTGACATAGCTACATGATTAGCTCCACACGGTGGGCTAACTTGGTGGACCGTGAATAATAAATCCTTTTTTTAAGGTAATTAAGTTCAGCAGATGTCTGCAATTTGTGGCAGTTGACAGATTGCGTGTAAAAACTGTGCTAATGTTAGCTAAAGTTTCTGTAGTCTTCCTATATTTCCACGCATAGATTAACGGATGCTGATGGACGATGATAACACTGAACATAATTAAAAATCAATCTGCCTAGCATTTTCCAAACTATATTGGGGTCGGCTTCCTGTCGAACCGGATGCAGGTAAGTACAAGTAATTTAAATGGGATGTTTGCCTATCTGAACTCCACTAGCCCGTACCTGGGTAAAACGATAACTCTTGGCAAGACTGGTGCTTTTGACTATATCCTTAACGACTGTCAAAGATCTACAAATAAAGAGCCGGGGTCAACGTGCTTTCGAGGCATGAGGGAATCTCGCTATGTGAAGGTAGTCACCCATCGACGGAACGACCTATGTAATCGTTGATCAACCTTGAAGATTGATCCGTGCGGCTCTTATTTTTTAGCTAGACTATGTGGGTATAATATACTTTTCTCGTGGGAATTTACGATCTTAATTTTAAAGACGAATACTCACGTATGCTCCTTGGATTTAATATCTTACTCTACTAAAATATTTTGTTAGCAAAAATCACTTTAAACTTCCGACCTCACTACTTTTATTTTCTCTCAGAACACACGACTTTTATAAGAAAACGAGCTCTCCCGCAATATAAAGTTAGAAAATAAATATGCCAAAGACAAATATTATATTTGAGTGCACGAAGTATGCCTCAGAGATATTGCGATATCCGACGGTGAGGAGGCAAAGGAAATATATACATCATGCATTATTGTAAAAGTGAGGCAAGTTGAGTTTGTGCGTTCAAGAATTCATGTGCAACTGGCTTTATTTCAGTACAAGCAATAAAATTATGGAGTCTCTTTTTAACCGACTTACCAAAATGGAGGAGGTTCTATGTTTGACTTCACGTATGTTTTTTTTTTATGCATGTTCACCGATATCTCCCTCATTTGGGGACAGATTTTGAATTTTTTTTTTTGTGATAGAGTATGTTTCCAAATTGGTGCCATTTTAATTTATGTAGATCAGATTAAGGACAAGAGAAGAAAAGTTCTGTTGTATATCTTATACAACAGATCTTTTCAATAAATAACGGCAAACCTTTTGGGATTGCTGCAATCGCATGTCTGTTGTTTGTTTATACCATTTCATTACATAACATCACGCCAGTACGCTTTTAAGGGGTGCACAGATCTCTCATTTCACCGGTTATGGTCAAGTTTCATGATATTCGGATAATTTTTTCTGGCGTTATAGGTACCTTACTAAACAACTTGCCTATTAGGTAGGTACAACTAAAAAGTGAAAAATAAAAAATATTTTTTGCATAAAAACTACTGACTTCCAAATAAAAAACAACAAAGTGAAAAATTTTTCACAAAAAAAAAACCGACTTCCAAAAAAAAACACTGCATAGTGATAAATAACTTTCTTTTCCGAAGTCGGTGTCTTTGGTACCTATTGTTTTCCGTGTTTCGACACCGACTTCGGAAAAGAAAGTTATTTTTCGCTATGCAGTGTTTTTTTTTGGAAGTCGGTTGTTTTTTTGTTATTAAGTTTTTTATTTAACTCTTTTTAGTTTTGATAGTATCTCCAATTGCCATAAAAATCATATATAGCCAAAGTACATCTCATAACGATTCCAATAAGCCTATACAGACTAGGATACATTGTTTTATTTTGGAGTTCCAGTGCCTACCTGCCGGTTCCATCATCAGATCAGTTCAATGGTACCATTTTCATCAGTACTATTTATTTATAAGTATTTGCTTCATCATTGTCGTTTAACTATTCGAGATATCTTATACCCGATGACATACTTAGCATTAAGGAGTTCTATTGGCCTTCTCACTACACTTCTATCTGTGGTCTTCTTCACCAGTTCCACTTCACCAAATGATTCTATCTGAGTGCAAATGATTGCATTGTTGATGAAAATACCAATATATGTATATGTATGCCTATATGTATGCCTTTAATATTTGAGGACTTCCCTCGATTTCCTCGATTTGAGTGAAAGTAAAGATTAGAACCATATTTAAAAGATTTATCATCTTTAAAAAATACTATGGGTCATCCCATTGTATTTTTTAAACACGAAATCGTGAAAACATATTGACAGCTTTTTTCCTATTTCTTTTAAAGTGTGGCGATAATTTTTCATATTTATGAATTTGATTCAAGTCATAATTACCTACTTCACATGCTGCGTGCTGGCCGATGTATTGAAAGGCTTGAATCGGTTAAGTTATTACGTTATTTCATATAACTGACTATAAGTCAGACAATTTACAATTTACTCGAGGTAATAAACATTGCATGTTTTCTTAAGCTCCCTGCTGCACGATCCATCTTCTAAAGAACTTTCTAGAACATGTTTATTACTCACTAGAGACAAACACTATCATCTGAAATACTTGTCAGCACCTTAATACGTAATGTAGTCAAATTTTTCTCAGTAATCAACGTACTTTTACGAAGAGTATTCCTCAAGGGTGACATTAATATTTGTCAAGATAAAAGTACGTCTTTTCTCTGTTATTCTGCGACAAATATGAGTGTGAGCAAAAACCCTTATGTCTTAAGTGACTGTCTGTTATAGTTATAAGGTTATTTATTTTATACTAGATTTAGTAGGTGTAATAAAATAAATTTTGATACGCATATTTATTTCTGGGATGGCTGACTAATTTCAAATTCGCATGATGAGCTCTATTTGTGATAGAGTCCCAAATATAACAGACGCGAAAAAATCAGTAGTATGACGAAAGTCATAATTGAAAACATTTATTTCTACGTATAGACGGCAAAAAACACAGTAATAAACCGACTAAGAGATAGGATAAATCATAACTAATTTAGCCTTAATTTAGCCTAGTTTTTAGTCTGCAGCCATTTTAGAGTACCTACAGGCACCTACTTTATTCACAAATCCGTGGAGTTTAGGACAGACTGGCTTTTTACTCTCTAGTACCTACTACTTTTACGTGTACAACAAATACACACTGACTACAAACGGAAAACTCTTCTAGAAGGAACAGCCAACAACATTGCCTGACCACTTTATATACTAAGATCTCGCTTGCAATTTCCCTGGAACATTTTATCATGAAAGTTTAAGCATTTATTGCAATGCAGTTGCTAGCAGGTAGTCGATTTGTTCACAAACTTTTAGAGGGTGAAAGTGCTAATGAGCATCAACGACTTTTAGTGTGGGATCGACTCTGAAATATTAATCTCATTACTTGATGATCGATAAAAAGTATTAACGGACAATTTTTAAATATAAAAAATTTTTTTTTTTTCATATTTCAGTGGTGATCCCATAGTAAAAGAAGGTAATTTATATTAATGAGGTTTGAAAGTATCACCCCCTGAAAATTTGCCAAATTATATGTCACCCATAAAATTTTTCGGTAGGTTATTTTTTTTCTCAGTTTATTCAAAGGGAATGTTGGTTAAATTAAGATTATCACACTAGCATTAGCTGTAGTAGGTAGTGTTAGATTCCATCAGGCCTCCTCAATTACTAAGAGTTTAAAATATTTTTGGTCAGAATAATAGCGTCGGATAAAGTGTGGTAAATGTAGCCTAATATCGGGCTAACCAGTAAATTGCTATGGTGTTGAGGTAGGCCACTGGCGTATCAGTGTCAATAAGAAAATTACCATCCAGTAAACTAATATTATAAAGAGTTGAATTTAGTTGTTCGTTTAAAGGGATAATCTGTAGAAGTAGCGATCATGTTAAAAAACTCTTTGACTGATGTAAAGCGTCACTATGCCTGAGTGCCACAGGAAACTAATCATCCCGACGAAATGTATGTATGTATAGCCAATAACATCTAAAAATTTCTATAAGCTTTGACAGAAACCATATTTGTATTAAGGTAAATGTAACTTTATTTGACTTGTAATACTCTTCTACACAATATGTTTATTTCCTGAAACCTTACCAGTGAAAGTAAGTAACACAGCCAAATAACCTTCACATTCCCATTCAAACGGTAAAGTTATCAAAGAGGTAATTAATAATACATAGATTATTTCTTGGTAAAGGAATCTACACACTTGTTACTTACTAAATTGACTATCGCAAGGTCTCATTTTCCAAATAACCAAAATCCTTTGAAATTCACCTCATTTTACATAAGACTTACTCGTGGAGCGTCGGTAACACCGAAATCAGTTATAAAGCTCATTTTGTACTGTTATAATGTTCCTTTGGTGTATTCTGAGTAAAATTTCATTATGTAGGTATTATAGGCTTCAGATACATCGATGTAAGATGGTATGCCGTTAGCTGCTTTAGGTAGGTACTAGTCTGGAAAATTGATAAAATCAATAACTCTTTTGGCACGTAGGTATGATAATGATTGGGATCCTATAATCTATACTTCTATACTTTATTATAATTATATATACATCTATACATACAAATAAATAAAATTGAAGTGTCTGTATGTAATATCAAAATAACAACGTTTTATTGAATGCACGTGAAAGTATATACGGTACTAACAACAAATAAGCAATTTTTTAGATTTTTGTCTGTCTGTCTGTGTATCTGTCTGTCTGTCTGTGTGTCTGGGTAATCCCCGAAACGGCTGGACCAATTTTGACGGGACTTTCACTGGTAGATAGCTGATGTCATTACGAGTAACATAGGCTACGTTTGATCATGAGAAAATTCATAGCTCCGGCGGGACACTAAAAAAATAAAAATATTTTTTTTTACGAGTTTGACGCGGACGAAGTCGCGGGCAACAGCTAGTATAATATTATAAAGAGGAAAGATTTTTTGATTGTTTGTTTGTTTGTACCGAATAGTGTCCGAAACTACTGGACCGATTTAAAAAATTCTTTCACCTATGGAAAGCTACATTATTCCCGAGTAACATAGACTATAATTTTGACGGGAGTGAAGCCGCGGGGGTAAGCTAGTATGAACTAAATTTGAATAATATAATATCTGTTGTTGGTAGAATACAAACACTTATTTTATCGGCACTTCTTCTCGTGTCACTGGCATTTTTTGCCATGACGATAATAAACATTTTTCCGGCCCAAAACATAGCAACTTCCATGGCGTCGTCGGTGCCACCGCGAAAGTCACTTTGGCTGCATGTTTTGGGGTTCCGCATTCACACCCTGCCTTTGTTCTGTCAAGATAGCCTCAATTTGCGAGGTTGGAGTAACACCTCCCTACTTGGTTTCTGAGGCGGTTCAAGGACTTCCAACTGAAGTTTTTTTTATACGGATGATGTCACAGGAAAAACTAGCACTGGGATAAAGGGAACATATTCTGTGCAAGATCAACAAAACGTTTTTATCCCAGTGCTTCTGCAATATCGAACGCCCGAGGTCAATTTCCTGCCCCTGTCCTGTTTTATATTATTATGGAATACCGTTTCCATTTTATTATTATAACAATCATTATTGATAGGCATTATTAAAGTAGAAACAATAAAACGTGCTCAGTCGTTACCTGCATTTAAAAGACATTCAGTCGTTGTGATTGCTCTTTTTTTTACATAATTTGCGGTGATTGTTGTTAGTAAACATTTACTTTCATTACCTTTACATATATTGAGTATGTATGTATCTATTATATAGCATATGTATGTATTTTTGTATCTATTATAATGTTATTGTATCATTAAAGTAAAAATTCGTAATTTTATTTGTTACACCAATATCAACCCTATTTCATGTCCGGGCAATCACTGTCAGTTCCAGGTTGCCTGGCAAAGATCGCGGTATGCGATAAGGCCGCCCGTAGTATATATATTTTTTAAATTTTAAGTTTCCTTTTCTTTGTTTTTGCCTGGTGTACAATAAAGCATACATATATAAATAAATAAACATTATTTAATTATGAAAGATCATGTAATATGTTAATGGTATTGGAGTGAACTGGCAACAGATATCAAACCAATCGTGTCATTTTTTTTTTTAATTTGTTTTTTAATATTTTATTGCCAGAAATGTTTAACCAACAATAACTCCAATAAACTGTACACGCTACTTTAAATCTACTAATAAATGTACTTTCAATCAAAAATTATTATATAAATTGCAAGATACTATCTGAAAGAGTTAGTCACAACTTTAATACCGTATTATATCATAGTAAGAACACACAAGTGCTAACATACTCAACAATATTAATGAAGATTCGTTTCCACTGCGTTATCTTACATTCGAGGTCTGTTATTATCACATTATAAGAAAAATAAGAATAAGAATAAAGTCCGTAGAATTACAAACAAAAAAAATAGCACACAAAAGCTAGTTATGTCAATATGAACTATCACCTTATTTGTCAACTTTGAACTTCAATTAAATTCCAAATTCCTAAAATTAGTGTTACAATGTGAACATTTATTTTAAATAACGGGCCTCCATAGCGTGCTGGTTGGAATTTACTAGCGTAAATGGTACGGTCACATAATCTATTGAGTGTCAGGTCAAAGCAAACTCCATCCAACTCGTGAGCAAGTTACTCGTTCACACTGCAAACCGTAACCAAAATGTCAAAGGAATGTTCAAATGGTTAAGTAATAATGCCTATGAAATACAAAAATGTGCGTTATTTAACTGCTAACTTTAATTGGTGAAATAATAGGAAAATACATTATTATCATAAATTATACCTGTGTGTGTGTGTGTGTTTCCTGTAGCAGTGGGAATATTAATATGCTGATTATGATGATGATTATACATAAACTCAAGACATTTTTCCATGGGGTAAGATAAATGACAAACTACAGAACGCCCTTCTACGACCCTTGCATACGCCTTTTCCTTCGCAATGTTGATTATCTTAAATATATTTTAAAGACAAAAAGAATTAAAATTTAGACAACATCCCGCTTTGATTTTTAAAAACAGTGACAAAAAAATAAAAAGGTCTACAGAACTCGGGCACGAGTAGAGGGTGGACTCAACAAATTTAATTTTAATAATGCAATTTATTTATCTAGGAGTACTCTTTTATTTATGATTATTTTTCAATCTACTTTGACCTATTCAAAATTTCCAATTATATTGCCTGGACACTAGAACCAATAGAAACGCCGCCGCCGGCCGAAACCACATGAGTAGCCTGAAACGACGTTCTATATGGCTTTCAAAAAGGGCAGTCACATTATAGGTACCTTCTCCTTTTGTTTATATACAGGCATTAGTAGAAGGCCCTCCGAAGGGACTGCCTAGATGGATATGCAAAGATCGCATCGGTGATGTTTTTCATAAAGTTCTGGGGTATAAAATACAATCGCTACCAGCACACGACGTGCATAATGATCGTGGTTGAAGCAAAAGGAAAAATTGCAAGAGTTCTGTGGCGTCCACTTACTCCCATAGGAAATAACTATGACTTTATCTATGCATGCAATAGCTAATATTTCTGGCAAGGTCATTGATCAATTACTGTCCACCTCGATACACCTTGTGTAAACAGCTATCGGCGCAAGCAACATAATGCCATCATGTCCACGAACCATATGCACGTATTTGCATAAACTCTATTAGTTTATGATAACATCCAATTATTATTAAAATACACAAAGGTTTAATGTAATTTAGTCGTGTGGTTTCCGTTGCCTAGTATGTCAAATGTGTGAACATACTAGTATGTTTGATATCGGGCCAATGCCGACAATTGATATTATTAAGTCTGCTTGCTGTAAGTGAACGATAAGTTTATCGTTTTAAGCATTGTTTCAGGATTTTATTTAACGATTAACTT
The DNA here is from genome assembly GCA_945859665.1 of Anorthoa munda. Taxonomy (NCBI): domain Eukaryota; kingdom Metazoa; phylum Arthropoda; class Insecta; order Lepidoptera; family Noctuidae; genus Anorthoa; species Anorthoa munda. The sequence goes on along the minus strand of OX243913.1, from coordinate 7,153,337 downwards.
TGGTATTAATGTCACTATCTATCAGGGTAGCTTTCTTTCAGGGAGTTAAGTAATAAAAGAAGAAAGAAACAAAGAAAAGGAGTTTTTCGGTAAACTATGGTATTAAATTTGCAATTGGGAAAACTTGAAGAAAGATAAATTGAACATTTCATATCATCAGTACATTTTTATGTTCGCATAACTCGACAAAATGTAGGGAACAGTTTACTTATTTTTTTAGTTCAGTACAAAAGTTGGTCATCATCTTTAGTTTACTCATTACTCACACACACAAAGTACTCATTACTTACACCCCCTGAAACATTGCTAACAGATTTAAAAAAAAATTGCGAGTCGGACTCGCGCTCGAATGATTCCGTACCATTATCGCAAAAAACGGCAAAAAAATCAAGTTTGTTTTATGGGAGCCCCACTTAAATATTTATTTTATTCTGTTTTTAGTATTTGTTGTTATAGTGGCAACAGAAATACATCATCTGTGAATTTCTACTGTCTAGCTGTCACGGTTCATGAGATACAGCCTGGTGACACACGGACAGACATATCCTTTGACATCACTGGTGTCAGATTTTCTGCCTCGGCCCCACAATAATATCAATATTGACATAAATTTGTGCCCACTCATGTACGTCATCAATGTTAATAGTTCATTATCTGTGAAAGTGCGAGCGTTAAATTTCTTTCAACACTTGATTGACTCATTGTTTTCAATACACCACAAATAGCTTTCTCGCGTAAACATTTACTAATAGAGTAATACGAGCAACACTACGCAGAAAACATAATAGAAAGGGATTAAGTTTCACATATAAGTTAACAAAATAGAGTTCAAAGAATTTGTTTATTAACAACATAAACCGCAGAGATTACAACACAGGGAATAAAACTTTATAAACTCGTTAATATTTTTATCCACGTCATTCGCAATAGCTCGAAAGCTAACTCGACAAAAGCACTGTGGCTGAAATAGCTTCTCGCTATAAATTCAAGCTGAATTGTGCAGCTTGAAATGCTGCTTGTGAATAACTTCAATTGAAATAAGAATACGCAAAGGAGACTCCATTTTTCTTGCGATAAACGAGTTTCCTGACAATCGATATGAACAACTATTGGTGTACGTTTTTTAAAAGGTGCCGAGACTGGAAAACTAAACTGTTTCCGTATTTTTGGCCAATAGACTTTGTAATGGAAGTAATTTTTCATGAACTAGGTATATACCAAATGGCTTTATATTTACTTGTTTTGTTTGTGACAGACTTTGTTATCAGAAATAATTTCAGAGCTGAAAAACAAGTTTAAGTCTTTATAATATTTGTTTAAATTTATTTATCACACAAATACGAAGCCCATTTCATCGTAACTGCATTTATAAAATGAACAGGACATATAGCGACCAACACATCTTCTCGAAAGAATGCACGTAATCAGGCATATAAACGCCAACGATCCTTACCTCCCAAATGGAGCTTGAAAAGCAATTATATAAATGTAATTACCAAATATCAGCTCATTACTAAAGACCCAATTAGTGCCACTTGCCTGTCAGGGACGTTATGTCACGTGTTGTTTTCGGTGAAAATGGTTAGTGTAGGCACTTTGAAAACAAAACTCCAAAACAGTACAGAAAACTATATGAAAGCTAAACTTAATGAATAACACACAAAATATAAAGAGTATTGAAAACTTGCAAAATGGCGCTGACATAATACTTTAAAAAACTTATTACTATACTAGGTTTTTGCTACGTCATCGCTTCCGTGACCCATCCCAGAGGAATTGTGCAGCTTATGGGATAAAAAGTAGCCTAATGAGTCTCAGGAACAAGAATATTCGTAATTGAATTAGTAGATTCTTATAGAGATATACGAAAAATATACAGTTAAGTAAACGTTATAGCGAATACAACCCAATTAATGCCATTTACCCGTCAGTAGCGGTATGTATTCGTTTCAAGCACTATGCAAGTTCAGGCACTATGAAAATAAAACTTTATAAATTTACTTAGAAAAGTCAAATATTGACATAATATACACAGTAATCCCACTATCAAACTAATGTTATAAAGGCGACAGTTTGTGAGTGAATTTGTGTTTGTATGCTTGTTAATTTTTCATGATCAAACGGATATACGGATCTGGATGAAATTTGGCACAGAGATGGATAATAGTCTGGAATAGCACATGAGATACTTTTTATCCCGGGAATATGTTCCTTAGCACTCACTAATTTTCGCCATTCACGCGGGCGAAGCCGCTGGCTGTAGCTAAAATAAATTGTTACAAAAAATAATCTACAAGACCAAGCAATTATCTTGAAAAAAATCTAATTTTCTAGTGAATGTAATAAGTTTACAAAAGCAAATCGAACCATCTAATTTAGCTTATCCTAGGGGGCTCAAATTATTTTTTTAATTAGTTTTTATTTTCAAAGCAGGTCACTACCAATTACAGCAAGCAGGATACTGTCAGCCTGTATCATTAACAACTCCTATGCCCCATGATATCCAGCTGTTTCTTCATAGGGCTACCATTGGTTGTTCATTTTGTCAAGCTCATCGTACCGTCTTCCCCCCCGGTGAGTTCCCGCATTGTCGAGGCGGGGATATGACCGTCTGATGGCGGACGCGGTAGGGCCGCAGGTGAGGTCCCTATCCCCTGCGGCTGATAAGTGGTAGGTGGTGGGCCACTAATCTGACCCGTCTCAGGGGGACCAAGGGTGCCATACACTGGGTCATCGGTCGCCCAGGTGCTGGTTTAATCCCTGGGGTGGTCACGGCGTGCAATGTGTTCTGGTGCGCCGGTGTGATAGGAGGTACACACCACAGGAGGCTCCGGTGACAGACAGCCGCGGTGGGTTCGCAGTGAGTGCTAACGCGATCCCGTGCTCCCGCCATAAGCGGCACAGGAGGACACCGTGGAGTTTTAGTGGGTTGGAGTCCCACATAACTGCGCTATCTCTCCGTGGTAGCGCAGTATGCATGAGCATTTATACAAGTAAAAAACAAAAAAAAAGTGCCACCTTCTGTTTGTCAACAAACACACATTATTTTATACTTTCTACAATTATTATAAACGCAAAAGTTAGTGAACAAGGGTAGATATTTCACCCAAAATCCACAGAACAGATTTCAATTAAATTTGGCACACAGATAGTATACATTCTTCTTCCTTTACTTTTCTTAAAAAAAAACGTTGCCCCACACTTGGAATTTTTGCCTGTATCGTAGGTGCGTTTACAAACATTTAAACTCACAAACACAAGACATCCAGATCCAGACATCCAGATGAGGACCTCGTGGCTAAATAATAACAGCCACACGGGTCGATCTTCAAGGTTAAGCAACGCTTGACGAGGTCGGTCCGTGGATGGGTGACCATTTCGACATACCGAGTTTCCTCCATGCCTCAGAAAGCACGTTAAGCCGTTGGTCCCGGCTGTCATTTGAAGATCTTTGACAGTCGTTACGGGTAGTCAGAAGCCTGAGATCTGAAACCAGTCTTGCCAAGGGTATCGTGTTACCCAGTTACTGGGTTGTGGAGGTCTGATAGGCAGTCGCTCCATGTAAAACACTGGTACTCAGCTGAATCCAGTAAGACTGGAAGCCGACCCCAACAATAATTGGGAATAAGGCTAGGCAGATGATGACACAAGACACCCAGATCCGAAATAATAATCTGTAGGACAAACAAATATCTGTTCCGTGCGGGAATCCAACCCGCGACACATAGCGCAGTAGCCGATCGCTCAACCACTACGCTAACCGTGTCGTTAAACATTTCATATAAGTGGGAATAACACAAAAAAAACACTTTTTTATACAGGAAGTAGGTTTCTTTGGGATAACTTTTGACTTTCGACTGACTTTTTGTAAGTAAAAATGACATCTAGTTCAGTGCAGGGAAGAGACATTAACATACTGAAAGTTCCTACAAAACGTTACACAAAGGAACATCACATCAGATGACGTGTAACATATCGCAGATGATTTACATGCAGCCACCTAATAACGTGGGAGAGACTTCATTTATCATTCACACAATACTTCACAAGTCCCCACTGCCGACGCTATGTTGGTCTTTTGTGTTTACAAGTAGGTATACTGTGAAAACTTGAATGGTTATTCACATTTTAAACCGAGTAAAAAAAAGGCCATGGGTTATTAAGAATTAATTTTAGTAGGAATATACATTATTTTATCTTGGACCTTTCACGGTTCTACTAGATCTATTTGTCTAACACCTAGGAATAGTTTTACCCCTATATAAAAAGTAATTTCCTCCACTAAACTCAATCAAATTGAAATATAACTTGATATTTACTGACATCCATCATGGATTTTTCCGTTTTCATGTGCAGCAACGGAACTGGCGGCTAGGTTTCTGAAGCGTCATCAAACAGACATCATGGAGAGCCATTACCAATACTTAATTAACTCTCCACCCGTCGTTGTGCTAAAACTGCGACGCGTACAGTCGCGTGGGGACCCCAAGAATAGATATTTATTAAAATACATTATTTTATTTTATTTATTAGGTCTACCAACAACTGCTTACACTTAACTACAAACAAAAATAAAAAATGCGTGCAAACTCTACACAGTGCAACAATTACTTATAGGTAAACACCACATGAACAAAAAAAAAGAAATCTTAGTAATTATGTTAGCTGTAAGCTACATATTCCACAAGCAAACTTAAAATATAACTTTAGAATAGTTACATTATGCGAAACACTAAAATCATAATTTCCTCAAAAACATTTACAACAAGTCAGTTAAACAGTTCAGAAATTTTATTTTTTGCTTGTTGAGAGAATCAAAGTGAAAATCAACGATATCACTGCAACTATTCAGAACCCTACAAAACCTAGCACATGGAGAGTTAGATCCCAACACCGTTCTTCTCGTTGGAGGACTAAGCGGAGCAATAGGTTTACGCGGAATCCTCGATGGAGCACGAAAGTTAATGAGTGCGAGCAGCGACGGTGAGTCGATAATTCCCTTCAAGATTTTGCTAGCAAACATTGGGTCGTTCAAGCATCTTCGTTCTTCCAAGGAGTGCATGTTGAAGAATTTCAATCTCTTTTTGTAAGAAAGCACTTTTTTAGTTATTCCCACAGAAAAAGCCAGATGCCAAACGAAGCGTTTTTGAACTCGTTCTAGACGCAAACTATTCGTAGCGTAGTGTGGCCGCCACACCACACTGCAATACTCTGATATGCTACGTACTAAACTCTGATAAAGTAAGATTTTAGTTTTAATTCGACGAAAACCCTTACATTGTCTTAAGACAAAACCCATCATCCTAGATGCTTTTTTAGAAATGTGATCCAAGTGTGGTGCAAAGGTTAGCTTTTGATCAAACAGAACTCCAAGGTCACGAATAATATCCACTTCACTAACTTTGTCCTCATTTATGTAATACACTGTCTTTATTGGATTATGCTTTCTTGTATATTTAACGTGGTAACATTTCTTCGAATTCAAATACATTTCATTATTTTTACACCATTGAATAATACTATTAAGGTCCATCTGTAAGAGTGAGGCATCTTTGTTAGTTTTAACAATTCTAAGAAGCTTTAAGTCGTCGGCATACATAAAAATTTTAGAGTGCCGTAGACAGCTGGGGATGTCGTTAATAAAATAGTTGAACAATAATTGACCCAGATGAGAGCCCTGTGGGACTCCAGATAAGATATTATATACGTTAGATTGATAACCATTTACTACAACAAAAAAAGATCTACCTCTCAAGTATGAAATCACCCATTTAAGCAAGCCACCAGTGATACCATAAGCACGCAACTTACAAGATAAGATTTTGTGGGAAACTTTATCAAAGGCCTTGCTGAAGTCGGTATAAATGACGTCAGCTTAGTGACCAGAGTCAACAGCTTCAATCAAAAGTTCCGTGAAAGGTACCAGATTAGAGCTTGTGGATCGTGATCCAACAAAACCGTGCTGATGATCTCTAATGAATAATTTTAGATGGTTTTGGAAATACGGGCAGAGCAGTGACTCAAACACTTTAGCAAACGTTGAAAGGATTGAGATAGGCCTATAGTTAGTTATGTCATCGTTACTATCTGATTTATGTATAGGCACCACCTGAGCCATTTTTCATTTTAAAGGGAAAACGCCAGAAGATAAGGATTTGCTATATATAAGAATAAGAGGGCACACTAACTTCTCCGCACAAGACGTAATAAAAATCGGTATGCCATCAGGACCAGCTCCTTTATTAATATCCAAACTCTTAAGTTTTTTAAGCAAAGTCTCACTGCTAATTGTTGGACTAGTTAAACATAAACTACTATTTTCAAAAGATTTTAATAATGTTTTACTATCAAGTTCCTTGTTCAATTCTTGCTCGGGGCTATAAACAGACGCGAAGTTGGTAGCAAACATCTCACATATTATTGTACCATCAGATGTGGACATTGATCCATTTTTCATGGCCATAGGGTAGGTACTAGATCCTCCTCGTTTATTTTTTACGTGCGTCCAAAATATTTTAGGGTTGTTTTTTAGCTCATTTTCAAGACCTTCCATATAAGCCTTGTAACAAGAAGTGGCCAATCCATCGCAACGCTTACTAATTAATTTTAATTCAATCAAATCCATTGGGTTTTTATATTTATTGTATCACCTTCTAATATTATTTTTATAATTTAACATTTTAATATGTTTATGGTCAAACCACTGAGGATATTTACGTTTCTTTGGGACCCGAGAGGCAATAAACTGTTGTATAGCGTCATGAAGCGTCTCATAAAAAACATCCAACATCTCATTCACACTATCACTACCCTCAAATAATTTAACCCAATCTACTGCTATGAATAGTTACAGCACTGATAACAACATTTGTGCCACATGTTAAATTTAGTCTTGTTATATATTTTTATTTATTTTTTCCTGTGTATATATTCTTTTACTGATTGTTTTGCGAATGTGTGAACATTGTAGGCCTTCTAGATTTCTAGACGCTTGTTAACATTTGTTAACTCTCTCGTTTATACAATTTTTTTTTTAGTTTCTTACGACTTATTGTCGGGCCTACGTTGTCCCCCCATATCTAAGCACTAATACTGTAACGTGGAAATATTGTAAAAACAAACCATTTTTTTTAAAAGAGTAACCGTGGAGTTTCTTGCCGGTTCTTCTCCACAGGAAACGACTAACCCGAACCATGCACCTTTTGTCGACGTTTTATAAGTGCCCATGTAGGCCTATGTGAAATAAAAAACATTTGATTTGATTTGATTTGATTTGACTTGTTTTAAAAAATTACGAACTGTTTCATAATTCGCGGTACGAAAATTAAGTCTAACCTTGTCACTGTTGTATGGCAGACTGGCTTCCCTACTCAAGGAAACAACTATGTCAAGAGGTGGATGCTGTTTATCAACATTACTTATAGGACTAATACTTTTGCTCACGCTACACAAGGAATGGGTTGACAAAACCAAATCCAAAATGCGACCAGCGTCGTTTGCTACTAAATTAAACTGACTAAGTCTGTTAGCATGAGTAAAATCAATCAATAATTCGCTAGTACTAGGCCAATTTAGTTTATTATCCGATTTCCCTACCAAAGTCCAATCAATGCTGCTCAAATTGAAGTCACCCACAATAAAAACACTTGAATCCGAACACCGCTCAAAAACAGCATTACATTGATGCAAATAGTGCTCCAGAGAAGAACGGCGTATAGGAGGAGGTAGGTATACTGCGCAGAGAACCATTCGGCGAACAGTACATGATATCGGCAAGTCAATGCTTACCCATAAGTCTTCACAACCACTTTCCCAATTTTTAATACGTTTAGACTTGATTTGTTTATTAATGGCTATTAAAACACCACCCCTTTCTTTACCACTCTGAAAATGTGAAGTTTCTCTATCTCTTCTATATACCACGTATCTATCGTCGAACAGCTCGCCGCTCAGCACAGAGCTATTCAACCAAGTCTCAGACAGAATTATTATGTCATAATTATTACAGGCAATATTATGATACATGGTATGTGTTTTAGTTCTTAACCCTCGACTGTTCTGATAATATATTTGCAAATGATTGAATTTTAATGATTAAATTTACAAATGCACTCAATAATAGGTAAATCGTTTGTTATTATCAAGTAGGTACACATTATTTTAACTTATTTAAAATGTCCAAGCTTCCAATAAGAACATGCTCGTCGCCGTCCGTCTTTCTGACAAATATCCTGCCGTTCCTCACCCACACGTACTTATATCCCTTCTCCTTTGCCTTAAGTCTTGTTGCAGCGTGAAGAGCTTTGTATGCAGGGGATAGATGCTCGTCGACAAACACAGGCGATCTATTTCCAGCTATACCAAAATCTACGGTATTTAGTTTTTCGTGGCTTATTATTTTATTTTTATTATAATTGATTACAGAAGCCAACAACTGATCGCGGATTCTCGGTGAGGCAAGCTGTACCACAATAGAACGAGGGCGAATATTACTCTTGTTAAGTTTAGCTATTCTTGTACAGTGTGAAATATCTCTATCTTGAACCCCACAACCGACCACTGAGCCTAACTGCTTGACAATGGTGTACAGGTTTTCCTGTTTATTTTCAGGCAAACACTGCAGCTCCAAGTTGTTGGCCCGTGTCTGCTGCTCCAAATAATTCAGACGCTGACCAAGATCCGCCACTGTGTTCTGCAGTTTAATATTATCGTCTTTTATTTCCTTGGTAGTACTCTTAAACTCGGCGTGCTCCGACCGAAACTCATCAAATTGACTCGTGTGGAAATCCAAAGACGCTCTAAATTCTTCAAGATCCGCACGAATCGGGGCCAACTCGCTATTGACAATGTCCAAAATCGTAGTGTTTATTTGCTTGATCATAGTAGCAAATTCTGTTTTAATAACTTCCTGCACAATTGAGCGCACCTCCTCACCGTTAACCGCAGGAGCTGGCTCTGGAGGAGAATTTAAGGCAGGCCTCTTGTTTCCTCTTGAAGCTGAGACGTTACGCTCCGGAGTTCTGTCTTTTTTAGACGACATTGCGGGCAGGTTAAGTTATGTATAGTTCACAGTATAATAACAAACAAAACGCCGTCGCTGTGTTGCACTAGCGAGCCCGCGAGAAGAACGTCGTAAGTGATGCGTATATCACGGCGCTTACGCGTACCGGGCAAACACTCGGCGGTATCACTCACTGACGGTAGCTGTTTTATTTTAAGTTAAGGTTACACTAGTCAACGGCACGAACTATTTGGCGGCGGAGTTAAAATATTTGCTATCTCATCCGACATCGCGCAGGAAAGAGATAGACGCTGTGATGAGCAGTAAGAAGCTAGATCGTGTTCGTATACACACTCATAACGCTGTGTGATGCACACATGCGCAATTTCATTGCAGAGCGCCGACTGCGCGGCGGTGTGTGTGCAAAGATTACTATAATATACTTGTGTGTGGTTGCGGTGGCGCGTATGCAATTCATTGACAACATAAACATAAAAAAAATCATGTTGGAACTTTGGATTATTACTGTGTGTAACGTAATTAGAAGGCACTCAATTTACTTGTTGTTATGCACCTATATTTACCCGCGACTTTGCCAACTTGACAATAAGATCTTTTGCGAAAATGTGAATTTACATAGATATTGTTATTATCGACAAGTAATGTTAGATTTGACTTTTTAATTATTTTTGGCGGCGGCGACGACAGAGCAGCGCGAGCCGCTTGCGCGCTTATTGAACCTTATGCCCTTAGTTATAAGAATGAAAAGTGTTCGAGCGTCAAGTCGGTAGATTTTACGTTGGCAGAGCGGGCGCCAGGGCTTCGCTGACTGTAGGTATCGTACCAGCGCGTGCGGAAAGCTAGGCTCTATGCGCACGGGTGTAGGTCATGTCTTTATGTTTTTGTATTTTATTGCAGGTTGTGCAAATATTACAATGTGTGTTAAATAGGTATTTACTTACCTTAGCTAGTTAGCTATAACCTACAGGCGCCTCCCCGTAAGTAGGTATTTCATACCAGCCAGAGTCAGGATAACTGCTTTTTCGTTAGCGCCACTTTGATGTGAGACTTGTTTTCTAGGTAATTAGGTTCATCAAATAAAACATAATGTTATTTTGTAAATTGTTTATTGATTGTTTGTTTACAATAGCAGTTTGAAATATTCTCTTTGTTATCACAATACAATATAATAGCTTCGGGTGGCTGAGCCGAGCTTGTGAGTGTCGGCGCGCATAGTAGGTATACAAATAAAAAACCGGCCAAGAAGGGTTCCGTACCATTATCGCAAAAAAACATCACGCTTGTTGTATGGGAGCCCCACTTATATATTAATTTTGTTCTGTTTTTAATATTTGTTGTTATAAAGAAATACATCATTTGTGAAAATTTCACCGGTTTAGCTATCACGGTTTATGAGATACAGCCTGGTGACAGACAGACGGACCGCGAAGTCTCAGTAATAGGGTCCCGTTTTTACCCTTCGGGTACGGAACCCTAAAAAGAATCATCAAAATCGGTTCACATTAAAAAAGTATTGAGGTAAGTAACAAAAAAAATACAGTCAAATTGAGAACCTCCTCTTTTTTGAAGTCGGTTAAAAAATAGCTTCCTTTTGTGTTTGTCCGCCGCTGAAGCCGAGTCGATATCGATATAACAGATAGGTACCTACATAATAATGAACTTTCGATATAAGTAGGCACGACTATCGAAAATCTTAAAATACCTAATCTAATTGGAATCTAATATCCTAATATATACAACAGAACTCTTCAATATACAACGGCAAATCTCTCGGGATTGCTGCGATCGCAAAACTGTTTATTGGTTAGGCCTTTTGATAATATAACGTCAAGCCGGTACGCTCTAAAGGGGTACGCAGATTTGTACAGTTCACCCTGAAAGATACACTCTCATTGCACCGGTTATGTTAGTTTTATGTTAGGTATTCAGGTAATCTATTCAGGCATAAATTTGGGCATTTTAGGCTCAGATTTTCTCTAATCTGAGATTATAGGTATTATTGAACTTGATCTTTATGTACCACAACTAAAAAAAAAAAATAACGAAGAAACAAAAACAAGAACACCGACTTCCGAAATTAGTTATTTTTCACTTTGTAGTGTTTTTATTTGGAAGTCGGTAGTATTTTTAAAAAAGATTTTCTAATTATAGATAAAGATCGGCAGTTTGTAATTTTAAAATTTTATAAATGCGCGTGTTTATTTAGGTATAAAAGTCATGTCAAGCGCCCTCATGAATTGTACAAACTAAATTCGATAAAAGATTCAACTTACCCATTGTTACTTGAATTGCTGAAGAAGAAGATCACATCACTGACGCAACAAGTTCAAATTCAAACGCCATGTAAATCAGTATGAAATCCCACGAACGCCAGGGTCAGTAAAATTTCGGACCAATTCAAAATAATCAACACAACACATAAAGGAATATCGGAATCCAAAGTTCAAGCCAGGGGTCAATGTTATAAAATATTATACGAATACGTTATCGTCGATATCACAATATCAATAACATACACCGCACGCGCGTAATTACGGTGACGTATATATTATGCAGCAGACGATTGAGGCCCCTCTGGGGCAGCGGGGCGCGGGCGCCGGGCGGTAGCTAAACTAGTGAGCGTGTGTGTGTGTAGGTGTAAATGCACCGCACGCGCACCCCTCCGCCCCACTGACCGGGGAGGAAATTTGTAGCGAGATGGATGATGATTTAGAACGAAAACGAGCGCGCGAAATTTTATAAACAGACCTTTGGGAGTCTGGATATCATGAAAAAACCACTGAATGTATCTGTTCAAAATAAAATTATTTGCATTGTTGAACAAATAATCTATCCCTGTATGGAGGCCGTTTTTCAATTTTCTTTCTTCTTATGGTACTTATTTGCGCCCAAAGATGCGTTAAAATTGGTGTTGAAATATGGAACTTTCGAAGCTCATAACTTTCATGCTAATTTTTTTTTGTACTTTTTGCTTCCATACAGGACTAGATAATGATGAGACAAATTGATATAATTTTTTATTTTGAACGTACATCGTCAAACAGTGGAGTAAAACCCAAACTACGTTTGTATGGAAGAATTTTGGACTAGTGCAACCTTAATGAGTTTCGATCAAAATTGCAAATTAACAGCAGACTAACACTCTGGAATTATTCACTCACTTATCACTTTTGTTATAAGAACTGTCTAGAAGTCTTTTCTCATAAAAACTTTGTCCAGCACTGGGTTTTAAAACATAAATAACAGTAAAGATTGAGGAGCACAATTATTATAATGTTTACCGCACGGTGGTTCTACTAAATAGTCTACATTTTATGTATTTGTAGCTGCATCAACGCCGCCACCTAAGAACTATCTGTAAATAATCTTGCATCGCGCAAGCAAAGTTTTTGACGCGATTTGATATCGTATACTACAGTCCAACATAAACCGTTGGGCTATTGCTCGGACCAGATATAACACGTCAGATATAACACGTCTATTCGATGGATCCTCCCTTTTCAATGGAGGTTGGCGGGACTCCCTGTTCCGCATCCCTCCAAATATTATTTCGATGGATTCTATTTGGGTAGCTATTCTTTAAGGAAGATATTGCAAATAAGTCATTTATTTATTCTATCTCAAAATTAACAGAGATAAAGATAAAGTATATTTTTACTTTTTCAACTTAAAAATCACTTTATAATAGGAAAAAGGCCTTTATTAAATGATTATTTGAAATAAAGAAACACTAAAGATTAAAGTAAAGATAGAAATCAGCAAAAATAAAACAAAAAGGACATGTACTTCCATTATTTATAAATGACTTATTTGACGGAATTGGTGCTATAACAAAACCGTCTCAGTCTCTACAGCTAAAAACAATCACCAATTTAACTGATTATGGGACCAAACTGAAAACAACCATGTTATTTATTCTGGTATTTTCTTTTATTTTACGGCATGTAATTAGTGTTTTGAAGGTGTACTTGCTTCGCATCTTTCGGGTAAAATTATAGCGTGGAATTACCCAAGCAGCATTATGATAATTGTAAGCATTATTGTATCAGTATTTATAAGATTACGCAAGGTTTTGTTTATGTAGGCTCTTGGGGGTTGCGGTTCCAAGGAGGTAGGCGTTTATTTTTTTTTTTGTTTTAGAAAATATCGATATTTTCGTGGTTCTATTTAAACCTGACCCATCCCTAGTGGGGCGTATTAATAATAATCTTTATTATGATTCACACATGATGACCAACCAACCAACCAACAGAAGATCGTGTGAAGACAATATCTGATTATCCTGAACCTACCACAATTCAAGAATTACGACGATTCCTCGGTATATTAAACTTTTATAAAGAAAATATACCGCACGCTGCACACGTCCAGGAAAAGCTATAAAAATATCTACGAACATGCAAGAAAAACGACAAGCAAGAGCAAACCCGAGAAGTCCATTCAGTTTGTGCATGCAAACAGCCGCCAATGCTTGCGTCGCGATACGGAAGCAGTCACTCGCAGCCAGAGCCAGATCTTCGAGAAGCTATTATGCAGCTCACGCGGGAAATTGCGGCAATGAGAATGGACAGAACAATACAAAGAAGATCATCATTCCGCTCAAGATCACGTACACAATCCCGAGGCCGAACGAAATATTACCAGCTAACGTCAAGCGATATTTGTTTTTACCACACTCGTTACGGTAAACAAGCGCGCAACTGCAGCTCTCCGTGCAAGTACAAGCAGCAGGAAAACTAGCCGCGACCTTGGCTACGACGGGACCCGAGGTTAACGAAATATCACCATACCGTGTACACATGTGCGATTACCAAAATCACTTGAGATTTCTTGTGGACACCGGAGCCAACGTGTCGGTCATTCCCAACACAAAAGGAATGAAGCGGGTAGAAGAAGTTTTGTACGCAGCGAATGGCACACCAATACACACATATGGCGAGAAGAAGCTGCAACTCGACCTTGGTCTACGCCGCCCCTTACCATGGCAGTTTTTCAGTCTTGTCTGTGTTTACGTATATTTTTTGAATTTTCATGCAACTGATTTATTAATAATTGTCATGCATTAATTTTTTTTATTAATTTATTATTTCAAAGAATTTTTCCAGGAGCGAGCGAAGCGAGAGACCCTGCAGACAGAAACAGGGCTCCACTGACAATTTTTTTTTCAATACAGTTGTTAAACATGGCGTACTTTCAGAGGCTATAATTATGATTCGAAAATTGAATCTTATGCATAGGCATCTTTCTATTACGCGGTCGTGACTTTTGTTTACGAGCTCGATCATTAGTTTTGCAGTTTAGTTTTAAATTTATAAGTCAATTTAAAAAGTTTAGTAGCAAAGAGTTTTCATACATAGAATAAAATGGGATAGATTTTATACGAGGAAAAATTAATGATTCCGTACGTTTTAGCATTGAACTCTCAAAAGTCTTTTAAACGGTTGTTTAATATATTTAATTATCAGTTTTAATTTAATTATTTTCACATCAACATTTGTCTAAAATCAAATAGGCTGTATAGACTGTTTTCATTGTAAAAAAATGTCCAGTTGCAAAAACGCGCCTTTAGTTATAAGTCAATTTTAATAAGTTTAGTAGCAAGGAGTTTTCATACATAGAATAAAATGGAATAGATTTTATACGAGGAAAAATGAATGATTCCGAACGTTTTAGCATTTAATTCTCAAAAAAAGTCTTTTAAATGGTTGTTTAATATATTTAATTACCAGTTTCAATTTAATTATTTTCACATCAATATTTATTAAAAATCGAATAGGCTGTGTAGGCTGTTTTCGTTGTAAAAAAAATATGTCCAGTTGCAAAAACGCGCGAATATTTTATTTTTTTGTGTATTAACAAATCTAATTCTTTGATTTGGTTTTACTATTTCCCACAACTGTATTGAAAAATATCGTGTGATACACGGGCGTGTAGGTTATTGCAAACTCGTGTCATTAAAAACCCTCGCCTTCGGCTCGGGCTTGTTAATGACAGCTCGTTTGCAATAACCTACTTTCCACCCTTGTATCACAATGTACTATTTCAAGTCGCTGTTATAAACATATGTATTCGCCTAATGTGTCTCTCTCTTAGTATTTCGATATGCGTTTAAAAATAAATATTTCGAACAAATGTTATTTCGGCTAAGTGTAACTTCGGTAAAAAGGTTTTTGACCAAGTGAAACGTCGGAGTAACGAAAAAAATCGAATTGATAATAGGTCAACTGAGACAGTGGCAGACGTGACTTCTATGAAGTAAAAAAAAGAAACGATTTAAATAGTAAAAAAGTTTTAGGTGAAATGAAATTCGGTCAAATGTTTTTCGAACTTATGATAGGTAACAAGTACTCATGCTACGCAGACAAATTCTCGGGCAACAGCTATTATCTTTGTAAATTAGTTGTTTACGCTATACTACTGTCAAGCTTCACTAAAATCCGTTCATTAGAAAACGGTAGCTTCAAAATGAAAACAAATTTATAGTATACATAAAAATTCGGTATTTTTTTGAATTTGAACTGAACTTTTTATACTTTAAGATACTAAACTAACATGCCAGTAACATAATTATTAAACAAATAAAACCTCATTTGTGCTGTAATTTTTACAGATAAGGAGAGTCAAAACCTTTTGTAATTTTTTTATAAAATTGTGTATTCCTATATAGTAAAAAAAAAAACTCTTTTTACGCACGAGTTCACATATAATCTCACACTTTTTTACCAGGGCCATAGGAACGAACATACCAAGGAAATTGTTTTCTGATTGGCCGAGATTCCTTTACGATGATCTGGGAAACATTTGGGATCTTTAGACCAACATTACCGTAGGCTTATGGCAGATAAAAACGTATTAATATCGCTTTGCTGTCCCTTGCCCGAGTTCCGTACATAAGAACTACCGTTACGAAGATGGTTTGGATAATGTCTATTCTTATTTTCTAAAAAGTTATTAAATATTTCTTCGCATATTTATTTAAGAAGATTTTGTATTACGCAAATTGTTTAAATTTCTTAAATAAGTCTAACATTAACATTAGAAACGGGATATTTACCATGTTTACTGTTTGTTTCGAGTTTCCGATATTTCGGTGCTGTTGCAAGCACCATGATCACGGATAAACTGAAAAGTCATTGCGGGTGGGTGTTTATGAGGAGACATATCGGTCTACCCTCTTTCTTGTTCGTTTTTTGCACTCAGTACCGCTACCACTGTCACTCACAACTCGATTCTGTTCCCGACACACGAAACTCACGGTATCCACTCGCGAACTTTTTCCGGCACTTTTTCGGGTTTTACACAGCTGAAAAAAAAAAAAAAAAACTTATATTCTTAAATAAGTACGGTAAGTAATGTGATAAGCAATTTTTTGTTGTTAAGATAAAAGTTATGGATAAGCTTGTTGTCAAGTAAAAGTTAATAATTATCCTTATTTTTAACTTTAAATGAAATAAGGAAAATATCAGGTAAGGCAAGTCAATCAGGGTTACACCTAACTTGGCTGTTTACTTAATACATATCGGTCAGTAACGGTCTTAACATAAAATAAAGAAACGAAACAAGAAAAAACCTTGCTTCGTTATAAACTTAACAGGTTGACAAACAGGTTGTAAATTAAACAAATTGTTTATTCTCATGAATGCTAATGTGACAATAAAAACAGAACTATGAATTAAGAGTCTTGGCTCTAAAGATTTGATTGTAACTGAGTGTTTATTTTATTGGAAATGATTTCTAGCCAACTTGAAAACGGGCATTTAGAATAAAATTGGAGTAAATCAACAAATTAAATTAAAACAAATACACTTTTCATGCATGTGCTACTTCTGTCTTCATCTTCAACCGATCTATCAATGAAAGCGACGCCATAGCGATTGGAAAAACGTCAAAAATTTATATGGGATTGCCAAACGCTATCGAAATGTCACGTGAACAATCCACACAATCTACATTTTGGCATTTCGACTATCGCTATCCTTGATAGAATTACACTTTGTCTAGAACCTCATCCTTACTACAAAATATAAATAGCAAATTACAGTCAGAAATGTCATCTGTATGACATGGCTGACTACATGATTAGCTTGTCATGTCGTGCTCAATACGCTGGGCTAACGTGGTGAACTATGAATAATAACTCCTTTTTTTAGGTCCAGCAGGTGACTGCAATTTGTGGCCTTTTACAGATTTCGGGTTAAAACTGTGCTAGTTTTAGCTAAAGTTTTTGTAGTCTTCCTATATTTCCACGGATAGATTAACTGATGCTGATGGACGATGATAACACGTGACAAGTATAAATCAATCCACCTAGCATTTTCCCAACTATATTGGGATCGGCTTCCTGTCGAACCGGATGCAGCTAAGTACCAGTAATTTACATGGAACGATTGCCTATCTGACCCCAAACAACTCAGTAACTGGGTAATATTATACCCCTTGGCAAGACTGGTGCTTTTGACTATATCCTTAACGACTATCGAAGATCTACAAATGACAACTGGGATCAACGTGCTTTCTAGGCATGGAGGAATCTCGCTATGTGAGGATAGTCAACCATCGACGGAACGACCTATGTAATAGTTGCTTAACCTTGAAGATTGATCCGTGCGGCTCTTATTTTTTAGCTAGACCATGTGGGTATAATATACTTTTCTCATGGGAATTTACAACCTTGATTTTTAATACGAATACTCGGTTACCTATCATAAGTTCGAACAACATTTGACCGAATTTCATTTCACCTAAAACTTTTCAACTATTATAGTTTCGTTTTTTTTTTACTTCATCGAAGTCACGTCTGCCACTGTCTCAGTTGACCTATTATAAATTCGATTTTTTCCGTTACTCTGACGTTTCACTTGGTTGAAAAACTTTTTACCGAAGTTACACTTAGCCGAAATAACATTTGTTCGAAATATTTATTTTTAAACGCATATCAAAATACTAAGTGGGAGAGAAACAGTGGGCGAATACAAATGTTTAAAAGAGCGACATAAAAAAAATGTCGATGGAGCCCCGCTCCGGGGAGTTCCTATTTCTGTCTTCAGGGTCTAAAGTAACCTAACACGAAGGAGATGACGGGAGCTGAGTTCGCTCGCTTTGCTAGCTCACCGTGGATGAGAATAGTAAATGGGACCCATCGCCAATACCTAAAAAATGGGATCTAAAAGTGGGATTCAACGAAAATAAATCAAATTCCCGAGCTCGCTTCGCTTGCTCTTGGACAAATTCTTCAAAATAATTAATCAATAAAAATGTCCAATGCATGACAGCTATTAATAAATCATTTGCATGAAAATACGTAAACGCAGACAAGAATGCGTGAAGTCGATTTTGCAGCGATTCGTTTCTGTCACTAAATTTTGTAGCACAACATATTGACATTTTATGACACTATTTCAATTTAAAATTGAAAATGCTACCAAGTAACCGGCTATATATTTGTGACTAAATAATATGCCCTAAAATGTTGTTTCGGTTTGGTGAAAATATGGCAAATGCAAAAAGTTCAAAAGAGTCTTCGGCGAAATGTAGTTCGTTAAAATAATACATATGCCACATAATACTTCGATGATCTAAAAATAAGTCAAATAATGCATAATTATAGCAAAAAGACGTCGGTCAATAGTTTTCGGTAAAATGAAATTTGACCAAAAAATATTCGGAAAAGTGATCGGTTCCACGAATACTCACGTATGCCCTTTGGATTAAATATCATACTCTACTTTAATATTTTGTTATCAAAAATCACTTTGAACTTCCGACCTCACGACTTTTATTTTCTCTCAGAACACACGACTTTTATAAGAAAACGAGCTCTCCCTCAATACAACGTTGGAAAATAAATATGCCAAAGACAAATATTATATTTGAGTGCACGAAGTATGCCTCAGAGATTTTGCGATATCCGACGGTGAGGAGGCAAAGGAAATATACATCATGCATTATTGTAAATGTGAGGCAAGTTGAGTTTGTGCGTTCAAGAATTCATGTGCAACTGGCTTTATTTCAGTACAAGCAATATAATTGTGGAGCATCTTTTGATCCTTTATAACCGACTTTGTTAGATTGTCCTAACTTACTGCTAATATTATAAATCTGAATGTTTGTGAGTATATGGCTGTTTGTTACTTTTTCACGCAAACACTACTAGTAGACAGATTTTGATAAAACTTCCACGACGACGAAATCACGACAGTAAATAAAAAAAATCCCTATTTCTTTTAAAATGATGCGGAGATTTTTCATATTTTTGAGTTTGATCGAAGTCATAATTACCTACATGCTGAAAGACGAATGGCCGATGTATTGAAAGGCTTGAATCGGTTAAGTTATTACGTTATTTCACAAACTTGACTATAAGTCAGACAATTTTCACTCGAGATAATACACATTGCATGTTCCATCTGCTGCACGATCCATCTTCTAAAGAACTTTCTAGAACATGTTTATTACTCACTAGAAACCAACACTATCATCTAAAATACTTGTCAGCACCTTAATACGTAATGCAGTCCAATTTTTCTCAGTAACCAATGTACTTTTACGAAGAGTATTCCTCAAGGATGAAATTAATATTTGTCAGGATAAAAGCTTTTCTCTTTTATTCTTGGACAAATATGAGTGTGTACAAAAACCCTAATATCTTTTCTTTCTTTAGTGACTGTTTGTTAAAGTTATGAAGTTATTTATTTTTCTAGATTTATTAAGTGTATTATTTTACGGTTGACTCGCATATTTATTTCAGGGATGGCTGACTAGTTTCAAATTTGCATAATGAGCTCTACTTGTGATAGAGTCCCAAATAAAACAGACGCGAAAATATTCAGCAGTATGACGAAAGTTATAAAGTAAAACATTTATTTCTACGTCTAGACAGCACACACATATAAGTGCACAAGAGATAGGAGGATAACTAGGATAAATAGGAAAACATCAGGACTCTTACAGCATAATCTGTAGATCTTAAGAGTAGGCCTTAGTAGAAAGACAAGCTGTAGGAGAGTAACGACCGTATGATATTCTTCAAGATACACTTCATAGTTTTTCATTCATATAACATGTACGATAAGAACAGCAATAATGGCTTTTATAATTTCTACATGTAAGTTAGTTCTGCAACAATTTGCTTGAAAGCATAAATAAATAATTGTATTCCTTTATTGCCATTGTTTAGCTTAGCTCGCGTAGCTAAGTAAATTTTTCAAACTAACGCAGCTTAATCAATCGTCGAATCCGACTCGGTTGGGCAGCGTTCGGGAAGTTGCGCGGTATGTCCTTGTCCAACCTACTGCAGTGTCTCAACATGAAAGTCTATGGCCGGTGTGTATTGCCAGATTTCCTTGCGTGATCGAATCAGAAATGAAGACTTGCTCGAAGAACAGACGGCCTATGGGGCCGAAAAGTTCTGGAGTGGCGACGGCGAACCGGAAGACTTGTCGTTGGAAGGCCTCTCACAAGGTGGACCGATGACCTGCTGAAGGTTGCGGGAATCCGCTGGATGCGAGACGCACGAGAACGGTCAATGTGGCGACACTTGGGGGACGCCTTTGTCCAGCAGTGGAAGTCTTTCTGCTAAAATGATAATGACGATGACGCAGCTTAGTTTACTTAAGTCTATACGGTCTGCACAAAGTATGGATAGTTACTTCAGCTATGCGAACTAAACCATACTTTTTTTTTTTTTTTTTTTTTGATTTCTCTGGTAAATAATGCATTACGCATACCCGCCCATTGGGGGAATGGGGGGGCTATGTGAGACTCCCCGGGCTGACTGACCCGGTATACCCACTAAAATAACCCAGCGGCACTCCCGCATCGTCTGAGTAGAGGAGGACTGGGAAACCGGCACAGCCTTTACTTCCAGTCCTCCGCTGACGACCGCCCGCCTTTACGGCAGGCCCCTCACGCCCCTCCCTTAGTGGAGGGGCCCGGGAACGACCGCGAGTGCTCGGCCGTTCCCGCCCGACGAGGGTGGTGATTGGTGCAATGCGAGCGAAAGGCGCCCCCGCACCTGTCGCCCGCTAAACACCACCAGGAGGTGGGAGGAGACAATCGTACAACCGCCTTCTCCCACCCCTTCTTCGCCTGCGGAGCGGCGGCGCGAGAGGATCGTCCTCCCGCGCACGCTCCGCCGCCTCCTATTGCAACATCACGACCTCGCAAAAGGAGGCAACTGCCGCCCAGGCCTCCTCACTCCCCAGCATGGAGTTGACCACGCTGGGAAGTGAGAGGTCCCGCCCAACAACATCGATCAGGGCACGGCGCAGCTCAGCCCAGGCTGGGCACACCTCGAGGGTGTGCTGCGCCGTGTCCTCCGCCGCGCCACAGTCATGGCAAGCTGGGGTTTCCTCCCTCCGGATCCGGTGCAGGTGCGTTCCGAAACAACCATGTCCGGACAACACCTGCACCAAACGGAAAGAGAGGAAACCGTGTGGCCGCTCGAGCCAGCCCCGCAGGACTGGACCGAGCGCGTCCAGCGTCCGGCGGCCAAAGGTGGCGGTGGCGAGGTCCTCCGTCCAATGGACGACGATTGCGTCCCTCGCCTCCCGCCGCACGGCCTCCCGCTCCTCCGCGGCGGGGCGCTCCCCGAGCGCCTTACGCCGCGCCGTCCATTCATACACTCTGGCGAGCACCCATGCCTCTAACTCCCAAGGAGGTGTGCCCGCCAGAGCGCACGCCGCCGTGAAGGCCACCGAGCGGTAGGCCCTCGCCACCCGCTGTGCAATGGCCCTTTGGGGCCTGCGGATGGCGGTCGCGTTCTCCCTCCTTTGGAATGAATGAATGAAGAGGGACTCCCTTTTCCGCACTTAGACTCCAATTTGGTCCGTTGTGCGTGGGGTTTCTGGCTAAAGTAGCCAGCCTAGCTCCGTCCAAAAGCACAGAAGCTTCCTGGGGGCTTCACAGGCTTCGCGGAGTGACCTCACTGTTCCGAGGATTTCTTTTCGTTGGGAAGCCACGGCCTCGCAGTCCAGGATGACGTGGGCGGCTGATTCTTCGGCGTTGAAACAGCCCCTGCAAAGTGGGCTGTCCGTGGCGCCTATGTTAAAAAGATGTTTGTTAAAAGCGGTGTGGCCCGTAATTGTACCTATGATTATTCTTAGGTTATTTCTAGTTAGGCTAAGGAATTTTTTGGTTAATCGCGGGTTTACATTCGGTAAAGCCAATTTCGACTGCCTACAGTCTGTTGCCCGTGACCACCTTTTGTTGTGCTGTTCGGTTGATCTTTTGCGGATCCACGCACGAATTTGCGAGAAAGGGAGGGGGAGAAGTGGATACGGGCCTACCACTATCTTCTCAGAACCTCTCCTTGCGAGCTCATCCGCGGCATCATTCCCCAATGAACCACTATGTCCCTTGATCCACTGAAGGGTGATCCGGTTTTATACCGATATACTCTCCAGGGCAAGGTGGCATTCAAATATTAGTTTGCTGTTGGTTTGTTTGTTTTCTAGGGCTTTTAGCACAGCCAGACTATCGGATAGGAATCTGATTCCATAGTCATGGATGCCGAATCGCTTTACAGCTGCTGCGGCTTGTGTTAGAGCGACACATTCACATTGGAAGATTGAACTGTGTGTGCCTAGTGATAAGTGAAAGTTGATGTTGAGGTCAAGGGAGTGTACGCCAGCACCTGAACCATCTGTATAGATGCGTACTTCACTGGCTCCAGACTGATCCCTTTCTTCTTCTACAGTTTGTATTGCATACTTTTTGTTGAACATAGGTTGATTAGGTGTTCTATGGAGGGAGTCAGCCCAGATGGGGGCCCCGTACAGGGCCATGCTCCGCAAGA
This sequence comes from Anorthoa munda, assembly GCA_945859665.1. Taxonomy (NCBI): domain Eukaryota; kingdom Metazoa; phylum Arthropoda; class Insecta; order Lepidoptera; family Noctuidae; genus Anorthoa; species Anorthoa munda. Next base: position 7,130,520 of record OX243913.1, on the reverse strand, counting down.
TACAACCGCCGGCATCGCACCTTGGGCCCCCCCCAGGTTTGGGAGGAGCCACGACAGGGCATCGGCGGTCTTCAGCAGGCGCGTCGACAGCCCACTGAAATGTGGGCCGAAGCGCCACCTGCTGTCCAGCACCAGACCCAGGTACTTCAACTGGGCCCCGACCTCGATTCTGACGCCCTCCACGACTACGTGGGCATCAGGAGGGTGCCGAGGCCCGTGAAAGAACACGGCCTCGGTCTTGTTCAATGCCACCCTCAATCCTAGCCGGCGGATCTTATCTGCGACCAAGGATCCACCAGCCGAGGCCAGACAGGCCGCCTCCCTGAATTCCCTCACCCGAGCAACGAGGAGAGTGTCGTCCGCGTAACATATGACACTCGTACCCTGGAGGAGGGTGCCCCGCAGGAGCCAATCAAAACCGATGTTCCACAGGGGGGGGCCTAGAACCGACCCCTGCGGAACTCCGGACTCCACGCCGTACCTCCTGACCGTCGCCGTATTGTCCACAAGGAGGACCTATCGGTCCTCCAAGTAGCTGGCCAGGCCCTCCGTGGTATCGGAGTGCCTCCAATATCGTCGAGTGGGGCACGGAGTTGAAGGCGTTGGCAATGTCGAATGACACCGCCAACACTCCGCCCCCCGACTCGACCGCCTCCTGCACCTGGCCCTTCAGCAGGGCCAAGGCGTCGACCGTCAAACACCCCTGTCGAAATCCGAACTGGGCGTCCGACAGGTCTGGTCCCACCCCCCGCAGTAGGCTATTCAGCCGGTCGGCGACTATCCCCTCGAACAATTTACCGACCTCATCGAGCAGAACGATGGGCCGGTATGCCGAGGGGGAGTTCGCCGGGCGTCCCTCTTTTCCGAGGAGGCAGAGCTGCCCCTCCCTCCACAGTTTCGGGAACCTCCTAGCCGTAAAGCACGCGCTAAAGAGGTCCCGAAACCTGTCCTCCATCTGGGAGGCAGCTATTGCCACCACCCGTGCGGGGACGCCGTCCGGTCCAGGAGCCGTCTTCTTTGCGCGGAGGCGAAGAATCCCTTCGTGGATTTCATCCACCGTCACCGGGGGGATCTCCTCCTCCGGCGAAGCCGCCTCTCGCGGGGGTTCCATCACTGGTGGGGTGAAGTCGGTCCTGCGCGGAAACAGGGACCGGACCACCCCATCCAGCAACGCCGGCTCGAGGGTCTCCGATAGTGGGGTCTATAGGGCCGCAGCTGGCTCCGCGCCAACTTATACGGTCTCCCATATGGGTCCCTGTCGAGACCCTCCAGCATCTCGGCCCTCGCCGAGTCCTTGGCGGCGCACATTGCCGACTTGAGGACCGTCTTTGCCTCTCGGTAAGAGGCGTAGAGGCGGTCCTCCCCGGCTTGAGATCGGGTCGTGCGCCGCCGGCTCCGCGTGTAGGCCCTCCTGGCCGCCACACATGCGGTCCGGAGTCCCGCCAGCTCCTCCGTCCACCAATAGACGGCGCGACGGGGAGTCGGACGGCGAGACCGAGGCATGCTGGAGTTGCACACCTCGGTCAGGGACCCTCGGAGCTGAACTGCCGCCGCATCAACGTCGGTGACCTCCAGAGGGGGTGAGAGCCAGTCCTGGAGAAACGCCGCCTCCTGGGCTGCCTCCCGGTCCAGGTGGGTGAGAGCCCACCGTGGGAAGGGAGATTGGCCCGAGCGGGCCATCCCCCGAGGGCTCTGGGTGGAGATGTCGAACCGCACATATCGGCGGTCCGACAGAGTCTCCACCATCTCCACCCGCCAGTTCAAAACGCGGGCGGCTAGAACGGGGGTGGCAAACGAGACGTCAACCACTGACCCTCCCCGCTGCCGCACACACGTGTGAACATCCACCCTGTTTAGGAGGGACACACCGCACGAAGCCGCCCAAAATTCGGCGACGCGTCCCCGGACGTTGCAAGAGCTGGCTGGGTTGCCCCAGGCCACCGACTTAGCATTCAGGTCACCCAACACGGCGACCTGACGTGGTGCCGCCCTCCCGACGACTGCCGTGAGGACCTCGAGAAAATTCTCGAAGTCAATTAGAGCGCGGTTTGGTGAGAAAAAGACCCCGACCAGGGCTATATCTCCACACGCGGCGGCCACGTATCCCGGTCCCCTCTCTAAAAGCGAGAGGGGAGGGGAGTCCGTGGCAGGCCGCGACACCAACGCCACCAAGCCATCCCGATCACCCAGCCAACGGCCAGGCATCGAGTACGGCTCGTCGACCACCGCCACGTCCACCAACCACTCAGCCACGGTCTGCATCAGCAGCGCACAACATCGCACCCCCCTCCTCCACAGCCGCCGTAGCCTCTGGAACGGCGGTGGCAGTGACAGGCCGGGTCGGCGCCTGCGCTTTGCCCGTCTTAGGGGGAGGATTACAGTTCCTCCCCTTCATCACGTGGCCCGCCGGGCGGCCACTGGCGGCACACACTGCGCAGTGCGGCATGGCGGCATTGCAGGAGGCGACTTTGTGCCCCTCCTTACCGCAGCGGTAACAAATGTCCGCCCTGTCGATGCTGGACGGACAGACCCGGGTGTGTCCAATGCCGAAGCATTTGTAACACCGAAGTGGCTGGGCCACAAGTGCCCGGACCGCACCCGAGCTGAAGCCGACAGCGAGCCGTCCCTTGTCGAGGACGGCTTTGGCAGCGGCGACTGGGCACTCCAGGCGAATGGTGCCCATGCCGCCGCGGCCGGGCCTAATGCCCCGGCCTTGCATCGCTGCGACGTCGCAGCCCCCTATGGCTGCAACCGCTGCCACCACCTCCTCCTTGGTGACCGAGTCGTCGAGGTTGGTCACCTCGATGGCCGCCGACTTCACGGGCCTAGCCACCTTGGCCGCATGTGCGATGACCTTCTGCAGCTTTGCTGCGAAGAGGTCCGCGTTTTTGCCACCCTCGGCCCCCGGGAACTCAAATATTCGAGCCCCAGCTTGGGTCCGGTGACAGGAGACCTTGCCGATCCCCAGTTTTGTGGGATCAGCATTGGTACGCGCCCGCATCATGACGGACGCGTACGTCTCCCCGCGCTCTGCAGCCTCCGCGGTGAGAGTCACCACGACGGCTGCAGTCTTGGTAGGAACCAGGTTCCTACTCTTGGCGCCGGCTGGGGGTGAACACTTCCCCTTTCCCTTTCCCTTGCCTGTCAACTGCGACTGGCTGGGAGGGTTGGTGGCGGGGACGGCTGGGGGGGAGCTATTCCCCTTCCCCTTCCCCTTTCCCTTGCCAGTCGGCTGCGACTGGCTGGGAGGGGTGGTTGTGGGGACGGCAGGTACGACCGCTGCCGTCTTTTTGCCCTTGCCCTTCCCCTTGCCGACCACCCTCGTCCAGCCCTGCTGGTTGGTCGGGGTGGTGGAAGGGAGGAGGGCGTTCTCTTTCTGGAAGGTTGGCCCCGGCTCGCCTTGCCTCTTGTCCGCCGCAAGCGGTGGTCGGAGGCTTTTCTCCGGCAGGAGCCGGTCTTCAATTCCTGCTAGGCAGGCTCTCACAAAGTCCCTCTCCTCCATCATAACCTTGCGGAGTGTGTCCTCAAGGTCGAAGGAGGCGGGGACCTCTGCCGCAGGTCTCGGCTTGGCTTGGGTTGGCAGGGCCGTGGCTTCAGCCAGCTTCTTGTGCAGCTGGCTGACCTCCGACTGGAGGCGATCGACTTTCACCTGCAGTTGCCGCGTCTCATCAGTAGCCTTTTGCTGTACCAGCTCCTTAATGATGCCGCGCATGCTCGCGGCCCTGCACTTAAGGGACTTTTGGAAAGTCCCTTTCAGGTGGGAGGACTTGGTGGCGACTACCATAATCTCCTCCTCGTCTTCCTCAGTCATCCGCTCCAGCTCGGCCAGTGAGTGGTCTGCGTATAGAACGCGGGACGTGCCGTACCCGGACTTGGCCCGGGCGAGTTGCGCCTTTGCTCCTTGGCCGCAACCTGCTCCTCCAGGTCCTGCTGGAGCTGCGTCCGCCTAGCCAGGTCCAACTGGCGTTGGGCGTTCGCCAGACCTACGTCGTGGGTGTCCGCCGTTGTCACCGGCCTTTTGGCCTTCACCTTCTTCTTCGGCTCCTTCGCCAAACCCGACCCCGAGGAGCCGTCGGACCCTACATATTGTCGGACATATTTTCCGCAATATCGTAAGCAACACGGCAATTAACATTCGCTACGATCGCACAGTTCACTTTGGCCGTACCCAGTCTGCCACTCCGTTACGGTGGTCAGAATTGGGACGTTTCCAGGGGATACGACGTGGACGTAAGAACTGAGAGGGGATCCCCCAACTAAACCATAACTAACTTATCCCAGTCTTTAGTCTGCAACCAGCTTAAAGTACTTACAAACATCTACTTTGTGCATCAAACCAAAGAGTTTAGGAAAGACTGGCTTTTTAGTCTCTAGTACCTATTACTTTTACGTGTACAACCAATCCAAACTGACTACAAACGGAAAAATCTTGTAGAAGGAACAGCCAATAACACTACCTGCCCTCGTTAGATACTGACGATCTCGCTTGGAATTTACCTGCGACATTTTATCTTGAAAGTTTCTACATTTATTGCAATACAGTTGCTAGCAGATAGTTGAGATTTTAATATCTCTCTACGGTGTGTGACTTTTAATTTGTTTACAATCTTTTAGAGGTACTCGTACGAATTAACATCAACGACTTTTACTGTGGGATCAACTCTGAAATATTAATCTCATTTATATACACTTGAATCGATAAAATGTAGTAACAGTCAATTATATATTTTTATGATTCAGCGATAGCATAGTAATCATTTATATTCATGAGGGGTGAAAGTATCACCCACTGAAAGATTGCCAAATTATATGTCCATTTTTCGGTAGGTATTTTTTTTGTCAGTCTATTTAAAGGGAAAGCTGGCTAAATTACGCATACTACACTAGCATTAACAGTAGTAGGTAGTGTTAGAGTCCATCAGGCCACCCCAATTACTAGGTGTTTAAAATGTTTTTGATCAGAATTAATAGCGACGAACCAAGTGTGGTAAATGAAGCCTGGCGTACCAGTGTAAATAAGAAAAAACATCCAGTAAACTAATATTATAAAGAAGTAAAATTAGATTAAACGAAAATTTAAGCTCTAGAAGTAGGTATCGATCCGATTACAAAAACACTTTGACTGATGTAAAGCTTCACTATGTCTGAGTGCCACACGAAACTAATTATCCCGACAAAATGCATCTTCCAATGGTATAAACCACGAGCCAATAACATCTAAAAAGTTCTATAATATTTGACGGAAACCATATTTGTATTAAGGTATATATAATTTTATTTGACTTGTAATACTCGTACATATTCACCTCCTACACAATATGTTTAGTGCCTGAAACCTTACCAGTGAAAGTAAGTAAATCAGCTGAATAACCTTCACATTCCTATTCAAACGGTAATGTTATCAAAGAGAAAATTAATAATACATAGATAATTTCTTGGTAAAGGAATCTACACACTTGTTACTTACTATATTGACTATTGTGATCTCATTTAAGAAATAACCAAAATCCTTTGAAATTCACCTAATTTCAATTAAGACTTACTCGTGGAGCTTTGGTAACACCGAAATCAGTTATAAAGCTCATTTTGTACTTTTATAATGTTCCTTTGGTGAATTCTGAGTAAAATTACATTATATAGGTATTATAGGTTTCAGAAACATCGATGTAAGATTTAATGCCGTTAGCTGCTTTAGGCAGGTGCTAGTCTTGAAAATAGATAAATTCAATAATTTTCTGGCACGTAGGTATGATAAATTTACATGATTGGGATCCTTTAATATGTACTATGTATGTACATACAATTTTTTTTTCGGAACTTCTTCTCGTGTCCCTGGCATTTTTTGTCATGATGATAATTAAGATTTTTTCGGCTCAGAATAAATAACAAACTCCATGGCGTCGTCGCCGTCGGTGGCACCGCGAAGGTCACTTTGGCTGCATGTTTTGGGGCTCAGCATTCACACCCTGTTCTTTTTTGTCAAGGTCAATTTGCGAGATTGGAATTACACCTCCCTTGGTTTCTGAGGCGTTTCAAGGACTTCCAACTGAAGTTTTTATACGAATGAAGTCGCAGAAAAAACTAGCACTGAGATAAAGGGAACATATTCTGTGCAAGATCAACAAAACGCTTTTATGCCAGTGCTTCTGCAATATTGAACGCCGGACGTCAATTTCCTGCCCCTGTCCTGTTTTATTTATATTAGTATGGGATATCGTTTCCATTTTATTATTTTGCTATTACTGATAGGCATTATTGAAGCAGTAACAATAAAACGTGCTCAGTCGTTACCTGTAGGTATTTAAATGAATATTACCTGTCGTTGTGATTGTTCTTTTTTTTGTCATAATTTGCGGTCATTGTCGTTAGTAAACATTTACTTTCATTGCCTATACATAATATTGAGCATGTGTGTATCTATTATATAGCATTCTAGCTGTGGCCCGCGGCTTCACTCCCGTGGACCACCCCACAGGAGCCGTTTTCGGGATTTAAAAATAGCCTATGTCACTCAGGCATAGCTTTCTATTGGTGAAAGAATTTTTTAAATCGGTCCAGTAGTTTCGGCACAGAATAAATAATAGTACTGTTTTGGAGCCTATTCGGTACAAACAAACAAAAAACTCTTTCCCCTTTATAATATTAGTATAGATGTATACATTTGTGTATCTATTCGTAATTTTATTTGTTACTCCAATGTCAAGCCTATTTCATGTCCAGACAATCACTGTCCATTCCAGGTTGCCTGGAAGAGATCGCGGAATGCGATAAGGCCACCCGTGTATATGTATTTTAGTTCTAAGTTTACTTTTCTTTGTTTTAACCTGGTGTACAATAAAGTATATATAAATACATAAATAAATAAACATTGTTTCATTTTGAAAAGTAATGTAATATGTAAATGGTATTGGAGCAAACTGGCAACAAATAACAGACCAATCCAGTGATTGTTGAAATAATAGGAAAATATATTATTCATAAACTCAAATGATACTTATGCCTTTTTTTATACGCCTTTTCCTTCGAAGAGTTAATTATCTTAAATATTATTTAAAGACACAAAATTATTATTTAAAAAACATCCCGCTTTGATTAATAAAAACAGTTAACAGACTCAACATATTCAATTTTAATAAAACAATTTATATAGTTCTCTCGAAATACTCTTTTATGATTATTTTTCATTTTACTTTGACCTTTTAAATGTTTCCGTTTTTTGCTTGGACACAAGAACCAATAGAAACGCCGGCCGAAACGGTGTTCTAGATGTCTTTCATAAAGGGTAGACATATTATAGGTACCTTCTCCTTTTGTTAATATACAGGAATTAGTAGAAGGCCGAAGGGACTGCTAAGACGGACATGCAACGATCGCATCGGTGATGTCATTCCTAAAGATCTGGTGTATATAATAAAATAAAATCGCAACAAGCACACAACGTGCATAATGATCGTGGTAGAAGCAAAAGGAAAAACTGCAAGTGTTTTTGGCTGCCGCTTACTCGTAACGATAGCTAATATTCCTGCAACGGCCATTGATCAATTACTGTCCACCTCGATACACCTTGTGTAAACAGCTATCGGCGCAAGCAACATAATGCCATCATGTCCACTAACCATATGTAGGTATTTGCATAAACTCTATTAGTTTATGATTACATCCAATCAATATTAAAATAAACATGAGTTAAAAGTTAAAAGGTGCCGAGAATGGAAAACTAATTTTTTTCCGTATTTTTGGACAATGGACTTTGTAATGGAAGTTATTTTTCATGAACTAGGTATATACCAAATGGCTTTATATTTACTTGTTTTGTTTGTGGCAGACTTTGTTATCAGAAATAATTGCAGAGCTGAAAAACAAGTTTAAGTCTTTATATTTGTTTAAATTTATTTAAAACACAAATACGAATCCCATTTCGCCGTAACTGCATTTATAAAATGAACAGGACTTAGAGCCACCAACACATCCTCTCGAAAGAATGCACGTAATCAGGCATATAAACGCCAACAATCCTTACCTCGCAAATGGAGCTTGAAAAACAATTATGTAAATGTAATTACCAAATATTAGCGCATTACTAAAGACCCAATTAGTGCCACTTGCCTGTCAGGAACGTTATGTCACGTGTTGTTTTCGGTGAAAATGGCTAGTGTAGGCACTATGAAAACATAACTACAAAATAGTACAGAAAACTATATGAAAGCTAAACTTAATGAATAACACACAAAATATGTATAGTATTGAAAACTTGCAAAATGGCGCTGACCTAATACTTTAAAAAAACTTATTACTATACTAGTTTTTTCGATGACGTGGCATCGCGCCCGTGTCCCATCCCCGAGGAATTGTGCAGCTTATGGGATAAAAAGTAGCCTAATGAGACTCAGTAACTCAGTATATTCGTAATTGAATTAGTAGATTATTTTAGAGATATACCTAAAAATCGTTATAGCGAATACAACCCAATTAATGCCACTTACCCGTCAGTAGCGGTATGTGTTCGTTTCGGAGAAATATGGCTAGATGAGGCACTAACAAATCTTTATAAATTTACTTAGAAAAGTCAAATATTGACATAGTATACACAGTAATAAATAAAAATTACATCCTGCTCAGTGCAGGGAAGGGTCATTAACATTCTGAAAGTTCCTACAAAACGTTACACAAAGGAACATCACATCAGATGACGTGTAACATATCGCAGATGATTTACATGCAGCCAACTAATAACGTGGGAGAGACTTCATTTATCATTTACACAATGCTTCACAAGTCCCCACTGCCGACGCTATGTTGGTCTTTTGTGTTTACAAGTAGGTACTGTGAAAACTGGAAGGGTTTTTCTCACTTTTAACCGAGTTCAAAAAAGGACATGAGTTAATAAAAAATTATTTTGGTAGGAATATACATTATTTTATCTACTAGATCTATTTGTCTAATACCTAGGAATAATTTTACCCCTATATAAAAAGTAATTTCCTCAAATAAACTCAATCAAATTGACAGGTATAGCTTAATATTTACTGACATCCATCATTGATTTTTTCCGTTTTCATGGCAGCAACGTAAGTGGCGGCAAGATTTCTGAAGCATTATCAAACAGACTCTCCATTACGTATTACTTAATCAACCCTCCACCCGTCGTTGCGCTAAAACTGCGACGCGTACAGTCGCGTTGGGTCTTCTGAGACCCCAAGAATAGATATTTATTAAAATACATTATAATCTATATTTTATGTATTTGTAGCTGCATCAACGCCGCCACCTAAGAACTATCTGTAAATAATCTTGCATCGCGCAAGCCGAAAACTTCAGCGCGATTTGATCGTTCAACCGTTGGGCTATTGCTCGAACCAGATATATCACGTCTGGTCGATGGATCCTCCCTTTTCAATGGAGTTTGGCGGGACGCCCTGTTCCGCATCCCTCCAAATATTATTTCGATGGATTCTATTTGGGTAGCTATTCTTTAAGGAAGATATTGCAAATAAGTAATTTATTTATACTATCTTAAAAATAACAGAGATAAAAAAATAAAAAATTAATTACTTTTTCAACTTAAAAATCACTTTATAATAGGAAAAAGGCCTTTATTAAATGATTATTTTAAATAAATAAACACTAAAGATTGAAGTAAAGAAAGAAATCAGCAAAAATAAAACAAAAAGGACATGTACTTTCATTATTTATAAATGACTTATTTGACGGAATTAGTGCTACAACAAAACCGTCTCAGACTCTACAGCTAAAAACAATCACCAATTTACCTGATTATGGGACCAAACTGAAAATTACCGTATTATTTATTCTGGTAGTATCTTTTATTTTACGGCATTTAATTAGTGTTTTGAAGGTGGACTTGCTTCGCACCTTTCGGGTAAAATTATAGCGTGGAATTACCCAAGCAGCATTATGATGCTTGTAAGCATTATTGTATCAGTATTTATAAGATTATGCAAGGTTTTGTTTACGTAGGCTCTTGGGGGTTGCGGTTCCAAGGAGGTAGGCGTTTTGTAATTAATTAAGTAGATTTTGTATATGAGTATGTAATGTCTATAAACTTATTTATACCTACCATGTCTGTGCTTACATAAATATTATATTATAGAATCAATGCGACAACCCTCTTGTATAAAAATTACAGAGAATTAAAAGAACAAAATAAATGAAAATGTGATTCTTATTCTTTATTGCACACGAAACATAAATAAAGAAACAAATACAATGGACAGGTTATGTACAAAGGCGAGCTTAACCCGCAATTGGGTTCTCTAACAAAGAACCTCAGTTGTTTAAGGCAATTTGCTTATGAGGATAGTACATCGAAATGCACACCAACATTCAAAGTTCAAAATCGTTTAATATTTATTAAAAATTATTACATACTAAATAAACTCAATAGATACGTGTACAACACCCAATGTTATAAACATAATACATTACTAAAATTTTACATTTATAAATACGTATTTATGTGTCATGTTCATAGGAAATGTTCCTATTTATGTTTATTCTTCTCTTGAATCCTCCAACGAAACGCTATCCCGTATAGAGTGTGGCAGAGTATTCCACAGGTGGACAGCATGAACAGGAAATATTTCATCGTAACGACTTGTGTAGTGGGGACGAAATCGACGGAGAAGAGATGAACAAGATACTCAAGGCACTCTCGAAGATACGAAGGAGGGTTAGGATTGTGAAGAACAGAAAAGAGTAAAGAAAGAGTGTGGATATCACGGCGCTGTCGAATAGGCAGCCACTTCAACCGCCTCCGAAATTCCGACACATGGCATGACACAGGACAATATGTGATGTCACATATTTGTACTGTCTCACCCAGAGCCAACGCTTTTCATCAATATGGGCGATGAGACGATTATTTTTATTGAAATTGTTTTTATGTTTAATTAAAATTGTAATATTCTTACTTCTTAGATAATCTCGAATGTCAGCTGAAAGACGCCACCAATTCCATTCGTAATTAGAGACTAAAGTTTTTGTAGGCAAAACATTCCTAACTGACTATTATAATTGTTCATAAATTTCATTGAAACAGTAATTTTTGGTAGACACTGGATAGCTTAGTGAATAACTTGAATAATTAAACTTATTTCTGTGAAAACTACTTTGAAACTAAATAAAAAAATAAGATATTTCTAAATTTACTTTGCTTGAATTTAAAATTAACTGTACTTTTCTTCGTCGTATCGATAATTCTACAATTATACACGTTTTGACCAGAATTCAGCCACGTCAACAGCGTTTTCAATAGCCTCACAAAGGTCGTTCAGGGTACAGCAGCATTGCACATCAATCAATCAATCTTTTATTCAACACGTCTGTGACAAAACTTACGGTCACAAAAAATATATATGTTATATATAGTATTTATTCCACATAATTTAAGTTTCGCTAAGGGAGCTTTCTGATGGGACGGTGCCATTCAAATTATGTCGATAGGCGATATTGCTTACATATTTTCTAAGAAAATTTCAAGAGAAAATCGATCGAATTGCATCGCATTACGTCTATTTTCGCTTAGTAAAAATTGCTTAACAGTGTAATATAAATCGAATCGTGGCGGGCCATCAAGACGGTCGCTAAATCTGATTCACTTGGTGGAAGTTATATTTGGTTAATCTCAGGTTTGATACCACACACATTATTCTTCTTCCGAGGCAGTCGGTTAAAAAGTAAGCGGAGCGATCGCTTCGTCCTCATCCTAATTGATATCAATCAGTACTTACTTTACAATATAGTGATTTGCCACTATCGAAATAAGAGTAGCCTTCATCGTATAACTACCCCGACTCACGCTGGAACAAAACGCCTACCACTGAGGCTTTAGGGGATTTTCAAATTCTCATCGACGAAGACTCTATGTATAAGAGGGAGATGGATCAACGGGAAAGACTTGCCCGGAAATATAAATATAATTCATATACTGTATCATCTTTTTGTTATAGGCATTCTAATTGGATTGTAAATTAAATATAACATTTCAAATTGGTTTCATTTTTTATTTGAGTACTAATAAAAAAAATGGTTCTATGTTCTGACACGATGGTACTTGTTATAGCGCGAATTGGCGTCTTCCTTTTCTATGAGTTCCTCATCAATCAGCCGTTCGAAGTTACCAAGCGCTTCAGCGGAGGGGATCTTGTTCCACCTCGCGTCAGGAATGCCATCAGGCGGTACAACCACAGACACAATATTATCTATTAATTTGAATTTCAATATTCTATCACTATGAGTCGTTGATTGTAGAGACGGTGATGCATTCACCTCTACAAGCCAAGGCTTGAGAGTGTTGTCTATTATTATATCGTATCCGTAACATTCAAAGGAGTGGCGATCGTTAGCCATAACAGGAGCCACAGCTTTCAAAGAGTGAACAATAAGCCACTGCATTTTTGCAAACAATCTATTGGTTACAGAGCGCCCCCTAGTACCTTCCAAATACAAGCGGAAATATTCATTATAATAACGATGTTGAATGCCGTGGCATTTTATTTAAACTGTCAGAAAAAGGTTACTGCATGGAATTACTAAGTACTTAGGTGTATTTTTAAGTTTAATGCGCGATAATAGAGATAAACTGACCTAGTCAAGAGGGACCCTTGCGGCTATTACCTACCCGTTCTTATTATAATATGTATTTTATTCTAAACCTTATTTTAATTATTCCTTTTATAGTGATCGGTATTCAGTGCCAACTTAATTATGATGGACATCTCTTTAATCTACTTCGAAGCCCGACTTCGTAAACAAAATGGACTTGGAAACTGTCTTCAAATGCCAATTTAAGTTTGAAGTGCTTCCTAAATGTTACCAAACTTTGATGGAAAAAAAAACATCTCAATAGTCCCCTGACGACCCCTACTTTTTAAAAGTATTTTTATATAAATTTAGCAAGGCTTTATTTTCAAACCTTTATTACTTTCCAAATCTTGTCTAACACTGATTTTTCGTTCTAATCTTTAGATAAGTGAGGATAAACCTGTCTTACTACTAAAACCAAAGACTAAATTAAAATCGACGGTAATAAACTGGCAACTTAAATTAACCCACTATGTAGGTACTTATTTTAAGAAAACCATATATTTTTTTGAGTATAGCATAACATCACACCCATATTCCCGTAAGGGTTAGACAGAAGTGCACCTATAGTATCTAGGTACGCCCGCATTTTGCCAGTTATGTTAAGTTCTGTGTAATAGAGCCTTTTTCCGTCAATCGGGCATCAATCCAGTCTCCGAGCTGCTCTTGAGAAATTTCTGATGAAAAACTCAATAACTCTTTGCCCAACCCGGGCATCAACTCCAGGACCTCATGCTCAGTAGTACCTTGCGACCACCAGACTAACGAGGCAGTTAATACTAACTACGGTGTAGTTAGATGTGTGGAATATATTAAGAAAATGCTTCCTACAAATGTTCCAGTGAGAACCTTCGTTAGTCTTACAAATAAAATAGTCAACATAATTACAACGCAAAAAGAATCTGAACCTCATGAAATACCTACGTTAATGAACCAAAACTTACATAAAAAGATTTCTATTCAGTTTTTCTCCCAGATAAGCTTTCACGTGTCATTCATTACAGAGTCTACAAAAAGTCTCGTATAATTTCAAATCCTTGACCTCAGCGAAATAATAAATATTTTTCCATTTTTTTTTCTTTCTTTTAGATTTCCGTACCAAAGTGGTAAAAAGGAAAACATAGACTTGAAACTTTGTCTATCTATCTGATAGAGCTGATTATTTTAGGAACAGCTAATGCTAACAGCTGGAAATAAATAATAGTTATTTATAAATAAATAATGCTTGTCCACTCACATTAAAAATAATAAACCACCAACCCCGCCTTTCGCAAAGCAAGAAATATTAACTGAATCATAAATTTGATGGAGGTTCACGTTAGTACATATAAATTACAGGGCAAATAGATCGATGTCTCCAACTAGTACAGTTGTTTAGTATATAATCAGCAAAACTTAACAACCTTAATTTTGCTGTCACTAAAAAAATGTTTAATTTTAAAGTATAAATACCACGTTGCTACCTTTTATATTTATCGTCGTAAAGTATAAATACACTACTCTTTATCAAGATGCGGATACCCTCGGTAGCCGAGTCCGACTCGGTCTTTGCCGGGTATGTTTTTTTTCTTTTTTCTAAAGATGGAGTGGGATGAAAGTCTTTACAAATTGGGGCAATATCTAATGGATTGTGGGAACAGTCGAGGGTCCTCATGATTGTGAGGTAGTGGATGGAGTGTTGTTTCATTCGCTTGTCTGCACTTTCACACATGCAAATATAAAGGCGTTACGCATTATTTAGTATTTTATTTTATAAATGTATGCTTTGTTTCAATAAGAATTGTGTTTTTAATTGCTTGCTATGATGCTGTAGCTTAATCCACTAACTCCAGTGTCAAAAACGTTTCAGTGGTTTTTAGATTGTGTGTTTTAGACAGACTCGTCATATAAAATGAAAAAAAATTATGATAAAATGAGTCAAAACCACATAATCGACCACTGACACGTTTGCAAGTATTAAAGGAGCTTCGGCCCTAATTGTATCTAGAATAGCACAGAAATGCTTCTGCTATCTTTTAATCGGAATTAAAAAAGTTTATCCACAAAAAGAGAAGAATACTCGGGTAACGTTCGTTATAAGAATGGTTGTATCCAACATTGGAACTCTGCCCAATAAATGGCGATAAGCTCTTCCCGGTATCGCACAACATACCCAATACAGATAAGCTGTCCGTGACAGGTGTATTCTTCCCCTCGGTAGAAAATATCGCACATTTTATGTCGATATAGCCATATAAGTATGATAACTAAATTACATTCTGTACTCGTATATTAAATCAAAGAAAATCCCGTGATTAAAGGGTGGAGGACAGAAACGTGACACTTATGCCAAGTAAAACGGCGATATACGGGGAATCCATTATACATTAAGGCAGTTTAAATCAACCTGTTTCAAAAGGAACTATTTTTGTCTCACTTTGTGTCCAGGAATATTCCGTTCCTCCTTTGTGTTGATTGCAGTGTAAATTATAGATTTATACGTCATACAACGGAGTTGAATGACTTTATTTGTACGGCTTTATGGAGTCAGTTTTTGTTCTTAGGACGTCTTCGATAGGACGGTCAGGGCAGCAGTCTTGATAATATTTTTAGGCTTGGTAGAGTCTTTGACCATGAAAATAATAAAATCTAAAAATAAATGAAAAGTATAATTTGAGGAATGATTTAGCTTTTTTAAGTTTTATAAATATTTCCTTCCTAATTATACGAGTACACAGAAAATTATAAACTTCCAGTTATGAAAATCGAGAACATTAGATGGATACAAATTACCAATCTAACTGAATCCCCGCTGTGGAAAATCCCAAAACTATCAAAACATTAACGCAACACAAATGAAGATACCAATAAATTGAGTCATGTTAATATTATATTACATACCCAAAGGCCAAAGCGATCACGGCAGGCAAACATCGGCAAACTTTGAGCGATCCCAATTAGCGGTGCGACTCGATACCGAATCGAATCGATTAAAATATCGTTCATTTACCAATCGAGTCTTTGCGGAAATAGATATCTACTACTCAATAATTTACATCCTTCGAATACTGTGTTTTGGTTTATTTTTACGTCCCCTAATTGGTTTACGCGTATTGATTTCAGCCTATCTCCAATCGAGTTTTCGCCTATTCTGAAATCTGAATTGTAATTTTATACCTATATTGTGTCAAAATAATTTGTTATTTGAGTGGGCCTGTAGATACACGCACATATATATAGATGCATAAGAAGCTACTGTGGAAAGCGAGACGATCTTCACGTACCAGTGTTAGATAATTAAACTTGTTACAATTAATGTCAATTAATTTCATGTAAGATTGTTAAATAAGGCTATATGTATTTTATCTGAATAAGAATCCACCTATTTTAAATATGCAGGAGCCTGATTTTTCAATGTTTCGGTCCTAAAATAACTCCATTCGTTTCTTTAAAATATGTCAATAGAATCTACACACATAATGTGGGGAGTCTAAGTAGCACCTTACAGTTAAAAGCTTTCAAAAAGATCAAGAAATCTGTCATTACTTTTACATTTCTGCATTCAGTTTACATTTGGGAAGGTTAGTAAGTACCTAAGTATATTCATTTTAGCACCTCTCGCCTCACTGCCGTAAAACAAAGACAAACCGGTGCACCCGGTTTGTCTTTGTTTTACATGTCATGCATGTACATTATTATAGTATACGTGTTTTGCGAAATGAACAGATAAATTAGTTTTTCTCGACTTGAAGCTATCAAGCTAGATGGCTAGCGTTCGAATTTTATTGCAAACTAATCTTATTTTTATAGAAAGACACTTTCATCAGCAGTTTTTTCGAGATTTGACATTTTTGTGTTATCTTTTGCAGTTAAATATATCTTTTCACGAAATTTTATTATGATGGGGTTACTTTAAATTGTTGATGTTGATAATTTAGAAGCCAGTCATTTAAATAAGGCATATACCTACCGGATACCTTAAGAAAAATAGCGAAACATGAACAAATTCCAATTTTATTGATGTTGCGTACGGAAGAAAATAAAACAAAACTGAACCTCTCTCGTGTGTCCTTTGAAGGCTAACATAGGTATGATGGCCAAGAACGGCAATAGTGCAATCTATCACGTGAGGCATGAACTATTCAAGCGTAACGTAAAACCATCAAGTTTCGAGCGTCACTTCAGAATGATTAACGCTAAGTTAAATATATGTGCCAGCCGCGCAGCGATACTGAACATTTTGTATTCCCTTTTCAAGACAGCAAAAATTTTTAAGGGTCGCCAATTTGCTACATTTTATCTATATCGCAAAGTCAAGACTTCATGCGTAACTGTGATAAGAACGCGCCCACAAAAGATTTTCATTAAGAAAATTCATCAACACAAACGTAAGCGCGGCCTCAGTCACAATTATGAAAACGCACGGAAGTGAAGTAAAAATAAAACTTTATGTCGCACCCGACGAGTTTTATGTCTGTAAATGGGGAATTTGGTATACAGTGTATAGTAAGTGTATATGGCCTGGATCGTGACGGGTAACTCTCTTTGTAAAGTTATTACTGAACGCTAACGCAGACTATAAGACAGACAGAAGATAAATTTGTAATGTGTTTGAAATTGTTTCGTGAATTTACTCAAGCCGTTGTAACATAGTGTACATAACGCTGTACATTACTACTACAACTATAAATTTTAAATAAAAAAAAACAACCTAACTTAAAAAAATAAACAATTTAAAAATATAACTTACTAAGTAAATAACATAAATAAAACTACTAAAAATAATAAATCAACTATTTACATCCATTAGGTACTTAACTATACATACATAACTATAAAACTAAAATTGAACCGAGGTTGTAGTAGTGTAACAAACAAGTGATGCGGACAACCGCATTATTTTATATATACGGAGTAACGGGTTCCTCGTAGCGCCCGCCACCGGCCGCGAGCCGTGCCGGCGCGAGGGCGAGCGAGACGACACCACGGACAGTCCGCAGCCAAAGCTCTTGAGGCACGGACGCTGTCGCTCTGACTAATTTTTAAATCTTGCCTACCGTCATTAAAAAAAAAACGGAATAAAATACATTTTTTATCTATCTAAAACTGGATTGCTTCTCCATACTTTTAGATTAAAGTTTTAATTAATATAAGTGACTGTGATTCCCAAACTTGGGTAAGTTATGCACAATTTTGTATTAAGATGTCTAACGGCCGTTACCTACCTATTTTTATTGTATTATCTTGTATTAATTTTAAGGTACGCGCCCGTCTGAATATCGTAGTGTATTCCTATCCTGTGTGTAATGCTTTGCCTTTCTTTCACTATGTTCTTCTTAGTGTAATGCTTGTAACCGCCTCTGCTAGCGAACATGTACATAATCTATTTAGATTCACGCCTAGAATTCTTCCCGCCCTTATAAGCCCTAATTTGCCAATCTAGTTCTTGCCATGCATACCTAGCGTTTCCCGTGCTCCCCTATACCAGCAGATTACTGATGTGACCCTTGTCCCTAGGAATTACGTCACGGTTTTACTGACCGACACCGTATACCGGATCTGTCGCCTACATCACCTGCGTGGAGTGGCCGAGCTACGGGGACTACGCCTGAAGGACGGGAGCTCGCCAGGGAAGTGTGGAAGGCTAGACAAGTGCGCAAGACCTAGACAGAACCTTATTTTTTTTTCCTTCAATATACCCACATATTTATTAATTCTAAACCTAGTTTTATTAATCTCTTGTACACGTCCTATATACGTTACAATGGCGCCCAAAAACGTGGTTTAAGGTCTTTCGTACTTGCTTTGGTCATTTTAGTGGTTCTATGCGGTGGTGGTTTTCCTAGAAGTGTTTGTCTTTCTCCTAAATTTTTCAAAACCTTAAGTAACTTTGGTAATTAAATGTAATTACATAAACTTTTATAGTTTAATAACCGTAACTTCTATTATCTCTCATTGTAGTTATAAAAATTATAAAGTTGTTTGAATCAGAGTAACTTAGTGTGTTTCACCTGACTTCACCTGTTCATTATTTTATGTTTTGCTCTTTGTGTCTGTGTTCTTTCAAAAAATTGTAACAGAGCGGATTTTGCTTGGCTTTTGTGTGTAAATAATTGTGCATAGCCTGCCCAGTTTTTTATCACTACCTACATATAATTTTAAATATTTCAATATGGCAATGCCAATTAAATATCTGCTGCTCCAAAAGTCTGAGCTGATGTATGAGGTGGCTATCCGGGGAGAACTTCCTTCTGACAGCGTTGCTGGATTAAGACGTCAAGTCACTAAATTAACACAATTATATTCGTCCGAAGACATAGTAGATTCGGTTTATCAGTTTTTAGAGGATAGCAAAGGCTCTCAAGAGACGCTAGAGAAAGTCAAGACTAATCTTGATGCCTTAAAACTTTATTTTGATGAACCTCTTTTTAACAGGACTAAATCAATGTTACACCATTTAAACTATAGGCTTCAACGTATTGAAACACCGCAGGCGGTAGATGATTTAGCCAAATTAAATAAATTAAAGAAAAGTTACGAAGGGTATTATGAAATACTTTTGAGCCTTGATAAGTCAAAGGTCAAGGACCAGGAACAGGTCGCGTCTCCAGTTACTTCTGAGGAGGAATTGCCTGATAAATCTAATTTAGCCGGGATGAATATCGCCGTTTCATGTGATCGCGGGCTAGTAGGAGAACTGAATAAATTAAAGTATGACGGCAAATCTTGTGTCAGATCTTTTATACAAAAGGTTGAAGAATTCCGTATGACCAAAAATATAAACGAAAATAAAATACTAAGTTCGGCCACTGATATTTTCACTGGTGACGCACTACACTGGTACCGTAACATCGGGGGCAGTGTCGGTAGTTGGAACGAAGTACTGACTGCGTTGAAGGATGATTTTGATGTTCCCGACTACGACTATCGCATGGCCTCAGAAATTCGTCAGCGTACACAGGGCGAGGAAGAGAACATTACGATTTATATATCTATAATGCAAGGCATGTTTTCTAGGCTAAGTAAACGCTTAAAGGAAGACGAAAAACTTGAAATTATATTACATAATATTCGTCCTTCCTACTCTAGTATTATAGCTGCTAGCCCTAATATTAAATCACTTGAAGATTTAAAATTAATTTGTAAAAATTACGAACGTATTAAGGTTCGTTCAGAATTCTTCAAGGAACCACCTTCAGTTTCAGTAAATACTTTAGCTCCAGAATTTGGCTACCAGTCTTCAAAGCGTAAGTCGACGACTAGTAGCCAAGGTAATATTTACGCTCGTAGGTATGAAGGTGCTCACCAGCAGGGGTCGCACAGAGTCTCCGAAATTCAGGCTTCCGAGGCCGAAATTTCGCCTATATCTAAAGTTCCTTACTGTCACCGTTGCCGCGTTAACACGCATTCTTTGAGAGACTGCACGGCTGAGCGCAAAGTTTTTTGTTTTAAGTGTGGCATGAAGGAAGTTCGTACACCGGAGTGTCCAAACTGCAAACCAAAAAACAAAAAACTGAGAATTGTAGGACGCATGCGGTTACTCATACAGATAGCTCGGACTGGAATGATTGGCTCATGTGTCACGTTTATAGGACGTGTACAAGAGATTAATAAAACTAGGTTTAGAATTAATAAATATGTGGGTATATTGAAGGAAAAAAAAAAATAAGGTTCTGCCTAGGTCTTGCGCACTTGTCTAGCCTTCCACACTTCCCTGGCGAGCTCCCGTCCTTCAGGCGTAGTCCCCGTAGCTCGGCCACTCCACGCAGGTGATGTAGGCGACAGATCCGGTATACGGTGTCGGTCAGTAAAACCGTGACGTAATTCCTAGGGACAAGGGTCACATCAGTAATCTGCTGGTATAGGGGTGCACGGGAAACGCTAGGTATGCATGGCAAGAACTAGATTGGCAAATTAGGGCTTATAAGGGCGGGAAGAATTCTAGGCGTGAATCTAAATAGATTATGTACATGTTCGCTAGCAGAGGCGGTTACAAGCATTACACTAAGAAGAACATAGTGAAAGAAAGGCAAAGCATTACACACAGGATAGGAATACACTACGATATTCAGACGGGCGCGTACCTTAAAATTAATACAAGATAATACAATAAAAATAGGTAGGTAACGGCCGTTAGACATCTTAATACAAAATTGTGCATAACTTACCCAAGTTTGGGAATCACAGTCACTTATATTAATTAAAACTTTAATCTAAAAGTATGGAGAAGCAATCCAGTTTTAGATAGATAAAAAAATGTATTTTATTCCGTTTTTTTTTTTTTTTTTAAATTTATAGTTGTAGTAGTAATGTACAGCGTTATGTACACTATGTTACATTACCCCTCTCCCCAGAAAAAGGATTTCAACTTATTGAAATCCGCAAAGAGATATTTTGATAGGAACGTAAGTTTAGCTTACGACGGGTATATCCTAAGCTTGAGATCCTTGATATGCCAGACGCCAAGATCGCGACCATTCATGTCTTCCAAGACGTAAACTAATGGTGATCGTTTGACTTTTACGCGGCATTTTTGAAATTTAGGAGCCAACTTTTTACTAAAATGAGCATCTTTATCGCTCTGGAAGTAGCAACGCTTCCAAACGATATCGCCCACATTAAACTCTGCATGTTTTCGGCGCAAGTTGTAATGCTGTGTATTCTTTACATGAGCTTCCCACAAAGCAACCTGCACTTTGTCGAATATTGGCGATAATTGGCCCAGGTTTGCAGCATAAGCATCACGTGGTAGAAATATTAGGTCTGTTGGATCTGGATATTCGAGGTAATGAGAACCACAAACGACTAACTCTCTTCCGTGTACCAAGAAGGATGGAGTATACCCAGTGCTTTCATTAACTGAATTATTAATTGCGAATTGGATTTGTGGAAGGTTTAAGTCCCAAGATCTATGATCCCCATCTACGAAACTAGAAACAGCAGTTATTATTGTTTTGTTGTATCTTTCTACTGTATTAATTTGTGGAGTGTACTTCGGGGTGAAATGTATGTTGGGAATTTTGTATTTTTTGAAAAGTTTATCTAAATCTCGGCTAATAAACTGACTTCCATTATCAAGAATAATAGTTTGTGGAATTCCGTGAACGAGAAAGACATCGTCCTCAAGATGTTTAACTATCAAATTCGAGGTAGCTCGACGAAGTGGAAAAAGAAGGCAATATTTGGAAAAGCAGCAAGTCACAACGAAAATAAACTGATTTTGTTTCCGGGAAGAAGGCAACGGACCAACCAAGTCAATTGATAGAACTTGGAAGGGACGAGAAACGTCTTTAGGCCTACCCATTTTTCCGGAGACACCATGGGTAGAATGTTTATGAGCTAAACATGTTTCACAATTTGCGATGAATTGAACTACGCTAGAATACATACCGGGCCAATAAAAACGAAGTGTTAAGCGCTTATATGTCTTAAACACGCCGAAATGACCGGAAATAGATTGAGAGTGGCACTCAATTAAAATATGTCCTTGTTGTTCTTTTGGAATAACCCTCTTCCAAGCAAACTCAACCGTAAGGTCGACCTTAGTCTTCATGTACCTGTATAATACATTATTCTCCACCTTGTAGTTTGGGAAATTTATAGGATTAGCCTGACAACCCTGGAAGATCTTCAGGTACCAAGAATCCTGAGTATCAGGTACTGGAGCAGTGGAAACATCAGCGTTTGAAATTGCCTCAACAGGAACACTTCTAGATAGGGCGTCTGGGACAACATTATCTTTACCACGGCGGTGTCTTATTTCAAAATTGAAAGAAGAAAGGCGAACGCCCCACCTTGCTAGCCGACCGGTCGGATTAGTGAGAGACATAAACCACTTAAGAGAAGAATGGTCCGTATAGACTAAAAAGGTTTTGTCGGTCTCAAGGTAACAGCGCCAGTATTCTAGAGCAGTAAGAACTGCAAGTGCCCCACGTTGGGCGCCATTGTCACGTTTATAGGACGTGTACAAGAGATTAATAAAACTAGGTTTAGAATTAATAAATATGTGGGTATATTGAAGGAAAAAAAAAATAAGGTTCTGCCTAGGTCTTGCGCACTTGTCTAGCCTTCCACACTTCCCTGGCGAGCTCCCGTCCTTCAGGCGTAGTCCCCGTAGCTCGGCCACTCCACGCAGGTGATGTAGGCGACAGATCCGGTATACGGTGTCGGTCAGTAAAACCGTGACGTAATTCCTAGGGACAAGGGTCACATCAGTAATCTGCTGGTATAGGGGTGCACGGGAAACGCTAGGTATGCATGGCAAGAACTAGATTGGCAAATTAGGGCTTATAAGGGCGGGAAGAATTCTAGGCGTGAATCTAAATAGATTATGTACATGTTCGCTAGCAGAGGCGGTTACAAGCATTACACTAAGAAGAACATAGTGAAAGAAAGGCAAAGCATTACACACAGGATAGGAATACACTACGATATTCAGACGGGCGCGTACCTTAAAATTAATACAAGATAATACAATAAAAATAGGTAGGTAACGGCCGTTAGACATCTTAATACAAAATTGTGCATAACTTACCCAAGTTTGGGAATCACAGTCACTTATATTAATTAAAACTTTAATCTAAAAGTATGGAGAAGCAATCCAGTTTTAGATAGATAAAAAAATGTATTTTATTCCGTTTTTTTTTTTTTTTTAAATTTATAGTTGTAGTAGTAATGTACAGCGTTATGTACACTATGTTACACATGTTTGTTAAAAACTTCTTTTCTAGAAAAGATATTTCTACAATTTTCAATGTCAAACCGAGTAACGACCCTAGGCCTTATGCAAAAGTGGGAATCAATAAAGATTTATTTTTATATGGTTTGTTGGATTCTGGTTCCGCCGTCACTATCCTAGGTAAGAACTCTCATGAACTGTTGATAAACCTAGGTTTGATTTTATGCAACGATGAGAGGATAATTGTTACTGCAGCAGGAGGTCAGAGGATAACATCCCTTGGTTATATTCTTCTACCCTTGACCTTCGAAAACAGGTTTTCTATTATCAAGGCGCATGTTATACCAGCGATCGAAACCGTTTTAAACCTAGGAATCGATTTTTGGAACACTTTTAACCTGTGCCCTAAGTATTTATCAGAGGAAGAAAACTTATTCTTAACCGACCCCGGGCTCTTGGAAATTTCAAAGTCATCTTCTCAGCACCTATGTGGCTATGACGTATTGAACCCTTCTCAAAAACTGTTAGCTGACAGCGTGGTAGATCTTTTCAAAGACATTTCGTACACAGAGAGAGGCTTAGGTCGTACTAACGTCATTAAACATCGTATAGATACTGGTAATGCTGAACCTATCCGTCAGCGATATTACCGCATGTCACCAGAAAAGCAACGTATTGTTGCTGAACAGGTTGATGAGATGTTGGCGCTAGATGTTATTGAACCATGTGAGAGTCCATGGTCTTCTCCAGTACTAGTCGTGGGCAAGAAGGATGGAAAGCCTCGCTTCTGCTTAGACAGCCGTAAATTGAACGCTGTAACAAAGAAAGACGCATATAAACTGCCATATGTGTCTGAAATTTTAGATAATCTGAAGGATGCGCGTTATCTTTCCAGCATAGATTTGTCCAAAGCATTTTGGCAGATATTAATCGACGAAAAAGACAGAGAGAAGACGGCCTTTTATGTTCCTGGTCGAGGAACTTTTATGTTTAAGGTCACAGCTTTTGGACTTACCAATGCTCCTGCTACGCAGCAAAGACTTGTCGATCTTTTATTCGGGCCTGAATTTGAACTCAAAGTCTTTGCATACTTAGATGATGTAATTATCATAAGCAAAACTTTTGAGGAACACGTAGAACTGCTTCAGAAAGTTTACCAAAAACTACAATCGGCTAATCTCACTGTCAATCTAGACAAGTGTCACTTTTTCCGAAGTCAGCTACGGTATCTTGGCTACATAGTGGATGCTCATGGCTTAAGGACTGACCCAGATAAGGTCAAAGCCATATTAGACTTTCCCGCTCCTGTCAATAGAAAGGAGGTTAAGCGTTTTTTGGGTACCGCGTCGTGGTATAGGCGTTTTATTCCACAATTTAGTACTGTAGCAGGTCCTTTAAATAAGCTAACTTCTAATAAAAAGAACGCCCCTGCATTTCAGTGGACCCCTGAGGCTGACAAGGCTTTCCTAGAATTAAAGACTAAACTAGTTCAAGCACCTGTCCTTGCTTGCCCTGACTTTAACCTTCCTTTTGAAGTGCACACTGACGCTAGTAATTACGGTATCGGTGCGATGTTGGCTCAAACAATTGATGGTGTGGAACATCCAATTGCGTACATGAGCCGTTCTTTAAGTAAACCTGAGAGAAACTACAGCACAACAGAACGGGAGGCACTTGCAGTTCTTACTGCTCTAGAATACTGGCGCTGTTACCTTGAGACCGACAAAACCTTTTTAGTCTATACGGACCATTCTTCTCTTAAGTGGTTTATGTCTCTCACTAATCCGACCGGTCGGCTAGCAAGGTGGGGCGTTCGCCTTTCTTCTTTCAATTTTGAAATAAGACACCGCCGTGGTAAAGATAATGTTGTCCCAGACGCCCAATCTAGAAGTGTTCCTGTTGAGGCAATTTCAAACGCTGATGTTTCCACTGCTCCAGTACCTGATACTCAGGATTCTTGGTACCTGAAGATCTTCCAGGGTTGTCAGGCTAATCCTATAAATTTCCCAAACTACAAGGTGGAGAATAATGTATTATACAGGTACATGAAGACTAAGGTCGACCTTACGGTTGAGTTTGCTTGGAAGAGGGTTATTCCAAAAGAACAACAAGGACATATTTTAATTGAGTGCCACTCTCAATCTATTTCCGGTCATTTCGGCGTGTTTAAGACATATAAGCGCTTAACACTTCGTTTTTATTGGCCCGGTATGTATTCTAGCGTAGTTCAATTCATCGCAAATTGTGAAACATGTTTAGCTCATAAACATTCTACCCATGGTGTCTCCGGAAAAATGGGTAGGCCTAAAGACGTTTCTCGTCCCTTCCAAGTTCTATCAATTGACTTGGTTGGTCCGTTGCCTTCTTCCCGGAAACAAAATCAGTTTATTTTCGTTGTGACTTGCTGCTTTTCCAAATATTGCCTTCTTTTTCCACTTCGTCGAGCTACCTCGAATTTGATAGTTAAACATCTTGAGGACGATGTCTTTCTCGTTCACGGAATTCCACAAACTATTATTCTTGATAATGGAAGTCAGTTTATTAGCCGAGATTTAGATAAACTTTTCAAAAAATACAAAATTCCCAACATACATTTCACCCCGAAGTACACTCCACAAATTAATACAGTAGAAAGATACAACAAAACAATAATAACTGCTGTTTCTAGTTTCGTAGATGGGGATCATAGATCTTGGGACTTAAACCTTCCACAAATCCAATTCGCAATTAATAATTCAGTTAATGAAAGCACTGGGTATACTCCATCCTTCTTGGTACACGGAAGAGAGTTAGTCGTTTGTGGTTCTCATTACCTCGAATATCCAGATCCAACAGACCTAATATTTCTATTTCACGTGATGCTTATGCTGCAAACCTGGGCCAATTATCGCCAATATTCGACAAAGTGCAGGTTGCTTTGTGGGAAGCTCATGTAAAGAATACACAGCATTACAACTTGCGCCGAAAACATGCAGAGTTTAATGTGGGCGATATCGTTTGGAAGCGTTGCTACTTCCAGAGCGATAAAGATGCTCATTTTAGTAAAAAGTTGGCTCCTAAATTTCAAAAATGCCGCGTAAAAGTCAAACGATCACCATTAGTTTACGTCTTGGAAGACATGAATGGTCGCGATCTTGGCGTCTGGCATATCAAGGATCTCAAGCTTAGGATATACCCGTCGTAAGCTAAACTTACGTTCCTATCAAAATATCTCTTTGCGGATTTCAATAAGTTGAAATCCTTTTTCTGGGGAGAGGGGTAATGTAACATAGTGTACATAACGCTGTACATTACTACTACAACTATAAATTTTAAATAAAAAAAACAACCTAACTTAAAAAAAATAAACAATTTAAAAATATAACTTACTAAGTAAATAACATAAATAAAACTACTAAAAATAATAAATCAACTATTTACATCCATTAGGTACTTAACTATACATACATAACTATAAAACTAAAATTGAACCGAGGTTGTAGTAGTGTAACAAACAAGTGATGCGGACAACCGCATTATTTTATATATACGGAGTAACGGGTTCCTCGTAGCGCCCGCCACCGGCCGCGAGCCGTGCCGGCGCGAGGGCGAGCGAGACGACACCACGGACAGTCCGCAGCCAAAGCTCTTGAGGCACGGACGCTGTCGCTCTGACTAATTTTTAAATCTTGCCTACCGTCATTAAAAAAAAAACGGAATAAAATACATTTTTTATCTATCTAAAACTGGATTGCTTCTCCATACTTTTAGATTAAAGTTTTAATTAATATAAGTGACTGTGATTCCCAAACTTGGGTAAGTTATGCACAATTTTGTATTAAGATGTCTAACGGCCGTTACCTACCTATTTTTATTGTATTATCTTGTATTAATTTTAAGGTACGCGCCCGTCTGAATATCGTAGTGTATTCCTATCCTGTGTGTAATGCTTTGCCTTTCTTTCACTATGTTCTTCTTAGTGTAATGCTTGTAACCGCCTCTGCTAGCGAACATGTACATAATCTATTTAGATTCACGCCTAGAATTCTTCCCGCCCTTATAAGCCCTAATTTGCCAATCTAGTTCTTGCCATGCATACCTAGCGTTTCCCGTGCTCCCCTATACCAGCAGATTACTGATGTGACCCTTGTCCCTAGGAATTACGTCACGGTTTTACTGACCGACACCGTATACCGGATCTGTCGCCTACATCACCTGCGTGGAGTGGCCGAGCTACGGGGACTACGCCTGAAGGACGGGAGCTCGCCAGGGAAGTGTGGAAGGCTAGACAAGTGCGCAAGACCTAGGCAGAACCTTATTTTTTTTTCCTTCAATATACCCACATATTTATTAATTCTAAACCTAGTTTTATTAATCTCTTGTACACGTCCTATATACGTTACACCGTGCTACTGTTATTGCTGTGGTGTTTTTATGATGTAAAGTCAAGTATTGTGTTAAAAAAAAACAATTTAGTGTACTTAGCGTCTATATGATGCATAGAACTTTAGATAGATACAAAAGTAAATAACAAAGTTGAGCAAACAACAATAACAAACTTTTTAATATACTCCATGTGCAACATTTCTAGCTTCACAGTAATTCTAACATAAATCCCCGTAGTTATTTACAGATTCAACCATATCAAGACACCCGGCAGCATGTCAAGCCAAGTTCAAGTTAACAGAATGGCGAGCGGTACGGTGTGTTATATTACACGAACCATATGGAGCCACTTTTGACCCCCTCTTAACTCAAAAAGTTTTTCACATAAACATGTCAAATTCGGATCATATATTGAGACCTGCGTGATACATTATGTGCTGCAAATTTCATAAACACACCTCAATCAGTAACTTATATATTAACGTCCAAAAATCATTTTTATCACTGACTGACCTATAGACCAAAACTCTAACCCAGTGCCAGACCTAGTAAGTTCAAATATGGCATCCACATACGTAGCTGGGTGAAGACAAAGGAATAAATTAGAAACTAGTAAATATTTACCATTTTATTATAATTTTTCAATTAATTGATTCTTTTAGGAACTTACTTATAATGCTTGTAATGTCATAATCAGCAATCAAAATTGATGACAGCCGCTCTTTATGTGGATTTTAAGGTCTTCACGTGAATATATAACAAGTGGAATACCACCATTAATTATTATTGAAATCCAAACATATCAGTTTTAGTATTTATAAACTACTTATAACTAAGAGTATAGTCGACTTTCGTATTTATTATGTAATTAACTGGGATTTAGTATTAATTATACTTTCAATATTTAGCGCACATCAATAGTGTAAGATAGTTAGTGTAAGATCATTACTTATAAATATTAATTATAATATGTATAAGTACCTACTAATAGGTACTAGGTTACTTCTAGGCAAGCGTGTTACACCGTCGACCACATCATCGCTTACCATCAGGTGAGATAGTGGTCAAGCGCGAGACAATATATTATAATATAAATAGAAAAAAAATATGCACAAAAAGTAATTATATCCCATCATAAACATAAATGTGAAAAAGGGAACCAAGTTGCCGACAAAATAATTGAGATCTAAATGTCAAGTTCTGTATCCTGAAATGTATTAACAAGAACATAAGACATTCTATAATAAATTTAAAAACACAATTTCTTGCTTTTTTGTTACAACAATATTTGCTATTTTAAAATATTACTTCTTAAATTTGATAAGTCGAATTATTTACATAAAGCAGATGACTTAGGATAAATTAGAGAAGTTATAAAGATTGAATAGGTTTCTTCTAGGCAAGCGTGCTTCATCGTCGACCACTTCATCGCTTACCATCAGGTGAGATAGTGATCAAGCGCAAGCCTATATCAAATAAAAAATAAATAAAAAATTACCTATGAAAATATACTAAATAATAAACTTAAAAACTACTCGTCAGATATTTATATGAGACCACATGAGAATTACCAGCTTTCAAATAGAAAAATAATCATCGAAATCGGTTCATAATCGGTGGAGTAATCGCGTAACAAACAGTCAGTACAAAAACATACAGTCGACTTGAGAACCTAGTCTCCTTTTTAAAGTCGGTTGAAAAAAAGGTGTAATGTCGTGACTCTTTTGTCGTGGTCTTCGCGGATAACTTTTATAGAAAGTTACCGCGGCCCTGGCACAAGTAACTGAAGGAACAGGGGTGATTTGCCCTCCCGCTTCACCCAAAACGGAAGAAGTCATTGGATTATTTCAAAACCCAAAAAAAACAATGATCGGTCGTGGTCAACTGTCAAGAGATTGTCAGTGACTTTACTATATCCAGAATAACTCGTACCTACTTTTGTATAAAATGATTGATGACAGGGCTGATTAGCCAAGCCGCACCGGCCGTTCATTTCGCCACTCTTAGTATTAAAATGCACCCTATCAACAGGCTGATATTATTAAACAAAAGGTTGGAATATATAAATTGCATTTATTATGCGTAGATACCCTCGCAAAGTCAATGATTACATTGACTAATTTCGTTATTTAAATAATTCAAAGAGTTGACGTTTTATCGGCAGTTTTATTGAGTTACCTCAACTAAACTGGTTGTCGTCATTTATCAGCCGACTCAATTCCAAAAGGACGTTTAATTTTGAAATTTTCAAGTTGTTCTCAAGTTATAAGAAAACATGAGTCAGCCTATCGTTCCGTGAGTCGTAAATGATGACAATAGGAAACGGCTATTGTTGAAGTATTAACTAATGGAAACAATGGCACAACTCCTTTGCTATATTACAATAATTATATCTATGTCTGAGGAGATTTGGATGGCTATAGCAATTCTGCTTAACCCTTTACGGATCATTAGCGTGATGTTATGTAAGCCCAAAATACCAGTAAAGGCAGAGTGAAAGGTGCCCACAGTAATACAAATAATTCACCGAAACGATTCGACTAGGTGGCGTAATGTAGCCGCGTAGCGCGTGGTTATCACATCACTAGAGAGCTACGAATGCCTACGGCGTAGCGGTTGCTACTCGGCAAATGTAACATGACGTAATTGCCATGCGTTTTTTAGTGAACAACATTCATTATGAACATTTCGTTTTAGTTGATTCATTCATTTTTTTGTGTAGAGCTCGTAATATCATTGCTCGTAGCTCGTAAACGTATTTCGTAGTATTTTAAACGGCCGTAATTAAATTGGGTGGGAAATTTATTGCACTAGCCATTAACCTCGGTTTCGCTCATGTGACCGTCTGGCTCGAACTGAAATATTTTAGCTCGTAGATTAAAATTCGAATAAATGTGGGCCTATTCGGATTTAAGGCCTTTTTATGTTTTAATGAATAAATTAAACTTTCCCTTTGGTTTCTTTCTATATACTTTGTAAATGTGGTTTGTGATTCATTTGCTTTTTGAGATTTCTGTCAGCCTGCTTAGGTCTCTTGTAACCTCTAGGGTGCAATGGATCAAGGTCTTCATTACCAATACTTTCATTGAATTTTCACTTTATCTTAAGAGAGGCGGTGGAGTAGATCATGAATTTATTATTGGTACACTAGTTAGGAAAATACGTGAGTTCTAACTGAAATTGTAGTAAATAGTTTTTCCTAAGGAAGTCTTACCTCCTTAGTTCTATCTAAAACTAAACTACTCTACAAACTTTTATTTTAATTGCTTAGATGCAACTAGCTTCTACCAGCCGCTTCGCTGGCGTGAAAGTAGAGAATTATCCCGAAGAAACATTTTCCCGGGATAAAAATTCTGACTAAAATCTATCGCTGTGCCAAATTTTTATCCAGATCCGTCCATTCGTTTGAGCGTGAAGAAGTAACAAACATACAAAACACACACTCACAAACTTTCGCCTTTATAATATTATTGTGATGTAGACTTTAAAATCAAGGTTGTAACTGCTTGGGTAGTAGGTGGAGGATGTGCATAAAATACTGCTAAAACTATTTGGTACACATCCCTCCCCCGAATTCACAGTCCATCCGCGATGGAGGCGTCACATACTCATTCCGTTTGAATGTCCAAAAATAAACTCAGTGACAGAAGACCATCGTACGCGGACCCTTAGCTTCTGCGACAAGCGTCCACCTAACGTAGCGGTTGAACGTAAATGCAGATTAATCATCATAATTATTTCTGTCGAAAGACGACTGCTGTTCATAAACTCTCCCAAGTTCAGTCGCCACATCGACCGAATGACGCAGCAGTGGAAAGCCTTCCACTCAGTGGATCGATGACCTGGTTAAGGCTGTGGATGGCATCCTCTGGTTGCGGGGCGCATATATATTAAAAATATTACACAATATAATTAACCAATATAATATCCCACGTAACCTGATAACCGGTAAAGCCGCACAGTCGCAATTAATAGTTGCAGCACACTCATAAATTTAACCACTGTCTGCTCCAAAGAGCTCATTAAACCCTCTTCCAGCTCGCGATACTAAGTAGTTCCTAGGGCATATTAAACGTGAACTTTGATAACAGTTTGAAAGTTTGGAAATGCTATATAATAAGTTAGCTTCAACGACTGGCTCTAAGATTAACCTTAAGAATGTTCAGGAAAACTATTAATAGATTTTAGTTATAACTACGAGGTTTCGGCTTAAATTATTATGGAATGTTGGATTTTAAATTCTTTTGTTTAGTTTGAAATGGGTCCCCTACTGCAGCATAAGGCCCTTATACCACCGCCGACGAGTAAGCGCTTAGCTATCGACTATTTTGTCACTGAAGAAACTTCCAAAAGATATAAGATTCCGTGTCAATAAAAGAGACGGATAGTAATAGTTGATCGCTGGCTGTTCACACTGCCGACAAGAGGTAACAAAGTTATACTCGCTCAGCGATACTCGTTCAGCGATGCTCGTTTGGTTGTCAGTCAGAATACACGCCGAGAGAAAAACCAGCAATCATTTCTACCTACAGTGCGGCCGCCCGGAGCGAGTGGTGCGGGTAATCGCCCCGCCCGTCGCACAAGAGTACTCGGAACTACACACTCGCTACTCGTTTTTATTTTCTAGTTTTACTCTACTACTTGCTGATTGTCGGCGGTGGGACAAGCGCCTAAGTTACAAGAGCTCGTGACTTAATAATAACAACCACTCGAATCGATCTTTATGATTAAGGTTCCCCTAGTCGACTGCACGAACTATTTTGCACGCGGGGTTAAAATGCATTCTATCTCATCCAAAAAAACGTGCAAAAGAGATGCTGTGATGAGCAGTAAGATGCTAGTTTGCGTATGAATTAGCACTTTT
The DNA here is from genome assembly GCA_945859665.1 of Anorthoa munda. Taxonomy (NCBI): domain Eukaryota; kingdom Metazoa; phylum Arthropoda; class Insecta; order Lepidoptera; family Noctuidae; genus Anorthoa; species Anorthoa munda. The sequence continues at coordinate 7,098,031 of OX243913.1, read as the reverse complement.
GCAAGCGAAATGGATGATGATTTGGAACGAAAACGAGCACGCGAAATTTTATGAACAGACCTTTGGGAGTCTAAATTTCATGAAAAAGCTACTAAATATATATTTTCAAAATAAAATTATTTGCATTGTTGAACTACTAATTTATCCTTGTATGGAGGCCGATTTTCAATTTTCCTTCTTCTTATGGTATTTATTTCCGCCTAAAGATGCGTTAAAATTAGTGTTGAAATATGGAACTTTCGACGCTCATACCTTTCAAATATATATTTTTGTTACTTTTTTTTTCATACAGGGCTATTTACAAATGAGACAAATTGATATCATTTTTTATTTTGAACGTACATCGTCAAACGTTTGTATGGAATTGAATTCAGGACTGTAACGATGATGAAGATAAAAAGTGTGATGAGATCGCTCAGCAGTCACCTTCGCAACCATTAGCCCAACGAGGAAAACTCATCAATAAATCAGATACCTACTTGATAAATTGCAAGGGAAAAAGTGAAAAGTTACAGTATAATTCTCCCTTCCCAATCATTGAAAAAGCCCCAGTCACAACAACCTATGAATAGCGGATTTGATTCCCGTGATCACGTACGATGGAAAGGAACATCCCTGCTCCTACTGTCACCAAAAGCAAAAGGGGCACATCTGCCAAAACAGAAGAGATCCAAAATGTTTAATATATGTACATATATTCGATGAAACTAGACATTTCACTAGTAGTACCTGGGTGACCGAGCTCTGCTCAGGTGAAAGTAGAGATATTTTTTTGAGTTTAAGATTTTTACCAATAGGAGACCTAAGTAGGTTTATTTTTCGCCCCCGAAAACCCCTATATTGGCAATTTTATCGAGAACGTGATTATAAATATATTTACAAATATTGCTCGTTTAATAGTATAGGATAACTCGAAAACGGAAGCTCATAGATAGATATGAAAATATTAGGTACTAGATGCGCCTTGTAACGGACGCTGCAGCAATAGAAGACTTCCCACAATTCGTATCGATGATCTGAAGGCCGATTTCATTCCAATAGCATTATCATTAAAAAGGCATAACATCAAAAATTACGGAATGCGATTGGACCATATTTGACGTTTTGCAATTTTTATGATACGACGATTAGAAAGTAATCGGTTTATAATTAGGAGAGTTGGACTCCAAGTCAAGACTGTGGCATCCGCAGTCTTGACTTGGAGTATAGAATAGGGGAAGCCGAATAGGGGACGCACAGGTTCGGTAGTGTGACGGCACTTAGGGGAGATCTATGTTCAGCATTGGACCCTCTTTCAGCTAAAATAAAAAATGCGCCTTGCTGTCATGACTTCTTCGTAAAAAGTCAATATTGCTGAAAAGAACAGATGTGTCCTTTTTCTCAGCATCGCCCTCGACTTGCAGTACATTCGAAATTTGTAGGCTAGGGACGATGCCTTCAATTGAGTGAAATTTCCGCCAATTCCCTTTCACCGTTTACCTTCGGAATGACGGAACATGTAGTTTAGGACTGTCATAGTAATATTGATGACAAGGTGTGTGACAGGCAGTTTACTTCCTTATTTCCTTGCAAAAAGGTAAAGGTAAAAGTAAAATTTAGAAAGACTCGTCTAGCGAAGTATGTATAGGTATAATAACATTTTGGTATGTATACTTACAGCCTGTTACTATGTGCGAATAATATTAGATTTGTTCTTAACGAATTATTTTTTTACACAAGACTTCAACCGGCTAAGCTACGAAAAAAATACCTATCTTATCTTACTAATATTATAAATGTGAAAGTTTGGATGGATGTGTGTATGGAATTGTGGAGGTAAGTTTGTTACTCAATCACCCCAGAACGGCTGAACGGATCTGGATGAAATTTGCCATACAGATACATTATTATCTGGAATAGCTTATGTGCTTTTTATCCCGATATAATGTTCCCTTGGGATAATAAAACACTTGTCACGCGGGTGAAACCGCTGGCAGAAGCTAGTACCACACAAGTCAAGTTAGTCCAGGAGGATAAGATATTTTCTGTGAGAAAAATCCAATGAAGAATTTTCATTGGGTTAATCTTTAGGTATTAGAAATTATGTGTGTAAATTCCATTGCGCTAACATGTGCGAAAAAAAAAACCAAAGTCTGACAGGATTTTTGCCCAGATTGGCTTTCCTGGGCTTTTGTAATTTCAGTCTGACAAAACAATTATTTTTCGTTTGTTAATTTTGCCTTTCAAAAACTATAATGTTACTGTAGAATGCTATTATTATTCTATTGCCCAAAGGATTACCAAAAAACACAATGCATAGAATACCTCGTATCATATTGTTGGAGTACAATACGGTCTTATAGAACTGAAACGCCACTGCACCAGTATAGCGCGATCATAAAATATTTTCTTTCTCATACCTAATCCTATAAGTAAAGTTACAGTTCACCGTTTTTGCTTGAAAGATTTTCTCGAACGCGTTTTGTTTTTGTTAGAATATTCTTTCACGGGGTATAATGTAAGGGTGTGATCTTATTTAAAAAAATGCTTCTGTCCGTGTAAATGCTCAGCTTTATACAATGAATTGCTAGCCTGTGTTCACAAAAATTAATTTGTATTTACCATACAATGTTATCCGATGACCTGGAGAAGGTTGCGGGGATCCGCTGGATACGAGATGCACGGAACCGATCAATGTGGCGACGCTTGGGGGAGGCCTATGTCCAGCAGTGGACGTCTTTCGGCTGATATGTTGATACAATGTTGTCATCAGCTGACCAAAAGTATGGGAGATACATTTTTATTCGACAATTTTTTCGTCGACCACATCATCACTTACCATCAGGTGAGATAGTGGTCAAGCGCAAGCCTATCAATAAAAAATAAAAAATAAATTTTGACTATGACTTTCTTGAAGAAAGCGGTTCATTTACATAGGTAGAAGCAGTTTTTGAAATATGATTACCTATTTTCGTTACACTCTGAACAGTGTAGTAAATAGAATAAGCGAGCAAGCTGACAGTTTTACACATTACAACTGACACTAAACCGGGGAACTATAGACTGACTGGTTCTGTAAAGTGTCTAGGATAGGATAAGATAGACAGACCCCCTCTTTCGCACTTAGACTTCCATTTGGTCCGTTGTGAGTGCAGCCGGGTGAGCATGTGAGTCACGCATTTTATCACAGTTTTTGCTCCCAAAATGTGATAAAAAAATTGTGATTCAAGCCTGTCACAGTAGGCCATGCTTGCCTGGCAGGTCTCCTCTCAAAGTCAAAGTCAAAGTCAAATATATATATTTCAACTAGGCCAATAAGCGGCACTTTTGAACGTCAAACAATAATAAATCTAAATTAAAAATGTAAAAGAAATAAAAAATTATTCTACCGTGCATTCGGAAAAGTAGCTTGTTATGGAGAAGAAAGCACAAGAAACTTAGAGAACTAGGACTTAGAGACAGGAAAAATAGGTTTTTTACAATGTTTACTTATATACATACATTAATAAATTCATATATGTGAGGATGATGAACCCAAAATTTCATTATTATTCATTAATTTGATAAATAGGAACATGGTTGTCACATACTTACAAATATTGCAAACATAGGTAAAACACCTAATTCAACAACAAACAACAACGGAACAGTGTGTGAGTCAAATAGTGAAAAAAAAAATAAGAATACAATAACTATGAACAGGCATATAAATTAGCAAATTTGATTTTGACCACACTAAAGACTGCCCTATGGAGCGGGACCAGCATGTTACCAAGCATTCTTATCTTGAATATAATCATCTAATTTGTAAATCTCTGTGAAAGGGAATGGGTCGTAATCCACCACGTGGACCAAGGTCGGGTGGTGGATACCACATGTCCTCAAATTTCTGGTTCCGAGACATGCCAGTTTCCTCACGATGTTTTCCTTTACCGTTTTGAGAGCAGTGGTGATGAAATAATGTACACAAAGTAAAGCGCGTGGTTTCGAACCCACAACCTACAATTTCTAAAAAAAACTGAATAAAAATCGGCGCTATGGCACCAGACAGATACACAAACACACAGGTGCACTCGTCAAACTTATAACACCCTTTTTTCCGTCGAGAATAAAAAACTAAGCATTAATTGTTATTTATTGCTTTAATTTTAATGTCATCTTTGGAGTTATCTATATTTGAAGTCAGAAAAAAGTGATTTTAGGAATGTAAATGTATATTTTTTATAAAATTTGTTTTTATATACTGTCCTGGCGTTTCCTGCCTACTGTTGCATCCCTAACTTTTTCCATGTTTTTTTGTCGACCACTCTCTAGTGTCTGAAAAGTTCTGGCCTAATTTGTGGCGGTATGTTTTTTGCATTAATAAATAATGTGCTTTAGAGGCGCGGTTAAACTGAGTTAATTTATATTCGAGGCAAGCACACCTGAGTTGTAAATGTTGATTAACTTTTTTAAATGTTAGATAATAGAGTGAAAATGTTTTATATTTTGAGTCATTCATTTTATTTTATAGCTTTAGTTTTTCTTCACCGTTTTGCACTAAATTCAGTAAACTAACCACAGAAATTAACGTTTCATTCACCAGCAGATTCCCTCAAATATTTAATAAAGCCCTCACAAAGAAGGGAATTCCTAAACAATGTCAAACAACAGCCAAATCCCATCCTATCAAATATTAAAAAATACGGTAGAAATCTCAAAGCTTGGCAGCACTTGTTACAATTTACCCTGGGTTCCAACTAAGCAATCCTTTAAGTCGTAGAGTGTACTACATAAGTTGTACATTGGGCGCACGGTTGGCGCAGTGGTTGAGCGATTGACTGCTGCGCTGCGTGTCGCGGGTTCGATTCCCGCACGGAACAAATATTTGTATGACCTACAGATAGTTGTTTCGGCTCTGGGTGTTTGTGTATGTGAGTTTATATGTTTGTAAACGCACCCACGATACAGGAAGAAATTCCTAGTGTGGGGCAACGTTTTTTTAAAAGAAAAAAAAAAAAAAAAAAAAAAAAAAAAAAAAGAAAAGAATGTGCACATAGAGGTACACAGAATACATAAATATGAATTTTACAGAACGCCAGCTCTATAAAGCCAGCGAAAACAGGCGCACCCACACGTAGAACTAAGGCTATATACAAAGTGCTTTCCATCAGCGATGGCGATGTTTAAAATGCTAAAATTTAACGTATTGGTAATCTTATAGATTTTTGACATTTCTCTATCGCTATCTTGTCGTATTCTTTGATGTATTGTCACTTGTCTAAAGTCTCAGGGCCATTGAACTACACAAACGTATAGCGTTCTCAAACAAATAACAGTCGGGAGAGCGCTAACAATCATTGTATGTAGACGCATGTTTATGTATGCGTGCATTTTCAGTTGTCGTTGTAAGGAGGTAGCCTTATGTGCCTATTAATTCTATGGCAGTAACCTGCGATATTTGACAGGGAAAAGTATGCAGCATGCATAGGAGGTGAAAGCGCTGTCGTATATATTAGTCGGTTAGGCTAAGTTTAGAGGACGAGCGCTTGATGTGCTTTAAAGACGACGATATCATTTCAATTAAATATGCGTTGATTTGAACGTTTTATGGAGTATATTAAGGTATATCGAGTATGTTTTAAAAGGCACTTGAATATGATTGGCAAGACATGTTATACTGAGCTATGTCATAATTTAGCACTCTGCGATACATAAAATTATGCATTCAGTGAAAGAATTTTCATCAATGGATCAAGTAAATCCATCGAATACCCTAAATTTATTTTATTTTAATTTAATAATAATTATTTTTTGAAGTGAATATACAACTAAACATTCTGTGAATATTTCAAGCATCTACCTGTTGCCGTTATTATTTATAAAAAAATCACGTTTGTTGTATGGGAGCCTCCCTTAAATATTTATTTTATACTGTTTTTAGTTTTTGTTATTATAGCGCCAAAAAATAGAAGAGAAATACATCATCTGTGAAAATTTCAACTGTCTAGGTATCACGGTTCATCAGATACAGCCTGGTGACAGACGGACAGACAGACAGACAGACAGACGGATCGCGAAGTCTTAGTAATAGGGTCCCGTTTTTACCCTTTGGGTACGGAACCCTAAAAACCGACAGGCTGGCAACTCGGCGTCGATGTTCGAGGCTTTAGAGCTTTGAGGCGACCAGTGCATCGTTGCCAATAAGCCGTCTGTCAATCGACTCAAGTGCATCAAGCTGGTATTTGGCTTATCCATCCCAGATGTGAGAGCAGTACTCCATTCAAGACCGAACTTGCGCTTTATACAAGTTGAGCAGCTGTTCAGCCGTGAAATACCGTCTCACCTTTGTAACAATACCCAACTTTTTTGCAGCTAACTGAGCTTTCGCCTCAATGAATGGACCGAAGTTGAGGGTAGATGTCAACGTAACACAGAGAAGTTCGAGATGGTCCGGATAATGAACCATGGATAATGGACCAGTTCTATAGGCTAGGTACCAATAATGCCCAAACTGACGTCAGAATAGATTTACTCAATAACATGAAACTTAAATAAACAAAACCGGTGGAATGAGAGGCTACCAGGGTGAACTGTTCACACCTGCGTACCCCTTTAGAGCGTACCAGTGTGATGTTATGTTATGAAATGTTGTAAACAATAAACACACATGCAATTGCAGCTATCCCGAGTGATTTGCCTCCATTTATTGAAGAGTTCTGATGTATATCTCCGAAGTTTTTTATCAGATCTTGATAAAAATTAAATGGGACCACATGACAAGCACCAGCTTTTGAATAGAAAAAGAATCATCAAAATCAGTTCACCCAATAAAAAGGTGTGAGGTAACACACATAAAAAAAAAATACAGTCGAATTGAAAACCTCCTCCTTTTTGCGAAGTCGGTTAAAAAAAGCTAAATTTTAAAAAAACACACGACTTTTAAAAAGTAATTGAAAATAAGGATAAAATAATTGAAAAACCTACGACTTAAATTAAGTAGTGCAAATTAATCAGTGCAGTCTGAGGATACATCCGGGTTTGATCAGCCAGCTCGAGAATATGATTTTTATTTTATTTCTTTTTAACCGTCGCATCGTGGGCTTTCTAAAATTTTATATTTTGCTTTTTTACTGAATAAATAAGACATAATATTTATTAAATTGTATTGTATATATTCATGGTCGTAGTAAAATACTTGAAAGCTTCAATAAAAATGTGACGTAGGTATAAAATATGTATTAATTGTAATATTGAATTTGCTTTAACATCTCTCGTATTACTTTTGATCCCACATTATCCTCTTTGAGTACCAATTTTAATGTTTTCAACGTCACGTACTTGTCGTGTTTCTAGCAATCCATCATTTTACGCTATTTACTTTCTTTTGATGTGCTTTAATTTTCATTTCAGATATGTTTACGCTACTTGTATAAAATTTTTGTGAAGTCATTTTCCGTTGCGGGCGGGTACCGCCGTCGATGCATTGCTTTTGGTGTTGTGAATTTTTAGCGTGTTAGTGTTTGGTCTACTTGATCGAGTGAGGTGGAAAGTCAAGAAATTTGTTTTTTTAGATTAGGCGTCAGTAGATTCTGCTCAAACCATGCTGCTATGACACTCATTCCTTTCTCTGCTCTGCTGCAAGAGTTGCTGCAAGAGTCTCCAACCAATTCGCTCCATGAAAAATAGAGTCTTAAGATGTTCATTATGCAGAGAAGTATATTAGGACCCACACCCCAATATACTTCCCTGGGGCACCCTGAAGGCAATCAACAAGCTACCACTGACGTTTGCCTCGATTTTGACGATCTGGTGGCGACCTGACAAGTAGTTTCTGAACCAATTTAAGGACAAAAAAGGTTTAAAGTTTTTTCAGAAGTGTATTAATGGAGCCTGTGTCAAACACCTTGGCGAGGTCATAATGAGGATATAATGGCAGTCAGAAAACACACCGCTTGCGAGGTAGACTTTCCTCGGCAAAAACCAAACAGCCGCCCCGAGAGAAGTGAGTTTTCCTATAAAAAACTTACGAGGCGGTTATTTTGATGTCACACAAAGTAATGAAATTGTCCTGTTATTTGTCAGGGGTGGGTATTCTAGGGACCACTTTTATGAATAGGCGTGATGACAGCAGGTTTCCAGCAGCCATGGACGATACCAGTTTGCATGCTCAGATGGCATATGTATTTGATAGGTTCCAGAACGTATATCAGGTGCAGTGCTATTGTCTTTGAGATCCTGTATGATGTTGCAAATCTCTTGCATATACGTAGGGTGTAGAAACAGTGAGTTTTAAGGTAGGTCTTTATCTTCTACTCCGATACATTGTTTACTGCGATAGGCACATGGACGATGTTTTTCGATCTATTTGCACTTTACCTATCGACGCAATTTAAACTGAGTCGCGCTATCAGAAAGGTCCCGGTTTACGAGGTCACAAGGTATTAAAATAACAAAAAAACAAACCGACTTCCAAAAATACACTGCAAAACGAAAAATAACTTTCCGAAGTCGGTGTATTTGGTACCTATTGTTTTCCGTGTTTCGACACTGACTTCGGAAAAGAAAGTTATTTTTCGTTTTGCAGTGTATTTTTGGAATTCGGTTTGTTTTTTTGTTAAAAAGTTTTTTATTTATCTCTTTTTAGTTTTGATAGGTACTTCCAATTGCCATAAAATTCATTTATAGCCAAAGTACAGCTCATGACGATTCCAATAAGCCCATACACGACTAGGATACATTGTTTTATTTCGGAGTACCATTGCCTACCTGCCGACTTCATCATCAGATCAGTTCGATGGTACCATTTTCATCTGCACTATGTATTTATAAGTATTTGCTTCATCATAGTCGTTAAACTATTCGAGATATCTTATAACCCATGACATACTTAGCATTAAGGAATTCTATTGGCCATCTGTGGTCTTTTTCACCAGTTCCACTTCACTAAATGTTACTTTCTGAGTGCAGATGATTGCATTGTTGATAAAAATACCAAAATCGCTATATGTATGCCTATAATATTTGAGGAGTTCCCTCGATTTCTCCAAGATCTCATCATCAGATCCTGACCTGATGACTATGGGACTAACTGGGTAGTATACCCTTTCAAACAAAAGAAGAATTTTCCAAATTGGACCAGGCGTCTTTGAGTAATCGGGGAACAAACATAAAAAAAAAAAGATTCTGACGAATTGAGAACCTCCTCCTTTTTTTGAAGTCGGTTAAAAACAAAAAACGGTTTATTTTGGACCAAACACTTGCACATTTAAATATTACCACCAAACTGCATAACAGTTTGTCGGCGGGATGCGCACTTGTTTTATATTTTAGTTATATAAAATTTAGGTTATAGTATATTTTACATATCTTACAATATTAACTAAATATTGCACAAACTTACCCTCATTGTACACGCAACACCTTTTATTTCCGTAACAAAACACATTTACAGGAACACTATCACATAATTTACTTTTTATACATGGATGTCATTTACCCATTCATTGCGGACCTCAAAACGGCGCTATTACGCACGACGTGGCCATTGTAGCTCGTGAACGCACATCATTATAAGCTCTGAGCGTAGTGATTCTCTGGTCAATTTGAAACAATATCATTAAGGATTACTAATGAGTTTTGTTTCTTTATTTCCAGTTTATAAAATAAAAGCACGTTTTTGAAAGGTAGTTGCAGACAAAATAAAGATACTAAATTAGTATTCCTAAGCAAATGCTAAACTCCGTCCAGATTTTTATAAATAAGTCCGCAAAATCTTAGATCAAGCTTAGTCTAGTGTAGTTGAGGTGGTACTTATTGATTGGTAGAACGTAAATTATGAACCTCAAAGTATGAAACAAAACCAAAGACTTGCGAACCAAGCTTACTTTACTTAGCTTAGCTATATTGGTCTCCAACCGGGGTAAGGCTTGTCGCAGAATAAGTCAGTGCCAATGAGACAGATTTGATCTACGAAAACATTGAAAAAACAGGCTCGTAGTCAAAGATGAAAAAACGTACTGGAACACAGTTCCATTTCTAGTTCGCGCTATTCTACATTTCAAGCACTGCTGGAAAACAAACCAACTCTTTTTACTCACATCAGATCTACTTAAGAAAACCACGGACAAAGCCTTGGCACGTGCCATATACTTAAAAAAGAACTCAGTAAATTCACAAAGAGTCGAGCGCCAAATTATAGAGTTGCGAGTAAAGCCAAGTTGCGGCGTTCGCTGTAGTAGATATAAAACTTGTCTAACATTAACCCCCGGAAGTTCTTCACTATTTAGCATATAGAATGGCCCGACGGTGTTATTTTTCCACCACAAAACTTTAAAATGCAAATCGCGATGTATGCACGGCGGCTTCTATAACGTGTACTCTCTAATTTTACACTCTCTTGTGGCAGTTTTACGAGATCGAAACATGTGACAGGGACTTAATTGTTTTTAATAGCTATGGTAGTGGTAGTATTAGGTATTTTACATCTGTGTACATGCATAAACTGCTACAGTCAGGTGCACATTAGTGGCAATAAAAGTAAACATTTCACATTGAAAACATAGGTGGAGTGAGCTTGAAGTGAACTGTCATTCCACCATGATTGGATAGTTTAACATCTCACTTCACGTTCACTCTACGGTCTAAGTTGTCATGGTAAGATTTTGACAGAATAGCGCTATACTGGTATTTCCTGCGTAATCTTAACAGTAACAGTAAATATAAATTTCGTATCAATGAACTGCGTTTGTACATGATTCCTTGTATTCCATTAAAATAGAAAAAAATGTAGACAACTGTGATACATCACCACAATACAATATTCTTCCTAGTTTTTCTCATTCAAAGTAATTACTAGATACTTCTTTCATTTATCAGCGAATGCAACTTTTAACAGTCTTTGATCTCTACAACTATTAGTGCCATTCACCGTAGTACCGTTCTCCTGTTGATTCGTTCTCATTCGCTACAATTTCCGAGAACATTTGAATTTCATATTTTACTATCTCTATATCGCTATTGTGAATGTTTTAGAAATGCGTCGGTACTTTAGCAGTAACGCTATAGAAACAAAGTCTTATCAAGATAGATACACTCACAATTATGTTGTTCTCATCTATATTTAGTTTTCACTGCACAACTAGTACCGGAAGGCTCTTCCTTTTCAATTAACTCTTCGTCAATCAGTAAGTCAAAGTAACCCAAAGCTTCGGAATTTGGTATTTTGTTCCAACGAACATCCGGTACACCGTCGGTGGCAGAACCACTGATAACATGTTATCTATTAATTTGTACTTCAATATCCTATCGTTCACTGTAGTCGATGTTAACAAAGGAGACGCGTTCACTTCCACTAACCACGGCTTTAGTTGATTGTCAATTATTATGTCGTAACCGTAACACTCAAAACAATGTCTGTCGTTTGCCATCACAGATGAAACAGCCTTCAAAGAATGCACTATCAACCACTGCATCGCTGCAAACAGTTTCTTAGTAACCGCCCGAACTTGTGTACCTTCTAGATACAAGCGCAGATTCTGCACCGTCATCTTCCCGCCATGTATGTTATTATAATCACCTCCATGCTTCTGCACAGTAACGTTAGTCAGATGTACGTACATATTAACCAACTCCGTAACACTTGTGTCGCACTTCACCGTGCAAAACCTACAAAAGCCGATTTGGAACAGATAAGCCTTCAAAGGTCGGAAAGAAGTAACCAACACGTAAAGTCTCAGGTCAAACTTTTTGCCCCCTATGAGTAAGGGATTGTCTATGTAACGCGAAATAACGTAACTTTCTTTAGTCAATTGTGGATGAAAAGGCGTTTTTGCTTCCCGCGACCATTTCTTCAGTTTAGATTGCTTGTTTATGAGGAAAATAACCGTTCCCTGAGATTTTCCGCATGGTTTCATGATCCAGGTGTTAACAAGTCCTTACGCAACAGTTCATAGTGATTCGGAAAGTGATTTATTATTTGGTTGTCATTCATCCGGTATCCGCTCTCGACGCTGAATAAGTTCCGGCACGTTTACGTGAAGGCCCAGTAGAAGTTCCATTCATCGTCCGGCCCAGTTTGATTCCATGCCCGCCTCTCGATGTTGCTCATCAAAACTGATTTTTCAAAGTCCGTGCAAAAGTTAACTCGGCATCTTTCGCCAGCCGGCGCGTTGATGAGTTCGTAGAGGCTGTTCGAGATTCTCTTAGCGTCTTGACTCATGGTTAAATGCTTTCGCGTTTATTTTGAGTGCTTGTCGTACGTATTTACCAAATATTCGGCGCACAGGTGCGCATTTACGGTTGTCATGGCTTTCGACAAATATCGCTCGCTATTGGCTGTCATCCAATAAGGCTTGTTTTGACTATGTGTAAACATTGCCACTAAGTATTGATTTTTAACGAGTTTGTCAATGTTGGCGCGTCGGCTTACGGCATGTTATTTATTACGAGAAAATGAAGGCGATTTCTGATACTAGTAAGATAATTCCTTAGCAAGTAATAATCAGAAATTTTTTATGTTACGTAAAAGGTTTTTTCGTCCAACAATACATACCTCTGTGATTATATCGTATGTTATCTGGCATAGTTATAATTGCGTCGTTAAGGATTGTTAGCTGCTAAGTTGAGTGTTAATAAAGTCGTTTTATGGGCATAAACCTACTTCAATACGAAATCACGCGACATAAAACAAACAGGCGTTATGGTAAAACCGAGCTAATTATCGAGTGTACCTGAACACTCCTGGTTCACACTGAGCTTGGTGCTCGTAAAAGACGACGTGTAAGCACTTTCCGTGTTAATATTGTTTTAATGTTTTACGACAGCCGTCGCTCAGCCATATTGAGCCAGGAAACAAGCGATGTTAGCAATAATATTTATTTAGTAACTGAATATTTTTTACGGATAGTCAGTAGCCAGTAAATCTGACACCAATCTTGTCAAGCCTACCTAATTAGTGGGTAGTGGAGGTCTGATAGGCAGTCGCTCCATGTAAATAACTGGTACTCAGTTGCATTCAGTTTCACTAGAAGCCGACATCAATATAGTTAGGAAACGCTAGACAGAATAAATTGAACTGAAAAATGAGTGTGAAAATCTTATGCATCTTTAAGGAAACTGTATTTTCAATTCAAACCCTAAATTATAAAGGTGTAAGGCACTTGAATGCATATTATGTCAAACACAGTACCTATAAAAAATACTGTTCAATATTTTGTGTTCTTGTGTACCGCCAATTTATTAGAACCCAAACTGCGATCTAAGGAACACCGAAGTTTTGTTCTCAACTAGCTCCTTCAATCTGTAAATAACCTTAAAAGAAAGTACTTTCGCCAATCACCCCACAACAAAAATACTTTAAATTCTACGATGGAAAACAGTCGTCGCAAATTTCCTAGCCTCAAACTCGGATCGGTAATAAAACACTCATTTCTAACTCTCACATACAGCATGATTTAATAAATATTAATTCCTTTTCCGCACTGTTTTGCCTCTTCCCTCTTGGATTTCTGAGGAATTATCCTTAAAACTAATACTTAGGGAATTAATCTAATATTGCAGCAGTGTTGTTGTTAAGTTAAATTTAATGAGTATTGCATTGTTGTTTTAGGAATCGATGGAATGTGGTAAATTTAAATTCCTTCCTACTTCGTAGCTTCTGGCAGCGGCTTCGCCCGCGTGAAAGTCTAAAATTATCTCGAGGTAACATATGCTCGGGATAAAAAGTATCCTAAGTGCTATTCCTGACTATAATCTATCGCTGTGCCAAATTTCATCCAGATCAGTTTAGCCGTACTGGAGTGTAGAAGTAACAAAGACATTCACAAACTTTCGCCTTTATAATATTAGTGTGATAGTGTGATACTAGCCTCGGCCAGCGGCTACGCCTGCGTCAAAGTCGAAAATGATCCCGAGGCAACATATTCCCGGGATAAAAAGTCTCCTCTTTGCTATTCCTGACTATAATCTTTCTGTGTGTGGAAATATATCCAGATCGTCCAGCCATTTGAGCGTGAAAAAGTAACAAACACACTCACAAACTTTCATCTTTATCATATTATTGTGATATGATAAAATAATTAAGAAATATATTCAAGAAATTAACTACTTACCACTCCAGCCAGTCAATATTAGGTTAAACTGCCTCGTTGGTATAGTGGTCGCAAGTGCTACTGTTGAGCTAGAACTCCTGCCCGGCGAGATAAAGTGATATTGAGTTCTTCTATCTGGAATTTCTCAGTAGCAGCCAGGAGATTGTATTTGTGACCATCTGATTTGTTGTAGCAATATGCTCGCCCCTATTTCATGAGGCTTAATCATGTCAAGTACACTTCAGCTTAATCCTTTGATGATACCGGCGTGCTGTTATGTATTTTATGGTCAACATTCCATCTATCTAGAAAAAGTTTCAACATTCGTATTTTTACGGGTCGCAATCCAATAAAATCACTGCACAAATCGAATATCTTCAGGTTATGCAATTCTTTTTTTTATTTCGCATCTGTCTCGCTCGGACGAGCTATGACATAGACATCGTCACATAGCACTCGCATAAATGAATTCTAAAGTTTTCAAAGTTAACTGCTGCTACTTCTTTTGCCGATTGTATTATGTAGGTAGGTAGAGGTACAGCCGAAATGGCTCTGAATAGGCACATAACTTACAACTACGTACTTTGAGACCATGTACTGATATGGGTGTCTTATGAATGTGAGTTTAAATATTTGTAAACGCACCCACGATACAGGAAGATATTCCTAGTGTGGGGCAATTATTGTATTAATAAATTGACAGTGTAACGGAAAGATGAAAGATTTTCCCTGTATACCGAATGGCTAGTTCGACTGTACATAAAGGTAAGTTAATCTGTTATTATTGTTCAGGTATAGTATAGCTATAAGTAAGTAACAATATTAGTAGATAGTTATCATTGTCGTGCAGATAATCCTACTCGTATAAGTGTCGCACTAATTAGGTACCTAGTAAGCAATACGGGTAATTAATTATTGATCATTATCTGCAGATTGATACCAGTTATCACTCAACTGTTAACTATAATATCTGTTATCTTCCTAATGACGTGTCAGTGACGTGGTGACTAATGATTGCTAATTAGAAAGGTGGTATTAATAAAATAGGTTTTATTAGGCGTAATTCATTAATTAGTCGCTAGGCAACGAAATATTCAACTAAATCCAATAATATAAAATCAGTGTTACCATGGGGCATCGTATTACCCAGGAACTGGGTTGTGAATTTAAAATGGGCATTCGCTCCATATAAAATACCGATATTCAGCTGCATCCGGGTAGACTGGAGCTGGTCTCCAATATAATGGAATAGGCTGCACAGATGATGATGCGGTAGGTAATGAATATCATACAAAAAAGCATTGTCTTACTAATATATTTAGAGAGATATATTATTTCTGGTAAATTTGTCATAATTTACCAGAAATCCAAGAAACATTTTTTTTTCTGTACCTTTGCCATTGGGACAGATAGGTCAGCATAATTTTGTTTGTTGCATTTATGAATAAAGATACCTACTCAAATCAGAAAATCTGTAGGTACCTGCTCCATTGCAGCAGGTGTCACACGGTGACACGCGGGAATCCAACTGCGATCCGTATCACAGGCAATCTCAGTGAGCTAATCAGTCTTTCTGTCAATCAAGCCGAGAGAGATAATTAAATAAGTCTGATTACTTAGTCACTTCTGTTTCTACAAGCTCAAGTTTTCCTTGAGTAATTAGTATAAGCAAAAATATACCCAATTCATCACTTCATTTATATTTTGCGTTTCATCTTACGTGAACTGAATTTTTATGAGCGAAAAATGTGCAGTATTTTGATTACTCGAAGGAAATAAATAAAACAACAGCTTTTATTAAGTGCGGCTTAATTTTAGTATTTCAGTTGGTTTAAGTAGTTGTAAAACTTTATACTAAGAACACTTTACACAAATATTTTTTCTAGCATGGTAATTTATGATTAAACGAACTTACTATAATCAAACAACTTAAAATATAATCTCGAGGACGAGGATTTATTTTTTTAAAGGCTATAACTATGGTAACAGGATACTTGCGTTAAAGACATAGCCACGAAACACACGTGCGCAAAAGTCCATTCGCGCAAGTACCTTTTGCGCCAAATTTATTCGCGCAGATTCCATTTATTTGTGCAAGTGGCTTTTCACCTAAAAGTACATTCGAAAGAAAAAAAAATGGTACTTGATTCAGTCAACACAATTTGGTTGGTTATTTAATGTACTGGGACTTCAGTGTCCAGTACATTAGAGAAAATATTTTATTCTTAAGTATAGGTAACCCGTAAAAGCCCGTTTCGAGTAATCTATTTTTGTGCCAAATGTGCCTGAACTATATTTTATCCGTAAGTGACTTTTATGTACATTCAATACACTAGACGTAATAAATGAAGCACAAACTAACGAAATAATTAATATTTATTCTTCGTTAGTTGCTGACGGTAGCCCGTTAAATAAATAATTGCCTCGAAAACGTGTTCATTTTGTGTGTTTTACAACTTTACGGTGGAATAAATTAATTACATTATTTCATATTAGTATTAGATAGGCCGAAAGGCTTAATTTTAATTAAGTTCGGTACTATTCAACCAAATACATTTAATACAAGAAGCTAACCCACTAACACATACCTAATATATCCGATACCGATATTTTTTCGCAACTTTTGGAAACTCCTCTAAAACGACTTGGATGTTTAAAAATATTTTTACACAGATAAATTGATGGCTGGAATTTCTTCATAACTTAGCATATGTAAATCAAACAATATTTTGCAAACAAAACTGTTCAAAAGGAGGTTCAATATTGATATTTTACCATCGAGCGGGCGCACGGCCAGTACTGCGTTAACATTGGGGCGTATATATCGCCTTAAACTACAGCGTTGTAACTTTACGTAGCAATGCGTTGAAATACGTAGCAACGTTTAGCAATTGCGTAGCAACACATAGCAACGGTGTAGCAACAGCGTAGCAGCTTCGACAGCTTCGAGTACCGAAGCGGTCTCTATGCCGTAGCTTCATAGCTATCAGGACTCATGATGTATTCATGTGTTCTCACCGGGGTTTAATTGTTATAGTTTGGTTGTCATCGCTTATCAATGAATAATTATCGGAATAAATCACAATCTTTCCAAATGTGTTAGTTTTTTAAATTAATGGAATCTGATTATCAGATGCATATATAAATTAATGGCTACCATCAGTCTAGATTATTATTAGATATATAATTTCAATCCAATTTATCAGTGTTGATGAATTGCTCGGCGTTACTTACATTCAAGGTAGGAGACTCTACCCTCGAAGTTGTGGGCGACTATGTCTACCTGGGACAAACGATCCAGTTGGGTAGGACCAACTTCGAGAAAGAGGTCAACCGTCGTATCCGACTCGGCTGGGCAGCGTTAGGGAAGTTGCGCGGTATCTTCTCGTCCAACTTAACAAAGTGTCTCAAGACGAAAGTCTATGACCAGTGTGTGTTGCCAGTGATGACATATGGCTCTGAGACGTGGTCGCTTACAATGGGCCTCATCAGAAAGCTTACAGTCACTCAAAGGGCAATAGAGAGGGCTATGCTCTGAATTTCCTTGCGTGATCGTATCAGAAATGTAGAGATCCGCAAGAGAACCCAGGTTACCGACATAGCCCGAAGAATTGCCAAACTTAAGTGGCAGTGGGCAGGGCACATTGCTCGCAGAACGGATGGCCGATGGGGCAGAAAGGTTCTGGAATGGCGACCGCGAACCGGAAGACGTTGCGTTGGAAGACCTCCCACCAGGTGGACCGATGACCTGGTGAAGGTTGCGGGAATCCGCTGGTTGCGAGACGCACGGGACCGGACAATGTGGCGACGCTTGTGGGTGGCCTATGTCCAGCAGTGGACGTCTTTCGGCTGATATGATGATGATGATGATGACTTACATTCATCTTTATTAATTTGTTTTAAAAATATTTTTATTTAAAGTTTTCATCTGAACTTTGTGGCTTTTTATACGTAATAATCCTTAAGAAAATATATCTAAATTCATAAAATGCACATACAAACATAAATCTAAACTTTTCAAGAATGTTTCCACAAAGAAAATTGGTACATATTTGTTGGGTATTCTAGTATTGCAACACCAACATTAAAAATGTAAATGTTTATGTGAACGGTGGCCACACCTTTCCCTTCCAACTGTGTCACTGGTTGAATACACACTTGAGTTTACTTATCCGCCGTTTTATTTATTCTTCCTTGGCACCAACGCTACCAGCACCTCATCAGCACCCAACACAATTACACCGCTACACAATATTCCTTTTAATATGAAGAAAACCATAAATCTGGTGATAAATTCCTATGGTTGCATATAAATACCCATGCTCTGTCGGGCACACCCGGAGTTCCAAAAAAATAAAAATCAAAAATCCCGACTGCTTGAAAAGCGAACTAAAAAGACGTAAACAAGGAGAAAATCATGCTGTGCTGTCGGAGGATACATCTTCACGAGCTGGCTGACCAAAACCAGACGTATCCTCCGACTGCACAGCATGATTTTCTCCTTGTTTACGTCTTTTTAGTTCGCTTTTCAAGCAGTCGGGTTTTTTGTTTTTTATTTTTTTAATTATAACTTTTTAGTTATTCTTTTTTCGAATTAAGTACATTTAAACATATAAGTGTTATACATACATTACACATATATAATTTTATTTTTGAAATCACCTCTTAAAATCCTTTTTTTTTATACCCCACACGATAGGGTTGGAAGAAAAAAAAAATTGGGCCCCCACGATATGGCGCCCAAAAACCGCCATTTTCCTATTTTCCAATTTTCATGTAGCCAGTGACACTCGCGGGGTTAAGACGAATCGATTGACGTAAGAAACATCAAAATCGGCCCACGCGTTTGGTCTCTAGAACGCCACACAGGAACATACATACATACTTACATACATACATACATAGACTGATAAACACATTACCCTCCTTCGGCAGTCGGGTAAATACACTGAATGTGGTGTCATCAACCTTGTCAATATTTTCGATACAAGTTGAGGACAATCGTGTCGACGTCCATTATATCTAACACTTACCCTGCGACATTACTATTCAGAATGTGTTGTATATTATGTATGATTTAGGAAATTTACGGCTCTTTAGAGACAACACTCGAATCTGTTAAAGAATCTAAATATTTAATACTTAATTTGCCAAGAAAAGCCATGCGGAAGCTGTTTACTAACTAATGCAGCTTTCATTAAAAATCAGCTGATTTAATAAAATAATAAAAAATCTAAATGTCATCATACTTAATGTCAATACTTATTATTGGAGGAACTGACTCCCAATTTACAGGCAATAAGCCTAATGGTATAATCACGTATAATGTAATGTATGTTAGGTATAAAGATTTTGTAGCTAATGGTGGTGTTTAGTCATCTAAACTAAAGAATCTAAAATTAATAAATGATTATGTAGGAAACTTAGTAATAAAAAAATAACCAAATTATATAAATATAGTTTATTATAAAAAAAAGCCAAAATAAAAACACCATTATATAAAATACTACATTATTCGAAACAGTGTGAACGTCTGTGTATGTACTAGTATAAACTGTGTTGCAGACACAGGCGCCTTCGTCTAACAGTTCATTTACAGTTTGCTGCACCTTGTAGGAGTTTTGGTAAGCATAAACTTAGTTTAACATAAGAACTTAACACTTATTAAAATGTATGTAAGCAAGGAATTGGTATGTGTGGTATGGGTGTATATGTGGGTGTGTGTGTGGGTGTATGTATGAGTGTGTGTGTGCGTTTGGTTGTGTGTTTCGGATATTACACAGTATAAAATAATGTACAATAAAGGAGCAATTTAAATCTGTTTTTAGATGCGTTTGTAAGATTTATTTGCAAAGAGTTGTGCTGTCTCATCGTACGTCAACTTTTGGAGAAAACTACTAACTACAGTTTTATATTTTAATCTAAGTAACGAATATACGTTGCAAGTTTCGTTTGTAATATAGGGGGCTGCTAAGCCATGGGTAGCTTCGCCTCGCCAGTGCAACTGCACTGTATGCCCACCTTAACTAAGGTGGGCATACAGGCTTTTTACGTCGTTTATTTTGCCCCAGTAACCTTGACTGAGTGAGTGATGAGTGTACACGATATTAAGAGATATTAAGTGCACAGAGCTGTTGGACAGTGACTACAGATACGTCTTTATAGAGCTGGGTAGTCGGGTACCGATAAGGTTTGTAAATAATGACTTACAAGACAGCTCTTTGTGCCCTTTCATGGCGATGTAAATACATTTTAAGTGTACCACCCCAGACAGATATGCAATAGATAAGAAATGACTGAGCTAAGGCAAAATTAATTGGTTTTAAAAGTCGGCCGGCAGCTACTCCTCTTAGTTTTTCCATAGGATACATTGGCTTAAGAATACGCATAACTGTCACATTGATATGCGTATGCCAACTCAATGTGTTATCGATGTTTACCCCCAAAATATTTAATTGCAAGGGGTCAGTGTAGGGTGATAACTATAGGCTTTAACGTCTGGCATACTAGGCTGTGTTGCTACACAGCCTAGTATGCCAGACCCTTTCTCAGTGAACTGTGCTGAGTTTGCTGAGAAAGGGACATAGTGGTTTTCTAGAGACATTCAACGTAAGTAAATCCAGTGAAAGCTAATCCATCACTATGCCATGAGCATTTTCGGCTGCGTGGTGAGCAGATTCCCATGTTTCTCCACTTATGATAAGCACAGTTTCTAATGATAAATTATAAATGATTTATTTTCTGTAAGTTGGTTTGTACAAACACTTTCACATGTCGATCATATTTTTTAAAACTAGATGAGGTCGGCGTTTCCTGTCTCACTACTCTGAGAAGAAAGGCCGAAACAAACTCAGAGGTCACAGTCTCTTTTAAAGTCCAGACAAAAACTTGGTTAGATCATGTGAAGACCATGTAGACTGATGTCTGAAATGGTCTTTTGAGAAAAGAACCAGCCAGATTGAGTGGACCTGTCCAGTCAGTGCACGCATTTGTCAATAACCGTGCAGCTCAACTTAGAATTTCGTCTGCATATACGATTATCTGTTTACAAATAGAAGAAAAAAACTTACCATTGCGATTCATACACAATCTCTTTGGGCTATTATAATGTCTGCATATCTGCAGTTTCAAAATTATAAATATTTGCTCCTCTACCCTATTGAGATTTGGCTGGATTTTAAATAGCTGAAAATATAAATACTGGGTGAGTATTAATTTATTGGAAATCTTTTAGTAGATATAAGTAGACATGCATATAAACACAGCAGCTCTTGTTTTCCACAATTGTGTTAGGTAGCTAGATATTGCGAGGATGTGTAGCAGCGCTGTGAAAATGAGTGATTGGTTCCACAAAAGCTGTGCGAGGATCATGCCCGTAGCGAGGACGGGTAGAAAAGCTGTGAAACGGTGTATAGTTGAGTGGTGCATGAATGTGCACCGGACTCTTTTCAGTTGTGCGCGCTCACTTTCCTTTCATTCTCACTTTTGGTACGTACAACCTAGCTTCGCTAATTCTTTTCGACCACAGCTTCGTCAAGCCAGGTAAGCTATACTCCCTTTATTATAACATTAGACAAAAGAGGCTCGCAGAAGCAGGAGTACGAAACCTTTTATTTTCAAGTCAAGTTCAAACAATTTTAATAAATAATGTATGTGATTTTTTTTGTAAGTAACAATGTTTGGCATACAATAAAGCGTATTCTATCTATCTACTCTTCACGATGCTTGGATAGGTACATGAAATGAAAAAAAAAATAGTAACAATCAGTTTTAATAAACCAAATAAATTCGATACAAAACACCACTTAACAATTTAGTCACTGCTACCATCAGTCATCATACATTATAATAATTAATTGACATGGGTGGTAACAAAATTCGTAATTTTAACTATAATAATAAAGTGGCCCTAAGATATTTTTTCTCAAAAGGAATATTTTTGTTTTTTAGCCACTCCTGAATATCCTTTCGTGTGGCTGTACTTGGCAGCTTCTCCAATTTCCTCGAATGATATGGCGCATTATCCATAACAATAACTGCACCACTCTCGACTATTGATAATATTAATTTGAACCACTTTTCAAAATTGTGTGCATCCATTTTAGAATGGAGTCTCCATCACCCTTTTTGGCTTCAAATATTAATTCACCATCCATCAAAAACCCATCCGTTGATCCTGTAAAATAAAATAAAAGCAAATCAATAATTGTGTACCGGTGGCGTAGATTACTTGATCGCTGGAAATAGATACCTTTATATCTTTTACATAGACCTTTTAACTTTTTAACAGGTTAATCTACAACCATAAAGATCTTTCTCCGAGGGGAGGCATTAAGATTTAACCAGTTTTCAGTGACGGAGAACGGAGTGATCATTTTATTAATGATTTGGTAATGTCACATTACCAAATCATAAATAATATGATAAGTGATCAATTCTTGATTTTAATGTATTTCTTTTGAAATTATCAAAAGAAATACATTTAAATCAAGTTTTACCAATATGGCCAATGATAGGCCGTCATGCAATTGTTCTTGATTAATTTGTATAAAGTGCTTCTTTTAAAATCAGGTAGAGACTCATCGCTATTAACGGCTTCCAGAATCTTTTCCAACGTTGGTAATTCATTATCAAAGAAAAAAGCATTGATGTATTAAAAATACGAAGATACGGTACTGGAAACAGCGCTTCATCATCATATCAGCCGAAAGACGTCCACTGCTGGACATAGGCCTCCCCCAAGCGTCGCCACATTGACCGGTCCCGTGCGTCTCGCAACCAGCGGATCCCCGCAACCTTCACCAGGTCATCGGTCCACCCAGGTCCGGCCTAGTGGGAGGCCTTCCAACGCAACGTCTTCCGGTTCGCGGTCGCCACTCCAGAACCTTTCTGCCCCATCGGCCATCCGTTCTGCGAGCAATGTGCCCTGCCCACTGCCACTTGAGTTTGGCAATTCTTCGGGCTATGTCGGTAACCCTGGTTCTCTTGCGGATCTCTACATTTCTGATTCGATCACGCAAGGAAACTCCGAGCATAGCCCTCTCCATTGCCCTTTGAGTGACTGTAAGCTTTCTGATGAGGCCCATTGTAAGCGACCACGTCTCAGAGCCATATGTCATCACTGGCAACACACACTGGTCATAGACTTTCGTCTTGAGACACTGTGGTAAGTTGGACGAGAAGATACCGCGCAACTTCCCGAACGCTGCCCAGCCGAGTCGGATTCGACGGTTGACCTCTTTCTCGAAGTTGGCCCTACCCAATTGGATCGTTTGTCCAAGGTAGACATAGTCGCCCACAACTCAAGGTAGACATCCTTTAGTGCAGCAGTAAACAGTTTCGGAGATATGACGTCTCCTTGTCTCACACCTCGCTGCAGAAGAACTGGTTCCGAAGTCTGATCCTGAAGTCGAACTGACATGGTGGCGTTTTTGTATAAACACTTCAACACTTCGATGTACCGGTAGTCAATTTGGCACCGTTGGAGAGACTGCAATACAGCCCAAGTCTCGATCGAATCGAAGGCTTTCTCGTAGTCCACAAACGCTAAACAGAGAGGCAGGTTGTACTCTTCGGTCTTCTGTATAACCTGGCGCAGCGTATGTATGTGGTCTACGGTGCTGAAGCCCTTACGGAATCCGGCTTGTTCGGGAGGCTGGAAATCGTCAAACCTGCGCGCGAGACGATTCGTGATGACTCTTGAAAACAGCTTGTCGACATGGCTAAGAAGTGTGATGGGCCTGTAGTTCTTCAGCCGGGCATTGTCGCCCTTCTTGAAGAAGAGTACCACCACACCCCTGCACCATGCCTGTGGCGTTTTGCCCTCGAATATCACGGAATCAAACAGCTTCTGAAGGGTCTTAAGAACCGGTTTTCCACCCGCCTTCAGGAGTTCAGCCGTGATTCCGTCGTCACCCGGTGCCTTGTTGTTCTTAAGCTGTTTCAGAGCCATCCTAATCTCATATAAATAATACCAGGAAGAAAAATAAGTCACATGGGATCACTTACCACTCGTAATTACAGTCAAAAATGTTAATTTGTTGAAAATTACAATAATTTTTAATGTTTGCTTCGCCATATTTGTGAGAGCGAGATAGATATTAAAAACATGCGTGAGAGACACGATACGTGTCATTTCATTCGTAATAGTTAGTAAACATTCGGTTAACATTCGGCAGCTAACGCGATTTCGCTCGCACTACAGTGCCGTCTCCTATTTTTGTCCTTGTCTATCGGTAACTGTAGGTTTGGGACTGGTGATGACACTGAATACAGATGTGTGAGTTTCGGTGCATGCAGTCGTGTGCCGAGCCCAGGTTTTCTGATCGCGATGTTAGCGCGTAACGTATCTTCCTTTTTTTAATACATCAATGGAAAAAAGAATGAATTTTTCTTCGTTACCCACTTAACGTTATATCATCATAATCGTCAGATTTTGAGTATTTCCGTTGGCGGGGAGGGGGTGATTGCAGGCGACCTTCTGTATTGTACTCTTTCAGTACATTATAGACTGTTGCACGAGATATGCCTATAAAATAAGATTAATAATGTATGTTATTACCTCACAAAGCATGTAACTTTCAAATACATTTAATTATAATAATAATTAACCTGATTTTTCTGCAGTTTTGTTAATTAACTGCGTCTTATAAGCACTCCAAGCAAACAAGGTACTCCACCTTTGGGCCTGGGCCCTTTAACGTCTTTATAAATATTTAAGACTGGTTTTTTTGCTGCAGCATGACGCGGTGTTTGCTTTGTTCTCTTTTTCTTGGGAGACAATATTTTAACGTCGTACAACAAGCTAAATAAAATTCTTAATTTCTACACAATGACAAGAAAATCTTGCAAAATCAAAGTGTGTGAATACCTCCAGAAACTCACGTACGAGGAGACAGAGGAATTGCTTCGAGATCCTATATAGACAACAAATAATTGTAACATATTATAAATTTATAACCTATGATATAATTTTGAAATTTAATACCGAAGATAGTCATAAGAGCAATAAACGGTCCGCAATCTCACACACCCTCTCACACTCACTCATCTCACTTCCATAACACACTAAGAGAGGACTAGTTACACACCTACCATTAGTATTTTGGTTCTTTTGTTTTATCTTTTATTTTTTAGTTCTGCCTCCATTTCTATTTTGTATTGGATAACATTTTTAGTTTGCATTACGTAATTTATTGATATTGTATTATATACTTATTACCTTGGTATTTGATAAGTACATTCAAACATGGGATCATCATATTCGAAATACCTATTATTAATTGCAACTCGAGGGAAACGGCGTTGAAGGCTGAAATACAGGCTATGCCTAGTTCGGCCTCAAATGCTAATACTTTTGTGTATGTTAACTTTAGTTTAAGCATTACTTGTGAAAAATGTACAAATTTATGTGAATAAAGATTACTATTACTATTACTATTACTATTCTGAATTCCAAATTGCTATGTTTACTAACTTATTGTTAATAAGATTAAGTCATTGGTTTTGATTTAAACTAAAACAAAATAAACTATTCGTATGTAGGAAATTAGATCAATATTCGATTTTTATTATTTCGCGGTTTTTTTGTTTTTCGTCTTTAACTCAAAATAATTATTTTGTCAGATAGAGCCATTTTAACTACAGGACGGCAGTCCGGAACTGTACAACAGAGCTGTTTCATCAAAAATCGTCGGGAGACAATGTTATTGAATTTGTTGAAAACCACGTTTGTATGATTTTGTTGCGGCATTCAGTATTACAATGTTGTTTTTTTATTGTTATGCATTTTTAAAGCCAGTTTCAAATTTTCACGGTCGACTTTTCAGACCGCAGTTTTTATGAAAGTGTAATAACATCAATTGTTAGCTTAACAAATGGTCAAATAACTATCTCACCGTCTTATTTTTAACCGTTAGTTGAGTAAACAACGAATCAAAAAACTGAGCTATAATCCGCTTTTTGGGATTGACTTGTTAAATGGGGCAATCACCTATAATGGATAATCAAGTACAAGAACATACCAATATTTTTCTTAGCTATATTGAAACTAAATAATATCCTATAACACAATATTATTAGGTAAAATAATGGATCATGTTGTTTTGCTCATCATTACTGAGAAAATATGGAATATTTTAGTAACCAACAACATCTTGTTATTATTATATTTCTGACTCTTTCTGATTTTCTCAGAAATCACTGTTGCATTTTCGTTTGATAACTTTTTATCAAGCGAAAAGGCCAACAGTCATTTCTTATGAAAAAAAAGTTAATTAAAAAAATCAAAATACCCGACTGCTTAAAAAGCGAACTAAAAAGACGTAAACAAGAAGAAAATCATGCTGTGCAGTCGGAGGATACATATTCTCGAGCTGGCTGACCAAAACCAGATGTATCCTCCGACTGCACAGCATGATTTTCTTCTTGTTTACGTCTTTTTAGTTCGCTTTTTAAGCAGTCGGGTATTTTGATTTTTTTAATTAACTTTTTTATTTATAACTTTTTAGTTAACATATTTTTCGAATTAGGTTTATTTAAATATATAAGTGTTATATATTTTTGAAATCAACTCTTGAAACCCTTTATTTTGATACCCCACACGACGGGTTTGGAAGAAAAAATAAAATTGCCCCCTCACAATATGGCGCCCAAAAGCCACCATTTTTCTATTTTCCAATTTTAATGTAACCTATGACACTCGCAAGGTTAAGACGAATCGATTGACGTATGAATCATCAAAATCGGTCAACGCGTTTGGTCTCTGGAACGCCACATAGGAACATACATACATACATACATACATACTTACATACATACATAGACTAATAATAAACACATTACCCTCCTTCGGCAGTCGGGTAAAAAGGTACAGGAAAATTCAGTAGATATTAAATAGGATTTCAGAATCTTTTACTTTGAATTTTAATTTATACCTTGAGTTAAATAAATTATAAGAATTTTCATTTGAATAGTCCGTAAATGAGTCTTTTACTTACTATTCAAAATCAAAGGCAAATCTTGTATTTTTTTTCCTTTTAATTTTACCTTTGCTATGTTAAAGAATAGTTAATGAGCAAATTGAATAAGTTATACGCCTATATAATAATTAATATTTAGATAGTAATTATGGTGCTTGAAAAAGATCTCGTTCAGGAAACTAACTGCTTACCACAACATACATACTTAACCTAAGTGAATTCGCAATTAGCATGGCTTATTGTTCGTGGTTCGAAAATTTTGTTTGCGGTTTATATGTATCTACATATATAATAAGCCAACAAATGACATTAAATAAAGCTGCATCATGTTTGGAAAACATAACGAACCTCTCACAGTTAGTTGAACCTTTTAACAAAAAAAAATATTTCCTTATAAACAGCAACACACCCGGTATAACAAAACAGAATGAAACGTTAAAATTTATACAGAAAGTTAATAGACCGCAACTTCTGGTGCCCGTCCTCATACTGGCAACATTAATTTATTGGCGCACAGAGCAGGATATTTATAGCTCAGTCTTAGCCCAACTTTCGTTGGGAGAAAAGTAACCGAACAAGTTTTATAACTAAGACCCAGTTTTTTGATCCGTAGTTAACTCAACCAACGGTAAAATTTGCTAACCAATGGTTTAAAATTTCGGTAACATGCTTTTTTTCATCAATTATGGTGGCACAAATGGTAAATTAAGTTCGACAGCTAATTATTTGACTATCTGGATAAACCATTAATTAAAATATTTAAGCATTGGTTAACTACTGATTAAAAAACTAGGCCTCAAACAAATAAACAATAGTTATTAAAAAAAAAAAAAAATCGAAACAAATTAGCAAATAGCAAAACTCTGTATTGTTGCTAGTAAGACATAGTTCGCAAGTCCTAATAATTTAGTAAGCAGCAACCAAACCTTAGGTAACTGTTAACTCCTTTTCATTATACCAAAACATTTCACGCAAAAAAAAAATCATGAAATGGGATATTTTCTTTTTGTTGGTCCTCTGTATGAAGGTATTTTAAATTTAATAGCATAAGGGTGATAAAGGTACTGTATTTAATTAATTGGTGCCCGTATAAATATTTAATTAAGAATTTCGGATATGAAATAATAAGACAACCATTAACTGTATTATTTTTATTCAGTTCGGAACACATTTTCTTATTATTACTATAATAATTTGATATGATTAATAATTAATTATATGATAAACTTTTTTAAAGTCTAATTTCGGAGTTGTCCACTAAATTGGGGTTTCGTATGTTTTGAGAGGAGCATAAATTCAATTTGCTAGAAATTTGTTAATTTGAAATTTATTGCCGGCCTACAGAATACGCAATGAAGGGTTTAAAACGGTTGGCTGCATAGAATGTCGCAGTCTAAATTAATAATGACAGGTTTTGAGGGCAAGGGTTTCTAGCTGACAAGTAGGTACAGTACAATCATTTTCATAATGTCCCTCCGCAAACTTCGTGTTTTGTCAGTCGTCGGCTTTCTATCTGTCACTTGCTGCAGACCGGACGCTCTCAATCAACTTGGAAGTATATAGAGTTGTTAATACGCTTTTGAAATAATGTAATTTATTTTAAAAATGGGAGGAAAGCTGCTATTTTTACAGCTCTATATATTTCACTCGAAAATCATAACAAAACAACAATAAAGTACTTTACAATGCACGTCATCGAAAAGAGCGTTTTCCAAGCAGCCAAACTGTGCGGACTGTGTGTGTCACTTTTTTTCACTAGTGCTTTTTACTTTTCTTTTTTTTTTAATTTTTAACGCCAACGTCAGCCCGACGCATAGAGCTTTTATTATTTGAGAAAAGGTTTACAAATTACTTAAGATAGACTATCATTCATATAAAATGTAAAATAAAACTAATACTTCATTAAAGGCGTTTTTAATTACTCTAGATTTAGATATTGATCAATAAATTGATTTTAAATATTCATTAAATATGTGTGGCAGAACGTATATTTTGCTCTTGCCTTTTTGCGTTACGACGTGACAGCTGATTGCACATGCGCAGCAGATATGCCCGAGGAACTATTAGTTAATCTGTGGATATGCTGAGCGCGCTTGAATAAGCCCGCCATTTTATTAATTTCTTGCTTGGTTTAGATATATTTTTTATTTCCTCGCACAATGCATAGTAAAATGTTGTATGATACACGTATGTAAGATGATTCCCGACTTGCATTTTTCCAATCACTCGCTTCGCTCGCTCGTTAATAAAAATGCCACTCTTCGGAAATCTCCTACCATCCGCACTTGTAGCATAAATAACTATTTCGACACACTTGCTCATAAAGTGGCTCTAATTTCACTGCAATTAAGCACATAATGATACCTGTAAACAAACTGTGACTTTTTCATTGCTATTATTCACAAGTGAGTTACAGAGTTTTATTTTTATTTTATTGTTTGAGTTGCTTTGTTCTTAAAAAATGTTTCGATACAAAAGAGATCGTGCTCAATAGTACAAATAAATTAATTTACCTATTGCTTGCTCAGTTCATGCAAATTCGTATTTAAATAGATAATTTCAACTTGTACGTGTTTAATAAATAAAACTTTCACTCAAATATAACTTTTGTTTTCTCTATAATAAAGAACACTTGAAACTAATTCGTGACTAAAACGCTATCCGCGAAAAGCCAAAACAAAAGAAACCTCATTCTTTTAGTCTGTGGCCGATCGCCATTGTTAGATGCGCGCGCATAGGAAAACTAATTATATTTTCCCGCCAAAAATTTTTTACAACTCGATTTCACAGTTTAAATTACAGTTATTTATTAATTAAAATGTCAACAAGTACTAATTGAAAATAACTAGTACTAATTGTAACTAATTGAATTTATGAAGGCCCGATATAAGATGTGAAGCCCTAAACGTTATGTAAACTTACTACCTGAAAACCCCAAGAAAAAATATCTATTATCTACTAAATAAAATGATTTTTTAGGATTATTTTCTTCACAAATGTGTTGAAAAATGTCGTATGAAACACGCGTGTATTGACGATTACCGGCTCTCTTAAGACCCTCACCTAACGGCTCGGGTCTCAATGGCGCCTCAGTGATAATCACCAACATTACACACTTGTACCATAACGTACTATAGTTCTGAATTCAAGTTATTATACACGATAAATCTAATAGTTGATGGACATGGAAATTAGTATTTGTTTGTATTCGGAAATGCGATGATGCCGAGAAGTTGTACTGTACCTATTAATGGAAGTCAAAAAAAAGCTTTTCCTGAAACTTCACCGTCTCTTTTTCATGCTACAACATTATAAAAGTCTATTTTTATTAAATTGTGTCCTATTATGGGGATCGTTCAATATGGCGACGCTTGGGGTAGGCCTATATACAACACTGGACGTCTTTCGGCTGAGAGGATAATTATGATGATGATGTGACCTATGATTTATCTTAGCTAATTATTAATATCGCTAGGAGCCTTTTGATTTTTTCATCGACCGATAACTTTTATTTGAGAAATGAAAACGGCGGTTTGACAGACTTTGAAAAAAAATTATTGGCAAACTGTCATGTATATTCTTTAAATAAAAGTTATCTGATTATTGAAATCAAACCTACCCAAGACAAAGTACCTATGTAATTATCCATATTTAACAGATCTTCAAGTGCATGTTTCCTTAAATCAGCATATTCCCTTAAAATCAATCACAAAAGCGTATCAATAAATCGTTATCCAACCAAACATACAACTTTTATCTCAGAACAAACTTTTCTATGAATAATACGAACAAAGATATAACTGGTTTCACTACACATGGCTTGATACAGAACATTAAAGATCATGTTAACTTCCTCTCCATGTATTATATTAAACACACATTGTAATACGCTACGGCATTACGGTTGCTAGATCTTGGATCCCATAACTTGTGGGAGGCTGTAAAACGGGCGGCTATAAATTGGAACTACCATTCAAATAGTGTTTTAAATTTTACTAAATTGCATTTATGATACAAAGTAAAAGAAAGAAAATCACACAACAGGAATAAAGTGAACATAATAGATGAAGACAATAATAAGTTTAAATAAATAACTATTCCAATTCTATGGTTTTTGCTATAGAGGGATGTCATGTCTTGGAAATCATCTGAATTGGAGATGCGAACATCAGCGATTCGTTTGGTCTCACAGCTGTTCATAACTACCGGTAGCATTCATCAGTAGGCCAGCATATTATGTACTTCAATATTAAGATACTTTTTTCACACACAATACATGTAATCAAGAATCATTCAAACGGCAGGCGTTTTTAACTTTCGGAGCAAGAAAAAAAAATTACGAAAAAGATAATGGTTCCAAGTTATATTTAACTCCAAATCCAAATTTCTCTCAGGAATAAAATCTTCACGGGTGAAACGTTTCATCTAAAAGCTGGTAAGGAAACATACTCGCGATACGATGACCTGCCAGAGTGCCAGCCTGCCACCCAACTAGCACACTAGTGGAAATAGCAGCCTATTTTGCAACTTTTAGCTGTACAGTAGCGCTTTAGGGGTTCAGAAAGTGGTTTTAAGTTCTACTATTGCTTACGTAACTGCTCATAGCTGTAAATGTCACTAGGGGTAACAGAAACGGAACCAAATGCCACTCTAGACTTTATAAGAGTTCATTTTACAACCTATTGCCGTCTATAGCTTTAAAAGAGAGTTAAAACATGTATGTTAAAACTTAAAGCTGCTATTTTTTTTCTATTGCCGCTGCTGTACGCTTCAAAACTGTATAAAGACTTTAATTGCAGACTTTTTAACGGAACTGTATAAAAGATAAATTTACCACTGTTCTACCACTGAAAGTTTCATTGCAGAAGTGATTTGTACTTTTGCGCAGACTAAAGTAGCAATTTGATCGACTGTTTTACTAATAGCGACATTAAGGCTGCACAATAGAAGCAGGAGCGTAATAATGCGCCAAGTTCGAGTTTAACAAACACAAGCGAGGGTCCCGTAGATTTTGTTCACGTAATTAGTGATAACGGACCAGTTAAAGAGGAAAAGTAAGTTATAGCTTTGTGTGGCTTATTAAAAAAAGTTCAGAGTACGTATGTTCGCCGTGTGATGTTAAATGTAAACTTGTGGTCACTCGATATGAATCGGATTTATATTTTGTTCCTTTACTACACACATTGTAACTAGTACAATCGAAGCGCCTCTTGTATAATTGTATTGGTGAATTGAAATAAAAAAATATTTCAGATAGAATCAACTTGTTTTATTGGCAAATTGGCCCATTATTGACATTATCAAAATAATTAAACTAGGTAAATTCTAAAATAACAACAGTATTAATAATATTTGCACAAGATTGTGTCTTTTCATGTGTCTGACATGGTGAATAGTGAAATAGACCAAATATTTGAATCAAAATCAACATGTTTTTTTGGCAAATTGGCCCTTACTTACATAATTGACATAATCAACACGTTTATTAATAATAAAAATAAATATTCGGGACATTTCACACACACAGACGCTTGGTTGCTTGTAATTTTCTCCAAATCTGAAGGGTCAATAGCTACTACGGGAACAGAAGTGGTTTCATTGTTAACAGTAACTACAGATGTAGGTTCATTATCAGCAACAGCATATAAGGGTTCCGGATTTGTTCTGGCGAATTAGACACTGTAGCAGCACCACGATTTAAGGCCTAAAAATAAGGAAAACATTTTCACTGTAGTCAAAAGAAAAGAAAGAAAAAAAAAAGTGAGCGCTAACTTAAAAAATGACATAAAACGTACCATTCCTATTTGCAATTCAACCATTTGAAAGTTTTAATATAATAACACAGAGAACATGTTCGGCCAGTGTAACACTCCATGTTTTTCCCACGTAGATGGACAGATGCAAAGTTCTTGTTTATTTTGTTGTTCACTATATATGTTTGAATTATTTTGAAAGGCATTCTGAAAACATGGTAAGACATAGTAAGTGTTAAACAATAGAAAGAGCGAAAAATATAGAAGCAGCTACAAACGATCTTCGTATTTTAGGGTTTTCAACGAGTTCTACGGATCTCTAAACAAATAACCATTAGTGTGGTTTGATACCTGCAGTAAGTACGAAATAAAAGTGATTGTAAAGACTTGAACTGCATAAGTGGTGCAGGTATTACTTGGACCTTCAGAATAGTGAAACTTAACGCTTTGACGCGCAGAGAGGAAGTATTAAGGTTGAAGTTGCAAGTTAAAGCTGCATCTCATAGACGCCATGCTTACAAGACAATTATTTATCATTACTTGAGAAATGTGTAGGTTTTTATCACAATTTGTAGTAAAATATAACTAAATATAGAACCAGCAACTTACTAAATGCAAAAGTAGTCAAGTATGTAATTTCAATATCGTGTAGTTATGTGATATATTTTTATTTATATAATAATATTTTACATATTTTACGATATTCTGAAGTAATTATTGAGGCGCGTTAAAAATACTCCAATAATATCAACTAGATGCACGATAAACTGATCTGCGTTTTTAGCCACTTGCTTATAATACCAAAATATAGCTCAAAAACACTTACCTTAAATTCACTTCACTTATATTTATTTGTATTCAGAATGTCTGACTCAGGAACTGAACAACAGATGTATTTAATAAATGAGAGACAAGGTGAATGATCAGTGATCCTTTATTCGTTCAGTTAAACCTGTCATTCATTCAATAAGCGCCACAAGAGCTTTAGTGTGGTGTTAATTATTAGTTGCAGCTCCTGTAGCGCTTTTATGCCACTATTTTGAAGTTCTAATGGAACTGTAGGTTGCAAAAAGTTGTGCCTCTTTGGCTGCAAAGCGGCTGCATAAGGTCTGCAGTGCACGCTCTGGCGCTTGAGCTTGGCGCCTTTGGTAATAATCGGATTGGCTCCAAAGCTCTTAAGCAACTAGTTTGTGCTACTTGGGCACCGATCGTTCATTGTAGATGGGCGAGCGATCCGTCAATGCCACCGCGCGCTGATTTTATTTACCGAGAAAAGTACCGTGATTTGTACTACGTGTATGAATGGCAAGTTTCCTCCGAAATTAGATTTAAACGAAAATCGAAGGAAAAGTTCCGTTGTTTGCGAAGATTTCCTCGCATTTCGATTTCAGTTCAGGTGTAATATTTTTCACTTACTCCTTTTGGAGACGTGTGCTGTTTAAATGTGAGGTGTGTGTTATATATATATCTTTGAATCAGATAGAGATTGGTATTTATTATTTTGAATCTTGTAGAGAGATTTTCCAAGAGCCACAGCAGGCACAGACACTGTTTGTATAAAATAATCCTTTCCAAGTCTATAAAAAATAAAAGATTAAAATGGAATGCATTTTTATTCAGAGTCAGAACGAAGAAAATCTTCAAAGAAAATCCTTCCTTAATTCCTTTTGTTTCAAAACTCGCCATCTTCCGAGCCCAAACCTTGTATTTTGAATGCGGGCACTAAGTTCAACTATCACGATTCCGAACCATTAAACACTCCGAAATACTGCTCACTCTCTCACATACTCGTTAACATATACGTGTAATATTATTCTCCAACACATATTAGGTGTTTAAACGCATTCATGTCAATTATTCACACCACATTAACTTGAATGTTGGCAACAATAAGTTGACGGTAAAAAATTCAATGCGTTGCTTAACGCTATTATATTTTTTGTGGCGTCATCTTTCGCTTCATAAATTTGAGACAGTATCAAAGTTCTGCGAAGGTGTCAAGGGACTCCGCATTGCCAGTCACTTTCGGATTAAACCAAAGTTACTTTTTAAGGCACGTTCGACATTTTTTTGTACTTTTTTCGCGTTACTCATGGTATGCTGCTTCTTATTCTTTTAAGCACCGACATTTGTTTTAAATCTATTTAGTGTAACGTGACTTTTCTTGAAGAATAATAATAGAAAATAATACAATTAAAGAAGAGTTCGGAGAAAAATCTCTTATGGAGAGCCTGAAAAACTTGCAGCCTAAACTGTGTGTGTAAGTGAATTCGGCAAAGAATACGTATAGGTAACGATGAAGACATCTTTAAAATAATGATTTTCGTATTGCGTAATACAGTCAAAAGGGGGTAGGTCATGAAAAGGATATGTGAATTCAACTCATAGGGTGGAGGACGTACCCTTTCTAAATTACGCAATAAATAAAACATTTAAAGGAAATGTATTATACTCTTTCATGGTATTGTTCCCTTTGCCCTGCCGAACTCACTTACGCAATTAGGCTGCTGAGATATAAATCCTTAACATTAAATGAGCACGACAGTTACTGGTTAGTGTTCTTATTAGATAGTTGCTAATACCTAGGTACACATAAACTGTATCTACTGTTTCAAGCTTCCCTACTTTTTAACCGACTTACCAAAAAGGAGGAGGTTCTATGTTTGACATTATGTTTGTTTTTTTTTTTTTTATAAAGTGAAAAATAACTTTATTTTTGGAAGTCAGTGTCTTTGGTAGGTACCATTTTATGCGTTATGGACACCGACTTCCAAAAATAAAGTTATTTTTCACTTTATAGTTTTTCTTTTTTTGGAAGTCGGTAGTATTTTTTTGTAAAAAAGCTTTTTATTTTTCACTTTTTAGTTATACCTACCTAATAGGCAAGTTGGTTAAGGTACCTATAACGCCAGAATAGATTACCCGAAAATCATGAAAATTTAACAAAACCGGTGAAAAGAGTGATCTGCGTACCCCTTAAGAGCGTACTGGCGTGATGTTTTGTTATGAAAAACAATAAACAGACATGCGATTGCAGTGATCCCGAGAGATTTGCCGTAATTTATTGAAGATTTCTGTTGTATATCTTCGAAGTTCTTCATCAGATCTTCACCAAATCAAAATGGGACCAATTTCGAAACATACTCATTCAATCAAAAAAAGAATTTTCAAAATCGGTCTAAATTTGACGGAGATATGCGTGAACATACACAAAAAAAAAACTACAATCTATCGCAATAAGGATCAATCTTACTAATATTATTATTAGAAATGCGCAAGTTTGGAAAGATGTATGTTTGTTACTCATTCACCCTAGAACGGCTAAATCTTACTGGATGAAATTTGGCACGATATAAATTTTAATTTTGAATGGCACAATGGCTACTTTTTATCCCGGAAAAACGTACAGTCTGTTCCCGTGGGATAATTTCCGAATTTCACATGGGCGAAGCCGCGAGCAGAATCTAGTATTCCATAAATCACAATGAAACTGCCAATAGCCTACAATTCTCATTTCCCTAACAGTGCAAAAATAGTTTATTCGCAGATTTCCGTGAAAAGTTAACAATTTATTTTCCCCGACCCGGCCATTTTCTTCCGCCTTTCACAGCTATACAAACCCGTGCATCGGCATTATACATAATAAATAATGACGTCATCCAATCGGGCCTTTCCAAATCATTTGCTGGATCGAATTAGGGAATAGGAAAAAGTTCCATTGAAATATGACACCTGTTCGGGCGAGCTGGAATCAAAGGGCGATATGATAAAGACGGAGGTTTTCAATAAAGGGGAATCGTCCTTTTTCTTACGCATTAATATCTATATATTTTTCTGTTCCCGAGTTTGGGCATTATCTCCCTCCTAATGTATAGTACCTATGTACAAGCACCATCATTTGTTATGTCATCCCAAGAAATTATCGTTTGCTCTGCGAAAAGAATATTATTTTCTGAATGAGTTATCTTTGTTTTGATTCTGCTATGAAATATTTTTGCTAGCACCAATATTTATAGATAATTTTGCTGATGTCTGCGGCTTTGTTTGCAAACAAAACTTCAATCCCCCGTTGACTAACCCGGGTTTATTTTTTTTTGTATTTCGTCTCTGCCAGTACTTAATAACATTTTTATGATTTGGTACCCGAAGGATCCAAACGGAGCCCTGTTGCTGTTACTCACGTGTCTGTCTTTCAGTCTGGCCGTCTGTCCGTTTGTCCGAAAATTGATGATAAAGTTTCTTACTACGTATATTTTACAAAAAAATACCAATATATTGATAAATCAGAATGTTTATATGAAATACCCTCATTTTACTTATTACAACCAACTTGATTTTGCGTTTTGGTACAGAACCCTAAATGTGCGAAGTCCGACACATGATTGGCCGGTTTTTTCTTCTTATCGTATGTTTATCCTACTAATATTATAAAAGTAAAACTTTGTGAGTATAGATGTTTGTTACTCTTTCATGCAAAAACTACTAAAACGATTTTGATAAAACTTTACGGTAACATACTTTATAGGTCAGAATAACACATAGGCTCTGTTTTATAAAAATATTGGAGATTTACAAATTCGATGCGGCCGAAGCCGCGGGAAATACCACTACACTATACACACACACACACTACACACACACTACACTATACTTTAATCATTTTGAATGTGCCTTGTCAGGCATATTATTCTGGTCTTCTGGTTCCTGATTCAATAAATAAATTCTTCAATACTACGAAATACGAACATTTATTGTTGTTCAAATACCTACTTAAAACTTAAAATTAGATTCAAGTCAGTATCGGTTCTCCATTGCATTCGGTCTCACAATCGGTCCGCGTCGTCAGTCCAACAATCTGAAAGGAGATAGTTCTTCAAACTTTCCCCATTTAATTTAATCTTCGTCAGCTGTGAGTGACTATTTGCTTTTACTTTGCAGCATAAAGTTGGCGTTTCCGAAAGAGCTAGAAGTGAAAATTCGGCTTCGTTGTCACTAGTACCATTAACAATTCCATGATGGAACTATTGATGTTTTTTTTAATCAGTAGTTCCATTTTAGAAGTACCTGAAAATAATGGAACTAATGTTGATTTTTTTATCACTAGTTCCACATTATTATTTTTGGCCCTAGTGAAATTTTTTAAGGGTTTAAAAACACTAGAGGTAAAAAAAAACAACATTATAAATTTTTTCTTACTTTATTTTGTTTTATTATAGTATTTAGTGATAGTGATCGAATAGAAACAACAACCTAAACGACGCAGAATTTACCAAGACAGAAATGACTTGATCATTGAAGCCCAAATGAAATTATTAACAGGCGAAATATCTGTGAGATTTTTTTTAGATAAAATACGTTGAGCGCGTGCTGTAATGAATAGAGATGATTTCAAAGACAACGGGGGGATGGTAAACAATTCGCCTCCCAAGAAGTATTTGAACTGGTCCAAACGCTATCCCATCTGAGATATCGGGCATCCTGGCATTTACTTCCCCATCCTTCTTTCAAATATGATTATTTGAAATCCATACTGAAGCCGAATGATAAATGAAAAAAAAATATTTGTTAATTTTAATGAATTTTCTTATTTCTATTTGTTTTTTTTTTATTTTTCCTTGTTTTTACCTCGTTTTTACACCCTTAAAAAAATTCACAAGTGCCTAAAATAATAATGTGGAACTAGTGATAACAAATTCAACATTAGTTCCATTATTTTCAGGTTATTCTAAAATGGAACTAGTGATTAAAAAAAAACATCAATAGTTCCATCATGGAACTGTTAATGGTACTATAGTGACAACGAAGCAAAATTCGGACCGCAAGTTAATCTTGTATTTTAAAAGGTCTGAAAACGTTCGAAGTTTTAAGGAACTGGGGAAAATTTATAAAGGTTCAGTCAAATTCATAAACAGATCATAAAATGAAAAAGAAAACTGGACTGCTGCACAAACGTTCAATATTTACATACCTATACATAAACTCATGGTTTTTTCCCATGGGGATAGGCCAAAACTACAGAACGCCATCTGATATGATCCTTATATAACTACTCATTTTGAAAACACTCTAAATTTAGAGATTTTCGCATTGACTATTAATATAATTTATTTGTGTTAAACTTTTGAAATAAGTTTATAAAAAAACCGTCTTCAAAAAGTAGACTATTTCGTCGTCTCATCAAATGGCACCGAATCTTCCGGACATGGCCAATTATTAGTCTAAACTCGAATACCCATATAGAACATACAGCGACCCAGTTTAGTATTAAAGGCGAACCATATCCTCTTCAAAGCACCGTAAAACGTCCTCGGACCGTCGCCACAATTTATGCGTCATCCTGAATTTTGTATGGGAACCTTCGATAAAGGTTACATTCTGGAAAACATACATTTCGTTTTGGTTTTCCACATTTTACCCTCTCAAGCGAACCAAGCGACCAGCTTTAACAGTGTGGGAAGTTATGTGTAATGCGAAATATGAAAAATGGACGGCGGATTATGAGCGGTTTACATGATATGGTCGAGTGTTTTGTTCTTTCGTTTATTTCTTTATCGAACAAATATTGGATATCTGTATGTAATATGAACTGAACATGACACAATAATAATATCCGTATGAATTTACCTAAAAAAATAAACTTTATGATTACTGCTTTGCATTAGCTGAAGTAAATGTCAATGCAACAGAAACAAAAGAAAAAGATTGAATATCGTACTTCTTTCCAATTAAATATACTGTCACGCAACGTCTGGAAAAAATCACTACACCCAGCCACACACACACACACACATCATCATCAGCCTAATAATGTTCCCACTGCTGGGACACAGGCCTCCTCTCAGAGGGAATGGGCCGTAATCCACCACGCGGGCCCAGTGCGGGTTGGTGGATGTCACATGTCTTCGAATTTTTGGTTCTGGGACATGCCGGTTTCCTCACGATGTTTTCTTTCACCGTTTTTGAGAGCAGTGGTGATGAAATAATTTACACAAAGTAAAGCGCCTGCCTGGGCTCGAACCCACGACCTACAACTTGTAAGTCGCGGCCGATACCACTGGGTCACCACTGCTCTCAGCCACCTCGGCTCAGCTCAGCTCACCCAGCCACAGCAGAGCAGAAATATAACCTTCAGGAAGTACCGTAGTATGATGTTGTAATCTTTTTATTTCACAGTTATAAGGTAATTTTCGCTAAGCCTCACAAATAACAACCAGCGGATAAGGCTATTTAACATTTAGTTAATCTTCAGACTTGCTTCATTCCGTGCCTTCAAAAGTGAATTAAATCAAATTAACCTCAGCCATTCCGCTTCATACAATTACGTTTAGACCCTTTAAGCTTACTCTAATACCAGCAGAAGCCGGTAAAGGGAATTTGAAAATAACTCTAAGCGTCAGCTGACATAAAACTTCCTGATTTTATCTTGCCCTGGTATCATTAAGTTACTAAATTATTAAGAAAAGAGAGGCATTCGAAACGGGTTTAGATTTTTCTGTTTTCATTGGATCTTTAAGTAAGATGGTTGCTTATCATATCAAAACCTCTTTAAGGTAGAGACGTATAAATTGAACACTCGAGGTTAACGGTTAGGTTAACACCTACCTGTTCTTACATGTGTAATCCTGAAATCCAGAGACGAGCGTAGGTAGGAAATCAACTTCAGGTTACCATAAACACTTGGTTGATGCTTCTCGTCTACGTTAATTGTGAGCAATGTATGCCAATCTCTGCCACCATCTGTGTTCCCTACCACCTGTTACCTGATTCGTTCGTTGTCTCGTAGACCCCATAGCTTATTATCAAGCGAGATC
This sequence comes from Anorthoa munda, assembly GCA_945859665.1. Taxonomy (NCBI): domain Eukaryota; kingdom Metazoa; phylum Arthropoda; class Insecta; order Lepidoptera; family Noctuidae; genus Anorthoa; species Anorthoa munda. Next base: position 7,057,439 of record OX243913.1, on the reverse strand, counting down.
GAGGTGAAAATGGACCGTCATGAAAAAATAATAAGTATATATTATAAAATCGTATTCCATAGATAATGTTGACCATCTCTTTGCTAAACTATAACAATTGCTAAACTATATCCCCCGTGATATTAACTCATAACTGAGCACACAAAGAAGTCATCCGTACAAAACTAAGTCTCATCTAGTTTCCTGCCCTGTGTACCCTGAAACCTGCAGTCTGTAGTATTATATTAACTGTGCTGCAGTCGAAAGACCACTGATTAACTGCTCCGTCAACACGAAAAAGTAGTCGAAACCTAAAAGTCCTAAGTGAACAAATTATCAGTATTAAAAACACCTAGGTCCGGTGGCTACCACAAACTAGTAAGTAGTTTGTGGAAGCGAAATGCCTGACTCTAGTTTTATGAATGAAATCATCACTGAGGCTCTAACTCTGCATGTGTTATTCTATAAAAACGAAAGCTACGCGAAAGTGATTGGAAAAAATGTATGGGAATATCAAGTGATATCAAAATATCACGTGATCACTCCCTCACGTTAACGTAACGGCCATCGCCTTCGCTGATAGGAAGACATATCTGGATACAGTACAAAAATGGTTTCACAAGAAAAGACAATTAATAAACCATTTCATGCCTTCAAGGCCCGTAGGCCACGCACCTCTATTTTTTTGCGCTGGCAACCTCGACCCATCAGTCAACGTTCACAATTTATCTATCTAGAAGTTTCCACGTTCAAGTGACGCCACCCACGAGACGTAAGCCACTTTTTATTCAGGAATGTTGATCGATCTGTTCTTCAGTGATCGGTAAGTTTTAATGGGAGTTGACTCAATAATCACACCTTAAAAGGCGTGAAATAATATTAGTGATGATTGCTTCAATACTTAAATAAACCAAAATATTGCAACCTTATTTATTTATTTATTTTTATTTATATATACTTTATTGTACCAAGATAAAAAGATTACATACGGAAACCTTAAAGTAATAACAAACATACAACAGGCGGCCTTATCGCGTTCAGCGATCTCTACCAGGCAACCCTTACGCCACCATTAGGAATTAATTTCATTGAGTCTCATCATTTTCAGGATGTAGTAGGTGCTACCTACTATTAATGATGGGTACAAAAATCTAGAAAATATTTATTCCTTCCTTTTCCATGATTATGATGATGCCATCTAGCCGATTGCGGCTACAGCAACCGCATTCCTTGGCTCCTCATTGTGGTTGCGAGCTCAGATTTGCTGCTCTGTTATGTTTCCACACGAGGACATTCAACCATACCCAACTTGGGCCGAATATTTCCGAGCCCAGAGCGGACACGTCAGCACACGTTTGACGAGATGATAAATAAACCTTAATAAAACAAATGTAGAACGATTACAATACCTACATTTAAAACATCATTTTACCTCAGTGCGAACCCTAACCACACGATCAAAGCACTACGTGATCAAAATCAAACTAAAAATATTATTCATTTGTTTTAATGATAGGCGTCATAAATTCTCGGTAATAAGTCCAATCGGTAAAACAGCCTAACAAACCATAAATTTAGTCGCGTTTGTGTTTATTTTTTATTAGAACTGCGCAATATTAATGTTATTTGTATGAATAAAACTAAATAATTTAATGCCATTGCAATTTGTATTGTGTATAAACATTGAAAACTGTGAACCTCTAATTAAGCGCCCAAAAAACTTTATATTGAGTTCAAAGGTTGTCACAAACATAACTCTAAATTTTGTTCAGAATAAAAAGCTTAGAACCTAATATTGTAATAGACAATTGTCTTAAATATTCATAGAGAGTTTATTACTTTAGTCTGCATGCTTTGTTTTTCTGAGCAATAATATTGTGCTCTTCAAATAAATAATATATGTATTTTGTTAATAAATAGGCGAATATTTTCTACTGCCAAGTACAGTACAAAATATTCAAAATATACAAGTATTTCAAATTAATTTACATAATATAGAGTGAAATTTTTGCCATTTCTATGAAAACGACTCTATATCTACAGTAAATACATAATATAACAAGCCTTTACAATAACAAGTCTCAATTGGCATATTGTTATTCACAGTACGATCCGAACGATCACCCGTTCATAATATATCATCGTATTCCTCGCTGAGCAATAAACTAAATGATTATAAACCCGCTTGTCACGGTCGCAATAAATTTCACTATTTGCTGAGAACAAAACACAGTATTACATGAAATATTACCCAATAAAGGGGACACACAGACATCACTGAACACAGTGACTCGTAAAGCCGAGTTACTAGGACACAGGAACCTCCCTTTCCATTTTTGAAACTCAATTTTTCGAAATCATAATCTGCAAACATAAAAAATATAGCCTTGCCTTTTCTAGCAAATTGTCAGTTCTAAATATTCTTACTTTGAGCAAACTGCAAGAAATTAAAAAAAGTCATTTAGCCGTCTAGAAGTTTCTCTTGTCTGACCCGAAGTCGATTTAATAGCTCTAGAAATAAAAGTAAGTTGAATAAGATAAATCGATAGAGAACTTACATAGCCGTAGTTGCAATGTTACTACTTAGAACACAGAATTATTATTTTTCCACAAAACTACGAAGTAAAAACATGGGAAATCCTTTCCCAAATAACTTTAAATCTATAGGTTAATCCACAGTGACAGCATGGTTTTTATCCTTTATCAAGATAAAGAGTCGAGGACAACCCGGACCACAACGGTTACATCCGAAATATTTTATGTAACGTTTTTAGTTTGTTTTTCCTCGACTGTTTTCGCATAGTTTGAACCCTAATAAAACATGCCATGCTAGTGCACTCGCGGAACAGAACCCAATATGTAGCGGAATCTATTAAAACACGTTGCTTTTCCGTAATAGACTAACTTTATTTTTTAAGAGTGGTACATACAATACAGCATAGACAAGCGTTACTTGACACATTTTTTTAAAATAGTTAAATGTATTATAATAGAATCCCTATTAAAATTCGTCCGAGTTTTACGAGAATGGTGTGCGCAGGCAGAATGTTTAAGTTTATTTTAATGTTTTTATCCTAAATAAGTAGTTTTCGTTATAGTATGAGCAGACTTTCTGTCTATATTCTGTGTTTCACGGCCGAAAACCGTTTTTTTTAATATTTTTTGAATTAGTCTTAGAAGTGGAACTACGTTTTCCTCACTTAGACTCCTTTTTGGTCCATTGCTGCTAAAAATCTGGCTCAGAGATTGGTCATCAAGTGCCTGTACCTACCTAGTGATTTTTGTTACCAGCTAATAATAAAAAGGAAATCACCGTTGCCACGGCTCACTTTGACAAACATGGTACTTATTCTTACAAAATAGCTTTTTTGAAAAAACTAAGTTTGAGCAATAATTAGTGAATGACCGAAGGTTCGGTTTCGGTGTCGGTTTCTGCCAGATTCGTCTAAAAATTGGCCGAAACTTTCGGTTGCACCGAAACTCAGTGTTCGTGAATTGTCGTGCGTCGTTCGGCTAACTTCGCAGCTAAGTCGCCTCAAACTCTCATAGAACTCCTCAGTTACAGTCAATTCCAAGTTATCCACCTGGATGATAAGAATAAGTGGCGAGTTCAAAAGAATGGGCTGCCTCAAGATAGTGTAGCTACTGGTTTCATTACTGTTCAACATTTATACAAATGACCAACCGGCAAATCCTAAATCGGCCCGCTTCCTGTATGTAGACGACCTGGCATTATCCTGCCAAGCCACTGATTTTGAGGAGATTGAAGTCAAGCTTTCGACCGCCCTTTTCGATCTCAGTCGTTATTTATGCTGAGAACACTCTCAAACCTATTCCTCCAAAAATACAGTCGTGTGCCTTTGACTTTCGTAACAGACAAGCGGGCCGAACACTCAATATCTCGTGGCAGGGCGTGCCAATTATTCACAGCCCCCATCCGAAATATCTGAGTATTACATTTGATAGGTCCCTAAACTACAGGATAGACTACAAGAAGTAAGGACAACCTACTGCGCCGCCTTATATACGCGAACAACTGCAATGGCGCTTTTCTTCTCCGCTGGTGAATATGCATGTCCAGTGTGGAGTCCACCCACTCCAACCTAGTGGATACAGCTCTTAATGTGGCGTCCTCGGTACGAATGCTGTATCCACAAATCGGCTTCCCCGCATAGAAATGTCGAAAGCTGAAAATTACCCACGTCATCTAAAGCACGGCAGCGGCTCAGTGCCTCGGAGACTTAAAAGCCGAAAACTACTGAGGCCGAGGCCGAAACTTCGGTTTCTAGTTGGGTAAAGGCTACACAGATTGATTTTGTATTTTCGTCAAATGTGACTTGTTTTCTTATGATGGGCAGACTACTGCACTCAAGTTAGCCGCCAAAGGTTAGGGAGTGTGGGTTGCAGCTAATAAACGCTTCCTAGTACAGCATTCTGTTGCAACTTCGGGAACTTTAATAAGGGACTGGTATGGTACGAGTAAGGTTTTGTAGCAGCAATTGTTCATCGATTAAGGCACGAACCGGTGGAGAGGTTGGGTTTTTGAGTCAATTTTTTTGATTACCTATCATTATAAGTTCGAAAAACATTTGACCGAATTTCATTTCACCTAAAACTTTCCAACTATTATCGTTTCGTTTTTGTTTTACTTCATCGAAGTCACGACTGCCACTGTCTCAGTTGACCTATTATCAACTCGATTATTTTCGTTATTCCGACGTTTCACTTGACCGAAAAACTTTTTACCGAAGTTACACTTAGCCGAAATAACATTTGTTTGAAATATTAATTTTTAAACGCATATCAAAATACTAAGTGAGAGATAAACAGTGGGCAAATACAAATGTTTAAAACAGCGAATTGAAAAATATAATTTCCTCCCATTTCTGTCTGCAGGGTCTAAAGTAACCTAACACGAAGGAAATGACAGGAGCTGAGTTCGCTCGTTTTTTAAATTATTAAATTAAATTAAAATTCATTTATTTCAGAACCAGTCCATATCATACCAAGTGAAATCAAAAATATTAGATTCATTAATAATAATTAAAATTAGGAAAACATTACAAAAGTCATTAAAAACATTATAAATTACAATTAGAAATACATTACAAAGTCATTAAAATACATTAAAAAAAAACACACTAATAAAAAATATGAAATACTCTATTTTATCTAATTCTAAATTTAGGTTTGGATCCAGAGTGCTCAACATGCAGCCTGGTCCAGTACCGCACTATTGGGCAATCCAGACCCAGATCCATCCTCCATGCAAACAGCTGCAGGTAGCTGCTGGAACTGCATCGTATGCGTCGCATCAGAGACTCAACTCTCTTACGCTTAATCGCCGCAAAACCATCTATATTTGCCTCCGCAAACATACCCGACGCGCTACAGTAGCGAGGCAGCTTCATCAGCGCCCTGAAGGCATTATTGTATAGAACGCGCAGGCTGTCGTACGATTTTTTCGTATGCTTGACCCATAGGCTGCACGTGTAAAACGATTGGCAAAATGCCCTAAACAATGTCGCTTTTACTTCCGCAGTACAGCGCGCGAACCTACGAGCCAGCATATTAGCCCTAACAGACAAAGCCCTGCGCTCCCTATCTATATCAGTATCATCTACAAGCGTCTCGGTGACCCAGAGGCCCAGATACCTGAACTGCGAGACTCTTTTAAGGACACTGCCATTCAGCATGACCTGTGGGACAGTATCATAAGTTTTTGAACCCGCCTTAAACACCATGAGCTCGCTTTTAATGGTGTTATATCTGAGCCCATGGGCCCCCGCATACCGTTCGCAGATCAAAATCAATTTTCCAAGGGCACTAATCGATGGACTCAGCATCACCATATCGTCCGCGTAGCTGATATTGTTGACAAGAATACCATCAATCGAACAGCCCACACCAGCGCCACTGAGTTCACGGATCAGACGGTCAATATACAAGTTGTAGAGAGTCGGCGAGGTTAGCCCGCCTTGCCTTACACCACACTCCAACCGATAGTGACCCCGACCACCGCACAAAATTGCTCTGGTTGCCATACCAGTACTTTAAGAGACTTGTGTACTCAGGAGGTAGATCCGTATCCTCCGACAACTTTTGCCACAACCTGTCGTATGCAACAAGAACAAATGCCTTAGATAAATCTAAGAAGCAGGCATAGGCAGGTGTGCTTCTGTCAGTATAGTATCGGACGGTATGCTTGAGATTCAGGATGGCCATTTCTGTTGACAAACCAGGGCGAAAGCCAAACTAAAACCACATAGTTTTGCTCGCTCACTTCTGCTCCCTTCATTCTCTTCAAACCTAACCTATCCGTGTCGGGGTGCCCTAAATTCCCGAGCTCGCTTCGCTCGCTCTTAAACAAATTCTTTGAAATAATTAAATAATAAAAATGTCTAATGCATGATAGCTACTAATAAATAATTTGCATGAAAATTTGAAATTAATTCGTAAACACAGACAAGACTGCGTGAAGTCGATTTTGCAGCGATTCGTTTCTGTCACTAAATTTTGTACCACAACATATTGACTTTTTATGACACTATTTCAATTTTAAATTGAAAATGCTATCAAGTTACCGGCTATATATTTGAGACTAAATAATGTTCCCTAAAATGTTGTTTTGGTTTGGTGAAAATATAGCAAATGAAAAAAGTTCAAAAGAGGCTTCGGCCAAAAGAAAAAAGTTATTTTGTAAAACGGCGAAATGTAGTTCGATAAAATAATACCTTTGGCAATTGATATTTCGATGATCTGAAATTATGTCAAATAATGCATATAGCAAAAAAGACGTCGGTCAATAGTTTTAGGTAAAATGAAATTCGAACCAAAAAGATTCGGAAAAGTGATCGGTTCCCAATTTTTTTACATTGAACAACCTGAGATGTGATTTTACACGGCTTCTTTGCAAGCCATATCTCGTTTTCACAAATATCTGTTATTACAGCGTAGACGTAATGCAATGCTTGCTATTGCGTAGAGGTGACGCAAAGCTTGCTACGGCGTCGCGATTGCTACGTTTGCTAAGCTTCGCTATTCGTAGGTATATTTAATTTAGGTGTGCATTATTATGTATAACAATTTATATATATAGTAAAAAATCATTCCACACAAAATGATGAATAAAAGTCGTCTTTGCCAGCTCTTGTGTTATTTTTTTCATACAACACTCTTCATTTACGGGTCATAAACGCTGACAAAAAAGTATTTTACGTAAAACCAAACCGAATGCTATTATATTTCAACTCATTTAATATTCGTCCTTCAAAATATGACAAAGTTATTTCGAATGTGCGACGTACCGTTCTATATTATCACCCGGCTCTCGATGTCTGAAATGTCTTTCTGATTGCCTTCTGCCTCCGCCCGTGGACGCTGTGACATTTATGAAGGACAAGGAGCTATCTAAAGTGTCCACTCTAATATCGTTCGAAAAACCCATCATAAGGACCGATCAAATAAGGCAACGGTTCTCAAACTGAGACTCGTAATAAAAAATAATAATTATTATTTGTTTGTGTGACAAACTGCGCTACTATTACACATAACAATATTTATTTTGTTAACCAATCATTTAGACTTAAACCATCAATCACTTTTTTGCAAGTCTGCGCTGATCCACTCCTAGGAAAAGCCCGCCATTCACTTCTTCAATCACATAGAACTTCAAAAAGAAATCAAAATCATCTTTATGTTTCATCCACAAATAACACTTAGCAACTAAAAACGGAAAAATAATAATAACGATAAGCCACATAGTTATTTGCGGGAGACTGGTGCCTGAGCTAAGCCGTAACCTATATTTCAGGACACCAGAGACTCCCCCCTACAGGAAAAAAATAAAAAATATACATAGCATCAAAAGCTACTACTATAGATAGATAACTCTTAGCAAAAGTTACATTTTTATGTTACAAGTGCAAACACTTAATTGTAAGGTTTTATTTTTTTATTATGTAAATTAAGAGTGTCAGTGTGTGTGTATTTGTGAGTTTGTGTTTGTGTGTGTGTTTTTGTATGTGTGGTGTTGAGAGTGTGAGAAGTTATATGAGTGGGTTCAAAAAGTATGGTGTTGGTAGGATACATTATTTAATTCCTATTACGTTTTAATGACGCGCAGCTCTTATGTTTTTCTGTGGTCCAGTTTTAGTAGCAAGTAAGTCAATATTAGTTTACATTTAGATTTATTTTAATTGAAAATACCTAATTCTTTATTTAATTTATTATAGAGTTCCGGCCCTCGGAAAGTATATTTTTTTTGGGCAAAGCCAGTTTTACAATTTTTTTTTTTTTTTTTTTTTTTAAAAACGTTGCCCCACACTAGGAATTTCTTCCTGTATCGTGGGTGCGTTTACAAACATATAAACTCACATACACAAACACCCAGAGCCGGAACAATTATCTGTAGGTCATACAAATTTTTGTTCCGTGCGGGAATCGAACCCGCGACACGCAGCGCAGCAGTCAATTGCTCAACCACTGCGCCAACCGTGCGCCCAATTAATACATACTACATACGTCGTACTGCCTCTCAGTAGTTAAATTGGAAAGAATAAAAAAGGGTGGATCTGAATGTTTATGTTGGCGGAGAATAGTAAAAAGAATGTAAAGCTGCCTGAAAATGTGTGGCAGTGGGGTATGGTCGTGGTTTAGAAAGGCCAACTTTTAGATTTCCCGTGAAAGTAAGAGTTGTGTCATCTGCATAAGATATTATTTCACAGTTTTCAAGATAAAGCTGACATAGCTCATTTAAATAGCATAGAAACAAAGTGGGGCCAAGAATACTTCCTTGAGGAACTCCATACTTGATAGCAAGTTCATTACTTAAAGTGCCTAAAAGTGTCGGACACGAACTGCAGACCTAAAGTGCATTTACGACTTGTTACCCTCACCTGTCAGGCACTCAGAATCAGGGTACTATTTAATATTACTGATTATACGACATATTTGACAATCAATGACATAATTGTACATTTTCGTGACAGGTGCTATTTAATAAAGAAGAAAATATAAAATCGTTGGATTTTGGCCGGTCGGTTATAGACCCATGCTGCTCTCAAATATCACACAATGATGACTTTTTACCCGGATGTATCATATACTAACGCCACACATACCCGTCTAACACAGGATAACAAGATTGAGGAACCGTAGTCTGAAGTTCCAAAGCCAACAAATCAGTGATTATAGAGTAGGGTTATCAGTCGACACGACGACGGACTAATATAGAAGGGCCGAAAGTAATCGAATTAATTTATTCACTCACATGAGATTGTGTCTGGGTTTTTGGTTGATCGGCGGCAAGTAGGACAGGAGTTAAGGCAGAGTTTAGCCATAGTATAGTTTTGTAAAGCAAAAAATATTATTTTGTGTAGGTATCACTTAGGGGAGACTCCTTTACAGTATCCCCAGGGATAAACCATAACAGGCGTTGCAGAGAGGGGTTCAGGGGTGGTATTTTAAGAGAGAACGGGGCTCTTCTACGTATGTGCTGATGGTGAACACACTCTAGGGTCTTTTTTACCAAGAGACCAGGCGCCTTTTGAGGGTCTCCCCGGACAGCAAAAAAATAATAATTATGATGCCTAATATTATGATATATATTATGTTATTATTATTATAATACGTTTATAAGTAGGTATGTAAATTAATAAAACCTTCATAAATGTAGCGTTCCAGGAAATCATCAGACGATATAAATCCATTAAGAAATATGCTTAGGAAGATAGGTATTTATCCTAATAATATAACAGGTATGCAGCCGTTTTGAGAATGATCCCCTTTAAAAGTCGTTTAAATTAACCCGAGACACCCCAAAAAGTAAAAATAGAATTAAAGAGACTACAAAAATATAAGTGAAGCAGAGATTATACGACAACTCAGGATAAACCTTGTGTGGTGAGATGGGACCCGCTGTAATACATTTCGCAAACAGGGTGGCTCTCATAATAGACCCCGTACAAAAGAGGGATGGAATAAAAACAAGATGAGAATGAACCATATATCCGGCTTATATAGTTCTTGCCGTATTATTATATATATTTTAATTCTGATTATTAAACCTCACGGGCTACAGTATCACCGATGTCACTATGACATACATAAAACAGAGGTATTGATCGCACAATCGCATTTTCGCTTTTTACAGAGTAGTCAGTTTTGAAAAAAGTATGGTGTTGGTAGGATAAATTATTTAATTCCTATTACGTTTTAATGACGCGCAGCTCTTATGTTTTTCTGTGGTCCAGTTTTAGTAGCAAGTAAGTCAATATTAGTTTACATTTAGATTTATTTTAATTGAAAATACCTAATTCTTTATTTAATTTATTATAGAGTTCCGGCCCTCGGAAAGTATATTTTTTTTGGGCAAAGCCAGTTTTACAATTAATGGTGCTACATACGTCGTACTGCCTCTCAGTAGTTAAATTGGAAAGAATAATTAATTAAAAAAATCAAAATACCCGACTGCTTAAAAAGCGAACTAAAAAGACGTATACAAGAAGAAAATCATGCTGTGCAGTCGGAGGATACATATTCGCGAGCTGGCTGACCAAAACCAGATGTATCCTCCGACTGCACAGCATGATTTTCTTCTTGTTTACGTCTTTTTAGTTCGCTTTTTAAGCAGTCGGGTATTTTGATTTTTTTAATTAACTTTTTTATTTATAACTTTTTAGTTAACATTTTTTTCGAATTAGGTACATTTAAATATATAAGTGTTATATATTTTTGAAATCGCCTCTAAAAACCCTTTATTTTGATACCCCACACGATGGGTTTGGAAGAAAAAATAAAATTGGCCCCCCACAATATGGCGCCCAAAAGCCGCCATTTTTCTATTTTCCAATTTTAATGTAGCCTATGACACTCGCAAGGTTAAGACGAATCGATTGACGTATGAATCATCAAAATCGGTCAACGCGTTTGGTCTCTGGAACGCCATATAGGAACAAACATACATACATACATACATACATACATACATACATACATACATACATACATACATATATACATACATACATACATACATAGACTGATAAACACATTACCCTCCTTCGGCAGTCGGGTAAAAAAGGGTGGATCTGAATGTTTATGTTGGCGGAGAATAGTAAAAAGAATGTAAAGCTGCCTGAAAATGTGTGGCAGTGGGGTATGGTCGTGGTTTAGAAAGGCCAACTTTTAGAATTCCCGTGAAAGTAAGAGTTGTGTCATCTGCATAAGATATTATTTCGCAGTTTTCAAGATAAAGCTGACATAGCTCATTTAAATAGCATAGAAACAAAGTGGGGCCAAGAATACTTCCTTGAGGAACTCCATACTTGATAGCAAGTTCATTACTTAAAGTGCCTAAAAGTGTCGGACACGAACTGCAGACCTAAAGTGCATTTACGACTTGTTACCCTCACCTGTCAGGCACTCAGGATCAGGGTACTATTTAATATTACTGATTATACGACATATTTGACAATCAATGACATAATTGTACATTTTCGTGACAGGTGCTATTTAATAAAGAAGAAAATATAAAATCGTTGGATTTTGGCCGGTCGGTTATAGGCCCATGCTGCTCTCAAATATCACACAATGATGACTTTTTACCCGGATGTATCATATACTAACACCACACATGCCCGTCTAACACAGGATAACAAGATTGAGGAACCGTAGTCTGAAGTTCCAAAGCCAACAAATCAGTGATTATAGAGTAGGGTTATCAGTCGACACGACGACGGACTAATATAGAAGGGCCGAAAGTAATCGAATTAATTCATTCACTCACATGAGATTGTGTCTGGATTTTTGGTTGATCGGCGGCAAGTAGGACAGGAGTTAAGGCAGAGTTTAGCCATAGTATAGTTTTGTAAAGCAAAAAATATTATTTTGTGTAGGTATCACTTAGGGGAGACTCCTTTACAGTATCCCCAGGGATAAACCATAACAGGCGTTGCACAGAGGGGTTCAGGGGTGGTCTTTTAAGAGAGAACGGGGCCCTTCTACGTATGTGCTGATGGTGAACACACTCTAGGGTCTTTTTTACCAAGAGACCAGGCGCCTTTTAAGGGTCTCCCCGGACAGCAAAAAAATAATAATTATGGAAAAAGGTATCACGTCATGATGCCTAATTTTATGATATACTTATTATACGTTTATAAGTAGGTATGTAAATTAATAAAACCTACTTAAACATAGCGTTCTAGGAAATCATCAGACGATATAAATCCATTTAGAAATATGCTTAGGAAGATAGGTATTTATCCTAATAATATAACAGGTACGCAGCCGTTTTGAGAATGATCCCCTTTAAAAGTCGTTTAAATTAACCCGAGACACCCCAAAAAGTAAAAATAGAATTAAAGAGACTACAAAAAAATAAGTGAAGCAGAGATTATACGACAACTCAGGATAAACCTTGTGTGGTGAGATGGGACCCGCTGTAATACATTTCGCAAACAGGGTGGCTCTCATAATAGACCCCGTACAAAAGAGGGATGGAATAAAAACAAGATGAGAATGAACCATATATCCGGCTTATATAGTTCTTGCCGTATTATTATATATATTTTAATTCTGATTATTAAACCTCACGGGCTACAGTATCACCGATGTCACTATGACATACATAAAACAGAGGTATTGATCGCACAATCGCATTTTCGCTTTTTACAGAGTAGTCAGTTTTGTGAGAGAATTGCCGAGTCCATTCATCAGGTTTGGTTTGATAACAGCAGGCGGCCATGACGAAAAATGAATATAACACACTTTTGGTGCTTCAAATTTTATTAGTATCATATATATCTCTACCTACATGCTGCCGGACGCGACGACTCCGTACTCTGTGAGTGAATGTTCGGTGCTAATGTTCTTTCTAATGTGGCTAATGTGAAACTCCTTATGTAGCTACTTGCAGCATTTAATACAAGAAGTGAACCTTTAGTGTTCGACCGACTGTGAGATTTTGTGGCTTCAGTTGAATAGAATGTAAGAAAAGCTTACAATATGAAATGGGTATCTGTGGTATGTTTATAGCGTAGCTTCTAAGCTGGTGAAGCGCTTAGATAAAATGTTATGGGTCCTATACGAAAAGAGTAATAGTTTCTTAGGTGTTGGTGCTAAGATACAAACAGCATTCTCGACAATATCAACCAAAGGCTTTTTACAGGTTTTACAATTTGAACTACTCAGTCTTTTTTATTTGATCAAATATGTTGCGTTAAATTCCATTGGATTTGCATTAGCAGCCCAAAAGTGACCATTCTAGTATCATGAAAACGGTTTAATATCATACCAAAACAATGCTGAAAATATTTAGACATTTACCAGATATCACTAAATAGGTATTATTGCTACGACGTATCTTCCCTTTAACACAGTATTCAACAGCCATTGTTCAGATGTATAACCAGTAAACCAGCTATCACTCGCTAAAGTTGTGATCAACATTATAAGCGCCTGCTTAGCAATCCGCTTGCAGTCCTCATATAGACTGCCGATAAAGCTCGCTTTATAGAATGAACTTCGGTCTTAACAAATGGGGAAATAGATTTTATTTTAGCTTTGTTACTCAATTTTTTTTTTTTTTATGGTAATTTGATTAAGTTAGAAAACCTTCTCCATTCTGAATACCTACATTGTGAGTTGATTCTCCCTATTATGTGTAACGTTAGTTGTACACTGCGTATAATTATTAACTATTTGTGGCTCTAAAGGCACCCACGACTACGATACAAACGATAATCCAACAATAACTACCTACTCCTTTCAGAAATTCTCTAAACACAATTACTTATATTCCTTGCAATCCCTGTCCGCCCACTATTATTACTTACATCATACATGATAATACTTGCCGTGGTTGGAAACATAAGATAGCTCCTACTTTTCGTTAGGTAACCTTTCAATTATTACTGGTGTTTGTAAGTGAAGATTTATATTACACATTTTGTTCTGAACGGCTCATAAGTAGGTGTGTAGATACTACCTATAGTCGAAGTAAATTTAATTAATAATCTAATCGTATATTTTTTGATTTTTTGATAGCATAGCTATGTAGCGGTACCGAACGTAGAACCCTTTACATGAAAGGGCAATAGGCTTACCAAATAATACAGCAAAATACATAAAAAAGTTAATAAAATTAAAACACCCGACTGCGTAAGCGAACTAAAAAGATGAGTACAAGTAAGAAATCAAGTAAGAATACAAGCTCACGTTACGTCAACACGCGTTGGGCTGCCCGCCTCTATCTACTTAAGTTTCTTTCTAGTTTTGTGATTGTAAATATCTCAGATTCATTTCTCTAATCTGAGGTAAATATTATATTTTTTGTTATACTTATTTTAAATCTTCCTAGGTAGGGTGCCTACCATTTCTACTCTCTAATGTTATCATTAAATAATGATATTTCGTCTAATTCAATAGTATATGTAAGTAGCTAAGTACATAAGTACGATGCCTAGCCTAGGAAACTAGCTACTAGTTGTTTTTAACGCGAGCGTAGATAGGTCACTCGTGTGTCACTTTATCACCCAATCCACTTATTTATTTATTAATCCAGGTATTTTACATAGTGGAAAAAGCGAAATACCTTCCCATTTAAAAAATAAATAAAATAACGTACTAGTAGGTTAGGTATATAAAATTACTTGTACTTATTTCTATCATATATTTTCGAATCGCACGCTTACAAAACCATCACACCGTTCGTGACTGTTTGCGGCTGTAGTGTATCGAGTGTTGGCTGAACTCGAGGCGCGAAGGTATGACTTGCGTTCTGACCGTTTGTATGAAGATAGAATCATCATCTGCCTAGCCTTTTTCCCAATTATTGTTGGGGTCGGCTTCCAGTCTTACCGGATTCAGCTGAGTACCAGTGTTTTACATGGAGCGACTGCCTATCTGACCTCCACAAGATAGAATACTGTTAGATATCATTACTGTGCCCACGTCCCCCACAATATGGCACCCACAATCCGCCATGTTTTTCGTTTTTTTAACGTCACTTATCTAAGAATCCAGGCGCTTCCATTTAGAATCTAGATAGGTAATATTTTACACCCAAAGGCTTGCACTTGGCGTGTGCAATAATGCAATTATGATAATATCATTCAGTTTTTTATGAATATTCAAGCTAGCAAGTATGATTTCGCAAAATTGTCACCTACGGGTAAGTGTGTTTAAACCCTGCTCATTTATATTCTATGCATGGAGCCAATTTGATTGGCTCTCTGTGAACACTCCGATGATTGAAAATTTCAAATACAGCGTGGATTTATCTATCTCCAAAATCGATGGCTAATAGCTTTAAGAGGTGACATATCTCCGCGTTTCACTTGTAGATTTTGTCGATAAAATTCTTACTGTGTATTTTTAAAACAGCTTCG
Organism: Anorthoa munda; assembly: GCA_945859665.1. Taxonomy (NCBI): domain Eukaryota; kingdom Metazoa; phylum Arthropoda; class Insecta; order Lepidoptera; family Noctuidae; genus Anorthoa; species Anorthoa munda. Next base: position 7,042,071 of record OX243913.1, on the reverse strand, counting down.
AATTAAAACACGTCGTTTGTATCTGAGAATTACCTGAGTATACTTTTTATCTGTTGTATCGTCCACTAGGCTAAAGTGTTTTCAACAGTCATTTATATTTTTTACCCGACTGCCGAAGGAGGGTAATGTGTTTATCAGTCTATGTATGTATGTATGTTTGTTCCTATGTGGCGTTCTAGAGACCAAACGCGTTGGCCGATTTTGATGATTCTTACGTCAATCGGTTCGTCTTAATCCTGCAAGTGTCACTGGCTACATTAAAATTGGAAAATACAAAAATGGCGGCTTTTGGGCGCCATTTTGTGGGGGAAAAAAATTTTTTTTCTTCGAAACCCATCGTGTGGGGTATCAAAATAAAGGATTTTAAGAGGCGATTTCAAAAATATATAACACTTATATGTTTAAATGTACCTAATTCTAAAAAAAAAAACTGAAAAGTAGTAAATAAAAAAAATTAATAAAAAAAACAAAAAACTCGACTGCTTAAAAAGCAAACTAAAAAGACGTAAACAAGAAGAAAATCATGCTGTGCAGTCGGAGGATACATATTCGCGAGCTGGCGGACCAAAACCAGATGTATCCTCCGACTGCACAGCATGATTTTCTTCTTGTTTACGTCTTTTTAGTTTGCTTTTTAAGCAGTCGGGTTTTTTGATTTTTTTTATTAAATTTTTTGTACTTGGCAGTTTTAAGCTTTACACAACATTGTAACTGCGTTTTTCCCTAACAGGAACGAATTCCTTATTCTTTTTAGATTACCACAAAACCCACAGCCTTCCAGCTACCCACAAAACTGCAAATTCAGTCGAACAGCCACCATGAGACTATGGAGGTTCCCATCCAGATGGCTGGCGGTACGGAGACGGACTTGTTTTATGCATACGTTTCGCAACTAATGTTAGTCGTTTAACATACATTTGAACGGGAATGTGTCATCTGAAAAACTGTTTCGTTTAGTACGTAACTTCCCATGTGAATATACTTGCTGATAGCAGTTAGTGTAGTAAGTACCTACTATTAGAGAAAGCTTTTAAATAAATCACATCACATCACATCAACAGCCTATTAATGTTCCCACTGCTGGGACACAGGCCTCCTCTCTGTGAGAGGGAATGGGCCGTAATCCACCACGCGGGCCCAGTGCGGGTTGGTGGATGTCACATGTCTTCGAATTTTTTGGTTCTAGGACATGCCGGTTTCCTCAAGATGTTTTCCTTCACCGTTTTGAGAGCAGTGGTGATGAAATAATTTACACAAAGTAAAGCGCCTGCCTGGGCTCGAACTCACGACCTACAACTTGTAAGTCGCGGTCGATACCGCTGGGCCACCACTGCTTTAAATAAATATCAGCCTTTATTCCACATCGCGATGATATTTTCATTGAAGTAGACAGAACCCCAAGAGTTACTTACCCATTATTTCCAACTACAAGGTTGGGTTTTATGTAAACCAATTTTTTTTTACAGAACTATACGAAAAGGCATAATGTAAACAGAAAAAACCGGCCAAGTGCGAGTCGAACTCGCACACGAAGGGTTCCGTACCATTATCGCAAAACACTGCATAAAAATCACGTTTGTTGTATGGGAGCCCCCCTTAATTTATTTTATTTTAATCTATTAATTATTATTTTTTGAAGTAAATATACAACTAAACATTCTGTGAATATTTCAAGCGTCTACCTGTTGCCGTTATTAATATCGAGCAAAAAACGGCAAAAATATCACGTTTGTTGTATGGGAGCCCCCCTTTAATATTTACTTTATACTGTTATTAGTATTTGTTGTTATAGCGGCAACAGAAATACATCATCTGTGAAAATTTCAACTGTCTAGCTATCACGGTTCATGAGATACAGGCTGGAGACAGACGGACAGACAGACAGACAGACAGACGGATCGCGAAGTCTTAGTAATAGGGTCCCGTTTTTACCCTTTGGGTACGGAACCCTAAAAAAGGCAATTATACTTTGCTGTGTAGCGCAAATTAACTACGTCTGCTACGACGAGAAGCGCCCGGAACTCCTTAGTCTATAAGCAAAAGCCAGCTAGACAGAACAACACAATGTGTTGGCAGTTCTATTTTTACGTTTTAAGCCCTCTTGCAGCACAAATTACCTAATTATTGGTAATTTATCTTTCCTATTTTTAATCATCGTAAAATCTATCAAATGTTCGAAGATAATAAAGACAGAAATTATGGTTTTGAGTGTGGCACGAGTGCAGTCTCGCGCTATTTTGAACGAGTTCCTAGTTTTTGCACTCATTATGATCCATATAGCTTCTGTGGGCAAAACTGTGACATAAGGATGTTAGTCCAAACTGAACAATAAATGTCTGGAACTTAATGCAGCCCGGTCGCGTCGGTATTAAAATGCCTTCACTCAACGTTGGCAATACAATCTATCGTAGGCGGCGAGGGTCTGATTCGGTCCATTGGAATTTGAACGACCACCAATAAGCCAAGAGTTTTTCTTGCTTTGAAAAATTTGATAAATAATAAATTGTTATTGCATTTTTATTTACGTAGGTAGTATAGAGTGTAGGTATTCGGGATGGTCTTTTGAGAGGTCATGGAGGGGCGATCACCGGGATGATTTTAATGAGGTAAAATCCCACACCCGGTCTTTTACCCAAAAGTCCAGGCGCCTTTTGAAGGTTGCCCAGTTTATAAAAAAAACCGGCCAAGTGCGAGTCGGACTCGCACACGAAGGGTTCCGTACCATTATCGCAAAACACTGCATAAAAATCACGTTTGTTGTATGGGAGCCCCCCTTAATTTATTTTATTTAAATTTATTAATTATTAATTTTTGAAGTAAATATTACACTAAACATTCTGTGAATATTTCAAGCGTCTACCTGTTGCCGTTATTAATATCGAGCAAAAAACGGCAAAAATATCACGATTGTTGTATGGGAGCCCCCCTTTAATATTTACTTTATACTGTTTTTAGTATTTGTTGTTATAGCGGCAACAGAAATACATCATCTGTGAAAATTTCAACTGTCTAGCTATCACGGTTCATGAGATACAACTTGGAGACAGACGGACAGACAGACAGACAGACAGACAGACAGACGGATCGCGAAGTCTTAGTAATAGGGTCCCGTTTTTACCCTTTGGGTACGGAACCCTAAAAAAGGTAGTGCAGGTATTTTACGGAATTGGCAGTTGGTAACTTTACATAGGATATTTTTAAAGCATTAGCAGTCTCTCAGAATATAGCGAATGGGTCAAAGCACACTGATTGTGTGTGAAGCGATGCGACGGCGACGCTGTATTGGCCAAACGGTATTTTTCATCTCAAAAATGGTTAGGACAAAAGTCGTAATAGTGAAACCGTTTTAATTGTTGATAGAGCTATCCGAAATAAAAGCAAAAAAAGCACCCAAACTTTATACTTTGATAATTTTATATTTACTAGATTGCTCATTATGGAAGTTCAACTTAAGATATTATCTATGTACTTCAAGGGAATATATCAGTATTATACCTTTTTGGATTGCTCAAGATCTGTGGTTTACAATTGCGCTATGTTTTTATGAGAAATATATTTATATGATTTTTTATTTAATTTGAAGTGTCATTAAGAAATTTTCCCTCTTTTCAATTTTCAAGTTGAGGTTTCCTTGTTATCGATGGCTGCCGATGTCGAGTTAGTGACATTTTTGGATTCCTTAACTATTCAGTTATACAAGGAAATAAAAAAAACCGGCCAAGTGCGAGTCGGACTCGCGCACGAAGGATTCCGTACCATTATTTCAAAAAACGTCAAAAATATCACGTTTGTTATATGGCAGCCCCACTTAAATATTTATTTTATTCTGTTTGTAGTATTTGTTGTTATAGCAACATAAATACATCATCTGTGAAAATTTCAACTGTCTAGCTATCACGGTTCATGAGATACAGCCTGGTGACAGACGGACAGACAGACAGACAGACAGACGGATCGCGGAGTCTTAGTAATAGGGTACCGTTTTTACCCTTTGGGTACGGAACCCAAAAACTACGTGATTACTGCGCTATTTCGAGCTAGAAGCAAAAATGTCGACCAAAATTATATTCAAATAAGATTTTTTTTTTGCTGTGAAAAATGATATTGCATAGTTCTTAACTGTTGTGGTAATTATAATCAGTATTGGTTACAGCATTCCTGTGAGAACTGTTTTTATCAATTTTCTCATTAGTTTTGCAAAAGTTACTAAAACTAGGGTCCTATAAATCCTCGGGTTTTCAGCGTGTTCGTCAAAGTGTCCCTCAGTAACTGTAAATTTGCTGAAAAAAGTTCACAATGTGTGAATTCGTTAGTTTTCTACGCGATATATTTGCACAGAGAATAAGCGGGAAAAGTACTTCAGATATTGAACAATATTTGTTTGATAATTTCCATTTATCAACAAGAAAATGTGAATATGGTTATGCAAAGTATTCAAAGAAATTTGATAACAATTTGTAATCAAAAATGGGTGAAAGCTCAAAGAAAACAAGATCGTTTCGAGAGCCAAAACACAACTTGATTAAATGGCGTACCATTGAATTCGTGCAGTACCTCAACATCTGCAAATTCTGACTTGAATACATCTGGAGATCGTGGAAGATCAACAAAACCATATTACGCGTGTTTGGAGAGTACAAAAAAACGTAAAAACTTGGAATTACTCCAGGAGTATGAAATGGGGCATGTGCGCTTATGTACAAGGTTTACGATCTATGGGTAAAAATTATGGTCCTATCTATCTAAGTATCAAGAAGATAAATACCTCAAAACATATTTGTTACTTGACAATTTCATACAATGGGTAGGTATTGTATTTTGCCAATATGTCACAAGTATCGTTTACATGCAGGCCCGCATGAGTGATGGCTAAATATTTAGCTACCCGCCGAGCAATAAAATATTTGCGAGCCACGAATATTAGGAAAAGCTTTTACCTGAAATGGAACAAGAAAACATAATTACATTCAGTATTGACACACATACCTACTAATAAATATGGTCCATAGTACTGTGGCAATAACGTCGGTTATTCTCTGCATGTTCACAAATTATAATGCTGGGAAAAAATATAAATATTTCTTACCCAGTTATGTGGTGTCCCGATTTTAATTAATTAATGTCTATTATACAGAGTATTCAAAGTAGAGTTGTGTTTTGAGGTTTGCTTTATTTTTAATTGGGAACGATAAATTAGTTGGAACCTTTTGAGATTTATGGTCGGTTATCTCAGGATACTTTTTGTGTTAATAACTGGATATTCTTAATTGCTAGCATTTGGAATTGTGCCGGTATGCCAATAATCTTGACCTATATTTCTTCCAAGCAAACTTGAGACTGAACCAGCTGACTGGTTATGCCTGTGAACCAATCCAATGATGAGAGTGCTTGAACTTGTGCATGTACATAGTCCTTCTATGATTTAACCATTACACGTAATTATACGAACTTCAAACCATACCTATCTGTTGACACGAAATAGGTAGTTATTTATACTGTATGTAAATTATAGAGCAATAAAGATCACAATGACGTAAGTTCTAAGACGTGATCAGAAAGGTAGAGTGCTAACCGGCATAAATATTTAGTTTCTGAAGGAACTTCTCTTCTAAGCTATTATCATTGCCTGGTTCAAGCGATTACTGTGCTGGAGTATACTATAGTATGCTGGAATAATGGTAACTAAGTAAATAGCGAAAGCTTTGCGCTTACACAAGATAATAAATGTAACACTTTGGTATCTAGATCGCACAACGCTGCGGTATGCGGTAAGTCTAGAGTGGTCTTTTCTTTCGTCGCAGTTTGCGTCAGCAGTGAGAAGGATTATGCGATATGAGTTCAGATCAAAAGATCAATTATTTACCTAGAAAAGTGGTGTATTGTCATTATTTAGTATTTTCACGTGGTTCCGACTAACCTAAAAAAATTAGGAAGACTCATCCAGTAAGATAAATATGTGAGAGTTACACAAAATTCAAAGGCATTTCTCCTAAATGGTGTATGTTAACTATGGTGTTACGAACAAGGTATTTTCAAAACCACGCTATCCCCGAGATAAGTTCTGACTCTAACATAAAATCGGTATTTCACGAGAAAATCACTTGTGTTTTATGGTTTTATTAATGCAGATTGTACTACATGTAAAAAAGTTTGAAGCCCTACCATTCCTTTGACGTCTTACTGAGATGGGTAGAAAATGTGTTCGATATGGGATGTTCCATATCCGCACTTATCGAAATAATATTTGTATGTCCTATCTTTTCCTGAAAGGTGGTGAGATCTATTAAGTGTTTGTATATACATCTTACAATAAGAAGAACTTCCTAGTGTGAGACTATTACATATATCACAGTTCCGCCTTCTAAACACAAATGATGACTGGTAGAGAATATCTTGTAGCATAAGTACGCTGCACCTGTACCAAACTTCATGTACTAAACATGAAGTTTAACTTCGTACCCTGGTTTTTTATAGTGGGTTTTTGCCCGCGACTTCGTTCGCGTGATCCGTGTTTTATCCTACAGATGACTTTTTAGTTTAACCCCTTAAAGGTTAAATTTCCTAAAATACATTCTTAGTGCTTTATGATGTAGGGGACATCATAAAAAGAAGCCCTGTAAAGTAAAATTCTTCAAAAATCTTTAAAACCTCCTAAATCTTCTTTTAGGAGTAGTTTTTAAAAACGAATAATGAAATCCTTTACTATTTACTTATGTTAGTATTTATGCCAAGTTTCAAATACATAAGTCCAAAAAAATTCAACCTATTCACCTCCTTAGAGGTAGAATTTCCAAAAACCAATAAATGTATGATTTTTTATTATCATCCAAGAGCTTGAATCAAAAATTTATGTGTTATGGTATTCATTCCAAATCTCTTACTCTACTTACGTTTCATAATACACTTTACAAATTTCATCTTAATAACTTTTGAAATTGTATCAACTTATGTTACTCATTTTTATGTATTATTTGATAGTGTAAACGCCTGAAAAGCATACGATTTATTTTAATATCATCATGACCATCGACCCTTGCTGCCTGCTCACCTGCCTACTAGCCCGATTGCCTGGTTCTCCGTTGTGGTGACCTGCCTACCTAGGGCATTCCACGTCTGCCTGCCCGACCCGCTGTCTGGTTAGCTCCCACGTCGTGCGAACTTTAGTTTTATAATATATATCCTTTTTCTTAAATTAAATTTATAATTACTTTTACTTTTATCAACGTGGCTTACGTATAGCTCATCTGAGCTATACGTAAGCCTACATAATCAATCCTTCTAGGGTTGGAATTTCCAAAAACCAATAAATACATATTCTTTTTTATCAATCAACAGCGTAAATCTAAAATTTCATGAGTCCGAATTGTAAAAGTTATAAGGTTATAAGATATCTCGAATAGTTTAACGACTATGATGAAGCAAATACTTATAAATACATAGTGCTGATGAAAATGGTACCATCGAACTGATCTGATGATGAAGCCGGCAGGTAGGCACTGGCACTCTGAAATAAAACAATGTATACTAGACGTGTATGGGCTTATTGGAATCGTCAAGAGATGCACTTTGGCTATATATGAATTTTATGGCAATTGGAAGTACCTATCAAAACTAAAAAGAGATAAATAAAAAACTTTTTAACAAAAAAACAAACCGACTTCCAAAAAAACACTGCAAAACGAAAAATAACTTTCTTTTCCGAAGTCGGTGTCGAAACACGTAAAACAATAGGTACCAAAGACACCGACTTCGGAAAAGAAAGTTATTTTTCGTTTTGCAGTGTTTTTTTGGAAGTCGGTTTGTTTTTTTGTTAAAAAGCTTTTTTTTATCAAAGAGCGTAAATCCAAAATTTCTCGTGTCCAACTTACAATCTGTAGAAATTTCAAAAAAACTTGCAAATTAAATATGATAGTCTGTGAATTGTGTGTATGTTTATCTAATCATCACTACATTTTATAAAACAAAGTCCGTTGCGTCTGTACGCAATAAACTCAAAAACTACTGAACGGATTTTAATTTTTTACACAAAACACAAACATTTAATACAGCTATAGACAGTCTGGTGTATAGAATAAAATAATGCACTGTGACTTTTCTCCTAGAAAACCGTTAATAGATTTTTAAACTAGAGACAGAGATACATCACAATGGACGGCCTACTATATATTTCTTCACACACAAATTAAATAATGACAGGAAGAGATTCCCCACAAATACACATTCCTCTACTGACTCGAATCCGTTTTAACAGCCTTACACAGAGAACAAAACTGTCGGGAAACAGCTGTCTTGAAAATTAATTAATTGAGAAAACTGCAAGAAGATACCATTAAGGAATCGCTCTTTTGGACAATGATAAATGGTACAAGAACAATTCTGACAGCGTTTTTTTAAATGATTGATATTTAACGGATGATGTTATAAGGGTGTTAAGAAAATACATGTTTTAATACTCTTGAATAACACACGATTGACTCTTAAGTCGTAGTGGTGAGGATTAAGAGAAAAATAACAGAGTAATAGGCAGCGTTATGAAAATGCAGCTATATGCGAATGTCTCTTAAGCCGTAATGGTGTGGATTAAGAGTAAAACAACAGAGTAATAGGCAGTGTTATAAAACTGCAGCTTTATGCGACTGACTCTTAAGTCGTAGTGGTGAGGATTAAGAGTAAAACAACAGAGTTAAGCAGCTTTAAGAAAATGTGCGACTGACCCTTAAGTAAGTAACTATTATTATTAAATATTTTTTGTAACACACACAATATACAAGTGATATATACAAGTGATACTATATTTAACCTTATTCAGGCTTATTTGAAAAGCCTCAAAACATTAGGGTGCATATTTAGTATTAAATAATCTTATTTTTGTGAAGAATGTTAACACCACTTTGATCAGAGTAAATAAATCTTTAGCTTTACGGACGAAAAGCTAGACATATTTCGCGTGTTCCAATTTTTCCAAGACTGGACTTAATCGGGTCTTCCTATTCTGTAAACGATAAATAAATAGAAAATTCCTGTAATTTCAGATTAAAACTACCTATTAATCTCTTCACTAAATCTACTAGTTATGTATTTTACAATGATTTATTTAAAGAGCCCTTCTAAAAACCGAACCAAAGAACCGACCCTCGAAATCATCTCTGGGTGGAGCGAGAGAGCGTGTCAGACTTTTACTGACCAAAACCCATCCCTGTTCCTTCAGTTTCGTGTGCCAGGGCCGCGGTAACTCTCTTTCAAATTTATCCGCGAACTAGACAAGTATTGGCCCAAGCGGACTCCGTCAGTATCTGCTAAAATGTCCTTGAGGCGCGTGTGGAATATTACGTGCCGTCGACTCGGGCCCGGTCCTTATCAGACGGCGAGACACCCATTACTAGCCATCCGCAAGTCCAAGCCTACGGTGGCCGAAGAACCGACCCTAAGGTGTAAAGCTTAGTTTAACTCTGACTCTGCAACCGGGTGTTTGCAGAAGACGAAGTTAGTTTAAACTGAGATAATTTTTCATACTTAAACAGTTTAGTTTACTTAGCATACTTAATTTAATTTGTGGTCTGCACACAAGCATGAAAAATCTCAGCTTTGAAAACTAAACTTTACTGGATAAGCTAACTTCGTGTTTTGAAACCGACTAAATAATAAAATAAGACTAGGAAAATAGAAAGTTTCACTTAAAGATCACAAAAGATAATACTTTTACGCTACGGCTAAATAACGTCTAACCAGATATAATGTGTCGTGGAGGCCCAGAGGCTAAGACCTCGCCTCTCATGCTAAAGATCGTGGGTTCAAAACGGGGCAAGTACCAATGTGACTTGTTCAAATTCATATGTACTTTCTAAGTTTATCTTGGACATCACAGGCAACGGTGAAGGAAAACGTCGTGACGAAACTTGGACTTATACATTATAGTTAATGTAATTATGAAATAGCTAAGCCTGTGGGGTTCCCAGAGGTGGCTAAATTAACTCTGACACCAGAGGTGGCCACATCCCCAAACGATAAAGAAAGAAATACCACATATATGTTCACTCCCCGGAATATGATAGGTTAAATGGATAGCTCTCAGTAAGCTTACCAGGATTACAGTGTCAACAAAACTAGTGGAACAAAGAACATTACCTCGTCAGCAATCAGCCAGCCGAGCAGGTCAGCACAGACTAATGTAATAATTGCATTACCCTCGTTCGCCAAACATGTTGCCGAGTCTTTTACAGTATTCTGGATTTTTCAGATTTTTGTATGGTTTAAATGTACCAATTAATTAAATGCAACAGATTGTATTTGTGGAATTGTTTAAATTTTAAAGTAGGTATACTGTAAGGACCCAAAGGAATCTCTATATATAATACGCGTTACTTGCAATATAAGATTTATATCTAATTACTATATTTTAAATTATTAAAAAAACCTTTTTTACAATATATCCGACTTCCAAATAAAAACACTACAAAGTGAAAAATAACTTCAATATCGGAAGTCGGTGCTCCTGTTTTAGTTTCTTCGTTTTTACAGTACTTATTGACGTGAGTTAAGTTATGAAATAGTTTATGCAATAAACAGACATGCGATTGCAACAATGCCGAGAGATTTGCCATCATTTATTGAAGATATGTATATCTCCGAAGTTATTCATCAGTTCTTCACCAAATTTAAATGGAACTTACTCTTTCAAACAAAACATATCTAAATAATTTATTTATAAATATACAAGTATATACAATGTATAAAATACTTAATTAACTAAGACTACAAACATAAACACTTAAACCAAAAACTACTCACTTACCTAATTTAAAATATGGCGTCGAAAAACTCCTCCACATCGTTGTCCACTGGTAATGTGCCCAAAAGACTGGCAGCATTGCCACGTTGTATGGCAATGCTTATTCTCTGACCGAGGTAAAAGCCAGCCCTTGGGTCACGCGAAGTGTCAACTAAGCGTTTGGAAAGGTCTTTAAACAAAGCGTGAGCACTCGGACCCCACGGACCAAGAGTTTCAACCTTTGGGGTTCGAAAATATAACTACCGATGAGGTTATTATATTTCCGCCGCTTGAGGTTCTCTGCAGCCGCAGTGGCAGCGCCAGCACAGCACGACGAGCTAGTAAGATGGGATGGCGCAAGAGTATCGACACAAGTAGCGTCCCACACTAAAGGCCTACCCATCTTCCATGGAAACAAAGACATCCCGTCCGGTCTTTTGCCATCGTCACGTGCCAGGCCATGGGGAGATAAATAATATATATATCATTTATTATAGTTTTCATAATCTGGCCAAAATGGACGGAAAAATCGGTAAACATACTCGAAAAAAACATTCATACAGTCGAACATAGAACCTCCTCCTTTTTGGCAAATCAGTTAAAAATCACTTGCATCTGTGCGCTCGTGCGCCCTTACAATTTTTGTTAATTTATCTATTCTAAATACGAATGACCATTCAGGCAACAAAAAACAATACCTATGCAATAGGTACCTATAGTGATCTCATTGAAGGAAGAGATAAATCATGTTTAAAATAAATTAATCATTATTATTTTATCGTTGATAATAATGAAGTTGTTTTGTAGTAACAAAATAGATTCTTATAACAAAAAATCCCTTCTTTATTCTCATTGACAATATGTAATTTACACAAAAATGATACACCTTACGATATCATGTATATTACTGGTGTACTTCCAATTATGAAACACTTCCAGCTTAATTCTTAAAATAACACGGGAAATGTTTATTTCCTACGTTATCGAATCAACATCGAAATGTACCCAATCGTTCCGACAAAATAGACTAAATCACTTTGAATAATACTAAGTATGCTAAGACCAGTAAACACAAAGAAAATATGCGTGACAAACAAAGAAAAGCAATTTTTGACTAAAAAGTAAAAATACAAGGGTTCCACTTCTAGTTTAATCTCCCACAATTATTTCCGGCCAAAAGATTGTTAAGATAATATAAACCTTGTTAACAAACTCAAGAAAAATTGAGTTAACATGAAATACAGTGTCGGCGTCGCATTGTCTGCCAAATAAATTCTATCAAGGAATAGTTTGTTACGCAAAGTTATGTCGCTTTGTACCAAAATTGGGCGTCGTCCACAATGTATGTAAAGCTCGTTGGCAAATTGAATTACTGGTGTCAAGTGAACTTCAAACCTTTACGGTTTAGCCCGGGGTCCAGCTTTTGGTTCACGATGTCAAGGTGACTAGATAATTTGTGGAAACTTACATTCCAACCCCTTTTAAACTCGGTTTTTGTGTTTTGTTTCCAAGTAAAATTTCAATCAATCTCAGGGCGAATCTACAAAAGTTTTTCGTGTTATTTTTTATTCTTGTTTGCAAAAGTTTTGTCTATACAATAAATCTTTTTAAAGTTATTTTTTGTTATGTAAATCCGTATTTGCACATCGATTCCATCAACAACAACTTGGCATGAAATCTATATGGAAATTATCCAATTTTCGTAGCCTTTTGCTTCATGTCCTCATTTCACACGTGAGGTACATAAAGGCAGGTACTCACCTGTCCTTACGTTCCGATCAATGAGCAGCACAGCCTCAACACACCCCAATTAAGAAGCCAAGAATGCGGTCACCATAGACGGAATTACATTGAATTGAAGAGCACCGGCGCATCTCCAGCCTATTGGCATTCCACTCAGCCGTAGATGTGGTCACAAGGTTTAATCAATTAATAAAACCGACCAAGTGCGTGTCGGGCCACGCGCAGTAATAGGGTTCCGAAGTTGCATAATAATGCGGACTAAAAAGAGGGTTTTGTTGTTGTTACATGAACATTAAAACGGTGTCAACGGCTCACAACGTCTAAAAACGGGCCCACATAGCATGATGTTTTTTTTAATCTATATTCTCGCGTTTGACCACTATCTCGCCTCGCCTCATGGTAAGCGATGATGTGGTCTACGGTGAAGCACGCTTGCCAAGATGTAACCTATTCACTCTTGACTTAAACTTAATAAGGACTAACTGGTAACTGAAGAAGGAGTTATAAAATCCAACTTCGCAACTGAAGTTTGAAAAATATTATCTATTTGTGTAGCACGGCGATACGAGCGCGCGTTAGAGCCACGAGGAATGGTATGGTTCGTTCCTGGATCCTTGCGTGCGCGCTCCTTGTTTATTTCTCTTTCGGAATTAGAAAAAATTAGTATGTATTCACCTCTAATCGCCTCTAATACCGCAGATTAGAGGTGAATCCCTCTAATCTGCGGTATTCACTATTTTATTCTGGAAAGTTTTACGCTACTCAATTAGTGACGTAGTCGGGTCGAATATTGACTTTATAGATGGATATCTATAAAGTCAATATTATATAACACGGAAATCTAATCTAATTTGACTTAACTTTTACGTTTTAATTACAAAACGTCGAAAATACTTCTGCACTAACACAAAATAGACTTCACCGCGCGCATGCGCCGTATGGACTACGAACCGGTACTGCCAACGATTCCGGCCACTCCAATGCGGCCAATCAAGCTTAAACATTATTAATTTAGAAATCATTATTATTAAAGATGTTATGATTTTATTTTTGTATATTTTTATATGGTTCATAAGCATATATTTACTATCTGTTTTACACAGCTAACAAAGTTATTTAAGTAATTTTTAAACGGCATTTGTACAAAAATTTTACTGTGCCAAGTACATTTTATAAGTTGGTCGACTATTACTCGTAAACTTGTAAAGCCTGTTATGATTTTATTTTTGTATATTTTTACATGGTTTATAAGCATATATTTACTATATTTTACACAGCTAACAATGTTATTTAAGTAATTTTTCAATGGCATTTGTACAAAATTTTTACTGTTCCAAGTACATTTTATAAGTTTATTTTATTATTTATTTATTATTTATTTATTTATTTTACACGATAAGTACAACATCTTACAGTATTCCAAGACGATGTTATACACAGAATACATAATTTTAAATATATACACCATATTTAAATAATAAAAATTTAACAATTAAAATAAAATAACAAAAATTAACATTAAACAAAGAAACAATTAAAATTGGATGCCCCCTTCAATGCACCTTTGTGCTCCCGACACAAATTTCGGCAGGCTATGGAAGATATCTTCCGATGGCATATTATTTATAATACGCGCGGCCCTTGACAAAGGGGCAAACTTTGATAAATTTGTCCTAGCCCTTGGCACATCTAACAAAGTGGGGCGGCGGCGCGCACCCACATACCCGTCCGGGACATGCAGCCGCAGTGCCTCCAGTACATCTGGGTGATGCACCAGCCCGCGCAGCACTCTCGCCACGTATTTTACTAACGCGACGTCCCTCCTAACCGCCAGCCTGGTGTACCCGACCATGCCCAACACAAACAGACTCGGATACATCAACGGGTAGAATGGGTAAACCCCATATTGCTTCAAATATAGATACCTAGTGAATTTATTTTGAATTTTTTCGACCATGATACTATATTTGTCCTCATGCGGATTCCATATAATGGCACTTGTCTCGAGATGACTACGAACCAAAGCATTATAAAGTATTTTTACCACTGCTACACTTTTAAAATCCGCACATTGTCGTAATATAAAACCTAAATTTCTAAAGGATTTGCTACACAAATCTATAATATGGTTGCGAAACATCAACTCGGCCACCATATGAACCCCAAGATCCCGCATTTGCGTGACACGCGGCAACACTATGCCGTCCATCTCATAATGATTTTGTAGCGGGGCACGCGCGCGACTGTACGTCATCATGCAACATTTGGTCACATTGAAGACCAGTTTGTTTTCCTGGCTCCACTGTACCACCTTATCGAGATCTCGCTGAAGCCGCTCGCCATCCGAGGCGCTCGCTACAGAGATAAACACTTTAAGATCATCAGCAAATAGCAAACACCTCGCACTGCTCACGACCTCAGGGAGATCATTAACCATAATAATGAATTCCAGTGGACCCAAATTACTGCCCTGGCTTACCCCCGAAAATGTATAAAATGGTTCAGATTTGTGCCTGCGTACTCAACGTACTGTCGGCGCTCACTAAGATAACTCGCGAAGAACTTTAGCAAATGAGGAGTAAAACCTAACGCAGCAAATTTTGCTAATAGTATATCATTATCCACCGTATCAAAAGCCTTCTGAAAATCGAAGTACGCGACGTCCACCTGCCCTCCAGCGTCCACTACTGGCGCCACATATGACACAAACGACAGCAGGTTACTGCCCGTACCCCGACCGACGCGAAAACCATGTTGAGCATCATGCAGTTGTGGGCTCACTTGCGTGTAAATGGATTGGTGTAATACTGATTCAAAAACCTTAGCGAACGCCGACAGTACGGCCACAGGTCGATAACCACTGACGTCCGACCCTGAACCTCCCTTTGGCACCGGGATAACTCGCGTCATTTTCCATTGATCTGGATAGTGTCCTTCTTTTAAGCACAGGTTGAAAATGTGTAGCAATGGTTTCCAAAAAACTGAGCTACAGTCCCTGACAAGAAAAGGTGGTATTCCATCCGGACCCACCGACTGTTTGGGTTTGAGCCGCTGGAGTGCCGCGCGCAACTCCCCCTGACTCACGCGGTCCACATGCACGCGCGCCGAGCCCGCTCCAACGCCCGCGCGCTCCGCCGCGGCTGGGTCTAACGTCGGCCGCGTCCCACTGCACACCGAGTGGAAATAGGAAGCAAAAACTTCAGCCACCTCCTCCTCCCGCAATACTATGCCATCCTTAGTGATTTGGGGCTTATTACGTCTGGATTGCTTTGCTCGAACAAAGTTCCAAAATGATTTGGGATCATCCTTAAAATTTAGTTGCAATTTATTTTGGTAAGCCTGATACGCTGAAGTGATTTTACGTTTAACTATTGACCGGTACCGACTAAACACTTCGTAATCACTCGGAGATGACGTTATTTTAAATAGTTTATGATGTCTCCACTTTCGTTTTATATCCCATATTAAATCTGACGTGTACCACTCTGGGTAAACTCTAGATTTATTAGTTTTACCTACTACTCTTTTCTTTCTAGGTGTACATAGATCAATAGTGTTATTCACAAGATTATAAAAACAAGTCAAAGCAGAACTAGAATCTTGAATCTCACATAACGAATCCCAATCTATCAATTGTAAGTTATAATATAAATAAGACAAGTCAGCTTTTTTAAAATTCCAACTTGGATAATAATCACTACCAGTATTTAAAGGACAGTCATGTGGTGGTGTCACTACCGGCGCCCCCCTTCGCTGATCACCGGTGCTCACGCTAACGAACAGCGGCGGGTGCTGCACGTCTATACCACCTAATGGCTCGTCGGCCAAACGTACCTTTAAGTTATCCGGTAATAATGTTGTCAATACTAAATTCAACGTACGATTATTAATATTGAGTATTTCATTTGCCTGTCGAAATCCGCAAAAGGCGTTGACATATTCAAAATAACTTATGGTCTCTAACGTTGCTGAATGCAAATTAAAGTCTCCTATCACTAAAACATTCTCGTATTTTACACATACGTCCTCTAATATATTAAACAAATGCATAAATTCATTAGCATTACATTTTGGTGGAATATATACAACACAACACAGAAGCAAACTATTATTACTCAGGCGTACCGTTGCACATACTAGCTCGAATAAGGCCGCGTCTACATTAACGATAGGAAGGCGCGTTAGTTGATACCGCGATGTAGCTGCTAACAATACTCCTCCTTGCTTACGCCCGTCCGCTCGATCACATCTTAGTACATTAAATCCGGCCGGAATTAGTTCACCATCGCGTATAGATGTATTAAGTCCCGTTTCAGTTATAGCCGCGATATCATAATTTGAGGCCAATAAATTATTGCAAAAAGTCTTCGAAGTAAAGTTGGTCGACTATTACTCGTAAACTTGTAAAGCCTACTTATCCGTGATAGTTTTCCTTTTAATTTCGTTATATTTTCTACTGCCTTGAATTTTTTCACATAGCCAAGAGCAACCATTTCGCTGGCGGGGGGGGGGGGGACTTGACTCTAACAGAATTTTGCAATTTAAAGCTTAATTTTATCTTAAGTCCTCATACTTATCTTAAAAGTAGGCCTATTATGAGTATTTTTTTTATATTACTGTTTCTAGGCTCACGCTTGACCAATACCTCACCTGATGTAGTGATGATTTGGTTGACGGTGAAGCACGCTTGCCTAGAAGCAACCTCCATTCACACTTGACTTAAAGACTCCTTGATTGTAGCTATCGGGAAACATATACTCTGGCAGGGAATGCCATCCCATCTCTCCTTTCTATTCTCATCTCCTTAATAAAGTGCCTCAGCACACTTCTAAGCATTGTGTCCGGATTAGTAATTTGATATCAATATAATTACTCAATGGCTGTTACACTGTGAAGTAACGTTACAGTACGGAAAGTGTGGGGGCTGTAGACACTCGGTACCCTCATTTGGCCCCTTTGATCGTGTACCCGCGTTAATTTATGCAATTACAACTTACTCAGCAACTTGGCTTGATATCAAGAAATTGTCGATGGTGGGGCGCCTGACTTTCTGATAATAATTTTATTCAAGACTCACTTCACACCACAAATAAGCAAATGTTTTCATTAGAATTTATAGGAGAGTGTATTACTCTATTAGATTTGGTAGCCTTTGTTTGCTTAGGATTAGATATTATACATGGTATTGGCGTTGTGTTCTTACGTACGGTACGGTACAATTTTTCGTTCAAAAACAGAGTTGTCGTGCCTCGGTGAAGTTATAGAGTCAGACATAAATGTGGTACGCTTTTAGATTCAACAGCTAAGCCTACTCTGAAACTTTAGTATTGTACACTACTTAGGCTGTCTGTTAAAATGGAGCTAGGTTACATTTACAGTGTCAGTCACATGGAGCAGTGGTGGCCCTGTGGTATCGGCCGCGACTTACAAGTTGTAGGTCGTGGTTCGAGCCCAGGCAGGCGCTTTACTTTGTGTAAATTATTTCATCACCACTACTCTCAAAACGGTGAAGGAAAACATCGTGAGGAAACCGGCATGTCCTAGAACCAAACATTCGAAGACATGTGACATCCACCAACCCGCACTGGGCCCGCGTGTTGTATTACGGCCCATTCACTCTCACAGAGAGGAGGACTATGACCCAGCCGTGGGATCATTAATTGGCTGATGATGTGATGTGATGTTACATTTTAGCACTAAAACCATTATCACTTTTGTACAAAATTTAAGTTATCAGTTACGTCTGGGAAAATGAGTTATTGCCAAAAATATCAAATTAAATCCTAGGGTTTCTTATTACATAATTCTAGCTCGGTATCTACGTAGTTATCAAACGAAATTACATTACAAATTAAATTATGTTATTAGTATGAGAGAACTGAGGGAATACAAATAATAATCCTGCCCAATATTATTTCTACCAACTAATAGATTGTTGATAGAGGGTTTTAATTCATAAATTCAGTTCTGCGTGGGAGTAAAATATCTAACATAAGAAAGATTTTTGTCAGCATACATTCTGACCATAAAAAAAAATACATTCTGATCATATAAATAATGTTAGTTGTTGTTTGCGTGGGATGTTACTAACCTCTAATAACTAACTAATAATGCTAGTTTTTTTAGCAAAGAATATATATTTTCGTTGGGTTTAGTATTTTTTTCTTTCTGAACCATTCCATTTTCATGTATGTATCTAAGGCATTGCCTTTGCAAATCTCTGATGCAATCACTCGGGTTACAACCCACATTTCTTTGCCCGGATGTATTTCCCAATCTCCTTGTATTATGTCTTATCTTTACACCCCAGTTCGCGCGAAATAGATAGCAATCTGAAAGGGAACGATTGCTATCAGTGCATAGTGTACCTTCCATAGCTCCATAGTTAACTGCATGCAGCATAACGTTTTGGAACACATTATTACGCAAACAAGGCATAAATCCTTAGTACGTAACTTGGTATAAACAGATACCTACCTACACATTACACTCATACTTGGAGCAATGCTGTACGTTGCCAAACTTTGGTAAGGAGACTTATCGTCTATCCAACTAAAGCGCTCGAAGCGCCACTCAGGTAGCATCCGTTACAGATTAAAACATTCCGGGACACTATTACCCTATTGAACTTCGATGTTCAAAATATACATAGTAAACAAGTACCTGCTTTGTTTTGAAGAACCACGTTCACAGTTCCTCATCGTATGCATCTGGGAAATAGTAAGTATTAAGATTCCCACAGAAAGGTCTGAACGAAAAATGCAACAACCAGGATTTGTATGGATATATTACCCGTAGAACAATTTATTACATATGTTTAATGTTCATCCTACCGTAGTCACAGTGTCACGTCGAGCCAGTCTGCGGAAGCTTTAAAATGAACCAGTGAACGGTAATACGTTCGCTGTATACGCAACAATCGAAGTGCTGACACCACCAATCCGATACGTGTTCAGTGTTCGCGTCATTTAGGTATCGGATTGCCAAGCGTAGAATTGGTAATACCGATGGGCTGATCGTGCGATGGAAATCATGGCACTTGTATAACTGCCTATACATAAAAATTTAAACCAGATTGATACGATCCGAACGACCCATAGACGCGACGACCAGGTTTCATAGTCTTCAATTCTTGAAAACGTTAATACATTTTTTTAATAAATATTTTATAGGCTCGCGCTTGACCACTATCTCTCTCATTTTTATTAAATCGTTGTCCCATTGTTGCATCGCATCTGTCTGAGCAAGCCTTTGATTTCATTTTACGTTCGACTGATGGGTCCCCTTTCACGCCGGACCGGACAAATGCTCGCTATTTAGCCTCACATCTTTAGACTACGCTGTCTATACTTACATACGCTTAAAGGGGCTCTAAGGTAGAATATTAGAAACCTTACATCCGGCACTGAAAGCAACAAGCACTTATTTTGTAGGCTTAATTATATAGGCCTTTTACAAAATGTTCTGTTGTTTTAAAATAAATAGAAGAGTTAATTGAGTAATCATTTTCTTACATTTTTTGTTGCCTTTGAAAGGCTGTATAATTGTAGTAATCAACAAAAAACTGTTAAACTGTAGGTATCCTACGTAGGTTTTCATTTGATTGTTAAAGACAGTCCAGATCAGTCTCGAGGTGAATTAACATAACTATCCAAATGTAAAAAAAGTAATATTGCTGAGAATGGTAAACTGTTCTCAACTTTGCTTAAATTGTCTAATCATTTAGATATAATACTGCCACCCTTATTTATGGTATGAGATACTATTGCAAAAATTAGCACGTATTTTGTAAAAGTAGATTTTTATGATGGATTTGAAAGTTTCTTAATAGTAGAATAGATTACTGCAGGGTTGCCTGGCTGCATCTGGCCGCAAACAGTTTTTTGTTTTTTTTTGTTTTAACTTTGCCTCACACTAGGAATTTCTTCTATATCGTGGATGCGTATGCAACAGCATCTAGCTCTAATTTAGCCGCCATTCATAGGTTACCAGGCTTAGCAGATAAACTGGTGACCCACAGATTATGGCTAACTGAGAGCTGGCAACCTTATGTTTACCTATTTTTTAATACCAATTTCTTTCAAATGACGTTGGTTTCACTTGAATAACTTGTATGTTGGGGGTTAACTATCAAACTTAAATTTAAATTTTACCTTATTTAATTGTAATTTTTATTCAAAATTCATTTATTAGTGTGATTTTTGGTACATTTTACATGAGATGTTATTAATAATCTACCTTAAAGGTGTACACTCTTTCACATCATTAGTAATTAGCATAAAAAAGAATAACATATTAAAATAAAATAATTACCACGAAACACAACATAAATCAAGACAGAACAAAAAAAAACAAGCAAAATATTAACAATTGAGTAAACATATAAACAAATAATGGAAATAAAGATGTCAAAATTAAATAAATATCAATGTCAAATAACTTAAAATGTATCAATAAGAAATTCGTCAATACTATAGTAACATTTTTCCAATAATAGATGTCTTAATTTTAGTTTATTTTATTTTGATCTAATTGCGGTTTGGGATTTATTTTGACATTATTCTACTCTGATTTTATTATTATTTTACTTTATTTAATTATAAATTTATTTAATCGGCAATTTGCAATTTTTAAATTTTATTTTGATTTAATTTAAAATTTATTTTATTTTAATTTTATTTTGTGCATGTTTTAAATGTTTTTATTTGTTACCAAGTATTGTTATGTATATTTATTATCAAGTGTCAATAAGGGGAGAAGACATTGAATACTGTAACACAGATTTTTACCTAGCTCAAAAGTCAAGGTTTAAATTATATTCGTGTAAATATTTATTATAAAAAAAAATTATTTATTTATATTTTATTTATATTTATTTATATTTATTTTTTTAATATTTATTGAATCTTATTGATTTGTATTGAATTGTATAGAATTTTATTGAATTGTTTTGTTTTGTTTTGAATTGTCTTGAATTGTATTGAATTGGATTGATTTATATAGTATTGAATTGTATTGCATTGTGTTGAATTTTGTTTATTTGAATTGTATTGAATTCATTTGGATATGGTTCGGCTAGATTTAAATTACTTTAATGTTGGTGGAGCTGATCGTGTGAGTTTAAATTACATTAATATTAATATACTGATTCCCTATGTACAGGCTTGCCTAAGCTGGGACATCAGCGAGTCTTAATCCCTGTATGCTACCTCGATGTTTGTAAGTGTGCTGCAAGTATGACGGTGGAGTAGGTGCCCAGTGCCTGTAACACAGGTTAGTTCCTAGCGCAGGGCTGGGTCTTGCTTGCCCTCTGCTGCAGCGCGCCTCATTCACCTGCTATAGTTATGTGGTAGTATTAAGGATAATTATGTACTCAAAGTTTGTTGATGAATAAATTGAAATTGAAATTGAAAATTGACAATTTTTCAATAAACTTATTTGATTTGATTTAAATTTATTTAATAAAGTTAATTACGGCTAGATATTTCCCGGTTCCGTTGCAGCAATCTATTCTATTATCAAGTATCATTAATAAAAATTTAGTTTAATCAAAACAAATATACCTGTAGTTTTTTGTAGTTTACGTTCAAAGCGTCGATTTACTTATAATGACTCAAAAATGTTCTCTAAATGGCTTCTTATCAATTCCCCTTGCGTTAACCACTTAATAAATCTGCGAAGCAATATTAGTTTGAATTTACCGGTGTGAGATAATGATATCGAAATTGCTCGTAACTCAATAGATATTAGATAACGGCGCGGGAAAACGGTGAAATTAATCGCGCGGCCTAATTGGCATCTTTTTTTTTTTTTTACTATTTGATGTATTTGAAACTGAGCCTTTTTAGAAGTCACTTGCTGGGTTATTAATATTAGATTATTCTTGTGGTTAACATCGAAGGAAACCTTGCCTTGAAGTTGGAAATTGCCAACCAGTATTGGTTAAGCGTGGTGAATAATGCTCGTGCCATCTCTGCATCAGAAGAGGCCTTTGCCCTGCAGTGGAACAGTAACAGACTGGTATTTTGTTTGTGTTTCGTTCTGGGTAAAGCTATGGAGTATCAGTATATAGTATGACTATTTTCTCGTAATTTTATATGAATTTGATTGTATTTTACTTTGATTCGTGCCATATGTAATTATGAAATAATTTGCGGGATTTCCAAGAATCATGCAAGTGTAGGTTCTGTTCCTTAGCCGCCTCGAATCAGCCTTCGCATCTAGGTCATTTCATCAGTCATATTCTCTATTTCTCTTCCTGATAAATGTTTCAGTTTGAAATAAAAGCTCTAAAGCAAATACTTTATAAGGTACCTATAGTTTTACAGTCAATGTCAGTTCGAAAGTCACATATCATTGTTCATATTAACCTACAAAAGGACCAAGTAAATTCTGCACACCGTCAATATCTGGCGAATCTTCCACAAAACCTAATGTAACGAAATAAACAAAACACAAACACAAAGTTGATCCCAAACTCGAAGACGATTGTTTATCTCTCAACAAACGGCAAACAATATCCAGGTGCGTTCTGTCCTGAAAAGTTACCATGTGGAAATATATCGCACCCCTTAGTATTAAAGTGACCAAATTCAGCTCTCTTGGTTAGTCGAATAAACAGGGTGTGTCTGTCACCGAAGCGAAAAAAAATACCATGAATATATTGCCCATGCCCATACCATATGCCCATGAATATACATAAATATTGTCAGGCAACCCTCCAACTGCAGCTTTTTATGAAAGATACTT
Source organism: Anorthoa munda (assembly GCA_945859665.1). Lineage (NCBI taxonomy): Eukaryota > Metazoa > Arthropoda > Insecta > Lepidoptera > Noctuidae > Anorthoa > Anorthoa munda. The sequence continues at coordinate 7,018,811 of OX243913.1, read as the reverse complement.
GATAGTAGCAGATTATATTCTGCTATCAATTTAAGTATTATCTCAAAAAAATACCTTCAGTTTTTGCGATGGGATCTTGTACTAATAGGTGGTAGAAGTATTGTGTAATGTACCGCAAGTGAAGAACCATCTGCTTTTCCTGGACCTAAAGTAATTTGAGTCTAATGTACCGAAAATTATACTCCTACAATTTTAGAAGCGAAGTGATGGAACAAAAACTGGGCTAAAACTTAGTTAACTTCCAATCATCCAGACTTTTATTTAATCAACTATTTGTTAACTTGCTGATGGTTCGCGATGCGATTTGTATTACAAACAAGCGAAATTATTGCAAGTATGTTCACATGGACTCAGTGCGATGCAATGCGACCGATTTGCACTTGAAATTTTCTTAGAAAATACTTGTACGTTATCGCTTATCGACCCAATTTAAGTTGCATCGCGCCACCATATTAATGTTCGTATAAGCTTTTACCCGCGTCTTCGCTCGGGCCCATCCATCATTCCAGGATACAAATAAAATATAAAAAAATTAAAAATCCCCGACAGATTTTTATTTCATACTTTTTAAACGACATTATTTATCTTGTAGTAGACACGCTTCGATAATCTATCGAACACGTAATTATGACACGATATCTTGCAAAAATACCCCGATTCAAATAGTAAAACGCCCATAACTTTTGAACGGCTGAACCGATTTTCATCAAACATGAAAACAAACAAACATAGCTAGCACTCTCTCAATAAAATCATGTTTCAAACAAAAAACTAAATCAAAATCGACTTATCCGTTTAGGAGCTATGATGCTACAGACAGATACACAAATACACAAACACACTGATACATACGTCGAACTTATAACACCCCCCTTTTTCGTCGGGGGTTCAAAATTCTGCGATAGTTTAGCTTTTTAACAGTGAAATTATTTTAATATTCAGACTCTTCCTGCCTTTCACAAAATAAAAACATATAAAGAATTTACTGTCCTTCAATAAAACGTGGGAATCTTAGCCGATTTTTTTTTGCGATTTCATAGATGATCCTACAATAAAAGTTGTTAAGTTACTTCATGAAAGATTTCAACAGAATTAAAAGCCACCCGGTAGTGCTACTGTTTATTGCTTTTCTCCTTATCAGGTTTAACGAAAACAAATAAATTGTCCAAAACCTTTTTTATTTTTCTCGTTTCGTTGGAATCTAGAACTTTTTATTTGCATCACGAAATCCACTCGTGATTGGTATGAAGGATTGTCTGGCGATATTCACGGATAAAGTGCGACATACCGGATCAGATCAGCTTAGCAATAAAGATCACCGGTATTTTATTATTGCGTCAAGTTTATTTACGTTCCAGTGTCGTTAAAACAGCTGAAGACCTTTGGCCTTAAATTTTCATTCAGCGTAGGTATAGGTCAAAGTTGAGGTGGGGTGAATATGGTTCGTTAACTGCGCCTTTGACATTCTAAATGGATAGGTAATGACTTCGCTTACATAATCATTCTAGTTTATGTGACAAGTTAATTGTTAGTTTGTCTTGCAAACCAAGTTTATATATTTTTATTAATTTTTTCCTTTGTATAGATTCTTTTACTAATTGTTTTGTGAATGTGTGAACATTGTAGGCCTTCTAGATTTCTAGACGCTTGTTAACATTTGTTAACTCTCTCGTTAATACAATTATTATTTTTTAGTTTCTTACGACTTATTGTCGGGCCTACGTTGTCCCCCCATATCTAAGCACTAATACTGTAATAGACTTGTAATAGAGAGCGTATAATACGCTCTCTATTACTGCAACCAAATAAAAGAAAATACTTTTCTTGAGTTTTGTAAAGAATCTTTCTTGCTCAAGAATCTTGGAACACATAGAATAGTTATTTGAAGTTTATTTTCCTGTAGTTAATGTAATGCAAACTTTTAGAGACAAGATTTGTTCAAGCTTTGGCTTGTGTCCAAAACTGCCTTCATTCCTCTCTCTTACTTGAAAATCAAAATCAAATGTTTTTTATTTCACATAGGCCTACATGGGCACTTATAAAACGTCGACAAAAGGTGCACGGTTCGGGTTGGTCGTTTCCTGTGGAGAAGAACCGGCAAGAAACACCACGGTTACTCTTTTAAAAAAATTGGTTTGTTTTTACAATATTTCCATGTTACAGTATTAGTGCTTAGATATGGGGGGACAACGTAGGCCCGACAATAAGTCGTAAGAAACTAAAACATAATAATTGTATTAACGAGAGAGTTAACAAATGTTAACAAGCGTCTAGAAATCTAGAAGGCCTACAATGTTCACACATTCACAAAACAATTAGTAAAAGAATCTATACAAAGGAAAAAATTAATAAAAATATATAAACTTGGTTTGCAAGACAAACTAACAATTAACTTGTCACATAAACTAGAATGATTATGTAAGCGAAGTCATTACCTATCTATGTAGAATGTCAAAGGCGCAGTTAACGAACCATATTCACCCCACCTCAACTTTGACCTATACCTACGCTGAATGAAAATTTAAGGCCAAAGGTCTTCAGCTGTTTTAACGACACTGGAACGTAAATAAACTTGACGCAATAATAAAATACCGGTGATCTTTATTGCTAAGCTGATCTGATCCGGTATGTCGCACTTTATCCGTGAATATCGCCAGACAATCCTTCATACCAATCACGAGTGGATTTCGTGATGCAAATAAAAAGTTCTAGATTTCAACGAAACGAGAAAAATAAAAAAGGTTTTGGACAATTTATTTGTTTTCGTTAAACCTGATAAGGAGAAAAGCAATAAACAGTAGCACTCCCGGGTGGCTTTTAATTCTGTTGAAATCTTTCATGAAGTAACTTAACAACTTTTATTGTAGGATCATCTATGAAATCGCAAAAAAAAATCGGCTAAGATTCCCACGTTTTATTGAAGGACAGTAAATTCTTTATATGTTTTTATTTTGTGAAAGGCAGAAAGAGTCTGACTATTAAAATAATTTCACTGATAGAAAGCTAAACTATCGCAGAATTTTGAACCCCCGACGAAAAAGGGGGGTGTTATAAGTTCGACGTATGTATCAGTGTGTTTGTGTATTTGTGTATCTGTCTGTAGCATCATAGCTCCTAAACGGATAAGCCAATTTTGATTTAGTTTTTTGTTTGAAACATGATTTTATTGAGAGAGTGCTAGCTATGTTTGTTAGTTTTCATGTTTGATGAAAATCGGTTCAGCCGTTCAAAAGTTATGGGCGTTTTACTATTTGAATCGGGGTATTTTTGCAAGATATCGGGTCATAATTACGTGTTCGATAGATTATCGATCGAAGAGTGTCTACTACTAGATAAATAATGTAGTTTAAAAAGTATGAAATAAAAATCTGTCGGGGATTTTTAATTTTTTTATATTTTATTTGTATCCTGGAATGATGGATGGGCCCGAGCGAAGACGCGGGTAAAAGCTTATACGAACATTAATGCAGGTATATGGTGGCGCGATGCAACTTAAATTGGGTCGATAAGCGATAACGTACAAGTATTTACTAAGAAAATTTCAAGTGCAAATCGGTCGCATTGCATCGCACTGAGTCCATGTGAACGTACTTGCAATAATTTCGCTTGTTTGTAATACAAATCGCATCGCGAACCATCAGGAAGGTAACTTATAGTTGATTAAATAAATATCTGAATGATTGGAAGTGAACTAAGTTTTTAGCCCAGTTTTTGTTCCATCACTTCGCATCTAAAATTAGGGATTAAAGGAGTCTAATTTTCGGTACATTAGACTCAAATTACTTTAGGTCTAGGAAAGGCAGATGGTTCTTCACTTGCGGTACATTACACAATACTTCTACCACCTTTTAGTACAAGATCCCACCGCAAAAATTGCGAGTATATATATTTTTTTGTTAATTCTTAAATTGATAAATACGAGTATACTTAAATTTATAGCAGAATATAATCTGCTACTATCAAGTATCTGCTACTATAACACAACAAGTGACATAGTAAGTGATTTTTTATTATAAGTATGGAGTTCTCTACATGGCTGAAGATTAAGATTCGAATCTTCGCAAAATAATCAAAATAATTAAATTATCTCCATTTTATCTGCAGAATATACCTTTAAGGTGAAATGAATTAATCACCAAAAAATATAATGGAGTATGTTCAACTTTTTAAGTTCCCCAGAACTGCTTTATAAGTTCTCAACAGCTATTATAAACATTTTACCGTTTCTTCAGCACATCTTGCACATTTAGCAAAATCCGATGGGAACCTTCTCATGCGCTGTCCTCGGTGCGACAGTACCAAGGAACGTTCAAAAGCACATTTTTCGTATTCCGTCTGCGCACGAATTTGTAAAGCTCTTGAATTTTTAGGTTTCAATGCTGGGGAGAATATTGAATATTATTATTTTGGAGCGAATATTATTATTATTATTTACGTATCACGTAATAAGTCTTTATGAATAATCTCTCACACTGCTGAGACTCATAAATTGGTTAGGATTACATTTATTTACTTAACGTAGGTACGAACTAGTGTTACTTAAGATCGTACGTTACCGCGACAAACGGCGTAGGTGTAAGATGGAACACCGGGGTGTTGTTTTTAGTCAGTAGAAGTCTGACAGACCCCTCAAACCCAAAGTCTGGGCGGAGGAACTCCAATAAAGATATTCCAACCCGTAACAATAAAAAAATGTACGCACTAGTATATACCAAACATTTTTAACTAAGGAAATATTCCACTGAATGATCGTATGTCCTCAAAAAAAGTTAATTAAAAAAATCAAAAAACCCGACTGCTTAAAAAGGAAACTAGAAAGACGTAAACAAGAAGAAAATCATGCTTTGCAGTCGGAGGATACATCTGGTTTTGGTCCGCCAGCTCGCGAATATGTATCCTCCGACTGCACAGCATGATTTTCTTCTTGTTTACGTCTTTTTAGTTTCCTTTTTAAGCAGTCGGGTTTTTTGATTTTTTTAATTAACTTTTTTTTATTTACATCTTTTTAGTTATTTTTTTTTGGAATTAGGTACATTTAAACATATAAGTGTTACATATTTTTGAAATCACCTCTTAAAATCCTTTATTTTGATACCCCACAAGATGGGTTTGGAAGTAAAAAAAAATTTATTCCCCACAAAATGGCGCCCAAAAGCCGCCATTTTTATTTTTTCCAATTTTATGTAGCCAGTGACACTCGCAGGATTAAGACGAATCGATGGACGTAAGAATCATCAAAATCGGCCAACGCGTTTGGTCTCTAGAACGCCACATAGGAACTAACATACTTACATACTTACATACATACATACATACATACCTACATACATACATACATACATATACATAGACTGATAAACACATTACCCTCCTTCGGCAGTCGGGTAAAAATAAAGACAGTCTTTGACTGCTGCGAGTATACCTAATTATTATATGTCAATCTTTTGAGCATGCGACAAAAAAATAGATTAAATCGATGTTTAGTCTGTTATATATACAGTCAAATTAATATATAGGTAACATCAGCTGCAATTTATGATCTTACTATCCACAATAGATAAAAGAATCGAAGTACATATATATGTACATATTTGATAAAAACTTCATACCTACATTAAAATAGGTAACTACATTCTTTAAATAATGAATAATAAAGGCTTGTAGGTAAGTACCTCTACCTTAATAATTTTGTTCTAGCCGCACTTTTAAAACTTTCAAGCGATATTAAAATTTCATGACCTACATCGAGAAAAATCTTTGTCTAAGAATTTTTAAGTGCGAAATTCACATAAACTTTTATTGGCCGTTATAGTAGCTAACTGGCTGGTAGCTAATACAGGTACATAGTTAGTGTGTGGTAGTACCAGCTGCTTGTGCTGCGTCTGCCAAAGCACCGGTGTAATGTGTTGATTTCGCTCGGACCAAACTTCGCCCGAGCATCGACCGAACATCAGAAGGCTCTAAATAAAATATGTTTTAGCTGCTACCGATTGAGTACGACTTTATCGTCAAAAACATGGTTAAATAATTATGTTTGTTTTATATGCGGATGAACGTATAACCGGATGAATATAAATAAGGTCTTCGGTTTTCTGAGCTTTTGTGGCAGTTTTTTTCAAGGATTTAATTAAATAAACTTTGGCGTTGGAATGGTAATTTATGATGTTGCGTTGCATTTTATTACGATACCTTATAGCTTAGTGCTAAAACTCATGTTTTAAAATTAAATAACCGTTTATGCAAGATAAAGGCCTTTCAAAGGCCTTTATCTTGCATAAACGGTAATTTAGTTTAGGAAAGATAATTAGTGAGATATTTCCTAGTGAGGCAAGAAATCATGAAAAAGTATTAAAAACATAGGTATCTTAATAATTATGTTATTGACACAAAAATATCTGCTATGCTTTGAAACCATTCTAACAGGTGCGAAAGAAATATGCATAATAAAACACCTGTCGCAAACACAATAGACGCAGCACATTGAGTGTTAAACAATCAACAAGCCTGATTGCTTCACACTATTTGATAGCCACTAACTGGCTTTGTTTATTCCACCAACGACACCTTTTATTGCAGTAATTGTATTTTTGATATGACCCCAGATAATATAATACTAGCATAATATGATCATTGTTGATTTGAATACATTGTTGGAAGTTTTAATTGTTTAACTGATTTTTTTGTGGTCCTATTAGAAATATGTTTCCACAAAAAAGCTACCATGGGCCAGTATACAAATATGTATCTGTAAACTTACTTACGTTACTGGTAAATATCTAAATAAAATAAGCCATCTATTTAAAGTCTTAGATTAAAACGATAAGTTTTAAACGAGACTTGGGCGCATTTGAAAGCCCACAAAACATGGGGCACATTTTTGTTTGTTGAATCATTTGTGACTATCTAGTACAGAGGGATAGCCACGTGTTATTTCTTACAGTAAATAATAATGGCAAAATACTGTGATTTAAAAAACTTTCTTGCTAAGTAGCTTTTACCACATAAAACCGCAATCTAACTATCACGCAAAAGTAGCCGCCAATATAGCCGATAGAATCAAGAATCCATAGTTTTGTACTTTATGGTATCTAAGCAAACATTATCAACGGTTTTGTGCGTCTAATTGCATGTTTACTGGCTGGAAATAGAATCTCAAGTTGTTTGTTTTTGACTCACATTCCACCGGAGAGCTTCATTGTACGAGTATGCTTGCGTGGATTTCTCGCAGAGTTCTAAGCGTTGCAAGTAATTACTGGAAAAACGAGTCGGTTAAAACTGTTAGGATAGAGTAGCAAATGTTTTGAAGTACCATAGTAAATTAGTGAACATGCGTGGGACAGTTGGATTATTTATAACTAGCTGTTCCCCGCGGCTTCGCTCCCGTGGGCCACCCCACAGGATCCGTTTTCGAGATAAATAAATAGCCTATGTCACTCAGGAATAATGTAGCTTTCTATTGGTGAAAGAATTTTTTAAATCGGTCCAGTAGTTTCGGAGCCTATTCGGTACAAACAAACAAACAAACAAAAAAATCTTTCCTCTTTATAATATTAGTATAATAGTATAGATTATTTTAGTATAGATTATGTTGATTAGGTTCATAATATTATCCCACGTCACAGTTCCTGAGGAGTTCGTGGGTAAATAATATCAAAAGCGCTGTTTGATCTTCAAGGTTATGCAAAGCTTACCGATGTTGGTCCGTGGATGGGTGACCAACTATTACATACGGAGACTCGTCCGTGCCTCAGAAAGCACGTTAAGCAATTGGTGTTGGACATTTGTAGATTTTGATAGTCAAAAGCCAGAAAATCTGACACCTCTCTTGCCAAGGGGTACCGTGTTACCCAGTTACTTGTGTATAATATTTAAAATCAGGCCAAGGAGGCACTCACACACACCCCACACCCTCCTTCGATGGCCGTTTCACGAAAAAGGCCCTACTACTAAGCCACAGTTGCTTGCAGTCACGGCCGTAACAACTGGACATGGGACCTTTGATAAACACTTTTTTGTCATAAGAATCACGTACAGCCTACTCTCCATGCAGAAGATGAGACTTCAGCATATCAACTCCAAAGCTGCCTTGTAATCGCCAGTTTCAGGGGCAAATAAATACATATCAAAAAAAAAAAAATCGGTGACCCAGGTAACCTACAGGAGATAGTCGGCAAAACCAAGGCGCTGCTGGCCTTCTTCTGGGAGCTGGGGTGGATAGAATGATTTGCAAAATACGCGCTTGGTTGTGGAGTTGCGGACACCAGCCCATCGAAACTAAACTAACAAGTAAAATTCTGGTACGCAGTTGCATCCGGTAAGAGTGGAAGCATACTCAAACACAGTTGAGATAATGCTAGGCAGTGTGATGGTCTGCCATTTCGGATTTGTTCTGGGTTGTGTGAGCGTTTGCTGTGGTGTGCCACAGGGTTTCAAGTTGAGTTATTCGAAACTAATAATTAGTTTCTCATTATTATTATCCCAATTCAAGAACATGTTATGATGGTTACGTAGCTACTAGTTTAATATACAACTATGAAATAAGCTCATTAAAGCCACGCTGCGGTTTTATAAACTTTCAACAGTCCATATTTTACGCCAAATACCAGCTAAAACAGTGATTTGGCACTAATTCTAACTCGGTTGATGGTAATAGAGATTATACGTATGACTTTAAACGGAATAAGTTGCTGTGCCCATTCTGCTTAAAACCGCAGGGCATTGACGTATGAGCATGAGGTCAGTGTTGTGTACAGGCCATATTATTTAGGACACTGCATTCAGAGGATGACCAGTTTAACCACAAAGCTGTATTACTTCATCCACTATCTGTGTCAAATTAAACTAACCTTCTCCCAATTATGTTTAGTTCTGCATCCAGGCTACCCGATGCAGCAGAATACCGGTATTCCTCCACAACACAGAAACTGGGTAACACGATAACCTTTTGGCATGTAGTGTCAGATGATCTGGCATCTGACTATCCGTAACTACTATCATAGTTCTACAAATGACAGGCGGGATCTACAGCTTCACGTGCTTTCTGAAAAATGGACGAGTCTCGGTATTAAATGGATGGTCACCCTATCTACGAACCGACCTAGGAAAACTTTGCTTAACCGTAAAGATCTATCCGAGAAACTGTTATTATTAAGCCGCATGCACTTCATTCACAGTCTATGTACTGATACATATACCAGTGTATAGGCTGTGAGTGAAGTTTTGATGAAATAAATTGAAAGAATATACCGTCAGAACTTTTTTTAATTAACTCGGTGCTAAATGAAGTAATCAATCACTGTCTGCGCATTAGAACATGAAATGGCAGGTAGGCTCTAGTGACCTTCCATTATATGGGACGGGACATATAATGGGGCCGGTCAATGACACTGTATGACTTTATTTTATGAAGGATCCTGATCACTCTATCGTGGGTCGTTCAAGTTTAGCCCCTGTTTCTATACGACTGAACAAAATACATATGTGTTATATATCTTGTAACCATTCTTTTGTGAATGAATACGTCACAGAATGACGTTCAATGGTGCTATAATATTTTTTCTATCCGAATTTGAGTGCCACTTCTGGAGAAGGGCCTTCCTTTTCTCTTTCTGAACTCCTCTGTATTGTACGATCTCATATAATAAATTATATATATATAAAGTATTTTATCACAAACAGCCTGCTGCTGTTAATATTGTAGCATCGCTTCGCATCGTCGCTCACCTGAGGCAGAGGGTGAAGTAAATCACGAAAATAAATAACAGTCCCGAATAGACAATTTGTCACTACATTCCAAAGTGCGAAACTTTAGCTTTGTTTGTTTAACATACCCTCTTTCTCGGAACACGTTCACCGCGTTACATATGGGTCTCTCTTCCGGTTCTGATTTCGTCTTCATTCTTCTTAGATTCTCCTTTGTCTCTCTTCACATACACTCGCATGTCATAACTACACTGTTTTCGCCGCAACGTTAAAAATTCACGAATAAATCTAGGTGACCTCGATTCCCTCACGTATATAAAATTTGGGGTTGGCGACGACGATCTCGAATTATGATATTCATGGAATTTAAATTTATTATCTGTTATTATCTTTACGACAGAATTTACGAGGGATAAAAATGACGTTAATCCGAAAAGCGAATGTTTCCTAGAAGCCGAATCAGAATAAAATGTTAATTCTGAATACTTCAAATGAAACTGCACTTTCGGATAGCATTAACTCGGGATTATTTAAATGCCGGGATGATCTAGTTACCCACGGTTCTTATAAGCTTAATTAATGCTCTAGTCAATAAATGTGCTGATACCTTATGTCAGCTTAATAACTGCCCAAAGAACTGCACAACACAACAGAACAGAACTGCTGCAGTTTTGACCGCAAAATAAATAGAATGGTCTTCAAATCTCGATCAAACTCTCTCAATCTCAATGAAACTTTGCAAGAATCTTCAAAAAAATAGAATCATGTTTTTTTAGGAAATTCTCAATTTAACACAAAAGACGTACAGATAAGAAAGTGCCAGCAATACTGGTAAATGTACAAAAATCAGTTTGAACGGATTCTCTGAAAACGAACGGTCCACAGACAAATATAGTTTTATTGTTATTCATCCTAGTCGTAAAATATCTATAACGGACATTTTCTTGTCTTTGAAGACGAAAACTAAAGGAAGTATTAAAAAAGACAAAGACTTTCGCTAAGAACTTGCAACTCTGAATGCAGAACTTCGTTTACGAAAAGATTTTAATGTATTAAAAACTGGAGTTATGCTTATGAGATTTGTAAGCTTTTATGAAATATCTCTTTGGCTGGTTTGCATTTTGACGTTGCAAAATCATTTTGCAGTCTAGTGGTGACATATCTGTGCTTAATCTCTCGGTATGTCATTATTGACAACCGATAACTTCAATAAAAGCAAAGAGATGGCACCAAAATCGGAAACCATGTTAAAAGTGGGTGTCTGTTTGTTTAATTATATGTTAATTGTGAACAATTAAAAATAATAACACAATTAACATAAATACATTATTTAATTGCAAATATAAACTCGATTAAATTCTAACCAATCGATTCTATTTGGTCTATGGTCAATATTGGTCGATAGACAGTGTGTCGTTTCAATCGAATTTCGGACTACCATCATGACTTGGGACATTCATTGGGGAGATCGCACCGACCGCCTGGGATATATTCCACATGGCGAGTCTCAGTCCAGCTTGTATTTCATCAGCGATAGTTCTGCGATAGTAATTAGCAAAAAGGCCAAAATGCATACCAATAGGATTGATATCGCTTCCATCCATTCCATCCCAAGGACATTCGTATCGTTATCGCTGTCAGCAATTTCGATGGTCAAGATGCCAGATGGCCAGAGATTGAACATGTGACATTTAGATAGCGCTTGACAAATATAATACATTTTTGTCGTTCTTCATTAGCTATCATATGCATTCATTGATTACATTTCACTTGTCTAGAACCTCAGGTCAGCAATACCATTGCATACTAATTGGTTAACACTTTGTCATCCCGACGTTAATTTTTGCAAATAAATATAATCCATTAAAAATATTTCAAGCACAGTAATATCTAGTCTATTTAAAGGCCTTTAGTTATGAATTCGTATAATAATAATTACATTCTAGTGCCCCAGTTTCGGCAAAGCAGACGCTAATGGAAGTTATTTTGTGTTCTGCGATGAATCCCAAAGAAAGATACTTTGCGATCGTAACAGAATAATTAATTAAATAACGAAATAATGTGAAGTAAAGTAAAGTTTAAATTTATAATGAACCATAAAACCATTTTCTAACTTGAAATTACGTATACGATTCATTTGGACGATAAACATGGAGAATTCTACCAAGGTAAATTTGTAAGTGGTTTCAAAAAATAAATTGCAATACTTTCATTTAAGTTTACGGTAAAACCGAAAGTTTGCCAAGTTTCCTTGTTAAGCGGAAAGAATTAAGTTCTGAATTCACCAGAGAAAGCATGGTAAGGTGGAAGCTGAAGATGGTTGATTAGGACGCACCCTGCTGACCGTCAGTCTGTGATTGAGGCAGCATAATGAGCGCTTCGGTAGAAACCGACCATCACGCAAGCCACACACTTATTTATCCTTATATTATCCTACGTAAATAATTAAGTTACCTGCCTTGCCAAAAACAGTGTGTCTCGGCATCACGGGTGCTTTCAGGACAACACTTACGGCAGTGATTGAGAGATACCTCGATATCCCTCCTCTGCATATGATGGTTGAATTCGAGGCAAGGAAGACATTACATTGTCTTGCTGTTGCTGGACTATGGGATGCCTCCATGCCAAAGACTAACCATACAAAGTTCGATGAGAATGAAGGCCTGGATCGGGTAACAAGCATGTTATCCGATAAAATGCAAACTATATTTGTGTTTGAAAGGTCTTTTAAGGTCCAAATCCCTACAATAGAGGACTGGAAGAAGGGACTCGATCCACCAGAACAAGATAGTCTGGTATGGTACACTGATGGATCCAAAATGGAATCAGGTACAGGAGCGGGAATGTACGCAAAAGGTTACGGATGTAGCAAAAGCTTAGGGAAGATGGCAACTGTATTCCAAGCAGAAACATTTGCTATAATAACCTGTGCTCAAGAGAATATAGATAGAGGAACCAGAGGTAAATCCATATATATTCTTAGTGACAGTCAGGCTGCAATCAAAGCCATGGCATCCTACAAGGTGGACTCCGGGCTTATTCTGGATGCTATCCAAACCCTAAACAGGCTTGGGAAGCACAACAGGGTAAGACTTATGTGGGTCCCTGGGTACAAAGGAATCCATGGTAACGAAGTGGCTGATGAACTGGCAAGAGAGGGCTCAGCAAATAATTTTGTGGGTCCAGAACCATGTGTAGGCATTTCGACGTGTCTCGTAAAAGCCGCATTTTGGGACTTTGCAGATCACAGACAACGAACTTATTGGCTGTCTAATACCGGTCTGCAACACTCCAAGAAATTTCTAGGCTCTACGTTCAAAGCCCGGGAATGCATTTGGAATATGAGCAGGGGGCAAATCCGCTACCTGCTTGGGGCCTTTACTGGGCACTTTGGAACCAACGACATGCTCATGAAGATGGGTTTAACTACGACCCCCGTGTGCAGGTTGTGTGGGGAACATACGGAATGCATGGAGCACCTTCTGTGCACATGCAATGCACTGGCTGGCAAGCGAATGGGTCTCTTAGGGGTTGGATACCCAAAACCAGAAGACTATAGGCTCATATCTCCTAGTCTCGTTGTAAAACTCATGAAAACAATTTTCAAGGAGATTGGGGAGGAGAAAGGTATCTAGGGGACCACAATAGATCCCAATGGGTCGAAGTGTCCGAGTTATGTCTCGGCCCCTCCATAAGATAAGATACCTGCCTTTCCAAAGAAGTCTGTATTTAGATACATTTTTATTTTTATTCGTAACTAATACATTAAAAGTTGTTGCCCGTTTCATTGAATTTTGTATCTCAGCGTAGCCTTATCTTTACTTCTGAAGTTTTATAAAATCGTATTTGAATATAAAGTAGACCAAATTTCGTGACAGAGAATTTTTGCACTTCGAAAAGAATTTAATATTACAAAGCAGTGAATTTTTATCACTATGTTACTTCGTTATTGAAACAAAATTGTTTTGGTCCAATAAAATATTATTTTACATGCGTATATTACACACGTCTGCGTAGATGTGATTGCATTTTAATCATCTGTTTGAAAGATTTCTTCAACCATTGTCCATATATTTTGAGAAAAATTCTAGCTAAAGTGCATTCCTAATTTTATAAAAAGTCTAGAATCATCACTCTGTAACCTAATTTAAAGTCAAGTTCAAACTTGACTTTAAATTAGGTTACAGAGTAAGAATTATTTACGTAGGATAATATAAGGATAAATAAGTGTGTGGCTTGCGTGATGGTCGGTTTCTACCGAAGCGCTCATTATGCTGCCTCAATCACAGACTGACGGTCAGCAGGGTGCGTCCTAATCAACCATCTTCAGCTTCCACCTTACCATGCTTTCTCTGGTGAATTCAGAACTTAATTCTTTCCGCTTAACAAGGAAACTTGGCAAACTTTCGGTTTTACCGTAAACTTAAATGAAAGTATTGCAATTTATTTTTTGAAACCACTTACAAATTTACCTTGGTAGAATTCTCCATGTTTATCGTCCAAATGAATCGTATACGTAATTTCAAGTTAGAAAATGGTTTTATGGTTCATTATAAATTTAAACTTTACTTTACTTCACATTATTTCGTTATTTAATTAATTATTCTGTTACGATCGCAAAGTATCTTTCTTTGGGATTCATCGCAGAACACAAAATAACTTCCATTAGCGTCTGCTTTGCCGAAACTGGGGCACTAGAATGTAATTATTATTATACGAATTCATAACTAAAGGCCTTTAAATAGACTAGATATTACTGTGCTTGAAATATTTTTAATGGATTATATTTATTTGCAAAAATTAACGTCGGGATGACAAAGTGTTAACCAATTAGTATGCAATGGAATTGCTGACCTGAGGTTCTAGACAAGTGAAATGTAATCAATGAATGCATATGATAGCTAATGAAGAACGACAAAAATGTATTATATTTGTCAAGCGCTATCTAAATGTCACATGTTCAATCTCTGGCCATCTGGCATCTTGACCATCGAAATTGCTGACAGCGATAACGATACGAATGTCCTTGGGATGGAATGGATGGAAGCGATATCAATCCTATTGGTATGCATTTTGGCGTTTTTGCTAATTACTATCGCAGAACTATCGCTGATGAAATACAAGCTAGACTGAGACTCGCCATGTGGAATATATCCCAGGCGGAACCCGACCAAATCCAGTAAAGTATCTCTGGTGCGATCTCCCCAATGAATGTCCCAAGTCATGATGGTAGTCCGAAATACGATTGCAACGACACACTGTCTATCGACCAATATTGACCATAGACCAAATAGAATCGACTGGTTAGAATTTAATCGAGTTTATATTTGCAATTAAATAATGTATTTATGTTAATTGTGTTATTATTTTTAATTGTTCACAATTAACATATAATTAAACAAACAGACACCCACTTTTAACATGGTTTCTGATTTTGGTGCCATCTCTTTGCTTTTATTGAAGTTATCGGTTGTCAATAATGACATACCGAGAGATTAAGCACAGATATGTCACCACTAGACTGCAAAATGATTTTGCAACGTCAAAATGCAAACCAGCCAAAGAGATATTTCATAAAAGCATACAAATCTCATAAGCATAACTCCAGTTTTTAATACATTAAAATCTTTTCGTAAACGAAGTTCTGCATTCAGAGTTGCAAGTTCTTAGCGAAAGTCTTTGTCTTTTTTAATACTTCCTTTAGTTTTCGTCTTCAAAGACAAGAAAATGTCCGTTATAGATATTTTACGACTAGGATGAATAACAATAAAACTATACATTTGTCTGTCAACCGTTCGTTTTCAGAGAATCCGTTCAGACTGATGTTTGTACATTTACCAGTGTTGCTGGCTCTTTCTTATCTGTACGTCTTTTGTGTTAAATTGCGAATTTCCTAAAAAAACATGATTGTATTTTTTTGAAGATTCTTGCAAAGTTTGATTGAGATTGAGAGAGTTTGATTGAGATTTGAAGACCATTCGATTTATTTTGCGGTCAAAACTACAGTTAAATATATTTGAATGGCAGTTCTTTGGGCAGTTATTAAGCTGACATAAGGTATCAGCAAATTTATTGACTAGAGCATTAATTAAGCTTATAAGAACCGTGGGTAACTAGATCATCCCGGCATTTAAATAATCCCGAGTTATTGCTATCCGAAAGTGCAGTTTCATTTGAAGTATTCAGAATTAACATTTTATTCTGATTCGGCTTCTAGGAAACATTCGCTTTTCGGATTAACGTCATTTTTATCCCTCGTAAATTCTGTCGTAAAGATAATAACAGATAATAAATTTTAATTCTATGAATATCATAATTCGAGATCGTCGTCGCCAACCCCAAATTTTATATACTTGAGGGAATCGAGGTCACCTAGATTTATTCGTGAATTTTTAACCTTGCGGCGAAAACAGTGTAGTTATGACTTGCGAGTGTATGTGAAGAGAGACAAAGGAGAATCTAAGAAGAATGAAGATGAAATCAGAGCCGGAAGAGAGACCCATATGTAACGCGGTGAACGTGTTCCAAGAAAGAGGGTATGTTAAACAAACAAAGCTATAGTTTCGCACTTTGGAATGTAGTGACAAATTGTCTATTCGGGACTGTTATTTATTTTCGTGATTTACTTCTCCCTCTGCCTCAGGTGAACGACGATGCGAAGCGATGCTACAATATTAGTGATAAAATACCTTATATATATATATATAATTTATTATATGAGATCGTACAATACAGAGGAGTTCAGAAAGAGAAAAGGAAGGCCCTTCTCCAGAAGTGGCACTCAAATTCGGATAGAAAAAATATTATAGCACCATTGAACGTCATTCTGTGACGTATTCATTCACAAAAGAATGGTTACAAGATATATAACACATATGTATTTTGTTCAGTCGTATAGAAACAGGGGCTAAACTTGAACGACCCACGATAGAGTGATCAGGATCCTTCATAAAATAAAGTCATACAGTGTCATTGACCGGCCCCATTATATGTCCCGTCCCGTATAATGGAAGGTCACTAGAGCCTACCTGCCATTTCATGTTCTAATGCGCAGACAGTGATTGATTACTTCATTTAGCACCGAGTTAATTAAAAAAAGTTCTGACTATATTCTTTCAATGTATTTCATCAAAACTTCACTCACAGCCTATACACTGGTATATGTATCAGTACATAGGCTGTGAATGAAGTGCATGCGGCTTAATAATAACAGTCTCTCGGATTGATCTTTACGGTTAAGCAAAGTTTGCCTAGGTCGGTTCGTAGATAGGGTGACCATCCATTTAATACCGAGACTCGTCCATTTTTCAGAAAGCACGTGAAGCTGTAGATCCCACCTGTCATTTGTAGAACTATGACAGTAGTTACGGATAGTCAGATGCCAGATCATCTGACACTACATGCCAAAAGGTTATCGTGTTACGCAGTTTCTGTGTTGTGGAGGAATACTGGTATTCTGCTGCATCGGGTAGCCTGGATGCAGAACTAAACATAATTGGGAGAAGGTTAGTTTAATTTGACACAGATAGTGGATGAAGTAATACAGCTTTGTGGTTAAACTGGTCATCCTCTGAATGCAGTGTCCTAAATAATATGGCCTGTACACAACACTGACCTCATGCTCATACGTCAATGCCCTGCGGTTTTAAGCAGAATGGGCACAGCAACTTATTCCGTTTAAAGTCATACGTATAATCTCTATTACCATCAACCGAGTTAGAATTAGTGCCAAATCACTGTTTTAGCTGGTATTTGGCGTAAAATATGGACTGTTGAAAGTTTATAAAACCGCAGCGTGGCTTTAATGAGCTTATTTCATAGTTGTATATTAAACTAGTAGCTACGTAACCATCATAACATGTTCTTGAATTGGGATAATAATAATGAGAAACTAATTATTAGTTTCGAATAACTCAACTTGAAACCCTGTGGCACACCACAGCAAACGCTCACACAACCCAGAACAAATCCGAAATGGCAGACCATCACACTGCCTAGCATTATCTCAACTGTGTTTGAGTATGCTTCCACTCTTACCGGATGCAACTGCGTACCATAATTTTACTTGTTAGTTTAGTTTCGATGGGCTGGTGTCCGCAACTCCATGACCAAGCGCGTATTTTGCATATCATTCTATCCACCCCAGCTCCCAGAAGAAGGCCAGCAGCGCCTTGGTTTTGCCGACTATCTCCTGTAGGTTACCTGGGTCACCGAAATTTCTTTTTTGTGGTAAGTATTTATTTGCCCCTGAAACTGGCGATTACAGGGCAGCTTTGTAGTTGATATGCTGAAGTCTCATCTTCTGCATGGAGAGTAGGCTGTACGTGATTCTTATGACAAAAAAGTGCTTATCAAAGGTCCCATGTCCAGTTGTTACGGCCGTGACTGCAAGCAACTGTGGCTTAGTAGTAGGGCCTTTTTCGTGAAACGGCCATCGAAGGAGGGTGTGGGGTGTGTGTGAGTGCCTCCTTGGCCTGATTTTAAATATTATACACAAGTAACTGGGTAACACGGTACCCCTGGCAAGAGAGGTGTCAGATTTTCTGGCTTTTGACTATCAAAATCTACAAATGTCCAACACCAACTGCTTAACGTGCTTTCTGAGGCACGGACGAGTCTCCGTATGTAATAGTTGGTCACCCATCCACGGACCAACATCGGTAAGCTTTGCATAACCTTGAAGATCAAACAGCACTTTTGATATTATTTACCCACGAACTCCTCAGTGTTGCATATAAACCTTTGTAGTAGTTTGTTTAATATTTCGACTAATAAATTATGTCACCTGCTTAAAAGTCTTTTCAGGCTATGGGCCTGTCACCGCTAAAAAAATGAGAAAATAATAAGTAAATAAGAATCGTTTCAGGATTGAAACATAAAAATAAGTGTGATAAAAATAGTTTCATCGGAAACATAATAAAACGTTATACCGTGAGTAATAACATAAATTATTAAAATGTCGGATTCAAACACAAGTTTCTGTATAGAAACCCTAAATGACAGCGAATCATTCCAAACATGGAAATTTCAAATCGACATACTTTTGGAAGCTAAAGGACTCGGCCAAATCATCAGAGGAAAAATTAAAAAAAATAAAGAGAATGAAGAAAAATTTATAGAAAAAGATGCTCAAGCCAAAAACTATATTATTCGGACAATTAATCGAAAATACATAAGTCAGCTGTTTGATTGCAAGACATCCCAAGAAATGTATGAAAAAGTCTGCAGTATTTTTGAAGGTTCCGAGGAAAGGAAGAAGATGACGCTTCTGCAAGATTTCTACAATATTCAATTCAAAACAGACCTACCCATGGAAGAGTATTTGGCAAAAATCGAAAATTTGACGTATCGCTTAAAACAAATGAAAAACAACTTAGACGATGCAATGGTGGAATCGAAAATCTTAACTAGTCTGGACGAAACCTATCAACATTTCATCACAGCATGGGAATCAACTCCTTCAGCAGACAGAACACTGAAAAACCTGAAAATGAGGCTAATTAAAGAAGAGGAAAGAAGAGGCCAGTCAAGCACTTCTACACAGGTAGCCTTGAAGGCACAAACTAAATTCAAAGCAGGTATTGAGTGTTTTATCTGTAAAAAAATAGGGCATTTAGCTAGAGACTGTAGTAATCACTGTAGGATTTGTAAAAAGACAAATCATAAAGAGAAAAATTGTTTCTTTAAAAATAAAGATAAAGTGGCACATGTAGCCAATAAAAGCAAGGGTGAGAATGATTACTCACAGAGTTTTGTGATAGACTGGATGCACGGTCCACCTAGTAAAAGTTAGAAACTTACTGTCTAATGTTAAGGCAAATAAAACTGAAATTGGTACAGCTCAAAAAGACTGTAACCTTAAAGCCATTTGTGAAGGAGATTTTATAAGTAGACAATGTAACATTAAAAATGTTCTCTGTGTTCCTGATCTTTCCCGTAATTTGCTTTCCGTTTCAGAAATTACCAAACGCGGTGGTCAAGTATTATTTCAGGGCAATAGTGTTGAGATCACCAGTGGAGGCAACGTTTTAAAAGGAACTCAAGAATCGTCTCGTCTGTTTACATTGGATCTACCTAAAAAATGTAATGAAGAAGTCTTCTTTGCTAAGAAAATAAAAGACAATTCTGTCATATCCTGGCATAAAAAACTTGGTCATCCTGGCAAAGGTGCATTGCTAAACGTACTTAAAGCTGCTGATGGCATAAAAATAGAAAAATCAACGCAAGATGAAGAAAATATGTTAGCAAGTTGTGAGGTGTGCATTAAAGCAAAACAGACAAGATTTCCGTTTAATACTGAAAGAAAAAGAACACAGAAACCTCTGGAAATAGTACACACTGACGTATGTACCGTAGAAATGGAAACGTGGAACAAAAAACGATACTTCCTAACTGTGATCGATGATTTTAGCAACTACACAAAATTTTATCCCTTGAAGAATAAAAGTGAAGTAGCCAGTCACTTAAAACACTATATAGAAGAAGCCGAAAGAGAAAAGAGCATGAAAGTCTCGAAAATAAGATGCGATAATGGAGGAGAGTATTCCTCAAAACAATTTCAGAGCTGGTGTAAAGAAAAGGGAATAAAATTAGACTATACCGTGCCTTATTCGCCTCAGCTTAACGGAAAAGCGGCACGTTTTAATCGTACCATTACTGAGAAAATCAGATGCCTCCTCTATAATGCGGACGTTGCAAAAGAAATGTGGGGAGAAGCCCTCTATTGTGGAGTCTATTTGATAAACCGTTTGCCAAGCGAATCTATTAATAATGTTACCCCCTATGAACTGTGGAATAAACAGAAACCAAACTTATCCAATGTAAGAGAATTTGGAACGATAACTTCCGCAAAAAACCTGACATCTTTGAAAAAATTGGATTCTAGAACGCAAGAGTATATGATGATTGGGTACGCAAATAATGGATATCGATTTTGGGATGTAGCAAAGAGGAAGGTAATTATAGCACGAGATGTGATATTTAGTGGTAAATTACCACAAAAAAACCTGAATCTACATAACACGACGATGAAAAAGAACATCTGTTGACAGAAATGACTGAAGATGTAACTGAGAGCCAGCAGAAACTTGGTATAGCTGGATCAGGAGAACAAGAACATGTGGAAATAGAAATAACTCAGAATATGACTCAGAACCAGTATACAGAAGTAGCAGATTTCACACAAGAAAGCATTTATGACAGTGCTTTTACAGACTCTGAAGACAGTCAATTTGGAGAGAATCTACCTTTAATAACAACTAAAAGTGGAAGAAAAGTAAGAATGCCAGAAAGATATAATGATTATGCTCTTCTTACGTTCAATGAAGTCATGAAGTCCCCAGAAAAAGACAAATGGCAAAAAGCTATTGAAGATGAAGTTAAATCTCTTAATGACAATGGAGTGTGAAATATAGTAGACAAAGAAAAAAACTGAAAAAACAACAGTTGAAAAAACTGTACTCTCTAACAGATGGGTGTTCAAAGTCAAAGAAAATGGCACATTCAAAGCGAGATTAGTAGTAAGAGGCAACGAACAGAGAGAGACAGATTTTGATGAAATATTTAGTCCGGTTGCTTCACAGTCTGCTTTAAAATCACTATTTGCTGCTGCAGCAGCGAAAAATTGGAAATTTATGACATTCGACGTTAAAACAGCGTTTCTCAACGGCGAACTAAGAAAAGATGAAGAAATTTTTATGAAAATACCTCTTGGTGTCCCGTGGAAAAAGGAAAAATTTGTCAGTTAATAAAATCTTTATAGGAACGAAAAGTTTCTTAAAACTATGTCGGAAATTGGGTTCAGACAAGCGAAGAACGAACCATGTATTTTGAAAAATAAGGATTGTTCAATCATTTTTGGGATTTACGTCGATGACGGCATAATAATTGGATCAAACGAAGAAGAAATTCGGCAAGTTCTAAAGAAAATAAATTCGACATTTGAAATTAAAATATGCGGAAACCCAACATCCTATTTGGGAATGGAAATAACGGAAGACTTTAAGCGTATACTTCTGACTCAGACAGCTTATGCAAAACAGATCTTAAAAAGATATCACATGGAGAACTGCAAACACGTGGCTACTCCATGCAAACCAGAAGATGATACCAAAGACTGCACTGAGCAGAAAGCTGAGCCAAAATTTCCATATAGAGAAGCTGTAGGGAGTTTACTCTACTTATCAACCAAGACGCGGCCAGATCTCGCGTATGCAGTTGGGATGGCGAGCAGGAATATGGAAAACCCAGAAAACAAAGATGTAGTGGCTATAAAAAGAATATTAAGGTACCTGGCGGGCACCTTAGGAGAGGGTGTATGCTATAAGAAAAATATAGAACTGGATTTCTCTGTTTTCTGCGATTCTGATTACGCTGGAGACATTAAAACAAGACGTAGTACTACAGGCTACATTATTATGATTGCCGGAGGACCAGTTTCATGGTGCTCTCGTAGACAGCCCATCGTAGCGTTGTCATCGACTGAAGCCGAGTTTATTGCAGCGGCAGAGTGTTGCAAGGAGTCGATGTTCCTAAAATCCTTACTGGTTGATCTCAACATTAAAGTACCGGTGTTTTTCAAAATTGATAACCAGAGCGCTATTCAGCTCATTAAAACTGGGATCTTTAATAAGAGGTCGAAGCACATTGACGTGCGTTTTCATTCTATTCACGAGGTATATGCTAATAACGGTTTTCAGATTGAGTATTGTTCAACTGAAAATCAAACAGCTGATATTTTAACCAAGGCTTTAAATAAAACAAAGTTTTTAATGCATAAATCTCAAATTGTGTGTTAATACTTAATAACATAGAAAAAAGTTTTTTAGGTGAGTTTAATATAAGGTAGTTTTTGGTTAAAGTATCTATCTATTTTGCGTTATATATCTGCTATATTTACGCATAACAGCGTAAAGCTACATTTAATGTATCTATTATTTTTCAGATAAAGTTATTGTTTGTCAAATAATAAGCAAACAGTATGTCTAACCATTAAATTGTGCTGTCAGTGTCATTTAAAGCAAACACTGTTAACATCTGACTCTACATGCACAGCCTTGAGTTAAACATTTTGTAGCAGTTTTATTTGTGCGTAATTTTATTTTTTATCGGAATATAAACATAAAATTAGGAGAGGGTGTTGCATATAAACCTTTGTAGTAGTTTGTTTAATATTTCGACTAATAAATTATGTCACTTGCTTAAAATGGGCGCACGGTTGGGGCAGTGGTTGAGCCATTGACTGCTGCGCTGCGTGTCGCGGGTTCGATTCCCGCACGGAACAAATATTTGTATGACCTACAGATAGTTGTTTCGGCTCTGGGTGTTTGTGTATGTGAGTTTATATGTTTGTAAACGCACCCACGATACAGGAAGAAATTCCTAGTGTGGGGCAACGTTTTTTTTTATAAAAAATGAAATGAAATGAAATGAAAAGTCTTTTCACTCAGGAACTTTGACGTGGGATAATATTATGAACCTAATCAACATAATCTATACTAAAATAATAATATTATAAAGAGAAAAGATTTTTTTGTTAGTTTGTTTGTACCGAATAGGCTCCGAAACTACTAGACCGATTTTAAAAATTCTTTCACCAATAGAAAGCTACATTATTCCTGAGTGACATAGGCTATTTATTTATCTCGAAAACGGATCCTGTGGGGTGGCCCACGGGAGCGAAGCCGCGGGGAACAGCTAGTTATAAATAATCCAACTGTCCCACGCATGTTCACTAATTTACTATGGTACTTCAAAACATTTGCTACTCTATCCTAACAGTTTTAACCGACACGTTTTTCCAGTAATTACTTGCAACGCTTAGAACTCTGCGAGAAATCCACGCAAGCATACTCGTACAATGAAGCTCTCCGGTGGAATGTGAGTCAAAAACAAACAACTTGAGATTCTATTTCCAGCCAGTAAACATGCAATTAGACGCACAAAACCGTTGATAATGTTTGCTTAGATACCACAAAGTACAAAACTATGGATTCTTGATTCTATCGGCTATATTGGCGGCTACTTTTGCGTGATAGTTAGATTGCGGTTTTATGTGGTAAAAGCTACTTAGCAAGAAAGTTTTTTAAATCATAGTATTTTTCCATTATTATTTACTGAAAGAAATAACACGTGGCTATCCCTCTGTACTGGATTGTCACAAATGATTCAACAAACAAAAATGTGCTCCATGTTTTGTGGGCTTTCAAATGCGCCCAAGTCTCGTTTAAAACTTATTGTTTTAATCTAAGACTTTAAATAGATGGCTTATTTTATTTAGATATTTACCAGTAACGTAAGTAAGTTTACAGATACATATTTGTATACTGGCCCATGGTAGCTTTTTTGTGAAAACATATTTCTAATAGGACCACAAAAAATCAGTTAAACAATTAAAACTTCCAACAATGTATTCAAATCAACAATGATCATATCACGGGGTCTCATTGCTAAGAAAGAAAATTTGGTTCAAATAAATCTCACTAGATGGCGCGATATGCTCCTCCATCTGTTATAGAATGTGTGTAAAATTAACATTTTCTGGAATTGAATACAAAAATTGTATGTTCTTGTTTAATCAACTCTCCTAAGTACAAAATTATGGAATATTGAGCTCTTAATTCACATTTCAAAGATTATTAGATGGATCATTTAAAATTGTTGCCAATAGATGGCGCATTTTTAAATTTCTGAAGCATTCCACTCGATTGATTGTTAAAGTTTGCATTTTAACACATTTTGGTGTAAAAAAAAACTGTAAAAACGTGCAAATAAATACTAGAAAACAAACCTTTACTATATTTAAAGAAAAAAATATTCACGAACCTAGTAAACCCTTTTACTTGCAAGTCGCTGCTAACACCATCTATTTATTACCGTGAAACAGAACCGAATGCGTTCGATGCACAAAAAATTGCCAGAATAAGCAGTCGAAAAACGCTAGTTACGTCGGCACGGTTTCTTTGTATGGGATGAGGTATCTGTATGCTAGTATTATATTATCTGGGATCATATCAAAAATACAATTACTGCAATAAAAGGTGTCGTTGGTGGAATAAACAAAGCCAGTTAGTGGCTATCAAATAGTGTGAAGCAATCAGGCTTGTTGATTGTTTAACACTCAATGTGCTGCGTCTA
This sequence comes from Anorthoa munda, assembly GCA_945859665.1. Lineage (NCBI taxonomy): Eukaryota > Metazoa > Arthropoda > Insecta > Lepidoptera > Noctuidae > Anorthoa > Anorthoa munda. The sequence continues at coordinate 6,993,974 of OX243913.1, read as the reverse complement.
TTGTGTTTGCGACAGGTGTTTTATTATGCATATTTCTTTCGCACCTGTTAGAATGGTTTCAAAGCATAGCAGATATTTTTGTGTCAATAACATAATTATTAAGTAACCTATGTTTTTAATACTTTTTCATGATATCTTGCCTCACTAGGAAATATCTCACTAATTATCTTTCCTAAACTAAATAACCGTTTATGCAAGATAAAGGCCTTTCATGAAAGGCCTTTATCTTGCATAAACGGTTATTTAATTTTAAAACATGAGTTTTAGCACTAAGCTATAAGGTATCCTAATAAAATGCAACGCAACATCATACATTACCATTCCAACGCCAAAGTTTATAAAATTAAATCCTTGAAAAAAACTGCCACAAAAGCTCAGAAAACCGAAGACCTTATTTATATCCATCCGGTTATACGTTCATCCGCATATAAAACAAACATAACTATTTAACCATGTTTTTGACGATAAAGTCGTACTCAATCGGTAGCAGCTAAAACATATTTTATTTAGAGCCTTCTGATGTTCGGTCGACGCTCGGGCGAAGTTTGGTCCGAGCGAAATCAACACATTACACCGGTGCTTTGGCAGACGCGGCACAAGCAGCTGGTACTACCACACACTAACTATGTACCTGTATTAGCTACCAGCCAGTTAGCTACTATAACGGCCAATAAAAGTTTATGTGAATTTCGCAATTAAAAATTCTAAGACAAAGATTTTTCTCGATGTAGGTCATGAAATTTTAATATCGCTTGAAAGTTTTAAAAGTGCGGCTAGAACAAAATTACTAAGGTAGAGATACACAAGCCTTTATTATTCATTAATTAAAGAATGTAGTTACCTATTTTAATGTAGATATGAAGTTTTTATCAAATATGTACTTCGATTCTTTTAACTATTGTGGATAGTAAGATCATAAATTGTAGCTGATGTTACCTATTTATTAATTTGACTGTATATATAACAGACTAAACATCGATTTAATCTATTTTTTTGTCGCATGCTCAAAAGATTGAGATATAATAATTAGGTATACTCGCAGCGGTCAAAGACTGTCTTTATTTTTAGCCGACTGCCGAAGGAGGGTAATGTGTTTATCAGTCTATGTATGTATGTATGTATGTAGGTATGTATGTATGTATGTATGTATGTAAGTATGTAAGTATGTTTGTTCCTATGTGGCGTTCTAGAGACCAAACGCGTTGGCCGATTTTGATGATTCTTACGTCCATCGATTCGTCTTAATCCTGCGAGTGTCACTGGCTACATTAAAATTGGAAAAAATAAAAATGACGGATTTTGGGCGCCATTTTGTGGGGAATAAAATTTTTTTTTTCTTCCAAACCCATCTTGTGGGGTATCAAAATTAAGGATTTTAAGAGGCGATTTCAAAAATATAGAACACTTATATGTTTAAATGTACCTAATTCCAAAAAAAAAATAACTAAAAGATGTAAATAAAAAAAGTTAATTAAAAAAATCAAAAAACCCGACTGCTTAAAAAGGAAACTAAAAAGACGTAAACAAGAAGAAAATCATGCTTTGCAGTCGGAGGATACATCTGGTTTTGGTCCGCCAGCTCGCGAATATGTATCCTCCGACTGCACAGCATGATTTTCTTCTTGTTTACGTCTTTCTAGTTTCCTTTTTAAGCAGTCGGGTTTTTTGATTTTTTTAATTAACTTTTTTTGAGGACATACGATCATTCAGTGGAATATTTCCTTAGTTAAAATGTTTGGTATATACTAGTGCGTACATTTTTTTTATTGTTACGGGTTGGAATATCTTTATTGGAGTTCCTCCGCCCAGACTTTGGGTTTGAGGGGTCTGTCAGACTTCTACTGACTAAAAACAACACCCCGGTGTTCCATCTTACACCTACGCCGTTTGTCGCGGTAACGTACGATCTTAAGTAACACTAGTTCGTACCTACGTTAAGTAAATAAATGTAAACCTAACCAATTTATGAGTCTCAGCAGTGTGAGAGATTATTCATAAAGACTTATTACGTGATACGTAAATAATAATAATAATATTCGAACCAAAATAATAATATTCAATATTCTCTCCAGCATTGGAACCTAAAAATTCAAGAGCTTTACAAATTCGTGCGCAGACGGAATACGAAAAATGTGCTTTTGAACGTTCCTTGGTACTGTCGCACTGAGGACAGCGCATGAGAAGGTTCCCATCGGATTTTGCTGAATGTGCAAGATGTGCTGAAGAAACGGTAAAATGTTTATAATAGCTGTTGAAAACTTATAAAGCAGTTCTGGGGAACTTAAAAAGTTGAACATACTCCATTATATTTTTTGGTGATTAATTCATTTCACCTTAAAGGTATATTCTGTAGATAAAATGGAGATAATTTAATTATTTTGAGCGAAGATTCGAATCTTAATCTTCAGCCATGTAGAAATCACTTACTATGTCACTTGTTGTGTTACTGAATCTTTTTCCATTCATAAGTAATACAAGTTTATTGAACTAGTAATCTTAAATTCAAATCTGCCGACCATTTAGTTAAAACATTTCAAAAACCAATTTTAAAACATCTGATAAAATAATCTAGAGGCGTCCTGCTTTCAATTTGTTTTCAGTAAAAAGTCCGAGAGAGTCGCTTAGAGCTGTATAAAAAACTTAACCACCTTTTGATGCCATTCAGCTATATTCTAATGGAATGTTTTCTCATAACGTGGCAACGCAAATTTTCTCAAAAAAATAAGTTTACCGCTTTGCCTACTCTTTTGAGCGATCCAAAACTTTTTGGGACGGTACGGTGTTATGACTATTCAAAAGTGCTGGTATTTATCTACCTTAATGTAGATAAGTAGGTTTGAAGGTAGTATTAAAAATGAAACTATTGTTTTGTTGAAGAAGTTTTTGAGGGTATATCCAAACTTTACAGGAATACAGACATTTTGATATGATTATTTTATAGAAACAAAATTTGTGTACAGGACTATTTCCCCTCTCACTCCTCATGATCTTATATCCTTTGCCATTGAAAGTCTGCCGCCTATTTCAGCTAGCATAGCCAATACCTACTCAACATTTGCCACTCAGTCCATCTGGCAACTTAACAAACTTAACACGTGCCATCTGTAACATTTAGGTTTACACAACACAATTTAAGATGAAGCCACAGCGTCTCACTAATTTACTGCAAATGTTGTTTGGTGCGAGAATGTGCCGGCGAGACAGCGAGCAAAGTGCTGCAAACAGCTGTCAAGTTGCTTAGCAATGTGGAGATTAAGAGAGAGTCCAAATACGAAGATACTCCTAAAGTCCCACTGCATCGTGGACGTATGCAACCGCAGAAGGAACAAGAGGTTCGGAACTTTGCTCATATTTTAAACCAGCCGCGAGTTTAATGACCAAAGTACGACAAACTACTATGATTGTTGTTTTTGATGCTAGATAATATTTAGTATGATAAACGGTGCTCGGTTTTTTATTGCTGTGTAGTTGCGTGAAGTCGAGCGTTTAAAAATAATTTAAAAAAGTTAAAGACGTACTTTAGCATCAGCTAACATAATGTTTAAGTTTCTCTAGAATATAGCAGCAATAGTTGGAATACTTATGAAGAGGAATTTTATTGTAAACCACGCTTGCAGCTACCAACAATACGAATTATTGTCAAAATACATTATGATGTTGACAATAAATATTGTCAAAGATTTATTTTAATTCTTCCCTGTAAATAACGTATATGTCTCGTTTACTAAAGTGTAGATACGTCTTTGTTTACAACAAGAAATAAAAAATATTTTGGCAATAACCGTTATTCTAGGTGCAAGAAATATGCCACGCAGAAAAACAGAGAGCCGAACAAATCTCCCGTTTAAAGGCTTCGAAATATTTGGAGCGAATGGCACATGACAAATATTTCTTAACTGCCTTATTTAAGGACGAACAACTGCTCTCTGCCAATAAACAAGGATCACTAAATCTGCAAGAACTGGCCAATAACGCTCTAGCCGATGTGGAGAAACGACAAGTACGCTCACACTATCTAACTTAATAAAATTAACCTCTGACCCGTTGACCCATAAAATATAATACGTTGCACGCCGCCATTCTTTAAAAACGGCCGCTAAATTGAAATATAGCACTTGTTCAGATTGAAATCCAATCCTGTAGTTAATTCGGTGTTCACAAAATTCACGGCATAGCTGTAAGCTTAATTGAATACAACGGTATTTTTGGAACAAAATATGACACGACAACTGAGTATTATATTCCAGCATTATTTAGAAGATTTTTTGTGTTGTCTGTGTTTTCATCTAGTCTAATTTTAGGGTTCCGTACCCAAAGGGTAAAATCGGAACCCTATTACTAAGACTCCACGATCCATCTGTCTGTCTGTCCATCTGTCACCAGGCTGTAACTTATGAACCGTGATAGCTAGACAGTTGTTATTTTTTACGGATGATGTATTTCTGTTGCCGCTTTAACAACAAATGCTAAAACAGAATAAAATAAATATTTAAGTGGGGCTCACATACAACAAACGTGAACTTATTGCCGATTTTTGCGATAGTGGTACGGAACCCTTCGTTGGCCAGTATTTTTTTCATACAGATATTATCATTTAAATTGCGTGAGCTGTCACGTGCCGTCAGAAAAGCTGAAAGATATGATTCAGATTTTTCTTAAGTGAGCTTTGTAAATTATGGTTGTTTATTTCATCTAAATCAGGCTGTTTAACGTGAGCGTAGGCCGCTGTACGTAGCTCGCGCTCTAGAGTCTGCCGCGCGTGCTCGCCTGTCACGAGCACGGAAGGAGCAATTGACGCGCACGCAATCGCAACACGCTACCGACGCATGTCACCTCATACAGACAACTCAATCCATCTACGAAGATCGAGACACCGCCAAGTGTCTAGAACAAGCCGAGTTCGCAATGGAACAAATAACAAGCAAGCCAGCTAGTTTATTACCGGGAAAAGATAAATTCCTGCAAAAGCTATACGATATAGTTGGAAACGCTTTCCTGGACCAGGTAGGTTCATTTCTGTATATTATTATAAATTGTGTAGCCATGGGCATTACGAAGCTGGGAAGTTTAATAGAGCTTGTCTGCCAAGTTATGTAGATCGTGAAAATATTCTCTTATTTTATGTTCAGAAACATGTTCGAGAAAGTATTCTCCTGGGCATGTCGGTGTCCCGGGAGCCGAGCCGCGACTCCGTGCTGCGAGTGCGACCGCCCGCTCCGCCCCGAAACGCTAAGTAATTTTAGTATTCGACTTATTCCTGCAGTTTTCTTAATAGCCTCCGGAAAGAAATTTGGTGTTGTTGGACGTTTTTAGAAGCCGGAATAATTTTTTATGAAAATGTGTTGAATTTATTCTTTCAAACCAATTTCATAAAGGGATCTTCATTCAAGGGGTTCATTTATACGCGACGCATTTATGGTTTAATTTTTTTTTTTTAATCTATTCCTACTTGAATAAATTAAAGCACACTGGTCCCTCGTAATACATCCATGTATAAGTACTAGACTGATTAAATATTACGTAAGTTTACCTTGACCTAAATTTCTTTAATTCAATCGACCTTTTATCTGCGACGTAGCTTAGCCAGCAGTATTCTCACCCTAACGTTTATGTAATTTAATGTCCGTGGTGGCTTATCCCTTCCTTTATATGCTTTTATATAACCTGTCACCTAAAATAATATGGGGTTTTCGGAATGTGGGTCTTTACGTATTTTTATTATACCACTTTATTATTCAGATTAAATAACCATTTTTTGACCTGGTTAAGGCTGTGAGAATCCGGTGAATGCAAGACGCACAGGACTGGTCGATGTGGCGACGCTTGGGGGAGGCCTATGTTCAGCAGTGGACGTCTTTCGGCTGAAATGATGATGATGATCAATATTTTTTATTTTCAGTGATGAGGTAGGTCAATTAGTTAGTTTTTAAACTGGTACAATCTTAAAAAAAACCATTTAGTAAATTTTTGTAAGTGTCTCAAAGCTTTTTTTTAGCTATATGTGAAAATGTCTATCAAATCTCTTGAATGAATTAGTTTTTTTAAATAGAATTCAATAATAAAGATCTTTGGAAAATGGCTTAGCGTGGCAATGCACTATAGCTATGAACCGTACAGAGAAGGTCGCTATGTCGTTATTTTTTAGCACTAAAGTAGGAAATTAATTGACTTGCGGAGCGTGGTTGGCCGTGACTTTGGTCGGCCCTAATCCCATACTAAATACGTAGTTACCAAGTGGCTAACAGCCTCAACCCCATTCTAAATGTGTTGTTACCAAATGGCTGTGAAATCTAAAACTATAGTTTGTCCTCAGTGTTCGCCTGCGCACCCTGGAACGTTCGCTGACGATGAGTACACGAGCTTCAGAACGCTGTTACTTGTTACAGGAGCTGGCTCGTCTCAATGTTGACACTAAGCCAGAGTCTACGCCTCCAAATGTCAAACCGGTAAGATACTTTCAGTAGAACGGAATTTATTACCTTGTTAGCACTAAAATACTCGTGCCACAGAAATTTATAGCCCAGTGAACGGGTTGTTGATTCGAGGAAATTAATTAGCCTCCCTCCAACGAATGAATGTCTTTTTACCCGACTGCCGAAGGAGGGTAATGTGTTTATCAGTCTATGTATGTATGTATGTATGTAAGTATGTATGTATGTATGTATGTAGCGTTCCAGAGACCTAACGCGTTGGCCGATTTTGATGATTCATACGTCAATCGATTCGTCTTAACCGTGCGAGTGTGTGTGAGTGGAAAATAGGAAAATGGCGGCTTTTGGGCGCCATATTGTGGGGGGGCAATTTTATTTTTTCTTCCAAACCCATCGTGTGGGGTATCAAAATAAAGGGTTTCAAGAGGTGATTATCACTTATATATTTAAATGTACCTAATTCGAAAAAAATGTTAACTAAAAAGTTATAAATAAAAAAATTAATTAAAAAAATCAAAATACCCGACTGCTTAAAAAGCGAACTAAAAAGACGTAAACAAGAAGAAAATCATGCTGTGCAGTCGGAGGATACATCTGGTTTTGGTCAGCCAGCTCGCGAATATGTATCCTCCGACTGCACAGCATGATTTTCTTCTTGTTTACGTCTTTTTAGTTCGCTTTTTAAGCAGTCGGGTATTTTGATTTTTTTAATTAATTTTTTTTTATTCTTAAATTGTTTGATTTCCGTCGAAAATATTGACTCAAAGTCCCCTTCGTACCTGCAGTCGTTTTCTCTTTGCTCTCTTAAGATAATTCACTTTCAAGTATAGATTCTAAAGTCGTGTTAGCTTAGACGAGAGTTCGAGAGTACGGGAAGCGTGGTAACATAGGTACGTCAAGCCCATTCGTATACGGTAAGTAGATTGAAACGCAGCTCAAGCCCGAAATCACAGGTCTACATTGAAGGCATTAAAGTAATGAATAAACTTCGCAACGTTATACACACAAGAATATGAGAATTTATTTTTATTACGTTATACGAGTTTTATTCATAACTGATATAGTACACATGCATAAAGAGTATGTGGTCTGTTTAATTAATAATGGCAGACACACAAAAGGATGAATCAATTAAACAATTAATTATTCGATCCAATGATTCGCTGTATTCTGAGCTTTCAGACAACATCGTGAACAGTATTGCTTATTCCAACTACGAGTGACCTGTCACAACTTTGCCTCTTTGAATCGATACTGACTGCAGTGGGAAGTACAAATTTAGAGGACGCTCCGTGACTTTGAATTGATTCGTGAGCTTTGATTTCGAGATACACCCCTTTAGATAGTATTAGGTTTGGTCTAAGTTCGTCGGAGGAGATGAATGCTTGACTTCTATACATCTGTTATACCATTTACAGTAGTGAATATGGTTCTCCAAGCGTACTATAGACAGCTCATAGATGCCTTTTTCATGTCGGTAGGAAGATTCTAGTGTGAATATAAACATATTAACAATACCTTGCACTGCACTGCCTCTCGATTCATCTCTATGTATTATTAAATCAAATTTTCCTTTGGCACCGGCCTCTATGTTTATAATTATTAATAACTAGCTGTCCCCGCGGCTTCGCTACCATCACCTGTCTACCCTACCCTACTTACCTTCCTACCCACCCAACTTACCTTCCTGCCTACCATTTTTTGGGGTTCCGTACCTCAAAAGGTAAAAAAGGAACCCTTATAAGATCACTTTCTTGTCCGTCTGTCCATCTGTCCGTCTATCTGTGTGTCATCACCGATTTTTTTCAAGGGTTATTCTTTCGCGGAGAAACTTAATACCGCTATTCAGAAAATCGAATAAGGAGTTCAACTGTCGCAGTATCTGAATTGCATGTGTTGTGATAGTTTTACTTCTTGAACACTTTAAATTCATCGAAATTTTGATAGAGAGAACCGATTGCGTTGAAACAAAAACTAAGTAATATTTCAAGTTACGCACTATTTTATGTATAAAATTTATCTACATTGGTTTCGTACATTTTACGTGATGCGTGCACAAATAAACAGATAACAGTTAAACCGCCATACAGAAAAACAATTTTTTTTCCAAAAATGTTGGAAATGGGTTCTGTCGGTTATTCTTTAACACCTTGGATATCATGTTTGGAAAAATTTCGTAAAAAAAAAACAACTTTTCTACAGATTTATTATATCTATAGATCTTGTTCCGTTAATATGCAAGTCTGACTCGCGCACGGTGGGTTCCGTACCATTATCGCAAAAAACGGTAAAAAAATCAAGTTTGTTGTATGGGAGAACCACTTAAATATTTATTTAATTCTGTTTTTAGTCTTTGTTTTATAGTGGCAACAGAAAAACATCATTTGTTAAAAATCTAGTTGCTTTATAATAACACGAATTCTTCCTTTCAAAACTTTAGTTTATTTTAAAAGAATAGTTTACATAAAAGTTATTAAAACATAATATAACATCACGCTCATATTTCTTGATTAGTTAGGCAGAGAATCAGAATCATTTCTTCGTAAAACATAGGTAATAAATACATCATCTTAAAAATTAGATGTTTTACCATTTGACATGCAAAAATAACGAGTAAAAAAGAGATAAAAAAGAACGAAGAAAGACAGTAAATTTAAATTTATTGTAATATAATTATTTACGTATTTGAGTACCTGATCAAGTTAAATATTTATATTTTTATTCAATAAATAATCAAATTTACCTCAAAAACAGATGAACCAAGAAGTATACAATTGTGACTCCGAGCTGCCGCTGAATAATTCCAGATAGATAAACACAATAATATTGCTTGACACGAGAATCGTAACCCAGGGCTTCACGCTCAACAGTGGCGTTCACGACCAACGAGGCAGTATTAGGTTATTAACAAGTTCTAAATTCAACAGAGGCTCGCTCATCCAACCAGCGTCCATGGCTCCTAAACGCTCTATTCCTCATGGCTCGCTGTCACCTCCAGCAAAACAATCGCCCTGAAACTCGTGCGGTCCTGTTAGAAGCAGCTGGCCTCGCTCGTTCCTACGGCTACCATGAAGTTGCCGACTTCTATGACACAGTAAGCTCCTTAAAACTTTGAGCACATTGTTTTAATTAGAAATTTCATAGCTTAAAGAATATTGTTGGACGTTTAAGCCAGTTAGACGGCTGTTTTGCTATAGTTTCTAAGCTAAACTATATTGCCTTGTGGCTCTTGAAGCGTATCTTTGTATTTTTTAAAGGATTATTTGACGTTGCTTTGTTTTAAATAATCTAGGAAACCTTTTATTATAATGGCCCAGACTTTTTCAAGTTAAAATCTGTCGTACTCATCCAATTAGACTCTAAAAGAAATTCAATACAAACAAGCCTGATAGACAGCAAAAAGGACAAAAATCTTTGCCTAAAATCCTCTCGTAATTCGCTTTTGATAAGCTAAGTGCTACATGGTGGACCTAAGCCGGGCAAGTCTGAAAGTACCAGAAAATAAAAGAAAACGGTTAACATTTTTCAAATTAATTTCTGTCCAGTGAATTTTATGCTACTGTTTTTGTATACGAAATACTTTTGCCAACGAAAATATATTGTGCGATTGTGAACTCAGTTTTTTTTGACAGATTTTATATCACAAATAGCCACTTTGTTAGGAGGTTTATTTACGACCAAATACAGGTTTAAAATAAATAAGGTTATTGCAGGAGTGACATCATTTTGGGGACTGTTTTAATCGCCAATTCATACAGATTGAAATAGGTATAGAATTTTTAAAGAGTATAAGTGCCACGGAAAAACAAGACAAATAAGACATTTAGCTTCAGCGTCTTTTAGGCCGGCTATGGCAAAAATTTTAGGTATATTTTACAAAATGACTCCATTCTAACCATCACTTAGTACTTAGCTAATCAACAATCTAAATGTTTTACTATTAGAAAAATAAGGGTGCTAATTAAACAGGCTTCTTTTTAATATCATTATTCGCCCCCAAAAATGTATGTTGCCTTCTAAATTACTAAGTCAGCCACAATTAACGAGCATCTAAATAATACTATGTTAGCCACTAGTTATCTTCTATGTAAACCACTCTAAATACAACTCAGCATGATGGTTATTTTTTAGCATCAAAATTTTTAACATGCATTCTAACAGTAAATTTCTAAAATACTATTAAATGACATCAAAAAATATATTTATTTAGCTTCTAATTTTTTAACTCAGTACGTTTAAAATGTAACTTACGTGTAAAATTTTTAACATGCATTCTAACAGTAAATTTCTAAAATACTATTAAATGACATCAAAAAATATATTTATTTAGCTTCTAATTTTTTAACTCAGTACGTTTAAAATGTAACTCATCCCATATTAATTGATCGTAAAAAAATTGCAAAAACATTTCATCAAATAGTATATTGGCCACTAATATTACCAGAAGCTATTGAGGAGAGACAAAATAAAAGACTATATTTTTTGGTTTTAATATAGAATAGGTGCAAGTTGGATTAGTATTTATGCGACAGAGTCGACGGAGCCCCGCTGCGCGGGGCTCCTATTTCTGTATGCAGGGTTTAAAGTAACCTAACACGAAGGACTCCTTCGAACCTAACCTGTCCGTGTCGGGGTGCCCTAAGCTCCCGAGCTCGCTACGCTCGCTCTTGGACTTATTCATTGACCGTCATTTATTATTTTAAATATAATCAACTCGTCGAATCGAGATGTGATCAACTCAACTCGTCGTCACATGAATCGAATGGCGCTCTCTGATTGGTGCAAATGGCCGGTCGCTGTCGTCTCGCGTACTCGCGCCAAATCATGCAGTGGCTATTTTCACGATAAAAGAATATGATGTATTGTTTTACATGCTAAGTTATAATAAATTATGCTTTCTTTCTTTCTTCGATAGAAGCTTGAATTATATTTTTTTGAGGATATTGCGTTGAAGCTGTAAAACGTAAAATGGTGACAAGATATAAAATCCGTGGCCGAGTTAGTAAATTACGTGGCAATGTATAAATAAGAAGGACAAGTCACAATAATTGATGATCTTTACTTGACGCTTTCTGTAGAATATTTAGTTGGCGTTGCAAAAAAGACGAATTAGTTTATTAGAGGCTATGTCATTTTCCCGTTGCTTAGTTATAAAATTAGAAGTTTAATCACGTGTCCAATAAATAATTTTGTGGCTAGACTTATTATTTCCCGAAAAATAATACACAAAATCAAATAACTAAACATTAATTTACCAGTGTGTGAACGTATCATTGGAAGGTGAAGTCCTTGCTGCAGCTGCGCCTTTGGAGAAACGTGAGAAGGAGCTGGTCAGCTTGATGCAAGACGATGACCTACGATCAGCTGCCCAACATCTCTTCAAACGGATGTCTCTCATACCAGCGTCCAGGTCAATATTCTTTACTTATTGGTTCGAAATTAAATTTGTAAACTTTCAAATGAAAGAATCATGTGAGAAACAGTCCGGTTCCTATAAACCTAGGCTTTCCCCAAGGTCTGTTATACAGATAAAGTTGAAATAGTATTTTTTTCGAACGATATTTATAGCTGGGTAAAATTACGATAGTTTAAAGGTATAATGTGATGTTATTTATATTTCTAATTTAACACACTAAACACACAAAATTACCAGTACTATTTATAACACACGCGCTACTCTGTACCTGTGTACACAAATAAACTTTATTTGATTTTGTTTGATTTGATTATTTCCTAAACTAGGTACAAAAATAACATCTTCTCATCTCATGTATCCCAACCTATAATATGTTGTTGTAATAATCCTTTGATTTCATTTTAACTACGCTCATTCATCATTATCAAAACAGATACAACGACTACATACAACGCGTGAAAACGTGGGTACATTTCACAATTTCAAACGAACTTGTGAGTGTCTTGTGAACATGTATGGTACACTCCACCGGAGCAGCTTATGTGCAGACGTACTTGCGCATGTATGTATGTGTTCCTATCAGAGCGTAATTGTATGGACATGTACAGTTCCTAAAATATGCGGTATGTAGTGTCGAGCTACGTTGTGCGTTGCGTTTACTACGGCACTCATCCCTCCCTCCTCAATGCTTCGGTGCTTTTCTGATGGATCATAGTGATGATAAGTGTGGGGAGATTGTTTCAAAAACCAAAAGACAAGTTGTTATTCGCATAGGTGAGAACCTACACTCACTAGTGAACCTCACTAGGCACCTCTCCGGAAGACCAAAGGGTCTATAGCTTACATTTGGGGTACCTTAAGATTACTGTAGTACGTCTAAGTACGACGCGTCTTTGTGACCTACTGTTATGTTCCATTCTGTGCCCTCGACCAATTAATCTTATCTGGTGTTGATTACAGGCGTTTCTCGATAATGCCCGGTGCTCGGGTTGAAGACAGTGCACAGAGCTCGGCCCGAGGTGCCAATAGACGGATATCTATCATGCCGAGAGCTGCAATGCCATCTATGATGGCCAGGAGGACGCAACATCCTTTGGGCTTCCAGGATTTTGATTTTTGATTCATGTTTATAAACGACTCACCAATAAGACACTTTATTTACGGCGTATTAAACGTTATTGAAGGTGATTAACTATGCAAAATGTCACAGTTATATAGGAACTTACTCGAATATTTTATAAATAAATATTTGAAACCTGTGGACTAGTAAAACTTTTATTTTAAACTGTTCAACATCAAGGGATTATTATAACCACTAGTGATAGAAAAGACAAACAAGCCTCTCAATTATGTCTTCTGAAATTGTTACTCAAGTCTTCCAAAGATACTCTCCATAATATTTCAACTAAATGATAAAAATGGTATAGCAAAATTCTTAAAATTATGCGAGTATGAAGAGAGTGCGATACATTAAACATTTGAAAAGAAAGGGGCACGAGGATTTCCACTTGGAAACGTTTATACATCCATTATAATATTAATGAACGTGTCGCGAATAATAAGGCTTTAATTTTGTATTTAAATATTTTATGATACACTTTTTTGCCTTGCAATGAAATCTAAATTAATGATGGCATTATTTTGTAATTAGCTTGGATCTTTTATACATTATTCGGTTTGTTATCTCGTATTAAATTTAATTAATTTCAAGGGATTTTCATTATTTTCTTGATATTTGTTAACTTCACTTATTCAAAACGTAACATTTTAATTGAAATTAATTGAGCAAACATTTTTCAACATATTCATAGGTAGGTGTATCTTAAAATGATTGGTCCTTGTAGTAAGTGTCAGTATAGTTTTTTTTTTTTTTTTTTTATAATCTATAGGCTCGCGTTTGTCCACTAGCTAGCACTAGCTAGCTAGTAGTTTTATTGTATAGCGCAATGGTGGCCCAATGGTAACGGCCTTCACTAACAAGTTGTAGTTCGTGGGTTCGAACCCAGGCAGGCCCTTTACTTTGTATAAATTATTTCATCACCACTGCTCTCAAAACGGTTTAATAAATTTGTGGACATGTGACATCCACCAACCCGCATTGGGCCCGCGTAGATTACGGCCTATTCTTTCTTACAGAGAGGAGGCCGACTCATCTTGATAACTTTCTTTTATTAAAAATAAAGCGTTGGTGGTAAGTCATACGAGTTTCTCCTGCATGTGTCATAAATCTCATATAAGTTACTACTTTTAGTTCAGTTATTCTTCAAAGCTAAACCTCTCTGCTAGACCGTAACGTGTTTGACTTGCTTCATAGCTTCCAGAAAACACCTCTGCTGTCCGGCATACACATGACTGTTGAAAAACTGCTCTTATATCTTAAGTGTTGTGATTTTGTTGCGTAGTTGTTTTATTTATTTATTTAAATTCATTTACAAAGTGAGTAAGTACCCACATAAAGCAAAAAGGCATTTTCTGCCAATCATTGAACAACATTTTTTTTATTTTTTATTACCACCTTTAAATTAAAGTACCGTATTGATTGCTGTTTTAATTTGGGAATAAATATAATGACCACCAAAAAAAACTTTGTGACGATAACCCCTAACCACCAAATCTAGTAATATACTGACAAAAATAGTAAATGATCACCAAATTTAGTAAATTGATCACCAAATTTTAATAGCAAATTATTGCGCTATTTAATGTTGTAAAATAGGTTAGGTTAGGTTAGAACTGTGACCAACCGCGCGCGAGCCGAGCGAGCAAAGCGAGCGGTGCCGCGGCAGCGGCCGGCGAGCGCTACTTCCAAGTTGCTCCCAGAAATTTTATAATCTTTTTGGTCATTGGTTTAATTTTGGTGATCATTTACTACTTTTGGTGATCATTTACTACTTTTGGGTTAACAATGATTTATTTGGAGTCATTTTGCCTAAACAGGATAGCGAGATGTTAAAACTTTGGTTATAATTTTACAATAAGATGCGGGTTTAATTTTGGTGATCATTTACTATTTTTGTCTGTTATATGTTACTATATCTGGTGGTAAGTTAAACATAAGCCTTTTAATTTTGGCTAACCAATAACCGCAGTTACTTAACATTTGGAGGTATATTAATTAATCTTTACATTGATCCAACTTTTAGAAACCTTATCATGACGTGTCAAAACTACATGATGTGATTACGAAAAAACCGGCCAAGTGAGAGTCGGACTCGCACACGAAGGGTTCCGTACCATTATCGCAAAACACTGCAAGAAAAATCACGTTTGTTGTATGGGAGCCCCCCTTAATTTATTTTATTTAACTAAATATTCTGTGAATATTTCAAGCGTCTACCTGTTGCCGTTATTAATATCGAGCAAAAAACGGAAAAAATATCACGTTTGTTGTATGGGAGCCCCCCTTAAATATTAATTGTATACTGTTTTTAGTATTTGTTGTTATAGCAGCAACAGGAATACATCATTGTCATGTGAAAATTACAACTGTCTAACTATCACGGTACATGAGATACAGCCTGGTGACAGACAGACTTACAGATGGACAGACAGACAGACAGACAGACAGACAGACAGACAGACAGACATACAGACAGACAGACAGACAGACAGACAGACAGACAGACAGACAGACAGACAGACAGACAGACAGACAGACAGACAGACAGACAGACAGACAGACAGACAGACAGACAGACAGACAGACAGACAGACAGACAGACAGACAGACAGACAGACAGACAGACAGACAGACAGACAGACAGACAGACAGACAGACAGACAGACAGACAGACAGACAGACAGACAGACAGACAGACAGACAGACAGACAGACAGACAGACAGACAGACAGACAGACAGACAGACAGACAGACAGACAGACAGACAGACAGACAGACAGACAGACAGACAGACAGACAGACAGACAGACAGACAGACAGACAGACAGACAGACAGACAGACAGACAGACAGACAGACAGACAGACAGACAGACAGACAGACAGACAGACAGACAGACAGACAGACAGACAGACAGACAGACAGACAGACAGACAGACAGACAGACAGACAGACAGACAGACAGACAGACAGACAGACAGACAGACAGACAGACAGACAGACAGACAGACAGACAGACAGACAGACAGACAGACAGACAGACAGACAGACAGACAGACAGACAGACAGACAGACAGACAGACAGACAGACAGACAGACAGACAGACAGACAGACAGACAGACAGACAGACAGACAGACAGACAGACAGACAGACAGACAGACAGACAGACAGACAGACAGACAGACAGACAGACAGACAGACAGACAGACAGACAGACAGACAGACAGACAGACAGACAGACAGACAGACAGACAGACAGACAGACAGACAGACAGACAGACAGACAGACAGACAGACAGACAGACAGACAGACAGACAGACAGGCTATTAAAACAATTTACATGATCAATGTGTCATATTTTGTAGAGTAGTCTTATTAGGTATAATATTCGCAACGTTTCAACTAGTATCAAGAATATTCTGGCGTGCAGACAGCGAAAAATTATGACAATGAGTTTTCATCAGAGCGTCTTTTGTTATTCTGATTGTATGTTTATGTAAATTAAGGCTTTGCAGACAAGATGCGGCTACATTGGCAGCCATATTGCAGGGGTAGACAAAGGCGTGATAAACATGACGTTAAAAAGTGACCCCACTCTATAATAAAATTATTTGTATCGGGGTGGGTTCCTTCATTATGGCCCGCGCCGCACCGCCAACCATGGCATGACAAATTTGTAAGGTTACACCGTATGATTAATGTACAATTTGAAATTTCCTTTATTGGTGTCATATAATATTGGTCCCTTCCGGGGACGAATTAATCTGTCCTCTGTTCATTTGGAATAAAGAGATGTGTATTTGCAAACGAACATTAATCACTGTTCAAATTAATGCGGCGGATTAAGAAACATGACAAAGTCTTCCTTTATTAGTTCTCTTGGGAAGTGGACGCTTCCTCATTAGAAAGCGCAGGACCAAAGGGGATTAAGAGATTACATTAACTCGTCGCTTTCGTCCAACCGACTACTTCTATAAATCCCTTAGTTGCTTCTTGCGACACCCTTAGAAAGGGGCCACCTATTCTTAGCTAGGGTCACACTGTGCTAAATAATACTCGTATATATGTGCCAAAATGCCTACTTTACTTTTAAAGTATTTCTCCAATAGTCGACTCAATTAAACGTGTGTTAGGCAAAAAATGTGCCAACAATTGAAGAAAAAGTTCTTTATAAAAGAGCACTTACCTACCCCGTAGCTATTCTCTTAAAAACGAGTCACAACTATAATACTCTCCCGTTTAGAGTAGCCCAAAATATTCATAATAAAACCTTAATGCGATCAATAAAATATCTGCCGCTTTTTTTTAGATGCCTACTTACTGAATAATTTAAAAAAGTTGATATTCGGTGCCGCGTGCGGTTGAAATCCTGAACTTTAATTTCCTGTCGACAAACTGATTCGGAACGCGGTATTATGCGGAAAAGACTTGTACAGTGTACCGCTTAGGTACGTGTCACGTGGCGAAACGAAATTGCCAATGAAATTGTGTCTCTGTAGTAAATATAAAAATTACATACGTTAACACGTTATCGATTCAAGTTTATTTAATGTAAACATTCCACGCGAATGTTTGCATTAATCACACTTATCTTATAAATAGTAAGGTGTGTCTGTCTGTGTGTTTGTTATGTTTTCACGCCTAAACAGCTGAATCAATTTCGTTGAATTATGGCATAATTTTTATGCCGTTGATAATTACCCCCTGGATACGACTGGTACTTACTGGGGATAATTCTGACTTTCAGGCGGGCGAAACCTGATTATGAGAGCTGAAGAAAAAATACCTAAATGCCCCATTTTAGTCCCCAATAACCATTTCATGTAAAACAGGATGGATTTAGATAGCATAAGTGCGTAAAAAGTTTCGAAAGAAGAAAATACATTTTGTTGTTTAATTTTTTACTACCACCTACCCTTTAATGGATACGAATAATGTCGAATTTCCCTCAAGTGCGTAATAAATGCTCGTAGAAAGGCATAAGGTCTTAGACCTTGAGTGCGATGGGAATAAAAGCTTTTGGACAAAGGAAATTCACAAAGTAAAAAACGTAATTTTAGAAACGTCTAATCCACATTCTTATTTTTTGTTGTATTTGAGGTTGTATTGGTACTTTTTGAGAAGCACGAGACTTAGTAACAAAAGCCGTTCGGATCGAGTAACGCTTGCTGTTGTCGTTCCGTGGATGGGTAACTATCTTAGCATACCGTGTAAAACAAGTAAAACTGTAATCCCTACTATCATATGTATATCATGGACTGTTGTTACCGGTAAAAAGCTAGGAAGGGGGTTGCCTAGGGCTGTCTTGTTACCCAGTTATTGGGTTGTGGAGGTCAGATAGGTAGGCGCTTCATGTAAAATACCGGTATCCAGCTAAATCCGGTTAAACCGGAAACTAACCCTACTCATAGTTGGGTAAATGCTAGGCCGAATGATTGGTACGTTGTACTCTTTTATTTGAGTATTTTGTTACTTTCCACTCTCATCTTCATCGCTATAATAATTCTTGAGGTGGGTTTATGACATGTTTATTGCATGCATAGGCACAAGCGTGGTCTCAGGGGGATCCTTTACTTAAATATCCTTAGTTCACGTATATCTTCTACTTTAAAGTGACCAATTATTACAAAAATAACCAATTAATTGTCCCTAGATCAACAGACAACATTTAATACACAAAACCTCACTCACAACACCAAAAACCTTATTTATTTTTATCAGCACCTAAGTCAGTGTATTTTAAAATATGTACCCGAACACGAGTACCAAAAACACCAGTGGCAAACCGCCACATTCGCTGAGTCCACAAAGTGTTTTTTGCGGATGTCAAGACGTCCACTTTTAAGTAAGGGTCGAGGGGCTGACTTCGCACTCTTAATTGCCAAAACGACCACGCGTGGTAATAATTGCCAACAAAAAAATACTGCGTTGGTGATTAAACCTACTCAGCTTACTATACCCTAAAAATCATAATATATGGTTTAGGAAGGTTCAGCAACACTGTAGAGTTATATGTTTAGGTTTATAGGTTTTGTTTAAAATTATTGGTGCTCGTTTTATAGAATAAAATGTTATATAATAAGTGTTTTGGTTGACCTGTAGATCCATGTTCAAGAATGCTCAATGAAGAAACTAATTTATTTTCTAAATTCTCATTGAAAGTGTCACCAGCATATTAACACAGTGACGTTCTAGAAACGATAACGATTGCCAAATAGTCCAAAACGAAATAGCGAGTTTTGATATGTTATTAGAATTTTATGTCATGACTCAAATGAGGTTCGGAGTAAACTGTACAGAATTCAACTCAAAATTTTTCTAGCATAGGTACAAACCATATACTCACTAGCAATTTACGGTACCAACACTACGTTCACAAGTTCTCCTAAATCATACTATAAGCTAGTCGTAACTCGTAAATAAATATTAATTACACGACAAGACAAAGCAAATGGCACACTACGAGTAGCATAAAACGAAGCCCTTACCGCACGTGTGAAAGCGTTTCCAACAGTACTAGTTGTAAAGTAATTCGGCTAATTGTAGTTTGTAACGGAGTTCATTAATTGACTCCGACATAATTGTTACTTTCTCGTGTTCAATTTACAAGGAGACGTTGGCGTGATCGTAAATAACATAGAATTATTTACTTGTAGCAGTAAGATCTTCCCTGAAGGACTTCAAGCAAGTAAACTCCTTTTTTGAAAGCCTGATTGTTGCTACTTTATGGTATATCTTATAAAAACTAGATTTATTAGTATCGTTAAAACATCTTTAATTGCGACTTTACCAACAAATAATATACTATTCCTGAAAGCTTCTCAGCTTTTGCAAATCGTTTCTATTTTGAGCAGAGAATAAACGTTTTTCTTTTCTTTCTTTCTTTCTTCTTTCAGAATGTTCTTTTTTTGTTGATAAACAAATAATTATAGAACTATTCTCGTTACGAAACCCAGACAGAAAATCTAAGCTGATTCAAATAATCTTCTTTCATTTAGCACTTTGCTAAAGCTTGGTCACATTGCTATTTTGTCTTAAATAATTATAGTGATTATTACTGTAAGAACGTACTAGCAGTTGTTTAATATTATTTTATGAAACGAAAAAATTAGTCTTTAATCGTATTATATTGACATGAATCTACGTGCCTCTCCCCCATTACTGTATGTCAACTCTTGCTTTAGATTTCAGCCCGCTGTACATAACAGATTTACTAACAGGCTAGCATTTATCTAATAAAAACAAACCGAACAATAATGTCCGCAGCTCTAAACTGCAAACATTTTAAAAATCTATTCGAACATAATCCTTTTCAGTACAGTCGTGCACAGCACCGGCTTTGCGTTGCCATTCGAAATATTTTTCCGCATGCGGTGTCGCGTTTCGATATATAATAATATCTTTATGGAATGCACTCGGAAAGCAGATATAAATTTATATTGGAATGCCCATTGTAGTGTTTTGACCTCAAAGATTTGTGCGAATCGCGCCAGCCGGGAGATTTGAAATCCTCAATGCGATATTATTGGCACGTAAATCTAATAGATAAAATACTGGATACCTTTGTAAGCCCGATGAAAATGTATTAGAATGGAGAAAAAATATGAAGCATCAAACCCGACTCCTCAAAGAGCATTGCAAGGCTGTACATATAATTTAAAAGATGTTGATACTCAATTAATAATTGCGCAACAGACAAGAGTGATCTATTACAAAATCAAACAGACTGAAATAATGACGAATCCAAAATGTCTGTTTTCCAACACGACAAACAAAAACAGGATCCACGAAATATTACATTTAATTGTTTAAACATTAAATTATATAATCTTCCAAAAAACAAAACCAGTTTAAGGAAATATTTAAACTTCTAAACAAAAGGGGCGTTCTATTTCGTCATTCAAATACAAAACGTTTCGGCACTCATAAAATACTTAGGAATTATAATATAAATACTTCTCTTTGTCACAGAGCAAGATAAATGAGATGTCTAAATAACAAACAACGGTTTCGAATGGAATGATGCCAAATTACGTTGAGATTATTGTAGAAGACGGATGGATATCTCGGTCTTAGCTTTAATTATGCCGTGGTGGTCCAGTGGTTAAGACCTCGCCTCTCGTGCTTGAGGTCGTGAGTTCAATATACTCGCACTATAAGCCGAAAAGCTATGAAATTTGTCATATTGAAGACCTCACGCAACACCAGCGCCCCTAACGGCTAATTCAAAAGCGGTAGCCCTTATTACAGGGGACTTAAATATATCTGGCGAAGTGTGGGTGCACTATACTGTGCCTATACCTTTCTGCGAATAAACCTTTATGTTATGTATATAAAGAGTGTGCGAACCAAGTCAAGACTGAGAGTAGACTATATTAAACCTGCACAAGACGGAGAGCTTCTCACTTTTGAACACTTGTTTTAACACCTTTCAAGTCGGGTCGCTATCGCCACGTTTTTGATGTAAGAATTTCACTTGTCTAGCGCAAGGACAAGTTCCATTCGAAAATCGGAAACGTGGCGATTGACAAAAAGGCAAAATTGTATGGGATTGACAAGTGATCTCGAAAAATCTCGTGATCAATCCCTTAGATTTTGACTAATGCCGCTTGTCTAAAGCCTCTGGCACATCATAGCTTTGTAGGAAATCTAGCTCTGTCAACAAACTACCATTCTATGAAAACTTGAAAACATGATGTCGCGCATTCATTGTCGAAAAGTAAAAAAAAAAGTTAATTAAAAAAATCAAAAGACCCGACTGCTCAAAAGGCGAACTAAAAAGACGTAAACAAGAAGAAAATCATGCTGTGCAGTCGAAGGATACATATTCGCGAGCTGGCTGACCAAAACCAGATGTATCCTCCGACTGCACAGCATGATTTTCTTCTTGTTTACGTCTTTTTAGTTCGCCTTTTGAGCAGTCGGGTCTTTTGATTTTTTTAATTAACTTTTTTTATTTTTAACTTTTAAGTTATTTTTTTTCGAATTAGGTACATTTAAACATATAAGTGTTATATATTATTGAAATCACCACTCAAAACCCTTTATTTTGATTCCCCACACGATAGGTTTGAAAGAAAAAAAATATTTGGGCCCCCACAATATGGCGCCTAAGAACCGCCATTTTTCTATTTTACAATTTTAATGTAGCCAGTGACACTCGCGGGGTTAAGACGAATCGATTGACGTAAGAACCATCAAAATCGGCCCACGCGTTTGGTCTCTAGAACGCCACATAGGAACCAACATACATACATACATACATACATACATACATACTTACATACATACATACATACATACATACATACATACATACATACATACATACATACATACATATTAACATACATACATACATAGACTGATAAACACATTACCCTCCTTCGGCAGTCGGGTAAAAAGGTATGAGATTGTCAAGCACTATTTGGTTACGGTTCGGTGAGCGGCCTTAAAGAGGGCTATGGATTATTCTGATGTACAAGCTATATTACTGTAAATTTTCATCTAAATCAGTTCTGTAGCTTTTGCTTAAAATAATAAAAAACATCCATACAAACTTTCAAGTTTCAAATTTTAGGTAGAATGGTAGGAAGTAGAATTTGTAGTTTTACGATACATTTGTTTTCTAGTATCCTAAATCAAGCTGGCAGGTCCTCAAAATAATCTATTATAGTACACGATTAAGACCAGTTCATTATCGTCAGACAACAGCTAACCACAGCTATTTTACTGGTTTGAGCTCAAGTTACTTAAGGTATATAATGTAGGATCTACATTAATTATACATACTTGTGCCCAGTAGATAGAGACCGTTTAAGGGTGATACAATGATAATTATGTTGAGTAATCTTCCTGGATTAGATTCTTTAAAACTATCACAAGAAAATCTTTGTTGTTCCTACATTCATACATAAACTCACGCCTTTTTATCCACGGGGACAGGCATCTAATTACAGACACAATAGCTTACACACACATGGTGTGCCAACGACGCGACACGGGACATTATTTTAAACCAAATTCTAGTTATTTACAAAGGTAGATTTTCATGGAGAAGAACCGACAAGAAACACCATAGTTACTTACACTTTTCAAAAAGTTTTACAGTCTTTTGACCATGACATGAAACAGGTAAACTACATACAAGTACACAGCCTCTTTAAAAGCTAATAACACACACAAAGTAATACACACTTTCATTAATTAATTACCGCAAATAGAAAATATTGCAATCTAAAAATCTCAATAATCAATCGGACATTTCATCCGGCGCTGTCGAACCCATATCACTCGTATCGGCTTATTTACCGAAGGGTTACTCTGTGCTACGTTGTTTTAATGCCAAGTTGAAACGAAGTGCATCGGATTTACAGGAAGCTTAGACAGAGGTTTAAAAAAGTGGTTATCGCATACTCACGTCGCGTCTCGTCGCGTATGTATTCGGGAGGTTTTTCGCAAAAATTGTGGTCGCCACTCCACTTGATTAAGGGGAAGAATAAACTGTTTTTTTTCTGTTGTAATTTACAGTAGATCTTCTCACGGGTTGGATGTAAGTAGCAAATGCTTGAAGCGCGACAGTTTTTTCGTTGTATTTCTTTCTAAACAAAACATTTTGTGAATAAATGACAGAGTACACCGAAGCTGTTGGTTCAGAGATAGGTCTTAGTTATACAAAAAAAAAAAATGTGTGTGTGTACCAGAGTACACAGGTAAGAAGTGAAACTTCTTTACGACATATCATTTTTCTACTATTTGCAACTTCACGAAAATGGGGTAGATAAGGCTTAAGCCTTAAGAAAAACAATTTTTCCGTATTAAATTAAAGCTATTTTATTATTATAGACATGCATACAATTAATGAGTAATTTATTTATCATTGTTCTTATTATAATATCATTATAAAAAATATAAATATAAAAAAAAAAAACTTATAAATATTAAAATCATGCTCATACGTGTTGTATTTATAAAACGAAATATATAATCACTCTCACTTTTCTTGTAAATTCACTTAAATTTGAATAAGTCTTTTTACTAAACTTTGATAAAAAAGCAACATGGCGCGTAACCAAAAAACGTGACGATACGTACAAAATTTCTCCCATACGTCGATAAAGAAGTTTCACTTCAAAAATAATTATGGTCTTGTTGGGATATTTTCGAATTTAATCACCTAATAAATCTGGCTGCACAGATTACCACTACGATGAAATTGGGAACTTTATTTTTAAGCCGACTCAAAAATAAAACAAGACTTTCTACTCGCCGAACAATATTTAATTTAGAACATCGTAATCTATTTTAAAATGTTTAGCAAAATCCGAAAACGGGGACGCAAAAATGAATAAAAAACAAAAGCTATGCGCCAATGCAAATATTACAAACGAGGCATCCGGTGAATCCCTACAATTTTATTATAGAAAGAAAAACTGCCTTATCGCGGAGTTCCGTAATTTTAAAACCCCTTGTTTCAGCCCAAAACAGCGGCATAATAAAGAATGAAATATATTTTACTCTGCCTAATAATTTTTCCAGATTCCTGTCCAAAATTATATTTGAATGGTTTTACTAAGCAAAAATAAATGTCCACATATTTCAACTAAATGATAAAAGATAATTTGTAATTCGCTTACTTGTACTGCGCTTGAAATTAGCGGAAATATATTGTATTTCATGTGGCTTATTATTGGCTTATTTTACCTGGAAACAAATAACCCGTTGTTACCACCTACATACGTACCACGTATTTTACATAGTTTACGAGATAATATTTATGTTTTACCCGTATTAATTAAACGAAGCGTTTTATTTAGATTTCCAAATTCAGGTAATCAATTTATTTTCTATGAAACGGCCTCTAATATACATAGAAAATATTTAACAAAATAAATGGACTTTAAAGACGAAATAAGCAAAAAATTATAATAGCAACAATTATTATAGTCAAACCGATCACTCGTCCTAGGGAACGTCAAGTGTCACTCCACGGAACAGATTTTTTTTCTGTTCCGCGAGATCATCGTCATTGGCGCTCCCTGAGCTTTTTTTCTACGCTATCTGACGTGTATCGTGTACTAATTATGAAGAATATCAAATTAACGCAACACTCGATACCCCTTGTCAAGTTTGATGTCAAGTTGTCTGGCTTCTGACTACCCGTAATGGCTGTCAAAGATCTATAAATGACAGACAGGACAGGATATTGATTCGCCTTACTAACTCACTAACATGGGGTAGGTGCTGTACTTCAAGTTCGTATAGTTTTGAGTACAGTTAGCTAACTTACTTGCATGTTTCTGACAGGTTCCTATAATAGTTAGTTATACATAAACCTCGATAGGTAATATTTTGTGATATCAAAATTATGTTTAGTTTGAGCAATGTATCTTTTGGACAATAAAACATAAAGCTGTATTAAATTCATAAGATTAACGTGGAAGAAAAACGTATACCTATGCATGCATAATTAGCGTTCCAGAGAAGTTCTCTAAAAGATGAAAAATAATATTTTTAACTAAAACAAAATTTAAGCTTTTTAGTCTACCGTGCATTGTCATTCAAACTTAACGTCATATACAAAATTTCAGCTCAATCGGTTGGGGATAGCCGTTTTAAAATTCAGTTGCAAGACATGACCCATACACATACTAACTAACTAATAACAAGGCAAGTTAAATACAACCTTATAAAAAACAGAGATTCAATTCTTTAGAAACAAACTAAAGATCTTCATTACAAACCACCGTTGTAATTCCCAGCAACATTCTTTCTGAAACTAAAATTTAAGATGCATAGCTATCTCAGTATGCATGTAGATGCAGAGATAAAGTCCCATGAAGCAAGCATACTTTTGTTTCCTTTTGTTTCGGTCACACCACAACAAAATTTGCGTTTTGTCCCTTTAGAGGGAGAGCTGGCAAGGTTTTTCAGCTTGCATATTCAGGGCAAAACGTTTATAACTGAGTAAGTGCGGCTTGCTGAGAGAACACCGACAATATGTATATCTTAGGGACACTTAACGTGCCGTTCATTTACATTTTTGCGGGTGCGGCTCAACACAAAATGACATAAATAGACAGTTCTCAAAAATAAATTGTGGGCTTTCCCTAAATCAGACGATCAATTACAGTTTACTTGAATTCTGATGTTTTACCAAATCAAATGAAAATGAAAGATCTTGCACGTTAAGTATCTTTTTTGGAAATCTGAACCCTGATAAAAGTGGTCCCAACTGAAACTTTTCAGATAAATTCTTTCAGCAAGCCGCTGCTATCAACTTTCTCCCTAAAATAGCTTGCTCAAAAACACTTGACAGCTCCTCCTCTACTAGCCTAGAAACTGTTGTGAATACGTTCTGAAGTTTTTTAAAACACCCTTTGTCTTATAGGTAGTCGGCGGTGAACTGGGGAGATGGAAAGCAGCGCAGCGGCGTAGTCAGCACGTTCGGGGATGTTTTTTGTTTTATGTTGAAAAAGTAGGTAAGGTCATGTAAAGCCTAGCCAGTAGACCGTTTTGTCATGTGACATGTTCTTTGTCGAGGTTATGGATTATTGCTGGACTGGGTAAGTTTCTATGATAAATTACGTCAGCACAGAAAAGGTTTGAAATATTTTTGTAAAGTTTGCCAACTACATAGTTGTTTTTTGTTTTTTTTTCTGCGGGCCGTCTCACAGCTCAGTCAGAATGACTGGTTAGCTGCTTAACCGGACTTTCCTACGGAGACTAAGCTATATAGCCTCCAGCTAGGCAAAAAAATACTAAACCTAAGCGACAACGCTGAGGGCTACCCCAGTTGGGGTCGAACCTCGGCTCAGGGCCGTCGCTGGGGGGACAAGCAAAAGCTGGATCTTGACAAGTGATTCTACCATCCGTTCGGAATAAGCCTACGTGGAGAAGAACGGACAAGAAACTCCATTTCATATCTAATAATTTAACTAATGCTCAGCTTCGCGGGCTGGCAAGATTTTAATTGAAGGGATACGCGACGAGCCTCAGCGGCGAGGACTGACGAATCGGTTTGTATTCTACGTTTGTATATTCTACTCCCTAGGCTCTTAAGGAGCAGAGTAGAGATCGTGAGGAGTCAGAGGTGAGCCTCAATTGGCGAAATTTGGCTAGAAACGGTGTAGGTGCGTCTTAAATGCGCACCCATTGACCGTTTCTATAAACGAGGCTGTCTAGCTCCTCGGTTATGTTAGGATACCTTTTGAAGAGGTCATTGGATTGGGCTCGGGTCATATCCCCGGCTGCCTGGATCCTATTGATCTCGGCAGCCAGCGATCTGGCCTCGTCCGTCATCCAGATTTCGTACGCACTGATGATGGTATCAGATACGCAGCGTCTGGGATTGGGCGTGGATTGAGACGGGCTCTTAGCAGCGGCAGTGGTGGGAGCCACCTGTCGGCTTTGAGCGGGCATGGGGGCTATGGGTGCCTTAGGGGCCGGAATGGGATGATCCATCAAGCCTGGAAGCTGTTGGACGGTCTGGGGAGCCACACTTTGGTGGTTAAGCTTGCCCCATGGCGAAGCCCTCTGAGGGGCTAGCCGGGGAGGGGGTTTCATCGAGGGAGCTTGGCGTGCTTGACGCTCAGCGTGGATTTTGGCCAATCTAGGCGCAATTTTGGGGGCTTTAGGGCAACCCTTGTAATTTGCCGTGTGACCGACTTGGTCACATAGCACGCAGCTGGGAGGCTCCGCGCATTCGGCAGGGTTTTTGGGACGGGTGCACTCTTTTGTGCCGTAATCCCCTCGGCACTTAACGCACCTGGGGCGGACAAAACAATGTTTCTGGCTATGGCCATACTGTTGGCAGTTGTGACACTGACCAACGACAAAGGGACGGTAGGGTTTCTCTATGGAGAACCCTGAAAGGGAGCATAGAGTTTTGATCTTAAAAATGGGGGCATAGGACTCGGCAGGGTCGCACTCGACCATTACCATGTCGTATTCCTGTCCACCTCTTGCTTTACGCATGCGGTGGACGGCATTGACAGGGACTTTTTGTGCGGCGAGATCCGCATAAATCTCATCAACTGGGATTTCCTTCGGAATGCGCCGGATAACCACACGGGTGAGCGCTTCCGATGGGAGAGAATAGGTGTGGAACTCTATCCTCATGGTTTTTAGGAGCCTGGTAAGGTTCCTGAAATCAGTAGGGGTCGGGAGTAGGATTTTAATGCCCACCTGGCAAGCGGTGGCACTAAGGAATTTGATTTTGCGTTCATCGCAAATTTTAGAAACATCTGTCCACTTGGCCTTGTCGTGGAGGAAGATTGGAGGGCATTTCTGCTTCTTGGGAATAGTAGCAGGACTGGGGTCGCGGCTCGACATTGGGGAAGCGTCGGCCTGAGTTAGGGGACTACGGGAGCGACTCCTGGGGGCTGGGGAGCGATCTGAGCGCCTAGACCGCTGGGAAGCGGTGACAGGGGTGGGCTGCACGTCGGAGGAGGAGGTGGACGGCAGAGTTGGAGGGTTGGTCGAAGCGACCTTTTTGGGCTTGGTGGCTTTGGGGTGGGATTTGCCCTTCTTCCTCTTCCTCTTCCCCTCAGAGGTAGCTTGACAGCTTTCTGAGGAGGAATAGGCGGAGGCGTCATCAGTGGTGACATAATCATCGGAATCATTACCGTGATCATCACCGGACATGGGTTCGTCGACGAGTGGACTGTCAACGTTAGGGGAGGCAGGATTTTCCGAGAAATTGATCGGAAATTTGAGAGTTGGGGATTGAGTGGGCGCAAGCGCCGAAGCGGGGGCGAGCGCCGCGGTGCCGGTGGAAGCGGGCACCGGGGCGTCTAAGGGGGGCGGGGGGGGGGGGGGCATGTAGCAAGTTTGCCGAGGATTATCTTAAGCCTTTGCTTGTTTACGTTGCGCGGACTGGGATCGTCCGACAACGCGTCCTTGACGAGCTCTATCAATGCTTCGACAGGATGCATCCTGTCGCTATTGATAGAGCTAGTACAAGTGAAAAAGGGGAATAAACGAGATAAGATAAGGTATTGTAAACAATACCCTATCCTATCCGTTTCTTAGGGGCTGAGAGATATTCCCCGGGTGGATAGGCCCGGGGATGTGTGCAAACCTACACTCCCAGTCGGGTTAGACTGGGAGGTGAGTAACTGGTGAGCCCTAAGCTTGTCTACCTGCCAACAATCTTATTGGGTGACAGGGCCCTAAGGTACCGGTAAACCCACCGAAGGTGGAAGGAACCACCACTGTGTACCAAAAGTCTGGTACGTCGGGATAGAAACACCCGACCGTGCCAGGTGTAAGCTGTGGGACGAAGCGGGGGTTGACTAGGCTATCTACCAAGGCCAACTGATCCCGCTCCCGACTCCAATGACTGCCGTGTCCTTATGGGACTTGGCGGGTGCTTGGGGCACACCCTCACTGGCTTGTTAACACCTCTAGGTTTCCCGCCAGGGACCACAAGATGTGGATTTGAGCTGCCACTACTAGTAGCGACACCTTTGGAGCGGCGTGCGAAGACGCGACGGCCGCAGTGACGTCACGCAGAGGGGCGCGACGAGACGGAGAGTGGGGGCGCCGGAGAGCGCGGTGGGGCGACGAGCAGCGAGACGTCCGCACGGAGCGACAGCTGGCGAGCTACCGCCAACTACATAGATTAAAGTTGCCCATTTATTAGAGGCAATTATCAAATAAATAAACATGAATTACCCAAAATGCTGTTTATTAACTCGGTTCTACGAAATATAATTCAATAATTTTTATTCCTTCATTATTCTTTTTACGAATGTCTTTGTAATAGGAACACAGAGCCATTAAAACTTTAAATGGACTGCAAAAAATATTTATTCTTACAACAAGCGAATTTTTATAGCTTAGATACTTATAAAGCCATTTAAAAGAAAATGATATAAAGAAATGCGTAACTCATGCATAACGTTTCCTATTAATGAGGCACTCTGTAATAATGCCAAGCCATAACACCGTTTACAGTAGGCTCTTAAGCTTATTGGAAAACTTTGATCCTCTCCAAATGACTTTTTACAAAATATTCCAAGAAGAAAGGTACCAGGAAATTATGACGAAGAAGAGTAACGTTAAATTGCCTGGTATTGAAACATGAATAAAATATTATACTGTTTGCAAAACATTTCTTTTTTACTCCTTGTGTATTTTGATTAACATTGTTTCAATTTGTTCGACGACGCTCAATTAGGCACTGTCTTTTGTGCTTTTTTATTAGACCGGCTCCTTTGGTTTTATTTGTTCGAAATATTTTACGAAGCGCTTGAAATGTGATCTTTGATGGCTTGATTGCAATATCTTCGAAGCTAAAAAGAATTTCTGATCGAAGATTTGAAGACAATTAAAGTAGGAATGGGAATTCCTTTGGACCAGATACCCTTAAGTTGTTGTGTACATAGTAGAGGATTGACTATACAAACATTTAACCATCTACAAGTAAAACATGAAGATTATGGCAAAAACGGAACCGCAACTGAGGAAAATAAACCTAAAATTATATACCAAGGGATGACCTCATTTGTAAATCCCAAAATGAAACTGCCTTGAGTAATTGACTTAACATTTTCTCTAAACTAAAACTTCCCTACAAGAGATTCGTTCTCTTCCACCAAAAAGAATGAAGAAGAACATAAACAAACAACCATTCTCGTAATCAAAGCCCCATTGAGAATGTCTGTAACATCAAAAAGTAAAGATACATCACCGTTGTTGCCTATTTATCTAGCTCCCTAATAAAGCAATTCAGCATTATAGTATAGTGACTCCATTCGCCTTGAGTGTGCATTTTATCATGCTTACAGTCCGACGGAGGCAAATTTGCTGAGTCATTGAATGCACAGCCCATCTCTAGTTACTACACTTGACTAACAATGGGACAGACAAATGATATTGGGCCAAGCTCCGGCCGCTATGCTGTCCAAGTCATATTTCTTTTCTTGTCAGAATATTGGCCGCATCAATAATCCTGTTACAGAAGTTTTTAGTGCTTTCTGAGAACTTGTTCTTAGGTTTTTTGAACTTGTATAATGGAGCGAGAATATAATGGCTGGATTTATGCTGATGTATTTTTGATATTGATTGATAAATTTATCAGGAGCTCCTGGCTAAATAATAACAGCTGCACGGTGCGATCTTCAAGGTTAAGCAACGCTTGACGAGGTTGGTCCGTGGATGGGTGACCATTTCAACATACAGATAACATAGATCTTTGACAGTGGTTACGGGTAGTCAGAAGCCTGAGATCTGACACCAGTCTTGCAAAGGGGTATCGTATTACCCAGTTACTGGGTTGTGGAGGTCAGATAGGCAGTCGCTCCATGTAAAACACTGATACTCAGCTGAATCCAGTAAGACTGGAAGCCGACTCCAACAATAATTGGAAAAAAGGCTAGGCAGATGAGATTGATACATTTATCGATGTGGACCCTAGTGTTGCAGCGAGCATTTACTTGGGAGATTGGCTAGGCTAAGAATAGGTTACCTTATTTTATTCTATTTTTGTTGACTACAATTAATTTAATTTCGAGAAGTGCGGCCTTAGACTACAAGATACGTCTTAAACTAATGTTTAATGTTGTTGTCAATCTTGAAAACACATGTATCTTATGTTATTACGTAATCGTAATAACATAAGATACATGTGTGTTCAAGATAGTTCCTATTAGAGATTATGAAATGAGTTATTTCCTCTAGTCATTCGTCGTTAAGAGGCAAAGAATGCAGATACAGTTTAATGTCATCAATTGACTTTGCCTACCAAAACAAATTGTAATTAGTACGTCCGAAATAACCAAGCGAAGGACGAAAATAATGTTAAATTCTGTTGAACATTGGCCATTTTACAAAAGGGCTCTTAAATAAAGAGGTTCAATTTTAATCAAAATGCTTTCTTTGTGTTGTTTCCAATTAAAATATAAAATCTGTACAAAACTATCAGCGCTCGAGTGGAAAACTATTTATTTTGTAATTTTAATCAACGCTATTCTGAATTGGAAGATTTATTGGAATACCTACTTCTGAATAATCTTACAATATTTCACTGAGTACTCTTCATGTTAGTAACCATGATGTGAATCTAAATTGTGTCGATTGTCAATATTGCGTATGTATATTCTTTGAGAATTTTAAGTGCAAAACGGCCGGATTGCGTCCATATAACCGTACTTGTATTAATAAAAATCGTTTATCATTGTGATATAAATCGAATCGCGTCGCAAAAAGGTTGCTCAAGCTAATTGACGATATTTCAGTTCCGATTGGCAATACGACCAAATATAATCGTTATTTATTTAGTAAAAAATAAGTAATAATAAGGCTTAAAATAACATACAATTATACCTAGGCATCAATTGAGTTGTCCAAAATCTGTGATTTGATTGTAACATTTTCCTGTATATTGAAATGTATAACACAGCTAATGCCCAGATTTAATTAATTAACACATTCAGTGGAATTGGGCTGCATACAAATAATTAGTAGGAACATGTTCAAATGTTCACATTTGCATTAATACATATTCGCAGACTATGGGATGAGTGTGATTATAGAGTAAGTATATGGGTACTTTGATACCCATAAAATGTATAAAAGTCGCTGAATGGAAAATATTTTTTTGCGAATATACTAGTAGGTATAATTTTTTGTAAAGGGCAGGATTACAAAAAAAAACAAATACGATTTTCGTAAAAATATACGATTTTCAGAATTTTTCAGACAATCAATCTTAACATTAATTGTTCCTTTTTTTCAGATAATTATTAATATATACATATATATTAATATATATATTGTTTTTTTTTAATATGTTTATTTAAACACAAACAATCAGTAGAATTTTTGCTTGTCTATATCAAGTTCACACGTGTTATGTGCCTGAACTAGGTAATCCCGTGTTTCAGGCGAGAAGAAGAGCATTTCTTTTTTTTTGTAATAAAGCTACACTAGTTGTTATGGAATAGGCATCGGACATAAATGATGCGGAGGTATGTCAAAAATGTCATGAGGAATGTTTTGAGTACGAATATAAATGGCTATAAAAGTTAGGGAAGTTTATATGGCTAGAAAAGGGATGAATAATGAGA
The DNA here is from genome assembly GCA_945859665.1 of Anorthoa munda. NCBI lineage: Eukaryota > Metazoa > Arthropoda > Insecta > Lepidoptera > Noctuidae > Anorthoa > Anorthoa munda. The sequence continues at coordinate 6,960,933 of OX243913.1, read as the reverse complement.
TGACGTCTAAAAAGAAGTAGTAAGTCATGAAAAAAAGTAATATATGAAAAAAAGACATGTTGTTCGACGCAATTAAAATATGCATAAGAGCAAGAGAATGATGACACAACATTTTCTGTACTATCAAACACATAAGACAAAACACAAAAGTGTAGAATTGAAAATTCGTATTTATATTGCGGGAACAACGAAATCTCTTCGATGAACCTATAATAATTCCTTTGTTGTATTGACGGAACAATTGAGTTGAGTGTATTACCGGCGAGAACCCATTCAAAATTCCAATAGATCAGATGGCGCTGCTACAAATTGCTATCTGGTCGTACCCAAATCGTATTCTCATTTTTGCGGATCGAGACCCTCTTTGTTCCACGCAAATCAATTTGGAATCAAGCCTATAGAGTTTATGGGATTTTTGAATGGAATATCATTTTGCAAGTTAAGGAGTACGTGAGTGAGGCTGTCGTTTACTTGTGCGAGTTTTGATGTGTCAGTGATTGTTTAATGAGTGTTAATAATTATAATGTATGTTCCTAATGTTCGAGATGTTTTAGTTAGTAGCTGAAAGTGTCCCTTTTATATTTTTTTAATAGTCAATCCGTTCCACCTGCTGGGAAAAGGCCTCCCAAGTCCTACAAGGATATTTTTTCACACATCACGTCGTATCAGCCCACACGGTACAGGTCTTGGCCTAGAGCCTCTGAGGCTCTAGGATAAAGTGTTATTCTATCAGCAATAATGGTTAATCAAATGCAAAAATGATCCATTAACTTTTCTTTCGTGAATTTTATTAGCTAAATTTTAAATAGTTGACGAGCATTTTCTTCTTGAGTGCAATCATGTCGTCCCACGAATATTGTGGCTGATAAAAGTGTTGATACTTCATATTAGAAATGGCGAGCAAGATGGTTTGACAGGCCCGTGACATGACACCGGTTTCCCTGGGCTGGTTTCAGCCTGTCGTTTAAAGGAAACTGGGGACGGCTGAGGAATATTATAAGTTTTATTGGTATGTATTGTCGTTTCTGCCGAATTTTTCTTTTGAATGTCGCTTTCGTTGGTATTTGCCAGACCCTTATGTTTCATAATTTTGATTGTTCGTTTCCCTTGTCTGTAGATATCAGTTGATAGTAGCCGATAATCAGCCAAAATATGGGCAAGGTGCTAGGACCTACGTGAGCTTCTTGGTCCCGTACTTACATTGTGCGAGCTAAGGGCGTGAACCTCTCTGTGACTGTGGAGTCCGAAGATTCCGAACAACGCGTCTGTCTGGATTTTGCTTCGAGTTTAGCTGGTCCATTTCTACCCGTGATCCAGCATTAGAGCGAAGCCACCGACAGCGGATCGTTTCGTCTGGTATGGTGATAGATAGTCTGGAATAGCACATAAGCTACTTCTAATCCTGGTATAATATTCCCTTGGGATAAGATTTACCAGACCAACATGTTTTGCCTCACTCGGCGTACAAAATGAAAATAATATGTTATTAATTAAAATTAAAATGGCAATTATAAATTGAATAAATTAATGTCGGTTTCATATAAAAAAATTTGAGTCAGTGCAAAATGTTATAAATATTTCAACATACAATCAGAGTCAGTACAAAATGTAGTCAATATTAATTCCATACAAACTATGTCAATAAAGAATAAAATTAAATCAAATTCAAAATTTATCATTTAAGAAATCAACAATGTTATAGTAGCACTTATCAGTAAGTAGCTTTTTAAATGTTTTCTTAAATAAATTAAAATTCAATTGCTTTATGTCATTCGGAATTTTATTGTATACTAGCTGTTGCCCGCGACTTCGTCCGTGTGGTTAAGAAGATATAAAGTTTAATGATGTTTAACGCAAACTATTTTTATATTTCAGTCAACAGAAAATGCCTATCACACTAAGCATCATTTTTAAAGCACGAATTAGAAAAAAAAAATAGGGTATGACAAAATTCTTTCTTAGCTTATGTCTCCTACTCATAAACTCTAGACTTGCTAAATTTCAGGACAGAAGTACAAAAAGACATCCGGACTTTCATACAAACATGCGAGAGCCCTTAAACCGCCTTAATCCGGGCCCTGTCGCAAAATCCGTTCTTAGCGGACGTTTACTAACTATGAACTACCTCCATGCCAAATTTCAAGATAGGTAGTAGTTCAAAAAATGAAGCACTTTCATATAAACTTGCGAGAGCCCTTAGACCTCCTTTATCCGGCCCTGTCGCAAAATCCTTTCTTAGCTGTCATCTACTAACTATAAACTACTTTCATGACAAATTTCAAGTTTGTAGCACAAAAAATGAATGACTTTCATACAAACTTGCGCGAGCCCTTAGACCCCTAAATGCGGCCCTGTCGCAAAATCCGTTCTTAGCGGGCGTTTACTAACTATGAACTACCTCCATGCCAAATTTCAAGATTGTAGTTAAAAAAATGAAGCACTTTCATATAAACTTGCGAGAGCCATTTGACCTCCTTTATCCGGCCCTGTCGCAAAATCCGTTCTTAGCTGACATCTACTAACTAATTAACTATAAACTACTTTCATGACAAATTTCAAGTATGTAGCACAAAAAATTAAGGACTTTCATGCAAACTTGCGAGAGCCCTTAGACCCCTAAATCCGGCCCTGTCGCAAAATCCGTTCTTAGCAGACGTTTACTAACTATGAACTACCTCCATGCCAAATAACAAAATTGTAGTTAAAAAAATGAAGCACTTTCATATAAACTTGCGCGAGCCCATTTACCCCCGAAGTCCGGCCCTGTCGAAAACTCCGTTCTTAGTGGACGTCTACTATCTATAAACTACATCCCTGCCCATATTTTATGTTAGTAGCTCAAAAAATGAAGGTTTTTCATACTAACTTGCGATAGCCCTTAGATCCCCTAAATCCGGCCCCGTCGTAAAATCCGTTCTTAGCGGACGTCTACATCATATAAAGAATACACCTTTCAAGTTTCAGGTCTCTACGTTCAGCGGTTTGGGCTGTGCGTTGATCCGTCAGTCAGTCATTCAGGACAAAGCATTTTATATATATAGATAAATAAGATTCATCAAAAAAACTTTAACACCCCCTAAATCGGATTTTGGGGGTAGGTTTGAAAAACTTATAATGACAACCTTTATTGTTTACTTAGGTTGATATTTGTGTCAAGTTTCAAGTTTATTAACCTAAGAAGTAAGATTCTTCAAAAAAAAAATATCGACTTTTGGGGGTATTTTTGAAAAACGAATAATTGCAACCTTTTGTTGCTTACTTAGTTGGGTATTTATGCCAAGTTTCAAGTTTATTAACCTAATAATAAGTTTTTCAAAAAAACTTTAATACCCCCTAAATCGACTTTTGGGGGTAGTTTCGAAAAACTAATAATGACAACCTTTATTATTTATTTATTTTAGTATTTGTGTAATGTTTCAAGTTTAGTTACCCATGAAATAAGATTCTGTCATACAAATTTCAACACCCCCTAAATCGACTTGAGGGGATAGTTTCAAAAAACTAATAATGTCAATCTTTATCAGGTACTTAGATTACTATTTGTGCCAAGTTTCAAAAATATTAGCCGAAGGAATTAGATTTTTTATACAAACTTTGCCCCCCTTTTTAACCCCCTTAAGGGTAGAATTTTGGCAAATCCTTTCTTATCGGATGCCTACATCATACAAAGAATACACCTTTCAAGTTTCAGGTCTCTACGTTCAGCGGTTTGGGCTGTGCGTTGATCCGTCAGTCAGTCATTCAGGACAAAGCATTTTATATATATATATATATAGATTACTGGCGCCATGCATACAACACTTTAATCAGAAGTGCTGTTTTGGGCGAGTGTGACTGCACTCAAAGTCTATACTGCTCACGTCTATTTCTATCAGATTTTTTTGACAAAAGAGGAAACCACTGAGGATTACTTTTTACAAATACAGCCATTTCCAATATATAGAGTGACGGAAGTGTTAAAATTCTGTGCTTTATGAACATCGGTCTGCAACTGTCCATAGTTTGTAACCGAAACATAGCCCGTACACAACGCTTTTGTGCTTTGAACACTGTGTCTTTGTTCGTTGAATTACCCCAGAAAATTATCCCAAATCTCAACAAAGATGCCACAAGCCCGTAATAGGCCGTCAGAGAAGTATTTGCATTGACAGTAGGAGCAAGCTTATACAGGGCAAACGACGAGCTGCTGATTTTTTTACAAATTACATAAACCTGGGTTTTCCAATTTAATTGTGGATTAAGCCCAGAAACGATCTGCAGGCGTCTTAATTACTTACTAAGTAATTAAGACCTTAAGATTGTAGCCTTAATCACCTGAGTATTGGCTTTAGTGCTAATCTCAGTTTTTATGGATTAAGGCATATATACATAAGCTTAGCAACCGTCCATCTTCTGGTGAATTACTGAGACACCATGCAGGTGTGATCACATGTAGACTGTGTTAGGTAATGATGGTTGGTTATGGTGGAAAATAGATTTTTGAAGTTAAAGCTTCTTTAGCCGCGTTGAGCGATTTATAGCAGGGGCAAAACTTATGGGTTTGCATCAACAATTTGACGTTAGTTTTCTTTTTTATTTTATTAGGATGAGTGTGGTCATAGTGGTCTGAAAACTGATACAAAACTGCGCTTTGAAAACAAATGACCAAAATTGGCCGACAGACTTAAGAAGGTGGCTAGGACGGACTGGATGCGAAAGACGGAGTACAGGGGTTTTTGGTGCACTTGTCTTAAGACGATGTCCAGCAGTGAAATGCGATAGGCTTAGTGAAATAAATAAATAAAACATTGTTTTTTTCTCTCTACAAAGATAGTCTTAACATCTACTCACTTCAAATTATGTTACAACACGTGTAAGAAGCTCCTTTGGGGGTGACTTGAGTCCGTACTGTTGAAACCCTGCGTTTCGGAGTTGGTTGATTGATTTCTATGTGGTATTCATTCCACATCTTTTATAATATGATTTTTAATTTCGTGGATTAAACTGACATTTGGGGGGTTGTCACTTTATCGTCCCATAAAAATAGAGTCGTACCCTAAGTGATCGAAAGTTAATCGAAAATCGAAGTAGATCGAAAATGAAACTACTTGAAGGCAAAAAAATTAAATTTGTTTTGAAACTAGCGGCCCATATTTAGTTTCCACTCATTTATGTCAGACTTCATTTAATCGATCGCATTTATTTTATTGTTGATTTCATATTTAACACAATAAAAGTTCATGTTCAGTACTATGTTCAGTACTATGTGTATGAATACTGTTATATTTAAATATATTACGTTTATATTCATAAAACATTTATTTACACCAATTAGTAAAAATAAATTGAGGAGTCATGTCACATCGATTCGATGAATGACTTATGATTGAGCCTTACCTACAACACCATGCTCCGCGCTTGCAACATTTAAAAAAAATAAGGTCATTGGCAGCTGTCAGTTTGGTCCACGAAATTAAAAATCACAGTATAGTCTACTTACGTTTTATAACACTATACAAACCACACTTTCATATCTTTTGATATTGTATCAACTCATGTGACTCATTTTTATGTATTTTTTGATACTGTTAAAACCTGAAAAGCATATTTTTAGTTATCTCTGATTGATTTAATATCTTCAACTTAATTTATATTGCTAATTTGTAATATCTTGGAATATTTTATACTCTGTCATTTTCATCTGATCTGACGTCTATTTTATTCCATTCTTAAACCATAGACATAACATACTATGGACTAGACCTTCCTTAAGCTAGTTGTACATTATAATAAGGGCAGCGGCAGACTGCCCCCCCCCCCCCCCTCTGTAAACCGTTTTGTTATTCGTTCTGGTCTTGATTTCGTAATTGAGATTTGAATTTGAAATTGAAAAGATATGACAGAACGAGGAAAAAATGGGCATCAGCTTTTTGAGTTGGATTCTGGCAGTGAACGCTGAAAGCCGGTGTCGGCCCGCATCTCGCGGTAGCGCTCCACCAGCCGGCCCCATATATTTTTATATAGCTTTAAGTTTTAATAATATTAACGTAGCTTACGTTTAGTTCGTCTGTGCCTAACGTAACGTTACAACTATTAATTAGTAACATGAGCCGGCAAGCGCTCGTTTATAGCATGATGACAACTTACACAAATAATATCACTGACGCATAGTCGAACCTGAAAATACGTCAGTGATTTCGGAATATCATTTCAAATAGGAACACATATTTCGCGACTTTTTCAGATTGCCTGGTATAGCATTGTGGCACAGCATTTTATTGCCTTTCAATAGCGATTTTAACTTCCAAAGGAAGCCGAACATGCACCTGACCCTCTTGTGTTTCATATCCGTTTACAGTTTCGTTGTAAGATCCTTGCCATTTTACTGTTACATGCTAAAGCAAAGTTACATGAGACATGCATCGTCGAGTACGCTCAAAGAGTCTTTTCACGCCTACTACAATGTTAGGGTTGTCCTAACTGTATGTACATGGAGTGACAAAAAGGATTATGATACGGTTTTCCAAATCCTCTTTAAATGCTCTTTAGCGATAAACAAGTAAGGTTTGTATATTATTTATGTCCCGTGCGAAGCCAGCGCGAGTCGCTAGTTGAAATTAATTAACAATGAAACATATAAAATTATCTAAAAACTGTGATCACTTATGCATTACCTACAAAAAAAACAGCATTTTTGTTTGACCTTTTTGATTTCAAAATTGGCTTCAGGCAATAAGTGTTATTTTAATCATGTTTTGGATAAAATACAAGTTAGTACTTCAGTATTTGACTTTATTTTACCTTCAATATTCATTTAAAGCGAATGGACGAAGGTAGGGCAATAAAGGATAGTAAACACTTTGGGAAGCCTTTGTGACTCGACTCAATATATTGCATATTGGTTACCTTACGTCAGTCAGTAGGTACCTGTATTGTTAACAAAGGTATAGCATACTAGTATAAACTGATTCAACTGCTGGGGCGCAAGCCTCCTCATTGTGACAAAACTTAAGTCGTAGATAATCCACCAGGCGGACTCAGTACTGGATGTCACACTTCTTCGAATTTTTGGTTCTAAGATACGCCGATTTCCTCACAACTTTTCACTGTTTTGAGAGCCATGGTAACGTAGAAAATACACAAAGTAAAGCACATAGCCGTGTTCGACCCACGATTCACGTTACGTCAGTCGAGGTTGTTACCAGTGCACTGGGCCATCATGCATAAAAAGATATAAAGTAGATATTTTTACACCAACATAATTATGTTCAGAAGCCGGAGGTAAAACATAATTTTCCTCCTGATACCTATATATTTGTTTTTACAAGTTATAATTAGTTTTTCCAGACACGCCTGCTCCCCGACCGACACCACGGTAAAGATATCTTTACCGGTCTTTAATTGCGGCTCATTAGTCGGGACCTGATAGGTCAAACTTACAATGTTTTGGTGTAGTCCGTCTATTTAATTAATTTGTAACTGTTTTTATTACCAGATACCCTAGATAAGTGACATTCTATAGTCGAAAGCGTGGCGAAAATATATAAGATCAACCAAGTTATATTTCAGGAGCGCTTTGGCTCTAGACAAGTGGCTTTCGATGTCAGCGAAGGCGAAAGTCAAAATGTATAAAATTGACCACGTGATGTTTCAGGAGCGCTTTGGCTCTAGACAAGTGGCATTCGATGTCAGCGAAGGCGATAGTCAAAATATATGAAATTGACCACGTGATGTTTCAGGAGCGCTTTGGCTCTAGACAAGTGGCATTCGATGTCAGCGAAGGCGATAGTCGAAATGTCAAAATATATGAAATTGACCACGTGATATTTCAGAAGCGCTTTGGCTCTAGACAAGTGGCATTCGATGTCAGCGAAGGCGATAGTTGAAATGTCAAAATATATGAAATTGTCCACGTGATATTTCAGTAGCGCTTTGGCTCTAGACAAGTGGCATTCGATGTCAGCGAAGGCGATAGTCAAAATTTCAAAATATATGAAATTGACCACGTGATATTTCAGGAGCGCTTTGGCTCTAGACAAGTGGCATTCGATGTCAGCGAAGGCGATAGTCAAAATGTCAAAATATATGAAATTGACCACGTGATATTTCAGGAGCGCTTTGGCTCTAGACAAGTGGCATTCGATGTCAGCGAAGGCGATAGTCAAAATGTTAAAATATATGAAATTGACCACGTGATATTTCAGGAGCGCTTTGGCTCTAGACAAGTGGCATTCGATGTCAGCGAAGGCGATAAACAAAATGTCAAAATATATGAAACTAGCTGTTCCCCGCGGCTTCGCTCCCGTGGGCCACCCCACAGGACCCGTTATCGGGATACAAAAATAGCCTATGTCACTCAGGAATAATGTAGCTTTCTATTGGTGAAAGAATTTTTTAAATCGGTCCAGTAGTTTCGGAGCCTATTCGGTACAAACAAACAAAAAAATCTTTCCTCTTTATAATATTATATAGTATAGTATAGATATAATAATATAATATATTAGTATAGATTGACCACGTGATATTTCAGTAGCGCTTTGGCTCTAGACAAGTGGCATTCGATGTCAGCGAAGGCGATAGTCAAAATGTCAAAATATATGAAATTGACCACGTGATATTTCAGGAGCGCTTTGGCTCTAGACAAGTGGCATTCGATGTCAGCGAAGGCGATAGTCAAAATGTCAAAATATATGAAATTGACCACGTGATATTTCAGTAGCGCTTTGGCTCTAGACAAGTGGCATTCAATGTCAGCGAAGGCGATAGTCAAAATGTCAAAATATATGAAATTGGCCACTTGATATTTCAGTAGCGCTTTGAAAATTTAAATTTTAAAATTCTCAATCCTGAAAAGGGTCTGGGGCCTTACTCCACTTACGCACAGGCTAAATTTTATCTCTCATAATAAGTAATATAAAAATAACCATTGATTGGTAACGGACGCGTGATGTTCTTAAGTCTTATAAAGCTTTTCCCAAAAAGGAAACATGTTTGAGTGACGTAATTTTGTTTCAGTCGATATAATAATAAGTACATAAGAAACACATTCGCTGCTTATAATCTAAAGTGCCACAAATCCAAATTTTTTTAAATCGCTTTTAATTCAGAAATGTGGCCAAAATCATCCTTATTTTCATATTTCACGAAGACACCAGTAAAAATCAGCCTCTTAATCACGAATTTATGCATACATTCGTGATTAAGAGGATGATTTTGGCCACATTTTTTTATGAAAAGCGATTTCCTAAAAATTTGGATTTGTGGCACTTTAGTTTATAAGCAGCGATATTTCATTTTAGGAATTACAGGTCGATTAGAGACCATGGGCATAGGATATTATTTGAACGAACGAAAATGTGGGCGATACCTAAATAAATGCTGCGAAAAGATATTTTTCTTCTAATACTCTTGTCTAAAAATAAAATATCAGTTCAGAAAGATAAATGTCAGTTCGAATGAAAACTGAAAACCGGAATATATTCGTTACATAGTTTCAAGTTTTCGTGTTATAGCACTTTGATCGTAGGGTGTGAAGTTAAGGAGGCCTCAAGGGCGCATGTCATCCCTTTGAAAAGGGTGACACGGGTATGGAAACTCGTTGACTCGATCTTCAATTGCACTCATCTTGAACTTATGTGATCCTCAAGACTATTTGTTAGTGTAAATCAGGCAGAGGAATTTTAGTGGAGGTGAACTTGTACCTCTGAATAGTAGACGGAACAAGCGTATCGGTTCATTGTGCATTGCCACAGCAGAATGGTTAGAAGTCTTGGTCTACTTTCTAATGATTTAGATTGAGAGAGATTTGACATACCTAGATTGGGAATCCAAAAAAAAATACCGACGTGAAATTCCAATATAATTTTTTTACAAAATTTTCCTCTGAAGGGATTGCTTGAAACAGACAATTTATGGATATAGGGTGAGGCCAGACTGCGTAATATAACTCAAATCCAGTTGGATCTGATTGCCAAGACATACAGATTTTATTCAGTTGATTAAAACTTCGTTTGCGTATTCGTTATCATGTATGATTAACTTTAACACGAGAGAGCAGCTAGTAGCTAAGTAATAACAGTAACACGGGTCGATATTCAACGATAAGCAACGCTTGCTGAGGTCGTCCGTTGATGGGTGATCCATTACATCTCGTGCCTCGGAAAGTATGAAAAACCGATGGTTCCGACTGTCTTTTGAAGATCTTTGGCAGTTGTTAAGGAAATAAGAAGCCATAAAATCTGACACCAGTCTTGACTTGCTAAGGGGTATCGTGATACCCAGGTACTGGGTTGCGGAGGTCAAGTTGGTAGGCGCTCCATGTAAAATATTGTACTTAGTTGAATCCGGTTTAACTGGAAGCCATCGCCGGGCCGTAGTTCAGCAAAGGCTACGCAGATTGATTTTTGTTAGCGTGTACGTATTGCGTCGAGTACGGGCGAAGTGTACGTGCTTAGTGTCATTAAAAGGAAAGTGGTAAAGGCATCATTTTGCGTCGTAATGTGGTGCGAAATGCAATAGTAAATGAAACCGTTGGTTAAATGGCGTAACGTCATCAGTGAAACTTTAGTTTTACGGCGCTTTTAAAATTAACACACATAAACATTATTCGCTCATACAAGGCAGATAAAATTAAAAAAGGCTAAAAACTGTTTCCAGCAAGATTCGGCCAGGCAACTCTGCAGTAATCTATTCTACCATCAAGAACCGGGGCGCACCATTGGCGCAGTGGTTGATCAATTGACTGCTGCGCTGCGTGTCGCACGGAACAAATATTTGTATGACCTACAGATAATTGTTTCGACTCTGGGTGTTGTGTATGTGAGTTTATATGTTTGTAAACCCACTGGACCACTGGATGAAATTCCTAGAGCGGGAGATAGTTTAAAAAAAAAAAAAGAAACTTAACAATCAAGTTTCATCAAAAACAAATTTACCTGCAGATATTTGCAGTGGAATCTCATACTATAACTGATGAAAACGAGGTTCATACAGCAGCAGAGAAACCTCACCTCCTAGAAATGTATAAAACAATAAAACTGCTAAGATATTCTAACAAGAAATTAAATAAAACTGACGGCACTCATGCAAGCGACCGCTAGGTAATATCACCCTACCTATTATTCTTTTTAAACTTCCAAACGTGTTCCACAAACATAATTTTATACAAATTTCTAAAAACTCACAACAGAATTTTAAAATTTAACAAATTTGTTAAGTCGATCGAAGAATCGAACCTGGACCCTATAACTCACGAGTCAAGCTGTTTTACCGCTGCGCCATTCTGACACTTATTATAGTTGTGAAATTCATCGATTAAACAAACAAGCAAAATAAAAAACAACACAAAATTTATCTTCACAGCACACACATTACAATTCACAGGTACATTATAATTCTAAAGAAGATAACACAAAGATGCGCGATGGTATTCATAGGTATAATATTGACTGCTGTAGAATTTAGCGCCTGCTTGGTTTAGCACTAAATTCTGAGTTGGTTGATTTGGTTGACTTTATCTTAGAATGGTAATGGTTTGGTTACTGGTTTACGACCACTGGTTTAATGATACGCAATAATATGGTTTTATGGTTATATTAAATACTGGTTAAAATAATGGTAAATGGTTAATCTAAGCTAAAGTAACACTAAGATGGTTTGATTGGAGTTACGCGATTGGTATCCGAACACGCACTAACTGACGCTAGTTGCGATACATGCATTTATGGAAATGCACGCAGGCAATAGTGCTGAGCTGTTCGGTTGAAAATATTGTACCGAACATATTCCCGAGCACAAGATGAGATAAGAAGAGGGTAAAGTACTCCTCAAATCATCTTAGTTTTATAATTATACAAGAAATAAACAATAAATGGTAGAAACTAAACAAGAAATGGTAAACAAAAGTAAATTAGGTAATTATAAAATGGTAAACAATTTACTTGTTCTAAAATGGTAAACAAAGGTAAAGTATAAATTATGATTATTCTTAAAAACATGAATTCTTTAAACTAACGAGTCTTCCACTGTAAGCACACGTTCTTTTCGCACTGTAGGCAACGTAGCCCTTTCCTTTTTACCCGCACTACGCATAGCACTGGGCCATCGTCTGGCGAAATATGCACTTAAACCTATATGTTCACTCTCACTTTGCTGACGGTCAGCGGTACTATGCTTTCGCGGTTGCACTTCACTATGCACTCTGGTTGACTCCGACGTGGTCGCCACAGACCGCTGTCTGTGGTGAGGCTGCGCCCGGCTGGCCGTAGACTGCAAGCAGCAACTCGCTCTTTTCCAGATCCAGACTGCTGCCTCGCATAGTACAACTCCCAGCAGTATGTAGACGATAGTGTACTGGTGGATGTCATGAACTGATACGCCATCGACTTCTGCTTTGGTGGTTTTCAGCGTTTTAATCTGTTCTCCAAGAATGGATAGAGATCTATTCAGACTAATGTCCTCTGGTAATGCTGTTTCCGTTGGTATTGTAATGTTCACAATATGGTTTATCTGGTCTAGCTCTGGTACGAGCATATTTGGTGAAAAGTTTAATTGGTTGGATTGCTGTTGTAAAGAATATAGTGCGAAATCTTTGCTTTTAATAAAGCATTTCTGAGTCATGGTAATGACCCCTGCTCGGGTCAGCTGGCGTACGGTAACTTGATCGTCGCATATGATTTTAATCGAATATGTGTCACAACAAAAGTATAAGTATTGTGACGTTGAGTGTAATTCTACCCATCTGTTTTTGCACGCTGTTCTTTCTGTTTTGCACCTTTGGTTTATTGAGCTAGTTTCGCAAAAGTTTTCGTCATTTTCCAAATTTTGGATTGGTTTGAAAAGCTCACATATGAATGATTCTCCGTGGTACAAACATGTGTCAAGTTCATGTATAGTTGGTACGAAATAAGCATCCTTTTTCAGGTTTACTGCGACATATTCCGATATTGGTGTTATGGTAATCATACTGTTATTGGTTTGTTGTGGAACTGGTATTATTCTATATAATTGAAAACTTTCCCTTGCTATGAGCGGGAATGTAATTTCGAAAATAATATACTTTTCGGTGACCCGAGCTTTTGTTCTCAGTAGCTTGTAGATGCGCTGAAGGTCTGTCTCTATGTTTTCTATTGGTAGTGCTAAATCTTGAGGCATTTGCCCATAAATAATTTGCAGCTCTCGTTTGAGCTGCGCTGGTGTTAGAAGGTGGAGACTGATTTGACCATGGTATATTTCCGATATTGTATTTATTAAAGTTTCCTGTATCTGTTTCAAGTTTTGCATCATATTCATGGTAGCTATAGAGACTAATGTGAAGTCCTGTTGTGTATTCATCACATCGATTTCCTGTTGCAGCTTACTGTTAACGTTGTCTAAAGCATTTAAATGTTTATTTATGGTTTTGTGTTGCTTTGCAATTATGTCTTCAGTTCTTTGTAGTACATTGTGCTCTGCTTCGACGATAGATGTCAAGTTTTTCCATAACTGACCTTGGTGTTTTAGATTACGGTGCACAAGTTCAATGTCCTGTCTGTATTTTTCTGCGAAACTTTCGTCTAATACTCCGAACAATGAGTTGGCAATTGAGCCGACAGCGTTGATAAGGCCGCGTCGTGTTCGTAAGCGCTCGCCGTAATGCTGGCTAAGCAACAGCTGGTTGTAGTATTGCAGTTCGTTGTAATCGTGACGTATTTGTAGGAGTATCATATGACAGTGACTTGAGTCCATAATTGGTTCGCATGTTCTATCAAGGTAGCTTGTAAAGTCCTTGATGGCCTTGTCTCCTTGCCAGTATGGAGACATGTCAAAATAAGTGACTAGTTTCCACTTGTCCCGAATTAATTGTACTTTACCCACAGTGTCAAAGTACAACGTTTTGTTGGTATCGAATTGTGTGATATTATATGTAGCTGTGGTTGGTAATATTATACCTAAGAACAGTAAAAGTGATACTGCAATGTTTACTATCTTGGGATAGGTACTGTACGTTCTGGTGTTTGGTTGCGGGCGATTACGTGTTTCCTTTTCGGATCTAGTACTTTGATGTAGTGGTTGTTCTTCTGGTATATTTGGTTCCGTTTGGTTTAAAGGTAGAACTGATAGTTTAACTACAGGGCGCTTCATGTAGCCGTTTTTGGTTTTTAGAGTGACTACTCTGACAAGTTCATCTTTTCCTGGATGGACTTCCATCACACGACCCATTGGCCATTTTCCTGCGGGAATGTTGTCGTCATGTATCGTTACTAAATCACCCACGTTGACATTCTTCTGGTGTTTCGTCCATTTGTTTCTGGTTGATAGTTGAGTCAAGTACTCTGTTTTCCATCTCTTCCATAAATCTTCGAATAGTTTTGACACTAGATGCCACCTGGTTCTGGCGTCGTCTGCTGTGTCAATTATGGTTAAACCTGGTCGTGCTGATAGGAAATGGGCTGGTGTGAGGCAGTTTAGATCCTCCGGGTCTTCCGATAGTGCACAAAGTGGTCGTGAGTTCAGGCAAGCTTCCAGTTTTGATAGCAGTGTGGTGTATTCTTCAAACGTAAGTTTTTGTTGCCCAATCACGCGCTTGAGGTGGTGTTTGAGGCTTCGCACGGCTCTTTCCCAAAGTCCTTCCGCATGAGGCCAAGAAGGTGCGTTGAAATGCCATTCAATTTGTAGCTCTGTTATCTCTCTAAAGAATGAGTCATTGAAAACATTTTGTAGTTGGTCGTATTCTTCTTGCAGCATTCTGTTGGCTCCAACAAAATTGGTTCCATTATCACTGTAGACGTGACGTGGAGCTCCGCGTCGTGCTGCCATTCTGTTTATTGCGGCTAAGAATGCTGAGCTGGTTAAATCTGAGACGAGTTCTAGATGCACAGCCTTCGTCACCATACATACAAAAATCGCTATGTAGCCTTTGTTCGTTTTTATCCCGCGTCCTTTGTTTGCTTTCACTTCCACAAAGCCTGTGTAGTCGACGCCACAGTGATAGAAAGCGCTTTCAGGGTTCACTCTTGATGATGGTAGATCACCCATGAGCTGATATTGTTGGATAGGCTCTTGCTTCTTGCATGTAACGCACTGACGTATGACTTTCTTTGTAGCCGAATATCCGCTGATGATCCAATAATTTTGTCGTATGTTTGACAAAGTGAGGCGCGCTCCACCGTGGTAAGTTAGCTCATGAGCGTATTGTATTATCAGCGTGGTAAGTCGATGGTTGTGTGGTAATATGATTGGGTGTTTCATATCTGAACTTATTTGTGCGTTTCTTAATCTGCCTCCTACTCGCAGAATGTCATCTTGATCTATGATGGGGTGTAGTGGTTGAAGTTTACTTTTCGAATGCACGTTCCCATTCTTAAGTAAGTGACTGATGTCACTGGAAAACTCCATATGTTGCACACTTTTAACAATCATCAGTTTTGCGCGACGGAGTTCCTGTAATGTGATATAAGGTTGACGGCCTGCCTTGGCAGTAGGTAGGCGTAGTATCCATGCAAAAACACGTACGATTTTTGCGAAGGAATTCAATTTGTTTAATAAATGGTGGATAATGTTTGGTATGGTCATGGTTGTTTTCTGGTATTTTGCCGCAACTACTGCATTAGACCGTTTTATCTCTAAGCTGGTTTCATAGGTGGTTTGAGGTATGTCATGATTTTGGAATGGTTGGATCCATGATGGCCCTTGCCACCACAGATTGTGGTTTTTTAATTGTTTGGTTCTCAACCCACGGCTGGCACAGTCTGCTGGATTTTCAATGGTTTTGACATAACCCCATTTTTCTTTTGGTACTATTTTGGTGATAGCTTTCACACGATTTGAGACGAATGGTTTCCATCTCATTGGATCTCCTTGAATCCATCCCAACACTGCTGTTGAATCACTCCAGCAATATATCTCCTGGTTATAAGACTCCAAGGAAGTCTGTACTTTTTGCATGAGCTGTGATAATAGTTGGGCACCCATTAATTCCAACCTTGGTATTGATATATCTTTACTAACAGGCACTAATCTTGCTTTTGCTGCAACTAGAGTTACCTCGTTAACATTGTTTTGGTTACTGACTTTGCAATATACAACAGCGGCGTACGCCTTGTTTGACGCATCACAGAATCCGTGTAGTTGCAAGCTATGGTTGGTTTTTATTCCTAACCATCGTTTTACTTCTATGGTATTGATTGCTTTTAATTCTTCTCTTAAGTTTAGCCAGTTGATCTTGATATCTTCTGGTAGTGCGTCATCCCAGTTAAGACTTGATGACCAGACGCTCTGGAATAGTATTTTCATGGTGATAGTTAACGGTGTGAGCCAGCCTAATGGGTCGAATATTTTTGATATGTCGGAGAGAAGCGACCTTTTTGTTGGTTTTGGTAATGATAATGGCTCCAATTTCGAGTCAAAGATGAATTTGTCCTGTTGCGGATTCCATCCTAGCCCCAATGTCTTCGTTGAGTCGGACTGTTTAAACTCGTAGATTTGCTGGTTCCACAAATCTTTTTCTAAATCAGCGAGCAATTTTGGTTCATTTGTGGCCCATTTTCGTAAATTAAACCCGCCCTTGCTGAGTAGTTTTATTAGATCGGCTTTAAGCTGTTTGGCTTGTTCCATAGTATTTGCTCCGCCACAGTAGTCATCCATATAGAAGCACTCTTCTAACGCTTTTGCTGCCTCGGGGAAATTTTGTTTTTCCTCGGTAGCTAGTTGTTTTAAGCACATCATAGCCAAAAATGGTGCAGGCTTTGTGCCGTAAGTTATGGTTGTAAGTTGGTATGTTTGAATAGGCTGGTATGGTGAGTCTCTCCATAATATCTTCTGATACGACTGATCTTCAGGATGTACCATTATTTGTCGATACATTTTTTCGATATCCGCAGTGTAAACGAACTGATACTGTCTCCATTTTAAGATCAGCTCCTGCAGATCTTGTTGTAGGTTGGGACCTCGGTACATGACGTCATTCAAGCTCTGTCCTGATGATGATCTAGCAGACGCGTTGAACACAACTCGCAATTTTGTAGTGGTTGACTCAGCACGAGTGACGCAGTGGTATGGTAGGTAGCACTCGGGTTTCGTACTTGTTGCTGACGGCATCATATGGTTTAAGTTATGATACTCATTCATAAACTTTGTGTATTCTGTTTTCAATTCTGGATGTTTTTGCAACTTTCTCTCTAAGTTGCGAAATTGTGCTAATGCTAATGGTTTAGTAGACCCTAGCTGATCCCTGGTTTCTGGTTTGAACGGCAGTCGTACTTGGTATCTCCCATTTTCTAGCCTCTCTGTTGTTGACAGGAAATATTGCAGACATTCGTGATCTTCGGTGGACATTTCAGTCTCCTGGTTGATGTCTTCAATTTCCCAAAACCTACGTAAATCGTCCGTCTTGTTAAGAACGACGTTACACCTGTAGCGTGGTGTCATTGTCCCACAAAGCAACCATCCTAATTGCGTTTGTTGGGCTATTGGCTGACCCTCGCTATCGCCCCTCAAAAGGCCACCTAAAGCTATCTTGCAGTATACATCTGCTCCAAGCAGTAGGTCCACTGGTCGGCTGGTATTAAATTCTGGATCTGCCAAATTAATGTTCTGTATGTGAGGCCAAGTTGGTTTTATGAATGATTTGTTTGGTAAACTTTTGATAAGATTATTCATTATAAGGACCTCACCATCTAAGGCAAACTCATTATGAATTGATTTAATTCGGATGTTCATTACTCCCTTGCAGCTGTTTTCTTTTTCTCCTATGCCGAATACGGTTCCTTTACAAGAGTGTCTTCGTAATTTCAAAACTTGTGCCGCCTTCTCACTTATTAAAGAAATCTGAGAACCCTGGTCAATCAAAGCTCTCATGTTATGGTATATGCCATTGTGTCCTGGAACTTCCACTAAAGCCGTAGCTAAGAGTGTCTCGGATACGTCTTCCCAAGATACATGGGATGATGCTGCTGCTTGTTCATCATTGGTCACGCATGATGTCGCAAGTGTGTGCGCAGCCTTATGGTTTGGTTTTGCTGATGCGTTTAGCCTAGTTTTGGTTGAAATTGCGTCATGCAACAATGAATTATGTTTAGCGTTGCATTTGCGACATGTTTTATTAGATAAACAAGGTTTATTTAAATGGTTGTATAGGCAATTTGCGCAACAGTTTAGATGGTTGACAGTTTTTAGTTTTTGCTCATCCGACATTTGCAGAAATTGGGTACACATCCATAACCCGTGGTCAGCATTACACAATGCGCAGGTGATTGACCGCGACACATGTAACGATTTCGTATGATTTTTCATGTTGTTTGGATAATTTTTGTTTGATGACTGCTGGTTATTATATGAACTATAATATTTCTTCTGGTTTGCTTGATAATTTTGGTTTTGTTGTTGGGTGATGGTCTTTTGGTTATTTGATTCTTGTTTACGCCTTGATGCTTCTAAGGCGGTAAACTTGTTTTCCAAGAAATCTAAAAATTCTTGAAGGACTGGTAATTCCCTGGGATTCTTCACCGACTCAATGTATTCAGTGAATGACTCACTGTCAAGTTTCTGTGCTAACAAAAGCACCAACAGCGGATCCCAGGTGGTGATATCTACTCCTAGGTTCTGTATTGCGTGGAGACATTCTTTGGTCACATCATGCAGTTTTTTAATCGCCCCGATGGATTGTTGCTGCATGCTAGGAATGTTAAGTAATATGTTGACGTGAGACGTAAAAATTAGTCTACTGTTGCCATATCTGTGGTTCAGTATTTCCCAGCATACCTCGTAATTCTCTGTGCTAATCTGAAGATGGTGGATCAGACGCTCAGCTTCTCCTGTTACTTTACGAGTCCGGGGCAGTGGTCCAACTGCTCTGTCCAACTAGTTGGACCATGGGTCTTTACTAGGGGCAGTTGTCCAACTTTAAAAATAGTTGTACCACAGCACATTTTAAGAGTTCCGTGGTCCAACTCATTTAAAAATAATTTGCCAACTCTAAAAACCTCAACTGCATCTTTATGTGTATAGGGTACCTATTGGTTAACGGTTATATTGAACCTCTTTCCAGTAAAATAACAAAATTAAAGTCGGGTGAAAATTTTTTAAACTTTTAAAAAAAGAAAGTTGTTTTAAGCTCACAAACTGATTTAATATATAGAGCGTTATTGGATTCAAGGAAGTTTTGTTGAATTTTCTCAGCTTATAAACGTATTTAGCCAGAGGCATAGGACTAATAACATTTCAGAAAGCTCACATACAAAGCTAAGTCGGCGCATCAATGCAAAAAATGTTACGTCTATTAAATGTTTTAGAAAATTTTAAAACTTTATCAAGCGAAATCGCACACAAAAGACGTAAGGTCCAAATTGAGAATGATGATTATGTACGAGAAATTCAGCTACAACTGATTTCAGGTGATATTACTGTTGGTAATGATTTAGATAAATTTCGTTGAATGTTGTAAAACATTGTAAAAAAATTAAGTTTCAAAATTAGTCACCCGACTTTAATTTTGTTATTTTACTGCAAATAGGTTCAATATAACCGTTAAACCAGTAGGTACCATAAACACATAAAGATGCAGTTGAGGTTTTTAGAGTTGGCAAATTATTTTTTAAATGAATTGGACCACGGTACCTACTCTTAAAAAGTGCTGTGGTACAACTATTTTTAAAGTTGGACAACTGCCCCTAGTAAAGACCCATGGTCCAACTAGTTGGACAGAGCAGTTGGACCACTGCCCCGGACTGTACTTTACTCTTTAAAAACTGCATTTTTTGCGCGTTTGATAAAGATGGATTTTTGTGTATGGTTTCTGTGAACAAGTCTTTAAACGACGTCCATTGGTGGTAGTTGCCTTGGAATGTTGGAATATCCATTTGTGGAGTAGATTTGTCGCGATGCGATACAGACCACATTTTAGAGTTGATGGTTTTCTTCAAATCGTTATACATTTTCTCATATCTGCTGAACTCTTCTTGGTACCAGACATCCTCATCTCCGTTTTCACCTTCTATATCCCAGTGCAGGTTGTCTATAATAGCCCAACGACTTTGAAGAGATTTTAATGCATCGTCGAACTCCCACTTGTTCTGCAGTTGGTCGATTTCTATGGAAGCTACTGTTCTCATGAAAGCCCTAAAATGGATAGTCTGCTTTTTCATCATTTCTTCTAACTTACTGTCTTCACGCGTCACCCTACGTTGCTGTTGCGGTGCCTGTGATTGAGACGAATCCCCTGCTTGGTTTGATGTCCCCGCTTCTACAGGCTCCATGATTTTGGTGATTAGCTGCTTGATCGACAGATATACTTCCTCCGCCTTATCAAAACAACTTTTAGTGAAATATATATGGTTAAATTCAGCAAGTTCACAGCACTTTCTATGGTTACGTTGATACTCTCTCCAATAGTTTTCTAATATCTCCAACTTCCGCTTGCAGTAATCTATGGTTTTACGTTCAGCCCCGTCTTTCTTGATATTAGTTAGTAGTTTAACTAAGGAGTCGTAAATCTCCGTTTGGCTGACTGCTAACTGCTCCATTCTTCTCACGGTCAATTAAATAGGTAAATAAAAATAAAATGTATAAAATGGTTTGGTCTGACCTTATATTCTCCTTACGCGACAGCTGCTCAATTCCTCCAATTTGATGTCACTGCCTACCTACTCTCCCTATCTACTGGTAAAACACAAACACTGGTTGCAAGGTCCCGGCACACAAACACTTCACTGTACTTCGCGAACCGAGTCCCCTTATGCTCGAAGGACCATGTAGAATTTAGCGCCTGCTTGGTTTAGCACTAAATTCTGAGTTGGTTGATTTGGTTGACTTTATCTTAGAATGGTAATGGTTTGGTTACTGGTTTACGACCACTGGTTTAATGATACGCAATAATATGGTTTTATGGTTATATTAAATACTGGTTAAAATAATGGTAAATGGTTAATCTAAGCTAAAGTAACACTAAGATGGTTTGATTGGAGTTACGCGATTGGTATCCGAACACGCACTAACTGACGCTAGTTGCGATACATGCATTTATGGAAATGCACGCAGGCAATAGTGCTGAGCTGTTCGGTTGCAAATATTGTACCGAACAACTGCAAAATGGGGAACATTGAAAATGGCGGTCCTGACAAAATGAAGGTGGGCTTTAAAAATCCCGTCATTACCCTTTAAATAAGATTATAGGAAATACAAATGATGATATACGTATATATACCGTATTACGTTACCGATGATATAAAATGAGGTTCGGTGATGCGAGTGACGGATTTTGGCAGGCCCGAATATCCGGGCTTAGGAGCCACCCCGACGAAGCAGGACAATGACGTCGACCCAATAAACACGCTGGTTTAATTAAGGAATCAGATAATTAACGAAATGAAAAATTGATGAAATTGAAATGATGAATGATGAAAATGATGAAAATTGATGAATTGTGAAATTTTTCTTTGTGACAGTACCGACAGACAACCGACCCTACAGAAATTTTATGCAATAGCCCCAGAGATCAAAATTTTAGATAAAAGTTCACTGCACCTCCTAGGTTCCCCAATTTTGGAAGACAGTTTTTCTTCATTCATTGATGGCAAAATTAACCATTTTAATGATATTTCGGATAGACTCTCCCAAATTAACCTTCATTCGGCTTTTACTCTCATTAGGTATTGCTGTTTTGGCCCAAATTTTATGTATTTTCTCCGCTCTTCCCCTTTATGGAAGCAGCCACTTCTCCTGGAAAAAATTGACGCAATTATTCAACGCACTCTGACATCTATCTTAAATGTGGCCTTGGATGACCGAGCCTGGACGCAAGCCACGCTACCCATTCGCTTTGGCGGGCTCGGCATCCGCAAAATTTCTAGTATAAGCCTACCGGCGTTCCTGTCTTCGGTCCACAGCACTAAAACGTTAACCACTAAAATTTTATCCCTGTCGCTGGTTAACTGTGAAGTGCCGTGCTCGACCGACGCAGTGTGCGCCTGGAAATTGGCTTGCCCGAATACGGCGTTGCCCGAAAACCCATCTTCCCAAAGACAGTGGGATGAGCCGCTCTGCAGATTGGTACGGAATAAACTCATAAATACGTCCACCAATACTGCTGAGCGTGCTCGCCTACTGGCTGTGGGTGAGTGGGAGTCGGGCCTCTGGCTACAGGCTTTACCGTCACCCAACATAGGCACAATGTTGAGTGACACTACCTTCCGGATCGCTACATGTCTGCGACTAGGTGCTCCCAGCGGAGCTCCACATCGCTGTCAATGTGGTGAAGCAGTCGACCGCCTCGGACACCATGGCCTATCCTGCAGTAGGAGCGCTGGTCGGATAGCACGGCACGCCAGCATTAATGACATCATACGTCGAGCTCTTGTCACCGCCGGGGTGCCAGCTGTTTTAGAACCCAATGGCTTGGCACGCGACGATGGGAAGAGACCGGATGGGATGACCATAATGCCTTGGAAGTTGGGTAGGCCTTTGGTGTGGGATGCAACATGTGTCGATACCCTTGCGCCATCCCATCTTCTTAGCACGGCGGGCTGTGCTGGGGCAGCTGCTGCTGGTGCAGAAAACCTCAAACGGCGCAAATATAACAACCTTATTGGCAGTTATATGTTTGAGCCGTTTGGGGTTGAGACATTAGGTCCATGGGGTCCGAGTGCTCATCGAGTTTTTCGAGACATAAGTAAACGGTTAGTCGACTGTTCGCGTGACCAGAGGGCTGGCCTTTTCTTCAGCCAGAGAATCAGCATTGCTATTCAACGTGGCAATGCTGCCAGCGTTCTGGGCACGTTTCCCATTGACATCGATGTGGAAGAATTTTTTGATGCGCTATGAGTCCTTTTCCCTCTCCCTTTTGTATGTAAGTTTGTTTTGTTATTAGTCATAAGATTAGAAATAGTCAGAAAAAATTGACATTATAAAAGGTAAAATAAAACTAATACTTCAGTAATTAAATAATAATATTAACGAGCAAACATGCTAATTTGAATTTTCGTTAGGCGGAGTTCTGAATCCAATTGATTTCAATTGTAGTTAATATTACAGCATCTATAAGCCCATTACACAGTTGCGACTGCGCTGTCGTCGCGTAAGCGCGTGTGACATTCCAAAGCGAATCGGTTGAATTGTGCGCCAAGTTTCATTGCCAATATGGCCAAATGTGCGAAGTGTAGTAAGACAGTAACCAAAAAAAGTCCCGGTGTGCAGTGCACTAAATGTAGCAAGTGGTATCACGGCTCATGTGCATCGCTTACAGCGGAACAACTAACTGCATTGTCATCAATGGAATCGGTTGACTGGAAGTGTCGTGTATGCTCTATAGCGGTTGGTGGGAAAGCCAGGCGTATATCGGTCATACTCCCTGACCCCGAAGATGAAGAGTCTGATGCTGAAGGAATCAATAATCAACAAGATAAAACGTTATTTGAAATCCACCAAGAAGTTAGACAATTACGTCAGAACGTTAAAGATATTATACGCGATGAGCTACAGAATACCCTCAAATTTTATTCTAATAAAATTGATGAATATGAGGAGAAAGTAAAAAGCTATGAAATGCGTGTAAAAATAATGGAGAACCAATGTAAGAACTTAAACGATATGTGCACCAATCTAACCCTAAAAAATGAAGTTTTGGAGCAAAAACTGAGTAAACTTGAACAAGCGCAATCTTATAATGAATTAGAAATTTGTGGTATAGAAGAACAACAAAATGAAGACATCAAAAACATTGCGACAACTTATTGTCAATTGCTGAAACAAAATCCAGATGATATCATCAGAGCTGTTAGAAAAAAGAAACCTATTCGCCCGGGAACGGCGCAGGCAGAACGGTTAAAGGTCGATGCACCAATTATAATATCTTTACGTGAAGGTAGCCGTGAACAATGGTATGAAGCCGCGCGAACAGTAAACGTAACAACTAAGGACCTGGGTAGAGAAAGTGATAATAAAGTGTATCTACGTGAGGCATTATCACCGACTATCTCTTACTTACTATGGAAAACTAAAACAAATCTTAAGGAGAAAGCACTCTGCAAGTATGTCTGGTGTAGAAACGGACAGATAATGGTCCGTAAAAAAGAAGGTGATAAGAAAATATACTACGTCCGATCCGAAAAAGACATCGACCGAATTGGCAAAGAACTGCGGCAAATAAATGATAAGTAAGCAAATAAATGCTAGATAATCTATCCATAGGTAAGGTTTGGCAACATGTTTACGTAGTATTGCATGGAGTGTTTCAATACAAACATAACCGAGAGCAAGTATTACTCATGGAATGAATATGTTTCTGCATTACCCGACGAACAAAATAGACTTATTTTACTACATGTCAACATTCGATCTTTGATCAAAAATTACCAAAAATTAGAATACATTATAGCAGGAAGCCCGACCATTATACACCTGCTTATTATAACAGAAGCAAACATCACCGATGCAATGTCAAGTTTATTCGAAATAAAGGAGTATGTTATGTACACAGAACTACGAAACAACAGGAAAGGAGGCGGCATTATTGTTTACGCTCACAAGAGTATTTCATTCGTGCAAAAAACAGTGAATACGGTAAACTTCGAGTGTTTGTGTGGTGAGGTAACAACTTCTTATGGCTATAAAACTAACCTGTGTTGTATTTACAGACCGCCTAACCTAAATAAAAATAATTTTGTTAATGAACTAACACAGATTTTATCTTCGTATCCTACAAACGTGAATTGTATTTTAGCAGGCGATACTAACATAGATATAAGTTGCACAAACAATACTGTCAAGTCATACCTTAACAATTTAAACGGACTGGGTTTTGAAAGCTGTATAACACAATTTACCAGAATCGAGACGAATATAAATGCCACATCTAAATCATGTATAGATCATTTATTCATTCGTGACGTGTGCAGCCGAAGTACTCGAGGTCACTCAATACAAGCTGCGGTTGTGTGTGACTCATTAGCCGATCATTTCATAACAGGCCTAACGGTAACTAGTTCGGAACGCAAAAACAATTATAAAGTTGTAAATAGATTAAATAATGACGAAGTAAAAAAGGAACTAAGTAACATTGATTGGGAGCCTGCACTCGGCTGCGACGACCCGAATGAAATAATTGATTTTATTGTAAATAAAATACAATCAGTCTATGAAAGGTGTACCTATCAATCCAAAATAATAAATGTAAAGAAACACGAGTGTAAATGGATAACCGAGAAATTAATTTCAATGAGTATTAAAAAAAAAGAACTGTTGAAAATATATTTAAGCGACACCGACAATAAACAAAACGAACTAGTATACAAAAGATATAGAAATAAGACTAATAGGATGATAAGCAAGGCTAGAAATAACTCGATCAAAAAAGAAATATGTGATAACTTTAAGAATCCAAGACAGTTATGGAATATTATTTTAGGTTCAGACGTCAGTGGCTACAGACCGGTGGCAGTGTTGTCGACACCTGCAAAGGTGTTTGAGTCTGCCGTCCAGCGATGCGTGCAGGCTCAAGTTTGCGCACAGCTTTCGGACGCGCAGCACGGGTTCCGACCGGCGCGCAGCACGGCCACTAACCTGCTTAACTTCATGTCGAGGGTGGTGCCGGCAGTCGATGCTGGTGTGCAGGTAGACGCAGCTTATTTTGATTTTAGAAAAGCGTTTGATACCGTCGATAATGACGTACTGTTATTGAAGCTGGCAAAAATTGGCTGTACATCGCATCTTTTACGGTTCTTCGCCAGCTACTTGGAAGACCGACAGCAGTATGTTGACTACAACGGGTTCGAATCCGAGCCATACTACACCAGATCCGGCGTGAGCCAGGGCAGCAATTTGGGTCCTCTCGAATTTATTCTAATGATAAATGACTTACCAGACGTAGTCAAACATAGTTTATGTTTATTGTTTGCAGATGACCTCAAATTGCTACTCGAGGTCAAGAGTTTGTCGGACTGTGAGCGATTGCAGGAAGACATAGATAGAGTGGTAGAGTGGAGCCATAAAAATAAACTCTATTTCAACACAGCGAAATGCTCAGTGATGTCATTTACGCGCGCGAAGACTGTTTTAGACTACGAATACA
Organism: Anorthoa munda; assembly: GCA_945859665.1. NCBI lineage: Eukaryota > Metazoa > Arthropoda > Insecta > Lepidoptera > Noctuidae > Anorthoa > Anorthoa munda. Next base: position 6,934,916 of record OX243913.1, on the reverse strand, counting down.
AAGTAGAGGAAGCGCCATTGCAGCGAGTGTCTCAGGTGCGAGATCTAGGAGTACTACTTACCCCGGATCTCTCTTTCCGGGATCATATAGTTAAGATTTGCAAGAAAGCGTACAGAAACCTGGGTTTCGTGCTGAGACAGTCGCAAGGTTTCACAAATATTACCACGCTCAGGGTGCTGTATGACGCTTTGGTAAGGAGTCACTTGGAGCACAGTGCGGTGATTTGGGCTCCTCATGAAGCGAAATACAATGTGATGCTGGAGCGAGTACAAAATAAATTTACAAGACACTTGTATTTAAAACTTTATGGAGTTTACCCATTTTACCCGCTAATGTATCCTACACTGTTTGTACTGGGAATGGTGGGGTACAATGAACTTAGAGTGCGCCGGGAATTTACACTCGCGGCGTACGCACTAAAGCTCCTGCGTGGAGTAGCACATAACCCGGATGTGCTACGTCACCTGAAGCTGTGCGTGCCAGATCGGTACGTGTGGAGGCGGCGGCGGCCGCCACTGCTGGCCGTGCCTGCTGCTAGAACCAATCTATTGGCAAAAACACCTCTCACCCGCACAATCTGTGTTCTCAACGAATTACATGAGAGGCTGGACATATTTTCGTGCAATTGGAGTGAATTCGCAAGAGTTTTGTTGAATTTTGTTAGTTATAATTAAAATTAAATAAGTATGTTAAGTTTAGTTAAGTTATAATAAAACTTTTTTTTTTATTTTATATTAGTTTAGATGATTTTAATATTGTTAGAAGTTTAGGTTTATATTATTATAATATTTAATTATATTTAAGTAAAGTCTAATTTTAGATTAAGATTTTAACCATTCTATTGTATTGGGTTCAACCTGTAAAATAGTGTGTGTAAGTTAAATAAATAAATAAATAAATAAATTATTAATAACTTGACCGGTAGAATTGTTAAATCGATTGATGACTTGCTTCTTAAATATTTCAAGTTACCCGCAAAAGTATTGTCAAATATGTTTGCACGTGATTTTGATAATAATGTTAAGAATGTAATTAACACTTCTAATAAGCCATTATTGAATGAGAAAACATACATAAATACACCAATAATGTCGTTGAGACTTAAGAAAATTAATGAAGAAATTTTACATAAAATAGTCAAAAATATAAATGAAAAAAAAGTCCAGGGCACGACAAAATAAGGGCAACAGACATTAAATATATATCAGACAAATTGACCCCAGTGCTCACTCACTTAATTAACACATGTATAACTCGATCAATATATCCAGATAGGCTAAAGATAGGTCTTATTAGGCCGATACATAAAAAGGGTAAACATGATGATACAAATAACTATAGACCAATAACAATACTATCATGTATAAATAAAATAATTGAAAAATATTTTGGGCATTTAATAAATAACTTCCTTAGAAGTAACAACATTCTGCATGAAAAACAGTATGGATTTCAAAAAAAAAAAAGTACTTCTCAGTTACTGGCAACTTTTTCAGATGAAATAAATAAGCATTTAGATAATAGAAACCATGTTTTAGCTGTTATGGTTGATTTTAGCAAAGCATTTGATACATTGAATTTTGAAACATTGTACCAAAAAATGGAACAAAATGGTATACAGGGACCAATGTTGGAACTGCTCAAAAATTATCACACAAATAGATATAATGCTGTAAGCATAGCTGGGGAGCAAAGTGACCAAATACGAACACAATTTGGCACGGCCCAAGGTTCGGTATTGGGACCGACAGAATATTTATTGTACGTAAATGATATGTGTAATATATTCCAACATGTCTCGGTGTACCAATTTGCCGATGATACGTGTTTGATCGCTGCTCATAAAGACATTATCAAGGCGCAAAGTATGATGCAGGAAGATTTTGATACATTGTGCAGATGGGCTCATGATCTAGGTTTATCAATTAACTATAACAAAACTAAATTAATGTACATACACTCGCCTTACAAAAAAGCTGTTTCGCTGCCGATGATCGTCGCCCATGAGCACAGTTGCATGCATCTAAACAATAACGCGTGTACATGTAAGCAGCTCGAAATCGTGAAAGAACACACCTACCTTGGCCTAAAAATAGATCATAAGTTTAATTGGGGATCACATGTTAACCTAATATGCAACAAGCTAAGAGCTATTTTGTCAAAACTATGTGTGCTCAAACATAAAGTGCCATATAGAACACTGAGACTTATGTATATGTCTTTAGCTGATTCTGTCATCAGTTATGGCTTATCTAGCTATGGAAGAACGTATAAAACGTATCTAAATGATATATATAATTTGCAGATTAGAATTTTAAAAACAATTGTTCCTTTAAAAGTCAAATTCATGAACAAAGATAATTACCACAACTTGTTTCATTATTGTAAGGTTTTGAGTATATTTGATAAGAGAGATTTAGCAATTGTAACTCAGTACAGTAGTGACATGTGTAAATTGAATAGGGCAAAAAGATTAATCACATTACGTAAACTAGACTACCTCCCGACCTTTGAAATACCAAAATGTCATAACGATTATGGTGAGAGAGTATGGAATGTCAGTCTCGCCCGAATACTAAACAAGTTGCCAAAACACATAGTTTGTAAACTGGAAAACAAAAATAAAAGGCAGACCTATAACATATTCAAGCGACATTTAATGAATTGTAAGCAAATAGCAACTCCTTAACTGAAAAATCTTTTCTATTTTTGTTTAAGATTAAGTTAAGAATTATATAAACTGTATTTTAATTGAAATAAACAGCTTTTTTATTATTATTTATTTATTTTATATTAGTTGTAGTCAGATCTAAGTTCCACAGACTGAATCCATTATTGGATTACATCGGTAACCGAACTTTCGACAGTCAGTGATAGGACAGGCACGCTTCCACATTCAATACTACATGCAGATGATTGATTCATGCTAGGTACAGGTACACACGTAGCAACGTTAGTCTCTAGCGACTAGACTATGACAGCAATTTAATTTTAAAAAAAATATTGGTCGCTTGGGATTTAAACATTTCTGATTGGACACAAAACGAAACACACACGCTGTGACTTATTGGTGATTTTAATATTTCACTTCCACACTCTGTTAATTATAGTTGAATCGTCGCTAGTGACGTAAAAATCTGTGCATGAAAAGTACAAGTGACTAAAGTCGCGTACTACGTATATAAGTGAATTTCCTTTATTTTGAAAGACCGCCTTATAAGCACCTGATTTTTTTTTCATTAATAATAATACAGCATGCCGACATGGATAATGTGATGGATGATTCTTAAGCATATATGAATCATGAATTTTAGGGCCGTTGCATGACCAATCTGCGTAGCTTTTTTCAACGTTATTGTGGTCGGCCTCTAGTTTAACCAGATTTCGCTGAATACAAGTAATTTGCATGGAGCGACTGCCTACCTGACATTCACTACCCAGTTACTGGGTAATACGGTACCCTTTCTCAATACTGGTCAGATTTCAGGCTTCTGAGTAGTACTGTTGCAGGACCGTTACTGTAAATTGTCAAGCCTATTGAGCTAGTTATTAAAGTACTCATAACAATCGACCTGAGGCAGGTCCTCTGCTGGAGACATGTGCCTATCTATAGCTAATATGACTATATTTATTTTACCAAAGACCGACTGCCTTGGGCACATCAGATATCCTTAAAATGTACCAATTAATCAATATAGCAAGTCTCAGGGGTAACCAACTAATCCACTTAGGTACCTTGAGTCAAAAGGGTGCGTGGCGTGTGTTTAGTCCCAAAAACAATATAGAAAACGTAAAATATCCACAAACGTAGGTATAGCGACGAAGTAGCAATTACGTGAACAGGAAAAGCGGAAACCCCAGCTTGTTTGTTCCAATATTGTTGTTTTTATCGTGTGAATACATAGGTACAGTAGGTATTTATAGATAGTGTTTTTCATATTACATTATTTTTTTCTTTACGGTGTAGTGTTTGTGGGTTTATTGGTTTTCCCTATAAAGTCCAAGATAAAGTGTGAATTACTAACCTATATATAGTGTACATTCATTTATACGCACAAAAGCACAACTGCGTTTACAGAATATCATAACAGACTGCTAGGTTTTAGAAGTCGCACGTGTTACACTTGTCGCAAATGTCACTCGTGTCGTATGTGCCGCATGTGTCGCACTTATCACATTTGTCTTACTTGTCGCATGAGTTAATGATCCTACTTGTTGCATATGCTTCAAATATCGTATGTGTCGCATTTGTCGTATGTACCGTACATAATCCCCTTCGATTTCGGCAGATTCCTGTGCTACAAACATTCAATTGATGCTGTCGTAACAGTATAAAACATTTACAATTTACCATAACCCGCAAACACAACCAAAGATAACATACAAGGTACACCATTAACAAAATCCGACTTAACCACACAACTAAAACTAACCTCGAATAATTCACAAGATAAACTGAAAGAGGCCTTAGAAGGCTTCAAAATGTTTGTTTTAAAGTATCGTAACAATACTGTTAAAATCTCATTTCAGATAGCAAAATCACGTAACAAAATAATTTTAATACGTTGAGTACTGTAATGTATGAATAGGAGCCAGTTTATGATCGTTGATATATCTTCATTATGTCGTGTTGTTCGGATGGTGATAAAACTGGACTTCTGGTTACAATGTTGGTAACCTTGCTTGTATTCGAGATTACGGGACGCACTTAAAACTAGAGGTTTCGGCATAAAACGACTAATCCCTGCAAAATTGTACACTTACTATTACAAAGTATCGTTACTTTAATATGTGTTCCTGTATTTTAATAAGAATATATTCCTCATTTTATGTACCTCATAATCTTTTCACTATTTAAATTGCCACGAAATAAAAAAGAATTGCATTTTATAAAAGATTACTAAAAGAGATTATAATAAAAAATCTCATCAGATGCAATAATGTATGGCCACATAAAACTCGAGCAATTGACGTTCTTACAGGAATAGAGTGTAATGTCAATATAAAAATTTAATTCAAGTAAAAATCCGTGTAGGTATTTCATTTGCCTGCATATGATGAAAAATGCTGTCAAGAGCCATTAAAAGATTAAAAATCCTGATGCGTAAAATGAACCGATAATAAAACCATTCCAACGTTCCAAGGCCATTACTCTACCTTTACTTTAAAAGTTAACTATAAACCTTGTTTATTAATATTTCTGAGTTGTTTAGCGACAGATTAGTAGATTCTAAATAAAAAAAATCTATAGAGAATTTGAATAAAGAATCTGCTACTTAGAAACGTTGCTAAATAGTCCGGTCAAATTAGACTAAAAAATACTACCAGTTTTTACATAATTTTGAATAGTATTGAATTCAACAGGATCACAATAGATTGTGAAATAGGCCTATCGAGGAAACCACGTTAAAAAAACGCGCCAAGTACACTACCTCCCAGATGGCGTGGAAATGTGTGCATGTTATGAAGAATACAATTTTTTCAACTTTTTAAACCATTATATCTCAGAAACGGTAAAGTTTAGGAGAAAAATTTTAAAGACAATTTTTATAGATAATTGCATAATCTACAATTTTGTCTGACTTATTTTATCATAAAAACGCAATAATCCCATATTTGTGACCTTTGACCTTGAATTTGCAAGTGTGGGATCGATGGGGACTTTTTACATTTCATTTATTAATGTGTTTCGAACATTCGCACCAATTTTCAGCTCTATGCGAATTAATGCAATTTGATATGTCTAATTTGACCGGACTAAAATAGCTCAGAGATTTTTATAAATAAAGCCTAAATTCTTTAAAGAAATTTTGAATACAGAATATGCTGGGCAGTCGCTAAATATTAAAGAGTTTTTTTTTTATAAATAAGGCCCTGTATATCAAACTTTTGTGTATCAAACCCTACTTTTAATGTAGCTACTATATGTAGCATAAATATCCGGGCGAATCTGAAGGGTTATGTTGCCCTTAAATTAGACAACAACCACAGACATGGTTTCTGTTCATACCATAATTATTATTTCGTAGGGCTTCAAGATCTTTCAAGGGAACCTATCAGTTAGTAGTTCCTTTGTTATGCCTTAGGCATGCCCTGGAGAATGTCACCATGACACGACGTCAACTAAAATTTTGACATTGTCAGTGGATTTTCTAGTTCTTGAAATACACGAATGAAAACGTTCAGTGAAATTACGCTTTTTAGGGTTCCGTAGCCGAAGAGTCCGAAAGAAGCCCTATTGCTGACACTCACTTGTCCTTCTGAGTGTCTGTCTGTCCTTCTGTCTGTCCATCTGTCTGTTCGTCGGCTGTCACACAGGTTTTACAGCCAAACAGTTGGAGCTACAATCCTAAAATTTTCAGTGTATAAGCATCTTGTTGATCCAAAGCCAAACAAATTGTCAAAAATGTTTTAAATGTTTTTAAGGGGGGCTCCAATACAGCTAAAGGGAGGGGGGATAAAAACATTTGACCTATCCCATCGAGTTTATCGTTGTTTAGAACTTGTTGAGTAGATAAATACTGTACTTTTTGTTTTAAAAAATATTGGCAAATTTTAACTTCCCTTTGACCTATGAACTTCAAATTTGGTGATAATGTCTCATTTTTCCTATTACAACCAACTTAATTTTGCGGTTTGGTACGTAACCCTAAATGTGCGAAGTCCGACACGCGCTTGGCCGCTTTTTTTATTACAGAGCTTTTATATGAATATAGAACTGTTAAATGATGTCTGGGTATTCGTTTAGCGAGACTAGGCAGTAGCGTTTCTAGACTGATAATAATTTAATATTGAAAGGCGTAACATTGGAAGACCAACAGACCGCAGGAATACGCTAGATGCGAAAAAGACAGGACCGTTCGATGTAGCGAGGCTTGGTTGGGAGAGGGTACCTATGTATACCCTCGGTCGTCTTGCGTCCCATTTGATGATGAATTATGTTATATCCACAGACTGACAATGTCACGACGAAATTATTATAAATATAAAATCAAAACATCCTAATTAATTTGAAGCTAAAAGAAAATTTAATAAAGAAAACCCAAAGCTAACAACGATATTTACTTTAATTCTCCGTCTTACAATAGCTGGTGCTCTAATTACGGCGTGGGAGTCATCTAATGACCACCAGTAAATGACTGTGCCGATTCTATAAGAATCGGTGGTCCTATTAGTCTGCTTAATGAGCATGTAATTTAGTTGGCGCATGATAGTTTTATTTGATTAGATTTACGTCCTTGTCTTGGGAGCTTTTAATGTAGTTTTGTGTAAGACAAGTTAATATAGATAACAGGTACTAATTGTTTGGTTTTTTTGAGAAAATGTTGGATATAAGAAATTCACAAAATGGTGGCAAACCTAGTCATGTCTTACAATTTTAGGAAGGAAAGGCGCCTGTTAAGGTGTTGGCACACGAACTATGGACTATGCACGTCGACATCAATCGGCAGTTTCTACTTGAAGATTCAATCGACCTACGTAGATCTGTGCTAGTCGAGGGGATGTGCTTATACCTTGGGCTCTAGTTACAAGAATATTCTATCTACGGGAACGGCTATCAAAGGCCCGAAATGTTTGGGATGATTACGTGACATTTCGGTAGTACATTTCAATCTTATACATTTTAGACTTTTAGACTAAACTTATTGCTGACAGAATGTCATTTTATCTATGCCGTTTTAAGCCTTTATTCATGCCAAACCAAAGAAAGTTCAAGTGCTAATCACTGCTAAAGTTCCTCTGTCTCTATGTAAAGTCTACAATGAAAACTTGAACAACAATTCCTTGAGAACTTTCTCACAAAACAATAGAAAACTTCGTTCTAACTTCACAATGATTAAACAAATGTTAGTGTAAGAAGTAATTTAACCAAATCCGGAAAAATTCAAGCAAGTTAGGAACCGCTTTAAGACAATGGCTTCAAATCATCAGTTCTATAATTGCGGCGCCATCATCTCAACGTTTTCCATTATCTTGCACGTCGTGAACAGTAGGTACCTACTCTTATGACTGTAGTGTTAATTAGTAAAGTTGTTTCGTACATTCCTCTAGGCTGTGAACGAGGATAGGATCGTGTACTGAGTTATATTTATTCAGTGTGACTTCAGAGGGTGAAAGTAGGTACTCACGACGTACTACGAACAACTTCCAATATACAACCAACTCTAAATTATGAAAAAAAAACCTCTATACCGTGCGTTTATGTTCGCATCGCATAATTCGACAAAGTACCTAACAAATTGTTTTTAAAGTAAAACTTCTTAGATGGAGATTCGATAAAGTTGAATGAGAATTGAGAGTGAAATTTCAAGGACGCGTCACGTTTAGGCACGTTTCGTTACATGCGAGCTCCATTCGCTCCCCTACTCTCATACTATATCTCTGCTGTTTATTTTTTTTTAAAGTTACTTCTATTTCGAGAACGTTCGTGCAAGCGCAATTATATAAATTTAATTTAATAATTTTAATTCGCAAATAAAATAAATTTTTAACAAATATTGTTAAACATTTATTTTATTTGCGAATTAAAAGTCTTTGGAACTAACTATTACATAAAATATTATTAAAAAATTGCGCAAAGTGCTTATGTTCATGATAAATTTCACCAACTGAAAGATTTCCAGTAGATAAATACTCTGACATCCCAATAGTTCTGTTTCTAAGGAAAAAAATAGAGCGTGCGTTTTCAGACACAGATCTCTCAAGCAAAATAAATACTCTACTCTGCGTGTATCGAATTTGTGATCCGTAATGTAGAAGAGCCAATCACTCAACCGCTTTGCACAGAGAAATGTTGGATCGTGGTAGGTATGGCGTAAATTTTCCCTGTAAGAAAAAACTTTGAACTGCTAAGTACCTACCTGCTTAGCGGCTTATTCAAATTCGTGACAGAGGATTTTACTAATAAGTTGCTTTTTATAACAAGTGTTAAACAGTTCAGAGATTTTAATTAATGATTTCTCAATAAAAAATTTGTAGTTAAGTATTTGTCATAATCAACTTAAGCCTAATAAAAAAATGTCAAACTTTAAAGTAGGGTATGACACGTGCTTAACGCCAAATACCAAATTCAGAAACCAGCCCTAAGACTACCAATGAGTAATTTTCGGTGATAGTAAATATCGTTCTCATTCAAAACCGTTGCGAAGGAAAGAACACGACAGGTCCATCTTAAACCTTATAACCCTCATCAAAAAACTATAGCACAAATCTAATACACCCACCACTCTAACATTTTAACACAGGAACAAAATAACAATTACTCTACAAAATGAAAAGCCAAATAATTCGTTCCACACATTGTCATAATTCCCGTGTAACCCAGATTTAATTACTTCTTAGCAAGCGTGCTCCATCGTTATAGCTTACTATCTGATGAGATAGTGATCGTTTGATTACTAGCCAAAGAAATTAATAAGAATATTTTTCCTTTAAGGATCCGGAGAGAAGTTACCTGGCTAGTTAAACTGGCTTACAGAATTAACAAACTGAAGAAGCATTGATCCAACCCGCCCAAGCATGTCTATTTAATCGTTAAAGCAGAAAAGCCCGAGACGATTGAAGACTGCGAATTTGCCAATGTATAGTGGGATGTAGATTTTAAGTAAGCATGCTTCACTGTCGACCACATCACCGCTTTCCATCTGGCGAGATAGTGGTCAAACGCGATCCTATCGTTAAATAAAAAAATAATGATGTCCCCAGCGTAAAAATGAACAGACGGAAAGATCGGCTGTTGAAATGTAAATTAAATTGGGCGAAGCATAAAACTGTTTTTGATTCGTTTAGTTAATTTATCATATATATTAGATCAACGCCATATTCTAGTTGAAAGATTGATAATTCAAGAATGTTTTCGTATATGGAAATGTGGTGACGAGAACGCATTAAATACAAAACCTAAAACTATTTATATATCTTTTTTTAATAGATGTGAAAAAAACATTTTATTATACATTTTGGAAGAGCTCCAAAATTTCAATCCCCATGTATATTCATTAAATTTGGTCACAGCGATGCAAATTACGACTTGTTACAAACATTGATTTCCATTTTATTCCTCGTCAGCGAAAGTTTTTATACGTTTTTAATCCGCCATGTTAATGTTAATCCGCAGCATAGTCTATCTACATTTGAATGTGAAAATACAAAAGTTTAGAGGATTTAAATATTGTAGTATCGTTAAAAAATATTTTGAAATTGTACCCCGTCCACAGTATAACAACATTCGCGTGTTTTAAGACTCATCCCAAACACGTTATCCTTTTCCATTCTTAATTATTTACTGTTCACAAACATAATATAACAAACTCGTTCAATAAGTTCAAGTACAAAATAAATTCAAATAAATGGATATTGTTTTACTTCTTAAACTAAAATGGTGAAACTACACGTAGCAATGCGTTGAAATACGTAGCAACGTGTAGCAATTTCGTAGCAACGGCGCAGCGTACCAGCTTCGTAGCATAAGTACCGTAGCGGGGTATCGTACTCATGATGTATTTTTGATAACATCACTTTTACGATAAGTAGAAACATTAAATATCGAAGCACTAAAATTAATAACAACCATTCAACTATCCAATTTACTGTTGCTAACACTCAACTCCAATTTTAGAACTCGCGCAGCATGATAAATCCAGTGTTATTCTTTCGTCGGATTACGTTGCAGGACTAACTTTGAATGAAAAGCAAGCTTTGGCACGAACATGCGAGCGTTATCTCCGTAGTTGTATTGTTAATCACAACTCCTGAACTATTCGTGCGGTAACTGCAAACAAATGAACTTAATGTTGGCAGTTAAATTCAATTGAAACAAAACTAGCAAGACATTGTGCCGTTGCAGTTGGTGTATGTAGTTGGGACTAGGTTTTCTGGTCGCGACCGTTCAATTACGTGGTTAGAGCCGCACAGAGAGAAATTGGGCAGCCATTTTGAATATGTTTGTTATTTTTTTTTGTGCACCGACTACACTAGTTGAAAAATTCTGGGAACGCGTACAACAGATAGATGATTGGTTGAGACAGATGGTTTGAATGCAAAAATTCTGCATTTTTTACACAGGACAATTTCTAGCAGTTCACCGATTATTCAACTAACAGAAATACTAAAACTAGTGAGTCCCAATATAAAAGCTACGTGATCAGTTTTTATAACTAGGTATTTTTTTAAACTTTGCCCCACACTAGGTATTTGTTTACTGTCAAGTGTTGCAGTGGCTAAGACCTCTCATCTCGTGCTTGAGGTCATGGGTTCAAGACCAACAAGTACTAATGAGACTTTTTCAATTCATAAGTTAATTTATTTAGTTTATCTTGGACAATACTGATATCGGTGAAGGAACAGCATCGTAAGGAAACCTGGACTTATAGTTAATAAAAATTCGAACAATCTACAACCCGCCTTGAGCAAGCGCGGTGTTTACTGCTCGTGCCTTCTCTGTATAAGAATTTCCTTTGCCCTGAAGAGGAACAATAACAGGCTGGTATTATTATTATTTATAAGCTATTTGAAAATAAATACTAAAATTTAATAAAATAACTTATTAGCATGAAACACAGAGTTATGACTAAAGTTGCGAGGTCTCCAGTCCAGTGTGTTTCTATTTACTCCTAACTAGATAGACTACATTCAGCCAAAATAATTCTTAAATCTCAAACTCCTGTATATTCTTGTCAATATTTACCTGCGAGACTATTGTTCTCTAAAACAGAAACTATATTACATTACGTATGCAATCCTATTTGGGAGGCATATTGCAGACTGAATATTGTCACAATTGGGTAGTGACGGAAGCACTAGGATGGAGTAGATAGTTTCAGAAGGACGGGTCCATGCAACTAGCGACATACACTTTTAGACCTCAGTAGAAGTACTAAGACGGGCGAAGTACCCGTTCATCAAAAATACGAAACTGCCGTATACTTCCACACGGAAGTGGCTATGGCGGGCACCTAGCGTGTCGTGATAAATTGGCCTCGCTAGCATCGTCTCTTATTAAATCCTGCGGAAACTCGTCTCTATTACCCATTGCAATAAGTCGCGACGCTCTGTGAACTCTCCGGACACTTACGGCGATCTCAAACAAATGCCAGTCGCGAGTGCGCTTGCACTCACAGTTCGTAAAAGCGTGTCTGCGTGTGCGTATGTGTGAATGAGAGTTTTCGCTATTTATTTTAAGCAGGACTTTTGGTTTTATCTATTCTGTGGCACTAGATAGTTGGTTCCGTATACGGCTTGTTTCCTATAAAGCCGGGTGATTCGAAGCGAATGGAGTTTATGTAGTGTGAACCTATTTGTAGGTAAGGTGCGGGTCGATTGTGGACGCAGTTTGAGCACTAGAAGCCATGTTCTATTGTTATTGGATGATTGGTTAAATGTTTTGTTTAGGCTGGGTTTCTCACCGCTAAATTATCGCAGAATTAATGTGACAAATTGTCAAGCACGCGTTATCTGCTGTAATTGTTTGAATGAATTATCAACAAACAATCACAGCAGATAACCCGCGATTATTCGTCGATTACGTTAACAGCCCGATAATCGAGTGTTGAGAAACCGGGGGTAAATCTACTAGTTTAATATTAAAATTAAATAAGCAATAATAATATTCAAAGTTTTAGTGTAGGTAATAGGTATTAAAGAAAAAAAATTAAAATAGTAATAGACCTTTTTAAAACATTATTAAAATATTTATAGTAAAAGGCGCCAATAGAAAATAAATTTTGAATAGGGTAAAAGGACGATGATTGGGTTTCTAAGGACTCTTTTAAGGTGCCCTTCTGTCGTGCGTACATGGCACCGGCGCAACACTGCCCACTTGGTGCATATATTGTATGGAAAGAATGAACTGGCCGTGCGCAGTACTACACCTGCACCGTTGCGGCACCAAAGCAGTCCAACACCAAATTGAAAGAGCCCTAATGGAGTATTTGAAGTTAAGACCGTGTCAAACCGTGAATACCAAATTTTTACAGGTTTTCAAGCTAAAGTAGAGAGCAATTAAGTAAGAACTGCAATTGCTCAATTCATAAAAAGGGGGTAAAATTAAAAAAAGAAAAATTGGCAATTATTGTGTATATACGCTACGTTTCAAAATGCCTTCGCACCTCATTTTCTTTAGTTAAGAAGCCCACCATTTGCTCTATGTACATTGTGAGAGCAGTTACAAACACATCTTGTGCGCTCAATCACCCACTCATTTATCTGTAGGCCATTCAAATATTTGTTTTGTGAGAGGACGGAAAATGCGATGAAATAATTTCTCCATCATCTTTATTAGATGCTACCGATATTTTAAAATGGTAGAAAAATATTGGATGGAGACCGTGCATTTACAGAATAGAAGGTCTCCCGCTAGGTGGAGCGACGACCTAGTCAAGGTTGCGGGAGACCGGTGGATCCAAGGACTATATAATAAGACTATAGGACCGATCAGTGTGGCGATGCTTGGGGGAGGCCTATGTTCAGCAGTGGACGTATTTTGGCTGAAATGATGATGATAATGATTTACAGAATAAATAGCCAATGACACTCAGTGACAATGTAGCTTTCTATCAATGAATTTATTTTGTATTCGGATAAGTTTTATTTCCAAGGATGCCAATCCATCTTACAAACAAACAGTTTTATCCATACTTATAATTACTACTAGTACTAAAACTGTCTGTAACCTTTTCACGTTTAAACCGCTGAATTGATTGAGATGAAATTTCGTGTGGAGGTAGTTTAAGATCCTAAGAAGGACATAGGATAACTTTTATCCCGGTAGTATGTTCCTTTTGGGATGATAAAACACTTTTTATGCGGGCGAATCCATGGGCGGATTTTAATTTTTTCCCCGTTTTCTGAGTAGGTTAATCCGATTACTTAATGCTCCCTATTATAAATATGCTACAGCGGTTATCCTGTATAATAAATTACCTGCCTTGATTCAACAAAAATAATAAATGTGGCTATAGTTCTTTGCCTAAGAATAAATAAACACAGAATTATAAGCGATAAAGAGAAAGAACACTACAAAATGGAAGGCAAGTACATACTTACATTAAAGTAATTAGCGATCCCCAACATTCAGTAAATTAATAGGCTGTCGTAGGGATTTCTGAATTAGATCGCTTCATGGATTGGATTAGCGATATAATTAAATAACGAAACTAAGCCCGACATCCTTTAAAAAAGATGCTGCAGAAGTTCAACCAATATGAATCAGGAATTCAATAAGGTATAAACTTACCTTATGAACAAATTGCAGTTAAATATGAACATAGGGTTTTTGTCGCAGATTTGCCTCTAATTACAGTTATTTTCCTGTGCTATAGTTTAACTAAAAGCTTATACTAAGTATGTATATTATCACAAAATGTATTCCATTAAGAAGGCTAAACCTCAAGATTTCACTTGACTAGTTTTCACATACAAGTTATCTTATATTTGGCTAATAAACTTATTTTATTTATGTTACAAGCAATTAATGTTTGGTATTAACTTTATGGCACTACACACTACTACACATCGGCTGCTACTAGCTTACACATGGTGTACATGTTCTTGAGTCGAATTATTATCCAATCAATTGTCGAAAAACCATCATTGATACTGTCAACTAATGTTTCGCTTTGTTGCCTTTTTTGAGAACTACATATTCACCATTGGTTACTTTCTATTGTTTAACCCTGCAAGGTAAGTTGCAGAACATGACATAAAATATACGGAGAACTTTAACTCATAATTATGTTATTTGAATTTTTGTTGGTAGCCGCACAACGAGTGAATCTTCTGCCAATCATTATTTCGTAACCTCGGGCAGAAAACAACGTTGTTTTGTTGTTTATTATTCTAGTTATTTTTGTATTAGTTTTTAAATGTGTACGCATCCTGAATACGTCAATGGTTTGAGTTCATTTAATAAACGGGTTGTAAGATAATGCTGTAGTACGTGATTGGATATTAAATATTAAAACATGCCGCGGTACGCACCGGCAGGGAAACAGTGCTTTTATCGCTGGCCAATATTTTTATAAGATATTGTTTTTCCATTTTATTGAAGCC
Organism: Anorthoa munda; assembly: GCA_945859665.1. Lineage (NCBI taxonomy): Eukaryota > Metazoa > Arthropoda > Insecta > Lepidoptera > Noctuidae > Anorthoa > Anorthoa munda. The sequence goes on along the minus strand of OX243913.1, from coordinate 6,919,868 downwards.
AGGCTTAATTTTCTAAAGGTTTTTGTGTTATTCAAATCCAATGCTGAAATCGATTTGCCTATTCTAAATATCTAAGAATCACATTTCGTTTATCCAAATAAGACTTCTCAATTACAAAAATTTTACTAAATAAATTAGCAAGATCAATCTGCGCAGACCCGCAACATTATCTACAACACTTTGATAAAGAAAACAAAAAAGGGAGAATCAAAGAAAGCGCCCACTCGACGCTAATCACAAGCCTATTTGTTTTCTAAAAAGCCTCTCTAACAAAGGAAAGAACATGCTACCGTCAAAGATAACACAATAAAAACAAAGGTAAATTGGCCTGGAATAAAATAACAATGTGTTTGATCGATTAAAATTTCTTCATTGATAAAGTCGATTATTATAAGAAATCGAATCGGTACCATATATAAGTTCATCAATAACTCATTAACTTTGAGCTGGCAAATGTATCACAGAGATATATCATAGAGTAGGTACATATATTCAGAATGGGAACTAAGTTCGAGATGAGTGATAAGATATGAAAAGCTCAATTAAATTAGATTAGATCTGAAAAAAACAACATTTAATAGCTGTACTCATTAACCGCTAGTATACTTCTTGTGTTGTGGAGTTTTCTATTAATTGAAGGCACAAAACTCAACCACTACACTCAACAAAGTCTTTTGCCTAGAACTCATTAAAATTCCAACCACATTACACAACTAAACACAAGCCAAACACAACAAACCAATTTCGCCATTAAAAGTTTTCGGATAAAACTCCGTACGAAGCGTACGAGGCTACAAAGTCGACAAATATTATGAAAGTGGTCGCAGATTTGTCGGAGATTGCGCTCGTAATTTGCGGGTAGACACTAATGCGTCGCGCGTATGCAATTTCCACGTAAACTGCATGCGGCTGTAAACACCATCTGCGGTATTCCAGATTGAAATCACCGTAGATAACGATCCTCGTTCGAGTGTTGAATTTAATGCATTCTACATGATGTCGTTTGCATAACTATTGTTTCGTGTTTTGTATGTTTTTTATTTGTTTTGTTTTTGCCTTTGTCGTAGATGTTAGCAAGTTCTATAATTTCATCGCTGATTATCGTTGTGGAAGTTAAGTTAAGTTATCCTCGTACGTGTTTTGAGTTTGCATCATCATCATCAGCCTTCTAATGTTCCGACTGCTGGGACACAGGCCTCCTCTCTGTGAGAGGGAATGGGCCTTAATCTACCACGCGGGCGGGTTGGCGCGAGTTTGATTTGTTTTTCTAGGACATGCTGGTTTCCTAACGATATTTCCTTCACCGTTTTTTGAGCAGTGGTGGTGAAATAATTTACACAAAGTAATGCACCTACCTGGGTTCGAACCCACTACCAATTTGCATCAACTGTCTATATTAACACGTTCTACATGATTTTGTTTGTATTTCTATTGTTTCGTGTTTTGTTTGTTTCTTTATTGATTTGTTTTTAGATTTGTCGTAGATATAAGCAAAATCTATAATTTCATCGATGACTTTCGTTATTTTATTTATTAAAACTTTACGCACAAATACAGAGGCGGACTTATTGCCTTAGGCACTATATTTTTTAATGGGCTTTATCACACATTATGTTTTTTGTTGTGTTCTAAAATTAATCAAATCCTTCTTCGTATTGGCAACTATTATCTCTATTATAAAATGAATTAAAAACATTTCAATACCTTTGGTTTCGTTTTAATTCTGGAATTAGTTGCACGTTAGGTTGCTTCTATACCTATTTCTCTGGAGAACCTTATACCATTACCTTTGAATTATTAAATTTGTTCAAGATGAATCGTGTTTGCCTTAGTAATTCTTTCTTCCGAGTAGCTTATGAAATTCAATGAGACAGATGAGCCTACTTACGTGAACCACCTCTAATTTTCTCTCCCTTTAAATCCAACCTTACATTGAAAACCAATATTCTAACCTTATTTAGAAGTATAAACATGGCTTTAAGAGTGGCAGTTTCAAATGATTCTCAAAATTCGTATTGAAATCAGCATTTTCCATTTATTGGTTGATTAAACCACGTAAAATATATTCCCAGCTCTTCAAACGATTTATACTTATTCCGTGCGAGATGAATGAAGACATTAAATTTCATTACTGATTCGCTTTAGATTGCATTTTGGTGTGGAAATATGTTTATTTTCTTTTTCAAACTGCGATAAGATCAGAAAGTGCTATTGATGCAAATATTTAGTACCTAGATGATTTTTTCTGTATTTCTTTTTATTAAATATAATAATAGGCGTTAAAGTATGAAATTGCCGTTTTATTGTAACAGGTACTTCAAATTGACATAGAAACTTCATGGTTTGAGATTTTTGAGTGAAACTTATTTCACATGGTATCTATGAAGCGATTTCACCATTATTGCTCCATGATCGCGAAGCCGACCCCAACAATAATTGGGAAAAAAATAATTAAAAAATTCAAAATACCCGACTGCTTAAAAAGCGAACTAAAAAGACGTAAACAAGAAGAAAATCATGCTGTGCAGTCGGAGGATACATTTTCGCGAGCTGGCTGACCAAAACCAGATGTATTCTCCGACTGCACAGCATGATTTTCTTCTTGTTTACGTCTTTTTAGTTCGCTTTTTAAGCAGTCGGGTATTTTGATTTTTTTAATTAATTTTTTTATTTATAACTTTTTAGTTAACATTTTTTTCGAATTAGGTACATTTAAATATATAAGTGTTCTATATTTTTGAAATCACCTCTTGAAATCCTTTATTTTGATACCCCACACGATGGGTTTGGAAGAAAAAATAAAATTGGCCCCCCACAATATGGCGCCCAAAAGCCGTCATTTTTCTATTTTTCAATTTTAATGTAGCCTATGACACTCGCAAGGTTAAGACGAATCGATTGACGTATGAATCATCAAAATCGGTCAACGCGTTTGGTCTCTGGAACGCCACACAGGAACAAACATACATTGTAGCGTTACGTATAGTTCAAATGAACTATACGTAAGCCACGTTAATAAAATTAAAGGTAAATATAAATTAAAACTAAGAAAAGGATATAAATAACAGATTAAGGTCCGGCTTCGTACGACGTGGGCAGCTAGGAAGGTCCGGTTTCGTACGACGTGGGTAGGCAGCTGGACGGGCAGGAAGGATTGTGGTGGCCGGGCTGTGGCTTCGTATGCCAATCAAAAGAGCCCTTTAAAAATGAAGCGGTGTCCGACTAGGTCAATGAAATTTAGGTTTCACACTCAATATATATTATATTTATTGCACTTCAAAGATTTAAATACATTCACAGGCCGTATTTATTATAGTTTTCAAGAGTTTTTTTAGATACAATCCTATACTTCATAGTATTAAACAGAAAAACGGACTTCCAGCGTTCAGTTCAGATTCAAGACTAAAAAAGTGACACCCGTTTTTCTTCGTTCCGATATGTCTTCTCAATTTTAAATTCAAATATGAATTAAGAAATCATGAACGAATAAAAACGGTTTACAGAGGCGCAGTCTGCCGCTGCCCTTATAATGAAAATATAATGTACAACGAGCTTAATAAGCTATAGAGAATGGTATCTTATGTCTATGGTTTAAGAAAATAAAATAATGACAATGTCATGTCAGGTAAAAATGTCAAGAGTTAAAAATAATATAATAGTTTTGGATGAATCAACAAATCTTATGATTTTCAGGTTTATACCAATGTAAAGCATACGTAAAAAAATGGAAAACGTGAGATGATACAATTTCAAAAGTAACGGTGATGAAATTTGTAAAATATATTATAAAACGTAAGTAAACTAAAACATGTGGAATGAACACCACAACATACATAGACTGATAAACACATTACCCTCCTTCGGCAGTCGGGTAAAAAGGCTAGGCAGATGATGATAACGCGAGACCTCATAGAGCACGAGAAACCATTTTAACTCTACAGGAACTGCAATTAGAAACCATTCGTCACCCTCCGTATTTGCCAGACCTTACTCCAACGGACTACCATTTTTTTCTACGTGATAAAAAGTTTTCATCTCAGGAGGCAGTACAAAATGCTTTCACACAGTTTGTCGATTCTAGATCACCAGAGTTCTGTCGCAAAGGCATAAATGACATTCCTATTAGATGACAGCAATTTATGATAATAATGGTTATTTTTTGATTAAATAAATATGTTCTATTTAAAAAAAAGAAACTAATTTCTATTTTTCAGTACAAATCGGCAATTTCATACTTTAAACCCTAATATTAAGCTTCACCTCATGGTAATCGAGACATTAAACATTTTTTAAGTAAGATAGAGTAGATTAGAGAGTAGAGGAGAGTAGATTTAATTTCTGTACGTCAAAATAAGTTTATTCTCATGAATTACAAAACAGATGACCTTAATTACCTGTTTGACGTAGTGTATCTAAGAAAAGCTTTTATTTTTAAGTTAGATTAATTTACATCGCTGATAGTAAATACATTTGCACACCATGTGCAGTGAGCAGGATATGCTGAAACAAATTTAGTGTATTACCTTATGTACCATAATGCTTCGCTTTCGATGATAGAATGTCACCTGTCTGGAACCTAAATTTCTTGCTTCTCAACGTGATTTAGTTTCACAGAATTTAACTTCGCTACAGCAAGTTAAACAATACCTTTAGGCAATCTACCCGATATAAAAAATACGCTTTAAAGCAATTAAGAACTCGAACGTGCATCATCACATGGTTATCCTCTTTCCATCAATTGTGGCTACAGTAATTGAATGTCCACTCCACTAACAAACCCACACGAAAAAAAATACATTCGTCAAAAATCCCCCAATTTTTCCGTATCGGAACACATACATCACACGCCAAGCAATTTTTCAAACGGTTTGCAATCTTTTAAACGAAAAGAATTATTTTGTCACATAAAAAATACACGATCAAAACGGCCACTTTATTCAGTCCAAGTGATCCAAAAATAAAATCATCTGACGTTTGTGTATGCCCGATCTGTTATGGGAAATGGGCACTGGAAAAAAGCCTTTTAGAAATACGCCTTACCAACCCATGCTGCCGTTGCCGTCCGTGCTGCTATTTGAGAAAATCATATTTTGTGTTATGGACGAAAAACAAAAAAACACGAAATAATAAAAAAATATGCTGTTTATCAACTATCTTACTAATATTATAACTGCGAAAGTTTGGATGTATTTGTTTGTGGATGTATGTTTGTTACTCAATCACGCCCGAACGGCTAAACGGATCTGGACGAAATTTGACACAGATATAGATTATAGTCTGGAATAGCACATAAGCTTTTCATCCCGGTATAATGTTCCCTTGGGATAAGAATACACTTTTCACGCGGGTGAATCCGCTGGCAGAAGTTAGTAAATCGTAATTATGCGAGAGTGAGAATCAAAGACTTACCTAAACATATCAAAAATATGTTTGTAAACAAATTAATTTGGGGCGTTTTTATTTTAAACCCGGAATTTGTTAGTAGTTGAAAAGTACTGCTTGAATAGATTGATAGAGATTTTTTTGCTGATTACGATGGCATCAAAAAACGAATATCGCCAAATTGACAAATATCGGCATTCTAGTTATTATATAGGACGGCAGCATGAGCGAGGTAGCGAGTTCTACGGAAAATGTACAAAAAACGGTTTTATATGAATCTGTTACAAGACGTGCCTTATTTCAGAGAAATATTGTTGCGTAATATGCTTCACGTCTTTCTGACTTTAATTAATATTGTATGTACGTTGGAGGTGGAGAGCGGCAAATTAGGGCTTGCAATAAATAGGCAGAAAACCAAGCTTATGGTGATAGATCGTGCGGGAAAGCTTGCGGGCGCCAATGGCATCCAGAGTATCGATATCGTAGACAGTTTTATTTATCTGGGCTCTAGTATTAATAATGAAGGCAGCTGCGTCCCGGAAATAAAGCAACGGATAGCCATGGCTAAAGATGCTATGACGCGTCTCCAGAACATCTGAAAAAATCGTGGTGTAAGTTTCAAAACCAAAGCGCGTTTGGTCAGAGCACTGGTTTTCCCGATTTTCCTCTATGGAGTTGAGATGTGGATAATCCGAGCAAGAGAAATACAGAGGATAGACGCATTCGAAATGTGGTGGTGGAGGCGGATGCTCCGAATCCCATGGACAGCCAAACGCACGAATGTGACTGTCCTTTCACAACTCAATATCAAGACCCGATTGTCTACGGTTTGTTTACAGCGTATTTTGACTTACTTTGGCCACATAATGCAAAGAGGAGATAGCAGCCTTGAAAAGCTGGTCATTGTTGGCAATACCGAAGGAAAGAGAGCACAAGGCCGGTTGCCAACACGATGGTTTGACCAAGTGAAGGAAGCTACGTCCTCAAGCAAATTCCAGCAGGTGGTGATGGCAACTTTGGACCGGAATCGATGGAGGCAGATAGTCCGCTTAAAGGGGTCCAGTGACCACGATCCTCAGTAATGAGGGACCGACTGAAGAGAGAGAGAGAGATGTACGTTGCATTTCAAAGAGATGTTTGTTGGTTTGTTTGGTACAGTACTAAGTAATGAATGTAAATATTGTGCTAACGTTTTTGCTTGCTTTTATTTTTTGTCGGCGTAGTTTATTAGATGTATGTATGTTTTATTAGTAAAGGCAGAAAATACTTTAATAGGCATGCCTCCCGTGCTATTAGCAACCAAACTGTACCTATTAATGCGCATCGACGCGTACTCGACAATCGCATGGTTAGAGAAAAATTACTTGCCACTGATTTTAACGCTTTGATGGCTATTGAATGTCCTATAGAATTGTATAGTGCGCTTAGACAATTGTTCCTTAATATTTATAATGAATGTTATAAGACTCAAATAATAAGTAACAGTAAAAGAGGTAACAAAAGTTGGGTAACATATAACATAAGAAATATGATAACAGAAAGAGATAGATTGTTTGATATATGGAGCAGTGATCCAAAAAATATGATAAAACGATTAAATTATTCTAAATATAGGAATAAATGTTCTAAAATAATAAATAAATGTAGCAATGAGTACGACAGACAATGCATAATTAATTGTAATAAAAACATAAAGAAAATATGGGATAGAATAAATATATTGTTGGGAAAAGAAAAACAGTGTTTGGACAGGGCCATATTGTCTAACATGGAACATAAAAGCACTACATACCTATCTAATCAGTTCGCGACTACCTTTGATGAGGAAATTCAGCGCATTAAACTTTCATGTAATGTTAATTTACTTAATAGGGATAGTTATGTACGTGCAGCAGATGTGAGTATGTGGTGGCAACCGATTACCGATAGCTATACAGAAAAGATAATTAAAAGTATGAATGTCAATAAATCTCCGGGCAGCGACCTCATGCGCATGTGCGACATAAAACTCGTCTGTGATAAAATCAGCCCGGTAGTCTCTAAGTTGGTCAATTTATCCGTTAAACAGCATAAATTTTCTGATAAGCTTAAAGAAGCAATAATTTGGCCAATTTATAAAAAAGGTTGTCGGAAAACCTATTCCAACTATAGGCCAATAGCTATCCTATCTAGTTTAGACAAAATTATAGAAAAGTGTGTAATTGACCAGCTTGGAGAATATCTGCAGACTAATAATATATTAAACAAGTCCCAACACGGATTTCAAAAAGGGAAAGGCACAAATACTCTTTTGTCTAACTTTACTAATGAAGTAAATACTTATTTGGCAGACAAAAAATTCGTTGTGTCAATATTCTTTGATAATAAAAAAGCATTCGATACGTTAGAAACGTCCACATTATTAAATGCAATAAAAGAGTGTGGAGTCGGAGAGCCTTTGAATGAATGGTTCAGAGACAATCTGACTACACGCTCATACCGAGTGAAGGTCGACGAGACGTACAGCAATGAGGTCGGAGTCAGATGCGGGGTGCCCCAGGGGTCGGGATGCGGACCTTTGTGCTACCTGATGCACGTAAATAGTTTGTGTGGAGTGTTTCAACACTGTTCAGCGCACATGTTCGCGGATGACCTGTGCATACTGCGTGCTGGCTCTGACTTGGCTGAGACGTGTCGCCTCGTGCAGCTAGATGTGGACGCTATCGTCAAATGGTCACACGATAACGGCATAGTTATAAATTCGGACAAAACTAAATTATTAATTATACATTCGCCATATTTGACTCTGAATGATGTGTCTTGCTCATTATTTGCCCATTCCTATAATTGCTTTCATAATAATGCTAATTGAAATTGTAAATCAATAGAAAGAGTTAACTGTGTGACATACGCTTTGTTGTGTCTTTTCAGTTTCTCTATTAATTATTTGCCACACAGTTTTTATTTTATTATTAGAAACACCAATTTTGTTAATTATTATTTGAGATTTTGCTTGAGCGCAGACTCTTTTGAATATTTTGGAATAGTTTCTAACATAAGTATGAAAAACTTGATCGGAAGTCAAAGATTTTTCGTAATATAAATTATATAAGATATCTCGGCTTTTTCTTATGCCCACAGTGGCCCATTCACTAAATTTCGATTTGGAATTGTTGACTTTAACTGTTTTTAAAGGACACGTTTTATTGAATTCTTGGCAAACTGTAGAAAACAACGTGCCGTAATTTATATTGGGATCTTTTGAATTAAAACTAGCATTACAGAGGTTGCTAAAAACATTATTATTAAAAGAATTTAATTTATTTTTAGTGAGACGTCTTAACCGAATTGATTTACCTAAGTTAATTTTTTTATATGACTCAAAAGATACTAGTTGACCAGTAAGATCTGACCTAACGCCACTAATTAAAAACGAATCTTTAATTTTACAATTAGTGAATACATTATCTATGCACGTAGCTGAAGTTGCAGTTATTCTTGTCGGTTCATTAAATAAATATTTTAAGTTAAATGATTTAAACAATGAAATGAGCTTACATTTTTCAGGTGAATTGATTAACAGATCTATATTTAAGTCACCACAAACAAAAACTAATTTATTATCTCTGAAAAGTTTACTTAATAATTCTTCCATTGTAATTAAAAACAATGACAAGTTTGATGCTTTTAAACGCACTTTGAGATTATATGTTTTTAAACGCACCCACGATACAGGAAGAAATTCCTAGTGAGGGACAACGATTAAAAAAAAAACTAAACTGTAACTGGCTGGTATTTATTTTAATGGTAAAAAAAATATATTTGACAAAACATTTTAAAAACCTACTAAACAAAACACACACCATGGATCATATTAGGACCGCTTCACTAGCTCCCCAAAGCGCTCTCGTGAAGTACAGTGCGGAGCGATGCAATACGATAAGTTCCTGGTTTTTTATTTTATCATCACGACTTTTCCCAAAAGTCCTACTCCCCAAAGGTTAAGCAGAGGTGTACCTTCATACACCCACAGTTTTGTCAGCTATGTTTCAGTCCCATGTAATAGCAGGCCTGCCATTAACCGTGCACAAGGCAAGACTCCGGGCTGACAAGTTTCAGGTGGAAAAATCCTTACTTATTATCTTTGAATTTTTATCATGACCATGTCTTCCCTCTCACAGAGAGGAGGCCTATGTTCCAGCAGTGGGAACATTAATAGGCTGATGATATGTCTTGTGTGTGATGTCTACCCGTTTGAATATAAAGTAGGTATATAAATTATAGGAAAATACAGAATGAATTTCAGCACGGGTATAATGCGAGAGCTCCTGGATTATCCTGACACAGACGTCGCGATATTAATCGGTCCTTCTAGGAAAACAACCAGAGATAACATTCGACGGCTAATGGATGGAAACTGAAGAAAATCCTACATTATTGGCAAGCAGATTTTTTTTTCTATTTCGGATATTCATAGGCTCAATGTCCATTCATTAGATTTTTTTTTATTTTATAAAAACAGGACTTAACTACAATTATTTTTGGTTATAATAGCATGCAGGTAGACGATTGTTCATGTTTGTATTTCCCATGTTGTGCACGAATTTTTTTAGTTGAACATTTAAATACGATGCAATCATATGCCCCCAAATAGAGCAATATAATAAACAATGACGAGTAAAAGCATCAAACAATCTCTTTACATCATTTTAAAATAAATACATGTTGCGCACCTATCAAATTCATTTTTATCGATATAGTGATACAAGGGGTGTCCCGTAATTTGATTGCGTTGCATATAGTTTGTTACAACGATGCGTATTAATATTCAGTGGCTGCAATGTCGATAGAAAACATCCTGTGGCGCGCCGCGTATCGCTCTTTTTGACGCCGACGATATTGTTCTTATGATAATATTTCGTGGTAGACGACCAGGGCGCGATATGCTAATTCTTAGTACAAGCAATCTATCTCGCCGGAAATTGATTTTTTCAAGAATTTTAATACACAAACTCCTTTAAAGATTTACCAGTTCAACTCTCTAGAAAATCTTTTAAATTGCTACAGCACAAGCAAAAAGATAAATGTGAAAAGTTCGTAACGATTTAAAATAGTGAAAAATCTTCAATGAAAAAAGCGGAGTTGCAGAGTCCTTTCACGCGAAGGGCTCCGGTCCGTTTTAGAAGAAAAACGATGAAGATTTGTAAGGATTAGTTAGTTAAACAACTTTCTTTATATAAAGGATAAAAAACTTTTTTACAAAAAAATACTACCGACTTCCAAATAAGAAAACTAGAAAGTGAAAAATAACTTAATTTTTGGAAGTCGGTGTCTTTGATAGGTACCAAATTTTTAAGTTATGGACACCGACTTCCAAAAATTAAGTTATTTTTCACTTTCTAGTTTTCTTATTTGGAAGTCGGTAGTATTTTTTTGTAAAAAAGTTTTTTATTTTTCACTTTTTAGTTGTACCTACCTAATAGGGAAGTAGTTAAGTAAGTACCTATAACGACAGAATAGATTACCCGTATAACATGAAACTTGAATATAACCGGTGAAATGAGAGATCTGCATACCCCTTTCGAGCGTACTGGCGTGATGTTATGTTATGAAATGGTATAAACAATATACAGACATGCGATTGCAGCAATCCCGAGAGATTTGCCGTTATTTACTGAAGAGTTCTGTTGCATATCTCCGAAGTTCTTCATCAGATTTTCACCAAATGAAAATGGAACCAATTTCGGAATATACCCTTACAAACGAAAAAAGAATTTTCAAAATCGGTCCACAATTGACGGAGATATCGGTGAACATACATAAAAAAAAAAAAAAAAAAAAAAAAACATACGTAATGTCGAACATAGAACCTCCTCCTTTTTTGGTAAGTCGGTTAAAAATAAAGACAAGTAGGCCGTAGGAGAAAATAAGAGGGGAGCGTTCCAATCATCTTGCGTCTGTGTGTACCTACGAATTTTTACGTAGCATGTGATAAAGGTGTGATAAATGGAGCTAAGTGTTTGCGCCTCAAGTGTGCCTGTTCGGGGTTGGGGTGAGATAAATATAAACTAGGATTAAAGATTATAAAGATAGGTATAATTCAGTAACTTAACTGGGATAACTATTAAAACTAATGAGGTGAATGAGATGAGGTTGAGTCGCGCCCGATATGCCGGCCGAAAGCGTACTGACTATTTTACTTAGGTAATACATAAAATATTCAGGGCATAGCGCGCGATGTCGCAATTATGCTGACATGTTTATTATTGTTCGGTGATTATCCCGAACATGCTCCCGAGGGAGAAAAGGATGAGGTTAGTAGGTAGGTATAGTTACATGGGTAATGAAATTAATACTAACAAGGTGAAAACAATGTTCAACTAATACTAAAATAGTTATGTAGGGTGAGTTATGTTAGTAGGTGAGATTAAGGTAACCTTACAAATTAAACAGAGTCGCTACAGTGTAAATCAGGAAGAGAGAACACGCGAAAGATCGGTGAAGAACCTCTATCTTCCTTTTTTTGTAAGCACTCACTAGATAGCGCTAGTCGCTTAGGATCACTTTTCACTGGTTTACTACTAGATTGCCCATTTTCCCTAATTTCACTACACTCAATCACAACACTATCAGCAACGGTGTGTGGAGATGGCACCGCAGTTGCCGCAGGGGCTGTAGACCGCTCTGCTGCAGAAGTGGAGCGATTTCCTTTACGTTGCCTTTGACGCCAACGTTTAAAACAGTAAGCTGCCACCAATAACAAGATGCCCAATATGATGAGATATATAGCGGTATACTGGTGGACGTCGTGGTAGGAGATATTAGTGCTCAAAGGTTCACTCTGCTTCATGATCTCAAGACTTCTCTTAATGGCTTCAAATTGCCTGAGGTCATCTGAGTTATTGGGATTATGCTCATATGAGATTTCTGGCATAGTGATATTTATTATGTGATTAATTGGTGATATTTCAGGTGAGATAATATTTCTCGTCGTACTAATTTTACTAGACAATCTTTTGTTTGAGTACACCATAAAATTTTCTGTTTTTACTAGACAGCCTTCCCCAACACGCAACAGACCAGCATCTGATAACCTAACTGCCTCAACTTGATTTTCACATAGAAGTTTGACGTTACATTCATTGCAGCATAAATAATAATACTTGTTTTCTGATGTTAACTCTCTCCAGTCATCCTTGCACGGGGTAGTTTTAGTTTTACAAGTTCTTGTGCCTGGGATCGTCTCGCATAGACTATGATCATCTTTCATGTGGTGAATAGGCTTTCTGATATGACACAGAATAGTCACAGGGTTTTGTAATACGCATGACTGCAGATCCGTGTCTGTGATAGTTAAATAAGAATCCTTTCTCATGTTGATGGCTGCTAATTCAGAGATAGTTTCGACCTTCATCATCCTGTTATCTTTCACAATGCGTGGAACCGGGATAAGATTAAATACCTCGTAAATATCTCTTTCAATCAGGGGTATTTTTATTTCTATTATTAGGTATTTGCCAGAGTATTTGGCTCTTACTTTGAGCAAGCTGTACAGATCTTTAAGATTAAAGTTGTCGACAGGAACTACCAAGTCTCCAGATATTTGTGCTGATATTATGTTTAGCTCAGATCTGAGTTGTTTCGGCGATATCAAGTGAAAATCTAATTTTCCACTATAAATATCAGTTACTGTATCTAAAATTGAGTCCTGGATTCGTCGAAGGGTATACAACAAGTTGTTGGCAGTGAAAGTCGAGGTTATGAAGTCAGTGACGATGGTTATGTTTTGCACTTGCTGAGCGAGATTTTTATAAGAATCTTGGAGAGAATTAAGCCTTTGATTTATTATTTTGTGATGTTTGTTTATAGTATTCTCAATCCTTTTCATTAAATTAAATTCAGCTTCTACGACCGACGTTTGGTTTTTCCAGAGGTTGTATAAGTGGTTTTCATTATGCTTTAAAAGGTCAATATCCTTCTCATATTTTTCTGCAAATCGTTGGTCCAACACTCCGAATAAACTATTTGCAACGTAGCCTACCCCGTCTAGCAAGCCGCGTCGCCGACGTTTCTTATTAGTCATAAGCGAGTCATTTATCATGACAATATTATCATAATGTTTGATTTCTTCGAACTCGTGCTCGAGTTGTAACATGACGCCGTCGCAAGGTGTTTGTGTTCTAATCGTTGCGCATAAGGTTTCAAGGTACTTGATATACTTTGTTAGTGCCGCCATTCCTTCTTGATATGGATTTGTGTCATAATAGACTATTAAATGCCAATCATCTCTAATTAAGTGCATATTAGATACTTTGTCAAAGTATACACTATTGTTTGTCAGCGGGGTGTAGTTATAGGATGCTTGAGTGGTGTTTATTAGTGTCAGCATAAATAATGTCAAAGATAAAACCATTGCTGAAAATGAGATAGGACGTTTTTCTTCGCCGCTGGCAGTTTATTATCAACCTTTGGGCCATTTGGATCTTGATCATTTTTATTTGTTGGCAGTAAGGACAGTTTTACAACTGGGCGTTTTAAGACCCCATTTTTGGTTTTAAGTGTGACGACCCTTATGTGTCCGTCACTTCCAGGATGCAGCGCTATTACGCGACCTAGACTCCATTTTCCTGGTGGAAGGTTGTCGTCCTTTATAATGACGATGTCATTAAGATTGAGATTCCTTTGTTGCTGTCGCCATTTGACTCTCGTAGAAAGCTGCGAGAGGTAGTCAGTCTTCCACTTATCCCATATATCTTGATAGATTTTTTGCGTCAAGTGCCACCGTGTTCTGAGGTCATGCTCTGTTTCGAAAATCGTTAAGTTGGGGCCACTTGCTAAGAAGTGCGCCGGGGTCAAAAAATCCAAATCCTCAGGGTCTTCTGTCAGAGGGCACAGTGGTCTGGAGTTCAAACAAGCCTCGAGTTGGGTTAGTAGGGTAATATATTCCTCGTAGGTTAATTTTTGCTCACCCACGACCCGCTTGAGATGATGTTTTAGGCTCTTCACTGCAGCTTCCCAGAGTCCGCCAGCAGATGGCCATGATGGAGCGTTAAAGTGCCACTCAATATTCATTTCAGCGATTGTCGAGGTTACTTCTTGGTCCGACAAGATATAGGAGATTTCGGCAAGCTCTTGTTTTAAAATTTTGTTGGCTCCTATGAAGTTGGTTCCTTGATCACTATAGATGTGCCCTGGAACTCCCCTTCTAGCCGACATTCGACGAAGCGCGGCAATAAATGCTGACGCTGTGAGATCTGAGACAATTTCTAAATGTATGGCTTTGGTCACCATACAAACAAAAACTGCGACATATCCTTTACTGGTTTTAATGCCACGGCCTTTGTTGGCCTTAATAAGGATGTGTCCGGTGTAATCTATTCCTGTGTGGTAAAAAGGTCTGTTAGGAATCAATCGTGCTGGAGGTAGGTCACCCATGATTTGATGTTGTAGTATTGGATTGTTTCTTTTACATTTGACACACATTCTTATTCGTTTCTTTGTGGCTCTATTTCCACCAAGAATCCAGTATTTGTGTCTTATAAATCCAGTAGTCATTTTTACTCCACCATGAAATACAAGTTCGTGGGATTCATCTATGATTAGATCTGCTAGTTTCGATTGATTCGGGATTATGATAGGATGCTTCATTTCTGGATCAAGATTCGAATGTTTAAGTCTGCCACCGACACGGAGCATTTGATTATTGTCTAGTATGGGATTGAGATTAAGAATCTGGCTTTTCTTATTTAGTGGTTCATTCCTTTTCAGCCGTGATATTTCTTCGTAGAAATATTCGTTTTGGACGTGCTTAATTACCATTTCTCTTGCTGTCTTTATATTTTGCAGAGTAAGAAAACTTGTGCGTTTTTTCTTGTAAGCAACAATGTCGATGAACTTGTTGATGTAAGCTAATACTCGGGTAACTTTCCTTAAAGTGCTATATTTTGGTAATAGTTGATTGATTATTGAATTTTCGGGGTTAAAAATGACCGTATTTACTGCCTCTTTCTTTCTGAGTTCTGCGTTTGTAATGCTCGTATAAATCGGCATATTATGAGATTCTGTAGGCTTATATTGTGGTAACCAGTCGGGCCCTTGCCACCACAGTGAATAATAGGCTAATTGAGCAGCAGGTAAACCGCGGCTTGCGCAATCTGCGGGGTTTTCTTTGGATTTTACGTAACTCCAGTTATCTTTAGGGATTATTTCAGTAATTAGCCTCACTCGATTCGCAACAAAGGGTTTCCATTTCTCCGGTTCACCACTTAACCAACCTAGAACAGCCGTTGAATCAATCCAACCATAAACATGCACCTTGTAGCTCGATAGGGATGAGATGATTTTTCTCATAAGTTTTGACAACAAGAGAGCGCCGCTGAGTTCCAGACGCGGTATCGATTGTGGTTTTTTCAGCGGTATTACTTTTGATTTCCCTGCAATAAGGGTCACATGAGTTTCATTTTCTCTCTGTATTTTGCAATACACGACGCATGCGTATGCTTTTGTGCTAGCGTCGCAAAAGCCATGGAGTTCGATGATATCCTTTGCCTGGGTTTGAATCCAACGTGGTATTTTAAATCGAGATATATGAGATAGATCGGCTTTAATAGTATTCCACTCTGACGCGATTTCTTGAGGGACAGGGTTGTCCCAACCCAGGTCAGATTTCCATAATTCTTGGAACAAGATCTTAAGTTTTATTGTGACTGGTACTAACCAGCCCAAGGGGTCAAAAATTTTAGATATTTGAGATAGGAATTGTCTTTTTGTAAGGATGTTTCTGGAGATAAATTCTATAGGATGAAAAATGAATTGATCATTTTTGGGTTCCCACCGAAGACCTAATGTTTTGGTTGATTCCGGTTGCTTAAAGTCAAAGTCTTCCTTTTGAAGTGCATCTGAACTATCTATTAATTCCGGCAAGTTTGATCGCCATTTTCTGAGATTAAATCCGCCTGATTTGAGGAGGCTGATCATCTCTGCTTTGAGCTGTTTAGCTGCTGTCGCTGAGTGTTCACCATGCATGAGATCATCCATGTAAAACGAGTGTTCTAAGATGTCAGGAGCGCAACTTTGTGGATAGTTTGGCCTTTCATCGATGGCCAGTTGCTTCAGTGTCATCATGGCCAAAAATGGTGCGGCTTTAGTGCCATAGGTAACTGTCGCTAACTGGTATTCTTTTAAAGGTTGAGATTGATGGTTTCGCCAGATAATTTTCTGATATTTCTGGTCATCGGGATGTAGCCAGATTTTGCGAAACATTTTTTCTATATCTGCTGTAAAAGCGTATCTAAATTGTCTCCATTTTAAGATAAGGCTCTGAAGGTCTTGTTGTAAATTGGGTCCTCGGCACATGAGATCATTGAGGCTGTATCCGCTCGAGGTTTTTGCCGAGGCATTAAAGACAACACGCAATTTGGTAGTTGATGACTCAGATCGTTGGACGCAATGGTGCGACAAGTAGCAGTCCGGCTGTACGTGTGGCGCAACGGGTGTCATATGTCCGAGCTCTAAGTATTCAGAAATAAACATTTTATAGTCACATGCCAGAGCTGGTTGCTTACTTAATTTCCGCTCTATTTGGAAAAATTGAGCAATCGATTTTGTTTTCGACTCGCCTAAATTGTTCTCAAAATCTTCTTTGAAGGGTATTTTAACGACGTAGCTTCCATCTGCCCGTCTGGAGGTCGAAGTTTGGTAAAATTCGATGCAATTTTGATCTTCTTCTGATATTGCTAGAGGTTCATGTATGTCCTCCACTTCCCAAAATTGCTGCATATCTTCGATATTATTTAGGGTCACATTGCAATGGTACGTTTTGTAGTTGCCGCTTAAGATCCATCCCAACTGGGTTTGTTGGGCAATGGGCAACACACCTTCTGATCGACAGATACCGTCCATAAGGATAGTGGAATAGATATCTGCCCCAAATAAGATATCAATAGGCCTACTTTTGTAAAATTCGGGATCTGCAAGAGTTATTTGGTTCAGAGTAGGCCAGTCTGGCTTAGGCAAGGTACAGCTGGGTAAGTTATTTATGAGTCTATTCATTATATAAACGTCCGTTTCAAAGGTGAAATCGCTAACCAGCGACGAACATTTGATGGTAATCATGCCCTTGCAGTTGTTTTCCTTATTGCCTATTCCAGAGATATAGCCGTTACATTTCCGTCGCGGTAGTCTTAACAACTGAGCTGCGCTTTCCCTAATAATGGATGTCTGTGACCCTTGATCTAAAAGAACTCTCATTTTATGGTAAGATCCGTCCACTGCTTGTACGTTAATTATTGCTGTGGCAAGCAATATTTCTGAGGGTTCTCTACGAAGCGATGCAACTGTGTTAGTTTCTTGCTGCTGAGAAGGCGATTTCGTAATCGTGGCTGCATTTGACCCTGATCGATGTGACGTAAAAGATTCATGCAAAATGGTATTGTGTTCCTTATTGCATTCTTTGCACCTTATTTCGGAAAGGCATTTTTTGCCTTCGTGATAATGTAAACAATTGATGCAAAGTTTCAAGTTATCAATAGCATTTTTTCGTTCATTAGGTTGCAATTCCAATAACTTTAGACATGCATGAATTCGATGATCATTGGAGTCGCAAATAGGGCATTGCTTGCGATAGTTAATTTTGCGTTTGGACTTTGACGATTGCGAAACTTGGTTTGTTGAGTAATTCTTTATAGGATTATTATAATTTCGTTTGTAATTGGACCCCTTTGAAAATGATGGTTTATTATTGTTGTTGGATTGCGATGGGGGTGATTTCTGCGTGGAATTCTCAATCTTCTTACGTGAAGTTTCCAGCATCATAAATTTAGTTTCCAAAAAATTAAGGAAATCTTCCAAGACGGGCAACTCTCGCGGGGCTTTTAAGGCTTGTAGGTAATCCTCGTATGTATCTGCATCCAATTTTTGAGACAATAAACATACCAGGAATGGGTCCCAGGAAGACACATCGACTCCCAGATTCCTGATAGCATTCACGCTCTCATATGTAGTGTCGTGAATGCGTTTTATATGATTTGATGATTGATGCTGGTTTGCGGGGATATTCATGAGATTGTTAAGATAAGATGTAAAGATCAGTCGTTTATTATTATAACGATGATTGAGGATATTCCAGCATACGGGATAATTGTTGGAGCTTATTTGGAGATGTTGGATCAATTTTTCGGGCTCACCTTTGATCTTACTCTTTAGAAACTGCATCTTTTGTGCATTTGACAAAGAGGGGTTGTTGTGCACTGCTTCGGTAAAAAGGTCTTTGAACGAAATCCACTTATTGTAGTTTCCATCAAAGGTGACTATCTCCATTTTGGGAGTAGATTTTTCAATATGCGCAACGGACCACATTTTCTTATTGATGTCTTTCTTTATTTTGTTATAATACTCCTCGTAATGGGTGAATTGCTCTTCGTATTTGGGGTTTGATCCGCCATACTCGTTGTCCAGCTCCCAATGAAGCGAGTCAATAGCCGCCCAACGGGATTGTATAGTCTTCAGGATATCTTCAAATTCCCATTTTTCCGTGACGAGATCAAGGTTGATATTGGAAGAAGTTCTCAAGAAAGCCTTAAAATTGGTAGCTTGCTTTTTGAAGAGAGTTTCAGCTTTACTCTCTTCAAGAGCAGGGGTTTTAGAAGCAGCGTGGGATGCGAGGTTCGAGGTTTGAGATTCCGCAGTAGGTTGGAACGAAGGAGGTTTCAATTCCGGGGTTTGCGGTCTGTTTGCGAGAGGGTTATAGCTTTGTATAATAGTCTTAATGTTGTTATATTTCTCCTTCATTTGATCGTATTGGTCAGTACTGAAATATGTATGAGATTGATCACCAAAAGATATCAAAGTCATGTGATTATTATGGAACTCTGTAAAGGATTGTTCCAATACAGCTAATCGACGACGTAAGTATTCTGCGGTCTTGCGCTCTGCACCATCCTTCTTGAAATTGGTGAAGAGCTTATCTACGGCTTCGATTAGTTGTTGTTGGGTTGCTAAAATGTCATCCATTTCCGACATTTTAAAGATATAAAAGAGACCTTACTTGTGCTGATGGCTTCTTTGGAGATCAAATGTCCTTGCGATGGCTGCAAGAACAAACCTGGAGTAGCAGCGCAATGAGATGACGCGATGCTTTCGTATAAACCAGGTTCAATCTGGATCAGCAGGATGATGAACTTTTCGGAAAGTAAATCCGATCAGTTCTGTTTACCAGGGTCTGGTAATAAATTCCAAGCGAGACACTCACACAGCACAGTTAGTAGATGCGCGCGTAATGATCCCGCTCCGACGGCTCGAAGGACCAATGTTCGGGGTTGGGGTGAGATAAATATAAACTAGGATTAAAGATTATAAAGATAGGTATAATTCAGTAACTTAACTGGGATAACTATTAAAACTAATGAGGTGAATGAGATGAGGTTGAGTCGCGCCCGATATGCCGGCCGAAAGCGTACTGACTATTTTACTTAGGTAATACATAAAATATTCAGGGCATAGCGCGCGATGTCGCAATTATGCTGACATGTTTATTATTGTTCGGTGATTATCCCGAACAGTGCCTAATATCCAACGTGCGTTTATGATGATAATTCACGTTTATGCGAAGGTAACCGTTATTCAGGAAGTTTCATTATTTTTATACGAGATAGACGACTGCTCATGAGTATGTAAATGTTGTACTTATGTATATTTTATAAGATTTATCGTCTGTTATTGCTATATGTTTTAGTAGGTCATTAGAGAGGAGAATGTACTATGATACTCGGAAAGCAGTTGTGATTTTTAACTCAGATTATTTAAAAAAATATGGTACCCAACAAAATAAGGAGCTATGCTATCCACAGATACAGCGGCAACACGATTTTAAAACCAAAGGTTTATTTAACTACCATGCAATTCCAGTGACAGTACAGTTGACAGTTAAAAAACAACAAAATAATCACACAATACTTCGTTAACCCTAAATAGGTCCACAGAAAAACCGCAAGAAAACTGTGCATTATCGAACAACATACATTTCAATTTTATTTATTTCTCTTGGTATTCGCTGCACGTATTTCTGGGAGATTTTACTGCTTCATCTCTACATTGGCTTTGTAAATAAATATTCGCCGTTGCATATGACGTTACACTTTTGCCCAAAGGCAACAGAATGAGTGACTGGACTTGTCCTTTAATTTTTTGCAGACCGTAGTCTGAAACGCTGGGCTTTAGTTTTACGTTCGCAATTAACGAATCTGAATGATTTTTCAGGTAGCATTTTGTGTTTGATTTTTAACGGCCAAATCAGATTTAAAAAATATGATTCATATTCAAATAATTTATTTCAATTTTAATAAACCAGGTACTTTTGAATTGTCAAACAAAATACAAAATTATTAGATGATCAAAATTAACCTTACACATATAGCATAGACGAAAATAACAACATGTCACGACTGGTATATTGAATGAAATAGTTTTTACAATTATACTTTTTACGATTTTTTTGTGAGTAATCTGTATGGTGTACATACGTAATAAAGACTAGGCATATCTATGATAGCTATCTATGTTAAAATTTGCGGTACCAATACTCAGTCAAATAGACAAAGTTTACTAATCTGTGCAACGCCTAACCGTAAACATTAACTACCAAAATCACCCCAATCTTTATTTCAAAATAAGCTCCAGTATCAACAAAGGCTGAAGCTCTCAGGGCTACATGAAACAGTACTAAAACTGTTCGTGTTCCCTCGTGACAAATAGCGCCCGCATTCACGCACTGTCGTATCAGTCACAACTTATCTGTGACCGTTTGTGCCAGCGCTATAAGTTAGTTCTAATGTCTGTTGACTTCCTGACTTCCAATAGCAGTGGGAATTGGGAATCATAATGTAGTTTCAAATGAGAAAATCTACTTCAAGTAAGTATTTGATATTACATTAAATTCAATCAATAATATGAATGACGACAAGCTCGTCAGTTTGGGTAAAAAAACACGAAGAAAATCGTTGCGCCAAATCCCCAACATCACAGACATTTCAAACGTGACTTAGAACTTTGGTCCCATATACGTCACCAATAAAATCTGTCAAGAAGCAAACTTTATGATAAGTACAGACGTATGGCACACGAGGTTGGAATAAGAATTACACATTACAACTCGTACCTATATCGAACGAATGAAGTTTAACATACTTAAGTAAATATGTCGTAGGGAGCGGGGCCCAGGGATTTTGTTACAAGAATTTCCCCGTTCGTAACTGATGTAAATTTTAAACGTACAAGACGCAATACGGATGTTAAGAATTTTAACATTCAAGGAAGTGAGTTAAAAATGTATGTGGTGTTGTTGAGGCGTGTGTTGTACAGGATTTTGTTTGATAATAGAGTTTTGTGAGTCGGCAGATACTTCGTGAATGTGAATTTGAATATTGTATTATGTGGGATTGCTGCTTGGGACTTTGAAGGTATCTAATGTAAGTCATGAGTAATGAGTGAATGACTTTTGCTCAATTAAAATTTGATTATAAGCCTATATATCTCTATCGTCTATAATACACAGGGTCTTGGGCTACAAATACGCTACCAGCAAGACAACCTTTCACCAAAGTAGCTGTAGTTATTTGAAATTAAAAGTTTAGGTCTAATCTCCGTTTATCTTTATTAGATATCTATACTCATCACGCTTGCAGCGTTTCACTACTTCAACTTTTTGGTCTGTCTATGAGATTGTGCGCACAGCTGTTTTACTTTTCTTCCGTAGGATAGGATAGGAGGACCCGTTTACCTCACATAGATTCGCATTTGGTCCGTTGTGCGTGCAGGCCTCCTCTCTATGAGAGGGAATGGGCCGTAATCCACCACACGGGTCCAGTGCATGTCATACATCCACCAGGATGTTACATGTCTTCGAATTTAAGGTTCTAAGATAAGCCGGTTTCCTCACGATATCTTCCTTCACCGTTTTGAGAGCAGTGGTGATGAAATAATTTACAAAAAGTAAAGCGCACGCCTGGGTTCGAACCGACGACAAACAACTTGTAAGTCGCGGCCGTTACCACTGGGCCACCACTGCTCTCCTTTACTGCCGTTTTACTATTAGGTTTGTTATTTTCGAAACTAGTGCGTCAATTTGCCAAAGTGGTGTTTTATCCAAGCTACATTTGGCATAGACAATTGCAAATAGAAGCCATTCAATTCAAGCCCTAATTACAAAGTCAATCAAGACAACGTGACCGAGGTATTCCGGGAGTAGTCTATTGATCCTCACTATATATACTCGGCTGCAGAGCCTGTGTGTTGACAGGTCTGTTGTTACCATAATGCAAACAAACTTCAGAATTGCCCATAGAGTGCAGTTTGCAATCATTGACTTTATTATAGTAAACTTTTTATTTCGGATAAAATGTAAATAAGCGTATGTTACTGAAATATTTTCAATTCAAAAATTTTGCTAGGATATAATTATGTTTACAGCTATAGCTAGCTATAGTAGGTAGCTATCTCAGCCGCAAGAAAATAAGTGTAGTAAAAATTACTATAAATTCCTCGCAGTTTCGCTTCTGTAGCCTTCCCCATCCCTTAGGATCGTTTTTCTGGGATAAAATTTAGTATTTGAGGGATTACCTCATACAAATAAATTACCCTAGGATGTACCTCTTTTGATATTATTTAGATTTTTAATATTCTAATAATGCCTGTCTCCCATTGTGTCTAAATGCGGCAGTGAATATGGCATGCAAATTAGTTCGTTCCGAGTGACAACATTCTTGTACTTCGTTGACTTTTTTTTGAGGCTAAATGAAAACACATGCATGGTGCAATGTGAGCATCAACCTATGATGATTGATCAAAGAGGCTCTTGCTAAATAGAAGTCCATACAACGAGACAAGTATCAGAGTAGAAACCAAAAAAAAATTGTAAATTGAGTTAAATATAATGATCATGTATCACTTGCTAACGAATTAGTCTATTATTTGGAATAAACTAATTTATTGACACGGGTATTGAAATTTAAATGTTTAATGAAAAGTCGATTTTGTCGTGTTCAGTGGGCAAACTCATTATTGATGCAATTTTGAAATGTTTCACTCCAAATTAATAAAGCTATGATTGGAAATAGAAATATTCACCAACTGCCTGTTATGTGTCAATTTGTTAAATTTATTGAGAACTGGTGGACTGGTGATTGTTTTTGTTTTTATAACTATTTAAAGTCATCGTCATGTTCGGCTACGAAGTCAAAGCCTGTAAAGTTCTTACAGTAGCTATATACATACATAAACTCACACCTTTTTCCATGGTGGTAGACATAAACTACAGACCGCCACCTGCAACGACCATTACGTACTACTTTTGCTTCGTTTATGTTCATATATCTGATCATACACGCACGCCGGTTATGCTCGCCATACCTGGCCTTGCTTACATCAATAAAACAGATAAAAATCGGTGTCTTAAAGTAAAAATCAGATCATTAATTCAAATGAAGCCGAGATGAAATGAAATGGATAACGTACTGTATAGATTCTGATCTGTATAGTACGTTATCCGTTTCATTTCATGTTGGGCTGTGAAAACGATGGATGAAAAGAGATGAGAATTTTGAGATGGATGTGCGGAGTAACGAGAATGGATAAAGTGAGAAATGAGTATATTAGAGGAAACCGTTTGTCCTGTATGATCATGTGATGAGGAGGGATAAAACGCATGTTACTAAAGAGTTATGACTGAGTTGTGACTTCCCTACGTAAGAACATTATTTGCTAACTGAAAAAATTATAACAAACACTCTAGGAATGTTTCCTATAGTTTGTCATCTCGAATAAACTTATGGATAAATCAGGAAGTTCTTAATCGCGGCAATAATTGCAATCTTAGGGATTGATCCCTCTTACTAATTGAGACGAAGCTCACTCATTATTACTTTGTTATCGTTTCATTCAACGAAGCCATATCTACCTGATATATTTTCACTCGGAACACGCCACGGGCGAAATAATTACCTAAATGATCTGACCATAGATTATTAACCCAAAAAAATATTGTTCAACGAAAATCTCATCAAATGTTTATCTCATAAACCCTTGCGTTGCCGAGAGCTCTGTAAAATTACTTCGTTACTATATGTACGTTTTATAATTCTATTAGATAATACTGATTAGCTTTGAAATAATTTACTCCTAGGTATCATTTTCCGAAATACAATCTGGTCCCTGGACGGGTATATTATCCAAGTCCACGTTTATATGGAACAATAGAATTGATCCCTTAACCCCTTGCAACTGTAGGTCCTTTCGTGCGGTAGAAATTATTTGTGTGTTTGTAAATTAACTAATTCATGACGGACTGGACTTGCATTATTTTCGTTCGGTCATAGTGGCATAAATATAATTAATGTGAGAAATGTAGTTGGAAAGGAAGATGAACAATCGTTTATCTTCCTTTCCAACTACATTTCTACATTTCTACCTTAATATTATGCCACACAAATAAAAAGAACAATCGTTCTTTTCGAGTAGTAAATATTTTTACCCGAACATGTGACCATTATTCAGTGTTATGCCGTAAAAATCTCACTGTTAAAACTTAGGTGAAGATAATAAACGGTTTGTACAGGCTGATTTAATTCACAGACAATTTTTCAGCACGTGAAGTACTCGCGGGTATTAACAACTTTTTATATATTATCGGAATCAAACTTGAACTTTCAAAAATTCTTTGTTCTTATTTAGTCGATGGTCAGGCCTTTTTTAATCTAAATCCGTTCAACCGTTAACGATTATTTTATTAAAATAATATCCAAATAAACGTACAGATGATCACAATTATAATATTAGTAGGATTATTGCCATACAACTTTCATCTAGAAAAGTACAGACAGTAAGAACGACCGTTCCCTAATAACACATGACAAGGCTGAAATGTGTTTTTCGGCTCCTTTTTCTCCGTTGATTACCTTGAGAAGACTAGGCATAGAGTAAACAGATCTTTTTAGTTCTGAAGATTAGTGTCACGCCCAGTGTATTTATCTAGATATATTAGAAAGATTTTGAAAAAATCTGAATAAATTTCTGTACTGATTAGTTTTAATTTATTTGAGGTTCGTGTTCTGTAGATTGTTTATTTATTTATTTATTTTTCAAGGCACACCAACGACTCATTTACAAATAAATATCAAAAAATCAACATTCAGAATAGATCCTGTGTAAGTAAGTCACTTACAGGCATGCACATCATTGTTATAGTAGGTAAGTCACATAAAATAAAATAAGAATTTAAACAAACATAAAGTAAAATCTAAGGACATAAAATAAAATTAGAATCAAATAGAATTACATAAATTGAAATTAAAATTAAACCAAAATAAAACAATGTCAAAATAAAATAAGATTTAAATATGTCGTTGATAAATTGATATTCCATAAAATTTACTTTAAAAACGAAATTATATAAAATGTCAAGTTACATTATTAACATTACCATTATAATTTTCACACAACGATTCAAAATACAATATTCCTAATTACTTACGTAAATTAAATCATTATTAAGACACATATAAATTAATTAAAATTACATTATCAAATTATATTATATTATTAAAATAATAAAATAAAATAAAAACAGTATGGAAAGTATTACATTATAAAATAGTAGCAGGAATAGGCAGCTGATTACAGATCAATATCCACGATTTTAGTTTTAAATTTTGGCAGAGTATCAAAGAAGATATCGATGCTGTTTTCGACAGAACATACTCTGTTATACAAAGTCAACATTCGGTTTAGTGGAGCATGGTGGCCCAGAATCGTGCGACATGTCTCAGTAACAAATACTCTAGTGGTGCGCTTGGACCTGACATGAGAGTAACGAGGGACTTCTAGGCTAATTTTGCCAAGTAGACCTGGCGTTGAATTTATCCCGTTTACAGTTTTATACAGCAATAACAGATCATTCAGAGCCCTTCGTCGCTGCAATGTGTCTAACTTGAAATAACTCATTCGTTCTACATAATCGGCTCTATGGGGGCATTTGTGGTCTTTGAACCGCAAGCATCTAGTGAACTTTTTTTGAACGCGCTCTAGACGGTCTACGTAGATTTTGTAAGTAGGGTTCCAGACGGGAGATGCGTATTCCAACAAACTGCGCACAAAGGCATTATATAACACTTTTAAGGCCACGGTTCCCTTAAATTCTCTGCAAACCCTATTAACAAACCCAACCATTTTCATAGCCTTCTTAATAATATTATTAATATGATTGGCAAATGATAGATCACTGCTGATATACAACCCCCAGATCCCGTATACTTTTAACCTCTTGCAGTGATGTTCCATTAAGGGAGTAAGAAGAAGGTAAGGGGTGCTTTTTCCGCGTAAATGTAATGTGATTACATTTGCTGACATTCAAAGTCATCCCATTTACCACACACCAGTTCTGAATTGAATCTAGGTCTGATTGAAGCAGCTCAATGTCTTCTTGAGTCTTTATTTGACGATAGATTTTTAAATCATCTGCAAACATGGAGCATTGGCTATGCTTGATACAATTGACTATATCGTCAATGAACACAATGAAGAGGATTGGCCCGGTATGAGATCCTTGAGGCACACCGGAGGTTGCACTATACTCCGCAGATTGATAACCATTTACCACCACTTTTTATTTTCGCTCGCTCAAATACGATCTGAACCAGTCCAGAAGGCGTTCGTGTATGCCAAAACCATGTAGTTTCATCAACAGGATTTTATGGTCGACCTTGTCGAAAGCGCTGCTGAAGTCAGTATACAGAGCGTCGACCTGGTGGCCAGAGTCAACGATCATGCTGACCTCATCTATATATGAAACCAAATTGGTGACGGTGGATTTATTGCTGCAGAAACCATGCTGCTTATGAGACAGTTGCGTTTTGACATGGGATGTTAATAGGGGGCAAATCATTGATTCTAAAAGTTTTGAAAAAATAGACAGGATAGAGATTGGTCTGTAATTTTTAACGACAACAAATAGGATTAAATATTTTATATTCTACATACTCAACTTAAAAAGCGTAAAATGTTTTTTTATTCCAACGTAATCCACTTGATATGTATAGTGTTAGGTTTTTTTGATAAATACATCTTTTATTTGTTAAGAATAAATTACATATTTTTAACATCAAATAGTACTTATAAGTTGTTAAATTTAATATAATAGAAAATATTCGAATGTCAATTGTCGTCACATCTAATGACAGTCGTCGATTGGAGAGGGATTGTTCGGACACGAGACGCGTTGAGTCGACAGTCTAGTCTGGGCGGGCTTGGAAGATTTGACGGTGGACCAAAGTGGATATATTGTATGGAAAGTAACTAATAGTTCAAAGTCCAAACTATGTGTTCTTGCTGAATTACCAACTACACGTGAGTATTATTTATTTTGGAGTATTTTTCTACCCACTGACCTACCAGATTTGTACTAGCTCTGTTGTCTGTCTAGTCACGGGGTCTCATTGCTAAGAAAGAAAATTTGGTTCAAATAAATCTCACTAGATGGCGCGATATGCACCTCCATCTGTTATTGAATGTGTGTAAAATTATCATTTTCTGGAATTGAACACAAAACTTTTATGTTCTTGTTTAATCAACTCTCCTAAGTACAAAATTATGGAATATTGGGCTCTTAATTCACATTTCAAAGATTATTAGACGGATCATTTAAAATTGATGCCAATAGATGGCGCATTTTAAATTTTCTGAGGCATTCCACTCGATTGTTAAAGTTTGCATTTTAACACATTTTGGTGCAAAAAAAACTGTAAAAACGTGCAAATAAATACTAGAAAATAAACCTTCACTGTATTTAAAGAAAACAATATTCACGAACCTAGTAAACCCTTCTACTTGCAAGTTACTGCTAACACCATCTATCTATCACCGTGAAACAGAACCGAATGCGTTCGATGTACAAAAAATTGCCAGATTAAGCAGTCGAAAAACGGTAGAACGTCGGCACGGTTTCTTTGTATGGGATTAGGTATCTGTATGCTAGTATTATATTATCTGAGGTCCAGTGATCTATTACAATACCTAAAATGTGTAAATGGATGATAATTTATTTAGCTAGGTAGGTACCTTCTAAAATTTTCACTCACAGGAATAAATGAAACTTCAAATTGAGTCTTTTGAAATTGAAAATGTTCTTGCGAAAGTAAAACTAAGTTAAGATCAACTTTTTTGCTGTTTACAGATTATATTTGTCACAGGTTACAGAAGATTTTTAACCTGCATCATCCTCTCACTGGGTAAATGCAACTTCCAACGATGTCCAGCTTTCCCAATCAAGAGTAAATGTGGACCGCGTCCTTCATTTTTCTCCAGCTCGTCCCGCTATACACTTTACTCTTCTACGGGGTTTGCCGCATTTTACTTACTCGTATTTCAAATAAACATTTGCTACAAACTGGTATAAGTAACATGCCAGTAACTACATATCGGCTTATCCACTGACCGCGAAACACTTCGCCACTTATAGCACCCAAAGGCACTATTACTTTGTGTTTAAACATCAGAAACTAGGTTAGTATCGGCAACAAACCGTTCCTGTTCTAACCCGGAAAACAAACTTAATTATGTCAATACGAAATAACTATACAATAATAATTAAAGAAGATAGTCCCAAAATTTTCAGTTTTCGTTATTGCCGTAAGTTTTAAACGAGTTAATGAAATTTTCAGTACATTTGCGTAAATGATTTAAATAAGTTTTAATTAATTCAAATAATTTGTACCCTAACCGGTAGACACCTAGATCCATACCTACTATATTATTATAAATGCGAAAGTAACTCTGTCTGTCTGTCCGTTATCTTTTCACGCTTAAACCGCTAATCTGATTTGGGTAAAATTTGGTATGGAGATAGTTTGAGATCCCGGGAAGGATGTAGGATAATTTATCCCAGATATCATCCTTAAAGGGGTGGAAAGGGGGTGAAAGTTTGTATGGTGAACTAATAATATCCCAAGTAATACGCCCATACGCCTATAATATTTTGCGTGATATAAAATAATAGGCTATTCGAAGTACTAATGCTACGCAGACGAAGTTGTAGGCAACAGCTAGTAGATATATAATTATTAGCGTTATATGAAGTTAATACATAGTTTGATATGTACTCCAATTGTAGCATAATACCTAACGCCGCACAATAGGCTCACTAATGGATTATCATGTTAATATTCTATATTCACAAACAGCCAACGTTCTAATAACCAGGTTTCATTATCAGACTACCAGTTTAGGTTTCATTTGTTGCACTTACTGCTTGAATTGGGCAGAAATTAAGGCTGATATATCAAAAAATTGGAAAAAAATATTAATATAATGAACACACAGCATGGTTAACGTCTAACTACATCAAACTAGACGTCTGAGCCCATTAAACGGATCCAGCGCAAATTAAGTAAACTTAAATAAAAAACTTACCTTACTTTAAACTACTACGCAATTAAACATTACTGGTTAGCAGGCAACTTTATTGGTTAACCAGCTTTTATCACTGAATCTGTTTGTGCTGCTTCTAAATTGTATTGGGAAGATATTAATTAATTTAAAGGCTTTCTCTACGTCTGTTCGTGTTATAAAGTTTCGTGATATGAAAATACATGGCTAGCTTAACGAAATCCTACTCTTAATAATATTAGAAATGTGAAAGTTTGTGCCTATGTTTGGATGTTTGTTATTTCAAACTCAAAACATGTAATTCAATTAAACCATAAACTTGTACAAGCACTTTCAACTTGTCAAAAAGCTATATTAATAATATTATCCCGTACGTTCTCGTGGGACATTTTTTGACTTAAATAGCATAAGCTAGTTCAAATTGAGAGTTAATATTTCGATCAAAAATGTAGGTACTATACTTCATAAACGATAGCTTGATCTCTGCGACAGCTTTCAGTATCAATACAGTAAGAATAACGTAACAATAACGCATATGTCAGTTTGACATATGTCGCAGAGATCAAGCTATATTTTTTGAAGTATAGGAATTCTGCACGTGTTAGTACTTGTAAGCAAATAAGATCATGTCCTGGGAAATGCTACACAGTTTAAATATTAATACTTAAAAAAAAAACACTTTTGTACATTTTCTAACGTGACTAAAATCCCTAGAACGGGCCCTAGGGATTTTTTCGAAAATACTATATTTCTGTAATGCTCGTTTCGTACAACTGTTAGTTTAGTTAGTTGTACACCAATATTATTTAAACTATAATATTATAATTATTTTTCTTGGTGGTCTATGTTCAGCAGTGGACGTCTTTCGGCTGAAATGATGATACTGAATAATTATAAAGAGGTTTTTTCTTATTTATTTATTTAATCGTAAAAGGTCATATGTCCTACTGATCCGATTAAAAAATCTTTTACAGATAGAAAGCCAGACTATTGCCGAGTGCCAAAGGCTACTTTTATCCCGAAAAAAAACCAAGGTTCCTATGAAATGGGCCATGCCAGCAAAGCCGCGGGAAAGTTCTTTTGATTACCTACATTTTAAACATTAACATTTTACTTCTTCGAAATTAAATCAACTATTGAATATAAATAATACATCATGATACACTATCCATTGTCCAGTGTAGATATTATGACAATTCGCCCGATGACCGTTGACTACAACCATTATTTATTGCAAGCCGATATGATTTAAAACCTCCAATGAATGTGTAAAGTTCAATTTAAAATAGTTGTTTTCACTCTTAAAATGGACGAGTAGAAAATTAAATTACATCGATGTTATTTATTCACCCACTTAACTCCTTGAAGTTCACAATCAGATTCAAATCTATTTGTATGTTTTGTTTTAAATACAGTTACATAGGGATTATTTTCAGCCTATTCTGTCCCAATGCAGGGCAAATGTACAATTTATTTTTTTATATATTGCACCACACTAGGAATTTCTCCTGTATCATTGGTGCGTTCACAAACATATAAACTCACATACACAAACACACAGAGCCGGAAAAACTATCTGTAGGTCATACAAATATTTGTTCCGTGCGGGAATCGATCCTTGACAAAAAAGAAAAGAGGTATCTTTTACAACTCTCCGAAAAAACTTGCGGATGCGGAAGTATGATTTTTAGCGATTATTCCGCATTAGCGAAGGCGGGTGCCAACCCTACAGCCCTAGCCGTATTTTATTTTACGTAGAACGAGGTAAAAGGCAATTACAGGCTATTCGAAACAGTAAAAGAAGACCTGAATAAAAAAAAGAACAGTGCTTCAATAACGTTGTATCCAACCGACAAAGTGTCAGGCACTCTGAAACCCGCGACATAAACCAACAAGGATTAATTCAGGCTTTTTTTGTAGAACTGCCTTTTATGTTAAACTAGCTTCTGCTGGCGGCTTCGCCCGTTTGGAAGAATTGTATGTTGCATAAGTTTTCATAAATAAGTAAATTTAATCGAAAATTATCAGTATCTTTTTTATTTCCTGAAAATAGCATATTGAAAAGGTCACATTGGTACTTGCCCGGATTTGAACCCACGACATCAAATATGAGAGGCGACAAGACCTCACCTCGTCGCCAATGGGCCACCACGACGTTGGCAGTTTTTAGCATTCACGAAATGTCGTGGCAATTTAAACTTAAATACAGAGACAACATTGTACATTCAACCACTAACACACAATCGTCATGGAAGTGACGTGTTCAGATCCATGTTCACCTAAAAGCCTAGTCAATTGAAACATGACTCAACATGCCTGGAGCCTTTTATCCCGTCAAAGATAGAAAATTGACTTCAAACGATTGCTTTTATTTGTCAAAGTTATTCTTTGTACATTATACCAACATCAACGATCGTAGAAAAAAGAGAATTGGCTCAGTAATCTGAAAAGTGAATGTCTTCGAAATCAATTCGTATAAAGTAAGCGTGTCATATTTTATGATTGGTGTTTGTATTAGAACAGCCTTTATTTATTGTAGTCTCTATTTCTACAAAAAAAAACTTTTTGTTTCTAGGCTCATTTGGCGATAAATGGAGTACCTACTTATATAAAAATAGATTATTGTATTGCTGTACCACCTACAATTAATTGACTAGTAGGTATCTTTGCTCATGACAACAACTGTTACCTATTTATTTATTATTTTTATATTATTTGTTTTCTTAATTAAATAAGTAATAAATCTTCTAAAGTATACAGAAACTGCTTTATCGCATATTTAAACTATCCACACTTTGTAAAACAGTTTGTTACACATCTCTCGCGTCGTATATTTTTTCGTCTTGATACATGTAAAATCAAGGAACACTCCGGTTTAAGATAAAACAATCATTTCAAGGACTTTTCGATAATCGAATGAGTTACAATCATCCCCAGGTTGAAAGCAAACGAACGCGTGTAAACGCTCGTAACATCACGACATTTTAATAATATTTATGACATTTCAGTCACAATTACATAGTTAAGCTATTTATTAATGAATGAATTGATGATAAAAAGATTTCAGTCTTATATAGTCCCACTGCAGGGCAAAAGCCTCGTCCTTCATTACAATACCCGACATAGTTGGGTAAAGGCTAGGCAGATAAAAATGGCAGATAACATTATAATATGTTATACATAAACATAACATCACACATATATTCACCGAAGGGGTATAACAACCAGCAGCCTAATTGCGCAAGTGAATTCGGCAAGGCAAAGGGTTAGACTGCCATCAATCGACCAATCTGGTGACCTCAATGACCATGCAGATATGTAACGGGAGCGAAGGGCGTTATCTGTGAGAGCCAATATGGTTGCTCGCAGATTGCTCCTATGCTCGAACGAAGTAAAGGTAACGTAATTTAGAGCCTTTTGCACATCACTGTACTCGTGTAGTCATTAGGCTCACTAAACCAAACAAACCTAAATGCCATACGGGTGCATTATAATAACGACTTTAGGGCGGTGATGAGGCTGCCCCGATACTGTAGTGCCTCAGGTATGTTTGCAGGGCACACACCGATCGTATTCATGCGGTTATGCGCAAGCGCGCTGTTTCTATGGTGTGCAGGGTACGGGCCAGTTCCAACACCGTCCTGTACCCTTGCCTCCGGCATTGTTCTGATAGATATGTCACGTGCCAGTGCCGGAGAGAAGTTACTAATATTTTAAATTTATTTTATATTACAAAATATAAATAGCAAGTTCAGTCAGAGATGTCATCTGTGTGACATGGTTAGCTTATCATGTCGTGCTCCACACGCTGGGCTAATGTGGTGGACCGTAAATAATAACTCCTTTTTGTAAGGTCCAGCAGGTGACTGCAATTTTTGGCAGTTGATAGATTGCGGGTTAAATCTGTGCTAATGTTAGCTAAAGTTTCTGTAGTCTCCCTATATTTCTACGCATAGATTAACAGTGATGCTGATGGACGATGATAATACTGAACTTAAGTAAAAATCAATCTGCCTAACATTTTCCCTACTAGATTGGGGTCGGCTTCCTGTCGAACCGGATGCAGGTAAGTACAAGTAAATTACATGGAACGATTGCCTACCTGACCTCCACAATCCAGTAACAGTAACATCGACGGACCGACCTATGTAATCGTTGCTTAACCTTGAAGATTGATCCGTGTGGCTCATATTTTTTAGCTAGACTATGTGCGTATAATATTCATTTCTCATGAGAATTTACGACTTTCATTTTTAAGATGAAAGCTCACGTATGCTCTTTGGATTAAATATCATACTCTACTAAAATATTTTCGTTCAAAAATCAGTTTGAACTTCCGACCTCAAGGCATTTATTTTCACTCAGAACATACGACTTTTATAAGAAAACGAGCTCACCCTCAATATAAAGTTGGAAAATAAATATATGCCAAAGACGTGCTTGAAGTGTATTTGAGTGCACGAAGTATGCTTCTGAGATATTGCGATATCCGACGGTGGGGAGGCAAAGGAAATATGTACTATCAGGTTCTGAAGTGCAGTCACAACGTCACGAAGTTATAGCATAGCCAACCGACCGCACTTACGACTTTCTACTGCAGACATAATGAACCAATGAGAACGCGAAATGGCTGCAACGACAAATTATTTATCAAAATCGGGTTTACCTTTTAAAGCATAACTTTTTATGTCATAATATTATTATGAATATCAACGGATAGCATAAACATCATTTCGCAGAAAATCTTTGGCGTACACTCATTTATCATACATTCAAACTCGTAATTTTGTAAGTCAGAATCATCTATAGGCATGAATTTCATATCGATAGGTATTAAAAGGCAGAACCATCACATCGAAGAAAGTTCACAGTCAGAATCGTCTTTTGGCATACATTTCATATCCATATTAATTGAAATACTCATCTATCACATTACAGATAATTAACACTAAGATTAAATTTTGTATTATTTACCATAATAAAAGATTGATAAACACAATTTTTTTTTGTGTTTTAATTTGCTGTATGAAGCATGCAAACACGCAATAGGCGCACGGTTGGCGCAGTGTTTGAGCGATTAACTGCTGCGCTGCGTGTGGTGGGTTCGATTCCCGCTCGGAAGAAATATTAGGGTTTAAAGTATGAAATTGCCGATTTGTACTGAAAAATTGTTGTTTTTTTATTTTTTTTATTTACCATATTTCATCATCATCATCATCATTTCAGCCGAAAGACGTCCACTGCTGGACATAGGCCTCCCCCAGGCGTCGCCACATTGACCGATCCCGTGCGTCTCGCATCCAGCGCCTTCCCGCAACCTTAACCAGGTCATCGGTCCACCTAGTGGGAGGCCTTCCAACATATCGTCTTCCGGTTCGCGGTCGCCATTCCAGAACTTTTCGGCCCCAACGGCCATCCGTTCTGCGAGCAATGTGCCCTGCCCACTGCCACTTAAGTTTGGCAATTCTTCGGGCTATGTCGGTAACTTTGGTTCTCCTGCGGATATCATCATTTCTGACGTGATCACGCAAGGAAATTCCGAGCATAGCCCTCTCCATTGCCCTTTGGGTGACTTTAAGCTTTCTGATAAGGCCCATTGTGAGCGACCACGTCTCGGTCCCATAGGTGATCACTGGCAACACACACTGGTCATAGACTTTTGTCTTGAGACATTGCGGTAAATTGGACGAGAAGATACCACGCAACTTCCCGAACGCTGCCCAGCCGAGTCGGATTCGACGGTTGACCTCTTTCTCGAAGTTGGATCTACCCAACTGGATCGTTTGTCCCAGGTAGACATAATCATCTACAACTTCAAGTAAACAGTCTCCGATCTTGATAGGAGTGGGTGTTACATGGGCATTCATCATGACCTTGGTTTTGTCCATGTTCATTTTAAGACCCACTCTTTCGGAAGCTCTATTGAGGTCATCGAGCATTGTACTGAGTTACCATATTTATTTAAACAAAATAATTACCATTACTATCTATACATTGCTGCCATCTAATAAGAAGGTCATTTATGCCTTTGCGATAGAACTCTGGTGATCTAGATTCGACAAACTGAGTGAAAGCATTTTGTACTGCCTCTTGAGAAGTTAATAGTTTTTATCACGTAGAAAATTGTCCAAATCACGAAAAAAATGGTAGTCCGTTGGAGCAAGGTCTGGCGATTACGGAGGGTGACGAATGGTTTCTAATTGCAGTTCCTGTGGAGTTAAAACGATTTCTCGTGGTGTTTGAAGTCTCGCGTTATCATGGAGCAATACGATGGATAAACGAGGGTGAAGATCAACACAAGTTTCAACACGCCTTTCTTTCTGCAGACCAGTCAGATCATGAGGCACCCATTTTTCATATCGTTTTATTTTATTGATTTGACGCAAATGAATCAATATTGTTGGTAAGGTAACGTAAAACCATGCCGCAAATTCCTGGGTAGTTTGGCTCGGACCGGCTTCCAGCATCTCTTTCAATTCATTGTTATTCACCTGTGTGGGCGGTCTTCCACGTGGTTCGTTCTTAAAATCAAAGTTTCCATCACGAAAGCGTGTCAACTTAAATCGCATGATGCGTTCATTAGCAGTCCCCTCTCCAAACGCAACATTGATATTGCGAGCTGTTTCTGCCGCGTTAGTTCCGCGTCGGAACTCGTATTCAAAAATCACTCGAATTTTCAAAGTATCCATCTTTCTTATATAAGCTGAATAAATAAAACAACTGATAGTCGATAATCGAATGATGCACATTTTTTAAAAGAA
Organism: Anorthoa munda; assembly: GCA_945859665.1. NCBI lineage: Eukaryota > Metazoa > Arthropoda > Insecta > Lepidoptera > Noctuidae > Anorthoa > Anorthoa munda. Next base: position 6,883,317 of record OX243913.1, on the reverse strand, counting down.
GAACTTCGTAGGTACCATGTGAAAAAAGTTCCACTCAAAAATCTCAAACTTGGACAGACAGATGTCAGTTCAGATGAAAATGTCAGTGTATAAAATATTCTAAGATTTTACAAATTAGCGGTATAAAATAAGTTGTGGATGCTATAACAATCGAAAATAACTAAAAGTATGCTTTTCAGGTGCTAACAGTATCAAAGTATACATAAAAGTGAGTCACATGAGTTGATACAATTTCAAAAGATAAAAACGGTCTGGTTTGTATAGTATAATAAAACGTAAATAGGGTAAAACTTGCACTGCAGAATACCACAATGTATGTCAATCGATTCTTCTTAACCTTGCGACTGTCACTGGCTACATTAAAATTGGAAAATAGATAAATGGCGGCTTTTGGGCACCATATTGTGGGGCCCATTTCTTTTTCTTCCACACTCTTCCACCCTTTATTTTGTTTTGAGGTATCACATAAAGGGTTTTAATATATTAATTATTTCAAAAATATATTAAATCTTTTATGCTTTAATGTACATAATAAAAAAAAAATGTTAATTAAAAAGTTTTATATCAAAAAGGAGATAATTCAAAAACCCGACTGCTTCTCAGAACTATAAAGACGTAAACAAGAAAAAAAACATGCTGTGCAGTCGGAGGATATATCTGGTTTTGGTCACCCAGCTCACGAATATGTTTGTATTTTCTTCTTGTTTACGTCTTTTTAGTTCGCTTCTAGCATTCGAGATTTTTTTTCAAAATTTTTTATTTAACTTTTGAATTAACTTATTTTATTTAAAGAAGAAATCGTGAAAAAAAATGTCTGCATTTCCCTATTTCTTTTAAACTGGTGCGGTGATTTTCAAATTTTTTTGCGTGTGATCCAAGACATAATTACCTAATTCACATGCTGAAAGACTAATGGCCGATGTATTAAAAGGCTTGAATCGGTTAAGTTATTACGTTATTTTACAAAACTGACTGTAAGTCTGACAATTTTCAATTTACTCCTGATAATATGCATGTTTTCTTATGCTCCCCGCTGCTCGATCCATCTTCTAAAGAACTTTCTAGAACATGTTTATTACTCACTAGAGACAAACACTATCATCTGAAATACTTGTCAGCATCTTAATACGTAATGCAGTCCAATTTTTCTCAGTAACCAACGTACTTTCACGAAAAGTATTTCTCAAGGGTGAAATTAATATTTGTCAGGACAAAAGCACATTATGTCTTTTATTCTGGGACAAATATGAGTGTGAACAAAAACCTTAATATCTTTAGTGACTGTTTGTTATAGTTATGAAGTTATTTATTTTTCTAAATTTATTTAGCATATTTCTTTACGGTTGACTCGCTTATTTATTTCAGGGATGACTGACTAGTTTAAATTTTGCATGATTATGATAGAGTCCCAAATAAAACAGACGCGAAAATATTAAGTAGTATGACGAAAGTTATAATTGAAAACATTTATTTTTATGTCTAGACAGCAAAACACATATAGGTAAACTAAGAGATAGGAGGATAAAATCAGGAAAACATCAGGTCCAATATGTACTTCTATAGCATAATATGTAGATTTTTAAAGTAGGCCTTTGTAGAAAGACAAGCTGTATGAGAGAAACGACCGTATGCCTTCATAGTTTTTCATTAATATAGCATGTTGTACGATAAGAACAGCAACAAAGGCGTTTATTATTTTATTATTTCTACATGTAATTTCTGCAACTACTGGCTTGAACGCAGAAATAAATAATTGTATTCCTTTATTGCCATTACTTAGCTTAACTCGCACAGCTAAGGCAATTTTTCAAACTTACGCAGCTTAGTCAATCGTCGAATCCGACTCGGCTGGGCAGCGTTCGGGAATTTGCGCGGTATGTTCTCGTTCAACCTACAGCAGTGTCTCAAGACGAAAGTCTGTGACTGGTGTGTGTTGCCAGTGATTACATACGGAACCGAAACGTGATCGGTCACAATGGACCTCATCGGAAGGCTTAAAGTCACCCAAAGGGCAATGGAGATGGATGGGCTAAGCTCGAAGTTTCCTTGCTAGAACGAATCAGAAATGAAGACTTGCTCGCAGAACTGATGGTCGATGGGGCCGAAAAGTACTGAAGTAGCGACCGCGAACTGGAAGACGTTGCGTTGGAAGGCCTCCCACTAGGTGGACCGATGACCTGGTGAAGGTTGCGGGGATCTGTTGGATACGACCGATGGGACCGGTCAATGTGACAACACTTGAGGGCAGCTTATGTCCAGCAGTGGACGTCTTTTGGGCTGAAATGACGATGGTGATGACGCAGCTTAGTTTATTTTAGTCTCCTGTCAGCACAAAGTATGAAAAATTACTTCAGCTATGCGAACTAAACAATAACAAATTTAGCCTAGTCTTTGGTCTGCAGCCATCTTAGAGTACCTACAGACACCTACTTTATTCACCAATCCGTGGAGTTTAGGACAGACTGGCTTGTTACTCTCTAGTACCTACTACTTTTACGTTGTACAACAAATACAAACTGACTACAAACGGAAAAATCGTGTAGAAGGAACAGCCAATAACACTGCCTGACCTCGTTAGATATACTAAGATCTTGCTTGAAATTTACCTGCGACATTTTATCATGAATGTTTCTACATTTATTGCAATACAGTTGCTAGATTGATAGTCGAGATTTTAAATTCTCTCTACGTTGTGACTTTTAATTCGTTTACAATCTTTTAGAGGTACTCTAAAATGAAAGTCTCAGTGAAAGCAAGTAAAACAGCCAAATAACCTTACTTCCTATTCAAAAGGTAAAGTAATCAAAGAGAAAATTACTAATATATGAATTATTTCTTAGTAAAGGAATCTACACACCAAAATCTTGTGCCGATGTTTTGATCCAAATATAGATTCTTAATCAAATTCACAGCTGTATTTTGCTTCATCTGTATTCGAGGAGTCGAGTGCATAATAAGAAGCAGATTTTCGTCCGAAATCTGGAAACTGACTTTGTAGATCCCATTTTTTTACGGCTCGCTGTATTTGCCTCGTTGGTCCAGAGATTGCAAGCACTACTGATGAGATTAAGGTACTGGCTTCGATTACTAGATTGGGCAAAAGTATTATGGAGTGTTTTCAATCTGGGATTTCGCCGTAGAAGCTTGGAGTCTAGATTAGTGCCCGGGTGATGGTTAGCTATGTTTAATACCTTCATTATGTTGGGACTAGATAATAACTGTTGAAATTTATGTGTACTCTCCTCTGCGTAACAAATACTGCCTATTGGCTGAACTTTTCATAAGCCTTTATGCTATTATCTAATATCTTAGACTACGTAATTTTTTAACAGATAAAACGTACTACAGTGTAGCTGAGTTTCTAACAGATGGTACAAGTGTGTAATGTTGGTGATTACCGCTGAGGCGCCATTGAGACCCTAGCAGTGAGGTGAGGGTCTTAAAAGAGCCGAGGACGGTAATCATCAATACTCACGTGTATCATACGACGTTTTTCAACACACTTGTGAAGAAAATAATACAAAAAAATAATTTTCGCAATGGCGGGAAATCTTAACCAGTTTTCCTATGCGCGCGCATCTAACAATGGCGAACGGCCATAGACTAAAAGAATTAGGTTTCTTTTTTTTGGCTTTTCACGGATAGCGTTTTGGCCACGTACAAAATGGGGATTTTCAAGTTTTCTTTATTACAGAGAAAACAAAAGTTATAATTGAGTGAAAGTTTTATTTATTAAACACGTACAAGTTGAAATTATCTATTTAAATACGAAGTTCCATGAAATGAGCAAGCAATAGGTAGGTACATTAATTTATTTGTACTATTGAGCACGATCTTTTTTGTATCGAAACTTTTTTAAGAACAAAGCAACTCAACCAATAAAATAAAATAAACACTCTATGACTCATTTATGAGTAATAGCAATGAAAAAGTCACAGTTTGATTACAGGTGTCATTAAGTGCCTAATTGCGATGAAATTAGAGCCACTTTATGAGCAAGTGTGTTGAAAAATATATTTATTGATTAAATGATCTATTGATTTTAAAATGTTGTTGCATAAATAATGTAAATAAATGGCGAATGGTAAAATATGGCTGAGCTTTGATTAATCATAACAACATTGTTTCCAAAAAATCTAATCTATTCTATTCTTCGTGAGAAGAACTTAAATTTTCATTCTAATTTTAGTCCAAGACAGACGCCAGGGCATAATGAATCTAGTCGAGTTATATCGGGCAATGTAATGAATACTGATTTAAACCTTTATATTTATCACACTGTCTGGTCGTTATGAATATTGCTACGTAACGGTTGAAAATACAATAATTATGGTTATTTAATTAGAGCAAGAGCGAGCGAAGCGAGCTCCAAGTAACACATCAAAGCAGTATAACGGCCGACTTACAGCATTTCTGTATCGTTTTCGCATTTTGAGTTAGTTCTTTAGTAGCATTACAAACGATTATACGGCTACTGTAATGCTTATTTGGGCACAAATTATACGGCTTTAGATCCTAAATAGGTTCACAAGAGTTGTTTAATTGCATTACAGGCGTTTTATATTAGCATTATTGTGGTCAATGAAGTTGCCTATCGCATTAAAGAAGCTATATTTTGGTCAATGAAGTTGCCAATCGCATTACAGAAGCATTATACTAGCAATATTTTGATAATGAAGATGTTAATTGCATTACAAAAGCATTAGACTAGCATTAGAATGTAGTAAAAGAATTATTGGAGCTATTTAAGTGTTCACAGTTAGAACTTAATTAAACCTTACATCATTGCAAAAACATCTCTAATACCACGGTACAAACGTTATAATATAATTATTTTTGCAATTTAAGGGTACACTAGTCGAAAATTCTTCCATACAAACGTAGTCTGGCTTTTACTCCACTGTTTGACGATGTACGTTCAAAATAAAAAATGATATCAATTTGTCTCATCATTATCTAGCCCTGTATGGAAGCAAAAAAGGAAAAAAAATAATTACTTGAAAGTTATGAGCTTTGAAAGTTCCATATTTCAACACTAATTTTAACGCTTCTTTGGGCGCAAATAAGTACCATAAGAAGAAGGAAAATTGAAAAACGGCCTCCATACAGGGATAGATTAGTAGGTCAACAATGCAAATAATTTTATTTTGAACAGATACATTCAGTCGTTTTTTCATGATATCCAGACTCCCAAAGGTCTGTTTATAAAATTTCGCGCGCTCGTTTTCGTTCTAAATCATCATCCATTTCGCTACAAATTTGCAAAAGAGTGTATTCGTACGCAAACCAGCTTCCTACTGCTCATAACAGCATCTTTCTGTTCCGCACGTGTTGTCGGTTGATATAGCATGCATTTTAACCCCGCGCACAAAATAGTTCGTGCCGTCAACTAGTGTACCCTTAACTACTTTGTCTCGCAATATAATATGGACGAAGAGGGTCAAAACTGAGGGAGGGAACTCCATATTTGTTTGCATCAAAACAAAATATATAATACTGTTTAAGTTTTTGACTCTTTTGTTATTTCATGCCTTCAAATATTACTGCGCAATGTAGTTTACTGTAAATCTTAATATATATATTTCTTGTGTGCGTGTGTATGTGACTGAACTCCTCCTAAACGACTGGACCGATTTTGATGAAATTTTTTGTGTGTGTTCGTGGAGATTCGAGAATGGTTTAGATTTACAAAAAAAAAAAAAAAAAATGGAAAATTAGGGTAGGGTAGGTAGGGTAGGGTAGGTAGGGTAGGGTAGGTAGGGTAGGGTAGGTAGGGTAGGGTAGGTAGGGTAGGGTAGGTAGGGTAGGGTAGGTAGGGTAGGGTAGGTAGGGTAGGGTAGGTAGGGTAGGGTAGGTAGGGTAGGGTAGGTAGGGTAGGGTAGGTAGGGTAGGGTAGGTAGGGTAGGGTAGGTAGGGTAGGGTAGGTAGGGTAGGGTAGGTAGGGTAGGGTAGATAGGGTAAGTAGGGTAGGTAGGGTAGGGTAGGGTAGGTAGGGTAGGGTAGGTAGGGTAGGGTAGGGTAGGTAGGTAGGGTAGGGTAGGTAGGGTAGGGTAGGTAGGGTAGGGTAGGTAGGGTAGGGTAGGTAGGGTAGGGTAGGTAGGGTAGGGTAGGTAGGGTAGGGTAGGTAGGGTAGGGTAGGTAGGGTAGGGTAGGTAGGGTAGGGTAGGTAGGGTAGGGTAGGTAGGGTAGGGTAGGTAGGGTAGGGTAGGTAGGGTAGGGTAGGTAGGGTAGGGTAGGTAGGGTAGGGTAGGTAGGGTAGGGTAGGTAGGGTAGGGTAGGTAGGGTAGGGTAGGTAGGGTAGGGTAGGTAGGGTAGGGTAGGTAGGGTAGGGTAGGTAGGGTAGGGTAGGTAGGGTAGGGTAGGTAGGGTAGGGTAGGTAGGGTAGGGTAGGTAGGGTAGGGTAGGTAGGGTAGGGAAGGTAGGGTAGGGTAGGTAGGGTAGGGTAGTTAGGGTAGGGTAGGTAGGGTAGGGTAGGTAGGGTAGGGTAGGTAGGGTAGGGTAGGTAGGGTAGGGTAGGTAGGGTAGGGTAGGTAGGGTAGGGTAGGTAGGGTAGGGTAGGTAGGGTAGGGTAGGTAGGGTAGGGTAGGTAGGGTAGGGTAGGTAGGGTAGGGTAGGTAGGGTAGGGTAGGTAGGGTAGGGTAGGTAGGGTAGGGTAGGTAGGGTAGGGTAGGTAGGGTAGGGTAGGTAGGGTAGGGTAGGTAGGGTAGGGTAGGTAGGGTAGGGTAGGTAGGGTAGGGTAGGTAGGGTAGGGTAGGTAGGGTAGGGTAGGTAGGGTAGGGTAGGTAGGGTAGGGTAGGTAGGGTAGGGTAGGTAGGGTAGGGTAGGTAGGGTAGGGTAGGTAGGGTAGGGTAGGTAGGGTAGGGTAGGTAGGGTAGGGTAGGTAGGGTAGGTAGGGTAGGGTAGGTAGGGTAGGGTAGGTAGGGTAGGGTAGGTAGGGTAGGGTAGGTAGGGTAGGGTAGGTAGGGTAGGGTAGGTAGGGTAGGGTAGGTAGGGTAGGGTAGGTAGGGTAGGGTAGGTAGGGTATTGTAGGTAGGGTAGGGTAGGTTTTTTTTTTTTTTTTTTTTTTTTTTTTTTTTTTTTTTTTTTTCCTTAGTACTAATCCCACCAACGCATTACTTGGTTGGCGCCTATTTTGTGCTCAACTTCTCTCATACTAGTTCTCGCATATATGCCTCTCGTACTTTCATTCTTCATCTTTCTAACATCCATCTCCATTCATTCTGTGGGTAGGGCTCCCACTTAAATCTAATCTATGGGCATACTTTATTTATTTACAAAATAGGGTAATAAATACAATTGGTGCTGTTATTTTATTTACAGTTTTAAAATACACTTTTCTTATAATATATATATACAATAACTTAGGTACTAATTTAATTTACTGCTGATTTACAAATTTTGTTCTGCTGTATCTATACTTACAATTAAAATACTATTATAGTACGATTGAAGTACAGTGTTCTTCAACTTTTATTTCTGCAGATGACTATGGTGGCCAAATTTACACAGTAAATTAAAAATCTTTCCCTTTCCTTCTTGGACATGAACCCATGCAGACTCTCCCCAGTCAGCTTCCTGTCCAGCTCACACTCGAGTTGGTAGCGCTCCCTGATAAATAACGGGCATTCTACTAGTATGTGCTGGACAGTTTCCGCCATGCTAGGGTCGCAGAGGCACGATGGGCTCTCCTTACACTTGAAGCGGTTCAAGTATTCAGAGAACCCACCGTGCCCCGTTAGAACCTGCGTGAGAACACCCGTTGGCCGAACCTGTTGAACAATACGGAATGCCACTATCGCGTCCGGAAGAAACATTTTCGTCACGGAAGCAGTCTCGCCCGACACATATCTCCGATTCCATTCATCAAGCGTTTCCAAACGGATCTGTCGCTTGATAAATGAAATCGGACATTGGTCGTAGTCCGGCTTCCTCCGTAACGACAATGCTGCCTCCTTCGCCAACTCGTCCGCCCGCTCATTCCCCGGCAGGCCCGCGTGTGCCTTGATCCAGAACAAAGACACAGCTTTGTTCTGGTGCAAGGCCTTTGCCAAATTGGCGCGCGCGCGCACTGCCAGGGGATGGAGAGAGCCATGGTCTGCAAGCGTCTGCAATGATGACATTGAGTCGCTATACAAACCATAGCTCGCCTCTTGCCGCGCGAGGATCACTTCGGTAGCCTTGCAAATGGCCAGGAGTTCCGCCTGGTAGACTGTGCAGTACGCGGCAAGGCAGAGTTTGAGGTTCCGGACTTCACCATCATTATCCCAAATGGATAATGCGGCTCCGACCTTCCCCTCAATCTTGCTGCCGTCGGTGAATATTCGCACCGTCTGCACATTTATATTTATTTATATACACTTTATTGTACCAAGATAAAAAGATTACATACGGAAACCTTAAAGTAACAAGAAACATACAACAGGCGGCCTTATCGCGTTCAGCGATCTCTTCCAGGCAACCCAGAATGGAGAGAGATAGCCTGGACACGACATGGGGTTGCACTTGGTGCAATTTTAAAATTAAATAATAAGTTACAAACATAGAAATCACTAAATATAAAATACCAAAATAGATACATAAATACATACATACATATATATATACAGGCAAGAAAACAATACAGCTCCAACAAGATGACAGTGAGAAAACAATACAGATCACAGTGACAGGTAGTGATCCTTTACCAGTCTTTTAAAGATCGGTAGTGATTGCGCGCGTTTTATTGTCACAGGCAATGCATTCCATAGACGAGCGGCCTGGACAGTAAAAGATTTGTCCAGGAAGATGGTGGAATGCATTGGCATTTTGAGTTTCAAGTTATCCGATGACCTAAGAACTTTCGTGTGCGAGTCACATAAAAACTGAAATCTGTTTTTGAGGTAAAGAGGGGTTGACGGAAAAAATAGTATATTATACAGAAGGGAAAGAATATGAGCATTCCGGCGAAGGCGAATTGGCAACCACTTGAGTTTTTTGCGGAATTCAGAAACATGGTCATATTTGCGCAAACCGAATATGAACCTTATACAAACATTTTGAAGTCGCTCAAGTTTATCAAGTTGTTCTTCAGTGAGGTCAAGATAGCTGGCATCAGCATAATCAAGGATGGGTAGAAGAAGAGATTGTGCAAGCGCAATCTTGGTGGCAGTCGGCAGAAAATTACGCAGTCGTCTCAGAGATCCAGCAGATGCGAATAGCTTGCGGCTAACTTCCTGTAGCTGGGCAGTCCAAGAGAAGTTCTTGTCAATGAATATCCCCAAATTCTTCACCTTCTCGCTAAAGGGTACAACAGAGTTGTCAAAATAAACTTGGGGAAGAGTCGTCCAGTCGATCCTTGAGACCAACCTTGAACTGCCCACCACCAAAACTTGCGTTTTTATAGGGTTCACCGTAAGTCCGTGCCTCTTGCTCCAGTCGCATATACGGGCCAGATCATTATTTATAGTCAAGATAGCCTCAGTTAGATTACCAAGAGGAGATCGCGTGTAAATTTGAAGATCATCTGCATAAAGGTGGTAGGAAGAAATTAATTCGTTGGATATTGAGTTAATAAAAACTGCGAAAAGTAAGGGGGATAGAACGCCGCCCTGAGGTACCCCGGCAGAAGTACTACACCAGGAAGACAAGGTCTCTCCGATGCAAATACGTTGTCGGCGACCAAACAGGTAACTACGAAACCAGTCAACAACCGATGGAGATATGTTAAGAGAGCAAAGGATGCCAAGTAAAACATCGAAATCCACGGTATTAAAGGCATTACTAAAATCCAGTAGAGCCAAAACCGTTAGATTTCCCATCTCCATGGCAGACCTTATATCGTCCGTAATATTCAGAAGCGCTGTAGTTGTGCTATGACCAGGGCGGAAGCCGGACTGGAAGGGGTTAAGGAGATTATTTTTGGAGAGAAAGGTGCTTATTTGGTTGTGGATTAACCGTTCAAGGACTTTGGATAGGAATGGCAAGACGGATATTGGACGATACTCAGAGAAGGATGTGGGATTGGGCTTTTTAGGTAAAGGAATTACTTGAGCATCTTTCCATGAGCTTGGAAAGACACTGCTAGACGCAGAGAAATTGAGGATATGGCAAATGACGGGAAGGATAATGTCCAGCACCGGGAGTAGCATTTTACGGCTGATACAGTCGCTTCCTACTGCATTTGACGAAATCGATAGTATGCTCTTCTTAACATCACATGCAGAAAATTGACCAAAAACAAATGGAGAATAACTGGGAGTCGGACGAGATGAAAGATGATTCAATGTATTTAATTTAGTTGTCCTATCAAAATTGGACGAGGCAGTAAAATGATTATTCATTGCGTCAATATTTACATCTTTAGGGATAGTTTCTTGTCGAGATTTACCGACTCCCAATGACCTAAGAAATTTCCAAACTTTGGAAGCGTCCCCATTTTGGACAGAATCATGAATATGTTGGCGATTGGCATTCCTACACACCTTATTGCAGTGTCTACGGATTGAGACATATCTTTCCCTATTAGCGTCAGTAGGCCGACGCTTAAATTTGGCTTTTGCTGTAGCTTTTTTGTTCATGAGACTTTTAATTTCCTCTGACAGCCACGGCGCTGGCAAATGCTTTACTTTAACTGCCCGAACAGGAGCATGACGGTCGTAAAGCTCAATAAGTTTGGTCGTGAATATAAAAACTTGCTCATCGACTGAAGTAGAGGAAAATAGAGAAGACCAATCAATGTTGCTGGCATCCTCGCAAAGACTATCAACATCCATACCACCAAAATTGCGCTGCATGAGAGTTTTGACTTTAGCCTTAGGTGGGCGAATTTTATATGAAAGAAAAATCAGATCATGATAAGAAAATGCTTCTGCTGAGCATTGGCCATGCTTAGCGACGCGGTCAGGCGAGGAGACTAAAATCAAGTCAAGAAGTGAAGGAGTAGAGTTAGGAAAATGGTGAGTAGCACTAAGTGGAAGAATAGAAAGATTACTCGAAGACGAAACATTAATCAGGGAAGAAGAACGATGGTCTTTCTTCAGGAGACAAGTATTAAAGTCACCCATGATTATGCTATGACTGTAAGAAGGGATAAGCATTTCTAAGAGCTTTTCAAAAGATGAGAAGAAATTGATACGTAAAGAGGGGCAATAATAAACGCCAAGAAGTAATTTGGAATTATTTAGTTCGACCTCAAGAAAGAGATGCTCACCAGCATTCGATGGAGGTGGCTGCGCTGACACATTGAGAACAGAGAAAGGAATATATGCGCGGAGGTATATGGCAACACCACCACCACCACCAACCGTCCGGTCGTTTCTAATGAGCACGAAGCCAGGAAGAGAGTAACTAGTAGAAGAGAGACAGGGTTTAAGCCACGACTCGGAAATAAGAATGGCATGTATGTTTTTACATTCAAAACTTGCCAGCATATCGTGGAAATGAGCCGGAATACTCTGGGCGTTGATATGGATAACGTTAAAATTCCTAGGAACATCGGAAAACTGCGCTGTAAGACTGTCTGTAAGAGAAGGTACACTCACAAAACTGTCATCACCACTTGTCAAAGAAAAAAAACTATTGCTATTACTGCTTTCATTTAAAGACATGAATATATGATAGCTATTATAATAATATACACACATTGTTGCTATCTAGCAACGTTTGATCTGGGTAGGGTAGGTAGGGTAGGGTAGGTAGGGTAGGGTAGGTAGGGTAGGGTAGGTAGGGTAGGTTAGGTAGGGTAGGGTAGGTAGGGTAGGGTAGGTAGGGTAGGGTAGGTAGGGTAGGGTAGGTAGGGTAGGGTAGGTAGGGTAGGGTAGGTAGGGTAGGGTAGGTAGGGTAGGGTAGGTAGGGTAGGGTAGGTAGGGTAGGGTAGGTAGGGTAGGGTAGATAGGGTAAGTAGGGTAGGTAGGGTAGGGTAGGGTAGGTAGGGTAGGGTAGGTAGGGTAGGGTAGGGTAGGTAGGGTAGGGTAGGGTAGGTAGGGTAGATGCATATTAGGTGTTTTTATGGCAAAACAAAGTTTGCCGGGTCAGCTAGTGTCTATATAAGTTTCATTGAAAATTTTCACGGGCCCTCGATATTATGTGGTTTTGTTAAAAAAAATTATATAAATATATGCGTAAACTAACCAAAAAAATTTTGTATTTTTAGTATAGAACGAATTTTGCATAATTAACATAATAGTATTGGTTGGACAGTATTAAATTAGGTTATATTATTACTATATAGGCCTAACGCTTTTATAAATAGGTCCGAATGATAATTCTTTTTGGTTATAAAATATTTACGAAATGGTGTCGCTCTGTAGCAACCCGGTGAGCTTTTAAAAAGGCTAATTAATGCCGCCAGCAGTATAAATACTCACACGTGAACAATTATTAAGCCAGAGGGCAGATAGAAGACTTTTGATGAATCACTGTAGTGCTATTGTCTATAAAGTAGTTCTATATGGGTTCACCAGTATACCAGTAGAATTGATGTAGACTGAAATAGTGCTATTACTTGAACGCAATTTTGGGGATCCTTGAGCAAAACAAAAAAAACAATTTCAGAATTTTTGTACAACTTGTATCCGTTTGCCAAGAATCTGTTGACAAAATAGCTTTCTGAACGCATGATCTTCATATGCCTGCGCGTGGCTTATTAAAATAATTATGCTGCCGTCAACAAAATAAAACATGATTATAGCGAATATTGTGCTTTTCCTCAAAATGGCCTCTAATGGTTTTACGAATATAGTAAAATGAACCTATATACAGCTTTACGCATTACAATAACTCACTTGTATTTGATTAAAGAGCTGTTAGCTATACAAGCAAGCTGCAAGCTGCAGCAATGCAAGCTTTAATTTGATTCACGTTTATGTTGTTCAGCAGGTCTAGGCTTTTACTAACCACTTAAAAGTGCTGTTATACAACAAAGGGCACCAAAAATAGTTCAAAGCTTTACGGTGCATTATAATGGTACAAGTTTATGCTATTAAGCAGCATTAAACATTTATTTACTACTTGAAAATGCTATTATAAATCCAAATGCACTAAAAGCAGCTGAAAGCTGAACAGCTGCGTTGTGGTTTGCTGCACTAAAACTAAAGGCTTTACAAAAGCATTTTCAATTGCCATTATCCAAACGTTATACAGTGTAAAGCATCATAATGGTTTAAAAATGCCAGTATAAAGCATCAAGATGCTCGGTGAGCTTATATAAGAGTTTATACGGACCTTAAGTTCTACATAAGTTTACTATTCGTTTGTTAAAATGCTTCCTGTGTTACTTGGGCGGGAGCTTAGGGCACCCCGACACGGCGGACAGAGCTCCGGCAGGATCTCATGGCGACATGGAGAGAGCGACTGTCGCAACCCAGTGCTGGGCACGCTACAATTGCAGCGATAAGGCCTCTCTTTGAGGAGAGGCTTGAGAGGCACCACGGCGTCCTCACCTTCCGCCTGACGCAGGTCCTCACCGGACATGGCTGTTTCGGGAGGTTCCGGATAAGGCGGGAGGAAACGCCCAGGTGTCACCATTGTGTGGATCGCCCGGAGGACACGGTGGAGCATACGGTGGAGGTCTGCCCCGCTTGGGCGGAGCACCGCCGTGTCCTCGTGGAGGCGATCAGACCTCTCGCGGCCGGCGCTGGTTCAGGCCATGGTACAGAGCGAGAGGGCATGGGAAGCTGTTACCTCCTACTGCGAAGCAGAAATGCTCGCGAAGGAGGAGGTGGAACGCGTGAGGGAGACGCAACGGAGACTCCCTCGCACCCTTAGCCACCGCAGGAGACGGAAAATGGCACCCTGACACGGATAGGTTAGGTTCGAAGAGGATGTTCGCTCACTTTGCTCGCTCACTTCAGCTCCCGTAATCTCCTTCATGTTAGTTACTTTAGACCCTGCAGACAGAAATAGGAGACCCGCGCAGCGGGGCCAACAACAAAATAATAATTTTATATTGTCAACATTAAAATAATTAAAAAAAGTATATTTTTATTACACGGCTCAATAAGTGATGGGCATTATTCAGAAAGCTCAGTAAATTTAATAATCACTTGGTCCATAACCATATATGAACACTGAGCGAAATTCAATTATTCCATTACAAAATACGTCGTGTTGCCTTTCACTCCGTTATATCACATATCAAATATTTATTCAATTTCAACTGATGTTACTTACTAAATTGACTATCGCAAGGCCTCATTTTACAAATAACTGAAATCCTTTGAAATTCACCTCATTTTACTTAAGACTTACTCGTGGAGCTTCGGTAACACCGAAATCAGTTATAAAGCTCATTTTGAACTGTTATAATGAGCCATTGGTGAATTCTGAGTAAAATTTAATTAAATAAATAAATATAAAACGTTTATTTTTCTCTTCACAAAGTTTGTTACATTCTTTGCCTTGCAGTATAAACCAGGGTATAACTTTGTGAGAGACTTTTGCCTGTGATAGGTTTCAATAAGAACCTGTATTACAGGTCACCAGGTCCCCCCCGCGGCCAAAAGCCCATCATGACATACTGATTGACTGCTTGGATACAAGAAAATAGATATAATTTGAAAGAAAGTTTAGCTTCGTAGACATGGATGATAGAGAAATATGATGACAGTTTAAAATACAAAATACCTACATTAAGGAAATACAAGGAAAGACAATGAAAAAGATAAAAATATTATACAATAGGTGCTAAGGGTTTAGTTATTAGTATACTAGTATTATATTATCTGTGGTTATTAGATTTTTAGTAAGTAACAGAGTGAGCATGAAGAAAGTAAGTTTGTGTTTGTGTGTGATGTTGTTTAAGAGCTTGAGGTTGTGTGTTGTGGGAATGATCTTACTATGAGGTGCGCATTGGTTACAGGAACAAAGCAGCTGAGGAGATGTTTTATTTGACAAACCTTAGCATTTATTTCATAGGGGTCAGTATTTTCTCGGTTCCCTCGTAGTCCAGAGCCTTAAGATATGTAGCTAGTAATGCCTTACATTTATATTTAGTCCGGGCATAGATGTTGAGGATATAATTCAATTTATTGTATAAATAAGGTCCGAGGAAGAAAAAGAATTGACGTGAATGTGCAGATTTTGTAATTTGGGTTTGGCATACCCTACCTTTCCGGCGCTTATCCAACTGGAGTTTTGGGTCGAATTGCAATAAGGAATGTTCTTTGAGCACCGTACGCAATACGAAAGTTTGCCTAACCGTAAGAACATCCCAATCCTTGTAAAGTTCAACTGTAGGATATCAGTAGGGGAGACCAGCGCCAACCTTGAGAATTGCACGCTGTGCTCTTTCAACCTCAATCAGAGGAGTCTTTGCGGCGCCTCCCCAGGATATAATGCAATAGTCGATAAGGAAATGGCACAAGGCATTGTAGACCATCTTGGTAACCCGTCGGTCCACTACGTGTCTCAGTGTTTTAAATATATAAATGAGTTTACGCAAGCGGGTTACAAGGACTTTAATATGTGGCTTAAATGTCAAGCATTGATCTATTATGATACCAAGATATTTGATATCATCGACCCGCTGAAGATAAGGACAGGAGCACGAGGAAGCACCCGGGACACACACATGGTAGGATATACTTAAATAGGATGGAGGCAGTAGACTCAACCTATGTGCAAAAGCAACGTATTTGGTTTTGTTAACATTTAGTGTTAAGATATTCGCTCGCAACCATTTGCAGACTTTGCGAAAACCACTTTGGGCAGTGTTAAAAACCTCCTCCCATGTCTGCCCACTGAAAAAGAGGGCAGTATCATCTGCGAAAGTAATAATATGTCCACAGTTCAGCTGAAGACGGCAGAGGTCGTTGATATAGACCAAAAACAAAGTTGGGCCAAGTATGCTGCCCTGGGGCACACCGAAATCGATACGAGCCTCATCGCTCAGCACCTGGCCTATTCGAACTCTTTGTTTTCTTTCGGTAAGATAGTCCTGCAATAGTTTTAAAGGTACACCCCTAACACCAATCTCTTCCAGCTTTTTGAGTAGGTGCGGGACAGAGACTGTGTCAAATGCCTTAGCCAGATCGAGGAAGACAGTAATGCATTTGTTTCTTTGGTCCAAGTTAGTGATAATGGAGTTTACCAGTTCATGTACTGCATCATTGGTTGACTTATTACGTCGAAAACCAAATTGGGCAGGCGAAAGAATATTATAAGTTTCTAGATAATTTGTTAGACGTCGATTTATAAAAAATATAAATTACGAAGGTATTATAGCTTTCAGACACATCGATGTAATGTCGTTCGCTACTTTAGGTAGATACTAGTCTGAAAAGTATAGATAAAAGCAATAACTTTTTTATCGCGTAGGTATGACTGATGATTGGGATATATAACATGTACTAAATTTGAATAATATAATGTCTATTTACCTTTTTTTTCGGTACTTCTTCTCGTGTCACTGTCATTTTTTTGTCATGACGGTAATTAAGATTTTTTCGGCCCAAAACTTAGCCACTTCAATGGCGTCATCGGTGGCACCGCGAAGGTTACTTTGGCTGCATGTATTGGGGCGTCGCATTCACACCATGCTATTGTTCTGTCAAGGAAGCCTTACTTTGCGAGGTTGGAGTTACACATACAAGTTTGATTTCTGAAGCAGTTCAAGGACTTTCAACTGCAGTTTTTAATACGAATGATGTCGCAGGAAAAACTAGCACTAGGATAGAGGGAAACTATTCTATGCAAGATCAACAAAACGTTTTTATGCCCGTGCTTCTGCAATATTGAACGCTGGACGTCAATTTGCTGTCACTGACCCGTTTTATATTATTATGGGATACCGTTTCTATTTTATTATTTTAACATTATTCATTGGTATTATTAAAGCCGAAACAATAAAACGCACTCAGTCGTTACTTGTATTTAAAAAACTCGTAAAAGAATATTACCTGTCGTTGTGATTGTTCTTTTTTTAGGGTTCCTTACCCAAAGGGTAAAAACGGGACCCTATTACTAAGACTCCGCGGCCCGTCTGTCTGTCTATCCGTCCGTCTGTCACCAGGTCTGTATTTCGTGAACCGTGATAGCTATACCGTTGAAATTTTTACAGATGATGTATTTCTATTGCCGCTATAACAACAAATACTAAAAACAGAATAAAATGAATATTTTAGTGGGGTAAAAATCGACAAAAAGGTCACGTTTGTTGTTTGGGAAAACAACAAACAAAAAATCGGCAAAAAGGTCACGTTTGTTGTTTTCCCAAACAACAAACGTGACCTTTTTGCCGATTTTTGCGATTATGGTACGGAACCCTTCGTGCGCGAGTCCAACTCGCACTTAGCCGGTTTTTTTACATAATTTGCGGTCAATGTCGTTAGTAAACATTTACTTTCATTGCCTATAAATATATTGAGTATATACGTATATATTATATAGCAAATGTATGTATTTGTTTATCTATTATAATATTACTGTATCTTTAAAATAAGTACTCGTAATTGTATTTGTTACACCAATGTCAACCTTATGTCATGTCCAGTCAACAATTTCCATGACAGGTTGCATGGAAGAGATCGCGGTATGCGATAAGGCCGCCCGTTGTATGTATTTTAGTTCTATGTTTATTTTTATTTGTTTTAACCTGGTGTACAATAAAGTATACATATATATATAAATAAATATTGTTTTATTTTGAAAGAAAGAAAGAAAATACATTTATTTGCCACAAGCCTCTAGAACACAATATAAAAAAAAGAAAAACAAAAAGAAAACTTAAAACTATACAACAATAAAATGGAGAAAAATCAATATAAATATGACATTGTGTGTCCCACGGCTGCGCCAAATAGGACCAGTTCAGCAAAATGTAGCGCAACTAGTGCCCGACGCTGATTTTCAACTGGACCTGTGACTGTGACGTGACGGACGTAAAGCAGTTGTATGTTAATGGTATTGGAGCGAACTGGCAACAAATAACAGACCAATCCAGACAGACTAGTGTAATTGTTGAAATAATAGGAAAATATATATATTTTTATCAAATATTATACATAAACTCAAGCCTTATTACCATTGGGGAGATAATATGACAAACTACAGAACGCCCTGGTACGATCTTTACATACGCCTTTTGCTTCAAAAAGTTATCTATCTTAAATATTATTTAAAGACACAAATAATAATAAATTAGAAAACATACCGCTTTGATTATTAAAAACAGAAAAAAATAAAAGGTCTACAGAACTCGGGCACGTGTATAGGGCGGACTCAGCAAATTCATTTTTAATAAAACAATTTATATAGTTCTCTAGGAGGGTTAGTCTCACATTACCCCGATCCCAGTTGACCCCGACCCGCTAAACCCCGATTTATTTTTCTATAGAAACTCAATCAAAAGTCCATTAAGCTTAAAAGTAACGTCAGCAGATAAAATGTTAAATAAAATTGTATTATTTACTCAAAATATTAATTTATACATGTGGAAGCTTGTAATTAGCCATTTTCCTTACATACGATTTTTTTTTATTGTTACATTAGTCTGTAAGCTTTCCTTAAAAATAAATAAATAAATAAATAAAATATAATACTCGTTATAAGGATCAGAAAAAAATGATAAAGTCTTGCTTGGTTAAGGTAAATATTATAATTAGAAAATACAATATATATAGAGTCTCCTAGAGCAATTTTAACTATTATCACAATAGTTCCTTTTTCAATACAGAAAATCATAATATGAAAAATGGAACATTAACATAATTTAAAAAATACGCACGAACAGTTTCACTTTCAGGAAATATTTTTTATAATGTAGCATAGTAAAAAGTGAACTCTAAAATAATATTTTAACATGCAAAATCGGTTTCACTTTTACTATTTGTTTTACAATACAGATAAAGATGCAAAATTCAACTATAAAAATAATCAACATTAATAATAAAAGTTAAAAAAAACGAAATCTTTACATTTAAATCAGTCTTTTCAACATACATACAAACCCAACAATATTTTTAAAATCGTTATAAAAATTGGATCATAATTGATGGCCACTTCTTCACTTAATTGGCTACTGATACAAGCCCTTAATTTTTGAAAAAATGTGGTACACATTGTGGTACATGTTTAAATTGAGTATTTACAAAGTCACCTTCAGGGTCCAATTTCACTGCACCACCACATCTTATTTCATTTTTTATTACTGCAGGTCCAACACTTTATTAAAACTATGATTCGACATTGTACAAAATTTCAAATAAACTACTTTTTGGGATTTTATTTAAAAAACATAAATTTTAGTACTTTTTATGTCGACCGTATAAATTGAAAACGAGAGAAAAATAATTGTAATTATATTTATCGTATTCGGGGTCAAACGGGACGGGGTCAACTGGGATCGGGGTGATGAGGGACTAACCCCTCTAGGAACACTCTTTTATGATTATTTTTCATATTACTTTGACCTGTTCAAATTTTCCGTTAATTTTGCCTGGACACAAGAACCAATAGACACGCCGACCGAAACGACGTTCTAGATGACTTTCATAAAGGGTAGACACATTATAGGTACCTTCTCCTTTTGTTTATATACAGGCATTAGTAGAAGGCCCTCCGAAGGGACTGCCTAGATGGATATGCAAAGATCGCATCGGTGATGTTTTTCATAAAGTTCTGGGGTATAAAATACAATCGCTACCAGCACACGACGTGCATAATGATCGTGGTTGAAGCAAAAGGAAAAATTGCAAGAGTTCTGTGGCGTCCACTTACTCCCATAGGAAATAACTATGACTTTATCTATGCATGCAATAGCTAATATTTCTGGCAAGGTCATTGATCAATTACTGTCCACCTCGATACACCTTGTGTAAACAGCTATCGGCGCAAGCAACATAATGCCATCATGTCCACGAACCATATGCACGTATTTGCATAAACTCTATTAGTTTATGATAACATCTAATTATTATTAAAATACACAAAGGTTTAATGTAAATTAGTCGTGTGGTTTCCGTTGCCTAGTATGTCAAATGTGTGAACATACTAGTATGTTTGATATCGGGCCAATGCCGACAATTGATATTATTAAGTCTGCTTGCTGTAAGTGAACGATAAGTTTATCGTTTTAAGCATTGTTTCAGGATTTTATTTAACGATTAACTTTGGTATTAATGTCACTATCTATCAGGGTAGCTTTCTTTCAGGGAGTTAAGTAATAAAAGAAGAAAGAAACAAAGAAAAGGAGTTTTTCGGTAAACTATGGTATTAAATTTGCAATTGGGAAAACTTGAAGAAAGATAAATTGAACATTTCATATCATCAGTACATTTTTATGTTCGCATAACTCGACAAAATGTAGGGAACAGTTTACTTATTTTTTTAGTTCAGTACAAAAGTTGGTAATCATCTTTAGTTTACTCATTACTCACACACACAAAGTACTCATTACTTACACCCCCTGAAACATTGCTAACAGATTTAAAAAAAAATTGCGAGTCGGACTCGCGCTCGAATGATTCCGTACCATTATCGCAAAAAACGGCAAAAAAATCAAGTTTGTTTTATGGGAGACCCACTTAAATATTTATTTTATTCTGTTTTTAGTATTTGTTGTTATAGTGGCAACAGAAATACATCATCTGTGAATTTCTACTGTCTAGCTGTCACGGTTCATGAGATACAGCCTGGTGACACACGGACAGACATATCCTTTGACATCACTGGTGTCAGATTTTCTGCCTCGGCCCCACAATAATATCAATATTGACATAAATTTGTGCCCACTCATGTACGTCATCAATGTTAATAGTTCATTATCTGTGAAAGTGCGAGCGTTAAATTTCTTTCAACACTTGATTGACTCATTGTTTTCAATACACCACAAATAGCTTTCTCGCGTAAACATTTACTAATAGAGTAATACGAGCAACACTACGCAGAAAACATAATAGAAAGGGATTAAGTTTCACATATAAGTTAACAAAATAGAGTTCAAAGAATTTGTTTATTAACAACATAAACCGCAGAGATTACAACACAGGGAAAAAAACTTTATAAACTCGTTAATATTTTTATCCACGTCATTCGCAATAGCTCGAAAGCTAACTCGACAAAAGCACTGTGGCTGAAATAGCTTCTCGCTATAAATTCAAGCTGAATTGTGCAGCTTGAAATGCTGCTTGTGAATAACTTCAATTGAAATAAGAATACGCAAAGGAGACTCCATTTTTCTTGCGATAAACGAGTTTCCTGACAATCGATATGAACAACTATTGGTGTACGTTTTTTAAAAGGTGCCGAGACTGGAAAACTAAACTGTTTCCGTATTTTTGGCCAATAGACTTTGTAATGGAAGTAATTTTTCATGAACTAGGTATATACCAAATGGCTTTATATTTACTTGTTTTGTTTGTGACAGACTTTGTTATCAGAAATAATTTCAGAGCTGAAAAACAAGTTTAAGTCTTTATAATATTTGTTTAAATTTATTTATCACACAAATACGAAGCCCATTTCATCGTAACTGCATTTATAAAATGAACAGGACATATAGCGACCAACACATCTTCTCGAAAGAATGCACGTAATCAGGCATATAAACGCCAACGATCCTTACCTCCCAAATGGAGCTTGAAAAGCAATTATATAAATGTAATTACCAAATATCAGCTCATTACTAAAGACCCAATTAGTGCCACTTGCCTGTCAGGGACGTTATGTCACGTGTTGTTTTCGGTGAAAATGGTTAGTGTAGGCACTTTGAAAACAAAACTCCAAAACAGTACAGAAAACTATATGAAAGCTAAACTTAATGAATAACACACAAAATATAAAGAGTATTGAAAACTTGCAAAATGGCGCTGACATAATACTTCAAAAAACTTATTACTATACTAGGTTTTTGCTACGTCATCGCTTCCGTGACCCATCCCAGAGGAATTGTGCAGCTTATGGGATAAAAAGTAGCCTAATGAGTCTCAGGAACAAGAATATTCGTAATTGAATTAGTAGATTCTTATAGAGATATACGAAAAATATACAGTTAAGTAAACGTTATAGCGAATACAACCCAATTAATGCCATTTACCCGTCAGTAGCGGTATGTATTCGTTTCAAGCACTATGCAAGTTCAGGCACTATGAAAATAAAACTTTATAAATTTACTTAGAAAAGTCAAATATTGACATAATATACACAGTAATCCCACTATCAAACTAATGTTATAAAGGCGACAGTTTGTGAGTGAATTTGTGTTTGTATGCTTGTTAATTTTTCATGATCAAACGGATATACGGATCTGGATGAAATTTGGCACAGAGATGGATAATAGTCTGGAATAGCACATGAGATACTTTTTATCCCGGGAATATGTTCCTTAGCACTCACTAATTTTCGCCATTCACGCGGGCGAAGCCGCTGGCTGTAGCTAAAATAAATTGTTACAAAAAATAATCTACAAGACCAAGCAATTATCTTGAAAAAAATCTAATTTTCTAGTGAATGTAATAAGTTTACAAAAGCAAATCGAACCATCTAATTTAGCTTATCCTAGGGGGCTCAAATTATTTTTTTAATTAGTTTTTATTTTCAAAGCAGGTCACTACCAATTACAGCAAGCAGGATACTGTCAGCCTGTATCATTAACAACTCCTATGCCCCATGATATCCAGCTGTTTCTTCATAGGGCTACCATTGGTTGTTCATTTTGTCAAGCTCATCGTACCGTCTTCCCCCCCGGTGAGTTCCCGCATTGTCGAGGCGGGGATATGACCGTCTGATGGCGGACGCGGTAGGGCCGCAGGTGAGGTCCCTATCCCCTGCGGCTGATAAGTGGTAGGTGGTGGGCCACTAATCTGACCCGTCTCAGGGGGACCAAGGGTGCCATACACTGGGTCATCGGTCGCCCAGGTGCTGGTTTAATCCCTGGGGTGGTCACGGCGTGCAATGTGTTCTGGTGCGCCGGTGTGATAGGAGGTACACACCACAGGAGGCTCCGGTGACAGACAGCCGCGGTGGGTTCGCAGTGAGTGCTAACGCGATCCCGTGCTCCCGCCATAAGCGGCACAGGAGGACACCGTGGAGTTTTAGTGGGTTGGAGTCCCACATAACTGCGCTATCTCTCCGTGGTAGCGCAGTATGCATGAGCATTTATACAAGTAAAAAACAAAAAAAAAGTGCCACCTTCTGTTTGTGAACAAACACACATTATTTTATACTTTCTACAATTATTATAAACGCAAAAGTTAGTGAACAAGGGTAGATATTTCACCCAAAATCCACAGAACAGATTTCAATTAAATTTGGCACACAGATAGTATACATTCTTCTTCCTTTACTTTTCTTAAAAAAAAACGTTGCCCCACACTTGGAATTTTTGCCTGTATCGTAGGTGCGTTTACAAACATTTAAACTCACAAACACAAGACATCCAGATCCAGACATCCAGATGAGGACCTCGTGGCTAAATAATAACAGCCACACGGGTCGATCTTCAAGGTTAAGCAACGCTTGACGAGGTCGGTCCGTGGATGGGTGACCATTTCGACATACCGAGTTTCCTCCATGCCTCAGAAAGCACGTTAAGCCGTTGGTCCCGGCTGTCATTTGAAGATCTTTGACAGTCGTTACGGGTAGTCAGAAGCCTGAGATCTGAAACCAGTCTTGCCAAGGGTATCGTGTTACCCAGTTACTGGGTTGTGGAGGTCTGATAGGCAGTCGCTCCATGTAAAACACTGGTACTCAGCTGAATCCAGTAAGACTGGAAGCCGACCCCAACAATAATTGGGAATAAGGCTAGGCAGATGATGACACAAGACACCCAGATCCGAAATAATAATCTGTAGGACAAACAAATATCTGTTCCGTGCGGGAATCCAACCCGCGACACATAGCGCAGTAGCCGATCGCTCAACCACTACGCTAACCGTGTCGTTAAACATTTCATATAAGTGGGAATAACACAAAAAAAACACTTTTTTATACAGGAAGTAGGTTTCTTTGGGATAACTTTTGACTTTCGACTGACTTTTTGTAAGTAAAAATGACATCTAGTTCAGTGCAGGGAAGAGACATTAACATACTGAAAGTTCCTACAAAACGTTACACAAAGGAACATCACATCAGATGACGTGTAACATATCGCAGATGATTTACATGCAGCCACCTAATAACGTGGGAGAGACTTCATTTATCATTCACACAATACTTCACAAGTCCCCACTGCCGACGCTATGTTGGTCTTTTGTGTTTACAAGTAGGTATACTGTGAAAACTTGAATGGTTATTCACATTTTAAACCGAGTAAAAAAAAGGCCATGGGTTATTAAGAATTAATTTTAGTAGGAATATACATTATTTTATCTTGGACCTTTCACGGTTCTACTAGATCTATTTGTCTAACACCTAGGAATAGTTTTACCCCTATATAAAAAGTAATTTCCTCCACTAAACTCAATCAAATTGAAATATAACTTGATATTTACTGACATCCATCATGGATTTTTCCGTTTTCATGTGCAGCAACGGAACTGGCGGCTAGGTTTCTGAAGCGTCATCAAACAGACATCATGGAGAGCCATTACCAATACTTAATTAACTCTCCACCCGTCGTTGTGCTAAAACTGCGACGCGTACAGTCGCGTGGGGACCCCAAGAATAGATATTTATTAAAATACATTATTTTATTTTATTTATTAGGTCTACCAACAACTGCTTACACTTAACTACAAACAAAAATAAAAAATGCGTGCAAACTCTACACAGTGCAACAATTACTTATAGGTAAACACCACATGAACAAAAAAAAAGAAATCTTAGTAATTATGTTAGCTGTAAGCTACATATTCCACAAGCAAACTTAAAATATAACTTTAGAATAGTTACATTATGCGAAACACTAAAATCATAATTTCCTCAAAAACATTTACAACAAGTCAGTTAAACAGTTCAGAAATTTTATTTTTTGCTTGTTGAGAGAATCAAAGTGAAAATCAACGATATCACTGCAACTATTCAGAACCCTACAAAACCTAGCACATGGAGAGTTAGATCCCAACACCGTTCTTCTTGTTGGAGGACTAAGCGGAGCAATAGGTTTACGCGGAATCCTCGATGGAGCACGAAAGTTAATGAGTGCGAGCAGCGACGGTGAGTCGATAATTCCCTTCAAGATTTTGCTAGCAAACATTGGGTCGTTCAAGCATCTTCGTTCTTCCAAGGAGTGCATGTTGAAGAATTTCAATCTCTTTTTGTAAGAAAGCACTTTTTTAGTTATTCCCACAGAAAAAGCCAGATGCCAAACGAAGCGTTTTTGAACTCGTTCTAGACGCAAACTATTCGTAGCGTAGTGTGGCCGCCACACCACACTGCAATACTCTGATATGCTACGTACTAAACTCTGATAAAGTAAGATTTTAGTTTTAATTCGACGAAAACCCTTACATTGTCTTAAGACAAAACCCATCATCCTAGATGCTTTTTTAGAAATGTGATCCAAGTGTGGTGCATTGGTTAGCTTTTGATCAAACAGAACTCCAAGGTCACGAATAATATCCACTTCACTAACTTTGTCCTCATTTATGTAATACACTGTCTTTATTGGATTATGCTTTCTTGTATATTTAACGTGGTAACATTTCTTCGAATTCAAATACATTTCATTATTTTTACACCATTGAATAATACTATTAAGGTCCATCTGTAAGAGTGAGGCATCTTTGTTAGTTTTAACAATTCTAAGAAGCTTTAAGTCGTCGGCATACATAAAAATTTTAGAGTGCCGTAGACAGCTGGGGATGTCGTTAATAAAATAGTTGAACAATAATTGACCCAGATGAGAGCCCTGTGGGACTCCAGATAAGATATTATATACGTTAGATTGATAACCATTTACTACAACAAAAAAAGATCTACCTCTCAAGTATGAAATCACCCATTTAAGCAAGCCACCAGTGATACCATAAGCACGCAACTTACAAGATAAGATTTTGTGGGAAACTTTATCAAAGGCCTTGCTGAAGTCGGTATAAATGACGTCAGCTTAGTGACCAGAGTCAACAGCTTCAATCAAAAGTTCCGTGAAAGGTACCAGATTAGAGCTTGTGGATCGTGATCCAACAAAACCGTGCTGATGATCTCTAATGAATAATTTTAGATGGTTTTGGAAATACGGGCAGAGCAGTGACTCAAACACTTTAGCAAACGTTGAAAGGATTGAGATAGGCCTATAGTTAGTTATGTCATCGTTACTATCTGATTTATGTATAGGCACCACCTGAGCCATTTTTCATTTTAAAGGGAAAACGCCAGAAGATAAGGATTTGCTATATATAAGAATAAGAGGGCACACTAACTTCTCCGCACAAGACGTAATAAAAATCGGTATGCCATCAGGACCAGCTCCTTTATTAATATCCAAACTCTTAAGTTTTTTAAGCAAAGTCTCACTGCTAATTGTTGGACTAGTTAAACATAAACTACTATTTTCAAAAGATTTTAATAATGTTTTACTATCAAGTTCCTTGTTCAATTCTTGCTCGGGGCTATAAACAGACGCGAAGTTGGTAGCAAACATCTCACATATTATTGTACCATCAGATGTGGACATTGATCCATTTTTCATGGCCATAGGGTAGGTACTAGATCCTCCTCGTTTATTTTTTACGTGCGTCCAAAATATTTTAGGGTTGTTTTTTAGCTCATTTTCAAGACCTTCCATATAAGCCTTGTAACAAGAAGTGGCCAATCCATCGCAACGCTTACTAATTAATTTTAATTCAATCAAATCCATTGGGTTTTTATATTTATTGTATCACCTTCTAATATTATTTTTATAATTTAACATTTTAATATGTTTATGGTCAAACCACTGAGGATATTTACGTTTCTTTGGGACCCGAGAGGCAATAAACTGTTGTATAGCGTCATGAAGCGTCTCATAAAAAACATCCAACATCTCATTCACACTATCACTACCCTCAAATAATTTAACCCAATCTACTGCTATGAATAGTTACAGCACTGATAACAACATTTGTGCCACATGTTAAATTTAGTCTTGTTATATATTTTTATTTATTTTTTCCTGTGTATATATTCTTTTACTGATTGTTTTGCGAATGTGTGAACATTGTAGGCCTTCTAGATTTCTAGACGCTTGTTAACATTTGTTAACTCTCTCGTTTATACAATTTTTTTTTTAGTTTCTTACGACTTATTGTCGGGCCTACGTTGTCCCCCCATATCTAAGCACTAATACTGTAACGTGGAAATATTGTAAAAACAAACCATTTTTTTTAAAAGAGTAACCGTGGAGTTTCTTGCCGGTTCTTCTCCACAGGAAACGACTAACCCGAACCATGCACCTTTTGTCGACGTTTTATAAGTGCCCATGTAGGCCTATGTGAAATAAAAAACATTTGATTTGATTTGATTTGATTTGATTTGACTTGTTTTAAAAAATTACGAACTGTTTCATAATTCGCGGTACGAAAATTAAGTCTAACCTTGTCACTGTTGTATGGCAGACTGGCTTCCCTACTCAAGGAAACAACTATGTCAAGAGGTGGATGCTGTTTATCAACATTACTTATAGGACTAATACTTTTGCTCACGCTACACAAGGAATGGGTTGACAAAACCAAATCCAAAATGCGACCAGCGTCGTTTGCTACTAAATTAAACTGACTAAGTCTGTTAGCATGAGTAAAATCAATCAATAATTCGCTAGTACTAGGCCAATTTAGTTTATTATCCGATTTCCCTACCAAAGTCCAATCAATGCTGCTCAAATTGAAGTCACCCACAATAAAAACACTTGAATCCGAACACCGCTCAAAAACAGCATTACATTGATCCAAATAGTGCTCCAGAGAAGAACGGCGTATAGGAGGAGGTAGGTATACTGCGCAGAGAACCATTCGGCGAACAGTACATGATATCGGCAAGTCAATGCTTACCCATAAGTCTTCACAACCACTTTCCCAATTTTTAATACGTTTAGACTTGATTTGTTTATTAATGGCTATTAAAACACCACCCCTTTCTTTACCACTCTGAAAATGTGAAGTTTCTCTATCTCTTCTATATACCACGTATCTATCGTCGAACAGCTCGCCGCTCAGCACAGAGCTATTCAACCAAGTCTCAGACAGAATTATTATGTCATAATTATTACAGGCAATATTATGATACATGGTATGTGTTTTAGTTCTTAACCCTCGACTGTTCTGATAATATATTTGCAAATGATTGAATTTTAATGATTAAATTTACAAATGCACTCAATAATAGGTAAATCGTTTGTTATTATCAAGTAGGTACACATTATTTTAACTTATTTAAAATGTCCAAGCTTCCAATAAGAACATGCTCGTCGCCGTCCGTCTTTCTGACAAATATCCTGCCGTTCCTCACCCACACGTACTTATATCCCTTCTCCTTTGCCTTAAGTCTTGTTGCAGCGTGAAGAGCTTTGTATGCAGGGGATAGATGCTCGTCGACAAACACAGGCGATCTATTTCCAGCTATACCAAAATCTACGGTATTTAGTTTTTCGTGGCTTATTATTTTATTTTTATTATAATTGATTACAGAAGCCAACAACTGATCGCGGATTCTCGGTGAGGCAAGCTGTACCACAATAGAACGAGGGCGAATATTACTCTTGTTAAGTTTAGCTATTCTTGTACAGTGTGAAATATCTCTATCTTGAACCCCACAACCGACCACTGAGCCTAACTGCTTGACAATGGTGTACAGGTTTTCCTGTTTATTTTCAGGCAAACACTGCAGCTCCAAGTTGTTGGCCCGTGTCTGCTGCTCCAAATAATTCAGACGCTGACCAAGATCCGCCACTGTGTTCTGCAGTTTAATATTATCGTCTTTTATTTCCTTGGTAGTACTCTTAAACTCGGCGTGCTCCGACCGAAACTCATCAAATTGACTCGTGTGGAAATCCAAAGACGCTCTAAATTCTTCAAGATCCGCACGAATCGGGGCCAACTCGCTATTGACAATGTCCAAAATCGTAGTGTTTATTTGCTTGATCATAGTAGCAAATTCTGTTTTAATAACTTCCTGCACAATTGAGCGCACCTCCTCACCGTTAACCGCAGGAGCTGGCTCTGGAGGAGAATTTAAGGCAGGCCTCTTGTTTCCTCTTGAAGCTGAGACGTTACGCTCCGGAGTTCTGTCTTTTTTAGACGACATTGCGGGCAGGTTAAGTTATGTATAGTTCACAGTATAATAACAAACAAAACGCCGTCGCTGTGTTGCACTAGCGAGCCCGCGAGAAGAACGTCGTAAGTGATGCGTATATCACGGCGCTTACGCGTACCGGGCAAACACTCGGCGGTATCACTCACTGACGGTAGCTGTTTTATTTTAAGTTAATGAGTTTCGATCAAAATTGCAAATTAACAGCAGACTAACACTCTGGAATTATTCACTCACTTATCACTTTTGTTATAAGAACTGTCTAGAAGTCTTTTCTCATAAAAACTTTGTCCAGCACTGGGTTTTAAAACATAAATAACAGTAAAGATTGAGGAGCACAATTATTATAATGTTTACCGCACGGTGGTTCTACTAAATAGTCTACATTTTATGTATTTGTAGCTGCATCAACGCCGCCACCTAAGAACTATCTGTAAATAATCTTGCATCGCGCAAGCAAAGTTTTTGACGCGATTTGATATCGTATACTACAGTCCAACATAAACCGTTGGGCTATTGCTCGGACCAGATATAACACGTCAGATATAACACGTCTATTCGATGGATCCTCCCTTTTCAATGGAGGTTGGCGGGACTCCCTGTTCCGCATCCCTCCAAATATTATTTCGATGGATTCTATTTGGGTAGCTATTCTTTAAGGAAGATATTGCAAATAAGTCATTTATTTATTCTATCTCAAAATTAACAGAGATAAAGATAAAGTATATTTTTACTTTTTCAACTTAAAAATCACTTTATAATAGGAAAAAGGCCTTTATTAAATGATTATTTGAAATAAAGAAACACTAAAGATTAAAGTAAAGATAGAAATCAGCAAAAATAAAACAAAAAGGACATGTACTTCCATTATTTATAAATGACTTATTTGACGGAATTGGTGCTATAACAAAACCGTCTCAGTCTCTACAGCTAAAAACAATCACCAATTTAACTGATTATGGGACCAAACTGAAAACAACCATGTTATTTATTCTGGTATTTTCTTTTATTTTACGGCATGTAATTAGTGTTTTGAAGGTGTACTTGCTTCGCATCTTTCGGGTAAAATTATAGCGTGGAATTACCCAAGCAGCATTATGATAATTGTAAGCATTATTGTATCAGTATTTATAAGATTACGCAAGGTTTTGTTTATGTAGGCTCTTGGGGGTTGCGGTTCCAAGGAGGTAGGCGTTTATTTTTTTTTTTGTTTTAGAAAATATCGATATTTTCGTGGTTCTATTTAAACCTGACCCATCCCTAGTGGGGCGTATTAATAATAATCTTTATTATGATTCACACATGATGACCAACCAACCAACCAACAGAAGATCGTGTGAAGACAATATCTGATTATCCTGAACCTACCACAATTCAAGAATTACGACGATTCCTCGGTATATTAAACTTTTATAAAGAAAATATACCGCACGCTGCACACGTCCAGGAAAAGCTATAAAAATATCTACGAACATGCAAGAAAAACGACAAGCAAGAGCAAACCCGAGAAGTCCATTCAGTTTGTGCATGCAAACAGCCGCCAATGCTTGCGTCGCGATACGGAAGCAGTCACTCGCAGCCAGAGCCAGATCTTCGAGAAGCTATTATGCAGCTCACGCGGGAAATTGCGGCAATGAGAATGGACAGAACAATACAAAGAAGATCATCATTCCGCTCAAGATCACGTACACAATCCCGAGGCCGAACGAAATATTACCAGCTAACGTCAAGCGATATTTGTTTTTACCACACTCGTTACGGTAAACAAGCGCGCAACTGCAGCTCTCCGTGCAAGTACAAGCAGCAGGAAAACTAGCCGCGACCTTGGCTACGACGGGACCCGAGGTTAACGAAATATCACCATACCGTGTACACATGTGCGATTACCAAAATCACTTGAGATTTCTTGTGGACACCGGAGCCAACGTGTCGGTCATTCCCAACACAAAAGGAATGAAGCGGGTAGAAGAAGTTTTGTACGCAGCGAATGGCACACCAATACACACATATGGCGAGAAGAAGCTGCAACTCGACCTTGGTCTACGCCGCCCCTTACCATGGCAGTTTTTCAGTCTTGTCTGTGTTTACGTATATTTTTTGAATTTTCATGCAACTGATTTATTAATAATTGTCATGCATTAATTTTTTTTATTAATTTATTATTTCAAAGAATTTTTCCAGGAGCGAGCGAAGCGAGAGACCCTGCAGACAGAAACAGGGCTCCACTGACAATTTTTTTTTCAATACAGTTGTTAAACATGGCGTACTTTCAGAGGCTATAATTATGATTCGAAAATTGAATCTTATGCATAGGCATCTTTCTATTACGCGGTCGTGACTTTTGTTTACGAGCTCGATCATTAGTTTTGCAGTTTAGTTTTAAATTTATAAGTCAATTTAAAAAGTTTAGTAGCAAAGAGTTTTCATACATAGAATAAAATGGGATAGATTTTATACGAGGAAAAATTAATGATTCCGTACGTTTTAGCATTGAACTCTCAAAAGTCTTTTAAACGGTTGTTTAATATATTTAATTATCAGTTTTAATTTAATTATTTTCACATCAACATTTGTCTAAAATCAAATAGGCTGTATAGACTGTTTTCATTGTAAAAAAATGTCCAGTTGCAAAAACGCGCCTTTAGTTATAAGTCAATTTTAATAAGTTTAGTAGCAAGGAGTTTTCATACATAGAATAAAATGGAATAGATTTTATACGAGGAAAAATGAATGATTCCGAACGTTTTAGCATTTAATTCTCAAAAAAAGTCTTTTAAATGGTTGTTTAATATATTTAATTACCAGTTTCAATTTAATTATTTTCACATCAATATTTATCAAAAATCGAATAGGCTGTGTAGGCTGTTTTCGTTGTAAAAAAAATATGTCCAGTTGCAAAAACGCGCGAATATTTTATTTTTTTGTGTATTAACAAATCTAATTCTTAGATTTGGTTTTACTATTTCCCACAACTGTATTGAAAAATATCGTGTGATACACGGGCGTGTAGGTTATTGCAAACTCGTGTCATTAAAAACCCTCGCCTTCGGCTCGGGCTTGTTAATGACAGCTCGTTTGCAATAACCTACTTTCCACCCTTGTATCACAATGTACTATTTCAAGTCGCTGTTATAAACATATGTATTCGCCTAATGTGTCTCTCTCTTAGTATTTCGATATGCGTTTAAAAATAAATATTTCGAACAAATGTTATTTCGGCTAAGTGTAACTTCGGTAAAAAGGTTTTTGACCAAGTGAAACGTCGGAGTAACGAAAAAAATCGAATTGATAATAGGTCAACTGAGACAGTGGCAGACGTGACTTCTATGAAGTAAAAAAAAGAAACGATTTAAATAGTAAAAAAGTTTTAGGTGAAATGAAATTCGGTCAAATGTTTTTCGAACTTATGATAGGTAACAAGTACTCATGCTACGCAGACAAATTCTCGGGCAACAGCTATTATCTTTGTAAATTAGTTGTTTACGCTATACTACTGTCAAGCTTCACTAAAATCCGTTCATTAGAAAACGGTAGCTTCAAAATGAAAACAAATTTATAGTATACATAAAAATTCGGTATTTTTTTGAATTTGAACTGAACTTTTTATACTTTAAGATACTAAACTAACATGCCAGTAACATAATTATTAAACAAATAAAACCTCATTTGTGCTGTAATTTTTACAGATAAGGAGAGTCAAAACCTTTTGTAATTTTTTTATAAAATTGTGTATTCCTATATAGTAAAAAAAAAAACTCTTTTTACGCACGAGTTCACATATAATCTCACACTTTTTTACCAGGGCCATAGGAACGAACATACCAAGGAAATTGTTTTCTGATTGGCCGAGATTCCTTTACGATGATCTGGGAAACATTTGGGATCTTTAGACCAACATTACCGTAGGCTTATGGCAGATAAAAACGTATTAATATCGCTTTGCTGTCCCTTGCCCGAGTTCCGTACATAAGAACTACCGTTACGAAGATGGTTTGGATAATGTCTATTCTTATTTTCTAAAAAGTTATTAAATATTTCTTCGCATATTTATTTAAGAAGATTTTGTATTACGCAAATTGTTTAAATTTCTTAAATAAGTCTAACATTAACATTAGAAACGGGATATTTACCATGTTTACTGTTTGTTTCGAGTTTCCGATATTTCGGTGCTGTTGCAAGCACCATGATCACGGATAAACTGAAAAGTCATTGCGGGTGGGTGTTTATGAGGAGACATATCGGTCTACCCTCTTTCTTGTTCGTTTTTTGCACTCAGTACCGCTACCACTGTCACTCACAACTCGATTCTGTTCCCGACACACGAAACTCACGGTATCCACTCGCGAACTTTTTCCGGCACTTTTTCGGGTTTTACACAGCTGAAAAAAAAAAAAAAAAACTTATATTCTTAAATAAGTACGGTAAGTAATGTGATAAGCAATTTTTTGTTGTTAAGATAAAAGTTATGGATAAGCTTGTTGTCAAGTAAAAGTTAATAATTATCCTTATTTTTAACTTTAAATGAAATAAGGAAAATATCAGGTAAGGCAAGTCAATCAGGGTTACACCTAACTTGGCTGTTTACTTAATACATATCGGTCAGTAACGGTCTTAACATAAAATAAAGAAACGAAACAAGAAAAAACCTTGCTTCGTTATAAACTTAACAGGTTGACAAACAGGTTGTAAATTAAACAAATTGTTTATTCTCATGAATGCTAATGTGACAATAAAAACAGAACTATGAATTAAGAGTCTTGGCTCTAAAGATTTGATTGTAACTGAGTGTTTATTTTATTGGAAATGATTTCTAGCCAACTTGAAAACGGGCATTTAGAATAAAATTGGAGTAAATCAACAAATTAAATTAAAACAAATACACTTTTCATGCATGTGCTACTTCTGTCTTCATCTTCAACCGATCTATCAATGAAAGCGACGCCATAGCGATTGGAAAAACGTCAAAAATTTATATGGGATTGCCAAACGCTATCGAAATGTCACGTGAACAATCCACACAATCTACATTTTGGCATTTCGACTATCGCTATCCTTGATAGAATTACACTTTGTCTAGAACCTCATCCTTACTACAAAATATAAATAGCAAATTACAGTCAGAAATGTCATCTGTATGACATGGCTGACTACATGATTAGCTTGTCATGTCGTGCTCAATACGCTGGGCTAACGTGGTGAACTATGAATAATAACTCCTTTTTTTAGGTCCAGCAGGTGACTGCAATTTGTGGCCTTTTACAGATTTCGGGTTAAAACTGTGCTAGTTTTAGCTAAAGTTTTTGTAGTCTTCCTATATTTCCACGGATAGATTAACTGATGCTGATGGACGATGATAACACGTGACAAGTATAAATCAATCCACCTAGCATTTTCCCAACTATATTGGGATCGGCTTCCTGTCGAACCGGATGCAGCTAAGTACCAGTAATTTACATGGAACGATTGCCTATCTGACCCCAAAAAACTCAGTAACTGGGTAATATTATACCCCTTGGCAAGACTGGTGCTTTTGACTATATCCTTAACGACTATCGAAGATCTACAAATGACAACTGGGATCAACGTGCTTTCTAGGCATGGAGGAATCTCGCTATGTGAGGATAGTCAACCATCGACGGAACGACCTATGTAATAGTTGCTTAACCTTGAAGATTGATCCGTGCGGCTCTTATTTTTTAGCTAGACCATGTGGGTATAATATACTTTTCTCATGGGAATTTACAACCTTGATTTTTAATACGAATACTCGGTTACCTATCATAAGTTCGAACAACATTTGACCGAATTTCATTTCACCTAAAACTTTTCAACTATTATAGTTTCGTTTTTTTTTTACTTCATCGAAGTCACGTCTGCCACTGTCTCAGTTGACCTATTATAAATTCGATTTTTTCCGTTACTCTGACGTTTCACTTGGTTGAAAAACTTTTTACCGAAGTTACACTTAGCCGAAATAACATTTGTTCGAAATATTTATTTTTAAACGCATATCAAAATACTAAGTGGGAGAGAAACAGTGGGCGAATACAAATGTTTAAAAGAGCGACATAAAAAAAATGTCGATGGAGCCCCGCTCCGGGGAGTTCCTATTTCTGTCTTCAGGGTCTAAAGTAACCTAACACGAAGGAGATGACGGGAGCTGAGTTCGCTCGCTTTGCTAGCTCACCGTGGATGAGAATAGTAAATGGGACCCATCGCCAATACCTAAAAAATGGGATCTAAAAGTGGGATTCAACGAAAATAAATCAAATTCCCGAGCTCGCTTCGCTTGCTCTTGGACAAATTCTTCAAAATAATTAATCAATAAAAATGTCCAATGCATGACAGCTATTAATAAATCATTTGCATGAAAATACGTAAACGCAGACAAGAATGCGTGAAGTCGATTTTGCAGCGATTCGTTTCTGTCACTAAATTTTGTAGCACAACATATTGACATTTTATGACACTATTTCAATTTAAAATTGAAAATGCTACCAAGTAACCGGCTATATATTTGTGACTAAATAATATGCCCTAAAATGTTGTTTCGGTTTGGTGAAAATATGGCAAATGCAAAAAGTTCAAAAGAGTCTTCGGCGAAATGTAGTTCGTTAAAATAATACATATGCCACATAATACTTCGATGATCTAAAAATAAGTCAAATAATGCATAATTATAGCAAAAAGACGTCGGTCAATAGTTTTCGGTAAAATGAAATTTGACCAAAAAATATTCGGAAAAGTGATCGGTTCCACGAATACTCACGTATGCCCTTTGGATTAAATATCATACTCTACTTTAATATTTTGTTATCAAAAATCACTTTGAACTTCCGACCTCACGACTTTTATTTTCTCTCAGAACACACGACTTTTATAAGAAAACGAGCTCTCCCTCAATACAACGTTGGAAAATAAATATGCCAAAGACAAATATTATATTTGAGTGCACGAAGTATGCCTCAGAGATTTTGCGATATCCGACGGTGAGGAGGCAAAGGAAATATACATCATGCATTATTGTAAATGTGAGGCAAGTTGAGTTTGTGCGTTCAAGAATTCATGTGCAACTGGCTTTATTTCAGTACAAGCAATATAATTGTGGAGCATCTTTTGATCCTTTATAACCGACTTTGTTAGATTGTCCTAACTTACTGCTAATATTATAAATCTGAATGTTTGTGAGTATATGGCTGTTTGTTACTTTTTCACGCAAACACTACTAGTAGACAGATTTTGATAAAACTTCCACGACGACGAAATCACGACAGTAAATAAAAAAAATCCCTATTTCTTTTAAAATGATGCGGAGATTTTTCATATTTTTGAGTTTGATCGAAGTCATAATTACCTACATGCTGAAAGACGAATGGCCGATGTATTGAAAGGCTTGAATCGGTTAAGTTATTACGTTATTTCACAAACTTGACTATAAGTCAGACAATTTTCACTCGAGATAATACACATTGCATGTTCCATCTGCTGCACGATCCATCTTCTAAAGAACTTTCTAGAACATGTTTATTACTCACTAGAAACTAACACTATCATCTAAAATACTTGTCAGCACCTTAATACGTAATGCAGTCCAATTTTTCTCAGTAACCAATGTACTTTTACGAAGAGTATTCCTCAAGGATGAAATTAATATTTGTCAGGATAAAAGCTTTTCTCTTTTATTCTTGGACAAATATGAGTGTGTACAAAAACCCTAATATCTTTTCTTTCTTTAGTGACTGTTTGTTAAAGTTATGAAGTTATTTATTTTTCTAGATTTATTAAGTGTATTATTTTACGGTTGACTCGCATATTTATTTCAGGGATGGCTGACTAGTTTCAAATTTGCATAATGAGCTCTACTTGTGATAGAGTCCCAAATAAAACAGACGCGAAAATATTCAGCAGTATGACGAAAGTTATAAAGTAAAACATTTATTTCTACGTCTAGACAGCACACACATATAAGTGCACAAGAGATAGGAGGATAACTAGGATAAATAGGAAAACATCAGGACTCTTACAGCATAATCTGTAGATCTTAAGAGTAGGCCTTAGTAGAAAGACAAGCTGTAGGAGAGTAACGACCGTATGATATTCTTCAAGATACACTTCATAGTTTTTCATTCATATAACATGTACGATAAGAACAGCAATAATGGCTTTTATAATTTCTACATGTAAGTTAGTTCTGCAACAATTTGCTTGAAAGCATAAATAAATAATTGTATTCCTTTATTGCCATTGTTTAGCTTAGCTCGCGTAGCTAAGTAAATTTTTCAAACTAACGCAGCTTAATCAATCGTCGAATCCGACTCGGTTGGGCAGCGTTCGGGAAGTTGCGCGGTATGTCCTTGTCCAACCTACTGCAGTGTCTCAACATGAAAGTCTATGGCCGGTGTGTATTGCCAGATTTCCTTGCGTGATCGAATCAGAAATGAAGACTTGCTCGAAGAACAGACGGCCTATGGGGCCGAAAAGTTCTGGAGTGGCGACGGCGAACCGGAAGACTTGTCGTTGGAAGGCCTCTCACAAGGTGGACCGATGACCTGCTGAAGGTTGCGGGAATCCGCTGGATGCGAGACGCACGAGAACGGTCAATGTGGCGACACTTGGGGGACGCCTTTGTCCAGCAGTGGAAGTCTTTCTGCTAAAATGATAATGACGATGACGCAGCTTAGTTTACTTAAGTCTATACGGTCTGCACAAAGTATGGATAGTTACTTCAGCTATGCGAACTAAACCATACTTTTTTTTTTTTTTTTTTTTTGATTTCTCTGGTAAATAATGCATTACGCATACCCGCCCATTGGGGGAATGGGGGGGCTATGTGAGACTCCCCGGGCTGACTGACCCGGTATACCCACTAAAATAACCCAGCGGCACTCCCGCATCGTCTGAGTAGAGGAGGACTGGGAAACCGGCACAGCCTTTACTTCCAGTCCTCCGCTGACGACCGCCCGCCTTTACGGCAGGCCCCTCACGCCCCTCCCTTAGTGGAGGGGCCCGGGAACGACCGCGAGTGCTCGGCCGTTCCCGCCCGACGAGGGTGGTGATTGGTGCAATGCGAGCGAAAGGCGCCCCCGCACCTGTCGCCCGCTAAACACCACCAGGAGGTGGGAGGAGACAATCGTACAACCGCCTTCTCCCACCCCTTCTTCGCCTGCGGAGCGGCGGCGCGAGAGGATCGTCCTCCCGCGCACGCTCCGCCGCCTCCTATTGCAACATCACGACCTCGCAAAAGGAGGCAACTGCCGCCCAGGCCTC
This sequence comes from Anorthoa munda, assembly GCA_945859665.1. NCBI lineage: Eukaryota > Metazoa > Arthropoda > Insecta > Lepidoptera > Noctuidae > Anorthoa > Anorthoa munda. The sequence goes on along the minus strand of OX243913.1, from coordinate 6,844,914 downwards.
CTCACTCCCCAGCATGGAGTTGACCACGCTGGGAAGTGAGAGGTCCCGCCCAACAACATCGATCAGGGCACGGCGCAGCTCAGCCCAGGCTGGGCACACCTCGAGGGTGTGCTGCGCCGTGTCCTCCGCCGCGCCACAGTCATGGCAAGCTGGGGTTTCCTCCCTCCGGATCCGGTGCAGGTGCGTTCCGAAACAACCATGTCCGGACAACACCTGCACCAAACGGAAAGAGAGGAAACCGTGTGGCCGCTCGAGCCAGCCCCGCAGGACTGGACCGAGCGCGTCCAGCGTCCGGCGGCCAAAGGTGGCGGTGGCGAGGTCCTCCGTCCAATGGACGACGATTGCGTCCCTCGCCTCCCGCCGCACGGCCTCCCGCTCCTCCGCGGCGGGGCGCTCCCCGAGCGCCTTACGCCGCGCCGTCCATTCATACACTCTGGCGAGCACCCATGCCTCTAACTCCCAAGGAGGTGTGCCCGCCAGAGCGCACGCCGCCGTGAAGGCCACCGAGCGGTAGGCCCTCGCCACCCGCTGTGCAATGGCCCTTTGGGGCCTGCGGATGGCGGTCGCGTTCTCCCTCCTTTGGAATGAATGAATGAAGAGGGACTCCCTTTTCCGCACTTAGACTCCAATTTGGTCCGTTGTGCGTGGGGTTTCTGGCTAAAGTAGCCAGCCTAGCTCCGTCCAAAAGCACAGAAGCTTCCTGGGGGCTTCACAGGCTTCGCGGAGTGACCTCACTGTTCCGAGGATTTCTTTTCGTTGGGAAGCCACGGCCTCGCAGTCCAGGATGACGTGGGCGGCTGATTCTTCGGCGTTGAAACAGCCCCTGCAAAGTGGGCTGTCCGTGGCGCCTATGTTAAAAAGATGTTTGTTAAAAGCGGTGTGGCCCGTAATTGTACCTATGATTATTCTTAGGTTATTTCTAGTTAGGCTAAGGAGTTTTTTGGTTAATCGCGGGTTTACATTCGGTAAAGCCAATTTCGACTGCCTACAGTCTGTTGCCCGTGACCACCTTTTGTTGTGCTGTTCGGTTGATCTTTTGCGGATCCACGCACGAATTTGCGAGAAAGGGAGGGGGAGAAGTGGATACGGGCCTACCACTATCTTCTCAGAACCTCTCCTTGCGAGCTCATCCGCGGCATCATTCCCCAATGAACCACTATGTCCCTTGATCCACTGAAGGGTGATCCGGTTTTATACCGATATACTCTCCAGGGCAAGGTGGCATTCAAATATTAGTTTGCTGTTGGTTTGTTTGTTTTCTAGGGCTTTTAGCACAGCCAGACTATCGGATAGGAATCTGATTCCATAGTCATGGATGCCGAATCGCTTTACAGCTGCTGCGGCTTGTGTTAGAGCGACACATTCACATTGGAAGATTGAACTGTGTGTGCCTAGTGATAAGTGAAAGTTGATGTTGAGGTCAAGGGAGTGTACGCCAGCACCTGAACCATCTGTATAGATGCGTACTTCACTGGCTCCAGACTGATCCCTTTCTTCTTCTACAGTTTGTATTGCATACTTTTTGTTGAACATAGGTTGATTAGGTGTTCTATGGAGGGAGTCAGCCCAGATGGGGGCCCCGTACAGGGCCATGCTCCGCAAGATACAACCGCCGGCATCGCACCTTGGGCCCCCCCCAGGTTTGGGAGGAGCCACGACAGGGCATCGGCGGTCTTCAGCAGGCGCGTCGACAGCCCACTGAAATGTGGGCCGAAGCGCCACCTGCTGTCCAGCACCAGACCCAGGTACTTCAACTGGGCCCCGACCTCGATTCTGACGCCCTCCACGACTACGTGGGCATCAGGAGGGTGCCGAGGCCCGTGAAAGAACACGGCCTCGGTCTTGTTCAATGCCACCCTCAATCCTAGCCGGCGGATCTTATCTGCGACCAAGGATCCACCAGCCGAGGCCAGACAGGCCGCCTCCCTGAATTCCCTCACCCGAGCAACGAGGAGAGTGTCGTCCGCGTAACATATGACACTCGTACCCTGGAGGAGGGTGCCCCGCAGGAGCCAATCAAAACCGATGTTCCACAGGGGGGGGCCTAGAACCGACCCCTGCGGAACTCCGGACTCCACGCCGTACCTCCTGACCGTCGCCGTATTGTCCACAAGGAGGACCTATCGGTCCTCCAAGTAGCTGGCCAGGCCCTCCGTGGTATCGGAGTGCCTCCAATATCGTCGAGTGGGGCACGGAGTTGAAGGCGTTGGCAATGTCGAATGACACCGCCAACACTCCGCCCCCCGACTCGACCGCCTCCTGCACCTGGCCCTTCAGCAGGGCCAAGGCGTCGACCGTCAAACACCCCTGTCGAAATCCGAACTGGGCGTCCGACAGGTCTGGTCCCACCCCCCGCAGTAGGCTATTCAGCCGGTCGGCGACTATCCCCTCGAACAATTTACCGACCTCATCGAGCAGAACGATGGGCCGGTATGCCGAGGGGGAGTTCGCCGGGCGTCCCTCTTTTCCGAGGAGGCAGAGCTGCCCCTCCCTCCACAGTTTCGGGAACCTCCTAGCCGTAAAGCACGCGCTAAAGAGGTCCCGAAACCTGTCCTCCATCTGGGAGGCAGCTATTGCCACCACCCGTGCGGGGACGCCGTCCGGTCCAGGAGCCGTCTTCTTTGCGCGGAGGCGAAGAATCCCTTCGTGGATTTCATCCACCGTCACCGGGGGGATCTCCTCCTCCGGCGAAGCCGCCTCTCGCGGGGGTTCCATCACTGGTGGGGTGAAGTCGGTCCTGCGCGGAAACAGGGACCGGACCACCCCATCCAGCAACGCCGGCTCGAGGGTCTCCGATAGTGGGGTCTATAGGGCCGCAGCTGGCTCCGCGCCAACTTATACGGTCTCCCATATGGGTCCCTGTCGAGACCCTCCAGCATCTCGGCCCTCGCCGAGTCCTTGGCGGCGCACATTGCCGACTTGAGGACCGTCTTTGCCTCTCGGTAAGAGGCGTAGAGGCGGTCCTCCCCGGCTTGAGATCGGGTCGTGCGCCGCCGGCTCCGCGTGTAGGCCCTCCTGGCCGCCACACATGCGGTCCGGAGTCCCGCCAGCTCCTCCGTCCACCAATAGACGGCGCGACGGGGAGTCGGACGGCGAGACCGAGGCATGCTGGAGTTGCACACCTCGGTCAGGGACCCTCGGAGCTGAACTGCCGCCGCATCAACGTCGGTGACCTCCAGAGGGGGTGAGAGCCAGTCCTGGAGAAACGCCGCCTCCTGGGCTGCCTCCCGGTCCAGGTGGGTGAGAGCCCACCGTGGGAAGGGAGATTGGCCCGAGCGGGCCATCCCCCGAGGGCTCTGGGTGGAGATGTCGAACCGCACATATCGGCGGTCCGACAGAGTCTCCACCATCTCCACCCGCCAGTTCAAAACGCGGGCGGCTAGTACGGGGGTGGCAAACGAGACGTCAACCACTGACCCTCCCCGCTGCCGCACACACGTGTGAACATCCACCCTGTTTAGGAGGGACACACCGCACGAAGCCGCCCAAAATTCGGCGACGCGTCCCCGGACGTTGCAAGAGCTGGCTGGGTTGCCCCAGGCCACCGACTTAGCATTCAGGTCACCCAACACGGCGACCTGACGTGGTGCCGCCCTCCCGACGACTGCCGTGAGGACCTCGAGAAAATTCTCGAAGTCAATTAGAGCGCGGTTTGGTGAGAAAAAGACCCCGACCAGGGCTATATCTCCACACGCGGCGGCCACGTATCCCGGTCCCCTCTCTAAAAGCGAGAGGGGAGGGGAGTCCGTGGCAGGCCGCGACACCAACGCCACCAAGCCATCCCGATCACCCAGCCAACGGCCAGGCATCGAGTACGGCTCGTCGACCACCGCCACGTCCACCAACCACTCAGCCACGGTCTGCATCAGCAGCGCACAACATCGCACCCCCCTCCTCCACAGCCGCCGTAGCCTCTGGAACGGCGGTGGCAGTGACAGGCCGGGTCGGCGCCTGCGCTTTGCCCTTCTTAGGGGGAGGATTACAGTTCCTCCCCTTCATCACGTGGCCCGCCGGGCGGCCACTGGCGGCACACACTGCGCAGTGCGGCATGGCGGCATTGCAGGAGGCGACTTTGTGCCCCTCCTTACCGCAGCGGTAACAAATGTCCGCCCTGTCGATGCTGGACGGACAGACCCGGGTGTGTCCAATGCCGAAGCATTTGTAACACCGAAGTGGCTGGGCCACAAGTGCCCGGACCGCACCCGAGCTGAAGCCGACAGCGAGCCGTCCCTTGTCGAGGACGGCTTTGGCAGCGGCGACTGGGCACTCCAGGCGAATGGTGCCCATGCCGCCGCGGCCGGGCCTAATGCCCCGGCCTTGCATCGCTGCGACGTCGCAGCCCCCTATGGCTGCAACCGCTGCCACCACCTCCTCCTTGGTGACCGAGTCGTCGAGGTTGGTCACCTCGATGGCCGCCGACTTCACGGGCCTAGCCACCTTGGCCGCATGTGCGATGACCTTCTGCAGCTTTGCTGCGAAGAGGTCCGCGTTTTTGCCACCCTCGGCCCCCGGGAACTCAAATATTCGAGCCCCAGCTTGGGTCCGGTGACAGGAGACCTTGCCGATCCCCAGTTTTGTGGGATCAGCATTGGTACGCGCCCGCATCATGACGGACGCGTACGTCTCCCCGCGCTCTGCAGCCTCCGCGGTGAGAGTCACCACGACGGCTGCAGTCTTGGTAGGAACCAGGTTCCTACTCTTGGCGCCGGCTGGGGGTGAACACTTCCCCTTTCCCTTTCCCTTGCCTGTCAACTGCGACTGGCTGGGAGGGTTGGTGGCGGGGACGGCTGGGGGGGAGCTATTCCCCTTCCCCTTCCCCTTTCCCTTGCCAGTCGGCTGCGACTGGCTGGGAGGGGTGGTTGTGGGGACGGCAGGTACGACCGCTGCCGTCTTTTTGCCCTTGCCCTTCCCCTTGCCGACCACCCTCGTCCAGCCCTGCTGGTTGGTCGGGGTGGTGGAAGGGAGGAGGGCGTTCTCTTTCTGGAAGGTTGGCCCCGGCTCGCCTTGCCTCTTGTCCGCCGCAAGCGGTGGTCGGAGGCTTTTCTCCGGCAGGAGCCGGTCTTCAATTCCTGCTAGGCAGGCTCTCACAAAGTCCCTCTCCTCCATCATAACCTTGCGGAGTGTGTCCTCAAGGTCGAAGGAGGCGGGGACCTCTGCCGCAGGTCTCGGCTTGGCTTGGGTTGGCAGGGCCGTGGCTTCAGCCAGCTTCTTGTGCAGCTGGCTGACCTCCGACTGGAGGCGATCGACTTTCACCTGCAGTTGCCGCGTCTCATCAGTAGCCTTTTGCTGTACCAGCTCCTTAATGATGCCGCGCATGCTCGCGGCCCTGCACTTAAGGGACTTTTGGAAAGTCCCTTTCAGGTGGGAGGACTTGGTGGCGACTACCATAATCTCCTCCTCGTCTTCCTCAGTCATCCGCTCCAGCTCGGCCAGTGAGTGGTCTGCGTATAGAACGCGGGACGTGCCGTACCCGGACTTGGCCCGGGCGAGTTGCGCCTTTGCTCCTTGGCCGCAACCTGCTCCTCCAGGTCCTGCTGGAGCTGCGTCCGCCTAGCCAGGTCCAACTGGCGTTGGGCGTTCGCCAGACCTACGTCGTGGGTGTCCGCCGTTGTCACCGGCCTTTTGGCCTTCACCTTCTTCTTCGGCTCCTTCGCCAAACCCGACCCCGAGGAGCCGTCGGACCCTACATATTGTCGGACATATTTTCCGCAATATCGTAAGCAACACGGCAATTAACATTCGCTACGATCGCACAGTTCACTTTGGCCGTACCCAGTCTGCCACTCCGTTACGGTGGTCAGAATTGGGACGTTTCCAGGGGATACGACGTGGACGTAAGAACTGAGAGGGGATCCCCCAACTAAACCATAACTAACTTATCCCAGTCTTTAGTCTGCAACCAGCTTAAAGTACTTACAAACATCTACTTTGTGCATCAAACCAAAGAGTTTAGGAAAGACTGGCTTTTTAGTCTCTAGTACCTATTACTTTTACGTGTACAACCAATCCAAACTGACTACAAACGGAAAAATCTTGTAGAAGGAACAGCCAATAACACTACCTGCCCTCGTTAGATACTGACGATCTCGCTTGGAATTTACCTGCGACATTTTATCTTGAAAGTTTCTACATTTATTGCAATACAGTTGCTAGCAGATAGTTGAGATTTTAATATCTCTCTACGGTGTGTGACTTTTAATTTGTTTACAATCTTTTAGAGGTACTCGTACGAATTAACATCAACGACTTTTACTGTGGGATCAACTCTGAAATATTAATCTCATTTATATACACTTGAATCGATAAAATGTAGTAACAGTCAATTATATATTTTTATGATTCAGCGATAGCATAGTAATCATTTATATTCATGAGGGGTGAAAGTATCACCCACTGAAAGATTGCCAAATTATATGTCCATTTTTCGGTAGGTATTTTTTTTGTCAGTCTATTTAAAGGGAAAGCTGGCTAAATTACGCATACTACACTAGCATTAACAGTAGTAGGTAGTGTTAGAGTCCATCAGGCCACCCCAATTACTAGGTGTTTAAAATGTTTTTGATCAGAATTAATAGCGACGAACCAAGTGTGGTAAATGAAGCCTGGCGTACCAGTGTAAATAAGAAAAAACATCCAGTAAACTAATATTATAAAGAAGTAAAATTAGATTAAACGAAAATTTAAGCTCTAGAAGTAGGTATCGATCCGATTACAAAAACACTTTGACTGATGTAAAGCTTCACTATGTCTGAGTGCCACACGAAACTAATTATCCCGACAAAATGCATCTTCCAATGGTATAAACCACGAGCCAATAACATCTAAAAAGTTCTATAATATTTGACGGAAACCATATTTGTATTAAGGTATATATAATTTTATTTGACTTGTAATACTCGTACATATTCACCTCCTACACAATATGTTTAGTGCCTGAAACCTTACCAGTGAAAGTAAGTAAATCAGCTGAATAACCTTCACATTCCTATTCAAACGGTAATGTTATCAAAGAGAAAATTAATAATACATAGATAATTTCTTGGTAAAGGAATCTACACACTTGTTACTTACTATATTGACTATTGTGATCTCATTTAAGAAATAACCAAAATCCTTTGAAATTCACCTAATTTCAATTAAGACTTACTCGTGGAGCTTTGGTAACACCGAAATCAGTTATAAAGCTCATTTTGTACTTTTATAATGTTCCTTTGGTGAATTCTGAGTAAAATTACATTATATAGGTATTATAGGTTTCAGAAACATCGATGTAAGATTTAATGCCGTTAGCTGCTTTAGGCAGGTGCTAGTCTTGAAAATAGATAAATTCAATAATTTTCTGGCACGTAGGTATGATAAATTTACATGATTGGGATCCTTTAATATGTACTATGTATGTACATACAATTTTTTTTTCGGAACTTCTTCTCGTGTCCCTGGCATTTTTTGTCATGATGATAATTAAGATTTTTTCGGCTCAGAATAAATAACAAACTCCATGGCGTCGTCGCCGTCGGTGGCACCGCGAAGGTCACTTTGGCTGCATGTTTTGGGGCTCAGCATTCACACCCTGTTCTTTTTTGTCAAGGTCAATTTGCGAGATTGGAATTACACCTCCCTTGGTTTCTGAGGCGTTTCAAGGACTTCCAACTGAAGTTTTTATACGAATGAAGTCGCAGAAAAAACTAGCACTGAGATAAAGGGAACATATTCTGTGCAAGATCAACAAAACGCTTTTATGCCAGTGCTTCTGCAATATTGAACGCCGGACGTCAATTTCCTGCCCCTGTCCTGTTTTATTTATATTAGTATGGGATATCGTTTCCATTTTATTATTTTGCTATTACTGATAGGCATTATTGAAGCAGTAACAATAAAACGTGCTCAGTCGTTACCTGTATTTAAATGAATATTACCTGTCGTTGTGATTGTTCTTTTTTTTGTCATAATTTGCGGTCATTGTCGTTAGTAAACATTTACTTTCATTGCCTATACATAATATTGAGCATGTGTGTATCTATTATATAGCATTCTAGCTGTGGCCCGCGGCTTCACTCCCGTGGACCACCCCACAGGAGCCGTTTTCGGGATTTAAAAATAGCCTATGTCACTCAGGCATAGCTTTCTATTGGTGAAAGAATTTTTTAAATCGGTCCAGTAGTTTCGGCACAGAATAAATAATAGTACTGTTTCGGACCCTATTCGGTACAAACAAACAAAAAACTCTTTCCCCTTTATAATATTAGTATAGATGTATACATTTGTGTATCTATTCATAATTTTATTCGTTACTCCAATGTCAAGCCTATTTCATGTCCAGACAATCACATCCATCATGTCCATTCCAGGTTGCCTGGAAGATATTGCGGAATGCGATAAGGCCACCCGTGTATATGTATTTTAGTTCTAAGTTTACTTTTCTTTGTTTTAACCTGGTGTACAATAAAGTATATATAAATACATAAATAAATAAACATTGTTTCATTTTGAAAAGTAATGTAATATGTAAATGGTATTGGAGCAAACTGGCAACAAATAACAGACCAATCCAGTGATTGCTGAAATAATAGGAAAATATATTATTCATAAACTCAAATGATACTAATGCCTTTTTTATACGCCTTTTCCTTCGAAGAGTTAATTATCTTAGATATTATTTAAAGACACAAAATTATTATTTAAAAAACATCCCGCTTTGATTATTAAAATCTAACAGACTCAACAAATTCAATTTTAATAAAACAATTTACATAGTTCTCTCGAAATACTCTTTTATGATTATGTTTCACTTTACTTTGACCTTTTAAATGTTTCCGTTTTTTGCTTGTACACAAGAACCAATAGAAACGCCAGCCGAAACGGTGTTCTAGGTGTTTTTCATAAAGGGTAAACATATTATAGGTACCTTCTCCTTTTGTTAATATATAGGAATTAGTAGAAGGCCCTCCCAAGGGATTGCTTAGACGAACATGCAACGATCGCATCGGTAATGTCTTTCATACAGGTCTGGTGTGTAAAATAAAATCGCAACCAACATACGAAGTGCATAATTGTCGTGGTTGAAGCAAAAGGAAAAACTGTAAGAGTTTTTTGGCTTCCGCTTACTCGCATAGGAAAGAACCATAACTTTATCTATGCATGTAACAATAGCTAATATTCCTGCAACGGCCATTGATCAATTACTGTCCACCTCGATACACCTTGTGTAAACAGCTATCGACGCAAGCAACATAATGCCATCATGTCCACGAACCATCTGCAGGTATTTGCATAAATATCATATCGTATTTGCATCCAATAAATATTAAAATAAACATGAGTTTAACGTAAATTAATCGTGTAGCTTCCGTCGCCTAGTATGTCAAATGTTTGAACATACTAGTATGTTTGATATCGGGCCAATGCCGACACCTGATGTTATTAAGTCAGCTTGCTGTTAGTGAACGATAAGTTTATCGTTTTAAGCATTGTTTCAGGATTTTATTTAACGATTAAGTTTGGTATTAATGTCTATCTATCATCTATCTACTATCTATCAGGGTAGCTTTCTTTCAGGGAGTTAAGTAATTAAAGAAGAAAAGAAAAAGAGTTTTTGGTAAACTATGGTATTAAATTTGCAATTGGGAAAACTTGAAGAAAGATAAATTGTACATTTCATATTATCAGTACATTTTTATGTTCGCATAACTCGACAAAATGTAGGGAACAGTTTACTTATTTTTTAGTTTTCAGTGCAAAGTTTGGTCATATTCTTGAATCTGCTGCTGTTTTAGAAAAAGGAAACTGCAGGTACACTTAACGCGTAATACGCAGCTGCGTTGGGTCACTAAGGGTGTAAAAGTTTCTAGCAAGATGAAACGATTTCTATATTCTGGAAAAGGGAATAGACAAAATGATACTGTGATGGACTATAGGCAAAAATATTTCGCTCTGTATAGGAAAGTAATAAATATGGCCAAAAAGCTAACAGTACAATCTCAATTAGCAAAATCAACGAACATCTCAAAAGATGTTTGGAAAGTCGTAAACAAACATAGAAATAAGAGTGTCAAAAACAAAACAAAACAAATTTTGAAATTAGATAATAAGATTATTTCAGAACCACCAGACATTGTGAATATCTTTGCCCAGCAGTTCGAATTTAATTCATCTACTACTACATGCACAGGGGCAGCCATGGATATTCTACGTAAAAGTGCCAAAAGAGTAACAAATGACCTTGTCTTAGACCCTGTCACTCCATTTGAGATATTTAAAATAGTGAAAAAATGGTCGACAAAAAATCTTGTGGCTATGATGACATAAATATATCAGTAATAAAGGACAATATAGATGTACTAGCGGAACCTTTGAGCATTTTTTATAACAAGTGTTTTGATGAAGGTATTTTTCCAGATCAACTGAAGATAGCCAAAATAATACCCGTACACAAAAAAGGTTCTAAAACCAACCCAAAGATGTACAGACCAATCTCGTTATTACCTATTCACTCAAAAATTCTTGAAAAGCTAATTAAAACCAGATTACTCAGACATTTCAACCTAAATGGTGTGTTAAGTAGAAGTCAATTTGGTTATCAGAAAAACGTTGGGACACAAGACGCAATATCGACTCTAATTAAGGATGTAGCTAGCAGATTGGACGACAAACAGAAAGTAGCTGGGCTTTTCCTATATTTAAGTTCAGCATTTGACACGGTGGATCATAAACTGCTACTAGAAAAACTTGAACACTACGGTGTCAGGGGTAAAGTATTGACACCTCTCACGTCATATTTAAAAAACAGGAAGATGTTCGTGGAGATCAAAGCTGTTGTGTCAAATTGCTCAACTAAAAATTGTCCAAGTGAAGAAACATACAGGTCCAAACTGTCTCCTGTGAACACTGGCGTTCCACAAGGCTCCATACTGGGTCCGATATTTTTTATCGTTTTTATTAATGACCTAATACAACACATGAGGGAAACAGCTGCGGGATCTATCCAGCTTGTGGTGTTTGCCGATGACACCAATGCCGTTGTTTCGGCTGGCAATATACACGCATTTAACGCCATATGTTGGATACTCGCGAAGAAAGGCTGATTCTGCAACGTAGACATCGCGCAACGTAAATTTGACTACGCTCAATGAGCGAGGGAACCGTCGGGCCACCACCAGGATAAAGAATGGATGATCAGAAGGACTCACCACGCCCCGCATGAAGAAATGTCCGCCGGCGATAAAGTCTGTGTTAATCTATCCTTTTCACGAGGGTCTTCACTAGAATCACACACAAAAAAAAACACTCGCGCGCGCGCTAGGAAGAAGCTCAATCGCCATATTGGTTTTGAAAAGAAACGTTCTTTCATTGGCGCCACTGTTTACTCTCTCGGTTTGACAGTTCAGTTGACAGGGCGCGCAGCGCGGCGATGCGCGGCAAATTTTAAATAGGAAAGGAACATGTCATGGATAAGGATTCTTTGCCAGGATTGGCGTGTAGCCGCAACATATTCCCCCCACTTGAAATATACTAAGATTTCACAGAAGAAACTTGAAAAATATGTGCTCGAAACTATTACAAAATAGAACTATTCTAGGTATACTAAATTAAATCGCTTAAGTCTAGACTACCCTATACCTAAATACATCTTAACTATAATAGCTTAGGCATCAATAGGCAAAGGACAAATCTTGACTACTGGTCGCCGAAAAACCTGGCCATTCGCAGAGCGAAGCGTCACTACTCGGACAACGTTATCGCGACCGGGGTGCAGTTGCTCTATTTTAGCTAGTCTCCAGCACAACGTCGGTAACGTAGGTTCAATAACAATAACCAAATCATTTACCTTGAGATTAGGAATACGTTTGAACCATTTGTTCTTTTGTTGGAGAGTATGTAAATAATCACGTTGCCAGATTCGCCAAAAGGTTTGAGTTATCTTTTGGAGTAACTGCCAACGAGAACTCGGTGTTTTAACATCGACCATTGGGGACTCGGGTAACGACACGAGTGGACCATTGGCAAGAAAATGCCCAGGCGTTAATACGTCTGTTTCATTAGGGTCCGGTGAAATCGCGCAAAGTGGACGCGAGTTGAGAATGGCTTCGATTTTTGTTAAAACTGTACTCATTTCTTCATACGGCAGAACTTGAGTACCAACCACTCGCTTGAGGTGGTACTTGGTAGCTTTGATGCCACTTTCAAATATTCCTCCGAAGTGAGGTGCACTCGGTGGATTAAATTTCCACTTGATGCCGCGGGCGGCAAACCCATCCGCTATCTCAGGATAGTGATACCGTAATTCCACTAAGATATCTTTCATTTGTCTATTCGCACCTACAAAATTAGTACCACAATCGCTAATAATCGTTCCGCAAATACCACGACATGAGACCATTCTATCCAAAGCAGCCAAGAAAGCTGCTGAGCTTAGCTCTGTAACGACTTCTAGGTGCACCGCTTTCGTGCTAAGACACACAAATAAGCATACGTACGCCTTGAATGTGTGTGCCTTTCGTCGACGACTCTCTTTTAGAATGAATGGACCACCAAAATCTATTCCGGTGGTGTCAAAACAACGACTAGGTTGTAACCTGGCGGCAGGGAGTTTGCCCATTTCAGGTTGACAAGTAACCGGTTTAACTTTAAAGCATTGTACGCATTTAGAGCATACTGTACGAATGAGTAGACGACCACCAATGATCCAGAATTTCCGTTGAACCAAAGATTGCAAAGTTCTGGGTCCACAGTGCAGATACTTGACATGAAAATGTTCTACAATCAAGCGCGATAAGGCACAAGCCTTAGACAAGAGAAGAGGGTGCATTGCAGAAACCGGTAACCTGGCGTTATCAATTCGTCCCCCCACTCGCAGCATACCTGCACTGTCTAGAAATGGGGACAGTTTTTGAATAGGTTTAGAGCAAATTTGATTTTGAGCGACCTTTTCGAGCTCATCTTTCAAAGAATTACTTTGTGCATATTTTACAAGCAGCATCAAAGAAGAGTCTAGCTCTGTAGTGGAAAGAGAGGAAAGCGCTCGATTCTCTTTCTTGCGTCTTATATTGGAAGAAAAGCGCAATACCCACGCGAGCACTCTTGTCAATTTAGATAATAAAGAATATTTGCCAAGGAGCTGACCTATTAAGTCTTCTTCCGGAGCAACCGTGAGAAGAGTTTGCGCCACTGAAGGTTTCATTTCCGGTAAGACCGTGTCCGGCAACGAAGGCAGTTTAGATGGCCATTCCGATGGTGGTTTTGAAAGCCATGCTGGACCTGACCACCAGAGGGGATGCTCGATAAGTTCAGCACAACTAATACCGCGACTACAGCAGTCCGCTGGATTATCCTTGGTGGATACATAACCCCAGCACTGAATGCCGACCTCATCAGTTACTTGAACCACCCGGTTTGCAACAAACATTTTAAGCAAATGTGGGGGCGTGTGCAACCAAGCCAATGTGGTGGTGCTGTCTGAGTATGCTCGAACCAAGTCAATATGTAATTTGGACTTGAGCAGATTATACATATGGCTCAGAACCCGAGATAGTAACACTGCTGCACACAGCTCGAGTCTGTTCACTGTCGTGGGCTTCAAGGGCGCCACCTTGGACTTACCTATCAACAGTCGAGAGACGGTGGCACTTGGCGTCACAGCGCACAAATATACACAACAACCATAGCCTTTGAGAGAACCGTCACAAAAGCCGACTAAATGAATTTGATTAGTGTTTGTGGGAAGCAGACTACGCGGCAATTTGATTTGTTGAATGTCATGTAGATTTGCAGCTATAATATGCCATCGCTTGGCTAAGTCATGAGGAATGGGTTCGTCCCAATCTAAATTCAGTTTCCACATGTCCTGCAAGAGTGACTTTGCAGAGAAAATCAATGGGGAAATCCAGCCAAGGGCATCGAAGATTCTCGCCGTGACCGAGAGTATTGACCTTTTGGTAAATTTTATGTCAAAATTGTCCGAATAGGAATACGAGAAGTTGTCAGAGGAGGGATCCCACTGGATACCTAGGATCTTGATAAATTCCTGACTTCCTTCGTCGAAGGTCTTAGGAGTTTGACAATGCTCAGGAGGAATATCAGCTAACAATTCGGTATTGTTTGAACTCCATTTTCGAAGTTCGAATTGACCTTGAGCCAACAAAGAAGTCAAATCCTTTTTTAATTGTCTAGCTTCCTCCAAAGAGGAACAGCCAGTAGTGATGTCATCCATAAACGTATCTTCGCGAAGGACTTCGGCGGCACGAGATGCATACTCCGAACCGTGGTCGTCGGCCAACTGACGCAGAGTGCGGATGGCCAAGTAGGGTGAGCTACTGACGCCATATGTTACAGTGGCCAACTCATATTCGACGAGTGGAGCGTTCGGTTGGTCACGCCAAAGGATGTGTTGGTAGGACCTGTCTTCAGGTCGAACGAGAATTTGGCGGTACATTTTACAAATGTCCGCTGTGAAGACAATAGTATGCAGTCGAAACTTAGTGACTAAATCGATAATGTCGATTTGAAGTTTGGGTCCGACATGAACTATGTCATTTAAAGACTTATTGATAGAAGTCTTGCTACTGGCGTCGAAGACAACGCGCAGACGTGTAGTAGAACTATCGGGTCTAATTACACAGTGGTGAGGTATAATATACCTGGCTTCAGTAGACGAAGAGGCTGCTGGTTGCATATGACCAAGGTCTTCGTACTGACGCATAAATTCTGCATATTCAGATTTCAATTCGGCATCACGCTCGAGACGTTTTTCTAAATTTAGGAACCGATTCAAGCTGCAACGACGAGAGTCGCCAAGAAGCTGGGCATCATCCTTCAACATGAGCGGAACAACGTAACGACCATCAGGAGTTCGGTAAGTACCTTCTTTATATTTTTGTTCACAAATATCATCTTCAGGGATCGAGATGGCGGGACGCGGCGGTTCTTCAGTCTCCCAGAACCTCTTAACGATGTCCTCGAGCGCACAAGTGGCAGTAAGGAGTGACGTTACCGGTTGGGATACCGCCCGCGACATAGAGTGGTGCAAGAGCTGACCGCTAATAACCCACCCAAAAACACTTTCGAGAGCGCAAGGGAGGCCCGTACCTGGTGAGTAACGAGCGCCAGTGTAGATTTGATCGAAACACTCAACTCCTAACAAAAGATCCACTGAACTCGATCGATAAAAATTATCATCCGCTAAATCCAGATGAGAAAAATGACCGTGTACCACAGCAGGTAACGGAGATGAAGGCATCGATGTGGTGATATTAGGTAACACCACAAAAGACAATTCGAATGTGGGAGTATCACTTTGACGCGGCATAATCGTGCCAAACGTAACACCCTTGATATCAAGTACCGAACTTTGACCTAAACCGGTAACACTCATTTTGCATTTCTTGATTGGTAGCCCGAGTCGTCGAGCACACGAAGTCGTTATAAAAGAATCCATCGAACAGCTATCAATAAGGGCGCGCGCACACTGATGCGAGCCGTCCGCATGACGCACGCGCACTACCGCGGATCCTAATATTTTCGTACTCGGAACGTTTGAATTTCCCGCGCATGACACGGTCGCAGCGCTCGTGAGCGCCGTGCTTGAATCAGTATTATTTTCTTCCCCTTTTTCATTAGCATGAGATGGCTGGTCTACATGTAACAACGTGTTATGTTTAGATGCACAAAGTGAACAACTATTGCTACTGGGACAACTGTTCGCATCGTGACCCGCTCGCAAACAATTAAAACAAAGTTTCAATTCCAACACTAATTGCCGACGCGGCTGAACACGTAACGATTGGAATTTTGCACATCGATAGATCGAATGTGAAGATTGACAACACGGGCAAATTGGTTTTCGTTCATCTTTGTTTTGATACCTATTATTGTTTTGCGACATGGATGCAACTAAAGTTGTCTTTGTTTGCGTCGTGAAATTATTTTTCCTATTATTATTACGAATTTGTCTATTAGGCGGATTAGAAGTAGAAACAGACCCGGTTTGACTAACTTCTAATATTTTAACGTAACCTTGCAAGTATTTTATTAACTCGTCAAATGTGGGTATCTCGCTCACATTCTGCAACTCGAATCGTTGGCGAGTCTCGCTGTCCAGTGCACGCGAAGCGATATAAAACAATAAAAAATCACTAAGGTTGTGAATCGACAGTGACCGTAACGCATTTACATTTTCGTATAATGTATTCAATAAGCTTGTTAGATTATCGAGTGATGGTTTATTTATTTGACTAGCAGTCACCAACTTGTCAACATACGCGGTAGCCAGAACACGCTTATTGTCGTACCTATCTAGCAGAGCATCGTAAACAATACTATAATTCGCGGCCGTGACAGGTAATCCCTTCGCTATCGTTGCAGCGAAACCGCATAAGCGTGAGTTTAGATATTGAAACTTTTCCGCATCGGATAGCGTAGCATTGTGATGGATCAAAGCCACATAACTATCTTTAAAACTTTGCCAGTTTCCAATGCTTCCATCGAATTTTGGAATTTCCAGTTTAGGTAATTTAACGTGTGGACTCTGAGTCTCTTTCACTGGACCAACAGCATTACAACTGCTACCCGCACCCGATAACATTGAATCCGCGAATTCGACAACGGAAAAATACAGCTCGTCAAACGCTAGTAAAGTTGCATTATCAATAACGGATTTCGGACGCAAAGTTATTTCCAACTTATTTATACGGTCGTTGACCTCGACGAAATTTTCTTTTATTTTTTCGACCGATTTGTATCTAGTGCGAAACGACGTTAGTTTAGATTTATCAGTGGTAGCAACTTTAGACAAATCGAACAATATTTGAATGCATGAAAATTCATATTCACGCCTTTTAATTAGAGATTGCAATTCGGCTTCCATCTTCTCTGTCATTATTGAATCTATTTAATAACAATTAACAGATAATAAGATCAGACAAAACGGAAACTAACTAAATACAAAGTTGCGTAAGCTATTATAATGTATTACTTGTTAACAAGTAAGTATTCACAATTATTAATGCTTGAACTACCTATTTGTGTCACCTACCTCCTATCTGCAAATGCACACAAGTAGGTATAATTACATAATTAAACGAACTTACCTGAAGTGAAGTTCTATTGTAATTATACGAAGGGCTTAGTCCGAGATATCTTCTATATTCACTTTGTAGTTTCACAATCCTCGCATTGTGCGTGCCGCGAATATTTAGAGGAAGCGAAAAGCTTCGTGTCCAAAACGTAAATAAGGCAGCCCGCCGGCAACACTATATCTGTAACTCATTCTTTTCAGAGCATTAGTATATAGGACTATGATTTCCAACCTGACTCTAGGGACATTATAATCTGTGATTATGAAAAGGGCGGGTGGGAGATTGATATCTCGGACTAAGCCCTTCGTATAATTACAATAGAACTTCACTTCAGGTAAGTTCGTTTAATTATGTAATTATACTCAAGCTTAGTCCGAGATATCTTCTATATTCACTTTGTAGATGTTTAGAGAATTGATGGAAATCATAAAAAATATGGTAAGTATGGTATTCAATCAAAAACAGGATTGAATAATAATCAATTTAATGTGAATTATCATATCAATTTAACAAAAAGGTACCTAATTTCAGGGTACTAGAGTACTAATTAAAAACTTAAACCTTAATGTTACAAATGGCTCTTGTAAAGGTATAACTATCATTTTCTGTATTTAAGGGTCTATTATAGTGATTGGCAAAAACACTAGATCCTGGTGACCAACCAGCAGCTTTAAATATACAATCTAATGTTACTCCTTCTCTACACGCCAGAGACGTGGACGCATGGCGCGTGGAGTGAGGGGTAAACTTCTTGACATCAATACCACACTCAGCCATAACTTGCCTTATCCAGCGACTAATTGTTTGGTTACTGGCACAGTTATATGGTTTTTTATAACATATAAGTAGCTTATCTGAGTTAATTGTGTCTACTTTTCTGAGTGCCCTAGTCTGGTCTATATAATGTCTAAGTGCCGATACGGGGCAAATTTCCAGATTCGTATCAAAGGAAGGAAGCTTTATTACGACTTGATCCTTACATGGAGTCGTTGTTTTTAAAAGGTCGGTAATAGTTATTTTTACACCACTGTCCGTGAACTCTATGTTGCTCAATCGGATAACTGACAATGTTTGAATACGTTGAGCAGATGTGAGAGCTAGCAAAATTACCAATTTCTTGGTAATTTTTTCTAAATTAAGGCTGCTGTTTGGTGACCAATTTTTAATATAATTCAGGACAACCGACGGATCCCATGTGTCGTTATACTTAGGTCTAGACGGTTTCAACTTGAAAACTCCCTTGAAAAATCTCTTAATTTGTATATCTGTTCCTAAACTTGTATCTATGATAAGAGACAGCGCTGAACGACATGTATTAAGAGTAGCATACGAAGCGCCTTGTGATAAAATTTCTGTGAGGAATTTTAAAACTTTAGGTATTGACAACTCATTATATATTTTCTCCGTTGCAAAATGACCACCATTTTTTAAGTGCTGTTGTATATTGTTTAATAGTGTTTTGTGATAGGGAAGCTACCATGACTTCTATTGTTTCATCAGGAGTTAGTTTCTTCCGGAATGCTTCCCTGATAAGATGCAGGCTCCCAGGGAAAGACTTTTGTACAGGGGGTGTAGTGTTCTGAAAGGTGATATTAACAAATCTTTTGATGGTTTGAACTGTAACACTTCAGAAGTTGCCAATTCGGCTATAAAGGGATACCAAGGTTGTGAGGTC
This sequence comes from Anorthoa munda, assembly GCA_945859665.1. Classification (NCBI taxonomy): domain Eukaryota; kingdom Metazoa; phylum Arthropoda; class Insecta; order Lepidoptera; family Noctuidae; genus Anorthoa; species Anorthoa munda. The sequence continues at coordinate 6,826,170 of OX243913.1, read as the reverse complement.
CATAGAGGGAAAACTATGATACCTGTTGCCTTATCACTAATAATTTTTTGTATACATTTTGGAATTAACGAGAATGGAGGAAAAGCATAAAATAAGTTGAATGTAGACCAGTCTACAGTAAAAGCATCAATATTCTCTGCATATGGATCTCTATGCCACGATATATATCTATGGCATTTTTTATTTGCTCTGGTTGCAAACAAATCCATGTCAGGTTCTCCAAGTGACTTGGTAATATTTAGAAAAGTTTTGTTGCCCAATTCCCATTCTGAGTCTATATTTTTTATTCTCGATTCTTGGTCAGCTTCTTTATTTTCTTTTGACTTAATATAAGAGGCGAACAACCATATTCTACGGACCTCACACCACTGCCATATGCTCCTAGCTAGAGAATTAAGTTTTGGAAATTGTATACCCCCCATTCTATTTATGTATGCAATTGCAGTGGTATTATCTATTCTCAACAATATCTGACAAGCGTGTAAATCTTTGGCAAAACATTGCAAACCCAGAAAAGCAGCTAAAAGTTCCAGGAAGTTAATATGGTTTTCCTTATCTTTCAAAGTCCAAAATCCATTTGCAACTTTACCATTGCAGTATGTTCCCCAGCCTGTCCTTGATGCATCTGAATTTATTTCCAAAGAAAAATTGTATTGTCTTATTAGATTTTTTGATATTCTAATTTGATCATGCCACCATTTTAAATCATTTTTACAATCATCATTGATATTCATAATTGCATCAAAGTCATTGTTTGTTGCACATAAAGCCTTATATTTATGCTGTTCAAATGTTTTAGTGTACAAAAAGCCATAAGACACAGCTGGGCAACATGCTACAAGGGTGCCAATAAGTTTTGCAAATTCTCTTATTGGACATTGATCCATTTTTATATATTTCTTAATCAATAAAGAAATTGCTTCCCTTTTCTTAGAAGTCACTGACAATGACATTTCTTTTGTGTTTACTATGAAACCTAAAAATTCTGCAATCTTGGTAGGGACTGTGATACTCTTTTCCATATTTATAATAAAGCCTAGGCATTCCAATAAACTTATAGTCATCTGACTGTTATCTAGACACTCCTGGTAAGAATTACCAATACATATAATGTCATCGAGATATACAACTGATTTATAACCTTTTCTTCGAAGAAAATTTATGACTGGCTTTAGTAACTTAGTGAATGTGAAAGGAGCAGTACTTAGACCAAATGGCAAGCATTTGAACTCATACATTGTATTCTGAAACCAAAACCTTAGATATTTTCTATCTTCACCCATTGGGACCAAGAAATATGATTCTTTTAGGTCAATGGTACACATAAAATTATTTTTTGAAATCAATTTACAGAGTGTTCTCATATCTTCAATTTTAAAATGTTCTGGAGAAATAAATCTATTCAAACATTTTAAAATTAAAATAAATCTAACTGCCCCATTTGATTTGGGTACAGTAAAAATCTTTGAAAAGTATTGTCCTTTTACTGCTACACATTTTGTAAGTACTCCAAGTTGTAAAAGTCTATTAATTTCTTTCAATATTATAAAATTGTCTGATGCAGAAAAATTTGAATTTTTTGGAATATATTCTTGGTGAGGAGCCACTAAAAAAGGTATATGAGCCTTTGAGCCAAGATAAGACAACTTTGTCTTGTGTTATCTTCAACCAGCAAGAATAAAAGTACTTTAGTCTACCAGCAAAAGTATTTACCTCTAAGATTGTCGAACAGGCGCCTTGGCTGGAGGACGTTGTGGGGGTCTCGGCTTGTAGTGCTGTGTCTGTTGGTGATATCTGCCCCCCCCCCCTGTTTGAACTGAGTCATACTCGCACGAGGAGGGCCCCTGAAGTTTCCCTGTTTCCTGGGATAATTTTGAGACTGATTTGGTCGATAAGATGAGGTATTTTTTCGATTGGGGTTGTTTTGTTTTAAGATAGTGCCAGCTGATTTTTTAATTGCAGTGGCAGATTTGACATTGTCATTAAATTTTTCTCCAAAAAGGAATTCATCACGTTCTTGGTTTTCAACTGTCTTTCCTATATTTTTATCAAGATTCGGAATTACAAGCTTCTTTCTGGTGACTGTGTCTTGATGATGGAGGTCTGTCAATAAGCGTGTGACATCACTTATGGTTGAAATCAGATTGATTTTGTCAACATCACCTATGATCAGTTTGTCTGTAGCAGACAACAAGGCCGCTATCGCAACACCAATCTGTTGTTGGTGTTCTTGGACTCGTTTGTCTCGGGCTTTCATAGCTTCATTTAAAAGTCCTTCCAGCTCCTTGTTAAGCTTTGGTGCATCTAGAAGCTTGATGTTAGTGGGTATTAAATATTTCTTTAAAAGTTCATCTCTGCTTTCTTGTTTAAGGCCTTTAGTAATAATACCCTCAACCCGTTTTACCAGTTCCATATGAATTTCTGGCCCATATTCCCTTTCTGTTGATAGAGTCTGGCCCAGAGCCCTTATTATGGAATCATCCAACACTTCAGCCAAAGAGTCTAAATCTTTTGTGTTGTCTACACATTCAGCACCTAGAAAAAGACCAAACCATGTTTGATTTAGTTACACAGCTACCAGCTGTATGTACTAAGGTACTACGAGTGTACATAATGCCAACAGCTACCAGCTGTATGTACTAAGGTGCTACGAGTAGGTATACATAAAGCCACCCCGTGGCAGTTTAGACCTCCCTTTACCGAAAAAGCTCAGAACAGCCAGCGGCAGTGAGTCATGAAAGAACAGCGTTCTATTGTAACAACATTGTACACGGCGGGACTTCCCCGTGGTGATCTCACTCCACCGGAGTGCCTGTATGACACGTACCACGTATCATAGAAAACAGGGACGATCACTAGATAGGTAGGTTATTTCTTGTAGGAAAACTTGCCTGTAAGCTCTGTGACGGGTATTTCATTATCACCAGCATCACTTTCTGCCTCGCATGACGATACTGGTGTTGGCGATGAAATCCCTGGTGATGGTGAACGATGTTTACTCAACTTGTTCTTATTTTTCTTTAATTTCTTTTCCAACTTCTTAATCTTCCTTTGGTACCTTTCTTCTTTACACTCACACTTCCTTTTCGGCATTTTTAGCGTTAGAAAACTTTAAAAACAGAATTAAAACTTTATTCTGACAAGCACGCGCGGCGCGAAAAATATGAATGAGTTACAGATATAGTGTTGCCGGCGGGCTGCCTTATTTACGTTTTGGACACGAAGCTTTTCGCTTCCTCTAAATATTCGCGGCACGCACAATGCGAGGATTGTGAAACTACAAAGTGAATATAGAAGATATCTCGGACTAAGCTTGAGTATAATGTATTTTATCGTAACAAACAAAATGTTACAGCTAATTCAAAGTTTAAGTTTGGTCACTATAATTACGCACTTACTGAATAGGACGTAATCAGTAAATAAAACCTAACAAATCTATACCTAATTTAGATTCGAGCACACATTAATTAAATCCACTGTTCGACAACTACGTTGCAAAATCAGCCTGTTCCTTACAAAAGGTAACTAGAATTTTGGACAACTATAGGATTGGAACCGATTAGATGATTTGAAGTTTGATGCGGACTAGTTCTTAGGTTAGATATTATGTAGGTAGAATTGTTTTACTCGAACGTTCGCTCGGGTGGACCGCGCTACGACTGTAGGTAGGTATGCTGGTTCGAACAACGAGCGACGACACGAATAACGATACAATAATTACAAGATTATGAGTTTTGAAACAATGCAAGTAAACAATATTGGCTATTTGATGTTTTAAAAGTAACAAAATAGCATTGATTGTTTGAACTAGGAATATGACGATTATTATTATCTACCGACAAGTAAACTCTTGTTGATTTAGACTTGTAAGTAATTACTTAGTAAAAATGAGGACTTGGTCCTCACAGGAGGCACCATGTATGTTGGATACTCGCGAAGAAAGGCTGATTCTGCAACGTAGACATCGCGCAACGTAAATTTGACTACGCTCAATGAGCGAGGGAACCGTCGGGCCACCACCAGGATAAAGAATGGATGATCAGAAGGACTCACCACGCCCCGCATGAAGAAATGTCCGCCGGCGATAAAGTCTGTGTTAATCTATCCTTTTCACGAGGGTCTTCACTAGAATCACACACAAAAAAAAACACTCGCGCGCGCGCTAGGAAGAAGCTCAATCGCCATATTGGTTTTGAAAAGAAACGTTCTTTCATTGGCGCCACTGTTTACTCTCTCGGTTTGACAGTTCAGTTGACAGGGCGCGCAGCGCGGCGATGCGCGGCAAATTTTAAATAGGAAAGGAACATGTCATGGATAAGGATTCTTTGCCAGGATTGGCGTGTAGCCGCAACACCATAGTTAATCAAACCTTAGCTATCTTCCACAGTTGGTTTGCTGTCAACGGTCTTAAGGTTAATGCCAGTAAAACCAATGTAATGCTTTTTCGTTCCACTTCTAATAATAAAGATAGCATTAACTGCGTCATAAATGGAGAAACAGTGAAGGTGGTCCAGGTGGTTAAGTTTCTGGGGGTTCATATAGATAGCCAGTTAAAGTGGAAACAAGAGCTAACATACCTAGAGAAAGCAATCAGCTCTGCATGTTACGTACTTAGAAGTCTAAGAAATGAGGTAACCATAAAACATTTAAAAATGGTCTATTACGCATTAGTAGAGTCAAAACTGAGATACAGCATACTTTTCTGGGGAGGAAGTTATGATTACAACACTCAAAAAGCTTTTGTGATTCAGAAAAGAGCCATCAGAACCATAGTAAGAATTCAACAGCAAGAATCATGCAAGCCTCATTTTAATGACTTAAATATATTGACAGTCCCAAGCTTGTACATTTTGGTCCTACTTAGTCACTTATCGAAATATATCTTTGAATATGAGACTGAAGACGAAAGGCAAAAAAGGGAGAGTACAAGAAGAAAAGATCTCCAGACGAAGCAAGTACCTCACCTGAACGTTGTAAAGCATAGCGCCTACCACAAGTCAATAAAAATGTTCAATAAACTGCCGACAGAAATAAAAAGTCTAGTCTATACAAGTAAGTTTCAGAATAAGCTTAAATAGTTCTTGTTAAACAAGTGTCTATATTCTCTTGATGAATTTTAAATCATTGACATGAAATGGAAATTATATTGTAGGTATTTTATTAATTGACATATGACATTAATTCTTTTTTTTTTGTATTATTCTTATTATTATTCAGATTTTAATTTAATTTCGATAATTGTTATGATTTAAGTATGGATTGCATGCATGATGTTTCTTATTTAGTTATAGAAATTCAGACATGATGTAAAAATCGTTATTGAATAAATGAATTGAATTGAATTGAATACTTTCACCACCCATTTTTTCGACACAGATTAAATTATTTAAGCTAGCTTAAGATAACAAGCGTTCCGTTTGTTGTTTTTCATTAACGGTGATGTTTTACGATATGTTAATCAATTATTCTGCGCAATTTTGCCCAACTATGTTAGGATCGGCTTCCAATTAAACAACAGTTACAACTGAACACAAGTATTTTATACGAAGCGATTGTCTATGTGAGCTCCACAACTCAGTAACTGGGTAACACGATATCCTTTGACAACATCGGTGTCAGATTTTCTGGCTCACATCATCATCATCAGCCTATTAATGTTCCCACTGCTGGGACACAGGCCTCCTCTCTGTGAGAGGGAATGGGCCGTAATCCGTCACGCAGGCCCTGTGAGGGTTGGTGGATGTCACATGTCTTCTAGGTTTTGGTTCTAGGACATGTCGGTTTCCTCACAATGTTTTCCTTCACCATTTTGAGAGCAGTGGTGATGAAATAATTTACACAAGTAAAGCGCCTACAACTTGTAAGTCGCGGTGGAAATCACTGGGCCACCACTGCTCTCGATTTTCTGGCTTGGCCCTACAATAATAATAATTGTCAATATTGGCACATGTACGTCATTTATGTTAATAGTTCATTATCTGTGAGAGTGCGGGCGTTGGATTTCTTTCAGCCCTTGTTTGAGTCATTGTTTTCAATACTATATACACAAATAGCTTTCTCGGGTAAACATTTACTAATAGAATAATACGAGCAACAATACGCGGAAAACATAATAGAAAGGGATTAAGTTTCACAGCAAAGTAAACAAAACACAGTTCAAGGAATCCGTTTTATTAACAACATAAACCACAGAGGAAACAACATAGCGAAAAAAACTGTTTTTATACTCGATAATATTTTTACCCGCGCCATTCGCAACAGCTCGAATAGCTAACTCGACAAAAGCACTGCGGCTGAAATAAATTCCTGCTATAAATTGAATTGCTGAATTGTGCAGCTTGAAATGCTGCTTGTGAATAACTTCAATTGAAATAAGAATACGCGAAGGCGACTCCATTTTTCTTGCGATAAACGAGTTTCCTAACAATCGATATGAACAACCATTGGGTGTACGTTTTTTAAAAGGTGCCGAGACTGGAAAACTAAACTGTTTCCGTATTTTTGGCCAATGGCATTTGTAATGGAAGTTATTTTTCATGAACTAGGTATATACCAAATGGCTTTATATTTTGTTTGTGACAGACTTTGTTATCAGATCAGGAAATAATTTCAGAACTGAAAAACAAGTTTAAGTCCTTATAATATTTGTTTAAATTTATTTAAAACACAAATACGAATCCCATTTCGTCGTAACTGCATTTATAAAATGAACAGGACTTATAGCCACCAACACATCCTCTCGAAAGAATGCACGTAATCAGGCATATAAACGCCAACGATCCTTACCTCGCAAATGGAGCTTGAAAAGCAATTACGTAAATGTAATTACCAAATATCAGCTCATTACTAAAGACCCAATTAGTTTCACTTGCCTGTCAGGAACGTTATGTCACGTGTTGTTTTCGGTGAAAATGGCTAGTGGAGGCACTATCAAAACATAACTACAAAACAGTACAAAAAACTATATGAAAGCAAAACTTAATAAAAAACACACAAAATATAAATAGCATTGAAAACTTGCAAAATGGCGCTGACATAATACTTTAAAAAACTTATTACTATACTAGTTTATTCCCATGTCTTCACTCCCGTGTCCCATCCTAGAGGAATTGTACAGCTTATGGGATAAAAAGTAGCCTAATGAGACTCAGTAACAAGATTATTCGTAATTGAATTAGTAGATTCATATAGAGATATATCTAAATTAGACAGTTAAGTAAACGTTATAGCGAATACAACAAAATTAATGCCACTTACCCGTCAGTAGCGGTATGTGTTCGTTTCGGCGAAATATGGCTAGTTGAGGCATTATGAAAACAAAACTTTATAAATTTACATAGAAAAGTCAATTATTGACATAATATACACAGTAATAAGTAAAAATGGCATCCTGTTCAGTGCAGGGAAGAGACATTAACATACTGAAAGTTCCTACAAAACGTTACACAAAGGAACATCACATCAGATGACGTGTAAAATATCGCAGATGATTTACATGCAGCCACCTAATAACGTGGGAGAGACATCATTTATCATTCACACAATACTTCACAAGTCCCCACTGCCGACGCTATGTTGGTCTTTTGTGTTTACAAGTAGGTACTGTGAAACCTGGAAGGGCTTTTCTCACTTTTAACCGAGTTCAAAAAAGGCCATGGGTTATTAAGAATTTATTTTGGTAGGAATATACATTATTTTATCTACTAGATCTATTTGTCTAATACCTAGGAATAATTTTACCCCTATATAAAAAGTAATTTTCTCAACTAAATTCAATCAAATTGACAGGTATAGCTTAATATTTACTGACATCCATCATTGATTTTTTCCGTTTTCATGGCAGCAACGTAAGTGGCGGCAAGATTTCTGAAGCATTATATTTGATTGTCTGTTTGACAGACTCTCCATTACGTATTACTTAATCAACCCTCCACCCGTCGTTGCGCTAAAACTGCGACGCGTACAGTCGCGTGGGGTCTTCTGAGACCCCAAGAATAGATATTTATTAAAATACATTATAATCTACATTTTATGTATTTGTAGCTGCATCAACGCTGCCACATAAGAACTATCTGTAAATAATCTTGCATCGCGCAAGCTACAGTATACTACAGTCCAACATCAACCGTTGAGCTATTGCTCGGACCCGATATATCACGTCTGGTCGATGGATCCTCCCTTTTCAATGGAGTTTGGCGGGACTCCCTGTTCCGCATCCCTCCAAATAATATTTCGTCGGATTCTATTTGGGTAGCTAGCTATTCTTTAAGGAAGATATTGCAAATCAGTCATTTATTTATACTATCTTTAAATTAACAGAGATAAAAATAGTATATTTTTACTTTTTCAACTTAAAAATCACTTTTTAATAGGAAAAAGGCCTTTATTAAATGATTATTTGAAATCATGAATCACTAAAGAGTAAAGTAAAGATAGAAATCAGCAAAAATAAAACAAAAAGGACATGTACTTTCATTATTTATAAATGATTTATTTGACGGAATTGGTGCTATAACAAAACCGTCTCAGACTCTACAGCTAAAAACAATCACCAGTTTACCTGATTATGGGACCAAACTGAAAACAACCGTGTTATTTATTCTGGTAGCATCTTTTATTTTACGGCATTTAATTAGTGTTTTGAAGGTGGACTTGCTTTGCACCTTTCGGGTAAAATTATAGCGTGGAATTACCCAAGCAGCATTATGATGCTTGTAAGCATTATTGTATCAGTATTTATAAGATTATGCAAGGTTTTGTTTACGTAGGCTCTTGGGGGTTGCGGTTCCAAGGAGGTAGGCGTTTCGTAATTAATTAAGTAGACTTTGTATATGAGTATGTAATGTCTATAAACTTATTTATACCTACCATGTCTGTGCTTACATAAATATTTACGCAGATATAATCGATGCGACAACCCTCTTGTATAAAAATTACAGAGAATTAAAAGAACAAAATAAATGAAAATGTGATTCTTATTCTTATTCTATAGAATCGATGCGACAACCCTCTTGTATAAAAATTACAGAGAATTTAAAGAACAAAATAAATGAAAATGTGATTCTTATTCTTTATTGCACACGAAACATAAATAAAGAAACAAATACAATGTACAGGTTATGTACAAAGGCGAATTTAACCCATAATTGGGTTCTCTAACAAAGAACCTCAGTTGTTTAAGGCAATTTGCTTATGAGGATAGTGCATCTAAATGCACACCAACATTCCAAGTTCAAAATCGTTTAATATTTATTTAAAATTATTACATACTAAATAAACTCAATAGATACGTGTACAACACCCAATGTTATAAACATAATACATAACTAAAATCTTACATTTGTAAATACATTTTTATGTGTCATGTTCATAGGAAATGCTCCTTTATTCTTCTCTTGAAACCTCCAACGAAACGCTATCCCGTATAGAGTTTGGCAGAGTATTCTAGAGGTGGACAGCACGAACAGTAAATGATCCACCGTAACGACTTGAGGAGTGGGGTCGAAATCGACGGAGAAGAGATGATGAGCAACGCCAAGGTTTTCTCTCGGAACAAGATACTCAAGGCACTCTCGAAGATACGAAGGAGGGTTAGGATTGTGAAGAACAGAAAGGAGTAAAGAAAGAGTGTGGATATCACGGCGCTGTCGAATAGGCAGCCACTTCAACCGCCTTCGAAATGCCGACACATGGCATGACACAGGACAATATGTAATGTCACATATTTGTCCTGTCCCACCCAGAGCCAACGCTTTTCATCATTATGGGCAATGAGACGATTATTTTAATTGAAATTGTTTTTGTGTTTAATTAAAATTGTTATATTCTTACTTCTAAGATAATCTCGAATGCCAGCTGAAAGACGCCACCAATTCCATTCGTAATTAGAGACTAAAGTTTTTGTAGGCAAAACTTTCCTAACTGACTATTGTTCATAAATTTCATTGAAACAGTAATTTTTCTAAGAAAATTTCAAGAGCAAATCGGTCGAATTGCATCGCATTACGTCTATTTTCGCTTAACAGTCTAATATAAATCGAATCGTGGCGGGCCATCAAGAAGGTCGCTAAATCTGATGCACTTGGTGGAAGTTATATTTGTTTAATCTCAGGTTTGATACCACAAAAAATATTCTTCTTCCGAGGCAGTCGGTTAAAAAGTAACATCGGAGCGATGTCCTCATCCTAATTGATATCAATCAGCACTTACTTTACAATAAAGTGATTTGCCACTATCGAAATAAGTAGCCTTCATCGTACAACTGTATCTATTTTGCAACTGGAAATACCAAACGAAAAGTTTAAAGTATATTGTAGATAGCAGTACACAAGTAAAATAAAACCGAAGCAAAGTCAAACCTTTTGAATGTAATCCTTTGTGTTTTGGTTTAGAGTTCAAAGTAAACAGAAAGTAGGAATTTATAGTGAAGGACCGATTTAAACGTCGATGCGACATTAAATGCCGATGGAAAAGTTAAAGTTAACTTAGAAGAAAGTACCTACCACATTAATACAATATTAAATTAAATACAATATTAAAAATATCTAATAAATTTAAAATTTGTAAAATTATTGAATCATTTACCAAACGGTGCCAGTAATTTTTCACATCGGTACCTAATACACAAAGCAAAAGACACAAATTACCCAGAGTCGCCAAAATATTTAGCAAAGTTTTTGACTGTAGCCAAAATCGGCATGTGATAAAGTCTATAAACTACCTAAATTACATTATTTAGTCTATCACCAATCATATAAGTAGGTTTGTATTTTTACCCTACTACGGCGAAGCCAAAAGGAGAGTTATGACTTTTTATCGTTACACCTATCGCTGCAAGGATGCAATGGTATCGACCGTATTGTTGGCCATGCTCGATCAAGCATAACATCTCACCTGGACGCATAGATTATACTCCTGCATTCCAATTACGTAACATAATACACACAGCAATAAACATAGTCAACGATTAAATTTTCAGATTCAATCACAGATTCTATCACAGCAAGGAATACCTATGTAGGTTTATACATAGGAGGTAGGTTTGAACGGATCTACAAATAGTAGGTATTAACTGTGTGTGTGCGTAAAAGATTCGTTTTTCTTGTTTTAATTTTTACGCGTCACATAGACGTATCTTGGCACACATTTTAATAAACGGATATTATTTCATCTTTATTTTCGTAAACGCAATATGTATTCCAAGATACAGGAGATATTCCTATTACACATCATTGTGAATTAAACTTAAATTTAATGTGTGTGTGTGTGTTAGAGGGGGGGCGTACTATAGGTGCACCTCGCCGAACCCTTCGGGGAATACAGTATTATGTGTGTTAGATTCAATGTCGTAATCACCTTATCGTAATGCCATATTCTGATCGTACAAAAACCTTGCCATGAATATGTTGCCATTGGTATAAGCGCCCTTACAATTGGATTCAAAGCGGTTCCAAGTGTGCTATATCGTTTATCGATGCCATTTTTACACACGCATGTCAGACATGGTACGTCGTTTACCGTAGACCGATTATTAATAGAAGATGCCATACAGCAAACTGGGACCGTACTATGAAGTGCCACAGCCATCTTGATTCCGCTGCTTTTTTTTTAGGGGCCTTACCTTAAAGGAAAAAACAGAACCCTTATAGGATCACTTTGTTGTCCGTCGTGTCAGACATAACGCGTGGAGGTATCGAGTTGAAATTAATACCGTATACTCAAGTTTGGTTGCAAATGTGTAAAAACTAACTTCTAGATGAACGCAATCAAGAGATAAAGCCGTTAATGACGCATATTTTACACTCGCAAGGGAATCAAAATCTACAGGGTACTTCCCGTTGACCAAAAATCATGAAATTTTGCAAGAAGCCAATGTCTTATAAAAAATAAAAAATAAAAATTTGTACCTACATCAAAAAAAGAAGATTATTAACTTATTTGCAGTTGGTAAACTAAACGCGACTTATGTCGATGTATGGGGACTACAGTTTTCCAACGGTAAAGTTAATTTTGTCCCTCAATTCTGTTTATCTTATCGGTAGAGCAATGTTCGTTGTCCTCATAGTTTATGAACTTCAGTAATGTTGTCTAATTATTTTGGTGAATGTAGCTGTTTGTTCGGAACCCTTAGTGTGCGAGTCCGACTCGTACTTGGCCAGCTTTTTATTTCAACTTTTGGTTATTTATGCTTTTTTTCGAATTACTTTAAAAAAATTAAGTGGTATATATTTTTCTGATCACCTCTTAAAACCCTTCATTTTGGTACCCCACACTGATGGGTTTGGAAGAAAAGTAAAATTGGGGCCCCACAATATGGCGCCCAAACTCCGTCATTTCTTTTTTTTTGATTTTAATGTAGCCAGTGACACTCGCATGGTTAAGACGAATCGATTGACTACAAACAGTCGAACATAGAACTTTTTCCTTATTGGGAAATCGGTTAAAAATCAATCAATCTGTTTTCCTTTTTTCCAAATCAGTTGGGGTAGCTTCTAGCCTAACTGGATGCAGCTGGGTAACAGTATTTTCCATGGAGCTGACTGCCTCTATCTATTTTTCTGAGTGGCTTTCTGACCTCGACAACCCAGTTTTTAGGTAACATGATATTCCTTGGTGAGAATGTTTGTCTGACTTTCTGGCTTCTTCTTCGTAACGATCGTCAAAGATCAACAAATGACTGGAAATATGTTTACTCAACCACGGATCGAACTCAGCAAGCATTGCTTAACCTTGAACTTGTACGCCAAATATTACTTAGCCACGAGCCCTTAATAATAAAACACGAATGTTAAGTACAATAAGTAAATACCTAAGCTGGTTGTTCGTTCACTCATTCTTATTTACTTACACTAAGAAATTCTTTATGTATCAAAAGCAAGTGATAGTTTTCGCTTTGTAGTGTTTTGTTTTGGAACTCGGTTAGTATGTTTGTTAAAAAGTTTTTTCCAATATTATGCTAACAGAACATATAAAACATACAGTATAGTGACAAATACCGTAGTCGGTGAATAAGCTAAGAAACAGGTTAACCTTTGAGTAAGAATCCTTATAAATTTACTAGCCTCACGAAAATACCGTCCACAACTTATTGTTTTTCACACACAGCTTTTTAACACATGTTCCAAAGACTAGTAGTACAGTGCTCACTGTTCTAAGGAAGCAATAAATCCTGACCATCTTCCACGCTGTAGTTTAAATGATTCTCTTTGCTTTCTCACACGTTTTCCAACGATTTATTTTTACGTTTATGTGTTACGTTTTTAAAAAGATACTTACTCTAGGAATTTTGAACCAATATTTGATTAATGGTCGGTAATCAGTTACATAATATACACCGTTAAATTTTAGTCGTTTCAATCCCGTGGAGGGTCGATCCGGTACATGAAAAATATCGATTTGTAAAGCTATTCATATTCATTTTCAAAGTGGCTTCGTTCCCGTGGACCATCTTACAGGAACTGCCCATTTTCAACTGACTTCAAAAAGGAGGAGGTTCTCAATTCGACTATATTTTTTATGTTTGTTACGTGATTACGCCGCCAATTATGAACCGATTTTGTTGATTCTTTTTTATTTGAAAGATCTTCAAGGTTAAGTCTGAAGGTTGGACCGTGCGTCCTGAAGGATCACCCATCCTCCAGGCCATTTCAACATACCGGGTTTTCTCCGTGCCTAGGAAAGCACGTTAAGCCGTTGGTCCCGGCTGTCATTTGAAGATCTTTGACAGTCGTTAGGGGTAGTCAGAAGCCTGAAATCTGACACCAGTCTTGCCAAGGGGTATCGTGTAACCCAGTTACTGGGTTGTGGAGGTCAGATAGGCAGTCGCTCCATGTAAAACACTGGTACTCAGCTGAATCCGGTAAGATTGGAAGCCGACCCCAACAATAATTGGGAAAAAGGCTAGGCAGATGATCCACTCGTGTGGCCCCATTTGAAGTTTTAATTTTATTGAAGTCTGTTTTATTTTTGTGTGTAATAAGTTTTATGCAGGATAAAAACAAGCGGATGTCACTAAACAACAGTTTTGCTTTCTATGGGTGATGACATCAGTATGTCCAGAAATTACCTTTTTCAAGTATATAAACAAGCATTTCTACCTTTTTATGACATGATATATTTTGATTAAAATTGCACCTACTACAGTTTGTATCAACTATAGCATTATCCAATGAAAAACTGGTACAAATTATCTACTATGTACCTTCGTCTGTACTTAAGTGAAGTATTAAATAAATATATCAGAAATCCTATTCCCAAATAGATGCTTTGAATTTGAATCTTACTTTGTTCGCATGTTGTTCAGAACTTGTAAAGGAGTTAATACTGACCATTCAGTACAAGACCATAGAACTGATATCTATTTACCATTTAAGAACTGAAATAAGGAAAGAATTTATCTGTTTGTCGTCGCACACCAGTGAAATCGTTATTTATTTTGTGTTAATTGAAATATATTTTTATTAGGATGCAAAAACTCTGGAAAACCATTTGTGATTCATTCACACTGTAACGTATAAGACATTGTACCGCGTCCAATAAATTCTCGGATCAACAGTATTTCGCTAGAATGAAATTGTATTCCCTATCATTGCGCAGTATCTCTGCCGTGTCAACGCTCTCACCATTCTATGAAAATAATTTATGAATACGTTCGAACATAGCTACGTATTTAATTGTAGGTAATAAAATTCAACGATGAAGATAATCACCCCAACTTGTCAAACAAACTAGCATGGCAAAGCGTTTAAAAATTTTGCGTCGCTCAAAATGAGGCGAGCAATTTTCGTTCGGATGATTCGCTTATTTTACGTCGCGTAAACAGAAGAGAATGTGACTACACACGGCGACTCACTCTGAGCTGCATAAATTATACTCAACTACGCTCATCTGCCTACACCCACCCCACCTGCATATACATGCGAAAGTAAGAAAAAAACACTAACATTAATATCCTGAGCTCAGTCCACCTATCCAGTTGAGTGAATTATTCATACGAAGACGCACATTGAGTTGCAAATAACGGCCAAACGCACGGCCTATCGACGTGAATTAGTGCGGAGGGAGATAAGTGGCCGTAATGTTTAATAATAAATGGATTTATGGCCTCTAACCTCAAGTGGCGTTTATATGCGCTGCTGGTGCTTGTTGCTGGCTGTTTGGCAATTTACGATGATGATTATTACATAATTTCGTTTTATTAATTAGGTACAAACAGGGAGCTGCGCTTGTGTTTAAGCGTTGTTTTTCAGCTATAATAAATTTTGATGCAAATCTCCTTTGTCTCGTATCTAAAACGGCCCGTCTGCTGCAAAGACTGCTAAGCTGCAAAGACAAAAATGATTATTTTGTTCCACAATATAATCTAGCATTTTCATTGGCCAGTGAGTAAAATGTCACTACAGAATGGTTTTCTTTACTTACTGAAGATCCGTGTTAGAAGTGGTCAGTGAAAAGTAGGTACCCACGCATAGGACTTTAATCTTATAGTAAAGTTCAAAACTTTTGACTTTTTAGATACGATCACTAAAAAAATATTCTAACAATTTTTTTGAAACCAACAGCACCATTGCTGAAACGTAGTAACAGATTCTTATTTTGAGTAATTTTTTTCTTCAATGGAATTTTCAATCGTATCCACTGATTGCACCAACCCGCACTGAGCCCGCGTGGTTAATTACGGTCTATTCCCTATCACAGGGAGGAGGCCTGTGTCCCAGCAGTGGGAACATTAAAAAAGGCTAATGATGATAATGATGATATACTGAAATTTTCCGAATTAATGAAGACGAATTCAACGCAGTCGATCCAGAATTAGCAGGCAAGCAAGATAAGTGGGCGTAACGTTTGAATAATAAATGAATTTATGGGCACTAAGCTCAAGTGGAATTTACATGTACGACGTTTCGCCAGTTGCCGCCATTTTGAGCGCCATTAATGTGTGACGCCGATAACCACTGCATTGTCAATTAGCTTAGCGAGTGTTATTTATATAAAGGAGGGTATTTTGACAGATGCTGAAATTATTTACTTAATTTAAATAATTATATGAACAGCTTTGACATTAGTAAACGATTTTTGTCACAGTAAGCAATTTGTTACATTTTACTACTTGTTTCTGTCAGTGACTCCGCCTGTATGAAGTACGGGAACAATACCAAGGAAACGTACTACAGGGATAAAACAAAGAAACAATCAATCATAAAGACTTTCACTTAAGTAGGTTAAGATTAAATGAGGATGAATACCTACACAAGTGTCATTTAAACAGGGTGGATTTTTGAGATGAAGTAAGCAAGAAACCTAAACCATTGTACAAGTAGTTCTAGAAAAACTTTCTTAGAAGATTTTTCTTAACTTACAGCCCTGATTCAAAAATCCAACCTGTATTTTACGGCTCTCAAAATACAACAGAAATGTGCGTGTCTCGTATTTATTCTGACATCATATTTGAATTGACATCCTAAGCTCACTATCACCCCGTTTCCTGCCGTAACCTGCTTTTGACGAATGAGCAAAGTATCGAAGTGCGCGCTTAGTTCCGGAGACCTTCAATCTATAAACTCTAGCTAAAAGATATAAGTTGTTTATTCCAGAATTTTATATGACCCTTACTTCAGATATGCTGTTGTTCAGCGTGTATTTTGAGGCATTTTAGCCTCTACATTTATGGGAACTTAATTTGAATTTATTTATTTGCATTAAATAAATTATACAAAACAAATGGTCATGAAACTCTGGTGCCTGTGGTAAGTAAAGAGAATCTGTAATACAGGAAACCAGAATTCCACCCCTAAGCAATAGAAAACTTATTATCAATTTGTGATAGCAATGATAATCAATCAATATTTGAATATTAATCATGATTATCAGGCAAAAAAATTAAAATAAAAACACAAGAGAAAATAAAAATCAAAGAAAAATTAAGTACAGAACAGAAACAGTAGGTGTGATATGGAGTTTATGTGTATGTGTGCAAGTGTGCAGGTAAGTGTGATATGTGAATGGTGTGCCTGTGGGTTTAAATGGGCTAAGCCACCTTGTTTAAGATTGCTTGAGAAGCCAAAAAAAAAATTAAAAAAAATTTGTTTACGCCACAAAAATATATGTACAGGACAAACTCCCTAGAACTCTATACAATTTGAGGTTGCCATGACAACGTGGTTTACTAACACGGCAATCCTGCCGTCGCACAGCAAGAAATCTGTAGCTCTGTCTAACATCTGCCAACTTACAACTACACCGCACGATGGAAAGCGTATGAATTTCTGTACAGATTTCGATAAATCTATAGTTATTAACACTTTCAAGAGACGGGGATAGTAGCAAGTGATGCCAAAAGAAGACTGGAACGTCTACTGGTCTAACACAGTGAATTGTAGAACTATATTCAGTATAGACAGTGGCCTACGATTTGGAGACAATCAACTGATCAACCATTTCCCAAACCACTACGAACTAGTACGTAAAGATTTACTCTTAAAAACATAAATAGGTACAGAAAAGAATTGGAAAAAGATTGTAATTCCCTTGCGGAAAAAAACTAAAGTGAAACTCATCACTCGCTATTTGTATTTAGATTTCATTCCCGTAACGTTCGTGCTACCTTCCGACTACAGCATGTTTGTCGAAGAGTACCGAAAATATCCTCAAACAACCTGGATTTTGAAGCCTTGCGGCAAATCCCAAGGCATGGGTATTTTCCTTATAAACTGTCGAAACTGAAAAAATGGTCCCGAGAATCTAAGAAATACTTACAGCATCATCTCACGAGTAAAGATACTTATGTCATATCTCGCTATATAGATAATGTGCTTTTAATCGGAGGGAAGAAATTCGATTTAAGGATTTACGTCCTCGTTACGTGGTTCCGCCCTTTAAAAGCTTACATGTTTCGGAATGGATTTTGTAGATTTTGCACAATGAAATACGACACGAGCGTCGCTGAGCTCGATAACATGTATATGCGCCTAACGAACATCAGCGTACAAAAACACGGCAGCGACTACAACAGTGAGCACGGGGGGAAGCTGGGCATACATAATTTAAAGCTCTATTTGGAAGGGACCCGGCGTCAGGCAGTGACCAACTGACTATTTGAGAGCATACAATGGTTAGTCGTGCACTCGTTAAAGTCGGTGGCGCACGTTATGTCGAATGACCGCCATTGCTTCGAGTGTTACGGTTACGACATAATCATAGACGATAACTTAAAGCCGTGGCTTAAAGAGATGAACGCCTCCCCATCGATGACGGCCCCGACGGTTAACGACAGGATACTCAAGTACAAAGTCCTGGATAATCTTTTATCGGTAGTGCTGCCTCCAGGCGGGATCCCCGACTCACGCTGTGGAACAAAATGCCTACCGCTGAGGCTTTAGAGGATTTTCAAATTCTCATCGACGAAGACTCTATGTATAAGTGGGAGATAGATCAACGTGAAAGACTTGCCCGCAAAAACTGAAACATAAGTCATATACTGTGTTATCTTTGTGTTATAGACATTCTAATTGGATTGTAAATTAAATATAATATTTCAAATTGGTTTGATTTTTTATTTGAGAACTAATAAAACAAATTAAAAAAAATGGTTCTATGTTCTGACACGATGGTACTTGTTATAGCGCGAATTGGCGTCTTCCTTTTCTATGAGTTCCTCATCAATGAGCCGTTCGAAGTTACCAAGCGCTTCAGCGGAGGGGATCTTGTTCCACCTCGCGTCAGGAATGCCATCAGGCGGTACAACCACAGACACAATATTATCTATTAATTTGAATTTCAATATTCTATCACTATGAGTCGTTGATTGTAGAGACGGTGACGCATTCACCTCTACAAGCCAAGGCTTGAGAGTGTTATCTATTATTATATCGTATCCGTAACATTCAAAGGAGTGGCGATCGTTAGCCATAACAGGTGCGACAGCTTTCAAAGAGTGAACAATAAGCCACTGCATTTTTGCAAACAATCTATTGGTTACAGAGCGCCCCCTCGTACCTTCCAAATACAAGCGGAAATTCTGGATACTCATTTTCCCTCCGTGCATACTATTGTAATCTCCGCCGTGCTTCTGCACGCTGACGTTAGTCAGATGCACGTACATATTATCGAGTTCAGCAACGCTCCTATCATATTTCACTGTACAGAATCTACAAAAGCCATGCTGAAATAAATACGCTTTCAGAGGTCGGAATGACGTCACTAGTACATATAGTCGCAGGTCGAATTTCTTTCCGCCAATAAGAAGCGGGTTTTCGATGTAACGCGATATCACGTAACATTCTTTACTGGTCAATTGGGCATGAAATGGAGAATTCGCTTCGCGGGACCATTTCTTAAGTTTCGATAGTCTATTTATAAGAAATATTCCTGCCCCCTGTGACTTGCCGCATGGTTTCATAATCCATGTGCTCTGAGGGGACTTTCTGTATTCTTCAACAAACATGTTGTAGTCGGCAGGCAGTACGTACGTCACCGGTATAAAATCTAAGTGTACATAGCGATAAATCACTTGTCCGTTGGGTAAGGTTACTTCTGTTTTTTCAGCCAAAGGATTACCCTCTCTCTCTAGCTCCTTTCTATACCTCTTGATGTTTTTTACTAATAAATCTTTACGTGACAGTTCGTAATGGTTTGGAAAGTGATTTATCAATTGGTTGTCGTTCATTCGGTAGCCGCTCTCAGTGCTGAAAATGTTTCGACAATTTGCTGTGAAGGACCAGTAGAAGTTCCAATCCTCGTCAGTCCCGACTTGCGTCCATCCGCGACGCGCAAAGTTGCTCATTATAACTGACTTCTCCAAGTCGGTACAATAAGACAAGTCACTTTCGATTTTTCCACAACTGGTGGTGTCATTTTTCCGTAAACTGCAGTAGATACTTTTTTCCCTTCTGACATTACTATTTTTTTGGATTATAAATTAAAGATATTAGTACAACTGTAAAAATATAGTCACAACAAAAATAAAATAAAATAAAATTTCCGGCAAAGGTTTGTCACCTGTGTATGTCACTGTCAATTTTGCTTTTATTTTTTTAACGTAGCTTTTACTAGCACGTACATATTTTTAAAAAGAGTATGTACATAGGACATACTGTTTTGTGGTTGGGGTAGAGTAATTAATTTTCAGCGTTGGTGTCATAGATATGGCGTAGCAAAAAAAATCTAAATCTATGGTTGGTGTTAATAATCTGACGCAAAGTGGGCCATGCTTTACAACAAATGAAAAAAATATCAAAATAGATTGATGAGCAGTCAATCAAATATTTTTGTAGTGAGCTCGCGCGGTACTCCCCTCACGACAAGATAAAAAGAATAAAAGCCGGCATCCGATTTTAGAGGCGACTTCAATTCCCCAAAGAAATCTCGCTCAATATTTTCTCTTCTCTTGTTTGTTTGAATCATTTTCTAAACCATGCCGCGATAATCTGCCTTTTCATCTCCTAGATGTGAACTTTTTGTTAGGTTACAAAGATAGCGGAATTATTTATGTTTGGGGGAACTAAAACTGAAGGTTGTGTAACATATTTGGTACAAATGATATAATATTTAGATCCTATCTGAACCCAGAGTCGACGATATGAAAATACCTGTTTTTTTCCTTTTGCAGAATAAGCTTGGGTAAACAAAGGGAAACAGCGATATGGTCTGTATGCTATTGTTTACGTCCTATTTGTTTATCTTGTTCTGAAATATTTTGCCGTGATAGGCCCCTGGTTGGGATATTGGGCGGCTATTCGATAGCGCTACGCAATATGCAAAGTTTTGGTCTTAGCGTAAACCAATGTTTTAGCTGGCAACATACGGGTAAAGCAAATATAAAAAATATATTTGACAAGCTTTTTATTTTATATGTTTACTCATTTGAATACATTTCTAAATTCTATACGGTGTGAAATAAATAGATCAATATTTATTTGAGAATTACTGAATTCTTAAGCTCTTCAGAAAAAGGACACCTTTGTTGAAATGATAGTAGGTCATACAACTTTGTCCTAACAATTTTTAACCGACTTCAAAAAAAGGAGGAGGTTCTCAATTCGTCGAAATATTTTTTTTTTTGTTTGTTCCCCGATTACTGTAAGACGCCTGGACCGATTTGGAAAATTCTTCTTTCGTTTGAAAGGGTATACTTTCCAGTTGGTCCCATAGTCGTCAGGTCAGGATCTGATCATGGGATCTTGGAGAAATCGAGGGAACTCCTCAAATATTATAGGCATACATATAGCGATTTTGGTATTTTTATCAACAATGCAATCATCTGCACTCAGAAAGTAACATTTGGTGAAGAAGACCACAGATGGCCAATAGATTTTCTTAATGCTAAGTATGTCATGGGTTATAAGATATATCGAATAGTTTAACGACTATAATGAAGCAAATACTTATAAATACATAGTGCTGATGAAAATGGTACAATCGAACTGATCTGATGATGAAGCCGGCAGGTAGGCACTGGTACTCCGAAATAAAACAACGTATTCTAGTCGTGTATGGGCTTATTGGAATCGTCAAGAGATGCACTTTGGCTATATATGAATTTTATGGCAATTGATAAAGTACCTATCCAAACTAAAAAGTGATAAATAAAAAGCTTTTTAACAAAAAAACAAACCGACTTCCAAAAAAACACTGCGAAACGAAAACTAATTTTCTTATCCGAAGTCGGTGTCGAAACACGGAAAACAATAGGTACCAAAGACACCGACTTCGGAAAAGAAAGTTATTTTTCGTATTGCAGTGTTTTTTTGGAAGTTGGTTTGTTTTTTTGTTATTATTTTCTTTTATGGCTTTCTCTTTCACATGTGTTTTCTATAACTCATGTTTGGAAATAGTTTTAGAAATGGTGAGCTACCTTTGGGTCGACAAAGGCTCTGTATTTAAGTACCTATCATCCATCATGGCAGCCGACACTCAATCTCTGCTCACGCCGCAAGGGAGTGATGATGATGCTTTTTTATTTCTTTGTTATGTTTTCCACCAAAATATGAAAAGGGAAACATAAGAAATTTTTCAAGAATCGCAGCTATGGGGATTGTTATATTTTACCTGTATGCTTGTATAGTTTAGGAAAATATATAGTACATATACAAAGGTTATATACTTTTTATTGTTACACCTTTTCTAAAGCATAATAAATATACACACAGAACTATAGGAACTATAAAAGTAAGTATAATTATATTTTATATCTAAATGTTACTTATAATAAACTTCTTAACATTTTGTGTAAATTACTAATATTTTTGCAGATAATATAATGTAAAGATTTCTTGTTATTGTTGGATATTATTGTTATCTAAATAGGAAATGAAACCAGATGGGATCGAGTTCAAAGCAAACTTTAGAACTTCTTAGATCCGAACTAAGCTTATCGTAAGCATTACTATAATAGAACATTGTCGATACTTAGTAATCGATACTTTCTGTTAAGAACAGGATCAATCATCAACCTGCATACCTAAAATATTATTACCCTTCTTCTAAGGCAGTCGGATAAAAAAGTTAAGATGCCATAACATCACCATACTAGAACTATTCAAACAAAAAAAAACAATTGCCTTCGTTCCATTTTCAAACTATCTCGTATTCTCGTGGCGTGGGTATTATTTTTCTCACTTGCCACACTGTCCCCATGTCACACGAACGCAATCAAAAGATCAGCATCAGAGGGCCTGACAGTTCTGTAACGAAGGAGAACCTCCTTATAAATCTTCCTTATGTAAATGTTCAGCCAATTTTGTATATTTGTATTCACATTCAGTTTTTATAAAACTACTGGGAGACATGAAAATGTGTGAATTTGTTTCGCGTATCGTGTGGAGTTTTAAATTTATTTTGTTGCCTTTATTCATAATAATAACGATGTTGATTGCCGTGGCATTTTATTTAAACTGTCAGAAAAAGGTTACTGCATGGAATTACTAAGTACTTAGGTGTATTTTTAAGTTTAATGCGCGATAATAGAGATAAACTGACCTAGTTAAGAGGGACCCTTGCGGCTATTACCTACCCGTTCTTATTATAATATGTATTTTATTCTAAACCTTATTTTAATTATTCCTTTTATAGTGATCGGTATTCAGTGCCAACTTAATTATGATGGACACCTCTTTAATCTATTCCGAAGCCCGACTTCGTAAACAAAATGGACTTGGAAACTGTCTTCAAATGCAAATTTAAGTTTGAAGTGCTTCCTAAATGTTACCAAACTTTGATGGAAAAAAACATCTCAATAGTCCACTGACGACCCCTACTTTTTAAAAGTATTTATATATAAATTTAGCAAGGATTTATTTTCATACTTTTATTACTTTCCAAATCTTGTATAACGCTGATTTTTCGTTCTAATATTTAGGTAAGTGAGGAGAAACCTGTCTTACAACTAAAACCAAAGACTAAAATAAAATCGAAGGTGATAAACTGGCAACTCAATAATTTGTATAATGTAGGTACCTACTTGTTTTAAGAAACCCATATATTTTAAAATTCAAATTCAAATTAAATTTATTGCATCCATAATGTACATACAAGTGATAAATATAGGTTACAGAAACAATAAGACATAACATCACACCCATACTCCCCGAAGGGTTAGACAGAAGTGCACCTATAGTATCTATAGTATCTAGGTACGCCCGCATTTTATAATATTAGTATAGACATAACATCACACCCATACTCCCCGAAGGGTTAGACAGAAGTGCACCTATAGTATCTATAGTATCTAGGTACGCCCGCATTTTATAATATTAGTATAGACATAACATCACACCCATACTCCCCGAAGCGTTAGACAGAAGTGCACCTATAGTATCTATAGTATCTAGGTACGCCCGCATTTTATAATATTAGTATAGACATAACATCACACCCATACTCCCCGAAGGGTTAGACAGAAGTGCACCTATAGTATCTATAGTATCTAGGTACGCCCGCATTTTATAATATTAGTATAGACATAACATCACACCCATACTCCCCGAAGGGTTAGACAGAAGTGCACCTATAGTATCTATAGTATCTAGGTACGCCCGCATTTTATAATATTAGTATAGACATAACATCACACCCATACTCCCCGAAGGGTTAGACAGAAGTGCACCTATAGTATCTAGGTACGCCCGCGTTTCGCCAGTTATGTTAAGTAATGTGTAATAGAGCCTTTTTACATCAATGAGGCACAAATCCAGTCTCCGAGCTGCTCTTGAGATATTTCAGATGAAAAAACCCAATAACACTTTGCCCGACACGGGCATCAACTCCAGGAGCTCATGCTCAGTAGTAGCCCTTGCGACCACCACCTAGTGTCTAACGAGGCAGTTCATACTAACTACATGGTACAAAGGCCTTTTGCAAAAAGGTACCATGGTGGACTCCTGAACTAGTCAAAATACGTCAGGAAACACGACAGGCCTTTAATGATGCAAAAGCCAGGAAGGATTTTTCTGGCTATCATAGCATGCTAACGAGGTATAATACGGCGGTACGCAAGGCCAAAAGAACCAATTGGCGACAGCATTGCACCTCCATCGAAACTCTGCCAAGTGGAATGAGGTTGTGCAAAGCAATGTCCATAACTAAGACAAACCCACTATCATCTGTAAAGGATGAGAATGGGTGTCTCACGGAAACTGGACAGGACACTCTGGGCGTGATGTTTAGGACCCACTTCCCGGAATGTATACTGCGCAATAGCGATGAAGAGGAACCAGTCGCGAGGGACGAGCTAACAAGGCACACGTCCAAAAGTAACTGGCTCACGGCAAAGGAAGTGGTAGATGAAAATAAACTGAAGCTGGCCATAGCGGGCTTCCAGCCTCTCAAATCCCCTGGTCCGGATGGCATCTACCCAATACTATTGCAGGAAGGGGCATCTGTTTTGATACCCCATCTAAGTAAGCTCTACAGAGCCTGCATAGCCTTTGGGTACGTACCCAAGGCATGGAGGGAGGTCAAAGTCACCTTTATACCGAAGGTGGGTAGACCGACTTATGAAGAAGCTAAGGCTTACAGGCCCATCAGTCTATCATCCTTTCTCTTAAAAACTCTGGAGAAACTGGTAGACAGGTATCTAAGAGAGGGACCACTGAAAGTATTCCCTCTACATAAACTACAGTGCACCTACAGCCCTGGCAAATCTACTGAAACGGCATTGCACTATGTTGCGAGTCGAGCTGAGGTTGCGCTAGAGGGACAAGAGATCTGTGTCGGGGTTTTCCTCGACATAGAGGGAGCCTTTGACAAAACAACATTTGAGTCCATACGCATTGCTGCAAAGGAACATGGCATCAACGATGCCACGTGCAACTGGATCGACCATATGCTGAGAAGCAGAATAGTCAGATCGGAACTGATGGGAGACAGACTTAGTGCAAAAACAACAAGAGGTTGCCCGCAAGGCGGGGTGCTGTCACCATTATTGTGGTGCTTGGTAGTAGACTCGCTACTTACCAAACTCAATACCGGACCATTCTACACAGTAGGCTATGCAGATGACATAGCAATAATGGTCAATGGTAAATTCCCGAACATAGTGTCTGGATTATTACAACAGGCATTGAGGATGACAGAGGAATGGTGTACAAAGAACCACCTCTCTATCAACCCAAGCAAAGCAGTCATTATTCCATTCACGAGGAAGAGACAACTAGAAAACCTAGGAGAGCTCTCCCTCAATGGAATAAAGCTGCCCTGGTCCACCGAAGTTAAATATCTGGGTGTAACGCTTGATAAAGAACTCAGGTGGAAAACTCATGTGGAAAATATAACGACAAAGGCCTTATGAGTGTTCGGCATGTGTCGTTCCACCTACGGTAAAACTTGGGGGCTAAAGCCCAAAGTGATACGATGGCTGTACCGGACAATGATAATACCTATTATCACATACGGAAGCATAGTGTGGTGGCCTAGAACAAAGCTTGCTTCGTGCAAAGCGCCACTCACCAGGTTACAAAGAACAGTGTGTCTCGGCATCACGGGTGCTTTCAGGACAACACCAACGACAGCGATTGAGAGATACCTCAATATCCCTCCTCTGCATATGATGGTTGAATTCGAGGCAAGGAAGGCATTACATCGTCTTGCTATTGCTGGACTATGGGATGCCTCCTAGCCAAAGACTAACCATACAAAGTTTGATGAGAATGAAGGCCTGGATCGGGTAACAAGCATGTTATCCGATAAAATGCAACCTATATTTGTGTTTCAAAGGTCTTTTAAGGTCCAAATCCCTACAATAGAGGACTGGAAGAAGGGACTCGATCCACCAGAACAAAACAGTCTGGTGTGGTACACTGATGGATCCAAAATGAAATCAGGTACAGGAGCGGGCATATACGCAAAAGGTTACAAATGTAGCAAAAGCTTAGGGAAGATGGCAACTGTATTCCAAGCGGAAACATTTGCCATAATAACCTGTGCTCAAGGGAATATAGATAGAGGAACCAGAGGTAAATCCATATATATTCTTAGTGACAGTCAGGCTGCAATTAAAGCCATGGCATCCTACAAAGTGGACTCCAGGCTTATTCTGGATGCTATCCAGGCCCTAAACAGGCTTGGGAAGAACAACAGGGTAAGACTGATGTGGGTCCCTGGACACAAAGGAATCCATGGTAACGAAGTGGCTGATGCACTGGCAAGAGAGGGCTCAGCAAATGACTTTGTGGGTCCAGAACCATGTGTAGGCATTTCGACGTGTCTCGTAAAACCCGCATTTAGGGAGTTTGCAGATCACAGACAACGAACTTATTGGCTGTCTAATACCGGTCTGCAACACTCCAAGAAATTCCTAGGCTCTACGTTCAGAGCCCGGGAATGCATTTGGAACATGAGCAGGGGGCAAATCCGCTACCTGCTAGGGGCCTTTACTGGGCACTTTGGAACCAACGACATGCTCATGAAGATGGGTCTAACCGCGACACCAATGTGCAGGTTGTGTGGGGAACATACGGAACGCATGGAGCACCTTCTGTGCACATGCGATGCACTGGCTGGTAAGCGAATGAGTCTACTAGGGGTTGGATATCCAAAACCAGAAGACTATAGGCTCATATCTCCTAGTCTCGTTGTAAAACTCATGAAAACAGTTTTCAACGAGATTGGGGATGAGTAAGTTATCTAGGGGACCACAATAGATCCCAATGGGTCGAAGTTTCCGAGATATTTCTCGGCCCCTCCATAAGATAAGATAAGATAACTACATGGTAGTTAGATGTGCGGAATATATTAAGAAAATGCTTCCTAGAAATGTTCCTGTGAAAAACATCGTTAGTCTTACAAATAAAATAGTTAACTTCAACATAATTACAACGCAAAAAGAATCTGAACCTCATGTAATACCTACGTTAACGAACCAAAACTTACATAAAAGGACTTCTATTCAGTTTTCTCCCAGGTAAGCTTTCACGTCTCATTCATTACGAAATCTACGAAAAGTCTCGTATAATTTCAAATCCTTGACCTCAGCGAAATAATAAATATATTTCCACCTTTTTTTTCTTACATTTAGAGTTCCGTACCAAAGTGGTTAAAAGAAAAAATATGGTGAAAGATTGTCTATCTATCTGATAGAGCTGCTTATTTTAGGAACAGCTAATGCTTACAGCTGGAAATAAAAAATAGTTATTTATGAATAAATAAGCATTATTTGTCCACTCCTCAGATCAAATAAAAAGTCAAAATGGAAGGTTGCAAACATCAAGGTGAAGCCGCTTAAAACTACTCCTCGCCGTATAAATAGACAATTACACGCGCACACGTACAACAAAACTACCCCTTAGCTTGTTAGTCGAACTTTATTATTTGATCTGGTAGCTCGAATGACGAGCTAAGGCGTAATTTCGTTGTACGTGAGTGCGTATAATAGTGTATTTGTACGGAAAGGCGTAGTTTGAAACGGCGTCACTTTGTTTTTGCAACGTTCCATCTTGACTTTTTATTTGATTTGAGGTCCACTCACATTAAAAATAATAAACCACCAACCCCGCCTTTCGCAAATCGAGAAATTTTAACTGAATAATAAATTTGATGGAGGTTTCCGTCAGTACATATAAATTACAGGGCAAATAGATCGATGTCTCCAACTAGTACAGTTGTTTAGTATATAATCAACAAAACTTTGGAACCTTAATTTTGCAGTCACGAATAAAATTGTTTTTTTTATAAAGTATACTCTTATTACGATGCGGATACCCTCGGTGGCCGAGTCCGACTCGGTCTTTGCCGGGTATGTTTTTTTTCTAAAGATGGAGTGGGATGAAAGTCTTTACAAATTGGGGCAATGTCTAATGGATCGTGGGAACAGTCGAGGGTCCTCATGATTGCGAGGCAGCGGATGGAGTGTTGTTTCATTCGCTTGTCTGCACTTTCACCCATGCAAATAAAAGGCACGAGACGCGTTTTTATGTTTAACATATATTTTTTATTAAGTCACGCTTTTTCCCTTTATGTAATGTGACGTTCTGACAGTCTGTTTGCTTCTTCCAGATTCATGCACCGATACATACATCGTTACGCATTATTTTGTTTTTATTATTCAAATGTATGCTTAGTTTCAATGAGAAATGTGTTTATTAATTGCTTGCTATACTGCTGTAGCTTAATCCACTAATTCCAGTGTCACAAACATTTCAGTGGTTTTTCGATTGTGTGTTTTTGGTAGACTCGTCATACGAAATATGTGCAATACCACATAATCTGACACGTTTGCAAGTATTAAAGGAGCTTGGACCCTAAATTCATTCGTTATACGAATGGTTGTATCCAACATTGGAACACTGCCCAATAAATGCCGATAAGCTCTTCCCAGTATCGCACAACATACCCAAGACAGATAAGCTGTCCGTGACAAGTGTATTCTTCCCCTCGGTAGAAAATATCGCACATTTTATGTCGATACAGCCATATAAGTATGATAACTAAATTACATTCTGTACTCGTATATTAAATCAAAGAAAACCCCGTGATTAATGGGTGGAGGACAGAAACGTGACACTTATGCTAAGTAAAACGGCGATATACTGGGAATCCATTACACATTAAGACAATTTAAATCAACCCGTTTCAAAAGGAACTATTTTTGTCTCACTTTGTGTCCAGGAATATGCCGTACCCCCTTTGTGTTGATTGCAGTGTAAATTATAGATTTATACGTGATACAACGGAGTTGAATGACTTTATTAGTACGGCTTTATCGAGTCAGTTTTTGTTCTTAGGATGTCTTCGATAGGACGGATCAGGGCAGCGGTGATGATAATATTTTTAGGCATGGCAGAGTCTTTGACCATGAAAATAATAAAATCTAAAAATAAATTGAAAGTATAATTTGAGGAATGATTTAGCTTTTTTATGTTTTATAAAATATGTTTCCACTCAGAAAATTATAAACTTCAAATTATGAAAATCGAGAACATTAGATGGATACAAATTACCAATCAAACTGAATCCCCGCCGTGGAAAATCCCAAAACTATCAAAACATTAACGCAAATGAAGATACCAATTAATTGAATCATGTAAATATTATAATATTAATACATACCCAAAGGCCAAAGCGATCACGGCAGGCAAACATCGGCAGACTTTGAGCGATCCCAATTAGCGGTGCGACTCGTTACCAAATCGAATCGAGTAAAATATTGATCATTTACCAATCCAGTCCTTGCGGAAATAGATATCTACGACTCTATAATTGACACCCTTCGAATACTGTGTTTTGGTTTATTTTTACGTCCCCTAATTGGTTTACGCGTATTGATTTCACATCACACATCACATCATCAGCCTATTAATGTTCCCACTGCTGGGACACAGGCCTCCTCTCTGTGAGAGGGAATGGGCCGTAATCCACCACGCGGGCCCAGTGCGTGTTGGTGGATGTCACATGTCTTCGAAGTTTTGGTTCGAGGACATGCCGGTTTCCTCACGATGTTTTCCTTCACCGTTTTGAGAGCAGTGGTGATGAAATAACTTACAAAAAGTAAAGCGCCTGCTTGGGCTCGAACCCACGACCTACAACTTGTAAGTCGCGGCCGATACCACTGGGCCACCACTGCTCTAATTCATTGATTGCATTGCATTGATTGATTTCAGCCTATTTCCAATCGGATTTTCGCCTATTCTGAAATCTGAATTGTAATTTTATAACACTATTGTGACAACTAATTAAACTTGTTAAAATAAATGTCTATTAATTTCATGTAAGATTGTTAAATAAGGCTATATTTATTTTATCTGAATAAGAATCCATCTATTATGAATATACAGGAGCCTGATTTTTCAATGTTTCGGTCCCAAAATCACTCCATTCGTCTCTTTAAAATATGTCAATGGAACCTACACACATAATGTGGGGCGTCTAAGTAGCACCTTAAAGTTAAAAGCTTTTACGATGCTCTAAAAGAACAAGAAATCTGTCATTACTTTTACATTTCTGCATGCAGTTTCCAAAGGGGGGAAAGTAAGTAAGTACCTCAGTATGCATCATTTTAGCACCTCGCGCCTCACTGACGTAAAACAAAGACAAACCGGGTGCATATTCACGTATGTACATTATTCTAGTTTACGGGTTTTACGAAATGGCTGATTTAGAACTCCACGTGATCTGAAATGGTTAACTGGCTCGTACGGTGGAATTGGATAGTTTAAATCGGTAACTATTAGAACATCAATTAGTTTTTCTCGACTTGAAGCTATCAAGCCAGATGGCTAGCATTCGATTTTTATTGCGAACTAATCTTATTTTTATAGAAAGACACATCAGCAGTTTTTTTCGAGATTTGGCATTTTTGTGTTATCTTTTGCAGCTTAATAAAATATCTTTTCACGAAATTTTATTATGATGGGTGAAGTCAGTCATTTAAATAAGACATATATATACCTACCGGATACCTTAAGAAAAACAGCGAAACATAAACGAATTCCAATTTTATTGATGTTGCGGACGGAAGAAAATAAAACAAAACCGAACCTCTAGCATGTGTCCTTAGAAGGCTAACATATGATGGCCAAGAACGGCAATAGTGCAATCACGTGAGGCATGAACTATTCAAGCGTAACGTAAAACCATCAAGTGTCGAGCGTCACTTCAAAATGATTGACGCTAAGTTAAATATCTGTGCCAGCCGCGCAGAGATACTCAACATTTTGTATTCCTTTTTCAAGGCAGAAAAAATGTTTAAGGACTCGACAATTTGCTACCTTTTATATTTATCGTCGTAAAGTCTAGAGAATTCATGCGTAACTGTGATAAGAACGCGCCCACAAAAGATTTTCATTAAGAAAATTCATCAACACAAACGTAAGCGCGGTCAGTCACACCCGCAATCAGCATTTATGAAAACGCACGGAAGTGTAGTAAAAATAAAACTTTATGTCGCTCCCGTCGAGTTTTATGTCTGTAAACAGGGAATTTGGTAAAGCAGTGTCTAGTGAGTGTATAAGGCCTGGATCGTGCCGGGTAACTCTGTTTGTAAAGTTATTACTGAACGCCAACGAACAGACTCCGGAGTTCGCTCGGGTGAGCGATAAAAGCAATTTTTGCAGATAAATTCGTGCTGTGTTTGAAATTGTTTCGTGAATTTACTCAAGCCCTGTTACTGTTATTGCTGTGGTTTTTTTATGATGTCAAGTATTGTGTTAATTTTTTAAGCTATTGCATAGCTTCTATCGCGGGCCTTGAGCGCGGGGACCGAATCCAGAAATTCCGTAACGAAAAAAAACCTCACGCTCCCCACTCCGACGGGCAAGGAGGTGTGGCTTGAAGGCCGTGCATCGTCTAACGTCGTTTCAGTTCGGCAGTCTTCGACACGGCCTTGTGTGCGATTAGACGCATTGTACGACTCTACGAAACTTGTTTTTGGTGTATAGATAATGCACATGAATGCCGCGCAGAGAAAGTATATATGATATTATATCTATATAAATGTACATCGCGCGAAATTCGATAATCACTTCTTAATATTGTTATTTTTTTATAAATGAATATTGTTTTGGTGTGTCATTACACTATTTATACCTAATTATTTATACCTATTATTTATACCTAGATATTTTCGTTTAATAAACAATATTAACTTTTTTATTTATTTAATAATAGAAAAATTTGTTTTCTTATCGGTCACCACGCTCAAAAAGTGTAACTTGAATTAATATCAAAGAAAAAGCAAAACTGCATGAATAAAAAAAAAAATATAATTGTACAAGTTGATACAAAATGCTATGCAATAGCTTTACCGCGGCAGTCCCCGAGTGCCACACGTCTTTTTTTTTTTCAATTTGTTGTACTTAGCGTCTATATGACGCATCGAACTTTAGGTACAGACAAAAGTTAATAACAAAGTTGAGCAAACAACAATAACAAACTTTTTAATTTACTCCACGTGCAACATTTCTAGCCTCACTTTAATTCTGATATAAACACTCGTGGATATTTACAGATTCAACCATATCTAGACACGCGGCAGCGTGTCAAGCCAAGTTCAAGTTAACAGAATGGCGAGCGGTACCGTGGGTAATATTACATAAACCAGTTGGCGCCACTTTTGACCACCTCATAACTCAAAAACTATAATAAATTTGGCTCATATATTGACACATGTGTGATACATATGTGCTCCAAATTACCAACCACTGAACTAAGAGTATAGTCTATTTTCGTATTTATTATGTATGAGTTGACGTTTTATAGGAAGTTTTATTGAGTTACCTCAACTAAACTGGTTGTCGTCATTTATGAACCGATTCAATTCCAAAAGGTCGTTTAATTTTGAAATTTACAAGTTGTTCTCAAGTTAAAGGAAAACAAAAATTTGCATATCGTTCCGTGAGTCGTAAATGATGACAATAGGAAACGGCTATTGTTGAAGTATTAACTAAAAGAAACAATGGCACAACTCCTTTGCTATAATACAATAATTATATCAAGCCCCCTTATTAGACTATGTCTGAAGACATTTGGGTGGCTTTGGGTGATTTTAATTCTGCTTACCCTTTTACGGATCATTAGCCCAAAATACCAGTAAAAGCAGAATGGAAGGCACCCACGGTATTACCAATATTTCACCGAAACGATTCGACTAGGCGGCGTAATGTAGCCGCGAAGCTCGTTGTTATGGCAACACTACATGTGCTACGAATGCCTACGGCGTAGCGCTTGCTACGCGGCAAATGTAGTAACATGACGTAATTGCCATGCGTTGTGTAGTGAACAACATTCATTATGAACATTTCGTTTTAACTTGATTCATTCAATTTTTTGTTTAGAGCTCGTAATATCATTGCTCGTAGCTCGTAAATGTATTTCGTGGTATTTTAAATGGCCGTAATTAAATTGGGTGGGAAATTTATTGCACTAGCCATTAACCTCGGTTTCACTCATGTGACCGTCTGGCATGAACTGAAATATTTTAGCTCGTAGATTAAAATTCGAGTAAATGTGGGCCTATTCGGTTTTTAGATTTGTTAATGTTTTAATGAATAAATTTTACTTTCCCTTTGGTTTCTTTCTTATATACTTTTGTACATGTAGTTTGAGAATCTTTTCCTTTTTATGAATTCTGTCAACCTTTTTGGGTTTCATGTAACCTCTAGGGTGCAATGGATCAAGGTCTTCATTACCAATTCTTTCTCTGAACTTCCATGTTATAATAAGAGATGCGATGGAGTAGATCATGAATTTGTTATTGAAACACTAGTTGGGAAAATACGTGAGTTCTAAATAAATTGTATTTAATAGTTTACTTATTTTCCCTAAGGCATAGCGAGACGCATATATATTAAAAAATAACACAATATAATTGACCAGTATAATACCCCATGTAACCAGATAACCTGTAAACAGCACAGCCGCAATTTATAATTGCAGCACATTCATAAATTTAACAATTTTCTGCTGCAAAGAGCTCATTAAACCCTCTCCCGGCTCGTGATACTAAGTAGTTCCTAGGGCATATTAAACGTGAACTTTGATAGCAGTTTGAAAGTTCGGAAATGCTATAAGTTAGCTTCAACGACTGGCTCTAAGATTAAGCTTAAGAATGTTCTGGAAAACTATTAAAAGATTTTGGTTATGACTACGAGGTTAACGGCTCGAATTATTATGGTATGCGGGGTTGGAAATTCTTTTGTTCAGTTTGAAGTGTTCAGCTTGCTAGCCGCAAGTGAGCCGAGACAAACCAGCGTTAATCTTTACCTAAAGTGCGGTAGTCCCGAGCGAGTGATCAAGTAATCTCCCGTCACACAAGAATACTCGCTTATAGCCGGGCGAAAAAACTATTGAAACTACACACTCACTATTCACTGCTCGCCAACTCGTTTTTAGATTTTGGCTTTACTCGCTGATCATCAGCGGTGGGACAAGTGCCTAATTTACATAGTTACAAGAACTCGTAACTAAACAATAACAGTAACGCGGGCCGATCTTTATGATTAAGCAATCCTCGCCGAGGCCGATCAAAGCATGGGTTTCAGGGCGGTTACGCACTACACCCGAACCGTGTCCGTGAAATTTCGGTTCTGAAGTAGCCGTAGTACTTCTTGTAAGGAAGCTTACAAAAATTTACGGAGTGCGATTTGACCATATTTGTTTTTAAATTTTTGTGATACGACGAGTAGAATGTAATCGGTTTATAATCAGGAGACTGGGACTCTTAGTCAATACTGCGGCATCCACTGAATGGAGGAAGCACAGGTTCGGTAGATGTGACGACACTTGGGGAGATCTATGTGCAACAGTGGAGCCCTATTTCGGCTAAAATAATAATGCGCCTTGCTGTCATGATTTCTTCGATATCATCATCATCATCATATCAGTCGAAAGACGTCCACTGCTGGACATAGGCCTCCTCCAAGTGTCGCCACATTGACCAGTCCCGTGCGTCTCGCAACCAGCGAATCCCCGCAACCTGGTGGGAGGCCTTCCAACGCAACGTCTTTCGGTTCGCGGTCGCCACTCCAGTACTTTTCTTCGATAAACGATATCTAAATTTTGCTTAGAAAAATAGGTGCCCCTTATAAACCGACTTCAAAAAATGAGGAGGATTCTCGGAACGGAGATATCCCAAGGGAGATATACCATGATAAGGAAACCAGGATCTGTTGATAGCATACCAAATAAATCGAGGTAAATCCTCAAATATTATAGGCATACATATAGCGATTTTGGTATTTTTATCAACAATGCAATCATTTACACTCAGAAATTGGTGAAATGGAACTGATGGAGAAGACCACAGATGGCCACTGGAACTCCTTAATGCTAAGTATGTCACGGGTATAAGATATATCGAATAGCTAACCGACTATGATGACGCAAATACTTATAAATAAATGGTTCTGATGATAATGGTAACATGCAACTGATCTGATGATAAAGCCGGCAGGTAGGCACTGGAACTCCGAAATAAAACATTCGATCCTAGTCGTGTTTGGGCTTATTGGAATTGTCATGAAATTTACTTCGACTATAAATGATTTGCAAGGTATTTGGAGGTACGTACAAAAATAAAAATAGATAAATAAAAAACTTTTTAACAAAAAAAACAAACCGACTAACAAAAGGTACCATAGACAAGTAAGAAGTAAAAAAGATTTTTTTTAGGCAGCGTCATAGCACCCGACTTGCAATATATTTGTAATTCGTAGGCGATGCCTTCACTTGAGTGCAATTTCCGTCAATTCCCCTTCACCATTCCAAACTATCCTAAATTAGTTTACACAAATAAATAACTATGGTCTGAGGCGAGTCAACTAATCTTGATCAGTCATTTAGATTCATGACAGAGCAACATTCTAGAAACCTGATAGTGTAAAGTTAGGTGATCCAAAAACGTTACTTCTTACAGTACGGCAACATTTTCGTTCATCAATTTCACCGCAATGTGATTAATAACTTTGGTGACGAGGCAGTTCGCGGATTTTTCAATCGAAGTTACCTCGCACTCTAAGCTCGGGGCAAAACGAGACATTAAAATATGCAGGAGGCCGTTCCACTGGCATCCCACCGATCGAAAAAAGTCTCTGGCGTTTCCTGGCTACTGTAGCATCCCTAACTTTTTTTCCTGTTTTTTTTTCGACCACTCTCTAGTGTGTGAAAAGTTCTGGCCGGTTTTGTGGCAGTATGTTTTACTAATGTGGTTCAGAGGCTTGGTTGAGCTGAGTTAATTTATTTTCGAGGCAAGCACATCTGAGTTGTAAAAGTTGATTAAGTTTTATATTTTTAATTCATTAATTTTACTTAATAGCCTTATTTTTTTTTACCTTTTTGCACTAAATTCAGTATACACAGAAGTTAACATAATATTCAACAACACTATACACACACTCCACTTACTTATATATTTAATAAGTCTTTACAAAGAAAGGAACCCCTAAACAAAGTCAAACAACAGCTAAATCCTATCAAATATTAAAAATACGTTACAAATTTTAAAGCTTGGCAGCACATGTTATAATTTACCCTGGGTTCCAACTAAGCGTTCCTTTAAGTCGTAGAGTGTACTAGATAAGTAATGTGCACATACCGTTAGCACAAAATACATACATATGTATTATACAGAAGGTTAAATCTATACAACGAGCGAAAACAGGATCATGCACACTAATACGTATATGTTTTATTTTTTATTTTATTTTATTTTATTCGGAAAACTTACAGCTAATTTTAACAATAGTTGGTTATTATAATAAGACCAAGGCCAATTAAAAGTTTTCACTTATAGTAAAAAAAAAACATAAAAACATTACAGACAATAGGTATTACAAACAAATTCACTATAGTATAACTACAAACACTCCACCATCGACAATAACGTATAAAATTAAACTAAGTAGAATACTAAAACAGTCCACCACAATAAGAATAGGTACTTAAAATATATAGGAATTGGGATTCAAATGTTTTTAAAGAAGTTATTGCATAGGGTTCTTTTTAATTTATTTATCCCAGTGTTAAATAGGTCGATGTCAACTTCCCGGCAGGCTGCATCAAAGGCACGACTCGCTCTAACCAGGAACGCGTTTTGCCCATAGGAGGTTCTCACCACCGGTGTATCCAGTAGGTGCGGTCTACGTAAATATGCACCAGGTACACGCAGTCCAATCCTATTCACCAACTCTGGTATATCCGCCGATCCGTTCATTATTTTAAACAGTAACGTCAAATCTGCAATTTTCCTGCGCTCATAGAGAGGAAGAATATGAAACCTTCTGCAGCGAGTGACATAATTGGGTAAATATACTCTTGTTCGGAATTGAATGTACCTTAAAAATTTTCGTTGAATGTTTTCTAATCTATTGATATAAACGTTATATTTGGGGTTCCACACTTGAGAGCCATACTCCAAGTGACTGCGGACAAAAGAACAGTACAGTATTTTAATTGTCTTGATGCTTCTGAACTGTGACGAGATTCTGAGTATAAAACCAAGTGCCTTAGAAGCCTTTTTGACTATGTTGTCTACGTGCGTGTCGAAGATAAGTTTTGAGTCAAAGGTTACTCCTAGATCCCTAATAAGGTTTACTCTGCTTATTGGTGTATCCGAGATTTCATACCCAAAGTGGATCAGTTTCGGTTTGCGAGTGAACGAACACACATAGCATTTTGATACATTTAAATCCAATTTATTGGTTTCGCAGTAATTTTTGAAAGTATCTAAGTCCTCTTGTAGTAAAAGGGCATCTTCGTACGTAGAGACCTGTTTCATGATCTTCATATCATCTGCATAAAGCAATATTTTCGAGTGTACGAAACAGGACGTGACATCATTGATAAAGATGTTAAATAAAAGAGGCCCCAATAATGACCCTTGTGGCACCCCGGAAGGAATGCTCATTGCTCTGGAGGAAAAACTATTAAGGACAATAGTCTGACACCTGTTCTCAATGTAAGACGTAAACCAGCGATACAGATTACCCCGTATACCCATCGAGATGAGTTTTCGAGTTAAAATCGTGATCAATTCGGTCGAAACACTTGCTATAGTCGGCGTATATAACATCGACTTGAGACCTTTTTGACATGGACTCCGCTAGAAAGTCACTACATAAAATTAAGTTAGATGTTGTTGACCGACCCTTCAAGAAACCATGCTGCTGTTCACTAAAATTCTGCTTTAGAGCCGAATAAACCTGCCTATAGACGATCTTCTCTAAGACCTTAGCGAATACGCACAACTTTGAGATCGGTCTGTAGTTCTCAATCTGAGTTTTGGAGCCTTTTTTATGTATCGGTGTTATATACGCCGACTTCCACACTACAGGTACTATACCGGTGTTAAGCGATCGTCTGAACAGAATCGAGAGAGGGATGCATAGGCTTTTAGCACAGTTCGTTACAAATACCGGCGAGATATTGTTGGGTCCAGCGGATTTATTTGGATCGAGTTGTTTCAGTAACTTATATACTTCGCCGTCACATATTTCAACAGAACCGATATCTGATGAGCAGCTCTCAACAGGGTTACCGTCACTGAGCTTGCTTTGTGGAGACCTACCATCAGTACTGGCATTCTGTAAAAAGTTAGAATGAAAGTACTTGCTAAACATATTACAAATTTGAGGAACTCGAGGAAACTTGTCCGTATTGTAAGACTGAGGGGTAAGAATTTGATTGATGTTACAATGAATACAAGCAAAGCACTTCTCTACATTCTTTGAAGTTATGCAATTAGGATGCAGGGCAGGTGTGGGTGCGATCAGGCGGCCACAGAACATCGTTTGTTGTTGTAGGAGGCTGTAGGAGGTATATTCTGGCCAAGATCAAGGTACATGCAATGTTAACTGACAAAACACTGAAAGCTCCTGACAGCTCAATCGCTCGCGCAATCGCGACAGCGGGGGTATCAAACATTTTAATTTTTAGTTTTGCTGTTATCTAATCTTCTAATAATATGAATCTGAAGCCCTAGACAAGTGAGATTCAATCATCGAAACCGTGGCGATAGCAACTGGTATAATGTCAAAAATGTACAGCAATGTCAAACGGTATCGAAATGTCACGTGATCAGTCCCTTACATTTTGGCATTTCGACTGTCGCCATCGCTGACATCTAATGACACTTGTCTAGACTCTGGGATATTTTATGTTCTTACTATCTATCATTTGTAGTAACGCGGTTATTTTTTTTTTTTTTTTTTTTATTATTAATATGCTCGCGCTTGACCGCTTTATATCGATGTACAACAACAAAAACAACATTATATCACGAATTCGTTTTACTATTTTAAAATATTTGTTGTTGAGTAGAGTTTAATATATTCGGCCAGGTTACTGACAAGCAATATACAGCGTGAAGTGGAACGTAACACCCTATTCAATACTAAAACTAAATTAAAATGATGCTCAATTACTATAAATAATGTATGGTTAATACTTTTCTAAATTTCGAGTTGTTGTCAAAAAACGACCAATTGTTTTCCATCTGATGTCAAGTCTGAAATTCGTTAGGGTTGGCAGTGACAAAAAGTTAAATATTCTCTGGCGATACTAATCTTTGTTTTTGATTAATTATTGACGATTTGTGAATTTATTGTATTGATTTCTTATAAACTTGACAAAAACAAATGAAAATTATGACAATTTGTTGGGATTTACAGGTATCATAATAATATTGTAAGAACATTACAATTGGGTTGTTGAATTTAAAAAAAAATACGATTTTTAAAATTTATTTTGAAACTTTACATATCTTAAATTATATTGTCGTTGCAAAAATCTCTTAAATATTTTTTTTCAATTTATTATAAGCAATTGAAAATCGATAAAATTTTAAAAAGAACCACCTGTCTACGAACGGGCCATGATTGGTCGCCATGTTGGTGACGTCATAACGTTCAAGGAATTTCACCATAGTACAGTGTCACGTAAATTGTCTAAAAATATCCGAAAATTAGTGCAAAAATATTATTTATAACAGCAAATTTTATTTAGACATGTGTGATAAAGGATTCATAAAGGCAAATTTCGAAAAGATATCCATCTGATGGACGGTTTGGAAAAATTGAGCATAAGTAAAGTTGTCGTAATGAATATTACGTGATGGTGGACCATGACCGGTGTTTGTCATTGTTGTCCATTGTACACATTGCATTTAGAAACATAATTGTCATAAGGTAATTGTTGTTACATATGGGTAGGTGATATTCGTGTAAAATAAAAAGCTAACAAACACGATTGGCGCGCAACTTCGACTTTAGATATCAAAAAACTTCATATGTACCACTAAATATTATACAACCCGAAATCTGTGGAGCCTTTATTTTTATTTATTTTTTGCATAACATCCTTAAAATTTTCGGTATTTTTAATTATTTGCATATCCCTTTATAATATTAAACACAAATATCTATATAATATAATTACAAACACTAAAAAACTTTGTAGAACAAAAACGTGAAAATATTAATTCGGTACATTTTCAAATATCTCTTAAATGCGTCGACCGATTTTCACAATTCAAACAGAAATATTAGTTTTACGCCTATATCCGTCATTTAAAATTAAAATAATGAATATATCTCCATAAACAAAAAATCATGTTTTCAAGTTACGTAATTATACAACAATGTCAACTTTGCTCGAAAGTTCCCTTAAAAATTTACTTTTCTCAATCTTTAATGATCAAATTAAGAAATTATTCAGAATCTAATACTAAATTAGAACAAGATAACAACATAATTAACATATTCTAATTGGAATCTAGTTAGACATAGAACATTTCTCAAAACTTTAGTACAGTTTGCTAGGTTGGGTATTGCGCGAATCAAGGGCGGATCCAGGATTTTTTTCTGGGAGGGGCACAAGGGGCGGACCAGCAAAAAAATCAACAATAACTGTCAGAAATAATGATGCCTGCAACCTTCACCAGGCTTTTGGTAACTTTATATTTAACATTTATATATAACATTTGTCCGAAATATTTATATTTAAATGCATATCAAAATAATAAGTGAGAGAGAAACAGTGGGTGAATACAAATGTTTAAAAAAGTGACCTGAAAAAAAATTGTCGACAGCCCCGCTCCGCTGGGCTCCTATTTCTGTCTGCAGGGTCTGTAACCAACACCCAGGGTCTAACCTAACACGAAGGAGATGACGGGAGCTAAGTTCGCTCACTTTGCTCGCTCACTTCACCTCCCGTCATCCTCTTCGAACCTAACCTATCCGTGTCGGGGTGCCCTAAATTCCCGAGCTCGCTTCGCTCGCTCTTGGACAAATTCTTTGAAATAATTAATTAATAAAAATGTCTAATGCATGACAGCTATTTTATAAATCATTTGCATGAAAATACGTAAACACAGACAAGACTGCGTGAAGTCGATTTTGTAGCACAACATATTAAAATTGAAATACTTTTATGACTCTATTTCAATTTTAAATTGAAAATGCTACCAAGTAACCGGCTATATATTTGTGACTAAATAATATTCCCTAACATGTTGTTTCGGTTTGGTGAAAATATGACAAATGAAAAAAGTACAAAAGAGGCTTCGGCCAAAAGCAAAAAGTTATTTTGTAATTCGGCCAAATGTAGTTCGGAAAATAATACATATGCCACATGATACTTCGATGATCTGAAAATATGTCAAATAATGCATATAGTAAAAAAGACTTCGGTCGATAATTTTCGGTAAAATGAAATTTCTCCAAAAAATATTCGGCAAAGTCATCGGTTCCCCGCAAGGACGACTGTAAGCTTTCTGATGAGGCTCATTGTGAGCGACCACGTCTCAGGGCCATAAATTCGTCTTGAGACACTGTGGTAAGTTGGACGATAAGAAACTGCGCAGCTTCCCGAATGCTGCCCCGCCGAGTAGGATTCGACGGTCAACCTCTTTCTCGAGATTGGACCTGCCTAACTGGACCGTTTGTCCCAGGTAGACATGATCGTCCACGGCTTCGGCTGTGGAGCCACCAATCTTGATAGGAGTGGGTGCGAGATGAGCGCATCACCTTGGTTTGTCCATGTTAATTTTTAGACCCATTCTTTCGGAAGCTCTACTGTGGTCATCGAGCGTTGTACTGGGGTCCTCCATGACAGCTTTATCATCGGCGAATCGGTTTCTCCAGTCTAGAACCTTGAAGACATCCTCCAGTGCAGTGGTGAATAGTTTCATTCTGTTATTTTATTCATATATTTTAACAACTCTGTAATTTGATTTGGTTCTATGTATGTAGGTACTGTGATGGAATCTCCACAGTACACAAAATGCCGTCTGGGGGGGGGCACGTGCCCCCGTGCCCCCCCCCTAAATCCGCCCTTGGCGCGAATCACATAATAATGGGGAGTTATTTGTAATATTTGTACATAATGATGCGAAGCAAGTACGATAACTTTTAAGGTTCGATATTTATGATCAATGGACAATAATAACAAGATGTAATTGGTTATAAGTCAAAACACTGTATAAGCTATGTGCCACAATGAGTAGAAATGAACGTTGTGACGTCACACGGGCTCGGCTTTGTTCGGAAAACTTTCGGGGTGTTTTCGGTACTGGATTCAAAAAAATATTTTCGATTGGATTTTACTTTGTAATTACAATGAAAAAAAAAAACTAAAAATAGTTTTGTATGAAAACTTATATATGATCTTTCCATTTATTACAAAAAAAAAGTTGGTTCAACAAACCAATTGCATGGTGATTACCCAAAAAAATCTGCTGTTTTCGTTTGTTAGTAAACATTGTATCTTGAGAATGGCTTATATATAGACGTGTTTCCTCAGGGTAAAACAATAGACAATCGCTTGCAAGTGAGGCCACTTCGTCACCTGACGCTAGGCGCCTGCCATAGTCACTTCTACACGCTACCTTGCCTAAGTAACCACGCAAGCTGTTTGGGGCTCTAATACGCGAACAATTGGCGCGGCGTTCTCAAAGAAATGACACCGAACTTCGCAAAGTTTTCAGCAGTTTTTGCTCCGTGGTCTTCCATAATCTGATTTCCTTCTATCCATTTCACCATTATTCATTCCTAGTATCTTTTTTTACTGAAGAAATTAGACTTAATATTTATTAAATTGTGTATTTCATATATTCATGTTCATAGTACAATAACTGAAAGCTTCAATAAAAATGTGACATAGGTATAAAATATTTATTCATTGTTATATTGAATTTGCGTATACATCTCTCGTATTACTTTTTACTTTTGATCTCACATTATCCTCTTTGAGTACCAATTTTAATGTTTTCAACGTCACGTACTTGTCGTGTTTCTAGCAATCCATCATTTTACACCATTTACTTTCTTTTGATGTGCTTTACTTTCATTTCAGATATGTTTACTCTACTTGTGTAAAATTTTTGTGAAGGAATTTTCCGTTGCGGGAAGAATAAATAAAAGCTCACTTGCTGTGATTTTTTTATGAACTTTAATCATTTTACAGAATTTTGATTTACATTGATTGAGTTTGTTATTACAGTTTACAGTATCCCAAACATAATAAGTAACTTCAGCAATATTTTAAATTACTATATATACTACTAGCTGTTGCCTGCGGCTTCGCTCCCGTGGACCACCCCACAGGACCCGTTCTCGGGATAAAAAATAGCCTATGTCACTCAGGAATAATGTAGCTTTCTATTGGTGAAAGAATTTTTCAAATCGGTCGAGTAGTTTCGGAGCCTATTCGGTACAAACAAACAAAAAATCTTTCCTGTTTATAATATTAGTATAGTATAGCTGTTCCCCGCGGCTTCACTCCCGTGGACCACCCCACAGGACCGTTTTTACCCGGCTACAAGGAAAGGGTTATGTTTTTCGCGCGTATCTTGTATGAAAGTATGTATGTTTGGATGTTTGTAATATTCTTTATTACCTCATATCTTTCAAACCGCTAAACGGTTTCATATAATTAAGACATCGTTAGATAGGTCTTGACCGCCCAAGTATTCTTAGAAAGATGAATTTAAAAAAAAACAAATTTGGTGGATTTTGGGCGCCATATTGTCCGGGTCCCAATGTTTTTTCTTCCATACCCATCGAGTGGGGTATCAAAATGAAGAGTTTTAAGAGGTGATTATAAAAATATATACCACTTATATGTTTAAAAATAATTCGAAAAAAAAAGATAACTAAAAAGTTGTAAATAAAAAAAGTTAATTTAAAAAGGAGGATACATATTCACGAGCTGGCTGACCAGAACCATATGTATCCTCCGACTGCACAGCAAGATTTTCTTCTTATTTATAACTTTTTAGTTCGCTTCATAAGCAGTCGGGTTTTTGATTTTTAAATTAATTTTTTTTTCAGGATTAATAATAGCCTATATCACTAAGGGATAATGTAGCTTTCTATTGGTGAAAGAATTTTTTAAATAGGTCCCGTAGTTTCGGAGCTTATTCGGTACAAACAAACAAAAATATCTTTCCTCTTTATAATAATGGTATAGATAGTATAGACTAGCTGTTGCCCGCGACTTCGTCCGCGTCAAACTCGTAAAAAAAAAATTTTTTTTTTATTTTCCCGCTGGTACTATGAATTTTCTCGTGATCAAACGTAGCCTATGTTACTCGTCATAACATCAGCTATCTACCAGTGAAAGTCCCGTCAAAATCGGTCCAGCCGTTTCGGGGATTACCCGGAACAAACAGACAGACAGACAGATAACCAAACAGACAAAAATCTTAAAAATTGCTTATTTGTTGTTAATACCGTTATACACTTTCACGTGCATTCAATAAAACGTTGTTATTTTGATATTACATACAGACACTTCAATTTTATTTATTTGTATAGATGTATAGATTATTATAGACAATAAAATGCACTAACATTATATACTAGCTGTTGCCCGCGACTTCGTCCGCGTCAAACTCGTAAAAAATATATTTTTATTTTTGTAGTTTCCCGCCAGATCTATGAATTTTCTCGTGATCAAACGTAGCCTATGTTACTCGTTATTACATTAGCTATCTACCAGTGAAAGTCCCGTCAAAATCGGTC
Organism: Anorthoa munda; assembly: GCA_945859665.1. Classification (NCBI taxonomy): domain Eukaryota; kingdom Metazoa; phylum Arthropoda; class Insecta; order Lepidoptera; family Noctuidae; genus Anorthoa; species Anorthoa munda. The sequence continues at coordinate 6,781,228 of OX243913.1, read as the reverse complement.
CAGCCATTTCGGGGATTACCCGGAACAAACAGACAGATAGACAAAAATCTTAAAAATTGCTTATTTGTTGTTAGTACCGTATATACTTTCACGTGCATTCAATAAAACATTGTTATTTTGATATTACATACAGACACTTTAATTTTATTTATTTATATAGATTGAACAACCTATAGTACAAAATAGGTTGTTCAATATATCTTGTTAGTAAAGTGTACTCCAACAAATTATCTACTATTATAAATTTTAGCGACCTTCTTGAATTCTCCACGCGATTCGATTTATATCACAACGATAAGCGACTTTTCTTCTAAGCAAAATTGCAAGTAAGTTTACATGGACGCAATGCGAAATTATTCGATCTATTGGCACTTCGCCTATCGAAGCAATTTGAGTCGCGCCATCAGAAAGGTCCCTTGGTATTCACAAGGTCACAAGGTCTTAAAAAAGGTTATTTTGGACCAAACACTTTTGCACATTTAATTATTCCTACCAAACTGCGTAACAATTTGTCGGCAGCCTTCGCGCTCTTATTAAATCTTAGTTATATACATTTTAAGATAACGTATCTTTCACATACCTTACAATATTAACAAAATATTGCACAAACTGCCCCACATTGTACACGTAAGACCTATGATTTCCGTAATAAAACACAATTACAAAACCGCCCCGTGGCCATGGATATCATTTACCCATTCATTGCGGACCGCAAAATGGCGCTATTACGCACGATGTGGCCATTGTAGCTCGTGAAAGCACATTTTTTTTATCTTCTGCACTTATATTTAGTTATGGTATATGTGTAATTTATATATAATTAGTTATGTTATTATAGTCTATTTTAGGTTTCCTTATTTATTTTTACACACTGTGTCTTCGTCTAACATCCATCTTTCCTGTCGCAGATCTGCTGGAAGAAATTTCTATTGAAATAAGCAGTACCTTTGTGCTCTTCTATCTGTATTCTTTCTTTTCTCTGTAAAGTGTTTTGTGTGTACATAAATAAATAAATAAATTATTATAAGCGCTGAGCGTAGTGATTCACTGGTGAATTTGCAATCATATCAGCTATATGCGATGCCGCATATATTGTGACAAGGATTAATAATGACTTTTGTTTCTTTATTGTTAGTTTATAAAATAAAAGCATGTTTTAAGATTAGCTATTATTCCTAAGCAATTGCCAAACTACGTCGAGATTTTTATAAATAAGTGCCCAAGAGTTAAGCTCAAGTTTAGTCCGTGCAGTTGAGGTGGTCCGTGGTACTTATTTTATTTATGGGCAGAAATCAAATTATGAACCTCAAAGTATGAAAAAAAAACCAAACCCTTGCGAACCAAGCTTAATTAACTTAGCTTAGCTACTGGTCTCCAACCGGGGTAAGGCTGGTCGCATAATAAGTCAAACTGCCTATGAGACAGACTAGTTCTACGAAAACATTGAACAAACAGACTCATTGTCAAAGATGAAAAACGTACCGGAAAACAGTTCCATTCATAATTCGCGCTGAACTACATTTCAAACAAAACCGAAACAAAAATCAACTCTTTTAACTCACATCAGATCTACTTAATAAAACCACAGACAAAGCCTTGACACGTGCCATATACTTAAAAAAAATCTCCGTAAATTCACAAAGAGTCGAGCGCCAAATTGTAAAGTTGCGGGCAAAGCCAAGTTGCGGCGGTCGCCGTAGTAGATATAAAACTTGTCCAACATAAACCCCCGGAAGTTCTTCACTATTTAGCATATAAAATGGCCCGACGGTGTTATTTTTCCACCACAAAACTTTAAAATGCAAATCGCGACGTATGCACGGCGGCTTCTTTAACGTGTAGGGACTCTCTAATTTACCTCTCTATTTTTTTTTAAAACATAGTTGGAGTGAGCTTGGAGTGAACTGTCATTCCACCATGATTAGATAGTTTAACATCTCACTTCACGTTCACTCTACGGTCTACCTAAGTTTTCATGGTAAGATTTTGACTGAATAGCGCTAAACTGGTATTGGCAGCGTAATCTTAACAGTAACAGTAAGGATAATTTTCGTATCAATGAACTGCGTTTGTACATGATTCCTTGTATTCCATTAAAATAGAAAATCCTTTTCTCATTCAAAGTAATTAATAGATACTTCTTTCATTTATCAGCGGATGCAACTTTTAACAGTCTTTGATCTCAACAACTATTAGTGCCATTCACCGTAGTACTGTTCAACTGTTGATTCGTTCTCATTCGCTACAATTTCCGAGAACATTTGAATTTAATATTTTACTATCTCTATATCGCTATTGGTTCACTTCGTATCCGTGTTTAAAATAACTTTAAAAATAAAACAGTGCTTAAAAGGAGTGATATAGTGAAAAATTGATTAAGTTGGATGCTATTCCATCTAGACAATAAAAAAACATAGTGAAAAATAAACATTACTAAGGATTTTACAGAAAGAACTGATGTGCCGGGTTATCGGTTTACGCTAATGAAGAAAGCCAAGTAAACAATAAAACAGTTATAAAAACGAAATCCGCGAGTGTGGTGTTGATGAGAACAAAGGATACTTAGTGAGGTGTGGTGTAATCTCATTTTGGATTGATTAATTAACATTATAACCTCAAAATTGCATAAAAATGATGATTCATTTGTCACAACAAAAATAATCATCACGATCAAGAATTGTAAAAAGTGCCATCTTACGGAAACCGAGAAAACTACATCATAACCAGCTAGCTGACGTTTTGATCCTTTGACACCACGATCGAACCTGTCAATATACACGTAACTCCCACAATATCCGACAGGTGACGCTATAAGTACGTAAACAACTATCTGTCAAAACATCATAATAAAAATCATGGAAGACATTACTATTCTACTGAAACAAATACAATTAGAAATGTCCGAACAAAAACAACAGTTCAAAATTTTAGAAGAAAATATTACGAAGAATATAAATACAAATATAAATGAAAAGTTTCAGAACTTAGAAATTAAAAACGAGCAATTGGAGAAGAAGATAGAAGATCAAGAGAGAAGAATAGATGTGATGGAGAAGGAAATAAGAAAGAAAAATTTAGTATTTTTTGGCATACAAGAAAATGAAAATAATTACTGGGATTTGGAAAAAACAGTGCTTACAGTTATAAATGAAAAAATGAATGTTAGATGCTCAACTCAAGAGATAAGTTCAATTTGGAGGAAAGGTAAAAAAGGAGAGAGTACTAGACCAATCATAGTCTCATTCAACTCGTTAAGCAAAAAAATTGAAGTTATAAAAAAGAAGAAATTATTACAACAAATTAATATTTATGTAACGGAAGACTTTCCTTTAAAAATTATACAGAAACGTAAAGAACTTCGAGAAGAGCTCAAACAACTACTAGAACAAGGAAAAGAAGCATATTTAAAATACGATAAAATTATTATTAAGGAGGAAAACAATGGGAATCGAAGGCATAAACGACTTCTATCTCAATCACCAAAGGAAGACAACCAAAAAAAGAACAAGTCAAACAAACAATCTCACAAGAAGAATAAGACAGACATTAGCACATTCTTTATGTCAAAAAGAGATGCACCGACCCCACAGCTAACCCCAATTCAACACCAGTCAACAGAGACACCTAACTATTAGCAATTAGCACGAGCCCCTCCACAAACATCTCCAGTACAGCTGGTCACTGCGGAGATATGCGACCACAACCCTCCAGAGCAACTACTCCACATAATAACATATAATGTGCGGACTCTTTCATCCCACGCACGACTAATAGAGCTTGTTGATTCAATGAAAAATATAAGATTTGATATTATGGGTTTATCAGAGGTGAGAAGAGTTGGAAATTTAATTTATGAATATGAGGATTTTATATTTCAATTTGTAGGTGAAACCGCAGGACTCTATGGAGTGGGATTCATTATAAAAAAACACCTCAAAAAGTACATAGAAGCAATAATAGGGATATCAGAACGGGTTGCTCTATTAACACTGAATATAAACAATTTCAAACTTGCTATTATACAAGTCTATGCCCCAACAGAAACTGCTGGTGAAAATAAAATAGAAGAATTTTATAAAACCATAGATAAAGCTTTAACACAGGCAGGTAACCGGAAGACTATAGTGATGGGCGACTTTAATGCCAAAATTGGTGTCCCTGCACCCGAGGAACACTTAATAATGCGAAAATATGGCTATGGAATCAGGAATACTCCAGGAGAAAGAATGGTGGAATTTGCGTATGAAAATAAGCTGTCAATTATTAATACTTTCTTTCATAAAAAACCCAAAAACAGATGGACTTGGAGATCTCCTGACGGCAAAACAAAGAATGAACTGGATTATATTCTGTCAAACTTTCCTCAGAATGTGCACAATATTGAAGTCCTAAATGTAGAATACCCATCAGACCATAGACCAGTAAGAATAAAAATTAAAAGTAAGTTGCCAAAAAGAAACAGAGCAAGTTATAATAAAAATTATAATAACCAACTCATAACCGAGGAACATATTTCTATTTACTCTGAATCCTTATATTCTAATTTAAAAAACCTATTAGAGGTTGAAACAAACTACACACCACAAGAGTACTACGACAAATTGATAAATATAATAGAAACCAGCTTATCAAGTGCCAAAAATTCTAACATAATAAACAAAAAGCAGTCAGTAATTACAGACCATACCAGGCAGTTAATAAGACGAAGACATGACCTACAAAACACTAAACCTAAAACCCGGAGTATGAAAAATGAATTAAAAGCTCTTTACAAATTGACTAGCAGATACATAAAGAGAGATTATACTGCTTACAGGTCACGTACAATAGAGAGACATCTAAGCACAGCTGGAAGCTTGAAACGAGCATTTAAAGAGTTAAAGACACACAAGCACTGGATAGAAGGATTGCAAGGAGAAAAAAAGGTACACTATAACAGAGACGAAATTTTAAACATTGCAACGAAATATTATAAAAACCTATACAGCTGCTCTACACAGACTCAATCATTTCACGTGGATGTTCGCCAAATGGACTACACTGATGACATAAATCCTGTAGATGAAGCTGAAATAATCGAACAAATAAAGAAGATGAAAATAGAAAAGAGCCCAGGCCCAGACAGAATAACTAACGAAGTCATAAAAACAGGTCACTCTCTACTGGCAAAACCACTAACAATACTTTTTAATATGATTCTCGAAAGTACTTCCACCCCCAAACAATGGTCGGAATCAAACATAATTCTGTTATATAAGAAAGGAGATCCAAAAGATATTTCAAACTACCGACCTATAAGCCTGTTACCAACTATATACAAATTATTCTCTTCAGTTATAGAAAAGAGAATTAGTCAAATACTGGATAGTAAACAACCAATAGAACAAGCAGGCTTCAGAAAAGGTTACAGCACTACAGACCATATACACACATTGGAACAGGTCATTGAGAAGTATCAAGAATTTCAGAGACCGCTCTACATTGCTTTCATTGATTACCAAAAAGCGTTCGATACAATTTCACACTCAGCAATATGGCAAACTCTACTCACTCAAAATGTTAACCAAAGATATATAAACATATTGAAAGATCTTTACGAGAAGAGCCAAAGTAGAGTACAATTGGATAAAGTAGGACCACCAATAAAGATAGAGAGAGGAGTCAGGCAGGGCGACCCCCTCTCACCTCGCCTCTTCATAGCAGTGCTAGAGTCGGTCATAAGCAGTCTAGACTGGAAGAATTTGGGAATCAATATGAATGGAAATTATCTGTCACATCTAAGGTTTGCCGACGATATTGTTCTTTTGACTGATAACCCTGTAGACCTGCAATATATGATATCCACCTTGCATAGAGCTAGCAAGGAAGTCGGCTTGGAAATTAATCTAAGTAAAACGAAAGCAATGACAAACAATAGCCACGACACCATAAAACTTGAAGATGTCCAACTAGAGTATGTGAGTAACTATATTTATTTAGGAAAACAAATATCATTCAGTGCACTAAACAACCAACAAGAAGTAGACAGAAGAGTTCAAAAGACCTGGAACAAGTTTTGGAGTTATAAAGAAGTGCTGAAAGGCAAATTTCCCATACAATTAAAGAGAAAAGTAATGAACTCATGCCTCTTACCCTCCTTGACTTATGCAAGTCAGACATGGAAGTTCACTCATAAAATAAAAAACAAAATAAAAACAAGTCAAAGAAGTATGGAAAGGAGCATGCTGAAGATAAGCAAATTGCAAAAAATACCACATAGCATAATCCGTAGAAAGACAGATATTATTGATGCCTTAAGTTACTCACAGATACTAAAGTGGAGATGGGCGGGCCATTTAGCCAGAATGAATGATGATAGATGGACCATACGAGCCACGGCGTGGCCAGGGCCAGCAGGCCACAGAAAGAGAGGTAGGCCACAAACACGATGGGCAGATGACATAATTCACATAGCCGGCCGGGACTGGGCAAGAGTAGCAAGCAATAGGGACGCATGGCAAGCTCTGGAGGAGGCCTTCACCTGAGAGGAGTTCTTGCACTTATAGAATGTTTAAAGTTATTACATAAATAGAAATTCAATAATGAATAATTTATAATTTAAATGTATTGATTAAGTATAGATGTAATTGACCTAAAATGTTTTAAATGTTTAATTTATAATTAACAATTTTATCAAATTTTATTTCAATTTACAATTTTTCTAATTTTATTGTTATACTTATTATTTTTCAAAGTTTATTTTTCTATTTGTTTTACAATTTTGCAATGCATGGGCAAGAAATAAAAGGCTTTTTTATTTTTATTTTTTATTTTATTATTTATTTATATCGCTATTGTGAATGTTTCAGAAATGCGTCGGTACTTTAGCAGTAACGCTACAGAAACAAAGTCTTATCAAGATAGATACACTCGCAATTATGTTGTTCTCATTTATATTTAGTTTTCACTGCACAACTAGTACCGGAAGGCTCTTCCTTTTCAATTAACTCTTCGTCAATCAGTAAGTCAAAGTTACCCAAAGCTTCAGCATTTGGTATTTTGTTCCAACGAACATCCGGTACACCTTCTGGTAGAAGTACCACTGATAACATGTTATCTATTAATTTGTACTTCAATATCCTATCGTTCACCGTAGTCGATGTTAACGAAGTAGACGCGTTCACTTCCACTAGCCACGGCTTTAGTTGACTGTCGATTATTATGTCATAACCGTAACACTCAAAACAATGTCTGTCGTTTGCCATTACAGATGAAACTGCCTTCAAAGAATGCACTATCAAACACTGCATCGCTGTAAACAGCTTCTCAGTAACCGCCCAACCTTTTGTACCTTTTAGATACAAGCGCAGATTCTGCACCGTCTTCTTCTTTATTATTATAACCTCCATGCTTCTGCACACTAACGTTAGTTAAATGTGCGTACATATTATCCAACTCCGTAACACTTGTGTCGTACTTCACCGTGCAAAACCTACAAAAGCCGAGTTGGAACAGATAAGCCTTCAGCGGTCGGAAAGAAGTAACCAACACGTAAAGTCTCAGGTCAAACTTTTTGCCCCCTCTTAGTAAGGGATTGTCTATGTAACGCGAAATAATGTAACTTTCTTTAGTCAATTGTGTAAGTCAAGTATTTACGGGACAGTTCGTAATGGTTCAGAAAGTGATTTATTATTTGGTTGTCACTCATCCGGTATCCGTTTTCGACGCTGAATAAGTTTCGGCTCGTCTGCGTGGAGGCCCAGTAAAAGTTCCATTCATCGTCGGGCCCAACTGGATTCCATGCCCGCCTCTCGAAGTTGCTCATCAAAACTGATTTTTCTAAGTCCGTGCAAAAGTTGACTCGGCATCTTTCGACAGCCGGCGCGTTGACGCGTCCGTAGAGGCTGTTCGCGATTCTCTTAGCGTCTTGATTCATCGTTGAATGTTTTCGCGTTTATTGTTTGAGTGCTTGTCGTACATATTAAGCAAATATTCGAAGCAAAGGTGCGCATTTACGGTTTTTATGGCTTTCGACAAATATCGCTCGCTATTGGCTTTCATCTAATACGGCTGGTTTCAATATGACTACGTGTAAACATTGCCGCTATGTATTTGTTTTAACGAGTTTTTCGATGCCGACGCGCCGGCTTACGTGCAACTTTTGTATTACGAGAAAATGAAGGCGAATTAGTAAGATAAATCCTTAGCAAGTAATAATCAAACATTTTTTATATTACTTAAAAGGTTTTTTCGTACAACAATACATACCTCTGTGATTATATCGAATTTTATCTGGCATAGTTATAATTGTGTCGTTAAGGATTGTTAGCTGCTAAGTTGAGTGTAAATAAAGTCGTTTTTTGGGCAGAAACCTACTTCAATACGAAATCAGGCGACATAAAACAAATAGGTGTTATGGTAAAACCGAGCTAATTATCAAGTGTACAGCCGGGTTCCCTGAACTTGGCGCTCGTAAAAGATGACGTGTAAGCACTTTTCGTGTTAATATTGTTTTGATGTTTTACGACAGCCGTCGCTCATAGTCCATATTGAGCTAGGGAACAAGCGATGTAAGGAATAATATTTATATAATAACTGAATATTTTTTACGGGTAGTCAGTAGCCAGTAAATCTGACACCAATCTTGTCTAGCCTACCTAGTGTAGTCGCTCCATGTAAATAACTGGTACTCAGGTGCATTTAGTTTCAGTAGAAGCCGACCAATATAGTTAGTAAACGCTAGACAGATTAAATTGAAATGAAAATTTTTAATAATTCAGATTGAGTTTGAAAATCTTATGCATCTTTAAGGAAACTGTATTTTCAATTCAAACCCTAATTTATAAAGGTAAAAGGCATTGGAATGCATATTATGTCAAACACAGTACCTATAAAAAATACTGTTCAATATTATGTGTTCTTGTGTACCGCCAATTTATTAGAACCCAAACTGCGATCTAAGGAACACCGAAGTTTTGTTCTCGACTAGCTCCTTCAATCTGTAAATAACCTTTAAAGAAAGTACTTTCGCCAATCACCCCACAACAAAAATACTTTAAATTCTACGATGGAAAACAGTCGTCGCAAATTTCCTGGCCTCAAACTCGGGTCGTTAATAAAACACTCATTTCTAACTCTCACATACGGCATGATTTAATAAATATTAATTCCTTTTCCGCACTGTTTTGCCTCTTCCCTCTTAGATTTCTGAGGAATTATCCTTCTTATGTAAACTAATACTTAGGGAATTAATCTAATATAGCAGCAATGTTGTTGTTAAGTTTAATATAATGAGTATTGCATTGTTGTTTTAGGAATCGATAGATGGAATGTGGTAAATTTAAATTCCTTCCTAGTTCGTAGCTTCTGGCAGCGGCTTCGCCCGCGTGAAAGTCTAAAATTATCTCGAGGTAACATATGCCCGGGATAAAAAGTATCCTAAGTGCTATTCCTGACTTTAATCTATCGCTGTGCCAAATTTGATCTAGATCCGTTTAGCCGTACTGGCGTGAAGAAGTAACAAAGACATTCACAAACTTTCGCCTTTATAATATTAGTGTGATTGTGTGATACTAGCTTTGGCCAACGGCTTCACCCGCTTCAAAGTCGAAAATTATCCCGAGGGGACATATTCCCGGGATAAAAAGTCTCCTGTGTGCTATTCCTGACTATAATCTTTCTCTGTACCGAATTTCATCCAGATTGTTTCGTCCAGCCGTTTGAGAGTGAAAAACTAACAAACACACTCACAAACTTTCACCTTTATAATATTATTATGATGTGATAAAATAATTACGAAATATTCAAGAAATTAACTACTACCCACTCCAGTCAGTCAATAATATTAGGTTAAACTGCCTCGTTGGTCTAGTGGTCGCAAGTGCTTCTGTTGAGCAAGTATCCTGGGTTCAACTACTGGGCGAGGTAAAGTGATATTGAGTTCTTCTATCTGGAATTTCTCAGTAGCAGCCAGGAGATTGTATTTTTGACCATCTGATTTGTTGTAGCAATAGGCTCGCCCCTATTTCATGAGGCTTAGTCATAACAAGTACACTTCAGCTTAATCCTTTGATGTTACTAGCGTGCTTATATTAATTTTATGTAGGTCAACATTCCATACTATCTAAAAAAAGTTTCAAAATATATCGTATTTTTACGAATCGCAATCCAGTCACTGCACAAATTGAATATCCTCAGGTTATACAACCCTTTTTTTCATTTCGCAATTGTCTCGCTCGGACGAGCTATGACATAGACTTCGTCACATAGCACTCGTGTAAATGAATTAAAAAGTTTACAAAGATAACTGAATACTCGTTTCTTTTGCCAATTGTACTGTGTAGGTAGGTAGAGGCACAGCAGAAATGGCTATGTACAGGCACATAACTTACAACTACGTACTTTGAGGCCATGTACTGATCTGGGTTTGTTGTGAATGTGAGTTTAAATATTTGTAAACGCACCCACGATACAGGAAGAACTTCCTCGTACAACTACTCTATTAATAAATTGGCAGTGTAACGGAAAGATGAAATATTTTTCCTGTATACCGAATGGCTAGTTCGACTGCACATAAAGGTAAGTTAATCCGTTATTATTTTTTAGGTATAGCATAGCTATAAGTAAGTACCAATATTAGTAGATAGTTATCATTGTCGTGCAGATAATCCTACTCGTATAATTGTCGCACTAATTAGGTACCTAGTAAGCAATGCGGGTAATTAATTATGGATCATTATCTGCAGATTGATAACAGTTATCACTCAACTGTTAACTATAATATCTGTTATCTTCCTAATGACGTGTCAGTGACTTGGTGACTAATGATTGCTAATTAGAAAGGTGGTATTAATAAAATAGGTTTTATTTATTTATTTATTTTCTCCATAAAATTGTACAAATTGAACAATATCATTATATTAAAAGCTATTAAGAATATGCACAAGAATGAAAGATGAGCGACTGCGCCTGAGCTAGGCCGAGCCTGTATTTCAGGACGCAGTTCACTTTACAGAAATTTTGACCAACAGTAGTTTCGTTTAACATAATAATATAATGGAAAAGGCTGCACAGATGATGATGCGGTAGGTAATGAACATCACACAAAAAAAATATGTCTTACTAACATATTTAGAGAGTAACATTATTTCTGGTAAATTTGTCATAATTTACCAGAAATCCAAGACACATTTCTTTTTCTGTACCTTTGTCAATGGGACAGATAGGTCAGCATAATTTTGTTTGTTGCATTTATGATTAAAGATACCTACTCAAATCAGAAAATCTGTAGGTACTGTGAGGACTCTGCTTTAAAAGGCAAACTCCTTACATATAATAAGGCTGGCATGATATACATAGTTTTGCAAGGTAATAGAATTAGGAACACTTGTCATATATAGAATATGTTTTTCTTTAACTTTGATTGTCAATTCGATAGAAGCCGCCCAAGGGCAGGCACATTGTTGAATTAATATAAATATAACAGATATCAGATAAATTGATTTGCCTTTCATTACGTAGCGCTCTGGCTACGTCCCTCACATTTGGTGAATTGCGCCGGGTACGGTAAAGTCCCGATGAAAAGTAAATAAAGAATATATAAAATATATAGTTCGCGTGTATACGGCGTACAGTATACGTATAAGCAGAGTCCTCACAGTACCTACTCCATTGCAGCAGGTGACATACGGGAATCCAACCGCGATCCGTATCACAGGCAATCTCAGTGAGCTAATCAGTCTTTCTGGCAATCAAGTAGAGAGAGATAACGAAATAAGTCTGATTACTTAGTCACTCCTGTTTCTACAAGCTCAAGTTTTCCTTGGGTAATTAGTATAAGCAAAAATATACCCAATTCATCACTTCATTTATATTTTGCGTTTCATCTTACGTGAACTGAATTTTTATGAGCGAAAAATGTGCAGTATTTTGATTACTCGAAGGAAATAAATAAAACAACAGCTTTTATTAAGTGCGGCTTAATTTTAGTATTTCAGTTGGTTTAAGTAGTTGTAAAACTTTATACTAAGAACACTTTACACAAATATTTTTTTCTAGCATGGTAATTTATGATTAAACGAACTTACTATAATCAAACAACTTAAAATATAATCTCGAGGACGAGGATTTATTTTTTTAAAGGCTATAACTATGGTAACAGGATACTTGCGTTAAAGACATAGCCACGAAACACACGTGCGCAAAAGTCCATTCGCGCAAGTACCTTTTGCGCCAAATTTATTCGCGCAGATTCCATTTATTTGTGCAAGTGGCTTTTCACCTAAAAGTACATTCGAAAGAAAAAAAAATGGTACTTGATTCAGTCAACACAATTTGGTTGCTTATTTAATGTACTGGGACTTCAGTGTCCAGCACATTAGAGAAAATATTTTATTCTTAAGTATAGGTAACCCGTAAAAGCCCGTTTCGAGTAATCTATTTTTGTGCCAAATGTGCCTGAACTATATTTTATCCGTAAGTGACTTTTATGTACATTCAATACACTAGACGTAATAAATGAAGCACAAACTAACGAAATAATTAATATTTATTCTTCGTTAGTTGCTGACGGTAGCCCGTTAAATAAATAATTGCCTCGAAAACGTGTTCATTTTGTGTGTTTTACAACTTTACGGTGGAATAAATTAATTACATTATTTCATATTAGTATTAGATAGGCCGAAAGGCTTAATTTTAATTAAGTTCGGTACTATTCAACCAAATACATTTAATACAAGAAACTAACCCACTAACACATACCTAATATATCCGATACCGATATTTTTTCGCAACTTTTGGAAACTCCTCTAAAACGACTTGGATGTTTAAAAATATTTTTACATAGATAAATTGATGACTGGAATTTCTTCATAACTTAGCATATGTAAATCAAACAATATTTTGCAAACAAAACTGTTCAAAAGGAGGTTCAATATTGATATTTTACCATCGAGCGGGCGCACCGCCAGTACTGCGTTAACATTGGGGCGTATATATCGCCTTAAACTACAGCGTTGTAACTTTACGTAGCAATGCGTTGAAATACGTAGCAACGTTTAGCAATTGCGTAGCAACACATAGCAACGGTGTAGCAACAGCGTAGCAGCTTCGACAGCTTCGAGTACCGAAGCGGTCTCTATGCCGTAGCTTCATAGCTATCAGGACTCATGATGTATTCATGTGTTCTCACCGGGGTTTAATTGTTATAGTTTGGTTGTCATCGCTTATCAATGAATAATTATCGGAATAAATCACAACCTTTCCAAATGTGTTAGTTTTTTAAATTAATGGAATCTGATTATCAGATGCATATATAAATTAATGGCTACCATCAGTCTAGATTATTATTAGATATATAATTTCAATCCAATTTATCAGTTTTGATGAATTGCTCGGCGTTACTTACATTCAAGGTAGGAGACTCTACCCTCGAAGTTGTGGGCGACTATGTCTACCTGGGACAAACGATCCAGTTGGGTAGGACCAACTTCGAGAAAGAGGTCAACCGTCGTATCCGACTCGGCTGGGCAGCGTTAGGGAAGTTGCGCGGTATCTTCTCGTCCAACTTAACAAAGTGTCTCAAGACGAAAGTCTATGACCGGTGTGTGTTGCCAGTGATGACATATGGCTCTGAGACGTGGTCGCTTACAATGGGCCTCATCAGAAAGCTTACAGTCACTCAAAGGGCAATGGAGAGGGCTATGCTCTGAATTTCCTTGCGTGATCGTATCAGAAATGTAGAGATCCGCAAGAGAACCGAGGTTACCGACATAGCCCGAAGAATTGCCAAACTTAAGTGGCAGTGGGCAGGGCACATTGCTCGCAGAACGGATGGCTGATGGGGCAGAAAGGTTCTGGAATGGCGACCGCGAACCGGAAGACGTTGCGTTGGAAGACCTCCCACCAGGTGGACCGATGACCTGGTGAAGGTTGCGGGAATCCGCTGGTTGCGAGACGCACGGGACTGGACAATGTGGCGACGCTTGTGGGTGGCCTATGTCCAGCAGTGGACGTCTTTCGGCTGATATGATGATGATGATGATGACTTACATTCATCTTTATTAATTTGTTTTAAAAATATTTTTATTTAAAGTTTTCATCTGAACTTTGTGGCTTTTTATACGTAATAATCCTTAAGAAAATATATCTAAATTCATAAAATGCACATACAAACATAAATCTAAACTTTTCAAGAATGTTTCCACAAAGAAAATTGGTACATATTTGTTGGGTATTCTAGTATTGCAACACCAACATTAAAAATGTAAATGTTTATGTGAACGGTGGCAACACCTTTCCCTTCCAACTGTGTCACTGGTTGAATACACACGTGAGTTTACTTATCCGCCGTTTTATTTATTCTTCCTTGGCACCAACGCTACCAGCACCTCATCAGCACCCAACACAATTACACCGCTACACAATATTCCTTTTAATATGAAGAAAACCATAAATCTGGTGATAAATTCCTATGGTTGCATATAAATACCCATGCTCTGTCGGGCACACCCGGAGTTCCCGGGCATTTCTGGGCAAATAGAATTGTGTGGGACACGCCGGATGGTCGGAGCATACAACAAATGCGGATTTTTTCCAAATGTTGTAACAAACAAAACATCACGGAGTTATGATATTATTTTTAATGATGAGCACGTTTCTACGACTGCATGTGTAAATGAGTGTTATTTCTTTGTGGCCGTATTCGTGAAAATGTGGTATCGTGAAATGCAAGGTAGTTTGTTAAGTTTAATTAGTATACTCGTTACTGTTACAAGTTACAAGGACATATATTTTTTTGGCGCACGGTTGGCGCAGTGGTTGTGCGATTGACTGCTGCGCTGCTTGTCGCGGATTCGATTCCCGCACGGAACAAATATTTGTATGACCTACAGATAGTTGTTCCGGCTCTGGGTGTTTGTGTATGTGAGTTTATATGTTTGTAAACGCACCCACGATACAGGAAGAAATTCCTAGTGTGGGGCAATGTTTTAAAAAAATATATATATATATATGCTCTTAGAGCAAGGTTATCTTGAGTGTGCGTAAGGGACAGATGTATATGACTTGTATACATCTGTCCCTTTTTTACTGTCGAGACTATGATAATTTATTCGTCAGGGTACGCGGGTAGAACACAATTTAATTATTAATTAACATTAGCTAAAAATTACTAGCGATTCCCGCGGCTTCACTTCCACAACTTATGCCACATAAACTGGACACTTTCCAGGCGAAAAGTAGGCTATTACACTAATTGATAGTCTGGCTTTCAATCAATGTAACAATTTCGTTATAGGATCAAGATTATGAAAACCTTTTATAAACAGATGAACAAACAATTCTACTTATTCATACAAATGAATAAGTAGAATTGTTTTTAAATTTATTCGTTTATCCTCGCACTGGAACACCTTGCAGCAATTACACCAATGGAGCATAATCTTATAATAAACTATTTATAAGTCCAGCAGCCTACTTGCTAATGTGAGTTTGGCTGGACAAAGGATATGACGCCATGAAAGAGTTCGACAAAATTTCTTTAAATTTGTTCGGTATTGCCAAAAATTATGAAATTATTATTAGCTATTCCAATTCTCAAAATATGAATTTCCCGAAATGTCCAATGCCCGAATATTCTTATAGCCGTTATGTGTTGACTGATCATTTTTATAAACTAAACAACCCGCCTTTTATAGTAACGAAAAAGTCTTAGTTAATATATTTTAAATTTTCCACGACTCCTCCTTTTTCTTTGACTAGTCAACAAGAGAAAATTAATAAAGGAAGACATACAAAGCAACGTACATCAGCAGAGCCGGTCTATTGCACGGACTATTGCACAACTTTTAAAACTTGCTTTAAAATTTCGCAAGTAACATACATATAGGTATACTGAGATATATCCAGGCCACATTCCTTTAGACAAGATGCAGGCATCACCGCGGGAAGCCTCTAGCGAATATACAAAACTTTAATTAAACTGCAAAAGTTGGACTTTAATGGATCTAAACGCCGCACTGTGTTTATCTTCGATACTGATAACGAATGAAGTGTCTGTTCAGTGAGCTGTTATTACACTTTTGTTGGAAAAACAACTTAGTATTGTTGTTTAATTTAGTAATTTTAATAAAGGAGAACTAATAGGAAAAGCTCACGTTCCTGGTTTATTATTTTCTCTTTGTAGTTTCTCATAATTAGATAATGTCGAAAGGATATGGTCTCTTCTTTGTTTCCAAAGCCGGTTTATTTTAAAAAAATATGAATTTATTTTGTGTGCGTAAACGATTAGTTCATAATTGCTAAGTCTTTCTTTAAATAAAAAAATCAAAAAACCCGACTGCTTGAAAAGCGAACTAAAAAAACGTAAACAAGGAGAAAATCATGCTGTGCTGTCGGAGGATACATCTTCGCTAGCTGGCTGACCAAAACAAGACGTAACCTCCGACTGCACAGCATGATTTTCTCCTTGTTTACGTCTTTTTAGTTCGCTTTTCAAGCAGTCGGGTTTTTTGTTTTTATTTTTTTTATTTTTTTATTATAACTTTTTAGTTATTCTTTTTTCGAATTAAGTACATTTAAACATATAAGTGTTACATATTTTTGAAATCACCTCTTAAAATGCTTTATTTTGATACCCCACACGATAGGTTAGGAAGAAAAAAAAAATTGGGCCCCCACGATATGGCGCCCAAAAACCGCCATTTTCCTATTTCCCAATTTTCATGTAGCCAGTGACACTCGCGGGGTTAAGACGAATCGATTGACGTAAGAACCATCAAAATCGGCCCACGCGTTTGGTCTCTAGAACGCCACATAGGAACAAACATACATACATACATACATACTTACATACATACATACATAGACTGATAAACACATTACCCTCCTTCGGCAGTCGGGTAAATACACTGAATGTGGTGTCATCAACCTTGTCAATATTTTCGATACAAGTTGAGGACAATCGTATCGACGTCCATTATATCTAACACTTACCTTGCCACATTACTATTCAGAATGTGTTGTATATTATGTATGATTTAGGAAATTTACGGCTCTTTAGGGACAACACTCGAATCTGTTAAAGAATCTAAATATTTAATACTTAATTTGCCAAGAAAAGCCATGCGGAAGCTGTTTACTAACTAATGCAGCTTTCATTAATAATCAGCTGATTTCATAAAATAATAAAAAATCTAAATGTCATCATACTTAATGTCAATACTTATTATTGGAGGAACTGACTCCCAATTTACAGGCAATAAGCCTAATGGTATAATCACGTATAATGTAATGTATGTTAGGTATAAAGATTTTGTAGCTATCGGTGGTGTTTAGTCATCTAAATTAAAGAATCTAAAATTAATAAATGATTATGTAAAAAACTTAATAATAAATAAATAACCAAATTAAATAAATATAGTTTTTTATAAAAAAAGCCAAATATAATTTTTCCGTCTCAAACATGAAAACACCGTTATATAAAATACTACATTATTTGAAACAGAGTGAACGTCTGTGTATGTGCTAGTATAAACTGTGTTGCAGACACAGGCGCCTTCGTCTAACAGTTCATTTACAGTTTGCTGCACCTTGTAGGAGTTTTGATAAGCATAAACTTAGTTTAACATAAGAACTTAACACTTATTAAAATGTATGTAAGCAAGGAATTGGTATGTGTGGTATGGGTGTATATTTGGGTGTGTGTGTGGGTGTATGTGTGAGTGTGTGTGTGCGTTTGGTTGTGTGTTTCGAATATTACACAGTATAAAATAATGTAAAATAAAGGAGCAATTTAAATCTGTTTTTAGATGCGTTTGTAATTTTTTTTTGCAAAGTGTTGTGCAGTCTCATCGTACGTTAACTTTTGGAGAAAACTACTAACTACAGTTTTATATTTAAATCTAGGTAACGAATATACATTGCAAGTTTCGTTTGTAATAAAGGTGGCTGGTAAGCCATGGGTAGCTTCGCCACGCCAGTGCAGTTTAGGTGGGTATACAGGATCTTTACGTCGTTTATTTTGCCCCAGTAACCTTGACTGAGTGAGTGATGAGTGTACACATAAAATGATATTAAGTGCACAGAGCTGTTGGACAGTGATTACAGATACGTCTTTATAGAGCTGGGTAGTCGGGTACCGATAAGGTTTGTAAATAATGACTTACAAGACAGCTCTTTGTGCCCTCTCATGGCGATGTAAATACATTTTAAGTGTACCAACCCAGACAGATATGCAATAGATAAGAAATGACTGAGCTAAGGCACAATTAATTGGTTTTAAAAGTCGGCCGGCAGCTACTCCTCTTAGTTTATCAATAGGATACATTGGCTTAAGAATACGCATAACTGTCACATTGATATGCGTATGCCAACTCAATGTGTTATCGATGTTTACCCCCCAAATATTTAATTGCAAGGGCTCAGTGTAGGGTGATAACTATAGGCTTTAACGTCTGGCATACTAGGCTGTGTTGCTACACAGCCTAGTATGCCAGACCCTTTCTCAGTGAACTGTGCTGAGTTTGCTGAGAAAGGGACATAGTGGTTTTCTAGAGACATTCAACGTAAGTAAATCCAGTGAAAGCTAATCCATCACTATGCCATGAGCATTTTCGGCTGCGTGGTGAGCAGATTCCCATGTTTCTCCACTTATGATAAGCACAGTTTCTAATGATAAATGATTTATTTTCTGTAAGTTGGTTTGTACAAACACTTTCACATGTCGATCATATTTTTTAAAACTAGATGAGGTCGGCGTTTCCTGTCTGACTACTCTGAGAAGAAAGGCCGAAACAAACTCAAAGGTCACAGTCTCTTTTAAAGTCCAGACAAAAACTTGGTTAGATCATGTGAAGACCATGTAGACTGATGTCTGAAATGGTCTTTTGAGAAAAGAACCAGCCAGATTGAGTGGACCTGTCCAGTCAGTGCACGCATTTGTCAATAACCGTGCAGCTCAACTTAGAATTTCGTCTGCATATACGATTATCTGTTTACAAATAGAAGAAAAAAACTTACCATTGCGATTCATACACAATCTCTTTGGGCTATTATAATGTCTGCATATCTGCAGTTTCAAAATTATAAATATTTGCTCCTCTACCCTATTGAGATTTGGCTGGATTTTAAATAGCTGAAAATATAAATACTGGGTGAGTATTAATTTATTGGAAATCTTTTAGTAGATATAAGTAGACATGCATTTAAACACAGCAGCTCTTGTTTTCCACAATTGTGTTAGGTAGCTAGATATTGCGAGGATGTGTAGCAGCGCTGTGAAAATGAGTGATTGGTTCCACAAAAGCTGTGCGAGGATCATGCCCGTAGCGAGGACGGGTAGAAAAGCTGTGAAACGGTGTATAGTTGAGTGGTGCATGAATGTGCACCGGACTCTTTTCAGTTGTGCGCGCTCACTTTCCTTTCATTCTCACTTTTGGTACGTACAACCTAGCTTCGCTAATTCTTTTCGACCACAGCTTCGTCAAGCCAGGTAAGCTATACTCCCTTTATTATAACATTAGACAAAAGAGGCTCGCAGAAGCAGGAGTACGAAACCTTTTATTTTCAAGTCAAGTTCAAACAATTTTAATAAATAATGTATGTGATTTTTTTTGTAAGTAACAATGTTTGGCATACAATAAAGCGTATTCTATCTATCTACTCTTTACGATGCTTGGATAGGTACATGAAATGAAAAAAAAAATAGTAACAATCAGTTTTAATAAACCAAATAAATTCGATACAAAACACCACTTAACAATTTAGTCACTGCTACCATCAGTCATCATACATTATAATAATTAATTGACATGGGTGGTAACAAAAGTCGTAATTTTAACTATAATAATAAAGTGGCCCTAAGATATTTTTTCTCAAAAGGAATATTTTTGTTTTTTAGCCACTCCTGAATATCCTTTCGTGTGGCTGTACTTGGCAGCTTCTCCAATTTCCTCGAATGATATGGCGCATTATCCATAACAATAACTGCACCACTCTCGACTATTGATAATATTAATTTTAACCACTTTTCAAAATTGTGTGCATCCATTTTAGAATGGAGTCTCCATCACCCTTTTTGGCTTCAAATATTAATTCACCATCCATCAAAAACCCATCCGTTGATCCTGTAAAATAAAATAAAAGCAAATCAATAATTGTGTACCGGTGGCGTAGATTACTTGATCGCTGGAAATAGATACCTTTATATCTTTTACATAGACCTTTTAACTTTTTAACAGGTTAATCTACAACCATAAAGATCTTTCTCCGAGGGGAGGCATTAAGATTTAACCAGTTTTCAGTGACGGAGAACGGAGTGATCATTTTATTAATGATTTGGTAATGTCACATTACCAAATCTATACTTATAATATTATAAAGAGGAAAGATTTTTTTGTTTGTTTGTTTGTTTGTTTGTACCGAATAGGCTCCGAAACTACTGGACCGATTTGAAAAATTCTTTCACCAATAGAAAGCTACATTATTCCTGAGTGACATAGGCTATTTTGTTTATCCCAAAAACGGGTCCTGTGGGGTGGCCCACGGGAGCGAAGCCGCGGGCAACAGCTAGTCATAAATAATATGATAAGTGATCAATTCTTGAATTTAATGTATTTCTTTTGAAATTATCAAAAGAAATACATTTAAATCAAGTTTTACCAATATGGCCAATGATAGGCCGTCATGCAATTGTTCTTGATTAATTTGTATAAAGTGCTTCTTTTAAAATCAGGTAGAGACTCATCGCTATTAACGGCTTCCAGAATCTTTTCCAACGTTGGTAATTCATTATCAAAGAAAAAAGCATTGATGTATTAAAAATAGGAAGATACGGTACTGGAAACAGCGCTTCATCATCATCATCATCATATCAGCCGAAAGACGTCCACTGCTGGACATAGGCCTCCCCCAAGCGTCGCCACATTGACCGGTCCCGTGCGTCTCGCAACCAGCGGATCCCCGCAACCTTCACCAGGTCATCGGTCCACCTAGTGGGAGGCCTTCCAACGCAACGTCTTCCGGTTCGCGGTCGCCACTCCAGAACCTTTCTGCCCCATCGGCCATCCGTTCTGCGAGCAATGTGCCCTGCCCACTGCCACTTGAGTTTGGCAATTCTTCGGGCTATGTCGGTAACCCTGGTTCTCTTGCGGATCTCTACATTTCTGATTCGATCACGCAAGGAAACTCCGAGCATAGCCCTCTCCATTGCCCTTTGAGTGACTGTAAGCTTTCTGATGAGGCCCATTGTAAGCGACCACGTCTCAGAGCCATATGTCATCACTGGCAACACACAATGGTCATAGACTTTCGTCTTGAGACACTGTGGTAAGTTGGACGAGAAGATACCGCGCAACTTCCCGAACGCTGCCCAGCCGAGTCGGATTCGACGGTTGACCTCTTTCTCGAAGTTGGCCCTACCCAATTGGATCGTTTGTCCAAGGTAGACATAGTCGCCCACAACTCAAGGTAGACATCTGCTGTTCCATGCCATCAACTGTTTACTGCTGCACTGAAGTGCAGCAGTAAACAGTTTCGGAGATATGACGTCTCCTTGTCTCACACCTCGCTGCAGAAGAACTGGTTCCGAAGTCTGATCCTGAAGTCGAACTGACATGGTGGCGTTTTTGTATAAACACTTCAACACTTCGATGTACCGGTAGTCAATTTGGCACCGTTGGAGAGACTGCAATACAGCCCAAGTCTCGATCGAATCGAAGGCTTTCTCGTAGTCCACAAACGCTAAACAGAGAGGCAGGTTGTACTCTTCGGTCTTCTGTATAACCTGGCGCAGCGTATGTATGTGGTCTACGGTGCTGAAGCCCTTACGGAATCCGGCTTGTTCGGGAGGCTGGAAATCGTCAAACCTGCGCGCGAGACGATTCGTGATGACTCTTGAAAACAGCTTGTAGACATGGCTAAGAAGTGTGATGGGCCTGTAGTTCTTCAGCCGGGCATTGTCGCCCTTCTTGAAGAAGAGTACCACCACACCCCTGCACCATGCCTGTGGCGTTTTGCCCTCGAATATCACGGAATCAAACAGCTTCTGAAGGGTCTTAAGAACCGGTTTTCCACCCGCCTTCAGGAGTTCAGCCGTGATTCCGTCGTCACCCGGTGCCTTGTTGTTCTTAAGCTGTTTCAGAGCCATCCTAATCTCATATAAATAATACCAGGAAGAAAAATAAGTCACACGGGATCACTTACCACTCGTAATTAGGGTAACGTTAACATGGCATGGAACGATATAAAATTTAACACTTGCCCATCACACCATCACCCACACTCTCACCCACACACACTCTCTCACTCTCACTCACACACTCTCTCTCACTCATACACACTCTCTCACTCTCACTCACACACACTCTCTCACTCTCATTCACACACACTCTCTCACTCTCACACGCACACATCTACACATACTCTTCCCCCAAAATCATACAAATTCATATTAAGTCACTTTTGCCACCACAATTGTTTTAGTTTTAATTTTCCATTTTGTTTCACTTTTATTTTATGTTTTATTGTGTACGAACTGTATGTTATTTTAATACAGTCATTAGTCATAAGTGAGTTGTCCGATGGAGGGTAAGCCTGGTGATCTGTAATACAGGTTTTACCTACAGCAGACACCAGTCTCTATTAAGTGTTACAATGACTTTGTACTGTGTTTGTGAATATGAGAAAATAAAGAAATAAATTATTATTATTAATTATTATTATTAATTACAGTCAAAAATGTTAATTTGTTGAAAATTACAATAATTTTTAATGTTTGCTTCGCCATATTTGTGAGAGCGAGATAGATATTAAAAACATGCGTGAGAGACACGATACGTGTCATTTCATTCGTAATAGTTAGTAAACATTCGGTTAACATTCGGCAGCTAACGCGATTTCGCTCGCACTACAGTGCCGTCTCCTATTTTTGTCCTTGTCTATCGGTAACTGTAGGTTTGGGACTGGTGATGACACTGAATACAGATGTGTGAGTTTCGGTGCATGCAGTCGTGTGCCGAGCCCAGGTTTTCTGATCGCGATGTTAGCGCGTAACGTATCTTCCTTTTTTTAATACATCAATGGAAAAAAGAATGAATTTTTCTTCGTTACCCACTTAACGTTATATCATCATAATCGTCAGATTTTGAGTATTTCCGTTGGCGGGGAGGGGGTGATTGCAGGCGACCTTCTGTATTGTACTCTTTCAGTACATTATAGACTGTTGCACGAGATATGCCTATAAAATAAGATTAATAATGTATGTTATTACCTCACAAAGCATGTAACTTTCAAATTAATTTATTTATAATAATAATTAACCTGATTTTTCTGCAGTTTTGTTAATTAACTGCGTCTTATAAGCACTCCAAGCAAACAAGGTACTCCACCTTTGGGCCTGGACCCTTTAACATCTTTATAAATATTTAAGACTGGTTTTTTTGCTGCAGCATGACGCGGTGTTTGCTTTGTTCTCTTTTTCTTGGGAGACAATATTTTAACGTCGTGATCAACGTTGGGGCCACGTATTTTTCGCTGTTGACACTGATCAGCGTTACCAGCAGTTACAGAGCGTACATGTTGCGCTTGCAAGCCACTCGGGCCTGCACCGGGATCGGCCCTGTCCATAGTTCAACAAAACGTAGCGCTTTGTACGAACAAAACTAACACTAATAACGATAACAAAACAATAACAACAGAAAAACAGTAACAAATCACAACTAAACCAAGAAAATTCAGCAATAACAACGAGAAAAGCCGAAGCATTCACAAGTATTCAGAAGCGAACACAGACTACTTAGAGATACTACGTATCAAGCGAATGACAGTATGACAATTGACAAGTGCAGATTATTTACGCAATTTGACGGATAGATGACATCATAAACCGACAAAATAAAAAAAACACGTGCAGCCACAACTTATGAACGGAACAGGTAACATTTTAGATTTGGTTGAGTTATAGTAACATGAAAAACGTTCCCGGTACTGTCCGCCCCTGCTTCTTTTTAACCGACTTCAAAAAAAGGAGGAGGTTCTCAATTCGTCGGAATATTTTTTTTTATGTATGTTCCCCGATTACTGTAAGACGCCTGGACCGATTTGGAAAATTCTTCTTTTGTACATTCATACATATAGCGATTTTGGTATTTTTATCAACAATGCAATCATCTGCACTCAGAAAGTAACATTTGGTGAAGTGGAACTGGTGAAGAAGACCACAGATGGCCAATAGAATTCCTTAATGCCAAGTATGTCATGGGTTATAAGATATCTAGAATAGTTTAACGACTATGATGAAGCAAATAGTGCTGATGAAAATGGTACCATCGAACTGATCTGATGATGAAGCCGGCAGGTATTCCGAAATAAAACAATGTATCCTAGTCGTGTATGGGCTTATTGGAATCGTCAAGAGATGTACTTTGGCTATATACGACGTCTTATAAGTGATTTAGAAAGAAAGATGAATTCGACGTTTTATAAGTGCCCATGTAGGCCTATGTGAAATAAAAACATTTGATTTGATTGATTTGATTTATATATGATGTTTATTGCAATTGGAAGTACCTATCAAAACTAAAAGAGATAAATAAAAAACTTTTAAACAGAAAAACAAACCGACTTCCAAAAAAACACTGCAAACGAAAAATAACTTTCTTTTCCGAAGTCGGTGTCGAAACACGGAAAACAATAATGGTACATTCACAAAGACACCGACTTCGGAAAAGAAAGTTATTTTTCGTTTTGCAGTGTTTTTTTGGAATTCGGTTTGTTTTTTTGTTAAAAAGAGTCTTAGATTTTAAACATTGAAACGACATTATTTTATGTAAAAACTAAATAATATAATAATAATAATTAATTAATTAATTATAATATATATATATAATTTTTCGAGCCGTTTGGGGTTGAAACTCTTGGTCTGTGGGGTCCGAGTGCTCACGCTTTGTTTAAAGATCTTTCCAAACGCTTAGTTGACACTTCGCGTGACCCAAGGGCTGGCTTTTACCTCGGTCAGAGAATAAGCATTGCCATACAACGTGGCAATGCTGCCAGTCTTTTGGGCACATTACCAGTGGACAACGATGTGGAGGAGTTTTTCGACGCCATATTTTAGATTAGGTAAGTGAGTAGTTTTTGGTTTAAGTGTTTATGTTTGTAGTCTTAGTTAATTAAGTATTTTATACATTGTATATACTTGTATCTTTGTAAATAATATTAAATGAGGGCCTTGTAATTTCAGAAGGTAGATGTTAAATAGATGCAATTAAGTGTGACAGCTGTTATTTAAATTGATTATATTTAACTCCATATCAATCTTGACTGTAATAGTGTTTGTTGTATTTTTATTACAAAGTGTGCACCTAAAAGAGCTTTTTTAACTTCTGTCTAATGTTATAGTAAATGGAGTATAGGTAACTAACACGTCTCCAGCGTAAAAAAACACAATTTGTGTAAAATGGTAACAGACCAAAATGCATGAAGCTATGCCACGTTTCACGGCCGGTATCCCAGCGGTAAGCGGTAGTGTACAAACACCGTAAATCCAAAACTAACAAATCTATGTAAATCGAACCTGGATCTACAATGAACTTGGCTTAACTCGACGGCTTTTCTGATCCAATACACGATTGTTGTAACTGGAACTGCTTTGTTGATCGAAACGATTGATCGTAAATCGCAAACTTGCATCTCCGTTGATGTGGTTATGTGACCGTAAATAAAGTTGTGAATTCCACCCCGCTCCCGTACTATATAGCCAAAGTGCCGCTATCTGACAACCGGGCGATATTTTATCATCATCATCATCATCATCATCATATCAGCCGAAAGACGTCCACTGCTGGACATAGGCCTCCCCCAAGCGTCGCCACATTGACCGGTCCCGTGCGTCTCGCAACCAGCGGATTCCTGCAACCTTCACCAGGTCATCGGTCCACCTGGTGGGAGGCCTTCCAACGCAACGTCTTCCGGTTTGCGGTCGCCACTCCAGAACCTTTCTGCCCCATCGGCCATCCGTTCTGCGAGCAATGTGCCCTGCCCACTGCCACTTAAGTTGAACTTGAAAGGTCTCGACTGGTGAAGTCCACGCTCCGCCCAGCACAGATCCAGGTCCAAAACCCCGAGAACTTTCAGCTCGAACTCCAGAATCGTTTCGAGTGCCTAGGAAGCTCCGTGGACGATTACAGCGATGGGTTCGTGGAAGCTGTCCATACGGTCGGGTCTAAGTTTTTCAAGACCCGCCGTACAGATAGGAACAAAAAGCTCTCTGATCCTACTCTCAAGCTAATGAAGGAGAGGCGTGAGATGATCCTGCAGTCTTCAGACGATGCGGTGAAATACCGGCAGCTAAATAGACGGATCTCAAAGTCCTTGAAAAGCGACCTCCGCCGCTTTAATACTGAGCGTATAAAAGACGCAATTGAACGGAATAAGGGCTCCAAGGTCTTTGCAAGAGATCTGTCTATAGGGCAGAGCCAGCTCACGAAACTGAAGACCGATGATGGCAGGATCGTTTCCGCCAAACCAGAGCTTCTGAGGGAGATCGAGAGATTCTATGGGCAGCTGTACACGTCAACCAGTAAACCCGTCGTGAATCTAGCGAAAGACCCTAGAGCTAGATTGACCCGACACTATACCGAAGACATTCCGGACGTCAGCCTGTATGAGATTAGGATGGCTCTGAAACAGCTTAAGAACAACAAGGCACCGGGTGATGACGCAATTACGGCCGAACTCCTGAAGGCGGGTGGAAAACCAATCCTTAAGGCCCTTCAGAAGCTGTTTGATTCCGTCATACACGAAGGGAAAACGCCACAGGCATGGTGCAGGGGTGTGGTGGTACTCTTCTTCAAGAAGGGTGACAATGCCTTACTGAAGAACTATAGGCCCATCACACTTCTTAGCCATGTCTACAAGCTGTTTTCAAGAGTCATCACGAATCGTCTCGCGCGCAGGTTTGACGATTTCCAGCCTCCCGAACAAGCCGGATTCCGTAAAGGCTTCAGCACCGTAGACCACATACATACGCTGCGGCAGGTTATACAGAAGACCGAAGAGTACAACCTGCCTCTCTGTTTAGCGTTTGTGGACTACGAGAAAGCCTTCGATTCGATCGAGACTTGGGCTGTACTGCAGTCTCTCCAACGGTGCCAAATTGACTACCGGTACATCGAAGTGTTGAAGTGTTTATACAAAAACGCCACCATGTCAGTTCGACTTCAGGATCAGACCTCGGAACCAGTCCTTCTGCAGCGAGGTGTGAGACAGGGAGACGTCATATCTCCGAAGCTGTTTACCGCTGCACTGGAGGATGTCTTCAAGGTTCTGGACTGGAGAGGGCTAGGCATCAACGTCAATGGCGAGTACATCACTCACCTTCGGTTTGCTGACGATATAGTGGTTATGGCTGAGACCATGGAGGACCTCAGTAAAATGCTCGATGACCTCAGTAGTGCTTCCGAAAGAGTGGGTCTTAGAATGAACATGGACAAAACCAAGGTGATGTTGAATGCCCATGTTACACCCACTCCTATCAAGGTAGGAGACTCTACACTCGAAGTTGTGGGCGACTATGTCTACCTGGGACAAACGATCCAGTTGGGTAGGGCCAACTTCGAGAAAGAGGTCAACCGTCGAATCCGACTCGGCTGGGCAGCGTTCGGGAAGTTGCGCGGTATCTTCTCGTCCAACTTACCACAGTGTCTCAAGACGAAAGTCTATGACCAGTGTGTGTTGCCAGTGATGACATATGGATCTGAGACGTGGTCGCTTACAATGGGCCTCATCAGAAAACTTACAATCACTCAAAGGGCAATGGAGAGGGCTATGCTCGGAATTTCCTTGCGTGATCGAATCAGAAATGTAGAGATCCGCAAGAGAACCAAGGTTACCGACATAGCCCGAAGAATTGCCAAACTTAAGTTCTATTTATATATGATATTTTATAAATGGTATGATATGGTATTTTGATGCTAACAAAATCACCAAAAAATTCTCAATCGATCTGTCTAAGTAGTATTTTTCTACTATCAATAGATTCCCCTAAAACTGTTTTGAAACCTGTTGAAGTTGCTCAGCGTGCCATTCTGAAGAAGAACACCTTCAAACCAATTTTGTTTCCCACCGCGCTACTCTACGAGTTTTGTGGAGTCCTAACCGTAAGACAGCTTTTTATTCTTCATGTTATAACAATGCAACATAAAAATCTCACCTACGACCCACTCATTTTAAATAGACGTACAAGACACTTGGTTTGCCCTCAACCGATCGCTTTTAAAACCAATTTCGCCACTAAATTTCCTTTATTCATTGGCCCCTACATCTACAACAAGCTAAATAAAATTCTTAATTTCTACACAATGACAAGAAAATCTTGCAAAATCAAAGTGTGTGAATACCTCCAGAAACTCACGTACGAGGAGACAGAGGAATTGCTTCGAGATCCTATATAGACAACAAATAATTGTAACATATTATAAATTTATAACCTATGATATAATTTTGAAATTTAATACCGAAGATAGTCATAAGAGCAATAAACGGTCCGCAATCTCACACACCCTCTCACACTCACTCATCTCACTTCCATAACACACTAAGAGAGGACTAGTTACACACCTACCATTAGTATTTTGGTTCTTTTGTTTTATCTTTTATTTTTTAGTTCTGCCTCCATTTCTATTTTGTATTGGATAACATTTTTAGTTTGCATTACGTAATTTATTGATATTGTATTATATACTTATTACCTTGGTATTTGATAAGTACATTCATACATTCCACTAAAGTCATAAAGTTCGTTTCTAATGTGATTTCTGGTCCTTTAAGTCATATTATTAATGCAAGTATATCTTCCGGGGTATTTCCTAAGAGTCTCAAAACAGTAATTGTAAAACCTCTTCATAAAAAAAACAATAAAGAAAATATGTCAAATTACAGACCCATTGCTCTTATTCCTGTGTTCTCTAAAGTAATAGAAAAAATTATATATGAACAAATTTACAATTATTTGACAAAATTTAACCTACTTTGTGACGAACAAAAAGGTTTCCGTAAAGATAAAAACATCAATATGGCTATATTCGATTTATTAAAAACTATAATGGTGAACGTAGATAACAAAACACCAGTTTGCGCCATTTTCACGGATATGACAAAGGCCTTTGACTACGTAGATCATGAGACACTTATAAACAAACTTCAAGCTTACGGAATTCGAGGAAATGCATTAAATTTAATTAAATCCTATCTTACTGGTCGTATGCAGTATACTGAAATTTCTGATATTTGTTTGAATACAAAACGTGAAATAAAATTCAGATCTTCTTATAGAAACATTAAATATGGCGTCCCTCAAGGAAGCGTTCTCGGTCCGCCTTTATTCTTAATTTATATCAACGACCTTCCACTTCAAATAGACCATCCAATCATATTGTTTGCTGATGACAGTACAGCACTAGTTAAATGCACAATTAAAGAAAACTATGAAAATGATATTAACAACACTCTTAAATCTATAGTAAACTGGCTTGATTACAATAATTTAAAAATAAATATACAAAAAACTAATATCATGCATTTCTACCAACGAATTAATCCCAAAGACTTAAACGTCAATTATAATGGTCATAAGATTGAAAATGTTAAGGTAGCTAAATTTTTGGGAATATTAATTGACAATCAATTAACATGGAAATCTCAAGCTGAATATATTTGTAAAAAGTTAAGTACTTTCGCCTATATGTTATACAACCTATCTAAAAAAGTTAATACCAATACAGTCCTTGTTGCTTACCATGGCCTCGTTATTTCAACGTTGAGGTTTGGCATCATATTCTGGGGTAATAGTAGTGAAAGAGAAAACATTTTCAAGGCCCAAAAACGATGTGTTAGGTCAATTTTTAACTTACATGTTACGGACAGCTGTGTTCCTATTTTCAAATTACATAAATTACTAACCTTCCCATGTCTGTACATTCTAGAAATAGCCATTTTTGTAAAAAGCAACCCGCATCTGTTTCCATCGTTACGTGAGATACGAAAGAGGACAAATTGTATGAGATCTCAATATCAAAATTTATTGCACACAGGTAGCTATAACACCACACTGTTAAAAAAAAGCGTTATGTGTATGGCGCCAAAGATATACAATAAGATACCTGAAGTTATAAAAGAACAACCATTTAGAATATTCAAAAAGCGACTAACTGACTTATTGTTGCAAAAATGTTACTATTCTATATCCGATTTTTTGAATGATGACTTGTGATAGTATATAGGAACATATTTTCGTTTTTTTCTACGCTGATAACCTGCTATGTCATATGTATGTACCGGTGTCTACCCATAAATGTTTGCATGCCGAAAGGCAGGATGTACAAGGATTCTTGAACTTTTGTTAACATCTTATTGTAATACCTACATTCTATACAAATAAAAACTTCTTATTCTTATTCTATTCTTATTCTTATTCTTATGGGATCATCATATTCGAAATACCTATTATTAATTGCAACTCAAGGGAAACGGCGTTGAAGGCTGAAATACAGGCTATGCCTAGTTCGGCCTCAAATGCTTATACTTTTGTGTATGTTAACTTTAGTTTAAGCATTACTTGTGAAAAATGTACAAATTTATGTGAATAAAGATTACTATTACTATTACTATTCTGAATTCCAAATTGCTATGTTTACTAACTTATTGTTAATAAGATTAAGTCATTGGTTTTGATTTAAACTAAAACAAAATAAACTATTCGTATGTAGGAAATTAGATCAATATTCGATTTTTATTATTTCGCGGTTTTTTTGTTTTTCGTCTTTAACTCAAAATAATTATTTTGTCAGATAGAGCCATTTTAACTACAGGACGGCAGTCCGGAACTGTACAACAGAGCTGTTTCATCAAAAATCGTCGGGAGACAATGTTATTGAATTTGTTGAAAACCACGTTTGTATGATTTTGTTGCGGCATTCAGTATTACAATGTTGTTTTTTTATTGTTATGCATTTTTAAAGCCAGTTTCAAATTTTCACGGTCGACTTTTCAGACCGCAGTTTTTATGAAAGTGTAATAACATCAATTGTTAGCTTAACAAATGGTCAAATAACTATCTCACCGTCTTATTTTTACCGTTAGTTGAGTAAACAACGAATCAAAAAACTGAGCTATAATCCGCTTTTTGGGATTGACTTGTTAAATGGGGCAATCACCTATAATGGATAATCAAGTACAAGAACATACCAATATTTTTCTTAGCTATATTGAAACTAAATAATATCCTATAACACAATATTATTAGGTAAAATAATGGATCATGTTGTTTTGCTCATCATTACTGAGAAAATATGGAATATTTTAGTAACCAACTAGATAGACAACAACATCTTGTTATTATTATATTTCTGACTCTTTCTGATTTTCTCAGAAATCACTGTTGCATTTTCGCTTGATAACTTTTTATCAAGCGAAAAGGCCAACAGTCATTTCTTATGAAAAAAAAGTTAATTAAAAAAATCAAAATACCCGACTGCTTAAAAAGCGAACTAAAAAGACGTAAACAAGAAGAAAATCATGCTGTGCAGTCGGAGGATACATATTCTCGAGCTGGCTGACCAAAACCAGATGTATCCTCCGACTGCACAGCATGATTTTCTTCTTGTTTACGTCTTTTTAGTTCGCTTTTTAAGCAGTCGGGTATTTTGATTTTTTTAATTAACTTTTTTATTTATAACTTTTTAGTTAACATTTTTTTCGAATTAGGTACATTTAAATATATAAGTGTTATATATTTTTGAAATCACCTCTTGAAACCCTTTATTTTGATACCCCACACGATGGGTTTGGAAGAAAAAATAAAATTGCCCCCTCACAATATGGCGCCCAAAAGCCACCATTTTTATATTTTCCAATTTTAATGTAACCTATGACACTCGCAAGGTTAAGACGAATCGATTGACGTATGAATCATCAAAATCGGTCAACGCGTTTGGTCTCTGGAACGCCACATAGGAACAAAAAAATTTACATCTTTTTAGTAAAAACGGCGACAGACATAATTACGTTACTAGAAATAGGGACCAATTAGTTCAACCAGGTTTCAGACTGGCTAAAGTAGCCTCATCTTTCATGGGGTACTGTACAAAATGTTACAATAAAATTCCTCCCCACATTCTTGAACTGAATGAGACGAAGTTTAAAACCTGTATAAAACGCACACTATGTAGGCTGGCATATTATAAGTTGGGGGATTACATCACTGATAAAAATGCTTGGCTCAATGCTAGTCCTGCTCCACAATCCACTACCACTAGGGCGCAATAACAAGTGATATGCAGAACATTATTGTTTTGAGGTATTGTTGGACCTGCTGAAGACTGTATGAATTATTAATATTTGCATTGTATAGACTCAATTTCTTTAGTATTGTATAACTGCACAGCACGTGTGTGAGTACTATGTACCCAACTGTAAATCTACCATTTACTGTACCTATGCGTCGTTCGTTGACTTGTGTGTGCCCTGGCCGTTGAGTGTGTCATGCTCTCTCAAATGTCTCTCTGATGGTGGCGCGTGTGTTGGATCATCCGGTTCCCTTCATGATGGTTGAGCTGGGTGGTGCCAATTCATGCGTCATGTTCGTGAACGGACGCCGTCAGTTGGGATTGGTCATAACTTGACTGCTTCGGATGTTAATTTTTTTCTAGTATCTATTATATAACTGCGCAGTACATGTGTGAGTACTTCTAATACTTTGTCTGTAGGTGGTATAGTGGGTAGTGCTATTCTGGGTGCATTGTCCTCACATGTATGAATTTAATAATGTATGTTCCTAAATTAAAAATTTTAAAAGAGTAAGTATGGAGTTTCTTGTGCATTCTTCTCCATAACAAGCTACTTTCCGAATGCACGGTAGAATAATTTTAATGTAACGTTCAAAAGTGCCGCTTGGTGGCCTAGTTGAAATAAAATATCTTTGTCTTTGTCTTTGTCTTTGTCAAACATACATACATACATACATACATACTTACATACATACATAGACTGATAATAAACACATTACCCTCCTTCGGCAGTCGGGTAAAAAGGTACAGGAAAATTCAGTAGATATTAAATAGGATTTCAGAATCTTTTACTTTGAATTTTAATTTATACCTTGAGTTAAATAAATTATAAGAATTTTCATTTGAATAGTCCGTAAATGAGTCTTTTACTTACTATTCAAAATCAAAGGCAAATCTTGTATTTTTTTTCCTTTTAATTTTACCTTTGCTATGTTAAAGAATAGTTAATGAGCAAATTGAATAAGTTATACGCCTATATAATAATTAATATTTAGATAGTAATTATGGTGCTTGAAAAAGATCTCGTTCAGGAAACTAACTGCTTACCACAACATACATACTTAACCTAAGTGAATCCGCAATTAGCATGGCTTATTGTTCGTGGTTCGAAAATTTTGTTTGCTATGTATATGTATCTACATATATAATAAACCAACAAATGACATTAAATAAAGCTGCATCATGTTTGGAAAACATAACGAACCTCTCACAGTTAGTTGAACCTTTTAACAAAAAAAAAAAATCCTTATAAACAGCAACACACCCGGTATAAAAAAAACAGAATGAAACGTTAAAATTTATACAGAAAGTTAATAGACCGCAACTTCTGGTGCCCGTCCTCATACTGGCAACATTAATTTATTGGCGCTCAGAGCAGGATATTTATAGCTCAGTCTTAGCCCAACTTTCGTTGGGAGAAAAGTAACCGAACAAGTTTTATAACTAAGACCCAGTTTTTTGATCCGTAGTTAACTCAACCAACGGTAAAATTTGCTAACCAATGGTTTAAAATTTCGGTAACATGCGTTTTTTCATCAATTATGGTGGCACAAATGGTAAATTAAATTGGACAGCTAATTATTTGACTATTTGAATAAACCATTAATTAAAATATTTAAGCATTGGTTAACTACGGATTAAAAAACTAGGCCTCAAACAAATAAACAATAGTTATTAAAAAAAAAAAGAAATAATTCAAAACAAATTAGCAAATAGCAAAACTCTGTATTGTTGCTAGTAAGACATAGTTCGCAAGTCCTGTTAATTTAGTAAGCAGCAACCAAACCTTAGGTAACTGTTAACTCCTTTTCATTATAGCAAAACATTTCACGCAAAAAAAGAAACATGAAATGGGATATTTTCTTTTTGTTGGTCCTCTGTATGAAGGTATTTTAAATTTAATAGCATAAGGGTGATAAAGGTACTGTATTTAATTAATTGGTGCCCGTATAAATATTTAATTAAGAATTTCGGATATGAAATAATAAGACAACCATTAACTGTATTATTTTTATTCAGTTCGGAACACATTTTCTTATTATTACTATAATAATTTGATATGATTAATAATTAATTATATGATAAACTTTTTAAAGTCTAATTTCGGAGCTGTCCACTAAATTGGGGTTTCGTATGTTTTGAGAGGAGCATAAATACAATTTGCTAGAAATTTGTTAATTTGAAATTTATTGCCGGCCTACAGAATACGCAATGAAGGGTTTAAAATGGTTGGCTGCATAGAATGTCGCAGTCTAAATTAATAATGACAGGTTTCGAGGGCAAGGGTTTCTAGCTGACAAGTAGGTACAGTACAATCATTTTCATAATGTCCCTCGGCAAACTTCGTGTTTCGTCAGTCGTCGGCTTTCTATCTGTCACTTGCTGCAGACCGGACGCTCTCAATCAACTTGGAAGTATATAGAGTTGTTAATACGCTTTTGAAATAATGTAATTTATTTTAAAAATGGGAGGAAAGCTGCTATTTTTACAGCTCTATATATTTCAACAAAACAACAATAAAATACTTTACAATGCACGTCATCGAAAAGAGCGTTTTCCAAGCAGCCAAACTGTGCGGAAAGTGTCACTTTTTTTCACTAGTGCTTTTTACTTTTCTGTATTTTTTTAATTTTAACGCCAACGTCAGCCCGACGCATAGAGCTTTTATTATTTGAGAAAAGGTTTACAAATTACTTAAGTACAGACTATCATTCATATAAAAGGTAAAATAAAACTAATACTTCATTAAAGGCGTTTTTAATTACTCTAGATTTAGATATTGATCAATAAATTGATTTTAAATATTTATTAAATATGTGTGGCAGAACGTATATTTTGCTCTTGCCTTTTTGCGTTACGACGTGACAGCTGATTGCACATGCGCAGCAGATATGCCCGAGGAACTATTAGTTAATCTGTGGATATGCTGAGTGCGCTTGAATTTTATTTTTTTAATTTCTTGCTTGGTTCAAAAATAATTTTTTTTATTTCCTCGCACAATTCTTACATATGTTAGCTAATTATTAATACTTTTAAAAAAATATTGGCAAACTGTCATGTATATTCTTTAAATAAAAGTTATCTGATTATTGAAATCAAACCTACCCAAGACAAAGTACCTATGTAATTATCCATATTTAACAGATCTTCAAGTGCATGTTTCCTTAAATCAGCATATTCCCTTAAAATCAATCACAAAAGCGTATCAATAAATCGTTATCCAACCAAACATACAACTTTTATCTCAGAACAAACTTTTCTATGAATAATACGAACAAAGATATAAATGGTTTCACTACACATGGCTTGATACAGAACATTAAAGATCATGTTAACTTCCTCTCCATGTATTATATTATAACACACATTGTAATACACTACGGCATTGCTAGATCTTGGATCCCATAACTTGTGGGAGGCTGTAAAACGGGCGGCTATAAATTGGAACTACCATTCAAATAGTGTTTTAAATTTTACTAAATTGCTTTTATGATACAAAGTAAAAGAAAGAAAATCACACAACAGGAATAAAGTGAACATAATAGATGAAGACAATAATAAGTTTAAATAAATAACTATTCCAATTCTATGGTTTTTGCTATAGAGGGATGTCATGTCTTGGAAATCATCTGAATTGGAGATGCGAACATCAGCGATTCGTTTGGTCTCACAGCTGTCCATAACTACCGGTAGCATTCATCAGTAGGCCAGCATATTATGTACTTCAATATTAAGATACTTTTTTCACACACAATACATGTAATCAAGAATCATCCAAACGGCAGGCGTTTTTAACTTTCGGAGCAAGAAAAAAAAATTATGAAAAAGATAATGGTTCCAAGTTATATTTAACTCCAAATCCAAATTTCTCTCAAGAATAAAATCTTCACGGGTGAAACGTTTCATCTAAAAGCTGGTAAGGAAACATACTCGCGATACGATGACCTGCCAGAGTGCCAGCCTGCCACCGATCGTTCATTGTAGATGGGCGAGCGATCCGTCAATGCCACCGCGCGCTGATTTTATTTACCGAGAAAAGTACCGTGATTTGTACTACGTGTATGAATGGCAAGTTTCCTCCGAAATTAGATTTAAACGAAAATGAAAAGGAAAAGTTCCGTTGTTTGGGAAGATTTCCTCGCATTTCGATTTCAGTTCAGGTGTAATATTTTTCACTTACTCCTTTTGGAGACGTGTGCTGTTTAAATGTGAGGTGTGTGTTATATATATATCTTTGAATCAGATAGAGATTGGTATTTATTATTTTGAATCTTGTAGAGAGATTTTCCAAGAGCCACAGCAGGCACAGACACTGTTTGTATAAAATTATCCTTTCCAAGTCTATAAAAAATAAAAGATTAAAATGGAATGCATTTTTATTCAGAGTTGGAACGAAGAAAATCTTCAAAGAAAATCCTTCCTTAATTCCTTTTGTTTCAAAACTCGCCATCTTCCGAGCCCAAACCTTGTATTTTGAATGCGGGCACTAAGTTCAACTATCACGATTCCGAACCATTAAACACTCCGAAATACTGCTCACTCTCTCACATACTCGTTAACATATAAGTGTAATATTATTCGCCCACACATATTAGGTGTTTAAACGCATTCATGTCAATTATTCACACCACATTAACTTGAATGTTGGCAACAATAAGTTGGCGGTAAAAAATTCAATGCGTTGCTTAACGCTATTATATTTTTTGTGGCGTCATCTTTCGCTTCATAAATTTGAGACAGTATCAAAGTTCTGCGAAGGTGTCAAGGGACTCCGCATTGCCAGTCACTTTCGGATTAAACCAAAGTTACTTTTTAAGGCACGTTCGACATTTTTTTGTACTTTTTTCGCGTTACTCATGGTATGCTGCTTCTTATTCTTTTAAGCACCGACATTTGTTTTAAATCTATTTAGTGTAACGTGACTTTTCTTGAAGAATAATAATAGAAAATAATACAATTAAAGAAGAGTTCGGAGAAAAATCTCTTATGGAGAGCCTGAAAAACTTGCAGCCTAAACTGTGTGTGTGTAAGTGAATTCGGCAAAGAACACGTATAGGTAACGATGAAGACATCTTTAAAATAATGATTTTCGTATTGCGTAATACAGTCATAAGGGGATAGTTCATGAAAAGGATATGTGAATTCAACTCATAGGGTGGAGGACGTACACTTTCTAAATTACGCAATAAATAAAACATTTAAAGGAAATGTATTATACTCTTTCATGGTATTGTTCCCTTTGCCCTGCCGAACTCACTTACGCAATTAGGCTGCTGAGATATAAATCCTTAACATTAAATGAGCACGACAGTTACTGGTTAGTGTTCTTAATAGATAGTTGCTAATACCTAGGTACACATAAACTGTATCTACTGTTCCAAGCTTCCCTACTTTTTAACCGACTTACCAAAAAGGAGGAGGTTCTATGTTCGACATTATGTTTGTTTTTTTTTTTTTTATAAAGTGAAAAATAACTTTATTTTTGGAAGTCGGTGTCTTTGGTAGGTACCATTTTATGCGTTATGGACACCGACTTCCAAAAATAAAGTTATTTTTCACTTTATAGTTTTTTTTTATTTGGAAGTCGGTAGTATTTTTTTGTAAAAAAGCTTTTTATTTTTCACTTTTTAGTTGTACCTACCTAATAGGCAAGTTGGTTAAGGTACCTATAACGCCAGAATAGATTACCCGAAAATCATGAAAATTTAACAAAACCGGTGAAAAGAGTGATCTGCGTACCCCTTAAGAGCGTACTGGCGTGATGTTTTGTTATGAAATGGTATAAACAATAAACAGACATGCGATTGCAGCGATCCTTTGCCGTACTTTATTGAAGATTTCTGTTGTATATCTTCGAAGTTCTTCATCAGATCTTCACCAAATCAAAATGGGACCAATTTCGAAACATACTCATTCAAACAAAAAAAGAATTTTCAAAATCGGTCTAAAATTGACGGAGATATGCGTGAACATACACAAAAAAAAAAACTACAATCTATCGCAATAAGGATCAATCTTACTAATATTATTATTAGAAATGCGCAAGTTTGGAAAGATGTATGTTTGTTACTCATTCACCCTAGAACGGCTAAATCTTACTGGATGAAATTTGGCACGACATAAATTTTAATTTGGAATGGCACAATGGCTACTTTTTATCCCGGAAAAACGTACAGTCTGTTCCCGTGGGATAATTTCCGACTTTCACATGGGCGAAGCCGCGAGCAGAATCTAGTATTCCATAAATCACAATGAAACTGCCAATAGCCTACAATTCTCATTTCCCTAACAGTGCAAAAATAGTTTATTCGCAGATTTCCGTGAAAAGTTAACAATTTATTTTCCCCGACCCGGCCATTTTCCTTCCGCCTTTCACAGCTTTACAAACCCGTGCATCGGCATTATACATAATAAATAATGACGTCATCCAATCGGGCCTTTCCAAATCATTTGCTGGATCGAATTAGGGAAGAGGAAAAAGTTCCATTGAAATATGACACCTGTTCGGGCGAGCTGGAATCAAAGGGCGATGTGATAAAGACGGAGGTTTTCAATAAAGGGGAATCGTCCTTTTTCTTACGCATTTATATCTATATGTTTTTCTGTTCCGGAGCTTGGGCATTATTTCCCTCCTAACATATAGTACCTGTGTACAAGCACCATCATTTGTTATGTCATCCCAAGAAATTATCGTTTGCTCTGCGAAAAGAATATTATTTTCTGAATGAGTTATCTTTGTTTTGATTCTGCTATGAAATGTTTTTGCTCGCACCAATATTTATAGATAGTTTTGCTGATGTCTGCGGCTTTGTTTGCAAACAAAACTTCAATCCCCCGTTGATTAACCCGGGTTAATTTTTTTTGTATTTCGTCTCTGCCAGTACTTAATAACATTTTTATGATTTGGTACCCGAAGGATCCAAACGGAGCCCTGTTGCTGTCACTCACGTGTCTGTCTTTCAGTCTGGCCGTCTGTCCGTTTGTCCGAAAATTGATGATAAAGTTTCTTACTACGTATATTTTACAAAAAAATACCAATATATTGATAAATCAGAATGTTTATATGAAATACCCCCATTTTACTTATTACAACCAACTTGATTTTGCGTTTTGGTACAGAACCCTAAATGTGCGAAGTCTGACACACGATTGGCCGGTTTTTTCTTCTTATCGTATGTTTATCCTACTAATATTATAAATGTAAAACTTTGTGAGTATAGATGTTTTGATAAAACTTTACGGTAACATACTTTAAAGGTCAGAATAACACATAGGCTCTGTTTTCTAAAAATATTGGAGATTTACAAATTCGATGCGGCCGAAGCCGCGGGAAATACCTAGTCTTTAATCATTTTGAATGTGCCTTGTCAGGCATATTATTCTGGTCTTCTGGTTCCTGATTCAATAAATAAATTCTTCAATACTACGAAATACGAACATTTATTGTTGTTCAAATACCTACTTAAAACTTAAAATTAGATTCAAGTTAGTATCGGTTCTCCATTGCATTCGGTCTCACAATCGGTCCGCGTCGTCAGTCCAACAATCTGAAAGGAGATAGTTCTTCAAACATTCCCCATTTAATTTAATCTTCGTCAGCTGTGAGTGACTATTTGCTTTTACTTTGCAGCTTAAAGTTGGCGTTTCCGAAAGAGCTAGAAGTGAAAATTCGGCTTCGTTGTCACTAGTACCATTAACAGTTCCATGATGGAACTATTTATGTTTTTTTTAATCAGTAGTTCCATTTTAGAAGTACCTGAAAATAATGGAACTAATGTTGATTTTTTTATCACTAGTTCCACATTATTATTTTTGGCCCTAGTGAAATTTTTTAAGGGTGTAAAAACACTAGAGGTAAAAAAAAACAACATTATTAATTTTTTCTTACTTTATTTTGTTTTATTAACCCCCGACGCAAAAAGAGGGGTGTTATAAGTTTGAGGTGTGTTGTTGTGTATCTGTGTATCTGTGTATCTGTGTCTCTGTGTATATGTGTGTCTGTCTGTGGCATCATAGCGTCCAAACGGGTGGACCTATTTTGATTTAGTTTTTTTTGTTTAAAAGGTGACTTAATCGAGAGTGTTCTTAGCTTAGATTCAAGAAAATTTTCTCAGCCATTTGAAGATAATCAGCTCTCTACTAATTAAGGAAAAGATATGAGCAACTTTCATAGGTCAAATCGATTTGAAATTTAGAATCCTGTCAGTTCAATGATATTGCTAAAACATAATAATCTTGAACTGATGCTGGGGCATCACCAGGAATCACAGGACACCCATTTCCTCAGTAACTTACAGCAGAGGTATCGTCTTTGGACTCATTGGAATGGTCTCATTGAATATGTTGTAGATGGATGGTGATCAGGGTCTGATGGTGGATGGTGCTGGTGATGGATAGGGGATTGAGAAATAAACTGTCAGTTCAATGATATTGCTAAAACATAATAATCTTGACCTAATGCTGGGGCATCACCAGGAATCACAGGACACCCAACTCCTCAGTAACTTACAGCAGAGGTATCGTCTTTGGACTCATTGGAATGGTCTCATTGAATAGGTTGTAGATATATGGTGCTCAGGGTCTGATAATGGATGGTGCTGGTGATGGATAGGGGATTGAGAGATAAACTGTCAGTTCAATGATATTGCCAAAACATAATAATCTTGACTTGATGCTGGGGCATCACCAGGAATCACAGGACACCCAACTCCTCAGTAACTTACAGCATAGGTATCGTCTTTAGACTCATTGGAATGGTCTCATTGAATATGTTGTAGATATATGGTGATTAAGGTCTGATGATGGATGGTGCTGGTGATGGATAGGGGATTGAGAAATAAACTTTCAGTTCAATGATATTGCCAAAACATAATAATCTTGACTTGATGCTGGGGCATCACCAGGAATCACAGGACACCCAACTCCTCAGTAACTTACAGCATAGGTATCGTCTTTGGACTCATTGGAATGGTCTCATTGAATATGTTGTAGATATATGGTGATTAAGGCCTGATGATGGATGGTGCTGGTGATGGATATGGGATTGAGAGATAAACTGTCAGTTCAATGAAATTGCCAAAACAAAATAATCTTGACTTGATGCTGGTGCATCACCAGGAATCAGCAGGACACCCAACTCCATGCTTACTTACAGCACAGGTATCGGGTTTGGACTCATTGGGATGATCTCATTGAATAGGTTGTAGATATATGGTGCTCAGGGTCTGATGATAGATGGTGCTGGTGATGGAAAGGGGATTGAGAGATAAACTGTCAGTTCAATGATATTGCTAAAACATAATAATCTTGACCTGATGCTGGTGCATCACCAGGAATCACAGGACACCCAACTCCTCAGTAACTTACAGCAGAGGTATCGTCTTTGGAGTAGTCAATTTATGTATGAAGCTTACATAATAATGGGGTGCACGAGAAGAGCCTCCCCGAGCGGCGTCTAGATCATAATAAATACGTCCGGCGCACCCTGGTAACAGCTGGCACTCGGTAACGCAGAGTCCAGCTGGCCAATCTTCTCACCACGATGATTCCTCAAAGGCCCTTATTAGTGCCAAAACAATCGGAATACCAAAATTCCAACGAAAAACGCACCCGGATTCGACCTCGTCACCTATCGAAACCCGCTTTGAACGTCATCTCGATAAACATTGAGGGTTTTTCTGCAGACAAAGCGTTGGTTCTCTCTGACCTTTGCGTTACTACACAATGTGACATAATCTGCGTCCAGGAAACCCACCGAGACCACACTCAACCTAGGCCGCAAATACCTGGACTAATTCTGGTGGCTGAAATTCCTCACCCTAAATACGGAAGTGCTATCTTCACCAAACCTAATGTCGTGATAGTCTCGACTGCCTGCAAATCTGTAAATTCGAT
Organism: Anorthoa munda; assembly: GCA_945859665.1. NCBI lineage: Eukaryota > Metazoa > Arthropoda > Insecta > Lepidoptera > Noctuidae > Anorthoa > Anorthoa munda. The sequence goes on along the minus strand of OX243913.1, from coordinate 6,739,016 downwards.
CGAAACGATAACCATAGATACTGGCAAGTGTTCCGTTAGCTCTGTTTATAAACCGCCTAATCATTCATTCCAACCTTGCCTCACATCCAATTTCTACGACCGAGACATTCGAATAATAATTGGCGATTTTAACAGCCATAGTACCTCTTGGGGATATCGGAGCACAAACAACGATGGTGCAGCGGTTGAACAATGGGCAGAAGCGGAAAACCTATCGCTGTTGCATGATGCAAAACAACCTGCTTCCTTCAACAGCGGTAGATGGAAGCGTGGATATAACCCCGACCTCATTTTTGTTAGCTTGAACATAAGTCATCTTTGCCTCAAAACAGTGGAATCCCCGATACCACGTACACAACACCGCCCAATATCATGCAAAGTACAAGCTGCTGTAAAACCAACTGCGGTTCCATTCAGACGTAGGTTTAATTTCGAAAAAGCTGACTGGAAGCACTACGCTGAGAGTATAGACCAAAAATTTCACTCCCTCGTGCCAGCGCCTCATAACTACGATATGTTTGTTGAGGCTGTGTGGTCTGCCTCCCGACAATTTATTCCTAGAGGATGCCGCGCTCAGTATATCCCTGGTCTAGACCCCGAATCCTCGAGATTACTGGAATATTACCAACAAATGTACACAAATGACCCTTTTGCAGAAGACACTCTTGCAGCAGGGGAAGAACTCATAAGCAAAGTTAGTGAAAGTCGCAAAGAAAAGTGGATGAACACCATAAATAAAATGGACATGACTAAAAACAGCAAAAAAGCATAGTCCACACTCCGTAAGCTTACCGGCGACCCCCCTGAGCGTTCACCACCAAATCAAGTTACTGCCAATCAGATAGCACATCAACTCCTTTTAAATGGGAAACCCCCGAACAAACTCCCTAAACTCCCCAAGGCCTCAAAACCATCTTCCGGTAGCAATGATATAAGTAAACCTTTTTCGCTATCTGATATAATACCAGCAATTAAGTCTCTTAAAAATGGTAAAGCCGCTGGTGTGGATGACATATGTGTGGAGCAACTTAAGAACCTGGGTCCGGCGGCAGTCTCATGGCTTCTTGGCCTCTTCAACGCATGCTTGCTAGATGCAAAACTCCCCAAGCAATGGAGGAAAGCTAAGGTGATAGCGCTTCTCAAGCCGGGTAAATGTCCAACCCCAATTTCCCAAAAGGATCCCAAAAGCTATCGCCCAATCTCGCTACTTTGCCACACATTTAAGTTGTTTGAAAGGCTTATCCTAAACCGCCTACAGCCCCTCATCGATCCTGGTCTGATCCCAGAACAAGTTGGTTTCCGGCCTGGAAAATCCTGTACTGGGCAAATCCTCCGTCTCACTCAATATATAGAGGATGGATACGAGGCTAATCAAATAACTGGTATTGTCCTTGTCGACCTGTCAGCGGTATATGACACTGTTAATGTGAAAAGACTGTTATTTAAGTTGATGGCCCTAAGAGATGACCAAGCATTTATACGAGTCTTGGGTGAAATACTACGCAATCGACGCTTCATAATCAACTTAAACTCGGAAAAGAGCAGGTGGCGTATTTTGAAGAATGGATTACCTCAAGGCAGTGTTCTGGCTCCCATTCTATTTAATATCTACACTAACGATCAGCCCAGCACAGCAAACACAGAAAGGTTTCTGTACGCGGATGACCTAGCTCTGGCTACAAGGATGAAAAAAATTGAAGATGCAGAAGCAAATCTTGAAATGGCCCTGGCGAACCTCAGTGGTTACTACGAAGACAATGCACTGAGACCTAATCCGTCTAAAACACAGTCGTTCTCATTCCACCTGAGAAATCGTCAGGCAACCAGAAAACTAAGCATTAAATGGCGAGGTGCTGATATTGAACATAAAGATAAAAAGACATAAAGATACAAATATTTGTTCCGTGCGGGAATCGAACCCGCGACACGCAGCGCAGCAATCAATCGCTCAACCACTGCGCCAACCGTGCGCCCAATAATAGTATAGTAGTTTGTGAATTTTGTGTATATTCAACTTATCACTACGTATTATAAAATAAAAACCCCCGTCGCGTCTGTACGCAATAAACTCAAAATCTACTGAACGGCTTTTCATGCGGTTTTCACCAATAGAACGAGTGAGTTTTTTGTAAATAATTTTTCACGGGCGAAGCAAGGGCAGGTCACTTGTGTTACAATAAATAAATAATAAGTATTCTTAATTCTTTACACAACACAAACATTTTATTCAGTTACAAAATAATGCATTATGACTTATCTCCTAGAAAACCTTTGAAAGATTTTTAAACTGACAGAGGGATTTATCTACATTGTGTGTATCTGTGCGTGCCAAATATACTAGTTTTCTTTCTTTCTTTTTCTTTAGATCAAAGCCTACTATTTTCTTTTTTAACAAATGAAATAAAGACAGGAAGAGATTACCCACAAATACACATTCCACTACTGACACGATTCCGTTTTAAAAACCTTACACAGAGAACAAAACTGTCGGGAAACGTTACAGCTGTCTTGAAAATTAATTAATTGAAAACTGAAAGAAATGTTCCATTAAGGAATCGCTCTTTTGGACAATGATAAATGCTACAAGAACAATTCTGCAGCGTTTTTTTAAATGATTGATATTTAACGGATGATTTTATAAGGGTGTTATGAAATTATATGTTTTAATACTCTGATAATCAGTTCTCGGTTTTGATAAGATTAAAAGTAAAAAAACAGTGCAATAGGCAGTTTTATGAAAATTCGGTTATAAGTGACTGGTTTTATAAATATTTTTATAACACACACAGTATGACTATAACTCAACTACACAAGTCCACATACCTACTGGAATCAAAATAAAATACTAAAAGGTTCACTACTATATTTAGCCTTATTCAGGCGAGTTTGAAAAAATACATAAGAAGCCTCTAAAGCCTAGGGTGCCTACTTAGTATTAAATGACCTTATTTTTGTGAAAGACTGTTAAGATTCCACTTTGACCAGAGTAAATAAATCTTTAGCTGTAAGGACGAATAGCTAGAAATATACGAAACACTACAAAGTGAAAAAATAACTTCAATTTTGCAAGTCGGTGTTCCAGTTTTAGTTTCTTCGTTTTTGACAACACTGGCGTGACGTTATGTTATGAAATGGTGTAAACAATAAACAGACATGCGATTGCAGCAATCCCGAGAGTTTTGCTATCATTTATTGTAGAGTTTTGTTGTATATCTCTTAAGTTATTCATCAGATCTTCACCAAATTAATAATCTAAGACCAGTAGGTAAACATAAAGAAAATGTCCGTGACAAACAAACAAAACAATTTTTTTATTAAAAAGTAAAGATACATAGGCTCCAACTTTAATCTCCGACAATTGTATCCGGCCAAAAGATTGTTAAGATAATAAAAACCTTGTACTCAAGAAAAATTGAGTTAACATGAAATACAGTGTCGGCGTCGCATTGTCTGCCAAATAAATTATATCAAGGAATAGTTTGTTACGCAAAGTTATGTCACTTTGTCCCAAAATTGTATCACATGAGGGCTTCGTCCACAATGTATGTAAACCTCGTTGGCAAATTAAATCACTGGTGTCAAGTGAACTTCAAGCCTTTACGGTTAAGCCCGGGGTCCAGCTTTGGTTCACGATGTCAAGGTGATAAAAATATGTGGATACTTCTATTCCAACCCCTCTTAAACTCGGTTTTTTGTTTTGTTTCCAAGTAAAATTTCTCTCAGGGCGAATCCACAAAAGTTTTTCGCGTTTGTTTCAGTCTTATATGTGAAATTTTTATCATATCCATACTATGAATGTTTTAATCACAACCTTGAAAAATATAACATACAATAACTCTTTTTAAATTTAATTTTTGTTATGTAAATCCGTATTTACATATCGTTTCCATTTCAAAAATTTGGCATGTAACCTATATGGAAATTATCCGATTTTCATAGCCTTTTTGCTTCATATCCTCGTTTCACACGTCAGGTACATAAGGACAGGTACCCACCTGTCCTTACGTTCCACTCCATGAGCAGCATGTCCTCAATACACCCCAATTAAGAAGCCAAGAATGCAGTCACCATAGTTGGCATTTCATTGATTTGAAGAGCACCGGCGCAACTCCACCCTATTGGAATTCCACTCAGCTGTAAATGTGGTCACTAGAATTTATCAAGTAAAAAGGGATCGCCGATCCATATATTAATACGTACTCACTGAAGACTCCGACAAGGCTCTAAGGCGCGGGCACTGTTGTCCTGCGTAATAGCGAAGAGATTTGCGATGAACCAACGCTTTTTATTTGTTGCAAAATGTGAAACTCCTTTCTGAATAGAAATTGTTACAAGATCTGCATTTAAATACTTATGAAACGTTATTATTATTAATACCAACGTATGTAAATACGTTGACCAGACACAGATTTTTTAAGGTCAAAAATAGGAAGTAAGTTTATCATTCATTTTTATCGAGTTTTTTTTTTGAAGTAGATATTGGAGAAGATTTCGGAAAAAAAAAAAAAAATATTCGGTATTTTTCCCAGGCCTCACACTTATCTAAAAAGCAGGCCTATTATGAGTTGGGGTGGTCACGGCGTGCAGTGTGTTGTGGTGCGCCGGTGATGGGGGTACTCCCCCGAGGAGGGTCCGGTGACGGACAGTCGCGGCGGGTTCGCGGTGAGTGCTAACGCGTACCCATGCTCCCGCCATAAGCGGCACAGGAGGACACCGTGGAGTTTTAGTGGGTTAGAGTCCCACATAACTGCACTATCTCCCCGTGGTAGTGCAGTATGCATGAGCATTTCTCCACGCATAAAAAAAAAAGGCCTATTATGAGTATTTTTTTATTGTGGTCACACTTGACCAATACCTCACCTGATGTTAAGCGATGATGTGGTTGACGGTGTAGCACGCTTGCGTAGTAGTAACTTATTCGCTCTTGACTTAGATACCCTAGAGTTTAGCTAACGGGAAACATAGACTCCGGCAGGGAATTCCATCCCTTCTCTCCTTTCTATTCTCATCTCCATAACAAAGTGCCTCAGTACACTTCTAAGCATTGTATCCGGGTCAATAGTTTGATATCAATATAATTACTCAACGGCTGTTACACTGTTGGGGAACGTTCCAGTACGGAGAGTGTGTACGGCTGTAGACACTCGGTGCCCCCATTTGGCCCCTTTGATCGTATACCCGCGCTAATTTATGCAATTACAGCTTACTCAGCAACTTGGCTTGATATCAAGAAATTGACGATGGGGGCGCCTGACTTTCTGATAATAATTTTATTCAAGACTCGCTTCACACCACAAATAAGCAAATGTTTTTATTTGAATTTGTAGGCGAGTGTATTACTCTATTAGATTTTACGGGCTTTGTTTGCTAAGTATTAGATATTAAACATGGAGTTGGCGTTGTGACAATCTTTTTGTCCAAAAACAGAGTTGTTGAGCCTCAGTGAAGAGTCAGACATAAAAGCGGTACGCTTTTAGGTTCAACAGCTAAGCCTAGTCTGAAACTTTAGTTTTGTACACTGCTTAGGCCGTCTGTTAAAATTGGACTGTTTAATTTTAGCACTAAAACCAGCATCACTTTTGTACAAAATTTTAGTTATCCTATTTTAAAATATCTATGTTATGTTTCTTCTATTAAAACGAACTAGTTATTTCACAGTTTAGCTCAGTATCTACGTAGTTATCAAACGAAATTACATTACAATTTAATTTATGTTATTAGTATGAGAGAACTGAGGGGATACAAATAATAATCCTGCCCAATATTATTTCTACTAACTAATAGATTCTTGATAGAGGGTTTTCATTCATAAATGCTGTTCTGCGTGGGAGTAAAATCTCTAACGCAAATATTCTGATCTTATAGATAATATTAGATGTTGTTTGCGTGGGATGTTACTAACCTCTAATATCTAACTAATAATGCTAGTTTTTAAGCAATGAAAACTATTTTCAATGGGTGTGTTTATGATGTTCAAACAATGTTCTCTAAAAAAGGCATATTATTCATCGAATTATTTGTTAAAATAGATACTAATACAGACACTTACCCCACTCCATTTTCATGTATGTATCTAAGGCATTACCAATGCAAATCTCTGATCCGATCACTCGGGTTACATCCCACATTTCTTTGCCCGGATATATTTCCCAATCTCCTTGTATTATCTCTTATCTTTACAGCCCAGTTCGCGCGAAATAGATAGCAATTCGAAAGGGAAAGATTGCTATCAGTGCATACATAGTGTAGCTTCCATAGCTCCATAGTTAATTCCATGCAGCATACTGTTTTGGAACACACTATTACGCAAACAAGCCATAAATCCTTCGTACGTAACTTGGTATAAACAGACACCTACCTACACATTACACTCATACTTGCTGCAACGCTGTACGTTGCCAAACTTTGGTAAGGAGACTTATCGTCTATCCAACTAAAGCGCTCGAAGTGCAGCTCAGGTGGATCCGTTACAGATTAAAACATTCCGGGACACTGTTACTCTATTGAACTTCGATGTTCAAAATATACATAGTAAACAAGTACCTGCTTTGTTTTGAAGCATCACGTTCACAGTTCCATATCGTATGCATCTGGGAAATGGTATTAAGGTTTCCGTAGAGAGGCCTGACGCAAAGATGTGACAACCAGTTTTTGTATGGTTATATTAGTACAACAACGAACAACAGTACAACAAGCACTTGAACTTGTTAGTAGAACAATTTATGAAGTTTTTAATGTATAAAAAGCTGGAGTTATTTTTCGCAAACATGTTTGTATGCTTTTATGAAATATCTCTTTGGCTGGTTTGCATGTATGTCAAACTTTTATTTTTATCGTAGTTGCAAATTTTGAAATTATAATACTCGGATAATATATAACTGGCGAAGTTTGAGTGTACTGTCGGTCTAACCCTTCGGGGACAACAGACATGATTTTCAGTTAGATTTATGCTAAGTCAATCACATCATTATGCAACTTTGTCTGTGCAGTAAATTTTAACTTTATTTAATAATTTCTTAGTATTTTTCTGTCTAGTCAAAATGTCTTGTTTGACTTGTTCTGTCTACGCACAATACACTGCAAACATGGTTACTTTATGTGATGGACTTTATGTTTCATACATATATACAAAAACGCACGACATTTGAGTAGAGAGAAACCACAAAACAAGCTGTTACGATCCATACATACTCAATTAAGGGTACACTAGTCGAAAATTCTTCCATACAAACGTAGTCTGGCTTTTACTCCACTGTTTGACGATGTACGTTCAAAATAAAAAATTATATCAATTTGTCTCATCATTATCTAGCCCTGTATGGAAGCAAAAAAGAAAAAAAAATTACTTGAAAGTTATGTGCTTCGAAAGTTCCATATTTCAACACTAATTTTAACGCATCTTTGGGCGCAAATAAGTACCACATGAAGAAGGAAAATTGAAAAACAAGAGCGCGCGAGATTTTATAAACAGACCTTTGGATATCATGAAAAAACGACTGAATGTCTCTGTTCAAAATAAAATTATTTGCATTGTTGAACTACTAATCTATCCCTGTATGGCTGTTTTTCAATTTTCCTTCTTCTTATGGTACTTATTTGCGCCCAAATAAGCGTTAAAATTAGTGTTGAAATATGGAACTTTCGAAGCTCATAACTTTCAAGATTTTTTTTTTTTTACTTTTTTGCTTTCATACAGGGCTAGATAATGATGAGACAAATTGATATCATTTTTTATTTTGAACATACATCGTCAAACAGTGGAAAAAAAGCCAGACTACGTTTGTATGGAAGAATTTTCGACTAGTGTACCCTTAAAGTACAAAACTTTGGATTTGTGATTCTATTGGCTATATTGGTGGCTACTTCTGCATGATAGTGAGATTGTGGTTTTATGTGGTAAAAGCTAGCAAGAAAGTTTTTTGAATCACAGTATTTTTCCTTTATTATGTACTGAAAGAAATAATACTAGCTATCCCTCTGTACTGGATAGTCACAAATGATTCAACAAACAAAAATGTGCCCCATGTTTTGTGGGCTTTCAATTGCGCCCAAGTCTCGTTTAAAACTTATCGTTTTTAACCGACTTCAAAAAAAGGAGGAGGTTTTCAATTCGTCGGAATCTTTTTTTTTTTTATGTATGTTCCCTGATTACTGTAAGACGCCTGGACCGATTTGGAAAATTCTTCTTTTGTTTGAAAGGGTATACTTCCCAGTTGGTCTCATAGTCATCAGGTCAGGATCTGATGATGGGATCTTGGAGAAATCGAGGGAACTCTGATGGGATCTTGGAGAAATCGAGGGAACTCCTCAAATATTATAGACATACATATAGCGATTTTGGTATTTTTATCAACAATGCAATCATCTGCACTCAGAAAGTAACATTTGGTGAAGTGGAACTGGTGAAGAAGACCACAGATGATCAATAGAATTCCTTAATGCTAAGTATGTCATGGGTTATAAGATATCTCGAATAGTTTAACGACTATGATGAAGCAAATACTTATAAATACATAGTGCTGATGAAACTGATCTGATGATGAAGCCGGCAGGTAGGCACTGGTACTCCGAAATAAAACAATATATCCTAGTCGTGTATGGGCTTATTGGAGTCGTCATGAGATGTACTTTGGCCATATATGAATTTTATGGCAATTGGAAGTACCTATCAAAACTAAAAATAGATAAATAAAAAACTTTTTAACAAAAAATCAAACCGACTTCCAAAAAAACACTGCAAAACGAAAAATAACTTTCTTTTCCGAAGTCGGTGTCGAAACACGGAAAACAATAGGTACCAAAGAAACCGACTTCGGAAAAGAAAGTTATTTTTCGTTTTGCAGTGTTTTTTAATCTAAGACTTCAAATAGATGGCTTATTTTATTTAGATATTTATCAGTAACGTAAGTAAGATTACAAATATCCATCTGTTAACAGATACATGATTAACAGATGCATATATTTGTATACTGCCCCATGGGCGCTTTTTTGTGAAAACTTATATTTCTAATGGGACCACAAAAAAATCAGTTAAACAATTAAAACTTCCATCAATGTATTCAAATCAACAATGATCATATCAAAAATACAATTACTGCAATAAAAGGTGTCGTTGGTGGAATAAACAAAGCCAGTTAGTGGCCGTCAAATAGTGCGAAGCAATCAGGCTTGTTGATTGTTTAACACTCAATGTGCTGCGTCTATTGTGTTTGCGACAGGTGTTTTATTATGCATATTTCTTTCGCACCTGTTAGAATGGTTTCAAAGCATAGCAGATATTTTTGTGTCAATAACATAATTATTAAGTAATCTATGTTTTTAATACTTTTTCATGATATCTTGCCTCACTAGGAAATATCTCACTAACTGCCGCACTCAGAGACGTTAACGGTTACTTAAAGCACTCCTTAGTATAGATTTTTAGTACAAAATCTACACTAAGGAGCGCCTTAAGTAACCGTTAAATGTCTCTGAGTGCGGCAGTAATTATCTTTCCTAAACTAAATAACCGTTTATGCAAGATAAAGGCCTTTCATGAAAGGCCTTTATCTTGCATAAACGGTTATTTAATTTTAAAACATGAGTTTTAGCACTAAGCTATAAGGTATCCTAATAAAATGCAACGCAACATCATAAATTACCATTCCAACGCCAAAGTTTATAAAATTAAATCCTTGAAAAAAACTGCCACAAAAGCTCAGAAAACCGAAGACCTTATTTATATCCATCCGGTTATACGTTCATCCGCATATAAAACAAACATAATTATTTAACCATGTTTTTGACAATAAAGTCGTACTCAATCGGTAGCAGCTAAAACATATTTTATTTAGAGCCTTCTGATGTTCGGTCGATGCTCGGGCGAAGTTTGGTCCGAGCGAAATCAACACATTACACCGGTGCTTTGGCAGACGCGGCACAAGCAGCTGGTACTACCACACACTAACTATGTACCTGTATTAGCTACCAGCCAGTTAGCTACTATAACGGCCAATAAAAGTTTATGTGAATTTCGTACTTAAAAATTCTAAGACAAAGATTTTTCTCGATGTAGGTCATGAAATTTTAATATCGCTTGAAAGTTTTAAAAGTGCGGCTAGAACAAAATTACTAAGGTAGAGGTACTTACCTACAAGCCTTTATTATTCATTATTTAAAGAATGTAGTTACCTATTTTAATGTAGGTATGAAGTTTTTATCAAATATGTACATATATATGTACTTCGATTCTTTTATCTATTGTGGATAGTAAGATCATAAATTGTAGCTGATGTTACCTATATATTAATTTGACTGTATATATAACAGACTAAACATCGATTTAATCTATTTTTTTGTCGCATGCTCAAAAGATTGAGATATAATAATTAGGTATACTCGCAGCGGTCAAAGACAGTCTTTATTTTTACCCGACTGCCGAAGGAGGGTAATGTGTTTATCAGTCTATGTATGTATGTATGTATGTATGTAGGTATGTATGTATGTATGTAAGTATGTAAGTATGTTTGTTCCTATGTGGCGTTCTAGAGACCAAACGCGTTGGCCGATTTTGATGATTCTTACGTCCATCGATTCGTCTTAATCCTGCGAGTGTCACTGGCTACATTAAAATTGGAAAAAATAAAAATGGCGGATTTTGGGCGCCATTTTATGGGGAATAATTTTTTTTTTTCTTCCAAACCCATCTTATGGGGTATCAAAATAAAGGATTTTAAGAGGCGATTTCATAAATATATAACACTTATATGTTTAAATGTACCTAATTCCAAAAAAAAATAACTAAAAGATGTAAATAAAAAAAGTTAATTAAAAAAATCAAAAAACCCGACTGCTTAAAAAGGAAACTAAAAAGACGTAAACAAGAAGAAAATCATGCTTTGCAGTCGGAGGATACATCTGGTTTTGGTCCGCCAGCTCGCGAATATGTATCCTCCGACTGCACAGCATGATTTTCTTCTTGTTTACGTCTTTTTAGTTTCCTTTTTAAGCAGTCGGGTTTTTTAATTTTTTTAATTATTTTTTTTTGAGGACATACGATCATTCAGTGGAATATTTCCTTAGTTAAAAATGTTTGGTATATACTAGTGCGTACATTTTTTTTATTGTTACGGGTTGGAATATCTTTATTGGAGTTCCTCCGCCCAGACTTTGGGTTTGAGGGGTCTGTCAGACTTCTACTGACTAAAAACAACACCCCGGTGTTCCATCTTACACCTACGCCGTTTGTCGCGGTAACGTACGATCTTAAGTAACACTAGTTCGTACCTACGTTAAGTAAATAAATGTAATCCTAACCAATTTATGAGTCTCAGCAGTGTGAGAGATTATTCATAAAGACTTATTACGTGATACGTAAATAATAATAATAATATTCGCTCCAAAATAATAATATTCAATATTCTCTCCAGCATTGGAACTTAAAAATTCAAGAGCTTTACAAATTCGTGCGCAGACGGAATACGAAAAATGTGCTTTTGAACGTTCCTTGGTACTGTCGCACCGAGGACAGCGCATGAGAAGGTTCCCATCGGATTTTGCTGAATGTGCAAGATGTGCTGAAGAAACGGTAAAATGTTTATAATAGCTGTTGTGAACTTATAAAGCAGTTCTGAGGAACTTAAAAAGTTGAACATACTCCATTATATTTTTTGGTGATTAATTCATTTCACCTTAAAGGTATATTCTACAGATAAAATGGAGATAATTTAATTATTTTGAGCGAAGATTCGAATCTTAATCTTCAGCCATGTAGAGAACTCCATACATATCATAAGATATCACTTACTATGTAACTTGTTGTGTCATTGAATCTTGTTCCATTCATAAGTAATACAAGTTTATTGAACTAGTAATCTTAAATTCAAATCTGCCGACCATTTAGTTAAAACATTTTAAGAACCAATTTTAAATCATCTGATAAAATAATCTAGAGGCGTCTTGCTTTCAATTTGTTTTCAGTAAAAAGTCCGAGAGAGTCGCTTAGAGCTGTATAAAAAACTTAGCCACCTTTTGATGCCATTCAGCTATATTCTAATGGAATATTTTCTCACAACGTGGCAACGCAAATTTTCTCAAAAAAATAAGTTTACCGCTTTGCCTACTCTTTTGAGCGATCCAAAACTTTTTGGGACGGTACGGTGTTATGACTATTCAAAAGTGCTGGTATTTATCTACCTTAATGTAGATAAGTAGGTTTGAAGGTAGTAATAAAAATGAAACTATTGTTTTGTTGAAGAAGTTTTTGAGGGTATATCCAAACTTTACAGGAATACAGACATTTTGATATGATTATTTTATAGAAACAAAATTTGTGTACAGGACTATTTCCCCTCTCACTCCTCATGATCTTATATCCTTTGCCATTGAAAGTCTGCCGCCTATTTCAGCTAGCATAGCCAATACCTACTCAACATTTACCACTCAGTCCATCTGGCAACTTAACAAACTTAACACGTGCCATCCGTATCATTTAGGTTTACACAACACAATTTAAGATGAAGCCACAGCGTCTCACTAATTTACTGCAAATGTTGTTAGGTGCGAGAATGTGCCGGCGAGACAGCGAGCAAAGTGCTGCAAACAGCTGTCAAGTTGCTTAGCAATGTGGAGATTAAGAGAGAGTCCAAAGACGAAGATACTCCTAAAGTCCCACTGCATCGTGGACGTATGCAACCGCAGAAGGAACAAGAGGTTCGGAACTTTGCTCATGTTTTAAACCAGCCGCGAGTTTAATGACCAAAGTACGACAAACTACTATGATTGTTGTTTTTGATGCTAGATAATATTTAGTATGATAAACGGTGCTCGGTTTTTTATTGTTGTGTAGTTGCGTGAAGTCGAGCGTTTAAAAATAATTTAAAAAAGTTAAAGACGTACTTTAGCATCAGCTAACATAATGTTTAAGTTTCTCTAGAATATAGCAGCAATAGTTGGAATACTTATGAAGAGGAATTTTATTGTAAACCACGCTTGCAGCTACCATTAATACGAATTATTGTCAAAATACATTATGATGTTGACAATAAATATTCTCAAAGATTTATTTTAATTCTTCCCTGTAAATAACGTATATGTCTCGTTTACTAAAGTGTAGATACGTCTTTGTTTACAACAAGAAATAAAAAATATTTTGGCAATAACCGTTATTCTAGGTGCAAGAAATATGCCACGCAGAAAAACAGAGAGCCGAACAAATCTCCCGTTTAAAGGCTTCGAAATATTTGGAGCGAATGGCACATGACAAATATTTCTTAACTGCCTTATTTAAGGACGAACGACTGCTCTCTGCCAATAAACAAGGATCACTAAATCTGCAAGAACTGGCCAATAACGCTCTAGCCGATGTGGAGAAACGACAAGTACGCTCACACTATCTAACTTAATAAAATTAACCTCTGACCCGTTGACCCATAAAATATAATACGTTGCACGCCGCCATTCTTTAAAAACGGCCGCTAAATTGAAATATAGCACTTGTTCAGATTGAAATCCAATCCTGATGTTAATTCGGTGTTCACAAAATTCACGGCATAGCTGTAAGCTTAATTGAATACAACGGTATTTTTGGAACAAAATATGATACGACAACTGAGTATTATATTCCAGCATTATTTAGAAGATTTTTTGTGTTGTCTGTGTTTTCATCTAGTCTAATTTTAGGGTTCCGTACCCAAAGGGTAAAATCGGAACCCTATTACTAAGACTCCACGATCCATCTGTCTGTCTGTCCATCTGTCACCAGGCTGTAACTTATGAACCGTGATAGCTAGACAGTTGTTATTTTTTACGGATGATGTATTTCTGTTGCCGCTATAACAACAAATGCTGAAACAGAATAAAATAAATATTTAAGTGGGGCTCACATACAACAAACGTGATTTTATTGCCGATTTTTGCGATAGTGGTACGGAACCCTTCGTTGGCCAGTATTTTTTTCATACAGATATTATCATTTAAATTGCGTGAGCTTGTCACGTGCCGTCAGAAAAGCTGAAAGACATGATTCAGATTTTTCTTAAGTGAGCTTTGTAAATGATGGTTGTTAATTTCATCTAATTCTACGCAGCTCGCGCTCTAGAGGCTGCCGCGCGTGCTCGCCTGTCACGAGCACGGAAGGAGCAATTGACGCGCACGCAATCGAAACACGCTACCGACGCATGTCGCCTCATACAGACAACTCAATCCATCTACGAAGAACGAGACACCGCCAAGTGTCTAGAACAAGCCGAGTTCGCAATGGAACAAATAACAAGAAAGCCAGCTAGTTTATTACCGGGAAAAGATAAATTCCTGGAAAAGCTATACGATTTAGTTGGAAACGCTTTCCTGGACCAGGTAGGTTCATTTCTGTATATTATTATAAATTGTGTAGCATGACGAAGCTGGGAATTTTAATAGAGCTTGTTTGCCAAGTCACGTAGATCGTGAAAAATCTCTCTTATTTTATGTTCAGAAACGTGTTCGAGAAAGTATGAGCGAGACGGATCGGGAACGAAGAGCGTTTATTCTCCTGGGCATGTCGGTGTCCCGGGAGCCGAGCCGTGACTCCGTGCTGCGAGTACGACCGCCCGCTCCGCCTCGAGACGCTAAGTTATTTTAGTATTCGACTTATTCAAATCAATTTATTTATTTCAAGTAACACAGACTCATAACATAATAATAATAAAAGCAGCACACGCAGTCACATTAATTTAATTCAAATAAAATACAAAACAATTAAAATTTGATTCATTAAAAATAAATTAAACTATAAATTAAATTAGATAAAAAATTGTCGTTAAAATTAAAAAAAAAAAACTTCTCAGACTTATACCTGCAGTTTTCTTAATAGCCTCCGGAGAGAAATTTGGTGTTGTTGGATGTTTTTAGAAAAAAGAGCTTCTTCGGTGTTGCCCCACAAATATATAATAAAATACCCGATGAAGTATGCCACTGCAGAAATTTAAAAAGAAGCTTAACGGGTTACTGCTTCAAAGATGTTATTATACTCTAGACGAGTTTCTTAATGACGAATCTCTTTAAATGTATAATGCTGACATAAAATTTTAATTTTTCCTTTAATCGTATTTTTTATTTTCGAATTGAATAGACTTTAAATTTTGACATGAAATAAAATTGATTATGAATAATAAAATTTAACTTGCATGCATGTGTTTAATACAATCATGTACTCAAATACGTTAATAATGATAATATTGTAGTAAATTTATATTTTAATTTAAAAGTACCCATTGATATAATCGCATTTCTTTTTTATAATTTGTATGTCAAATGGCAAAACATAGCGCATTACCTAATTTTTAAGATCTTGCATGTAATTATTACCTATGTTTTATAAATAAATGATTTTAATTTTTTTGATTTTAGAAGCCAGAATATTTTTTTTTAAATGTGTTGAATTTATTTTTTCAAACCAATTTGATAAAGGGATCTTCATTCAAGGGGTTCATTTATGGTTACAAAATATGTTCAACCTTCAAATCTAGTACCTACTTGAATAAATAAAAGCAGACTAGGTCCCTCGTAATACTAAACCGATTAACTAGACTGATTAAGTATTACGTAAGTTTGCCTTGACTTAAATTTCTTTAATTAAATCGACCTTTTATCTGCGACGTTGCTTAGCCAGCAGTATTCCCACCCTAACGTTTAATGATTTAGTTTTTTATATAGAATTCAATAATAAAGGTCGTTGGGAAATGGCTTAGCGTGGCAATGCACTATAGCAATGAACCGTAATACAGAGTAGGTCGCTATGTCGTATTTTTTTAGCAATAAAGTAGAGCATTAATAGACTTGCGGAGCGTGATTGGCCCTGACTTTGGTCGGCCCCAATCCCATACTAAATACGTTGTCACCAAGTGGCTAACAGCCTCAACCCTATTCTTTGTGTTGTTACCAAATGGCTGTGAAATCTAAAACTGTAGTTTTTCATCAGGGATCGCCTGCCCACTCTGAAACGTTCACTGACGATGAGCACACGAGCTTCAGAATGCTGTTACTTGTTGCACGAACTGGCTCGTCTCAATGTTGACACTAAGCAACCTTTAAAAGCCAGAGTCTACGCCTCCAAATGTCAAACCGGTAAGACACTTTTAGTAGAGCGGAATTTATCACCTTGTTAGCACTAAAATACTCGTGCCACACAAATTTATAGCCCAGTGAACGGGTCGTTGATTCGAGGAAATAAATTAGCCTCCCTCCAATGAATGAATGTCTTTTTATTCTTAAATTGTTTGATTTCCGTCGAAAATATTGACTCAAAGTCCCCTCCGTACCTGCAGTCGTTTTCTCTTTGCTCTCTTAAGATAATTCACTTTCAAGTATAGATTCTAAAGTCGTGTTAGCTTAGACGAGAGTTCGAGAGTACGGGAAGCGTGGTAACATTGGTACGTCAAGCCCATTCGTATACAGTAAGTAGATTGAAACGCAGCTCAAGCCCGAAACCACAGGTCTACACTGAAAGCATTAAAGTAATGAATAAACTTCGCAACGTTATACACACAAGAATATGAGAATTTATTTTTATTACGTTATACGAGTTTTATTCATAACTGATATAGTACACATGCATAAAGAGTATGTGGTCTGTTTAATTAATAATGGCAGACACACAAAAAGGGTGAATCAATTAAACGGGTTATTGGACGACTCGCCCGAATCGGGCGAATTGTCCACTATTAAAAATATTCATTTTTCTGTGTCGATTCGCCCGAATTTTATTTTAGAGAACAAACAATATAAAAGTACAGTCGTGCTAACCCGTCTCGGTAATAATATGAAGAATTAATCGAAGTAAATAGATATTGTACTAGAAACTAGGAAAGCAATTCAAACTACCAGGAGGCCAAAATCATGAAGAAGTATTTGCAGAGCCAGAATCATTAGCGGTAGAGACTAACGGAGTACTAGGGCTTCAGAATCGATTATCGCCCGGTACTCTTTTTACCGCTCATGATTCCAGCCTTTTTTTTTTTTTTTTTTTTTTTTGTTTACGGGGGGAAACCTTCAAAAGGCGCCTGGACTTTTGGGGAAAAGACCAGGGAGTGTGGGATTTTTACCTCACTAAAACCACCCCGGTGATCACCATCAGCACTTGGAAGGGGCCCCGTTACCTCTTAAAAGACCACTCCGGAACCCCCTCTGTGCAATGCCTGTTAGGGCACATCCCTGGGGAGACTGAGGAGCGTCTCCCCTGAGCCTCGCTGTCCACGGCAGCACGTGATCCACCGTCATCGTCGTGGTGTGCCACCGTCTTTCCTAGAGTCACTTGGTGGGTGGACAGAATCCCCAATCTGACCACCCGTGACCCTGGAGTCCCACCTGCCAATGATGCAGGCGGGGTTTCGGCGTTTTAGGCGGCGTCCAGGTGGTTGCCTCCACGACGCCTTCTTCTCCGGGCTGGATCGGCCCTCTCACGATCCCGCTCGGCAGCCTCCTTCTGAACCATCACGGTCTCACAGAAGGAGGCAATTATTCTCCAGTTTTCTGTCTCTGCCAGCATGGCCCTCACAACCGCTGGCAGAGACAGGTCTCGCCCGATCCTGGCGACCATGACCTGCCGCTCAGAGACCCACGCAGGGCACTCTTCGAGCGTGTGCTGTGCAGAGTCAAGGTCGCTTCCGCAGTGATGGCAATTTGCCGTGGTCTCTCGCCCAATCCTGTTCAGGTACTCACCGAAGCAACCGTGCCCGGTCAGTACCTGGGTGAGCCTGTAGGAGATGCGCTCCCCTCTTTCCAGCCAGGCTTCGAAGTGCGGCAGGATGGCTTCGACAACGCGCTTGCGCGAGAATTGCGGCTGCTGTAGCCGCTCGCGCCACCGCTCGAGCGCGTGTCGCCGTTCCTGCTGCCTCAGCCTAACCGTAGCGATTCCTGGCACGCTATTGCCACTTTGACGGATGGCGTGAATCCGGTCATATACCCTCGCGTCCATGTCCGCCAGAATGTCCAACGGTGGAAAGCGTGCCAGGAGTGTTGCCGCCTCAAAAGATACCGTTCGATATCCTCGTGCGATTCGAATGGCCATTTTCCGCTGCAGGCTATTGATTTTAGTCCTGCAGCGTCGGACACCTGACAGTCTGTTTGACCAAACAGGTGCCCCATAAAGGACCATCGATCGCACGACACCCGCGTAGAGGCGGCGAACTTCTTCTCGAGGTCCCCCGAGATTGGGCAGCAGTCTATGCAAAGCACCCACTGCCTTTCCAACCCGAGGGACCAGGCGCTCAAAATGCTCTTCGAAGCCCCACCGACCGTCCAGGGTAAGGCCAAGATACTTTAGGTATCGACCCACCTGGACTTGCGCATCTCCAACAGTCACTGACGAGCTGGGCGGTTCTCTGCTTCTCGGCAGTCTATGGAACCACAGCGCTTCAGTTTTATGAGGCGCTATCTCTAAACCCAGCTCGCGGATCGACGCCACGACTTTTGCCACCCCGAGCTCTGCAAGCTGGATAGTCTCGTCAAAGGTATCCCCGCCAGCCAAAACCAGGGTATCGTCTGCGTAGCAAACGATACTAACGCCGACGGGGAGTTCAACACGCAGGACCACATCATATGCGAGATCCCACAAGGGAGGTCCTAAAACTGACCCCTGCGGAACCCCACACGTGATCTCCCTCCGATGTACGCTACCATCCCGACCCACATAGCGAATGTGCCGGTCGCGTAGGTAAGCCCCAACGATGCGCTGCAGGTAAGGGGGCACTTCGTGATGTACTAGTGCCGCCCTTATCGCAGCCCAGGGCAGGGAGTTAAAGGCGTTGACAATATCTAGACTTACCGCCAACGCCACCCCACCCCGAGATACTACCTGTTCCGACAGCGAGCGGACGCGTAGGATGGCATCAACTGTGGAACGCTGCTGCCGAAAGCCATACTGGCAATCAGCAAGGTCGGGACCAACTCGCGACAGGTGCCCAACGAGTCTTTCGGCAATTATTCTTTCGAATAGCTTAGAAACCTCCCATGATTCCAGCCTAGCTTCCTCATGATTATAATCTCCTGGTACTTAAGTTAGTATTTACCAGTACCGAAATGAAATTGTATAGAACTTTCTCTTTATTTTTTTTTGTAGCGAATATTGCAGTCTCCCTTTTATTTTATTTTTTTACTATGTATAGGCCTGTGTTTGACCACAATCTCACCGTGGTCAGTGATGATGTGGCCGATGGTGGTAAGCACACAAAGCCTAGAAGGGAACTGGCTCTCAAGTGCTGCTGTCGGAACACACCGGAAGGTGCTTGGCGACAGATTTTCAACTTGAGGGTGGTTGCCAGCCAGGCGGGTACTACAAAGTACCCTACCACCGTGCTATGGTTTCGTCGCCAATGAATCAATAGAATCATGAGCGGTAAAAAGAGTTCGAGAGTACGTTGAGATTTGAACGTTAGATATGATAAACAGGCGAAAAAACAATATTCGCTACAAAAAAAAGTAAAGAGAAAGTTTTATACGCTTTCATTTCGGTAATGGTAAAGACTAACTTAAGTACCAGGAGATTATAATCATGAGCAAGCTAGGCTGGAATCATGAGCGGTAAAAAGAGTACCGGGCGATTTTCGATTCTGAAGCCCTAGTACGCCGTTAGTCTCTACTGCTAACGATTCTAGCTCTGCAAATTCTTCTTCATGATTCTGCCCTCCTGGTTGTTTGAATTGCTTTCCTAGTTTCTAGTACAATATCTATTAACTTCGATTAATTCTTCATATAATTACCGAGACGGGTTAGCACAACTGTACTTTTATATTGTTTGTTCTCTAAAATATAATTCGGGCGAATCGTCCACTAAATAATATTGGAGTGGTCGATTCGCCCACCGATAAAATAACATCGGGTGAATCGACACAGAAAAATGAATATTTTTAATAGTGGACAATTCGCCCGATTCGGGCGAGTTAAATTCGGGCGAGTCGTCCAATAACCCAATTAAACAAGTAATTATTCGATTCAATGCTTCGCTGTGTTCTGAGCTTTCAGACAACATCTTGAACATTATTGCTTATTCTAACTACGAGTGACCTGTCACAACTTTGTCTCTTTGATTCGATACTGACTGCAATGGGTAGTACAAATTTAGAGGACGCTCCGTGACTTTGAATTGATTCGTGAGCTTTGATTTCGAGATACACCCCTTTAGATAGTATTAGGTTTGGTCTAAGTTCGTCGGAGGAGATGAATGCTTGGCTTCTATACATCTGTTATACCATTTACAGTAGTGAATCTGGTTCTCCAAGCGTACCATAGACAGCTCATACATGTCTGTTTCATATCGGTAGGAAGATTCTAGTGTGAATATAAACACATTAACAATACCTTGCACTGCACTGCCTCTCGATTCATCTCTATGTATTATTAAATTAAATTTTCCTTTGGCACCGGCCTCTATGTTTATAATTATTAATAACTAGCTGTGCCCGCGGCTTCGCTACCATCACCTGCCTACCCTACCCTACTTACCTTCCTGCCTACCATTTTTTTGGGTTCCGTACCTCAAAAGGTAAAAAAGGAACCCTTATAAGATCACTTTCTTGTCCGTCTGTCCATCTGTCCGTTCTGTGTGTCATCACCGATTTTTTTCAAGGGTTATTCTTTCGCAAAGAAACTTAATACCGCTATTAAGAAAATCGAATAAGGAGTTCAACTGTCGCAGTATCTGAATTGCATGTGTTGTGATAGTTTTACTTCTTGAACACTTTAAATTCACCGAAATTTTGATAGAGCGAACCGATTGCGATGAAACAAAAACTAAGTAATATTTCAAGTTACGCACAATTGTATGTATAAAAGTTATCTACATTGGTTTCGTACATTATACGTGATGCGTACAAAAATAAATAGATAACAGTCAAACCGATATATAGAAAAACAATTTTTTTTTCTAAAAATGCTGGAAATGGGTTCTGTTGGTTATCCTTTAACAACCTGGATATTATTTTTGGATTTTTTTTTAAAAAAGTAATAACTTTTCTACAGATTTATTATATGTATAGATCTTGTTCCGTTAATATGCAAGTCGGACTCGCGCACGGTGGGTTCCGTAACATTATCGCAAAAAACGGTAAAAAAAAACACGTTTGTTGTATGGGAGAACCACTTAAATATTTATTTAATTCTGTTTTTAGTCTTTGTTTTATAGTGGCAACAGAAATACATCAGCTGTAAAAAATTTAACTGTCTAGCTATCAAGGTTCATGAGATAAAGTCTGGTGAAAGACAGACAGACCGACAGACCGACAGTGGAGTCTTAGTAATAGGGTCCCGGTTTTACCCTTTGCGTACAGAACCTGAAAAATCTAGTTTCTTTATAATAACACGAATTCTTTCTTTCAAAACTTTAGTTTATTTTAAAATAATAGTTTACATAAAAGTTATTAAAACATAATATAACATCACACTCATATTTCCCGATTAGTAAGGCAGAGAATCAGAATCATTTCTTCGTAAAACATAGGTTATAATTACATCATCTTAAAAATTAGATGTTTTACCATTTGACATACAAATTATGAAAAAATAAAGATTAAAAAAGAGATAAAAAATAACGAAGAACGACAATAAATTAAAATTAAAATTTATTGTAATATAATTATTTACGTATTTGAGTACCTGATCAAGTTAAATATTTTTATTCTTAATCAATAAATAATCAAATTTACCTCATAAACAGATGAACCAAAAAGTATACAATTGTGACTCCGAGCTGCCGCTGAATAATTCCAGATAGATAAACACAATAATATTGCTTGACAAGAGAATTGAAACCCAGGGCTTCACGCTCAACAGTGGCGTTCACGACCAACGAGGCAGTATTAGGTTATTAACAAGTTCTAAATTCAACAGAGGCTCGCTCATCCAACCAGCGTCCATGGCTCCTAAACGCTCTATTCCTCATGGCTCGCTGTCACCTCCTCCAAAACAATCGCCCTGAAACTCGTGCGGTCCTGTTAGAAGCAGCTGGCCTCGCTCGTTCCTACGGCTACCATGAAGTTGCCGACTTCTATGACACAGTAAGCTCCTTAAAACTTTGAGCACATTGTTTTAATTAGTAATTTCATAGCTTAAACAATATTGTTGGACATTTAAGCCAGTTAGACGGCTGTTTAGCTATAGTTTCTAAGCTAAACTATATTGCCTTGTGGTTCTTGAAGCGTACCATAATCTTTTTGTATTTTTAAAGGATTATTTGACGTTGCTTTGTTTTTAATATTCTAGGAAACCTTTTATAATAATGGCCCAGACTTTTTGAAGTTAAAATCTGTCGTACTCAACCAATTAGACTCTAAAAGAAATTCAATACAAACAAGCCTGATAGACAGCAAAAAGGACAAAAAATCTTTGCCTAAAATCCTCTCGTAATTCACTTTTGATAAGCTAAGTACTACATGGTTGACCTAAGCCGGGCAAGTCTGAAAGTATCAGAAAATAAAAGAAAACAGTTAACATTTAAAAAATTTAATTTCTGTCCAGTGAATTTTATGCTACTGTTTTTGTATACGAAATACTTTTGCCAACGAAAATATATTGTACGATTGTGAACTCAGTTTTTTTTGACAGATTTTATTATCACAAATAGCTACTTTGTTATGAGGTTTATTTACGGCCAAATACAGGTTTAAAATAAATAAGGGTATTGCAGGAGTTACATCATTTTGGGAACTGTTTTAATCGCCAATTCATACAGATTGAAATAGGTATAGAATTTTTAAAGAGTATAAGTGCCACGGAAAAACAAGACAAATAAGACATTTAGCTTCAGCGTCTTTTAGGCCGGCTATGGCAAAAATTTTGAGATATATTTTACAAAATGACACCAGTCTGACCGTCACTTATTACTTAGCTAATCAACAAAATAAATGTTTTGCTATTAGAAAAATAATACAAAAAATCAAATAACCAAACATTTATTTACCAGTGTGTGAACGTATCTTTGGAAGGTGAAGTTCTAGCTACAGCTGCGCCTTTGGAGAAACGTGAGAAGGAGTTGGTCAGCTTGATGCAAGACGATGACCTACGATCAGCTGCCCAACATCTCTTCAAACGGATGTCTCTCATACCAGCGTCCAGGTCAATATTCTTTACTTATTGCTGCGAAAGGGAGTCATTTGTAAACTTTGAAATGAAAGAATCAATAAAATGTGTGAAAAACAGTCCGGTTCCTATAAACCTAGGCTTTCCCCAAGGTCTGTTATACAGATAAAGTTGAAATAGTAATTCTTTCGAACGATATTTA
This sequence comes from Anorthoa munda, assembly GCA_945859665.1. Classification (NCBI taxonomy): domain Eukaryota; kingdom Metazoa; phylum Arthropoda; class Insecta; order Lepidoptera; family Noctuidae; genus Anorthoa; species Anorthoa munda. The sequence goes on along the minus strand of OX243913.1, from coordinate 6,715,786 downwards.
TAGCTGGGTATAATTACGATAGTTTAAAAGTATAATGTGATGTTATTTATATTTCTAACTGAACACACTAAACACACAGAAATACCAGTACTATTTGTACCACACGCGCTACTCTGTACCTGTGTACACAAATAAACTTTATTTGGTTTTGTTTGATTTGATTATTTCCTAAACTGGATACAAAAATAACATCTTCTCATCTTATTTATCCCAACCTATAATATGTTGTCCTTTGATTTCATTTTAACTACGCTCATTCATCATTACTTCAAATCAAAAGACAAACGAAACAAATCCCCAAATCTACGCCCCTAAATCACTGATCAAGTCTTTACCACTAATTGACAATTATCGGCCTAATACACACGCGAACTGTTCTCAGAAACCATGAGACTGCCTCATACATAGCACTTGACAGCATTTCAACCCAAAACAAATGGGTACAGAAGATCGGCTACATACAACGCGTGAAAACGTAGGTGTATTTCACGATTGCAAGCGCACTTGTGAGTGTCTTGCTACCATGTATGGTACGCTCCACCCGAGAGGTCTAATGTGCTGATGTACTTGCGCATGTATGGGTGCCTATCAGAGCGTGATTGAATGGACCTGTACAGTTCCTGAAATATGCAGTATCTAGTTAACCTGCGTTGTGCGTTGCGTTTACTACGGCACTCATCGCTCCCTCCTCAATGTCATAGTGATGATTAGAACCATAGTGATGATTAGTGTGGAGGGCTTGTTTCAAAAAACAAAAATCAAGTTTTTATTCGCATTCCTACCTACACTCACTAGTGAACCTCACTATTCAACTCTCCGGAAGACCAAAGCTTACATTTGGGGTACCTTAAGATTTCTGTAGTACGTCTATGTACGACGCGTCTTTGTGACCTTCTGTTATGTTCCATTCTGTGCCCTCGACCAATTAATCTTATCTGGTGTTGATTACAGGCGTTTCTCGATAATGCCCGGTGCTCGGGTTGAAGACAGTGCACAGAGCTCGGCCCGAGGTGCCAATAGAAGGATATCTATCATGCCGAGAGCTGCAATGCCATCTATGATGGCCAGGAGGACGCAACATCCTTTGGGCTTCCAGGATTTTGATTTTTGATTCATGTTTATAAACGACTCACAAATATGACATTTTATTCATATTCATAAGACACGTATTAAACGTTATTGAAGGTGATTAACTATGCAAAATATCACAGTTTTATAGGAACTTACACGAATATTTTATAGATAAACTAGCTGACCCGGCAAACTTTGTTTTGCCATAAAAACACCTAATATGCATCTACCCTACCTACCCTACCCTACCCTACCTACCCTACCCTACCTACCCTACACTACCCTACCTACCCTACTTACCCTACTTACCCTACCTACCCTACCCTACCCTACCTACCCTACCTACCCTACCTACCCTACCCTACCTACCCTACCCTACCTACCCTACACTACCCTACCTACCCTACTTACCCTACCTACCCTACCCTACCTACCCTACCCTACCTACCCTACCCTACCTTCCCTACCTACCCTACCCTACCTACCCTACCCTACCTACCCTACCCTACCTACCCTACCCTACCTACCCTACCCTACCCTACCCTACCTACCCTACCCTACCTACCCTACCCTACCTACCCTACCCTACCTACCCTACCCTACCTACCCTACCATACCTACCCTACCCTACCTACCCTACCCTACCTACCCTACCCTACCTACCCTACCCTACCTACCCTACCCTACCTACCCTACCCTACCTACCCTACCCTACCTACCCTACCCTACCTACCCTACCCTACCTACCCTACCCTACCTACCCTACCCTACCTACCCTACCCTACCTACCCTACCCTACCTACCCTACCCTACCTACCCTACCCTACCTACCCTACCTACCCTACCCTACCTACCCTACCCTACCTACCCTACCCTACCTACCCTACCCTACCTACCCTACCCTACCTACCCTACCCTACCTACCCTACCCTACCTACCCTACCCTACCTACCCTACCCTACCTACCCTACCCTACCTACCCTACCCTACCTACCCTACCCTACCTACCCTACCCTACCTACCCTACCCTACCTACCCTACCCTACCTACCCTACCCTACCTACCCTACCCTACCTACCCTACCCTACCTACCCTACCCTACCTACCCTACCCTACCTACCCTACCCTACCTACCCTACCCTACCTACCCTACCCTACCTACCCTACCCTACCTACCCTACCCTACCTACCCTACCCTACCTACCCTACCCTACCTACCCTACCCTACCTACCCTACCCTACCTACCCTACCCTACCTACCCTACCCTACCTACCCTACCCTACCTACCCTACCCTACCTACCCTACCCTACCTACCCTACCCTACCTACCCTACCCTACCTACCCTACCCTACCTACCCTACCCTACCTACCCTACCCTACCTACCCTACCTACCCTACCCTACCTACCCTACCCTACCTACCCTACCCTACCTACCCTACCCTACCTACCCTACCCTACCTACCCTACCCTACCTACCCTACCCTACCTACCCTACCCTACCTACCCTACCCTACCTACCCTACCCTACCTACCCTACCCTACCTACCCTACCCTACCTACCCTACCCTACCTACCCTACCCTACCTTCCAGAATATCAAAAACAAAAACCCACAAATTCTGGTGAGGGACGTAGTGCAGCTTAACAGCAATGACGATATGATCAAAGCCTTAAAAAATCAAAACAAACACGTCTTCAAAGACCTTAACGAAGAACAGAAGACAGTGGAAGTTCTATATAGGAAGCGCCACAGGAACCCGCACATGTGCCACCTAGTGTTGAGAGTCGCCACAGAGGTTTGGCGGCGCATGCTCGAGGTGGGATCGGTGCATCTGGACCTCAAGCGGGTGAGGGTCGAGGACCAGTCCCCGCTTGTTCAGTGCTCGCTCTGCCTCGGGTATGGGCACAGCCGACGCACTTGCACGGAGTCCGTAGCAAAGTGCAGCCACTGTGGCGGACCTCACATGAGGACGGAGTGCGCGGACTTCGGCGCTGGCCTGCCACCAACTTGCTGTAACTGCACGCGTGCCAAAATTGACAACACGCACCACCACGCCTTCAGCTCAGAGTGCACAGTTAGGAGAAGGTGGGACGCTATAGCCCGCTCATCCATAGCGTATTGCTAAGGGCACCCCGGGGACTTCTGTCCAACAAACAGCAAGACCATACCGCGTGGCCCAAGCGAATTTACAGCGTAAGGAACTGGCTACCACCGAACTCTTTCTAGAGGCCAGTGAACGAAAGATCTCGTGGGCACTGATTCAGGAGCCGTATGTGGGAGGAGCACGAAGTATGAAGAGCTACCGTGGAGCGAGAATCTACCAGTGCGAGGTTGATGGAAGTGGGAGGATTAAGGCGGCGATAGCCGTCTTTGATCATGACTTGGACGTCATACCCTACCCGAAACTCACCACAAATAACATCGTTGTGGTGGGGATCCGAACCAAAGCCTGGGAAATCGCAGTAGTCTCCTATTACTTCGAGCCAGACCAACCCATAGGGCCATACTTGGACCAGATGACCCGGATCAACGCGGAAGTGGCCAACGGTAGGTTGCTGATAGGTGGCGACGCGAATGCGAAAAGTGCTTGGTGGGGCAGCATCAAAGAAGATCCCAGGGGAGAGGAAATGTCCGCTACCCTGGACGAACTCGAGCTTCAGGTACTAAACACTGGTGACGCTCCCACCTTTGACACCATCAGAGGTGGTAGAGCGTATAGAAGCCACGTGGACGTCACGGCATGTTCGCTCGACCTTTTTGACCTGGTGGACGGCTGGCGGGTCGACACGGGAGCAACATCCTCGGACCACAACACGATATTTTTCCAAGTTAATACGAAAAGGGAAAAAGGTGTTAGCATCACTAGAAGTACTAGGATGTTTAACACTAAGAAAGCAAATTGGGATGCATTTGAAATCAAATTGGGGGAATTGAAAACTGAAGGTAATATAAATTTAGAAAATATAGAACGGATAAATAGTCGAGGAAATTTAGATATAATAGTAGAAAATTATATAAAGGTAATAACAGAGACATGTAAAAGCACAATCCCAAAATTAAATAATAAAACCAAAATTACGTGTCCGTGGTGGTCCGAGGAGCTCACTGTGAAGAAGAGAGAAGTGATGACAAAGAAGAACCGCATCCGCAATGCCGCGCCGGTCCGGCGAGCGAAGGTCGTTGGCGAGTATCTGAAAGCAAAAGAAGAGTATGAGATGCAGGCAAAGAATGCCCAAATCGCCAGTTGGAAGGAGTTTTGCCGGAGGCAGGATCGTGAGGGAGTTTGGGAGAGTTTCTACAGGATCATTCGTAGGACCACCAAAAGGCAAGAAGAACTGACCCTTTGCAGCGATGGTGCGTTCCTCAATCCGAGTGAGTCGGCCGCCCTACTTGCAGATACGTTCTACCCCGAAGACAGAGTAGACCAGGACAACGCTGACCACAGGCGAATTAGAGAAGCAGCCAGCCGAGTAAATGAGTGGGCCCATGATGAACATCATGATCCCCCATTTACGACGCTGGAGCTGAAGTCCGCCGTGGCGGGTTTCAATCCCAAAAAGGCACCAGGAGGGGATGGACTGACTTCTGATATCTGCAGTCGAGCGATTCACCAGGACCCAGACGCTTTCCTTGCCCTCTACAATAAGTGTCTTGAATTGGCACACTTCCCGACCACCTGGAAGGAGGCTACAGTTGTAGTCCTCAGAAAACCGGGCAAGGATAGCTACACCACCCCTAAGGCATACAGACCAATCGGTCTACTGCCTGTTCTGGGGAAGATCCTGGAGAGGATGGTCGTAGCGCGTCTAAAATATCAGCTTGTACCGCGGTTTAGTACTCGTCAGTTTGGCTTCATGCCCCAGAGGAGCACCGAGGACGCCCTCTATACGCTAGTGGAGCACGTAAAGGACAAGTTGAGGCTGAAGAAGCTAATTGTCCTGGTGTCATTGGATATAGAGGGCGCCTTCGATAGTGCCTGGTGGCCAGCCATAAGGGTCAGACTGGCTGAGGAAAAGTGCCCGGTTAACGTCAGGAGGCTGATAGACAGCTATCTCGACGGTAGGAAGGTCAAGGTTCGGTATGCCGGGGAGGAATGCACGCGAGAGACTAGCAAGGGCTGTGTCCAGGGGTCGATCGGTGGTCCAATCCTGTGGAACCTCGTTCTGGACCCACTACTGCAGGACCTTGAGCAGCGTGGAATTTTCGTGCAGGCGTTCGCGGATGATATAGTCTTGGTCGTAGATGGGGACACAGCGACTGAAGTCTCACGATCTGCCAATGCAGCCCTCGCCCATGTTCAGGGTTGGGGCGTCCGAAATAAGCTGAGGTTTGCACCGCACAAAACCTGTGCGATGACCATAACCAATAAGCTTAAGTACGACACTCCAATACTGAGCATGGCCGGGGTCGGCATCGGTATAGTCAAGAAAATGAAGTTGCTGGGTCTAACCATAGACGAAAAGCTCACTTTTAATGAGCATGCCGCGAACGTCTGCAAGAGGGCAGCTAACGTATACAAGCGGCTGTCCCGAGCGGCAAAGGTGAGCCGGGGATTAAACACACAAGTAATACACACAATTTACACGGCAACGATTGAGCCCATAGTGACATACGCAGCCGCCGCCTGGGCACCCGCTGCAAAGAAGTTGGGTATACGGAAGAAGTTAGGCTCTGTTCAACGAGGATTCGCTCAGAAGCTCTGCAAATCTTACCGTACTGTCTCTCTGAACTCGGCGCTGGCATTGTCTGGGATACTACCTCTAGACCTGCGCATACAAGAGGCAGCCGACCTGTATAAAGCGAGGAGAGGGTCATCCCGGTTTGTGCCAGGAGATAGGGAGATCGAGGGTGCGGTGAGGTTTGCAGAAGCCCCTCATCCAGCTACACAAACGCCCCTGGAGTTCATGTGCCTGGCAGACCAAGAGATACTAGACAGTAACAATTTGCAGGCGGTGCGAATATTCACCGACGGCAGCAAGATTGAGGGGAAGGTCGGAGCCGCATTATCCATTTGGGATAATGAGGGCGAAATCCGGAACCTCAAGCTTAGCCTTGCCGCGTACTGCACGGTCTACCAGGCGGAACTCCTGGCCATTTGCAAGGCGACAGAAGTGATCCTCGCGCGGCAAGAGGCGAGCTATGGGTTGTACAGCGACTCAATGTCCGCATTGCAGACGCTTGCAAACCATGGCTCACTCCATCCCCTGGCAGTTCGCGCGCGCGCAAACCTGGCTCACGCCCTGTGCCAGAGCAAAGCTGTGACTTTGTTCTGGATCAAGGCCCACGCGGGCCTGCCGGGGAATGAGCGAGCGGACGAGTTGGCTAAGGAAGCAGCATTGTCGTTACGGAGGAAGCCGGACTACGACCAGTGTCCGGTTTCATTTATCAAGCGACAGATCCGTTTGGAATCGCTTGATGAATGGAATCGAAGATATGTGTCGGGCGAGACTGCTTCGGTGACGAAAATGTTTCTTCCGGATGCAATAGCGGCTTTCCGTATCGTACAACAGGTGCGGCCCGAAGGCGTCCTCACGCAAGTTTTGACGGGGCACGGTGGGTTCTCTGAATACTTGAATCGCTTCAAGTGTAAGGATAGCCCATCGTGCGTCTGCGATCCAGGCGTGGCAGAGACTGTCCAGCACATACTTGTAGAATGCCCGTTATTTATCAGGGAGCGCTACCAACTTGAATGTGAGCTGGACAGGAAAATAACGAGGGAGAGCCTGCATGGGCTCATGGACAAGAAATATAGGGAAAGATTCTTGGAATACTGTATTAGAGTAGCCACTGCGGTTATACATCGAAATAAAACCTGAGGCGCACCGTGCTTCATTAGTATTATGTATGATATTTAAATGCAAGCACGGAATGCAGCCTGGACATGTGTAACCGGCAGTATTTCATGTTAGTACCTAAGTTTATTGAATGTTAATTTCTGTGTTAATTGTGTGATAGTTGCACTGTTGTGTTTCTATCCCTAGCTGTTATATAGTTTTTACCCTATTTTCTGTGATAAACTACTACTGTATATTCTGTGATAAACAGCACCTTTGCTCAATATGATGTAATTAGCACCTTTTGCTCTAATTGTTTTTAATGGCACCTTTTTGCTCAGTTGTAATTATAGCACACTGTATTTTTAACTATTTTTTTAAGAAATAAATCATACCCATAGAGTAGACTAATAAAAGTGGGACCCTTACCCACAGAATGCAAGAAGATGAATGCAAGAAAGAACTGGTATGAGGAATGAATGTACGAGAGGCATAAAAGATTGACCGGAACGACTGAGGTTAAGCACATAAGGCGCCAATATCGTTGGCGGGGAATAGTGTTAAGAAAAAAAAAAAAAAAAAAAAAAAAAAAAAAACCCTACCCTACCTACCCTACCCTACCTACCCTACCCTACCTACCCTACCCTACCTACCCTACCCTACCTACCCTACCCTACCTACCCTACCCTACCTACCCTACCCTACCTACCCTACCCTACCTACCCTGCCCTACCTACCCTACCCTACCTACCCTACCCTACCTACCCTACCCTACCTACCCTACCCTACCTACCCTACCCTACCTACCCTACCCTACCTACCCTACCCTACCTACCCTACCCTACCTACCCTACCCTACCCTACCTACCCTACCCTACCCTACCTACCCTACTTACCCTACCTACCCTACCCTACCTACCCTACCCTACCTACCCTACCCTACCTACCCTACCCTACCTACCCTACCCTACCTACCCTACCCTACCTACCCTACCCTACCTACCCTACCCTACCTACCCTACCCTACCTACCCTACCCTACCTACCCTACCCTACCTACCCTACCCTACCTACCCTACCCTACCTACCCTACCTACCCTACCCTACCTACCCTACCCTACCTACCCTACCCTAATTTTCCATTTTTTTTTTTTTTTTTGTAAATCTAAACCATTCTCGAATCTCCACGAACACACACAAAAAATTTCATCAAAATCGGTCCAGTCGTTTAGGAGGAGTTCAGTCACATACACACGCACACAAGAAATATATATATTAAGATTTGAAACCTGTGGACTAGTGAAACTTTTATTTTAAACTGCTCAACAGCAAGGGATTATTATAACCACTAGTAATAGATAAGACAAACAAGCCTCTCAATTATATCTTCTGAAATTGTTACTTAAGTCTTCCAAAGATACTCTCCATAATATTTCAACTAAAGTATGTTAAAAATGGTATAACAAAATCCTTAAAATTATGCGAGTATGAAGAGAGTGGGATACATTAAACATTTGAAAAGAAAAGGGCACGAGGATTTCCACTTGGAAACTTTTACATCCATTATAATATTAATGAACCTGTCGCGAATAATAAGGCGTTAATTTTGTATTTAAATATTTTTTGTTTCACTTTTTGCCTTGCAATAAAATCTAAATTGGTGATGACGTTACTTTGTAATTAGCTTGGATCTTTTATACATTATTCGGTTTGTTATTCTCGTATTAAATTTAATTAATTTCAAGGGCTTTCATTATTTTCTTGATATTTACTAACTCCATTTATTTAAAACGTAACATTTTATTTGAAGTTATTTGCAAAAAAAAACAACATATTCATAGGTAGGTGTATCTTAAAATGATAGGTCCTTGTAGTAAGTGTCAGTATAGTTGTCTTGACTTACAAGTTGTAGTTCGTGAGTTCGAACCCAGGCAGGCTCTTTACTTTGTATAGGTTATTTTATCACCACTGCTCTCAAAACGATGAAGGAAAAACCGGAATGTCCTAGAACCAAAATTTTGAAGACACTTGACATCCACCAACCCACATTGGGCCTGCGTGGTGGATCACGGCCTATTCCCTCTTACAGAGAGGAGGCCTGTGGGAACATTAAAAGGCTGATGAAGATAGTTTTCTTTTATAAAAAAAAGCGTTGGTGGTAAGTTAACGAGTTTCTCCTGCATGTGTGTTTACAAACACAAATCTCATATACGTTACTATTATTAGTTAAGTTATTCTTCAAAGCTAAATCTCTCTGTTAGACCGTAACGTGTTCGACTTGCTTCATCGCTTTCAGAAAACACCTTTGCTGTCCGGAATACACATGACTGGGCACTGTTTTTGAAAAACTGTTCTTATATCTAATGTGTTGTATTTTTTTATTTAACTTCATTTACAAAGTGAGTATGTACCCTCATAATGCCAAAAGGCATTATCTGCCAATCATTAAACAACACACATTTTTTTATTTTATGTACCGCATAGATTGCTGTTTTATTTTTGGCTAACTAATAACCGCAGTTACATAACATTTAAAGGGATATTTATTAATATTTGCTTTGATCCGTCTTTTAGAAACCAAGGGTCTTATCATGACGTGTCAATACTACATGGTGTGTCTACGAAAAAAAAAGTTAATTAAATAATAATTGCTTTGAAGTCGGAGGATACATATTCGCGAGCTGGCTGACCAAAACTAGATGTATCCTCCGAGTGAACAGCATGATTTTCTTCTTGTTTACGTATTTTTAGTTCACTTCTTAAGCAGTCGGGTTTTTATTTTTTTATTAACTTTTTTTTATTTATAACTTTTTTTCGAATTTGGTACATAGAAATATATATGTCGCATCAAGGCTGGCCGAATAGATGTAAACCATCGGGAAGTCAGGATGTATTCCCTTAGGTTAAGACATCGTGTGTGGGCAGGTCGGTGGGTACAATCGTGAAAATGAAATCACACAAATTATTCGATACACTGAGTATATTCAAATAGACACAAATTACATTCTTGCTTACTAATATTACGGATCGACACTGATTCTACGACGTGTTAGCTCTAAGGCTGTCAGTACTCAACTGCCTTCTGCCCCACCACGCAACCGCTTATAAAAAGCATGCCAATGCGTAGTTATTCTTGCTTTGCCGCCAGATGGCGTGCTTGCGATTTGTTTACCTCCGTACTATTGACTAAACCCGACATATAAGTGTTCTATATTTTTGAAATCGCCTCGTAAAACCCTTTATTTTGATACTCCACACGACGGGAAAGGAAGAAAATTTGGGCCCCCACAATATGGCGCCCAAAATCCGCCATTTTTCTATCTTACAATTTTAATATAGCCAGTGACACTTGCAGGGCTCAGACGAATCGATTGACGTAAGAATCAGCAAAATCGGCCAACGCGTTTGGTCTCTGGAACGCCACATAGGAACAAACATACATACATACATACATAGACTGATAAACACATTACCCTCCTTCGGCAGTCGGGTAAAAAGGACAGAGCTATTTGTTTTGTATAGCTACGTCTCTCTCTCACAGTGAAACCATGATAGTTTTGAGAGATCATGGTAGAGCTCCTGGTCCTATAAACAGGTATTATATTTAGACATCTCGTGAATGCTTTCATTGCCTTAACTAATCATCAAACAATTAAACTTTTAACAGCGTTCACAAAATCATGTGCGTATAATCAGTTCTGCATTAAATAAACAAAATACATTAGGCAGCACTTTAATTGATTGACATCCGATTTAGCGTCGCGTCGATAGAGCCAGACGGCGGGTGTAGGGTACATTGAAAGTCTTATTTAAATCAGCTGGTACGCAACGGGTTAGCTTTGAAATGCGACTTCACCTTGATTTAGAGCGCTTGGATTAGGTAGCGGGAATGCAGTTAATTAAAAGTAGGTGTGGGTGCAGATTGATTTAAAGTCTTCTTTAAGTATTTGTCTCTTCGATGGGAACGCTGCAGTATACGGTGTCGCACATAATCGTAGGTCTCGAATACCTATCTAGACGTCAAAAGCGTCGCGACAGCGATTGGAAAAAAGGGAAATAATGCACGGGAATACCAAACACTATTGAAATATCATGTTACCAACCTCATTTTGGTATTTACGTCTATTTTGTTCCGTTACTTTATGCGTCAGCGGCGAAACATTAAATCTATCCGGGACCGCAAACTGCATCTTTTCTTATTCGTTAACTTCATTTCTGAAGGTCGTGCCCGTCTTGAAACGCCTTAACGAAGTCACTGTCGAGCATCTACCACGCCACTCTGTCTCTGCTCTTTCCAGGGCATTGGTCACCGTGAGTCCTGTAATCGTTCTTATCTGCAGCCTTATTGCGTAATGAATTCGGCAAGGCAAAGGGCAAAGAGTATGAAAAATCGACCAATCACTAGACGGAAATCCACATCGCGTCTTTCATCTCGCATGTGATTGGTCGATCAGAGTAGGTGAACGCGCGGTCTTTTACCATACCGTCTTTCCCACCACAACCAGTTTTTCAAGGTTGTCTGGCTGTCTCCAAGCGATATGACCAAAGTAACTCTCTGGTATGCTACCATTCTATCTTCATATCGTCTCTGTCTCGTATCTTGATATTCAGCTGACTACACACAAACACACCGCTGATTACACTTTCGATAAGGGTTTAGTTTATGCAAAACATACTTTTACTGTTTTTGTACTTTTAATCTGCTAAAGTATTTTTTTTTAATAAAAATAAGTTGCCCTACACTTGGAATTTCTTCCCGTATCGTGGGTGCGTTTACAAACATATAAACTCACATCAAAACACCCAGAGCCGGAACAACTATCTGTAGGTCACACAAATAATTGTTCCGTGCGGGAATCGAACTCGCTCAACCACTGCGCCAACCGTGCGCCCAATGGTTTGTATGATGTTATGTGGTAATTAAATATTTTAAATTTTTTGTTTTCTTCTTTTTAGCTGGTTGAGGATGGACTTGCAAACTTCACAACGCAGCGTTTTGCATCCCGATCATGAGACCAAACTTTTACTATAACTAATTTTAGCAACTCTTTGTGTATACCTACTCCTTATTTATTAATTTTTGTTTTTTGGTGGAACCATAATGTTTACCTACATAATATTCATCAAATCGAGACACAATTGATTACTTCAGCGTTTATCAGAAACTCATGTAACAACCCAAGAGCTTGATATGACTACATTGCTTTCAGTTAAAATAAGAATTCACCAATTTCTTTGCTAACTGCAGCCAACTAAGTGTATGACTACTTGGAACAATACACTTAAACCTAAAGTAAGTTAAATTTGAATAACTTAACTAACAACTTTTCATCTGGAAGATGAAAAGTTGCATGCAAACATGGGACATAGAGTAGCTTGGTATGTAAATATTAATAGATTGAATTACTAAGTGCCTATATGCCAACTTGCGTTCTATGTAGAGTGCATATGTTTTGAACTAAGGGGATAGAAAATGGAGATGTGCATTGTGCATGTTTTTGAAACATTACTTTGGGTAAAAACATCCAACTGAAAGAAAAAAGTACTATTGTCGTTCTATGAATAGCAAGGGGCATATAAGGAACACAATAACTGACGAAATGTTAATCATGCTCAGATATCTTTATGTACGCAAATATAACTAAGGAAAAATATTATTCTTCCCAACAAGATTAAACGCAAGTCGAAATATATTATGCGATTGGTTATTGAAAATTCATTCAATAAATCAGTAACTAACGCGCGATTGATCATTAGGCACATTTATTTTACGTTAGTTTTGTTTCAGAAACTGAGACTTGCTAAAAAAATCATAAAAATACGTACTACAATACCCATTTCCTTTCTATAAAAACTAAAGAAATCGTATGTAAGTCTCTAGAATAATATTATACTCACTGTGCCAAACTTTGTCATTTCAGCGGTTTCAGCAAAGCGATCGTGATTGTAACCGACAATACATTTTTATCTCATTCCGCAAGCATCGATGGTACATTAATTACGGATGTATGTAAAGCCTCCGCGTCTTATATCTCTTATTTTTTTTTTCTGTAGGCTTGCGCTTGACCACTATCTCACCTGATGGTAAGCGATGATGTGGTCGACGGTGAAGCACGCTTGCCTAGAAAAAAACCATTCACTCTTGACTTAAAGACCCCTAGATTGTAGCTATCGGGAAACACAGACTCCGGCAGGGAATTCCACTCCTTAGCTGTACGCATAATAAAAGTGTCCCCAAAACGTTTTGTGCGTATAGGTGGGATGTCCACCATGTATCGATGATGCATCGCCGTACGTCTGGTAGTCCGATGATGGAACGGGCTGGGTGGAATTAAATCATGCAATTCCATCGCACACTCCCCGAAATGCAACCGATAAAAAACCGACAAGCTGGCAACTCGGCGACGATGTTCAAGACTCTGGAGCTTTGATTTGACCAGCGCCTTATTGCCGATGAGTCTCTTGGCCCGCTTTTCAATCGACTCTAGTGCTTCAAGCTGGTATTTGGCAGATCCGTCCCAGAGATGAGAAAAGTACTCCATGCACGATCGAACTTGCGCTTGATACAAGTTGAGCAGCTGTTCCGACGTGAATTACCTTCTCACCTTCGCAAAGATCCCCAACTTTTTGGCAGTCAGCTGAGCCTTTGCCTCTATGTATGGCCCAAAATTAAGAGTCGATGTCAACGTAACGCCAAGAAGCTCAAGATGGTCCGTTATTGGCACGGTTACATCACGGAAAGTTGGAGCCGGATGAAAGTGGCTCTTTTTAGCGAAAAAAAGACACGCCTGAGTTTTAGCAGCATCAAACTTGACAAGATTGGCACCGCCCCATTCGGAGACTGCTTAAAAGGACAAGTTCAAACGCTCCACCATGTCCTCATGGAGAGACCGGATCTGCGGCCCGGTAGCCCGTGCGTTGGACAAGTATCTCTCAGCAACAGTGCTGTCGTCTGCATACCCAAAGGTGCCGGGTTTTAGCAGATCGTTTATGTGCAACAAGAATAATGTTGCTGAGAGTACCGAACCCTGAGGCCCCGGCCTGAAGCCCGGCATGTCGATACCCTTGCGCCATCCCTTAGAACGGCGGGCTGTGCTGGGGCAGCTGCTGCTGGTGCAGAAAACCTCAAGCGGCGCAAATATAACAACCGTTTGACCCGTTTGAGGTTGAGACATTAGGTCAATGCTCATCGAGTGTCTCGAGACATAAATAAACGGTTAGTTGACTGTTCGCGTGACCAGAGAGCTGGCATTTTCTTCAGTCAGAGAATCAGCATTGCCATATATTTCTATGATCCGAGGCATGAATCATCCCCAACCCGTGGCTTGACAACGAACACACTGTAACTTCCGGGTACAGTCACAATTATTTCGCGTGCTTTCGTTTCGCATGAAGAACTTACATATACAACCCCTAAGACCCTTAAGATATGGTAACAAAGATCAAAATCCAAAGTTATCCAACATAATTAGCTGTTGTGAGCTTTGAAACATTGTGAAGGGTTTTAATATTCAACCGGCGGTAGGTTTGTCTTATCTGATGACGTAATGCGTAATTCATGTTTAGAGGATTTATATTTTCCAATAATGTGACGTTTCACATACAGGTTGAGATGATATTTCAGTGTGGGATTGTGTGGGGGATTATACTTTGGTCTTTTGTTGTGTAATATTTGTAAATCGTGAACGAGTTTTATTATTTAATTAAAATAATATTTTCACTCGCATTTTGACGATCGATAGGCGAGTTGCTTCCTTAGATAAAAAAAATATCCGCCTCTATAGGCGGATATTTTTTAACAAGGTAGGTTCTTGAGTACACTTCATTGTTACCCCTCCTGATCAGAAGGTGTAAGTAGCTAATAGTCCAACAGCGCGAAACGTCTAATGAGCATTAAGTCTAATTAGCAAAATGACCATGCAGCAAAACGTCCAACTATCAGCGTAATCAGCTTTTTTGGGCAGGCACTTCGCAACTTTTCTAGAGAGTCCGTAAAAGGTTCTACATATGTTTGGATGCAACCCATAGCAACAGAATAAGTGTGTTCTAGTACAAGTACCATAGCCGATAGCTCCTGCAATCGGCCTGGTTATTACTGCTTAGTGACATGATAATATCATATATTTTTTAAACAAACCAGCGATTTTTGAATTTGAGTTTTTGTCAATTTCTAATTTAGCCTGAAAAACTGGCAATATTTGGCAAACACTACAAATCGAAAAAATTACTTTTTTTCCCGAAGTCGGTGTCTTTAGTACCCAAATATTTAAAAAAAAGTAATTTTTCGATTTGTAGTGTTTTCCTTTAGAAGTCGGTTTTATTTTTTTTGTTAAAAGTTTTATATTTTTCTCTTTTAAGTGGTACATAATGGATAAGTTCTAAAATAAAGTACCTATAATACTGATAATACTGATGCCAGAATAGATTACCCAAACGAAAACTCCTAATAACGCCGTACACAAACTAAAATTACATCGTCCTCGTAAGCAAAAATGTTCTAAAATAAAAACAAAAACATTTAATGAAAAATACTGGACCAAACTTTGTTAAATTTTTATCTAACAATATGGCAATGGCATCAAACTAAAGAAAAATCACGTAAATCGCATCATAAATCTCAGCGTAATCGGTGTACATACATTAAAAAAAATATCAATCGAATTGAGAACCTCCTCCTTTTTGGGACGTTGGTTAAAAATGATTTCCTTATTCAAATTTACATAATTGCGTTTGCGTCACAATGCTTACAAATGTGAATGTTGGTAGGTTGCTCTGCCTGGCGCGCGTCTTTAATCCTTCTGTCAGCTAAGCGCAGGGATGCTGGAGAGACGCCTTCATCAGACGCGGCGTTACAGTAAAACCTGGCTTTGGCGCTAACGTAATTTGTATACCTTGTCTTATACGAGAGTATAAGTAATTGTTCCTTTATTTATGAGGAAATAATCCTATGTTTATTGGGTTTGAAATGGAATACATTGAGAGTAAATAAAGCATTTGGAGAAAGAATAAAAAGTGCTGAATGGGAACATAAAATAACTCAGTCTGCAGATAGTTGTATCAGGTGTGCCTGTTTGTGTATGTGGGTTTATACATATGTTTGTACAAACACTGACGAGAAATGCCTAGAGTAAATGTTTAAAAAATAAACTCTTAAGTTTAATAAAATTCACTGCCAACATTGATTATCAATAATAGCCAAGTACGTAATATTTTTTGAATGAAGAGATTATAATTTTTTGGTACATTTTACAATGTCAAATCTTGGTTTTTGGCAACAAAAGCATAGTCATCATTAATTTCATAATTCGAAGTATTAGTAAAAAAGAACATTTACTCCTTCAATATTCATTAAATTTCAATGAAGTAATAACAAAAAGTGGGTTTTATTTGCGTAACGTGTGGAGTTAACGTTCTCGACGCTAATTGGATATCGGCATGACATATGACCCCAAACCCAGAGTCAATTCAATAATTAATACACCCACCGGAGATATTTATTGGAAAATGAACAAACCCCATTAAGTTTTCATAATAACGTGTCAGCTATCATTCAATTCACTGACGCGCTTGTAATTTTGTATTTATTGAGTTCATATTCATTAAATATTCATATTATTCTTTACTGTACACAAAATTAACATTTAAAATAAAAAAGGAAAACTTATGTACAAAGGCGAGCTTAACCGCGAGTTATTTAATTTAATTATTTTAATCTGCATTCGTAGATTACATCAGTTTCGTTTAGTGCTAAATGGATATTTAATTAAACAATGATTTACAAAGCACAATCCTAAATTAAATGCCGTCAATGAAGTGCATAGGAAATAAAATAACATATTTAATCCAATGCCATTTAAACAATTTAAATGCTCGATGTATAATATTATGCAGAGTATTCATATTTAGTATATTATTCAAAACGTTTCAACTAGTATCAAGAATATTCTGGCGCGCAGACAGCGAAAATTTACGACAATGAGTTTTCATCAGAGCGTCTTTTGTTATTCTGATTGTATGTTTATGTAAATGAAGGCTTCGCATACAAGATGCGGCAATATTGGCAGCCATATTGCAGGGGTAGGCAAAGGCGTGATAAACATGACGATAAAAAATGACCCCACTCCATAATTACTTGTTTCAGGATGGGTTCATTCATTATTGCCCGCGCCGCACCGCCAACCGTGGCATGACAAATTTGTAACGTTACACCGTATGATTAATGTACAATTTGAAATTTCCTTTATTGTTGTCATATAATATTGGGCCCTTCCGGGGACGAATTAATCTGTCCTCTGTTCATCTATACTTCTATACTATAATAATAATAATAATAACGGCATATACGGTCATCGGTCATGAGACTGTATATCCCGCGGAAGTGTGGGGGTCGAGGCTTTTTAAATGCTAAGACCCTGCACAACCGCGAGGTATGCAGTCTTAGGGAATACTTCCAGGCCGCCGACGTGGGTATGCATCGAGATGTGGTAGCGGTGGACAAGGGCCTTACCCCGCTCTCCTTGGCTAACGAGAACTGGCGCAAACCTATAGTATTAGATACTAATGACTGCAGGGAGGTATGGCAGAGCAAGGAGCTTCACGGACGCTTCTACCGGGTCCTACATGGGTCCGATGTAGATCTTTTAGCGTCCGTGGCCTGGCTGCGATTTGGTGACCTTTTCGGGGAAACCGAAGGTTTTGTCTTTGCGATTATGGACGAAGTTATGATGACGAACAACTACCGGAAATACATTGTGAAGGATGGCACAGTTGACATCTGTCGGGCATGTCACCGGCCGGGTGAATCTATCCGTCACATTATCTCCGGTTGTTCTAGTCTGGCTAACGGAGACTATTTGCATAGACACAACCTTGTAGCCAGGATTATCCATCAGCAACTTGCTCTTAAATACAATCTTGTGGAATCGGAAGTGCCTTACTATAAGTATGTGCCCGACCCAGTTTTCGAAAATGGCAATGTCACGTTGTATTGGGATCGGTCTATCATCACTGACAGGACTATTGTTGCCAATAAACCTGACATAGTGGTGATAGACCGACTAGAGCGTCGCGCAATGATTGTTGATATAGCGGTCCCCCATGACGAGAACCTCGTGAAGGCTGAGAGAGATAAGAAAAGCAAGTATCTTGATCTGGCTCGCGAGGTTGTCGACATGTGGGATGTGAATACAGCAGTCATTGTGCCGATAGTCGTGACGGCCAATGGAGTAGTAGTGGTAGTGGTAGGGACTCCCTTTTCCGCACTTAGACTCCCATTTGGTCCGTTGTGCGTGGGGACTGTACTAGCTAACATAGCCAGCCTAGCTCCGCCCAAAAGCACAGAAGCTTCCTGGGAGCTTCACAGGCTTCACGGAGCGACCTCACTGTTCCGAGGATTGCTTCGCGTTGAGATGCCACGGCCTCGCATTCCAGGACTACGTGGGCGGCAGTTTCTTCGGCGTTAAAACAGCCCCTGCAAAGTGGACTGTCCGTGGCGCCTAAGTTGAATAGATGTTTGTTAAGAAGGGTGTGGCCCGTTATTGTCCCTATAATTATTTTAAGGTTATTTCTGCTCAGGCTGAGGAGTTTTTTAGTAAGACGCGGGTTTACGTTTGGCAAAGCCATTTTCGACTGTCTACAGTCCGTTGTCCGTGCCCATCTGTTAATTTGTAGTTCTGTTGATCTTTGACGAATCCACGCACGAAATTGCGAGAAGGGCAAGGGAATAAGTGGGTACGGGCCTAGCACTAACATCTCGGAGCCCCTTTTCGCAAGTTCGTCTGCGGCATCATTGCCTAGGGATCCACTATGCCCCCTGATCCTCTGTAGGGTGATTCGGACGGCCAATGGAATAATAGCCTCGACGAACATCTGAGGAGGCTCTCGTTGGGCAGCTGGATCAAGGGCTTGATTCAGAAGGCGGTACTCCTGGACACGGCGCGTATAGTCAGGAGGTTCCTCTCTCAGGAGCCCTAACCACCGGTAGCTTGGACCCAGTTCCCGATACCGGTGGGCTACTATTTTTGTATTTTTAAATGTTTTTTTTATTTCATTTTATATAGAATAATATTTAAAAATTTAAAAATATGTATATAAAATAAATAAATGCAATAATAATAATAATATTATAAAGAGGAAAGATTTTTTTGTTTGTTTGTTTGTTTGTACCAAATAGGCTCCGAAACTACTGGACCGATTTAAAAAATTCTTTCACCAATAGAAAGCTACGTTATTCCTGAGTAACACAGGCTATTTTTTATCCCAAAAACGGGTCCTGTGGGGTGGCCCACGGGAGCGAAGCCGCGGGGAACAGCTAGTTTGGAATAAAGAGATGTGCATTTGCAAACGCACATTAATCACTGTTCAAATTAATGCGGCGGATTAAGAAACATGACAAAGTCTTCCTTTATTAGTTCTCTTGGGTAGTGGACGCTTCCTCATTAGAAAGCCAGGACCAAAGGGGATTAAGAGATTACATTAACTTGTCGCTGTCGTCCAACCGACTACTTCTATAAATCCCTTAGCTGCTTCTTGCGACACCCTTAGAAAGGGGCCACCTATTCTTAGCTAGGGTCACCCTGTGCTAAATAATACTCGTATATATGTGCCAAGGTGCCTACCTTACTTTTAAAGTATTTCTCCTATAGTTGACTCAATTAACAACACACGTTGTTAGGCAAAAAATGTGCAAACAATTGATTAAAAAGTTCTTCATAAAAGAGCACTTACCTTCCTCGTAGCTATTCTCTTAATAACGGGTCACAACTATAATACTCTCCCGTTTAGAGTAGCCCAAAATATTCATAATAAAACCTTAACGCGAACAATAAAATATCTGCCGTTTTTTTTTAGTTGCCTACTTACTGAATAATTAAAAAAAAGTTGATATTCGGTGCCGCGTGCGGTTGAAATCCTGAACTTTAATTTCCTGTCGACAAACTGATTCGGAACGCGGTATTATGCGGCAAAGACTTGTACAGTGTACAGCTTAGGTACGTGTCACGTGGCCAATGAAATTGTGTCTCTGTAGTAAATATAAAAATTACATACGTTAACACGTTATCGATGAAAGTTTTTTTAATGTAAACATTCCACGCGAATGTTTGCATTAATCATACTTATCTTATAAATACAAAGGTGTGTGTCTGTGTGTTTGTTATGTTTTCACGCCTAAACAGCTGAATCAATTTCGATGAATTATGGCATAATTTTTATGCCGGGGATACTTACCCCCTGGATACTACTGGTACTTACTGGGGATAATTCTGACTTTCAGGCGGGCGAAACCTGATTATGAGAGCTGAAGAAAAAATACCTAAATGCCCCATTTTAGTCCCCAATAACCATTTCATGTAAAACAGGATGGATTTAGATAGCATAAGTGCGTAAAAAGTTTCGAAAGAAGAAAATACATTTTGTTGTTTAATTTTTTACTACAACCTACCCTCTAATGGATACGAATAATGTCGAATTTCCCTCAAGTGCGTAATAAATGCTCGTAGAAAGGCATAAGGTCTTAGACCTTGAGTGCGATGGGAATAAAAGCTTTTGGACAAAGGAAATTCACAAAGTAAAAAACGTAATTTTAGAAACGTCTAATCCACATTCTTATTTTTTGTTGTATTTGAGGTTGTATTGGTACTTTTTGAGAAGCACGAGACTTAGTAACAAAAGCCGTTCGGATCGAGTAACGCTTGCTGTTGTCGTTCCGTGGATGGGTAACTATCTTAGCATACCGTGTAAAACAAGTAAAACTGTAATCCCTACTATCATATGTATATCTTGGACTGTTGTTACCGGTAAAAAGCTAGGAAGGGGGTTGCCTAGGGCTGTCTTGTTACCCAGTTATTGGGTTGTGGAGGTCAGATAGGTAGGCGCTTCATGTAAAATACCGGTATCCAGCTAAATCCGGTTAAACCGGAAACTAACCCTACTCATAGTTGGGTAAATCATCATCTGCCTAGCCTTTTTCCCAATTATTGTTGGGGTCGGCTTCCAGTCTTACCGGATTCAGCTGAGTACCAGTGTTTTACATGGAGCGACTGCCTATCTGACCTCCACAACCCAGTAACTGGGTAACACGATACCCCTTGGCAAGACTGGTGTCAGATCTCAGGCTTCTGACTACCCGTAACGACTGTCAAAGATCTTCAAATGAAAGCCGGGACCAACGGCTTAACGTGCTTTCCGAGGCACGGAGGAAACTCGGTATGTTGAAAATGGTCACCCATCCACGGACCTACCTCGTCAAGCGTTGCTTAACCTTGAAGATCAACCCGTGCGGCTGTTATTATTTAGCCACGAGCTCCTCTTCATCATAGTTGGGTAAATGCTAGGCCGAATGATTGGTACGTTGTACTCTTTTATTTGAGTATTTTGTTACTTTCCACTCTCATCTTCATCGCTATAATAATTCTTGAGGTGGGTTTATGACATGTTTATTGCATGCATAGGCACAAGCGTGGTCTCAGGGGGATCCTTTACTTAAATATCCTTAGTTCACGTATATCTTCTACTTTAAAGTGACCAATTATTACAAAAATAACCAATTAATTGTCCCTAGATCAACAGACAACATTTAATACACAAAACCTCACTCACAACACCAAAAACCTTATTTATTTTTATCAGCACCTAAGTCAGTGTATTTTAAAATATGTACCCGAACACGAGTACCAAAAACACCAGTGGCAAACCGCCACATTCGCTGAGTCCACAAAGTGTTTTTTGCGGATGTCAAGACGTCCACTTTTAAGTAAGGGTCGAGGGGCTGACTTCGCACTCTTAATTGCCAAAACGACCACGCGTGGTAATAATTGCCAACAAAAAAATACTGCGTTGGTGATTAAACCTACTCAGCTTACTATACCCTAAAATCATAATATATGGTTTAGGAAGGTTCAGCAACACTGTAGAGTTATATGTTTAGGTTTATAGGTTTTTTTTTAAATTATTGGTGCTCGTTTTATAGAATAAAATGTTATATAAAAAGTGTTTTGGTTGACCTGTAGATCCATGTTCAAGAATGCTCAATGAAGAAACTAATTTATTTTCTAAATTCTCATTGAAATTTGAGAAGTGTCACCAGCATATTAACACAGTGACGTTCTAGAAACGATAACGATTGCCAAATAGTCCAAAACGAAATAGCGAGTTTTGATATGTTATTAGAATTTTATGTCATGACTCAAATGAGGTTCGGAGTAAACTGTACAGAATTCAACTCAAAATTTTTCTAGCATAGGTACAAACCATATACTCACTAGCAATTTACGGTACCAACACTACGTTCACAAGTTCTCCTAAATCATACTATAAGCTAGTCGTAACTCGTAAATAAATATTAATTACACGACAAGACAAAGCAAATGGCACACTACGAGTAGCATAAAACGAAGCCCTTACCGCACGTGTGAAAGCGTTTCCAACAGTACTAGTTGTAAAGTAATTCGGCTAATTGTAGTTTGTAACGGAGTTCATTAATTGACTCCGACATAATTGTTACTTTCTCGTATTCAATTTACAAGGAGACGTTGGCGTGATCGTAAATAACATAGAATTATTTACTTGTAGCAGTAAGATCTTCCCTGAAGGACTTCAAGCAAGTAAACTCCTTTTTTGAAAGCCTGATTGTTGCTACTTTATGGTATATCTTTGAATAAAAACTAGATTTATTAGTATCGTTAAAACATCTTTAATTGCGACTTTACCAACAAATAATATACTATTCCTGAAAGCTTCTCAGCTTTTGCAAATCGTTTCTATTTTGAGCAGAGAATAAACGTTTTTCTTTTCTTTATTTCTTTCTTCTTTCAGAATGTTCTTTTTTTGTTGATAAACAAATAATTATAGAACTATTCTCGTTACGAAACCCAGACAGAAAATCTAAGCTGATTCAAATAATCTTCTTTCATTTAGCACTTTGCTAAAGCTTGGTCACATTGCTATTTTGTCTTAAATAATTATAGTGATTATTACTGTAAGAACGTACTAGCAGTTGTTTAATATTATTTTATGAAACGAATAAATAAGTCTTTAATCGTATTATATTGACATGAATCTAAGTGCCTCTTCTCCATAACTGTATGTCAATTCTTGCTTTAGATTTCAGCCCGCTGTACATAACAGCTTTACTAACAGGCTAGCATTTATCCAATAAAAACAAACCGAACAATAATGTCCGCAGCTCTAAACTGCAAACATTTTAAAAATCTATTCGAACATAATCCTTTTCAGTACAGTCGTGCACAGTACCGGCTTTGCGTTGCCATTCGAAATATTTTTCCGCATGCGGTGTCGCGTTTCGATATATAATAATATCTTTATGGAATGCACTCGGAAAGCAGATATAAATTTATATTGGAATGCCCATTGTAGTGTTTTGACCACAAAGATTTGTGCGAATCGCGCCAGCCGGGAGATTTGAAATCCTCAATGCGATATTATTGGCACGTAAATCTAATAGATAAAATACTGGATACCTTTGTAAGCCCGATGAAAATGTATTAGAATGGAGAAAAAATATGAAGCATCAAACCCGACTCCTCAAAGAGCATTGCAAGGCTGTACATATAATTTAAAAGATGTTGATACTCAATTAATAATTGCGCAACAGACAAGAGTGATCTATTACAAAATCAAACAGACTGAAATAATGATGAATCCAAAATGTCTGTTTTCCAACACGACAAACAAAAACAGGATCCACGAAATATTACATTTAATTGTTTAAACATTAAATTATATAATCTTCCAAAAAACAATAACCAGTTTAAGGAAATATTTAAACTTCTAAACAAAAGGGGCGTTCTATTTCGTCATTCAAATACAAAACGTTTCGGCACTCATAAAATACTTAGGAATTATAATATAAATACTTCTCTTTGTCACAGAGCAAGATAAATGAGATGTCTAAATAACAAACAACGGTTTCGAATGGAATGATGCCAAATTACGTTGAGATTATTGTAGAAGACGGATGGATATCTCGGTCTTAGCTTTAATTATGCCGTGGTGGTCCAGTGGTTAAGACCTCGCCTCTCGTGCTTGAGGTCGTGAGTTAAGTCAATATACTCGCACTATAAGCCGAAAAGCTATGAAATTTGTCATATTGAAGACCTCTCGCAACACCAGCGCCCCTAACGGCTAATTCAAAAGCGGTAGCCCTTATTACAGGGGACTTAAATATATCTGGCGAAGTGTGGGTGCACTATACTGTGCCTATACCTTTCTGCGAATAAACCTTTATGTTATGTATATAAAGAGTGTGCGAACCAAGTCAAGACTGAGAGTAGACTATATTAAACCTGCACAAGACGGAGAGCTTCTCACTTTTGAACACTTGTTTTAACACCTTTCAAGTCGGGTCGCTATCGCCACGTTTTTGATGTAAGAATTTCACTTGTCTAGCGCAAGGACAAGTTCCATTCGAAAATCGGAAACGTGGCGATTGACAAAAAGGCAAAATTGTATGGGATTGACAAGTGATCTCGAAAAATCTCGTGATCAATCCCTTAGATTTTGACTAATGCCGCTTGTCTAAAGCCTCTGGCACATCATAGCTTTGTAGGAAATCTAGCTCTGTCAACAAACTACCATTCTATGAAAACTTGAAAACATGATGTCGCGCATTCATTGTCGAAAAGTAAAAAAGGTATGAGATTGTCAAGCACTATTTGGTTACGGTTCGGTGAGCGGCCTTAAAGAGGGCTATGGATTATTCTGATGTACAAGCTATATTACTGTAAATTTTCATCTAAATCAGTTCTGTAGCTTTTGCTTAAAATAATAAAAAACATCCATACAAACTTTCAAGTTTCAAATTTTAGGTAGAATGGTAGGAAGTAGAATTTGTAGTTTTACGATACATTTGTTTTCTAGTATCCTAAATCAAGCTGGCAGGTCCTCAAAATAATCTATTATAGTACACGATTAAGACCAGTTCATTATCGTCAGACAACAGCTAACCACAGCTATTTTACTGGTTTGAGCTCAAGTTACTTAAGGTATATAATGTAGGATCTACATTCATTATACATACTTGTGCCCAGTAGATAGAGACCGTTTAAGGGTGATACAATGATAATTATGTTGAGTAATCTGCCTGGATTAGATTCTTTAAAACTATCACAAGAAAATCTTTGTTGTTCCTACATTCATACATAAACTCACGCCTTTTTATCCAAGGGGACAGGCATCTAATTACAGACACAATAGCTTACACACACATGGTGTGCCAACGACGCGACACGGGACATTATTTTAAACCAAATTCTAGTTATTTACAAAGGTAGATTTTCATGGAGAAGAACCGACAAGAAACACCATAGTTACTTACACTTTTCAAAAAGTTTTACAGTCTTTTGACCATGACATGAAACAGGTAAACTACATACAAGTACACAGCCTCTTTAAAAGCTAATAACAAAGTAATACACACTTTCATTAATTAATTACCGCAAATAGAAAATATTGCAATCTAAAAATCTCAATAATCAATCGGACATTTCATCCGGCGCTGTCGAACCCATATCACTCGTATCGGCTTATTTGCCGAAGGGTTACTCTGTGCTACGTTGTTTTAATGCCAAGTTGAAACGAAGTGCATCGGATTTACAGGAAGCTTAGACAGAGGTTTAAAAAAGTGGTTATCGCATACTCACGTCGCGTCTCGTCGCGTATGTATTCGGGAGGTTTTTCGCAAAAATTGTGGTCGCCACTCCACTTGATTAAGGGGAAGAATAAACTGTTTTTTTTCTGTTGTAATTTACAGTAGATCTTCTCACGGGTTGGATGTAAGTAGCAAATGCTTGAAGCGCGACAGTTTTTTCGTTGTATTTCTTTCTAAACAAAACATTTTGTGAATAAATGACAGAGTACACCGAAGCTGTTGGTTCAGAGATAGGTCTTACTTATACAAAAAAAAAAAATGTGTGTGTGTACCAGAGTACACAGGTAAGAAGTGAAACTTCTTTACGACATATCATTTTTCTACTATTTGCTACTTCACGAAAATGGGGTAGATAAGGCTTAAGCCTTAAGAAAAACAAGTTTTTCCGTATTAAATTAAAGCTATTTTATTATTATAGACATGCATACAATTAATGAGTAATTTATTTATCATTGTTCTTATTATAATATCATTATAAAAAATATAAATATAAAAAAAAAATTACTTATAAATATTAAAATCATGCTCATACGTGTTGTATTTATAAAACGAAATATATAATCACTCTCACTTTTCTTGTAAATTCACTTAAATTTGAATAAGTCTTTTTACTAAACTTTGATAAAAAAGCAACATGGCGCGTAACCAAAAAACGTGACGATACGTACAAAATTTCTCCCATACGTCGATAAAGAAGTTTCACTTCAAAAAAAATTATAATCTTGTTGGGATATTTTCGAATTTAATCACCTAATAAATCTGGCTGCACAGATTACCAGTACGATGAAATTGGGAACTTTATTTTTAAGCCGACTCAAAAATAAAACAAGACTTTCTACTCGCCGAACAATATTTAATTTAGAACATCGTAATCTATTTTAAAATGTTTAGCAAAATCCGAAAACGGGGACGCAAAAATGAATAAAAAACAAAAGCTATGCGCCAATGCAAATATTACAAACGAGGCATCCGGTGAATCCCTACAATTTTATTATAGAAAGAAAAACTGCCTTATCGCGGAGTTCCGTAATTTTAAAACCCCTTGTTTCAGCCCAAAACAGCGGCATAATAAAGAATGAAATATATTTTACTCTGCCTAATAATTTTTCCAGATTCCTGTCCAAAATTATATTTGAATGGTTTTACTAAGCAAAAATAAATGTCCACATATTTCAACTAAATGATAAAAGATAATTTGTAATTCGCTTACTTGTACTGCGCTTGAAATAAGCGGAAATATATTGTATTTCATGTGGCTTATTATTGGCTTATTTTACCTGGAAACAAATAACCCGTTGTTACCACCTACATACGTACCACGTATTTTACATAGTTTACGAGATAATATTTATGTTTTACCCGTATTAATTAAACGAAGCGTTTTATTTAGATTTCCAAATTCAGGGAATCAATTTATTTTCTATGAAACGGCCTCTAATATACATAGAAAATATTTAACAAAATAAATGGACTTTAAAGACGAAATAAGCAAAAAATTATAATAGCAACAATTATTATAGTCAAACCGATCACTCGTCCTAGGGAACGTCAAGTGTCACTCCACGGAACAGATTTTTTTTCTGTTCCGTGAGATCATCGTCATTGGCGCTCCCTGAGCTTTTTTTCTACGCGATCTGACGTCTATCGTGTACTAATTATGAAGAATATCAAATTAACGCAACACTCGATACCCCTTGTCAAGATTGATGTCAAATTGTCTGGCTTCTGACTACCCGTAATGGCTGTCAAAGATCTATAAATGACAGACATAACAGGATATTGATTCGCCTTACTAACTCACTAACATGGGGTAGGTACTGTACTTCAAGTTCGTATAGTTTTGAGTACAGTTAGCTAACTTACTTGCATGTTTCTGACAGGTTCCTATAATAGTTAGTTATACATAAACCTCGATAGGTAATATTTTGTGATATCAAAATTATGTTTAGTTTAAGCAATGTATCTTTTGGACAATAAAACATAAAGCTGTATCAAATTCATAAGATTAACGTGGAAGACGCATACCTATGCATGCATAAGTAGCGTTCCAGAGAAGTTCTCTAAAAGATGAAAAATAATATTTTTAACTAAAACAAAATTTAAGCATTTTAGTCTACCGTGCATTGTCATTCAAACTTAACGTCATATACAAAATTTCAGCTCAATCGGTTGGGGATAGCCGTTTTAAAATTCAGTTGCAAGACATGACCCATACACATACTAACTAACTAATAACAAGGCAAGTTAAATACTACCTTATAAAAAACAGAGATTCAATTCTTTAGAAACAAACTAAAGATCTTCATTACAAACCACCGTTGTAATTCCCAGCAACATTCTTTCTGAAACTAAAATTTAAGATGCATAGCTATCTCAGTATGCATGTAGATGCAGAGATAAAGTCCCATGAAGCAAGCATACTTTTGTTTGCTTTTGTTTCTTTTGTTTCGGTCACACCACAACAAAAGTTGCGTTTTGTCCCTTTAGAGGGAGAGCTGGCAAGGTTTTTCAGCTTGCATATTCAGGGCAAAACGTTGATAACTGAGTAAGTGCGGCTTGCTGAGAGAACACCGACAATATGTATATCTTAGGGACACTTAACGTGCCGTTCATTTACATTTTTGCGGGTGCGGCTCAACACAAAATGACATAAATAGACAGTTCTCAAAAAGAAATTGTGGGCTTTCCCTAAATCAGACGATCAATTACAGTTTACTTGAATTCTGATGTTTTACCAAATCAAATGAAAATGAAAGATCTTGCACGTTAAGTATCTTTTTTGGAAATCTGAACCCTGGTAAAAGTGGTCCCAACTGAAACTTTTCAGATAAATTCTTTCAGCAAGCCGCTGCTATCAACTTTCTCCCTAAAATAGCTTGCTCAAAAACACTTGACAGCTCCTCCTCTACTAGCCTAGAAACTGTTGTGAATACGTTCTGAAGTTTTTGAAAACACCCTTTGTCTTATAGGTAGTCGGCGGTGAACTGGGGAGATGGAAAGCAGCGCAGCGGCGTAGTCAGCACGTTCGGGGATGTTTTACGAGAAAGAGATGAAACAAATAGTGATGTTCGAAAAATTGTCTAAGCGTTTGCGTTTGTTTTATGTTGAAAAAGTAGGTAAGGTCATGTAAAGCCTAGCCAGTAGACCGTTTTGTCATGTGACATGTTCTTTGTCGAGGTTATGGATTATTGCTGGACTGGGTAAGTTTCTATGATAAATTACGTCAGCACAGAAAAGGTTTGAAATATTTTTGTAAACTTTGCCAACTAAATAGTTTTTTTTTTTTTTTTTTTTTTTTTTTTCTGCGGGGCGTCTCACAGCTCA
This sequence comes from Anorthoa munda, assembly GCA_945859665.1. Lineage (NCBI taxonomy): Eukaryota > Metazoa > Arthropoda > Insecta > Lepidoptera > Noctuidae > Anorthoa > Anorthoa munda. The sequence continues at coordinate 6,686,948 of OX243913.1, read as the reverse complement.
GTCAGAATGACTGGTTAGCTGCTTAACCGGACTTTCCTACGGAGACTAAGCTATAAAGCCTCCAGCTAGGCAAAAAATTACTAAACCTAAGCGACAACGCTGAGGGCTACCCCAGTTGGGGTCGAACCTCGGCTCAGGGCCGTCGCTGGGGGGACAAGCAAAAGCTGGATCTTGACAAGTGATTCTACCATCCGTTCGGAATAAGCCTACGTGGAGAAGAACGGACAAGAAACTCCATTTCATATCTAATAATTTAACTAATGCTCAGCTTCGCGGGCTGGCAAGATTTTAATTGAAGGGATACGCGACGAGCCTCAGCGGCGAGGACTGACGAATCGGTTTGTATTCTACGTTTGTATATTCTACTCCCTAGGCTCTTAAGGAGCAGAGTAGAGATCGTGAGGGGTCAGAGGTGAGCCTCAATTGGCGAAATTTGGCTAGAAACGGTGTAGGTGCGTCTTAAATGCGCACCCATTGACCGTTTCTATAAACGAGGCTGTCTAGCTCCTCGGTTATGTTAGGATACCTTTTGAAGAGGTCATTGGATTGGGCTCGGGTCATATCCCCGGCTGCCTGGATCCTATTGATCTCGGCAGCCAGCGATCTGGCCTCGTCCGTCATCCAGATTTCGTACGCACTGATGATGGTATCAGATACGCAGCGTCTGGGATTGGGCGTGGATTGAGACGGGCTCTTAGCAGCGGCAGTGGTGGGAGCCACCTGTCGGCTTTGAGCGGGCATGGGGGCTATGGGTGCCTGAGGGGCCGGAATGGGATGATCCATCAAGCCTGGAAGCTGTTGGACGGTCTGGGGAGCCACACTTTGGTGGTTAAGCTTGCCCCATGGCGAAGCCCTCTGAGGGGCTAGCCGGGGAGGGGGTTTCATCGAGGGAGCTTGGCGTGCTTGACGCTCAGCGTGGATTTTGGCCAATCTAGGCGCAATTTTGGGGGCTTTAGGGCAACCCTTGTAATTTGCCGTGTGACCGACTTGGTCACATAGCACGCAGCTGGGAGGCTCCGCGCATTCGGCAGGGTTTTTGGGACGGGTGCACTCTTTTGTGCCGTGATCCCCTCGGCACTTAACGCACCTGGGGCGGACAAAACAATGTTTCTGGCTATGGCCATACTGTTGGCAGTTGTGACACTGACCAACGACAAAGGGACGGTAGGGTTTCTCTATGGAGAACCCTGAAAGGGAGCATAGAGTTTTGATCTTAAAAATGGGGGCATAGGACTCGGCAGGGTCGCACTCGACCATTACCATGTCGTATTCCTGTCCACCTCTTGCTTTACGCATGCGGTGGACGGCATTGACAGGGACTTTTTGTGCGGCGAGATCCGCATAAATCTCATCAACTGGGATTTCCTTCGGAATGCGCCGGATAACCACACGGCCCACCCGTGTGGTTATCCGGCGCATTCCGATGGGAAAGAATAGGTGTGGAACTCTATCCTCATGGTTTTTAGGAGCCTGGTAAGGTTCCTGAAATCAGTAGGGGTCGGGAGTAGGATTTTAATGCCCACCTGGCAAGCGGTGGCACTAAGGAATTTGATTTTGCATTCATCGCAAATTTTAGAAACATCTGTCCACTTGGCCTTGTCGTGGAGGAAGATCGGAGGGCATTTCTGCTTCTTGGGAATAGTAGCAGGACTGGGGTCGCGGCTCGACATTGGGGAAGCGTCGGCCTGAGTTAGGGGACTACGGGAGCGACTCCTGGGGGCTGGGGAGCGATCTGAGCGCCTAGACCGCTGGGAAGCGGTGACAGGGGTGAGCTGCATGTCGGAGGAGGAGGTGGACGGCAGAGTTGGAGGGTTGGTCGAAGCGACCTTTTTGGGCTTGGTGGCTTTGGGGTGGGACTTGCCCTTCTTCCTCTTCCTCTTCCCCTCAGAGGTAGCTTGACAGCTTTCTGAGGAGGAATAGGCGGAGGCGTCATCAGTGGTGACATAATCATCGGAATCATTACCGTGATCATCACCGGACATAGGTTCGTCGACGAGTGGACTGTCAACGTTAGGGGAGGCAGGAATTTCCGAGAAATTGATCGGAAATTTGAGAGTTGGGGGTTGAGTGACGAGATAAGATAAGGTATTGTAAACAATACCCTATCCTATCCGTTTCTTAGGGGCTGAGAGATATTCCCCGGGTGGATAGGCCCGGGGATGTGTGCAAACCTACACTCCCAGTCGGGTTAGACTGGGAGGTGAGTAACTGGTGAGCCCTAAGCTTGTCTACCTGCCACCAATCTTATTGGGTGACAGGGCCCTAAGGTACCGGTAAACCCACCGAAGGTGGGCCACCCACCACTGTGTACCAAAAGTCTGGTACGTCGGGATAGAAACACCCGACCGTGCCAGGTGTAAGCTGTGGGACGAAGCGGGGGTTGACTAGGCTATCTACCAAGGCCAACTGATCCCGCTCCCGACTCCAATGACTGCCGTGTCCTTATGGGACTTGGCGGGTGCTTGGGGCACACCCTCACTGGCTTGTTAACACCGCTAGGTTTCCCGCCAGGGACCACAAGATGTGGATTTGAGCTGCCACTACTAGTAGCGACACCTTTGGAGCGGCGTGCGAAGACGCGACGGCCGCAGTGACGTCACGCAGAGGGGCGCGACGAGACGGAGAGTGGGGGCGCCGGAGAGCGCGGTGGGGCGACGAGCAGCGAGACGTCCGCACGGAGCGACGGCTGGCGAGCTACCGCCAACTACATAGATTAAAGTTACCCATTTATTAGAGGCAATTATCAAATAAATAAACATGAATTACCCAAAATGCTGTTTATTAACTCGGTTCTACGAAATATAATTCAATAATTTTTATTTCTTCATTATTCTTTTTACGAATGTCTTTGTAATAGGAACACAGAGCCATTAAAACTTTAAATGGACTGCAAAAAATATTTATTCTTACAACAAGCGAATTTTTATACCGCAGCTTAGATACCGCAGCTTATCTCGTGTCTCCTGTGCGGGTCACAAATAAAAATGTTTTCTTTCTTTCTTTCTTTCTTTCTTTCTTATACTTATAAAGCCATTTAAAAGAAAATGATATAAAGAAAGGCGTAACTCATGCATAAAGTTTCCTAATAATGAGGTACTCTGTAATAATGCCAAGCCATAACACCGTTTACAGTAGGCTCTTAAGCTTATTGGAAAACTTTGATCCTCTCCAAATGACTTTTTACAAAATATTCCAAGAAGAAAGGTACCAGGAAATTATGACGAAGAAGAGTAACGTTAAATTGCCTGGTATTGAAACATGAATAAAATATTATACTGTTTGCAAAACATTTCTTTTTTACTCCTTGTGTATTTTGATTAACATTGTTTTAATTTGTATGACGACGCTCAATTAGGCACAATTAGGTCTTTTGTGCTTTTTTATTAGACCGGCTCCTTTGGTTTTATTTGTTCGAAATATTTTACGAAGCGCTTGAGATGTGATCTTTGATGGCTTGATTGCAATATCTTCGAAGCTAAAAAGAATTTCTGATCGAAGATTCGAAGACAATTAAAGTAGGAATGGGAATTCCTTTGGACCAGATACCCTTAAGTTGTTGTGTACATAGTAGAGGATTGACTATACAAACATTTAACCATCTACAAGTAAAACATGAAGATTATGGCAAAAACGGAACCGCAACTGAGGAAAATAAACCTAAAATTCTATACCAAGGGATGACCTCATTTGTAAATCCCAAAATTAAACTGCCTTGAGTAATTGACTTAACATTTTCTCTAAACTAAAACTTCCCTACAAGAGACTCGTTCTTCCCCCAAAAAGAATGAAGAAGAACATAAACAAACAACCATTCTCGTAATCAAAGCCCCATTGAGAATGTCTGTAACATCAAACAGTAAAGATACATCACCGTTGTTGCCTATTTATCTAGCTCCCTAATAAAGCAATTCAGCATTATAGTATAGTGACTCCATTCGCCTTGAGTGTGCATTTTATTATGCTTACAGTCCGACGGAGGCAAATTTGCAGAGCCATTGAATGCACACCCCATCTCTAGTTACTACACTTGACTAACAATGGGGAAGGCAAATGATATTGGACCAAGCTCCGGCCGCTACGCTGTCCAAGACATATTACTTTTCTTGTCAGAATATTGGCCGCATCAATAATGCTGTTACAGAAGTTTTTAGTGCTTTCTGAGAACTTGTTCTTAGGTTTTTTGAACTTGTATAATGGAGCGAGAATATAATGGCTGGATTTATGCTGATGTATTTTTGATATTGATTGATAAATTTATCAGGAGCTCGTGGCTAAATAATAACAGCTGCACGGTGCGATCTTCAAGGTTAAGCAACGCTTGACGAGGTTGGTCCGTGGATGGGTGACCATTTCAACATACAGATAACATAGATCTTTGACAGTGGTTACGGGTAGTCAGAAGCCTGAGATCTGACACCAGTCTTGCAAAGGGGTATCGTATTACCCAGTTACTGGGTTGTGGAGATCAGATAGGCAGTTGCTCCATGTAAAACACTGATACTCAGCTGAATCCGGTAAGACTGGAAGCCGACCCCAACAATAATTGGGAAAAAGGCTAGGCAGATGAGATTGATACATTTATGATGTGGACCCTAGTGTTGCAGCGAGCATTTACTTGGGAGATTGGCTAGGCTAAGAATAGGTTACCGTATTTTATTCTATTTTTGTTGACTACAATTAATTTAATTTCGAGAAGTGCGGCCTTAGACTACAAGATACGTCTTAAACTAATGTTTAATGTTGTTGTCAATCTTGAAAACACATATGTTATTAAAATACATATGTTATTACGTAATCGTAATAACATAAGATACATGTGTGTTCAAGATAGTTCCTATTAGAGATTATGAAATGAGTTATTTCCTCTAGTCATTCGTCGTTAAGAGGCAAAGAATGCAGATACAGGTTAATGTCATCAATTGACTTTGACTACAAAAACAAATTGTAATTAGTACGTCCGAAATAACCAAGCGAAGGACGAAAATAATGTTAAATTCTGTTGAACATTGGCCATTTTACAAAAGGGCTCTTAAATAAAGAGGTTAAATTTTAATCAAAATGCTTTCTTTGTCTTGTTTCCAATTAAAATATAAAATCTGTACAAAACTATCAGCGCTCGAGTGGATAACTATTTATTTTGTAATTTTAATCAACGCTATTTTGAATTGGAAGATTTATTGGAATACCTACTTCTGAATAATCTTACAATATTTCACTGAGTACTCTTCATGTTAATAACCATGATGTGAATCTAAATTGTGTCGATTGTCAATATTGCGCATGTATATTCTTTGAGAATTTTAAGTGCAAAACGGCCGGATTGCGTCCATATAACCGTACTTGTATTAGTAAAAATCGTTTATCATTGTGATATAAATCGAATCGAGTCGCAAAAATGTTGCTCAAGCTAATTGACGATATTTCAGTTCCGATTGGCAATACGACCAAATATAATCGTTATTTATTTAGTTAAACATAAGTAATAATAAGGCTTAAAATAACATACAATTATACCTAGGCATCAATTGAGTTGTCCAAAATCTGTGATTTGATAGTAACATTTTCCTGTATATTGAAATGTATAACACAGCTAATGCCCAGATTTAATTAATTAACACATTCAGTGGAATTGGGCTGCATACAAATAATTAGTAGGAACATGTTCAAATGTTCACATCTGCATTAATACATATTCGCAGGCTATGGGACGAGTGTGATTATAGAGTAAGTATATGGGTACTTTGATACCCATACAATGTATAAAAGTCGCTGAATGGAAAATATTTTTTTTGCGAAAATACTAGTAGGTATATTTATTTGTAAAGGGCAGGATTACAAAAAAAAACAAATACGATTTTCGTAAAAATATACGATTTTCAGAATTTTTCATACAATCAGTCCTTTATCTTAACATTAATTGTTCCTTTTTTTCAGATAATTATTAATATATACATACTAGCTGTTCCCCGCGGCTTCGCTCCCGTGGGCCACCCCACTGGACCCGTTTTCGGGATTAAGAAATAGCCTATGTTACTCAGGAATAACGTAGCTTTCTATGGGTGAAAGAATTTTTAAATTGGTCCAGTTGTTTCGGAGCCTATTCGGTACAAACAAACAAACAAACAAATCTTTCCTCTTTATAATATTAGTATAGATATATTAATATATATATATATATATTGTTTTTTTTAATATATTTATTTAAACACAAACAATCAGTAGAATTTTTGCTTGTCTATATCAAGTTCACACTTATTATGTGCCTGAACTAGGTAATCCCGTGTTTCAGGCGAGAAGAGGAGCATTTCTTTTTTTTTTTGTAATAAAGCTACACTAGTTGTTATGGAATAGGCATCGGACATATGATGCGGAGGAATGTGAAAAATGTCATAAGGAATGTTTTGAGTACGAATGTAAATGGCTATAATAGTTAGGGAAGTTTATACGGCTAGAAAAGGGATGAATACTGAGGTGACGTCTAGAAAGAAGTAGAAAGTCGAAAACTATATGAAAAAAAGACATGTTGCTCGACGCAATTAAAATAGGAATAAGAGTAAGAGAATGATGACACGTAACATTGCCTGGGGGTTGATCATAAGCTCTGAGAGTAAGTTTATTTTGAGTGTGTAAGGGACAGATGTATATGACTTGTATACATCTGTCACTTACGTGATCTCAAAATAACCTTACTCTAAGAACTTATGGTCACCCCCCAGTACTCTCAAACACACAAGACAAAAAAACCAAAAAGTGAAGAATCGTATTTATACTCGTATTGCGGTAACAACGAAAACTCTTCGGTGAACCTTTAATAATTCCTTTGTTGTATTGACGGAACAATTGAGTTGAGTGTATTACCGGCGAGAACCCATTCAAAATTCCAATAGATCAGATGGCGCTGCTACAAATTGCTATCTGGTCGTACCCAAATCGTATTCTCATTTTTGCGGATCGAGACCCTCTTTGTTCCACGCAAATCAATTTGGAATCAAGCCTATAGAGTTTATGGGATTTTTGAATGGAATATAATTTTGCAAGTTAAGGATTACGTGAGTGAGGCTGTCGTTTACTTGTGCGAGTTTTGATGTGTCAGTGATTGTTTAATGAGTGTTAATTATTATAATGTATGTTCCTAATGATCGAGATGTTTTAGTTAGTAGCTGAAAGTGTCCACTTTTATATTTATTTAATAGTCAATCCGTTCCACCTGCTGGGAAAAGGCCTCCCAAGTCCTTCAAGGATATTTTTTCCCACATCACGTCGTATCAGCCCACACGGTACAGGTCTTGGCCTAGAGCCTCTGAGGCTCTAGGATAAAGTGTTATTCTATCAGCAATAATGGTTAATCAAATGCAAAAATTATCCATTAACTTTTTTTTCGTGAATTTTATTAGCTAAATTTTAAATAGTTGACGAGCATTGTCTTCTTGAGTGCAATCATGTTGTCCCACGAATATTGGGGCTGATAAAAGTGTTGATACTTCATATTAGAAATGGCGAGCAAGATGGTTTGACAGGCCCGTGACATGACACCGGTTTCCCAGGGCTGGTTTCAGCCTGTCTTTTAAAGGAAGCTGGGGACGGCTGAGGAATATTATAAATATAAATTGGTATGTATTGTCATTTCTGCCGAATTTTTCATTTGAATGTCGCTTTCGCTGGTATTTGCCAGAACCTTATGTTTCATAATTTTGATTGTCCGTTTCCCTTGTCTGTAGATATCAGTTGATAGTAGCCGATAATCAGCCAAAATATGGGCAAGGTGCTAGGACCTACGTGAGCTTCTTGGTCCCGTACTTACATTGTGCGAGCTAAGCTAATCTAGTATCTATATTTATTGTTTAGTTTAGTTGTTAGTATTTATTTTAAATATCCGCGGTTAAAAACTTTAAGCGTTATTTCTTACTATCTAAATACTTAAGCATTTAACAGCATTTAACCGGTTGCAACTGTGTTGAGGTAGGGCACGTGTGTTCAGGGTAATCCTTTCAGACCCAGCCCAAAAAATCCATCCCTAAGTTTTATTTCTTACTAAACATTTTAGATAACCAGATAACCAATTTTGATATCGATGTTTGCGTTTTTTGTATCTAAATACTCAAGTGTTTTTTACTTTGTGCTCTTTCATATAATTTCGGTGTATTTTACCTCAGAACAAGTTATACGTATTAACATGGCGTTAAGTGTTTTTTAGGGTTCCGTACCCAAAGGGTAAAAACGGGACCCTATTACTAAGACTTCGCGATCCGTCTGTCTGTCTGTCTGTCCATCTGTCACCAGGCTGTATCTCATGAACCGTGATAGCTAGATAGTTGAAATTTTCACAGATGATGTATTTCTGTTGCCGCTATAACAGAAAATAATAAAAACAGAATAATATAAATATTTAAAGGGGGCTCCCATACAAAAAACGTGTTTTTTTTGCAGTGTTTTGCGATAATGGTACGGAACCCTTCGTGTGCGAGTTCGACTTGCACTTGGCCGGTTTTTTCTTTTTTAACGTTACACCCTGCACTTTCTTTATTATAATAATTATTATGTGAAAACGGGACACAAAAATATATAATTATAATAATTGTAACCAATTAGACCTTTCACCAATACATAAATAAGGGTGACTATTATACGAAAAATTCCCAAAAATAAAAATGTCCAATAAGAAAAATGTCCAAAAAGAAAAATGTCCAAAAATAACAATGTCCAATACGAAGGTGGGCCACTAAAGGACAGGAAGCTACTTAATATACCCGACAGGCGACAATGTCAGCAGTGCAGTGGTCAAGCGCAAACTTATAGATAACAATAAAAAAAAAACCGGCCAAGTGCGAGTCGGACTCGCGCACTAAGGGTTCCGTACCATTATCGCAAAAAAACGGCACAAAAATCACGTTTGTTGTATGGGAGCCCTATTTAAATATTTATTTTATTCTGTTTTTAGTATTTGTTGTTATAGCGGCAACAGATATACATCATCTTTGAAAATTTCAACTGTCTAGCTATCGCGGTTCATGAGATACAGCCTGGTGACAGACAGACAGACGGACCGCGGAGTCTCAGTAATAGGGTCCCGTTTTTACCCTTTGGGTACGGAACCCTAAAAAACAAAAATCTGATTACCCAACAATTTCATAAGATTCTTTTATACATAATATTTGTATAAAAGAGTCTTAAGAAATTGTTGGGTTGTCAGCATATTATGTTGCTTTATTTTAACAGCACCTGTTGCGAAAATGTATTTTGAGAATGATTATGCATTGTATTTTCGGAGATACTTGAGGGAGGCCAATCCGCATGAACGTTTTCCAGCTGAATTCATCACACGATTATTGAAAAATGTTGGCAAAATTCAATGCAAATCTGTATTAATTTTTTTATAAGATTCAATTTTTGAGCCGACTCAGAATTCAATAATAATAAATTCATATATAATTTCCGATTCACTGCATTTATTTATTGGACAATACATTAATTTTCTGTATACAATTCACTTATACAGGGCTGACCTTAAAAATGTTAAGTTCCTTACTTAATATCAGATTGTATTGGTCGGTGTAAAAACAGTTGTATGTTTTCAACGTCCATTCATCATTTTAAAACTCAAAAAATGCACCTGAAAATAATACTTTAATGTTATGAGTATAAAAAGAAAATGAGTCGTTTTAGTTTACAAAAAGAACTGTATAGATGCCTATTTAATTATAAATTATATTATATATGCGAAAGTTTGGATGTATGGATGTATGTTTGTTAGTTAATCACGCTAGAACAGCTGAACGGATCTGGATGAAATTTGGTACAGTAATAGATAGTCTGGAATAGCACATAAGCTACTTCTAAACCTGGTATAATATTCTCTTGGGATAAGAAAACACTTTTCACGCGGGCGAAGCCGCTGCCAGAAAGTAATGTTTTTATAATAAGAATAACGTTGTGTTTATATTAAAGTAGATACTATCCGATTACAAAAAACTGTCACTAATAGAAAGCTTATGCACAGAATATCCTGCCTCCTAGCCAAGTTACAAACGTTTCGTATGGAATCTCTTTCTACCATCGTTAACGCCTTCTATATGTATGGTCTGACCACGTGACTTAATGAAAATGTGTAACCACCCAGGGTGGTGGTTACACATTTTTTATTTATCATCACTGGCCGCCTGAGAGCGACAATACAAACAATAAATAAACAAAACCTCCAACATAAATAATACATTACCAGCAACGATAATTATTAAAATCAATTAGCACTTGGCGTAATATGCGATTAATATTAATAAACGAACATACACGCGTTCGTATGAGCTAGAACTATGCGTGTGTGACACAGAATTACTGATATATTTTCCTATTGAAATTACCTCTATTCATGCTGGATGCTTTGAGCGCCAGTTAATTAGCTGTTTCGTACTGCGTTTGATATCAAACCAACAGTACATTTCTGTGCAGTATTCAATGATTTTAAGAGGCTTATTGGTTGATGTTGGTAAGGATTATTATCACTGTCATAGTGGGTAGCATAAATGGTGTGGAATTTTGAAATAATTTTGTTGAATTGTGTGTGATATTAATTTGCAGGGGTATTTTGTGAAGTGGACAAACGTCCCCTGCTCTTACTTCGCCACTGTTCAATTATTATCTATACCAAATCTATGATCTATACTATTTTATACTAATATTATAAAGAGAGGGCGCGAATTTCGTAAGTTTGCTCAAAATATGTAGCGTTCACCCTCCGAAACCTCTACAAATCTGCACCTATTTGAAAAATTCTATCAGCATTTAAAGGCCCCTAGTACACTACGACTATTGTTTTGTACGATGACTTCATGAGTGTTGACGACGCAACGTACGGAAATAACAAAAAAACAAATCAAAGTCAAACATCTAGCGTGGGATGAACGGTGTTATTTTCGAGAGTCAAAAGACTTCCCAGAAAAGATGCTAAAATAATCCCAAACGAAAATTCATCAGTCTACCAAATAAGTCTTATATTAACACCACTTAGGACCGTCGAAGCTTTGAATAAGATCAACATCGGAATCAGATGTCAAAGTTATTCGCGTCCCGAACTTAGCCTTAGTCATACGAGTATTAAGATTGAAGTATCTGGTGTACAGTGGCGTAACTATACCATCTGATGCCCATGGCAAATTCATCGGATGGGGGCCTTCCTTATTTTAAAAAGCTTGACGTTGGAAATTTATTTTTATTAATCATATTATTGCAAAAAGCTTGACGTTGGGGATTTATTTTTAGTTAAATAAGTGTGTATACCAACACTATTATAATTTGTTGTGTGCATGTTTGGTTAATTATCTATTTCGTTAATTTTAACGTTAGCAAAAAGAAATACCTTCTGTGCTCAAGGGCCCTCGGGTCAGGGGCCCGTGGCATTTTGTCCGCTCTGCCACCGTATTGTGACGCTACTGCCGGTGTAGGTAAGCACCAACTTTAAACTAATATGGTATATTGAATAGCCTGTATTAGCTTTGTACGGTAATACTGCAGAATACGGGCTTTTCTCAGTCTAGATATTATGTGAAATTTCTGAGTAATCTGTTAAATATAGCAAACTCTCGGTACAAAGATTTATTAACGTATTTTTAATTGTAATTCCTTAAAAATCTCGTAGGTTTTCTACATTAGGTAATCCTATAGGCTACCTATAGGATTACATATGGCGCAGAAGTGGTGCATTTTCTCAATTTCTAAAAATGTACTCTACGACTCTACGTCGATGTATCTTGAAACCTGTGTCTTGCTTCGCATTCTTGATCGGAAAGCACGACGCTGCGGTATGCGGTACTAGGCACATAATCGTATGAAAAACGTCTAGAGTGATATTTTGTTCCGTCGCAATATGCTTCAGCGGGAGGAGGATTATGTTCGCGGCACTGCATAAAGCATAACGCAACGTTGTGAAGTCCAATAAACACATCAAAGATTCACCGCTTATAAGAATGGCTTTAATGTTTTTAACTATTAATTTGAATAATGAGCATTCGTATTTTTATGTGACATTGAAAATCACTCCGTAAATTGTACAGCAACTAAGTACCATTTAGATAAGTAGTTGCTCAAAACTCTCCAGAAAAAAATGTAAAAGGTTTTCTCTCAGTCCGTTTCCAATGTAGGGGACATTTTTTTTTTACTTATATAAATGAAAAGACGCATTTGTTCCTATTAGCGTTGTCCACGTCATAAAAACCGTCTCCGGTCTGACCCCGTAAGGTCCGGTCCAAACTCGGGTACAAAATAATCGCCCGAATGTAAACGGCAAAAGTTTTACCGTCGCACGGCTCAGAGGTTTCTAGGAAGACTAGAAAACTACTGAATTCACTCAGCCTGTTTGTTCAGCATAAACTTTGGCTTTCATGTTTAGCAATGTTCTTGTTAGAAAGAATAAACGATGGCCTATCTTGTATTCATTATTTCTTTGAACTGGAGTTCTACTGATGGTTACTTTGTGAACTAGTCGTATGAAGTCATTTGATATTATTGTTTGTTTTGTCTATAAGTTGTTAAATATCAACAAAAATCATAACTCCTATCAATCCAAAACAATAAATATATATATATATATAAATGCGAAAGTAACTCTGTCTGTATGTTAACTTTTCACGCTTAAACCGCTGAACTGATTAAGATTAAATTTGATATGGAGATAGTTTGAGACCTAGGTAAGGATTTAGGTTAGCTTTAATCCTGGAAATCTGCCTTAAGGGTTCGGAAATGGTATAGAAAACCTGCAATATTATTGCGGGGTATATAAAATAGGCTACTCGAAGTACTAATGCTACGCAGACGAAATCGCGGGCAACAGTCGTTCTAATACATATTAAACTGCTAATTGACATACCAGCCTTAGTTTAAATCAGTAAAGAAGAATTTTTAAATTGTTTTTGGGCCAGTTCTTGAACACAATCTGGAATCAAGACAATTAGTTTTGAAAACTTGCGGTTAGAGATAACTACACTGGAGTTAGAAGAGTTTAAAGGTGGAACAGGTTGCTGAAGTTTGAATTCGACAAACCATACATTCCTCAGATACTGTTTAATATCCTACTAAAACTATCCCTGACTAAACACCCTTTGACAATACGAACTACTTAAACATTAAATCAATATCCGTTTCCTCGATCACCGGTCTACATGCGGCTTAATTACTTAGTAAGCCTTAATCACTTGAGTATTGGATTTAGTGCCAATCTCAGATTTTAGGGATTAAGCCATACATACACATGTTGAGCTTCCGTCCATCTTCTGGTGAATTACTGAGACACCTTGCAGGTGTGGCATGTCCCATGTGGACTGTGTTAGGTAATGCTGGTTGATTATAGTGGAAAATTGGTTTTTGAAGTAAAAACTACTTCAGCCGCGTTGAGCGATTTAGAGCAGGGGTGAAACTTATGGGTTCGCGTTACCAATTTGACTTTAGTTTTCACTTCTGTCTCCATGACTGCCTTTTTTGTTTTAGTAAGATGAGTGGATGTTTACTGGCCTGAAAACTGATATAAAACTGCGCTCCGATAAGAAATGAAGCATGGCATTTTATGGTCCACTGAAAAACGTAAATTGGCCGGGCAGACTTAAGAAGGTGGCTAGAACGGACTGGATGCGAAAGACGGAGGACAGGGGTGTGTGGCGCACCTGTCTTAGGATGATGTCCAGTAGTGATCTGCGATAGGCTTATTGCAATAAATAAATTAATCATGTATTGTTTTCTCTCTACGAAGGTTGGCTTAACATCTATTTTCTTAAAATTATGTTCACAACATATGTTAGAAGCTCCTTTGCGAGAGACTGGAGTCCGTACTATAGAAACCCTGCGTTTCGGAGGTAGTTGATTGATAACTATTAATTAGTCACATGAGCTGGCAAACATCCGTCCATTCGTTTATAGCATGATGACACACACAAATATCACCGAAATAAAGTCGAACCTGAAAATACGTCAGTGATTTCGGAGTATCACTTCAAATAGGAACACTTATTTAGCGACTAATTTTAGATTGCCTGGCATAGCATTGTGAAATATTGTATTGCCTTTCACAAGCGATTTTAACTTCCAAAGTAAGTAAAATATGTACCTAACCCTCTTATGTCTCATGTCCGTTTACGGTGTCGGTGTAAGACCCTTGCCGTTTTACTGTTACATGCTAAAGCAAAGTTACATCAGACATGCATCGTCGTGTACGCTCAAAGAGTCTTTTAAGAGTTTAAAGAGGTATAAAAGCTGTTTGAGAGGTGTGCTTTACGCCTTGTACAATGTTAGGGTTGCCCTAACTGTGTGTACATGGAGTGACAAACAGTTTACTAGATTGAAGCTTCAACTGACTAGTCTAATCTTTTTCTTTAAATAGAACCAGTCGCTGTCTGCCTTAGTCTGTTTGTGCACTTATTTCTTCAAAACCACGCAAAGTCAAGAGTGAATAGGTTTTTTCTGGGCAAGCCTGCTTCATCTTCGACCACATCATGGCTTACCACCAGGTGAGATAGTGCTCAAGCACAAGCCTAACAATAAAAATAAAAAAAAGTATTTTGATACGTTTTTCTTTAAAAGAAAGAGCGATAAGCAAGGAAGGTTTATATTATTTAATTATGTCCCGTGCAAAGCCAGCGCGAGTCGTTGAAATTAAATTACATTACGAAGTACAGTAGTAGTAAGTTGAAATTAAATTACAAAGAAACATACAAAATTATCTTAAAACTGTGATCACTTAAACATTACCTACAAAAAACCGGCCATGTGCGAGTCGGACTCGCACACGAAGGGCTCCGTACCATTAGCGCAAAACACTGCAAAAAAATCACGTTTGTTGTATGGGAGCCCCCCTTAATTTATATTATTTTAATTTAATAATTATTATTTTTTGAAGTAAATATACAACTAAACATTCCTGTTAATATTTCAAGCGTCTACCTGTTGCCGTTATTAATATCGAGCAAAAAACGGCAAAAATATCACGTTTGTTGTATAGGAGCCCCCTTAAATATTTATTGTTTATTGTTTTTAGTATTTGTTGTTATAGCGGCAACAAAAATAGATCATCTGTGAAAATTTCAACTGTCTAGCTATCACGGTTCATGAGATACAGCCTGATGACAGACGGACAGACAGACAGACAGACGGATCGCCCTTTGGGTACGGAACCCTAACAAAAACAGCACTTTTGATTGACCATTTTGATTTCAAAATTGGTTTCAGGCAATAAGCGTTATTTTAATCATGTTAGGGATACAAGTACTTCAGGATTTGCCTTTATTTTACCTGCAATATTCATTTAAAGCGAATGGACGAAGGTAGGACAATAAATGACAGTAAACACTTTGGGAGAAGCCTTTGTGATTTTTTTTTTTTTTTTTTTTTTTTTTTTTTTTTTTTTTTTTTTTTCTGTGTGTCGTCTCGCAGTTCAGTCAAAGTGACCGGTAACTGCTTAACCGGGCTTTCCTACGGAGACTAAGCTAAATAGCCTCCAGCTAGGCAAAAATTTCTAAACCTAAGCGACAACGCTGAGGGCTACCCCAGTTGGGGTCGAACCTCGGCTCAGGGCGTCGCTGGGGGGACAACTAAGGCTGGATCTTAATAAAGTGATTCTACCATCCGTTCGGAATAAGCCTACGTGGAGAAGAACGGACAAGAAACTCCAATTAACTAACTAGAATTTAACTATTGCACAGCGCGTTAAGCGGGCTGGCTTGTCGATCTTTACTGGGACGTCGCGACGGGCCTCGGCGGCGAGGACGGAACGAAGGCGGTCTGTGTAAGCGAATTGTGCTGGTCTCTTTTTTGCTCTCTTGGAGCAGGGTAGTGGCGTCATCGGGGGTGGAGAGAGTGAGCCTTGGTCGGCGAACTTTTGAGATTTTTGAGACTTCATAGCGGGAGGCCGCTAGAATTAGGGGGTTGCTGTGATTGACAGCCGAGTCGAAGAAGCGCTTGGTAATGCGCTTCATGAATTGTTGGACTGTGGGGATTCTGAGATCGACATGGAGTTCCTGGTTACGAACGTACCAGGGGGCTCCCGTGATCTTTCTCAGAAATCGGTTTTGTATAACCTGAAGTTTGTGAATGTGGGTGGGACATGCGTGTGCGAAGACTGCACAGGCATAGGTCATGATGGGACGAATAACCGCAGTGAAAGTGCGCAGTTTGCACCTAAGTGACAAACTGCTGCTTGCGTTTATCATCCCATGAAGTCTGCCCATAGCGAAGGCGGCCCGCGAACGTGCCGCCTTTATGTGCTTGGCGAAAGTGAGGTGATCGTCTAATGTGACGCCCAGGTACTTGGCTTGCCTTTCCCAGGGGATCGGCTTACCGTACATGGTGATGGGTTTGGGGGGACGGTGTTTTTTGAAAAGATGCCTATACCTCGTGAACAGGACAGCCTGACTTTTGTCGGGATTGACTTCAATTCTCCAGAGGCTGAACCATTTCGCCATAGCGTTGGCTGCTCTCTGGAGATTTAGGGCAATGGCATTGGGTACTAAGCCCGTGTAATAGAGAGCCGTATCGTCAGCGAAGAGTGCCAACTGGGTCCCTTTAGTTTTTGGGATATCGCTGGTGTACAGCGTGAAGGATAGAGGGGACAATACGCAGCCTTGAGGGACTCCGGCTCGTATGGGGTGAGGGGAGGAGAGTTCTCCCTCGACACGGTAGCGGAAAGTTCTGTTCGACAACCAGTCTCGTAAGATGAGCACGAGACGATCTGGCACACCAAGTTTGTATAGCTTATAAATTAAGCCATTGTGCCAGACTTTGTCGAAAGCTTTCGCTATGTCGAAGAACAAGGCACCCGTTGACAGACCACGCTGGAACCCAGCACTAGTGTGTTCAACGATACGGTGCACTTGTTGGATGCAAGAATGTTTGGCTCGAAAGCCGAATTGTTCTTGGGGGATGAGGTTCTTTCGCTCGGCAAAGTCTTTGAGCCGCTTATAAATAAGTCGCTCATAGACTTTTCCGAGAGAGTTAACCAGACTGATAGGGCGGTAACTGGTAGGCTCCGATTTCGGTTTACCCGGTTTAGGGATGCCTATCACAGCGGCCTGTTTCCAGGCTTGTGGGAAGATGTTTTTGCTCAATGCAGCGTTGAAAATGGCCGTCATTAGCAATATTAAATGGCAGGGGAGGAGTTTCAACACCTTATTGGTGATGCCATCTAAGCCCGGGGCTTTGTGGGGGTGAAGATTTTTGATGACCTCCTCTACTTCGTCAGGGGTGACGGGAGGTAGCGGGTCATCAGGGTCTTCGACGGGGGGAAGGGAGGTCCTACGTTCGACTTCAGCGTCTACCATGTCTAGGTGAGCTTGGTCTACTGGTTGGGAGCTGGGTGAGCATTGAAGTTCGAGACTGTCAGCCAGGCATTCGGCTTTTTCAGAGTTTTCAAATGCTACACTCTTATCAGGGCGAATGAGCGGGGGAAAGGCATTCTCTTCAGTGGAGCGTAATTTCCTCTGAAGGTGCCAGAAGGCATGGTGGTTGGGCTCTAGTTCGCTCAGCAACTTATTCCATCCCGACGAACGGTGCTCATCAGTACGTTTCTTTACAGCAAGCTGTAATCTACGCATGTGAGCAACATTCGCGGGACAGGGAAAGTTCCTGCGGGCACGGACAGCTGCGTTCTTCTCGGTTATCAACTTCCGTATATCGTCCGGAAGTTTCCCTTGCTGGATGTCCAGCACTGGAACCTCCCTCGAACATTCGTTCAGGACCGATTGTACGTGAGTTGTAAGCGAGTCGATCGCCGCCGTCGCGTCCGCGACTGAGTCTATGAGATTGGGGATTGAGTCTAACTGGGGAGACTTGGTGGATTTCAGTTTCTCACTTACTTTCCTCCAGTCTGTGATCTTTTTAGTAGGGGGAGGCTGTCCTAGATCAGGGAGGCCTAAGCGACTGCCTAGGTCCATGACCACTGGACGGTGATCTGAGTGGAGCTCGTCTAGCGCATCTATCGAACGTAACCGAAGGTTAACGTTCTTAAATAACGCTACATCGAGGATGTCTGGTCTATGGGCGGTGTTATTAGGGAAGTGAGTGAAGCTCATTGGGGCAATAACATCGTAATGGAGGGAGGAGCCTAGGTCCAGCACCAACTTTCCCCTAGAGTTAGTAACGGTACTGTTCCAGGCTGGATGTTTAGCGTTGAGATCACCCGCTAGGATAACGGAGTCACTCAAGCTGAAGAGGGTAGTGAGGTCGTTTTTAAAAGCATCAGGGTTGGAATTCCCCGATGACGCCATGTGAGGAGGGCAATAGGCGGAGATGATGGTTATCGTTTGATGACCAGTCATTCCTAGCCGACAGGCTGAGTACTCAAGGTACGAAGTGGGGGCGGGTGGAGTGACTACGCTACAGTGGAGCTCATTTTTATAGTAAATGAGAGTGCCACCGCCGTGGCAGCGCGTCCTATCATTCCGAACTATGCGGAAGTTGGGAATTTTGGGATCGCGTCTGTGAGGTTTTAAGAGGGTCTCTTGGATAAGGAAGATGTCCAGCTGATGATCGCGAAGGAACGTGGCAATCTCATCACGCTGTGTATTAATGCCATTGGCATTGAAGAAACCTAACCTAAGGGATCGTGGTTTGTGGCAATTAGCTTTTAATTGCGACACCATTTTCCGTTCCTATAGATTAGGCTGTCTAATTCCTTCGTGATAGAAGGATACCTCTCGAAAATTTCGAGGCAGGCTATGGGGTCTACGGAATTTGCTGGATCTGTTAATTCAGCATGAAGGGCACGGGCTTCTGGAGTCATCCAGATCGCATATGCGCCGAGAATAGTCTGGGCTACACTGCGATAGGAAGAAATTTGGGCGGGTTGAGTTATTGGGGGGGGGCGCGCGTCAACTCGGGTGGTGGAAGCCACCTTGTTGGTATGCGCTGGGCCCGTAGTGGCCGGGGGGGAGCTAGGCACTGGGATGCTAAGTTCCATCAGCGCCGGAATGGTTTGGGATTGAGAGGGCACCAGGGCCGGGAAGGCCTTTTGGTGATTGAGCTTACCCCATGGTGAGACTCTTTGAGGAGCGAGTCTCTGGGGGGGGGCTTGCGAGGAGGGAATGCTCGCGTGAGGGTTTTCGCGCTGTTGGCGAGAAGTGAAATTCTTGGCCATTTTAGGCGCAAGCTTAGGGGCTTTTGGACAGCCTCGGTAGTTAGCCGGGTGCCCTACTTGGCCACAGAGCACGCAGCTGGGAGGCTCCGTGCATTCTGAGCGGTCTTTGGGACGGGGACAGTCCTTTGTGCTGTGGTCGCCTGTGCATTTTACGCACCTGGGGGTGGCGAAGCAGTTGGTCTGAGAGTGACCGTATAGTTGGCAGTTGTGACACTGACCAACGAGATGGGGACGGTAGGGCTTTTCTATAGATATGCCCGACAGGGAGCACACAGTTTTGATGTTGAAGATTGGGTGGTAGCCCTCAGTAGGGCTACACACAACCAGAACAATATCATATAGTTGTCCACCTCTTGCTTTATGCAAGCGGTGGACCTCTAAGACGGGGATATTTTGGTTGATTAGATCCTTTCGGATCTCATCAGTGGGGATTTCCTTGGGGATACGGCGGATCACCACTCGGGTGGACCGTTCCTCCGGGAGGGTGTAGGTATGGAACGAAATGTTCCTGCCTTTGAGAAGGCGAGTTAACTCTCGGAAATCACGAGAGGTGGGGACTAAGATTTTAATGCCCTGCTGGCAAGCAGTGGCTTTTGAATAACTGATTTTACGCTCAGTGCAAGCGTTCGAAACGTCGCTCCACTTCGCTTTATCTTGAAGATAAATCGGTGGAGGGGGAGGGATCTTCCTAGCGGAAGCTGTTTTCATGGGGCTGGGGGGGCGACTTGACCGCTGGGAAGCGGTAGTGGGGGCGGTTTGAGTGTCCGCCTGGGAAGACGGTACGGGAGAGGGGCAGGGGGAGGCGACGGGTGACGCAAACGGGGTTGCGACAAAGGTCTTTTTGGCCTTAGAGGCCTGGGCAGGGGCTTTATGTTTCTTCCTCTTGCCTCCTACGACTTGAAAGTCGTCTTCCTCCGAGGAGGTGGAGGGAGAAGAGGAGTCGTGGGATTCGGGGGCTTCCTCCATTGGGGAGTCTGGGCGGGAGTTGGGCTCATTTGCCTGAGTAGGGGCGGGCGAGCTAAGCTCTTGACTAGGCTGAGGGACGGGGGAAGGCGACCTTGGTGAGTCGGTAAAAGCCATGAGAGGGGCTGGGGCGGGCGGGGTGGGGGTTGTAGCCGCTTTGAATGCGGCTGCGTATCTTTTCTTTAACTTAGGATCCGTCAGGAGTATCTCCTGAAGGAGGTCAACAACTGCCGCGAACGACATTGTTGACGAGAGAGGGGGACTATTGCCGGTGAGGCCGGTAAGGGGTGTCTTCCCCGGGTGGATTGGCCCGGGGATGTGTGCAATCCTACCCTCCCAGTCGGGTTAGACTGGGAGGTGAGTTCCTGGTGAGCCCTAAGCTTGTCAACCTGCCACCAGTCTTATTGGGTGACAGGGCCCTAAGGTACCGGTAAACCCACCGAAGGTGGGCCACCCACCAATGTGTACCGAAGAAGTCTGGCACGTCGGGGTAGACACACCCGACCGTGCCAGGTGAATGCTGGGGGACGAAGCGGGGGTTGACTAGGCTATCTACCAAGGCCAACTGATCCCGCTCCCGACTCCAATGACTGCCGTGTCCTTAAGGGACTTGGCGGGTGCTTGGGGCACACCCCACTGGCTTGTTAACACCGCTAGGTTTCCCGCCAGGGACCACAAAGAGTGGATTTGCCCGGAAGGGCCAAAATAGCTGCCACTACTAGTAACCAAAGTTACTAGTAGCGACACCTTTGGAGCGGCGTGCGGAGACGCGACGGCCGCAGTGACGTGACGCAGAGGGGCGCGACGAGGCGGAGAGTGGGGGCGCCGGAGAGCGCGGTGGGGCGACGAGCAGCGAGACGTCCGCACGGAGCGACGGCTGGCGAGCTACTTAACCAAAGCCTTTGTGACTCGATTCAATCAATATATTGCATATTGCTTACCTTTACGTCAGTCAGTAGTACCTGTATTGTTTACAAAGGTATAGCATATTAGTATAAAATGATACAACTGCTGGGACGCAAGCCTTGTGCAAAAAAGGACTTTGTCATAGAAATTAAGCCGTAGATACGCCACCAGGCGGACTCAGTACTGGATGTCACATGCCTTCGAATTTTTGGTTGTAAGATACGCGGGTTTCCTTTCAATGTCTCAGCCGTGGTAACGAAAAAATACACAAAGTAAAGCCCCAAGCTGTGTTCGGCCCACGACTCACGGTACGTCAGTAGAGATTGTTACCACTGGGCCATCATGCATACAAAGTTATACAGTAGATATTTTTTACACCAACACAATTATGTTCAGAAGCCGGAGGGAAAACATAATGTTCTTCCTGATACCTATCTATTTGCTTTTACAAGATGTAATTAGTCTTTCTAGACACGCCTTCTCCCCGACCGACACCGACACCTCGACAGCCAAGAGAGCCATGAACAATAGGTAATTAGTTGCGGCTCATTAGTCGGGACCTGATGGAGGACTCACGGCTTAATAATAACATCCGCACTGGTCCATCATCAAGGTTAAGTAACGAAATGTCAGATGAATGAAAAGTGTATATGTCGCAGGGACATGATAAAAACAGGGATTTGGTCAATTCCCTAAGAGGGTCTAAAGTAACCTAACACGAAGGAGATGACGGGAGCTGAGTTCGCTCGCTTTGCTCGCTCACTTCAGCTCCCGTCATCCCCTTCGAACCTAACCTGTCCGTGTCGGGGTGCCCTAAGCTCCCGAGCTCGCTACGCTCGCTCTTGGACTTATCCATTTATTTTAACATCCTCCGTGATTTGATCAAATCGCTTAGAGATTTGATCAATTCCCTGTTTTCATCATATCCCTGCGACATATATATGTGCTGCCGTTGCTGTGCGGAACAACTTTTCGGTTGTTTTTTGAGTGTATGACGAATCTGTTTACTAGAACATCATTGCATATAGCAGACTTTCATGTACACCCAAGAAAACAATACAGAAATAGTTTCACAAACGCATTTTGAAAGAAGTTTCCACACCTATAAACTTGAAGACGATACGTGGAGTGAAGTCGTTATCTTTCGGAAAAGATAGTTTGTTTTGCATAATGTGTACGAATATGTGTTGCCTATAAGTGGCCAATGCCGAACCGATGACAGGTGTACCTACAATGCTGAATATAAAACCGACTATAGTGAAGCCAAATGGGCTTGGTATTCTTCCGAGTTCTTTTTTAGCATCCATATTGAGAGATAGCCTGTCCGTTTAGTGTTTTCTGTGTGTTACAATTGTGCTTATTTGTGTTGTTTGGGCGAAATTATGCATGTAGTTAGAGCAAAAATGTTCGGTGAGTCTTACCTATGATGTGAGAAAATTATTGAGCCCGAGTTAATCAAATGTGGCCGCGACGATCGAATACTATCATTAAAGTCATGCCAATATAGCTAATATCTCATTGGAATAGTTATTCCCACAGAGGTTCATATAATCAAGTGTGTTTTGTAAGCAATCAAAGAGATTGAGAATGATTTCTTTTCCAAATATTATCATCTAGAATACCAACTTGAGTATAGAAATTGATTTGAATGAATTTCTTATTGAATTTTGATTCTACGCTAACAGTTCTCAGAGAAAACCTGCAAGCAAGAGCTTTAGAGAAGACGTTTAGTCAATTTCCATAGTACATCTGAATATTTGAATTTAAAAATATACGGCTCAAACTCGCACAATCATCTTTAAACAAATTTCCAATAAAATTTTGTATTGGAAAAGGAGTTCCTAACCTTGAAGTTGTGGGCGACTATGTCTACCTGGGACAAACGATCCAGTTGGGTAGGGCCAACTTCGAGAAAGAGGTCAACCGTCGAATCCGACTCGGCTGGGCAGCGTTCGGAAAGTTGCGCGGTATCTTCTCGTCCAACTTACCACAGTGTCTCAAGACGAAAGTCTATGACCAATGTGTGTTGCCAGTGATGACATATGGCTCTGAGACGTGGTCGCTTACAATGGGCTTCATCAGAAAGCTTACAGTCACTCAAAGGGCAATGGAGAGGGCTATGCTCGGAATATCCTTGCGTGATCGAATCAGAAATGTAGAGATCCGCAAGAGAACCAAGGTTACCGACATAGCCCGAATAATTGCCAAACTTAAGTGGCAGTGGGCAGGGCACATTGCTCGCAGAACGGATGGCCGATGGGGCAGAAAGGTTCTGGAGTGGCGACCGCAAACCGGAAAACGTTGCGTTGGAAGGCCTCCCACCAGGTGGACCGATGACCTGGTAAAGGTTGCGGGAATCCGCTGGTTGCGGGACGCACGGGACCGGTCAATGTGGCGACGCTTGGGGGAGGCCTATGTCCAGCAGTGGACGTCTTTCGGCTGATATGATGATGATGATGATGATGGAAAAGGAGTGGTAGATACAGAAGCCCATATAAAATGGCTAGATTATGCGGGTAACGACAAAAAAGTTACTGGAATAAATTTCAGTTAGGACCTACAGTAACTACGATATTTTGTTAAAGTTCGGCTAGTTATTGAGTTTTCGAGCGTCTGGTGTAAGTTGTAATGTGTAAATATTTCAAGCGAACGGAAAATTGGTCTCAGAGCAATCGCTTGCTACAGAAATATTAACCTAAACGATAAATTATATGTACTTGGGACTACACAAACTCTAAATGTTTGAAATTCACGAATAGAGTTTCTGAAAGTATTTTACGTGTTCCCAATAACATCACGACTGTATTCCCCAAAGGATTAGGTATACGTGTATCTAGCTTAGTATAGCTTCAATTCTCCAGTAATGATTAAGTAACCCTATTACCTAAGCAATTTTAAGCCTATTCCTAATTTAAATTGTATAATAGTAACTGCGGCGAATACTACGTTACACTAGTGGATTACATTTTAGAGATAGGTACTGGTACGCACTTTTGCTCATATTGGATTTTTTGTCGCCTGGGCGGTGGCGTCAGCGTCACCGTCGTCGCGGGTTTGCTAAATACAACAGGGTTTTTGTTATGTAGATAGTAAATACGGAATACTTTTTCGTTTAGAGTTTCAATAAAGTTTTTCATTTGGTGATGACGGCTTTGGAACAAGTGGTTAACA
Source organism: Anorthoa munda (assembly GCA_945859665.1). Classification (NCBI taxonomy): domain Eukaryota; kingdom Metazoa; phylum Arthropoda; class Insecta; order Lepidoptera; family Noctuidae; genus Anorthoa; species Anorthoa munda. The sequence continues at coordinate 6,662,800 of OX243913.1, read as the reverse complement.
TAATTATTTACGCCCGGTTTTAAAATTAAGAATCGGAGGTTAAGTATTTGTCAAACTGTTCTTTAGCATGAAAACTTATCAAACTTTGGCAGTACAGTAGAGTTTGACTCGTTTTTCGTTTTAAATTCTCAATTCTGAAAAGGTTCTGGGGTCTAATTTCAAATCAAATCAAAAAAATATTTCACATAGGCCTACATGGGCACTTATAAAACGTCGACAAACGGTGGTTTTCAACTTACACATAGGCCATGCGCACATATTCCACATAATATAGGTAGTACCAGGCGTGGGCGATAAGATCTAAAAGATGGTGTGTGGATAAATACCCATTCATAAGTAGCGGTCGCATCAAGTTCCTCCAATTCCTTTCAATCTCTTAAAAATATTTTTCAAAAAGGAAGCATGTTTGAGTGACGTGATTTTCTTTCAGTCTATTAAATATTAAGTATATAAAATCACATATTTCATTTTAGGAATTACAAAGGCCGATTAAAGAGACACACATAGATATTATTTGAACAAACGAAAACGTGGGAGATTCCTAAATAAATGCTGCGAAAAGACATTTTTCGTCTAATAAGTACTCTCAAAAATAAAATATCAATCAGAAAGATAAATGACAGTTCGAAAGAAAACTGAAAACCGGAATATATTCGTTACAAAGTTTCAAGTTTTCGTTTAATAGCACTTTGATCGTGGTGTGTGAAGTTAAGGGGGCCTCAAGAGCGCATGCCATCCCTTTGGAAAGGTGATTCGATCTTCAATTGCACTCGTCTTGAACTTAAGTGATCCTCTTGATTATTTGTTAGTGTAAACCAGGAAGAGGAATTTTGGTTGAGGTTAACTTGTACCTCTGAATAGTAGACGGTACAAGCGTATCGTTTCATTGGTCATTGCCAGATCAGAATGGTCTAGGTCTACTTTCCAAGGATTTAGATTGAGAGAGATTAGACATACCTAGATTGGAAACCTAAAAAAAATTACGACTCGTGAAATTCCAATATCATTTTTTTTTACAAAATTTTCGTCTGTAGGGATTGCTTGACTCAGACAATTTATGGATATAGGGTGAGGCCAGACTGCGTAATATAACTTAAGTTCAGTTTGATCAGATTGCCAAGACAGACAGATTTTATTCAGTTGATTAAAACTTCGTTTGCGTGTTCGTTATCATATGATTAACTTTAACACGAGAGAGGAGCTAGTAGCTAAGTAATAACAATAACACGCGTCGATATTCAAGGATAAGCAACGCTTGCTGAGGTGGTCCGTTGATGGGTGACCATCCATTACATCTCGTGCCTTGGAAAGCACGAAAAACGATGATCCCGGCTGTCTTTTGAAGATCTTTGGCAGTCGTTAAGGAAATCAGAAGTCATAAAATCTGTTACCAGTCTTGACTTGCTAAGGGGTATCGTGATACCAGTTACTGGGTTGTGGAGGACAGATATGTAGTCGCTTCATGTAAAATATTGTACTTAGTTAAATCCGGTTTGACTGGAAGCTGACCCCGGGCCGTAGTAAGGTTACGAAGATTGATTTTTGTTAACGTGTATGTATTGCATCGAGTATGTGCGAAGCCTACGTGCTTAGTGTAATTAAAAGGAAAGCGGCAAAGGCATCATTTTGCGTCGTAATGTGGTGCGAAATCCAATAGTAAATGAAACCGTTGGTAATAATAAATGGAGTAACGTCATCAGTAAACCTTTACACGCTATCGAAATAACTAGTCTGGCGTTGCAAATACAAACGTCATTGTATGCCGGCTGATATTGATCACGATGGTTGATCATAATAAATATGAATAACTAGCACTTCGTCCGTGACTTCGTTCGTGTGATCCGTATTTTATCCTACAGATGACATTTTAGTTTCACCCCCTTAAAGGTTGAATTGCCGAAAATCCCTTCTTATTGCTCCCTTACATCATAAAAAGAAGCACAGTGCAGTGCTTCAAAAAATTTTAATACCCCCTAAATCTTCTTTTAGGAGTAGTTTTGAAAAACTAATAATGACAACCTTTACTTAGGTTAGTATTTATGCCAAGTTTGAAATATATAAGCCCAACAAATTTCCACCTTTTCACCTCCTCAGAGGTAGAATTTCCAAAAACCAATAAATACATGATTTTTTTTTATCAATCTTGAGAGTAAATCTAAAATTTCATGCGTCCAATTACAAACTGTAAAAATGTCATACAATCTTTCAACCCTTTTTTTACCCCTTTTGGTTGAATTTCTATAACCAATATATACATAAATTCTTTTTATCAACCAACAGCGTAAATATCAAATTTCACGTGTCTAACTTACAAACTGTAGAAATTCCATACAAACTTTCAACCCCCCTTTTACCCTCTTAGGGGTGGAATTTCCAAAAATCCTTTCTTAGTGCGCACTTACGTCACTTGAAGAACCAGGGAGGTTCTTCAAGTGACGTAAGTGCGCACTTTTTATCTTTATACGTCAAGCGGTTTTTGATATTTCGTGATAGGTGAATGAGTGACCTTTCGCTTTTATATATACGAGTATAGATAAGCGACAACGATAACCAACCGTCAGTGAACGATAAAAAAGATAACCGACCGTCAGCTGCTCAAGTTGCGGTGGGTGTGGAAGGTTGCGAAAGGGGTGTTTTTTTTTAATACCTAATAGTTTTTTGGCTCAAATGTTTTTCTTAAATAGTTGGCATCATACTGAACTGACAAAAAAATCGTCTGCTGAATATGCGTCTGTCTGAATATGCGTCAGCTGCTCGCATGAACATGTTGAACTTTAAAATAAATTGTATGTTGTACGAAGAAATTTGGTATTGCCTTAAATTTTCCGTATGACATTATTTCCCTTATTTTGATCCTTAATTACTGGCTAGGAATAATGATTATTCAAAAATTTTTGTTCTCATCAAAATGGGTTCCATGACGCGGGTGCGTCAGCTGGCGCTTGGTTCACTTATTAGTTATTTGAGATCTATTGAATAATATGGCATTTGATCGGCATAAAAACACTACCTAAAATGCAACGTTACCGCCTGGACCATACGTGATCGATCCCTTGGATTTCACCCTTTCGAAAATCGCAATCGCTAATAGAATGACACTTTGTCTAGAGACTGCTCAGCCAAGCCCAGTGACACCTTGCTGACCTGGCTAATATTTCCAACACTTAATTTACGGTAATTTTATAATTCCTTTTGACCTACGAGACCTTAAGCAAGAAGCTCGTCTTTAGTTTTAATAATATAAATCCAATTCCTTCAACTTACACTTACCTGTGGGAAAAAACTGTCGAACTGAAACACTTTCTGTTTTTCTATTACCCCCAACTGGGCAACGAGGCACTGGCCGAATAAACCAAAGTTAGTTATGAACAGTCTATATGTACTGGGCAAACTTAGATAACGACTGGTCGAGTACTTGCTCAGATATTTTTATTAGGATTACCAACAATACAGCACCTAACAGTTTGACTTGCACGGAATCGATATTTGCAGTCTAAGGCAAGTTGCTAAGGTATTTGAAGACTTAGTTTGGGTACATATTTCTTTTTTTTTTAAACTTCGCCCCACTCTAGGATTTTCTTCCTGTATCGTGGGTGCGGTTTCAAACATTTAAACTCACATATACAAGACACCCAGAACCGAAACAACTATCTGTAGGCCGTACAAATATTTGTTCCATGCGGGAATACTGATACTTGTTCGACCTATATTTTAAAGGGTTGAATTAATTTAACCAGTGAAAATACGCGGACGTCATATAGGTATAGTACGAACTCCTATGTCGATAAGATGATAAAAATAAGTAGATATCTACAACGGGCGTTGACTCCGTAGTCGCTACCTAAAAAAATTAAATTGATATCGAAACACATCTCGTCTGCAGACATTTTGCATTTAAATAGCATATGATACATATCCACTGTATAACATAGAGAATAAGATGTCTATTCATAATTTGAATGGTGCTTTTTTGTTAAGGTAGTAAGTTAGTAAAACTTTAGGAAATTCCCGAGCGACCTGCCTGAAGGCTCGACGCGATTCGATTAATATCACACTGAAGGGTGATTTAAATTGTAAGTACGTTCACATGGACGCAATGCAATGCCATAACGCCATTAAAGAGATTTGCACTTGAAATCGTGGAAAATATCTGTACAGGATATCCGACCGATACCGCCTATCGCGCCATTAGGAAATGTCCTGAGTTGATTGAAATCAACATTTTAACGTTTCATAATTGCCGGTTGGTCAGATTCCACGAATTGCCAATATCATTTCTTGGAAAATTACATTTACTCTATTAAAATTTTAACTGTGTTTTGTTATACCATAACAACAATGGATTGAAGGTATGTTTAATAATATTCTATTTGTGTTCTCTTTATTTCACGTGTTGTTGACAATGTCAGCAATTTAACTAATTATAATACTCGCTTTTTGGGTACCTAATCCACATTTAAATGTGGTGTCTCATCCCATACAAAGAAACCGTGCCGACGTTCTATACTGATTATTCTGATTATTTTTTTAACACTGATCGCGTTCAGTTCCGTTCCGTTCCGTTCCAAGGATATAGATAGTGATGTGTGATCTATCTATCGCCGTGGAACGGAACCGAACGCGATCGATTTACAAAAAATAATCGGTATAATCAGATGAAAAACGCTAGTTACGTCGGCACGGTTATTTGTATGGGATGAGGCATCTGTATGCTAGTATTATAATTATTATCTGTGACAAAGTCAACCCTCTTACCAGTTTTGCTGGGGTCGGGTCTCCTTTTACAGCCAGAGAGAGAGAGTTATTGGCACTTAATTAAATTAAAACTTACAAATACAAAAAAAAAATACTGTGCTGTGTAAAAAGGGCCTCACCTCAGCATAATATCCACGAAGATTTTCAGGGAGTGCTGCCGCTGTTCAGCTTGTTTTCTCTTGTTCCTTGTCATTAACGTTGTGAGTGAAAAGGAAGTGAAATGAAGTTTCACGCCTGCAACCTACAGACACGCGCCGATAGGATGCTATCATTGGGGGGACTGGTCTGGAGACTGCGGAGACGCCCGAGCCCCCCCAGAAATGTCCATCGGGCACTCTCGTCTGGTCGCCAACCAGCACGATGGCGCATTCCATGATTTTTTGACAGTTGGCGGGGCAGCTTTTCATGTGTGGCTGGCACACTACTTGGGCCCCAAACTACCTGCGGTCGGCCAGCAGCGCACCGTGCCTCGGATCCCGCTACCCTCCGCGACCAGTCTCCCGATACGTCCATAACAGTGCGAGTCAAACCGGCCTGCCTGCAGTGGAACAACTATCTCGACCCAACTCCTCTAGTGGCTGCACCGAGCATCATACCGGAACACCACTAGGCCGCTTGGCGGTACGTCTTTGCTCAGTGGGTGGTCGCAAGCCTTCGGCCGAAGTCTACCACCAGTTTGTCACCTGATTTGCACCACCCGGGGACTACGTGTAGGGAATGGAATGGGGTACACTCCTACGGACGTGGGTGACTCATTCCCCAAAAAGCCTAACATATATCTTTTTCTAGTAAATCTAACTTCATTTGAACGAAAATGGTGTAGAAATTAGGAAAAAGTAAGGCTAAAGCTCTCAGTAGGTAAGCCATAACCTGTGGGTTGCCAGTTTATCTGCTAGACCTGGTAACCATGAATGGCAGCTAGTTGAGAGCTAGATGATGTTCAATACGGCCCAACGGTACAGTAGAAGTTCTTAGTGTAGGACAAAGTTATAAAACATACAAAACAAAAAAAAAGCTGTTTGCGGCAAGATTCGGCCAGGCAACCCTGCAATAATCTATTATTCTTCTATCAATAATAATTCATAAAAATCAAGTTTCATCAAAAACAAAGTGCCTGGTAGATGTTTGCAGTGGGATCTCAAACTATATCTGATGAAAAGCGGGATTCAGTTGTTTGGCTTCCGAAAAGACAATGACTGGTTTTCCATTTCTTTGCTAAGCCGGTCCTGGGCGATGAGGCGGTACTTGAGGAGGCCTATGCTCAGCAGTGGACGTCATTCGGTTAAAACGATGATAGTGATGATGAAGCTAGAAGAAAGTATCTACAGGTAGTTATTGAATGATATCCATCAAAGTTTAACAACCCAACTTTGTAACTATTGAGATTATTTTTTCCTACAGAAAAGTGCCCACAAGTCCGCTTTAAATAAATAAAAATAAAATATAGGTCAATTCCAACGACAACTTAAATTTCTGTAAATGCGTAACGCACTTTTATCTGTCAAATCTAATAGAAGATAAAATGAAAATAAAATAAAACTAAAGGGGAGGACACACTTGTACCAAGCATGAATCATCTGCATGCGGTTTGTGTTGAAACTTCGGTTACCGATTTAATCCAATAATTAATTCCGTCTGTAGAACTTGGATCTGGCTACAACTAATGCGCTTACAGCTGCTCGAATGTTAACTACAATTGAAATTAATTGGATTCAGAATTTCGCCTAACGAAAAGTCAAATCAGCATGTTTGCTCATTAATTTTATGTGAGTCCTTAATTAAACAGCGTGTTTATTGGTCCTAAGCCCGGATATTCGGCCCTGCCAAAATTCGTCACTCGCATCACCGAACCTTATTTTATATCATCGGTAACGTAATACTGTATATATACGTATATCCATTATATTCCCTATAATCCTATTTAAAGGGCAATGACGGGATTTTTAAAGCCTCTCTTCATTTTGTCAGGACCGCCATTTTCAATGTTCCGGATTTTGCAGTCATATGAATTATGAATTTTAGGGCCGTTGCCAATCTGCATAGCTGCGTAGCTTTTTCCCAATGTTATTGGGGTCGGATTCCAGTCTAACCAGATTCATCTGGATACCAGTAATTTGCATGGAGCGACTGCCTATCTGACCTTCACTACCCATTAATTGGGTAATACGGTACCCCTTCCCAAGACTGGTCAGATTTCAGGATTCTGACTAGTACCTACAGTTGCAGGACCGTTAGTGCAAATTGTCAAGGCAATGGACCTAGTCATTAATGTACTCATCACAATCGTCCTGAGGCAAGTCCTCTGCTAGAGACCTGTGCATACCTATAGTTAATATCACTATATTTATTTTACCAAAGACCGACTGCCTTGGGCATTCCAGATATCCTTAAAATGTACCAATGAATCAATATAGCAACTCTCAGGGGTAACCAACTAATCCACTTAGATACCTTGAGACAAAAGGGCGCATGGCGTGTGTGTGTGGTCACAAAAACAATTCAGAAAAAGTAAAATACCCACAAACGTAGGTATAGGGACAAAGTAGCAATTACGTGAACAGGAAAAGTGGAAAACCCAGCTTGTTTGTTCCAAAATTGTAGTTTTTATCGTGTGAATACATTGGTACAGTAGGTATTTATAGATAGTGTTTTCATATTACATTATCTTTTTCTTTAAGGTGTAGTGTTTGTGGGTTTATTGGTTTTCCCTATAAAGTCCAAGATAAAGTGTAAATTACTAACTTATAAATAGTGTACATTCATTTATACGCACAAAAGCACAACTGCGTTTACAGAATATCATAACAGACTGCTAGGTTTTAGAAGGTTGTCGCACGTGTCACACTTGTCACAAATGTCACTCGTGTCGTATGTGCCGCATGTGTCGCACTTAACACATTTGTCCTACTTGTTGCATATGCTTCAAATATCGTATGTGTCATTTCTATCGTACATATCCCCCTTCGATTTCGGCAGATGCCTGTGTTACAAACATTCAATTGATCCTGTCGTAACAGTTTAAAACTTTTACTATTTACCACAATCCGTATACACAACCTAAGATAACATACAAGGTACACCATTCACAAAATCCGACTTAACCACACAACTAAAACTAACCTCGAATAATTCACAAGATAAACCGAAAAAGGCTTTTGAAAGGCTTCAAAATGTTTGTTTTAGCGTATCGTAACAGTATAATCTCATTTGAGATAGCAAAGCCACGATACAAAGTAATTTTAATCCGTTGAGTACTGTAATGTATGAATAGGAGCCCGTTTATGATCGTTGATATATCTTCATTATGTCGTGTTGTTCGGATGGTGATAAAACTGGACGTGATTGTTGTTACAATGTTGTAACCTTGCTTGTATTCGAGATTGTGGGACACCCTTAAAACTAGGGGTTTTGGCATAAAACGACTAATCTCTGCAAAATTTTACACTTTTATTATTTAAAGTATCGTTACTTTAATACGTGTTTCTGAGTTTTAATAACAATATGTGCCACATTTTATATTGCAGTAACAAATCCTGTACCTCATAATCTTTTCACTATATAAATTGCACGCAATAAAAAAGAATTGCATTTTATAGAAGCTTACTAAAAGAGATTGTAATAAAAAATCTCATCAAATGCAACAATTTATGCCCAAATAAAATCCGAGCAAATGACGTTCTTACAGGGATAGATAGTAATTTCAATATAAAAAATTAATAAAAGTAATAATCCGCGTAGGTATTTCATTTGCCTACAAAGCCTATCATGATGAAAAATGCTGTCAAGAGCCATTAAAAGATTTAAAATCCTGATGCGTGAAATGAACGGACATTAAAACCATTCCAACGTTCCAAAGCCATTACTCTACCTTTACTCTAAAAGTTAACTATAAACCTTGTTTAAAATTTTGAATACAGCTAATGCTCAGCAATCGCTATACGTTGAAGAGTTTTTTTTTTATAAATAAGGCCCTGTATTTCAAACTTTTGTATATCGAACCCTACATTACTATTGCTGCTGGCTGGAGGAGACCTGGATGACATATGGCACAAAGATGGATTATAATCAGGAATAGCACATGCGATACTTTTCATCCCGGGAATTTGTTCCTTCGGGATAAAGTTCGACCTTCACGCGGGCGAAACCGCTGGCAGAAGCTAGTATTAATAATATAATATCAAAATAACCTAGATAATTTGAACTTAAAAGTAAATTTTGTAAAGAAAAACTTAAAACTAACAACGATATTTACTTTGATTCTCTGTCTTACAATATCCGTTGCTCTTATTACGACGTGGGAGTCATCTAATGACCACCACTAAATGACAGTGCCGACTCTATTAGAAACGGTGGACCCATTTCTCCGCTTAATGAGCATGTAACTTAGTTGGCGCAGGATAGTTTTATTTGATTTTATTTACGCACTTGTCTTGGGAGCTTTTAATTTAGATTTGTGGAAGACGAGATTATAGATACCTACTTACCTACCGGTACTATTTGAAAATGTTTTTGTAAGGAACTGTAGGATATACCAAATTCACAAACTGGTTGCAAACCTAGTCATGTATTACAATTTTAGTAAGGAAAGGCGCTTCTCGCGTTGGCACACGAACTATGGACTAATGCCCGTCGAAATCAATCGGCAGTTTCTATTAGAAGATTCAATCGACCTACGTAGATCTGTGCTAGTCGAGGGGATGTGCTAACACCTCGGGTTCTAGTAACAGTGATATTCTATCTGCGGGAACGGCTATCAAAGACACGAAATTTTTGTGATGATTACCTGACATTTCGGTAGTGCATACGACTATACTAATTACTGATGGTATGTAATTTTGTCTAGGCCCTTTTAAGCCTTTTTTTCATGCCAAACCACAGAAATCTCAAGTGCCAATCACTGCTAAAGTTCCTCCGTCTCTATATAAAGTCTACAATGAAAACTTGAACAACAATTCCTTGAGAACTTTCTCACAAAACAATAGAAAACTTCATTCTTACTTCACAATGATTAAACAAATGTTAGTGTTAGAAGTAATTTTACCAAATCCGGCAACATTGAAGCATGTTAGGAAACGCATTAAGTCAATAGCTTGAAATCATTAGTTCTGTAATTGCGGCGCCATCATCTCAACGTTTTCCATTATCTTGCACGTCGTGAACAGTAGGTACCTACTCTTACTACTGTAGTGTTAATTAGTAAAGTTGTTTCGTACATTCCTCTAGGCTGTGAACGAGGATAGGATCGTGTACTGAGTTCTATTTATTCAGGTTGACTTCAGAGGGTGAAAGTAGATAATCATGAATACGAACAACTTCCAATCTAGAACCAACGCTAAATTATGAAAAAAAAGACATCTATACCGTGCGTTTATGTTCGCATCGCATAATTCGACAAAGTACCTAACAAATTGTTTTTAAAGTGAAACTTATTAGATGGAGATTCGATAAAGTTGGATGAGAATTGAAAGTGAAATTTCAAGGACGCGTCACGTTTCGTTACATGAGAGCTCCATTCGCTCCCCTACTCTCATACTATATCGCTCCTGTTTATTTTTTAAAAGCGTTACTTCTATTTCGTGAACGTTCGTGCAAGCGCAATTATATAAATTAAATTACTAATTTTAATTAGCAAATACAATAATTTTAACAATATTTTACATAATAATTAGTCTTTGGAACAAAAAACATAAAATGTTTGCGAAAAGTGCTCATGTTCATGATTACTTTCACAAATTGAATGATTGCCAGCAGATAAAAACCCTGACATCCCAATAGTTATGTTTCTAGGGAAAAAAAGAGAGCGTGCGTTTTCAGACACCAAAGTCTCATGCAAAATAAATACTCTGAACTCAACGAGCAATTTGTTTCTTGCGTGGATCGAACCTGTAATCTGTAATGTAGAAGAGACAATCACTCAATCGCTTTGCACAGTGAAATGTTGGATCGTGGTAGGTACGGCGTAAATTTTCCCTGTAATAAAAATCATTGAACGTTTAAGTACCTACCCGCTTAGGGGATTTTTAATTTAAATTCATGGCAGAGGATTTCACTAATAAGGTGCTTTTTATAACATGTGTTAAACAGAACAGAGATTTTAATGTAACGATTTCTCAATTAAGAATTTGAAGTTGAGTATTTTTCAAACTCAACTTTAGCCTAAAAAACTGTTAAACTTTGGACGTGTCAAACCCAAGTGGTTTGACACGTGATTAACGCCAAATACCAAATTCAAAAACCAGCCCTAAGACTGAAAATGAGTAATTTTCGGTGATAGTAAATATCGTTCTCAAGCTCTAATTCAAAACCGTTGCGAAGAAAAGAAAACGACTGATCCATCTTAAAACTTATAACCCTCATCAAAAAACTATAGGACAAATATAATACACCCACCACTCTAACATTTTACCACAGGCACAAAATAACAATTACTCTACAAATTGAAAAGCCAAATAATTCGTTCCACACGTTTTCATAATTCCCGTGTAACCCAGATTTAATTACTTCTTAGCAAGCGTGCTCCATCAATATAGCTTACTATCTAATGAGATAGTGATCGTTTGATTACTAGCCAAAGAAATGAAAAAATAATATGTTTCTTTGAAGGATCCGGAGAGAAGTTAAACTGGCTTCAAACTGAAGAGGCATTGATCCAACCCGCCCAAGCATGTCTATTTTACCGTTAAAGCAAACATCTATTTTACCATTAAAGCAGACAAGCCCGAGATAATTGAAGACTGCGAATTGGCAAATGTATAGTGGGATGTAGATTTTAAGTAAGCGTGCTTCACTGTCGACCACATCATCATCGCTTTCCATCTGGCGAGATAGTGGTCAAACGCGAGCCTATCGTTAAATAAAAAAAAAGTTGTCCCCAGGGTACAAACGCTACCGTAACAGACGGAAAGACCGGCTGTTGAAATGTAAAATAAATTGTGAGAAGCATCTATGCCCAGCTAAAAACTGTTTTTGATTTGTTTACATAATTTATCAGATCAACGCCATATTCTAGTTGAATGAATGATAATTCAATAATTAAATACAAAACATAGAACATTTTTTTTATGTTTGAAAAAAACATACATTTTAGAAGAGCTCTAAAATTTCAATCCCTATGCAAAGCACGATTTTGTTCCAAACATTTATTTCCATTTTATTCCTTGTCAGTGAAATTTTTTGTACGTTTTTAATCCGCCATGTTAAAGTTAATCCAAGGAACATTCTAACTGCGTTTGAATGTGAAAATACAAAAGTTTAATGGATTTAAAGGTTGAAGTTCCGTTAAAAATATATTGAAATTGCATCGCGTCTACAATATGACAGTTTTAAGACTCATCCCAAACACGTATTCCTATTCCCTGTTTGAAGTCATAATAGTAAGTTCTTAATTATTTATTGTTCACAAACATAATATTAAATACAATGATTTGAGAGTTCAAGTACAAAGTAAATTCAAACAAATGGATATTGTGTTACTTCTTAAACTACAATGATGTAACTACACGTAGCAATGCTTTGAAAAAAGTAGCAACGTGTAGCAATGGCGTAGCAACACATAGCCAAGGTGTAGCAACAGCGTAATAGCTTCATACACAGAACAGAGAAGACAGCGTTTTTTCTGTTCTGTGGCTTCATAGCATGTGTACCGTAGCGGTCTCTATGCCGTAGCTTCGTAGCTATCATGACTCATGATGTATTTTTGAAAACATCACTTTTACGATAAGTAGAAACATTAAATATCGAAGCACTAAAATTAATTACAACCATTCAACCATCCAATTTACTGTTGCTAATTCTCGACTCATAATTTTAGAACTAGCGCAGTATGATAAATCCAGTGTTATTCTATCGTCGGATTAGCGTTGCAGGACTAACTTGGTATGAAAAGCAAGGTTTGGCACGCACATGCGAGCGTTATCTCTGTCGTTGTATTGTTAATTGCAACTCCTAAACTATTCTTGCGGGAACTGAAAACAAATGAACTTAATGTTGGCAGTTGAAATTAATTAAAACAAAACAAGCAAGAATTTTTGCCTTTGCAGTTTTTGTATGCAGTTGGGGCTAGTTTTTCTGGCTACGATCATTCTACGTGGTTAGAGCCGCACAGAGAGACATTGGGCAGCCATTTTGAATAGGTTTGTTTGTTCCATTTTTTGGGCTCCGACCAATAGTTTTGAAAAATTCTGGGAACGCGTACAACAGATGGTTTGAATGCAGAAATTGGTCAAGTTCAGTTAGACTGTATTTTTTACAGAGCACAATTTCTAGCAGTTCAACGATTATCCAAATAGCAGAAAAACTAAAACTAGTGAATCCTAATATAAAAGCTACGTGATTGGTTTTTATATATAGGTATTTGTTTACTGTCTAAGTGGTGCAGTTGCTAAGACCTCTCATCTCGTGCTTGAAGCCATGGGTTCAAGGCCAAACAAGTACTAATGAGACTTTTCAATTCATATGTTAATTTATCTAGTTTATCTTGGATAATACTGATATTAGTGAAGGAAAGCATCGTGAAAGTATCATTGACTTATAGTTCATAAAAGTTCGAACAATCTACAACCCGCCTTGAGCAAGCGCGGTGTTTACTGCTCGTGCCTTATCTGTATAAGAATTCCTGAAGAGGGACGGTAACAGGCTGGTATTATTATTATTTATAAGCTATTTGAAAATAAATACTATAATTTAATAAAATAACTTATTAGCATGAAACACAGAGTTATGACTAAAATTGCGAGGTCTCCAGTCCAGTGTGTTTCTATTTACTCCTAGCTAGATAGACTACATTCTGCCAAAATAATTCTTAAATCTCAAACTCCTATATATTCTAGTCAATATTTATTTGCGAGACTATTGTTCTCTAAAACAGAAACTATATTACGTATGCAATCCTATTTGGGAGGCATATTGCAGACTGAATATTGTCACAATTGGGTAGTGACGGAAGCACTAGGATGGAGTAGATAGTTTCAGAAGGACGGCTCCATGCAACTAGCGACATACACTTTTAGGCCTCAGTAGAAGTGAGGAGTTTGCGCGGGTGATAAAACAGGTGCTAAGACGGGCGCAAAGTACCCGTTCATCAAAAATACGAAACTGCCGTATACTTGCACACGGAAGTGGCTATGGCGGGCACCTAGCGTGTCGTGATAAATTGGCCTCGCTAGCATCGTCTCTTATTAGATCCTGAGGAAACTCGTCTCTATTACCCATTGCAATAAGTCGCGACGCTCTGTGACTCTCTGGACAAGGCCATAGACACGTACTTACGGCAATCTCAAACAAATGCCAGTCGCTTTTACGAATTGTGAGTGCGCTTGCACTCACAATTCGTAAAAGCGTGTCTGCGCGTGTGTGTGTGTGTAAATGAGCGTTTTCGCTATTTATTTTAAGCCGGCCTTCTGGTTTTATCTATTCTGTGGCACTAGATAGTTGGTTCCGCAAACGGCTTGTTTCCTATAAAGCCGAGTGCTTCGAAGCGAATGGAGTCTATGTAGTGTGAACCTATTTGTAGGTAATTTGCGGGTCGATTGTGGACGCAGTTTGAGCACTAGAAGCCATGTTCTATGGTTATTGGATGATTGGTTAAATGTTTTGTTTAGGCTGGGTTTCTCAACGCTAAATTATCTCAGAATTAATGTGACAAATTGTCAAGCACGCGTTATCAGCTGTAATTGGTTGAATGAATTATCAACAGACAATCACAGCAGGTAACCGGCGATTATTCGTCGATTACGTTAACAGCCCGATAATCGAGTGTTGAGAAACCGGGGGTAAATCTACTAGTTTAATATTAAAATTAAATAAGCAATAATAATATTCAAAGTTTTAGTGTAGGTAATAGGTATTAAAGAAAAAAAATAAAAATAGTAATAGACCTTTTTAAAACATTATTAAAATATTTATAGTAAAAGGCGCCAAATGAAAATAAATTTTGAATAGGGTAAAAGGACGATGATTGGGTTTCTAAGGACTCTTTTAAGGTGCCTTTCTGTCGTGCGTGCACGGCAGCGGCGCAACACTGTCCACTTGGTGCATATATTGTATGGAAAGAATGAACTGGCCGTGCGCAGTACTCCACCTGCACCACAGCAGTCCGACACCAAATTGAAAAAGCCCTAATGGAGTATTTGAAGTTAAGACCGTGACAAACCTAAAGGTTTTCAAGCTAAAGTAGAGAGCAATTAAGTAAGAACTGCAAATGCTCAATTCATAAATCGGGAGTATAATTTAAAAAAAAGAAAAAATTACTGTTATTGTGTATATACGCTACGTTTCAAAATGCCTTAGCATCTCATTTTCTTAAGTTAAGAAGCCCACCATTTGCTCTATGAACATTGTGACAGCAGTTACAAACACATCTCGCGATCAATCACCCGCTCAAATATCTGTAGGCCATTCAAATATTTGTTCCGTGAGAGGACGGAAAATGCGATCTTGTGCATGCAAACAGTGCCTAATCTAGTTTCAAAGAAAAATCGCCATAAAATAATTTAATTTAATAGCAGGCTTGCCATTAAACTGCACAAGGCCAGACTCTGGGCTGCTATTGACACGTTTCAGGTGGAAAAATCATGACCATGTCCTGTGATCCTCAATGTGGTGATTGAATATAAACTAGGTATATAAATTATTGGAAAATACAAAATTAATTTCAGCGCGGGTATAATGCGAAAGCTTCTGGATTATTCCGACACAGATGTCGCGATATTAATCGGTCCTTCTAGGAAAACAATCAGAGAAAACATTCGACGGCTAATGGATGGAAACTGAAGATAATCCTACATTATTGGCAAGCAGAATTTGTTTTCTGTTTCGGACATTCATAGGCTCAATTTCCGTTCATCAGTGTTTTTTTTGTTTAATAAAATCAGCACTTCACTAGAATTATTGTTGGCTTTAATAAAATACAGGTAGAAGATTGTTCACCTTTGTATTTCCCATGTTGTGTACGTAATTTGTTAGTTGAACATTTAAATACGATGCGATCATACGCCCAAATAGAGCAACAAAATAAAACGACGAGTAAAATCATCAAACATTCCCTTTACATCGTTTTAAATTAAATAAATGTTGCGGACCTGTCAAATTCATTTGTACTGTCAATATTGATGCAAGGGGTGTTCCGTAATTCGATTGCGTTGCAAATAGTTTGTTATGACGATGTTTATTAATATTCAGTGGCTGCAATTTCGATAGAACACATCTCGCAGTGTGCCACGTATCGCTTTCTTTGACGCCAAGTATATTGGTCTAACGAAAATTAATCCTGCGTAGTAAATGACAAGGGCGCGATATACTAATTCTCGGTACAAGCAATCTGAAATTGATTTCTAAAGAATTTTAATACACAAAACTCCTTCAAAGATTTACCAGTTCAAATCACTAGAAAATCTTATAAATTGCTACAGCTCAAGCAAAAAGAATAATGTGAAAAGTTCGTAACGATTTAAAATAGTGAAAAAGCTTTAGTGAAAAAATAGGAGTTGCAGAGCCCTTTCATGCGAAGCGCTCCGGTTCGTTTTAGAAGTAAAACGATAAAGATTTGTAAGGATTAGTTAGATAAACAACTTTCTTTATATAAAGGAAAATAAAGACAAGTAGGCCGTAAGAGAAAATAAGAGGGGAGCGTTCCAAACATCTTGCGTCTGTGTGTACCTACGAATTTCTACGTGGCGTGAGGTGTGATAAATGGAGCTAAGTGTGTGCGCCTCAATTGTGCCTAATATCCGAAGTGCGTTTATGATGAAAATTCACGTTTATGCGAAGGTAACCGTTATTCAGGAAGTTTCATTATTATTATACGAGATAGACGACTGCTCACGAGTATGTAAATGTTGTACTTTTGTATGTTTTATAAGATTTGTTTGATGTTTGAGTATGTAATTAGAGAGTAGAAAGTACTATTTTATAATAATCATTTATTTTCAAGTTACAAAGACTAATTAAATTAAAACAATCATACACACATAGTCACATTAAATAATCAAATTCAAATTTCATTACAATATGAATTAAGAAATAATTAAAACTGCAAATTATTTATATAAAGCAATCAATAATGTAATAGTAGTAATGTCCTAGTATTAGTATTGCCCAATTACCTGCGCCCAATGTGTAGCCTACAGCAGTGATTAATATAGGCACAATCGACCCTTTCCGCGAGCGCGGCCAACATGCTGTTGGAGCTGCCCCGCACTCGCCGCAGCAGCGAGGTGCCTCTCTTGCGCATTGTTGTATAAAACAATCTACGCGAGCCTCCGCAAACATTGTCGAAGCGCTGCAGTAACGGGGGAGACCCAACAACATCCTGAACGCATTGTTAAACTGGACCCGAAGGGCGCTGTACGACCTTTGCGTGTAGTTAGTCCATAAGCTGCATGTGTATAATGTAGTGCAGTAGGCTCTAAACAGAGTAATTTTAACATCTATTGCCATGATCCATCACCATCTATTACTATGATAATCGGATAGCAGTTGTGATTTTTACCTCAGATTATAAAAAAATTATGGTACCCAACCAAATAAGGAGCTATGCTATCAACAGATACTACGGCAACACGATTTTAAAACCATAGGTTTATTTAACTACCATGCAATTACATTGACAGGACAGTTGACAATTAAATAACAACAAAATAATCACGCAATACTTCGTAACCCCTAAATAAGTCGACAGAAAAACTGCATGCAAACTGTGCATTTTGGAACAACAAACATACATTTCAATTTTATTTATTTCTCTTTGTATTCGCTGCACGTATTTCTGGGAGATTTTACTACTTCATCTCTACATTGTTTTTGTAAATAAATATTCGCCGTTGCATAGGACGTTACACTTTTGCCCAAAGGCAACAGAACAAGTGACTGGACTTGTCCTTTAATTTTTTGCAGACCGTAATCAAAAACTTGGGCTTTATTTTCGCGTTCGCAATTAATAAATCTGAATGAATTTTCAGGTAACATTTTGTGTTTGATTTTTAACGGCCACATCAGATTTTAAAAATATGATTCAAATTCAAATAATTTATTTCAATTTTATTAAACCATTTAAAAGGTACTTTTGAATTGTCAAACAAAATACAAAATTATTAGATGATCAAAATTAACCTTACATATATAGCATAGACGAAAATAACACATGTCACGACTGGTATATTGAATGAAATAGTTTTTACAAACTTTTTACGATTTTTATTTGTGAGTAATCTGTATGATGTACATACGTAATAAAGACTAGGCATATCTATGATAGCTATCTATGTTAAAATTTGCGGGACCGATACTCTGTCAAATAGACAACGTTTACTAATCTGTGCATAGCCTAACCGTAATCATTAACTACCAAAATCGCCCCAATCTTTCTTTCAAAATAAGCTCCAGTATCAACAAAGGCTGAAGCTCTCAGGGCTACATGAAACAGTACTAAAACTGTTCGTATTTCCTCGTGACAAATCGTGCCCGCATTCACGCACTGTCGTATCAGTCACAACTTATCTGTGACCGTTTGTGCCAGCGCTATGAGCTAGTACTAATGTCTGTTGTCATCCTGACTTCCAATGGCAGTGAAAATAGGGAATTATAATGTAGTTTCAATTCTGTCAAGTTTCTGAGAAAATCTGCTTCACGTAAGTATTTGATATTACATAAAATTCAATCAATAATATGAATGATGCTCGACAAGCTCGTCAGTTTGGGTAAAAAAAACACGAAGAAAATCGTTGCGCCAAATCCCCAACATCACAAACATTTCAAATGTGACTTAGAACTTTGGTCCCATATACGTCACCAATAAAATCTGTCAAGAAGCAAACTGAATGATAAGTACAGACGTATGGCACACGAGATTGGAATAAGAATTACACATTACAACTCGTACCTATATCGAACGAATGAAGTTTAACATACTTATGTAAATATGTCGCAGAGAGCGGGACCCAGGGATTTTATTACAAGAATTTTCCCGTTCTTAACTGATGTAAATTTTAAACGTACAAGACGCGATACGGATGTTAAGAGTTTTATCATTCAAGGAAGTGAGTTAAAAATGTATGTGGTGTTGTTGAGGCGTGTGTTGTACATAATTTTGTTTGATAATAGAGTTTTGTGAGTCGGTAGATACTTCGTGGATGTGAATTTTAATGTTGTATTATGTGAGATTGCTGCTTGGGACTTTGAAGGTATCTAATGTAAGTCATGAGTAATGAGTGAATGACTTTTGCTCAATTAAAATTTGATTATAAGCCCGGATCTATAATACCCAGGGTTCTACGCTACCAGCAAGTCAACCTTTCACCAAGGTAGCTGTAGTTATTTGAAATTAAAAGTTTATGTCTAATTTCCGTTTTTTTACTTTATTAGATATCAATACTCATCACGCTTGCAGCGTTTCGCTACTTTAACCTTTTGGTCTATCTATGAGATTGTGCGCACAGCTGTTTTATTTTACTTTCGTAGGATAGGATAGGATAGGAGGACCCGTTTACCGGACATAGATTCGCATTTGGTCCGTTGTGCGTGCAGTCCTCCTCTCTGTGAGAGGGAATGGGCCGTAGTCCACCACGCGGGTCCAGTGCATGTTGGTGAATGTCACATGTCTTCGAATTTTTGGTTCTAAGACATGCCGGTTTCCTCACAATATCTTCCTTCACCGTTTTGAGAGCAGTGGTGATGAAATAATTTACAAAAAGTAAAGCGCTTGCCTGGGTTCGAACCGACGACAAACAACTTGTAAGTCGCGGCTGTTACCACTGGGCCACCACTGCTCTCCTTTACTTCCGTTTTACTATTATGTTTATTATTTTCGAAACTTGTGTGTCAATTTGCCAAAATAGTGTTTTATCCAAGCTACATTTGGCACAGACAATTGCAAATAGAAGCCATTCAATTTGAGCCCAAATTACAAAGTCAATCAAGACAACGTGACCGAGGTATTCCGGGAGTAGTCTATTGATCCTCACTACTTATACTCGGCTGCAGTTCCTGTGTGTTGCTGAGGTCTGTTGTTACCATAATGCAGCATTGCAACAAATTGCAGAATTACCCATAGAGTGCAATTTACAATCATTGACTTTAAACATTTTATTTCGGACAAAATGTAAATAAGCGTATGTTACTGAAATATTTTCAATACAAAAAAAATCCTAGGATATATTTATGTTAACAGCTATAGCACATTAGGTAGCTATCTCAGCCGCAAGAAAATATGTGTAGTAAAAATTACTATAAATGTCTCGCAGTTTCGCTTCTGTAGCCTTCCCAATCCCTTAGGATCGTTTTTCTGGGATAGAATTTAGTATTTGGTACTACTTTGTTGTCAATAGTGCAGATTTCTATTAATACAAGAATTTTCGTAATCAGATCAAAACTTTGAGGGATTACCTCATACAAATAAATTATCCTAGGATGTACCTCTTTTGATATTATTTAGATTTTTAATATTCTAATAATGTCTGTCTCCCATTGTGTCTTAATGCGGCAGTGAATATGGCATGCAAATTTGTTCGTTCCGAGTGACAACATTCTTGTACTTCGTTGACTTTTTTTGAGGCTAAATGAAAACACATGCATGGTGCAATGTGAGCATCAACCTATGATGATTGATCAAAGAGGCTCTTGCTAAATAGAAGTCCATACAACGAGACAGGTATCAGAGAAGAAAACTAAAAAAAAATAGTAAAATGAGTTAAATATAATGATCATGTATCACTTGCTAACGAATTAGTCTATTATTTGGAATAAACTAATTTATTGACACGGGTATTGAAATTTAAATGTTTAATGAAAAGTCGATTTTGTCGTGTTCAGTGGGCAAACTCATTATTGATGCAATTTTGAAATGTTTCACTCCAAATTAATAAAGCTATGATTGGAAATAGAAATATTCACCAACTGCCTGTTATGTGTCAATTTGTTAAATTTATTGAGAACTGGTGGACTGGTGATTGTTTTTGTTTTTATAACTATTTAAAGTCATCGTCATGTTCGGCTACGAAGTCAAAGCCTGTAAAGTTCTTACAGTAGCTATATACATACATAAACTCACACCTTTTTCCATGGTGGTAGACATAAACTACAGACCGCCACCTGCAACGACCATTACGTACTACTTTTGCTTCGTTTATGTTCATATATCTGATCATACACGCACGCCGGTTATGCTCGCCGTACCTTGCTTGCTTACATCAATAAAACAGATAAAAAACGGTGTCTTTAAGCAAAAATCAGATCATTAATTCAAATGAAGCCGAGATGAAATGAAATGGATAACGTACTGTATAGATTCTGATCTGTAAAGTACATTATCCATTTCATTTCATGTTGGTCTGTGAAAACGATGGATGAAAAGAGATGAGAATGTTGAGATGGATGTGCGGAGTAACGAGAACGGATAAAGTGAGAAATGAGTATATTAGAGGAAACCGTTTGTCCTGGTATGGTCATGTGATGAGGAGGGATGAAAAGCATGTTACTAAGGAGTTATGACTGAGTTGTGACTTCCCTATGTAAGAACATTATTTGCTAACTGAAAAATTTATAACAAACACTCTAGGAATGTTTCCTATAGTTTGTCATCTCGAATAAACTTATGGATAGATCAGGAAGTTCTTAATCGCGGCAATAATTGCAATCTTAGGGATTGATCCCTCTTCCTAATTGAGACGAAGCTCACTCATTATTACTTTGTTATCGTTTCATTCAACGAAGCCATATCTACCTGATATATTTTTACTCGGAACACGCCACGGGCGAAAAAATTACCTAAATGATCTGACCATAGAGTATTAACCCAAAAAAAATATTGTTCAACAAAAATCTCATCAAATGTTTATTTCATAAATTCTTGCGTTGCCAAGATCTCTGTAAAATAACTTCGTTACTATATGCACGTTTTATTATTTATTAGATAACACTGATTTGTTGTTGAATTAGGTAATTTACCTATGTTTGCAATATTTGTAAGTATGTGAGAACCATTTCCCTATTTATAAAGTGAAGGAATTTAACTGTTAATGCTTGCAATACTTTATACCTATATTTAGTATAGTAGTGCTGGGTGCATCGTTCTCACGTATATGAATTTATTAATGTATGTACTCATGTAAATATTGTAAAAAGCCTATATTTTTAAAAGAGTAAGTATGGAGTTTTTTGTGCATTCTTCTCCATAACAAGCTACTTTGCCGAATGCAAGGTAGAATAAATTTTTATTACATGTAAATTTTAAATGTTTTAACGTTCAAAAGTGCCGCATAATGGCCTAGTTGCTTTAAATAAATACATTTGACTTTGACTTTGCTTTGAAATAATTTACTCCAAGGTATTATTTTCTGAAACGAAATACAATCTGGTCTCTGGACGGGTCTATTATCCAAGTCCACATTTATTTGGAACAAAAAGGTTGATTCATTAACCCCTTGCAACTGTAACCCCGTAACCCCGTAACCGTACGTGCGGTAGAAATTATCGTGTATGTGTGTGTACGTTAACATTCATGACGGAGTGGACTTGCATTATTTCCGTTCGGTCATAGTCATACGTAAATATAATTAATGTGAGAAATGTAGTTGGAAAGGAAGATGCATGAATGTTGTTTTAATTTGTGTGGCATAATATTAAGGTTAACGTGTGACGTCATGCATACGCGACGACATTTTTCCGTTCCCTAGGTGCGCCGGATATAGGAACTGAAAAATGCTGACAACCCCACTACCAACTTAAATGACCGAGTAGTAAATCTTTTCACCTCAACATGTGACTATATTATTCAGTTTTATTCCGTTATAATCTCACTGTGAAAACTGAGGTGAAGTGAATAAATTGTTTGTACAGGGTGATTTAATACATAGACAATTTTTCAGCACGTGAAAGTACTCGTGGGTATTATCTACTTTTTATATTTTCGGAATCAAACTTGAACTCGCAAAAATTCTTCGTTCTTATTCATTCGATGGTCTGCCCATTTTCTGTCCAAATCCGTTCAACCGTTAATGATTATTTGATTAAAATAATATGCAAACAAACGTACAGATGATCACAATTATAATATTAGTAGGATTACTGCCATACAACTTTCATCTAAGTACACAGTACGAACGATCGCTCCCTAATAACACATGACAAGGCTGGAATGTGTGTTTTTCTGCTCCTTTTTTCTTCGTTAATTACCTCGAGAAGACTAGGCATAGAGTAGACAAGTTTTTTTGTTCTGAAGATTAGAGTCACGTCCAGTGTATTTATTACTTTTTTTATTACGTAGCAGAGAATAAAGTTGGGATAAGGGCAAAAGTTTTTATCAAGAATTTTGACTGGCTCCTAAATAAATTTTTGTACTTATAATTTATTTGAGGTACGTGTTCTGTAGATTGTACAACAAATAGGATTAAATATTTTATATTCTACATACTCAACTTGAAGAGCGTAAAACGTTTTCTTATTCCACTTGCTATATATAGCTAAAATGTTTGCATGGATGAACATTTATTTAGCTAGTTAGGTACCTACTAAAATTTTCACTCACAAGAATAAATAAAACTTCAAATGGAGTCTTTTGAAATTAAAAATGTTCTAGCGAAATTAAAACACCTGACCTTGACCTGGTGGAGGTTGCGGGGCTCCGCTGGTTGCGAGACGCACGGGACCGGTCAATGTGGCGACGCTTGGGGGAGGCCTATGTCCAGCAGTGGACGTCTTTCGGCTGATATGATGATGATGATGATGATGAAAGTAAAACAGTACGTTGAGATCAACTTTTTTTCTATTTACGTATATCTTCATCACAGGTTACAGGTAACTTTTAACCTGCATCATCCCACCGCTGGGTAAAGGCCACTTCCAATGACGTCCAGCTTTCTCAATCTAGAGAAAATGTGGACCACGTCATTTATTATTCACCAGCTCGTCCCGCTATACACTTTATTTTTCTACGGGGCTTGCCGAATTTTATTAACTCATATTTTCAAATAAACATTTGCTACAAACTGGTAGAAGTACCATGCCAGTAACTTGATATCGGCTTATCCACTGACCACGAAACACTTCGCCACTTATAGCACCCAAAGGCACTATTACTTTGTGTTTCCACATCAGAAACTAGGCTAGTATCGGCAACAAACTGACAACTCAATAATGAAAACTGAAAATTTTGAGACCACCTATTTTTATTTGTATTGTAAATTATATTTCCTATTGACATTATAAAGTTTATTTTCCGGATTAGAACAGAAACAGTTTGTTTGTTACCGGATTGAAAACTATTCAATGTCCTTCCCAGGGTCTCAAATTATCTTCACACAAAATTTCATCTAAATCTGTTCAGCAGCTTAAGCGTGAAAATGTAACAGACAGTCAATTACTTTCTCATTTATAATATTATTATAATATATTACTAGCGACCCGCCCCGGCTTCGGCCATAACAAAATTATCCTCGTTTCTCACTCTTTCTACTCGTGAAAACTGCATGATAATGCGTTCAGTAGTTTTTGAGTATATCGCGTGCAGACGCGGTGAGGGGCTTTATTTCATAACATGTACATATACACATGTACATGTGTATATTACGAGAAGTATGGATAAGTATGGATTTTGGTCATCCTAATAAAAATATTTTGAGAGGCCTTTGCCTTTCAATGGGACTGGCTAGTACCTATTATCATTATTATTATAGCATTGTGTTGTTTTCATGTATGAGGCATCCCATGTTAATTTAATGACGGTCACACACAATAACAATCTTAGTCACCTTCCTGATGGTTCGACGCGATTCGATTTATATCACACTTATAAGCAATTTTTACGAAGTGAAATTGCAAGTACGTTCACGTGGATGCAATGCGATGCAATTCGATCCATTTACGCTTAAAATTTTCTTAGAAAATACTTGTACGATGTCGCACCGACAGGAAAGTCCCTAAATATTTCGTAGACTAGACTACTATTGCAGGTCATGTTTCCCTTCAGTTAATAAAACAAATATTAAAAAAATAAAAACATAATAGTACTTACTGTCAAATTTATCACGCAATGTGTTAATGACATGTGTGCTGGCAGCGTGATAGCCATTGTTACCTTAAAATCATTAAACGGCATTAATTCATAGCGCATACTGTTCTGTTAGCATCGAAATGAATTTATTAGTATCGGTAGGAGCTTATTATTGTTAATAAAAATTAAGTTTGTAAATATGTAAAAGTGCTTTAGCGAGTTGCTCTTTAAAGCGGCTAAAACGGTAAAGCAGAAATTGAAAATATTAACGGGACATTTGGTTTATCAACAAAAAAGTTACCCAATGGGGTTAGATGAAGACAAAACATAATAAATGGAAAATATAAAATTACTATGAGGGTTTTCTAATGACATTCTTCATACTTAATTTAATCTTTTCCGCTGATCACTTTTTCATAATTTTACATAAGTAATTCTAGGATCTGTCTAATAAAATTGACTGCTTGTTGATTTAACAATAACATAATTTCAAAAATGCACGTGCGTTCTGTTTGAATAGAGATTTTTGCCCTGCAGTGGTGGTGGTGGTGGTGGTTTGTGTTGTGTAGTGGGACTATCTCCACAAAATTACTTCTGTTACTTGAATCTGTCGATGGATGGAGAGGGAGAGGGAGGCCAGAGAAGAATTGAAAAGATAGTGTAAGGATGGGCAGTGAATGACAGCGTGACGGCTGATGGGGCAAAATTGAAGAAAAACACGTGTGGCACCGACACAAAGCAATCCTATATTCTTATAAATTTTGCATCCCATAAATTACACTTTCTAAACGCACATAGATTACTAGTACACTACATAATTCCGCACAATAGGCTCACTAATAGATTACAAGCATTATCATGTTAACATTCTATGTTCATAAACGGCTAACATTCAAATTACGAGGTTTCATTACCAGACTACCAGTTTTGGTTTCATTTGTTGCACTCACTGCTTGAATTGGTCAATTTGGCCGAGTCAATAACCGTGTTGGCCAGTGCTAGAGCTATCATTGGTCTATTATGGGTTCAAGTATTGTTTTGATATAAGTTCTGAGAAACTTTATGTAGCTATATTGTCCTCTGCCATGTAGTGTTTTAAATTAGACATTCTGGCGGTAAAATGGAAGCCGACCCTAGCAAAGTATACTAAGAATACCTACATTCTTAATGAGTATGCGTAGCAAATCTACCAGCAATTAAATAAACGATTTCTTTATCCACTAGCTGCTAATAATATGGTTTCTGTGCAATACAGCTGTTGTTCAATTAGTACCAACTGCAAAAAATTGACGAAGGAGAACAAATATCAGCGAGCAAGAGAAAAACAAATGAACGTTGGCTGGCAAGAACGTTTCTGTTTTCAAAATTAACGCGAGTCAAACCACGAATTTCACGAAAAAGAAAAACCGTGAACACAGAATTACCAAACGACTTACATCGGATAATTTGGCCGAAGCAATACGAATACTTTTTGTGGCAGAAATTAAGGCTGATATAACAAAACATTGGGGAAAAACTTTAGTATAACAAACACACAGCACGGTTAACGTCAGAACTACTTCCAATTAGACGTCTGAGCCTATTAAACGGATCCAACACAAGTTAAGTTTTAAACTTTCACGCAAATATTCAGTAATAGTTAGCAGGCAACTTTATTGGTTAACCAGCTTTTACCACTGGATCTGTTTGTGCTGTTTCTAAATTGTAGTGGGTAAACATTAATTAATTTAAAGGCTTTCTCTCCGTCTGTTCGTGTTATAAAGTTTCGTGATATCAAAATACATGACTAGCTTAATTAAATCCTACTCTTAATAATATTAGAAATGTGAAAGTTTGTGCCTATGTTTGGCTGTTTGTTATTTCAAACTCAAAACATGTAATTCAATTAAACCATTAACTTGTACAAGTACTTTCAACTTGTCAAAAAGCTATATTAATAATATTATCCAGTTAATAGTACGTTCTCGTGGGACATTTTTTTACTTTAATAGCATAAGCTAGTTCAAATTGAGAGTTAATATTTCGATCAAAAATGTAGGTAATATACTTCACAAAAGATAGCTTGATCTCTGCGACAGCTGTCAGTATCAATACAGTAACAATAGCGCTTGACAGCTTACAATAACGTATGCGTCAGTTTGACACAATATGTCGCAGAGATAAAGCTATCTTTTATGAAAAATATGAATTCTGCACGCGTTAGTACTTGCTAGCAAAAAGGATCATATCCTGGGATATGCTACACAGTTCCAATATTGATACTTTAAAAGAAAATCCCTTTTGTACATTTTCTTACGTGACAAAAATCCCTAGGGACGGGCCCTAGGGATTTTTGTCGCAAATTAGTAGATTTTTT
Organism: Anorthoa munda; assembly: GCA_945859665.1. NCBI lineage: Eukaryota > Metazoa > Arthropoda > Insecta > Lepidoptera > Noctuidae > Anorthoa > Anorthoa munda. The sequence goes on along the minus strand of OX243913.1, from coordinate 6,635,708 downwards.
ATCTAGGGAGCAAACAACTATTTTAAATGCGAGATGGTCTTTTTTAATCCAGTGCGCAGCGAAGTAACTACTCGCGAGCTACAGCGAAGTAAATACTCTACTTTTACATACAATTATGAAACATAAGACATAAAATATAAATGATTAGAGGCTTATGTTTATATTTGAACAATTATGGAAGTGCGTCGTAACAATTTTATTATTACTATCCGTTACAGTTGTAGATTTATTTACAGATTGAAAATTTGAAATAGTCTCAGAAAACGGTGTCTCAGGATGAAGTTTTTGAGAAACTTGATTATTTTCTGGCATGGGTTATGGTTCACAATATTCTTTAGACGTGAATGGGTGCGGAGACGGCTCTTTTAAATTGATGTTTTCAACTATTCGTTTGCAAATTTTGGCTTTGTTTTCAATAGATTCAGCAACCGTAGATGATTTCCACCCTCTATCTCTCTTTTAAACGGACATGTCCACTCTTAAATCGGCTCAGAGAGTGGCAGATGTTCTCTTTTCCGGAAACAGAGGCCTGTTTACAGCTTAACATCAGGTAACTTTTAATAAGTAGTGATTTCCTGATGCATACCCGAAAACTTAAAAACCGGTTTTCATATCAGAAGGGCGAAGTTTCTGGTATTTTTCAACAATAATTTTGTACACTCCTCGGATAATAAACGATCTATCGATTTTGTTTTTTGTATCTTTCAACTTTATCAAAAGTAATTCATCTGAGTGGGTCTCAACATCATCGATCGTTAGCTTAAGAAGCTCATTGCTACGACAAGCCCCATGAACTCCAAAAATCAACACAACCTGTAACAAAAACAAACAAAGTAAGACTCAAAATTTGATGCTGTTAGCAAATTAGTCACCTAATTGTTAGGTAAGTAAATACTTACTTTTATCAAGAGATAGATTTCATCGGAAGCGTCATTTAAAAAGCTTCGACATTTTGGCAGAAAATACCTTGGATTTCTTCGGTTTATGCCCTTCGGATTGTAGTTTCAGATAAGCCAATCATTTTGAGTATGTTTCGATTTTAATGTGCTAACTGTCGACTTTAGCATTGTATATATACTTCAAAGAGTTATAGGTTTTTTGGGTTCCGTAGCCAAATGGCAAAAACGGAACCCTTATGGATTCTGTCTGTCTATCTGTCTGTCCTTCCGTATGTCACAGCCACTTTTTTTCGAAACTATAAGAACTATGCTGTTGAAACTTGGTAAGTAGATGTATTCTGTGAACCACATTAAGATTTTCACACAAAAATTTAAAAAATCAATAAATTTTGGGGTTCCCCATACTTAGAACTGAAACTCAATTTTTTTTCCCGTTGTCCCATACGTGTGGGGTATCTATGGATAGGTCTTCAAAAATTATATTGGGGTTTCTAATATATTTTTTTTCTAAACTGAACAGTTTGCGCGAAAACACTTCTAAAGTGGTAAAATGTCCCCCCCTCCCCCCTTGTAACTTCTGAAATAAAGATAATGATAAAACTAAAAAAAATATATGATGTACATTACCATGTAAACTTCCACCGAAAATTGGTTTGAACGAGATCTAGTAAGTAGTTTTTTTTTAACACGTCATAAATCGTAAACTGCAATTTACCAAGTACGGAACCCTTCGTGCGCGAGTCTGACTCGCACTTGGCCGGTTTTTTAAATTTAGCTATATCTTGAAAATATACCAAAAACTAATTTTCCGAAAAAGATTTCGCTCTTCTTGCATTTTCCCAAAGAATGAAATTGTTGTAAGCATATTGTTCACGGGATTTTGTAGGTAAAAGACTTTTCATCACATTTTTAGCGTCCGATACAAAATTCTCTGGAGTCAATATAATACTTTCACTTGAGGAAGACGCATTCATTTTTTATAATTTTAAAAGGGAAATAATAAGTCTAGCCACAAAATTATTTATTGGACACGTGATTAAACTTCTAATTTTATAACTAAGCAACGGGAAAATGACATAGCCTCTAATAAACTAATTCGTCTTTTTTGCAACGCCAACTAAATATTCTACAGAAAGCTAAATATTCTAAGTAAAGATCATCAATTATTGTGACTTGTCCTTCTTATTTATACATTGCCACGTAATTTACTAACTCGGCCACGGATTTTATATCTTGTCACCATTTTACGTTTTACAGCTTCAACGCAATATCCTCAAAAAAATATAATTCAAGCTTCTATCGAAGAAAGAAAGAAAGCATAATTTATTATAACTTAGCATGTAAAACAATACATCATATTCTTTTATCGTGAAAATAGCCACTGCATGATTTGGCGCGAGTACGCGAGACGACAGCGACCGGCCATTTGCACCAATCAGAGAGCGCCATTCGATTCATGTGACGACGAGTTGAGTTGATCACATCTCGATTCGACGAGTTGATTATATTTAAAATAATAAATGACGGTCAATGAATAAGTCCAAGAGCGAGCGTAGCGAGCTCGGGAGCTTAGGGCACCCCGACACGGACAGGTTAGGTTCGAAGGAGATGACGGGAGCTGAAGTGAGCGAGCAAAGCGAGCGAACTCAGCTCCCGTCATCTCCTTCGTGTTAGGTTACTTTAAACCCTGCATACAGAAATAGGAGCCCCGCGCAGCGGGGCTCCGTCGACTCTGTCGCATAAATACTAATCCAACTTGCACCTATTCTATATTAAAACCAAAAAATATAGTCTTTTATTTTGTCTCTCCTCAATAGCTTCTGGTAATATTAGTGGCCAATATACTATTTGATGAAATGTTTTTGCAATTTTTTTACGATCAATTAATATGGGATGAGTTACATTTTAAACGTACTGAGTTAAAAAATTAGAAGCTAAATAAATATATTTTTTGATGTCATTTAATAGTATTTTAGAAATTTACTGTTAGAATGCATGTTAAAAATTTTACACGTAAGTTACATTTTAAACGTACTGAGTTAAAAAATTAGAAGCTAAATAAATATATTTTTTGATGTCATTTAATAGTATTTTAGAAATTTACTGTTAGAATGCATGTTAAAAATTTTGATGCTAAAAAATAACCATCATGCTGAGTTGTATTTAGAGTGGTTTACATAGAAGATAACTAGTGGCTAACATAGTATTATTTAGATGCTCGTTAATTGTGGCTGACTTAGTAATTTAGAAGGCAACATACATTTTTGGGGGCGAATAATGATATTAAAAAGAAGCCTGTTTAATTAGCACCCATTTTAAAATCTGAATTTGAAACAACTACGAATGAAGGCAGAATGCATTTAATTTCGCGCGTTGTTTATTTTTCATCAACTTTTTTTTTAATTAGGCGCGCTCGTAGTTTTTCAGCCAGACACTTCAATACATTGTTCCCGCATGGTTTGTGATTCACCTCTTTGCTGATTGGAACATTTACTAACAATATCTACTTTCCAAATTCAAATCAATTTTGGTCCATAAGGGATTAATGAGCTATTTTGGACCCTGTTTATGAGGAATAAACTAGCTCTTTTTGAATAGATGTGATAGAATAGTTATTTGTGTTACAAGGGGACAAAGTAATATTTTGTTCTTCCAGGGCGTTATTTTGAATTCAGAGCTAAGCGAAGAATTCTATAGTAGAATCACGAGCGTAGCGAGCGATTCTAACGTAGAATCCTGAGCTTAGCGAGGAATTCAATATACGCCGCCCGAGAGCAAAATATTTTGTCCCCGAGTGATACACACTATTTTTCATCACTACCGAAGAGAAAAATAATAAGCTACGAGTACCTACCTACGCGAAACTAGTATTTCCTCTATGGCGAAGCCTAGTGTGAAAAAATTCCGAGAAAAAATCAATTTAATGAAAGAACTACAGTTCTTTTAAAGCACATTGCCGCCTTAACTTAGAACCAGCCAGTAACTTTTTCAAACATATGCGTTCGACCTATCTGGTTAACTTCACATACTTATCAACAAAGAGTAAGTATAATACTAACTCCTTACTAACCAATCACAAAAATGAGTTTATCACCATAGAGAATTGAATGTTAGTTAGTGATATTTTTTTTACATTAGACCTTCACGCGAGCGCCTCCAACCCAACTACGCAAATCTGTCAGAAGCACGAAGCGGACCAATCAGAAAAGAGAAAACTCAAACTCCAACGGGCGCAAAATTGGATTTGGCTCCCGCTATCCTCTATAGACAATTGTCGTTTTTCGAATAGGTGTGATGAAATAGTTATTTGTGTTACAAGGGGACAAAGTAATATTTTGTTCTTCCAGGGCGTTATTTTGAATTCAGAGCTAAGCGAAGGATTCTATAGTAGAATCACGAGCGTAGCGAGGGATTCTAACGTAGAATCCTGAGCTTCGCGAGGAATTCAATATACGCCGCCCGAGAACAAAATATTTTGTCCCCGAGTGATACACATTATTTTTCACTATTTTTCATCACTACCTGAGAGAAAAATAAAACGCTACGAGTACCTACCTACTCGAAACTAGTATTTCCTCTATGGCGAAGCCTAGTGTGAAAAATTCCGAGAAAAAATAAATTTAAAGACAGAACTACCGTTTTTATTAAAGCACATTGTCGCCATAACGTAGAACCAGCCAGTAACTTATTCAAACATATGCGTTCGCCCTATTTGGTTAACTTTACATACTTATCAACAAAGATTAAGTATAATATTAACTCCTTACTAACCAATTACAAAAATTTGTTTATCATCATAGAGAATTGAATGTTAGTTAGTGATATTTTTTTTTACATTAGACCTTCACGCGGGCGCCTCCAACCCAACTACGCAAATCTACCAGAAGCACGAAGCGGACCAATCAGAAAAGAGAAAGCTCTAACTCCTACGGGCGCAAAATTGGATTTGGTCCCGCTATCCTCTATAGACAATTGTCATTTTTCGAATAGGTGTGATAAAAACTATATTTCTGTAAAACTCGTTTCGTACAACTGTACAGTTAGTTGTACACCAGTATTATTTAAACTATAATATTTAAAACAAAATTCTTGGGGGTCTATTTTCAGCAGTGGACGTCTTTCGGCTAAAATGATGCTGATGATGCTGAATAATTTTAAAGAGGTTTTTCTTATCTATCTATCTATAAATATAAAAGCGAAAGGTCACTCATTCACCTTTCACGAAATATCGAAAACCGCTTGACGTATAAAGATGAAATTTGGCAGGGAGGTCGTTTTTGTACTTAGTATATCAGTATATTTTTATGTTCGCTTAAGTCGACAAAATGTATGGAACAGTTAACTTATTTTTTTTAGTTTTAGTGCAAAATTTGATCTATGAGTACCCACTGAAATATTGCTAGCGGATTTAAAATCGCCCTGTATTGTTTGACAAAGATTAAATTATTCAAGCTTGATTAAAATAATGAGCGTTACGTTTGTTATTTTTCATTAGCAGTGATGTTTTACAATTTGTCAATCAATGTATCTGCCCAATTTTCCCAACTGGGTTAGGATCAGCTTCCAATCAAACTGGATACAGCTGAATACAAATATATTTAAACTCCGACGGAAAAAGAGGGGAGTTATAAGTTTGACGTGTGTACCTGTGTGTGTGTGTATATGTGTATATATATCTGTGGCATCATAGCTCCTAAACGGATGGACCGATATTGATTTAGTATTTGTTTGCAAGGTGACATTATCGGGAGAGTTCTTAGCTATGTTTGGTGAAAATCGGTTCCGCCGTTCAAAAGTTATGGGCTGTTTACTGTTTGAATCGGGGTATTTTCGCAAAATATCTTGTCGTAATTACGTGTTTGATAGATTGTTGATCGAAGCGTCTACTACTAGATAAATTATGTAGTTTAAAAAGTATGAAATAAAAATTAAATTGTCGGGTGTTTTGGAAATTTTTACTTGTACATGAAGCGAATGTCTATCTGAGCTCCACAACTCAGTAAATGGGTACCATGATATCCTTTGACATCACTGATGTCAGATTTTCTGGATTGGCCCTACAATAATATGTCAATATTGACATAAATTTGTGGCTACTCATGGACGTCATTAATGTTAATAGTTCATTATCTGTGAGAGTGCGGGCGTTGAATTTCATTCAGCCCTTGATTGAGTCATTGTGTTCAAATAGCTTTTTCGCTTTTAACATTTACTAATAGAATAATACTAGCAACAATACGCAGAAAACATAATAGAATGGGATTAAGTTTTACAAGTAAACAAAACACAGTTCAAAGAATCTGTGTATTAACAACATAAACCACAGTGGTAACAACACAGCGAAAAAAAGTACTCGTTAATATTTTTAGCTCTAATAGCTAACTCGACAAAGGAACTGCGGCTGAAATAAATTCCCGCTATAAATTGAAGCTGGATTGTGCAGCTTGAAATGCTGCTTGTGAATAACTTCAATTGAAATAAGAATACGCAAAGGCGACTTTTCTTGCGATAAACGAGTTTCCTGACAATCGATATGTACAACCATTGGTGTACGAACTAGGCTTTATAGCAAATGGCTTTATATTTTTTTTTTTTTATTTGTGATGGGTTTGCTCTTGACTCTAGTCTAAGTCAGAGGTGACAGAGACAGAGTCGACGATGGAGTGAGTTTACCCAGAAGAAAAAAATTACTTGTTTTGTTTGTGACAGACTTTGTTATCAGATCAGGAAATAATTTCAGAACTGAAAAACAAGTTTAAGTCCTTATAATATTTGTTTAAATTTATTTAAAACACAAATACGAATCCCATTTCATCGTAACTGCATTTATAAAATGAACAGGACTTATAGCCACCAACACATCCTCTCGAAAGAATGCACGTAATCAGGCATATAAACGCCAACGATCCTTACCTCGCAAATGGAGCTTGAAAAGCAATTACGTAAATGTAATTACCAAATATCAGCTCATTACTAAAGACCCAATTAGTTTCACTTGCCTGTCAGGAACGTTATGTCACGTGTTGTTTTCGGTGAAAATGGCTAGTGGAGGTACTATTAAAACATAACTACAAAACAGTACAAAAAACTATATGAAAGCAAAACTTAATAAAAAAAACACACAAAATATAAATAGCATTGAAAACTTGCAAAATGGCGCTGACATAATACTTTAAAAAACTTATTACTATACTAGCTTATTCCCATGTCTTCACTCCCGTGTCCCATCCTAGAGGAATTGTACAGCTTATGGGAAGTAGCCTAATGAGACTCAGTAACAAGATTATTCGTAATTGAATTAGTAGATTCATATAGAGATATATCTAAATTAGACAGTTAAGTAAACGTTATAGCGAATACAATCCAATTAATGCCACTTACCCGTCAGTAGCGGTATGTGTTCGTTTCGACGAAATATGGCTAGTTGAGGCACTATGAAAACAAAACTTTATAAATTGACATAGAAAAGTCAATTATTGACATAATATACACAGTAATAAGTAAAAATGGCATCCTGTTCAGTGCAGGGAAGAGACATTAACATACTGAAAGTTCCTACAAAACGTTACACAAAGGAACATCACATCAGTTGACGTGTAACATATCGCAGATGATTTACATGCAGCCACCTAATAACGTGGGAGAGACTTCATTTATCATTCACACAATACTTCACAAGTCCCCACTGCCGACGCTATGTTGGTCTTTTGTGTTTACAAGTAGGTACTGTGAAAACTGGAAGGGTTTTTCTCACTTATAACCGAGTTCAAAAAAGGACATAAGAATTTATTTTGGTAGGAATAATCATTATTTTATCTACTAGATCTATTTGTCTAATACCTAGGAATAATTTTACCCCTATATAAAAAGTAATTGCCTCAAATAAACTCAATCAAATTGACAGGTATAGCTTAATATTTACTGACATCCATCATGGATTTTTTCCGTTTTCATGGCAGCAACGTAAGTGGCGGCAAGATTTCTGAAGCATTATCAAACCGACTCTCCATTACGTATTACTTAATCAACCCTCCACCCGTCGTTGCGCTAAAACTGCGACGCGTACAGTCGCGTTGGGTCTTCTGAGACCCCAAGAATAGATATTTATTAAAATACATTATAATCTATATTTTATGTATTTGTAGCTGCATCAACGCCGCCACCTAAGAACTATCTGTAAATAATCTTGCATCGCGCAAGCCGAAAACTTCGGCGCGATTTGATCGTTCAACCGTTGGGCTATTGCTCGAACCAGATATAACACGTCTGGTCAATGGATCCTCCCTTTTCAATGGAGGTTGGCGGGACGCCCTGTTCCGCATCCCTCCAAATATTATTTCGATGGATTCTATTTGGGTAGCTATTCTTTAAGGAAGATATTGCAAATAAGTAATTTATTTATACTATCTTAAAATTAACACAGATAAAAAAAAAAAAAAAATACTTTTCAACTTAAAAATCACTTTATAATAGAAAAAAGGCCTTGATTAAATGATTATTTGAAATAAATAAACACTAAAGATTAAATTAAAGATACAAATCAGCAAAAATAAAACAAAAAGGACATGTACTTTCATTATTTATAAATGACTTATTTGACGGAATTGGTGCTATAACAAAACCGTCTCAGACTCTACAGCTAAAAACAATCACCAATTTACCTGATTATGGGACCAAACTGAAAACAACCGTGTTATTTATTCTGGTATTTTCTTTTATTTTACGGCATGTAATTAGTGTTTTGAAGGTGTACTTGCTTCGCATCTTTCGGGTAAAATTATAGCGTGGAATTACCCAAGCAGCATTATGATAATTGTAAGCATTATTGTATCAGTATTTATAAGATTACGCAAGGTTTTGTTTACGTAGGCTCTTGGGGGTTGCGGTTCCAAGGAGGTAGGCGTTTCAATTTTTTTTGTTTTAGAAAATATCGATATTTTCGTGGTTCTATTTAAACCTGACCCATCCCTAGTGGGGCGTATTAATAATAATCTTTATTATGATTCACACATGATTCATGATACACAAAAGCAAAAGTACAAAAATAACATAAGATGTCTACATAAATCTACACAGATCAAGTAACACTGTCTCCTAAACTAGGTAGTCCTGTATCTTAGGAGACAATTAATTAAGTAGACTTTGTATATGAGTATGTAATGTCTATAAACTTATTTATACCTACTATGTCTGTCCTTACATAAATATTATATTATAGAATCGATGCGACAACCCTCTTGTATAAAAATTACAGAGAATTAAAAGAACAAAACAAATGAAAATGTGATTCTTATTCTTACTTTATTGCACACAAAACATAAATAAAGAAACAAATACAATGTTCAAAGGCAAGCTTAACCCATAATTGGGTTCTCTAACAAAGAACCTCAGTTGTTTGAGGAAATTTGCTTATGAGGATAGTGCATCCATGCACACCAACATTAAAAGTTCAAAATCGTTTAATATTACATATTAAATAAACTTAATAGATACATGTACAACACCCAATGTTATACACATAATACATAACTAAAATCTTACATTTATAAATACACTAGCTGACCCGGCAAACTTTGTTCTGCCATAAAAACACCAAATATTCATCTACCCTACCTACCCTACCTACCCTACCTACCCTACCTATCCTACCCTACCCTACCTACATACCTACCCTACCCTACCCTACCTACCTTACCCTACCCTAAACGGGATAAAAATCCTATGTCCTTCTCCTGGTTCTTAGTTACCTCCCTACCAATTTTCAGCCAAATCGGTTTAGCCGTTCTTGAGTTATAAATAGTGTAACTAATACGACTTTTTTTTATATATATAGAAGATATTTATATGTCATGTTCATAGGAAATGCTCCTTTATTCTTCTCTTGAAACCTCCAACGAAACGCTATCCCGTATAGAGTGTGGCAGAGTATTCCAGAGGTGGACAGCACGAACAGTAAATGATCCACCGTAACGACTTGAGGAGTGGGGACGAAATCGACGGAGAAGAGATGATAAGCAACGCCAAAGTTTTCCTCTCGGAACAAGATACTCAAGGCACTCTTGAAGATACGAAGGAGGGTTAGGATTGTGAAGAACAGAAAAAAGTAAAGAAAGAGTGTGGATATCACGGCGCTGTCGAATAGGCAGCCACTTCAACCGCCTTCGAAATGCCAACACATGGCATGACACAGGACAATATGTGATGTCACATATTTGTGCTGTCCCACCCAGAGCCAACGCTTTTCATCATTATGGGCAATGAGACGATTATTTTAATTGAAATTGTTTTTGTGTTTAATTAAAATTGTAATATTCTTACTTCTAAGATAATCTCGAATGTCAGCTGAAAGACGCCAACAATTCCATTCGTAATTAGAGACTAAAGTTTTTGTAGGCAAAACTTTCCTAACTGACTATTATTCATAAATTTCATTGAAACAGTAATTTTTGGTAGACACTGGATAGTTCAGTGAATAACTTGAATAATTAAACTTATTTCTGTGAAAACTACTTTGAAACTAAATAATAAAATAAGAGATTTCTAAATTTACTTTGCTTGAATTTAAAATTAACTGTACTTTTCTTGGTCGTATCGATAATTCTACAATTATACACGTTTTGACCAGAATTCAGCCACGTCAACAGCGTTTTCAATTGCCTCACAAAGGCGTTCAGGGTACAGCAGCATTGCGTAAGTGAATTCGGCAAGGCAAAATCAATCAATCAATCTTTTATTCAACACGTCTGTGACAAAACTTACGGTAATAAAAAATATAACATATATAGTATTTATTCCAAATAAGTTAAATTTCGCTAAGGGAGCTTTCTGATGGCACGGCGTCATTCAAATTACGTCGATAGGCGATATTTATTTATAAAACTTTATGCACAAGCACAAAGGCGGACTTAATGCCTTAAGCATTTTCTACCAGTCGATCTTAGGGTGGTGCAGAGATAAAATATGGCAGGTGCAACTTAATGGAAAAGCAAGTAGAGAAAAGAAATATAAATAAAACAATTTAATATATTTAATAAAATAATTTAATTTTTTATTTAGTTAACGCTTACGTATTTTCAAGAGCAGAAAATTTCAAGAGCAAATCGGTCGAATTGCATCGCATTACGTCTATTTTCGCTTAGTAAAAATCGCTTAACAGTGTAATATAAATCCAATCGTGGCGGGCCATCAAGAAGGTCGCCAAATCTGATGTACTTGGTGGAAGTTATATTTGTTTAATCTGAGGTTTGATACCACAAACATTATTCTGCTTCTGAGGCAGTCGCTTAAAAAGTAACATCGGAGCGATGTCCTCATCCTAATTGATATCAATCAGCACTTACTTTACAATAAAGTGATTTGCCACTATCGAAATAAGTAGCCTTCATCGTATAACTGTATCTATTTTGCAACTGCAAATACCAAACGAAATGTTTAAAGTATGTTGTAGATAGCAGTACACAAATAAAATAAAACCGAAGCAAAGTCAAGCCTTTTTCAGCGTTTCCTACTACTTTTCCTTTTTACTACTTTTGAATTGAATACTTTGTGTTTAAGTTTAGAGTTCAAAGTAAACAGAAAGTAGCAATTTATAGTGAAGGGCCGATTTAAACGTTGGTACATTAAATGCCGATGGAAAAGTTAAAGTTAATTTAGAAAAAAGTAGGTACCTACCCCATTAATACAATATTAAATTAAATACAATATTAAAAATAAAATGTATAAATTTAAAATTTGTAAAATTATTGAATCATTTATCAAACGGTACCGGTAATTATTCACATAGGTACCTAATACACAAAGCAAAAGATGCAAATTACCCTGAATCGCCAAAATATTTAGCAGAGTTTTTGACTGTAGCGAAATTCAGCATGTGATAAAGTCTATAAACTACCTAAAGTATATTATTTAGTCTATCACCAATCATATAAGTAGGTTTGTATTTTACCCTACTACGGCGAAGCTAAAAGAAGAGTTATGATTTTGTATTGTTACACTTATCGCTGCAAGGGTGCACCGGCATCGACCGTATTGTTAGCCATGCTCGATCAAGCATGATATCTCACCTACACGCATAGATTATACTTCTGCACCCCAATTACGTAACAAAAACACACATAGACACACACACACGTCACAGAAACACACATAGTCAACAATTAAATCATATAAGCTTCTGCACTGCGTGTTACAGATTCAATCACAGTAAGGAATACCTTTGTAGGTTTATACATAGGAGGTAGGTTTGAACGGATCTACAAATAATAGGTATTCAAAATCAAAATCATTTATTTTTATTTTACATAGGCCTACATGGGCACTTATAAAACGTCGACAAAAGGCGCACGGTTCGGGTTGGTCGTTTCCTATGGAGAAGAACCGGCAAGAATCTCCATGGTTACTCTTTTAAAAATATGGTTTGTTTTTACAATATTTCCATGTTACAGCATTACTTAAATATGGGAGGACAACGTAGGCTCGACAATAAAACTTTAGAAACTAAAAATAAAAAGTAAAACGAGATATAAAGTTATCAAATGTTATCAAGCATCTAGGAAACTAGAAGGCCTACAATGTTCACACATTTACAAAACAATCGGTAAAAGCATCTAAGATACAAAGGTAAAAAAAAAAAGAACTATTATTCTATATCTCTCTAACTATTATTATTAACTGTGAGTGTGCGTGAAAGCTTCGTTTTTCTTGTTTTAATTTTTTACGCGTCACATAGACGTATCTTGGCATACACACACACACACATTTCATCTTTATTTTCGTAAACGCAATCTGTATTGCGAGAGAGAGGTACAGGAGATATTCCTATAAAACCACATTCAGAACATGTAAAACATACAGTATAGTTACAAATACCGTAGTCGGTGAATAAGGTAAGAAACAGAGTAACCTTTGGGTAAGAATCCTTATAAATTTACTAACCTCACGAAAGTACCGTCCACAACTTATTGTTTTTCACACACAGCTTTTTAACACATGTTCCAAAGACTAGTAGTACAGAGCTCACTGTTCTAAGGAAGCAATAAATCCTGACCAACTTCCACGCTGTAGTTTAAGTGATTCTATTTGCTTTCTCACACGTTTTCCAACGATTTATTTTTAACATGTGTTACGTTTTTAAAAAGATACCTACTTGGGATTTTGGACCAATATTTGATTAATGTTCGGTAATCAGTTACATAATATTCACCGTAAAATTTTAGTCGTTTCAATCCCGTGGAGGGTCGATCGGGTACATGAAATATATCGATTTGTAAAGATGTTCATAATAATTTTCAAAGTGGCTTCGTTCCCGTGGATCATCTTACAGGAACTACCCATTTTCAACCAACTTCAAAAAGGAGGACGTTCTCAATTCGACTATTATTTTTTAATGTTTGTTACGTGATTACGTCGCCAATTATGAACCAATTTTGATGATTCTTTTTTTATTTGAAAGATAGTGCTTTTCTACTCATGTGACCCCATTTAAAGTTTTAATTTTATTGAAGTCTGTTTTATTATTATGTTAAATAATTTTATGCAGGATAAAAACAAGCGGATGTCACTAAGCAACAGTGTTGCTTTCTGTGGGTGATTAGATAAGTATCTTCAGAAATTACCTTTTACAGGTATATAAACAAGCACTTCTTCCTTTTTATGACATGATATTTGATTAAAATTAGGTAGGTGCTACCACAGTTTGTATCCACTATAGCATTATACAATTAAAAACTGGTACAAAATATCTACTATGTACATTCGTCTGTACGTAAGTGAAGTATTAAATAAATAAATCAGAAATCCTATTCCCATATAGAATCTACATAGGTGTAAGGGTTAATAACGTCAACGGCGTATCTACCGTGAGATTAAAATAATGCACTGTATAATGTTTTGAATTTGAAACATCATGGTTTATTTTAATTTTATATTTAACCTTATTTTTTATGCGTACATCACCTTGAATATCAGTGATTCGGTCCTCGGGAATTGTGCCGTCGCACAGCAAGAAATCTGTAGCTCTGTCTAACATCTACCAACTTACAACTACACCACACGATGGAAAGCGTATGATTTCTGTACAGATTTCGATAAATCTATAGTCATTAACACTTTCAAGAGACGGGGATGGAAGCAAGTGATGCCAAAAGAAGACTGGAACGTCTACTGGTCTAACACAGTGAACAATAGAACTATATTCAGCATAGACAGTGGCCTACGACTTGGAGACAATCAACTGATTAACCATTTCCCAAATCACTACGAACTAGTAAGTAAAGATTTCCTCGTAAAAACATTAATAAACACAGAAAAGAATTGGAAAAAGATTGTAATTCCCTTGCGGAAAAAACTGAAGTGAAACTCTCGAGTGGGCAAGTCATCACTCGCTATTTGTATTTAGATTTCATTCCCGTAACGTTCGTGCTACATTCTGACTACAGCATGTTTGTTGAAGAGTACCGAAAATATCCTCAAACAATCTGGATTTTGAAGCCTTGCGGCAAATCCCAAGGCATGGGTATTTTCCTTATAAACAAACTGTCGAAACTGAAAAAATGGTCCCGAGAATCTAAGAAATACTTACAGCATCATCTCACGAGTAAATATACTTATGTCATATCTCGTTATATAGATAATCCGCTTCTTATCGGAGGGAAAAAAGCCATTTAAGGATTTACGTCTTCGTTACGTCGTTCCGCCCTTTAAAAGCTTACATGTTTCGGAATGGATTTTGTAGATTTTGCACAATGAAATACGACACGAGCGTCGCTGAGCTCGATAACATGTATGTGCACCTGACGAAAGTCAGTGTACGGTTACGACATAATCATAGATGATATCTTAAAGCCGTGGCTTATAGAGGTGAACGCCTCCCCATCGATGACGGCCACGACGGTTAACGACAGGATACTCAAGTACAAGCTCCTGGATAATCTTTTATCGGTAGTTCTGCCTCCAGGCGGCATCCCCGACTCACGCTGGAACAAAACGCCTACCACTGAGGCTTTAGGAGATTTTCAAATTCTCATCGACGAAGACTCTATGTATAAGAGGGAGATGGATCAACGGGAAAGACTTGCCCGCAAATATAAATATAATTCATACACTGTATTATCTTTGTGTTATAGGTATTCTAATTGGATTGTAAATTAAATATAACATTTCAAATTGGTTTGATTTTTTTATTTGAGTACTAATAAAACAAATAAAAAAATGGTTCTATGTTCTGACACGATGGTACTTGTTATAGCGCGAATTGGAGTCTTCCTTTTCTATGAGTTCTTCATCAATGAGCCGTTCGAAATTACCAAGCGCTTCAGCGGAGGGGATCTTGTTCCACCTCGCGTCAGGAATGCCATCAGGCGGTACAACCACAGACACAATATTATCTATTAATTTGAATTTCAATATTCTATCACTATGAGTCGTTGATTGTAGAGACGGTGACGCATTCACCTCTACAAGCCAAGGCTTGAGAGTGTTGTCTATTATAATATCGTATCCGTAACATTCAAAGGAGTGGCGATCATTAGCCATAACAGGTGCCACAGCTTTCAAAGAGTGAACAATAAGCCACTGCATTTTTGCAAACAATCTATTGGTTACAGAGCGCCCCCTCGTACCTTCCAAATACAAGCGGAAATTCTGGATACTCATTTTTCCACCGTGCATACTATTGTAATCACCGCCGTGCTTCTGCACGCTGACGTTAGTCAGATGCACATACATATTATCGAGTTCAGCAACGCTCCTATCATATTTCACTGTACAGAATCTACAGAAGCCATGCTGAAATAAATACGCTTTCAGAGGACGGAATGACGTCACTAGTACATATAGTCGCAGGTCGAATTTCTTTCCGCCAATAAGAAGCGGGTTTTCGATGTAACGCGATATCACGTAACATTCTTTACTGGTCAGTTGGGCATGAAATGGAGAATTCGCTTCGCGGGACCATTTCTTAAGTTTCGATAGTCTATTTATAAGAAATATTCCTGCCCCCTGTGACTTGCCGCATGGTTTCATAATCCATGTGCTCTAAGGGGACTTTCTGTATTCTTCAACAAACATGTTGTAGTCGGCAGGCAGTACGTACGTCACCGGTATAAAATCTAAGTGTACATAGCGATAAATCACTTGTCCGTTAGGTAAGGTTACTTCTGTTTTTTCAGCCAAAGGATTACCCTCTCTCTCTAGCTCCTTTCTATACCTCTTGATGTTTTTTACTAATAAATCTTTACGTGACAGTTCGTAATGGTTTGGAAAGTGATTTATCAATTGGTTGTCGTTCATTCGGTAGCCGCTCTCCGTGCTGAAAATGTTTCGGCAATTTGCTGTGCAGGACCAGTAGAAGTTCCAATCCTCGTCAGTCCCGACTTGCGTCCATCCGCGACGCGCAAAGTTGCTCATTATAACGGACTTCTCCAAGTCGGTACAATAAGTCACTTTAGATTTTTCTACAATTGGTGGTGTCATTTTTCTACAATTGGTGGTGTCATTTTTCCGTAAACTGCAGTAGATACTTTTTTCCCTTCTGACATTACTGTTTTTTTTGATTATAAATTAAAGATATTAGTACAACTGTAAAAATATAGTCACAACAAAAATAAAATAAAATAAAATTTCCGGCAAAGGTTTGTCACCTGTGTATGTCACTGTCAATTTTGCTTTTAATTTTTTTTACGTAGCTTTTACTAGCACGTACATATAGTTAAAAAGAGTATGTACATAGGACATACTGTTTTGTGGTTGGGGGATAATCTAATGCAAAGTGGGCCATGCTTTACAACAAATGAAAAAAATATCAAAATAGATTGATGAGCAGTCAATCAAATATTTTTGTAGTGAGCTCGCGCGGTGCTCCCCTCACGACGAGGCAAAAAGAATAAAAGCCAGCATCCAATTTTAGAGGCGACTTCAATTACCCAAAAGAAATCTCTCTCAATATTTTCTCTTCTTTTTATTGTTTGTATCATTTTCTAAACCATGCCGTGATAATCTACCTTTTCATCTCCTAGGTGTGAACTTTTTGTTACGTTACAAGGATAGCGGAATTATTTATGTTTGGGGGAACTAAAACTGAAGGTTGTGTATATTTGGTACACATGATTTATTATTTAGATCCTATCTGAATCCAGAGTTGACGGTACGAAAATACCTGAATTTCTCCTTTTGCAGAATAAGCTTGGGTAAACAAAGGGAAACAGCGATATAGACCATATCGCTGTATTCTATTGTTAACGTCCTATTTGTTTATCTTGTTCTGAAATATTTTGCCGTGATAGGCCCCTGATTGGGATATTGAGCGGCTATTCGATAGCGCTACGCAATATGCAAAGTTTTGACCTGAGCGTAAACCAATGTTTTAGCTGGCAACGTACGGGCAAGGCAAATATAAAAAAAATATTTGACAAGCTTTTTAGGGTGCCGAAGTCAACAAGGAACCCTTATAGTTTCGCTCTGTCCGTCTGTCCGTGCGCAGCTTAGCTCAGAGAATCTATGTACTAGAAAGCTATAATTTGGCATGGATATACATATTAATAATTCCGACAAAGTGGTAAAATAAAATAAGGAAAAATTTTTTTTTCCTTATTTGGCGAAATGGTTACTCTTGGCTATGTGTAAAAAATCAAGACAGTAATAAATATAACGAAATTCAAAGGAAAACTATCACAGATAATTAGGCTTTAAAAGTCTACGTGTAATAGTCGACCAACTTATAAAATGTACATGGCACAGATTTCTTTTTGTAAAAATGCCATTGAAAAATTACCTAAATAACATTGTTAGCTGTGTAAAACAGATAGTAAACAAATACTTATGAACCATGTAAAAATATACAAAAATAAAATCTAAACAACCTTTATAATAATGATTTCTAAATTAATAATGTTTAAGCTCGAATAACGCATTAGAGTGGCCGGACTCGTTAGCAGTACCGGTACGTAGTCCATGCGGTGCATGCGCGCGGGGGAGTCAATTTTGTGTTAGTGCAGAAGTATTTCATACGTTTTGTAATCTAAAGTCAAATTAGATTCGATTGTCAAGCAAATTACTTATTTTCTTTTGTCGATATCTATCTAGAAAGTCAATATTCGACCCGACTACATCACTAATTGAGTAACGTAAAACTTTCCAGAACGAAATAGTGAATACCGTAGATTAGAGGTGAATACATACGAAATTTTCCAAATGCCGTAGAATAAACAAGGAGCATGCGTGCAAGGATCCAGGAAAGAACCATACCATTCCCCGTGGCTCTAACGCGCGCTCGTATCGGCTCCTTTCGCAATTCGCACCAGCGGTGGTACTCAAATAGATAATACTTTTCTAACTTCAGTTGCGAAGTTTGATTTTATAACTTCTTCTTCAGTTACCAGTTAGTCCTTCTTTAGTTTAATTCAAGAGTGAATAGGTTACTTTTAGGCAAGCGTGCTTTACCGTAGACCACATCATCGCTTACCATCAGGCGAGATAGTGGTCAAACGCGAGCATATAGATTAAAAAAAACATCATCCTATGTGGGCCCGTTTTTAGACGTTGTGTGCCGCTGAAACCGTTTTAATGTCCACGTAACAACAACAAAACCCTCTTCTTAGTCCGCATTATTATGCAACTTCGAAACTCTATTACTGCGCGTAGCCCGACACGCACTTGGCCGGTTTTTATTTTATATGTTTACTCGTTTGAATACCTTTCTAAATTCTATACGGTGTGAAATACATAGATCAAGATTTATTTGAGAATTACTGAGTTCTAAAACTCTTCAGAAAAAGGACACCTTTGTTGACATGTTAGTAGGTCATACAACTATGTCCTTTTTTTATGGCTTTGTCTTTCACAAGTGTTTTTCATAACTCATGTTTGGAAATAGTTACAGAAATGGTGAGCTACCTTTGGGTCGACAAACGCTCTGTATTCAAATACCTATCATCCATCATGGCAGCCTGCCGATACTCAATCTCTGCTCATGCCGCAATGGAGCAAATTTGATGATGCTTTTTTATTTCTTTGTTATGTTTTCCACCAAAATATGAAAAGGGAAACATAAGAAATGTGTCAAGAATCGCAGCTATGGGGATTGTTATATTTTACTTGTATGCTTGTATAGTTTAGGAAAATATCTAATACATATATGTACTAAATATTCTCCTAAACTATATAAAGGTGTAACAATGTAATATACTTTGTATATACTAAGTATATTACATTGTTACACCTTTTCTAAAGCATAATAAATATACACACGGAACTATAGGAACTATAGAAGTAAGTATAATTATATTTTATATCTAAATGGTACTTATAATAAACTTTTTAACATTTTGTGTATATTGGTACCATACTAATATTTATTCAGAAAATATAATGTAAAGATTTCGTGTTATTGTTGGATATTATTGTTATCTAAATAGGAAATGAAAACAGGTGGGATCGAGTTCAAAGCAAAGTTTAGAACTTCTTAGATCCGAACTAAGCTTATCGTAAGCAATACTATAATAGAACATTGTCGATACTTTGTAATGGATACTTTCTGTTAAGAACAGGATCAATCATCAACCTGCATACCTAAAATATTATTACCCTTCTTCTAAGGCAGTCGGATAAAAAAGTTAAGATGCCATAACATCACCATACTAGAACTATTCAAACAAAAAAAAACAATTGCCTTCGTTCCATTTTCAAATTATCTCGTATTCTCGTGGCGTGGCTATTATTTTTCTCACTTGCCACCTTGTCCCCATGTCACACGAACGCAATCAAAAGATCAGCATCAGAGGGCCTGACAGTTCTGTAACGAAGGAGAACCTCCTTATAAATCTTCCTTATGTAAATGTTCAGCCAATTTTGTATATTTGTATTCACATTCAGTTTTTATAAAACTACTGGGAGACATGAAAATGTGTGAATTTGTTTCGCGTATCGTGTGGAGTTTTTTAATTTTTTTTGTTGCCTTTTAACATAGTAATAACGTTGTTGATTTCCGTGGAATTTTATATAAACTGTCAGAGTAAGGTTACTGCATGGAATTACTAAGTACTTAGGTGTATTTTTAAGTTTTATGCGCGATAATAGAGATAAACTGACCTTGCGGCTATTACCTGCCCGTTTTTATAATAATATGTGTTTTATTCTAAACCTTATTTTAATTATTCCTTTTATAGTGCGATTCAGCAAAAATTTAATTATGATGGACACCTATTTAATGTACTTCGAAGCCCGACTTCGTAAACAAAATGGACTTGGAAACTGTCTTCAAATGCCAATTTAAGTTTGAAGTGCTTCCTAAATGTTACTAAACTTTGATGGAAAAAAAACATCTCAATAGTCCCCTACTGTGACGACCCCTACTGTTTAAAAGTATTTTTATATAAATTTAGCAAGGATTTATTTTCAAACCTTTATTACTTTCCAAGTCTTGTTTAACACTGATTTTTCGTTCTAATCTTTAGGTAAGTGAGGATAAACCTGTCTTACAACTAAAACCAAGACTAAAATAAAATCGACGGCGATAAACTGGCAACTCAAATTAACCCACTATGTAGGTACTTGTTTTAAGAAACCCATTTTTTTGTAAGTATAGACATAACATCACACCCATGTGGACTTCTGTCTAACCCTTCGGGGAGTCCCGAAGGTTTAGACAGAAGTCCACCTATAGTATCTAGGTACGCCCGCGTTTCACCAGTTTTGTTAAGTTCTGTGTAATAGGTCCTTTTTCCATCAATCGGGCATCAATCCAGTCTTCGAGCTGCTCTTGAGAAATTTCTGATGAAAAACTCAATAACTCTTTGCCCGACCCGGGCATCAACTCCAGGACATCATGTTCAGTAGTACCTTGCGACCACCAGACTAACGAGTTAATACTAACTACATAGTAGTTAGATGTGTGGAATATATTAAGAAAATGCTTCCTAGAAATGTTCCAGTGAAAAACTTCGTTAGTCTTACAAATAAAATAATAAACTCAAACATAATTACAACGCATAAAGAATCTGAACCTCATGAAATACCTACGTTAATGAACCAAACAAAATTCTATTCAGTTTTCTCCCAGGTAAGCTTTCATGTCTCATTCATTACGAAGTCTACAAAAAGTCTCGTATAATTTCAGATCCTTGAACTTAGTGAAATAATAAATACATTTCCACCTTTTTCTTCTTACATTTAGAGTTCCGTACCAAAGTGGTTAAAGTAAAAAATATGGTGAGAGATTGTCTATCTATCTGATAGAGCTGATTATTTTAGGAACAGCTGATGCTAACAGCTGGAAATAAAGAATAGTTATTTATTAAGAAATAATGCTTGTCCACTCACATTAAAAATAATAAACCACCAACCCCGCCTTTCGCAAAGCGAGAAATATTAACTGAATAATAATTCGATGGAGGTTCATGTTAGTACAAATAAATTACAGGGCAAATAGATCGATGTATCCAACTAGTACAGTTGTTTAGTATATAATCAGCAAAACTTAACAACCTTAATTTTGCTGTCACGAAAAATATTGTTTTATTTTAAAGTATAAATACACTACTCTTATCAAGATTCGAATACCCTCGGTGGCCGAGTCCGACTCGGTCTTTGCCGGGTATGTTTTTTTATTTTTTTCTAAAGATGGAGTGGGCTGAAAGTCTTTACAAATTGGGGCAACGCCTAAAGCCTGTGCTACACGGTCGCCAACCAAGCCAAAAACCAAGGTCACCTTGGTCGGAAGCGGCCGTTCCCGACCGTGTAGACAGTGGTTGCCAACCAAATTTAGCATGACCTTCCAACGCCCTTGGTCGGCGTGCGTGCGTTGCCAACGAGTTGGTCGGCGAGTTGTTTGATGCCGTGTAGACGCTTGTTGACAACCACGTGTATGACAGTCGCGCTTCTGCAGGCGGTGAGCGCAGACGCACGCGCAAAAAATGGCTCAACAGAGCGAGCGCAATGTAATAACGGAACTTATCGATATAAACAGATACCTGTCCTGTCTTTGGGATTAGACATCAGAGTCATGTATAGACGCAACTGAAAAAAAAAATGCATAGGATATTTTTTTTAAAGTATATTCTTTTACTTTAAATGTACCTATATTAAATATACTAGCTTCTGCCAGCGGCTCCGCCCGCGTGAAAGTGTTTTCTTATCCCAAGGGAGCATTATACCGGGATGAAGAGATGCATACGTGCTATTCCAGATTATAATCTATCTCTGTGGCAAAATTCATCCTGATCCGCTCAACAATTTTAGCTTGATTGAGCAACAAACATACATACATCCATCCAAACTTTCGCATTTATAATATTAGTAAGATTAGAGTTTAGTTTTTAAAGTTTATTAGTATATTCTTTTTGAAGTTTTGATAGGCAAGGCGCCATGACGTCGTTGTAATGAATGTACGGTACGAGCGTAAATACGTCCTCTCTGCGCGCTTGTCGCAGACCGTGTAGCCGGCATCGCCCGACGCGCTTCCGACCAAGGTGACCTTGGTTTTTGTCGCGGTCGGCGACCGTGTAGCACAGGCTTAATGGATCGTGGAAACAGTCGCGGGTCCTCATGATTGCGAAACAGCGGATGGAGTGTTGTTTCATTCGCTTGTCTGCACTTTCACCCATGCAAATAAAAGGCACGAGACGCGTTTTTATGTTTAACGTATATTTTTTATTAAGTTATACTTTTTCCCTTTATGTAATGTGACGTTCTGACAGTCTGTTTGCTTCTTCCAGATTCATGCACCGATACATACATGGTTACGCATTATTTTGTGTTTTATTTTTCAAATGAATGCTTTGTTTCAATCAAAATTGTGTTTTTTAATTGCTTGCTATACTGCTGTAGCTTAATCCACTAATTCCCCCTTTGTGTTGATTGCAATGCAAATTATAGATTTATACGTGATACAACGGAGTTGAATGACTTTATTTGTACGGCTTTATCGAGTCAGTTTTTGTTCTTAGGACGTCTTCGATAGGACGGATCAGGGCAGCAGTCATGATATTTTTAGAAATGGAGTCTTTGACCATGAAAATAAAAATAAAAACAAATAAATAGAAAGTATAAGTTGAGGAACGATTTAGCTTTTTTAAGTTTTATAAATATTAGTTAGTTAATATTAGTTTTATTACACTCAGAAAATTATACAATTCTAATTATGAAAATCGAGATCATTAGATGGATACAAATTACCAATCTAACAAAATCCCCGCCGTCGAAAATCAAAACATTAACGCAACACAAATGAAGATACCAATTAATTGAGTCATGTAAATATTATATTACATACCCAAAGGCCAAAGCGATCTCGACAGGCAAACATTGGCAAACTTTGAGCGATCCCAATTAGCGGTGCGACTCGATACCGAATCGTATCGATTAAAATATTGTTCATTTACCAATCGAGTCCCTGCGGAAATAGATATCTACTACTCAATAATTGACACCCTTCAAATACTACGTTTTGGTTTATTTTTACGTCCCCTAATTGGTTTACGCGTATTGATTTCAGCCTATCTCCAATCGGATTTTCGGTTATTCTGAAATCTGAATTGTAATTTTATACCTCTATTGTGTCAAAATAATTTATTATTTGAGTGGCCCTGTAGATACAGGCATATTTATACAGATGTATAGGAAGCTATTGAGGAAAGCGAGACAATCTCCACGTATAACCGTTGTCAGATAATTAAACTTGTTAGAATAAATGTCTATTAATTTCATGTAAGATTGTTAAATAAGGCTAGATTTATTTTATCTGAATAAGAATCCACCTATTTGAAATATGCAGGAGCCTGATTTTTGCAACTTTTTGGTCCTAAAATAACTCCATTTGTCTCTTTAAAATATGTCAATGGAACCTACACACATAATGTGGGGCATCTAAGTAGCACCATACAGTCAAAAGCTTTTACGATGCTCTAAAAGAACAAGAAATCTGTCATCACTTTTACATTTCTACCATGGACTTATTATAACTATATACATCAGGACTGAGCACTCCAAAAATCATATCATACAAAACTGAACCATATATGCTGCACCTTAGGTTTACTTTTGTTAGGTAATCTTAACCGAGGCAAAACGAGCCGAGAGAGATAGCTCGAAGAGAGTCGTTTGTCCCTTTTTCTCACTTGCCAATAGATAAAAATGTTAAAGATGGTAGAAACATGGGTATGCAATATTTCACCAACTACAAGTACATTTAGTAACATATAAATATTTATAGCTATACGAAATTTTATTTATAGTTTTACAATCTGTACATAAAGTAAGTAATTTTATTTAAATAAAATAATCTTAATAATATGATTGTTTGGTAGGTATCATAAAATTACTCTGGTATCACTGAAATCTGACATCTGGTAGTGTCATGGCGACTTTTCTGTTATTTTTTGAAAACGCATAATGCATTTTAAGTTTTACTGAGCTACGTTGCTTTTTTATAGTGAAAATGGTGAAAAAGTGTTGTGTCAAGACATGTAAAAGTGAATCATACGGTGGTTGTGGCATTTCATTTCACCGGTAAGGAAAAACAAAGATTTTGTTTATTAACAATAACTAGTTTGACCATGCTCTAGACATTTTGTGGACAGAAGACATTTAAAGTTATAAACTAAAACTTTGTTCTAATTAAAACTATAAAATAAATGAAATAATTATTAAAACTTTTAATATTATGAGTATAATAAATACAGTTTGTACCTATGCGACTACATCGCATGATTGAAATAGCGTATATTTGTGTTGGTTACAGCTTTCCATCAAAAGAAGAAATGAAGCAAAAATGGTCGGATGTAATTCCATCAGCCTTGGCAGGAACCTCACGTCCCACATAGTATTACTTAAACACACCTTGATATCAAATAAAGTGTAAAATAACCATTTTAAAACGGTCTTTCATTGGTGTCCGCCACCTCTACCCATAAACCGCAATACAATATTTGTCACACACACTTAGTTTTATTTCCCTTTGCTTCATTTAAATACCCATACACCAGCTCTGTAGAGCAAACAGAAAAAAAACCGGCCAAATGCGTGTCGGACCACGCAAAATGAAGGTTTCCGTACTTATGATGAAATTATCCCAAGAACAAACCTATCATTGTAGTTGAAAAACATATTCTCCCATACATTCTAACTGCAAATGTATGTTTGTACGCACAATAATGGGAGTTTTACCTGGATGGATCCTACCTATAAGGGTTCCGTTTTGTCATTCGGACATGCGTAACCCTAACAAAAGCAATAGCGACATGGTCCCGGAATAAAATTCATGCACCTTAGCCTACTACAAATTATTTCAAAACGAACTTTCCCGTTTGTTAGAAGAATGTTTGGTCACCCTATTAGAAAGAGATGAACGCATCTGTACACATTATCTCTCTCTGCTCGCGTTTTTGGTGCGAGTGCTCAGTCCTGATATATTTATAATAAGTCCATGATTTCTACATTCAGTTTATATGTGGGAAGGTAAGTAAGTACCTAAGTATGCTTCATTTTAGCACCTCTCGCCTCAGTGCCGTAAAACAAAGACAAACCGGGTGCATATTCATGTATGTACATTATTGTATATGTAGCATTATTTTAGTATACGGGTTTTACGAAATGGCTTTTTTAGAACTTCACGTGGTCTGATCCGGGTAAGTGACTCACTCGTATGGTGGAATTGGATAGTTTAAATCGTTAACTATCTGAAGATAAATTAGTTTTTCTCGACTTGAAGCTATCAAGCTAGATGGCTAGCGTTCGAGTTTTATTGAAACTAATCTTATTTTTACAGAAAGACATATCATCAGTATTTTTTGTGATTTGGCATTTATATTTTATCTTTTGCAGCTCAATATACCTTTTCACGAAATTTTATTTTATGGGGTTGCTTTCAATTTTTTATATTGATAAACGTGGCCACCTACTGGGCTCAATAAGTTTGATCAAATGTACCATCGATACAAAAAAGAAGAAGAAGATATTGATAATTTAGAAGTCAGTCATTTAAGTAAGGCATAGATACCTTAAGACAAACAGCGAATCATAAACGTATTCCAATTTTATTGATGTGATGTACGGAAGAAAATAAATTAACCGAAACTCTCTGGTGTGTGCTGGGCAGCCTAACATATGATGGCCAATAATGGCGATAGTTCCATCTATCACATGAGGCATGACCTATTCAAGCATAACGTGAAACCGTCAAGTGTCGACCGTCGCTTCAGAATGATTGACGCTCAATTGAATATCTCTGCCAGCCGCGCAGAGATACTCAACATTTTGTATTCCCTTTTCAAGGCAGAATTTTAGGCAAAAAATTTTAAGGTCTCGCCAATTTGCTACCTTTTATCTTTATCGTCGTAAAGTCTAGAACTTATGCGTAACTGTAATAAGAACGCGCCCACAAAAGATTTTCATTAAGAAAATTCATCAACGCCAACGTAAACGTCGCCTCACAGTCACACCCGCACTCAACGTTTATGAAAACGCACGGAAGTGTAGTAAAAATAAAACTTCATGTCGCACCCGACGAGTTTTATGTATGAAATGAGGAATCATAATACAGTGTATAGTGAGTGAATAAGGCCTGGATCTTGACGGGTAACTCTGTTTGTAAAGTTATTACTGAACACCAACGAACAGACTCCGGAGTTCGCTCGGGTGAGCTATAAAAGCAATTTTTGCAGATAAATTCGTGCTGTGTTTGAAATTATATCGTGAATTTACTCAAGCCATGCTACTGGTATTGTTGTGGTGTATTTATAATATAAAGTCAAGAATTTTGATAAAATGAAAAAAATAAATGACGCACCTAACATTTTATCTAGCAACAATATATGACGCATCGAACTTTATATAGAGACAAAAGTAAATAACAAAGTTGAGTCTCTACAATTACAAACTTTCTCATATACTCCATGTGCCATATTACTAGCCTCACTGTAATTCTGATTGAAACTCTCGTGGATATTTACAGAAGCAACCATAGTATTCTGACGTGATGCAATAATAACATTACATTATTATACTACTGTTATGTCATTTGTAATATACCCCAAATACATAGACAAGTACTTAGTCAAACAAAGAAGAAACTAAACATAGACTGCAGTCACTTTTTTTAGTAAAATTAATACAATAGATTGCCACCACTCAATCCTACTTATTATACTTGAGAACGAGAGTTGTGTTACCGTTATAGAATACAATGAAGTATATATCTATACTACGATGAAGTAGTTGTATCACAACCCAAACACAAAACATCAGCCAATTAAAAATAAATCAGACACTAGAAAAAATATGAAACTTTAATACATGCCACTTCAAGAATACGTGTCGCGCAGTCCACAAATTGCGACCAGTAATCGTGTGACTTGTATAATATCTGCGACTAAATTGCATTGGCGCCGGGCACGTGTGACTTGAATTACGAACAGACTGACTGTAAACCGGTTTATGGCGGTAGGAACTGGTGAATTCGTTGCAGTAGTGTTCTGAATTGGTAGTTGTGTTTTTGAGGTAATTATAAGCGTAATACTTACGGATGTTTTTTTTTGTTTTGGCTGAAGACAAACAAAACAGAACAAAGCGAAAAAATATATTTTCGGAAGTCGGTGTCTTTGGTACCTATTTTTTTTCTTTTTTTAAGACAGAGACCTATGAAATAATGTTATTTTTCGCTTTGTAGTTTTTTGGTACTTTATATTACTTTGAAAATACGCCAAATAATAAACTTAAAAACTACTTCAGACCACATGAGAATTATGAGCTTTCAAATAAAAATAGATTCATCAAAATCGGCTCATAATTGCGGCGTAATCGCGTAACAAACATACAGTCGAATTGAGAGCCTAGTCTCCTTTTTGAAGTCGGTTGAAAATAAGGTGTAATGTATATATCGGGCACAAAAAGTTTTTTTTGGGTCGAAAATCATCCAATGACTTCTCCCGCTCTGGGTGAAGCGGGAGGGCGTGTCAGACCCACCCGTGTTCCTTCAGTTGCTTGTGCCAGGGCCGCGGTAACTCTCTTTCAAATTTATCCGCGACCCAGACAGGCATCGGCCCTACCGGACCCCGTCCCTTTTGCTGACATCTCTTTGAGGCGCGCGTGGAACACTACGCGCCGTATACTCGGGCTTGGTCCTTATCGGACGGCGAGCTACCCATTACTTTCCGTCCGCAAGCCCGCGCCTACGGTGGCCGGGAATCGGCCTGCGACTCCCGACGCCCGGGGCGTCTCCTGCGGTGGCTAGGGGCGTGAGGGCGTCTCCTTTGCGTTTCCCTCACGCGTTCCGCCTCCTCCTTTGCGAGCATTACTGTTTCGCAGACGGAGGAGACAGCTTCCCATGCCCTCTCGCTCCGTACCATGGCCTGCACCAAGGCCGGACGCGAGAGGTCGCCACCGCCTATCGCCTCCATGAGGACACGGCGGTGCTCCGCCCAAGCGGGGCAGATCTCCACTTGTCAAACCTACTATCAAGATTTTTATCTTGCAGCTACAAATATTTTATTTTCGTAATTTTAGTTACACATTCTTCAACTTGACCATACTACACGGTTAAATGAACTAATCAAGGACATTTGATTCAATTTGTATTTGTAATAGTTAAATGTCAAGCGACCGCACTCCCGCGTATCTGTTCATCTCGTGCGTCAATAGTGGGAGTTATATGTCAGACTGACACTGACAGCTCCAAGTGCACAGTTATTTTGACCTCGTACCTTACGTCACTAATCAATTATGTCCAATGAAGGATTTATGAAGACTTTCTTCTTGTTTGACGTGACTGTTTTGACAAAGCAGTCGTTGTCATCTGTCAAGAGAAATTTATTGCTCTGTGAGTGACTTAAGGCACTAATTGTCCTACCGTCCGATCAGCGAGCTGCGAGAAATTAGTGTGTAGTTTCAATTGTTTTACCGCTCGGCTATGAGCGAGTGTTTTTGTTAGACGTGTGATTACTTGCCTCACTCGCTCAGGTGGTCGGTCCTGCACGCGTTGGTTGGATGTTCTCACGGCGTGAGTGCTGACCGTCAAGCGAGCTTCGCCGAAAGAGAACCGCTGAGCGAGTATTATCTTTGATACCTCTTGTCGCTGCGACAAACTTGTGGTGAGAGAGTACTCGCCGGTAGTGTGTACAGCAAGCGATCAACTATTAATATGTGTGTCTCTTTTATTGACATGAGATCTGTATCTTTTTTCGTTTCTTCATCGGGAAAATAGTCGATAGCTACTTGATTCTTCACCGGCGGTGGAATATGTGCCTTACCAAATCGAGAATAACTCGTACCTACTTTTGTTTCACAGGGTTGATTGGCCAAGCTGCACCGGCTGTTCATTTCGCCACTCGTAGAATATAAATGTACCCCATTAACTGGCAGATATTATTAAACAAAAGGGTCTAATATTTAAAATGCATTTATTATGCCAAGATACCCTCGCAAAGTCAATGATTACTTTGGCTAACTTCGTTATTTAAATAATTCAAAGAGTTGATGTTTAATCGGAAGTTTTATTGAGTTACCTCAACTAAACTGGTTGTCGTCATTTATCAGCCGATTCAATTCCAAAAGCACGTTTGATTTTGAAATTTTCAAGTTGTTCTCAAGTTAAAGGGAAACATAAAATAGCATATCGTTCCGTGAGTCGTAAATGATGACAATAGGAAACGGCTATTGTTGAAGTATTAACTAAAAGAAACAATGGCACAACTCCTTTGCCATAATACAATAATTATTTTAAGCCCCCTTATCTATGTCTGAGGAGATTTAGGTAGCTTTGGGTAGTTTTAATTCTGCCTACCCTTATACGGATCATTAGCGTGAGGTAATGTAAGCCCAAAATACCAATAAAGGCAGAATTAAAGGCACCCACGGTATTACCAATATTTCACCGAAACGATTTGACTAGGCGGCGTAATGTAGTCGCGAAGCTCGTTGTTATGGCAACACTACATGTGCTACGAATGCCTACGGCGTAGCGATTGCTACGCGGCAAATGTAGTAACATGACGTAATTGCCATGCGTTGTTTAGTGAACAACATTCATTATGAACATTTCGTTTTAACTTGATTCATTAATTTTTTTGTGTAGAGCTCGTAATATCATTGCTCGTAGCTCGTAAACGTATTTCGTGGTATTTTAAATGGCCGTAATTAAATTGGGTGGGAAATTTATTGCACTAGCCATTAACCTCGGTTTCGCTCATGCGACCGTCTTTTTTTTTTTTTTTTTGGGTGGGAAATCATCCAATGACTTCTCCCACTCTGGGTTAAGCGGGAGGGCGTGTCAGACTTTTACTGACTAAAACCCACCCGTGTTCCTTCAGTTGCTTGAGCCAGGGCCGCGGTAACTCTTTTTCAAATTTATCCGCGACCCAGGCAGGCATTGGCCCTAGCGGACCCCGTCAATTTGCTGACATCTCTTTGAGGCGCGCGTGGAACACTACGCGCCGTCGACTCGGGCCTGGTCCTTATCGGACGGCGAGCTACCCATTACTCGCCGCCCGCAAGCCCGCGCCTACGGTGGCCGGGAATCTGCTTGTGACTCCCGACGCCCAGGGCGTCTCCTGCGGTGGTTTGGGGCATGAGGGCGCCTCCATTGCCTCTCCCTCACGCGTTCTGCCTCCTCCTTCGCGAGCATTACTGCTTCGCAGAAGGAGGTGACAGCTTCCCATTCCCTCTCGCTCCGTACCATGGCCTGAACCAGGGCTGGACGCGAGAGGTCGCCACCGCCGATCGCCTCCACGAGGACACGGCGTTGCTCCACCCAAGCAGGACAGACCTCCACCGTATGTTCTACCGTGTCCTCCGGGCGATCCTCACAATGGTGACACCCGGGCGTTTCCTCCCGCCTTATCCTGAACAGGAACCTCCCGAAGCAGCCGTGTCCGGTGAGGACCTGCGTCAGGCGGAAGGTGAGGACGCCGTGACGCCTCTCAAGCCACTCCTCAAAGAGGGGCATTATCGCCACAATTGTGGCGTGCCCAGCGCTGGGTTGCGACAGTCGCCCTCCCCATGTCGCCATGAGATCCTGCCGGAGCTCTGTCCGCCAAGCCATGATTTGTCGCAGCAACGGAGTTTCGCCCCGGCATTTCGCCTCCTCGCGCCATTCCCATATCTGCGCGAGGATTTTTGCCTCTAGATCCCATGGCGGCAATCCAGCAAGGAGGCTCGCCGCCTCGCCGGAGACCGTGCGGTATCCCCGGACCAGCCGGATGGCCATGACCCTTTGGGACGCGTTCAACCGGCGTGCTGGTCGCCGCCTCAGGGCATGTGACCGTCTGGCTTGAACTGAAATATTTTTGCTCGTAGATTAAAATTCGAGTAAATGTGGGCCTATTCGGTTTTTAGATTTGTTAATGTATAATGAATAAATTTTACTTTCCCTTTGGTTTCTTTCTTATATACTTTTGTACATGTAGTTTGCGAATCTTTTCTTTTTATGAATTCTGTCAACCTTCTTGGGTTTCATGTAACCTCTAGGGTGCAATGGATCAAGGTCTTCATTACCAATTCTTTCTCTGAATTTCCATCTTATAATAAGAGATGCTGTGGAGTAGATCATGAATTTTTTATTGTTATTTGTTATACAATTTATTTATAACTCACGTATTTTCCTAACTAGTGTTTAGGTAGGAAAATACTTGAGTTATAAATAAATTGTATTAAATAGTTTACTTATTTTCCCTAAGGCATAGCGGGACGCATATATATTAAAAAAATAACACAAAATAATTAACCAATATAATATGCACAATAAACAACAAAGTACAATAAAGTATATTCTATTCTATTCTATTCTATGCCACGTAACCTGTTAACCAGAAAACAGTACAGCCGCAATTTATAGTTGCAGCACACATAAATTTAACTACTTTCTGCTCCAAAGAGCTCATTAAACCCCCTCCCGGCTCGTGATACTAAGTAGTTCCTAGGGCATATTAAACGTGAACTTTGATGGCAATTTGAAAGTTCGGAAATGCTATAAGTTAGCTTCAACGACTGGCTCTAAGATTAAGCTTAAGAATATTATGGAAAACTATAAATAGATTTTGGTTATGACTACGAGGTTACGGCTTGAATTATTATGGCATGCGGGGTTGGAAATTCTTTTGTTCAGTTTGAAGTGGGTACCCTACTGCAATATAAGGTAATTATCCCACCGCCGACGAATAAGCGATTAGCTATCACTATTTTCTCAGTGAAGAAACGTACAAAGCTACAACATCCCGTGTCAATAAAAGAGATACATAGTAATAGTTGATCGCCGGCTGTTTACACTGTACTCTCTTACCATAAGTTTATCGCAGTGACAAGAGGTATCAAAGTTATATTTGCTCAGCAATACACGCTCAGCGATGCTCACTTGCTCGCTTGGTAGTCAGAAATCATGCCGAGATAAACCAGCGTTAATTTTTACCTAAAGTGCGGCTGTCCCGAGCGAGTGATCAAGTAATCCCCCGTCGCACAAGAGTACTCGCTTATAGCCGAGCGAAAAAACTATCGGAACTACACACTCGCTATTCACTGCTCGCCAACTCGTTTTTAGATTCTGGCTTTACTCGCTGATCATCAGCGGTGGGACAAGTGCCTAATTTACATAGTTACAAGAACTCGTGACTAAACAATAACAGTAACGCGGGCCGATCTTTATGATTAAGCAATCCTCGCCGAGGCCGATCAAAGCATGGGTTTCAGGACGGTTACGCACTACATCCGATCCGTGTCCGTGAAATTTCGGTTCTAAAGTAGCCGTAGTACTACTTGTAAGGAAGCTTACAAAAATTTACGGAGTGCGATTGGACCATATTTGTTTTGCAATTTTTGTGATACGACGAGTAGAATGTAATCGGTTTATAATCAGGAGACTGGGACTCTTAGTCAATACTGCGGCATCCGCTGAATGGAGGAAGCACAGGTTCGGTAGATATGACGACACTTGGGGAGATCTATGTGCAACAGTGGACCCCTTTTCGGCTAAAATAATAATGCGCCTAGCTGTCATGATTTCTTCGATATCATCATCATCATCATATCAGCCGAAAGACGTCCACTGCTGGACATAGGCCTCCCCCAAGCATCGCCACATTGACCGATCCCGTGCGTCTCGCAACCAGCGAATCCCCGCAACCTTCACCAGGTCATCGGTCCACCTGGCGGGAGGCCTCCCAACGCAACGTCTTCCGGTTCGCGGTCGCCACTCTAGTACTTTTCTTCGATAAACGATATCTAAATTTTACTTAGAAAAATAGGTAAGGGGCACCCATTTAACCGACTTCAAAAAATGAGGAGGATTCTCAAATCAACCGTATTTTTTTATGTGTGCTCGCGGATAACTTCGTCGTTTATGAACCAATTTTGATATTTTTTTTTTTGGAACGGAGATATCCCAAGGGATATATACCATGATAAAGAAACCAGGATCTGATGATAGCATACCAAATAAATCGAGGAATCTCCTCAAATATTATAGGCATACATATAGTGATTTTGGTATTTTTATCAACAATGCAATCATTTACACTCAGAAATTGGTGAAATGGAACTGATGAAGAAGACCACAGATGGCCACTGGAACTCCTTAATGCTAAGTATGTCACGGGTATAAGTAATATCGAATAGCTAACCGACTATGATGAAGCAAATACTTATAAATAAATGGTTCTGATGAAAATGGTAACATCGAACTGATCTGATGATAAAGCCAGCAGGTAGGCACTGGAACTCCGAAATAAAACCTTCGATCCTAGTCGTGTTTGGGCTTATTGGAATCGTCATGAGATTTTCTTTGACTATAAATGATTCGCATGGTATTTGGAAGTACGTACCAAAACTAAAAAGAGATAAATAAAAAACGATTTAAAAAAAAAAACAAACTGACTAACAATAGGTAGCAAAGACAAGTAAGTAGTAAAAAAGATTTTTTTTAGGCAGCATCATAGCGACTGAGTTTCAATATATTTGTAACTCGTAGGCTAGGGACGATGCCTTCACTTGAGTACAATTGCCGCCAATTCCCCTTCACCATTCACTCCTCCAAACTATCCCAACATAGTGTCCATAAATAAATAACTATAGTCTGTGCCGAGTCAACTAATCTTGATCAGTCATTTAGATTCATGACAGAGCAACATTCTAGAAACCTGATAGTGTAAAGTTAGGTGATCCAAAAACGTTACTTCTTACAGTACGGCAACATTTTCGTTCATCAATTTCACCACAATGTGATTAATAACTTTGGTGACGAGGCAGTTCGCGGATTTTTGAATCGAAGTTACCTCTCACTCTAAGCTCGGGGCAAAACGTGACATTAAAATGTGCAGGAGGCCGTTCCACTGGCATCCACCGATCGAAAAAAGTCTCTGGCGTATCCTGGCCACTAGCACAACAACACAGCATCCCTAACTTTTTTCCTGTTTTTTGTCGACCACTCTCTAGTGTCTGAAAAGTTCTGGCCGGATTTGTGGCAGTATGTTTTACTAATGTGGTTCAGAGGCTTGGTTAAGCTGAGTTAATTTATTTTCGAGGCAAGCACATCTGAGTTGTAAAAGTTGATTAAGTTTTATATTTTTAATTCATTAATTTTACTTAATAGCCTTATTTTTTTTTACCTTTTTGCACTAAATTCAGTATAAACAGAAGTTAACATAATATTCAACAACACTATACACACACTCCACTTACTTATATATTTAATAAGTCTTTACAAAGAAAGGAACCCCTAAACAATATCAAACAACAGCCAAACCCTATCAAATATTAAAAAATATGGTACAAATTTCAAAGCTTGGCAGCACTTGGCAGTTATAATTTACCCTGGGTTCCAACTAAGCGTTCCTTTAAGTCGTAGAGTGTACTACATAAGTAATGTGTACATACCGTTAGCAAAAAATACATACATATGTATTTTACAGAAGGTTAAATCTATACAACGAGCGAAAACAGGATCATGCACTAATACGTATATGTTACAATGAATACAAGCAAAGCACTTCTTTGCATTATTCTAGCTATAAAATTAGGGTGCAGGCCAGGTTTGGGTGCGATTAGGCGGCCACAGAACATTGTTAGTTGTTGTAGAAGGCTGTAGGAGCTATATTCTGGACAAGATCAAGGTACATGCAATGTTAGCTAACAAAGCACTGGCAGCTCCTGACAGCTCAATCAGCTGACAGCAGGGGTCAAAAACATTTTAATTTTTAGTTTTGCTCTAATCTAATCTTTTAATAATATGGACCTGAGGCCCTAGACAAGTTAGATTCTATCATCGAAAGCGTGGCGATAGCAAAAAAGATATCAAAAATATACGGCAATGTCAAACGGTATCGAAATGTCACGTGATCGGTCCCTTACATTTTGGCATTTCGACCGTCGTATTCGCTGACATCTAGTGACACTTGTGTAGACTCTGGGATATTTTATGTTCTCAAACTATCTAGTATTTGTAGTAACTCGGTTATATCGATGTATTTACAACAACATACGCAAAATTATTTAACGAATTCGGTTTACTATTTCAAAACATTTGTTGTTGAGTAATAGGAGAGTTAAATATATTCGCCAGGTTACTGACAAGCAATATACAGCGTAAAGTGGAACGTAACACCCTATTCATTAATAAAACTATATTATAATGATGCTCAATTACTATAACTAATGTATGGTTAATACTCTTCTAAATTTCAAATTGTTGTTGTCAAAAAACGACCAATTATTTGCTATCCGATGTCAAGTCTGAAATTCGTTAGGGTTGGCAGTGATAAAAAGTTAAATATTCTCTGGTGATGTAATCTTTGTTTTTGATTACTTATTGACGATTTGTAAATTTGATTGTATAGATTTATAATCATGATAAATACAAATGAAAGTTATGACAATCTGATGCGATTTACAAGTAAAATCATAATAATTTTGTAAGAAATTAACAATTTCATGGCGATTACACAAAAAAAATCAGCTGTTTTCGTTTGTTAGTAAGCATTGTATCTTGAGAATGGCTTATATATTATTTAGATTTGCTTCCTCAGGGTAAAACAATAGATAATCGCTTGCAAGTGTGGCCACTCTATCACATCACGCTAGACGCCCGCCTTAGTCACTTCTACACACTACCTTGCCTTAGTAACCGCGCAAGCTGTTTGGGGTTTTAATACGCGAACATATGGCGCGGCGTTCTCAAAGAAATGACAGTCGCAAGTGCGCTTGCACTTACTATAAGTAGAAGCGTGTTTATGTATGCATGCGTAATCGCTCGTTGTATGGAACACACCTTCTGTACTTATGTATTCTATGGCAGTACCCTGCAATATGCGACAGGGAAAAGTATGTAGCATGCATTAGGAGGTGTGACACGGTGTAAAGCGCTGACGCGTATATATTAGTCGGTTAGACTGAGTTTGGATGACGAGCGCTTGATGTGCTTTAAAGACGACGGTAACATTTCAATCATATATGCGTTGATTTGAACGTCTTAAGGACTATTTAATTTGTTGTAGCTTTTCTAGATCCAATTATATTATTGGCAGGTCATGTTATAGTGGGTGTCTTTGTGGATCTAAATACCTATCTATAACATAACGTTTGCCTAAGCCTATTCTCAGCTTTGCTCCAGTGAAAATATGCAACCTTTTAGAACAATGTAGCGTATAGCACTTACCTATAGTGTAGTTTTCAGTGCAAAAATTTACATAAACTGATCACTAGGTTCTCCTACAAACAATTTAATCTCATAATAAAAGGTACGAATATAGATGATTTAGAATATCCCCTGATAAATTTAAAGAAAATGCCGTAAATGTAATAAATAGGTTCTTTGTCACGCTATTGTTTATAACCGGCATTGTGTTGAGAACTTATTATCTGAACTAAGTCTCAAGGTGAGAGCACACTTATAACAGCATCACCGTCCTTTGCAAAGTTTTCAGCAGATTTTGATCCGTGGTCTTCCATAATCTGATTTCCTTCTATCCATTTCACCATTATTCATTCCTAGTATCTTTTTTTACTGAAGAAATAAGATATAATATTTATTAAATTGTGTATTTCATATATTCATGTTCGTAGCGAAATAACTGAAAGCTTCAATAAAAATGTGACATAGGTATAAAATATTTATTCATTGTAATATTGAATTTGCGTTTACATCTCTCGTATTACTTTTGATCCCACATTATCCTCTTTGAGTACCAGTTTTAATGTTTTCAACGTCACGTACTTGTCGTGTTTCTAGCAATCTGTCATTTTACGCTATTTACTTTCTTTTGATGTGCTTTCATTTTCATTTCAGATATGTTTACTCTACTTGTGTAAAATTTTTGTGAAGGAATTTTCCGTTGCGGGAAGAATAAATAAAAGCTCGCTTGCTCTGATTATTTTATGAACTTTAATCATTTTATACAATTTTGATTTACATGGATTGAGTTTGTTATTACAGTTTCCAGTATCCCAAACATAATAAGTAATTTCAGCAATATTTTGAATTGCTATATATACTAAAATAAAATGCACTAACAAGATATATTGAACAATCTATAGTACAATGTAGGTATAGCTTGTTCTATATATCTTGTTGCAAATTATCTACTATTATAAATGTTAGCGACCTTTTTGAATTCTCCACGCGATTCGATTTATATCACACCGATAAGCGACTTTCTTCTAGGCAAAATTGCACGTAAGTTTACATGGACGCAATGCAAAATTATTCGATAGATCGGCACTTCGTCTATCGACGCAATTTGCGTCGCGCCATCAGAAAGGTCCCTTAGTATTCACAAGGTCACAAGGTCTTAAAAAAGAAAATATTTTGGACAATCACTTTTGCACATATAAATATTCCTACCAAATTGCGTAACAATTTAGTCGGCGGCCTGCGCGCTCTTATTCAATCTTAGTTATATAAAATTTAATTAACCGTATCTATCACATACCTTACAATATTAACTAAATATTGCACAAACTACCCCACCTTGTACACGTAACACCTGTTATTTCCGTAATAAAACACAATTACAATTTACAGGAACATTATCACATAATATACTTTTTACAAAACCGCCCCGCGCCCATGGATGTCATTTACCCATTCATTGCGGACCTCAAAATGGCGCTATTACGCACGATGTGGCCATTGTAGCTCGTGAACGCACATCATTATAAGCGCTGAGCGTAGTGATTCACTGCTCAATTTGAAATCATACCTGCTATATGCGATGCCGCATTTAATATGACAAGGATTAATAATGACTTTTGTTTCTTTATTGTCAGTTTATTAAATAAAAGCAAGTTTTTGGTTGCAGACATATTAAAAGATTCTAAATTCAAAATTTGTATGGAAAATTTGGATTAGGTAGTACTCCTAAGCAATTGCCTAACAACGTTGAGATTTTTATAAATAAGTCCCCAAGAGTTAAGCTCAAGCTTAGTCCGTGCAGTTGAGGTGGTCCGTGGTACTTATTTTATTCTTGTGTGCAGAAATAAAATTATGAACCTCAAAGGATGAAAAAAACCAAACTCTTGCGAACCAAGCTTAATTTGGTGAAAAAAATAAAAATTAAAAAAATAAAAATAAATAACTTAGCTTAGCTACTGGACTCCAACCGGGGTAAGGCTGGTCGCATAATAAGTCAAACTGCCTATGAGACAGACTAGATCTACGAAAACATTGAACAAACAGGCTCATAAAAAATATACCGGAAAACAGTATCATTCCTAGTTCGCGCTTGTGACTGATCCTAAAAGACCCTAGGCTGATAAAAATTTTGTTTTTTCTAAACTGCCCTAGATTTAGAGTAAAATGTCTTCTTGTGCCCTAGATTTAGAGTAAAATGGCTACTTCTGAAGAAGTAGAATCTGTGCAATCTGTCCCCATCCAGCCGCACAAATTTGTAAGGTTCGTCTTCCTGACCTGGACACCTTTCCACCGAGTACAAATGAATTCCAAATTATGGTTTTGTTTTGTTTTGGAATTCACAGTTATAAGATTATAACTTGGAAGTGGTTTAGAAGGATAAAATGTAACTAAAGGGATATAAACTAAATTGTTATAATTAACTAAAGTTTGTGTGAGAAACTCTTTACACTAATGTATAGAGTATTAAACCAAAGACGAAACTAAAGTGACTAAAGTGGCAGAGATTTTAACTCTAGAAGTAACTGGAGTTTTGATTAGATCAACTCTCCTACAGACAGCCCCAAAAGCGCCCATCCCGCCATCATTTCCTAGGTGTAATAGCTGGTAAGAAGAAATAATGAAACAAACTTCCCAGCACACTTTTCTGTCTGTTAGCCATAAGGACTATATTAGTAAAACAATAGTGATGTATGAAGTTAATTAGACAAAGGGGTTGCAAAGTGCATTAAATACCTAACGGAAGGTCAGGGGAAGGAACGCTACGCTTGCTTTGAGTAATACAATACTTTGAATTACGTTAATGAGTTCCTCGACAATAGTCTAGATTCCCATTCAAGTGACGTGCGAACGCCTTTCAGCTGCAGGCACGTCGTAACTTGTACTGCCGGGCCTAGACTGCTGGTTCTAGAGAGAATCTGCTGCGGCTCCAAGAGTACAAGCTCCCTATGCTCTAGCATGCCTTGCCCAGTCCTAAGCCAGTGGTCAGTTTTGTGCCTAATTGCCTCTGCCATTTGAGCGAGACATGCTACCAGAATTATTGGACGCGCGCTATGGTAAATAGCTTTCCCTCGACATAACCCTTTACAAAGACAATACAAAAATAATGCAAGCGTATCGTAGACTCAGTCTGTAGCAGAACTTATTGCGACAGATACTTGCTGTACGTCGGAGCGGATTTATTCATCGCTTCTCATTTCCTTCATCTGCCCATTGCGTGGATTTTCGGGGCCGCTAGGAGCGGCAGCCATCCAATATCGTGTCTCGCTAAATAGTGACGATTTAGTATCGCCTTTACAATTGGCTTGGTGTGGTTTTAACGAGACACGTTCCCTAGACGTCATTAGACTATGTAATTTGGGGTTCTTTATGAAGCCTACCGTGTGAATCCTAACCCATCTCCCTGGATCTGAGTGACAGCAAGTATTACGCGAAGTGTTCTGAGCTAGACCTTCTATAGGAAACAGTATATTTTAACAACTAACATTTGGTTGTCCTACGTGCCCAATTAAGAGCGGCCATATTTAGCCTATTTAATAGAAATTAATATTAGCGGTTCCGCCTTCCATGTATGTAATGTCAGTTAATGCTCATTAAAGGCCCTTAATCAAATGAGTAATTGTTTAGTGTATAAATGATGAATTAGGGTATGAAAGTGTGAAAGAAGACTTCACCGCTTCCCTAGACCAAATGCTAGTGACAAATATCTGCCAAGGTGTGGATTAGGAAATAAATACAATGTCTCGCCACGCCAGAACCAAAAGGTACATTAGTGATTTGTTCCTACCTATGTAATATAATGATTAAAACTCACAATATTAATACGGGGTTAGACTAATTATAATTAATTTATTAATTAAATTCACCGTGCAAAACCTACAAAAGCCGATTTGGAACAGATAAGCCTTCAGAGGTCGGAAAGAAGTAACCAACACGTAAAGTCCCAGGTCAAACTTTTTGCCCCTTATTAGTAAGGGATTGCCTATGTAACGCGAAATAACGTAACTTTCTTTAGTCAATTGTGGATGAAAAGGCATTTTCGCTTCACGCGACCATTTCTTCAGTTTAGATTTTACAATTTAGCTTATTTATGAGGAAAATTCCCGTTCCCTGAGATTTTCCGCACGGTTTCATGATCCAGGTGCTTTGCAGTGATTTTCGGTAGTCCTCGACAAACATGTTGTAGTCGGCGGTTAACACAAACGTAACAGGTACAAAGTCTTACCACTTGACCTCCGTGTAACGCGACCTCGGCTTTCTCCGCCAAAGGATTGCCTTCCCTTTCGAGCTCATTTCTATAGCGCTTTATATTTTTCACGAGCAAGTCCTTACGAGACAGTTCGTAGTGGTTCGGAAAGGAATTTATTATTTGGTTGTCATTCATCCGGTATCCGCTCTCGACGCTGAATAAGTTCCGGCACGTCTGCGTGGAGACCCAGTAGAAGTTCCATTCATCGTCGGGCCCAGCTTGATTCCATGCCCGCCTCTCGAAGTTGCTCATCAAAACTGATTTTTCTAAGTCCGTGCAAAAGTTAACTTGGTATCTTTCGCCAGCCGGCGCGTTGATGCGTTTGTTGAGGCTGTTCGAGATTCTCTTAGCGTCTTGACTCATGGTTAAATGCTTTCGTGTTTATTTTGAGTGCT
The DNA here is from genome assembly GCA_945859665.1 of Anorthoa munda. Lineage (NCBI taxonomy): Eukaryota > Metazoa > Arthropoda > Insecta > Lepidoptera > Noctuidae > Anorthoa > Anorthoa munda. The sequence goes on along the minus strand of OX243913.1, from coordinate 6,594,569 downwards.
TGTGGTACATATTTACCAAATATTCGGCGCACAGGTGCGCATCTACGGTTGTCATGGCTTTCGACAAATATTGCTCGCTATTGGCTGTCATCCAATAAGGCTTGTTTCGATATGACTATGTGTAAACATTGCCACTAAGTATTTATTTTTAACGAGTTTGTCGATGTTGGCGCGCCGGCTTACGTGCAACTTTTGTATTACGAGAAAATGAAGGCGATTTCTGATATTAGTAAGTTAATTCCTTAGCAAGTAATAATCAGACATTTTTTATATTACGTAAAAGGTTTTTTCGTACAACAATACATACCTCTGTGATTATATCGAATGTTATCTAGCATAGTTATAATTGTGTCATTAAGGATTGTAAGCGGTTAAGTTGAGTGTAAATAAAGTAGTTTTTTGGGCATAAACCTATTTCAATACGAAATCACGCGACATAAAACAAATAGGTGTTATGGTAAAACCGAGCTAATTATCGAGTGTACTGGAACACTCCTGGTTCACACTGAGCTTGGCGCTCGTAAAAGACCACGTGTAAGCACTTTCCTTGTTAATATTGTTTTGATGTTTTACGACAGCCGTCGCTCATAGTGCGCCAGGAAACAAGCGATGTTAGGAATAATTTTTATTTAGTAACTGAATATTTTTTACGGGTAGTCAGTAGCCAGGAAATCTGACACCAAACTTGTCAAGCCTACCTAAGTACTGGGATGTAGAGGTCTGATAGGCAGTCGCTCCATGTAAATAACTGGTACTCAGTTGCATAGTAATATGTGAGCTTGATAAGCATGTTGTAGTATGTGTCTACAGACCTCCAAGTTACCAGAATCTATCTGTGTTTGACTCTATAATGGAAGATGTGTTAAAAAAAGTTAGTACTAGCAGTAAATCAATCATCATATGTGGCGATTTTAACATTAACTTATTAGAAAATAACTCTAACAGTATTAGGTTATTGGGTCTTTTTAAATCATTTAATCTGGCAAATGTTTTTATGGAGCCAACTAGAGTGACAGCTTCTTCTGCGACTTGCATAGATAACGTTTTTTGTAATTGTGATTACCTAAATAAAGAAATTGTAAATAAATTAACATCTGATCACAGTGGGCAATCAATAACGTTTAGTACCTACATACCTTTGCAAAAAATGCAAATAAAATTTAGACCAATTACAAGTAAAAATTTAGAAAAATTTAATAAAACCTTGACTAGTAAATTATGTGTTCAAAACTTTTTTAATATAGATGACCCAAATGAGTTCTATGCCGAGTTTTTTAAAGTACTCAACATGCAATTTAATGACACTTTTCCACAGAAAGCGAAAAGTATTTACACCAAGTTCGTATTTAGCGATTGGGCGACTCCAGGCATTCGTAAAAGCAGGGAAAAGCTATATGAACTTTATGGCCTAAAGCAACATATGAATAATACAAGTTTTGATAAGTATGTTGCGAAATATTCAAAAACTTTTAAAATTGCATGCAAAATAGCTAAAGCGCTGTATATAAGCAATAAAATAAAATCGGCAGACGATAAAATAAAAACTACCTGGAAAATAATAAATAATGAAACAGGTAGGAAAAAACAGCGTAATACTGAATTTAATTTAGCGACTGCACATGGCCCCATATCCTCAGATATAGAGGTAGCTCAGGAATTTGAAAACTTTTTTGTTAATATTCCTCTTAAAACTACAGCAGCCTTAAACTCCTCACCCACACTCTCTGCTGCCTTACTAAGAAAGAACGTAAATGCGTGCCCATCGGAGTTCAAGTTTCAACATACAAATCCCCAGGCTATTTTAAAAGCTTTTAAAGATCTTAAAATTAAATCAACAGAAGATCTTTGGGGACTATCTGTAAAAGTGTGTAAACCAATCATTGAAACTGTTGCACCCTATTTAGCTTTAATATTTAATGCTAGTGTCGATCAAGGAGTTTTTCCGGACCTCATGAAATACAGTAAAGTAGTTCCATTGTTTAAATCCGGGGATAGCAAAGAAGCCAATAATTATAGGCCAGTGTCAATACTGCCGGTTCTCAGTAAGGTCTTCGAAAAGTTAATGCTCAACCAATTGTTGCGTCATTTTAACAAACATTCTATCTTTTATGATCAACAGTACGGTTTTACCAAAGGGCGTTGCACAACTGACGCCGGTGTCAGCCTAATAAAGAACATCTTTAACGCCTGGGAGGAAGCACAAGACGCCATTGGAATCTTTTGCGACCTCTCGAAGGCGTTCGATTGCGTTAACCATGAGACACTATTGTTGAAGCTCGAGCACTATGGAATTAGACATACAGCCCTTGGGTTACTTAGATCATATTTAAAAGACAGACAAGTTAAAGTTCAGATAAACGGCGTAAACTCACTAGGGTCTGAAATGACAATGGGTGTTCCTCAAGGCTCGATATTGGGTCCATTCCTCTTTTTAGTTTATATTAACGATTTACCCCAATTACTACAAAATCAACCGAAAATGGTGTTGTTTGCTGATGACACATCTTTGATATTTAAAATAGATCGGCGGTCACAAAATCTTGATGATGTGAATAACTCGATTCATCAGGTCCAAAATTGGTTCACGGCAAACAATTTGGTACTAAATGAAAAAAAAACCAAATGTATTAGATTCACATTGCCGAATGTTAGAAGTAGCGAATGTGACATCATATTGAATGGCGAAAAGCTGGACTTTGTAAATCAAACAGTTTTCCTGGGAATCACTTTAGACGACAAATTGCAATGGAGTTCTCACATAACATCTCTTGCGGGTCGGCTGAGCTCGGCCGCTTATGCTGTTAGAAAGATAAGACAGTTGACGGATGTGGAGACCGCGCGTTTGGTCTATTTTAGTTACTTTCACAGCATTATGTCATACGGTATTTTATTGTGGGGCCGAGCGGCTGACATTGAATCCATATTTATATTGCAAAAGAGAGCTATCAGAGCCATATATAATTTAAGTCACAGAGAATCTCTTAGGGAGCTATTTAAAAATATTAATATTATGACAGTTTCTTGCCAATTCATTTATGAAAATATCATGTATGTAAGGAAAAATATACATCTCTTTAGTAAGGTCAGTGATAGACACAATTGTAATACGAGAAATAAAGATAAGTTAGATCAACCATCTTATAGACTAGCTAAAGTACACTCATCTTTCATGGGGTACTGTGTTAAATTTTATAACAAAATACCTTGTGATATATTAAAACTAAATGAAAGTAAATTTAAAACTTTAGTTAAAAGCACACTTTGTAAACAAGCATATTACAAATTAGATGATTATATTCAAGATAAGAATGCTTGGCATCATGTTGGTCCCGCTCCGTAGGGCAATCTTTGGTGTGGACAAAATCAAATTTGCTAATTTGTATTCCTATTCATAGTTTTTGTATTCTTAGGTTATTTATTATATTTTTACAGAATTTGACTCACACAAGGTTCCGTTGTTGTTGAATTAGGTATTTTACCTATGTTTGCAATATTTGTAAGTATGTGAGAACCATGTTCCTATTTATAAAACTAATGAATTTACCTGTTAGTGCTTTTATTACTTTATACCTGTACGTTGTATAGTGGGTAGCGCTATTTTTGGGTGCATCGTCCTCACATATATGAATTTATTAATGTATGTACATAAGTAAACATTGTAAAACATATTTTTTTTAAAAAGAGTAAGTATGGAGTTTCTTGTGCGTTCTTCTCCATAACAAGCTACTTTCCGAATGCACGGTAGAGTCAATTTTTATTACTTGTACATTTTTTATTTACATTTAATTTTTGACGTTCAAAAGTGCCGCTTATTGGCCTAATTGAAATAAATATATTTGACTTTGACTTTGACTTTGACATCTCGTTTCACTAGCAGCCGAAATCAATATAGTTAGGAAACGCTAGACAGATTAAATTAAACTGGACATTTTTAATCATTCAGATTGAGTGTGAAAATCTTATGCATCTATAAGGAAACTGTATTTTCTATTCAAACCCTAATTTATAAAGGTGAAAGGCACTGGAATGCATATTAAGTCAAACACAGTACCTATAAAAATACTGTTCAATATTTTGTGTTCTTGTGTACCGCCAATTTATTAGAACCTAAACTACGATCTAAGGCACACCGAAGTTTTGTTCTCGACTAGCTCTTTCAATCTGTAAATAACCTTAAAAGAAAGTACTCTCGCCAATCACCCCACAACAAAAATACTTTAAATTCTACGATGGAAAACAGTCGTCGCAAATTTCCTAGCCTCAAACTCGGGTCGGTAATAAAACGCTCATTTCTAAGTCTCACATACAACATGATTTAATAAATATTAATTACTTTTCCGCACTGCTTTTCCTCTTCCCTCTTGGATTTCTGGGGAATTATCCTTTTTTTTTTTTTTTTTTTTACTATGTATAGGCCTGTGTTTGACCACAATCTCACCGTGGTCAGTGATGATGTGGCCGATGGTGGTAAGCACACAAAGCCTAGAAGGGAACTGGCTCTCAAGTGCTGCTGTCGGAACACACCGGAAGGTGCTTGGCGACAGATTTTCAACTTGAGGGTGGTTGCCAGCCAGGCGGGTACTACAAAGTACCCTACCACCGTGCTATGGTTTCCTCACGATGTTTTCCTTCACCGAAAGCTCAAGCTCATTGTAGGATTCGAACCCGCGACCTTCGTCTCGGTATCCGACGTCACTACCACTGAACTATCATCGCCTTTATGTAAACTTATACATAGGGAATTAATCTAATATAGCAGCAGTGTTGTTGTTAAGTTAAATATAATGAGCATTGTTGTTTTAGGAATCGATAGATGGAATGTGGTAAATTTTAACTTCCTTCCTAGTTCGTAGCTTCTGCCAGTGGCTTCGCCCGCGTGGAAGTCGAAAATTATCTCGAGCCCCCCGGAAAAAAATCAAATCAATCAATCAAATGTTTTTTATTTCACATAGGCCTACATGGGCACTTATAAAACGTCGACAAAAGGTGCACGGTTCGGGTTAGTCGTTTCCTGTGGAGAAGAACCGGCAAGAAACTCCACGGTTACTCTTTTAAAAAAATTGGGTTGTTTTTACAATATTTCCACGTTACAGTATTAGTGCTTAGATATGGGGGGACAAAAAATATCCTATGTGCTATGCCTGACCTATAATCTATCGCTGTGCCAAATTTCATCCAGATCAGTTAAGCCGTACTGGCGTGTAGAAGTAACAAAGACATTCACAAACTTTCGCCTTTATAATATTAGTGTGATACTAGCCTCGGCCAGCGGCTTCGCCCGCGTCAAAGTCGAAAATGATCCCGAGGCAACATATTCCGGGATAAAAAGTCTCCTGTTTGCTATTCCTGACTATAATCTTTCTGTGTGCAGAAATACATCCAGATCGTTTTGACCAGCCATTTGAGCGTGAAAAAGTAACAAACACTCTCACAAACTTTCATCTTTATAATATTATTGTGATGTGATAAAATAATTAAGAAATTCACTACTTACCACTCTAGCCAGTCAATAATATTAGGTTAAACTGCCTCGTTGGTCTAGTGGTCGCAAGTGCTTCTGTTGAGCAAGATATCCTGGGTTCATCTCCTGGGCGAGATAAAGTGATATTGAGTTCTTCTATCTGGAATTTCTCAGTAGCAGCCAGGAGATTGTATTTTTGACCATCTGATTTGTTGTAGCAATATGCTCGCCCCTATTTCAGGAGGCTTAATCATGACAAGTACAGTTCAGCTTAATCCTTTGATAATACCGGCGTGCTGTTATGTATTTTATGTAGGTCAACATTCCATCTATCTAGAAAAAGTTTCAACATTCGTATTTTTACGAGTCCCAATCCAATCACTGCACAAATCGAATATCCTCAGGTTATACAACCCTTTTTTTTCATTTCGCACCAGTCTCGCTCGGACAAGCTATGACATAGACTTCATCACATAGCACTCGCATAAACGAATTCAAAAGTTTACAAAGATAACTGAATACTCGTTTCTTTTGCCAATTGTATTATGTAGGTAGGTAGAGGTACAGCAGAAATGGCTATGAACAGGCACATAACTTACAACTACGTACTTTGAGGCCATGTAATGATCTGGGTATGTTGTGAATGTGAGTTTAAATATTTGTAAACGCACCCACGATACAGGAAGAACTTCCTCGTGTGGGGCAACTATTCTATTAATAAATTGACAGTGTTACGGAAAGATGAAATATTTTCCCTGTATACCGAATGGTTAGTTCGACTGTACATAAAGGTAAGTTAATCTGTTATTATTGTTTAGCATAGCTATAAGTAAGTACCTATATAAGTAGATAGTTATCATTGTCGTGCAGATAATCCTACTCGTATAAGTGTCGCACTAATTAGGTACCTAGTAAGTAATACGGGTAATTAATTATACATCTTATCTGCAGATTGATATCAGTTATCACTCAACTCAACTTATATCTGTTATCTTCCTAATGACGTGTCAGTGACGTGGTGGCTAATGATTGCTAATTAGAAAGGTGGTATTAATAAAATAGGTTTTATTTATTTATTTATTTTCTCCATAAAATTGTACAAATTGAACAATATCATTATATTAAAAGCTATTAAGAATATGCACAAGAATGAAAGATGAGCGACTGCGCCTGAGCTAGGCCGAGCCTGTATTTCAGGACGCAGTTCACTTTACAGAAATTTTGACCAACAGTAGTTTCGTTTAACATAATAATATAATGGAAAAGGCTGCACAGATGATGATGCGGTAGGTAATGAACATCACACAAAAAAAATATGTCTTACTAACATATTTAGAGAGTAACATTATTTCTGGTAAATTTGTCATAATTTACCAGAAATCCAAGACACATTTTTTTTCTGTACCTTTGTCAATGGGACAGATAGGTCAGCATAATTTTGTTTGTTGCATTTATGATTAAAGATACCTACTCAAATCAGAAAATCTGTAGGTACCTACTCCATTGCAGCAGGTGACATACGGGAATCCAACCGCGATCCGTATCACAGGCAATCTCAGTGAGCTAATCAGTCTTTCTGGCAATCAAGTAGAGAGAGATAACGAAATAAGTCTGATTACTTAGTCACTTCTGTTTCTACAAGCTCAAGTTTTCCTTGAGTAATTAGTATAAGCAAAAATATACACAATATATCACTTCATTTATATTTTGCGTTTCATCTTACGTGAACCGAATTTTTATAAGCAAAAAATGCGCAGTATTTTGATTACTCGAAGGAAATAAATAAAACAACAGCTTTAATAAAGCACTCAATAAAGCACTTAATAAAGTGCGGCTAAATTTTAATATTTCAGTTGGTTTAAGTAGTTGTAAAACTTTATACTAAGAACACATTACACAAATATTTTTTTCTAGCATTGCAATTTTTGATGAAACGAACTTACTATAATCAAACGACTTAAAATATAATCTCGAGGACGAAGCACAAAGTATAATAGCGGTAGCGGTGCGGTAGCGGTGGTAGCGGTGTGTAGCCGTATGTCTTTATTTTTTTAAAGGCAATAACTATGGTAATGATAACAGGATACTTGCCGCGAAACACACTTGCGCAAAAGTCCATTTGCGCAAAATTTATTCGCGTCCATTTGTATTGGAGTCCATTTGTGCAAGTGGCTTTTCATTTAAAAGTACATTCGAAAGAAAAGAAAATTTTGCTTGATTCAGTGAACACAACTTAGTTGCTTATTTAATGTATTGGGACTTCAATGTCGTAAGCCCAGCATATTAAGGCAAATATTTTATTGTTAAGTATAGGTAACCCGTAACAGCCCGTTTCTAGTCATTCATTTTTTGGCTCCTATGTGTCTGAACTATATTTTATCCGTAAGTGACTTTTATGTTCATTCAATACACTAGACGTAATAAATGAAGTACAAACTATCGAAATAATTAATATTTATTGTTCGTTAGTTGCTGACGGTAGCCCGTAAAATAAATAATTGCCTCGAAAACGTGTTCATTTTGTGTGTTTTACAACTTTACGGTGGCACAAATTAATTACATTATTTCATATTAGTATTAGATAGGCCGAAAGGCTTAATTTTAATTAAGTTCGGTACTATTCAACCAAATACATTTAATACAAGAAACTAACCCACTAACACATACCCGCTATAAATTAAGTAAATATATAAGAATGCAAGGAATAAAAGACTTTTTTATTTTATTATTCGTCCAACTATCTATTATTTTGCACGGATAAACCGCTGACCGATCTATTTTTAAAACGGGATGCTTGATAAATAGACATAATAAGCATTAATAATAATTGTATTTAATATAAACTATGCATTTCAAATATACTAATTTTAATTCAATTTAGGTGAATAAATTAATAATTAGGTAATAATAGATGATAATAGTACTCATGACATGACATGACATAAAAATAGAAAAACATAGACATATTAGTAGGTACATTATACCAAATTAAAACATAGGAAACACTACTGAAATGTTATTATGCAAAAATATTAAGCGCTATTCCTCTCTCCTAGACACTGACTGTATCTAGAATGTTGCTGTGCCCGATAGGGTCCATCATTGTTTCTGTAACCTATATTTAACACCTGTATGTACATTATGGATGCAATAAATTGAATTTGAATTTGATTATCAGATGCATAATAAATTAATGGCTACCATCAGTCTAGATTATTATTAGATATATAATTTAATTCAATTTATCAGTTTTGATGAATTGCTCGGCGTAACTTACATTCATCCTTATTAATTTGTTTTAAAAATATTTTTATTTTAAGTTTTCATCTGAACTTTGTGGCTTTTTATACGTACTAAACTGCACATACAAACATAAATTTAAACTTTTCCAGAATGTTTTCATAAAGAAAGTTGGTACATGATATTCCATTTAATATGAAGAAAACCATAAATCTGGTGATAAATTCCTATGGTTGCATATAAATCCCCATGCTCTGTCGAGCACACCCGGAGTTCCTGGGACGTTTCTGGGCAAATATAATTATGTGGGACACTCCGGATGGTCGGAGCATACAACAAATGCGCATTTTGCCCAAATGTTTATAACAAACAAAACATGACGGAGTTATGTTATTATTTTTAATGATGAGCCGCCGTTTCTACAGCCGCATATTGTGTAAATGAGTGTTTATTTGTTTGTGGCCGTATTCGTGAAAATGTGGTATCGTGAAATGCAATGTAGTTTCTCAAAGTTAATTAGTGTACTCATTCCTGTTATAAGTTAAAAAGAGGAGCTCGTGGCTAAATAATAACAGCCGCACGGGTCGATCATCAAGGTTAAGCAACGTTTGACGAGGTCGGTCCGTGGATGGGTGACCATTTCAACATACCGAGTTTCCTCCGTGCCTCGGAAAGCACGTTAAGCCGTTGGTCCCGGCTGTCATTTGAAGATCTTTGACAGTCGTTACGAGTAGTCAGAAGCTTGAGATCTGACACCAGTCTAACCAAAGGGTTCCGTGTTACCCAGTTACTGGGTTGTGGAGGTCAGATAGGCAGTCGCTCCATGTAAAACACTGGTACTCAGCTGAATCCGGTGAGACTGGAAGCCGACCCCAATATAGTTGGGAAAAGGCTAGGCAGATAATTCCTGTTATAAGTTACAAGGAAATAATTTAAGAATTGCAAGAACCGACCACAATTAAATTATTAATTAACACTAGCCTAACAAGTACTAGCGATGCAGGCTTCACTTCCACAACTTATGCAAAAGGAACCGGACACTTTCCGGGCGAAAAGTGGACTATTATACTAAGCGATAGTCTAGCTTTCAATCAATAAAACAATTTCGTTATCGGATCAAGATTATGAAAACCTTTTATAAACAGATGAACAAACAATTCTACTTATTCATTTGTATTTATTTATTAGTTTATTCTCGCACTGGAACACCTTGCAGCAATTACACCAATGGAGCTCAATCTTATAATAAACTCTCAAGTTCAGCAGCCTACTTGAGTAAGTGAGTTTGGCAGGGCAAAGGGTACGACGCTGTGATAGATTTCAACAATAATCCTTTAAATTTGTTCGGTATTGCCAAAGTTACGTAGAGATTTTTTTATTTTATTTGTTGAGTTTCTTTGTTCTTAAAAAATGTTTCGATACAAAAAAAATCGTAATCAATAGTACAAATAAATTTATTTACTTATTGCTTGCTCATTTCATGCAACTTCGTATTTAAATAGATAATTTCAATTTGTACGTGTTTAATAAATAAAACTTTCACTCAAATATAACTTTTGTTTACTTAAAGAACTCTTGAAATTAATACGTGACTAAAATGCTATCCGCGAAAAGCCAAAACAAAAGAAACCTCATTCTTTTAGTCTATGGCCGATCGCCATTGTTAGATGCACGCGCATAGGAAAACTGATGACTGCGAAAAATTTTTTACAACTCGATTTCACAGTTGAAGTTACAGTTATTTATTAATTAAAATGTCAACAAGTACTAATTATGAAGAAAATTATTTATATTGTACACCGCCCGATATTAGATGTGGAGCCCTAAACGTCATGTAAAGTTTACTACCTGGAAATCCCAAGAAAAAATATCTATTATCTAACTTTACTAAATAAAATGATTTTTTAGGATTATTTTCTTCACAAGTGTGTTGAAAAACGTCGTATCAAACACGTGTGTATTGATGATTACCGTCCTCGACTCTCATAAGACCCTCACCTAACGGCTCGGGTGTCAATGGCGCCACAGCGGTAATCACCAACATTACACACTTGTACCATAATGTACTATAGTTCTGAATTCAAATTATTATACACGATAAATCTAATGGATGATGGACATGGAAATTAGTATTTGTTTGTATTCGGAAATGCGATGACGCCGAGAAGTTGTACTGTACCTATTAGCGATCAGTCAAAAAAAGCTTTTCCTGAAACTTCACCGTCTCTTTTTCATGCTACGCAAAAGCTAAAAGTCTATTTTGTTAAATTGTGACCTATTATGGGGATCGGTCAATATGGCGACGCTTGGGGTAGGCCTATATACAACACTGGACGTCTTTCGGCTGAGAGGATAATGATGATGCTGATGTGAGCTATGATTTATTTTAGCTAACTATTAATATCGCTAGGAGCCTTTTGATTTTTTCATCGACCGATAACTTTTATTTAAGAAATGAAAACGGCGGTTTGAAAGCTTTTGAAAAAATAAAAATTTGCAAACTGTCGTGTATATTCTTGAAATAAAAGTTATCTGATTATTGAAATCAAACCTACCCAAGAGAAAGTATAGGTACTTTCAAACCTACCCAAGACAAAGTAGCGTTACGTATAGTTCAGATGAACTATACGTAAGCCACGTTAATAATAAAGTTAAAAAAAAAATAAGAAAAAGGATATAGGTAAAGAAATTTAAGATCCGGCTTCGCATGACGTGAGCAGCTAGGAAGATCCGGCTTCACACGACGTGGGCAGGTATTTCATAGCAGGCAGGCAGGCTAGGCAGCTGGATGGACACGAAGGTGTGGAATGCCCGAGGTAGGCAGATGAGCTCGCCGATGAATTGCTTAGATAGGCAGTAGGGTAGCCAGCAGGACGAATGGGCTGGCACACAGTTAGATGGTCAAGGCTTGAACCAATTGTCAGGCTAACATACAGTAGCACAGGTGTAAGAACAGGCACCAAGGATTGTGGTGGCCGAGCTATGGCTTCGTACGCCGATCAAAAGAGCCCTTTAAACATGAAGCGGTGTCCGACAAGGTCAATGAAATTTAGGTTTCACACTCAATATATTTATATTTATTGCACTTCTAAGATTTTATTACATTCACAGGCCGTATTTATTATAGTTTTCAAGAGTTTTTTTTAGATACAATCGTATACTTCATAGTATTAAACAGAAAAACGGACTTCCAGCGTTCCGCCCAGATTCAAGACTAAAAAAGTGACGCCCGTTTTTCTTCGTTCCGACATGTCTCATGAACGAATAAAAACGGTTTACAGAGGCGCAGTCTGCCGCTGCCCTTATTATGAAAATTATAATGTACAACGAGCTTAAGAGTATAGTCCATGTTATCTTATGTCTATGGTTTAAGAAAATAACATAGACATATGTCATGTCAATAAAAATTACAGGGTTTAAAATATTCTATGATTTTTACAAATTAGTAGTATAAATAAGTTGCTGAATTCTTTTCAGGTGTTTACTAATGTAAAGAAAACATAAAAATGGGAAACATGAGATGATACAATTTTAAAAGTTATAAAGATGAAATTTATAAAACATATTATAAAACGTAAGTAAACTAAGACATGTGGAATGAACACCACACTATGTAATTATCCATATTTAACAGATCGTCAAGTGCATGTTTGCTTAAATCAGCATATTCCCTTAAAATCAATCACAAAAGCAAAGTCAAGGTCAAAGTCAAATATATTTATTTCAACTAGGCCAATAAGCGGCACTTTTGAACGTCAAACATTAAATCTAAATTAAAATGTACAAGTAATAAAAATTGACTCTACCGTGCATTCGGAAAGTAGCTTGTTATGGAGAAGAACGCACAAGAAACTCCATAACAATAATAACAATAATTCGTTATCCAACCAAACATACAACTTCTATCTCAGAACAAACTTTTCTATGAATAATACGAACAAAGATATAACTGGTTTCACTACACATGGCTTGATACAGAACATTAAAGATCATGTTAACTTCCTCTCCATGTATTATATTATAACACACAATGTAATACGCTACGGCATTACGGTTGCTAGATCTTGGATCCCATAACTTGTGGGAGGCTGTAAAACGAGCGTCTATAAATTGGAACTACCATTCAAATAGTGTTTAAATTTTACTAAATTGCATTTATGTTACAAAGTAAAAGAAAGAAAATCATACATAAGAATAAAGTGATCATAATAGATGAAGACAATAATAAGTTTAAATAAAGAACTATTCCAATTCTATCGTTTTTGCTATGCGTTTCGGAAAATATTTCGCCTTCTGAACATCAGCGATTCGTTTGGTCTCACAGCTGTCCATAAGTACCGGTAGCATTCATGAGTAGGTCAGCCAAATTTCCCTCAGGAATAAAATCTTTACGGGCGAAACGTTTCATCTAAAAGCTGGTAAGGAAACATACTCGCGATACGATGACCTGCCAGAGTGCCTGCCTGCTACCGATCGTTCATTGTAGGTGGGCGAGCGATCCGTCAATGCCACCGGGCGCTGATTTTATTTACCGAGAAAAGTACCGTGATTTGTACTACGTGTATAAATGGCACGTTTCCCCCGAAATTAGATTTAAAAGAAAATCGAAGTATAAGTTCCGTTGTTTGCGAAGATTTGAGATAATAATATAATGCTCGGCATTTCGATTTCAGTTCATTTCTGTAATATCTTTCGCTTACTCCTTTTGGAGACGTGTGTGCTGTTTAAATGTGAGGTGTGTTATATAATATATATATATCTTTGAATCAGATAGAGATTGGTATTTATTATTTTGAGTCTTGTAGAGAGATTTTCCAAGAGCCACAGCAGGCATAGACACTGTTGGTATAAAATAATCCTTTCCAAGTCTATTAAAAATAGAAGATTAAAATGGAATGCATTTTTATTCAGAGTCGAAACAAAGAAAATCTTCAAAGAAAATCCTTCCTTAATTCCTTTTGTTTCAAAACTCGCCATCTTCCGAGCCCAAACCTTGTATTTTGAATGCGGGCACTAAGTTCAACTATCACGATTCCGAACCATTAAACACTCCGAAATACTGCTCACAACGTTAATATATACGTGTAATATTATTCTCCAACACATATTAGGTGTTTAAACGCATTCATGTCAATTATTCACACCACATTGACTTGAATGTTGGCAATAATAAGTTCACGGTAAAAAATTAAATGCGTTACTTAACGCCAAGATATTATTTGTGGCGTCATCTTTCGCTTCATAAATTTTGAGACATTATCAAAGTTCTGCGAAGGTGTCAAGGGACTTCGTTTGCCAGCCACTTTCGGATTATACCAAGGTTACTTTTCAAGGCACGTTCGACATCTTTTAGGTGCTTATTTAGTATTTTTTCGCGTTACTCATGGTATGCTGCTTCCTATTCTTTTAAGCACCGACATTTGTTTTAAATCTATATAGTGTAACGTGACTTTTCTTGAAGAATAATAATAGAAAATTTTACATTTAAAGAAGAAAAGTTCGGCTTAACTCTTATGGAGAGCCTGGAAAACTTACAGCCTAAACTACACAGTTTAGGCTGCAAGTTTAGCCGAATTCACTTACACACACACGTGTGTAAGTGAATTCGGCAAAGAAAACATATAGGTAACGGTGACGACTCCTCTAAAATAACGTTTTTCGTGTTGCATAATACAGTCAAAAGGAAAAGCCCATCGCCTTGGAAGGAAAATGGCCCAAACCTGTGGCCATTTTCCTTCCAAGGCGGAAGGAAAATGGCCACAGGTCACAGCTATACAAACCCGTGCATCGGCATTATACATAATAAATAATGACGTCATCTAATCGGGCCTTTCCGAATCATTTGCCGGATCGAATTAGGGAAGAGGAAAAAGTTCCATTGAAATATGACACCTGTTCGAGCGACCTGGAATCAAAGGGCAATGTGATAAAGACGGAGGTTTTCAATAAAGGAGAATCGTCCTTTTTCTTACGCATTTATATCTCTATGTTTTTCTGTTCCCGAGTTTGGGCATTATCGCCCTCCTAATGTATAGTACCTGTGTACAAGTACCATCATTTGTTATATCATCCTAAGAAATTATCGTTTGCTCTGCGAAACGAATATTATTTTCTGAATGAGATATCTTTGTTTTGGTTCTGCTATGAAATATTTTTGCTAGCACCAATATTTATAGATAGTTTTGCTGATGTCTGCGGCTTTGTTTGCAAACAAAACTTCAATCCCCCGTTGACTAACCCTGGGTTATTTTTTTTTTTGTATTTCGTCTCTCCCAGTACTTAATAACATTTTTATGATTTGGTACCCGAAGGATCCAAATGGAGCCCTGTACCTATACCTACATACATAAACTCATGGCTTTTTACCAAGAGGATAGGTCAAACTACAGAACGCCATCTGATATGATCCTTACATAATTACTCATTTTGCAAACACTCTAAATTAAGAGTTTTTCGCATTGACTATTAATATAATTTGTGATCAAGTTTTAAAATATATAAAAAACCGTCTTTCAAAAAGTAAACTATTTCGTCATCTCATCGAATGGCACCGAATCTTCCGAACATGGCCAATTATTAGTCTTTAGACATTCTGGAAAACATACATTTCGTTTAGGTTTTCCACATTTTACCCTCTCAAGCGAACCAAGCGACCAGCTTTAACAGTGTGGGAAGTTATGTGTAATGCGAAATATGAAAAATGGACGGTGGATTACGAGCGGTTTACATGATATGGTCGAGTGTTTTGTTCTTTCGTTTATTTCTTTATCGAACAAATGTTGTATGTAATATGAACTGAACATGACACAATAATAATATCCGTATGAATTTACCTAAAAAAATAAATTTTATAATTACTGCTTTGCTCTGCTGAAGTACATGTCAATGCAACAGAAACAAAAGACAAAGATTAAATATCGTACTTCTTTTCAATGAAATATACTGTCTTGTAATGTCTGGAAAAATTCACTACACCCAGCCACAGCAGAGCAGAAATATAACCTTTAGGAAGTACCGTAGTATGATGTTGTAATTTTACATTTTATATCATAGTTATAAGGTCAGTTTCACTAAGCCTCACAAATAATAACCAGTGGGTAAGCCTATTTAACATTTAGTTAATCTTCAGGCTTGATTCATTCCGTACCTTCAAAAGCGAATTAAATAACATGAACCTCAGCCATTCCGCTTCATACAATTACGTTTAGACCCTTTAAGCTTACTCTAATACCAGCAGAAGCCGGTAAAGGGTATTTGAAAATAACTCCAGGCATCAGCTGACATAAAACTTCCTGATTTTATCTTGCCCTGGTATCATTAAGTTACTAAATTGTTTAGAAACGAGAGGAATACGAAACGGGTTTAGATTTTCCCGTTTTCATTGGCGTTTTAAGTTAGATGCTTGCTTATCATATCAAAACCTCTTTAAGGTACAGACGTATACATTGAACACTCAAGGTTAACGGTTAGGTTAACACTTACCTGTTCTTAAGTCTGTGTAATCCTGAAATCCAGTGACGAGCGTAGGTAGGAAATCAACTGCAGGGTACCATCCACACTTGGTTGATGCTTCTCCTCCACATTAATTGTGAGCAATGTGTGGCAATCTCTGCCACCATCTGTGTTCTCTACCACCTTTTACATGACTCGTTCGTTGTCTCGTAGACCCCATAGCTTATTATCAGGCGATATCGAGGTGAAAATGGACCGTCATGAAAAAATAATAAGTATATATTATAAAATCGTATTCCAAAGATACTGTTGACCATCTTTTTGCTAAACTATAACAATTGCTAAACTATATCCCCCGTGATATTAACTCATAACTGAGCACACAAAGAAGTCATCCGTACAAAACTATGTCTCATCTAGTTTCCTGCCCTGTGTACCCCGAAACCTGCAGTCTGTAGTATTATATTAACTGTGCTGCAGTCGAAAGACCTTTGGGCTACCACTGATTAACTGCTCCGTCAACACGAAAAAGATTAGTCGATACCTAAAAGTCTTAGGAGAATATATTATCAGTACTAAAAACACCTAGGTCGGGTGGCTACCACAAACTATTAAGTAGTTTGTGGATGAGAAATGCTTGACTCTAGTTTTATGAATGAAATCATCACTGAGGCTCTAACTCTGCATGTGTTATTCTATAAAAACGAAAGCTTCGAGAAAGCGATTGGAAAATGTGTTTGGGAATATCAAGTGCAATCAAAATATAACGTGAGCACTCCCTAACGTTAACGTAACGGCCATCGCCTTCGCTGATAGGAAGACGTATCTGGATACAGTACAAAAATGGTTTCACAAGAAAAGACAATTAATAAACCATTTCATGCCTTCAAAGCCCGTAGGCCACGCACCTCTTTTTTTTTGCGCTGGCAACCTCGACCCATCAGTCAACGTTCACAATTTATCTATCTAGAAGTTTCCACGTTCAAGTGACGCCACCCACGAGACGTAAGCCACTTTTTATTCAGGAATGTTGATCGATCTGTTCTTCAGTGATCGGTAAGTTTTAATGGGAGTTGACTCAATAATCACACCTTAAAAGGCGTGAAATAATAATAGTGATGATTGCTTCAATACTTAAATAAACTAAAATATTGCAACCTTACGCCACCATTAGGAATTAATTTAATTGAGTCTCATCATTTTCAGGATGTAGTAGGTGCTACCTACCATTAATTATGGGTACAACAATCTAGAAAATATTTTTGACCAAAATCAAACTAAAAATATTATTCATTTGTTTTAATAATAGGCGTCATAAATTCTCGGTAATAATTCCAATCGGTAAAACAGCCTAACAAACCATAAATTTAGTCGCGTTTGTGTTTGTATTTTTTTAATAGAACTGCGCAATATGAATATTATTTGTATGAACAAAGCTAAATAATTTAATGCCATTGTAATTTGTATAGTGTATAAACATTGAAAACTGTGAACGTCCAATAAAACTTTAAAAAACTTTATATTGAGTTCAAAGGTTGTCACGAACATAACTCTAAATATTGTTCAGAATAAAAAGCTTAGAACCTAATATTGTAATAGACAATGGTCTAAAATATTCATAGAGAGTTTATTACTTTAGTCTGCATGCCTTGTTTTTCTGAACAATAATATTGTGCTCTTCAAATAAATAATGTATGTATTTTGTTAATAAATAGGCGAATATTTTCTACTGCCAAGTACAGTGTTTGCCTAACTTATTTCAAATTAATTTACATAATATAGAGTGAAATTTTTGCCATTTCTATGAAAACGACTCTATATCTACAGTAAATACATCATGTAACAAGCCTTTGCAATAACAAGTCTCAATTGGCATATTTTTATTCACAGTACGATCCGAACGATCACCCGGTCATAATATATCATCGCATTCCTCGCTGAGCAATAAACTAAATGATAATAAACCTGCTTGTCACCGTCGCAATAAATTTCACTATTTGCTGGGAACAAAACACTGTATTGCATGAAATATTACCCAATATGGGGACACATAGACAGCACTGAACACAGCGACTCGTAAAGCCGAGTTACTAGGACATAGGCATCTCCCTTTCCATTTTTGAAGCTCAATTTTTCGATATCATAATCTGCAATCTCAAAAAATATAGCCTGGCCTTTTCTAACAAATTGTCAATTCTAAATATTCTTACTTGAAACAAGCTGGACGAAATTAAAACATCACTGAGCCACTGAGTGTACAAGTTTGTCTTGTCTGACCCGAAACCAATTTAATGGCTCTAGAAATAAAAGTAAGTTGAATAAGATAAATCGATGGAGAACTTACACGATCGTAGTTGCAATTTTACTCCTTAAAACACATCAATATTGTTAGGTCAGCCATGTGGCCGAGATAAAATGGCGAAACGAATTGAAAGAATTCAAAGTTTCCAGAGATTCAGAATTAAAAGTTTGTTTCACAAAACCACGAAGTAAAGACATGGGAAATCCTTTCCCCAATAACTTGAAATGTATCCTTTATCAAGATCAGAGTCGAGGACAGCCCGGACCACAACGATTACACCCGAAACAAGATATCCCATATCTATAAGATCCCGTAACCTAGCGTTTTTAGTTTGTTTTTCCTCGACTGTTTTCGCATAGTTTCCTATGTTTTTTGCATCCATTTCGGAGTGGAACCCTAATAAAAACATATAATAGTGCACTCGCGGGACAGAACCCAATATGCAGCGGCATTCCCATTACAATCCCTCCGACTTTTACTATTCCTTTTTTGTGTGACAGATAGAAATGTTCAAGCTTATTTTAATATTTTCTATGTAGATTTTGTTACTGTGTATGCCGACTTCTTTTCTTTCTTCTTTTTTGCCGATTTTTTTAATGATTTGTGATCAAGTGGTAGTTGGACCGCACTTAGTCTCCCATTCCCATTCTCCGGTCCGTTGCTTGTCAAAATTGGTCTGGCCACTAGAGTTTTGTCATCAAGTGCCTGTACCTACCTAGTGGCTTATCGTCAGCTAATTAGAAAAAATAATCACCGTTGTTGCCGTTCGCTTTGATAAACGTGGTACCGATGTTTATAAAATATTTTTTTTGACAATGCAATGTTTTACTAAAAATTTCAGAGGGATTTTTATTATTGATAATAATAAATAAAATCTATCTACTTACCTTTATGTCTAGAGTTAAACATTTGTAATGATAGTAAAACACGTACCGGGGACGTGAAACTTTCTTCTTGTATGCATATTCAACTAGAGTAAGCCGAATATAGGTCAAACTAGTGGTTCTGTAAGTGAATACTAATTGCTAACTTGCAGTTAAAGCATTATCTAGTCTCCTATGTGGTTGTGATACGTTGTGAAACCTAATCTGATCTTAACTCACTGAAAATCGATAACAGGTATAGAGTTTGCGATGAGATTCAGATGATTAATTTAGATTTAAAATTCAAACATCTTCAACAAAAGTAGATCATTCAGTGTCCATAAATTTTTGGATCAAATGTAGAAAGGATTAAAAAAATGTAAAAATTGTTATTCTCTGCTGCTACTTTATTATATATTTCAGCATGTTTTAAATAAAAGAAGTCCTACAATCGGCTAATCCTAAACCGTCACTTTCATAATTTAGCCCAAATTAGCATAGCAATCGCCTTTAATAACCGGCATATCCTTAAACTAAAATTCAAAGATATGATTACACCTACCAAACCGCACTATGCTGACGTGGTAGATTACAGCAGGCTTCGGCTCACAGAGACAAGGGCTGTGTCCTAGTAATGGGAACATAGTTGGCTGGTTGTGCAACAACATTCAATCAAATCAACTGATCAGGGCTAACCTGCACGCTCCAATGCTCTGTTATCAACTTTTTATAACCCAACCAACAAATATTTAATTCTTCACTCGTGTTTTACAACGCCCAAGAGTTTACATAGGTACTCTGTAATGTACCTCAAACCTCACGGCCGCAGTAAAGTTTGCAATAGTAATAATGTATCAGAGAACAATTTCCCTAAAGAATTATACGACCGCGCGAAAAAGAATTCGTCACACTGATTTTTATTACGCAGTCAAAATGAAAATCAGGACCAAATCTGGTTTGACCTGCTCTTTTATATTTTATTTATTTTTCTTTTTTATTTTGCGTTCCTACTCTCTCCAAATATTAGGACTTTAAATAAGACATGTTCTGTGTAATTTAGTTTAGACTACTTGTAGCTACTATTGGCTTGGCAGGCCTTAAAATCGCTATAGCACTTTCAGCAAACCTGGTGATAAATGCTTGTACCTTTCACTTTTATCTTCCTTCTACCCGTTTTTAGGGTTCCGAAGTCAACATGGAACCCTTATAGTTTCGCTCTGTTCGTCTGTCCGTCCGCAGCTTAGCTCAAAGAATCTAAGTACTAGAAAGCTATAATTTGGCATGTATATACTGTCTGTCTGTCTGTCTGTCTGTCTGTCTGTCTGTCTGTCTGTCTGTCTGTCTGTCTGTCTGTCTGTCTGTCTGTCTGTCTGTCTGTCTGTCTGTCTGTCTGTCTTAATGTCTGTCTGTCTGTCTGTCTGTCTGTCTGTCTGTCTTAATGTCTGTCTGTCTGTCTGTCTGTCTGTCTGTCTGTCTGTCTGTCTGTCTGTCTGTCTGTCTGTCTGTCTGTCTGTCTTAATGTCTGTCTGTCTGTCTGTCTGTCTGTCTGTCTGTCTGTCTGTCTGTCTGTCTGTCTGTCTGTCTGTCTGTCTGTCTGTCTGTCTGTCTGTCACCAGGCTGTATCTCAAGAACCGTGATAGTTAGACAGTTGAAATTTTCACAGATGATGTATTCCTGTTGCCGCTATAACAACAAATACTAAAAAGTTAATTAAAAAAATTAAAATACCCGACTGCTTAAAAAGCGAACTAAAAAGACGTAAACAAGAAGAAAATCATGCTGTGCAGTCGGAGGATACATATTCGCGAGCTGGCTGACCAAAACCAGATGTATCCTCCGACTGCACAGCATGATTTTCTTCTTGTTTACGTCTTTTTAGTTCGCTTTTTAAGCAGTCGGGTATTTTAATTTTTTTAATTAACTTTTTTATTTATAACTTTTTAGTTAACATTTTTTTCGAATTAGGTACATTTAAATATATAAGTGTTATATATTTTTGAAATCGCCTCTAAAAACCCTTTATTTTGATACCCCACACGATGGGTTTGGAAGAAAAAATAAAATTGGCCCCCCACAATATGGCGCCCAAAAGCCGCCATTTTTCTATTTTCCAATTTTAATGTAGCCTATGACACTCGCAAGGTTAAGACGAATCGATTGACGTATGAATCATCAAAATCGGTCAACGCGTTTGGTCTCTGGAACGCCATATAGGAACAAACATACATACATACATACATACATACATACATACATACATATATACATACATACATACATACATACATACATACATAGACTGATAAACACATTACCCTCCTTCGGCAGTCGGGTAAAAATAGTATAAAATTAATATGTAAGTGGGCTCCCATACAACAAACGTGATATTTTGCGTTTTTTGCTCGATATTAATAACGGCAACAGGTAGACGCTTGAAATATTCACAGAATATTCAGTTGTATACTCTCTTTAAAAAATAATTATTATTTAATTAAAATAAAATAAATTAAGGGGGGCTCCCATACAACAATCGTGATTTTTTTGCAGTGTTTTGTGATAATGGTACGGAACCCTTCGTGTGCGAGTCCGACTCGCACTTGGCCGGTTTTTTCTTATTTGTATAGATTAGCTCGCGGGCGAGCACTATCTCACCTAATGCTAAGCGATTTCTTTTTTCTTTTTTTTTTTAAGAACGTTTGATGATGTTCATGTATCTGGTATATTGTGTCTTTTAGTCTGTGCTAATCAAATGTTTTTTCTTTCTTTCTTTTTCTTTACATTCTGTGTATTGGCCTATAGTAGAACTTACATTCTCAAGTTATAAATTATTATTTAGGTATCGCTCTGCAATGCGACAATTTTTGATAAAAAGCTTTGATGAAAATTACTAATAATTTAAAAATATTTTAATAATTTAAATAATTTAAAAAAAAATGGTAGTTAACGTAACTTTTTTTTACTTTAAACCGCTAGCAAATGCAGCTGAATTTTGTTTGATGTATTAAAAACACACAGACTTGACACTGATCGATCCGGTTGTTTAAAAAACAGAGCACGCCTCATTATGCGGGCAGGATTCATTCATGTGTCGTTAGAATTTAAATCCCGGCTGGAATATGTACCTATTAATGACTGATGAGGAAATATTATTGAGAAAAGGGATGATTGCGGATTGTTTATTACCATAGTCATCAATTGATCATATTTATTTACCTATGTTATGGACCAAGTGATTAAAGGTCTATCCACACATATCAGGGGCGTGCCCGGGACGTGCACGGAACGTGCCCGGGCCCGTGCACGGACGTGTGTGAACGATGTCGTATAAAATGTTCCCACCGATATTTTTTTTAGCCCCTGACGGGACCCGGCCTTGTCACGTACCGGGCACGCCCCTGATATGTGTGGATAGACCTTAATACGGCATTATTCATAATGCCCGGGCATTATACATAGTGCCCTGATTAAACACTTGGTCCATGATATTGCATAGGTACAAAGAACAATAAAAATATTACAATAAAAAACATACAATATATCAGCTTGATGCACTAAAGTCGATTGAAAAACGGGTCAAGAGGCTCATTGACAATGAGGCACTGGTTGAGTCAAAGCTCCAGCCTTGAACATCGTTGCCAAGTTGCCAGATTGTCGGTTTTTTATCGGTTCCATTTCGGGGAGTGTGCGATGGAATTGCATGATCTAATTCCACCAAGCCTGTTTCATCATCGGACTACAAGACTTACGGCGATGCGCCATCGGTACATGGTGGACGTCCCACCCATACGCACAAAACGTTTTAGAAATACTTTAATTATGCGTACAGCTAAGGAGTGGAATGCCCTGCCAGAGTCTCTGTTTCCCGATAGCTAAAATTTTGGGGTCATTAAGTCAAGAGTGAATAGGTTACTTCTAGGCAAGCGTGCTACACCTTCGACAAGAGATAGAGATTGAGATAGCGGTCAAGCGCAAGCATACAATAAAAAAAAAGTTTATTAAAAAAATCAAAATACCCGACTGCTTAAAAAGCGAACTAAAAAGACGTAAACAAGAAGAAAATCATGCTGTGCAGTCGGAGGATACATATTCGCAAGCTGGCTGACCAAAACCAGATGCATCCTCCGACTGCACAGCATGATTTTCTTCTTGTTTACGTCTTTTTAGTTCGCTTTTTAAGCAGTCGGGTATTTTGATTTTTTTAATAAACTTTTTTATTTATAACTTTTTAGTTAGCGTTTTTTTCGAATTAGGTACATTTAAATATATAAGTGCTATATATTTTTGAAATCACCTCTTAAAACCCTTTATTTTGATACCCCACACGATGGGTTTGGAAGAAAAAATAAAATTGGCCCCCCACAATATGGCGCCCAAAAGCCGCCATTTATCTATTTTCCAATTTTAATGTAGCCTATGACACTCGCAAGGTTAAGACGAATCGATTGACGTATGAATCATCAAAATCGGCCAACGCGTTAGGTCTCTGGAACGCCACATAGGAACAAACATACATACATACATACATACATACATACATACATACATAGATACTTACATACATACATACATACATACATACATAGACTGATAAACACATTACCCTCCTTCGGCAGTCGGGTAAAAAATTACAGTCTTATCGCATGCCGCTATCTCGTCTAGGCAATCTAGTCATACCACAGTGCATCGTCACATATAGGTCTGGTTATTGCTATGTCATTATCCTGTAACATCATTATCATCTACCGGCCGGCGGCCATGAAATAATAGTCTTCTTGACCTAATTTCAGCCATAATGCCAACCACAACATAAGCGGAGATTGCCCAATTGATCATTGACTCGGGTGATTATAAGTTAATCAAGTTAAGTAATAAACTACAGAAGAGTTGGTACGGTTAAGTACTATCTAAAATCTTAGTGTCAACCATGGCTGCATTATTTCTTTGCATGCTAAGGCATTGGTTCTCCTTCGCCGCCTGATATCTCTCCGGTCGTGCCAGATTGCCGTATCATTGGACAGTGAGAGTGAGGGGAGAAACAGTGCACCTGTGTTTGCGCACACTTGTGCATTAAGAAATCTGTGAAAATAAAGGATTATACTTCAAGTATTTGGGGCCGAACCGAAAAGAAATTGATAGTAAAAATAAAACAAAAATTACAAAAAATCATGTCAAATAGAAAAATGTTAAAACAAGAATCAATAATAAAACAAAAATTACGAAAAATCAATAAATAATCGCTAATAATAATAATATAAAAACAGAGAATTAATCAATAATAATTAGAAACAATTGTTTTGGTAGCTTTTGTATAGAAAATTTGGCAAACTGCCATATTTATTCTTGAAATAAAAGTTATCTGATTATTGAAATCTTAGCCCTTAAACAAACAACTTACGATATTTACCCAAGACAAAGTAACTATGTAATTATCCATATTTAACAGATCTTCAAGTGCATGTTTCCTTAAATCAGCATACTCCCTTAAAATCAAACATAAAAGCTTAAATATAATTCGTTATCCAACAAAACATACAACTTTTATCTCAGAACAAACTTTCTTATGAATAAAGATAGAACTGGTTTCACTACACAGGGCTTGACACAGAACATTAAAGATCAAATTAACTTCCTCTCCATGTATTATATTATAACACGCTACGGCATTACGGTTGCTAGATCTTGGATCCTATAACTTGTGGGAAGCTGTAAAATGGGCGGATATAAATTGGAACAACTATTCTAAATTGCATTTGCACAAAGTAAAAGAAAGGAAATTACACAACAAAAGTAACCGAACAGAACAGATGAAGATAATAATAAGTTTTAATAAAGAACAATTCCAATTCTATCTTTTTTGCTATAGAGGGACGCCATGTCCTGGTAATCATCTGAATCGGAGAATGTTTCGTCTTCTGAACATCAGCGATTCGTTTGGTCTCACAGCTGTCCATAACTACCGGTAGCATTCATCAGTAGGCCAGCATATTATGTACGTCAATATTTCAATTTTATATTTAGATACTTTTTCATTTCCCACCGGAGCCGGGTGCTGCCCCTGCGCGTCGCCTGTGGGGTACGCCCTAATCCTATCGCGCATTCCATTTATGTCAACCATGTTGAGAGAGAGGAAGGCCAAAGAAAAGATGGATGGACTGTGTGAGGAGTGATATGAAAGAAAAGGGAGTCAGTAATAACTTGACGGGGGATAGAACGGTATGGAAGAAGCAAACGTGTTGCGCCGACCCCAAGTAACATGGGATAAGGGCAGGCAGATGATGATGATATTTAGATACTTTTTCACACAAAACAATACATGTGATCAAGAATCATCCATACCGCAGGTGTTTTTAACTTTCAGAACAAGAAAAAAAAAATGTACACATATAATGGTTCTAAGTTACATTTAACTCCAAATTTCCCTCAGGAATAAAATCTTCACGGGTGAAACGTTTCATCTAAAAGCTGGTAAGGAAACATACTCGCGATACGATGACCTGCCAGAGTGCCAGCCTGCCACCGATCGTTCATTGTAGGTGAGTGAGCGATCTGTCAATGCCATTGCGCGCTGATTTTATTTACCGAGAAAAGTATCGTGATTTGTACGACGTGTATGTATGGCACGTTCCCCTGAAATTGGATTTAAACGAAGATCGAAGGAAAAGTTCCGTTGTTTGTGAAGATTTGAGATAATAATAGAATGCTCGGAATTTCGATTTCAGCTCATTTCTGTAATATCTTTCACTTACTCCTTTTGGAGACGTGTGTTCTGTTTAAATATAAGGTGTGTGTTATATCTTTGGATCAGATAGAGACAGGTATTAATTTTGTATCTTGTAGAGAGTTTTTCCAATAGCCACAGCAGGCACAGATACTGTTTGAATAAATTAATCCTTTCAAAGTCTATAAAAAATAAAATAAGATACAAGAATTAAATGGACTGCATTTTTCATTCAGAGTCGGAACGAAGAATATCTCCACAGAAAAACCTTTGTAATTCCTTTTGTTTCAAAACTCGCCATCTTCCGAGCCCGAGTTATGAATGTGGGCACTAAGTTCAACTATCACGATTTCGAACTATTAAACACTCCGAAATACTGCTTACAACGTTAACATGTACGTGTAATATTATTTTCCAACACATATTAGGTGTTTAAACGCATTCATGTCAATTATCCACACCAAATTAACTTGAATGTTGGCAACAATAATAATATAAAATAGGGCGCACGGTTGGCGCAGTGGTTGAGCGATTGACTGCTGCGCTGCGTGTCGCGGGTTCGATTCCCGGACGGAACAAATATTTGTATGACCTACAGATAGTTGTTCCGGCTCTGGGTGTTTGTGTATGTGTTTTTATATGTTTGTAAACGCACCCACGATACAGGAAGAAATTCCTAGTGTGGGGCAACGTTTTTTTTAAAAGAATAAAAAAATAATAAGTTGGCGGTAAAAAATTCAATGCGTTACTTAACGCCATGATATTTTTTGTGGCGTCATCTTTCGCTTCATAAATGTTGAGACATTATCAAAGTGCTGCGAAGGTGTCAAGGGACTTCGTTTGCTAGTCACTTACGAATTATACAAAGGTTACTTTTTAAGGCATGTTCGGCATTTTTAGGTACTTATTTAGTATTCTTTTCGCGTTATTCATCTTATGCTGCTTCTTATTATTTTAAGCACCAACATTTGTTTTAAATCCATTTAGTTCAGCGTGACTGTTCTTGAAAAATAATAATAGAAAATAATACAATTAAAGAAAAGTTCGGCTTAACTCTTATGGAGAGCCTGGCAAACTTGCAGCTTAACTGTGTGTGTGTAAGTGAATTCGGCAAAGAAAACATATAGGTATCGGTGACGACACCTCTAAAATAATGATTTTCGTAATGCGTAATACAGTTAAAAGGGGATAGGTCATGAAAAGGATATGTGAATTCAACGCATAGGGTGGAGGACGTACCCATTCTAAATTACGCAATACCGAAAACATTTAAAGGTAATGTGTCATACTCTTTCATGGAGTTGTTCCCTTTGCCCTGCCGAACTCACTTACGCAAAAAGGCTGCTGAGATATAAATCCTTAACATTAAGTGAGCACGACAGTTACTGGCTAGTGTACTTATTAGATAGTTGCTAATACCTAGGTACACATGAACTGTATCTACTGTTTCAAGCTTCCCTACTTTTTACTACAATCTATCGAAATAAGGATTAATCTTACTAATATTATTAATGAGAAATTTGGATGGATGGGTGTATGTTTGTTATTCAATCACGCTAGAACGGCTAAAACGTACTGGATAAAATTTGGCACGGATATAAATTATAGTTTGGAATAGCACATAGGCTACTTTTTATCCCGGAAAAATGTATAGTCTGTTCCTGTGGGACAATTTCCGACTATAATGCAGGCGAAGCCACTAGCAGAAACTAGTATTCCATAAATCACAATGAAACTGCCAATCGCCTTCAATTCCCATTTCCCTAACAGCGCAAAAATAGTTTACCCGCAGATTTCCGTAAAAGTTAACAATTTATTTTCCCCGACCCGGCCATTTTCCTTCCGCCTTTCACAGCTATACAAACCCGTGCATCGGCATTATATTATGTAAATAATGACGTCATCTAATCGGGCATTTCCAAATCATTTGCTGGATCGAATTAGGGAAGAGGAAAAAGTTCCATTGAAATATGATACCTGTTCGGGCGAGCTGGAATCAAAGGGCGATGTGATAAAGACGAAGGCTTTCAATAAAGGGGATTCGTCCCTTTTCTTACGCATTTATATCTCTATGTTTTTCTGTTCCGGAGCTTGGGCATTATCTCCCTCCTAATATATAGTACCTGTATGTTTGTACATGTACCATCATTTGTTATGTCATCCCAAGAAATTATCGTTTGCTCTGCGAAACGAATATTATTTTTTGAATGAGTTATCTTTGTTTTGGTTCCGCTATGAATTGTTTCTGCTAGCTCCAATATTTATAGATAGTTTTGCTGATGATGCGACTTTGCTTGCAAACAAAATTTCTAGCTCCCGTTGACTAACTCGGGGATTTTTCTTAATTTATTTTTTTTAGTTCAGCTCTACCAGCACCTACT
The DNA here is from genome assembly GCA_945859665.1 of Anorthoa munda. Classification (NCBI taxonomy): domain Eukaryota; kingdom Metazoa; phylum Arthropoda; class Insecta; order Lepidoptera; family Noctuidae; genus Anorthoa; species Anorthoa munda. Next base: position 6,566,152 of record OX243913.1, on the reverse strand, counting down.
AACATTATTAGGATTCTGTACCCGAAGGATTCGAACGGAGCCCTGTTGCTATCACTCACGTGTCTGTCTGTATGTCTGTCCGTCGTCTGTCACACAAGTTTTACAGCCAAACGGTTTGAGGTACAATCTTCAAATTTTCACAGTATACCTAAGCATCTTGTTGACCCAAAGAAAAAAAGAAATTCAAGTTTCATACAGAAAAAGTGGGGCGTGACAAAAAAATGTTGACCTATCCCTTCGAAGGGGTATTATTGTTAAGAACTCTTTGATTGGAAAATACCGTAATTTTTGGATAACAAAAGAATGAGAAGCCACCAAATTCAGCTTTTTTTTACAATAATTTGTTCTGAAGAACTTTTTTATTGTCCATTGGCCTATGAACATGAAATTTGGTAATATAGTTTCTTATTACGGATATTTTACTGACAAATACAAATATTAGGTCCTTACCTATGGAATTGGCGTTTTGTCGTACTAGTTACCTTGATCTCGAATATCTCCTCTTTGGTTTGGAATTTTAAATTTATACAGCTATTTACTCATGCTTTTGTGTTTAGAAAACCGTAATTCATTTGTTTTTTTCTCTTTTGGTTTTTTTTATTTTCGCCAGTCAGTTTAAAAAATGGAAAATTGAAATATCGCGTTATTTACGAGTACGAGTTCCATCGTGGCACCAGTGCTGCAGAAACGGCTCGAAGGATTAATGATGTGTATAGCGACGGTGTCGCAAAAGAAAACGTAGTGCGTTTTTGGTTCCAAAGTTTTCGTCCTGGAAATTTCGACCTGCAGAACAAGCCCCGAGGACGGCCGGAGACCAAATTTGATAATGAAGAATTGAAGGCTATTGTGGAAGCGGATCCATCGCAAACTATGTACGAGTTAACTGTTTTAATCTACTTGAAGCAAATTGGGAAGGTGAAAAAGCTTGAAAGGTGGGTACCTCATGAATTGAGTGCAGCAAACCAACAAACGCGCGTCGACTGCTGCGTTACATTACTCAACCAGCACAATAATCAAGGGATTTTCAATCGAATCATTACCTGTGATGAAAAGTGGATCATGTACAATAATCGGAAATGCTCATCGCAATGGCTGAACCCTGGCGAACCAGCCAAATCCTGCCCCAAGCGAAAATTTACTCAAAAAAAAACATTTGTGAGCGTTTGGTGGACTAGGTGCCGGTGTCGTTCACTACAGCTTTCTTAAATCTGGCCAGACGATTACGACGGATGTCTATTGGCACGGGTTTATTTATTTTTATTTTTTTATTATTGTTTGTGTTTTTCTTATCTCGTGTCTCCTGTGCGGGTCACAAATAAAAATGTTTTCTTTCTTTCTTTTCTTTATTGTCAGCAACTGCAAACCATGATGGAAAAGCTAGCTGATAAACAGCCGAGACTGGTCAATCGCACTAGGCCACTGCTGCTTCAGGACAACGCTACACCACACACTGCACAACAGGCGGCTACCAAATTAGAGGAGCTTCAATTGGAATGTCTAAGACATCCACCGTACTCCCCGGACCTTGCTCCAACAGATTACCATTTTTTTCGAAATTTGGATTACTTCTTGCAAGGGAAAAAAATCAACTCCGATGGGGCAGACCAAAGCGCCTACAAAGATTTTATTGATTACCATCCGAATGGTTTTTTTAAGTAAAGGGATCAATGAATTACCTTTGTGATGGCAAAAGTGCATAGATAGCAATGGTACGTAATTTTATTAAATAAATATATTATAAAAACAACATAACATACAACGTATACGTCGTACGTGTTCGTCGTTATATATCGTATGTTTATCCTACTAATATTATCAATGTGAAACTTTTCGGGGATAGATATTTGTCATGCAAAAACTACTTAAAGGATTTTGATGAAATTTTACAGTATCACATCTTATAGGTCAGAATAACACAAACTCTTTTTTTAATATTGGTTAAGTACGAATTCCATGCGATCAGAGCCGCGGACAGTACCTAGTCTTTAATAATTTTGACTGTACCTTGTCAGGCATATGATTCTGTTCTTCCTACTCCCTGCTACAATAAATAAATCCTTCAATACTACGAAGTACGAATATTTATTGTTGTTCAAATACCTATTTAAAACTTAAAATTGGATGCAAGACAGTATCGGTTCTCCATTGCATTCGGTCTCACAATCGGTCCGCGTCGTCAATCCTACAATCTGAAAGGAGATAGTTCTTCAAACTTTCCTCAATTAATTTAATCTTCGTCAGTTGTGAGTGACTATTTGCTTTTACTTTGCAGCTTAAAGTTAGCGTTTGCGAAAGAGATAGAAGTAAAAATTCGAACCGCACGTTTTTATCAGTTAATCTTGTATTTTAAAATGTCTGAAAATGTTTCAAGTTTTAAGTAACTGGGGGGGAATTAGTAAACATTCAGTCAAAGTTATAAAATTAAAAGAAAAATTAGACTGCTGCACAAACGCTCAATATATACATATATACATAAACTCATGGCTTTTTCCCATGGGGGTATCCCAAAACTACAGAACGCCATCTGATATGATCCTTACATAACTGCTCATTTTGCAAACACTCTAAATTAAGAGATTTTCGCATTGACTATTAATATAATTTGTGATAAAGTTTTAAAATATTTAAAAAACCGTCTTTCAAAAAGTAGACTATTTCGTCGTCTCATCGAATGGCATCGAATCTTTCGGACATGGCCAATTATTAGTCTAAAGCTCGAATACCTACCTAAAACATAAAGCGACCCAGTTCGGTATTAAAGGCGAACCAGATTCTCTTCAAAGCACCGTAAAAAGTCCTCGGACCGTCGCTACAATTTATGCTCCATCCCGAATTTTGTATGGGAACGTTCGATAAAGGATGACATTCTCGAAAACATACATTTCGTTTAGGTTTTCCACATTTTACCCTCTCAAGCGAACCAAGCGACCAGCTTTAACAGTGTGGGAAGTTATGTGTAATGCGAAATATGAAAAATGGACGGTGGATTACGAGCGGTTTAAATGATAGGGTCGAGTGTTTTGTTCTTTTGTTTATTTCTTTATCGGATAAATGTTGGATATCTGTGTGTAATATGAACTGAATATGACACAATCATAATATCCGTATGAATTTACCTTATGAAAATAAACTTTATGATTACTGCTTTACATTTGCTGAAATAAATGACAATGCAACAGAAAGAATTAATATCCTACTTCTTTTCAGTGAAATATACTGTCACGCAACGTCTGAAAAAATTCGCTACATCCAGCCACAGCAGAACAAACCCTTCAGAATGTACCGTACTCATTTTATATCATAGTTATTTAATCATTTTCGCTAAGCCTCACAAATAACAACCAGCGCATAAGCCTATTTAACATTTAGTTAATCTTCAGGCTTGCTTCATTCAGTGCCTTCAAAAGCGAATTAAATCAACTTGACCTCGCCCATTCCGCTTGATACAATTACGTTTAGACCCTTTAAGCTTACTCTAATACCGACAGCTGCTAAAGGGAATTTGAAAATAACTCCAGGCGTCAGCTGACATAAAGCTGCCTGATTTTATGTTGCCCTGGTATCATTAAGTTACTAAATTGTTTACGAAAGAGAGGGATTAGAAACGGGTTGAGTTTTTCCTGTTTCCATTGGAGCTTTAAGTAAGATGGTTGCTTATTATATCAAAACCTCTTTAAGGTAGAGACGTACTCAAAGTTTATACCTACCTGTTCTTAAGTCTGTCTCATCCTGAAAGCCAGAGACGAACGTAGGTAGGTAATCCATAATAGGGTTCCATCCACACTCGGTTGGTGCTTCCCCTCCACATTAATTGTGAGCAATGTGTAGAACTCTCTGCCAGGATCTGTGTTCCCTACCACCTGTTACCTAGCTCGCTCGTTGTCTCGTAGACCAAATAGCTTTTTATCAGGCGAGATCGAGGTGAGAATGGACACAAAAAAGTAACTAAGTATATATTATAAAATCGTATTCCATAGATACTGTTGACCATCTCTTCATTAAACTATAACAATTGCATAACTTCCTCCCGTGATTTAATTCGTAACTAAGCACCCAAAGAAGTTAGATAAAATACGAGCGTCAGTAATTACTAAGTGAATGGAACACTGAGTCACGAGGAGACAGCTCCAATGGCTGCAGATAAAGAACTGTATCGCAGACTATGTTTCATATAGTTGCCTGGGACTGGCATCTCTTCAACTAGTTTCTTGCCTTCTGTACCCTAAAGCCTGAAGCCAAAGTAACCTTTGCGCTGAGACCAACGATGCCGTAGAAGTGGCGAAGATTTTGTCTAACAAAATTTTACTATTTATCATCAACACGAAACAGAAGTGTCGATACCTAAAAACAGAAAAACTTGATTAGGTAATCCACTAGCCGCTTACAATAACATATTTACAAAAAAATACAACCGACCATTTTGTAATAGGTACACTTCTTACGAACAAAAAAAGTATTTTGTAAATAGAATATAGAATAGAATAAAGAATATTTTTTTTATTGTTAAGAAATTACATTCAAATGCGTTACTCCGTTCATATATTACGGAGTTATGCACGAATATAGAAAAAACCGGCCAAGTGCGAGTCGGACTCGCGCACGAAGGGTTCCCTACCATTATGGCAAAAAATTGTAAAAAATCACGTTTGTTGTATGGCAGGCCCACTTCATTTTATTTTTTTCTAATTTTAGAAAATGTTGTTATAGCGGCAACAGAAATACATCATCTGTGAAAATTTCAACTGTCTAGCTATCACGGTTCATGAGATACAGCCTGCTGATAGACGGACAGACAGACAGACAGACGGACCGTGGAGCCTTAGTAATAGGGCCGTTACCCTTTGGGTACGGAATCCTAAAAAAAGGTAGTAAATAAAAAAGAAGAAAAGCTTCCTTAACATATCGCCCACGATATTAACTCGCAGAAAAAGAAGTCGTCCACATAAAACACATGCTAAAGTAATTACTAAGTAAATGGAATACTGAGTCACGAGGAGACAGCTCCAATCACCTTCCGTCGCGTTTGGAACACTCCATTAACCCATTTCTTTTTTGACTATGGTAGCTTAGCTGGTGCAATAAGCGGGTAATGTGTTTAAACGATATTTTGCTGGGATTTCAACTAAATTAATCAGGATTTATACGATGATGTTGAAACGATGATCTGTTCAAACTTGGGGATTTGTATAGTTCTTGATGACCAAACATATACTGTTTACCTACCGACTTTAATCAAATTCTTCTATAGGTAATATTCTAACTCATTACATGAAACTAATTTTATTCATAAATATACGAAACTCAACAATAAAACACAAATGTGAAGACATTTTTTTAATTTGCCCCACACTAGAAATTTCTTCTTGTATCGTGGGTTCGTTTACAAACATATAAACTCACATACACAAACACCCAGAACCGAAACAACAATTTTTTTTATGTCATACAAATATTTGTTCCGTGCGGGAATCGAACCCGCGACACGCAGCGCACCATTACGTCTTGCCTTCCTATTTAAGTATCTAAATAAAGCAACTTATATTGTGAGCTACAATTTGTTACCTTAGCGAAATGCCTGACTCTAATTTTATTAATGAAATCATCACTGAGGCTTTAGCTGAACTTGTGATATTCTATCAAAATGAAATCGTTGCGAAAGCGATTGGAAAAATGTATGGGAATGTCAATTGATATCAAAATATCGTGATCAATCACTAACATTTTTTTATAAAGTATCTGGATCAATCAATCTGCCTAGCCTTTTTCCCAATTATGTTGGGGTCGGCTGCCAGTCTTACCGGATTCAGCTTAGTACCAGTGTTTTACATAGAGCGACTGCCTATCTGACCTCCACAACCCAGTAACTGGGTAACACGGTACCCCTTGGTAAGACTGGTGTCAGATCTCAAGCTTCTGACTACCCGTAACGACTGTCAAAGATCTTCAAATGACAGCCGGGACCAACGGCTTAACGTGCTTGCCGAGGCACGGAGGAAACTCGGTATGTTGAAATGGTCACCCATCCACGGACCGATCTCGTCAAGCGTTGCTTAACCTTGAAAATCAACCCATGCGGCTGTTATTATTTAGCCACGAGCTCCTCGCAGCATAAAGTATCTGGATATAGTAAAAAAATGGTTTCACAAGAAAACCCAATAATAGAAGTTTAAGGCGGGAAATAACAATGATAATTGCTTTAACACTTAAATAAAAAAAATAAAAAATTGTGGTTGCGAGCTCAGATTTCCTGCTCTGTTATGTTTTCACACCAGGAAATCCAACCATATCCAACATGAACACAAACAAAGAGTGAACACGTCAGAAAACCATTGATGACGTGATAAATAAACCTTGATAAAACAAAAATAGAACGAAAACAATATCAACATTTAAAAACATTATTACCTCAGTGCCAACTGCAAACCCTAGCCAAGCACTACGCGTCTAACTCCAGATAAAACTAACACAAACCATAAATTTAGTCGGCAAGCGTTAGTGTTTATTTTTTGTTAGCACTGCGCAATATGAATGTTATTTGTATGAATAAAGCTAAATAAACATTTTTATTGTAAACTGTGAACGGCCAATTAAGCTGGAATAGAGAAAAACTTTATTTTGAGTTCAAAGGTTCCACGAACATAACTCGATATTTTGTTCAGAATAAAAAGCTTAGAACATAATATTGTAATAGACAATGGTCTAAAATATTCATAGAGAGTTTATTACTTTAGTCTGCATGCTTTGTTTTTCTGAACAGTAATATTCTACACTTAAAATAAATTATTCATTTTGGAAATAAATAGGCGAATATTTTTTACTGCAAAATACATTGTTTGACTAACTTATTATTTACAAACTAATATTAGAACTAAAATAAGAAAAACTAATATGTATAATTACGGGGCGTCAAAAAATTCGTCCACATCGCTGTCAACAGGAAAAGTGCCCAGAAGGCTGGCAGCATTGCCACGTTGGATGGCAATGCTGATTCTATGGCCAAAAAAAAGGCCAGCTCTCTGGTCACGTGAAGAGTCGACCAACCGCTTGGCGATATCCCGAAATAATAGGTGTGGACTCGGACCCCATGGCCCTAGTGTTTCAACCCCAAACGGCTCAAACACATAATTACCAATTAAGTTGTTGTATTTGCGCCGTTTGAGGTTTTCAGCACCTGTAGCAGCCGCCCCAGCGTAGCCCACCGTGCTAGGAAGATGGGATGGTGCAAGGGTGTCGACGCAGGTTGCATCCCACACCAAAGACCTACCCAACTTCCATGGCATTATGGTCATACCATCTGGTTCTTCCCATCGACGCGTGCCAGGCCATTGGGTTCTAAGATAGCTGGCACCCCGGCGGTGGCAAGAGCACGACGGATGAGATCATTAATGCAACTGATCATTGACTAACTTATTTCAAATTAATTTACATTGTATAGAGAGAAACTTTTGCCATTTCTGTAAAAACGTCTCTATATCTACAGTAAATACATTATGTAAGCCTTTACAATAACAAGTCTTAATTGGCATATTGTTATTCACAGTACGATCCGAACCATCACCCGGCCATAATATATCATCGCATTCCTCGCTGAGCAATAAACAAAACGATAACAAACCCGCTTGTCGCCGTCGCAATAAATATCACTATTTGCAAAGTATTACATGAAATATTACCCAATATGAAGACACACAGACATCACTGAACATAGTGACTCGTATAGCCGAGTTACTAGGACACAGGAATCTACCTTTTCATTTTAATAAACTCAATTTTTCGAAATTCAAATCCGCAAACTCGAAAAATATGCCATGCCTTTTCTAGTAAATTGTCAGTCCTAAATATTCTTACTTGGAGCAAACTACAAGGAATTAAAAAGCCACTAAGTCTACAAGTTTGTCTTGACTGACCCGAAGTCATCAAGTCTTAATGGCTCTAGAAATAAAAGTAAGTTGAAAAAGATAAATCTATGGAGAACTTACATAGTCGTAGTTGCAATGATACTCCATAAAACACATCAATATTGTTAGGTCAGCCATGTAGCTGAGATAAAATGGTGAAACGTTCTTTCAAAGTTTCCAGAGATTCAGAATTAAAAGTTTGTTCCACAAAACCACGAAGTAAAGACATGGGAAATCCTTTCCTCAATAACTTGAAATCTATAGGTTAATCCACAGCGACAGCATGGGACGTATCCTTTATCAAGATAAGAGTCGAGGACAGCCCGGACCACAACGATTACATCCGAAACATTTTATGTAAGTACCATTCTATATCTATAGAATCCCGTAACATAAAGTTTTTAGTTTATTTTTCCTCGACTGTTTTCGCATAGTTTGAACCCTAATAAAACATGCCATGCTAGTGCACTCGCGGGACAGAACCCAATATTAAAATCCCTCCGAGTTTTATGAGATTGGTGTGCGCATACAGACAGGTAGAATGTTTAAGATTATTTTAATGTTTTTATCTTAAATTAGTAGTTTTCGTTATAGTATGAGCAGACTTCCTTTCTATATCCTGTGTTTCGCGGCAGAAAACAATTTTTTTTTAGTTTTATATTTTTTGGAGTAGTCATAGTAGTGGAACTCCGTTTTCCTCACTTAAACTCCTTTTTGGTCCATTGCTGGTCAAAATTTGTCTGGCTCAGAGATTGGCCATCAAGTGCCTGTACCTTTTTTTTTTTTTTTTTTTTTTTTGGGTGGGAAATCATCCAATGACTTCTCCCACTCTGGGTTAAGTGGGAGGGCGTGTCAGACTTTTACTGACTAAAACCCACCCGTGTTCCTTCAGTTGCTTGAGCCAGGGCCGCGGTAACTCTTTTTCAAATTTATCCGCGACCCAGGCAGGCATCGGCCCTAGCGGACCCCGTCAATTTGCTGACATCTCTTTGAGGCGCGCGTGGAACACTACGCGCCGTCGACTCGGGCCTGGTCCTTATCGGACGGCGAGCTACCCATTACTCGCCGCCCGCAAGCCCGCGCCTACGGTGGCCGGGAATCTGCTTGTGACTCCCGACGCCCAGGGCGTCTCCTGCGGTGGTTTGGGGCATGAGGGCGCCTCCATTGCCTCTCCCTCACGCGTTCTGCCTCCTCCTTCGCGAGCATTACTGCTTCGCAGAAGGAGGTGATAGCTTCCCATTCCCTCTCGCTCCGTACCATGGCCTGAACCAGGGCTGGACGCGAGAGGTCGCCACCGCCGATCGCCTCCACGAGGACACGGCGTTGCTCCATCCAAGCAGGACAGACCTCCACCGTATGTTCTACCGTGTCCTCCGGGCGATCCTCACAATGGTGACACCCGGGCGTTTCCTCCCGCCTTATCCTGAACAGGAACCTCCCGAAGCAGCCGTGTCCGGTGAGGACCTGCGTCAGGCGGAAGGTGAGGACGCCGTGACGCCTCTCAAGCCACTCCTCAAAGAGGGGCATTATCGCCACAATTGTGGCGTGCCCAGCGCTGGGTTGCGACAGTCGCCCTCTCCATGTCGCCATGAGATCCTGCCGGAGCTCTGTCCGCCAAGCCGTGATTTGTCGCAGCAACGGAGTTTCGCCCCGGCATTTCGCCTCCTCGCGCCATTCCCATATCTGCGCGAGGATTTTTGCCTCTAGATCCCATGGCGGCAATCCAGCAAGGAGGCTCGCCGCCTCGCCGGAGACCGTGCGGTATCCCCGGACCAGCCGGATGGCCATGACCCTTTGGGACGCGTTCAACCGGCGTGCTGGTCGCCGCCTCAGGGAACGCGCCCATACCGGTGCCCCATAAAGGGCCATGGACCGCACGGCCCCCGCGTAAAGCCTCCGGCAGGAGGCGTTTGGACCCCCTAGATTGGGCAGAAGCCGCTTGAGGGCAGCCCCGGCCCTCTCCAGTCTGGGAGCCAAACGTCGGAAATGCTCCTCGAAATTCCACCGGCTGTCGAGGACGAGTCCCAGGTACTTCATCGTCGACCCGACGCCGATGTGAACCCCTCCTACCGTTATTTGGGAACCCGGCGGTGGCGCGTTCCGAGGACCGTGAAAACACATGGCCTCGGACTTGTGCAGGGCCACCTCGAGTCCCAATTGCTGGATCCTCTCGACGATTGTCGCAACCCCGCGTGTCGCGTTTTCAGCCGCCGCCTGGTGCGAACTCCCCTGTGCCAGGACCAGCGTGTCGTCAGCGTAGCAAACCACGCTGACGCCACTGGGGAGATCGGCGCGCAGCACCCAGTCGTACCCGATGTCCCACAGATGCGGCCCCAGGACCGATCCCTGTGGGACACCGCACGACATCTCTCGCCGATTCCATTCTCCCTGGTGACCGGGGTAGATGACGGCCCTGTCCGTCATATAGGCCTCGACCACGCGACAGAGGTAGGGCGGCATCCGGTGATAACGAAGTGCCTCCCTTATGCAGCTCCATGGCAGGGTGTTGAATGCATTGGCGATATCTAGAGACACCGCCAAGACGACCCCACCCCGGGCCACTGCGTCCCCCGTCGTGAGGGCTCGCACGCGCATGATGGCGTCCACCGTAGAGCGCCCTCTGCGGAAACCAAACTGGCTCTCTGCCAGATCCGGCCCCACCCGCATCAGCTGCCCGACGAGGCGGTCTGCAATGACTCTTTCAAAGAGCTTGCCCACCTCATCGAGCAGCACGATGGGCCGGTAAGCGGATGGAGAGTCCGCAGGGCGCCCCGGCTTCTTAATGAGGACCAGTTTCCCCGTCTTCCAACGAAGTGGGTACTGGCCCCTCTCCAAACATGCGCTAAAGAGCCCCCTTAGTCGAGGCCCGAGAGCCTCCAAGGCCAGGACCCAGGCTTTTCCAGGTAAGCCATCTGGTCCTGGGGCGGTATTTTTAGCATTCAGCCTGCGTACCGCCACTCTCAGCTCTACCTCGGTCACCTCTGAAGCATCGTCGTCGTCGTCGGCAGTGTGTTCCACATTAGGCACCGCAGGAGGCGGAGCCATGGGCGGGGGAGTATGATCCCCTCGCGAAGGGAACAGAGTGCTCACCACGCCCTCTACGAGCTGCGGCCGGAGACTCTGCGTCAGCGGGGGAGCCCATGGGCGGAGTTTATCCCGCACCATTTTATAGGGGCGTCCCCACGGATCCCTGTTCAGAGTCTCCAGCGATTCCTCACGGGCCAGACCCTTGGCCCGCTTGATTTCCGCTCGGAGGGTGGTTCTCGCCGCTCTGTACCTCTCGTATAGCTCCGCCTCAATGGTTTCCGTATCCGGAGGGCGGTTACGGAGCCTGCGGTGCCTGGTGTACCGGCGTCGCGCAGCAACGCACGCCTGGCGCAGAGCCGTAAGCTCCGGCGACCACCAGTACACCTGGCGCCGGGCGCGTCCTGGCTGGACTCGGGGCATCGCCACGTCACATATGTCGGACATGGCCTCCCGGAACCACTCCGCCTCGTCATTAATGTTAGCAGGCCTATCCGGTGATGGCACCCAGGCCTGCACAATCGAGGCTTCCAGGAGGAGCTCCCGTTCCAGCTGCTTCAGCGCCCACCGCGGACCACTCAGGGTCTGTCGGACCGGCACGCTCGAGGTCTGGGCGGAGACGTCAAACCGGATATACCGGTGGTCGGAATAGGTCTCCACCTCCTCCATGACGCGCCAGTCGACGACACGTGGAAACAGAGCTGGGCTGGCGAACGAAATGTCTACCACCGATTCGCCCTGCATCCGTACACACGTGGGGACAGAACCCCGGTTTAGGACGACCAGGCCTGTCTCCAGAGCCCAGTCCTCCACCATCCTGCCCCGTGAGTCCGTATACCGGGAACCCCAGGCCACATTCTTGGCATTGAAGTCCCCGAGGACGAGCACAGGGAGGGAGCGGTACCCGACGACGACGATTTTCAACTCCGCAAGGGAGTTGTGGAACTCGGCGAGAGTTCGGTTCGGGGAGAAGTATACCCCCACAACGGCAATCTCCCCAAACCGTGCTGCTACACAACCCCGTCCCCTCTTGACATCCTCGAGGGAAGGGGTACCGGCGGCGGCCGAAGAAATTAAGGCCACTGAGCCGCTCAGGTCCTCCACCCAGTCATCTCTGGGTGGGACAAAGTACGGCTCAGCGACCACGGCGATGTTAATCGACCACTGGGCCATGCTCTGGAGCAAAAGATCCTGAGCAGCGGCACAGTGGTTGATATTCGCCTGGAGGAGGCGTAATAGGGCCATTATTGGCATTCCATTACAATCTCCTCCCGAGCCCCCTGTGAGGGTCCTGCCGCGGTGATTTTAGCGGCGACGACGGCTGTGGGGGCAGCAGCAGTGGCGGAAGTGGCTGCGGCTGCGGCGGCGACGGCGGTGGTGGGCTTGCCCCTGCCCCTGGCCTTGGCAGGTGGAGCGCAGGTCTTGCTCCCAGCCCGGTGATCGGCCGGCTTGCCAGCTGCCGCACATACGACGCAGTGCGGTGTGGCATTGCACGAGCCGGCCTTGTGACCGGGCTGACCACAGCGGAAGCAGTGGTCGCTGCGGTCCACCTCCGATGTGCATTTAGCTCCCACGTGGTTGCCCACGAGACAGCGAAAGCACCTCAGAGGTCTGGGTTCCAGCAGTTTCACCTGTGCGGAAACCCAGCCTACCAAGAGCCTTTGGCCCTCTCCGGCAATTTTTAGGGCCGCCGGGACGGGGCAGCTCACCGTAACGGCTAGCATCCCCGTAAAGTCAGGGCGCATGGTGCCTGCCCTCACCTGCTCGACAGAGCACCCCCCGGTCCTGGCGACGGCGGCCACCACCTCTTCTTCCGTCACAGAGTCGTCCAGGCCCAGAATGCGCATGTCAGCGCACTTGGTGGGTCTGGACACTCGGGCCTCGTCCGCATTTAGGTACGCCTTGAGCCTTTCGGCTAGGGCGTCAGCGGTCGGGCCGCTGGCCGCACCGGGAACTTCCAGTATCCGGGCCCCTGTCGCGGTGACCCTCACCCGGATGCCCTCGGTGACGCCGAGCTCCTCTAGGTTCACCGCCGCCTTCGCTTTGGCGAGCACTTCGCGGTAGGACACGCCCTTTTTTTCCGCTTCCGGCTGTAGCGTAATCACTACAGCTGCGGACTTCGGGGCGCGTAGCTTAGCCGCGAAGCTTCGCTCTTTGCGCCGCTTCCGCCTCTGCTTTCTTTTAGCCGCCCTTGCTGCCTTGCCCGCCTTCCTCTTCTCCCCGGCCACTTGCCATGCGGCGTCGGCCGCAGGAGAGTCAGGAGGTGGAAGAGATTGGGGCGGCCGACTCGCCACCTGGGCTGGGGCCCTCGCCACCTGTCCAGCCGCTCCGGCTTTTTTGGGTGCTGAATTTCCCGATCTCGCCGGGGCTGACCTCGTGGGTCCCAGCATGGCTCCATTATTGGGCTGTCTCGACGAGCCCGTGGCAGCTGCGGCGGCGGCAAAAGAGGCCTCCTTCCGTTGGCCCAAGGCCGACTGGGTCGCCTTTAGCGGGGGGCGAAGGACGATGGCCTCCAGTGCAGAGAACCTGCTGTGAAAGGCAGCCAGCTCCTGCCGCACCAAGTTCAGAATCTGGTTCTCCGCAGGCACGGGCCGGACTAGCCCATGCTGCGCTCCCTCCTGCAGCATTTCTTGAGGGCCGGCCCCTCGAAGCCCGGCCAGGTCCGCTCGGAGCTTCTCGTTTTCCTTTTGGAGAAGCTCCATGTCGGCTTTCAAGCGGGCGACCTCCGCCCGCATCTCGGACATGCTATCCGAAGGGGGCCCAGTGCGATTGGCCTCCGCCGCTGCCATAATGGAGGCCGTGGCCGCGGATATGGCCCTGTCTTTAGAGGATTTGTTCCTCTTCAAGGCCACATCCCGGATAGCGGCCCCCACGACCTCTGCGAACCTGGCCGCTCGCTCCAAATTGGAGCCACCAGCGGCGTCCAGCTCGTCGCCAGAAGACCCCGAGAGGACAGCCCTGCGGCTGTTTGATCCGGGGTGGCGCCCCTCCTCGGCAAGCCTCTCGGCTCGATGGACAGCCTCCTTGGCGGTGAAACCCCTCCCCACTCCTCTGTCTCGGCCCCCACCCCGCCTACTGGTAGGGATCTTCCGAGCCGAGGCCAGCTCGTCATCGGAGAACGACCCCAGGCCATCCCCCGATTTGGGGCGCTTCCGGAAGAACCTTAGGTTCTCCGCAGCAGCCCCCTCCACTTCACGCTCAAGGCTCTGTGAGCCTTTTGCGCTAGATTCAGGGTCGCACTCCGACCCCGCATCACTTACCTCTTCATTTAAAAATATCGGTGTCCGTATTTCATGCATGTGGTTGTTGGTTTTGTCTAAGACAGACGGAAGACGTTTGTTGCCCACCCCAGAATACGGAGGGCAGCCCGCCGAAGCGGGGTGGGATTCCCCGACCACTGAGCAGTCGGGACCCACCTGGGGACGTTTTTCACAAAAGTCTTTTTCCATTATAATGATTTTTTTTTAGTTTTCCTTTAAAGGGTGAGGTCCCTATCTCCCTTCTTCTCTACGCCCACTCGACCTGCCTTCTGTAAGCAGAGGGGGGAGTATGCGTCCTGTCTCTAGCCCGGTTCCCTTCACAAACCATCATGGATGATCTGTGATTGGAACCGTGACCCTTCCTCGTGTGTTGAAAATTAGCCGCCAGCACCAACTGTCCACCCAAAGCGGGTGGGCAGCTGAAGCCGACGTTGCCCAGGGTGCGCCGCGTGGAGGCTTTCAACATGCACCCCAAGTGCCTGTACCTACCTAGTGGTTTTTGCAACCAGCTAATAATATAAAGAAATCACCGTTGCCACGGCTCACTTTGACAAACATGGTACTTATTCTTACAAAATAGCTTTTTTGAAAAAGCCATGTTTGAGCAATAATTAGTAAATGTTTCGATGTCGGTTTCAGCCAGATTCGGCCAAAAATTGGCCGAAACTTTCGACTGCACCGAAACTCAGTGTTCGTGAATTGTCGTGCGTCGTTCGGCTAACTTCGCAGCTAAGTCGTGGTCGCCTCAAACTCTCATAGAACTCCTCAGTAACAGTCAATTCCAAGTTATCCACTTGGATGATAAGAATAAGTGGCGAGTTCAAAAGAATGGGCTGCCTCAAGGTAGTGTACCTACTGGTTACATTACTGTTCAACATTTATACAAATGACCAACCGACAAATCCTAAATCGGCGCTTCCTGTATGCAGACAACCTGGCATTAACCTGCCAAGCCACTGATTTTGAGGCGATTGAGGTCAAGCTTTCCACCGCCCTTTTCGATCTCAGTCGTAATTTATGCTGAGAAAACTCAAACCTAATCCTCCAAAAATACAGTGCGCCTTTGACTTTTGTAACAGACAAGCGGGCCGAACACTCAATATCTCGTGGCAGGGGGTGCCAATCATTCACAGCCCCCATCCAAAATATCTGAGTATTACATTTGATAGGTCCCTAAACTACAGGACGGACTGCGAGAAGTAAGAACAACCTACTGCGCCGCCTTATATCCGCGAACAACAGCAATGGCGCTTTTCTTCTCCGCTGGTGAATATGCATGTCCACTCCAACCTAGTAGATACAGCTCTTAATGTGGCGTGTCTGATTTCCACTGGCTGTCTGAGACCGACCTCGGTACGAATGCTTTATCCACAAATCGGCTTCCCCGCATAGAAAAGTCGAAAGCTGAAAATTACCCACGTCATCTAAAGCACGGTAGCGGCTCAGTGCCTCGGAGACGAAAAAGTCTAAAACTACTGAGACCGAGGCCGAAACTTCGGTTTCTAGTTGGGTAAAGGCTACACAGATTGATTTTGTATTTTCGTCAAATGTGTTTTTTTATGGTGGGCAGAATACTGCACTCAAGTTAGCCGCCAAAGGTTAGGGAGTGTGGGTCGCAGCTAATAAACGCTTCCTGGTACAGCATTCTGTTGCAACTTCGGGAACTTTAATAAGGGACTGGTATGGTACGAGTAAAGTTTTGTAGCAGCAATTGTTCATCGATTAAGGCACGGACCGGTGGAGAGGTTGGGTTTTTGAGTAACTATTATAGTTTCGTTTTTTTTTTTACTTCATCGAAGTCACGGCTGCCACTGTCTCAGTTGACCTATAATCAACTCGATTATTTTCGTTATTCCGACGTTTCACTTGATCAAAAAACTTTTTACCGAAGTAACACTTAGCCGAAATAACATTTGTTCGAAATATTTATTTTTAAACGCATATCAAAATACTAAGTGAGAGAGAAACAGTGGGCAAATACAAATGTTTAAAACAGCGAATTGAAAAAAATAATTTCCTCCCATTTCTGTCTGCAGGGTCTAAAGTAAACTAACACGAAGGAAATGACGGGAGCTGAGTTCGCTCGCTTTGCTCGCTCACTTCTGCTCCCGTCATTCCCTTCGAACCTAACCTATCCATGTCGGGGTGTCCTAAATTCCCGAGCTCGCTTCGCTCGCTCTTGAACAAATTCTTTGAAATAATTAAATAATAAAAATGTCTAATGCATGACAGCTATTAATAAATAATTTGCATGAAAATTCGAAATTAATTCGTAAACACAGACAAGACTGCGTAAAGTCGATATTAAAGCGAATCGTTTCTGTCACTAAATTTTGTACCACAACATATTGACTTTTTATGACTCTATTTCAATTTTAAATTGAAAATGCTACGAAGTTACCAGCTATATATTTGAGACTAAATAATGAGCCCTAAAATGTTGTTTCGGTTTGGTGAAAATATGGCAAATGAAAAAAGTTCAAAAGAGGCTTCGGCCAAAAGATAAAAGTTATTTTATAAAACGGCGAAATGTAGTTCGATAAAATAATACCTTTGGCAATTGATATTTCGATGATCTGAAATTATGTCAAATAATGCATATAGCAAAAAAGACGTCGGTCAATAGTTTTCGATAAAATGAAATTCGAACAAAAAAGATTCGGAAAAGTGATCGGTTCCCAATTTTTTTACATTGAACAACCTGAGATGTGATTTTACACGGCTTCTATGCAAGCCATATCTCGTTTTCACAAATATCTGTTATTACAGCGTAGAGGTAATGCAATGCTTGCTATTGCGTATAGGTGACGCAAAGCTTGCTACGGCGTCGCGATTGCTACGTTTGCTAAGCTTCGCTATTCGTAGGTATATTTAATTTAGGTGTGCATTATTATTTATAACAATTTATATATATATGTCGGAAATAGGAGGGCTATCTTCAATAATACCCTCGGTCTGTGGGCATATCGTGGGTATGCAATGCACAAAGCAGGTAACTTATGCCGTTTTAGAGATAGTTCTTGTTCCAATTTTATCAAAACAGCGGATTCGGCCACCAATCGTTTCACTTTTTCCCAACTAAAACACACTTGTTCAAGTTCACACACGCCACTTTAGGCTACTTCTCAACTCTTTTTCTCTCAACTCCTTTTTAACTCCCAAAACGCGCGTCCGCGCGTATCTTTTTCTAACCTCCCGACCCAATGTGGCGGGAGAACCCACTCTAGAGAATCCGTATAGACTTTCCTCGCTTTTCATTGGTTCAAGAACACATCCGGCAAAATAAGTACTGCTTGTATTATCCAATCCAAATCGAGTATTTTGACATAAGAAAAATAAAGTGTTGTCAATCGACTAAAATCGAACTGAGAATTGATCAGAAGCTAAATGTTGCCAATTAAACAAACCTGAAATAATAAGTTTACAAGCGATATACCTTCCTCCGATACGGCCATCTTGACATTCAAACGGTCCCACGTTTGATGTAAAGCGACGAGCAACATCGTTACTCAATTGCAAGAAAAAAAAAACAAAAACCAAGAGATAAAAAAAATAAGTAATAGGTTAAGTTCGGCCGCTCCTGACCAAATAAAAAAAATAACGTGGTCGTGACATCTTCCACGTGAAACCTTCAATCCACACCTTATATTACCAGCCTACAACAAAACTCAAGTACATCTTTACTCATGAAAACTGAATTCTCTTAGCTTTCACACTGTTCATTTGTTTTCTCCATGTAAATCTAGGTCTCCACACCATACACCGTACACAACCATCATCGTACTATCGAACCAGCCACCTCACCATTTAGACAACCATATTAACACATTCTAAATGGTTACCGAAGCACCAGAGGTACCAGGTTCCCAACAAACGCCAAGTCGGTCTCGAAGCACTAAGTGTGCCAGAAACCACCCAAACGCCCAACACAACATACCATGTCACATACACCAAACAACAGGTCACCGAGGCCCCAGAGGGACCAGGCTCCCCCAGACATACAACAGGTCACCGAAGCCCCAGAGGGACTAGGCTCCCCCCAGACAACAGGTCACCGAATCCCCAGAGGGACCAGGCTCCCCCAGACAACCGGTCCTCTCGAGGCAACAAGACTGCTAGATGTGGCATGGGACATACACAAAACAACAGGTCACCGAAGCCCCAGAGGGACCAGGCTTCCCCAGACAGATAACAGGACTCCAAAGCCCCAGAGGGACCAGGTTCCCCCCTGACAAATCCAGCAATGTTTCTTGGTCCCACAGCAATCGCTGTAGCTCCTGATGGTCAACCCAGTGACCACCCTGCAACCATAGTCATCCTGACCAGGCCCCGTAACCCACCTCGGTTACAGCAGTCATCTTTGACCACTCACCTCGTAACCCACCTCGGTTACAGCAGCCATCTTACTGACCACTCACCTCGTAACCCAACTCGGTTACAGCAGTCATCTTTGACCACTCACCTCGTAACCCACCTCGGTTACAGCAGTCATCTCTGACCACTCACCTCGTAACCCACCTCGGTTACAGCAGTCACCGCAGCGACTACTCATCACCGTACAGTCAGTCCTTTGACCATACACACGACCTCACCATTGCTAGATTGATTTGAATCAGTCTTCAACACAGTACATTCAGTTACTTCAATGGGTACTTGATCTTTCAGCTTTCCTCTAACTCGTCATGAACCAAAGCCTTTAATGCAACACATAGCTGCCACCATTCAGAACTCCAATAACCATAAACAGCACCTCTAAACCAAAATCAAATTTGTTATTTCAATCTTCATTCTCTGTACTGAATACAACGGCAATCTCAAATTCAGGATTTCTTACCCAGCCAAAAGCATATTTAAGAACTCCATTTTATGTTCATGATTTCATACCAAACCCTCAGTGCGATAGGTATAATAACTACCAACATCAAACATTTCCAATTTTGCAAACTAAAATTGAAAATGAAATCATGCACCGCATGTCACCGAGTTTACATCTGCGTTAACATTATCTTATCAAACTTGCTCAGATAGCAAATAAAACAAAATTACGTTAGGTATGTTCACAATGACCAGCACAGAACATTCAACAAGTTAGAACACCACAACCATTACTGACAGTATACTTTAAATTCCACATTTATTATTCAAGGTAGCTACTAGCCTACATGACACCACACAATCACACAATTCACAAATTCACACCTTTCTTTAAAGAGATGTTACAATTATTAAAACTTCTAAATAATGTTCAAGATTACCGAGGCCAAGCATCGTTGAACAACACAGTTTCCACCAAAAAATAAAAGCTCCTGTACCAAGTAAATCAAATAGAACCCAAGTGTCCCATTCATGGTCCACAATCAACAATAACTTAGCAAATACATTCGCTACACAGAATGCACTTTCAACTTAAATGCCGAATCAACTCTTGACTCCGTCATCTCTCTGACCCATGAAACTGAGAAACTGTTCTATGTAAATTAAAATGTTGCCAATTGAACATCTATCTCATCTTCAGCCACAACTTCAACAGTTCCTCGAGAGGGCCAATCCCTCAGGCATCCCATAATACCTGAATACGCCTTCTAGACACCATCTTAATGTCTAGTTGCACTTTTCATTTGCCATAGTCAATTTAAATCGTTTTTATTTGTAGGTATCGTTAGAATGACATGTTATCAGTTGGTTAGTTCCCTACATAGTGATTTATAACAACTACAGACATTAACTTTACCTTTATTCAACCGTTGGTAGCAACAAAACTAAACGCCAACTGTCTAGGCTATAGTAACGTTAATCCTCGTGATATTTCCAGGTTGTAAGATTGCAAAACGAGTCAACCAGCAAACTATTTCACTAAACTTTAACACCGGTTTGAAAATAATCTTGATCACATAACTCTTAACTGAAAGTTATCGCAACTATTTGGAACGAAGCAGAAGTTAAAAGTTTAATCCTCACAGTGACTCACACCTTGTAACGATTTATTAATAATCTAGTCTTTATCTAGTAACTTATAAGTTAAAAATCATACCACAGTTGTAAGTTATTTGTTTTTGTTTTGTCAGACTTTTTCGAACTTTTTCGAATGTTGACACTTTCATGTCACTGTCTAATAGAGATGAGTAAGGGATGGCGATCTGTTATCGATTTATCGACGAATTGATTTTAAAGACAAAAAATAAATAAACAATTTTTCAATCGATATCCAGTACTGAAACGATCCAGCGAATCGATATTTCGCCCTAGAATATCGAGATTCGATTTTTCTGTTTTGATATGAAACAAAATATTATTTAAAAATAGTCCAATGTATTACACAAAGATATGTGAATTCAACGTTAACAAGATAAATTTCTTTCCCTTTTACCTGATACTTTAATTTAGTTTTAAAAACAATCCCAATCAGCCAAAGATGTTAAAAGATCGACTATTATTACAATTTTTCTTTTTGCTTTCCATAACTGGATTCACACTTGCATTACTTTACTACTTACTTGCGTTGGTATTTTACCAACGCGAATAGTTAGAATGTACGTTATTTTCAAAGAAAAGCATATTCACAAATTCCCTTGAAGATCAAATCAACAACAAACTCAGTGGTAATAATATTTACGGGCAAACTGAAGTGACACCTATTATCTAGTATCTTTACTTCTCGATTATCAGTAGTGAGTAAACTAACAACCTATTCATAAATGTGTGTACTCTTGTGACAGCACTAGTGGTCACAAAACCGTATATTGTTCTAACATCATGCAACATAAAATAATGTAATGAAATCTAATTTCTTTCCGTTTTGTTCTCACATTCCAATGCTCCAAGTACATTAGAAAGATGAAATTGCAAAAATCGTTTCATTGTTTATTTTGTTGGTAAATAAAAACGATTAAATACTTGAAACAAAATATTTCAAAGCTTGAGCCCGTCAAAGATTTAAAAGATGGCGTGACATGCACGGACTTCTCATTCTGTCTATGCAAAAATTATTTGTTTGTTTTTAAATTGATCACGAAAAAACAACATGCTTGTATTCAATAAGCTCCCCCAAGCAGTAAATCACGGCATAATGGGGTCCCGAATCCAATTTCGATGATTATTGAAAGAAACATACAGTATCAATACCATTACATAGATGGCGCTGTTTGATTTTTCTACTCTTTTCATGTAACTTACATTAAACATTTCCATTAAACAACATAATGCAATAGTTATAAATTGCAATTAATGCAACAATTAATTATAAAACTTAGGTACTTCCAAATCCAATACATACTTCGGCTGCCACAAATGTATGCCAATGCACAGATAGTTGAATGCAGATCAAAGTAACATACCTTTAAGCCTGTACTCCCGGAAAGGTCAGGCAGCAGTGCCAACCATGTACATGTCCAGACTCCTAGGTGCTATCAGAAAATATTAAATTGATTGATCACCGCAGCGGCATGTATAAAACCACTAAATTTCCTCTTTCATAGCGCTGTAGACTGCAGGTTGTATGTTGCCTCTTGAAATGGAACCTGAGCTCCACACTTATCTTGTAGCACTACACGCAGCCGGTCACAACAGGTCTTGTGGTATCCACAGCCATGTTGAAGGGCGCAGACGTCCGTGCTATTTGTTGCATATTGTGTGAATGGCTGAAAAATTCAAGTCTATGAGCAAGATTTCCACAAGCATAAAGTTTTATTGAATCAAGTTGTAGCTTAGGATGTTTGCTCTCTTGCACTGTATTTGCACAAGTGGTCTTAATCTCTTGCGAATTCCGCTGACAGTATGAATCTGGCTGAGTTTCATTTAGCATCATAACGAAAATAACAATTTATTTTAAATTTTAGCCACTATAAACCAAGAAAAACAATATTGTGGCGTTTAGCCACATTAGCATAAAGCATTAGATTGGTACTTATTATTGTCGGAATACTTAAGTTTATACTTCCCTGAACATCACCACCACAGTTGCGTTTCCCAAGTATCTAGTCAGGATTGGGCGTCGATGTCATCATTAACTTCATCATTATCTGCAACCCGACTTCGCATATTGTCTAAGATAGGCCACACTATACGGTTGAACTCGGGCAACATGATATTCCTGTCTCTAGTAGCCGGCAAGTTGCAAAACATCTCCATTAGGTAGGTACTTCCATGCTAAATTTCGCGCACCAAAGAGAGCGCGCCAGCCATTAGGTACTCGTCTCATTTGGTCCATAATCGCCTTGTGCTTGCATTGGTTATACTTCTGATGTCGGAAATAGGAGGGCTATCTTCAATAATACCCTCGGTCTGTGGGCATATCGTGGGTATGCAATGCACAAAGCAGGTAACTTATGCCGTTTTAGAGATAGTTCTTGTTCCAATTTTATCAAAGCAGCGGATTCGGCCACCAATCGTTTCGCTTTTTCCCAACTAAAACACACTTGTTCAAGTTCACACACGCCACTTTAGGCTACTTCTCAACTCTTTTTCTCTCAACTCCTTTTTAACTCCCAAAACGCGCGTCCGCGCGTATCTTTTCTAACTTCACGACCCAATATGGCGGGAGAACCCACTCTAGAGAATCCGTATAGACTTTCCTCGCTTTTCATTGGTTCAAGAACACATCCGGCAAAGTAAGTACTGCTTGTATTATCCAATCCAAATCGAGTATTTTGACATAAGAAAAATAAAGTGTTGTCAATCGACTAAAATCGAACTGAGAATTGATCAGAAGCTAAATGTTGCCAATTAAACAAACCTGAAGTAATAAGTTTACAAGCGATATACCTTCCTCCGATATATAGTAAAAATCATTCCACACAAAATAATGAATAAAAGTCGTCTTTGCCAGCTCTTGTGTTATTTTTTTCATACAACACTCTTCATTTACGGGTCATAAACGCTGACAAAAAAGTATTTTACGTAAAATTAAACCGAATGCTATTATATTTCAACTCATTTAATATTCGTCCTTCAAAATATGACAAAGTTATTTCGAATGTGCGACGTACCGTTCTATATTATCACCCGGCTCTCGATGTCTGAAATGTCTTTCTGATTGCCTTCTGCCTCCGCCCGTGGACGCTGTGACATTTATGAAGGACAAGAAGCTATCTAAAGTGTCCACTCTAATATCGTTCGAAAAACCCATCATAAGGACCGATCAAATAAGGCAACGGTTCTCAAACTGAGACTCGTAATAAAAAAAAATAATTATTATTTGTTTGTGTGACAAACTGCGCTACTATTACACATAACAATATTTATTTTGTTAACCAATCATTTAGACTTAAACCATCAATCACTTTTTTGCAAGTCTGCGCTGATCCACTCCTAGGAAAAGGCCACCATCCACTTTTTCAATCACATAGAACTTCAAAAAAATCAAAATCATCTTTATGTTTCATCCACAAATAACACTTAGCAACTAAAAACGGAAAAATAATTATAACGATAAGCCACATAGTTATTTGCGGGAGACTGGTACCTGAGCTAAGCCGTAACCTATATTTCAGGACACCAGAGACTCAACCCTACAGGAAAAAAATAAAAAATATACATAGCATCAAAAGCTACTACTATAGATAGATAACTCTAAGCAAAAGTTACATTTTTATGTTACAAGTGCAAACACTTAATTGTAAGGTTTTATTTTTTTATTATGTAAATTAAGAGTGTCAGTGTGTGTGTATTTGTGAGTTTGTGTTTGTGTGTGTGTTTTTGTATGTGTGGTGTTGAGAGTGTGAGAAGTTATATGAGTGGGTTCAAAAAGTATGGTGTTGGTAGAATAAATTATTTAATTCCTATTACGTTTTAATGACGCGCAGCTCTTTTGTTTTTGTGTAGTCCAATTTTAGTAGCCAGTTAGTCAATATTAGTTTACATTTAGATTTATTGTAATTAAAAATACCTAATTCTTTAATTATTTTATTATAGAGTTCCGGTCCTCGGAAAGTATAATTTTTTTGGGCAAAGCCAGTTTTACAATTAATACATACTAAATACGTCGTACTGCCTCTTAGTAGTTAATTTGGAAAGAATAAAAAAGGGTGGATCTGAATGTTAATGTTGCCGGAGAATAGTAAAAAGAATGTAAAGCTGCCTGATAATGTGTGGCAGTGGGGTATGGTCGTGGTTTAGAAAGGCCAACTTTTAGAATGCCCGTGAAAGTAAGAGTTGTGTCATCTGCATAAGATATTATTTTGCAGTTTTCAAGATAAAGCTGACATAGCTCATTTATATAGCATAGAAACAAAGTGGGGCCAAGAATACTTCCTTGAGGAACTCCATACTTGATAGCAAGTTCATTACTTAAAGTGCCTAAAAGTGTCGGACACGAACTGCAGACCTAAAGTGCATTTACGACTTGTTACCCTCACCTGTCAGGCACTCAGGATCAGGGTACTATTTAATATTACTGATTATACGACATATTTGACAATCAATGACATAATTGTACATTTTCTTGACAGGTGCTATTTAATAAAGAAGAAAATATAAAATCGTTGGATTTTGGCCGGTCGGTTATAGGCCCATGCTGCTCTCAAATATCACACTATGATGACTTTTTACCCGGATGTATCATATATTAACGCCACTCATACCCGTCTAACACAGGATAACAAGATTGAGGAACCGTAGTCTGAAGTTCCAAAGCCAACAAATCAGTGATTATAGAGTAGGGTTATCAGTCGACACGACGACGGACTAATATAGAAGGGCCGAAAGTAATCGAATTAATTCATTCACTCACATGAGATTGTGTCTGGATTTTTGGTTGATCGGCGGCAAGTAGGACAGGAGTTAAGGCAGAGTTTAGCCATAGTATAGTTTTGTAAAGCAAAAAATATTTGTTTTGTGTAGGTATCACTTAGGGGAGACTCCTTTACAGTATCCCCAGGGATAAACCATAACAGGCGTTGCAGAGAGGGGTTCAGGGGTGGTCTTTTAAGAGAGAACGGGGCCCTTCTACGTATGTGCTGATGGTGAACACACTCTAGGGTCTTTTTTACCAAGAGACCAGGCGCCTTTTGAGGGTCTCCCCGGACAGCAAAAAAGTAATAATTATGGAAAAGGTATCACGTCATGATGCCTAATTTTATGATATACGCATTATACGTTTATAAGTAGGTATGTAAATTAATAAAACCTTCATAAATATAGCGTTCTAGGAAATCATCAGACGATATCAATCCATTAAGAAATATGCTTAGGAAGATAGGTATTTATCCTAATAATATAATAGGTACGCAGCCGTTTTGAGAATCATCCCCTTTAAAAGTCGTTTAAATCAACCCGACACACCCCAAAATGTAAAAATAGAATTAAGAGACTACAAAAAAAATAAGTGAAGCAGCGATTGTACGACAACTCAGGATAAACCTTTTGTGGTGAGATGGAACCCGCTGTAATACATTCAGCAAACAGGGTGGCTCTCATAATAGACCCCGTATAAAAGAGGGATGGAAGAAAAACAAGATGAGAATGTACCACATATCCGGATTATATAGTTCTTGCCGTATTGTTTAGAAAATTTACTCTGAAGGACAGTTAAATTTGTACAGGATACTGGGACAAAGCTTGGGATAAGTGTTTGTTTTCTATTCTATTTATTGTGCAAAATTCAAGAGACTTTTTTTGCAACTTGCATGATAGGAATTTTACATGATACGCTGTTTGAAAAACTTGGTTTCGTTAAAAAATAAGCATTCACAAAACGAGCTATGTTAGTTCCATAAAATTTAAATAAAATTAAACGCAGGTTCTAATGTTGAAGTTAGTACTTACAGACTGCCCAAAACACTGAATTTTATAAGCAGTTCTTAGATCTCCATCAGAAACTCAAACCTCCAAGATGGCGAAATTCTATGTTAGCGTGGTACAAGTAGTCTAACCAATTGTAAGGAATATTAAGCAATACAAAACCAAGACTATAATTCTAAACAACAATAGCTTAAGCAAAAATCCAGCCCGCAATAGAAGCAAGTTCCATTAGTGACGTAGTTTTATTAATAGTTATAAAGGAAACACATCGCAACGATGCGGCAGACTGTGTGCTTCCCAGAAACTGTTATACGGTTATTGTTACATATGGGCTATACGTGTCTACTGTTAATGCACTGTAATCATAGAGCAAGGAAAATGCCTCTGCGATCGCTAGGACAGTACAGAATCAAAGTTGTCGACATAGTTCACAAAATTAGCAGGCTGAAGTGGCAATGGGCCGGCCATATTAGCCATAGAACCGATGACCGATGAGACAAACGTGTTCTTGAGTGGACACCGCGAATTGGTAAACGTAAGGTGGGATAACCTCAGGCTTGGTGGAGCTACGATCTGTCCAGCAGTAGACTCCTGTAGGCTGATGATGATTATAAAGTCATTGCTATAGATTGCAATGTCAAGGATGTCACTGCCAGCCATTTTTTTTCCTCTTAGGCAACCGCCAATTTAGAGTTTTGCACGTTATGATAAATCTATAACGTACCTGACAGTAGTTTTTTTTTTATTATTTCTAATTAGACTTCACGGGCTACAGTATCACCGTTGTCACTATAACATATAATAAAACCGGCCAAGTGCATGTCGGGCCACGCGCAGTAATAGGGTTCCGAAGTTGCAAAATAATGGACTAAAAAGAGGGTTTTGTTGTTGTTACATGAACATTAGAACGGTTACAGCGGCTCACAAAGTCTAAAAACTGGCCCACATATAACGAAATCAAATGATGAATGATGTTTTTTTTTTAATCTATATTCTCGCGTTTGACCACTATCTCGCCTGATGGTAAGCGATGATGTGGGCTACGGTGAAGCACGCTTGCCTAGATGTAATCTATTCACTCTTGACTTAAACTAAATAAGGACTAACTGGTAACTGAAGAAGGAATTATAAAATGAATTGCGAAAGGAGCCGATACGAGCGCGCGTTAGAGCCACGGGGAATGGTATAGTTCGTTCCTGGCGACCTTGCGTGCACGCTCCTTGTTTATTTCTCTTTCGGAATTAGTAAAAAAATCGTATGTATTCACCTCTAATCTCCTCTAATACCGCAGATTATAGGTGAATCCTCTAATCTGCGGTATTCACTATTTCATACTGGAAAATTTTACGCTACTCAATTAGTGATAAAGTCGGGTCGAATATTGACTTTATAGAAGGATATCGACAAAAGAAAATAAGTAATTTGCTTGGAAATCGAATCTAATTGGACTTACTTTACGTTTTAATTACAAAACGTCGAAAATACTTCTGCACTAACACAAAATAGACTCTACCGCGCGCAAGCGCCGTATGGACTACGTTCTGGTACTGCCAACGACTCCGGCCACTCCAATGCGTTATTCGAGCTTAAACATTATTAATTTAGAAATCATTATTATTAAGGATGTTATGATTTTATTTTTGTATATTTTTACATGGTTCATAAGCATATATTTGCTATCTGTTTTACACAGCTAACAACGTTATTTAAGTAATTTTTCAATGGCATTTGTATAAAAATTTTACTGTGCCAAGTACATTTTATAAGTTGGTCGACTATTACTCGTAAACTTGTAAAGCCTGTTATGATTTTATTTTTGTATATTTTTACATGGTTCATAAGCATTATATTTACTCTGTTTCACACAGCTATCAACTTTATTTAAGTAATTTTTCAATGGCATTTGTACAAAATATTTACTGTTCCAAGTACATTTTATAAGTTGGTCGACTATTACTCGTAAACTTGTAAAGCCTACTTATCCGTGATAATTTTCCTTTTGATTTCGTTATATTTCCTACTGCCGTGAATTTTTTCACATAGCCAAGAGCAACCATTTTGCTGGCAGGGGGGGGGACACTTGACTCTAACATAAATTTTCAACTTAAAGCTGAATTTTACGCAAACGAATCTCTAAATCGAAAAATGGTTTTAACAAACCCATAATATTTTTTAATTGCCTATCCAACGATACCCCACCCCATGGGATAGATGAGAAAAAAAAAATACATCCCCACTTTACGTCTATGGGAGGTACCCGAAAAAAAAATTTTTTTCTTGATTTTATGTTACCACTTTGTCGGAATTATTAATATGTATATCCATGCCAAATTATAGCTTTCTAGTACTTAGATTCTCTGAGCTAAGCTGCGGACGGACAGACGGACAGAGCGAAACTATAAGGGTTCCTTGTTGACTTCGGAACCCTAAAAAATAGAGAGGTTTTGTCGCACAATCGCATTGGCGCTTTTTACAGAGTAGTCAGTTTTGTGAGGGAATTGCCCAGTCCATTCATCAGGTTTTGTTTGATAACAGCGGACGGCCATGACGAAAAATGAACATAACACACTTTTGGTGCTTCAAATATTATTAATATCATATATATCACTACCTACATGCTGCCGGACGCGACGACTCCGTACTTTGCGAGTGAATGTTCGGTGCTAATGTTCCTTCTAATGTGGCTAATGTGAAACTCTTTATGTAGCTACTTGCAGCATTTAACACAAGAAGTGAACCTTTAGTGTTCGACCGACTGTGAGATTTTGTGGCTTCATTCGAATAGAATTTAAGAAAAGCTTACAATATGTAATGGGTATCTGTGCTATGTTTATAGCCTAGCTTCTAAGCTGGTGAAGCGCTTAGATAAAATGTTATGGGTCCTATACGAAAAGAGTTATAGTTTCTTAGATGTTGGTGCTAAGATACAAACAGCATTCTCGACAATATCAACCAGTCTTTACAGGTTTTACAATTTTAACTACTCAGACTTTTTTATTTGATCAAAAACATTGCGTTAAATTCCATTGGATTTGCATTAGCAGCCCAAAAGTGACCATTCTAGTGTCATGATAACGATTTAATATGCATACCAAAACAATGCTGCAAATATATAGACATTTACCAGACATCACTAAATAGGTATTATAGCTACGACGTATCTTACCTTTAACACAGTATTCAACAGCCATTGTTCAGATGTATAACCAGTAAACCAGCTATCACTCGCTAAAGTTGCAATCAGCATTATAAGCGCCCGCTTAGCAATCCGCTTACAGTCCTCATACAGACTGCCGTCACAAGCTCGCTTTATATAATGAACTTCGGTCTTGACAATTGCGAAATAGATTTTATTTAAGCTTTGTTACGCAATTTTTTTTTTAATTTGTGTAAGTAAGAAAACCTTCTCCATTCTGAATACCTATATTGTGAGTTGATTCTCCCTGTTATGTGTACACTGCGTATAATTATTAACTATTTGTGGCTCTAAAGGCACCCACGACTACCATACAAACGATAATCCAACAATACCTACCTACTCCTTTCAGAAATTCTCCAAACACAATTTCTTATATTCCTTGCAATCCCTGTCCGCCCACTATTATTACTTACATCATACATGATAATACTTGCCGTGAAAATCCGTGGTTGGATACATGAGATAGCTCCTATTTTTCATTAGGTAACCTTTCAATTATTACAGGTGTTTGTAAGTGAAGATTTATATTATACATTTTGTTCTGAACGGCTCATAAGTAGGTGTGTAGATACTACCTATAGTCGAAGTAAATTTAATTAATAATCAAATCGTATATTTTTTGATTTTTTGATAGCATGGCTATGTAGCGGTACCGAACGTAGAACCCCTTACATGAAAGGGCAATAGGCTTACCAAATAATACAGATAAATTCATAAAAAAAGTTAATAAAATTAAAACACCCGACTGCGTAAGCGAACTAAAAAGATGAGTACAAGTAAGAAATCAAGTAAGAATACAAGCTCACGTTACGTAAACACGCGTTGGGCTGCCCGCCTCTATCTACTTGAGTTTCTTTCTAGTTTTGTGAATGTAAATATCTCAGATTCATTTCTCTAATCTGAGGTAAATATTATATTTTTTGTTATACTTATTTTAAATCTTCCTAGGTAGGGTGCCCACCATTTCTACTCTCTAATGTAATCATTAAATAATGATATTTCGTCTAATTCAATAATATATGTAAGTAGCTAAATACATAAGTACGATACCTAGCCTAGGAAACTAGCTACTAGTTCTTTTTATCGCGAGCGTAGGTAGGTCACTCGTGTATCACTTTATCATCCTATTCACTTATTTATTTATTAACCCAGGTATTTTACTCGGTGGAAATAGCGAAATATTTTCCCATTAAAAAAAGAAACAAAACAACGTACTAAGTAGGTTAGGTATATAAAATTACTTGTACTTATTTCAATCATATATTTACGAATCGCACGCTTACAAAACTATCACACCGTTCGTGACTGTTTGCGACTGTAGTGTATCGAGTGTTGGCTGAACTCGAGGCGCGTAGGTATGACTCGCGTTCTGACCGTTTGTATGAAGATAGAATGCTGTTAGATATCATTACCGTGCCCACGTCCCCCACAATATGGCACCCACAATCCGCCATTTTTCGTTTTTTTAACGTCACTTATCTAAGAATACTTAGCCGGTCAAGATCTATCTAACGATGTCTTTATTATAAAAATCCTTCTATCGGGTTGAAAGATATGAGATAATAAATGATATTATGTTCATAAATACAAGATACGCGCGATAAACATAATCCTTTCCTTGCAGCCGGGGAAAAAAACATAACCCTTTCCTTACAGCCGGGTAAAAATGCTGCTCTCCATTTATGTAAGTAGGTATACGGGAAATGCTTAAAATACTTACCGCTCAAAGAAAATATAAGGCTTACTAAGAAGCCAGGCACTTCCATCTAGAATCTAGATAGGTAATATTTTACACCCAAAGGCTTGCACTTGGCGTGTGCAGTAATGCAATTATGATAATATAATTCAGTCTTTTATGAATATTCAAGCTAGCAAGTATGATTTCGCAAAATTGGCACCTACGGGTAAGTGTGTTTAAACCCTACTCATTTATATTCTATGCATGGAGCCAATTTGATTGGCTCTCTGTGAACACTCCGATGATTGAAAATTTCAAATACAGCGTGGATTTATCTATCTCCAATATCGATGGCTAATAGCTTTAAGAGGTGACATATCTCCGCGTCTCACTTGTAGATTTTGTCGATAAAATTCTTACTGTGTATTTTTAAAACAGCTTCGAATTGAAACACGTCGTTTGTATCTGAGAATTACTATTCATCTGTGGTATCGTCTGAGTATACTTTTTATCTGTGGTATCGTCCACTAGGCTAAAGTGTTTTCAACAATCATTTATATTTTTGTACTTGGCAGTTTTAAGCTTTACACAACATTGTAACTGGGGTTTTCCCTAACAGGAACTTTCTTATTCCTTATTCCTTTTAGATTACCACAAAACCCACAGCCCAAATTCAGTCGAACAGCCACCATGAGACTATGGAGGTTCCCATCCAGATATCGGTACGGAGACGGACTTGTTTTATGCATACGTCTCGCAACTATACTCGCATACATTTGAACGGGATTGTCTCATCTGAAAAACTGTTCCGTTTAATACTTCCCATGTGAATATACTTGCTGATAGCAGTTAGTGTAGTAAGTACCTACTATTAGAGAAAGCTTTTAAATAAAAATCTGCCTTTATTCCACATCGCAATGATATTTTCATTGAAGTAGACAGAACCCCAAGAGTTACTTACCCATTATTTCCAACTACAAGGTTGGGTTTTATGTAAACCAATATTTTTTTTACAGAACTATTCCAAAATGCAGAATACAAACAGAAAAAAGGCAATGATACTTTGCTGTGTGACGCCAATTGACTACGTCTGCTACGACGAGAAGCACCCGGAACTCCTTAGTCCATAAGCAAAAGCCAGCTAGACAGAACAACACAATGTGTTGGCAGTTCTATTTTTACGTTTTTAAACCCTCTTGCAGCACAAATTACCTAATCATTGGTAATTTATCTTTCCTATTTTGTTTGTCATCATGTTTATAGCATGATATCTGTATCACAGCGCTAAACGAATTTAAATCATCGTAATATACATATCATTTGTTCGAAGATGAAAAAGACAGAAATTATGTTTTTGAGTGTGGCACGAGTGCAGTCTCGCGCTATTTTGAACGAGTTCCTAGTTTTTGTACTCATTATGATCGAATATTATGCAGGCATCCATAAATCTTGTATGGGCAAAACTGTGACATAAGGAAATTTGTCCAAACTGAACAATAAATGCCTGGAACTTAATGCAGCCCGGTCGCGTCGGTATTAAAATGCCTACGCTCAACGTTGGCAATACAATCTATCGTAGGCGGCGAGGGTCTGATTCGGTCCATTGGAATTTGAACGACCACCAATAAGCCAAGAGTTTTTCTTGCTTTGATAAATTTGATAAATAATAAATTGTTATTGCATTCTTATTTACGTAGGTAGTATAGAGTGTAGGTTTTCGGGATGGTCTTTTGAGAGGTCATGGAGGGGCGATCATCGGGATGATTTTAATGAGGTAAAATCCCACACCCGGTCTTATATCCAAAAGTCCAGGCGCCTTTTGAAGGTTGCCCAGTTTATAAAAAGAAGGTAGTGCAGGTATTTTACGGAATTGGCAGCTGGTAACTTTACATAGGATATTTTTAAAGCATTAGCAGTCTCTCAGAATATAGCGAATGGGTCAAAGCACACTGATAGTGTGTGAAGCGATGCGACGGCGACGCTGTATTGGCCAAACGGTATTTTTCATCTCAAAAATGGTTAGGACAAAAGTCGTAATACTGAAACCGTTTTAATTGTTGATAGAGCTATCCGAAATAAAAGCAAAAAAAAGCACCCAAACTTTATACTTTATAACTTTAACTTTGATAATTTTATATTTACTAGATTACTCATTATGGAAGTTAAACTTAAGATATTTTCTATGTTCTTCAAGGGAATATATCAGTATTATACATTTTTGGATTGCCTAAGATCTGTGGTTTACAATTGCGTTATGTTTTTATGAGAAATATGTGTGTCATTAAGAAATTTTCCCTCTTTTCACTTTTCAAGTTAAGGTTTCCTTGTTACCGATGGCTGCCGATGTCGAGTTAGATGACATTTTTGGATTCCTTAACTATTCAGTTATACAAGTAAATATAAAATGCGTGATTACTGCGCTATTTCGAGCTAGAAGCAAAAATGTCGACCAAAATTATATGCAAATAAGATTTTTTTTTGCGATAAAATGATATTGCATAGTTCTTATCTGTTGTGATAATTATAATCAGTATTGGTTACAACATTCCTGTGAGAACTGTTTTTATCAATTTTCTCATTAGTTTTGCACAAGTTACTGAAACTAGAGTCCTTTAAATACTCGGGTTTTCAGCGTGTTCGTCAAAGTGTCCGTATACCTACCTTCAGTAACTGTAAATTTGCTGAAAAAAGTTCACAATGAGTGAATTCGTTTGTTTTCGACGCGATATATTTGCTCAGATAATAAGCGGGCAAAGAACTTCAGATATTGAACAATATTTGTTTGATAATTTCCATTTATCAACAAGAAAATGTGAATATGGTTATGCAAAGTATTCAAAGAAATTTGATAACAATTTGTAATCAAAAATGGGTGAAAGATCAAAGAAAACAAGATCGTTTCGAGAGCCAAAACACAACTTGATTAAATGGCGAGTTTAACGTACCATTGAATTCGTGCAGTACCTCAACATCTGCAAATTCTAACTTGAATACATCTGGAGATCGTGGTAGATCAACAAAACCATATGACGCGTGTTTGGAGAGTACAAAAAAACGTAAAAACTTGGAATTACTCCAGGAGTATGAAATGGGGCATGTGCGCTTATGTACAAGGTTTACGATCTATGGGTAAAAATTATGGTCCTATCTATCTAAGTATCAAGAAGATAAATACCTCAAAACATATTTGTTACTTGACAATTTCATACAATGGGTAGGTATTGTATTTTGCCAATATGTCACAAGTATCGTTTACATGCAGGCCCGCATGAGTGATGGCTAAATATTTAGCTACCCGCCGAACAATAACATATTTGCGAGCCACGAATATTAGGAAAAGCTTTTACCTGAAATGGAACAAGAAAACATAATTACATTCAGTATTGACACACATACCTACTAATAAATATGGTCCATAGTACTGTGGCAATAACGTCGGTTATTCTCTCCATGTTCACAAATTATAATGCTGGGAAAAAATATAAATATTTCTTACCCAGTTCTGTGGTGTCCCGATTTTAATTAATTAATGTTGATTATACAGAGTATTCAATGTAAAGTTGGGTTTTGAAGTTTGCTTTTTTTTTAATTGGGAACGATAAATTATTTAGAACCTTTTGATGTATATGGACGATTTTTATCTTTTTGTGTTAATAACTGGATATTCTTAATTGCTAGCATTTGGAATTGTGCCGGTTTGCCGATAACCTTGACCTATATTTCTTCCAAGCAAACTTGAGACTGAACCAACTGACTGGTTATGCCTGTGAACCAATCATATGATGAGAGTGCTTGAACTTGTGCGGGTACATAGTCCTTCTATGATTAAAACATTACACGTAATTATACGAACTTTAAAATAGACCTATCTGTTGACACGAAATAGGTAGTTATTTATACTCTATGTAAATTATAGACCAATAAGGATCACAATGACGTAAGTTTCAAGAGGTGATTAGAAAGGTAGAGTGCTATTCGGCATGAATATTCAGTTTCTAAAGGAACTTCCCTTCAGCCTATCATTTTAGTCTCTTTGATACAGTCTATCTAAGCTACTATCATTGTCTGGTTCAAGCTATTACTGTGTTGGATTATACTATAATATGCTGGAATATTGGTAACTAGGTAAATAGCGAAGGCTTTGCGCTAACTCAAGATAATATGTAAAACTTTGGTCTCTTGATCGGGTCGCACAACGCTGCGGTATGCGGTACGTATAGAGTGGTCTTTTCTTTCGTGGTAGTTTGCGTCAGCAGTGAGAAGGATTATGCGATATACGTTCAGATCATAAGATCAAAGCTTTACTTAGAAAACTGGTTTATCGTCATTATAAGAATTTTGACTTGGTTCCGACTTACCTGAAAAATAAATTTACATGGAAGACTCACCCAGTAAGATAAATATGTGACAGTTACACAAAATTCAAAGGCTCAATTCATTCAATTCTCTTAAATAATTGATGTTAATATTGTGGTGTTACGAACAAGGTATTTTCAAAACCACACTATTCCGAGATGTGTCTTAACTAAAACATAAAATCGGTATTTCACGAGAAAATCACTTGTGTTTTATGGTTTTATTCATGCAGGTTGTATTACATTATATAAGAAAGTTTGAAGCCCTACCCTTCCTTTGACGTCTTGGGTAGAAAATGTGTTCGATATGGGATGTTCCACTTATCTAAATAATATTTGTATGGGTTATCACTGATGACTTTTCCTGAAAGGTGGTGACATCTATATGTTTGTGTATACACTCCTTATGATACAAAGAACTTCATAGTGTGAGACTATTACATCTATCACAGTGCTGCCTTTTTAACACAAAAGATGAGGTAGAGTTTCCGTTTATGCACCCACTTAGTACATGAAGATTTAGTGCCCTGGTTATGTGTAAACAGGCTATGGCTAGTAGCGTGTCTACATGTATACATAGCCTGTTTGCTGTGCCTGCGAGTCAAATTGTGTGCGAGCCAAGTCCCTTGTCTCTCGCACTCTCGCTTCGTTCAGCGCTTTCTTGGAAGCGAATCCTGCTTGTGATGTGTTCGCGTACAATCATGTTAGTATAGTAGTTTGTGAATTTTGTGTATATTCAACTTATCACTACGTATTATAAAATAAAAACCCCCGTCGCGTCTGTACGCAATAAACTCAAAATCTACCGAACGGCTTTTCATACGGTTTTCACCAATAGAACGAGTGAGAAACGAGGAAGGTTTTTGTAAATAATTTGTCACGGGCCAAGCAAGGGCAGGTCACTAGTGTAAGAATAAATAAACAATAAGTATTCTTAATTTTTTACACCACACAAACATTTTATATAGTTATAGAAAGTCTGATGTACATAATAAAATAATGCACTGTGACTTTTCTCCTAGAAAACCTTTGAAAGATTTTTAAACTAGTGACAGAGGGATTTATCTACATTGTGTGTATCTGTGTGTGCCAAATAAACCAGTTTTCTTTCTTTCTTTTTCTTTAGATCAAAGCCTACAATTTTCTTTTTTAACAAATGAAATAAAGACAGGAAGAGATTACCCACAAATACACATTCCACTACTGACACGATTCCGTTTTAGCAACCTTACACAAAGAACAAAAATGTCGGGAAACAGCTGTCTTGAAAATTAATTAATTGAGAAAACTGCAAGAAATAAACCATTAAGAAATCGCTCTTTTAGACAATGATAAATGCTACAAGAACAATTCTGACAGCGTTTTTTAAATGATTGATATTTAACGGATGATGTTAAGGTTCCACTTTGATCAGAGTAAATAAATCTTTAGCCGTAAGGATCAAAAGCTAGAATTATTTGGCTTATTCTTTCCAAGATTGGATTTAATCGGGTCTTCCTATTCAATAAACGCTAAATAAATAGAAAATTCCTGTAATTCCAGATTAAAACTACCTGCTAATCTTTTCACTAAATCTTCTATTTATTTAAAGATCCCGTCAAAAACCGAACCTAAAAACCGACCCTTGAAAGCATCCAATGGCTTCTCCCACTCTGGGTGGAGCGGGAGGGTTTGTCAGACTTTTACAGACTAAAACCCATCCCTGTTCCTTCAGTTTCTTGTGCCAGGGCCGCGGTAACTCTCTTTCATATTTATCCGCGAACCAGACAAGTATTGGCCCAAGCGGACCCCGTCATTATCTGCTAACATGTGTTTGAGGCGCGTCTGGAACATTACGTGCCGTCAACTCGGGCCTGGTCCTTTTCAGACGGCGAGCGAGACATTCACTCGCCATCCGCAAGCCAAAGCCTACGGTGGCCGAAGAACCGACACAAGGTGTAAAGGTTAGTTTAACTCTGAATCTGCAACCGGGTGTTTGCAGAAGACGAAGTTAGTTTAAACTGAGAAAATTTTTCATACACAGTTTAGTTTACTTAGCATAATTAACTTAATTTATGGTCTGCACACAAGCAAGAAAAAAATCTCAGCTTTGAAAGCTATACTTTACTTGATAAGCTAACTTCGTAGTTTGAAACCGGCTAAATAATAGAATAAGACTAGGAAAAGAGAAAGTTTCACTTAAAGATCACATAAGAAAATACTATTACGCTACGGCTAAATAACGTCTAACCAGATATAATGTGTCGTGGAGGCCCAGAGGCTAAGACCTCGCCTCTCATGCTTAACATCATGCGTTCAAATCGGAGCAAGTACCAATGTGACTTGCTAACATTCTATATGTACTTTCTAAGTTTATCTTGGACATCACAGGTAACGGTGATGATAGCCAAGCCTCTTGGATTCCCAGAGGTGACTTAATTAACTCTGACACCAGAGGTGGCCACACCCTCACACGGTAAAGAAAGAAATACCAGATATATGTACACTCCCCGGAATATGATAGGTTAAATGGATAGCTCTCAGTAGGCTACTAGGATAACAGTGTCAACAAAACTAGTGGAACAAAGAACATTAGCTCGTCAGCAATCAGCCAGCCGAGCAGGTCAGCACAGACTAATATAATAATTTAATTACCCTCGTTCGCCAAACATGTTGCTGAGTCTTTTACAGTATTCTGCATATTTTAGGTTTATGTATAGTTTAAATGTACCAATTAATTAAATGCAAAACTTGTATTTGTGGTATTGTTTAAATTTTGAATTAGGTATACTGTAAGGACCCAAAGGAATCTCTATATATAATACGCGTTACTTGCAATTTAGAATTTATATCTAATTATTATATTTTACATTATTTAAAAAAAAAAAAACATTTTTTACAATGCAACCGACTTCCAAATAAAAACAATACAAAGTGAAAAATAACTTCAATTTCGGAAGTCGGTGCTCCTATTTTATTTCCTTCGTTTTTGACAGTACCTACTGGCGTGATGTTATGTTATGAAATGGTGTAAACAATAAACAGACATGCGATTGCAGCAATCCCGAGAGATGTGCCATCTATTGTTAATCATCTATCATTTATTGAAGAGGTTTGTTGTATATCGCCGAATTTATTCATCAGATCTTCACCAAATTTAAATGGAACTTACTCATTCAAACAAAACATATTTATATAATATATATTTTATATATAATAGTTTTCAAATTCTGTCCACAACTGATGGCGAAATCGGTACGCGTAAACATAGTCAATAAAAAACATTAATACAGTCGAACATAGAACCTCCTCCTTTTTGGAAAATCAGTTAAAAATTACTTGCGCTCGTGCGCCCTTACAATTATTGTCAATCTTTCTATTCTAAATACGAATGACCACTCAGGCAACAAAAAACGATACCGTCCAATAGGTACCTATTGTGATCTCATTGAAGAAGGAGATAAATCATGTTTAAAATAACGTAATCATATTATTTTATCGTTGATAATAAGCAAGGTAGATTTTTTTGTAGTAATAAAATAGATTCTTATAACCTTACCATTGACAATATGTAATTTACACAAAAATTATACACCTTACGACATCACATACATTACTGGTGTACAATTATGAAACACTACCGACTTAATACTTAAAATTACACGGGAAATGATTCCTACCTTAACATCGAAATGTACCCAATCGTTCCTACAAAAGAGTCTGAATCACTTTGAATAATACTAAGTATGCTAAGACCAGTAAACACAAAGAAAATATCCGTGACAAACAAACAAAACCTTTTTATTAAAAAGTAAAAATACAAAGGCTCCGACTTTAATCACCGAGAATTGTTTCCGGCCAAAAGATTGTTAAGATTTTGTTTAATAACTCAAGAAAAATTGAGTTACCATGTCATACAGTGTCGGCGTTGCATTGTCTGTCAAATAAATTTTATCAGGGAATAGTTTGTTACGCAAAGTTATGTCGCTTTGTACCAAAATTGTATCACATGAGAGTTTCGTCCACAATGTATGTAAACCTCGTTGGCAAATTGAATTACTGGTATCAAGTGAACTTCAAGCCTTTACGGTTAAGCCCGTGGTCCAGCTTCGTTTCACGATGTCAAGGTAACTATATAATTTGTGGAAACTTCAATTCCAACCCCTCTTAAACTCGGTTTTTGTGTTTTGTTTCCAAGTAAAATTTCCCTCAGGGCGAATCCACAAAAGTTTTACGCGTTTATTTCAGTCTAATTTGAGAAAGTTTTATCCTATTTTTATACAATTAATGTTTTAATCACAACCTTGAAAAAGATAATATACAGTAACTCTTTTTACCCGACTGCCGAAGGAGGGTAATGTGTTTATCAGTCTATGTATGTATGTATGTTTGTTCCTATGTGGCGTTCCAGAGACCAAACGCGTTGGCCGATTTTGATGATTCTTACGTCAATCGATTCGTCTGAACCCTGCGAGTGTCACTGGCTATATTAAAATTGTAAGATAGAAAAATGGCGGATTTTGGGCGCCATATTGTGGGAGCCCAAATTTTTTTTTTCCTCTTTTCCCAATATGTGGGGTATCAAAATAAAGGACTTTACGAGGCAGTTTCAAAAATATATAACACTTATATATTTATATGTACCAAATTCGAAAAAAAGTAACTAAAAAGTAATAAATAAAAAAAAAAAATTAAAACATCAAAAAACCCGACTGCTTAAGAAGCGAACTAAAAAGACGTAAACAAGAAGAAAATCATGCTGTGCAGTCGGAGGATACATCTGGTTTTGGCAGCCAGCTCGCGAATATCTCTTAAGCAGTCGGGTTTTTTGATTTTTTAATTAACTTTTTTTTTTAAGTTATTTTTTGTTTTATAAATCCGTATTTGAACATCGATTCTATCAAACAACTTGGCATGAAACCTATATGGAAATTATCCGATTTTCGTAGCCTTTTGCTTCATGTCCTCGTTTCACACGTGAGGTACATAAAGGCAGGTACTCACCTGTCCTTACGTTCTGATCCATGAGCAGCACAGCCTCAACACACCCCAATTAAGATGCATACCTGAAACGCTTCAAGTGTAAAGAGAATCCATCTTGCGCCTGTGAGCCTGATGTCGAGGAGACGGTCCCTCACATCCTGTTCCGGTGCCCAATAACCGCAAAATTGCGGCATGAAGCGGGGCAGCATTTTACCGTGGAGTTATCTCCCCAAAACGCTCCGCATCTGATGAAAGGTAAAGAAAGAGACATGTTTTTAGAGTACTGCATTAAAATAGCAACGATGGTAATCAAAAGAAACAAAACCGTTTAAGTAAATATGCTATCATGATATAGTAGACTATATTAGATCATAGCATAGAATATGTAGATGAAAAATATTTAAAGAAAATAGTAATTAATAGTGCATGAAATAGAAATAAGCTTAAAGAAACTAAGAAATTTAATTTAGAATGTAAACTGCTCCTCTGTCACCGTATCCTGTAAGATAGAGAAAATAAGTAAATAGAAAATGGATAATGTATTAAATACGAAATATCACTTAAATTAGATATAAGCACCTTGTACAATAGATTTATGTACCTATTCTGTAAAATAGAATAATAAAAAGTAAAATAGTATAAGATTAGATACGAGTATACGGTGTAAAATAGATATCGGTTAACTGTAAAATAGAAATAATAAACAGGTAGAAAATGTAAAATAGTATAAGAAAAGATATATGAATGTAAAATAGACATAAGTAAACTAAATAAAAGTAAATAGTTCGATATAGGGAAATAGATGGGAATCCCACCCATGAAATATATAAATGCGGATGAATGATAGAATGATAAGTATGATGGAATGAAAGTGCGAGAGGAATAAATGCGAGAACTGGAATGAACGTAAAGCTTATAATAGACTCCGATCATGTTGGGGGTAGAAGAATAAAAAAAAAAAAAAAAAAAAAAAAAAAAAAAAAAAAAAAAACCCCAATTAAGAAGCCAAGAATACACCACCATAGTCGGAATTACATTGAAATGAAGAGAACCGGCGCATCTCCAGCCTATTAGAATTCCACTCGGCCGTAGATGTGGTTACCAGGATTAATCAATTTAAGGGGATCGCCGCTTCATATATAAAAACGTAGTCACATAAGACTCTAACAAGACTCTAAGGCGCGGGCCCTGTCGATGTCGTCGTGCGTAAAAGCGAAGACATTTGCGATGAACTAACACTTGTTATATTTTTCAAAATGTGAAACTCCTTTCTGAATAGAAGTTGTATCAAGATCTGCATTTACATACTTATGAAACGTTACTACGAGTATTATAAATACCAAAGTATGTAAATACGTTGACCAGATAAAGTTTTTTTATGGTCAAAGATAGTAAGTTTATCGTTCATTTTGTATCGAGATTTTTTTCGCAAAGTTATCTGTGAAAGCCAAGTTTTCAGAAAAATAAACAATTTTAACATAAACAGTATTTTCCCCAGTCCTCATACTTATCTTAAAAGTAGGCCTATTATGAGTATTTTTTTAATATTATTGTTTCTAGGCTCACGCTTGACCAATACCTCACCTGATGTTAAGCGATGATTTGGTTGACGGTGAAGCACGCTTGACTTAAACACTCTTTGATTGTAGCTATCGGGTAACATAGACTGCGGCAGGGAATACCATTCCATCTCTCCTTTCTATTCTCATCTCCTTAACAAAATGCATCAGCACACTTCTAAGCATTGTGTCCGGATCAGTAATTTGATATCAATATAATTACTCAACGGCTGTTACACTGTGAAGTAACGTTACAGTACGGCAAGTGTGGGGGCTGTAGACACTCGGTACCCTCATTTGGCCCCTTTGATCGTGTAGCCGCGTTAATTTATGCAATTAGAACTTACTCAGCAACTTGGCTTGTTATCAAGAAATTGTCGATGGTGGGGCGCCTGACTTTCTGATAATAATTTTATTCAAGACTCACTTCACACCACAAATAAACAAATGTTTTCATTAGAATTTATAGGAGAGTGTATTACTCTATTAGATTTGGTGGCCTTTGTTAGCTTAGGATTAGATATTATACATGGTGTTGGCGTTGTGTTCTTAGGTACGGTACAATTTTTCGTTCAAAAACAGAGTTACCGAGTTAACAGAGAAACCGAGGCACGACCCTCGGTGAAGTTATAGAGTCAGACATAAATGTGGTACGC
Source organism: Anorthoa munda (assembly GCA_945859665.1). Classification (NCBI taxonomy): domain Eukaryota; kingdom Metazoa; phylum Arthropoda; class Insecta; order Lepidoptera; family Noctuidae; genus Anorthoa; species Anorthoa munda. Next base: position 6,523,825 of record OX243913.1, on the reverse strand, counting down.
TTTAAGATTCAACAGCTTTAAGCCTTCTATGAAACTTTAGTATTGTACACTACTTAGGCTGTCTGTTAAAATGGAGCTATGTTACATTTACAGTGTCAGTCACATGGAGCAGTGGTGGCCCTGTGATATCGGCCGTGACTTACAAGTTGTAGGTCCTGGGTTCGAGCCCAGGCAGGCGCTTTACTTTGTGTAAATTATTTCAACACCACTGCTCTCAAAACGGTGAAGGAAAACATCGTGAGGAAACCGGCATGTCCTAGAACCAAACATTCGAAGACATGTGACATCCACCAACCCGCACTGGGCCCGCGTGGTGTATTACGGCCCATTCGCTCTCACAGAGAGGAGGCCTGTGTCCCAGCAGTGGGAACATTAATTGGCTGATGATGTGATGTGATGTTTCATTTTAGCACCAAAACCAGTATCACTTTTGTACAACATTTAAGTTATACGTTACGTCTGGGAAAATGAGTTATTGCCAAAAATATCTAATTAAATCCTAGTGTTTCTTCAATTAAAACGAACTACTTATTACATAATTCTAGCTCGGTATCTACGTAGTTATCAAACGAAATTACATTACAAATTAAATTATGTTATTAGTATGAGAGAACTGAGGGAATACAAATAATAATCCTGCCCAATATTATTTCTACCAACTAATAGATTGTTGATAGAGGGTTTTAATTCATAAATACGGTTCTGCGTGGGAGTAAAATATCTAACATAAGTAAGATTTTTGTCAGCAAACATTCTGATCATATAAATAATGCTAGTTGTTGTTTGCGTGGGATGTTACTAACCTCTAATAACTTACGAATAATGCTAGTTTTTATTTAGCTAAGAATATCTATTTTCGTTGGTTTTGGTATTTTTTCTTTCTGACCAATTCCATTTTCATGTATGTATCTAAGGCATTGCCTTTGCAAATCTCTGATCCAATCACTCGGGTTACAACCCACATTTCTTTGCCCGGATGTATTTCCCAATCTCCTTGTATTATCTCTTATCTTTACAGCCCAGTTCGCGCGAAATAGATAGCGCGGAACGATTGCTATCAGTACATAGTGTGGCTTCCATAGCTCCATAGTTAACTCCGGCATAATGTTTTGGAACACATTATTACGCAAACAAGGCATAAATCCTTCGTACGTAACTTGGTATAAACAGATACCTACCTACACATTACACTCATACTTGCTGCAACGCTGTACGTTGCCAAACTTTGGTAAGGAGACTTATCGTCTATCCAACTAAAGCGCTCGAAGCGCCACTCAGGTAGGATCCGTTACAGATTAAAACATTCCGGGACACTGTTACCTTATTGAACTTCGATATTCAAAATATACATAGTAAACAAGTACCTGCTTTGTTTTGAAGGACCGCGTTCACAGTTCCACATCGTATGTATCTGGGAAATGGTATTAAGATCACAGAAGAGACAGGTCTGAACGAAAGATGCGACAACCAGCTTTTGTATGGATATATTACCAGTAGAACAATTTATAACGTAATAATATGTTTAATTGTTCATCCTACCGTAGTCACAGTGTCACGTCGAGCCAGTTTGCGGGACCTTTAAAATGAACCAGTTAACGATAATGCGTTCGCTGTATACGCAACAATCGAAATGTGTCAGTTAGGTATCGGATTGCCAAGCGTACAGTCGGTTATATCGATGATCCGTGCGATGGAAATCATGGCACTTGTATAACTGTCTATACATAAAAAATTTAAACCAGATTGATACGATCCGAACGACCCATAGACGCGACGACCAGGTTTCATAGTCTTCAATTCTTGAAAACGTTAATACATTTTTTTTATATATATATTATAGGCTCGCGCTTGACCACTATCTCTCTCATTTTTATTAAATCGTGTTTTTCATTGTTGCACATGTCTGAGCAATCCTTTGATTTCATTTTACGTTCGACTGATGGATCCCCTTTCACGCCGGACCGGACAAATGCTCGCTATGTAGCCTCACCCCTTTAGACTACGCTGTCTATACTTACGTACGCTTAAAGGGACTGTAAGGAAGATTATTAGAAACCTTATATCCGGCACTGAAAGCAACAAGCACTTATTTTGTAGGCTTAATTATATAGGCCTTTTACAAAATGTTCTTTTGTTTTAAAATAAATAGAAGAGTTAATTGAGAAATCATTTTCCAACATTTTTTGTTGCCTAAAGGTTTGAAAGGCTGTATAATTGTAGTAATCAACAAAAGCTTTTTGTTGATTACTACAATTATAGGATACCTATCCTACGTAGGTTTTCATTTGATTGTTAAAGACAGTCCAGTTCAGTCTCGAGGTGAATTTACATAACTACCCAAATGTAAAAAAGTAATATTGCTGAGAATGCTAAACTATTCTCAACTTTGCTTAAATTATCTAATCATTTAGATATAAATACTGCCACCCTTATTTATATAGTATGCAAAAAGTATGTACTAGTGCAAAAAGTAGCACGTATTTTGTAAAGTTGATTTTTATGATTGATTTGAAAGATTCTTGATAGTAGAATAGATTACTGCAGAGTTGCCTGGCCGCATCTGGCCGCAAACAGATTTTTGTTTTTTTTTTTAACTTTGCCTCACACTAGGAATTTCTTCTATATCGTGGATGCGTATGCAACAGCATCTAGCGTCATCATCTTAGCGGATAAACTGGTGATCCACAGATTATGGTTAACTGAGAGCTGGCAACCTTATGTTTACCTATTTTTTAATACCAATTTCTTTCAAATGACGTTGGTTTCACTTGAATAATTTGTATGTTGGGGGTTAAATTTAAATTTTACCTTATTTAATTGTAATTTTTAGTTTATTTTATTTTGATCTAATTCCAGTTTGGGATTTATTTTGACTTTATTCTACTCTGATTTTATTATTATTTTACTTAATTTAATTATAAATTTAAATTTATTTAATAGTCAATTTGACCAAATTTTTATTTTAATCTTATTTTGAGCATGTTTAAATGTTTATATTTGTTACCAAGTATTGTTATGTAAACAAGTGTCAACAAGGGGAGAAGACACTGACTTCTGTAACACAGATTTTTACGTAGCTCAGAAGTCAGGGTTTCAATTGTATTGGTGTAAATATTTATTTGCCAATAATCATTTATTTATTTATTCGAAATTATGAAAATAACACCTTAACAGCTATAACGCCAATGCAATTTTACTACAAAGATATTATGAATAACAGAATACTATTAAAAATGCAATCAAATATTGCAATTAAAAAAGCAATTTAAATACAATCAAAATACAGTAATAAATACAATTAAAATCCAATTAAACAAAAGTTAAAATACAAACAATTAAAATAAAATTCAAATACCATTCATGTCAAATACTATTCAAATACCATTCAAATAATGTCATATTTGATTTGGTTTGAATTTGTTTAATTAAGTTAATTCCGGCTAGATATTTCTAGGTAACGTTGCAGAATTATATTCTATTATCAAGTATCATTAATAAAAATTAAGTTTAATCATACCTGCAGATTTTTGCAGTTTGCGTTCAAAGAGTCGATTTACATAAGAAGACTCAAAAAAATTTTTCTAAATGGTTTCTCATGAATTTCTAGTATTCCATGGGAGTCCCTTCGCGTTTAGCACTTAATAAATCTGCAAAGCGATATCAGTTTGAATTTACCGGTGTGATAAATTGATATCGAAATTGCTCGTAACTCAATAGATAACGGCGCGGGAAAACTGTGAAATTTATCGCGCGGCCTAATTGGCATCTTTCGTTATTTTATTTTATTTTTCAGCCTTTTGATGTATTTAAAACTGAGCCTTTTAGAAATCACCTGCTGGGTTATTAATATTAGATTATTCTTGTGGTTAACATCGTAGGAAACTTTGCCTTGAAGTTAGAAATTGCCAACCAGTATTGGTTAAGCGTGGTGAATAATGCTCGTGCCTTCTCTGCATCAGAAGAGGCCTTTGCCCTGCAGTGGAACAGTAACAGACTGGTATTCTTTTTTGTTTCCTTCTGGGTAAAGCTATAGAGTATTAATATATAGTATGACTGTTTTCTCTTAATTTTATATGAATTTGATTGTTTGCTACTTCGATTCGTGGCATATGTAATTATGAAATAAATTGCGGGATTTCCAAGAATCATGCAAGTTTCTGTTCCTTAGCCGCCTCGAATCAGCCTTCGCATCTAGGTCATTTCGTCAGTCATCCACTTCTTCCTGATAAATGTTTCAGTTTGAAATAAAAGCTCTAAAGCAAATACTTTATAAGGTATCTATAGTTTTGCAACCAATGTCAGTTCGAAAGTCAGATATCATTGTTCATATTAACCTACAAAAGTTCCAAGTAAATTCCGCACACCGTCAATATCTGGATAATCTTCCACAAAACCTAATGTAACGAAATAAACAAAACACAAAGTTGATCCCAAACTCGAAGACGATTGTTTATCTCACAACAAACGGCAAACAATACCCAGGTGCGTTCTGTCCTGAAAAGTTACCATGTGGAAATATATACGTAACAAAATACCTCGAAATGGGTAATACGTTATCGTTGCGGTAGGCTAGAGACACATTAATGTGAGTAAGAGTGTATGAATAAGAGCCCACTGCAAAAATCTGCAGGTATATTATATTTCATTATTAAAGTATTTTTTTATGAATTATACTTAGTAGTCGAATATACGGGGTGTGTCTGACATCGACGCGAAAAAAAAAACCATGGTATCAGGAAAAAAAAGATTTTAAAAGTTTTTTTTTTTGAGATTTTTGTATAAGTCATTAAATTCCCTTTTTCACCAAAAACATCAATGAAAATAAAATTTAAAAGCGCTACCTATCAGCTGATTTCGTAAACATCACGATGGAGGTCATCGCCGCCGGCTAGTACGTAAACGCGCCGCGCCGCCCGCTCGCAAATAGAAAAAGCGAGGATAGTTAAAAATCGAATTGAGCTAGATAGGAATAACGATTTTGAACTAATTACAGTAACAATAATGCAGATTCTCTTCAAAAGTTAGTATAAAACCAGAGGAAAATTCCAACATTCGAGGCTCCATGTACTGAATCCATGGTATTTTTTTCGCGTCAGTGACAGACATACCCTGTATGCCTATGAATATATTGCCAAGCAACCCTCCAACTGCAGGTTTTTATGAAAAATACTTGATAGTAGCATTGATTATATTCTGCTTTCAATTTAAGTATATTTATCAATTTAAGTTTCATCTCAAAAAAAATACCTGCGGATTTTTGCGATGGGATCTCTTACTATAAGGTGGATAGAAGTATTGTGTAATGTACCCAAATAGTACTCCAAATGCAAGTGAAGAACCATCTGCCTTTCCTGGACCTAAAGTTGTCTGAGTATTATGTACTGAAAATTAGACTCCAACAATTTTAGATGAGCAGTGATGGAACAAAAACTAGGTTTAAAAATAAGTTATCTTGCACACACACAGTTATCTTGTTCACACTTTTATTTTATCAACTATAAGCTACCTTCCTTATGGTTCGCGATGCGATTTGTATTATAACAAAAGCGAAATTACAAGTACGTTCATATGGACGCAGTGGGATGCAAACACACAAAGAATTTTATCTCCTTCAATAAATATTAGGTATACTTTCGCGATTTCATAGATGGTCCTACAGTTAAATTTGTAAACTTACCCCATGAAAGATTTCGAAAGAATTAAAAGCCAACCGTAGCCGAATTGCGCAAGTGAATTCGGCAATGCGAAGGGTTAGACCGCTATTAAATCGACCAACCACATGCGAGATGAATGACGTGATGTTGATTTCTGTCTGTGTGATTGGTCGATTGATAGCGGTCAAACCCTTTACGTTGCCGTATTTACTTACGCAATGCGGCTGTCGGTAGAGCTAATGTTTATTGCCTTTCTACTTATCATAATTTAAATTAAATTAAATAATTGGTAGTTTTTATTCTTGCAATGTTATCTACTCGTTTTCACACTATTTATGTACATATTCCCATATTCGTCACTATTTTAATGGATACAAATTTATTTTATTTAAGTATACATACACATGTCACTTTCCAGTATAAAACTGATTTACATTCGTCACCTCACACATCAGGTCCTGATGAAAACAGCATCAGGCACTAGTTGTCTGGCATTTTTGCTGAACTGGGCCTTTTTGGCGCAGCCGTGAGGCATACTTTCCTACTAATTTCTTACGTCAGACTTTATTATATTTTAATTTTATTTGTATTTTATCTGATGTATAATATTATGTTGTGTCTTTTAGTTTGTGCCAAATAAATATATTTTCTTTCTTCTTTCTTTCTTTCTACCAGTTTGAACGAAAACCAATAAATTGTTCAAAATCTTTTTTATTTTTCTCGTGTCGATGAAATTTTGAACTTTTTATTTGTATAACAAAATCCACTCGTGATTGCTACGAAGGATTCTCTAGCGATTTTCACAGATAAATCGCGATATAACGGATCAGATCAGCTTAGCAATAAAGGTCACCGGTATATTATTATTGCCTTGGCCTTAAATTTTCATTCAGCAGTCAAAGTTGAGGTAGGGTGAATATGGTTCGTTAACTACTCCTTTGACATTCTACACGGATAGGTAAAACTTCGCTTCCATAATCATTCTAGTTTATGTGACAAGTAAATTGTTAGTTTGTCTTGCAAATCAAGTAAGAGAGAGGAATGAAGGCAGTTTTGGACACAAGCCAAAGCTTGCACGAATCTTGACTCTAAAAGTTTGCATAACATTAACTACAGGAAAATAAGGTTCAAATAGCTATTCTATTCATTGTGTCCCAAAATTCTTGAGCAAGAAAAATTCTTAATATAACTCAAGAAAATTATTTTCTTTTATTTGCTTGCAGTAATAGAGAGCGTATAAAAGACTTTAAATTAGGTTACAAAGTGATTTTTCTGTCCTTTTTAAACACTAGGAATGCACTTTAGCTAGACTTTTTCTCAAAATATATGGAAATGGTTGAAGAAATATTTCAAAAAGATAATTAAAATGCAATCACATCTACGCAGACGTGTGTAACATACGCACGTAAAATAATATTTTATTGGACCAACACAATGTTTCAATAACGAAGTAACTTAGTAATAAAAATTCGCTGCGTTATAATATTTAATTCTTTTAAAATTTTCGAAGTGCAAAAATTCTCCGTCATTAAATTTGGTCAAATTTGGGAAGTACAGATAAGGCTACGCTGAGATACAGAATTCAATAAAACGGGCAAAAACTTTTAATGTATTAGGTACGAATAAAAATAAAAATCTATCTAAGACAGACTTTTTTGGAAAGGCAGGTAAGTTTAATATTTACGTAGGATAACATAAATAACTGTGTGGCTTGCGTGAGGGTCGGTTTCCACCCAAGTGCTCATTATGCTACCTCTATCACGTACTGACGGTCAGAAGGGTGCCATCTAATCAATCATCACCATCTTCCACCTCACCATGCTTTCTCTGATGAATTCAGAACTTAATTATTTCCGCTTAACAAGGAAACTTGGCAAACGTTCGGTTTCACCGTAAACTTAAATGAAAGTATTGCAATTTATTTTATGAAACCACTTACAACTTTACCTGGGTATATTTCTCCAAGTTTATCGTCCAAATGAATCGTTTACGTAATTTCATGTTTCTATTTGCTTGGAAATGGTTTAATGTCTCATTCCAAATTCAAACATTACTTTACTTCACATTATTTCGTTATTTAAATATCAAATAAATTGAATTAATTATTCTGTTACGATCGCAGTGTATCTTTCTTTGGGATTTAACGCAGAACACAAAATAACTTCCATTAACGTCTGCTTGTCCGAAACTGGGGCACTAGAATTTAATTATTATTATACGAATTCAAAACTAAGGGTCTTTAAATAGTCTAGATAGTACTGTGCTTGAAATATTTTAATGGATTATATTTATTTGCAAAAACTAACGTCGGGATGACAGAGTGTCAACCAATTAGTATGCTATGAAATTGCCGTCCTGAGGCTCAAAACAAGTGAAATGTAATCAATGAATGCATAGTGATAGCTAATAGAGAATAACAAAAATGTATAATGTTTGTCAAGCGCTATCCAAATGTCACATGTTGAATCCCTGCCCATATGGCATCTCGACTATCGAAATTGCTGACAGCGATAACGATTCGACGATCAGAATGTCCTTGGGATTGACCACATGTTGGAAGCTCAAACAATCCTATGGGTATGCATTTTGGCCTTTTTGAAAATCCCTATCGCAGAACTATCGCTGATAAAATTCGTTTTGATTAAAGCCTCTAAATAGCACGTTCCTGTACTTTAACTTAAATACATAATACCTTTCAAACCAGAACAGAATTATTAACAAGTAATGTTTTGCGTTAATTATAACTATCTTACGTAGTAGTGTTTCTCAGACAAGGGGTTTTACAAGGAGGTCTACTGTTTCCCTGAAAACAATTATAATTACTGAACCGAACACTAAATTACACAAGATTTTCTTATTATAGCGACGTAGCAACATAAATTGGGGCGTTTCGCTTGAAGCTAGCAACATTATAATTTCCGCTATCATCGAAAATGTGTTGGTTATATATATTAATATGGAGGGCGAAGCTCTTCTTGTGTAACTTAGTTGCATTCAGCTAGTGCCTAATAACTTATAACGGGTATGTAGCTAGTTATAGCAAGGCTAGCAGTATAGTTGGGAACTCAGCATTATCATGTCCGTAGTAGAGGCTGTATCAACTCCATTGTTCTAACTATACACCGATAAATTGTATCGCGTCGATCCGATAAATGAAACAGTATCAATTTGTATAGATAAAATAAAAAATAAAAAACCGACGACTTTTTGTGATTTTTCTTTATTTTTTAATTTTATCTGTACAAATCGATAGATATTCAATCTTTTTTATATTTATCGATCAATATTCTTACTGTTTCATGTAACGGATCGTCCCTCCGCGGGATTTAAACGACCAAAATTTAAAGATGTATGTCTGACAACCAATCTAACTAAGGAGTATCGTGTTACCCAGGTTGTCGTAACGACCTGTGGGTTGAGATCAGACAGGCAGTCCTTCAATGTAAAATTCCGGTTCACCTGCTGTATCCATTTTGATTGGAAGCTACCGTAATAGGCCTTGGTGATGATAATTGTTTAGACATTGCATTGATCAAATATCAACTGCATGGAAGTTGAAATAAATCCTTTTTTTTTCAATCTGTGATGAGCTAGCTCTTGTCCTCGTTCTCACCTGATGGAAAGGAATGGTTGAGGTCTTCGGTGGAATGGGTGAACCCCGAAGTTAAATCTCGATTTGTATAATATTTGTATCAAGTTAAACGAAGACTACTTATCAAAGAACACAGGTATTATTTACGTGTATGTTTGTAAGTTCAAAATCTACAAAGACTTCGTGATACCGGAGTATTCAAAGTACCTACACCACATACATGACACTTTATCAAGGCTACCGAGAATCACACATGACATAAAACTTAAAATGTTAGATCTCAATATCACAAGTCCATTTATCCGTTCTATTTACGTCACTGTTTCCACAAGAACGACTTTCGCATAGAAAATAGTTCGGCGTCTCTTGCTTGATTCACCAAATTCTATTTGAATCAGTGAATGTTAAGTCGGTCTGAAGTAATGCGCTGTGCGGTGGTCATCCATCAAACAGTGGTTTGTAGTGTTTTGTTCCTTGTGTTGTAGGTGTATTGGAAATGAATGTTGAGAGTATCTGTTTCTTAGTAATGTTCTATGTTAGTCCTGATATGGGAGCGTTTTTTTTTATTTTCTTTTTTGTTTCGAGTTAGTCAGTGTTGGTGTTATTCAGTTTCTTATAAGTATTTTGCTTAGGGTAAAATTTCATATAGATATGTAGTTAAGAGTAGGATTTAAGGCTTCCATAGACAGGTGTAGTTTTTATTCAAAGGATATTACTGCCGTGGAAAAATTCTTATAAAAATGGTCTTTCCATCATCCTTGTAGCGTGATGTGTCACGCCTGTCTGCGAGAGTCTTAACGTATGTCATGTATTGTCTTCGTTTATGGGCAAAGCAACGGTAGGCAGCTTTACAAAGTCCTACGAGCTTTTAAATTGATAGATAGAGTCTTAGTTAATACTCTCTTAAAGAACTTTCAGGCCTAGAAAATTTAAATCGGCTTTATTGAAAAAACGACGTTCTTACTTCGGCAAAAATCTTTTTAGTATTCATCAGGGATAATCCTTTAAAATAAAGAACTGAGACAAAGTATCGAAGTTTTCTGAGTCCTAGCTTAGGTTGCCATTGAGTTAATACAATTTCAAATTCAATCATTTATTTAAGGAATTTCGACGCAGAATACTATATTTTGATGAACGTGATGTTTTCTTGAAATTAGCATAATATTTCTGAATAGAGTTGTATTGATGATACTATATTCTACTTTAGAGGTTGGTTATCCAATCACACATAAACGGTTCAACGGATTTGGTACACGTGTTGACCGTGGTCTACCCGTGACATAAAATTTTAAGTCATAATGGTAAGTTCCCGTGGGATACATTTCGACGTTTACTGGGGCGCGGGATGGTAAGTTATAAATGCACATTCGTTACACTCACGAATCACATTTTCATCATAGCTAATGATGGGTTTAAATCTAACTTAGAACAGTGCTAGTTGTGAGATTCTTACTTATCTTACTAATATTATAAATGAGAAAGTTTGGATAGGTGAATGTGTGTGTGGATGTATGTTTGTTACACAACTACGTCAGAACGGCTGAGCGGATCTGGATGTTTGGCACAGTGATAGATTATAGTCTGGAATAGCACAAAGCCTTATGTTTATCCCAGTATAATGTTTCCTTGGGATGATAAAACAATTTTCGCGCGGGCGAAGCCACTGGCAGAAGCTAGTGAACATTGCGAAGTTGACTGATTTCATTAAATTTTGAAGCATAAAGTTGAAGTATGCAGTATATTTCTTTCTCCACGCTGCGTGAATCATGAAAATAAAGTATCATAACATATTTCAACTTGCGTGTGTAATAAATACACAACATACACATGTCTACATCGAGTCTAAGTACAGCGGAACTTATACAGAGCGAGTTTTCATGTTTCGCAATTTCATAGCAGGGAGTGTGACGTATGTTTGTACCAACAACTTTAGAGGACGAAGATCACTTCGTGTTCTGACTTTTCTACATGATTATAGAATCTTCTAGTATGGTAGGTATTAGAAGTATGTCCATTCATCGATCGAAATAGTTTGGTGTATTTAATTGCAAAAATAATTATGCCTTTGTATCATACTATATCAAAAAAAAAGTTTACCCCCAATTTCTAAATTAAAATTGAGAATTTGAGGTTAAGAAAGTGACAAACTCTTCTTTTTCAAATTTTGAGTTTTCATAAAGTTGACCAGCAGTGTAATGGGTACAGACTGATAGTAACCAGTACCCAAAGAAAACAAAATTTAGCAAAAAGGTACATTGTTTAGTCCGTAAGCTTTCAGCTACGATATCGTAGCAATCCAGCTACGCCGTAGCAACCGCGTAGCTCCTACCATATTTTTAACCGACTTATTTCTTAGAATCTTTTCTTTATCATGTATACCTTCGTTTTCATTTCAAAAGAGTCACGGACCGCTATTCAGTCAAACCCTATACTGTGGCCGCGTTCGGATCCCATAAGTACATACATCATCTCCCATATGTTTTTAGTTCTTTTCAATATTATTCTTGGTAAACGATGGGCATTGTATGCGGCTCATGGAGCATCAAATTGCCCAAGACATATATTGTTAAATTTTGTGACGCGTTGCCAATATTATAAAGATGGGCTTTTGATTTGACGAAAGTTATGGTCTTGAAAAAAATAAAATTCAAGTTAGGAGGGACCAGATGTCTAGGGACTGTTTTTTGATGTTGAATGAAAACAAGCGGTATTTTTCTATGGCCAAAAAGTGACAACACAAAGTTTTAGGCAAACTATCATTAAATGATTATGAATCGTAACAGCTTGTTTTGTAGATTCTCCCTACTCAACTGACGTGCGTTTTTGTATGTATATATGACAGATAAAGTTCATCACATAAAGTAACCATGTATCACATTGTGCCCAGACAGAACAAGACCAAGAAATGATTACATAAAGTTAAAGTTACCTGCACAGACAAAGTAGCAAAATGATGTGACTGACTCAGCATAAACCTAACTGAAAATCATGCCTGTTGTCCCCGAAGGGTTAGACCGACAGTACACTCAAACTTCGCCAGTTACATATTATCCTAGTATGATCATTTCAGGCTTTGCAACTACGATTAAAATAATAGTTTGACATACATGCAAACCAGCCAAAGAGATATTTCATAAAAGCATACAAATAACTACATGTTTGCGAAAAATAACTCCAGCTTTACAAACATCTTCTCGTAAACGAAGTTCTGCATTCAAAGTTGCAAGTTTAAAGTTCTTAGCGAAAGACTTATAATACTTGCCTTAGTTTTCGTCTTCAAAGACAAGTAAATGTCCGCCATAGATATTTTACGTCTAGGATGAATAACAATAAAACTTTACATTTGTCTGTGGACCGTTCATTTTCAGGAAATCCGTTCAGACTGATGTTTGTACATTTACCAGGGTACTTTCTTATCTGTACCTTTTTGTGTTAAATTGAGAACTTCCTAAAAAACATGATTCTATTTTTTTGAAGATTCTTGCAAAGTTTTGTTTACAAAGAGTTTCATTGAGATTTGAAGACCATTCAATTTATTTTGCGGTCAAAACTACAGTTAAATATAATTGACTGGCAGTTCTTTGGGCAGTCAGTTATTAAGCTGACATAAGGTATCAGCATATTTATTGACTCGAGCATTAATTAAGCTTATAAGAACCGTGGGTAACTAGATCATCCCGGCATTTAAATAATCCCGAGTTATTGCTATCCGAAAGTGCAGTTTCATTTGAAGTATTCACAATTAATATTTTACTCTGATTCGGCTTCTAGGAACCATTCGGTTTTCGGATTAACGTCATTTTTATCCCTCGTAAATTCTGTCGTAAAGATAATAACAGATAATAAATTTTAATTCCATGAATATCATAATTCGAGATCGTCGTCGCTAACCCCAAATTTTATATGCTTGAGTGAATCGAGGTCACCTAGATTTATTCGTGAATTTTTAACGTTGCCACGAAAAACAGTGTAGTTATGACTTGCGAGTGTATGTGAAGAGAGACAAAGGAGAATCCAAAAAGAATGAAGACAAAATCAGAGCCGGAAGAGAGACCCATATGTAACGCGGTGAACGTGTTCCGAGAAAGAGGGTATGTTAAACAAACAAAGCTAAAGATTCGCACTTTGGAATGTAGTGACAAATTGTCTATTCGGGACTGTTACTTATTTTCGTGATTTACTTCACCCTCTGCCTATGCGAAGCGATGCTTTAATATTAATAGCAGCAGGCTGTTTGTGATCCCCCCCGGTGGGTTCCCGCTTTGTCGATGCGGGGGGGCTCAGTAACCGTGGCTTGGTCACCCACGGTGAAGCGAAGAGGAACCCGAGGAGGGGCCGCTCGTCAGGGCTTTTGCCGATTAAGCCGACGACGTAGCGGCCAACTAGTAGGTTGCGGTGCCGCTTGGTAACGGGCGACATCGCAACTGAGGCGGGCCGCGATGTCTTATGGAGATTCCCAGGTCCCATACGATGTCGCGGCTGAGGGTTGGAGGCCGCGGTGGGAGAGGAGTGCCGGTATTGCTGTGCGCCGCTCTCCCTACCTTCCGCGGCCCGGACGGGGTCGCCACCGTCTGATGGCGGACGCGGTGGGGCCGCAGGGGAGGAGGAGTGTCGGTATTGCGTTAGCCGCTCTCCCTATCCCCTGCGGCCGAACAATGGTAGGTGGCGGGGCCATTGACCTTGACCCGTCACAGGGGGACCAAGGGTGATATACACGGGGTCGTCTGGCACCTATGTGCTGATTGGTCCCAAGGGTGATCACGGCGTGCAGTGTGTTCTGGTGCGCCGGTGATGGGGGGACTCCCCCGAGGAGGGTCCGGTGACGGACAGCCGCGGCGGGTTCGCGGTGAGTGCTAACGCGTACCCGTGCTCCCGCCATAAGCGGCACAGGAGGACACCGTGGAGTTTTAGTGGGTTAGAGTCCCACATAACTGCACTATCTCCCCGTGGTAGTGCAGTATGCATGAGCATTTCTCCAAGAAAAAAAAAAAAAAAAAAAACAAGTCTGTTTGTGATAAAATACCTTATATATATAATTTATTATATGAGATCGTACAACCTAGAGGAGTTTAGAAAGAGAGAGCGAAGGCGAAGGCCCTTGTCCAGAAGAGGGACTCAAATTAGGCTAGAAAAAATATTATAGCATCATTGAAAGTCATTCTGTGACGTATTCATTCACAAAAGAAAGGTTACAAGATACGTAACACATATGTATTTTGTTTAGTCGTATAGAAACAGGGGCTCAACTTGAACGGCCCACGATAGAGTGAACAGGATCCCTCATAAAATGAAGTCATAGAGTGTCATTGATCGGCCCCATTATCTGTCCCGTCCCGTATAACGAAAGGCCACTAGAGCCTACCTGCCAATTCATGTTATATTGCGCAAACAATGATTGATTACTTCATTTAGCACCGAGTTAATTAAAAAGAAGTTCAGTCGGTATATTTCATCAATTTATTTCATCATTACTTCATTCACAGCCTATATGTATCAGTATATTGGATGTGAATGAAGAGCATGCGGCTTAATAATAACAGTCTCTCGGATTGATCTTTACGGTTAAGCAAAGTTTGCCTAGATCAGTTTGTGGACGGGTTACCATCCATTAAATACCGAGTCTCGTCCGTTTTTCAGAAAGCACGTGAAGCTGTAGATCCCACCTCTCATTTGTGGAACTATGACAGTAGTTACAGATAGTCAGATGCCAGATCATCTGTCACTATATTTGCCAAAAGGTTATTTCGTCCAGTTTCTGTGTTGTGGAGGTCAGATAGGTAGTCGCTCCATTTAAAATGTGTAATGCTGCCGGTAGACTGGAAGCTGAACTTAACATAATTAGAAGAAGACTAGTTTGATTTGGCACAGATAGTGGATGACCTAAACAGATTTGTGGGTATACTGTTACATCCTGTAAATGCAGTGTCTAAATAATATGGCCTGTACACAACACTGACCTCATGCTCATACGTTAATGCCCTTTGGTATTGAGCAGAATGGACACAGATACTTATTCCGTTTATAGCCATACGTATATTCTCTATTAGCATCAACAGAGTTATAATTAGTGCCAAATCACTGTTTCAGCTGGAATTTGGCGTCAAATATGGTCTGTTGAAAGTTTATAAAACCGCAGCGTGGCTGTAATGAGCTAAGTTCATAGTTGTTCATAGGTGTTCTTGATTTGGGATAATATTATGTAATGAGAAATTAGTTATTAATTTTGAATATCTCACCTTGAAACCTTGTGGTTTCAACCTGTACATGGGTTTCAATGCATATCTTGCATTATTTGCGAAGCCTGAAGTATAGATTCTGATTGTATCTCTGGACAAAGGTATGGGTGCATATTTTCTCGTGTCGTTGATTACATTAAGAAGGTAAGTTAAATGCGCTTTTACCAGCAGAGGTTGCATGATAACTGTGACTTATGACAGCATCAACTCTCACATTCCAGAACAAATTTGAAATGTGCGACAATCACTCTGTCTAGCCTTTTCTCAACTATGTTGGAGTAAGCTTCCAGTCTTAGGGTGGTTACGCACTACATGTCCGTGCCCGTGATCCGTGTCTGTGAAATTTCGCTTCCGAAGTAGCCGTAGTTCTTCTTGTAGGAAAGCTTACGTATCTCTATCCGTCATAATCTGTCAAAATTCAGAACATTTTGAACTCGAATCACGGACACGGATCACGGACACGGACTTGTAGTGCGTAACCGCCCAAACCGGATGCAACTGCGTACCAGAACTTAACATGTTATCCACAAGTAACTGGGTAACAAGGTACACCTTGGCAATAGAGGTGTCAGATTTTCTGACTTTAGATTATCATAAATCTACAAATGCCCGAGACCAACTGCTTAATTTACTTTCTGAAGCACGGACGAGTCTCCGTATGTAATAGATGGTCACCCATCCACGGACCAACCTCGGTAAGCTTTGCTTTGCTTTGCTTACCTTGAAGATCGATCAGTGCGACTGTTATTATTTACCCACGAACTCCTCAGGAACGGTGAATGGGATAATATTATGACCCTAATCAACATACTTGTAAACTTGCCCACGCATATTCACTAATTTACTATAGGTATTTCAAAACATTTGCTACTCTATTTTAACAGTTTTAACCGACTCGTTTTTCCAGTAATTACTTACAACGCTTGGTACTCTTCGAGAAATCCACGCAAGCATACAATGAAGCTCTCCGGTGGAATGTGAGTTAAAAACAAACAACTTGGGATTCTATTTCCAGCCAGTAAACATGCAATTAGACGCACAAAACCGTTGATAATGTTTGCTTAGACAACTTAAAGTTCTAATTCAAACTTTGGATTCGCGTTTCTATCAGCTATAATATTTTACTTCTGCGTCAGTAGATAGCGATTTTGTGCGGATAAAGTGGCAGTCGCTGAACTGTTGTAAAGAATGTTCTATAAGGATCTTCTATCTATCTTTAGAACCTATCCAATATTTAGGTTATTAATCCGTAGAGTTAAATATTCCGAAGTATTAGACAAACAAAAATGTTATGACTTGCAAGCACCTTCTGTCGTTTGAAACAAATCAGTGATGACCATTTTTTCGATTGTTTTCAAGTTCATTGTTTAAATGGGTGTGGATGCGCCTCTGCCTTACCTTTTGTTGAATACAGGTTTGATATTATGATCTAGTTGATCATAGATAAAAAGTGGCTTATTTTATTGAAAATCCTAGTAACTGACTTACTGTTGTAAGATTCTAAGTAGAACGTATTTCTCTGATAGGGTCACGCGGATATTTATAATCACAAATTCAAACAATGTATTCAAATCAACAATTATCTTACAATAACTGCAATAAAAGGGGTCGTTGGTGGAAGAAACAAAGCCAGTTAATGGCTCTCAAATAGTACGAAGCAATCAGGCTTGTTGATTGTTTAACACTCAATGTGCTGCGTCTATTATGTTTGCGACAGGTGCCGTCACCTATCTACTTCCCATGGCGCAACTAATGGAGAGGGTCATTCTTTGAGGTCTGAAACAACAAATGAAAATAGAATTAGTTAAAGTTTTGGCTCTAACGTTTCAGTGACTTCACGTGCATTTATTTAAACAAAAGGGGTACTTTGTGACATAAATAGTCGAGCGGTCATAAATGGTCGGAGTCAGGCGAGTTAGAGGTCAAACGCGAGTCTATAACAAATAAAAATAAAAAAAAGCAATCAGACTCGTTGATTATTAAACACTCGATGTGCTGCCTCTATTGTGTTTGCCACCTATTTGCTTCCCATCCATGGCGTCACTAATGGTGGAGGTTATTCTTTAAATGGAAAAATATTAAAGAATAATAAATATATTATTTTTAATAGATATAATAATATTGTATAAAGAATAATATTTATATCACGTTATACTGGGATCGGTCTATCATCACTGATAGGACAATTTTTGCCAAAAAGCCGGATATAGTGGTGATAGACCGATTAGCGCGCCGTACAATGATAATCGATGTCACCATTCCGCATGACAAAGAACCTCGTTAAAGCTGTAAAAGAGAAACAAATTAAGTATTTCGACTTAGCACACGAGGTTGTTGACGTGTCAAATATGGACTCGGCGATCATTGTGCTGATTGTCTTTACGGTCAACGGCCTGATGGCCAAGAACCTCGACGACCATCTGTCGAGGCCGTCATTGCACGGTTGGAACAAGGGCCTGATTCAGAAAGCAGTACTCTTCGGCACGGCGCGTATCATTAGGAGGTTCCTCTCTCAGGAGTTCTGACCACAGGTAGCTTGAACCCTGTTCCCGATACCGGTGGGCTACTGTAACTTTATTTTTATTTTTAAATGTTTTTTTAAACTTTTTTTATGAATAAATGCAATAACAATATTTAATTTAATAGAATATCATATACATAAATAAGTTAATATTGTTGACTCAAAAAAGCTTTCACAAAAGTCAGAAAAGTGGAAGACTTAAGCCCCCTTATATTCGTTCTTTTATTCGGTTATCCGCATATTAAACATATTTAAGTATGTTTTGCCTATAAAATCGTACCCAGTCCGATAGCAGCTAAAACATGAACATTTATATTTTATTTACAGCCTTCTGATGTTCGGT
Organism: Anorthoa munda; assembly: GCA_945859665.1. Classification (NCBI taxonomy): domain Eukaryota; kingdom Metazoa; phylum Arthropoda; class Insecta; order Lepidoptera; family Noctuidae; genus Anorthoa; species Anorthoa munda. The sequence goes on along the minus strand of OX243913.1, from coordinate 6,505,479 downwards.
CGATGCTCGGGCGAAGTTTGGTCCGAGCGAAATCAACACATTACACCGGTGCTTTGGCGGACGCGGCACAAGCAGCTGGTACTACTACACATTAACTATGCACCTGTTTTAGCTACCAGCTAGTTAGCTACAATAAAAGTTTATGGGAATTTCGCACTTAAAAGTTCCAAGACAAAGATTTTCTTCGATGTAGGTCATGAAATTTTCATATTGCTTTAAAGTTTTAAAAGTGCGTCAAGAAGTAAATTATTATGGTAGAACTACTTACCTTTATTGTTGTTGTCGGGATATCGCCAAGCGGTTGGTCGACTCTTCACGTGACCAGAGGGCTGGCGTTTTCTTTGGCCAAAGAATCAGCATTGCCATCCAACGTGGCAATGGCCAGCCTTCTGGGCTTCCTGTTGACAGCGATGTGGACGAATTTTTTGACGCCCCGTAATTGTACATATTAGTTTTTCTTATTTTAGTTCTAATATTAGTTTGTAAATAATGTACATTGGATTTACTAAATATAATATATGACTATGGTAGAGCTACTTACAAACCCTTTTTGTTCAAAGAATGTAGTTACCTATTTTGTATGTAGCTTTTATCAAATATGGACATAGATACTTATGTTCTATGATTTTTACCCGACTGCCGAAGGAGGGTAATGTGTTTATCAGTCTATGTATGTATGTATGTATGTATGTATGTATGTATGTATGTATGTATGTATGTATGTATGTTTGTTCCTATATGGCGTTCCAGAGACCAAACGCGTTGGCCGATTTTGATTCGTCTTAACCCTGCGAGTGTCACTGGCTACATTAAAATTGGAAAAAACTAAAATGGCGGATTTTGGGCGCCATTTTGTGGGGGGGGGAAATTTTTTTTCTTCCAAACCCATCGTGTGGGGTATCAAAATAAAGGGTTTTAAGAGGCGAATTCAAAAATATATAACACTTATATGTTTAAATGTACCTAATTAAAAAAAAAAATAACCAAAAAGTTGTAAATAAAAAAAGTTTATTTAAAAAAATCAAAAAACCCGACTGCTTGAAAAGCAAACTAAAAAGACATAAACAAGAAGAAAATCATGTTGTGCAGTCGGAGGATACATCTGGTTTGGTCCGCCAGCTCGCGAATATGTATCCTCCGACTGCACAGCATGATTTTCTTCTTGTTTATGTCTTTTTAGTTTGCTTTTCAAGCAGTCGGGTTTTTTGATTTTTTTAATAAACTTTTTTCAACTATTGTGGACAGAAAGATCATAAATTGTAGCTGACATAACTACCTGTAAATTAATTTGACTGTATATTTAACGGACTAAACATCGTTTTCATCAAAAGTTTTAAATATAATAATAATTAGATTTGCTGCATGCAGCGTTCAAAGACTGACTTTATTTTGAGGACACACGATTTAATTAAATGGATTTCTTTCTTACTTAAAAATATTTGGTATACTAAGACATACCTTTTTTTTTTGTTCCGTGTTGGAAAATCCTCATTGGATGTCCTACGCCTACTAGGAATTCCGCATACCCCGGTCTTCCATCTCAAACTACGCCAGGGGTCGTGGTAACGTACGATCCTTAGTAACACTAGCACGTACCTACGTTAACTAAATAAATGTGTCGGCATTTCTAAAATATCGTTCTGAAGACCGCTATGGTTTCAAATGACTTTGACAGATGTCAACTTGACGTTAACACTAAACGCTAGTTTTTGGCGCGAACAGAAAAAGAGGACAAGAGATCGAGTGAGAATATGGCGGGTTGGATTGAGTTGTGAATTCGTGATAAAAACCAAAAGAGAAATACAGTGAGAGTTACCGATTGTTCTTGTAGATCAAACTACGTGTTAAAGTGGAATGTCGTTTAAGTTATTCGCCAATACATAACGTGATTAGTTACATACTAAGCCTACATACAAGCAAAGAAGTTAGTTTTGTTTAACATCTAGCCCGAAAGAACCCATGCAATAATGGCTTTTCCTGACAACTACACGGTCTTCCCTACAAATGTAATCCTAACCAATTTATTATCACACAGACATATAGTCTCAGCAGTGTGAGCGATTATTCATAAAGACTGATTACGTGATATGTAGGGGTAACAGCTCCAAATTATAATATTCAATTTTCTCCCCAGCATTGGAACCTAAAAATTCGAGGGCTTTACAAATTCGCGCGCAGACGGAATACGAAAAATGTGCGTTCGAACGTTCCTTGGTACTGGCGCACCGAGGACAGCGCATGAGAAGGTTCCCACCGGATTTTGCTGAATGTGCAAGATGTGCTGAAGAAACGGTAAAATGTTTACAAAGCTATTGAAAACTTATAAAGCAAGTGTGGGGTACTTACAAATTTGAACATAGTCTATTTTATTTTTGGTGATTAATTCGTTTCACCTAAAAGGTATATTCTACAGATACAATGGAGTTAATTAATTAAATTTAGCAATGATTCGAATCTTAATCTTCAGCCATGTAGAGAACTGCATGTCATAGGTAATCACTTACTATATGACTTGTTGTGTTTTCGAATCTTGTTCCATTCATAAGTAACACAAGTTAAGCATTGAACCAGTAATCTTAAATTCAAATCTGCTGACCATTTATTTAAAATATTTCAAAAACCAATTTTAAATCATCAGATAAAATAATCTAGAGGCGTCCCGCAGTTTGTTTTCAGTAAAATGTCCGAGACAGTCGCTTAGAGCCGTATAAAAAAATATCCACCTTTTTAAGCTATTCAGCTATCTTCTAATGGAATGTTTTCTCACACCTTGGCAACGCAAATTTTCTCAGAAAAATAAGTTTACCGCTTTGCCTACTTTTTTGAGTGAACCAAAACTTTTTGGGACGGTATGATGTTATTATATTTATTCAAAAGTGCTGGTAATGATCTACCTTAATGTAGATAAGTATATTTGAAGATAGTGCCTTTAGAAGACTGTTGTTTAGTTTTATATGATAAAAATTCTTGAGGGTATGTCCACACTTTACAGGAATACAGACATATTGATATATATACCTACATGAATGATTATTAAAGAGAAACAAAGTTTGTGTATAGGACTATTTCACCTCTCACTCCTCATGATCTTATATCCTTTGCCATTGAAAGTCTGCCGCCCATTCCAGCTAGCATAGCGAATACCTCTCAACATTTGCCACTCAGTCCATCTGTCAATTTAACAAACTTAACACGTAACATGTGTATCATTTAGGATGACACTACACTATTTAAGATGAAGCTACAGCGTCTCAGTAATTTACTGCAAATGTTGTTAGGTGCGAGAATGTGCCGGCAAGACGGCGAGCAAAGTGTTGCAAACATCTGTGAAGTTGCTTAGCAATGTGGAGATTAAGAGGGAATCCAAAGACGGCGATGCTCCTAAAGTCCCACTGCATCGTAGACGTATGCAAACGCAGAAGGAACAAGAGGTTCGGAACTTTACTCATATTTTATACCAGCTGCGAGTTTAATGACCAAAGTACGACCACAGATAATATAATACTAGCATAGTACGACTAACTACTATGTTGTTTTTGATGCTAGATAATATTTAGTATGATAAACGGGCGCGGTTGTTGTTATTGTGCGTAAAGTCGAGCGTTTAAAAGTAATATATTTATAAAGTTGAAGACGTACTTTAGGATCTGCTAACATAATGTTTAAGTTTCTCTAGAATACAGCAGTAGGAGTTGGAATACTTATGAAGAGGAATTTTATTGAAAACCACGCTTGCAGCTACCAACAATACGCTTTATTGTCAAAATACATTATGATGTGGACAATAAATATTCTCAAAGATTTATTTTAATACTTCCATGTATATAACGTACCTATATTGCTAACCATTTACTAAAGTGCAGATACGTCTTTGTTTATTTATTATATTCTTTATTGCACACCATAAAAAAATTACATACAGAACAAACATTTTCAAACAATAAATAAAAAATATGTTGGCAATAACCGTTATTCTAGGTCCAAGAAATATCCCACGCGGAAAAACAGAGAGCCGAACAAATCTCCCGTTTAATGGCTTCGAAATATTTGGAGCGAATGGCACATGACAAATATTTCTTAACTGCCTTATGTAAGGACGAACGATTGGTCTCTGCCAATAAACAAGGATCTCTAAAGCTGCAAGAACTGGTAAATAAAGCTCTAGCCGATGTGGAGAAACGACAAGTACGCTCACAATATCTAACTTAAAAAAATTAACCTCTGACCCGTTGACCCTTAAAATATAATACGCTGCACGCCGCCATTCTATAAATATGGCCGCTAAATTGAAATTTATAGCACTTGTTTAGATTAAAATCAAACCCTGTAGTTAAGCAATGGTATTTTTTGGAACAAAATATGACACGACAGCAGAGTATTATATTCCAGTATTATTTAGAAGATTTTTTGTGTTGTCTGTGTTTTCGTCTAGTCCATTTTTTCAGACAAATATTATCATTTAAATTGCGTGAGCTTGTCATGTCGTCAGAAAAGCTGAAACATAATTCAGCTTTTTATAATGTGAGCTTTGAAAGTTTTGATCATTTATTTTATATAAATCAGGCTGTTCTACGTGAGCGTAGGCCGCTGTACGCTGCTCGCGCGCTAGAGGCTGCCGCGCGTGCTCGCCTGTCACGAGCACGGAAGGAGCAATTGACGCGCACGCAATCGCAACACGCTACCGACGCACGTCGCCTCATACAGACAACTGAATCCATCTACGAAGAACGAGACACCGCCAAGTGTCTGGAACAAGCCGAGTTCGCAATGGAACAAATAACAAGAAAACCAGCTAGCTTATTACCGGGAAAAGATAAATATCTGCAAAAGCTGCACGATATAGTTGGAAACGCTTTCCTGGACCAGGTAGGTTCATTTCTGTATTTTATTATAAATTGTATAGCCATGGGCATAACGAAGCTTGGGAAGTTTAATAGAGCTTGTTTGCCAAGTTACGTAGATCGTGAAAATATCTCTTATTTTATGCTCAGAAACGTGTTCGAGAAAGTATGAGCGAATCGGATCGGGAACGAAGAGCGTTTATTCTCCTGGGCATGTCGGTGTCCCGGGAGCCGAGCCGTGACTCCGTGCTGCGAGTGCGACCGCCCGCTCCGCCTCGAGACGCTAAGTATTTTTAGTATTTGATTAATATCTTCAGTTGTCTTAATATTCCCCGAAGAAAAATTTTGTGTTGTTGGCCGTTGTTAGAAGCCGGAATGAATCTTTACGAAAATGTGTTGAATAATTATATTCTTAGAAACCAATTTGATAAAGGGATCTTCACCAATGTGCTTAATCGTTCATTAATCGTTTAAAAAAAATCTCGTCTTTCAAATCTAGTACCTACTTGCATAAATTAAAGCACACTAGGTCCCTCGTAATACATGGAACTAGACTGACTAAGTATTACGTAACTTTGCCTTGACCTAAATTTCTTTAATTAAATCGACCTTTTATCTGCGACATAGCTTAGCCAGCAGTATACTCACCCTTAGGTTTATGTAATTTAATGTACGTGGTAGCTTAACTCTTCCATTATATGCCATTAGATAACCTGTCATCAAAAATAATATGGGGTTTTCCGAATGTGGGACTTTACGTATTTTTATTATACCTCTTTATTATTCAGATTTAATATCCATATCTTTGATCTGGTTAAGTCTGCGGGAATCAGGTGAATGCAAGATGCATAGGACTCGTCGATGTGGTGACAATGGGGTTGTGAACACAAAGCTCAGCGCAGATGTCGCTGGCGGCGCAATGGCTGCTGTCAAATCGTTTTCGCTTTGTTTACATCACGTTTTTTTCGTAATTTTTTGTGTTTAAACCGGTCCACCATCGCTATTGTTGTCATGTACGGTACCTGGAAGCTCAAAGAATTGAAAGACGAACTAAAAAAACGCGGAGCAAGGATAACTGGAAAGAAAGCAGACCTTATTGAGAGGTAGACTTTTGAATAATAAAATATTTTTCATCAGTAATATGCTCTAGATTTGGATATAGTTTTAGTTGTAACTTGTTTATTCTTTCTTTACTCATGGTAGGAAAATTTACGAAAAATGAGAGGACATTATTTTAATGATAAATGGTATTCTTTACGTTTTAGGTTAGAAGCTTATGACCGAAATTTTAATTTCGGCAATCAAAGCCCTCAAGCTTCTGAAAGCCAACCAATTGACGTTCCTGCTGTAGAACGTTACCAAGATGTCAATAGCTCCACCATACTGCCGAAGATTACCAAGCAACATATTCAAAATTACTTTGACAGGTCAGTACTTATATCATACATTTCCAATAATACAGGTAAGTTTTGTTTGATACCGTTGTGCGGCCCTTACTTAACATATGGTTCTTATTTCAGATTCAATAAGAATATCAGTGACGCTGTAAGATTGTATGAATCAAGATACCTTCTTGTTTTACGATCAACAACATCTTGCGGAAATACATACCTAAAAGGTAAGCTTATTTTCATTAAAAACTAATTTAAAAGCTGGTATCTAGGAAATAGTGTGGCTAGGTTACTTCTTCCATGGTTGACAATAGTAAGATGATGAAGTCGTTAAATGTTGATGTGTAAAGTAATTTGGCTATTAAACCTATCAATACTTCTTTCAGGTTATTGCAAGGCAACTATGAAACAACTTCAATATGAGGTCAACATCAAATTAAGTGAAGATGGAATGCCTGAAGAAGCAAGCTGTGAATGTGCCGCAGGCGAAGGCAAAGAAGCCCATTGTAAACATATAGCTGTGGTACTTCTTGCTGCTGAAAATATAGTCCGAGAAAAAATAATACTCTTACATGAAGTCTGTACGTCACAACTACAGACATTCCATAAGCCTTCAAAGAAATATTATGCAACACCATTGCGAGCCTCCAGATTGCCATCCAAAAGAGATAAACATAATAGTGTTTACTCTCCATTTTTAAAACAAAACCCTGATTTTGATAAGACTGCATTTCAATGCAGGTTTCAGTCTTTGATTTTAAATTATCCACACTCATCAATGCCTCTTAAACAATTATATCCTGCAGCTAACCAACGAGGAATATGTTCGGACCATGAATATTTAGAAAAAAAGGCAGTGGATGTTTTTTTAGAATCCATTTATATACAAAATGTATCTGAAAGAAAAATTATGGATATTGAAATACAAACTAGAGGACAAAGTTCCAATTCAAAGTGGCATGATTATAGAAAAACCCACATTACAGCCAGAATTTTTCACACTGTGTGCCATTTGAGAAGTGAAACGTTGATTAAATATTCTAATCAAATATTAAATAAGATTAGAATTAAGACAAAATCCATGGCACATGGAATTATAAATGAAAAAGTAGCCATTAAAAGATACATGGAGACATATGATCTAGTTGTAGAGGAATGTGGTCTATTCTTGTCTCAGGAAAGGCCTTATTTAGGAGCATCTCCTGATGGTTTACTGGGATCAGAAACCATAATTGAGGTAAAATGTCCATATGCTTCAAGAAATCAAGACATAAGTCCTCATACAATACCATATTTACAATATGACGAAAGTGGACAACTAACGTTAAAAAAAAGTAATATTTATTATTACCAAATTCAAGGGCAATTATATGTTACAAAAAGATTATTTTGTAATTTAATCATTTTTACACATAAAGGTTTAAAAGTAATTTATATTGAACGTGCTGAAAAATTCATTAATGATATGTTGAAAAAACTTGATTATTTTTATCACAATCATTTTAAAAATGCTGTTATCAAAAAATATTTCTTTAAGGAATAAGGGTGATGATGGGAGATTTTTGAAAATTTTATAATAAAACTTATTAATCAACATATAAAAATCTTTTATTTCATAATATTTTCTCTAAAATTACAAACCATAGCACAAACAAATAAAATTCTAGATGCTAGCGGTACATGATATGGGCTTAATTCACTTTTTAAAATCTTGTATGTTTTAGCTAAACCTATAATACGTTCTATATGAACTCGTTTGCTTGCTAGTTTTCGATCCTGTATTATTCTAACACCTGGAATTTGTGTCTTTCCTTTCAAGAACATTGGAATGTTAATTGATATATCTTTTGGAGCAAAAATGTCCTGCACATTAAAACCTCTGTCTGCCATGATAGAATCGCCACAATCACACATATTTTCAAGGCTGGATCTTTCTATAATCTGTCTGTCACTGACGGAACCTCCATAACATTCCGAGACATATGATATTAGACCACCAGGTGTAGCTCCAATCATAGCCTTCACAGTATTTTTATGTTTGTAGCTGCTGAATGTAACCTGCTGTGCTAAAGGATTCCCAGGCTTTGTGATTGGTATTTCTGTTGTGTCCACAATGATTCTTGTACTTTCAAAACCTCTTCTAAATGATTCTGGCATATAATATTGAACCAATTCTTTACTGGGCCAAATACTTATTAAAGACCATATTTCATACATAAAATTGATCCATGTTATAAAAATGTTAGCAATACTAGTATAGGAAATACCAAATAAAAATGCCAACTCTCTATCTGGTAAATACCGCCTTAGCTTAATCATTGTTATCAACAGTTGGTCACCAACAGAAACATTGATAACATGACTTTTGCTGTAATTTAAATTATTACACATTGGACTTAATGTGTCTAACACCAGCATGAATTTTTCATAGCTTTCTAGCCCAGAATAAAAATGAAGAGCCTGCTGATCGGCCCTCATAGCTTCTAGTGATATGTATCCCAAAGAACTACCACATTGAATGCCAACAGATACTGTTCTTGGAGTAATAATAATATCTTCTGAGGAGCTCTCTATTATAGTAGATATTTCTATTTCAGTGCTTGTAGATGGTTCTGGAATAATTTCCTCCACAGTTGGCTGTGTAAAGGGTTCTGGAATAAATTCCCCTACAGTTGGCTGTCTAAAATCAATTCTGCGTCTGATTCTTTCTAAATACCGAAGGCCTCTTGATGTAGGTGTTGTTGACACCCGGGTGGACCAAGGGAATATGCTTGGTACAGTCCCCTTTTTGAGATATCTGCGTATTTGAGGATTGCCTGAAAAACAACAAAAATTGACAAATGATCATCGGTACAGATATACTTTACTGTATGTTGACTTATGTAGGTAAGTACAAGAGATTATAAGACTTTCACGCATAAACTGTAGTATAGAAGCACACAGGATACATGTTGATTGGTTTATTTACATAATAAACCTGTAGGACACAGACAAACATTCAAACACACTTGATTTTGGGACCTACCTACAAGTTAGTTAAAATTGAAATTATCCACAGTGATAACGACAAGTCTGTCTGTAATACTAATGATTGAAATCAACACAATAAGATATTAACTCACCAGTATAAACTGACTCTCCTACATAATCAGATTCTTGGAAATGATTTCGGCATAACCTGCTATGCTGTGTCGCTACAAAGTTTTTGCGACGTATAGCCTTTTCCCACTCTTTTTTTAGAGTTGTATCTTTAGGAAATAAATGAACACCGGGGTTGGTACATCCTGGTACAGCACACAGAGGCATATTTCGAGAAAATCAAAATTTACTGAATGATAGGTTATAAAATGTATGGAATTGACAGCTTTCTATAGCCATAGCGACGATGCGCCACCTATCGTGATAAAATGGCAGTTCACATCCTCATTGGGGGAGGCCTATGTTCAGCAGTGGACGTCTTTCGGCTGAAGTTATGATGATGTACAATATTTTTTTATTTTCAGTGATGAGGCAGGTTAATTAGTTGCTTTTTAAACTGGTACAATCTTAATAAATACCATTTAGTAGATTTTTGTAAGTGTCTCTAAGCTAATTTTTTTATCTCTCTGTGTAAATGTCCATCAAATCTCTTGAATAAATTAGTTTTTATATAGAATTCAACTCAACTTGCATTATACTATGTAATTATAATCCATAAGACACTCTGTGATAATAATATTTAGTAATACGTGTAATAAAAACAATCATAACAAAGACAAAGTGAAAAAAGTGATTTAAACTTAAACCGATACTAATAAAAAGTTAATTTGAACTTTAAACTGCCACAAAAACTAATTGTGAACTTTGGCGCAACCAGTCCAAAAATTCAACATATAAAAGTATTACATAGTTGGCCTAGTGCACAAGTGGTCGCGTATTCTACATAATTGAAATAACGACAGGAGTAAATTTAATACATCAGGCGCAAGAGGGCAGTAACTACAACAATAATAATTACAAAAACATACAAAGCAAATACCGTTAAACAAACATGGACCGAAATGATGGAAATTTTAAAACAAATACAAAATGATGTTGTAGATCAAAAACAAGCCATGAGAAACGATCTTGTAGATCAAAAACAAGAGATGAAAAACATGGAGACGGGTATAAAAATTCAATTAATAGCAACATAAATTAAAAGTTTGGGCAAATCGAACTAAAAACCATAGAATTAGAGAACAAAATAGATCACCAACAAGTTATAATAGATCAACTAGAAAAGCAAATAAGAAAGAAAAATCTAGTGTTCTTTGGTGTTGAAGAGTCGGAACGCAACAATGACGGGTTACTGAACGAAATATTCGTCATCATAACCAAAAACCTTGGAATACCTTGCCAAAGAGGAGAAATAGAAGAAGTGAGGAGTTTGGGTAAGATGAAGAACACTAGAAAACAAAACCAGACCTGTTGTCATCGTGTTAAGTACCATGGGACGCAAACTAGATATATTAAAAAATAAATAGAAGCTTGAAGACTCACCAATACATGTGAAAGAAGACTATCCTATTTATGTACTAGAAAAACGGAAACAACTACTAGAAGAACTAAAACGTGAGGGTGAAGCTGGAAAAAAGGTTGCTCTCCATTATGATAAAATAATAATTCTGGAAAAGAAGTCTGCAGAAACGAAAATAAACGTCTGCAAAAGAGAAACCTATCACAATCACCTGAAGTAAATGTAGTCATGAACACAAAAGATGGTAATGTCAAACAGATCCAGAAGAAAAGCAAGACAGCAGATATCTCTTCATATTTGCGAATGTCGAACACAAACAAACAATCACCAAACCGAACTAAAACAAACAAAGAACGAAAAAACGCCTAAGCAGAGCCTCTCTTCCTCCCCCAAGCTGGTTGGTCACCGTGGGAGAGTATGACCACTGCCCCCCAAGAGTTAACACTCTACCAAAAAATCCACCAAATAACCATATGAAAAAATCACTGTTAAACCGATAAAACAAACTCAATACCTCTTATACAGTATGTCTAAACGTTAGGACGCTCTTACAAGATAAAAGGATTTCAGAACTGGAACATGCTATCGCTAACTTTAAGTGGGATATTATAGGCCTCAGTGAGGTTCGGAGACCTGACAAAAAAATAGAAGAATATGAAGATTTTCTGCTGTACCAATCGCATGCAACAAATGAATGAAACGGAGTAGGCTTTCTGATAAAAAAGCCATGGAAAATACAAAATTTTGAGCTTCAAGACATTCTCAGACAGTAGCAGCCATGGGAATTCAAATTTCAGAAGAAACCGTTTGGTCTTTTGTCCAAACTTATGTGCCTACAGAGAGCTACAAGTCAGAAGACGTAGAAATCTTCTACCAAACTGTTGAAAATGCCTTAGACTTTGTAAACACAAAACTGATACTTATGGGTGATTTTAACGCACAGATAGGAAAGGTCAGATTAGGTGAAGAAACAGTAATTGGTAAATTCTCTGATGGGAAAAGAAGCAACAATGGCCAAAAGTTGTTAGAATTTGCTCTGGAAAAGAATCTTATGCTTGTTAATATTATGTTTTAAAGAAAAACTATGTAAAAATAAAATAAGATAAAAATAATAAAATAAAACCTAAAATAGATGGACATGGAGATCACCAAATGGAAAGCACTTTACTGAAATTGATTACATTCTAACAAACCAACCAACTAATATCCATAGTTTTAATGTATTGAACAACCTCAACTTTGAAACGGATCATCGTATGTTAAGATGCAAAATAGAAATTAATGCACAAAGGGCAAAGAAAATTTATCAAAATATCAATCATAAGCATACAAAGAACCTACCAATTTTATCTATGGCTGACGGTTTGCATTAGGAAAATAGCTTTATAAAATCTGTAAACACATCAACTAAAGTCCAGGACCAATATAACGATTTCGAATTGAAAATGGATGGGATCTACTAAAGCAGTTACCAAAAATGGACGAAAACAAAAAACAATTTAAGGCACTCATCAAAACATTTTTCGAAAATAAGAAACAATTATATAGAAAAATACGAACAAAATCAGTAAAAGAAAAAATTACTGAAATAAGTAAAGAAATAAATAAAAACATATCCATAGAGAGAAAAATGCGAAGACAAGAAGTCTTAGAAAGACATTTAGAAAAATCAGGTGCTATAAAAAAGCGTACAAGGAGTTCAGAAAAAAAAGTGGACGGAGAGCCTAAAGAATAAAGCTGGGAATATAATAAGCAAAAGACCAGGGATAATCAAAGAAGCTACTAATTATTTCAGGGACCTCAATGCATCTGGGGAAAGTCAAGACTCACCAAGGCACACGCTATTCGACATTGGACCACATGGTGGGAAGACATATTTTGGGAGAAACGTGGACCTGGTTGGATGACTAGGGACAGGAATCAGTGGAAGAAAATGGGGGAGGCCTACGCCAAAGAGGCGACTACTGTTTAAAGGCGTGATATACACTCTTGTACGAGTGCATACATTTAAATTAATTTAGAAAAAAAACTAAATTTAGCAAATAGAATCTAGTATAAGTAGTTATAGGAAATATTTATGTAATGTAGTAGAATAAAGGGTTTTTTATTTTATTTTATTTATATAGAATTCAATAATAAAATGGCTTAGCGTGGCAATGCACTGTAGTTATGAACCGTTCAGAGTAGGTCGCTCTGCCGTTTTTTTTTAGCACTAAAGTAGAAAATTAATTGACTTGCGTAGCGTGGTTGACCCTGACTTTGGTCGGCCCCAATCCCATACGAAATACGTTGTTACTAAGTGGCTAACAGCCTCAACCCCATTCTAAATGTGTTGTTACCAAAAGGCTATGAAATCTAAAATTATAGTTTGTCCTCAGGGTTCGCCTGCGCACACTGGAACGTTCACTAACGATGAACACACGAGCTTCAGAACGCTGTTACTTGTTGCACGAGCTGGCTCGTCTCAATGTTGACACTAAGCAACCTTTAAAAGCCAGAGTCTATGCCTCCAAATGTCAAACCGGTAAGACGCTTTCAGTAGAACGGAATTTATCACTTTGTTAGCACTAAAATACTCGTGCCACACGAATTTATAGCCCAGTGAACGGGTCGTTGATTCGAGGAAATAAATTAGCCTCCCTCCAACGAATGAATGTCTTTTTATTCTTAAATTGTTTGATTTTGTTCGAAAATATTGACTCATAGACCTTTCCGTACCCGCAGTCGTTTTCTCTTTACTCTCTTAAGGTAATTCACTTTCAAGTATAGATTCTAAATTCGTGTTAGCTTAGACGAGAGTTCGAGAGCAAGGCAAGTGTGGTAACATAGGTACGTCAAGCCCATTCGTATACAGTTAGTAGATTGAAACGCAGCTCAAACCCCAAATCACAGGTCTACACTGAAGGCATTTTAAAGTAATGAGTAAATTTCGCAACGTTATACACACAAGAATATTATTTTTAATACGTTTTTTATTCATAACTGATACACATGCACAAAGAGCACAAAGAGTATGTGCTCTGTTTAATTAATAATGGCAGACAACAAAAGGGTGAATCAGTTAAACAATTAATTATTCGATCCAAAGATTCGCTGTATTCTGAGCTTTCAGACAACATCGTGAACAGTATTGCTTATTCCAACTACTAGTGACCTGTCACAACTTTGTCTCTTTGATTCGATACTGACTGCAGTGGGTAGTACAAATTTAGAGGACGCTCCGTGACTTTGTATTGATTCGTGAGCTTTGATTTCGAGATACACCCCTTTAGATAGTATTAGGTTTGGTCTAAGTTCGTCGGAGTAGATGAATGCTTGGCTTCTATAGATCTGTTATACCATTTACAGTAGTGAATATGGTTCTCCAAGCGTACCATAGACAGCTCATATATGTCTTATTCATGTCGGTAGGAAGATTCTTGTGTGAACATAAACACATTAACAATACCAAGGTATTGTACTGCACTGCCTCTCGTCTCTTCTTTATGCATTGTTAAATCAAGTTTTCATTTGGAACCAGCTTCTATGTTTATAATAATTAATAACTAGCTGTGCCCGCGGCTTCGCTACCATCAACTGCCTACCCTACATACCTTCCCTACATCCTGTTGTCTTAATATTGGGTCGTTCCGGAGACGAATTAATCTGTCCTCTGTTCATTTGGAATAAAGAGATGTGTATTTGCAAACGAACGTTAATCATTGTTCAAATTAATGCGGTTGTTTAAGAAACATGATAAATTCTTTCCTTATTAGTTCTCTTGGGAAGTGGACGCTTCCTCATTAGAAAGCGCAGGACCAACGGGGATTAAGAGATTACATTAACTTGTCGCGTCGTCCAACCAACTACTTATATAAATCCCTTAGTTGCTTCTTGCGACACCCTTAGAAAGGGGCCACCTATTCTTAGCTAGGGTCACTCTGGTCTTAATAATACTCGTATATATGTGTCTACCTTACTTTTAAAGTATTTCTCCAATAGTCGACTCAATTAAACGTGTGTTAGCCAAAAATTGTGGCCACAATTAAAGAAAAAGTGATTCATAAAAGGAGCACCTACCTACTCCGTAGCTGTTCTGTTTAAAACGGGTCACAAGTTACTCTCCCGTTTAGAGCTGCCTAAAATATTCATGATCCTACGCAAACAAAACAAAAATCAGCCGTAACTTTTTTTTAGAACGCCGACTTACTGAATATTAAAAAAAAAATTGATATTCGGTGCCGCGGTTGAAATCCTAAACTTTAATTTCCTGTCGAAAAACTGACGCGAGATTTGCTGTTTACCTATCCTTGATTTGGAACGCGGTATTATGCGCAAACCACGTGTACAATGTACCGCTTAAGTACGTGTCGTCATGTGACGAAACGAAATTGCCTATTAAATTGTGTCTCTGTAGTAAATATAAAAAAAAAATAATTAAAAAAATCAAAACACCCGACTGCTTGAAAAGCGAACTAAAAAGTCTTAAACAAGGAGAAAAACATGCTGTGCAGTCGGAGGATACATATTCGCGAGCTGGCTGACCAAAACCAGATGTATCCTCCGACTGCACAGCATGTTTTTCTCCTTGTTTAAGACTTTTTAGTTCGCTTTTCAAGCAGTCGGGTTTTTTGATTTTTTTAATGTTTTTTTTTATTTATGACTTTTTAGTTATCTTTTTTAAGATTTAGGTACATTTGGGGGTGGGTATGGGATCTACCTCCTAGCGGTCCATCCCGGGCAACGGCACCACAGGCTTGCCTGTGGTACGGCTGAACGATCCCACTTAAGCGGTGGTAGGCTCCGCAAGGGGCCGCCTGGCTCGCGACCACCATCCCACCGGAGTCCGGCGCCAAACAGCTTGCTGTGTTCCGTCGGTGTGTGGGAGTGCCAGTGCCTTTGGGGGAGAAGGAGGATGTTAGTTGCGCTGTTCAGAACAGGTCTTGGTCTCTGGGCAAAACTTGCCGGGTAGCTCATTTTGGAGGGTAGCGGGATCCGAAGCACGGTGCCAGCCGTTGGCCGACCGCAGTCAGTAGGGGGCCCAAGTAGCACGCCAGCCACGTGCCAAAGGCTGCCCCGCCAACTCGCGAAAAATCCCGGTATGCTCCACCGTGCCAGCTGGCGACTGGATGGGAGGACCCGGTGGCCATATCCGGGGGGGTTCGGGCGTCCCCGCAGTCTCCAGATGAGTTCCCCATAGGTTGGGTTAGCTCCAGTGTTCCACTTGGTTCACTGAGCAGCGCCTCGACAGTTCGACTTCTTCCCCAGCAAACTCTGTAACTTTAATATGAAGAAAGCAAAGAAGAATATGGTGAAACAACGGCTGCACTTCCTCCCACTAAAAGTGCACCTCACTAACATCAGGGGGCTGCACTCTAATCTCGATCCGGTCCACCACCACCTTGAGACCGAGAAGCCGCACCTGTTTTTCCTAACGGAGACGAAGATAACAACCCCGTCGGACGTGGCGTACCTCAACTACCCGGGTTACTCTCTTGAACACAAGTTCAAGAAGCAAGCAGGGGTCTGTGTGTACGTCCGCGATGACATTTGTTGTCGTCGTCTCCGTTGCTTTGAGAAATCGGGGTTTTCTGCCATATGGCTACTTGTGGACACTGGCGTGGAGAAGTCTCTCTACATCGGCGTCTATCGATCCCACACCGGTGACCAGGAGACGACAGCGCTTTTTAATTTCCTCGTGGAGTCGGCTGACATGGCCCAGCAACGGTACCCAACAGCGAAGCTTAATTTTCTGGGGGACTTTAACGCCCATCATAAAGAGTGGTTGTACCCGTACCGGAAAACTGACCATGCCGGGTTGGAGGCGCGCAAGTTTTCTCTATCGCTAGATCTAACCCAGCTGGTGAATGTGGCAACGCGGGTACCGGATGTTGACGGCCATACACCCAATTGCTTAGACCTTCTGCTGACAACTGATCCGGACAGTCATTCGGTGTCGGTCTCAGCCCCGCTGGGAACGTCTGACCACTGTCTGGTGAAATCCGTGTCGACTTGCTCTCCTCCAGATGACAGTCCTAGAGGCACGAGACGAGTATGGCGATACGAGTCAGCAGACTGGGACGAGATGCGGCACTTTTTTGCGTCTTATCCTTGGCGGCATGTGTGCTTCTCCTCGGGTGACCCCTCGAGCTGTGCGGACGCGGTTGGGGATGTGATTCGACAGGGAATGGAGTATTTCATTCCATTCTCCGACATTCCGCTCGGTCACAAATCCCGACCTTGGTATAATGCAGAATGCGCCCACGCAGAGGCCCGAAAAGAGTCTGCCTACAAAGCCTGGGTCGGGGCCCGCGCCCGCAAACTTAGAGCACGTAGGGTTCGCGCGAGGAAAAGAGCCTTTAATTCTGCCGCCAAGTTCTGCAAGCGGGTTCTGCGTCGGGCACGTTTTGACCATATTGGGCGTATTGGGGCCAAGCTGGCATCACACCCTCCGGGTAGTAAACAGTTTTGGTCCCTGTCTAAAGCGGTTGAAACGAATTTCTGTCGTCCCACATTACCTCCAATGCTGAAACCTGATGGGTCGCTGGCTCACTCTGCGAGTGAGAAAGCAAATTTATTTGCATCTCTCTTTGCTAGCAATTCACGTCTGGACGCTGGCTCCAAGCAACCACCTACTGTACCTCATTGTGACTCTTCGATGCCGGAGATCGCTGTGCACACTAGAGAGGTCCGGAGAGTATTGTGCAGTCTAGACGTGAACAAGGCCAGCGGCCCTGACGGCATTCCGGCGAGAGTGCTGAGGCAGTGTGCGCCTGAACTGTCTCCTGTATTGACACGCTTGTTCCGCCTCTCTCTTGTAAAAAGAATGGTGCCGAAATCCTGGAAGCTTGCAAATGTGCAACCAGTGCCCAAAAAAGGCAACCGTGCAGACCCTGCTCATTACCGTCCAATCGCCATTACCTCCATTTTGTCCAAAGTTATGGAAAGGGTACTCAACAGTAAGTTGCTGACGTACCTTGAAGACAATAATCTCCTCAGTGACCGTCAGTATGGCTTTCGCCGGGGACGGTCAACTGGTGATCTTCTTGTGTATGTCACGCACTGCTGGGGCGAAGCCATCGAGAGACACGGCGAAGCACTTGCTGTGTCGCTTGATATCTCGAAGGCCTTTGACAGGGTCTGGCACGCGAGTCTACTCAGTAAGCTTCCTGCGTATGGCATCCCCGCTGGTTTTTGTAGCTGGATATCAGACTTCCTCAGCAAACGGTCGATCCGAGTAGTCATTGACGGCTGCTCCTCTGACCTTATGGCTATTGAAGCCGGAGTTCCTCAGGGGTCTGTTCTCTCTGCAACTCTTTTCCTGCTGCACATCAATGACCTACTTCTGCCTGGTATAGTTGGGTACGCAGATGACAGTACTGTTTCAGAGAGATACCTGTCCAGCGCAAAAACCAGCGTGGATGAAGTTCGTTCCTTGAGAGAGGCTATGGTGGAGCGGACAGATTTGACCTTAAGCCTTGTCTCCCAGTGGGGTGATGACAATCTGGTCTCCTTTAACGCCACCAAAACACAGGCGTGTCTTTTTACCGCTAAAAGGAGTCTTTTCGATCATACTCCTACTTTTCGGGGTACATCTGTTCCTGTGACTGATCGGCTCGAGCTCCTAGGCATGGAGTTGACATCCAATCTCAACTTCGGCGCCTCCATTGAGTACAAAGCCCAAATTGCGGCCAAAAAACTGGGCATCCTGAATAGAGTGAAGCGATACTTTACGCCTGGACAGCTTTTAACCCTTTACAAAGCGCAAGTCCGATCCTGCATGGAGTATTGCAGCCACCTTTGGGATGGCTCAGCTAAGTATCAGCTTGCCGCGCTTGACTCAGTGGAACGCAGAGCCAAGAGGCTCATCGGCGACGTTGAACTGGCGGATGCCAAGCTACATAGCTTGGCTCATCGCCGCAAAGTTGCCTGCTTGTCGGTCTTCTACAGACTGTACTTCGGTGAGTGTGCTCAAGAACTCCACGACCTCATCCCACCAGCCCCCTTCTACCATCGGACATCTAGACGCACTGCAAGTTACCATCCTTACCTTGTTGCCATTCCACCAATTCGCACCAAGCGCTTCCAGACATCCTTCATAATGCGCACAGCGAATGAATGGAACTCACTACCTGCGTCCGTGTTTCCGAACGCCTTCAACCCGAATCTCTTCAAAGTTAGAGTGAACAGGCTTCTTCTGGGTAAACTCACTCCATCGTCGACTCTGTCTCTGTCACCTCTGACCTAGACTAGAGTCAAGAGCAAACCCATCTCAAATAAAAAAAAAAAAAAAAAAAAAAAAAGTTCGAAAGAAGAAAATACATTTTGTTGTTTAAATTTTTACGACGACCTACCCTTTAATGGATACGAATAATGTAGAATTTCCCTCAAGTGCGTAAAAAATACTCGTAGAAAGACCTAAGGTCTCACAGCCCTTGAGTGGGATGGTAATAAAAGCTTTTGGACAAAGAAAATTGACAAAGCAAAAAACATAATTCTTAAAATGTCTAATCCGCATTCTTATTTTTTGTTGTACTAGCTTCTGCCCGCGGCTTCGTCCGCGTAAAAAGTGTTTTGTCATCCCAAGGGAACACAAACTATCCTTTGTCCTTCCTTGGGTCTCAAACTATTTCCATGCCAAATTTCATCTAAATCGGTTCAGTAGATCCAGACAACCCCCTACAACCTCACAAAATCACACATTTTACCTCTTTATAATATTAATCATAGTTATATAGTACGTATAGATTGGTACTTTTTGAGAAACTCGAGACTTAATAAAAAAAGCCTCACGGATCGAGTAACGCTTGTGGATGGGTAACCATCATAACAAACCGAGATTCCACCGCGCCTTGGAAAGCACTGCCCAACTATCATCAGTGTATTTTAGACTGTTTTACGGGTAGTATAAAGCCAGGAAATATGACACAGCTCTTCCCTAGAGCTATGGGAAAATGCTAGGCCGATTGATTGAATCGTAGAATAGAATAGTATAGAACACATTTATTCGACACATATACAACACAACAGTGACGATTACATGTAACATGGAAGAACAATAACAAAAAGTACAAACAGGGTTCATGAAGAGCTGATAATAAAAAGTATATAAAGTGCTTTATCATGACGGTAAATGTTTCAAAATACCCCAAAGCATTCAAAACATCTAAACTTCAATGTCATCCGGAGCGCAGAAACAGTAACGTCTGGCATACAGACCAACATTATGCTGAGCTCAACTACTGCCCGACTATCTAGACAGGCACATCGCTTAAATGATAACTTTCTACCCTAAATATGAAATTAAAGTAAAAAGGATGCATATTAAATAATAAATATTTTATAAAATTAATTATATAAAATTGAATTAAATAATCGGTTTTTCAATGTTAAAGTCATCAAATTTAACTTGGGAAGTCAAAACGAATTGGTACTTCGTATCTTTTATTTGAATATTTTTGCTAGTTTCTTCTCTAATCTTCAGCGCTATTATAATTCTTGAGGTAGGTTTATGACATGTATATTTAAACTTCATGCACATAGACACAAGGGTGGACTATATCTTCTTCCTTCAATTAACTGTCCCTAGATCAACAGAAAACATTAAACATACTAAACCTTACTCACAACACCAAAAACTTTTATCATTTTTATCATCACCCAAGTCAGTGTATTTAAAAATATGTACCCAAGGATTAGTACCAAAAACACCAGTGGTAAACCGCCACATTCGCTGAGGCCACAAAGTGTTTTTTGCGGATGTCAAGGCGTCCCCTCTTAAGGGTCGAGGGGTTGACTTCGCACTCTTAATTGCCAAAACGACCACGCGTGGTAATAATTTCCTACCAAAAAATACAGCGTTGGTGATTAAACTTACTCAGCTTATTGTACCCTAAAAATCATATATTTTTAGGAAGGTTCAGCAGTACTGTGAGCAATATTTTTTGGGGTTTAAAGGGCTACGGAACTTTATTTTATTGGTAACGGTGTCGGCCTATTTCCGTCTATCAAAAGGTTCTAGATCTTGAAAGAAATGTTTAGGTTTTATACAAAATTATTTGTACTCAACATTATTTTATAGAACAAGTGTTTTGGTCGACCTTAAAGTTAAAGAGAGCTCAATGAAGAAACGAATTTATTTTCTAATTTCTCATTGAAACAAAAAACTGACACTCTAGGCGCGATGATGATTGCCAAATAGTCCAAAACGAAATAGCGAGTTTTGATATGTGATTTGAATTTTATTGTATTATATTTTTTTTCATTTCATTTATTCATAACAAAGCCTTACAAGAACAGTATAAAATGACGTGTGAAATATAGAACAAGGCAAAAAATTAACTGTGAAACCCTGATTCCCAAACTAGGCAGTTGCCTGTATCTTGGCAATCAGTGTCCCTCTAGATAAACAATACCAGTAATATATAACAGAGCAAGGCATGCATGTACAATATTTAAATCAATAAAAAATTAAAATAAAATCCAATATTATAAGTAAAAAATCCAAAATTAAAATATTCACAATTAAAAACCTTAGATTAAACATTGAAAATAAAATAAAAAAAAATCAAAATATAAAACTCAAATCAAGGATCAATGGATAACAATAAAATTGTTAAATTACATCATAATATATTCGACCATAAATTACAATGATAATAAAATTTACTTAGGTCAGGGATTGAGAATGTTACTATTCTAGATAAGTCCGTAGTGTAGGTGTAAGTATGTAATAGTAATTGCATGTATGTATATGTATGTGTGAGAGTATGAATGTATGTACGTAAGTGTTTTATTTAATTAACATTTGTGCGGCCAAGATGTCCTCAGTTTGATCATAATTGAGGCTGAGCAACCATGTCCGCAATGTTTTTTTGCAGACATAGTAACTCGAGCCGAAAATATTAAGGTGCCTGTTGATGGTGTTATATAACTTTGAGCTAGCTATATGATAATGACGACTAGCGAAGGTAGTTCTATGGGATTCTACCGAGAATACCCTATGTTTCACTCTGCCAGTTGGAGTATCTAATGGTCGAACGAGATGTTTACGTAGTACACAATGAAGGACGTAAAGTTGTCTAACAGACAGCACTTTACAGTCAGCGTACAACTGGACAGTAGGGTATCTAAACGGCTTGCGTAACATTACCTTTAGAACAGCACGCTGAGCTCTCTCAACTTGGAGAAGATGGGTCTTAGCAGCACCACCCCAGACCGGAAGACAATAAGAGATCATTGACTGACATAGTGCATAATATACTGTCATCAAAACATCTGGATTAGCAGAATTACGCAGTTTTTTGAAGACAGCTATCAGCCTTCGCATGCGAGAGGCAAGGCTGGCTAAATGCTCACGCCAGTCAAGGCGATACCCGATAAGGACGCCTAAGTATTTAACAGTAAGAGCCCTGTCGATAGTTAAGCAAGCGCAAGTTTCTGTAGAAGAAGCGCATGTGTGGGCTCTTAATGTGAAACTCCCAGGAGGAGACCGGTTGGACGTGATCGAAAACGAAATGTACTGTGTCTTGGCGACGTTGAGGGTAAGCAGGTTAGTGGTCAACCAAGACATAACAATAGAGAGTGCGGATTCCGCATTCCTGTAGGTTTCCGCCCAGTTGTCTCCCTGAATAAAAAGGGCCGTGTCATCTGCATATGTATAAATGCTGCATTTGGGGATTTTTAGTGTACATAGCTCATTGATGTACATCAGGAACAAGGTTGGTCCAAGAATACTGCCCTGCGGAACACCATACCTTGTTACAACCTCCTTACTAACAAAATTGCCGATTTTAACAGACTGGGTACGTTCAGACAGGTAATCCTGGAATATTCTAAGTGGAATTTCTCTAACCCCGACGTTTTCCATCTTCTTGAGCAAGATTGGAACAGAGACAGTATCGAATGCTTTGGACAAGTCCAGAAATATCGTTAAGCTCTTTTTTTTCTGATCCATGTTCCTAACTGCAACACGCAATAAATCGCTGACCGCATCCTCAGTACTGACACCAGCTCTGAAACCGTATTGATTGGGGGCTATAATTGAATTAGCGGTGAGGTATTTTACCAATCTACTATTCAACACACGCTCAAGAATCTTCGACATCGCCGATAGCACCGATATGGGTCTATAGTTGCTAATGTTGTCCCTGTTCCCTGCTTTGTGGATTGGGTGGACTATAGCCTTTTTAAAAGCTGTAGGAAAAATACCTGATCCAATGGCGAGATTGCACACATGAGTTATTATAGGTACCAGGGTCTCTCTAGCAGATTGGATAATTCTGGCAGATATGTGATCCCAGCCAATAGCACAGTCGGGTTTCAAGGATGATATAATTCTGGCAATCTCATCCTCGTCGGTTTCCAAAAGTACCATAGAGCCGGATGTCGATGTATTTGTCAACACCACGGACGGGACTGGTCGCGGGGTCGGAGTTACTTGCAAAGCCAAATTTTCACCTATGGTAGCAAAGTAATTATTAGCCAGATCAACTGAAGTTTGGGGAGAGCTAGACAGATTCAGAAGTTCGAGTGGTGGTGGTGTGTGAGATTTTAGATCTGTCACCTTTTTGACGGCGTCCCAAGTTGCCTTGATATTCCCCTTAGCTTTGTTAAATTCGTCTTTCTCGTATAGTGTTCTAAGCTTACGTAGGAGCGCGTTGAGGAAGTTACGGTATCTAATATATATAATCCAGTCAGTATCGTTATTAGGTCTTAGTTTACAATTAAGATGGAGGTGGTCACGATGGCGTATGCAGCGAGTCAACCCAGGAGTAATCCATGGTTTGATACATCGTTGTGATCTTGGTATTTTCCGCTCGTGTGAGTGTTCTTTGACGATAGTCGATAGGGTTTTAATCAAAGCATCGGCGGCCCAATTTGCGTCCTGTGACATCGTTACAGACGACCAGTCTCTGTTTTTAATATCTAACAGGATAGCATCTTGATCCAAAACAGTCTTAGTGCGCGATGGAGAGGTATTAGACTCACATGTTTCAATGTATAGCAAGACTGGTTCATGATCAGTGATATATGTCTCTAGGACGAGGGTAATGGCGAGAGACTTGGTCTTTAGTAGGACATGATCAAGGCAGTTTTGCAAACGAGTGGGTAAGGTGTGAGATGGTAGAAGCCCGTGTGAGGCCATACAAGTAAGGTACTCGTCAGAGTGTTGATCGGTGTTGCCTTCTTTGATATCTATGTTGATGTCACCAATAAGTATAGCAGTGTGACTACTTTCGGATAAAATGTTATTCAGACTATCAAGAAACGAATCAATTGATCTATTACTAGGTGATCTGTACACAGCAACCAGAAACAAATCATTTTCGAGGCGGCAAGTCAAACACGTGCCACCCAGAAACACCGGCTCTGAGACTTTGTGTTTGATACATGATCTAATATATATCGCGCAACCATCATTCTGGTTTTTTATATTAGAAGAGTAGTAAGAGTTATATCCATTGAGAGTCGGAAGTGAATTAACTTTACTTAGCCAGCACTCTGATAGGACTAGTATGTCACATTGGATACTGATTATTTGCAGAAGAGCGGTGAGTTGATCGAAGTTTTTGTTAATGCTCCTTATGTTGATATGCAGTATTTTTAATCCCTTATTATTAAGCGGAAGATACGATAAACACATATCAGGTGGGCATTTGTGGGCTTTAAACTGATACAGTGAATCCAATTGTTCTCCTATTTGTTGATCAATGTTAGCCATTGCAGAGTGCAGAACACAAAACTGGTCTTGTAATAGGTGTTGGCAGCTGAACGTGCTGACTGTAACCGCAACTTAGAGTATTTGAGTGCAAGATGTAAAGTAAATTAAACTTGAATGGACGAGTTAGTTGTTTAGAACTTAGGTTATAGATTAATTGCATATGATGTGTTTTTGTGGAGGACATGTAAAAATATTTGTATTGTGATGAAATGGTGTTTAGTAATAAATTGTGATAAGTGATCTTGTTCAGTGTGTGTGCTGAATAAGAGTGAAAGTGTGTCATGAATAGTAAAACATTATTTATTTTACAAAGTGATAAAGCAATTCGATCAGTAGTAGTATCAACAGTATATTTACCAATTAACTTAACAGTTACAAGTAACGATCGAGTCGGCCTATGTAATAGTCATTGACTTAGATCGCTTAGACATTGTTCTGATTTTATGAGAAACTGCTTGGCGCCGATGTCCTTTCGAATGAATATTCGACCATTTGAAACCCAGCAAAACTTAAATTCTTTCTCCTTCGCAAACTCTCGCGCTGTGTGGAACAGCTTCCTGGCTGACGGCGGGAGGAATTCAGCAACGTAAATGGGTTTCTTATCGGTTAGTCCAATCGCTGATGTGTTTAGTTTATCACTTGATTGACGAGCATTATTATAGTTGCGTACAGAAGATAACAGAGTGTTCTTCGTCTGGACGCAGTTAAACTCGGCAATTATTGTAGTCCTTTTCGCACCATTCTTGCCTGGAAGCCGATAGATATCACGGATGTGGGACACCTGCATTGGAACTTCGACTGTAGTCGCAATTTGGGTAAGCGTGGTGCATAATTGTGAATGAGTCTCGTTTTCTTTTGTGGGTATGTTCCTAATTTCCACACTAGCTGACCGTGACGTAAGTTGCAAATCATATATCTTGGTTTCAAGACTTTCTATATGGTTTTGAAAAACTTTACGCTCCTTTTGGAGGTTATCCAATTGTTTTTTGGTGTCCTCAAAATTTTTGTTCATAAACTCAGCTGATCGCATAATTTCGGCATTAGATTTTTGGATAAGAGATACTTGGAGTTTTAAATCGGACATGTCGGTTACCAACTTTTTAAGCACCTTGTCATTATCAGCTTTCCAGGACGTCAACATGGATCGTAGTTCTTCAATTTGCTTGGTTTGACTGGCTTCCGAGTCCTCAATCTCAACGTCCGACCGCATGCGTTTTCTCATCTGGACATTTTTGTCGCTTTTGGTCGCTGGATTGGTTGGGTTCGGTTCGGCGGAGGCTACCTTAGATGATTTTTTGTTCGGAGACTTAGCCTGAGGCGAGCTCTGCATTCGGTGCATCGTGCGTTACGAGCGGGCAATGAAGTAGGCCGAAGTAGGTACTCAATCTCAAAATTGCCAAAAAATAAATAAAATAAAAAGCGGCAAAAGCAAGGAAAAAATAATAATGTATAGCCAAAAAGCAAAAACAACTTTTTGTAGTTCGTCGGGCTCGAACTCGGATCGCTGGTGCGTGTGTGAATCGTGAGTGCTGATGCAAACGCCACTAAGCCAAACGCGCCAGTGACACTCAAGACGAAATAGGCAAGCGGTTGGTCGATGTCAACGTGTAGGGTGCGCGACTTTAAGTTATTTTTCGCAGTGAGTACCCTCACTTTTCGAGTCAACAGTCATTCGGCACAACACTACACTTTTGTTTATAACACTTGTT
This sequence comes from Anorthoa munda, assembly GCA_945859665.1. Lineage (NCBI taxonomy): Eukaryota > Metazoa > Arthropoda > Insecta > Lepidoptera > Noctuidae > Anorthoa > Anorthoa munda. The sequence goes on along the minus strand of OX243913.1, from coordinate 6,479,338 downwards.
TCAGGTTTTTGCACGTGAAATTTTATGGAGAGTTTTGAATTTTCACTGCTTGATAGTTAACACATTTGTCCGTAGGATTTAAAATGTTTCGTGGACGGAATCTGGTTTTAAACTTTTTTTTCTAATTAAAAACTTCGGGAGCACTCAAAGCACGACTGCTCGTCGCGACGGTCGGGCGGAGGGGCAATATACATGCATATGTACAGTTTGTTCAAGTTCCTATAGTTTCGAGTACACCTTGCATGTTTCTGACGGGTTCGTATAATAGTTAGTTATACATAAACCTTGTTAGGTAATATTTTGTAATATCAAAGTTATGTTTAGATTATGAAATGTATCTTTTGGTCAATAAAACATAAAGCTGTATTAAATTCATAAGATTAACGTGGAAAAAAAACATGCATAGTTAACGTCCCAGTGAAGTTCTCTAAAAGAGGATTTTTATTTTTTTATTAATGCTTTTTAGTGTACTGTACGTGTTTTGTCATTCAAACTTAACGTGTATACAAAATTTCAGCTCAGTCGGTCGTGGACAACCGTTATAAAATTCGGTTGCAAGATTTGATCCATACAAACTAATTAACTGACTAACAAGGCAAGTTAAATACGACCTCACATAAAAAAAACCGGCCAAGTGCGAGTCGGACTCGCACACGAAGGGTTCCGTACCATTATCGCAAAACACTGCATAAAAATCACGTTTGTTGTATGGGAGCCCCCCATAATTTATTTTATTATAATTTATTAATTATTATTATTTGAAGTAAATATACAACTAAATATTCAGCGAATATTTCAAGCGTCTACCTGTTGCCGTTAATAATATCGAGCAAAAAACGGCAACAATATCACGTTTGTTGTATGGGAGCCCCCCTTTAATATTTATTTTATACTGTTTTTAGTATTTGTTGTTATAGCGGCAACAGAAATACATCATCCGTGAAAATTTCAACTGTCTAGCTATCACGGTTCATGAGATGGAGACAGACGGACAGACAGACAGACAAACAGACAGACAGACAGACAGACAGACGGATCGCGAAGTCTTAGTAATAGAGTCCCGTTTTTACCCTTTGTTTTTACCGTTTTTACCCGTTTTTAACCTAACCCTAAAAAACAGAGATTCAATTATTTAGAAACAAACTAAGATCTTTACAAACCACCGTTGTAATTACCAGCAACATTCTTTCTGAAACAAAAAAATTAAATTCATAGCTTTCTCAGTATGCATGTAGATGCAGAGATAAAGTCCCATGAAGCAAGCATACTTTTGTTTCCACCGGGTAACTCGGTCACACCACAACAAAAGTTGTGTTTTGTCCCTATAGAGGAAGAGCTGGCAAGGTTTTTGAGCATGCATATTCAGGGCAAAAACGTTGATAAATGAGTACATGCGGCTTGCTGAGAGAACACCGAAAATATGTATAACTTAGGGACACTTAACATGTCGTTCATTTACATTTTTGACATAACACAAAATGACATAAATTGGCAGAACTGAAAAAGAAATTGTTTAGAAATTGTTCCTTAAATCAGACGATCAATTACAGTTTACTTGAAATCTGATGATTTACCAAATCAAATGAAAATGAAAGATCTTGCACGTTAAGTATCTTTTTTTGGAAATCTGAACCTGATAAAAGTGGTCCCATCTGAAACTTTTCAGAAAATTGTCTCAACAAACCGCTGCTATCAAGTTTTCTCCCTAAAATAGGTTGTTCAAAAACCATTGTCAGTTCCTCCTCTACTAGCCTAGAAACTCTTGTGAATACGGTCTGAAGTTTTTAAACACACCCTTTGTCTTATAGCCAGTCAGCGGTGAACTGGGAAGATGGAAGGCGCCGCGGCGGCGTAGTCAGCACGTTCAGGGATGTTTTACGAGGAAGAGATGAATCAAATAGGGGTGTGAGAAAAATTGTCTAAGCGTTCGCTTTCATGTTGAAGAAATAGGTTACGTTTTGGTATTTTTAGATGTAGGCTTATCTAGAAGAACGTTTTGTCATGTGGCATGTCTTTTGTCGAGGTTATGGATTATTGCTGGATTGAGTAAGTTTCTATGATACATTTCCTCAGCACAGAAAAGGATTAAAATATTTTTGTAAAGTTGGTTAACTATAGAGATTAAAGTTGCATGTATTAGAGGCGATTATCAAATATATAAAAATATTTTTTATCAAATTACCCAAAATTAACCAATACGGAATGAAGGAATAAAAATTATTCAATAATTTTTATTCCTTCATTATCATTATTATTTCCAAGAAAGTCTTTGTAATAGGTACACAGAACCATTCAAAGTTAAAACGGACTGCAAAATTTATTCCTAGAACAGGCGTATTTTTATTCCGTAGCTTAGATACTTATAAAGCGATTTAAAAGAAAATGATATAAAGAAATGCGTAACTCATGCATAACGTTTCCTATTAATAAGGCACTCTGTAATAATGCCAAGCCATAACACCGTTTACAGTAAGCTCTTAAGCTTATTGGAAAACTTTGATCCTCTCCAAATGACTTTTTACAAAATATTCCAAGATGAAAGGTACCAGGAAATTATGACGAAGAAGAGTAACGTTAAATTGCCTGGTATTGAAACATGAATAAAATATTTCACTGTTTGCAAAACATTTCTTTTCAATCTTTGTGTATTTTGATTAGCATTGTGTCAATTTGTTCGACGACGCTCAATTACGCACTGTCCTGTGTGATTTTTTATTGCTGGTTCATTGGCTTTATTTGTTCAAAATATTGTACGAAGCCCTTCAGATGTGATATTTAATGGCTTGATTGCAATATCTTCGAAGCTAAAAATAATTCCTGATCGAATATTCGAAGACATTTAAATTAGGAATTGGAATTCCTTTGGAGCAGATACCCTTAAGTAGCTGTGTTGTGTTGTTTTGTACATAGCAAAGGATTGACTATACAAAGTATTAACCACCTAAAAGTCAAAAAAAATCGATTGTAGCAAAAACGGAACCGCAACTGATAAAAAATATAAAAGTCTCTACCAAGAAGAGGATGACCTCATTTCAAATGCCAAAATAAAACTGCCCGCAGTAATTGGCTTAAAATTTTCTCAAAATTTACACTGCCCTACAAGAGAAACTTCCACCAAAATACTCTTCCACCAAAATAATGAAAAACAACATAAACAAACAACCATTCTCGTAAGCAAAGCCCCATTGAGAATGTCTGTAACGTCAAACAGTAAAGATACATCACCGTAGTTGCCTATTTATCTAGCTCCATAATAAAGCAAGTCAGCATAATAGTGTAGTGACTCCATTCACATTGAGTGTGCATTTTATCATGCTTACAGTCCGGCGGAGGCAAATTTGCAGAGCTATTGAATCCCATCTCTAGTTACCACACTTGACTAACAATGGGGAAGGCAAATGATATTGGACCAAGTTCCGGCCGCTACGCTGTCCAAGTAATATTAATTTTCTTGTCAGAATATTGGCCGCATAAATAATGCTATTATATAAGTGCTTTCTGAGGACTTGTTCTTAGGTTTTTTTTGCGTTTCATGGAGCGAGAATATAATGGCTAGATTTATGCTGACGTATTTTTGATATTGATTGATACATTTATCGATGTGGGCCCTAGTGTTGCAGCGAGCATTTACTTGGGAGATTGGCTTGCCTTTATTTTATTCTAGTTTTGTTGACTACAATTAATTTTAGTTTCGGAAAGTGCGGCCTTAGACTACAAGATAAGTTTTAAACATTACGTAATAACATAAGGTACATGTGTGTTCAAGATTGGTTCCTATTAGAGATTATGAAATAAGTTATTTCCTCTAGTCATTCGTCGTTAAGAATGCAGATATAGTTCAATGTCATCAATTGACTTTTCCTACCAAAACGAATTGTAATTAGTACGTCCGAAATAACCAAGCGAAGGACGAAAATTATGCCAAATTCTGTTGAACATTGGCCATTTTACAAGAGGGCTCTTAAATAAAGAGAAAACCTAATTCTGCTGCCAATTGTGTATGCATGCAGACTTCATTCCTTCAGCTTATAGAAGAACCTACAAGTTTCTCACAGTCCGTGAATACAGAAGATATAGACAAGTAGTATCAAGCTATGCAAGATGAATACCAGTCACGACTTGATAAGAAAACTTGGGTTCTTGTTGACAGACCAGATAAGAAGGTCATAGGATGGCTTTAGGATTTTTAAATATTAATTTGAATAATGAGCACTCGTATATCTACGAACCATTGAAAATCACTCCAGAAATTGGACAACAACTAAGTAGGTATCATTTAGAGAAGTAGCTGCTCAAAAGGCTCCAGGAAAAAAGGAAAAGGTTTTCTCTCAGTCCGTTTTCAATGTTCCCTTTTACTTAAATAAATGAAAAGACGCATTTGTTCCTATTAGCGTTGTCCACGTCATAACAAATAGTCTCCGGTCTGACCCCGTACGGTCCGGTCCGTGACTCGGATACAAAAGAATCGCTCGAAATAAAACGACAAAAGTTTTACCGTCGCACGGCTCAGAGGTTTCTAGGAAGACTAGAAAGCTACTGAATTCACTCAGCCTGTTTGTCCAGCATAAATGTTGGCTTTGATGTTTAGCAATGTTCTCGTTAGATAGAATAAACGATGGAATTTTTATTAAATGTATTGTTACTTAAAACAAGCCTTTTTGCTAATGGTTAATTTGTGAACTAGATATAGAAAATCTTAATGTTGTTTGTTTTGTCTATACTCTATATATATATATACTCTATATTATATCTCCTATCCATACTAATATTATAAATTCGAAAGTAACTCTGTCTGTCTCTCTGTTACATTTTCACGCTTAAACCGCTGAACCGATTTAAACGACATTTGGTATAGAGATAGTTTGAGACCATAGGAAGGACATAGGATAGTTTTTATCCCGGCAATCATCCTTAAGGGGGTGGAAAGGAGGTGGAAGTTTGTATGGAAACCTACAAAATTATGGCAGGGTATAAAAATAGGCTTTTCGAAGTACTAATGCAACGCAGACGAAGTCGCGGGCACCAGCTAGTTTCTAATATATGTAAAACTGCTTATTGATATACCATTCTTAGTTTAAATAAGAATCGAAGATTTTTTTAAATTACTTATGGGCCAGCTCTTGAATTCAATCTAGAATCCCGACATTTACTTTGAATGGTAAGAGATAACTGGCGTTAGAAGGGTTTAGAGGTGGAACAGGTAAAAAATATAAATTAATTATTGTCTGTGCCCTTAGTCTTTGTTTCCTGTTTGACGTGTACTATACTCCGAACTGTTTGCATTTTATTTTCCTCGTGAACTTATCCGTCTCATTCATAATCATTTGATAATTCTGCTTCCTCTTCTTCTTGTTCGTCTCACAATAGATTTTGGAATAGGCCTATCGGGGAAACCACGTCAAAAAAAACGCGCCGAGTACACTAACCTACCTCCCAGGTGGCATGGAAGACGTTTCCATATTATACTAGTTGTTCCCCGCGGCTTCGCTCCCGTGGACCACCCCACAGGACCCGTTTTTGGAATAAAAAAATAGCCTATGTCACTCAGAAATAATGTAGATTTCTATTGGTAAAACAATTTTTCAAATCGGTCCAGTAGTTTCGGAGCCTATTCGGTACAAACAAACAAACAAACAAAAAAATCTTTCCTCTTTATAATATTAGTACAGAGTACAGACTAGATGTTCCCTGCGGCTTCGCTCCCGTGGGCCACCCCACAGGACCCGTTTTCGGGATTAAAAAATAGCCTATATTACTCAGAAATAACGTGGCATTCTATTGGTGAAAGATTTTTTTAAATCGGTCCAGTAGTTTCGGAGCCTATTCGATACAAACAAACAAACAAAAAAATATTTCCTCTTTATAATATTAGTATAGGTAAGTATAAGTATATATTATTACATTTCATAAGTATAGAAAGAATACAACTTTTTCAACCTTTTAAACCATTATATCTCAGAAACGGTGACGTTTAGCAGAAAAATTGTAGAGACAACTTTTGTAGATAATTGCATAATCTAAAAATTTTTTGAAACCTATTTTATCATAAAAATTACCGTTCGGCTAAAAAACGCAAAAAGCCCATATTTGCGAACTTTGACCTTTAATAAAAAAAATTGCAAGAGTGGGATCGATGGGGACTTTTTACATTTCATTTATAATGGTGTTACGAACATTCGTACCAATTTTCAGCTCTCTGCGAATTACTGTAAACCTACCCATATTTTGGTCTTATTTGACCGGACTATAGCTTGGGTGTCAGAGGTGTATAACTCAGTGTTAAGTAGAAATTCTCAACTTAAATCTTCGTTTTGTTAAACCACATAAAAAAAATAAAAAATAAAAATTATACCACATAGTAACATTGAAATTGTAATCCAGCAATAATTTATTTATTATTAGATTGCTGAAGTTTGTATTCGACAAACCATACATTTCTTAGGTACTGTTTAATATCCTACTAAACCTAACCCTGACTAAACACACTTTGACACATACTTAAACATTAAATCAATATCCGTTCCCTCGCCAGCCTACAGGCGTCTCAATTACTTAGTAAGCTTTAATCACCTGAGTATTGGCTTTAGTGCTAATCCCAGTGTTTAGGGATTTAGCCATACATACATATGTTTAGCTACCGTCCATCTTCTGATGAATTACTGAGACACCATGCAGGTGTGGCATGTTTCACGTGGACTGTGTTAGGTAATGATGGTTGATTATAGTGGAAAATTGGGTTTTTGAAGTGAAAACTTCTTTAGCCGCGTTGAGCGATTTAGAACAGGGGTAAAACTTATGGGTTCGCGTTACCAATTTGACTTTAGGTTGCACTTCTGTCTCCATGACTGCCTTTTTTATTTTAGTAGGATGAGTGGATGTTTACTGGCCTGAAAATTGATATAAAACTGATCGCGCTCCGATAAGAAATGAAGCATGGCATTTTATGGTCCACTGAAAGATCTGCGATAGGCTTATTGCAATAAATAAATTAAATACGTCAATGATTTCGGAATATAAAGAAAGAATGAAAAGAAAGAAATAATATTGATTTGTGACCCGCACAGGAGACACGAGAAAAAGCATAAAATTAAACAATAATTAAAATAAAAACCCCCTGCGAGACCAAAAAGGCTCCTATCTCAGCATATGCAACGAAATCAGCAAATATATCATTAAAAATAGGAACACATATTTAGCGACTATTTTCAGATTGCCTGGCATAGCATTGTGATACATTTTATTGCCTTTCACAAGCGATTTTAACTTCCAAAGGAAGCAGAATATGCACCTAACCCTCTTATGTCTCATGTCTGTTTACGGTGTCGGTGTAAGACCCTTGCCGTTCTACTGTTACATGCTAAAGCAAAGTTACATCAGACATGCATCGTCGTGTACGCTCAAAGAGTCTTTTAAGAGTTTAAAGAGGTATAAAAGCTGTTTGAGAGGTGTGCTTCACACCTAGTACAATGTTAGGAATGCCCTAACTGTGTGTACATGGAGTGACAAACAGTTTACTAGATTGAAGCTTCAACTCACTAGTCTAATCTTTTTCTTTAAATAGAACCAGTCGCTGTCTGCCTTAGTCTGTTTGTCCACTTATTTCTTCAAAACCACGCAAAGTCAAGAGTGAATAGGTTTTTTCTGGGCAAGCCTGCTTCATCGTGGACCACATCATGGCTTACCACCAGGTGAGATAGTGCTCAAGCACAAGCCTAACAATAAAAATAAAAAAAGTATTTTGATACGTTTTTCTTTAAAAGAAAGAGCGATAAGCAAGGAAGGTTTGTATATTATTTAATTATGTCCCGTGCAAAGCCAGCGCAAAATTATCTTAAAACTGTGATCACTTAAAGATTAGCTACAAAAAAACAGCATTTTTGTTTGACTTTTTTGATTTCAAAATTGGCTTCAGGCAATAAGCGTTATTTAAATTATGTTATGGATACAATACAAGTAAGTACTTCAATATTTGACTTTATTTTATCTGCAATATTCATTTAAAGCGAATGGACGAAGGTAGAGCAATAAAGGACAGTAAACACTTTGGGAGAAGCCTTTGTGACTCGATTCAATCGATATATTTCATATTGGTTACCTTTACGTCAGTCAGTAGTACCTGTATTGTTTACAAAGGTATAGCATATTAGTATAAAATTATACAACTGCTGGGACGCAAGCCTCCTCTTTGTGATGAAAACTAAGCCGTAGATAAGCCACCAGGTGGACTTAGTACTGGATGTCACATGCCTTCGAATTTTTGGTTCTAAGTTACGCGGGTTTCCTTACAATGTCACACTGTTTTGAGAGCCGTGGTAACGAAAAAATACACAAAGTAAAGCACTTAGCTGTGTTCAACCCACGACTCACGAAACGTCAGTAGAGGTTGTTACCACTGGGCCATCGTGCATACTAAGTTATATAGTAGATATTTTTTACACCAACATAATTATGTTCAGAAGCCGGAGGGAAAACATAATTTTCCTCCTGATACCTATATATTTGTTTTTCAAGATGTAATTAGTCTTTCTAGACACGCCTTTTCCCCGACCGACACCGACACCTCGACAGCCAAGAGAGCCATGAACAATAGGTAATTAATTGTGGCTCATTAGTCGGGACCTGGTAGAGGACTCGTGACTAAATAATAACAGTCGCACTGGTCGATCATCAAGGTTAAGTAACGAAATGTCAGGTGAATGAAATGTGTGTGTGTGCTGCCGCTGCTGTGCGGAACACTTTTTTCGGTTGTTTTGTGAGTGTATGACGTATCTGTTTACTAAAATATCATTGCACATAGCAGACTTTCATGTACCCCCAAGAAAACATTTCAGAAATAGTTTCACAAACGATACTTTAAAAACATATGGAAAGAAGTTTCCACACCTATAAACTTGAAGTTGGTACGTCGAGTGAAGTCGTTATCTTTCGGAAAAGATAGTTTGTTTTGCATAATGTATACAAATACGTGTTGCCTATAAGTAGCCAATGCCGAACCGATGGCAGTTGTACCTACAATGCGGAATATAAAACCGACTATAGTGAAGCCAAATGGGTTTGGTATTCTTCCGAGTTCTTTTTAGCATCTACATTGAGAGATAGCCTGTCCGTTTAGTGTTTTCTGTTTGTTACAATTGTGCTTATTTGTGTTATTTGGGCGAAATTATGCGCGTAGTTAGAGCAAAAATGTTTGGTGAGTCTCGACTATGATGTGGGAAAATTAATGAGCCCGAGGGAATCAAATGTGGCCGCGACGATTGACGACTATTATTAAAGTCATGTCAATATAGCTAATATCTCATTGGAATAGTTATTCCCACAGAGGTTCATATAATCAAGTAAGTTTTGTAAGTTATCAAAGAGATTGAGAATGATTTCTTTTCCAAATATTATCATCTAGAATTCAAACTTGAGTACGGAAATTGACTTGAATGAATTCCTTATTGAATTTTGATTCTACGCAAACAGTTCTCAGACAAAACCTGCAAGCAAGAGCTTTAGAGAAGACGTTTAGTCAATTTCCATAGTACATCTGAATATTTGAATATGAAAATATACGGCTCAAACTCGCACAAATATCATCTTTAAACGAATTTCCAATAGAATTTACCAATAAAATTTTGTATTGGAAAACGAGTAGGTACAGAATCCCATATAAAATGGCTAGCTTACGCGGGTAACGACAAAATTGTTACTGTAATAAATTTCAGTTAGGACCTACAGTAACTACGATACGTTGTTAAAGTTCGGCTAGTTATTGAATTTTCGAGCATCTGGTGTAAGTTGTAATGTGTAAATATTTCAAGTGAACGGAAAATTGGTCCCAGAGCAATCGGTTGCTACAGACATATTAACCTAAATGATAAATATCTACTTGGGACTACACAAACTCAAAATTTTTGAAATTCACGAAAGTTTCTGATAGTATTTACGTGTTCCCAATAACATCACGACTGTATTCCCCAAAGGGTTAGGTAATCGTGTATCTATCTTAGTATAGTTTCATAACTCGAGTAAAGTAACCTTATTACCCAAGCAATTTTAAGCCTATTCCTAATTTAAATGTATAATAGTAACTGCGGCGAATACACTACATTACACTAGTGGTTTATATTTTAAAGATAAGTACTGGTATCGCAATTTTGCTGGATTTTTGTCGCCTGCGCGTAGCGTCAGCGTCAGAGGAAAAGCAACTCCCGCAGGGGTGACAAGCTTTTACCCGCGGGTTTGCCGGAATGTGCTAAATACTACCTGATTCCTGAATTGAGAATCTAAGGTTGAGGACTTGCCCAAAAAGGAAACATGTTTGAGTGACGTAATTTTCTTTCAGTCTATAAAATAATAAGTACATAAGAAACACATATTTCATTTTAGGAATTACAAAAGTCGATTAACGAGACCGTGAACCGTATAGGATATTATTTGACCGAACGCAAACGTGGGTGATTCCTAAATAAATGCTTCGAAAAGATATTTTTCTTCTAATATTCTTCTACTCTCGAAAAATGAAATATCAGAAACTCAGAAAGATAAATGTCAGTTCGAAAGAAAACTGAAAACCGGGATATATTCGTTACATAGTTTCAAGTTTGCGTGTTATGGCAGTTTGATCGTGGGGTGCAAAGTGAAGGGGGCCTCAAGGGCGCATGTCATCCCTTTGAAAAGGGTGACACGGGTATGGAAACTCGTTGACTCGATCTTTAATTGCACTCGTCTTAAACTTAAGTGATCCTCAAGACTATTTGCTAGTGTAAATCAGGAAGAGGAATTTTAGTGGAGGTGAACTTGTACCTACTACCTAGGCAAAGTAGATGGAACAAGCGTATCGTTTCATTAAATAAATAAATAATAATAAATAAATTGTTTATTGATCAAAAAGGTACAGATGGTGAGAAAAACGGGTCCGTGACTTACGCCCCCAGTGGTCGACGCACCCGTGGCCGACGCCCCCGATTCGAAAATTTATTTCTAAGCAGTTTTTGATCAAATGTACTGTCAGGCACAAAAATGTTGTACAAAAATAATAAATGTATATTGATTGTAAGTATATGTATAATATTAAATCATAATTATATTTATAACAAAGAAATGCTATTATATTGGTTGTATCTTTTGAAAAATGTAAGTCTTAGTTATTTTTCAATATTAATTTATTTATCTCAATAAGAAATCTAGTAAAACAATTGTATATAAATCACAGTTTTCATCACCTATAGTCAAGATAATCATTTAACTTAATTATAATAATCAGTCTTAAATGTAATAAAATAAGATAGTGATTTTAAATAGTCAATCTTAAAAATTACTGCAGGGCAACTAACTTTTTACATAATGAAATGTTCTTTTTATCTTTGTAACAACAATAATTAAACGTAATCTATACTATGAAACATGAAACATAAAACTATCTAACAATGAAACTATAAACAAATGAGAATAATTTTAACTAATTATAACAGTTAGTTTCAATAGCAATAACAAAACAAAATAATCAGGCTTAAATCAAATAATAAGCAATTTTTTTACATGTCAAATGTTTTATAATTTTCTAAGCAAAAAAATAATCAAGTGTAAAAACAAATATAAAAATTTTAATTTCAAAAATTAAAACTTCTAAATAGTATACTTGCAAAATCATCTCTTTTCACTAAGTAAGTTAAATGTCCTGTGCGATAAGACCGGCCATTGTACACTTTGTTTGAAAATGTTTGATCTGTATGTAATTTTTTATGGTGTGCATAAAGAATATAATAAATAAATAAATAATTACTTTTTGGACTGATTGCCACATATGGGCGGATTTGTTCTAAAAACATGATTATGGTATTTTTTTTGTTTTCGTACTGTTCAGTCAAGTGTGTCAGTTTGTTGTGTTGTTCTTTCGTCTGCTCACAGGAATGTATATTAACAACATTCACTAACATTTTAAATGAAGTCTTTTTGATTTTTTGGATGTTTGTACATAATATATAATGCTTTTAACGGAGAAAAAGGTGTGTCAGGATAAGGTTAAGTGACGATCTTTTTCTCTGCTATTAGATAGATAAATTTTGTTTAGCAAGGAAAAATACTTTATTATGGTGAAACACTTTTCTCATTTTTTCTAAGTTAAAAAGCACAAAAAAATATTTATATTAAATTAATTGAATCGGGGGCGTCGGCCACGGGTGCGTCGACCACTGGGGGCATAAGCCACGGACCCAGAAAAACAATACTTACACTAAATTTACAAGCAAGATATACAGGGTACAGTTTAATATGGTAGAAACATGTTGACATGGTACATCTGTTGACAATTGACGTTACCCTGTTTCTTAAACTAGGGTATACCCATAGATATATTTCTATGGGTATACCTGTAGAGACAGTGGACGGCCATAAGGTTATGATTTAATATTACCTTTTATTTAGTGAGGACTCTGACGATCACAATTAAACAATTTTAGATAATGGTAATGGTAATAAAATTGAGAAATTATTTTTATTTTTCTATTTTTTTTTTGTTTGTGTGTGTGCATATGTGTACGCGTGTGTGCATGTATGTGCGTGTGTGTATGGTGCATGTACGTATGTGTGTGTGGTGCATCTATGTGTGTGTGAGGTGCTTGCAAGTATATGTTTGTACTAGGTTATGTAGGTTAATATTGATTCTGTGTGATCATAGTCTTGTTGAAGGAGCCACTCTGTAAGTTTCCGTTTAATTTCCCATTTTGTCAGATCAAGTATGTTCAGGTGATTATGAACTTTTCTGTAGATGAGAGAGCTCAAAATCAGAGCATAATGTTATGCTGTGGCATTGTGCATTGCCACAGCATAATGGTTTGAAGTCATACGACTTGGTTTGAAACCATTATGCTGTGGAAATTAGAAAGTAGACATACGTCTAGGTCTACTTAACTCAGAATCTTATTATTAAATTAATAATTAGCGAACCGACCGTTAGCTGTCCGGCTGAAACTTCTTTCATAAATAGTTGACATCATCATATGCGTCAGCTGCTCGCATGAACATGTTGAACTTGAAAAAAATTGTATGTTGGAAAAAAATTGGTATTTCCTTAAATTTGCTGTATGACATTATTTCCCATAATTTGATCCTTATTAGCGAAACTATCGAATGGTGTTATAATACAGAGTTGGATTTTTTTCAAAAAAAATTGTCCAATTACTAGCTAGGCACCTAGCTAGCTAGGCTAGGAATAATGATTTTTCAAAAATCCAATGATGTACTTTTAGTTTTTATCAAAATGGGTTCCATGACGCGGGTGCGTCAACTGACGCTTGGTTTACTTATTAGTTATTTGAGATCTATTGAATAATATGGCATTCGATCGGCATAAAAACACTACCTAAAATGCAACGCTACCGCCTGGATCGATCCTTTGGGTTTCAAACTTTCGAAAATCGCCATCGCTAATAGAACGACACATTGCCTGGAGACTGCTCAGCCAAGCCCAGTGACACCTTGCTAACCTGACTAGTATTTCCAACACTTCATTTAAGGCAATGTTATAATTCTTTCTGACCTACGAGACCATAAGTAAGAAGCTCGTCTCTAGTTTTAATAATATAAATCTAATTCCTTCAACTTACACTTACCTGTGGAAAAAACTGTCGAACTGAAACACTTTCTGTTTTTCTTTTACCCTTCCCCCAACTGGGCAACGAGGCACTGGCTGAATAAGCCAAAGTTAGTTCTGAACAGTCTATAGGTGCTAGGCAAACTTAGCTAACGACTGGTCGAGTACTTGCTCAGATAGTTTCGTTAGGATTACCAACAATACAGCACCTAACAGTTTGGCTTGCAGCAATATTTGTACGGCCTACAGATAGTTGTTCCGGTTCTGGGTGTCTTGTGTATGTGAGTTTAAATTTTTGTAAACGCACCCACGATACAGGAAGGAACTTCCTAGAGCGGGGCAAAGTTAAAAAAAAATGTACCTGAATAATTACCCAAACTAAGACTTCAGCAACTTGCCTTAGAATGCAAATATCATTTCTTGGAAAAAAAATATTTACCTACCCTATTAAATTATAAACTGTGTTATAGAGTCAAATGAAATATTTATGTTAAATGAACATACCATAACAACAATGGATTGAAGGTATGTTTAAAAATATTATATTTGTGTTTGCTTTATTTCACGTGATGTTGACAATGTCAGCAATTTAATTAATTATAATGTTCGCTTTGTAGGTACCTAATCCACATTTAAATACAAAGTTAACCCTCTGCCCAGTTTTGCTGGGGTCGGGTCTTCTTTTACAACTGCTCCAGAAAGAGAGAGTTATTGGCACTAAATTAAATTCAAACTTACAAATACAAACAAAAATAAAAAATTGTGTAAAAAGGGCCTTACCTCAGCATAATATCCACGAAGATTTTCAGCTGTAGCCAACCATTATAGAATGCCAATTCAATTTTAGCATAGCGATAGCGGCCATTGAACCATCTATACTTTTTTGCATTCTTAGTACCAGAAACCTACCTGTCGTCTACATCTATCGATACTCAATGTTCTAATAGCCTAAGATCCGACTGCAGAAATCTGCAGGAATCAGGGTTTTTGATTCAACTTATTCATAAATGATGATTGATTCTAGAATAAATTGCTGTAGAGTTGTACGGTGAGATGAGATGATCCATACGGCCCCACGACAGAGGAGAAATTCTTAGTGTAGGACAAAGTTATAAAACATACAAAATTTATAAAAAAAAACGACCAATGGCGGCAAGATTCGGCCCTGCAGTAATCTATTATTCTTCTATCAAGAATGATTCATAAAAATCAAGTTGTATTAACCTGTAGATGTTTGCAGTTAAAACTTTGGTTACCGATTTAATCCAATAATGAATTCAGTCTGTAGAACTTGGATCTGGCTACAACTAATGTATGTATATATGTGTGTGTTTGTGTGTATGTATGTATGTGTATAGCTGCTCTAATATTAAATACAATTGAAATCAATTAGATTAATTCTGAAATCGCCTAACGAAAATTTCAAATCTACATGAATTATGTGAGTCCTTCATTGAACCAGCGTGTTTATTGGTTCGACGTCATTGTCCGGGGTGGCTCCTAAGCCCGGATATTCGCGCCTGCCAAAATCCATCACTCGCATCACCGAACCTTATTTTATATCAACGGTAACGTAATACTGTATATATACGTATATCGTCCTTTGTATTCCTTGTAATCCTATTTAAAGGGAAATGACGGGATTTTTAAAGCCCCTCTTCATTTTGTCAGGACCGCCATTTTCAATGTTCCGGATTTTGCAGTCAATATTATACCTATGAATACCGTCACGCTTCTTTGTGTTATCTTCTTTAGAATTATAATGTGCCTGTGCATTGTAATGTGTGTGCTGTGAAGATAAATTTTGTTTTGTTTTTTATTTTGTTCGTTTGTTTATACATGAATCATGAATTTTAGGGCCGTTACATGAACAATCTGCGTAGCTGCGTAGCTTTTTCCCAACTTGATTGGGGTCGGCTTCCAGTCTAACCAGATTTAGCCGGATACCAGTAATTTGTATAGAGCGACTGCCTATCTGACTTACACCAACCATTAACTGTGTAACACGGTGCCACTTCACAAGACTGGTTAGATTTCAGGCTTCTGACTAGTACCTACAGTTGCAGGACTGTTAGTGTAAATTAAAATCATGCCAATGGACCTAGCTATTAAAGTACTCATCACAATTGACCTGAGGCAGGTTCTCTGTTAGAGACATGTGCATACCTATAGCTAATATCACTATATTTTTTTTACCAAAGACCTTGTGCACTCCAAAAATCCTTAAAATGTACCAATCAATATAGCAAGTCTCAGGGGCAACCAACTAATCCACTTAGGTACCTTGAGACAAAAGGGCCCGTGGCGTGTGTGTGGTCACAAAAAGTATTCAGAAAAAGTAAACTACCCACAAACGCAGGTATAGCGACAAAGTAGCAATTACGTGAACAGGAAATGTGGAAAACCCAGCTTGCATATTGTAGTTTTTATTGTGTAAATACATAGATAGGTATTTATAGATAGTGTTTTTCATATTACATTATTCTTTTCTTTTAGGTGTAGTGTTTGTGGGTTTATTGGTTTTCCCTATAAAGTCCAAGATAAAGTGTGAATTACTTACCTATATATAGTGTACATTAATTTATACGAAAAGCACAACTGCGTTTATAGAATATCATAACAAACTGCTAGGTTTTAGAAGTTTGTCGCACGTGTCACACTTGTCGCAAATGTCACACGTGTCGTTTGTGCCGCATGTGTAACAAGTGTCGCACTTATCACATGTGTCTTATTTGTCACATGTGGATAATGATCGTACTTGTTGCATGTGCTTCAAATATCACATGTGTCGCATTCGTCGTATGTATCGTACATAATCCCCTTCGACTTCGGCAGATGCCTTTGCTACAAACATTCAATTGATCCTGTCGTAACTGTTTAAAACTTTTACAATTTACCACAACCCGTATACAACCTAAGATAACATACAAGGTACACCATTAACAAAATCCGACTAAACCACACAACTAAAACTAACCCCGAATAATTCACAAGATAAACCTAAAGAGGCTTTTGAAAGGCTTCAAAATGTTTGTTTTAGCGTATCGTAACAGTATAATCTCATTTGAGATAGCAAAGCCACGATACAAAGTAATTTTTATGCGTTGAGTACTGTAATGTATGAATAGGAGCCCGTTTATGATCCTTGATATATCTTCATTATGTCGTGTTGTTCGGATGGTGATAAAACTGGACGTGATTGTTGTTACAATGTTGGTAACCTTGCTTGTATTCGAGATTGTGGGACATACTTAAAACTAGGGGTTTCGGCATAAAACGACTAATCTCTGCAAAATTGTACACTTTTATTATTTAAAGTATCGTTACTTTAATATGTGTTCCTGAGTATATTATAATAAGAATATATTCCACATTTTATATTGCAGTGACAACTTCATAATCTTTTCACTATCTAAATTACACGCAATAATAAAGAATTGCATTTTATAAAAGCTTACTAAAACAGATTATAATAAAAAATCTCATCAAATGCAATAATTTATGCACACATAAACAAATAACTCGAGCAAATGACGTTATTACAGGGATAGATAGTAATTTCAATATAAAAAATTAATAAAAGTAATAATCCGCGTAGGTATTTCATTTGCCTACAAAGCCTATCATGATGAAAAATGCTGTCAAGAGCCATTAAAAGATTAAAAATCCTGATGCGTGAAATGAACGGACATTAAAACCATTCCAACGTTCCAAAGCCATTACTCTACCTTTACTCTAAAAGTTAACTATAAACCTTGTTCAAAATTTTGAATACAGCTATTGCTCAGCAATCGCTATACGTTGAAGAGTTTTTTTTTTATAAATAAGGCCCTGTATTTCAAACTTTTGTATATCGAACCCTACATTACTATTGCTGCTGGCTGGAGGAGATCTGGATGACATATGGCACAAAGATGGATTATAATCAGGAATAGCACATGCGATACTTTTAATCCCGGGAATTTGTTCCTTCGGGATAATGTTCGACCTTCACGCGGGCGAATCCGCTGGCAGAAGCTAGTATTAATAATATAATATCAAAATAACCTAGATAATTTGAACTTAAAAGAAAATTTAGTAAAGAAAAACTCAAAACTAACAACGATATTTACTTTGATTCTCTGTCTTACAATATCCGGTGCTCTTATTACGACATGGGAGTCATCTAATGACCACCACTAAATGACAGTGCCGATTCTATTAAAAACGGTGGACCCATTTCTCCGCTTAATGAGCATGTAACTTAGTTGGCGCAGGATAGTTTTATTTGATTTGATTTACGCACTTGTCTTGGGAGCTTTTAATTTAGATTTGTGTAAGACGAGATTATAGATACCTACTTACCTACCGGTTGAATTGCAGACTGAATATTGTCACAATTGGGTAGTGACGGAAACACTAGGATGGAGTAGATAGTTTCAGAAGAAGGCCTCCATACAACTAGCGACATACACTCTTAGGCCTCAGTAGAAGAGAGAATAATAAAGCAAGCGATCGTCTCTTGTTAAATCATGAGGAATTTCGTCTCTATTACCCATTGCAATAAGTCACGATGCTCTGTGATCTTTTTGGACAAGGCTATAAACGCGTACTTAGGACAATCTCAAACAAATGCCAGTCGCGACTCACAGTTCGTAAAAGCGTGTCTGCGTGTGTGTGTGTGTGTGTGTGTGTGTGTGTGTGTGTGTGTGTGTGTGTGTGTGTGTGTGTGTGACTGAGCGTTTTCGCTATTTATGTTTAGCCGGCCTTCTGGTCTTATCTATTCTGTGGCACTAGATAGTTGGTTCTGTATACAGCTTGTTTCCAATATAGCCGAGTGCTTCGAAGCGAATGGAGTCTATGTGTGAGTGTGAACCTATTTGTAGGTAAGGTGCGGGTCGATTGTGGACGTAGTTTTGTCACTAGAAGCTATGTTCTATTGTTATTGGATAATTGGTTAAATGTTTTGTTTAATCTACTAGTTTACTACTAAAATTAAATAAGCAATAATAATATGTAAATATTTAATGTAGGTTATGTGTACTAAAGATAAATAAATAATATTAATGGTAATAGATCCTTTTTTAAACTATATTAAAATACTTATAGAAAAAGGCTCCAAACGAAAATAAATTGAGAATAGGGTAAGAGGATGATGATTAGGTTTCTAAGGGGTTTAGGTTATCTGCTGTCGTGCGTTTGCGTAAATTGTATAGAAAGAATCAATTGGCCGTTCGCAGTACGACACCTGCATCGCTGCGGCACCACAGCAGTCAGACACCAAACGTCTAAATTTAAAGAGCCCTAATGGAGTATTATTTATTTATTTATTTATATATACTTTATTGTACACCAAGATAAAAAACAATAATACATATGGAAACCTTAAAATTAAAACAAACATACAACAGGCGGCCTTATCGCGTTCTGCGATCTCTTCCAGGCAACCCAGAATGGAGAGAGATAGCCTGGACACGACATGGGGTTGCACTTGGTGCAAGTTTGAATAAAACAATAAGTAACAAACATAGTAACCACTAAATACAAAATACTAAAACAGATACATAAATACATACATACATATAAATATACAGTCAAGAAAACAATACAGCTCCAACAAGTAGAAGATCACAGTGACAGGTAGTGCTCCTTTACCAGTCTTTTAAATATCGGTAGTGATTGCGCGCGTTTTATTGTTACAGGCAATGCATTCCATAGACGAGCGGCCTGGACAGTAAAAGATTTGTCCAGGAAGATAGTGGAATGCATTGGCATTTTAAGTTTCATGTTATCCGATGACCTAAGAACTTTCGTGTGCGAGTCACATAAAAACTGAAATCGATTTTTGAGGTAAAGATGGGTAGATGGGAAAAATAGTATATTATACAGGAGGGAAAGAATATGAGCATTCCGGCGAAGGCGAATTGGCAACCACTTGAGTTTCTCACGGAATTCTGAAACATGGTCACATTTGCGCAAACCAAATATGAACCTTATACATAAATTTTGAAGACGCTCAAGTTTATCAAGTTGTGCTTCAGTGAGATCAAGATAGCTGGCATCAGCATAATCAAGGATGGGTAGAAGAAGAGATTGAGCAAGCGCAATCTTAGTGGCAGTCGGCAGAAAATTACGCAATCTCCTCAGAGACCCAGCAGATGCGAATAGCTTGCGGCTAACTTCCTGTAGCTGGGCAGTCCAAGAGAAGTTCTTGTCAATGAATATCCCCAAGTTCTTAACATTATCGCTAAAGGATACAACAGAGTTATCAAAAGAAACTCGGGGAAGAGTCGTCCAGTCGATCCTTGAGACCAACCTTGAACTGCCCACTACCATAACTTGCATTTTTATAGGGTTCACCGTAAGTCCGTGCCTCTTGCTCCAGTCGCATATACGGGCCAGATCACTATTTATGGTCAAGATAGCCTCAGATAGATTACCAAGAGGAGATCGTGTGTAAATTTGAAGATCATCTGCATAAAGGTGGTAGGAAGAAATTAATTCATTGGATATTGAGTTAATAAAAACTGCGAAGAGTAAGGGAGATAGAACGCCGCCCTGAAGTACCCCGGCAGAAGTACTACACCAGGAAGACAAGGTCTCCCCGATGCAAATACGTTGTCGGCACCCAAACAGGTAACTACGAAACCATTCAACAACCGATGGAGATATGTTAAGAGAGCAAAGGACGCCAAGTAAAACATCGAAATCCACGGTATTAAAGGCATTACTGAAATCCAGTAGAGCCAAAACCGTTAGATTACCCATCTCCATGGCAGACCTTATATCGTCCGTAATATTCAGAAGCGCTGTAGTTGTGCTATGACCAGGGCGGAAGCCGGACTGGAAGGGGTTAAGGAGATTATTTTTGGAGAGAAAGGTGCTTATTTGGTTGTGGATTAACCTTTCAAGGACTTTGGATAGGAATGGCAAGACGGATATTGGACGATACTCGGAGAAGGATGTGGGATTGGATTTCTTAGGTAAAGGAATTACTTGAGCATCTTTCCATGAACTTGGAAAGACACTGCTAGACGCAGAAAAATTGAGGATGTGGCAAATGACGGGCAGGATGGTGTCCAGCACCGGGAGTAGCATTTTACGGCTGATACAGTCGCTTCCTACTGCGTTTGACGAAATCGATAGTATGCTCTTCTTAACATCACATGCAGAAAATTGACCAAAAACAAATGGAGAATAACTGGGAGTCGGGAGAGATGAAAGATGATTCAATGGTTCTAATTTAGTTGTCCTATCAAAATTGGACGAAGCAGTAAATGATTATTCATTGCGTCAATATTTACATCTTTAGGGATAGTTTCTTGTCTCGATTTTCCGACCCCCAATGACCTTAGAAATTTCCAAACTTTGGAAGCGTCCCCATTTCGGACAGAATCATGAATATGTTGGCGATTGGCATTCCTACACACCTTATTGCAGTGGTTACGGATTGAGACATATCTTTCCCTATTAGCGTCAGTAGGCCGACGCTTAAATTTGGCTTTTGCCGTAGCTTTTTGTTCATTATGCTTTTTACCCGACTGCCGAAGGAGGGTAATGTGTTTATCAGTCTATGTATGTATGTATGTATGTAAGTATGTATGTATGTATGTATGTATGTATGTATGTATGTATGTATGTATGTATGTATGTATGTTTGTTCCTATGTGGCGTTCCAGAGACCTAACGCGTTGGCCGATTTTGATGATTCATACGTCAATCGATTCGTCTTAACCTTGCGAGTGTCATAGGCTACATTAAATTGAAAAATAGGAAAATGGCGGCTTTTGGGCGCCATATTGTGGGGGGCCAATTTTATTTTTTCTTCCAAACCCATCGTGTGGGGTATCAAAATAAAGGGTTTCAAGAGGTGATTTCAAAAATATATAACACTTATATGTTTAAATGTACCTAATTCGAAAAAAATGTTAACTAAAAAGTTTTAAATAAAAAAGTTAATTAAAAAAATCAAAATACCCGACTGCTTAAAAAGCGAACTAAAAAGACGTAAACAAGAAGAAAATCATGCTGTGCAGTCGGAGGATACATCTGGTTTTGGTCAGCCAGCTCGCGAATATGTATCCTCCGACTGCACAGCATGATTTTCTTCTTGTTTACGTCTTTTTAGTTCGCTTTTTAAGCAGTCGGGTATTTTGATTTTTTTAATTAACTTTTTTTTATTTCCTCTGTCAGCCACGGCGCTGGCAAATGCCTTACTTTTACTGCCCGAACAGGAGCGTGATGGTCGTAAAGCTCAACAAGTTTCGTCGTGAACGTAAGAACTTGCTCATCGACTGAAGTAGAGGCAAATAGAGAAGACCAATCTATGTTGCTGGCATCCTCACAAAGACTGTCAACGTCCATACCACCAAAATTGCGCTGCATGAGAGTTTTGGCTTTAGCCTTAGGTGGACGAATTTTATATGAAAGAAAAATCAGATCATGATAAGAAAAGGCATCGGCCGAGCATTGGCCATGCTTAGCGACGCGGCCAGGAGAGGAGACAAAAATCAAGTCAAGAAGTGAAGGAGTAGAGTTAGGAAAATGGTGAGTAGCACTAAGTGGAAGAATAGAAAGATTACTAGAAGACAAAACATTACTCAGGGAACAAGAACGATGGTCTTTCTTCAGGAGACAAGTATTAAAGTCACCCATGATTATGCTATGACTGTAAGAAGGGATAAGCATTTCTAAGAACTTTTCAAAAGATGAGAAGAAATTGATACGTAAAGAGGGGCAATAATAGACGCCAAGAAGTAATTTGGAATGATTTAGGTCGACCTCAAGAAAGAGATGCTCACCAGCATTCGATGGCGGTGGTTGTGCAGACACATTAAGAACAGAGAAAGGAATATATGCGCGAAGGTATATGGCAACACCACCACCACCACCAAGCGTCCGGTCGTTTCGAATAAGCACGAATCCAGGAAGAGAGTAACTAGTAGAAGGGAGACAGGGTTTAAGCCATGACTCAGAAATAAGAATGGCATGTATGTCTTTGCAGTCAAAACTTGCCAGCATATCGTGGAAATGAGCCGGAATACTCTGGGCGTTGATATGTATAACATTGAAATTCTTAGGAACATCGGAAAACTGCGCTGTAAGACTGTCTGCAAGAGAAGGTACACTTACAAAACTGTCGTCACCACTAGTCAGAGAAAAAAAACTATTGCTATCGCTGCTTTCATTAATAGACATGAATATATAACTAGTATAATAATATAAATATATAAAATCCTATCTCGAAAATGTATACTAATAATATAAATTCACCTGCCAGTTGCGTTCAATAATATTAGACAATATACAAAAAAAAAAATATATAAAATAATTTGGTGAATCCGGGCAACAAAACAGAATCCGAAACAAATTAAAGTATAAAACAGAAATGGAGTAACTAGAAAATTAAATTAACAAAACGCTGACCTCTAACATATATTAGAGGTCAGTGTAGCAAACAAATAAAGATTTGACAGTGCACCGTTACATAAAACGGAACGCACCGATAGGAATATAAATTGACGTTTAGTATAAGTGACAGTGACAAGACGTGACAGACAACATGTAAACAATAATTCGAAGTTTTAATATAAACAATAGTGAAGGTAAAAACAGAATAAAATATCACCCGGATCTTCATAAAAACATCACAAGGAAGGCAATCACTTCTTCAAAGCAGTAGAACGCTTCAGCCTTGCGGTCTTCACAGAAGCAGTAGTCGGAACAGAGTCCGGCTTCGCTGCTTTAGATTCACTCTGTTCGGCGTCAATGGGAATCGGCACAATTTTGTCCAATTCAGCGAGAGACTCAATCCGGTGTCGCGTATCGCCGGGACCAAGAATATAGACGCTGCCCGCCTTAGTCCAGCTCCTGGAGACGCCAACTCTCTCCCTAGCAGCCAGGAATACGTCATGCCGCCCCTTTGTAAGGAACTCGGACATAGTAATGCCCGAGGCCCTCAGTTTGATCTTAGAAAACCAGATCCTGTCCCGAACCGCAAGACTGCGAACTTTAAAATGGATAGGCCTGGTTTTATTGGCCACTGCTCGACCCATTCTGTGACATCGGCTTATGTCAGCTACAGTGAAGTCGCTTAACTGTAGTTTATCACTAATCACTTTAGCGATAACCTTGGCGGTGTCCTCCTTCTGCTCCTCACTCACTCCATGCAAAAGCAGAATCTTCCTCCGTCCTCGCATCTCCATTTGATCAACACTACGGGCTAGAAGCTCCACTTGTCGCTGAAGTGTATTGAGGGCTTGAGAGATGAATGCCCGGAACATGTTGAATTCAACTGCCAGGCCAGAACTTGTGACCGGTGATGGAGGGGCTTTCTGCAGTTCAGCTTCAAAGATGGACATCCTTGTGTGGAACAACTCCTTTAGATCACTCAAAGTGTTAGTCAGTGAATCCATAGTGTTGGTGTGATGTTAAAAGTATTTTGTAGTGAATATTATTGTAAGGATAACGCTTCACCAGCAGGTAATAACTATAAACTTTTAAAATATTTCATAAAATATTATAAAATACTATTAAATTAAATTTTAATTACGAGCGTTTTTATTTAGTGTGAATTGGTACAACTACCCACAATTAATGTATTTGAAGTTAAGAACGTGTCAAACCTATAATGCTGTATTATGACAGGTTTTCAAGCTAAACGAATACTCAACTGCAATTGCTCAATTCATAAATCGGGGGTAAAAATGTTTTAAAACATTTCATGTAACAATTATTGTGTATATGCTACGTTTCAAATGCCTTTGCAGCTAACTTTCTTGAGTTAAGAAGCCCATCGTTTGCTCTGTGTACATTGTGAAAGCAGTTACAAACACATCTCGCGCGCTCAAATACTCGGTCAAATATCTGTAGGCCATACAAATATTTGTTTCGTGAGAGGAAGGAAAATGCGACCTTGTGCAAGAAGACAGTGCCTCAAACTGGTTTCATAGAAAAACTTCTTTAAAATAATTTATCCACCATCTTTATTAGATGCTACCGACATTTTAAAATGGTAGAAAAATATTGGATGGAGACCGTGCATTTACAGAATAGAATGCCTCCCGCTAGATGGAGCGACGACCTAATCAAGGCTGCGGGAGTGCGGTGGATTCGAGACGCACAGGTCCGATCAGTGTGGCGATGCTTGGGGGAGGCCTATTCCACCAGTGGACGTCTTTTGGCTGAAATGATGATGATGATGATTTACAGGATAAATAGCCAATGACACTCAGCGATAATGTAGCTTTCTATCAGTGAATGTATTTTGTATTCGGATAAGTTCTATTTCCAAGGATCCCAATCCCTTTAACTTTTTGGATAAAACTGTTTGTTTGTACAAACAGTTTTATCCATACTAATAACTACTACTAGTACTAATACTGTCTGTAACCTTTTCACGTTTAAACCGCTGAATTGATTGAGATGAAATTTCGTGTGGAGGTAGTTTAAGATCCTAGGAAGGATATAGAAAGGGACTTTTGTGTGTTCCTTTTGGGATGACAAAACACTTTTTATGCGGGCGAAGCCACGGGCAGAAGCTAGTATCTTATAATATTCGTTCAGAAGTTATCAGACAATTTTTAATTTTTTCCCTGTTTTCTGAGTAGGTTAATCCGATTATTTAATGCTCTCCATTATACTACAAAAATAATAAATGTAGCTGTAGTTCTTTGCATAAGAATAAATAAACACAGAATAAGCGATAAAGAGAAACAACACTACAAAATGGAAGGCAATTACATACTTACATCAAAGCGATCCCCAACATTCAATAAATTAATAGGCACTCGTAGGGATTTCTAAATTAGATCGCTTCATGGATCGGATTAGTAACGAAATAATTAAATAACGATACTAAGCCCGACATCCTTTAAAAAGGTGCGCCAGAAGGTCAAGCAATATCAATCAGGGATTCAATAAGGAATAAACTTACCTTAAGTACAAATTGCAGTTAAATATGAACATACGATTTTTGTCGCAGATTTGCCTCTAATTACAGTTATTTTCCTGTGTGTTAAACTAAAAGCTTATACTAAGTATGTATATTATCACAAAATGTATCCCATTAAGAAGGCTGAACCTCAAGATTTGACTTGACTAGTTTTCACATACAAGTTATCTTATATTTGGCTAAAAAACTTATCTTCTTTATGTTACAAGCAATAAATGTTTGGTAAAAACTTTATGACACTACACACTACTACACATCGGCTGTTACTAGCTTACACATGGTGTACATGTTCTTGATCCAATCAATTGTCGAAAAACCATCATTGAACCTGTAAACTAATGTTGTTCTTTGTTGACTTTTCTGGAAGCTACATATTCGTCATAGGTTACTTTCTATTGTTTTGAAAAAAACCCAGCAAATCAAGTTGCAGAACATGACATAAAACATACGGAGAACTTTAACTCATGTGGTATTTTCGTTGGTAGCCGCACAACGAGTGAATCTTCTGCCGATCATTATTTCGTAACCTCGGGCAGAAAGCAACGTTGTTTTGTTGTTTATTATTCTAGTATTTATGTGTAGAGACGACTGTGTAATTGTCAGGAAAAGCCATTATTGCATGGGTTCTTTCGGGCTAGATGTTAAGCAAACCAACTTCTTTGCTTGTATGTAGGCTCACAATGTAACTGATCACGTTATGTATTGGCGAATAACTTAAACGACATTCCACTATGACACGTAGTTTGATCTACACGAACAATCGGTAACTCTCACTGTTTTTCTCCTCAGGTTTTTATCACGAATTCACAACTCAATCCAACCCGCCATATGTCTCTCGATCCTTGTGTCATCACCTGTTGTTCGCGCCATAAACTAATGTCAAGTGTTAACGTCAAGTTGCCATCTGTCAAAGTCATTTGAAACCATAGCGCTCTTCAGAACGATATCTTAGAAATGCCGACACGGCCTCCTGACATTTTGCGAGGCCTCGAGCATTTAACAATTCTTATAATGGCTCGTCAAATATCACACACCAAAGAAAGTAACATTCCATTTGGATCCGCTCGTCCATTCCTGACATGCATACTCTGCGATATCATACGGTGAAGACCAGGCGCACAAGATCCTTTAGATCAACCAACAACTCATCATATCATGTGTGGAACGGGCGCACAAGGCCCTTTTCAATCATCCAACGACTCATCATACCACGCAAAGTATACCGGGCGCACTGGGCCCTTTCGACCAACCAACTATTCACAGCGTGGCATGGACCGGGCGTGCTGGGCCCCTTCGACCATCCACCTGCGCAACGCGTGGTGTGGACCGGGCGTACTGGGCCCCTTCGACCACCCACCTACTCACAGCGCGGCATGGACCGGGCGTACTGGGCCCCTTCGACCATCCACCTGGACAACGCGTGGCGTGGACCGGGCGTGCTAGGCCCCTTCGACCACCCACCTACACAGCGTGGCATGGACCGGGCGTGCTGGGCCCCTTCGACCATCCACCTGTACAACGCGTGGCGTGGACCGGGCGTACTGGGCCCCTTCGACCACCCACCTACTAACAGCGTGGCATGGACCGGGCGTGCTGGGCCCCTTCGACCATCCACCTGTACAACGCGTGGCGTGGACCGGGCGTACTGGGCCCCTTCGACCACCCACTTACTCACAGTGCGGCATGGACCGGGCGTACTGGGCCCCTTCGGCCATCCACCTGGACAACGCGTGGCGTGGACCGGGCGTGCTGGGCCCCTTCGACCACCCACCTACTAACAGCGTGGCATGGACCGGGCGTGCTGGGCCCCTTCGACCACCCACCTACTATCAGCGTGGCATGGACCGGGCGTGCTGGGCCCCTTCGACCATCCACCTGTAAAACGCGTGGCGTGGACCGGGCGTGCTGGGCCCCTTCGACCACCCACCAACCTACCTAACGAACCTGGCTTGCAACAAACGTCAGGTCGGTCTCGAAGCACCAAGGGTGCCATACCTTCCAGATGCTTAACACATCATACTATGTCACATACTCCAAACAACAGGTCTCCAAAGCACCGGAGGCACCAGGCTCCCACCTTCCATCAGACATCAAATCAACAGGTATTATGGGTGCGTTCACAAACACTCCAAACTCACAAACAGTCAGATCCAGAACAACCACCTGCAGGCCACGCAAACATCTACTCCACATGAGAATGGAACCCGCAACACACAGAGCAGCATCCAGTGGCCCAGCCACAGCGCCATCACAATGGTAGTAAAAATTAATGAACGGCATAAATAACCCCATGAAGACACACTACCAATATGAAGAAATTACAAAATTTCTGTGATAAGTACTGTCACTAAAGCACTAACCACTATATTATGACATATTCGAATATCTTTACATAGAGACAATTTTATAACACAAAATAACATGTCTGCACTCACCAATCGATGTCTGCAAGCAAAGGTGTATAGCGCACCCTTAACTCACCAACCAAGTTCAAGCTTCAAGCAATAGGATACCACTACATGTTGTCCAGAGATTCAACCCTAGACCCCAAGTAATAATTGTGGACAAGGCAGTCAAACAATTAGGTAACAATCACACAGCAATTAAAAAAATCAATCATCACATAAATTGTAAAATGAATACACCGTCAATGAGTAACAGCAAAGATTATCATACTATGTTTCTAAGGCACAAAAGTTAGACTTTTGTGAAAACCATAATAATCTACAATTTGAAACAACCTTGAATCTGTA
The DNA here is from genome assembly GCA_945859665.1 of Anorthoa munda. Classification (NCBI taxonomy): domain Eukaryota; kingdom Metazoa; phylum Arthropoda; class Insecta; order Lepidoptera; family Noctuidae; genus Anorthoa; species Anorthoa munda. Next base: position 6,451,077 of record OX243913.1, on the reverse strand, counting down.
ATGTGCAATCAATTGCTTTTTCTTTTTCTCCACTTATTTTCTTTTAACAGACAAAAACATTGTATATTGTAGTGTACAAGAAGTTCAACGGCTTTACAATGTAATTTTTGTTTAACCAACTGCATTGGAACCACAAAAGGGTGGTAAAGTTTCTTTTTTCCATGAACATAAAAATAAAGTGACCTTACCGGCTACTGTAGATAATTTCCATAACCAGATGTTTGTTAAATCTGAACTTTCTCATGCGCAGCAGATTCTTCAATTACCATTACCTTTAACACAACATACTACCAGGCAGGTAGCGTTAAGAATCCCATCACTTGAGGTACTTTTCAAACTTGTTAACCATGTTTCCAAAATAGTCATGATTCTCTCCGGGCCATGATTTGCAAAATCAAGTCTTGATTTTAGTTCCTGGTTTTTCTACCAATTAATTGGAATCTTTCCAGTATTCTTTCAATTAAACTGAACAGCTGAGCTCAAAAGCCTGAAGGATTAATTTAAAACAAACCATTTTCAGGCACTTTTCAACTTAACTAACATTTACCGGTCTTAGTGCAAATGATAATTATGTGACTTTAGTTATCTTCATTTGTTTAAACTAGTTACTATTATTGTAAACTCTCCAAATTTAATTGAGCAAGAAGTAGACCTTTCAATAAGCTTTCAAACCATCATGATCAAACTTTATGGTTGAGGAATGTTTTTCAGTCACTCCTTGTGCTGCAAATAAGATTATATTCTGACCGAATACCCGTCTCACAAGTCTTCATGTATTTGAAGTTTCCCGCTAGGTACCAACTTTCTTTCAGTAGGTAATTTCACTGATCACAAGTTGTTCGATTGTTATTTCACTAGTTTCCTAAATATCAAGCCCTTATATCCCACGATCTGATGTAGAGACGACTGTGTAATTGTCAGGAAAAGCCATTATTGCATGGGTTCTTTCGGGCTAGATGTTAAGCAAACCAACTTCTTTGCTTGTATGTAGGCTCACAATGTAACTGATCACGTTATGTATTGGCGAATAACTTAAACGACATTCCACTATGACACGTAGTTTGATCTACACGAACAATCGGTAACTCTCACTGTTTTTCTCCTCAGGTTTTTATCACGAATTCACAACTCAATCCAACCCGCCATATCTCTCTCGATCCTTGTGTCATCACCTGTTGTTCGCGCCATAAACTAATGTCAAGTGTTAACGTCAAGTTGCCATCTGTCAAAGTCATTTGAAACCATAGCGCTCTTCAGAACGATATCTTAGAAATGCCGACATATGTATTAGTTTTAAAAGGTGTACGCACCCTGAATACGTCAATGGTTTGAGTTCATTTAATAAACAGATTCGGTTTTAATACCCTCGGGTTGTAAGATAATGCTGTAGTACGTGATTGAATATTAAATATTAAAACATGCCGCGGTACGCACCGGTAGGGAAACAGTGCTTTTATCGCTGGCCAATATTTTTATAAGATATTGTTTTTCCATTTTATTGAAGCCAGGCTTAATTTTCTAAAGGTTTTTGTATTATTCAAATCCAATGCTGAAATCGATTTGCCTATTCTAAATATCTAAGAATCACATTTCGTTTATCCAAATAAGACTTCTCAATTACAAAAATTTTACTAAATAAATTAGCAAGATCAATCTGCGCAGACCCGCAACATTATCTACAACACTTTGATAAAGAAAACAAAAAAGGGAGAATCAAAGAAAGCGCCCTCTCGACGCTAATCACAAGCCTGTTTGTTTTCTAAAAAGCTTCTCTAACAAAGGAAAGAACATGCTACCGTCAAAGATAACACAATAAAAACAAAGGTAAATTGGCTTGGAATAAAATAACAATGTGTTTAATCGATTAAAATTTCTTCATTGATAAAGTCGATTATTATAACAAATCGAATCGGTACCATATCATCAATAACTCATTCACTTTGAGCTGGCAAATGTATCACAGAGATATATCAGAGAGTAGGTACACATATTCAGAATGGGAACTAAGTTCGAGATGAGTGATAAGATATGAAAAGCTCAATTAAATTAGATTAGATCTGAAAAAAAAAACAAAATTAAATAGCTGTGCTCATTAATCGCTTTTATACTTCTTGTGTTGTGGAGTTTTCTATTAGTTGAAGGAACAGAACTTAACCACTACACTCAACAAATTCTTTTGCCTAACTCATTAAAGTTCCAACCACATTACACAACTAAACACAAGGCAAACACAACAAACCAATTTCACCATTAAAAGTTTTCGCGTAATACTCCGTACGAGTCGCACGAGGCTATAAAGTAGACAAATTTTATGAAAGTGGTCGCAGATTTGTCAGAGATTGCGCTCGTAATTTGCGGGTAGAGGCTAACACGTCGCGCGCATGCAATTTCCACGTGGACTGCATGCGGCCGTAAACACCATCTGCGGTATTCCAGATTGAAATCATCGTAGATAACGATCCTCGTTCGAGTGTTGAATTTAATGCATTCAACATGATGTCGTTTGCATAACTATTGTTTCGTGTTTTGTTTGTTTTTTATTTGTTATGTGTTTGTCGTAGATGTTAGCAAGTTCTATAATTTCATCGCTGATTATCGTTGTGGAAGTAAAGTTAAGTTATCCTTGTACGTGTTTTGAGTTTGCATCATCATCATCAGCCTTCTAATGTTCCCAGTGCTGGGACACAGGCCTCCTCTCTGTGAGAGGGAATGGGCCTTAATCTACCACGTGGGTGGGTTGGCGCGCGTTTGATTTGTTTTTCTAGGACATGCTGGTTTCCTCACGATATTTCCTTCACCGTTTTTTGAGCAGTGGTGGTGAAATAATTTACACAAAGTAATGCACCTACCTGCGTTCGAACCCACTACCAATTTGCATCAACTGTCTATATTAACACGTTCTACATGATTTTGCTTGTTTTTCTATTGTTTCGTGTTTTTTTTTTTTTTTTTTAAACTTTGCCCCACACTAGGAATTTCTTCCTGTATCGTGGGTGCGTTTACAAACATATAAACTCACATACACAAACACCCAGAGACGGAACAACTATCTGTAGGTCATACAAATATTTGTTCCGTGCGGGAATCGAACCCGCGACACGCAGCGCAGCAGTCAATCGCTCAACCACTGCGCCAACCGTGCGCCCGTGTTTGTTTCTTTATTGGTTTGTTTTTAGATTTGTCGTTGATATAAGCAAAATCTATAATTTCATCGATGGCTTTCGTCATCGATTGCCTTAGGCACTATATTTTTAATGGGCTTTATCACACATTATGATTTTTGTTTTTTGGCAACTATTAACGCTATTATAAAATTAAATAAAAACATTTCAATACCTTTGGTTTCGTTTTAATTCTGGAATTAGTTGCACGTTAGGCTGCTTCTATACCTATTTCTCTGGAGAACCTTATACCATTACCTTTGAATTATTTAATTTGTTCAAGATGAATCGTGTTTGCCTTATTAATTCTTTCTTCCGAGTAGCTTATGAAATTCAATGAGACAGATGAGCCTACTTACGTGAACCGCCTCTAATTTTCTATTCCCTTTAAATCCAACCTTACATTGAAAACCAATATTCTAACGTTATTTAGAAGTATAAACATGGCTTTAAGAGTGGCAGTTTCAAATGATTCTCAAAATTCGTATTGAAATCAGCATTTTCCATTTATTGGTTGATTAAACCACGTAAAATATATTCCCGGCTCTTCAAACGATTTATACTTATTCCGTGCGAGATGAATGAAGACATTAAATTTCATTACTGATTCGCTTTAGATTGCATTTTGGTGTGGAAATATGTTTATTTTCTTATTCAAACTGCGATAAGATCAGAAAGTGCTATTAATGCAAATATTTAGTACCTAGATGATTTTTTCTGTATTTTTTTTATTAAATATAATAATAGGCGTTAAAGTATGAAATTGCCGTTTTATTGTAATAGGTACTTCAAATTGACATAGAACCTTCATGGTTTGAGATTTTTGAGTGAAACTTATTTCACATGGTATCTATGAATCGATTTGACCATTATTGCTCCATGATCGCGAAGCCGACCCCAACAATAATTAGGAAAAAGGCTAGGCAGATGATGATAACGCGAGACCTCATAGAGCACGAGAAACCATTTTAACTCTACAGGAACTGCAATTAGAAACCATTCTGTAACGGGATTTTTTCTTGGGAACAATAAAGCACCATATACTGAGAACGATGTTTATTAAATGTAACCCTTGAACACGTTACAAAAGTAAATAAATTTAAAAGGGTCGCTGGTTGCAGTTGGCTGGTCAACTTTTCCCCGTAGCAAAATATTTCCCAACTAATTTATAGTTGAGGGTGGAAGAACAAAAAATAAAAAATAATTATAAAACGGAAGGGTCCGAAAGCCTGTCTCCTGAACCGTTGCGTAGCCAGGCAACTCCACTCTGCGACAGCCTGCCTCGAGCAGATAGCCTCAGCTAGGCAATCAGCCCCAACCAGACACCTCCTGAAGTTACAGAATAAAAACTTCTTAGCACAAAAACTCAAATTAAACACAAAGGGTTTTGAGTATATAGAACAGACAGGTCGCTAAAACACTGAAGGTAACATCCTATACACCGGGCTTTACATAGGCGAACACAATGGGTGAGCCGTCCGGCACTCTTCATGATTAAACACACAGAATTTAGGGTTATACAGAGCAGACAACTCGCTACACATGGAAGGTATTATCTTACACACCGGCTTTACATAGGTGAACACAATGGATGAGCTGTCCCGCACTCTTCATGATTAAACACACAGATTTTATGGTTATACAGATCAGACAAATCGTTGGAATACGGGAAATATTATCTTAAATACCGGGCTTTACATAGGCTAACATAATGGATGGCCCTTCTGAGTATATGGAAATCATGCCTAAGGTGTATGTAAATATGTATAATTGTATGGAGCTTGTCAACAAACACCCACAAAGGATAGGCCAGCCCAAATAATATAATGTATCGGCCGCCCTAAGAAACCGAATACCAACTGACAGAGCCTTTAGGAAGTCAAACACGTACCTTTCGGAGGAAGAAAACCCGTAGGGTAGATAGGTCGGCCCAATTTCGACCCCACGCCACGTTGTTCTGAAAGAAACCAGCAAGTCAGCACACAGAACTCACAACGAAATACGATGGGGTCAATCCCCTGAGCAAGGCGACTTACCGTGAGGGATTATGAGCCCAGCTTGGGAACACAATCACGCCGGGTATCACACCACGACGGTTACATGCAGCTTCCAGGCCGCGTATCCACAATCACGCACGCGGTCACGGGCGATTTTTGGCTTCACGTATTCCGTTCAATCACGACAGGCACATACAGGAAACGCTCTGCCGCACAGAGACCGACGCCCACGCGATAATTCCAGCCCACTCGCAATCTCCAGGCTCTGCTCAAGCCGGTCAGCCCAAGAAAAGAACGCCTGCCACGCAGTTCGCCCTTGTCGCCAAGAAAAACTCTCCCGGGTGCGCTCTCATACCATCATTCTCGAACCGAAAACCTAAAATACCGAATCCCATAAACTGTTTCCTAAAATTTCCGTTTTCGAAGAATTTACGCGGAACAATTTTCCTTCAAAGAAATACACTATCCCAGACCTACGCCTCACCCTACAACTTTCCAAAACCCGACTTAAAATCAGATTACAATAAAACACTATCAATCCCTGACAGCCCGGATGAGAATTCTGAACGCATCCCGCTGCCGCGTTTCGTTCAGGAAATCCGATCGTTCTCGAATCTTCTGAGCTCAAAGGCTACCATCATTCACATAAGCAATTCCTTGAGGCACGCCAACGGAAGCGGGACAACGTCCTCGCAATCCCAAAACCAAACTCGAATCCTACCCGTGTGCTAGTCCAAAGAAATAATTAAGCCAATCTTAGCGGAGACGGGCACGTTTCCGAACGAAAACGCCGTACGTCCAAATGACAGCTGCAGTCCGTCAAAACAAACAAAAAAATACAGCTTCGGTGCACGGATATCAAGTGATTCTAAGTTATTTTGGTGAAATGAGAGTGTTTATAGGGAACTCACCGTCCCAGGGTGCGGTTCCAAAGTGGTTCCACCACCCAGCGGCAGTTTTAAAGCGAGGGAGTGATATAAAACCGTACGGGGACACGGCGGAAGGAGGTAATTAATTTTCTTTAAACAAAAATTTTATCTACCACAAAAAAAGTGTTACAATTCGTCACCCTCCGTATTTGCCAGATCTTACTCCAACGGACTACCATTTTTTTCTACGTGATAAAAAGTTTTCATCTCAGGAGGCAGTACAATATGCTTTCACACAGTTTGTCGATTCTAGATCACCAGAGTTCTATCGCAAAGGCATAAATGACATTCCTATTAGATGGCAGCAATGTATAGATAATAATGGTTATTTTTTGATTAAATAAATATGTTCTATTTAAAAAAAGAAACAAATTTCAATTTTTCAGTACAAATCGGCAATTTCATACTTTAAACCCTAATATTAAGCTTCACCTCATGGTAATCGAGACATTAAACATTTTTTAAGTAAGATAGATATAATTTCTGTACGTCAAAATAAGTTTATTCTCATAAATTACAAAACAGATGACCTTAATTACCTGTCTGACGTAGTGTATCTAAGAAAAGCTTTAATTTTTAAGTTAGATTAATTTACATCGCTGATAGTAAATACATTTGCACACCATGTGCAGTGAGCAGGATATGCTGAAACAAATTTAGTGTATTACCTTATGTACCATAATGCTTCGCTTTCGATGATAGAATGTCACCTGTCTGGAACCTAAATTTCTTGCTTCTCAACGTGATTTAGTTTCACAGAATTTAACTTCGCTACAGCAAGTTAAACAATACCTTTAGGCAATCTACCCGATATAAAAAATACGCTTTAAAGCAATTAAGAACTCGAACGTGCATCATCACATGCCTATCCTCTTTCCATCAATTGTGGCTACAGTAATTGAATGTCCACTCCACTAACAAACCCACACGAAAAAAAATACATTCGTCAAAAATCCCCCAATTTTTCCGTATCGGAACACATACATCACACGCCAAGCAATTTTTCAAACGGTTTGCAATCTTTTAAACGAAAAGAATTATTTTGTCACATAAAAAATACACGATCAAAACGGCCACTTTATTCAGTCCAAGTGATCCAAAAATAAAATCATCTGACGTTTGTGTATGCCCGATCTGTTATGGGAAATGGGCACTGGAAAAAAGCCTTTTAGAAATACGCGTCTTACCAACCCATGCTGCCGTTGCCGTCCGTGCTGCTATTTGAGAAAATCATATTTTGTGTTATGGACGAAAAACAAAAAAACACGAAATAATAAAAAAATATGCTGTTTATCAACTATCTTACTAATATTATAACTGCGAAAGTTTGGATGTATTTGTTTGTGGATGTATGTTTGTTACTCAATCACGCCCGAACGGCTAAACGGATCTGGACGAAATTTGGCACAGATATAGATTATAGTCTGGAATAGCACATAAGCTTTTCATCCCGGTATAATGTTCCCTTGGGATAAGAATACACTTTTCACGCGGGTGAATCCGCTGGCAGAAGTTAGTAAAATCGTAATTATGTGAGAATCAAAGACTTATCTAAACATATCAAAAATATGTTTGTAAACAAATTAATTTGGGGCGTTTTTATTTTAAACCCCGATTTGTTAGTAGTTGAAAAGTACTGCTTGAATAGATTGATAGAGATTTTTTTGCTGATTACGATGGCATCAAAAAACGAATATCTCCAAATTGACAAATATCGGCATTCTAGTTATTATATAGGACGGCAGCATGAGCGAGGTAGCGAGTTCTACGGAAAATGTACAAAAAACGGTTTTATATGAATCTGTTACAAGACGTGCCTTATTTCAGAGAAATATTGTTGCGTAATATGCTTCACGTCTTTCTGACTTTAATTAATATTGTATGTACGTTGGAGGTGGAGAGTGGCAAATTAGGGCTTGCAATAAATAGGCAGAAAACCAAGCTTATGGTGATAGATCGTGCGGGAAAGCTTGCGGGCGCCAATGGCATCCAGAGTATCGATATCGTAGACAGTTTTATTTATCTGGGCTCTAGTATTAATAATGAAGGCAGCTGCGTCCCGGAAATAAAGCAACGGATAGCCATGGCTAAAGATGCTATGACGCGTCTCCAGAACATCTGAAAAAATCGTGGTGTAAGTTTCAAAACCAAAGCGCGTTTGGTCAGAGCACTGGTTTTCCCGATTTTCCTCTATGGAGTTGAGATGTGGATAATCCGAGCAAGAGAAATACAGAGGATAGACGCATTCGAAATGTGGTGGTGGAGGCGGATGCTCCGAATCCCATTGACAGCCAAACGCACGAATGTGACTGTCCTTTCACAACTCAATATCAAGACCCGATTGTCTACGGTTTGTTTACAGCGTATTTTGACTTACTTCGGCCACATAATGCAAAGAGGAGATAGCAGCCTTGAAAAGCTGGTCATTGTTGGCAATACCGAAGGAAAGAGAGCACAAGGCCGGTTGCCAACACGATGGTCTGACCAAGTGAAGGAAGCTACGTCCTCAAGCAAATTCCAGCAGGTGGTGATGGCAACTTTGGACCGGAGTCGATGGAGGCAGATAGTCCGCTTAAAGGGGTCCAGTGACCACGATCCTCAGTAATGAGGGACCGACTGAAGAGAGAGAGAGATGTACGTTGCATTTCAAAGAGATGTTTGTTGGTTTGTTTGGTACAGTACTAAGTAATGAATGTAAATATTGTGCTAACGTTTTTGCTTGCTTTTATTTTTTGTCGGCGTAGTTTATTAGATGTATGTATGTTTTATTAGTAAAGGCAGAAAATACTTTAATAGGCATGCCTCCCGTGCTATTAGCAACCAAACTGTACCTATTAATGCGCATCGACGCGTACTCGACAATCTCATGGTTAGAGAAAAATTACTTGCCACTGATTTTAACGCTTTGATGGCTATTGAATGTCCTATAGAATTGTTTAATGCGCTTAGACAATTGTTCCTTAATATTTATAATGAATGTTATAAGACTCAAATAATAAGTAACAGTAAAAGAGGTAACAAAAGTTGGGTAACATATAACATAAGAAATATGATAACAGAAAGAGATTGTTTGATATATGGAGCAGTGATCCAAAAAATATGATAAAACGATTAAATTATACTAAATATAGGAATAAATGTTCTAAAATAATAAATAAATGTAGCAATGAGTACGACAGACAATGCATAATTAATTGTAATAAAAACATAAAGAAAATATGGGATAGAATAAATATATTGTTGGGAAAAGAAAAACAGTGTTTGGACAGTGCCATATTGTCTAACATGGAACATAAAAACACTACATACCTATCTAATCAGTTCGCGACTACCTTTGATGAGGAAATTCAGCGCATTAAACTTTCATGTAATGTTAATTTACTTAATAGGGATAGTTATGTACGTGCAGCAGATGTGAGTATGAGGTGGCAACCGATTACCGATAGCTATACAGAAAAGATAATTAAAAGTATGAATGTCAATAAATCTCCGGGCAGCGACCTCATGCGCATGTGCGACATAAAACTCGTCTGTGATAAAATCAGCTCGGTAGTCTCTAAGTTGGTCAATTTATCCGTTAAACAGCATAAATTTCCTGATAAGCTTAAAGAAGCAATAATTCGGCCAATTTATAAAAAAGGTTGTCGGAAAACCTATTCCAACTATAGGCCAATAGCTATCCTATCTAGTTTAGACAAAATTATAGAAAAGTGTGTAATTGACCAGCTTAGAGAATATCTGCAGACTAATAATATATTAAACAAGTCCCAACACGGATTTCAAAAAGGGAAAGGCACAAATACTCTTTTGTCTAACTTTACTAATGAAGTAAATACTTATTTGGCAGACAAAAAATTCGTTGTGTCAATATTCTTTGATAATAAAAAAGCATTCGATACGTTAGAAACGTCCACATTATTAAATGCAATAAAAGAGTGTGGAGGCGGAGAGCCTTTGAATGAATGGTTCAGAGACTATCTGACTACACGCTCATACCGAGTGAAGGTCGACGAGACGTACAGCAATGAGGTCGGAGTCAGATGCGGGGTGCCCCAGGGGTCGGGATGCAGACCTTTGTGCTACCTGATGCACGTAAATAGTTTGTGTGGAGTGCTTCAACACTGTTCAGCGCACATGTTCGCGGATGACCTGTACATACTGCGTGCTGGCTCTGACTTGGCTGAGACGTGTCGCCTCGTGCAACTAGATGTGGACGCTATCGTCAAATGGTCACACGATAACGGCATAGTAATAAATTCGGACAAAACTAAATTATTAATTATACATTCGCCATATTTGCCTCTGAATTTCCCAAAAGTCCTACTCCCCAAAGGTTAAGCAGAGGTGTACCTTCATACATCCACAGTTTTGTCAGCTATGTTTCAGTCCCATGTAATAGCAGGCCTGCCATTAACCGTGCACAAGGCAAGACTCCGGGCTGACAAGTTTCAGGTGGAAAAATCCTTACTTATTATCTTTGAATTTTTATCATGACCATGTCTTCCCTCTCACAGAGAGGAGGCCTATGTCCCAACAGTGGGAACATTAATAGGCTGATGATATGTCTTGTGTGTGATGTCTACCCGTTTGAATATAAAGTAGGTATATAAATTATAGGAAAATACAGAATGAATTTCAGCCCGGGTATAATGCGAGGGCTCCTGGATTATCCTGACACAGACGTCGCGATATTAATCGGTCCTTCTAGGAAAACAACCAGAGATAACATTCGACGGCTAATGGATGGAAACTGAAGAAAATCCTACATTATTGGCAAGCAGATTTTTTTTTCTATTTCGGATATTCATAGGCTCAATGTCCATTCATTAGATTTTTTTTTGTTTTATAAAAACAGGACTTAACTACAATTATTTTTGGTTATAATAGCATGCAGGTAGACGATTGTTCATGTTTGTATTTCCCATGTTGTGCACGAATTTTTTTAGTTGAACATTTAAATACGATGCAATCATATGCCCAAATAGAGCAATATAATAAACAATGACGAGTAAAAGCATCAAACAATCTCTTTACATCATTTTAAAATAAATACATGTTGCGCACCTATCAAATTCATTTTTATCGATATAGTGATACAAGGGGTGTCCCGTAATTTGATTGCGTTGCATATAGTTTGTTACAACGATGCGTATTAGTATTCAGTGGCTGCAATGTCGATAGAAAACACCCTGTGGCGCGCCGCGTATCGCTCTTTTTGACGCCGAGGATATTGTTCTTATGATAATATTGCGCGGTAGACGACCAGGGCGCGATATGCTAATTCTTAGTACAAGCAATCTGTCTCGCCGGAAATTGATTTTTTCAAGAATTTTAATAAACAAACTCCTTTAAAGATTTACCAGTTCAACTCTCTAGAAAATCTTTTAAATTGCTACAGCACAAGCAAAAAGATAAATGTGAAAAGTTCGTAACGATTTAAAATAGTGAAAAAGCTTCAATGAAAAAAGCGGAGTTGCAGAGTCCTTTCACGCAAAGGGCTCCGGTCCGTTTTAGAAGTAAAGCGATGAAGATTTGTAAGGATTAGTTAGATAAACAACTTTCTTTATATTAAGGAAAATAAAGACAATTAGGCCGTAGGAGAAAATAAGAGGGGAGCGTTCGAAACATCTTGCGTCTGTGTGTACCTACGAATTTTTACGTAGCGTGTGATACAGGTGTGATAAATGGAGCTAAGTGTGTGCGCCTCAAGTGTGCCTAATATCCAACGTGCGTTTATGATGATAATTCACGTTTATGCGAAGGTAACCGTTATTCAGGAAGTTTCATTATTCTTATACGAGATAGACGACTGCTCACGAGTATGTAAATGTTGTACTTATGTATATTTTATAAGATTTTGCGTCCGTTATTGCTCTTTGTTTAAAGTTTTAGTAGGTAATTAGAGAGGAGAATTTACTATGATACTCGGATAGCAGATGTGATTTTTACCACATATTATATTTTTTTATGGTAGCCAACCGAATAAGGAGCTATGCTATCAACAGATACAGCGGCAACACGATTTTAAAACCAAAGGTTTATTTAACTACCATGCAATTACAGTGACAGGACACTTGACAGTTAGAAAACAACAAAATAATCACACAATACTTCGTTACACATAAATAAGTCCACAGAAAAACCGCATGAAAACTGTGCATTTTTGAACAACAAACATACATTTCATTTCATTTTTAATTTCTGGCACATTTTACTGCTTCATCTCTACATTGGATTTGTAAATAAATATTCGTCGTTGCATATGACGTCACACTTTTGCCCAATGGCAACAGAACGAGTGACTGGACTTGTCCTTTAATTTTTTGCAGACCGTAGTCTGAAACGCTGGGCTTTATTTTCACGTTCGCAATTAATGAATCTGAATGATTTTTCAGGTAGCAAGCAGTGTTTGACTTTTAACGGCCAAATCAGTTTAAAAAAATAATTATGATTCAAATTCAAATAATTTATTACCATTTTATTAAACCATTTAGATGGTACTTTTGAATTGTCAAACAAAATACAAAATTATTAGATGATCAAAATTAACCTTATAGCATAAACGAAAATAACACGTCACTACTGGTATATTGAATGAAATAGTTTTTACAAACTTTTTACGATTTTTACATACGTTATAAAGACTAGGCATATCTATGATAGATATTTATGTTTAAATTTGCGGGACCGATACTCTGCCAAATAGACAACGTTTACTAATCTGTGCATAGCCTAACCGTAAACATTAACTACCAAAATCGCCCCAATCTTTCTTTCAAAATAAGCTCCAGTATCAACAAAGGCTGAAGCTCTCAGGGCTACATGAAACAGTACTAAAACTGTTCGTGTTCCTTCGTGACAAATCGCGCCCGCATTCACGCACTGTCGTATCAGTCACAACTTATCTGTGACCGTTTGTGCCAGCGCTATGAGCTAGTTCTAATGTCTGTTGACTTCCTGACTTCCAATAGCAGTGGGAATATTGAATCATAATGTAGTTTCAAATAAGAAAATCTACTTCAAGTAAGTATTTGATATTACATTAAATTCAATCAATAATATGAATGACTACAAGCTCGTCTGTTTGGGTAAAAAACACGAAGAAAATCGTTGCGCCAAATCCCCAACATCACAGACATTTCGAACGTGACTTAGAACTTTGGTCCCATATACGTCACCAATAAAATCTGTTAAGAAGCAAACTTTTTGATAAGTACAGACGTATGGCACACGGGGTTGGAATAAGAATTACACATTACAACTCGTACCTATATCGAACGAATGAAGTTTAACATACTTATGTAAATATGTCGCAGAGAGCGGGACCCAGAGATTTTATTACAAGAATTTGCCCGTTCGTAACTGATGTAAATTTTAAAAGTACAAGACACGATACGGATGTTAAGAGTTTTATCATTCAAGGAAGTGAGTTAAAAATGTATATGGTGTTGTTGAGGCGTGTGTTGTACAGGATTTTGTTTGATAATAGAGTTTTGTGAGTCGGCAGATACTTCGTGGATGTGAATTTGAATGTTGTATTATGTGGGATTGCTGCTTGGGACTTTGAAGGTGTCTAATGTAAGTCATGACTAATGAGTGAATGACTTTTGCTCAATTAAAATTTGATTATAAGCCCTGATCTATAATACCCAGGGTCAACGCTACCAGCAAGTCAACCTTTCACCAAGGTAGCTGTAGTTATTTGAAATTAAAAGTTTAGGTCTAATCTCCGTTTATCTTTATTAGATATCTATACTCATCACGCTTGCGGAGTTTTGTTACTTTAACCTTTTGGTCTGTCTATGAGATTGTGCGCACAGCTGTTTTACTATACTTCCATAGCATAGGATAGGAGGACCCGTTTACCGCACTTAGATTCACATTTGGTCCGTTGTACGTGCAGGCCTCCTCTCTGTAAGAGGGAATAGGCCGTAATCCACCACGCGGGTCCAGTGCATGTTGGTGGATGTCACAAGTCTTCGAATTTTTGGTTCTAAGACGTGCCGGTTTCCTCACGATATCTTCCTTCACCATTTTGAGAGCAGTGGTGATGAAATAATTTACAAAAAGTAAAGCGATTGCCTGGGTTCAAAGCGACGACATACAACTTGTAAGTCGCGGAAGTCACCACTGGGCCACCACTGCTCTCCTTTACTTCCGTTTTACTATTAGGTTTGTTATTTTCGAAACTTGTGTGTCAATTTGCCAAAGTGGTGTTTTATCCAAGCTACATTTGACACAGACAATTGCAAATAGAAGCCATTCAATTCGAGCCCTAATTACAAAGTCAATCAAAACATCGTGACCGAGGTATCCCGGGAGTAGTCTATTGATCCCTACTATTTATACTCGGCTGCAGACCCTGAGTGTTGGCAGGTCTGTTGTTACCATAATGCAAACAAATTGCAGAATTGCCCATAGAGTGTAATTTGCAATCATTGACTTTGTTATAGTAAACATTTTATTTCGGACAAAATGTAAATAAGCGTATGTTACTGAAATATTTTCAAAACAAAAGAAATCCTAGGATATAATTATGTTAACAGCTATAGCACAGTAGGTATAGCTATCTCTCAAAAATAAGTGTAGTAAAAATTACTATAAATTCCTCGCAGCTTTGCTTCTGTAGCCTTCCCCATCACTTAGGATTAGTTCGTTTTTCCGAGATAAAAATTAGTCTTTGGTACTTCTTTGTTGTCAAAAGTGCAGATTTCTATTAATACAAGAATTTTCGTAATCGGATCAAAACTTTGTGGGATTACCTCATACAAATAAATTACCCTAGGATGTACCTCTTTTGATATTATTTAGATTTTTAATATTCTAATAAGGCCTGTCTCCCATTGTGTCTAAATGCGGCAGTGAATATGGCATGCAAATTAGTTCGTTCCGAGTAACAACATTCTTGTGCTTCGTTGACTTTGTTTTGAGGCTAAATGAAAACACATGCTCTTGCTAAATAGAAGTCCAGACAACGAGGCAAGTATCAGAGTAGAAAACTAAAAAAAAATTTAATATGAGTTAAATATAATGATCATGTATCACTTGCTAACGAATTAGTCCATTATTTGGAATTTATTAATTTATTGACACGAGTATTGAAATTTAAATGTTTAATGAAAAGCCGATATCTGTCGTGTTCAGTGGGCAAACTCATTATTGATGCAAATTCGGAATGTTTCACTACGCCAAATTAATAAAGCTACGATTGGAAATAGAAATATTCACCAACTGCCTGTAATGTGTCAATTTGTCAAATTTATTGAGAACAAATGGTGGACTGGTAATTGTTTTTGTTTTTATTACTATTTAAAATCATCGTCATGTTCGGCTACGAAGTCAAAGCCTGTACAGTTCTTACAGTAGCTATACACATACATAAACTCACGCCTTTTTCCATGGGGGTAGACATTAACTACAGACCGCCACCTGCAACGACCCTTACGCACTTCTTTTACATCGTTAATGTTCATATATCTGTCATACACGCACGCCGGTTATGCTCGCCGTACATGGCCTTGCTTGCTTACATCAATAAAACAGATAAAAAAACGGTGTCTTTAAGCAAACATCAGATCATTAATTCAAATGAAGCCTAGATGAAATGAAATGGATAACGTACTGTATAGATTCTGATCTGTACAGTACGTTATCCATTTCAATTCATGTTGGGCTGTGAAAACGATGGATGAAAAGAGGTGAGAATGTTGAGATGGATGTGCGGAATAACGAGAATGGGTAAAGTGAGAAATGAGTATATTAGAGGAAACCGTTTGTCCTGGTATGGTCATGTGATGAGGAGGGATGAAACGCATTTATTAAAGAGTTATGATTCATAACTTATGAACATAAATGTAAATGGCTGGAGAGGGAGGTGCGGCCAAAGAAAATATTAATGGACTGTGTGATATGAGAGAAAAGTATCAAACCCCCAGCAAAACATCGGTCTGCTCTTGGGATTCTTAGATCTCACTTAGACTTTACTTTGCTAAGTGAAGTTAGTTCATATATTAGAACTTCATTTTTAATAGTTTTTTAAGATTCATTAAGGAACATATTCGTAGAAAACGTTTACACACACTCACTTATACAAATAAGAGAGGTCCTAAACTTAGTGGCATATTTTTCATAGAGTATTCTACATATACTTTTTCAGGAAAATATACCGTGACCTTTGGACTTCCCTATGTAAGAACATTATTTGCTAACTGAAAAATTTATAACTGAAACACTCTAAGAATGTTTCCTATAGTTTGTCATCACGTATAAAACTT
Source organism: Anorthoa munda (assembly GCA_945859665.1). Taxonomy (NCBI): domain Eukaryota; kingdom Metazoa; phylum Arthropoda; class Insecta; order Lepidoptera; family Noctuidae; genus Anorthoa; species Anorthoa munda. The sequence continues at coordinate 6,434,716 of OX243913.1, read as the reverse complement.
ATGGATAGATCAGGAAGTTCTTAATCGCGGCAATAATTACAATCTTAAGGACTGATCCCTCTTCCTAATTGAGACGAAGCTCACTTATTATTACTTTTTTATCGTTACATTTAACGAAGCCATCTTTACCTGATATATTTTCACTGGAACCACGCCACGTGCGTCAAAATTACCAAAATGGTCTGACATAGATGGGGTATTAACCCAAAAAAAATATTGTTCAACGGAAATCACATCAAATGTTTATTTCATAAACCCTTGCTTTGCCGAGAGCTCTGTAAAATTACTTTATTATTCTATTAGATAATACTGATTAGCTTTAAAATAATTTACTCTGAGGTATAATTTTCCGAAATACAATCTGGTCCCTGGACGTGACTATTATCCAAGTCCACGTTTATTTGGAACAAAAGCGTTGATCCGTTAACCCCTTGCAACTGTAGGTCCTTTCGTGCGGTAGAAATTATTTGTGTGTTTGTACGTTAAATAATTCATGGCGGAGTGGACTTGCATTATTTTCGTTCGGTCATAGTTGTACGTAAATATAATTAATGTGAGAAATGTAGTTGGAATGAATGAATGTTGTTTAAATTTGTGTGTCATAATATTAAGGTTAACGTGTGAGGTTATCCACACGCGATGACATTTTTTCGATCCTTAGGTGCGCAGAATAAAGGCATTGAAGAATGCTGTCAATTCCACTACCAAATTAAATGACCGAGAAGTAAATCTTTCCACCTCAACATGTGGCCGTATATACGAAAGTGTTATTCCGTAAAAATCTCAGTTTGAAAACTTAAGTGAAGTGAATAAAATATTTGTACAGGGTGATTTAATTCATAGACAATTTTTCAGCACGTGAAAGTACTCGTGAGTATTAACAACTTTTTATATATTTTCGAAATTAAACTTGAACTCAAAATTCTTCGTTCTTATTCATTCGATGGTCAGCCCGTTTTCTGTCCAAATCCATTCAACCATTAACGACTATTTGATTAAAATAATATCCAAACAAACGTACAGATGATCACAATGATAATATTAGTAGGATTACTGCCATACAACTTTCATCTAAGTACACACAGTACGAACGATCGCTCCCTAATAACACATGACAAGGCTGAAATGTGTGCTTTTCTGCTTCCTTTTTAGGGTTCCGTACCCAAAGGGTAAAAACGGGATTCTATTACTAAGACTCCTTGGTCCGTCTGTCTGTCTGTCTGTCCGTCTGTCACCAAACTGTGTCTCATGAACCTTGATAGCTAGACAGTTGAAATTTTCACAGATGATATATTTCTGTTGCCACTATAACAACAAATACTAAGAACTGAATAAAATAAATATTTAAGTTCCATACAACAAACGTAATTATTTGCCGTTTTTTTTGCGATAACGGTACGGAACCCTTTGAGCGCGAGTCTGTCTCGCACTTGGCCGGTTCTTCCTCCATTAATTACCTCGAGAAGATTATACATAGAGTAAACAGATCTTTTTTGTTCTGAAGATTAGAATCACGCCCACTGTATTTATATTTTATGTTATTACGTTGAAGAGAATAAAGCTGGAATAAAGGGAGAAGGTTTTATAAAGAACTAACTGTCCCACACGGCTTCGCTCCCGTTAACTGGCACCTACCTACGCTACCCTAACTTTTTTTTTTTTAGCTTGGGGAAACGCTCATGCATACTGCGCTACCATGGGGAGATAGCGCAGTTATGTGGGACTCTCTTCTTCTTATTCGTTGTCTTCATTTCTGAAGGTCGTGCCCGTCTTGAAAAGCTTTGACGGAGTCAACGACGAGCTGCTTCCAAGCCACCCTGTCTCCAGCTCTTCTCATAGCAGTGGTCACCGTGAGTCCCGTAATGGCCCTGATCTGGTCAGACCAGCGAGTAGGTGAACGTCCGCGTGATCTTTTTCCATCCACCTTGCCCGATACAACGAGTTTTTCCAGGTTGTCTGGCTGTCTCCGGGCGATGTGACCAAAGTAACTTAGGACTCGTTGGTAGCAGATCGTAGAGAGTCTGGTTTTAATGTTCAACTGGTCGAGAATGGACTTATTCGTGCGCTTGGCTGTCCATGGTATGCGCAGCATTCTTCTCCAGCACCACATTTCAAAAGCCTCTATCTTTTTCCGATCCACCGTGCGAATTGCCCAGGATTCCGAGCCGTAAAGAAATATCGAGAATACCAGAGTTCTCACGAGTCTCTTCTTTGTGTTATTGGAGACATTTCTGTTCTGCCATATCCTCGACATCTTGCTCATAGCAGCCTTGGCCATCTGCGTACGCCTCCGAATCTCCCCGTCGCAGCCTCCCTGATCACGCATAAACGCTGAACTTTTGCTGATAGGAGCTGATATTGAGCTCGGTCTGAGTCGTCTCTGGCTGTCAGTAGGTGTTTCCTCTCCTTGATCGCCGCCCATGTGTCGTCAGTAATCCACGTCTTCTTTGGACGATCAGTGTCCTGACTTTTGACTTCTGACCGAGATTGGAGTATCATCTGTTTTAGTCTAGTCCAGTTTGTATCTACGTCAGCACTGGGATCCATTTCAAACTTTGCGGCTTTACTGCTGAAATTTTCTTTAAAAGCGGAGAGTGTCGCCTGGGAGGGTCTATTTTGCTGCTTGACTGTGGTTCTCGGACACTTCTTCAGCTTGATGGTCGCTTCTGCCACCAAAAGCTTGTGATCACTTCCGCAGTCGGCATCAGGGTATGTCTTGGTGTTGGTTATGCAGGATCTCCATCGCTTTGCGACTGCAATATAGTCGATCTGATTTCTGAAGCGATCTCCTGGCATCACCCAAGTGTAGAGACGTCTTGGGTGGTTCTGGAAACAGGTGTTCATGATAGTGAGAGAGTTCTCCGCGCAAAATTGCAGCCACATCTCACCTCTATCATTCCTATCCCCAAGACCATACTTCCCTACTACTTCTCTTAGATGGTCCTCCCGCTTTGTTGAACCGATCTTTGCATTCAGGTCTCCCATCAAAAGGGTGATATCTCTTCTGGGACAGCTTTTAATAGTGTCTTCTAGCTGTCTATAAAAACCCTCGATCTCTGTTTCAGATGACTGAGAAGTCGGCGCATACACTACGACCAGGTTCATGCGACATGGTTTTGTGTTAATTCGCATAGTCATTATCCGGTCACTTACTGGATTGTATCCGAGGACAGATTTGTTGATAAGTGGAGACACACTGACGCCCACTCCATTTTTACTTGCGCTCTCTGGTCCGGAAAAGTAAATGGTATGTCCAGAAGCGGTGGCAAAGAAACCTGAGCCTCTCATGTGGGTTTCTGTTATCCCTAGAATATCCAGGTGGTAACACTTTTGCTCGTTGCCTATGATCTCCACTTTGCCGGGTTGAAGCATGCCCCGGACATTCCATGTCCCAATCCTTATCCTCTTCCGCAGTTGTGGGCGATTAGTTCGGGAAGATGCGTTGTTGTCACCAGTAGCATCCTGTACGCACTGAGCCTGATGAGTCACTACAGTGGAACCAGTAGCATATTTCACACCATGCGTCCTGGAATCGACATGGCGCCGGGTGGTAGCCGGGTCACATGCCATCGCTCTCTCTTTATTAAACATTTTCATTCAGGTTTCTTGGGAAGATAATGCAGTGGTTTCCCATTGCCTTCTGCATCAGTCGTTTTTTGGGGCTATTTGGGCCCAAAGGCTGCTGACACCTCTTCTGCCTGGTTACCCAAGCAGGTGAGTGGTTATACCGCCACAGCTCGGTCGCCATTGCCTCGTTTGTTATCTAGCAGGGAGCACCACGACAGCTGGAAGGCTGTCGTCCCTGGTTGCTTGTATGTACAAACTTCCAGAGCGTGCAGGTGAGGTTGACTGGGGCTGACTAGATGTTATTGTCATTCTCCCGTATCTCCCCTATGTGGGACTCTAACCCACTAAAACTCCACGGTGTCCTCCTGTACCGCGAATAGCAGGAACACGGGCACGCATTAGCACTCACCGCGAACCCGCCGCGGCTGTCCGTCACCGGACCCTCCTCTGGGGATTACCCCAAATCACCGGCGCACCAGAACACACTGTGCGCCGTGACCACCCCAGGGACCAAATCAGTACATGGGTGCCAGACGACCCCGTGTATGGCACCCTTGGTCCCTTTGTGACGGGTCAAGGTCAATAGCCCCGCCACCTACCATGTTTCGGCCGCGGAAGGTAGGGAGAGCGGCGCACCGCAATACCGGCACTCCTCTCCCGCCGCGGCCTTCAACTCTCAGCCGTGATATCGTATGGGTTTGGGAGACCCCATACGATATCACGGCCCGCCTCAGTTGCGATGTTGCCCAGGCAGCACCGCAACCTACATGTTGGCCGCTACGTCGTCGGCTTATCGCCAAAAGCCCTGACGAGCGGCCCCTCCTCGGGTTCCTCTTCGCTTCACCGTGGGTGACCAAGCCACGGGTACTGAGCCCCCCCGCCTCGACAATGCGGGTACCCACCGGGGGGAACCCTACCTACCCTACATACATGAATGTTACGTAACTTTAACCGCTTACGCAGAGCACGCAACGGAAGCTCATTTTTGCAATATTTTTCATTTATGTCCGCTCCTCTTGGTCATAGCATGATGTTATACAGTCTATCAAACACAAAAATATTTTTTTAATTCCAACCAGTAGTTCCTGAGATTAGCGCGTTCAAACAAACAAACAAACTCTCTTCAGCTTTATAATATTAGTATAGATTTAGACTAGCTCCTAAATTACTCTTTGTACTTCATGATTTATTTGAATTTCGTGTTCTGTAGATTGTACAACAAACAAGATTAAATCTATACTAATATCATTCCAATAACAAGGTTTCATTACCAAACTACCAGTTTTGGTTTCATTTGTTGCTGCACTCACTGCTTAAATTGGTAAGTTTGGTCGTAATAACCCGAGGCAATAACCATGCTGACCAGTGCTAGAGCTATCATTGGTATATTTAAAGGTTCAAGTATTGTTGTTATAATAAGAGGTATACCAAGCTCTGAGAAACGTTAGGTAGCTCATAGAAATCGTGTCCTCTGCCATTTAGTGTTTTAAATTAGATTTTCTAGCGGTAAAATACTTTTTTTTATTTTTTTTTTTATTGATAAGCTTGCGCTTGACCACTATCTCACCTGATGGTAAGTGACGATGTGGTCGACGATGAAGCACGCTTGCCTAGAAGAAACCTATTCACTCTTGACTTGATATACTCCCAGGTGGTAGCTATCAGGAAATACAGACTCCGGCAGGGAATTCCACTCCTTTGCTGTACGCATAATAAAAGTATTCCCAAAACATTTGGTGCGTATGGGTGGGATGTCCACTATGTACCGATGACGCATCGATGGAACGGACTAGAAGGAATTAGTTTATGAAATTCCAACGCACACTCCCCGAAATGTAACCGATAAAATACCGATAGACTGGCAACTCGGCGCCGAAGTTCAAGGTTCTGGAGCCTAGATTCGACCAGTACTTCATTGCCGATGAGCCTCTTAGCCCGTCTTTCGACCGAATCAAGTGCACCCAGCTGGTACTTGGCAGAGCGGTCCCAGAGATGAGAGCAGTATTCCATGCATGATTGAACTTGCTCTTGATATAAGTTGAGCAACTGTTCTGGTATGAAGTACCGTCTCACCTTCGCGAGGATCCCCATTTTTTTGGCAGCCAGCTGAGCTTTTGCCTACGTACAGGTCGTAAGTCCGTACACTGCTTCGCCGTTAGATGGTTGGAGAGGAACACGTCACAGTTAGATCCACTAGTTAAATATATTTCAGTTAAGTAAATTACATTATAACTTAGATGGAAGGCGACTATTTCTCTCTCTTGGTTTGGATAGCAACACGGCTATAAGATCACTATCAACGTTGGTTGCTTTGTTATGATGTTTTATACAGTCAAATTATGGTGAATATCGTTGGCTTAAAGTAGTATGCAGAAAAATATACGGTGATGAGACCGTACAGCCTCAATTAATGGACCAAAATTGAGCGTCGATGTCAACGTAATGCCAAGAATCTCAAGATGGTCAGTTATCGGCACGGTCACACCTCTGAAAGAAGGAGCCGGGTGGAATTGGCTCCTTTTAGCGGCAAAAAGACACGCCTGGGTCTTAGCAGCTTTGAACCTGACCATATTGGCATCACCCCATTCGGAGACTGCCTTCAAGAACAGATTCAAGCGCCCAACCAACGAGTTAAGCACTTGTTCCATACTCTTGCAGAGAATAGCTGTTGTTCAATTAGTACCAACTGCAAAAATCAACAAAGGGGAACAAATATCGGCAAGCAAGAGAAAAACAAATGAACTTTGGCTGGCATAAACTTTTCTGTTTTCAAAATTAACGCGAGCGAAACCAAAAATTTCACGAAAAAGAAAAAACCGAGAACACAGCATTACCAAACGAATAACATCGGATAATTTGGCCGAAGCAATTAGAATACTTTTCGTGGCAGAACTGCAGGCTGATATAACAAAAAAATTAGACAAAACTTTTGTATAACGAACACTCAGCGTGGTTAACGTCAGAACTACATCCAATTAGAGGTCTGAGCCCATTAAATGGATCCCGCGCAAGTTTTAAACTTGCACGTAAATATACAGTAATAGTTATCAGGCAATTTTATTGGTTAACCAGCATTTATCACTGGATCAGTTTGTGCTGTTTATAAATTGTAGTGGGTAAATATTAATTAATTTAAATTCTCTACGTCTGTTGGTGTTATAAAGTTTCATGATATGAAAATACATGACTAGCTTAACAAAATCCTACTCTTAATAATATTAGAAATGTGAAAGTTTGTACCCATGCTTGGATGTTTGTTTATTTCAAATTCAAAACATTTAATTCAATTAAACCATTTACATGAACAAGCACTTGCGACTTGTCAGAAAGCTATAATATTGTCCCGGTAGTACGTTTTCGTTGGGCCATTTTTGACTTTAATAGGTAATTTCGATCAAAAATGTAGGTACTAAGAATTCTGCACGTGTTAGTACTTGCAAGCTAATAGGATCATGTCCTAGGATATGCTACACAGTTTCATTATTGATACTTTAAAAGAAAATCGCTTTTGTATATTTTCTTACGTGACTTACCGTCCCTTGGAACTTTTGTCGCAAATACTTTATTTCTGTAATGCTCGTTTCATATGTAATACACATTTAGTTGTAGAACAATATTATCTAAACTATAATATTATAATTTTTTTGCTTGGGGGTGACCTGTGTTCAGCAGTGGACGTCTTTCGGCTGGAATGATGATGATCATCATGAATAATTTTAAAGGTTATAAAGATTTTTTATTAATTTATTTATATGATCGTAAAAGGTAATATTGCCTAAAAACAGATTAAAATAGTAGTTTATGCAATGGTCATATAATAGGGGTTATTAAAACAAGAGCGTAGGTTTATCACATGAGGCGAAGCCGAATATGATAATAATATTACGCGAGTGTTTTAATACCTAATTATATGCCGTTGCATACACTACTTCATCTTCACTCAATAAAACAAAGTTGCAATAAAACAAAAGTGGAAATGGAAAAATATTTGGTATGGCGGGCAATTTAGATTCTCATTGCGCATGACTGCGCAGCGCTCGCCTCCTTAGACAATGGCAGTACTTCAATGAGCCCATAAGCGCCAATAAGTAAAAAGTTATTTTATGATGCAGTTGTTTAAAAATCGAAGGAAAATGTTGCACTGTAATGGTTTTTTTTTTAATTTTACCTATGCATAAATATAAAGTACGTGTTTATACCATATTTTTTTAATTCATATTTGAAACATTACGTTGTGAGTGTAGATAAAGTCTTTTACAGATGGAAAGCTAGACTATTGTTGAGTTCCGAAGGCTTCTTTTATCCCACAAAGAGGCATCTGTCCGTATTTATTTTTATTAATATTATAATTGCGAAACTCTGTCTTTTACCTTTTTATTTCTTAGCGTCTGAACGGGTTTGGAATTTGGATTAAACTTGCTACACGGGTAGAATATATCCTGGATTAGGATAAAGGAAACCGCTGAAAAATGTTAGTATTTACATCATGAACTCTATCTCAATATTGCGTTAAATCTACAACAATTGGGTTGTTGAATTTTAAAAAAAATACGGTTTTTTAAATTTATTTTGAAACTTTACATATCATAAATTATATTGTCGTTGCAAAAATCTCTTAAATGTTTTTTTTTAATTTATTATAAGCAATTGAAAATCGATAAAATTTTAAAAAGAACCACCTGTCTACGAACGGGCCATGATTGGTCGCCATGTTGGTGACGTCATAACGTTTAAGGAATTTCACCATAATACAGTGTCACGTAAAAACATCCGAAAATTAGTGCAAAAATATTATTTATAAGAGCAAATTTTATTTAGACATGTGTGATAAAGGATTCATAAAGGCAAATTTCGAAAAGATATCCATCTGATGGACGGTTTGGCAAAATTGAGCATAAGTAAAGTAGTCGTAATGAATATTACGTGATGGTGGACCGCGACCGGTGTTTGTCATTGTTGTCCATTGTACACATTACATTTAGAAACATAATTGTCATAATGTAATTGTTGTTACATATGGGTAGGTGATATTCGTGTAAAATAAAAAGCTAACAAACACGATTGGCGCGCAACTTTGACTTTAGATATCAAAAAACTTCATAGGTACCACTAAATATTATACAACCCGAAATCTGTGGAGCCTTTATTTTTATTTATTTTTTGCATAACATCCTTAAAATTTTCGGTATTTTTAATTATTTGCATATCCCTTTATAATATTAAACACAAATATCTTTAAAATATAATTACAAACACAAAAAAACTTTGTAGAACAAAAACGTGAAAATATTAATTCGGTACATTTTCAAATATCTCTTAAATGCGTCGACCGATTTTCACAATTCAAACAGAAATATTAGTTTTACGCCTATATCCGTCATTTGAGATTAAAATAATGAATATATCTCCATAAACAAAAAATCATGTTTTCAAGTTACGTAATTATACAAAAATGTCAACTTTGCTCGAAAGTTCCCTTAAAAATTTACTTTTCTCAATCTTTAATGATCAAATTAAGAAATTAATCAGAATCTAATACTAAATTAGAACAAGATAACAACATAATTAACATATTCTAATTGGAATCTAGTTAGACATAGAACATTTCTCAAAACTTTAGTACAGTTTGCTAGGTTGGGTATTGCACGAATCACATAATAGTGGGGAGTTATTTGTAATATTCGTACATAATGATGCCAAGCAAGCACGATAACTTTTAAGGTTCGATATTTATGATCAATGTATTCGATATTCATCAATATATTGACAATAATAACAAGATGTAATTGGTTATAAGTCAAAACACTGTATAAGCTATGTGCCACATTGAGTAGAAATGAACGTTGTGACGTCACACGGGCTCGGTTTTGTTCGGAAAACTTTCGGGGTGTTTTCGGTACTGGATTCAAAAAAATATTTTCGATTGGATTTTACTTTGTAATTACAATGAAAAAAAAAAAACTAAAAATAGTTTTGTATGTAAACTTATATATGATCTTTCCATTTATTACAAAAAAAAAGTTGGTTCAACAAACCAATTATCTTGTGTTTCAATTAATTTAACTTTAACTTCTTCCTTTCGTGTGAGGTATGGCCATCTCTGGTGTCAGAGTTAATTAAGCCACCTCTGGGAACTCCACAGGCCTCTGACTAGGCTATTTCAGACTTATATTAACTATATATTTCACGATGTTTTCCTTCACCGTTGCCTGTGATGTCCAAGATAAACTTAGAAAGAATATATGAATTTGAAAAGGTCACATTGATACTTGCCCAGATTTGAACCCACGAACTCAAATACGAGAGGCGAGGTCTTAGGCACCGGGCCACCACGATATTTGCATTTTTTTTTATTCACGACATTGGCAATTTAAACTAAAAATACAAATACAACATTGTACATTCAACTACTAACACACAATCGTCATAGAAGTGACGTGTTTAGATCCATGTTCACCTAAAAGTCTTGTCAATTGTAATATGAAACAACATACATGCCTGGAGCCTGTTATCCTGTCGCAGATGGAAAATTGACTTTAAACGATTGCTTTTATTTGTCAAAGTTATTCTTTGTACATTATACTAACATCAACGATCGTTGAAAAAAGAGAATAAGCTCAGTAATCTGAAAATTAAATGTCTTCGAAATCAATTCGTATAAAATAAGTGTGTAATATTTTATGATTGGTGTTTGTATTAGAACAGCCTTAATTTATTGTAGTCTCTGTTTCTACAAAAAAATCTTTTTGTTTCTAGGCTCATTTGACAATAAATGGAGTACCTACTTATATGAAAATAGATTATTGCCTTGCGATACCACCTACAATTAATTGACTAGTACATTTGGTCAAGACATGAACTGTTATTTATAGATAATATTAAAATAATAATTATTTATTATTTTCTGTTTTCTTAATTAAATTTCTTAATATTCTTCTAAAGTATAAAGAAACTGCTTTATCGCATATTTAAATTATCCACACTTTGTATTTCAGTTTATTACACATCTCTCGCGTCGTATATTTTCTCATCTTGATGCATGTTAAATCACGGAACACCCCTGTTCAAGATGAAACAATGTTTTAAAGGACTTTTCCATAATTGAAAGAGTTACAGTCATCCCCAGGTTGAAAGTAAACGAAGCGTGTGCCTGAAATGCTCGTAACATCACGACATTTTAATGATATCATGATATTTCAGTCGCAATTGAATTGTTAAGGTATTTTTTTTAAAGAATACGTGTACAAATGGTTGTTTATTCTTGTGAATGTTGCTAAAAGTATAAGAGACTTAATATAACATTATCATTGATAATGATTGAATTAATATAAAAAAGATTTCAAAGGGGGGCGGGCAAAGGCCTTCATTTATAAACAATTTTGTCATCTGCTATTTATCTTGTTCTATTTTATTTCTTAAGTGTCCGTGGCATCAACAGTGAATCAGAATATCAGCGCAGCGTTATTTTCTTTTTAATATCGTTGCACATGCTGAGATAGGAGCCTTTTTGGTCTCGCACGGGATTATTTATTTTTATTTTTTATTATTGTTTGTATTTTTATTATCTCGTGTCTCCTGTGCGGGTCACAAATAAACAATTTTTCTTTCTTTCCTTCTTAATGCAGGCCAGTACTTTCGTAGGAGTCGCTCTCGTCCCGTCTATTACTCGTCATGTCTATTACTCGTCGTCTCGCATTGATTGGCAGACCTTTAGCGGTTCTGTTATCCTATTTCTCATCTGAATTGCGGCAGACATACCTACCGATACATGGGAATTCATGAGTGTGTATAAATAACCAATGATTCATTTTTCTAGACCCTTTTATTATTATGGATATTAGCTGGCATTTGGTTTATTTATATAGATTTACTAGCTGACCCGGCAAACTTTGTTTTGCCATAAAAACACCAAACATTCATCTACACTACCTAACCTACCCTAACTACCTACCCTACCCTAACTACCTACCCTACCCTACCTACCCTACCTACCCTACCTACCCTACCCTACCCTACCTACCCTACCCTACCCTACCCTACCCTACCCTACCCTACCCTACCTACCCTACCTACCCTACCTACCCTACCCTAACTACCTACCCTACCCTACCTACCCTACCCTACCTACCCTACCTACCCTACCTACCCTACCTACCCTACCTACCCTACCCTACCCTACCCTACCATACCTACCCTACCTACCCTACCTACCCTACCTACCCTACCTACCCTACCTACCCTACCTACCCTACCTACCCTACCTACCCTACCTACCCTACCTACCCTACCTACCCTACCTACCCTACCTACCCTACCTACCCTACCTACCCTACCTACCCTACCTACCCTACCTACCCTACCTACCCTACCTACCCTACCTACCCTACCTACCCTACCTACCCTACCTACCCTACCTACCCTACCTACCCTACCTACCCTACCTACCCTACCTACCCTACCTACCCTACCTACCCTACCTACCCTACCTACCCTACCTACCCTACCTACCCTACCTACCCTACCTACCCTACCTACCCTACCTACCCTACCTACCCTACCTACCCTACCTACCCTACCTACCCTACCTACCCTACCTACCCTACCTACCCTACCTACCCTACCTACCCTACCTACCCTACCTACCCTACCTACCCTACCTACCCTACCTACCCTACCTACCCTACCTACCCTACCTACCCTACCTACCCTACCTACCCTACCTACCCTACCTACCCTACCTACCCTACCTACCCTACCTACCCTACCTACCCTACCTACCCTACCTACCCTACCTACCCTACCTACCCTACCTACCCTACCTACCCTACCTACCCTACCTACCCTACCTACCCTACCTACCCTACCTACCCTACCTACCCTACCTACCCTACCTACCCTACCTACCCTACCTACCCTACCTACCCTACCTACCCTACCTACCCTACCTACCCTACCTACCCTACCTACCCTACCTACCCTACCTACCCTACCTACCCTACCTACCCTACCTACCCTACCTACCCTACCTACCCTACCTACCCTACCTACCCTACCTACCCTACCTACCCTACCTACCCTACCTACCCTACCTACCCTACCTACCCTACCTACCCTACCTACCCTACCTACCCTACCTACCCTACCTACCCTACCTACCCTACCTACCCTACCTACCCTACCTACCCTACCTACCCTACCTACCCTACCTACCCTACCTACCCTACCTACCCTACCTACCCTACCTACCCTACCTACCCTACCTACCCTACCTACCCTACCTACCCTACCTACCCTACCTACCCTACCTACCCTACCTACCCTACCTACCCTACCTACCCTACCTACCCTACCTACCCTACCTACCCTACCTACCCTACCTACCCTACCTACCCTACCTACCCTACCTACCCTACCTACCCTACCTACCCTACCTACCCTACCTACCCTACCTACCCTACCTACCCTACCTACCCTACCTACCCTACCTACCCTACCTGGGTAGGTAGGGTGACCTACCCTACCTACCCTACCTACCCTACCTACCCTACCTACCCTACCTACCCTACCTACCCTACCTACCCTACCTACCCTACCTACCCTACCTACCCTACCTACCCTACCTACCCTACCTACCCTACCTACCCTACCTACCCTACCCTACCCTATCTCTCAAGTTGGATCGAACTGCACATGGTGTGCGAATTTTATTACAATCGGTTAAGTGGTTTAGGAGTCCATTGAGGACAAACATTGTGACACGAGATTTATATATATTAAGATTGTACAACAAAATATACAGTACTTAACAAAATTAAATTAAACGTGCAGTCATTCCGACTGCACAGCATAATTTTGTTCTTGTTTACATCTTTTTAGTTCGCTAAGCAGTCGGGTGTTTGATTTTTTGAATTAACTTTTTTAATTAAAAACATTTTTGTTTTTTTGAATTAGGTACAGTTAAACATTTAAGAGTTATTATATATGTCGCATCAAGGCTGGCCGATAGATGCAAACCATCAGGAAGTCAGGATGTATTCCGTTAGGTTAAGACATCGTGTGTGGGCAGGTAGGTGGGTACAAACGTGAAAATGAAATCACACAAATTATTCGAGACAGTGAGTATATTCAAATAGACAAAAGTTACATTCCTGCTTACTAATATTACGGATCGACACTGATTTTACGACGTGTTACGACGTGTGACGTCTAAGGCTGTCAGTACTCAACTGTCATATTCTGCTGTACCCACTGCGCAAGGGGTTAGAAAAAACATGCCAATGCGTAGCTGTGCTTGCGATTTGTTTTGACTTCCATACTATTGACTAAACCCGACATATATTTTTGAAATCACCTCTTAAAGCCCTTTATTTTGATACCCCACACGATTGGTTTGGAAGAAAAACAAAAATTGGACCTTTACAATAAATGGCTCAAAAGCCGCCATTTTTCTATTTTCTTATTTTAATTTAGCCAGTGACACTCGCAAGGTTAAGAAAAATCGATTGACGTAAGAATCATCAAAATCAGCCAACGTGTTTGGTCTCTAGAACGCTACATAGGAACAAACATACATACATAATTATATAGACTGATAAACACATTACCCTCCTTCGGCAGTCGGGTAAAAATAGGCTATTCGAAGGGAACCGATCACTTGTCCGAATAATTTTTGTTCGAATTTTAATTTACCGAAAACTATTGACCGACGTCTTTTTTGCTATATGTATTATTTGACATATATTCAAATCATCGAAGTATCATGTGGCATATGTTTTATTTTACCGAACTACATTTCACTGATTTACAAAATAACTTTTTGCTTTTGGCCGAAGCCTCTTTTACACTTGCCATATTTTCACCAAACCGAAACAACATTATAGGGAATATTATTTAGTTATAAATATATAGCCGGTTACTTAGTAGCATTTTCAATTTAAAATTGAAATAGTGACGTAAAAAGTCAATATGTTGTGCTACAAAATTTAGTGACAGAAACGAATCGCTGCAAAATCGACGTCACGCAGTCTTGTCTGTGTTTACGTATTTTTTTCGAATTTTCATGCAACTGATTTATTAATAATTGTCATGCATTATTTTTTTTTATTAATTTATTATTTCAAAGAATTTGTCCAGGAGCGAGCGAAGCGAGAGACCCTGCAGACAGAAACAGGGCTCCGTCGACAATTTTTTTTCAAGTCGCTGTTATAAACATATGTATTCGCCTAATGTGTCTCTCTCTTAGTATTACGATATGCGTTTAAAAATAAATATTTCGAACAAATGTTATTTCGGCTAAGTGTAACTTCGGTAAAAAGGTTTTTGACCAAGTGAAACGTCGGAGTAACGAAAAAAATCGAATTGATAATAGGTCAACTGAGACAGTGGCAGACGTGACTTCGATGAAGTAAAAAAAAGAAACGATTTAAATAGTAGAAAAGTTTTAGGTGAAATGAAATTCGGTCAAATGTTTTTCGAACTTATGATAGGTAACAAGTACTCATGCTACGCAGACAAATTCTCGGGCAACAGCTATTATCTTTGTAAATTAGTTGTTTACGCTATACTACTGTCAAGCTTCACTAAAATCCGCTCATTAGAAAAGGGTAGCTTCAAAATGAAAACAAATTTATAGTATACATAAAAATTCGGTATTTTTTTGAATTTGAACTGAACTTTTTATACTTTAAGATACTAAACTAACATGCCAGTAACATAATTATTAAACAAATAAAACCTCATTTGTGCTGTAATTTTTACAGATAAGGAGAGTCAAAACCTTTTGTAATTTTTTTATAAAATTGTGTATTCGTATATAGTAAAAAAAAATAACTCTTTTTACGCACGAGTTCACATATAATCTCACATTTTTTACCAGGGCCATAGGAACGAACATACCAAGGAAATTGTTTTCTGATTGGCCGAGATTCCTTTACGATGATCTGGGAAACATTTGGGATCTTTAGACCAACATTACCGTAGGCTTATGGCAGATAAAAACGTATTAATATCGCTTTGCTGTCCCTTGCCCGAGTTCCGTACATAAGAACTACCGTCACGAAGAAGGTTTGGATAATGTCTATTCTTATTTTCTAAAAAGTTATTAAATATTTCTTCGCATATTTGTTTAAGAAGATTTTGTATTACGCAAATTGTTTAAATTTCTTAAATAAGTACGGTAAGTAATGTGATAAGCAATTTTATGTTGTTAAGATAAAAGTTATGGATAAGCTTGTTGTCAAGTAAAAGTTAATAATTATCCTTATTTTTAACTTTAAATGAAATAAGGAAAATATCAGGTAAGGCAAGTCAATCAGGG
This sequence comes from Anorthoa munda, assembly GCA_945859665.1. NCBI lineage: Eukaryota > Metazoa > Arthropoda > Insecta > Lepidoptera > Noctuidae > Anorthoa > Anorthoa munda. Next base: position 6,418,833 of record OX243913.1, on the reverse strand, counting down.
TTACACCTAACTTGGCTGTTTACTTAATACATATAGGTCAGTAACGGTCTTAACATAAAATAAAGAAACGAAACAAGAAAAAACCTTGCTTCGTTATAAACTTAACAGGTTGACAAACAGGTTGTAAATTAAACAGATTGTTTATTCTCATGAATGCTAATGTGACAATAAAAACAGAACTATGAATTAAGAGTCTTGGCTCTAAAGATTTGATTGTAACTGAGTGTTTATTTTATTGGAAATGATTTCTAGCCAACTTGAAAACGGGCATTTAGAATAAAATTGGAGTAAATCAACAAATTAAATTAAAACAAATACACTTTTCATGCATGTGCTACTTCTGTCTTCATCTTCAACCGATCTATCAATGAAAGCGACGCCATAGCGATTGGAAAATCGTCAAAAATTTATATGGGATTGCCAAACGCTATCGAAATGTCACGTGAACAATCCACACAATCTACATTTTGGCATTTCGACTATCGCTATCCTTGATAGAATTACACTTTGTCTAGAACCTCATCCTTACTACAAAATATAAATAGCAAATTACAGTCAGAAATGTCATCTGTATGACATGGCTGACTACATGATTAGCTTGTCATGTCGTGCTCAATACGCTGGGCTAACGTGGTGAACTATGAATAATAACTCCTTTTTTTAGGTCCAGCAGGTGACTGCAATTTGTGGCCTTTTACAGATTACGGGTTAAAACTGTGCTAGTTTTAGCTAAAGATTTTGTAGTCTTCCTATATTTCCACGCATAGATTAACTGATGCTGATGGACGATGATAACACTGGACAAGTATAAATCAATCCACCTAGCATTTTCCCAACTATATTGGGATCGGCTTCCTGTCGAACCGGATGCAGCTAAGTACCAGTAATTTACATGGAACGATTGCCTATCTGACCCCAAACAACTCAGTAACTGGGTAATATTATACCACTTGGCAAAACTGGTGTTTTTGACTATATCCTTAACGACTATCGAAGATCTACAAATGACAACTGGGATCAACGTGCTTTCTAGGCATGGAGGAATCTCGCTGTGAGGATAGTCACCCATCGACGGAACGACCTATGTAATAGTTGCTTAACCTTGAAGATTGATCCGTGCGGCTCTTATTTTTTAGCTAGACTATGTGGGTATAATATACTTTTCTCATGGGAATTTACAACCTTGATTTTTAAGACGAATACTCGGTTACCTATCATAAGTTGGAACAACATTTGACCGAATTTCATTTCACCTAAAACTTTTCAACTATTATCGTTTCGTTTTTTTTTTACTTCATCGAAGTCACGTCTGCCACTGTCTCAGTTGACCTATTATAAATTCGATTTTTTCCGTTACTCCGACGTTTCACTTGGTTGAAAATCTTTTTACCGAAGTTACACTTAGCCGAAATAACATTTGTTCGAAATATTTATTTTTAAACGCATATCAAAATACTAAGTGGGAGAGAAACAGTGGGCGAATACAAATGTTTAAAAGAGCGACATAAAAAAAATGTCGATGGAGCCCCGCTCTGTGGAGTTCCTATTTCTGTCTTCAGGGTCTAAAGTAACCTAACACGAAGGAGATGACGGGAGCTGAGTTCGCTCGCTTTGCTAGCTCACCGTGCCGGTGTGGATGAGAATAGTAAATGGGAGCCATCGCCAATACCTAAAAAATGGGATCTAAAAGTGGGATTCAACGAAAATAAATCAAATTCCCGAGCTCGCTTCGCTTGCTTGAACTTGTCCAAGAGGACAAATTCTTCAAAATAATTAATCAATAAAAATGTCCAATGCATGACAGCTATTAATAAATCATTTGCATGAAAATACGTAAACGCAGACAAGAATGCGTGAAGTCGATTTTGCAGCGATTCGTTTCTGTCACTAAATTTTGTAGCACAACATATTGACATTTTATGACACTATTTCAATTTTAAATTGAAAATGCTACCAAGTAACCGGCTATATATTTGTGACTAAATAATATGCCCTAAAATGTTGTTTCGGTTTGGTGAAAATATGGCAAATGCAAAAAGTTCAAAAGAGGCTTTGGCGAAATGTAGTTCGTTAAAATAATACATATGCCACATAATACTTCGATGATCTGAAAATAAGTCAAATAATGCATAATTATAGCAAAAAGACGTCGGTCAATAGTTTTCGGTAAAATGAAATTTGACCAAAAAATATTCGGAAAAGTGATCGGTTCCACGAATACTCACGTATGCTCTTTGGATTAAATATCATACTCTACTTTAATATTTTGTTATCAAAAATCACTTTAAACTTCCGACCTCACGACTTTTATTTTCTCTCAGAACACACGACTTTTATAAGAAAACGAGCTCTCCCTCAATACAACGTTGGAAAATAAATATGCCAAAGACAAATATTATATTTGAGTGCACGAAGTATGCCTCAGAGATTTTGCGATATCCGACGGTGAGGAGGCAAAGGAAATATACATCATGCATTATTGTAAATGTGAGGCAAGTGCAATGTGAGTTTGTGCGTTCAAGAATTCATGTGCAACTGGCTTTATTTCAGTACAAGCAATATAATTGTGGAGCATCTTTTGATCCTTTATAACCGACTTTGTTAGATTGTCCTAACTTACTGCTAATATTATAAATCTGAATGTTTGTGAGTATATGGCTGTTTGTTACTTTTTCACGCAAACACTACTAGTAGACAGATTTTGATAAAACTTTCACGACGACGAAATCACGACAATAAATAAAAAAAATCCCTATTTCTTTTAAAATGATGCGGAGATTTTTCATATTTTTGAGTTTGATCGAAGTCATAATTACCTACATGCTGAAAGACGAATGGCCGATGTATTGAAAGGCTTGAATCGGTTAAGTTATTACGTTATTTCACAAACTTGACTATAAGTCAGACAATTTTCACTCGAGATAATACACATTGCATGTTCCATCTGCTGCACGATCCATCTTCTAAAGAACTTTCTAGAACATGTTTATTACTCACTAGAAACAAACACTATCATCTGAAATACTTGTCAGCAGCTTAATACGTAATGCAGTCCAATTTTTCTCAGTAACCAATGTACTTTCACGAAGAATATTCCTCAAGGATGAAATTAATATTTGTCAGGATAGAAGCTTTTCTCTTTTATTCTTGGACAAATATGAGTGTGTACAAAAACCCTAATATCTTTTCTTTCTTTAGTGACTGTTTGTTAAAGTTATGAAGTTATTTATTTTTCTAGATTTATTAAGTGTATTATTTTACGGTTGACTCGCATATTTATTTCAGGGATAGCTGACTGAAGGTGAACGCCAAAACAGAAGACTCTTATAGAGTAATTGCCAGGCTTTTGACAGAAAAAGACCACCATTGGCATTCGTATGAGAATAAGCAGGCTAGACCTATTAGAGTTGTTGTGAAGAAATTACATTCCTCTTGTCAACCTGATCGTATCAAAGACGATCTAACATCACAAGGACTGAAAATAGAAAAAGTAGACAACAAATTGAGCTGGAAGAGTAAAGAACCACTCAATATGTTCGTTTTATCTTTTAATAATGATGAAGATGTCAACAAAATCTATGGCATAAAGTACATTTTAGGGTGTAAAATTGAAATACACCCACTCAAAAATCCTAAACTCATTCCCCAATGCAAGAGATGCCAGGCGTATGGGCATACTCATAAATACTGCAGAAAAGAGCCAAGGTGTGTAAAATGCACTGGCAAGCATCTTACAGCCAACTGTACCAAATCTCCGGAAGAGAAGCCAAAATGTGTTCACTGTGGCCTTCCTCACCCTGCCAACTATAGAGGGTGTGAAGTAGCTAAACAGATACAAATTATGAAAAATAAAAATATTAAAAAGAAACATGTGGTACCAACTACCCAGCAATCTCTTCCCGCACAAAATCTCGACAAAAAGGCACAGAAAGCAAGTGTCCAGTCAACTGCAAAACCCATGCAAGTAACCAACATTGGATCCTATGCGGAAGCTGCAAAACAAAGACCACAGCCCTTGAATCTAGAGGATAAGATTAATCAGATCTTAAAGTGTATTACCTCATTTGACAAGAGATTAGAGAAACTAGAATCCAGCACTAAAACAGCTGTTTTAAATAATCCAAAATGATTAATACTCTCAAAATAATGGCGTGGAACTCTAATGGGCTCCTCAGACATCAAAATGAGTTGCAGGCGGTCCTAGACACAGAAAATATAGACGTGTGTTTGGTCTCTGAAACGCACTTCACTAAGCAATCTTTTGTCAAATTTAGAGGATACATGGTATATAATTCGCTCCACCCTGACAACTCTGCCAGAGGTGGTAGCGCGGTTATAATCAAAGACAACATTAGTCACTACGTGCAGTGTAAATATGAAGAACAAGACATTCAAGCTGTGGCAGTATCTGTTAAAACCAAATATTGTCACGTGTCTATTGCAGCCATATACTGTCCTCCACGGCATATGATAAGAAAAGAGAGATATTTACATCTCTTTGAACTACTAGGCCAGAGATTTATCCTAGGTGGCGATTTTAATGCTAAGCACACGCATTGGGGGTCAAGACTTACTACAACTAAGGGAAGGCAGCTCTTAAGTGCAGTTAAAGAAACACATTCAGAAGTTATGAGCACGGGTAAACCAACGTACTGGCCCACTGACCACCAGAAAATACCGGATCTTATAGATTTTTTCATATGCAAAAATATATCCGCCAACTACCTCAGTTTGGAGGAAGGTTTACATATGAACTCGGACCACTCTTCAATTGTACTAATGCTGAGTCAAAAAATCCTACTCAAAGAAAGCCACTTAATCCTGGTTAATAAGTTTACAGATTGGAAAGGTTTTGCCCTTGATCTAGATAATATTATCGACCTTAAAACTCCGATAAAAAAGCAAGATCAGCTTTACTCAGAAGTAAACAAATATATTGTTAATATCCAACAATGTGCGTGGAACAACACACCGCAATTAAAACGTAAATATAAGGGATTTATCTATCCTAAGGCAATTGTAGATTTACTATCTGAGAAAAGGAAACAAAGGAAGCTTTGGCAGCAAACAAGGTGCCCGAGGGATAAAACATCACTAAATAACCTAACTAAACGGTTAAAGAGGAAAATTCAACAGTTTGAGGATGAATCTCTGAATACCAACCTTCTGCAGCTAACCAATGACAAATCAACTGATTACTCCCTTTGGAAAGCAACAAGAAATCTAAAAAGGCCAATTAAACAAATACCGCCCATCAGAGATATCGACGGCAAATCATGGGCCATAAGCAATGACCAAAAAGCGTTAAGATTTGCTCAACACTTAGAAGAAACTTTTCAACCCAATGAAAGCTCGATAGAACTACTTGAGAGTGAAATATTGTCACAAAGCCATAGAATTAAGCTTGTGACTCCTAAAGAAGTAATGAGAGAAATCCAAAATAACATTAGCTCGAAAAAGTCGCCGGGTTACGACCTCATAACAGGGGAAATTCTAAAAAACCTCCCACGCAAAGCCATAGTAAAGCTGACCAAGCTTATCAATGCTGCATTTATTTTAAAATATGTACCTGAGCCATGGAAGGTCGCTGAAGTCATTATGATTGCGAAGCCTGGAAAACCACCCCATGAAGTATCATCATATAGACCTATTTCTCTGTTGCCCGTGTTATCAAAGCTATTCGAAAAACTGTTATTGAAACGGTTAAAACCAGTAATAGAAGACAAAGACCTTATTCCAAATCATCAATTTGGCTTTAGGGAAAAACATTCAACAATAGACCAGGTACATAGAATAACCCATATCATTGAAAAAACACTTGAAAATAAGGAAGTCTGCGCCACCGTCTTTTTAGATGTCGCGCAAGCTTTTGACAAAGTTTGGCATAAGGGTCTAATATTCAAGCTCAGACGCATGCTACCAGAATTTGCAGATATCCTAGAGTCGTATATAACTAATAGAATGTTTAGAATACGGCAAGAAGATGCATATTCCGAGCTAAAAGCTATAAAAGCTGGGGTGCCTCAAGGAAGTGTGCTAGGCCCAATTTTGTACTTGTTATACACATGTGACATCCCAGAACTGGAAAACAACACCATTGCGACCTTTGCAGACGATACTGCAATTATGGCTACCGGATCAAGCCACAAAGAAGCAGTAGAAAAAGTTCAACTAGCTGTGAACAAAGTTTATGACTGGACACAAAAATGGAAGATCAAACTGAATGAGTCAAAATCAATTCACATTGACTTCACAAATAAACACTTGGATTATCACCCAATCTACATAAATGGCATGCAAGTGCCTTATGCTAATACAGCCAAATACCTTGGCATAACTCTCGACGCCAAGTTGCGTTGGAAAGCTCATGTCAAAAAGAAAAGACAGGAACTCGACATACGTTATAAAACTATGTATTGGTTACTTGGAAGGAAATCCTGTCTATCAATACATAATAAAATAACCATATACAAGCATATACTGATGCCAATTTGGACGTATGGTATCCAACTTTGGGGCTGTACTAAACAAAGCAACGTAAAATTAATTCAACAATTTCAAAATAAAGTGCTCAGAGATGCTGTAAATGCACCCTGGTACATAAGAAATGACGATCTTCACCGTGACCTTAAAACGGAATTCGTCACCACCATCATCCAAAAATTTGCTGAAGCCCACGAACACAGACTTCATCGACACGTGAATGTTGAGGCTATTCAGCTACTAGACAATACAGACTTAGTGCGTAGGCTAAAAAGAACTAAACCTTTTGAATTAGTGTAGTGTACAAAGTGAATGAATAATAGTGACAACGCTGTGCTATACATATAACACATGAACATAGTGTTTTTATAAATTATATCAGACTCTAAGAAAGTGCTACGGACTTGTGTAAAAGTGCAAATGGACACTATTCTTAGTTTTAACATAATCTATAACGTAACATATTAAGTTAGAGTTAAATTGCTTATTAGTCTTTTAGGCTAGATCGTAATTAATTGTTAAGAATTTTGTTCTTACTAACAAAGAAAAAAAAAAAAAAAAAAAAAGGGATAGCTGACTAGTTCCAAGTTTGCATGATGAGCTCTACTTGTGATAGAGTACCAAATAAAACAGACGCGAAAATATTCAGTAGTATGACGAAAGTTATAATTTAAAACATTTATATCTACGTCTAGACAGCACACACATATAGGTACACAAGAGTTAGGACGATAAAATCAGGAAAACATCAGGTACAATATGGACTCCTACAGCATAATATGTAGATCTTAAGAGTAGATCTTTGTAGAAAGACAAGTTGTATGAGAGTAACGACCGTATGCCGATATTCTTCAAGATACAATTTATAGATTTTCATTCATATAACATGTACGATAAGAACAGCAATAATGGCTTTTATAATTTCTACATGTAAATTAGTTCTGCAACAATTTGCTTGAAAGCATAAATAAATAATTGTATTCCTTTATTGCTATTGCTAAGCCAATTTTTCAAACTTACGCAGCTTAGTCAATCGTCGAAATTCTATGGCCGATGTGTATTGCCAGTGATTACATACGGAACCGAAACGTGGTCGCTCACAATGGGCCACATCAGAAGGCTTAAAGTCACCCAAAGTGCAATGGAGAGAGCTCAGCTCGGAATTTACTTGCGTGATCGAATTAGAAATGAAGACTTGCTCGCAGAACGGATGGCCTATGGGGCTGAAAAGTTCTGGAGTGACGACGGCGAACCGGAAGACATGTCGTTGGCAGGCTTCTCACAAGGTGGACCGATGACCTGCTGAAGGTTGCGGCTACACGCTGGATGCCAGACGCACGGGAACGGTCAATGTGGCGACACTTGGGAGACGCCTTTGTCCAGCAGTGGACGTCTTTCTACTAAAATTATAATGACCATGACGCAGCTTAGTTTACTTAAGTCTATACGGTCTGCACAAAGTATGGATAGTTACTTCAGCTATGCGAACTAAACCATAACTAACTTATCCCAGTCTTTAGTCTGCAACCAGCTTAAAGTACTTACAAACATCTACTTTGTGCATCAAACCAAAGAGTTTAGGACAGACTGGCTTTTTACTCTCTAGTACCTATTACTTTTACGTGTACAACCAATCCAAACTGACTACAAACGGAAAAATCTTGTAGAAGGAACAGCCAATAACACTGCCTGACCTCGTTAGATACTAACGATCTCGCTTGGAATTTACCTGCGACATTTTATCTTGAAAGTTTCTACATTTATTGCAATACAACTCGTAGGATCGACTCTGAAATATTAATCTCATTTATGTACACTTGAATCGATAAAATGTAGTAACAGTCAATTATATATTTATTTTTTATAATTCAGTGGTGATAGCATAGTAAAATTACGTCATTTATATTCATGAGGGGTGAAAGTATCACCCACTGAAATATTGCCAAATTATATGTCATCCTGTTTATTCAATTTTTGGTAGGTATTGTTTCTTCTCAGTCTATTCAAACGGAAAGCTGGTTAAATTACGCACGCGTCTGCATTAACAGTAGTAGGGAGTGTTAGAGTCCACCAGGCCACCTTTTATTTACTAGGAGTTTTAAATGTTTTTAGTCAAAATTAATAGCGTCGAATACAGTGTGGTAAATGTAGCCTAATGTCCTAAATTGCTATGGTGTTGAGGTAGACCACTGGCGCACTAGTGTAAATATGAAAAAAACATCCAGTAAACTAATATTATAAAGAGTAAAAGTTAGTTGTTCGTTTAAAGGGGTAATCTGTAGAAGTATCGATCCGGTTACGTCGTTTAAAGGGGTAATAAGGACCTGTACAGTGCTTCTGACGCTGCAATAAGCGTGGCCGCCTACTGGGCCCAGACAATCTAATTAAATGTGCCATCGATTCGAAAAGAAGAAGAAGGGGTAATCTGTAGAAGTATCGATCCGGTTACGAAAACATCACGGTGTGCGATAAGGCCACCCGTTGTATGTATTTAAGTTCTAGTTTCCTTTTCTTTGTTTTAACCTGGTGTACAATAAAGTGTATATAAATAAATAAATAATGTTTTATTTTGGAAGATCATGTAATATGTTAATGGTATTGGAGCGACCTGGCAACAAATAACAATCCAATCGTGTGATTGTTGAAAAAATAGGAAAATACATTATTATCATATTATTTTATACATAAAGCAGGCCCCTCTCACAGAGAGCAGGCCTTTATCCCAGCAGTGGGAACATTGCTATGCTGATGATGATGATGATTATACATAAACTCCAGTCTTTTTTCCATGTGGAAGATATAACAAACTATAGAACACCCTGCTACGATCCTTACATACCCTTTTCCTTCGAAAAGTTGATTATCTTAAATATTATTTAAAGAAACCAAGAATTATAATTTAGAAAACATCCCGCTTTGATTATTAAAAACAGTTAGAAAACAAATAGAAGGTCTACAGAACTCGGGCAAGTTTATAGGGTGGACTCAGCAAATTCATTTTTAATAAAAAAAAATATGTAGTTCTCTAGGAATACTCTTTAATAATTATTTTTCATTCTACTTTGACCATTTAAAATTTTCCGTTTTTTGCCTGGACACAAGAACCAATAGAAACGCCGGACGACACGACGTTCTAGATGTCTTTCAAAAAGGGTAGACACTTTATAGCCCCTGCTCCTTTTGTTTATATACAGGAATTAGTAGAAGGCCCTCTGAAAGGACTGCCTAGACGGACACGCAACGATTGCATCGGTGATGTCTTTCATAAAGGTCTCGTGTATAAAAGAAAGTCGCAACCAGCACATGACGTGCATAATGATCGTGGTTAAAGCAATAGGAAATACTGCAAGAGTTTTTTGGCTACCTTAATCCCATGGGAAATAACCATAACTTCATCTATGCATGTAACAATATCTAATATTCCTGCAACGGCCATTGATCAATTACTGTCCACCTCGATATACCTTGTGTAAACAGCTATCGGCGCAAGCAACATAATGCCATCATGTCCACGAACCATATGCAGGTATTTGCATAAACTCTATTAGTTAATTATTACACCCAATCAATATTAAAATAAACATGGGTTTAATGTAATTTAATAGTGTAGCTTCCGTCGTCTAGTATGTCAAATGTTTGAACATACCAGTATGTCAAATGTTTGAACATACTAGTATGTCAAATGTTTGAACATACTGGTATGTTTGATATCGGGACAAAGGCCGACAACTGAAGTTTTTAAGTCTGCTTGCTGTTAGGGAAATAAGTTTAGCGTTTTAAGCATTGTTTCAGGATTTTGTTTAATGATTAAGTTTGGTGTTAATATCAGTATCCATCATGGTGACTTTCTTTCAGGGAGTAAAGTATATAATAAAAGAAGAAAGAAAAAGAGTTTTTGGTAAACTATGGTATTATATCTGAAATCGACAAAACTTGAAGAAATATAAATTGAACAGGGGAATAGTACATTTTTATATTCGCATAACTCGACAAAATGTAGGGCACAGTTTACTTATTTTTTTAGTTCAGTGCAAAAGCTGGTCATCATCTTTAGTTTACTCATTACTTACACCCCCTGAATCATTGCTAACGGATTAAATAAAAACCGGGCAATTGCGAGTCGGACTCACACACGAAGGGTTCCGTACCTTTATCGCAAAAAAAGGAAAAAAAAACACGTTTGTTGTATGGGAGCCCCACTTAAATATTTATTTTATTCTGTTTTTAGTATTTGTTGTTTTAGCGGCAACAGAAATACAGCATCTATGAATTTCAACTGTCTAGCTGTCACGGTTCATGAGATACAGCCTGGTGGCAGACGGACAGACATATCCTTTGACATCACTGGTGTCCCCCTGGTGGCCCACAATAATATCAATATTGACATAAATTTGTGCCCACTCATGTACGTCATTAATGTTAATAGTTCATTATCTGTAAGAGTGCGGGCGTTGGCTTTCTTTTAGCCCTTGTTTGAGTCATTGTTTTCAATACTAGATACACAAATAGCTTTCTCGGGTAAACATTTACTAATAGAATAATACGAGCAACAATACGCGGAAAACATAATAGAAAAGGATCAAGTTTCACAGCAAAGTAAACAAAACACAGTTCAAAGAATCCGTTTTATTAACAACATAAACCACAGAGGTAACAACATAGCGAAAAAAACTATTTTTATACTCGATAATATTTTTACCCGCGCCATTCGCAACAGCTCGAATAACGAACTCGACAAAAGCTGAAAAGGCAAAAATAAATAGGCTGAAATAAATTCCCGCTATAAATTCAATTGCTTAATTGTGCAGCTTGAAATGCTGCTTGTGAATAACTTCAATTGAAATAAGAATACGCGAAGGCAACTCCATTTTTCTTGCGATAAACGATTTTCCTGACACTCGATTTTAACAACCAATGCTGTACGTTATTTAAAAGGTGCCGAGACTGGCAAACTAAACTGTTTCCGTATTTTTAGCCAATGGACTTTGTAATGGAAGTTATTTTTCATGCACTAGGTATATGCTAAATGGCTTTATATTATTTTGTTTCAAAGGGGTCGATTTGTTTTACACTAAACTTAAGTCTTTCAATACAATCATGGGCATCTATCACCTACTTATTCATTTGTTAAATCGGCCTAACTTTTCGCAACTATGTATGTTGGAGTCAATTTACCGTCGAACTAGATGTACCTTTTACATGGAGTGACTGTCTATCTGACCTCCATAAACCAGTAATTGGGTAACACGATACCAATTGGCAAGTCTGCCGTCAGCTTTTCTATAGGTTTACTTTTTAGCCGGTAAATGGAGACTCTGTTGGAACTCGTAAGTTCTTTTTTCTGTATAGTCCGAGATAAATGATCTCACATAAGTCACCTATTGTATTGTTTAACTATAACCTGCACCAACGGCTGCTTCGCGGCTTAATTGGAATGGCGATCTCAGTTAGGTAGGTACTTCCTTTAATGATCTTTTTCTCACGGAAGTAGGTATTAACACTACCTTCATTCGTAACGACTACCACCATTTTATTATAAGATGGCCCGTTCTTAACCAGAAATTGGCAATTTTTATCACTAGCGAAGAAATGTAAAGCAGTTAGGTCTTGCAAACTGCAAGCTACCGCACTTATCTTATTTAATATTATAATTGCGAAAGTTTGGATGGATGTATCTTTGTCACTCAATCACGCCAGAACAGCAGAACGGATCTGGATGCAATTTGGCACAGAGATAGATTTTACTTTTAATCGCAGTATGATGTTCCCTTGGGATGATAAAACACATTTCACGCGGGCGAGGCCGCTGGCAGAAGCTAGTTTCTCTCATATTTTCCTATCCACGATTCACAGAATGGTAGAGATTTTTTTTTTGCGTATAATAACACTCCTTTGCCTTTTTTAAACAATATTAGTTGCCGTGAATAATGCCAGTTCTGAATAGTTTAATTTTGTATTTGATATTCAACTTTATGTAGAAATTATTTTTCACCTCAGCACCTCAAACAAGCAGGTGTTGCTGTTTAAAGACAGTGAGCAAAATTCGATTTTGCTGCGAGCGTAAGATAAAGTAGCTTCTTTTTTTTTTTTAAACGCATAGTACAGTGCTGGGTCTACTCACAACATTCGAAAGATTTGAACTTCACTTTGTTCTGTCACTTTCACTTCGATAAGAAAAAAGCGAGAGATAGAAACAAGTCGATTCAAAGTTCGATTTTCAAATACCATATAAATATGATAGGCCCAAAAAAGAAACCAACAATAAAACGTTCGGATACACATCATAACTGTAAAATTTAAAATCATCTGTTAAGGTGTTAATATGATACCTGTTTCTTAATAATCGAATTACATTTTTTTATAATCTTATAAAGAGATGTTGAAGAAAAAAATATGAAGTAGTAGTAGTAGTATCTACATAATTATTTAAAGTTATAACAATCATTATTGTGACAGAATAATTTAGTTCCGAACGTATCTTTAAATAATAGGAGGATTTAACTTTTTATTGTTTTCTTCTTCTGTTACGCTAGCTACAACGTTTGATACACGTTGGATATTAATAAAATAATAATAAAAAATAATATGAGTGAATCCATTGATGAAGTCTGCTCTTTAACACAGGAACAATTGAAGCAGTATGTAAAAAATGCAGAATTATGTTTTCTGCCTGAAAAGTCGCGAAAAATATCTAAAAGCTTATGATATTTTTAAGCATACTAAAGAATGTTAAAATTACTCTGAAGACGAGGCGGTATGGTCCAAGACCTTAGCCTAATCGAGTAGGGACAAGGAAACAAAAAGCAACGGACACTTAAAAAGGGTGCAAACACTTTTTCGGAGACTGTACTGTTATCGTACTTTATAGAATTATCACAAACGAGGCTATCATCTTCAGTGTGGAGTATTTACTCAATGTTAAAAGCCACAATAAAGATAAAAGATGACGTGCACATTTTACCTTTAGGTAATATGCTCTCATGTTCTGTATCTTGTCTTTGAATCCTTCGCTTACTCGGGATTCAAAAACATCACTCGAAGCAAAAACCGACTTTGCTCTCTTGTTGCACAAATAAATATTAAATATTATAATAAGACCTCAAAGACTTTGGGCTGATTTCTGAATTGAGATTTTTGTGGTTAAGAACGTGCCAACCCTCCTTTACTGTCAAATTTTGACAGGTTTCCAGGCTTAGTTATAGTTAAGTATAGTTTGAATACTCAACTAAAAATGCTTAATTCAGAAATCGGGAGTTTGTTTTACTTTATTTTATCATCTGGGTATCAATGTTTCGCCCAATACCTCGAATTTTACAGAGAGAGTTCAGAATTTTGTACTTAGTAGTAATATTTATCATGCAAATGACACAAGAATGCTCAAAACACGCTTTATCAACTCTGATGTTGGAGACAAATAAAATTGAAATTATTTTAGTTATTTATTTGTCGAAGAAATATGGCGTATATAAACTGCCGAGCAATGAGAAAGTTCCACCTACAAAATGCCGACAAACACCTTAATTTAATTTTTTCACATTTAATTTAAAATTTGAATACAATATTTACGTTTTTAGTTGGTAATATTCTGATGCGCTGTTAAATGTACTTCAATATTGCAGACGGCGTCATTAAGCTAGCTTTTCCCATTTAGGAGTAATTTTGTGCTATGTCACTGGAACTTTTTCATTGCTCGCGTGTGTATATCCATGCACTACGAGAACCGAGCATTTTTGCGGAATCATAGACCTACGACTCTCAAGGATAGGTACTGAAGCTGTCCATGAGTGAAAAGATTTTGGTAATCTGATCAGTGGTTTCAAAGGTAACTAACTCATTTTGGTGTACAGTAAAGTATTTTCTATTCTATTAAAAAATAAAACACACACAACTACAAACAACATTACTATCGCCCATTACTTACGTCGCTACTGCACTCACAAAATGAACAGTCCACCGACACATCCTCTCGAAAGAATGCACTCAATTAGGCATATGAACGCCAACGATCCTTACCTCGCAAATGGAGCCTGAAAAGCAATTATGTAAATGTAATTACCGAATATCAGCTCATTATTAACAACCCAATTAATGCCACTTACCTGTCAGTAGCGCTGTGTGTTCGTTACGGAGAAATTTGGCTAGTAGATAACGCAACTACTAGGTACTACGAAAACGAAGCTTTTCAAAATATACCTATACTCCATTTGAAATTTCTACAACCCCTTTTTACTGTCCATTTAACCGATTTTGAGTTCTATCCCGTAAACGGATGGCAAAAAACAAGCCAACCTATTCCCAAAACCAACTTTTTAATACAGCTGCTATTTGTCATATCACCAACGCAATAAAAGTCAAAATCGGTTGAACGGGCTGTAAAATGGGATTATTTAAAGCCGTTTGCTCTCTATAATAAAATTTGGACGAATCGCCAACTAAATAATTTTGGAGTGGTCGATTATTGCTGTCTCCCTCTTAGTTTTTTGTCGCCAATGAAACAAAATAATCATGAGCGATAAAAAGAATACCGGTCGATTTCAATTTCGGTTCGATTCTGAAGTCCTAGTACTCCGCTAGTCTCTTTCGCTAATGATTCTAGCCCTGCAAATACTTCTTCATGATTCTGGCCTCCTGGTATTTTGGGTATAAATGTCTTATCTGACTGGCATATCTCCACGTTTTAATTGGTAATTACTTATTTAATGAATTGCTTGCCTAGTTTTTAGTAAAATATCTATTAACTTCGATTGATTTACCTTTTGTCGACGTTTTATAAATGCCCATGTAGGCCTATGTGAAATAAAAAACATTTGATTTGATTTGAATTCTTCATATTATTTCCGAGACGGGTGAGCATGAATGTACTTTTTTATTTTTTGTACTCTAAAATTAATTTCGGGCGAATCGACACAGAATAATGAATATTTTAAGTAGTGGTCGATTCGGCCGATTCGGGCGAGTTAAATTCGGGCGAATCGTCCAATAACCCTTTTTAAAGAGCCTTCAAAAAAAGTCGAAGGTTATAATTAGAATTAACGTAGGTATATTTTTGCCTTGGACCTTGCTCCGTTTAAGGTAGTAGATTTATTTACCTGTAGTTTTATCCCTAAATAATAAGACATTTCATCCACACAACTAAATCAAATTGACAGTATAGCTTGTTATTATCTGACATCCGTCGAGGATCTCTCCCATTGTCATAGCGGCAACGGGCAAAATCCTTCAAAATATAAGATAAAATTACGTCAAAAGAACTTATAATGAAAGCCTTAGAATCAAGAGTTTGGAACCATCGTCAAACACTCTTCATTCCGAATACTTCTTATTATACGAAAACTGTCTCAGGCATTACAGTTAAAAACAATCACCGGTTTACCTGGTTATGATACCAAATTGTAAACAGCTGTTATTTATTTTGGTTAGCTACTTTTATTTTATGGCATCTAATTAAAGCTTGGAAGGTGTACCTGCTTAAGGTGCAAGTTCGCACCGTGTCAGTGACGCAAAGCAGGAGAGGCGCGAGTGCACGACACTACTTGCCCTTAGGCTTTGTATAGGCCACGATACGGAGCGAGAGGGCATGGGAAGCTGTCACCTTCTTCTGCGAAGCAGTAATGCTTGCGAAGGAGGATGCGGAACGCGTGAGGGAGACGCACAGGAGACGCCTTGGGCGTCGTGAGTTGCAAGCCGATTCCCAACCACCGTAGGCACGGGCTTGCGGACGGCGAGTCATGGGTAGCTCGCCGTCCGATAAGGACCAGGCCCGAGTCGACGGCGCGTAGTGTTCCACGCATGCCTCAAAGAGATATCAGCAAAAACTGACGGGGTCCGCTAGGGCCGATGCCTGTCTGGGTCGTGGATAAATTTGAAAGAGAGTTACCGCGGCCCTGGCACAAGCAACTCAAGGAACACGGGTGTGTTTTAGTAAGAAAAAGTCTGACACGCCCTTCCGCTTCACCCAGAGCGGGAGAAGTCATTGGATGATTTCCTTAAACAAAAACAAAAAAGGCTTTGTATAGGCGCGAGTACGCGAGCGAGACAAGAGGCAGGTACGCGCGACAGTAGACCGCTAGATGGTCTCGCACCTGGACGGGTTATGTCGTACGTCTCGCTCGAAAAGCATGAATTTTCACGGCATGAACTCGCACCTTTAGAGTAAAATTATAGCAGGGCATTTCCAAGCAGTATTATGATGCTTGTAAGCATTATTGTATCAGTATTTATAAGATTACGCAGGGTTTTGTTTACATAGGCTCTTGGGGGTTGCGGTTCCAAGGAGGTAGGCATTTCGTAATTAATTAAGTAGTCTTTGTATATGAGTATGTTATGTTTATAAAGTTGTTTATACCTACCATGTCTGTGTTTATATTAAGACCTTAGACAGACTCGACGCGACAATGCGACTTTGACGCGAAAACCCTTATATTTAGAAATTACAAAGAATTAAAAAGTATATATGTATGATAATGCGATGTCACATTCGTCTATGATTGCCTTATAACTTTAGAAACAAGAGGCTAAGCTTTCCATCGTTATGGTAGATACAACGATTTCAGTTATATCAATAGCCTTTTATCCTGAAACTCTTCTCTTGTGCAATTTTTTTTTGTTGTTCTTATTTTTCCTAAGGTACAGGTATCGCGAAGCCCACTTTGCGAGTCGACAAAGGCCTCCTTTAACGATTTCCATTGCTATCGCTCTTTTACAACTCTTCGCCTGTTAGGACCTGCTGTGAGGGTTAAAACCCATAATTTACTTTTTAGTTCCAAGAGACTCCGCGCAAAGTATCATATTGCTCTAAAAACTTAAGTATCACAGTTTTGTTGTCGTGCGTCCTAGTACCTTCCTGAAGTAACATGACAGACACGGGGGTAAGAGGACAGCGAAGACCAGCGCCTTACGTATCGCTGAGTAAATATGTCCAGAAAGTCGTAGGGCTTTGTTAGGTCTAAGGAGTCCTAAGGACTCATAGGGGGTATTTATGTGACAAATTATTGTTTTGCTATTTTGTGATTTTATCGTACTTTCAGTGTTTGTTTTATTTATTTTAGAGGACAAAATGGCTTCAAATAGTTGGTTAATCAATCCACTGCGACAACACTGTAGTACAGGACTGGCTAAGATGTGAAGATAAGGAATCCAACGAAGAAGAGTGAGAACAACAAGGTGGACTACAACACGAAATAGTGCCAAACGAATTCTGAAGATGGAAGCATACCTTCGGTTCCTTCATTTTCAGAGTGCTCACCTGATTCAAGCCACGTGGAAGCACAAGATTTAGGTGAAGATGCAAGCAGTTCAGGTTTGAACTCGGAATGGTGTATAAAGATAAGGAGTAATCACTGCACGTTTATTTTTATTTTTAAATGAATGTATCCAACTTCTTATTTAGTTTAAAAAAGTTAATTATATGGAAAAGGGTATATTCAAAACTGACGTTTATTTTTGTTTCATGTTTTTTAGTTTACGTTACTTTTTTTAATTATTAACAAGATGTTGAAGTAAATAAGAAGAAATTTAATATAATAAGCCTATTAGTACATAGTTTGTAAGTATAATAAACCATTTCTAAGTAAGTGTTTTGCTTTTTAACCGACTTACCAAAAAGAAGGAGGTTCTATGTTCGATTTTTATTTTCTTTGTTTTTTTATATCTCCGTCAATTATGGACCGACTTTGAAAATTCTTTTTTTTTTAAAGAATATATTCCGAAAAAGGTCCCATTTTAATTTGGTGCAGGTCTGATGAAGAACTTTGGAGATATACAACAGAACTCTTCAATAAATAACGGCAAATCTTTCGGGATTGCTGCAATCGCATGTCTGTTTATTGTTTATACCGTTTCATAACATAACATCATGCCAGGACGCTCTAAAGGGGTACGCAGATGTGTACAGTTCACCTTGGTACACTCTCAATTCACCGGTAATGTTCATTTTCATGATACTCGGGTAATATATTCTGGCGTTACAGCTACCTTACTAAACAACTTTCCTGTTAGGTAGGTACAACAAAAAAGTGAAAAATAAAAAGCTTTTTTACAAAAATTACTACAGACTTCCAAATTAAAAAACTACACAGTGAAAAATAACTTTATTTTTTTAAGTCGGTGTCTATAACGCTTAAAAATGGTGCCTACCAAAGACACCAACTTCTAAAAATTAAGTTATTTATTTAATTTGGAAGTCAGTAGATTTTTTTTGTATAAAAGCTTTTTTATTGTTAACTAAATCTGATAAATAAGAATGGAGTCCCGTGGACTCAATGGTGAAAATTGTGTGATTTGGGTTCACCAGGTCACCACTAAGGGAAAAGTTCGTCCTCCCATCTAATGCGTAGTCGACCTCTATTTCGTTTACCACCTCTAGGTTACAAATGGAGCAAAATACTGACAGAATGGGATGGTAAAAGAAATAGATAAAACGATTATGCTATTCAAATTATGGAATTAAACATTTTATGAAAAAAAAAAATCTTAGAAACTTACTTCTAAGATAACCTTGAATGTCAGCTGAAAGACGCCACCAATTCCATTCGTAATTAGAGACTAAAGTTTTCGTAGGCAAAACTTTCCTCACTAACTGTTATAATTATTCACGACTTTTATTGAAACAGTAATTTTTGGTAGTCACTGAATATCTCACTGAAAAGCTTCAATAATTAAACTTATTTCAGTACAAACTAATTTGAAA
The DNA here is from genome assembly GCA_945859665.1 of Anorthoa munda. Lineage (NCBI taxonomy): Eukaryota > Metazoa > Arthropoda > Insecta > Lepidoptera > Noctuidae > Anorthoa > Anorthoa munda. Next base: position 6,399,662 of record OX243913.1, on the reverse strand, counting down.
CTAAATAATAAAATAAGAGATTTTTAAATTTACTTGTCTTTAAGTATAAATTTAACTGATGTAAATGCACATATTTTAAAAATGGGTAATAATATTCGTTCAACAGCAGACTAACAGTATTCGTTTCGTCTGTGTAAGGTGTCAGTCATAAAAAACTTAAACAATCAAGAAACCCTAATGAAAAGAACAAAATATATTTTTTATTCCCAATAAGTTAAGTATCGCTAATGAACCTGCCTGATGTCACGGCGCCATTCAAATTACGTCGACAGGTGATGTCACTTACGTATTTTCTATGAAAATTTCAAGGGCAAATCGGTCGAATTGCATCGCATTGCGTCTATGTGAACATACCTAGCCTAGACGACACGGTTGGCATAGTAGTTGAGCGATCGGCTGCGCTGCGTGTCGTGGGTTCGATGCCTGCACGGAACAATTATTTGTATGGCCTACAGATAGTTGTTTCGGATACGGTTGTCTTGTGTATGTCATTTTAAATGTTCGTAAACGATACAGGAAGAAATACCTAATGAGGGGGAAAGTTTTATAAAAAAAATAAAACATTATGCACAAATTGCTAAGTAAAAATCGCTGATCAGTGCGATATAAGTCGAATCATGACGGACCATCATTGCATTAGGAAGGTCGCTAAGTCTGATGCAGTTGGTGGCAATCATATTAGTTCAATCGCAGGTTTAATATCGAAAACATTAGCCTTCTTCTGAGGAGGTCGGGTAAAAAATAACATGGTAGGTGTAGAGAGATGCCCTCATCCTAATTGATATCAATCAGTACTTACTTTACAATATAGTGATTTGCCACCATCAAAATAAATAGCCTTCATCGTATAACTGTACTGTAACGGACGCCGAGAAGAAAGAAAGATTTTTTAGAGTAGGCACCGTTCCCATGATAATTTGTTAATGGTTTTATAAAGTTACCACGTGTTTGAGATTTTAATGGGTCGGACGTTTATTATGAGTGACCGTTATTATAATCTATTGTCTATAATTGTTAATGTTTTTCGGAACGGTTGATCTTTGTAGCGAGTAAACCATACCCTATTAATGTTTCTATTTTTATAGCAAGCATTACCTCCAAAATGTATTATGTACTGTTTTGTAAATTATAAATAGTGTAGTGAGTAAACCCGAATTCACGGGCACATTCTATAGTGTGTGAGCTGACACCAACGGCTCCTATATATAGAACTGTGCGGCTCTGGGGCTATAGTTTAGTCTGCACAGGATCTCCCGGTGAAGCAGTAGCCAATCACCTGCGAGCAACGACCAAACAATAAAAAAAACTGGATAGACACAGTGGGTCTCCAGCTCTACAAGACAAAACATCAAGAATAAATTAGGATAAACCAGGGAAGAAAGTGTTCCATTTACATCGAGAACCTATACAGTCAACAACATGTACCTATTTTGCTCGTGCCTTTTTGAGTTACGACGTGACAGCTATTTGAACATACAGATAGAGATATGCCCCAAGAACTATTAGTTAATCTGTGGTATGCTGAGCGCGCTTGAATAAGCCTGCCATTTTATTAATTTCTTGCTTGGTTCAGATATATTTTTTTATTTCCTCGCACAGTGCATGGTAAAATGTTGTATGATACACCTACGTAAGATAGTGGTCGACTCGTGTCGATTTATCCGCTCACTCGCTTCGCTCGCTCGTGAATAAAAATGCCACACATCGGAAATCACCTACCTTCCGCACTAGTAGCATAAGTAACTATCTCTATGTTATGCTACCAGAAGATGTAAAACATACAGTATAGTGACAAATACCGTAGTCGGTGAATAAGCTTAGAAACTGGGTAACCTTTGAGTAAGAATCCTTATACATTTACTAGTCTCACGAAAGTACCATCCACAACTTATTGTTTTTCACACACAGCTTTAAAACACATGTTCCAAAGACTATTAGTACAGTGCTCACTGTTCTAAGAAAGCAATAAATCCTGTCCAACTTTCACGCTGTAGTTTAAGTGATTCTATTTGCTTTCTCACACGTTTTCCAACGATTTATTTTTAACATGTGTTACGTTTTTAAAAAGATACCTACTCTATGGATTTTTAACCAATATTTGATTAATGGTCGGTAATCAGTCACATAATATATACACCGTTAAATTTTAGTCGTTTAAATCCCCTGGAGGGTCAATTCGGTAAATGAAACAGTATCAACTTTACAGTTGTTCGTAATCATTTTCAATGGCCTTGCGGCATCGTTCCCGTGGACCATCTTAAAAGAACTGCCCATTTTCCCGACTTCAAAAAGGAAGAGGTTCTCAATTCACCTGTATGTTTGTACGCGATTAACCCGCCAATTATAAATCGATTTTGTAGATTATTTTTTTATTTGAGAGTTGTTGCTTCTCATGTGATCCCATTAAATAATATGATCAACATAAAGAACTTCGGCGATACTGTTCACCCTGGTACACTCTAATTTCACCGGTTGTGGCTAATCTATTTTGCCATAATTGTGGGTATTATAGAGTACAACAACTAAAAAGTGAAAAATAAAATCTTTTTAATAAAAAATTGCAACCGACATCCAAATAAAAAAAACCGGCCAAGTGCGAGTCGGACTCGCACACGAAGGGTTCCGTACCATTATCGCAAAACACTGCATGAAAATCACGTTTGTTGTATGGGAGCCCCCCTTAATTTATTTTATTTTAATTTATTAATTATTATTTTTTGAAGTAAATATACAACTAAACATTCTGTGAATATTTCAAGCGTCTACCTATTGCCCTTATTAATATCGAGCAAAAAACGGCAAAAATATAACGTTTGTTGTATGGGAGCCCCCCTTTAATATTTACTTTATACTGTTTTTAGTATTTGTTGTTATAGCGGCAACAGAAATACATCATCTGTGAAAATTTCAACTGTCTAGCTATCACGGTTCATGAGATACAGCCTGGAGACAGACGGACAGACGGATCGCGAAGTCTTAGTAATAGGGTTCCGTTTTTCCCTTTGGGTACGGAACCCTAAAAACTACCAAGTGAAAATTAACGAAAAATAGTACAAAGTCAGAAACGAAGAAACAAGAACACCGACTGCCGAAATTGAGGTTATTTTTCACTTTGTAGTGTATTTATTTGGAAGTCAGTTGCATTTTTTTGTCAAAAATTTTATTCCACATGAAATGAATCTTATGGCACTTAGCCATAGAGTAGCTTTCTATCAGTGACATATTTTGTTAACCGATCACAAAATAATTTCAGAGCTGACTTGTTTGTCAGCTCTGAAATTATTTTGTGATCGGTTTATGTCTATAAAATATTTCACATCACATTACATCATCAGCCTATTAATGTTCCCACTGCTGGGACACAGGCCTCCTCTCTGTGAGAGGGAATGGGCCATAATCCACCACGCGGGCCCAGTGCGGGTTGGTGGATGTCACATGTCTTCTAATTTTTGGTTCTAGGACATGCCGGTTTCCTCACGATGTTTTCCTTCACCGTTTTGAGAGCAGTGGTGATGAAATAATTTACACAAAGTAAAGCGCCTGCCTGGGCTCGAACCCACGACCTACAACTTGTAAGACGCGGCCGATACCACTGGGCCACCACTGCTCATAAAATATTTGTTTTAATTTATTTACCACACAAATACGAATTCCATTCCATATGTTGTAACTGCATTCATAAAATGAACAGGTTTTATAGCAAAAAAAAACTGGTACAAATCTACTATGTACATTCTTCTGAACGTAAATGAAGTATTAAATAAATACATCAGAAATCCTATTCCCAGTTAGTATCTACGTAGGTGTAAGGGTTAAATAACTTCAACGGCATATACCTACCGCGGTAGTAAAATAATGCACTGTATAATGTTTTGAATTTAAAACTTCCTTTGTTCGCATGTTGTTTAGAACATGTAAAGGAGCTAATACTAACCATTCAGTACAAGACCACAGAACAGATATCTATTTAAAATTGTAAATTAATTTGATTGAAATTGAACTGAAATATAATAGAGAAAATTATTCGTCCAACTGTTTGTCGTCGCATACCAGTGAAATTGATATTTAGTTTTTGTTAATTGAAATATATTTTTATTAGGATGCAAAAACTCTGGGAAACCATCTGTGAATTTTTCTACCGATATCCATTCACACTGTAACGTATAACCGCGGCCAATAAGTTCCCGGATCGTCAGGGTTTTGATTGTATATTGAATGAAATTGTATTCCTTATCACTGCGCTGGTTCTCTGCCGCGTGACAAATAATTTATGAAAACGTTCGAACATATCTACGTATTTAATAGTAGGTGTATGCGATGGTTATAAAATTCTACGATGAAGATAATCATCCCAACTTGTCAAACAAATTAATAGCATGGCAAAGCTTTTCAAAATTTTGCGTTACTCAAAATGAATCGAGAAATTTTCGTTCGGATGATTCGCTAATTTTACGTCACGTAAACATAAGAGAATGTGACTAAATTTCGGTGACTCACTCTGAGCTGCATAAATTTTGCTCATCTGCCTACACCCATATACATTCATCATATACACAAAAGTAAGAAAAAAACACTAACATTAATATCCCGAGCTCATTCCACCTCTCTAGATGACTGAATTATTCATACGAAGACGCACATTGAGTTGCAAATAACGCCCAAACGCATGGCCTATCGACGTGAATTAGAGAGGAGGGAGATAAGTGGCCGTAAATGGCCGTAATGTTTAATAATAAATGAATGTATGGCCTCTAACCTCAAGTGGCGTTTATATGCGCTGCTGGTGCTTGTTGCCGGCTGTTTGGCAATTTACGATGATGATTATTACATAATTATGTTTTATTAATTACAGTACAAACAGGGAGCTGCGCTTGTGTTTAAGCGTTGTTTTTCAGCTACATTAAATTTTGATCCAAATCTCCTTTGTCTCGGATCTAAAACCGCCCGTCTTCGATGCGGGCGCCATTTTCCCGAAGCTGCAAAGACAAATGATTATTTTGTTCCACAATATAATCTAGCATTTTCATTAGATAGTAAGTAAAATGTCACTACAGAATGGTTTTCTTTACTTACTGAAGATCCGTGTTAGAAGTGGTCAGTGAAAAGTAGGTACCCACGCATAGGACTTTAATCTTATAGTAAAGTTCAAAACTTTTGACTTTTTGGATACGATCACTAAAAAATATTCTAATATTTTTTTGATAACAACAGCACCATTACTGAAACGTAGTAACTGGTTCTTATTTTGAGTAATGTTTTTTTTCAATGAAATTTTTAATTGTATCAACTGATTGCACCAACCCGCACTGAGCCCGCGTGGTTAATTACGGCCCATTCCCTATCACAGGGAGCAGGACTGTGTCCCAGCAGTGGGAACATTAAAAAAGGCTAATGATGATAATGATGATACACAGAAATTTTCCGAATTAATGATGACAAATTCAACGCAGTCGATCCAGAATTAGCAGCCAAGCAAGATAAGTGGGCGTAACGTTTGAATAATAAATGAATTAATGGGCACTAAGCTCAAGTGGAATTTACATGTGCCACGTTTCGCCAGTTGCCGCCATTTTGAGCGCCATTAATGTGCGTCGCCGATTACCACTGCAATGTCAATTGGCTTAGCGAGTGTTATTTATATAAGGGAGGGTATTTTGACAGATGCTGAAATTATAACCTAAACTAAAAAGAAAAACATAAATTGACTGAAATATAAATTATTTACTTAATTTAAATATATGAAAAGCTTTGACATTAGTTAGCGGTTTTTGTCACAGAAAGCATTTTGTTATATTTTACTACTTGCTTCTGTCAGCGACTCCGCCTGTATGAAATACGGGAACAATACCAAGGAAACGTACTACACGGATAAAACCAAACAAACAATCAATCATAAAGACTTTCACTTAAGTAGGTTAAGATTAAATGAGGATGAATACCTACACAAGTATCATTAAAACAGGGAGGATTTTTGAGATGAAGAAGTTATCGCAAGAAACCTTAACCATTATACAAGTAGTTCTAGAAAAACTTTCTTAGAAGATTTTTCTTAACTTACAGCCCTGACTCAAAAATCCAACCTGTATTTTACGCCCTCTCAAAATACAACATAAATGTGCGTGTCTTGTATTTATTCTGACATCATATTTGAATTGACATCCTAAGCCCACTAACACTCAGATTGAGATCAAAAGTAAACATTTATTCATCTTTTCGAGTCTGCTTTTGATGAATGAGCAAGGTATCGAAGCGCGCGCTTAGTTCCGGAGACCTTTAACCTGCAAACTCTAGCTAAAAGATATTATTTGTTTATTCCAAAATTTTATGTCCCTTACTTCAGATATGCTGTTGTTCAGCGTGTATTTTGAGGAATTTTAGCCTCTACATTTATGGGAACTTAATTTGATTTTTATTTATTGGCATAAAACAAATTATACAAAACATATGGTCATGTAACACTTGTGCCTGTGGTAGGTAATGTGAATTTGTATTACAGGTAATCAGAATTCCACCCCCCAGAAATAGAAAACACATTATTATATATTATCAATTTGTGATAGCAATGATAAGCCACCTTGTTTATGATAGCTTGAGGAGCCAAAAAAAAAAAAAAAAAAAATATACACCACAAAAATATATGTATAGGACAAACTCCCTAGAACTCTATACAATTTAAAGTTGACATGACAACGTGGTTTACTAACACGGCAATCGAGTATTACTGTCTAAACCATGATTTATTTTAATTTGATTGTTACTCTACGAAAATAACATATACCCTATTTTTTATGTGTACATAATCTTGAATATCAGTGATGCGGTCCTCGGGAATAGTGCCATCGCACAGCAAGAAATCTGTAGCTCTGTCTAACATCTATCATCATCATCATCATCAACTACACCGCACGATGGAAAGCGTATGAGTATTTTTTTGGAACGAAGTTCCTTATTTTTTTTTGTTTTAGGCTCGCGTTTGACCACTATCTCGCCTGATGTTAAGTGATGATGTGGTCGAAGGTGAAGCACCTTAGCTGTACGCACAATGATAGTATTTTCAAAACATTTTGTGCGTATGGGTGGGATTTCTGTACAGATTTCGATAATTCTATAGTCATTAACACTTTCAAGAGACGGGGATGGAATCAAGTGATGCCAAAAGAAGACTGGTACGTCTACTGGTCTAACACACTGAATTGTAGAACTATATTCATCATAGACAGTGGCCTACGACTTGGAGACAATCAACTGATCAACCATTTCCCATATCACTACGAACTAGTAAGTATGGATTTACTCGTAAAAAAAAAGTAAATTTTAAAAATCAAACGATCCGACTGCTTAAAAAGCGAACTAAAAAGACGTAAACAAGAAGAAAATCATGCTATGCAGTCGGAGGATACATATTCGCGAACTGGCTGAACAAAACCAGATGTATCCTCCGACTGCACAGCATGATTTTCTTCTTGTTTACGTCTTTTTAGTTCGCTTTTTAAGCAGTCGGGTCGTTTGATTTTTTAAATTTACTTTTTTATTTATAACTTTTTAGTTATTTTTTTTTAGATTTCGGTACATTTAAACATATAAGTGTTATATATTATTGAAATCACCTCTTAAAACCCTTTATTTTGATACCCCACACGATGGGTTTGGAAGTAAAAAAAAATGTTGTCCCCCCCAATATGGCGCCCAAAAGCCGCCATTTTTCTATTTTCCAATTTTAATGTAGCCAGTGACACTCGCAGGGTTAAGACGAATCGATTGACGTATGAATCATCAAAATCGGCCAACGCGTTTGGTCTCTGGAACGCCACATAGGAACAAACATACATACATACATACATACATACATACATACATACATACATACATACATACATACATACATACTTACATACATACATAGACTGATAAACACATTACCCTCCTTCGGCAGTCGGGTAAAAACGTAAATAGATACAGAAAAGAATTGGAAAAAGATTGTAATTCCCTTGCGGAAAAAACTGAAGTGAAACTCCCGAGTGGGCAAGTCATCACTCGCTATTTGTATTTAGATGTCATTCCCGTAACGTTCGTGCTATCTTCCGACTACAGCATGTTTGTTGAACAGTACCGAAAATATCCTCAAACAACCTGGATTTTGAAGCCTTGCGTCAAATCCCAAGGCATGGGTATTTTCCTTATAAACAAACTGTCGAAACTGAAAAAATGGTCCCGAGAATCTAAGAAATACTTACAGCATCATCTCAAAGATACTTATGTCATATCTCGCTATATAGATAATCCGCTTCTTATCGGAGGAAAGAAATTCGATTTAAGGATTTACGTCCTCGTTACGTTGTTCCGCCCTTTAAAAGCTTACATGTTTCGGAATGGATTTTGTAGATTTTGCACAATGAAATACGACACGAGCGTCGCTGAGCTCGATAACATGTATGTGCACCTAACGAATGTCAGTGTACAAAAACACGGCAGCGACTACAACAGTGAGCACGGGGGTAAGCTGGGCATACATAATATAAAGCTCTATTTGGAAGGGACCCGGGGTCAGGCAGTCATCAACCGATTATTTGAGAGCATGCAATGGTTAGTCATGCACTCATTAAAGTCGGTGGCGCACGTTATGTCGAATGACCGCCATTGCTTCGAGTGTTACGGTTACGACATAATCATAGACGATAACTTAAAGCCGTGGCTTATAGAGGTAAACGCCTCCCCATCGATGACGGCCACGACGGTTAACGACAGGATACTCAAGTACAAGCTCCTGGATAATCTTTTATCGGAAGTGCTGCCTCCAGGCGGGATCTCCCGATACGCTGGAACAAAACGACTACCGCTGAGGCTTTAGGGGATTTTCAAATTCTCATCGACGAAGACTCTATGTTTAAGTGGGAGATGGATCAACGTGAAAGACTTGCCCGCAAAAACTGAAATATAAGTCATATACTGTATTATCTTTGTGTTATAGGCATTCTAATTGGATTGTAAATGAAATATAACATTTCAAATTGGTTTGATTTTTTATTTGAGTACAAATAAAACAAATAAAAAACTGGTTCTATCTGACACGATGGTACTTGTTATAGCGCGAATTGGCGTCTTCTTTTTCTATGAGTTCCTCATCAATGAGCCGTTCGAAGTTACCAAGCGCTTCGGCGGAGGGGATCTTGTTCCACCTCGCGTCAGGAATGCCATCAGGCGGTACAACCACTGACACAATATTATCTATTAATTTGAATTTCAATATTCTATCACTATGAGTCGTTGATTGTAAAGACGGTGACGCATTCACCTCTACAAGCCAAGGCTTGAGAGTATTGTCTATTATTATATCGTATCCGTAACATTCAAAGGAGTGGCGATCGTTAGCCATAACAGGTGCGACAGCTTTCAAAGAGTGAACAATAAGCCACTGCATTTTTGCAAACAATCTATTGGTTACAGAGCGCCCCCTCGTACCTTCCAAATACAAGCGGAAATTCTGGATACTCATTTTGCCACCGTGCATACTATTGTAATCTCCGCCGTGCTTCTGCACGCTGACGTTAGTCAGATGTACGTACATATTATCGAGTTCAGCAACGCTCCTATCATATTTCACTGTACAGAATCTACAGAAGCCATGCTGAAATATATACGCTTTCAGAGGTCGGAATGACGTCACTAGTACATATAGTCGCAGGTCGAATTTCTTTCCGCCAATAAGAAGCGGGTTTTCGATGTAACGCGATATCACGTAACATTCTTTACTGGTCAATTGGGCATGAAATGGAGAATTCGCTTCGCGGGACCATTTCTTAAGTTTCGATAGTCTATTTATAAGAAATATTCCTGCCCCCTGTGACTTGCCGCATGGTTTCATAATCCATGTGCTCTGAGGGGACTTTCTGTATTCTTCAACAAACATGTTGTAGTCGGCAGGCAGTACGTACGTCACAGGTATAAAATCTAAGTGTACATAGCGATAAATCACTTGTCCGTTAGGTAAGGTTACTTCTGTTTTTTCAGCCAAAGGATTACCCTCTCTCTCTAGCTCCTTTCTATACCTCTTGATGTTTTTTACTAATAAATCTTTACGTGACAGTTCGTAATGGTTTGGAAAGTGATTTATCAATTGGTTGTCGTTCATTCGGAAGCCGCTCTCCGTGCTGAAAATGTTTCGACAATTTGCTGTGAAGGACCAGTAGAAGTTCCAATCCTCGTCAGTCCCGACTTGCGTCCATCCGCGACGCGCAAAGTTGCTCATTATAACGGACTTCTCCAAGTCGGTACAATAAGTCACTTTCGATTTTTCCACAACTGGTGGTGTCATTTTTCCGTAGACTGCAGTAGATAGTTTTTTCCCTTCTGACATTACTATTTTTTTGGATTATAAATTAAAAATATTAGTACAACTGAAAAATATAGTCACAACAAAAATAAAATAAAATTTCCGGCAAAGGTTTGTCACCTGTGTATGTCACTGTCAATTTTGCTTTAAATTTTTTTAAAGTAGCTTTTACTAGCACGTACATATTTTTAAAAAGAGTATGTACATAGGACATACTGTTTTGTGGTTGGAGTAGAGTAATTAATTTTCAGCGTTGGTGTTAATAATCTGATGCATAGTGGGCCATGCTTTACAACAAATGAAAAAAATATCAAAATAGATTGATGAGCAGTCAATCAAATATTTTTGTAGTGAGCTCGCACGGTGCTCCCCTCACGACAAGGTAAAAAGAATAAAAGACAGCATCTAATTTTAGAGGCGACTTCAATTCCCCAAAAGAAATCTCCCTCAATATTTTCTCTTCTTTTTTTTGTTTGTATCATTTTCTAAACCATGCCGTGATAATCTACCTTTTTATCTCCTAGGGGTGAACTTTTTGTTACGTTACAAGGATAGCGGTATTATTTATGTTTGGGGGAACTAAAACTGAAGGTTGTGTATATTTGGTACACATGATTTATTATTTAGATCCTATCTGAATCCAGAGTTGACGGTACGAAAATATCAGATTTTCTCCTTTTGCAGATTAAGCTTGGGTAAACAAAGGGAAACAGCGATATAGACCATATCACTGTATGCTATTGTAAACGTCCTATTTGTTTATCTTGTTCTGAAATATTTTGCCGTGATAGGCCCCTGGTTGGGATATTGGGCGGCTATTCGATAGCGCTACGCAATATGCAAAGTCTGAGCGTGAACCAATGTTTTAGCTGAAAACGTACGGGCAAGGCAAATCTAAAAAATATATTTGACAAGCTTTTTAGGGTGCCGAAGTCAACAAGGAACCCTTATAGTTTCGCTCTGTCCGTCTGTCCGTGCGCAGCTTAGCTCAGAGAATCTAAGTACTAGAAAGCTATAATTTGGCATGGATATACATATTAATAATTCCGACAAAGTGGTAAAATACAATAAAGAAAAAAAATTGTTTGGTGCTCCTCCTATAGACTTAAAATTGGGGATGTTTATTTTTTCTCGTCTATCCCATGATGGGGGTATCGTTGGATAGGCAATTCCAAAATATTAGGGGATTGTAAAAACAATTTTTCGATTCATAGATCCGTTTGCGTAAAATTAAGCTTTAAATTGCAAATTTATGTTAAAGTCAAGTGTCCCCCCCTGCCAGCGAAACGGTTACTCTTGGCTATGTGGAAAAATCACGGCAGTAGTAAATATAATGAAATTCAAAGGAAAACTATCACAGATAAGTAGGCTTTACAAGTTTACGAGTAATAGTCGACCAACTTATAAAATGTACTTGGAACAGTAAAAATGTTGTACAAATGCCATTAAAAAATTACTTAAATAACGTTGTTAGCTGTGTAAAACAGAGTAAATATATGCTTGTGAACCATGTAAAAATATACAAAAATAAAATCATAACAGGATTTACAAGTTTACCAGTAATAGTCGACCAACATATAAAATGTACTTAGCACAGTAAAATTTTTGTAAAAGTGCCATTGAAAAATTAACTAAATAACGTTGTTAGCTGTGTAAAACAGATAGTAAACAAATACTTATGAACCATGTAAAAATATACAAAAATAAAATCATAACAACCTTTATAATAATGATTTCTAAATTAATAATGTTTAAGCTCGAATAACGCATTAGAATGGCCGGACTCGTTAGCAGTACCGGTACGTGGCATGGACTATGCGGTGCATGCGCGCGGGGGAGTCAATTTTGTGTTAGTGCAGAAGTATTTTAGACGTTTTGTAACCTAAAGTCAAATTAGATACGATTGTCAAGCAAATTACTTATTTTATTTTGTCGATATCTATCTATAAAGTCAATATTCGACCCGACTACATCACTAATTGAGTAGCGTAAAACTTTCCAGAACGAAATAGTGAATACCGCAGATTAGAGGTGAATACATACGAAATTTTTCAAGTTCCGAAGAATAAACAAGGAGCATGCGTGCAAGGATCCAGGAAAGAACCATACCATTCCCCGTGGCTCTAACGCTAACGCGCGCTCGTATCGGCTCCTTTCGCAATTCGCACCAGCGGTGGTACTCAAATAGATAATACTTTTCTAACTTCAGTTGCGAAGTTTGATTTTATAACTTCTTCTTCAGTTACCAGTTAGTCCTTCTTTAGTTTAAGTCAAGAGTGAATAGGTTACTTTTAGGCAAGCGTGCTTTACCGTAGACTACATCATCGCTTACCATCAGGCGAGATAATGGTCAAACGCGAGCATATAGATTGAAAAAACACATCATCCTATGTGGGCCCGTTTTTAGACGTTGTGTGCCGCTGGAACCGTTTTAATGTTCACGTAACAACAACAAAACCCTCTTCTTAGTCCGCATTATTATGCAACTTCGAAACTCTATTACTGCGCGTGGCCCGACACGCACTTGGCCGGTTTTCATTTTATGTTTACTCGTTTGAATACCTTTCTAAATTCTAGACGGTGTGAACTAAATAGAACAAGATTTATTTGAGAATTACTGAGTTCTAAAACTCTTCAGAAAAAGGACACCTTTGTTGACATGATAGTAGGTCATACAACTTTGACTTTTTTTTTTTTTCTTTTATGGCTTTGTCTTTCACAAGTGTTTTTCATAACTCATGTTTGGAAATAGTTACAGAAATGGTGAGCTACCTTTGGGTCGACAAAGGCTCTGTATTCAAATACCTATCATCCATCATGGCAGCCTGCCGATACTCAATCTCTGCTCACGCCGCAATGGAGTAAACTTGATGATGCTTTTTATTTCTTTGTTATGTTTTCCACCAAAATATGAAAAGGGAAACATAAGAAATGTGTCAAGAATCGCAGCTATGGGGATTGTTATATTTTACTTGTATGCTTGTATAGTTTAGGAAAATATATAGTACATATATGTACTATATATTTTCCTAAACTATATAAAGGTGTAACAATGTAATACACCTTTAAAATAATAACAATTATTATTTATTTACTTAATTTTTTAATTGTTACACCTTTTCTAAAGCATAATAAATATACACACGGAACTATAGGAACTATAGAAGTAAGTATAATTATATGTTATATCTAAATGGTACTTATAATAAACTTTTTAACATTTTGTGTAAATTGGTACCATACTAATGTAAAGATTTCGTGTTATTGTTGGATATTATTGTTATCTAAATAGGAAATGAAACCAGATAGGATCGAGTTCAAAGCAAACTTTAGAACTTCTTAGATCAGAACTAAGCTTATCGTAAGCATTACTATAATAGAACATTGTCGATACTTTGTAATCGATACTTTCTGCTAAGAACAGGATCAATCATCAACCTGCATACCTAAAATATTACCCTCCTTCTAAGGCAGTCGGATAAAAAAGTTAAGAAGCCATATAACATCACCATACTATTCAAACAAAAAAAAACAATTGCCTTCGTTCCTATTATTTTTCTCACTTGCCACACTGTCCCCATGTCACACGAATGCAATCAAAAGATCAGCATCAGAGGTCCTGATAGTTCTGTAACCAAGGAGAACCTCCTTGTAAATCTTCCTTATGTAAATGTTCAGCCAATTTCGTATATTTGTATTCACATTCAGTTTTTAGAAAATCTACTGGGAGACATGAAAATGTGTGAATTTGTTTCGCGTATTGTGTGGAGTTTTCAATTTATTTTGCTGCCTTTTTACATAGTAATAACGATTTTAATTTCCGTGGAATTTTATTTAAACTGTCAGAATAAGTTTATTGCATGGAATTACTAAGTACTAAGGGATTTTTATTTTGTGTTAATGCTTGACAAATAGTAGAGATAAACCGACCTCGGCTATATTTATGAATTTTATTCGAACTTTATTTTATTAATTCCGGTATTAATGATAGGTATTAAGCAACAGTTTAATTATGATGGACACCTCTTTAATCTACTTCGAAGCCCGACTTTGTAAACAAATTGGACTTGGAAAGTGTCTTTAAATGCCAATTTAAGTTTGAAGTGTTTCCTAAATGTTTCCAAACTTAGATAGAAAAAAAGTATCTCAATAGTCCACTGACGACTCCTACTTTTTAAAAGTATTTTTATATAAATTTAGCAAGGATTTATTTTCAAACTTTTATTACTTTCCAAATTTTGTCTAACACTGATTTTTCGTTCTAATCTTAAGGTAAGTGGGGATAAACCTGTCTTACAACTAAAACCAAGACTAAAATAAAATCGACGGCAATAAGCTGGAAACTCAAATTAACCCACTATGTTTGTCGCGGATAAATTTGAAAGAGTGTTACCGCGGCACTGGCACAAACAACTGAAGGAACACGGGTGGGTTTTAGTCAGTAAAAGTCTGACACGCCCTCCCGCTTCACCCAGAGCGGGAGAAGTCATTGGATGATTTCCCACCCAGAAAAAAAAAAAAAAAGGTACTTGTTTTAAAAATCCCATTTTTTTTAGTATAACATAACATCACACCCATATTCCCCTAAGGGTTAGACAGAAGCACACCTATAGTATCTAGATACGCCCGCATTTCGTCAGTTATGTTAAGTTCTGTGTAATAGAGCCTTTTTCCATCAATGAGGCACTAATCCAGTCTCCGAGCTGCTTTTGAGAAATTTCTTATGAAAAAACCCAATAACACTTTGCCCGACACGGGCATCAACTCCAGGACCTCATGCTCAGTAGTAGCCCTTGCGACCACCAGACTAACGAGGCAGTTAAAACTATATACATGGTAGTTAGATGTGTGAAATATATTAAGAAAATGCTTCCTAGAAATGTTTCAGTGAAAAACATCGTTAGTCTTACAATTAAAATAGTCAAAATAATTACAACGCAAAAAGAATCCGAACCTCATATAATACCTGCGTTAATGAACCAAAACTTACATAAAAGAAGTTCTATTCAGTTTTCTCCCAGGTAAGCTTTCACGTCTCATTCATTACGAAGTCTACAAAAAGTCTCGTATAATTTCAAATCCTTGACCTCAGCGAAATAATAAACACATTTCCACCTTTTATTTGCTGTTTATTTTAGGAACTTCTAATGGTAACAGCTGGAAATAAAGAATAGTTAATTCTTGTCCACTCACATTAAAAATAATAAACCTCCAACCCCACCTTTCGCAAAGCGATAAATAATTACTGATTAATAAAATTGGTAGAGGTTCATGTTAGTACATATAAATTACAGGACAATAGATCGATGTCTCCAACTAGTACAGTTGTTTAGTATATAATCAGCAAAACTTAACAACCTTAATTTTGCTGTCACGAAAAATATTGTTTTATTTTAAAGTATAAATACATTACTCTTATCAAGATGCGGGTACCCTCGGTGGCCGAGTCCGACTCGGTCTTTGCCGGGTATGTTTTTTTATTTTTTCTAAAGATGGAGTGGGATGAAAGTCTTTACAAATTGAAGCAATGTCTAATGGATCGTGCGAACAGTCGAGGGTCCTCATGATTGCGAGGCAGCGGATGGAGTGTTGTTTCATTCGCTTGTCTGCACTTTCACCCATGCAAATAAAAGGCACGAGACGCGTTCTTATGTTTAACATATATTTTTTATTAAGTCACACTTTTTCCCTTTATGTAATGTGACGTTCTGACAGTCTAGTTGGCTTCTTCCAGATTCATGCACCGATACATACATCGTTACGCATTATTTTGTGTTTTATTTTTCAAATGTATGCTGTGTTTCAATCAAAATTGTGTTTTTTAATTGCTTGCTATACTCACATCACACATCATCAGCCTATTAAAGTTCCCACTGCTGGGACACAGGCCTCCTCTCTGTGGGAGGGACTGGGCCGTAATCCACCACGCGGGCCCAGTGCGGGTTGGTGGATGTCACATGTCTTCGAATTTTTGGTTCTAGGACATGCCGGTTTCCTCACGATGTTTTCCTTCACCGTTTTGAGAGCAGTGGTGGTGAAATAATTTACACAAAGTAAAGCGCCTGCCTGGGCTCGAATCCACGACCTACAACTTGTAAGTCGCGGCCGATACCACTGGGCCACCACTGCTCTCTTGCTATACTGCTGTAGCTTAATCCACTAATTCCAGTGTCACAAACGTTTCAGTGGTTTTTCGATTGTGTGTTTTTGACAGACACGTCATACAAAATGTGTCAAAACCACATAATCGACCACTGACACGTCTGAAGGTATTAAAGGAGTTTGGGCCCTAATTGTATCTAGTATAGCACAGAAATGCTTCTGCCATCTTTTAATCGGCGTTGGAAAAGTTTATCCACAAAATGAAAAGAATACTCGGGTAACGTTCGTTATAAGAATGGCTGTATCCAACATTGGAACTCTGCCCAACAAATACCGATAAGCTCTTCCCGTTATCGCACAACATACCGAATACAGATAAGCTGTCCGTGACAGGTGTATTCTTCCCCTCGGTAGAAAATATCGCACATTGTATGTCGATATATCCATATAAGTATGATAACTAAATTACATTCTGTACTCGTATATTAAATCAAAGAAAACTCCGTGATTAAAGGGTGGAGGACAGATACGTGACACTTATGCCAAGTAAAACGGTAATACACGGGGAATCCATTATACATTAAGGCAATTTAAATCAACCCGTTTCAAAAGGAACTATTTTTGTCTCACTTTGTGTCCAGGAATGTGCCGTTCCTCCTTTGTGTTGATTGCAGTGTAAATTATAGATTTATACGTATACGGAGTTGAATGACTTTATTTGTACGGCTTTATCGAGTCAGTTTTTGTTCTTAGGATGTCGTCGATAGGACGGATTAGGGCAGTAGTCATGATAATATTTTTAGGCATGACAGGGTCTTTGACCATGAAAACAATATAAACCTAAAAATAAATAGAAAGTATAAGTTGAGAAATGATTTACCTTTTTTAAGTTTTATAAATATTTAATTCCTAATAACACACAAAATTATAAACTTGCAGTTATGAAAATCGAGAACATTAGGTGGATACAAATTACCAATCTAACTGAATCCCCGCCGTGGAAAATCCCATAACTATCAAAACATTAACGCAACACAAATGAAGATACCAATTAATTAAGTCTTGTAAATATTATATTACATACCCAAAGGCCAAAGCGATCACTGCAGGCAAACATCGGCAGACTTTGAGCGATCCCAATTAGCGGTGGGACTCGATACCGAATCGAATCGATTAAAATATCGTTAATTCACCAATCGAGTCCCTGCGGAAATAGTTATCTACTACTCAATAATTGACATCCTTCGAATACTGTGTTTTGGTTTTTTTTACGTCCCCTAATTGGCTTACGCGTATTGATTTCAGCCTATCTCCAATCGGATTTTCGGTTATTCTGAAATCTGAATTGTAATTTTATACCTCTATTGTGTCAAAATAATTAGTTATTTGAGTGGACCTGTAGATACAGGCATATTTATACAGATGTATAGGAAGCTATTGTTGAAAGCGAGACAATCTCCACGTACCGGTGTCAGATAATTAAACTTGTTACAATTAATGTCAATTAATTTCATGTAAGATTGTTAAATAAGGCTATATTTATTTAATTTGAATAAGAATCCATCTATTTTAAATATGCAGGTGCTTGTATTTTCAATGTTTCGGTCCTAAAATAACACCAATCGTCTCTTTAAAATATGTCAATGGAACCTAAACACATAATGTGGGGCGTAAGTAGCACCTTACAGTTAAAAGCTTTTACAATGCTCTAAAAGAACAAGAAATCTGTCATTATTTTAGAATTTCACGTGATCTGAACCGGGTAAGTGACTCGTACAGTGGAATTATATAGTTTAAATCGTTAAATATCTGAATATAAATTAGTTTTTCTCGACTTGAAGCGTTCGAGTTTTATTACAAACTAATCAAATTTTTATAGAAAGACACATCAGCAGTATTTTTCGATATTTGGCTTTTTTGTTTTATCTTTTGCAACTCAATAAAAAGAAGAAAAGAAAGATATATAAGAGGTAAGAGGTATATAAGATATATTGAATTTTTTATGTAGAGAATTTAGAAGTCAGTAATTTAAGTAAGGTATATATACCTTAAGACAAACAGTGAAACATAATCGTATTCAAATTTTATTGATGTGATGTACGCAAGAAAATAAATTAACCGAAACTCTCTCGTGTGTGCTGTGAAGCCTAACATATGATGGACAAGAATGACGATAGTAAACTGCCGAGCAATGAAAAAGTTCCACCCACAAAATGCCGACAAACACCTTAATTTAATTTTTTCACATTTATTTTAAAATTTGAACACAATATTTACGTTTTTAGTTGGTAATATTCTGATGCGCTGTTAAATGTACTTCAATATTGCAGACAGCGTTATTAAGCTAGCCTTTCCCGTTTAGGAGTAATTAGGTGCTATGTCACTGGAACTTTTTCATTGCTCGTTAGTATACTATCTATCACGTGAGGCTTGAACTATTCAAGCAATACGTGAAACCGTCAAGTGTCAACCGTCTCTTCAGAATGATTGACACTCAATTGAATATCTCTGCCAGCCGCGCTGAGATACTCAACATTTTATATACCCTTTTCAAGGCAGAATTTTCGGCAAAAAAATTTTAAGATCTCGCCAATTCGTTACCTTTTATCTTTATCGTTGTAAAGTCTAGACATTATGCGTCAATCAAGAAAATTCATCAACGCCAACGTAAACGTCGCCTCACAGGTCACACCCGCACTCAACGTTTATGAAAACGCACGGAAGTATAGTAAAAATAAAACTTTATGTCGCACCCGACGAGTTTTATGTCTGTAAATGGGGAATTTCATAATACAGTATATAGTGAGTGAATAAGGCCTGGATTGTGACGGGTAACTCTGTTTGTAAAGTTATTACTGAACGCCAACGAACAGACTCCAGAGTTCGCTCGGGTGAGCGATAAAAGCAATTTTTGCAGATATATTCGTGCTGTGTTTGAAATTGTTAAATCGTGAATTTACACAAACCGGGTCATAATGAAATTCATAGTCAAATATTGTTTTTGGAAGTCGGTTTAATTTTTTTTGGTAAAAAGTTTTTATTTTTATCTTTTTTGTTTTGGTACCTTAAAAAAATTCAATATGAATATGAAATTATGCTAAATTATAAACTTAAAATCTACACGTCAGATCTTGATCAAATTTAAATGAGAACACATGAGAATCACCAGTTTTCAAATAAAAAAAGAATAATCGAAATTGGTTCATAATTGGCGGAAAAATCACGTAACAAACATACAAAAGCATACAGACGACTTGAGAACCTAGTCTCCTTTTTGAAGTCGGTTGAATAAAAGGAGTAATGTCGTGACTCTTTTGTCGTGGTCTTCGCGGATAACTTTGAACTTGTAAGAGTTACCGCGGCCCTGGCACAAGTTACTTAAGGAACAGGGGTGGGTTTTAGTCAGTAAAAGCCTGATACACCCTCCCGCTTCACCCAAAGCGAAGTCATTGGATTATTTCAAACCCAAAAAATATAATGATCGGTCGTGGTCATCTGTCAAGAGATTGTCAGTGACTTTACTAAATCGAGAATAACTCGTACCTATTTTTGTAAAAATGATTGACGGCAGGGCTGATTAGCCAAGCCGCACCGGCTGTTCATTTCGCCACTCTTAGTATTAAAATGCACCCATTAACAGGCTGATATCATTAAACAAAAGATTGGAATATTTAAATTGCATTTATTATGCGTAGATACCCTCGCAAAGTCAATGATTACTTTGGCTAACTTCGTTATTTAAATAATTCAAAGAGTTGACGTTTTATCGGAAGTTTTATTGAGTTACCTCAACTAAACTGGTTGTCGTCATTTATCAGCCGACCGTTTAATTTTGAAATTTTCTAGTTGTTCTCAAGTTAAAGGAAAACGTAAATTAGCCTATCGTACGTGAGTCGTAAATGATGACAATAGGAAACCGCTATTGTTGAAGTATTAACTAAAAGAAACAATGGCACAACTCCTTTGCCATAATAAAATAATTATATCAAGCCCCCTTATCTATGTCTGAAGAGATTTGGGTGGCTTTGGGTGGTTTTAATTCTGCTTACCCTTTTACGGATCATTAGCGTGATGTAATGTAAGCCCAAAATACCAGTAAAGGCAGAATGAAAGGCACCCACGGTATAACCAGTATTTCACCGAAACGATTCGACTAGGCGGCGTAATGTAGCCGCGTAGCGCGTAGTTATGGCAACACTAGAGAGCTACGAATGCCTACGGCGTAGCGGTTGCTACGCGGCAAATGTAGTAACATGACGTAATTGCCATGCGTTGTGTAGTGAACTACATTCATTATGAACATTTCGTTTTAACTTGATTCATTAATTTTTTGTGTAGAGCTCTTAATATCGTTGCTCGTAGCTCGTAAACGTATTTCGTAGTATTTTAAATGGCTGTAATTAAATTGGGTGGGGAATTTATTGCACTAGCCATTAACCTCGGTTTCGCTCATGTGACCGTCTGGCTTGAACTGAAATATTTTTGCTCGTAGATTAAAATTCGAATAAATGTGGACCGAATAGAAAACCGAATAGGTTTTAAGTTTTTTTATTTTTTAATGAATAAATTAAACTTTGTACATATGGTTTAAGATTCATTTGCTTTTAGAGTTTTCTGTCCAATCATGGTCTTCATTATCAATTCGAGCTCTGAATTTCCACGTAATATTAAGAGAGGCGGTGGAGTAGATCATGAATTTATTATTGGATCACTAGTTAGGAAAATACGTGAGTTCTAAGTGAAATTGTAGTAAAGAGTTAACTTCTTTTCCCTAAGGAAGTCTAACTTCCTTAGTTCTATCTAAAACTAAACTATTCTACAAACTTTTATTTAATTTCTTAGATGCAACTAGCTTCTACCAGCGGCTTCGCTGGCGTGAAAGTAGAAAATTACACCGAGAGAACATTTTCTCGCGATAAAATTATCCAATATGCTATTCCTTACTATAATCTATCCATGCGCCAAATTTCATCCAGATCTGTCCAGCCGTGTGAGCATGAAGAAGTAACAAACATACAAAACACAAAAATATACGCATTCTCACAAACTTTCGCCTTTATAATATAAGTGTGATGTTGACTTTAAAACTAAGGTTGTAACTGCTTGGGTAGTAGGTGGAGGATGTGTATCTAATATTGCTAAAGCTAGCACTATTTGGTATACATCCCCCACCGACTTCACAGTCCATCCGCGATGGAGGCGTCGAGGATGCGACGGCGACACGTAGTCATTGTTTATGAATGTCCAAAAATAGACTCAGTGACAGAAGACTAGCGTACGACGACCCTTAGCTTCTGCCACTGGAACCTAACGTAGCGGTTGACCGTAAATGCAGATTAATCATCATTATTATTTCAGTCGAAAGACCCACTGCTGATCATAAACTCTCCCAAGTGCAATCAACACATCGACCGAATGACGCAGCACTGGAAAGGCTCCCACTCAGTGGATCTATGATCTGGTTATGGCTGCGGGAATCCTCTGGATGCGGGGCACATATTATATTAAAAATATTACACAAAATAATTAACCAATATAATATCTCAGTAAACAGCACAGCCGCAATTTATAGTTGCAGCACACTCATAAATTTAACCACTGTCTGCTCCAAAGAACTCATTAAACCCTCTTCCAGCTCGTGATACTAGGTAGTTCCTAGGGCATATTAAACGTGAACTTTGATAACAGTTTGAAAGTTTGGAAATGCTATATAATAAGTATTCTCAGATGCTGGAAAAGATGCAGAACAAATTTACCCGATACCTATATATGAAGCAATTTGGTGTCTACCCCTTCTACCCTCTTATGTATCCAACTCTTTTTGTTATAGGGATGGTTGGGTACTATAAGTTGGAGGTAAGGCGCAACCTAGCTCTTGCAAAATATGTTTTTATGGTTTTTCGTGGCATGCTAAATAATCCACAAATACTGGAAACGTTGGGATTGCTCGTTCCAAACAGGAGGCTAAGGTTAGGACCTAGGGAGAGGCTTTTTAAAGTCCCGGCAACCCGTACAAATTTATTAAAGTTTGCACCAGTGATTCGTGCAATAGGAATACTTAATAGCATCTCTCTGCGTTTGGACATATTTTCTTGCTCTTTGGCGGAATTCCAGAGGGTGACACTTAGTGTGTTGTCCACTGAGTAACTTGTGCTTCTACCCAGAATACTTGGGACTGTACTTTTAGCAATTTATGACTACTTTTGTTAGCTTGGGTCTTACCTGTTAAAACAAATGTATGTGTTAATGAATAAATAAATAAATAAATAAAAAGTTAGCTTCAACGACTGGCTCTAAGATTAACCTTAAGAATGTTCAGGAAAACTATTAATAGATTTTAGTTATAACTACGAGGTTTCGGCTTAAATTATTATGGAATGTTGGATTTTAAATTCTTTTGTTTAGTTTGAAATGGGTCCCCTACTGCAGCATAAGGCCCTTATACCACCGCCGACGAGTAAGCGATTAGCTATCGACTATTTTCTCACTGAAGAAACGTCCAAAAGATATAAGATTCCGTGTCAATAAAAGAGACGCATAGTAATAGTTGATCGCTGGCTGTTCACACTGCCGGCGAGTACTCTCTTACCACAAGTTTGTCGCAGCGACAAGAGGTAACAAAGTTATACTCGCTCAGCGATACTTGTTCAGCGATGCTCGCTTGGTTGTCAGTCAAAATACACGCCGAGAGAAAAACCAGCGGTCATTTCTACCTACAGTGCGGAGCAGCGGTGTGCGGTGCGGGTAATCGCCCCGCCCGTCGCACAAGAGTACTCGGAACTACACACTCGCTACTCGTTTTTAGGGTTCCGAAATCAACAAGGAACCCTTATAGTTTCGCTCTGTCCGTCTGTCCGTCCGCAGCTTAGCTCAGAGAATCTAAGTACTAGAAAGCTATAATTTGGCATGTATATACATATTAATAATGCCGACAAAGTGGTAACATAAAATAATGAAAAATAATTTTTTTTCGGTTACCTCCCATAGACGTAAATTGGGGATGTATTTTTTTTTTCTCATCTATCCCATGGTGTGGGGTATCGTTGGATAGGCCATTCAAAAATATTATGGGTTTGGTAAAACCATTTTTCGATTCAGAGAATCGTTTGCGTAAAATTAAGCTTTAAGTTGCAAATTTATGTTAGAGTCAAGTGTCCCCCCCCCCCTGCCAGCGAAATGGTTGCTCTTGGCTATGTGAAAAAATTCACGGCAGTAGTAAATATAACGAAATTAAAAGGAAAATTATCACGGATAACAAGGCTTTACAAGTTTACGAGTAATAGTCGACCAACTTATAAAATGTACTCGGCACAGTAAAATTTTTGTACAAATACCATTGAAAAATTACTTAAATAACGATGTTAGCTGTGTAAAACAGATTTTAAATATATGCTTATGAACCATGTGAAAATATACAAAAATAAAATCATAACATCCTTAATAATAATGATTTCTAAATTATTAATGTTTAAGCTCGAATAACGCATTGGAGTGGCCGGAATCGTTGGCAGTACCAGTCCGTAGTCCATACGACATGGCATGCACGCGGTGGAATCTATTTTGTGTTAGTGCAAAAGTATTTTCGACGTTTTGTAATTAAAACGTAAAAGTAAAGTCAAATTAGATTCGATTTCCAAGCAAATTACTTATTTTCTTTTGTCGATATCCTTCTATAAAGTCAATATTCGACCCGACTTCATCATTGAGTAGCGTAAAACTTTCCAGAATGAAATAGTGAATACCGCAGATTAGAGGATTCACCATTAGAGGAGATTAGAGGTGAATACATACGATTTTTTTCTAATACCGAAAGAGAAATAAACAAGGAGCGTGCACGCAAGGATCCAGGAACGAACTATACCAGTCCCCGTGGCTCTAACGCGCGCTCGTATCGGCTCCTTTCGCAATTCACACCCGCGGTGGTACTCGAATAGATAATATTTTTTTAACTTCAGTTGCGAAGTTGGATTTTATAACTCCTTCTTCAGTTACCAGTTAGTCCTTATTTAGTTTAAGTCAAGAGTGAATAGATTACATCTAGGCAAGCGTGCTTCACCGTAGACCACAACATCGCTTACCATCAGGCAAGATAGTGGTCAAACGCGAGAATATAGATTAAAAAAGAACATCATCCTATGTGGGCCCGTTTTTAGACTTTGTGAGCCGCTGAAACCGTTCTAATGTTCATGTAACAACAACAAAACCCTTATTATGCAACTTCAGAACCCTATTACTGCGCGTGGCCCGACACGCACTTGGCCGGCTTTTTTATTTTCTAGTTTTAGTCTACTACTTGCTGATTGTCGGCGGTGGGACAAGCGCCTAAGTTGCAAGAGCTCGTGACTTAATAATAACAACCACTCGAATCGATCTTTATGATTAAGGTTCCCCTAGTCGACTGCACGAACTATTTTGCGTGCGGGGTTAAAATGCATTCTATCTCATCCGACAACACGTGCGAAAGAGATAGATGCTGTGATGAGCAGTAAGATACTAGTTTGCGTACGAATTAGCACTTTTGCAAGCGAAATGGATGATGATTTAGGACGAAAACGAGCGCGCGACCTTTGGGAGTCTAGATTTCATGAAAAAACTATAAATGTATATTTTCAAAATAAAATTATTTGCATTGTTGAACTACTAATTTATCCCTGTATGGAGGCCGATTTTCAATTTTCCTTCTTCTTATGGTATTTATTTCCGCCCAAAGATGCGTAAAAATTAGTGTTGAAATATGGAACTTTCGACGCTCATACCTTTCAAATATATATTTTCTTTTTACTTTTTTGTTTCCATACAGGGCTATATAATAATGAGACAAATTGATATATTTTTTTATTTTGAACGTACATCGTCAAACAGTGGTGTAATCGCCAGACTACGTTTGTATGGAAGTTTGTATGGAATTGAATTCAGGACTGTAACGATGATGAGGATAAAAAGTGTGATGGGATCGCTCAGCAGTCATCTTCGCAACCATTAGGCCAACGAGGAAAACTCATTAATAAATGAGATACCTACTGTGGTGTTCATGCCACATGTTGTACATTATAATTTTCATAATAAGGACAGCGGCAGACTGCCCCTCTGTAAACCGTTTTTATTCGTTCATGATTTCTTAATTGATATTTGAATTTAAAATTTAGAAGACATGTCGGAACGAAGAAAAACGGGCGTCACTTTTTTAGTCTTGAATCTGGACGGAACGCAAAAAGTGCGTTTTCTGTTGAATACTACCAGGTGTACTATTGAATCTAAAAACTCTTGAAAACTATATTATATACAGCCTCTGAATGTAACAAAATCTTAGAAGTGCAATAAATATAATTTATTGAGTGTGAACTTAAATGTGTGCATTTTACTGGTTCATAAACTTCCTCAGTCACAGCTTCATAGTAAAGGGCTTGATTGATCGGCATAATAAGCCACAGCCCGACCTCAACACTCCTATCTGCCAGCCTACTGTACTGCTTTACTGACTGCCTGACTATTAGTTCAGCTGCCTTGGCCATTCATCTGTGTGCCTGTCTATCCGTCCTGTTGCCTACTCTGCAGCCTACCTATCCGTTCGCCTGGTTCTCCGTTGTGGAGACTACTCACCTATCAACCTCGGGCATTCCACGACATCCTGCCCGATCTACTGCTTGGATAACTACCTACGACGTGAGAAGCCGGACTACCCACGACGTGAGAAGCCGGACCTTCCTAGTTGCCCACGTCGTGCGAAGCCGGACCTTAATTTGTTATTTATATCCTTTTTTTAGTTTTAATTTATAGTTACCTTTACTTTTATTAACGTGGCTCTTCTGAGCTATACGTAACGCTACACTACTTGATAAATTGCAAGGGAAAAAGTGAAAAGTTACAGTATAATTCTCCCTTCCCAACCATTGAAAAAGCCCCCAGTCACAACAACCTATGAATAGCGGATTTGATTCCCGTGATCACGTACGATGGAAAGGAACAACCCTGCTCCTACTGTCGCCAAAAGCAAAAGGGGCACATCTGCCAA
The DNA here is from genome assembly GCA_945859665.1 of Anorthoa munda. Classification (NCBI taxonomy): domain Eukaryota; kingdom Metazoa; phylum Arthropoda; class Insecta; order Lepidoptera; family Noctuidae; genus Anorthoa; species Anorthoa munda. Next base: position 6,373,218 of record OX243913.1, on the reverse strand, counting down.
AACAGAAAAGATCCAAAATGTTTAATATATGTACAAATATTAGATGAAACTAGACATTTCACTAGTAGTACCTGGGTGACCGAGCTCTGCTCAGGTGAAAGCAGAGATTTTTTTTTTTGAGTTTTCTCGTTTTACAAATAGGAGACCTAAATAGGTTGATTTTTCGCCCCCGAAAACCCCTATTGGAAATTTTATCGAGACCGCGATTACAAATATATTTGCAAATATTGCTCGTTTAATAGTATAGGATAACTCGAAAACGGAAGCTCAAATATAAAAATATTAGATACTAGATGCGCCTTGTACCGGATGCTGCAGCAATAGAAGGCTTCCCACAATTTGTATCGATGATCTGAAGGCCCATTACATTCCAATAGCATTATCATTAAAAACGCATAACATCAAAAATTACGGAATGCTATTGGACCATATTTGACGTTTTGCAATTTTTGTGATACGACGATTAGTATGTAATCGGTTTATAATTAGGAGAGTTGGACTCCAAGTCAAGACTGTGGCATCCGTAGTCTTGACTTGGAGTATAGAATAGAGGAAGCACAGGTTAGGTAGGTGTGATGACACTTGGGAGATCTATGTTCAGCATTGCCCTCTTTCGGCTAAAATAAAAATGCGCCTTGCTGTCATGTAAAAACCTTCTTCGTAAAAAGTCAATATTGCTAAAAAGAACAGATGTGTCTTTTTTTTCAGCATCGCTCTCGACTTGCAGTACATTCGACATTTGTAGGCTAGGGACGATGGCTTCAATTGAGTGCAATTTCCGCCAATTCCCCTTCACGGTTTACCGTCGGAATGACGGAACATGTTGTTTATGGCTGTCATAGTAATATTGATGACAAGGTGTGTGACAGGTAGTTTATTTCCTTACTTCCTTGCAAAAAGGTAAAAGTAAAATTTAAAAGACTCGTCTAGCGAAGTATGTATAGGTATAATAACATTTTGGTAAGTGTACTTACAGCCTGTTACTATGTGCGTATAAAATTAGATTTATTTTAACGAATTATTTTTTTACACAGTACTTCAACCGGCTAAGCTACGCAAAAAATACCTATCTTATCTTACTAATATTATAAATGTGAAAGTTTGGATGGATGTGTGTGTGGAATTGTGGATGTATGTTTGTTACTCAGTCACGCCAGAACGGCTGAACGGATCTGGATGAAATTTGCCATACAGAGATACATTCGGCTGATATCCATATCGTCCACTGCTGGACATAGGCCTCCCCCAAGCGTCGCCACATTGATCGGTTCCGTGCGTCTCGTATCCAGGGGATCCCCGCAACCTTCTCCAGGTCAATGATACAATGTTGTCATCAGCTGACCAAAAGTATGGGCGATACAATTTTTTTTGACAATTGACTATGGAAATTTAGTGCCAATTCTACATTTTGATAGCACCCAACTACCCACATTCTACCGTCCATAAGTTAAAATGCCACTATCTGACACTTTTCAATTTATTCAACAACAAAAAAGTTGACCGATTTTAGTGTTTGATGGCATCGTAATCAGCAAAACATTATATATCGATCTAGCTAAGCACTATTTCTACTATCAAAAGACTCCGGATAAAAAAGTACTTAAACGCCGCTTATATGATTTGTAAAACTCCCCAAATTGCTACGTTTTCAAACCTATTTTTGAATTTTAAGCCAATAATGAAAACTAACGAAAGTGACTAATAGATAAATTTCTTGAAACCGGAAGGAAACACATATCATTTATATTACGCGGTTTTATATATTTTGCCTTGAAATTTAAATGATTTTCTCATATAGTGGTATTATAGTTTAAGTACGCCAACATGTTCGTTCAGGGATTTCACCGCAATGTGATTAATAACCTTGGTAGTGACGAGGCGGTTCGCGGATTTTTCAATCAAAGTTACTTCGCACTCCAAGGTCGGGGCAAAAACGTGACATTAAAATATGCAGGAGGCCCTTCCACTGGCATCCCATCGATCGAAAAAAATCCGTGGCGTTTCCTGCCTACTGTAGCATCGCTAACTTTTTACCCCGTTTTTTTTTCGACCGCTCTCTAGTGTCTGAAAAGTTCTGGCCTGTATTGTGGCGGTATGTTTTACTAATGTGCTTTAGAGGCTCGATTAAGCTGAGTTAATTTGTTTTCGAGACAAGCACACCTGAGCTGTAAAAGTTGATTAACTTTTTTAAACGTTAAATAATAGGGTATTTTTTATATTTTGGGTCATTAATGTTATATAGCTTTAGTTTTTCTTAACGGTTTTGCACTAAATTTAGTAAAATAACCACAGAAATTAGCTTAACATTCACCAGCAGATTCCTTCACAGATTTATTAAATTCAAAAGGAATAAAAAAAAGGGACGCCTAAACAATGTCAAACAACAGCCAAATCCTATCCTATCAAATATTAAAAAATATGGTACAAACTCAAAGCTTGGCAGCACTTGTTACAATTTACCCTGGTTTCCAACTAAGCGTTTCTTTAAGTCATAGAGTGTACTACATATTAAGTAAAGTGCACATAGAGGTACCACAGAATACATAAATATGTATTTTACAGAACACCAGCTCTATTAAACTGCAAAAACAGATGCACCCACACATAGACCTAAGGCTATATACAAAGTGCTTTCCATCAGCGATGGCGATGGTTCACATCACATCATCAGCCTATTAAAGTTCCCACTGCTGGGACACAGGCCTCCTCTCTGTGAGAGGGAATGGGCCGTAATCCACCACGCGGGCCCAGTGCGGGTTGTTGGGTGTCACATGTCTTCGAATTTTTGGTTCTAGGGCATACCGGTTTCCTCACGATGTTTTCCTTCACCGTTTTGAGAGCAGTGGTGATGAAATAATTTACACAAAGTAAAGCGCCTGCCTGGGCTCGAAACCACGACCTACAACTTGTAAGTTGCGGCCGATACCACTGGGCCACCACTGCCATGGATAAAATGCTAAAATGTAACGTATTGATAATCTTATAAATTTTTGACATTTCAGTATCGCTATCTCGTCGCATTCGTCACTTATCTAAAGTCTCAGGGCCATAGAACTACACAAACGTACAGCGTTCTCAAACAAATGCAGCATGCATTAGGAGGTGAACGCGCTGTCGTATATATTAGTCGGTTAGGCCAAGTTTAGATGTCGAGCGCTTGATGTGCTTTAAAGACGACGATATCATTTCAATTAAATATGCGTTGGTTTGAACGTTTTATAAAGTTTATTAAGGTATATCGTGTATGTTTTAAAATACACTTGAATATGATTGACAAGACATGTTATACTGAGCTACGTCATAATTTAGCACTCAGCGATATATATAATTATGTATTCAGTGAAAGAATTTTCATCAACGGATCAGGTAGATCCAACGAACATTGACCCTCAATTTTGGTACATTCATTGAGGCAAAAGCTAAGGTGGCTGCAAAAAAGTTGGGGATCCTTGCAAAGGTGAGACGGTACTTCACGCCTGAACAGCTGCTCAACTTGTTTAAAGCACAAGTCGGACATGCATGGAGTACTGCTCTCACCTCTGGGACGGATCTGGAAAATATCAACTTGATGCACATGAGTCGATTGACAAACGGGCCAAGAGGCTTATCCGCAACGATGCACTGGTCGCCTCAAAGCTCCAGAGCCTTGAACATCGAAGCCGATTTGCCAGTCTGTCCGTTTTTTATCGGTCACTATTCGGGGAGTGTGCGATGGAACTGTACAATTTGATTCCGCCTACCCCTTACCGTCATCGGAAAACAAGACGTATGCCAATGCGTCACCGGTATATGGTGCACATCCCACCCATATATACAAAGCGTTTTGCGAATACTTTCATTGTGCGCATAGCTAAGGAGTGGAATTCCCTGCTGGAGTTATGGAGATAGCTACAATCTTAACATATTTAAAAGGTATAAGTATAGAACATTCAGATTATAATCATGTTACTCTTTTAAACATCAAGAAAACACCGTAAACGTTAAACATAAGTTCCATGCCACGCTATTGTGTATATCCTGCATTGTGTTGAGAACTTGTTATCTGAACTATGTCGTAAGGTGGAGGCACTCTTATGACAGTATGACACCGATTTCCTTCTATCCATTTTACCATCATTCATTCTTGATATCTTTTTTTACTGAAGAAATAAGACATAATATTTATTAAATTGTGTATTTCATATATTCATGCTCGTAGTAAAATACTTGAAAGCTTCAATAAAATGTGACGTAGGTATAAAATAAGTATTCATTGTAATATTGAAGTTGCGTTTACATCTTTCGTATTACTTTTGATCCCACATTATCCTCTTTGAGCGTAAATTTTAATGTTTTCAACGACACGTACTTGTCGCGTTTCTAGCAATCCATCATTTTACGCCATTTACTTTCTTTTGATGTGCTTTCATATTAATTTCAGATATGTTTACGCTACTTGTGTAAAAATTTTGTAAACGCATTTTCCATTAAGGGAAAAATAAATAAAAGCTCGCTTGCTCTGATTTTTAGTGTTCTGTACCCAAAGGGTAAAAACGGGATCCTATTACTGAGACTCCGCGGTCCGTCTGTCTGTCTGTCTGTCACCAGGCTTTATCTCATGAACCGTGATAGCTAGACAGTTGAAATTTTCACAGATGAAGTATTTCGATTGTCGCTATAACAACAAATACTAAAAACAGAATAAAATAAATATTTAAGTGGGACTACCACACAACAAACGTGTTTCTTTACCGTTTTTTGCGATAATGGTACGGAATCCTCCGTAAACGTTATTTTTTTTTACAATTTTGGTTTACATTGATTTTATTATTAAAGTTTCCGGTATTCCAAATATAATAAATAACTTAAATTGCTATATATACTACAATAAAATGCACTAACAAGATAATTATATAGAACAACCTATATTGTACACTACAACAAATTACTATTATAAGCTTTAGTGACCTTCTTAAATTCTTAACACGATTCGATTTATAACAAATCGATAAGCGATTTTTTCTAAGCAAAATTGCAAGTACGTTCACATTTTTTTTTTTAGTTAATTTATTAAACATACACAGATATGACAGATTTACATTGACGTGGTAATATGAATAAACCTAACAATTAACAATGAATTTGTCATGTTATCAATGGGTGGGTCCCAAACTAGGCACATCCTGTATTTTGGTGACCCAGACATTACCCAGAATTTGTGATTTTACGAGTTCTGCTACGTAGTAATTTATGATAAAAATAAAATAAACAATAAAAAATAACAGGCAATTAACAAAGAAGCGTATTAATAGAGATAATGCGAAAAACAGTTTAGGTGAGCAAATGTGAAGTGTAAGTGAAAATGTGTGTCGTGTGTATTTGAACCGAAAGTGTGTAAGTATGTTACTAAAATCTTGTGCAACAGAGCAGACCTTCTGTTTCCTCATAAGTCCGGTCAAGCAACCACTTTTTAAACTGGGTTGTGGCTTGAGAACTTACTCAGTGTAGTGAAAAATTTACTTACAGCGTTGAACACTCGTATGGGTAAGTAGGGTGAAAACCGGGTCCCAGAAAGGGTTTTAAGCATTGCATTTTTCTGTCAGGCTATTTCCTACCCCTTTTACTGCCTTTGAAGCGAACTGTCTTGCCCTTCACGAGTTTTAAAAATGACCCCAGGATAAAAAATTGTCATATGCGTAATACCCCAGCTTCCTTGTGCAGATCATCAGTGGAAAAAGTCCGTGGCTTTGCCAGGAGGACCTTGAGGACAGCGCGCTGTGCCCGCTCCAGCCCCAGAATGCACGTCTTGGCGGTGCCACCCCAGACACCACCACTATTGCAGGACAGATTGGCACAGGGAGATGAACACCTGGATACAGAAATTCTTCGGAGCCCTGACTCGTAGGAGTTTCGCGACGTAGATTAATTTGCAAATCTTTTTAGTGAGTGTTTGAATGTTTGCTTTGAAGGACTCATCAATTATGACGCCTATGTATTTAGTGCTCTGATGATGGCAGTTACAGTTGGAGTTTGAAGCGGGTACCGCCGTCGATACATTGCTTTTGGTGTTGTGAATTTTTAGCGTGTTAGTGTTTGGTCTACTTGATCGAGTGAGGTGGAAAGTCAATTTTTTTTTTTTTTAGATTAGTCTTCAGTAGATTCTGCTCAAACCATGCTGCTATGACACTCATTCCTTTCTCAGCTGCAACAGTCTCCAACCAATTCGCTCCATGAAAAATTGAGTCTTAAGATGTTCATGATGCAGAGAAGTATATTGGGACCCACGCCCGATCTTCTACTCCGATACATTGTTTACTACGATAGGTACATAGACGATGTTATTCGATCTATTTGCACTTTACCTATCGACGCAATTTAAAACGTGTCGCGCTATTAGAAAGGTTCCGGTTCACGAGGTCACAAGGTCTTAAAAAAAACAAAAAAAAAGGTTTATTTTGGACCAAACACTTTTGCACATTTAAATATTACCACCAAACTGCATAACAGTTTGTCGGCGGGATGCGCACTCGTTTTATATTTTAATTATATAAAATTTAGGTTATGGTATATTTTACATATCTTACAATATTAACTAAATATTGCACAAACTTACCCTCATTGTACACGCAATACCTTTTATTTCCGTAACAAAACACATTTACAGGAACACTATCACATAATTTACTTTTTATACATGGATGTCATTTACCCATTCATTGCGGACCTCAAAACGGCGCTATTACGCACGCCGTGGCCATTGTAGCTCGTGAACGCACATCATTATAAGCGCTGAGCGTAGTGATTCTCTGGTCAATTTGAAACAATATCATCAAGGATTACTAATGAGTTTTGTTTCTTTATTTCCAGTTTATAAAATAAAAGCACGTTTTTGAAAGATGGTTGCAGACAAAATAAAGATACTAAATTCAAAATTTGTATAGAAAATTTGGATTAGTATTCCTAAGCAAATGCTAAACTCCGTCGAGATTTTTATAAATGAGTCCCCAAAAGCTAAGCTCAAGCTTAGTCAAGTGTAGTTGAGGTGGTACTTATTGAGTGGTAGAACGTAAATTATGAACCTCAAAGTATGAAACAAAACCAAAGCCTTGCGAACCAAGCTTAATTTACTTAGCTTAGCTATATTGGTCTCCAACCGGGGTAAGGCTTATCGCATAATAAGTCAGTGTCAATGAAATAGATTTGATCTACGAAAACATTGAAAAAACAGGCTCATAGTCAAAGATGAAAAAACATACTGGAACACAGTTCCATTTCTAGTTCTAGTAGTTGTTCTACATTTCAAGCACTGCTGGAAAACAAATCAACTCTTTTAACTCACATCAGATCTACTTAACAAAACCACAGACAAAGCCTTGACACGTGCCATATACTTAAAAAAAGAACTCAGTAAATTCACAAAGAGTCGAGCGCCAAATTATAGAGTTGCGAGTAAAGCCAAGTTGCGGCGGTCGCCGTAGTAGATATAAAACTTGTCCAACATTAACCCTCGGAAGTTCTTCACTATTTAGCATATAGAATGACCCGACGGTGTTATTTTTCCACCACAAAACTTTAAAATGCAAATTGCGACGTATGCACGTCGGCTTCTTTAACGTGTACTCTCTAATTTTATACTCTCTTGTGGCAGTTTTACGAGATCGAAACATGTGACAGGGACTTAATTGTTTTTAATAGCTATGGTTGTGATAGTATTAGGTATTTTACATCTGTATACATACATAAACTGCTACAGTCAGATGCACATTAGTGGCAATAATAGTAAACATTTCACCTTGAAAACATAGGTGGAGTGAGCTTGAAGTGAACTGTCATTCCACCATGATTGGATAGTTTAACATCTCACTTCACGTTCACTCTACGGTCTACCTAAGTTTTCATGGTAAGATTTTGACTGAATAGCGCTAAACTGGTATTGGCAGCGTAATCTTAACAGTAACAGTAAGGATAATTTTCGTATCAATGAACTGCGTTTGTACATGATTCCTTGTATTCCATTAAAATAGAAAAACCTTTTCTCATTCAAAGTAATTACTAAATACTTCTTTCATTTATCAGCGGATGCAACTTTTAACAGTCTTTGATCTCTACAACTATTAGTGCCATTCACCGTAGTACCGTTCTCCTGTTGATTCGTTCTCATTCGCTACAATTTCCGAGAACATTTGAATTTCATATTTTACTATCTCTATATCGCTATTGTGAATGTTTTAGAAATGCGTCGGTACTTTAGCAGTAACGCTATAGAAACAAAGTCTTATCAAGATAGATACACTCGCAATACAATGTTGTTCTCATTTATATTTAGTTTTCACTGCACAACTAGTACCGGAAGGCTCTTCCTTTTCAATTAACCCTTCGTCAATCAGTAAGTCAAAGTTACCCAAAGCTTCATTTGCATACAAGCAAGCATTTGGTACACCGTCTGGTGGAAGTACCACTGATAACATGTTATCTATTAATTTGTACTACAATATCCTATCCTTCACCGTAGTCGATGTTAACGAAGGAGACGCGTTCACTTCCACTAACCACGGCTTTAGTTGATTGTCAATTATTATGTCATAAACGTAACACTCAAAACAATGTCTGTCGTTTGCGATCACAGATGAAACTGCATCGCTGCAAACAGCTTCTCAGTAACCGCCCGACCTTTTGTACCTTCTAGATACAAGCGCAGATTCTGCACCGTCTTCTTCTTTATTATAATCACCTCCATGCTTCTGTACACTAACGTTAGTTAGATGTACGTACATCTTATCCAACACCGTAACACTTGTGTCGTACTTCACCGTGCAAAACCTACAAAAGCCGAGCTGGAACAGATAAGCTTTCAGAGGTCAGAAAGAAGTAACCAACACGTAAAGTATCAGGTCAAACTTTTTTCCCCCTATTAGTATGGGATTGTCTATGTAACGCGAAATAACGTAACTTTCTTTAGTCAATTGCGGGTGAAAAGGCGTTTTTGCTTCCCGCGACCATTTCTTCAGTTAAGATTACTTGTTTATGAGGAAAATGCCGGTTCCCTGAGATTTTCCGCACGGTTTCATGATCCAGGTGCTTTGCAGTGATTTACGGTACACCCCGACAAACATGTTGTAGTCGGCGGATAACACAAACGAAACAGGTACAAAGTCTAGATGAACGTAGCGACTTACCACTTGACCTCCGTGTAATGCGACCTCGGCTTTCTCCGCCAAAGGATTGCCTTCCCTTTCGAGATCCTTTCTAAAGCGCTTTATATTTTTCACGAGCAAGTCTTTACGCGACAGTTCGTAGTGGTTTGGAAAGTGATTTATTATTTGGTTGTCATTCATCCGGTATCCGCTCTCGACGCTGAATAAGTTCCGGCACGTCTGCATAGAGGCCCAGTAGAAGTTCCATTCATCTTCGGGCTCAACTTGTTTCCATATCCGCCTCTCAAAGTTGCTCATCAAAACTGACTTTTCTAAGTCTGTGCAAAAGTTAACTCGGCATCTTTCGACAGCCGGCGCGTTGACGCGTCCGTAGAGGCTGTTAGACATTCTCTTAGCGTCTTGATTCATGGCTGAATGCTTTCGTGTTTATTTTGAGTGCTTGTCGTACATATTTACCAAATATTTGGTGCACATCTACCGCATCTACGGTTGTATTGGCTGTCATCCAATACGGCTGGTTTCTCTATGACTACGTGTAAAAATTGCCGCTACGTATTGATTTTTAACGAGTTTTTCGATGTCGGCGCACCGGCTTACGTGCAACTACCACTGATAGCATATTATCCGCTAAGTTAAGGAATGTTAACCGCTAAGTTTTATCTAAATAAAGTAGTTTTTTGGACATAAACCATACCTACTTAAATATAACTATATGAAATCACGCGACATAAAATAAATAGGTGTTATGGTAAAGCCGAGCTAATAATCCAGTGAACTGGAACACTCCGGATTCACACTGTGCTTGGCGCTCGTTAAAGACGTCGTGTAAGCACTTTCCCTGTTAATATTGTTTTGACGTTTTACGACAGCCGTCGCCATATTGAGCCAGGAAACAAGCGATGTTAGAAATAATATTTATTTAATAACTGAATATTTTTTACGGGTAGTCAGTAGCCAGTAAATCTGACAAACTGGGTTGTGGAGGTCTGATAGGCAGTCGTTCCATTAAAATAACTGGTACTCGGTTGCATCTGGTTTCACCTAAGAAGCCGACATCAATATAGTTAGGCAAGGCTAGACAAATTAATTGAACTGAATATTTTTAATAATACAGATTGAGTGTGAAACTCTTATGTATCTATACCAAAACTGTATATTTAATCCAAACTCTATTTTCTAAAAATATAAGGATAAGGCACTAGAATTCATATTTTGTCAAACACAGTACCTTTAAAAATTACAGTTAAATATTTTTTTTCCTTGTGTACCTACAATTTAATAGAATCCAATCTGCGATCTAAGGAACACCGAAGTTTTACTTCCGACTAGCTCCTTCAATCCGTAAATCACCTAAAATTAAAGTACTCCCGCCTGTCACCCCACAACAACAATACAAAACCCTGCGATAGATAATAGTCGTCGCAATTTTCCTGGCCACAAACTCGGGTCGGTAATAAAACACTCATTTCGAACTCGCACATACAGCATGATTTAATAAATGTTTATTCCTCTTCTGTACGGTTTTCCCTTTTCCCTCTTGGATTTCCGAGGATACTTGTTATGTAAACTAATACTAAAGGAATTGTTCTAATATTAACAGCAGTATTGATGTTAAGTTAAATATAATGAGTATTGCATTATTGGTTTAGGAATCAATAGATGGAATGTGGTAAATTTAAACTTCCTTCCTATTTCGTAGCTTCTGTCAGCGGCTTCGCCCGCGTGAAAGTCGAAAATTATCCCGAGGTAACATATGCCCGGGATAAAAAGTATCATATATGCTATTCCTGACTATAATCTATCTCTGTGCCAAATTTCATCCAGATTCGACCATATATTTGAGCCTGCAGAAGTAACGCAGTTTAATAAAATAATTAAGAAATTAACCACTACCCACTCCAGCCAGTTAACAATATTAGGTTAAACTGCATCGTTGGTCTAGTGGTCGCAAGTGCTACTGTTGAGCAAGATATCCTGGGTTCGATACCTGGGTGAGATAAAGCAGTAATGTGTTTTTCTATCTGGAATTACTCAGTAGCAGCCAGGAGTTTGTATTTGTGGCCACCTGATTTGTTGTGGCAATAGGTTCGCCCCTTTTTCATGAGACTTAATCATAACACTTCACACTTCAGCTTAATCCTTCTGATAATACTGGTGTGCTGTTATGTATTTTATGTTCGTCATCATTCTATCTATCTAGAAAAAGTTTTAACATTCGTATTTTTACGAGTCACTAACTTGAACTTTTTAACTGAGTTAAAAAGTTTACAAAGATAACTGAATACTCGTTTCTTTTGCCGATTGTACTATGTAGGTAGGTAGAAGTACAGCCGAAATGGCTATGGACAGGCACATAACTTACAACTACGTACTTGGAGACTATGTACTGTTCTGGGTATCTTGTGAATGTGAGTTTATATATTTGTATACGCACCCACGATACAGGAAGAAATTCGTAGTGTAGGGCTATTATAGTGTTAATAAATTGACAATGTAATGGAATGATGACATATTTTCCCTGTATACCGATTGGCTAGTTCGACTTTACATAAAGGTAAGTTAATCTGTTATTAATGTTTAGGTATGGCATAGCTATACTTAAGTACCTATATTAGTAGATAGTTATCATTGTCGGGCAGAACTATATTTTATCCGTAAGTGACTTTTATGTTCATTCAATACACTAGAAGTAACTAAATAAAGCACAATCTAACAAAATAATTAATATTTATTGTTCTTGTTTTTTTGACGGTAGCCCGTAACATAAACAATTACCTCGGATACGTGTTCATTTTGTGCTTTTTACAACTTCACGGTGACACAAATGAATTGCATTATTTCATATATTATTAAGGTACGCCGAAAGAATTAATTTTAATTAAGTTTGGTATTATTCGATCAATTACATTTAATACAAGAAACTAACCCAATAACACATACCTACTAGAAATTATGTTAATATTATTCGAATGCAAGGAATAAAAGGCTTTTTTATTTTATTATTCGACCAATAAACAAGTTATCGCTGTTTAATTTTAGCATTTTTTTGGTTTGTGGAATTAAATTAATATAAAATATTAAATTAATTAATATAATATATATAAAAAACTGCAGTTAAGTAATACATTAATAAGCTCTTAGGCACTAAAACTGTAAAAAAGTACCAAGGCAACAGCAAGTATACGGCAGTAGCGTCGAGTGCCGTAGGCGGCCTAGGATAAGAGCTCTCCCATACAAATTAATGAATGTGGACGAAACAAAAGAGGCGTGCGCTCGGTATATAGGGCTCCATTCTCTTAGACTAAAATAGATACAGCTAGACGTATGTACAGAAACGAGCGTAGGTTGCAGGGAAAATTCATGCCACGATAGAAAATATAAGATTTTCTTTAGGAAAACTTTAGTGAGTAGGGGCAGCAACGGCACCACTTATGAACTAATACGACTTTAAGTCACACAAATCCTGGATCGCGCAAGCAAAGTTTTCGGCGCGATTTAAACACATACAATACTCCGACAATAATTGTTGGGCAGTTGCCCGGACCAGACACAACACCCGTCTGGTCGGCGGACCCTCCCTTTTCGATGCAGGTTTGTGGGATCTTACACCCTGATATCCCAAAAGATAACTGATTTCGAAGGCTTTGAAAATTTGTTTCTTGTTACTTAAAATACAGTCAAATTTGACTGTATTTTAAGTTCCATTCACAACTGTGAATGGATCGAATGGTGATGATTGATTTTGTCTTATTTGCTGAAAAGTTAATACCTTTCCATAAGCTGACTTAAAATACAAGATATTGATTCCCGGGCCGCCGAGATAGGAAACATATCTAAATTCTTTCGGACTACAAGTAGTCTGTAAGATACTCCTGCGATATTGAAACAGATTTATTCTATTGAAAGAATTATTGGAATTGGATAAACTACTTACAGAGATTACTTAACTGCTACAAACAAGCAAACAAACAATTTTACTTCATTGTACGAGTAATACTAACGTTGGAAAACAATAATTAACGAAAAAAATAACGTTCATTCAACGTTAATACTAACGTTGAATTGAAAAACGTTCGACTTAGTTCGGATTAGTATTTTTCCAATGAATAACGTAACGCATTACCGTCACGTTTTGTTTTACACATCTATGTTCTGATGCCGGCAATTAGCTAACAAACAGATTACAAGCAAGCACGTACGTTCGTAGCATTTACAAAATGCTGAAATTCCCTGAAATATTTAGAGTAACATTTTGGGGTTCACAACAAAAGTACCTATTACAGGCAGTTTCCTGACCCCACTCGTGGAATATAGACCATAGAAATAGCATGTGACCCGGTCGTCAGGTTAATAAATATTCCACCACCCGCTCGGTTCCTTTCGCCACGTTTCGTGAAACTTCGGTAATGCTCGGCCTTCATCGGCTGGTTCATCTTGGAGGAAATCATATTTTGCACAGATAAACCGCTTAACGTTCTATTTTTAAAACGGGATGCTTGGACGCGTTGCAGGTTTTATATTAGTTTTTAAAATGCACTCTGTAATAGCTTGGGCTGGCGTAATTTAATTTTGAAGGCTTGATGGAATATTCACTCTGGTATAAATAAGTAAGTAAGTATTTTATATATATATACCATCTATAGGCCATCCTCATTGGTAGTTCGTACTATTTGAGAAGTGTGAACACTGGCCAACTTATGCCACTGATGTACGAGAACTCCGTCATTTCTCTTTCACCTCATGTAAAAGATTTAGGTCTGTACATTGACGACAGTTTTAGTTGGAATAAACACGTGGCTCAGGTGAGCCAGAAAGTCGCGTTCTCGCTGCGGTCTCTCTATAGATTCAAGCATTTCCTCCCATCCAGCACCAAAATCACTTTGGTCCAGTCACTTGTGCTTCCCATTATCGACTATGCTGATGTTTGTTATCCTGATCTATCCCAAGAACTTCTTAATAAATTGGATCGACTTCTCAACAATTGTATTCGCTTTGTTTTTGGCCTTCGTAAATACGATCACATTTCTTCCTACCGTTCTCAGCTTAAATGGCTGCCTATCCGCCTCAGGAGGTCCCTCAGATCTCTCTGCTTACTCTTCACTATTATGAACGATCCTTGTGCTCCCGATTATCTAAAAACTTATTTCAAAGTGTTGGGCAGTTCTCACAGTCGTAACCTTCGAGCTTTCAAAAATCTGCTCCTCCAAATTCCGTCACACCGTACCGGTTTTATGTCAAATTCATACGCTGTCTCAACAATAAAGCTCTGGAACGCGCTACCCTTTGGAATTAAAAAGGCTGAAAGCAAATTCACTTTTAAAAGAAAAGTTCGTGACCACTATTTGAGTCAAACTAAATAGCTCACAGAAGTCTAGTCATAATAATTATTAATAGGTTTCTCATTTTTTTTTTTTGTATCTATTAGTATATGTTATTTGTATATGTGTATTATAATATATATGTAAGTATATATATTTTCGTATGCAGGTTGTTATTTTTAAGTTTTATTTTGTACCCATTCACAATGTTGTCCTTTTAACCCAAAGGTTGACTGGTAGAGAATGCCTTGTGGCATTAAGTCCGCCTATGTACCACTATTGTACATGAAGTTTAAATAAATAAATAAATAAATATATAAGTCCCTACCATTGTTTTTTCCTTGGAGATATGCTCATGCATACTGCGTTACCACGGGAAGATAGCGCAGTTATGTGGGACTCAAAACCACTAAAACTCCACGGTGTCCTCCTGTGCCGCTTATGGCGGGAACACGGGCACGCGGTAGTACTCACCGGGTTTTAATTGTTATAGATTGGATGTCATCGCTTATCAAAGAATAATTATCGGAATAAATGACAGCCTTTACAAATTAGTTATTTTTTAAAATTAATGGAATCTAATTATCAGATGCATTTATAAATTAATGGCTCCCATCCCTCTAGATTATTATTGGATATATAATTTCAATTCAATGCATCATGTTTGATGAATTGATCGGCGTTACTTTATTCTTACTTTATTCATCCTTATTCATTTGTTTTAAAAATATTTTTAAAACAAAGAAGTTTAGAAGAAGAAGTTTTGAAGTTTCTGGTTTTTTATACATAATCATCCGTAAGAAAATATAAATCTAAATTCGTATACTGCACATACAAACATAAATCTATACTTTTCCAGAATGTTTCCATAAAGAAAGTTGGTACATATTCCATTTTATATGAAGAAAACCATAAAACTGGTGATAAATTCCTATGGTTGCATATAAATCCACATGCTCTGTCGGGCACACCCGGAGTTCCTGGGCAGTTCTGGGCAAATATAATTATGTGGGACACTCCGGATGGTCGGAACATACAACAAATGCGCAGTTTGCCCAAATATTTGTAACAAACAAAACATGACGGAGTAATGTTATTATTTTTAATAATGAGCCCGTTTCTACGACTACATGTGTAAATGAGTGTTTATTCGTTTGTGGACGTGTTCGTGAAAATGCGGTATTGTGAAATGCAATGTAGTTGTCAAAGTTAATTAGTGTACTCATAACTGTTACAAGTTACAAGGACATAATTTGAGAATTGTAAGAACAGGAGGGTGACCGTTAGAGCAAGATTATTTTGAGTGTGCGTAAGGGACAGATTTATTTGACTTGTATACATCTCTCCTTTTTTTACAGTCGAACTATGATAATTTTTTCAGAACACAATTAAATTATTAATTAACACTAGCTAGCAATTACTAGCGATGCCCGCGGCTTCACTTCCACAACTTATGCCACATGAACCTAAGCGATATTACACTAAGCGATAGTCTGGCTTTCAATCAATGAAACAATTTTGTTATCGGATCAAGATTATGAAAACCTTTTATAAACGGATGAACAAACAATCCTACTTATTCATTTGTATTTATTAGTTTATCCTCGCACTGGAACACTTTGCAGCAATTACACCAATGGAGCTCAATCTTATAACAAACTGTTTATAAGTCCAGCAGCCTACTTGCGTAAGTGAGTTTGGCTGGACAAAGGCTATGACGCTATGAAAGAGTTCAACAAATATACTTTAAATTTGATTGGTATTGCCAATGTTATGATTTTATTATTAGGTATTCCAATTCCCGAAATGTGCAAATCCCGAAATACCCAATTCCCGAAATGTCCGATTCCCAAAATGTCCAATTCCCGAATATTCTTATAGTCGTCAAGTGTTGACTGTTCATTTTCATAAACTAAACAACCCGCCTTTTATACTAATGAAAAAGTCTTAGTTAATATATTTTTATTTTCAACGACTCCTCGTTTTTCTTTGACTAGCCAACAAGAGAAAATTAATAAAGGAAGACATACAAAGCAACGTAAATCAGCAGAGCCGGTCTATTGCACGGAATATTGCACAACTTTTAAAACTTGTTGTGGAATCGGAAGTGCCTTACTATAAGTATGTGCCCGACCCAGTTCTCGAAAATGGCAATGTCACATTTTTATGTGCACTTCAGTATTTCTCGCATAACTGGCGGATTGCGAAAATGGCATCCGTTGTACCCGAAAACCGAATTGGTTCTGCGATATTTTACTCTCTTCTCTCAGCCGCCTTTCAATAACTTTCACCCAAGTTTTCATACTATGTGACATTAGCTTCATTCCTCTATAGTTGTTGCACTCCAGCACATCGCCCTTGTTTTTAAAGATGGGCACCAGAGAATTATTGCACCATTCATCAGGTATGGCCTCTTCCCGCAGCAACTTATTGAAGAATAAAGCTAACCACGTCCATCCATCTACGCGCAATAACTTCAACTGGTATTCCGTCCGGACGACCTGCCTTACCATTATTTTTTCCATTTACTGCTATACTTAATTCATCCATACTAACCATTCTCACTAACCCCTCATTCACAGGTTTGCTTTCTAACTCACCACTCCAGTCATTTTCCTCATTCATCAGTTTTTCAAAGTAGTCCTTCCACCTATCCTTAATTTTTGCATCATCAGAAAGAATCATTCCAACTTCATCTTTATACATCATATCTGACAAACATCTTTCGCCTTTTTCTCCCTAGCTCTAGCAAGCCGGTACAGGTCTTTTTGGCCCGCCCGACTATCCAGCGTGTCGTATATTTTATCGAGAGCTTTTACTCTCGCTATTGCCACGGTTTTCTTGGCTTTTATCTTCACAGCATATATTCCCTCTTTCTTTCAGTTTTCAAACTAGCGTTTTCCTGGTCTACACCTTGTCTATAAGTAGGCCAGCATATTATCTATGTACTTCAATGGGTACAAAGACAACCAGCAATATTTTATATTTAGATATACTCATTCACACAAAGCAATATATGAATCATCAATCAAGAATCATCCAAACGTCAGGTGTTTTTAACTTTTAGAGCAAGAAAAAACAATACACAAAAATAAAACGATCATAAGTTACATTTAACTCCAAATCCGAATTGCACTCAGCAATAAAATCTTCACGGGCGAAACGTTTCATCTAAAAGCTGGTAAGGAAACATACTCGCGATACGATGACCTGCCAGAGTGTCAGCCTACCACCGATCGTTCATTGTAGGTGGGCGAGCGATCCGTCAATGCCATCGCGCGCTGATTTTATTTACCGAGAAAAGTACCGTGATTTGTACTATATGTATGAATGGAACGTTTCCCCCGAAATTGGATTTAAACGAAGATCGAAGGAAGAGTTCCGTTGTTTGTGAAGATTTGAGATAATAATAGAATGCTCGGCATTTCGATTTCAGCTCATTTCTGTAATATCTTTTGCTTTCTCCTTTTGGAGACGTGTGTTCTGTTTAAATATAAGGTGTATGTTATATCTTTGAATCAGATAGAGATTGGTATTAATTTTGAATCTTGTAGAGAGTTTTTCCAATAGCCACAGCAGGCACAGATACTGTTTGAATAAATTAATCCTTTCCAAGTCTATTAAAAATAAAATAAGATACAAGATTAAAACGGACTGCATTTTTCATTCAGAGTCGGAACGAAGTTAATCTCCACTGAAAAACCTTCTTAATTCCTTTTTTTTAAACTCACCGTCTTCCAAGACCAAACCTTGTGTTATCTATGCGGGCACTAAGTTAAACTATCACGATTTCGAACTATTAAACACTCCGAAATACTTCTCACAACGTTAACATGTACGTGTAATATTATTCTCCAACACATATTAGGTGTTTACACGCATTTATGTCAATTATTCACACCACATTAACTTGAATGTTGGCAACAATAAGTTCGCGGTAAAAAATTCAATGCGTTGCGCCATGATATTTTTTGTGGCATCATCTTTCGCTTCATAAATTTTGAGACATTATCAAAGTGCTGCGAAGGTGTCAAGGGACTTCGTTTGCCAGTCACTTTCGGATTAAACCAAGGTTACTTTTTAAGGCACGTTCGGCATTTTTAGGTACTTTTTTAGTATTTTTTCGCGTTACTCATCGTATGTTTCTTCTTATTCCTTTTAGCACCGACATTTGTTTTAAATCCATTTAATTTATCGACTGTTCTTGAAGAATAATAATGGAAAACAATACAATTAAAGAAAAGTTCGGCTTAACTCTTATGAAGAGCCTGGCAAACTTTCAGCCTAAACTGTGTGTGTGTAAGTGAATTCGGCAAAGAACACGTATAGGTGACGACACCTATAAAATAACGTTTTTCGTCTTGCGTAATACAGTCATAAGGGGATAGTTCATGAAAAGTATATGTGAATTCCTAGAACCAAAAATTCGAAGACATGTGACATCCACCAACCCGCACTGGGCCCGCGTGGTGGATAACGGCCCATTCCCTCTCACAGAGAGGAGGCCTGTGTCCCAGCAGTGGGAACATTAATA
Organism: Anorthoa munda; assembly: GCA_945859665.1. Taxonomy (NCBI): domain Eukaryota; kingdom Metazoa; phylum Arthropoda; class Insecta; order Lepidoptera; family Noctuidae; genus Anorthoa; species Anorthoa munda. The sequence goes on along the minus strand of OX243913.1, from coordinate 6,354,232 downwards.
GGCTGATGATGTGTGATGTGTGATATGTGAATTCAACGCATAGGGTGGAGGACGTACTTTTTCTAAATAATGCAATACCGAAAACATTTTTAGGAAATGTGTCATACCCTTTCATGGAATTGTTCCCTTTGCCCTACCGAACTCACTTACGCAATAAGGCTGCTGAGCTATAAATCCTTAAAATTAAGTGAGCACGACAGTTACTGGCTAGTAAACTTATTAGTTAGTTGCTAATACCTAGGTACACCTGAACAGTATCTAATGTTTCATGCTTCCCCACCTTTTACTACAATCTATCGCAATAAGGATCAATCTTACTTAATATTATAAATGGGAAATTTGCATGGATGGGTGTATGTTTGTTACACAATCACACTACAATGGCTAAAACGTAAGTACTGGATAAAATTTGACACGGATATAAATTATAGTTTGGAATAGCACATAGGCTACTTTTTATCCCGGAAAAATGTATATTCTGTTCCTGTGGGACAATTTCCGACTTTCACGCGGGCGAAGCCGCTGGCAGATACTAGTATTCCATAAATCACAATGAAACTGCCAATCGCCTTGCCAATTCCCATTTCCCTAACAGCGCAAAAATAGTTTACCCGCAGATTTCCCTAAAAGTTAACAATTTATTTTCCCCGACCCGCCCATTTTCCTTCCGCCTTTCACAGCTATACAAACCCGTGCATCGCCATTATACATAATAAATAATAACGTCATCTAATCGGGCCTTTCCAAATAATTTGCTGGATCGAATTAGGAAAGAGGAAAAAGTTCCATTGAATTATGACACCTGTTCGGGCGAGCTGGAATCAAAGGGCGATGTGATAAAGACGGAGCTTTTCAATAAAGGGGAATCGTCCCTTTTCTTACGCATTTATATCTAAATGTTTTTCTGTTCCGGAGCTTGGGCATTATCTCCCTCCTAATATATAGTACCTGTTTGTTTTTACAGGTACCACCATTTGTTATGTCATCCCACGAAATTATCGTTTGCTCTGCGAAACGAATATTATTTTCTGAATAAGTTATCCTTGTTTTGGTTCTGCTATGAAATGTTTTTGCTAGCACCAATATTTATAGATAGTTTTGCTAATATCTGCGGATTTGTTTGCAAACTTCAATCCCCCGTTGACTCACCAGGGGTTTGGTATTTTTTGTATTTCGTCTCTGCCAGTACCTACTAACATTTATAGGATTTCTTACCCGAAGAATCCAAACGGAGCCCTGTTGCTGTCACTAACGTGTCTGTATTTCTGTCTGTCCGTCTGTCGGTCCGTCGTCTGTCATACAGGTTTAATAGCCAAACGGTTGGAGCTACAAACTTCAAATTTTCACAGTATAGCATCTTGTTGACACAAAACCAAAAAAAAAAACAGTAAATCTTTTTAAATGTTTTTAAAAAGAGTGGGAAACAAAGGTATGAGGAGCCACCAAAGTCAAATATTTTTACAAAATTTTGTTCCGGAATTTGATGAAATTTTACACTAACTTACCTTATAGGTCAGAATAACACAAAGGCTCTATTTTATAAAAATATTGGGGAAGTACAAATTTCATGCGATCAGACCCGCGGGCAATACCTAGTCTTTTACTCATTTTGAATGTGCCTTGTCAGGCATATTATTCTGGTTTCCTGAGTCCCTGCTACAATAAATAAATCCTTCAATACTACGAAATACGAACATTTATTGTTGTTCAAATACCTACTTAAAATTGGATTCAAGACAGTATCGGTTCTCCATTGTATTCGGTTTCACAATCGGTCCGCGTCGTCAGTCCAACAATCTGAAAGGAGATAGTTCTTCAAACTTTCCCCATTTAATTTAATCTTCGTCAGCTGTGAGTGACTATTTGCTATTACTTTGCAGCTTAAAGTTGGCGTTTCCGAAAGAGCTAGTAGTGAAAATTCGAACCGCACAATTTCGGAAGTTAATCTTGTATTTTAAAAGGTCAGAAAACGTTCAAAGTTTTAAGGAACTGGGGCAAATTTATAAAGGTTCAGTCAAATTCATAAACAGCTCATAAAATGCAAAAGAAAACTGGACTGCTGCACAAACGTTCAATATTTATATACCTACATACATAAACTCATGGCTTTTTCCCATGGGGATAGGCCAAAACTACAGAACGCCATCTGATATGATTCTTACATAACTACTCATTTTGAAAACACTCTAAATTAAGAGTTTTTCGCATTGACTATTAATATATTTTATTTGTGTTAAACTTTTGAAATAAGTTTATAAAAAAACCGTCTTCAAAAAGTAGACTATTTCGTCGTCTCATGGAATGGCACCGAATCTTCCGGAAATGGCCAATTATTAGTCTAAAGCTCGAATACCCATATAGAACATACAACGACCCAGTTCAGTATTAAAGGCGAACCATATCCTCTTCAAAACACCGTAAAACGTTCTCGGACCGTCGCTACAATTTATGCGTCATCCTGAATTTTGTATGGGAACGTTCGATAAAGGATGACATTTTGGAAAACATAAATTTCGTTTTGGTTTTCCACATTTTACCCTCTCAAGTGAACCAAGCGACCAGTTTTAACAGTGTGGGAAGTTATGTGTAATGCGAAATATGAAAAATGGACGGCGGATTATTAGCGGTTTACATGATATGGTCGAGTGTTTTGTTCTTTCGTTTATTTCTTTATCGAACAAATGTTGGATATCTGTATCTAATTTGAACTGAACATGACACAATAATAATATCCGTATGAATTTACCTAAAAAAACAAACTTTATGATTACTGCTTTGCATTAGCTGAGCAACAGAAACAAAAGAAAAAGATTGAATATCGTACTTCTTTTCAATTAAATATACTGTCACGCAACGTCTGGAAAAAATCACTACACCCAGCCACACACACACACACACACATCATCATCAGCCTTTTAATTTTCCCACTGCTGGGACACAGGCCTCCTCTCAGAGGGAATGGGCCGTAATCCACCACGCGGGCCCAGTGCGGGTTGGTGGATGTCACATGTCTTCGAATTTTTGGTTCTGGGACATGCCGGTTTCCTCACGATGTTTTCTTTCACCGTTTTTGAGAGCAGTGGTGATGAAATAATTTACACAAAGTAAAGCGCCTGCCTGGGCTCGAACCCACGACCTACAACTTGTAAGTCGCGGCCGATACCACTGGGTCACCACTGCTCTCAGCCACCTCGGCTCAGCTCAGCTCACCCAGCCACAGCAGAGCAGAAATATAACCTTCAGGAAGTACCGTAGTATGATGTTGTAATCTTTTTATTTCACAGTTATAAGGTAATTTTCGCTAAGCCTCACAAATAACAACCAGCGGATAAGGCTATTTAACATTTAGTTAATCTTCAGGCTTACTTCATTCCGTGCCTTCAAAAGCGAAATAAAACAAATTAAACTCAGCCATTCCGCTTCATATAATTACGTTTAGACCCTTTAAGCTTACTCTAATACCAGCAGAAGCCGGTAAAGGGAATTTGAAAATAACTCCAGGCATCAGCTGACATAAAACTTCCTGATTTTATGTTGCCCTGGTATCATTAAGTTACTAAATTGTTCAGAAAAGAGAGGAATTCGAAACGGGTTTAGATTTTCCTGTTTTCATTGGAGCTTTAAGTAAGATGGTTGCTTATCATATCAAAACCTCTTTAAGGTAGAGACGTATAAATTGAACACTCAAGGTTAACGGTTAGGTTAACACCTACCTGTTCTTAAGTCTGTGTAATCCTGAAATCCAGATACGAGCGTAGGTAGGAAATCAACTGCAGGGTACCATCCACACTTGGTTGATGCTTCTCCTCCACATTAATTGTGAGCATTGTGTGGCAATCTGTGTTCCCTACCACTTGTTACCTGACACGTTCGTTGTCTCGTAGACCCCATAGCTTATTATCAGGCGAAATCGAGGTGACAATGGACCGTCATGAAAAAATAATAAGTATATATTATAAAATCGTATTCCATAGATACTGTTGACCATCTCTTTGCTAAACTATAACAATTGCTAAACTATATCCCCCGTGATATTAACTCATAACTGAGCACACAAAGAAGTCATCCGTACAAAACTATGTCTCATCTAGTTTCCTGCCCTGTGTACCCCGAAACCTGCAGTCTGTAGTATTATATTAACTGTGCTGCTGTCGAAAGACATTTGCGCTGCCATTGATTAACTGCTCCGTCAACACGAAAAAGATTAGTCGATACCTAAAAGTCTTAGGAGAACATAATATGTTAAAAACACCTAGGTCCGGTGGCTACCACAAACTAGTAAGTAGTTTGTGGCAGCGAAATGCCTGTCTCTAGTTTTATGAACGAAATCATCACTGAGACTCTAACTCTGCATGTGTTATTCTATAAAAACGAAAGCTTCGAGAAAGCAATTGAAAAAAATATATGGGAATATCAAGTGCTATCAAAATATCACGTGATCACTCCCTAACGTTAACGTAACGGCCATCGCCAACGCTGATAGGAAGACATATCTGGATACAGTATAAAAATGGTTTCACAAGGAAAGACAATTAATAAACCATTTCATGCCTTCAAGGCCCGTAGGCCACGCACCTCTATTTTTTTGCGATGGCAACCTCGAGCCATCAGTCAACGTCCACAATTTATCTATCTAGAAGTTTCCACGTTCAAGTGACGCCACCCACGAGTTATCTACTTAAACGTAAGCCACTTTTTATTCAGGAATGTTGATCGATCTGTTCTTCAGTGATTGGTTAGTTTTAATGGGAATTGACTCAATAATCACACCTTGAAAGGCGTGAAATAATAATAGTGATGATTGCTTCAATAATGTGATGATAGTGATGATTGTTTATTTAAAACCAAAATATTACAACCTAACGCCACCATTAGGAATTAATTTAATTGAGTCTCATCATTTTCAGGATGTAGTAGGTGCTACCTACCATTAATTATGGGACAACAATCTAGAAAATATTTTTGACCAAAATTAAACTAAAAATATTATTCATTTGTTTTAATAATAGGCGTCATAAATTCTCGGTAATAATTCCAATCGGTAAAACAGCCTAACAAACCATAAATTTAGTCGCGTTTGTGTTTGTTTTTTTATTAGAACTGCGCAATATGAATATTATTTGTATGAATAAAGCTAAATAATTTAAAGCCATTGTAATTTGTATAGTGTATAAACATTGAAAACTGTGAACGTCCAATAAAACTTTAAAAAACTTTATATTGAGTTCAAAGGTTGTCACGAACATAACTCTAAATATTGTTCAGAGTAAAAAGCTTAGAACCTAATATTGTAATAGACAATGGTATAAAATATTCATAGAGAATTTATTACTTCAATCTGCATGCCTTGTTTTTCTGAACAATAATATTGTGCTCTTCAAATAAATAATGTATGTATTTTGTTAATAAATAGGCAAATATTTTCTACTGCCAAGTACAGTGTTTGCCTAACTTATTTCAAATTAATTTACATAATATAGAGTGAAATTTTTGCCATTTCTATGAAAACGACTCTATATCTACAGTAAATACATCATGTAACAAGCCTTTGCAATAACAAGTCTCAATTGACATATTGTTATTCACAGTACGATCCAAACGATCACCCGGTCATAATATATCATCGCATTCCTCGCTGAGCAATAAACTAAATGATAATAAACCCGCTTGTCGCCGTCGCAATAAATTTCACTATTTGCTGGGAACAAAACACTGTATTGCATGAAATATTACCCAATATGGGGACACATAGACAGCACTGAACACAGCGACTCGTAAAGCCGAGTTACTAGGACACAGGCATCTCCCTTTCCATTTTTGAAGCTCAATTTTTCGAAATCATAATCTGCAATCTCAAAAAATATAGCCTTGCCTTTTCTAGCAAATTGTCAATTCTAAATATTCTTACTTGAAACAAGCTGCAAGAAATTAAAACATCACTGAGCCACTGAGTGTACAAGTTTGTCTTGTCTGACCCGAAACTAATTTAATGGCTCTAGAAATAAAAGTAAGTTGAATAAGATAAATCGATGGAGAACTTACACGATCGTAGTTGCAATTTTACTCCTTTAAACACATCAATATTGTTAGGTCACCCATGTGGCCGAGATAAAATGGCGAAACGTTCTTTCAAAGTTTCCAGAGATTCAGAATTAAAATTGTGAATTGTGGTGTTTCACAAAACCACGAAGTAAAGACATGGGAAATCCTTTCCCCAATAACTTGAAATCTATGGGTTAATCCACAGCGACAGCATGGGACGTATCCTTTATAAAGATAAGAGTCGAGGACAGCCCGGACCACAACGATTACACCCGAAACAAGATATCCTATATCTATAAGATCCCGTAACCTAGCGTTTTTAGTTTGTCTGTCTGTCTGTCTGTCTGTCTGTCTGTCTGTCTGTCTGTCTGTCTGTCTGTCTGTCTGTCTGTCTGTCTGTCTGTCTGTCTGTCTGTCTGTCTGTCTGTCTGTCTGTCTGTCTGTCTGTCTGTCTGTCTGTCTGTCTGTCTGTCTGTCTGTCTGTCTGTCTGTCTGTCTGTCTGTCTGTCTGTCTGTCTGTCTGTCTGTCTGTCTGTCTGTCTGTCTGTCTGTCTGTCTGTCTGTCTGTCTGTCTGTCTGTCTGTCTGTCTGTCTGTCTGTCTGTCTGTCTGTCTGTCTGTCTGTCTGTCTGTCTGTCTGTCTGTCTGTCTGTCTGTCTGTCTGTCTGTCTGTCTGTCTGTCTGTCTGTCTGTCTGTCTGTCTGTCTGTCTGTCTGTCTGTCTGTCTGTCTGTCTGTCTGTCTGTCTGTCTGTCTGTCTGTCTGTCTGTCTGTCTGTCTGTCTGTCTGTCTGTCTGTCTGTCTGTCTGTCTGTCTGTCTGTCTGTCTGTCTGTCTGTCTGTCTGTCTGTCTGTCTGTCTGTCTGTCTGTCTGTCTGTCTGTCTGTCTGTCTGTCTGTCTGTCTGTCTGTCTGTCTGTCTGTCTGTCTGTCTGTCTGTCTGTCTGTCTGTCTGTCTGTCTAAAAATATTACAATAAAAAACATTCAATATATCAGCTTGATGCACTAAAGTCGATTGAAAAACGGGCGGGGGCGGGCGGGGGTTGCATTTCGGGGAGTGTGCGATGGAATTGCATGATCTGATTCCGCCAAGCCTGTTTCATCATCAGACTACAAGACTTACGGTGATGCGCCATCGGTACATGGTGGACGTCCCACCCATACGCACAAAACGTTTAGGAAATACTTTAATTATGCGTACAGCTAAGGAGTGGAATGCCCTGCCAGAGTCTGTGTTTCCTGATGGCTACAATCTCGAGGTCATTAAGTCAAGAGTGAATAGGTTACTTCTAGGCAAGCGTGCTACACCTTCGACCACATCATCATTTACCATCAGGTGAGATAGTGGTCAAGCGCAAGCATACAATAAAAAAAAACTGTCTTATCGCATTCTGCGATCTCTTTTAGGCAATCTAGTTATACTACTGTGCATCGTCACATACTGGTCTGGTTATTGTCATGTCGTTTTACGCAGCTTTACAATTCTACCGTATATACACGATGATTCCTGAATATTGCCGAGTGCTTCAACTATTACGGACAAAAGTGAAGTACGCCCTTGGGCCTACATATTATGGCCGTTTCTATTCCCGAAACACTCATATAAAGGCCAGTTTGCTAACAATTAGTATTAATTTATGTATTCCGAGGATACAGGCATTAATTTGGACGTAGGCGATCCATGGGCTAGACGAAATGTCGTGTTTCTAGTTTAAATGTTATAGGTATGATAGTGTACGTCCTGATTATGTTCAAAAATTTAAAAATGATATCTAATAAATTTTGTGGGCTGGATTTGACGTATGGGGATATTGAATGATGTTATAGAAGCAGAAAACTGTATAGGAACATCATACTTAATGATTGTGAGTCTCTTAATATTTAAAATAAACAATTTAAGATAGTGAAGTTTCTTCGCACTCTCACTCAATATTTATATGAACATGACGGCAGGTACATGAAATTTCATAGTTGCCCAAAAATAATGTCAATTGAATAAGTATCAGTTAACAATTCAACCAATTTCGTTAAACTATAATCTAATGCTTTTTATAAACCATTTAGGAGTCACAAACCACACTTCCCTTTCTCCAAATAACGCGAATATCGAAACCAAACTGACATAGAAACACAGAAATACGATAACAGCAATTTAAAAACAGAACGGGAAAATAAAGAACTATTTACACTCACAGACTAAAGTATGAAAGTGGCTAGCGCGCCGCAAAACAAATGCTATCTACTCTAAAACTGGTGTAAGAGCAACCGTACGCAATAGTGTATCCACACCGCAATACTGCTGTTCAATGAAAACGTGGCGCATCTGCCATTTTGGTCAAAATTAGATATCACATCACACTAATCACACTAATATTATAAAGGCGAAAGTCTGTGAGTGTATACACACTCAGACTTTATGTTTGTTACTTCTTCACGCTCAAACGGCTGGATGGATCTGGATGAAATTTGGCACAGGGATAGACTACAGTCTGGAATAGCACATAGGATACTTTTTATCCCGGGAATATGTTCCCTCGGGATAATTTTCGACATTCACGCGGGCGAAGCCGCTAGTAGAAGCTAGTTGAGATATAAATTGAGATATTGAGATATAAATCAAGGCGAGTCTACTAACATTTTTGATATTTTATTTTCACTTTAATTGATTACACAAGTGAAAAGTAGAATTTCAACGAATATTTTTCTTAATTTCAGATCTATTTTATTTCTTCGTTTCGTGTTTCGCTTTGATCGTGTTAACAAATTGGGTGGTGGTAAGGTAGGCAGTCGTTTCATTAAAAATACTGGCATTCAGCTGTATCCGGTTGAGAAAAGACCCTAGTTGGGTAAAGGCTAGGCAGATTGATTTTGTATTTCCGTCAGATGTGACCTGTTTTCTTATGGTGGGCAGAATACTGTACTCAAGTTAGCCGCCAAAAGTTAGGGAGTGTGGGACGCAGCTAATAAACGCTTCCTAGTACAGAATTCTGTTGCAACTTCGGGAACTATAATAAGGGACTGGTATGATACGAGGAAAGCTTCGTAGCGGCTATAGTTCAACGATTATGGCACGGACTGGTGGAGAGGTTGGGTGTTTAAGTCACATTTTTTGCATTGAACAGCCTGTTGGTGTAAATTTGCACGGCTTTTATGCAAGCCATATCTCGTTTTGACACATCTGTGTTGCTACGGCGCCGTAATGCTTGCTACGTTTTCTACGTTTCGCTTCGTATAAGCCATAAGGTAATTTTTTTTTTCTTTTTTTGTTTCATCTATTATTCGTCCTTCAAAATGTGACAAAGTTATTTTGAATATGCGCGACGTACCATTATCGCCCGACTCTCGACGTCTGAAATGTCTCTCTGATTGCCTTCTACCTCCGCCCGTGGACGCTGTGACATTTATGAAGGACAAGTGTCCATTCTAATAGCTTTCGCAAAACCCATCATACGGACCCTTCAAATAAGGCACGGGTTCTCAAAGTGAGACTCGTAATAATATTTTTATTTGTTTGTGTGACAAACTGGCGCTATTTACTTTGTGTATCACAATATTTAATTTGTATACCAATCATTTAGACTTAAAACCATCAATCACGTTTTGCAAGTCTGCTCCACTTCTTCGATCACTTCTGATGTCTATATATGCCTTTAAGAAATGTAGTTGGCCTTTGGCCGTGTAAATAAAAAAAAAAAAAAAAAATATACAAACTGTGACCCTGTCGCAGTTCAAAAAAGTTTCTACAAGTGTCAGACACGAATTGTACACCTAAAGTTTTTTGCGCAGTGGTTGAGCGATTGACTGCTGCGTTGCGTGTCGCGGGTTCGGTTCCCGCACGGTACAAATATTTGTATGACCTACAGATAGTTACTCCAGCTCTGGCTGTTTGTGTATGTGAGTTTATATTTTGAAAACGCACCCACGATACAGAAAGAAATTCCTAGTGTGGGGCAAAGAGTTAATAAAAAAAAAGACTGACATTTGTTGACTTGTTGCCATCACCTGTCAGTCACTCAGGATCAGGGTACTATTTAATATTACTGACTATGTTACATATTTGACAAACAATGACATAATTGTACATTTTGGTTACAGGTCCTGCTTAATAAAGAAGAAAAATACAAAATCGTTTGATTTTGGCCGGTCGGTTTTAGGCCGATGCTGCTCTCAAATGTTATGCAATGGTGACTTTTTACCCGGATGTGTCAGATACTAACGCTACACATTACCGTCTTACACAGGATTACAAGATTGAGGAACCGTAGCCTGAAATTCGAAAGCCAACAAATCAGCGACTATAGAGTAGGGTTATCAGTCGATTCGACGATGGACTACTAAAGGGACGAAAGTAATCGAATAAATTAACATAATGGCTTTTTGGTTGATCGGCGATAAGTAGGACAAGAGTTAGGCCAGAGATTGGCCACACTATTGTGAAATAAATATTTTTTGTAGGTATTACTAAGGGGAGACTCCTTTACAGTATGCCCAGGAATGTGCCCTAACAGAATGCCTGCACAGAGTCGATTCCTGTGTGGCATTTTAAGTTGTAACGGGCCCCTTCGATGTGCTAAAAGTAATCACCGAGATGGTTTTAGTGAGGTAAAAATCTCAAAGCCCTGGTTTTTTTCACCAAAAGTCCAGGCATCTTTCGATAGTTTCCCCACAAACACAAAAAAAGGTGTCACGGTCATGGTACCTATTGACAAATTATACGTTTTAAGAAGGCATGTTATTGATGATACCTATCAAAATTATAGCGTTCTAGTAAATCACCCGACGATATAAAAGCCTAGTCCCAATAATATAAAAGGTAAGCAGCCGATTTGAGAACCACCCCCTTTAAAAAAGCTTAAACCAACCAAAACACCAGCAACACAACCCAAAAAGTAAAAAAAAACCTAATCTGAATAGAATTAAGAGACTTTACAAGAAAAATAAGTGAACCAGCGATTGTACGAAAACTCAGGATAAACCTTTTTCGGTGAGATAGGACCCGCTGTAATACATTCCTCAAACAGGGGGCACTCGTAATAGACCCCGTACAAAAGAAGGATGGAAGAAAAACAAGATGAGAATGTACCACATATCCAGCTTATATAGTTATTGCCGTATTGTTTAGAAAATGTACTCTAAAGGACAGTTAAATATGCGCAGGATACCGAGACATAGCTTGGGATAAGGGATTGTTTTATATTTTATTGTGCAAAATGTAAGAGACGTTTTCTGCAGAAACTAAAACCTCCAGATGGCGAAATTCTATGTAAGCGTGGTAGTCTATTCAATTCTAAGGAACATTATGTAAAACACAAAACCAAGACTATATTTCTAAACACTGCCACAATAGCTTAAGCGAAAATCCGGCCTACAATAGAACCAAGTTCCAAATTCCAGAGTCTGACGTAGTTTTATTAATAGTTTTAAAGGAAACATCGCAACGGTGCTGTGAACTGTATGCTTCTCAGAAACTGTTATACGATTATTGTTACATACGGGCTATACGTGTCCACTGTTAATGCACTGTAATCACAGAGCAAGGAAAACGCCTCGTGCCGGCGGCGGTCGCTAGACCAGTATTTACTTAAAGTTGTCGACATACTCGTAGCTCACATAATCAGCAGGCTGAAGTGGGTATGGGCCGGCCATATTAGTCATAGAACCAATGACCGTTGGGATAAACGTGTGCTTGAGCGGACACCGCGAATTAGTAAACGTAAGGTGGGACGCCCTCAGGCTTAGTGGAACGACGATATTCACAGGGTGGCTGGTAGCAGATGGAGGAAAGTTGCGAATACCGAGATAAATGGCGTGGGATTGGAGAGCCCTATGTCCAGCAGTAGACTGCTGTAGGCTGATGATGATTATAAAGTCACTGCTAGAGGTGGCAATGTATAGGTTGTCACTGTCAGCAGTTTTATTTTGCTCTTAGGCAACCGAGCCAATTACTACTTTTGCACTTTGTGGTAAATCTTTGACGTACCAGATCGTAGTTGTTTTTCTAAAATTCAGATAAGATCCCACAGGATTACAGTATCACCGTCGTCACTATGTCATACAAAAAGCAGAAAGGTATTGACCGCACAGTCGCATTGTTGCTTTTTACAGAGTAATCAGTTTTGCGAGGGAATTGTCGAGTCCATTCATCAGGTTTGGTTTTGATAACAGCAGACGGCCATGACGAAAAATTAACTCAACACACTTTCGGTGTTTCGAATTTTATTAGTATCTAGATACCTACCTAACTGCTCTTTCTACCGACATGCTGCCGGACGCGTTGATTCCATACTCTGTGACTAATGTTCGGTGTTAATGTTGCTTCTAATGTGGCTAATGTGAAACTCCTTATGTAGCTAGCTACTTGCAGCATTTAATAAAAGAAGTAAACCTTGTAAATTCTGGAGTGTTTTCGTTCGAGCGACTGTAAGATTTTGTGGCTTCAGTTGAATAGAATGTAAGTAAATCTTACTAAATCTATTGGGTATCTGTGCTGTGTTTATAGACTAGCTTCTAAACTGGTGAAGCGCTTAGACAAAATGTTATGGGTCCTATTCAAAAAGAGTTATAGTTTCTTAGGTATTGGTGCTAAGATATAAACAGCATTTTCGATATTAAATATCAACCCAAGTCTAAAGTTAAAGGGACTATATGAACTATTTAGTTTTTAATCGATTTAATACATTGCGTTAAATTCCGATGGCTTTGCACATTGGCAGGCCAAAAAGCGACCATACAAATGTAATGAGAGCCTGGAATTATTTCGACTTATTCCAGACACCGTATTCAACAGCTTTTGTATCTAAACCAGCTTAGCGAATGAATGCTGGGATCAACATTATAAGCGCCCGCTTATCAATCCGCTTACAGGCCTCATACAGACTGCCGTCACAAGCTCGCTTCATAGAATATAATTTAGTCTTGACAATTGTGAAACATATTTTATTTTAGCTTTGTCACTCAAATTGTCTATCAACCAATATGGGAAAACCGTTATTATGTCTTGAGAAATAGTAAAGGTACCTACTTACTCAAATTCTGAATACCTACATTGTGAGTCGATTCTCCCCGTTATGTATAACGACAGATGTACACTGCGTATAATTATTAACTATTTGTGGCTCTAAAGGCACCCACGACCACGATACAAGCGATAATCCAACAATACCTACTCCTAACGGCTAACGGCTTACTACGGCATAGTTGAATCTCACTTACGCTACGGCATCATTTTCTGGGGGAACTCAACTGATAGAGACACGGCATTTAAGGCCCAAAAACGATGTCTCCGGTCAATGTTTAAACTTAAAACTACAGACAGTTGCAGGCCCTATTTTAAGCAATACAATATCTTGAAACTGCCTTGTATTTATATTTTCGAGGTGGCTGTGTTTGTAAAGCAAAATCCAAGTCGTTTTGAACGCCTAGCTGATGTATTCCCAAGGAATAGGCGTGACAATAGCAAAATATGTCAAGTATCATGTCAAACCGCTTTGATGCGCAACAGTGTTTATTGCATGGCCCCAGTTGTTTACAATAAATTACCAAGTGGTTGGAAAGATTTAAATACAGTGCTGTTTAAGAGTAGACTACGTAATTTTTTAATAAATAAAACGTACTACAGTGTGGCTGAATTTTTGGCAGAGAAAAATATGTTTGTTGATTGATTTATTGAATGATAATTGTAATGACATTGATAATTTATAAATTGATTTATTGTAAGATAATTCCAATGATAATGATAATTTAAATATGATCTATTGAGTGATCATTGTGATGATAATGATTGTTTATTGATTGATCTATTGATTTGTTATTGTGATAATAATGATAATTTATTAAGTGATCTATTGAATTGAAATTGTGAGGATAATGATAATTTATTAATTGATCTACTGAATGATAATTGTAATTATATTTTATTAATTTATCTATTGATTGATAATTATAATGATAATATATTAATTGATCCATTGAATGATAATTGTAATGATAATTTATTAATTAATCTGGTTTTTATATGTAAGTTCATGTTGCATAAATAATGTAAATGTTTGCATGCCGAATGGTAAAATATGGCTGAGCCTTGATATCTTAACAACTTTTGTATATTACCCATATTTGCAAAATAAAATTCTATTCTATTCTATTCTATTCTATTCTATTCTATTCTATTCTATTCTATTCTATTCTATTCTATTCTATTCTATTCTATTCTATTCTATTCTATTCTATTCTATTCTATTCTATTCTATTCTATTCTATTCTATTCTATTCTATTCTATTCTATTCTATTCTATTCTATTCTATTCTATTCTATTCTATTCTATTCTATTCTATTCTATTCTATTCTATTCTATTCTATTCCTGTCAGAAATTCTCCAAACCCAATTACTTATATTCCTTGCTATCCCTGCCCGCCCACTATTATTATACTTCTTATATTATGATAATACTTTCCATGAAAAGTCGTGGGTGGTTACATGAGATAGTTAGCTCCCTACTCATTAGGTAACCTTTCTATTATTACAGGTGTTTGCAAGTGAAGATTTATATTAGACATTCTGTTCGGAACTAATCATAAGTAGGTGTGTGGATACTACCTATAGTCGAAGTAAATCCGCTATGTTTTTTTTTTTTAACGTCACTGCTAAGTGACATTAAAAAAAAGAACGATAGTTATCTATGAACACTTGGGCAGTCTAGACCTATGTAACGATATCTTAATTATAAAAATCCTTCTAACGGGTTGAAAGATATGAGGTAATAAATAATAATTACATATATAAATACAAGATACGCGCGAAAAACAAAACACTTTCCTTGCAGCCAGGTAAAAAAAACATAACTCTTTCCTTACAGCTGGGTAAAAATGCTGCTCTCCGTTTATGGTAAGTAGGTATACGGTTAAATGCTTAAAATACTTACCGCTCAAAGAAAATTTAAGGCTGGCTTACACCCAAAGGCTTGCACTTGGCGTGTGCATTATTGCAATTATGCTAATATAGGTAATTAAGTCTTTATGAATATTAAATATTAGCTAGCAAGTATGATTTCGCAAAATTGGCACATACGGGAAAGTGTGTTTAAACTCTGCTCATTTATATATTCTATGCATCGAGCCAAATTTTATTGGCTCTCTGTGAATACTCCGATGTTTGCAAATTTCAAATACAGCTAGGATTTATCCACCTCCAATATTGATCGGTGGCTTAGCTTTGCGAGGTGACTTATCTGCGCGTCTCTCTTGTAGATTGTTTTCGATACGTGTATCTTTCCTTATAAGTATTTTTTTGTAAACAAATAAGGTGTAAGTGGTATAAAAAACTGATTCGAATTGAAACACGTCGTTTGTATCAGAGAATTACCTAAGTATACTTTTTATGTGTGATATCGTCCACTAAGCTAAAGTGTTTTCAACAGTCATACCTATATATCTTTTTACTTGGTACTTCTAAGCTACTTGGTAGGTTTACACAAAATCTGAACTGCGTTCGTCCCTGGCAGGAACGAATTCCTTATTCCTTTTAGATTACGCTCCCTTCCAGCTACCCACAAAACTGCAAATTCAGTCGAACAGCCACCATGAGATTATGGAGGTTTCCATCCAGATGGCGGTACGGAGACGGACTTGTTTTATTCATACGTCTCGCAACTAAGGTTAGGCGTTTAGCATTCATTTCAGCGGGAATGTCTCATTTGAAAAATTGTTCCATTTAATATTTCCCACGTGAATATACTAGCTGAGAGCAGTTAGTGTAGTAAGTACCTTCTATTAGAGAAAGCTTTTAAATAAATAGCAGCCTTTATTCCTTATCGCACTGATATTTTCATTGAAGTAGACAGAACCCCAAAAGTTACGTACTCATTATCTCCGACTACAAGGTTGTATGTAAGCCAATATTCTTATTTTACAAAACTATTCCAAAAGGCAGAATGCAAACAGAAAAAAGGAAATCATACTATTCTGTGCGGCACAAACTACGTCTGCAACGACGAAAAGCGCCCGGAACTCCTTAGTCCGTAAGCAAAAGGCAGCTAGACAGAACAACACAATGGGTTGGCAGTTCTTTTTTTGAGTTCCGTAACTCGACTTAATATAAAAATAGGTATTTTTTTATTAAGTCAACGATCCGTCTGTCTGTATGTCTGTCCGTCTATCACCAGGCTGTATCTCATGAACCGTGATAGCTAGACAGTTGAAGTTATCACAGATGATGTATTTCTGTTGCCGCTATAACAACAAATACTAAAAACATAATAAAATAAATATTTAAGTGGGGCTCCCATACATTTCGATTGCGATATCGATTTCGATTTCAGAAGCTCTCCATTTCCAATCTATAGAGTACAATTATAAAATACAAGATGAAAAACATTTGAAAAATTTATTGATTTAAACCATCTCTAAAAATGTCTATATAAACACAATTCTGAGCCTAAACTAACAGTACCACGGTATCCTTTGCAATGATTTGTAATTATTCGTGACGAAAAAATCCCGTGTAAAGAAGCCTCTCGGAAAGGTTGGCTTGACGATCGTAAGACTGATCTCTCCGCAAACCTTACCACCTTCTGTAAACAAAGCTATTTGCTCTACCTCGTCCACCGAGACCTGAACAAACACCAATATTCTCATCACGCTGGCGCGGTTTAAAAAAACAAGTTTCAATACCTCCTTTGGAACGAATTATGAAATACTAATTGAGTACACAAAGAGTGAATTTTTAAAGGCTGTCCTTTTTCCCATATTTTAGTTGCGTATGAATTCTGATCGCGTTATGAAAGGTGGCTCGGGAAATGGGGTTTTCTGATACCTGGTCCCGACAAACGTGGCTCTATTGTGTCCTTATTTTAGGTTTATATCGGTCTGAGGTTGGGTAGCTTACAAACTGTGTAGGCATGAGGTCCAATAATTCATTAATCGAAAAAGAAAATCGCAGTATGTAGCGTTACGTATAGTTCAAATGAACTATACGTAAGCCACGTTAAAAAAATTTAAGGTAAATATAAATTAAAAAACTAAGAAAAGGATATAAATAACAAATTAAGGTCCGGCTTCGCACGACGTGGGCAGCTAGGAAGATCCGGCTTCACACGACGTGGGCAGAAATTTCTTGGCAGGCAGGCAGGCTAGGCAGCTGGACGGACACGAAGGCGTGGCATGCCCGAGGTAGGCAGATGAGCTCGCAGATGAATCGCTTAGATAGGCAGTAGGGTAGCCAGCAGGACGAATGGGCTGGCACACAGTTAGATGGTCAAGGCTGCTGAACTAATAGTCAGGCAGTCAGTTAGGCAGTAGAATAGGCTGGCACTGGCAGATAGAAGTGTGGAGGTCAGGCTGTGGCTTAATATGCCGATCAATCAAGCCCTTTATTATGAAGCGGTGACCGACGTAGTTTATGAACCAGTAAAAATGCACTCATTTAAGTTCAACACTCAATAAATTATATTTATTGTTTTTCACAGAATTGGTAGATTCACAGGCCTTATATATAATAGTTTTAAAGAGATTTTCAGATTCAATAGTACAACACGTAGTACTAAGTAGTCAAACGACTTTCAGAGTTCAGTGCAGATTCCAGACTAAAAAAAAGTGACACCCGTTTTTCTTCGTTCCGATATGTCTTCTCAATTTTAAATTCAAATATGAATTAAGAAATCATGAACGAATAAAAACGGTTTACAGAGGCACAGTCTGCCGCTGCCCTTATAATGAAAAATATAATGTACAACGAGCTTAATAAGCTATAGAGAATGGTATCTTATGTCTATGGTTTAAGAAAATAAAATAATGACAATGTCATGTCAGATAAAAATGTCAAGAGTTAAAAATAATATAATAGTTTTGGATTTTAAAACAAATCTTATGATTTTCAGGTTTACACCAATGTAAATAATACATAAAAATGGAAAACATGAGATGATACAATTTCAAAAGTAACGGTGATGAAATTTGTAAAATATATTATTAAACGTAAGTAAACTAAGACATGTGGAATGAACACCACAAGTATTTACGACTTACTACGGTCGCAGAAAATCGAACATAAACCTAAGTCACCTCCATACATCAATTTCTCATAGGTATTTATTTATTACGGCCTCACTCATGAACTAGCAATTTATCAAGAGCATGTGTTGCAGGTATTCAGAACGAAAATCACAGATTAGGTCGTCATAAAAAAAAACAAAAGACGAACATGATCTCGTTGAAATACGTGACTGGAATGGGGTAAAGAAAAAATGCGAGTTTTATGATTTTATACGAACACCAACCCTTTTTTTCTACTTCTGAATGGGGCCAGCACACAGCCTGGTAAAGTGGTTTTAATTTTGGAATAAAACTCACTGCTTGTCAATCTTGATACACTGCACTCGTTCAACCAGTTTGTTCTATTTTCCAACCAATTTATGTCCAACGACGTTGTTTGAGAAGGACTGTTTACTAAACAAAGAAGTTGTGGAGCAATGTGGTTTTCTTGCTAAAACTAACAATTTATTTCAGTGCTAATGGGAGATGGAATCTAACAAATATACATACCAAATAGGTCTAGCAAATAGACCTCAGATCTAAATTTAGACTGTGTGACTTCTCATTTTTTGCACCAAATTATAGTATCTTTCTACAGGAAAAACTGAACTAATTAAGTATGCCGTTGACGGATTTTTACTCAGCTTGGCTAGGGTAAAGGGATTATTTAAAGCATGGCGATCAATAAATACAGGGCCAGTCATCTTGCTCGGGTAAAACAATTACCGGTCGCCAACACTACGCCGCTAGAACGTCAACGTCGACAGCAGAGAACTAAACATACAAAAACAATCTATCTTAGACAAAGGGCAGAATGCAATAACATGATGATCATGTTACTGCATTCTGCCTTTCGGCTGAATTAAATTCTTTTACTTATCGTATGATAAAAATGAAAGTCTGTATGTTGGATAAATCACCTCAACAAATTTAGATAAAACTTGGCACGCTAGGAGATCATGTCCTGGATTAATAGGTGCATAGAGGCTTTTATACTAGTACCCGGTGGTACGTTTTCTTGAAACAATCTCCAATTGCCACGCTTGTGAAGGTGTTTTTAGAAGTTAGTGATAACCTACATCTTCTGCCTGCAATGATGCTCTAGTACTTAGCTTCAGCGAGCTCTCGCAAGAATCTATTTCGGTCCAAGTTAACAGTACCTAAGTAAGTATTAAATAACTTATTCTCAATATCTTTTCATAATAATGATTACCCACCACCACTACTACGCCACTAGATTGTCAACCTCTTCAGCAGAGAGCTAACCCAATTACGAACCTAAGACAAACAGCAGTAGGTATGAAGTGACAGTCATTAACCTATATATTAAGGTGCTCCCTCACTTGGAGTATTCGCCTGAAATGTAACGTTACAGAGTCGAGCATTACATTGGTGAGGGAATAGAACCGAGCATTACAAAATCATTTTAAAATCGAATCTGAAATATTACATTACAGGCGAACGCGCAGGTGAGGGAGCGCCTTTATTGTGTATGTGAGACGAACTACGTGATAACATCTCCTATCTGTTATGGTTCCCTAGTACTTGGCCTCGGTGCGCTTGTAGTTAAATATTCGTATTAAATACTTGTATGTATTCGATCCAAGTTAGCAGATCCTAAGTAAGTATCAACTAACTTATTCTCAATATCTTTGCATAATCACTTGGAAGTTTCTTTACCTAGCCTCAAAATGTTTCACAAAATCGACAAATTCGAATCCAATACTCGAATCGTAACACCAACTTCAGAGTCTAAAAGTGATTTTATAGGTGCTTACATTATTATGGAGCCTCTTGAAGAAAGATCCGTTTTTTAGTACGTACCTAAACAAATCCCAAATAGTCGATAACAGTTTTCAGGCGTAACATTTTATTCAGCGATTTTTTCCCGAGCATTTTGCATGTAAAGTCGACGCCTGAGAAAAGTAGAAATAAACGTTTAAACGTTTGTAGAGTTCTGTTACTTCGTGGGCGTTAGTTGGTTTTAAACTTTAAAAAAACATGTATCAAGCGAAACGTAAGAAGGCAATTAAAATTAATAGATATCAATATGATGAAATTACTGATGATTAAATGACTGCTCATTATCCTTACGCAAGAGTTAGTGCTGAGCAAGAGGCCCGGCTCGGACTATGGGTAACTGAGTTTTTGCATCTGGAATTGCCCAGTAAAAGCCTAGATTCTGGATTATTAGTTCACGGTCGATAGCAATAGGCTCTCCCCTTTCTGTACTTAAAAACATAACTGGTGAAAAGTGGGTTAAGCTCTTCAGAGAATACAAGTTGGTATCTCTAAGAAAAGCGTCAAATAAACTTTACACTTACGTTCCAAAAGTTTGAGTAGAAAGACAAAAGGTTTCTACAACAACAATTTTGTTAGTATCGGTAACTCGTGTATTGTTATAACCATCCAGTTCAATCCAATCCATCCAATTCTGATAGTATCGGTAACTCTTGTCTTGTTGTATCGAGCCATTTAGTCGTCATCCTATATCGTACTCACGCGAAGCTGTGTTTGTGTACATTCGATTTCAATCTCA
This sequence comes from Anorthoa munda, assembly GCA_945859665.1. Taxonomy (NCBI): domain Eukaryota; kingdom Metazoa; phylum Arthropoda; class Insecta; order Lepidoptera; family Noctuidae; genus Anorthoa; species Anorthoa munda. Next base: position 6,333,626 of record OX243913.1, on the reverse strand, counting down.
GGACACCCGCAGATTGCATTCTTCGGATAGATAAGAACGTTTTCAGTGGACATGTCAAATGTATTTTTGTTTGGCATTAATTTGTTTACTGGATATTTTATTAGAAATGTGGAAAGGATTTCTGCATTTCCGCTAAAAAGGATACATGATGGTGGTATCTTGTCTGGATCCTTTTACCAAACTGAACTGAAATATGTGGTGGAGAGGTAATGGCTTATGCATTTGCCGTTACAAAGTCTCACAAAACAACTTATCTATCGAAGTTTTAAGGCAGAACTTTTTATTGTTAAGGAATAGTAATAGTTTGTAAGAAAATAAAATATTGTAATCTACTGTTTTAGACCACGTTTTCTTTTTACCTCTTATTGAAGCGCTCTTTTTTCCGAACCTCAACAATTCCTATCTTCCGTTCGACCTACTTAGGAACTATATACTTATCAAGAAAATAAACACCTAAAAACATATTTGTTCCTTGACAATCTCATACATTAGGTAGCTAATGTATTTAGCTAATATGCCACAAGTATCGTTTACATGCAGGCCCCCATGAGCGATGGCAAAATATTTAGCTTCCCGCCGAGCAATAACATATTTGCGAGCCACGAATATTAGGAAAAGCTTTTACCTGAAATAGAACGAGAAAACATACTTACATTCAGTATTGACACACATACGTACTAATAAATGTGGTCCAAAGTACTGTGGCAATAACGTAGGTTATTCTCTGCATGTTCATAAATTATAATGCCGGAAAAAAATATAATTATTTCTTCTACCGGTCTGTTGCGTCACGATTTTAATTAATTGATGTTTATTATACAGAGTATTCAAAGTAAAGTTGTGTTTTGAGGTTTGCTTTATTTTTAATTGGGAACGATAAATTAGTTGGAACCTTTTGAGATTTATGGTCGGTTTTCTAAGGATACTTTTTGTGTTTAACTGGATATTCTTAATTGCTAGCATTTGGAATTGTGCCGGGTTGCCAATAATCTTGAGCTATATTTCTTCCAACCAACTTGAGACTGGACCAACTGACTGGTTATGCCTGTGAACCAATCCAATGATGAGAGTGCTTGAACTTGTGCAGGTACATAGTCCTTCTATGATTTAACCATTACACGTAATTATACGAACTTTAAAACAGACCTAACTGTTGACACGAAATAGGTAGTTATTTATACTCTATGTAAATTATAGACCAATAAGGATCACAATGACGTAAGTTCCAAGACGTGATCAGAAATGTAGAGTGCTAAGCGGCATAAATATTCAGTTTCTGAAGGAACTTCCCTTCTAAGCTATTATCATTGCCTGGTTCAAGCGTTTACTGTGCTGGAGTATACTATAATATGCTGGAATAAACGTAACTAGGTAAATAGCGAAGGCTTTGCGCTTACACAAGATAATATGTAAAACTTTGGTATCTTGATTGGATCGCACAACGCTGCGGTATGCGGTAAGTCTAGAGTGGTTATTTCTTTCTTCGCAGTTTGCGTCAGCAGTGAGAAGGATTATGCGATATGAGTGCAGATCAAAAGATCAATTAATTACTTAGAAAAGTGGTTTATTGTCATTATAAGTATTTTCACATGGTTCCGACTTACCTAAAAAAATGAGGAAGACTCATCCAGTAAGATAAATATGTGACAGTTACACAAAATTCAAAGGCATTTTCTTCTAAATGATGTATGTGATCTATGGTGTTACGATCAAGGTATTTTCAAAACCACGCTATCCCCGAGATAAGTTCTGACTCTAACATAAAATCGGTATTTCACGTGAAAATCACTTGTGTTTTATGGTTTTATTCATGCAGGTTGTAATACATTATATAAGAAAGTTTGAAGCCCTACCCTTCCTTTGACGTCTTATTGAGATGGGTAGAAAATGTGTTCGATATGGAATGTTCCATATCCGCACTTATTGAAATAATATTTGTATGGCTATCACTGATGACTTTTCCTGAAAGGTGGTGAGATCTATTAAGTGTTTGTACCCCCTTAAAGGTTGAATTTCTAAAAATCCCTTGATAGTGCTTTATGATGTAGGGGACATCATAAAAAGAAGGCCTGTAAAGTAAAATTCTTCAAAAATCTTTAACATCCCCTAAATCGTCTTTTAGGAGTAGTTTTGAAAAACTAATAATGAAATCCTTTACTATTTACTTAGTATTTATGCCAAGTTTCAAATATATAAGGCCAAAAATTTCAACCATTTCACTTAGAGGTAGAATTTCCAAAAACCAATAAATAAATGATTTTTTTTTTATCAATCAAGAGCTCAAATCTAAATTTCATGTGTCTAATTTACAAACTGTAAAATTTCATTCAAACTTGCAACCCATTTTTTACCCCTTTAGGGGTTAAATTTCAAAAAACCAAAAAATACATAAATTCTGTTTATCAACCAAGAGCGTAAATCTTAAATTTCACGTGTCCAATTTACTACTATAAAAATTTAATACAAACTTTCACACAACTTACGGGTGGAATTTCGTAAAACCATACATATTTTTTTATCAACCAAGAGTGTAAATGTAAAATTTCTTGTGTTCAATTTACAAACTCCTCTTCACACACAAATTAAATAATTATAGGAAGAGATTCCCCACAAATACACATTCCTCTACTGACTCGAATCCGTTTTAACAACCTTACACAGAGAACTAAACTGTCGGGAAACAGCTGTCTTGTTTTTTTTTTTTTTTTTTTTATAAAAACGTTGCCCCACACTAGTCTTGAAAATTAATTAATTGAGAAACCTGCAAGAAGATACCATTAAGGAATCGCTCTTTTGGACAATGATAAATGGTACAAGAACAATTCTGACAGCGTTTTTTTAAATGATTGATATTTAACGGATGATGTTATAAGGGTATTAAGAAAATACATGTCTTAATACTCTTGAACTATATATCTTTTAGTAGCCAATTAAATCGTTGTGGTGAGGATTAAGATTAAAGAAACAGAGTAATAGGCAGCTTTATGAAATGCAGCTATACGCGATTGACTCTTAAGTCGTAGTGGTGAGGATTAAGAGTAAAACAACAGAATAATAGGCAGCTTTATGAAAATGCAGCTATACGCGGCTAATTCTTAAGTTGTAGTGGTGAGGATTAAGAGTAAAACAACAGAATAATAGGCAGCTTTATGAAAATGCAGCTATACGCGGCTAATTCTAAAGTCGTAGTGGTGAGGATTAAGAGTAAAACAACAGAGTTATAGGCAGCTTTATGAAAATGCAGCTATACGCGACTGACACTTAAGTCGTAGTGGTGAGGATTAAGAGTAAAACAACAGAGTTAGGCAGCTTTAAGAAAATGCGCGACTGACTCTTAAGTAAAATATTTAATAGTAATAGTTATTAGTATTCTAATCTCTTCACTAAATCTACTAGTTATGTATTTTACAATGATTTATTTAAAGAGCCCGTCTAAGAACCGACTCTTGAAATCATCCAACGGCTTGTGCCGTTCTGGATGGAGCGGGAGGGCGTGTCGGACTTTTACTGACCAAAACCCATCCCTGTTCCTTTAGTTTCGTGTGCCAGGGACGCGGTAACTTTCTTTCAAATTTATCCGCAAAGTATTGGCCCAAGCGGACCCCGTTAGTTTCTGCTAACATGTCTTTGAGGCGTGCGTGGAACATTACGTGCCGTCGACTCGGGCCTGGGGGCCTACTCCCGAAGCTCGAAGTTCGTAGTTTCGGGCTTAGTTACGGGCATTTCCTACTCCCTAAGACCTACGGACGGATGATTCGTACGGGGCCCGAACGAAGAATGAACGACAACACAATTTGACAGTTGTGCCTACTCCCTAAGCGTTTTTATCCGTCCGAAAAATTGAACTTGACACTAGTTTTATCGGATCGTTATGTCAGATATTACGACATCAAAATAGTTATCGTGCGGTCGACGGAAGCTAAAATTCCAAGCGGTGGCTGCTTTTTTAATGCTCGAAGAAGCTCTTCTGGAAGAGCAGAGGCAACGTCGACGATATTTACGCCAAAACATCCCAACAGGATGTTTTGGCGTAAATAGAGTATTCCCGACGTTGAGTTCATATGGAACTATAGGCTCACTTGGGAATTATTCGAGGACTTGTGTGAGGACCTAATACCTCTTTTGCCTCGACACATAGGTACGACGAAGTGGTGTTGATCCAACAATGAAGGTAAGGATATATTAAAGATTCTGCAAGATTGAGCTGTACCAAAGCATCACACCCATTTACTGTTGTTATTGTTTTATTTCAGCTCTTAATTTTTATGCCCGGGGGGTTACCAAGGTGCAGTGGGCCTCATTAATAAAAAAGTATATAAGGTTTTCCCAGAATTTGGCTGGGAGGAACCTTATAAAAAGACAGTAAGTTTAAAAGCTTGTACCATTTTTTACCCGACTGCCGAAGGAGGGTAATGTGTTTATCAGTCTATGTATGTATGTATGTATGTATGTAAATTGGAAAATAGGAAAATGGCGGTTTTTGGGCGCCATACTGTGGGGGCCCAATTTTTTTTTTCTGCCTTACCTATCGTGTGGGGTATCAAAATAAAGGATTTATGTTTACTTATATGTTTAAATGTACCTAATTCGACAAAAAAATTAACTAAAACGTTATAAATAAAAAAAGTTAATTAAAAAAATCAAAAAACCCGACTGCTTGAAAAGCGAACTAAAAAGACGTAAACAAGGAGAAAATCATGCAGTGCAGTCTGAGGATATGTCTGGTTTTGGTCAGCCAGCTCGCAAAGATGTATCCTCCGACAGCACTGCATGATTTTCTCCTTGTTTACGTCTTTTTAGTTCGCTTTTCAAGCAGTCGGGTTTTTTGATTTTTTAAATTAACTTTTTTCTAAAATCTAAAAGCCATTTCAATAATGACTACCTATGGTTTCAAGAGTGTTTATACCTATAACTACTTAAAGAGTACACATAAATAAATTGTATCACGGATCAACCCATGTTTGGGGATGTAAAATGGTTGAAATAATACTCGGAAGTACGTCAGCGAAAAGTTTTTATTAAACAAAATATAACTAAGGTCATTAAACGGCGGAGAATCTTAACACCGCGATTTAACTTTATAGGAATCCGGTACAGCGCCATCTATCGGCCAGAATCTTAACTAAACTTACATAACGTTTTGAACTACTTCAAACACCCCAATAGACAATAACATGCCCGGTCTAATAAACAGCGTATATTTGCCATTTTAAAAGGCCGATTAAGATGCCTCTTAGCAGCAAGAGAGCTGCTTTATGCACCAGTCATAGTTGGTATTTGTCACAATTTATACTACGTCTAGCTATGTTTTTCTAATAATGAATTGAACGGGTGAACAGTATTTTTTTCATCTATTTAAGAGCATATTTTAATTATTTTTTCAGGTAAAATTGTCATTGCCTGCCGTGTTTTACATAATATGTTTAATCAGGCGGACTTAGAAGCACCTTCCCTCAGCAAGAAGATCTACAATTTGAGCGCAGTAGCCTGGGAGAAGTGTCTACAAATATATTATCTGCCCATCAAGCTCTTTGCCCTTGCTTCAGCAAGCAAGCAAGCAAGAGCAATTGCTGGAAATAAATAGATATTTACGCAGTCTCACAAGAAAACTTTACAAATATAAATGCATTGGGTATGTGTATGACTAGATATATGAATGTGAGTGAAGCAAAAGAAGTATGTAAGGATCGTAGCAGGTGGCGTACTTTAGTTTCTGCCTACCCCCTTGGGAAAATGGCGTGAGTTTATGTATGTATGTATTATTGACTTTTCACAATAAAAGCATTGTTTTCATTACAATTTTTTTATTTTTCCATTCAAATCTGAATAAATTTAACAATTACAACACACTATGACTTATACAATAACTACAAAAATACAACTACAAAAGGCAAAAAAAACGTTTCATTTCGTAATCAAAGTTGTTTTGATTTTGGCACTTGATTATTTACCGAAATTAAGTGTTGATAGGAAAACAACCTTTATGGGTATGTGACTTTACCCTACTTTAAGTACGAAAATCGCCAAAATGTTGAAAGAAAAGAAAAATTATTTATTTGTGACCCGCAGAGGAGACACAAGAAATAAGAAAAAAATAAACAATAATAAAAATACAACCCGTGCAAGACCAAAAAGGCTCCTATCTCAGCATGTGCAGCGACACCCAAAAAAGAAATAATGCTGCGCTGATATTCTAATAATTTATATTGAAACTTCAATATGGTTTTCCTTTTACTTATCAGTCTTAAATTATTGCTAGGACCTTAATATCTCTTGTCTACTGAGACTCAAATACCTAATAATCTGAATAAAATTAACACTTAACACACTATAACAATCAAAACATATATTTCCATTTATTTATCAGTCTTAGATTATTGCTATGAACTTAGTTTTTCAAGAATATTCAGCTTGACTTCATCGAGCATCTCATTTCTCCTAGTTTTGATTATAAGCCTTCGCACTTCCACCTTCGGCAGGTGAAGCAGCATGGGTGGGTGTGATGGCGGCTGGCTCTCTTACTGGTGGACCCTGTACAACAAAAACTTAATATCATTGACAGATACAACAAAAAATATATAATTGTGTGCCTGAAATTTATTAATATTTAGTAAAAAAAAATAGTCTACTACGATAAATATAAATTTTGTTAAGTATACCATTGGAAAAGCTGGTTGGACTCTTGACTAGGTAACTCCATTTGGGAGTGGGTTGGTGCTATCAATGGACCTGTAGCACATGCTGACCGTCTGGCAGCTCCAGCAGCTTTCTAGGCCAAATATTTTTAACAGCCCGCACCTATAATTTGGATATTTTGTTAATTTTAATTGCATGAAAGGTATAATATATAAAAACACTATACTCATAAGTACACCCACAAATAATAATCCAATCAGTAAATAAACAAAAATGCCTTTGCCAAAGCTGGGTTAGTGATGATTTTCACATATGTAATCGTGATTGTAACCCCTACTGACTGGGCTATAAGTATTTGCAGGATGACTGACTATGATTGTATGCACTTTACTGAGGACAAGACCTTAAAATCATATTAAATTATTATATATTAATGTATTAAACTCACCTTTTGCCACTGCTCCACAGAATTAGTGCAACTTTCCATTGAATTAAGTTAGTTGCACAGGTTTTCCCACAGCCGTTATGAGCGAACTTATGAAGTCGACGAGGGCCTCAATTTGCGCGTAAATTGCTGCAGCGGTTGGGCCATTTTAATTAATTATTATTGAAAACTAAATTCTTCCAAGGTATTTATTATTTATTTCTTGACATTTCATTTGACAGTTGCCGTCATAAAGAAAAAAAAGCAAAGGTTTTAACAGGATAATGCCGCTTTCCGGACAAAAATGGCAAAAGTAATTAATTTCTATATTTATAGACATTAAAAATGTAAATTGTTAAAAATATGGTCATTTCCTAACGTAAAAAATATTTAATTTTTTGTTTAGTAAGCTTGAAACCACAAACTAGGAAAACCGGTAATCGACCGATAAAATAGTGCAACTCTAACGTCATCCGTCGTTCGTTCACGAATATTGTCTATGATCCCGTTCGAAGCTCAATTATCCGAAATCGATAGGGGGTAGGGTTCCCTCCGAAGTTTCGGAATACTTTCGGACGGCCCGTAACTTCGTCGACGAAGATAGGGAGTAGACGCCCTGGTGCTTATCAGACGGCGCGAAGACAACGGCCAACCAAGCCTACGGACGGAAAAGCTTTACGGTGTAAAGCTTAGTTTAACTCTGAATCTGCAACCGGGTGTTTGCAGAAGACGAAGTTAGTTTAAACTGAGATAATTTTTCACACAGTTTAGTTTATTTAGCATACTTAACTTAATTTGTGGTCTGCGCACAAGCATGAACAAAATCTCAGCTTTGAAAACTAAACTTTACTGGATAAGCTAACTTCGTTTTTTGAAACCGACTAAATAATAGAATAAGACTAGGAAAAGAGAAAGTTTCACTTAAAGATCACAAAAGAAAATACTATTACGCTACGGCTAAATAACGTCTACCCAGATATAATGTGTCGTGGAGGCCCAGAGGCTAAGACCTTGCCTCTCATGCTTAAGATGGCGATGGTTCAAATCGGGGCAAGTACCAATGTTACTTGTTAACATTCATATGTACTTTCTAAGTTTATCTTGGACATCATAGGCAACAGTGAAGGAAAACATCGTGACGAAACTTGGACTTATACACTATAGTTAATGTAAGTCTGAAATAGCCAAGCGTCTAGGATTCCCAGAGGTGACTTAATTAACTCTGACACCAGAGGTTGCCACACCCTCACACGATAAAGAAAGAAATATATATGTACACTCCCCGGAATATGATAGGTTAAATGGATTGCTACTAGGATTACAGTGTCAACAAAACTAGTGGAACAAAGAACATTAGCTCGTCAGCAATCAGCCAGCCGAGCAGGTCAGCACAGACTAACGTAATAATTTAATTACCCTCGTTCGCCAAACATGTTGCCGAGTCTTTTACAGTATCCTGCATATATCTGGTTTTTGTATAGTTTAAATGTATCAATTAATTAAATGCAACTAATAGTGTTTGTGGAATTGTATAAATTTTGTAAGGACTCAACGGAATCTCTATATATAATATGCGTTACTTGCAATATAGGATTTATATCTAATTACTATATTTTATATTATTATTTAAAAAAACCTTTTTTTACAATAAAACCGACTTCCAAATAAAAACACTACAAAGTGAAAAATAACTTCAATGTCGGAAGTCGGTTCTCCTGTTTTAGTTTCTTCATTTATGACAGTACCTACTGGCGTGATGTTATGTTATGAAATGGTGTAAACAATAAACAGACATGCGATTGCAGCAATCCCGAAGAATTGTATATCCCCGAAGTTTTTCATCAGATCTTCACCAAATTTAAATGGGAATAAATATAATGACCACCAAAAAAAACTTTGTGACGATAACCCCTATCACCTAAAATATATACTAATCAGCAAAAAAAATAAACCTAAACCAAATTTAGTAAATTGATCACCAAATTTCATAAGTGCTAAAACCGTAAGATATCAAATCTAGTGATTTGGTCAATGAATCAGTCCAAGAGCGAGCGAAGCGAGCTCGGGAGCTAAGGGCACCCCGACACGGACAGGTTAGGTTCGAAGGAGATGACGGGAGCTGAAGTGAGCGAGCAAAGCGAGCGAACTCAGCTCCCGTCATCACCTTCGTGTTAGTTTACTTTAGACCCTGTATTCAGAAATAGGAGCCCCGCCCAGCGGGGCTCCGTCGACTCTGTTGCGATTCTAAATTTAATTTTGGTGATCATTTACTATTTTTGTCAGTATATTACTAGATTTGGTGGTTTGTTAAACATAAGCCAATTTAAATCACTTTGAATAATACTACGAACATATTTATATAATATATAAATTATTTATAATAGTTTTCAAATTCTGTCCACAATTGACGGCGAAATCGGTAAACATACTCGAAAAAAAAACAGTTGAACATAGAACCTCCTCCTTTTTGCATCTGTGCGCTCGTGCGCCCTTGCAATTATTGTAAATCTATCTATTCTAAATACGAATGACCACTCAGGCAACAAAAAACAATACCATTGCAATAGGTACCTATAGTGATCTCATTGAAGGAAGAGATCATCATCATCATCTTCATCATCGGACTACCAGACGTACGGCGATGCGCCATCGGTACATGGTGGACATCCCACCCATACGCACTAAGCGTTTTGAGAATACTTTTATTGTGCGTACAGCTAAGGAGTGGAATTCCCTGCCGGAGTCTGTGTTTCCCGATAGCTACAATCTAGGGGTCTTTAAATCAAGAGTGAATAGGTTACTTCTAGGCAAGCGTGCTCCATCGTGGATCACATCATCGCTTACCATCAGGTGAGATAGTGGTCAAGCGCAAGCCAATAACTGATAAAAAAAAAAGAAAAAAAAAAGAGATAAATCATGTTTAAAATAAATTTATTATATTATTTTGCTTGCTATTACGTTGATAATAATAAAGTTGTTTTATAGTAACAAAATATATTCTTATAACCTTACCATTGACAACAAAAAATTTGATTTGATTTGATTTTTTTTGTAATTTACACAAAAATGATACACCTTACGACATCATATACATTACTGGTGTACAATTATGAAAAACTTCTGGCTTAATACTTAAAATAACACGGGAAATGTATAATTCCTACGTTAACGAATCGACATCGAAAGGTACCCAATCGTTCCGACAATATAGTCTGAATCACTTTGAATAATACTAAGTGTGCTAAGACCAGTAAACACAAAGAAAATATGCGTGACAAACAAACAAATAATTTTTTTTTATTAAAAATAAAAATACTAAGGCTCCGACTTTAATCTCCCACAATTGTTTCCGGCCAAAAGATTGTTAAGATAATAAAAACCTTGTTTAACAAACTCAAGAAAGATTGAGTTAACATGAAATACAGTGCCGGCGTCGCATTGTCTGCCAAATAAATTCTATCAAGGAATAGTGTGTTACGCAAAGTTATGTCGGTTTCTTCCAAAATTGTATCACATGAGGGCTTCGTCAACATCGTATGTAAACCTCGTTGGCAAATTGAATTACTGGTGTCAAGTGAACTTCAAGCCTTTACGGTTTAGCCCGGGGTCCAGCTTTGGTTCATGTATGTATGTATGTTTGTTCCTATGTGGTGTTCTAGAGACCAAATGCGTTGGCCGATTTGGATGATTCTTACGTCAATCGATTCGTCTTAACTCTGCGAGTATCACTCACTAAATTAAAATTGGAAAATAGAAAAAAAAAATCTTTCTAACCCATCGTGTGGGGTATCAAAATAAAGGGATTTAATATTTTAAGAGGTGATTACAAAAATATATAACACTTATATGTTTTTATAATAATTAAAAAGTTGTAAATAAAAAAATATTTAAAATAACAAATCTGGTTTTGGTCATGCAGCCAGCTCGCGCAAATGTATCCTCCGACTGCACAGCATGATTTTCTTCTTGTTTACCTCTTTTAAGTTCGCTTTTTAAGCAGTCGGGTTTTTTGTTATTTTTATACTATGAATTTTTTAATCGCAACCTTGAAAAAGATAACAACAGCCGCAAGGGTCGATCAAAGGTTTAGCAACTTTTGACGAGGTCGATCCGTGGATGGGTGACCATTTCAACATACCGAGTTTCCTCCGTGCCTCGGAAAGCACGTTAAGCCGTTGGTCCAGGCTGACATTTAAAGATCTTTGACTGTCGTAACGGGTACTCAGAAGCTTGAGATCTGACACTAGTCTTGCCAAGGGGTACTATGTGTTACCCAGTTCCTGGGTTGTGGAGGTCAGATAGACCAGTCAGGTACACAGTTGAATCCGGTAAGACTGGAAGTCGACCCCAATGTAGTTGGAAAAAAGGCTAGGCAATATGACAATAACTCTTTTTAAAGTTATTTTTTATTATGTAAATCCGTATTTACATAATTTGGCATGAAACCTATATGAAAATTATCCGATTTTCGTAGCCTTTTTGCTTCATGACCTCGTATCACACGTCAGGTACATAAGGATAAGTACCCACCTTTCCTTACGTTCAGTTCCATGAGCAGCACGCCCTCAATACACCCCAATTAAGGAGCCAAGAATACGGTCACCACAGTCGGAATTACATTGATATGAAGAGCACCGGCGCATCTCCAGCCTATTGAAAATCCACTCAGCCGTAGATATGGTCACCAGGATTAATCAAGTAATAATTAAAAAAATCAAAAAACCCGACTGCTTGAAAAGCGAACTAAAAAGACGTAAACAAGGAGAAAATCATGCTGTGCTGTCGGAGGATACATCTTCGCGAGCTGGCTGACCAAAACCAGACGTATCCTCCGACTGCACAGCATGATTTTCTCCTTGTTTACGTCTTTTTAGTTCGCTTTTCAAGCAGTCGGGATTTTTGATTTTTTTAATTAGCATTTTTTATTTATAACTTTTTAGGTAATTTTTTTTCGAATCAGGTACATTTAAACATATAAGTATTATATATTTTTTAAATTACCTCTTAAAATCCTTTATTTTGATACCCCACACGATAGGTTCGGAAGAAAAAAAAATTTGGGCCCCCACAATATGGCGCCCAAGAACTGCTATTTTCCTACTTTCCAATTTTCATGTAGCCAGTGACACTCGCGGGGTTAAGACGAATCGATTGACGTAAGAACCATCAAAATCGGCCCAAGCATTTGGTCTCTAGAACGCCACATAGGAACAAACATACATACATACATTCTTACATACATACATACATACATATATACATACATACTTACATACATACATACATACATACATAGACTGATAAACACATTACCCTCCTTCGGCAGTCGGGTAAAAAGGGGACGCCGATCCATACGTTAATACGTGTACCCTTAAAAGACTGACAAGACCTAAGGCGCAGTCACTGTAGGTTTTGAGAACATAATTATGTGTATTCTCATCGCCTTAACAAAGTGCCTCAGCACACTTCCAAGCATTGTGTCCGGGTCAGTAGTTTGATATCAATATAATTACTCAACAGCTGTTACACTGTTGGGGAACGTTCCAGTACGGAGAGTGTGTAAGGCTGTAGACACTCGGTGCCCCCATTTGGCTCCTTTGATCGCGTACCCGCGCTAATTTATGCAATTACAGCTTACTCAGCAACTTGGCTTCATATCAAGAAATTGACGAGGGTGGGGCGCCTGACTTTCTGATAATAATTTTATTCAAGACTCGCTTCACACCGCAAATAAGCAAATGTTTTCATTAGAATTTGTAGGCGAGTGTATTACTCTATTAGATTTGGTTGCCTTTGTTTGCTTAGTAAGTAAGTAAATAATCATTTATTTGATCAAACATGAGTGCAGTACACACAACAAATAATTGTCAATATGTAAGGAATGTTAAAAATAAAAAAAAAAACAACTCGTCATTTTTACCTTAGATAATGGCATGCAAATATTAATAATAGAATACAAATCAAAATAATTAAAAGTAAATCAAAATAATAAATCTAAAATATCATGTTATATACCTACTCAAATTATTTATTTATTTATTTTATTTATTTAACCATTTATGCACACACACATAATATACAGACAAGAAGAAGAAATAGAACAATAGGTACATAGGTAATGCTTATTTCTATAGAAATCTCTTCTTATTTTATAGGGTCGTGTAAATGTTGAAATTATCATTCTAGAATGTCAAAAAGAAAAAATTAAAAATAGCAAAATATTAAATTAAAACATAATAATAAAATAAAATATGCAAGTTTGTCACATTGAGCCAAATTATTAAAAATATGTTAAAATAATAATAAAAATACAATAAAAAATTTTCGTTCTAGAATGTCATCATAAAACTATAAAAAAGTCGACATAAAAAATAACAAACCAAATTAAAAATTACAAGTCCAGCATTAAATTATTAAAAATGCCAAAAATATATGTGGGTATAAAAATTATTAATATTTTTCATTTAAAAACTCATTTATATTATAATAAGCCTTATCTGCTAAGAAATCTTTAACTTTTTTTTTGAATGCTAGATCATTCAACTACTTCCAGCTTTTAGGAAATTTATTGTAAATTTCTGGAGCCATGCAAAAGACACTTTTACGCATAAGTGCCGTTTTGTGTTGATGTTGACAAATTTGAGTATTGTCATGTCTGTTTCTGGGAAATTGATCTGCCATGCGAGAAAATAAATGCGGATTAGATATTATACCTACATGGTGTGTCCTTATGCAACGGCAATTTTTTTTCGTCCAAAAACAGTAGGTAGTGATAATATCAGTACTGTGTCCTCAGTGAAGTGAGTTGTCAATCTCTAGCATCGGTTGGAATCACAGCTCACTTTCACTAAAACATCACGTGACACGTCTCCAGAATCGACCAGCAGTTGTCGAACCTCGGCGAAGTTATAGTCAGCCATAAAAGTAGTATACTTTTAGGTTAAACAGCCTGCTCTGTTTAAGTTATCTGTTACGTCTGGGAAAATGAGTTATTATCAAAAATATCTAAATTAAATCCTAGTGTTTCTTCAATTAAAACGAACAAATTATTTCACAGTTAACTCAGTATATACGTAGTTATCAAACGAAATTATATTACAAATTAAATTATGTTATTAGTATGAGAGAACTGAGGGGATACAAATAATAATCCCTCCCAATATTATTTCTACCAACTAGTAGATTGTTGATAGAGGGTTTTCATTCATAAATGCTGTTCTGCGTGGGATGTCAAAAACATCTTATGAATGATATTAATTGTTGTTTGCGTGAGATGTCACTAACCTCACATAACTAGCATTATATATAATAAAAAGCTAATTTTGTTGCTATGAAAAACTATAATTTTTTAGTGGGTGTAATAATGTTATTAATGTTAAAGCAAAGTTCCCTAAAAATAGTTTGTAATATATTGCATTATTAGTTAAAATCAATACTGTCGCAGAGACTGACCTCACTTCATTTTCAAGTATGTATCTAAGGCATTGCCTATGCAAATCCGATCACTCGAGTTACATCCCACAGTTCTTTGCCTAGATGTATTTCCCAATCTTTCTGTCTCTTCTCTATACACCCCAGTTCGCGCGAAATAGATAGCAATCCGAAAGGGAACGATTGCTATCAGTACATAGTGTAGCTTCCATAGCTCCATAGTTAACTCCATGCAGCATACTGTTTCGGAACACATTATTTCGCAAACAATGCATAAATCCTTCGTAAGTAACTTGGTATAAACAGACACCTACCTACACATTACACTCATACTTGCTTCAACGCTGTACGTTGGCAAACTTTGGTAAGGAGACTTATCGTTTATCCAACTAAAGCGCTCAAAGCGCAACTCAGGTGGGATCCGTTACAGATTAAAACATTCCGGGACACTGTTACTCTATTGAACTTCGATGTTCAAAATATACATAGTAAACAAGTACCTGTTATGTTTTGAAGCATCGCGTTCACAGTTCCATATCGTATGCATCTGGGAAATGGTATTAAGGTTTCCGCAGAGAGTCCTGACGCAAAGATCTGACAACTAGTTTTTTGTACGGATATATTAGTACAACAACGAACAACAGTACAACAAGCACTTGAACTTTTTAGTAGAACAATTTATAATATATATTTAATGTTCATCCTATCGTTGTCGCAATGTCACGTCAAGCCAGTCTGTGGGAGCTTTAAAATGAATCAGTTAACGGTAATGTGTTCACTGTATTGCTGACACTACGCTTGGCAATCCGATACGCGCCAGTTAGGTATCGGATTGTCAAGCGTGAATCAATTCATGGCACTTGTATAGCTTCCTCTACATAGAAAATTTTAACCAGATTGATACGATCCGAACGAACCGTGAACGCGACGACGTGTTTTCATCGTCTTCAATGTTTAAAAACGTTAATCACTTCTACAAAGTCGCTTTTTCGCGTCGCTCCTGTCTAAGTAAGCCTTTAGATTTCAAGCAAGCCTTTACGTCCGACCGATGGGTCCCCTTTCACACTGGACCGGACAAATGCTCGCTATTTAGCCTAGCCCCTTTAGACTACACTGTCTTTACTTAGGTACACTTAAAAGGGTTGTAAGGTTATTAGAAACCTTATATCCGGGACGGAAAGCAACAAGGACTTATTTTGTAGGCTTAATTGTATAATGTTATTTTGTTTTAAAATAAATAGAAGAGTTAAAAGAATAATCATTTTCTAACGTTTTTTGTTGCCTAAAGGTTTGAAAGGGTTTAACTTCAACAAAAAACTGTTAAACTGTAGGTATCCTACGTAGATTTTCGTTTGATTGTTAAAAATAGTCCAGTTCAGTCTCGAGGTAAATTTAGATAAATATGCAAATGTAAAATAATAATGTTGCTGAGAACGCTGGGCTGTTCTCAACTTAAATACCTATAACCTTATATTTTATAGTATGAGAACCTAGTACACAGTTATTGCAGGGTTGCCCGACCGCATCTGGCCGCAAACAGTTTTTTGTTTTATTTTTGCCTTACACTAGGAATTTATTCTGTATCGTGGATGCGTATGCAATCAAACATAAATTTAAATTTATTTAATTTAGGTTATTATGGCTGCTAAATATTTCCAGGCAACGTTGCAGCAATCTTTTTTAGGGTTCCGTACCCAAAGGGTAAAAACGGGACCCTATTACTGAGACTTCGCGGTCCGTCTGTCTATCTGTCTGGCTGTCTGTCACCAGGCTGTATCTCATGAGCCGTGATAGCTACACAGTTGAAATTTTCAGAGATGATGTATTTCTGTTGCCGCTGTAACAACAAATACTAAAAACGGAATAAAATAAATATTTAAGTAGGGCTCCCTTACAGCAAACGTGATTTTTTTTGCCGTTTTTTGCGATATTGGTACGGAACCCTTCTTGCGCGAGTCCGACTCGCACTTGGCCGGTTTTTACTAACAAGTATCATTCATAAAAATCAAGTTTATGCAAAATCAAACATACCTGCATATTTTTGTAGTTTACGTTTAAAGAGTCGATTTCCTTAAGATGATTCAAAAATGTTCTCTAAATGGCTTCTTATCAATTCCCAGTACTCCATGGGAGTCCCCTCGCGTTAAGCACTTAATAAGTCTGCAAAGCAATATCAGTTTGAATTTACCGGTGTGATAAATTGATATCAAAATTGCTCGTAACTCAATAGATAACGGCGCGGGAAAACTGTGAAATTAATCGCGCGGCCTAATTGGCATCTTTTTTATTTTATTTTATTTTTCACCCGTTGATGTATTTGAAACTGAGCCTTTTTAGAAGTCACCTGCCTGGTTATTAATATTATATTATTCTTGTGGTTAACATCGTAGGAAACCTTGCCTTGAAATTGGAAATTGCCAACCAGTATTGGTTAAGCTTGGTGAATTATGCTCGTGCCTTCTCAGCATCAGAAGAGGCCTTTGCCCTGCAGTGGAACAGTAACAGACTGGTATTTTTTTTTGTTTCCTTCTGGGTAAAGCTATAGAGTATTAATATATAGTATGACTGTTTTCTCGTAATTTTATATGAATTTGATTGTTTGCTACTTTGATTCGTGTCATATGTAATTATGAAATAAATCGCGAGATTTCCAAGAATCATGCAAGTGTAGGATCTGTTCCTTAGCCGCCTCGAATCAGCCTTCACATCTAGGTCATTTCGTCAGTCATATTCTCTATTTCTCTTCCTGATAAATGTTTCAGTTTGAATTAAAAGCTCTAAAGCAAATATTTTATAAGGTACCTATAGTTTTACACAACCAATGTCAGTTCGAAAGTCACATATCATTGTTCATATTAACCTACAAAAGTACTAAGTAAATTCTGCACACCGTCAATATCTGGAGAATCTTCCACAAAACCTAATGTAACGAAATAAACAAAATACAAACCCAAAATTGATCCCAAACTCGAAGACGATTGTTTATCTCACAACAAACGGCAAACAATATCCAGGTGCGTTCTGTCCTGAAAAGTTACCATGTGGAAATATATACGTAACAAAATAACTCGAAATGAGTAATACGTTATCGTTGCGGTAGGCTAGAGACACAATAATGTGAGTAAGAGTGTATGATTAAGAGCCCACTGCAAAAATCTGCAGGTATATTATATTTCATTATTAAAGTAATTTTTTATGAATTAAACTTAGTAGTCGAATATACGGGGTGTGTCTGACATCGACGCGAAAAAAAATACCATGGAATCAGGAAAAAAAAGATTTTAAAAGTTTTTTTTTTGAGATTTTTGTAGAAGTCATTAAATTCCCTTTTTCACCAAAAACATCAATGAAAATAAAATTTAAAAGCGCTACCTATCAGCTGATTTCGTAAACATCACGATGGACGTCTTCGCCGCCGGCTAGTACGTAAACGCGCCGCGCCGACCGCCCGCAAATAGAAAAAGCGAGGATAGTTAAAAATCGAATTGAGCTAGATAGGAATAACGATTTTGAACTAATTACAGTAACAATAATGCAGATTCTCTTCAAAAGTTAGGATAAAACCAAAGGAAAATTCCAACATTCGGGGCTCCATGTACTGAATCCATGGTATTTTTATCGCGTCAGTGACAGACATACCCTGTATGCCTATGAATATATTGCCAAGCAACCCTCCAACTGCAGGTTTTTATGAAAAATACTTGATAGTAGCATTGATTATATTCTGCTATCATAAATTGATAGTATATTTATCAATTTAAGTTTCATCTCAAAAAAATTACCTGCGGATTTTTGCAATGGGATCTCTTACTATAAGGTGGTAGAAGTATTGTGTAATGTACCGCAAGTGAAGAACCATCTTCCTTGCCTGGACCTAAAGTTGTCTGAGTATTATGTACTGAAAATTAGACTCCAACAATTTTAGATGCGCAGTGATGGAACAAAAACTGGGT
Organism: Anorthoa munda; assembly: GCA_945859665.1. NCBI lineage: Eukaryota > Metazoa > Arthropoda > Insecta > Lepidoptera > Noctuidae > Anorthoa > Anorthoa munda. The sequence goes on along the minus strand of OX243913.1, from coordinate 6,315,182 downwards.
TTAAAAATAAGTTATCTTGCAATCGTTCACACTTTTATTTTATCAACTATAAGCTACCTTCCTGATGGTTTGCGTTGCGATTTGTATTATAACAAAAGCGAAATTACAAGTACATTCATACGGACGCAGTGCGATGCAAACACACAAAGAATTTTATCTCCTTCAATAAAACTTAGATATTTTTTCGCGATTTCATAGATGATCCTACAATTAAATTTGTTAACCTACCCAATGAAAGATTTCGAAAGAATTAAAAGCCAACCGTAGCCAAATTGCGCAAGTGAATTCGGCAATGCGAAGGGTTTGACCGCTATTAAATCGACCAATCGCATGCGAGATGAATGACGTGATGTTGACTTCCGTCTGTGTGATTGGTCGATTGATAGCGGTCAAACCCTTTGCGTTGCCGTATTTACTTATGCAATAAGGCTGCCGGTTGTGCTACTGTTTATTGCCTTTCTACTTATCAGTTTGAACGAAAACCAATAAATTGTTCAACACCTTTTTATTTTTCTCGTGTTGAGGAAATCTTGATCTTTTTATTTGTATTACAAAATCCACTCATGATTGGTATTTATTTATTTATTTATTCAGGTTAGCTTATAATTGTTTACACATTACATTCCATATAAGTACACGATATACATTTATAAGTGCAACAATTATTTACAAGCTAACACCGCATGCACTTATTTGATTAGATAATAAATATAAATTATTGTAATTAATTAATTAAGGAAAATTAATGAAAAAAATAATAATTTACGAGTAAGCATACATTGAGAAATTAAAATCGATATTAAGAAATTAAATTAAAAATATTATATTGTTTGATAATAAAGTAGCAAATGATTAAATTAACTTAACTAAGATTAAATATATGATTTACATTAGATAATAATTAAAAATTAAATAACAGTAAATTAGTATATAAATTAATATTAATAAATAAATTGGTAGTCTTATTTGTACGAATAGTATTTAACAATCAATTTACAAAATTTGCCTATGCTATCGTGGTGTACGTCAATCAGGTCACTGCAGCTATTTAAAATTTGGCACATTCGCGGTAATGGTAAGTTAGCACCTAGGACAGTTCTACGCAAGGGCGGGTAAAGCGGAGTGATGGGATTTCGAGGATAGCGGGTTGGGGCACGAAACTTGAGGTGACTCAGTAACTAACTAAGTAACGGTATGAAGGATTCTCTAGCGATTTTCACAGATAAATTGCGATATATCGGATCAGATCAGCTTAGCAATAAAGGTCACCGGTATTTTATTATTGCGTCAAGTTTATTTAGGTTCCGCTGTCGTTAAAAAAGCTGGAGACCTTTGGCTTTAAACTTTCATTCATCGTAGGTGTTACCGCCATATAAAGCGCTAATATCCAAATCTACCTACTTCAAGTCTTTTTAACTTTTAGTTATATCAGAATGTGGCGGTAGTAGTATTACATTTCCCATCAGTGACCTTCCTTCCTATTCATTCCTGCAGCGTCTACCATAGGTCAGAGCGAGACAGCCATACAAGGCTAGAAGAAGATTGACCGTAACGGACGCCATATTAAAAGGAGTGAAGTTCGTTCTAATCCGCCGCCGCGAAAGCATCTCTCCAGAGCTTTACCGCTAATATATCTGGATCTCGTGATAAATCCAGGTTTTCGGGTCTATATATTAAACTAGACCTACCTACTTATCAAGTTACATTGATTTGAAGTGCTGTGTAAGAAATAGGAATCATTAGTGAGACCACGCTGGCTTGCCGCGTGGTTAACCTACACATCGAGGACATACAAGGTGCTAGCAGCCGGCAGGCGACTCCAGACCCCAATAAAGGTAAGGCACTGCATCCTGTATCCTTCTCTTATTCCTCGTTTCCCCATACCAAAAAAAAATAGCCTCATTTCCAATCAATGTATACTGCCGCATAAATTTTATTACAGTCCACAAAACCGCCGATTCTCATAGCAAGGCTTTGAATCACCGCTCCAGTCTTTTAGAAGTCTGGAAAGAGCTGTTTAGACAGTTCTACCTATTTTCAGGGTAAAATCCCCGCACCCCCTCATGTTAGCGTTTAAGAACCATTCAAAAGGCTCGCGGCGCTAACATTTTGGTCCTCCGTAAGCCGGATTTATTTCCTATTTGCAATCTACCATACATATTAGAATTTTCACTTAATTCCCTAGGGAAACCCGCACTCGGATCTGAATTCGTTTAGATTCAACTAGTTAATTACATTCGTGTCATTAAATTCACCTAACAAAATCATAAATCAGTTTGTAAAAATACGTTTAGTAAATAGGTACCTACGTTTCAATTGTATCTAACAATCAGTAAAACTCAACTTTATTCATAGTTACATTGTATCGTAGCACATAGTACCTACACGTTCCGCTTTAAAGAATACCCGCTACCCGCCGTTTAATATTATAAATTTTTCTACATTAGCTGCTTGTTACCGCGCGCATTATAGTTATTGAATATAGGTTGTTTACGCATTAAGATAGGTTGAGAATTCACTCAGTGCATTCCGGTCTATTTATTTGAACAGATTCGATAGATACCTACATATTTAATTGTTATAAATTAAGATGCCTCGACCTGCAGCTGATGCTAAGTATAAGAAATCAGATGAGTTCGCCTCATCGCATTTAAGTTCAGAAATAATTCTCGTAGAAGCTAAACGAAATGCCCTTTTTGAATCAATTCAAATTGTATTCGAAAAGGCGAAAAGGGCACACATTGACAGCGAGTTGGTGGAGAGTTTTTTGGATTCAGTCGCGACTATTGATGAAACTCGATCTGAATTTAGGGATCTCGTCAACGAACACAATAGGCTACTTTTAGAAATTGATCCATCCGCGAAGCCTAATTATCAATCATTGATTTCATTTGATGATCTTTTTTGTCGTATCAAACGTGTGTTGAAGCAGGTTGAGCCTGTGCCTTCGAGGGTTAACACTGACGATGATCAGAAAGTCATAAGATCTAAACGGCCTACTTTAGCGCCAATCGAAATTGTGTCATTTGACGGTGACATTCGTAATTGGCCCTTATTCTATGAAAGCTACAAGTCCACAATACACGAAAATCCATCGTTGACAGACGCTGAGAGACTGTACTATTTGATAGGAAAGCTTTCCACTAAAGCACAAGCGGTATTTTCAGGCATCGCGCCGTGTCCTGAAAACTATCAAATAATCGTAAGATGTCTCGTGGATAGGTATCAAGATAAACGCATACTTGCTTCTACGTATCTAGATCAGATGATCAATCTTAAATTAAATGGCCCCGCTTCTGCATCTAATATGCAAACATTTATGGACCAGTATGTCACTGCCGCAAATGCAATAAAAAATCTTGGAATAAATGACTTAACAGATTTTGTATTTTTGCATATAGCACTCAAAAAGTTGGACGGAGAAACGATACGTGCTTTCGAGTCACAACATCGTGAAGTTTCGTTGCCGACTTTTAGTCAGCTGACCGAATTCATTAGGAGTCAACATAGGATTTATCAGAACACACAGCCTAGTACGGCTGGCGTTTCCACGCGTAGTTCTGTTAAATCTCGCATTAATGTACCAAATCCGCAAAGTTATGTAGCCATCGCGACTGCTAACAAAAAATGCCTATGTGACAATATTGTACATGATCACTTTTTCAAGTGTCAAAAATTCACTGAGATGACACCGTCCGCACGCTTTAAATGCGTGAAGGATAAAGGTGCATGTATTAATTGTTTAAGCATTAAACATAAGTCTCGCGATTGTAATTCAACGCTCAAGTGCCGCACTTGTCATCAAAAACACCACTCTTTATTACATTTCAATAAGGTTACGAATCAAACCGCCTCACAATCTCATAACAGTGGTTCGGCACAGGTATCGAGCTCCGAACCTACGATTCTTAGCGAGCCCGCCACCGCGCCGCCGCCGCCGCCGTCCACACAGTTATTCAGTGCACGCGCACCGGCCGCGGCGCCTACTGCGAGCGAGCCGAGAGTATCGTCCTTTCACACGACATCCATTGCTGCGCCATTACAGCTTAGTGCTAATGACGGCGACCGCGCCGCGCGATGTATTCGTCACACAACGATATTGCTATCGACCGCTCAAGTTGTTATCTGCGATCAAAATGGACAAAACCATATTGTAAAATGCCTTCTAGATTCAGGATCGCAGAGCAACTTTATAAGTAAAGAATGTTGTAACCGGTTAGGTTTAGATTATAATAAAAATACGCAAATGATTGTACGAGGGTTTGGTGGTTCAGAAAAACCTATTAAAGGTTCGACTGACTTTAAAATATATTCCCGATTTGATAAAAACATTTCTTTCGATGTATCGGGATTTGTCGTAGATCGCATCACGGATGACCTGCCAACAGTTCCCGTGGACGAGGCTGCCTTTTCCCACATCGTATCATTGCCGCTCGCGGACAGTACGTTCGCGACTCCCACCGCCGTTGATGTTCTGCTTGGAGCATCTATTTTTCCGCACCTGTTGATGCCTGATACGGTACATAGCAGCGTGCATGGAATACCGCCCGCCATACAAACAGTGTTAGGGTATATTATAATGGGTTCCGCGCCCGCACTGCTCGCCTATAAGTCTACTGCCGCATGTTGCGCTATCGTAAAAGACGATTTAGGCCACCTCCTCAAGCGTTTTTGGGAACTTGAGGAAATTTCCGCTCCAACCCCGACCAGTCAAGATGACATTGAATGTGAAATTCATTTCCGCACTACTACTACGCGTGATTCTAGTGGTAGGTACACCGTTGCGTTTCCATTTCGCGACGATGTTTATAAATTGGGAGATTCTTTCTCCACAGCGCGTCGACGTTTTCTGTGCTTGGAAAAGAAGTTGGAGTCATCCAGCTTTCTACGCACTGCCTATGACGCTATCATTCGTGAATACATTGAGAAGGGTTATGTAACTGAAGTAGGGCCTATTGACAGTAATAGTATAATATCCACCGCCGCTTCCTACTTCGTACCACATCATTGTGTTCAGCGTCTAGATAAGACGTCCACAAAGGTCCGCATGGTTTTAGACGCCAGTTGTAAAACTAGCACAGGTTTGTCTTTGAATGATGTTCTTCATCCAGGCCCTAATTTACAGGGTGACTTGAATAACATTCTTTTGAATTTTCGGCTATTCAAAATCGCCATTTCAGCAGATTGTAGACAAATGTTTCTTCAAGTAGGAATGTTAGAGCGAGACCGCAAATATCAAAGATTCATTTATCGTTTCCGTCCGGAAGATAAATTGACGGTTTTTGAACTGGCTCGTGTTGCGTTCGGTATGAAGTCGTCCGTATTTCACGCCATCCGCGTTGTTCATCAGTTGATTGCTGACGAAGGTGAGAGATTCCCAACTGCAGCTGCTGTGGCATCCTCTTCCACGTATATGGATGACGTCTGCTACAGCATTATGTCAGAGGATTCAGCACAGGAAGACGAGAACGTCGCTATCAATTCATGTATCGAACTTATAAAATTATTTAAATGCGGTCAGTTCGACCTCGTGAAGTGGACGAGTAACTCGGCCGCTGTCCTTCGCGCTATTCCCGCCTCGCATCGAGCTTCGTCAGATCTCGAAATTGATAAAAATGTACCTGACAAAATTCTAGGTACGCATTGGGACAAATCCGATGACGTTTTCAAATTCAAGGTCGCAAGGCCAGACTCAAGCTGTACTAAGCGCAGTATCTTGTCCGTCGTAGCGCGCTTATGGGACAATCTAGGGCTGGTGGCCCCCGTCATACTTTATGCCAAGCTCCTGATTCAGGAGCTATGGTTATTGAAGTGCGACTGGGACGAGGCCCCCCCGCAACGCATCGTAATCCTCTGGAGGCAGTTCTGTAGCGAACTTCCCGCACTCAACGAGATACGCGTTCCGCGGCATCTCGGGGTAGTGCAGGGTTGTGTAGCAAACCTCTTAGGATTCGCTGATGCAAGTGAGCGTGCTTACGGCGGCGTTGTTTACTTGCAAGTCAAAGATAACGCAAGTACGACCGTTAGGATTGTTTGTTCGAAATCGAAAGTTTCGCCGCTTAAAACTATTTCGATTGCTCGCTTAGAATTGTGTGCCACAGTTTTATTATCCACGCTTATGCGTAATGTGTTAAACAATTTTGAGCCAAGGTATAAAATTTCGAATGTCTTTGCATTTACCGACTCGAAAGTCGTTCTTTGTTGGATCAATTCGTCTCCGCACCGCTGGCAAACTTTTGTGGCAAATCGCGTCGCAAAGGTTGTCGAAAACATTCCCGCGAGTTGTTTTCATCACGTGGCAGGCATTGAAAACCCTGCTGATTGTTTATCGCGAGGTTTATCGCCCGCGCTGCTCGTTAATCATCCTCTGTGGTTTACTGGACCGCCATGGGCATCTAGGCATACATCAGAGTGGCCTATTTCTGAATTCGATCGCGAAGATGTTAGTGAAGTACCGGAACTGAAGCCCTCTGCGCACGCTATAACAGTGGGTGGATCAAAATCAATAATTTATGAGCTCGCTCAACGTGTTTCCTCATGGCCGAAGTTACTTCGCATAATTGCCTATATATACCGCTTTTCAAAATTATTACCGCGCAGATCTTACATGAACAAATCTGATTTGGAATTTGCTGAAATTAAAATAATATCCGCATTACAACAAGTCTACTTTAGTGACGATATAAATAAATTAAAAAATAGTGAGAACTATTCTTCCGCTATGCAAAAACTTAAACCGTTTGTAGACGCGAACGGTCTCATCCGCGTTGGTGGTCGGTTGACTTACGCAGACATCAATTACGCACAGAAACACCCTTATGTATTACCTAGGCACGATCACGTGATTGATATCTTAATCGATTATTATCATCGAAAGCATTTACACGCCGGCCCCGAATTGCTTATGTCCTTACTTAGAAATCAGTATTGGATACTGGCAGCGCGTCGCGTTATTCGCCATCGTATCCACAAGTGCAATACGTGCTTCAGAGCAAAACCGCGTCCAACTTTTCCGATCATGTCAGACCTACCGGAATTCCGCGTCACCCAAGTTGACAAGCCTTTCACGCATACTGGATGTGATTATGCTGGTCCTCTCCAGTATACACCGGTTCGTGGAAGAGGCATTAAAAGCCGTAAGGCTTGGCTCTGTATTTTCACGTGCCTGACAACCAGGTGTTTGCATATAGAGATCGCTTCGGAGTTAAGTACCGCCAATTTCCTTGCTGCTTTGAAACGATTTCTAGCACGTCGCGGTCCTGTGCAGTGTATATATACTGACAACGGGACAAATTTTGTCGGATGTAGTTCTTACCTTCGCGACCTTTATAGGTTCCTCGATGAGCAGCGCCCGCAACTTGAATATGAGCTCTCAGAAAGTCGCATAGAGATGAAACGCATAACACCCCAGTCGCCTCATATGGGAGGTTGCTGGGAAAGCATGGTAAAGGTGGTAAAATCTCATTTATTCAAGATTATCGGTCAACAAATATTATCGTATGAAGAGCTGTTGACGGTGTTAACGCAAATCGAGGCACTTATAAATTCGCGACCGCTGACCGCTATGAGTAGCGACCCTTCAGAGCCTTCTGCTCTCACGCCGGCTCATTTTCTTAACACTGCGCCCCTTCGCTCTCTGCCCGCTCCCCAGGTAGAGAATGTAAGTTTGCTAGACAGACATTCAATTTTGCACAAGATGGTACAGTCTTTCTGGCAGCGATGGCGAGTAGAATATTTGCATCAATTGCAATCCAGGTCCAAGTGGAATATTCCATCCACTCCAATTCCACTGCGATCTGTAGTTATACTAATTGTCGATAATGCTCCACCATTTACTTGGCCACTAGGTGTGGTGGAGGCTGTTCATACCTCGAAGGATGGCACAACGCGGTCTCTTACTGTTAGAACTGCTAAGGGTAGCCTGATCCGCCCAGTTGTCCGTGTGTGCCTTTTACCGAGCCAATGAGAGTGTAACTCTATTATCTTTAGGTTAGTTTAGAGATAGGTTTATTGCAAATAGGTAAATTTATGTTATTCTCTGTCTCTCTTTAGAGCAGACGATCCCGCAAATAAATTGTCGAGGACTCTGATTCTGTCTGGATCAGATCCTATCGCTCAATTATATAGTATTAATATTTGTAAATTTTCATGGTTCACTTCTTTAAAGGCAACCCTTTAAGGCCGGGAGAATGTTACCGCCATATAAAGCGCTAATATCCAAATCTACCTACTTCAAGTCTTTTTAACTTTTAGTTATATCAGAATGTGGCGGTAGTAGTATTACATTTCCCATCAGTGACCTTCCTTCCTATTCATTCCTGCAGCGTCTACCATAGGTCAGAGCGAGACAGCCATACAAGGCTAGAAGAAGATTGACCGTAACGGACGCCATATTAAAAGGAGTGAAGTTCGTTCTAATCCGCCGCCGCGAAAGCATCTCTCCAGAGCTTTACCGCTAATATATCTGGATCTCGTGATAAATCCAGGTTTTCGGGTCTATATATTAAACTAGACCTACCTACTTATCAAGTTACATTGATTTGAAGTGCTGTGTAAGAAATAGGAATCATTAGTGAGACCACGCTGGCTTGCCGCGTGGTTAACCTACACATCGAGGACATACAAGGTGCTAGCAGCCGGCAGGCGACTCCAGACCCCAATAAAGGTAAGGCACTGCATCCTGTATCCTTCTCTTATTCCTCGTTTCCCCATACCAAAAAAAAATAGCCTCATTTCCAATCAATGTATACTGCCGCATAAATTTTATTACAGTCCACAAAACCGCCGATTCTCATAGCAAGGCTTTGAATCACCGCTCCAGTCTTTTAGAAGTCTGGAAAGAGCTGTTTAGACAGTTCTACCTATTTTCAGGGTAAAATCCCCGCACCCCCTCATGTTAGCGTTTAAGAACCATTCAAAAGGCTCGCGGCGCTAACAGTAGGTATAGGTCAAAGTTGAGGTAGGGTGAATATTTTATTTTATTTTATTTTATTTGGAACAACAAACAATTACATAATAAAGCATAAAGACATAAAACTTAAAATTAACAATTATGTAATCAACAGCGTTATTCACAGCATACAAGCAAAATATTAATAACACGCTTCAAAGAAGAATTTAAAGCAATAAATATATTAATACAAAAAAAGACAGTGATTTTAAACTTTTAAATAACTAGTATGTGCATAGAATCTAATAACATGCACATGTGCATTGAATAAAAAACATATTGACCCATAATAACCTAAGATGAAAAGGATAATACTAGCTTCTCAACATACGATTTCTGTCTAGTTCCTTGATTGCATTGCGAGTCGTATTTCGGAATTTTCCACGTGTTGCACAGAATAGATCGATGTCAAGAAAGTGCTTATTATAATTGTCAACAAGACGTCGCAACGGTGATCGAACACCAGCATTCGTTCTACATGCTCTCACCGCAAACAACGGTTGCTTACGCGCTGCACGCAAATGTATTCTCCTGGGAACTAAATAACAAATTCTGTAACAAATATCGGAACAGTCATAAGTATTTCTACAGAAATCGTACAAGAGCACGGTCTCCAGAAACATATGACGGCCCGTAAGGCTTAGAATATTATATTTTTTCAGTAAATCGGCATAAGACGCAGAAGAGTGAAAGCATCTGTAAGGCTCGTTATAATATGGTTCGTTAACCACTCCTTTGACATTCTACACAGATAGGTAAAACTTCGCTTCCATAATCATTCTAGTTTGTGTGACAAGTTAATTGTTAGTTTGTCTTGCAAACCAAGTAAGAGAGAGGAATGAAGGCAGTTTTGGACAAAAGCCAAAGCTTGCACGAATCTTGACTCTAAAAGTTTGCATAACATTAACTACAGGAAAATAAGGTTCAAATAGCCATTCTATTCATTGTGTTCCAAGATTCTTGAGCTAGAAAGATTCTTTATAAAACTCAAGAAAATTATTTTCTTTTATTTGCATGCAGTAATAGAGAGCGTATTTTAGTATTGCGACTTTAAATTAGATTACAAAGTGATTTTTCTGGACATTTTTTTTTAAATAAGGAATGCACTTTAGCTAGAATTTTTCTCAAAATATATTGACAATGGTTGAAGAAATCTTTTTAAAAGATGATTGAAATGCAATCACGTCTACGCAGACGTGTGTAACATACGCATGTTAAATAATATTTTATTGGATCAAAACAATTTTGTTTCAATAACAAAGTAACTAAGTAATAAAAAATCATTGTTTTGTAATATTAAATTATTTTCGAAGTGCAAAAATTCTGTCATTAAATTTGGTCTACTTTATTTTCAAATACGATTTTATCAAACTTCAGAAGTAAAGATAAGGCTACGCTGAGATATAGAATTCAATAAAACGGGTAAAGACTTTTGATGTATTGAGTAGGAATAAAAATATAAATGTATCTAAGTACATACTTCTTTGGAAAGGCAGGTAAATTTATTATTTACGTAGGATAACATAAATAAGTGTGGCTTGCGTGAGGGTCGGTTTCCACCGAAGTGCTCATTATGCTACCTCTATCACGTACTGACGGTCAGAAGGGTGCCTTCTATTCAACCGGATATGGTGAGGGAGATCTTCCACCTCACCATGCTTTCTCTGGGGAATTCAGAACTTAATACTTTCCGCTTAACAAGGAAACTTGGCAAACGTTCGGTTTTACCGTAAACTTAAAAGAAAATATTGCAATTTATTTTTGACACCACTTACAACTTTACCTGGGTATACTTCTCCAGGTTTATCGTCCAAATGAATCGTTTACGTAATTTCAAGCTTCCAATTGCTTGTAAACGGTTTTATGTTTCATTACAAATTCAAACGTTACTTTACATTATTTCGTTATTTAAATATGAAATAAATTGTATTAATTATTCTGTTACGATCGCAGAGTATCTTTCTTTGGGATTCAACGCAGAACACAAAATAACTTCCATTCATTCATACATAGCGTCTGCTTGCCCGAAACTGGGGCACTAGAATGTAATTATTATTAAACGAACTCATAACTAAAGGCCTTTAAATATACTAGATAGTACTGTGCTTGAAATATTTTTAATGGATTATATTTATTTGCAAAAACTAACGTTGGGATGACAGAGTGTCAACCAATTATTATGCAATAGAATTGCCGACCTAAGGCTGTAGACAAGTATAATGTAATCAATTAATGCATCGCGATAGCTAATTGATAATGACAAGAATATATAATGTTTGTCAAGCGCTATCGAAATGTCACATGTTCAATCCCTGGCCATCTGTCATCTCGACCATCAAAATGGATGACAGCGATAACGATTCGACGATCAGAATGTCCTTAGGGTTGTCCACGTGTTGTAAGCACTAACAATCCTATGGGTATGCATTTTGGGCTTTTTGACAATCACTATCGCAGAACTATCGCTGATAAAATACCTTTTGTTTAAAGCCTCTAATTATCACGTTCCTGTACTTTAACTGAAATACATAATACCTTTCAAACCAGAACAGGATTATTAACAAGTTCTATTTTGAGTTAATTATAACTATCGTACGTAGTAGTGATTCTCAGACAAGGGGTTTGACAAGGAGGTCTACTGTTTCCCTGAAAATAATTATAATTACTGAACCGAAAACTAAATTACACAAGATTTTCTTATTATAGCGACGTAGCAATATAAATTGGGGAGTTTCGCTTGAAGCTAGCAACATTATATTTTCGCTGTCGTAAAAAATGTGTTAGTTAAATACATTAATATGGACGCCGAAGCTCTTCTTGTGAAACTCAGTTGCATTCAGCTAGTGCATAATAATTAATATACGGGTATGTAGCTAATTATAGCAAGGCTAGCAGTATAATCGGAAAGCCAGCATTATCATGACCGTAGTAGAAGCAGTATTAACTCAATTGTTCTACACCGTAAAATTTTGGTCGTTTGAATCCCGTGGAGGGTCGACCCGAACAACCGACTTCCGAGCAAAACACTAAAAAGTGTAAAAATAACTTTCGTTTTGGAAGTCTATTGCAAAATTATAAAACAAGAGGTACCAAAGAAAAGCTGCCGAAAAGTCACATAAGCCAACTAACTTAAAATATTTGATCTCAATATCACAAGTCCATTTGTTCGTTCTATTTACGTCGCTGTTTCCACAAGAACGACTTTCGCATAGAAAATAGATCCGCGTCTCTTGCTTGTTTCACCAAATTCTATTTGAATCAGTGAATGTTACGTTGGTCTACAGTAATGCGGTGTGCGGTGTTCATCCATCAAACAGTGGTTTGTAGTGTTTTGTTCCTTATGTTGTAGGTGTATTGGAAATAAATGTTGAGAGTATTTTGCTTAGGGTATAATTTCTTGTAGAGATGTAGTTAAGTATAAGATGATAGAGAGGCTTCCATAGACAGGTGTAGTTTTTATTCCAAGGAGATTACTGCCGTGGAACAATTCTTATAAAAATGGTCTTTCAATCATCGTTGTAGCGTGATGTGTCATGCCTGTCTGCGAGAATCTTAAAGTATGTCATGTATTGCCTTTGTTTATGGGCATAACAATGGTAGGTGGCTTTATAAAGTCCTACGAGCATTTAAATTGATAGATAGAGTAGTAGTAGTATTCAATTCTCTCTTAAAGCACTTTTAGGCGTAGAAAAATTAAATCGTCTTTATTGGAAAAACGAAGTTCTTACTTCGGCAAAAATCTTTTTAATATTCATCAGGGATAATCCTTTAAAATAAAGAACTGAGACAAAGTATCGAAGTTTTCTGAGTCCTAGCTTAGGGTGTCATTGAGTTAATACAATTTCAAATTCAGTTATTAATTTAAGGAATTTCGACGCAAAATACTACATTTTGATGGTGCGTGTTTTGATGAACGTGATGTTTACTTGAAATTAGCAGAATATTTCCGAATAGAGTTGTGATGATGATTCTATAGGTCCTATTTTAGATGTTGGTTATCCAATCACACATAAACGGTTCAACGGATTTAGTACACGCGTTGACTGTGGTCTACCCGTGACAAAAAATTCTATGTCCTAATGGTAACTTCCCGTGGGATAAATTTCGAAGTTTACGGGGACGCGGGATGGTATGCTATAAATGCATATTCGTTACTCTCGCGAATCACATTTTCGTCATAGCTAGTGATGGGTTCAAATCTTATTTAGAACAATGCTAGTTGTGAGATTCTTAAATAACTTAATTATATTATTAATGTGAAAGTTTGGATGTATGAATGTTTGTGTGGATGTAAGTTTGTTACTCAATCACGTCAAACCGTCTGAGCGGATCTGGATGAAATTTGGCACAGTGATAGATTATAGTCTGGAATAGTACATAGTCTTATATTTATCCCGGTATAATGTTCCCTTGGGATGATAAAACACTTTCCACAAGGGTGAAGCCACTACGCAGAAGCTAGTATATGTATAAATTGCGAAGTTGACTAATTTCATTCAATTTTGAAGCATAAAGTTGATATTTTTCTTTCTCTACGCTGTATAAAACATGAAAATAAAGTATCATAACATATTTCAACTTGCGTGGATAATAAAAACTCAACATACACACGTCTACATCGAGTCTAAGTGCAGCGGAACTTATACAGAGCGACTTTTCATGTTTCGCAATTTCATAGCAGGATTGTGACGTATGTTTGTATCAACAACTTTAGAGGACGAAGATCGCTTCCTGTTCTGACTTTTCTACATGATTATAGAATCTTCTAGTATGGTTGGTACTAGAAGTATGTCCATTCATTCATCGAAATACTTTGTTACCTTTTTTGCAAAAATAATTATGCCTTTGTATCATACTTACAAAAAAAAACGTTTACCCCTAATTTCTGAATTAAAATTGAGAATTTGAGATTAAGAAAGTGACCAACTGTACTTTTTAGGATTCCGTAGCCAAATGGCAAAAACGGAACCCTTATGGATTCGTCATGTCTGTCTGTCTGTCGGTCTGTCTGTCTGTCTGTCTGTCCGTCCGTATGTCACAGCCACTTTTTTCCGAAACTATAAGAACTATGCTGTTGAAACTTGGTAAGTAGATGTATTCTGTAAACCGCATTAAGATTTTCACACAAAAATAGAAAAAAAAAACAAAAAATTTTGGGATTCCCCATACTTAGAACTGAAACACAAAATTTTTTTTTCATCAACCCCATTCGTGTGGGGTATTTATGAATAGGTCTTCAAAAATGATATTGAGGTTTCTAACATATTTTTTTTCTAAGCTGAATACAGACACTTCCAAAGTGGTTAAATGTGTGTCCCCCCCCCCTGTAACTTCTAAAATAAGAGAATGATAAAACTAAAAAAAATATATGACGTACATTACCATGTAAACTTCCACCGAAAATTGGTTTGAACGAGATCTAGTAAGTAGTTTTTTTTTAATACGTCATAAATCGTAAACCGCAATTTACCAAGTACGGTTTACCAAGACCCTTCGTGCGCGAGTCCGACTCGCACTTGGCCGTTTTTCTAATTTTGGCTTTTCATAAAGTTTGACAAGTACTAAATACTTGTCAAACTATAAAAGCTTGAAAAACAGCTGGCAGTCATAGTGGACCTTGACCAGCAGTGTGTTGGCACAGGCTGTTGAAGCCATTTTAGAACGCGACTAGTTACGTCAACGTCATCGAGAGCAGCTGTCAAGTCTTCGCGCGGTATTACGTTGACAGCCACTGCACGAGTGCTATGCAAATTTTATATTGTCTTCGAGAAATACCAAAAACTGTTATTAAGTTATTTTTATAAGCATTATACATCATCAACAAAGAACCGGCGTTTCATTCAGTGGAGTGGCCCACTAGAAATCAAGTAATCACTGATAGTAACCATTACCCAAAGAAAACGAAATTTAGTAAAAAAGATACATTGTTTAGTCCGTAAGCTTTCAGCTACGATAGCGTAGCAATACGGCGTAGCCGAATTGCTATGCAACCGCGTAGCTCCTACCATATTTTTAACCAACTTATTTCTTAGAATCTTTTCTTTATCATGTAGACCTTCGTTGTTATTTCAAAGTCACGTACCTCTATTTAGTCAAAGCCTAGAACCCTATACTGTGGCCGCGTTCGGACCCCATAAATACCCATATACCCATACATTTTTATGGGTATATAGGTACATAAATACATCATCTTCCATGTATTTTTAGTTCTTTTCAATATTATTCTTGGTAAACGATGGGCATTGTATGCGGCTCATGGAGCATCAAATTGCCCAAGGCATAAATGTTGTTAAATTTTGTGACGCGTTGCCAATATTATAAAGATGGGCTTTTGATTTGACGAAAGTTATGGTCTTGAACAAAATAAAATTCAAATTAAGATGACGAGGGACTGTCTTTTGATGTTCATGTTATAGTGGCACTGAATGAAAACAAGCAGTGTTTTTATATATCCAAAAAGTGACAACACAATTTTTTTGCAAACTATCATTACATGATTATGAATCGTAACAGCTTGTTTTGTAGATTCTCCCTAATCAAATGACGTGTGTTTTTGTATTTATGTATGAAAGATAAATTCCATCACATAAAGTGACCATGTAAGACAGTGTACCTAGACAGAACAAGACCAAGAAATGATTACTTAAATTTAAAGTTACCTGCACAGACAAAGTAGCATAATGATGTGACTGACTCAGCACAAACCTAACTGAAAATCATGCCTGTTGTCCCCGCAGGGTTAAACCGACAGTACACTCAATCTTCGCCAGTTATATATTATCCTAGTATGATCATTTCAAGCTTTGCAACTACGATTAAAATAAAAGTTTGACATACATGCAAACCAGCCAAAGAAAGATATTTCATAAAAGCATACAAATAACTACATGTTTGCGGAAAATACCTCCAGCTTTACAAACATTAAAATCTTCTCGTAAACGAAGTTCTGCATTCAAAGTTGCAAGTTTAAAGTTCTTAGCGAAAGACTTTTAATACTTCCCTTAGTTTTCGTCTTCAAAGACAAGAAAATGTCCGCTATAGATATTTTACATCTAGGATGAATAACAATAAAACTTTACATTTGTCTGAGAACCGTTCATTTTCAGAGAATCTGTACAGACTGATGTTTGTACATTTACCAGTGTTGCTGGCACTTTCTTATCTGTACCACTTTTGTGCTTAATTGAGAACTTCCTAAAAAAAAATATTCTATTTTTTTTGAAGATTCTTGCAAAGTTTTGTTTACAAAGAGTTTGATTGAGATTTGAACACCATTCAATTTATTTTGCGGTTAAAACTACAGTTAAATATATTTTACTGGCAGTTCTTTGGGCAGCCAGTTATTAAGCTGACATAAAGTATCAGCAAATTCATTGACTAGAGCATTAATTAAGCTTTTAAGAACCGTGGGTAACTAGATCATCCCGGAATTTAAATAATCCCGAGTTATTGTTATCCGAAAGTGCAGTTTCAATTGAAGTAACATTTTATTCTGATTCGGCTTCTAGGAACCATTCGGTTTTCGGTTTAACATCATTTTTATCCCTCGTAAACTCTGTCGTAAAAATAATTACAGATAATAAATTTAAATTCTATGAATATTATAATTCGGGATCGTCGACACCAACCCCAAATTTGATATACTTGAAGGAATCGAGGTCACCTAGATTAATTCGTGAATTTGTAACGTTGCCACGAAAAACAGTGTACGTATGACTTGCGAGTGTATGTGAAGAGAGACAAAGGAGAATCTAAGAAGAATGAAGACGAAATCAGAGCCGGCAGAGAGACCCATATGTAACGCGGTGAACGTGTTCCGAGAAAGAGGGTTTGTTAAATAAACAAAGCTAAAGTTTCGCACTTTGGATTGTAGTAACACATTGTCTATTCGGGACTGTTATTTATTTTCGTGATTTACTTCACCCTCTGCCTCAGGTGAGCGACGATGCGAAGCGATGCTATAATATTAACAGCAGCAGGCTGTTTGTGATAAAATACCTTATATATATATAATTTATTATATGAGATTGTACAACATAGAGGAGTTTAGAAAGAGAAAGCGAAGGTGAAGGCCCTTGTCTAGAAGTGAGACTCAAATTAGGCTAGAAAAAGTATTATAACATCATTGAACGTCATTCTATGACGTATTAATTCACAAAGGAAAGGTTACAAGATACGTAAAACATATGTATTTTGTTTAGTCGTATAGAAACAGGGGCTCAATTTGAACGGCCCACGATAGAGTGATCAGGATCCCTCATAAAATGAAGTCATAGAGGGTCATTGACCGGCCCCATTATCTGTCCCGTCCCGTATAACGGTAGGCAACTAGAGCCTTCCTGCCAATTCATGTTATATTGCGCAAACAATGATTGATTACTTCATTTAGTACCGAGTTAATTAAAAAAAGTTCTGACGGTATATTCTTTCAATTTATTTCATCAAAACTTCATTCACAGCATTTTCTGGTATATGTATCAGTACATAGGCTGTGAATGAAGAGCATGCGGTTTAATAATAACAGTCTCTCGGATTGATCTTTACAGTTAAGCAAAGTTTGCCTAGGTCGGTTCGTGGATGGGTGAACATCCATTAAATACCGAGACTCGTCCGTTTTTCAGAAAGCACGTGAAGCTGTAGATCCCGCCTATCATTTGTGAAACTATGACAGTAGTTACGGATAGACAGATCATCTGACACTATATTTGTCAAAAGGTTATCGTGTTACCCATTTTCTGTGTTGTGGAGGTCAGATAGATAGTCGCTCCATTTAAAATACTGGTGTTCTGCTGCATCTGGTAGGCTGGAAGCTGAACTTAACATAATTAGGAGAAGGCTAGTTTGATTTGGCACAGATAGTGGATGACCTAAACAGATTTGTGGGTATACTGTTCATCCTGCAAATGCAGTGTCTAAATAATATGGCCTGTACACAACACTGACCTCATCCTCATACGTTAATGCCCTGTGGTTTTGAGCAGAATGGACACAGGTACTTATTCCGTTTATAGCCATACGTATAATCTCTATTAGCATCAACAGAGTTAGAATTAGTGCCAAATCATTGTTTCAGCTGGAATTTGGCGTAAAATATGGTCTGTTGAAAGTTTATAAAACCACAGCTCGGCTGTAATGAGCTAATTTCATAGTTGTATATTAAACTAATAGCTACGTAATCACATGTTCTTGATTTGGGATATTGTATTATTTGCGAAGCCTGAAGTATAGATTCTGATTGTATCTCTGGACATAGGTATCGGTGCATATTTTCTCGTGTCGTTGATTTCATTAAGAAGGTAAGTTAAATGCGCTTTTACCAGCAGAGGGTGCATGATAAGTAACTTATGACAGCATCAGCTCTCACAACCCAGAACAAATACGAAATGTGCGACAATCACTCTGCCTAGCCTTTTCTCAACTATGTTGGAGTAAGCTTCCAGTCTTAGGGCGGTTACGCACTACATGTCCGTGCCCGTGATCCGTGTCCGTGAAATTTCGGTTCCGAAGTATCCGTAGTTCTTCTTGTAGGAAAGCTTACGCATCTCTATCCGTCATAATCTGTCATAATTCAGAACATTTTGAACTCGGAACTCAAATCACGGACACGGATCACGGACACGGACGTGTAGTGCATAACTGCCCAAACCGGATGCAACTGGGTACCAGAACTTAACATGTTATCCACAAGTAACTGAGTAACAAGGTACACCTTGGCAATAGAGGTGTCAGATTTTCTGACTTTAGATTATCAAAAATCTACAAATGCCCGAGACCAACTGCTTTCTGAAGCACAGACGAGTCCCCGTATGTAATAGATGGTCACCCATCCACGAACCAACCTCGGTAAGCTTTGCTTTGCTTTGCTTACTTTGAAGATCGATCAGTGCGACTGTTATTATTTACCCACGAACTCCTCAGGAACGGTGACGTGGGATAATATTATGACCCTAATCAACATACTTGTAAACTTTCCCACGCATATTCACTAATTTACTATAGATACTTCAAAACATTTGCTACTCTATTTTAACAGTTTTAACCGACTCGTTTTTCCAGTAATTACTTACAACGCTTGGAACTCTTCGAGAAATCCACGCAAGCATACAATGAAGCTCTCCGGTGGAATGTGAGTTAAAAACAAACAACTTGGGATTCTATTTCCAGCCAGTAAACATGCAATTAGACGCACAAAACCGTTGATAATGTTTGCTTAGACAACTTAAAGTTCTAATTCAAACTTTGTATTCGCGTTTCTATCGGCTATAATATTTTACTTCTGCGTGAGTAGATAGCGATTTTGTGCGGATAAAGTGGTAGTCGCTAAACTGTTGTAAAGAAGTTTCTATAAGGATCTTCTATATATCTTTTGAACCTATCCAATATTTAGGTTATTACTCCGTAGTGTCAAATATTCCGAACTATTAGACAAACAAAATGTTATGACTTGCAAGCGCCTTCTGTCGTTTGAAACAAATCAGTGGTGACCATTTTTTTCGATTGTTTTCAAGTTCATTGTTTAAATGAGTGTACTGTGTGTGCGCCTCTGCCTTGCCTTTTGTTGAATAGAGGTTTGATATTATGTTCTAGTTGATCATAGATATAATGTTGCTTATTTTATTGAAAATCCTGGTAACTGACTTACTGTTGTAATATTCTAAGTAGAACGTATTTCTCTGATAGGGTCACAAAAAGGAAGCGGATATATAATCACAACTTCAAATAATGTATTCAAATCAACAATTACCTTATCAAAAATAAAATTACTGCTATAAAAGGGGTCGTTGGTGGAATTAACAAAGCCGGTTAATGGCTGTCAAATAGTACAAAGCAATCAGGCTTGTTGATTGTTTAATACTCAATGTGCTGCGTCTGTGCGGGACCAACCAGGACTTGGGGTAAAATAAAACAGGTGAAATATGGATTACTGTGAATAGCGGTGTATTGGGAACAATGACACAAAAGCTACTGGCTATTACATTCGAAAAAACTTAAAAACTATGGACGGACAGCGTCGCAACTCGCTGCTACGATGTGCAGATCAGGCGTTCGAACATGCCCCCGGACGTTGAAAGATTCTCTTTCAACAAGAATCAGTAGAGACGGGTAACGGGCAAATTCTGTTGAAGGCTCTCCTTATGACTCCAGCAGTAGTCCTGATGTCAGCCACACGAACGATGCCATCTGATCCTGGATGGACGGCGACAATTCTACCTAACTTCCACTTAAGGGGGGGTAGGTTATCCTCCTTTATCACTACCAAGGAGTCCAGCTTCAATGCATCTTTGCAGGAACGCCACTTGGTTCTCTGCTGCAACTCGGATACGAACTCCTTACTCCACCGAACCCAAAAATGTTGACGGAGTTGCTCGATTCTTTGGAAACGAGTTAAATGATGGATGGAGTGTTCCTGAAGATCTCGCTGTGGCAGTGAAGTAAGCGGTCGACCGACAAGGAAGTGTCCTGGAGTCAGAGGTGTAAGGTCAGCGGGATCGGCGGACAACGGCGTCAATGGACGAGAGTTCAAAATTGCCTCAATTTGGATCAGGGTGGTGTTAAGTTCTTCAAACGTGAGGTTACAATTGCCCAACACTCGTTTTAAATGGTATTTTGTCGACTTAACACCCGATTCCCAGAGTCCGCCAAAGTGAGGAGTATAAGCGGGAATAAAATGCATCTTAACTCCATCATTAGCCAAACTTGCACCCAAGGAATCGCAATATGATTTTAAAAATTTCGATAAGTCGTTGTACGCGCCAACGAACGAGGTACCGTTGTCGGAATAAATATTAACGGGTTTTCCCCTTCGCGAAATAAACCTATACAAAGCCAGTAAATATTTATTACTAGTTAGGTCACCTACTAGCTCCAAGTGAATAGCCTTGGTGGTGAAGCAAATAAATATCGCTATGTACACCTTTACTAGCCTACAACCTCGGCCTTGCCGACTGGCACACATGATAGGGCCGGCATAATCTACGCCAACACTTTCGAAAGGGTAACCTCCCGGATGGAGACGCTGCTGCGGCAAATTTCCCATTAAAGGCGTAACTACGTTACCCTTCATCCGACAACAGCGTACACAGTTACGATAGCAAGCCTTAGCTAAATTTCGGCCACCTATAGGCCAATACGATTCCCTAATTGAAGCTATTAATAACTGTGGACCTGCATGCATCAATCTCATATGCTCGAATTTAAACAATAGCTTTGTAAATAAATGAGTGGACTGTAAAATAATAGTATGTTTTTTATTATATGTAAAATTAGAATTCTCTAAGCGTCCTCCGACACGCATTATTTTATTGCTGTCTAAATATACATTAAATTTGAGAAGGGCGCTTTTTGAAGGTAAACTTTGTTTGTTTGCAAGTAATTTGTACTCTGGAAACGAATCGATTTGACATTTCAAGATAATAACATTTAATGCTTCCTGTAATTCTTCTTCTGATAGAAACCTACTAATTACAGGAAGTTTCCTGCAAATACGAACAAATCTCAACACATATGCTATGGAACGAACAAGTCTTAAATAATTAGAGAAACGTTTAAAATCTATAAATGAAGTGCATGATTTATTTTCTACAATAGCGCTTAATGAAACTTGAGGTCGCGTTTCGGGTAATGTCTCAAATCCTAAACTTTTAGGTTGAGATGGCCAGTTAGACTGAACCTCGTTTAAGAAGTCGGGACCACACCACCACATATGTAACCCTTGCAGAGCATCAATATCCACGCCACGAGATATTAAGTCTGCTGGGTTCTTGTTGGTTGGGACATGATGCCAAGTACAATTTCCTACCTTATCTAGAATTTCAGCAACGCGATTGCGTACAAATGGCTGAAGTTTAGAAGGCAACATTTGTAACCATCCCAATACAATGGTCGAGTCTGTCCAAAAATATACCCGATCAAACTTTGATCGAAGTGATTTGACCACCTTCTCATACACGCGACTTCCCACTACGGCACCACACAGTTCCAACCTTGGAATCGTGGTGGGTTTAATCGGTGCCACACGACTTTTGCTTATCAATAAGCGGACTATGCATTCACCATCACTGCTAACACTACGTACATAGGCACACGCACCGTACGCGCGCTCAGATGCATCTGTGAATACATGTAATTCTAACGTCTGATACGAATCGGACATAACAAAACGTGGAATACGCAAAGTATTTAGAAGCGGGAAATTTTTAACAATAGCATTCCAAGCTGTGTTGAGTTCCAGAGACAATGGTTCATCCCATGAAAGATTGTCTAACCACAATTTTTGCAACAACATTTTCATGGTCACTACAAAAGGAGATATAAGACCCAAAGGGTCAAAAATGCGTGCAATTGCTGAAAGCAAGTCACGCTTAGTACTGCCATTAGAAGGCAGTTTAGCTTTAATTAAAAACCCTAGTTCGTCAGAGTCAGCAAACCAGTCAAGCCCTAATAGTTTATTGGGCTCACTAGATCCCATACTTAAATCTAATGATGACTGAGAAGTCCCTGAGACTAAAATAGGTTCGTTCGACATCCACTTGCGAAGTGGCATGCAAGCTGATGCCAGTGCATTGGTGACCTCATTACGAATGAACATCACCTCATTTAAATCATTACCACCCGTGAGCAAATCATCAACATAAAAATCATGTTTGATTATGGTGGCAATCTTATCATTGGTGCACTCAATGGCTAGTTGCTTAAGGCAGCGCGTCGCAAGAAATGGCGCACTCGCCGTACCGTATGTGACGGTGTTGAGTTTAAATACCTTGACAGGACTGCAAGTGTCGTCACGCCAAACTACCTGTTGCAAGTGCCTATCAGATGGATGAACTACTACCTGTCTATACATCTTTTCAACATCGGCTGACAAGACATACTTATGCTGTCGAAACCTAAGAAGTATAGACAGGAGGTCGTCCTGAACCGTAGGACCCACCATCTGTAAATCATTCAAGGATACTCCTGATGAAGTAGGGCAACTAGCATTAAATACTACACGTAGTTTGGTAGTGGAACTACATTCGCGTAATACCCCGTGATGAGGTATGAAATATGCATTTAAATCTAGTTCCGTGTTTACGGTCATATGACCTAATGACTCATATTCTGCCATGAACTCGTGATATAATTTACTAAAATCAGGTTTAGCCTTAAGTCTGCGTTCCAAGGAATATAAACATTTTGAAGCCCTATGAAATGAGTCACCTAGAACAGAAGGGTTCTGCTTCATTGGGATACGGACACAGAAACGGCCGTTCTCTAAACGAGTCGTATTTTTAATAAAATGTTCCTCGCACAATTTTTCCTCTGGCAAATAATTAGAATGCTGCGAGGTAACCTCTTCGAGGTTCCAAAACCGCGTCAAGTTATCACAAATCCTAAGTCATTATTATTACAGGAACTACTAGTATGAGTAAAATTACAACTCATACTATTACATAATACTCTGTCCTTATATAAAATGGATCCAGAAACGATCCAGCCTAACCTGGTTTCAAATAGTACTGGCTTCCCGACCCCTAGTTTTACTCTTCGCGTACCTAACAGGTCCCAGAATAGATCAGCACCTATTAAAAGATCTACATCAGAAGGCTTGTAAAAAGTAGGGTCTGCCAAACAAATATCAGTAGGAATATTCAGGTTAGACAAATCTAATTCACGACATGGCATTTCGTTAGTTATTAATGGCAAAACAAAACAAAACAACTTAGCATTATAACTGTTGTTGAGTGACGTCATTTTTACCCGACAAGTATTGCCTACGCGAGAGGTCGCGATATTTATGCCATAGATTGAGCCATCTATCGGACTTGTTTTTAATTTAAGTAGCTTACATAGTCGCTCCGTCATGAAACATGATGTACTACCGCTGTCGAGTGTAGCTCGCACTATATGTTCATGATTATTATGATCATATAATTTAACTAAAGCTGTTGACAATAACACGCCGCGCTCCTTCGTACTGTCGCCATAAGAAGGTGAAATGTTCGCAGATAAGGATACATTATGGGCGTCAGTGTGAGCGGAGTGCGCGGGCGAAACAGACGGTGGTGACGGAGACGAGTTGTTATCATACATCTTATCACTACGATTACCGTTAGTGTCCGAAGTATGAATTAAAGTGTTATGCCTGCGCTTACATAACTTACAACCTGGTTTTTTACAATTGTTAGAAAAGTGACCCGAACGAAAGCAGTTGTAACACAATTTAAAACTAGGCACTAATTTTCGCCGAGCCTCATTATTTAAAGCAAGGAACTGTGAACAATTAGTTAAACTATGGTCACCCTTGCAATTGGGACATAACTTCGTGACGGATTCAGTGCTTATATTATTAGAATTTTGTGTCGTCACCATTGATTTAATTTTACTCGAGGCACCTGATTTAGCAATACCTGGCACGTTGTGTCTTGATATTTCTAAAGTTTCAACTAAATCAGCGCGTGTGCGAATGAAGTGGAGGAATGCATCAAAAGTGATCTTGCTGTCCTTGTCAGTATGACCTTTAAATTCCTCCCATTCACGATAAGACTTCTGGTCCAACTTACAAGTAACTAAATATATCAACAAAGTATCCCATTGTTTGACTGGTTCACCTAACGCTTCTAACGAACGCAAGTTTTTATTTAATTGGTCTATTAAACCTTTCAAAGCTGCTGAGGATTCCTTTGTAATAGGATCTATATTAAATAAGGCTGACACGTGATTCTGTACCAATAATCTTTTATTGTTAAATCGATCGCATATCAAATTCCAAGCTACATCGTAATTACTAGCGGAAAACTCAATCGACTGAATAACCACAGCAGCAGATCCATCCAGAGAAGCACGCAAATAATGAAATTTGTTGATTTCATCAATCTCGTCATTATGATGGATGAGACTAGTAAAGGTGTCACGAAACTCTAACCAATTGCTATATAATCCATTACATTTTGGAAGTTGTATGGTAGGCAACTTAACAGGTTTATAAACACTACCACGACTACTATTCCTACAAACCGAATTATTATCTTTATTACATTCATTCATTAACTGTTGAGCCCTCGACAATGCTTTATAGTACAACGTCTCGAACTCGGAACGTTCAGACAACTGGGCCTTCACATCATCAACCATACATTCTAACCTCAAACGACTCAATTTTGCCCATACGCAGTTGTAATTCCGTAATATCACAACTACTTGGCTTCTTGTCACTGTGACTACACGTCATTTATCTCTATATTATAATATTTAATACTGCGCATTGCCGGCCAGATGTGGCGAATACTTAGAGACAAGGACCTTCGGGTTTAAATTATGGTCTGACAGGCAACCTCATAAACTATGAAATTCTATTCATTTTAAAAATAGTGAAGCGATAATGGACCTTTAACAAAAACAAAGTGGCCAAAAGCACAGGAATAGGGACTTAAGATACGAGATTCTCTACAAAAACTAAGGACCATGTGTTAACAATAAAAGTAGATACAAGGACCCGGCCCGGCGGGCAAGCTGAAAACCCTTAGGCGAGGCGATGAAGGCAAAAAGGTTGGGGAGAGAATGGGCAGTCGGTTTTGAGAGGCACGAGAGGAGAGGACTTGACTCTAAGCAGTGATAGAGGAAGGACGAAAGCGCGAAAGGTGAAAGATTGATAGTTTGAGACACGTAGTAAGACGGATAGAGGGGAGTGGCTACAGAATCAATAACCAAAAGTCGTGTCGTGGTAGTTATCGTGGTAATGAAATTAACTATTAAGTTAATTATGATTTAGTCTAAACTCGTATTAATATGGTGTGAGTGAGTGCCGGTATGTTTGGTAAGTTTTAATCATTATATTACATAGGTAGGGACGAATCACTAATGTACCCTTTGTTTCTAGCATGGCGAGTCTTTGTATTTATCTCCCAATCCACACCTTGGCAGATATTTGTCACTAGCATTTGGTCTAGGGAAGCGGTGAAGCTTTTTGTTACACTTTACATGCTCTAATCCACCATTTATACACTACACAAATACTCATTTGATTATGGACTATTATTGACTTTTAACTGACATAACATGCATGGAAGGCGGAACCGCTAATACTCACCGTTGTATAAAATAGGCTATAAGGCCGCTCTCAATTAAGAACGTAGGATAACCAAATGTTAGTTGTTAAATACTGTTTCCTATAGAAGGTCTGATTACGAGTCTCATTGCATTGCTTTTGTTGTGTGTACACTAATAAACTAAAGGGGGTAGTCATCACCAAACATCACACACTGGGATATGATCAATTTAATGAATGTTAGTGTCGTGTCTCGTTAAATCGCACCAGGTCTTCGGGCCCATCTCTGAATTAAAAAAATAATATTTAGCGAGACACGATGGAAGCCCAGTGTAAGACCCCGCTGCTGACGTCACACGGCTGTCAATTACACTGGAGCAACCTCGAGATTTGGGGAGTTTAAAAAGTGTGAAATGACGACTTAATCCATTTCCTCATACAACAAATCGATCTCAATGTGTTCTGTATCAGACTGAGTCTACGGTGCGCTTGCTAGTTCTGTATTGTCTTAGTAAGGGTGTTAGGTCGAGGGTGAGCTATTTATTATAGCGCGCGTCCAGTAATTCTGGAAGCATGTCTCGCTCAATGGCAGGGCTCTTAGGCACAAAACTGTCCCTGTCTTAGGATTGTGTAAGACATGTTTAAGTTAGGGAAACATGTATTGTATGGACCGCTGCTAATCCTTCTTAGGATTCGCATTCGAGGACCTGCAGTACACGTATACGACGTGCCTGCTGCTGAAAGTTAGGCTCACGTCACTTGGGTGGGAATCTAGACTATTGTCAACGAACTCATTAACGTAACTCAAAGTAATGTATTTCTCAAAGCAAGCGTAGCGTTTCCTTCCTCTGACTTTCCGTTAGGTAAATAATGCACTTTGCAACCCCTTTGTCTAATTAACTTCATACATCAATATTGTTTTACTAATATAGTCCTTATGGCTAACAGACAGAAAAGTGTGCTGGGAAGTTTGTTTCATTATTTCTTCTTACCAGCTATTACACCTAGGAAATAATGGCGGGATGGGCGCTTTTGGGGCTGTCTGTAGGAGAGTTGATCTAATCAACTCCAGTCACTTCTAGAGTTAAAACTCTCTGCCAATTTGTTTACTTGTATTTGTATTAATGCTTGAATGTATAATTACTATCAGCGACCACTATTCGGTCTTTGGTTTAATACTCTATACATTAGTGTAAAGAGTTTCTCACACAAACTTTAGTTAATTATAACAATTTGATTTAAATCCCTTAAATTATATTTTATTCTTCTTAACCACTTCTAAGTTATAAAATTATAACTGTGTATTCCAAAACAAAACAAAACATAATTTGGAATCCACTATTGTCGGAAGAGAATTGTCCCAGTCGATGGTACGAAATTCATTGTCCAACGCGGATGGCGGGGCGTTGGTCCTCTTTCATCAAAAGAGCCGACCTTTTACTCTAAATCTAGGGCAGTTTAGGAAAAACGAAATTTTTATCAGCCTAGGGTCTTTTAGGAACAGTCACATCACTCATTGCGTCCAAGTAACCAATGAATGTAGTTAAGCGACCCTTAAAACTGCCTCGCTTCTTTACTAATTCCTTTTCCTCGGACATACTGGGAAGTGAGTGTTTTCGACCTGAAATGTATACAATAGCAAATAAGTTTATATACTAAAACAGAAGTTATGTAGGTACTCAGTTAAAAGATTGATTTTAATGTGATGTAACAATGCAATTAGGTAATCTTTAATGTAAATAAGATATGTATATAAAAATAAATCTGATATCTAATGAAAAGATGTAAACTTTTATTTATAAATTCCTCAATAATTAATATGTAAGGTATATGAATTAGGATACAAGTAGACAATAAAATCTAAAGTACATTACGGGTCAATTAACTAACATTAGTCAATAATTGGAAATAATATCTAACACTAACGAGAATAAACTATGGCTGATGAATACCTACACATTAACTTACATTTAATTAACTGAATGGTTATCGCTCTAATGCAACAATTGATACAAATTATATAAATGTAGTACTAATTCCTACTATACTTAAAGTATTATATAATAACAATTGTCGCTAATTGTACGCGTAACATACAAAAATAACGAAACCATTCAAAATGCAAAACGGTACCCAATGAACATAATTTATATTAATACAAGTTTAAAACTGCACTAACCTTTGGTAACTTATAATTAAAGTTAGATACAACCTGTACGAGTGTTGGGTGACGATATTATCCATAAAACTTAACACCGTGAAGAAAATATGTACTCAATCCATATACCACGCTGCTGGCGTACATAACCTCTCAAGTCCAGGTAAATTATGTATTTCCGTGCGTCGTTAATATCGCTGATTTCATCAATCTTCGATGTTTTATACCACAATACCACAATCCGGCTCGAAGGACCATGTGCGGGACCAACCAGGACTTGGGGTAAAATAAAACAGGTGAAATATGGATTACTGTGAATAGCGGTTTATTGGGAACAATGACACAAAAGCTACTGGCTATTACATTCGAAAAAACTTAAAAACTATGGACGGACAGCGTCGCAACTCGCTGCTACGATGTGCAGATCAGGCGTTCGAACAGCGTCTATTGTGTTTGCGACTGCTGCTGCCACCTATCTACTTCCCATGGCGCAACTAATGGAAAGGATAACTCTTTGAAGTCTGAAACAACAAATGAAAATAGAATTAGTTAAAGTTTTGGCTCTAACGTTTCAGTGACTTCAAGTGCATTTATTTAAACAAAAGGGGTACTTTGTGACATATCTTGTGCGAAGCAATCAGACTCGTTGATTCGTGCTGCCTCTATTGTGTTTGCCAACTCGTTGATTCGTGCTGCCTCTATTGTGTTTGCCACCTATTTGCTTCCCATCCATGGCGTCACTAATGGTGGAGGTTATTCTTTGAAAAGACAAATCTTAAAGAATAATAAATATATTATTTTTAATAGATTATAATCTTATATATAAAATTCTCGTGTCACAATGTTCGTTCCCGTACTCCTCCGAAACGGCTTGACCGATTCTCATGAAATTTTGTGAGCATATTGAGTAAGTCTGAGAATCGGCTAACATCTATTTTTCATACCCCTAAGTGGGTAGGGTAGGGTAAGTAGGTAGGGTAGGGTAGGGTAGGGTAGGTAGGGTAGGGTAGGTAGGGTAGGGTAAGTAGGTAGGGTAGGGTAGGTAGGGTAGGTAGGGTAGGTAGGGTAGGTAGGGTAGGTAGGGTAGGTAGGGTAGGTAGGGTAGGTAGGGTAGGTAGGGTAGGTAGGGTAGGTAGGGTAGGTAGGGTAGGTAGGGTAGGTAGGGTAGGTAGGGTAGGTAGGGTAGGTAGGGTAGGTAGGGTAGGTAGGGTAGGTAGGGTAGGTAGGGTAGGTAGGGTAGGTAGGGTAGGTAGGGTAGGTAGGGTAGGTAGGGTAGGTAGGGTAGGTAGGGTAGGTAGGGTAGGTAGGGTAGGTAGGGTAGGTAGGGTAGGTAGGGTAGGTAGGGTAGGTAGGGTAGGTAGGGTAGGTAGGGTAGGTAGGGTAGGTAGGGTAGGTAGGGTAGGTAGGGTAGGTAGGGTAGGTAGGGTAGGTAGGGTAGGTAGGGTAGGTAGGGTAGGTAGGGTAGGTAGGGTAGGTAGGGTAGGTAGGGTAGGTAGGGTAGGTAGGGTAGGTAGGGTAGGTAGGGTAGGTAGGGTAGGTAGGGTAGGTAGGGTAGGTAGGGTAGGTAGGGTAGGTAGGGTAGGTAGGGTAGGTAGGGTAGGTAGGGTAGGTAGGGTAGGTAGGGTAGGTAGGGTAGGTAGGGTAGGTAGGGTAGGTAGGGTAGGTAGGGTAGGTAGGGTAGGTAGGGTAGGTAGGGTAGGTAGGGTAGGTAGGGTAGGTAGGGTAGGTAGGGTAGGTAGGGTAGGTAGGGTAGGTAGGGTAGGTAGGGTAGGTAGGGTAGGTAGGGTAGGTAGGGTAGGTAGGGTAGGTAGGGTAGGTAGGGTAGGTAGGGTAGGTAGGGTAGGTAGGGTAGGTAGGGTAGGTAGGGTAGGTAGGGTAGGTAGGGTAGGTAGGGTAGGTAGGGTAGGTAGGGTAGGTAGGGTAGGTAGGGTAGGTAGGGTAGGTAGGGTAGGTAGGGTAGGTAGGGTAGGTAGGGTAGGTAGGGTAGGTAGGGTAGGTAGGGTAGGTAGGGTAGGTAGGGTAGGTAGGGTAGGTAGGGTAGGTAGGGTAGGTAGGGTAGGTAGGGTAGGTAGGGTAGGTAGGGTAGGTAGGGTAGGTAGGGTAGGTAGGGTAGGTAGGGTAGGTAGGGTAGGTAGGGTAGGTAGGGTAGGTAGGGTAGGTAGGGTAGGTAGGGTAGGTAGGGTAGGTAGGGTAGGTAGGGTAGGTAGGGTAGGTAGGGTAGGTAGGGTAGGTAGGGTAGGTAGGGTAGGTAGGGTAGGTAGGGTAGGTAGGGTAGGTAGGGTAGGTAGGGTAGGTAGGGTAGGTAGGGTAGGTAGGGTAGGTAGGGTAGGTAGGGTAGGTAGGGTAGGTAGGGTAGGTAGGGTAGGTAGGGTAGGTAGGGTAGGTAGGGTAGGTAGGGTAGGTAGGGTAGGTAGGGTAGGTAGGGTAGGTAGGGTAGGTAGGGTAGGTAGGGTAGGTAGGGTAGGTAGGGTAGGTAGGGTAGGTAGGGTAGGTAGGGTAGGTAGGGTAGGTAGGGTAGGTAGGGTAGGTAGGGTAGGTAGGGTAGGTAGGGTAGGTAGGGTAGGTAGGGTAGGGTAGGGTAGGGTAGGTAGGGTAGGTAGGGTAGGGTAGGGTAGGGTAGGGTAGGTAGGGTAGGTAGGGTAGGTAGGGTAGGGTAGGGTAGGTAGGGTAGGTAGTGTAGGGTTGTTAGGGTAGGGTAGGTAGGGTAGATGAATGTTTGGTGTTTTTATGGCAAAACAAAGTTTGCCGGGTCAGCTAGTTTAATATAAAATCATATACATAAATAAGTTAATATTGTTGACTTATCGACTCAAAAAAGCTTCCACAAAAGTCAGAAAAGTGGAAGACTTAAGCCCCCTATATATTTGTCCTTTTATTCGGTTATCCGCATATTGAACATATCTACATATTTAAGTATGTTTTGCCTATAAAATTGTACCCACTCCGGTAGCAGCTAAAAGATGAACATTTATATTTTATTTACAGCCTTCTGATGTTCGGTCGATGCTCGGGCGAAGTTTGGTCCGAGCGAAATCAACACATTACACCGGTGCTTTGGCGGACGCGGCACAAGCAGCTGGTACTACTACACATTAACTATGCACCTGTTTTAGCTACCAGCTAGTTAGTTACTATAACGGCCAATATAAGTTTATGGGAATTTCGCACTTAAAAGTTCCAAGACAAAGATTTTCTTCGATGTAGGTCATGAAATTTTCATATTGCTTGAAAGGTTTAAAAGTGCGTCAAGAAGTCAATTACTATGGTAGAGCTACTTACAAACCTTTATTGTTCAAAGAATGTAGTTACCTATTTTTTATGTAGCTTTTATCAAATATGGACATAGATACTTATGTACTATGATTCTTTTAACTATTGTGGATAGTAAGATCATAAATTGTAGCTGACATGACTACCTGTAAATTAATTTGACTATATATTTAACGGACTAAACACGTTTTCATCAAAAGTTTAAAATATAATAATAATTAGATTTGCTGCATGCATCGTTCAAAGACTGACTTTATTTTAAGGACATACGATTTAATTAAATGGATTTATTTCTCACTTAAAAATGACTATTTTTTTGTTCCGTGTTGGAAAATCCTCATTGGATGTCCTTCGCCTACTAGGAATGCCGCATATCCCGGTCTTCCATCTCAAACCTACGCCAGGGGCCGTGGTAACGTACGATCCTTAGTAACACTAGCACTTACCTACGTTAAATAAATAAATGTAATCCTAACCAATTTATTATCACACAGACATATTATAGTCTCAGCAGTGTGAGCGATTATTCGTAAAGACTGATCACGTGATATGTAGGGGTAGCAGCTCCAATAATATTCAATTTTCTCCCCAGCATTGGAACCTAAAAATTCGAGGGCTTTACAAATTCGCGCGCAGACGGAATACGAAAAATGTGCGTTCGAACGTTCCTTGGTACTGGCGCACCGAGGACAGCGCATGAGAAGGTTCCCACCGGATTTTGCTGAATGTGCAAGATGTGCTGAAGAAACGGTAAAATGTTTACAAAGCTATTGAAAACTTATAAAGCAAGTGTGGGGTACTTAAAATTTGAACATGGTCTATTTCATTTTTGGTGATTAATTCGTTTCATCTAAAAGGTGTATATATTCTACAGATACAATGGAGTTAATTAATTATTTTTAGCAATGATTCGAATCTTAATCTTCAGCCATGTAGAGAACTGCATGTCATAGGTAATCACTTACTATATGACTTGTTGTGTTTTCGAATCTTGTTCCATTCATAAGTAACACAAGTTAAGGATAGAACCAGAAATCTTAATTAAATTCAAATCTGCTGACCATTTATTTAAAATATTTCAAAAACGAATTTTAAATCATCTGATAAAATAATCTAGAGGCGACCCGCAGTTTGTTTTCAGTAAAATGTCCGAGACAGTCGCTTAGAGCCGTATAAAAAAATATCCACCTTTCGAAGCTATTCAGCTATTTTCTAATGGAATGTTTTCTCACACCGTGGCAACGCAAATTTTCTCAGAAAAATAAGTTTTCGCTTTGCCTACTCTTTTGAGTGAACCAAGACTTTTTGGGACGGTATGATGTTATTATATTTATTCAAAAGTGCTGGTAATGATCTACCTCAATGTAGATAAGTAGGTTTGAAGATAGTGCCTAATATAGAAGACTGTTGTTTAGTTTTATGTGATAAAAGTTCTTGAGGGTATGTCCAAACTTTACAGTAATACAGATATGTTGATATATATACCTACATGAATGATTATTAAAGAGAAACAAAGTTTGTGTATAGGACTATTTCACTTCTCACTCCTCTTGATCTTATATCCTTTGCCATTGAAAGTCTGCCGCGGATTCCAGCTAGCATAGCGAATACCTACTCAACATTTGCCACTAAGTCCATCTGTCAACTTAACAAACTTAACACGTAACATCTGTATCATTTAGGATGACACGACACTATTTAAGATGAAGCTACAGCGTCTCACTTATTTACTGCAAATGTTGCTAGGTGCGAGAATGTGCCGGCGAGACGGCGAGCAAAGTGTTGCAAACAACTGTGAAGTTGCTTAGCAATGTGGAGATTAAGAGGGAATCCAAAGACGGCGATGCTCCTAAAGTCCCACTGCGTCGTAGACGTATGCAACCGCAGAAGGAACAAGAGGTTCGGAACTTTACTCATATTTTATACCAGCTGCGAGTTTAAAGACCAAAGTACGACAAACTACTATGTTGTTTTTGATGCTAGATAATATTTAGTATGATAAACGGACTCGGTTGTTGTTATTGAGCGTGAAGTCGAGCGTTTAAAAGTAAACATTTAAAAAGTTGAAGACGTACTTTAGCATCTGCTTACATAATGTTTAAGTTTCTCTAGAATACAGCAGCAGTAGTTGGAATACTTATGAAGAGGAGTTGGAATTTTATTGTAAACCACGCTTGCAGCTACCAACAATAAGCTTTATTGTCAAAATACATTATGATGTGGACAATACATTCCTTTAAGATTTATTTTAATAATTCTATGTAAATAACGTACCTATATTGCTAGCCGTTTACTAAAGTGCAGATACGTCTTTGTTTACAAAGAGAAATAAAAAATATATTGGCAATAACCGTTATTCTAGGTCCAAGAAATATCCCACGCGGAAAAACAGAGAGCCGAACAAATCGCCCGTTTAATGGCTTCGAAATATTTGGAGCGAATGGCACGTGACAAATATTTCTTAACTGCCTTATGTAAGGACGAACGATTGCTCTCTGCCAATAAACAAGGATCTCAAAAGCTGCAAGAACTAGCAAATAAAGCTCTAGCCGATGTGGAGAAACGACAAGTACGCTCACAATATCTAACTTAATAAAATTAACCTCTGACCCGTTGACCCTTAAAATATAATACGTTGCACGCCGCCATTCTATAAAAATGGCCGCTAAATTGAAATTTATAGCACTTGTTTAGACTGAAATCTAACCCTGTAGTTGAATCGGTGTTCACAAAATTCACGGCATAGCTGTGAGTTTAATTGAATACAACGGTATTTTTTGGAACAAAATATGACACGACAGCAGAGTATTATATTCCAGTATTATTTAGAAGATGTTTTGTGTTGTCTGTGTTTTCGTCTAGTCCAATTTTTTCAGACAGATATTATTATTTAAATTGGGTGAGCTTGTCATGTCGTCAGAAAAGCTGAAACATGATTCAACTTATTATAATGTGAGCTTTGAAAGTCTTGATCGTTTATTTAATATAAATCAGGCTGTTCTACGTGAGCGTAGGCCGCTGTACGCTGCTCGCGCGCTAGAGGCTGCCGCGCGTGCTCGCCTTTCACGAGCACGGAAGGAGCAATTGACGCGCACGCAATCGCAACACGCTACCGACGCACGTCGCCTCATACAGATAACTGAATCCATCTACGAAGAACGAGACACCGCCAAGTGTCTGGAACAAGCCGAGTTCGCAATGGAACAAATAACAAGAAAACCAGCTAGCTTATTACCGGGAAAAGATAAATATCTGCAAAAGCTGCACGATATAGTTGGCAACGCTTTCCTGGACCAGGTAGGTTCATTTCTGTATTTTATTATAAATTGTGTAGCCATGGGCATTACGAAGCTTGGGAAGTTTAATAGAGCTTGTTTGTCAAGTTACGTAGATCGTGAAAATATCTCTTATTTTATGCTCAGAAACGTGTTCGAGATAGTATGAGCGAGTCGGATCGGGAACGAAGAGCGTTTATTCTCCTGGGCATGTCGGTGTCCCGGGAGCCGAGCCGTGACTCCGTGCTGCGAGTGCGACCGCCCGCTCCGCCTCGAGACGCTAAGTATTTCTAGTATTTGATTAATATCTTCAGTTGTCTTAATATTCCCCGGTGAGAAATTTTGTGTTGTTGGACGTTGTTAGAAGCCGGAATGAATCTTTACGAAAATGTAATGAATATATTCTTAGAAACCAATTTGATAAAGGGATCTTCACCAACGTGCTTAATCGTTCATTAATCGTTTAAAAAAAATCTCGTCTTTCAAATCTAGTACCTACTTGCATAAATTAAAGCACACTAGGTCCCTCGTAATACATGGAACTAGACTGACTAAGTATTACGTAACTTTGCCTTGACCTAAATTTCTTTAATTAAATCGACCTTTTATCTGCGACGTAGCTTAGCCAGCAGTATTCTCACCCTAACGTTTATGTAATTTAATGTACGTGGTAGCTTAACTCTTCCATTATATGCCATTAGATAACCTGTCATCAAAAATAATATGGGGTTTTCCGAATGTGGGACTTTACGTATTTTTATTATACCTCTTTATTATTCAGATTTAATATCCATATCTTTGATCTGGTTAAGTCTGCGGGAATCAGGTGAATGCAAGATGCATAGGACTCGTCGATGTGGTGACAATTTGGGGAGGCCTATGTTCAGCAGTGGACGTCTTTCGGCTGAAGTTATGATGATGTACAATATTTTTTTATTTTCAGTGATGAGGCAGGTTAATTAGTTGCTTTTTAAACTGGTACAATCTTAATAAATACCATTTAGTAGATTTTTGTAAGTGTCTCTAAGCTAATTTTTTTATCTCTCTGTGTAAATGTCCATCAAATCTCTTGAATAAATTAGTTTTATATAGAATTCAACTCAACTTGCATTATACTATGTAATTATAATCCATAAGACACTCTGTGATAATAATATTTAGTAATACGTGTAATAAAAACAATCATAACAAAGACAAAGTGAAAAAAGTGATTTAAACTTAAACCGATACTAATAAAAAGTTAATTTGAACTTTAAACTGCCACAAAAACTAATTGTGAACTTTGGCGCAACCAGTCCAAAAATTCAACATATAAAAGTATTACATAGTTGGCCTAGTGCACAAGTGGTCGCGTATTTTACATAATTGAAATAACGACAGGAGTAAATTTAATACATCAGGCGCAAGAGGGCAGTAACTACAACAATAATAATTACAAAAACATAAAAAGCAAATACCGTTAAACAAACATGGACCGAAATGATGGAAATTTTAAAACAAATACAAAATGATGTTGTAGATCAAAAACAAGCCATGAGAAACGATCTTGTAGATCAAAAACAAGAGATGAAAAACATGGAGACGGGTATAAATATTCAATTAATAGCAACATAAATTAAAAGTTTGGGCAAATCGAACTAAAAACCATAGAATTAGAGAACAAAATAGATCACCAACAAGTTATAATAGATCAACTAGAAAAGCAAATAAGAAAGAAAAATCTAGTGTTCTTTGGTGTTGAAGAGTCGGAACGCAACAATGACGGGTTACTGAACAAAATATTCGTCATCATAACCAAAAACCTTGGAATACCTTGCCAAAGAGGAGAAATAGAAGAAGTGAGGAGTTTGGGTAAGATGAAGAACACCAGAAAACAAAACCAGACCTGTTGTCATCGTGTTAAGTACCATGGGACGCAAACTAGATATATTAAAAAATAAATAGAAGCTTGAAGACTCACCAATACATGTGAAAGAAGACTATCCTATTCATGTACTAGAAAAACGGAAACAACTACTAGAAGAACTAAAACGTGAACGTGAAGCTGGAAAAAAGGTTGCTCTCCATTATGATAAAATAATAATTCTGGAAAAGAAGTCTGCAGAAACGAAAAATAAACGTCTGCAAAAGAGAAACCTATCACAATCACCTGAAGTAAATGTAGTCATGAACACAAAAGATGGTAATGTCAAACAGATCCAGAAGAAAAGCAAAACAGCAGATATCTCTTCATATTTGCGAATGTCGAACACAAACAACCAATCACCAAACCGAACTAAAACAAACAAAGAACGAAAAAACGCCTAAGCAGAGCCTCTCTTCCTCCCCCAAGCTGGTTGGTCACCGTGGGAGAGTATGACCACTGCCCCCACGAGTTAACACTCTACCAAAAAATCCACCAAATAACCATATGAAAAAATCACTGTTAAACCGATAAAACAAACTCAATACCTCTTAGTATGTCTAAACGTTAGGACGCTCTTACAAGATAAAAGGATTTCAGAACTGGAACATGCTATCGCTAACTTTAAGTGGGATATTATAGGCCTCAGTGAGGTTCGGAGACCTGACAAAAAAATAGAAGAATGTGAAGATTTTCTGCTGTACCAATCGCATGCAACAAATGGATGAAACGGAGTAGGCTTTCTGATAAAAAAGCCATGGAAAATATAAAATTTTGAGCTTCAAGACATTCTCAGACAGTATGCAGCAGCCATGGGAATTCAAATTTCAGAAGAAACCGTTTGGTCTTTTGTCCAAACTTATGTGCCTACAGAGAGCTACAAGTCAGAAGACGTAGAAATCTTCTACCAAACTGTTGAAAATGCCTTAGACTTTGTAAACACAAAAAAACTGATACTTATGGGTGATTTTAACGCACAGATAGGAAAGGTCAGATTAGGTGAAGAAACAGTAATTGGTAAATTCTCTGATGGGAAAAGAAGCAACAATGGCCAAAAGTTGTTAGAATTTGCTCTGGAAAAGAATCTTATGCTTGTTAATATTATGTTTTAAAGAAAAACTATGTAAAAATAAAATAAGATAAAAATAATAAAATAAAACCTAAAATAGATGGACATGGAGATCACCAAATGGAAAGCACTTTACTGAAATTGATTACATTCTAACAAATCAACCAACTAATATCCATAGTTTTAATGTATTGAACAACCTCAACTTTGAAACGGATCATCGTATGTTAAGATGCAAAATAGAAATTAATGCACAAAGGGCAAAGAAAATTTAACAAAATATCAATCATAAGCATACAAAGAACCTACCAATTTTATCTATGGCTGACGGTTTGCATTAGGAAAATAGCTTTATAAAATCTGTAAACACATCAACTAAAGTCCAGGACCAATATAACGATTTCGAATTGAAAATGGATGGGATCTACTAAAGCAGTTACCAAAAATGGACGAAAACAAAAAACAATTTAAGGCACTCATCAAAAATTTTTTCGAAAATAGGAAACAATTATATAGAAAAATACGAACAAAATCAGTAAAAGAAAAAATTACTGAAATAAGTAAAGAAATAAACAAAAACATATCCATAGAGAGAAAAATGCGAAGACAAGAAGTCTTAGAAAGACATTTAGAAAAATCAGGTGCTATAAAAAAGCGTACAAGGAGTTCAGTAAAAAAAGTGGACGGAGAGCCTAAAGAATAAAGCTGGGAATATAATAAGCAAAAGACCAGGGATAATCAAAGAAGCTACTAATTATTTCAGGGACCTCAATGCATCTGGGGAAAGTCAAGACTCGCCAAGGCACACGCTATTCGGACCACATGGTGGGAAGACATATTTTGGGAGAAACGTGGACCTGGTTGGATGACTAGGGACAGGAATCAGTGGAAGAAAATGGGGGAGGCCTACGCCAAAGAGGCGACAACTGCTTAAAGGCGTGATATACACTCTTGTACGAGTGCATACATTTAAATTAATTTAGAAAAAAACAAAATTTAGCAAATAGAATCTAGTATAAGTAGTTATAGGAAATATTTATGTAATGAAGTAGAATAAAGGGTTTTTTATTTTATTTTATTTGTATAGAATTCAATAATACAAATGGCTTAGCGTGGCAATGCACTGTAGTTATGAACCGTTCAGAGTAGGTCGCTCTGCCGTTTTTTTTTTAGCACTAAAGTAGAAAATTAATTGACTTGCGTAGCGTGGTTGGCCCTGACTTTGGTCGGCCCCAATCCCATACGAAATACGTTGTTACTAAGTGGCTAACAGCCTCAACCCCATTCTAAATGTGTTGTTACTAAAAGGCTATGAAATCTAAAATTATAGTTTGTCCTCAGGGTTCGCCTGCGCACACTGGAACGTTCACTAACGATGAGCACACGAGCTTCAGAACGCTGTTACTTGTTGCACGAGCTGGCTCGTCTCAATGTTGACACTAAGCAACCTTTAAAAGCCAGAGTCTATGCCTCCAAATGTCAAACCGGTAAGACGCTTTCAGTAGAACGGAATTTATCACTTTGTTAGCACTAAAATACTCGTGCCACACGAATTTATAGCCCAGTGAACGGGTCGTTGATTCGAGGAAATAAATTAGCCTCCCTCCAACGAATGAATGTCTTTTTATTCTTAAATTGTTTGATTTCCTTCGAAAATATTGACTCATAGACCTTTCCGTACCCGCAGTCGTTTTCTCTTTACTCTCTTAAGGTAATTCACTTTCAAGTATAGATTCTAAATTCGTGTTAGCTTAGACGAGAGTTCGAGAGCAAGGCAAGTGTGGTAACATAGGTACGTCAAGCCCATTCGTATACAGTTAGTAGATTGAAACGCAGCTCAAACCCCAAATCACAGGTCTACACTGAAGGCATTTTAAAGTAATGAGTAAACTTCGCAACGTTATACACACAAGAATATTATTTTTCATACGTTTTTTATTCATAACTGATACACATGCACAAAGAGCACAAAGAGTATGTGGTCTGTTTAATTAATAATGGCAGACAACAAAAGGGTGAATCAGTTAAACAATTTGTTGGATACTCGCGAAGAAAGGCTGATTCTACAACGTAGACATCGCGCAACGTAAATTTGACTACGCTCAATGAGCGAGGGAACCGTCGGGCCACCACCAGGATAAAGAATGGATGATCAGAAGGACTCACCACGCCCCGCATGAAGAAATGTCCGCCGGCGATAAAGTCTGTGTTAATCTATCCTTTTCACGAGGGTCTTCACTAGAATCACACACAAAACGAACACTCGCGCGCGCGCTAGGAAGAAGCTAAATCGCCATATTGGTTTTTTAAAGAAACGTTATTTCATTGGCGCCACTGTTTACTCTCTCGGTTTGACAGTTCAGTTGACAGGGCGCGCAGCGCGGCGATGCGCGGCAAATTTGAAATAGGAAAGGAACATGTCATGGATAAGGATTCTTTGCCAGGATTGGCGTGTAGCCGCAACACAATTAATTATTCGATCCAAAGATTCGCTGTATTCTGAGCTTTCAGACAACATCGTGAACAGTATTGCTTATTCCAACTACTAGTGACCTGTCACAACTTTGTCTCTTTGATTCGATACTGACTGCAGTGGGTAGTACAAATTTAGAGGACGCTCCGTGACTTTGTATTGATTCGTGAGCTTTGATTTCGAGATACACCCCTTTAGATAGTATTAGGTTTGGCCTAAGTTCGTCGGAGTAGATGAATGCTTGGCTTCTATAGATCTGTTATACCATTTACAGTAGTGAATATGGTTCTCCAAGCGTACCATAGACAGCTCATATATGTCTTATTCATGTCGGTAGGAAGATTCTTGTGTGAACATAAAAACATTAACAATACCTTGCACTGCACTGCCTCTCGTCTCTTCTCTATGCATTATTAAATCAAGTTTTCATTTGGAACCGGCTTCTATGTTTATAATAATTGATAACTAGTTGTGCCTGCAGCTTCGCTACCATCAACTGCCTACCCTACATACCTTCCTACCTACCTTACTTACCTTCCTGCCTACCCTACCTACCTACCATTTTTTAGGGTTCCGTACCTCAAAAGATAAAAAAGAAACCCTTATAAGATCACTTTCTTGTCCGTCCAGCGGATCCCCGCAACCTTTACCAGGTAATCGGTCCACCTGGTGGGAGGCATTTCAACGCAACGTCTTCCGGATCGCGGTCGCCACTCCAGAAAATTTCTGCCCCATCGACCATCCGTTCTGCGAGCAATGTGCCCTACCCACTGCCATTTAAGTTTAGCAATTCTTCGGGCTATGTCGGTAACCCTAGTTTTCTTGCGGATCTCTACATTTCTGTTTCGATTACTTTGTAATGTGTCGTGTGTTGTCCGATTTGGCTGATAATTTGCAGTCATGTTTTTGATAACAAATAATTAAGATCTACATATTTATTTAGATTATCTAATGGGATGAGTTTTCGTAACTCACAATATGGGCAAAATATAATAGGTGCCAATATATTGACAGGTATGAGAAAAGGGGAAAGCGTGTTCACACGTCGAATCCCAATAACCTCCACTGAGCTATCATTTCAATTCAAAAGACTCTAATCAAACTTAATATTACTATTACTAACATTTATAACTTATATAAATAACTATATTAATAAAACTCAAGGGTAGCAGTGGTGCATTTGGAAAAGCCATGCTTTACCCACGGCCAGCTACATGTAGCTGCTGATGTTCCCGTATATCCAGGGTCCAGAATGTGTATGTATTAGCATCAAATGGAAACATAATATATAGCAAAAGCTGCAGGTAACAGCAGAAGTATACAATTCCGACTCCGAGCTGCAGCTGAATAATTCCAGATAGAAAAACACAATAGACATATTGATATTGTTAGACACGGAAATCTAACTTAGGGCTTCACGCTCAACAATAGCGTATACGACCAACAAGGCAGTATTAGGTTATTAACAAGTTCTAAATTCAACAGAGGCTCGCTCATCCAACCAGCGTCCATGGCTCCTAAACGCTCTATTCCTCATGGCTCGCTGTCACCTCCTGCAAAACAATCGCCCTGAAACTCGTGCGGTCCTGTTAGAAGCAGCTGGCCTCGCTCGTTCCTACGGCTACCATGAAGTTGCCGACTTCTATGACACAGTAAGCTCCTTAAAACTTTGAGCACATTGTTTTAATTTGAAATTTCATAGAGTAGAGAATATTGTTGGACGTTTAAGCCAGTTAGACGGCTGTTTTGCTATAGTTTCTAAGCGAAACTGTATTGCCTTGTGGCTCTTGAAGCGTACCTTAATCTTTATATGTTTTAAAGGATTATTTGACAATGCTTTGTTTTAAATAATCTATGAAACCTTTTATTATAATGGCCCAGACTTTTTGAAGTTAAAATCTGTCGTACTCATCCAATTAGACTCTAAAAGAAATTCAATACAAACAAGCCTGATAGACAACAAAAAGTACAAAAAAAATTTTACTAAATTCCTCTCGTAATTTGCTTTTAATAAGCTAAGTGCTACATGGCGGACCTAAGCCGGGCAAGTCATAAAGTATCAGAAAATAAAAGAAAACGGTTAACATTTTTAAAAGCTAATTGCTGTCCAGTGAA
This sequence comes from Anorthoa munda, assembly GCA_945859665.1. Classification (NCBI taxonomy): domain Eukaryota; kingdom Metazoa; phylum Arthropoda; class Insecta; order Lepidoptera; family Noctuidae; genus Anorthoa; species Anorthoa munda. The sequence goes on along the minus strand of OX243913.1, from coordinate 6,272,943 downwards.
TTTTGTTTTTGTATACGAAATACTTTTGCCCACGAAAATATAATGTGCGATTGTGAAATCGTTTTTTTTTACAGATTTTATTATCACAAATAGTCGCTTTATTAGCAAGTTTATATACGGCCAGGTTAAAAATAAATAAGGGTATTGCAGGATTTAAATTATTTTGGGGACTGTTTTAATCGCCAATCAATATTCATACGGATTGAAATAAGTATAGAATTTTTAAATAATATAAATGCCACGGATAAACAAGACAAATAAGACATTTAGCTTGAGCGCCTTTTACGCCGGCTATGGTAAAAAATTTAGATATATTTTACAAAATGCCACCAGTCTAACTATCACTTAGTATTTAGCTAATCAACAACCTAAATGTTTTACTATTAGAAAAATAATACACAAAATCAAATAACCAAACATTTATTTACCAGTGTGTGAACGTATCATTGGAAGGTGAAGTTCTTGCTGCAGCTGCGCCTTTGGAGAAACGTGAGAAGGAGCTGGTCAGCTTGATGCAAGACGATGACCTACGATCAGCTGCCCAACATCTCTTCAAACGGATGTCTCTCATACCAGCGTCCAGGTCAATATTCTTTACTTATTGCTGCGAAAGGGAGTCATTTGTAAACTTTCAAATGAAAGAATTAATAACATGTGTGAAAAACAGTCCGGTTCCTATAAACCAGCCTAGGTTTCCCCAAGGTCTGTTATACAGATAAAGTTGAAATAGTAATTTTTTCGAACGATATTTATAGCTGGGTAAAATTACGATAGTTTATAGGTATAATCTGATGTTATTTATATTTCTAACTGAACACACTAAACACACAGAAATACCAGTACTATTTGTAACACACGCGCTATACCTGTGTACTACTTTATTTGATTTTGTTTGATTTGATTATTTCCTAAACTAGGTACAAAAATAACATCTTCTCATCTCATGTATCCCAACCTATAATGTGTTGTTGTAATAATCCTTTGATTTCATTTTAACTACGCTCATTCATCATTACCAAAACAGATACAACGACTACATACAACGCGTGAAAACGTGGGTGCATTTCACGATTGCAAGCGAACTTGTGAGTGTCTTGCGAACATGTATGGTACGCTCCACCGGAGCAGCTAATATGCAGACGTACTTGCGCATGTATGTATGGGTTCCTATCAGAGCGTGATTGTATGGACCTGTGCAGTTCCTGAAATATGCGGTTCGTAGTCGAGCTACGTTGTGCGTTGCGTTTACTACGGCACTCATCGCTCCCTCCTCAATGCTTCGGTGCTTTTCTGATGGATCATAGTGATGATAAGTGTGGAGAGATTGTTTCAGAAACCAAAAGACAAGTTTTTATTCGCATAGGTGAGAACCTACACTCACTAGTGAACCTCACTAGGGACCTTTGCGGAAGACCAAAGGGTCTATAGCTTACATTTGGGGTACCTTAAGATTTCTATAGTACGTCTAAGTACGACGCGTCTTTGTGACCTTCTGTTATGTTCCATTCTGTGCCTTAGACCAATTAATCTTATCTGGTGTTGATTACAGGCGTTTCTCGATAATGCCCGTTGCTCGGGTTGAAGACAGTGCACAGAGCTCGGCCCGAGGTGCCAATAGAAGGATATCTATCATGCCGAGAGCTGCAATGCCATCTATGATGGCCAGGAGGACGCAACATCCTTTGGGCTTCCAGGATTTTGATTTTTGATTCATGTTTACAAACGACTCACCAATATGACAGTTTATTCATATTCATAAGACACGTATTAAATGTTATTGAAGGTGATTAACTATGCAAAATATCACAGTTTTATAGGAACTTACACGAATATTTTATAGATAAATATTTAAAACCAGTGGACTAGTAAAACTTTTATTTTAAACTGTTCAACAGCAAGGGATTATTATAACCACTAGTGATAGATAAGACAAACAAGCCTCTCAATTATATCTTTTGAAATTGTTACTCAAGTCTTCCAAAGATACTCTCCATAATATTTCAACTAAAGTATGTTAAAAATGGTATAACAAAACCCTTAAAATTATGCGAGTATGAAGAGAGTGGGATACATTAAACATTTGAAAAGAAAAGGGCACGAGGATTTCCACTTGGAAACTTTTACATCCATTATAATATTAATGAACCTGTCGCGAATAATAAGGCTTTAGTTTTGTATTTAAATATTTTATGACACACTTATTGCCTTGCAATGAAATTTAAATTGATGATGCCATTATTTTGTAATTAGCTTGGATCTTTTATACATTATTCGGTTTGTTATTCTCGTATTAAATTTAATTAATTTCATGGGACTTTCATTATTTTCTTGATAATTACTAACTTCATTTATTTAAAACGTAACATTTTAATTGAAATTAATTGGGCAAAATTTTTTCAACATATTATTCATAGTTAGGTGTATCTTAAAATGATTGGTCCTTGTAGTAAGTGTCAGTATAGTATTCTTGTATAGCACAGTAGTGGCCCAGTGGTAACGGCCGTGACTCACAAGTTGTAGTTCGTGGGTTCGAACCCAGGCAGGCCCTTTACTTTCTATATATTATTGCATCACCACTGCTCTCAAAACGGTGAAGGAAAACATCGTGAGGAAACCGGAATGACCTAGAACCAAAAATTTGTAGACATGTGACATACACCAACCCGCATTGGACCCGCGTGGTGGATCACGGCCTATTCTTTCTTACAGAGAGGAGGCCGGCTCATCATGATAATTTTCTTTTATTAAAAAAAAGCGTTGGTGGTAAGTTTACGAGTTTATTCTGCATGTGTGTTTACAAACATAAATCTAACATAAGTTACTACTATTAGTTCAGTTATTCTTCAAAGCTAAACCTCTCTGCTAGACCGTAACGTGTTCGACTTGCTTCATCGCTTTCAGAAAACACCTCTGCTGTCCGGAATACACATGACTGGGCCCTGTTTTTGAAAAAACTGTTCTTATATCTTAAGTATTGTGATTTTGTTGCGTTGTTATGCCAAAAGGCATTCTCTGCAAATCATTGAACAACACACGTTTTTTATTTGAATTACCACCTTTGAATTAAAATACCGCATTGATTGCTGTTTTAATTTTGGCTAACCAATAACCCTAGTTACATAACATTTGAAGGGATATTAACTAATCTTTGCATTGATCCGTCTTTTAGAAACCTTGACGTGTCTAAACTACATAGTGTGATTACGAAAAAAGGACAGGGCTATTTGTTTTTTATAGCTACGTCTCTCTCTCACGGTGGAACCATGATAGTTTTGACAGATCATGGTAAGGCTCCTATAAACATGTATTATATTTAGACATTATCTTTGGCTCGTGAAGGTTTTCATTGCCTTAATTAATCAACACGCAATCAAACTGTTAACAGCGATCACAAAATCATGTGCGTATAATCAGTTCCGCATTAAATAAACAACATACATTAGGCATCACTTTAATTGATTGACATTCGATTTAGCGTCGCGTCGCGTCGATAGAGCCAGACGGCGGGAGTAGGATACATTGTAAGTCTAATTTAAATCGGCTGGTATGCAACAGGTTAGCTTTGAAATGTGACTACATCTTGATTTAGAGCGCTTGGATTAGGTAGCGGGAATGCAGTTAGTTAATAGTAGGTGTGGGTGCAGATTGATTTTAAAGTCTTCTTTAAGTATTTGTCTCTTCGATCCGAATGCTGCAGTAAACGGTGTCGCATATAATCGTATAAAAAGGTCTAGAATACCTGTTTGAGGCTCTAAACGCAAAATCGTCGCGACAGCGATTGGTATATAAGTCAAAAAATGCACGGGAATACCAACACTATCGAAATGTCATATGTTATCAATCCCTTACTTTTTGGCATTTTGACCATCGCTATTGCTGATAGTATGAAACTTTGACTAGAGCATCTACTTGTATTTACGTCTATTTTGTTCCGTTACAGTATGCGTCAGCGGTGAAATATTTAATGTATCTGGGACTGCATACTGCATCTCTTCTTATTCGTTGTCTTAATTTCTAAAGATTGTTCCCATCTTGGAACGCGCTACCGGCGTTACTGACGAGCTACTTCCACGCCACTCTGTCTCTACTCTTCGCAGGTTAGTGGCCACTGTGAGTCCTGTAATCGCTCTTATCAGGTCTGACCAGCGAGTAGATGAACGTCCGTGCGGTCTTTTACCATCCACCTTTCCCACCACAACCAATTTTTCGAGGTTGTCTCCGAGCGATATGACTAAAGTAACTCAGGACTCTCTGGTATGCTACCATTCTATCTCCGTATCGTCTCTATCTCGTATCTAGATTGTATATTCAGCTGACACACTGACGACACACACACACACCGCTGATTACACTTTCGTTAAGGGTTTAGTTTAAGCAAAACATACTTCTACTGTTTTTGTACTTGTAATCTGTTAATGTTTGTATGTCATTATGTGGCAAATAATATTTAATTTCCTTTTTTTTCTTATCTTTTTTTGAGCTGGTCAAGGATAGACTTGCATACTTCATACCGTAGCGTTTTGCGTTTCCATTATTTGACCAAACTTTTACTAAAACTAATTTTGGCAACACCTTTATATATATATACCAACTTGTAACGGTTAATTTATTTATTATTTTTGTTTTTTGGTGGTACAATAATGTTTACCTAGATTATTTAAATATCCAAATAATATTTGTCAAATCAAGACACAGTTGATTCTTTATTCTTTATTGTACACCAAAAAACAATATTTAATACAATGTGATAATAAAGAACATGTACAAAGGCAAGTCCAACTCAATGTTGAGTTCTCTTACAACAAATCCTAGAGAGTGAAAGAGAATGATGACAAATGAGGGTAGGATCCAGTGTACAATTTTAAAATAACATTTTTATAATCATAAAAATAAATCATAAATATATATATAATATATATACGAATATATATATATATCTAATAACACAATTGATTACTTCAGAAACTCATTTAACAACCCAAGAGCTTGATATGACTACATTGTTAGGCATTGTTACCAGTTAAAATAAAAGTTTTCTGATTTCTTTGCTTACTGCAGCCAACTTAGTGTATGAGTACTCGGATCAACCCTCTTAAACCTAAAGTAAGTTTTATTTCATAACAACTTTTCACCTTGCAGCAAACATTAGACACAGAGTAACTTGGTATGTAAATATTAATAGATTTAATCACTAAGTGCCTGTCTGCTAACTTGCGTTCTATGAAGAAATCTGGAGAAGGAAAAATGGAGATGTGCAAAGTGCAAGTTTTTGAAGCATTGCTGTGGGTAAATACATCCAACTAAAAGAAAAACCGGCCATGTGCGAGTCGGACTCGCACACGAAGGGTTCCGTACCATTATCGCAAAACACTGCAAAAAAATCACGTTTGTTGTATGGGAGCCCCCCTTAATTTATTTTATTTTAATTTAATAATTATTATTTTTTGAAGTAAATATACAACTAAAATATTTTAAGCGTCTACCTGTTGCCGTTATTAATATCGAGCAAAAAACGGCAAAAATATCACGTTTGTTGTATGGGAGCCAAATATTTATTTTATACTGTTTTTAGTATTTGTTGTTATAGCGGCAACAGAAATACATCATCTGTGAAAATTTCAACTGTATAGCTATCACGGTTCATGATATTCAGTCTGGTGACAGACGGACAGACAGACAGACGGATCGCGAAGTCTTAGTAATAGGGTCCCGTTTTCACCCTTTGGGTACGCAACCCTAAAAAGTACTATTGTCGTTCTATGAATAGCAAGGGGCCTATAAGGAACATAATAACTGACGAAAAGTTCATCATGCTCAGATATCTTTATGTATCTACGCAAAAATATGATTCTTCCCAATAAGATTAAACGCAAGTCAAGATATATTATTTCATTTGTTATTGAAAATTTATTCACAATAAATCAGCAACTAACGCGTGATTGATCATTTGGCACATTTATTTTGCGATAGATTTTTCCTTTCTATAAAACATAACTATTTCCTTTCTATAAAAGCTAAATAATCCCTAGAATAATATTATATTCACTGTGCCAAAATTTGTCATTTCAGCGGTTTCAGCAAAGCGATCGTGATTGTAACCGACAATACATTTTTATCTCATCCCGCAAGCATCGCTGGTACATAATAACGGATGTATGTAAAGCCTCCGCGTCTTATCTCCCTTATTTCTATGCTGCGAGGCTTGAATCATCCCCAACCCGTGGCTTGACAACGAACACGCAATTAACTTCCGGGTACAATCACAATTATGTCGCGAGCTTTCGTTTCGCATGAAGAACTTACATGTACAAACCCTATGACCCTTAAGACATGGTAACAAAGATCTAAATCCAAAGTTATCCAATATTATTAGCTGTTGTGAACTTTGAAACATTGTGAAGGGTTTTAATATTCAACCGGCAGTAGATACGTCTTATCTGATGACGTAATGCGTAATTTGTGTTTAGAGGATTTATATTTTACAATAATGTGATGTTTCACATACAGGTTGAGATGATATTTCAGTGTGGGATTGTGTGGGGGATTATACTTCGGTCTTTTGTTAAGTAATACCACGGGGTCTCATTGCTAAGAAAGAAAATTTGGTTCAAATAAATCTCACTAGATGGCGCGATATGCTCCTCCAGCTGTTATTCAATGTGCGTAAAATTAACATTTTCTGGAATAGATCATAAAAATTGTATGTTCTTGTTTAATCAAGTCTCCTAAGTACAAAATTATGGCATATTGGGCTCTTAATTCACATTTCAAAGATTATTAGACGGATCATTTAAAATTGATGCCAATAGATGCCGCATTTTTAAATTTCTGAGGCATTCCACTCGATTGTTAAAGTTTGCATTTTAACACATTTTGGTGCAAAAAAAACTGTAAAAACGTGCAAATAAATACTAGAAAACAAACCTTCACAGTATTTAAAGAAAAAAACATTCACGAACCTAGTAAACCCTTTTACTTGCAAGTCGCTGCTAACACCATCTATCTATCACCGTGAAACAGAACCGAATGCGTTCGATGTACAAAAAATTGCCAGAATAAGCAGTCGAAAAACGCTAGTTACGTCGGCACGGTTTCTTTGTATGGGATGAGGTATCTGTATGCTAGTATTATATTATCTGTGGTAATACACTAACGAGCAATGAAAAAGTTCAAGTGACATAGCACCAAATTACTCCTAAAAAATTAAATTAAGGTGTTTGTCGGCATTTTGTGGGTGGAACTTTTCATTGCTCGGCAGTTTATTTGTGAATCATGAACGAGTTTTATTATTTAATTAAAATAAGAATTTTACCCGCATTTTGACGATAGGCGAGTTACTTCTGTAGATTAATAAAATATCCGCCTTTAGAACAAGGTAGGTTCTTGAGTATACTTCATTATTACCCCTCCTGATCAGAAGGTCTAAGCAGCTAAATGCCCAACAGCGCGAAACGTCTAATGAGCATTAAGTCTAATTAGCAAAATGACCATGTAGCAAAACGTCCAACTATCAGCGTTATCAGCTTTTTTGGGCAGGTACTTGGCAACTATTCTGGAGAGTCCGTAAAAGGTTCTACATAATATGTTTGGATGCGACCCATAGCAACAGAATAAGTGTGTACTAGTACAAGTACTATAGCCGATAGCTCCTGCAATCGGCCTTGTTATTATTGCTCAGTGACATGACAATATCATATAATAATTTTTAAACAAACCACCGATTTTTGAATTTGAGATTTTGTCGATTTCTAATTTAGCCTGAAAACCTGGCAATATTTGGCAAACACTACAAATTGAAAAATTACTTTTTTTTCCGATGTACCCACCGACTTCAGAAAAAAAGTAATTTTTGATTTGTAGTGTTTACCTTTAGAAGTCGGTTTTATTTTTTTGTTAAAAGGTTTTTTATTTTTCACTTTTTAGTGGTACATAATAGATAAGTTCTATAGTAAAGTACCTATAATGCCCACAGTGATGCCAGAATAGATTACCCAAACGAAAACTCCTAAAAACGCCGTACACAAACTAAAATTACATCGCCCACGTAAACAAAAATGTTCATATATAAAACTTAACTACAGGGCCATACTTTGTTAAATTTTTATCCGCCCAAATGACAATTATTCCGCATCAAACTAAAGAAAAATCAATACCAATCGAATTGAGAACCTCCTCCTTTTTGGATAGTTAGTTAAAAATGATTTCCTTATTCAAATGTACATAAATGCGTTTGCGTCACAATGCTTACAAATGTGAATGTTGCTAGGTTGCTCTGCCTGGCGCGCGTCTTTAATCCTTCTGTCAGCTTATACACTAAGCGCAGGGATGCTGGAGAGACGCCTTCATCAGACGCGGCATTATAGTAAAACCTGGCTCTGGCGCTAACGTAATTTGTACACCTTGTCTTATACGAGAGTATATGTAATGGATCCTTTTTTTATGAGAAAATAATCCTATGTTTATTGGATTTGAAATGGAATACATTGAGAATAAAGTAACACCTTACTCGAATTTGGGGAAAGAATAAAAAGGGCTGAATGGGAACGTAAACTAACTCAGTCTGCAGATAGTTGTATCCGGTGTGCCTGTTTGAGTATGTGGGTTTATACGTATGTTTGTAAAAACACCGACGAGAAATGCCTAGAGAAAATGTTTAAAAATTAAACTCTTAAGTTTCATAAAATTTACTGCCAACATTCAATATTATCAATGATTGGCAAGTACGCAATATAATTAAATGAAGAGATAATTTTTTTTTTGGTACATTTATAATGTAAAACCTTGATTTTTGGCAATAAAAACATATTCTAGTCATCATTAATTTCGTAGTTCGAAGTATTAAGAAATTATTCACAATTTATCCTCTCATCTCTAATTACGATAAACGACTTTCGTTGACCAATAAAATGGAGCATAGCGATTATGGCAAAAAAAAGAGCATTTCCTCGTTCAATATTCATTAAATTTAAATGAAGTAATAACAAAAAGTGGGTTTTATTCGCGTAACGTGTAGGGTTAACGTTCTCGACGCTAATTGGATATCAGCATGACATATGACCCTAAACCTAGAGTCACTCAATAATTAATACACCCACCGGAGATATTTATTGGAAAATGAACAAACCCCATTAACTTTTCGTAATAACGTGTCAGCTATCATTCAATTCACTGACGCGCTTGTAATTATGCATTTTTCGAGTTATTTAATTTAACTGTTTTAATCTGCATTCGTAAATGACATCGGTTTCGATTAGTCCTAAATGGATATTTAATTAAACAATGGTTTACAAAACACAATCCTAAATTGAATGCCGTCAATAAAATGATAGACAAAAAAAAGCGCGAGCTGGCTAACCAAAACCCAGACGTATCCTCCGACTGCACAGCATGATTTTCTCCTTGTTTACGTCTTTTTAGTTCGCTTTTCAAGCAGTCGAGTTTTTTGATTTTTTAATTAACTTTTTTTATTTATAACTTTTTAGTTATTTGTTTTCGAATTAGGTACATTTAAACATATAAGTGTTATATATTTTTGAAATCACCCCTTAAAATCCTTTATTTTGACACGATAGGTTTGGAAGAAAAAATAAATTTGGGGCCCTACAATATGGCGCCCAAAACCGCCATTTTCCTATTTTCCAATTTTCATGTAGCCAGTGACACTCGCGGAGTTAAGACGAATCGATTGACGTAAGAACCATCAAAATCGGCCCACGCGTTTGGTCTCTAGAACGCCAAATAGAAACAAACATACATACATAGACTGATAAACACATTACCCTCCTTCGGCAGTCGGGTAATAAAATAGAATATTTAATACAATGCTATTAAAACAATTTACATGATCAATGTATCATATTCTTCTTCTTCTTAGCGTGTCGATGACAAACAGACTCTTTTTAGTTAAACGCCTTGCCTGGCCCAGAATTCATATGTCGGGTTTAGTCAATAGTACGGACGTCAAAACAAATCGCAAGCACGCCATCTGGCGGCAAAGCAAGAACAACTACGCTTTGGCGCGTTTTCTCTAACCACTTGCGTGGTGGGGATAATAGAATATAGCAGTTTAGCTAAAATGTACTAGCAGTTGAGTACTGACAGCCGTAGAGCTAACACGTCGTAGAATCAGTGTCGATCCGTAATATTAGTAAGCAAGAATGTAACTTGTGTCTATTTGAATATACTCAGTGTATCGAATAATTTGTGTGATTTCATTTTCACGATTGTACCCAACGACCTGCCCACACACGATGTCTTAACCTAAGGGAATACATCCTGACTTCCCGATGGTTTACATCTATCGGCCAGCCTTGATGCGACATCAGAATTGGGATTCGGTCGTGCTAATGAGATCACACGTAAAAACAAAGCTAGTGAAAATGGCGGTTACATTCTTGCAAAAAAATCGCGGTGTAAGTTGTGACTACCCTTAGTCTTGAATAATCAATAACGGAGCGGAGCAGCAAGGAAGCTAGCTACAACCAAGGAGCTGGAAAGGTCAAGGAGACGCGTGTGGACTTGTGGAAAGATCCATACACACTGATCTTTATGCCAATCTGGTGAGTCGTTTTCAATTTGTTATGACTATGGCCAAGAGTTTTCATTATTCAAAATTCTGTGTTTTTTGTACGGTATGGCGGTCAGTGGATCGTTGGGGTAGCCCGTGTCAGTTCATAATTTCATGTTAGTTATCGCTGGTCAAGTTTTGGTGTTATTGAAGAGTTATTATTCTGCTAACACTGGCAATGACCCTTGACTAGCCTTGGCCGACTATTATTGCGACGCCGACGGCCTTAGAACGATATGGTGCCTACCTTACACTTTAGTCTGGAAAATAACGTACCTACCTTACACTTCAGTCTGGAAAATATTACAATTCCAAATGAAATATTTTGATTAGTTTTGTAGTGTGATAGTTCTATGTAGTGAGATTAAGCAAAGTTTGAGAAGAAGCGTAGTATTCTTCTTTTGTGGTCGTAGGGCCAAACTATCTTAAAAGTGGTAAACTCTACCAGGCCTCGTTAATTGCGACTTAAAACGCTATGGCATTTAATGGATTCTCTAAAGCCCATCGACTAGCGACAGCGACCTGGGCACTTGGGACTACTAATGTGTGGTTCATGTTTTGGACAGGAACTCTGCACTCAAATTCGGTGTCCATAATAACCTATTTGGCCATGCCGGTTTAGGTAACTACTACTACTAGAAGCTCGTGGCTGAATAGTGGCGGCCGCACTGGTCGATCATCAAGGTTGAGCGGCGCTTGACGGGGTTGGTCCGTGGATGGGTGACCGTTTCAACGTACCGGGTTTCCTCCGTGCCTCGGAGAGCACGTTGGGCCGTTGGTCCCGGCTTTCATTTGGGGATCTTTCACGGTCGTTGCGGGTGGTCAGATGCCTGAGATCTGACACCGGTCTTGACAAGGGGTGCCGTGTTGCCCAGTTGCTGGGTTGTGGAGGTCAGATGGGCGGTCGCTCCATGTAAATCACTGGTACTCAGCTGAGTCCGGTGGGACTGGAGGCCGACACCGGTGTTGTTGGGGGGAGGCTAGTTGGATTCATTAGGTTAGGTTACTACGAGTACACCGGTGCATCGATTAATTTCCATCAAAGCTGTGTATGGTTAAGATAACCGTGTGAACATATACTCTCGTAATGTTTTTCATGTTTCAGATACCATATTGTGTCGCAGCCTGAAGCCTCTGCTGCAGGTTAGCGATTCAGATGCTGAGCGCGAAGGTTGACGTGTCAACGTCTGAGAGGTTAAGACCGATGGCAGGCTAGCAGTTCGCAGGTGGTAGTCGAACGCTATGACCACAGCTGTGATGTCGGGAGCGCGCGCAAGTTTGGAATGGAATACTCGGTGAGTCGCTTCCATGTTATTTCGATAGTGAGGTCGAAGGTTCTCTAGTGAAGAGATGCTAGTTCGAGTTTTAAGTTTTCATGTTTGACCATTGAATTGGTCGTGGTTATATCTTGCACTATCACTAGGTAATTGAGACACACTTAGTAAAAAGAAAGTAGCTAATGAGTTTCCTATTGGCTAGTTAGTACTTTCCTGGTTTCAATATTAGGTTTAGTACGAACCTAAGGATGAGATATCCCATATGAAGGAGTTGAGATATCCAAAATGACTAGTAATTTTCGGTGGCAAAGCGAGTCTGTAATGTCGTAGGGTAACGAAATTGTATAGAGTTATTAACGGTACTGGTCATTTACCAGTAGTCAGAAAGGATCTTGTTGCGTAACGATTTACAACCACCGTCTTCAGATCTGAATTCACTTGCTTATTTTCAAAGTAATATTATGATAGCACTAGATCTCGCAATCGTTTTCCTTACATGAAAACTGAGTTGGTGAGCGATAGTAAAGGGTTACTGTTGATAATCTGATTTTAACGATATTGATCCGAGTTATTCGTGAAGTCCCTTCACACGAGCTATTAAGAAGCAAATATTATCAGGCTTAATTAACAGTCGGTATGTTCCAAGATCATTGAGTAAAAGCGCGAATCTTGTGAAAAGGATCCCCGATCAACAAGTTCCTTGAGAATTGGACATCATAGTTGATGACAGTGGTAGTGAAACCAAATCTGATTAACATGTCTGCTTATGAGACAAATTCTGGACCGCACCTCATGCGTAACATGTGGCGATGGGTTTTTGAAGAAGTTTCATGAGTTGAGTATGCATTGCCTTTGAATTTTGGTAAAGAGTAACAGAATTGTTACAATTACTTTGTTTAGTTGAACTTGTTGATCGTCTGACCTTTTTTTTCTAATGAATAGTGTTGTGTGCGAATCTCTAGTACGAAAACTAAATAGGCCTTGTATTAAATCCGCGATTGGTGATTATGACAGGATGGTGAGCGTTAAACACCGAAAGCTATAAATAGGTACGCTTAGGACCTTCAAGTATGCACACTGTAGGTCAGGGAAGATGCCAGCGGGTCATGTACCAGTCGATGTTGATGTCAAAAGGATTTTGATGATGAGCAATCTTAAGGTGTCGAGTAATTGAGTCTATCAGCCATATTATGTTTGACCGTACCAGTGGATTCTGGCGTAGGTCGGGGTCTAGAGGGACCATTGTGAGAGCAATAAAATTGCTGGTCGGCTATAGAGCCGTGGCGTTAGAGGTTTTACTCGAGAGTTTCTGTTAGCTTGGCAGTTTTTGCTGCAGAATAAGTTTTAAAGTTTGTTTGGAATGACTGTGGTACATGGCCCAGGGTAATTATTTAGTTAAAGGGTAGAATTCAAATTCTCTATTTTTCACGAACCCAATAAACTAGTTTGGTCAGGAGTAGCCGAGCGTTGTGATGCAACTGTGAGGCTGAGTGGCAGCTGTTGGCCTGCGTGGCAGCTGTTGGCCTGCGTGGCAACTGTTGGCCTGTGTGGCAACGGTAGGCCTTTATGGCAACGGTAGGCATGTATGGCAACTGGAGGTCTTTATGGCAACGGTAGGCCTGTATGGCACCTGTAAGTCTGTGTGACACTATGTCTGGTGTGAAAATTCATGTTCGTGTTAGGAACCTTACCGAAAGTTCCTATTGAGTCATGAGGTTAAAAGAAAGTAAACTTGCAGTCAGCGTTTGGTGAGGTCACCATGATAATTTTGATGACGTTCGAATCGTCAAGCCCTCATTACGAAAATTGAAATAATTTTGGTTTTCTAATTTTGATTACTTTGCGTCGGTTGAGTTAGTAAGACACACAAATTTCAAGTACTAATGTGAACGGGTTCTGAGTTCAGAGAGTTAAGTTGACTCGACATCGTGGAGATGTGCGAGTAGCGCAATTATGATTGCTAAGAGAGCCATGAGATAGCTAGGAGAGCTAGGATATGGCTAAAGATCGTGAATAAGAAACCTGGTCTTTTGTTTGATTTAATGTTACATTTATGACTATCAGTGGTACTTGGACTTTGTGATCACGAAGATTGGGTGCTTTTAGGTACCAAATCGATGATTGAGTTACTATTTTCTTTAAATTGGAAATAGAATTACTCTTCCCTTGCAAAGGTGAAAGGAGACATTTAAATGATCATGTTTGATTGATTCAAAATGTTTCCTCACTCACATAGAGTATGCGTCAGGATTGGACGAGTGAATACTGTTTGGAAATTTTGTGTTTCAGAAAAACATCCCTTGTATGATGGGAGACTGGCGGGTCGGAGTAGACTAAGAGGACGTGTGGCGCAACACGACATGAGGTGGCATGGAGCAAGGACAAGATGATGAAGCCTGCGGGTGATAGATTTGGGGATCTGTCACCTGAGAGAGGCCCGAGAAGGCGACGTGTGTGTTCCACGCTCGCCTCTCAAGAGTAATTACGGCCTAGAGAGCACCATGTGGTTTTAGTCAGTAGGAGTCTGACAGACCCCTCAGTTTCCCCCAAGGGCTGAGGACATCCATTGAGGATTTCCACATGATTCGATACACTGTTAAAACCTGACAATGAAAAACAGACGAGGACGCCTGTCTCGCAGGATGGCCGTGTCGGGTTTAGTCAATAGTACGGACGTCAAAACAAATCGCAAGCACGCCATCTGGCGGCAAAGCAAGAACAACTACGCTTTGGCGTGTTTTCTCTAACCACTTGCGTGGTGGGGATAATAGAATATAGCAGTTTAGCTAAAATGTACTGGCAGTTGAGTACTGACAGCCGTAGAGCTAACACGTCGTAGAATCAGTGTCGATCCGTAATATTAGTAAGCAAGAATGTAACTTGTGTCTATTTGAATATACTCAGTGTATCGAATAATTTGTGTGATTTCATTTTCACGATTGTACCCAACGACCTGCCCACACACGATGTCTTAACCTAAGGGAATACATCCTGACTTCCCGATGGTTTACATCTATCGGCCAGCCTTGATGCGACACATATATATTCATCATATTATGCAGAGTATTCTTATTAGGTGTATAATTCGCAACGTTTCAACGTACCAATACCAAGAATATTCTGGCGCGCAGACAGTGAAAAATTATGACAATGAGTTTTCATGAGAGCGTCTTTTGTTATTCTGATTGTATGTTTATGTAAATGAACGCTTCGTGGACAAGATGCGGCAACATTGGCAGCCATATTGCAGCCCGGCGAGCACGGCCTACTGTGACATGGCCTAAGTCACACTTTTTATCACAGTTTGGGCGATAAAGCCATTTTGTCTTAAATGCTAGCACGGCGGCGTGAGATATTTTCTTGACTTGTGGCATAACTTCTTGACATTTATTTGTTTTCTTTTTCGGAATTTTGCCAATTTTATGGCAGTTTCGGTTTAACCTTGGCCATAAAAACCATTTAGGTTCAGAGAAGCATAGTCCTAAGACGCACTATTTTCGAATTATGTGCCTCCGAATTTAATTTTATTTTACATAAAACACTCTATATCTCGAAAACGGTATGTCCTAGGCAAAAAATAACCAAAATTTAGCCCCCCCTTTGATACTCCCATGCTAGCAGCATCCCAACATGAATTTAAGAAAAAAACTTTTTTTTTTTTACTGTGCTTGGTTTTCGACTTGAACTACAAATTCTTAACAGAAAATATTTTGGGTCATGACAAGTTATGATAAAATATGTCATGTCTTACAATTTGTCTTAAATACTAGCACGGGACAACCATGAGACATAGTTTCAAGACGCGACATGCCTTTCTTGTAGCTGACTTCATAGTGCGACATAATCTGAATAGACGACCAAATAAAATAATACTTATAAAAGTGTGCCGTTCATACAGATAAAATACTTTTTAATTTTGTTGGGAACAAATTAATATTTGACCCACGACCATAGACTTATGCACACTTTATTTTTCTTTGTTTGTTTGATAACATATTAAGTGTTTGTTAGAAAGATATAATTATTTTGAAAATATTAATAATTACTTAATAAATATAATAGCTTGGACCCAGTTCCCGATACCGGTGAGCCCCTATTTTTTTATTTTAGTTGTTTTTTGGGGGGTTTATTTAAAAAATAATTTAAAATGTAGAAAGTAAGAAGAATATGGAATATAAGAAAATAATTATAAAAAAGTAATAATAAAAATAAAAATAATAATTAAAAATAGAAATAACAATTATAAACAAGTAATAAAATAGAATTAATTAATAATCCTGTAACATTTCAATTAATTAATATTTTTTGGAGGTTTTATTTAAGAAATAATTTAAAATGTAGAAAGTAAGAAGAAGAAGAATATGGAATATAAGAAAATAATTATAAAAAAGTAATAATCAAAATAATAATTAAAAATAGGAATAACAATAAAAAATAACAATTATAAAAATGTAATAAAATAGAATTAATTAATAATCCTGTAAAATTTCAATTAATTAATAAGCATTGATCACCACACACACAAAATAAATTTATTGCCATTTGGTGCAGGAAAATATTTTATTTTTCAACTATAAAATTTTATCACCACCTCCGAACGAAAGTGATACATTTTTCGTCTAAATGTGAAATTTGTGACAAAATGGGTGCGCCCGTATTAGCAAAGTAAGACCCGATGAGTCCCAAATAAACGTCAGGAAATTTTCTCACGCCGCCGGTACTAATAATTAAGACAAAATGGCTTTATCGTCCAAACTGCGATGAAATGTGTGACTCAAGCCATGTCACAGTAGGCCGTGGTCGCCGGGAAGCAACAAGAAAGGCATGTCGCGCCTTTAAAATAAGTCACATGTTTGACCCGGCTAGCATTTAAGACAAATTGTAAGACATGACATAATTTGTCATGTCTTGTCACAAATGTCTTGGGTACGCCCATGCTCGCTCCGCAGGGGTAGACAAAGGCGTGATAAACATGACGATAAAAAATTACCCCACTCCATAATTACTTGTTTCAGGATGGGTTCATTCATTATGGCCCGCGCCGCACCGCCAACCGTGGCATGACAAATTTGTAACGTTACACCGTATGATTAATGTACAATTTGAAATTTCCTTTATTGTTGTCATATAATATTGGACCCTTCCGGCGACAAATTAATCTGCCCTCTGTTCATTTGGAATAAAGAGATGTGTATTTGCAAACGCACATTAATCATTGTTCAAGTTAATGCGGTGGACTAAGAAACATGACAAATTCTGCCCTTATTAGTTCTCTTGGGCAGTGGACGCTTCCTCATTAGAAAGCGCAGGACCAAAGGGGATTAAGAGATTACATTAACTTGTCGCGTCGTCCAACCGACAACGTATATAAATCCCTTAGTTGCTTCTTGCGACACCCTTAGAAAGGGGCCACCTATTCTTAGGGTCACCCTGTTCTTAATAATACTCTTATATATGTGCCAAAGTTTCTACTGGTGCCGGTGTTACTTTTAAAGTATTTCTCCAATAGTCGACTCAATTAAACGTGTGCTAGACAAAAGTTGTGCCAACAATTGAAGAATAAGTTCTTCATAGAAAGATCACTTACCTACCATACGGGGTAAGCTATTCTGTTTAAAACGGGTCACAAGTTTTATACTCTCCCGTTTAGAGCAGCCCAAAATATTCATGATAAAACCTATATGCAAACAAAACAAAAATCTGCCGTATCTTTTTTTGGAATGCCGACTTACTGAATATTAAAAAAAATGTTGATATTCGGTGCCGCTTGCGGTTGAAAGCCTGAACTTTAATTTCCTGTCGACAAACTCTGACGCGAGATTTGCTGTTTACCCACCCTTGATTCGGAACGCGGTATTATGCGGAAAACACGTGAACAATGAACCGCTTAAGTACGTGTCGTCACGTGACGAAACGAAATTGCCAATGAAATTGTGTCTCTGTAGTAAATATAAAAATTACATACGTTTACACGCTAACGAAGAAAGATTTCTAATGTAAACCATCTTCGCGAATGTTTGCATTAATCATACTAATCTTATAAATGCAAAAGTGTCTGTCTGTTTGTTTGTTACGTGTTCACGCCTAAACAGCTGAATCAATTTTGATGAATTTTGGCATAATTTTTATCCCGGGGGTACTTACCCCCAGGATACTACTGGTACTTACTGGGGATAATTCTGACTTTCAAGCGGGCGAAAGCTGATTACGAGAGCTGAAAAAAATACCGAAATGTCCCATTTATGTCCCCAAAAACCATTTCACGTAGAAAAGGATTGATCTAGATAGCATAAGTGCGCAAAAAGGTTCGAAAGAAGAAAATACATTTTGTTGTTTAAATTTTTACGACGACCTACCCTTTAATGGATACGAATAATGTAGAATTTCCCTCAAGTGCGTAATAAATACTCGTAGAAAGACCTAAGGTCTCAGCCCTTGAGTGGGATGGTAATAAAAGGTTTTGGACAAAGAAAATTGACAAAGCAAAAAACGTAATTCTTAGAACGTCTAATCCGCATTCTTATTTTATGTTGTACTAGCTTCTGCCCGCGGCTTCGTCCGCGTAAAAAGTGTTTTATCATCCCAAGAGGATACAAACTATCCTATGTCTTTTCCAGGGTCTCAAACTATTTATATGCCAAATTTCATCTAAATCGGTTCAGTAGATCCAGACAACTCCCTAAAACCTCACAAAATCACACATTTAACCTCTTTACAATATTAATTATAGTATATTATATATTGGTACTTTTTAAGAAGCTCGAGAATTAGTAACAAAAGCCGCAAGGATCGAGTAACGCTTGTGGATGGAACTCGTAAATCTAATAGATAAAATACTGGATACCTTTGTGAGCCCGATGAAAAGTATTAGAACGAAGAGAAAATATGAAGCATTAAACCCGATTCCTCAGAGAGCATTGCAAGGCTGTACATATAATTTAAAAGATGTTGATAAATAATTGCACAACAGACAACAGTGATCTATTACAAAATTAAACAGACTGAAATGATGACGAATCCAAAATTTCTGTTTTCAAACACGACAAACAAAAACAGGAACCACGAAATATTACATTTAATTGTATAAATATTAAATGATATAATCTTCCAAAAACAATAATGAAAGATTTAAACTTCTTAACAAAAGGGGCGTTCTATTTCGTTATTCAAATACAAAACGTTCCGGCACTCATAAAATACTTAGGAATTATAATATGAACACTTCTTTTTGTCACAGAGCAAGATAAATGAGATGTCTAAATAACAAACAACGGTTTCGAATGGAATGATGCCAAATTGCGTTGAGAATAGTGTAGAAGACGGATAATAGTCTTAGATTTAATTATGTCATGGTGGTCCAGTGGCCACCATGACATAATTAAAATTAATTAATTTTGACCTCGCCTCTCGTGCTTGAGGTCGTGAGTTCAATATACGAGCACTAAAAGCCAAAAAGCTATGAAATTTGTCTTTTTGAAGACCACACGCAACACCAGCGCCCCTAACGGCTAATTCAAAAGCGGTAGCCTTTATTACAGGGGACTTAAATATATCTGGCGAAGTGTGGGTGCACTATACTGTGCCTATACCTTTCTGCGAATACATTTTTATGTTATGTTTATAAAAAGTGTGCAAACCAATTCAAGACTGAGAGTAGACTATATTAAACCTGCACAAGACGGAGAGCTTCTACCTTTTGAACACTTGTTTTAACACCTTTCAAGTCGGGTCGCTATCGCCACACTTTTGATGATAGAATGTCACTTGTCTAGCGCAAGGACAAGTGACATTCGATAATCGAAAACGTGGCGATTGTCAAAAAGGCAAAATTGTATGGGATTGACAAGTGATATCAAAAATCACGTGATCAATCCCTTACATTTTGACTGTAGCCATCGCTGACATCGAATGCCACTTGTCTAAAGACTTTGGCCACACATCATAGATTTGTAGGCAATCTAGCTCTGTCGACACACTACCATTCTATGAAAACTTGAAAACATGATGACGCGTACTCATTTTCGAAAAGTAAAATAGTATGGGATTGACAAGCGCTATGGTAATATCCTGTGATTCCTTACATTTTAATATTTGGACTATCACTATCGCTACACTTTGTCTGGGATGTGAAAAAGTAACGAAAAACCTGTTTTATTTACACACTTGTGTGCGAAAAGAAGAATATCTCGACGCGACGCCGACCTATAATATACCTCTCATAACTTTATTAATTCACTTTATTTAGAAGGCTGGATTGACAAGATTAACAAACTCGTAGGTACGCAATTGTACGCCCGGGTGTCACCATTGTGTGGATCGCCCGGAAGACACGGTGGAGCATACGGTGGAGGTCTGCCCCGCTTGGGCAGAGCACCGCCGTGTCCTCATGGAGGCGATCAGCGGTGGCGACCTCTCGCGTCCGGCCCTGGTTTAGGCCATGGTGCGGAGCGAGAGCGCATGGGAAGCCGTCACCTCCTTCAGCGAAGCAGTAATGCTCGCAAAGGAGGAGGCGGAACGCGTGAGGGAGACACAACGGAGACGCCCCGGGCGTCGGGAGTCGCAAGCCGATTTCCGGCCACCGTAGGCGCGGGCTTGCGGACGGCGAGTAATGGGTAGCTCGCCGTCCGATAAGGACCAGGCCCGAGTCGACGGCGCGTAGTGTTCCACGCGCGCCTCAAAGAGATGTCAGCAAAAGTTGACGGGGTCCGCTAGGGCCGATGCCTGTCAGGGTCGCGGATAAATTTGAAAGAGAGTTACCGCGGCCCTGGCACAAGCAACTGAAGGAACACGGGTGGGTTTTAGTCAGTAAAAGTCTGACACGCCCTCCCGCTTCACCCAGAGCGGGAGAAGTCATTGGATGATTTCCCACACAAAAAAAAAAAAAAAAAATGGTACGCAATTGTGTTAGGTTTAGAATGTAAAATTCATGAATCGGAGTCACTTAACACTAAACTTAACTTTCTTTTCCGAAGTCGGTGTCTTTGGTACCTATTGTTTTTCGTGTTTCGACACCGACTTCGGAAAAGAAGGTTATTTTTCGTTATGCAGTGTTTTTTTGGAAGTCGGTTTGTTTTTTTGTTAAAAAGTTTTTTATTTATCTCTTTTTAGTTTTGATAGGTACTTCCAATTGCCATAAAATTCATATATAGCCAAAGTATATCTCATGACGATTCCAATATATACACGACTAGGATACATTGTTTTATTTCGGAGTACCAGTGCCTACCTGCCGGCTTCATCATCAGATCAGTTCGATAGTACCATTTTCATCAGCACTATGTATTTATAAGTATTTGCTTCATCATAGTCGTTAAACTATTCGAGATATCTTATAACCCATGACATACTTAGCATTAAGGAATTCTATTGGCCATCTGTGGTCTTCTTCACCAGTTTCACTTCACCAAATTTTACTTTCTGAGTGCAGATGATTGCATTGTTGAATAAAAATACCAAAATCGCTATATGTATGCCTATAATATTTGAGGAGTTCCCTCGATTTCTCCAAGATCCCATCATCAGATCCCGACTTGATGACTATGGGACCAACTAGGAAGTATACCCTTTCAAACAAAAGAAGAATTTTCCAAATCGGTTCAGGCGTCTTACAGTAATCGGGGAACAAACATAAAAAAAAAAGATTCCAACGAATAGAGAACCTCTTCCTTTTTTGAAGTCGGTTAAAAATAAGACGAGAAGGAAAAACATTAATTTAATCATATTATTTAGTTACGGTTCGGTGAGCGGCCTTAAATAGGGCTATGGGTTATTCTGATGTACAAGCTATATTCTCTTCAAAAAATAATTATTATTAAATTAAAATAAAATAAATTAAGGGGGGCTCCCATACAACAAACGTGATTTTTTTGCAGTGTTTTGCGATAATGGTACGGAACCCTTCGTGTGCGAGTCCGACTCGCACTTGGCCGGTTTTTTTTTTCAGATAATTATTAATATATACATATATATTAATATATATATATTGTTTTTTAGGGTTCCGTACCCAAAGGGTAAAAACGGGACCCTATTACTGAGACTTCGCTGTCCGTCTGTCTGTCTGTCTGTCTTTCTGTCTGTCTGTCTGTCTGTCTGTCTGTCTGTCTGTCTGTCTGTCACCAGGCTGTATCTCATGAACCGTGATAGTTAGACAGTTGAAATTTTCACAGATGATGTATTCCTGTTGCCGCTATAACAACAAATACTAAAAACAGTATAAAATTAATATTTAAGAGGGGCTCCCATAACACAAACGTGATATTTTTGCCGTTTCTTGCTCGATATTAATAACGGCAACAGATAGACGCTTGAAATATTCACAGAATATGTAGTTGTATATTAACTTCAAAAAATAATAATTATTTAATTAAAATTAAATAAATTAAGGGGGGCTCCCATACAACAAACGTGATTTTTTTGCAGTGTTTTGCGTTAATGGTACGGAACCCTTCGTGTGCGAGTCCGACTCGCACTTGGCCGGTTTTTTTTAATATATTTATTTAAACACAAACAATCAGTAGAATTTTTGCTTGTCTATATCAATTTCACACGTGTTATGTGCCTGAACTAGGTAATCCCGTGTTTCAGGCGAGAAGAGGAGCATTTCTTTTTTTTTTGTAATAAAGCTACACTAGTTGTTATGGAATTGGCATCGGATATAAATGATGCGAAAGAATGTGAAAAATGTCATGAGGAATGTTTTGAGTATGAATGTAAATGGCTATAACAGTTAGGGAAGTTTATATGGCTAGAAAATAAAAAGCTTTTTTACAAAAAAATACTACCGACTTCCAAATAAGAAGAAAGTGAAAAATAACTTTATTTTTGGAAGTCGGTGTCTTTGGTAGGTACCAAATTTTTAAGTTATGGACACCGACTTCCAAAAATAAAGTTATTTTTCACTTTCTAGTTTTCTTATTTGGAAGTCGGTAGTATTTTTTTGTAAAAAAGCTTTTTATTTTTCACTTTTTAGGTGTACCTACCTAATAGGGAAGTAGTTAAGTAAGTACCTATAACGACAGAATAGATTACCCGAATAACATGAAAAATGAATATAACCGGTGAAATGAGAGATCTGCATACCCCTTTCGAGCGTACTGGCGTGATGTTATGTTATGAAATAGTATAAACAATAAACAGACATGCGATTGCAGCAATCCCGAGAGATTTGCCGTTATTTATTAAAGAGTTCTGTTGTATATCTCCGAAGTTCTTTATCAGATCTTCACCAAATTAAAATGGGACCAATATCGGAATATAATCTTTCAAACAAAAAAGAATTTTCAAAATCGGTCCACAATTGACGGTGAACATAAATAAAAAAATAAAAAAAAAAACACATAATGTCGAACATAGAACCTCCTCCTTTTTTGGTAGTCGGTTAAAAAGGGATTAATAATGAGGTGACGTCTAAAAAGAAGTAGTAAGGCGAAAAATATATGAAAAAAAGACATGTTGTTCGGCGCAATTAAAATAGGAATAAGAGCAAGAGAATGATGACACAACATTTTCTGTACTATCAAACACACAAGACAAAACACAAAAGTATAGAATTGAAAATTCGTATTTTATATTGCGGGAACAACGAAATCTCTTCGGTGAACCTATAATAATTCCTTTGTTGTATTGACGGAACAATTGAGTTGAGTGTATTACCGGCGAGAACCCATTCAAA
This sequence comes from Anorthoa munda, assembly GCA_945859665.1. Classification (NCBI taxonomy): domain Eukaryota; kingdom Metazoa; phylum Arthropoda; class Insecta; order Lepidoptera; family Noctuidae; genus Anorthoa; species Anorthoa munda. The sequence continues at coordinate 6,249,428 of OX243913.1, read as the reverse complement.
ATTCCAATAGATCAGATGGCGCCGCTACAAATTGCTATCTGGTCGTACCCAAATCGTATTCTCATTTTTGCGGATCGAGACCCTCTTTGTTCCACGCAAATCAATTTGGAATCAAGCCCACAGAGTTTATAGGATTTTTGAATGGAATATCATTTTGCAAGTTAAGGATTACGTGAGTGAGGCTGTCGTTTACTTGTGCAAGTTTTGATGTGGTGATTGTTTGTGTGATTGTTTTGAGTGTGGTAATATAATATAATGTATGTTCCTAATGATCGAGATGTTTTTAGTTAGTAGCAGAAAGTGTCCACTTTAATATTTTTTTATTAGCCTATCCGTTCCACCTGCTGGGCAAAGGCCTCCCAAGTCCTTCAAAGATATTTTTCCCACACCCCGTCGTATCAGCCCACACGGTACACGTCTTTGCCTAGGGCCTCTGAGGCTCTGGGATAACATGTTATTCTATCAGCAATGGTTATTTATCAAATGCCAAAATGTAAGGGATTGATCACGAGACATTTTGATTCCGCTTGGCAATCTCATACTTTTTGTCATTTTACCCATCGCTATCAGGGCCCTAGTATTCCTTGTAGCGTGACCACCACAAGATTGTATCAACGAAACCTTTTTTTATTTATTTAACAAACTGGTCGGTTATAGCTTTTCGAATTTTCAAATTTCGACTAGTAAAAAATCGTAATAGAAATTTCTGTTCGATAAGACGTCAATTTCACAAGAGCCACCGTTGAGGAATGATCCATTAACTTTTCTTTCGGGAATTTTATAAGTAAATCTTAAATTGTTGACGTGCATTTTCTTTATGAGTGCAATCATGTCGTCCCGCGAATATTACGGCTGTTAAAAGTGTCGATACAAGCAAGATGGTCAGAGAGGCCCGTGACGTGACACCGGTTTCCTTAGGCTGTGTTCGGCCTTTCGTGTAAAGGAATCTGAGGACGGCCGAGGAATATTTTATGTAAAATTCGTATGTATGTCGCTTTTGCCGGTATTTGCATATTTTTATGTTTCATAATGTTTGTAGTGTATGTAGATATCAATAGATCGCGCTACAAGCCGATAACAGTATCGTAAAGCTGCCTCGTGCGCACACGCTGCTCGGTTATAAATACCGGTCTGAATAGTGGGGCGATCAGTTGTTGTTTGCTCCGGAGGAAAGAGGAAAAAGAGGATTAGTCCCCTCAACGCTACCAAGGCCAAAAAGGCGGTAACGAAAACCTCTCCTCAGCCAGTTCTGCCACCGGCCTCGCCCGTAAGGCAAATCACCCCCACCCCTGACATTGCTTCTTCTCAGCGGTCTAACCGCAGTCCCAGTCCCATGGTAATAGTTACCAATAAGAAGCTCCGTCCCCCTCCACCTGTTTATCTTCAGGATAAAGTCAAGTGGAACGATGTTTCGAACGCTTGTGTTGAGCGGAAAATCAACTACACCAAAGCCACTGCATGCCAACAAGGCATCAGAATCCAAGTACCCACCCCCACTGATTTCCGGAATCTAACCCGGTACCTCAAGGAAAGGAACATCTCGTTCCATACTTACTCCCTCCCAGAGGAAAAGCCCGTCCGAGTAGTTATTAGGAGAATCCCAAAAGAGATCCCTACGGAGAAAATCCGTAAGGACCTTCTAGACCAGAATGTCCCCGTCACTGAAGTCCACCGCTTGCATAAAGCAAGAGGCGGACAACAGTACGATATCGTATTAGTTGTCTGTAGCCCTACTGAGGGTTACAACCCGATTTTCAATATAAAGACCGTGTGCTCCCTGTCGGGCATTTCGATCGAGAAAACTGTCAACTTTATGGCCATTCTCAGGCCCATTGCTATGCAACACCCAGGTGCGTTAAGTGCATGGGCGATCATGGCACTAAAGACTGTCCCCGTCCTAAAGACCGCTTACAGTGCACGGAGCCTCCCAGCTGTGTGCTCTGTGGCCAAGTCGGGCACCCGGCTAATTACCGGGGTTGCCCAAAAGCCCCCAAGCTCGCGCCTAAAATGGCCAAGCGATACAATGCGCACATAATGCGCATGGCTCCCTCTTCCCAACCACCCCCCTGTCTAGCCCCTCAGAGGACTTCACCATGGGGTAAGCTGAACCACCAAAGTGTGGCTCCTCAGACTTACTCCCAGCCCATCCCATCGCTGATGGCCCACCCGATAGCAGCTCCAAATCCAGTCCCCGACCCAGTGGCCCCAGCTGCCCCCATGCCCGCACAAAGCCGGAAGGTGGCATCCACCACCACCGCCGCCATGTGCCCGCCCCCTGTCGCCCCCTCCGGGCACAAGCCATATTTGAGCGTCGCTGAGAATATTATCAGCGCGTATTCCATATGGATGACCCCTCAAGCCCGTGCTCTGGATACAGAAATCCGGAATGCAGGCTCTCTCTCCCCCGCTTCATGCAGTGCCCTCTTCTCGAGGTACGAGTGCATTACCAGGGAACTTGACAGCCTTGTCTACAAGGACGGTCAATGGGTTCGTAAATAGTACGAACACCTATACAAACGTAGCATACACACCGATTGGTCCGTCCTCGCCGCCGAGGCCCCGCCGCGAAGTCCCAGTCATTATTTATGTAGCCAGCCCGCGAATAGCTGTGCCATAGTTAATTCTAATTAGTTAATTGGAGTTTCTTGTACGTTCTTCTCCGCGTAGGCTTATTCCGAACGGATGGTAGAATCACTTTATTAAGATCCAGCCTTAGTTGTCCCCCCAGCGACGCCCTGAGCCGAGGTTCGACCCCAACTGGGGTAGCCCTCAGCGTTGTCGCTTAGGTTTAGTAAATTTTTGCCTAGCTGGAGGCTATATAGTTTAGTCTCCGTAGGAAAGCCCGGTTAAGCAGCTAAACAGTCATTCTGACTGAGTTGCGAGACGCCACGTATTAAAAAAAAAATGTGCATATTTTACAATGTTGATTGTCCGTTTCCCTTGTCTGTTGATATCAGATGAAAAAAGGCGATAATAAGCTCCAACATATGGGCAAGGCGCTAGGGCCTAAGTGAGCTTCTTGGTCCCGTACTTACATCGTGCGAGCTGAGGGCGTGAACCTCTCTGTGTCTGCGGAGTCCGAAGATTTCAAACAACGCGTCTGTCTGGATTTTGCTTCGAGTATTGCTGGTCCGTTTCTAGCCGTAACCCAGATCGTTTCGTCTGACGCGAAGCTCCGACGAACAGCTGACGTATCAACTTTTATTTACGTTAATTTTTGTGTTAGATTTAACCTAGTATAGTTATTGTTTAGTTTAGTTGTTAGTATAGCTTTATCTATTAAATATCCGCGGTTTAAAACTAGCGTTATTTCGTTAAAGATTCGTTTTCTACCAGAATGCTTAAGCCAGCATTTAAGAGGTTGCAACTGTGTTGATTATTTGATTGTTTTGGCCCATACATTGAGGCAAAGGCTCAGCTGGCTGCCAAGAAGTTGAGGATCCTTGCGAAGATGAGAAGGTACTTCTTGCCGGAACAATTGCTCAACTTGTATCAAGCGCAAGTTCGATCATGCATGGAGTACTGTTCTCATCTCTGTGAGGGATCTACCAAATACCAGCTTGATGCACTACAGTCGATCGAAAAGCGGGCCAAGAGGCTCATTGGCAATGAGGCACTGGTCAAGTCAAAGCTCCAGAGCCTTGAACATCGTCGCTGAGTTGCCAGATTGTTGGTTTTTTATTGGATTCATTTCGGGGAGAATGCGATGGAATTGCAGTATCTAATTCCATACGAACAAATGGTTCTGGGGACACTTTTATTATGCGTACAGCTAAGGAGTGGAATTCCCTGCCGAAGTCTGTGTTTCCCGATAGCTACAATCTAGGTGTCTTTAAGTCAAGAGTAAATGGGTTTTTTCTAGGCAAGCGTGCTGCACCATCGACCATCAGGTGAGATAGTAGTCAAGCGCAAGTCTACAGATGATTAAAAAAAAAGAAAAAAAGCAAGTTATTTTCTATTTCTTATATATAATTACGGTGTATTTTATCTCAGAATAAATTATACATAACGAAAAGTGCTTTTTTCTTTTTTTAACGTTACATCCTGCACTTGTCGTCGCCCTTCCTCTTTATTCTACTCTTGTATAAATTGTACATAATGTGAACGGACAATCATTAAAGAAAACAGGCGTAGCTTGTACCTACATAATTTAAGTAAGAATTTTATTTTTTCTTTTACACATAACGTTTTGTAACCCAGTGCTTTCAGCATTCTCCCTGTAAATCCCCAATGATTTTCTTGGAAAGTACTCTATACAATTTACGGCTTTTTACCCGACTGCCGAAGGAGGGTAATGTGTTTATCAGTCTATGTATGTATGTTTGTTCCTATGTGGCGTTTTAGAGACCAAACGCGTTGGCCGATTTTGATTATTCGACACTGGCTACATTAAAATTGGAAAATACTAAAATGGCGGATTTTGGGCGTCATATTGCGGGGAAAAAAAAATTTTTTTCTTCCAAACCCATCGTGTGGGGTATCAAAATATAGTATTTTAAGAGGCCATTTCAAAAATATATATCACATATATGTTTAAATATACCTAATTCTAAAAAAAATAACTAAAAAGTTGTAAATAAAAAAAGTTAATTAAAAATATCAAAAAACCCGACTGCTTAAAAAGCAAACTAAAAAGACGTAAACAAGAAGAAAATCATGCTGTGCAGTCGGAGGATACACCTGGTTTTGGTCCGCCAGCTCGCGAATATGTATCCTCCGACTGCACAGCATGATTTTCTTCTTGTTTACGTCTTTTTAGTTTGCTTTTTAAGCAGTCGGGTTTTTTTTATTTTTATTTATTTTTTTTAATTCATTTCTTGTCAACTTTTCTGGTAAAAGGATTTTATTTACTGCCCTTCGTATTCGTAGTGGAATTAACATAAAGGAATTATTTCTTAGAAATGTGTGTGCGATGACTTTGACTACGACGATTTGCGAGTCACTGACAGACATCCCTCATGGATGTCTGTCAGTGACTCGATTAATAAATTGTACGAACAAAATAAAAGTTAAAAAAAGATCACAAAAAAATACACTAGTATTTAGAAAGGCTTTGCAAATCTGAAATTTACGTAACCGCATTTCATCGGAACGCACGACGCTGCGCTATGCGGTACCAGACACATAATCCGCATAATCGTATGAAAAACGTCTAGAGTGGTATTTTGTTCCGTCGCAATATGCGTCAGCGGGAGGAGGATTATGTGTCCGGCACTGCATAAAGCATACCGCAACGTTGTGAAGTCCAATCAACACATCAAAGATTCACCGCTTACTAGGATGGCTTTAGAATTTTTAACTATTAATTTGAATAATGAGCTTTCATATTTTTACGTAGTATTGAAAATCACTCCGTAAATTGTACAGCAACTAAGTACCATTTAGATAATTACCTGCTCAAAAGGTTCCAGAAAAAAATGTAAAAAGGTTTTCTCTCAGTCCGTTTCCAATGTCCCCTTTTACTTAAATAAATGAAAAGACGCATTTGTTCCTATTCACGTTGTCCACGTGATAAAAAACCGTCTCCGGTCTGACCCCGTAAGGTCCAGTCTATATACTCGGATACAAAATAATCGCTCGAATGTAAACGACGAACAAGTTTTACCGTCGCACGGCTCAGAGGTTTCTAGGAAGACAAGAAAACTACTGAATTCACTCAGCCTGTTTGTTCAGCATTATCTTTGGCTTTCATGTTTAGCAATGTTCTTGTTAGAAAGAATAAACGATGGCCTTTATATCTTGTATTTATTATTTCTTAGAACTGGAGTTCTACTGATGGTTACTTTGTGAACTAGTCGTATGAAGTCATTTGATATTAACAAATATCAAAATATCAACAAAAATATCTCAGAAAAATCTAAAAATAAAAAAAACAAAATTAACTCTGTGCTATGTTAACTTTTCACGCTTAAACCGCTGAACTGATTAAGATGAAATTTGATATGGAGATTGTTTGAGACCCAGGTAAGGATTTAGGATAGATTTAATCCTGGAAATCTGCCTAAAGGGATCGGAAATGGTATAGAAAACCTACAATATGATTGCGGAGTATATAAAATAGGCTATTCGAAGTACTAATGCTACACAGACGAAACTAATTGACATACTAACTAATTGACATACGTACTAATGCTAATTGACATACTAGCCTTAGTTGAAATCAGTAAAGAAGAATTTTTAAATTGTTTTTGGGCCAGTTCTTGAACACAATCTGGAATCAAGACAATTATTTTGAAAACTTGCGGTTAGAGATAACTACACTGGAGTTACAAGAGTTTAGAGGTGGAACAGGTTGCTGAAGTTTGAATTCGACAAACCATACATTACTTAAGTACTGTTTAATATCCTACTAAACCTATCCCTGACTAAACACCCTTTGACACATGCGAACTACTTAAACATTAAATCAATATCCGTTATCTCGACCACCGCAAGCGTCTCAATTACTTAGTAAGCCTAAATCACCTGCTGTGGCTTTAGTGCTAATCCCAGTGTTTAGGGATTAAGCCATGCATACATATGTTTAGCTACTGTCCATCTTCTGATGAATTACTGAGACACCATGCAGGTGTGGCGTGTCCCAGGTGGACTGTATTAGGTAATGATGGTTGATCATAGTGGAAAATTGGGTTTATGAAGTGCAAACTTCTTTAGCTGCGTTGAGCGATTTAGAGCAGGGGTAAAACTTATGGGTTCGCGTTACCAATTTGACTTTAGTTTTCACTTCTGTCTCCATGACTGCCTTTTTTATTTAGAGTAGGATGAGTGAATGTTTACTGGACTGAAAACTGATTTAAAACTGCGCTCCGATAAGAAATGAAGCATGACATTTTATGGTCCACTGAAAGACCAAAATTGGCCGGCAGACTTAAGAAGGTGCCTAGAACGGATTGGATGCGAAAGACGGAGGACAGGGGTGTGTGGCGCACCTGTCATAGGATGATGTCCAGTAGTGATCTGCGATAGGCTTATTGCAATACATAAATTAAACATTTATTGTTTTCTCTCTACGAAGGTTGGCTTAACATCTATTTACTTAAAATTATGTTACAACACGTGTAAGAATCTCCTTTGCGAGAGACTGGAGTCCGTACTATGGAATCCCTGCGTTTCGGAGGTGGTTTATTGATTACTATTAATTAGTCACATGAGCCGGCAAGCATCCATCCGTTCGATTATAGCATGATGACACTCACACAAATATCACCGAAGTAAAGTCGAACCTGAAAATACGTCAGTGATTTCGGAATATCATTTCAAATAGAAACACATATTTAGCGACTAATTTCAGATTGCCTGGTATAGCATTTTGAAACATTTTATTGCCTTTCACAAGCGATTTTAACTTCCAAAGGAAGTAAAATATGCACCTAACCCTCTTATGTCTCGTATCCGTTTACGGTGTCGGTGTAAGACCCTTGCCGTTTTACTGTTACATGCTAAAGCAAAGTTACATCTGACATGCATCGTCGTGTACGCTCAAAGAGTCTTTTAAGAGTTTAAAGAGGCATAAAAGCTGTTTGAGAGGTGTGCTTCACGCCTAGTACAATGTTAGGGTTGCCCTAACTGTGTGTACATGCAGTGACAAAAGTTTACTAGATTGAAGCTTCAACTGATTAGTCTAATCTTTTTCTTTCAATAGAACCAGTCGCTGTCTGCCTTAGTCTGTTTGTCAACTTATTTCTTCAAAACCACGCAAAGTCAAGGGTGAATAGGTTTCTTCTAGGCAAGCGTGCTTCATCGTCGACCACATCATGGCTTACCATCAGGTGAGATAGTGCTCATTCAATTGCAAATTATTCAACTGCTGGGACGCAAGCCTCCTCTTTGTGATAGAAACTAAGCCGTAGATAAGCCACCAGGCGGACTCAGTACTGGATGTCACATGCCTTCGAATTTTTGGTTCTATGTTATGCGGGTTTCCTTTCAATGTCTCACTGTTTTGAGAGCCGTGGTAACGAAAAAATACACAAAGTAAAGCACTTAGCTGTTTTCGACCCACGACTCACGGTACGTCAGTAGAGGTTGTTACCACTGGGCCATCATGCATACAAAGTTATACAGTAGATATTTTTTACACCAACATAATTATGTTCAGAAGCCGGAGGGAAAACATAATTTTCCTCCTGATACCTATCTATTTGTTTTTACAAGTGGTAATTAGTTTTTCTAGACACGCCTTCTCCCCGAACGACACCGACACCTCGACAGCCAAGAGAGCCATGAACAATAGGTAATTAATTGCGGATCATTAGTCGGGACCTGATAGAAGACTCATGGCTAAATAATAACAGCCGCACTGGTCGATCATCAAGGTTAAGTAACGAAATGTCAGATGAATGAAATGTGTGTGTGTGCTGCCGTTGCTGTGCGGAACACTTTTTTCGGTTGTTTTGTGAGTGTAACGTATCTGTTTACTAGAATATCATTGCATATAGCAGACTTTCATGTACCCCCAAAAAAACATAACAGAAATAGTTTCACAAACGATACTTTAAAAACATATGGAAAGAAGTTTCCACACCTATAAACTTGAAGACGATACGTGGAGTGAAGTCGTTATCTTTCGGAAAAGATAGTTTGTTTTGCATAATGTGTACGAATACGTGTTGCCTATAAGTGGCCAATGCCGAACCGATGGCAATTGTACCTACAATGCTGAATATTAAACCGACTATAGTGAAGCCAAATGGGCTTGGTATTCTTCCGAGTTCTTTTTAGCATCTACATTGAGAGATAGCCTGTCCTTTTAGTGTTTTCTGTGTGTTACAATTGTGCTTATTTGTGTTGTTTGGGCGAAATTATGCGTGTATTACGATCGACAATTATCATTAAAGTCATGCCAATATAGCTAATATCTCATTGAAATAGTTATTCCCACGGAGGTTCATATAATCAAGTGATTTTTGTAAGTAATCAAAGAGATTGAGAATGATTTCTTTTCCAAATATTATCATCTAGAATTCAAACTTGAGTTTGGAAATTGACTTGAATTCCTTATTGAATTTTGATTCTACGCTAACAGTACTCAGAGAAAATCTGCAAGCAAGCCTCCATGTTCATACCTTTAGTCAAGTTCCATAGTACATCTGAATATTTGAATATGATAATAATACGGCTCAAACTCGAACAAATATCATCTTTAAACGAATTTCCAATAAAATTTTGTATTGGAAAACGAGTGGTGGATACAGGAGCCCATATAAAATGGTTAGCATATGCGAGTAACGACAAAAAAGTTACTGCAATACATTTCAATTAGAACCTACAGTAACTACGATATTTTGTTAAAGTTCGGCTATTTATTGAATTTTCGAGCGTCTGGTATAAGTTGTAATGTGTAAATATTTCGAGCGAACGGAAAATTGGTCCCAGAGATTGCTCTGGGACCAATTCTGGGCTATTGAGCTTGCTACAGAAATATTAACCTAAACGATAAATATCTACTTGGGAATTCACGAATAGAGTTTCTGAAAGTATTTTACGTGTTCCCAATAACATCACGACTGTATTCCCAAAGGGTTAGGTAAACGTGTATCTATCTTAGTATAGCTTTGTTTCCCCAGTTATGATTAAGTAACCCTATTACCTAAGCAATTTTAAGCCTATTCCTAATTTAAATGTATACTCGGCGAATAGTACATTACACTAGTGGTTTATATTTTAGATAGGTACTGGTATCGCACTTTTGCTCACATTGGATTTTTTGTCGCCTGTGCGTGGCGTCAGCGTCAGAGGAAAATCAACACCCGCACGGGTGACAAGCTTTTATTCGCGGGTTTGCCGGAATGTGTTAAATACTACAGGGTTTTTTTTATGTATATATATATTAGATACGGATTATTTTTATGTTTAGACTTTCGATAAAATTTTCCATTTGGTAGCTTTGGAACTAGTTGTTAACATAATTATTTACGCCCGGATACTGAATAAAAAATTGGAGGTTGAGTATTTGTCAAACTGTTCTTTAGCATGAAACTTATCAAACTTTGACATTACAGTAGAGTTTGACTCGTTCTTCGTTTTAAATTGTCAACTCTAAAAAGGTTCTGGGATCTAATTTCAACTTACACATAGGCTATGCGCACATATTTCACATAATATAGACATTATCAGGCGTGGGCGTTAAGATCGAAAAGATGGTGTGTAGATAAATACCCATTCATAAGTAGCGGTCGCATTTTCCTCTAATTCCTATCAATGTCTTATTAAGATTCATCAAAAAGGAAACCGGCATATATTCGGTACATAGTTTCAAGTTTTCGTGTTATAGCACTTTGATCGTGGTGTGTAAAATTAAGGGGGCCTCAAGGGCGCATGTCATCTTTTGAAAAGGGTGACACGGGTATGGAAACTCGTTGACTCGATCTTCAATTGCACTCGTTTTGAACTTAAGTGATCCTCAAGACTATTTGTTAGTGTAAATCAGGAAGAGGAATTTTAGTGGAGGCGAACTTGTACCTCTGAATAGTAGACGGAACAAGCGTATCGGTTCATTGTGCATTGCCACAGCAGAATGGTTTCAAGTCGTATGTCTAGGTCTACTTTCTAATGATTCAGATTGAGAGAGATTAGACATACCTAGATTGGTAATCCAAAAAAAATGACGACACGTGAAATTCCAATATCATTTTTTTTACAAAATTTTCATCTATTAGTATTAGTAGGGATTGCTTGAAACAGACAATTTATGGATACGAGTATAGGGTGAGGCCAGACTGCGTAATATAACTCAAGTCCAGTTGGATCCGATTGCCAAGACAGACAGATTTTATTCAGTCGATTAAAACTTCGTTTGCGTATTCGTTATCATATATGATTAACTTTAACACGAGAGAGGAGCTAGTAGCTAAGTAATAACAGTAACACGGGTCGATATTCAAGGATAAGCAACGCTTGCTGAGGTCGTCCGTTGATGGGTGACCATCCATTACATCTCGTGCCTCGGAAAGTACGAAAAACCGATGGTGTCGGCTGTTTTTGGAAGATTTTTGGCATTTGTTAAGGAAATTAGAAGCCATAAAATTGGACACCAGTCTTGACTTGCTAAGGAGTATCGTGATACCCAGGTACTGGGTTGTGGAGGTCAGGTTGGTAGTCGCTCCATGTAAAATATTGTATTTAGTTGAATCCGGTTTAACTGGAAGCCGTCGCCGGGCCGTAGTTCAGCAAAGGCTACGCAAATTGATTTTTGTTAGCGTGTACGTATTGCGTCGAGTACGGGTGAAGTGTACATGCTTAGTGTCATTAAAAGGATAGTGGCAAAGGCATCATGAAACCGTTGGTAACATCATCAGTGAAGCTTTAGTTTTACGGCGCTTTTAACATTCACAAACAAAAACATTATTCGATCATACAAGGCCGATAAAATTAGAAAAAGCTAAAAACTGTTTCCGGCAAGATTCGGCCAGGCAACTCTGCAGTAATCTATTCTATCATCAAGAACCGGGGGGCAGTGGTTGATCGATTGACTGTTGCGCTGCGTGTCGCGGGTTCGATTCCCGCTCGGAGCAAAATATTTGTATGTCCTACAGATAATTGTTCCAGCTCTGGGTGTTGTGTATGTGAGTTTATATGATTGTTAACCTACCCACGGTACAGGAAGAAATTCCTAGAGAGGGACACAGTTTAAAAAAAATAAAAAGAAACTTCGTACAATCTCGTTCTCAATAAAAAACAAATTTACCTGCAGTTATTTGCAGTGGAATCTCATACAATAACTGATGAAAACAAGGTTCATACAGCAGCAGAGAAACCTCACCTCCTAGAAATGTATAAAACAATAATACTGCTAAGATATTCTAACAAGAAATAAAAAAAACTGACGGCACTCATGCAAGCGACCGCTAGGTAATATCCATCGCATCCTACCTATTATTCTTTTTAAACTTCAAAAGGTGTTCCACAAACATTATACATTTTTACAAATTTCTAAAAACTCACAACAGAATTTTTAAATTTAACAAATTTGTTAAGTCGATCGAAGAATCGAACCTGGACCCTATAACTCACCAGATAAGCTGTTTTACCGCAGCGCCATTCTGACACTTTTCATAGTTGTGAAATTTATCGATATGCTTATGAATCATCCATCACATCATCCATGTCGGCATGCTATATTATAATTAATGAAAAAAAATCAGGTGCTTATAAGGCGGTCTTTCAAAATAAAGGAGATTCACTTATATACGTAGAACGCGAGTTTAGTCACTTGCAAATTTCAAAATATTACTATACACAGATTTTTACGTCACTAGTGACGAATCAACTGTAATTAACAGTGTGTGTGGACGTGAAATTTTAAATCACCAATAAGTAGCAGCGTATGTGTTTCGTTTTGTGTTCACACAGAAATGTTTAAATCCCAAGCGACCAATTTTTTTTAAAATTAAATTGCTGTCATAGTCTAGTCGCTAGAGACTAACGTTGCTACGTGTGTACCTGTACCTAGCATGAATCAATCATCTGCATGTAGTATTGAATGTGGAAGCGTGGCTGTCCTATCACTGACTGCCGAAACTTCGGTTACCGATGTAATCCAATAATGGATTCAGTCTGCAGAACTTAGATCTGGTTACAACTAATGGGCTTATAGATGCTGTAATATTTACTACAATTGAAATCAATTTGATTTAGAACTTCGCCTAACGAATATTCAAATTAGCATGTTATTTCGTTAATTATCTGAGTCCTCAATTAAACCAGCGTGTTTATTGGCTCGACATTATTGTCCTGCTTCGTTGGGGTGGCTCCTAAGCCCGGATATTCGGGCCTGCCAAAATCCGTCACTCGCATCACCGAACCTTATTTTATATCATCGGTAACGTATTACTGTATATATACGTATATCATCCTTTGTATTCTCTATAATCCTATTTAAAGGGAAATGAAGCCATTTTTAAAGCCCCTCTTCATTGTGTTAGGACCGCCATTTTCAATGTGCTGGATTTTGCAGCAAATATTATACCTATGAATACCATCGCACATCTTTAGGTATGTTAATTTCTTTAGAATTATAATGTGCCTGTTGTTTGTGCTGTGAAGATAAATTTTGTTTTGTTTTTTATTTTGTTCGTTTGTTTATACATGAATCATGAATTTTAGGGCCGTTGCATAAACAATCTGCGTAGCTGCGTAGCTTTTTCCCAACTTGATTGGGGTCGGCTTCCAGTCTAACCAGATTTATCTGGATACCAGTAATATGCATGGAGCGACTGCCTATCTGACCTTCACTACCCATTAATTAGGTAATACGGTACCCCTTCGCAAGACTGGTCAGATTTCAGGATTCTGACTAGTACCTACAGTTGCAAGACCGTTAGTGTAAATTGTCAAGCCAATGGACCTAGTCATTAAAGTACTCATCACAATCGTCCTGAGGCAGGTGCTCTGCTAGAGACATCTGCATACCTATAGTTAATATCACTATATTTATTTTACCAAAGGCCGACTGACTTGGGCACACCAGATATCCTTAAAATGTACCAATTAATCAATATAGCAAGTCTCAGGGGTAAGCAACTAATCCACTTAGGTACCTTGAGACAAAAGGGTCCGTGGCGTGTGTGTGGTCACAAAAAGTATTCAGAAAAAGTAAACTACCCAAAAACGCAGGTATAGCGACAAAGTAGCAATTACGTGAACAGGAAATGTGGAAAACCCAGCTTGTTTGTTCCAATATTGGTGTTTTTATTGGGTAAATACATAGGTAGGTATTTATAGAAAGTTTTTTTCATATTGCATTATTCTTTTCTTTAAGGTGTAGTATTTGTGGGTTTATTGGTTTTCCCTATAAAGTCCAAGATAAAGTGTGAATTACTAACCTATATATAGTGTACATTCCTTTATACGCATAAAAGCATAACTGCGTTTACAGAATATCATCAGACTGCTAGGTTTTAGAAGGTTGTCGCACGTGTCACACTTGTCGCAAATGTCACTCGTGTCGTATGTGCTGCATGTGTCACAAGTGTCGTACTTATCACATTTGTCTTACTTGTCGCATGAGTTAGTGATCGTACTTGTTGCATGTGCTTCAAATATCGTATGTGTCGCATTTGTCGTTTGTATCGTACATAATCCCCTTCGACTTCGGCAGATGCCTGTGCTACAAACATTCAACTGAACCTGCCGTAACTGTATAAAACTTTTACAATTAACCACAACCGCATACACAACCTAAGATAACATACAAGGTACACCAAAACAAAATCCGACTTAACCACACAACTAAAACTAACCTCGAATAATTCACAAGATAAACCGAAAGAGGCTTTTGAAAGGCTTCAAAATGTTTATTTTAGCGTATCGTAACAGTATAATCTCATTTAAGATAGCAAAGCCACGATACAAAGTAATTTTAATCCGTTGAGTACTGTAATGTATGAATAGGAGCCCGTTTATGATCGTTGATATATCTTCATTATCTCGTGTTGTTCGGATGGCGATAAAACTGGACGTGATTATTGTTACAATGTTGGTAACCTTGCTTGTGTTCGAGATTGTGGGACGCACTTAAAACTAGGGGTTTCGGCATAAAACGACTAATCTCTGCAAAATTGTACACTTTTATTATTAATTTAAAAGTATCGTTACTTTAATACATGTTCCTGAGTTTTAATAAGAATATATTCCACATTTTATATTGCAGTAACAAATCCTGTAACTCATAATCTTTTCACTATTTAAATAGCCACGCAATAAAAAATAATTGCATTTTATAACGGGTAGGTATTTCATTTGCCTACAAAGACTGACATGATGAAAAATGCTGTCAAGAGCCATTAAAAGATTTAAAATCCAGATGCGTGAAATGAACGGACATTAAAACCATTCCAACGTTCCAAGGCCATTACTCTACATTTACTTTGAAATATTTATAAACCTTGTTCATAAAATATTTCTGAGCTGTTTAGCAACTGATTAGCAGATTTTAAATTCAAATTTTCTATAGAGAATTTGAATAAAGAACCTGCTAATTAGAAATGTTTCTAAATTAAATAGCTCAGAGATTTTTAGAAATTAAGCCTAAATTCTAAAAATGTTGAATACAGAATTAGCTGAGCAATAGCTAAACATTGGAGAGTTTTTTATAAATAAGGTCCTGTATTTCAAACTTTTGCATTTTAAACCCTACTTTTTAATGTAGTTACTAGATGAAGCGTAAATATCCGGGCTAACATGATGGGTTATGTTGGCGTTAATGTCGACAACAACACAGACATGGTTGCTGATTCAAGATCTCCCGAGGGAACCTATCAGTTAGTAGTTCCTTTGTTAACGTCACTTAAACGTCAATTAAACTTTGACATTGTTAGTGAATTTTCTAGTTCCTGAAATACACGAAAGAAAATGTTCAGTGAAATTACGCTTTAAAGTACCCGAAGGGTCCAAACGGAGCCCTATTGCTGTCACTAACGTATCCGTTTGTCTGTCTGTCTGTCGTCTGTCACACAGGTTTTACAGCATCTTGTTGACGCTAAGCCATATAAATTGTCCAAAAATATTTTAAAGGTTTTTAAGGGTGGCTCCAATACAGCTAAGGGGGAGGGGGGGTTATAACTAAAATTGACCTATTCCATCGAGTGGGGTGGGGTGGTCTTGTTGTTTAGTGATTGGTGAGAAGATAAATACTGTACCTTTTGTTTAACAAAATATTGGCAAACAATACAAAGAGAAGCCACTAAAGTCAGCTATTTTTTACCATTTTTTTTTCCGTGGAATTCAAATTTAGTGAAAAATTTTGAGTGTACCCCATTGTTGCGAAGTTCATTACCGCGATGTACGTTACTGCGAAAGTTTATTATCGCGACGTACGTTGTCGCGAAAGTTCTTTACTGCGATGTACGTTACTGCGAAAGTTTACTATCGCGAAGTACGTTGTCACGAAAGTTCTTTACTGCGATGTACGTTACTGCGAAAGTTTACCATCGTGAAGTACGTTGTCACGAAAGTTCTTTACTGCGATGTACGTTACTGCGAAAGTTTACCATCGCGAAGTAGGTTGTCATGAAAGTTCTTAACTGCGATGTACGTTACTGCGAAAGTTTACCATTGCGATGTACGTTGTCGCGATAGTTCTTTACTGTGACGATTGCAGTTTCCATAACACGCTATTGCAATTTACGTCATCTAGGAGGGTTGCTGATACTGGTGATAGTGGAAATATTATATTGTTGGACATGACTAACAAATGAGCAAAAATTGTAAGCAAACTTTATTATGATTGAACCAAAAGTAAAAAAAACAGTAACAGTAGTATAAAATAAACATAAACAAAATTCATGTATCTATCTATCTAATTCTAATATTGAAGATTATAAAGGGGGTCTTGCGTACCTATGTTACATAAAAAACCATAATTAGCCCTGATGAAGGTTTTAGGTGTTATTTATGTTGGTAGATTAGGTATCTAGTGTGTGATATCCTTAGATGGGCACCTGTATTCATTTTGATATACCTATATTTTTTTTTAGTTGATTTTTAGACTGCAACCTATCTTGGAATGTTTACGTTGCTGAAGTAAGCAGGAGGGTGTTTTGCTTGTTTCGATCTCTGAAGCTTCTCCAGAAGTTCTTGCCTTTCTCAACTAAAATTTAGTAGAGAAAGGCAGCTCTTGCTCAGTCTCTTCTTATTCCTCTTCTTGACTTTGCTGATGTCTGCATCCTTGATGTGACTGAGGGTCTTCTTGATAAGCTCAAGCGTTTGCAGTATCTAAGAATCGCTTCATTGCATATTTTATTTGCTGTCAGATAATCCAATCATTGGTTAAGCCTTTGTACATAAGTTGTCCTTCTGTATTTGTATATGTTTGTTTTGTGAACAATAAATAATATGAATATTATAAATCGAATTAGATAGACATGAATTTTGTTTATGTTTATTTTATTTAAATTACTTTTGGTTCAATTATAATAAAATTTGCTTACAATTTTTGCTCATTTGTTAGTCATGTCCAACAATATAATATTTCCACTATCACCAGTATCAGCAACCCTCAGACAGACAGACTGGCAACTCGGCCTCGATGTTCAAGGCTCTGGAGCTTTGAGGCGACCAGTGCATCGTTGCGGATAAGCCTCTTGGCCCGTTTGTCAATCAACTCAAGTGCTTCAAGTTAATATTTGGCAGATCCATCCCAGAGGTGAAACCAGTACTCCATGCATGTCCCAACTTGCGCTTTATACAAGTTGAGCAGCTGTTCAGGCGTGAAGTACCATCTCACCTTTGCAAGGATCCCCAACTTTTTTGTAGACAACTGAGCCTTTGTCTCAATGAATGGATCAAAATTGAGGGTCCATGTTCGTTGGATCTAACTGATCCGTTGATGAAAATTTTATCACTGAATGCATAATTATAATATATATCGCTGAGTGCTAAATTATGACGTAGCTCAGTATAACATGTCTTGCCAATCATATTCAAGTGTCTTTTAAAATATACACGATATACCTTAATATACTCTATAAAATGTTCAAACAAACTAATATTTAATTGAAATGATACCGACGTCTTTAAAGCACATCAAGTGCTCGTCTTCTAATCTTAGCCTAACCGACTAATATATACGACAGCGCTTTACAACGCGTCGCACCTCCTAATGCATGCTGCATGCTTTTCTCTGTCACATATCGCAGGTTACTGTCATAGAATAAATAGGCACAGAAGGCTAGCTCCATCAATGACAACTGCAAATGCACGCATACATAAACATGCGTCTACTTACACTGAGTGTAAGCGCACTTCCGACTGTCATTTGTTTGAGAATGCCGTACGTTCGCGTAGTTTCATGGCCCTGAGGGTCTAGACAAGTGACAATACATCAATGAATGCAACGAGATAACGATAGTGAAACGTCAAAAATGTATAAGATTACCAATACTTTACATTTTAGCATTTTATAATTGCCATCGCTGATAAAAAACACTTGGTATATAGCCTTTAGTCTATGTTTGGGTGTACCTGTTTTCGCTGGTTTTATAGAGCTGGAGTTCTGGAAAATACATATGTATATATGCCTCTATGTGCACATTACTTATGTAGTACACTTTACGACTTAAGGAAACACTTAGTTGGAACCCAGGGTAAATTGTAACAAGTGCTGCCAAGCTTTGAGATTTGTACCGTATTTTTTAATATTTTATAGGATATGATTTGGCTGTTGTTTGACATTGTTTAGGCATTCCCTTCTTTGTGTGGGTTTTAATAAATATGTGAGGGTATCTGCTGGTGAATATTATGTTAATTTGTGTGATTATTTTACTGAATTTAGTGCAAAACGGTAAAGAAAAACAAAGCT
The DNA here is from genome assembly GCA_945859665.1 of Anorthoa munda. Classification (NCBI taxonomy): domain Eukaryota; kingdom Metazoa; phylum Arthropoda; class Insecta; order Lepidoptera; family Noctuidae; genus Anorthoa; species Anorthoa munda. The sequence goes on along the minus strand of OX243913.1, from coordinate 6,231,130 downwards.
ATAAAGTAAAATTAATGACTCAAAAAATAAAACATTTTCACTCTATTATCTAACATTTAAAAAAGTTAATCAACTTTTACAACTCAGGTGTGCTTGCCTCGAAAATAAATTAACTTAGTTTAACCGCGCCTCTAAAGCACATTATTTATTAATGCAAAAACATACCGCCACAAACGCAAGGCCAGAACTTTTCAGACACTAGAGAGTGGTCGACAAAAAAACAGGGAAAAAAGTTAGGGATGCTATAGTAGGCAGGAAACGCCAGAGATTTTTATCTATCGATGGGATGCCAGTGGAACGGTCTCCTGCATATTTAAATGTCACGTTTATGCCCCGGGCTTAGAGTGTAAAGTAACTTCGACTGAAAAATCCGCAAACCGCCTCGTCACTACCAAAGTTATTAATCACATTGCGGTGAAATCGCTGAATGAAAATGTTGCCGTACTTAAGCTATAATGCCATTATCTGAGAAAATCATTTGGAGTTCAAGGCGAAATACATAAAACCGTTAAATATAAATGATATGTGATAGTTTCCGGTGTCAAAAAATTGATCTAATTTCACTTTCATTAGTTTTCATTAATGACTTAAACCGAAATTTCATCCAGATCCGTTCAGCCGTTCTGGCGTGATTGAGTATCAAACATACATCCACAATTCCACACACACATCCATCCAAACTTTCACATTTATAATATTAGTAAGATAAGATAGGTATTTTTTGCGTAGCTTAGCCGGTTGAAGTCTTGTGTAAAAAAATAATTCGTTAAGAACAAATCTAATTTTATACGCACATAGTAACAGGCTGTAAGTATACAAACCAAAATGTTATTATACATACTTCGCTAGACGAGTCTTTCTAAATTTTACTTTTACCTTTACCTTTTTGCAAGGAAATAAGGAAGTAAACTGCCTGTCACACACCTTGTCATCAATATTACTATGACAGTCCTAAACTACATGTTCCGTCATTCCGACGGTAAACGGTGAAAGGGAATTGGCGGCAATTGCACTCAATTGAAGGCCTCGTCCCTAGCCTACAAATTTCGAATGTACTGCAAGTCGAGAGCGATGCTGAGAAAAAGGACACATCTGTTCTTTTCAGCAATATTGACTTTTTACGAAAAAAAACATGACAGCAAGGCGCATTTTTATTTTAGCCGAAAGAGGGTCATTGGACCCTGAACATAGATCTCCCCAAGTGTCATCACACCTACCTAACCTGTGCTTCCCCTATTCGGCTTCTCCTATTCTATACTCCAAGTCAAGACTGCGGATGCCATAGTCTTGACTTGGAGTCCAATTCCCCTAATTATAAACCGATTACATTCTAATCGTTGTATCATTAAAATTGCAAAACGTTAAATATGGTACAATCGCATTCCGTAATTTTTGATGTTATGCCTTTTTAATGATAATGCTATTGGAATGAAATCGGCCTTCAGATCATCGATACAAATTGTAGGAAGCCTTCTATTGCTGCAGCGTCCGGTAAAAGGCGCATCTAGTATCTAATATTTTCATATTTATCTATGAGCTTCCGTTTTCGAGTTATTCTATACTATTAAACGAGCAATATTTGTAAATATATTTATTTATATTTATTTATTTATATATCATGTTCTCGATAAAATTTCCAATATAGGGGTTTTCGGGGGCGAAAAATCAACCTACTTAGGTCTCATATCTGTAAAAATCGTAAACTCGAAAAAAACAAATCTCTACTTTCACCTGAGCAGAGCTCGGACACCCAGGTACTACTAGTGAAATGCCTAGTTTCATCGAATGTATGTACATATATTAAACATTTTGGATCTTTTCTGTTTTGGCAGATGTGCCTCTTTTGCTTTTGGTGACAATAGGAGCAGGGATGTTTCTTTCCATCGTACGTGATCACGGGGATCAAATCCGCTATTCGTAGGTTGTTGTGACTGGGGGCTTTTTCAATTATTGGGAAGGGAGAATTATACTGTAACTTTTCACTTTTTCCCTTGCAATTTATCAAGTAGGTATCTGATTTATTGATGAGTTTTTCTCGTTGGCCTAATGGTTGCGATGGTTACTGCTGAGCGATCCCTTCACAGTTTTTATCCTCATCATCGTTACAGTCCTGAATTCAATTCCATACAAACGTAGTCTAGCGATTACTCCACTATTTGACGATGTACTTTCAAAATAAAAAATTATATCAATTTGTCTCATCATTATATAGCCCTGTATGGAAACAATAAAGTAAAAAAAAAGATATATTTGAAAGTTATGAGCGTCGAAAGTTCCATATTTCAACACTAATTTTAACGCATCTTTGGGTGGAAATAAATACCATAAGAAGAAGGAAAATTGAAAATCGGCCTCCATACAGGGATAGATTAGTAGTTCAACAATGCAAATAATTTTGTTTTGAAAATATACATTTAGTAATTTTTACGGTCAACCGCTACGCTAGGTGCACGTTTGTCGCAGAAGCTAAGGGTCTGCATACGATGGTGTTGTTGTGACTGTGAAGTTTTAGCAGTATTTGATGCACATCCTCCACCCTACCAACTACCAACCAACTACTACCCAAGCAATTACAACCTTGGTTTTAAAGTCTACATCACAATAATATTATAATGGCGAAAGTTTGTGTGTGTTTTCTATGTTTGTTACTTCTTCACGCTCAAACGAATGAACGATTGAGTAAGAATTTTTATCCCGGGAAAATGTTTCTTCGGGATAATTCTCTACTTTCACGCCGGCGAAGCCGCTGGTAGAAGCTCTCAGCATCTAAGAAATTAAATAAAAGTTTGTAGAGTAGTTTAGTTTTAGATAAAACTAAGGAGGTCAGACTTCCTTAGGGAAAACAAGTAAACTATTTAATACAATTTCAGTTAGAACTCACGTATTTTCCTAACTAGTGTTCCAATAATAAATTCATAATTTACTCCACCGCCTCTCTTAATATAACGTGAAAATTCAAAGAAAGTATTGGTAATGAAGACCTTGATCCATTGAACCCTAGAGGTTATAAGAGACCTAAGCAGGCTGACAGAAATCTCATAAAACAAATGAATCACAAACCACATTTACAAATTATATAGAAAGAAACCAAAGGGAAAGTTTAATTTATTCATTAAGACATAAAAAGGTCTTAAAACCGAATAGGCCCACATTTATTCGAATTTTAATCTACTAGCAAAAATATTTCAGTTCAAGCCAGACGGTCACATGCGCGAAACCGAGGTTAATGGCTAGTGCAATAAATTTCGCACCCAATTTAATTACGGCCATTTAAAATACTACGAAATATGTTTACGAGCTACAAGCGTCACAAAAAATTGCATGAATCAAGTTAAAACGAAATGTTCATAATGAATGTTGTTCACTACCATGGCAATTACGTCATGTTACTACATTTGCCACGTAGCAACCGCTACGCCGTAGGCATTCGTAGCTCTCAAGTGTTGCCATAACTACGCGGTACGCGGCTACATTACGCCGCCTAGTCGAATCGTTTCGGTGAATTATTTGTATTACCGTGGGCACCTTTCACTCTGCCTTTACTGGTATTTTGGGCTTACATAACATCACGCTAATGATCCGTAAAGGGTTAAGCAGAATTGCTAGAGCCATCCAAATCTCCTCAGACATAGATATAATTATTATATTAAAGCAAAGGTGTTGTGCCATTGTTTCCTTTAGTTAATAACAATAGCCGTTTATATATTCCTATTGTCATCATTTACGACTCACGGAACGATAAGCTGGCTTATGTTTTGTTATAACTTGAGAACAACTTGAAAATTTCAAAATTAAACGACCTTTTAGAATTGAGTCGGCTAATAAATGACGACAACTGGTTTATTTGAGGTAACTCAATATATTTTCCGATAAAACGTCAACTCTTTGAATTATTTAAATAACGAAGTTAGCCAAAGTAATCATTGACTTTGCGAGGGTATCTACGCATAATAAATGCAATTTAAATATTCCAACCTTTTGTTTAATGATATCAGCCTGTTAATGGGTGCATTTAAATACTAAGAGTGGCTAAATGAACGGCCGGTGCGGCTTGGCTAATCAGCCCTGCCATCAATCATTTTTACAAAAATAGGTACTATTTATTCTCGATTTAGTAAATTCACTGACAATCTCTTGACAGATGACCACGACCGATCATTATATTTTTTGGGTTTGAAATAATCCAATGACTTCGCTTTGGGTGAAGCGGGAGGGTGTATCAGGCTTTTACAGACTAATACCCACCCCTGTACCTTCAGTTACTTGTGCCAGGCCCGCGGTAACTCTCGTTCAAAGTTATCCGCGAAGACCACGACAAAAGAGTCACGACATTACTCCTTTTATTCAACCGACTTCAAAAAGGAGACTAGGTTCTCAAGTCGTCTGTATGCTTTTGTATGTTTGTTACGTGATTTCTCCGCCAATTATGAACCAATTTCGATTTTTTTTTTATTTGAAAGCTGGTGATTCTCATGTGTTCTCATTTAATTTGATCAAGATCTGGCGCGTAGATTTTAAGTTTATAATTTAGCCTATTTTCATATTCATATTTCACTTTTTTAAGGTACCAAAACAAAAAAGATAAAAATAAAAACTTTTTACCAAAAAAAATTAAACCGACTTTCAAAAACAATATTTGACTATGAATTTCATTATGACCCGGTTTGTGTAAATTCACGAAACAATTTCAAACACAGCACGAATAAATCTGCAAAAATTGCTTTTATCGCTTACCCGAGCGAACTCTCGAGTCTGTTCGTTGGCGTTCAGTAATAACTTTACAAACAGAGTCACCCGTCACAATCCAGGCCTTATTCACTCACTATACACTGTGATAAGAAATGCCGCATTTACAGACATAAAACTCGTCGGGTGCGACATAAAGTTTTGTTTTTACTATACTTCCGTGCGTTTTCATAAACGTTGAGTGCGGGTGTGACTGTGAGGCGACGTTTACGTTGGCGTTGATGAATTTTCTTAATTAAAATATTTTGTGGGTACGTTCTTATTACAGTCACGCATGATGTCTAGACTTTACGACGATAAAGATAAAAGGTAGCGAATTGGCGGGAACTTAAACATTTTTTGCCGAAAATTCTGCCTTGAAAAGGGTATACAAAATGTTGAGTATCTCTGCGCGGATGGCAGAGATATTCAATTGAGTGTCAATCATTCTGAAGTGACGGTTGACACTTGACGGTTTCACGTTATGCTTGAATAGTTCAAGCCTCACGTGATAGATAGTACACTAACGAGCAATGAAAAAGTTCCAGCGACATAGCACCAAATTACTCCTAAACGGGAAAGGCTAGCTTAATGACGCCGTCTGTAATATTGAAGTACATTTAACAGCGCATCAGAATATTACCAACTAAAAACGTAAATACAATATTTGTATTTACGTTTTTGTTTTGTTCAAATTTTAAAATAGATGTGAAAAATTAAATTAAGGTGTTTGTCGGCATTTTGTGGGTGGAAATTTTTCATTGCTCGGCAGTTTACTATCGCCATTCTTGTCCATCATATGTTAGGCTTCACAGCACACACGAGAGAGTTTCGGTTAATTTATTTTCTTGCGCACACCACATCAATAAAATTGGAATAAGTTTATGTTTCACTGTTTGTCTTAAGGTAAAAAATTGAAAGCAACCCCATCAAATTAAATTTCGTGAAAAGACATATTGAGCTGCAAAAAATAAAACAAAAAAGCCAAATCTCGAAAAAAATTGCTGATGTGTCTTTCTATAAAAATAAGGTTAGTTTGCAATAAAACTCGAACGCTAGCCATCTTCAGGCTTCAAGTCGAGAAAAACTAATTTATCTTCATATAGTTAACGATTTAAACTATCCAATTCCACCGTAAGAGTCACTTACCCGGTTCAAACCACGTGAAGTTCTAAAATAATGACAGATTTCTTGTTCTTGTATCGTAAAAGCTTTTAACTGTAAGGTGCTACTTACGCCCCACATTATGTGTTTAGGTTCCATTGACATATTTTAAAGAGACGATTGGTGTTATTTTAGGATCGACACATTGAAAAATCAAGCACCTGCATATTTAAAATAGATTATTATATATATTAGCCTTATTTAACAATCTTACATGAAATTAATTGTAACAAGTTTAATTATCTGACACCGGTACGTGGAGATAATTAAACTTGTTACAATGCGGTTACAGGCGGTGGTGTTTGCATCCTTTTACAAGATCACATTGAGTACGTAGAAAGAAGAGACATCGCAGAATTTTCAATTGAATATGTTATTTAAGTATGTGCAACGGAATTAGTAACAGAAAAAATATTATTAGTCACTATTTATTGGAATAGAAGAGAGGAAGATACATTTTATAAACAACTAAAACAAATCTTAACTTATATACATAAAATATATTTCAAACTTAATATAATTATAGGAGGAGACTTTAATATAAATGTTTTAGAAAATAATTTGAAAACAAACCAGTTTTTAGATCTCATGCTAGAATTTAAGTTCAATCAACAAATAAAATCACCAACACGAGTAACTGAAATATCATCAACATGCCTAGATTTAATTTTTATAAACTTTCATAGCAAATTACACGCCCCAGTAGAAGAGTTAGGTTTCTCAGATCATACATATGGTTTTGCCTCAGCAAACTAAACAAACAATCTGGTATGTCAAAAAAAGGTTATTCAATAATAAAAATATTCAACTATTTAAATCTAAATTAAATGAAATAAATTGGAATGAAATAATTAAAACAAATATAAGCATAAATGAAAACTATGAAGCATTTAATAACAAATTAACCAACATATTAAACCAATGTATACCTAAAATAAAAATAAAGTTAAAAACAAATTACAAAAAGTATTGGCTAACCACAGGCATTAAACTTTCATGTAAAAATAAGAGGCTTGAAAAGATACTTACACTTAGAACAACATACAGTTATATATATATATATACAACGTACATAACATACATTACAATTATAACAGCAAAGAAATTGCAATATATAAATAAAATAAAGAAATCAAATAACAAAGTTAAAACTATGTGGAGTATTATAAACGAGAGAACCAACAAAAAAATAAAAAGAGAAAAAAACCTAAACAAATAGCTAACTTTTTTAATAAATTATTTGCATCTATCGGCGAAGGTAGCAGCAAAGCACCTGACATTGAACCGCGGAGCACACCTGTATTCTGCCCCACTGAAAACACCATGTTTTTCAGCCCTGTGGACCGCAGCGAAAATAACACCCTATTAAAAAACCTAAAAAGCAAAAATAGCCATGGAATAGATGAGTTACCACCAATATTAATACGACAATGTGCTAACGAACTGACGTTACCATTCTACTTGCTAGTAAATCAATCTTTCGAAGACGCCGCTTTCCCGGACTACCTAAAGAAAGCACTAATAAAACCAATCCATAAAAAAAACTCCAAAACGGATCCCAACAATTACCGCCCAATAGCCCTCTTGCCTACTGCCTCAAAAATGTTTTGAGAAAGCAATGTGTAATCGCGTTTACTCCTTTTGCGAAAAATATAAAATATTTAACGAATGCCAAAACGGCTTTCGCAGAAACCGATCTACCGTCCTAGCAATTTACAAATACATACAGGAAGCTTTAAATATAATAAATGACAAAAAATACGCCATAGGTTTACTGTTAGATATGACCAAAGCTTACGATAAAGTGAAATATGACATTCTATTAAATAAATTACAAGGCATAGGGATCCGCGGTAAAGCTCACGAATGGTTTAAATCTTATTTATCAAAAAGAGAACACCAGGTCGAAATAGAATTTTACAATGAAAATATCAAAGAAATACAACATATTCGGTCTAATAGCAAAATAATTAATGCCTCTATTCCCCAAGGGAGTGTAATAGGATGTCTCCTATTCCTTATTTATATAAACGACCTTCCAAAAACTATTGAGGGGCCATGCGTTTTGTTTTCCGACGATATTTCGATCCTTACTTCATGCCGAAGCAATGATGGTTTAAACGAGGACCTAACAACTACACTTAATAAAACAATAACTTGGATGAATGACCATAACCTCGAAATAAATTTCTCTAAAACTAAAATAATACCCTTCCACCCCCGTCAAAACACCGCATTAGATATAAATTTCACTTACAACGGCAAAACAATAGAAGTCGTTCATGAATATACACTACTTGGCCTGTCTATAGATACAAACATTAATTGGAAATCATATATTGATAAGATAAAATCAAAACTATCCAAATTTGCATATGCCCTTCGTGAAATCAAAAAAACCACTAACCTTAAAACTGCACTTGTTACCTACTATGCCTATGCATATGCGTGGCTCAGTTACGGCGTGATATTATGGGGAAACAGCACAGATGCACCAGCACTTTTCACAATGCAAAAAAGACTCATAAGAATCCTAGTAAATATAGAAGATACCGATAGCTGCAAACCTCATTTCCAAGAACAAAAATTACTTACCCTCCCCTGCCTATACATTCTAGAAATGTGCAAATTCGTTCGAAATAACCAACACTTTTACACGACAAGAGAAAATATACAATCAAGATACACATTACGCCATAAAAACAGGTTAAACCTACCAAGCTCTAAGCTAAATGCACTCAACAAGTACATTAGTAATGTCAATGAAAATATATAATAAATTACCAGAAATAATTAAGGAACAACAAAAATTGAATCCATTCATTAATAAATTAAAACAATTTCTATTAACTAAATGCTATTACAATGTAAATGAATACTTAAATGACAAATTTTAAATTAAACTAATTGCAATCTAATAAATAAATAAATACCTAGTCATATAAAAGCCCTCTTCCTCTCTCCTACTTTTGCAGTGCCCGACAGGGTCCACAATGGTCTTAATTTGTAACCTACCATCTAAGTTCACATGTGGAAGCAATAAATGTATTGAGTATTGAGATTGTCTCGCTTTCCACACTAGCTTCCTATGCATCTGTATAAATAAGCCTGTATCTACTGGGCCACTCAAATAACAAATTATTTTGACACAATAGAGGTATAAAATTACAATTCAGATTTCAGAATAGGCGAAAATCAGATTGGAGATAGGTTGAAATCAATACGCGTAAACCAATTAGGGGACGTAAAAATAAACCAAAACACAGTATTCGAAGGATGTAAATTATTGAGTAGTAGATATCTATTTCCGCAGGGACTCGATTGGTAAATGAACGATATTTTAATCCATTCGATTCGGTATCGAGTCGCACCGCTAATTGGGATCGCTCAAATTTGCCAATGTTTGCCTGCCGTGATCGCTTTGGCCTTTGGGTATGTAATATAATATTTACATGACTTAATTAATTGGTATCTTCATTTGTGTTGCGTTAATGTTTGATAGTTATGGGATTTTCCACGGTGGGGATTTAGTTAGATTGGTAATTTGTATCCATCTAAAGTTCTCGATTTTCATAATTTGAAGTTTATAATTTTCTGAGTGTAATTAGAAAGCAAATATTTATAAAACTTAAAAAAGCTAAATTATTCCTCAAATTATACTTTCCATTTATTTTTCGATTTTTATTATTTTCTTGGCTAAAGACTCTACCATGCCTAAAAATATTATCATGACTGCTGCCCTGATCCGTCCTATCGCCGACATCCTAATTACAAAAACTGATTCGATAAAGCCGTACAAATAAAGTCAATCACATCCGTGTGTAACGTATAAATCTATAATTTACACTGCAATCAACAAAAAGGGGGAAAGGAATATATTCCTGGACACAGAGTGAGACAAAAATAGTTCCTTTTGAAACGGGTTGCTTTAAATTGTCTTAATTTATAATGGATTCCCCTTATATCGCCGTTTTAATGCCTTCTCCACCCTTTAATCACGGGGTTTTCTTTGATTTTATATACGAGTACAGACTGTAATTTAGTGATCATACTTATATGGCTTTATCGACATAAAATGTACGATATTTTCTACCGAGGAGAAGAATACACCTGTCACGGAAAGCTTATCTGTATTGAATATGTTGCACGATACCGGGAAGAGCTTATCGGCATTTATTGGGCAAAGTTCCAATGTTGGATACAACCATTCTTATAACGAACGTTAACCGAGTATTCTTTTCATTTTGTCGATAAACTTTTCCAATGCCGATTAAAAGATGGCAGAAGCATTTCAGTGCTATACTAGATACAATTAGGGCCCAAACTCCTTTAATACTTGCAAACGTATCAGTGGTCGATTATGTGGTTTTGAAACATTTTGTATGACGAGTCTGTCTAAAACACACAATCGAAAAACCACTGAAACGTTTGTGACACTGAAGTTGTTAAATAAAGTGGATAAAGCCACAGTATCATAGCAAGCCATTAAAAATACAATTCTTATTGAAACAAAGCATACATTTGAAAAGTAAAATACTAAATAATGCGTAACGATGTATGTGCATGAATCTGGAAGAAGCAAACAGACTGTCAGAACGTCACATTACATAAAGGGAAAAAGCGTGATTTAATAATAAATATATGTTTAACATAAAAACGCGTCTCGTGCCTTTTATTTGCATGGGTGAAAGTGCAGACAAGCGAATGAAACAACACTCCATCCGCTGCCTCGCAATCATGAGGACCCTCGACTGTTCCCACGATCCATTAGACATTGCCCCAATTTGTAAACACTTTCATCCCACTCCATCTTTTGAAAAAAAACATACCCGGCAAAGACCGAGTCGGACTCGGCCACCGAGGGTATCTGCATCTTAATAAGAGTATACTTTATAAAAAAAACAATTTTTTCGTGACTGCAAAATTAAGGTTCTAAAGTTTTTTTGGAGACGTCGATCTATTTGCCCTGTAATTTATATGTACTGACGGAAACCTCCATCAAATTTATTATTCAGTTAATATTTCTCGCTTTGCGAAAGGCGGGGTTGGTGGTTTATTATTTTTAATGTGAGTGGACCTCAAATCAAATAAAAAGTCAAGATGGAACGTTGCAAACAACAAAGTGACGCCGTTTCAAACTACGCCTTTCCGTACAAATACACTATTACACGCACTCACGTACAACGAAATTACGCCTTAGCTTGTCTGTCATTCGAGCTACCAGATCAAATAATAAAGCTCGACTAACAAGCGAAGGGGTAGTTTTGTTGTACCTGTGCGCATGTAATTGTGTATTTATACGGCGAGGAGTAGTTTTAACCGGCTTACTTGTAGTTTGCAACCTTCCATTTTGACTTTTTATTTGATCTGAGGAGTGACAAGCATTACTTATTCATAAATAACTATTCTTTATTTCCAGCTGTAAGCATTAGCTGTTCCTAAAATAAGCAGCTCTATCAGATAGATAGACAATCTTTCACCATATTTTTTCTTTTAACCACTTTGGTACGGAACTCTAAATGTAAGAAAAAAAAGGTGGAAATATATTTATTATTTCGCTGAGGTCAAGGATTTGAAATTATACGAGACTTTTCGTAGACTTCGTAATGAATGAGACGTGAAAGCTTACCTGGGAGAAAACTGAATAGAACTCCTTTTATGTAAGTTTTGGTTCGTTAACGTAGGTATTACATGAGGTTTAGATTCTTTTTGCGTTGTAATTATGTTGACTATTTTAATTTTAAGACTAACGAAGTTTTTCACTGGAACATTTCTAGGAAGCATTTTCTTAACATAAGCCACACATCTAACTACCGTGTAGTAAGTATTAACTTCCTCGTTAGTCTGGTGGTCGCAAGGGCTACTACTGAGCATGAGTTCCTAGATTTGATGCCCGTGTCGGGCAAAGAGTAATTGGGTTTTTTCATCAGAAATTTCTCAAGAGCAGCTCGGAGTCTGGATTAGTGCCTCATTGATGGAAAAAGGCTCTATTACACAGAACTTAACATAACTAGCGAAATGCGGGCGTACCTAGATACTATAGGTGTACTTCTGTCTAACCCTTAGGGGAATATGGGTGTGATGTGACACTTAAAAAAATATATGGGTTTCTTAAAACAAGTATCTACATAGTGGGTTAATTTGAGTTGCCAGTTTATCACCGTCGATTTTATTTTAGTCTTTGGTTTTAGTTGTAAGACAGGTTTATCCTTACTTACCTAAAGATAAGGACGAAAATTCAGTGTTAGACAAAATTTGGCAAGTAATAAAAGTTTGAAAATAAATCCTTGCTAAATTTATATAAAAATACTTTTAAAAAGTAGGGGTCGTCAGTGGACTATTAAGATACTTTTTTTCTATCTAAGTTTGGAAACATTTAGGAAACACTTCAAACTTAAATTGGCATTTAAAGACACTTTCCAAGTTCAATTTAATTACAAAGTCGGGCTTCGAAGTAGATTAAAGAGGTGTCAATCATAATTAAACTGTTGCTTAATACCGATCATTAATACCGGAATGAATAACATAAAGTTCGAATAAAATTCATAAATATAGCCGAGGTCGGTTTATCTCTACTATTTGTCGAGCATTAACACAAAAAAAAATCCCTTAGTTCTTATTAATTCCATGCAATAAACTTATTCTGACAGTTTAAATAAAATTCCACGGAAATTAAAATCGTTATTACTATGTAAAAAGGCAGCAAAATAAATTGAAAACTCCACACAATACGCGAAACAAATTCACACATTTTCATGTCTCCCAGTAGATTTTCTAAAAACTGAATGTGAATACAAATATACGAAATTGGCTGAACATTTACATAAGGAAGATTTATAAGGAGGTTCTCCTTCGTTACAGAACTGTCAGGCCCTCTGATGCTGATCTTTTGATTGCGTTCGTGTGACATGGGGACAGTGTGGCAAGTGAGAAAAATAATAGCCACGCCACGAGAATACGAGATAATTTGAAAATGGAACGAAGGCAATTGTTTTTTTTTTGTTTGAATAGTATGGTGATGTTATATGGCTTCTTAACTTTTTTATCCGACTGCCTTAGAAGGAGGGTAATATTTTAGGTATGCAGGTTGATGATTGATCCTGTTCTTAGCAGAAAGTATCGATTACAAAGTATCGAAAATGGTCTATTATAGTAATGCTTACGATAAGCTTAGTTCTGATCTAAGAAGTTCTAAAGTTTGCTTTGAACTCGATCCCATCTGGTTTCATTTCCTATTTAGATAACAATAATATCCAACAATAACAAGAAATCTTTACATTATATTATCTGAAAAAATATTAGTATGGTACCAATTTACACAAAACGCCTCGAAAAATGGTATTATAAGTACCATTTAGATATAAAATATAATTATACTTACTTTTATAGTTCCTATAGTTTCTATAGTTCCGTGTGTATATTTATTATGCTTTATAAAAGGTGTAACAATGTTATATACTTTGTATATGCACTATATATTTTCCTAATCTGTACAAGCATACAGGTAAAGTATAACAATCCCCATAGCTGCGATTCTTGACACATTTCTTTTGTTTTCCTTTTCATATTTTGGTGGTAAACATAAGAAAGAAATAAAAAAGCATCATCAAGTTTACTCCCTTGCGGCGTAAGCAGAGATTAAGTGTCGGCTGCCATGATGGATGATACGTACTTGAGTACAGAGCCTTTGTCGACCCAAAGGTAGCTCACCATTTCTGAAACTATTTGCAAACATGAGTTATAGAAAACACGTGTGAAAGACAAAGCCATAAAAGAAAATAAAAATTGTTAGGACAAAGTTGTATGACCTACTATCATTTCAACAAAGGTTATCTTTTTCTGAAGAGCTTTAGAATTCAGTAATTCTCAAATAAATCTAGATCTATTTATTTCACACCGTATAGAATTTAGAAATGTATTCAAATGAGTAAACGTATAAAATAAAAAGCTTGTCAAATATTGTAAAAGCGTGTCAAATATTGTCTAAAACATTGGTTTACGCTTTGACCAAAACTTTGCATATTGCGTAGCACTATCGAATAGCCCCCCAATATCCCAACCAGGGGCCTATCACGGCAAAATATTTCAGTACAAGATAATCAAATAGGATGTAAACAATAGCATACAGACCATATCGCTGTTTCCCTTTGTTTACCCAAGCTTATTCTGCAAAAGGAAAAAAACAGGTATTTTCGTATGGTCAACTCTGGGTTCAGATAGGATCTAAATAATAAATCATGTGTACCAAATATGTTACACAATCTTCAGTTTTAGTTCCCCCAAACATAAATAATTCCGCTATCCTTGTAACGTAACAAAAAGTTCAAATCTAGGAGATGAAAAGGTAGATTATCACGGCATGGTTTAGAAAATAATACAAACAAACAAAAGAAAAGAAAATATTGAGAGGGATTTCTTTGGGGAATTGAAGTCGCCTCTAAAATTGGATGGTAAACTGAAGACACAATGGCTTTTATTCTTGTTACCTTGTAGCGAGGGGAGCACCGCGCGAGGCCGGCTCATTACAAAAATATTTGATTGACTGCCCATCAATCTATTTTGATATTTTTTTAATTTATTGTTAAAAGCATGGCCCACTTCGCATCAGATTATTAACACCAAGGCTTAAATTAATTACTATCCACAAAACAGTATGTCCAATGTACAAACTCTTCATGAAAATATGAACGTGCTAGTAAAAGCTACGTTAAAAAAAATTCAAGCAAAATTGACAGTGACAAATCAAAACCTTTGCCGGACATTTTATTTTATTTAAATTTTGTTGTGACTATTATTTTTTATTTTGTATTAATATCTTTAATTTGGGGGCTGGTCTGGGTCTGCAAACTCACGCTTTGAAGCTTCAGCGACAGGTCCCGTAGGGCTTGGCTTTGTAGATGCAGTCCTACCTTGTCTAGCTCCTTCAGAGACGGCAAGGTGGCGTTGGTTTTGAGGGAGAGCGCTACGGTCGTGTAGATCCTCAAGGCAAGTGCGGTGATTAACCTTCTCGTGGTTGCCGCCCTGTTATTGGTCTAATTCCCTATGAAATAGACGTAACTGAAATCACCGGGCGAAGTATCACAGGGGTGGCGAGGTCATGCCCCTGGGTGTCCACCATTGAACAATCACAATGTTGGATAGCAATGACCTCCTGCGTGTTTGTGCCGTGCGCGGGGACCCGTATGGAGGGATGAAGGGATCCTGGTGGTTGAGTGGAGCAGGTTGCACACAACACGCCACTTTGGCCTGGATTTCCTACGACACGGGAGGTTGTGGGAGTAGCTTACCCACGATCAATCGGCTGATCTCTCCTTCTGAGGGTATAAGCGAGGTGCGTGGGGTCCACTGAGGTCGTTTTCGGACGGCTGAAGTGGTGGTGAAGGTCACGCTGACGGTGTAAGGGAGGGTTGTTCTGTTCAAGCCAGCCCAAACGAGCACCTGATGTCGCACTGTAAGCCAGCCCTGCGCACCTATATCTCAATGGTAGTCCTAACGGCTCACCTTAAGTGGTGGGTCGTTCCCAGTTGCGGGCTCGATGGAGGGTGGGAGCCGGAGAGATGAATTTTTACTAAATGTGGTCATGGATTTCGTTAAAGACTTGAGTACATTAGGGGTGGTGTCGGCGAAAGCCGGCACCACCTCTGCCCCTGGACCTGCGGTTAACTCCGCAGAATCCAGCGCGGGTGCCCCTAAGGCTGCAGTGAAAACTGCTGCCGCCCCTCCGGCTGCGGTGAAAACCGCAGTCAGGAGTGTCAAAAAGTCCCTTGGGCAACCTGCAGCGAAAGCTGCAGGTCCCAGTACGGGTAATAAAAATAAGCGGGGTGCTCCTAGCACCTCGCGTGTACCTGGACCCGCGGCCAAGGCCGCGGCCTCCAGCGGTAACTTCGTGGCTCCTCAAACCACATCCTCCGAAGTCGCTGCCTCCTGTTCAATGGAGGCTGCTAGCGTACCCGTTGGCGAGGCTGCCTTGACCTGGCGAGTGCAAACCCGCAAGGGAAAGGGCAAGGGCAAGGGTAAGCGTAGAAATACGCAAACCTCTGCCCCCGCCAAGGAACCGGCGAGTACGACTGAACCAGCTCAGGGCAATAAGCCCATGAACCGGAAGCAGCGACGGCAGGAGCAAAGGAGAGGCAAAGCGAAAGCTCCAATCAGCTTCTCGAAAGGGAAGGAAGCACAACCTGCGCCGAACACAAGCCGAGCTGCAGGGACTGGCGGACCAGCACAAACGGCGACCTCATCGCAACAGACCTCTCGGGACGGTCAGGTCGGTGCCAAGCGAGCTCTCAACGAGACTTTGTCACCTCGTGGAGAGCACAAGCGGCAGCGGCTTGATCGGTCCGGGAGAGTTGGTGGGATGAGCTTCGCCCAGGCTGCCAGTGCCCACCTGTGTGTCGCGGTGACATGCGAGCGCACGGGTGCCATCAGCAAGGAGTTGTCGGCTTTGGTGACCCAGCTGATCCAAAAACGGATCATCGAAGAAGCCCTCTCTCCCACGATGGAGACTCCAGAGCGGCAGATACCGTCCTTCACCGCTAAACCTCAATTTGGCAGCGGTGCACTCAAGCTGTGGTGTTGCGACGACTTCACCCTGGCTTGGCTGAAGAGGACGGTCCCCGGTTTGCCCCTCCCGGATAGCACCTCGCTAGTCGTGAAGGGCCAATCGGAGTTAACCAAAATGGTACGCTGTGGTATAGTCATACCGGACGATAGCGCAGTGTACCAAGACCTGAACATCGCAGCGAGAACGCTGTGGTATCAGAACCCATGGGTGGACATTAAAAAATGGGTAGTGATCCACTCAGACAGGCAGAAGACGTGCTGGTTCGTGGTGCTGGGTGTCCCCGAGGACCACATACCGGTCTTGATGGGCGCCGAGCGCAGGCTGTCTTTCGGCCTGGGCTCGGTGTACATCAAGTTCCAGGGTGCGAACGGGAAGTTTGCGTGCGTCCCTCGTGGTTGGGACCCGATCACGAAGCAGCTCGTCAAGGACAGCAGCACAGGGGAGAGCATCCCCCTGCCTAGCAACCCGGAAGCTTCTGTGGCCGACTCTGCAGCAACTGCAGAAGAGGGCACCACCGAGGAGGACACGTCGGGGGTCCCTCTGGCGGGCGGGGAGCTGGACGACATTACACTGTCGCCAGCCTCTGGCCCGTTGGAGGAGGACCTCATCGTGGGAGATGCTTTCGCGGGACTGCAACTGGAGGAGGAGGAGGAGGGACCCACCCATGATGGCGACCACTTCGTCCGCCTGTAAAGTTGTGCAGGCAAACCTCCACCACAGCCAGACAGCGACGGCTCAACTACGCAAGTGGCTGGAGGTTCAACAGACTGCCATCGCCTTAATCCAGGAGCCGTGGATTAGGGGTGGCCAAATCAGAGGACTATCCAACCTTGGGGGTAAGCTCCTTGTTACTTCTAATCAGGATCACCCTAGAGCGTGTATCTTTGTTACAGGTAACCTCAAAGCACAGCTTCTAAATGATTTCTGTTGCAGAGATACCTCTGCAGCTAGGCTGTATATGCAGCGCGGTGGCATTGATATGCCGATTGTCTTCGCCTCGGTCTACATGCCTGAGGCGGAGGCACCACCCCCACATGACCTTGTCCGCCTTGTAACCTTCTGCGAGACCAGCGGGGAAGAGGTCATCATTGGGACCGACGCGAACGCACATCACCCCCTGTGGGGAATGGAAACGCCGAATGAAAGAGGTAAGGCATTAGTGGACTACTTGTTTACTACTAACTTGTCTCTACTAAATACAGGTGCAGAACCAACGTTCGTAACTAGACGCAGTCGCACAATTATTGATCTAACTTTGGCGACGGAAGGCGCAGCGGAGATCACTACTGGATGGCAGGTCTCCAACGAGGCCTCTTGCTCAGACCACAGATGGATCCGCTTTGACATTCAGCTCTGGGTAGCACCTACGCCCCCCTGGCGTAATCCGCGCAACACGGACAGAGCTGTATACACACGCACCCTAGAGTCGAAACTGCCGCCCTTATGTGAGGCGCGGACTATAGGGAACGAAACGAGGTTAGACATGCAGGTCAATCAACTTACCGAGTGTCTGATAAGCAGCTACCACACCGCTTGCCCTCTGACTACCCCACGCGATACACCGGGCAAACAACCATGGTGGGGAGCGGAGTTAAATCGTAAACGCGGGAAGGTAAGGAAGGCCCTAAACAGGGCCATGAATACAAGCAAGGATGAGGACTGGGACGCTTACTACGAGGCCAAATCCAGCTATAAAAAATGCATCAGATTCAGGCGTACCGCAGGATGGCGCAAATTCTGTGGTAACATCGAATCTTGCCAAGAGGCAAACAGGGTAAGGAAAATAATGGCTCAGGCGCAAACACCTGAGCCTGCCACACTCCGTAAACCTGACAACTCACTCACCACATCACCTGAAGAGGCTAGACGCGTCCTGATAGATACTCACTTCCCAGGCAGCGTTATTGCCCAGGTAACTGACTGGGTAGATACTACCCAGGTACCAACAGATGATGATTGGCTCTACGCATACAGGATGATCACGACGGAGAAACTACAGTGGGCCATCCTAAGCTTTCATCCTTTCAAGGCGCCCGGTCCAGATGGGGTGTTCCCTGCGCTGCTGCAGTGGGGAGGCACGTCTGTTGTAGAGAGACTGGTGCCAATAATGAGGGCGTGCCTGGCGTTTAGATACGTTCCGAAAGGATGGAGGGAAGTGAAGGCGATATTCATCCCCAAGCCAGGCAAAGGGGACTATACTAACGCCAAATCCTTCAGACCCCTAAGCCTGACCTCGTTTCTACTCAAATCGATGGAGAGGCTGTGCGACAGGGAGTTACGAGATGGCGTTCTTAAATCATTACCTCTCCACGGTAACCAACATGCCTACAGCTCGGGTAAGTCAACGGAATCTGCTCTCCATCTGGTGGTGGGCCAGATAGAGGAAGCAATCCATCAAAAGGGTACATGCCTGGGCACTTTCATAGACATCGAAGGGGCCTTCGACAAAACCAACTTCTCCAGTATAGGTGCTGCCCTCTCCAGACACGGAGCTGAACAGGTACTGATTGACTGGATAACTAATATGCTAAGCAAACGTGCGGTTCGGCTGGAGGGCGAACAGCAAATGGCCTTTTTAGCCAGGGGCTGCCCTCAGGGAGGGGTGCTCTCCCCTCTCCTGTGGAATATGGTAATCAACGACCTTATCACCAGACTTAACGAACACCGTTATTACACAATAGGGTATGCAGACGACCTCGCAATTCTAGTACCCGGGAAGGTGACTGGTACCATCTGTAACCTTACTCAGCAAGCGCTACGCATAGTGGAACGATGGTGCAGGGAGTATGATCTTTCAGTTAACCCATCTAAGACTGTACTGGTCATGTTTACTCAGAAAAGAGCACTGGGCCCTTTCCGTCTACCGAAGCTGTTCGACACAGAACTCCAGCTGTCCAATGAAGTAAAGTATCTTGGGGTCACTCTCGACAACAAGCTGAACTGGAGCAGTCACTTGGACATCAAACTTAATAAGGCATGCATTACCTTTTGGCAATGCAAGAAAATGATAGGTAAAAAATGGGGCCTGTCCCCCAAAATCATTCTCTGGCTGTACTGCGCGGTGATTCGACCCATGATCTCATATGGAGCCGTGGTTTGGTGGCCCCGCACAAAGGTAAGTACAGCCGTGAACAAACTGCAACGCACGCAAAGACTGGCCTGCATGGCGACGACAGGCTGCATGAGAACTACCCCGACCGCTGCGCTCGAGGCCATGCTGGGACTGCCACCGCTCCAGCTTTTCATTCAGCAGGAGGCTACGACGGCGGCAGGGCGGCTTAAGGCACTAAATCTCTGGGGTAGGAGAAAGACACAACACACGGCTCTGCTCGAGGACCTTAATAAAGAGTTCCCTCTAACAACAGCAATTATGGACCGGATACCTAAGCAATTTGTTTTTGACAAGAAATACAAGATCCAACTCCATGAGGACCACCACTGTGAGGGGTTACGCCCAGACGAGTTGAGGATCTTCACCGATGGTTCCAAGACTGGTACTGGCTCAGGTGCGGGGGTGTTCTCAGAGGACCTCAACATACACATAGCCGCGCCACTTGGGGCACACAACACGGTGTTCCAGGCAGAGTGTGTGGGCATCACTCTGGCTGCATCGGCCATTCTAGACAGGAAGGTAAAAGATTTCCCAATACGCATTCTCTCTGACAGCATGGCCGTCCTGCAGGCGTTGGGCAGCCACACGGTCTGCTCTGGACTGATATTCGAGTGTCACCAACGCCTAAACCAGGTTGGGTCAAACAATAAACTAACCATTCAATGGATCAAAGGGCATAGCGATTCCCGAGGCAACGATGCAGCGGATGAGCTAGCCCGTAGAGGCTCCAGTATGGCTGTGGTGGGTCCGGAACCAATCGTGCCAATACCATTTGGCTACCTCCACAGTCTGGTAAGGAAACGAACCAAGGAGCAACACCACAGATTGTGGATTGACCACAATGAGTGCAGGCAGTCCAAAGAAGCACTTCCCGCTTTGGATAGACGTTTCACGCAGAAGGCCCTACGCCTGACGATACAGCAGTTACGAGCAGTTACAGCTGTAACGACTGGCCACGGGACTTTTAATAAGCACCTCTTTGTCTTAGGGATCACGGACAGTCCGCTGTGCAGAGCATGCATGGAGGAAGACGAGACAGCAGCGCACCTGCTTCTAAGCTGCCCAGTAATCGCCGGTTACAGGGCCAAATACCTCGGTGAACCAGGTACCGTACAGGAGGTAGTCAGCAACACGAAGGCGCTGCTGGCCTTCCTCGAGGAGTTGGGATGGATCGAGTGAGGTAGCTAGTGGAAGGTTAAGTCCCACCCGTACGCAAAATACGCGCTTAGTCGTGGAGTTGCGGAAACCAGCCCGTTTTAACCTAACCTAACCTAACCTATCTTTAATTTATAATCCAAAAAAAATAGTGCGTAATGTCAGAAGGGAAAAAGTATCTCCTGCAGTTTACGGAAAAATTACACCACCAGTTGTGGAAAAATCTAAAGTGACTTATTGTACCGACTTGGAGGAGTCCGTTATAATGAACAACTTTGCGCGTCGCGGATGGACGCAAGGCGGGACCGACGAGGATTGGATTCTGTACAGTGAAATATGATAGGAGCGTTGCTGAACTCGATAATATGTACGTGCATTTGACTAACGTCAGCGTGCAGAAGCACGGCGGACAATAGTGTGCACGGTGGGAAAATGAGTATCCAGAATTTCCGCTTGTATTTGGAAGGTACGAGGGGGCGCTCTGTAGCCAATAGATTGTTTGCAAAAATGCAGTGGCTTATTGTTCACTCTTTGAAAGCTGTCGCACCTGTTATGGCTAACGATCGCCACTCCTTTGAATGTTACGGATACGATATAATAATAGACAACACTCTCAAGCCTTGGCTTGTAGAGGTGAATGCGTCACCGTCTCTACAATCAACGACTCATAGTGATAGAATATTGAAATTCAAATTAATAGATAATATTGTGTCTGTGGTTGTACCGCCTGATGGCATTCCTGACGCGAGGTGGAACAAGATCCCCTCCGCCGAAGCGCTTGGTAACTTCGAACGGCACATTGATGAGGAACTCATAGAAAAAGAAGACGCCAATTCGCGCTATAACAAGTACCATCATGTCAGATAGAACCAGTTTTTTATTTGTTTTATTAGTACTCAAATAAAAAATCAAACCAACTTGAAATGTTATATTTCATTTACAATCCAATTAGAATGTCTATAACACAAAGATAATACAGTATATGTGTTTTCTACCGAACTGGTAGTGTTGGACTAACACACTTGTGTGAACACTAATAGGGTTAAAATTGAAATAAAACCAAATTGTGTCCTGATCTAGGCTGGCATTTATTTTCTAAAATACACTCGAACCCAACTAAATCACGGTAACGAAACCATAGCGAGATCTAATTTGACGCCAACGCCATCTATCGAGCGTGAGGTCAAACTTATGAACTTTTACAAATTATCACTACGGTTTCTGCGTTAACATACCGCCCACCAAGGACATTTAGTGGCGGAATGTCCTTCTTAAATTATCTTAAGGCATAAATTTGCACTTTGTACACAGTATAAGCTATCATACATCGTAAATCTAAGAAACAAACGACTAAAATAAACAGTCTTCAACATTTAACAATCTAAATAATTGTAAAAACTTAGTACATAGTTAAAATATGCGAAGATATAAACAAAGTATAAATAAACCTATAAACTGTATAAAATAAAACATGGTAAACCTTGTAAATATAAATTTGATCTTAAAAATAACATTAAAGATTTGATCTGCAGAAGTTTTACATAAACTTGATAAAAAAAAACAATTCATTGAGCTATTGGTAAAACACATAATTTGGATGTTGGTCTCTTAATTGTGGAGGATTTGGTGCGCAATGTGACCACACGGGTGACGTTATCATCACCGGGATGTTACTCCACAACCCATCCTAACAACCAACGACTCGGTGGTAAATCATCTTCCTTAATCAAAACAATGTCCCCGATATTGGGCTCTGGAACTCGGTAAGACCATTTGTATCTGTTCATGAGATTTGACAAATACTCGTGGGACCATCGTTTCCAAAAAGACTGCATCATTCGTTGAACTAATTGCCACCGAGTCAAATAATTTACGTTTGAACTTTCATAATTTTTATCTGGCACATTAACTATCGGTTCGCCGATCAGAAAATGTCCAGGGGTTAACGGCAGGGGTTCACCAGGATCAGCAAAGTTAATAACGCTTATCGGTCGCGAATTTAAGCATGCTTCCACTTGGTTGAGGAGTGTAGACATTTCCTCGTATGTAAGCGTTGAGTCACCGATTACTCTTTTAAGGTGAAACTTTGTGGATTTTACACCTGCTTCCCAAAGTCCACCGAAATTGGGTGCATGAGGCGGTATAAAATGCCACTCAGTATTGTTTGCTTCCAGGTGTTCTGCTATTTCTGGCTGTATAGAGGCCAATTGTTGTAACTCTCGGGATGCACCAACAAA
Source organism: Anorthoa munda (assembly GCA_945859665.1). Taxonomy (NCBI): domain Eukaryota; kingdom Metazoa; phylum Arthropoda; class Insecta; order Lepidoptera; family Noctuidae; genus Anorthoa; species Anorthoa munda. Next base: position 6,208,176 of record OX243913.1, on the reverse strand, counting down.
GTTGGTGCCATTATCGCTCCACAATTTAGCACAGTGACCTCGTCTCGAAACAAATCGCTGAAAGGCTGCTAAAAATGCCTGTGTGCTCATATCACTGACGACTTCTAAGTGAAGAGCGCGGGTGGACATACAAACAAAAAGGCATATATAGCCCTTGTATGAATGATGACCACGGCCTTTTGTCGTTCTTATGCTTATGGGCCCAGCATAATCCACTCCACTATGCAAAAATGGTCTTGCTGGTCTACATCGGACTGATGGAAGATCACCCATCAGTTGATTTCTGACGCTAGCCCTGTGTTTTGCACAAATAACACATTTGCGAACATGTTGTTGGATTAGCGATCTAGCACCTATTATCCAATAGGCTGACCTTAAAAAGTTTGACAACAACTGAGGACCACCATGCAGTGTTTTCTCATGCGCATCTGCAACTATAAGATGAGTCAGATGGCTAGAATGTGGTAGGACTATCGGATGTTTCGAATCTTCGTCCAGTTCCGACTTTGCAAGTCGTCCTCGAACCCTTATGATACCTTTTGTGTCAAGAAAAGGGCAAAGTGACTTCAGTTTGCTAGATTTGATATTTAAATACCCTTTTTCTTTTAACTGCGTATATTCTATTCTAAATGTCTCTGTTTGTGTTTTCCTAATACAGGTTTCTAATGCTGCTTCTATTTCTTGATCCTTTAAATATGTACCATTGTATTTGTCCTTCTTTAAAAATCGTCGACAATACGCAACTACTCTTACTAGTTTGCGTAGACTAGAATAATTTTCTAGGACTAAGTGCTCTGGAATTACAGCTGCATGAGCCTTTATTGTTTGCTCTAAATCTATTTTTAAATCCTTTGGCCTTTTGTACTCTATTATTTTGTTTTTAAGGAATGGCGGTCCAGAAAACCACAACTCATTACTAACCAATGAACTTGGTAGTATTCCTCTTGAAGCGCAATCTGCTGGATTCTCCTTGGTCGACACGTGAAACCATTGAGATGAACTCATTGCACCCAATATTTCAGCAGTCCGATTCGCAACAAACGTTTTCCACCGGCTAGGATGGCTATTAAGCCATGATAGCACTACTGTCGAATCCATCCACGCTGAAATCTTTTCTTTTGGTATATTTAAGACCTCTGCAGACTCTGTCAATAGCTTGGTTAAGAGTACTGCTCCACACAACTCCAATCGAGGAATGCTGACTTGTTTGATTGGGGCAACTCTTGTTTTTGCAACCAGCAATGAAACATGCACCTTGCCTGTGGTATCAATTACCCGCAAGTAAACGACTGCTGAATACGCAGTTTTCGAGGCGTCACTAAAACCTTGCAATTCCAGTTCGTCAGTGGAACTGGTCCCAAGCCAACGATGTATTCGAATCTTGGTAAGCAATTTTAACTCTTCGCGGTAAGTACTCCACTCTGTTTTTAATTCCGTAGTTAATTCCTCATCCCAACTAACACCTGCGAGCCATAACTTCTGGATGAACACCTTTGCTACAACCACACTAGGAGCTAACCATCCTAATGGGTCGAACAAACGAGCTATGTCTGATATTATAGATCTTTTTGTTACAGGTGCCGTCATCAACGGTTGGAGATTTACCGCGTATTGAAAGGAATCTTCATGGCGGTTCCAGGTGAGTCCTAATATTTTTGTGGTATTATCTAGTTTCATTTCTCTATCCTTATTATTTAGTTCCTTTTCCTTTACTATTATGTCCTGTTTGTCCTTATTCTTAATGTCCTCATTTTGTTTGCTTTTATGACCTTTTTGCAGAATGCCTTCATTCCTATCCATATAACCTATTTTATCTAATAATTGCTGATTATTACTGTTCCATTTCTGTAATGTAAATCCTTCTTTTTCTAATAGTTCTACCATTTGATTACAGATTTCTACACCTTCCTCGATGTTGTTACACCCTGTCATTAAATCGTCCACATAAAACAAATTAAAACTCTGTCGGCTGCAAGTGGGAATTTGTCTCCTTCATCATATGAGACCTGCTGGAGCGATCTAACTGCTTGGTATGGTGCAGATGCTGTCCCGAAGGTCACCGTTATCAGCTCATAATCTCTGATTGGCTTTTCAGGATCGTCTCGCCAGAGTATTCGCTGGAAGATAGCATCTTCATCGGCCACTCTAACTTGACGATACATTTTAATTATGTCCGCCACTATACCAATAACGTGCATTCTCCATCTCATGACAGTGTGTCTCAAATCTGCTTGCAGCGTTGGTCCTATCATTAGAGTGTCGTTTAGTGACACTCCGTTCTTATTCCTTTCTGAGGCGTTAAAAACAACACGAACCTTAGTCGTGATCTTATCATTTCTTATCACCGCGTGGTGTGGTAGATAAACGGCTTCATCTTTATAATTATCCTCCTCTTTTACAGGTCTCATGTGTCCTAATTGTAAGTATTCATTAATTACCTCTGTATATTTTTCCTTTAAATCTGTATCCTTACTTAATCTTTTTTCTAATGATTTAAATCTTGTTTCAGCTATATCACGTGACCTTCCGGCTTTACAAGCAGGTTCTTCATCTCGGAAAGGCAGTCGTACAACGTACCTGCCTGTATCGTCTCTCTTAGTAGTTTTATTATAGAATTCTTCACACCGTTGCTCTTCTGGATTAAGTAATTTCTTTGTACTAGTTTGTTCTTCGATCTCCCAAAATTTCTTTAAAATATCATCTTCATAGACTTGTGCACAATGTACCTTTATATTTTTGGTGTGATGCTTTGAACCCTCACAACTTGAACTGACTACACCTGAAAGGACCCACCCTAAAGTGGTGCTCTGTGCAATGAGAGTGCCGGATGGACTTCTGACTAAACCTTCCTTCACAATGTAGCAGTAAACATCTGCACCCAATAGAATATCTATTCTATTGGGTGTGTTAAAATTAGGATCTGCTAAACATAGATCGTTGATGGCAATCCAATCCATTGAAGTTGTTTTTACACTTCTCTCAGGCAAGTATGAGGTGATCTTACTCAAAACGTAGGCGTTTATTTTGAGTTGAAAATCGAGATCAATTGTTGACTCAATTGTCAGATTCACCATGTGCTTTGCAATGGTTGATCTATCGTCACCTAAGCCTGAAACGAGACCTCTGACTGGAATTTTCTTCAATCTAAGAAGTTGGACTGTGGCCTCTGTTATGAATCAAGCCTGTGAACCTTGGTCTAATAATGCTCGAACTGTTTGGAATTCACCCGTCTTGGACTCGGCTTTTATTAACGCTGTGGCTAATAAAACCTGTCTGGGTTTAGAGACCTTGCCCGTAGACAAACATGCGACTATCGGATTATCACTAGATGAAGAACTTGTATTATCTGTAGCCGTCTTAACGGTAGCGTCTGGGCCTTCGTTCTCTCCCTTAGGTTCTCCATTCGGGTGCATCAATGAATGATGGCGCTTGTTGCAGACTTTACAGACGGTCTGCTTTTTACAATCGTATACTCTATGATTGCTGCCCAAACAATTAAAACATATCTTATTTTTTGCTACGAATTCGCGCCTACTTTCTGTGGGCTGTTTTGCAAATTGCTTGCAGAAACACAGCTTGTGGACTTCCGAGCAATATTCGCAACGAATATTTGACGGCTTTGTGGCTAGCATTGCTTTAGAACTAGCATTGCTGTGAACTATTACCGGCCTGGTGAGCCACGGCCTTTCTCGGCTCTATACATTCTAATGCGCGAAAACGACTTTCAATAAATATTTTAAGTTCCTTAAAGGTGGGCAACTCGTTGCTTAAATCATTGGAACTGCTTAGCTCCCATTGTTTTCGCGTTTCATTATCTAATTTGAATGTTACTATATGAATGATGATAACGTCCCATGTACTCACATTGATTTTTAAATTTGTAAGCGCATTAAGGCAGTCGCTTGTGGTATCTAACAGCTCCTTTAATGCGGCAGCTGATTCTACATTTAATCGCCTTTGGCTGAACAATCTTTTCAAAATACAATTGACTAGATACTTTTTATTAGCATAACGCCTTTCCAACTGAGACCAACATTCGCTGTAGTTGGCATCGGTGATTGGTGTATGCCTAATCAATTGTTCGGCTTCACCAGTGAGATGGCTTTTAAGATAGTGCAGTTTTTGCACATTATCTAAAGATGCGTTATTGTGTACAAGCGACTTAAACAGATCGTGAAAGGCTGTCCATTCACTGTATTTGCCTGAAAAATTGGGAATTGTGATCTTGGGTAACTTTACTAATGAGTTGGATGACTTAGAAGAATTATTATCGTGAGATCCACTATTTTGTGGTACCGGTTCTCTAGGATTAATCTTATTAAACGTTGCTTTCATCAGATATTTACATGATACTAGCTGACCCAGCAAACTTTGTTTTGCCATAAAAACACCTAATATGCATCTACCCTACCTACCCTACCCTACCCTACCTACCCTACCCTACCTACCCTACCCTACCTACCCTACCCTACCTACCCTACCCTACCTACCCTACCCTACCTACCCTACCCTACCTACCCTACCCTACCTACCCTACCCTACCTACCCTACCCTACCTACCCTACCCTACCTACCCTACCCTACCTACCCTACCCTACCTACCCTACCCTACCTACCCTACCCTACCTACCCTACCCTACCTACCCTACCCTACCTACCCTACCCTACCTACCCTACCCTACCTACCCTACCCTACCTACCCTACCCTACCTACCCTACCCTACCTACCCTACCCTACCTACCCTACCCTACCTACCCTACCCTACCTACCCTACCCTACCTACCCTACCCTACCTACCCTACCCTACCTACCCTACCCTACCTACCCTACCCTACCTACCCTACCCTACCTACCCTACCCTACCTACCCTACCCTACCTACCCTACCCTACCTACCCTACCCTACCTACCCTACCCTACCTACCCTACCCTACCTACCCTACCCTACCTACCCTACCCTACCTACCCTACCCTACCTACCCTACCCTACCTACCCTACCTACCCTACCCTACCTACCCTACCTACCCTACCCTACCTACCCTACCCTACCTACCCTACCCTACCTACCCTACCCTACCTACCCTACCCTACCTACCCTACCCTACCTACCCTACCCTACCTACCCTACCCTACCTACCCTACCCTACCTACCCTACCCTACCTACCCTACCCTACCTACCCTACCCTACCTACCCTACCCTACCTACCCTACCCTACCTACCCTACCCTACCTACCCTACCCTACCTACTCTACCCTACCTACCCTACCCTACCTACTCTACCCTACCTACCCTACCCTACCTACCCTACCCTACCTACCCTACCCTACCTACCCTACCCTACCTACCCTACCCTACCTACCCTACCCTACCTACCCTACCCTACCTACCCTACCCTACCTACCCTACCCTACCTACCCTACCCTACCTACCCTACCCTACCTACCCTACCCTACCTACCCTACCCTACCTACCCTACCCTACCTACCCTACCCTACCTACCCTACCCTACCTACCCTACCCTACCTACCCTACCCTACCTACCCTACCCTACCTACCCTACCCTACCTACCCTACCCTACCTACCCTACCCTACCTACCCTACCCTACCTACCCTACCCTACCTACCCTACCCTACCTACCCTACCCTACCTACCCTACCCTACCTACCCTACCCTACCTACCCTACCCTACCTACCCTACCCTACCTACCCTACCCTACCTACCCTACCCTACCTACCCTACCCTACCTACCCTACCCTACCTACCCTACCCTACCTACCCTACCCTACCTACCCTACCCTACCTACCCTACCCTACCTACCCTACCCTACCTACCCTACCCTACCTACCCTACCCTACCTACCCTACCCTACCTACCCTACCCTACCTACCCTACCCTACCTACCCTACCCTACCTACCCTACCCTACCTACCCTACCCTACCTACCCTACCCTACCTACCCTACCCTACCTACCCTACCCTACCTACCCTACCCTACCTACCCTACCCTACCTACCCTACCCTACCTACCCTACCCTACCTACCCTACCCTACCTACCCTACCCTACCTACCCTACCCTACCTACCCTACCCTACCTACCCTACCCTACCTACCCTTGGTTGGGGTTGGGTTGGGGCGTCCGAAATAAGCTGAGGTTTGCACCGCACAAAACCTGTGCGATGACCATAACCAATAAGCTTAAGTACGACACTCCAATACTGAGCATGGCCGAGGTCGACATCGGTATGGTCAAGAAAATGAAATTGCTGGGTCTAACCATAGACGAAAAGCTCACTTTTAATGAGCATGCCGCGAACGTCTGCAAGAGGGCAGCTAACGTATACAAGCGGCTGTCCCGAGCGGCAAAGGTGAGCTGGGGATTAAACACACAAGTAATACACACAATTTACACGGCAACGATTGAGCCCATAGTGACATACGCAGCCGCCGCCTGGGCACCCGCTGCAAAGAAGTTGGGTATACGGAAGAAGTTAGGCTCTGTTCAACGAGGATTCGCTCAGAAGCTCTGCAAATCTTACCGTACTGTCTCTCTGAACTCGGCACTGGCACTGTCTGGGATACTACCTCTAGACCTGCGCATACAAGAGGCAGCCGACCTGTATAAAGCGAGGAGAGGGTCATCCCGGTTTGTGCCAGGAGATAGGGAGATCGAGAGTTCGGTAAGGTTTGCAGAAGCCCCTCATCCAGCTACACAAACGCCCCTGGAGTTCATGTGCCTGGCAGACCAAGAGTTACTAGACAGTAACAATGTGCAGGCGGTGCGAATATTCACCGACGGCAGCAAGATTGAGGGGAAGGTCGGAGCCGCATTATCCATTTGGGATAATGAGGGCGAAATCCGGAACCTCAAGCTTAGTCTTGCCGCGTACTGCACAGTCTACCAGGCGGAACTCCTGGCCATTTGCAAGGCGACAGAAGTGATCCTCGCGCGGCAAGAGGCGAGCTATGGTTTGTACAGCGACTCAATGTCCGCATTGCAGACGCTTGCAAACCATGGCTCGCTCCATCCCCTGGCAGTTCGCGCGCGCGCAAACCTGGCTCACGCCCTGTGCCAGAACAAAGCTGTGACTTTGTTCTGGATCAAGGCCCACGCGGGCCTGCCGGGGAATGAGCGAGCGGACGAGTTGGCTAAGGAAGCAGCATTGTCGTTACGGAGGAAGCCGGACTACGACCAGTGTCCGGTTTCATTTATCAAGCGACAGATCCGTTTGGAATCGCTTGATGAATGGAATCGAAGATATGTGTCGGGCGAGACTGCTTCGGTGACGAAAATGTTTCTTCCGGATGCAATAGCAGCTTTCCGTATCGTACAACAGGTGCGGCCCGAAGGCGTCCTCACGCAAGTTTTGACGGGGCACGGTGGGTTCTCTGAATACTTGAATCGCTTCAAGTGTAAGGATAGCTCATCGTGCGTCTGCGATCCAGGCGTGGCAGAGACTGTCCAGCACATACTTGTAGAATGCCCGTTATTTATCAGGGAGCGCTACCAACTTGAATGTGAGCTGGACAGGAAAATAACGAGGGAGAGCCTGCATGGGCTCATGGACAAGAAATATAGGGAAAGATTCTTGGAATACTGTATTAGAGTAGCCACTGCGGTTATACATCGAAATAAAACCTGAGGCGCACCGTGCTTCATTAGTATTATTTATGATATTTAAATGCAAGCACGGAATGCAGCCTGGACATGTGTAACCGGCAGTATTTCATGTTAGTACCTAAGTTTATTGAATGTTAATTTCTGTGTTAATTGTGTGATAGTTGCACTGTTGTGTTTCTATCCCTAGCTGTTATATAGTTTTTACCCTATTTTCTGTGATAAACTACTACTGTATATTCTGTGATAAACAGCACCTTTGCTCAATATGATGTAATAGCACCTTTTGCTCTAATTGTTTTTAATGGCACCTTTTTGCTCAGTTGTAATTATAGCACACTGTATTTTTGTATTATTAACTATTTTTTTAAGAAATAAATCATGCCCATAGAGTAGACTAATAAAAGTGGGACCCTTACCCACAGAATGCAAGAAGATGAATGCAAGAAAGAACTGGTATGAGGAATGAATGTACGAGAGGCATAAAAGATTGACCGGAACGACTGAGGTTAAGCACATAAGGCGCCAATATCGTTGGCGGGGAATAGTGTTAAGAAAAAAAAAAAAAAAAACCTACCCTACCCTACCTACCCTACCCTACCTACCCTACCCTACCTACCCTACCCTACCTACCCTACCCTACCTACCCTACCCTACCTACCCTACCCTACCTACCCTACCCTACCTACCCTACCCTACCTACCCTACCCTACCTACCCTACCCTACCTACCCTACCCTACCTACCCTACCCTACCTACCCTACCCTACCCTACCTACCCTACCCTAATTTTCAATTTTTTTTTTTTTTTTTTTTGTAAATCTAAACCATTCTCGAATCTCCACGAACACACACAAAAAATTTCATCAAAATCGGTCCAGTCGTTTAGGAGGAGTTCAGTCACATACACACGCACACAAGAAATATATATATTAAGATATATGTATCTTCGGTGGAATCGTACATATCGACCACCTTTTGACCTATGTCTTCCATCTTAAAACGACCATAAAGTTGTGATTTGGTTTCCTTAAATGAAGACCAATCATTTTCCAATAATTCAAGCCTTGTCTCGATATATTCTACTGTCAATCGATCTTTTGGACTCTTTTTAAAATTAGTAAAAGCCTTTTGTATAACATTTTGGAGGTCTTTCAATATATTAATTTGACCTTCCATCATGAACAACAACAAAAATATTCAAATGCCTAAGTGTTAAAATTTTAATTAATAAACTAAGTTAAAATAACAAAATTATAATTTAATAAACTAAGTAAAATTCAACAAACCTAATAAAGGGAAAACCTAAATTGAGACTTAAAACTTAGAAGTTTGGTTTTGACCAATACGTACAGATTTTTTCTAAGTCTCAATAACAGCGAAAAATTTTACAAGTGTTTTAAAACAAACACTGTTCGAAATCGGGCATAGATTCCTCGTTCCGTCGTTTTTATAAAACTATTCTAAGTCCTTAAACTACATGCACAATATTAAAGCTAAGTTAAAATAATTATCTAAATGTTAAAGTAAAAATCTTCTTTAAAATAAAGTTCAAAATTGCTTGGCAGTCTTTTTATTCACTGTAATCACTGCTACTGTTTATTAATAAATTATTGTACTCACGTTTGCACTAATTCACTCCACTTCAAAGTAGGTTTCGTAGTGTATCACTGGTGGCGCCCTCTGTGGCGTCACTTGGAACTTCAACTGCCGTTATTGACGTCGACTGCATTCACCTTGCTGAACGAAGCTGCCGTCTGAACTCGATGATCTTCTATTGAACTGCTGGTGGCACCCTCTATCGCGTCACGTTGAACTAACAATTCCCGGTACTCCTGTTGCAGCAATCCACTGCGAGTACACTGGGGTGCGGTCCAACAAAGCTGGCACCGCTTACTTCAATTCAAAAACTTCAGACATTCTGGGTCTGATCCAGGGTCGATGGACCAATGCACAGAGTACATTATATTATATGGTATAGAGTTGCTACTCGATTCCCTAGAGCAGCGACATCTCTCGGGAAGTTGTCGAACTACTATTCTATAGTATCTACCTATAAATTGTATAATGTATACCACCCTGCACATTGCTTTATTCATAAATTGTTCTTAATTATCACAAGATCATAATAAATCTGCAACCAGCTTCATTTACCTCGTTGCAGAATTATTGTGATCTTGTAATAATCGTGACCAAATAATAAAAAAATAAAACGCATTTTGATTACTTTCTCTTTCTTTTATTAACATAAATAGACGCTAAACATTGTATGACATCTTCTCTGTCGTAGCGGGTATTAATACCAGCCAGTATTTTATTAACATCCCGGCACCAGTTAAACAAGAAGAATTTGCACGATGTGTTGTACAATTTTTCTATAATTTCATTTTTATGATTTTCGCATTTTAAGAAGTTGAAATCTAGCCTGACTTCCAAAACAATTTTTATATAATTTGCAATATTGGCAACTTGCGGTTTTTTTTTAATAATAAAATGAAATATATCTTGTATATTGGAAACGCAATTAACTAAATCAACGACAGGGTATGTTAGGCAGTTCTTCTTCACATTATATTCCCTTAATTTTATATAATTATTCATTTCAGAAGAATACAAATTTGTAAGACAAGTTTTACAATATTTAAAAACTTTAGTGCGACACTGTCGTAATAAATACCCAGTTACATATTCTAAAGCAGCCATTATTCGCGGGTCTCTCTTTTTAATATTTAAATCCACAATTATTTCGTCACTGTAAATGTCTTCGTATACAATTTCAGAAAGAACATCATCTTTTTTACTTATTTCTGTAAAGAACAAATTCTTTAATGATTTAAATATAAAGCCTGAATCATCTTCGCAGTTAGATCCCGGCGAATAAGTGCTGCTTAAATTATTTACCACCAGTGACACGAAGGCGGACTCAAATCCAGCACATGTTGGAGAATTATTTCGGTAACCATGACTTCTTACACTACCGAAAAAATTTTCCAACGGGTCCTTCCTGGTTAAAATGGCGACACCAAATTGATTTTATATTATAAACATTGAATAACGTGTTTTTTAGCCTTTCCATATTTTCAATTGTACGTATCCAGTTACTTATAGATGGAACTACACCAACATTACCATTTTTCGATATAAATTTCATTGATTTAAGAATAGGCTTTGATTTTGACCAAACTTCTTGGTGTTCCGATTTCGGCGTTAGTGCTAGAAGCAACGGTTTGCCGCTTCTCTTGGAGGAGTTAGTGTAGCTGCCATTCAAGGAGTCGAATAAATTATCAAAAAATAATAGGATATCAGCTGTTTCTTTACAATCATTTGGCAGTAATCCTTGATCTGAAATTAAGAATAGAGACATGAGTGAATTTAAAATTTTAGTCTTCTGCTTCTGTAATGACTACTATACAGCATAGTGAATGTACTCTATAATAATAAGAAAGTCTATGATATTCAGAAAAAAGTTTAAGGGCCATTCAAAGCAGTCTTAATGCAAACCGCATTAAGACTGTGAACCAGCTGTAAAATTGCAGTTTGGATACTGTTTTGTTGCAGCTGCAAGAACAAAACGACAAAACAGTAGCAGTTTTGATGCAATTATGGTACTGCACAGAAATTGCAATTTTAAAGCAGGCTTGCATTCTAATTGCAGACTGTCTGTAACTATACGACTTCACACTATTTTACACATAAATTTGTTTGAACTCACCAGCTAAGAATCCCAAATTTATTGCAACAGTATGACTGAAAATTTGAGTTGCGTGTTTGACCTTCATTTTCGGGATTTTGTTTGGGTCACAATGACTTTCAGTCAATTTTTTTATTAATCTTATTCCCTTATAAGTTGGGTTATTTTCAAATAGTTTTATTATGTGGTCCCATTTTGCGACCTTCTCAGTACCCTCCATTGTGTATTTTAAATTTTTTGTGAGTAAATTATTTCTTATACCTTTTAACAAGTGGGGCACGTCAAACAATGGAACCACTTCTTCACTGTCTACTTCGAATACTCCATCCCTTGCTTCTTTACCCTCTCTTGCGTAATTGAGCCTGGTTTCATCAATTAAATAGTTTATGGCACTAACATTTGATGTCCCCTGGTCACAAATAGTAGCAAGGACTTTAAAGCCAGCTTCCTTCAACTTTCTTATATTTTTCTTTATCATTGCGGCTAATTCAGCTTTTTTTGTACTGCCAGCACAGAATGAATATGATACTGGCTGTTTATAGTTTTTCAGCACACCTCTGATCATAAACACTAGCACATGATCTGCTATTTCCATCCTCACTACGTCACCATTATCAACCAAACCAGTAATTCTGTCATTCTTCCTGTCATAATCTAAATGTGGTGTTAGGGCCATTTCGTCAAAAACCAATGTGCACAATTTGTGGTCAGGTTTCATTTTAGCAGCTTGTTTCTTAAGCTGATGAAATATATTTTCATTTATACCAGGCTTTATATTCGCTTTAGATACCATCCTGCTTAAGGTGAACGGTGATGGAAGAACAAATAATTTTTGCAGCATCCTGTAAGCTCTTGGCCCACGTTTAAAAAAATGCAATGCCATTATTTTTTCATCATTAGTAAATCGCCTCCCCATTTTGTGTTTCCCACATTCTCTAAATTGGAGCAAAGTAAAAATTGCTGCCATAGAGCTAAAATTTTTAATAGCTTTTAAAAACTTGTATTTTCGCCGACTTTTTGTGCCTTTTTAAGTCGTTTCGAATATTTCTCCTTGGCTATGTTCAAGCTTTTGACTTTCCTTTTTAGGGTACTAATCATTTTTGCCATTTGAGCCTTTTCAGACTTAGTCACCTTCAAATCTGAAATTAAAATAACAGAATACATTTTATTTTTGGAGTATAATTTGTTGCATCCAATTCAGTTAAGAAGTACCAGAGATATCAAAGTTATAGGAATAATACATTTAAAAAAAACATATGGTTTGAATTGTTTCAAAACAAAATTGAACTTACTTGAAGTTGGGGCATTGGCAATTTCTTGCCTATAACTAGATGTTGAGGCAGTAGGAGTTTCTTGCGTATTTGTAGATGTTGAGACAGTAGGAGTTTCTTGCGTATGTGTAGATTTTGAAGCCATTTCAGTTTCTTGCATAGAACTTATTTCCAAAGTGTTATTTATATTAGTTACTTCTGCCAAAGGTGCTCTTTTAGTCACAGCACCTATAAATTCAAAAAAATACTTATAGTTTAATATCAACACAACATTTTAAGATTTTAAACTATAACTACCGACATTTTTAAAAATCTAATACCTAATGCTGTGTAATAAAAAGTCTAGCTTCCATGGAAGTATTTTTTATACCTATGTCCATGTGAGCAAGTGAGTCACTTAATATGCATTTTTTTTTCTAGAGAGCTCCCTGTTTAAACTCTCAAACTTATTCTTTTTTAAAAACTTTGCGCCACACTAGGAATTTCTTCCTGTATTGTGGGTGCGTTTACAAACATATAAACTCACATACACAAACACTCACACACAGAGCCGGAGCAACTATCTGTAGGTCATACAAATATTTGTTCCGTGCGGGAATCGAACCCGCGACACGCGACGCAGCAGTCAATCGCTCAACCACTGCGCCAACCGTGCGCCCTGTGTATCACATTGTGTATCAAAAGTAATAATAGTTAAAATATTTATGCAATTATTTATTTCCTGACTAAATTATTATTACCCTACTTCATCATCCCCTCCCCACGGAACCCCATGTTTATGGAGACATCCATGGTTAAAGTTTTTACGATTACTATTTAAGCAACAAAGTCGATGGAGCCCCGCTGCGCTGGGCTCATATTTCTGTTTGCAGGGTCTAAAGTAACCTAACATGAAGGAGATGACGGGAGTCGGTTGGAGTGTAGCCTTAGGGGCACTATGGCGCGAGGACTTAATAATGGAAATTTTCCAATTTTATTGCAGTTTCGGGTTAACTTTAACCATAAAAACCATTTAGGTTCTGAGAAGCATAGCCCTACGACGCATTGTTTCCGAATTATGGGCCTCCGAATATTATTATTTATATATCCGAATATCTCGAAAACGGCAAAAAATAACTAAAATTTAGCATCCCCTGTGGTACCCCAGCAGCATCCCTACATGAATACTATACTACCATTTTGGAAATATAGACCGTTTTATACAAAATACAATAAACGGAGGCCCAAAATTCGGAAACGGTGCGTCATAGGACCATGTGTCTCAGAGCTTAAATGGCTTCTATGGACAAGCATTAACCTTTAAAGCTGGAGGAAAAAAAAAGGCTGCATTGTGTTAAAAAAAAATCTTCGAAAATTATACTAAGTCCACTGCCGACACTTTTTTCAAATTTTCTCTCGTTTTCTTACATCATCTCATGGTTATCGACTAGAGCACCAATTTCTTTTCTGAAAAGATTTTCATCCGAGCTACCATTTTGGCAATATAATGTGTTTTATGCAAAATAAAATAAAATTCGGAGGCCCATAATTCGGAAACGGTGCGTCGCAGGGCTATGCTTCTCAGAACCTTAATGAGTGTTATGGTCAAGGTCAACCCGCTACTGCAATAAATTTGGGAAATATCCGAAAAAATAAAATTTCATGAAAATTCACTAAGTCCAAAAAACTTTTTTTTGGTTTTATTTGCTGCTCATAGTGCCCCTAAGCGTATACTCCAACTCCTAAAACTCCGCTCCTAAGATGACCCACTGACCCGGGAGTCATCTCCTTCGAACCTAACCTATCCGTCTCGGGGTGCTCTAAGCTCCCGAACTCGCTATTGGACTAGTTCACATTTTTTTACCTCACTAATTATATTTAAGTAAAAAATATATCTAATATTTCCATAACCATGAGGTTCCGTGGGGTGGGGATGGTACAGTGGGGTAGCCCGCCTAGCCCCCTTTCCCTACCTCCCTCCCCGCTTAAAACAATGTACATTTAGTGCATTTTTTATTCTAACCTGAAAACTTTAACCATGGATATCTCCAAAACCATGGGGCTCCGAGTGGTGGGGATGGTACAGGGCGGTAGCTAAACCTACCCCCATCCCCCTCGCACCCTCCCCGCGCCAAAAATCAATGGCCCATTATGGAAATTTTATGCCAAATTATTTACAAACATCCTAAGACAAACTTTCACATATTTTATTTTAAGAATTACTACTAGCATGATGGCGTTGCAAATAATTACTAACCTTTCATTTGCAATGTTGGGATTGCAATATTACTCAGCATTTTACTCCTGGTGCAGTACCTGGGTTCAAAATGTGCATGGCATATTCTTCGGTACTTAAATACATAATTATCATCTAAGCACAGAAGGTTTCCACCAACAGCTTGCACCCATGTACTAAAGCGTAGTAGATCCTTACCAGGGTTTGGGAACTTATGAAGTACAATGTCATCTTCACCTACAAATAAAATTAATATTTTAGTAGTGACAGTATTTTTTTTAAAAAGCATAAGTAGGTACCGTCGCTTCATTTATTTATAAACTTCATTGAGTTTATTCCAGCTAGAGACATTAATTGTGGCTCTTCGGGTGGGCAATGTGATGTGGAACAGTTGGGTCACCTGCTTATGCAGTAGGTAAGATTGTAGCAATGTAGAAGAAAACAAAATTTAAAAATCATATCATTTGTGAATTCGGTTCTTTTTTAGTCTATCGTCTAGAGAGATTTTAAACAAGACTACCCACTGACCTAAACGTTACTTAAACTCTTTTGTTAGCATCAACCGAATGAAAAACTGGCGAAAAGGTGGAGAACCTTGGCCGCAAGCGCGAAGGTCAGATTCGAAAGATTAAAGAATGACTGCTAGAGCTTTTTAAAAATAAGATTTACTTTTTTTTTTTAGCACATCCTGGAACACAGCAAATTTTATCTGCTGCCATGACGATACAAGTAGGTTCAATACCTATGCCCGGAGGAAAGATAAGCAGAGTCCTTTTATCATGCGTGGGTCACAGTTTAAATCAAATATAATCGGAGTCCAAGAATAGCCAAGTCGTAATTAAATAGGGGAAAAATATAGAAAAACCAAAACAATTCAAACGCCAACCGCGTACCCGCAAAACGTCAGTGTCAAATTTCAAAAACTGATAACATGGCGGATGGCTTCGTTTAGAAATTAAAAATCACCAATTGCCATCCAGCTTCCTATTTAAACGGATAAGACCTAGATAAGACCAGATTTACAACAGATTAATCTTAAAATAACTCATTTTCGGGTAAAAATTTTGAAATACAGATTATTATCCAGTTCATTCATTAATATAATCCACTATTTAAATTAATCAAAATCGTGCACTTCCGAACGAAATCCTACTCCAGCGCCATCCCTTGGGAAGTTATCGAACTAAATATACGGTCCTAGTTTCTATAGAAAATAAAAATGTTCTAAGTGCAGAGGCCCTGGACCAATGTTTTCTACCGAACTGGTAGTGTTGGACTAACACACTTGTGTGAACACTAATAGGGTTAAAATTGAAATAAAACCAAATTGTGTCCTGATCTAGGCTGGCATTTATTTTCTAAAATACACTCGAACCCAACTAAATCACGGTAACGAAACCATAGCGAGATCTAATTTGACGCCAACGCCATCTATCGAGCTTGAGGTCACACTTTTGAACTTTTACAAATTATCACTACGGTTTCTGCGTTAACAATATGACTTATATTTTAGTTTTTGCGGGCAAGTCTTTCACGTTGATCCATCTCCCACTTATACATAGAGTCTTCGTCGATGAGAATTTGAAAATCCCCTAAAGCCTCAGCGGTAGGCATTTTGTTCCAGCGTGAGTCGGGGATCCCGCCTGGAGGCAGCACTACCGATAAAAGATTATCCAGGAGCTTGTACTTGAGTATCCTGTCGTTAACTGTCGTGGCCGTCATCGATGGGGAGGCGTTCACCTCTATAAGCCACGGCTTTAAGTTATCGTCTATGATTATGTCGTAACCATAACACTCGAAGCAATGGCGGTCATTCGACATAACGTGCGCCACAGCCTTTGACGAGTGCACGATCAACCATTGTATGCTCTCAAATAGTCAGTTGGTCACTGCCTGACCCCGGGTCCCTTCCAAATAGAGCTTTAAATTATGTATGCCCAGCTGCCCCACATGCTCACTGTTGTAGTCGCTGCCGTGTTTTTGTACGCTGACGTTCTTTAGGTGCACATACTCAGCGACGCTCGTGTCGTATTTCATCGTGCAAAATCTACAAAATCCATTCCGAAACATGTAAGCTTTTAAAAGGCGGAACGACGTAACGAGGACGTAAATCCTTAAATCGAATTTCTTCCCTCCGATAAGAAGCGGATTATCTATATAGCGAGATATGACATAAGTATCTTTACTCGATAGATGATGCTGTAAGTATTTCTTAGATTCCCGGGAGCATTTTTTCAGTTTCGACAGTTTGTTTATAAGGAAAATACCCATGCCTTGGGATTTGCCGCAAGGCTTCAAAATCCAGGTTGTTTGAGGATATTTTCTTCAACAAACATGCTTTAGTCGGAAGATAGCACGAACGTTACGGGAATGATATCTAAATACAAATAGCGAGTGATGACTTGCCCACTCGGGAATCAGAATCAGAATCAGGTACAGTATAAGATAAATAACATAAAAAAACGGCCAAGTGCGAGTCGGACTCGCGCACGAAGGGTTCCGTACCATTATCTCAAAAAACTGCAAAAAATCACGTTTGTTGTATGGGAGCCCCACTTAAATATTTATTTTATTCTGTTTTTAGTATTTGTTGTTATAGCGGCAACAGAAATACATCATCTGTGAAAATTTAAACTGTCTAACTATCACGGTTCATGAGATACAGCCTGGTGACAGACAGACAGACAGACAGACGAACCGCGAAGTCTCAGTAATAGGGTCCCGTTTTTACCCTTTGGTTACGGAACCCTAAAAAATGGGATCAGCTACCGCTAGTTTTTTTCCGCAAGGGAATTACAATCTTTTTCAAATTCTTTTCTGTATCTATTCATGTTTTTTACGAGTAAATCCATACTTGCTAGTTCGTAGTGATTTGGAAAATGGTTGATCAGTTGATTGTCTCCAAGTCGTAGGCCACTGTCTATGCTGAATATAGTACCAGTAGACGTTCCAGTCTTCTTTAGGCATCACTTGCTTCCATCCCCGTCTCTTGAAAGTGTTAATGACTATAGTTTTATCGAAATCTGTATATATAAATCCCACCCATACGCACAAAGCGTTTTGAAAATACTATCATTGTGCGTACAGCTAAGGTGCTTCACCTTCGACCACATCATCACTTAACATCAGGCGAGATAGTGGTCAAACGCGAGCCTAAAACAAATACAAAATAAAAAAGAAATTCATACGCTTTCCATCGTGTGGTGTAGTTGTAAGTTGGTAGATGTTAGACAGAGCTACAGATGTCTTGCTGTGCGATGGCACTATTCCCGAGGATCGCATCACTGATATTCAAGATTATGTACACATAAAAAATAGGGTATGTGGGTTATTTTCGTAGTGTAACAATAAAATTAATATAAATCATGGTTTATTCCGTCCTATTTGTGACAGTAATATTCGATTGCCGTGTTAGTAAACCACGTTGTCATGGCAACCTTTAATTGTATAAAGTTCTAGGGAGTTTGTCCTGTACATATATTTTTGTGGTGTATATAAAAAATAAATTTTTTTTTTTTTTTTTATAGGCTCCACAAGCAATCATAAACAAGGTGGCTTATCATTGCTATCACAAATTGATAATGTGTTTTCTATTTCTGGGGGGTGGAATTCTGATTACCTGTAATACAAATTCACATTACCTACAACAGGCACCAGTGTTACATGGCCATATGTTTTGTTAAATTTGTTTTATGCCAATAAATAAAAATCAAATTAAGTTCCCATAAATGTAGAGGCTAAAATTCCTCAAAATACACGCCGAACAACAGCATATCTGAAGTAAGGGACTTATAAAATTTTGGAATAAACAAATAATATCTTTTAGCTAGAGTTTGCAGGTTAAAGGTCTCCGGAACTAAGCGCGCGCTTCGATACTTTGCTCATTCATCAAAAGCAGACTCGAAAAGATGAATAAATGTTTACTTTTGATCTCAATCTGGGTGTTAGTGGGCATAGGATGTCAATTCAAATATGATGTCAGAATAAATACAAGACACGCACATTTATGTTGTATTTTGAGAGGGCGTAAAATACAGATTGGATTTTTGAGTCAGGGCTGTAAGTTAAGAAAAATCTTCTAAGAAAGTTTTTCTAGAACTACTTGTATAATGGTTAAGGTTTCTTGCGGTTACTTCTTCATCTCAAAAATCCTCCCTGTTGAAATGATACTTGTGTAGGTATTCATCCTCATTTAATCTTAACCTACTTAAGTGAAAGTCTTTATGATTGTTTGTTTGTTTTTATCCCTGTAGTACGTTTCCTTGGTATTGTTCCCGTATTTCATACAGGCGGAGTCACTGACAGAAACAAGTAGTAAAATGTAACAAATTGCTTACTGTGACAAAAATCGTTTACTAATGTCAAAGCTGTTCATATAATTATTTAAATTAAGTAAATAATTTCAGCATCTGTCAAAATACCCTCCTTTATATAAATAACACTCGCTAAGCTAATTGACAAAGCAGTGGTTATCGGCGTCACACATTAATGGCGCTCAAAATGGCGGCAACTGGCGAAACGTCGCACATGTAAATTCCACTTGAGCTTAGTGCCCATATATTCATTTATTATTCAAACGTTACGCCCACTTATCTTGCTTGCCTGCTAATTCTGGATCGACTGCGTTGAATTCGTCTTCATTAATTCGGAAAATTTCAGTGTATCATCATTATCATCATTAGCCTTTTTTAATGTTCCCACTGCTGGGACCCAGGCCTCCACCCTGTGATAGGGAATGGGCCGTAATCAACCACGCAGGCTCAGTGCGGGTTCGTGCAATCAGTTGTTACGATTGAAAATTTCATTGAAAAAAACATTACTCAAAATAAGAACCTATTACTACGTTTCAGCAATGGTGCTGTTGGTTTCAAAAAAATGTTAGAATATTTTTTAGTGATCGTATCCAAAAAGTCAAAAGTTTTGAACTTTACTATAAGATTAAAGTCCTATGCGTGGGTACCTACTTTTCACTGACCACTTCTAACACGGATCTTCAGTAAGTAAAGAAAACCATTCTGTAGTGACATTTTACTTACTATCTAATGAAAATGCTAGATTATATTGTGGAACAAAATAATCATTTGTCTTTGCAGCTTCGGGAAAATGGCGCCCGCATCGAAGACGGGCCGTTTTAGATCCGAGACAAAGGAGATTTGGATCAAAATTTAATGTAGCTGAAAAACAACGCTTAAACACAAGCGCAGCTCCCTGTATGTACTGTAATTAATAAAACATAATTATGTAATAATCATCATCGTAAATTGCCAAACAGCCGGCAACAAGCACCAGCAGCGCATATAAACGCCACTTGAGGTTAGAGGCCATACATTCATTTATTATTAAACATTACGGCCATTTACGGCCACTTATCTCCCTCCTCTCTAATTCACGTCGATAGGCCATGCGTTTGGGCGTTATTTGCAACTCAATGTGCGTCTTCGTATGAATAATTCAGTCATCTAGAGAGGTAGAATGAGCTCGGGATATTAATGTTAGTGTTTTTTTCTTACTTTTGTGTATATGATGAATGTATATGGGTGTAGGCAGATGAGCAAAATTTATGCAGCTCAGAGTGAGTCACCGAAATTTAGTCACATTCTCTTATGTTTACGTGACGTAAAATTAGCGAATCATCCGAACGAAAATTTCTCGATTCATTTTGAGTAACGCAAAATTTTGAAAAGCTTTGCCATGCTATTAATTTGTTTGACAAGTTGGGATGATTATCTTCATCGTTGAATTTTATAACCATCGCATACACCTACTATTAAATACGTAGATATGTTCGAACGTTTTCATAAATTATTTTCACAGAACCGTGAGGGCGTTGTCACGCGGCAGAGAACCAGCGCAGTGATAGGGAATACAATTTCATTCAATATACAATCGAAACCCTGACGATCCGGGAACTTATTGGCCGCGGTTATACGTTACAGTGTGAATGGATATCGGTAGAAAAATTCACAGATGGTTTCCCAGAGTTTTTGCATCCTAATAAAAATATATTTCAATTAACAAAAACTAAATAACAATTTCACTGGTATGCGACGACAAACAGTTAGACGAATAATTTTCTCTATTATATTTCAGTTCTAAAATTGTAAATAGATATCTGTTCTGTGGTCTTGTACTGAATGGTTAGTATTAGCTCCTTTACATGTTCTAAACAACATGCGAACAAAGGAAGTTTCAAATTCAAAACATTATACAGTGCATTATTTTACTACCGCGGTAGGTATATGCCGTTGAAGTTATATAACCCTTACACCTACGTAGATACTAACTGGGAATAGGATTTCTGATGTATTTATTTAATACTTCATTTACGTTCAGAAGAATGTACATAGTAGATTTGTACCAGTTTTTTATTGCTATAAAACCTGTTCATTTTATGAATGCAGTTACAACATATGGAATGGAATTCGTATTTGTGTGGTAAATAAATTTAAACAAATATTTTATGAGCAGTGGTGGCCCAGTGGTATCGGCCGCGTCTTACAAGTTGTAGGTCGTGGGTTCGAGCCCAGGCAGGCGCTTTACTTTGTGTAAATTATTTCATCACCACTGCTCTCAAAACGATGAAGGAAAACATCGTGAGGAAACCGGCATGTCCTAGAACCAAAAATTAGAAGACATGTGACATCCACCAACCCGCACTGGGCCCGCGTGGTGGATTATGGCCCATTCCCTCTCACAGAGAGGAGGCCTGTGTCCCAGCAGTGGGAACATTAATAGGCTGATGATGTAATGTGATGTGAAATATTTTATAGACATAAACCGATCACAAAATAATTTCAGAGCTGACAAACAAGTCAGCTCTGAAATTATTTTGTGATCGGTTAACAAAATATGTCACTGATAGAAAGCTACTCTATGGCTAAGTGCCATAAGATTCATTTCATGTGGAATAAAATTTTTGACAAAAAAATGCAACTGACTTCCAAATAAATACACTACAAAGTGAAAAATAACCTCAATTTCGGCAGTCGGTGTTCTTGTTTCTTCGTTTCTGACTTTGTACTATTTTTCGTTAATTTTCACTTGGTAGTTTTTTTATTTGGATGTCGGTTGCAATTTTTTATTAAAAAGATTTTATTTTTCACTTTTTAGTTGTTGTACTCTATAATACCCACAATTATGGCAAAATAGAATAGCCACAACCGCTGAAATTAGAGTGTACCAGGGTGAACAGTACACATCTGCGTTCCACTTTAGAGAGTACTGGCGTGATGTTATGATATAAAATGGTGTACAATAAACAAACATGCGATTGCAGCAATCCCGAGAGATTTGCCGTCATTTATTGAAGAGTTCTGTAACTGTTTTATATCGCCGAAGTTCTTTATGTTGATCATATTTAATGGGATCACATGAGAAGCAACAACTTTCAAATAAAAAAATAATCGACAAAATCGATTTATAATTGGCGGGTTAATCGCGTACAAACATACAGGTGAATTGAGAACCTCTTCCTTTTTGAAGTCGGGAAAATGGGCAGTTCTTTTAAGATGGTCCACGGGAACGATGCCACAAGGCCATTGAAAATGATTACGAACAACTGTAAAGTTGATACTGTTTCATTTACCGAATTGACCCTCCAGGGGATTTAAACGACTAAAATTTAACGGCGTATGTGACTGATTACCGACCATTAATCAAATATTGGTTAAAAATCCATAGAGTAGGTATCTTTTTAGAAAAGTAACACATGTTTAAAATAATTCGTTGGAAAACGTGTGAGAAAGCAAATAGAATCACTTAAACTACAGCGTGGAAGTTGGACAGGATTTATTGCTTTCTTAGAACAGTGAGCACTGTACTACTAGTCTTTGGAACATGTGTTTTAAAGCTGTGTGTAAAAAACAATAAGTTGTGGATGGTACTTTCGTGAGACTAGTAAATGTATAAGGATTCTTACCCAAAGGTTACCCAGTTTCTAAGCTTATTCACCGACTACGGTATTTGTCACTATACTGTATGTTTTACATGTTCTGGTAGCATAACATAGAAATAGTTATTTATGCTACTAGTGCGGAAGGTAGGTGATTTCCGATGTGTGGCATTTTTATTCACGAGCGAGCGAAGCGAGTGAACGGATAAATCGACACGAGTCGGCAACTATCTTACGTACGTGTATCATACAACATTTTACCATGCACTGTGCGAGGAAATAAAAAAATATATCTGAACCAAGCAAGAAATTAATAAAATGGCAGGCTTATTCAAGCGCGCTCAGCATACCACAGATTAACTAATAGTTCTTTGGGCATATCTCTATCTATATGTTCAAATAGCTGTCACGTCGTAACGCAAAAAGGCACGAGCAAAATATACGTTCTGCCAAATATATTTAATGAATATTTAACATTAATTTATTGATCAAAATCTAAATCTAGAGTAATTCAACGCTTCCTAAGCAGTCGGGTTTTTGATTTTTAAATAAACTTTTTTAATTTACAACTTTTATCATTATTATTTCGAATTATTTTTCAACATAAAAGTATATATTTTTGTAATCGACCCTTAAAACCCTTCATTTCGATACCCCACTCGATGGTATTGGAAAAAAAATGTTGTGACCCGGACAATATGGCACCCAAAATCCAGCATATTTGTTTTTTATTTTTATTTTCACCTATCTAAGAACACTTGGGCGGTCAAGACCTATCTAACGATGTCTTAATTATTTGAATCCGTCTAGCAGTTTGAAAGATATGAGGTAATAAAGAATATTACATACATACATACAAACATACTTACATACAAGATACGCTCAAAAAACATAACCCTTGCCTTGCAGCCGGATAAAAACGCCTTTAATGAAGTATTAGTTTTATTTTACCCATTATACTTATTATTACATCTGTTCTTAACTAATTTGTAAAACTTTTCTCAAATAAATAAAAACTCTATGCGTCGGGCTGACGTTGGCCTTAAAAACTAAAAAAAATCAGAAAAGTAAAAAGCACTAGTTAAAAAAGTGACACTTTCCGCATAGTTTAGCTGCTTAGAAAACGCTCTTTTCGAGGACATGCATTGTAAAAACTATTTAACCAAAAAATCAAACCGATTTCCAAAACAAAATACTACAAAGCTAAAAATAACTTTCTTTTCCGAAGTCTTTGGTACCTATTATTTTCCTATTTTCTACACCGACTTCGTAAAAGAAAGTAAATTTTCGCTTTGTAGTGTTATGTTTTGGAAGTCGGTATAATTTATTAGTTGAAATGTTTTTATTTATTGCTTTTTAGTTTTGGTAGGTACCTCCAATAACCATGAAAGTCATTTATACACAAAGAAAGATGAAAGATGAAGATGAGATCTTATGACAATTCCAATAAGCCCAAACACGACTAGATACATTGTTTTATATTCCAGTTCCTACCTGCCGGCTTCATCGTCAGATCAGTTCGATGGGACCATTTTCATCAGTACCATTTATTTATAAGTATTTCCTTCATCATAGTCGGTTAACCATTCGAGATATCTTATACACGTGATCTACTTAGCTTAAGGGAGTTCCAGTGGCCATTTGTGGTCTTCTTCATCAGTTCTACTTCACCGAAAGATTCTTTCTTAGTGAAAATACCAAAATCACTATATATATGCCTATAATATTTGAGAGGTTCGTTTGATTTCTTTAGGATTCCATCATCAGACTCTGACCTGATGACCATAGAACGACGTTATACTCTTTAAACAAAGTAAGAATTTTACAAATTGGTCCAGGCGTCTTTGAGTAATCGGGGAAAATACATAAAAAAAAAAGATTCCAATGAATTAAGAACCTCCTTATGTTTTGGAGGCGGTTAAAAATTTCTATGAAAATACCTTGTCCCATCACAGCCGTATTTTAGCATAGTCGCGTTGCGCCTGGCTTCAGGAACTTTTAATATTATTATCTATATATATAAAAGCGACAGTCATTCATTCACCTATCACGAAATATCGAAAACCGCTTGACGTATAAAGATGAAATTTGGCAGGGAGGTAGTTTATAGTTAGTAGACGTCCGCTAAGAACGGATTTTGCGACGGAGCCGGATTTAGGGGGTCTAAGGGCTCTCGCATGTTTGTATGAAAGTCCTTCATTTTTTGAGCTACAAACTTAAAATTTGGCTAGGAAGTAGTTTATAGTTAGTAAATGTCAGCTAAGAACAGATTTTGCGACAGGGCCGGATTAAGGAGGTTTAAGGGCTCTCGCAAGTTTGTATGAAAGTCCTTAATTTTATGAGCTACTAAATTGAAATTTGGCAGGGAAGTAGTTTATAGTTAGTAGACGTCCGCTAAGAACGGATATTGCCACAGGGCCGGATTACAGAGGTCTAATGGCTCTCGCAAGTTTGTATGAAACTCCTTCATTTTTTGTGATACAACCTTCAAATTTGGCAGGGATGTATTTAATAGTTGGTAGACGTCCGCTAAGAATGGATTTTGCGACAGGGCCGGTTAAGGAGGTCTAAGGGCTCTCGCAAGTTTGTACGAAACTCCTTCATTGTTTTTGCTACAAACTTAAAATTTGGCAGAGAGGTATTTCATATATCGAATGTGTAGTTAGCACACATTCGCTAAGAACGGATTTTAGTCTGGGCCGGATTTAAGAGGTCTAAGACCTCTCGCAAGTTTGTATGAAAGTTCGGATTATTTTTAATACTACTGTCCTGAAATTCAGCAAGTCTAGAGTTTATGAGTAGGAGACATAAGCTGAGAAAGAATTTTGTGATACTCTATATTTTTTTTCTAATTTGTGCCTTATAAAATTTTGGTTGATAGGCATTTTCTGTTGACTGAAATACAAAAATAGTTATATCTTCATAAACACGCAGACGAAGTCGCGGGCAGCAGCTAGTAATAGATAAAGATAATATCGCGATCTTTTTGCGAATGTATAGCGACTACAACGTGATCTTTTAACGAGGGTATAGCGTCGTATTTGCGATTACGTCGCAAGTTTTTGAGTGTGTATCGCGATCTTTTTGCAGCTGTGTCGCGGTTTTTTGCGAACACATCGCGATATTTCAGCGGTCTTATAGCGATTATTTCGAAATGTAACATTACCGCGATATTTTTGCATTCCATTTTCTTGTGTACCGTGATCATTCTGCGACTGTACCGTGGTACTTTTGCGATTATTTTGTGGCCTTTTTCGAGTATACCGCTGTCATGTTACGAGGGTATGCGATCTCTTTGCGATTATATACCCATCTAAATAGACTACGTCGCGAATGTTTGCGAATGTACCGCGATCATATCGTAAATATTCTAAAATAAAATCGATAATATTCTGTATGTTGGTATATGGGGACAACAGTTTTCGAATGGCAAAGAGAGCAATTTTCAGTGCTTTCATTGTTTACAATCTTTAGTAATGTTACCTATTTATTTTGGTGAATGTAGCTGTTTATACGGAACCCTCTGTGCGCGAGTCAGACTCCCACTTCGCCGGTTTTCTAAATAAACGTTAAATTTTCCACCGGAATTTAATGTACCAATATTTAGATCGGCGCTTCACTATCGTATGAACTCATTCATGTTTACTTTGAACTCTAAACTAAAACACAAAGGATTAAATTCGACTACTCCCACCGCAACACCCGCATAGCTACTGAAAAGTAGTAGGAACCGCTGGAATAGGCTTGAGTTTGCTTTGGTTTTATTTTATTTATGTACTGCTATCTACAATATTCTTTAAACTTTTCGTTTGATATTTCCAGTTGCAAAATAGGTACATGTTGTTGACTGTATAGGTTCTCGATGTAAATGGAACACTTTCTTCCCTGGTTTATTCTGATTTATTCTTGATGTTTTGTCTTGTAGAGCTGGAGACCCACTGTGTCGTCTATACAGTTTTTTTTATTGTTTGGTCGTTGCTCGCAGGTGATTGGCTACTGCTTCACCGGGAGATCCTGTGCAGACTAAACTATAGCCCCAGAGCCGCACAGTTCTATATATAGGAGCCGTTGGTGTCAGCTCGCACACTATAGAATGTGCCCGTGAATTCGGGTTTACTCACTACACTATTTATAATTTACAAAACAGTACATAATACATTTTGGAGGTAATGCTTGCTATAAAAATAGAAACATTACTTGGGTATAGTTTACACTGCAAGCTACAAAGATCAACCGTTCCGAAAAACATAAAACATTAAAAATTATAGACAATAGATCTATATAACGGTCACTCATAATAAACGTCCCACCCATTAAAATCTTAAATACGTGGTTACTTTATAAAACCATTAACAAACTTATCATGGGAACGGTGCCTACTCTAAAAAATCTTTCTTTCTTCTCGGCGTCCGTTACAGTACAGTTATACGATGAAGGCTATTTATTTCGATAGTGGCAAATCACTTTATTGTAAAGTAAGTACTGATTGATATCAATTAGGATGAGGGCATCACTCTACACCTACCATGTTATTTTTTACCCGACCTCCTCAGAAGAAGGGTAATCTTTTCGATATTAAACCTGCGATTGAACTAATATGATTGCCACCAACTGCATCTGACTTAGCGACCTTCCTAATGCAATGATGGTCCGTCATGATTCGACTTATATCGCACTGATCAGCGATTTTTACTTAGCAATTTGTGCATAATGTTTTTTTTTTTTTATAAAACGTTGCCCCACATTAGGAATTTCTTCTTGTATCGTTTACGAACATTTAAAATGAAATACACAAGACAACCATATCCGAAACGGCCTTTTGCCCTTGAAATTTTCATAGAAAATACGTAAGTGACATCACCTGTCGACGTAATTTGAATGGCGCCGTGACATCAGGCAGGTTCATTAGCGATACTTAACTTATTGGGAATAAAAAATATATTTTGTTATTTTCAGTAGGGTTTCTTGATTGTTTAAGTTTTTTATGACTGACACCTTACACAGACGAAACGAATACTGTTAGTCTGTTGTTGAACGAATATTATTTTCCATTTTTAAAATATGTGCATTTATATCAGTTAAGTATAAATTAAGGACAAGTAAATTTAAAAATCTCTTATTTTATTATTTAGTTTCAAATTAGTTTGTACCGAAATAAGTTTAATTATTGAAGCGAAAAGCTTCAATAATTAAACTTGTGTAAAGTGAGATATTCAGTGACTACCAAAAATTACTGTTTCAATAAAAGTCGTGAATAATTATAACAGTTAGTGAGGAAAGTTTTGCCTACGAAAACTTTAGTCTCTAATTACGAATGGAATTGGTGGCGTCTTTCAGCTGACATTCAAGGTTATCTTAGAAGTAAGTTTCTAAGTTTTTTTTTTCAAAAATGATTAATTCCATAATTTTAATAGCATAATCGTTTTATCTATTTCTTTTACCATCCCATTCTGTCAGTATTTTGCTCTATTTGTAACCTAGAGGTGGTAAACGAAATAGAGATCGACTACGCATTAGATGGGAGGACGAACTTTTCCTCGTGAACCCAAATCACACAATTTTCACTGTTCCACGGGATTCCTTTCTTATTTATCAGATTTTGTTAAAAATAAAAAAGCTTTTTTACAAAAAAAAAACTACCGACTTCCAAATTAAATAAATAACTTTATATTTGGAAGTCGGTGTCTTTGGTAGGTACCATTTTTAAGCGTTATAGACACCGACTTAAAAAAATATAGTTATTTTTCACTTTGTAGTTTATTTATTTGGATGGCCGTCGTAGTAATTTTTGTAAAAAAGCTTTTTATTTTACACTTTTTAGTTGTACCTACCTAACAGGAAAGTTATTTAGTTAGGTACCTACAACGCCAGAATAGATTACCCGAGTATCATGAAAATTAACATAACCGGTGAAATGAGAGTGTACCAAGGTGAACTGTACACATCTGCGTACCCCTTTAGAGCGTCCTGGCGTGATGTTATGTTATGAAACGGTATAAAAAATAAACAAACATGCGATTGCAGCAATCCCGAGAGATTTGCCGTTATTTATTGAAGAGTTCTGTTGTATATCTCCGAAGTTCTTCATCAGACCTTCACCAAATTAAAATCGGACCACTTTCGGAATATACTCTTTTAAAAAAAATAGAATATAGGTCCACAAATGACGGAGATATCGGTAAAAAAAACAAAGAAAATAAAAACCTAGAATCGAACATAGAATCTCCTTCTTTTTGGTAAGTCGGTTTAAAAGCAAAACACTTAGAAATGGTTTATTATACTTAAAAACAATGTACTAATAGGCTTATTATATTAAATTTCTTTTTATTTACTTTAACATCTTGTTAATAATTAAAAAAAGTAACGTAAACTAAAAAACATGAAAACATAAATAAACGTCAGTTTTGAATATACCCTTTTCCATATAATTAACTTTTTTAAACTAAATAAGAAGTTGGATACATACATTTAAAAATAAAAATAAACGTGCAGTAATTATTATCCTATCTTTATACACCATTTCGAGTTCAAACCTGAACTGCTTGCATCCTCACCTAAATCCTGTGCTTCTACGTGGCTTGAGTCAGGTGAGCACTCTGAAAATGAAGGAACCGAAGGTATGCTTCCATCTTCAGAATTCGTTTGGCACTATTTCGTGTTGTAGTCCACCTTGTTGTTCTCACTCTTCTTCGTTGGATTCCTTATCTTCACATCTTAGCCAGTCTTGTACTACAGTGTTGTCGCAGTGGATTGATTAACCAACTATTTGAAGCCATTTTATCCTCTAAAATAAATAAAACAAACACTGAAAGTACGATAAAATCACAAAATAGCAAAACAATAATTTGTCACATAAATACCCCCTATGAGTCCTTAGGACTCCTTGGACCTAACAAGGCCCTACGACTTCCTGGACATATTTACTCAGCGATACGTAAGGCGCTGGTCTTCACTGTCCCTGTGGGCGCAGCGGAAAAAAAGGCAGATAGGTAGGTACTTACAGGTGCAGGAATGGAGCTTTGGTTAAGAGTGTCCTTCGATAGTTTTAGCAGTGGAGTTTTCACTATAGTTGAATGCTGGTAAGCCACCCACAGAGTCTGTTTTTCACACACAACACTTTTACTTGAGTTTTCTTTGAGAGCGGGAGCAACGGGCGCGCATACGCGTTTCCGGAGTTGCGACTTTTTTACAACTGATGAGCGGAATGACCGGATGACCGGAATTAGGAAGTAGGAATGGCAGTGCGCGGGAGTTAAAGGATTGGTCCTCGCGTATTAGATTGAATGATGTGAAAAGAATGAAGTGTTGCTATTGTAATAATTTTGAATGCGTGAGTAAGTGTTTATAATTTTTAATTTCTATTTTTTAATGTGGCGCAGACAGTCCCCTTACCCCCGTGTCTGTCATGTTACTTCAGGAAGGTACTAGGACGCACGAAAACAAAACTGTGATACTTACGTTTTTAGAGCAATATGATACTTTGCGCGGAGTCTCTTGGAACTAACAAGTAAATTATGGGTTAAACTCACAGCAGGTCCTAACAGGCGAAGAGTTGTAAAAGAGCGAAAGCAATGGAAATCGTTAAAGGAGGCCTTTGTCGACTCGCAAAGTGGGCTTCGTGATACCTGTACCTTAGGAAAAATAAGAACAACAAAAAAAAATTGCACAAGAGAAGAGTTTCAGGATAAAAGGCTATTGATATAACTGAAATCGTTTTATCTACCATAACTATGGAAAGCTTAGCCTCTTGTTTCTAAAGTTATTTATAAGACAATCATAGACGAATGTGACATCGCATTATCATACATATATACATTTTAATTCTTTGTAATTTCTAAATATAAGGGTTTTCGCGTCAAAGTCGCATTGTCGCGTCGAATCTGTCTAAGGTCTTAATATAAACACAGACATGGTAGGTATAAACAACTTTATAGACATAACATACTCATGTACAAAGACTACTTAATTAATTACGAAATGCCTACCTCCTTGGAACCGCAACCCTCAAGAGCCTACGTAAACCAAACCCTGCGTAATCTTATAAATACTGATACAATAATGCTTACAAGCTTCATAATACTGCTTAGAAATGCCCTGCTATAATTTTACTCTAAAGGTGCGAGTTCATGCCGTGAAAATTCATGCTTTTCGAGCGAGACGTACGACATAACCCGTCCAGATGCGAGACCATCTAGCGGTCTACTGTCGCGCGTACCTGTCTCTTGTCTCGCTCGCGTACTCGCGCCTATACAAAGCCTTTTTTTGTTTTTGTTTAGGGAAATCATCCAATGACTTCTCCCGCTCTGGGTGAAGCGGAAGGGCGTGTCAGACTTTTACTGACTAAAACACACCCGTGTTCCTTGTGCCAGGGCCGCGGTAACTCTCTTTCAAATTTATACGCGACCCAGACAGGCATCGGCCCTAGCGGACCCCGTCAGATTTTGCTGACATCTCTTTGAGGCATGCGTGGAACACTACGCGCCGTCGACTCGGGCCTGGTCCTTACCGGACGGCGAGCTACCCATGACTCGCCGTCCGCAAGCCCGTGCCTACGGTGGTTGGGAATCGGCTTGCAACTCACGATGCCCAAGGCGTCTCCTGTGCATCTCCCTCACGCGTTCCGCCTCCTCCTTCGCAAGCATTACTGCTTCGCAGAAGAAGGTGACTGCTTCCCATGCCCTCTCGCTCCGTACCGTGGCCTATACAAAGCCTAAGGGCAAGTAGTGTCGTGCACTCGCGCGTCTCCTGCCTTGCGTCACTGACACGGTGCGAACTTGCACCTTAATCAGGTACACCTTCCAAGCTTTAATTAGATGCCATAAAATGAAAGTAGCTACCCAAAATAAATAACAGCTGTTTACAATTTGGTACTATAATCAAGTAAACCGGTGATTGTTTTAACTGTAATGCCTGAGACAGTTTTCGTATAATAAGAAGTATTCGGCATGAAGAGTGTTTGACGATGGTCCAAACTCTTGACACTAAGGCTTTCATTATAAGTTCTTTTGACGTAATTTTATCTTATATTTAGAAGGATTTTGCCCGTTGCCGCTATGACAATGGGAGAGATCCTCGACGGATGTCAGATAATAACAAGCTACACTGTCAATTTGATTTAATTGTGTGGATGAAATGTCTTATTATTTAGGGATAAAACTACAGGTAAATAAATCTACTACCTTAAACTGAGCAAGTTCCAAGGCAAAAATATACCTACGTTAATTCTAATTATAACCTGTGACTTTTTTTGAAGTCGTTTTAAAAAAATGACAATAACCCTTCAAGTTTTCAAGTTTCACCTACTTGTAAATACAAAAGAACCACACAGCGTCGGAAGCGGGAACTTGTGAAGTATTGTGTGAATGATAAATGTTTTTATTTAATTTTATTTTTGTCTCTACTTTATTTGCTAGAGAAAAAAAAATATTCCCGGTAAGTAAGCGGGACGAGCTGGACGAAATTAACATGACCAAGCGCCCTAGACCAAAAATACCCAAACAGCTCGATATCATGATCCCCATAAGATTCAGCTGTTTTTAGGCCTATATCTAGCAGTGGGATGATAGAGGTTGACAGTAATCTGTTTTTGTAGCAATCATCACCACCATCATTTGCATCCTGACTTTACACACTGCTGGGCGTAGGCCTCTCGTTTTTTGTGTCAATCCTCACGTTTTCGCGGTTAATGGACAACTTCTTTGAAAATAAAAATCTAATTTAAAAAGTAGAGTCGTCTCTCGCACCCTGTTTCGTGATGACTCCCGCTATCACCCTGTTTCGTTCGACCCACGATTTTTTGCCCACTCTGTTTAGTCTACAGTTTCTTCCACCCTCAGTTCAAATATTTTCATGTATATTTCTCGCTGACACTCGTTGCGATGGCACTGTGCAGGAAAGGAAAGGAGAGAGGGATCGAACACCAGCTTTTCATTTCCTTCCACCTGCAAAAACACTATAATTGTAGCCGTATTAACGCAAACAGCTAGTTTAAACTTATAGAATATCCCAGAGGTATTCTCAAAGTTTTCTGTACTACTATACTCCATTTCCCTCCATTTCCTTTTCCATTTTATTAGACATTTAAATAATCCCATTTAACAGCCCGTTCAACCGATTTTGACTTTTATTGCGTTGGTGATATGACAAAAATGAAGCAGTATGCAGATGTAGTAAAAAGTTGGTTTTGGGAACAGGTTGGCTTGTTTTATGCCATCCTTATGTTTACGGGATAGAACTCAAAATCGGTTAAATGGACTGTAAAAAAGGGTTGTAGAAATTACAAATGGAGTATAGGTATACTTTGAAAAGTTTAGTTTTCGTAGTACCTAGTAGTTGCGTTATCTACAAGCCAAATTTCTCCGTAACGAACACACAGCGCTACTGATAGGTAAGTGGCATTAATTGGGTTGTTAATAATGAGCTGATATTCGGTAATTACATTTACATAATTGCTTTTCAGGCTCCATTTGCGAGGTAAGGATCGTTGGCGTTCATATGCCTAATTGCGTGCATTCTTTCGAGAGGATGTGTCGGTGGACTGTTCATTTTATGAGTGCAATTACGACGTAATTAATGGGTGTTAATAATGTTGTTTGTAATAGTATTTTTTTTTATTAATATAACTTAAAAGCCCCTTTGTCCCACCTATTTCACGGAAGGCTCCGCAGCTCCTCTCGCACGCTTCCTCTGTGCTGTAGGTGTTGGGGTGTCCACAGCCTCCGAAGCTACTGACGAGGCACTGACCTCTCTCCGAGTCATAAAAAAACATTGTCACGTTCTTTCGAGAGGATGTGTCGGTGGCCTGTTCATTTTATGAGTGCAGTTACGATGTAAGTAATTGGCGTTAATAATGTTGTTAATAATGTTGTTTGTAGTGTTTTTTTTTTTTAATAGAATAGAAAATCCTTTACTGTACACCAAAATGAATTAGTTACTCTGTAAAATTCTAGGTATTGGGCGAAACATTGATACCCAGATGATAAAATATAGTAAAACAAACTCCCGATTTCTGAATTTAGCATTTGTAGTTGAGTATTCAAACTATACTTAACTATAACAAAGCCTGGAAACTTGTCAAAATTTGGCAATAAAGGAGGGTATGAGACAATCTCAATTCAGAAATCAGCCCAAAGTCTTTGAGGTCTTATTATAATATTTAAAATTTATTTGTGCAACAAGAGAGCAAAGTTGGTTTTTGCTTCGAGTGATGATTTTGAATCCCAAGTAATCGAAGGATTCTATAATTGAATCCCAAGTAATCGAAGGATTCTATGTTAGAATCCTGAGCGCAGCGAGGGATTTAAAGACACGAGATGCAAATACATTACCATACAGAACATGAGAGCATATTACCTAAAGGTACAATGTGCACGTCATCTTTTGTTTTTATTGTGGCTTTTAACATTAAATAAATACTCCACATTGAAGATGGTAGCCTCGTTTGTGATAATTCTATAAAGTACGATAACAGTACAGTCTCCGAAAACGTGTTTGCACCCTTTTTAAGTCTCCGTTGTTTTTTTTTCCTTGTCCCTCTCGGGCAGGCTAAGGTCTTGGACCATACCGCCTCCTCTTCAGTGTAATTTTAACATTCTTTAGTATGCATTAGAATGCGGATGTAACAGATTCTTGCTTAACAATATCATAAGCTTTTAGATATTTTTCGCGAATTTTCAGGCAGAAAACATAATTCTGCATTTTTTACATACTGTTTCAATTCTTCCGGCGTTAAAGAGCAGACTTCATCACTGGATTCACTCATATTTATTTACTATTATTTTATTAATATCCATCGTGTATCGAACGTTGTAGCTAGCGTAACATAAGAAGAAAACAATAAAAATTTAAATCCCGCTATTATTTAAAGTTACGTTCGGAAATTGCACCCCGCAGGTGCAATTTCCGAACTAAATTATTATGTCACACTAAAGATTGTTAGAACTTTAAATAATTATGTAGATACTACTACTTCGTATTTTTTTCTTCAACATCTCTTTATTAGATTATAAAAAAAAGTAATTCGATTATTAAGAAACAGGTATCATATTTACACCTTAACAGATGATTTTAAATTTTACAGTTATGATGTGTATCCGAACGTTTTATTGTTGGTTTCTTTTTTGGGCCTATCATTTATATGGCATTTGAAAATCGAACTTTGAATTGACTTGTTTCTATCTCTCGCTTTTTTCTTATCTAAGTGAAAGTGACAGAACAAAGTGAAGTTCAAATCTTTCGAATGTTGTGAGTAGACCCAGCACTGTTCTCTGCGTTTTAAAAAAAAATTAAGAAATTACTTTATCTCGCGCTCGCAGCAAAATCGAATTTTGCTCACTGTCTTTAAACAGCAACACCTGCTTGTTTGAGGTGCTGAGGTGAAAAATAATTTCTACATAAAGTTGAATATCAAAAACAAAATTAAACTATTCAGAACTGGCATTATTCACGGCAACTAATATTGTTTAAAAAAGGCGAAGGAGTGTAAATACGCAAAATTTTTTTCTCTACCATTCTGTGAATCGTGGATAGGAAAATATGAGAGAAACTAGCTTCTGCCAGCGGCCTCGCCCGCGTGAAATGTGTTTTATCATCCCAAGGGAACATCATACTGCGATTAAAAGTAGCCTATGTGCTATTCCAGACTAAAATCTATCCCTGTGCCAAATTGCATCCAGATCCGATCAACTGTTCCGTGATTGAGTAACATAGATACATCCATCCAAACTTTCGCATTTATAATATTAAATAAGATAAGTGCGGTAACTTGCAGTTTGCAAGACCTAACTGCTTTACGTTTCTTCGCTAGTGATAAAAATGTCCAATTTCTGGTTAAGAACGGGCCATCTTGTAATAACTGCTACTGCTAACTGCGGCTGGTGGTGGTCGTTACGAATGAAGGTAGTGTTAATACCTACTTCCGTGAGAAAGAGATAATTAAAGGAAGTACCTACCTAACTGCGATCCCCATTCCAATTAAGCCGCGAAGCAGCCGTTGGTAAAGGTTATAGTTAAATAATACAATAAGTGACTTATGTAAGATCATTCACCTCGGACTATCCAGAAAAAAGAACTTAAGAGTTCCAATAGTCTCCATTTACCGGCTAAAAACTAAACCTATAGCTAACAGCAGTCTTGCCAATTGGTATTGTATTACCCAATTACTGGTTTATGGAGGTCAGATAGACAGTCACTCCATGTAAAAGGTACATCTAGTTAGACGGCAAATTGACTCCAACATACATAGTTGCGAAAAGGTTAGGCCGATATAACAAATGGATAAGTAGGTGATAGATGCCCATGATTGTATAGAAAGACTTAAGTGTAAAACAAATCGACCCCTTTGAAACAAGAGAATATAAAGCCATTTAGCATATACCTAGTGCATGAAAAATAACTTCCATTACAAAGTCCATTGGCTAAAAATACGGAAAAAGTTTAGTTTGCCAGTCTCGGCACCTTTTAAATAACGTAAAACATTGGTTGTTAAAATCGAGTGTCAAGAAACTCGTTTATCGCAAGAAAAATGAAGATGCCTTCGCGTATTCTTATTTCAATTGAAGTGGAGTGAGTGAAGGAATTCACAAGCAGCGTTTCAAGCTGCACAATTCAGCAATTGAATTTATAGCAGGAATTTATTTCAGTCGCAGTGCTTTTGTCGAGTTAGCTATTCGAGCTGTTGCGAATGGCGCGGGTAAAAATATTATCGAGTATAAAAATAGTAGAACGAAAACCTCGAAGACATGTGCCATCCACCAACCCTCACAGGGCCCGCGTGACGGATTATGGCCCATTCCCTCTCACAGAGAGGAGGCCTGTGTCCCAGCAGTGGGAAAAATAATAGGCTGATGATGATGATGTGAGCCAGAAAATCTGAACCCGATGTTCTCAAAGGATATCGTGTTATCCAGTTACTGAGTTGTGGAGCTCACATAGACAATCGCTTCGTGTAAAATATTTGTTTTCAGCTGTATCCAGTTTAATAGGAAGCCGATCCTAAGATAGTTGGGCAAATTGCGCAGAATAATTGATTAACATATCGTAAAACATCACCGTTAATGAAAAACAACAAACGTAACGCTTGTTATCTTAAGCTAGCTTAAATAATTTAATCTGTGTCGAAACAATACAAAATGATTTTAAAAAATCCGTTGGAAATCTTTCAGGTGGTGAAAGTATTCATGAATATGACCAACCTTTGCACTGAAAACTAAAAAATAAGTTAACTGTTCACTACATTTTGTCGAGTTATGCGAACATAAAAATGTACTGATGATATGAAATGTTCAATTTATCTTTCTTCAAGTTTTCCCAATTGCAAATTTAATACCATAGTTTACCGAAAAACTCTTTTTCTTTGTTTCTTTCTTATTTTATTACTTAACTCCCTGAAAGAAAACTACCCTGATAGATAGTGACATTAATACCAAACTTAATCGTTAAATAAAATGCTGAAACAATGCTTAAAACGATAAACTTATCGTTCCCTAACAGCAAGCAGACTTAAATACATCAGGTGTCGGCATTGGCCCAATATCAAACATACTAGTATGTTCAAACATTTGAAATACTAGGCGACGGAAGCTACACGATTAATTTACGTTAAACCCATGTTGATTTTAATATTGATTTGATGTAATCATAAACTAATAGAGTTTATGCAAATACCTGCATATGGGTTATGGATATGATGGCATTATGTTGCTTGCGCCGATAGCTGTTTACACAAGGTGTATCGAGGTGGACAGTAATTGATCAATGGCCGTTGCAGGAATATTAGCTATCGTAACATGCATAGATAAAGTCATGGCTATTTTCTATGGGAGTAAGCGGAATCCAAAGAACTCTTGCAATTTTTCCTTTTGCTTCAACCACGATCATTATGCACGTCGTGTGCTGGTTGCGATTTTATTTTACACCCCAGAACTTTATGAAAAACATCACCGATGCGATCGTTGCATATCCGTCTAGGCAGTCCCTTCGGAGGGCCTTCTACTAATACCTGTATATAAACAAAAGGAGAAGGTACCTATAACGTGCCTGCACTTTTTGAAAGCCATCTAGAACGTCGTTTCGGGCTACTCATGTGATTCCGGCCGGCGTTTCTATTGGTTCTAGTGTCCAGGCAATATAATTGGAAATTTTGAATAGGTTAAAGTAGAATGAAAAATAATCATTCATAAAAGAGTACTCCTAGATAAATAAATTGTATTATTAAAATCGAATTTGTTGAGTCCATCCTCTACTCGTGCCCGAGTTCTGTAGACCTTTTTTTTTTGTAACTGTTTTTAAAAATCAAAGCGGGATGTTGTCTTAGTTCTAATTCTTTAAAATATATTTCAGATTATCAACATTCCGAAGGAAAAGGCGTGTGCAAGGGTCGTAGAAAGGCGTTCTGTAGTTTGTCATATATCTTCCCCCATGGAAAAATGTCTTGAGTTTATGTATAATCATCATCATAATCAGCATATTAATATTCCCACTGCTGGGATACAGGCCTGCTCTCTGTGAGAGGGGCCTGCTCTATGTATAATTTATGATAATAATGTATTTTCCTATTATTTCACCAATCACACGATTGGTCTGATATTTGTTGCCAGTTCGCTCCAATACCATTAACATATTACACGATCTGTCAAAATTAAATAATTTTTATTTAATTATATATGTATACTTTATTGTACACCAGGCAAAAACAAAGAAAAGGAAACTATAAATTTAAAAATTATATATGCAACGGGCAGGCTTGTCACATACCGCGATCTTTTCCAGGCAAACTGGAACGGACAGTGATTGCCCGGACATGAAATAGGGTTGACATTGGTGTAACAAATAAAATTATAATTTTTACTTTAATGATACAATAACATTATAATAGATACAAAAATACATACATTTAAGGCGATGATAGCTCAGTGGTAGTGACGTCGGATACCGAGACGAAGGTCGCGGGTTCGAATCCTACAATGAGCTTGAGCTTTCGGTGAAGGAAAACATCGTGAGAAAACCATAGCACGGTGGTAGGGTACTTTGTAGTACCCGCCTGGCTGGCAACCACCCTCAAGTTGAAAATCTGTCGCCAAGCACCTTCCGGTGTGTTCCGACAGCAGCACTTGAGAGCCAGTTCCCTTCTAGGCTTTGTGTGCTTACCACCATCGGCCACATCATCACTGACCACGGTGAGATTGTGGTCAAACACAGGCCTATACATAGTAAAAAAAAAAAAAAAAAAACATATGCTATATAATAGATACATACATACTCAATATATGTAAAGGTAATGAAAGAAAATGTTTACTAACAACAATCACCGCAAATTATGTAAAAAAACCGGCCAAGTGCGAGTCGGACTCGCGCACGAAGGTTTCCGTACCATTATCGCAAAAAACGGTATAAAAATCACGTTTGTTGTATGGGAGCCCCACTTAAATATTTATTTTATTCTGTTTTTAGTATTTGTTGTTATAGCGGCAACAGAAATACATCATCTGTGAAAATTTCAACTGTCTAACTATCACGGTTCATGAGATACAGCCTGGTGACAGACAGACAGACAGACAGACAGACAGACGGACAGCGAAGTCTCAGTAATAGGGTCCCGTTTTTACCCTTTGGGTACGGAACCCTAAAAAAGAGCAATCACAACGACTGAATGTCTTTTAAATGCAGGTAACGACTGAGTACGTTTTATTGTTTCTACTTTAATAATGCCTATCAATAATGATTGTTATAATAATAAAATGGAAACGGTATTCTATAATAATATAAAACAGGACAGGGGCAGGAAATTCACGTCGGGCGTTCTATATTGCAGAAGCACTGGGATAAAAACGTTTAGTTGATCTTGCACAGAATATGTTCCCTTTATCCCAGTGCTAGTTTTTCCTGCGACATCATCCGTATAAAAAAACTTCAGTTGGAAGTCCTTAAACCGCCTCAGAAACCAAGTAGGGAGGTGTAACTCCAACCTCGCAAATTGAGGCTACCTTGACAGAACAAAGGCAGAGTGTGAATGCGGAGCCCCAAAACATGCAGCCAAAGTGACTTTCGCGGTGGCACCGACGACGCCATGGAAGTTGCTATGTTTTGAGCCGGAAATATGTTTATTATCGTCATGGAAAAAATGCTAGTGACACGAGAAGAAGTTCCGATAAAATAAGTGTTTGTATTTTGCCAACAATAGATATTATATTATTCAAATTTAGTTCATACTAGCTTACCCCCGCGGCTTCACTCCCGTCAAAATACAAAAAAAAATACTCGGGAAGAATATAGCTTTCCATAGGTGAAAGAATTTTTTAAATCGGTCCAGTAGTTTCGGAGCCTATTCGGTACAAACAAACAAACAAAAAAATCTTTCCTCTTTATAATATTATAGTATAGAAGTATAGATTATAGGATCCCAATCATTATCATACCTTCGTGCCAAAAGAGTTATTGATTTTATCTATTTTCCAGACTAGTACCTACCTAAAGCAGCTAACGGCATACCATCTTACATCGATATATCTGAAGCCTATAATACCTACATAATGAAATTTTACTCAGAATACACCAAAGGAACATTGTAACAGTACAAAATGAGCTTTATAACTGATTTTGGTGTTACCGACGCTCCACGAGTAAGTCTTAAGTAAAATGAGGTGAATTCCAAAGGATTTTGGTTATTTGGAAAATGAGACCTTGCGATAGTCAATTTAGTAAGTAACAAGTGTGTAGATTCCTTTACCAATAAATAATCTATGAATTATAAATTTTCTCTTTGATAACATTACCGTTTGAATGGGAATGTGAAGGTTATTTGGCTAACTCCGAGCTTAGCCCTCTCCATTGCCCTTTGTGTGACTTTAAGCCTTCTGATGAGGCCCATTGTGAGTAACTACGTTTCGGTCCCGTATGTAATCACTGGCAACGTAATCATACTGGTCATATACTTTCGTCTTAAGGGCGCGGCGAAGCATGAATTGTCCATACAAACGTAATACCTAAATCATTTGTAAGTTGAGCATATTTCCACCAAATTATGCTAATATTCGGATTCAGACAGTATTTATCTAGGTTCCTACGTCTTTTTTTTTTTCAAAATACTTACCTAAAATTAAGTTTAAGCGAATTCCATTTCGTACATTTTTACAGCGTAAATGACATCTTTTCTTATTGATTTTTCTATCTTAAAAAAAACAATATCTATAAAATTGTCAACGCTATAACATAGCTCATATTATCGAGAAACAAATTATCGAAAAATAATTAAAAAAACATTAAGTTTTCATTCATCATTTTTGGTATTACGGAACACACAAAAATAATCATACGTTTTCAATAGCTAGTATTGCTGTCGCGTCGAGCACGTCATGTCAATGTGTGTGTAGTCGTGCTTCATACGGTTGAGTAGGTATCGCTCGTACGGCTTTTGTTCGGGGCACTTCGGGGTTGTTTACTGTTTGTTGTATTGTATATTTTTTACCCGACTGCCGAAGGAGGGTAATGTGTTTATCAGTCTATTTATGTATGTATGTTTGTTCCTATGTGGCGTTCTAGAAACCAAACGCGTGGGCTGATTTTGATGGTTCTTACGTCAATCGATTTGCCTTAACCCCGCGAGTGTCACTGGCTACATAAAAATTGGAAAATAGCGGTTCTTGGGCGCCATATTGTGGGGGCCCAAATTTGTTTTTTCGTATCGTGTGGGGTATCAAAATAAAGGATTTTAAGAGGTGATTTCAAAAATATATAACACTTATATGTTTAAATGTTCCTGATTGGAAAAAAAAAATAACCAAAAAGTTATAAATAAAAAAAGTTAATTAAAAAAATCAAAAACACCGACTGCTTGAAAAGCGAACTAAGAAGACGTAAACAAGGAGAAAATCATGCTGTGCAGTCGGAGGATACGTCTGGTTTTGGTCAGCCAGCTCGCGAAGATGTATCCTCCGACAGCATAGCATGACTTTCTCCTTGTTTACGTCTTTTTAGTTCGCTTTTCAAACAGTCGGGGTTTTTTTTTTTTTTTTTTTTTTTGTTTTTTGTTGTCAGTGTTAGACGATTACTTTACTGTGCTGCTCGTGCGTATTTATTTATTTTCTAAGTACTTATTGTAATATTTCTGACACTATTGACCTAAGCTATGAACTTGGATTTAGATTTGCCTTGTGATTTGAACTTTGATATTGAGTAATCTACTTTCTTACGAACTTTGCGTTGTTTACGGACTTCATTATTTACGATTTGGTTTGGTTGCCGACATGGACTCCGAGCGTTGGGATGTTTCTCACAGTAAGTACCTATATCCCAATGATATAATACAATAAGTTACTATTTTTACCAGATACAAGGACAATTGCAAATAACAAACCGCAAATACTGTATTTTTATAATATGGACGCCTAAAGGACTGGCATATGAAAAAATTTAAAAAGACAACGAATTTTGGAATTCAATAGTCTTAAAATTAGAAGAGTTTTATTTTAAATGTATATTGCCTGAATTAATAGATCCCCGATACGAATAGATTTACCTAGAAATCTGCCTATCAAAGACAGAATATAAACTTTTTTTTTTCTTTACCTACGTAATGTACAATTATTACAATGTACAATTGTACATATAAACTAAAAAGCGTGCGTAAAATTGTTTTCTGATTATCATTATTGTATTTCGTTCAGTCGATAATATTTATGGTCATCCTACACGACTTTATCACGTTTTGATTTATATTTTTTAAATAGATGAATGATGATCTTTAAAGTAAAACATAACTAAATAAATGTTTATACGAAATTCTTGTTTTTATTTTTAATATTCTTAGATCAGAGCGCTGTTATTTGTCTGTACCTACTTATGCGTAAATAGGCATAAATTATTGGAATATTTGTCTTGTACTAATACTTTGCCTAAGTAACATTTGTATTATTTTACTTGCATTCATTATTTATTATAACAATACATATTTGAGGTTTCGTAAAAGGCATAGTTACCTACATAAATAAGACAAAAGAACGCCGGCGCAGTTCGCGTTGGCCGGCTTGCCGGCTTTCGAGTCGTTATGAATGGAAGCCTATCTACTCGCACACACACGGCTGCGCACGGCGCACCGCGTGTGTGTGCAAAGCGAGATAGCAATACTCTGAACGAATTCTTCACTCGTCTCGAATTGCATTTGCGAGCTCCGTTCGCCGCGCTCTTAAGACACTGCAGTAGGTTGGACGAGAACATACTGCGCAACACACTTTCTTTGAAATAGTCTCGAGCCACATCCAGTTGCGCTTGTCCGTGTTGTATTTGTAACTGACGGTGACATGTTCATGTCATGTTTGAACCAGTGTCGCACCAAAATATTGTTGTATTTTTTGTATACCCTCAAAATTTAATTTAATTAATTACCTACCTCTGTATTTACGCCCAACAATATTTAATCTACCTACTGTTATTTTTAATATTGACATGTAAGTGAATTATTGCATTCTTTTGTGAATAAAGATTTCTCAAACCTCAATATAAATGATTAATTGACTTAAAATATAACATGGACATATTGAATATTAATTGTATTAAATATAAACTATAATTAAACTAACTGTAATACAAAAATTTAAGCAAATAAATTATTAATCAATAATTATTCATAATTTAACATGAACATAGAAAGGCACAAACATATTGGTAGATTTAACCAAATAAATGCAGATAGATAGGAAACGAATGACTGAAATTTTAATTATAAAGGAAAATATTAAGCGCTATTCCTCTCTCCTAGACACTTAACTGTATCTAGAATGTTGCTGTGCCCGACAGGGTCCATAATTGTTTCTGTAACTAATATTTTACCACCTGTATGTACATTATGGATGCAATAAATTTAATTTGAATTTGAACTTCCCGAACGCTGGCCAGCCGAGTCAGATTTGACGATTGAAGAAACTGCGTAAGTTTGAAAATTTGTCTTATCTATGTGAATTAAGCTAAACAAACTTAGCTTTACCCTTGGTGCAGAGCAATGGCATTAAAGGAATACAATTATTTATATCTGCGTTCAAGCCAGTTGTTGCAGAACCTACTTATACATAGAAATAATAAAATAGTAAAAGCCTTTATGCTATTCTTATCGTACATGCTATATGAATGATAAAATATGAAGTATATCGTGAATATTATATGATCGTT
Source organism: Anorthoa munda (assembly GCA_945859665.1). Classification (NCBI taxonomy): domain Eukaryota; kingdom Metazoa; phylum Arthropoda; class Insecta; order Lepidoptera; family Noctuidae; genus Anorthoa; species Anorthoa munda. Next base: position 6,164,327 of record OX243913.1, on the reverse strand, counting down.
ATTCTCAATACAGCTTGTCTTTCTACAAAAGCCTACTCTATATATCTACATATAATTATTATTCTGTAGGACTCCATATTGGACCTGCTGTTTTCCTGATTTTATCCTCCTATCTCTTAATCGGTCTATCTCTGTGTGTTTTGCTGTCTAGACGTAGAAATAAATGTTTTCAATTATAACTTTCATCATACTACTGAATTTTTCGCGTCTGTTTTATTTGGGACTCTATCACAAATAGAAGCTCTATTTGTGATAGAGATCATGCGAATTTGAAATTAGTCAGCCATCCCAGAAATAAATATGCGAATCATAATTTATTTTATTACAGCTACTAAATCTAGTAAAATAAATAACCTTACAACTATAACAGGCAGTCACTTAAGACATTAGGGTTTTTGCTCACACTCATATTTGTCGCAGAATAACAGAGAAAAGACGTAATTTTATCTTGACAAATATTAATTTCACCCTTGAGGAATACTCTTCGTAAAAGTACGCTGGTTACTGAGAATAATTGGACTACATTACGTATTAAGATGCTGACAAGTGTTTCAGATGATAGTGTTTGTCTCTAGTGAGTAATAAACATGTTCTAGAAAGTTTTTTAGTAGATAGACCGTGCAGCAGGGAGCTTAAGAAAACATGCAATGTGTATTACCTCGGGTAAATTGAAAATTGTCTGACTTATAGTCAGTTTTGTGAAATAACCGATAACTTAACCGATTCAAGCCTTTTACATCGGCCATTCATCTTTCAGCATGTGAAGTAGGTAATTATGACTTCAATCAAATTCAAAAATATGAAAAATCTCCGCCACACTTTAAAAGAAATAGGAAAAAACTGTCAATTTGTTTTCGCGATTTCGTATTTAAAAAATACAATGGGATGACCCGTAGTATTTTTTAAAGATGATAAATCTTTTAAATATGGTTCTAATCTTCCGTATAACCCGTTGATGCGCGTTGGTAAGTAGGGATCTCGCTCGATAATAAATTATTAATTGTATCTCATTTATCTAAGCTTGATTGGTTGCTAAGTTATCGGAATGTAATTGGACTGTTGAGAGGATAAATTTCTATTTTCAGCCCTGACACTTCTTCGTACCAAAATAAAGATATTATTGACTTCTCAACATGCTTCATTGTCTGTGCATGAGAAAATAATGAATAAACAAGAGATTTCGGGGAGTGTGCGACGGAACTGCACAATTTGATTCCGCCTAGCCCTTTCCATCATCGGACTACAAGACGTACGGCCATGCGCCATCGGTACATGGTGGACATCCCTCCCATACGCACAAAGCATTTTGCTAATACTTTCATTGTGCGCACAGCTAAGGAGTGGAACTCCCTTCCGGAGTCTTTGTTCCCTGATAGCTACAACCTTGGGGTCTTTAAGGCAAGTGTGAATAGGTTTCTTCTAGGCAAGCGTGCTTCACCGTAGACCACATCATCGCTTAACACCAGCCGAGATAGTGGTCAAACGCGAGCCTATAAATTATTTATAAAAAAAGGTACTTACCCTTTATTTCAAAACTAGCTTCAGCTCACGGCTTCGCCCCTGTTAAAATTGTTTTTTTATTCCAAGTGAAAATTATACCGATAAGAAAAGTCTCAGTATTCTAGGTCATAATACAGGTTATCGTCTATCCACATGCCAAGTTTCATCCAAATGTGTTCTGCCGTTACAGCGTGAAAGCATAACAAACAAACTCACATTCGCATTTATAAGATTGTAAGGTAAAGCCCGCGGTTCCGTACGTGTGGTATTAGCACTACTCTCAAATATCTACATAAATTATAGCCTATATTTTATCCTGATGTTTATGTTACTAATAGGTAATTGAAAGTTTTAACAAAATCCATCTACTAGTAGTGTTTGCGTGAAAGAGTAACAAACAGCCATATATACTCACAAACTTTCAGATTTAGAATATTAGCAGGCAGTTAGGATAATCTAAAAAAGAATCAAAAGAGAATTCATAATTGTATTGCTTGTACTGAAATAAAGCCAGTTTCACATGAATTCTTGAACGCACTAACACAACTTGCCTCACATTTACAGTAATGCATGATGTATATATTTCCTTTGCCTCTTTACCGTCGGATATTGCAAATCTCTGAGGCATACTTTGTGCACTCAAATATAATATTTGTCTTTGGCATATTTATTTTCTAACTTTATGTTGACGGAGAGCTCATTTTCTTATAAAAGTCGTGTGTTCTGGGAAAAAATAAATGTCGTGAGGTCGGCAGTTTAAAGTGATTTTTGATAGCAAAATATTTTAGAAGAATAAGATATTTAATCCAGGGAGCATACGTGAGTATACGTCTTAAAAATTAAGGTAGTAAATTCCCATGAGACAAGTAGATTATACTCACATAGTCTAGCTAAAAAATAAGAGCCGCACGGATCAATCTTCAAGGTTAAGCAACGATTACATAGGTCGTTCCGTCGATGGGTGCTATCTTCACATAGCGAGATTCCTCCATACCTCGAAAGCACGTTGACCTCGGCTCTCATTTGTAGATCTTTGACAGTCGTTAAGGATATAGTCAAAAGCACCAGTCTTGCCCAGAGATATCGTTTTACCCAGGTACTGGCTAGTGAAGGTCAGATAGGCAAACATCCCATGTCAATTACTTGTACTTACCTGCATCTGGTTCAGCCAACCCCAATATAGTTTGGAAAATGCTAGGCAGATTGATTTTTAATTAAGTTCAGTGTTATCATCGTCCATCAGCATCAGTTAATCTATGCGTGCTAGAAACTTTAGCTAACATTAGCACAGTTTTAACCCGCAATCTGTCAACTGCCACAAATTGCAGTCACCTGCTGGACCTAAAAAAAGGAGTTATTATTCATAGTTCACCACGTTAGCCCAACGTATTAAACACGACATGACAAGCTAATCATGTAGTCAGTCATGTCATACAGATGACATTTCTGACTGTAACTTGATATTTATATTTTGTAGTAAGGATCCTCATCCTTCTAGACAAAGTGTAATTCTTTCAAAAATAGCAATATTCAAAATGTAAGGGATTGCTCACGTGACATTTCAATAGTGCTTGGCAATCTCCTACATTTTTGACATTATTTGGAAGTGTTTTGTTTTGGAAGTCGGTTTGTTTTTTTTTGTTAAAATGCTTTTTATTTATCCCTTTTTAGTTTTGGTAGGTATCTCCAAAAACCATGATATTCATTTATAGTCAAACTAAATCTCATGACGATGCCAATAAGCCCAAACACGACTAGGATCCATTGTTTTATTTCGGAGTTCCAGTGCCTACCTTCCGGTTTCATCATCAGAACAGTTCGATGTTACCATTTTCAACAGTACCATTTATTTATAAGTATTTGCTTCATCATAGTGAAATACTTAGCATTTAGGAGTTGCAGTGGCCATCTGTGGTCTTCTTCATCAGTTCCACTTCACGAAATGACACTTTCTGATTGTAAGTGATTAGTAAAAATACCAAAATCGCTATATATATCCCTATAATATATGAGGAGTGCCCTCGATTTCTCTGGGATGCCATCATCAGATCCTGGTTTCCTTATCAGGGACCACCCTTATTTATTTATTATTTATTTAATACTTCATGCACACAAGCGTACAGAGGCGGATTTAGGGCCGATTTCACCAATGAAACTAATCGCGATTAGTTCAACTAAACTCAATTTACGCAAATACGGCGTTCAGATTGGTAGTTTCTCAGCGGTTTCAACCAATCAGAACGCTGTATTTGCGTAAACTGAGTTTAGTTGAACTAATCGCGATTAATATAAATGGTGAAATCGGCCCTTAATGCCTTAGGCATTTTCTACCAGTCAACCTTTGGGTGATGCAGAGACAACTAGCTTCATCCTGGGGATGACTGTAACTCATTCGATTATCAAAATGTCCTTTAAAACATTGTTTTATCTTGAACCGGAGTGTTCCGTGATTTAACATGTATCAAGACGAAAAAATATTCGACGCGAGAGATATGTAATAAACTGTAATACAAAGAGTGGATAATTTAAATATGCGATAAAGCCGTTTCTGTATACTTTAGAAGATTTATTACAAATTTAATTAAGAAAACAAATAATATAAAAATAATAAATAAATAGGTAACAGTTGTTGTCATGACCAAAGATACTAGTCAATTAATTGTAGGTGGTACAGCAATACAATAATCTATTTTTATATAAGTAGGTACTCCATTTATTGCCAAATGAGCCTAGAAACAAAAAGTTGTTTTTGTAGAAATAGAGACTACAATAAATTAAGGCTGTTCTACTCGTAATACAAACACCAATCATAAAATATGACACACTTACTTTATACGAATTGATTTCGAAGACATTTACTTTTCAGATTACTGAGCCAATTCTCTTTTTTCAACGATCGTTGATGTTGGTATAACGTACAAAGAATAACTTTGACGAATAAAAGCAATCGTTTGAATTCAATTTTCTATCTGTGACGGGATAAAAGGCTCCAGGCATGTTGAGTCATGTTACAATTGACTAGGCTTTTAGGTGAACATGGATCTGAACACGTCACTTGTTATTGGTTGAAAAAAGTTGGATGACGTTTGTGTGTTAGTGGTTGAATGTACAATGTTGTCTTTGTATTTAAGTTTTAATTGCCACGACATTTGGTGAATGAAAAAAAATTCCAACGTCGTGGTGGCCCATTGGCTAAGACCTCGCCTCTCGTGTTTGTTGTTGTGGGTTCAAATCCGGGCAAGTATCAATGAGACATTTTCAATATGCTATTTTCAGGAAATAAAAAAGATACTGATAATTTTCGATTATATTTACTTATTTATGAAAACTTCATGCAACATACAATTCTTCCAAACGGGCGAAGCTGCCAGCAGAAGCTAGTTTTACATAAAAGGCAGTTCAATGAATTAATAAAAAAAGCCTGAATTAATCCTTGTTGGTTTATGTCGCGGGTTTCAGAGTGCCTGACACTTTGTCGGTTGGATTCAACGTTATTGAAGCACTGTTTTTTTTTATTCAGGTCTTCTTTTACTGTTTCGAATAGCCTGTAATTGCCATTTACCTCGTTCTACGTAAAATAAAATACGGCTAGGGTTGTAGGGTGGGCACCCACCTTCGCTAATGCGGAATGATCGCAAGAAATCATACTTCCGCATCCGCAAGTTTTTCGTTTCTAATATTATTAAGAGTAGGATTTCATTAAGCTAGTCATGTATTTTGATATCACGAAACTTTATAACACGAACAGACGGAGAGAAAGCCTTTAAATTAATTAATGTTTACCCACTACAATTTAGAAACAGCACAAACAGATCCAGTGATAAAAGCTAGTTAACCAATAAAGTTGCCTGCTAACTATTACCGAATATTTGCGTGAAAGTTTAAAGTAAGGTAAGGTTTTTTATTTAAGTTAACTTAACTTGCGCTGGATCCGTTTAATGGGCTCGGACGTCTAATTGGATGTAGTTCTGACGTTAACCGCGCTGTGTGTTCGTTATACTAATGTTTTCCTCCAATATTTTGTTATATCAGCCTTAATTTCTACCCAATTCAAGCAGTAAGTGCAACAAATGAAACCAAAACTGGTAGTCTGATAATAAAACCTCGTAATTGGAACGTTGGCTGTTTGTGAACATAGAATGTTAACATGATAATCCATTAGTGAGCATATTGTGCAGCATTAGGTATTATGCTACAATTGGAGTACATATCAAACTATGTATTAACTTCATATAACGCTAATAATTATATATCTACTAGCTGTTGCCCACAACTTCGTCTGCGTAGCATTAGTACTTCGAATAGCTTATGTTTTATATCACGCAACATTATTAGTTCACCAAATAAACTTCCACCCCCGTTCCACGCCCTTAATGATGATTTCTGGGATAAAAACTCTCCTATGTCCTTCCCGGGGTCTCAAACTATCTCTATATTTTTTTTATCTGAATCAGTTCAGCGGTTTAGGCGTGAAAAGATAACGGACAGGCAGACAGACAGACAGAGTTACTTTCGCGTATATAATAATATAGTTGTTATGGATCTAGGTACTACCGGTTAGGGTACAAATTATTTAAATTAATCAAAACTTATTTAAATCATTTACATATTAATTAATTAATAATTATTAATAATATTATTATCTCCTTTATTCAGTACATTTCTTATTATTTATATTTTTAAATATTTTATAACATAAATTACAAAAAAGAAAAAACATTTAAAAATATAAAAAATAGAGGCCCACCGGTATCGGGAACAGGGTCCAAGCTACCGGCGGTCAGGGCTCCAGAGAGAGGAACCTCCTAACAATACGAGCCGTGTCCAGCAGTACTGCTTTCTGGATCAGGCCCTTGACCCAGCCGCCTAACGAGAGCCTCCTAAGGTGTTGGTCGAGGCTCGTGGCTATTAAGCCATTGGCCGACACGACTATCGGTACAATGATCGCTGTGTCCACATCCCACATGTCGACAACCTCGCGAGCCAAGTCAAGATACTTGATTTGCTTATCTTTCTCGGCTTTCACGAGGTTCCCGTCATGCGGGACGGTAATGTCAACAATCATTGTACGCCTCTCGATTCGGTCCACCACCACAATATCAGGCTTATTGGCTACAATAGTCCTGTCAGTGATGATGGACCGATCCCAGTACAATGTGATATTGCCATTTTCGAGAACTGGGTCGGGCACATACCTGTAGTACGGTACCTCCGATGCCACAAGAGTGTATTTCAGAGCGAGTTGCTGATGGATAATCCTGGCTACAAGGTTGTGCCTATGCAAGTACTCTTCGTTAGCTAGCCGAGAACAACCAGAGATAATGTGGCGGATCGATTCACCCGGGCGGTGACATGCCCGACAGATGTCAACCGTGCCATCCTTCACAATAAATCTCCGGTAGTTATTCGTCATGATAACTTCGTCCATAATTGCACAGACAAAACCTTCGGTTTCCCCAAAGAGGTCACCGAAACGCAGCCAGGCTACGGACGCTGACTGATCTACATCGGACCCATGTAGGGCCCGGAAAAAGCGTCCGTGGAGCTCCTTACTCTGCCATACCTCCCTGCGGTCGTTAGTCTCAAGCACTACAGGTTTGCGCCAGTTCTCATTTGCCAAGGAGAGCGGGGTGAGTCCCTTGTCCACTGCCACTACATCTCGATGCATACCCACGTCGGCGTGTAGAAAATATTCTCTGAGATTGCATATCTCGCGGTTGTGGAGGTTTTTGGCATTTAAAAAGCCTCGGCCTCCACACTTCCGCGGGATATACAATCTCATGACCGACGATCGTGGGTGATGCATTCGATATGCAGTCAGCAATGTTCGGACCCGCCTATCCAGGGCGTCGAGTTCGGTTTGAGTCCATTTGAGTATGCCGAAAGAGTACATCAATACCGGCATGACCCAACCGTTGAAGGCGCGCACCTTGTTTCCGCCCGAAAGAAGGCTATTGAATACTTTCTTCAGGCGGCCAAAGAAGCGTTCCCTCAACGATTGCTTCATGTCAGTAGTACTGATACCTAATGCTTCCGACATGCCCAAATACTTATAGGTTTCGTTTGGAGAGAGGGATCTCAGGTTTATGGAATCCGCGAGTTGAATTCCCACGGATTCCACAATCTCCCCTCGCTTTACATGCATGACCGCACATTTGTCCACACCAAACTCCATCCTGATGGCGCTACTAAAAGTTTCAGTTACCTTCAGTAGTTCCATCAGCTGAAGATTGCTGGGGGCAAAGAGCTTCAGGTCATCCATATAAAGGAGGTGAGATATTATTATTATTATTTTTTTTTTTTTTATTATTATTTTTATTTATTATTATTTTTTTTTTTTTTTTTTTTTTTTTTTTTTATTTTTTTTTTTTTATTTATTATTTATAATTATTATTATTATTTATTTATTAATTTTTTTTTATTATTTTTTTTTATTTTCATTTTTTTTTTTTTTTTTTTTTTTTTTTTTTTTTTTTTTTTTTTTTTTTTTTTTTTTTTTTTTTTTTCATTTACCTGTAACCTGTGACGAAGATATACGTAAATAGCAAAAAAGTTTATCTAAACATACTGTTTTACTTTCGCAAGAACATTTTAATTTCAAAAGACTCAATTTGAAGATTCATTTATTCTTGTGAGTGAAAATTTAAGTAGGTACCTAACTAGCTAAATAAATGTTCATCCATTCAAACATTTTAGCTATATTATAGCAAGTGGATTTCATTGGAATAAGAAAACGTTCTACGCTTTTCAAGTTGAGTATGTAGAATATAAAATATTTAATCCTATTTGTTGTACAATCTACAGAACACGTACCTCAAATAAATTATAAGTACAAAACATTATTCAGAAGCCAGTCAAAATTCTTGATAAAAACTTCTGCACTTATCCCAACTTTATTCTCTGCTACGTAATAACAAAAATAATAAATACACTGGACGTGACTCTAATCTTCAGAACAAAAAAAACTTGTCTACTCTATGCCTATTCTTCTCGAGGTAATTAACGTAGAAAAAAGGAGCAGAAAAACACATATTTCAGCCTTGTCATGTGTTATTAGGGAACGATCGTTCGTACTGTGTGTACTTAGATGAAAGTTGTATGGCAGTAATCCTACTAATATTATAATTGTGATCATATGTAAGTTTGTTTGTATATTATTTTCAATCAAATAATCGTTAACGGTTGAACGGATTTGGACAGAAAACGGGCTGACCATCGAATGAATAAGAACGAAGAATTTTTGCGAGTTCAAGTTGATTGATGTGGTGATTGATTCCGAAAATATAAAAAAAGTTAAATAAAAAATCAAAAAACCCGACTGCTTAAAAAGCAAACTAAAAAGACGTAAACAAGAAGAAAATCATGCTGTGCAGTCGGAGGATACATAAAAATCTAAAAAAATATCAAAAGAGGTACATCCTAGAATTGTTAATTTGTAGGAGGTAATCCCTCAAAGTTTCAGTCCGATTACAAAAAATCTTGTATTAATAGAAATCTGCACTATTGACAACAAAGTAGTACCGAGGACTAATATATTTTATCCCGGAAAAATGAACCGATCCTAAGGGATGTGGAAGGCTACAGTAGTGAAGCTGCAAGGAATTTATAGTAGTTTTTACTATACTTATTTTCTCGCGGCAGAGATAGCTACCTATTTCTGTTATACATATATATGTAGATTTTTTCGAATTTTATTAAGAATTAGTAAAAAACGTAAATTTTCTCATAAAAACATAAAATAAATTATAACTATGTAGAGCTTGACCTTAAGGACCTCCCGTAGAACAATTTTTTGCAGCTAATGGCCCTATCTTACCCCTAGTTGCGTTTGAACTACGACTTTTTGACCACCCTGTATACACTTTGTCCGTAATAAAATTTTTACTATAATAAAATCAATAATTGCAAATTGCACTCTATGGGCAATGCTGCAATTTGTTTGCATTCTGGTAACAACAGACATGTCAACACACAAGCCCTGCAGCTGAGTATAAATAGTGAGGATCAATAAACTACTCCCGGAATACCTCGGTCACGTTGTCTTGATTGATTTTGTAATTAGGGCTCGAATTTAATGGCTTCTATTTGCAATTGTCTATGGCCAATGTAGCTGGTCGATAAAACAACACTTTGGCAAATTGATACCAAGCTTCAGAAAATAACAAACACTATGGCAATACTAATATTAAAGCGTAAATTGTTAAGCTCAAGTTAAGAATTGTATATAGTTTTGGTTCGGGCTACTAAAATAGCTAGCCTTTGCCCGCGTTTTAGCTCCCGTGGTCTAACCCACAGGAACCGTGCCTTTTCTGGGATAAAAGTGCCTATGGCACTCAGCGATAGCGATTTTAATAATGATTTTGATTTTAGTCTAGGATATTTATTGAATACTTATTTGGATTGTAATTCTAATATTAATTGCAATGGTGTTTAATTAATTATAATTATGTAACGTAACGTAGGTGGTCACTGGCCCCTGAAACACAGATGCTATTACCTAGCTCAGCTTCAATTTACATAAAATGTGATACCCTGAAGTTACTCGTTTTTACGTGTTTATACAATATTTTTTAATTCATATTTGGAACATAACGTTGTGAATGTAAATAAAATCCTTTACAATGCATGTCCTCGAAAAGAGCGTTTTTCAAGCCGCCAAACTGTGCGGAAAGTGTCACTTTTTTTCACTTGTGTTTTTTACTTTTCTGTATTTTTTAAATTTTTAACTCCAACGTCAGCCCGACGCATAGAGTTATTATTATTTGAGAAAAGTTTTTAAAATTAGTTAAATACAGATTATCATTCATATAAATGGTAAAATAAAACTAAAACTTCATTAAAGGCGTTTTTAATTACTCTAGATTTTGATCAATAAATTATTAATTTTAAATATTCATTAAATATGTTTGGCAGAACGTATATTTTACTCGTGCCTTTTTGCGTTACGACGTAATAGCTATTTGCACATGCGCAGTAGATATGCCCGAGGAACTTTTTGTTAATCTGTGGATATGCTGAGCGCGCTTGAATAAGTGCGCGCGCATTTTATTAATTTTTGCTTGGTTCAGATTATTTTTTTATTTCCTCGCACAATGCATAGCAAAATGTTGTAAGATTGATACACGTACGTAAGATGATTTCCGCACTTGTAGCATAAATAACTATTACATCAGACGCCTCAATAACGGCACAGATATTTTTAATTCACTTCCTTGAATGTTAAAACTCATAACATCCGTATCGAGTCTTGTACGTTTAAAATTTACATCAGTTACTCTTGTAATAAAATCCCTAGGTTCCGCTCTCCGCGACATATTCACATAAGTATGTTTAACTTCATTCGTTCGACAAACGAGTTGTGATGTGTCGTTATTATTCCAATCTCGTGTCCCGTACGTCTGTACTTATCATACAGTTTTGGTTCTTGACAGATTTTACTGGCGACGTATGTTGGGACCAAAGTCACGTTTGAAATGTCTGTGATGTTGGGAGATTGGCAAAAGATTTGCTCTATGTGGTTTTTTTTCATAGTTATAGTATTTTTTTTCAATTGAGTCGCCTTTTATCTGTTTTGTTCATAATTTTATTATGGAACCAAGTAAAAAGTTGTGTTCTAAAGTAATACAAGTATTATGAAGAGGTAAAATTCGAATTCATGAAGCAGAGACGGATATAGAACTACCAGCGAGCACGTAAAGACAGGCAAGGCACCCCTTGTGCTCTGAGTAGTGCTATTCTGTAACAATACACATCAAAACAGTGTGATAACTCAGGTGAAGTGAACATAAAGTGAGTTCTCAATCCATACAATCAAGGTGGAATGACAGTTCACTTGAAGCTCACTCCACCTCTATACATGTTTTCACTGTGAGATGTTTACAGAAAAGATCGCTGCTCACCTAGCCACTAGTGTAGATGCAGCTTACTAATAAAGTTTTTGATCTGTAAAAGAAGATCATAATCAGTTCAGGAAGTAAAAGAAGATCAGTTTGGGCGCACGGTTGGCGCAGTGGTTGAGCAATTGACTGCTGCGCAGCGTGTCGCGGGTTCGATTCCCGCACGGAACAAAAATTTGTATGACCTACAGATAATTGTTCCGGCTCTGGGTGTTTGTGTATGTGAGTTTATATGTTTGTAAACGCACCCACGATACAGGAAGAAATTACTAGTGTGGGGCAACATTTTTATTTAAAAGAAAGAAAAAGAAAAAGTTCAGTGCTTCCAGAAATTATCTTTTTCTATTGTATCATCATTCAACAAGATTTTAGCCGAAAGACGTCCACTGCTGGTCATAGACCTCACTCAAGCGTCGCCACACTAATCGATTCTCTACGTTTCGCATCCACCAGACTCCCACAGCCTTGACCAGAACTTCGCTCCACATAGAGGCCTTCCAACGCTGCATCTTCCGGTACGCGGTCGCCACTCTTCACTTATCGGCCCAAACGAATATCCGTTCTGAGCGTAATGTGCCCTGCCCACTTCAACTTAAGTTTAGCAATTCTTCGGGCAATATCGCTAACCTTGGTTCTCTTGCGGATGGCTTCACTGATTCGATCACGCAAGGAAACTCCGAGTTGCCCTTTGGGTGACTCTAAGCCTTCTGATGAGGTTAATTGTGAGCGACCACGGCTCTGTCCTGTAAGTAATCACTGACAACACACACTGTAAGTTGGACGAGAAGATACCACGCAACTTCCCGAGTGATGCCCAGCTGACTCATATTCGAAGGTTGACCTCTTTCTCGAAGTTTAACCTGCCTAACTGGACCGTTTGTCCCAGGTAGACATAATAATCCACAACTTCGATTAAAGAGTCTCCAACCTTGAGAGGAGTAGGTGCAACATGGGTATTCAACATCACCTTAGTTTTGTCCATGTTCATATTTAGAACCACTCTTTAGGAAGCTCTACTGAGGTTACCGAGCATTGTACTGAGGTCCGCCATGGTCTCAGTCATGACCGAGGATATAGCGTTAAATGGCAAACCAAAGGTGAGTGATGTACTCGCCATTGACATTGATGCCCAGCCCTCTCCAGTCCATAAGCATGAAGACATCCTCCAGTGCAGCGGTGAACAGATTCGGAGATATGACGTCTCCCTGTCTCAAACCTCACTGCAGAAGGATAGGTTCCGAGGTCTGATCCTGATGTTTGACTGACATGGTGGCGTTTTTGTACAAACACTTCTGCACCTCGATGTACCGGTAGTTGATTTGGCACAGTTGAGGAAACTGCAGTACAGGTTAAGTCTCGAACGAATCGAAGGATTTCTCGTAGTCCACAAACGCTATTCATACGCTGTGGCAGGTTAAACAGAAGACCGAAGAGTATAACCTCTTTGGGTTATACTCTTCGGTCTTCTGTTTAACCTGCCACAGCGTATGAATGTGGTCTACGGTGATGAAGCCTTTTCGGATACCGGCTTGTTCGGGAGGCTGGATATCGTCAAACCTGCGCGCGAGACAATTCGTGAAGACTCTTGAAAACATCTTGTAGATATGGTAAGAAGTAAGATGGGCTTATAATTATTAAACCTGGCATTGTCGCCCTTCTTGAAAAAGAGTACCACCACACCCCTGCACCATGCCTGTGGCGTTTTGCCTTCGAGTATGTCGGAATCAAACAGCTTCTGAAGGGCCTTTCTTACTGTGACGTATCGGTTTTCCACCCACTTTCAGGAGTTCGGCCTTAATTCCGTTATCACCTGGCGCCTTGTTGTTCTTAAGTTGTTTCAAAGCTATCCTAATCTCGTAAAGGCTGACGTCCGGATGATGACGTAGGCATGCTTTCGGTATAGCGTCGGTTCAATCTAGCTCTTGGGTCTTTTGCTAGATTCACAACGGGTTTACTGTTTGACGTGTAAAACTGCCCATATAACCTCTCGATCCCCCTCAGAAGCTTCGGTTTGGTGTATACAATCCTTCCATCGTTGGTCTTCAGTTTCGAGAGCTGGCTCTGCCCAATTGCCATAATAGCCATTAAGCCGCGGAGGTCGCTTTTCAAAAACTTAGAGATCCATCTATTGAGCTGCCAGTAGTTCCACGCATCGTCTCAACACTGCAGGACTATTTCAAGCCTCTCCTTCACGAGCTTGAGATTAGGATCGGATAATTTCATGTTCCTATTTGTACGATGGGTCTTGAAAATCTTAGCGATGAATTCGTGAAATCTGTCCATACGGTTGGGCCGTATGGACAGATTTCACGAATTCATCGTTGTAATCGTCCACGGTGCTCACTAGGCACTCGAGACAATTCTAGTGTTCAAGCTGAAAGCTTTCGGGGTTTTGGATCTGTACTGGACAGAGCGTAGACTTCATCACTCGGGAACTTGCCTGCTTAATTTTTAATTTCAATGTTTCTTACCATACGGTAATTAACGGTCACACTGCCGGTTTTTACAGCATTGATTACAGAGATATCATTGAATGAGTTTTATGACCATGCATGGCACTGGAAATGTCCTTATACATCGACTACTTCGCCTTCGGGGTGTACTGAGGTCGGCGTGTAGACCTGTTTGACCTTCAGCGAATACCTTGAGGATATTCGGAGTAAAAGGTACATAACGGTCGACACACTCTCGATCTTAACTTCGTTGATCATACAAGTGACTTTTGGACGATAAACACCAAAACCACCCTGGAACTGCCGGTCACCCTTTTGGAAGTAGAGCTTCTCCACATTCTCTGGTATGTCCCATAGGCGCCTCTTACGACACCCACGGCTTTGCTTTGCGGCTTTGCCGCCTAAGGGAATATGGAATAGTCAAATTCTTTACGTCCGATATCATAAGGAACCTATCTTATACCTATAAACAATATGGTATGGAAAAAATACAGGTAAACTAGAAAGCTAGTTTAATACATAGTGCCCAAAAATTAAAACGTGTCCAGATAAAAAGGATGATTGACGTTTTATTCGATAATGACGAATGAAACAATAGGCTGGATTAATCTTGACAGCTTAGCAGCAAATCTCTAATTTAATTAGAATATTTCGAAACAGATTCGGATGTTTATTACATTTGGCAGGTGACGCAAGCTTCCTGAAACGTTTTATGAAATACCGACTGTGGAGCATCCAGTATTCGCGCTCACCTAATTCGGCCTCCACCAATATTGATCAAAAATGTTTACGCTTAATCTGCACGTTTGGACTGGCAAAACCAAATATACTGACGGTTCCTGTCGATGATGATGGATTGAGTATAAATATCACGATCATTCTGCGGTACGGATTGAAAGGTAATTTTCAGTGCATCCCAATAGCCCATATTATCCAGCCGCGAGTTGATATTCGTGACAGCCCGCTAATAAATGGATTTTGGTTTGTACCTGTGAAATCCGACATCGGCACAATCGGTAAAAAGCCGGGCATTACGTAATTCCCTGGTAGTTTCTGACAATAGCCTTATATGTAAGTTATTCGGCTAAAACCAGCTTAGTTTCCAAAATGAGTAGATAAGTGTGGGTTTCTGTACTTTTATATACCGATATTTTTGTAGGCATGCACACCTCATTCTAGGTGCCTTACCCTTCCGGAGAAAACAGAGGCCCTGTTATGTGATATTTATTTATTTTACCCAAATTATATGACAGACGAGCTTGTTGAATATGAATTGACAGCAAACGCCATTCTTAATATTGATTGAATTTAATTTAATATCAAATTGCAGAGGAGCTCGTGGCTCAATAATAACAGCTGCACGGGTCGATTTTCAAGGTTAAGCAACGCTTGACGAGGTCGGACGGGTGACCATTTCAGCATACCGAGTTGCCTCCGTGCCTCGAAAAGCACGTTAAACCGTTGGTCCCGGCTGCCATTTAAAGATCTTTGACAGTCGTTACGAGTAGTCAGAAGCTTGAGAATTAACACCAGTCTAGCCAAGGGATATCATGTTACTCAGTTACTGGATTGTGGATGTCAGATAGGCAGTCGTTCCGTGTAAAACACTGGTACTCAGCTGAATCCGGTTAGACTGGAAGCCAACCCCAACATAGTTGGGCAAAGGCTAGACAGATTGATTGATCACATACTTAATTGAACTAGATTTTCTCATTGGCACGATATTATAATTCCCTATTTCCACTGTTGTTTGAAGTCAGGAAGAACTAGAAATTAGAACTAGCTTACAGCGCTGGCACAAACGGTCACACATAAGTTGTGACTGATACGACAGTGCGTGAATGCGGGCGTGATTTGTCACGAGGGAACACGAACAGTTTTAGTACTGTTTCATGTAGCCCTGATAGTTTCAGCCTTTGTTGATACCAAAGCTTATTTTGAAAGATAGATTGGGACGATATTATTAGTTATTGTTAATTAACGGTTAGGCTGTGCATAGACTAGTAAAGGTTGTCTATATGACAGAATATCGCTACCGCAAATTTCAACATAGATATCATAGATATTACGTATGTACACCATACACATTACTCACAAAAAAAACGTAAAAAATATAATTGTAAAAACTATTTCATTCAATACACCAGTCGTATTATCATATTATTTTCGTCTATGCTACTGTATGTATAAGGTTAATGTTGATCATCTATTCATTTTGTAAACCCGTCCACTTAAAATTAAAATAAATACTTAAATATGTGAGGGTGTCCGTGGAGTATTGCAAGTTCTTCTCTACGGAGACCTACTGACGCTTGCGAATGTGCATTTGGATTCATCTTTTGTTTAACAATACAAAAGTATATTTTAAATGGTTTAAATGAAATAAATCATTTGAACCTGAAACATATTTTTAAATATTATTTGACAGTAAAAACAAACACAAAAAGCTATCTGAAAAAACATTCAGATTCTTTAAATGCGAACATGAAAATAAAGCCAACGTTTCAAACTACGCTCTGCAAAAAATTAAAAGACAAACCTAGTCACTCGTTCTGTTGCCTTTGGGCAAAAGTTTGGACGCCATATGCAACGGCGAATATTTATTTACAAATCCAATTTAGAGATGAAGTAGTAAAATCTCCCAGAGATACGTGCAGCGAATACCAAGAGAAATAAATAAAATTGAAATATATGTTTGTTATTGGAAAATGCACAGATTTTTTGCGGTTTTTTGTGGACTTATTTAGGGGTAACAAAGTATTGCGTAATATTTTGTTGTTTTTTAATTTTCTCTTCTCGAGTCGAGAATACAAGAGACAGGATTAGCCGGGCAGCGACGTTGGTAGGGGGATAGCAAACAAAATCAACGGTTTTAGAGCTACTAAAAATGTTGATTGTGACTGGTTTAAAAACTGGATAGTCCGTTTAACCGTTCCAAACTTTTCATTTAGCGTTTGTTATTTTTGTAACTTCGACATTTATGGATTATTGAATCAGGCCCAAATATAAAACAGGCTAGTTTCGTAGTATTTTTTGGTTATATAATTTTATTTTTGCAGCCTCCAACTGTCAACAGTAACTATCCTGTCACTGAAAACTGCATAATTGTTAAAAAAAAGCTTTGGTTTTAAAATCGTGTGGCTGCTAACAACAGATACTAATGTGTTGTTAGTATAGCTCACTTATTTAGTTGGATGTTAACATCTTAGGTAAAAATAACAACTGCAAGCCGAGTATCCATTGTTAATTCTCCTCTCTAATGCAATTTTACTATAACATCAAACAAAGAACAATAATGGAAACAAAATCTTGAAAAATATACATAAGTACAACATTTACATACTTGTGAGCAGTCTATCTCGTTTAAAAATAATGAAAGTTCCTGAAAAACGGTTACCTTCACATAAACGTGAATTTTCGTCATAAACGCACGTTGGATATTAGGCACACTTGAGGCGCACTCACTTAGCTCCATTTATCACACCTTCATCGCACGCTACGTAAAAAAATCGTAGGTACACACAGACGCAAGATGTTTGGAACGCTCCCCTCTTATTTTCTCCTACGGCCTACTTGTCTTTATTTTCCTTTATATAAAGAAAGTTGTTTATCTAACTAATCCTTACAAATCTTCATCGTTTTACTTATAAAACGGACAGGAGCCTTTCGCGTGAAAGTGATCTGCAACTCCGCTTTTTTCATTGAAGCTTTTTCACTATTTTTAATCGTTACAAACTTTTCACATTTTTCTTTTTGCTTGAGCTGTAGCAATTTATAAGATTTTCAAGTGAGTTTAACTGGTGAATCTTTGAAAGAGTTTTGTGTATTAAAATTCTTGAAAAAATCAATTTCGGGCGAGACAGATTGCTTGTACTAAGAATTAGCATATCGCGCCCTGGTCGTCTACCACGCAATATTATCATAAGAACAATATCCTCGGCGTCATAAAGAGCAATACGCGGCGCGCCACAGGGTATTTTCTATCGACATTGCAGCTACTGAATATTAATACGCATCGTTATATCAAAATATATGCAACGCAATCAAATTACGGGACACCCCTTGTATCAATATATCGGTACAAATGAATTTGATAGGTCCGCAACATGTATTTATTTTAAAATGATGTAAAGGGATTGTATGATGCTTTTATTCGTCGTTTTATTATATTGCTTTATTTGGGCGTATGTTTGCATCGTATTTAAATGTTTAACTAAAAAATTTCGTGCACAACATGGGAAATACAAACATGAACAATCGTCTTCCTGCATTTTATTATAGCCAACAATAATTGTAGTTAAGTCCTGTTTTTATAAAACAAAAAAAAACTGATGAATGGAAATTGAGCCTAAGAATGTCCGAAATAGAAAACAATTTCTGCTTGCCAATAAAGGATTTTCTTCAGTTTCCATCCATTAGCCGTCGAATGTTTTCTCTGATTGTTTTCCTAGAAGGCCCGATTAATATCGCGACGTCTGTGTCAGGATAATCCAGGAGCCTTCGCATTATACCCGGTCTGAAATTAATTCTGTATTTTCCTATAATGTATATATCTAGTTTATATTCAATCGGGTAGACATGGTCATGATAAAAATTCAAAGAAAATAAGTAAGGATTTTTCGACCTGAAACTTGTCAGCCCGGAGTCTGGCCTTGTGCACGGTTAACGGCAAGCCTCCTTTTGCATGGGACTGAAACATAGCTGACAAAATGTGGGTGTATCTCTGCTTAACCTTTGGGGAGCAAGACTTTTGGGAACAGCCGTGATGTTATAATAAAAATAAAAAATCACAACGCTGTGCTCTGCAACCTACCGCACCGCTCAGCACCGCAACTTAACGTATCGCATCGCTCTGCACTGTACTTTACGCGAGCGCTTTGGGGAGCTTGTGAAGCAGCCCTTTGATGATCCATGGCGTGTGTGTTGTGCAGTAAGTTTTTACTATTTTGAGATATTTTTTTTACCATTAAAATAAATACTAGCCTGTTACAGATTTAGATTTAAAAAATAATCGTTATCCCACCCTAGCAATTTCTTCCTGTATCGTGGGTGCGTTTACAAACAAATAAAATCGCACAGATAACACCCAGAGCTGGAACAACTATCTGTAGGTCATACAAATATTTGTTCCGTGCGGGAATCGCGACACGCAGCGCAGCAGTCAATCGCTCAACCACTGCGCCACCCGTGCACCCAAACCCACTGCAGTGCAGGCTTTTTCTCATACAGAGTAGGCACGAGCATTAATCTTCTAAGTTCAGGTTTCCTCACGATAGTTTTGCTTTACTAATGTAAGCGAGGTCTAGATAGGATAACCTTAGTAAGTAGGTACATAATATGAATTGCAAAGTTCACATTTGCCCGGATTTGAACCCATCTATGTTTATTGTAAAGTATTTTCTGCCTTTACTAATAAAACATACATACATCTAATAAACTACGCCAACACAAAATAAAAGCAAGCAAAAACGTAAGCACAATATTTACATTCATTACTTAGAACTGTACCAAACAAACATGTGTTTGAAATGCAACGTACATGCAATATTAATTAAAGTCGGAAAGACGTGAAGCATATTACGCTACAATATTTCACTGAAATAAGGCACGTCTTGTAACATATTCATATAAAACCGTTTTTTGTAAATTTTCCGTGGAACTCACTACCTCGCTCATGCTGCCGTTCTATTTTTCAACTACTTACAAATAGGTTTAAAATAAAAACACCCCAAATTAATTTGTTTACGAACATATTTTTGATAAGATTAGGTAAGTCTTTGATTCTCACTCTCGCATAATTGAGATTTACTAACTTCTGCCAGCGGCTTCACCCGCGTGAAATGTGTATTCTTATCCCAAGGGAACATTATACCGGGATGAAAAATAGATGTGCTATTCCAGACTATAATCTATATCTGTGCCAAATTTCATCCAGATCCGTTAGGCCGTTCGGGCGTGATTGAGTAACAAACATTGATTGAGTACATCCACAGACAAATACATCCAAACTTTCGCAATTATAATATTACTAGCTTTTCCGCGCGGCTTCGCTCCCGTGGACCATTCGGGATTAAAAAATAGCCTATGTCACTCAGGAATAATGTAGCTTTCTATTGGTGAAAGAATTTTTTGCATCGGTCCAGTAGTTTCGGAGCCTATTCGGTACAAACAAACAAAAAAATCTTTCCTCTATATAATATTAGTATAGATAACTGCGAGTTGATAAACATCATAATTTTTTATTACTTCGTAGTTTTTTGTTTTTAAAATATGATTTTCTCAAATAGCAGCATGGACGGCAACGGCAGCATGGGTTGGTAAGACGTGTATTTCTAAAAGGTTTTTTCCCGTGCCCATTTCCCATAACAGATCGGGCAGACACAAACGTCAGATTATCGCGCTCAGCAGCAGAAGCGTTCAGACGTATATATTGTTGTGTTAATTTACTACGTCGTCGTGTTCTCACTAGATGGGTACGAAATGTAACGGCTGTGATGCCGATGTTAACGATGAGGTGTACATGGAGTGTTCCCAAGGAAAATGTAAAAAGCTATATCATCTAAGATGTCTGGCGGTGACGGCGGAGATGTATGTGGCGTTTACACAGGAATACAAGAAAAAATGGGTGTGTCCAGAATGTGTGAGCACTATTCCAATACGAGGAAATTCCGACACACCAGTTCGAGGAAGCATCACAGTGGATAGAACTCTTGTGGGCGATGCGAGTGACTGCTTCGTAAATACTAAGCGCGGTAGTCGTCGCAACGCGAATGAATCAGATATTGATAATAAACCATATGAAGGTCTGCGGGAGTTAATAAATAATAGCACGTCTGGATGAACAAGTTAAGCAGTATGCTTTGCTTCAAAATAGATTTATCAAAACAGAGACTAAATTGCAAGATTTACGAAAAATAATGGAGGTAGTTCAAGAAAAGGCAAACAAGGTAGATACGTTAGAGAAAAAAGTCACCGACTTAATTAAGGCAAACGAACTCCTAAGAGCCCGTCTCAATAAGGAAAGTTCAAAGCAGGATGATACAGAGGGATTTCAATCACCTAAGGGCCAAATACCGTCATCATGTAAAACGTTCATGGACGTTCTTCAGCTCAATCAAAAGCGGGTAATTAATTCACAATACACACACAATTCCGCCAATATACCAACCAAAGAATGTGGGGCCACAAAATCCACAAGTTTAGTGTCAGAAAGCAAATCACCACCATTAAGAAATAAGGAGAGTGAAATGAATATAAGCTTAGATAAGGTTCATGAAGAAGGGAAGAAGAGAGTTGATAGAGAAGAAAATTGGACAGTCGTAAATAGGAAAAAAAGCCGATATCTTAATAAAGACGTTAAAAGAGGAAGTATTACTATAAATGAAATTCAGGGAACGGAAAAATATAAATATCTACACGTCTGGCGTCTACAGAAGGATAATAAAGAAGAAAATTTAGAGATATATGTAAGAAACATATGTGGGTTGAAAGAACCTGTTAAAGTAGAACGCCTAAAACATAGAACGGATAGGGATTAGGCATCCTTTATGATTGGGGTACCGGAGAGTAAATATGACGTATTATGTCAACCTAAGAATTGCCCAATAAATGTGGAGTTCTGTGAATGGGTTTGGTTTCGTAGACCATACAAGAAATCAAATACCTCGGAATAAATCTACTATAGAAATATATTATCAGAACGTACGAGGCCTGAGAACCAAGGTAGAGGAGTTTTATATAGGACTATCAAGCTATAACTCGGATATATTTGCTATCACAGAAACCGGCCTAAACGAATCAATTTTTGATTCGGAATTAATCCCTCCAGGGTTCATTATAATGCGATGTGACCGAGCGGATGAACGAAAGCAGGGCGGTGCGTGTCTCGTGGCCACACAGCGAATCGAGTTGCGTCGAGTACCTGCACCGAGCGGCGTAAACATTGATGACCATGTTTTTGAACTAGTAGGTGCCACTGTTTATTTACGTAATAGGTTTTTGTTTTTAATATGTGTTGTTTATATACCACCTAATAGTAGCGAACATGAATATGAGTTGCTATTTAGAATTATTGAACAATATTGTAGTAATTATCGTGAAGTGGTAGTGGTAGGAGATTTTAATTTATATTCCTGTACTAAAAGCATTAATTCATATTATGAGTTTTTTATGACATATTGTAAGTTTACCCAGAGCAACGGAATATTTAATTGCAATGATCGCTGTTTGGACTTAGTACTGAGTACATTTGAGGAGGGGGAGTGTTCGAGTGTGCGCGCGGCGGAGGCACCACTCATACCGGTGGATGCTTATCACCCACCGCTTGACGTGTCCGTTAGCCCGCGTTTACGTACAAATACCCACTTAAGGCCGAGTTTGAGCACATCGTCATCGGAAACGCGCACGCAAGTCAGTTGGAATTTTAATAAAGCGGATTTTTTTTTATTATATTCCAAGATCGCAGCCATCGACTGGTCACTTTTATACAACTTAGATTTAGAAATGAGTTTAAAGTATTTTTATGACACAATTTATTCAATTATAGATGACTGTGTTCCCAGAAAAAAGCGAAGTCGTGTACGCTCGAGATACATTTATCCCGAGTGGTACACGGGTGAGTTAATTCGCGACATAAAACTCAAAGCTACTCTTCATAAAAAATATAAAAGTAGTGGTTTAGGGAATGATTACGAAACGTTTGCCCAGTGTAGGGCTAAAGTTAAAGGTAAGATTTTAGTAGCACAAGCACAGTATCGCCAACGTTTACAAAGTCAGATGTCAAGTGATCCTAAGTCTTTTTGGGCTTACGTTAATTCTAAAAGAAGTAACAGTAGCAGCCAAAAGATTTTAAAGGACGGAGAGGCCTTGACAGATGAACAAGCGGTTCAAGAATTCGCTGAATATTTTTATTCAGTGTATAATTTAGATACACCTAGATTAGATGTGAATGCGGCGATTGTGGAAGCAGGCAGTCAGAACGGCGCAGGGCGGGTTCAGCTTGACAGCTTGGAGTGGGATGACGTGGTACGCGCCCTGCAGCAACTTAAGCCGAAAAAATCGTCAGGGCCTGATGGTATTCCGCCGTACATCTTTAGGGACTGTCGAATGGCATTAGCGAGACTGCTGATGCACATCTACAATTTATGCCTGGAATCAGCTATATTTCCCGAGATGTGGAAGATTACCCGGGTCATACCGGTACCGAAGGGAGGTTCGAGAACTAAAGTGGAGGAATATAGACCTGTTGCTATATTGTCAACAGCGGCTAAAGTGTTAGAATATAGAAACCTAGGATTTGTCCTGAGAATGGTTAAAGATTTCACAAATATGAAGGCCTGTCTCATGTTGGAGCGCGTACAGAATAAATTTATTAGATATAAATATATGAGGGAATACGGGGTGTATCCATTTTATCCGTTGATGTATCCAACACTATTTGTTTTAGGTATGGTCGGATATAATGAACTGAGCGTCAGGAGGCAACTCACACTTGTGACTTATATCTTTAAGATAGTTAGGGGGAAGATACACAATGCGGATATATTGCGAAGGGTGGAACTAGTCGTGCCAGACGGGTATGTGGGTCGTCGTCGCCAGCCACGGTTGCTGGCGGTGCCGAGCGCGCGAACTAACTTGCTGCGTGAGGCGCCGCTGACGAGCGCGCTCCGCACTCTTAACCTCATTGCTGATGACGTCGATATATTCTGTTGCTCTTTGGGTGAATTCGTAAGAATGTTATGTAATGTTATGGTACAAGCAGTGGCACTGTCTAATTTTTAAGAGTACTACATTATCGCATTGGGTCTAGCCTGTAAGGATATTGTATGTTTTGAGTGAATAAATAAATAAATAAATTATTTTTATTTTTGGAACACTTGGACTGAACAACGTGGCTGTTTTGATCGTGTATTTTTTATGTGACAAAAAAATACTTTTCGTTTAAAAGTTTGCAAACCGCTTGAAAAATGGCTTGGCGCGTAATGTATGTATTCCGATACGGAAAAATTGGGAGATTTTTGAAGAATAGATTTTTTTTCTTGTGGTTTTGTTAGTGGAGTGGAAATTCTATTACTGTAGCCACAATTGATGGAAAGAAGATAGGCATGAGATGATGCACGTTCGAGTTTTTAATTGCTTTATAGCGTATTTTTATATCGAGTAGATTGCCTAAAGGTATTGTTTAACTTGTTGCAGCGAAGTTAAATTCTGTGTAACTAAATCACGTTGAGAAGCAAGAAATTTAGGCTCCAGGCAGGTGGAATTCCATCATCGAAAGCGAAGCGATATGGTTCATACAAAATTTGCTTCAGCATATCATGATCACTTCACATGGTGTGCAAATATATTTACAATCAGCGATGTCAATTAATCTAACTTACAAATTAAAGCTTTTTTTAGATACACTACGTCAGACAGGTAATTATGATCATATGTTTTGTAATACATGAGAATAAATTTATTTTGACGTACAGAAATTAAATCTAGTTTGTCTTGAGTATAAATATCATTGGCAGAATTGATATTTCTTTAATTATATTTTTTTTCTACTCTAACTTCAACATTTTTAATGTCTCGATCCTCGTCCATGAGATGAAGCTGAATATTATATTTAATTTATTTTTTTTACAGAAAAAATCATCTAGGTACTAAATATTTGCATCAATAGCACTTTCTCATCTTATCGCAGTTTGAATAAGAAAATAAACATAATTCCACACCAAAATGCAATCTAAAGCGAATCAGTAATGGAATTTAATGTATTCATTCATCTCGCATGGAATAAGTATAAATCGTTTGAAGAGCTGGGAATATATTTTACGCGGTTTAATCAACCAATGAATGGAAAATGCTGATTTCAATACGAATTTTGAGAATCATTTAAAACTGCCACTCTTAAAGCCATGTTTATACTTCTAAATAACGTTAGAATATTGGTTTTCAATGTAAGGTTGGATTTAAAGGGAATAGAAAATTAGAGGCGGTTCACGTAAGTAGGCTCATCTGTCTCATTGAATTTCACAAGCTACTCGGAAGAAAGAATTAATAAGGCAAACACGATTCATCTTGAACAAATTAAATAATTCAAAGGTAATGGTATAAGGTTCTCCAGAAAAATAGGTATAGAAGCAGCCTAACCTGGAACTAATTCCAGAATTAAAACGAAACCAATGGTATGGAAATGTTTTAATTCATTTTATGATAGAGTTAATAGTTGCCAATATGAAGAACGATTTGATTAATTTTAGAACACAACAAAAAACATAATGTGTGATAAAAAATATAGTGCCTAAGGCAATTGCAAATGCCTATAAATAAAATAACGAAAGCCATCGATGAAATTATAGATTATGCTTATATCAACGACAAATCTAAAAACAAACCAATAAAGAAACAAAACACGAAACAACAGAAAAACAAACAAAATCATGTAGAACGTGTTAATATAGACAGTTGATGCAAATTGGTAGTGGGTTCGAACCCAGGTAGGTGCATTACTTTGTGTAAATTATTTCACCACCACTGCTCAAAAAACGTTGAAGGAAATATCGTGAGGAAACCAGCATGTCCTAGAAAAACAAATCAAACGCGCGACAACCCGCCCGCGTGGTAGATTAAGGCCTATTCCCTCTCACAGAGAGGAGGCCTGTGTCCCAGCAGTGGGAACATTAGAAGGCTGATGATCATGATGCAAACTCAAAACACGTACGAGGATAACTTAACTTAACTTCCACAACGATAATCAGCGATGAAATTATAGAACTTGCTAACATCTACGACAAAGACAAAAATGAAACAAATAAAAAAAAAACCGGCCAAGTGCGAGTCGGACTCGCACACGAAGGGTTCCGTACCATTATCGCAAAACACTGCATAAAAATCACGTTTGTTGTATGGGAGCCCCCCTTAATTTATTTTATTTTAATTTATTAATTATTATTTTTTGAAGTAAATATACAACTAAACATTCTGTGAATATTTCAAGCGTCTACCTGTTGCCGTTATTAATATCGAGCAAAAAACGGGCAAAATATCACGTTTGTTGAATGGGAGCCCCCCTTAAATATTTATTTTATACTGTTTTTAGTATTTGTTGTTATAGCGGCAACAGAAATACATCATCTGTGATCATTTCAACTGTCTAGCTATCACGGTTCATGAGATACAGCCTGGAGACAGACGGACAGACAGACAGACAGACAGACAGACAGACAGACAGACAGACAGACAGACAGACGGATCGCGAAGTCTTAGTAATAGGGTCCCGTTTTTACCCTTTGGGTACGGAACCCTAACAAACAAAACACGAAACAATAGTTATGCAAACGACATCATGTAGAATGCATTAAATTCAACACTCGAACGAGGATCGTTATCTACGATGATTTTAATCTGGAATACCGCAGATGGTGTTTACGGCCGCATGCAGTTTACGTGGAAATTGCATACGCGCGACGCATTAGTGTCTACCCGCAAATTACGAGCGCAATCTACGACAAATCTGCGACCACTTTCATAATATTTGTCGACTTTATAGCCTCGTACGCCTCGTACGGAGTTTTATGCGAAAACTTTTAATGGTGAAATTGGTTTGTTGTGTTTGCCTTGTGTTTAGTTGTATAATGTGGTTGGAATTTTAATGATTTCTAGGCGAAAGACTTTGTTGAGTGTAGTGGTTAAGTTTTGTTCCTTCAACTAATAGAAAACTCCACAACACAAGAAGTATAAAAGCGATTAATGAGCAAAGCTATTAAATATTGTTTTTTTTTCAGATCTAATCTAATTTAATTGAGCTTTTCCTATCTTATCACTCATCTCGAACTTATTTCCCATAACGAAAATGTGTAGGTACCTACTCTCTGATATATCTCTGTGATACATTTGACAGCTCAAAGTTAATAAGTTATTGATGAACTTATATATGGTACCGATTCGATTTCTTATAATAATTGACTTTATCAATGAAGAAATTTTAATCGATTAAACACATTGTTATTTCATTCAAAGAAAGTTATTTTTCACTTTGTAGTGTTTTTTTTTTGGAAGTCGGTTTGTTTATTTGTTAAAATGTTTTTTTTTGTTTGAGATCGTCGTTAGTACGCGTCTATGGCCTTGTCCAAAGAGATCACAGAGCGTTGCGACTTATTGCAATGGGTAATAGAGACGAGTTTCCTCAGGATTAAACAAGAGACGATCGCTTGCTTTTTTTTTGTGTGGGAAATCATCGAAGTGAAGTGAAGAACTGAAGCGGGAGGGCGTGTCAGACTTTTACTGACTAAAACCTACCCGTGTTCCTTCAGATGTTTGTGCTAGAGCCGCGGTAACACTCTTTCAAATTTATCCGCCACCCAGAGACAGACATCGGCCCTAGCGAGCCCCGTCATTTTTTGCTGACATCTCTTTGAGGCGCGCGTGGAACACTACGCGCCGTCGTCTCGGGCCTGGTCCTTATCGGACGGCGAGCTACCCATTATGATGATCGCTTGCTAGCGAGGCCACTTTATCATGACACGCTAGGTCACTTCTGTGCAGTAGTATACGGCGATTTCGTATTTTTGATAGGTACTTCGCGCCCGTCTTAGCACCCGCCCAAACTCCTCACTTCTACTGAGGCCTAAGATTGTATGCCGCTAGTTGTATAAAACCGTCCTTCTGAAACTATCTACTCCATCCTAGAGCTTCCGTCAATACCCAATTGTGACAATATTCAGTCTGCAATATGCCTTCCATATTGTAACATAGTGTACATAACGCTGTACATTACTACTACAACTATAAATTTTAAATAAAAAAAAAACAACCTAACTTAAAAAAAATAAACAATTTAAAAATATAACTTACTAAGTAAATAACATAAATAAAACTACTAAAAATAATAAATCAACTATTTACATCTATTAGGTACTTAACTATACATACATAACTATAAAACTAAAATTGAACCGAGGTTGTAGTAGTGTAACAAACAAGTGATGCGGACAACCGCATTATTTTATATATACGGAGTAACGGGTTCCTCGTAGCGCCCGCCACCGGCCGCGAGCCGTGCCGGCGCGAGGGCGAGCGAGACGACACCACGGACAGTCCGCAGCCAAAGCTCTTGAGGCACGGACGCTGTCGCTCTGACTAATTTTTAAATCTTGCCTACCGTCATTAAAAAAAAAACGGAATAAAATACATTTTTTATCTATCTAAAACTGGATTGCTTCTCCATACTTTTAGATTAAAGTTTTAATTAATATAAGTGACTGTGATTCCCAAACTTGGGTAAGTTATGCACAATTTTGTATTAAGATGTCTAACGGCCGTTACCTACCTATTTTTATTGTATTATCTTGTATTAATTTTAAGGTACGCGCCCGTCTGAATATCGTAGTGTATTCCTATCCTGTGTGTAATGCTTTGCCTTTCTTTCACTATGTTCTTCTTAGTGTAATGCTTGTAACTGCCTCTGCTAGCGAACATGTACATAATCTATTTAGATTCACGCCTAGAATTCTTCCCGCCCTTATAAGCCCTAATTTGCCAATCTAGTTCTTGCCATGCATACCTAGCGTTTCCCGTGCACCCCTATACCAGCAGATTACTGATGTGACCCTTGTCCCTAGGAATTACGTCACGGTTTTACTGACCGACACCGTATACCGGATCTGTCGCCTACATCACCTGCGTGGAGTGGCCGAGCTACGGGGACTACGCCTGAAGGACGGGAGCTCGCCAGGGAAGTGTGGAAGGCTAGACAAGTGCGCAAGACCTAGGCAGAACCTTATTTTTTTTCTTCAATATACCCACATATTTATTAATTCTAAACCTAGTTTTATTAATCTCTTGTACACGTCCTATATACGTGACAATATAGGATTGCATACGTAAGATAGTTTCTGTTTTAGAGAATAATAGTCTCGCAGGTATATTTTGAGCAGAATATACGGGAGTTTCAGATTCAAGAATTGTTTTGGCTGGATTTAGTCTATTTAGTTAGAAGTAAATAGAAAATGTCTGGACTGGAGACCTCGCAATTTCAGTCATAACTCTGTGTTTTATTCTAATAAGTTATTTTATAAAAAAATTGTATTTGTTATTAAAAAGCTTATCAAAAATTATAATTCCAGCCTGTTACCGTACCTCTTCAGGGCAAAGGGCATTCTTATACAGAGAAGGCACGAGCAGTAAACACCGCGCTTGCTCAAGGCGGGTTGTAGATTGTTCGAACTTTTATCAGTATTATCCAAGATAAACTAGATAAATTAACATATGAATTGAAAAGTACTTGTTTGGCCTTGAACCCATGACTTCAAGCACAAGATGAGAGGTCTTAGCGACTGCACCACTTAGACAGAAAACAAATACCTATATATAAAAACCAATCACGTAGCTTTTAAATTAGGATTCACTAGTTTTAGTTTTTCTGCTATTTGGATAATCGTTGAACTGCTATAAATTGTGCTCTGTAAAAAATACAGTCTAACTGAACTAGACCAATTTCTGCATTCAAACCATCTGTTGTACGCGTTCCCAGAATTTTTCAAAACTATTGGTCGGAGCCCAAAAATGGAACAAACAAACCTATTCAAAATGGCTGCCCAATGTCTCTCTGTGCGGCTCTAACCACGTAATGATCGTAGCCAGAAAAACTAGCCCCAACTGCAAACAACAACTGCAAAGGCAAAAAATCTTGCTTGTTTTGTTTCAATTGATTTCAATTGCCAACATTAAGTTCATTTGTTTTCAGTTCCCGCAAGAATAGTTTGGGAGTTGCGATTAACAATACAACGACAGAGATAACGCTCGGATGTTCGTGCCAAAGCTTGCTTTTCATACCAAGTTAGTCCTGCAACGCTAAACTGACGATAGAATAACACTGGATTTATCATGCTGCGTGAGTTCTAAAATTATGAGTTGAGAATTAGCAACAGTAAATTGGATGGTTGAATGGTTGTAATTAATTTTAGTGCTTCGATATTTAATGTTTCTACTTATCGTAAAAGTGATGTTATCAAAAATACATCATGAGTCATGATAGCTACGAAGCTACGGCATAGAGACCGCTATGGTACACATGCTATGTGCAGTGCATGCAGTACATGCTATGAAGCTACTACGCTGTTGCTACACCTTGGCTATGTGTTGCTACGCCATTGCTACACGTTGCTACGTATTTCAAAGCATTGGTACGTGTAGTTACATCATTGTAATTTAAGAAGTAATGCAATATCTATTTGTTTGAATTTACTTTGTCCTTGAATTCTCAAATCATTGTATTTAATATTATGTATAATAAATAATTAAGAACTTACTATTATGACTTCAAAGAGGGAATAGGAAAACGTGTTTGGGATGAGTCTTAAAACTGTCATATTGTAGACGCGATGCAATTTCAATATATTTTTAACGGAAGTTCAACCTTTGAATCCTTTAAACTTTTGTATTTTCACATTCAAACGCAGTTAGAATGTGCCGCGGATTAACTTTAACATGGCGGATTAAAAACGTACAAAAAATTTCGCTGACAAGGAATAAAATAGAAATAAATTTTTGTAACAAATTCAATTTGTGCATCGCTGTGACCGAATTTAATATACAAGCAGACTGAAATTTTAGAGCTCTTCTAAAATGCATGTTTTTTTTCAAACATAAAAGAAAATGTTGTAGGTTTTGTATTTAATTCTTGAGTTATAATTCATTCAACTAGAATATACTAACTAGAATATGGCGTTGATCTGATAAATTATGTAAACAAATCCAAAACATAATAAATTGTGAGAAGCAAAGATGCTTCTCACAATTTATTATGTTTTTGATTTGTTATCTATGCCCAGCTAAAAAAGCTGAGTATAGATGCTTCTCACAATTTATTTTACATTTCAACAGTTTAGGATCTTTCCGTATGTTACGATAGCATTTGTACGCTGGGGACATCATTATTTTTTATATAACGATAGGCTCGCGTATGACCACTATCTCACCAGATGGAAAGCGATGATGTGGTCGACAGTGAAGCTCGCTTACTTAAAATCTACATCCCATTATACACTGGCCAATTCGCAGTCTTCAATTGTCCCGGGCTTATCGGCTTTTAAGGTAAAATAGACATGCTTGGACGTGTTGGATTACTGCCTTTTCAGTTTGGTAATTCCCTAAGCCAGTTTTTTTCCTGGTAACTTCTCTCCGGATCCTTCAAAGAAACATTATTTATATCATTTGTTAAACAATCACCATCTCATCAGATAGTAAGCTATAACGATGGAGCACGCTTGCTAAGAAGTAATTAAATCTGGGTTACACGGGAATTATGACAACGTGTGTAACGAATTATTTGGCAATTCAATTTGTAGAGTAATTGTTTTTTTGTTCCTTTGATGAGGGTTATAAGTTTTGAGAGGGACCAGTTGTGTTCTTTTATTCGCAACGGTTTTGAATCGGAGCTTGAGAACGATATTTACTGTCACCGAAAATTACTCATTTTCAGTCTTAGGGCTGGTTTCTGAATTTGGTATTTGGTGTTAAGCACGTGTCAAACCTAAGTAAACCCTACTTGGGTGACACGTCCAAAGTTTAACAGTTTTTTAGGCTAAAGTTGAGTTTGACAAATACTCAACTTCACTTTCTTAATTGAGAAATCATTACATTAAAATCTCTGAACTGTTTAACATATGTTATAAAAAGCAACTTATTAGTAAAATCCTCTGCCACTAATTTAAATTAAAAAGCCGCTAAGCAGGTAGGTACTAAAGATTTTTATTACAGGGAAAATTTACGTCATACCTACCACGATCCAACATTTCGCAGCGGTTGAGTGATTGTGTCTTCTACATTACAGATCACAGGTTCGATCCACGCACGAAACAAATTGCTGGTCGAGGTCAGAGTATTCATTATGCATGAGACATTGGTGTCTGAAAACGCACGCTTTTTTTTCCCCTAGAAACAGAACTATTGGAATGTCAGGGTTTTTATCTGCTGAAAATCATTCAATTTGTGAAAATAATCGTGAACATGAGCACTTTTCGCAATTTTTACAAAAATATAGTAATATAGTTAGTTCCAAAGACTATAACGTAAAATATTGTTAAAAAATATTTTATTTGCTAATTAAAATTAAATTTATATAACTGCGCTTGCACGAACGTTCACGAAATAGAAGTAACGCTTTTAAAAAATAAACAGGGGAGATATAGCATGAGAGTAGGGGAGCGAATGGAGCTCTCATGTAACGAAACGTGCCTAAACGTGACGCGTCCTTGAAATTTCACTCTCAATTCTCATCCAACTTTATCGAATCTCCATGTAATAAGTTTCACTTTAAAAACAATTTGTTGGGTACTTTGTCGAATTATGCGATGCGAACATAAACGCACGGTATAGATGTCTTTTTTTTCATAATTTAGCGTTAGTTCTAGATTGGAAGTTGTTCGTATTCATGAGTATCTACTTTCACCCTCTGAAGTCACCCTGAATAAATAGAACTCAGTACACGATCCTACCCTCGTTCACAGCCTAGAGGAATGTACGAAACAACTTTACTAATTAACACTACAGTAGTAAGAGTAGGTACCTACTGTTCACGACGTGCAAGATAATGGAAAACGTTGAGACGATGGCGCCGCAATTACAGAACTGATGATTTGAAGCCATTGACTTAATGCGGTTCCTAACTTGCTTCAATGTTGCCAGATTTGGTTAAATTACTTCTTACACTAACATTTGTTTAATCATTGTGAAGTTAGAACGAAGTTTTCTATTGTTTTGTGAGAATGTTCTCGAGGAATTGTGGTTCAAGTTTTCATTGTAGACTTTACTTAGAGACGGAGGAACTTTAGCAGTGATTAGCACTTGAGATTTCTGTGGTTTGGCATGAAAAAAGGCTTAAAAGGGCTTAGATAAAGTCCTAAAGTAGTAAGATCCTTATTGCTGACAGAATGTTTCTGTCAGCAATAAGGGTAGTCTAAACGACCAAAATGTATAGGATTGAAATGCACTACCAAAATGTCACGTAATCATTCCAAACATTTTGGGACTTTGATAGCCGTTCCCGCAGATAGAATATTATTGTAATTAGAACCTAAGGTCCATCCCCTCGTCTAGCATAGATCTACGTAGATCGATTGAATCTACTAGTAGAAACTGCCGACTGATTTTGACGTGCGTAGTCCATGGTTCGTGTGCCAACGTGAGAGTCGCCTTTCCTTACTAAAATTGTAAGACATGACTAGGTTTGCCACCATTTTGTGAATTTCGTATATCCTACAGTTTCTTACAAAATAAAATTGAAGTAGTTTCTTACAAATACCTGTATCTATATTATCTTGTCTTACACAAAACTACATTTAAAGCTCCCAAAACAAGGGCGTAAATAGAATCAAATAAAACTATCCTGCGCCAACTAAGTTACATGCTCATTAAGCAGAGTAATAGGACCACCGTCTGTAATAGAATCGGCACTGACATTTACTGGTGGTCATTAGATGACTCCCACGCCGTAATGAGAGCACCGGCTATTGTAAGAAAATAAGTAAATATCGTTGTTAGTTTTGAGTTTTCTTTACTAAATTTTCTTTTAGGTTCAAATTATCGAGGTTATTTTGATATTATATTAATACTAGTTTCTGCCAGCGGTTTCGCCCGCGTGAAGGTCGAACATTATCCCGAAGGAACATATTCCCGTGATGAAAAGTATCGTATGTGCTATTGCTGATTATAATCCATATTTGTGGCAAATGTCATCCAGATCCCTGCAGCCATTTGAGGATGAAGAAGTGACAAACATACGTGTGTTACGTGTTTGTACACACAAACACAAACTCACAAATTTTCGCCTGTATAATATTCGTGTGATTATCAGTCTAGAAACGCTACTGCCTAGTCAACCTAAACGAATACCCAAACATCATTTAACAGCTCTATATTCATATAAAAGCTCCGTAATAAAAAAAGCGGCCAAGCGCGTGTCGTACTTCGCACATTTACGGTTCCATAAAAACTAAAAAATTAAGTTAGTTAAAATAGGAAGAATGAGGGAATTTCAAAGAAAATCTGGTTAATCAATTTATTTTATTTGTTATTAAAATATACGTAATAATAAAAATTATCATACAATTTGAATTCCCCGGAACATAGTTTTGTAAAAAAAAGGTTTCTTTGGTGGCTTCTCTTTGTATTGTTTACCAATATTTTTTAAAACAAAAGGTACAGTATTTATCTACGCACCAATCTCTAAACAACAATACCCCACTCTATGGGATAGGTCAATTTTAGCATCCGCGCACCTTCCTAAGGAACTACTAACTGATAGGTTCGCTCGGGTGATCTTCAAGGTCTTCCAAATAATAATTATGGTATGAACAGCAACCATATCTGTAGTTGTACTCGAAATTAAGGCTACCATAATCACTCGGATATTTATGCTACATCTAATAACTAAATTATTAAAGTAGGGTTCGATATACAAAAGTTTGAAATACAGGGCCTTATTTAAAAAAAAAACTCTTCAATGTTTAGCGATTGCTCAGCATATTCTGTATTCAAAATTTCAAACAAGGTTTATAGTTAACTTTTAAAGTAAAGGTAGAGTAATGGCTTTGGTACGTTGGAATCGTTTTAATGTCCGGTCATTTCACGCATCAGGATTTTTAATCTTTTAATGACTCTTGACAGCATTTTCCATCATGATAGGCTTTGTGGGCAAATGAAATACCTACACGGATTATTACTTTTATTAAATTTTTATATTGAAATTACTCTCTATCCCTGTAAGAACGTCATTTGCTCGAGTTTTATGTGGCGTTAAATTATTGCATTTGATGAGATTTTTTATTATAATCTCTTTTAGTAAGCTTTTATAAAATGCAATTCTTTTTTATTGCGTGGTAATTTCGATAGTGAAAAGATTATGAGGTACAAGATTTGTTACTGCAATATAAAATGTGGAATATATTCTTATTAGAATATACTCCGGAACACATATTACAGTAACGATACTTTAAATAATAAAAGTGTACAATTTTACAGAGATTAGTCCTTTTATGCCGAAACCCCTAGTTTTAAGTGCGTCCCACAATCTCGTATACAAGCACGGTTACCAACATTGTAACAACAATCACGTCCAGTTTTATCACCATTCGAACAACACGACATAATGAAGATATATCAACGATCATAAACGGGCTCCTATTCATACATTACAGTACTCAACGGATTAAAATTACTTTGTATCGTGGCTTTGCTATCTCAAATGAGATTAAACTGTTACGATACGCTAAAACAAACATTTTGAAGCCTTTCAAAAGCCTCTTTCGGTTTATCTTGTGAATTATTCGAGGTTAGTTTTAGTTGTGTGGTTTAGTCGGATTTTGTTAATGGTGTACCTTGTATGTTATCTTAGGTTGTATACGGGTGTATACGGGTTGCGGTAAATTGTAAAAGTTTTAAACAGTTACGACAGGATCAATTGAATGTTTGTTGCACAGGCATCTGCTGAAGTCGAAGGGGATTATGTACGATACATACGACAAATGCGACACATACGATATTTGAAGCACATGCAACAAGAACGATCATTATCCACATGTGACAAGTAAGACACATGTGATAAGTGCGACACTTGTCACTCATGCGGACATTTGCGACAAGTGTCACGTGCGACAAACTTCTAAAACCTAGCAGTTTGTTATGATATTCTGTAAACGCAGTTGTGCTTTTCGTATAAATTAATGTACACTATATATAGGTAAGTAATTCGCACTTTATCTTGGACTTCATAGGGAAAACCAATAAACCCACAAACACATATTACATTATTATTTTCTTTTAGGTGTACCTATTACATTATGTAAAACACTATCTATAAATACCTATCTATGTATTTACACAAGAAAAACAACAATATTGGAACATACAAGCTGGGTTTTCCACTTTTCCTGTTCACGTAATTGCTACTTCGTCGCTATATCTCCGTGTGTGGGTATTTTACGTTTTCTGAATTGTTTTTGTGACCACACATACGCCACGCGCCCTTTTGACTCAAGGTATCTAAGTGGATTAGTTGGTTACCCCTGAGACTTGCTATATTGATTAATCGGTACATTTTAAGGATATCTGGAGTGCCCAAGTCAGTCGGTCTTTGGTAAAATAAGTATAGTGATATTTTGCCATAGGTATGCACTTGTCTCTAGCAGAGGACCTGCCTCAGGTCGATTGTGATGAGTCCTATGTCGTGAAAAGGCCCCTGTATTTTGAACGATCTTGCAATTTTATTTTTTGTGTTTTTGACATAGTGTTGAACTGTCCTGTGTTGAGCTTGATAAGCATGTCATAGTGTGCGTTTACAGACCCCCAAATTACAGAAACTACTGTTTATTTGAGTCAGTGATGGAAGATGTTTTGGCAAAACTTGCAACTGGTAATAAACTAGTCATAATCTGTGGTGACTTTAATATAAATATTTTAGAAAATAATTCAGATAGCAGTAGACTATTAAATCTCTTCAAATCATTTAATTTGTCACATGTGTTTGAGGAACCAACCCGTACAACTATGACTACTGCTACATGTATTGATAATGTTTTTTGTTGCTGCGACTACTTAGACAAAGCCATTATGAATTGTCTGCCTTCGGATCATAGTGGGCTACTGGTAACATTTGAGTCCAACATACCAATACAACAAGTGCAGATTCAATCCAGACCAATAACTTCCGGTAAATTAAATAATTTAACAGCACTTTAATCAGTAAGTTAAGTTATCAGGACCTCATAGTGAATGACGGTAATATTTTATACACAAAAGTTTTCTCAGTGGTTCAAACAGAGTTCAATAATACTTTTAAGAAGAAAACTAAAACTATATGCCCTAAGTTTTTATTCAGTGACTGGGCGACTAAAGGACTCAGGAAAAGTAGGGAAAGACTTTACGAGCTGTATGGCCTTAAGCCTTATATTAAAACTGAAACTTTTAATAAGTATGTTGCTACTTACTCAAGAATATTTAAAAATACGTGTAAACTAGCTAAGGCTTTATACATTAGCAATAAGGTTAAATTCGCAGAAAATAAAATTAAGACGGTTTGGAAAATTATAAATAATGAAACGAACAGGAACAAAAAAAAAAATACTGAGTACACGCTTGAGACTACACATGGACTTATTAGAGATAACAAAAAAGTAGCTCAAGAATTTGTAAATTTCTTTACCAGCATCCCAATTAAAACTACTGAAACCTTAAATTCTTCGCCGTCGCTCGCTTCTGGTTTATTAAACGCTAACGTTTCAGCCTGCCCGACTGTATTTAACTTTTCACATATAAACCCAATAACAGTAATGAAAGCTTTTAAGCAAATCAAGATCAAACTGACCGAAGATCTATGGGGAATGTCCATCAAAGTTTGTACCTGCATTATTCAGACTATAGCGCCGTACTTAGCTTTAATTTTTAATTTGTGTGTAGATCAAGGAGTCTTTCCGGATCTAATGAAACATAGTAAGCTTATACCACTTTTTAAATCCGGGGACAGTAAAGATACAAATAATTATAGACCAGTATCCGTGTTGCCGGTTTTCAGCAAGGTATTTGAAAAGATAATGCTAAATCAAATGCTCATTCATTTTAATACGAATAACATCCTACACGATAAACAGTATGGTTTCACCAAAGGACGTTGTACAACCGACGCTGGTGTCACCTTATTAAAACACATCTTTGATGCGTGGGAGGAAGGGCAAGATGCCATAGGTATCTTCTGCGACCTGACGAAGGCGTTTGATTGCGTTAATCATGAAACATTGCTTTTGAAACTTGAGCATTACGGGCTAGGCCAATCAGCATTAAGTTTATTAAAATCCTATTTGAATGATAGACAGCAATTAGTTCAAATAAACGGTGTCAATTCGTCGGGGTTGAACTTGAAAATGGGGGTACCCCAGGGCTCAATTTTAGGTCCTTTCTTATTTTTAGTCTACATTAACGATTTACCCCATCTATTGGAAAACCAATTAAACATGGTGTTATTTGTTGATGATACTTCATTGATTTTTAAGATAAATAGACGTACGTGTAACGTTGCCGACGTAAATAATGCCTTGCGTCAAGTTCAAAACATTGTGTTGCATTGATTTATTTATTGTACTTTTGAAAGAAATAAAATATTTATTATTATTATTATTTATTATAATTGGTTCAATGCTAATAATTTAGTTTTAAATGCTAAAAAAACTAAGTGTGTAAAATTTGCCTTGCCAAATGTCAAAAGTTATGATTGTGACATTATATTAAACAATGAGAAGCTAGAATTTGTAGATAAAGCGGTTTTCTTGGGGATCACGCTGGACCCGAGGTTGCAATGGGGTACTCATTTGATATCCCTTGCGGGGCGGCTAAGTTCGGCAGTTTATGCTGTTAGAAAAATACGTCAGTTTACTGATGTAGATACCGCGAGGATTGTATATTTTAGTTACTTTCATAGTATCATGTCTTACGGTATCTTACTATGGGGAAGGGCTGCAGACATTGAGTCAATATTCATTCTGCAAAAACGAGCCATCAGAGCGATATACAATCTTCGCCGGCGAGATTCTCTAAGGGAACTGTTTAAAGACATTGACATCATGACGGTAGCTTGTCAATATATTTACGAAAATATCATGTACGTTAGAAAGAATATACATCTTTTTTGTAAAAACAGCTATAGACATAATTATGTTACTAGAAATAGGGACCAATTAATTCAACCAGGTTTCAGGCTGGTTAAAGTAGCGTCATCTTTTATGGGGTACTGTATAAAATGCTACAATAAAATACCTCCCCACATTCTAGAACTGAATGAGTCCAAATTCAAAAATTGTATAAAACGCACACTATGCAGGCAGGCATATTATAGGTTAGGGGATTACATCGCTGATAAAAATGCTTGGCTCAACGCTAGTCCTGCTCCACAGCCACTAGGGCACAAAAACAAGTGATAAACAGAAAAGTTCTGAAGTATTGTTGGACCTACTGAAGACTGTATGAATATATTTGTGTTGTATAAACTCAATTTATTTTAGTATTATATAACTGCACAGCACATA
Source organism: Anorthoa munda (assembly GCA_945859665.1). Taxonomy (NCBI): domain Eukaryota; kingdom Metazoa; phylum Arthropoda; class Insecta; order Lepidoptera; family Noctuidae; genus Anorthoa; species Anorthoa munda. Next base: position 6,125,420 of record OX243913.1, on the reverse strand, counting down.
TGTGAGTACTATGTACCAACTGTAAATCTACCATTTACTGTACCTATATGTCGTTTGTTGACTAGTGTGCCCTGGCAGTTAATAGTGTCATGCTCTTGAAGACTGTATGAATATATTTGTGTTGTATAAACTCAATTTATTTTAGTATTATATAACTGCACAGCACATAAGTGAGTACTATGTACCAACTGTAAATCTACCATCTACTGTACCTATATGTCGTTTGTTGACTAGTGTGCCCTGGCAGTTAATAGTGTCATGCTTTCTCTAATGTCTCTCTGATGGTGGCACGTGTGTTGGATCATTCGGTTCCCTTCATGATGGTTGATCTGAGTGGTGCCGATCTATGTGTCATGTTCGTGAACGGGCGCCGTCAGTTGGGATTGATCATAACTTAGCTGCCTCGGCCTGTTTTTAATTGCCTATGTATTGTTTTTTTTTTTTTTTAATTGTTTTGTTTTGCTCTAGACGCTTTTACGTGCACGTCTTTTTACATCGTTCTCACATATATTTATTATTTTCTAACAAGAAATGATGTAACCGAATACTTGTAAAACTCTTTTTATTTTAAAAGAGTAAGTGTGGAGTTTCTTGTCCATTCTTCTCCACAACAAGCAACATTTCCAAATGGACGGTAGAATCAATTATTGTTACTTTTAAAACATAATTTTTTGACGTTCAAAAGTGCCGCCTAATGGCTTAATTGAATAAAGAAATTTTGATTTTTGATTTTGATTCTGATTTTGATTTTGATTTTTTGACCTGGACAAGAAGAACCCGCCCATGGTTCTCGAATCATTAGTTGTGATGTTTGACAACTCTTATGCCGCACCATTTATGCCGAATATTAATACAACCTGTAAAGAGATAAAAACAGAGTACAAAACACCTATATTGTAAAGAAATACAAAAGTGAAAGAAGTTAATAACAATAATTTAGTTTCAACTGACCTTTGCTGCCAAATATCGGCAATCCGGAGCTTCTTTTAGGAACTTCTTGACATTGTCAGCCGAAAATACTTTCGACTTTCTACTCACATGGCCACTTGAGCGTTTTTTAAGAAATGCCAGCAAGTTGGAGTGTGACTTGATATCAATACCATGTTTTGTTTTCACAGTGCTTTTTAGCATTGAATTGTAGCACCACAATGAGCTTGACTTATATTTTTGAGAAAGTTCTATCGGTAAGCTTGCTGCTTGTAGTATCTATCGGTCGATTTTTCGGGCAAGAGGCTTAGAGAGTAGCCTTTTTCGCTGCCTCTGAGATTTCTGGCGGTGTCGAATTAATAAATTCATCGTTACTTGACGACATTTTCAAATAAAAACAATACAGCGAAATGCAAAAGCGGGCGGCTAATTTTTACTTGTTCACAAATTAGCAATTCGCGCGCATCAGCGTTTTTTTTTTAAGGCAAAGCCACAATAACAGCCAGTATCACTAATAAAGTAAATTAATATTTTTGGTTAAAATTAATTAAATTAAACATTAAATGTTTATTTATTATATTTTATCTCCCAAAGTTAATTTTATTCACAAAATGTTGACCACTTTTCTGGCATAAAAACTCTTTGCTAAGATTTAAAAAAGTACCGTTCGTTTTAGACGGAGCATCTCGATAAACCGTGCTTTTTACCTTACAATAACGCACAAGTACGTAATGAGATACATTACGATATTGAAATTGGTGAAATAAGAGACCCTTTACGAGCAAATTTGTTAAAAACAGTATTACGTTACCGATGATATAAAATGATGCGAGGGACTAATTTTGGCAGGCCCGAATATCCGGGCTTAGGAGCCACCCCAACGAAGCAGGACAATCACGTCGACCCAATAAATACGCTGGTTTAATTAAGGACTCAGATAATTAACGAACAAACATGCTAATTTCAATATTCGTTAGGCGAAGTTCTGAATCCAATTGATTTCAATTGTAGTTAATATTACAGCATCTATAAGCCCACTAGTTGTAGCGAGATCTAAGTTCTACAGACTGAATTCATCATTGGATTACATCGGTAACCAAAGTCTTGAGAGTCAGTGATAGGATAGGCACGCTTCCACATTCAATACTGCATGCAGATGATTCATGCTAGGTACAGGTACACACGCAGCAACGTTAGTCTCTAGCGACTAGACTATGACAGCAATTTATTAAAAAAAAAAACTATTGGTCGCCAATGGTGCGCCCCGGTTCTTGATGGTAGAATAGATTACTGCAGAGTTGCCTGGCCGAATCTTGCCGCAAACAATTTTTAACTTTTTCTAATTTTATCGGCCTTGTATGAGCGAATAATGTTTATGTTTGTGAATGTTAAAAGCGCCGTAAGACTAAAGCTTCATTGATGATGTTACGCCATTTATTATTACCAACGGTTTCATTTACTATTGCATTTCGCACCACATTACGACGCAAAATGATGCCTTTGCCGCTTTCCTTTTAATGACACTAAGCACGTACACTTCGCCCGTACTCGACGCAATACGTACTCACAAACAAAAACCACTCTGCGTAGCCTTTTCCCAACTACAGCCCGGGGTCGGTTTCCAGTCAAACCGGATTCAACTAAGTACAATAATTTACATAGAGCGGCTACCTATTTGACCTCCACAACCCAGTACCTGGGTATCACGATAGCAAGTCAAGAGTGGTGTCAGATTTTTTGGCTTCTGATTTCCTTAACGACTGCCAAAGATCTCTAAAAGACAGCCGGGTCCATCGGTATTTCGTGCTTCCCGAGGCAAGAGATAGATAATGGATGGTCACCCATCACCACCTCAGCAAGCGTTGCTTTTTTTTGAATATCGATCCGTGTTACTGTTGTTACTTAGCTAAAAGCTACTCTCTCGTGTTTAAACTAATCATATGATAACGAACACGCAAACGAAGTTTTAATCAACTGAATATAATCTGTCTGTCTTGGCAATCGGATTGAACTGAACTTGAGTTATATTACGCTGTCTGGCCTCACCCTATATCAATAAATTATCTGAGTCAAGCATTCCCTACAGATGAAAATAAAAAAAAAACTATAATATTGCAATTTCACGTGTCGTAATTTTTTTTGGTTTCCCAATCTAGGTATTTCTAATCTTTCTTAATCTTTATCATTAGAAAATAGACCTTGACATACGACTTGAAACCATTCTGCTGTGGCAATGCACAATGAAACGATACGCTTGTTCCGTCTACTATTCAGAGGTATAAGTTCACCTACGCCAAAGTTCCTCTTCCTGATTTACACTAACAAATCTTGAGGATCACTTAAGTTCAAGACGAGTGCAATTGAAGATCGAGTCAACGAGTTTCCATACCCGTGTCACCCTTTTCAAAGGATGACATGCGCCTTTGAGGCTCCCTTAACTTCACACCCCACGATCAAACAGCCATAACAGGCAAACTTGAAACTATGTAACGAATATATTCCGGTTTCCAGTTTTCTTTCGAACTGACATTTATCTTTCTGAACTGATATTTTATTTTAGGACAAGAGTATTTGAAGAAAAATATCTTTTCGCAGCATTTATTTAGGTAACGCCCACATTTTCGTTCGTTCAAATAATATCCTATGCCCACGGTCTGTAATCGACCTGTAATTCCTAAAATGAAATATGTGTTTCTTATATACTTATTATTTTATCGACTGAAAGAAAATTACGGGCTTTTTGGGAAAAGCTTTAAGACTTAGAACATGACGCGGCCGTTACCAATCAATGGTTATTTTTATACTACTTATTTATGAGATATAAAGTTTAGCCTGTGCGTAAGTGCTTTTCAGAATTGAGAATTTTTATATTTAAAATAAAATGTAACTAGTCAAACTCTACTGACAGTTTGATCAGTTTTAATGCTAAAATACAGTTTGACAAGTTCTCAACCTTAGATTCTCAATTCAGGAACTGGGTGAAAATATTTATTTGAACCACTAGTTCCAAAGCCGTCATCACCAATCACCATCATCATCAAATGCTTATCTTATCTTATCTTATGGAGGGGCCGAGAAGATCTCGGACACTTCGACCCATTGGGATCTATTGTGGTCCCCTAGATAACTTACTCCCCCCCAATCTCGTTGAAAACCGTTTTCATGAGTTTTACAACGAGACTAGGAGATATGAGCCTATAGTCTTCTGGTTTTGGGTATCCAACCCCTAGGAGACCCATTCGCTTACCAGCCAGTGCATCGCATGTGCACAGAAGGTGCTCCATGCGTTCCGTATGTTCCCCACACAACCTGCACACGGGAGTCGTAGTTAAACCCATCTTCATGAGCATGTCGTTGGTTCCAAAGTGCCCAGTAAAGGCCCCAAGCAGGTAGCGGATTTGCCCCCTGCTCATGTTCCAAATGCATTCCCGGGCTTTGAACGTAGAGCCTAGGAATTTCTTGGAGTGTTGCAGACCGGTGTTAGACAGCCAATAAGTTTGTTGTCTGTGATCTGCAAACTCCCTAAATGCGGCTTTTACGAGACACGTCGAAATGCCTACACATGGTTCTGGACCCACAAATTCATTTGCTGAGCCCTCTCTTGCCAGTTCATCAGCCACTTCGTTACCATGGATTCCTTTGTGCCCAGGGACCCACATCAGTCTCACCCTGTTGTGCTTCCCAAGCCTGTTTAGGGCCTGGATAGCATCCAGAATGAGTCCGGAGTCCACTTTGTAGGATGCCATGGCTTTGATTGCAGCCTGACTGTCACTAAGAATATATATGGATTTACCTCGGGTTCCTCTATCTATATTCTCTTGAGCACAGGTTATTATGGCAAATGTTTCCGCTTGGAATACAGTTGCCATCTTCCCTAAGCTTTTGCTACATTTGTAACCTTTTGCGTATATGCCCGCTCCTGTACCTGATTCCATTTTGGATCCATCAGTGTACCACACCAGACTGTCTTGTTCTGGTGGATCGAGTCCCTTCTTCCAGTCCTCTATTGTAGGGATTTGGACCTTAAAAGACCTTTCAAACACAAATTTAGTTTGCATTTTATCGGATAACATGCTTGTTACCCGATCCAGGCCTTCATTCTCATCGAACTTTGTATGGTTAGTCTTTGGCTTAGAGGCATCCCATAGTCCAGCAACAGCAAGACGATGTAATGTCTTCCTTGCCTCGAATTCAACCATCATATGCAGAGGAGGGATATTGAGGTATCTCTCAATCGCTGCCGTTGGTGTTGTCCTGAAAGCACCTGTGATGCCGAGACACACTGTTCTTTGTAACCTGGTGAGTGGCGCTTTGCACGAAGCAAGCTTTGTTCTTGGCCACCACACTAGGCTGCCGTATGTGATAATAGGTATTATCATTGTCCGGTACAGCCATCGTATCACTTTGGGCTTTAACCCCCAAGTTTTACCGTAGGTGGAACGACACATGCCGAACACTCGTAAGGCCTTTGTCGTTATATTTTCCACATGAGTTTTCCACCTGAGTTCTTTATCAAGCGTTACGCCCAGATATTTAACTTCGGTGGACCAGGGCAGCTTTATTCCATTGAGGGAGAGCTCTCCTAGGTGTTCTAGTTGTCTCTTCCTCGTAAATGGAACAATGACTGCTTTGCTTGGGTTGATAGAGAGGTGGTTCTTTGTACACCATTCCTCTGTCATCCTCAATGCCTGTTGTAATAATCCAGAGACTATGTTCGGGAATTTACCATTGACCATTATTGCTATGTCATCTGCATAGCCTACTGTGTAGAATGGTCCGGTATTGAGTTTGGTAAGTAGCGAGTCTACTACCAAGCACCACAATAATGGTGACAGCACCCCGCCTTGCGGGCAACCTCTTGTTGTTTTTGCACTAAGTCTGTCTCCCATCAGTTCCGATCTGACTATTCTGCTTCTCAGCATATAGTCAATCCAGTTGCACGTGGTATCGTTGATGCCATGTTCCTTTGCAGCAATGCGTATGGACTCAAATGTTGTTTTGTCGAAGGCTCCCTCTATGTCGAGGAAAGCCCCGACACAAATCTCTTGTCCCTCTAGCGCAGCCTCGGCTCGACTCGCAACAAAGTGCAATGCCGTTTCCGTAGATTTGCCCGGGCTGTAGGCGCACTGTAGTTTATGTAGAGGGAATACTTTCAGTGGTCCCTCTCTTAGATACCTGTCTACCAGTTTCTCCAGAGCTTTTAAGAGAAAGGATGATAGACTGATGGGCCTGTAAGCTTTAGCTTCTTCATAAGTCGGTCTACCCACCTTCGGTATAAAAGTGACTTTGACCTCCCTCCATGCCTTGGGTACGTACCCAAAGGCTATGCAAGCTCTGTAGAGCTTACTCAAATGGGGTACCAAAACAGATGCCCCTTCTTGCAATAGTATTGGGTAGATGCCATCCGGACCAGGGGATTTGAGAGGCTGGAAGCCCGCTATGGCCAGCTTCAGTTTGTTTTCATCTACCACTTTCTTTGCCGTGAGCCAGTTACTTTTGGACGTGTGCCTTGTGAGCTCATCCCTTGTGACTGGTTCCTCTTCATCGCTATTGCGCAGTATACATTCCGGGAAGTGGGTCCTAAACATCACACCCAGAGTGTCCTGTCCAGTTTCCGTGAGACACCCGTTCTCATCCTTTACAGATGATAGTGGGTTTGTCTTAGTCATGGACATTGCTTTGCACAACCTCATTCCACTTGGCAGAGTTTCGATGGAGGTGCAATGCTGTCGCCAGTTAGTTCTTTTGGCCTTGCGTACCGCCGTGTTATACCTCGTTAACATGCTATGATAGCCAGAAAAATCCTTCCTGGCTTTTGCATCATTAAAGGCCTGTCGTGTTTCCTGACGTATTTTGACTAGTTCAGGAGTCCACCATGGTACCTTTTTGCTAAAGGCCTTTTTCTCTGGGCAGTTATCTTCCCATGCGCCGATGGTGCCCGCCTTAATTCTGTCCGCTTCGAATTCTATATCCAGTATGGAATTAAGCTTACCTTTAGGGCTCCCTAGATTTACTTTAAGGTCCCTCCTGTATGAGTCCCAATTTGTGTGCCTTGGGTTTCTCCTTCGTCTAGTTTCGGCTTCTCCCGCCGTCCTAAACCTAAAGCATATATAATTATGGTCAGACAGAGAGATTTCGTCCGATACATGCCAATTCTCAATATGAGCACTGGCCCTGTTTGAAGCCAGTGTCAGGTCAATAACTTCAGTTCTCGCAGAGGTCCTGAAAGTAGGTTTATTGCCTGCGTTAAGGATTTGTAAAGAAGAGCTTACCACAAAGTCCAACAAATCCTCGCCTCGTTTGTTGACATCTGAGCTGCCCCAAACGACGTGGTGAGCATTCGCATCGCAGCCAAGTATCATGTCGAGATTTTCTTGGTTGCCGTAATCAACCAGTCTTCTGATTTGAGGTGTTACTGGTTCCTTTTGTTCATATGGGAGGTAGGCAGAGGCAAGGATAATTCTCCTTTTCTCTGTTCCCGCCCCCACTTGGATCAGAGCTGTTGTGAGATCCCTGTAACAGAAAGTACGTAAGGGCATTGCCTCTATACCGCCCCTGATATAGATGCAAGTCCTCGCGTCATTAGTTGGACAGTCATAGAGCACCATGCCTCCTGTCCCACCTAAGCCTTTTATAGTCCCCTTATACAGATAAGGTTCCTGTATCAAGGCAATGTCTCATCAAATGCTTAGGTAATAGGGTTACTCAATCATAACTGGAGAATTGAAGCTATACTAAGATAGATACACGTTTACCTAACCCTTTGGGGAATACAGTCGTGATGTTATTGGGAACACGTAAAATACTTTCAGAAACTCTATTCGTGAATTTTAAACATTTAGAGTTTGTGTAGTCCCAAGTAGATATTTATCGTTTAGGTTAATATGTCTGTAGCAAGCGATTGCTCTGGGACCAATTTTCCGTTCGCTTGAAATATTTACACATTACAACTTACACCAGATGCTCGAAAATTCAATAACTAGCCGAACTTTAAAATATCGTAGTTACCGGTTACCTTCCGTTAGGTCCTAACTGAAATTTATTAGAGTAACTTTTTTGTCGTTACCCGCGTAAGCTAGCCATTTTATATGGGATTCTGTACCTACCACTTTTCCAATACAAAATTTTATTGGAAAATTCTATTGAAAATTCGTTTAAAGATGATATTTGTGCGAGTTTGAGCCGTATATTTTCATATTCAAATATTCAGATGTATTATGGAAATTGACTAAACGTCTTCTCTAAAGCTCTTGCTTGCAGGTTTTGTCTGAGAACTGTTTGCGTAGAATCAAAATTCAATAAGGAATTCATTCAAGTCAATTTCCATACTCAAGTTTGAATTCTAGATGATAATATTTGGAAAATAAATCATTCTCAATCTCTTTGATTACTTACAAAACATACTTGATTATATGAACCTCTGCGGCTAAAACTATTCCAATGAGATATTAGCTATATTGACATGACTTTAATAATAGTCGTCGATCGTCGCGGCCACATTTGATTCCCTCGGGCTCATTAATTTTCCCACATCATAGTCAAGACTCACCAAACATTTTTGCTCTAACTACGCGCATAATTTCGCCCAAACAACACAAATAAGCACAGTTGTAACACACAGAAAACACTAAACGGACAGGCTATCTCTCAATGTAGATGCTAAAAAAGAACTCATAAGAATAACAAGCCCATTTGGCTTCACTATAGTCAGTTTAATATTCAGCATTGTAGGTACAACTGCCATCGGTTCGGCATTGGCCACATATAGGCAACACGTATTCGTACACATTATGCAAAACAAACTATCTTTTCCGAAAGATAACGACTTCACTCCACGTATCGTCTTCAAGTTTATAGGTGTGGAAACTTCTTTCCATATGTTTTTAAAGTATCGTTTGTGAAATTATTTCTGTAATGTTTTCTTGGGGGTACATGAAAGTCTGCTATATGCAATAATATTCTAGTAAACAGATACGTTATACACTCACAAAACAACCGAAAAAAGTGTTCCGCACAGCAACGGCAGCACACACACACACTTTTCATTCATCTGACATTTCGTTACTTAACCTTGATGATCGACCAGTGCGGCTGTTATTATTAAGCCATGAGTCCTCTATCAGGTCCCGACTAATGAGCCGCAACTAATTACCTATTGTTCATGGCTCTCTTGGCTGTCGAGGTGTCGGTGTCGGTCGGGGAGAAGGCGTGTCTAGAAAGACTAATTACATCTTGTAAAAACAAATAGGTAGGTATCAAGAGAAAAATTATGTTTTCCCTCCGGCTTCTGAACATGATTATGTTGGTGTAAAAAAAAAGTTAATTAAAAATATCAAAAAACCCGACTGCTTTAAAACCAAACTAAAAAGAAGTAAACAAGGAGAAAATCATGCTGTGCAGTCGGACGATACATATTCGCGAGCTGGCTGACCAAAACCAGATGTATCCTCCGACTGCACAGCATGATTTTCTCCTTGTTTACTTCTTTTTAGTTTGCTTTTAAAGCAGTCGGGTTTTTTGATATTTTTAATTAACTTTTTTTATTTATCACTTTTTAGTAATTTTTTTTCGATTTAGGTACATTTAAACATATAAGTGTTATACATTTTTGAAATCACCTCTTAAATCCCTTTATTGATACCACACACGATAGGTTTGGATGAAAAAAATATTTGCGCCCCCACAATATGGCGCCCAAGAACCGCCATTTTACTATTTTACAATTTTAATGTAGCTAGTGACACTCGCGGAGTTAAGACGAATCGATTGACGTAAGAACCATCAAAATCGGCCCACGCGTTTGGTCTCTAGAACGCCACATAGGAACAAACATACATACATACATTCATACATACATACATTCATACATACTTACATATATACATACATACATAGACTGATAAACACATTACCCTCCTTCGGCAGTCGGGTAAAAAATATCTACTGTATAACTTTGTATGCATGATGGCCCAGTGGTAACAACCTCTACTGACGTTTCGTAAGTCGTGGGTCGAACACAGCTAAGTGCTTTACTTTATGTATTTTTTCGTTACCACGGCTCTCAAATCAGTGAGACACTGAAAGGAAACCCGTGTAACTTAGAACCAAAAATTCGAAGGCATGTGACATCCAGTACTGAGTCCGCCTGGTGGCTTAGCCACGGCTTAGTTTCTATCACAAAGAGGAGGCTTGCGTCCCAGCAGTTGTATCATTTTATACTAATATGCTATACCTTTATAAACAATACAGGTACAACCCACTGACGTAAAGCTAACCAATTGTGATATTTAGGACTGGTGGAAGACGTAATAAAACACGGGCACTCGGTGAGATGGTATATTGCGAATTGACGGCTGCTGCCGGCACCAGACCTACCTACTTACAGATATTTATCGATATACCTACATTACATTCCTCCACCACTAATTAACAACAAAACCTTAATTACAAACTTAAATTTAACAACTTAATTAAATCCGTAACTAAATCCTTAACTAAGTCCTTAACTAAATCCTTAACTAATCCTTTAATTAACTCTTAACTAAAACCTTAACTAAATCTTAAAATTAACATTTTTATTTAACCTACATTTCCTAATGGGGCGAGACTGGGGCGGTACAGGCATGGACGGTGGTGTCGAGAACTCTTCTGCCACTTGATCTCGGTCGGTCAGTGCGTTTTTCTGAGGCGGTGACGACGCAGGCTCCCACGCCGGTGACGACGACGCCAACGAAACCTCCGGCTGCTCCGACTGGCCCACGAGGGGCGATTTTGGTGCTACCTTTGGAACTGAACTCTCCGGCGAACGTGACAACTCTGTGGGGACTACCAGAGAACTCCTCGTCCTACGCCTAAGCTGATCGATGTGTCTATGCACCTGCTTACCGTTACTGTCTAGTACCTTATAATTGCTTGGCCCTGACGAGTTAGCTATAGTACCGGGCAACCATTTCTCCCCCTTTAGATATTGTCGATACCAAATGTCGTCTCCTACTTTCACCCTCCTTTCCGTCCCTCCCGCACTTTCAACCTGCCCTTTCTGTGCTTTTTGTACTCTAACTTCCACATCGGGTCTTAGCACGTCTAACTTGGTTCGCAACCGTCTCCCAATAAGTGCGACTGATGGGCTTACGCCAGTAGTGCAGTGTTCCGTATTCCTATAATATAACAAGAATGTGTTTAAAGCCTGTTCTACACTTTTATTATCTAAATAAGCTTTTTTAATAACTCTTTTTAAAGTCTTAACAGCATTTTCCGCGGCTCCATTGGACGATGGATGATAGGGAGCTGTGAATATATGCTGGATACCGTCACTTTGTACGAATTGTGCAAATTCACTACTAGTGAACGGCGGCCCATTATCAGTGACTATCTGCCTAGGGACTCCCCACCTACTCCACAGCTCGCGCAATCTGACCATCGTATGACTCGCTGCCGTACTGGGAACTTGAAATACCTCCAGCCACTTGGATGTCGCGTCTACTACTACTAAATAAGTGCGCCCGCACATGGGCCCCATAAAGTCCAGATGCAGCCGGGACCACGGCCTGGCGGGCCAGGGCCAAGGGCGAGGGGGAGAGCGCGGCGGGTCGTCCGCGTAAGCGGCGCACACTGTGCACGCACGGCACTCGCGCTCCACCGCCTCGTCGATGCCCGCCCACCATACGTAGCTGCGTGCCAACGCCTTCGACTTTACGATGCCCATGTGCGGCTCACGGATAATTTTTAAAATCTTATCCCGGCATTTTTCCGGTATCACCACCCGGTGACCCCACATGACACAGCCTAACTCCTCGTACAGTTCCGCTTTCCTATTAAAATACGGTTGTAAGTTCACAATTTCACACCTATCTGGCCAACCGTCTCGCAGGTAGTTTAAAATTCTACTTAATAACGGATCTCTCTCCGTTTGTTTTTTAACTTCGGTATAATCAAGCAACAATCCGTCTTGTGCGAAGTGCAGGTATGTTTGTTCTGGAATAGATTCCTCTTTTGCATTTCTAACGGTAATATTTTCTGGCAGACGCGATAAGCCGTCAGCGCAATTTTCGTTTGTACGAATATATTCTATGTCGTAATTGTATGCCGATAATATCACTGCCCATCGCTGCATCCTACTGGCCGTCATCGTAGGTATTCCCGTTTGCGGGCCTAACATTGATACTAAGGGTTTGTGATCTGTTCGTAAAATGAACTTTCTGCCGTAAATGTATTGATGGAATTTTTGTACACTGAATATAATTGCAAGTGCTTCGCGATGTATCTGCGAGTAGTTTTTCTCCGCGATGGTGAGCGAGCGTGACGCATATGCTATCGGGCGCTCGCCCTTCGGCCCCGGCTGCGCTAGCACGCCCCCCACGCCTCGCGCGCTCGCGTCACACGTCACAATTAGAGGTTTATTGGGATCGTAGTGCGCTAATACTTCGGTACCCATTAAAGCTTGTTTTATCTGCGTAAACGCACGCTCACACTGTTTATCCCAGTTCCAGTCTACGCCTTTTCGTAATAACCTGTTTAAAGGCACTAACATGGAACTAAAATTTTTAATAAATTTCGAAAAAAAGTTTACCATACCTATAAATGAACGTAATTCACTGATATTATTTGGAGCTTCTAGTTTACTTATAGCTTTAATCTTTGATTTGTCCGCTTTGACGCCTTCTTTAGAAACCACATAACCTAAATAAGTAACTTCATCAACCAAGAAAACACATTTTTCTTGCTTTAACTTTAACCCACTCTCAGATAGTCGCTGTAAGACTTGTTCGAGTGCATATAAATGCTCGCTTTTAGTTTTTCCGCTAATTATGACGTCATCAAGAAACACTTGCACATTCGGTATATTACCTAACAAATTCGTCATTATACGTTGGAAAATACCTACACTAGACGATAAACCATAAACTAACCTATTATACTGAAATAGACCTCGATGTGTATTAACGACTGTGTATTTTTTTGAATCATCTAGTTCTACTTGGTTGTACGCACGGGAAAGGTCAATTTTACTAAAAATCTGTGCCCCGTTTAGGCCTACTAGCACATCTTCAATCTTAGGAAGCGGGTATCGATCGATCAGCAAGGCGGGATTTAGAGTCGCTTTATAGTCCGCACAAATTCGCAACGTACCGTCTGCCTTAGTCACCGGCACCAAATGTGAGGCCCAGTCGGAACAGTCGACGGGCTCGATGACGCCGTCGCGCAGCATGGCGTCGAGCTCCGCGTCGATGCGCTCGCGTAGCGCGTATGGTACGGGCCGGGCGCGCTGGAACACCGGCGTCGCCCCCGGGCGCACTCGCAGCGTTGCCTTGCCGCCCTTGTACCGACCCAGTCCGCCGCTGAATAGCACCTTATGTCTGTCGAGAATATTTACAATTCCTTCGTTAATTTGCACACAATTCATGTTACTCATACCTTTACAAGAAAACGTAGGTATTCTTATTTTTAGCTCCGCTAACCATTGCCTACCTATCAAAGATGTAGTACCGTTTTTTATTACAAATAATTCCAGGGGTTTTTCCTGTCCCCGGAATCGAACACGTGGGCGAATTATACCTAATGGTTTTATTTTAGTACCATCATAAAATTTTAAAATTGTATCGTCCTTTTTAAGACGCAGATGTGAAAAATAACGTAGGTAGGTGCAACTATTTATACATGAAATCGCAGTTCCTGTATCTATTTCCATATTTAATACGGTATCATCTACAAAAATAGGTAAACTTACTGGCTTATAATTATTGAGTCCAATAAGGTTCAAACTCTCTTCGATGTCCTCCACGTCGGACTCGCTTACGGCCTCCGCGGAATACATACTTCCATACCGCCGACCGCGATGATATGAAGGTTTTCCTCGCGACGATTGATCAACATTCGCCGGACACACCCGACGTAAGTGCCCTGTCTGTTGGCATCTGCTGCACACGAACTCCCTGTAGCGACAGCTTGCCACACTATGGTTAGTGGCTCCGCAAGCTGTGCACTTGTTGCTGTGTGCCGAATGCCCCGATGCAGAAGTAGCGCGCGCCACGCGGCTCCCGGTTAGGCCGCCGCCGCCGCCCGGCCCGCGGCGGCCGCGCGTCCGCTTGCTGTCCCCGCTCCTGCTGTGACTCGCACCGCTGCTGTACCCCTTATTCGATGTGACCGAATGCACCGCTTCCGCCTGAGGACTAGATGTGGACGTTCCATCCACTACTGCCGCGTCTCTTTCTGCTGCCTCCAAAGCGTTTGCTAACTTCACGGCTTGTAAAAATGTTACCGAGTCATCCTCCGCAAACAGTCGTTGCCTGATAACGTCACTCTTGAGTCCGCATATAAATTGGTCACGCAAGCTCTCGCTTAAATTTCCTGCAAATTTACAGTGACGAGCTAATCTTTTTAACTCTGTGACGTAGGTTGCCACGTTTTCGTCCGCTCCTTGTCTTTTTTGTCGAAAACGGTATCTTTCCGCTAAAGAAGATGGCGTCGGCTGAAGGTGCTGACTCATTAAACTAATGGCTTCACTGTACTTTAGCTCCGACGGTTTCTTTGGACTCGTTAGGTTGACGAGTAACTCGTACGCTTCGTCTCCGATTGTAGAAATCAAAGTGGGCAACTTCAATTCCTCCGCCACTGTATTAACCAGAAAGTACATTTCCAATCTATCCACATATGATGACCACTGTCCCGTTTTCTCATCAAATTCGCTGATCTTCCCAATCGACATTTTAAATATTGTTGAAATAGGTACGCGAAATTCGCATAGATAAAAATCCTCGTCGCCACTGTGATATTTAGGACTGGTGGAAGACGTAATAAAACACGGGCACTCGGTGAGATGGTATATTGCGAATTGACGGCTGCTGCCGGCACCAGACCTACCTACTTACAGATATTTATCGATATACCTACATTACACCAATATACTGAGATAGGAGCCTTTTTGGTCTCGCACGGGTTTATATTTTTTTATTTTTTATTATTGTTTGTGTTTTTCTTATCTCGTGTCTCTTGTGCGGGTCACAAATAAAAATGTTTTCTTTCTTTCTTTCTTTCTTTCAATATATTGATTGAATCGAGTCACAAAGGCTTCTCCCAAAGTGTTTACTGTCCTTTATTGCCCTACCTTCGTCCATTCGCTTTAAATGAATATTGCAGATAAAATAAAGTCAAATATTGAAGTCACTTGTATTGTATCCATAACATTATTTAAATAACGTTTATTGCCTGAAGCCAATTTTGAAATCAAAAAGGTCAAACAAAAGTGCTGTTTTTTTTTTGTAGGTAATGTTTAAGTGATCACAGTTTTTAGATAATTTTGTATGTTTCTTTGTAATTTAACTTCAACTTACTACTACTGTACTTTGTAATGTAATTTAGTTTCAACGACTCGCGCTAGCTTTGCACGGGACATAATTAAATAATATACAAGCCTTCCTTGTTTATCGCTCTTTCTTTTAAAGAAAAACGTATCAAAATACTTTTTTATTTTTATTGTTAGGCTTGTGTTTGAGCACTATCTCACCTGATGGTAAGCCATGATGTGGTCGACGATGAAGCACGCTTGCCTAGAAGAAACCTATTCAATCTTGACTTTGCGTGGTTTTGAAGAATTAAGTTGACAAACAGACTAAGGCAGAAAGCGACTGGTTCTATTGAAAGAAAAAGTTTAGACTAGTCAGTTGAAGCTTCAATCTAGTAAACTTTTGTCACTCCATGTACACACTGTTAGGACAACCCTAAACTTGTACTAGGCGTGAAGCACACCTCTCAAACAGCTTTAATACCTCTTTAAACTCTTAAACGACTCTGTTAGCGTACTCGACGATGCATGTCTGATGTAACTTTGCTTTAGCATGTAACAGTAAAACGGCAAGGGTCTTACACCGACACCGTAAACGGACATGAGACATAAGAGGGTTAGGTACATATTCTACTTCCTTTGGAAGTTAAAATCGCTTGTGAAAGGCAATAAAATGTTTCACAATGCTATGCCAGGCAATCTGAAATTAGTCGCTAAATATGTGTTCCTATTTGAAATGTTATTCCGAAATCACTGACGTATTTTCAGGTTCGACTTTACTTCGGTGATATTTGTGTGAATGTCATCATGCTATAATCGAACGGACGGATGCTTGCCGGCTCATGTGACTAATTAATAGTAATCAATAAACCACCTCCGAAACGCAGGGATTCCATAGTACGGACTCCAGTCTCTCGCAAAGGAGATTTTTACACGTGTTGTAACATAATTTTAAGTAAATAGATGTTAAGCCAACCTTCGTAGAGAGAAAACAAAAAATGTTTAATTTATGTATTGCAATAAGCCTATCGCAGATAACTACTGGACATCATCCTATGACAGGTGCGCCACACACCCCTGTCCTCCGTCTTTCGCATCCAATCCGTTCTAGCCACCTTCTTAAGTCTGCCGGCCAATTTTGGTCTTTCAGTGGATCATAAAATGTCATGCTTCATTTCTTATCGGAGCGCAGTTTTAAATCAGTTTTCAGTCCAGTAAACACCACTCATCCTACTCTTAATAAAAAAGGCAGTCATGGAGACAGAAGTGAAAACTAAAGTCAAAATGGTAACACGAACCCATAAGTTTTACCCCTGTTATAAATCGCTCAACGCGGCTAAAGAAGTTTTCACTTCAAAAACCCAATTTTCCACTATGATCAACCATCATTACCTAATACAGTCCACGTGGGACACGCCACACCTGCAAGGTGTCTCAGTTATTCATCAGAAGATGGACGGTAGCTAAACATATGTATGTATGGATTAATCCCTAAACACTGGGATTAGCATTAAAGCCAATACTCAGGTGATTAAGGCTTACTAAGTAATTGAGACGCTTGCAGACCGGTGATCGAGGGAACGGATATTGATTTAATGTTTAAGTAGTTCGCATGTGTCAAAGGCTGTTTAGTCAGGGATAGGTTTAGTAGGATATTAAACAGTATACCAGTAGTAGTTATACTTAAGTAATGTATGGTTTGTCGAATCCAAACTTCAGCAACCTGTTCCACCTCTAAACTCTTCTAACTCCAGTGTAGTTATCTCTAACCGCAAATTTTCAAAATAATTGTCTTGATTACAGATTGTGTTCAAGAACTGGCCCAAAAACAATTTAAAAATTCTCCTTGCTGATTTAAACTAAGGCTGGAATTGGAATCTAGCTGTTGCCCGCGATTTCGTCTGCGTAGCATTAGTACTTCGAATAGCTTATTTTATATACCCCGCAATAATATTATAGGTTTTCTATACCATTTCCGATCCCTTTAGGCAGATTTCCAGGATTAAATCTATCCTAAATCCTTACCTGGGTCTCAAACTATCTCCATATCAAATTTCATTTTAATCAGTTCAGCGGTTTAAGCGTGAAAAGTTAACATAGGACAAAGTTACTTTCGCATTTATATATATATATTTTTTTGCATTGATAGGAGTTACGATTTTTGTTGATATTCAACAACTTATAGACAAAACAAACAATAATATCAAATGACTTCATACGACTAGTTCACAAAGTAACCATCAGTAGAACTCCATTTCTCAGTAATAATAAATACAAGATATAAAGGCCATCGTTTATTCTTTCTAACAAGAACATTGCTAAACATGAAAGCCAAAGATTATGCTGAACAAACAGGCTGAGTGAATTCAGTAGTTTTCTAATCTTCCTAGAAACCTCTGAGACGTGCGACGGTAAAACTTGTTCGTCGTTTACATTCGAGCGATTATTTTGTATCCGAGTATATGGACCGGACCTTACGGGGTCAGATTGGAGACAGTTTGTTATCACGTGGACAACGCGAATAGGAACAAATACGTCTTTTCATTTATTTAAGTAAAAGGGGACATTGGAAAAGGACTGATAGAAAACCTTTTACATTTTTTTCTGGAGAGTTTTGAGCAGCTACTTATCTAAATGGTACTTAGTTGCTGTACAATTTACGGAGTGATTTTCAATGCTACATAAAAATACGAATGCTCATTATTCAAATTAATAGTTAAAAACCCTAAAGCCATCCTAATAAGCGGTGAATCTTTGATGTGTTGATTGGACTTCACAACGTTGCGTTATGCTTTATGCAGTGCCGGACACATAATCCTCCTCCCGCTGAAGCATATTACGACGGAACAAAATAACACTCTAGACGTTTTTCATACGATTATGTGTCTGGTACCGCATACCGCAGCGTCGTGCTTTCCGATCAAGAATGCGAAGCTAGACACAGGTTTCAAGATACATCGACGTAGAGTCGTAGAGTACATTTTGAGAAATTGAGAAAATGCACCGTTTCTGCGCCATATACTTCTACTACCTTAGGATTACCTAATGTAGAAAACCAACGAGATTTTTAAGGAATTCCAATTAAAAATACGTTAATAAATCTTTGCACCGAGAGTTTGCTATATTTAACAGATTACTCAGAAATTTCACATAATATCTAGACTGAGAAAAGCCCGTATTCTGCAGTATTACCGTACAAAGCTAACACAGGCTATTCAATATACCATATTAGTTTAAAGTTGGTGCTTACCTACACCGGCAGTGGCGTAACAATACGGTGGCAGAGCGGACAAAATGCCACGGGCCCCTGACCCGAGGGCCCTTGAGCATAGAAGTTATTTCTTTTTGCTAACGTTAAAATTAACGAAATAGATAATTAACCAAACATGCACACAACAAATTATAATAGTGTTGGCATGCACACTTATTTAACTAAAAATAAATCCCCAACGTCAAAATTTTTGCAATAATATGATTAATAAAAATAAATATCCAACGTCAAGCTTTTTACAATAACATAATTTAATACAATAACTTAATACAATAAGGAAGGCCCCCATCCGATGAATTTGCCATGGGCTTCAGATGGTATAGTTACGCCACTGTACACCAGATACTTCAATCTTAATACTCGTATGACTAAGGCTAAGTTCGGGACGCGAATAACTTTGACATCTGATTCCGATGTCGATCTTATTCAAATCTTCGACGGTCCTAAGTGGTGTTAATATAAGACTTATTTGGTAGACTGATGAATTTTTGTTTGGGATTATTTGAGCATCTTTTCTGGGAAGAGTCTTTTGACTCTCGAAAATAACACCGTCCATCCCGCGCTAGTTGATTGACTTTGTTTTTTTTTTGTTATTTCTGTACGTTGCTTCGTCAATACTCATGAAGTCATCGTACAACACAATAGTCGTAGTGTACTAGGGGCGGAACATGGTTTTGCCCGGGTTATATAGCGAATGCATATCACGACAAATGAACCTTTTAAACCAAAAATTGTTTATTTCAAATAGGTGCAGACTTGCAGAGGTTCTGGAGGGTGACCTCTACATATAATAAACAAACTCACTTTATCGTCGAACGCAGTAGCGATCGACGATAAATGGAGTACGCTATGACAGTGATAATAATCCTTAACAACATCAACCAGTAACCCTCATATAATCATTCAATACTGCACAGAAATGTACTGTTGGTTTGATATCAAACGCAGTACGAAACAGCTAATTAACTGGCGCTCAAAGCATCCGGCATGAATAGAGGTAATTTCAATAGGAAGATAGATCTGTAATTCTGTGTCACACACGCATAGTTCTAGCTTATACGAACGCGTGTATGTTCGTTTATTAATATTAATCGCGTATTACGCCAAGTGCTAATTGATTTTAATAATTATCGTTGCTGGTAATGTATTATTTATATTGGAGGTTTTGTTTATTTATTGTTTGTCTTGTCGCTCTCAGGCGGCCAGTGATGATAAATAAATTAATACAGGGTGGTGGTTACACATCTGAACGTTAAGTCACGTGGTCAGACCATACATATAGAAGGCGTTAACGATTGTAGAAAGAGATTCCATACGAAACGTTTGTAACTTGGCTAGGGGGGCGGGATATTCTGTGCATAAGCTTTCTATTAGTGACAGTTTTTTGTAATCGGATAGTATCTACTTTATTATAAACACAACGTTATTCTTATTATAAAAACATTAGCTTCTGGCAGCGGCTTCGCCCGCGTGAAAAGTGTTTTCTTATCCCAAGAGAATATTATACCAGGATTAGAAGTAGCTTATGTGCTATTCCAGACTATCTATCACCATACCAGATGAAACGATCCGCTGTCGGTGGATTCGCTCTAATGCTGGATCACAGGTAGAAATGGACCCGCTAAACTCGAAGCAAAATCCAGACAGACGCGTTGTTCGGAATCTTCGGACTCCACAGTCACAGAGAGGTTCACGCCCTTAGCTCGCACAATGTAAGTACGGGACCAAGAAGCTCACGTAGGTCCTAGCACCTTGCCCATATTTTGGCTGATTATCGGCTACTATCTACAGACAAGGGAAACGGACAATCAAAATTATGAAACATAAGGGTCTGGCAAATATCAACGAAAGCGAGATTCAGAAGAAAAATTCGGCAGAAACGACAATACATACCAATTTATATTTATAATATTCCTCAGCCGTCCCCAGTTTCCTTTAAACGACAGGCTAAAACCAGCCCAGGGAAACCGGTGTCATGTCACGGGCCTGTCAAACCATCTTGCTCACCATTTCTAATATGAAGTATCAACACTTTTATCAGCCACAATATTCGTGGGATGACATGATTGCACTCAAGAAGACAATGCTCGTCAACTATTTAAAATTTAGCTAATAAAATTCACGAAAGAAAAGTTAATGGATCATTCCTCAACGGTGGCGCTTGTGAAATTGACGGCTTGCCAAACAGGAACTTCACCCAAGTTTTTTTACCAGTCGAAATTTGAAAATTAGAAAAGATATAACCGACCAGATTGTGAAATAAAAAAAAATAGTTTCATTGATAAAATCTTGTGGCGGTTACGCCACAAAGGATACTATCAACGAAAAGGTCGTGATAGCGATGGGTAAAATGACAAAAATATATGAGATTGCCAAGCGGTATCGAAATGTCTCGTGATCAATTACTTACAATTTGGCATTTGATAAATCATTATTGCTGATAGAATAACACTTTATCCTAGAGCCTCAGAGGCACTAGGCCAAGACCTGTACCGTGTGGGCTGATACGACATGGTGTGGGAAAAAATATCCTTGAAGGACTTGGGAGGCCTTTGCCCAGCAGATGGAACGGATTGACTATTAAAAAAAAAACTTAATTAAAAAGATCAAAAAACCCGACTGCTTAAAAAGCAAACTAAAAAGACGTAAACAAGAAGAAAATCATGCTGTGCAGTCGGAGGATACATATTCGCGAGCTGGCGGACCAAAACCAGATGTATCCTCCGACTGCACAGCATGATTTTCTTCTTGTTTACGTCTTTTTAGTTTGCTTTTTAAGCAGTCGGGTTTTTTGATCTTTTTAATTAACTTTTTTTATTTACAACTTTTTAGTTATTTTTTTTTAGAATTGGGTACATTTAAACATATAAGTGTTACATATTTTTGAAATCGCCTCTTAAAATCCTTTATATTGATACCCCGCACGATGGGTTTCGAAGAAAAACAATTTTTATTCCCCCACAAAATGGCGCCCAAAACCCGCCATTTTTGTTTTTTCCAATTTTAATGTAGCCAGTGACACTCGCATGATTAAGACGAATCGATTGACGTAAGAATCATCAAAATCGGCCAACGCGTTTGGTCTCTAGAACGCCACATAGGAACAAACATACATACATACATACATACATACATACATACATACATACATACATACATACATACATACATACTTACATACATACATACATACATAGACTGATAAACACATTACCCTCCTTCGGCAGTCGGGTAAAAAATATAAAAGTGGACACTTTCTGCTACTTACTAAAACATCTAGATCATTAGGATAGGAACATACATTATAATTATTATTAACACACATTAAACAATCACTGACACATCAAAACTCGCACAAGTAAACGACAGCCTCACTCACGTAATCCTTAACTTGCAAAATGATATTCCATTCAAAAATCCTATAAAATCTATAGGCTTGATTCCAAATTGATTTGCGTGGAACAAAGAGGGTCTCGATCCGCAGAAATAAGAATACGATTTGGGTACGACCAGACAGCAATTTGTAGCGGCGTCATCTGATCTATTGGAGTTTTGAATGGGTTCCCGCCGGTAATACACTCAACTCAATTGTTCCGTCAATACAACAAAGGAATTATTATAGGTTCACCGAAGAGATTTCGTTGTTCCCGCAATATAAATACGAATTTTCAATTCTACACTTTTGTGTTTTGTCTTGTGTGTTTGATAGTACAGAAAATGTTGTGTCATCATTCTCTTGCTCTTATTCATATTTTAATTGCGTCGAAAAACATGTCTTTTTTACCCGACTGCCGAAGGAGGGTAATGTGTTTATCAGTCTATGTATGTATGTATGTATGTAAGTATGTATGTAAGTATGTATGTATGTATGTATGTATGTAAGTATGTATGTATGTATGTATGTATGTTTGTTCCTATGTGGCGTTCTAGAGACCAAACGCGTGGGCCGATTTTGATGGTTCTTACGTCAATCGATTTGTCTTAACCCCGCGAGTGTCACTGGCTACATGAAAATTGGAAAATAGGAATATGGCGGTTTTTGGGCGCCATTTTGTGGGGGCCCAAATTTTTTTTTTCTTCCAAACCTTTCGTGTGGGGTATCAAAATAAAGGATTTTAAGAGGTGATTTCAAAAATATATAACACTTATATGTTTAAACGTACCTAATTCGAAAAAATAATGAACTAAAAAGTTATAAATAAAAAAAGTTAATTAAAAAAATCAAAAAACCCGACTGCTTGAAAAGCGAACTAAAAAGACTTAAACAAGGAGAAAATCATGCTGTGCAGTCGGAGGATACGTCTGATTTTGGTCAGCCAGCTCGCGAAGATGTATCCTCCGACAGCACAGCATGATTTTCTCCTTGTTTAAGTCTTTTTAGTTCGCTTTTCAAGCAGTCGGGTTTTTTGATTTTTTTAATTAACTTTTTTTTCATATCTTTTTCGACTTACTACTTCTTTTTAGACGTCACCTCATTATTCATCCCTTTTCTAGCCATATAAACTTCCCTAACTGGTCATAGCCATTTACATTCGTACTCAAAACATTCCTCATGACATTTTTCACATTCCTCTGCATCATATGTCCGATGCCTATTCCATAACAACTAGTGTAGCTTTATTACAAATAAATGAAATGCTCCTCTTCTCGCCTGAAACACGGGATTACCTAGTTCAGGCACATAACACGTGTGAACTTGATATAGACACGCTAAAATTCTACTGATTATTTGTGTTTAAATAAATATATAAAAAAACTATATATATATTAATATAGATGTATATATTAATATTTATCTGAAAAAAAAGAAACAATTAATGTTAAGATAAAGGACTGATTGTATGAAAAATTCCGACAATCGTATATTATTACGAAAATCGTATTTGTTTTTTTTTTGTAATCCTGCCCTTTACAAATAAATATACCTACTAGTATTTTCGCAAAAAAATATTTATACATATTATGGGTATCAAAGTACCCATATACTTACTCTATAATCCTACAGTGTATCACACTCGTCCCATAGCCTGCGAATATGTATTAATGCAAATGTGAACATTTGAAAATGTTCCTACTAATTATTTGTATGCAGCCCAATTCCCTGAATGCGTTAATTAATTAAATCTGGGCATTAGCTGTGTTATACATTGCAATATACAGGAAAATATTACTATCAAAACACAGATGTTGGACAACTCAATTGATGCCTAGGTATAATTGTTTGTTATTTTAAGCCTTATTATTACCCATGTTTTACTAAATAAATAACGATTATATTTGGTTATATTGCCAGTCGGAACTGAAATATCGGCAATTAGCTTGAGCAACCTTCTTTCGACGCGATTTGATTTATATCACAACGATAAACGATTTTTACTAATACAAGTACGGTTATGGACGCAATCCAGCCGTTTTGCACTTAAAATTCTCAAAGAATATACATATGCAATATTGACAATCGACACAATTTAGATTCGCGTCATGGTTACTAACAGGAAGAGTACTCAGTGAAATATTGTAAGATTATTCAGAATTAGGTATTCCAATAAATCTTCCAATTCAGAATAGCGTTGATTAAAATTACGAAATAAATAGGTATCCACTCGAGCGCTGATAGTTTTGTACAGCATTTAGATTTTATTTGGCAACAACACAAAGAAAGCATTTTAATTAAAATGTAACCGCTTTATTTAAGAGCCCCTTTGTAAAATGGCCAATGTTCAACAGAATTTGACATTATTTTCGTCCTTCGCTTGGTTATTACGGACGTACTAATTACAATTTGTTTTGGTAGGCAAAGTCAATTGATGACATTGAACTGTATCTGCATTCTTTGCCTCTTAGCGACGAATGACTAGAGGAAATGACTCATTTCATAATCTTTAATAGGAAACAATCTTGAACACACATGTACCTTATGTTATTACGTAATGTTTAAGACGTATCTTGTAGTCTAAGGCCGCACTTCCCGAAACTAAATTAATTGTAGTCAACAAGACCAGAATAAAATAAAGGTAACCTATACTAAGCCTAGCCAATTCCCCAAGTAAATGCTCGCTCCAACACTAGGGCCCACATCGATAAATGTATAAATCAATATCAAAAATACGTCAGCATAAATCCAGCCATTATAATCACAGCCATAATACTTCTATAACAGCATTATTTATGCGGCCAATATTCTGACAAGAAAATTAATATTACTTGGACAGTGTAGCGGCCGGAACTTGGTCCAATATCATTTGCCTTCCCCATTGTTAGTCAAGTGTAGTAACTAGAGATAGGGAGTGCACTCAATGGCTCTGCAAATTTGCCTCCGCCGGACTGTAAGCATGATAAAATGCACACTCAATGTGAATGGAGTCACTACACTATTATGCTGGCTTGCTTTATTATGGAGCTAGATAAATAGGCAACAACGGTGATGTATCTTTACTGTTTGACGTTACAGTCATTCTCAATGGGGCTTTGCTAACGAGAATGGTTGTTTGTTTATGTTGTTTTTCATTATTTTGGTGGAAGAACGTTTCTCTTGTAGGGCAGTTTAAGTTTTGAGAAAATTTTAAGCCAATTACTGATCAACAAACAAACAAACAAACAAAGCATATATCTGTCCGAACTCATACATTACCTCTTTAACCTTACAATTACTGAGGGCAGTTTTATTTTGGGATTTAGAAAGAAAGAAAGAAAAATTGTTTATTCTGCACAAACTAAACGCACAATACAAAATAAAGAGTGGCATTCACTAAAGGTACAAATTAGCCAAAAGCCTCGTATTTAAAACAAAAAATTATAAAAGTATGAAAATTTTGTCTATTGCTTGATGAGTGCAATACACAGTTATCTGTGGGTGAGAGGCCAAAGACAATTTACTTGCGTAATATGTTTCGACATTACCAAATGAAAACAAACAAAACAATCACAAATTAAACGATATGCCAATTACTGAGTGGAAAATTATCCATCTTTGAAACAACAAGAACAAATAGGCTGTGCGTCGCATCTGTGCAAGAATAGGTCGTTGCTCAGCTTAATGCCGTGACTTCAGACGAACCTATCGTCAACAGCGCTGATTTTCAGCAAAAACCTCGCGAATGACGTAATGACGTTCCCCCATGTGAAAATACTATAACTGGTAAGCAAAATTTCGTACGAAAATGAGTGTGACTGAACCGACTGAACATGTTGAAAGTAAGTACATAGAAATAAAATAAAAATACATATCAAAGTCTTATTATAAACTATATACCAAAAATGAAATGAGGTCATTCTCTTCTTGGTAGAGACTTTTATATTTTTTATCAGTTGCGGTTCCGTTTTTGCTACAATCATAATTTTTTACTTTTAGGTGGTTAATACTTTGTATAGTCAATCCTTTGCTATGTACAAAACAACACAACACAGCTACTTAAGGGTATCTGCTCCAAAGGAATTCCAATTCCTAATTTAAATGTCTTCGAATATTCGATCAGAAATTATTTTTAGCTTCGAAGATATTGCAATCAAGCCATTAAATATCACATCTGAAGGGCTTCGTACAATATTTTGAACAAATTAAACCAATGAACCGGCACTAAAAAAGCACAAAAGACAGTGCCTAATTGAGCGTCGTCGAACAAATTGAAACAATACTAATCAAAATACATAAAGAGTGAAAAGAAATGTTTTGCAAACAGTGAAATATTTTATTCATGTTTCAATACCAGTTATTTTAACGTTACTCTTCTTCGTCATAATTTCCTGGTACCATTCTTCTTGGAATATTTTGTAAAAAATCATTTGGAGAGGATCAAAGTTTTGCAATAAGCTTAAGAGCTTACTGTAAACGGTGTTATGGCTTGACATTATTACAGAGTGCCTCATTAAAAGGAAACGTTATGCATGAGTTACGCATTTCTTTAAATCATTTTCTTTTAAATCGCTTTATAAGTATCTAAGCTACGGTGTAAAAATTCGCCTGTTCTAGGAATAAATTTTGCAGTCCGTTTTAACTTTGAATGGCTCTGTGTACCTATTACAAAGACTTTCTTGGAAATAATAATGATAATGAAGGAATAAAAATTATTGAATAATTTTCATTCCTTCATTCCGTATTGGTTAATTTTGGGTAATTTGATAAAAAATATTTTTAATTATTTGATCGCCTCTGTTCGGGGATGATCTAGCTTAATAGGTAAAAGGGTTGAAAAAATACTCGGATGTACGCCAACTAAAGCTCATTTTATTAAACAAAAAATAACTAATGTCATTAAACGGCGGCGAATCTTAACATCGCGATTTAACTTTGGCGGAATCCGGTACAGCGCCATCTATCGGTCAGAATCTTAACTAAGTTTACAAACATACCGCCCACCAAGGACCTTTGTCCTTAAAATAACCGCCCACCGTGGCAGACATAATAAGATACAAATAACAAGATTACAAAATTAGCCTTGATGGGAAATCTCTAGGCGCATAATAAGTAAGCAATTATCTTTTACAATTACAGGCACTGGCGCTGTACTTAGTAGGTACCTTAACATAACCAATTTGTTCTAAATCTAACAAAATTTCTTAATAACTAAATTACATGATTACAATATTTTCTAATCTGTGACAGGCAGAACGCACAATTTTGAAGTGGGTCTTTTTAAATAAGAATTTTTACATTTTAATGTAACCACTCGGGTAAGATTATCACTGCCTGGGTGTTTTTCTACAACCCTACCAAGAAGCCACTTCGCGGGAGGTAAGTCATCTTCCTTTACCAAAACAACATCTCCTACTTGGGGTTCAGGTATTTTATTGGTCCACTTATATCTATGGAGGAAATGTGTCAAGTACTCATTAGCCCACCTACGCCAAAAATTTTGCAACATGCCTTGCACTAAATGCCATCTTTTCAGGTTACTAATAGAACTTTCATCATAATTTGTATCAGGCACGGTAAGTATTGGTTCTCCTATTAAGAAGTGACCAGGAGTCAACGGTGTGCAATCATCTGGATCTGTGCCATATGTGACTGACAGCGGCCTGGAGTTTAGACACGCCTCAATCTGTGTCAGGAGAGTGGTCATCTCTTCAAAGGTGAGTGTAGAGTTACCGATGACCCGTTTTAAATGAAACTTGGTGGATTTTATTCCTGCCTCCCACAATCCACCGAAATTGGGCGCGTGTGCAGGGATAAAATGCCACGTTGTGCCGATGAGAGCTAAGCTCTTCGCGATTTCCTCAGTCAGGTTGGTCTCTTGCGCTATCAATAACTCTCTTAACTCTTTGGACGCTCCAATGAAGTTGGTGCCATTGTCACTCCATAAATCCGTGCAATGACCTCTACGAGAGACGAATCGTCTGAAAGCTGCTAAAAAGCCTTGGGAAGTTAAATCACTAACCATCTCCAAATGTATAGCTCGTGTTGCCATACATATAAATAAACATATGTAGCCTTTATAAGACCGATGTCCTCGTCCCTTTGACGTTCTAATATTTAAAGGGCCTGCGTAATCCACGCCGCTGTGTAAGAACGCTCTGGACGGAGTTCCGCGAACTGATGGTAGAGAACCCATCATTTGAGTCTTCACAGTCGCACTATTTTTTACGCAAGGAACGCATCGACGTACATGATGTTTCACTAAACCTTTAACGCCAATGATCCAGTATGCTGACCGTATGTAGGTTAGCATGAGTTGTGGTCCCCCATGTAAAGTTTTTATATGAGCATCTCTGATGATTAATTGTGTGACATGGGATCGATGGGGTAATACAATTGGATGTTTCGTTTTCTCATCTATTTGAGCTTTTTGAAGCCTTCCGCCAACTCTAATTATGTCTTTCTCGTCTATATACGGGTTAAGTGTTCTTATTTTACTTCCTTTTGTCTTAATTTCACCTTTCTGTTTTATTTCTGTTAGCTCTACTTGAAACTCTTGCCTTTGACATTGCCGAATACAACAATTCAAAGCCTCATCGATCTCCCATTTACGTAAATGTTTAGTCCGATCGGTATCTGTTTTATAATTTAAAAACCGTCTACAATATGCCACAATACATAACAACTTAGAGAGTGAAGAATATCTGTCCCATATAAAATTGTTGACAGATGAACAATGTGTTACTATTGACCTTTCTAAATCGACTTCTAATTCCTTTGGCCTCCGGTAATTTATATCTGTGGCTTGTAAAATCTCTGGACCACGTAGCCACAGAATATTATCTATAAGTTCTACAGGTCGTATTCCTCTAGACGCGCAATCGGCAGGGTTCTGATTTGAAGATATGTGTGCCCATTGAGATGCATCTAACGTTGTAAGAATTTCAGAAACCCTATTCGCTACGAAGGTTTTCCAATGACTTGGATGTTTATTCAACCACGCGAGTACGACCGTCGAATCCGTCCATGCCCGCAAGTTAGTTTTGGGAATATTTAAAACTTCTGCCATCTCAACTAGCAAACGTGTCACTAATACTGCACCACACAACTCTAGACGCGGTATGCTTATTTGTTTTATAGGTGCGACTCGTGTCTTAGCCGCAACTAGTGAAACGTGAACGTTACCAGTGACATCAACTCTACGTATATAGACTGCTGCCGAGTATGCCACCTTGGAGGCATCGGAAAAGCCGTGTAAGTCTACTGTGACATCACTCGCCCTTGTTCTTAGCCATCTAGGAATTTTGAACTCCGTAAGTTGTGACAGCTCACTACAGTATGTATTCCATTCATCTAGCAATTGGTTTGGAAGTTCTTCATCCCAGCTTATTCCCGCTAACCACAGCTTTTGGATAAATACCTTTGCTGTAATCAATGCCGGTGCCAACCAACCTAATGGATCAAACAACCGTGATATACTAGAAATAACTGTTCTTTTTGTTTCAGGTCCTGCGGTCTTCGTAAGCTTCACCGAGTATTGGAAGATATCATCTCTACGGTTCCAGGTGAGTCCTAAAACTTTCGTTATTGAGTCAAGTTTAATTTCCAAATTTTGATCTAAATCTTGTTCCTTTAATATGTCTTGTTCTTTATTTTCTAAATTAATTTCCTTTATTATCCTTTCATCATTACTGGTCCATTTTTGCAATTTAAATCCACCTTTGCTTAGTAACATGTTAATTTCTTTAAATAATTTAATGCCTTCTTCTACCGTTTCGCAGCCGCTCATAAGGTCATCCATGTAATAATCTTCAAGAACCTTTTTTGCAGCTACTGGAAATTGACCTCCTTCATCAAGTGCTACCTGCTGAAGTGCCTTGACCGCTAAGTATGGGGCTGAAGCCGTTCCAAATGTTACAGTCACCAGCTGGTATTCCTGCACCGTATCTTCAGGATTATCTCTCCACAATATTCGCTGAAACACCGCATCATCATCATGGACTCGTACTTGGCGATACATTTTTATAATGTCAGCTACCAAGCAAATAGGATGGACTCTCCATCGTATTATTAAATGTCGTAACTCAGGTTGTAATTGTGGACCAATTAGTAATGTGTCGTTTAAGGACACGCCATTTACACCCTTACATGACGCATCAAAGACGACTCTCACCTTTGTGGTGGACTTGTCTTCTCGTATGACCGCATGATGGGGAAGATAAACGGATTCAGACTGCTTATCATCGTTCTCTGGAACAGGAATCATGTGACCTAACTGTAAGTACTCTTTTATAACATCTGTATATCTTTTTTTCATTTCCTTATTTTTATTTAACTTTCTTTCTAACGACTTTAATCTATTTTCAGCTATCTCCCGAAATCTACCATATTTACATGCAGGATCAACGTCGCGAAAAGGTAATCGGACCACGTAACGACCATCAGGTGCTCTACGCGTTGTACTTTTAAAATATTCTTCACATTTCTGTTGTTCTTCAGTTAACATTTTTTGTGAAATTGAAGAATGATCTGACTCCAATTCCCAAAACCTTTTCAGAACGTCGTCCTCATTAACGGTAGCATTCATAACTACAAGTTCAGTTACAGTGTTATCAGTTGGTTTATTAGCTACTAACCCAGACAGTATCCAGCCGAGAGAGGTGCATTGAGCTACTGGAGTACCGGTAGGTCCCTTCAAAAGTCCTTGTTGTATGATCTGACAGTAAATTTCAGCACCTAATAAAATATGTATTTTATTAGGCCTATCGTACTGGGGATCAGCTAATGTAAATCCAACTCTTGCAACTCACTTATTTTCATAACTGGGAGAAGAGTGGTTATCGATTTAAGTACAAAAGCTCTGACTACAATTTCAAAAGACGGATCAACTCTCGATTGAATCTTTAAAGATACTACTGATTTTGAAGTGATGGTGCTGACTCCACCAACACCGGAAACAATACCATTTGCGTGCATCTTTTTTAGGCCTAACGTTTGTACTGTGGCCTCTGTTATAAAAGAAGCCTGTGAGCCTTGATCAATCAAGGCTCTGATGATCTGTTTGCCTCCGAATTTCGATTCAGCATTGATTAGCGCAGTGTTTAACAATACTTGACTACTATTTCCTGACGAAAAACATGAGACAATTGGTGAACTATCATTTGATGACGATTCCGGCCCTGGTGGGGACGGGTTGACCTTTGTGACCTGATCATTGCGATTATATTGTGCAACCGTAGTTGCTGAGCTGTTGTTTGGGTGAAGAAGTGAGTGATGACGACGATTACAAACACGGCAATTAGTGGCTTTTTGGCATTGCTTTACTGAATGATTACTACCCAAGCAATTAAAACAAATGCGATTTTTCATAACAAAGTCATGCCTTTTTACAAAAGCACATCAATTTTTGCAAACTTTTTACAAAAGCATAATTTGTGATTTTCTGAACAATATTCACAAGCAATAGCCTGATTTGAAATATGGAAAACCTTTGGATTATTGACGTGACCTTTGTTTTGTAAAGTATTTTGCTGAACCAAAGATTTTGATTTAGGCTCAATAAACTCTAATGCTCGGAAACGACTCTCTAAGAATCTTGAAAACTGACTAAAAGTTGGCAACTCATTCGAGTTGTCACTTGTGACATGTAGTTCCCATTGCTTCCTCGTATCTGGATCTAATTTATAAGCAATAATGTGAATAATAATAATGTCCCATGAGCTCACATCAATTTCCAAATTTCTTAAGGCATGTAAACACTCCGTTGTTGTGTCTAACAACTCTTTTAAAGCTGTAGCCGACTCGACATTCGAATTACGTTGACTAAATAGTCTTTTCAAAATACAATTTGATAAATATCGTTTGTTATTGTATCTAGATTCTAACTGTGACCAACACTGATTATAATTAGCTGCCGTTATAGGTACAAACTTTATCAATTGTTCTGCTTCTCCCGTAAGATGAGCCTTTAAATAATGTAATTTTTGTACTGAATCTAAAGATTGGTTATTATGCACCAAAGAAATAAATAAGTCGCGAAAAGATGTCCATTCTGAATATTTCCCGGAGAAAGTAGGAATAGTTATTTTAGGTAATCTTACGGAAGAACCAGACGACATGGGTACAGAAACGTCTTGGGTGTTCTTACAAACTGATGTTTCATTGACTGGAGCGGGATAGTTACATAATGCGATCTTTAGTTCCGACTTATAACAAATATAAATTTCCTCTGTCGCCTCATAAACATCACTCGTAACACATTCTAATGATTTTACAATTTTACTATCTAATTCTAATATCTCATAGTGATTTTTACAAAATGCTTGCCAATCTCGTTCCAACTTCTCTAATCTTGCATCGATGTACTGATAAGAGAAACGCTCCTTAGGTGTCTTTTTAAAATTAGATCTCGACTTTTCAATAATTGTCTTTAAATTCATTTGCAAATTGCCGTATTTTTCCATTTTTGAAGTAAAAATTAACTTAGTATAATCCGCAACACTTATCCTCTAATCAGTAAATCTTGATATTTTTACAAGTGTTTGGCAAAACTTTAACTCTGAGCGAAATCGGGCATAGATTCCACGTTCCCTCGTTTTTTCGCTTACAATTCTAAGTCCTTAAATATTATGCACAGATTTTTCTAAGTCCAAGATTCACGCAAAAAACGACTAAGTTAATGGAATGTGCGGAATTTTTGCAAAGTATTTGAACTATTTCTTCACTGATGATATAACACAAAATGTACTCACAGTTTATCTTCGTCACTCACACACACAATATTCCACCTGTTCTCCGTATACGTCACGTTGCACGCCACCACTGACGTCACGATGCGCTGCTGACGACGACGGTGCTCTGCTTGACAGTACCTCCTCTCCACAGTGCTGGCTGATGACGTCACGATGCGGCGCCACCTGATGTTGTCTCCCTCCTCGGGGAAACCCTTCCAACACCTGAGTTGCGATCCACAACCCCTTCAGTGTTCCCTAACAACTGCCGCGGTGTACTAAGGCAAAAACTTCACCGCAACAGTACTTCCTAGCTAGTTCGAATATAATTATATAATTCGACTCGACGGACCAAAATGTTCGGGGATGATCTAGCTTAATAGGTAAAAGGGTTGAAAAAATACTCGGATGTACGCCAACTAAAGCTCATTTTATTAAACAAAAAATAACTAATGTCATTAAACGGCGGAGAATCTTAACATCGCGATTTAACTTTGGCGGAATCCGGTACAGCGCCATCTATCGGTCAGAATCTTAACTAAGTTTACAAACAGCCTCTAATACATGTAACTTTAATCTGTATAGTTAACCAACTTTACAAAAATATTTTAAACCTTTTCTGTGCTGAGGAAATGTATCATAGAAACTTACTCAATCCAGCAATAATCCACATGACAAAACGTTCTTCTAGATAGGCCTTACATCTAAAAATACCAAAACCTAACCTATTTCTTCAACATGAAAGCGAACGCTTAGACAATTTTTCTCACACCCCTATTTGATTCATCTCTTCCTCGTAAAACATCCCTGAACGTGCTGACTACGCCGCCGCGCCGCCTTCCATCTTCCCAGTTCACTGGCTGGCTATAAGACAAAGGGTGTGTTTAAAAACTTCAGACCGTATTCACAAGAGTTTCTAGGCTAGTAGAGGAGGAACTGACAAGGGTTTTTGAACAACCTATTTTAGGGAGAAAACTTGATAGCAGCGGTTTGTTGAGACAATTTTTCTGAAAAGTTTCAGATGTGACCACTTTTATCAGGTTCAGATTTCCAAAAAAAGATACTTAACGTGCAAGATCTTTCATTTTCATTTGATTTGGTAAATCTTCAGATTTCAAGTAAACTGTAATTGATCGTCTGATTTAGGGAAAGCCCACAATTTCTTTTTCAGTTCTGCCTATTTATGTCATTTTCTTCTATGTCAAAAATGTAAATGAACGACATGTTAAGTGTCCCTAAGTTATACATATTTTCGGTGTTCTCTCAGCAAGCCGCATGTACTCATTTATCAACGTTTTTGCCCTAAATATGCATGCTCAAAAACCTTGCCAGCTCTCCCTCTATAGGGGTAAAACGCAACTTTTGTTGTGGTGTGACCGAGTTACCCGGTGGAAACAAAAGTATGCTTGCTTCATGGGACTTTATCTCTGCATCTACATGAATACTGAGAAAGCTATGCATTTTAAATTTTAGTTGCAGAAGAATGTTGCTGGTAATTACAACGATGGTTTATAAAGATCTTAGTTTGTTTCTAAAGAATTGAATCTCTGTTTTTTTTAATATGAGTTCGTATTTAACTTGCCTTGTTAGTCAGTTAATTAGTACGTATGGATCAAATCTTGCAACCGAATTTTATAACGGTTGTTCACGACCGATTGAGCTGAAATTTTGTATACACGTTAAGTTTGAATGACAAAGCACAGTACATTAAAAAGAATAAATAAAAAAATAAAAAATCCTCTTTTAGAGAACTTCACTGGGACGTTAACTATGTATGTTTTCTTCCACGTTAATCTTATGAATTAATACAGCTTTATGTTTGATTGTCCAAAAGATCCATTTCATAATCTAAACATAACTTTGATCATCATCATCTGCCTAGCCTTTTTCCCAATTATGTAGGGGTCGGCTTCCAGTCTTACCGGATTCAGCTGAGTACCAGTGTTTTACATGGAGCGACTAAACATAACTTTGATATTACAAAATATTACCTAACAAGGTTTATGAATAACTAACTATTATACGAACCCGTCAGAAACATGCAAGGTAACCAGCTTACTGTACTCGAAACTATAGGAACTTGAACAAACTGTACAAGATAATAAATATCCCGGGGCAGATCCTTTCAATTTTGCGGTTGTATTGTAGTCTGTCTGTTCATAATATGGAAATACCTCTGAACCGTTAACCAGTTGGTCCGGTCTGCCATTTGTAAAAATATATTTGACAGCTTTTACGGGTAGTCAGAAGCCAGACAATTTGACATCAATTTTGACAAGGGGTATCGAGTGGTCATTTGATATTCTTCGTTATTAGTAGACGATAGACGTTAGATAATGTAGAAAAAGTATCTGGGAGCGCCAATGAGGATCTAGACAAGTGTCGCATGGCGTTCCCTAGGACGAGTGAACGGTTTGACCGTAATTTTATTTAAAAACAAACATGGAAGTTTGGCTCCTATAATGAATTGTTGCTTATTTTATCTTTAAAGTCCTTTTTTGTTTTTTTTGAAACAATTTTATTGATTGCCTGAAATACGCGGAAAATATTTATTTAAACAATGTAAAATACGTGGTACGTAATTAGGTGGTAACAACGAGTTATTTGTTTCTAGAAAAAATAAACCAATATTAAGCCACATAAAATACAATATAGTTCCGCTTATTTCTAGAGAAGTTCATGTAAGCGAATTACAAAATCTCTTTCATAATTTCAGCTGAAATATGTGGGCATTTATTTTCGCTTAGTAAAAACATTCGAATATCATTTTGCACAGGAAGCCGGAAAAATTATTAGGAAGAGTAAAATATATTAAATTCTTTATTATTCCGCTGTTTTGGGCAAAAACAAGGGGTTTTAAAATTACTGATCTCGGCGATAACGCAGTTTTTCTTTCAATAATAAAATTGTTGGGATTCACCGGATACCTCGTTTGTAATATTTGCAATGGCGCGTAGCTTTTGTTTTTTATTCATTTTTGTGTCCCTGGTTTCGGAAATTGCTAAGCATTTTGAAATTATGACGTTCTAAATTCAATTTTGTTCGGCGAGTGGAAAGCCTGGTTTTATTTTTGAGTCGGTTTCAAAAATAAGGTTTCCAACTTTATCGTAGACGCATTCTGTGCAGCCACATTATTAGGTGATTAAATTCAAAACATCCCAACAAGACAGGATTTTTTTAATTTTTGTAAAAGTAGATCTATTTTTGAACTAACAGCTTCGGTGTACTTCTTCTTTTCGGGATGTATTCCATGAAAAGGTTTTTCGTAAATTACAACAGAAAAAAAGCAGTTTATTCTGCCCCTTAATCAATTGGAGTGACGACCACAATTTTTGCAATAAACCGAATACATGAACAACGCGACGCGAAGCGAGTATGTCGCATACTCGCTTCGCTTTTTAAATAAATCAGTCTACAAATATTATTACCTATCCGTGGAAAAAAAAAAGTTTAATGGTTGTCGCATCGCAATTTCGCTTCGCACCCTTCTGCTTCCACCTTTATACCAGATCGAGATTTACATTTTCATCCGGCTTTTTTCCGACCAAGAGCTAGGTAAATTTGTTTCTGACTAATCTTCCTGAAAATCCGATACACTCCGTATCAATGTGGCATTAAAACAACGTACAACAGAGTAACCCTTCGGCAAATAAGCCGATACGAATGATATGGGTTTGACAGCGCCGGATGAAATGTCCGATTGATTATTGAGATTGCAACCTTTTTTATTTGCGGTAATTAATTAATGAAAGGATTTATAAGCTTGTTATAAGCTATTGAAGAGGCCTGTGTCCTTGTATTTTGTTTTACCTGTGTTTCATACGAGTATCATGGTCAATAGATAGTAAAACTTTTTTGAGAAGAATATGTTACTGTGGAGTTTCTTGTCCGCTCCACACCATAAGGATTGCTTTTGTGAATGGACAACTATAATTTGGTTTAAAATGCCTTTTAACCCGTGACAGTCCAATAGCTGTGTTTAGCTGTTGTCTGACGATAATCGTGTACTACACTATAATATATTAATTTTGAGAACCTGCCAGCTTGATATAGGATAACAGAAAACAAATGTGTAGTAAAACTACTAATCCTTCTTCCTACCATTCTACTTAAAATTAGAAATGTGAAAGTTTGTAAGGATGTTTTTTATTATTTTAAGAAAAATTTACAAAACTTATTTTGATGAAAATTTACAGTAATATAGTTTGTACATCAGAATAACTCATAGACTAGGAACCGCGTTAGTTAGTAATATTATAAATGTGAAAGTCTGGAGGTTTGATAATCCATCAAGCACAAACTAAACAACCGAACAGATTTAGATGACACCTGCCACATAGGCAGACCTGGATTAGGACTTAGAATGCTTTTTATTACTGCGATAGTATATTCCCTTCGGATAATAAAATAATTTTCACGTGTGCCAAGCTGCGGGCGTAAGTCAGTATCTCCTAGATGCGAAAGAGTGTTAGGATATACTAAGTAAGTGTTCTTTATTCAATCAAGGTATTGGATATGGATCCACGCGCTATTCTACGCACTATTCTTGTATACGTCTTTTTAAGTAAATTCAATGAATAATAATTCTTCTTTAAATGATAAGATCCTTGAAAACAAGAAGCTACCAACGTTTACACAGAACACAGACCTTTTAATTTAATATGTACAGAAATGTTTTGCTTATCCAAATATTCTTTACTGAATACTTATGCTAAGTTCATTTAAATCCAGATAATTAAAGAGCCCTATTTAAGGCGGCTGGCTCACCGAACCATAACTAAATAATATGATTAAATTAATACATTTTCCTTCTCTTCTCGTAATAAGTTCGCTGCTAAGCGACCCTGATTCATGAATTTAACATTTTAAACCTAACACAATTGCGTACCTACGAGTTATGTTAATCTTGTAAATCCAGCCTTCTAAATAAAGTGAATTAATAAAGTTATGAGAGGTATATTAAAGGTCGGCCTTGCGTCGAGATATTCGTCTTTTCGCACACAAGTGTGTATATAAAACAGGTTTTTTTTGCTACATTTTCACATCTCAGACAATAGGCGCCAGACAAAATGTAACAATAGTGATAGTCGAAACACCAAAATGTAAGGGAAGTGCCCTTGCGCTAGACAAGTGAAATTCTATCATTAAAAGCGTGGCGATAGCGACCCGACTTGAAAGGTGTTAAAACAAGTGTTCAAAAGCTCTCCATCTTGTGCAGGTTTAATAAAGTCTTCTCTCAGTCTTGACTTGGTTTGCACACTCTTTATAAACATAACATAACGTCGTATTCTCTGAAACGTAAGGCACAGTATAGTGCACCCACACTTCGCCAGATATATTTAAGTCCCCTGTAATGAGGGCTACCGCGTTTGAATTTGCCGCTATATGCGCTTGTGTTGCGTGAGGTCTTCAAAATGTCAAATTTCATTGTTTTTGGCTTTTAGCGCGAGTGTATTTTCTAAATTTTTATTGTTGTGAATATTTTCCAAATATGGCAGAATTAGATAGGTACGGGTTTTACCAACCACTGCTTTAATAGCGTTTTACGCTGCTTCCTGCTTTTTTTTTTTGGAAAAACGGTCTTCGTGAAACTGCAGCATACTTGATTTTATATTTAATCGCACTTATACGGCATTAGAAATTATTTTAATTCAAACTTTGCATGGGAGCAAAGATTGAATTAAAATAATTTAAACCATAATAACAACATTCACATTCTCATCTCTCTTTAGCACTGAGGTTTGCTGTCAGAGAACCCAATTATGGGTTAAGCTCGCCTTTGTACATAAGTTATCCTTTTGTATTTGTAATGTCTGTTTTGTGTACAATAAAGAATATGAATATGAATATTTAACAGCTATACTTCTGGAACTTACTCAACAGTGATGCTAACTGGTGAGCAATAAAACGGTAGCCCCCATTAGGGGCGAGCCTATTGCCATCAAACGAGCACTAATCCAGACTCCGGGCTTCTACTGAGAAATTTTATATGAAGAATATACGTACTATATAATTCATATATAAAGTACATACGAATTTGAAAAAGTCACATTGATACTTGCCCGGATTTGAGCTCACGACCTCAAGCACGAAGGGCGAAGTCTTAGCCACTGGGCCATTATGACATAACTAAAGACTAAGACCGAGTTATCCGTCTTCTACAATAATCTCAACGCAATTTGGCATCATTCCATTCGAAACCGTTGTTTGTTATTTAGACATCTCATTTATCTTGCTCTGTGAAACAAAGAATTAGGTATTCATATTTAATTCCTAAGGATTTTATGAGTGCCGAAACGTTTTGTATTAGAATATCGAAATAGAATGCCCCTTTTGTTTAGAAGTTTAAATCTTTCCTTTAACTGTCATTGTTTATCGGAAGATTATATCATTTAATGTTGAAACAATTAATTGTAATATTTCGTGGTTCCTGTTTATGTTTGTCGTGTTTGAAAACAGACATTTTGGATCAGTCATTTCAGTCTGTTTTATTTTGTAATAGATCGCTCTTGTCTGTTACTTAATTAATAATTGAGTATAGACATCTTTTAAGTTATATGTCTAGATTTTAAATTGATATCTGCTTTCCGAGTGCATTCCATAAAGATACATATCGAAACGCGACACCGTATGCGGAAAAATATTTCGAATGACAACGCAAAGCCGCTGCTGTGCACGACTGTACTGAAAAGGATTATATCCGAATAGAATTTTTTAAATGTTTGCAGTTTAGAGCTGCGGACATTATTGTTCGGTTTGTTTTTATTGAGAAAAATGCTAGCCTGTTCGTACAGCAGGCTGAAATCTAAAGCCAGAGTTGACATAAAGTTATGGAGTAGAGGCACTTAGGTTCATGTCAATATAGTTATGTTAACAGTTGTCAATATTGTAATTTGTAGACGGTATTACGGTTAAAGACTTATTTTTTGGTTTCACAAAATAATATTATAATTAAACAACTGCTAGTAGGTTCTTACAGTAAAAATAACCATAATTTTATAAAATAAGCAGTTTACTGATAAAGCCAGTAGACAAGATCCCACTTCTAGGAAAAGGCCAAAAGCACTTAAGTATTGTCACTTTTATTACGAAAAGGTTTTAAATGTCTCACTAACAGCACACGACGCCGGGATTAGGAATGCTAGGAGACGTTTTAATTAGGGCAGGTATTATGGAGAACCCGTTTAGAAAATTGTAAACGTCGCCGGGTGGACAGACTTGAGCTTAGCTTGTTTCTTTCAGTCTCGCAGGTTGGATGTATGAGAATGAAAGAAAATCGTGTCTATTGAATTCTTTAATGATCTAGCTTAGCTAAAATTCTTACCTATACTTCCGGAGTCGCTAGGTTTGCTGCTATATCGATTCTGAATCTATAAAAGGACTAGGTAGGTAATCTTTGTCTACAAACATAAATACAACAATTTGTCTAAATATAAATTATCATGCTTACATGCTTTAGGCTCTAAGACAACTATTGAAGACTCTAAGGCATGTAAGCACGATAATTTATGTATAGGTAGCTAGAGCATCAAATATCAATTAAAGATCACGACGCCACATACGACGAAGGTTGGAGGGTAAGAAGACACAACAATAGTGTAATAATGATCTCACCAAAAACAAAAATGTGAAAAGGCACCAAGCTCGACAAAAAATAAATCTGAAGAAAGGCGCAGTTTTAGATGTTGTAACGATACTAATGAACCTGGTCTTTATTCAAAGAGATTGGTACTTTATAGTTACAACAGTCAGTTTTTCAAGAAAGAAGTTTATTTACTTCAAGTACTTCGGGGAAGATCTTATTGTTACCAGTAAATAATGCTATATAATTTACGATCACGCCAACCTCTCCCTGTAAACTGAACACGAGAAAGTAATAATTATGTCGGAGTCAATTAATGAACTCCGTTACAAACTACAATCCGAATCCGAATTACTTTACAACTAGTACTGTTGGAAACGCTTTCACACGTGCGGTAAGGGCTTCGTTTTATGCTACTCGTAGTGTGTCATTTGCTTTGTCTTGTCTTGTAATTAATTGTCAGTTACGACTAGTTTACAGTATGATTTAGGAGAACTTGTGAATATAGTGTTTGTACCGTATATTGCTAGTGAGTATATGGTTTGTACCTATGCTAGAAATATGTCAAGTTGAATTCTGTACAGTTTACTTGGAACCATTTTTTTTTTTTTTTTTTTTTGATAGGCTTGCGCTTGACCACTATCTCACCTGATGGTAAGTGATGATGTGGTCGACGATGTAGCACGCTTACCTAGAAGAAACCTATTCACTCTTGACTTAAAGACTCCCAGGTTGTAGCTATCAGGAAATACAGACTCCGGCAGCTTAGCTGTACGCATAATGAAAGTACTCCCAAAACGTTTGGTGCGTATGGGTGGGATGTCCACCATGTACCGATGACGCATCGCCGTACGTCTTGTAGTCCGATGATGGAACGGGCTAGGAGGAATTAGTTCATGCAATTCCATCGCACACTCCCCGAAATGTAACCGATAAAAAACCGACAGACTGGCAACTTGGCGCCGATGTTCACCTCATTTGTTGAACCTCATTTGAGTCACGACATAAATTCAAATCACTACTGGACTATTTGACAATCGTTATCGTGCCTAAAACGTCACTTTGTTAAAATACTGGTGACACTTTTATTGAGAATTTAGAAAATAAATTAGTTTCTTCACTAAGCATTCTTGAACATGGGCCTTCAGATTAACCAAAACACTTGTTCCATAAAATATTTTCGTGCCCCAATAATTTTGTCCAAAGCCTAAAAACCTAAACATATAACTCTACAGTATTGCTGAACCTTCCTAAAACATATATTATGATTTTTAGGGTATAGTAAGCTGAGAAGGTTTAGTCATCAACGCAGTATTTTTTTTTTGTTAGAAATTATTACCACGCGTGGTCGTTTTGGCAATTAAGAGTGCGAAGTCAGCCCCTCGACCCTTAAGAGTGGACGACTTGACATCCGCAAAAAACTCTTTGTGGACTCAGCGAATGTAGGGGTACATATTTTAAAATAAACTGACTTAGGTGCTGATAAAAATGAATAAGGTTTTTGCTGTTCTAAGTGAGGTTTTGTGCGTTAAATATTTTCTGTTGATCTAGGGACAATTAATTGGTTATTTTTTTAATAATTGGTCACTTTAAAGTAGAAGATATAGGTGAAATAAGTATATTTAAGTAAAAGATCCCCCTGAGTCCATCCTTGTGCCTAAATGCATGAAGTTTAAATAAACATGTCATAAACCCACCTCAAGAATTACGAGTAGTATAGCGATGAAGATAAGAGGGGAAAGTAACAAAATACTCAAATAAAAGAGTACGAAGTACCAATCAATCGGCCTAGCATTTACCCAACTACGATTATGTTAGGGTCGGTTTCCAGTTTAACCAGATCTAGCTGGATACCGTTATTATACGTGAATCCTACCTATCTGTCCTCCACAACCCAACAACTGGGTAACAAGACAGCTAGGCAAGAGCTGTTTTATATTTATTTGCTTTTTACTACCCGTAATAACAGTCCTAGATATACAAATGATAGTCGGGCTCACAGTTTTAAGTGCTTTCCAAGGCACGGAGGAATCTCGGTATGCTAAGATGGTCACCCACCCACGGACCGACAACAGCAAGCGTTACTCGATCCATGCGGCTTTTGTTACTGAGTCCCAGTTTTTTGATCCATAGTTAACTCAACCAATGAATAAATATCCTAAACAATGGTTTCAAATTTCGGCAAACGCGTTGATTTATCAACTAGCTTCCGAGAAGCCGCACCTGTTTTTCCTAACGGAGACGAAGATAAATAACCCCGTCGGACGTGGCGTACCTCAACTACCCGGGTTACTCTCTTGAACACAAGTTCAAGAAGCAAGCTGGGGTCTGTGTGTACGTCCGCGATGACATTTGTTGTCGTCGTCTCCGTTGCTTTAGAAATCGGGGTTTTCTGCCATATGGCTACTTGTGGACACTGGCGTGGAGAAGTCTCTCTACATCGGCGTCTATCGATCGCACACCGGTGACCAGGAGACGACAGCGCTTTTTAATTTCCTCGTGGAGTCGGCTGACATGGCCCAGCAACGGTACCCAACAGCGAAGCTTAATTTTCTGGGGGACTTTAACGCCCATCATAAAGAGTAGTTGTACCCGTACCGGAAAACTGACCATGCCGGGTTGGAGGCGCAAGTTTTCTCTATCGCTAGATCTAACCCGGCTGGTGAATGTGGCAACGCGGGTACCGGATGTTGACGGCCATACACCCAATTGCTTAGACCTTCTGCTGACAACTGATCCGGACAGTCATTCGGTGTCGGTCTCAGCCCCGCTGGGAACGTCTGACCACTGTCTGGTGAAATCCGTGTCGACTTGCTCTCCTCCAGATGACAGTCCTAGAGGCACGAGACGAGTATGGCGATACGAGTCAGCAGATTGGGACGAGATGCGGCACTTTTTTGCGTCTTATCCTTGGCGGCATGAGTGCTTCTCCTCGGGTGACCCCTCGAGCTGTGCGGACGCGGTTGGGGATGTGATTCGACAGGGAATGGAGTATTTCATTCCATTCTCCGACATTCCGCTCGGTCACAAATCCCGACCTTGGTATAATGCAGAATGCGCCCACGCAGAGGCCCGAAAAGAGTCTGCCTACAAAGCCTGGGTCGGGGCCCGCGCCCGCAAACTTACAGCACGTAGGGTTCGCGCGAAGAAAAGAGCCTTTAATTCTGCCGCCAAGTTCTGCAAGCGGGTTCTGCGTCGGGCACGTTTTGACCATATTGGACGTATTGGGGCCAAGCTGGCATCACACCCTCCGGGTAGTAAACAGTTTTGGTCCCTGTCTAAAGCGGTTGAAACGAATTTCTGTCGTCCCACATTACCTCCAATGCTGAAACCTGATGGGTCGCTGGCTCACTCTGCGAGTGAGAAAGCAAATTTATTTGCATCTCTCTTTGCTAGCAATTCACGTCTGGACGCTGGCTCCAAGCAACCACCTACTCTACCTCATTGTGACTCTTCGATGCCGGAGATCGCTGTGCACACTAAAGAGGTCCGGAGAGTATTGTGCAGTCTAGACGTGAACAAGGCCAGCGGGCCTGACGGCATTCCAGCGAGAGTGCTGAGGCAGTGTGCGCCTGAACTGTCTCCTGTATTGACACGCTTGTTCCGCCTCTCTCTTGTAAAA
The DNA here is from genome assembly GCA_945859665.1 of Anorthoa munda. Lineage (NCBI taxonomy): Eukaryota > Metazoa > Arthropoda > Insecta > Lepidoptera > Noctuidae > Anorthoa > Anorthoa munda. The sequence goes on along the minus strand of OX243913.1, from coordinate 6,081,655 downwards.
AGAATGGTGCCGAAATCCTGGAAGCTTGCAAATGTGCAACCAGTGCCCAAAAAAGGCAACCGTGCAGACCCTACCCATTACCGTCCGATCGCCATTACCTCCATTTTGTCCAAAGTTATGGAAAGGGTACTCAACAGTAAGTTGCTGACGTACCTTGAAGACAATAATCTCCTCAGTGACCGTCAGTATGGCTTTCGCCGGGGACGGTCAACTGGCGATCTTCTTGTGTATGTCACGCACTGCTGGGGCGAAGCCATCGAGAAACACGGCGAAGCACTTGCTGTGTCGCTTGATATCTCGAAGGCCTTTGACAGGGTCTGGCACGCGAGTCTACTCAGTAAGCTTCCTGCGTATGGCATCCCCGCGGGTTTTTGTAGCTGGATATCAGACTTCCTCAGTGAACGGTCGATCCGAGTAGTCATTGACGGCTGCTCCTCTGACCTTATGGCTATTGATGCCGGAGTTCCTCAGGGGTCTGTTCTCTCTGCAACTCTTTTCCTGCTGCACATCAATGACCTACTTCTGCCTGGTATTGTTGGGTACGCAGATGACAGTACTGTTTCAGAGAGATACCTGTCCAGCGCAAAAACCAGCGTGGATGAAGTTCGTTCCTTGAGAGAGGCTATGGTGGAGCGGACAGATTTGACCTTAAGCCTTGTCTCCCAGTGGGGTGATGACAATCTGGTCTCCTTTAACGCCACCAAAACACAGGCGTGTCTTTTTACCGCTAAAAGGAGTCTTTTCGATCATACTCCTACTTTTCGGGGTACATCTGTTCCTGTGACTGATCGGCTCGAGCTCCTAGGCATGGAGTTGACATCCAATCTCAACTTCGGCGCCTCCATTGAGTACAAAGCCCAAATTGCGGCCAAAAAACTGGGCATCCTGAATAGAGTGAAGCGATACTTTACGCCTGGACAGCTTTTAGCCCTTTACAAAGCGCAAGTCCGATCCTGCATGGAGTATTGCAGCCACCTTTGGGATGGCTCAGCTAAGTATCAGCTTGCCGCGCTTGACTCGGTGGAACGCAGAGCCAAGAGGCTCAATGGCGACGTAGAATTGGCGGATGCCAAGCTACATAGCTTGGCTCATTGCCGCAAGGTTGCCTGCTTGTCGGTCTTCTACAGACTGTACTTCGGTGAGTGTGCTCAAGAACTCCACGACCTCATCCCACCAGCCCCCTTCTACCATCGGACATCTAGACGCACTGCAAGTTACCATCCTTACCTTGTTGCCATTCCGCCAATTCGCACTAAGCGCTTCCAGACATCCTTCATAATGCGCACAGCGAATGAATGGAACTCACTACCTGCGTCTGTGTTTCCGAACGCCTACAACCCGAATCTCTTCAAAGTTAGAGTGAACAGGCTTCTTCTGGGTAAACTCACTCCATCGTCGACTCTGTCTCTGTCACCTCTGACCTAGACTAGAGTCAAGAACAAACCCATCACAAATAAAAAAAAATAAAAAAAAAAAAAAAAGCTTCTGCCAGCGGCTTCGCCCGCGTTAATGTCGAAAATCAACCGTATGGGAACATATACCCAGAATACAAAGTATCCTATGTGCTATTCCAGACTATAATCTATCTCTGTCTCTGAAAATTTCATCTAGATCCGTTCAGCCGTTTGAGCGTGAATTAGTAACAAACATACAAAGTGTGCACATACACACACTCACAAACTTTCGCTTTTATAATATTAATGTGATTTTTGGCATCAGAAATGGTCAAATAACTAACTCTTCGATTTATTTGACCATTTGTGAGGCTAACAATTGATAAAAAGGAATATTACCGATATTTGGCACCATTGGTTAACATATTTAACCATTGGTTGACTTATCTAATGATCAAAAAACTGGTATCGAGCTTCTCAAAAAGTACCAAAACAACCTAAAATACAACATAAAACAAAAATGCGGATTAGACGTTTCTAGAATTACGTTTTTTGCTTTGTCAATTTTCTTTGTCCAAAAGCTTTTATTACCATCTCACTCAAGGGCTGAGACCTTAGGCCTTTCTACGAGCATTTATTACGCACTTGAGGGAAATTCTACATTATTCGTATTGTTACATCCCTATTCTGTATTAGTAAATGCTGACACTATTGCATAGTCAGCACTGGCCCACCAAGAAGTTGTTTTGCTCGTTGGTTTCCAGCCAGTTCGGGTTTGGCATTCAATGAGTTGGGACGTAAACCGAATTTTCCCCAAATATATTGTATACTAATTAGGAAGTATAAATAAATCTTTTTTAAAAAGATTCGGGACTTTTCCATTCTAACATTTGGTGGCAGCGGTGGGATGAGACATCCCCAGTGTCCTTAAAACGGTAAATACGTCACAGGAAATAAAAGCAGTGCGTGTCTGTGTTCCTAAAAGTGTCCAGTGATTGTGTCGCCCAAAAAGTTCTCCAGCCCGAACTCATCACATCGAAGGTCGATACTATACGACCTGGTCTAAGCCTGGTTGCCACTCCGGGTCCCCTGCGCAGTAAGTGGTGCTAAGCAGTTGGGTAGCACTTGCTGCACCCAATCTATTTTGTATCCAGCGCCGACTCGACAGCAGCCGACGGCTTCTCGTCCATACGTCCAAGGTAGACGTAATCCAGTAGATCCAGAATGAAGAATTCCTACGAGCTGTTCCTGTAAGTCCAAATTACTCTATCCAGTGAAAGTTGTGTGTGTTGTGCGTAAAGTGCGTATATCGTATTATAATCTCGTGTGTTAATTTAAAATAAGATTAATTTTAAATATCTATAATTAGATTCAAGGTTACTTGTTATGAGGCTGCATGCGCCTCGATCCCACAAGTCGTCCTTATCAGTTGTGCATTACTTATACATCCGGACCTCACGTAGTTCTCAGAACTTAGTAACTGATAACTTCTATTTGTCTTAGTAAAAACATCACGCCGATACTTCCCGAAGGGTTAAGCAGTGGCGTATAGTTTCTAGCATTCCTTATTAATTTACAAAAGTAAATATGTCGAAATCCGAATCTAAAAAAGACATTAAAGGAGATGAGGAAATCCCATTAAATGTTGTGCTAAAATTCATTAAACCATTTAATGGCGATAGAGACAAATTAACAGCTTTCCTAAGAAACTGTGATAGCGCAATATCCTTGGCGTCTTCTCAACAGGAAGAAGTCGTTTTTAAATTTGTTCTAAGTCAATTGGAAGGCAAGGCAGAGACCGCGTGCTCTATTAAAGATTTTGAAACATGGCCATCGCTTAAAGAATTTTTGAAAAATCAGTTTGGTGAACGTAAACACTATGCTCATCTACTCACTGACTTGCAAGACTGTAGGCAAGGAAATCAAGAGCCCGTTAGCCAATTTTCTTTGAGAGTAGAAACCTGTTTGCAAAAACTTCTCACAGAAGTAACTGTTTCTAATACAAGGAAGACCGAACTTCCGGGCAGATTAGCCGCGATGGAAGACCTCGCACTCCATACATTTATATTAGGTTTAATCCCTAGAATCGCTAATATTGTGAGATGTAGAGACTACAAAACTTTAAATGATGCCATTAATGCTGCGATATCCGAAGAGAAAATACAGCAGTTCTCTTATCGCAACTTCAACAGGCAGAAAATTACTGAATCCTTTAATAAAAGAAATGATACAAATAATACATCTCAAGCAAAAGTTTTTATTAAAAGTAACAATTCCAGTCAACCCAATACTTCTTACAATGATTCTATGTTCTGCAGATACTGTAAAAAGCCAGGACACACTCTTGAGTATTGCAAATTGCGTGATTTCAACAATAAAAGATTTTCAAATGGCCCTCAGCCATTTACTCCATTTAAACCTTCGTCCTTTAATAACAGACAAACAGGCGTTAAGCCAGGATCTCGTGTAAACTTCACTGATAATTATGAGGAAGAAGGCAGAGATGAAGTTGACGAATCCATTAATAATATCAATTTAAACTAAATAATGTCCCGTTTAAGTATCGCACGGGGCAAACCCCATTTAATCAAGCCGATACTACCCCTTTTATCAAGACCAATGGACAGGGTAACCAGCCCCAAACTCACGGTCTTTCCAAAAGTAGGACCACGCCGCAGGGTAACCAGCCCCATAAGGAAGGTCTGAACTCTTTTAATAGTAGGATCACGCCGCAGGGTAACCAGCCCCATAAGGAAGGTCTGAACTCTTCTAATAGTAGGACCAATGGACAGGGTAACCAGCCCCAAACTCACGGTCTTTCCAAAAGTAGGACCACGCCGCAGGGTAACCAGCCCCATAAGGAAGGTCTGAACTCTTTTAATAGTAGGATCACGCCGCAGGGTAACCAGCCCCATAAGGAAGATCTGAACTCTTCTAATAGTAGGATCACGCCGCAGGGTAACCAGCCCCATAAGGAAGGTCTGAACTCTTCTAATAATAGGACCAATGGACAGGGTAACCAGCCCCAAACTCACGGTCTTTCCAAAAGTAGGACCACGCCGCAGGGTAACCAGCCCCATAAGGAAGGTCTGAACTCTTCTAATAGTAGGATCACGCCGCAGGGTAACCAGCCCCATAAGGAAGGTCTGAACCAACAATCCAATTGTAAACCTGAAAAAGAACTTAAAATATATGAAATCCTTTCCCGAGAGAGATACTTACCTTTCATTAAACTACAAACCCTTGTAAATAAAAATCCACTTACCTTCTTGATAGATTCTGGAGCAACACTTTGCGTCTTGAAAAAGAAAAGTGTAACAAGTACTCTGCAATTAGCAGATAGTGATGTTGCAATTAAAGGGATAGATACAAAAAATAAAACTTTGAAAAGTGTAGGAAGTTTTAAACTGCAACTACAGTTCAATAAAAATTTAACTATAACCCATCCTTTTCAAATATTTGAAGATATAAACCTACCTTATGATGGTATAATAGGTAGCGACCTGTTCACAAAACATAAGTGTCGCATTAATTATCAGACCGCATCCTTAGAAATAAATAATCATTATATTAAATTATCCTTCGATGAACCAACATATTATGTCATTGAACCTCGTACCGAAACAGTAATAGAGTGTTCAGTGAAAAACCCTGAATTGAAAGAGGGAATGATATTAGATCAACATATTTCCGATTCCCTTCTTATATCAAATTGCCTTGTTAAAGTAAAAGACAATAACAGAATTAATTTGACAATTGTTAATGTATCCGAAAAACCAGTTCAATTAAATGCTAAATCCCTTACTAACCTTCTAAAAAAGGATATTCCATTTAACTGGACCAATAATCAACAATTATCGTTTGAGCAATTGAAAGAAAAATTGGTAACTGCACCAGTCCTTATTTACCCCGATTTTACTAAACCTTTTATTTTAACTTGCGACGCCTCAAATTACGCCATTTCAGCAATATTATCCCAGGGTGTAATTGGTAAAGACCAACCAATCGCCTTCGCGTCAAGGACACTTAATAAAGCAGAATGTAATTATAGTGTCACTGAGAAAGAATGTCTAGCTATAGTTTATGGAACTAAAACATTTCGTCCTTACCTTTTCGGCCGTCAATTTAAAATATTGACAGACCATAAGCCCTTAAACTGGCTTTTTAACTGCAAGGATCCTGGCTCTCGATTAATCCGTTGGCGCTTAAAACTAGAAGAATATAATTATGAAATTCAATATAGAAAAGGTAAGACAAATACTAATGCTGATGCTCTTTCGAGATACCCAATAAATCCTTTACGCAACGTAGAGGAAACCCAGACAAATAAAACATTATCTAATAATCATCCAATACCTAATCCTGATAATGTGTCCACTAACCCTGACCAAATACCTACTGATGACGTCCCTCCTTCACAATCCTCGCCACAATTAAATCCTGGAATCTTAGACTTACCTGATGATTTTATCCTCCCTGAAAACCTGGAACTCCCTGATGACTTTAATATACCTACTCCTCAATCCAGTGAAGTCATTGATGATGATGATACGTATTCCAAATGCCTGAAAACTATAAATAATAGATTAGTGACATTTGATACTAAAATTCTCGAACATAACGAAAATCTCTTAAAGACCAAATCAAAACATATTGTAATACCTACTTCAATCGACTTTGACGAATCCAATCGTTATGTATCTGAAATTATCGGTAACATGACTGAAAGTAAAGAATTCCTTACACTTGAAAGAACTCTATATTCATTTTTGATATCTGAAAAAGAGGATACTACTTATTATTTTTTATTCACTAAAGTATATCATTATGACACGACCACTTATGATGATATTTTCAAAAGCCTAAAGAATTTAAAAAACTATATTTTATCTGCAAATGTAAACGAGTTAAGCATCACGGATTTTAGAAATCCATTTGATAGCCACAGTTTTATAAAGGTACACAATATAATCACGTACCTATTTCATAAAACAAGTGTAACCATTAATATTTATAAAAATATTATAATGTACCCAACTATGAGCGAGATTGCTAAAATTATGCGTGAAAATCACGATATCCCCATTTCAGGTCACTTAGGTTCTAATAGAATGTTAAAAAGAATCCAAGAAAAATATTACTGGCGAAGCATGCGTAGTGATGGTGAAAATTATGTCCGTAAATGTGTGTCCTGCCAAGCTAACAAAGCACTACGTCAAACCAACCGTGCCCCCATGCAGATCACCACAACGTCAACACAGCCGTTTGAACGCGTTGCTTTAGACATCGTGGGTCCGCTTCCTGAAGTTGGTATCGCTAAATTAAAGTTTATTTTAACATTGCAGGACGACTTGACAAAATATTCAGCTGCTTATCCTATCTCTAATGCTACCGCAGAGGAAACCTCTGAATGTCTAATTCATTTTATCGCTCAATTCGGTATTCCAAAAATAATCCTAACCGATCAAGGTACGAATTTTACGGCCGAACTATTCAAACAAACTTGCACCTTTTTAAAAATTAAACAGCTCTGGTCTACCCCTTATCACCCACAAACACAGGGAGCCCTTGAAAGAAGCCACTCAACTTTAAAAGAATATCTTAAATCTTTTGTGGATGAAAATCAAACTAATTGGCCCAGATATGTCTATACAGCCATGCTCACTTATAATACAACGGTTCACAGTACCACAAATTTCACCCCTTATGAACTGGTATTCGGGAAAAGCACTTATACCTTCATCCATTTACGATTCCGCCTTAGAATCTACATATAATAATTACGTTAGGATTTTACAACAACGTCTACGAATTTCTAGAGAGAAAGCTATAGAAAATATACTGAAATCAAAAATAACCTCCAAAACATATTACGATAAGCATACCAAACCAGTGAAGTACAAAGCAGGTGATATGGTATACCTCAAAAATCACTTACGACTCCGTAAAGCTTTATCACCAATTTGGAAAGGTCCCTATAAAGTAATTAAAATAAATGGAAATAACACACTTACTTTATTAATTAACCGTCGGCATGTAAAACATCACTATGATGAAGTTAAACTTGCTGAAACAAATGATTAGTTTTTTTATCTTTGTATTTAGATAGTAGATTAGTTCTATAACCTAGAATATTATTTCAGGATCGCCTCGGCGTGTATCTCCGTTATCTCAGCCGATGTTATAGAACCCATTAAAGAAAGTACTGGAATCTATTTTGACCCTGAGGGAACTTTGAAAATCTCTAATAATTATCTCCACATATTAGTCCCGATTGACATTGGGTATATACAACCTCATATAGAAAATATTAAGTCCGCCTTAGGAACTGCTAGATTTCTTTGCCAACAGAATGAATTAAGTGTTTCAAAATGCCATAACTTTCTACAACCTTTAAAATCTCGCCTTGACAGTATACTGAAAGATTACAGTGCTATATCTCATCTTATTCCCGATAGAGATAAGAGATCTGCGTGGTTTGCTGGTATCGGTTCTTTTTTCAAACAAGTAATTGGCACAATGGATGAGGACGACTCAATTAAGTATAATTCTGCAATTCGACACTTAGAAAATAATGATAAGAAACTTTCATCTTTCTTAAAAGATAATATTTTGATGACTAATACAGCATTACAAAATTATAATGAAACACTTAAGATAATCAAAACCAATGAAGCTCGATTAGGCAATGCCATTGAAAATTTATCTGCTGTATTAAACAATGTATCTAATATACCTAAAGAATTATATATAGAATCTAAAATGAATGAAATATATAATGAATTGTTTTCTAGTTTACTAACTTTATCTTTTAAACTTGATGATATTATTAACGCTATAATGTTCACTAAGAGTCATTCTATACATCCCTCTATCTTAACCCCTAAACAACTCTATGTAGAGTTAATACATAGTTTTAAAGATTTACATAAGGATAGTGTACTACCTATTAGTTTAAGTTTAGATACTATCCATATGTTAACCGACTTAGCACAACTATCGTGCTATTTTATAAATAGTAAAGTAGTGTTTGTTATTAAAATTCCCTTAGTACATAAGTCAGAATACGTTTTATATAAACCTATCTCTGTACCTATCCCACATGATGTGGACCAGCCTCATTCCTATGCTATGATTATACCTCATTGTAATCATATAGCTATAAGTAAGGATAAAATAACATATGTATGCCTCCAGGAACTAAGTAAATGTGTTAAAACTGTTAATCAGATTTATATTTGTAATAATATCGATGTATATTCAATTCAAAATATGCCTACTTGTGAAACAGAAATGATAAGTAAAATTATAAATAAATTGCCTGAACAATGTGAAACTAAATTAATTCATGGGAATATAGATATTTGGCAAGAATTAAAAAACAATAAATGGTTATTTGTTAAATCAGAACCAACTAAACTTACCATTGAATGTAATTCACAGATAACAGAGTACAAACTATTAGGTACTGGTGTAATCAGTCTAGAACCGGAATGTAAAGCTTATTGTAAAGATAGGGAACTTCTATCTAAACCTTATTATAAAATAGTTATTAAACCTATCATTTCTGATTTTAATCTTATCAGTGATCCTTGTTGTGACATAGATAAATTCAAGTTAGTTAAACCTAAATTAAAACCTTTAAAGTTAAATGACGTACATCTTGAAAAACTTGTAACTGTTTCAAATTATCAATTAATGTCAGATATTGACAAAATTATTAATGAACCTAGCCCATTCATAAAATATGAATCTCATTATCCAATTATTACTTATTGTATAATCATTCTATTTATAATTTTTATATCATATAAAGTTTGTAAAAAGTTCGGTAAATGTCCAACTTTCAAAACTAAGAATGAATCTAACAGTTTAGCAGATGAACCTCAGGAATTAGAAGAAATTCCAGCTCCAAGACTTCGCATATCTCCCTGAAACTTATGTAAAAATATATAAGTTTCATCTTGTTGGGGGGGTTGTTACATCCCTATTCTGTATTAGTAAATGCTGACACTATTGCATAGTCAGCACTGGCCCACCAAGAAGTTGTTTTGCTCGTTGGTTTCCAGCCAGTTCGGGTTTGGCATTCAATGAGTTGGGACGTAAACCGAATTTTCCCCAAATATATTGTATACTAATTAGGAAGTATAAATAAATCTTTTTTAAAAAGATTCGGGACTTTTCCATTCTAACAGTATCCACTAGAGGGTAGATCGTAGTAAAAATTTAAACAACAAAGTGTATATTCTTCTTTTGAACCTTTTTGCGCACTTATGCTATCTAAATCAATCCTTTTTTACATGAAATGGTTTTTGGGGAAAAAAATGGGACATATAGGTCGTTTTTCTTCAGCATTGTAATCAACTTTCGCCAACGGCTTGGCCCGCCTAAAAGTCAAAATTATCACCAGTAAGTACCATAATTTTTAACCAGGGGTAAGACACTTCCCCAGAGATAAAAAATCTGGCAAAATTCATCGAAATTGATTCAGCTGTTTAGGCAGGAAAACGTAACAAACAAACAGTCAGACAGAGAAACTTTTGCATTTATTAGATTAGTACGATTAATGCAAACAATAGAGTAGTTTACATTAAAAAATCTTTCTTCGCTAATATGTAAACGTATGTAATTTTTATGTTTACTACAGAGGCACAATTTCACTGATAATTTCGTTTTGTGACGGAATGACACGTACCTAAGCGGTACGCTGTACATGTGTTTCCGCATAATACCACATTCCGAATCAAGGGTAGGTAAACAGCAAATTTCGCGTCAGAGTTTGTCAACAGGAAATTAAAGTTCAGGCTTTGAACCGCACGCGGCACCGAATATCAACTTTTTTTTTAAATATTCAGTTAGTCGGCGTTCTAAAAAAAGTAAAGGCAGATTATTTTTTTGCATTAAAGTTTTATCATGAATATTTTGGGCTGTTCTAAACGGGAGAACACTTGTGACCCGTTTTTTAACCGGGTAGGTAAGTGCACTTTTTATGAAGAACTTTTTCTTCAATTGTCGGCACAATTTTTGTTCAACACACGTTTATTTGAGTTGACTATTTAAGAAAAACTTTAAAAGTAAGGTCCAAATAAACGTTAAAACCTCGGCACATATAAACGACTATTATTAAGAACAGGGTGACACTAGCTAAGAATAGGTGGCCCCTTTCTAAGGGTGTCGTAAGAAGCAACTAAGGGATTTATAGAAGTAGTCGGTTGGACGAGAGCGACAAGTTAATGTAATCTCTTAATCCCCTTTGGTCCTGCGCTTTCTAATGAGGAAGCGTCCACTTCCCGAGAACTAATAAGGGAAGACTTTGTCATGTTTCTTAATATGCCGCATTAATTTGAACAATGATTAATGTGCGTTTGCAAATACACATCTCTTTATTCCAAATGAACAGAGGGCAGATTAATTTGTCGCCAGAAGGGTCCAATATTATATGACAACAATAAAGGAAATTTCAAATTGTACATTAATCATACGGTGTAACGTTACAAATTTGTCATGCTACGGTTGGCGGTGCGGCGCGGGCAATAATGAATGAACCCATCCTGAAACAAGTAATTATGGAGTGGGGTCATTTTTTATCTTCATGTTTATCACGCCTTTGTCTACCCCTGCAATATGGCTGCCAATGTTGCCGCATCTTGTCTGCGAAGCGTTCATTTACAATCATAAAAATCTTTAAAAAAAAAAAGTAAAACCGACTTTTAAAGGACAACACTACAAATCCAAAAATTACTTTTTTCCGAAATCGGTGGGTACTAAAGACACCGACTTCGGAAAAAATAGTAATTTTTGCGGTTAAATAATTGCGGTTTGTAGTGTTTGTCAAATATTGCCAGGTTTTCAGGCTAAAGTAGAAATTGAAAAACTCAAATTCAAAAATCGGTGGTTTGTTTGAAAAATTATATGGTATTGTCATGTCACTGAGCAGTATAACCAGGCCGATTGCAGGAACTATCGGCTATAGTACTTGTACTAGTATATATATTATGTTGTGTCTTTTAGTCTGTGCCAAATAAATATATTTTCTTTCTTTCTTTAGTACACACTTATTCTGTTGTTATGGGTCGCATCCAAATATATGTAGAACCTTTTACGGACTCTCCAGACAAGTTGCCAAGTACCTGCCCAAAAAAGCTGATAACGCTGATAGTTGGACGTTTTGCTACATGGTAATTTTGCTAATTAGACTTACTGCCGCACTCAGAGACATTTAACGGTTACTTAAGGCGCTCCTTAGTGTAGATTTTGTACTAAAAATCTATACTAAGGAGAGCTTTAAGTAACCGTTAACGGTATTAAACGGTTACTTAAGGCGCTCCTTAGTGTAGATTTTGTACTAAAAATCTATACTAAGGAGAGCTTTAAGTAACCGTTAACGTCTCTGAGTGCGGCAGTTAATGCTCATTAGACGTTTCGCGCTGTTGGACATTTAGCTACTTAGACCTTCTGATCAGGAGGGGTAACAATGAAGTATACTCAAGAACCTACCTTGTTCTAAAGGCGGATATTTTATTTATCTACAGAAGCAACTCGCCTATCATCAAAATGCGAGTAAAATTCTTATTTTAATTTAATAGTAAAACTTGTTAATGATTTAGAAATATTACATAACAAAAGACCGAAATATAATCCCCCACACAATCCCACACTGAAATATCATCTCAACCTGTATGTAAAACGTCACATTATTGGAAAATGTAAATCCACTAAACATGAATTACGCATTACGTCATCAGATAATACATACCTACCGCCGGTTGAATATTAAAACCCTTCACAATGTTTCAAAGTTCACAACAGCTAATTATGTTAGATAACTTTGGATTTTGATCTTTGTTACCATGACTTAAGGGTCATAGGGTTTGTATATGTAAGTTCTTCAGGAGATAAAAATGTATTGTCGGTTACAATCACGATAGCTTCGCTGAAACCGCTGAAATGACAAAGTTTGGTACGTTACTGAGTATAATATTATTCTAGGGACTTATATACGATTTCTTTAGCTTTTATAGAAAGGAAACGGGTATTGTAGTACGTATTTTTAAGAAATTTTTACCATGTCTCAGTTTCTGAAATGAAAACTATCGTAAAATAAATGTGCCAAATGATCAATCGCGCGTTAGTTGCTGATGTATTGAATGAATTTTCAATAACCAATCACATAATATATTTTGACTTGCGGTTAATCTTGCTGTGAAGAATAATATTTTTGCGTAGGTGAAGTATGCGCGTCCATTTTCGACCAGCTACAAAGAAGAAAAGAAAAAAAGCAAAAATATTTAATTGCTACATAACGACATACAAACATTAGCAGATTAGAAGTACGAAAACCGGCCAAGTGCGAGTCGGACTCAAGCACGAAGGGTTCCGTACCATTATCACAAAAAACGGCGAAACATCACGTTTGTTGTATGGAAACCCCACTTAAATATTTATTTTATTCTGTTTTTAGTATTTGTTAACAACAACTACTAAAAACAGAATAATCTTCGAAAATTTCAACTGTCTAGCTATCACGGTTCATGAGACACAGCCTGGTGACAGACAGACAGACGCACCGTGGAGTCTCAGTAATAGGGTCCCGTTTTTACCCTTTGGGTACGGAACACTAAAAACAGTAGAAGTATCATCATCATCATCAGCCTATTAATGTGCCCACTGCTGGGACACAGGCCTCCTCTCTGTGAGAAGGAATGGGCCGTCCACCACGCGGGCCCAGTGTGGATGTCACATGTCTTCGAATTTTTGGTTCTAGGACAAGCTGGTTTCCTCACGATGTTTTCCTTCACCGTTTTGAGATTAGTGGTGATAAAATAATTTACACAAAGAAAAGCGCCTGCCTAGGTTCGAACCCACGACCTACAACTTGTAAGTCGCGACCGATACCACTGAGTTTCCACTGCTCGTAGAAGTATGTTTTGCTTAAACTAAACCCTTAACGAAAGTGTAATCAGCGGCGTGTGTGTGTGTGTGTCGTCAGTGTGTATATATTCAACCGAATATCAAATCCAGATACGAGACAGAGACAATATGAAGATAGAATGGTAGCATACCATTACCACCAGATAAGAGCGATTACAGGATTCACGGTGACCACTGCCCTGAGAAGAGCAGAGACAGAGTGGCGTGGAAGCAGCTCGTCAGTAAGGGCGTTCAATCAATTAGGGATGTCAATCAATTAAAGTGCTGCCTAATGTATGTTGTTTATTTAATGCAGAACAGATTATACGCACATAATTTTGTGAACGCCGTTAAAAGTTTAATTGTTTGTTGATTACTTAAGGCAATAAAAACATTCACGAGCCAAAGATAATGTCTAAATATAATACCTGTTTAAAGGACCAGGAGCCTTATCATGATCTATCAAAACTATCATGGTTCCACTGTGAGAGAGAGACGTAGCTATATAAAACGAAAAACTCAGTCCTTTTTAGGGTTCCGTACCCAAAGGGTAAAAACGGGACCCTATTACTAGACGTGGTGACTAATGATTGCTAATTAGAAAGGCTATTTTAATAAAATAGGTATTAAGTTATGGTAACCTGGGCAACGAAACATCCAATAATATAAAATTAGTCTTACCAAGGGGCATCGTATATCGCTGTCTGTCTGTCTGTCTGTCTGTCTGTCTGTCTGTCTGTCTGTCTGTCTGTCTGTCTGTCTGTCTGTCTGTCTGTCTGTCTGTCTGTCTGTCTGTCTGTCTGTCTGTCTGTCTGTCTGTCTGTCTGTCTGTCTGTCTGTCTGTCTGTCTGTCTGTCTGTCTGTCTGTCTGTCTGTCTGTCTGTCTGTCTGTCTGTCTGTCTGTCTGTCTGTCTGTCTGTCTGTCTGTCTGTCTGTCTGTCTGTCTGTCTGTCTGTCTGTCTGTCTGTCTGTCTGTCTGTCTGTCTGTCTGTCTGTCTGTCTGTCTGTCTGTCTGTCTGTCTGTCTGTCTGTCTGTCTGTCTGTCTGTCTGTCTGTCTGTCTGTCTGTCTGTCTGTCTGTCTGTCTGTCTGTCTGTCTGTCTGTCTGTCTGTCTGTCTGTCTGTCTGTCTGTCTGTCTGTCTGTCTGTCTGTCTGTCTGTCTGTCTGTCTGTCTGTCTGTCTGTCTGTCTGTCTGTCTGTCTGTCTGTCTGTCTGTCTGTCTGTCTGTCTGTCTGTCTGTCTGTCTGTCTGTCTGTCTGTCTGTCTGTCTGTCTGTCTGTCTGTCTGTCTGTCTGTCTGTCTGTCTGTCTGTCTGTCTGTCTGTCTGTCTGTCTGTCTGTCTGTCTGTCTGTCTGTCTGTCTGTCTGTCTGTCTGTCTGTCTGTCTGTCTGTCTGTCTGTCTGTCTGTCTGTCTGTCTGTCTGTCTGTCTGTCTGTCTGTCTGTCTGTCTGTCTGTCTGTCTGTCTGTCTGTCTGTCTGTCTGTCTGTCTGTCTGTCTGTCTGTCTGTCTGTCTGTCTGTCTGTCTGTCTGTCTGTCTGTCTGTCTGTCTGTCTGTCTGTCTGTCTGTCTGTCTGTCTGTCTGTCTGTCTGTCTGTCTGTCTGTCTGTCTGTCTGTCTGTCTGTCTGTCTGTCTGTCTGTCTGTCTGTCTGTCTGTCTGTCTGTCTGTCTGTCTGTCTGTCTGTCTGTCTGTCTGTCTGTCTGTCTGTCTGTCTGTCTGTCTGTCTGTCTGTCTGTCTGTCTGTCTGTCTGTCTGTCTGTCTGTCTGTCTGTCTCTCACCAGGCTGTATCTCATGAACCGTGATAGTTAGACAGTTGTAATTTTCACAGATGATGTATTCCTGTTGCTGCTATAACAACAAATACTAAAAACAGTAACAATTAATATTTAAGGGGGGCTCCCATACAACAAACGTGATATTTTTGCCGTTTTTGCTCGATATTAATAACGGCAACAGGTAGACGCTTGAAATATTCACAGAATATTTAGTTGTATATTCACTTCAGAAAATAATAATTATTAAATTAAAATAAAATAAATTAAGGGGGGCTCCCATACAACAAACGTGATTTTTCTTGCAGTGTTTTGCGATAATGGTACGGAACCCTTCGTGTGCGAGTCCGACTCGCACTTGGCCGGTTTTTTCGTAATCACATCATGTAGTTTTGACACGTCATGATAAGGTTTCTAAAAGTCGGATCAATGCAAAGATTAATTAATATCCCTCCAAATGTTAAGTAACTGCGGTTATTGGTTAGCCAAAATTAAAACAGCAATCAATACGGTACTTTAATTTAAAGGTGGTAATAAAAAATAAAAAAAATGTGTGTTGTTCAATAATCATTGAACAACACACATTTTTTTATTTTTCACATTTTTTTACCCACATAAAGCAAAAAGGCATTTTCTGCCAATCGGCAGAAAATGCCTTTTTGCTTTATGTGGGTACTTACTCACTTTGTAAATGAATTTAAATAAATAAATAAAACAACTACGCAACAAAATCACAACACTTAAGATATAAGAGCAGTTTTTCAACAGTCATGTGTATGCCGGACAGCAGAGGTGTTTTCTGGAAGCTATGAAGCAAGTCAAACACGTTACGGTCTAACAGAGAGGTTTAGCTTTGAAGAATAACTGAACTAAAAGTAATAACTTATATGAGATTTATGACACATGCAGGCGAAACTCGTATGACTTACCACCAACGCTTTATTTTTAATAAAAGAAAGTTATCAAGATGAGTCGGCCTCCTCTCTGTAAGAAAGAATAGGCCGTAATCCACGCGGGCCCAATGCGGGTTGGTGGATGTCACATGTCTACAATTTTATTAAACCGTTTTGAGAGCAGTGGTGATGAAATAATTTATACAAAGTAAAGGGCCTGCCTGGGTTCGAACCCACGAACTACAACTTGTTAGTCAAGGCCGTTACCATTGGGCCACCACTGCGCTATACAAGAAAACTATAATGACACTTACTACAAGGACCAATCATTTTAAGATACACCTACCTATGAATATGTTGAAAAATGTTTGCTCAATTAATTGTAACACCGATGTACACAAATGAACTTTATTTGATTTTGTTTGATTGGATAGAAGGAAATTTGAACCTTTTATTTTTTTTATTTATTCTAAGCTTGGTACAAAAATGTCATGTTCTCATATCTCCCAGCCTATAATATATTATTGGAATAATGCTTTTATTTCATTGTAACAACGCTCATTCATAATTACTTCAAATCAAAAGACAAACGAATCTAATCTCCAAATCTACGCCCCTAAATCACCGATCAAGTCGTTACCACTAATTGACAATTATCGGCCTAATACACACGCGAACTGTTCTCAGTAACTATGAGACGGCCTCATACATGGCGCATGACAGCATTTCAAACCAAAATAGATTGATACAGATGGTCGGCTACATACAAAGTGTTAAAACGTAGGTGCATTTCACGATTGCAAGCGCACTTGTGAGTGTCTTGCTACCATGTAAGGTACGCTCCACAGGAGAGGTCTAATGTGCATATGTACTTGCGCATGTGTGGGTTCCTATCAGAGCGTGATTGAATGGACCTGTGCAGTTCTTGAAATATGCGGTATGTAGTTGACCTGCGTTGCGCGTTGCGTTTACTACGGCACTCATCGCTTCCTCCTCAATGCGTCGGTGCTTTTTTGATGGATCATAGTTATTAAAAGTGTGGAGGGCTTGTTTTAAAAACCAAAAAACAAGTTGTTATTCGCATTCTCACCTACACTCACTAGTGAACCTCACTAGTCACCTCTCCGGAAGACCAAAGGCTATATAGCTTACATTTGGGGTACCTTAAGATTTCTGTAGTACGTCTAAGTACGACGCGTCTTTGTGACCTTCTGTTATGTTTCATTCTGTGCCCTCGACCAATTTATCTTATCTGGTGTTGATTACAGGCGTTTCTCGATAATGCCCGGTGCTCAGGTTGAAGACAGTGCACGGAGCTCGGCCCGAGGTACCAATAGAAGGATATCTATCATGTCGAGAGCTGCAATGCCATCTATGATGGCCAGGAGGACGCAACATCCTTTGGACTTCCAGGATTTTGATTTTTGATTCATGTTTATAAACGACTCACCAATAAGACATTTTTATTCACCGGCGTATTAAACGTTATTAAAGGTGATTAACTATGCAAAATATCACAGTTTTATAGGAACTTACACGAATATTTTATAGATAAATATTTGAAACCTGTGAAGTAGTGAAACTTTTATTTTAAACTGCTCAACAGCAAGGGATTATTATAGCCACTAGTTTTAATAAGACAAACAAGCCTCTCAATTATATCTTCTGAAATCTTCCAAAGATACTCTCCATAATATTTCAACTAAAGTATGTTAAAAATGGTATAACAAAATCCTTAAAATTATGCGAGTATGAAGAGAGTGGGATACATTAAACATTTGAAAAGAAAAGGGCACGAGGATTTCCACTTGGACACTTTTACATCCATTATAATATTAATGAACCTGTCGCGAATAATAAGGCTTAAATTTTGTATTTAAATATTTTATGATACACTTTTTTGCCTTGCAATGAAATCTCAATTGATGATGGCATTATTTTGTAATTAGCTTGGATCTTTGATACATTATTCGGTTTGTTATCTCGTATTAAATTTAATTAATTTCAAGGGATTTTCATTATTTTCTTGATATTTGTTAACTTCACTTATTCAAAACGTAACATTTTAATTGAAATTAATTGAGCAAACATTTTTCAACATATTCATAGGTAGGTGTATCTTAAAATGATTGGTCCTTGTAGTAAGTGTCATTATAGTTTTCGTGAAATGCACCTACGTTTTAACACTTTGTATGTAGCCGACCATCTGTATCAATCTATTTTGGTTTGAAATGCTGTCATGCGCCATGTATAAGGCCGTCTCATAGTTACTGAGAACAGTTCGCGTGTGTATTAGGCCGATAATTGTCAATTAGTGGTAACGACTTGATCGGTGATTTAGGGGCGTAGATTTGGAGATTTGATTCGTTTGTCTTTTGATTTGAAGTAATTATCAATGAGCGTTGTTACAATGAAATAAAAGCATTATTCCAATAATATATTATAGGCTGGGAGATATGAGAACATGACATTTTTGTACCAAGCTTAGAATAAATAAAAAAAATAAAAGGTTCAAATTTCCTTCTATCCAATCAAACAAAATCAAATAAAGTTCATTTGTGTACATCGGTGTTACAAATAGTACAGGTATTTTAGTGTGTTCAGTTAGAAATATAAATGACATCACGTTATATGTACTTATTAATTATCGTTATTTTATCCAGCTATAAATATCGTTTGAAAAGATTACTATTTCAACTTTATCTGTATACCAGACATTGGGGAAAGCTTAGATTTATAGGAAGTGGACTGTTTTTAAGTCATGTTATTGGTTCTTTAAATTGAAAGTTCACGAATGACTCCCTTTCGCAGCAATAAGTAAAGAATATTGACCTGGACGCTGGTATGAGAGACATCCGTTTGAAGAGATGTTGGGCAGCTGATCGTAGGTCATCGTCTTGCATCAAGCTGACCAATTCCTTCTCGCGTTTCTCCAGAGGAGCAGCTGCAGCAAGGACTTCGCCTTCCAATGATACGTTCACACACTGGTAAATAAATGTTTGGTTATTTGATTTTGTCTTTTATTTTTCTAATAGTAAGGTATCGTTCAGGTTGTTGATTTGCTAAAGAATAAAATGATGGTTAGACTGGAGTCATTTTGTAAAATATACTTCCAATTTTGACCATACCCGGCCTAAAAGACGCGGTTTTTCCGTGGCACTTATACTCCTTACAAATGCTATTCCTATTTCAATCTGTATGAATGTTGATTGGCGATTTAACAGACCCCAGAATAATTTTACTCCTGCGATACCCTTATTTTAATCCTGTATTTGGTCGTTAATAAAACCTCATAATAAAGCGGCTATTTGTGATGATAAAATCTGTCTAAACAAAACTAAGGTCACAATCGCACATTATATTTTCGTCGGCAAAAGTATTTCGTATACAAAAATAGTAGCATAAAATTCACTGGACAGAAATTAGCTTGAAGTTTTAAAAATGTTTACCGTTTTCTTTTATTTTCTGATACTTTCAGACTTGCCCGGCTTCGGTCCGCCATGTAGCAATTAGCTTATCAAAAGCGAATTACGAGACGACTTTAGGGCAATGGTTTTTGTCCTTTTTGTTGGCTATCAGGCTTGTTTGTATTGAATTTCTTTTAGTCTAATTGGATGAGTACGACAGATTTTAACTTCAGAAAGTCTGGACCATTGTAATAAAAGGTTTCTTAGAATCTTTAAAACCAAGCAACGTCAAACAGTCATTTATAAAATACAAAGATTATGGTACGCTTCAAGAGCCACAATGCAATATAGTTTAGCTTAGAAACCACAGCAAAACAGCCGTCTAACTGGCTTAAACGTCCAACAATATTCTCTACGCTATGAAATTTTAAATTAAAACAATGTGCTCAAAGTTTTAAGGAGCTTACTGTGTCATAGAAGTCGGCAACTTCATGGTAGCCGTAGGAACGAGCGAGGCCAGCTGCTTCTAACAGGACCGCACGAGTTTCAGGGCGATTGTTTTGCAGGAGGTGACAGCGAGCCATGAGGAATAGAGCGTTTAGGAGCCATGGACGCTGGTTTGATGAGCGAGCCTCTGTTGAATTTAGAACTTGTTAATAACCTAATACTGCCTCATTGGTCGTGAACGCCACTGTTGAGCGTGAAGCCCTGGGTTACGATTCTCGTGTCAAGCAATATTATTGTGTTTATCTATCTGGAATTATTCAGCGGCAGCTCGGAGTCACAATTGTATACTTCTTGGTTCATCTGTTTTTGAGGTAAATTTGATTATTTAATGATTAAAAATATAAATATTTAACTTGATCAGGTACTCAAATACGTAAATAATTATATTACAATAAATTTAAATTTATTGTCTTTCTTCGTTTTTTTTTATCTCTTTTTTACTCGTTATTTTTGCATGTCAAATGATAAAACATCTAATTTTTAAGATGATGTAATTATTACCTATGTTTTACGAAGAAATGATTCTGATTCTCTGCCTAACTAATCAGGAAATATGAGCGTGATGTTATGTTATGTTTTAATAACTTTTATGTAAACTATTCTTTTAAAATAAACTAAAGTTTTGAAAGGAAGAATTCGTGTTATTATAAAGCAACTAGATTTTTAACAAATGATGTTTTTCTGTTGCCACTATAAAACAAAGACTAAAAACAGAATTAAATAAAT
This sequence comes from Anorthoa munda, assembly GCA_945859665.1. Lineage (NCBI taxonomy): Eukaryota > Metazoa > Arthropoda > Insecta > Lepidoptera > Noctuidae > Anorthoa > Anorthoa munda. Next base: position 6,061,045 of record OX243913.1, on the reverse strand, counting down.
ATTTAAGTGGTTCTCCCATACAACAAACTTGATTTTTTTTACCGTTTTTTGCGATAATGTTACGGATCCCACCGTGCGCGAGTCAGACTTGCATATTAACGGAACAAGATCTATACATATAATAAATCTGTAGAAAAGTTGTTTTTTTTTACGAAATTTTTTCAAACTTGATATCCAAGGTGTTAAAGAATAACCGACCGAACCCATTTCCAGCATTTTTGGAAAAAAAATTGTTTGTCTGTATGGCGGTTTAACTGTTATCTGTTTATTTGTGCACGCATCACGTAAAATGTACGAAACCAATGTAGATAAATATTATACATAAAATAGTGCGTAACTTGAAATATTACTTAGTTTTTGTTTCATCGCAATCGGTTCGCTCTATCAAAATTTCGATGAATTTAAAGTGTTCAAGAAGTAAAACTATCACAACACATGCAATTCAGATACTGCGACAGTTGAACTCCTTATTCGATTTTCTGAATAGCGGTGTTAAGTTTCTCCGCGAAAGAATAACCCTTGATAAAAATCGGTGATGACACACAGATAGACGGATAGATGGACAGACGGACACACGGACAGATGGACAGACGGACAAGAAAGTGATCTTATAAGGGTTCCTTTTTTACCTTTTGAGGTACGGAACCCTAAAATATGGTAGGCAGGAAGGTAAGTAGGGTAGGTAGGAAGGTGAGTAGGGTAGGGTAGGCAGTTGATGGTAGCGAAGCCGCGGCCACAGCTAGTTATTAATAATTATAAACATAGAGGCCGGTGCCAAAGGAAAATTTAATTTAATAATACATAGAGATGAATCGAGAGGCAGTGCAGTGCAAGGTATTGTTAATGTGTTTATATTCACACTAGAATCTTCCTACTGACATGAAAAAGGCATGTATGAGCTGTCTATGGTACGCTTGGAGAACCATATTCACTACTGTAAATGGTATAACAGATGCATAGAAGCCAAGCATTCATCTACTCCGACGAACTTAGACCAAACCTACTACTATCTAAATGGGTGTATCTCGAAATCAAAGCTCACGAATCAATACAAAGTCACGGAGCGTCCTCTAAATTTGTACTACCCACTGCACTCAGTATCAAATCAAAGTGACAAAGTTGTGACAGGTCACTCGTAGTTAGAATAAGCAATAATGTTCAAGATGTTGTCTGAAAGCTCAGAATACAGCGAATCATTGAATCGAATAATTACTTGTTTAATTGGGTTATTGGACGACTCGCCCGAATTTAACTCGCCCGAATCGGGCGAATTGTCCACTATTAAAAATATTCATTTTTCTGTGTCGATTCGCCCGATGTTATTTTATCGGTGGGCGAATCGACCACTCCAATTTAGTGGACGATTCGCCCGAATAATATTTTAGAGAACAAACAATATAAAAGTACAGTTGTGCTAACCCGTCTCGGTAATTATATGAAGAATTAATCGAAGTTAATAGATATTGTACTAGAAACTAGGAAAGCAATTCAAACAACCAATGCGAATATTGTTTTTTCGCCTGTTTATCATATCTAACGTTCAAATCTCAACGTACTCTCGAACTCTTTTTACCGCTCATGATTCTATTGATTCATTGGCGACAAAACACTAAGAGGGAGACTGCAATATTCGCTACAAAAAAAAATAAAGAGAAAGTTCTATACAATTTCATTTCGGTACTGGTAAAGACTAACTTAAGTAGCAGGAGATTATAATCATGAGCAAGCTAGGCTGGAATCATGAGCGGTAAAAAGAGTACCGGGCGATTTTCGATTCTGAAGCCCTAGTACTCCGTTAGTCTCTACCGCTAATGATTCTAGCTCTGCAAATACTTCTTCATGATTTTGGCCTCCTGGTAGTTTGAATTGCTTTCCTAGTTTCTAGTACAATATCTATTGACTTCGATTAATTCTTCATATTATTACCGAGACGGGTTAGCACGACTGTACTTTTATATTGTTTGTTCACTAAAATAAAATTCGGGCGAATCAACACAGAAAAATGAATATTTTTAATAGTGGACAATTCGCCCGAATCGGGCAAGTTAAATTCGGGCGAGTCGTCCAATAACCCGTTTAATTGATTCACCCTTTTGTGTGTCTGCCATTATTAATTAAACAGACCACATACTCTTTATGCATGTGTACTATATCAGTTATGAATAAAACTCGTATAACGTAATAAAAATAAATTCTCATATTCTTGTGTGTATAACGTTGCGAAGTTTATTCATTACTTTAATGCTTTCAGTGTAGACCTGTGGTTTCGGGCTTGAGTTGCGTTTCAATCTACTTACTGTATACGAATGGGCTTGACGTACCAATGTTACCACGCTTCCCGTTCTCTCGAACTCTCGTCTAAGCTAACACGATTTTAGAATCTATACTTGAAAGTGAATCATCTTAAGAGAGCAAAGAGAAAACGACTGCAGGTACGGAGGGGACTTTGAGTCAATATTTTCGACGGAAATCAAACAATTTAAGAATAAAAAGACATTCATTCGTTGGAGGGAGGCTAATTTATTTCCTCGAATCAACGACCCGTTCACTGGGCTATAAATTTGTGTGGCACGAGTATTTTAGTGCTAACAAGGTGATAAATTCCTTTCTACTGAAAGTGTCTTACCGGTTTGAGATTTGGAGGCGTAGACTCTGGCTTTTAAAGGTTGCTTAGTGTCAACATTGAGACGAGCCAGTTCGTGCAACAAGTAACAGCATTCTGAAGCTCGTGTGCTCATCGTCAGTGAACGTTCCAGAGTGGGCAGGCGATCCCTGATGAAAAACTACAGTTTTAGATTTCACAGCCATTTGGTAACAACACAAAGAATAGGGTTGAGGCTGTTAGCCACTTGGTAACAACGTATTTAGTATGGGATTGGGGCCGACCAAAGTCAGGGCCAATCACGCTCCGCAAGTCTATTAATGCTCTACTTTATTTCTAAAAAAATACGACATAGCGACCTACTCTGTATTACGGTTCATTGCTATAGTGCATTGCCACGCTAAGCCATTTCCCAACGACCTTTATTATTGAATTCTATATAAAAAAAAACTAATTCATTAAACGTTAGGGTGGGAATACTGCTGGCTAAGCAACTTCTTCTTCTTTCGTGTCGATTAACTCAGACTCTACAACCTTCAGATTTTGTCCGACCAGTATGTAGCTACTCGGACAGCTCTTTCATTTGCTACGTTCAAATCCCGCAAGGTGCAGACTTTTTGCTTAGTCTTTAAGCAGTGGAATTTAAACGTCAGGGACCTATCTAAGGTGATGCCCAGGTAGCGGGGTTGAGCGCAGTGCTCTATGGCAACACCTTGCCACGAGATTTAAGGGTCCTATTTGACTGACGGTTGCGAAGATGGAAAGCACATGATTGGGTTTTAGATGGGTTTGGCCTTAGAGCATTTTCACCGTAGTACTTTCCGAGCGTTTCCAAAGCTTCCTTCAGTATTCCTTCGGCCTCTTCAAAACTGGGTGTCTGGGCGGCTAGAGCAAGGTCATCTGCGTATATAAAGCTAAGCAACGTCGCAGATAAAAGGTCGATTTAATTAAAGAAATTTAAGTCAAGGCAAACTTACGTAATACTTATTCAGTCTAGTTAATCGGTTTAGTATTACGAGGGACCTAGTCTGCTTTAATTTATTCAAGTAGGTACTAGATTTGAAGGTTGAACATATTTTGTAACCATAAATGAACCCCCTGAAGATCCCTTTATCAAATTGGTTTGAAAAAATAAATTCAACACATTTAAAAAAAAAAATATTCTGGCTTCTAAAATCAAAAAAATTAAAATCATTTATTTATAAAACATAGGTAATAATTACATGCAAGATGTTAAAAATTAGGTAATGCGCTATGTTTTGCCATTTGACATACAAATTATAAAAAAGAAATGCGATTATATCAATGGGTACTTTTAAATTAAAATATAAATTTACTACAATATTATCATTATTAACGTATTTGAGTACATGATTGTATTAAACACATGCATGCAAGTTAAATTTTATTATTCATAATCAATTTTATTTCATGTCAAAATTTAAAGTCTATTCAATTCGAAAAAAAAAATAAGATTAAAGGAAAAATTACAATTTTATGTCAGCATTATACATTTAAAGAGATTCGTCATTAAGAAACTCGTCTAGAGTATAATAACATTTTTGAAGCAGTAACCCGTTAAGCTTCTTTTTAAACTTCTGCAGTAGCATACTTCATCGGGTATTTTATTATATATTTGTGGGGCAACACCGAAGAAGCTCTTTTTTAGGGTTCCGTACCCAAAGGGTAAAAACGGGACCCTATTACTAAGACTTCGCGATCCGTCTGTCCGTCTGTCTCCAGGCTGTAGCTGTGTGTGTGTGTATCTCATGAACCGTGATAGCTAGACAATTGAAATTTTCACAGATGATGTATTTCTGTTGCCGCTAAAACAACAAATACTAAAAACAGTATAAAGTAAATATTAAAGGGGGGCTCCCATACAACAAACGTGATATTTTTGCCGTTTTTTGCTCGATATTTATAACGGCAACAGGTAGACGCTAGAAATATTCACAGAATGTTTAGTTGTATATTTACTTCAAAAAATAATAAATTAAAATAAAATAAATTAAGGGGGGCTCCCATACAACAAACGTGATTTTTATGCAGTGTTTTGTGATAATGGTACGGAACCCTTCGTGTGCGACTCCGACTCGCACTTGGCTGGTTTTTTTTCTAAAAACATCCAACAACACCAAATTTCTCTCCGGAGGCTATTAAAAAAACTGCAGGTATAAGTCTGAGAAGTTTTTATTTGTTTTTAATTTTAACGACAATTTTTTATCTAATTTAATTTATAATTTAATTTATTTTTAATGAATCAAATTTTAATTGTTTTGTATTTTATTTGAATTTAATTAATGTGACTGCGTGTGCTGCTTTTATTGTTATTATGTTATGAGTCTGTGTTACTTGAAATAAATAAATTGAATTGAATTGAATAAGTCGAATACTAAAATTACTTAGCGTCTCGAGGCGGAGCGGGCGGTCGCACTCGGAGCACGGAGTCACGGCTCGGCTCCCGGGACACCGACATGCCCAGGAGAATAAACGCTCTTCGTTCCCGATCCGACTCGCTCATACTTTCTCGAACACGTTTCTGAACATAAAATAAGAGAGATTTTTCACGATCTACGTGACTTGGCAAACAAGCTCTATTAAAATTCCCAGCTTCGTAATGCCCATCGCTACACAATTTATAATAATATACAGAAATGAACCTACCTGGTCCAGGAAAGCGTTTCCAACTAAATCGTATAGCTTATCCAGGAATTTATCTTTTCCCGGTAATAAACTAGCTGGCTTTCTTGTTATTTGTTCCATTGCGAACTCGGCTTGTTCTAGACACTTGGCGGTGTCTCGTTCTTCGTAGATGGATTGAGTTGTCTGTATGAGGCGACATGCATCGGTAGCGTGTTGCGATTGCGTGCGCGTCAATTGCTCCTTCCGTGCTCGTGACAGGCGAGCACGCGCGGCAGCCTCTAGAGCGCGAGCTGCGTACAGCGACCTACGCTCACGTAAAACAGCCTGATTTAGATGAAATAAACAACCATCATTTACAAAGCTCACTTAAGAAAAATCTGAATCATATCTTTCAGCTTTTCTGACGGCACGTGACAAGCTCACGCAATTTAAATGATAATATCTGTATGAAAAAAATACTGGCCAACGAAGGGTTCCGTACCACTATCGCAAAAATCGGCAATAACGGTCAGAGGTTAATTTTATTAAGTTAGATATTGTGAGCGTACTTGTCGTTTCTCCACATCGGCTAGAGCTTTATTGGCCAGTTCTTGCAGCTTTAGTGATCCTTGTTTATTGGCAGAGAGCAGTCGTTCGTCCTTACATAAGGCAGTTAAGAAATATTTGTCATGTGCTATTCGCTCCAAATATTTCGAAGCCATTAAACGGGAGATTTGTTCGGCTCTCTGTTATTCCGCGTAGGATATTTCTTGGACCTAGAATAATGGTTATTGCCAACATATTTTTTATTTCTCCTTGTAAACAAAGACGTATCCGCACTTTAGTAAACGAGACATAGAAGTTATTTACAGCGAAGTAGTAAAATAAATCTTTGAGAATATTTATTGTCTATATAATAATTTCTTTTGACAATAAGGCGCATTGTTCATAGCTGCAAGCGTGGTTTATAATAAAATACCTCTTCATAAGTATTCCATCAACTGCTGTTGTATTCTAGAGAAACTTAAACATTATGTTCGCAGATGTTAAAGTACGTCTTCAACTTTTTTATATTTACTTTTAAACGCTCGACTTCATGCAACTACACAACAACAACCGAGCATCGTCTATCATACTAAATATTATCTAGCAACCAAAACAACAAAGTAGTGTGTCGTACTTTGGTCATTAAGCTCGCAGCTGGTATAAAATTTGAGTAAAATTCCGTACCTCTTGTTCCTTCTGCGGTTGCATACGTACACGATGCAGTGGGACTTTAGGAGCACCTTCGTCTTAGGACTCCCTCTTTGCTAAGCAACTTGACAGCTGTTTGCAACACTTTACTTGCTGTCTCGCCAGCACATTCTCGCACCTAACAACATTTGCAGTAAATTAGTGAGTTCATCTTAAATTGTGTCGTGTGACCTAAATGATACAAATGGCACGTGTTAAGTTTGTTAAGTTGACAGATAGACTGAGTGGCAAATGTTGAGTAGGTATTGGCTATGCTAGCTGGAATGGGCGGCAGACTTTCGATGGCAAAAGAAATAAGATCATGAAGAGTGAGAGGGGAAATAGTCCTATACACAAACTTTGTTTCTCTAAAATAATCATTCATGTAGGTGTACATATAAACATGTCTGTATTCCTATAAATTTTGAATATATCCTCAAAAAATGTTGGCATTTAAAACTAAACTACAGGTACTGTAATAGTAATATAGACAGGTAGATCATTACCATCACTTTTGAATAGTCATAACACCGTAGCGTCCCAAAAAGTTTTGGTTCGCTCAATAGCAAAGCGGTAAACTTATTTTTTTAAGAAAATTTGCGTTGCCACGTTGTGAGAAAACATTCCATTAGAAGATAGCTGAATGGCATCAAAAGGTGGTTAAGTTTTTTATACGAGGCTTTTGGACTTTTTACTGAAAACAAATTGAAAGCAGGACGCCTCTAGATTATTTTATCAGATGATTTAAAATTGGTTTTTGAAATGTTTTAACTAAATGGTCGGCAGTTTTGAATTTAAGATTACTAGTTCAATAAACTTGTATTACTTATGAATGGAACAAGATTCAATGACACAACAAGTGACATAATATGTGATTTCTTATGATATGTATGGAGTACTCTACATGGCTGAAGATTAAGATTCGAATCTTCGTTAAAATAATTAAATTATCTCCATTTTATCTGTAGAATATACCTTTAAGGTGAAATGAATTAATCACCAAAAAATATAATGGAGTATGTTCAACTTTTTATGTTCCCCAGAACTGCTTTATAAGTTCTCAAGAGCTATATAAACATTTTACCGTTTCTTCAGCACATCTTGCACATTCAGCAAAATCCGATGGGAACCTTCTCATGCGCTGTCCTCGGTGCGACAGTACCAAGGAACGTTCAAAAGCACATTTTTCGTATTCCGTCTGCGCACGAATTTGTAAAGCTCTTGAATTTTTAGGTTCCAATGCTGGGAAGAATATTGAATATTATTATTTGGAGCGAATATTATTATTATTATTTACGTCGTTAAGTCTTTATGAATAATCGCTCACACTGCTGAGACTCATAAATTGGTTAGGATTACATTTATTTACTTAACGTAGGTACGAACTAGTGTTACTTAAGATCGTACGTTACCGCGACAAACGGCATAGGTGTAAGTTGGAACACCGGGGTGTTGTTTTTAGTCAGTAGAAATCTGACAGACCCCTCAAACCCAAAGTCTGGGCGGAGGAACTCCAATAAAAATATTCCAACCCGTAACAATAAAAAAAATGTACGCACTAGTATATACCAAACATTTTTAACTAAGGAAATATTCCACTGAACGATCGTATGTCCTCAAAATAAAGACAGTCTTTGACCGCTGCAAGTATACCTAATTATTATATCTCAATCTTTTGAGCATGCGACAAAAATAGATGAAATCAATGTTTAGTCTGTTATATATACAGTCAAATTAATATATAGGTAACATCAGCTACAATTTATGATCTTACTATCCACAATAGTTAAAAAATCGGAGTACATACATATGTACATATTTGATAAAAACTTCATACCTACATTAAAATAGGTAACTACATTATTTCAATAATGAATAATAAAGGCTTGTAGGTAAGTACCTCTACCTTAGTAATTTTGTTCTAGCCGCACTTTTAAAACTTTCAAGCGATATTAAAATTTCATGACCTACATCGAGAAAAATCTTTGTCTTAGAATTTTTAAGTGCGAAATTCACATAAACTTTTATTGGCCGTTATAGTAGCTAATTGGCTGGTAGCTAATACAGGTACATAGTTAGTGTGTGGTAGTACCAGCTGCTTGTGCCGCGTCCGCCAAAGCACTGGTGTAATGTGTTGATTTCTCTTGGACCAAACTTCGCCCGAGCATCGACCGAACATCAGAAGGCTCTAAATAAAATATGTTTTAGCTGCTACCGATTGAGTACGACTTTATCGTCAAAAACCATGGTTAAATAATTATGTTTGTTTTATATGCGGATAACCGGATGGATATAAATAAGGTGGCTTTAGCCTTCGGTTTTCTGAGCTTCTGTGGCAATTTTTTTCAAGGATTTAATTTTATAAACTTTGGCGTCGGAATGGTAATTTATGATGTTGCGTTGCATTTTATTAGGATACCTTATAGCTTAGTGCTAAAAGTCATGTTTTAAAATTTAATAACGGTTATTTAGTTTAGGAAAGATAATTAGTGAGATATTTCCTAGTGAGGCAAGATATCATGAAAAAGTATTAAAAACATAGGTTACTTAATAATTATGTTATTGACACAAAAATATCTGCTATGCTTTGAAACCATTCTAACAGGTGCGAAAGAAATATGCATAATAAAACACCTGTCGCAAACACAATAGACGCAGCACATTGAGTGTTAAACAATCAACAAGCCTGATTGCTTCACACTATTTGATAGCCACTAACTGGCTTTGTTTATTCCACCAACGACACCTTTTATTGCAGTAATTGTATTTTTGATATGATCATTGTTGATTTGAATACATTGTTGGAAGTTTTAATTGTTTAACAGATTTTTTTGTGATCCTATTAGAAATATAAGTTTTTACAAAAAAGCTACCATGTATCATCATGCTACCAAATATCCATCTGTTAACAGATACATATTTGTATACTGCCCGTATACAAATATGTATCTGTTAACAGATGGATATTTGTAATCTTACTTACGTTACTGGTAAATATCTAAATAAAATAAGCCATCTATTTGAAGTCTTAGATTAAAAAACAATGCAAAACGAAAAATAACTTTCTTTTCCGAAGTCGGTGTCTTTGGTACCTATTGTTTTCCGTGTTTCGACACCGACTTCGGAAAAGAAAGTTATTTTTCGTTTTGCAGTGTTTTTTTGGAAGTCGGTTTGATTTTTTGTTAAAAAGTTTTTTATTTATCTATTTTTAGTTTTGATAGGTACTTCCAATTACCATAAAATTCATATATGGCCAAAGTACATCTCATGACGACTCCAATAAGCCCATACACGACTAGGATATATTGTTTTATTTCGGAGTACAAGTGCATACCTGCCGGCTTCATCATCAGATCAGTTTCATCAGCACTATGTATTTATAAGTATTTGCTTCATCATAGTCGTTAAACTATTCGAGATATCTTATAACCCATGACATACTTAGCATTAAGGAATTCTATTGATCATCTGTGGTCTTCTTCACCAGTTCCACTTCACCAAATGTTACTTTCTGAGTGCAGATGATTGCATTGTTGATAAAAATACCAAAATCGCTATATGTATGCCTATAATATTTGAGGAGTTCCCTCGATTTCTCCAAGATCCCATCAGAGTTCCCTCGATTTCTCCAAGATCCCATCATCAGATCCTGACCTGATGACTATGGGACCAACTGGGAAGTATACCCTTTCAAACAAAAGAAGAATTTTCCAAATCGGTCCAGGCGTCTTACAGTAATCAGGGAACATACATAAAAAAAAAAAGATTCCGACGAATTGAGAACCTCCTCCTTTTTTTGAAGTCGGTTAAAAACGATAAGTTTTAAACGAGACTTGGGCGCAATTGAAAGCCCACAAAACATGGGGCACATTTTTGTTTGTTGAATCATTTGTGACTATCCAGTACAGAGGGATAGCTGGTATTATTTCTTTCAGTACATAATAAAGGAAAAATACTGTGATTCAAAAAACTTTCTTGCTAAGTAGCTTTTACCACATAAAATCACAATCTAACTATCATGCAGAAGTAGCCGCCAATATAGCCAATAGAATCACGAATCCAAAGTTTTGTACTTTAAGGGTACACTAGTCGAAAATTCTTCCATACAAACGTAGTCTGGCTTTTTTTCCACTGTTTGACGATGTATGTTCAAAATATAAAATTATATCAATTTGTCTCATCATTATCTAGCCCTGAATGAAAGCAAAAAAGTAAAAAAAAAAAATCTTGAAAGTTATGAGCTTCGAAAGTTCCATATTTCAACACTAATTTTAACGCTTCTTTGGGCGCAAATAAGTACCATAAGAAGAAGGAAAATTGAAAAACCTCCATACAGGGATAGATTAGTAGTTCAACAATGCAAATAATTTTATTTTGAACAGATACATTCAGTCGTTTTTTCATGATATCCAAAGGTCTGTTTATAAAATCTCGCGCGCTCTTGTTTTTCAATTTTCCTTCTTCATATGGTACTTATTTGCGCCCAAAGATGCGTTAAAATTAGTGTTTAAATATGGAACTTTCGAAGCACATAACTTTCAAGTATTTTTTTTTTTCTTTTTTGCTTCCATACAGAGCTAGATAATGATGAGACAAATTGATATATTTTTTTATTTTGAACGTACATGGTCAAACAGTGGAGTAAAAGCCAGACTACGTTTGTATGGAAGAATTTTCGACTAGTGTACCCTTAATTCCCAACAAACATTTTGGCGCTAAGGGCAACCTTTTTTAGCTCTTATAGTATTATAAATGATATATAAGTGCTCCGATAATAACATTCGATTCTACTATGGTGTTAAGGATAAATAATTAAACCTTCAAGAGGAATAACAGTTACAAAGATAATTTATATTACTTAAGGCGGTAGCATAGAGTTGGTAAGAACCATTATATAGCGCACTCTTATAACTATTAGAAGCGTAAAAAACTGTAAGCAATTATAAGGTGTCTACTAACACTTACTAACGGCTCATGTCTTTAAACGGAGTTAGTTAGATGCTTCGTAACACCTTAAGGCTTAGTGTAATAGCTTTAAGAAGCGTAAAACACTATAAGTAATTGTAAGGTGTCTGCTAACACTTACTAACAGCTGAGGTCCTTAAAGAGAATTAGAAAATACTTTGTACCACTTAACGAGTTCAATTGAACCCGAAGAGTTAGCAAGAAAGCTATTAGTATCATAATAGTGTTAATTATAAATCTTATAGAGCTGGATGCTGCAAGAATTAGCTTTAAGAAGCGTAAAACACTATAAGTAATTGTAAGGTGTCTGCTAACACTTACTAACAGCTGAGGTCCTTAAAGAGAATTAGAAAATACTTTGTACCACTTAACGATTTCAATTGAACCCGAAGAGTTAGCAAGAAAGCTATTAGTATCATAATAGTGTTAATTATAAATCTTATAGAGCTGGATGCTGCAAGAATCGGAAACCACCTTTAAACCATTAATGTTTGTATAATGGGGTTACTCGGTCAACCTTAGGTAATACAGTGGTTTTAAAAATACTTCTATACGGCCATAAACAATATGTGCAAACATTATTACTCTTAATTAACACTTTAAGTTGAGTTATAGAATTTTATATCACCTAAATGCATCTTAATATAACCTAACCTCAAAAAATATGTTTTGTTACAATATAAGTTTACGCTGTGCAACGGGTTTATTCGGTAATATTTTTGTTTCTACCATGCAACCATGGAAAGTTAAAAAAAGAACGGGTGGAGTTAAGAGAAAAGCTTCCAAAGAATTCAAGAATAAAATTGGATCATCGCAAAACTACCACAATAAAATTTAATTAATTGAAGAAAAAAAGGATGACATTGTGACAAGAGAAGAATTACTTGTAGTGGAGAAACTGTTTCATAAATCAAAGTCCTACAATAGATTATGATGTAATTCCACGGAACCGTCCTCATATCAATATAAGATACAATTACAATCCCAGTGTCTTGGTACCTATATGTATCAAGCGCTACAAACACAAGTAACAAATATACAACAGGGTTCCGTACAACAGGCATATTATCGTCGAAAGAAATTATATTATATCCTGAAGATGTAAAATGCAAATTAGTTTGTATTAACAACAGTGATTTTCTGTACTTCTTATCTCTTTTACATACAGTGTAAAAATAAAACATATTATTCTTTTAAAAAATGTAGTTTTATTCAAAATATATTTAGTATTAGTAGTATTACAAAGGAAATAACATAATCAGTCAAAGTTTGAGCATAATTCTTCAACATTTCTAATTGTACTGAGCCCTTTTTGCATGATCATTTGTACCATATTCGGTTAAAAGCCCTTAAATCGAACTTGTTACGGTGAACAAGCGAGATGTTTATTTACAGCAAGGCCGAAATAATTGGCGAGTCTTGTGTGTGACTGGAACTGGGCGCGGTGTCGAATAGGTAGGCACCTCCACTAAGATATGGGAATAGTTACTGAAACAACAGATTTGTTTATTAATAATGTAAAAATACATACAAGTTAAGCTTCTAAAAGTTAGTTTACAAAAAACAAAAAAAAACAGTTTTGTGTTATAGTAAAAGACAACTTTTAATTCAAAATATATTAGCTTTAGCTTTTTGGCTTTTTAGCTTTTGTTTTCATAATTATTATAAATAATAGAATATTGAATTCATTGATTTATTCAGTCAAGTACGTGGTACGTAAAGGTTTTTTTCAAACAATAAGAGAACCCTGAAAATGTTCAGCTTACAGGTTCACATAGAACCATTATGCAAACTGAACCTATAAAATTTTTGTCTTTTCACTTTCAGAACCATATTGTAGAACTGCAAGTGGCATATAAGTCCTAACAATCGTTCTTTAAGCACTATGTTAGGGATAAAAGAGGTATCAGCATCCGTAAGTAATTTAGAATTGTCGCCATTAAATAAATAGCTAACCTATAAAAATTATAAAACAAAAAACTTTTTCTAGTCATTATTGTCCCACTTATTTATTATATTATTGTTAGTTTTCCATTAAAATATCTATTGACAGTACCAGGAACATATTATTCATAATAATTGAAATGAAAAAATAACTGAGTCAGTATATTTTTTCTACATATTATCATCAAATGCAGTTTATTTCTAAGGCGTTTCAAAATTGAGATGAAAACATACACATACTGTTACAGAAAACTTACCATGGCAGTGAATTTTAATAATTATAACACCATTGCAATAATCTAAAATATATTAATTGACTTACCTTTTAAACATAAAGTCGCTTTCAAACACTAAAGTATCACTGTATCGAGGATGAATAATGCTAAATATTTTAACACTATTGACGGTAACAAATCACAAAAATTATGAAAAAAGATACATATGTTGGCGCTTTGAGTGATGCTTATTGCTATTAAAAACCCACAATATATTCTTAAGGTATATATTGTGTAGAGGAAGCACTAATATGTTACTAAAAAAGTTATTAGGGTGGATTTCATAACTATATTAATACTTTAGCTTGCAGTTGTAACCTTTGTATAGCTTATAATACACTTAATGTGGTAAGCACTGCTTCAATAGCACTATTGTAGCTCTTTATTGTCACTCATTTATCACTACTCTATAACTATTAAGTCACTTTAAGCTCTAAAATCGTGGGCCCAAATCAGGGTTATAAGAAAGTTAAAACGCGCTATATCACCAAATGTTAGAGCCTTTATAGGACTATAGGTTCTTTAAATTCTCTTATACAGCTCATGTAGCACTTATTCTTATCACCTAAATGTTAGTTGGGTTGAGTATGTATGGATCGTAACAGCTTGTTTTGTGGTTTCTCTCTACTCAAATGACGTGCGTTTTTGTATATATGTATGAAACATAAAGTCCATCACATAAAGTAACCATGTTTGCAGTGTATTGTGCGTAGACAGAACAAGTCAAACAAGACATTTTGACTAGACAGAAAAATACTAAGAAATTATTAAATAAAGTTAAAATTTACTGCACAGACAAAGTTGCATAATGATGTGATTGACTTAGCATAAATCTAACTGAAAATCATGTCTGTTGTCCCCGAAGGGTTAGACCGACAGTACACTCAAACTTCGCCAGTTATATATTATCCTAGTATTATCATTTCAAAATTTGCAACTACGATAAAAATAAAAGTTTGACATACATGCAAACCAGCCAAAGAGATATTTCATAAAAGCATACAAACATGTTTGCGAAAAATAACTCCAGCTTTTTATACATTAAAAACTTCTCGTAAACGAAGTTCTGCATTCAGAGTTGCAAGTTTAAAGTTCTTACCGAAAGACTTAATACTTACAATGATTATTCTTTTAACTCTTGTATTTATATTAAAACAAAAAACATTATATAATTAAGCCTACAAAATAAGTGCTTGTTGCTTTCAGTGCCGGATGTAAGGTTTCTAATAATCTACCTTACAACCCTTTTAAGTGTACCTAAGCAAAGACAGCGTAGTCTAAAGGGGCGAGGCTAAATAGCGAGCATTTGTCCGGTCCAGCGTGAAAGGGGACCCATCGGTCGGACGTAAAGGCTTACTTGAAATCTAAAGGCTTACTAAGACAGGAGTGACGCGAAAAAGCGACTTTGTAGAAGTGATTCACGTTTTTAAACATTGAAGACGATGAAAACACGTCGTCGCGTTCACAGGTCGTTCGGATCGTATCAATCTGGTTAAAATTTTCTATGTAGAGGAAGTTATACAAGTGCCATGATTAGATTCACGCTTGGCAATCCGATATCTAACTGGCGCGTATCGGATTGCCAAACGTAGTGTCAGCAATACAGTGAACGCATTACCGTTAACTGATTAATTTTAAAGCTCCCACAGACTGGCTCGACGTGACATTGCGACAACGATAGGATGAACATTAAATATATATTATAAATTGTTCTACTAACAAGTTCAAGTGCTTGTTGTACTGTTGTTCGTTGTTTTACTAATATAACCATACAAAAACTGTTTGTCACATCTTTGCGTCAGGCCTCTCTACGGAAACCTTAATACCATTTCCCAGATGCATACGATATGGAACTGTGAACGTGATGCTTCAAAACAAAGCAGGTACTTGTTTACTATGTATATTTTGAACATCGAAGTTCAATGTCCCGGAATGTTTTAATCTGTAACGGATCCCACCTGAGCTGCACTTCGAGCGCTTTAGTTGGATAGACGATAAGTCTCCTTACCAAAGTTTGGCAACGTACAGCGTTGCAGCAAGTATGAGTGTAATGTGTAGGTAGGTGTCTGTTTATACCAAGTTACGTACGAAGGATTTATGGCTTGTTTGCGTAATAGTGTGTTCCAAAACAGTATGCTGCATGGAATTAACTATGGAGCTATGGAAGCTACACTATGCACTGATAGCAATCTTTCCCTTTCGGATTGCTATCTATTTCGCGCGAACTGGGCTGTAAAGATAAGAGATAATACAAGGAGATTGGGAAATACATCCGGGCAAAGAAATGTGGGATGTAACCCGAGTGATCGGATCAGAGATTTGCATTGGTAATGCCTTAGATACATACATGAAAATGGAGTGGGGTAAGTGTCTGTATTAGTATCTATTTTAACAAATAATTCGATGAATAATATGCCTTTTTTAGAGAACATTGTTTGAACATCATAGACAAACCCATTGAAAATAGTTTTCATTGCTTAAAAACTAGCATTATTAGTTAGATATTAGAGGTTAGTAACATCCCACGCAAACAACATCTAATATTATCTATAAGATCAGAATATTTGCGTTAGAGATTTTACTCCCACGCAGAACAGCATTTATGAATGAAAACCCTCTATCAAGAATCTATTAGTTAGTAGAAATAATATTGGGCAGGATTATTATTTGTATCCCCTCAGTTCTCTCATACTAATAACACAATTTAAATTGTAATGTAATTTCGTTTGATAACTACGTAGATACTGAGCTAAATTGTGAAATAACTAGTTCGTTTTGATAGAAGAAACATAACATAGATATTTTAAAATAGGATAACTAAAATTTTGTACAAAAGTGATGCTGGTTTTAGTGCTAAAATTAAACAGTCCAATTTTAACAGACGGCCTAAGCAGTGTACAAAACTAAAGTTTCAGACTAGGCTTAGCTGTTGAACCTAAAAGCGTACCACTTTTATGTCTGACTCTTCACTGAGGCTCAACAACTCTGTTTTTGGACAAAAAGATTGTCACAACGCCAACTCCATGTTTAATATCTAATACTTAGCAAACAAAGCCCGTAAAATCTAATAGAGTAATACACTCGCCTACAAATTCTAATAAAAACATTTGCTTATTTGTGGTGTGAAGCGAGTCTTGAATAAAATTATTATCAGAAAGTCAGGCGCCCCCATCGTCAATTTCTTGATATCAAGCCAAGTTGCTGAGTAAGCTGTAATTGCATAAATTAGCGCGGGTATACGATCAAAGGGGCCAAATGGGGGCACCGAGTGTCTACAGCCGTACACACTCTTCGTACTGGAACGTTCCCCAACAGTGTAACAGCCGTTGAGTAATTATATTGATATCAAACTACTGACCCGGACACAATGCTTAGAAGTGTACTGAGGCACTTTGTTATGGAGATGAGAATAGAAAGGAGAGAAGGGATGGAATTCCCTGCCGGAGTCTATGTTTCCCGTTAGCTAAACTCTAGGTCAAGAGCGAATAAGTTACTACTACGCAAGCGTGCTACACCGTCAACCACATCATCGCTTAACATCAGGTGAGGTATTGGTCAAGTGTGACCACAATAAAAAAATACTCATAATAGGCCTTTTTTTTTTATGCGTGGAGAAATGCTCATGCATACTGCACTACCACGGGGAGATAGTGCAGTTATGTGGGACTCTAACCCACTAAAACTCCACGGTGTCCTCCTGTGCCGCTTATGGCGGGAGCATGGGTACGCGTTAGCACTCACCGCGAACCCGCCGCGACTGTCCGTCACCGGACCCTCCTCGGGGGAGTACCCCCATCACCGGCGCACCACAACACACTACACGCCGTGACCACCCCAACTCATAATAGGCCTGCTTTTTAGATAAGTGTGAGGCCTGGGAAAAATACCGATTTTTTTTTTTTTTTTTTTCCGAAATCTTCTCCAATATCTACTTCAAAAAAAAAACTCGATAAAAATGAATGATAAACTTACTTCCTATCTTTGACCTTAAAAAATCTGTGTCTGGTCAACGTATTTACATACGTTGGTATTTATAATAATAACGTTTCATAAGTATTTAAATGCAGATCTTGTAACAATTTCTATTCAGAAAGGAGTTTCACATTTTGCAACAAATAAAAAGCGTTGGTTCATCGCAAATCTCTTCGCTATTACGCAGGACAACAGTGCCCGCGCCTTAGAGCCTTGTCAGAGTCTTCAGTGAGTACGTATTAATATATGGATCGGCGATCCCTTTTTACTTGATAAATTCTAGTGACCACATTTACAGCTGAGTGGAATTCCAATAGGGTGGAGTTGCGCCGGTGCTCTTCAAATCAATGAAATGCCAACTATGGTGACTGCATTCTTGGCTTCTTAATTGGGGTGTATTGAGGACGTGCTGCTCATGGAGTGGAACGTAAGGACAGGTGGGTACCTGTCCTTATGTACCTGACGTGTGAAACGAGGATATGAAGCAAAAAGGCTATGAAAATCGGATAATTTCCATATAGGTTTCATGCCAAATTGTTTAAATGGAAACGATATGTTAATACGGATTTACATAACAAAAATTAAATTTAAAAAGAGTTATTGTATGTTATATTTTTCAAGGTTATGATTAAAACATTCATAGTATAAAAATATGATAAAACTTTCACAAATAAGACTGAAACGAACGCGAAAAACTTTTGTGGATTCGCCCTGAGGGAAATTTTACTTGGAAACAAAACACAAAAACTCTTAAGAGGGGTTGGAATGGAAGTTTCCAAATATTTTTATTTAACTTGACATCGTGAACCAAAGCTGGACCCCGGGCTAAACCGTAAAGGCTTGAGGTTCACTTGACACCAGTAATTCAATTTGCCAACGAGGTTTACATACATTGTGGACGAAGCCCTCATGTGATACAATTTTGGGACAAAGCGACATAACTTTGCGTAACAAACCATTCTTTGATAGAATTTATTTGGCAGACAATGCGACGCCGACACTGTATTTCATGTTAACTCAATTTTTCTTGAGTTTGTTAAATAAGATTTTTATTATCTTAACAATCTTTTGGCCGGAAACAATTGCGGGAGATTAAAGTTGGAGCCTTCTAAAAAATTGGTTTTGTTTGTTTGTTACGGATATTTTCTTTATGTTTACCTACTGGTCTAAGATTATTAATATGGTAAAGATCTGATGAATAACTTAAGAGATATACAACAAAACTCTACAATAACTGATAGCAAATCTCTCGAGATTGCTGCAATCGCATGTCTGTTTATTTTTTACACCATTTCATAACATAACGTCACGCCAGTGTTGTCAAAAACGTAGAAACTAAAACTGGATCACCGACTTGCAAAATTGAAGTTATTTTTCACTTTGTAGTGTTTCGTATATTTCTTTTTTTTATAATAAATAATTTAATACTAAGTAGGCACCCTAGGCTTTAGAGGCTTCTTATGTATTTTTTCAAACTCGCCTAAATTATGCAAAATATAGTAGTGAACCTTTAAAAGTATTTTATTTTGATTCCAGTAAGTGTGTAATGTGTACTTGTGTAGTTGGGCACACTGTGTGTTTTACAAAAATATTTATAAAACCAGTCACTTATAACCGAATTTTCATAAAACTGCCTATTGCTCTGTTTTTTTACTTTTAATCCTCACAACATACATACATACATAAACTCACGCCTTTTTCCCATGTGGGTAGGCAGAAACTACAGAACCACCTGCTACGATCCTTACATACTTCTTTTGCTTCACTCACATTCATACATCTAGTCATACACACACGCCGGTTATGGGTACTGCGCACCTGGCCTTTCTGAAGAACATCACCTATAAGGTCTATGTATGTCTTTCTACGGCGTCCCCTCCCGGCATTTCCATTCACGTCTGCCATGTAAATACTTTGCCTTTAATCCTCACAACTACGACTTAATCTGCTACTAACAGATTATCAAAAACGAGAACAGATTATCAGAGTATTAAAACATATAATTTCATAACACCCTTATAACATCATCCGTTAAATATCAATCATTTAAAAAAACGCTGTCAGAATTGTTCTTTTAGCATTTATCATTGTCCAAAAGAGCGATTCCTTAATGGTATCTTCTTGCAGTTTTCTCAATTAATTAATTTTCAAGACAGCTGTTTCTCGACAGTTTGGTTCTCTTTGTGAGGTTGTTAAAACGGAATCGTGTATGTAGTGGAATGTGTATTTGTGGGTAATCTCTTCCTGTATTTATTTAATTTGTAAAAAAATAGCCTTTGATATATAGAAAAAAGTAAGAAAGAAAACTAGTTTATTTGGCACACACAGATACACACAATGTAGGTAAATCTCTCTGACAATAGTTTAAAAATCTATCAACGGTTTTCTAGGAGAAAAGTCACAGTGCATTATTTTATTCTGTACATCTGACTGTCTATAACTGTATAAAATGTTTGTATTGTGTAAAGAATTGAGAATACTTATTATTTATCTATTGTTACACGAGCGAAGCGAGGGCAGGTCCTCGCTTTGCTCGTGATAAATTATTTACAAAACCTTCCTTGTTTCTTGCCCATTCTATTGAAAACCGCATGAAAATCCGTTCAGTAGTTTGTTTTTGAGTTTCTTGCGTACAGACGCGACGGGGGTCTTTGTTTTATAATATGTAGTGATGATTAGTTAAACATACACAAAATACAAATCACAGTCACAGACTACCATACTACAAAGAACCAGGGCATGAAGTTAATTTATTTAAACTTGTGCAGTGTACTACATGCTACAAGATTTTCTCTACCAATCATCTTTGTGTTAAAAAGGCAGCACTGTGATAAAGACCGACTAGGTGGACCGATGACCTGGTTAAGGTTGCGGGAACGCGCTGGATGCGAGACGCACGGGATCGGTCAATGTGGTGACGCCTGGGGGAGGCCTATGTCCAGCAATGGACGTCTTTCGGCTGAAATGATGATGATGATGATGACTGTGATAAATGTAATAGTCTCACACTAGGAAGTTCGTCGTATCGTAAGATGTGTATACAAATACATAATAGATCTCACCACCTTTCAGGAAAAGTCATCAATAATAGGCCATACAAATATTACTTCGATAAGTGCGGATATGGAACATCCCATATCGAACACATTTTCTACCCACATCAGTAAGACGTCAAAGGAAGGTTAGGGCTTCAAACTTTCTTCCATGTAGTACAACTTGCATGTATAAAACCATAAAACACAAGTGATTTTCTCGTGAAATACCGATTTTATGTTTGAGTAAATACTTATCTCGGGATAGTGTAGTTTTTAAAAAAATACTTTGTTCGTAACACCATAGTATTAACATTAATTATTAAGGAGAAAATTCCTTCGAATTTAGTGTAACTATCACATATTTATCTTACTAGGTGAGTCTTCATAGACATTTATGATTTCAGGTAAGTCGGAATCAAGTCAAAGTACTTATAATGACGATAAACCAGTACTAAGTTTAAAAAAACTGGCCAAGTGCGAGTCGGACTCGCACACGAAGGGTTCCGTACCAATATCGCAAAACACTGCAAAAAAATCACGTTTGTTGTATGGGAGCCCCCCTTAATTTATATTATTTTAATTTAATAATTATTATTTTTTGAAGAGAATATACAACTAAACATTCTGTGAATATTTCAAGCGTCTACCTGTTGCCGTTATTAATATCGAGCAAAAAACGGCAAAAATATCACGTTTGTTGTATGGGAGCCCCCTTAAATATTTATTTTATACTGTTTTTAGTATTTTTTGTTATACCGGCAACAAAAATACATCATCTGTGAAAATTACAACTGTCTAGCTATCACGGTTCATGAGATACAGCCTGGTGACAGACGGATCGCGAAGTCTTAGTAATAGGGTCCCGTTTTTACCCTTTGGGTACGGAACCCTAAAAATGATCTCTTAATCTAAACGCGTATCGCATAATCCTTCTCACCGCTGACACAAACTGCGACGAAAGAAAAGACCACTCTAAGCGTACCGCATACCGCTGCGTTGTGCGATCCGATCAAGATACCAAAGTTTTACATATTATCTTGTCGCTGCCTTAATAATAAACCGAAATAATTACAAAATTACGATTGTTGGGAAATCGCGTTTAAAGTTTTGCAAATGCGATGCAGCTACATTTTTGCAAATTAAAATAAAGGTGGAAACGATACAGTAAAACTAGTAAATTTTTTGTATTACCAATAGAATAGCCTTTCAAATGGCATATAAAAATCAATATTATTATTTATTTATTAAAAAATACAAGGCTTTAAAAACATTCAACCGGCTTAATTCGTTTTATGATTAAAATACAAGTTAATATTTAAAATGATATGCGACCCAAAATATATTAGTGCAGTTTATTATTAACAAAATATATGAAAAACTTTATACATTAAGGTATAATGCTCTATTCGTATATTAAAAGATAAAATCTTAGTCTTATTACTTAAAACGTCTGTTTAATATTACAGGAATAAAGGATTTTTAAAAGAAACTTCCTTTTATTATTACAAAATAGTTTAATTAACATTAAGATCTTATATAAATTGAGAGAAAATCTTAACAGTTTACACTATTATTAAATCTTACAACGAGCTTCACTATTAAATAACATTAAATCAGTACAAATTAGGTATTTAGATTACCTATCTGTATTATTTTTTTACTAATATCCTTGTAGGCGTTCTTATTATAATTAAATATCATTACAGTAAAATATAATTTTAAATAACAACATTTATAATGATAAAAAATGTAGTAAAACAAAACTTAAAAACAAACTCTTGCGTATAATTAATAGCAGTCATGTTAATACTTTCAGTATAAATCAACTTAAGCAAACTAAACAAAATATCTAGGTATTCTTATTTAATTTCTTTCATTGGTATGAATGAGATTAAATTCTTCAATCAACGTAAGCGCCGATAAAGTAGGATCTACTCATTAGGTACTAAAATGAGATGATAATTAGATTACTACACTATGCACTTTTATTTTCTACAAAATCATGTTGTAGAAACTCGCATAGTAAGCAGGAGTTAAACCTTTTGTGAGAAGGTCTTTCAAATCCTTATTCTTATTGGCGCTTAATTTTTGTTTTTCATTATACGCTTGTTTAAGCACAATATCATTTACGTCCTTCATCTTCTTTCTCTTGTTTCTCACGTTCACCTCTTTGTATGCTTCATCCTCGTAAGAACTTTTGTAGGAAAAAGTAAACGGATTTTCTTTAGTCATCTTTAAATGCTTTACATCTTTTCAATTTACAGCTTGACCATTAGTGTTGATATTAAAATTATACCCTAGTCTTCTTGCAGTTCTTTAATATCCATAAATGAAACGTAAGTCATTTCGTGAACATTAATAGCTGGACTACTTTTTTCGCAGACTTGATTAGGGTTACATATTGGTCGGGAGTATAAATTGGGACTGACTTTAGGTTCTTTTTTACCTCCTTTTCAATGAGGCTCACTATCTGCCTCATTCTGGGTGAGGCCTCTGATGAGAAACTTATGAGTTATACTATTTATATTTAATTGTTGTGGAGCGTACAAACATAATGTTGCGATAAACTTGTTTCTGACAACAACAATCTTCAGAATAAAAAATGTTTTTTTTCCTTCTGTCCCTTCTTCACCACTGATTTTCTTAAAATATTCCCACACAAAAAACCCGATTTCTATTGCCCTACGTTTAGCATCCACCTCTGTCTAAAATAGCAGTGAACGTTATCGTATGCATTTTGCTGTCTTTATTTTTAAGCTCTGTTAACGTTAGATTATAACTGTTTAGTTTCGACTTATAATAGAAAGCCGACGTTTCTCCTGGCGGACATTGCAAAACGGCTTCCAAATTGTAAATTACGACTTTATTAATTTTATCTGCCTTAATTCTATCTTTTAACTTTTCTTCCCTACTTAGCCCTTTTTCTTTTAAGTGCACTCGATATTTATTTTCTATGGGCAACTTTCTATGGAGTCTTAGACATAGATTTGTATGATTCACCTTCGTTTCGCAATCTCTTAACTCGGTTTTGTCTCCATTTTGAAAGGTTTTTCACGCGGTTGCGGCCTTTTTTGATGTTCCGTTTAGTAGAGTCAGAATCAGAACTTGTGTAATTCGAACTTGAAGGTAATAAAACAGGGCATAATTCTGGGACCAGAAGCGTTAGCGAATTTGTCTTCAAAATTATAAGTTGGATCGCCTACGTCGTCGTCTAAGGCACTTTCATCGGTGTATCGAGGAGAAAATGTAATTGAACCATTCATAGCACAGCCTCTTTGTTCTCTTACGTTACTCACATACGGTGTATGGAAGCAAAATAGTTAAAAAAATATATATTTTAACTTTCATTAGAATTAAAAAAAATAACGAAATATATTATAACATCAGATGTGTGGTCATTTTGTGCTGTGTTATCCGTAGTAGCCTGCAATTCAGGCGTATGTCTAACTATAACGGCTAGGTCAGTTTGTGGTATGCCGCTTTCCTTAGCCTGTTTGTCAGTTTACCCCGAAGATCTGTCGGAATTCGAAGACGATGACTGAGCTCGATGAAGATGAGCTCGACGAAGATGAGCAATGTGGTGCAAGTACTTTTGTGTTTTCCTCATCATCTACGTTAGAAGGACAACATTTAAAAGGACAAGATTTATTTTTGTTTCTGAGAACGATAGTAACTACTATCAGTTTCAGGGCCGGTCAAGTTATTGAACTTGACCGGCCTGAAATTTTGAATTAGTAGGTAATTATATTAAACAGTGACAAGGGGTAGGTAACTAAAAACATAAAGAAAATGAAACATTAAACATCTTACGTCATCGTTTAACTTTGCAAGGTCTTTTTTAAGCCAATCTTGAGCGATTGGCTCATGAAAATTTTAACACAAAGTTAACTAGGCGGTAAAATAAATATTTTAATTATTAAACATAATCTATCTGTAGAAACTTACTTCTGAATCGCATAGTTTGACATTTTCTACACTATCTTGTTGACTAATTTACAGACGTTTTGGCTGTAATAAAAATAAAATGAATTTACTTAATAATTATGAATTTGACAATAATACAATAATATTATCCTTTTATTTTACTAACATTTATGTCACCGATATCTTGTTTTACGCATTTTGATAAACGTTTTGCGTTTGTTTGCTTATTTTGGGACTGTTTAGATTTTAAAATCAGGCCCAAAATTCGTAGCCTTCGTCATAACTTTTGAGTGCTGATACCTGGTTAATCCAAAAGAGAAATAACTTTAAAATATGAAACAGAATTTTACATACAAATAAAAAATAAACGCAACAACTCATAATTTGAACTTGTATTTTAAAAACATTTAATAAAGAACAGAAGTATCATCTAATATTTTACTAAACATTGTAAAATTTTAATAATAAAACGTAACAAATATAAAAAGTCCTTACAAGATATCGTAATGTTTAATCGTAAACCGAATTAAATAAAAAATTGCCGAATTAAGTAGCCATCTTTTAAAAGCAAAACGAAATAACTTAAAAAAGTTCATTTTACATCTAAAAAATAGAAATGAAATCATTTATCTTTTTACAGCAAAACGAACTATTGGGTATTAGAACAGGCACATACACGTCTCACTCTTGTAACTGCTGGCGTAACACTAAATGGCACGTTTTTTGAATACTCATTGGTCCACACCGTCAAACAAAAAGAGACAGCAGGTCCTCTATTTCGCTTGTAGTTGTTCGAATCAAGCGTCCGTTAGACTGTACGTACTCTTTACGCGGACTTAATTCGTTTTTTGATTAAATGTCAATAACTCATTTTTTTTTGTTATTTCGGTTTATTATTAAAGGTGCGTTGTGTAAGCGCAAGCCTTCGCCTACTTAGTTACCATTATTCCAGCATACTATAGTATACTCCAGCATAATAATCGCTTACCAGGCTATAATAATAGCCTAGACAGATTGTACCATAGAGGCTACGATGATCAATTAACTTCTGTTCTGAAACTGAATATTAACACTGGTTAGTACCATTCTGATCAGGTCTTGGAACTGACGTTATTGTGATCCCTATTGGTTTATAGTTTACGTTGAGTGTAAATAGTTATTAGCTATTATTTGCTTCTTCTTCTTCGTGTCACTGGCACGAAAGCCATTCATATTGTTGGGGCAACGCATAAGTCACCCTGGTTGCATGTTCTCAGGCACAGAGGACAGGACAGGAGGTGAAGCATTTGCTGCGGAAGAAAAATATCTAAAATAGATTTACTTGAATGTTGTATAGCCGCTGATAGACCGTGGTGTATGCCCAGCTGGTATCTAAATGATAGATAATTATGTTTATTCAGTAATTAGGTTAAACAAGCACTTTTACACGTCAATTTTGTTTTAAATCTAGATAAGTGCCTTTCCTATCTGACTACTAAGATAAGAAACATTTAAATAAAGTCAAAAGATAGGTCTGTTATGAAGTTCTTATCACATGTAATGGTTATATCATAGAATAACTATGTAC
The DNA here is from genome assembly GCA_945859665.1 of Anorthoa munda. Lineage (NCBI taxonomy): Eukaryota > Metazoa > Arthropoda > Insecta > Lepidoptera > Noctuidae > Anorthoa > Anorthoa munda. The sequence goes on along the minus strand of OX243913.1, from coordinate 6,034,903 downwards.
CTACACAAGTTTATGTCCAAGAAGATATCTTTATGAGAGAATAACTCTCATCATTGGATTGGTTCGTTGGGTTTTGATTCTCAAGTTTGCTTGGAACAAATAAATATAGGTCAAGGTTATTCAACCCGGCAAAATTCCACATGCTAGCAAATTATAATATCCTGTTACTAACACAAAAAGTATCCTGAGAAAACCGTCTATAAATCTCAGAAGGATACAACTAATGTATCGTTCCCAATTAAAAATAAAAGTAAACCTCAAAACCCAACTTTAATTTGAACACTCTATAATCAACATTAATTAATTAAGATTGGGACGCAACAGACCGGGAGAAGAAATAATAATATTTTTTTTGGCACTATAATTTGTAAACATGCAGAGAATAACCGACCTTATTGCCATAACACTTTGGACCACATTCATTAGTACGTATGTATGTCAATACTGAATGACAGTATGTTTTCTCGTTCGATTTCAGGTAAAAGCTTTTCCTAATATTCGTGGCTTGCAAATATGTTATTACTCGGCTGGTAAGTAAATGTTTAGCCATCGCTCATGCGGGCCTGCATGTAAACGATACTTGTGGCATATTGGAAAAATTGTGTGGAAAAAATTGTGAAGGAACAGAAATTGTCAAGGTGGTTTATCTTCTTGATACTTAGATAGGTAGGTTGGAAGATAGGAATTGTTGAGGTTCGGAAAATAGATAGCTTCAATAAGACGTAAAAAGAAAACGTGGTCTGAAACAGTAGATTACATTATTTTATTTTCTGCCAAACTATTCCTTAACAATAAAAAGTTGTGCCATAAAGGTTCGATAGATGTTTTCTGAGACTTTGTAACGGCAAATGCATATGCCATTACCTCTTTACCAGATATTTCAGAGCCTGTATGTAATATTACCTAAAAATGGGAATAGTATCCAGAAAAGATACTACCATCATTCTTACCATACCAGTATCCTTTTCAGCGAAAATGCAGATACCCTTTCCATATATCTAATAAAATATCCAGAAAACAAATTCATGGCAAACAAAAATACATTTGACATGTTCAGTGAAAACATTCTTATCAATCTGAGGAATCCAATCTGCGGGTGTCCTGAGATTGAAATCGTGTAAACATGAATTGAAACAAATGTACAGAAACACATTTTCGCGTGATTACGATATAGGATGACAAATAAATGGCTCGATATAACAAGACAAGAGTTACCGATACTATCCGAGTTGTAACTGTAGAAATCTTCTGTTTTCCTGTAAAACTTTTGAAATGTAACAATTATAAAATTTGATTAACTTTTGAGTCAGGCAGTAAAAAAAATTCGTAGTAAAGGCTATCGCGTTTGAATTTGGTTCTTTAAAATGTCAAACTGCACAGATTTTTGCGCTAGATTATTTACTACTTTTTTTTTTGCCCAATATGTTAGATTGAAATAGGTACAGGTTTTACCAACCACTGCTTTAATAGAGTTTTAAGTTTCGGAAAACCTGAAACTTAAAACTTTTATACTCATTTTTTTTTAAATGTCTTCGCAATACTGCGGCGTACTCGATTTTATATTTAATCGCACTTATACGGCATTAAAAATTATTTTAATTCAAACTTTGTTTCCATGCGCGTAATAACAACGTTTAATAGCTATATTTAAGAACCTTACTTGCCAGTGGCGCCAACTGGTGAGCACAAAACGGAAATTCTCATTTGATCAGTACTTCTAGAGAAACATTTTTGCCTCTTTATAAAATTAGGTTAGACTAAACATGAATTGAAACGAATGTACACAAACATTGCTTTGCGTAAGTACCATATAGGATGACAACTAAATGCGTCGATACAACACAAGAGAGAGCTCTTTCAATTTAGACGTTTAAAGTCGGACTGCTGCGGCGCCGCCGCGGTGCAGGTGTCGTACTGCGCACGACCAGTTGGTTTTTCCATACAATTTATGCACCAAGAGTGCATTGCGGCGCCGGTGCCGCGCACGCACGACTACAGGACGAGTATGTGTGTGCATACATTGTATGGACATGTTTTATAGCTTTTCAAATGACTTCGCACACGAGGCCTTTTGCATGTAAATCGTGATTTTAATCGGAAAGAAATGATATGACCTATGAAAATCAGCGGTAATGTAGCTTTGAGTCAGTGCATGAATTTTCGTAATTAAGACTGATACAACTACTCGAGCAACATACAAACATTTTTACATATAATAGTACTAGCTGACCCGGCAAACTTTGTTTTGCCATAAAAACACCAAACATTCATCTACCCTACCTAACCTACCCTAACTACCTACCCTACCTACCCTACCTACCCTACCTACCCTACCTACCCTACCTACCCTACCTACCCTACCTACCCTACCTACCCTACCTACCCTACCTACCCTACCTACCCTACCTACCCTACCTACCCTACCTACCCTACCTACCCTACCTACCCTACCTACCCTACCTACCCTACCTACCCTACCTACCCTACCTACCCTACCTACCCTACCTACCCTACCTACCCTACCTACCCTACCTACCCTACCTACCCTACCTACCCTACCTACCCTACCTACCCTACCTACCCTACCTACCCTACCTACCCTACCTACCCTACCTACCCTACCTACCCTACCTACCCTACCTACCCTACCTACCCTACCTACCCTACCTACCCTACCTACCCTACCTACCCTACCTACCCTACCTACCCTACCTACCCTACCTACCCTACCTACCCTACCTACCCTACCTACCCTACCTACCCTACCTACCCTACCTACCCTACCTACCCTACCTACCCTACCTACCCTACCTACCCTACCTACCCTACCTACCCTACCTACCCTACCTACCCTACCTACCCTACCTACCCTACCTACCCTACCTACCCTACCTACCCTACCTACCCTACCTACCCTACCTACCCTACCTACCCTACCTACCCTACCTACCCTACCTACCCTACCTACCCTACCTACCCTACCTACCCTACCTACCCTACCTACCCTACCTACCCTACCTACCCTACCTACCCTACCTACCCTACCTACCCTACCTACCCTACCTACCCTACCTACCCTACCTACCCTACCTACCCTACCTACCCTACCTACCCTACCTACCCTACCTACCCTACCTACCCTACCTACCCTACCTACCCTACCTACCCTACCTACCCTACCTACCCTACCTACCCTACCTACCCTACCTACCCTACCTACCCTACCTACCCTACCTACCCTACCTACCCTACCTACCCTACCTACCCTACCTACCCTACCTACCCTACCTACCCTACCTACCCTACCTACCCTACCTACCCTACCTACCCTACCTACCCTACCTACCCTACCTACCCTACCTACCCTACCTACCCTACCTACCCTACCTACCCTACCTACCCTACCTACCCTACCTACCCTACCTACCCTACCTACCCTACCTACCCTACCTACCCTACCTACCCTACCTACCCTACCTACCCTACCTACCCTACCTACCCTACCTACCCTACCTACCCTACCTACCCTACCTACCCTACCTACCCTACCTACCCTACCTACCCTACCTACCCTACCTACCCTACCTACCCTACCTACCCTACCTACCCTACCTACCCTACCTACCCTACCTACCCTACCTACCCTACCTACCCTACCTACCCTACCTACCCTACCTACCCTACCTACCCTACCTACCCTACCTACCCTACCTACCCTACCTACCCTACCTACCCTACCTACCCTACCTACCCTACCTACCCTACCTACCCTACCTACCCTACCTACCCTACCTACCCTACCTACCCTACCTACCCTACCTACCCTACCTACCCTACCTACCCTACCTACCCTACCTACCCTACCTACCCTACCTACCCTACCTACCCTACCTACCCTACCTACCCTACCTACCCTACCTACCCTACCTACCCTACCTACCCTACCTACCCTACCTACCCTACCTACCCTACCTACCCTACCTACCCTACCTACCCTACCTACCCTACCTACCCTACCTACCCTACCTACCCTACCTACCCTACCTACCCTACCTACCCTACCTACCCTACCTACCCTACCTACCCTACCTACCCTACCTACCCTACCTACCCTACCTACCCTACCTACCCTACCTACCCTACCTACCCTACCTACCCTACCTACCCTACCTACCCTACCTACCCTACCTACCCTACCTACCCTACCTACCCTACCTACCCTACCTACCCTACCTACCCTACCTACCCTACCTACCCTACCTACCCTACCTACCCTACCTACCCTACCTACCCTACCTACCCTACCTACCCTACCTACCCTACCTACCCTACCTACCCTACCTACCCTACCTACCCTACCTACCCTACCTACCCTACCTACCCTACCTACCCTACCTACCCTACCTACCCTACCTACCCTACCTACCCTACCTACCCTACCTACCCTACCTACCCTACCTACCCTACCTACCCTACCTACCCTACCTACCCTACCTACCCTACCTACCCTACCTACCCTACCTACCCTACCTACCCTACCTACCCTACCTACCCTACCTACCCTACCTACCCTACCTACCCTACCTACCCTACCTACCCTACCTACCCTACCTACCCTACCTACCCTACCTACCCTACCTACCCTACCTACCCTACCTACCCTACCTACCCTACCTACCCTACCTACCCTACCTACCCTACCTACCCTACCTACCCTACCTACCCTACCTACCCTACCTACCCTACCTACCCTACCTACCCTACCTACCCTACCTACCCTACCTACCCTACCTACCCTACCTACCCTACCTACCCTACCTACCCTACCTACCCTACCTACCCTACCTACCCTACCTACCCTACCTACCCTACCTACCCTACCTACCCTACCTACCCTACCTACCCTACCTACCCTACCTACCCTACCTACCCTACCTACCCTACCTACCCTACCTACCCTACCTACCCTACCTACCCTACCTACCCTACCTACCCTACCTACCCTACCTACCCTACCTACCCTACCTACCCTACCTACCCTACCTACCCTACCTACCCTACCTACCCTACCTACCCTACCTACCCTACCTACCCTACCTACCCTACCTACCCTACCTACCCTACCTACCCTACCTACCCTACCTACCCTACCTACCCTACCTACCCTACCTACCCTACCTACCCTACCTACCCTACCTACCCTACCTACCCTACCTACCCTACCTACCCTACCTACCCTACCTACCCTACCTACCCTACCTACCCTACCTACCCTACCTACCCTACCTACCCTACCTACCCTACCTACCCTACCTACCCTACCTACCCTACCTACCCTACCTACCCTACCTACCCTACCTACCCTACCTACCCTACCTACCCTACCTACCCTACCTACCCTACCTACCCTACCTACCCTACCTACCCTACCTACCCTACCTACCCTACCTACCCTACCTACCCTACCTACCCTACCTACCCTACCTACCCTACCTACCCTACCTACCCTACCTACCCTACCTACCCTACCTACCCTACCTACCCTACCTACCCTACCTACCCTACCTACCCTACCTACCCTACCTACCCTACCTACCCTACCTACCCTACCTACCCTACCTACCCTACCTACCCTACCTACCCTACCTACCCTACCTACCCTACCTACCCTACCTACCCTACCTACCCTACCTACCCTACCTACCCTACCTACCCTACCTACCCTACCTACCCTACCTACCCTACCTACCCTACCTACCCTACCTACCCTACCTACCCTACCTACCCTACCTACCCTACCTACCCTACCTACCCTACCTACCCTACCTACCCTACCTACCCTACCTACCCTACCTACCCTACCTACCCTACCTACCCTACCTACCCTACCTACCCTACCTACCCTACCTACCCTACCTACCCTACCTACCCTACCTACCCTACCTACCCTACCTACCCTACCTACCCTACCTACCCTACCTACCCTACCTACCCTACCTACCCTACCTACCCTACCTACCCTACCTACCCTACCTACCCTACCTACCCTACCTACCCTACCTACCCTACCTACCCTACCTACCCTACCTACCCTACCTACCCTACCTACCCTACCTACCCTACCTACCCTACCTACCCTACCTACCCTACCTACCCTACCTACCCTACCTACCCTACCTACCCTACCTACCCTACCTACCCTACCTACCCTACCTACCCTACCTACCCTACCTACCCTACCTACCCTACCTACCCTACCTACCCTACCTACCCTACCTACCCTACCTACCCTACCTACCCTACCTACCCTACCTACCCTACCTACCCTACCTACCCTACCTACCCTACCTACCCTACCTACCCTACCTACCCTACCTACCCTACCTACCCTACCCTACCCTATCTCTCAAGTTGGATCGAACTGCACATGGTGTGCGAATTTTATTATAATCAGTTAAGTGGTTTAGGAGTCCATTGAGGACAAACATTGTGACACGAGATTTATATATATTAAGATATTGAACTGGATGGCTACAACAAGACACACCGATACCAACAAATTTGTTCCTGTAGAAACCTTTTGTCTTTCTACTCAAACTTTTGTAAAGTAAGTGTAAAGTTTACTGGAAGCTTTTCTTAGAGATAACAACATGTATTCTCTGAAGGGCTTAACCTACATTTCACCAGTTGTGTTTTTAAGTACAGTAAGGGGAGAGCCTATTGCTATCAACCGTGAACTAATAATCCAGACTCCAGGCTTTCACTGGGCAATACCAGATGGAAAAACTCAGTTACCTATAACCCGAGCCGAGCCTCCTTCTCAGCACTAACTCTTGCGTAAAGATAATGAGTAGTAATTTAATCATCAATCACTTCATCATTTTGATTCCTATTAATTTTAATTGCCTTTTACTTTTCGCTTGTTTCATGTTTTTTGAAAGTTTAAAACCAACTAACGCACAAGAAATAACAGAACTCTACAGACGTTTAAACGTTTATTTCTTCATTTTCTCAGGTGTCAACTTTACATGCGAAATGCTCGGGTTTATCGCTGAAATGTTAAGCCTGAAAACTGTTATCGACTATTTGGGATTTGTTTAGGTACGTACTGAAAAACGGATCTTTCTTCAAGAGGCTCCATAAAAATGTAAGCACCTATAAAATCACTTTTAGACTCTGAAGTTGGTGTTAAGATTCGAGTATACGAATTTGTCGATTTTGTGAAACATTTAGGTAAAGAAACTTCGAAATGATTATGCAAAGATATTGAGAATAAGTTAGTTGATACTTAACTAAATTCTGCAAACTTGGATCAAAATAAGTTTTTAACTACAAGCGCGCCGAAGCCAAGTACTAGGGAACCATAGTATATAGGAGATGTTATCACGTAGTCCGTCTCACATACATAATAAAGGCGCTCCCTCACCTGGAGCGTTCGCCTGTAATGTAATATTTCAGATTCAATGTAGAGCATTACATTACAATACTGCCTCCCTAACTTAACGTGCATTCGCCTGTAATATAACATTTCAGATTCGATTTTAAAATGATTTTGATTTTGTAATGCTCGGTTCTCTTCCCTCACCAATTTAATGCTCGAATCTGTAACATAACAGGTTGAATACTGTAATGCTCGATTCTTTTCCCTCACTGATGTAATGCTCGACTCTGTAACGTTACATTCCAGGCGAATACTCCAAGTGAGGGCGCACCTTAATATGTAGGTTAATGACTGTCACTTCATACCTACTGCTGTTTGTCTTAGGTTCGTAATTGGGTTAGCTCTCTGCTGAAGAGGTTGACGTTCTAGTGGCGTAGTAGTGGTGGTGGGTAATCATTATTATGCAAAGATATTGAGAATAAGTTATTTAATACTTATTTAGGTACTTTTAACTTGGACCGAAATAGATTCTTGCAAAAGCTCCCTGAAGCTAAGTACTAGAGCATCATTGCAGGCAGAAGATGTAGGTTATCACTAGCTTCTAGAAACAGTTTCACATGCGTGGCAATTGGAGATTGTTTCAAGAAAACGTACCACCGGGTACTAGTATAAAAGTCTTTATGCACCTATTAATCCAGGACATGATCTCCTCGCGTGCCAAGTTTTATCTAAATTTGTTGAGGTGATTTATCCAACATACAGACTTTCATTTTTATCATACGATAAGTAAAAGAATTTAATTCAGCCGAAAGGCGTCCACTGACACACATGATACAAGATCATCATGTTACTGCATTCTGCCCTTTGTCTAAGATATATTGTTTTTGTATATTTAGTTCTCTGCTGTCGACTTTCACGTTCTAGCCGTAGTGTTGGCGACCGGTAATCGTTTTACCCGAGCAAGATGACTGGCCCTGTATTTATTGATCGTCATGCTTTAAATAATCCATTTACTTTTCCCGCCAAGCTGAGTAAAAATCCGTCAACGGCATACTTAATTAATTCAGTTTTTTACCCGACTGCCGAAGGAGGGTAATGTGTTTATGTATGTATGTATGTATGTATGTATGTAAGTATGTATGTATGTATGTATGTATGTATGAATGTATGTATGTATGTACGTTTGTTCCTATGTGGCGTTCTAGAGACCAAACGCGTTGGCCGATTTTGATGGTTCTTACGTCAATCGATTCGTCTTAAGTCAGTGTCACTGACTACATTAAAATTGGAAAATAGAAAAATGGCGGATTTTGGGCGCCATATTGTGGGGGCCCAAAATTTGTTTAGGATACATCTGGTTTTGGTCAGCCAGCTCGCGAACATGTATCCTCCGACTGTACAGCATGATTTTCTTATTGTTTACATTCATCTGGTGCAAAAAATGAGAAGTCACACAGTCTAAAGAACAATAGCGAAATTTTAGCTGACTTAAATTTGAGCGTCTGAAAGTGAGTTATGTACGAAAGACATTCTATTAATTGTCTATGTTTTTTAAAGTATAATTAAGCATGGTCCAAAATAGATAAAAAAAACAAAATAAATAAAAAGTTACTTATCTGATTTTTTAGTTCATTTCTTTAGCATAGTGTTGCCATTATATATTTTATCTGCTAAGTGACAAGTAGTAACTATATTAAGTAATAATATCATTATTGTATTTATTGCAGTAAATGAGTTAACAATACAGTTTATGTCTAAGTGTAGATGTTCCTTGCAGGTAGGTAAGAATATTGTAGTGTAGAAGAAATAAATGAATTACTTTCAATTAATGATTGACAAAAAGACTAGTACCCAAGTCTAAAAAAAATATAGCTTGGTTGTTGACGACAACCTTTTGATACACGTCAAAAGGTGACTTTGTTTAAATGAATTTACTCCTTAGATAAAGTACCTATAGATTAAGCCTTAAAATGAGCTTGATTGATAGAGCGACATGGCTAATTGGCAGCTCCATGTAAATAATAAGGACAAAAGATTATTTTTTATCTTAGTCACCATGGCCGGTTTCTGTTGTTTGTCAAACTCTAATACAATGGCAGGTTTGACAAACAAACTCGGTTTTGTTTGATTTTCTGTGATTTCGTGGTATTATGTGTTAATTGACACAAGGAATTTGGGTTATTTATAGATAATAAATGTCAGTGCGATGGTGGGTTGTAGTGTTCTTGATCTTGTTGTAACACCAGAACTAACTATTGCTGTCTCATGTGCGGCCACGCCAGGGCTTAATCTATAGGTACTTTATCTAAGATATACTCTTTCCAAAGAGTATACTACACATATCATGCTAAACTAACTAGGTAAGGGAAATACTAATGCGATATTCCCCTTTTATTTCCAAGAAATTGAATAATATTACCTATTAAACACATTATTAAAAGTTACCCAGACATAACCTACAAAAGTTTATGACTGAATATCTATTATTCACTACATTCTCGAACAAAAATTCTTGCACAAACTAATTCAGAACATCACCCTGATTTAAACCAGATATTATTGTTTAATGACTTTCGAATTTATCTCGGCTAAAACAATGTATGGGCACCTGCCATTGTTTTTTAGAACTGAGGTCTATATTGCTAGACCTATTTGGTATAAGGTATATTTGTAATATTTCATCTCCCATTAGCACTGAAATAAACTGTTAGGTTTAGCAAGAAAACCACATTGCTCCACAACTTCTTTGCTCAGTAAACAATCTGTTGACATAAATCAGTTGGAAAATAGAACAAACTGGTTGAACGAGTGCAGGGTATCAAGATTGACAAACAGCGAGTTTTACTCCAAAATTAAAAACATTTTACTAAGGCTGTGTGCTGGTCCCATTCAGAAGTAGGAAAAAAGGGTTCGTGTTCGTATAAAAATCATAAAACTCTCATTTTTTCTTTACAACATTCCAGTCACGTATTTCAACGAGATCACGTTCGTCTTTTGTTTTTTTATTTTTTGTGACGACCTAATCTGTGATTTTCGTTCTGTATACCTGCAACACATGCTCTTGATAAATTGCTAGTTCTTGAGTGAGGCCGTAATAAATATATAACTATGAGAAATTGATGTATGGAGGTGACTTAGGTTTATGTTCGATTTTCTGCGACCGTAGTAAGTCGTAAATACTGCAATTTTCTTTTTCGATTAAATAATTATTGAACCTCATGCCTACACAGTTTGTAAGCTACCTAACCTCAGGCCGATAAAAACCTACAATAAGGACACAAGAGAGCCACGTTTGTCGGAACCAGGTATCAGAAAACCCCATTTCCCGAGCCACCTTTCATAACGCGATCAGAATTCGTACAACTTAAATATGGAAAAAAGGACAGCCTCTTCAAAATTCACCCTTTGTGTACCCAATTAGTATTTCATAATTCGTTCAAAAGGAGGCATTGAAACTTGTTTTTTCAAACCGCGCCAGAGTGATGAGAATATTGGTGTTTGTTCAGGTCTCGGTGGACGAGGTAGAGCAAGTAGCGTTGTTTACAGAAGGTGGCAAGGTTTGCGGAAAGATCAGTCTTTCGTACGTCAAGCTAAGAATCCTCCGACCTTTCCGAGAGGCTTCTTTACATAGGATGTTTTTCCGTCACGAATTCAAATCATTGCAAAGGCTTTCGGAGTAAGATGGGGGAAATTGGTCGGCAAGGAAACCGTGGTACTGATAGTTTAGGCTCAGAATTGTGTTAATATAGACATTTTTAGAGATGGTATAAATCAATTATGTTTTCAAATGTTTTTTCATCTTGTATTTTATACTTGTACTCTTTAGATTGGAAATAGAGAGCTTCCGAAATCGAAATCGGAATTGTTGTATGGGAGCCCCACTTAAATATTTATTTTATTATGTTTTTAGTTATTGTTGTTATAGCGACAACAGAAATAGGTACATCATCTGTGAAAATTTCAACTGTGTAGCTATTACAGTTCATGAGATACAGTCTGGTGACAGACGGAGAGACATACAGACAGACGGATCGTGGAGTCTTAATAGGGTCCCGTTTTTACCCTTTGAGTACGGAACCCTAAAAAAGAACTGGCAGTTCTTTTTTAGGGTTCCGTACTCATTGTGTTGTTCTGTCTAGCTGGCTTTTGCTTGCGGACTAAGGAGTTCCGGGCGGTTCTCGTCGTAGCAGACGTAGTGAATTTGTGCCGCACAGCAAAGTATGATTGCCTTTTTTCTGTTTGCATTCTGCCTTTTGAAATAGTTTTGTAAAAAAATAATATGGTTTACATACAATCCAACCTTGTAGTCGGAGATAATGAGTACGTAACTTTTGGTGTTCTGTCAACTTCGTTACTTCAGTGAAAATATCATCGCGATGAGGAATAAAGACTGCTATTTATTTTAAAGTTTTCTCTAATAGTAGGTACTTACTTCGCTAACTGCTCTCAGCAAGTATATTCACGTGGGAAATATTGAACTGAACAGTTTTTCGAATGAGACATTCCCGCTGAAATGTATGCTAAACGCCTATTCTTAGTTGCGAGACGTATGAATCAAACAAGTCCGTCTCCGTACCGCCATCTGGATGGGAACTTCCATAGTCTCATGATCGCTGTTCGATTGAATTTGCAGTTTTATGCGTAGCTGGAAGGGAGTGTAATCTAAAAAGAATAAGGAATTTGTTGCTACCAGGGACGAACGCAGTTCAGATTTTGTGTAAAGCTTAGAACTACCAAGTAAAAAGATATATATGACTGTTGAAATCACTTTAGCCTAGTGGACGATACCACAGATAAAAAGTATACTCAGGTAATTCTCTGATACAAACGACGTGTTTTAATTCGAAGCACTTTTTGATACTACTCACACCGTATTTGTTTACTAAAAAGACATGTAAGGAAAGATACACCGTAAGAATATTATCGACAAAATCTATAAGAAAGACGCGGAGATAAGTCACCTTGCAAAGCTATTAGCCACCGATATTGGAGGTAGATAAATCCTCGCTGCATTTGTAATTTGCAATCATCGGAGTATTCAAAGAGAGCCAATCAAATTGGCTCGATGCATAGAATATATAAATGAGCAGTGTTTATACACACTTTTCCGGTGCCAATTTGCGAAGTCATACTTGCTAGCTAATATTTAATGTTCATAAAAGACTGAATTACCTATATTAGCATAACTGCAATAATACTATACCTAATACATTAAATTATAACGATGAATCATTATACACTGGAGATTCTATTTGTGAGGCATTTTCGTCTTATTTCATTCCTTAAACCCCACTTCATCTAATAAGTCCCAGTCCAACTCCTGCTTTCCCTTTCCATACAAACAGAACGTCATCTGACATTTGTCACATAGAAGTGAATGTTGATGCTGTGACCGGTTTACTTCGTAACTTGGATCCAACTAAAGGTGCTGGCTCTTATAACATATTATCATCTAAATGTCTAAATGCGCGCCTTTCATTGCCCTACCTATCTCAATTTTGTTTTCCAAGTCTTTGACTCAGGGTGTTGTCCCCAAAGTATGGAAATCTGCTTTTATTACACCCGTACATAAAAAGGTGGCTAAACATAGATTACTAATTATAGGCCTATATCCAAGCTGTGCATCATGGCTAAATTATTTGCAAGGATTGTCTATAACCAGTTATATCCCGCCCTTGTTAGCTCGTTAAGCTCCTTTCAGCACGGATTTTAAAAGGACGGTCTACCACTTCTAACTTGATTTTGTTTAATGATTTCATTACGGATGCTGTGGATAACGGTAAGCAGGTCCATGTGATATACACAGATTATAGCAAGGCATTTGATCGGATCGATCGCGATACCCTGATAAAGAAGCTAAGCTACATGGGTATCCGTGGGAACCTCTTGAGGTGGTTCTCTCAGTGGAGTGCATCAGGGTTCGTTGCTCGGTCCTTTTTTGTTTGTAGTCTGTGTGAACGACGTCTATCAGTGCCTCCATTCATCCAAACTACTTTGCTTTGCCGATGACATTAAATTTTTTGCCACTATTTCAATACTCGAAGATAGACTAGCACTTCAGGCTGATTTGTAAGTCGGCTTGAAGAGTAATGTCGGGGTAATAAACCTGATCTGAACCCATCCAAGTGTTTGGTGATCACATACACCATAAAACGTGCAGTCCTAGCCACTACTTATACTTTGGCGGGCCAGATCTTGCCAAGGTGTAATACTATTCAAGGTGATGACTTGGGCGTCCATCAAGACAGTCAAAAGAGCTTCTAAACTTCTTGGGTTTGTATTGCGTCTCTCTGTGTTATACAGATGCTAAAACGCTTAAAATATTGTATTACACTTTTGTAAGAAGTCAGCTAGTGTATGCGTTTCAGATATGGAATCCACGTTATCATAAATACATTGACCGCATTGAAAACATTAAAAGACGTTTCATAAAATATCTTTGCTTTCATCTAAAGATTCCGTATCAGTCAACCAATTATCTTGGACTCTGTAAGAAGTATCATCTGCTACCACTGATAGATCGACGTAAGATTGCTGACTGTTTATTCTTGTTAAAAATCCTCAATAATAACATTGATAACCCCGAGTAATCGTCAACATTTTATTTAAATGTGCCATGTAAAACATTTCTGTTTAATCCACCCATACGTGTACCTCATACTTCTTCAAATTATAGCCGGATATATGCAAAGAATATGATTTAAATCCATTCACAATCAGTGTAAATTCAGCCAGAATGTGCTTAAGCCTCAAATTTTTCAAGTAGCGGTAGGTTACGTTGTTTGTTTCTGTTTTTATTAATTTATTATTTTCTTTCTCATCAGATATATAATTATAAACTAAGCTAACTAAGCTAATTATATTATATAATTGCAAATTAAGTATTTTTATTGCTTATTACTTTAATTAAAGCGGTGAGATTTTTGTTTTTGTGCTCGCACCATAAATTATTATTATAAGTCTATACGTAAGGATTTGTAATTGGCTTTCTGTTGACTATTTTTTCCATTTTTGTCTGTATTTATTAGCTGTAATAAGTCTTCCATGTACTAAAATAAATAAATAATGCACACGCCAAGTGTAAGCCTTTGGTTGTAAGTCAACCTTATATTTTCTTTGAACGGTAAGTTTTTTAAGCATTTAACCGTATACCTATTTACATAAATGGAGAGCAGCATTTTTACCCGGCTGTAAAGAAAGGGTTATGTTTTTTTTACCTGGCTGCAAGGAAAGGGTTATGTTTATCGCGCGTATCTTGTATTTATGAATATAATATTATTTATAATCTCATATCTTTCAACCCGCTAGAAGGATTGTTATAATGAAGACATCGTTTGATAAGTATTGACCGCCTAAGCGTTCTTAGATAAATGACGTTAAATAAACGAAAAAATGGCGGATTGTGCGTGTCATATTGTAGAGGAAGTGAGAACGGTAATGATATCTAACAGTATTCTATCTTCATACAAATGGTCGGAACGCGAGTCAAACCTACCTGCCTCGAGTTCAGCCAACACTCGATAAACTACAGCCGCAAACAGTCACGAACGGTGTGATGGTTTTGTAAGCGTGCGATTTGTGAATATGTGATTGAAATAAGTACAAGTACTTAGCTACTTACATATATTATTGAATAAGACGAAATATCATTATAAAATGATACCTACCTAGAAAGATTTTAAATATGTATAAAAAAAATTATAATATTTACCTTAGATTAGAGAAATTAATCTGAGATATTTACAATCACAAAACTAGTAAGAAACTTAAGAAGATAGAGGCGGACAGCCCAACGCGTTTTTACATGACGGGAGCTTGTAGGCATTTATTTCAAGGACAGGGCCGAGTCACAATATTGTTAGATATCATTACCGTGACGTGGGGGTTCCATATTTTTCTTCCATACCCATCAAGTGGGTTATCAAATTGAAGGGTTTTTAGAGGTGATTACAAAAATATATACCACTTAAGTATATGTTTAAAATACATTCGAAAAAAAATTATAGCCAAAAAGTTGTAAATAAAAAAAGTTTTCGAAATCAAAAACCCGAATGCTTAAGCGAACTAAAGAGCATGATGTCTTACTTGTACTCATCTTTTTAGTTCGCTTACGCAGTCGGGTGTTTTGATTTTCTTAACTATTTTTATGAATTTTGCTGTATTATTTGGTAAACCTATTGCCCTTTGATGTTTGGTACCGCTACATAGCCATGCTACCAAAAATTCTAAAAATATACGATCAGATAATTAATTAAATTTACTTCGACTATAGGAAGTATCCACACACCTACTTACGATCTGTTCCGAACATAATGTATAATATAAATCTTCACTTAAAAAGGTTACCTAACGAAAAGTAGGAGCTATCTCATGTAACCCACGGCTTTTTAAGGCAAGTATTATCATGTATGATATAAGTAACAATAGTGAGCGGACAGGGAATGCAAGGAATATAAGTAATTGTGTTTGGAGAATTTCTGAAAGGAGTAGGTAGGTATTGTTGGATAATCGCTTGTATCGTAGTCGTGGGTGCCTTTAGAGCCACAAATAGTTAATAATTATACGCAGTGTAAAACTATCGTTTTACATAACAGGGAGAATCAACTCACCTTTTGTATTTCTCAAGACAAAATAATGGTTTACTTATGTTAGTTTACAGAAAATTTGAGTAACAAAGCTAAAATAAAATCTGTTTCGCAATTGTCAAGACCAAGCTACCAAGTACATTCTTTAAAGCGAGCTTGTGACGGCAGTCTGTATGAGGCCTGTAAGCGGATTGATAAGCTTGCGCTTATAATGTTGATCGCAACTTTAGCGAGCGAAAGCTGGTTTAGTGGTTATACATCTGAACAATGGCTGTTGAATACGGTGTTAAAGGGCAGATACTTAGTAGCTGTAAGACCTATTCAGTGATGTCTGGTAAAAGTCTATATATTTGCAGGCAAATTAAAGATTTTTGTTTTGGTATAGTATTAAACCGTTCTCATGACCCTCGAATGGTCACTTTTGGGCTGCTAATGCAAATCCAATGGAATTTGATGCAATGTATTAGATCAAATAAAAATACTGAGTAGTTCAAACCTGTAGTAAAGACTTTGGTTGATATTGTCGAGAATGCTGTTTGTATCTTAGCATTAACGCCTAAGAAACTATTACTCTTTTCGTATAGGACCCATAAAATTTTATCTAAGCGCTTCACCAGCTTAGAAGCTAAGCTATAAACATAGCACAGATACCCATTACATATTGAAAGTTTTTTTACATTCTATTCAACTGAAGCCACAAAATCTCACAGTCGGTTGAACTCTCCAGAATTTACAAGGTTTACTTCTTGTATTAAATGCGGCAAGTAGCTACATTAAGAGTTTCACACTAGCCATATTAGAAGGAATATTAGCACCGAATATTCACTCACAGAGTACGGAGTCGTTGCGTCCGGCAGCATGTAGGTGTGGTGATATATATGATATTAATAAACCAAACCTGATGAATGGACTGGGCAATTCTCTTACAAAACTGACTACTCTGTAAAAAGCGAAAATGCGATTGTGCGATCAATACCTCTGTTTTATGTATGTCATAGTGAAGACGGTGATACTGTAGCCCGTGGGGTTTAATAATCAGAATTAAATAAAAAAAACTACTGCCAGGTACGTTATAGATTTACCACAAAGAGCAAAAGTCTAAATTAGCGGTTGCCTAAGAGGAAAAAAAATGGCTGACAGTGACATCCTTGACGTTGCCACCTCTAGCAGTGACTTTATAATCATCGTCAGCCTACAGCAGTCCACTGCTGGACAGATCGTCGCGCCACCAAGCCTGAGGGCATCCCACCTTACGTTTACCAATTCGCGGTATCCACTCAAGAACACGTTTATCCCATCGGTCATCGGTTCTACGGCTAATATGGCCTGCCCATTGCAACTTCAGCCTGCTAATTATGTGAGCTTTGTCGACAACTTTAATTCTGTACTGTCCTAGCGACCGCAGAGGCGTTTTCCTTGCTCTATGATTACAGTGCATTAACAGTGGACACTTATAGACCGTATTTAACAATAACCGTATAACAGTTTCTGGGAAGCACACAGTCTGCCGCATCGTTGCGATGTTTCCTTTAAAACTATTAATAAAACTACGTCACTAATGGAACTTGCTTCTATTGCGGGCTGAATTTTCGCTGCAGCTTTTGTTATTTAGAATTATAGTCTTGGTTTTGTATTGCTTAATATTTCTTAGAATTGATTAGTCTACTCGTACCACGCTAACATAGAATTTTGCCATCTTGGAGGTTTGAGTTTCTGCTGGAGATCTAAGAACTGCTTATAAAATTCAGTGTTTTGGGAAATTTGTAAATACTATCTTCAACATTAGAACCTGCGTTTAATTTTATTTTAATTTTATGTAACTAACATTACTCGTTTTATGAATGCTTATTTTTTAACGAAACCAAGTTTTCAAACAGCCTACCATGTAAAATACCTAACATGCAAGTTTCAAAAACGTCTCTTGAATTTTGCACAATAAATAAAATAGAAAACAACCACTTATCCCAAGCTTTGTCCCGATATCCTGTACAAATTTAACTGTCCTTTAGAGTAAATTATCTAAACAATACGGTAAGAACTATATAAGCCGGATATGTGGTATATTCTCATCTGGTTTTTCTTCCATCCCTCTTTTGTACGGGGTCTATTATGAGAGCCACCCTGTTTGCGGAATGTATTACAGCCGGTCCCATCTCACCACAAAAGGTTTATCCTGAGTTGTCGTACAATCGCTGCTTCACTTATTTTTTTGTAGGTTCTCAATTCTATTTTTACACTTTGGGGTGTGTCGGGTTGATTTAAACGACTTTTAAAGGGGATGATTCTCAAAACGGCTGCGTACCTATTGTATTATTAGGATAAATACCTACCTTCCTAAGCATATTTATAAATGGATTAATATAGTCTGATGATTGCCTAGAATGCCTTATTTATGAATGTTTCATTAATTTACATACCTACTTATAAATGTATAATTGTATCTAATGTATATCATAATTAAAGGCATCATGACGTGATACCTTTTTTAATATTATTTTTTTGCTGTCCGAGGAGACCCTCAAAAGACCCTAAAAGGTCTCTTGGTAAAAAAGACCAGAGAGTGTGTTTACCATCAATCAGCACATACATAGAAGGACCCCGTTCTCTATTAAAAGACCACCCCTGAACTCCTCTGTACAACGCCTGTTATGGTACATCCCTGGGGATACTGTAAAGGAGTCTCCCCTAAGGGATACTACACAAAATAGTATTTTTATTTTTACAAATAGTATTATATAATATGTGACTATACTATGGCTAATCTCTGCCTTAACTCCTGTCCTACTTGCCGCCGATCAACCAAAAAGCCAGACACAATCTCATGTTAATTCATTCGATTACTTTCGGCCTTTCTTTATTAGTCCGTCGTCGTGTCAACTAATAACTCTACTCTATAATCACTGATTTGTTGGCTTTGGAACTTCAGACTACGGTTCCTCAATATTGTTATCCTGTGTAAGATGATTATGTGGGGCCTTGGTATCTGACACATCCGGGTAAAAAGTCAACATTGTATGACATTTGAGAACAGCATCGGCCTATAACCGACCTGCCAAAATCCAACGATTTTATATTTTTCTTCTTTATTAAATAGCACCTGTCACGAAAATGCACAATTATGTCATTGTTTGTCAAATATGTCGCATATTCAGTAATATTAAATAGTACCCTGATCCTGAGTGTCTGACAGGTGAGGGTATATGTCGTGGTGGCCCAGTGGCTAAGACCTCGCCTGTCGTGCTTCAGGTCGTGGGTTCAAATCCGGGCAAGTACCAATGTGACTTTTTCAATTTCATATGTACTTTCTAAGTAAATCTTGGACATCACAGGCAACGGTGAAGGAAAACATCGTGAGGAAACCTGGGCTTATATAGTTAATGTAAGTCTGAAATAGCCAAGTCAGAGGCCTGTGGGGTTTCCCAGAGGCGGCTTAATTAACTCTGACACCAGAGGTGGCCACACCTCACGAAAAGAAGAGAAGAAGGAGGGTAACAAGTCGTAAAGTCAGACGCTTTAGGTCTGCAGTTCGTGTCAAGTATGGAGTTCCTCAAGGAAGTATTCTTGGCCCCACTTTGTTTCTATGCTATATAAATGAGCTATGTCAGCTTTATCTTGAAAACTGCAAAATAATATCTTATGCAGATGACACAACTCTTACTTTCACGTGCATTGTAAATGTTGGCCTTTGCCTTTTTTTTACTGCCACACTATATCAGCGAGTTGAGGTTTTAACTGTCAGACAGCTTTACATTATTTTTACTATTCTCCGACAACATTAACATTCAGATCCACCCTTTTTTATTCTTTCCAAATTAACTACTAAGAGGCAGTACGACGTATGTAGCACCATTAATTGTAAAACTGACCGACTAACAAAAACAAAAACTCACTAAACTGACCAACTGACTGAAAGTAATCTCTATAATAAATTAAATAAAGAATTAGGTATTTTCAATTAAAATAAATCTAAATGTTAACTAATATTGACTTACTGGCTACTAAAACTGGACCACAGAAAAACATAAGAGCTGCGCGTCATTAAAACGTAATAGGAATTAAATAATGTATCCTACCAACACCATACTTTTTGAACCCACTCATATAATTGCTCACCCTCTCAACACCACACATACAAAAACACAAACACAAACTCACAAATTAATAGACACACACTGACACTCTTAATTTACATAATAATAAAAAAAAGAACCTTTCAATTAAGTGTTTGCACTTGTAACATAAAAATGTAACTTTTGCTAAGAGTAATCTATCTATAGTAGTAGATTTTGATGCTATGTATTTTTTTTATATTTTTCCTTCAAGGGGGAGTCTCTGGTGTCCTGAAATATAGGTTACGGCTTAGTTCAGGCATCAGTCTCCCGCAAATAACTATGTGGCTTATCGTTATTATTATTTTTCCGGTTTTAGTTGCTAAGTGTTATTTGTGGATGAAACATAAATATGATTTTGATTTTTGATTTTTTTGAAGTTCTATGTGATTGAAGAATTGGATGGCGGCCTTTTCCTAGGAGTGGATCAGCGCAGACTCGCAAAAAAGTGATTGATGGTTTTAAGTCTAAATGATTGGTTAACAAAATAAATATTGTTATGTCTAATAATAGCGCAGTTTGTCACACAAACAAATAAAAATATTATTACGAGTCTCAGTTTGAGAACCGTTGCCTTATTTGATCGGTCCGTATTTGCGAACGATATTAGAGTGGACACTTTAGATAGCTCCTTGTCCTTCATAAATGTCACAGCATCCACGGGCGGAGGCAGGAGGCAATCAGAAAGACATTTCAGACATCGAGAGCCGGGTGATAATATAGAACGGTACGTCGCACATTCGAAATAACTTTGTCATATTTTGAAGGACGAATATTAAACGAGTTGAAATATAATAGCATTCGGTTTGATTTTATGTAAAATACTTTTTTGTCAGCGTTTATGACCCGTAAATGAAGAGTGTTGTATGAAAAAAATAACACAAGAGCTGGCAAAGACAACTTTTATTCATCATTTTGTGTGGAATGATTTTTTACTATATATATAAATTGTTATAAATAATAATGCACACCTAAATTAAATATACCTACGAATAGCGAAGCTTAGCAAACGTAGCAATCGCGACGCCGTAGCAAGCTTTGCGTCACCTCTACGCAATAGCAAGCATTGCATTACCTCTACGCTGTAATAACAGATATTTGTGAAAACGAGATATGGCTTGCATAGAAGCCGTGTAAAATCACATCTCAGGTTGTTCAATGTAAAAAAATTGGGAACCGATCACTTTTCCGAATCTTTTTGGTTCGAATTTTATTTTACCGAAAACTATTGACCGACGTCTTTTTTGCTATATGCATTATTTGACATAATTTCAGATCATCGAAATATCAATTGCCAAAGGTATTATTTTATCGAACTACATTTCGCCGTTTTACAAAATAACTTTTTTCTTTTGGCCGAAGCCTCTTTTGAACTTTTTTCATTTGCCATATTTTCACCAAACCGAAACAACATTTTAGGGAACATTATTTAGTCTCAAATATACAGCCGGTAACTGTTGATTAGTAAACTTATAATAGACAAGTTAGTCGATCTTAATTAAGTTAGTAAGTAAGTTTATGGTTCGTCTAGTGACGTCCTCTTGTCTCTGCCCCCTCTGGGAAAAATATGGCGATGCCAATAACATTTGTAATATTTACTGTGTGAAACTAAAAATAGAAATCTTGCTCCATCTAAACGTGTGTGTCATTTCCTGCCCTGCTACGAATAGGTTATGGGCCCAGGAACGTATTAGATTGAGCAAAGAGCAGAATTTGCGAAACCAAAAATAAAAAGTTGCAAAATCACGGAACGTGGGTCGCCATCATGGAAGTCGCAAATTCAATGAAAATCGAAAAGTTCGATGGAAGAAACTTCAGGCAGTGGAAGTTTCAAGTTAAGTGTGCCTTGAGAGCAAAAGGGTTAGATATAGATAGGGTAAAACCCCAAGAATCCAGTTCGCAAGTGCAATGGAACAAGGATGACGGCATGGCTATGTTCATTTTGACGTCGTCCATGGATTTAAATCAGATATCTCTAATAGAAAACTGCGAAACTGCGAAAGATATAATGATTAAGTTGGAAGCTGTTTACGAACAGAAGTCTGAATATAATAAAATGATAATACACGAAAAGTTTTATCAATACTCTTATTGTTCCACTGATACAATGGCGCAGCATGTGTCGAAGGTGGAAGGCTTGGCAAAACAATTAAGGGAATCAGCTGAGAAACTCAGTGATACTGCAGTGATGACAAAAATACTTAGCACACTGCCGCCGACATACCGGTCACTGAGACAAGCGTGGTTATCACTTGATCCTAAAAGTCAAACAATGCAAAATCTGACTTCACGTTTAATAGATGAAGAAGCAAGCCTTAATAATGACACAACTTCTGAGTCAGCATTAGTAACTTCAAAAGAAAAAGGAAATCCAAAATTAAAGGACAATGAAAATGTTCTACGAGATTCAGATCATCGATTTGTATGTTACAACTGCAACAAAAGAGGCCACTTTGCTAGAGACTGCAGGCAACCCAGGAGAGCATTTAATAAAAACCAGAAGCAAGTAGACTTGGTAGCATTCAGTGCGGAGAATTGTTGTACGTCTGTACATGAAGAAGATGTCTGGATATTGGACAGTGGAGCATCAGTGCACATGACATACAGGCGTGAGTTCTTCTGTGAGCTGAATGAGTTTCAAGGCTGTAATGATAATAGATCAGTTAAATTAGGAAACAAATAGAATATTGAGAAGGAGCAGCCACTAGAAGAGGTTATGTTATTGTCAAAAATAATCATAAAGCTATGGTTATGAAGAACAATCAAGTAATAATGTGTGCAAAATTAAAAGAAAACAATTTATATGAGTTGGAAATAAAAACAATAAAACAGATGGAGCAACCAATTATCGCCAGATTTATTTAATGAGGAATAAAAACGAAGTGTTCAACTATTTTCTAAAATACAATGCAATTGTGAAGAACAAGTTCCAACATGATGTGCGCATTCTACACACAGACAATGGTGGTGAGTTTGTAAACCAAGAATTTAAGCTATATCTAGAAAGTAAAGGGATAGTCCATGAACGCACTGCACCCTATACACCCGAACAAAATGGTAGGGCTGAGAGAGATATGCGTACAATCATGGAAAGCGCAAGATCTATGTTGTACTCTCGTGATATACCATTAAATTTGTGGGCTGAAGCAGTAAATTGTACTGTCTACTTGCTAAATCGAAGCTCATCCAGTCAGACAAAGAATGTGTCTCCACATGAGCTGTGGAATGGAGATAAGCCAGCTCTTGACCACATAAGAGTTTTTGGAAGTGAAGGTTATGTTCATATACCTGATGAAAGAAGAAAGAAACTTGATAAAAAGAGTATAAAACTTATACTTGTGGGATATGAGAATGATAATTATAGAATGTTTGATATTGAAAGTAAGAAGATAACAATAAGTAGAAATGTACGCTTTAATGAGAACAATACACCAGTACTGAGGAATGCCCCAGTACTGAGGAATTCCCCAGTACTGGAAGAAAATATCACTCCAATTCCCATTGGTGATGAGAAAGAACAAGGTGAAGTACAAGATATGTTAACTATTCAACCAATTTCAACAGGAGAGAACCAAAGGACTTCAGATTCAAGTTTTCAAAGTGTAGAAAGTCGAGAAGATCCTGATGATATAACATATGAGCCTTCACAAATGGTTTCCAGTGATGATGAAATAAATATTACACTCCGACCTAGGAGTGGTAGAAATATAGAAGCAAATTTTATTGAATTATACATACCAACGACATATCAAGAAGCCATAAAATGTAAAGATAGTAATAAATGGAAGGAAGCTATAAAAGAAGAACTACAATCACTTGAAGAAAATAAAACTTGGAAGTTGGTAGAAAGAAAGAATGAGAAAACTGTAACCTCAAAATGGGTATTTTCAGTGAAAGAAAATTCAGATGGTAATATTGATAGATACAAAGCTCGACTATGTGCACGTGGATTTACACAGATAAAGGATATAGATTACAAAGAAACATTTTCACCAACCACAAGATATGATTCGATTAGAGTAATATTATCTCTTTCAGCTCAAGAAAATTATGAAATCCAGCAGTTTGATGTTAAGACGGCGTTCTTGTATGGTGAATTGGAGGAGGATGTCTACATGGAGGTCCCTGAGGGTGTCCAAGCTGAACCAGGATAAATCTGTAAGTTATTCAAATCTTTGTATGGTTTGAAACAGTCATCTCGCTGTTGGAATAGAACATTTTCTTCTTTCTTAACTACCTATGGTTTTGAAATATGTCAGTCAGACAACTGTATTTTTGTTGGTTGTTTTAATAATTTTAAGGTTATTTTGATCTTGTTTGTCGATGATGCATTATTAATATCAAAAAATAAAGATGTATTGTTACATATTTTGAATGATCTTAAACAGAGTTTTGAGATAAAATTGTTGGATTTAAATAGTTTTATTGGAATGGAGATAATTAAAAGAAATCATTCAATTGTTTTAAGCCAAAAGAAGTATATAGAACACATAATTAAAAGGTTCAACATGTCAGATGCCAACCCATGTAGCACACCTGCTGATAACAATATTATTTTAACCAAAAGTGTTAATGAGAATGTAAGTAATTTCCCATTTAGGGAAGCAGTGGGAGCCCTGATGTTTTTGTCAACTGTCTCAAGGCCAGACATTTCTTATTCATTAAATATAGTCAGCAGATATTTAAATAATCCCAATAAAGACCATGTAAATGCTGTGAAAAGGATAATTCGGTACTTGATTAAAACAAAAGATGTTTGCATTAGTTATAATTGTAAAAGTGAGCTAGTAGGATATTCTGATTCTGATTTTGCATCTGATATTGAATCTAGAAAATCAAATACAGGATATATATTTATGATGAATGGTGGGCCTGTTACTTGGGCCAGTAGAAAACAAAATACTGTGGCATTATCAACCACAGAATCCGAATATATAGCTGCAAGTGAAGCTGCCAAAGAAATTTTGTGGCTTAGGCAGTTGTTATTTGATATTGATGAACCACAAATGGTTGTCACCCTACATATGGATAACCAAAGTGCTATTAAGCTTATTAATAATCCTATCTATCACCGAAGGACAAAGCACATAGATGTAAAATATCATTTTATAAGAGAAAAAGTGGAACTAAATGTTATTAACATTAAATATGTAGAAAGCTGCTGCCAACTTGCAGACTTTTTAACAAAAGCATTGTCTTCTGGTAAATTTATAAAAAATAGAAATCTAGTATTTAATTTAACATAAGTTTAAACTGGCAAACCTATGTTATGATGCAAGTAAGTTAAGTTTTGTTTTTTTTGCTACTCTTACCGCTGCTCTATTATAAAGTTTAAGTGGGAGTGTTGATTAGTAAACTTATAATAGACAAGTTAGTCGATCTTAATTAAGTTAGTAAGTAAGTTTATGGTTCGTCTAGTGACGTCCTCTTGTCTCTGCCCCCTCTGGGAAAAATATGGCGATGCCAATAACATTTGTAATATTTACTGTGCGAAACTAAAAATAGAAATCTTGCTCCATCTAAACGTGTGTGTCATTTCCTGCCCTGCTACGAATAGTAACTTGATAGCATTATCAATTTAAAATTGAAATTGTGTCATAAAAAGTCAATATGTTGTGGTACAAAATTTAGTGACAGAAACGAATCGCTGCAAAATCGACTTCACGCAGTCTTGTCTGTGTTTACGAATTAATTTCAAATTTTCATGCAAATTATTTATTAATAGCTATCATGCATTAGACATTTTTATTATTTAATTATTTCAAAGAATTTGTTTAAGAGCGAGCGAAGCGAGCTCGGGAATTTAGGGCACCCCGACACGGATAGGTTAGGTTCGAAGAGAATGACGGGAGCAGAAGTGAGCGAGCAAAACGAGCGAACTCAGCTCCTGTCAGACAGAAATGGGAGGAAATTATATTTTTCAATTCGCTGTTTTAAACATTTGTATTTGCCCACTGTTTCTCTCTCACTTAGTATTTTGATATGCGTTTAAAAATAAATATTTCAAACAAATGTTATTTCGGCTAAGTGTAATTTCGGTAAAAAGTTTTTCGGTCAAGTGAAACGTCGGAATAACGAAAATAATCGAGTTGATAATAGGTCAACTGAGACAGTGGCAGCCGTGACTTCGATGAAGTAAAACAAAAACGAAACGATAATAGTTGGAAAGTTTTAGGTGAAATGAAATTCGGTCAAATGTTTTTCGAACTTATAATGATAGGTAATCAAAAAAATTGACTCAAAAACCCAACCTCTCCACCGGTCCGTGCCTTAATCGATGAACAATTGCTGCTACAAAACTTTACACGTACCATACCAGTCCCTTATTAAAGTTCCCGAAGTTGCAACAGAATGCTGTACTAGGAAGCGTTTATTAGCTGCGACCCACACTCCCTAACCTTTGGCGGCTAACTTGAGTGCAGTATTCTGGCCATCATAAGAAAACAAGTCACATTTGACGAAAATACAAAATCAATCTGTGTAGCCTTTACCCAACTAGAAACCGAAGTTTCGGCCTCGGCCTCAGTAGTTTTTGGCTTTTAAGTCTCCGAGGCACTCAGCCGCTGCCGTGCTTTAGATGACGTGGGTAATTTTCAGCTTTCGACATTTCTAAGCGGGGAAGCCGATTTGTGGATACAGCATTCGTACCGAGGACGGTTTCAGACAGCCAGTGGAAATCAGACACGCCACATTAAGAGCTGTATCTACTAGGTTGGACTGGGTGGAGCGACTCCACACTGGACATGCATATTCACCAGCGGAGAAGAAAAGCGCCATTGCAGTTGTTCGCGTATATAAGGCGGCGCAGTAGGTTGTTCTTACTTCTTGTAGTCTATCCTGTAGTTTAGGGACCTATCAAATGTAATACTCAGATATTTCTGATGGGGGCTGTGAAAAATTGGCACCCCCTGCCACGAGATATTGAGTGTTCGGCCCGCTTGTCTGTTACGAAAGTCAAAGGCGCACAACTGCATTTTTGGAGGATTAGGTTTGAGAATGTTCTCAGCATAAATTACGACTGAGATCGAAAAGAGCGGTGGAAAGCTTGACTTCAATCACCTCAAAATTAGTGGCTTGGCAGGTTAATGTCAGATAGTCTGCATACAGGAAGCGCCGATTTAGGATTTGCCGGTTGGTCATTTGTATAAATGTTGAACAGTAATGTAACCAATAGGTACACTACCTTGAGGCAGCCCATTCTTTTGAACTCGCCACTTATTCTTATCATCCAGGTGGACAACTTGGAATTGACTGTTACTGAGGAGTTATATGAGAGTTTGAGGCGACCACGACTTAGCTGCGAAGTTAGCCGAACGACGAACGACAATTCACAAACACAAGTTTCGGTGCAGCCGAAAGTTTCGGCCAATTTTTGGCCGAATTTGGCCGAAACTGACATTGAAACCGAACCTTCGGTCATTCACTAATTATTGCTCAAACATGGCTTTTTTAAAAAAGCTATTTTGTAAGAATAAGTACCATGTTTGTCAAAGTGAGCCGTGGTAACGGTGATTTCTTTATTATTATTAGCTGGTGACAAAAACCACTAGGTAGGTACAGGCACTTGATGACCAATCTCTGAGCTAGACAAATTTTGACCGGCAATGGACCAAAAAGGAGTTTAAGTGAGGAAAACGGAGTTCCACTACTACGACTACTGCAAAAAATATTTAAAAAAAACTGTTTTCTGCCGCGAAACACAGAATATAGAAAAGAAGTCTGCTCATACTATAACGAAAACTACTACGAGTAATTTAGGATAAAAACATTAAAATAATCTTAAACATTCTTACCTGTCTGTATGCGCACACCATTCTCATAAAACTCGAAGGGATTTTAATAGGGATTCCACTGCATATTGGGTTCTGGCCCGCGAGTGCACTAGCATGGCATGTTTTATCAGGGTTCAAACTATGCGAAAACAGTCGAGGAAAAACAAACTAAAAACTTTATGTTACGGGATCCTATAGATATAGAATGGTACTTACATAAAATGTTTCGGATGTAATCGTTGTGGTCCGGGCTGTCCTCGACTCTTATCTTGATAAAGGATACGTCCCATGCTGTCGCTGTGGATTAACCTATAGATTTCAAGTTATTGAGGAAAGGATTTCCCATGTCTTTACTTCGTGGTTTTGTGGAACAAACTTTTAATTCTGAATCTCTGGAAACTTAGAAAGAACGTTTCACCATTTTATCTCAGCTACATGGCTGACCTAACAATATTGATGTGTTTTATGGAGTATCATTGCAACTACGACTATGTTAGTTTTCCATCGATTTATCTTATTCAACTTACTTTTATTTCTAGAGCCATTAAATCGACTTCGGTTCAGTCAAGACAAACTTGTAGACTTAGTGGCTTTTTAATTCCTTGCAGTTTGCTCCAAGTAAGAATATTTAGAACTGACAATTTACTAGAAAAGGTATGGCATATTTTTCGAGTTTGCAGATTTGGATTTCGAAAAATTGAGATTAAAAATGAAAAGGTAGATTCCTGTGTCCTAGTAACTCGGCTATACGAGTCACTATGTTCAGTGATGTCTGTGTGTCCCCATATTGGATAATATTTCATGTAATACTTTGCAAATAGAGAAATTTATTGTGACGGCGACAAGCGGGTTTATTATCATTTAGTTTATTGCTCAGCGAGAAATGCCAATTGAGACTAGTTATTGTAAAGGCTTACATAATGTATTTACTGTAGATATATAGTCGTTTTTACAGAAAAGCCAAAAGTTTCTCTCCACTCGTATACAATGTAAATTAATTTGAAATAAGTTTGTCAAACAATGTATTTTGCAGTAAAAAATATTCGCCTATTTATTTCCAAAATAAATAATTTATTTAAAGGACAGTATATTGTTGTTCAGAAAAACAAAGCATGCAGACTAAAGTAATAAACTCTCTATGAATATTTTAGACTATTGTCTATTACAATATTAGGTTCTAAGCTTTTTATTCTGAAAAATTTTCGAGTTATGTTCGTGACAACCTTTGAACTCAAAATAAAGATTTTCTCTATTCTAGCTTAATTGGACGTTCACAGTTTACAATAAAAAATGTTTATTTAGCTTTATTCATACAAATAACATTCATATTGCGCAGTGCTAACAAAAAATAAACGCTAACGCTTGCCGACTAAATTTATGGTTTGTGTTAGTTTTATCTGGAGTTATTCTGTTTTACTGATTTGAATTGTTACCGGGAATTTATGACGTCAATAAGTAAAACAAATGAATAATATTTTTAGTTTGATTTTGATCGCGTAGTGCTTGGCTAGGTTTCGCAGTTGGCACTGAGGTAATAATGTTTTTAAATGTTGATATTGTTATCGTTCTATTTTTGTTTTATCAAGGTTTATTTATCACGTCGTCAATGGTTTTCTGACGTGTTCACTTTTTATTTGTGTTCATGTTGGATATGGTTGGATGCCCTGGTGTAAAAACATAACAGAGCAGGAAATCTGAGCTCGCAACCACAATCAGCCGCCGTTTCCGCTGTAACCAAAATCGGCTAGATGGCATGATCATCAAGAAAAAGCAAGATAAATATTTTCTAGATTGTTGTACCCATAATTAATGGTAAAATTAATTCCTTATGGTGGCGGAAGGTTGCAATTTTTTTATTTTTTTTATTTAAGTGTTAAAGCAATTATCATTGTTATTTCCCGCCTTAAACTTCCATTATTGGGTTTTCTTGTGAAACCATTTTTTTACTATATCCAGATACTTTATAGAAAATGTTAGTGATTGATCACGATATTTTGATATCAATTGACATTCCCATACATTTTTCCAATCGCTTTCGCGACGATTTCATTTTGATAGAATATCACAAGTTGAGCTAAAGCCTCAGTGATGATTTCATTAATTAAATTAGAGTCAGGCATTTCGCTAAGGTAACAAATTGTAGCTCACAATATAAGTTGCTTTATTTAGATACGTAAATAGGAAGGCAAGACGTAATGGGCGCACGGTTGGCGCAGTGGTTGAGCAATTGACTGCTGCGCTGCGTGTCGCGGGTTCGATTCCCGTACGGAACAAATATTTGTATGACCTACAGATAGTTGTTTCGGTTCTGGGTGTTTGTGTATGTGAGTTTATATGTTTGTAAAAGCACCCACGATACAGGAAGAATTTCCTAGTTTGGTCAATTGAGAGAGGCAATTTTTTTTTTTGGAAAATTTCTTCACGTTTGTGTTTTATTGTTGAGTTTCGTATATTTATGCATTAGTTTCATGTATTGATTTAGAATATTACCTATAGAAGAATTTGATTAAAGTCGGTAGGTAAACAGTATATGTTTGGTCATCAAGAACTATACAAATCCCCATTTTTGAACAGATCATCGTTTCAACATCATCGGTATTTTTAAATCCTGATTTATTTAGTTGAAATTCCAGAAAAATATCGTTTAAACACATTACCCGCTTATTACACCAGCTAAGCTACCATAGTCAAAGAGGAAATGGGTTAATGGAGTGTTCCAAACGCGACGGAAGGTGATTGGAGGTCTCCTCGTGACTCAGTGTTCCATTCACTTAGTAATTAGCATGTGTTTTATGCGGACGACTTCTTTGTCTGCGAGTTAATATCGTGGGCGATATGTTAAGGAATCTTTACTTCTTTTTTATTTACTACTAAGGATTCCGTACCCAAAGGGTAACGGCCCTATTACTAAGACTCCACGGTCCGTCTGTCTGTCTGTCTGTCCGTCTATCAGCAGGCTGTATCTCATGAACCGTGATAGCTAGACAGTTGAAATTTTCACAGATGATGTATTTCTGTTGCCGCTATAACAACATTTTCTAAAATTAGAAAAAAAGATATTTAAGTGGGGCTGCCATACAACAAACGTGTTTTTTTGCCGTTTTTTGCCATAATGGTCGGGAACCCTTCGTGCGCGAGTCCGACTCGCACTTGGCCGGTTTTTTCTATATTCGTGCTTACCTCCGTAATATATGAACGGATTAACGCATTTGAATGTAATTTCTTAACAATAAAAAAAATATTCTATATTCTATTCTATATTTTATTTACAAAATACTTTTTTTTGTACGTAAGAAGTGTACCTATTACAAAATGGTCTGTTGTATTTTTTTGTAAATATGTTATTGTAAGCGGCTAGTGGATTACCTAATCAAGTTTTTCTGTTTTTAGGTATTTGTAAAATTTTGTTAGACAAAATCTTCGCCACTTCTACGGCATCGTTGGTCTCAGCGCAAAGGCTACTTTGGCTTCAGGCTTTAGGGTACAGAAGGCAAGAAACTAGTTGAAGAGATGCCAGTCCCAGGCAACTATATGAAACATAGTCTGCGATGCAGTTCTTTATCTGCAGCCATTGGAGCTGTCTCCTCGTGACTCAATATTCCATTCACTTAGTAATTATTGACGCTCGTGTTTTATCTAACTTCTTTGGGTGCTTAGTTACGAATTAAATCACGGGAGGAAGTTATGCAATTGTTATAGTTTAACGAAGAGATGGTCAACAGTATCTATGGAATACGATTTTATAATATATACTTAGTAATTTTTTTGTGACGGTCCATTCTCACCTCGATCTCGCCTGATAAAACGTAGTCAGAGGGTATCAGTGGTATTCGAGGTATGAAAACTGATTTCCCCCCAGCATATCCAGTAGGTAATCATTCATACAAACTTTAACGCCTCTTTTTACCCGTTTAACGGATGATATTCAAAAAATGCTTAAGTACGTTTTTCTTTAATTGTATTGAAGAGCAGAAATACTAAGTTTCAAGTAAATTTTGATGATAAACTATTTATTTTTCTTACAAACTTTAACACCCCTTTTTACCCCTTTAAGGGATGAAATTTGAAAAATCCTTAAAACAGTATTTTTTATTTTATATTTAGTGGCTAAATGCCGTATCTCATTCATTTCAAATGAAAAATGACAGAGTTTCATACAAACTTTCATCCTCTATTTAACTCCCTTAGGGGTTGAATTTCAAAAAATCCTTCCTTATTCCTTATCTACATTATAAAGGAAACCTCTGTGCAAAATTTCAGCTTTCTAGGTCCAAGGATTTGGGCTGGGCGTTGATCAGTCAGTCAGTCAGTCAGGACTTTTCTTTTTATTAATATAGATTTATTTAATCAAAGTATGTACCATTGCTATCTATGCACTTTTGCCATCGCAAAGGTAGTTCATTGATCCCTTTACTTAAAAAAACAATTCGGACGGGAATCAATAAAATCTTTGAAGGCGCTTTGGACTGCCCCATCGGAGTTGAATTTTTCCCTTGCAAGAAGTAATCCAAATTTCGAAAAAAATGGTAATCTGTTGGAGCAAGGTCCGGGGAGTACGGTGGATGTCTTAGACATTCCAATTGAAGCTCCTCTAATTTGGTAGCCGCCTGTTGTGCAGTGTGTGGTCTAGCGATGTTCTGAAGCAGCAATGGCCTAGAGCGATTGCCCAGTCTCGGCTGTTTATCAGCTAGCTTTTCCATCATGGTTTCCAGTTGCTGACAATAGACATCCGCCGTAATCGTCTGGCCAGATTTAAGAAAACTGTAGTGAACCACACCGGCACTAGTCCACCAAACGCTCACAAATGTTTTTTTTTGAGTAAATTTTCGCTTGGGGCAGGATTTGGCCAGGGTAAATGGTGAAAACGTTGGAACCAAAAACGCACTGTTTTTTTTTACGACACCGTCGCCATACTCATCATTAATCCTTCAAGCCGTTTCTGCAGCACTGGTGCCACGATGGAACTCGTACTCGTAAATAATGCGATATTTCAAGTTTTCCATTTTTTAAACTGACTGGCGCAAAAAGAAAAACCAAAAGAGGGAAAAACAAATGAATGATGGTTTTCCAAACACAAAAGCATGAGTAAATGCTCTATAAATTTAAAATTCAAACCAAAGAGGAGATATTTGAGACCTTGATCTCAAATATCTCTTCAGAACAAATTATTGTAAAAATATCTGAATTTGGTCGCTTCTCATTCCTTTGTTTTCCAATATTTTTCAAAACAAAAATTACGGTATTTTCCAATCGAAGAGTTCTAAACAATGATACCTCATTCGAACGGATAGGTCAACATTTTTTTGTCACGCCCCACTTTTTCTGTATGAAACTTGAATTTATTTTTTCTTTGGGTCAACAAGATGCTTAGGTATACTGTGAAAATTTGAAGATTGTAGCTCAAACCGTTTGGCTGTAAAACCTGTGTGACAGACGACGGACAGACAGACAGATAGATACGTGAGTGACAGCAACAGGGCTCCGTATGTATCCTTCGGGTACAGAATCCTAATAATGTTAGTAGGTGCTGGTAGAGCTGAAATAAAAACATAAATTTAAAAAAATCCCCGAGTTAGTCAACGGGAGCTTGAAGTTTTGTTTACAAGCAAAGTCGCAGACATCAGCAAAACTATCTATAAATATTGGAGCTAGCAGAAACAATTCATAGCGAAACCAAAACAAAGATAACTCATTCAGAAAATAATATTCGTTTCGCAGAGCAAACGATAATTCCTTGGCATGACATAACAAATGATGGTACATGTACAAACACACAGGTACTATATATTAGGAGGGAGATAATGGCCAAGCTCCAGAACAGAAAAACATATAGATATAAATGCGTAAGAAAAGGGATGATTCCCCTTTATCGAAAACCTCCGTCTTTTATCACATTGCCCTTTGATTCCAGCTCGCCCGAACAGGTGTCATATTTCAATGGAACTTTTTCCTCTTCCCTAATTCGATCCAGCAAATGATTTGGAAATGCCCGATTAGATGACGTCATTATTTATTATGTATAATGCCGATGCACGGGTTTGTATAGCTGTGAAAGGCGGAAGGAAAATGGCCGGGTCGGGGAAAATAAATTGTTAACTTTTACGGAAATCTGCGGGTTAACTATTTTTGCGCTGTTAGGGAAATGGGAATTGAAGGCGATTGGCAGTTACATTGTGATTTATGGAATATTAGATTCTGTTAGCGGCTTCGCCCACGTGAAAGTTGGAAATTGTCCCACAGGAACAGACTATACATTTTTCCGGGATAAAAAGTAGCCTATGTGCTATCCCAAACTATAATTTATACGTTATAGCTGTTCTAGCGTGATTGAGTAACAAACATACACCCATCCATCCAAATTTCTCATTAATAATATTAGTAAGATTGATCCTTATTTCGATAGATTGTAGTAAAAAGTAGGGAAGCTTGAAACAGTAGATACTGTTCATGTGTACCTAGGTATTAGCAACTATCTAATAAGAACACTAGCCAGTAACTGCCGTTATCAATTAATGTTAAGGATTTATATCTCAGCAGCCGAATTGCGTGAGTTCGGCAGGGCAATGGGAACAATACCATGAAAGTGTATAACACATTTCCTGTAAATGTTTTATTTATTGCGTAATTAAGAAAGGGTACGTCCTCCACCCTATGAATTGAATTCTTAGATCCTTTTGACTGTATTTTGCAATACGAAAATCGTTATTTAAGAGGTGTCGTCATCGTTACCTATACGTGTTATTAGCTAAATTCACTTACACACACACAGTTTAAGCTGCAAGTTTTCCAGGCTCTCCATAAGAGTTAAGCCGAACTTTTCTTTAAATGTATTATTTTCTATTATTATTCTTCAAGAAAAGTCACGTTACACTAAATAGATTTAAAACAAATGTCGGTGCTTAAAAGAATAAGAAGCAGCATACCATGAGTAACGCGAAAATAATTTATAAATAAGTACCTGAAAATGCCGAACGTGCCTTAGAAAGTAACCTTTGTTTAATTCGAAAGTGACTGGCAAACGAAGTCCCTTGACACCTTCGCAGCACTTTGATAATGTCTCAACATTTATGAAGCGAAAGATGACGCCACAAAAAATATCATGGCGTTAAGTAACGCATTGAATTTTTTACCGCCAACTTATTGTTGCCAACATTCAAGTTAATGTGGTGTGAATAATTGACATGAATGCGATTAAACACCTAATATGTGTTGGAGAATAATATTACACGTATATGTTAACGTTGTAAGAAGTATTTCGGAGTGTTTAATGGTTCGGAATCGTGATAGTTGAACTTAGTGCCCGCATTCATAATACAAGGTTTGGGCTCGGAAGATGGCGAGTTTTGAAACAAAAGGAATTAAGGAAGGATTTTCTTTGAAGATTTTCTTCGTTCCGACTCTGAATAAAAATGCATTCCATTTCAATCTTTTATTTTTAATAGACTTGGAAAGGATTATTTTATACAAACAGTGTCTGTGCCTGCTGTGGCTCTTGGAAAATCTCTCTACAATATTCAAAATAATAAATACCAATCTCTATCTGATTCAAAGATATATATATATAACACACACCTCACATTTAAACAGAACACACGTCTCCAAAAGGAGTAAGCGAAAGATATTACAGAAATGAACTGAAATCGAAATGCCGAGCATTCTATTACTATCTCAAATCTTCACAAACAACGGAACTTTTCCTTCGATCTTCGTTTAAATCCAATTTCGGGGGAAACGTGCCATTCACACACGTAGTACAAATCACGGTACTTTTCTCGGTAAATAAAATCAGCGCGCGATGGCATTGACGGCTCGCTTGCCCACCTACAATAAACGATCGGTGGCAGGCAGGCACTCTGGCAGGTCATCGTATCGGGAGTATGTTTCCTTACCAGCTTTTAGATGAAACGTTTCACCCGTGAAGATTTTATTCCTGAGGGAAATTTGGAGTTAAATGTAACTTAGAACCATTATCTGTGTACATTTTTTTTTTCTTGCTCGGAAAGTTAAAAACACCTGCGGTATGGATGATTCTTGATTACATGTATTGTTTTGTGTGAAAAAGTATCTAATTATAAAATTGAAATATTGACGTTCATAATATGCTGGCCTACTAATGAATGCTACCGGTAGTTATGGACAGCTGTGAGACCAAACGAATCGCTGATGTTCAGAAGACGAAATATTCTCCGATTCAGATGATTGCCAGGACATGACGTCCCTCTATAGCAAAAACGATAGAATTGGAATTGTTCTTTATTAAAACTTATTATTATCTTCATCTGTTCTGTTCGGTTACTTTTGTTGTGTAATTTTATTTCTTTTACTTTATGCAAATGCAATTTAGAACAGTAGTTCCAATTTATAGCCACCCATTTTACAGCTTCCCACAAGTTATAGGATCCAAGATCTAGCAACCGTAATCCCGTAGCGTGTTATAATATAATACATGGAGAGGAAGTTAACGTGATCTTTAATGTTCAGTGTCAAACCATGTGTAGTGAAACCAGTTCTGTCTTTATTCATAAGAAAGTTTGTTCTGAGTTAAAAGTTGTATGTTTTGTTGGATAACGAATTATATTTAAGCTTTTATGTTTGTTTTTAAGCGAGTATGCTGATTTAAGGAAACATGCACTTGAAGATCTGTTAAATATGGATAATTACATAGTTACTTTGTCTTGGGTAGATATCGTAAGTTGTTTGTTTAAGGGCTAAGATTTAAATAATCAGATAACGTTTATTTCAAGAATAAATATGGCAGTTTGCCGAATTTTCTATACAAAAGCTGCCAAAACAATGTTATCGGACGATAAAAAAATCTAAAGGCTCTTAGCGATATTAATAATTAGCTAAAACAAATCATAGGTCACATCATCATCATTATCCTCTCAGCCGAAAGACGTCCAGTGCTATACATAGGCCTA
The DNA here is from genome assembly GCA_945859665.1 of Anorthoa munda. NCBI lineage: Eukaryota > Metazoa > Arthropoda > Insecta > Lepidoptera > Noctuidae > Anorthoa > Anorthoa munda. The sequence goes on along the minus strand of OX243913.1, from coordinate 5,998,135 downwards.
ACACAAGCGTCGCCACATTGACCGATCCCCATAGGACACAATTAAACACAAATAGACTAGATATTATGGAATTATACATATATTATAATGGAATAGAATGAAAAAGAGACGGTGAAGTTTCAGGAAAAGGTTTTAGTTTTTCTCATCGCCAATAGGTACAGTACAACTTCTCGGCAATCATCGCATTTCCAAATACAAACAGATACAAATTTCCATGCCCATCAACTATTAGATTTATCGTGTATAATCATTTGAATTCAGAACTAAGTAATTTATTCTTGTTTTGTTATGGTATCCGTGTGAAATATATAGAGCTGTAAAAAAGTTAATTAAAAAAATCAAAAGACCCGACTGCTTGAAAAGCGAACTAAAAAGACGTAAACAAGGAGAAAATCATGCTGTGCAGTCGGAGGATACGTCTGGTTTTGGTCAGCCAGCTCGCGAAGTCAGGTTTTTTGATTTTTTAATTAACTTTTTTTATTTATAAATAACTAGTTTTTTTTTTTCGAATTAACTATGTACATTTAAACATATAAGTGTTATATATATTTGAAATCACCTCTTAAAATCCTTTATTTTGGAACCCCACACGATAGGTTTGGAAGAAAAAAAAAATTAGGGCCCCCACAATATGGCGCCCAAAAACCGCCATTTTCCTATTTTCCAATTCTCATGTAGCTAGTGACACTCGCGGGGTTAAGACAAATCGATTGACGTAACCATCAAAATCGGCCCACGCGTTTGGTCTCTAGAACGCCACATAGGAACAAACATACATACATACATACTTACATACATACATGCATACATACATACTTACATATATACATAGACTGATAAACACATTACCCTCCTTCGGCAGTCGGGTAAAAAAAGCAGCTTACCTCCCATTTTTTTTTCTTCCAATCCTATCGTGTGGGGTATCAAAATACAGGATTTTAAGAGGTGATTTAAAAAATATATTACACTTATATGTTTAAATATACCTAATTCGAAAAAAAAATAACTAAAAAGTTTAGTTTAGTACATTTTCGCGAGCTGGCTGACCAAAACCAGACGTATCCTCCGACTGCACAGCATGATTTTCTCCTTGTTTACGTCTTTTTAGTTCGCTTTTCAAGCAGTCGGGTTTTTTGATTTTTTTAATTAACTTTTTTTTTTTAATAAATTACATTATGTCAAAAGATTATTAACAATATAATATACTGCCAAGTTGATTGAGGGCGGCCAGTCTGCACCAAGTGCAAAGGGCAACTGATAGAAATCCGACAACTGACGAAACACGAAGTTTGCCGAGGGACATTAAGAAAATTATTGTACTGTACCTACTTGTCAGCTAGAAACCCTTGCCCTCGAAACCTGTCATTATTAATTTAGACTGCGACATTCTATGCAGCCAACCGTTTTAAACCCTTCATTGTGTATTCTGTAGGCCGGCAATAAATTTCAAATTTACAAATCTCTAGCAAATTGAATTTATGCTCCTCTCAAAACATACGAAACCCCGATTTAGTGGGAAACTCCGAAATTAGACTTTAAAGAAGTTTATCTTATAATTAATTATTAATCATATCAAATTATATCAAATTATTGTAGTAATAATAAGAAAATGTGTTCCGACATGAATAAAAATACTACAGTTAATGGTGGTCTTATTATTTCATGTCTGAAATTCTTAATTAAATATTTATACGGGCACCAATTAATTAAATACAGTACCTTTATCACGGTTAAGCTATTTAGTTTAAAATACCTTCATACAGAGAACCAACAAAAAAAAAACATCCCAACTCATGAATATATTTTTTTGCGTGATATGTTTTGGTATAAAAAGGAGTTTTCAGTTACCATAGGTTTGGTTGCTGCTTACAAAATTATTGAGATTTGTTAACTATGTCTTACTTGCAACAATACAGAGTTTTGCTATTTGCTAATTAGTTTTGTATTATTTCATTAAACTTTATTTTCTAATAACTAAAGTTTATTTGTTTAAGGCCTAGTTTTTTGATCCATTGTTCACTCAACCAATGGTTAAATATTCTAATCAATGGTTTATTCAAATGGTCAAATAATTAGCTTTCCAACTTATTTGACCATTTATGACACTATAATTGATGAAACAATGCGTATTACCGAAATATTAAACCATTGGTTAGCAAATTTAACCATTGGTTGTATTTTAAATTGGTTGAATTGGTTAACTACGGATCAAAAAACTGGGTCTTAGTTATAAAACTTGTTCGGTTACTTATTCCTTTTTTCAGTGTTAGGAGAACAAGAGGTTATAAGAATTTGTGGGGGTAAAGTTATCACGTGATGCGAAGCTGGCGTTCTCCCAAACAAAGTTTTGCTAAGACTGACCTGTAAATATCCTGCTCTGTGTGCCAATAAGTTAATGTTGCCAGTATGAGGACGGGCACCAGAAGTTGCGGTCTATTAACTTTCTGTATAAATTTTAACGTTTCATTCTGTTTTGTTATACCGGGTGTGTTGCTGTTTATATGGAAATATTTTTTTCAATACAGTTGTTAAACATGGCGTACTTTCAGAGGCTATAATTAGGATTCGAAAATTCAATCTTATGCATAGGCATCTTTTTGTTACGCATTCGTGACTTTTGTTTGCGAGCTCGATCACTAGTTTTGCAGTTTAGTTTTAAATTTATAAGTCAATTAAAAAAGTTTAGTAGCAAAGAGTTTTCATACATAGACAAAAATGAGATAGATTTTATACGAGGAAAAATGAAGGTTTCCGTACGTTTTAGCATTGAACTCTCAAAAGTCTTTTAAATGGTAGTTTAATAAATTTAATTACCAGTTTCGATTTAATTATTTTCACATAAACATTTGTCAAAAATCGAATAGGCTGTGTAGGCGGTTTTTTTGTAAAAAAAATATGTCCAGTTGCAAAAACGCGCGAAAATTTTATTTTTTTGTGAATTAACAAATCTAATTCTTTGATTTGTTTTTACTATTTCCCACAACTGTATTGAAAAATATCGTGTGATACACGGGCGTGTAGTTTATTACAAACTCGTGTCATTAAAAACCCTCGCCTTCGGCTCGGGCTTGTTAATGACAGACAGCTCGTTTGCAATAACCTACTTTCCACCCTTGTATCACAATGTACTATTTCAATACAGTTGTTAAACATGGCGTACTTTCAGAGGCTATATTATGATTCGAAAATTAAATCTTTTGCATAGGCATTTTTCTGTTACGCGGTCGCGACTTTTTTTTACGAGCTCGGTCATTATTTTTGCAGTTGAGTTTTAATGGAATAAGTCAATTTAAGAAAGTTTAGTAGCAAGGAGTTTTCATACATATAATAAAATGGGATAGGTTTTATACGAGGAAAAATGAATGAGTCCTTACTTACGTCTTAGCATTGAATTGAGACTTTTCAATGGTTGTTTAATATATTTAATTATCAGTTTTAATTTAATTGTTTTCACATAAAAAAATGTCGTAATAAAATAGGCTGTATAGGCTGTTTTCGTTGTAAAAAAGCGCCATTTTTTATTAATTTGAGTTCAAGTACAAGTGATGTAATGGAATTAACTCCACCCGATATTTTATCTGAGGCGAAAACTACGCAAGATGAAATTTTGCCCCGAAAAATTCGAGAAAGATTTATGGCGACTTACGATAATTTTATTTTATGGAAAAACAAATGTAATTCTTTGATTTGTTTTTACTATTTCCCACAACTGTATTGAAAAACCTCGTGTGATACACGGGTGTGTAGGTTATTGCAAACTCGTGTCATTAAAAACCCTCGTTTATTATAAAATAGGCGTATAACTTATTCAATATCGTTGCACATGCTGAGATAGGAGCCTTTTTGGTCTCGCACGGGTTTATTTTTTTTTATTTTTTTATTATTGTTTGTGTTTTTCTTATCTCGTGTCTCCTGTGCGGGTCACAAATAAAAATGTTTTCTTTCTTTCTTTCTTTTCTTTCAATTTGCTTATTAATTATTCTTTAACATAACAAAGGTGAAATTAAAAGGAAATGAATTACAAGATTTTCCTTTGATTTTGAATAGTAAGTAAAAGACTCATTTACGGACTATTCAAATGAAAATTCTTATAATTTATTTAACTTAAGGTATAAATTAAAATTTAAAGTAAAATATTCTGAAATCCTTTTTAATATCTACTAAATTTTCCTGTACCTTTTTCTCAGAAATGGCTGTTGGCCTTTTTGCTTGATAAAAATTTAACAAGCAAAAATGTCAACAGTGATTTCTGAAAAAAATCAGAAATAGTCAGTAATATTGATATTAGTAATAGTAATATTGATAATAGTCAGTAACAAGATGTTGTTGTCTTTCTAGTTGGGTACTAAAATATTCCATATTTTGCTCAGTAATGATGAGCAAAACAACATGATCCATTATTTTACCTAATAATGTTGTGTTGTGGATATTATTTAGTATCAATATAGCTAAGAAAAATATTGGTATGTTATTGTACTTGTTTATCCATTATAATTGATTGCCCCATTTAACAAGCCAATCCCAAAAAGCGGATTATAGCCCAGTTTTTTGATTCGTTGTTTACTCAACTAACGGTTAAAAATAAGATGGTGAGATAATTATTTGACCATTTGTTAAGCTAACAATAGATGTTATTACATTTTCATAAAAACTGCGGTCTGAAAAGTCGAGCGTGAAAATTTGCAACTGGCTTTAAAAATGCATTACAAAAAAACTACATTGTAATACTGAACCCTGCAACAAAATCATACAAACGTTGTTTTCAACAAATTCAATAACATTTTCTTCCGACGATTTTTGATTAAACAGTTCTGTTGTACAGTTCCGGGCTGCCGTCCTGTAGTTAAAATGGCTCTATTTGTGAAAATAATTATTTTGAGTTAAAAACGATAAACAAAAAAACCGCGTAATAATAAAAATCGAATATTGATTTAATTTCTTACATACGAATAGTTTAGTTTGTTTTAGTTGAAATCAAAACCAATGACTTAATCTTATTAAAAATAAGTAAGTAAACATAGCAATTTGGAATTCGGAATCTATTGATAGTAGAAAAATACTACTTAGACTGATCGATTGAGGTTTTTTTGCTGATTTTGTTGGCATTATAATACCATATCATACCATGTATAAAATATCGCCCGGTTGTCAGATAGCGGCACTTTGGCTTTATAGTACGGCAGTGAGGTGGAATTCACAAATTTAATGTTTATTTACGGTCACATAACCACATCAACTGAGTTGCAAGTTTGCGATTTACGATCAACCGTTTCGATCAACAAAGCAGTTCCAGTTACTACGATCGTGTATGGGATCAGAAAAGCCGTCGTGTTAAGCCGAGTTAATTGTAGATCCAGGTTCGATTTAGATAGATTTGTTAGTTTTGGATTTACGGTGTTTGTAGACTACCGCTTACCACTGGGATACCGGCCGTGAAACGTGGCATAGCTTCATGCATTTTGGTATGTTACCACTTAACACAATTAGTGTGTTTTTACGGCAGAGACGTGTTAGTTATCTAGCTTACCTGGCTTGCCGCAGCTGTGGTCGAAAAGAGCTAGTGAAGCTAGGTTGTCGTACCAAAATTGAGAATGAAAGGAAAGTGAGCGCGCACAACTGAAAAGAGTCGGTTACACATTCTTGCACCACTCAGCCAAACATCGTTTCACAGCTTCGCTACCCGTCGTCGCTACGGACAAACTCCCCGCACAGTTTTTGTGGAACCAACCACACATTTTTACAGCGCCGCTGCATGTCCTCGTACTGCTTAGCTATCTAACACCTGGTGGAATAGGACCCTTGCAAATGGCTTATAAATTCGATGGCATTCTTGTAGGAGGCGAATTTTGACAAATGAGAAAACAAGTTCTACTGCTTTTTTCATATTTTAGAATTGATCCCGAAGTAAAAGGTGTTTATATTCATGTCTACTTATATCTACTGGAAGATTGGCAATTAATTAATAGTCACCCAGTATCTATATTTTCAGACATAGCTAATTAAACAACATTACTAAGTTGATTTTGCAACAAAAGACTTATAACAGCTCACTGAACAGAAACTCCATTCGTTATCAGTGTCGAAGATAAACACAGTGCGGCGTTTAGATTCATTAAAGTCCAACTTTTGCAGTTTCATTAAAGTTTTGTATATTCGCTAGAGGCTTCCCACGGTGATGTCCGCATCCCTCTTAAACTTGTGCAAAGGAATGTGGCCTGGATATATCTCAGTATACCTACATCTATGTTAGTTACAAAATTTTAAAACAAGTTTTAAAAGTTGTGCAATATTCTTAAAGTTAATTTCCTTAGAGACCGGCTCTGCTGATGTACGTTGCTTTGTATGTCTTTCTTTATTAATTTTCTCTGGTTGACTAGTTAAGAGAAAAAGGATCAGATTGTGGGAAATTAATAATATGTTAACTAATACTTTTTCGTTACTTCAAAAGGCGGGTTGTTTAGTTTATGAAACTGAACAATCAACACTTGACCACTGTAAGAATATTCGGGAATTGGACTTTTTGGGAATTGGACATTTCGGGAAATGCACATTTGGGAATTGGAATACCTAATAAAAAAATTATAACTTTACATAACTAATGGTGTCATACCCTTTGCCATGCCAAACTCACTTACGCAAGTAGGCTAGCAGTAGCTGAAATTATAGAGTTTATTATAAGATTGAGTTTCATTGGTGTAATTGCTGCAAGGTGTTCCAGTGCGAGGATAAACTAATAAATAAATACAAATGATTAAGTAGAATTGTTTGTTCATCTGTTTATAAAAGGTTTTCATAATCTTAGTCCGATAACGAAATTGATTTATTGATTGAAAGCTAGAATATCGCTTAGTTTAATAGCCAACTTTTCTCCCAGAAAGTGTCCGGTTCCTGTGGCATAATTTGCGGCAGTGAAGCCGCAGGAAACGCTTATAGTTGTTAACTAGTGTTAATTCATAATTTAATTGTGTTCTATTCTTGCAATTCTCAAATTATTTCCTTGTAACTTGTAACAGTAACGAGTACACTAATTAAACTTAACAAACTACCTTGCATTGCACGATAACACATTTTCACGAATATGGCCACAAAGAAATAACACTCGAAACAAACAAACACACATAACGAACATTTACACATACAGTCGTAGAAACGTGCTCATCATTAAAAATAATAACATAATTCCGTGATGTTTTGTGTGTTACTAATATTTGGGCAAAATGCGCATTTGTTGTACGCTCCGACCATCCGGAGTGACCCACACAATTCTATTTGCCCAGAAATGCCCAGGAACTCCGGGTGTGCCCGACAAACCATGGGGATTTATATGCAACCATAGGAATTTATCACCAGATTTATGGTTTTCTTCATATTAAATGGAATATGTACCAACTTTCTTTATGGAAACATTCTGGAAAAGTTTTGATTTATGTTTGTATGTGCAGTATATGAATTTAGATATATTTTCTTAAGGATTATTACGTATAAAAAGCCACAAAGTTCAGATGAAAACTTTAAATAAAAATATTTTTAAAACAAATTAATAAGGATGAATGTAAGTCATCATCATCATCATCATATCAGCCGAAAGACGTCCACTGCTGGACATAGGCCTCCCCCAAGCGTCGTCACATTGACCGGTCCCGTGCGTCTCGCAACCAGCGGATTCCCGCAACCTTCACCAGGTCACCGGTCCACCTGGTGGGAGGCCTTCCAACGCAACGTCTTCCGGTTCGCGGTCGCCATTCCAGAACCTTTCTGCCCCATCGGCCATCCGTTCTGCGAGCAATGTGCCCTGCCCACTGCCACTTAAGTTTGGCAATTCTTCGGGCTATGTCGGTAACCTTGGTTCTCTTGCGGATCTCTACATTTCTGATTCGATCACGCAAGGAGATTCCGAGCATTGCCCTTTGAGTGACTGTATGTTTTCTGATGAGGCCCATTGTAAGCGACCACGTCTCAGAGCCATATGTCATCACTGGCAACACACACTGGTACTTACACATAGACTTTCGTCTTGAGACATTGTGGTAAGTTGGACGAGAAGATACCGCGCAACTTCCCGAATTTCAACTGTCTAGCTATCACGGTTCATGAGATACAGCTTGGTGACAGACAGACAGACAGACAGACAGACAGACAGACAGACAGACAGACAGACAGACAGACAGACAGACAGACAGACAGACAGACAGACAGACAGACAGACAGACAGACAGACAGACAGACAGACAGACAGACAGACAGACAGACAGACAGACAGACAGACAGACAGACAGACAGACAGACAGACAGACAGACAGACAGACAGACAGACAGACAGACAGACAGACAGACAGACAGACAGACAGACAGACAGACAGACAGACAGACAGACAGACAGACAGACAGACAGACAGACAGACAGACAGACAGACAGACAGACAGACAGACAGACAGACAGACAGACAGACAGACAGACAGACAGACAGACAGACAGACAGACAGACAGACAGACAGACAGACAGACAGACAGACAGACAGACAGACAGACAGACAGACAGACAGACAGACAGACAGACAGACAGACAGACAGACAGACAGACAGACAGACAGACAGACAGACAGACAGACAGACAGACAGACAGACAGACAGACAGACAGACAGACAGACAGACAGACAGACAGACAGACAGACAGACAGACAGACAGACAGACAGACAGACAGACAGACAGACAGACAGACAGACAGACAGACAGACAGACAGACAGACAGACAGACAGACAGACAGACAGACAGACAGACAGACAGACAGACAGACAGACAGACAGACAGACAGACAGACAGACAGACAGACAGACAGACAGACAGACAGACAGACAGACAGACAGACAGACAGACAGACAGACAGACAGACAGACAGACAGACAGACAGACAGACAGACAGACAGACAGACAGACAGACAGACAGACAGACAGACAGACAGACAGACAGACAGACAGACAGACAGACAGACAGACAGACAGACAGACAGACAGACAGACAGACAGACAGACAGACAGACAGACAGACAGACAGACAGACAGACAGACAGACAGACAGACAGACAGACAGACAGCGATATACGATGCCCCTTGGTAAGACTAATTTTATATTATTGGATGTTTCGTTGCCCAGGTTACCATAACTTAATACCTATTTTATTAAAATAGCCTTTCTAATTAGCAATCATTAGTCACCACGTCACTGACACGTCATTAGGAAGATAACAGATATTATAGTTAACAGTTGAGTGATAACTGGTATCAATCTGCAGATAATGATCCATAATTAATTACCCGTATTGCTTACTAGGTACCTAATTAGTGCGACACTTATACGAGTAGGATTATCTGCACGACAGTGATAACTATCTACTAATATAGGTACTTACTTATAGCTATGCTATACCTAAAAAATAATAACAGATTAACTTACCTTTATGTACAGTCGAACTAGCCTTTCGGTATACAGGAAAAATATTTCATCTTTCCGTTACACTGCCAATTTATTAATAGAATAGTTGTACGAGGAAGTTCTTCCTGTATCGTGGGTGCGTTTACAAATATTTAAACTCACATTCACAACATACCCAGATCAGTACATGGTCTCAAAGTACGTAGTTGTAAGTTATGTGCCTATTCATAGCCATTTCGGCTGTACCTCTACCTACCTACATAATACAATCGGCAAAAGAAGTAGCAGCAGTTAACTTTGAAAACTTTTGAATTCATTTATGCGAGTGCTATGTGACGATGTCTATGTCATAGCTCGTCCGAGCGAGACAGATGCGAAATAAAAAAAAAGAATTGCATAACCTGAAGATATTCGATTTGTGCAGTGATTTTTTTGGATTGCGACCCGTAAAAATACGAATGTTGAAACTTTTTCTAGATAGATGGAATGTTGAACATAAAATACATAACAGCACGCCGGTATCATCAAAGGATTAAGCTGAAGTGTACTTGACATGATTAAGCCTCATGAAATAGGGGCGAGCATATTTCTATAACAAATCAGATGGTCACGAATACAATCTCCTGGCTGCTACTGAGAAATTCCAGATAGAAGAACTCAATATCACTTTATCTCGCCGGGCAGGAGTTGAACCCAGGATATCTAGCTCAACAGTAGCACTTGCTTCCACTATACCAACGAGGCAGTTTAACCTAATATTGACTGGCTGGAGTGGTAAGTAGTTAATTTCTTGAATATATTTCTTAATTATTTTATCATATTTGTTACTTTTTCACGCTCAAATGGCTGGACGAAACGATCTGGATGTATTTCCGCACACAGAAAGATTATAGTCAGGAATAGCAAACAGGAGACTTTTTATCCCGGGAATATGTTGCCTCGGGATCATTTTCGACTTTGACGCGGGCGAAGCCGCTGGCCAAAGCTAGTATCACACTAATATTATAAAGGCGAAAGTTTGTGAATGTCTTTGTTACTTCTTCACGCCAGTACGGCTAAACTGATCTGGATGAAATTTGGCACAGCGGTAGATTATAGTCAGGCATAACACATAGGATACTTTTTTATCCCGGGTATATTTTACCTCGAGTTAATTTTCGACTTCCACGCGGGCGAAGCCACTGGCAGAAGCTACGAACTAGGACGGAAGTTAAAATTTACCACATTCCATCTATCGATTCCTAAAACAACAATGCAATACTCATTATATTTAACTTAACAACAACACTGCTGCTATATTAGATTAATTCCCTAAGTATTAGTTTACATAACAAGGATAATTCCCCAGAAATCCAAGAGGCAAGAGGAAAAACAGTGCGGAAAAAGAATTAATATTTATTAAATCATGCCGTATGTGAGAGTTAGAAATGAGTGTTTTATTACCGACCCGAGTTTGAGGCCAGGAAATTTGCGACGACTGTTTTCCATCGTAGAATTTAAAGTACTTTTGTTGTGGGGTGATTGGCGAGAGTACTTTCTTTTAAGGTTATTTACAGATTGAAGGAGCTAGTCGAGAACAAAACTTCGGTGTTCCTTAGATCGCAGTTTGGGTTCTAATAAATTGGCGGTACACAAGAACACATAATATTGAACAGTATTTTTTATAGGTACTGTGTTTGACATAATATGCATTCCAATGCCTTTTACCTTTATGAATTAGGGTTTGAATTGAAAATACAGTTTCCTTAAAGATGCATAAGATTTTCAAACTCAATCTGAATTATTAAAAATTTTCATTTCAATTTAATCTGTCTAGCGTTTACTAACTATATTGGTCGGCTTCTAGTGAAACTAAATGCAACTGAGTACCAGTTATTTACATGGAGCGACTACACTAGGTAGGCTTGCCAAGATTGGTGTCAGATTTACTGGCTACTGACTACCCGTAAAAAATATTCAGTTATTATATAAATATTATTCCTTAGATCGCTTGTTCCCTAGCTCAATATGGACTATGAGCGACGGCTGTCGTAAAACATCAAAACAATATTAACACGAAAAGTGCTTACACGTCATCTTTTACGAGCGCCAAGTTCAGGGAACCCGGCTGTACACTCGATAATTAGCTCGGTTTTACCATAAAACCTATTTGTTTTATGTCGCTTGATTTCGTATTGAAGTAGGTGTATGCCCAAAAAACTACTTTATTTACACTCAAATTAGCAGCTAACAATCCTTAACGACGCAATTATAACTATGCCAGATAAAATTCGATATAATCACAGAGGTATGTATTGTTGTACGAAAAAACCATTTACGTAATATAAAAAATGTCTGATTATTACTTGCCAAGGAATTATCTTACTAATATCAGAAATCGCCTTCATTTTCTCGTAATACAAAAGTTGTACATAAGCCGGCGCGTCGGCATCGAAAAACTCGTTACAACATATACATAGCGGCAATGTTTACACGTAGTCATAGTGAAACCAGCCGTATTATATTATATATAGATATTTTTCGAAAGCCATGACAACCGTAAATGCGCACCTTTGCTCCGAATATTTGCTTAATATGTACGACAAGCAATTAAACAATTAACGCGAAAACATTCAACGATTAATCAAGACGCTAAGAGAATCGCGAACAGCCTCTACGGACGCGTCAACGCGCCGGCTGTCGAAAGATGCCGAGTTAACTTTTGCAAGGGCTTAGAAAAATCAGTTTTGATGAGCAACTTCGAGAGGCGGGCATGGAACCCAGTTGAGCCCGACGATGAATGTAACTTCTACTGGGCCTCCATGCAGACGTGCCGGAACTTATTCAGCGTCGAAAACGGATACCGGATGAGTGACAACCAAATAATAAATCACTTTCTGAACCACTACGAACTTTCCCGTAAATACTTGACTTACACAATTGACTAAAGAAAGTTACATTATTTCGCGTTACATAGACAATCCCTTACTAAAGGGGGGCAAAAAGTTTGACCTGAGACTTTACGTGTTGGTTACTTCTTTCCGACCGCTGAAGGCTTATCTGTTCCAACTCGGCTTTTGTAGGTTTTGCACGGTTAAGTACGACACAAGTATTACGGAGTTGGATAATATGTACGTACATTTAACTAACGTTAGTGTGCAGAAGCATGGAGGTGATTATAATAAAGAAGAAGACGGTGCAGAATCTGCTCTTGTATCTAGAAGGTACAAAAGGTCGGGCGGTTACTGAGAAGCTGTTTACAGCGATGCAGTGTTTGATAGTGCATTCTTTGAAGGCAGTTTCATCTGTAATGGCAAACGACAGACATTGTTTTGAGTGTTACGGTTATGACATAATAATCGACAGTCAACTAAAGCCGTGGCTAGTGGAAGTGAACGCGTCTACTTCGTTAACATCGACTACGGTGAACGATAGGATATTGAAGTACAAATTAATAGATAACATGTTATCAGTGGTACTTCTACCAGAAGGTGTACCGGATGTTCGTTGGAACAAAATACCAAATGCTAAAGCTTTGGGTAACTTTGACTTACTGATTGACGAAGAGTTAATTGAAAAGGAAGAGCCTTCCGGTACTAGTTGTGCAGTGAAAACTAAATATAAATGAGAACAACATAATTGCGAGTGTATCTATCTTGATAAGACTTTGTTTCTGTAGCGTTACTGCTAAAGTACCGACGCATTTCTGAAACATTCACAATAGCGAAATAGAGATAGTAAAATATTAAATTCAAATGTTCTCGGAAATTGTAGCGAATGAGAACGAATCAACAGGAGAACGGTACTACGGTGAATGGCACTAATAGTTGTAGAGATCAAACACTGTTAAAAGTTGCATCTGCTGATAAATTAAAGAAGTATCTAGTAATTACTTTGAATGAGAAAAGTTGGCCTGTATATTGTATTGTGGTGATGTATGTATGTATCACAGTTGTCTAATTTTTTTTCTATTTTAATGGAATACAAGGAATCATTTGTACATGATTCCTTGTATTCCATTAATTGATACGAAAATTATCCTTACTGTTACTGTTAAGATTACGCTGCCAATACCAGTATAGCACTATTCAGTCAAAATCTTACCATGAAAACTTAGGTAGACCGTAGAGTGAACGTGAAGTGATGTTAAACTATCCAATCATGGTGGAATGACAGTTCACTTCAAGCTCACTCCACTTATGTTTTCAAGGTGAAATGTTTACTATTATTGCCACTAATGTGCACCTGACTGTAGCAGTGTATGTATAATATATACTGATGTAAAATACCTATTACTACCACAACGATAGCTATTAAAAACATTTAAGCCCCTGTAACATGTTTCGATCTCGTAAAACTGCCACAAGAGAGTGTAAAATTAGAAAGTACACGTTAAAGAAGCCGCCGTGCATACGTCGCGATTTGCATTTTAAAGTTTTGTGGTGGAAAAATAACACTGTCGGGCCATTTTATATGCTAAATAGTGAAAAACTTCCGGGGGTTAATGTTGGACAAGTTTTATATCTACTACGGCGACTGCCGCAACTTGGCTTTACTCGCAACTCTATAATTTGGCGCTCGACTCTTTGTGAATTTACTAAGTTCTTCTTTTAAGTATATGGCACGTGTCAAGGCTTTGTCTGTGGTTTTGTTAAGTAGATCTGATGTGAGTTAAAAGAGTTGGTTTGTTTTCCAGCAGTGCTTGAAATGTAGAACAGCGCGAACTAGAAATGGAACTGTGTTCCAGTATGTTTTTTCATCTTTGACTATGAGCCTGTTTTTCCAATGTTTTCGTAGATCATATCTGTCTCATTGGCACTGACTTATTATGCGACAAGCCTTACCCCGGTTGGAGACCAATATAGCTAAGCTAGTAAATTAAGCTTGGTTCACAAGGCTTTGGTTTTGTTTCATACTTTGAGGTTCATAATTTACGTTCTACCACTCAATAAGTACCACCTCAACTACACTAGACTAAGCTTGATCTTAGATTTTGCGGACTTATTTATAAAAATCTGGACGGAGTTTAGCATTTGCTTAGGAATACTAATTTAGTATCTTTATTTTGTCTGCAACTACCTTTCAAAAACGTGCTTTTATTTTATAAACTGGAAATAAAGAAACAAAACTCATTAGTAATCCTTAATGATATTGTTTCAAATTGACCAGAGAATCACTACGCTCAGAGCTTATAATGATGTGCGTTCACGATCTACTGAGGTCCGCAATGAATGGGTAAATGACATCCATGTATAAAAAGTAAATTATGTGATAGTGTTCCTGTAAATGTGTTTTGTTACGGAAATAAAAGGTGTTGCGTGTACAATGAGGGTAAGTTTGTGCAATATTTAGTTAATATTGTAAGATATGTAAAATATACTATAACCTAAATTTTATATAACTAAAATATAAAACAAGTGCGCATCCCGCCGACAAACTGTTATGCAGTTTGGTGGTAATATTTAAATGTGCAAGTGTTTGGTCCAAAATAAACCTTTTTTTGTTTTTAACCGACTTCAAAAAAAGGAGGAGGTTCTCAATTCGTCGGAATCTTTTTTTTTTTATGTTTGTTCCCCGATTACTCAAAGACGCCTGGTCCAATTTGGAAAATTCTTCTTTTGTTTGAAAGGGTATACTACCCAGTTGGTCTCATAGTCATCAGGTCAGGATCTGATGATGACATCTTGGAGAAATCGAGGGAACTCCTCAAATATTATAGGCATACATATAGCGATTTTGGTATTTTTATCAACAATGCAATCATCTGCACTCAGAAAGTAACATTTAGTGAAGTGGAACTGGTGAAGAAGACCACAGATGGCCAATAAAATTCCTTAATGCTAAGTATGTCATGGGTTATAAGATATCTCGAATAGTTTAACGACTATGATGAAGCAAATACTTATAAATACATAGTGCAGATGAAAATGGTACCATCGAACTGATCTGATGATGAAGTCGGCAGGTAGGCAATGGTACTCCGAAATAAAACAATGTATCCTAGTCGTGTATGGGCTTATTGGAATCGTCATGAGCTGTACTTTGGCTATAAATGAATTTTATGGCAATTGGAAGTACCTATCAAAACTAAAAAGAGATAAATAAAAAACTTTTTAACAAAAAAACAAACCGACTTCCAAAAATACACTGCAAAACGAAAAATAACTTTCTTTTCCGAAGTCAGTGTCGAAACACGGAAAACAATAGGTACCAAATACACCGACTTCGGAAAGTTATTTTTCGTTTTGCAGTGTATTTTTGGAAGTCGGTTTGTTTTTTTGTTATTTTAATACCTTGTGACCTCGTAAACCGGGACCTTTCTGATAGCGCGACTCAGTTTAAATTGCGTCGATAGGTAAAGTGCAAATAGATCGAATAACATCGTCCATGTACCTATCGTAGTAAACAATGTATCGGAGTAGAAGATAAAGACCTACCTTAAAACTCACTGTTTCTACACCCTACGTATATGCAAGAGATTTGCAACATCATACAGGATCTCAAAGACGATAGCACTGCACCTGAAATACGTTCTGGAACCTATCAAATACATATGCCATCTGAGCAAGCAAACTGGTATCGTCCATGGCTGCTGGAAAACTACTGTCATCACGCCTATTCATAAAAGTGGTCCCTAAAATACCCCTAACAAATTACAGGGTAATTTCATTACTTTGTGTGACATCAAAATAACCGCCTCGTAAGTTTTTTATAGGAAAACTCACTTCTCTCGGGGCGACTGTTTGGTTTTTGCCGAGGAAAGTCTACCTCGCAAGCGGTGTGTTTTCTGACTGCCATTATATCCTCATTATGACCTCGCCAAGGTGTTTGACACAGGCTCCATTAATACACTTCTGAAAAAACTTTAAACCTTTTTTGTCCTTAAATTGGTTCAGAAACTACTTGTCAGGTCGCCACCAGATCATCAAAATCGAGGCAAACGTCAGTGGTAGCTTGTTGATTGCCTTCAGGGTGCCCCAGGGAAGTATATTGGGGTGTGGGTCCTAATATACTTCTCTGCATCATGAACATCTTAAGACTCTATTTTTCATGGAGCGAATTGGTTGGAGACTCTTGCAGCAACTCTTGCAGCAGAGCAGAGAAAGGAATGAGTGTCATAGCAGCATGGTTTGAGCAGAATCTACTGACGCCTTATCTAAAAAAACAAATTTCTTGACTTTCCACCTCACTCGATCAAGTAGACCAAACACTAACACGCTAAAAATTCACAACACCAAAAGCAATGCATCGACGGCGGTACCCGCCTCAAACTCCAACTGTAACTGCCATCATCAGAGCACTAAATACATAGGCGTCATAATTGATGAGAGTCCAACATTTAAACACTCACTAAATAGATTTGCAAATTTATCTACGTCGCGAAACTCCTACGAGTCAGGGCTCCGAAGAATATCTGTATCCAGGTGTACATCTCTCTGTGCCAATCTGTCCTGTAATACTGTGGTGGTGTCTGGGGTGGCACCACCAAGACGTGCATTCTGGGGCTGGAGCGGGCACAGCGCGCTGTCCTCAAGGTCCTCCTGGCAAA
Source organism: Anorthoa munda (assembly GCA_945859665.1). Lineage (NCBI taxonomy): Eukaryota > Metazoa > Arthropoda > Insecta > Lepidoptera > Noctuidae > Anorthoa > Anorthoa munda. Next base: position 5,981,173 of record OX243913.1, on the reverse strand, counting down.
GTCACGGCCTTTTTCCACTGCTGATCTGTACAATAAAGCCCCCAGATATTACGCGTATGATATATTTTTATCCTAGGGTCACTTTTAAAACGGGTGAAGGGCAAGGCAGTTCGCTCCAACTGCAGTAAAAGGGGTAGGAAATAGCCTGACAGAAAAATGCAATGCTTAAAACCCTTTCTGTGACCTGGTATTCACCCTACTTACCCATAAGAGTGTTCAACGCTGTAAGTAAATTTTTCACTATACTGAGTAAGTTCTCAGGCCACAACCCATTTTAAAAAGTGGTTGCTTGACCGGACTTACGAGGAAACAGAAGGTCTACTCTGTTGCACAAGTTTTTAGTTACATACTTACACACTTTCGGTTCAAATACACACCACACACATTTTCACTTACACTTCACATTTGCTCACCTAAACTGTTTTTCGCATTATCTCTATTAATACGCTTCTTTGTTAATTGCCTGTTATTTTTTTTTTGTTTATTTCTATTTTTTATCATAAATTACTACGTAGCAGAACTCGTAAAATCACAAATTCTGGGTAATGTCTGGGACACCAAAATACAGAATGTGCCTAGTTTGGGACCCACCCATTGATCAAAATCGACAAATTCATTGTTAGTTGTTAGGTTTAATTATATTACCACGTCAATGTATGATTATGTCTTATTTTTTAGTAAAATAAGATATCAAGAATGATCAGATCAGATCAGATCATCAGCCTATTAATGTTCGCACTGCTGGGACACAGGCCTCCTCTCTGTGAGAGGGGATGGGCCTTAATCCCCCACGCGGGCCCAATGCGGATTGGTGGATGTCACATGTCTTCGAATTTTTGGTTCTAGGACATGCCGGTTTCCTCACGATGGTTTTTAAGAAAACAATGAAATTATACTTTCAATGTTTTCGATCAAGAATGAATGATGGTAAAATGGATAGAAGGAAATCGGATTATGGAAGACCACGGCGCAAAAACTGTTGGTTTGTGAAGGACGGTGTTATACTGTCATAAGAGTGCCTCCAACTTAAGACTTAGTTCAGATAACAAGTTCTCAACACAATGCCGGATGTACACAACAGCGTGGCATGGAACCCATGTTTAACGTTTACGGTGTTTTCTTGATTTTTAAAAGAGTAATATGTTTAAAAGAGTAACATGATTATAATCTAAATGTTCTACTCTTATACCTTTATGTTTAAGTTGTAGATATCTCCATAACTCCGGCAGGGAATTCCACTCCTTAGCTGTGCACACAATGAAAGTATTTGCAAAACGCTTTGTATATATGGGTGGGATGTCCACCATATACCGGTGGCGTATTGGCATACGTCTTGTTGTCCGATGACGCTAAGTTCTAGGCGGAATCAAATTGTACAGTTCCATCGCACACTCCCCGAATAGTGACCGATAAAAAACGGACAGACTGGCAAATCGGCCTCGATGTTCAAGGCTCTGCAGCTTTGAGGCGACCAGTGTATCGTTGCGGATAAGCCTCTTGGCCCGTTTGTCAATCGACTCAATGCATCAAGTTGATATTTGGCAGATCCGTCCCAGAGGTGTGAGCAATACTCCATGCATGTCCGACTTGTGCTTTAAACAAGTTGAGCAGCTGTTCAGGCGTGAAGTACCGTCTCACTTTTGCAAGGATCCCCAACTTTTTTGCAGCCACCTGAGCCTTTGCCTCAATGAATGTACCAAAATTGAGGGACGATATTCGTTGGATCTACCGGATCCGTTGATGAAAATTCTTTCACTGAATACATAATTATACAGGGTGGGCCAGAAAGGCGTACGATTTTAAAAACACTCTTGCGGTTGAAGCTTTAGAGAGGGGACTGTGAGGGAGGTGGGGTTAAGTAGCTCGGTTCTCGGAAATTTTGTCGCGATGGATCACTTCACCGGAGCGCAACGTGCATTCTGCGTTAAACATTGTTACAAAAATCACGATTCGTGCGCGTGCGAGTTTGGATTTCATGACCTAAATCAGTGCCCGAAGGAAAGTGTGATTCAATCGTGGGTCAGAAAGTTCGAAGCAACTGGTTCGACTCTCAAACAGAAGCCTGCGGGACGCACAAGGTCAACAAGAATGGAAGACACAATTGAACAAGTTAGAGCTTCAGTTCAACGTAATCCTGCTCTATCGACTCGAAAGCGTTCAGCCGATCTTGTGGTATCCAGAACATCTTTGCGTCGCATTTTTTTGAAAGAGCAGAAATTGCACCCGTATAAAATTCAACTTGTGCAGGAATTACAGCCAAATGATCCAATTTTATTGAGATGTTTGCTGGGAAAATGATATCGCGCCGAGGTGACATTGCATGGCCTCCTAGAAGTCCGGATCTAACGCTACTGGACTTTTTTTTGAGAGGATACCTAAAAAGTAGAGTCTACTCCAATAACCCAGCCACGATTAACCAGTTGAAGACCAATATCTGGGCAGAAATGGCAGCTATTCTGCGTGCAACGTGCCAGCGAGTTTTTACCAATTTGAGGTTCAGATTCGAAGAATGTTTGCAGCACGATGGTGCACACCTGGATGACGTTATTTTTAAGAAATGAATTGCCCAGATGTAAATTTTTATAGAAATAAAAATTTGTATGTGAATTATACTTAGTTTTTTTTTAATGATTTTTTCAAATTCGCAATTCTTTCTGGCCCACCCTGTATATATCTCTGAGTGCTAAATTATGGCGTAGCTCAGTATAACATGTCTTGTCAATCATATTCAAGTGACTTTTAAAACATACACGATATACCTTAATATACGCCATAAAACGTTCAAATCAACGCATATTTAATTGAAATGATATCGTCGTTTTTAAAGCACATCAAGCGCTCGTCATCTAAACAGCACGACAGCGCTTTCACCTCCTAATGCATGCTGCATACTTTTCCCTGTCACATATCGCAGGTTACTGCCATAGAATAAATAGGCACAGAAGTCTACCTTCTTACAACGACAACAGAAAATGCACGCATACATAAACATGCGTCTACATACAATGATTGTAAGCGCTCTCCCGACTGTTATTTGTTTGAGAACGCTGTATGTTTGTGTAGTTCTATGGCACTGAGACTTTAGACAAGGGACAATACATCAACGAATGCGACGAGATAGCGATAGAGAAATGTCAAAAAATATAAGATTACCAATACGTTAAATTTTTGCATTTTAACCATCGCCATCGCTGATGGAAAACACTTTGTATATAGCCTTAGGTCTATTTGTGGGTGCGCCTATTTTCGCTGTTTAATAGAGCTGGCGTTCTGTAAAATACATATTTATGTATTCTGTGTACCTCTATGTGCACATTACTTATGTAGTACACTCTACGACTTAAGAAAACGCTTAGTTGGAACCTAGGATAAATTGTAACAAGTGCTGCCAAGCTTTGAGATTTCTACCGTATTTTTTAATATTTGATTGGATAGGATTTGGCTGTTGTTACACATTGTTTAGGAAGTCCCTTCTTTGTGAGGGCTTTAGTAAATATATGAGATAATCTGCTGGTGAATATAACGTTAATTTCTGTGGTTATTTTACTGAATTTAGTGCAAAACGGTAAAGAAAAACTAAAGCTATAAAGTAAAATTCAAAACACAAAACTCAAAATATAAAACATTTTCACTCTATTATCTAACATTAAAAAAAGTTAATCAACTTTCACAACTCAGGTGTGCTTACCTCGAAAATAAATTAACTCAGTTTAACCGCGCCTCTAAAGCACATTATTTATTAATGCAAAAAACATACTGCCACAAAATAGGCCAGAACTTTTCAGACACTAGAGAGTGGTCGACAAAAAAACAGGGAAAAAAGTTAGGGATGCTACAGTAGGCAGGAAACGCCAGGGATTTTTATCTATCGATGGGATGCCAGTGGAACGTCTTCTGCATATTTTAATGTCACGTTTTGCCCCGAGCTTAGAGTGCGAAGTACCTACGATTGAAAAATCCGCGAACCGCCTCGTCACTACTAAAGCTATTAATCACGATGCGGTGAAATCCCTGAACGAACATGTTGCCGTACTTAAACTCTAATACCACTATCTGTGAAAATCATTTAAATTTCAAGGCGAAATACATAAAACCGCGTAATATAAATGATATGTTTCCTTCCGGTTTCAAGAAATTTATCTATTAGTCAATTTCGTTAGTTTTTATTAACGACTTAAAATTCAAAAATAGGTTTGTAAACGTAGCAATTTGGGGATTTTTACAAATTATATACGCGTCGATTAGGTACTTTTCATCCGGAGTATTTTGATAGTAGAAATAGTGCTTAGATAGATCGATAGACATTTTTTTGCTGATTACTATGGGACCAAACACTAAAATCGGCCAACGTTTTTGTTGTTGAATAAATTGAAAAGTGTCAGATAGTGGCGTTTTAACTTATGAACGGTAGAATGTGGGTACAATCAAAATGTTGAATTTACACAAAAAATTTCTTTTTCATCTTGCAATAGACTCTGTGATTTATGGGTTTGGTAAGAGCTAAGTAACGTTTTTCGATCACCTGCCTTTTCACTATTAGGTTTCTAGATTGTTGCTCTGTCATGAATCTAAATGACTGATCAAGATTAGTTGACTAGGTACAGACCATAGTTAGTTATTTTTGGAAACTATTGCGCTAAGAAAGATTATAAAAACTGATTTTATAAAAAAGTTCATTAACATTCCTTAAATCACTATTTTCTGAATTCAAACAGAGTGAACTACAAAGATAACATTAAAATTAAAGCAATAAACAGCTTCTGCCCATGTAAATGAACAACTTTCTCCAAGGAAACCATAGTAAGGTCTCAAAAAAAAACAGTATCTTATATATCTCATCATCATCATTATCATTTGAGCCTCCCCCATTGCTTCGCCACATTGACCGATCCCGTGCGTCTCGTATCCAGCACCTTCCCGCAACTTTAACTAGGTCATTGGTCCACCTAGTGGGAGGTCTTCTAACTCATCGTCTTTTGGTTCGCGGTCTAAGTTCTTCTGATGCGATCACGCAAGGAAACTCCGAGCATAGCCCTCTCCATTGTCATTTGGGTGACTTTAAGCTTTCTTTCTTTCTTTACAACATTGTATGGTAAATCTATTTTTTTTGGGAATACAGACTTAAGCTAGGTATTCATTGTATAAAGTTCAACATTTACACGGACAGAAGCATTTTTAAAATAATATCACGTCTTTCCTTAAACCCTGTGAACGAATATTGTAACAAAAAAGAACATAGCACACGTTTGAGAAAATGTTTAAGCGAAATCGGTAAGCTATTACGTTACAAATGGGATTACGTATGTGTTTGGGGAAGAAAATATTGTATGACCGCGATATACTGTTGCAGTGGAGTTTCTGTTCTCTAAGACCGTATTGCACTCCAAAAATATGTGACGAGGTATTCGATGCATTGTGTTATTGGTAATCCTTCGGGAAATAGAATAATAATAGCATTATACTGTAACATATAGTTTTTGAAAGCCATATAGAACGGCTAACATTTAGTTTTAGCAACAAAAAAAATTGTTTTGTCAGACTGAAATTACAAAAGGTAATCTAATCACTAAATCAAGGAAACCCAATCTGCGAATAAAATCCTGTCAAAGACTTATGTTTTTTTTCGCACATGATTGTTATCGCAATGGAATTTTCACACATAATTTTTAATGTTTACCTAAAGAAAAAAAATAACAGCTTAGGAGTGGAACTCCCTTCCGGAGTCTTTGATCCCTGATAGCTACAACCATGGGGTCTTTAAGTCAAGATTGAATAGGTTTCTTCTAGGTAAGCGTGCTTCACCGTAGACCGCATCATCGCTTAACATCAGGCGAGATAGTGGTTAAAAGCGAGCCTACATACTATAAAAAAAAAGTTCATTCAAAATATCATATTTATATTCGCGAGCTGGCTGACCAAAACCAGATGTATCCTCCGACTGCACAGCATGATTTTCTTCTTGTTTACGTCTTTTTAGTTCGTTTCTTAAGCAGATGGGTTTTTTTATTTTTTGAATGTACTTTTTTTTTCTATCTTTTTAGATAACATTTTTTTGTCGTATTAGGTACATTTAAACATATATAGTGTTTTATATTTTTGAAATTGCTTCTTAAAACACATTATTTTATACCACAAATTGGCTTTGGAAGAAAAAAATAAATTGGGCCCCCGAAATCCGCCATTTTTAATTTTTCCAATTTTAATGTAGCCAGTAACACTCACAAGGACAAATCGATTGACGTAAGAATCATTAAAATCGGCCAACACATTTGGTCTCTAGAACGCCACATAGGAACAAACATACATACAAACATAGACTGATTAACACATTACCTTCATCGGCAGTCGGGTAATAATCCCAATAAAAATTCTTCATTGGATTTTTTCTCACAGAAAATGTCTAATCCTCATGGACTAACTTGACTTGTTTATTATTATATAGTTACTAGCTTCTGCCAGCGGCTTCGCCCGCGTGAAAAGTGTTTTACTATCCCAAGGGAACATTATTTCGAAATAAAAAGCACATAGGCTATTCCAGATAATAATCTATCTCTATGCCAAATTTCAACCAGATCCGTTAAGCCGTTCTGACGTGATTGATTTACAAACATACATCCACACTTCCACACACACATCCATCCAAACTTCCACATTTATAATATTAGTAAGATTACATAGGTATTTTTTGCGTAGCTTAGCCGGTCTGAAGCCTAGCGTAAATTAATAATTCTTTAAGAACAATTCAGATTTTATACAAACATAGTAACAGGCTGTATGTACACTTACCAAAATGTTATTATACCTATACATACTTTGCTAGACGAGTCTTTTAAATTTTACCTTTTGGCAAGGACAAGGAAATAAACTGCCTGTCACACACCTTGTCATCAATATTACTATGACAGCCATAAACAACATGTTCCGTCATTGCGACGGTGAACGGTGAAGGGGAATTGGCGGAAATTGCACTCAATTGAAGGCATCGTCCCCAGCCTACAAATTACGAATGTACCGCAAGTCGAAAGCGATGCTGAGAAAAAGGACACATCTGTTCTTTTCAGCAATATTGACTTTTTACGAAAAAAACGACAGCAAGGCGCATTTTTATTTTAGCCGAAAGAGGGTCATTGGACCCTGAACATAGATCTCCCCAAGTGTTATCACTCCTACCGAACCTGTGCTTCCCCTATTCTATACTCCAAGTCAAGACTGCGGATGCCACAGTCTTGACTTGGAATCCAATTGTCTTAATTATAAACTAATTACACTCTAATCGTTGTATCATAAAAATTGCAACGAGGAATATGGTCCAATCGCATTCCGTAATTTTTGATGTAATGCCTTTTTACCCGACTGCCGAAGACGGGTAATGTGTTTATCAGTCTATGTATGTATGTAAGTAAGTATGTATGTATGCATGTATGTATGTTTGTTCCTATGTGGCGTTCTAGAGACCAAACGCGTGGGCCGATTTTGATGGTTCTTACATCAATCGATTTGTCTTAACCCCGCAAGTGTTACTGGCTACATGAAAATTGGAAAATAGGAAAATGGCGGTTTTTGGGCGCCATATTGTAGGGGGCCCAATTTTTTTTTTCTTCCAATCCTATCGTGTGGGGTATCAAAATAAAGGATTTTAAGGGGTGATTTCAAAAATATATAACACTTATATGTTTAAATATAATATATAATTCGAAAAAAAAATAACTAAAAACTTATAAATAAAAAAAGTTAATTAAAAAAATCAAAAATCCCGACTGCTTGAAAAGCGAACTAAAAAGACGTAAACAAGGAGAAAATCATGCTGTGCAGTCGGAGGATACGTCTGGTTTTGGTCAGCCAGCTCGCGTAGATGTTAGTTTGCTTTTCAAGCAGTCGGGTTTTTTTAATATAATGGGCCTTCAGATCATCGATACAAATTGTGGAAAGCCTTCTATTGCTGCAACGTCCGGTACAAGGCGCATCTAGTATTTAATATTTTCATATTTGAGCTACCGTTTTCGAGTTATCCCATACTATTAAACGAGCAATATTTGTAAATATATTTGTAATCACAGTCTCGATAAAATTTCCAATAGGAATAAGGCAATAGGGGTTTTTAGGGGCGAAAAATCAATCTAGTTATGTCTCATATCTGTAAAAAAACGTAATATCGAAAAAAAATTTTCAGAGCAGAGCTCGGTCACCTAGGTCACAATTGAAATGTCTAGTTTCATCCAATATATGTACATATATTAAACATTTTGGATCTTTTCTGTTTTGGTCAGATGTGCACTTTTTGCTTTTGGTGACAGTATGCAGTAAGGGCAGGGATGTTCCTTTCCATCGTACGTGATCACGGGAATCAAATCCGCTATTCATAGAATGTTGTGACTGGGGGCTTTTTCAATGATTGGGAAGGGAGAAGTTTACTGTAACTTTGCTCTTTTTCCCTTGCAATTTATCAAGTAGGTGTCTGATTTATTGATGAGTTTTCCTCGTTGGTCTAATGGATGCAAAATTGATTGTTGAGCGATCCCATCACACTTTTTATCCTCATCATCGTTATAGTCCTGAATTAAATTCATGGTCAGAAGAAAAGTTAATTTAGATTACGATTCATAGTTGACAATTTCAACCTAAACAAAATAATTTATCCAGCTTGTGAATCTGACTAGCCTTTTCCCAGTTATGTTAGGGACAGTTTCCAATCTAGCTGGACATAGCTGAATACCAATATTTTACATAGAGTGTCTGCCTGCATGACGTCTACATCCCGTTACTAATGTCAAAGATCTAAAACTGTCAGGTGCGACCAACGGTAAGGGCGGTTACGCACTACTCGTCCGTCCGTCACTGTCAAATCAGTGTATGTCTGTGCCAAATTTCATCCAGATCCGTCCAGCCGTTTGAGTGTAAAGAAGTGATAAACATACAAACACACACACATACGCACACACAGTCACAAACTTTCGCCTTTATAATATTAGTGTGACAGTAAGTAAGAGTAAGATTATGGCAGATAGAGTTTGGATGTAGTGCGTAAGCTCCCTTACAAGAAGTACTACGGCTACTTCAGAACCGAAATTTCACGGACACGGATCGTCCTGAAACGTGCTATTCGACACGCGGAGGAGTAATGGATGTTCACTCATGCTTTTATCGGCCTCAGCGAGGATTGCTTAATCATAACGATAGGTCCAGATGACTGTTATTGTTTAGTCACGAGTTCTTGTAACTTTGTAAATTAGGCACTTGACCCACCGCTGATGATCAGCGAGTAAAGCCAGAATCAAAAAACGAATTGGTGAGCAGCGAATAGCGAGTGTGTAGTTCCGATAGTTTTTTCGCTCGGCTATATGCGAGTATTCTTGTGCGCCCGTCGCACAAGAATACTCGCATATAGCCGAGCACTCGAGATTACTCGACCACTCGCTCGGGACGGCCGCACTGTAAGTAAAAATGAACGCTGATTTGTCTCAGCGTGATTTCTGACCACCAAGCGAGCTGAGCATATGATATGCTTGAGAGATATGTGTTTAACAAACCACCAAATCTAGTAATATACTGACAAAAATAGTAAATGATCACCAAAAATAGTAAATGATCACCAAAATTAAATTTAGAATCGCAACAGAGTCGACGGAGCCCCGCTGGGCGGGGCTCCTATTTCTGAATACAGGGTCTAAAGTAACCTAACACGAAGGTGATGACGGGAGCTGAGTTCGCTCGCTTTGCTCGCTCACTTCAGCTCCCGTCATCTCCTTCGAACCTAACCTGTCCGTGTCGGGGTGCCCTTAGCTCCCGAGCTCGCTTCGCTCGCTCTTGGACTGATTCATTGACCAAATCACTAGATTTGATATCTTACGGTTTTAGCACTTATGAAATTTGGTGATCAATTTACTAAATTTGGTGATCATTTACTATTTTTGTCAGTATATTACTAGATTTGGTGGTTAGGGGTTATCGTCACAAAGTTTTTTTTGGTGGTCATTATATTTATTCCCGTTTTTTAATAAGGGCACGTTTGATGAAGTTTTTGAACTTTCCATCGGTCAGTTCTATAACTGACTTTGGCAACTTGTTATAGAAGCGTATACTGTTTATAAGAAAAGACTTGCTAGTTTTCGTTAATCTGATTTTGGGTATTACAATTTCGTGCTTACTGCGTGTATTTATTTAAATTATGGAAGTCGCTTCTAGTTTTGAAAAGCCCTCGATTTTTGCGTACGTACAAAATACATTCTAAAATATAAAGTGAAGGTAGAGGCAGTATATCGATCTCGTTAAATTTTTCTCTGAGGGACTCGCGAGGACCAATTTTATAGATCGCGCGGATTGCCCTCTTTTGTAAGACGAAAATTGAGTCAACGTCCGCTGCTGATCCCCACAGCAGAATGCCATAAGACATAATACTGTGGAAGTAAGCAAAGTATACCAGCCTAGCCGTAGCTACATCGGTTAACTGCCTTATCTTCCTTACTGCATACGCAGCCGAACTTAACCTACCCGAAAGAGTTCTAATGTGCGCGCCCCACTGCAATTTGAATCGATTGTAATCCCCAAGAATACAGTTTCCGTTATAACTTCAAGATTTTTGCCGTCAAGATTTAAATTTAGGTCACGTTGAGGTACATTTGGTAAGGAGAACTTTAGACATTTTGTTTTTTTCGCATTCAGTAAAAGATTGTTAGCTGCGAACCATTTTGAGAGAACAATTAGACTTTCGTTGACATGTAACACATCCGTATCTTTCCTATCTATTTTAAAAATTAGCGAAGTATCATCAGCAAATAAAATTATATCCGATAATTTGGCCATCATAAAAGGGAGATCATTAATGTAAACAAGAAAAAGGAAAGGGCCGAGAATTGAACCTTGGGGCACGCCCATCTTGACTAGAGGCCCGGAGGACGTCGCCCCATTTACATTAACTTTTTGCTGTCTGTTTGATAAATATGAAAGCACAAGATCAGCAGCTTGTCCTCGAATTCCGTAGTGTTGTAATTTACAGATCAGTGTGTTGTGATCGACGCAGTCGAACGCTTTTGAGAGATCACAGAAAATGCCAATTGCATCCTGGCACTTCTCCCAAGATTCTAAGATGTGGCTGATGAGTTTCACTCCCGCGTCCATTGTCGACCTACCTTTCGTGAAACCAAACTGCTGACTATGCAGGATCCCATTTAAATTGAAGTGAGACAACATCTGGTCCAGCATGATTTTTTCATAGATTTTACTCAATGCTGGAAGCACGGATATAGGTCTATAATTAGAGGGATCACTCTTACAGCCTGATTTGAAAATTGGTACTACTTTACTGTGTTTCATTAAGTCAGGAAACGTGCCGCTGTCCAAACATTGATTGAATATGCCTGTTAGGACAGGAGCGATTGAATCAATAATATCTCCAAGAACCCTAACGGAAATCCCCCATAAGTCTTCAGTATTTTTTATATTCAGACTTTTGAACGCGTTTTTAATTGAATCAATACATATTGGTTTAAATTTAAAGGTTGGTACGTCTTTACTAAAGTTTTCTTTAAGAAGAGCTTCAGCTTATTTAGATGAGGAGGGAAGTGACTTCGTAACCTCTAACGGAATGTAGGTAAAGAAATTTTCTAATGTCTCAGCGACTGCTTGCTTATCAGAAATGGTTTGATTAGATATTTTCAAAGACAACTCATTCTGATCGCGTTGTTGTGTCTTGCCAGTTTCTCTATTAATTACTTGCCACACAGTTTTTATTTTATTATTAGAAACACTACTTTTGTTAATTATTATTTGAGATTTTGCTTGAGCGCAGACTATTTTAAATATTTAGGAATAGTTTCTAACATATTTGTGGAAAACTTGATCGGAGTCAAAGATTTTTCGTAATATAATTTATATAAGAAATCGCGACTTTTCCTTATGCCCACAGTGGCCTATTCATTAAATTTCGATTAGGAATTATTGACTTTAACTGTCTTTACAGGACACTTTTTATTGAATTCTTGGTAGACTAGAAAACAACGTGCCGTAATTTATATTGGGGTCTTTTGAATCAAAACTGGCATTAGAAAGATTACTAAAAACATTATTATTAAAAGAATTTAATTTATTTTTAGTAAGAGGTCTTAATCGAATTGATTTAGCTAGATTACATTTTTTATCTGACTCAAAAGATACTAGTTGACCAGTATGGTCTGACCTAACGCCACTAATTAAAAACGAATCTTTAACTTTACAATTAGTGAATACATTATCTATGCACGTAGCTGAAGTTGCAGTTATTCTTGTCGGCTCATTAAATAAATATTTTAAGTTAAATGATTTAAACAATGAAATGAGCTTACATTTTTCAGGTGAATTGATTAGTCAATTCACCTGAAAAATGTAAGCTCAGATCTATATTTAAGTCACCACAAACAAAAACTAATTTATTATCTCTGAAAAGTTTACTTAATAATTCTTCCATTGTAATTAAAAACAATGACAAGTTTGATGCTGGTGGTCTGTAAACACACAAGATAGTATGCCCCTCGACCTCTGCACATGCTACCTCACATAAGCGATCAACAGAGTAAGCAGTGATATCCTTTAACAAATCTAAAAACCGAATAGGCCCAGATTTACTCGAATTTTAATCCACGAGCAAAAATATTTCAGTTCAAGCCAGACGGTCATATGAGCGAAACCGAGGTTAATGGCTAGTGCAATAAATTTCCCACCCAATTTAATTACGGCCATTTAAAATACCACGAAATACGTTTACGAGCTACGAGCAATGATATTACGAGCTCTACAAAAAAATTGAATGAATCAAGTTAAAACAAAATGTTCATAATGAATGTTGTTCACTACACAACGCATGGCAATTACGTCATGTTACTACATTTGCCGCGTAGCAACCGCTACGCCGTAGGTAGCACATGAAGTGTTGCCATAAATACGCGCTTCGCGGCTACATTACGCCGCCTAGTCGAATCGTTTCGGTGAAATATTGGTAATACCGTGGGTGCCTTTCATTCTGCCCTTACTGGTATTTTGGACTTACAAAACATCACGCTAATGATCCGTAAAAGGGTAAGCAGAATTAAAACCACCCAAAGCCACCCAAATCTCTTTAGACATGGATAAGGGGGCTTGATATAATTATTGTATTATGGCAAAGGAGTTGTGCTATTGTTTCTTTTAGTTAATACTTTAACAATAGCCGTTTTCTATTGTCATCATTTACGACTCACGGAACGATATGCTATTTATTTGTGATACCCTGCACGGTGGATCAGACCGGAATAGAAAATATTATTAAAAAAAACTGATCCCCCAGGGGATCACATCGAGGGGATCCGACCGGCACAAATCTATGTTTTCCTTAACTTGAGAACAACTTGAAAATTTCAAAATTAAATGTCCTTTTGGAATTGAGTCGGCTAATAAATGACGACAACCGGTTTAGTTGAGGTAACTCAATAAAACTTCCGATAAAACGTCAACTCGTTGAATTATTTAAATAACGAAATTAGTCAAAGTAATTATTGACTTTGCGAGGATATCTACGCATAATAAATGCAATTTTAATATTCTAACCTTTTGTTTAATGATATCAGCCTATTAATAGGGTGCATTTAAATACTAACCCTCTTATGCCGCATTTACACATTCGTGCGAATCGCGAGGCGAATGGTGAGGCGAATAACGAACACGCATATGTAAACAGTACGCTCGCTATTCGCTTCGTGCCTCGCCTCGCGATTCGAGCGCTCGCGTTCGTATGCGAATGTCAAAATAATTCACTCCGCGAATGTGTGAACAGTAGTTCGCGACGGCACTCGTATACGAATGTTTCGTCGAATGTTCGTCGAGTGACGACGCGAATGGCGAACACGATTGTGTAAATGCGGTATTACAAATAAACGCGGAATAAAGTTATACCAGGTATAACAAAGGAATAACCATACATTTTCATAGGTTTATACTTGGTATAACTTTATTCCGCGTTTATTTGTAAGAGGGTAAGAGTGGCGAAATGAACGGCCGGTGCGGCTTTGCTAATCAGCCTTGCCATCAATCATTTTTACAAAAATAGGTACGAGTTATTCTCGATTTAGTAAAGTCACTGACAATCTCTGGACAGATGACCACGACCGATCATTATATTTATTGGGTTTGAAATAATCCAATGACTTCACTTTGGGTGAAGCGGGAGGGTGTATCAGGCTTTTACTGACTAAAACCCACCCCTGTTCCTTCAGTTAATTGTGCCAGGGCCGCGGTAACTCTCTTTCAAAGTTATCCGCGAAGACCACGACAAAAGAGTCACGACATTACTCCTTTTATTCAACCGACTTCAAAAAGGAGACTAAGCTCCATTTGAAATAACATTAGACATGTTTCCAAATCTTTTTACAGTCCGTTCAACCGATTTGAGTTTTATCCCGTAGACATAAGGATGACATAAAAAGCATAAACCTGTTACCAAAACCAACTGTTGACTACAGCCACCATTTGTCGTATTACCAACGCAATAGAATTCAAAATTGGTTGAACGGGCTGGTAAATGGGCTAATTTAAACATCTAATGTTATCGCAAATGGAGTGTAGGTTCTCAAGTCGTCTGTATGCTTTTGTATGTTTGTTACGTGATTACTCCGCCAATTTTGAACCAATTTCGATTATTCTTTTTTTATTTGAAAGCTAGTGATTCTCATGTGTTCTCATTTAAAATTTGATCAAGATCTGACGCGTAGATTTTGAGTATATAATTTAGCGTATTTTCATATTTATATTTAATTTTTTTAAGGTACCAAAACAAAAAAGATAAAAATAAAAACTTTTTACGAAAAAAAAATAAACCGACTTTCAAAAACAATATTTGACTATGAATTTCATTATGACCCAGTTTGTGTAAATTCACGATTTAACAATTTCAAACACAGCACGAATATATCTGCAAAAATTGCTTTTATCGCTCACCCGAGCGAACTCTGGAGTCTGTTCGTTGGCGTTCAGTAATAACTTTACAAACAGAGTTACCCGTCACAATCCAGGCCTTATTCACTCACTATATACTGTATTATGAAATTCCCCATTTACAGACATAAAACTCGTCGGGTGCGACATAAAGTTTGATTTTTACTATACTATGCGTTTTCATGAACGTTGAGTGCGGGTGTGACTGTGAGGCGACGTTTACGTTGGCGTTGATGAATTTTCTTGATTAAAATCTTTTGTGGCTACGTCCTTATAACAGTTACGCATGATGTCTAGACTTTACGACGATAAAGATAAAAGGTAACGAATTGGCGAGATCTTAAACATTTTTTGCCGAAAATTCTGCCTTGAAAAGGGTATACAAAATGTTGAGTATCTCAGCGCGGCTGGTAGAGATATTCAATTGAGTGTCAATCATTCTGAAGAGACGGTTGACACTTGACAGTTTCACGTTATGCTTGAATAGTTCAAGCCTCACGTGATAGATAGTACACTAACGAGCAATGAAAAAGTTCCAGTGACAGCACCAAATTACTCCTAAACGGGAAAGGCTAGCTTAATGACGCCGTCTGCAATATTGAAGTACATTTAAACAGCGCATTAGAATATTACCAACTAAAAACGTAAATATTGTGTTCAAATTTTAAAATAAATGTGAAAAAATTAAATTAAGGTGTTTGTCGGCATTTTGTGGGTGGAACTTTTTCATTGCTCGGCAGTTTACTATCGTCATTCTTGTCCATCATATGTTAGGCTTCACAGCACACACGAGAGAGTTTCCGTTAATTTATTTTCTTGCGTACATCACATCAATAAAATTGGAATATGTTTATGTTTCACTGTTTGTCTTAAGGTATATATACCTTACTTAAATTACTGACTTCTAAATTCTCTACATAAAAAATTCAATATATCTTATATACCTCTTACCTCTTATATATCTTTCTTTTCTTCTTTTTATTGAGTTGCAAAAGATAAAACAAAAAAGCCAAATATCTAAAAATACTGCTGATGTGTCTTTCTATAAAAATTTGATTAGTTTGCAATAAAACTCGAACACTTCAAGTCGAGAAAAACTAATTTATATTCAGATATTTAACGATTTAAACTATCTAATTCCACTGAACGAGTCACTTACCCGGTTCAGACCACGTGAAGTTCTAAAATAATGACAGATTTCTTGTTCTTTTAGAGCATCGTAAAAGCTTTTAACTGTAAGGTGCTACTTACGCCCCACATTATGTGTTTAGGTTCCATTGACATATTTTAAAGAGACGATTGGTGTTATTTTAGGACCGAAACATTGAAAATACAAGCACGTGCATATTTAAAATAGATGGACTCTTATTGAGATTAAATAAATATAGCCTTATTTAACAATCTTACATGAAATTAATTGTAACAAGTTTAATAATCTGACACCGGTACGTGGAGACTGTCTCGCTTTCCGCAATAGCTTCCTATACATCTGTATAAATTAGCCTGTATCTACAGGGCCACTCAAATAACAAATTATTTTGACACAATAGAGATATAAAATTACAATTCAGATTTCAGAATAACCGAAAATCCGATTGGAGATAGGCTGAAATCAATACGCGTAAACCAATTAGGGGACGTAAAAATAAACCAAAACACAGTATTCGAAGGACGTAAATTATTGAGTAGTAGATATCTATTTCCGCAGGGACTCGATTGGTAAATGAACGATATTTTAATCGATTCGATTCGGTATCGAGTTGCACCGCTAATTGGGATCGCTCAAATTTGCCAATGTTTGCCTGCCGTAATCGCTTTGGCCTTTGGGTATGTAATATAATATTTACATGACTCAATTAATTGGTATCTTCATTTGTGTTGCGTCAATGTTTTGATAGTTATGGGATTTTCCACGGCGGGGATTTTGTTAGATTGGTAATTTGTATTCATCTAATGATCTCAATTTTCATACTTAATTAGAATTTTATAATTTTCTGAGTGTAATTAGGAAGGCAATATTTATAAAACTTAAAAAAGCAAAATCATTCCTCACACTTTCTATACTTTCCATTTATTTTTAGATTCCATTAGATTTTTGTTATTTTCATGGTCCTTTGGCCATCTCTGCCTTGCCTAAAAATATTATCATGACTGCTGCTATATATGCATGTTAGGTACAATAAAAACATACTCCTATAAGCCATTCTAAGTCATCAAGATTCCCAGTCTAGTTTTCCAGATCACTAATACGAATATTTGATGGTAAAAATAAGGCCTGGATTAAATGGAAAACGTATAATAACCTGTCCGATTACGAGCAGTTCTCTTTTCTTATGCAGAGTTTCCAAATAGAGTGTAAAAAGTGTTATAGTCGATACATAAATGGTGTCGAGGATAATATAAGGAAGAATGTCAAGAATTTATGGAGTTATGTGGCTAATCGCAAATCCAATGGTGGTATACCAGCCTCGGTAGTTTACAAAAATGTTAATTCCAGTGACCTGAATTCTATTTGTGATAGGTTCTCTGACTTTTTTCAGTCGGTCTATGAAGCTACCACTTTTAATGACAGTGATTGGTCGCCCCTCGAAATCTTTTCAGACAAATGCGTTATTATTAACCATATCTCTTTCATTCCTGATCAAGTACTGCAAGCTTTGAAGTCATTGGATGTAACTAAGGGCCCCGGCCCAGATGGGTTGCCCCCTTACTTTATTAGAAAAGCAGCTGATAGTTTGTACATTCCTCTAAACCATATTTATAATAAATGCATTACTGAAGGTACGTTTCCTGAAGTTTGGAAACAGGCCTACATAACCCCAGTACATAAAACAGGTTCTAAACACGATGTTGAAAACTACCGCCCCATATCTATCCTATCTGCCTTGTCTAAGGTTTTCGAGAGACTTATACACAAAGCAATTTACCCAACCATTCATAACATTATTCTCAAACAACAACATGGATTTGTTCAAAATAGATCTACTGCTACAAATCTATTAACTTTTACAGATTACTTGTTTAATAATATGGATGGACAGGTACAAGTAGTGTGTGGTGTACCCAGACTTTCGTAAGGCTTTTGATAAGGTGGATCATAAGCTGCTTCTCAGAAAGCTTGCGTATAATGGCATTCGTGGGGATCTGCTTCGCTGGTTTGCATCATATGTCTCAAACAGGTCGCAAAGAGTTGTAGTTAAAGGCTATCGGTCCAACTCAATCGGCGTTACTTCTGGTGTGCCACAGGGCTCTATTTTGGGACCTCTTCTTTTTATTAATGACATCGAGTCTTGGTCCATTCACTCAAAATTTTTGCTATATGCAGATGACCTTAAAATCTACAGACCAATTCGTGACCATACTGATACTGTGCTACTACAAGAGGATCTTAACTGATTTTCTAGTTATTGTGTAGAAAACAAAATCCAGTTAAGCTCATCTAAGTGTGTGTTTATTACATTTACAAAGAAAATAAACTTTGTAAGTAGTAGTTACACATTAGATAACACTATATTGCAAAGAGTTATGTCGGTAAAGGATCTGGGAATACTTTTGGACTCTAAACTGCATCTTGATAAACATACTCAGAAAATAATAAATAACGCTTTCCGGATGTATGGCTTTGTCATGAGAGCTGCCAGTGACTTTAAGCGCATAGATACCTACATGCATTTGTATAAGTCGTTAATTAGGTCACAGCTCGAATACGCTGTACAAATTTGGCATCCCCTTTATAAGAAATACATCGACAGCTTGGAAACGGTACAGCACAAATTCCTAAAAGCCCTAAAGTATCGGTGCCGCCACGATTTGAGTTTGCCCAATTCACCCCACAAGAATATTGATTTGTTAGCTTGGAATCTAGACGCCTTTTCCTAGAAACAATGTTTCTTTATGACTTATGTAATAGATCTTGCCAATAAGTTAAGCTACGTTGTTCCGAGGACTGTCATTGTACGAGGGGTGCGTCCGCTATTCGCAGTCTCCTCCTGCCGCACCAACGCTGGAGTTCGCGCGCCTCTTCGACGTATGGCAAAAAATTTCAATGACGTTTTTGTAGACTTGGACATGTTTACATTGTCATCGAATAAGTTCAGGATCTCCTTGATCAACTTAGTAAGTGGCTCAGATAAGTAAAACAAGAACTGTAGTTTTAGCTGATTTGATTGAATTTCTTATATATTGTGTATTGTATAAATGTATTTTTGATATTTTTTAAATTTTAATCTCCTATTTTATTTTTTATTATTGAACCTTTAGATTTTATATATGTTTGACATTTAAATTGTATTTGAATTTTAATCACTTTTTAAATTTAACAAATTTTTTAACTTTAATTACTTTTGACATTTTAGTTATTTTTGAATTTTAAATATTTTATGAATTTAATTACTTTTGAAACTTTAAATAAGGACCTACTTTATGAATTTTAATTATTTGCTAAATTATAATTTACTTTGAATTTTTATCAAGATTTTTTTGGATTTTGTCTTTATTTTTTTTAATGTTTTTTTTTATGTTTTTCAATTTTGATCATTTGACTTTGTTTATTTATGTTACTCTCAGCCTCAGTCGTGGGCATTGGTAATATTATATAATTAAGATGTGGATAACGTCGTGAGTTAACCATTTGATACTTTTGTTATTTTTTTTATTTTTATCCTTTGTATTTTTTTTTGTTTGTTTGTTTTCCCAAAATAAATAAATAAATATACATTCCATTTATTTTTAGATTCCATTAGATTTTTGTTATTTTCATGGTCCTTTGGCCATCTCTGCCTTGCCTAAAAATATTATCATGACTGCTGCCCTGATCTGTCCTATTGACTAAGAACAAAAACTGACTACATAAAGCCGTACAAATAAAGTCATTCAACTCCATTGTATCACGTATAAATCTATAATTTACACTGCAATGAACACAAAGGAGGAACGGAATATTCCTGGACAGAAAGTGAGACAAAAATAGTGCCCTTTGAAACGGATTGCTTTAAATTGCCTTAATTTGTAATGTATTCCCCGTATATCGCCGTTTTACTTGGCATAAGTGTCACGTTTCTGTCCTCCACCCTTTAATCACGGGGATTTCTTTGATTTCATATACGTGTACAGACTGTAATTTAGTTATCATACTTATATGACTGTATCGACATAAAATGTACGGTATTTTCTTCAGCAGGAAAGAATACACCTGTCACGGACAGCTTATCTGTATTGGATATGTTGTGCGATACCGGGAAGAGCTTATCGACATTATTGGGCAGTTCCAATGTTGGATACAACCATTCTTATAACGAACGTAGTATACTTTTCTTTTAGTGGATAAACTTTTCCAAAGCCGATTAAAAGATGGCAGAAGCATTTCTGTGCTATACTAGATACAATTAAGGCCCAAGCTCCTTTAATACTTGCAAACGTATCATTGGTTGATTATGTGGTTTAGACACATTAATGGCATTAGTGGATTAAGCTATAGCCGTATGGCAAGCAATTAAAAAACACAATTCTGATTGAAACAAAGCATGAATTTGAAAATAAAAAACAAAATAATGCGTAACGATGTATGTTTTGGTGTATGAATCTGGAAGAAGCAAACAGACTTTCAGAACGTCATACATTACATAAAGGGAAAAAGCGTGACTTAATAAAAAATATATGTTAAACATAAAAACGCGTGTCGTGCCTTTTATTTGCGTGGTTGAAAGTACAGACAAGCGAATGAAACAACACTCCATCCGCTGCCTCGCAATCATGAGGACCCTCGACTGTTCCCACAATCCATTAGACATTGCCCCAATTTGTGAAGACTTTCATCCCACTCCATCTTTAGAAAAAAGAAAAAATACAAACCCGGCAAATACCGAGTTGGACTTGGCCACCGTGGGTATCCGCATCTTGATAAGAGTAGTGTATTTATACTTTAAAATAAAAAAATTTTTTTCGTGACAGCATAATTAAGGTTGTTAAGTTTTGCTGATTATATACTAAACAACTGTACTAGTTGGAGACTTCGATCTATTTGCCCTGTTATTTATATGTACTAACGTGAACCTCCATCAAATGTATTATTCAGTTAATATTTCTCGCTTTGCGAAAGGCGGAGTTGGTGGTTTATTATTTTTAATATGAGTGGACAAGCATTATTTATTAATAAATAACTATTCTTTATTTCCAGTTGTAAGCATTAGCTGTTCCTAAAATAAGTAGATCTATCAGATAGATACACAAAGTCTCACCATATGTTTTTCTTTTATCACTTTGGTACGGAACACTAAATGTAAAAAAAAAAGATGGTAATATATTTATTATTTTGCTAAGGTCAAGGATTTGAAATTATACGTGACGTTTTGTATGAATGAGACGTGAAAGCTTACCTGGGAGAAAAACTGAATAGAAATGCTTTTATGTAAGTTTTGGTTCATTAACGTAGGTATTTCATGAGGTTCAGATTCTTTTTGCGTTGTAATTATGTTGACTATTTTATTTGTAAGACTAACGATGTTTTTCACAGGAACATTTCTAGGAAGCATTTTCTTAATATATTCCACACATCTAACTACCATGTAGTTAGTATGAACTGCCTCGTTAGTCATAAGGTGGTGGTCGCAAGGGCTACTACTGAGCATGAGGTCCTGGAGTTGATGCCCGTATCGGGCAAAGTGTTATTGGGTTTTTTCATCAGAAATTTCTCAAGAGCAGCTCGGAGTCTGGATTTGTACCTCATTGATTGAAAAAGGCTCTATTACATTGTAGCATTAGGTATAGCGCAGTTGAACTATACGTAAGCCACGTTAATAATAAAGTTAATAAAATAAGAAAAAGGATATAGGTAAAGAAATTAAAGATCTGGCTTCGCACGACGTGGGCAGCTAGGAAGATCCGGCTTCGCACGACGTGGGCAGGTTTTTCATAGCAGGCAGGCAGGCTAGGCAGCTGGACGGGCAGGCTAGGCAGCTGGACGGACACGAAGGCGTGGTATGCCCGAGGTAGGCAGATGAGCTTGCAGATGAATTGCTTAGGTAGGCAGTAGGGTAGCCAGCAGGACGAATGGGCTGGCACACAGTTAGATGGTCAAGGCTTGAACCAATTGTCAGGATAACAGGCAGGTAGCAGTAGCAGTAGCACTGGTGCAGGAACAGGCAGCTAGGAGTGTGGAGGTCAGGCTGTGGCTTAATATGCTGATCAGTCAAGCCCTTTTGATATGAAGCGGTGACCGTCGAAGTTAAAGAACCAGTAACACACTCAATAAATAATATTTACTGCATTTCACAGAATTGGTAGATTCACAGGCCTTATATATAATAGTTTTAAAGAGAAATTTTAGATACAATCGTATACTTCATAGTATTAAACAGAAAAATGGACTGCCAGCGTTCAGTCCAGATTCAAGACTAAAAAAAAGTGACGCCCGTTTTTCTTCGTTCCGACATGTCTTCTAAATTTTAAATTCGAATATCAATTAAGAAATCATGAACGAATAAAAACGGTTTACAGAGGGGCTATAATGGGGGGGGGGGGGGTTATAATGTACAACGAGCTTAATAAGCTATAGAGAATGGTATCTTATGTCTATGGTTGAAGAAAATAAAATAATGACAACGTCATGTCAGATAAAAATGTCAAGAGTTAAAAATAATATAATAGTTTTGGATTTTAAAACAAATCTCATGATTTTCAGAATTATACCAATGTAAATAATACATAAAAATGGAAAACATGAGATGATACAATTTCAAAAGTAACGGTGATGAAATTAATTTGTAAAATAAATTATAAAACGTAAGTAAACTAAGACATGTGGAATGAACACCACAACATATAACTTAACATAACTGGCGAAATGCGGGCGTACCTAGATACTATAGGTGTACTTCTGTCTAACCCTTGGGGGAGTATGGGTGTGATGTTATGTCTATACTAATATTATAAAATGCGGGCGTACCTAGATTTCCAAGTCCACTTTGTTTAAGAAGTTGGGCTTCGAAGTAGATTAAAGAGGTGTCCATCATGATTAAATTGGTGCTGAATACCGATCCCTATAACAGGTATAATTAAAATAATGTTTCTAATAAAAAACATATTATTACTTAATAGTTATAAGAACGGGTAGGTCATAGCCGCAAGGGTCTTGACCAGGTCAGTTTATATCTATTATCGCGCATAAAACTTAAAAATACAGCTAAGTACTTAGTAATTCCATGCAATAACCTTATTCTGACAGTTTATATAAAATGCCATGGCAACCAACATCGTTATTACTATGAAAAAACCGGCCAAGTGCGAGTCGGACTCGCGCACGAAGGGTTCCGTACCATTATCGCAAAAAAACGGCAAAATAACACGTTTGTTGTATGGGAGCCCCACTTAAATATTTATTTTGTCTGTGAAAATTTCAACTGCCTAGCTATCACGGTTCATGAGATACAGCCTGGTGACAGACAGAAAGACAGACAGACAGACAGACGGACAGCGGAGTCTCAGTAATAGGGTCCTGTTTTTACCCTTTGGGTACGGAACCCTAAAAAGGCAACAAAATAAATTTAAAACTCCACATGATACGCGAAACAAATTCACACATTTTCATGTCTTCCAGTAGTTTTATCAAATCAAATCAAATCAAATCAAAAATGTTTATTTGCCAGAAAAATACATTGTTTACAAGGGAAGATCTTAAAGCCCAAAGGTCACTGTATTCTGCCTGCAAGCAAGCGTGCAAATCTTTTACAATAATAAATTAATTAATTTTTAGACATCATTCATAAACACAGTAGAATCATTTTGATGTAACACTCAAAAGTGCCGCTTGGTGGCCCAGTTGAAATAAAATATCTTTGTCTTTGTCAATTGTAAACATCAAACAAAAACTGAATGTGAATACAAATATACGAAATTGGCTAAACATTTACATAAGGAAGATTTACAAGGAGGTTCTCCTTGGTTACAGAACTGTCAGGCCCTCTGATGCTGATCTTTTGATTGCGTTCGTGTGACATGGGGACAGTGTGGCAAGTGAGAAAAATAATAGCCAAGCCACGAGAATACGAGATAATTTGAAAATGGAACTAAGGCAATTGTTTTTTTTTGTTTTAATAGTATGGTGATTTATAAGGCTTCTTAACTTTTTTATCCGACTGCCTTAGAAGGAGGGTACTATTTTAGATATGCAGGTTGATGATTAATCCTGTTCTTAACAGAAAGTATCGATTACAAAGGATCGACAATGTTCTATTATAGTAATGCTAACTATAAGCTTAGTTCTGATCTAAGAAGGTCTAAAGTTTGCTTTGAACTCGACCCCATCTGGTTTCATTTCCTATTTAGATAATAATAATAGCCAACAATAACACGAAATCTTTACATTTTATTAATTGAAAAAATATTAGTATGGTACCAATTTACACAAAATGTTAAGAAGTTAATTATACTTACTTCTATAGTTCTTATAGTTCCGTGTGTATATTTATTATGCTTTAGAAAAGGTGTAACAATATAAAGTATATATAACCTTTGTATTTATGTACTATATATTTTCCTAAACTATACAAGCATACAGGTAAAATATAACAATCCCCATAGCTGCGATTCTTGACAAATTTCTTTTGTTTCCCTTTTCATATTTTGGTGGAAAACATAACAAAGAAATAAAAAAGCATCATCAAGTTTACTCCCTTGCGGCGTGAGCAGAGATTGAGTGTCGGCTGCCATGATGGATGATAGGTACTTGAATACAGAGCCTTTATCTACCAAAAGGTAGCTCACCATTTCTGAAACTATTTCCAAACATGAGTTATGAAAAACACATGTGAAAGACAAAGCCCTAAAAGAAAATAAAAAATATTAGGACACAGTTGTATGACCTACTATCATTTCAACAAAGGTGTCCTTTTTCTGAAGAGATTTAGAACTTAGTAATTCTCAAATAAATCTTGATCTATTTATTTCACACCGTACAGAATTTAGAAATGTATTCATACGAGTAAACATATAAAATAAAAAGCTTGTCAAATATATTTTTATATTTGCCTTACCCGTACGTTGCCTGCTAAAACATTGGTTCACACTCAAACCAAAACTTTGTATATTGCGTAGCGCTATCGAATAGCCAACAAATATCCCAACCAGGGGCCTATCACGGCAAAATATTTCAGAACAAGATAAACAAATAGGTCGTAAACAATAACAGACCATATCGCTGTTTCCCTTTGTTTACCCAAGCTTATTCTGCAAAAGGAGAAAAACAGGTATTTTCGTGCCGTCAACTCTGGTTGCAGATAGGATCTAAATAATAAATCATGTGTACCAAATATGTTACACAACCTTCAGTTTTAGTTCTCCCAAACATAAATAATTCCGCTATCTTTGTAACCTAACAAAAAGTTCACATCTAGGAGATGAAAAGGCAGATTATCGCGGCATGGTTTAGAAAATGATTCAAACAAACAAGAGAAGAGAAAATATTGAGAGAGATTTCTTTTGGGGAATTGAAGTCGCCTCTAAAATTGGATGCCGGCTTTTATTCTTTTTATTTGTCGTGAGGGGAGTACCGCGCGAGCTCACTACAAAAATATTTGATTGACTGCTCATCAATCTATTTTGATATTTTTTTCATTTGTTGTAAAGCATGGCCCACTTTGCGTCAGATTATTAACACCAACGCTGAAAATTAATTACTCTACCCCAACCACAAAACAGTATGTCCCATGTACATACTCTTTTTAAAAATATGTACGTGCTAGTAAAAGCTACGTTAAAAAAATTAAAAGCAAAATTACAGTGACATACACAGGTGACAAACCTTTGCCGGAAATTTTATTTTATTTTATTTTTGTTGTGACTATATTTTTACAGTTGTACTAATATCTTTAATTTATAATCCAAAAAAATAGTAATGTCAGACGGGAAAAAAGTATCTACTGCAGTTTACGGAAAAATGACACCACCAGTTGTGGAAAAATCGAAAGTGACTTATTGTACCGACTTGGAGGAGTCCGTTATAATGAGCAACTTTGCGCGTCGCGGATGGATACAAGTCGGGACCGACGAGGATTGGAACTTCTACTGGTCCTTCACAGCAAATTGTCGAAACATTTTCAGCACGGAGAGCGGCTACCGAATGAACGACAACCAATTGATAAATCACTTTCCAAACCATTACGAACTGTCACGTAAAGATTTATTAGTTAAAAACATCAAGAGGTATAGAAAGGAGCTAGAGAGAGGGTAATCCTTTGGCTGAAAAAACAGAAGTAACCTTACCTAACGGACAAGTGATTTATCGCTATGTACACTTAGATTTTATACCGGTGACGTACGTACTGCCTGCCGACTACAACATGTTTGTTGAAGAATACAGAAAGTCCCCTCAGAGCACATGGATTATGAAACCATGCGGCAAGTCACAGGGGGCAGGAATATTTCTTATAAATAGACTATCGAAACTTAAGAAATGGTCCCGCGAAGCGAATTCTCCATTTCATGCCCAATTGACCAGTAAAGAATGTTACGTGATATCGCGTTACATCGAAAACCCGCTTCTTATTGGCGGAAAGAAATTCGACCTGCGACTATATGTACTAGTGACGTCATTCCGACCTCTGAAAGCGTATTTATTTCAGCATGGCTTTTGTAGATTCTGTACAGTGAAATATGATAGGAGCGTTGCTGAACTCGATAATATGTACGTGCATCTGACTAACGTCAGCGTGCAGAAGCACGGCGGAGATTACAATAGTATGCACGGTGGAAAAATGAGTATCCAGAATTTCCGCTTGTATTTGGAAGGTACGAGGGGGCGCTCTGTAACCAATAGATTGTTTGCAAAAATGCAGTGGCTTATTGTTCACTCTTTGAAAGCTGTCGCACCTGTTATGGCTAACGATCGCCACTCCTTTGAATGTTACGGATACGATATAATAATAGACAACACTCTCAAGCCTTGGCTTGTAGAGGTGAATGCATCACCGTCTCTACAATCAACGACTCATAGTGATAGAATATTGAAATTCAAATTAATAGATAATATTGTGTCTGTGGTTGTACCGCCTGATGGCATTCCTGACGCGAGGTGGAACAAGATCCCCTCCGCTGAAGCGCTTGGTAACTTCGAACGGCTGATTGATGAGGAACTCATAGAAAAGGAAGACGCCAATTCGCGCTATAACAAGTACCATCGTGTCAGAACATAGAACCATTTTTTTATTTGTTTTATTAGTACTCAAATAAAAAATCAAACCAATTTGAAATGTTATATTTAATTTACAATCCAATTAGAATGCCTATAACAAAAAGATGATACAGTATATGAATTATATTTATATTTGCGGGCAAGTCTTTCCCGTTGATCCATCTCCCTCTTATACATAGAGTCTTCGTCGATGAGAATTTGAAAATCCCCTAAAGCCTCAGTGGTAGGCGTTTTGTTCCAGCGTGAGTCGGGGAAGTTATACGATGAAGGGTACACTTATTTCGATAGTGGCAAATCACTATATTGTAAAGTAAGTACTGATTGATATCAATTAGGATGAGGACATCGCTCCGCTTACTTTTTAACCGACTGCCTCGGAAGAAGAATAATGTGTGTGGTATCAAACCTGAGGTTAACCAAATATAACTTCCACCAAGTGAATCAGATTTAGCGACCGTCTTGATGGCCCGCCACGATTCGATTTATATTACACTGTTAAGCAATTTTTACTAAGCGAAAATAGACGTAATGCGATGCAATTCGACCGATTTGCTCTTGAAATTTTCTTAGAAAATATGTAAGCGATATCGCCTATCGACATAATTTAAATGGCGCCGTCCCATCAGAAAGCTCCCTTAGCGAAACTTAAATTATGTGGAATAAATACTATATATAACATATATTTTTTTTGTGACCGTAAGTTTTGTCACAGACGTGTTGAATAAAAAATTGATTGATTGATTTAGCCTTGCCGAATTCACTGCAATGCTGCTGTACCCTGAACGACCTTTGTGAGGCTATTGAAAACGCTGTTGACGTGGCTGAATTCTGCTCAAAACGTGTATAATTGTAGAATTATCGATACGACGAAGAAAAGTACAGTTAATTTTAAATTCAAGCAAAGTAAATTTAGAAATATCTTATTTTATTATTTAGTTTCAAAGTAGTTTTCACAGAAATAAGTTTAATTATTCAAGTTATTCACTAAGCTATCCAGTGTCTACCAAAAATTACTGTTTCAATGAAATTTATGAACAATTATAATAGTCAGTTAGGAAAGTTTTGCCTACAAAAACTTTAGTCTCTAATTACGAATGGAATTGGTGGCGTCTTTCAGCTGACATTCGAGATTATCTAAGAAGTAAGAATATTACAATTTTAATTAAACATAAAAACAATTTCAATAAAAATAATCGTCTCATCGCCCATATTGATGAAAAGCGTTGGCTCTGGGTGAGACAGGACAAATATGTGACATCACATATTGTCCTGTGTCATGCCATGTGTCGGAATTTCGGAGGCGGTTGAAGTGGCTGCCTATTCGACAGCGCCGTGATATCCACACTCTTTCTTTACTCTTTTCTGTTCTTCACAATCTTAACCCTCCTTCGTATCTTCGAGAGTGCCTTGAGTATCTTGTTCATCTCTTCTCCGTCGATTTCGTCCCCACTACACAAGTCGTTACGATGAATCATTTACTGTTCATGCTGTCCACCTCTGGAATACTCTGCCACACTCTATACGGGATAGCGTTTCGTTGGAGGATTCAAGAGAAGAATAAAGGAACATTTCCTATGAACATGACACATAAATACGTATTAATAAATGTAAGATTTTAGTAATGTATTATGTTTATAACATTGGGTGTTGTACACGTATCTATTGAGTTTATTTAGTATGTAATAATTTTTAATTAGTATTAAACGATTTTGAACTTTGAATGTTGGTGTGCATTTCGATGCACTATCCTCATAAGCAAATTGCCTTAAACAACTGAGGTTCTTTTGTAACACTTTTTTTGTGGTAGATAAAATTTTTGTCAAAAGAAGTTTTTATTCTGTAACTTCAGGAGGTGTCTGGTTGGGGCTGATTGCCTGGCTGAGGCTGTCTGCTCGAGGCAGGCTGTCGCAGAGTAGAGTTGGCTGGCTACGCAACGGTTCAGGAGACAGGCTTTCTGGCCCTTCCGTTTTATTATTATTTTTATTTTTTGTTCTTCCACCCTCAACTATAAATTAGTTGGGAAATATTTTGGTACGAAAAAAAGTTGACCAGCCAACTGCAACCAGCGACCCTTTTAAATTTATTTACTTTTGTAACGTGTTCAAGGGTTACATTTAATAAACATCGTTCTCAGTATATGGTGCTTTATTGTTCCTAAGAAAAAATCCCGTTACACTTTGTTAGAGAACCCAATTGCGGGTTAAGCTCGCCTTTGTACATAACCTGTCCATTGTATTTGTTTCTTTATTTATGTTTCGTGTGCAATAAAAAATAAGAATCACATTTTCATTTATTTTGTTCTTTTAATTCTCTGTAATTTTTATACAAGAGGGTTGTCGCATTGATTCTATAATATAATATTTATGTAAGCACAGACATGGTAGGTATAAATAAGTTTTTAGACATTACATACTCATATACAAAGTCTACTTAATTAATTACAAAACGCCTACCTCCTTGGAACCGCAACCCCTAAGAGCCTACGTAAACAAAACCTTGCATAATCTTATAAATACTGATACAATAATGCTTACAAGCATCATAATGCTGCTTGGGTAATTCCACGCTATAATTTTACCCGAAAGGTGCGAAGCAAGTCCACCTTCAAAACACTAATTAAATGGCGTAAAATAAAAGATACTACCAGAATAAATAACACGGTAATTTTCAGTTTGGTCCCATAATCAGGTAAATTGGTGATTGTTTTTAGCTGTAGAGTCTGAGACGGTTTTGTTGTAGCACTAATTCCGTCAAATAAGTCATTTATAAATAATGAAAGTACATGTCCTTTTTGTTTTATTTATGCTGATTTCTTTCTTTACTTTAATCTTCAGTGTTTATTTATTTAAAATAATCATTTAATAAAGGCCTTTTTCCTATTATAAAGTGATTTTTAAGTTGAAAAAGTAATTAATTTTTAATTTTTTTATCTCTGTTATTTTTAAGATAGTATAAATAAATTGCTTATTTGCAATATCTTCCTTAAAGAATAGCTACCCAAATAGAATCCATCGAAATAATATTTGGAGGGATGCGGAACAGGGAGTCCCGCCAACCTCCATTGAAAAGGGAGGATCCATTGACCAGACGTGTTATATCTGGTTCGAGCAATAGCCCAACGGTTGAACGATCAAATCGCGCCGAAGTTTTCGGCTTGCGCGATGCAAGATTATTTACAGATAGTTCTTAGGTGGCGGCGTTGATGCAGCTATAAATACATAAAATATAGATTATAATGTATTTTAATAAATATCTATTCTTGGGGTCTCAGAAGACCCAACGCGACTGTACGCGTCGCAGTTTTAGCGCAACGACGGGTGGAGGGTTGATTAAGTAATACGTAATGGAGAGTCGGTTTGATAATGCTTCAGAAATCTTGCCGCCACTTACGTTGCTGCCATGAAAACGGAAAAAATCCATGATGGATGTCAGTAAATATTAAGCTATACCTGTCAATTTGATAGTTTTTATTTGAGGCAATTACTTTTTATATAGGGGTAAAATTATTCCTAGGTATTAGACAAATAGATATAGTAGATAAAATAATGATTATTCCTACCAAAATAAATTCTTATTAACCCATATCCTTTTTTGAACTCGGTTATAAGTGAGAAAAACCCTTCCAGTTTTCACAGTACCTACTTGTAAACACAAAAGACCAACATAGCGTCGGCAGTGGGGACTTGTGAAGTATTGTGTGAATGATAAATGAAGTCTCTCCCACGTTATTAGGTGGCTGCATGTAAATCATCTGCGATATGTTACACGTCATCTGATGTGATGTTCCTTTGTGTAACGTTTTGTAGGAACTTTCAGTATGTTAATGTATCTTCCCTGCACTGAACAGGATGCCATTTTTACTTATTACTGTGTATATTATGTCAATAATTGACTTTTCTATGTAAATTTATAAAGTTTTGTTTTCATAGTGCCTCAACTAGCCATATTTCGTCGAAACGAACACATACCGCTACTGACGGGTAAGTGGCATTAATTTTGTTGTATTCGCTATAACGTTTACTTAACTGTCTAATTTAGATATATCTCTATATGAATCTACTAATTCAATTACGAATAATCTTGTTACTGAGTCTCATTAGGCTACTTTTTATCCCATAAGCTGTACAATTCCTCTAGGATGGGACACGGGAGTGAAGACATGGGAATAAGCTAGTATAGTAATAAGTTTTTTAAAGTATTATGTCAGCGCCATTTTGCAAGTTTTCAATGCTATTTATATTTTGTGTGTTTTTTATTAAGTTTTGCTTTCATATAGTTTTTTGTACTGTTTTGTAGTTATGTTTTGATAGTGCCTCCACTAGCCATTTTCACCGAAAACAACACGTGACATAACGTTCCTGACAGGCAAGTGAAACTAATTGGGTCTTTAGTAATGAGCTGATATTTGGTAATTACATTTACGTAATTGCTTTTCAAGCTCCATTTGCGAGGTAAGGATCGTTGGCGTTTATATGCCTGATTACGTGCATTCTTTCGAGAGGATGTGTTGGTGGCTATAAGTCCTGTTCATTTTATAAATGCAGTTACGACGAAATGGGATTCGTATTTGTGTTTTAAATAAATTTAAATAAATATTATAAGGACTTAAACTTGTTTTTCAGTTCTGAAATTATTTCCTGATCTGATAACAAAGTCTGTCACAAACAAAATATAAAGCCATTTGGTATATACCTAGTTCATGAAAAATAACTTCCATTACAAATTCCATTGGCCAAAAATACAGAAACAGTTTAGTTTTCCAGTCTCGGCACCTTTTAAAAAACGTACACCCAATGGTTGTTCATATCGATTGTTAGGAAACTCGTTTATCGCAAGAAAAATGGAGTCGCCTTCGCTTATTCTTATTTCAATTGAAGTTATTCACAAGTAGCATTTCAAGCTGCACTATCCAGCAATTGAATTTATAGCAAGAATTTATACCAGCCGCAGTGCTTTTGTCGAGTTAGCTATTCGAGCTGTTGCGAATGGCGCGGGTAAAAATATGATCGAGTATAAAAATAGTTTTTTTCGCTATGTTGTTACCTCTGTGGTTTATATTGTTAATAAAACGTATTCTTTCAACTGTGTTTTGTTTACTTTGCTGTGAAACTTGATCCCTTTCTATTATGTTTTCCGCGTATTGTTGCTCGTATTATTCTATTAGTAAATGTTTACCCGAGAAAGCTATTTGTGTATATAGTATTGAAAACAATGACTCAAACAAGGGCTGAAAGAAATACAACGCCCGCACTCTCACAGATAATGAACTTGTAACATAAATGACGTACATGAGCCAATATTGACAATTATTATAATTGTAGGGCCGAGCCAGAAAATCGAGAGCAGTGGTGGCCTAGTGATTTCCACCGCGACTTACAAGTTGTAGGCGCTTTACTTGTGTAAATTATTTCATCACCACTGCTCTCAAAATGGTGAAGGAAAACATCGTGAGGATACCGACATGTCCTAGAACCAAAACCTCGAAGACATGTGACATCCACCAACCCTCACACGGCCCGCGTGACGGATTACGGCCCATTCCCTCTCTCAGAGAGGAGGCCTGTGTCACAGCAGTGGGCACATTTATAGGCTGATGATGATGATGTGAGCCAGAAAATCTGACACCGATGTTGTCAAAGGATATCGTGTTACCCAGTTACTGAGTTGTGGAGCTCAGATAGACAATCGCTTCGTGTAAAATACTTGTATTCAGCTGTATCCAGTTTAATTGGAAGCGGATCCTAAAATAGTTGGTTAAAATTGCGCAGAATAATTGATTAACATATCGTAAAATATCACCGTTAATGAAAAACAACAAACGAATACTTGTTATCTTAAGCTAGCTTAAATAATTTAATCTGTGTCGAAACCGGCCAAGTTTGAGTCGGACTCGCGCACGAAGGTTTCCGTACCATTATCGCAAAAATCACGTTTGTTGTATGGGAGCCCCACTTAAATATTTATTTTATTCTGTTTTTAGTATTTGTTGTTATAGCGACAACAGAAATACATCATCTGTGAAAATTTCAACTGTCTAACTATCACGATTCATGAGATACAGCCTGGTGACAGACCGACAGACAGACAGACAGACAGACAGACAGACAGACGGACAGCGAAGTCTCAGTAATAGGTTCCCGTTTCTACCCTTTGGGTACGGAACCCTAAAAAAGAGCAATCACAACGACTGAATGTCTTTTAAATGCAGGTAACGACTGAGTACGTTTTATTGTTTCTACTTTAATAATGCCTATCAATAATGATTGTTATAATAATAAAATGGAAACGGTATTCCATAATAATATAAAACAGGACAGGGGCAGGAAATTGACGTCGGGCGTTCTATATTGCAGAAGCACTGGGATAAAAACGTTTTGTTGATCTTGCACAGAATATGTTCCCTTTATCCCAGTGCTAGTTTTTCCTGCGACATCATCCGTATAAAAAACTTCAGTTGGAAGTCCTTAAACCGCCTCAGAAACCAAGTAGGGAGGTGTAACTCCAACCTCGCAAATTGAGGCTACCTTGACAGAACAAAGGCAGAGTGTGAATGCGGAGCCCCAAAACATGCAGCCGAAGTGACTTTCGCGGTGGCACCGACGACGCCATGGAAGTTGCTATGTTTTGAGCCGGAAATATATTTATTATCGTCATGGAAAAAAATGCTAGTGACACGAGAAGAAGTTCCGATAAAATAACATTCCGATGAAGACAGACATTATAAGAATATTAAAAATTCAAAATAATATCAAAAGAGGTACATCCTAGGATTGTTTATTTGTACGAGGTAATCCCTCAAAGTTTTGATCCGATTACGAAAATTCTTGTATTAATAGAAATCTGCACTATTAACAACAAAGTAGTACCAAATACTAAATGTTATCACAGAAAAACGATCCTAACGGATTGGGAAGGGTACAGAAGCGAAGCTGCGAGGAATTTATAGTAATGTTGACTACACTTATTTTTTTGCGGCTGAGGTAGCTACCTACTGTGCTATAGCTGTTAACATAATTAGATACTAGGAAAATTTTTGAATTGAAAATATTTCAGTAACATACGCTTATTTACATTTTGTCCGAAATAAAATGTTAACTGTAATAAAGTCAATGATTGCAAATTGCACTCTATGGGCAATGCTGCTATTTGTTTGCATTATGGTAACAACAGACCTGTCAACACACAGGAACTGCAGCCGAGTATAAGTAGTGAGGATCAATAGACTACTCCCGGAGTACCTCGGTCACGTTGTCTTGATTGACTTTCTAATTAGGGCTCGAATTGAATGGCTTCTATTTGCAATTGTCTGTGCCAAATGTAGCTTGGATAAAACACTACTTTGGCAAATTGACACACAAGTTTCGAAAATAACAAGCATAATAGTAAAACGGAAGTAAAGGAGTGCAGTGGTGGCCCAGTGGTAACGGCCGCGACTTACAAGTTGTTTGTCGTCGGTTCGAACCCAGGCAAGCGCTTTACTTTTTGTAAATTATTTCATCACCACTGCTCTCAAAACGGTGAAGGAAGATATTGTGAGGAAACCGGCATGTCTTAGAACCAAAAATTCGAAGACATGTGACATTCACCAACATGCACTGGACCCGCGTGGTGGATTACGGCCCATTCCCTCTCACAGAGAGGAGGCCTGCACGCACAACGGACCTAATGCGAATCTAAGTGCGGTAAACGGGTCCTCCTATCCTATCCTACGGAAGTAAAGTAAAACAAGTGTGTGCACAATCGCATAGTTAGACCAAAAGGTTGAAGTTGCGAAACACTGCTAGCGTGATGAGTATAGATATCTAATAAAGATAAACGGAGATTAGATCTAAACTTTTAATTTCAAATAACTACAGCTATACCTTGGTGAAAGGTTGACTTGCTGCTAGCTTATTTGACCCTGTGTATTATAGATCCGGGCTTATAAAATACATAATACAAAGCAAATTTAATTGAGCAAAAGTCATTCACTCATTATTCATGACTTACATTAGATATCTTCAAAGCCCCAAGCAGCAATCCCACATAATGCAACATTCAAATTCACATTCACGTAGTATCTACCGACTCACAAAACTCTATTATCAAACAAAATCATGTACAACACACGCCTCAACAACACCACAGGCATTTTTAACTCTTCTCTTGAATGTTAAAACTCTTAACATCCGTGTCGCGTCTTGTAAGTTTAAAATTTACATCAGTTACGAACGGGGAAATTATTGTAATAAAAGCCCTGGATCCCGCTTCCTGCGACATATTTACGTAAGTATGTTATGTTATGCATTAAGTATTTTCATTCGTTCGATATAGGTACGAGTTGTAATGTGTAATTCTTATTCCAATCTCTTGTGCCATACGTCTTATCATACAGTTTGCTTCTTGACAGATTTTATTGGTGACGTATATGGGGCCAAAGTTCTAATTGTCACGTTTGAAATGTCTGATGTTGGGGATTTGGCGCAACGATTTTCTTCGTGTCTTTTTTACCCAAACTGACGAGCTTGTCGTCATTCATATTATTGATTGAATTTAATGTAATATCAAATACTTACTTGAAGTAGATTTTCTCATTTGAAACTACATTATAATTCCCTATTTCCACTGCTATTGGAAGTCAGGAAGACAACAGACATTCGAACTAGCTCATAGCGCTGGCACAAACGGTCACAGATAAGTTGTGACTGATACGACAGTGCGTGAATGCGGGCGCGATTTGACACTAGGGAATACGAACAGTTTTAGTACTGTTTCATGTAGCCCTGAGAGCTTCAGCCTTTGTTGATCCTGGAGCTTATTTTGAAAGAAAGATTGGGGTGATTTTGGTAGTTTATGTTTACGGTTAGGCTATGCACAGATTAGTAAACGTTGTCTATTTGACAGAGTATCGGTCCCGCAAATTTTAACATAGCTATCTATATCATAGATAATCCTAGTCTTTATTACGTATGTACACCATACAGATTACTCACAAAAAATCGTAAAAAGTTTGTAAAAACTATTTCATTCAATATACCAGTCGTTACATGTTGTTATTTTCGTCTATGCTATATGTGTAAGGTTAATTTTGATCATCTAATATTTTTTTATTTAATTTGACAATTCAAAAGTACCTTTTAAATGGTTTAATAAAATTGAAATAAAATATTTAAATCATATTTTTTAAATCTGATAAGGCCGTTAAATATCAAACACATAATGTTACCTGAAAAATCATTCAGATTTATTAATTGCGAACGTGAAAATAAAGCCCAGCGTTTCAGACTACGGTCTGCAAAAAAATAAAGGACAAGTCCAGTCACTCGTTCTGTTGCCCTTGGGCAAAAGTGTGACGTCATATGCAACGGCGAATATTTATTTACAAATCCAATGTAGAGATGAAGCAGTAAAATCTCCCAGAAATACGTGCAGCGAATACCAAGAGAAATAAATAAAATTGAAATGTATGTTTGTTGTTCGAAAATGCACAGTTTTCATGCGGTTTTTCTGTGGATTTATTTAGGGGTAACGAAGTATTGTGTGATTATTTTGTTGTTTTGTAATTGTCAACTATCCTGTCACTGTAATTGCATGGTAGTTAAAGAAACCTTTGGTTTTAAAATCGTGTTGCCGCTGTATCTGTTGATAGCATAGCTCCTTATTTAGTTGAGTACCATATTTTTTTTATAATCTGAGGTAAAAATCACAACTGCTATCCGAGTATCGTAGTACATTCTCCTCTCTAATGACCTACTAAAATATCAAACAAAGAGCAATAACAGACGACAAATCTTATAAAAAAAAAGTAAATTAAAAAAATCAAAAAACCCGACTGCTTAAAAAGCAAACTAAAAAGATGTAAACAAGAACAAAATCATGCTGTGCAGTCGGAGGATACATATTCGCGAGCTGGCGGACCAAAACCAGATGTATCCTCCGACTGCACAGCATGATTTTGTTCTTGTTTACATCTTTTTAGTTTGCTTTTTAAGCAGTCGGGTTTTTTGATTTTTTTAATTAACTTTTTTTATTTTTAACTTTTTAGTTATTTTTTTTTAGAATTAGGTACATTTAAACATGTAAGTGTTATATATTTTTGAAATAGCCTCTTAAAATCCTTTATTTTGATACCCCACACGACAATTTTTTTTTCCCCACAAAATGGTGCCCAAAAGCCGCCATTTTTGTATTTTCAAATTTTAATGTAGCCAGTGACACTTGCAGGATTAAGACGAATCGATTGACGTAAGAATCATCAAAATCGGCCAACGCGTTTGGTCTCTAGAACGCCACATAGGAACAAACATACATACATACATAGACTGATAAACACATTACCCTCCTTCAGCAGTCGGGTAAATATACATAAGTACAACATTTACAGACTCGTGAGCAGTCGTCTATCTCGTATAAAAATAATTAAACTTCCTGAATAACGGTTACCTTCGCATAAACGTGAATTTTTTTATCATAAACGCACGTTGGATATTAGGCACACTTGAGGCGCACACACTTAGCTCCATTTATCACACCTTTATCACATGCTACGTAAAAATTCGTAGGTACACACAGACGCAAGATGTTTGGAACGCGCCCCTCTTATTTTCTCCTACGGCCTACTTGTCTTTATTTTCCTTTATATAAAGAAAGTTGTTTATCTAACTAATCCTTACAAATCTTCATCGCTTTACTTCTAAAACGGACCGGAGCCCTTCGCGTGAAAGGACTCTGCAACTCCGCTTTTTTCATTGAAGCTTTTTCACTATTTTAAATCGTTACGAACTTTTCACATTTATCTTTTTGCTTGGGCTGTAGCAATTTTAAAGATTTTCTAGAGAGTTGAACTGGTAAATCTTAGAAGGAGTATGTGTATTAAAATTTTTGAAAAAATCAATTTCGGGCGAGACAGATTGCTTGTACTAAGAATTAGCATATCGCGCCCTGGTCGTCTACCGCGCAATATTATCATAAGAACAATATCCTCGGCGTCAAAAAGAGCGATACGCGGCGCGCCACAGGGTGTTTTCTATCGACATTGCAGCTACTGAATATTAATACGCATCGTTATAACAAAATATATGCAACGCAATCAAATTACGGGACACCCCTTGTATCAATATATCGGTACAAATTAATTTGATAGGTGCGCAACATGTATTTATTTTAAAATGATGTAAAGGGTTTGTATGATCCTTTTATTCGTCGTTTTATTATATTGCTCTATTTGGGCGTATGTTTGCATCGTATTTAAATGTTTAACTTAAAAATTTAGTGCACAACATGGGAAATACAAACATGAACAATCGTCTACCTGCATTTTATTATAGCCAACAATAATTGTAGTTAAGTCCTGTTTTATAAAACAAAAAAAAAACTGATGAATGGAAATTGAGCCTAAGAATGTCCGAAATAGAAAACAATTTCTGCTTGCCAATAATGTAGGATTTTCATCAGTTTCCATCCATTAGCCGTCGAATGTTTTCTCTGATTGTTTTCCTAGAAGGCCCGATTAATATCGCGACTTCTGTGTCAGGATAATCCAGGAGCCTTCGCATTATACCCGGTCTGAAATTAATTCTGTATTTTCCTATTATGTATATATCTAGTTTATATTCAATCGGGTAGACATGGTCATGATAAAAATTCAAAGAAAATAAGTAAGGATTTTTCAACCTGAAACTTGTCAGCCCGGAGTCTGGCCTTGTGCACGGTTAACGGCAAGCCTCCTTTTGCATGGGACTGAAACATAGCTAACAAAATGTGGGTGTATCTCTGCTTAACCTTTGGGGAGCAAGACTTTTGGGAACAGCCGTGATGTTATAATAAAAATAAAAAATCACAACGCTGTGCTCTGCAACCTACCGCACCGCTCAGCACCGCAACTTAACGTATCGCATCGCTCCGCACTATACTTTACGCGAGCGCTTTGGGGAGCTTGTGAAGCAGCCCTTTGATGATCCATGGCGTGTGTGTTGTGCAGTAAGTTTTTACTATCTTTTATCAAAAGATATTTTTTTTTATCATTAAATACTAGCCTGTTACAGATTTAGATTTAAAAAATAATCGTTACCCCACCCTAGGAATTTCTTCCTGTATCGTGGGTGCGTTTACAAACAAATAAATTCACACATATAACACCCAGAGCCGGAACAACTATCTGTAGGTCATACAAATATTTGTTCCGTGCGGGAACCGAACCCGCGACACGCAGCGCAGCAGTCAATCGCTCAACCACTGCGCCACCCGTGCACCCAAACCCACTGCAGTGCAAGCCTTTTCTCATACAGAGTAGACACGAGCATTAATCTTCTAAGTTCAGGTTTCCTCACGATAGTTTTCCTTTACTAATGTAAGTGAGGACTAGATAGGATAACCTTAGTAAGTAGGTACATAATATGAATTGCAAAGTTCACATTTGCCCGGATTTGAAACCATTTATGTTTATTGTATAGTATTTTCTGCCTTTACTAATAAAACATACCTACATCTAATCAACTACGCCAACACAAAATAAAAGCAAGCAAAAACGTTAGCACAATATTTACATTAATTACTTAGAACTGTACCAAACAAACATGTGTTTAAAATGCAACGTACATGCAATATTAATTAAAGTCGGAAAGACGTGAAGCATATTACGCTACAATATTTCACTGAAATAAGGCACGTCTTGTAACAGATTCATATAAAACCGTTTTTTTTTTATTTTCCGTGGAACTTACTACCTCGCTCATGCTGCCGTCCTATATAATAGCTAGAATTCCGAAATGTGACAATTTGGCGATATTCGTTTTTTGATGCCATTGTAATCAGCAAAAAAATCTCTATCAATTTGTTTAAGCAGTATTTTTCAACTACTAACAAATAGGTTTAAAATAAAAACGCCCCAAATTAATTTGTTTACAAACATATTTTTGATAAAATTAGGTAAGTCTTTGATTCTCACTCTCGCAAAATTACGATGTACTAACTTCTGCCAGCGGTTTCACCCGCGTGAAAAGTGTATTCTTATCCCAAGGGAACATTATACCGGGATGAAAAATAGATGTTCTATTCCAGACTATAATCTATATCTGTGCCATTTCATCCTGTTACTTTTAGCCGTTCGGGCGTGATTGAGTAACAAACATACATCCACAGACAAATACATCCAAACTTTCGCAGTTATAATATTAGTAAGATAGTTGATAAATAGTATAATTTTTTATTACTTCGTAATTTTTTGTTTTTCGTCTATAACACAATATACGATTTTCTCAAATAGCTGCATGGACGGCAACGGCGGCATGGGTTGGTAAGACGCGTATTTCTAAAAGGCTTTTTTCCCGTGCCCATTTCCCATAACAGATCGGGCATACATAAACGTCAGATGATTTTATTTTTGGATCACTTGGACTGAATAACGTGGCCGTTTTGATCGTGTATTTTTTATGTGACAAAATAATTATTTTCGTTTAAAAGTTTGCAAACCGTTTGAAAAATAGCTTGGCGCGTGATGTATGTGTTCCGTTACGGAAAAATTGGGAGATTTTTGACGAATGTATTTTTTTTCGTGTGGGTTTTTTAGTGGAGTGGACATTCAATTACTGTAGCCACAATTGATGGAAAGAGGATAGGCATGTGATGATGCACGTTCGAGTTCTTAATTGCTTTAAAGCGTATTTTTTATATCGAGTAGATTGCCTAAAGGTATTGTTTAACTTGCTGCAGCGAAGTTAAATTCTGTGAAACTAAATCACGTTGAGAAGCAAGAAATTTAGGTTCCAGACAGGTGACATTCTATCATCGAAAGCAAGGCATTATGGTACATAAGGTAATACACTAAATTTGTTTCAGCATATCCTGCTCACTGCACATGGTGTGCAAATGTATTTACTATCAGCGATGTAAATTAATCTAACTTATAAATTAAAGCTTTTCTTAGATACACTACGTCAGACAGGTAATTAAGGTCATCTGTTTTGTAAATCATGAGAATAAACTTATTTTGACGTACAGAAATTAAATCTACTCTCCTCTACTCTCTAATCTACTCTATCTTACTTAAAAAATGTTTAATGTCTCGATTACCATGAGGTGAAGCTTAATATTGGGGTTTAAAGTATGAAATTGCCGATTTGTACTGAAAAATTGAAATTAGTTTCTTTTTTTAAATAGAACATATTTATTTAATAAAAAAATTACAATTATTATCTATACATTGCTGCCATCTAATAGGAAGGTCATTTATGACTTTGCGATAGAACTCTGGTGATCTAGATTCGACAAACAGTGTGAAAGCATTTTGTACTGCCTCCTGAGATGAAAACTTTTTATCACGTAGAAAAAAATGGTAGTCCGTTGGAGTAAGGTCTGGCAAATACGGAGGGTGACGAATGGTTTCTAATTGCAGTTCCTGTAGAGTTAAAATGGTTTCTCGTGCTGTATGAGGTCTCGCGTTATCATCATCTGCCTAGCCTTTTTCCCAATTATTGTTGGGGTCGGCTTCGCGATCATGGAGCAATAATGGTGAAATCGATTCATAGACCATGTGAAAAAAGTTTCACTCAAAAATCTCAAACCATGAAGGTTCTATGTCAATTTGAAGTGCCTATTACAATAAAACTGCAATTTCATACTTTAACGCCTATTATTTTATTTAATAAAAAAAAATACAGAAAAATCATCTAGGTACTAAATATTTGCATCAATAGCACTTTCTGATCTTATCGCAGTTTAAATAAGAAAATAAACATATTTCCACACCAAAATGCAATCTAAAGCGAATCAGTAATGAAATTTAATGTATTCATTCATCTCGCACGGAATAAGTATAAATCGTTTGAGCTAGCTATTTTACGTGGTTTAATCAACCAATAAATGGAAAATGCTGATTTCAATACGAATTTTGAGAATCATTTGAAACTGCCACTCTTAAAGCCATGTTTATACTTCTAAATAAGGTTAGAATATTGGTTTTCAATGTAAGATTGGATTTAAAGGGAGAGAAAATTAGAGGTGGTTCACGTAAGTAGGCTCATCTGTCTCATTGAATTTCATAAGCTACTCGGAAGAAAGAATTACTAAGGCAAACACGATTCATCTTGAACAAATTTAATAATTCAAAGGTAATGGTATAAGGTTCTCCAGAGAGATAGGTATAGAAGCAGCCTAACGTGCAACTAATTCCAGAATTAAAACGAAACCAAAGGTATTGAAATGTTTTTAATTCATTTTATAATAGAGTTAATAGTTGCCAATACGAAGAATGATTTGATTAATTTTAGAACACAACAAAAAACATAATGTGTGATAAAGCCCATTAAAAATATAGTGCCTAAGGCAATAAGTCCGCCTCTGTATTTGTGCGTAAAGTTTTAATAAATAAAATAATGAAAGCCATCGATGAAATTATAGATTTTGATTATATCTACGACAAATCTAAAAACAAACCAATAAAGAAACAAACAAAACACGAAACAATAGAAAAACAAACAAAATCATGTAGAACGTGTTAATATAGACAGTTGATGCAAATTGGTAGTGGGTTCGAACCCAGGTAGGTGCATTACTTTGTGTAAATTATTTCACCACCACTGCTCAAAAAACGGTGAAGGAAATATCGTGAGGAAACCAGCATGTCCTAGAAAAACAAATCAGACGCGCGCCAACCCACCCGCGTGGTAGAGTAAGGCCCATTCCCTCTCACAGAGAGGAGGCCTGTGTCCCAGCAGTCGGAACATTAGAAGGCTGATGATGATGATGCAAACTCAAAACACGTACGAGGATAACTTAACTTAACTTCCACAACGATAATCAGCGATGAAATTATAGAACTTGCTAACATCTACGACAAAGGCAAAAACAAAACAAATAAAAAACAAACAAAACACGAAACAATAGTTATGCAAACGACATCATGTAGAATGCATTAAATTCAACACTCGAACGAGGATCGTTATCTACGATGATTTCAATCTGGAATACCGCAGATGGTGTTTACGGCCGCATGCAGTTTACGTAGAAATTGCATACGCGCGACGCATTAGTGATCAATCTCCGACAAATCTGCGACCACTTTCATAATATTTGTCGACTTTATAGCCTCGTACGCCTCGTACGGAGTTTTATGCGAAAACTTTTAATGGCGAAATTGGTTTGTTGTGTTTGGCTTGTGTTTAGATGTGTAATGTGGTTGGAATTTTAATGAGTTCTAGGCAAAAGACTTAGTTGACTGTAGTGGTTAAGTTTTGTGCCTTCAACTAATAGAAAACTCCACAACACAAGAAGTATATTAGCGATTAATGAGTACAGCTATTAAATGTTGTTTTTTCAGATCTAATCTAATTTAATTGAGCTTTTCACATCTTATCACTCATCTCGAACTTAGTTCCCATTCTTAATATGTGTACCTACTCTCTGATATATCTCTGTGATACATTTGCCAGCTCAAAGTTAATGAGTTATTGATGAACTTATATATGGTACCGATTCGATTTCTTATAATAATCGACTTTACCAATGAAGAAATTTTAATCGATTAAACACATTGTTATTTTATTCCAGGTCAATTTACCTTTGTTTTTATTGTATCTTTGACAGTAGCATTTTCTTCCATTGTTAGAGAGGCTTAATAGGCTTGTGATTAGCGTCGAGTGGGCGCTTTCTTTGATTCTCCCTTTTTTTTTTTCTTTATCAAAGTGTTGTAGATAAGCTTGTGGGTCTGCGCAGATTGTTCTTGCTAATTTATTTAGTTAAATTTTCGTAACTGAGAAGTCTTATTTTGGATAACCAAAATATGATTCTTAGGTATTTAGAGTAGGCAAATCTATTTCGGCATTGCATTTGAATAATTCAAAAACCTTTAGAAAATTAAGCCTGGATTTAATATAATAATATAATAAAAATATTGGTCAGTGATAAAAGCACTGTTTGCCTACCGGTGCGTACCACGGCATGTTTTCATATTTAATATCCAATCACGTACTACAGCAATATATTAC
This sequence comes from Anorthoa munda, assembly GCA_945859665.1. Taxonomy (NCBI): domain Eukaryota; kingdom Metazoa; phylum Arthropoda; class Insecta; order Lepidoptera; family Noctuidae; genus Anorthoa; species Anorthoa munda. The sequence continues at coordinate 5,937,091 of OX243913.1, read as the reverse complement.
AACCCGAGGGTACTAAAACCGAATCTGTTTATTAAATAAACTCAAACCATTGACGTATTCAGGGTGCGTACACCTTTAAAAACTGATACATAAATAACTAGAATAATAAACAACAAAACAACGTTGCTTTCTGCCCGAGGTTACGAAATAATGATCGGCAGAAGATTCACTCGTTGTGCGGCTACCAACGAACATTCAAATACCACATGAGTTAAAGTTCTCCGTATGTTTTATGTCATGTTCTGCTACTTGTCTTGCTGGGTTTTTTCCAAAACAATAGTGTTAAGTTCGGAAATGGGGGTTGCAGAATAATACTACTAGGTTTACACAAGCTCGTATATTCGACTGCGCAGCAGTCGTTCGTACCAGTATTTATAACATATGTCTTACTACTTATTTGTTAATAGAGGGTAGGTAGTACCCACATAACATTCCTCCACCTTATCAGAAGAACTTCTTGTAGTCAATAGCAGTTCTATTACGTTTTGACCGAATGTCTGGTTCGGGTTCGATAGAGGGAGCTGCCGGAAGCACTTCCTTTTCAGTGGAAACGTCGCCGTGAACAAGCGCTGATGCCGGTGCTTCAGACTCCACAGGTGCTACCTCCACAGGGACTTCGGATGGTTGCTGCCCGGAGCTAGTCGAGCTTGAGGGTATTATAAATGCGGGAACGATCTCTTCGCATGGCTCATCTTCCCTCCCTCTATATTTTAGCAACTGATTGGTGTGCCTTTTGATGGTTCCTTCTGATGCCCTCAGTTTCACTAAATGCACAGATTTTCCTAATTTTCTAATAATAGTGCCACGTGACCAATATTGTTTTTGGTTATTATACAGTTTTACTAATACTTGGTCACCCACACTGAACAAAAGTTTCCGTTTTCCACGATAATTGTTAATCTGCGAACACTGTTTCTGTTTAACTACTGTGTCGAGTGCTGTGTCGAGTGCTGTGTCGGATGGCGTCGCGGTGGTCGGTGTGAGGAGGTCCAATCTACACCTTAAATTATGACCGAACAATACTTCAGCCGGAGATCTGTTTGTTGTCGAATGTTTAGAATTCCTGTATCTCAGTAAGAATTCCAATAATTTAATATTTAAATCTCTTAACGATGTACCTGTTAACAAGTATGATTTAATTGCTTTTTTTATAATTTTAACGTAACTCTCTGCTTGTCCGTTGCTAGCCGGATTATATGTAGGTGAAGTAAGATGTGTAATGTTGTTCCGATTACAGAATTGTTTAAACTCATACGATACAAATGAAGTGCCGTTATCTGAGCAAATTGTATGAAATAACCCAAATCGTGACATTACTTCGCATAGTTTTTCGATTACCACTCGCGAAGTGAAACCCGACGAAACATCATAACATTCCACCCATTTCGAATATGCATCAACAATAATTAAAAATGTTTTGCCGCTAATAGGACCTAAAAAGTCTATGTGGACACGGTGCCACGGCTGGGTAGGAAAAGGCCACGGAGTTAGGGGTGCGCGCGGGGGCGCGACGCGCTGCGACGCACACACGACGCACGCGCCTATGTGTTTTTCCGACATACCCGGCCACCAAAATCTATTGCGTGCCTCTTCTTTCACTTTTGTAATACCTAAGTGTCCTGAGTGAAGTTCGTTTAACACTTTATGTTGTAGACTTTTAGGAATGACTAATCTGTGACCTCTCATCAGACAACCATTTTCTATTGATAATTCTAACCGATGGCTATAATAATCCTTTATTAACGGTTCACTAATTTTACTAGGCCAACCATTTGTTAAGTATTCGATGACAGTTTTAATAACATTATCCATTTTTAACGCATCTTGGATGTCTGTCAGTGACAAAAACCTTTCACCTTCGTAAATAAAACGTACATAACTTGATTTATCTACTGGTGACTCATCACGCTCGCGCTCAGAGCGTGTGACGTTCGCTTTTAAGTTGTCGGTTACGGGTACTGATCGACTTAAGAAATCTGCACAATTATGAGCACTGCTTACATATTCTATTCTAAAGTTGTATGCAGATAGGAAAATAGCATAACGCTGTAACCGATTAGCTGATATCTCAGGAATGCCCTTGTCTGGATTAAAAATTGAAACCAAAGGTTTATGATCAGTTTTTAAAATAAATGGTTTTGTTCGACCATATAAATATTGGTGAAATTTTCTTATCCCGAATATTATTGCAGTTGCTTCTTTTTGAATTTGGCTGTAGTGTTTTTCCGCTGCATTAAGAGATCGAGAAATATAGGAGATAGGTTTTTCTACACCACCTTCAACCTGTGATAACACGGCGCCTAACCCGCTCGGTGACGCGTCCACCGTTACTATTAGTAAAGCTTCTGGATTGAAATGTGCTAAAGTGGTCTCAGAAACTAATGCACGTTTTATGATTAATACTGCTTCTTCATGACTCCTAGTCCATGACCAAGGCACATTTTTTTTTAGTAATTCATGCAGTGGACTTAATATTGATGATGCGTTTTTAATAAAATTTCGGTAATAGTTGACCATACCTAGGAATGATTTTAATTCTGACGTATTGGTAGGTACCCGACTTTGCAAAATGGCTTTAACTTTCTCCGGTGATTTATGTAATCCATCACGGTCGATGACAAAACCTAAGTAGGTTACGGATTCCTGGAAGAAGGTGCATTTATCTATATTTAAAACTAGGCCAGCTTCCTGTAACCTACGGAAGACTTCATTTAACCTACTCATCATCTGTTCTTTGTCCTCCCCACATACTAAAATATCGTCAAGAAATAAAAGAGTACCATTTAACCCTGATAGCAGCGCTTCCATGTTTCGTTGGAAAATGGCCGGCGCACTAGCTAGACCAAACACTAAGCGAGTATACTTATACAAGCCTTTATGTGTGTTTATGCAAGTGAGCATTTGTGATTTCTCATTTAGACACAACTGATTGTATGCATGCGATAGGTCCAATTTACTGAAGTACTTGCCGCCATGTAGTTTTGAAAACAACTCGTCATATTTTGGTAATGGATATTTATCGACAAGTAACTGCTTATTGATAGTCACGGAGTAGTCGGCACAGAGACGTATAGAACCATCTCGCTTTAATACTGGTACCACTGGACTGGCATACTCTGCGTATTTTACGGGTACTAACACACCTAAATCTACCAGACGGTCAATTTCTTTCTCCACGCTTTCCCGAAGCGCAAAAGGTAAAGACCTTGCCTTAAAAAATATGGGTTTTGAGTCTGGCTTTAATGTTAAATCTACCTTCACGCCTTTAAAACAACCTAATTTATTTCCAAACAATAGAGGGTATTTGGAAGAACTACCTGATAAAAAATCGTTACAGTTATTTATGGAACATATTTGCAAGTTAAATCGTGTAAAAAAATCTCTGCCTAATAAGGGAGGCCCTCCATTCCGTACGACATATACACCTATTGTAAATGATTTTTTGTTATACGTAAACAATAGTTTTATTTTACCTACGATATTTAACTTATCTCCGTTGTAACTATGTAAAATAACGTCACTTGCTTCTAACTTTATGGTTTTGAAGTGTTTAAGATACGTTTGCTCAGAAATAACGGTAACTGATGAACCCGTATCTATTTCAAAAATTAATTCGTTTCCATTGACACAAACAGATTCCCGCATCGGTTCGCCGCAAATGGAGCGAATATTACAGCACAGATGCTTACCATCATCGCTAGCATCCTCACAGCACTCGACATAGTGTTGCTTATTCGAATTTTTGTTACACACTCGCTTAAGATGTCCTTGAACGCCGCACTTTTTGCACTTATATCGCCCAAACCGACACGACGATGCCTGATGGCCTGCGTAGCCGCAGGCGGTGCACCCACTGCCGCCGCTGCCGACGTTAGCGCGCTCGGCGCTGGCTGCGGGGGTCGCTGCTAGCCTGCGCCACGGCGCGCTGCTCACGCGCGCTGCGCCAGGCTGTGCTGCCGTATCCATCTTCATCACCTGAAGTGGTGTACCCATGTCCGCTTGCCGTGTCGTTTCATGTGCCCCCATACGAGCACAGCGCACGCCTTCTGCTATATCCAGGGCCTTGCTCAGCGTCAACTCCGACATCGCTTTGGTAAATAGCTTTTCTCGTTCCGGACCAGGTGCCATGCCCAGAACGAATCGGTCGCGAAGCTGTTCATCTAGATTTTGCGCCACGAACCCGCAGTGAATTAACAAACCACGTACTCGTGCCGCCCACTCTGGCAGCCCTTCGCCGACATGTTGCGTGGCACTGTGGAACTTGTATCTTTCAGCAAATGTGCACTTCTTTAATTTGAAATGTCCATCCAACAAATCCACTACTTCGTTATAGCTTAAAGTACCGATTTGCTTTGGTAAAGCTAGATCGCGAATCAACTTGTAGCTTGATTCCGAACAGTTACTAAGTAGAATAGCTCGTCGTTTGCAACCAGCTTTATCTGCATCTACCCCGATTTCGTTTGCCAGAAACCACTGCTCCAGTCTTTCCTTGTAAAGCTGCCACTCTTGATGTTCGTGGCTGAACACTGTTAAGGTCCCAACCGAAACCGAAGTGGATCTTGCCATTTTATTCAAAATGAAATACACGTCTCGTACTTTGCTTTTTCTCTCGTCGCCAACTGTTAGGTTCGGAAATGGGGGTTGCAGAATAATACTACTAGGTTTACACAAGCTCGTATATTCGACTGCGCAGCAGTCGTTCGTACCAGTAATTATAATATATGTCTTACTACTTATTTGTTAATAGAGGGTAGGTAGTACCCACATAACAAAGACAAGGACGTAAATCTAATCAAATAAAACTATCTTGCGCCAACTAAGTTACATGCGCATTAAGCGGAGTAATAGGACCACCGTTTCTAATAGAATCGGCACTGTCATTTACTGGTGGTCATTAGATGACTCTTACGCCGTAATAAGAGCACCGGCTATTGTAAAACGGAGAATCAAAGTAAATATCGTTGTTAGTTACTTATGTTCGGGGGAGGCTGGGTCGACCCAACGCGAATGTATACGTACATCCGTGGTGGGGCGACCCGGACTGCCAGGCACTTCTTCTCATGCAACCGAGCGGGTGGGCAGGTTGCGGATAGCCCAACCCCGGCTGCGGTACTAGCCGATGGCGGCTTCGCTCGCTGTTGGTTTTTCCGGCGGTCCCTGCATAGCACTAAGATACATACCTCTCGGATGGCGCGAGGTGAAAGTCATCTTCATACCCAAACCTGGAAAAACTGATTACACACAACCCAAGGCATATAGACCTATAAGCCTCACATCCTTTTTGCTGAAAACCCTCGAAAGACTCTGCGATAGGCACATCCGTGATGGGCCTCTGCGAGAAAAACCATTGCACAAACAGCAGCATGCGTACTCCACAGGCAAATCAACCGAATCCGCGTTGCACAACGTGGTTTCAAAAATTGAATGCGCAGTGGACCACAAATGCTCTTCATTGGCTGTCTTCATTGACATTGAGGGCGCTTTCGATAAGACCATGTTCAACAGCATAAACACGGCCCTCGACAGACATGGCATAGACCCGACCCTAGGGGGCTGGATCACCAATATGCTCAAACTGAGAGCGGTCCAAGTCACGGTTAACGACACTACAAGGGCTATCGTCGCGAAGGGCTGTCCACAGGGGGGCGTTCTTTCGCCACTTCTGTGGAACCTGGTAGCTGACAGCCTCATCAAAACACTCAACGATAAAGGTTATTTCACCGTTGGCTACGCGGATGACATAACAATAATAATAAACGGATCCCACGAAAACACTCTATGCAATCTCATGCGTCAAGCCCTGAAAATAGTAGAGGAATGGTGTAGCGAGCACCAACTCTCAGTGAACCCCGCAAAAACTGAACTTATTCTCTTCACTAAAAAGAGAAAACCGATGACACTGCAATTACCGCGTTTCTTCGGAACAACACTAAGCCTTTCAACTGGAACCAAGTACCTGGGCATTTATTTGGACAAACAGTTGAATTGGGCAAATCACATGAACCATATCATCACAAAAGCCAGCATATCCCTGTGGCAGTGCAAACGCCTGCTAGGCAGGAATTGGGGTATTAGCCCCATGGTCACCTACTGGCTATACACTACAGTCATCCGACCAATCATCACATATGGCTCGCTGGTCTGGTGGCCCAGGACAGACCTCAGCACAGCCCAAAGAGATCTCGAAAAACTACAGAGGTTCACCTGTGTTGCAATCACCAGTAGTATGAGAACCACACCCACTGCCGCCCTACAGGCAATGCTGGGACTCCCACCTCTGCACTTAATTGTGAGGGAGGAGGCAGCCCTAGCCACCTTTAGACTCTACCTATCAGGTTCCCTAAATAAAGACTCCAGAATTAAGCACACACGCATAAAGGAGGATGCGATTAAGCGTAAACCGATGCTAGCATCCCCATGTGACAAAGCCCCAAAATCACACCACTTTCACAGGCACTACAACATAACACTCACAGAGGAAAGATGTGACTACTCTGGCCCGAAAGAGATGAGAATATACACCGACGGATCGAAAACTGACTTAGGTACCGGAGTCGGAGTCTTCTCATACGATTTCAACATAAACATATCCAGACCGCTAGGAGGGTTCAACACCGTCTATCAGGCGGAGTGTGTGGGCATCATACAAGTGGTCCATGCCCTAGAAGCCAGGAGGGTCACGGACACCCACATACGGATACTCTCCGACAGCGCATCAGTCCTCCAATCCTTACGAAAAAATTACATTACATCTAAACTAATACTAGAATGTCACAACGCACTGGAACAGATAACTGTATCTAGCCGTAACACGGTGACACTACAATGGATAAAGGGACACAGTGGATCGCTGGGCAACGACGCGGCTGACGAGCTTGCGAGGCGCGGATCCAGCTCGACGGTCTATGGACCCGAACCTGTTGTACCCATCCCCTTCAACCAAATACGCAGGTGGCTACAGGAATTCACCCAGACACAGGCGGAGAACTGGTGGGCCTCGGCACCGGGCTGTAGGCAATCCAAAGAAGCTCTGCCATTCTTGGACAGTAGGCTTACCAGGCGTCTTTTACGCCTGGACAGGAATGGCCTCCGCCTGGTGACGGGGACCATCACGGGACACTGCTCACTCAATAAACACTTCCACACAATAGGCATAACGGACAGTCCTCTGTGCAGGGCATGCATGGAGGCTGAGGAAACCGTTGCGCACGTTCTCTTTGAATGCACAGGTGTCACACAGATAAGAGCACAAACCCTCGGGTCACCCAGATCTTACACGGATGTTCTGAGGAAACCAGGAGCTTTAATTGACTTCTGGAGGGAGGTGGGCTGGTTGGAATGACCACCCAACGGCCGCCATGGCCCACGTACAAAGGTCCATTTGAAGGACTAAGTGCGGAAACCAAACCCCCCTAACATAGAACATAGAACATAGTTACTTATGAGTATTTCTTTATTAAAATTTCTCTTAGGTTCAAATTATCTAGGTTATTTTGATATTATATTAAAACTAGCTTCTGCCAGCGACTTCGCCCGCGTGAAGGTCGAGAATTATCCCGAAGGAACATATTCCCGGGATAAAAAGTATCATGTGCTATTCCTGACTATAATATATCTCTGTGCCAAATTTCATCCGGACCTTTCCAGCCGTTTGAGAAGAAGAAACAAACATACAAACACACACACACACTCACACAAACTCTCACAAACTTTCGCTTTTATAATATTAGTGTGATATATATGTAGGGTTTAGTCAATAGTACGGACGTCAAAACAAAACACAAGCACGCCCCTGGCGGAACATCTAGAACAACCACACATTGGCGCGCTTTTTCTAACCCCCACCACGCAAGTGGTTAGAAAAAGCGCGTCAATTCAGCAGAACATGGCAGTTGAATACAAAGATTACTATTATAACTGATTGCCTTAGAGCTAAGACGTCGTAGAATCACTGTCGATCCGTAATATTAGTAAGTAAGATTGTAACTGAGTTGTGACTATTTAAATAAACCCAGTGAATCGAATAACTTGTGTAATTTCATTTTCATGATTGTACCCACTGACCTGCCCGCACTTAGTTCCCGATGGTTTACATTTATCGGCCACCCTTGATGCGACATAGATATATATATATAGTGTGATTAATTTCGCCGTGACATTGTCAGTCTGTGGATATTACATAATTCATCACTACATGGGACGCAAGATGATCGAGTCTATACATAGGCCTCTCCCAACTTTACATCAAACGGTCCTGTCCTTTTCGCATCTAGCGTATTCCTGCGGCATGTTGGTCTACCAACGTTACGCCTTTCAACATTAAAGTATTATCAGTCTAGAAACGCTACTGCCTAGTCTTCATAAACGAATATCCAGACATAATTTAACGGTCGCGGATAAATTTGAAGAAGAGTTACTGCGGCCCTGGCTCAAGCAACTGAAGGAACACGGGTGGGTTTTAGTCAGTAAAAGTCTGACACGCCCTCCCACCTCACTCAGAGCGGGAGAAGTCATTGGATGACTTCCGACACAAAAAAAAAGACATAATTTAACAGCTCTATATTCATATAAAAGCTACGATGCCGTAAAAATTAAAAAATCAAGTTGGTTGTAATAGGAAAAATGAGGGCATTTCAAAGAAAATCAAATTTATCAATTTATTTTATTTATTGTTAAAATATACGTAATAATAAAAATTATCACTAAATTTGAATTCCCCGGAACAAAATTTTGTAAAAAAAAAGCTGACTTTAGTGGTTTTCTCTTTATATTGTTTGCCAATATTTTGTTAAACAACAAAAGGTGGAATATTTATCTACTCACCAATCTCTAAACAACAAGACCCCACTCGATGGAATAGGTCAATTTGAGTTATAGCGCCCCCCCCCCCCCTTTAGCTGTATTTGAACCACCCTTAAAAACCTTTAAAATATTTTTGGACAATTTATTTGGCTTAGGGTCAACAAGATGCTGGAAAACCTGTGTGACAGACGACGGACAGACAGAAGGACAGACAGACAGACAAACGGATACGTAAGTGACAGCAATAGGGCTCCGTTTGGACCCTTCGGGTACTAAAAAGCGTAATTTCACTGAACATTTTCTTTCGTGTATTTCAGGAACTAGAAAATTCACTTACAATGTCAAAGTTTAATTGATATTTAAGTGACGTTAACAAAGGAACTACTAACTAATAGGTTCCCTCGGGAGATCTTGAAGCCCATCCAAATAATAATTATGGTATGAATAGCAACCATGTCTGTGCTTGTTGTCGACATTAACGCCAACATAACCCATCATATTCGCTCGGATATTTATGCTACATCTAGTAACTACATTAAAAAGTAGGGTTCGAAATACAAAAGTTTGAAATACAGGGCCTTATTTATAAAAAAAACTCTTTAATGTTTAGCGGTTGCTCACCTTATTCTATATTCAAAATTTCTTTATAGAATTTAGGCTTAATTTCTAAAAATCTCTGAGCTATTTAATTTAGCAACATTTAAGGTGAACGCGCACCTAGCCGCACCGCAGGAGCCGCACGCGCCGCAGTCATCGCATTTTGTAAATCTTTATATGAAATCGTATGCAGCCTCGCGCACCTGTCCGCGCCGCACGCGCCGCATTTCAGCAAAATGCTGTAGGTATACGGATTCCACCAGCGCGTGCTGATGACGTCATCAGATTCGGCGCGTTCGATGCTTGCGGCGAGTGCGGTGCGGGCGGCGCGGAGACATCATGCGTACAGTGATGCCAGCTTAGCTACTTTATAGCTAAATCAAGTTATTTTTCAGCTACTATTTGATAAAACTGGTAGCTAATTTATTAACTATAATTTCTAGCATTTTTTATAAGACATGAATGCTTTCGAGATTGTAGTGGGACACCGGATCTTAATTTATTTATTTATTTATTTTATTTATTATATACTTTATTGTACACCACTTAAATAATTACAGAAACAAAACATTATAAAGATAAGTGTACAATGGGCGGTCTTATCGCACAGGGCAATCTCTTACAGACAACCTTTATTAGCTTAATTTAAATTATCTCAAGTCAGGAAATAATGTGCGATACTCTCCAACTGTACCCATTTTAAGTTAATGTCATGAACCCATATTTTTTTCTTTCATTCCACCTCTTCTACCGCAAAACCGACAATAACAGGATCAAGTGCCATTGTACACTACGTACGTTCGTTCTATACAGAAAATATTCATATAATAAGATATACAGAAGTGAATATGATTCTGACAACACTGTGCGTGCGGTACTTTCGGCCATTCGGCGCGTTCGGCGCGTACGGCGCGTTCGGCGCGTTCGGCGCGGATAGCGCGGGGCCTTGAGAAAATGCGATGACTGCGGCGCGTGCGGCTCCTGCGGCGCGGATAGGTGCGCGTTCACCTTTAATCAGCAGGTTATTTATTCGAATTCTCTATATAAAATTTGAATTTAGAATCTTCTAATCAGTCGCTAAACAGCTCAGAAATATTTATAAACAAGGTTTATAGTTAACTTTTAAAGTAAAGGCAGGGTTGTGGTAGAGTAATGGAACGTTGGAATGGTTTTAATGTCCGTTCATTTCACGTATCAGGATTTTTAATCTTTTAATAGCTCTTGACAGCATTTTTCATCATAATAGGCTTTGTAGGCAAATGAAATACCTACACAGATTTATACTTTAATTAAATTTTTATATTGAAATTACTCTCTATCCCTGTAAGATATATATCCCTGTAAGATATGGTATCCCTGTAATTACCACGTAGCGCTAGCAGGACTCGTAAAATCACAAACTCTGTGTAATGTCTGGGTCACCAAGATACAGGTTGTGCCTAGTTTGGGACCCATTGATAACATGTCAAGGTCATTGTTAGTTGTTAGGTTTAATATGTTACTATATTAATGTAATCTGTCATAACTGTGTATGTTTAATAAATGAATTTGAAATTTGAATTTGAAAGAACGTCATTTGGTCGTGTTTTATGTGGCCATAAATTATTGCATTTGATGAGATTTTTTATTATAATCTGTTTTCGTAACCTTTTATAAAACGCAATACTTTTTTATTGTATGGCAATTTAAATAGTGAAAAGATTATGAGGTACAGGATTTGTTTCTGCAATATAAAATGTGGAATATATTCTTATTAAAACTCAGGAACACGTATTAAAGTAAAGATACTTTTAAATAATAGAAGTGTACAATTTTGCAGAGATTAGTCGTTTTATGCCGAAACCCCTTGTATTAAGTGTGTTCCACAATCTCGAATACAAGCAAGGTTACATACATTGTAACAACAATCACGTCCAGTTTTATCACCATCCGAACAACACGACATAATGAAGATATATCAACGATCATAAACGGGCTCCTATTCATACATTACAGTACTCAACGGATTAAAATTACTTTGTAACGTGGTTTTGCTATCTCAAATGTGACAATGCTGTTAAGATACGCTAAAACAAAGATTTTAAAGACTTTCAAAAGCCGCTTTCGGTTTATCTTGTGAATTATTCGAGGTTAGTTTTAGTTGGTGTGGTTTAGTCGGATTTTGTTACTGTTATACCTTGTATCTTTTTTTTTTTTTTTTTTTTTTTTTTTTTTTTTTTTTTTAAAAAAAACGTTGCCCCACACTAGGAATTTCTTCCTGTATCGTAGGTGCGTTTACAAACATATAAACTCACATACACAAACACCCAGAGCCGGAACAATTATCTGTAGGTCATACAAATATTTGTTTCGTGCGGGAATCGAACCCGCGACACGCACGGCAGCAGTCAATCGCTCAACCACTGCGCCAACCGTGCGCCCAAAAGGTAGGTTAGGTTGTGTATGCGAGTTGTGTTAAATTGTAAAAGTTTTAAACTGTTATGACAGGATCAATTGAATGTTTGTAGCACATCTGCTGAAATCGAAGGGGAATATGTATTTTGTATGATACATACGGCAAATGCGACACATACGATATTTGAAGCACATGCAACAAGTACGAACATGAACCATATGCGACAAGTAAGACACATATGACAAGTGCAAAACTTGTGACACCTGCGGCTCATACGACAAGTACGATATTTGCACCAAGTGTGACACATACGACAAACTTCTAAAACCTAGCAGTTTGTTATGATATTTTGTAAACGCAGTTGTGCTTTTGTTCGTATAAATGAATGTACACTAAATATAAGTAAGTAATTCACATTGTATCTTGGACTGTGTGTGTGTGTAGGGAAAACTAATAAACCCACAAACACTACACCTTAAAGCAAAGAAAAACTCTATCTATAAATACCTACCTATGTATTTGCACAAGAAAAATAACAATACTGGAACAAACAAGCTGGGTTTTCCACTTTTCCTGTTCACGTAATTGCTACTTTGTCACTATACCTACGTTTTTGGGTAGTTTACTTTTTCTGAATCGTTTTTGTGACTACATACACGCTACGCGCCCTTTTGACTCAAGGTAAAGTGGATTAGTTTGTTACCTCTGAGACTTGCTATATTGATTAATTGGTACATCTGGTGTGCTCAAGGCAGTCGGTCTTTGGTAAAATAAATATAGTGATATTAGCTATAGGTATGCACATGTCTCCAGCAGAAGACCTGCCTCAGGTCGATTGTGATGAGTACTTTAATAACTAGGTCCATTGGCTTGATTTGAATTTACACTAACGGTCCTGCAACTGTAGGTACTAGTCAGAAGCCTGAAATCTAACCAGTCTAGCGAAGTGGCACGGTGTTACCCAGTTAATAGGTGGTGAAGGTCAGATAGGCAGTCGTTCTACACAAATTACTGGTATCCAGCTCAATCTGGTTAGACTGGAAGCCGACCCCAACAAAGTTGGGAAAAAGCTACGCAGCTACGCCGATTGTTCATGCAACTGCCCTAAAATTAATTATTCATGTATAAACAAACGAGCAAAATAAAAAACAAAACAAAATTTATATTCACACAGCACAAACAACAGGCACATTATTATTCTATAGAAATAGAATAACTATAGAATAATATAACATACCTAAAGAGGCGCGATGGTATTCATAGGTATAATATTGACTGCAAAATCCGGAACGTTGAAAATGGCGGTCCTGACAAAATGACAAAAAGAGCGGCTTTAAAAATCCCGTCATTATCCTTTAATATACGTATATATACAGTATTATGTTACCGATGATATAAAATGAGGTTCGGTGATGCGAGTGAAGGATTTTGGCAGGCCCGAATATCCGGGCTTAGGAGCCACCCCAACGAAGCAGGACAATGACGTCGAATCAATAAACACGCTGGTTTAATTACGGACTCATATAAATAATGAGCAAACATGCTGATTTGAATTTTCGTTAGGCGAAATTCTGGACAATTGTAGTTAATATTCGAGCAGCTATGAGCGCATTAGTTTTAGCCAGATCCAAGTTCTACAGACGGAATTAATTATTGGATTAAATCGGTAACCGAAGTTTCGACAGTTAGTGGTAGGACAGCCACGCTGCAACATTCTATACTGCATGCAGATGATTCATACTAGGTATATTAGTCTCTAGCGACTAGATTATGACAGCAATTTAAAAGTCCTATAATCACACACAGATTCTGACAGCTTATTGGTCGCTTGGGATTTAAACATTTCTATGTGGACACAAAACGAAACATACACGCTGCGACTTGTTGGTGATTTAAAAATCTCACCTCCACACACTGTTAAATACAGTGGATTAGTCGCTAGTGACGTAAATCTGTGTATAGTGATATTTTGAAAATTGCAACTATTGCAAGTGACTAAAGTTGCTTCGTGTGTGAATACAGCAATATATTCGAAAAGATAACCTGATACCTGCGTGTGTCCTCCCCTTTAGTTTTAATTTCTTTTTACCTTTTTTCTTCTATTGGATTTGACTGATAAAAGTCCGTTTCGCATTTACAGCTGAAATTTAAATTGTCGTTGGTATCGACCATTATGTTAAAAACACATTATCTTTATTTATTTAATACGGACTTATAGCCTTTTAGTATTCGACGTATGCCAGTTACAAAGCAGATTTTTCTGAAGGAAAAAATAATCTCAATAGTGGCAAAGTTTGGTTGTTTAACTTTGATGTATATCTTTCAATGACTATCTATAGATATGTTGCACTTGCTTCATCATCACTATCATTATTTTAACCGAAACACAAGTCAAGTTCCGACACCTCGACCCAGGACAGGCTTATTTTAGAAATGGAAAACCAGTTATCGACCAGTCATTATCTCTTCGGAACCCAAACAACTTAATCTGCAGGTACTTTGTTTTTGATAAAACTTGATTTTTATGCATCATTATTGATAGTAGAATAATAGATTACTGCGGTGCTGCCTGGATCTAGCCGCATAAAGCTTTTGGTATTTCATTTTTGACACAAGGAATATCTCCTGTATCGTGGGGTCTTAAGGAAAATCATCTAGCCCTCAACTAGCTGCCATTCATGGGTTACCAGGTTTAGCAGATAAACTGGCAACCCGCAGGTTACGGCTAACTGAGGGCTTATTTTTTCCTATTAAGTCAAGAGTGAATAGGTTACTACTAGGCAAGCGTGCTCCATCGTAGACCACATCATCGCTTACCATCAGGTGAGATAGTGGTCAAGCGCAGGCCTATAATAGATAAATAATAATAATAATAAATATTTTCTACATCACTTTATTTTAAATGACGTTAGATTCACTTGAAAACGTTATATATTTGGGGTTAATCTATATGAAAGCGAATGGTCACTCACACACTCATCACGAAATATAGAAAACCACATGACGTATAAAGATGAAATTTGGCAGGGTAAAATGCATCAAGTGACGTAAGTGCCATATTATTCAATAGATCTCAAATAACTAATAAGTGAACCAAGCGTCAGCTGACGAACCCGCGTCATGGAACCGAGTTTGATGAAAACTAAAACTGCATCATTGGCTTTTTGAAAAATCATTATTCTAGCCAGGAATCGAACACATTATTTAAAAAAAAAATACGCTGATCAAATTATGTGAAATAATGTCATACGGCAAATTTAATGAAATACCAAATATTTTCCAACATTCAAAATTTTTTGAAGTTTAACATGTTCATGCGAGCAGCTGACGCATCTTCCCCGATCCACGACGCAGCAGACGATATTTTTCAGCTCAATATGATGAATGATCAACTATTTATGAAATAAGTTTCAGCCGGCAAACTATTACGTTTTTAAAAAATATACCCCTTTTGCAACCTCCCACACCCACCGCTACTTGAGCAGCTGACGGTCGGTTCGCTTATTATTCATATTTATTATGATCAACTATCGTTATCAATATCAGCTGGCATACAATGACGTTTGTATTTGGAACGCCAGATAGACTAGTCATTTCGATAGCACGTAAAGCTTCACCGATGACGTTACTTTGTTTTTATTATTACCAATGGTTTCATTTACTATTGTATTTCGCACCACATTATGACGCAAAATGATGCTTTTGCCGCTTTACTTTTAATTATACTAAGCACGTAGGTTTCGCCCGTACTCCACGCAATACGTACACGTAAACAAAAATCAATCTGCATAGCCTGTGCCCAACTACGGCCCGGGGACGGCTTCCAGTCAAACCGGATTCAACTAAGTACAATATTTTAAATGGAGCGACTACCTATCTGACCTCCACAACCCAGTAACTAGGTATAAATACCCCTTAGCAAATCAAGACTGGTTTCAGATTTTATGACTTCTGATTTCCTTAACGACTGCCAATGATCTTCAAAAGTCAACCGGGGCATCGGCTTTTCATGCTTTCCGAGGCACGAATGTAATGGATAGTCACCCATCAACGGACGAGCTCAGCAAGCCTTGCTTATCGACCCGTGTTACTGTTATTACTTAGCAAGCTCCTCTCTCGTGTTTAAACTAATCATATGATAACGAACACGCAAACGAAGTTTTAATCAACTGAATAAAATATTTCTGTCATGACAATCAGATCGAACTGAACTCGAATCATATGACGCATTCTGGCCTCACCCTATATCCATAAATTGTCTGAGTCAAGCATTCTCTACAGATGAAGATTTTGTAAAAAATAAACGACATTGGAAAAACGATTTTTTTGGATTCCCAATCTAGGTACATCAAATCTCTCGCAATCTAAATCATTAGTAATTAGACCTAGACGTATGTCTACTTTCTACTTGCCACAGCATAATGGTTTCAGACCAAGTCGTATGACTTCAAACCATTATGCTGTGGCAATGCACAATGAAACGATACGCTTGTTCCGTCGACTATGCCTACTAGGTAGTAGGTACAAGTTCACCTCCAACAAAATTCCTCTTCCTGATTTACACTAACAAATAGTCTTGAGGGTCACTTAAGTTCAAGACGAGTGCAATTGAAGAACGAGTCAACGAGTTTCCATACCCGTGTCACCCTTTTCAAAGGGATGACATGCGCCCTTGAGGCCCCCTTAACTTCACACCCCACGATCAAACTGCCATAACACGCAAACTTGAAACTATGTAACGAATATATTCCGGTTTTCAGTTTTCTTTCGAACTGACATTTATCTTTCTGAGTTTCTGAACTGATATTTTACTTTTCGACTAAGAGTATTAGAAGAAAAATATCTTTTCGAAGCATTTATTTAGGAATCGCCCACGTTTTCGTTCATTCAAATAATATCCTATGCCCACGGTCTCTAATCGACCTGTAATTCCTAAAATGAAATATGTGTTTCTTATGTACTTACGAAAAGAAAATTACGTCACTCAAACATATTTCCTTTTTGGGAAAAGCTTTATAAGACTTAAGAACATGACGCGACCGTTACCAATCAATCGTTAGTTTTATACTACCTACTTATTTATAAGATATAAACCCTTATCAGAATTGAGAATTTGAAAATAAAATTGATGAACGTTTCAAACTCTACTTTAATGCAGTTTGATCAGTTTTAATGCTAAAATACAGTTTGACAAGTTCTCAACCTTAGATTCTCAATTCAGGAACAGGGTGTTAATATTTATTTAAACCACTAATTCCATAGCCGTCATCACCAAATATAATTTTTTATCGAAACTCTAAACGAAAAAATATTCCGTATCTACTATAGATCTACATAAAAAAACCCTGTAGTATTTAGCACATTCCGGCAAACCCGCGGGTAAAAGCTTGTCACCCGTGCGGGTGTTGATTTTCACCTGACGCTGACGCAACGCGCAGGTTACTAAAAATTCAATGTGAGCAAAATTGCGTACCAGTACACCACTAGAAAATATAAATATAAACCACTAGTGTAACGTAGTATTCGCCGCAGTTACTATTATACATTTAAATTAGGAATAGGCTTAAAATTGCTTGGGTAATAGGGTTACTTAATCATAACTGGAGAAACAAAGCTATACTAAGATAGATACACGTTTACCTAACCAGTCTAGATAATACAGTCGTGATGTTATTAAGGTCTTAATTAGTTATTGGGAACACGTAAAATACTTTCAGAAACTCTATTCGTGAATTTCAAACATTTAGAGTTTGTGTAGTTCCAAGTAGATATTTATCGTTTAGGTTAATATTTCTGTAGCAACCGATTGCTCTGGGACCAATTTTCCGTTCGCTCGAAATATTTACACATTACAACTTATAACACATGCTCGAAAATTCAATAACTAGCCGAACTTTAACAAAATATCGTAGTTACTCTAGGTCCTAACTGAAATTTATGCCTGTAACTTTTTTGTTGTTACCCGCATAAGCTAGCCATTTTACATGGGCTACCACTGGTTTTTCAATACAAAATTTTATTGGAAATTCGTTAAAAGATAATATATGTGCGAGTTTGAGCCGTATTATTATCATATTCAAATATTCAGATGTACTATGGAAATTGACTAAACGTATGAACACACGGAGGCTTGCTTGCAGGTCTTCTCTGAGAACTGTTTGCGTAGAATCAAAATTCAATAAGGAATTCATTCAAGTTAATTTCCATAGTCAAGTTTGAATTCTAGATGATAATATTTGGAGAAGAAATCATTCTCAATCTCTTTGATTACTTACAAAACACACTTGATTATATGAAGCTCTGCGGGTATAACTACTCCAATGAGATATTAACTACATTGGCATGACTTTAATGATAGTCGTAGATCGTCGCGGCCACATTTGATTCACTCGGGCTCATTAAATTTTCAAACTCTCAAGACTCACCAAACATTTTTGCTCTATCTACGCGCATAATTTCGCCCAAGTAACACACAGAAAACACTAAATGGTCAGACTATCTTTACTCCCAAGCCCGAAAATATAAGTAGTCAGTTTTATATTCAGCATTGAATAATAGCCATCGGTTTGGTATTGGCCACATGTAGGCAACACGTATTCGTAGACGTTATGCATAACAAACTATCTTTTCCGAAAGATAACGACTTCACTCCACGTATCGTCTTCAAGTCTACAGGTGTTGAAACTTCTTTCCATATGTTTTTAAAGTATCGTTTGTGAAACTATTTCTGTAATGTTTTTTTGTGGGTATTAAAAGTCTGCTATTTGAATACCAATCAATAGAGGGTCTAGACAACGCGACATTCTATCAGAGCGACTGTCAAAAAGAAAATGTATTGCTTTGTCACGAGACCTTAGACAAGTGACATTCTGTCATCGAGAGCGTGGCGAAAGCAACTGCCAAAAAGGCAAAATTGTATGGATTTTTCCCTCCGCCTTCTAAACATAATTATGTTTTTATGCATGATGGCCCAGTGGTAACGACCTCGACTGACGTACCGTGAATCGTGGGTCGAACACAGCTAGGGGCTTTACATTGTGTTTTTTTCGTTACCACAGCTCTCAAAACAGTGAAACATTGTAAGGAAACAGGCGTATCTTAGAACCGAAAATTCGAAGACATGTGACTTCCAGTACACTGAGTCCGCCTGGTGGATTATCTACGGCTTAATTTTTGTCACAAAAATGGAGGAGGAGGCTTGCGTCCCAGCAGTTGAATCATTTTATACTAATATGCTATACCTTTGTAAACAATACAGGTAACTACTGAATGTCGTCAAGGTAACCAATACGCAATATATTGATTGAATTGAGTCACAAAGGCTTCTCCCAAAGTGTGTACTGTCCTTTATTACCCTACATTCGTCCATTCGCTTGCCTCACAATTCAAGTGAATATTACAAGTAAAATAAAATCAAATTCTGAAGCACTTGCTTGTATCCATCACATGATTAAAATAACGCTAATTGTCTGAAGTCAATTTTGAAATCAAAAAGGTCAAACAAAAATGCTATTTTTTTTTGTAGGTAATATTAAGTGATCACAGTTTTTAGATAATTTTATATGTTTCGTTGTAATTTAATTTCAATTAGCGACTCGTGCTGGCTTCGCACGGTACATAATTAAATAATATACATACCTTCCTTGTTTATCGCTAAAGAGCATTTAAAGATGATTTTGATACGGTGTTCTCTAATAGAAAGCTATTAGAGAATACCGTATACCATCCTTTGCGTGGTTTTGAAGATATAAGTGGAGTAACAGACTAAGGCAGATAGCGACTGGTCCTATTTAAAGAAAAAGATAAGACTAGTCAGTTGAAGCTTCGATCTAGTAAACTTTTTGTCACTCCATGTACGCACTGATACGACAACCCTAACATTGTACTAGGCGTGAAGCACACCTCTCAAATAGCTTTTATACCTGTTTAAACTGTTAAAAGACTCGACGAAGCACGTCTGATGTAACTTTGCTTTAGCATGTAACAGTATAATGGCAAGGGTCTTCCAATGACACCGTAAACGGACATGAGACAGGAGGGTCAGGTGAATGTTCAACTTTCTATGGAAGTTAAAATCGCTTGTGAAAGGCAATAAAACGCTGCGTCACAATGCTATACCAGGCAATCTGAAAATAGTCGCTAAATATGTGTTCGTATTTGAAATGATAACCCAAAATTACTGACTTATTTACTGGTTCGTTTATGCGTCGCTGTTAATTGTGTGAGTTGTCATCATGCTATAAACGGGCGCTTATCGGCTCATGTGAATAATTAATAGTAATCAATCAACCAACTCCGAAACACAGGCTTTTCATAATACGGACTTGTCTCTCGCAAAGGAGCTTCTAACATGTGTTGTAACATATTTTTAAGTAAATAGATGTTAAGCCAATCTTCGTAGAGAGAAAACAATAAATGTTTAATTTATTTATTGCAATAAGCCTATCGCAGATCACTACTGAACATCATCCTATGACAGGTGCGCCACACACCCCTGTCCTCCGTCTTTCGCATCCAGTCCGTTCTTTCAATTTCAATTTTGGCCTTTCAGTGTACCATAAAATGCCATGCTTCATTTCTTATCGGAGCGCAGTTTTATATCAGTATTCAGGCCAGTAAACATCCACTCATCCTACTAAAACAAAAAAGGCAGTCATGGAGACAGAATTGAAAACTAAAGTTAAATTGGTAACGCGAACCCATAAGTTTTACCCCTGTTCTAAATCACTCAACGCGGCTAAAGAAGTTTGCACTTCATAAACCCAATTTTCCACTATAATCAACCATCATTACCTAACACAGTCCACGTGGGACATGCCACACCTGCATGGTGTCTCAGTAATTCATCAGAAGATGGATGGTAGCTAAACATATGTATGTATGGCTTAATCCCTAAACACTGGTTTTGGATGGATTAGCTGACTGGATTAGCACTAAAGCCAATACTCAGGTGATTAAGGCTTACTAAGTAATTTAGACGCTTGCAGACCGGTGGTCGAGGGAACGGATATTGATTTAATGTTTAAGTAGTTCGCATGACGTGTCAAAGGGAGTTTAGTCACGGATAGGTTTAGTAGGATATTAAACAGTACTTAAGTAATGTATGGTTTGTCGAATTCAAACTTCAGCAACCTGTTCCACCTCTAAACTCTTCTAACTCCAGTGTAGTTATCTCTAACCGCAAGTTTTCAAAACTAATTGTCTTGATTCCAGATTGTGTTCAAGTACTGGCCCAAAAACAATTTAAAAATTCTTCTTTACTGATTTAAACTAAGGCTGGTATGTCAATTAGCAGTTTAATATGTATTAGAACGACTGTTGCCCGCGATTTCGTCTGCGTAGCATTAGTACTTCGAATAGCCTATTTTATATACCCCGCAATAATATTGCAGGTTTTCTATACCATTTCCGAACCCTTAAGGCAGATTTCCAGGATTAAAGCTAACCTAAATCCTTACCTAGGTCTCAAACTATCTCCATATCAAATTTCATCTTAATCAGTTCAGCGGTTTAAGCGTGAAAAGTTAATATACAGAGTTACTTTCGCATTTATATATATATATTTATTTTTTTGGATTGATAGGAGTTATGATTTTTGTTGATATTTAACAACTTATAGACAAAACAAACAATAATATCAAATGACTTCATACGACTAGTTCACAAAGTAACCATCAGTAGAACTCCAGTTCAAAGAAATAATGAATACAAGATAGGCCATCGTTTATTCTTTCTAACAAGAACATTGCTAAACATGAAAGCCAAAGTTTATGCTGAACAAACAGGCTGAGTGAATTCAGTAGTTTTCTAGTCTTCCTAGAAACCTCTGAACCGTGCGACGGTAAAACTTTTGCCGTTTACATTCGGGCGATTATTTTGTACCCGAGTTTGGACCGGACCTTACGGGGTCAGACCGGAGACGGTTTTTATGACGTGGACAACGCTAATAGGAACAAATGCGTCTTTTCATTTATATAAGTAAAAAAAAAATGTCCCCTACATTGGAAACGGACTGAGAGAAAACCTTTTACATTTTTTTCTGGAGAGTTTTGAGCAACTACTTATCTAAATGGTACTTAGTTGCTGTACAATTTACGGAGTGATTTTCAATGTTACATAAAAATACGAATGCTCATTATTCAAATTAATAGTTAAAAACATTAAAGCCATTCTTATAAGCGGTGAATCTTTGATTTGTTTATTGGACTTCACAACGTTGCGTTATGCTTTATGCAGTGCCGCGAACATAATCCTCCTCCCGCTGAAGCATATTGCGACGGAACAAAATATCACTCTAGACGTTTTTCATACGATTATGTGCCTAGTACCGCATACCGCAGCGTCGTGCTTTCCGATCAAGAATGCGAAGCAAGACACAGGTTTCAAGATACATCGACGTAGAGTCGTAGAGTACATTTTTAGAAATTGAGAAAATGCACCGCTTCTGCGCCATATGTAATCCTATAGGTAGCCTATAGGATTACCTAATGTAGAAAACCTACGAGATTTTTAAGGAATTACAATTAAAAATACGTTAATAAATCTTTGTACCGAGAGTTTGCTATATTTAACAGATTACTCAGAAATTTCACATAATATCTAGACTGAGAAAAGCCCGTATTCTGTAGTATTACCGTACAAAGCTAATACAGGCCATTCAATATACCATATTAGTTTAAAGTTGGTGCTTACCTACACCGGCAGTAGCGTCACAATACGGTGGCAGAGCGGACAAAATGCCACGGGCCCCTGACCCGAGGGCCCTTGAGCACAGAAGGTATTTCTTTTTGCTAACGTTAAAATTAACGAAATAGATAATTAACCAAACATGCACACAACAAATTATAATAGTGTTGGTATACACACTTATTTAACTAAAAATAAATCCCCAACGTCAAGCTTTTTGCAATAATATGATTAATAAAAATTAATTTCCAACGTCAAGCTTTTTAAAATAAGGAAGGCCCCCTTCCGATGAATTTGCCATGGACATCAGATGGTATAGTTACGCCACTGTACACCAGATACTTCAATCTTAATACTCGTATGACTAAGGCTAAGTTCGGGACGCGAATAACTTTGACATCTGATTCCGATGTTGATCTTATTCAAAGCTTCGACGGTCCTAAGTGGTGTTAATATAAGACTTATTTGGTAGACTGATGAATTTTCGTTTGGGATTATTTTAGCATCTTTTCTGGGAAGTCTTTTGACTCTCGAAAATAACACCGTTCATCCCACGCTAGTTGTTTGACTTTGATTTGTTTTTTTGTTATTTCCGTACGTTGCGTCGTCAACACTCATGAAGTCATCGTACAAAACAATAGTCGTAGTGTACTAGGGGCATTTAAATGCTGATAGAATTTTTCAAATAGGTGCAGATTTGTAGAGGTTTCGGAGGGTGAACGCTACATATTTTGAGCAAACTTACGAAATTCGCGCCCTCTCTTTATAATATTAGTATAAAATAGTATAGATCATAGATTTGGTATAGATAATAATTGAACAGTGGCGAAGTAAGAGCAGGGGACGTTTGTTCACTTCACAAAATACCCCTGCAAATTAATATCACACACAATTCAACAAAATTATTTCAAAATTCCACACCATTTATGCTACCCACTATGACAGTGATAATAATCCTTAACAACATCAACCAATAAGCCTCTTAAAATCATTGAATACTGCACAGAAATGTACTGTTGGTTTGATATCAAACGCAGTACGAAACAGCTAATTAACTGGCGCTCAAAGCATCCAGCATGAATAGAGGTAATTTCAATAGGAAAATATATCAGTAATTCTGTGTCACACACGCATAGTTCTAGCTCATACGAACGCGTGTCTGTTCGTTTGTGCATATTGATCGCGTATTACGCCAAGTGCTAATTGATTTTAGTAATTATCTTCGCTGTTGTCGTTGCTGGTAATGTATTATTTATGTTGGAGTTTTTGTTCATTTATTGTTTGTTTTGTCGGCCAGTTGCCAGTGATAGGTAGTGGTTACACACCTGAACATTAAGTCACGTGGTCAGACCATACATATAGAAGGCGTTAACGATTGTAGAAAGAGATTCCATACGAAACGTTGGTAACTTAGCTAGGGGGGCAGGATATTCTGTACATAAGCTTTCTATTAGTGACAGTTTTTTGTAATCGGATAGTATCTACTTTATTATAAACACAACGTTATTCTTATTATAAAAACATTAGTTTCTGGCAGCGGCTTCGCCCGCGTGAAAAGTGTTTTCTTATCCCAAGGGAATATTATAATAGGATTAGAAGTAGCTTATGTGCTATTCCAGACTATCTATCACCGTACCAAATTTCATCCAGATCCATTCAGCTGTTCTAGCGTGATTAACTAACAAACATACATCCATACATCCAAACTTTCGCATATATAATATAATTTATAATTAAATAGGCATCTATATAGTTCTTTTTGTAAACTAAAACGACTCATTTTCTTTTTATACTCATTAAAGTATTATTTTCAGGTACATTGGTTTTAAAATGATGAATGGACGTTGAAAACATACAACTGTTTTTACACCGACCAATACAATCTGATATTAAGTAAGGAACTTAACATTTTTAAGGTCGGCCCTGTACAAGTGAATTGTATACAGAAAATTAATGTATAGTCCAATAAGTAAATGCATCGGAAATTATATATGAATTTATTATTATTGAATATTGAGTCGGTTCAAAAATTGAATCCTATAAAAAAATTAATACAGAGATGCATTGAGTTTTGCCAACATTTTTCAATGACCGTGTGATGAATTCAGCTGGAAAACGTTCATGCGGATTGGTCTCCCTCAAGCATCTCCGAAACGACAATGCAAAGTCATTCCCAAAATACAGTGTAAGTGTTGTTAAAATAAAGCAACATAATATGCTGACAACCCAACAATTTCTTAAGACTCTTTTATACAAATATTATCTATAAAAGAATCTTAATGAAATAGTTGGGTATTGTTATCTATTATAAGCTTGCGCTTGACCACTGATTGTCGCCTGTCGGTTATATTAAGTAGCTTCCTGTCCTTTACTGGCCCACCTTCGTATTGGACATTGTTATTTTTGGACATCTTTCGATTTGGACATTTTTGTTTTGGACATTTTTCTTATTGGACATTTTTATTTTTGGGATTTTTTTGTTTAATAGTCACCCTTATTAGTGAAAAGTCCAATTGACTACAATTATATCTCTTTGTGCCCCGATTTCACATAATAATTATTATAAGAAAGAAAGCGCAGCTAAAATGACAAAAATGTATGAGATTGCCAAGCGGTATCAAAATGTCTCGTGATCAATCCCTTACATTTTGGCATTTGATAAATCACCATTGCTGATAGAATAACACGTTATCCCAGAGCCTCAGAGGCTCTAGGCAAAGACGTGTACCGTGTGGGCTGATACGACGGGGTGTAGGAAAAAATTTCCTTGAAGGACTAGGGAGGCCTTTGCCCAGCAGGTGGAACGGATAGGCTTATAAAAAAATATAAAACTGGTCACTTACTGTAACTAACTAAAAATATTTCGATCATTAGGAACATACACTATAATTATTACCACACAAAACACATCAAAACTCGCACAAGTAAATGACAGCCTCACTCACGTATTCCTTAACTTGCAAAATGATATTCCATTCAAAAATCCTATAAACTCTATAGGCTTGATTCCAAATTGATTTGCGTGGAACAAAGAAGGTCTCGATCCGCAGAAATGAAAATAGGATTTGGGTACGATCAGATAGCAATTTGTAGCAGCGCCATCTGATCTATTAGAATTTTGGATGGGTTCTTGCCGGTAATACACTCAACTCAATTGTTCCGTCAATACAACAAAGGAATTATTATAGGTTTTCATTGATACTGCAATATAAATACGAATCTTCAATTCTACACGTTTGTATTTTATCTTGTGTGTTTGATGGTACAGGAAATGTTATGGTTAGTTTTCACCTTTTGTCGATATCCTTTTATAAAGTCAAAATATTTGACCCGACTTCATTACTAATTGAGTGGCGTAAAACTTTCCAGAATGAAATAGTGAATACCGCAGATTAGAGGATTCACCTCTAATCTGCGGTATTAGAGGAGATTAGAGGTGAATACATACGACTTTTTTCTAATTCCGAAAGAGAAATAAACAAGGAGCGTGCACGCAAGGATCAAGGAACGAACTATACCATTCCCCGTGGCTCTAACGCGCGCTCGTATCGGCTCCTTTCGCAATTCGCACCCGCGATGGTACTCAAATAGATAATATTTTTCTAACTTCAGTTGTGAAGTTAGATTTTATAACTCCTTCTTCAGTTACCAGTTAGTCCTTATTTAGTTGAAGTCAAGAGTGAATAGATTACATCTAGGCAAGCGTGCTTCGCCGTAGACCACATCATCGCTTACCATCAGGCGAGATAGTGGTCAAACGCGAGAATATAGATTAGAAAAAAAACATCATCCTATGTGTGGGCCCGTTTTTAGACTTTGTGAGCCGCTGAAACCATTCAAATGTTCATGTAACAACAACAAAACCGTTTTTTTAGTCCGCATTATTATGCAACTTTGGAACCCTATTATTGCGCGTGGCCCGACACGCACTTGGCCGGTTTTTAGCGTTCCGTACCCAAAGGGTAAAAACGGGACCCTATTACTAAGACTCCGCGGTCCGTCTGTCTGTCTGTCTGTTTGTCAGCAGGCTGTATCTCATGAACCGTGATAGAATGAAATTTTCACAAATGA
This sequence comes from Anorthoa munda, assembly GCA_945859665.1. Lineage (NCBI taxonomy): Eukaryota > Metazoa > Arthropoda > Insecta > Lepidoptera > Noctuidae > Anorthoa > Anorthoa munda. The sequence continues at coordinate 5,910,540 of OX243913.1, read as the reverse complement.
TGTATTTCTGTTGCCGCTATAACAACAAATACTAAAAACAGAATGAAATAAATATTAAAGGGGGCTGCCAAACTACAAACGTTTTTTTTGCAGTTTTTTGCGATGATGGAACCCTTCGTGTGCGAGTCCGACTCGCTCTTGGCCGGTTTTTTTATATGAGCTCGTATTTAACTTGCCTTGTTAGTCAGTTAATTAGTATGTATGGATCAAATTTTGCAACCGAATTTTATAACGGTTGTCCACGACCGATTGAGCTGAAAAAATATCCTCTTTTAGAGAACTTCACTGGGACGTTAACTATGCATGTTTTCTTCCACGTTAATCTTATGAATTTAATACAGCTTTATGTTTTATTGTCCAAAATATACATTTCATAATCTAAACATAACTTTGATATCACAAAATACTACCTAACAAGGTATAATTGACTATTATACGAACCCGTCAGAAACATGCAAGGTAACCAGCTTACTGTACTCGAAACTATAGGAACTTGAACAAACTGTACAAGATTTAAATATCCCGGGGCAGATCCTTTCAATTTTGCAGTTGTATTATAGTCTGTCTGTCCGTAATATGGAATCACCTCTGAACCGTTAACCAGTTGGTCCGGTCTGCCATTTGTAAAAATATATTTGACAGCCATTACGGGTAGTCAGAAGCCAGACAATTTGACATCAATTTTGACAAGGGCTATCGAGTGGTCATTTGATATTCTTCGTTATTAGTACACGATAGACGTCACGACGACGAAAAAGTCTCTGAGAGCGCCAATAAGGATCTAGACAAGTGTCGCATGGCGTTCCCTAGGACGAGTGATCGGTTTGACCGTAATTTTATTTAAAAACAAACATGGAAGTTTGGCTCCTATAATTAATTGTTGCTTATTTCATCTTTAAAGTCCTTTTTTTGATTTTTTTGAACTAATTTTATTGATTGCCTGAAATACGCGAAAAACATTTATTTAAACAATGTAAAATACGTGGTACGTAATTAGGTGGTTACAACGAGTTATTTGTTTCTAGAAAAAGTAAACCAATATTAAGCGACATAAAATACAATATAGTGCCGCTTATTTCTAGAGAAGTACAAGTAAACGAATCACAAAATCTCTTTCATAATTTCAGCTGAAATATGTGGCCATTTATTTTTGCTTAGTAAAAACATTCGAATATCATTTTGGACAGGAAGCCGGAAAAATGATTAGGAAGAGTAAAATATATTTCATTCTTTATTATTCCGCTGTTTAGGGCAAAGACAAGGGGTTTTAAAATTACGGAACTCGGCGATAACGCAGTTTATCTTTCTATAATAAAATTGTAGGGATTCACCGGATGCCTTGTTTGTAATATTTGCAATGGCGCGTAGCTTTTGTTTTTTATTCATTTTTGCGTCCCTGGTTTCGGAAATTGCTAAGCATTTTGAAATTATAACGTTCTAAATTCAATTTTGTTCGGCGAGTGGAAAGCCTGGTTTTATTTTTGAGTCGGCTTCAAAAATAAGGTTTCCAACTTTATCGTAGAGGCAATCTGTGCAGCCACATTATTAGGTGATTAAATTCAAAACATGTTGGGATGTTTTAAATTTTTTTTTTTAGACAGGATTTTTTAAATTTTTGGAAGTAGATCTATTTTTGAACTAAAAGCACTGGCACCTCAAAGCACGGCACGGTGGCGGGCACTGGTGGCCTCAAAGCTCCAGAGCCTCGAAAATCGTCGCCGAGTTGCCAGCCTGTAGGTTTTTTATCGGTTACACTTCGGGGAGTTTGATTCCGCCTAGCCCTTTCCATCATCGGACTACAAGACGTACGGCCATGCGCCATCGGTACATGGTGGACATCCCTCCCATACGCACAAAGCGTTTTGCTAATACTTTCATTGTGCGCACAGCTAAGGAGTGGAACTCCCTGCCGGGGTCTTTGTTCCCTGATAGCTACAACCTTGGGGTCTTTAAGTCAAGAGTGAATAGGTTTCTTCTAGGCAAGCGAGCTTCACCGTAGACCACATCATCGCTTAACATCAGGCGAGATAGTGGTCAAACGCGAGCCTATAAATTATAAAAAAAAAAAAAGCTTTTTCTTTTCTTTTTTTAATATATTTATTTCAACTAGGCCACTAAGCGGCATTTTTGAACGTCCACTACTCAACCATTCATTCAAAAAATGTTCTGTTTTGAAATAAAAAACAACAAAAAAACTGTCACGCTTCAAGCATTAGCTACTTTCGGGATGTATTCCGTGAAAAGGTTTTTAGTAAATTACAACAGAAAAAAAGCAGATTATTCTGCCCCTTAATCAATTGGAGTGACGACCACGATTTTTGCAATAAGCCGAATACATGAACAGAGTATGCGACAACCACTTTTTAAATAAATCAGTCTAGAGATATTATTACCTATCTGTGGAAAAAAATAGTTTAATGGTTGTCGCATCGCAATTTCGTTTCGCACCCGTCTGCTTCCGCCTTTATGCCAGATCCAGATTGACATTTTCATCCGGCTTTTTTCCGACCAAGAGCTAGGTAAATTTGCCTCTGACTAATCTTCCTGAAAATCCGATACACTCCGTATCAACGTGGCATTAAAAGAACGTACCACAGAGTAACCCTTCGGCAAATAAGCCGATACGAATGATATGGGTTCGACAGCGCCGGATGAAATGTCCGATTGATTATTGAGATTGCATTTTTTTTATTTGCGGTAATTAATTAATGAAAGGATTTATAAGCTTGTTATAAGCTATTGAAGAGGCTATGTCCTTGTATTTCGTTTTACCTGTGTTTCATACGAGTATCATGGTCAAAAGATTGTAAAACTTTTTGGAAAAGAATTGGTTACTATGGAGTTTCTTGTCCGCTCCTCACCATAAGGATTGCTTTTGTGAATGGACAACTATAATTTGGTTTAAAATGCCTTTTAACCCGTGACAGTCCAATAGCTGTGTTTAGCTGTTGTCTGACGATAATCGTGTACTACACTATAACATATTAATTTTGAGAACCAGCCAGCTAGATATAGGATAACAGAAAACAAATGTGTAGTAAAACTACCAATCCTACTTTCTACCATTCTACTTAAAATTAGAAATGTGAAAGTTTGTAAGGATGTTAATTATTATTTTAAGGAAAATTTACAGAACTTATTTTGATGAAAATTTACAGTAATACTCATATAGCATGTACATCAGAATAACCCATAGACTAGGAACCGCGTTAGTTAGTAATACTAGTATTATAAATGTGAAAGTCTGGAGGTATAATAATCCATCAAGAACAAACTAAACAACCGAACAGAACATTTTAAACCTAACTTAATTACGTACCTACGAGTTATGTTAATCTTGTAAATCCAGCCTTCTAAATAAAGTGAATTAATAAAGTTATGGGCAGTATATTAAAGGTCGGCCTTGCGTCGAGATATTCGTCTTTTCGCACGCAAGTTTGTAAATAAAACAGGTTTTTTTTTGTACATTTTCATATCCCAGACTATAGGCTCCAGACAATCTGTAGCGATAGTGATAGTCCAAATATCAAAATGTAAGGGATCACGTGATATTACCATAGCGCTTGTCAATCCCATACTTTTTTTACTTTTCGACAATGAATGCGCGTCATCATGTTTTCAAGTTTTCATAGAATGGTAGTTTGTCGACAGAGCTAGATTTCCTACAAAGCTATGATGTGTGGCCAGAGGCTTTAGACAAGTGGTATTAGTTAAAATCTAAGGGATTAATCACGTGATTTTTCGATATCACTTGTCAATCCCATAAAATTTTGCCTTTTTGTAATCGCCACGTTTTTGATTATCGAATGGAACTTGTCCTTGCCATAGAAAAGTGAAATTCTACCATCAAAAGCGTGGTGATAGTGACCCGACTTGAAAGGTGTTAAAACAAGTGTTTAAAAGTGAGAAGCTCTCCGTCTTGTGCAGGTTTAATACAGTCTACTCTCAGCCTTGACTTGGTTTGCACACTCTTTATAAACATAACATAAGGGTGTATTCGCAGAAAGGTATAGGCACAGTATAGTGCACCCACACTTCGCCAGATATATTTAAGTCCCCTGTAATAAGGGCAACCGCTTTTGAATTAGCCGTTAGGGGCGCTGGTGTTGCGTGAGGTCTTCAAAATGACAAATTTCATAGCTTTTTGGCTTTTAGTGCCAGTATATTGAACTCACGACCTCTAGCACGAGAGGCGAGGTCTTAACCACTGGACCACCATGACATAATTAAAGCTAAGACCGAGTTACCGACGACCGAGTAGTTGACCGAGTTAGTTAGTTAGTCTTCTACAATAATCTCCACGCAATTTGGCATAATTCCATTCGAAACCGTTGTTTATTATTTAGACATCACATTTATCTTGCTCTGTGACAAAGAGAAGTGTTAATATCATAATTCCTAAGTATTTTATAAGTGCCGAAACATTTTGTATTTGAATGTATAGCGTTACGTATAGTTCATTTGAACTATACGTAAGCCACGTTAATAAAATTAAAGGTAAATATAAATTAAAACTAAGAAAAGGATATAATTAACAAATTAAGGTCCCGCTTCACACGACGTGGGCAACTAGGAAGGTCCGACTTCTCACGTCGTGGGTAGTTCGGCTTCTCACGTCGTGGGTAGTCCGGCTTCTCACGTCGTGGGTAGTTATGTCACAGCTAGGCAGCTGGACGGGCAGGAAGGCTTGGATTGTCCGAGGTAGGCAGATGAACAGGCAATCAGATAAGTAGGCTCACAGATAGTTCTAGAGATCAAGGCAGCTGAACTAATTGTCAGGCTAACAGGCAGGTATCAGTAGCAGTAGCACTGGTGCAGGAACAGGCAGCTACGAGTGTGGCGGTCGGGCTGTGGCTTAATATGCTGATCAATGCAGCTGGATGGGCAGGAAGCCCTTTTGGTATGAAGCGGTGACCGTAGAAGTTAAAGAACCAGTAAAAATGCTCAGATTTAAGTTCCACACTCAATAAATAATATTTATTGCTTTTCACAGAATTGGTAGATTCACAGGCCTTATATATAATAGTTTTAAAGAGATTTTCAGATTCAATACAACACGTACTACTAAGTAGTCAAACGACTTTCAGAGCTCAGAGCAGATTCCAGACTGAAAAAAGTGACACCCGTTTTTCTTCGTTCCGACATGTCTTCTCAATTTTAAATTCAAAAATGAATTAAGAAATCATGAACGAATAAAAACGGTTTACAGAGGCGCAGTCTGCCGCTGCCCTTATAATGAAAAATATAATGTACAACGAGCTTAATAAGCTATAGAGAATGGTATCTTATGTCTATGGTTTAAGAAAATAAAATAATGACAATGTCATGTCAGATAAAAATGTCAAGAGTTAAAAATAATTTAATAGTTTTGGATGTTAAAACAAATCTTATGATTTTCAGGTTTATACCAATGTAAATAATACATAAAAATGGAAAACATGAGATGATACAATTTCAAAAGTAACGGTGATGAAATTTGTAAAATATATTATAAAACGTAAGTAAACTAAGACATGTGGAATGAACACCACAAATGAGGAAATAGAACGCCCCTTTTGTTTCATCATCATCATCATATCAGCCGAAAGACGTCCACTGCTGGACATAGGCCTCCCACAAGCGTCGCCACATTGACCGGTCCCGTGCGTCTCGCAACCAGCGGATCCCCGCAACCTTCACCAGGTCATCGGTCCACCTAGTGGGAGGCCTTCCAACGCAACGACTTCCGGTTCGCGGTCGCCACTCCAGAACCTTTCTGCCCCATCGGCCATCCGTTCTGCGAGCAATGTGCCCTGCCCACTGCCACTTGAGTTTGGCAATTCTTCGGGCTATGTCGATAACCCTGGTTCTCTTGCGGATCTCTACATTTCTGATTCGATCACGCAAGGAAACTCCGAGCATAGCCCTCTCCATTGCCCTTTGAGTGACTGTAAGCTTTCTGATGAGGCCCATTGTAAGCGACCACGTCTCAGAGCCATATGTCATCACTGGCAACACACACTGGTCATAGACTTTCGTCTTGAGACACTGTGGTAAGTTGGACGAGAAGATACCGCGCAACTTCCCGAACGCTGCCCAGCCGAGTCGGATTCGACGGTTGACCTCTTTCTCGAAGTTGGCCCTACCCAATTGGATCGTTTGTCCAAGGTAGACATAGTCGCCCACAACTTCGAGTGTAGAGTCTCCGACCTTGATAGGAGTGGGTGTAACATGGGCATTCAACATCACCTTGGTTTTGTCCATGTTCATCCTAAGACCCACTCTTTCGGAAGCTCTACTGAGATCATCGAGCATTGTACTGAGGTCCTCCATGGTCTCAGCCATAACCACTATATCGTCGGCAAACCGAAGGTGAGTGATGTACTCGCCATTGACGTTGATGCCTAGCCCTCTCCAGTCCAGAACCTTGAAGACATCCTCCAGTGCAGCAGTAAACAGTTTCGGAGATATGACGTCTCCTTGTCTCACACCTCGCTGCAGAAAGACTGGTTCCGAAGTCTGATCCTGAAGTCGAACTGACATGGTGGCGTTTTTGTATAAACACTTCAACACTTCGATGTACCGGTAGTCAATTTGGCACCGTTGGAGAGACTGCAATACAGCCCAAGTCTCGATCGAATCGAAGGCTTTCTCTTAGTCCACAAACGCTAAGCAGAGAGGCAGGTTGTACTCTTCGGTCTTCTGTATAACCTGGCGCAGTGTATGTATGTGGTCTACGGTGCTGAAGCCCTTACGGAATCCGGCTTGTTCGGGAGGCTGGAAATCGTCAAACCTGCGCGCGAGACGATTCGTGATGACTCTTGAAAACAGCTTGTAGACATGGCTAAGAAGTGTAATGGGCCTATAGTTCTTCAGCCGGGCATTGTCGCCCTTCTTGAAGAAGAGTACCACCACACCCCTGCACCATGCCTGTGGCGTTTTGCCCTCGAATATGACGGAACCAAACAGCTTCTGAAGGGTCTTAAGAACCGGTTTTCCACCCGCCTTGTTGTTCTTAAGCTGTTTCAGAGCCATCCTAATCTCATACAGGCTGACGTCCGGAATGTCTTCGATATAGTGTCGGGTCAATCTAGCTCTAGGGTCATTCGCTAGATTCGCGACGGGTTTACTGGTTGACGTGTACAGCTGCCCATAGAATCTCTCGATCTCCCTCAGAAGCTCTGGTTTGGCTGAAACGATCCTGCCATCATCGGTCTTCAGTTTCGTGAGCTGTCCCTTTTGTTTAGAAATTTAAATCTTTCCTTTAACTAGTTATTTTTTTTGGAAGATCATATAATTTAATGTTTAAACAATTAATTGTAATATTTCGTGGTTCCTGTTTTTGTTTGTCGTGTATGAAAATATGAAAACAGACGTTTTGGATTCGTCATCATTTGAGTCTGTTTGATTTTGTAATAGATCACTCCTGTCTGTTGCGCAATTATTAATTGAGTATCAACATCTTTTTAATTATATGTACAGCCTTGCAATGCTCTCTGAGGAGACGGTTTGATGCTTCATATTTTCTCCCCCTTCTAATACATTTTCATCGGGCTTGCAAAGGTATCCAGTATTTTATCTATTAGATTTACTTGCCAATAATATCGCATTGAGGATTTCAAAACCCCATTGTAGTCCACTGGCGCGATTCGCACAAATCTTTGAGGTTCACATCACTACAATGGGCATTCCAATATAAATTTATATCTGCTTTCTGAGTGCATTCCATGAAGATATATATCGAAACGCGACACCGTATGCGGAAAAATATTTCGAATGGCAACGCAAAGCCGCTGCTGTGCACGACTGTACTGAAAAGGATTATGTTCGAATAGATTTTTAAAATGTTTGCAGTTTAGAGCTGCGGACATTATTGTTCGGTTTACTTTTATTGGATAAATGCTAGCCTGTTAGTACAGCTGTTATGTAAAGCGGGCTGAAATCTAAAGCAAGAGTTGACAACAGTTATGGAGGAGAGGCACTTAGATTCATGTCAATATAACTGTCAATATTTTTAGATGCTGAAAATTATTAGACGGTATTACGATTAAAGACTTATTTTTTTGTTTCACAAAATAATATTATACTTAAACAACTGCTAGTACGTTCTTACAGTAATAATCACCATAATTATTTAAAACAAAAAGTTTACTTATGATGCCAGTAGACAAGATACCAAAGAATCCTATAGCAAAAGTCCAAAAGCACTTATGTATTGCCACTTTAATTACGAAAAGGTTTTAAATGCCTCACTAACGGTGGTTCTACGCTGGGATTAGGGATGCGAGGAGACGTTTTAATTAGGGCAGGTATTACTGAGAACCCGTTTAGAAAGATGAATACGTCGCCGGTCGGACAGAACTTGAGCTTAGCTTGTTTCTTTCAGTCTCGCAGATTGGATGTATGAGAGTGAAAGAAAATCGTGGCTATTGAATTCATTAATGGTCTAGGTTAGCTAATTCTAATAACTTGAAAGCGTCTTGTAGTCAGTTTGAAATAAACTTGCATACATAATGTAACAATATTCGTAAATTAAACGAGTTGTATTTCTCTTAACCTATTGTGGACCTAGGTTGGCCGTAGTTACAAGGATCTAGCGAAATAGAGTTGCATCGACCCTACCCAGGAAACCAAGAACACCTTGCAACCAGGAACACATGCTCGTCGGACAAAAGAGTAGCTGTTACTTACACAAGAGAACACGACTGAATTACTTTAACTTAAAAAAAAACCATCAGATAAAGTCACTGTAAAACAAAAATTTAAACGAATAAATTAATAAGCAATAATAATTCATAATTTAACCTAAACATAGAAAAGCACACACATTAGTATATTATACCAAATAAAAGTAGACAGGAAATGGATAACTGAAATTTTAATTATTAAAGAAAATATTAAGCGCTGTTCCTCTCTCCTAGACACTGACTGTATCTATTTATTTAGGCTAACCAAATACACACAAGGGCATTCATAATACTTACTGCATGCATGTAAATTAAAGGTAAGCACAGCATTTTATTTAGATCTAGATCTAGAATATTGCTGTGCCCGACAGGGTCCATAATGGATTCTGTTACTTATAGTTACCTCCTGTATGTACATTATGGCTGTAATAAATTTAATTTGAATTTGAACTTTTTATACAATATATTTATTGTCATGGAAAACCACAGTTATTTCAAACGAATATTCGTCATAATTTTCTTTTACTCAAATATAGCTGTGTTCTCAATAGGTACACAGTTTAACATGATGTTATTGAATATTGCAAGTGCATGCTGGGTTACTCTGTAATGAAACTGAGTACCGACCGAATCCACTCCACTGTGTTTATACGTACATATGAAGGTGCTTTCTGTTTCATGATTTCCTAGTACCGACATCGCCTGTTTCAAATACTATTACTTTATACAAATTGTGTCTTCTGAACGGCACTAATGAAGCAGTTTCATGTTATTGCTTATCTGTGAAAGACTGAAGGCAGATCAGTTTTTGCAAGCGGCGCTGTGTTTGGAAAGTCAAAAATTTCTCCACGGGTAATTCCTCCATTGTCTACCCATGTCCCGAAATTCATCCAAATCCATAAAATAGTAGGTTTGTACCACCACTCATAGAGGCTATTTTAACACATTCCTAAGCTGTAATCTTTCGTATCCTCATTTAGGGTAACACCAGGCGAAGTGTTTAAGCTTTCAAAACAAAGCTACACGAAAGAAGATTATTTGTATCAGCTTAGTTTTCTAGGTTTCGTAGTAAGTACCGTTCTATTAGTTTATGAACTAAGAAAAAACTGAACATACTCTGCAAAAAAAGAAACGATTTGCAAGAGCTAAAAAACTTTCAGGAATTGTATATTTTTGTAGGTTAAATAGAGGAATTATTGAAGTGAAACTTCTTTATCGACGTATGGGAGAAAATTTTGTACGTAGAGTCCGTCCAACGAAAAAAGTCCCGCGGAAATACATGGAACTAACAAGATTTGTTAGAGGACAGCGTACAGTCGCACAGAAACTAGCGCCGCGTCTACGGGACTTCTTTCGTTGGACGGACTCTATCGTCACGTTTTTCGGTTACGCGCCATGTTGCTTTTTTTATCAAAGTTTAGTAAAAAGACTTATTCAAATTTAAGTGAATTTACAAGAAAAGTGAGTGATTATATATTTCGTTTTATAAATTCAACACGTATGAGCATGATTTTAATATTCATAAATTAATTAATTTATAAATTAGATTACTCATTAATTGTATGCATGTCTATAATAATAAAATAGCTTTAATTTAATACGGAAAAAAAATGTTTTTCTTAAGGCTTAAGCCTTATCTACCCCATTTTCGTGAAGTTGCAAATAGTAGAAAAATGATATGTCGTAAAGAAGTTTCACTTCTTACCTGTGTACTCTGGTACACACACACTTTTTTTTTGTAACGATGTATATTTTATTCAAAATTTTTCATGATAATAGTCAGTTTAAGTACGAGCTTACTTCAAGCCCTTATCAAGGAAGAACTTTTGTTACAAGTAAATTTATTCTATAGTATTTACTATCCCAACAAGCTCGCCCTGCAAACTGAACACGAGAAAGTAACAATTATGTCGGAGTTGATTTATTACGTCGATTACAAAGATATATTACTAAGCTGTAATTTTTCATATCATCAAGGGACACAGGTCGCCTATCTGTGAGAGAGGGAAAGGGCTTTAATCCACCACGCAGGCCTAGTACGGGTTGGTGGATATCACATGTCTTCTAATTTTACAATTATCTATAATATTACTTATACCCATTAAGGAAAATCCTAGCAATGTGACCAAGCTTTATCAAAGTGCTAAATGAAAAAAGATTATTTGAATCAGCTTAGATTTTTGTCTGGGTTTCGTAACGAGAATCATTATATAATCATTTGTTTATCAATAAAACAAGAACATACTCTGCTCAAAAAAGAAACGATTTGCAAAAGCTGAGAAGCTTTCAGAAATAGTATATTTTTTGTTGGTAAAGTCGCAGTTAAAGATGTTTTACCAACACTAATGAACCTAGTTTTTATTCAAAGATATTCCCTATAGTAGCAACATCAGGTTTTCAAAAAAGGAGTTACTTGCTTGAAGTACTTCAGGAAATATCTTACTGCTACAAGTAAATAATTCTATGTTATTTACGATCACGCCAACCTCTCCCTGTAAACACGAGAAAGTAACAATTATGTCGGAGTCAATTAATGAACTCCGTTACAAACTACAATTAACCGAATTACTTTACAACTAGTACTGTTGGAAACGCTTTCACACGTGCGGTAAGGGCTTCGTTTGATGCTACTCGTAGTGTGCCATTTGCTTTGTCTTGTCTTGTAATTAATTGTCGGTTACGACTTACTTATAGTATGATTTAGGAGAACTTGTGAATGTTGGTACCGTATATTGCTAGCGAGTATATAGTTTGTACCTATGCTAGAAAAATGTTGAGTTGAATTCTGTACAGTTTACTTCGAACCTCATTTGAGTCATGACATAAAATTCAAATCACATATCAAAACTCGCTATTTCGTTTTGGACTATTTGGCAATCGTCATCGCGCCTAGAGTGTCAGTTTGTTGTTTCAATGAGAAATTAGAAAATAAATTCGTTTCTTCATTGAGCACTCTTTAACCTTAAGGTCGACCAAAACACTTGTTCTATAAAATAATGTTGAGTACAAATAATTTTGTATAAAACATAAACATTTCTTTCAGGATCTAGATGCTTTTGATAGACGGAAATAGGCCGACACCGTTACCAATACAATGAAGTTCCGTAGCCCTTTAAACCCCAAAAAATATAGCTCTACAGTACTGCTGAACCTTCCTAAAAATATATGATTGTTAGGGTACAATAAACTGAGTAAGTTTAATCACCAACGCTGTATTTTTTGGTATGAAATTATTACCACGCGTGGTCGTTTTGAACGCGTGGTCCGCAGGGGAACCAAAGTAACCGACATAGCCCGAAGAATTGCCAAACTTAAGTGGCAGTGGGCAGGGCACATTACTCGCAGAACGGATGGCCGATGGGGCCGAAAAGTTCTGGAATGGCGACCGCGAACCGGAAGACGATATGTTGGAAGGCCCCCCACTCCCACTAGGTGGACGGATGACCTGGTTAAGGTTGCGGGAAGGCGCTGCGAGACGCACGGGCTCGGTCAATGTGGCGACGCCTGGGGGAAGCCTATGTCCAGCAGTGGACGTCTTTTGGCTGAAATAATGATAAAGATGATGGTGGTCGTTTTGGCAATTAAGAGTGCGAAGTCAGCCATGACATCTGCAAAATAACACTTTATGGACTCAACGAATGTGGCAGTTTGCCACTGGTGTTTTTGCTACTTATTATTGGGTACATATTTTAAAATACACTGACTTGGGGGCTGATAAAAATGAATAAGGTTTTTGGTGTTGTAAGTAAGGTTTAGTATGTTAAATGTTTTCTATTGATCTAGGGACAGTTAATTGGGTATTTTTTAAGACAATTCGGAACTTGAAAGAAGAAGATATATTCCGCCATTGTGCCTATGTGCATGAAGTTTAAATATACTTTAATGTGATAAACCTAACTCAAGAATTATTATAGCAATAAAGATTAGAGTAAAAACTAGCAAAAATACTCAAATGAAAGATTACGAAGTACTAATTCGTTTTGACTTCCCAAATTAAATTTTATGACATTAACATTGATACATCGATTATTTAATTCAATTATATAATATGTATTTAATTTAATTCAATATTTATTATTAAATACGCATCCTTTTGACTTTAATTTCATATTTAGGGTAGAAAGTTATCATTTAAGTGATGTGCCTAATTCTAGATAGTCGGGAAGTAGTTGAGCTCAGCCTAGTGATGGTCTGAATGCTCTGGCATTCGTCACTGTTTCTGTGCTCCGGATGACATTGAAGATTGGATGTTTTGAATCCTTTGGGGTATTTTGAAACATTTACCGTCATGATATAGCACTTTATATACTTTTTATTATTTTAAATTATATGCTTTCTATTTATTTTATATTATATTGCGCCCAGCGCAGCTCTTCTTGAACCTTGTTTGTACATTGTGTCTGTGTCGAATAAATGTGTTATATACTATTCTATTCTACAATTCAATCAATCGGCCTAGTATTTTCCCATAGCTCTAGGCAAGAGCTGTGTCATATTTCCTAGCTTTTTACTACCCGTAACAACAGTCCAAGATATACTGATGATAGTTGGGAAGTGCTTGCCAAGGCACGGAGGAATCTCGGTATGTCATGATTAATGCAAACATTCGCGAAGATGGTTTACATTAAAAATATTTTTCTTTAATGTATAAACGTATGTAATGTTTATGTTTACTACAGAGACACAATTTCATTGGCAATTTCGTTTTGTCATGTGAGGACACGTACCTAAGCGATACACTGTATAGTGTACACGTGTTTTCCGCATAATACCGCGTTCTGAATCAGTTTGTCGACAGGAAATTAAAGTTCAGTATTTCAACCGCACGCGGCAGCGAATATCAACTTTTTTAGCGTTCCGTACCCAAAGAGTAAAAACGGGACCCTATTAGTAAGACTTCGCGATCCGTCTGTCTGTCTGTCTGTCCGTCTGTCTCCAGGCTGTATCTCATGAACCGTGATAGCTAGATAGTTGAAATTTTCACAGATGATGTATTTCTGTTGCCGCTATAACAACAAATACTAAAAACAGTATAAAATAAATATTTAAGGAGCCCCCATACAACAAACGTGATTTTTATGCAGTGTTTTGCGATAATGGTACGGAACCCTTCGTGTGCGAGTCCGACTCGCACTTGGCCGGTTTTTTTTAAATATTCAGTAAGTAGGCATTTTAAAATACTTTAAAAGTAAGTTAAGCACATTGGCACATATATACGAGTATTATTTAGAACAGTGTGACCCTAGCTAAGAATAGGTGGCCCCTTTCTAAGGGTTTCGGAAGAAGCAACTAAGGAATTTATATAAGTAGTCGGTTGGACGACAGCGACCAGTTAATGTAATCTCTTAATCCCCGTTGGTCCTGCGCTTTCTAATGAGGAAGCATCCACTTCGCAAGAGAACTAATAAGGGAAGGGTTTGTCATGTTTCTCATTACACCGCATTAATTTGAACAATGATTAATGTTCGTTTGCAAATACACATCTCTTTATTCCAAATGAACAGAGGACAGATTAATTCGTCCCCGGAAAGGCCCAATATTATATGACAACAATAAAGGAAATTTCAAATTGTACATTAATCATACGTTAAAAATTTGTCATGCCACGGTTGGCGGTGCGGCGCGGGCAATAATGAAGGAGCCCACCCTGATACAAATAATTTTATTATAGAGTGGGGTCATTTTTTATCGTCATGTTTATCACGCCTTTGTCTACCCCTGCAATATGGCTGCCAATGTTGCCGCATCTTGTCTGCGAAGACTTCATTTACATAAACAACAGAATAACATCAGAATAACAAAAGACGCTCTGATGAAAACTCATTGTCATAATTTTTCGCTGTCTGCGCGCCAGAATATTCTTGATACTAGTTGAAACGTTGCGAATAATATACCAAATATGTTTACAGCACCAAATAAGCATGTAAATTGTTTTAATAGCTTGGATTAAATATGTTATTTTATTTATCTACCACTTCATTGACGGCATTCAATTTTGGATTGTGCTTTGTAAATCGTTGTTTAATTAAATATCCATTTAGCACTAATCGAAACCTATGTAATCTACAAATGCAGATTAAAACTGGTAAATTAAATAACTGAATAAATACATCATTACAAGCGCCAGTGAATTGAATGATAGCTGACACGTTATTACGAAAAGTTAATGGGGTTTGTCCATTTTCCAATAAATATCTCCGGTGGGTGTATTAATTATTGAGTGACTCTGGGTTTAGGGTCATTTGTCATGCTGATATCCAATTAGCGTTGAGAACGTTAACTCTCCACGTTACGTGAATAAAACCCACTTTTTGTTATCATTTAAATTTAATGAATATTGAACGTGGAAATGCTCTTTTTTTCGCCATCATCGCTATGCTCCATTTGATTGGTCATCGAAAGTCGTTTATCGTAATTAGAGATGAGAGGATAAATTGTGAATAATTTCTCAATACTTCTTAAGTGAAATTAAAGATGACTAGAATATGCTTTTATCTCCAAAAATCAAGGTTTTACTTTGTAGAATGTACCAAAAAATATGAGCTCTTTCTTTATTTATATTACGTACTTGGCAATCATTGATAATATATCAAAATTGGCAGTCAATTTTATGAAACTTATGAGTTTATTTTTAAAATATTTACTCTAGAAATTTCTTGCGTGTGTTTTTACAAACATATATATAAACTCACATATTTATTTTATGTTCCCATTTAGTCCTTATTATTTCCCCAAATTCGAGTAAGGTGTTACTTTATTCTCAATGTATTCCATTTCAAATCCAATAAACATAGGATTATTTTCTCATAAATAAAGGATCCATTACATATACTCTCGTATAAGACAAGGTATACAAATTACGTTAGCGCCAGAGCCAGGTTTTACTGTAATGCCGCGTCTGATGAAGGCATCCCTGCGCTTAGTGTATAAGCTGACAGAAGGATTAAAGACGCGCGCCAGGCAGAGCAACCTAGCAACATTCACATTTGTAAGCATTGTGACGCAAACGCATTTATGTACATTTGAATAAGGAAATCATTTTTAAACAACTTCCCAAAAAGGAGGAGGTTCTCAATTCGATAGGTATTTTTTTAAATGTATGTACACCGATTACGCTGAGATGTATGATGCGATTTACGTGATTTTTCTTTAGTTTGATGCCATTGCCATATTGTCAAAGTTTGGCCCAGTAGTTTTCATTTTATGTTTTTATTTTTATTTTAGAACATTTTTGTTTACGAGGACGATGTAATTTTAGTTTGTGTACGGCGTTTTTAGGATTTTTCGTTTGGGTAATCTATTCTGGCATCACTGAGGGCATAATAGGTACTTTACTGTAGAACTTATCCGTTATAAACCACTTAAAAGAGAAAAATATAAAACTTATTAACAAAAAAATAAAACCGACTTCTAAAGGAAAACACTACAAATCGAAAAATTACTTTTTTTAAATATTTGCGTACTAAAGACACCGACTTCGGGGAAAAAAGTAATTTTTCGATTTGTAGTATTTGCCAAGTATTGCCAGGTTTTCAGACTAAATTAGAAATTGACAAAAACTTAAATTCAAAAATCGCTGGTTTGTTAAAAAAAATATATGATATTGTCATGTCACTGAGTAATAACGTAGTAAGTAGTAAAGTAATAACCAGGCCGATTGCAGGAGCTATCGGCTATGGTACTTGTACTAATACACACGTACTCTGTTGCTATGGGTCGCATCCAAACATATGTAGAACCTTTTACGGACTGTCCAGAAAAGTTGCCAAGTACCTGCCCAAAAAAGCTGATAACGCTGATAGTTGGACGTTTTGCTACATGGTCATTTTGCTAATTAGACTTAATGCTCATTAGACGTTTCGCGCTGTTGGACATTTAGCTACATAGACCTTCTGATCAGGAGGGGTAATAATAAAATATACTCAGGACCTTGTTCTAAAGGCGGATATTTTATTTATCTACAGAAGTAACTCGCCTATCGTCAAAATGCGGGTAAATTCTTATTTTAATTAAATAATAAAACTCGTTCATGATTTACAAATAAACTGCCGAGCAATGAAAAAGTTCCACCCACAAAATGCCGACAAACACCTTAATTTATTTTTTTTAGGAGTAATTTGGTGCTATGTCACTGGAACTTTTTCATTGCTCGTTAGTGTATTACTTAACAAAAGACCGAAGTATAATCCCCCACACAATCCCACACTGAAATATCATGTCAACCTGTATGTGAAACGTCACATTATTGTAAAATATAAATCCTTTAAACACGAATTACGCATTACGTCATCAGATAAGACATATCTACCGCCGGTTGAATATTAAAACCCTTCACAATGTTTCAAAGCTCACAACAGCTAATTATGTTGGATAACTTTGGATTTAGATCTTTGTTACCATGTCTTAAGGGTCATAGGGGTTGTATATGTAAGTTCTTCATGCGAAACGAAAGCTCGCGACATAATTGTGATTGTACCCGGAAGTTAATAGCGTGTTCGTTGTCAAGAAACGGGTTGGGGATGATTCAAGCCTCGGATCATAGAAATAAGGGAGATAAGACGAGGAGGCTTTACATACATCTGTAATTATGTACCACCGATGCTTGCGGGATGAGATAAAAATGTATTGTCGGTTACAATCACGATCGCTTCGCTGAAACCGCTGAAATGACAAAGTTTGGCACAGTGAGTATAATATTATTCTAGGGACTTACATACGATTTCTTTAACTTTTATAGAAAGGAAATGGGTACTGTAGTATGTATTTTTTTAAGATTTTTTTACCAAGTCTCAGTTTCTGAAACAAAACTAACGCAAAATAAATGTGCCTAATGATCAATCGCGCGTTAGTTGCTGATTTATTGAATGAATTTTCAATAACCAATCGCATAATATATCTTGACTTGCGTTTAATCTTGTTGGGAAGAATAATATTTTAGTGTAGGTACATAAAGATATCTAAGCATGATTAAAATTTCGTCAGTTATTATGTGCCTTATATGCCCCTTGCTATTCATAGAACGACAATAGTACTTTTTTCTTTCAGTTGGATGTTTTACCCAAAGTAATGTTTCAAAAACTTACACAATGCACATCTCCATTTTCTATCCCCTTAGTTCAAAACATATGCATTCTACATAGAACGCAAGTTGGCATATAGGCACTTAGTAATTCAATCTATTAATATTTACATACCAAGTTACTCTATGTCCCATGTTTGCATGCAACTTTTCATCTTCCAGATGAAAAGTTGTTATTCAAATTTAACTTACTTTAGGTTTAAGTGTATTGTTCCAAGTAGTCATATACTTAGTTGGCTGCAGTTAGCAAAGAAATCGGAATACTCTTATTTCTATATCAAGCTCTTGGGTTGTTACATGAGTTTCTGATAAACGCTGAAGTAATCAATTGTGTCTCGATTTGACGAATATTATGTAGGTAAACATTATGGTTCCACCAAAAAACAAATATTAATAAATAAGGAGTAGGTATACACAAAGAGTTGCTAAACTTAGTTATAGTAAAAGTTTGGTCTCATGATCGGGACACAAAACGCTGCGGTGTGAAGTTTGCAAGTCCATCCTCAACCAGCTAAAAAGAAGAAAACAAAAAATCTAAAATATTTAATTACCACATAACAACATACAAACCATTGGGCGCACGGTTGGCGCAGTGGTTGAGCGTGTTCGATTCCCACACGGCACAAATGTTTGTGTGACCTACAGATAGTTGTTGCGGTTCTGGGTGTTTTGATGTGAGTTTATATGTTTGTAAACGCACCCACGATACAGGAAGAAATTCTAAGTGTAGGGCAACGTATTTTTATAAAAAAAAATACTTTAGCAGATTACAAGTACAAAAACAGTAAAAGTATGTTTTGCATAATCTAAACCCTTATCGAAAGTTTAATCAGCGGTGTGTTTGTGTGTAGTCAGCTGAATATCAAGATACGAGACAGAGACGATATGAAGATAGAATGGTAGCATACCAGAGAGTTACTTTGGTCATATCGCTTGGAGACAGCCAGACAACTTAGAAAAACTGGTTGTGGTGGGAAAGGCGGTATGGTAAAAGACCGCGCGTTCACCTACTCTGATCGACCAATCACATGCGAGATGGAAGACGCGATGTGGATTTCCGTCTAGTGATTGGTCGATTTTTCATACTCTTTGCCCATTGCCTTGCCGAATTCATTACGCAATAAGGCTGCAGATAAGAACGATTACAGGACTCACGGTGACCACTGCTCTGGGAAGAGCAGAGACAGAGTGGCGTGGTAGAAGCTGGTCAGTGACTTCTTTAAGGCGTTCCAAGACGGGCACGACCTTCAGAAATGAAGACAACGAATAAGAAAAGATGCATTATGCGGTCCCGGATTCATTTAATATTTCACCGCTGACGCATAATGTAACGGAAAAAAATAGACGTAAATACAACCAGATCAATGATTTCGAAAGAAAGGATACGCCTATCTGAACATTTTATAGAAACCTTCTTATGACAAACAAATACTCGCTCACTCCCGCCACAGATAACTATATATTAGTCAGAGACACGCACACGGACCACTGTCAACTGAGTCGCGTTGGTCCTAAACTGTAATTTTATGACCAGCGCGCTGGTACCATTTAGTTGCGCGTTTGGCCTGGTCCTTACGCAAGTAAGATATATGTCAATGAACCAGATGCTCTAGTCAAAGTTTCGTTCCATCAGCAATGGCGATGGTCGAAATAAAAAAATGAGGTTGGTAACATGACATTTCTATAGTGTTTGGTATTCCCTTGCATTTTTTCACTTTCTTCCAATCGCTGTCGCGACGTTTTTGACGTCCAGATAGGTACCTACGATTATGTGCGACACCGTATACTGCAGCGTTCCCATCGAAGAGACAAATAATTAAAGAAGACTTTAAATCAATCTGCACCCACACCTACTTTTAACTAACTGCATTCCCGCTAACTGATCCAAGCGCTCTAAATCAAGGTGAAGTCGCATTCCAAAGCTAACCCGTTACGTACCAGCTGACTTAAATAAGACTTTCAATGTACCCTACTCCCGCCGTCTGGCTCTATCGACGCGACGCTAAATCGGATGTCAATCAATTAAAGTGCTGCCTAACGTATGTTGTTTATTTAATGCAGAACTGATTATACGCACATGATATTGTGATCGCTGTTAAGAGTTTGATTGCGTGTTGATTAGTTAAGGCAATGAAAGCATTCACGAACCAAAGATAATGTCTAAATATAATACCTGTTTATACGACCAGGAGCCTTACCATGACCTGTCCAAAACTATTATGGTTCCACTGTGAGAGAGAGAGACGTAGCCATACAAAATAAATAGCTCTGTCCTTTTTTCGTAGTCGCACCAGTCGTATTTAGTTTTGACATGTCATGATAAGACCCCTAGCTGGTTTCTAAAAGACGGATCAATGCAAATATTAAAAAATATCCCTATAAATGTTATGTAACTGCGGTTATTAGTTAGCCAAAAATAAAACAGCAATCAATGCGGAACTTTAAATAAAAAATGTGTGTTGTTTAATGATTGGCAGAGAATGCCTTTTAGCATTATGAGGGTACATACTCACTTTGTAAATGAAGGTAAATAAAAAAATATAACACATAAGATATAAGAACAGTTTTTCAAAAACAGTGCCCAATCATGTGTATTCCGGACAGCAAAGGTGTTTTCTGAAAGCGATGAAGCAAGTCGAACACGTTACGGTCTAGCAGAGAGGTTTAGCTTTAATAGAATAACTGCTCTAAAAGTAGTAACTTATAATATAAGTATCATATTATGAGATTTGTGTTTGTAAACACACATGCAGGAGAAACTCGTAAGCTTACCACCAGCGAATTTTGTAATAAAAGAAAACTGTCTTCATCAGCCTTTTAATGTTCCCACAGGCCTCCTCTCTGTAAGAGGGATTAGGCCGTGATCCACCACGCGGGCCCAATGCGGGTTGGTGGATATCAAGTGTCTTCAAATTTTTGGTTCCATTCTGGTTTCCTCACGATGTTTTCCTTCAGCGTTTTGAGAGCAGTGGTGATGAAATAACGTATACAAAGTAAAGAGCCTGCCTGTGCTCGAACCCATGAAATACAACTCTTAAGTCACGGCCGTTACGACTGGGCCACCACTGCGCTATTCAAGAAAATTATACTATCACTTACTACAAGGACCTATCATTTTAAG
Organism: Anorthoa munda; assembly: GCA_945859665.1. Classification (NCBI taxonomy): domain Eukaryota; kingdom Metazoa; phylum Arthropoda; class Insecta; order Lepidoptera; family Noctuidae; genus Anorthoa; species Anorthoa munda. The sequence goes on along the minus strand of OX243913.1, from coordinate 5,889,674 downwards.
ATACACCTACCTATGAATATGTTGAAACATTTTTGCACAAATAACTTCAAGTAAAATGTTCCGTTTTAAATAAATGGAATTAGAAATATCAAGAAAATAATGAAAGTCCCTTGAAATTAATTAAATTTAATACGAGAATATCAAACCGAATAATGTATAAAAGATCCAAGCTAATTACAAAATAATGCCATCATCAAGTTAGATTTCATTGCAAGGCAAAAAAGTGTATCATAAAATATTTAAATACAAAATTAAAGCCTTATTATTCGCGACAGGTTCATTAATATTATAATGGATGTAAAAGTTTCCAAGTGGAAATCCTCGTGCCCTTTTCTTTTCAAATGTTTAATGTATCCCACTCTCTTCATACTCGCATAATTTTAAGGATTTTGTTATACCATTTTTAACATACTTTAGTTGAAATATTATGTAGAGTATCTTTGGAAGACTTAAGTAACAATTTCAGAAGATATAATTGAGAGGCTTGTTTGTCTTATCTATCACTAGTGGCTATAATAATCCCTTGCTGTTGAGCAGTTTAAAATAAAAGTTTCACTAGTCCACAGGTTTCAAATATTTATATATAAAATATTCGTGTAAGTTCCTATAAAACTGTGATATTTTTAATAGTTAATCACCTTCAATAACATTTAATACGTGTCTTATGAATATGAATAAAGTGTCATATTAGTGAGTCGTTTATAAACATGAATCAAAAATCAAAATCCTGGAAGCCCAAAGGATGTTGCGTCCTCCTGGCCATCATAGATGGCATTGCAGCTCTCGGCATGATAGATATCCTTCTATTGGCACCTCGGGCCGAGCTCTGTGCACTGTCTTCAACCCGAGCACCGGGCATTATCGAGAAACGCCTGTAATCAACACCAGATAAGATTAATTGGTCGAGGGCATAGAATGGAACATAACAGAAGGTCACAAAGACGCGTCGTACTTAGACGTACTACAGAAATCTTAAGGTACCCCAAATGTAAGCTATAGACCCTTTGGTCTTCCGCAGAGGTGCCTAGTGAGGTTCACTTGTGAGTGTAGGTTCTCACCTATGCGAATAACAACTTGTCTTTTGGTTTCTGAAACAATCTCTCCACACTTATCATCACTATGATCCATCAGAAAAGCAGCATTGAGGAGGGAGCGATGTTGTAGTAGTAGTAAACGCAACGCACAACGTAGCTCGACTACGAACCGCATATTTCAGGAACTGCACAGGTCTATACAATCACGCTCTGATAGGAACCCATACATACATGCGCAAGTACGTCTGCATATTAGCTGCTCCGGTGAAGCGTACATGTTCGCAAGACACTCACAAGTTCGCTTGCAATCGTGATATGCACCCACGTTTTCACGCGGTTTATGTAGTCGTTGTATCTGTTTTGGTAATGATGAATGAGCGTAGTTAAAATGAAATCAAAGGATTATTACAACAACATATTATAGGTTGGGATACATGAGATGAGAAGATGTTATTTTTGTACCTAGTGTAGGAAATAATCAAATCAAACAAAATCAAATAAAGTTTATTTGTGTACACAGGTACAGAGTAGCGCGTGTGTTACAAATAGTACTGGTATTTCTGTGTGTTTAGTGTGTTCAGTTAGAAATATAAATAAAAACACATTGTACCTATAAACTATCGTAATTTTACCCAGCTATAAATATCGTTCGATAAAATTACTATTTCAACTTTATCTGTATAACAGACCTTGGGGAAAGCCTAGGTTTATAGAAACCGGACTGTTTTTCACAAATTTTATTGATTCTTTCATTTGAAAGTTTACAAATGACTCCCTTTCGCAGCAATAAATAAAGAATATTGACCTGGACGCTGGTATGAGAGACATCCGTTTGAAGAGATGTTGGGCAGCTGATCGTAGGTCATCGTCTTGCATCAAGCTGACCAGCTCCTTCTCACGTTTCTCCAAAGGCGCAGCTGCAGCAAGAACTTCACCTTCCAATGATACGTTCACACACTGGTAAATAAATGTTTGGTTATTTGATTTTGTTTATTATTTTTCTAATAGTAAAACATTTAGGTTGTTGATTAGCTAAGTACTAAGTGATGGTTAGACTGGTGGCATTTTGTAAAATATATCTAAATTTTTTACCATAGCCGGCGTAAAAAGCGCTGAAGCTAAATGTCTTATTTGTCTTGTTTATCCGTGGCATTTATACTCTTTAAAAATTCTATACTTATATCAATCTGTATGAATGTTGATTGGCGATTAAAACAGTCCCCAAAATAATTTAAATCCTGCAATACCCTTATTTATTTTAAACCGCCCTGGCCGGTATTTGGCTGATACTTTCCGACTTGCCCGGCTTAGGTCTGCCATGTAGCACTTAGCTTATTAAAAGCAAATTACGAGAGGAATTTAGTCAAAGATTTTTTGTGCTTTTTGTTGTCAGGCTTGTTTGTATTGAACTTCTTTTAGAGTCTAATTGGATGAGTACGACAGATTTTAACTTCAAAAAGTCTGGGCCATTATTCTCAACAATATTCTCTACTCTATGAAATTCCAAATTAAAACAATGTGCTCAAAGTTTTAAGGAGCTTACTGTGTCATAGAACTCGGCAACTTCATGGTAGCCGTAGGAACGAGCGAGGCCAGCTGCTTCTAACAGGACCGCACGAGTTTCAGGGCGATTGTTTTGCAGGAGGTGACAGCGAGCCATGAGGAATAGAGCGTTTAGGAGCCATGGACGCTGGTTGGATGAACGAGCCTCTGTTGAATTTAGAACTTGTTAATAAGCTAATACTGCCTTGTTGGTCGTAAACGCTACTGTTGACCGTGAAGCCCTAAGTTAGATTTCTGTCTGTCTATTGTGTTTTTCTATCTGGAATTATTCAGCAGCAGCTCGGAGTCGGAATTGTATACTTCTGCTGTTACCTGCAGCTTCTGCTATATACTGTTTCCATTTGATGCTAATACATACACATTCTGGACCCTGGATATACGGGAACATCAGCAGCTACATGTAGCTGGCCGTGGGTAAAGCATGGCTTTTCCAAATGCACCACTACTTCCCTTGAGTTTTGTTAATAGTAATAGCAACATTAAGTTTGATCAGAGTCTTTTGAATTGAAATGATAGCTCAGTGGAGGTTATTGGGATTCGACTGGCTTTCCCCTTTTCTCATACCTGTTAATATATTGGCACCTTTTATATTTTGCCCATATTGTGAGTTACGAAAACTCATCCCATTAGATAATCTAAATAAATATGTAGATCTTAATTATTTGTTATCAAAAACATGCCTGCAAAGTTTCAGCCAAATCGGAAGCAATAAAAAGTTTCATACAAAGTGATCGAAACAGAAATGTAGAGATCCGCAAGAAATTAGCGTTACCGACATAGCCCGAAGAATTGCTAAACTTAAATGGCAGTGGGCAGGGCACATTGCTCGCAGAACGGATGGTCGATGGGGCAGAAAGTTTCTGGAGTGGCGACCGCGATCCGGAAGACGTTGCGTTGGAATGCCTTCCACCAGGTGGACCGATTACCTGGTAAAGGTTGCGGGGATCCGCTGGACGGACAAGAAAGTGATCTTATAAGGGTTTCTTTTTTATCTTTTGAGGTACGGAAGGTAAGTAAGGTAGGTAGGAAGGTATGTAGGGTAGGCAGTTGATGGTAGCGAAGCCGCGGGCACAGCTAGTTATTAATTATTATAAACATAGAAGCTGGTTCCAAATGAAAACTTGATTTAACAATGCATAAAGAAGAGACGAGAGGCAGTGCAGTACAATACCTTGGTATTGTTAATGTGTTTATGTTCACACAAGAATCTTCCTACCGACATGAATAAGACATATATGAGCTGTCTATGGTACGCTTGGAGAACCATATTCACTACTGTAAATGGTATAACAGATCTATAGAAGCCAAGCATTCATCTACTCCGACGAACTTAGGCGAAACCTAATACTATCTAAAGGGGTGTATCTCGAAATCAAAGCTCACGAATCAATACAAAGTCACGGAGCGTCCTCTAAATTTGTACTACCCACTGCAGTCAGTATCGAATCAAAGAGACAAAGTTGTGACAGGTCACTAGTAGTTGGAATAAGCAATACTGTTCACGATGTTGTCTGAAAGCTCAGAATACAGCGAATCTTTGGATCGAATAATTAATTGTTTAACTGATTCACCCTTTTGTTGTCTGCCATTATTAATTAAACAGACCACATACTCTTTGTGCTCTTTGTGCATGTGTACCAGTTATGAATAAAACTCGTAAAACGTATTAAAAATACATACATATTCGCGAGCTGGCTGACCAAAACCAGATGTATCCTCCGACTGCACAGCATGATTTTCTTCTTGTTTACGTCTTTTTAGTCCGCTTTTTAAGCAGTCGGGTATTTTGATTTTTTTAATTAACTTTTTTATTTATAACTTTTTAGTTAAATTTTTTTTCGAATTAGGTACATTTAAATATATAAGTGTTATATATTTTTGAAATCACCTCTTAAAACCATTTATTTTGATACCCCACACGATGGGTTTGGAAGAAAAAATAAAATTGGCCCCCCACAATATGGCGCCCAAAAGCCACCATTTTTCTATTTTCCAATTTTAATGTAGCCTATAACACTCGCAAGGTTAAGACGAATCGATTGACGTATGAATCATCAAAATCGGCCAACGCGTTCGGTCTCTGGAACGCCACATAGGAACAAACATACATACATACATAGACTGATAAACACATTACCCTCCTTCGGCAGTCGGGTAAAAAGACATTCATTCGTTGGAGGGAGGCTAATTTATTTCCTCGAATCAACGACCCGTTCAGTGGGCTATAAATTCGTGTGGCACGAGTATTTTAGTGCTAACAAAGTGATAAATTCCGTTCTACTGAAAGCGTCTTACCGGTTTGACATTTGGAGGCATAGACTCTGGCTTTTAAAGGTTGCTTAGTGTCAACATTGAGACGAGCCAGCTCGTGCAACAAGTAACAGCGTTCTGAAGCTCGTGTGCTCATCGTTAGTGAACGTTCCAGTGTGCGCAGGCGAACCCTGAGGACAAACTATAATTTTAGATTTCATAGCCTTTTGGTAACAACACATTTAGAATGGGGTTGAGGCTGTTAGCCACTTAGTAACAACGTTTTTCGTATGGGATTGGGACCGACCAAAGTCAGGGCCAACCACGCTACGCAAGTCAATTAATTTTCTACTTTAGTGCTAAAAAAAAAACGGCAGAGCGACCTACTCTGAACGGTTCATAACTACAGTGCATTGCCACGCTAAGCCATTTTATTATTGAATTCTATATAAATAAAATAAAATAAAAAACCCTTTATTCTACTACATTACATAAATATTTCCTATAACTACTTATACTAGATTCTATTTGCTAAATTTTGTTTTTTTCTAAATTAATTTAAATGTATGCACTCGTACAAGAGTGTATATCACGCCTTTAAGCAGTAGTCGCCTCTTTGGCGTAGGCCTCCCCCATTTTCTGCCACTGATTCCTGTCCCTAGTCATCCAACCAGGTCCACGTTTCTCCCAAAATATGTCTTCCCACCATGTGGTCCGAATAGCGTGTGCCTTGGCGAGTCTTGACTTTCCCCAGATGCATTGAGGTCCCTGAAATAATTAGTAGCTTCTTTGATTATCCCTGGTCTTTTGCTTATTATATTCCCTGCTTTATTCTTTAGGCTCTCCGTCCACTTTTTTTTCTGAACTCCTTGTACGCTTTTTTATAGCACCTGATTTTTCTAAATGTCTTTCTAAGACTTCTTGTCTCCGCATTTTTCTCTCTCTGGATATGTTTTTGTTTATTTCTTTACTTATTTCTGTAATTTTTTCTTTTACTGATTTTGTTCGTATTTTTCTATATAATTGTTTCCTATTTTCGAAAAATGTTTTGATGAGTGCCTTAAATTGTTTTTTGTTTTCGTCCATTTTTGGTAACTACTTTAGTAGATTCTTCATTTGCAATTCGAAATCGTTATATTGGTCCTGGACTTTAGTTGATGTGTTTACAGATTTTATAAAGCTATTTTCCTTATGCAAACCGTCAGCCATAGATAAAATTGGTAGGTTCTTTGTATGCTTATGATTGTTTTTGATAAATTTTCTTTTCCTTTGTGCATTAATTTCTATTTTGCATCTTAACATACGATGATCCGTTTCAAAGTTGAGGTTGTTCAATACATTAAAACTATGGATATTAGTTGGTTGGTTTGTTAGAATGTAATCAATTTCAGTAAAGTGCTTTCCATTTGGTGATCTCCATGTCCATCTATTTTAGGTTTTATTTTTTTATTTTTATCTTATTTTATTTTTACATACTTTTTCTTTAAAACATAATATTAACAAGCATAAGATTCTTTTCCAGAGTAAATTCTAACAACTTTTGGCCATTGTTGCTTCTTTTCCCATCAGAGAATTTACCAATTACTGTTTCTTCACCTAATCTGACCTTTCCTATCTGTGCGTTAAAATCACCCATAAGTATCAGTTTTTTTGTGTTTACAAAGTCTAAGGCATTTTCAACAGTTTGGTAGAAGATTTCTACGTCTTCTGACTTGTAGCTCTCTGTAGGCACATAAGTTTGGACAAAAGACCAAACTGTTTCTTCTGAAATTTGGATTCCCATGGCTGCTACTGTCTGAGAATGTCTTGAAGCTCAAAATTTTGTATTTTCCATGGCTTTTTTATCAGAAAGCCTACTCCGTTTCATCCATTTGTTGCATGCGATTGGTACAGCAGAAAATCTTCATATTCCTCTATTTTTTTGTCAGGTCTCCGAACCTCACTGAGGCCTATAATATCCCACTTAAAGTTAGCGATAGCATGTTCCAGTTCTGAAATCCTTTTATCTTGTAAGAGCGTCCTAACGTTTAGACATGCTGTATAAGAGGTATTGAGTTTGTTTTATCGGTTTAACAGTGATTTTTTCCTATGGTTATTTGGTGGATTTTTTGGTAGAGTGTTAACTCTTGGGGGGCAGTGGTCATACTCTCCCACGGTGACCAACCAGCTTGGGGGAGGAAGAGAGGCTCTGCTTAGGCGTTTTTTCGTTCTTTGTTTGTTTTACTTCGGTTTGGTGATTGTTTGTTTGTGTTCGACATTCGCAAATATGAAGAGATATCTGCTGTCTTGCTTTTCTTCTGGATCTGTTTGACATTACCATCTTTTGTGTTCATGACTACATTTACTTCAGGTGATTGTGATAGGTTTCTCTTTTGCAGACGTTTATTTTTCGTTTCTGCAGACTTCTTTTCCAGAATTATTATTTTATCATAATGGAGAGCAACCTTTTTTCCAGCTTCACGTTCACGTTTTAGTTCTTCTAGTAGTTGTTTCCGTTTTTCTAGTACATGAATAGGATAGTCTTCTTTCACATGTATTGGTGAGTCTTCAAGCTTCTATTTATTTTTTAATATATCTAGTTTGCGTCCCATGGTACTTAACACGATGACAACAGGTCTGGTTTTGTTTTCTGGCGTTCTTCATCTTACCCAAACTCCTCACTTCTTCTATTTCTCCTCTTTGGCAAGGTATTCCAAGGTTTTTGGTTATGATGACGAATATTTTGTTCAGTAACCCGTCATCGTTGCGTTCCGACTCTTCAACACCAAAGAACACTAGATTTTTCTTTCTTATTTGCTTTTCTAGTTGATCTATTATAACTTGTTGGTGGTCTATTTTGTTCTCTAATTCTATGGTTTTTAGTTCGATTTGCCCAAACTTTTCATTTATGTTGCTATTAATTGAATTTTTATACCCGTCTCCATGTTTTTCATCTATTGTTTTAGATCTACAAGATCGTTTCTCATGGCTTGTTTTTGATCTACAAAATCATTTTGTATTTGTTTTAAAATTTCCATCATTTCGGTCCATGTTTGTTTAACGGTATTTGTTTTGTATGGTTTTGTAATTATTATTGTTGTAGTTACTGCCCTCTTGCGCCTGATGTATTAAATTTACTCCTGTCGTTATTTCAATTATGTAGAATACGCGACCACTTGTGCACTAGGCCAACTATGTAATACTTTTATATGTTGAATTTTTGGACTGGTTGCGCCAAAGTTCACAATTAGTTTTTGTGGCAGTTTAAAGTTCAAATTAACTTTTTATTAGTATCGGTTTAAGTTTAATTCACTTTTTTCACTTTGTCTTTGTTATGATTGTTTTTATTACACGTATTACTAAATATTATTATCACAGAGTGTCTTATGGATTATAATTACATAGTATAATGCAAGTTGAGTTGAATTCTATATAAAAAACTAATTTATTCAAGAGATTTGATGGACATTTACACAGAGAGATAAAAAAATTAGCTTAGAGACACTTACAAAAATCTACTAAATGGTATTTATTAAGATTGTACCAGTTTAAAAAGCAACTAATTAACCTGCCTCATCACTGAAAATAAAAAAATATTGATCATCATCATAACTTCAGCCGAAAGACGTCCACTGCTGAACATAGGCCTCCCCCAATTGTCACCACATCGACGAGTCCTATGCATCTTGCATTCACCTGATTCCCGCAGACTTAACCAGATCAAAGATATGGATATTAAATCTGAATAATAAAGAGGTATTATAAAAATACGTAAAGTCCCACATTCGGAAAACCCCATATTATTTTTGATGACAGGTTATCTAATGGCATATAATGGAAGAGTTAAGCTACCACGTACATTAAATTACATAAACGTTAGGGTGAGAATACTGCTGGCTAAGCTACGTCGCAGATAAAAGATCGATTTAATTAAAGAAATTTAGGTCAAGGCAAAGTTACGTAATACTTAGTCAGTCTAGTTCCATGTATTACGAGGGACCTAGTGTGCTTTAATTTATGCAAGTAGGTACTAGATTTGAAAGACGAGATTTTTTTTAAACGATTAATGAACGATTAAGCACGTTGGTGAAGATCCCTTTATCAAATTGGTTTCTAAGAATATATTCAACACATTTTCGTAAAGATTCATTCCGGCTTCTAACAACGTCCAACAACACAAAATTTCTCACCGGGGAATATTAAGACAACTGAAGATATTAATCAAATACTAGAAATACTTAGCGTCTCGAGGCGGAGCGGGCGGTCGCACTCGCAGCACGGAGTCACGGCTCGGCTCCCGGGACACCGACATGCCCAGGAGAATAAACGCTCTTCGTTCCCGATCCGACTCGCTCATACTTTCTCGAACACGTTTCTGAGCATAAAATAAGAGATATTTTTACGATCTACGTAACTTGACAAACAAGCTCTATTAAAGTTCCCAAGCTTCGTAATGCCCATGGCTACACAATTTATAATAAAATACAGAAATGAACCTACCTGGTCCAGGAAAGCGTTTCCAACTATATCGTGCAGCTTTTGCAGATATTTATCTTTTCCCGGTAATAAGCTAGCTGGTTTTCTTGTTATTTGTTCCATTGCGAACTCGGCTTGTTCCAGACACTTGGCGGTGTCTCGTTCTTCGTAGATGGATTCAGTTGTCTGTATGAGGCGACGTGCGTCGGTAGCGTGTTGCGATTGCGTGCGCGTCAATTGCTCCTTCCGTGCTCGTGAAAGGCGAGCACGCGCGGCAGCCTCTAGCGCGCGAGCAGCGTACAGCGGCCTACGCTCACGTAGAACAGCCTGATTTATATAATATAAACGATCAAGACTTGCAAAGCTCACATTATAAAAAGCTGAATCATGTTTCAGCTTTTCTGACGAAATGACAAGCTCACGCAATTTAAATGATTAATCTGACTGAAAAAATTGACTAGACGAAAACACAGACAACACAAAAAATATTCTAAATAATACTGGAATATAATACTCTGCTGTCGTGTCATATTTTGTTCCATATAATGCCGTTGTATTCAATTAAACTCACAGCTATGCCGTGAATTTTGTGAACACCGGTTCAACTACAGGGTTAGATTTCAATCAAAGCAAGTGCTATAAATTTCAATTTAGCGGCCATTTTTATAGAATGGCGGCGTGCAACGTATTATATTTTAAAGGTCAACGGGTCAGAGGTTAATTTTATTAAGTTAGATATTGTGAGCGTACTTGTCGTTTCTCCACATCGGCTAGAGCTTTATTTGCCAGTTCTTGCAGCTTTAGAGATCCTTGTTTATTGGCAGAGACCAATCGTTCGTCCTTACATAAGGCAGTTAAGAAATATTTGTCATGTGCCATTCGCTCCAAATATTTTGAAGCCATTAAACGGGAGATTTGTTCGGCTCTCTGTTTCTCCGCGTGGGATATTTCTTGGACCTAGAATAACGGTTATTGCCAACATATTTTTTATTTCTTGTTGTAAACAAAGACGTATCTGCACTTTAGTAAACGGTTAGCAATATAGGTACGTTATTTACATGGAAATATTAAAATAAATCTTAGAGAATATTTACTGTCCACATCATAATGTATTTTGTCAATAAAGCGTATTGTTGGTAGCTGCAAGCGTGGTTTACAATAAAATTCCTCTTCATAAGTATTTCAACTACTGCTGCTGTATTCTAGAGAAACTTAAACATTATGTTAGCAGATGCTAAAGTACGTCTTCAACTTTTTAAATATTTACTTTTAAACGCTCGACTTCACGCTCATTAACAACAACCGAGCCCGTTTATCATACTAAATATTATCTAGCATCAAAAACAACGTAGTAGTTTGTCGTACTTTGGTCTTTAAACTCGCAGCTGGTATAAAATATGAGTAAAGTTCCGAACCTCTTGTTCCTTCTGCGGTTGCATACGTCTACGATGCAGTGGGACTTTAGGAGCAACGCCGTCTTTGGATTCCCTCTTAATCTCCACATTGCTAAGCAACTTCACAGTTGTTTGCAACACTTTGCTCGCCGTCTCGCCGGCACATTCTCGTACCTAACAACATTTGCAGTAAATTAGTGAGACGCTGTAGCTTCATCTTAAATAGTGTCGTGTCATCCTAAATGATACAGATGTTACGTGTTAAGTTTGTTAAGTTGACAGATGGACTGAGTGGCAAATATTGAGTAGGTATTCGCTATGCTAGCTGGCATCCGCGGCAGACTTTCAAAGGATATAAGATCAAGAGGAGTGAGAGGTAAAATAGTCCTATACACAAACTTTGTTTCTCTTTAATAATCATTCATGTAGGTAAATATATCAACATGTCTGTATTCCTGTAAAGTTTGGACATACCCTCAAGAACTTTTATCACATAAAACTAAACAACAGTTTTCTATATTAGGCACTATCTTGAATAGTTATAATAATATCATACCGCCCAAAAAAGTTTTGGTTCACTCAAAAGAGTAGGCAAAGCGGTAAACTTATTTTTCTGAGAAAATTTGCGTTGCCACGGTGTGAGAAAACATTCCATTAGAAGATAACTGAATAGCTTCAAAAGGTGGATATATTTTTATACGGCGCTAAGCGACTGTCTCGGACATTTTACAGAAAACAAACTGCGGGACGCCTCTAGATTATTTTATTAGATGATTTAAAATTAGTTTTTGAAATGTTTTAAATAAATGGTCATCAGATTTGAATTTAAGATTACTGGTTCAATGCTTAACTTGTGTTACTTATGAATGGAACAAGATTCGAAAACACAACAAGTCATATAGTAAGTGATTACCTATGACATGCAGTTCTCTACATGGCTGAAGATTAAGATTCGAATCATTGCTAAAAATAATTAATTAACTCCATTGTATCTGTAGAATATATACACCTTTTAGATGAAACGAATTAATCACCAAAAATGAAATAGACCATGTTCAAATTTTAAGTACCCCACACTTGCTTTATAAGTTTTCAATAGCTTTGTAAACATTTTACCGTTTCTTCAGCACATCTTGCACATTCAGCAAAATCCGGTGGGAACCTTCTCATGCGCTGTCCTCGGAGCGCCAGTACCAAGGAACGTTCGAACGCACATTTTTCGTATTCCGTCTGCGCGCGAATTTGTAAAGCCCTCGAATTTTTAGGTTCCAATGCTGGGGAGAAAATTGAATATTATAATTTGGAGCTGTTACCCCTACATATCACGTAATCAGTCTTTACGAATAATCGCTCACACTGCTGAGACTATAATATGTCTGTGTGATAATAAATTGGTTAGGATTACATTTATTTAGTTAACGTAGGTACGTGCTAGTGTTACTAAGGATCGTACGTTACCACGGCCCCTGGCGTAGGTTTGAGATGGAAGACCGGGATATGCGGCATTCCTAGTAGGCGAAGGACATCCAATGAGGATTTTCCAACACGGAACAAAAAAATAGTCATTTTTAAGTGAGAAATAAATCCATTTAATTAAATCGAATGTCCTTAAAATAAAGTCAGTCTTTGAACGATGCATGCAGCAAATCTAATTATTATTATATTTAAAACTTTTGATGAAAACGTGTTTAGTCCGTTAAATATATAGTCAAATTAATTTACAGGTAGTCATGTCAGCTACAATTTATGATCTTACTATCCACAATAGTTAAAAGAATCATAGTACATAAGTATCTATGTCCATATTTGATAAAAGCTACATAAAAAATAGGTAACTACATTCTTTGAACAATAAAGGTTTGTAAGTAGCTCTACCATAGTAATTGACTTCTTGACGCACTTTTAAAACTTTCAAGCAATATGAAAATTTCATGACCTACATCGAAGAAAATCTTTGTCTTGGAACTTTTAAGTGCGAAATTCCCATAAACTTTATTGGCCGTTATAGTAACTAACTAGCTGGTAGCTAAAACAGGTGCATAGTTAATGTGTAGTAGTACCAGCTGCTTGTGCCGCGTCCGCCAAAGCACCGGTGTAATGTGTTGATTTCGCTCGGACCAAACTTCGCCCGAGCATCGACCGAACATCAGAAGGCTGTAAATAAAATATAAATGTTCATGTTTTAGCTGCTACCGGAGTGGGTACAATTTTATAGGCAAAACATACTTAAATATGTAGATATGTTTAATATGCGGATAACCGAATAAAAGGACGAATATAAGGGGGCTTAAGTTTTCCACTTTTCTGACTTTTGTGGAAGCTTTTTTGAGTCGATAAGTCAACAATATTAACTTATTTATGTATATGATTTTATATTAAACTAGCTGACCCGGCAAACTTTGTTTTGCCATAAAAACACCAAACATTCACCTACCCTACCTACCCTACCCTACCCACTTAGGGGTATGAAAAATAGATGATAGCCGATTCTCAGACCTACTCAATATGCTCACAAAATTTCATGAGAATCGGTCAAGCCGTTTCGGAGGAGTACGGGAACGAACATTGTGACACGAGAATTTTATATATAAGATTATAATCTATTAAAAATAATATATTTATTATTCTTTAATATTTGTCTTTTCAAAGAATAACCTCCACCATTAGTGACGCCATGGATGGGAAGCAAATAGGTGGCAAACACAATAGAGGCAGCACGAATCAACGAGTCTGATTGCTTCGCACAAGATATGTCACAAAGTACCCCTTTTGTTTAAATAAATGCACTTGAAGTCACTGAAACGTTAGAGCCTAAACTTTAACTAATTCTATTTTCATTTGTTGTTTCAGACTTCAAAGAATTATCCTTTCCATTAGTTGCGCCATGGGAAGTAGATAGGTGGCGGCAGCTGTCGCAAACACAATAGACGCAGCACATTGAGTGTTAAACAATCAACAAGCCTGATTGCTTCGTACTATTTGACAGCCATTAACTGGCTTTTTTAATTCCACCAACGACCCCTTTTATTGCAGTAATTGTATTTTTGATAAGATAGTTGTTGATTTGAATACATTGTTTGAAGTTGTGATTATATATCCCCTTCTTTTTAACTTATCAGAAAAATACTTTTTACTTAGAATATTACGACGGTAAATAAGTTACCAGGATTTTCAATAAAATAAGCAACTTTTTATCTATTATCAACTAGAACATAAAATCAAAACTGTATTCAACAAAAGGCAAGGCAGAGGCGCACACATAGTAAACTCATTTAAACAATGAACTTGAAAACAATCGAAAAAAATGGTCACCACTGATTTGTTTCAAACGACAGAAGGCGCTTGCAAGTCATAACATTTTTTTCGGAATATTTCACACTACGGAGTAATAACCTAAATATTGGATAGGTTCTAAAGATAGATAGAAGATCCTTTTAGAAACTTCTTTACAACAGTTCAGCGACTGCCACTTTATCCGCACAAAATCGCTATCTACTGACGCAGAAGTAACATATTATAGCCGATAGAAAAGCGAATCCAAAGTTTGAATTAGAACTTTAAGTTGTCTAAGCAAACATTATCAACGGTTTTGTGCGTCTAATTGCATGTTTACTGGCTGGAAATAGAATCCCAAGTTGTTTGTTTTTAACTCACATTCCACCGGAGAGCTTCATTGTATGCTTGCGTGGATTTCTCGAAGAGTTCCAAGCGTTGTAAGTAATTACTGGGAAAACGAGTCGGTTAAAACTGTTAGAATAGAGAAGCAAATGTTTTGAAGTACCTGTAGTAAATTAGTGAATATGCGTGGGAAAGTTTATAAGTATGTTGATTAGGGTCATAATATTATCCCACGTCACCGTGCCTGAGGAGATCGTGGGTAAATAATAACAGTTGCACTGATCGATCTACAAGGTTTAGCAAAGCTTACCGGGGTTGGTCCGTGGATGGGTGACCATCTATTACATACGGAGACTCGTCCGTGCTTAAGAAAGTAAATTAAGCAGTTGATCTCGGATATTTGTAGATTTTTTATAATCAAAAGCCAGAAAATCTGACACCTCTATTGCCAAGGTGTACCGTGTTACCCAGTTACTTGTGGATAACATGTAATGTTCTGGTACGCAGTTGCATCCGGTTTGGGCGGTTATGCACTACATGTCCGTGTCCGTGATCCGTGTCCGTGATTTGAGTTCCGAGTTCAAAATGTTCTGAATTATGACAGATTATGACGGATAGAGACACGTAAACTTTCCTACAAGAAGAACTACGGATACTTCGGAACCGAAATTTCACGGCCACGGATCACGGGCACAGACATATAGTGCGTTACCGCCCTAAGACTGAAAGCTTACTCCAACATAGTTGAGAAAAGGCTAGGCAGAGTGATTGTCGCACAATTTTTTTTTTTTTTTTTTATTATTTGTAGGCTCGCGTTTGACCACTATCTCACCTGATGTTAAGCGATGATGTGGTCTACGGTGAAACACGCTTGCCTAGAAGAA
Source organism: Anorthoa munda (assembly GCA_945859665.1). Taxonomy (NCBI): domain Eukaryota; kingdom Metazoa; phylum Arthropoda; class Insecta; order Lepidoptera; family Noctuidae; genus Anorthoa; species Anorthoa munda. Next base: position 5,874,476 of record OX243913.1, on the reverse strand, counting down.
ATTGGATTTGTTCTGGGTTGTGAGAGCTGATGCTGTCATAAGCCACTTACCAAGCATCCACTGCTGGTAAAAGCGCATTTAAGATACCTTCTTAATGAAATCAACGAAACGAGAAAATATGCACTGATACCTATGTCCAGAAATACAATCAGAATATATACTTCAGGCTTTGCAAATAATACAAGATATGCATTGAAACCCATGTACAGGTTGAAGTTGAAGACCACAAGGTTTCAAGGTGAGTTATTCGAAATTAATAGCTAGTTTCTCATTACATACTATTATCCCAAATCAAGAACATGTGCTTACGTAGCTACTAGTTTAATATACAACTATGAACTTAGCTCATTAAAGCCACGCTGCGGTTTTATAAACTTTCAACAGACCATATTTTACGCCAAATTCCAGCTGAAACAGTGATTTGGCACTAATTCTAACTCTGTTGATGCTAACATAGATTATACGTATGACTATAAACGAAATAAGTACCTGTGTCCATTCTACTCAAAACCACAGGGCATTAACGTATGAGCATGAGGTCAGTGTTGTGTACAGGCCATATTATTTAGACACTGCATTTACAGGATGAACAGTATACCCACAAATCTGTTTAGGTCATCCACTATCTGTGCCAAATCAAACTAGCCTTCTCCTTATTATGTTAAGTTCTGCTTCCACTCTACCGGATACAGCAGAACACCAGTATTTTAAATGGAGCGACTATCTATCTGACCTCCATAACACAGAAACTGGGTAACACGATAACCTTTTGTCAAATATAGTGTCAGATGATCTGGCTATCCGTAACTACTGTCATCGTTTCACAAATCATCAGGCAGGATCTGCAACTTCACGTGCTTTCTGAAAAACGGACGAGTCTCGGTATTTAATGGATGGTCACCCATCCACGAACCGACCTAGGCAAACTTTGCTTAACCGTAAACATCAATCCGAGAGACTGTTATTATTAAGCCGCATGCTCTTCATTCACAGCCTATGTACTGATACACATACCATTGTATAGGCTGTGTATGAAGTTTTGATGAAATAAATTGATGGAATATACCGTCGGAACTTCTTTTTAATTAACTCGGTGCTAAATGAAGTAATCAATCATTGTTTGCGCAATATAACATGAATTGGCAGGTAGGCTCTAGTGGCCTTCCGTTATACGGGACGGAACAGATAATGGGGTCGATCAATGACACTCTATGACTTCATTTTATGAGGGTTCCTGATCACTCTATCGTGGGCCTTTCAAGTTGAGCCCCTGTTTCTATACGACTAAACAAAAAACATATGTGTTATACATCTTGTAACCTTTCCTTTGTGAATGAATACGTCACAGAATGACGTTCAATGGTGCTATAATATTTTTTCTAGCCTAATTTGAGTCCCACTTCTGGACAAAGGCCTTCCCTTTCTCTTTCTAAATTGCCTCTATGTTGTACGATCTCATATATAATAAATTATATTTATAAGGTATTTTATCACAAAGAGCCTGCTGCTGTTAATATCATAGCACCGCTTCGCATCGTCGCTCACCTGAGGCAGAGGGTGAAGTAAATCACGAAAATAAATAACAGTCCCAAATACACAATTTGTCACTACATTCCAAAGTGCGAAACTTTAGCTTTGTTTGTTTAACATACCCTCTTTCTCGGAACACGTTCACCGCGTTACATATGGGTCTCTCTTCCGGCTCTGATTTCGTCTTCATTCTTCTTAGATTCTCCTTTGTCTCTCTTCACATACAGTCGCAAGTCTTAAGTACACTGTTTTTCGTGGCAACGTTAAAAATTCACGAATAAATCTAGGTGACCTCGATTTCCTCAAGTATATCAAATTTGGGGTTGGCGACGACGATCTCGAATTATGATATTCATGGAATTAAAATGTATTATCTATTTTTATCTTTAAGACAGAATTTACGAGGGTTAAAATGATGTTAATCCGAAAACCGAATGGTTCCTAGAAGCTGAATCAGAATAAAATGTTTATTCTGAATATTTCAAATGAATCTGCACTTTCGGATAGCAATAACTCGGGATTATTTAAATGCCGGGATGATCTAGTTACCCACGGTTCTTATAAGCTTAATTAATGCTCGAGTCAATAAATTTGCTGATACCTTATGTCAGCTTAATAACTGACTGCCCAAAGAACTGCCAGTAAAATATATTTAACTGTAGTTTGGACCGCAAAATAAATTAAATGGTCTTCAAATATTGAGATGGAGAATACTATAATTGTTTTAGTCTTTTAACTCTTTGTAAACAAAACTATGCAAGAATCTTCAACTTTGAATGCAGAACTTGGTTTACGAGAAGATTTTATTGTTTGTAAAGCTGCAGTTATTTTTTGCAAACATGAAGTTATTTGTATGCTTTTATGAAATATCTCTTTGGCTGGTTTGCATGTACTTTAAACTTTTATTTTAATCGTAGTTGCAAAGCTTGAAATGATCATACTAGGATAATATACAACTGGCGAAGTTTGGGAGCAGTGGTGGCCCAGTGGTATCGGCCGCGACTTACAAGTTGTAGGTCGTGGGTTCGAACCCAGGCAGGCGCTTTACTTTGTGTAAATTATTTCATCACCACTGCTCTCAAAAACGGTGAAGGAAAACATCGTGAGGAAACCGGCATGTCCTCGAACCAAAAATTTGAAGACATGTGACATCCACCAACCCGCACTGGGCCCGCGTGGTGGATTACGGCCCATTCCCTCTCACAGAGAGGAGGCCTGTGTCCCAGCAGTGGGAACATTAATAGGCTGATGATGTGTGTGATGTGAAGTTTGAGTGTACTGTTGGTCTAACCCTGCAGGGACAACAGGCATGATTTTCAGTTAGGTTTATGCTAAGTCATTCACATCATTATGCAACTTTGTCTGTGCAGGTAACTTTAACTTTATGAAATCATTTCTTGTTCTTGTTCTGTCTAGGCACAATGTACCATGGTTACTTTATGTGATGGACTTTACCTTTCATACATACCTAAGAAAACACACGTCATTTGAGTAGGGAGAATCTACAAAACATGCTGTTACGATTCATAATCTTTTAATGATATTTTGCCTAAAACTTTGTGTTGTCACTTTTTGGCTATAGAAAAACGCTACTTGTTTACTTTCAGGGCCGCTATAACATGAACCTCAAAAGTCAGTCCCTCGTCATCTGGTCTTTCCTAACTTGCATTTTATTTTGTTCAAGACCATAACTTTCGTCAAATCAAAAGCCCATCTTTATAATATTGGCAACGCGTCACAAAATTTAACAACATATGTCTTGGGCAATTTGATGCTCCATGAGCCGCATACAATGCCCATCGTTTACCAAGAATAATATTGAAAAGAACTAAAAATACATGGAAGATGTGATGTACCTATATAGCCATAAAAAAATATGGGCATATAGGTACTTATGAGATCCGAACGCGGCCACAGTATAGATTTCTAGGCTTTGACTAAATAGCGGTACGTGGCTCTTTTGAAATAACAACGAAGGTCTACATGACAAAGAAAATATTCTAAGAAAAAATATGATAGGAGCTGCGCGGTTGCTACGCTATCGTAGCTGAAAGCTTACGGACTAAACAATGTACCATTTTTACAAAATTTTGTTTTCTTTGGGTATTGGTTACTATCAACACTGCTGATTAAGGTCCACTATGACTGCCAGCTTTTGTAAGTTTGACAAGGTATTTATTACTTGTGAAACTTTATGAAAACTCAAAATTTGAAAAACGAAGAGTTTGTCACATTCTTAACCTCAAATTCTCAATTTTAATTTTGAAATTGGGGCTTAACTTTTTTTTTTGTAAGTATGAATATAAAATATAAATATACAAAGGCATAATTATTTTTGCAATAAAAGACACCAAAGTATTTCGATCGATGAATGGACATACTTCTACTACCTACCATACTTGAAGATTCTATAATCATGTAGAAAAGTCAGAACACGAAGTGATCTTCGTCCTCTAAAGTTGTTGATACAAACATACGTCACACCCCCTGCTATGAAATTGCGAAACATGAAAAGTCGCTCTGTATAAGTTCCGCTGCACTTAGACTCGATGTAGACGTGTGTATGTTGAGTTTTTATTACCCACGCAAGTTGAAATATGTTATGATACTTTATTTTCATGATTCATGCAGCGTAGAGAAAGAAATATATCAACTTTATGCTTCAAAATTGAATGAAATCAGTCAACTTCACAATTTATACACATACTAGCTTCTGCACAGTGGCTTCGCCCGCGTGGAAAGTGTTTTATCATCCCAAGGCAACATTATACCGGGATAAATATAAAACTATGTACTATTCAAGACTCTATGTCTATCACTGTGACAAATTTTATCCAGATCCGCTCAGACGGTCTGACGTGATTGAGTAACAAACATACATCCACACAAAAATTCATACATCCAAATATTAGTAAGTTATATAAGAATCTCAAAACTAGCACTGTTCTAAATAAGATTTGAACCCATCACTAGCTATGACGAAAATGTGATTCGCGAGAGTAACGAATATGCATTTATAGCATACCATCCCGCGCTCCCGTAAACTTCGAAATTTATCCCACGGGAACCACCTTTATGACAAAGAATTTTATGTCACGGGTAGACCACGGTCAACACGTGTACTAAATCCGTTGAACCGTTTATGTGTGATTGGATAACTAACGTCTAAAATAGGACCTATAGAATCATCAACACAACTCTATTTAGAAATATTGTGCTAGTTTCAAGAAAACATCACGTTCATCAAAATACGCACCATCAAAATGTAGTATTCTGCGTGGAAATTCCTTAAATAAATAATTGAATTTAAAATTGTATTAACTCAATGGCACCCTAAGCTAGGACTCAGAAAACATCGATACTTTGTCTCAGTTCTTTATTTTAAAGGATTATCTCTGATGAATACTAAAAAGATTTTTGCCGAAGTAAGAACGTCGTTTTTCCAATAAAGCTGATTTAAATTTTCTAGGCTTGAAAGTGCTCTAACCAACACATTTTCCACGACAGCGTAAATATAATGTTGCTAGCTTCAAGCGAAACACCCCAATTTATGTTGCTGCGTCGCTATAATAAGAAAATCTTGTGTAATTTAGTGTTCGGTTCAGTAATTATAATTGTTTTCAGGGAAACAGTAGACCTCCTTGTAAAACCCCTTGTCTGAGAATCACTACTAGGTACGACAGTTATAATTAACGCATAACATTTTTTTTTTTAAAAACGTTGCCCCACACTAGGAATTTCTTCCTGTATCGTGGGTGCGTTTACAAACATATAAACTCACATACACAAACACCCAGAGCCGAAACAACTATCTGTAGGTCATACAAATATTTGTTCCGTGCGGGAATCGAACCCGCGACACGCAGCGCAGCAGTCAATCGCTCAACCACTGCGCCAACCGTGCGCCCAAACTTACACTTACTTGTTACTTTTACTTGTTAATAATTCTGTTCTGGTTTGAAAGGTATTATGTATTTAAGTTAAAGTACAGGAATGTGCTATTTAGAGGCTTTAAACAAAAGGTATTTTATCAGCGATAGTTCTGCGATAGTGATTGTCAAAAAGGCCGAAATGCATACCCATAGGATTGTTTGAGCTTCCAACACGTGGTCGATCCCAAGGACATTCTGATCGTTTTCTATGTGACTGACCGTCAGACCGTGATAGAGGTAGCATAACGAGCGCTTGGGTGGAAACCGACCCTCATGCAAGTCACACACTTATTTATGTTAAGTTAATTAAATAATAAACTTACCTGCCTTTCCAAAAAAGTCTGTGCTTAGACTAGACATTTTTATTTTTATTCCTACTCGATACATTAAAAGTCTTTGCCCGTTTTATTGAATTCTGTATCTCAGTGTAGCCTTATCTTTCCTTCTGAAGTTTGATAAAATCGTATTTGAATATAAAGTAGACCAAATTTAATGACTGAGAATTTTCGCACTTCGAAAATTTGAAAAGAATTTAATATTACAACGCAGCGAACTTTTATTACTAAGTTACTTCGTTATTGAAACATTGTGTTGGTCCAATAAAATATTATTTTACATGCGTATGTTACACACGTCTGCGTAGATGTGATTGCATTTCAATTATTTTTTTTTAAGATTTCTTCAACCATTTCCATATATTTTGAGAAAAAGTCTAGCTAAAGTGCATTCCTAATTTTAGAAATAGTCCAGAAACATCACTTTGTAACCTAATTTAAAGTCTTTTATACGCTCTCTATTAATGCAAGCAAAAAAAAGGTTTTTTTTTTTTTTACTTGACCAAGAAATTTGACAATATTTCTTGATAAAGAATCTTTCTTCATGAATCTTGGAACACAATGAATAGAATAGCTATTTGAAGTTTATTTTCCTGTGTTATGTTATGCAAACTTTTAGAGTCAAGATTCGTTCAAGCTTTGGCTCGTGTCCAAAACCTTCATTTCTCTCTCTTACTTGGTTTGCAAGACAAACTAACAATTAACTTGTCACATAAACTAGAATTATTATGTAAGCGAAGTCATTACCTATCCGTGTAGAATGTCAAAGGTATTTAACGAACTATATTCACCCTTTTTTTTTTTTTTGCGTGGAGAAATGCTCATGCATACTGCGCTACCACGGGGAGATAGCGCAGTTATGTGGGACTCTAACCCACTAAAACTCCACGGTGTCCTCCTGTGCCGGTTATGGCGGGAACACGGGTACGCGTTAGCACTCACCGCGAACCCGCCGCGGCTGTCCGTCACCGGACCCTCCTCTGGGGATTACCCCCCATCACCGGCGCACCAGAACACACTGTGCGCCGTGACCACCCCAGGGACCAAACCAGTACATGGGTGCCAGACGACCCCGTGTATGGCACCCTTGGTCCCCGTGTGACGGGTCAAGGTCAATGGCCCCGCCACCTACCATGTTTCGGCCGTAGGGGATAGGGAGAGCGGCCAATGCTATACCGACACTCCTCTTCCCCTGAGGCCCCACCGCGTCCGCCATCAGACGGTGGCGACCCCGTCCAGGCCGCGGAAGGTAGGGAGAGCGGCGCACCGCAATACCGGCACTCCTCTCCCGCCGCGGCCTCCAACCCTCAGCCGTGATATCGTATGGGTTTGGGAGACCCCATACGACATCACGGCCCGCCTCAGTTGCGATGTTGAAGCCCTGACGAGCGGCCCCTCCTCGGGTTCCTCTTCGCTTCACCGTGGGTGACCAAACCACGGTTACTGAACCCCCCCGCCTCGACAATGCGGGAACCCACCGGGGGGGAACCATATTCACCATTTTTTTTTTTTTTTTTGGTTTCGCTGGGAAAAAATGCATTACGCATACCCACCCATTGGGGGAATGGGGGGCTATGTGGGACTCCCCGGGCAAGCCCGGTATACCCACTAAAATAACCCAGCGGCACTCCCGCATCGTCTGAGTGGAGGAGGACTGGGAAACCGGCACAGCCTTTACGTCCAGTCCTCCGCCGACGACTGTCCACCTTTATGGCGGGCCCTTCTTGCCCCTCCCTTAGTGGAGGGGCCCGGGAACGCCCAACGAGGGTGGTGATTGTGCAATGCAGACGAGAGGCGGCCCCACGCCTGTCGCCCGCTAATCACCACCAAGAGGTGGGAGGAGGCGATCTTACAACCGCCTACCCCCACCCCTTCTCCACCGCCTCCTTCCGCGACATGGCGTCGTCGCAAAAGGAGGCAACCGCCGCCCAGGCCTCCCCGCTCCCCAGCATGGAATTTACCACACCGGGAAGCGAGAGGACCTGTCAGGGCACGGCGCAACTACGCCCCCGCTGGGCACACCTAGACGGTGTGCTGCGCCGTGCCCTCCACCGCGCTGGACCCTTATGTGGACGTCGGACACCCCGGTCCTCCGCCCACGGTCCCCTACGTTGCGGCATCTGGCCCGCGAAAGGCCAGACGTCGCCCTCAACCATACCACCCACCACCATATTCACCATACCTCAACTTAGACCTATACCTACGCTGAATGAAAATTTAAGGTCAATGCTCTCCAGCTTTTTTAACGACAGCGGAACCTAAATAAACTTGACGCAATAATAAAATACCGGTGACCTTTATTGCTAAGCTGATCTGATCCGTTATATCGCGATTTATCTGTGAAAATCGCTAGAGAATCCTTCGTAGCAATCACGAGTGGATTTTGTTATACAAATAAAAAATTCAAGATTTCATCGACACGAGAAAAATAAAAAAGGTGTTGAATAATTTATTGGCTTTCGTTCAAACTGATAAGTAGAAAGGCAATAAACAGTAGCACTACCGACAGCCGTATTGCGTAAGTAAATACGGCAACGCAAAGGGTTTGACCGCTATCAATCGACCAATCACACAGACGGAAATCAACATCGCGTCATTCATCTCGCATGCGATTGGTCGATTTGATAGCTGTCATACCCTTAGTCTTGCCGAATTCACTTGCGCAACTCGGCTGCGGTTGGCTTATAATTCTATTCAAATATTACATGCGGTAAGTTAACAAAGGATCATGGGCAAATTTGTATGAAACCTGGGAGTAAGACCAACAGAACTACAACTAGTGCCAGTTCTTGGGACGCAATGCCAGAATCGAAATTATACAAATAACACTAGCCATATCCACCGAAAAATGGTTGAAAAATGGTTATAATATTATTACGTATCGTTTTATTGCTAGATGGACATAATTAAATATAAATAAAATGTTGTTGTAACGGTATTTAATGAAAAGCATGTGTATAAAATGAGACAAATGAAAATAAACTCCCCAATTCATTCCACACTCCTAAACTCTGACCCGGTCTATGACAACATCTAACAAAAGACGCGCGGGGGCGACAAATGGCCCATGTCGTCCTAAACCAAGATACCATATTATCAAAACTACATGAGCTCAGGTACCAATGGTCCTTCTTCCTGTCAGGCAGGTACAGTAACAATGAATTATTGAATTTCTGCCAACCTGGTCCCTGTCAATAAAAATATTTGAAAAATATATGCGTGCTCTGAGGTGCCTTGTCTAAATCCGTGCTGGCAGCAACCACACATTGGGTACTATACTAATATATATCTGCGTTATATATTTTCGGTATCATCAACTGATTACGACTTCTTGACCTCAGCTATCGTTATTGGACTACGGATTGGATTAATGAATACGATTTCTTGATCCCTGCTCTTTATTGGACTTGTTAACGCCTTCTGTTTTTTTGGATTGTTACCGTTAATCATTTTTGATGGCAGAACGTCGTTATGTTATGTGTCCACGATCTGTATATATATATTTAGACAGATTTAACCTCAGCTCAGTAACAATCAAGAAAAAAACAGAACTTCGCCCGGGACCGTGCATCATCACGGTCCCGGGCAAAGTGTGAGAAAAAGCTTATACGAACATTAATGCAGGTATATGGTGGCGCGACGCAATTTAAATTGCGTCGATAGGCGATAACGTACAAGTAGGTCCTCAGAAAATTTCAAGTGCAAATCGGTCGCGTTGCATCGCACTGCGTCCATATGAACATACTTCTAGTTTCGCTTTTGTATAACAAAAATCGCATCGCGAACCACCAGGAAGGTAGCTTATAGTTGATTAAATAAAAGTGTGAGATAACTTAGTTTTAAACCCATTTTTTGTTCCATCACTGCGAATCTGAAATTGTTGGAGTCTAATTTTCGGTACATAATACTCAGACAAGTTTAGGTCCAGGAAAGGCAGATGGTTCTTCACTTGCGGTACATTACACAATAGTTCTACCATCTTATAGTAAGAGATCCCATCGCAAAAATCCGCAGGTACTTTTTTTCAGATGAAACTTAAATTGTTAAAATTTAAGTAAAATTGATAGCAGAATATAAGTAATGCTACTAACAAGTATCTTTCATAAAAAGCTGCAGTTGGATGGATGCTTGACAATATATTCATAGGCATATAAAGGGTTTGTCTGTCACCGACGCGAAAAATATCATGGATTCAATACATGGAAGTGTTGGAATATTTCGTTGGTTTTATACTAATTATTAAAAAGAATCTGCATTATTTTTACTTTAATCAGTTCATAATCGTTATTTCTAGGTCAATTAGGTTTTCAATTATCCCCGCTTTTTCTCTTGGTAGGCGGGCGGCGCGGCGCGTTTAAGCCGGCGGCGATGACCTCTATCGTGATGTTTACGAAATCAGCTGATAGGTAGCGCTTTTAAATTTTATTTTCATTGCTGTTTTTAGTGAAAAAAGGGAATATAATGACTCTAAAAAAAAAATTTTCCTTACTCCATGGCATTTTTTTTCGCGTCGGTGTCAGACACACTCCGTATATTCAACTACCAAGTATAATTCATAAAAAATTACTTTAATAATGACATCTAATGTACCTGCAGATTTTTGCAGTGGTCTTTTAGGCTATTCGAATACTCTCACTCACATTAATGTGTCTCTAGCCTACCGCAACGATAACGTATTACCCATTTCGAGGTATTTTCTTACGTATATATTTCCACATGGTAACTTTTCAGGACGGAACGCTCCTGGATATTATTTGCCGTTTGTTGTGAGATAAACAATCGTCTTCGAGTTTGGGATCAACTTTGTGTTTGTGTTTTGTTTATTTCGTTACATTAGGTTTTGCGGAAGATTCTCCAGATATTGACGGTGTGCAGAATTTACTTGGTACTTTTGTAGGTTTAATATGAACAATGATATGTGACTTTCGAACTGACATCGATTGTAAAACTATAGGTACCTTATAAAGTATTTGCTTTAGAGCTTTTATTTCAAACTGAAACATTTATCAGGAAGAGAAATAGAGAATATGACTGACGAAATGACCTAGATGAGAAGGCTGATTTGAGGCGACTAAGGAACAGAACCTACACTTGCATGATTCTTGGAAATCCCGCGAATTATTTCATAATAACATATGGCACGAATCAAAGTAACAAACAATCAAATTCATGTAAAATTACGAGAAAATAGTCAAACTATTTACTAATACTCTATAGCTTTACCCAGAAGAAAACACAAACAAAATACCAGTTAGTTACTGTTCCACTGCAGGGCAAAGGCCTCTTCTGATGCAGAGAAGGCACGAGCATTATTCACCACGCTTAAGAGCGCGGCGAACGGAGCTCGCAAATGCGATTCGAGACGAGTGAAGAATTCGTTCAGAGTATTGCTATCTCGCTTTGCACACACACGCGGTGCGCCGTGCGCAGCCGTGTGTGTGCGAGTAGATAGGCTTCCATTCATAACGACTCGAAAGCCGGCAAGCCGGCCAACGCGAACTGCGCCGGCGTTCTTTTGTCTTATTTATGTAGGTAACTATGCCTTTTACGAAACCTCAAATATGTATTGTTATAATAAATAATGAATGCAAGTAAAATAATACAAATGTTACTTAGGCAAAGTATTAGTACAAGACAAATATTCCAATAATTTATGCCTATTTACGCATAAGTAGGTACAGACAAATAACAGCGCTCTGATCTAAGAATATTAAAAATAAAAACACGAATTTCGTATAAACATTTATTTAGTTATGTTTTACTTTATAGATCATCATTCATCTATTTAAAAAATAAAAATCAAAACGTGATAAAGTCGTGTAGGGTGACCATAAATATTATCGACTGAAAGAAATACAAAAATACAATAATGATAATCAGAAAACATTTTTACGCGTGCTTTTTAGTTTATATGTACAATTGTACATTGTAATAATTGTACATTACGTAGGTAAAGAAAAAAAAAATATTCTGTCTCTGATAGGCAGATTTCTAGGTAAACAGGGATCTATTAATTCAGGCAATATACATTTAAAATAAAACTCTTCTAATTTTAATACTATTGAATTCCAAAATTCGTTGTCTTTTTCAATTTTTTCATATGCCAGTCCTTTAGGCGTCCATATTATAAAAATACAGTATTTGCGGTTTGTTATTTGCAATTGTCCTTGTATCTGGTAAAATAGTAACTTATTGTATTATATAATTGGGATATAGGTACTTACTGTGAGAAACATCCCAACGCTTGGAGTCCATGTCGGCAACCAAACCAAATCGTAAATCTTCCCCAGGTTTCTTTCAACAACACCATTATTCCTATTGCTAACACTGTGAAGAACTTGGGGATTTACATCGACAGCACTCTTGCCTGGACCAAACAACTGCAGGAAGTCAGTCGTAAACTGTTTGCTTCTGCGGGCTCCCTGAGACGTCTTCGAAATTTTCTTCCCATCGCCACTAAAATTGCGATAGCACAATCTCTTCTTCTCCCTATCCTGGACTATGCTGATGCCAGCTATCTTGATCTCACCCAAGACCAATTGGATAAGCTTGAGCGACTTCAAAATCTCTGTATTAGATTTATATTTGGCTTGCGCAAATATGATCACGTTTCTGAATTTCGTACTAAGCTCAAATGGCTTCCTATTCGCCTTCGCCGGAATGCCCACATACTCTCTTTGCTTTATAATGTGCTCTTTAATCCTTTTACTCCTTTTTATCTTAAAGAACGTTTTCAGTTCCTCTGTGACACCCATTCTAGGTCCTTGAGATCATCGGAGAATTTAAAATTGACTGTTCGTATGCATTCCACTTCCTTCTTTGACAAATCTTTTACGATTCAAGCAGTTCGATTGTGGAATGTATTACCTATAGAAATAAGACGCGCACAAACACTGCCAACATTTAAGAAAATGGTAAAGGAGCATTACCTTTCACTATAATTTTTTAGTCTTTTCCTTTCCCTGTCATATATTCAATATTTATTAGTATATTAGATATGTAGTATAGTATGTATGTATTTTATGTTTTTATGTATAAGTAAGTTATATTATTCGATCTTATCTTATATATCTTAATATATCTTAGATCTATTGTACACTGACTGCCCTTAATTCTTCTCCTATCGTTCAGTCCATCCAAAGGTTGTCTGTAAGAGATTGCCCTGTGCGATAAGACCGCCCATTGTACACTTTGTTTGAAAATGTTTGTCCTTTATGTTTTTATTTTGTGGTGTACAATAAAGTTTATAATAAATAAATAAATAAATAATAAAGTCCGTAAACAACGCAAAGTTCGTAAGAAAGTAGATTACTCAATATCAAAGTTCAAATCACAAGGCAAATCTAAATCCAAGTTCATAGCTTAGGTCAATAGTGTCAGAAATATTACAATAAGTACTTAGAAAATAAATAAATACGCACGAGCAGCACAGTAAAGTAATCGTCTAACATTGACAACAAACCACAAAAAAAAAGTTAATTAAAAAAATCAAAAATCCCGACTGCTTGAAAAGCGAACTAAAAAGACGTAAACAAGGAGAAAATCATGCTGTGCTGTCGGAGGATACATCTTCGCGAGCTGGCTGACCAAAACCAGACGTATCCTCCAACTGCACAGCATGATTTTCTCCTTGTTTACGTCTTTTTAGTTCGCTTTTCAAGCAGTCGGGTTTTTTGATTTTTTTAATTAACTTTTTTTATTTATAACTTTTTGGTTATTTTTTTTTTCGAATCAGGTACATTTAAACATATAAGTGTTATATATTTTTGAAATCACCTCTTAAAATCCTTTATTTTGATACCCCACACGATAGGTGTGGAAGAAAAAAAATATTTGGGCCCCCACAATATGGCGCCCGAGAACCGCTATTTTCCTATTTGCCAATTTTTATGTAGCCAGTGACACTCGCGGGGTTAAGGCGAATCGATTGACTTAAGAACCATCAAAATCTGCCCACGCGTTTGGTTTCTAGAACGCCACATAGGAACAAACATACATACATACATACATACTTACATACATACATACTTACATACTTACATAAATACATACTTACATACATACATACATAAATAGACTGATAAACACATTACCCTCCTTCGGCAGTCGGGTAAAAAATATACAATACAACAAACAGTAAACAACCCCGAAGTGCCCCGAACAAAAGCCGTACGAGCGATACCTACTCAACCGTATGAAGCACGACTACACACACATTGACATGACGTGCTCGACGCGACAGCAATACTAGCTATTGAAAATGTATGATTATTTTTATGTGTTCCGTAATACCAAAAATGATGAATGAAAACTTAATGTTTTTTTATTTTTTTTTCGATAATTTGTTTCTTGATAATATGAGCTATGTTATAGCGTTGACAATTTTATAGATATTGTTTTTTTTAAGATAGAAAAATCAATAAGAAAACATGTCATTTACGCTGTAAAAATGTACGAAATGAAATTCGCTTAAACTTCATTTTAGGTAACTATTTTGAAAAAAAAAAAGACGTAGGAACCTAGATAAATACTGTCTGAAACCGAATATTAGCATAATTTGGTGGAAATATGATCAACTTACAAATGATTTAGGTATTACGTTTGTATGGACAATTCATGCTTCGCCGCGCCCAAAACCAATACTGGTTGGCAATTTCCAACATTTAAGGCAAGGTTTCCACAGGTAACCACAAGAATAATCTAATATTAATAACCCAGCAGGTGACTTCTAAAAAGGCTCAGTTTCAAATACATCAACGGGTGAAAATAAAATAAAAAAGATGCCAATTAGGCCGCGCGATTAATTTCACCGTTTTCCCGCGCCGTTATCTATTGAGTTACGAGCAATTTCGATATCAATTTATCACACCGGTAAATTCAAACTGATATTGCTTTGCAGATTTATTAAGTGCTTAACGCGAGGGGACTCCCATGGAATACTGGGTATTGATAAGAAGCCATTTAGAGAACATTTTTTGAATCATCTTAAGGAAATCGACTCTTTAAACGTAAACTACAAAAACATGCAGCTATATTTGTTTTTGCATAAACTTAATTTTTATGAATGATACTTGATAGTAAAAAAGATTGCTGCAACGTTGCCTGGAAATATTTAGCAGCCGTAATAATCTAAATTAAATAAATTTTAATTTATGTTTGATTGCATACGTATCCACGATACAGAATAAATTCCTAGTGTAAGGCAAAAATAAAACAAAAACTGTTTGCGGCCAGATGCGGTCGGGCAACCCTGCAATAACTGTGTACTAGGATCTCATACTATAAAATATAAGGTTATAGGTATTTAAGTTGAAAACAGCCCAGCGTTCTCAGCAACATTATTATTTTACATTTGGATATTTATCTAAATTTACCTCCAGACTGAACTGGACTGCCTTTAACAATCAAACGAAAACCTACGTAGGATACCTACAGTTTAACAGTTTTTTGTTGAATACTACAGTTACACCCTGTAAAACCTTTAGGCAACAAAAAACGTTAGAAAATGATTATTCTTTTAACTCTTCTATTTATTTTAATACAAAATAACTTTATACAATTAAGCCTACAAAATAAGTCCTTGTTGCTTTCCGTCCCGGATGTAAGGTTTCTAATAACCTTACAACCCTTTAAGTGTACCTAAGTAAAGACAGCGTAGTCTAAAGTGGCGAGGCTAAATGGCGAGCATTTGTCTGGTCCAGCGTGTAAGGGGACCCATCCGTTGGACGTAAAGGCTTGCTTGAAATCTAAAGGCTTAGACAGGAGCGACGCGAAAAAACCAATTTTGTAGAAGTGATTAACGTTTTTAAACATTGAAGACGATGATAACACGTCGTCGCGTTCACGGTTCGTTCGGATCGTATCAATCTGGTTAAAATTTTATATGTAGAGGAAGCTATACAAGTGCCATGATTTGATTCACGCTTGGCAATTCAATACCTAACTGGCGCGTAACGGATTGCCAAGCGTAGTGTCAGCAATACAGTGAACGCATTACCGTTAACTGATTAATTTTAAAGCTCCCACAGACTGGCTCGACGTGACATTGCGACAACGATAGGATGAACATTAAATATATATAAAAAAACTAGCTGACCCGGCAAACTTTGTTTTGCCATAAAAACACCTAATATGCATCTACCCTACCTACCCTACCCTACCTACCCTACCCTACCTACCCTACCCTACCCTACCTACCCTACTTACCCTACCTACCCTACCCTACCTACCCTACCCTACCTACCCTACCCTACCTACCCTACCCTACCTACCCTACCCTACCTACCCTACCCTACCTACCCTACCCTACCTACCCTACCCTACCTACCCTACCCTACCTACCCTACCCTACCTACCCTACCCTACCCTACCTACCCTACCCTACCTACCCTACCCTACCTACCCTACCCTACCTACCCTACCCTACCTACCCTACCCTACCTACCCTACCCTACCTACCCTACCCTACCTACCCTACCCTACCCTACCCTACCTACCCTACCCTACCTACCCTACCCTACCTACCCTACCCTACCTACCCTACCCTACCTACCCTACCCTACCTACCCTACCCTACCTACCCTACCCTACCTACCCTACCCTACCTACCCTACCCTACCTACCCTACCCTACCTACCCTACCCTACCTACCCTACCCTACCTACCCTACCCTACCTACCCTACCCTAATTTTCCATTTTTTTTTTTTTTTTTTTTTTGTAAATCTAAACCGTTCTCGAATCTCCACGAACACACACAAAAAATTTCATCAAAATCAGTCCAGTCGTTTAGGAGGAGTTCAGTCACATACACACGCACACAAGAAATATATATATTAAGATTGTTCCACTAACAAGTTCAAGTTCTTGTTGTACTGTTGTTCGTTGTTGTACTAATATATCCATACAAAAACTGGTTGTCACATCTTTGCGTCAGGCCTCTCTGCGGAAACCTTAATACCATTTCCCAGATGCATACGATATGGAACTGTGAACGTGATCCTTCAAAACAAAGCAGGTACTTGTTTACTATATATATTTTGAACATCGAAGTTCAATAGGGTAACAGTGTCCCGGAATGTTTTAATCTGTAACGGATCCCACCTGAGCTGCGCTTCGAGCGCTTTAGTTGGATAAACGATAAGTCTCCTTACCAAAGTTAAGCAACGTACAGCGTTGCAGCAAGTATGAGTGTTATGTGTAGGTAGGTGTCTGTTTATACCAAGTTACGTACGAAGGATGTATGCCTTGTTTGCGTAATAATATGTTCCAAAACAGTATGTTGCATGAAGTTAACTATGAAGCTATGGAAGCTACACTTTGTACTGATAGCAATCATTCCCTTTCGGATTGCTATCTATTTGGCGCGAACTGGGGTGTAAAGATAAGAAATAATACAAGGAGATTGGGAAATACATCCGGGCAAAGAAATGTGGAATGTAACTCGAGTGATTGGATCAGAGATTTGCATAAGCAATGCCTTAGATACTTATACATACATGAAAATGGAGTGGGGCCAGTCTCTGTGTTAGTATTGATTTTAATAAATAATTCGATGAATAACATGTCTCTGTTTAGAGAACATTGTTTGAACATCATAAACACAACCAACGAAAATAGTTTTCTTTGCTAAAAAACTAGCATTAATAGTTAACATTAGAGGTTAGTAACATCCCACGCAAATAACATCTATTATTATCTATAAGATAAGAATATTTGCGTTAGAGATTTTACTCCCACGCAAAACAGCATTTATGAATGAAAACCTTCTATCAAGAATCTATTAGTCGGTAGAAATAATATTGGGAAAGATTATTTTTTATTCACCCTCAGTTCTCTCATACTAATAACATAATTTAATTTGTAATGTAATTTCGTTTGTTAACTACGTAGATACTGAGCTAAATTGTGAAATAATTAGTTAATTTTAGTTGAAGAAACACTAGGATTTAATTGGATATTTTTGGTAATAACTCATTTTCCCAGGCGTAACAGATAACTTAAATTTTGTGCAAAAGTGATGCTGATTTTGATGCTAAAATTTCACATAGCTCCATTTTAACAGACAGCCAAAGTAGTGTACAAAACTAAAGTTTCAAAGTAGGCTTAGTTGTTGAACCTAAAAGCGTACCACTTTTATGTCTGACTATAACTTCACAAAGGCTCGACAAAACTGTTTTTGGACAAAAAATGGTCCTGTACCTAAGAACACAAACCCAACACCATGTATAATATCTAATCCTTAGCAAACAAAGTACAATCTAATAGAGTAATACACTCGCCTACAAATTCTAATAAAAATATTTGCTTATTTGTGGTGTGAAGTGAGTCTTGAATAAAATTATTATCAGAAAGTCAGGCGCCCCCCCATCGTCAATTTCTTGATATCAAGCCAAGTTGCTGAGTAAGCTGTAATTGCATAAATTAGCGCGGGTACACGATCAAAGTAGCCAAATGGGGGCACCGAGTGTCTAAAACCCCACACTCTCCGTACTGGGACGTTCCTTCACAGTGTAACAGCCGTTGAGTAATTATATTGATATCAAACTACTGACCCGGACACAATGCTTAGAAGTGTGCTGAGGCACTTTGTTAAGGAGATGAGAATAGAAAGGAGAGAAGGAATGGAATTCCCTGCTGGAGTAATATGTTTCCTGTTAGCTAAACTCTAGGGTATCTAAGTCAAGAGTGAATAAGTTACTATTTCTACTAGTTATCATCGCTTAACATCAGGTGAGTTACTGGTCAAGTGAGGCCCTAGACACAATAAAAAAATACTCATAATAGGCCTGCTTTTTAGATAAGTGTGAGACCTGGGAAAAATACCGCTTAATTAAAAAAAAAAATATTTTCCGAAAACTTCTCCAATATCTCTTCAAAAAAAAAACTCGATAAAAATGAATGATAAACTTACTTCCTATCTTTGACCTTAAAAAATCTGTGTCTGGTCAACGTATTTACATACGTTGGTATTTATAATAATAACGTTTCATAAGTATTTAAATGCAGATCTTGTAACAATTTCTATTCAGAAAGGAGTTTCACATTTTGCAACAAATAACAAGCGTTGGTTTATCGCAAATCTCTTCGCTATTACGCAGGACAACAGTGCCCGCGTCTTAGAGCCTTGTCAGAGTCTTCAGTGAGTACGTATTAATATATGGATCGGCGATCCCTTTTTACTTGATAAATTCTAGTGACCACATTTACAGCTGAGTGGAATTCCAATAGGCTGGAGATGCGCCGGTGCTCTTCAAATCAATGAAATGCTGACTATGGTGACCGCATTCTTGGCTTCTTAATTGGGGTGTATTGAGGACGTGCTGCTCATGGAATGGAACGTAAGGCCAGGTGGGTACCTGTCCTTATGTACCTGACGTGTGAAACGAGGATATGAAGCAAAAAGGCTATGAAAATCGGACAATTTCCATATATATAGGTTTCATGCCAAATTGTTTAAATGGAAACGATATGTTAATACGGATTTACATAACAAAAATTAAATTGAAAAAGAGTTATTGTATGTTATATTTTTCTAGGTTATGATTAAAACATTCATAGTAAAGGATCTTTCAACAAGGACGGGTCGATGTTAAAATTGAATAAAACAAGATGTGTGTGAGATATTAACGAAATTTATTTTTTATTTAAAAGGCCCATTTATGCCAATTATGGATGGAATAAGACATCGTTCAAATGTCCGCCGCGGCTTTGTATGGTGGCACGAATCCGAGAGGTCCAATTTTTAATGACTGCTCCATTATAGGCATAAATGGGCCTTTTAAATAAAAAATAAATTTCGTTAATATCTCACACACATCTTGTTTTATTCAATTTTAACATAGACCCGTCCTTGTTGAAAGACCCTTTATAAAAATATGATAAAACTTTCACAAATAAGACTGAAACGAACGCGAAAAACTTTTGTGGATTCGCCCTGAGGGAAATTTTACTTGGAAACAAAACACAAAAACCGAGTTTAAGAGGGGTTGGAATGGAAGTTTCCACATATTTTTATCACCTTGACATCGTGAACCAAAGCTGAACCCCGGGCTAAACGGTAAAGGCTTGAAGTTCACTTGACACCAGTAATTCAATTTGCCAACGAGGTTAACATACATTGTGGACGAAGCCCTCATGTGATACAATTTTGGGACAAAGCGACATAACTTTGCGTAACAAACCATTCCTTGATAGAATTTATTTGGCAGACAATGCGACGCCGGCACTGTATTTCATGTTAAATCAATTTTTCTTGAGTTTGTTAAACAAGGTTTTTATTATCATAACAATCTTTTGGCCGGAAACAATTGAGGGAGATTAAAGTTGGAGCCTTTGTATTTTTACTTTTTAATAAAAAAAATTGCTTTGTTTGTTTGTCACGGATATTTTCTTTATGATTACCTACTGGTCTAAGATTATTAATTTGGTGAAGATCTGATGAATAACTTAAGAGATATACAACAAATCTCTACAATAAATGATAGCACAACTCTCGGGATTGCTGAAATCGCATGTCTGTTTATTGTTTACACCATTTCGTAACATAACGTCACGCCAGTGTTGTCAAAAACGAAGAAACTAAAACTGGAACACTGACTTGCAAAATTGAAGTTATTTTTCACTTTGTAGTGTTTCGTTTATTTCTAGCTATTCGTCCTTACAGCTAAATATTTATTTAGTAGTAGTAGTAGCGGCGGTGGTTGGTCGGTGGTCAGTCGGTGGCAGTTGGTCGGTCGGTAAGTTTGTTTGTGTTTGTGTGTGTGTTTTTGTGCATTATTTTATTCTGTACATCAGACTGTCTATATCTGTATAAAATGTTTGTATTGTGTAAAGAATGGAGAATAATTATTATTTATTTATTGTTACACTAGCGATAACTATAACATAACAATTATTGTCACGAAAACTATAATTTGTCACGGGCGAAGCCATGGTGGGCACCATGGCTTCGCCCGTGACAAATTATTTAAAAAAACCTTCATCGTTTATCGCTCATTTTATTAAAAACCGCATGAAAAACTTTCCTCGTTTCTCGCTCATTCTATTGAAAACCGCATGAAAAACTTTCCTCGTTTCTCGCTCATTTTATTGAAAACCGCATGAAAAACTTTCCTCGTTTCTCGCTCATTTTATTGAAAACCGCATGAAAAACTTTCCTCGTTTCTCGCTCATTCTATTGAAAACCGCATGAAAAACTTTCCTCGTTCCTCGCTCATTTTATTGAAAACCGCATGAAAAACTGTCCTCGTTTCTCGCTCATTCTATTGAAAACCGCATGAAAAACTTTCCTCGTTTCTCGCTCATTCTATTGAAAACCGCATGAAAAACTTTCCTCGTTCCTCGCTCATTTTATTGAAAACCGCATGAAAAACTGTCCTCGTTTCTCGCTCATTCTATTGAAAACCGCATGAAAAACTTTCCTCGTTTCTCGCTCATTCTATTGAAAACCGCATGAAAAACTTTCCTCGTTCCTCGCTCATTTTATTGAAAACCGCATGAAAAACTGTCCTCGTTTCTCGCTCATTCTATTGAAAACCGCATGAAAAACTTTTCTCGTTTCTCGCTTATTCTATTGAAAACCGCATGAAAAACTTTCCTCGTTTCTCGCTCATTTTATTGAAAACCGCATGAAAAACTTTCCTCGTTTCTCGCTCATTCTATTGCAAACCGCATGAAAAACTTTCCTCGTTTCTCGCTCATTCTATTGCAAACCGCATGAAAAACTTTCCTCGTTTCTCGCTCATTCTATTGCAAACCGCATGAAAAACTTTCCTCGTTTCTCGCTCATTCTATTGCAAACCGCATGAAAAACTTTCCTCGTTTCTCGCTCATTCTATTGCAAACCGCATGAAAAACTTTTCTCGTTTCTCGCTCATTCTATTGCAAACCGCATGAAAAACTTTCCTCGTTTCTCGCTCATTCTATTGCAAACCGCATGAAAAACTTTCCTCGTTTCTCGCTCATTCTATTGCAAACCGCATGAAAAACTTTCCTCGTTTCTCGCTCATTCTATTGCAAACCGCATGAAAAACTTTCCTCGTTTCTCGCTCATTCTATTGCAAACCGCATGAAAAACTTTCCTCGTTTCTCGCTCATTCTATTGCAAACCGCATGAAAAACTTTCCTCGTTTCTCGCTCATTCTATTGCAAACCGCATGAAAAACTTTTCTCGTTTCTCGCTCATTCTATTGCAAACCGCATGAAAAACTTTCCTCGTTTCTCGCTCATTCTATTGCAAACCGCATGAAAAACTTTTCTCGTTTCTCGCTTATTTTATTGAAAACCGCATGAAAATCTGTTCGGTAGTTTTTGAGTTTATTGCGTACAGACGCGACGGGGGACTTTGTTTTATAATATGTAGTGATGATTTGTTAAACATACACAGACTACCATACTACAAATAACCAGGGCACGAAGTTAATTTATTTAAACTTCATGTACTAAGTAGATGCAGCGTACATATGCTACAAGATATTTTCTACCAGTCATATTTGTGTTAAAAAGGCAACACTGTGATAGTTGTAATAGTCTCACACTTGGAAGTTCTTCCTATCGTAAGATGTGTATACAAACACATAATAGATCTCACCATCTTTCAGGAAAAGTCATCAGTGATAGGCCATACAAATATTATTTCGATAAGTGCGGATATGGAACATCCCATATTGAATATATTTTCGACCCATCTCAGTAAGACGTCAAAGGAAGGGTAGGGCTTCAAACTTTCTTATATATGCATGAATAAAACCATAAAACACAAGTAATTTTCTCGTGAAATACCGATTTTATGTTTGAGTAAATACTTATCTTGGAATAGTGTTGTTTTGAAAATACTTTGTTCGTAACACCATAGTATTAACATTAATTATTAAGGAGAAAATTCCTTCGAATTTGGTGTAACTGTCACAAACTTATCTTACTGGATGAGTCTTCATAGTACATTTATGATTTGAGGTAAGTCGGAACCAAGTCAAAGTACTTATAATGACGATAAACCAAAAGTTTTCTTAGTGAAAAATGTATCTCTTAATCTGAACGCGTATCGCATAATCCTTCTCACCGCTGAAACAAACTGCGACGAAAGAAAAGACTATTCTAAGCGTACCGCATACCGCAGCGTTGTGCGATCCGATCAAGGAACCAAAGTTTTACATATTATCTTGTGTAAGCGCAAGACTTCGCTACTTACCATTATTCCAGCATACCATAGTATACTACAGTATAGTAATTGCTTACCAGGCTATAATAATAGCCTAGACAGACTGTACCATAGAGGCTACGATGATCGATTAACTTCCGTTCTGAAACTGAATATTGACACCGGTTAGTACCATTCTGATCAGGTCTTGGAACTGACGTTATTGTGATCCCCATTGGTTTATAGTTTACGTTGAGTATAAATAGTTATTAGTTATTATTTGCTTCTTCTTCTTCGTGTCACTGGCACGAAAGTCATTCATATTGTCGGGGGCACCGCATAGGTCACCCTAGTTGCACGTTCTCAGGCACAGAGGACAGGACAGAAGGTGAAGCATTTGCTGCGGATGAAAAATATCTAAAATAGTTTTACTCGAATGTTGTATAGCCGCTGATATATCGTGGTGTATGCCCAGCTGGTATTTAAATGATAGGTTATTATGTTTATTCAGCTTCGCTTATCTTTCCATGAAAACCCCCCTTATGGAATCAGAAACAGAGAGAGAGAGTATGTTGGGCGACCCGACTAACCATCGGCGCCACCCAGTACCCGGGCTGGATGGTGTGAAATTGGCGACCGAAGCTTCCCCTGGGGTGAATCGACAGGCTACAGAGGGAAGAGGTGCTACTGTCGGTACCACAACATCTAAGATCGAGAAGGTCTCAATATGAAACCATCATCGTATTGGCACTTGGAACGTCCGTGGTCTGCTAATGGCGGGTAAACGGACCATCGTAGAGAAAGAGATGGAATCACATAATATCTCCATACTAGGCGTCAGTGAAACACACATGCGTGGTCATGGCCATTTCACCACTGCGGCAGGAAACACCATGTACTTCTCAGGCTGCGAGGATTCGAGTAGGAATGGGGTCGGAATCATTTTGCCGCCACACATGAACAAATATGTCCTCGGTTATAACCCAATGTCTGATAGAATCTTGACAATGAAACTGAATACCAAACCGTGTGTGCTGAATATTGTACAAATATACGCACCGACGGCACAAGCTCAAGATGAGGTAATTGAAGACTTTTACGGGAGACTGGAGGAAACGTTGAACTCAATTCCTAGTCGAGAAATTAAAATGATCCTTGGTGACTGGAATGCCAAAGTCGGTAGTACACTTGCTGATGATCATATCAGAAGCACAGTTGGAAAATTTGGACTTGGCACTAGGAATGAACGGGGTGAAAAACTGATCGAGTTCTGTATAGACAGAAACCTCAGTATTATGAACACGTACTTCCAACATCATCCAAGACGTTTGTACACATGGAGATCTCCAGGCGATAGGCACAGAAATCAAATCGACTACATCATACTAGATACCCGCTGGAGATCCTCAGTTTCAAATGTGAAGACCTTTCCCGGCGCGGAGTGCGGCGCTGACCACAACCTACTCGTAGCCAATTTCTCGCTGCGCTTAAAGGCGCCTAGACGTCAGCCACCGAAGCCCAGAAGCTTGGATCCTTCTGAACAACCAATCTTCCTAGAGGCGTTAGAGGCAAAACTGAAGGATTGTCCCACGCATGAACACGCTAACGCTGACATGCAATGGGAACACTTGAAGGGCTATATCAATGATGTGCTGTGCCAGGTCTCTGGGAAGAAGAAGCAAGATCAGAAGAAAAAATGCTGGATCTCCGATTATTCGTGGGTGCTCATACAGCGCAGAAAGGACTTAAAAACTAGGGGTTTGCAGGATCGTGAAATAATGGCTGAATACTCCGACCTCAGCAGAGCTATCCAAGCCAGTTGTCGCCACGACAGGAACAACTTCATTGAGGGTATCTGCAGCGACATTGAGAGACATTCGAACAAGCTACAAACTGCAGACCTTTTTAAAAAAGTTAGAGTGCTTTCAAAAAAGTTCAAAGCTAAATCTTGGGTCATAGAAGATGACGATGGCACTGTGCTACACGAGCTCGACCGCATTGCCGAAAGATGGCGTGACTACTGTGAGCAGTTGTACACGGATCCACATTCAACGCCAGGGGCTATCCCGGACTGGAGGGATCTAGAACTGGAACCCATGATTCTTCACTCCGAAATATCTGCTGCTCTAAAGGCTCTTAAGATAAAGAAGGCGCCAGGAAGCGACCAAATAACAGCAGAGGTGCTTAAAGCTATGGGTGACATGGGTGTAGTAACGCTATTCAAGATTTGCTCACACGTCTGGCAAAACGGTGTCTGGCCGCAGGACTGGTCAGAGTCCGTAATTCTTCCGCTGCACAAGAAAGGGTCAACCAAGAACTGCGGCAATTATCGAACCTTGTCCCTCATCTCACATGCCAGCAAAGTCTTGCTCCATATTCTTAACAATCGCATCCGCTACTACCTGGATTGGCAAATTCCACAGGAGCAAGCAGGTTTCGTAAAGGGCAAGGGCACTCGAGAGCAGATTCTCAATGTCAGGCAGCTCATTGAGAAGGCATACGAGTTCGATACGCCGGTGATAATGTGTTTCGTCGACTATAGCAAGGCTTTCGACTGTGTCAATTGGGGTTGCTTGTGGAGAGTCCTGCAGGAGCTCGGAGTACCAGAACATCTCATCGCCCTTCTTCGCACTCTGTATGGCTCAAGTCAGGGAGTCGTAAGAGTCGATAAAACAACCTCAAAACCCTTTAAATTCTACCAAGGAGTGCGCCAGGGATGCATTTTGTCGCCCATTTTGTTCAACGCCTATGGAGAGTACATTATGAGACGTACCTGCGAGAATTGGGAGGGAGGCGTCACAGTTGGTGGTGTGAAAATCACCAACCTGCGCTACGCCGATGACACTACTCTTCTTGCAGCAAATGAGTCGGAAATGGCTGCACTTCTGGAGCGAATGGAGCGGATTAGCGAAGAGATGGGACTCTCCATAAACAGGGCCAAAACCAAGGTCATGGTGGTGGATAGATCTGGGCGGTTGGAGCTCACTGGCGCGTTGGGCCTAGAAACAGTAGTCAACTTTACCTACCTGGGGTCCAGCATAAGTAATGATGGTTCATGCGAGAAGGAGGTGCGCAGGAGAATCGGCATGGCTAAGAGCGCCATGTCTCAGCTTGAAAAAATCTGGAGAGGTCGTAACATTTCTGTAAAAACCAAAACCAAACTGGTACGGACTTTGGTCTTCTCGATCTTTTCGTATGGCGCTGAGACTTGGACACTGAAAGCTGCAGACCGCAAACGCATCGACGCCTTCGAGATGTGGTGCTGGAGAAAGATGCTCCGTATCCCCTGGACAGCATTTCGGACTAACGTCTCCATATTGCGAGAACTCAAAATCTCCTCGCGGCTGTCATCCGAGTGTCTGCGCAGAGTTTTAGAGTACTTCGGCCACATTGCAAGGAAAGACGGTGGCAACCTCGAGAGGCTCATCGTGACCGGCAAAGTGGACGGGAAAAGGCCTCGTGGACGCAGCCCAATACGTTGGTCTGACCAGATCCGGACCGCTCTTGACTCTACAGTTTACAACGCCCTCCACACTGCCAGAGACAGAAACAGATGGAGAAAGATCGTTCGAGAGAAGGTGATGCAGAAGGGTGGTCACGACCCTCAATACTGAGGAATACGACGCAAGGAGGAGGATGTTTATTCAGTAAATAGGTTGTTAAACTTGAAAGGTCTTGACTGGTGAAGTCCACGCACAGATCCAGGTCCAAAACCCCGAGAGCTTTTAGCTCGAACTCCAGAATCGTTTCGAGTGCCTAGAGAGCTCCGTGGACGAATACAGCGATGGGTTCGTGGAAGCTGTCCATACGGTCGGGTCTAAGTTTTTCAAGACCCGCCGTACAGATAGGAACAAAAAGCTCTCTGATCCTACTC
Organism: Anorthoa munda; assembly: GCA_945859665.1. Classification (NCBI taxonomy): domain Eukaryota; kingdom Metazoa; phylum Arthropoda; class Insecta; order Lepidoptera; family Noctuidae; genus Anorthoa; species Anorthoa munda. The sequence goes on along the minus strand of OX243913.1, from coordinate 5,847,667 downwards.
TCAAGCTAATGAAGGAGAGGCGTGAGATGATCCTGCAGTCTTCAGACGATGCGTTGAAATACCGGCGGCTAAATAGACGGATCTCAAAGTCCTTGAAAAGCGACCTCCGCCGCTTTAATACTGAGCGTATAAAAGACGCGATTGAGCGGAATAAGGGCTCCAAGGTCTTTGCAAGAGATCTGTCTATAGGGCAGAGCCAGCTCACGAAACTGAAGACCGATGATGGTAGGATCGTTTCCGCCAAACCAGAGCTTCTGAGGGAGATCGAGACATTCTATGGGCAACTGTACACGTCAACCAGTAAACCCGTCGCGAATCTAGCGAATGACCCTAGAGCTAGATTGACCCGACACTATACCGAAGATATCCCGGACGTCAGCCTGTACGAGACTAGGATGGCTCTAAACAGCTTAAAAACAACAAGGCGCCGGGTGACGACGGTATCACGACTGAACTCCTGAAGGCGGGTGGAAAACCGGTCCATAAGGCCCTTCAGTAGCTGTTTGATACCGTCATACTCGAAGGGAAAACGCCACAGGCATGGTGCAGGGGTGTAGTGGTACTCTTCTTCAAGAAGGGTGACAATGCCTTACTGAAGAACTATAGGCCCATCACATTTCTTAGCCATGTCTACAAGCTGTTTTCAACAGTCATCATGAATCGTCTCGCGCGCAGGTTTGACGATTTCCAGCCTCCCGAACAAGCCGGATTCCGTAAAGGCTTCAGCACCGTAGACCACATACATACGCTGCGGCAGGTTATACAGAAGACCGAAGAGTACAACCTGCCTCTCTGTTTAGCGTTTGTGGACTGCGAGAAAGCCTTCGATTCGATCGAGACTTGGGCTGTACTGCAGTCTCTCCAACGGTGCCAAATTGACTACCGGTACATCGAAATGTTGAAGTGTTTATACAAAAATGCCACCATGTCAGTTCGACTTCAGGATCAGACCTCGGAACCAGTCCTTCTGCAGCGACCTCGCTGCAGAAGGACTGACTCACACCTGAGACAGGGTTGGACAGGGCTGTTTACCGCTGCACTGGAGGATGTCTTCAAATTTCTGGACTGGAGAGGGCTAGGCATCAACGTCAATAGCGAGTACATCACTCACCTTCGGTTTGCTGACGATATAGTGGTTATGGCTGAGACCATGGAGGACCTCAGTACAATGCTCGATGACCTCAGTAGAGCTTCCGAAAGAGTGGGTCTTAGAATGAACATGGACAAAACCAAGGTTATGTTGAATGCCCATGTTACACCCACTCCTATCAAGGTAGGAGACACTACACTCGAAGTTGTGGGCGACTATGTCTTCCTGGGACAAACGATCCAGTTGGGTAGGGCCAACTTCGATAAAGAGGTCAACCGTCGAATCCGACTCGGCTGGGCAGCGTTCGGGAAGTTGCGCGGTATCTTCTCGTCCAACTTACCACAGTGTCTCAAGACGAAAGTCTATGACCAGTGTGTGTTGCCAGTGATTACATATGGCTCTGAGACGTGGTCGCTTACAATGGGCCTCATCAGAAAACTTACAGTCACTCAAAGGGCAATGGAGAGGGCTATGCTCGGAATTTCCTTGCGTGATCGAATCAGAAATGTAGAGATTCGCAAGAGAACCAAGGTTACCGACATAGCCCGAAGAATTGCCAAACTTAAGTGGCAGTGGGCAGGGCACATTGCTCGCAGAACGGATGGCCGATGGGGCAGAAAGGTTCTGCAGTGACGACCGCGAACCGGAAGACGTTGCGTTGGAAGGCCTCCCACCAGGTGGACCGAAGACCTGGTGAAGATTGCGAGAATCCGCTGGTTGCGAGACGCACGGGACCGGTCAATGTGGCGACGCTTGGGGGAGGCCTATGTCCAGCAGTGGACGTCTTTCGGCTGATATGATGATGATGATGATGAGTAAATAGGTTGAAATAGCACTTTTACACGTCAATTTTTGTTTTAAATCTAGATAAGTGCCTTTCCTATCTGATTACTCTGAGAAGAAACATCTAAATAAAGTCAAAAGATAGGTCTGTTTTGAAGTTATTGTAATGGTTATATCATAGAATAACTATGTACCTACACAAGTTAATGTCCAAGGTATCATTATGAGAGAAAAACTCTCATCATTGGATTGGTTCGTTGGGTTTGATTCTCGAGTTTGCTTGGAACAAATAAATATAAATCAAGGTTATTGTCACCCCGGCAAAATTCCACATGCTAGCAATTAATAATATCCAGTTCCTAACCTAACCTAACACAAAAAGTATCCTGAGAAAACCGTCTATAAATCTCAGAAAGTTCCAACTAATGTATCGTTCCCAATTAAAAATAAAAGTAAATCTCAAAACCCAACTTTAATTAGAACACTCTATAATCAACATTAATTAATTAAGATTGGGACGCAACAGACCGGGAGAAGAAATAATATTTTTTTTTCGGCATTATAATTTGTAAACATGCAGAGAATAACCAACTTCATTGCCATAACACTTTGGACCACATTCATTAGTACGTATGTATGTCAATACTGAATGTAAGTATGTTTTCTCGTTCGATTTCAGGTAAAAGCTTTTCCTAATATTCGTGTCTCGTAAATATGTTAATACTCGGCGGGTAAGTAAATGTTTAATCATCGCTCATGCGGGCCTGCATGTAAACGATACTTGTGGCATATTGGAACAGAAATTTTCAAGGTGGTTTATCTTCTTGGTACTTAGATAGGTAGGTCGGAAGATAGGAATTGTTGAGGTTCGGAAAATAAATAGCTTCAATAAGACGTAAAAAGAAAACGTGGTCTGAAACAGTAGATTACATTATTTTATTTTCTTCCAAACTATTCATTAACAATAAAAAGTTGTGCCATAAAGGTTCGATAGATGTTTTTTGAGACTTTGTAACGGCAAATGCATATGCCATTACCTCTTCACCAGATATTTCAGAGCCTGTATGTAACATTACCTTAAAATTGGTAATAGTATCCAGAAAAGACACTACCATCATGTATCCTCTTCAGCGAAAATGCAGAAACCCTTTCCATATATCTAATAAAATATCCAGAAAACAAATTCATGGCAAACAAAAATACATTTGACATGTTCAGTGAAAACATTCTTATCAATCTGAGGAATCCAATCTGCGGGTATCCTGAGATTGAAATCGTGTACACGTGAATTGAAACAAATGTACAGAAACATAGTTTCGCGTGATTACGATATAGGATGACAAATAAATGGCTCGATATAACAAGACAATAGTAACCGATACTATCCGAGTTGTAACTGTAGAAATCTTCTGTTTTCCTGTAAAACTTTTGAAATGTAACAATTATAAAATTTGATTAACTTGTGAGTCAGGCAGTAAAAAAAAATTCGTAATAAGGGCTATCGCGTTTGAATTTGGTTCTTTAAAATGTCAAACCGCTAGATTATTTACTACTTTTTTTTGCCCAATATGGCAGATTGAAATAGGTACAGGTTTTACCAACCACTGCTTTATTAGAGTTTTAAGTTTCGGAAAACCGTATACAAATATTTTTTTTTTAAATGGCTTCGCAAAACTGCGGCGTACTCAATTTTATATTTAATCGCACTTATACGGCATTAGAAATTATTTTAATTCAAACTTTGTTTCCATGCGCGTAATAACAACGTTTAAGAACTTATAGCTATATTTAAGAACCTTACTCGCCAGTGGCACCAACTGGTGAGCACAAAAACAGAAACCCTCATTTGATCAGTACTTCTAGAGAAACATTTTTGCCTCTTTATAAAATTAGGTTAAACTAAACATGAATTGAAACAAATGTATACAAACATTGCTTCGCGTAAGTACCATATATACAATACAAGAGAGAGCTCTTTCATTTTAGATGTTTAATGTCGGATTGATGCGGCGCCGCCGCGGTGCGGGTGTCGTACTGCGCACGACTAGCTGGTTTTTCCATACAATTTATGCACCAAGAGTGCATTGCGGCGCCGGTGCCGCGCACGCACGATTACAGGACGAGTATGTGTGTGCATACATTGTATGGACATGTTTTATAGCTTTTCAAATGACTTCGCTCACGAGGCCTTTTGCATGTTAATCGTAATTTTTTTCGGAAAGAAATGTTATGACCTATGAAAATCAGCGGTAATGTAGCTTTGAGTCAGTGCATGAATTTTCGTAATTGCACTGATACAACTTCTCGAGCAACATACAAACATTTCTACATATAATAGTATATTGAACTGGATGGCTACAACAAGATACACCGATACCAACAAATTTGTTCCTGTAGAAACCTTTTGTCTTTCTACTCAAAGTTTTGTAAAGTAAGTGTAAAGTTTACTGGAAGCTTTTCTTAGAGATAACAACATGTATTCTATGAAGGGCTTAACCCACATTTCACCAGTTGTGTTATAAGTACACAACAGTGTAGCAACCGTGAACTAATAATCCAGACTCCAGGCTTTCACTGGGCAATACCAGATGGAAAAACTCAGTTACCTATAACCCGAGCCGGGCCTCCTTCTCAGCACTAACTCTTGCGTAAAGATAATGAGCAGTCATTTAATCATCAATCACTTCATCATTTTGATTCCTATTAATTTTAATTGCCTTTTACTTTTCGCTTGTTTCATATTTTTTGAAAGTTTAAAACCAACTAACGCACAAGAAATAACAGAACTCTACAGACGTTTAAACGTTTATTTCTTCTTTTTCTCAGGCGTCAACTTTACATGCGAAATGCTCGGGTTTATCGCTGAATAAAATGTTAAGCCTGAAAACTGTTATCGACTATTTGGGATTTGTTTAGGTACGTACTGAAAAACGGATCTTTCTTCAAGAGGCTCCATAAAAATGTAAGCACCTATAAAATCACTTTTAGACTCTGAAGTTGGTGTTAAGATTCGAGTATACGAATTTATCGATTTTGCGAAACATTTTGAGGCTTGGTAAAGAAACTGCCAAATGATTATGCAAAGATATTGAGAATACTGCTAACTTGGATCGAAATAAGTTTTTAACTACAAGCGCGCCGAAACCAAGTACTAGGGAACCATAATAGATAGGAGATGTTATCACGTAGTCCGTCTCACATACATAATAAAGACACTCCCACACATGGAGCGTTGCTTGTAATGTAATATTTCAGATACGATTTTGAGCAATACATTACAGTACTGCCTCGTCTGCCTCCCTAACTTCAACGTGCATTCGCTTGTAATATAACATTTCAGATTCGATTTTGTAATGCTCGGTTCTCTTCCCTCATCAATGTAATGCTCGAATCTGTAACATTACAGGTTGAACACTGTAATGCTCGATTCTTCTCCCTCACTGATGTAATGCTCGACTCTATAACGTAACATTCCAGGCGAATTCTCCAAATGAGGGAGCATCTTAATATGTAGGTTAATGACTGTCACTTCATACCTACTGCTGTTCCAGTTGATGTTGTTGTTGTCTTAGG